>HG995326.1:7054463-12646963 GCA_905333045.1 Lysandra bellargus
ACGTGACGTGACGTGAGGGGGGCGTGACGTGACGTGACGTGACGTGACGTGACGTGACGTGACGTGACGTGACGTGACGTGACGTGACGTGACGTGACGTGACGAGACGTGACGTGACGTGACGTGACGTGACGTGACGTGACGTGACGTGACGTGACGTGACGTGACGTGACGTGACGTGACGTGACGTGACGTGACGTGACGTGACGTGACGTGACGTGACGTGACGTGACGTGACGTGACGTGACGTGACGTGACGTGACGTGACGTGACGTGACGTGACGTGACGTGACGTGACGTGACGTGACGTGACTGACGTGACGTGACGTGACGTGACGTGACGTGACGTGACGTGACGTGACGTGACGTGACGTGACGTGACGTGACGTGACGTGACGTGACGTGACGTGACGTGACGTGACGTGACGTGACGTGACGTGACGTGACGTGACGTGACGTGACGTGACGTGACGTGACGTGACGTGACGTGACGTGACGTGACGTGACGTGACGTGACGTGACGTGACGTGACGTGACGTGACGTGACGTGACGTGACGTGACGTGACGTGACGTGACGTGACGTGACGTGACGTGACGTGACGTGACGTGACGTGACGTGACGTGACGTGACGTGACGTGACGTGACGTGACGTGACGTGACGTGACGTGACGTGACGTGACGTGACGTGACGTGACGTGACGTGACGTGACGTGACGTGACGTGACGTGACGTGACGTGACGTGACGTGACGTGACGTGACGTGACGTGACGTGACGTGACGTGACGTGACGTGACGTGACGTGACGTGACGTGACGTGACGTGACGTGACGTGACGTGACGTGACGTGACGTGACGTGACGTGACGTGACGTGACGTGACGTGACGTGACGTGACGTGACGTGACGTGACGTGACGTGACGTGACGTGACGTGACGTGACGTGACGTGACGTGACGTGACGTGACGTGACGTGACGTGACGTGATGTGATGTGACGTGACGTGACGTGATGTGATGTGATGTGATGTGATATGAACCGGTTTACCTATTTTTTTACTATCCAACAAAATATAACCATCGTAATCACCCTGAACCACAGCCTTAACAGATGAAATTCCAAAAAGTGTAACAGTTTTCATTGTTCTATCACTTATTCCGTGAATAATACAGTCAACCCCACGTTTTCCCGTTATTGATTTACAAGTGCTAATTTTTCATAAAAATAATTTTGTATCGATTCATTAAACCTACTTTTACGTCTAAGCATTTCTTCCAAGGATTGGCCATAGTTATATTCATGTGGGAATGCGCTAGTTAATTTGACTTGCCATTCGTCCCAAGTAAATAATATAGTACTAAGGCTTTCGTACCAACGCTTGGCCAATCCTTGCAATTTTTGCATAGCGAAATGGATAGTAGTCTTTTCATCCCAGCCATAGACAGCAGCGCATTCGTTAACCTTTTTTAGCCATATATCTATTCTTTGATTGTTAGATGACGGATCAAATTCCGGTAAAATATTTTTGTAATCATTACTTCTATTGGTGGCTGGTGTCTGTGGCTGCGAGGTAATCGATTGAATAAACTTTAAAACATCGTCCGTGGACATACGGGGGCTCACTGACCTTCTGTTCAACTCGTTTACGTCTCGCTCCTGACGCTCTTGGCCGCTGCGACGCGAGGACTCGCGGTCGACGCGCTCCCGGCTGCTGGAGCGCAAGTACTCATGGTCGTCATGCTCGCGGCGTGGTCTACTTCTGCAGCGAGAGGACTCGCGGTGCGGCCTATTGCTGCGTCACGACGACTCGCGGCTATCACACTTGTGGCGTAGCCTGCTGCTGCGTCGCGGGGACTCGCGGCTGTCACGCTCACGGCGTGGCCTGCTGCTGTATCGCGAGGACTCGCAGCTGTCACGCTCGTGACATGGCCCGTTGCTACGGCGCACAAATCTGCCGCACTCTCGGCGCGGTGTTTGAAGTCTGCGTGGCCGTTTCTTGTCCTGACTACAGCTGCGACTTCTGTGTCTGTCGAGTCGGGACCTCCTCCCTTGTCGTAGCAAACGCTGATGTCCACGACGTCGGGGATGGTCGCTTTCATCACTCGAAGTAGACTGGCTTCTCCTGTGGTCCTCAAGTCGTCTCTTTCGCGATTCGTGTTCCATTGCGTCTCAAACACACAAAAAGTGGAATGCTTTAGTATATGATACCACTAAAAGAAGAGAAATACAGTTGAAGTTTTCAAATAAACAAAAGCAATTTTGTAGGCGTGTACGTGTCACTTCTGATATGTAATAAAAACTCTAGATCACAATTATAATACTTTATTTTAACAGACATCTTTTAATAATAATTATTAAATCACCTCCAACTAAGAGTAATTAACATTAGGTCTAACTCACTGTGAGCACGTTACATCAATACAGCAAATAATTATAATAAGTATAAGAAATTCTTAAAGTGACTTACCAGTATAACCTGCCGAGGTCAACGTTGATACCAGAATCCGCCAAATAGGGCTCAAACCCTCTATTTTATACCCAGGTATTCCCGCCAACCCCCGCCAATTGCTATCAACGTCGAACTCTATTGAGGGAAGTCAAATGCAACTTCCTTTTCTTTAATACATTGTTTTATTTTAACAGCACTAGAAAAAATCTTAACATACTCTCAATAAAATTACCCTTGAATAAAATTTATAGAAATTGCAATAAAGTATTACTTCCTTTTAATCAACAGTTTTACAAAAATCCAAAAACAACCTTAATAAACATAGCATAATTATTCATCGTTTTATAATGACATTTGTTGATTTTAGCCGTCTTATTTTAATTTGTAATCATTTACTTTACATTACATCCTGAGAATCATAAACTAAATGACTCCTAAAAAATATTGTTTTTAATTTTCAAATTAAACATTACATTTCTAAAATAAAATTGACCTAACACTCGGTTCACATTGCTAATAATAATTTTTCATCTTACAAATTATAACTGATTAAATCTTACTCTTTTATTAAACTGATTAAATATTACTCTCTTACGAGGTCTTCTCGATTACGCTGATCGTCCTTCAACCTCAATTACTTTACAAATTTTAAATCTCAATCATTTACAAGGTCTTCTCGATTACGCTGATCGTCCTTCAACCTCAATTACTTTACAAATTTTAAATCTCAATTATTTACAAGGTCTTCTCGATTACGCTGATCGTCCTTCGACCTGAATTACTATACAAATTCCAAATCTCAATCATTTACAAGGTCTTCTCGATTGCGCTGATCGTCCTTCGACCTTTATTCTTAAAAATGTAAAATTGGTGAAATCAAAATAATATTACTAAAGATAATTAATTCATTTATCATCAATACTGTTACTTTCATCAATACTATTAACATCATCAACATCATTATGTACATCAAGGGCAGCAATATTAACCCAAGGTAACATGCGACTTGCGGATACGACTGTTTTACGTTTGTTTTTACTACTAGTTAAGCCTGGAATTGTTATCTCATACCGATCATTTCCTAGCACGGAGACCACTCGAAATGGCCCTATATAAGGAGGAACCAGCTTTTTACTTTGACCGTCATTCTTAAAAGAGGTTTTTGTTATTTTTACTAAATCACCTTCATTGAAAATTCGTGCTGGGCGCTTGCGTTTATCATAATACTGTTTTTGTTTAATCTGTTCATTATCTATTCTATCCTTAACTTCATGCCTTATATCGGTAACGGCAGTATTATCACGAGTTTCAGATCGCACTTCATTAAGAATAGGTTCTATCTCACTATTCATACGGGTTCCAAACATTATTTCTGCGGGGGTTCTACCAGTAGTTTTTTGGATACTATTATTAAGGCCCCATTGAATTCTACCCACCTTCTCATCCCAACATCGCAATTTAAGTTTTGAGCTGTAAGAGCGTTAAGAACAGTCCTATTGTAGCGCTCTACCTGGCCATTCGATTGAGGGCTTGCCACAGCATTTAACACGTGTTTGATTTTCCTATCTGTACAAAACTCTTTGAATAATCGCGAAGTAAAACAAGTTCCCCTGTCACTTATTATGCGGTCAGGAGTTCTAAAAACATTAAAAATTTCATCCAAAATTGCAATAGCTGTTTTAGACTTAGTATTTCTTACTGGCTTAATAAAAGCAAATTTAGTAAAAGCGTCTATGATTAATAATATGTAAGAGTTTTGTTTTTTCGACTTTACGAAGGGGCCGAGATGGTCAATATGTAAGGTATGAAATGGATCTTCAATTTTAGTGATGGGGTGTAGTAATCCTTCAGAATTAGCTGATTGTTTTTTAGCATAAGCACATTGTAGACAGGCAGCCACGTATTTTTTTTATAAATTTTGTCATTTTTGGAAACCAATATGTCCCCTTTATTCGTTCCATTGTTTTATCTACTCCAAAATGACCAATATCATCATGGTTTAGCTTGCATATTTGCCATCTCGCTCCCTTTGGCACAGCCCATCTTAAATTATTCTTATCACCATCTATTACCTTGTAAATCCTATTATCTTTAATAACATAATTATCACTTATGTGTTTCACTTGTTCTGCATCTATTTTAGAAGTTAATATATCCCTAACTCTTTGTAGCTCTGAATCACCGAGCTGTAAATTTAATAGCCAATCTTCATTATTTATTAACATGACAGTAGGGTATTGTTCTAGCTCATCAGGAATTACTAAATCCGTTGGGTTACGTGACAGGGCATCTACATGTGACATACGAGTACCAGGGCGATATTCTACAGTGCATTGATATTCTTGTAATAACAACCACCAACGCGCTATTCTTGGAATAAGATCTCGTTTAGAGAAAGTAGTTCGTAGGGCACTACAGTCGGTAATTATTTTGAATTCTTTACCAATTAAATAAACCCTAAACTTTCTAAGGCAACAAATTAAGGCCAGGGTCTCCAGCTCGTAAGAGTGAAAATTCTTTTCCTCAGGAGAGGTTTGGCGACTGTAAAAAGCTACTGGTTTAAATGTGTCATTTTCTTTAAGCCGTTGCATTAAAATACCACCTACACTAATTTTGCTAGCATCAGTATGAAGTTGAAGTTTCAGCTGATGGGTCATAAATAGCTAAAATGGGTCTAGTAATAAGTCTACGCTCGAGTTCGTTAAAACAATTATTTTGTTTATCAGTCCAGACAAAATTGACATCCTTTTTTAATAATTTACTCAAGGGATAAGATAACTGTGCAAAATTTTGAATAAACTTGCGGAAGTAACTAACCAATCCGAGAAACTGACGTATACCGTGTTGATTTACAGGCTGAGGAAAATTTTGAACACTTTCTATTTTATGATTACCGGGCTGCACTCCTTCAGAGTTAATTTCATAACCTAGATAATCGATTCGGTCACATAAAAATTCGCATTTATCTAAATTAAGAGTCAAATGGGCGTTTTCTAGTAAATAAAGGACGTGTTTTAATTTATCCAAGCAATCCTCAACATTCATGCCATAAATAAGAATATCATCTATGTAGGCAGTAGCTTTAGTAAATCTAGAAGAGCCTAACACCTTATTCATAATTCGTTGGAAAACTGCTGGTGCATTGGCAAGGCCAAAAGGCATGCGGTTAAATTCATATTGCCCATCAGGCGTAACGAATGATGTAAGGTGTTTAGAATTTTAATCTACACAAAGTCTTTGCTTCCCGTTTTTCTTTTTAACTAGAACAATAGGGCTTGCGTATTCTGGTGTTGAGTCTCTAATGATACCAGCCTCTAACATTTTGTCAATCATTTCTCTAACCTTTTCGCGTTCTGCATGGGACAGTCTATATGGTCTTTACACTACTGGTGTTTTACTATTTAGTTCTATATTCATTTCAGTTGCATTTGTGCATCCTAAATCCTGAAGAGACTTTGCAAAACAATGTTTGTACTCGTTTAGAATCTGTAAGAGCTTAAGTTTATGTGTAGATCGTGGATGTCTATATTTGTAATATTGTTGGCACATAATTTGGAAGAAGACATAGAAGTAATGCAGTTAATCATTTCAACTGGAAAAGCTCGAGCGATAACTGTATTCTGAACAATATATTATTGACACAACGGTACAAGCCACCATTAACAATATACTGCTGAACCGGTTTACCTATTATTTTACTATCCAACAAAATATAACCATCGTAATCACCCTGAACCACAGCCTTAACAGATGAAATTCCAAAACGTGTAACAGTTTTCATTGTTCTATCACTTATTCCGTGAATAATACAGTCAACCCCACGTTTTCCCGTTATGTCACATTGATTTACAAGTGCTAATTTTTCATAAAAATAATTTTGTATCGATTCATTAAACCTACTTTTACGTCTAAGCATTTCTTCCAAGGATTGGCCATAGTTATATTCATGTGGGAATGCGCTAGTTAATTTGACTTGCCATTCGTCCCAAGTAAATAATATAGTACTAAGGCTTTCGTACCAACGCTTGGCCAATCCTTGCAATTTTTGCATAGCGAAATGGATAGTAGTCTTTTCATCCCAGCCATAGACAGCAGCGCATTCGTTAACCTTTTTTAGCCATATATCTATTCTTTGATTGTTAGATGACGGATCAAATTCCGGTAAAATATTTTTGTAATCATTACTTCTATTGGTGGCTGGTGTCTGTGGCTGCGAGGTAATCGATTGAATAAACTTTAAAACATCGTCCGTGGACATACGGGGGCTCACTGACCTTCTGTTCAACTCGTTTACGTCTCGCTCCTGACGCTCTTGGCCGCTGCGACGCGAGGACTCGCGGTCGACGCGCTCCCGGCTGCTGGAGCGCAAGTACTCATGGTCGTCATGCTCGCGGCGTGGTCTACTTCTGCAGCGAGAGGACTCGCGGTGCGGCCTATTGCTGCGTCACGACGACTCGCGGCTATCACACTTGTGGCGTAGCCTGCTGCTGCGTCGCGGGGACTCGCGGCTGTCACGCTCACGGCGTGGCCTGCTGCTGTATCGCGAGGACTCGCAGCTGTCACGCTCGTGACATGGCCCGTTGCTACGGCGCACAAATCTGCCGCACTCTCGGCGCGGTGTTTGAAGTCTGCGTGGCCGTTTCTTGTCCTGACTACAGCTGCGACTTCTGTGTCTGTCGAGTCGGGACCTCCTCCCTTGTCGTAGCAAACGCTGATGTCCACGACGTCGGGGATGGTCGCTTTCATCACTCGAAGTAGTAAGTAAGATTTACTTACTCTTTTATTAAACTGATTAAATATTACTCTCTTACGAGGTCTTCTCGATTACGCTGATCGTCCTTCAACCTCAATTACTTTACAAATTTTAAATCTCAATCATTTACAAGGTCTTCTCGATTACGCTGATCGTCCTTCAACCTCAATTACTTTACAAATTTTAAATCTCAATTATTTACAAGGTCTTCTCGATTACGCTGATCGTCCTTCGACCTGAATTACTATACAAATTCCAAATCTCAATCATTTACAAGGTCTTCTCGATTGCGCTGATCGTCCTTCGACCTTTATTCTTAAAAATGTAAAATTGGTGAAATCAAAATAATATTACTAAAGATAATTAATTCATTTATCATCAATACTGTTACTTTCATCAATACTATTAACATCATCAACATCATTATGTACATCAAGGGCAGCAATATTAACCCAAGGTAACATGCGACTTGCGGATACGACTGTTTTACGTTTGTTTTTACTACTAGTTAAGCCTGGAATTGTTATCTCATACCGATCATTTCCTAGCACGGAGACCACTCGAAATGGCCCTATATAAGGAGGAACCAGCTTTTTACTTTGACCGTCATTCTTAAAAGAGGTTTTTGTTATTTTTACTAAATCACCTTCATTGAAAATTCGTGCTGGGCGCTTGCGTTTATCATAATACTGTTTTTGTTTAATCTGTTCATTATCTATTCTATCCTTAACTTCATGCCTTATATCGGTAACGGCAGTATTATCACGAGTTTCAGATCGCACTTCATTAAGAATAGGTTCTATCTCACTATTCATACGGGTTCCAAACATTATTTCTGCGGGGGTTCTACCAGTAGTTTTTTGGATACTATTATTAAGGCCCCATTGAATTCTACCCACCTTCTCATCCCAACATCGCAATTTAAGTTTTGAGCTGTAAGAGCGTTAAGAACAGTCCTATTGTAGCGCTCTACCTGGCCATTCGATTGAGGGCTTGCCACAGCATTTAACACGTGTTTGATTTTCCTATCTGTACAAAACTCTTTGAATAATCGCGAAGTAAAACAAGTTCCCCTGTCACTTATTATGCGGTCAGGAGTTCTAAAAACATTAAAAATTTCATCCAAAATTGCAATAGCTGTTTTAGACTTAGTATTTCTTACTGGCTTAATAAAAGCAAATTTAGTAAAAGCGTCTATGATTAATAATATGTAAGAGTTTTGTTTTTTCGACTTTACGAAGGGGCCGAGATGGTCAATATGTAAGGTATGAAATGGATCTTCAATTTTAGTGATGGGGTGTAGTAATCCTTCAGAATTAGCTGATTGTTTTTTAGCATAAGCACATTGTAGACAGGCAGCCACGTATTTTTTTTATAAATTTTGTCGTTTTTGGAAACCAATATGTCCCCTTTATTCGTTCCATTGTTTTATCTACTCCAAAATGACCAATATCATCATGGTTTAGCTTGCATATTTGCCATCTCGCTCCCTTTGGCACAGCCCATCTTAAATTATTCTTATCACCATCTATTACCTTGTAAATCCTATTATCTTTAATAACATAATTATCACTTATGTGTTTCACTTGTTCTGCATCTATTTTAGAAGTTAATATATCCCTAACTCTTTGTAGCTCTGAATCACCGAGCTGTAAATTTAATAGCCAATCTTCATTATTTATTAACATGACAGTAGGGTATTGTTCTAGCTCATCAGGAATTACTAAATCCGTTGGGTTACGTGACAGGGCATCTACATGTGACATACGAGTACCAGGGCGATATTCTACAGTGCATTGATATTCTTGTAATAACAACCACCAACGCGCTATTCTTGGAATAAGATCTCGTTTAGAGAAAGTAGTTCGTAGGGCACTACAGTCGGTAATTATTTTGAATTCTTTACCAATTAAATAAACCCTAAACTTTCTAAGGCAACAAATTAAGGCCAGGGTCTCCAGCTCGTAAGAGTGAAAATTCTTTTCCTCAGGAGAGGTTTGGTGACTGTAAAAAGCTACTGGTTTAAATGTGTCATTTTCTTTAAGCCGTTGCATTAAAATACCACCTACACCAATTTTGCTAGCATCAGTATGAAGTTGAAGTTTCAGCTGATGGGTCATAAATAGCTAAAATGGGTCTAGTAATAAGTCTACGCTCGAGTTCGTTAAAACAATTATTTTGTTTATCAGTCCAGACAAAATTGACATCCTTTTTTAATAATTTACTCAAGGGATAAGATAACTGTGCAAAATTTTGAATAAACTTGCGGAAGTAACTAACCAATCCGAGAAACTGACGTATACCGTGTTGATTTACAGGCTGAGGAAAATTTTGAACACTTTCTATTTTATGATTACCGGGCTGCACTCCTTCAGAGTTAATTTCATAACCTAGATAATCGATTCGGTCACATAAAAATTCGCATTTATCTAAATTAAGAGTCAAATGGGCGTTTTCTAGTAAATAAAGGACGTGTTTTAATTTATCCAAGCAATAGGCTACTTGACATATATTTAATTTCATTGAAAAAATGCATATTTCTAGTAGAACTTGGCCTAGGAAACTGTATTTCACCCTTATCGTGAAATAAAAGCTTATGATTGATAAATAAAGTCGATTTGAAAATATGATTTTATGAAAATAGGAATTGTACTGACGAAAACGCTTTTGCGGTACTTCCGATTTGGATGTGACGTCATCCCATTTGTAATTTAATATCTTTTATTTATCGCGCTCGTTATATGTAAGTTTATTTGTACATAAATAATATGAATAAGCCTAGAAAGATTTATAAAATGTATTTTCTTGAATAATTCAAATAAAACATCAGTTTTATATATTATCTCCATTCATTGTAGTTAGGAAATGAAATGGCCAAAACTTTTCTACAAAAGTGTTCAACATTAGAAATGATTTCTAAATTATTTTTTAATTTTTTAAGCAGTGTTAGACTCGTACATTTAGCACATAAAACTTTTTTTCAATAAAGAAAGTATAAAATACAAAAAACATGACGTCACACTATGGCGGTACAATGGCGGACAGTGTTTTCGGCGCCATATAAAAGGCATATTTTTCGATCAACATTTTTATGGGTTTCTACTGTTTAAAATATTAAAATATTAGTTTTTTTAGTAAAAATGAATGATTAGGAACCGATTAGAATGAAGAAAAAAAATAGGTCAAGTAGCCTATCCTCAACATTCATGCCATAAATAAGAACATCATCTATGTAGGCAGTAGCTTTAGTAAATCTAGAAGAGCCTAACACCTTATTCATCATTCGTTGGAAAACTGCTGGTGCATTGGCAAGGCCAAAAGGCATGCGGTTAAATTCATATTGCCCATCAGGCGTAACGAATGATGTAAGGTGTTTAGAATTTTAATCTACACAAAGTCTTTGCTTCCCGTTTTTCTTTTTAACTAGAACAATAGGGCTTGCGTATTCTGATGTTGAGTCTCTAATGATACCAGCCTCTAACATTTTGTCAATCATTTCTCTAACCTTTTCGCGTTCTGCATGGGACAGTCTATATGGTCTTTACACTACTGGTGTTTTACTATTTAGTTCTATATTCATTTCAGTTGCATTTGTGCATCCTAAATCCTGAAGAGACTTTGCAAAACAATGTTTGTACTCGTTTAGAATCTGTAAGAGCTTAAGTTTATGTGTAGATCGTGGATGTCTATATTTGTAATATTGTTGGCACATAATTTGGAAGAAGACATAGAAGTAATGCAGTTAATCATTTCAACTGGAAAAGCTCGAGCGATAACTGTATTCTGAACAATATATTATTGACACAACGGTACAAGCCACCATTAACAATATACTGCTGAACCGGTTTACCTATTATTTTACTATCCAACAAAATATAACCATCGTAATCACCCTGAACCACAGCCTTAACAGATGAAATTCCAAAACGTGTAACAGTTTTCATTGTTCTATCACTTATTCCGTGAATAATACAGTCAACCCCACGTTTTCCCGTTATGTCACATTGATTTACAAGTGCTAATTTTTCATAAAAATAATTTTGTATCGATTCATTAAACCTACTTTTACGTCTAAGCATTTCTTCCAAGGATTGGCCATAGTTATATTCATGTGGGAATGCGCTAGTTAATTTGACTTGCCATTCGTCCCAAGTAAATAATATAGTACTAAGGCTTTCGTACCAACGCTTGGCCAATCCTTGCAATTTTTGCATAGCGAAATGGATAGTAGTCTTTTCATCCCAGCCATAGACAGCAGCGCATTCGTTAACCTTTTTTAGCCATATATCTATTCTTTGATTGTTAGATGACGGATCAAATTCCGGTAAAATATTTTTGTAATCATTACTTCTATTGGTGGCTGGTGTCTGTGGCTGCGAGGTAATCGATTGAATAAACTTTAAAACATCGTCCGTGGACATACGGGGGCTCACTGACCTTCTGTTCAACTCGTTTACGTCTCGCTCCTGACGCTCTTGGCCGCTGCGACGCGAGGACTCGCGGTCGACGCGCTCCCGGCTGCTGGAGCGCAAGTACTCATGGTCGTCATGCTCGCGGCGTGGTCTACTTCTGCAGCGAGAGGACTCGCGGTGCGGCCTATTGCTGCGTCACGACGACTCGCGGCTATCACACTTGTGGCGTAGCCTGCTGCTGCGTCGCGGGGACTCGCGGCTGTCACGCTCACGGCGTGGCCTGCTGCTGTATCGCGAGGACTCGCAGCTGTCACGCTCGTGACATGGCCCGTTGCTACGGCGCACAAATCTGCCGCACTCTCGGCGCGGTGTTTGAAGTCTGCGTGGCCGTTTCTTGTCCTGACTACAGCTGCGACTTCTGTGTCTGTCGAGTCGGGACCTCCTCCCTTGTCGTAGCAAACGCTGATGTCCACGACGTCGGGGATGGTCGCTTTCATCACTCGAAGTAGACTGGCTTCTCCTGTGGTCCTCAAGTCGTCTCTTTCGCGATTCGTGTTCCATTGCGTCTCAAACACACAAAAAGTGGAATGCTTTAGTATATGATACCACTAAAAGAAGAGAAATACAGTTGAAGTTTTCAAATAAACAAAAGCAATTTTGTAGGCGTGTACGTGTCACTTCTGATATGTAATAAAAACTCTAGATCACAATTATAATACTTTATTTTAACAGACATCTTTTAATAATAATTATTAAATCACCTCCAACTAAGAGTAATTAACATTAGGTCTAACTCACTGTGAGCACGTTACATCAATACAGCAAATAATTATAATAAGTATAAGAAATTCTTAAAGTGACTTACCAGTATAACCTGCCGAGGTCAACGTTGATACCAGAATCCGCCAAATAGGGCTCAAACCCTCTATTTTATACCCAGGTATTCCCGCCAACCCCCGCCAATTGCTATCAACGTCGAACTCTATTGAGGGAAGTCAAATGCAACTTCCTTTTCTTTAATACATTGTTTTATTTTAACAGCACTAGAAAAAATCTTAACATACTCTCAATAAAATTACCCTTGAATAAAATTTATAGAAATTGCAATAAAGTATTACTTCCTTTTAATCAACAGTTTTACAAAAATCCAAAAACAACCTTAATAAACATAGCATAATTATTCATCGTTTTATAATGACATTTGTTGATTTTAGCCGTCTTATTTTAATTTGTAATCATTTACTTTACATTACATCCTGAGAATCATAAACTAAATGACTCCTAAAAAATATTGTTTTTAATTTTCAAATTAAACATTACATTTCTAAAATAAAATTGACCTAACACTCGGTTCACATTGCTAATAATAATTTTTCATCTTACAAATTATAACTGATTAAATCTTACTCTTTTATTAAACTGATTAAATATTACTCTCTTACGAGGTCTTCTCGATTACGCTGATCGTCCTTCAACCTCAATTACTTTACAAATTTTAAATCTCAATCATTTACAAGGTCTTCTCGATTACGCTGATCGTCCTTCAACCTCAATTACTTTACAAATTTTAAATCTCAATTATTTACAAGGTCTTCTCGATTACGCTGATCGTCCTTCGACCTGAATTACTATACAAATTCCAAATCTCAATCATTTACAAGGTCTTCTCGATTGCGCTGATCGTCCTTCGACCTTTATTCTTAAAAATGTAAAATTGGTGAAATCAAAATAATATTACTAAAGATAATTAATTCATTTATCATCAATACTGTTACTTTCATCAATACTATTAACATCATCAACATCATTATGTACATCAAGGGCAGCAATATTAACCCAAGGTAACATGCGACTTGCGGATACGACTGTTTTACGTTTGTTTTTACTACTAGTTAAGCCTGGAATTGTTATCTCATACCGATCATTTCCTAGCACGGAGACCACTCGAAATGGCCCTATATAAGGAGGAACCAGCTTTTTACTTTGACCGTCATTCTTAAAAGAGGTTTTTGTTATTTTTACTAAATCACCTTCATTGAAAATTCGTGCTGGGCGCTTGCGTTTATCATAATACTGTTTTTGTTTAATCTGTTCATTATCTATTCTATCCTTAACTTCATGCCTTATATCGGTAACGGCAGTATTATCACGAGTTTCAGATCGCACTTCATTAAGAATAGGTTCTATCTCACTATTCATACGGGTTCCAAACATTATTTCTGCGGGGGTTCTACCAGTAGTTTTTTGGATACTATTATTAAGGCCCCATTGAATTCTACCCACCTTCTCATCCCAACATCGCAATTTAAGTTTTGAGCTGTAAGAGCGTTAAGAACAGTCCTATTGTAGCGCTCTACCTGGC
This sequence comes from Lysandra bellargus, assembly GCA_905333045.1. Taxonomy (NCBI): domain Eukaryota; kingdom Metazoa; phylum Arthropoda; class Insecta; order Lepidoptera; family Lycaenidae; genus Lysandra; species Lysandra bellargus. The sequence goes on from HG995326.1 coordinate 7,068,439, forward strand.
CATTCGATTGAGGGCTTGCCACAGCATTTAACACGTGTTTGATTTTCCTATCTGTACAAAACTCTTTGAATAATCGCGAAGTAAAACAAGTTCCCCTGTCACTTATTATGCGGTCAGGAGTTCTAAAAACATTAAAAATTTCATCCAAAATTGCAATAGCTGTTTTAGACTTAGTATTTCTTACTGGCTTAATAAAAGCAAATTTAGTAAAAGCGTCTATGATTAATAATATGTAAGAGTTTTGTTTTTTCGACTTTACGAAGGGGCCGAGATGGTCAATATGTAAGGTATGAAATGGATCTTCAATTTTAGTGATGGGGTGTAGTAATCCTTCAGAATTAGCTGATTGTTTTTTAGCATAAGCACATTGTAGACAGGCAGCCACGTATTTTTTTTATAAATTTTGTCGTTTTTGGAAACCAATATGTCCCCTTTATTCGTTCCATTGTTTTATCTACTCCAAAATGACCAATATCATCATGGTTTAGCTTGCATATTTGCCATCTCGCTCCCTTTGGCACAGCCCATCTTAAATTATTCTTATCACCATCTATTACCTTGTAAATCCTATTATCTTTAATAACATAATTATCACTTTCACTTGTGTGTTTCACTTGTTCTGCATCTATTTTAGAAGTTAATATATCCCTAACTCTTTGTAGCTCTGAATCACCGAGCTGTAAATTTAATAGCCAATCTTCATTATTTATTAACATGACAGTAGGGTATTGTTCTAGCTCATCAGGAATTACTAAATCCGTTGGGTTACGTGACAGGGCATCTACATGTGACATACGAGTACCAGGGCGATATTCTACAGTGCATTGATATTCTTGTAATAACAACCACCAACGCGCTATTCTTGGAATAAGATCTCGTTTAGAGAAAGTAGTTCGTAGGGCACTACAGTCGGTAATTATTTTGAATTCTTTACCAATTAAATAAACCCTAAACTTTCTAAGGCAACAAATTAAGGCCAGGGTCTCCAGCTCGTAAGAGTGAAAATTCTTTTCCTCAGGAGAGGTTTGGCGACTGTAAAAAGCTACTGGTTTAAATGTGTCATTTTCTTAAAGCCGTTGCATTAAAATACCACCTACACCAATTTTGCTAGCATCAGTATGAAGTTGAAGTTTCAGCTGATGGGTCATAAATAGCTAAAATGGGTCTAGTAATAAGTCTACGCTCGAGTTCGTTAAAACAATTATTTTGTTTATCAGTCCAGACAAAATTGACATCCTTTTTTAATAATTTACTCAAGGGATAAGATAACTGTGCAAAATTTTGAATAAACTTGCGGAAGTAACTAACCAATCCGAGAAACTGACGTATACCGTGTTGATTTACAGGCTGAGGAAAATTTTGAACACTTTCTATTTTATGATTACCGGGCTGCACTCCTTCAGAGTTAATTTCATAACCTAGATAATCGATTCGGTCACATAAAAATTCGCATTTATCTAAATTAAGAGTCAAATGGGCGTTTTCTAGTAAATAAAGGACGTGTTTTAATTTATCCAAGCAATAGGCTACTTGACATATATTTAATTTCATTGAAAAAATGCATATTTCTAGTAGAACTTGGCCTAGGAAACTGTATTTCACCCTTATCGTGAAATAAAAGCTTATGATTGATAAATAAAGTCGATTTGAAAATATGATTTTATGAAAATAGGAATTGTACTGACGAAAACGCTTTTGCGGTACTTCCGATTTGGATGTGACGTCATCCCATTTGTAATTTAATATCTTTTATTTATCGCGCTCGTTATATGTAAGTTTATTTGTACATAAATAATATGAATAAGCCTAGAAAGATTTATAAAATGTATTTTCTTGAATAATTCAAATAAAACATCAGTTTTATATATTATCTCCATTCATTGTAGTTAGGAAATGAAATGGCCAAAACTTTTCTACAAAAGTGTTCAACATTAGAAATGATTTCTAAATTATTTTTTAATTTTTTAAGCAGTGTTAGACTCGTACATTTAGCACATAAAACTTTTTTTCAATAAAGAAAGTATAAAATACAAAAAACATGACGTCACACTATGGCGGTACAATGGCGGACAGTGTTTTCGGCGCCATATAAAAGGCATATTTTTCGATCAACATTTTTATGGGTTTCTACTGTTTAAAATATTAAAATATTAGTTTTTTTAGTAAAAATGAATGATTAGGAACCGATTAGAATGAAGAAAAAAAATAGGTCAAGTAGCCTATCCTCAACATTCATGCCATAAATAAGAACATCATCTATGTAGGCAGTAGCTTTAGTAAATCTAGAAGAGCCTAACACCTTATTCATCATTCGTTGGAAAACTGCTGGTGCATTGGCAAGGCCAAAAGGCATGCGGTTAAATTCATATTGCCCATCAGGCGTAACGAATGATGTAAGGTGTTTAGAATTTTAATCTACACAAAGTCTTTGCTTCCCGTTTTTCTTTTTAACTAGAACAATAGGGCTTGCGTATTCTGATGTTGAGTCTCTAATGATACCAGCCTCTAACATTTTGTCAATCATTTCTCTAACCTTTTCGCGTTCTGCATGGGACAGTCTATATGGTCTTTACACTACTGGTGTTTTACTATTTAGTTCTATATTCATTTCAGTTGCATTTGTGCATCCTAAATCCTGAAGAGACTTTGCAAAACAATGTTTGTACTCGTTTAGAATCTGTAAGAGCTTAAGTTTATGTGTAGATCGTGGATGTCTATATTTGTAATATTGTTGGCACATAATTTGGAAGAAGACATAGAAGTAATGCAGTTAATCATTTCAACTGGAAAAGCTCGAGCGATAACTGTATTCTGAACAATATATTATTGACACAACGGTACAAGCCACCATTAACAATATACTGCTGAACCGGTTTACCTATTATTTTACTATCCAACAAAATATAACCATCGTAATCACCCTGAACCACAGCCTTAACAGATGAAATTCCAAAACGTGTAACAGTTTTCATTGTTCTATCACTTATTCCGTGAATAATACAGTCAACCCCACGTTTTCCCGTTATGTCACATTGATTTACAAGTGCTAATTTTTCATAAAAATAATTTTGTATCGATTCATTAAACCTACTTTTACGTCTAAGCATTTCTTCCAAGGATTGGCCATAGTTATATTCATGTGGGAATGCGCTAGTTAATTTGACTTGCCATTCGTCCCAAGTAAATAATATAGTACTAAGGCTTTCGTACCAACGCTTGGCCAATCCTTGCAATTTTTGCATAGCGAAATGGATAGTAGTCTTTTCATCCCAGCCATAGACAGCAGCGCATTCGTTAACCTTTTTTAGCCATATATCTATTCTTTGATTGTTAGATGACGGATCAAATTCCGGTAAAATATTTTTGTAATCATTACTTCTATTGGTGGCTGGTGTCTGTGGCTGCGAGGTAATCGATTGAATAAACTTTAAAACATCGTCCGTGGACATACGGGGGCTCACTGACCTTCTGTTCAACTCGTTTACGTCTCGCTCCTGACGCTCTTGGCCGCTGCGACGCGAGGACTCGCGGTCGACGCGCTCCCGGCTGCTGGAGCGCAAGTACTCATGGTCGTCATGCTCGCGGCGTGGTCTACTTCTGCAGCGAGAGGACTCGCGGTGCGGCCTATTGCTGCGTCACGACGACTCGCGGCTATCACACTTGTGGCGTAGCCTGCTGCTGCGTCGCGGGGACTCGCGGCTGTCACGCTCACGGCGTGGCCTGCTGCTGTATCGCGAGGACTCGCAGCTGTCACGCTCGTGACATGGCCCGTTGCTACGGCGCACAAATCTGCCGCACTCTCGGCGCGGTGTTTGAAGTCTGCGTGGCCGTTTCTTGTCCTGACTACAGCTGCGACTTCTGTGTCTGTCGAGTCGGGACCTCCTCCCTTGTCGTAGCAAACGCTGATGTCCACGACGTCGGGGATGGTCGCTTTCATCACTCGAAGTAGACTGGCTTCTCCTGTGGTCCTCAAGTCGTCTCTTTCGCGATTCGTGTTCCATTGCGTCTCAAACACACAAAAAGTGGAATGCTTTAGTATATGATACCACTAAAAGAAGAGAAATACAGTTGAAGTTTTCAAATAAACAAAAGCAATTTTGTAGGCGTGTACGTGTCACTTCTGATATGTAATAAAAACTCTAGATCACAATTATAATACTTTATTTTAACAGACATCTTTTAATAATAATTATTAAATCACCTCCAACTAAGAGTAATTAACATTAGGTCTAACTCACTGTGAGCACGTTACATCAATACAGCAAATAATTATAATAAGTATAAGAAATTCTTAAAGTGACTTACCAGTATAACCTGCCGAGGTCAACGTTGATACCAGAATCCGCCAAATAGGGCTCAAACCCTCTATTTTATACCCAGGTATTCCCGCCAACCCCCGCCAATTGCTATCAACGTCGAACTCTATTGAGGGAAGTCAAATGCAACTTCCTTTTCTTTAATACATTGTTTTATTTTAACAGCACTAGAAAAAATCTTAACATACTCTCAATAAAATTACCCTTGAATAAAATTTATAGAAATTGCAATAAAGTATTACTTCCTTTTAATCAACAGTTTTACAAAAATCCAAAAACAACCTTAATAAACATAGCATAATTATTCATCGTTTTATAATGACATTTGTTGATTTTAGCCGTCTTATTTTAATTTGTAATCATTTACTTTACATTACATCCTGAGAATCATAAACTAAATGACTCCTAAAAAATATTGTTTTTAATTTTCAAATTAAACATTACATTTCTAAAATAAAATTGACCTAACACTCGGTTCACATTGCTAATAATAATTTTTCATCTTACAAATTATAACTGATTAAATCTTACTCTTTTATTAAACTGATTAAATATTACTCTCTTACGAGGTCTTCTCGATTACGCTGATCGTCCTTCAACCTCAATTACTTTACAAATTTTAAATCTCAATCATTTACAAGGTCTTCTCGATTACGCTGATCGTCCTTCAACCTCAATTACTTTACAAATTTTAAATCTCAATTATTTACAAGGTCTTCTCGATTACGCTGATCGTCCTTCGACCTGAATTACTATACAAATTCCAAATCTCAATCATTTACAAGGTCTTCTCGATTGCGCTGATCGTCCTTCGACCTTTATTCTTAAAAATGTAAAATTGGTGAAATCAAAATAATATTACTAAAGATAATTAATTCATTTATCATCAATACTGTTACTTTCATCAATACTATTAACATCATCAACATCATTATGTACATCAAGGGCAGCAATATTAACCCAAGGTAACATGCGACTTGCGGATACGACTGTTTTACGTTTGTTTTTACTACTAGTTAAGCCTGGAATTGTTATCTCATACCGATCATTTCCTAGCACGGAGACCACTCGAAATGGCCCTATATAAGGAGGAACCAGCTTTTTACTTTGACCGTCATTCTTAAAAGAGGTTTTTGTTATTTTTACTAAATCACCTTCATTGAAAATTCGTGCTGGGCGCTTGCGTTTATCATAATACTGTTTTTGTTTAATCTGTTCATTATCTATTCTATCCTTAACTTCATGCCTTATATCGGTAACGGCAGTATTATCACGAGTTTCAGATCGCACTTCATTAAGAATAGGTTCTATCTCACTATTCATACGGGTTCCAAACATTATTTCTGCGGGGGTTCTACCAGTAGTTTTTTGGATACTATTATTAAGGCCCCATTGAATTCTACCCACCTTCTCATCCCAACATAGCAATTTAAGTTTTGAGCTGTAAGAGCGTTAAGAACAGTCCTATTGTAGCGCTCTACCTGGCCATTCGATTGAGGGCTTGCCACAGCATTTAACACGTGTTTGATTTTCCTATCTGTACAAAACTCTTTGAATAATCGCGAAGTAAAACAAGTTCCCCTGTCACTTATTATGCGGTCAGGAGTTCTAAAAACATTAAAAATTTCATCCAAAATTGCAATAGCTGTTTTAGACTTAGTATTTCTTACTGGCTTAATAAAAGCAAATTTAGTAAAAGCGTCTATGATTAATAATATGTAAGAGTTTTGTTTTTTCGACTTTACGAAGGGGCCGAGATGGTCAATATGTAAGGTATGAAATGGATCTTCAATTTTAGTGATGGGGTGTAGTAATCCTTCAGAATTAGCTGATTGTTTTTTAGCATAAGCACATTGTAGACAGGCAGCCACGTATTTTTTTTATAAATTTTGTCGTTTTTGGAAACCAATATGTCCCCTTTATTCGTTCCATTGTTTTATCTACTCCAAAATGACCAATATCATCATGGTTTAGCTTGCATATTTGCCATCTCGCTCCCTTTGGCACAGCCCATCTTAAATTATTCTTATCACCATCTATTACCTTGTAAATCCTATTATCTTTAATAACATAATTATCACTTATGTGTTTCACTTGTTCTGCATCTATTTTAGAAGTTAATATATCCCTAACTCTTTGTAGCTCTGAATCACCGAGCTGTAAATTTAATAGCCAATCTTCATTATTTATTAACATGACAGTAGGGTATTGTTCTAGCTCATCAGGAATTACTAAATCCGTTGGGTTACGTGACAGGGCATCTACATGTGACATACGAGTACCAGGGCGATATTCTACAGTGCATTGATATTCTTGTAATAACAACCACCAACGCGCTATTCTTGGAATAAGATCTCGTTTAGAGAAAGTAGTTCGTAGGGCACTACAGTCGGTAATTATTTTGAATTCTTTACCAATTAAATAAACCCTAAACTTTCTAAGGCAACAAATTAAGGCCAGGGTCTCCAGCTCGTAAGAGTGAAAATTCTTTTCCTCAGGAGAGGTTTGGTGACTGTAAAAAGCTACTGGTTTAAATGTGTCATTTTCTTTAAGCCGTTGCATTAAAATACCACCTACACCAATTTTGCTAGCATCAGTATGAAGTTGAAGTTTCAGCTGATGGGTCATAAATAGCTAAAATGGGTCTAGTAATAAGTCTACGCTCGAGTTCGTTAAAACAATTATTTTGTTTATCAGTCCAGACAAAATTGACATCCTTTTTTAATAATTTACTCAAGGGATAAGATAACTGTGCAAAATTTTGAATAAACTTGCGGAAGTAACTAACCAATCCGAGAAACTGACGTATACCGTGTTGATTTACAGGCTGAGGAAAATTTTGAACACTTTCTATTTTATGATTACCGGGCTGCACTCCTTCAGAGTTAATTTCATAACCTAGATAATCGATTCGGTCACATAAAAATTCGCATTTATCTAAATTAAGAGTCAAATGGGCGTTTTCTAGTAAATAAAGGACGTGTTTTAATTTATCCAAGCAATAGGCTACTTGACATATATTTAATTTCATTGAAAAAATGCATATTTCTAGTAGAACTTGGCCTAGGAAACTGTATTTCACCCTTATCGTGAAATAAAAGCTTATGATTGATAAATAAAGTCGATTTGAAAATATGATTTTATGAAAATAGGAATTGTACTGACGAAAACGCTTTTGCGGTACTTCCGATTTGGATGTGACGTCATCCCATTTGTAATTTAATATCTTTTATTTATCGCGCTCGTTATATGTAAGTTTATTTGTACATAAATAATATGAATAAGCCTAGAAAGATTTATAAAATGTATTTTCTTGAATAATTCAAATAAAACATCAGTTTTATATATTATCTCCATTCATTGTAGTTAGGAAATGAAATGGCCAAAACTTTTCTACAAAAGTGTTCAACATTAGAAATGATTTCTAAATTATTTTTTAATTTTTTAAGCAGTGTTAGACTCGTACATTTAGCACATAAAACTTTTTTTCAATAAAGAAAGTATAAAATACAAAAAACATGACGTCACACTATGGCGGTACAATGGCGGACAGTGTTTTCGGCGCCATATAAAAGGCATATTTTTCGATCAACATTTTTATGGGTTTCTACTGTTTAAAATATTAAAATATTAGTTTTTTTAGTAAAAATGAATGATTAGGAACCGATTAGAATGAAGAAAAAAAATAGGTCAAGTAGCCTATCCTCAACATTCATGCCATAAATAAGAACATCATCTATGTAGGCAGTAGCTTTAGTAAATCTAGAAGAGCCTAACACCTTATTCATCATTCGTTGGAAAACTGCTGGTGCATTGGCAAGGCCAAAAGGCATGCGGTTAAATTCATATTGCCCATCAGGCGTAACGAATGATGTAAGGTGTTTAGAATTTTAATCTACACAAAGTCTTTGCTTCCCGTTTTTCTTTTTAACTAGAACAATAGGGCTTGCGTATTCTGATGTTGAGTCTCTAATGATACCAGCCTCTAACATTTTGTCAATCATTTCTCTAACCTTTTCGCGTTCTGCATGGGACAGTCTATATGGTCTTTACACTACTGGTGTTTTACTATTTAGTTCTATATTCATTTCAGTTGCATTTGTGCATCCTAAATCCTGAAGAGACTTTGCAAAACAATGTTTGTACTCGTTTAGAATCTGTAAGAGCTTAAGTTTATGTGTAGATCGTGGATGTCTATATTTGTAATATTGTTGGCACATAATTTGGAAGAAGACATAGAAGTAATGCAGTTAATCATTTCAACTGGAAAAGCTCGAGCGATAACTGTATTCTGAACAATATATTATTGACACAACGGTACAAGCCACCATTAACAATATACTGCTGAACCGGTTTACCTATTATTTTACTATCCAACAAAATATAACCATCGTAATCACCCTGAACCACAGCCTTAACAGATGAAATTCCAAAACGTGTAACAGTTTTCATTGTTCTATCACTTATTCCGTGAATAATACAGTCAACCCCACGTTTTCCCGTTATGTCACATTGATTTACAAGTGCTAATTTTTCATAAAAATAATTTTGTATCGATTCATTAAACCTACTTTTACGTCTAAGCATTTCTTCCAAGGATTGGCCATAGTTATATTCATGTGGGAATGCGCTAGTTAATTTGACTTGCCATTCGTCCCAAGTAAATAATATAGTACTAAGGCTTTCGTACCAACGCTTGGCCAATCCTTGCAATTTTTGCATAGCGAAATGGATAGTAGTCTTTTCATCCCAGCCATAGACAGCAGCGCATTCGTTAACCTTTTTTAGCCATATATCTATTCTTTGATTGTTAGATGACGGATCAAATTCCGGTAAAATATTTTTGTAATCATTACTTCTATTGGTGGCTGGTGTCTGTGGCTGCGAGGTAATCGATTGAATAAACTTTAAAACATCGTCCGTGGACATACGGGGGCTCACTGACCTTCTGTTCAACTCGTTTACGTCTCGCTCCTGACGCTCTTGGCCGCTGCGACGCGAGGACTCGCGGTCGACGCGCTCCCGGCTGCTGGAGCGCAAGTACTCATGGTCGTCATGCTCGCGGCGTGGTCTACTTCTGCAGCGAGAGGACTCGCGGTGCGGCCTATTGCTGCGTCACGACGACTCGCGGCTATCACACTTGTGGCGTAGCCTGCTGCTGCGTCGCGGGGACTCGCGGCTGTCACGCTCACGGCGTGGCCTGCTGCTGTATCGCGAGGACTCGCAGCTGTCACGCTCGTGACATGGCCCGTTGCTACGGCGCACAAATCTGCCGCACTCTCGGCGCGGTGTTTGAAGTCTGCGTGGCCGTTTCTTGTCCTGACTACAGCTGCGACTTCTGTGTCTGTCGAGTCGGGACCTCCTCCCTTGTCGTAGCAAACGCTGATGTCCACGACGTCGGGGATGGTCGCTTTCATCACTCGAAGTAGTAAGTAAGATTTACTTACTCTTTTATTAAACTGATTAAATATTACTCTCTTACGAGGTCTTCTCGATTACGCTGATCGTCCTTCAACCTCAATTACTTTACAAATTTTAAATCTCAATCATTTACAAGGTCTTCTCGATTACGCTGATCGTCCTTCAACCTCAATTACTTTACAAATTTTAAATCTCAATTATTTACAAGGTCTTCTCGATTACGCTGATCGTCCTTCGACCTGAATTACTATACAAATTCCAAATCTCAATCATTTACAAGGTCTTCTCGATTGCGCTGATCGTCCTTCGACCTTTATTCTTAAAAATGTAAAATTGGTGAAATCAAAATAATATTACTAAAGATAATTAATTCATTTATCATCAATACTGTTACTTTCATCAATACTATTAACATCATCAACATCATTATGTACATCAAGGGCAGCAATATTAACCCAAGGTAACATGCGACTTGCGGATACGACTGTTTTACGTTTGTTTTTACTACTAGTTAAGCCTGGAATTGTTATCTCATACCGATCATTTCCTAGCACGGAGACCACTCGAAATGGCCCTATATAAGGAGGAACCAGCTTTTTACTTTGACCGTCATTCTTAAAAGAGGTTTTTGTTATTTTTACTAAATCACCTTCATTGAAAATTCGTGCTGGGCGCTTGCGTTTATCATAATACTGTTTTTGTTTAATCTGTTCATTATCTATTCTATCCTTAACTTCATGCCTTATATCGGTAACGGCAGTATTATCACGAGTTTCAGATCGCACTTCATTAAGAATAGGTTCTATCTCACTATTCATACGGGTTCCAAACATTATTTCTGCGGGGGTTCTACCAGTAGTTTTTTGGATACTATTATTAAGGCCCCATTGAATTCTACCCACCTTCTCATCCCAACATCGCAATTTAAGTTTTGAGCTGTAAGAGCGTTAAGAACAGTCCTATTGTAGCGCTCTACCTGGCCATTCGATTGAGGGCTTGCCACAGCATTTAACACGTGTTTGATTTTCCTATCTGTACAAAACTCTTTGAATAATCGCGAAGTAAAACAAGTTCCCCTGTCACTTATTATGCGGTCAGGAGTTCTAAAAACATTAAAAATTTCATCCAAAATTGCAATAGCTGTTTTAGACTTAGTATTTCTTACTGGCTTAATAAAAGCAAATTTAGTAAAAGCGTCTATGATTAATAATATGTAAGAGTTTTGTTTTTTCGACTTTACGAAGGGGCCGAGATGGTCAATATGTAAGGTATGAAATGGATCTTCAATTTTAGTGATGGGGTGTAGTAATCCTTCAGAATTAGCTGATTGTTTTTTAGCATAAGCACATTGTAGACAGGCAGCCACGTATTTTTTTTATAAATTTTGTCGTTTTTGGAAACCAATATGTCCCCTTTATTCGTTCCATTGTTTTATCTACTCCAAAATGACCAATATCATCATGGTTTAGCTTGCATATTTGCCATCTCGCTCCCTTTGGCACAGCCCATCTTAAATTATTCTTATCACCATCTATTACCTTGTAAATCCTATTATCTTTAATAACATAATTATCACTTATGTGTTTCACTTGTTCTGCATCTATTTTAGAAGTTAATATATCCCTAACTCTTTGTAGCTCTGAATCACCGAGCTGTAAATTTAATAGCCAATCTTCATTATTTATTAACATGACAGTAGGGTATTGTTCTAGCTCATCAGGAATTACTAAATCCGTTGGGTTACGTGACAGGGCATCTACATGTGACATACGAGTACCAGGGCGATATTCTACAGTGCATTGATATTCTTGTAATAACAACCACCAACGCGCTATTCTTGGAATAAGATCTCGTTTAGAGAAAGTAGTTCGTAGGGCACTACAGTCGGTAATTATTTTGAATTCTTTACCAATTAAATAAACCCTAAACTTTCTAAGGCAACAAATTAAGGCCAGGGTCTCCAGCTCGTAAGAGTGAAAATTCTTTTCCTCAGGAGAGGTTTGGCGACTGTAAAAAGCTACTGGTTTAAATGTGTCATTTTCTTAAAGCCGTTGCATTAAAATACCACCTACACCAATTTTGCTAGCATCAGTATGAAGTTGAAGTTTCAGCTGATGGGTCATAAATAGCTAAAATGGGTCTAGTAATAAGTCTACGCTCGAGTTCGTTAAAACAATTATTTTGTTTATCAGTCCAGACAAAATTGACATCCTTTTTTAATAATTTACTCAAGGGATAAGATAACTGTGCAAAATTTTGAATAAACTTGCGGAAGTAACTAACCAATCCGAGAAACTGACGTATACCGTGTTGATTTACAGGCTGAGGAAAATTTTGAACACTTTCTATTTTATGATTACCGGGCTGCACTCCTTCAGAGTTAATTTCATAACCTAGATAATCGATTCGGTCACATAAAAATTCGCATTTATCTAAATTAAGAGTCAAATGGGCGTTTTCTAGTAAATAAAGGACGTGTTTTAATTTATCCAAGCAATAGGCTACTTGACATATATTTAATTTCATTGAAAAAATGCATATTTCTAGTAGAACTTGGCCTAGGAAACTGTATTTCACCCTTATCGTGAAATAAAAGCTTATGATTGATAAATAAAGTCGATTTGAAAATATGATTTTATGAAAATAGGAATTGTACTGACGAAAACGCTTTTGCGGTACTTCCGATTTGGATGTGACGTCATCCCATTTGTAATTTAATATCTTTTATTTATCGCGCTCGTTATATGTAAGTTTATTTGTACATAAATAATATGAATAAGCCTAGAAAGATTTATAAAATGTATTTTCTTGAATAATTCAAATAAAACATCAGTTTTATATATTATCTCCATTCATTGTAGTTAGGAAATGAAATGGCCAAAACTTTTCTACAAAAGTGTTCAACATTAGAAATGATTTCTAAATTATTTTTTAATTTTTTAAGCAGTGTTAGACTCGTACATTTAGCACATAAAACTTTTTTTCAATAAAGAAAGTATAAAATACAAAAAACATGACGTCACACTATGGCGGTACAATGGCGGACAGTGTTTTCGGCGCCATATAAAAGGCATATTTTTCGATCAACATTTTTATGGGTTTCTACTGTTTAAAATATTAAAATATTAGTTTTTTTAGTAAAAATGAATGATTAGGAACCGATTAGAATGAAGAAAAAAAATAGGTCAAGTAGCCTATCCTCAACATTCATGCCATAAATAAGAACATCATCTATGTAGGCAGTAGCTTTAGTAAATCTAGAAGAGCCTAACACCTTATTCATCATTCGTTGGAAAACTGCTGGTGCATTGGCAAGGCCAAAAGGCATGCGGTTAAATTCATATTGCCCATCAGGCGTAACGAATGATGTAAGGTGTTTAGAATTTTAATCTACACAAAGTCTTTGCTTCCCGTTTTTCTTTTTAACTAGAACAATAGGGCTTGCGTATTCTGATGTTGAGTCTCTAATGATACCAGCCTCTAACATTTTGTCAATCATTTCTCTAACCTTTTCGCGTTCTGCATGGGACAGTCTATATGGTCTTTACACTACTGGTGTTTTACTATTTAGTTCTATATTCATTTCAGTTGCATTTGTGCATCCTAAATCCTGAAGAGACTTTGCAAAACAATGTTTGTACTCGTTTAGAATCTGTAAGAGCTTAAGTTTATGTGTAGATCGTGGATGTCTATATTTGTAATATTGTTGGCACATAATTTGGAAGAAGACATAGAAGTAATGCAGTTAATCATTTCAACTGGAAAAGCTCGAGCGATAACTGTATTCTGAACAATATATTATTGACACAACGGTACAAGCCACCATTAACAATATACTGCTGAACCGGTTTACCTATTATTTTACTATCCAACAAAATATAACCATCGTAATCACCCTGAACCACAGCCTTAACAGATGAAATTCCAAAACGTGTAACAGTTTTCATTGTTCTATCACTTATTCCGTGAATAATACAGTCAACCCCACGTTTTCCCGTTATGTCACATTGATTTACAAGTGCTAATTTTTCATAAAAATAATTTTGTATCGATTCATTAAACCTACTTTTACGTCTAAGCATTTCTTCCAAGGATTGGCCATAGTTATATTCATGTGGGAATGCGCTAGTTAATTTGACTTGCCATTCGTCCCAAGTAAATAATATAGTACTAAGGCTTTCGTACCAACGCTTGGCCAATCCTTGCAATTTTTGCATAGCGAAATGGATAGTAGTCTTTTCATCCCAGCCATAGACAGCAGCGCATTCGTTAACCTTTTTTAGCCATATATCTATTCTTTGATTGTTAGATGACGGATCAAATTCCGGTAAAATATTTTTGTAATCATTACTTCTATTGGTGGCTGGTGTCTGTGGCTGCGAGGTAATCGATTGAATAAACTTTAAAACATCGTCCGTGGACATACGGGGGCTCACTGACCTTCTGTTCAACTCGTTTACGTCTCGCTCCTGACGCTCTTGGCCGCTGCGACGCGAGGACTCGCGGTCGACGCGCTCCCGGCTGCTGGAGCGCAAGTACTCATGGTCGTCATGCTCGCGGCGTGGTCTACTTCTGCAGCGAGAGGACTCGCGGTGCGGCCTATTGCTGCGTCACGACGACTCGCGGCTATCACACTTGTGGCGTAGCCTGCTGCTGCGTCGCGGGGACTCGCGGCTGTCACGCTCACGGCGTGGCCTGCTGCTGTATCGCGAGGACTCGCAGCTGTCACGCTCGTGACATGGCCCGTTGCTACGGCGCACAAATCTGCCGCACTCTCGGCGCGGTGTTTGAAGTCTGCGTGGCCGTTTCTTGTCCTGACTACAGCTGCGACTTCTGTGTCTGTCGAGTCGGGACCTCCTCCCTTGTCGTAGCAAACGCTGATGTCCACGACGTCGGGGATGGTCGCTTTCATCACTCGAAGTAGACTGGCTTCTCCTGTGGTCCTCAAGTCGTCTCTTTCGCGATTCGTGTTCCATTGCGTCTCAAACACACAAAAAGTGGAATGCTTTAGTATATGATACCACTAAAAGAAGAGAAATACAGTTGAAGTTTTCAAATAAACAAAAGCAATTTTGTAGGCGTGTACGTGTCACTTCTGATATGTAATAAAAACTCTAGATCACAATTATAATACTTTATTTTAACAGACATCTTTTAATAATAATTATTAAATCACCTCCAACTAAGAGTAATTAACATTAGGTCTAACTCACTGTGAGCACGTTACATCAATACAGCAAATAATTATAATAAGTATAAGAAATTCTTAAAGTGACTTACCAGTATAACCTGCCGAGGTCAACGTTGATACCAGAATCCGCCAAATAGGGCTCAAACCCTCTATTTTATACCCAGGTATTCCCGCCAACCCCCGCCAATTGCTATCAACGTCGAACTCTATTGAGGGAAGTCAAATGCAACTTCCTTTTCTTTAATACATTGTTTTATTTTAACAGCACTAGAAAAAATCTTAACATACTCTCAATAAATATTAAATAAATATGTAATTTTAATAGGATAACTTTCTAATTTTACATACCCTTGAATAAAATTTATAGAAATTGCAATAAAGTATTACTTCCTTTTAATCAACAGTTTTACAAAAATCCAAAAACAACCTTAATAAACATAGCATAATTATTCATCGTTTTATAATGACATTTGTTGATTTTAGCCGTCTTATTTTAATTTGTAATCATTTACTTTACATCAGGGGTGTGACAGTGCAGTTTCCAAATGTGCCGCTTTGGCGCTGCGATCGCCCAACTCATAATCTGTGACGTCGCCTCTACTATAATATAACTCTTAATCTGTGACGTCGCCATTTTGTGACGTATTTTGTTTATTGTGTTGACTAACCGCGTTGAGTGTGCTGATACTTTGTAAATCCTCGCTTCTTGCTTGAGTTGATCCAAATTAATCAATTACTCCGCTGTTTTTTGATACAATATAGCAGTCTTTTATAGTGTGCTACTGTAAAAGCTTGTTTAATTGTCGTTATGGAACTATTGTGTTGCTCCTCAACCAGCGAAACGCATCGGCTTTTTTCTTTCCCAAAGAATGACAATTTAAGAACCCTGTGGATGTCCTTCCTGGTGCCAACTAATTCTATCCTCATCGGCCTATCTAAAGAGCAACTTCTTCGGAAACGTGTTTGCGAAAAACATTTTGATATAGATCAATTTGACGAAGAAGGCAAGAGACTTAGGTATTCCTATCCATGTCTCTTTACGGATGTTGAAATAGAACACGGCGTACCCCTAATGCCCAGCGAATCTGGTAAGTTTAACTTCTAATTTTTATATCTAAGTAGATAAAACTACATAATATTTTGTCAGGTATGTCAGGTTTCAACTCATGTAGACTATATGATCATATCAGATCTCTTCCTATGTTTGTTATGTTGTTTTGGTCATCCATTACCATAACCCACTAGGTCTGACTAAGGGCAAGGGCATACGGGGCTACTGCTGTATATGACAGACTAAAATTAGACAGAGTGCTTTTGTGTACTACAAAATAAGGAGCTAATATTAACTTTTAGGCATTCATGTTAATAGAAATTAACAATTTATCTTTTTGTTGTTGTAGGTGATGATATTCATGGACATCCATTATACATACATGAAGTTAATATGGCTGTTAAAAGACAAGGAGGTATGTAAAATAATAACAGCTCGTTATTCAGAACCTTCATTCTCCTAACTTCTAAAATTCTTTATAAATGTGTGTTCTATTTAATGTTAATAATTGTTATTGAAGTGAAAACTTCTTTAGCGGCGTTGAGCACTTTTGTGGGATGGGTAAAAACTGTGAAACTCGCGCCAGATTTTCGTGTTGATCGAAAAACCATACAAAACGCGTAAGACGGTTGGAGAGTAGTGTTTTGTGTCGAACTCGAACTCGAACGAAATGTACAGTCGGGGAAATGAGTTGTTTAGAAGAAATGTACAGTCGGGGAAATGAGTTGTTTAGCAGAAATGTACAGTCGGGGAAAATTGTGCTAAGCAGAAATGTACAGTCAGGGAAATGAGTAGTTTAGCAGAAATGTACAGTCAGGGAAATGAGTTGTTTAGCAGAAATGTACGGTCGGGAAAATGAGTTGTTTAGCAGAAATGTACAGTCGGGGAAATGAGTTGTTTAGCGGAAATGTACAGTCGGGGAAATGAGTTGTTTAGCAGAAATGTACAGTCGGGGAAATGAGTTGTTTAGCAGAAATGTACAGTCGGGGAAATGAGTTGTTTAGCAGATATGTACAGTCGGGGAAATGAGTTGTTTAGCAGAAATGTACAGTCGGGGAAATGAGTTGTTTAGCAGAAATGTACAGTCAGGGAAATGAGTTGTTTAGCAGAAATTTACAGTCGGGGAAATGAGTTGTTTAGCAGAATGTACAGTCGGGGAAATGAGTTGCTTAGCAGAAATGTACAGTCGGGGAAATGAGTTCTTTAGAAGAAATGTACAGTCGGGGAAATGAGTTGTTTAGCAGAAATGTACAGTCGGGGAAATGAGTTGTTTAGCAGAAATGTACAGTCGGGGAAATGAGTTGTTTAGCAGAAATGTACAGTCGGGGAAATGAGTTGTTTTAACTAAATTGTTTTAACCTAATACTTAGATTTATTGAGCTTTTGATGTTTAGAGCTTTTATGTACTAATGTCCGGCCAAGTTGACTGCCGGCGTTTCGGTCTAGCAACCTGGCAACGCTAAATCTATATGATCATATCAGATCTCTTCCTATGTTTGTTATGTTGTTTTGGTCATCCATTACCATAACCCACTAGGTCTGACTAAGGGCAAGGGCATACGGGGCTACTGCTGTATATGACAGACTAAAATTAGACAGAGTGCTTTTGTGTACTACAAAATAAGGAGCTAATATTAACTTTTAGGCATTCATGTTAATAGAAATTAACAATTTATCTTTTTGTTGTTGTAGGTGATGATATTCATGGACATCCATTATACATACATGAAGTTAATATGGCTGTTAAAAGACAAGGAGGTATGTAAAATAATAACAGCTCGTTATTCAGAACCTTCATTCTCCTAACTTCTAAAATTCTTTATAAATGTGTGTTCTATTTAATGTTAATAATTGTTATTGAAGTGAAAACTTCTTTAGCGGCGTTGAGCACTTTTGTGGGATGGGTAAAAACTGTGAAACTCGCGCCAGATTTTCGTGTTGATCGAAAAACCATACAAAACGCGTAAGACGGTTGGAGAGTAGTGTTTTGTGTCGAACTCGAACTCGAACGAAATGTACAGTCGGGGAAATGAGTTGTTTAGAAGAAATGTACAGTCGGGGAAATGAGTTGTTTAGCAGAAATGTACAGTCGGGGAAAATTGTGCTAAGCAGAAATGTACAGTCGGGGAAATGAGTAGTTTAGCAGAAATGTACAGTCAGGGAAATGAGTTGTTTAGCAGAAATGTACGGTCGGGAAAATGAGTTGTTTAGCAGAAATGTACAGTCGGGGAAATGAGTTGTTTAGCAGAAATGTACAGTCGGGGAAATGAGTTGTTTAGCAGATATGTACAGTCGGGGAAATGAGTTGTTTAGCAGAAATGTACAGTCGGGGAAATGAGTTGTTTAGCAGAAATGTACAGTCGGGGAAATGAGTTGTTTAGCGGAAATGTACAGTCGGGGAAATGAGTTGTTTAGCAGAAATGTACAGTCGGGGAAATGAGTTGTTTAGCAGAAATGTACAGTCGGGGAAATGAGTTGTTTAGCAGATATGTACAGTCGGGGAAATGAGTTGTTTAG
The DNA here is from genome assembly GCA_905333045.1 of Lysandra bellargus. Classification (NCBI taxonomy): domain Eukaryota; kingdom Metazoa; phylum Arthropoda; class Insecta; order Lepidoptera; family Lycaenidae; genus Lysandra; species Lysandra bellargus. The sequence goes on from HG995326.1 coordinate 7,086,935, forward strand.
CAGAAATGTACAGTCGGGGAAATGAGTTGTTTAGCAGAAATGTACAGTCGGGGAAATGAGTTGTTTAGCAGAAATGTACAGTCGGGGAAATGAGTTGTTTAGCAGAAATTTACAGTCGGGGAAATGAGTTGTTTAGCAGATTGTACAGTCGGGGAAATGAGTTGCTTAGCAGAAATGTACAGTCGGGGAAATGAGTTCTTTAGAAGAAATGTACAGTCGGGGAAATGAGTTGTTTAGCAGAAATGTACAGTCGGGGAAATGAGTTGTTTAGCAGAAATGTACAGTCGGGGAAATGAGTTGTTTAGCAGAAATGTACAGTCGGGGAAATGAGTTGTTTAGCAGAAATTTACAGTCGGGGAAATGAGTTGTTTAGCAGAAATGTACAGTCGGGGAAAATTGTGCTAAGCAGAAATGTACAGTCGGGGAAATGAGTTGTTTAGCAGAAATGTACAGTCGGGGAAATGAGTTGTTTAGCAGAAATGTACAGTCAGGGAAAATTGTGCTAAGCAGAAATGTACAGTCGGGGAAATGAGTTCTTTAGCAGAAATGTACAGTCGGAGAAATGAGTTCTTTAGCAGATGCGCTGATTAAGGCCGCGTTTCCACCTGCAAGACAACTGTCGCGAGAAGTGTCTGTCAGTCTGTCTGACAGCAGCTTTTTTTTTCGATTGTCGATATTTTTTAATCGATAAAGGGTTTCGATTAATTAATTAAAATTTAAAACGATCGTTTTTTTTTTATTTTTTTTAAATCGATTTTCATAAAAAATGCGTTGAAAAAATAATGCGCAACGTTAATAATCAAGTTTTCACTTCTGCCGGCACTCCCGGAGTGCAACCCATCTTTTATTTACAGATGTGACAGACCAGCCTTCATGCTCCTTCAGCAAGCCTTTAGATATAGAAATCCCTACTCTTTCTGAACATACAGGTTAGTAAACCTTTTTGTTCTGGTCAATTATAATAATTTACCTGAACCCTGCACAACATACCCCGTGGAGTCTCTCGGACTCCCAGAAACAAAATGGTAAACTTAACCCATCAATCCCCAAGCGACAGCCGGCTGCAGCATAACAATTGGAAATCTATTGTCTGCGATTCCCACAATGGAGGTATTATTAATATGAAACAAGAACATTTTAAAAGTGAAATACTTATTATTTTTGTTAATTATTTAATTGGTTTTAATCTACGAAAAATAAAAACTAAGGAAAAGTAACTCCGTCAAAAAACATATTCTACACCTTTTCAATACATTTGCAATATTTAGGTGGCCTTCAGGCTGATGTTACATGGCAGTTTAAAAGGAACCAAATTTAAAATGGTAATAGTATGGGAGTTACGTTTCCTTAGTTTTTATTATTTGTAGGAATATTAAAATTTAATGCCATTGTTTATTGCACTATGGAACAATAAACCAATATTTTTTTCAGAAAATGAAATTGTAAAAACTACAGAAAGAAAACGCAGTTATGAAATAGGGATTAAGAGGTTTAAAGGTATTATTTTTATTACTTTATGCATATCAGTATTATAATATTATGAGAATGAGTGTCTGTCTGTATTTTAACTATTGAACTTCTGAACTGATTTAGATAGACTTGGTATGCAACTGCTAAACAGACTATGTAGAAATTTATTCTGTAGATACTTTTACTTATAAAAAGTATTTAAAGTAATAATAAGCATGTTTACAAAAGTGTTAATGTAATGATGGGATACATGAGGAATTTAGAAAACTCCTTGTAATTTATTATATCTATGATAAAAAATGAAATGCTAATTTATGTGTGTACAAAGATCAGATTTAAAATTTTCCTAAAGTAAACCAAGCATAAAATTATAATAGACGGTTCACATTATCCCTATCCATGGGGTATTGTATAGTGCCTAAGCAAATTATAAGTTGTCTAAGCATTGTTTAAAATTCCATGTATAATATGCATTATGCATGTAACATATGAAAAAAATTTATACAGGTATGCTTTTACAGGTTTGGCTGTGAAAACAAACAACTTCAGGGAAACCAAATTTGTCAAGCGAGTGAAAGAAATAACTTCAAATAGATCTATAATATTTAAAAACTTTGGCTGTCTAAGCAAACAGGCACAAACATTTTTATTTATGCAACTGAAGCTATGTAGCAAAAATAAAATGGCGAGAAGATTTAACTTGGATGAAAAACTAACTGCCTTGGTATTATGGAAGCAAAGCCCAAAATCTTACAGATTATTGGAAACTATGTTTGCTTTGCCAAATAAAAGAACATTAAATCGCCTTACAGAAAAAATGTTTATAGAACCAGGCGTTCCAGAGTTTTTAAATATATTGAAAACAAAATAAGGAATTGGAAGTCGCAACAGAAATTATGCACAATAGTTTTTGACGAAATTGCATTAACGCCACATTTAGCATTTAATGAAAAACATGATGAAATATTCGGGCTAGTTGATGTAGCTGGAGACAAAAAAATGCGATTTTGTGACCACGCTTTAGCTTTTATGACCAGAGGAGTGTGCTCATCGTGGCGCCAAACTGTCGCATTTTATTTTTATGAAGGGACTGTGGTCTGTGTCACAGCTTCACTGCAAAATATTTTAAAACAACTTGTGGAGCAGGTGGCATTATGTGGATTGATAAAACTGGGACTAGTATGTGACCAAGACACAACATTTAGCTATTAAACATCTAAAAGAGATGACCATTCAATATTGTATAAAACAAAATGAAAAAGATGGTAAGTGTTACATTTAATAATAATTAACAAAATCTTAAAGTAGTTAGACTGTTTTCTGCAATAATAATATAATGGTCAGGGCCCCCGCTACCATTTATGTGCAACGTGTGCAATGCACACGGGTGCCATCCTCTAGGGGCGCCAAATCGCCATCTTTAAGGGCGCCAAAACCAAGGACCCAAAAAATTTGCCTAAAAGGGCGCCAAAATCCTTTTTTTACACACAGGCGCCAGTAGCCCTTACGGGGGCCTTAATAATGGTTATTTAAAATTTATTCAGCATAAAGTATGCTGTGCTGCTATGTAGTATGCACTTAATAATGTATGTTTACATTTCAGATGGTACAATTATCATAGCTGGGTACAGCTTGAGTGTACAGTACTCCAAAATTAATAATGCGCATGAGTGACCGTGAATAATGACCGTGTTACAAAAGCTACAGGAATATCACGACGAACTTTGACTGATACATGTATCATAAACGCAATGCAAATAGAAAATGCAATATCGTCTACCGTCGCTCGGGAAATACGACCGTTTCCGACAAATTTCGGAAACTTCTATGCGCATTATCACTTTTGGAGTACTGTATTTTTCGACCCACCTCATCTTTTAAAAGGTGTAAGAAATAACTTCTTGAATAAAAATATAATTTGGAAGGGTAAAACAGCCACATGGAAGGATATCCAATTTATTTACGATTTGGATAGCAAGGGCACTACCTAACCTAACGGCTCATCATGTTCAGCCAGAGAAAATTAAAAAAATGAAGGTCAGTGTGGCTGCCCAAGTGTTAAGTGCTTGGACCGCAGCCATGCTAAAATATACAAATACACTCAGTAAGTGAATATCAAACTTTTTTTTCTAACATGAGAGATGGATAGAGTAAGTTTAAAATAAAGCAACACACCACATCCACAATAATACTGTGTAGTGTACAGTAATGTAGAAAAGTTGGTGTTTTGTATCCAAAGCTTTTTTTTCTACAGGATGTTGAAGATTGTTGTTTATAGAATTTTTAGCACACCAGGGGGGTTCGCCAAAATTTTTTCGTTTTCGCTTCGCTATAGAATCGCCGATGAAAATGTATGGAAGTGACATAAGCGTTCATTAATATGATGTTGACGTTCGACTCGTCCAATGTCAATTCCATACATTTTGATCGGCGATTCTATAACGAAGCGAAAACGAAAAAGTTTCGGCTAAACCTTCCTCCTTATATTCCTCGTCCCACTAATCTTAAATCTATTTTATCGTTAGTATATTCTCCATTTATATACACCTTCAGTCTGCTTACGGATCCCGTCCGATAAGCACGTGTTTCCCGCTCAAGTGCACGCTGCTAGGCGACTGTGGTGCTGTCTCTTTCTATAGACAGCGCGCTCTCGCTCGGCACACTTTGTGCTTGTTGCGATTTCGCGATCACGTCCGCGCCACGAGGTTTTTCGATTTTAGTGTGTCCGCGATCGAGCGAACTCTGCGCCGGCGCTTGTTTCGCCTCGCCCGAGTGCGGGCCCTCGCCCGCGCTTGCCGCCGTAGGTCGTGCCGCGCCTTGCTCGCCAGCGCCCGAGTGCTAGTGTTGTGAGTGTTTGTGTGTGTTTCCCGACCGCCTGGAACACATCGTAAGTACGGCGACACGAAAACTAGGTACACTACACGAGGTTTATACCTCTTTACACACCTCCCCTCCCGGTTGCCGGGCGGGGTTGTACCCTCTCGGAAATTTTTCATTAAGAGCAGACTGACCGACCGACATCATGGCCGACATGATTGATAAATTTTTATCTTTCTTAAAAGTAGAGTACCCTGACGCCGCGAAAAGGTGGGACAACTTCGTGCGAAATCACGATGCTGTTTCCCCCGCGTCTCCCGACTGTGACACCGCCGTGACTCCTGTAGAGTCCGTAGTCCCCCGACTTACATACTCGTCTCCTTCTGAGATGTCTTGCTCGGAGCAAGAGACTGACCCTGGTGAAGGCGACTTCACCACGGTCGTCAGTAAAAAGACCAAGAAGAGGAAGCGCGCTGAAGGCTCTTCCTCTCCAGTCTCGTCCTCCCCGACTAAACAGGCCGGAAAACCAAAGTCTAGAAAGACTAAACCGGCCCCTAGGCCCGAGCTACCCGCGATGTCCGTGCAGACTAGTACTGCCGCGTCCCCCGCTCGCCCCCCAATCGCCCCTCAGGCATTCCAGGCCTCGCAGGCCTCTCAAATAGTTCCGTCTCAGGCCCCTCTGACTTCCGAGACGGAACCCGCTTCCAAAATGCCTCCTCCTGTCATAGTACAGGAGAAGGAAAAATGGAACATCATCTCGGCCGCGATAAACGAGAAAAAGCTCCGTTACTCGTCGGCTACCACAACTCCGATCGGGATAAAGGTCCAGGTCCAAACGCCTCAGGACCATCGCCTCCTAACTGCGTTCCTCCGTGGAAAAAACATAGGTTACCACACCTATGCCTTAGAGGACGAACGTGTCCTCCGCGTCGTCATTGTAGGTGTCGACAAGTTCATCTCCGAAAGGGATGTACTTGAAGACCTAATAGCCCAAGGTTACCCCGCGACCGAGGTACACAGGATGTACCACCCCGTCAAAAAACACGTGTACAACATGGTACTAGTGATCCTCCCCCTTACCCCCGAGGGTAAGGAAATTTTTAACATACGCGCCGTATGTAATATAACCGGAATACGCGTGGAACCCCCCCGTAAAAGAGGCACTCCTGGCCAATGCCACAGGTGCCAACTTTACGGGCACTCCGCGCGAAACTGCCAAGCCCGACCGCGTTGCGTCAAGTGCCTAGGAGACCACGGCACCTCTGACTGCCCACGCAAAACACCAGCTGAGGAGTCCGAACCCCCCAGCTGTGTGCTATGCAAAACACAAGGCCATCCGGCTAATTACAGAGGGTGTGTAAAAGCACCCAAAGTAAAGAGACGAATTGCGCCTCAAACAAAGAAAAACAATAAGGAAAAAACAAAGCAGAGATTTATCCCTGCTCCGCTTCCCACTAAATCACCTTGGGTGAACAGCACTAGTGCCCCTAATAACTTCCCCGTGCTCCCCAACAGGGCCCAGCCCACCGCCGCGCAAAAACCCGCGCCCTCCGCGACAAAACCTGCGCCCCCAGCGGCAAAGCCCGCAACACCCGTGGCAAAACCCGCGCACCCCGCGAAAAAGCCCACTCCCCCCGCGAATATAACCTCCAATTACGGAGACGACCTGCGTGACGTGACCGACTTCCTAAGCCTCATAAACCCGTCAGAGGTAGCCGAATTCTCCTACGGACGGCTAGGACTTTTTCACAATTATCCGCCTGTCTGTCGACTTACAACGATTTGATCCGCAGGATCAATTCTCTCAATTTATCACTATCGTTTAACTAATGGATTCAACCGGAAGAATAAAACCGCGCTCCCTACAGGTAGTTACGTTTAATACAAACGGCATACATAATAATATAGACGAAATCCGCGAATTCGTCATAAACCACAATGTCGATATTTTACTAATGCAGGAGACGTTCCTTAAGCCTAGTAGAAAAAGCCCAAATATAGCTAACTATAAAATAGTTAGAAATGACAGAACCCGATCCCAACTCGGAGGCACAATGATTTATTACAAAAAATCATTGCACTGTGTTCCCCTAGAACCCCCATCCCTAACTAACTTAGAAACTTCTATTTGTCACATTAGCATGACAGACCATCAACCTATCATAATTGTATCTGCCTATTTAGCCAGCAAAATGCCCATAACTTCTAGCGAATTAAGATCGCTATTTAATTTAGGCAATGCCGTCATTATTGCCGGCGACCTAAACTGCAAACACACAGAGTGGGGCAATGTCATATCTAATACGAATGGCATTAGATTATCCGTCTTAAGCGACTCCTTAAATTTTGCAATTTTAGCCCCTAACGACCCCACTCGCTACGACACTGCTAGCCGTAGTAACAACCTTATTCATAACCCTAGTGTTATTGATATTGCGTTAGTTAAAAACATTAACCTCAACATCTCTTTGGAAACAATCCACGAGCTTAACTCGGACCACAGACCAGTTAAAATTGCGCTTGGCAATTCTAACCAACTCGCTGCTAGTACTAAAAAGATAATTGATTATAAATTACTAGCAGATAACCTAGAAAACCTTCAATCGAGTCACCTCGATCTCATTCCCGATTTTATCGAAAACTCTAAAGTGGCGCTTGAGGCCTCTCTCCACTTGACTGATCATCTGGTAGAGAACATCGAAAAATCTTCTAGGGAAATGCCAACGATTCATGAGAATCGCTGGCCTCTCCCAGATGATATAAAAGAGTCCATCAGACTCCGTAACGCGGCTAAACGCACATACGATCGCTACCCATCGGAAGACTGGAGGAGGGCCCTCCGTCACTACGAGAGGGAAGTTAAATATAAAATCAAACAACACAAAGCCGAGAGGTGGGATCGACTTCTTAGCGAACTCGAACCGTCTCACACGGCCTACTGGCCGCTCGCGAAGTCCCTCAAAAAAGATACGGAGAGCGACATGCCTCCACTAAACAGACCAAATCGTCCTCCTGCACTGGAGGATATCGACAAAGCCGAATGCTTGGCCGACACCATAGAAAATCAGTGCCGACCTAGTACTCTCCCGACCGACCCTGATCATGATAATCTAGTCAATACCGAGGTAGAAAGCCGACTCATGGCCCCACCATCAGAGCCCCTCAGGCCGGTGGATATGGAGGAAATCAAAGATATTATTAAAGATTTGAATTCCAGAAAGGCCCCAGGCCTGGACGGTATCTCAAATAAAACCCTTAAATTACTACCTGCCACTATAATTGAATTGCTCGTGAACATCTTTAACGCCCTTTTACTAGGATGTTCATTCCCAGATATATGGAAAGTAGCTATAATAATAGGTATCCACAAACCGGGTAAACTCCGGACGGAACCAAGTAGTTACAGACCAATTAGCTTAATTAGTTGCCTCGGTAAAATTTACGAAAGAGTTATACTAAGACGCCTAAAAGACGTCATAGTTGATAAAAAAACTCTTACCTGACGAACAATTCGCATTCCGCGAATTCCACAGCTGTCCCGCTCAGGTACACCGCCTAACGGAGTACATATTAGAACAAAAGAACAATAGGAGACCGACTTGCGCTGTTTTCTTTGATGTCGCAAAAGCATTCGACAAAATTTGGCACAATGGGCTAATTTATAAACTTCTTAAACTCGGCATTCCCGATAGTCTTGTTATAATAATAAGTAACTACCTCAAAAACCGTAAATTTCGTTTTAGAGTCGAAGGCATTCTGTCTTCACTTAGAGATCTAGAGGCTGGAGTACCGCAGGGCTCGGTTCTCTCCCCGACCCTCTACAATATCTACACGTCCGATTTGCCCACCCACCCTCGAGTACAAAAAGCGCTATTCGCAGACGACACGGCCCTGTTCTTTGCTCATCGCCAAATAGCTTTCGCGTCCAAAAAACTCCAAGAAGCAGTTACCGAACTCGGTAAATGGTTCGCAAAATGGAGAATCGAACTAAACCCCGACAAAAGTCACGCTATATTATTTAACGGACTAAAACGTAAGAAAATGCAACCTATTAGTCTGCACGGAAAATTAATTCCCGAAGTCACGGCTGTCAAATACTTAGGAGTAGTACTAAACAAGTCGATGTCATTCACGAACCATATATCGAATACCGTACGTAAAGCGAAATTTGTATTATACAAATTATATCCTTTACTCAACGCGAGTAGCAAAATGTCCTTAAGACATAAGCTCACCTTATACAAAACATGTATAAGAACGATACTCACTTATGCGTGCGTCTCTTTCGCACACATAAGTGACAATCAGATGAACCAATTGCAACGAGTTCAAAACCGTTTTTTGCGCATGGCAACAGGTGCCCCCCGTTACATGCGAAACATCGACTTGCATAGAGACTGCGAGCTTATCACTATCAAAGCCTATATCAAAGAACTCTCGGAGAGATTCTTTGAGAAAGGAAAAGTACATCCCAATCCGCTCATTCGTAAGGCTGTGGACTATGAACATGACGCACGGACATTCCGATACCCCTTCAGGCGGCCTAAGCATATCTTAGCCGACCCTGTAGATCCCATCACAGAATACGTAACGTACTGTGTACAGTTACGCAAACACAAATCACACTCACCCGCGTGGTTAGTACTGCACCGGGGACGACGCCGGCGCCTTCCCCGAGGACTTAACACGACCCGAACGACAAACAGACAGACCGACCGAAATCCGGTGCCGAGCTCGATCCCGGGTTCGAGTTCGCATGCGGATAGCATAGGAACACACCTAAATCATGACCGCGACCGCGACATTGTCGTAGAGAGCTCTACCAATTACTTTGACATTAGAACATACACGCGTATGTCACCCCAACCGGACTCGGAAGGGGAGAGGGACGGCCCTCTTTTATGCAATAACATTAATAACTTGAGCTCATCTACCGCGATAACTCGTACGCAGCTAGTTTGTGCTACCGCGCGCGAGCAGCCTCACTCGTCAGAGAGTGAGTAAGGGGTCGGACCCCTTAAGAGCAGGGGGGATCCGTGTCCCCACGTCAGATGAAAATAGCTTATTTTCGTAGCTCTCCCCAATATTGCCCGATTAGAATGTCACACGTGTGACTTTAGGGGAGGGGGCCAGGCCCCCTCATTGTTTATCTCCAAACCAACTAGCAACAGACTAGTTATAGCCACGATTAAACTACCATGGTCTTAACCAGACCAGTAGCTTAGACCCTTTCGAAAAAAAAAAAAAAAAAAAAAAAAAATATACACCTTATGCTCGTTCATTGCTCGTAATCATATTGGGCTCTAGGTGTAATAAGAATTCTCTTCCTTTTATTTAATATATTATTACTTATGTACTTATGTTTATGTATTCCGTGTATATTTAAAGGTTAAGAAACAATATTTTGCTTTATATTTGCTTGGTCTGGTATTTTCTGTTTTATCTTGTATTTGCATGGTCGCATGAAGTCATCACTCATTACCCATGCCCAGTGCATGGAAATCAGTTTTCGTTTTAACTGTACATATTTTTCGCCTCAACTCTGACGCTGGCAACTCCTAAATGGGGAGGCTTACCCCAAAAGAAGAAGAAGATAACGAAGCGAAAACGAAAAAGTTTTGGCTAAATGGCCAGGCCATTTAACTAGTTAGTACCTTCTAATATTTAGCTCACTACAGTTTCTAATTCTGTATATTTAATTTTCAGATCAGCATTACACGGGCAGCAGCAGCAGCATGGAAACTACAGCAGAAGTTGTTGCATTTTTCAAGCTTTTTGATAGCGTAAACTGCTATCCTGGTGGTGCTATCAAAGGAAAATTAAGAAAAGCAGTTAAAGTAAATTCCCCACATATGCAGTTTTGGACAGAAGCCATTAAAAAATTAAATCAGTTGAAATTTGAGGACACATCTAGTAAACTCGCCATACAATCCGGGAAACCTCGATATGTACGGGTCCCTTCCGTAGATGGTTGGATTACAACATTAGAGAGTTTTATTAGGTTAACTAAAATATTATTTGAAAAATATGCCGTAGAATATTATTATCCTCGATACATTAATCAGGACCCACTGGAAAATTATTTAGGACGTGTAAGAGCTCTAAATTATCGACATGTTAACCCAGACGCAAACACTTTTATTTAGGTATGCTTATAAATCATTACTGTTTTCAAACTTGTTAAGTCCACATTCAAGATTTGCTAACTGTGAAGTGGATAACGGAGACAACTTAATTGACATACAATTTTTATTTGAAGAAGATAATAATGAAAATTTTGAAGAAGAAAATAATGAAAATATTAATTATTCATCCACTTCACAGGAAAGAAAGAGTGTAAGACCCGCTCTGAGCGGGTCTATATCAAAGGATGAGGTTATTTTTGGCTGGTTTAAGGCTGGTTATATTTGCAGAAAAATGACGAAAAATGTAAAATGTTCAAAATGTATAGAGACTTATACAAATAGTTCTACAGGGGATGATATTTATTCATATATACGGCATAGAGAATACAAATTGTTAAAAAACAATAATTTAGTTTATCCTAGTCATAAACTTTTAATGTTGTATAGAGATGCCGCTTCACATATTCATAATTTTTTAATTAAAAAATGCTTGTCAAAAAGGAATAGGGGCAACTCTAAGAAAAAAATTAGAAAATTTAGAGTTTTCCTGGTTGGGGTGTCAGTATGTGCACTCAGATTTGTTAAAAAAAATATTTATAAATTATGTGATCAGGCTTCATGTCCACAACTGGAGCAATATACTTAGTAAAATTTTAAAGGGAGACATTGAAGAAAACTATGTTACAAAAATGTCTAACATTCATAAAATTGCTTTTCATAAAAATTAAATATATAAGACCAACAAGTTATGAAAAAAGGCAATAAATAAATGATAAAACTTAAGCTGGTTTTATTTTTAAAATACATAATCAAAATAGCTGCAGTAACCAGAGCTATTATACTACCTATAAAACATTTTATCGATAAAGTAGGCACCTCACTAGTATCGACATCTGGATTATCGATCGTTTCAAGCTCTATATGACGTTTCATACTGATGATGCTGTCAAAATGACAAACGCTACACAAGCGCCAAAACGGAACAATGTGAAACTAGGGAAAACATCACTGTCGCATCTGTTACGAAGTAACTAGTTCTTGATCTGTGCTTTACATTACATCCTGAGAATCATAAACTAAATGACTCCTAAAAAATATTGTTTTTAATTTTCAAATTAAACATTACATTTCTAAAATAAAATTGACCTAACACTATATTGCATATTATATAATTAGTAGAGAAAACAATAAATTTATAAATAAGACTATAATCCAATATATGGTAGTCTTAATATAACTTATTTATTTTTGTCTCTTTTAGATTCAATTGGTTTCAGTGATTTACGGAATAAGCCAGGAACTACCCAAAATACATATGTAACTTCAACTTACTGTACAGGTATTTGTATATTTTGTTTCCTAAAAAGAATTTAATCATTCATTTTCACCAAAAAACTAATATTTAAATATTTTACACAGTGGAAACCCATAAAAATGTTGATTGAAAAGCATGCCTCTTAAATGGCGCCGAAAACACTGTCCGCCATTGTACCGCCATAGTGTGACGTCATGTTTTTTGTATTTTATGCATTTTTTATTGAAAAAAGTTTTATGTGCTAAGCGTACGAGTCTAACAGTGGCAAAAAAATTAGAAAAGAATTTAGAAATAATTTGTAATGTTGAACACTTTTGTAGAAAAGTTTTGGCCATTTCATTTTCTAACTACAATAAATGGAGATAATATATAAAACTGATGTTTTATTTGAATTATTCAAGAAAATATATTTTATAAATCTTTCTAGGCTTATTCATATTATTTATGTACAAATAAACTTACATATGACGAGCGCGATAAATAAAAGATATTAAATTACAAATGGGATGACGTCACATCCAAATCGGAAGCACCGCAAAAGCGTTTTCGTCAGTACAATTCATATTTTCATAAAATCATATTTTCAAATCGACTTTATTTATCAATCATAAGCTTTTATTTGATGATAAGGGTGAAATACGGTTTCCTAGGCCAAGTTCTACTAGAAATATGCATTTTTTCAATGAAATGAAATATAGGTCAAGTAGCCTATTGTCGATATCTTGCTACTCGAAGTTAGTGAGATAACACTTTTAGTAATTATTATTGTTTTTACGTAACATTTTTAATTTTTTTTTTTTTATATAAAATGTAGAGGTCCGATATCAGTAAAAAATACAATAAAAGTACTTTGGTGATATATTCAAATAGAACTTTGTTCTTTGCTTAGGTCGATTTGAAAGAAATACATCGAAATAACTTTAGGTTACATAAGTTATTAAGTTATTGAGTAATAGTTTATAGTCTAATAGTCGATCAACTAAAAAAATGTATTCGGTATTACAACTTTTTAAAGTAATGAAAAAGTACCACATTGAATTTTTTACTTTTTACGACATTTCTTAAAATAAGTATTATTAATCTTAGACTCGAATATGTTCCCTAGAAACTTTTTTGTACTATATTCCGTTTTTTAAATGGTTTCAATTAGCTGCGATTTCACCAAAAAAAAAAAAAACGCGCTTAGAGCGGTACACTAAACCGGTTCTTAATCGTATAAACACGTTTATAACACTCAATTGCATTTTGAATTTACAAAGAATGTAAAATCTATTTGAAACAAAACGAGATTTACGTCGCCATAATATAAACGCGTTCATTGTTCATTGAGAACTTCTATACATCTATACATATTATAAAACAAAGTCGCTTTTTTTCCCTCATGTCCCTTTGTTCCCTTTAATCTTTAATACTACGCAACAGATTTTGATGATTATTTCAGTGTTAGATTGCCCATTTATCGAGGAAGGCTATAGGCTATATTTTATCACGCTAAGACTAATAGGAGCGAAGAAATAGAGGAAAATGTGGAAAAAACGGGGAAAATTATTTGAAACGGCTAACTTGAACGCGCTAATCTCAGGAACTACTCGTCCAATTTGAAAAATTCTTTCAGTGTTAGATAGCCCATTTATTGAGGAAGGCTATAGGTTATATTTTATCACGCTAAGACTAATAGGAGAATGTGGAAAAAACGGGGGAAATTATTTGAAAGGGCTTATCTCGCGAAGTACTGAAGCAATTTTTATGTTATTTGGCACAGATAAGAACTAGACCACGTGAAGTAGACCACGGCTATCGATTTTAATAATTTTTTCAGTGGCTATATATTTTATACCCGTGCGACGCCGGGGCGGGTCGCTAGTATTTTAATAAAACGAAGTTTTACGTGTGACTGGTGTAAGAGCTGCAAGAGTGAAGCTTACGAGGAAGTTTGCTAGATAATATTCTAGCAGGGTAGGAACGGTCTAAGTTCTAAGAGATTGCGTGTCCATAGCTAAAAGACAATTTTAAATATTTAAATAAAACGCTTGATAAAATTAAAAGAGTGAGGCGAGATGATTTACTACATAAATATTGCAAGATATAACCTAATAATATATCCTATAATCTCACAGTCAAACAAAATTCTTAAGTAAATAGTTCATACGCAACATAATCAATTTATCATAGCATTTACTAAATCGTTTGTTTGGGAAACATTGTTAAAATAGCACGTAATTTGTTTTAAGTAATGTTAATTTTTTATGTATATTAAATAAGCTAGCGTGTGTCGTAGAAATAAAATTCAATAATATAATTTCGATAACAATAAGTTTAGACAATTTAGTTTAAATAAAACGAATTGCTAATTTTTGATTTGGGACTAATCTGGAAAACATTATCTCAAAACACGATGTGGCGAACTGAGCACGATGTGGCAAGCAAGCATGAGTTAACTGCGAAATTTACCGAACGACGCATGACTTTCGGCCGGGCCGAAAGTTTCGGCTATATTTTGGCCGAAACCGAAACTAAGGCCGAAACTAGATTTTTTGGCCGAAACTGGCCGAAACCGAAACCGAAAGTTCGGTCGGTCACTAGTTAATAGAAAAATCTAATTTACTTGATGTCGAATGGGTAGCGATGCCTTTGCATTTGGAAAAAACTAAGAAAAACATTATGTCAACGTCAAACTTTGACAACTGACATTGGCATTGTCAATTTGACAGCTTCTGGCGATGAAAATGAAAAATAAAAATTCGAATTGTGATTGTTGAAGCGATCGCTCGTTGCAGTTCGTTTATACTGTGTCGGTCGGCGAAAAACTTAGAACGACTCCATATTTGTTTGTGTGTTTAATTTCTGTTAGATCTGTTTATTTCATTTGTGAGTATTAACAAAATTTAACACTGTGGCGAAGGTGACACCGTTCCCGAGTATGAGTTATTCCGGAAGGAATAAATTCGAGGTAAGGTAAATCGATCCACTGCGTCGGTGCATTGTTTATTTTTGTATAATCAAAAACAGCTGACATTATAATATACCTACACGCTTTTCTTTGTTCTGAAATATTCACGTTTTAAGTCCTTTTTGTTATGGAAAACATTAAGTAAACTACACATCTCTCGAATGTACGTCTTAAATAGACCATTCCATTCGAATATGAGTACTAATATGCGTTAAAATGGCATTCTTAGAGTAGGATTTACATTTATATTACACATGGTCGGACGATACAAATGCGCACTTTATTTTTTAAATTATTTTGCTTAGCCAGCAAACAGCGACATAATAAGCTATTTCTGATACGTTTTCCGTCACACATAAAGATAATGACCTCTTGGCGTACAATCAACTCTGAAAATTAATACCGTTACAAAGACGCGCATTTCGTCGTCTATGTACAGCACGTTCGCAGTATTTACGTCATGTGTAAAACATTATTTTAAACTGTTATTAACTATGCTTAAAATGTTGGGTATTTTAGTCATAGAAATAGCAATTTGCACGTTTAAAATAACTTTACAAAATATGTCTATTTTCGTTGATGTTTCAGACAAACAAATTATACAAAGATATGGATTAGTACTATCAGTCATTGATACGCAATACTATTGTGTTTGTATACAATTAGAAATCCTAAGCTGTTCTCATACCAACATTGGTACTTATAATAAAACTAGATGTTCTGCACGGCTTCGCCTGCGTAATTTAGGAATTTCACAGAAACCGTACATTTTCCCACAAAAAATAGCCAATGTCCCTTCACATGGTCATTCTTCATTTGTGCCAAATAACATTAAAAATTCTCCTGTAGTTCTTAATGAGTTTCAAATGATTTCCCCCGTTTATTCCACACTTTCCTCAATTTTTTCGCTCATATTAGTCTTAGCGTGATAAAATATAGCCTATAGCCTTCCTCGATAAATGGGCTATCTAACACTGAAATAATCATCAAAATCCGTTGTTCTGCGTTCAAACAAACATACAAACTCTTCCGCTTTATAATATTAGTATAGATTGAGGATAATATTACAAATAAATCAACAATAAAATGATCCTTTTACTTGCTATACAATTAATTAATAACACATTTATAATTTCATAATTATTATTAACTAGACGTTCCACGCAGCTTCGCCCGCGTTAATTAGATATTTCACAGACAAATCATGCCACAAAAAATAGCCCATGATTCTTCATATGGTCTACTTCTTATCTGTGCGAAATAACAGCAAAATTGCTCCAGTGGTTTGTGAAATCAGCCCTTTCAAATAAATTCCCCCATGTTTTCCACATTTTCCTCTATTTCTTCACTCGTATTAGTCTTAGCGTGATAAAATATAGCCTATAGTCTTCTTCGATAAATGGGCTATCTAACACTGAAATAATTTTTCAAATCGGACCAATAGTTCCTGAGATTAGTGCGTACAAACAAACAAACACTTCCGCTTTATAATATTAGTATAGATCTGTTATTAATTAATTAATGTACCATTATGTGAAGTATCACCATAGAACCAAAAACACACTATCAATTTGCCTTCTCAATCTCAGTCTATTAATTTTATTCACAAATATGTTGTCCATTGAATTATAGAATCAGACTTCTAGTAGTCGTTTGATACTTATTCAATTGGCAATAACTGGATTTGATTAAAACAATTTACTTTTGAACAGAATATTATGCTAATTGCTAATTTACTAATAGATTTAAGATACTCATTTTGATACATCACTAGAATTATAATACTCTGTAAACAACTGATATCTTACAGAATGCAGTTTTGTGTAATACTATTATTATTTTTTTCAGATTTCTCGATTTACGGGTGATGACGACAACCATATAAACAAAAAGCTGCCAAAAGAATTGATACTTCGTATACTATCCTACCTGGATGTTGTGTCTCTTTGCCGATGTGCTCAGGTAAATATATGTTTTTATTATTACAGTTTACATGAAATATGCAGAACCTCGATTGTATTTAAATGTTGTTGAAATAATTTTAATTGAATTATAAAAAAAAATCTCGAATCTTGGTATATAGAAGTAAAGTGTTTACTAAGTTTTATTATGTTGAGCGCACCAAAACCATACTGAAACCTAATTATTGTAAGATGGATTAGTGCAGTGTTCTTTAACCAGTGGGTTGAAGCTTCTGTACTTTGGAAATGTCAAGAGAACTGTTTCAGCAAAAAAAAACAAATATCAAAAATATTGCAAATATTAAGCAGGAGAATTTTATAAATTTTTGATATACTTATATTGATTCATAAACATACATGCACGATAAAAGAACAAAGGGTGTAATGTATTTTTCACGACAGATATTTTTCATATTTATTACATAAAATAGAACTATACAAAACCTGGACAGTTCAAGACATATTACACAATACAGGTGAAATAATTATTGATAACAACTCTTTTTGAAGTCGGTTAAAAATGGTTGAAATACACTGAGTTAGTGGAATCAGCCTGCTGATACTACATGATCACTTTCACTAGTCACATGATGTAGATTACAGTTACTTTGTCTTGATAAATGATAACTTCCGACCCCTGTATTACAATATAAGTTAAAACTTTAATGTTTACAGATTGAAGACTCACCAATCGTAATTTATACAGAACCTACAAAAGCATAATATACTAACGATTTTTCAACAAAAACTGCTTTGTTTTCAGGTATCAAAATTATGGAATATCCTCGCTCTTGATGGCTCCAACTGGCAGCGGATAGACTTATTTGACTTCCAGAGAGATGTAGAGGTATTTTTTATATTATATTAAATACTATTAGTTTCTAAGCACAGTTTGTTTATAAATATATTATTATTATTTAAAAAATGTGAAAAAGGGCCATTTTGATAAACTTTTAATGTACGTCCAGGGTCCAGTGATAGAAAACATATCTCAGCGATGCGGTGGATTTTTGCGAGAGCTGTCTCTACGCGGGTGCGAGAGTATCGCGGATGGCTCCATCAAGACTTTGGCGCAGGTTTGTACAGTGTACTTGTTATCAAAGTGCGGTAGCTGAGCTCATTTTTCGTACTATCAGAGAAGTTGATTCCTAGGTAGATGGCGGACCTAAGTAATTTGGTCGCGTTAAGTCAAACCCATCCAACTGACAACAGTTAACATTGAATTGACATAAGCCGACTACATGACGTAGGTCCGTCAACTATCAATTTCCTCGATGGTACATTGACCCTTCGCAATTTACCTGCTCACTTATAAGTCGCGCACTTAAGCTCGCTATAAATTCCATCTCATCCAGAAATAGCAGTTTATTTAATTTCCCAAAATAAATGGAATGACACGACAAAGTCTTTACATTAAGCTATACTTTTAAAATTATTAAATTATTGTGTGTTCACAGTCGTGTCCGAATATTGAAGATCTGAATTTAAACAAGTGCAAGAAACTCACAGATCAGTCCTGCCAAGCCCTAGGTAGAAGATGTAGCAAGTTGCAAAAGTAAGTAAATAAAAGAGTACAAACAAAATTAACCACATTTTATTACTATATTTGAGAAATCGACATAATAAAACAAATTATATTAATAAAAACCTTATTAATTACATATTGTAAATTATAGATTTGTAATAATTTTCAGAATCAATTTGGATTCCTGTCCGAGCATATCAGACATATCGCTGAAGGCATTGTCAGATGGATGTCCAGTATGTAATTTTGTCTCATAAAAATTCATAATATATAGTTAGATAATGTATAAATTTTGAAAATTAAGTTGCATCTAAAATATTAATGCAAGACATACTTATTTATTTCTATCAGCTATTATTATCTCACACTACTTAATTATTCTCTTACTAATAAAATTTTCTGCAAAGCTGTTAACTTATTCATGATTTCTTCTTTTTCAAATAAGTACTTTGAAAAAAATCCTTGATGGTTGACACAGACAACAACTTTGTGTAACTTAGCTACTGTAAAAATAGTTTTTGTATATATATACCAGAAAATTGCACATTTTGGCCCTTATTTATCAATTGAGTATTGACGACAACAAATGTCATGTTTTCAGCTTCTAACTCACGTGAACGTCTCATGGTGTCAGTCGATCACGGAGAATGGCGTGGAGGCGCTGGCGAGGGGCTGCCCCAAACTGAAGAGCTTCATCTGCAGAGGTGAGAGTTAATCTTATCCTCTTCTTATTTTTCGATTTCTTAAAATTTCGCGGTGATCGGGGCGGTAGCGCGGTGATAAAGCGCTCAAGACCGCCATATTTACTGGTATACGTAAATGGACTAACTGTCGCACTCGCGAGACATTTAATGGTGATTAAACTACGTTAAGTTAATGTATGGGGCCTTATGGCAAAATATTCATCTAATCTCAGTTTGTATAATATCTGTAATCTGAGTGCGTCAGTAAGAAGCTGTTATGGTTCGTGGCCGAAATTAAAACTATCGTCGCCTTTTTTGTTTCATCCGAAAGCAAAAACATATTTGAAGGTTCTAGACTACGTCGCCGACATCCCGCTCATCGCGAAATTAGAGGCAGTGTCCTTACAGTATAAAGCGTCTGCCAGACAGACGCGGCCTGCGGTGGCGGTCAGTTGGATGACTTGAGAGTTCTAGGAACGACACAGACACGCAGCCACGCGGCCAAGCCATTTAACTAGCCGCCACCGCAGGCCGCGTCTGTCTGGGAGAGGCTTAATGTACTCGTATAACAACATGCCGATGTGAGCATAGATATTAAGTACCAATTACCATCGAAGATATTGATTCATATGCAGTTGACAGACCTACGTCATTTGGTTGGATTATGTCAATTTAATGGCAATTGTGATCTGTCGGCTGAGTTTGACAAAACGCGACCAAATTAGAGATAAACTACGATAACATAGCGCGTTGTTTTGCGCGGTCGGCTGGTTATGATTAGTTGACCAATATTACGAGCACTGGTTGATTGGTTGAATACTTACTACTTACAAACTCTTTCATAAGGATGTGACTACACACATTGAAACAGTAATTTGGAGGGGCGCGCAATGCTATCGTAGTTTATCTATACTTAGGTCCGCCATCTGCCTATGAACCAACTTCTGTGATAGTATTAGATCTCGCAAACTACCCTAAATACCAACCAACTACCCTAAAACGAATAACAGGCATACAGTGGTATATGCGCACTAAAATTTGTATCATATTAAAAAAAAAAAAAAACATTTGTATCATTAAGGCGACGCCTTGATAATTTGGCTGTAGTGATGCCGATTTTTCTCAGCCTCTCTTACTAAAGCTAAGAAACTAAAGTTCATTGTCAGTATTCATCATGTCTTTGTCTTTGAATTGCCCATAGCATAACACGATTGGACAACTTTTATAACACAGAATTATCAATCAAAAAGACCTCTGTAAAAAAAGGGATTCCTATTTTTCCAACAGAGGAGAGTGATTTAAGGTTCCAAAATTTGTACATAAATTGTTTGAAACATACACTTTAATACGTGCATAGCTTATATGAAATGTATTTATGGCTTTTAAATTCCGCGACAAAAACCATTTTGTCGCTTACGCCCTTTCCATTTTTTGCTGTTCCATTGCTTGTTTTCTATGAGAGCGAAAACAAGCAATCTGAAACATATCCAACACGATTTCTTACTTTAACGCGGCGTCACCTTAAATGCAAAATTTCGTTGCAGGTTGTAAAAACGTAAACGACAGGGCGGTGTCCTGCCTCGCCACATACTGCCCCGATCTGGAGGTGCTCAACGTGCAGGGATGTGATGTGAGTATACAGGGTGCAATTAAACCTTCCTGCCAAATTTTGATATATTGATCCTTGTTAAAAATAAAAATACACGTATTTTTTCTTTTATAATCACTCAGTACTAAAATGTTGAGAAATAGGTTCCAAAAGTTATCCTAAAAAACACTACAATTAATGGACACGATGCGTCGGCCGCGCGTGACGAGCCCCCGCGCGCGCGCCTCATCCCGCGCACCCCTTCTTACTCCCCCGCGCCGCGAATGACCGTTCTGCAACGATTTTAAATGGGATAAAATATGTCATTGAAAAAAAAATAACACCCAATTTTTTTAGGTTAAATGGACTCTCCTAATGATACCTAAGCCCTGAAAAAAATTTGGCAGGAAGGTTTAATTGCACCCTGTATAATGTTGTGTTTGAGTATACTTTGTTTAAGAGTCCGTATACGAAATTTTGCCGATGAATACGAAATTGCGAAGGTTCGCTACAGAAATATTATTAGGTTTTTTTCCCCTTATTAGACTTTAAAAAATATATATTAATTATTGGATTTAAAATATATTTAAGCGCGGAAAGCCGACTCGGACCTTGCGGCGAGTAATATAATGTGAGATTTAGGTTGTTTTGAATAGTGTTTTTTGGCACAATTTGTTTTTTTTTTTCTTTTTTCTCGAATTGGATAGAATTTTATCTATAGATTATTTCTGTCGTTTTCTTTTTATGAATTACAGCTCCAAGTTGCCGAAATTAACAGCAATTCTTTGCCCATTTTCTCTAAAATTTTGCCGAGTTACATATTTTTTTACTCAACTATTTCATATTAAAATGGTAAAAAGTAATTCCAACATTTTATAGACGACTTTCTCAACAGTACATTGTATTTTTTTCATACCCTTATGACTTCAATACAATCCATAAACAGGTGATATTCTAAACCTTTTACAGCAAAGATCACAAAACTCGCGGGTTTGAGTTGGATTATTTAAAAATACTTTTAAAAAGAAAACTAGCTCCAAGATTAGATTATAATTTAAATGATCTTACATGTTGTGCATTTAAACTTATAGAAATACTGTATTTTAACTGTTAAATCACGTCAGTTAAATCAGCGAAATCGGCAAATTTCGTATACGGACCCCTAAGTATACTCTGTTGTATGTGAGTAAGTATACTTGGTTGTGTATGAGTATACTTTGTTATATTGTGTAAGTATACACTGGTGTATGTGAGTATACTCGGTTGTGTGTCAAATACTTACACTTTGGTTACAAAATATGTAAATATTTGATATTTCTCTAATCTCATAATTCAACTTTTGTACATGTCATTTGAATAACTAGAGGCGTAGTAGAAGTTACCGTGACTCACGGCATCACAGTTTTACGATGTTTTTGTTATTATTCTTGTAACAAAATATTTGTTTTGTTGATTACATAGCAAGAAAGCATGTTTAAACGTGGTTTCTGATAAGACGATGATAACTCAATCTTAGTTTACTCTCTAATTACCCCTCGTAATCTTAAAGACAGTAAAAGTGTAAGTGAAGCCAATAATCCTCACTAATATTTTAAATGCAAAAATGTGTCGGTCTGTATGTTACCTCTTCACGCTTAAACGACCGTTCCAATTTAGATTAAATTGGGTACGGATATACTTTTAGAGACGGGAACGAATGTGGGATAGCTTTCGCTGCGGAAAAAATGTACGGTTCCTACGCAATAAATGAATTGCGGCGGCATTTTAATTTGGCCTGTTTATGGCTATCAGTTGTCACGTGACACTCGCATTCCCTTCCAGACGCTGACGGACGAGTCAATATCACAGCTGGGCGGGTCGATGCGACGGCTGTGCGTGTCGGGGTGCTCGCGGTTGACGGACGCGACGCTCGCGGCGCTGGCGGCGCGCTGCCCGGACCTCGTCACGCTGGAGCTGGCGCAGTGCGCACACCTCACAGACGTCGGCTTCCAGGCGCTGGCCCGGGTGAGATATCACACATCAGATATTACAGACGAGTCATCCAAAGTGGAGGGACAATCGGAGATGTGTCAGGATGCTCTAGGAGTTTTGATCTCTCAAAGGGTTTTGATTGCGTGCAGTACAAAAATTAGACAGAAAACTATATCACTATGGAATAAATGAAACAGCAGTCGTCCTCCTCGAATGGTACTCGACGAATAGGACTCAGAGGGTTAAGATAAATGAAAAGCGATCTGCTCGTATTAGAAATCAAAATGGGGGTCCTACAGGGGTATTTTTAGGACCCTTTCTTTTTCTCATTTATATAAATGTCTTACCATTCCTGCGGGGTGATTCACAAAGCGATTCCGCGTGGAATCTTCCCGCTGGCGGAAACTATTTCACTTTCAAGCAAATGACAAGTGAATACTTTCCGATTTTGCCGTCATTTTGACAGTAGTGACATTTCTTTTGTATGAGTGAAATAGTTTCCGCCACGGATTCGAAAAGATCTCACCGCGGATGGGAGTTTGACATCCGACGGCGGGAAATTATCCGAGGATTAGAGTCGTTTTCGCGGAATGTTCCCGCCACCTCCGAGACTCGTGAAATCTTTTCACTTCGAGAACCGTGTCATGGCGGATATTGTTAGATGAAATTATTTAATGATAAGAATAAAACTAAGCAATTATTAATACTTAGTTAGTCGTGTCTTGTTTAAAATTAAATAAATGTCGTACTTTAATAATTATATTGTGTTAAATCTTTAGGAAGTGTTCATTGAACAATAAATATTTTTATTCATAAATGCAGTAGGTATATGTATTAATATTCGGTACTTAAATATTTAGAAATAAGTATGATAATTTTTAAATTTTGTGTTAATCCTTCAATCGGGGATTCTTGGAAATGATATTGTATTCAATTGTTGTCGCGGTCACCGGTGTCCTTATGGGGCTTGAAGGATTAATACTTATGTATTATGTTAAACCATTATTGTGCTTTTACAATAATTTTAAATAGTTATCTCTAATATATAAAATTCTCGTGTCACGGTGTGCGTAATTGAACTCCTCTGAAACGGCTCGACCGATTTTCGTGAATCTTAGCGAGCATATCGGCTAGGGTTGAGAATCGGACAACATCTACTTTTTATATTGATGAGTTGTTGAATAAATAATAGTAAATTATTACAACCTGAGACTGACGGCGACCATTGTTTGTGCGACGGGATAGCGATGGACGTTGCCATGGTGACATACTTGTTTAGTCATTTCAATAAAATAATACGGGCGATATACTTTATATTATGGCAAAGCAACGTTTGCAGGGACAGCTAGTTTAAGTATATAATAACATTATAATTCCAAGGTCATACTTACCACACTGGAACTTCCATAGTATATCTAATAAAAACTAATATTAAATGAAAAACAAATTTAAAACAAAAAAAAACTTATATAAAATTTAAAGTAAATTAATAAGTTTGTTTTACACATAAATAAAAGGTATTCTCACACAACAAGATTTACCGATTTATTAATTTAATAAAGTACTCTGTGATTTATCGGAGCTCAACACACTATTTACAGATTTGACAGATTGTCATTGTCACTCGGCAGTCGGCACATAAACAATATTTTTTGTTTTAATTCCACTCAAGCCCCAAGCGGCAGTCGGCAGCCGCGCTATTTGTACTTTGTACTGCGCGGTACGCCATTCACTCAAGACTCAAGCCCCAAGCGGCAGCCGGTTACCGCGCTCTTTTATTCAATTATGTAACATATTTCGCTGACTTACAGACTACTTTTGTATAATCCTTCCATCGGGGATTCTTACTATTGTTGTCGCGGTCACCTGTGTCCTTATGGGGCTTGACGGAATAAAGAACATAGATAATACAGTATAATTATATACTGAGAATAAAGAAGTTCCATTAGACGTACGATCCTTGATATATTGGCTACATTCTGAATGAAAAATACTACATTATAGACTATGGGCGATTAGTATCTTTTCGGCTATTGTGCGTTATTTAGTGTGTGTTGCTATAACGTGTACTTTTCGAAGTTTTTTTAACTCGATTTCACGAATGTAAGTAGTGTTTTGTATTTTTTTTAATGAGTAGGTATATATGCCGTAGCACTTATTGTCAAAAAAAAACTAGTGTCAATTAGTCTCTCTTTGGTTTCGGATTCATTCCCGCGGCGGTAAGTTTGTGAATCGCTGTAATACTGACAGAATATGAGATCTTTTCACGTGAAAACTTT
Source organism: Lysandra bellargus (assembly GCA_905333045.1). NCBI lineage: Eukaryota > Metazoa > Arthropoda > Insecta > Lepidoptera > Lycaenidae > Lysandra > Lysandra bellargus. The sequence goes on from HG995326.1 coordinate 7,111,619, forward strand.
CCGACGATCGTGAATCAGGCAGCTGGTCAATGATAAACATGAAATAGTTTTATTTGCTGATGACAATCACATAACTTTGCCCACCGATAATGTTGAATTTTTGTTTGCAGAGCTGCAGAATGTTAGAGCGTATGGACCTAGAAGAATGTGTTCTGATCACTGACTCGACGCTGGTTCATTTAGCGATGGGCTGCCCTAGGATAGAAAAACTGGTAAATCATTATTTCTCGTGTCTTATTAGTCGCCATAACTTTGATTTACGCGTGCATATTTATTATAATTACACTTCCCACATTTCAGACGCTGTCCCACTGCGAGCTTATAACCGACTTTGGTATCAAACAACTTTCGATGTCACCCTGTGCGGCGGAACACCTCACTGTTTTAGGTAAGTACTTAACAATATTTTTCAATAGCAAGTAAATCATAATTTTTGATTAATATTGTTAGCATGATCATCATTGAAAAGGTTTGTTTCTATTGTCAGTACGTTTACTCCTTTTTTTTGTCTTTCCTAAATTCCTATTTTTACTGCGGTAATGCTAAGCTTGCATTAGCGGTCGAGTATCACAATACAGATATCCGATACGTATATCGGAGATCAGCGTTGTTTTATCACACACGTTCTGATGCATTCAGTATAATCTTATCAGTATATATATATATATATATATATATATATATATATATATATATATATAAAAATTGGAATCTCGGAATCGGCTCCAACGATTTTCATGAAATTTAGTATACGGTGAAATTTAGTATAATTTAGTATAGTTTAGGGGTTTCGAGGCCGATAAATCGATCTAGCTAGGAATAATTTTCATAAAATGTCATTTTATGTGTGTTTTTTTAATTTTTCGAATAGTATTAATAATGCTTCATGACCCTATTTTACTATGCATCAAAATACATAGTAAATAGGGTACCCACCCTGTATCGGACGTCATTATTGCTTAGGTTATGAATATTCATTAATCATGTCACACAGGTCTGGACAACTGTCCGTTGGTGACTGACGAGGCGCTGGAGCACCTAACGTCGTGTCACAATCTGCAGCTCATAGAGCTATATGACTGCCAGCTCGTCACCAGGAATGCGATACGGAAGCTCAGGGTACGTACGTACGTGCGTAAGATGGGGATGGTATCGCTCAGGAGTTCATCATAACTTTGATAAGGTCAAGGCAAAACCGGAAGGAAACTTCAATTATGGCCAGTTTACACGTATTAAGTAGATAAGTAGTAACTAAATTTTAACTTAATTTTAAGGGCTGGTTTACACGTATTAAGTAGATAAGTAGTTAACTAAATTTTAACTTAATTTTAAGTTGTCACTTGACAAATTTTGGGCAGGCACTTCAAATTAAGTTAAAATTTAGTTACTACTTATCTACTTATTACGTTTAAACCAGTTATTAAATTGCATGTAAACACAAAATTTTGTAGCAAGTAGCAAGTTAAAATTTAGTGAGTACTAAAATTAGTTACTACTTATTTACTTAATACGTGTAAACCGGCCATAAGGGTAATGGGTGGGTCTACGAGGCATTGAAATCAAATTGTTGATGTTCTTTACAAGAAATATGTCATTCATTAAACGCCTATTAAAAAGTTATGCCAAAATGACCGGTTTTAGTTTTAAGGCTGTAGACTTAGTAAACAATTTACAGTTACAATAACTATAGCATTATTTAAATCCTTATTGTAACTACCTTTAAAACGATACCAACATTTATTTAATACTAATTATATTTCTTGAGTTTTTACCGTTTGAATCATAAGGAGAGAGGTGGGTCGATTTTTATGCACGCATGTTTATTTAAGGGGGCTCCCATACAAAAAATACATTTTTTTTACTTTCGCTCTATACCGGTACGGAACCCTTCGTGCACGAATCCCACTCGCACTTGGCAGATTATTAAATATTTATAGTTACAAAAATATTAGACCATAGTGTGTCGAATTGCTCTTTTGTCGTATACGCCTTGTGCAGTGTAGGTCTAATTTAAATTATTAATTCCAGAATCATCTCCCCAACATACGCGTGCATGCGTACTTCGCTCCGGTGACGCCCCCCGCGACGGCGGGCGGGGCGCGGCCGCGCTACTGCCGCTGCTGCAACATCATCTGAACGCGCTTCGCCCCCCGCGGGAACCACCACCCGGTTTCCGGAACCACCACTCGGTTCCCAGAACCACGACCCGGTTCCCGGAACCACGACTCGGTTCCCGGAACCACGACCCGGTTCTCGGAGCTACATCACTCTATGAAGACTTCATCACTTCTGACCAAGTTATCGTAGGGCTTCATAGTTTGAGTTTAACGCGTAACGCGACGTGAACTCGCCTAGATTTTGTCCGGGTCACTTCGAGGTGTACCTAGGTGTACGAGATATTTTAACTCTCTATACAACTATACATTTATTTTATAAACTTAACACTTTACTGTTAATCATTGTTTTAAACGTTTTCTAGGTAAATATTACTAGATTGATTATTATGTAAGGTGATAATATGATATGACTTGTGATAGCGGAGCAATAGATGATGCTTTTATTTTTTTTTTGAGACGAGGAAACGACTAGCAGTTATTGAATCAAGATTCAAAATATATGTATATTTTTTGTTTTCACAAAATGGCCGATTTATTGAAATATTTTATCATTAATTTTTGTTAACATCCTACTAAACTAGGTTACTGTAGTCATTGCTGGTAGTTTTATTGAGTACTAACGTTAACTTCTAACATGGACCTTTAATTGCATTTATTAAATATTTAAATGTCCACCTAGTTCTTTCTTATGAAAGATTTAAGGTTAAGTGTCCGCCATTTTTATTTTGTACTTATAAGCTGTCTGTCGGCCATTTGTAGTTTCGATTTGATTGCAAAAATTGATCGACATGATATATTTTTCTACGAGGAATTATTTTATTATCAGTCAGTTATAGATGTAAGGTGGGGTGGATTTCAATGTGTCTTAGAATGTGAACGGTGAACCAACGTAATTGTTAACGCTTTAAAATGTTAAACGTAGGATAGAGAAGAATTATATAGTGCTTACTCGATAACTTCAATGAGCAGCGATATTTTGTTTATCATCCCCTAGTGAACCTGTTCTAAATAACTTAGGCATTACGTAGAAAAAACTAACATTGTTATTTCGAAACGAATAACGTTTCCTTTACCTTTCAATTGTGATTACAATGACGACGATGTAAACTGAAAGTGTTAGATGGTAGATGACGGCGGTTACTTTAATTTTGATTGGCGAGACTAAATACTATTATTTGTATTGAAATGCTTATAAACGGCAGTCTGGTCATCAAACATAGATACATTTTAATGAGGACCTAACGCTAGAAGCTGCTCTCTGTCACTCTCTAAATATCTCGGTCTTTACAGACCTATGAAAAATATGGCGTTGAATTACTGTTAGGGCACCATCAACATTAGTCCATGTTTAAATACCGTACTTTATTGTATGAAGCGACTATAAAATGGCGCCGTATATTTTTAATGAGTGTGAAATTTCTTTTCATAAAATAATGGCAAAAACTTTTTCTATAATAATTTTAGTAAGTAAATTGAATTCAGCTATATAGCTGAATTCATTTGCTATTTATTTTATATTTTCTATAGCCATTATAATTGTCAATTAGGATACGTAAATTAGCATCCCACCAAAAACATAAAATATGTAAAAATTGAAAGCCAAGTTCCATACAAACATTATTCTTGTCTATGGACTTAGCCGTAAAAAGGATGGAGATCTAATTGAGTGCCAAGTTCCAAGGAAAATCGAAATATGTATGTATAGGAACCAAATAACATTATGAACAAATAATAGTCTATTTCTTTGCTTTATTGAATATCTATAACAATTAATGTTATTTAAATAATGTGAGATCATAAACTAGATTAGATCTAACTTGGCTAGTTTTCATTACATCAGTCATTTCATAAAGTTATTGAACATTTTAATTCTGAACATTTTCACTTCACAAATAAATATTTACGGAGAGCTCCCATACAATAAATGTGATTTTTTTGGCCTTTTTTGCTCAAAATCAATAATGGCAGCCGGTAGATACTTGAAAATTTCAAAAAATCTTTAATTATATTTTTATTTTCATAATTTATAACAAAAGTAAAATAAAATAAATATTTAAGGGGGGTCTCCATACAAAAAACACAATTTTTGCCTAGTTTGGCTCTGTCCGACTCGCACTTGACCGATTTTTTTTGTTTTCTGATTTTTCCTCACGCTTTCACACAATTGCCAAGCTGGATTCCAAATTTCAGCCTTCTAGGTCATCTGGAAGTGGGTTAGAATTTTGATCTATAGGTCAGTCAGTCAGTCAGTCAGTCAGTGATAAAAATGTAGATTTTCGGGCGTTAATACTTCAGTCGGAATTTCCAGGAATTGCTATTGTATTCTATTGTTGTCGCGATCACCGGTGCTCGCGCGGGGCCTGAAGGATTAATATCTTAATAACCGTTTGAGCTGTGCTTATGAAATTTAGAGCATGTAGTTATCTCGCAAGTCTCATTATAAGAGCCAAATTTGAAACGTTTATGTCAAATAGTTTCGGAATTATGAGAGAGTCAAAAGTACCTGCAAATGGTTCGTGTAATATTACACACGGTGCTGCTCGCCATTCTGTTATGCTGGAACTTGGCTTGACACGCTACCGCGTGTCTAGATATCAAAATAAAATTAAAAATTATTGACATCAGTCCGTAAATTAAAACTCATAAAAATATACGACTCCAGTTATAGAAAGATATCTAAAACCGCTTTTGTCAAACATGATTCAGTGTTACAATCGGTTCGTACTGAGACGCAAAGATGATTAAAAATGTTGTAATAAGACACTGCGCAGTGCGATGCCACGCGCTATTTTTAACCCATAGAATTGACATTGTTGTTTTAACCGACTTCCAAAAAGGAACATCAGCATCCATCAGCATTTTATTATAGGATCCGTCTCAATGTGAACTTAAGCTAAGATTTCGACAATTGGCCAAGCATCGTGAAATTGTTAATACCGTTAAATAGGGAATACCGTTAAATAGCATATACAGTAAATAAACGGACATGTTGCACACGTCATATCAGACAACAGAAACATTGTCAAACAATATGTATGCTGGTGCTGCACGCGTATCAAAATGATACGCGTATCATGATACGCCCCGATCGCTATTAACTGCGTATCTGATACGTGTCGTATCAAATACGCGCATGATCGGCAGAATGATCTAAGCGTGCGTCCACATTTGTATCATTTGCGCGATCAGATCTCCGTCGCGATCATCGCGCCGTATCAAAATGATACGCGTATCATGATACTTTCTATCATGATACGCGTATCATTTTGCGTCCACACTAGCGATCATGATACGGCGCGATGATCGCGACGGAGATCTGATCACGCAAATGATACAAATGTGGACGCACCGTAATAGGCGTCCACACTATGATACGCATACTTGATACGGCGCGATGATCGCGACGGAGATCTGATCGCGCAAATGATACAAATGTGGACGCACCGTAATAGGCGTCCACACTATGATACGCATACTTGATACGGCGCGATGATCGCGACGGAAATCTGATCGCGCAAATGATACAAATGTGGACGAGCCTTAACGTACCTTGCGTGCTGAGTGCTGACTGGCTTAACGGACTACGGAGTTTGCCCGCCGCCGGATTATTGGTTCCCGGGCTTGAAATATTAGCGAGTTGTGTTCCGTGTTGTATTCTATCGATATTTTATAATATCACTCAATTTTACAATAACGGTATTAACAATGTTACAGTGACATACAAATGTGCTACTATGGAGTGTTAACAAGTAAAATATACCAGTGATATTTTCCCAAGTTCCCTAGTTATACATTATCTTATGAATTTATCGTAAGTTCTATTTACTGAGACGTCAGACGTGCGACTTGCACAATTTACATCTGGAAATACAATGTGTCCCAACACCGGTGTCCCAATCATTTGAAAAAATAATTGAGAGCCAAATTTGTCAAAATATACCATACATCATGATATAATGATATTACAGGATCGGACACTGGTTTCGGGACACATTATCTAAACAGTTGTATGTCAAGCATAGATATACCTACTTTTTTTGTTTTTTGTATATCAATGATGTCAAGCCAGTCGCATGGCGCATAATATTATTCCAAAATGTGACAGTAGGCGGACGCCATGCATTTTTGTAACGTGTAAATGACATTTTACAGGTGTCTCTAATTTCATGCATCGAAGTTCTTAGAAACACGCTGTGAATGCGAATGATACTAATATTGTGATGAAACAAGACTATTAAATAAATGTATGTTTTTTAATTTTGATTTTTGTTTTTTTAACAATTCATATTCAGTTTTGAATACCTCATCTCACTTAAAATTTTACTAATTGAAACACATTCGTGGCTTATTATTATTTTTCAATTACAGTTAGCACGATTCTTAATTTCGTTATATTCACGCGAGATGAGTGTGTCGCAAAATGTAGACACATGCACAGACATCCTAGCATCCCTGTAAGTAGTGTGTTTTCGCGGGTTCTGGATCACGATTCTGGGTCCACCCCACCCCCCGCTCGCAGCTCGCAAACTTTCTCGACTTTTGTCGGTTCGAGCGGGGACATCGCCTAAAAAAAAAAAGAGTTTGGTGCCAAATAGGGGTTTTGAACCATGCCCGTTCGATTTATGCGATCCGCTTCTGCGTATTTGCACTAGTTTCAAAGTTAGCTTTTGTGTTTAGCCCTCATTATCTACTATCACTACGCACCATTGTTCCTTCATAATTACAATCGCTACTTATTGCATTGTTATGCTCGCCTGTCGGTGTCCTATTGTTCGTAATGACTACCTGGGCTTATCGCTTACGTCACCTCAATTTCTTACAAGATTTTAAAAATTGATAAATTTTTCATTACGGTTCTTTTATTAAATTAAAACATGTAATAATAATAACTCTCATAGTAGTATGTTTTCGTGCATTGTGAATCACTATTCATATAATATAGTTCCCCTCGGTATCTAGTGAATATTGACAATGCATTCCTGCTAATAACATTTTGCTGTGTTGCAATCCTCGTAAACAACATTCCAATGATTTTTTATAACAATACAATTAAAGCTAAGGTTAAAATAAAATTTTGGTTTACTTTTAAACAAATTATTTATTTCGTATTGTTCATAAAACAAGATTTAAACATTTTATTCAAAAACATATCATTTTTAAGTGTGTCACTACCAAATTCAGTCTGAAACTCTGACAATGACTTGTTATGAAACTTGTATAACAAGTACATTAAACATTACTCTCCACACACAGCAGTCCAATCATTTTGTAGCCTGATAGTATTATAACGCCATTTCCTTGCATTTCTATTCAAAAACATTTTGTGCATTCCCGTAGGGAAGCGACCATATGTATCAAAATATTCACCGATGCCATGTTTGTCAGTCACCCAGTGAGATCCTGGTTTTGAGTCCGGGTCCAAATTGCTTATAAGATATGTAGGAGTCGTTATATGCATTGGCAATCGATTCGCGGCATATACGCTATTTTTTAGACTAGCATGAATCTTTTTTAAGTATGATTTTAGTCGTAAAGTATCCATAGTCCGTTAAAAAAAGCCTTGTGATATCGCATAGAAGCGCGCCCAAGCGTGTATGGATATCCAGTGGGATCCAGGTTTACTATCAGGGTCCAAGTTGCTAATAAATATATGTAGGGGTTTGATCATATTATATTAATATATAGGCAGACGATTCGCAGCGTATACATTATCTTCTTAAGTCTAAATCTTCACAAATTCTTCTCAAATAATTACAGATCTCTATTGTGTTCATACTGATCACAGAACCAAAGTAGACAAAAACCAAAGTAGATCACAGAACAATCTGGTTTATGGATCTTGTATAATAATATGTCACATAATAATTATTCTCCGTATAATGTATGCTTTATGTATTTACTAAGAGGGGTATTACATATGAGTACACGCTTAAAACCACATTTTTACAAATATTTATGATAAGGAGAACATATTTGATATATGTACATATGTTCTCCTTATCATATACATATATGATAAGGAGAATATATTCAAAAGTAATAGGGTCCCGTTTTTGCCCTTTGGGTACGGAACCCTAAAAACAACCAAATAAATTAATACTCTGTATTGTATTCATTTTGTATATACAGAGAATATAGACAACAAGTGCCTTCAAAAACTCTACAACCATCCTTCAATGGTATCTAATATGTTCACTTCAACCTATCATACATTATTTTCTGGCACTGGTATACATTTCCTTAATGAAGGAAATGGGATATCAATTGATTCTAGTCTCTCTCAAACGATTAACTGTATTGTATTTGCAGAGTTTGATAATATTATAGAAAACTAGATAAAAACCGTAATGTAACTGTACTCTGTAGACTATAGAAGCTAAGAAAATTCACATGTATGATATATTTGAGTTATAATGTGTAACGTGGGTGTGTGAGTGTTTACCTAATAGTGTGTGGATATTATGAAATAAAATATTGTACCAAAGTTATGTTTCTTTTATTTATTCATTCATTATTTCATATGTAATACCCCTCTTAGTAAATACATAAAGCATACATTATGCGGAGAATAATTATTATGTGACATATTATTATACAAGATCCATAAACCAGATTGTTCTGTGATCTACTTTGGTTTTTGTCTACTTTGGTTCTGTGATCAGTATGAACACAATAGAGATCTGTAATTATTTGAGAAGAATTTGTGAAGTTTAGACTTAAGAAGATATATACATATGTATACGCTGCGAATCGTCTGCCTATATATTAATATAATATGATCAAACCCCTACATATATTTATTAGCAACTTGGACCCTGATAGTAAACCTGGATCCCACTGGATATCCATACACGCTTGGGCGCGCTTCTATGCGATATCACAAGGCTTTTTTTAACGGACTATGGATACTTTACGACTAAAATCATACTTAAAAAAGATTCATGCTAGTCTAAAAAATAGCGTATATGCCGCGAATCGATTGCCAATGCATATAACGACTCCTACATATCTTATAAGCAATTTGGACCCGGACTCAAAACCAGGATCTCACTGGGTGACTGACAAACATGGCATCGGTGAATATTTTGATACATATGGTCGCTTCCCTACGGGAATGCACAAAATGTTTTTGAATAGAAATGCAAGGAAATGGCGTTATAATACTATCAGGCTACAAAATGATTGGACTGCTGTGTGTGGAGAGTAATGTTTAATGTACTTGTTATACAAGTTTCATAACAAGTCATTGTCAGAGTTTCAGACTGAATTTGGTAGTGACACACTTAAAAATGATATGTTTTTGAATAAAATGTTTAAATCTTGTTTTATGAACAATACGAAATAAATAATTTGTTTAAAAGTAAACCAAAATTTTATTTTAACCTTAGCTTTAATTGTATTGTTATAAAAAATCATTGGAATGTTGTTTACGAGGATTGCAACACAGCAAAATGTTATTAGCAGGAATGCATTGTCAATATTCACTAGATACCGAGGGGAACTATATTATATGAATAGTGATTCACAATGCACGAAAACATACTACTATGAGAGTTATTATTATTACATGTTTTAATTTATCAATTTTTATTTACTTATTTAAAATCTTGTAACAAATTGAGGTGACGTAAGCGATAAGCCCAGGTAGTCATTACGAACAATAGGACACCGAGGCGAGCATATCAATGCAATAAGTAGCGATTGTAATTATGAAGGAACAATGGAGCGTGGTGATAGTAGATAATGAGGGTTAAACACAAAAGCTAACTTTGAAACTAGTGCAAATACGCAGAAGCGGATCGCATAAATCGAACGGGCATGGTTCAAAACCCCTATTTTGACACCAAACTCTTTTTTTTTTTAGGCGATGTCACCGCTCGAACCGACAAAAAGTGATCAAGAAAGTTTGCGAGCTGCGAGCGGGGGGTGGGGTGGACCCAGAATCGTGATCCTGAACCCGCGAAAACACACTACTCCTGTATGTTTACATCTTCTATGACCGACGAAATGCACAGATGCACAGACACAATATGTAAACACACGATCCTAGCATCCCTGTATGTTTACATATTCTATGACCGACGAAATAAAATTTAATTTCGTTTAATATAGCGATGCATTTCAAAAAACATGTTTAATCGTAACTATTCTTTTCAAACTAACTCATTTTGTAAATAATTTTAGTGAAATTTTAATTTCAAATAATATGAGAAAATGCGCCTACTACTTTCATCTTAAAAAATATTTCATTAATTTTCACTTCTTTATTTATATGACATTCGTCCAGTTAGTATAAGAAAGCCACGTCATGTGTTCATTTTTTCACTTTATTCTTATCTAAATAGTGTTTTATATTCTAACGGATTATCATTGGAATGTATAAGAATTTATTCAATGTTTAAAATATACTTAGTCTGGCCATAAATACTGTTACTAGTTAAAATAAACAAAATATTACATTTGAATTTGGATTCTGTAATTTTTATATGATTGTTTATTGAATTTTCTCGTTTTGGCGCCAATGTATTTAACAATATTTTGCGATACTGAAATGGAGTGGGGTGATCACAAGAACCAATTTGCTGTGATTGCATCACACAAAGTAGGTATGGAGTCCAATGTCATTTTTAAAACTCTCCATACGCTTGGTATTAGTAAAATGTTTATGTACCGTACGCCATTAATAGGTACAGTGAGACTTCCTCTGCTTGTGGCAGAAAAAGATCTGGCCGTCCACGCAGTGTTCGTACGAAAAAGGTGGTTAAAGCAGTAAGGGAAAGAATTTGAAAAAAATCGGTTCGAAAATAAAAAAATTTATCTCACGAGATAATTAGGTATGCCACCTAGAACCATGTCGCGTATTTTTAATGATAACTTAGGACTTTCAGCCTACAAGGTCTGTACTGGTTATTTCCTAACTGATAATTTAAAAAAGAAAGGGTGGTAAAATTAAAACAACTACTGAAGCGGTACGCAAAGGGAGGTCACAAAAAATGTTTGTTTACGGATGAGATTTTTCTAAACAATTAAGCAACATTTTAACAAACAAAATGGTTTTATTTATGCTTGAAGTTCTAAGGTTCAACATCAAGTTCAATAACCAAGAATGGTCCTTTCAAAAAGGCTCGGCGCCGGGTCATAAAGCTCAGTCGGTTTGGTCTTGGTTGGAAACGAACGTTTCGGACTTCATCAGAGCTGAAGACTGGTCGTCGTCTACAGTGCCGTAAATAGGGCGGTGCCACCGGTGCCCAGGCACAGGGCGTAGACTCTGGGGGGCGCAAGAATGGCCAGACCAGGCATACGTACTCTTATTTTTTCGAATTGCTCCCGATGAGTTCCCGCTGCACCCCAGAAATGTTTCCCAATGTAGTAAAAAAATATCCACAGCCGAACATATAGGTCCTCCATCTTGGAAGTCGGTTAAAAAACAAGGGTGCAGTTATAGAAGCTCGCACAGGGCGCAAAAAAGGCTATTTACGGCACTGGTCGTCTAGTCCCGATCTTAATCCACTGGAATATGATTTTTGGTCAGTTTTAGAGAGTATGGCTTGCTGTAAATGCCGTGATAATTTGGAGTCTCTACGACAATCCATACGACTGGCAGTGAAGAATTTTCCCATGGAAAGAGTCCGTGTTTCTAATGATAACTGGCCACAATGTTTAAAAGACGTTATTGTATCCAATGAAGGCAAATTTTAATAAGCTTTTAATATTTTAAATTGTTTTATATTTATGTATTAAACTAATACACTGTAAAAGTAATAAAATTTATTTGCAACAGAAAAAAAATGTTTTTCTTTGTAACAGTATTTATGGCAAGACTAGGTATATTGTGACGACGACGAATAATAATAACTAAGGAAGAGTAACTGTGTCAAAGAATTTGTTTTGATTCTACAAAATGTGACCCGAATACATGCATACTTTATGCAAAAAAAAGACCCGAATACATGCAAGAATTTTGTATAAGTACTTATATAGAAGTTACAAAATTTATTATCAACGGCTTTATTTTGTCAATTTGAATGTAGTGTTTCGTAGCTATTGCCATATTATTTTAGTGTGTGAAAAGAACCTTGAGAACCAAATTCAAAACGATTGAAGTATGGGAGTTACGATTCTCATAGTTTTTATTATTCGTAGATTGTGACTTATGGACCAAGAGCCTGCTACGGTCAGACTTTCCTCACTTTATAAAAGCTGAAAGTTTACCTGTTTGTGACCTTTACAGAGGTAAGAACGACAAGCAACTATGGCAGGGATCACCAAATGGCGGACCGCGGTCCGCATCCGGACCGCCGACCCATTGTGCCGACCAAGCATTTTCGAAGGTGAACTTCGTTTATTGCACTAATGCTTGCACCAATTTTACTCCAAACTTGAGACAGATAATAATTAATTAGCAACAAAAATTGTCACTTTTCTCATTAATATTTAAATAAATACAGGCTATAATCCATAGGTAGTTAATTTTGGTAATTTTTTTTTTATAAAATGTGTGGACCGCCAAAGTCATTTCATTTCTTAAAATGGACCCTGAGCAAAACTAATTGGTGACCCCTGAACTATGGAGTTTCGGTCGCGGTTACTTTAGGTGGTATCCAGTTCTGAAGAGCTACTTGACCTTCGAGAAAGAGTAAAGCTCAGTTTCATAACTAATAAGTTATGAAACTGAGACCTCCACTTACCGCGAAGAATAATAATTCTTCGCGGTAAGTGGATGGATCTCGTCAGGACATTTTTGACAGTTGCTCCCCACCGCCAGACACCTAACAGACCAAAGTCTAATACCTACTTTAAGTGATCGTTCTTACTTAAGGGCACAAACAGGTACATTTTTAACTAGTTATAAAATGAGGAAAGTAGCCGTCGCAGGCTCTTACTCTTATTATTAAAGTTATAAGCCCATTGAAACACGAGCCGTGACCATAGCCGTCTTTATTCTGTAACTTAGTTAATAGAAAATTTGAAACTCTTAATAGTGTGCTTAGACGAATTCCCTGTTGATCCTCTCCGAATATTAAATATTTTGAAAAATATGTAGTTTTATTCTTATAAGGAATTTTGATGCCATTGATTTGATGATTAAGACTCGTTTAAAATTTATTTTCGGCAGTTTTTACATAATATTATCAGTTTACATAATATTTCGTACCCAATAATTTAGTACGTTGAAACATAATATACCAAATGAAAGGGCTTGAAAAGTTTAACATTTTATTGTAAGTATGACGAAAAATCTCTAAGCCATAGGAGAAAAAAGTTAATGAGGGCTAGAAGGTAAGAAAAAAATCATTAACCAAATTTTCTTCAAAAAGTCCTACAAAACACCTTTCCTAAAGTTAAAAGTAATGAGACACTATGGAACCCGTGGCCCGTGATATTATTTTACTTCTTGGATTTTGTCTCTCTTACACTCGTTGAATGTTTCTCTCCGTCTCATCCAAATCAGAATATCACTTGGAAGAAAGTCCTGGGTACACTTGAATCATTTTAAGTAAGTAAGAAAAAATTGTTGAAAACTGACTTCCTTTACAAAAAATCAATATTGTCCAAAATTTAAGAAATAATCTAGCAAGTGTTATATACCATTTTGAAATTCTTATTAACTGCGCCAACTTTTAAAATTACTTGCCAAACTTGCGTAGTACATTTTTTTTCCAGTACAGTCAGTTAAAATCGAGCAAACTATCAAATTCAAACAAATCATTAGTTTCGGCAAAAAGCCTAATTTTCTTTCAAGTAAGAGTCGTTTGATTTAAATTTTAGGCACCAGTTTACTAAAGCATTATTCAGGATTACATACAAAAAAAATATCAAAAAAAGTTTAAATTTATATTTCCGGGAACTAAAAAACCATTACAAGATGTCGATTTTTCGATTTTTTTTTAGTTTTGTATTTTTATAACACATTATGTACTTGGATTTTTTTAAATTTATTCTGATAACTATTGTAACTTGGCCTATCACGGGTTTACGGGTTAACGTCGATTTACGGGACACCCTGTATAGAGGGTGTAACAAAATTATTTTTTAACATTTTTGGGTGTGTACGAGTCCCGTGCATAGAGGTCACTGTAAAACTAGCAGCGCTGATAGAGCAATTTTTTTAAAACTTGTATGGGATACTCGTGATGCTGGGGCACTTGGCCCATACAAACCCTTAAAAAATTTGGTCTTTCAGCGCTGCTACTTTCACAGTCAACTCTAGTTCTCTACACATACACACCCTACACTAGTATTATCACTTAATTTTGTAACAGCCTGTATACATACATATAGGCTGTAGCATGAATGTGAAGGCAGCTAGGGCCTAGGAGCTACCTAGCTACTTCCAATAATATTAATTTAAGTACTAGAAACGTACTATTGACTCTAATTTAATTAAACTTTAGAAAAACTACCAAAACTCAAAATTAACTAATTTAGATTTAAAAGCAATTAAATGAAAGATGCCGAAAAACAAATACTCGATTTATTCGCTATTTAACAATTTATCGCGGTACGGGCACAAAGTTAATCAGTAGACCTAAAAAATAGCGAATGTCGAATTACATTTCAAAATTCGTCAATTTATAACACAAAATAATTAATAATAATTACGACTCCCACTTGACCATTTCTATGTCAGAGCGGGGGTGCGCAGGAACATGGCGGCAACGCGTAGGCAAATAGGCGATCGTTACGCATGTGACCATATTTACGTGGGCGGAGCTAACGCAATGCGTAGTGTCATCCCCTAAAATCAGGTGATCGTGACGTCAGGTGGCGTGATTCTTATGCTTCGTTTAGGTGCAAGTTGCAACTTGCCTCGCAACTTGCACGACGACTCGCCACACTACTCCCCCGCTGAGACCCTGACTACGGGCGGAAAAAATCTGGAAATCGGACCGTGCGTCCACTCCTCGTCTTCTTGACCGCCGTCTGGTCTTCGGCTGGTGGACTGTCCAGAGTTGATAAAGGCGTCTCTCTCGCGACGAAGGCTGGTTTCACGCGGTCTATCGTGACCTGTGTCTTCCCTTTAACATCCAAGTCCAACGTCTTCTTGTCTCGCTGGAGCACCTTGTAAGGTCCAAGGTACGGGGCTTCAAGTGGTCTTCGTGCAGGACCCTGACGGAAGAAGACGTGCGATGCCTTGTCCAGGTCTTTTGGCACATAGAACGGACGACTGGAGCTAGTGTGCCAAGACGTGGGTTGAGGTGTCAGCTTCTGCATGTGGGAACGAAGTCTGCTCACCAAGCTGCTCATGTCTACGGGCTCGTTGACAGTGGAAGTGAAGAACTGCCCAGGTAGACGTAGCGGTTCACCGAAGACTAGTTCTGCTGCCGATGCCTGAAGGTCTTCTTTCCACGCGCTGCGGCTGCCAAGGAGCACCCAGGGCAGCACCTCGGTCCAGCTCGTAGTGGCGTGGCAGGTGATGGCGGCCTTGAGCTGGCGATGCAAACGCTCAACCAGGCCGTTGGCAGCGGGATGGTAGGAGGTGGTCAGGTGGTGAGAGGCCCCGACTAGGGCAGCGAGTTCCTTGAAGGTGTGGCACTCGAACTGCCTGCCACGGTCGGTGGTGATGTGCTCGGGGCAGCCGAACCACGCGATCCACCCAGAGGTTAGGACGGCTGCGCAGGTCTAGGCAGTGATGTCCTGGAGCGGGTACGCCTCAGGCCAACGGGTGACGCGATCGACGACTGTGAGGCAGTACCTGAAGCCAGAAGATAAAGGTAAGGGACCAATAATATCAAGGTGGATGTGGCGAAAGCGTGCTGATGGAGTCTTAAATGCTGACAAAGGTGCTGTCGTATGCCTCGTCACTTTGCTTCTCTGGCATGCTTGACACTCCTTAACCCATTGTCGACATTCCCTGCGCATTCCAGGCCAGACGAACCTTTCTGATACAAGGCGAACTGTTCCCTTCACGCCTGGATGGCTCAGGCCATGAAGAGAATCAAAAACTTGCCTGCGAAAAGATCTCGTTAAAAAAGGTCGTGTACCTGCAGCGGTGTCGCAATATACCTCGACACCTGACTCTGGCATCCTCAGCTTCTCCAACTTGAGACTCGAGCCATTCTGGAGCAAATTCTGCAACTCGGAGTCCGTTGCTTGTTCGCGGGCCAGGGAATGGTAATCTAGGGGCAAACAAACTTCATTAATGCGTGACAAGGTATCAGCCACAACGTTGTCCTTACCAGCCACGAATCTAATGTCAGTAGTGAACTGGCTGATGAAGTCCAGATATCGGAACTGACGAGGAGAACAGTTCTCTCTAGGTGAGGCAAAAGCAAATGTTAGTGGCTTGTGGTCAGTAATCACCGAGAAGGTTCTTGCTTCAACCATGTAACGAAAATACCTGATCGCTTCGTAAATAGCCAGGAGCTCTCGATCATAAGGGCTGTACTTCCTGGAGAAGAAAGCGAGCGGCTGCCAGTCTTTATCCTTCCTCTGCTGCAGAACAGCTCCGATCGCTGAGTTAGAAGCATCGGTCTGGATTGCAAGCTCGGCCTGAGGGTCTGGGTGAACCAAGAGTACTGCCTGTGAAAGACTCTGCTTACATTTATTAAAAGCAGATTCTTGCAGCTCCGGCGTCATGGTGACTGGATGAGAACCTTTAACTTTCGGTCCTGCCAAAAGGTTGTTGAGGGGTGCCTGCAAGGAAGCTGCGGAAGGTAAAAAGCGATGATAGAAATTGATCATTCCCAGGAAACGCCTTAAATCCTTAATTGTCTTGGGTGCTGGGAAGTCCAGGATTGCTTGCACTTTGGTCTCAAGAGGTCGAATACCTGCGGCAGAAACTCTGTAACCCAGAAACTTCACCTCAGACTGACCGAAATTGCATTTGTTGGTGTTGATCAGAACTCCATACTCTGCTAGCCTTCTGAAAAGAGTCTTTAAGTGCTCCTGATGCTCCTCATCATCACGGCTGAAGACCAGAATATCGTCCAAGTACCCGTAGCAAAAATCTAACCCTCGGAGAACCTCATCCATGAAACGCTGGAAGGTTTGCGCAGCGTTACGAAGCCCAAACGTCATATACGGGAATTCGTATAGTCCGAAGGGTGTCGTGATGGCAGTCTTGGGTATATCCTCCTCAGCAACAGGGATCTGGTTGTAAGCCTTGATCAAGTCCACGGTGGAAAACATGGTGCTACCTACTAGCTGGTCAGCAAAATCCTGAACGTGCCTGATGGGGTATCTGTCTGGAACTGTGCGAGCGTTCAGCGCTCTGTAGTCCCCACAGGGTCTCCAGCTGTCATCCTTCTTGCGGACTAGGTGAAGAGGCGAAGACCAAGCGCTCTCTGGTCTGCGCGCTGTACCACTCAGCAGCATCTCGTCGAATTCCTGTTTTGCGATTTTCATCCGCGCAGGATCGAGACGACGAGGGCGGCTGGACGTTGGAGGACCTGGAGTAGTGCGAATATGATGCACTGTATTGTGCTTGGGAGTACCTGGTCTACCAGCAGGGCGCGTTATTTCGGGGAACTCTCTCAGCAGTCTATCGTAGTCCGTATTCCCCAGGGTTGTGCGAACTGAAGAAATATTCTCAGCAGCCTTGACACGAGGTGCGGCAACTGTAATTGATGTGACACCGTCGATTAAACGTTGGTTGCGACAGTCGACAAGTAGGTTGTAGAAACCTAGAAAATCGACGCCGATGATAGGCTTGGAGACGTCTGCAACTATAAATCGCCAAGTGAATGCGCGACGCAGGCCTAAGTCCAATGTAAGCGGCAAATAACCATAGGTGGCAATAACTGTTCCATTTGCAGCGAACAGCTCGTACTTGGTCTTGATGCGTGGCTCCCGTACAGCGGATCGCGGGAATACACATAGGTCTGAACCTGTATCTACTAAGTATTGTACCTTAGTTTTACAATCCGTGATGAACAGGCGGCTCGAAATAGCTAGGCAGTCGTTCGCCGCCACTAATGGCTGCCCGATGTGTTTCCCGAACTACCAGGCTTCTTCTTGTAGCTGCAGGGCTGGATACATTTTAGAGCCCGGTCGCCAAACCGGTGGTGGTACCAGCAGAAGAGACGATCTCTAGACTGGGAACGAGAGCGAGAACGAAAGCGTGACCTCCATGGACCTCTGGATCGGGAGCGATGGCGTTCACGGAGCTCCATGCCTATTGTCTCCAACCTTCTGCTCAAGTCGGCTACTGTCCGGGTCAACATCTCGATGGATTGATGAGTAGAAGTCGAAGCAGGTGAAAAATCAACCATCGGTGGCATCGGGGGTGCACTGGCGCCAGCTACTTGCCCGTTATTCTGTCCGCCAATTCAGCAACGTTCTCAAGGCTCATGTTCACCTGCGATGCGACTACGGTTTGCAAGTTGGTTGGTAGTCTACTGGACCATATCGTACGTATGAGATCTTCAGGTACGGTGGGACCGGCCAGTTGTTGCAGGTAGCGGAGAAACTGCGAGGGTTTTCTATCACCCAACTCCTCATGCAAGACGAACTGCTTCAACTTCCGCTCCTGTGATGCTGAGAGTCTCTTAATCAGCTCGATCTTCAGCTTCTCGTACTTTCCTGAAGCTGGTGGAGAAACGACCAGGTCCCGAACTGCCATGGTATGCTGGGGGTCCAGTTGAGACAGTACGTAGTAGAATTTGGTGGTATCCGCTGTAATATTTGATAAAACAAACTGACCTTCCAACTGTGCAAACCATAGCATAGGGTCTTCTGCATTGAAAGGTGGTGTCCGTACTCCAACACGGCATGCTTCTTGCAGCACGTCCTTGGCAGGTGCAGGTTCGGCAGCAGGCGCGGAGACTGGTGCAGCGGCAGGTGCAGCGGCTGGTGCAGCAGTTGGTGCAGCCGGAAGTGTCCTACCTTGGTCCGCCATTTGGTCACCTATGCTGAAGCTGATGCTGATGAACCGAAAGGGCGTGTGCTGACAGGGGTCACCAGTGAAAGGCAGCTAGGGCCTAGGAGCTACCTAGCTACTTCCAATAATATTAATTTACTAGAAACGTACTATTGACTCTAATTTAATTAAACTTTAGAAAAACTACCAAAACTCAAAATTAACTAATTTAGATTTAAAAGGAATTAAATGAAAGATGCCGAAAAACTAATACTCGATTTATTCGCTATTTAACAATTTATCGCGGTACGGATACAAAGTTAAACAGTAGACCTAAAAAATAGCGAATGTCAATTTATAACACAAAATAATTAATAATAACTTGCACGACGACTCGCCACAAATGTATAATTATTATTAGTTAGTATGTTTGTGTTTGCCTTTAATTAATATTTTCCTCACTTCTGGATGTTAATTTAACATTTTGAATGTTATGGTCCTTCGAGCCGGACAAAATAATGCAGGGTATCTAAAAGTAGAGAAAGAGTTGTCAATACACTGTTATCAGGAGTGTACTTGCAACTTAATAATTTAACCATAGTTTCATATAAAAGTTAAACAGCGTAAAAGTACCTATATAAGTACCCACACTTTTTCCTACGTCAAATAGAGCAACTAGTGATTTTTAAACCTACGATAATAAATCGTTTAAGAACCTGTAAATAATAATTGCTACTAAAGAAGTTACTTATCCGCATAGCTTGGCGCAGTCATTGCAGGCTTATGCTCAGTGTTACCTCTGTGGAAGAAAATTTGCCTTAATTTAGGGTGTCTACGCATTTACGTTTTTACCTGCACGCTGCTTACGCTTATGTCAATTTTTAACAGGTATCAAATGCAGTAATTTCTTCGCTCTAAATATTAAGCCCATTTAGAATCTGTTTATAAAATTTAGAATACAACTATAAATTTAAATATAACGCGACTCACAAAAAACTAAACGAAAAAAAAAAATCACATAAAGCTCTAGAAACGGAAAGGTACAAATCTATAAATTTAAAGTTTGACGCAATATCATCATAGTTCTTCATTTATTTTAAACGAATTATAGAAAAATATTTCAGCTCTATCATTTCATATTTTGCGACAGCGGCGCGCGGCTTTATTCTTACTCGGGGTAAATTTAGAAACAGCGTGTCAACACCGGCTCAGTGAGCTCTGTGAGTAGCGAGGAAGCGGGTTACTTCGACCAAAAACATGCACCTCAAATTGAATAACATGCGGAAATTATAATGAAAAGCACATAACTCAATAAATTCAAAATCATGTTAGTGGCGTTATAACCTTCGGTGCGTACATTATATCTTGTGTTTTATGGATCCATGAAACGGTCGGTAAGGCATTTAATTCGAAACCCTCAACTGAATTAGCTCCGAGAAAAAATAAGAGAACATTATTAAAATTAATGAATCTGATAGTGACTAAACGTACCTAATAGAGGAAAAAATAACGTTATTTATTTAGAGTCAAATATTTATTTCATTTTATACATTTTCTTTGTAGAGTCAGCAGTAGTGGTAAACATTACTCTGCAACAGACATATCGGTGCCTAAAATCAATAATGTCTGCGCATACTTGTCCCTTGGCGGTTTACGCTATGAAGTAAAATACCGCACATGTTACGATTAAAATGGAAATCATGGCCAAAACACGCGAAACTAAACCAGAGTGATTATTTTTTTTAATTAAACACAACCAGCGTAATAAAAGATCGTGAGATCCCTTCGAGCCGTAACAATGTCGAGTGTTTCTTTTGTGATTCAATTAGAAAAGGTTATAAAATATCACGTTTCATTTACAATAATTATTAAAATTATGTTCTTAAATAGTAATCAATGAACTGGCAATTACTGTGAATAAAAATATTATGTTCTTGTTGCGATCCACGGATAAAACGAATAAAATATTCCCGCCAATCTGCTTAATGCAAATATTAACAAAAATATTATCTAATAGGATAATAAATAAAATTCTAGGAATTTGAATTAAAGTTTGTTATTTTTTGGTCAAGTGACTTAAAAGTGTTTTCATTAATTCAAGAAATCGTTCAGTTTAGGTGGTTAAATATCGAAAAGTATAATCTAATTCCATAATACGGTTATAACTATGTAACCCAAATTGTTTTAAATAATTTTCAGCTTATATTATTGTCTATAAAATCATATCAAGGTATAGGTGGCATAATATAATGCTTATGTAATCAATTTTAGTATCGCAAAGGCACAATTTTTGCACACGGTATTTTTAAATAACATAAAATTGTGTCAATGAACTCTAAATCTATTTTTACAATAGACGCATACATTGAGTTATATGCAAACTAAAAAACACACCCTGTACCTGTCATAAATGTGCTTTATTCGAAACAAAGTTTATAGTTAAGTGATTATGACATGAGTATATTTTATGACTGCAGATGTAGCACTATATTAAAATGTGCCGATAATTGTTAGATAATAATATTATTATGATGGATCAGTCGAGCTGAAACCCTCAGTGTGAACAGTGCTCGGATGAAAAGACAAAAATGCGTTGGATATTTCCTGTACCAGGTAATTATTTTTTTATTATTTGTAATTACTAAAATAGTAGTTATTTTTCAAACAACCACTTTACAACTTTATTAAAAGAAGTAAATACTGTAATTCAGTTTTCAGGAAGGTAGAATAGGTACGGAATTTATTAAATTAGATGTAATGTTAGATGCATAGACAAATTTTACTCCATGGTACTAGTATTCAGCATAGCCTGCCACTTATTCATGACAAGTTTTGTCCATGCAGCTTAGAGAAAACTTGACATGAAACAGTGCAGTGGTGACTGGTGCCATAACCACAATTATTTGTTTCATGGAAAATATATAAATAAAAAGGTCATCCCGATAAGTGTTACGATTTTTTTCACCATCAAATAAACAAAAAAGTTTATAAAAGCATTGCATATTATAATTTTATCATTGCAGTTATTTTACTGCAAGCTTACATAACAAAATTGAAAATATGATAAGTACAATGTCTGTACTCTGGCATGGCAAAAAGATGTCAGGATAAATTATGCTATCCCGCTTAACTATTTAGTAATCTGTGCCCATAAAGCTTTATTAAATTTAAGTTCGAACAAAAATCCGGTACCTACCCCTTGCAAACGATGTTAATAACAAAGATGGACATAAAATAAAAATATATACATAATTTTAAAATTAATTTGGATTAACACAATACTGAGAAACTAATTATCTTGAGATTCAATGTCCTCAGTCTATACTAATATTATAAAGCGGAAGAGTTTGTTAGTTTGTTTGAACACGCTAATCTCTGGAACTACTTGTCCGATTTGAAAAATTCTTTCAGTGTTAGATAGTCCATTTATTGAGGCTATAGGCTATATTTTATCACGCTAAGACTAATCGGAGTAAAGAAATAGAGGAAAATGTGAAAAAAACGGGCAAAATATTTGAAAGGGCTTATTTGAACGCGCTAATGTCAGGAACTACTGGTCCGATTTGAAAAATTCTTTCAGTGTTAGATAGCCCATTTATCGAGAAATGCTATAGGTTATATTTTATCACGCTAAGACTAATAGGAGCGAAGAAATAGAAGAAAATGTGGAAAAAACGGGCAAAATATTTGAAAGGGCTTATTTGAACGCGCTAATCTCAGGAAGTACTGGTCCGATTTGAAAAATTTTTTCAGTGTTAGATAGCCCATTTATCGAGAAAGGCTATAGGCTATATTTTATCACGCTAAGATTAATAGGAGCGAAAAAATAGAGGGAGATGTGGAAAAAAACGGGGGAAATTATTTGAAAGGGCTTATCTCACGAACTACTAGAGCATTTTTTCTGTTATTTAGGACAGATAGGAAGTAGAGCACGTGGAGCACGATACATTTTGTCTCGGAAAAATGTACGGTTACCGCACAATATACTTTCATGATTTGCGCGTAAACTATTCAATCGATTTTGATGAATTTTGGTATAGAGTCTCGGGAAGGACAAGGGATATATTATGTTGCGGAAAAATGTACGGTTCCCACAAAATGTACCTTTATGATTTGCGCGTAAACTATTCGATCGATGTACGGGAACAACTATAAACTAAAGTCCACGCTGACGAAGTCGCGGGCAACAGCTAGTTGCATAATAAATTTAAAAGATTTTAAATTTTAAAAGATTTAAAAGATTAGTGTGAGAACTCAGTATTTGTTTTTCGACTTCAGATACTCAAGTTACACAACCTACCTACGCACTTTAAGCACTTTGCCAGTTCAGTTGGTGGACTAGATAGTTAAATAATATTGAACAAATTTTATGATAAAGAAATGAGGTTATGTCCATTTCCTCTAAGCTTAGTATTTTTCTAGATGTCTTTTTAAGTTTCATTGCGATATGCATATATGCATAGTCTTGTAACACATATCTACCTACATTCGTTAGCTGGAACTCGATAATTGAAAAACGTATCTACTAAAGTACTAATTACTCAGTCATGTGTCCTTTGTCTACAACTCTACACTCTACTAAGAATATTATGAAAGGTTTTATTGTTTATTTGCATTGAATACCTAGGTTTCGAAACGAATGAACCTATTTTGACGGTTTAAAGACAGGATACTTTCTATAGCAGCAATAATATGTACTATCTATAGTTATGTAAAATTATTGAAGATAAAAAATTCAAAAATTTCCCGCAAATAAGTAGTTTAAACGAAATTAATTATAAGTCACGCGTACAGCTACCTATAATCTATTTTGTACAGTCGTGAGCGCTTTAATGTTCTCTGTGAAAATAGTATTTGAAAACATAATGTTTTGCAGAATAACTCGCAGTTCGCACAAGACGATAACTCAAATTCTTATATTTTGAGCAATGCTGAAATGTATTGAAAAATTCAAATTCACCCCTCTTTTTTTTCAAAGATTTAATCTTTTTGCCTAAAATGGAACACCTCTATAAGTTAGACAGTAGAGGCGGCGCTTACTGGCGCTAAGGCGCTTAGATAGATAGATAGATAGATAGATAACTCTTTATTGCTCACAAATTGGTACTAGAACTAGTTCGACTAATTTAACATATTTACATTAAGGTGACGCCGCGTTAAAGTAAGAAACCGTGTTGGATATGCTTTAGATTGCTTGTTTTCTATGAGAGGCCGGGCCGGCCCGTCATAGAAAACAAGCAATGGAACAGCAAAAAATGGAAAAGGCGTAAGCGACAAAATGGTTTTTGTCGCGTAATTTAAAAACCATAAATACATTTCATATAAGCTATGCACATATTAAAGTGTATGCTTCAACCAATTTATGTACAAATTTTGGAACCTTAAATCACTCTCCTCTGTTGGAAAAATAGGAATCCCTTTTTTTACAGAGGTCTTTTCGATTGATAATTCTGTGTTATAAAAGTTGTCCAATCGTGTTATGCTATGGGCAATTCAAAGACAAAGACATGATGAATACTGACAATGAACTTTAGTTTCTTAGCTTTAGTCATTGCTGAGAAAAATCGGCATCGCTACAGCCAAAATATCAAGGCGTCGCCTTAAAATGTGGGCAAGGGCGGCCTTATCGCTTTAAGCGATCTCTTCCAGGCAACCCTGCGGCTATGGAGATATTGCATAATTAAATAAGCAGGGTAATACGAAAAGTCAACAAACAGTAAAAACAGTTAGCAGAAGCTAGAGAATAACTTAATATCTAATATATTTACATGCTATAGATAATTTAGTGAGCAACTCTGTTCAAAAGATGGTTATGCAGCTTTGATTTGAAAATAGCTAGTGAACTTGCCTCTCGAATGTCACATGGTAAATCGTTCCACAAGTGTGCAGCTCTCACAATGAAAGAACCCCCTAGTCAGTTTTAGAGAAGGGCACATGGAGTTTCCTACTATAGCCAGAACGCAGTGAACGACTTACATGGTCATCGTCCCGAAATTGGAAGCACTCTTTCAAATAGGGAGGACAGCGAGGATCGCACAGGACGTTGTACAGTAATCCGAGGACATGCTCATCCCGACGGAGTCTGATGGGCAGCCAACCAAGTCGTTCACGATATTCTGACACGTGATCGAATTTACGCAGTCCATACACGTACCTAATACAAACATTTTACTGAAAATCATCAGCGTTGCCACCACAAATTATCTTATTTTCCTGTACTGAGGTTGCCACTATGACCGCAACACATGCTGAGTAAGCATCAATTTGGTAGATACGGTTTTCAAATGTTAATTTTATTTCTTCTTATAAATGTACAATTATTTTTACCAAAGTTTCTTTATTTCTTTCTTTCTAGACACCTTTCCTGTGTAAGTTAGACACCTTTTTTATGTTGTACTAAAATGTTGTAAATCTTGCTATAAATTTTTTAGTTACGTTTGTGACTGTAAATTAGAAACCATAAAATAGATTTACTGCTTCAGCAATCTCGCGTGTTTATTTACGTGCCATGAATATTACGTGCAAAACGGCTTTTGTATCTTCAGACAATCGTATAACTACATTGTAAAACGTATTAAACAACGGCGTCCAAAAAATAGTTTTTAATTTCAGAACAAATGGTGGTTGATTTTTTAATGGTCATAGTAGATAAAAACTGCATGTAGGAGATGGCGAAGAATGCCAGGAGCACCTAAGAGCTTCTATTTTTTTTTTTGTAATAAGTAGGTATTCGTTTTTTTGAAAAATTGCTCTCTGGGAATTTACTACATGCTTAGTTTGAAGAAAAAAAAACACTCTGTATTACAATGTACATCGCTCAAAAGTGTTGCTGATAAGGAGCAAATTACTGATTAAAAAGAGATATTATTTAGGATATTGGACTTAAATGATTAAATAGAACAACAAAAATTTACGTGTAAAATAACACTGACCATTTCGAAATTAAAAGATCTTTTGAAGTGTGTGAGTGCCGCGGATGTAAACATAAAAACTTGCCAGTTTCACGGGAAAATCTACGCGTGCCCCAGATACAAGACTTTATAAATGACATTTTTTATATTACGCCTGCGCTAAATTGATGTTTCCACCGAAATAAATATAACTTCCTCGATATTATGTAAACCATCTCGAGTTCATTCACTTGTAAAAATAACGTCATATTATAATTATAGCCTAACAATAATATAATTTATGTATCTTTAGACATAGCCGAACGAATGTTAGAAGCGATGGAATCCAAAACTAGATAGACTCTAGAATCTAGATCTAAGCAAAATCTATACATTTAATAAAACTGTAGAAATGAAGATTCTGTACACTAAAGATATTCAAAAAATAATAAGCGGAGGGTCACTACATCGCTATAGAAGCCAAAAATTTGGTCAGTTATTTTTGTCTGTCTGTCTGTCTGTCTGTCTGTATGTTTGTTCCACTATCACACGAAAACTACTGATCCGATTTGAATGCGGTTTTCGCAGATATATTTGTCTCCTTCCAACTTAACATCTGGTGTATAAAAAAATTTAACCCACCCCTCTAAAGGGACGAAAGAGGGGGTCACATTTTGTATAAGACTTTTGCTTTAACACGAAAACTACTGATCCGATTTGAATGCGGTTTTCGCAGATATATTTGTCTACTTTCAACTTAACATATTGTGGTGTATAAAAATTTTTCCCCGCACCCCTCTAAAGGGACGAAAAAGGGGGTCAGATTTTGTATTTAAAGACTTGCTTTAACACGAAAACTACTGATCCGATTTGCATACGGTTTTCGCAGATATATTTGCCTTCTTCCAACTCAACATCTGGTGTTTGAAAATTTTCCCCCCACCCCTCTTAGGGGACAAAAGAGGGGGTAAGATTTTGTATCAACTGATGAAGTAGAAATACTTTAAATGGCAAAACAAAGTTTGCCGGGACTAGCTGTATTAAATATGCTGAAAGGAGTTGCGAGCCTAACCACAGAATACATATTAGTACAAGGCCTAACTTATAATACGTTACCTACTTATAAGCTAAATCTGCATAATTTTTTTTTAAATTTATAATAAGTAGTAAAAAAAAATTTTATTTTTATTTAAAAAAATTACCAAATTATTGCATTGGCTCTTAATACGTATGCAACGTTTCAAATTAATTAAGACTACTATGGAGAAAGTCCGTGTATGGAATTAGGTAAAAATCGTGTTCAAATATTCCGTTACATACATAGATAGGTACAGCCCAAACTTATCTATACATATTATAAAACAAAGTCGCTTTTTCCCTCATGTCCATTTGTTCCCTTAAATCTTTAAAACTACGCAACGGATTTTGATGATTCTTTCAGTGTTAGATAGCCCATTTATTGAGGAAGGCTATAGGCTATATTTTATCACGCTAAGACTAATAGGAGCGAAGAAATAGAGGAATGTGGAAAAACGGTAAATTATTTGAAAGGGCTAACTTGAACGCGCTAATCTCAGGAACTACTGGTCCGATTTGAAAAATTGTTTCAGTGTTAGATAGCCTATTTATTGAGGAAGGCTATAAAATGTGGAAAAAACGGGGGAAATTATTTGAAAGGACTTATCTCGCGAATTACTAGAGCAATTTTTATGTTATTTGGCACAGATAAGAAGTAGACCACGTGAAGGATCATAGGCTATCGATTTTAATCATTTTTTTTCAGTGGCTATATATTTTATACCCGTGCGACGCCGGGGCGGGTCGCTAGTAAAAGTTAAACCGTAAACGTGTTAAAAATGATTAAGCAGCAAACAGTTTTTGGAAAAAGTTACACAAAAAAAATTATAATTCAGAATTGAGTTTGTGTGTCTTTTATTTTTTGCATATTATAAACAAGAATATTTTTGTAATAACTATAAGTACAGTGTCAAGTGTGTTTTATTTTAAAATTAGGCGGATCGATTTACCGAAAAACCTAACAATGCAGTTTTTCTTCTTATCAAAATGAAAATTACAATTCTTTTCAGTAGATATGTTACGCTCAAAGACCGAACTCGCTCAATGAGCGAAAAAATAGCTCACAACGCGTTGTGGTCACGGTGAAACAGCCACGACGCGAAATTCGCGATGTGGCTCTAATGAAAACGGCCACGACGCGTTCTGGCAATCACAAAAAGACCATAACGCGAAATTCGTGTCGTGGCTGATAAAATGCTATTCGTTTTTCTAGATTTGTTATTTTCGTCCTTCGTCTTCGTCTTGTTTAATCGTCTATAGGTATCGAAGATTATATTTGGATTACCACGTGTACTACAAAATATTTTTTCTTTTACTAAATCACTGCATGACGTGTTTATGGACGATTAATCAATCAAGAACAAATCAAGAAAAACAAATAGCCACGGCCCACGACACGAATTTCACGTTATGGTCTTTTTGTGATCGCCAGAACGCGTCGTGGCCGTTTTCATTAGAGCCACAACGCGAATTTCGCGTCGTGGCTGTTTTACTGTGACCACAACGCGTTGTGAGCTCTTTTTTCGCTCACTGAGCGATTTCGGTCTCTGAGCGTAACATTATATTTTATCTATTTTCTATAGTTTTCAATTTCACCTACTATGCTCATTTTTAAAGTAGGTACATACTTAACACGCATTTAAATTATAAAATTCCCCTTTTTTTGCAACTTTGACGCAAAAACGCTCGGTGATATTTTATTTGTACTCGAAAATGGTTTGTTTACAAAAGTGGTCACCATGGAAATTAAATATGATGGTTTTTAATAACTTGTATTAATTAATTTAAACATGCAACAACGGAATCTATCGGTACCTAACAATTTTAACGTCGCGTCGGAACTCTGTATGTAGCATAGGATTTCTACAGACATTGCAGTATTTTTTTTGTTTATTATTTTATTAACATATCAGCTGTTTAAAAAAATTAAGACCGTCAACGCCACGCCAGGTTTCTGAATTCAAAATAATTATAATAGTAATTTTTATCTTAAAATAAGTTTAGTATTATCTATCATTATCCATGAACAATTTCGTATCGAAAGCTGTCAAGTTAGTGAAATATTTTATTATTCTTTGTAGGTATAGGGTGTAACAAAACTAACCAACTGATAATACATTAGGTTGTGTGTCAACTGTCATGTCGTGGAGGGAGTCCTGCATTAGACAGATCCAGGACATCCCTTCGTATAATGACGACCTCCGTGGCGCAGTGGTGAGCGCGTTGGTAGCTCAAGCCGGAGGTCGCGGGTTCGAGTCCCGCCGACGGAACAAAAAAGTTTGTAAAGTTCCTGGGTCATGGATGTGTATTAAATATGTGTATCATATAATAAAAATCTTAAATATATGTATAGTATAAAAGTATGAAATATATTTCCGTTGTCTGGTACCTGTAACACAAGTCCTTCAGGTACTTAGCACGGGGCCAGACTGACGTGGTGTGAAGCGTCCATAGATATTATTATTATATTATTATTATACGGCTGAAGGCAAACCGCAGGTGGTTTTAGTGGGTAAGAGTCCCACATACCCCCGGGGCGCTTCAGCTAACTGAGGCACATCCCCAACCCGGGGGACCCATGACGGGTTTCCCCTGCGCATCAAAAAAAAAAAAAATTTGTGTGTCATGTGTGTGTAGGGACACACACATGACACACACCCTTTTTTATATTATTTAAATAGAGTTCACCGTAAAAGTTACAGCACTGAAAGTTTTTCTTTTTTTTGTGATTTGTATTGCGCCCCAGCGCATGAATACCCATACCTATGGGCTATGGCCCATGCAAAAGTTAAAAAAGGTAATTCTTTAGCGCGGCTACTTTCACAGTTAATATTATACAGAGGGCGTATACCTACACAGTACACACCCTAAGACCTAAGGCATTATCATTTATCACTTTGTTTTGTCAAAGTCTTTAGAAAGTAAAATCCCTGCCAAAATGCGAACAATTACAAGTTTATTTTGCAACTTCCAGGTCAAAGTTTTCAAGCTTAATGCGAACCATACCATTATTTCTTTAATATGATAAAAATATTTTTTTTCTTTCAGTTCTTCTTATATCTTGGTTTGGTGTGGAGCAAGTGAAAGGGAACTCATGCATCAGGACTGGTAATATAGAATGGATTTTTATCAAGTCAAACTGTCACTCTGTTTCTAGCTGTCAGATGTTAGTGTTGTACCGTTGCGAGCATCGATATCGATATTATATGCGATAATTTAGTACGAATCATGCGAATAATACATCATAACACATTAATGATTAAAGTGAAAGTATAATAAAAACATGAGTAGTTTTAGTTGTATATTATAATAATTGTAAACTGGAGCGATAATGTTGCAGTATCTTATATCATATAAATGTTTATCGGTAGTGCTGTTGTATTTTTAGAATTGTAGAAATCATAAATAATTTTAACTGAGGTCTACACTGACTAAGTAATGTGATCATTTGCGTGTTGGATATCGATGCTCCCTGTTTGTCGTGTTTGAGTGTCAATAGACGTGTGTAAGTTATACGTATATAAAAGTGAATGTGTTTGTGCATGAAATTTTCTTTCTTTGAACTTTCTAGGGCACAAATATCTTGACAACACTCAAACATAGTAATCCTGTAAATAACTGCTTAAGACGCTCGATATTTAAAATGTAAAAAAAAGTTATGTAGGTACGTATGATATTAAGTATAATATTCAACGCATTTTGAAATTTCACATGTGAATGTTTTTTGTTCCAATAAAGAAAATAAAATGAAAGACACATTAATACACACGTCGTCCTTCACAATTTATTGTATTCATGAAAATGCTTCTCTAAGCAAAAACTAATAAAAAAATGAGATTTCGTAATTCATAACATATTAATTAATTTCATAATTCAACAAAGATACGATAATGTATAAATAAACGATGTATTAAGCTTTATTTAAAGTATACTTCAAATAAGTTTAAGTTATGTAGACCTACCACTAAACTGTACAAAGCATGATCCAAAGCATGGACGTAGGCAAAATTTCTAGAGTTTTCTTGTGTGTTAAGCTTACATTTCCTTTTAGACGCTATTAATCTGTCGCTTTAATACTCTGTATCCAAATTTGACCACCAAAATTTAAGTTTTAATGCGTATATATTGGCTATCGTCACCTTCGCTATTTTTCAGTTATTTACAGGAAGAAATCAAACAACTATTGTGATACAGATATTCATTAAAATTATGTCCATAAGTTTTAATTGAACTTTTCATGTGTTTTCTTTTTTATACATCAACCATCACTATAGCTGTTTGGTAAACGTATTTTGTGTGGATTGTACCTATTTTTGTTTCAACTAATCGATGCATGGATTTTCAGCATTGTGGGCCCTAAGTATCACTCCTCTTGTACAGGCGGAATGCCAAAGTAAGTAAATCAATTACTATCTGCTTAAAGGCCTTGTAAATGTTTATCGGTAGCGCTGTACTTCCTGTTTTACTGTATACCCATACTAATGTTATTTTTAAACTAGTTGTGAAATATTGTTAAATATGTAGTGACATTTCGGTTAGGTACGTATTGTAACATTCGTAATGTAAAAATTATTCAGCCTTAAATCTAAGTTTAACTCTGTATCCAAATCAGATTATTTGTATTTTATTATCTTGTTTATTTATCGATTGTGACACTTCTACGGCTTGCCCTAAGTATATTCAAGACCGATGTAAGATTAATGCAAAAAAGATTTTTCTTTAAGCTGATTAATAAAATCGAGTATCGCCTACGCAGCTATTGGTATATAAGTCATAATAATTACCTTTGATAAAAAAGTTTTTTTTAAGCTTTGATTAATGTATAATGATTCGAGGAATTCTTTGTTTATGATTTTCAAGCAAGACGAAATCTTTTTTAGGTCACTTGCAGTCTTTACCTAAAAAACTTGAATTGATTGAAAACTTTATAGTCAGAGAGCCCTAGAGCATTTTTTTATTATTATTATTTTATTATTTCAAGCCCAAACTGTCCCACTGCTGGGCAAAGGCCTCCCCCAAAGACTTCCATCTGTCTCTCTCCTGCGCTACCGCTGGCCAGCCTGGCTGGTATGCCTCCAGCTCATCACGCCATCTTTTTCTAGGCCGGCTTCGGCGGCGGCGTCCGTCCTCAGTGCCCACTCTGTTGAGATCCTTGCCCAGCGGTCGGAATGCAAATCCCACTTCAGCTTGGCAGCCTTGACACCTACATCCTTGATACCTGTTTTGGAGCGCAGTGTGGTGTTCCTTATTTTGTCCAGTAGTTTTACTCCTAACATACTGCGCTCCATTGCTCTTTAGCAAACCCCGAGTTGGGACTTTTGTGAATCGGTCAATGACCAAGTTTGTGCACCGTAGGTTAGGACAGGCAGAATGCACATGTCGACGAGTCTGCGCTTCAGGGAGATCGGTAAATTTCCCTTCATCAGCGTCTTCATGGACCAGTAGCTCTACCGTAGTCAACCAAGTTTTGTTG
The DNA here is from genome assembly GCA_905333045.1 of Lysandra bellargus. Lineage (NCBI taxonomy): Eukaryota > Metazoa > Arthropoda > Insecta > Lepidoptera > Lycaenidae > Lysandra > Lysandra bellargus. The sequence goes on from HG995326.1 coordinate 7,143,977, forward strand.
ATTACAGGACCCTAAATCGGAACCCTAACCAGCTGTTTTTTTGTATGTTGGTAGGTTAAGTTATATAATTTAAAAGTAACATTGTCCAACAAATAAAACAATCCATATTTTAGGACCATCAAATCAAAGTATGAATTAAATCCTTTCTATCTCTGTTAGCTACCACTTTCAAGTTTTTTCGCAGATAAAATATAAGTTGTTTGTCTTATCAAAATGAAGCTACTCACAAAAAATAGCTTGTTAGTAATCACAAAAAATTGTTCTAGGGCTACCTCGCTATAACAATTTTGTTGTAAAAGTAGGTAACATCAAATTTTAATCACTGCTCATCAATAGTTTTATAGGCATAATAAACTTTTACTTATCACATCTTCTGCCCTCATAAATACCTTCGTGGCGGCAATAACGTCAGCTGTAATCTCGACATCGCATACCCTAATTTTGTGGAAACATAAACATAGCACATATCGCGTGACTAGGTCATCTAGATTCTAGTGCATATATAATGGACATGCCGTAGCTCGACCTATTGTGTACCGCCGTAATCTAGCCGAGCTATAGAATGTCGACACTTTTAGCGAAATAAGAAAACCCTCAACTGTGGAAAATAAAGGGTTTACTTATGTAAGAATGTGAAAAAAAAAAAAAACTTTTATTTATTTTACTTTTATGACAAGATGAAGACATCTTTATCTCATTTGCATAATCGGTGTTTACTTGCTAGTCCTATCAGATGCGTCACAAAGATCTACCAGTTATCATTCATCAATTTAATACATAGGTAGATATATATTTTGTTAATATTAATGTTGACAACAACCCAATCACAAATCACGACCCTAGAAATGATGGCAATCCGCAAGAAAAAACGAGCGAAAAACATTTTTAACAATACTAGTTATCGACAAAATCGGTCAGCAGTCAAATTATGCCATGACATGAAATCTCAAATGCTTGAAGTTGAAATGTGATTTCCGCAGCTCGCACCATATTCTGTTACGACTGTGACAGCTGGACTGACCCTCGGTGTAAGGACCCGTTCAACTACACAGCTCTGCCCAGGGACCAGCCGCCTTTGCAGAACTGCAAGGGTTGCTGCGTGAAGATGGTGCGATACTCCAAAACTGGTAAGATTTATAAAAAAATTACATCAACTGATAACAAATTCATATAATTTTATAATTTTAATATATTATTATTTCAATGTTTTTTTTTTATTTCCAGCATATGAAGTTGTGAGGCGAACCTGCACTTCCCAGCTACAGATAAATCTATTCATGGTGGACCACGTATGCATGATGGAAAGTACAGGCACTGGTCACATGTGTTTCTGCGAGGAAGACATGTGCAACGGCGCATCGACTATCGATATAACGCTGGCGTTGACGGCACTAATGTTGCTAGCATGTGCATGTTGCAGGTGAAGTAGGACGCTAGTGATGGCTGGTGAGTGTCAATCGATTTTATCGATAATCGAAAATAAATATACGAAAATGAATCGATATTTAAACTGACAATGTATGTCACGTCAAATGGAATAATTTTGATTTGTGTCCTCAATAATAATTCAATGATGCACGCATGGCTAACCGACACAAGTCAAAGTCAACCGTAGACGATCGGTCGATTCATTTAACACGATCCAGCCTAGAGGATATCTTTCGTCCAATTGTAGTTCGTAGACATAGACATTCGGACGCTTAGTTTTCACAACACATTTTCATAGACCATTTTATGTGAACATTCCGTTCGAATACTTTTAAAGCAAGAATCGAAATATAGATGGCGCCAACGAAGTGGAAAGTCGTAAATTGTAATTATTGTAATATTTTTTGTATTATAATATCCGGATAGTTAGCGTATAGTCAAATTGTTCCTGTATGTGTAATTTTTGCGATGAAATATTATTAATATTTTATTTATATATCCCATAAGTAGGTACAGTATAAACATACATAATTATCATTTATATATTATACAGATTACAGAAATGGTGCTAAGTGCAATAGGTACATGTCACTTTAAGAAGTTAGGTGTCTAACTAAAAAACGACTTGGCTTTCGATTAAATATCATATTCGTATCACTAATTTAAAACTTAATGTGAAAACTTAGCGGTTCTATAAATCAAATGTGCATCTCTTGTTCTTTGAATATTTTAGGTCTTTTTAATTATTAACTAACTGTCAGCCAGCATTCGCGAAACTTCTAACTGTAGATATAGAACTCTTCGCGCAACGCTTTTACCTTATTGGTCCAATTTTCATGACCAACTTGAATTGCTCATAGATGCACTTAAATTTAGATAAAGCACTCGTTAGTTAGGGAATAAAAAGATTTCGAGAAATGAACTAGCGCGAACTGCCGAAATATGTAGACGGGATAATCGTAGGATGATAAATCTTTAAAAGTTCATAAAAACGTGATATAATAGAAATAAGGAGCAAAGATTATATTAGTGTTAAAAACGTGTGAGAAAAATGTATTTAGGTTCTTCCCTCATAGGGAAACAAAAAAAAATTGCAAAGCCTTGGGTAGTAAAATTGTTTCGTTTTCTAACTTAGATTTTAGCTTGATTAAAAAGTTTAAATTCTCAGTATAATTCTTAGTCTTCCAAAAAATTACAAAAGCGCAGTTGAAAAGTAATGAATAGCCACTTAATAATTAATATTTCATGCCTCTCATTTTCAAAACTCGAACGCCATTGGAGTTTTCATAGATACGGATAGGTACAATTTTCTCACATGATTAAGAGAAGTTTTCCTGACCGCATTTTTGTACCTAGAAAAGTACAAACAGAAAGACATAAACGTATGTATAATTGTATAAAGATTTCAATATTTATATAAAATATTACGAAGCATGATTGCTATAGTTATATATTATAATGTGGAGTATGGTTTGATGCAGTGAAATAGCTTAGGACTAGTTTTAAAAGGCTAGATTTTGAGATGCGACATTTGAAGCGGGATGAGAGTGCGAGACAAAATAACAGCGTCGAATCTGAACACAGTTTCATTTAGTCAAAATGACGGCTCAATGTTAATAGACCTCTTAAATGTGTTTCCAAATCAAAAATATATATATAATATAATGGCTCGTTAAATAAGGAATGCATATGTATTAAAGTGCCATGATTAGCAGTATTTAAAACTTAATTCCTTTTATAATTCTGAAACGCTTTTTAAGAAGCCGTAAAAACTCTAATAGTTAAAGGTTTGATATAAAATACCTTTACTTACTTAAATATTCTTTACCACATTTAATATGTCCAATTTTGTAATTTATTAATGCAGTTTTATGTCAAGCCGGGTCGAGCCTTATACTTTCCATATAAATTGAAATTGTTGTAATATAATAATATTCCGATGTCTGTTATTTTATCTGGTTGTGTATTTAATAAATAATCTAGTAAACATAAACACCAAATAAATTTAATAGACGATTACGATATGTGGCAGTCGTTAAGAAATTTGTGTTAAATTAACTTAAGAATTTTTATTGTGAATAATTATGATAGTGTAATTAGCATAATTTTTCTCCTTGAACTCGATTCCAAATCATTATTTCCCCTCGTGAGGATGGAGAGAACCCTCTGTCCCACAGTTTATCAATTTCTATGGATGATATCACTTTGGAAGTTAAGCTTCAGCCAAAAGCTACAGTACCGCAGTTTAAAGTAAATATTATATTTTATTCCAAAGCTATTTGGATTTATTACACAATATATCCAACACGTTTCAGCTGTCTAATCTACTTAGAATTAATTAATATTGAAAATGGCTTACAGCCTGCATTTTTTATAAAAAAACTGCTTCCAGCATACTGCTGTAGAAGTAGTACCTAATGTTTATGACCAAACCAGGTTTATGAGTTAACCTAACATCGAACAAAATATTATATTTACTATTTAGGCATCGCGAAAAGAAATAATAATAATTCAAATTATTACTTTTCTCCTCATATTTCTCCTCTTCTTCTAGTATAGATAGGAATACGGTTAAAAAAATATTTACGTTCGTACTTCCATTTGTTCCATAATGTTATGTTAGAAGAATTTACCTACGTTTAAAATATTTCGCAAATTCCTAGTTTTAGTCTTAGTTCTTCAGTATTTACTTTGTAAAAGCTATGTTTAATGAAACAAAGACTAGAATTTTCCTTCCTGTTTGATTTCTAATTTTTATAATATTTTTGCTCAATAGTTATCTATTAGGCACCCATGTGTTTTGTGATTTGTGAGTTTTGTGACACAATCATCCAGCGTGTTTGTAAAATATTTCATACCTTTTATAAAAGGATTTTTTTTAGTTTTTTGCATGTTGAGTTTTAAAATATGGTCGAAAGCATGAACACTGCACCGTAGTTGGGCTTCCACCCAGTGTTTTGGAATGCTGTAATGCCACTAATGACATGGCAAAAAGGGCAATTTATACTACCTTATTTAAATTAACAGTGCTCGTAATATCTCTAGATAAGTAAAATTGTAAAGGAAACTGTACGAAATTGTAACTTGTAAAGTTATTTAATAAATATATTGACGATAATTTTACTTCTCTAGAATTTGTTACAAGCACATGAGCTAGATTAACATTTAACATTTTATGATAAAAGATTCGCTTTAAAATTAACAATAAGTAGCATTTAAGACGGAATGTAGTGTTATAATATCCTTTCATCATATTATAGACGATGACGACACAGTCTTATTGACAGATCTGTTTCCGTTGACTATCTCAAAAATTGGATAGTACTAGCAATATCATTAATTTCGGCATTTTTATTTTTATTGCATTTTATCGATAAAAATTTACAATGCTGCGGCACATCACTACTGCGATGGCTTCTACTTCTTCTATTTCTATAATACGATAAAGGTAATGCTAACACAAATTGACACTTTCTTATTACTTGCATATCACGCTTAGGATAGAGATAGTTTTAAATAGTCTAGAAATTTCTAACATATCTTCATTACGACTATACCTAACTATAAGTTACGCATGTATACATCGTCAGTATTGGTAACAAATAACGATTTGAAAGCACTTCACATTAAAATAATTTTATAGCAAAAGTAGGTTTTTTCTACACAACAAATACCTGTTCCCACCTGAAGGGATTTTTTGCTATAGGTATGGCAGCGTTTAAATATAAACATGGCAGTATCTTTGTTCTATATTCAAAACAAAGATATTTGCTTCATCCAAAGGGTTTTTGTTGTTTACCTACAAACACATTTTTGCTATAAAATTGCCCATTTTAAGACTATCGTTATGGTTGCTAAAGTTGCTTAGGAATTAATAAGTATCAAGTTCTTGCACTTATTTTACTAAACTTTAATCGCTTAAATATTAGCTGAGTCGACGTCCCGTTCCATTGAGGCTAGTTGGATATGAAATTTTTAAATGGAAATTGTCATAAAACGTTAATTATTACTAAGGGAGTATTTTAAGCCCCTGTTAAAGGACTCTACCCACTGCAACAGGTAATTTTTTATTCACAGCAAATAGCCCTGATCTGTTGTCTTTGTCTGGTGCACTGGAATAACCAAATGACTGATAAAGGCAGCAGATCCTCGTCGTAATAAAAGCACTAAAGAGGAAATAGCTGTTATCCGTTCTATATATGTTTTTATTAGTAGATTAACCGCGTACTACGTTCATGTAAAGCCTTTCATTTAAAGGTACAAAATAATTACCAGTGTTCAGTTAGCTGGGTAAAACGAGCTGTTGCTAGAGTCCGGTCACCCCATAGTGAACAATTTGAACCATTGACCTGTACTTGATTGCCTCTTTCACAAGCGCGTATATTGGTATCCTGCTCGCTAGCGTGTGCTAGATAGTAGACAAGTGACAAGCGATTATCGTAAACGCTAACGCCACAAAATGTATGCGATTTGACATACGTCATCGCTTCGCTAGCGAATACTAATGTCAAATCGCATACATTTTGTGGCGTAAGGTGGTGCGCGCACGAGCAACTTAGTTGCTCGGCGATTTATTGTCTCTCGATCAAATCTTTGAGTATGCTCTAAATTTCATATACATAGTATGAAATTTCCCGAGAATCAGCCGATCGCACCATAATGGATGCATCCAATATTCTATTTTTCGAGATTTTTATTTATTTTTCGTAAGGGAAAAATAAATCGCCGAGCAACTAAGTTGCCCGTGCGCGCATAGGCTTAGCGTTTACGATAATCGCTTGCCGCTTGTCTACTAGGGCAGGTATTTTAACCCTTTTCAAAAAAAAGTATGCATGACCTGCCTGATATGCCTGACTTTCAAATAAAAGTATGTAACCTGCTATACCTAAAGATTGATAGAAGAATTAAATATAATATAGACAATGCTGCGATCTGACTTAATAGCAAAAAAAAATATTTTTGACCATTGATATGTCTCCCCTTAATCTCCCCCATACACCTTTTAATAATATATTAATACCTTTATCTTGGTACCCGTTTTTACCCAAAAATAAGTCTTATAACATCTGAATGATTCGAGCTGTGAAATTTAAAATTTCATATCCAAAAAGGGCCTGTGTGAAGGAACATAGTTGTGACCTGTCTGTTACTATATTCACATGTATTCGGTGGTTACGCTTAAAGGGCCCATTCACGGCAGTCCGCCGTGCAGGACTGCAAATGGACATAGCTCACTCATTGATTCACACGACCGGAAACACAGAGTGTGAACCAATCAGTGAGCTATGTCCATTTGCAGTCGTGCTCGGCGGACTGCCGTGAATGGGCCCTTTTAGGCTTTTCACGTTGGGCCACGATTATCACCTTGATTGGATATTTACCTACAGTAATCATAATCAACGTCGACCATGGACAATCTCTCCATTCTACACGTCCATAAACACCTGTCTCTTTCCATCATGGGCCAACGTTAAGAGTCAAATCTATAATTTTATATTTGGTGTCAACTTAGAATTTTCTCAATTAAAGGCAATAATGTTTTTGTGTCATTCATAATATTCTACTCTATATATTATATTAAATATTAATATATTTTTGCAATTAAAACGCAAATTATAATAATATTATAAATGTACTAAGTATAATAAAATTTTATTATAGAAATTTTGTATTTTTAAGTCAATCAAATTATAATAGACACCAAAATTCAAAATAATATTAGATATGTATCTCTCTACAGATATAATCATATTAAAAATATGAATTAATGTATTAAAATTATTATTGTTCGTTATTCATAAGTTGATATTATTATTAAAGTTCTCAATTTATTAACGACATATTTTGTAAAGTTGTTAAGTTTAATATATTATATAAAATAATGGTTTACTTTAGCAATATTCGTAGTACAAAACTAGATATAATATGTTGTGATATTTTATCTTGTATTTGAGAGTCAGCGGAAAGGATATTCACAAAAACTTCCTCGATAGTCAATGGTAGTTAAATATTAATAAATAATTAATCATATCATATTAGTAAGCAGAATGAAAATGATTTATCAGCATGGATCTTTCGAAATTGTGAATGGTTATAACTTATAGGTATCTCTAAAATCGTTTTTTCCATTTTAGCCGTCATAGCATTTACTATGACGACTAAAATGCTAACGTTAAAGAGTTTGCTCCGTCAATGCTGGGACGTAACGACCTACGTCCCGCCCACAATGGTACGTCACGACGCAACTTGCGAGTATGAAAACAAAAAGTTTTGTCGCTAGCGTTGTTTCAAAATTTTAGTACTGGTCAAAAATTCATGTTAAGTAAAAAAAAGCTTTCTACTTCCCTTCACTAATATTAATCATTCGTATTGTAGGTATGTCATTTCAATAAATATACTTTTAATAATTACAAAAAAGTTGTCGCTAACAGAATTTGTGTGATTATCTGACGCAAAGTCAAGGATATCATCAATGTTTCCCTTTAAATTAATGTTTTATTATATTTTACAGGATTACATTTTACTGGATTTTAGGATTGTTAAGGTTTTAGTTGGAATATTATGTATGGTTAAGATTAATAGGTTGAAGTTTTGTATAATATTTGTCATACTTTTTGATATTTTTGACGAAAAGTAAAGTTTTCTTCTAATGTTGAGAATATTGGAAAGCGGTGCAGTGTCGAATAGTATAGATAGGTTGTATGTAAAATATTAAAACTGTACATACATAAATACAGTTTGGAAATATAATTTGTTGCCGACAATAAATGCTTTGTTTTTTTTACAATACCCTATAATAATACTGTAGGGAACAAAATATTGAAAATAATAAAAAATAAAGAAACGCTTACCAATAAAATTCGGATACTTTTAATAGTGGTCTTTATTTTTTAATGTTATATCCCGTTTAAGATGAATTTCTCAGCATTTTGGAACTCTCCTGAAAAAGAAAACGGACACATTAACGTCGAAGCATATATTGTGTTTTCTCACAGAAACAAAATCTATCTTTAAGAGGCCCGGTGCCATCGAAATTCTCATAGATACGTAATACCAAAATAATTTTCTATGTTTTTTGTTTGAGTTATTTTTCAGCTTAAAATAGTAATTACCTAGGTTCCTGCACAAAAATTTACTACAAAATATTTAAACACTAATGTAGGAGCTGCTTACTTGACTACACCCTTTTTGTGATATGATAGACTGATTATTAAATTAAAAGTCCTTGATAATATAAAAATGATAATATATTGACTGTATGTTACTGCTAAAAATGAGTGCGCGATTGATGACGGCTTGTTGCGATCTGCCCGAGAGTATGCACTTGCCGGGACTCCGGGAAAATAATTATGTAGGATCAGCAATGTACGTGCTAGCTCGTACATGCTCCCGGGCCGCAAGATGATGAAGGTGATACAAGGTGATAAATAACAGGTCCTTAAACTAACTTAATGTTAATACATTATTTGTCGTCGATTGACACAAAAGAGTGAAGTACGGGCGAAGTGCCCCGACTTTGTTGCTTGCTAGGGCCACACACTTTGTTATCACTAATAGTTTGCACTTTCTCAAGACACTGATCACTTTTTGATTGATGGGGCATCACTATTATATTTCCGCGAGAAGTCATCTCTATTCCTTCAGCCTCCCTTTGCATTGGGGGAGCTGCTCTTACAACGAACGCTCTACATTTCCATAGTAACAATGATCCAATGATCAAAATTAACGCTGCAATGACATAAATAGCGGTATAATGATGAATGTCATGATACGAAAAGCTTTCTAGTGTTGGCTCATTCTGCTTTAAATCGTCTAGTTGCTTCTGTAAGGCATGTAGCTGTTCTCTCTGTTCAGCTGATTCGCTATAATTAACTTCTGGTGATGATTCAGAGAACGACATATTAAAAAGATGATTGATCGGAGCAATATCTCCAAAGGAAACCTGAGGGTTCACGTGTAACATACTACTGTCTTCTTTGTGCGAGTGAACAGAAAAGTCCTTTGACTTAATCAAGCATCCTTGTTTGACGCTAAACAATCCTGACTGTGATAATTGTGCAGAGCTTATTTCATCGTCACAAAGTATGTTCAACGAGCAGTGTTCACAACAAAAGTAAAAATATGTATTGATCCTGTGAGTGTCGATCCACATGTTATCACACTCTGCTATACTGTATAGACAACTTCTAGCTGCTTTGTTTTGCCTGCATAAACTCTCGTTACCTTTAAGTTGATATTCGGCCTTACTGAGGCGACATAACATATTTTCTGAATGTTGATTGAAACAAAGGAGCAACTCCGTTTCTGTCATGGTGATAAAAGTATCCTTCTTCAAATTAATTGCTAAGTATTTCCCAATGGGAGTGATGCTTTTCATCGCGTTATTTACTTTACGGGGGATAGGATACAATTCATACAACTCGTACGAGTCACTGGCTATCAACGGGATAGTTATTTCAAATAGCAAATAATTAATGCTTATTCGCGTTCTAACTTTAAGTAAATGATACAATTGAGTTAAATCTGTATAAAAAGGTATAGCTAAATCTTTAGATAGTAAGGACGATATTTTCTGTAATTCTAATTTAAGCTGATCCGGTGTTAATATGTGAACATTAAATTTTCCATCGTACACATTAGTGATTGTATCCAGTAAATTGTTTTGTATGTAAGTTAATTGATGTATCAAGTTACTAGTCGTTATAGATGATAGAATAAAATCAGTAATATAGGACACATTTTGTATATTATTTTTTAAAACGCTTACAAAGCTATCGATGGCACCCATTTTCTTAAAAATAGACTTGTGTTGATTTTCCATTACAGACTCACTTCTTTTGATATAATTAAATTCTGCCTCCACCAAAGAGGTCTGATTCTTCGATAAGGACGCCAAATGATTTTGATTCTGACGTATTATATTTATGTCATGCTCGTATTTATCCGCAAAATTTTGATCTAAAATGCCAAATAAGCTGTTCGCGATGTATCCTACGCCGTTAATAAGTCCCCGTCGTTGTCTGGTGCGCGCTACAAAATGTTGATTAATTAATAAGCTATTATAGTACTGCAGCTCATTAAAGGAGTGATTTAATTGTAACAAGATACTGGCGCAATATGATACAGAGCTTATCTCTGCGCACGCTTTCTCGAGATAAACAATATGCTTTTTGCACGCCGCGATGCCTTCCCAGAACGGCTTCATATCGTAATAGACGACCAGGCGCCAACCATCTCTAATTACATGCATGTTATTAATTTTATCGAAGTAAAGACCTTTAGTGTTCAATGGAGTATTATTGTAAAATGAACCTTGGGAAGAAGCAATAAGGGTCATAAAAAATAACAAAACAGCTGATATGATAGTAGGCAAATTATAGCGTTTTCTGGAGCTCCTTTTTGGTCTCTCCTCTATTTTACTAGCATGTTGCTCTGATTGATTGATAGAATCCGATTGATCTTTCTGAGATTCGTTAACAGGTAGAATTGATAACTTGATTACAGGACGTTTCATGTAACCGTTCTTTGTTTTTAAGGTAACTACTCGAACGTAGCCGTCGCTACCTGGGTGCAGTTCCACGACTCTACCTAACGCCCATTTGCCTGCTGGCAGATTATTATCGTGGATGATAACCACATCATCAATTTTAATATTTTGCGAGGACCGCTGCCATTTACTGCGCGCTGATAAATTAACTAAATATTCGTGCTGCCACCTTTTCCACACGTCGTGAAAAATCTTTTGTGTCAGGTACCACCTAGTTCTTAAATCATGTTCAGTTTCGTAAATAGTTAAAATCGGTCCGGACGAAAGAAAATGAGACGGAGTTAAATAATTTAGATCATCCGGGTCCTCGGTCATGGGACACAGAGGCCGGGAGTTGAGACACGCCTCCAGCTGGGTACATAGAGTGTTGTACTCCTCGTACGTCAACTTTTGGTCACCTATCACTCGTTTTAGGTGGTGCTTAAAGCTCTTGACCGCCGCTTCGCAGAGACCGTTGGCCTGTGGCCATGATGGGGCATTGAAATGCCAGCTTATACCCATTTCGGCAATTTCACTATAAAAAGTATCATTGAATATATTTTGCAACTCTGCGTATTCCAGCTGAAGTACCTTGCTGGCACCTAAGAAATTTGTACCGTTGTCACTAAAGATTTTGCTAGGTGTCCCTCTACGAGCGGACATTCGGCGTAAAGCGGCTAAAAACGTCGAGGTGGTAAGGTCTGATGCGACCTCGAGATGTACGGCCTTGGTTGCCATACATACAAAAACTGCAACGTAACCTTTATTGCTTTTAATTCCACGGCCTTTGCTACTCTTTATCATGATGTTTCCGGTGTAGTCAACCCCTACCGATTGAAAAGGTCTACAAGGGTTAACTCTAGCTGCGGCCAAGTCCCCCATTAATTGCTGATGCTTGCTAGGGCTGTGTCTCCTACACGTGATACAAAGCCTAAGGCGTTTTTTGGTAGCCCTATTTCCGCCTATGACCCAATACTTCTTACGTATGAATGCGGACGTAAGACGAGGTCCACCGTGAAAGGTGAGCTCGTGGGCCTGGTCAATGATTAGATCTGATAAACGACTCTGATTGTGTATTATAATAGGATTTTTCATTTCTGGGTCTAAATTGGCATGTTTCAGCCGACCGCCTACTCTCAATAGATTATTTTCATCTAAAAAAGGATTAAGACTTATAATTTTGCTACTTGATGAAATTTTCTTGTTATGCTTTAAATTATCAATTTCTTCGTTAAAACTTAAATATTGTATATTTCTTATGATAATGTTTTTTGCTTTGCTTAATTCTGATAGTGATAGGTGCTTTGCTTTTGTTTGATCTTTTTTGCTTGATGTAAATCTTAACATATATGCTACTATTCTAACAACCTTAGCTAGAGAACTATGTTTCATAAGTAATTGTAATATGATGCAATTGTCACGATACTCCTGTGTGACTAAGTTAATTAATGCGGAAACTTTAAGCTCTTGATCAGTAAAATATGTTTGATCTGCGTGATCATGTTTAAAATTAGGGAGCCAGCTTGGCCCACACCACCACAGAGAGTGGTCAATTAACTGACTGACATTCATGCCACGACTTGCTGAGTCGGCAGCATTTTCTTCGGACTTGACATATCGCCAACATTCCGGTGGCATGATTGATATAATTTCGCGAACTCTGTTAGCCACGAAAACATTCCAACGAGTAGGGTTTCCATTTAACCAGCCTAAAACTATCATGGAGTCGACCCAACCGTATGTTTTTATGTTGTAACCGCTTAGGCAATTTTTGATTTTATTTATTAATTTTGAAAGTAAGAGTGCCCCGCACAACTCTAATCGGGGTAATGATACTGCTTTGCTACACGGCACGAGCCTCGTCTTGCCTACTAACAATGCTATACGGGACCCTTCGGCCCGGTTGATACGACAATAAACTACACCTGCATAAGCCTTTGTTGACGCATCACAGAAACCGTGTAACTCGATACATTCGTTTTCTGTTGTACCTATCCACCGTGGTACAGTTATTTTATTTATGTTACATAAATCGACCTTGATTTTAACCCACTCCGCGTAAATATCGGCAGGTAGCTCGTCATCCCATTTGAGGCCTGCTAGCCATGTTTTTTGGAAAATGATTTTTAGTTTGGTTGATACGGGTGAGAGCCATCCTAGGGGATCAAATAATTTGGAAACTTCTGAAAGTAATAAACGTTTTGTTGTTTTGCTAGAAATGTTAGAGTCCATCTTTGATTGAAAAGAAAAATTATCTTGATTGGGGTTCCAACCTAACCCTAAAATTTTGCTCTGCTCTTGCTTAAAAAAGAAACCAGGAGCTGTTTCGGTATCGACGTCTACTAACAATTCGGGTACATTCGACTTCCATTTTCGAAGGTGGAATCCTCCCGATTGTAACAATTTGATAAGGTCCAGCTGTAGCTGCCTCGCCACTGATAAATTATGATGACCGTGCAATAAATCGTCCATATAAAAGGAATCCATAAGAACAGACAGAGCCGCGCTGTTTAAATAGTTTGCTTTTTCGTCCGACGCTAGCCTTTTTAACGTCATCATCGCGAGGAACGGTGCGGCCTTGGTGCCGTACGTCACCGTTTGTAACTGATACTCTCTGATAGGTTCGTGTGGAGCGTCTCTCCACACAATTCTTTGATACTTTTGATCATCATCATGGACCCGTATCATCCTAAACATTTTCTCAATATCAGCAGTAAATCCGAATTGAAATTGTCTCCATTTAATGATAAGAGACTGGAGATCCTGCTGTAGATTGGGTCCGGACAACATTAAATCATTGATACTTAAACCCGAAGTAGTTTTACACGATGCATTGAAAACTACCCTAAAACGTGTGCTCGTAGAGTCATCACGCTGAATACCGTGATGAGTGTTAAAGTATGATGAAATAGAATTATCTGTTGAAGGAATCATATGACCTAATTCACGATATTCCTCCATGAATTTTTTATATTCCTGATACATGTTAAAATTTTTCTTAAATTTTTTCTCCAAAGATAAAAATTGAGCCACGGCCTTGGGTTTTGACAACCCTAGCTTGTTTTCAAAATCTTCCTCGAAGGGCAACCTAACGACATAACGACCGTCTTTTTGGCGCGTCGTAGTCTCGTTATAATAATCTAAACATTTTTGATCACTAACTGATAACTTAGAAGTTTCGGAAATATCCTCAATTTCCCAAAATTTTTCTATTTGACTTAAATCGGTTAAAACTACATTGCATTGAATAGTTTGAACGTTGCCTGTGAGAATCCAACCTAATGATGTGTTTTGGGCAATAGGCGTAAAATTATCTACCTTAATCATACCGTCTAATAAAATAAAAGCGTATATTTCGGCTCCTAGCAACAGATCTACTGGGCGGCTTACGTTAAATTTTGGATCGGCTAATGAAATATTCTGTAAAAATGGCCATGTTGGCTTATCGAATGAAAAACTAGGTAAATTTTTAACCAGACTCCGCATAATCAGCACGTCCGTTTCAAATTTAAAATCGCTATTTATTGCTGCACAATTGAGAGAAATAACACCCTTACAGCTGCTTTCCTTGGCTCCGACACCAGATACAATACCCTTGCTTCTCTTTCGAGGCAAGTTCAAAAGTTGAGCTGCATGCTCAGTAATTAGAGATATTTGGGAACCCTGATCTATTAGAGCACGCAATTGAACGTATGTACCATCTAATTTTTGCACGTTGATGATGGCTGTGGCCAAAAGGATTTCTGGAATCCCACGCTGTAAAGATACGTGAGAGTTGTGAGAGTTCACCTGCGCTGGCTCGTATTTCGAAACCATCGGTTGCGCTTGCGCATACGCTTCGTGCAAAAGAGTGTTATGTTTTTCATTGCATTGTCTGCAACGTTTAGTAGAAAAGCAAGCCTTATTGTTATGAGAATAAAGACAGTTTTGACATATATCATGCTGTTTGACGATTTTGCGCTTTAGGTAATGTGGCATATCTTTAAAGCGCTGGCAACTAAAAAGAGCGTGATCGCTCGTGTTACATACTGGACATTTATACAATTTCACCGTTGAAGCACTTTTATCCTGGGAAAAAGATTGTGATACCTTGTTTTGCGTTGGGAAAGATTGTTTCATGTTAAAGTTTTTATGCATGTTATATTTAGAATTATTATTATGTACGATTGTATTTTTGTTAGTAGGTGTCACAAAACGATTGAGTGATTTTGATGGACTGTTATCAAATTTACGTTTAGACGACTCTAGAGTAGTAAACTTACTCTCTAAAAATTTCAAAAAATCTTCAATTTTTGGCAATTCACGCGGATTTTTTACCGACGTCAAATATTCATTATGCAACTCTGAATCTAATTTTTGTGACAAAAGGTATACTAATAAAGGATCCCAGGATGTGATATCAATTTCTATGTTTTTGATAGCGTTTAGAGTTTCTAAGGCGGTATCGTGAATACGTTTAACATTATTTATTGATAGATGATGAGCAACTGGCATGTTAAGTAAAATATCAACGTGAGAATTAAAAATCAATCTTTTGTTATTGTACCTATGATTTAAAATATTCCAACATGTAGTGTAATTATCTGAGGAAATATTGAGATGCTGGATGAGGCTCGCTGCCTCCCCCCTGACTTTAGTTTTTAAGAACTGCATTTTTTGCGCACTAGACAATGACGGGTTAGTATGAATTGTCTCTGTAAATAAATCTTTAAAAGAAGTCCACTGATTATAAGTGCCATTGAAAAGTGGTATTTCGATTTGAGGGGTAACCTGCTCCCTATGAGAAGTTGACCATAACTTCCGGTTGATAGCCTGGACTACGTCATTGTACTCTGTTTCTGTCTGATAATATGTTTGTTCATACTCTAAATTTCTACCCCCTAGCTCACCGTCTAACTCCCAATGTAAGGAGTCTATTGCCGTCCAGCGAGACTGAATATTTCGGAGCAGATGTTCGAATTCCCATTTTTCTGTTATTGAATCAAAAGCGATATTTGCTATTGTATGTCGAAATGCCTTAAAATTACTGTTCTGACGTCTTAGTAATTCGTCAGTTTTGCTGCTGACACCTTGAGACACAGTGCCAGGCAACGGTGATGGCTGGCGGGACGCTGCTGCATCTGCCAGAGGTGTCGCAGGCCTGATCAGCGGGGTGGACGGGCCAGCCCTCGCCGGAGCCAGCGGCTGATAGTTTGCTATGGCAGATCGAATTTGCTGGAATCTCTCCCTTGCCGTCTCGAACTGATTATTTTTAAAATAAGTGAATGATTGGGCAAACTCATACGTGCACAATTTTTTATGATTTACTTCGATTTCTGCCCAGTATTGATCCAAGGCGTCTAATTTCGCCTGAATGTAGTCCGGCGTCTTTCGGTCGGCGCCATCCTTTTTGAAATTAGTGTATGATTGCTCAACACGCGTCACCAGTTGCTGCTGGTTCGCCAATAGTTCCTCCACACTCGACATGGTTTGAATCGAGATGGTGTAAAATTAGAAAGATCTTACTTGATTGCTCGGGAACCTTTCTGCTGCTGCTGCTGCTCACGCCCTGGAGAGCGTGATGATATGCTGATGAGATGCTGAAGCGATGCTAATGCTGATGCTGCTGTCTGCTGCTTGCAGACAGGAACCACACTGCTATGCTGAATACTGCTGCTGCTGATGCTAGTCTCCCACAACCACAACACTGATTCACGGGAAACTGTTTTGCTATAACACTAGTCCACCACTGTACTGTCTGCTAATATCGAACTGATTTTATTTTAGAAGCTGATAGTCCTCACTCGCGAATGATCCTGCTTTGGCCAAATCGCGGAAGGTCTCAAAGCTCGAAGGACCAAAAAAAAGGATGTAGGAGCTGCTTACTTGACTACACCCTTTTTGTGATATGATAGACTGATTATTAAATTAAAAGTCCTTGATAATATAAAAATGATAATATATTGACTGTATGTTACTGCTAAAAATGAGTGCGCGATTGATGACGGCTTGTTGCGATCTGCCCGAGAGTATGCACTTGCCGGGACTCCGGGAAAATAATTATGTAGGATCAGCAATGTACGTGCTAGCTCGTACAACTAAAATATATTTTTTAGTATAATATAAATGTACTACAAATTTTCGTGCAGGAACCTAGGTAATTATATAAGCTGAAAAATAACTCAAACACGTTAAATATTTTACAGGTACTTACACTAAATAAACTTTATTCTATTAAATTTTGAAACTTACAGAAACAAGTTTTGAAACTCAATTTTGTGAACAGTTAAAAAAAGGGGCTGATGATGTGCAGGGCTGAGGCCTGCCAGGTCATGGCCATTGCTCTTAGCATGACATAAATCGTAAGTATATAAATTTCTAGCCCTACAGAGCGACCGTTACTCAGATAAGGTTCACTAGCTCTTGGACTATTCTCAAATCGCGGAATACTGTCTATCTGTAGCGAGTAGCGACTAGCGGTCATTGACTCCCTGTCAAAAAAACTTGTTATTTTCTGTACAAACCGCGACTGACAATGAAGTGACAGATATTTCTAGTCTAAATGTCTAAACACACTAGGCTGAATTACGCCGGCGTAATTTCCGCCGCAAATGTCAAACGCATACAAAACGCGACGAAATAGTGTGTCACCCCTAGTATTCGGCCCGTATTTTGTATGCAATTTAAACGCGGCGTAAACGCGGCGGAATTTACGCCGGCGTAATTCAGCCTAGTGTGTTTAGACCCTTATGGCTGGTTTACACGTATTAAGTAGATAAGTAGTAACTAAATTTTAACTTAATTTGAAGTGCCTGCCCGAAATTTGTCAATTGACAAGCTCCGCCTGCCAACTTAACAGAAAATAGTCAAAATTCCAATTTCCTCGTTTAGTACTTAACTAAATTTTAACTTTTTTCACAAAATTTTGTGTTTACATGCAATAAGTAACTTAAAATTAAGTTAAAATTTAGTTAACTACTTATCTACTTAATACGTGTAAACCAGCCCTTAGGGTGATATCGTATTTTGCATGTAACACTATGTGAACACAGTATGAATTATATCACTTCAAGCTCATAAATAGTTGGAGATTACGAAGAGGTAACCAAGACGTTTTCCGATGAAACTATAATAGTATGTTTCTTTACAAGAATTCAATTCTATTCTTCTAGCAGAATGCAGCGCTACGAATAATAAAACTAAGGAAATGTAACTCCCATACTTCAACCGTTTTGAAATTCCTTTTCGCATACCAAAATATGACAATAGCAATTACGAAACACCAATACTCAAAACTTATTAATCGGGACTTAACGCGTCTTATTTACATAGTAATGCTACTACGATGCTGTTCGTACATTGGCCAAACGAAACGGACTATTGGCGAAAGAGTGAAAAAACACATATCCGCAGTGAAAATCGTCAGACAAATAAATCCGCGGTAGCAGAACATCTGCTTGATATGGGGACTAATCACTGGATGGAGCTACACGACCCCACAAGAGAGTAATACGTGAAGCCATTGAAATTAAAAAGTACAAGAAATTCAATCGTGAGGACGGATTTAAATTGTCTCCAGCCTGGAATCCAGTGATTAATAAGTGCAAACCGCGTGTGTCACCTTTATCACATGTAAACCCGGATGCAGTTAGTGTTGTGTGTCGCACTGAACCTACTGACTCTAAATATACTGGAACACAAATGTTGGACAACTCGAGGGTAGTCGAAGATCAGACGGCCCGGTGCAAACGAAGACGTCGCGCTCCTGCAGTCCCCTCATGACCATGGCCGTTGCAACACGGCCGAAACGTCGAGAAAAAGTATGTACTCGTAGTAGCATTACTATGTAAATAAGTCGCGTTAAGTCCCGATTAATAAGTTTTAATTATAATGCAACGCGAAAGTTTAAAATGTTACCAATACACAAATTTACGAAATAAAACCGTTGAAAATAATTGTCACCTGTATTAATACACAAAAATGAGACCCGAATACATGCATACTTTATGCAACACTTACCTTGGTGATATGATGGCTCATGGCCACAGATTTTAGAAGTAATTCATGGCGGTAAGTATCTTATTTTTATTTTTTTACGTCTTTCACTAGTCTGCAATTCATGCAACGAATGAACGGTTATGAACGATTTAACGAATTATTTGTGGAATCTAGTTAAAATATGGTAACAATGTTACGACACGGCGACGTAAATTAGAAATTGAATGTTACTGTGTCGACTTCTCCCCAATTTTAGATGCAGCGACTTCTCTAATATGAAACGGCGACGCGATTAAGTGTCGAGAACAAATAAGTGTTAGCACAAGGTGTCGAAACCGTTACGTTGAGTTCCCAAAAATGGCTATATGGGCTTCATTTCTGTTTTTAGAATAAAATTGAATTCTTGTAAAGAAACATACTTTTATAGTTTCATCGGAAAACGTCTTGGTTACCTCTTCGTAAAAGTTCGTAATCTCCAACTATTTATGAGCTTGAAGTGATATAATTCATACTGTGTTCACATCGTGTTACATGCAAAATACGATATCATCATATCACCCTTAGACTAGAAATATCTGTCGAACTTCATTGTCAATCGCGGTTTGTACAGAAAATAACAAGTTTTTTTGACAGGGAGTCAATGACCGCTAGTCGCTACAGAGTACAGACAAAATTCCGCGATTTGAGCAACTTTTTCATAAATGAATATTAAATAAGACGGAATAACTAGCAACTAATCATTATGGCTGTCTTTGTCTGCCAAATAGCTAATGCAATGTGTAAGACAAAGACAATATTATGGATTAATTAGCCCTATCTCTATCCATTATTAAGGCCAGTTGTCTATAATATTATACACTCTACAGTCTTACAAAAGCCACTTTTTGAGATTCTGTAGAATGGCAAGAAAAGACATTCTAGAGATCGAGTACCTCTTCAGCCTGCTTAAGAATTGAATATTTTATGAAAAAAATAGATTATAGAGATATTGAATTGATTGTTGCTTTAGAAGTACTGCCATGCAATCTGGGTTTTTAAGTAATTTTTCGCGTTCCTTGTATTTTAAATACAAAATACATACATGATATTTTAATACAGGTTCAATCAATATTCGGATTGGCGCAAATTATTGTCCTAAGAAAATTACAGAACTATTGTCTTCTTTAGTTTTTTTTTTTTTTTACTTTTTGTAAAATAGACATTTAAGGCTCTCTTTTTCAAAAGTTGTTATTTTTATAACTTTATTTTGTTATAATATATCTCTGTATCTAAATATATACTTACGTATGTCATCTGGGTTCGGACATGTTTTCATATGTTTCGTTAAAATATACTGTAATGCTGCTTTCTCAGCTGCCAATTTTTTGGTTTTTTCTTTAAGTTGTCGATTTTCTTCTTCCTGTCTGAGTATCTTTTCTTTAAATCTCTCTCTGTAAATTCATGACAGATATAGCAATCTCTTTACTAATCTTATCTATTTAGTAAAAAAAATATTTATAAGTTATCCTGTTAAATATAAACTTACCTATATCTTTTTGATGCTGCCGATCTATTTTCTAAATTACTTTTGTGACTATTTTCAACTTTTATTCTGGATTTCAAAGGTGCTATTGGTACTTTTGGATATATAACAACATTTGTATTTACTTTTTTTGGAATGCTTTCAGTTCCGTTATCATTTTTTTTCGTGTGGATGGGTAGCACAGGTATGGGGATTTTTTTCATCACCTTTGGGGTCACAATCGTAATAGGTATAAGTGTGGCAGTGGTACAAGGTAGCTGTACTGGTGTTATTGGTGATGCAATTTTATTCTTACTGGCTATAATGTTCTTTAATTTCTCTTTTGTGTCATTTTTTACATTTATCTCTTTGGTCTCCTCGTCGACAGCTTTCATTCTAATATTTTTACCACTGGGTAGCCTCACAATGACTTCTAAATCGTCTTCTACTCCCGACTTGTTACTTTCATCAGTTTCAATTTTTCGTTTGAAGTTTTTGGAACTCTTGTCTGAATTTGCATTCATTAGTGAATCTACAACTAAATCTATCGATTGCTGACTCATTATAGGTGGAGCGTCTTTTTTCGCATATTTCGAACTTTTAACGTCTTTATTGGCATCTATTATTTCGTCTTTCCTTATTTCTACATTACTGTGTATTTTGATGACGTTATTTTCGTGTCGTACTATGGATACATCATCTGTGACTCTGTCCACGACGTCTGGTTTGCTTACTACCCTACTGATTGTGGTCACCTTGTTTGTTAATTTAGATATAGTGGTGGTTTCATATTCTTTCACAGCTCCTGTCTCGTCACTCGATGATCTGGTAATCAATACATATATTATAATAATTTAATGAATATTTATGCTACTAAAAGAGATGAGCCACTGAGCTTATTTTGTAATAAGAAAAGACTATGACAAAGTCTGTTTTGGTCAGTGGTGGTTGTTAGTAAAAACTCAAACAAATGTTACTTGTTTATACCTGCTAATTGTGATGTTCTGTTTGTTGTTTGCTGTGTACTGAGCTGTGTCCCCGGGCTCCAGAGGGAACACCAGGTGGGGCGTGTGAAGAACATCTTCTGATGTGGGCTCATTCTCAACTGTGAGTACACCTTGTCTGTAATATTTAGTAAATGTGTGAATAAGTTATACTTGATTTTAAAAAATATCTTCCTTCTTTTATAAGTCACTTAAAATCTTAATACCTTGATCATGGTAATTGCAGAAACAATAGACTTTCAATTGTTATGCAACAGCAAGGTGCCGCTTGGGGATTGATGGGTTAAATATACGAAAGCAAAGAATATAAATAAAGTTCCTTTGCTTAACGATTTTATTATAGGTATGTATGAAGTGATCACTGTACCCTCACTTAATTCGAGAGTTAAATAAGAAATAGATGTATTCTTAAGAACCCATACTTATCCATCATAGCTCTTTTGAAGCCTTCATCAAATGGATTGACACTCTGAAGATCCTGGAACAGACCCACCTCCTCGCAGTTTCTGATGAATCTAGTGGGAGTAGGTGTCTGATCAGCTGAAGGAGAAAAATATAATTTCAGTTAATTTAAAGTAAGAATATAAAACTTCCTTATATTCTAACTATAACTTATAATTTTAAAAGAACTTATCTTGTTGCATACAAAATAATTATTATTAGAATATCAATACTTACTAAAATTATAAATGCAAGGAGTGTTTGTCTGTCTGTTGCCTCTTCACACTAATAACCGATTTTGATGAAATTTGTTATACAGATACTTTTAGTATCAGCAAAGGAAACAAATGATAGCTATGGGAATTCACAATGAATGCGGATTCCCATACGATAAGACTAATTTTGCCATCACCTAGTTAATCATAACTTTTTTATTTAAAGCATTATGTTTACTGAATGTATGAAAAAAGGAACAAATATACATAGGCTCAATAAATATAATAAAAGTCTCAACTCTCAAGTTAAGCAAGTATCTAGCAAGAATTATATAAAAGCCTTTTATATATATATATATATATATATATATATATATATATATATATATATATATATATATATATTATATCCTACACTTAAGAAAATAAGAATACAATTAATATAGAGAAAACAACTAACCGACAAAGGCAGCCTTCTGTTCCATGCCTAACTGGAGAATCATGTCATGTTTTTTAGTGTGCACATGTAAGTGGTCTTCGTTCGTAAAGGACATGCCGCAGTCTGGTAACGTACACACAAATGGCTTCTGAGGTTCCATGTTGCAGTATACAGTGCTTGTATCTCACAATAATAAATATTAGTCCAGAGTTATGACACTTCACAATTAAGTAAGTCACAACATCTTTTTTCTACTCTAAAATGACTCTAAAAAATATTCTTTATATCATGGTATGTATAATTTTGTATGTATAATATTGTATTGCTTTAGGTATATACGTTACTTATCACAGAGATAAATTAATTTACTAAAATGTATTGTGACTGATAAAAATCATAAATAAATTACACTGAATGTGAAATAAAAACGTAGATAGAGTAATAGTAAATAAAAATTATAAATTATTCTTGTTGTTTTCTTCCTGTTTCTTCTTCTTCTTCGTGTTTTAAAAATGGCCGACTCGGTGAGTTGCCAATGTCAGAGTGGCAAAATATTTCGCTTGTCATTGTCAAACGTGACTTATGTCAACGTTTTTTAGGGTTCCGTACCCAAAGGGTAAAAACGGGACCCTATTACTAAGACTTCGTTGTCTGTTCGTCTGTCCGTCTGTCTGTCTGTCTGTCTGTTTGTCCGTCTGTCTCAGGCTGTAACTCAATAACGGTAATAGCTAGAGAGTTGAAATTTTCAGAGATTATGTATATCTCGACGGTCCCTACGTATAAAAGGTCATGTCCAAAATAGCATTTTTTTTTTATTGCATCATGCATTTCCGTATAATGAGACGCATATTCCTACACTATTATTATTTTTCTAACACAAGTAATTCCAGAGATAAAAAGACGTAAATGAGGACAAGTTGGGCGTTGTACAATGATATATTATATAAAAAACTCAAGCGTTGCATTAGATTTTATCATAAACTTATAATTTACTGATTTTATTGTTGTATATACGGACATCTATACTTACCGTCTTGTACCGCGTTGGAAATTACACGCCATTCCGCGTCATGTCGTACATGTCCGTTTCTACCTCTAAGGTAGCGAATTATTTATATACTTGTTACCATTTACGTTCAGTTATTAAGAGACTTTAGTTCTTTTTCAGACTCGTGACACAAATTCAATTAATTTCAAACCAATATGAGCATCTGAGTGTTATAAATAATCAGCAACGTGAAATAATAGTTGCAACGGAGGCTGAGGCTTCTTTTAATGATGAACAACCATCTGGACCTTACCGTTATCGATATAGAGCAAAAAAATTTCGTTTTATGTACGAGGCCCCACAATAATCATTTATTTTATTTTAATTTTACTATATTTCTTTAAATATCGCCAACAAAAAAAAATACACTCCGGGAGTGCCGGCAGAAGTGAAAACTTGATTATTAACGTTGTGCATTATTTTTTCAACCCATTTTTTAGGAAAATTGATTTAAAAAAAATAATTTTAAAAAAACGATCGTTTTAAATCCATGTGTTTTAATTAATTAGTCGAAACCCTTACAATCGATTAAAAAATATCGACACTTCTCGCGACAGTTGTCTTGCAGGTGGAAACGCGGCCTTAATCAGCGCATCTGCTAAAGAACTCATTTCCCCGACTGTACATTTCTGCTAAACAACTCATTTCCCCGACTGTACATTTCTGCTAAACAACTCATTTCTCCGACTGTATATTTCTGCTAAGCAACTCATTTCCCCGACTGTACATTTCTGCTAAACAACTCATTTCCCCGACTGTACATTTCTGCTAACCAACTCATTTCCCCGCTGTACATTTCTGCTAAGCAGCTCATTTCCCCGACTGTACATTTCTGTTTAGCACACGACTGTACATTTCTGCTAAACAACTCATTTCCCGATTTTTAGGTGAAAATAGTCTGCACTAACCATAGATTAGGATTCATTATTATTAACTTGACCATTGGCAATAAAAATGTTGAAGATTTTTTCTTGTTAGAATGAAATTTTCAGTTTTATAAAACGAAGTAATGATTTGTTGGTTACTAGGTTACATTCGAAAGTTCTATGGCCATTAAAAAATCAATGATTTTTCATAAAGACAAAAAATCCAGAAAAGTTTTTTATGTTTTATTAAAGACCATAAAATAAGTTATTATTTATCTATTTACTGTCTTCAAAAATTCCTGATATTTCAGAAAATACAAATATCCTTAGGTCGTATTGATGTGTGTATTTGAAAATCGACCAATTTTAGAAGCTCATAGCTAGGCAACGATTGGAGATAGATATAAAGTGTAAAGGACAAAGTTGTAGAGAATTTTATTAGCTTTTCTTATGTAGTACAATAAACTTTCGTACGAAGCACCGTTTTCGTAAATTAGTCTAAAAACCAAAAAATGGGTCCTTCTTTCCTCCCCCCGCCTCCCCTCCGGCGCACCTCGGAGGGGTCAGGACTTTTAGTATGTTTATCTCCTAACTAGTCCAAACAAAGTGGCGTAGTCATAATTTCTGCTTTCGACTTTTCCAAGCACACCCCCATTTCGAGCATTCGTTTACTACGCTAACTTTATAGTCATACAAATTAAGTATAAAATTGCCCTTGCGGTATAATTTATTTTCGATATATCGCCTTAACCGTTCACTCATTTGACACTCGCATGAGTTTAAAAATTTCGTTTTGACAAAATGTTGCAGGCTACACAATATGTGGACAATATTTATTTTTATATTTAAATGCTTAATATTCTACTTATATTTCACGCAATCATCTAATATTGTACAATTTTCGTGTTAGTATTTGTGCGCGAACTCCTCCAAAAACGGCTCAATCGATTTTAATTAAATTTTGTACGTAGGTACATTCTCTAGGCCTGAGAATAGGATTTTACTTATAAACTTATAAATTATGACAATACTAATAATTTTATATAGTGCTGAATGAATTTAGGACCTATTAATATAATATTTTAATTCTTCCAAAGTAAAAACGGACATCTACGACTTAACCGTTAAGGGTAGTCTTGAATTGTCGCCGTAAAAACGGTCATATTGCAATTTTGGCGAAAATACAGTAAATATTTAAAATTGTGTTATATCATGACAAACGGCCTACGTTAGCTTTACAGATCAACAAAAATAACTGTGTTTATGTGTTACGGTAATCTACAGTAACAGTTTGAATTTTAAAAACGCTCTCCTGAAAACCACTACTTTTGACATGTCGCTTTATACGTAGGGACCGTCGATCTGTTGCCGCTATAACAATAAATACTAAAAACAAAAGAAAATTAATATTTAAGGGGGGCTCCCATATAAGAAACGTGATTTTTTTGGCTTTTTTTGCTCTATATCAATAATGGCAACAGGTAGGTAGGTACTTGATTTTTTCTCGAAGTCCTTAGTTATATGTCTTCTTTAATATTTAATAATAATATTAAAATAAAATAAAAAATTAAGGGCGGCTCCCATACAAAAACACAATTTTTGGCCTGATTTTGCTCTATAATGGTACGGAACCCTTCGCGCGCTAGTCCGACTCGCACTTGGCCGATTATTTAATATATTACGATGTACTTGCAGCTATAGCTTTTTTCTTTATGGCGCACTTTCACTGGTGGATAGGGCCCGCATGGGGGGTGCGGGCATGGAATTACTATATGTATACTACGTATAACTAGTATATATTCATAGATAAAGTAATAAAGTATAGATGTAATCTTAGCCCGTCATCGCGTGGCCATTTTGTGCTTATTTTCATATGGTAGTGGGTGTTTATTTTCTTGAATATTGCTATTTGTCGATCATTTCGAAGCACATTATAATACAGAAAAGAAGTCATTTAGTTCATGATATCGATAAACTATATTTCAAGTAATGAGAATCCGTAAACACACGTAAAAAGCTATGCCATTTTTGTAGACAAATTATTAATTGATGTGACATTTTTAGCACTAATGCCTTTTAAAGCACGAATAAAGGATTATTAAACTTATAAATACTCTTTTTAGCTTACAAAAATACCGATTGAAAAGCCCAAAAAACGTTGTTCAAAACTTACGTATTTATTGTTAAATCCACGTGTTTGAGGCATTCTTTGGCCATTCTTATGGTTTATTATTTAGCGGAACCACAAAACTCAACAATATCTAGCATAAAATGTTCACTAAAAACCTTTAATAGCACTTTTATTACATGAAATATGCAGACCGACTCCTTTGTTATGTCCTAGTAAGTAGGACATAACATTACACGCTTTTGACGGTTATGCACCGATATAAGGCTCTCTCCTAGTCTATATTATCTCAAAGTATATATTAATTCCATGGGTGCGGGAGATTTCTAAAATGCATGCCCCGACCAATCAAAATGCGCCATTAGTTGTTGTAGACTCCCGTATGCTGTATACCGCACGAGTTAACGACTATAGTCGGGACATTATAATATTTTGACATTACATTATAATTTAACAGTCCATCAAAATTGTACCAGGTAACCTTGTAGCGACGTACATAAAAAATAAATATTTTCGTTTTGTTATAACTGCACAATTGATTAACTTTTTCAATTACGATTACATATTTATTGTAAATATGACCGATACGAATTATTTAACGATTTGCTTTTACTGATAAACAATTCTAAACGTAATAAACAAATTCTGATCTTAATAATTGCACGTCGTTACAATGTTACGTCAGCTGACCTTTTTTCTTTTAAACTCTAGGGAAGTTACCCTAAAAATCGAAAGCAAATAAATAGTATCGATGCATTGATTACTTGTAACGAAATATCCCCATAAATTAATAACCACGTTGTGAAAAGTAACACATATTTATGTGAAATGAATAATGATAATACTACATTTAACAGTTTTTATAATTCAAGCGAATAAATGCTTTTTTTTTTTGTAAATTATGTACTTGTCTTATTTTGCTCCTTGAATTTGCAAAAGAAAAAGTAATAATGGAACAGGACTTTGTTCCAAAGGTATAAAATTCAAATATTTTATTTCAAGTCCGTATCGATATAATGGTTTTGGTCGATGTTTTTACGCAGCTCACCTCACTATGGAGATTAATCTGACAGATGTCAAATGTGGCCTATTAAAATGCCCCAATTGTAATGAAAATGCGCCCTAATAATTAAGGCCGCTACTGTATAGACTATAGATAGAGTACACCTACTGATTTTTATTCAATCAAATAATTATAACTTATAAGATAAAATAGCCATAACTAAAATTCAGTGTTTTTACGAGTCTACACTTATCATTCATGGAACTTTTTGAACTTCCATGACCATACTTACGTATGTTTTAACCGGCTTTTATCCATTTCTTTCGTTTTTCAATAAGCCATAGCATTTGAATACTTTTGCCAGGAAAATAGTAAAATTTTACATTGTTCGATTTATATTTATTTTTCTTGTATGTTGAGAACATCCTGGAATACAACAGTGCATTTCAATTCTTGAAAATACTCAAATTTCTCAAGAAATCTTATAATTTTCCGTAGCTTGACTTGGGCTTGACAATAGAATTTTCGTATAAGTTTCGGCTATTCGTCACTAGTGGCAGTGTCATCGCTCTGCACGGTCCCTATACAATTTGGCTTCAAAAAATCTCAACCTTAGAGTATTAATAACACTGTTATATCAACCCTCTTTTTTCATACATCTAAATCCAGTCACAAATCACAATACACTGCAATAAATTCGGCCGTTGACCTATCCTATCCCTACAGCTGGGCTTTTCGACTCGCACACGAATACTTAATACAGTTCTCGTTTCAAGAAATAAGTAAGTTACGAGCTTAGTGACCGGCTGATATCCAAATTTAATGAAAGGATAATAATTAGTTACCAAAAAATGGAAATTAACTTTTAAGTTCTAACGAAAAAATACACAACTTAAACACATAAAATAATTTATTATAGAGAGATAGGTTCTGACTTCTAGGTAAGTTTAAGTAGGTACTAGGTACACATTTAAGTTTTATTTAGTTGCATTTTGTCATAAAGACTTATATTAATTTTAAAATCTTGCGAAAAGTAGAAAGCCTTATTTTTTTGCATTGTTAAAATATGAAGTATATTTTTCAGGTGCATAGCCGCGGATTTTTGGAGCTTGCGTGTTAGAAGTACGGGACTCTTCGTAATTTGATTCCCAATTAGGTAAAGCCATTGAACGCTTCTTCCTAGGTGAATCTTGAATATTTTGTTGGTTTGGATACGGATCAACATATCGGCGACTGCTCATATCGCTGCCATCCACTGTAAAAAAACATGGCACATAAAATATGCGTATTTCATATTTCCTTTAAACCTTTAAAATCTTAAATTATTAATTATTATTAAAAGCTTTAACGTGTTTACTGCTTAGCTATTACTTTTTGAGTTACTTTCCTAACATCATAAAATATTTTTATCAATTTCATTTGACTATATTAGAGATTCTGGATTGATACTTGTGTCTCACTTAGCTTGCCTGCGCCTCTGTTGTTGTACATTCCTGCAGCGGTCTGGACCTGTGGTTCCACGTTAGAGGCCTGTTGCAGACCAGGAATTGCCACTACTGGTGCATTGGGATCGTTCTGCTGTCCTTTCCACGGTCTATAAAAAGTCAACTTTTAAGAACATACGTGGGTGACAAACTCAGTATATCCTTATATTTGGGTATTTTTTGTACTTTTTTTTTGACACTAAAATACATACACATACACTAAAATATTATTAGTATGTTTAATTGATGTAATTTTATGGTGAATTGAGACATTTAGTTTTGAAATAAGTAAGTTATTTACTTGTCCGGGAATAGTTCACCAGGTTGTCCGCGAGTCTGCACTATTCTTTCTCCATTTACTTCTACAACGCATCGCAGTCGGGCACAGCATGTTGGAAACTCTGGAAAAATGCCTATAAATTGGTATTTTTATAAAAATACGAATAAAATGTTTCTGTGTAACTAATAATCATTAATTGCCGTTTGAAAGGTACTAAGGTAAAGCTCAAAATTATCTTTCAGTAGGCGAAGTCTTTGGCAATTTTTTCTTACTTTCAAAATCCAAAATTTGGTTCCAAACTCACCGACATTTTCGTCTTCTATGTATTCGTGACATTCCAAAGCGTTTTCAGGTATTTTCGGTTTTCTACACCTGTTACGAATAAAGGTTTAATCAGAATCTATTAAATATGATAAGGTATACCTACTGTGATTGTAAAACAGTAAATTTAGTCGTAGTCACAGTCGTAGAATATTCATTGCCGACTGCTTAATTATATACCTAGATAACTTTCTTTGCTCTTGTGGTTAAGACGACGCCTTGATAATTTGGCTGTAGCGATGCCGATTTTTCTCAGCAATGACTAAAGCTAAGAAACTAAAGTTCATTGTCAGTATTCATCATGTCTTTGTCTTTGAATTGCCCATAGCATAACACGATTGGACAACTTTTATAACACAGAATCATCAATCGAAAAGACCTCTGTAAAAAAAGGGATTCCTATTTTTCCAACACAGGAGAGTGATTTAAGGTTCCAAAATTTGTACATAAATTGGTTGAAGCATACACTTTAATATGTGCATAGCTTATATGAAATGTATTTATGGTTTTTAAATTACGCGACAAAAACAATTTTTCGCTTACGCCCTTTCCATTTTTTGCTGTTCCATTGCTTGATTTCTATGAGAGGCCGGCCCGGCCACTCATAGAAAACAAGCAATCTAAAACATATCCAACACGGTTTCTTACTTTAACGCGGCGTCACCTTAATAAGGCGCAATCAAAAAACCGATGGCAAGTGGCTACAACTACTTTATTTTCCTTTTAATAATATAATTGAATATTGATATTACAGTTCATTATTATTTTCGCTATTTCAAATTAAATTACATACCCGACCGCTGCTATGAAATATTTGCCGTCGCGTATCTCGCATCTGTATCGGTGGCACGTGTAGTGGTCAGACCATTCCTGCCAAGGCTGGTAGCCTTTTCTTGAATATTTGTCAACACAAGCTTGATCTGTAAACAGCGTAGTACGATATTATAATATGCTTGATCCACTCAATTCAATAAGGCCATATTTTTTTTAATAGCAAGACATAACTAAGTGTTAGGTACCTACAGTTCTAAATTCTCATTCATCTCATATTATTATGTAACGTAATCTAGGTACTATCACAAAAGTTGATTCCTATAGGCAGATGGGGGACCTTCGTAGTTTGATCGCATTACGTTAAACCCAGCCGACAGATCACAATAATTATTAGAACATGATCCGACCAAATGACGTTGGTCTGTCCACCAATACTGCCTAGGTATCAATTTCCTCGATGGTACATAGGTAACCTAATCTAACCTATCCTACTGTCTACTGAAATAATATTAGGTATACATTTTAAATTCGTGTATAATCACTAGACCTAAACCTTAACACGTATCTAGGACCTAGGTATAAGGTACTCACAATTAGCATCCTCGGCTAGCACTGCTACAACCACTATCATAAAGAGATAAATTAATAAACTCATAATTTTTTCTTTTGTCTATATTCTATCTGTAACGCTTGTAACAAGACTTGGAACCGACTACATTACAGGTAATTCATTACGAACCAGAAATAGTACTCAGGATGTTTATGTTTCCGTTGTTTTATCAAACTTATTTGACACCTTTTGTTCGTGAGAAGCTAAATATTATGCTTTGTACCTGAATTTTTTACGAATGTTCATAAATATTCGAATGGACTTACCCAAAATATGTTTTTGGGGTTGGCTGGAGATTTTGTCGGTTTAAGTAGGAATAAAAACATTTACCTTTAATTTACCTCCTCCCCTGGATTTATACGAATGTTTCAAGAAACAAAAAAGAAGGCTGGCAACGCACCTGCAGCTCTTCTAATGTTGCGAGTGGCCAATGTCCATGGGCCACGGTAGTTGGTAATCAACATTAAAATGAGCCAATTCGTTTTACTTAGCTGTTCTCGAGTTTAAGCGAGACTAACAAAATTTAAAATTTATTTTTATTTATCGTAGACTAGCTGACCCGACAAACGTTGTCCTGTCTAAATATGATCATTTAATTCGAATTGGTATAATTAAAAAAAAAAAAGATTAAAATTAGTATCTCCATGCCCATCAAATTAAATTAAATAGTTTAGGCGAAAATCATAAAAGTTTATTGTGCGGGAACCATACATTTTCCGGGACAAAGAGTATCCCTTGTCCTTTCCCGAAAGTCAAAGTATCTCCATACCAAATTTTATCAAGATAGACTGAAAAGTTTAGGCGAAAATCATAAAAGTTGATTTTGCGTGAACAGTACATTTTCCGGGACAAAAAGTATCCCTTGTCCTTTCCCGAGACGGCCGAGACTCAAAGTATCTCCATACCAAATTTCATCAAAACAGACTGAATAGTTTACGCGCAAATCATAAAAGTGTATTGTGCAGTAATCGTACATTTTTCCGGAACAAAATGTATCCAAATTCCAAAGTATGTCACGTGTACGCGTAACGTGTACAAGTGCGCGTGATGTTTTGACCACGCGAATATGGATTCATTTTCATAGAAGATATTGTAAACCGATCTATAATATAAAGGCACGCTCTAATCTGAGCTCTCTTCAAATCTTTGGCGGGACAGTGCTCGGCCAAGGACACTGTCTTGCCACTCCACTCGGTAGGTGTGAAAGCTCAGACTACTAAGGGGATACTACGTATGTGTGAAAGCGTCTACCACTGACTTGACTTATACAGTATACTTTTTTTTTTTTTTTTTTTTTTTTCGCAGAGAAATGCTGTGACGCATTCGACGCAGGGGATGGGGACTTCCACTGCGGATATGTGGGGCTCGCCGCGGCGAAGATGGTGAGTGCCGCAGCCCTACCCACTAAAACTCTGCGGTGCTCCTCTCCACCACTTTTAACGGTGACGTGGGAACTGTACAGACACCACATCACCGTCAGTGGACGTCTGCTCGTGGTTGCAGACTCCTCTCTGTGGGGGCGTTTACTCGCCCCCCAGGCTGAACAGAGGCCCCTGTAGGGGTTTGTTTAGGCCATTCCACTGCCTTTTGTCGCGATGCGCACGAGCACCCTGCGCATCACGACCCACTCGGGGACTCAGTGCAATGAACGACGGCATCCCCATACCGTCGCCCTGAGCACCCCGGTTATGGCGGGACGTCGTTATCGCCATTATTGGCACGACGTCTTCGCCTTGGCCGTCTTCTGGGGTCAAGCGCCTCCCTCTCTCTTGTGCGCTCAGCCTCCTCTTTAGCGGAGATGACCTCTTCCGCGAAGTCTTCTACCGCTTTCCAGCCCGTGTCACCGCGCAGCATTGAGCGGATCAATGCTGGCAGTGTTAAATCATGTCCAATGGCGGCCTCAAGGGCCGCACGTTGTCTTATCCAGGAGGGACAGGCCGTCACGGTGTGCTCGGCCGTGTCCCTGTCCGCGCTACAATGATGACAGCGTGTAGTCTCTTCTCTTCTAGCAATCTCGCACAGGTACCGACCGAAGCACCCGTGCCCGGTCAGCACCTGTGTGAGGCGGAACGAGAGTGCTCCGGCTTCTCTGTCAATCCATTGTTGCAGAACAGGGCGGATAGCTAGGATTAGATCCACGCTAACTCGTGGATTTTCTAGCCGCTCCTTCCACTGTTCTATGGCCCTCTCTCTTGCGTCGTTCCTCCACCGACGTACGGCGTCCGGTGGGGGGTTGCCGCTCCCCGCGCGGAACGCTGCGCAACGCCAGAAGACGTCGGCGAGGGCACGCGCGTCCAAGTCCCAGGGGATGGCTCCCGCGAGCAGGCACGCCGCATCCTTAGAAATTGTGCGGTAGCCTCGAACGGCTCGGGTAGCCATCACCCTTTGCAGCCTGCCCAATGCGAGCTGATTTTCCTGCTGCAAACGATCCGCCCAGATCGGCGCCCCATACATGACCATGGAGCGCACGACCCCCATGTATAATCTTCGGCAGCCAAGGCTCGGGCCCCCGAGGTTCGGGAGCAACGAGGCCAGGGTTCCGGCCGACTTCGTCACCTTCGTTTGTAGCTTGTCGAAGTATGCCTTGAACGACCATCTACTGTCCAGGACGAGACCCAGATACGTCATTGAGGATAAAACTTTTATCTGGGTCCCACCAACTACTATCGCCGAGTCGCGGGGTGGAGAATTCCTTGGCCCGTGAAAGCATATGGCTTCGGACTTCTCCAGTGCCACTTTCAGTCCCAGAGCGCGGATCTTGCGGACGGTCTGGGCGACTCCGGCTGTTGCACGGATGGCAGCCTCGCGGTATGTTTTGCCACGGCTGAGGGTGCAGGTGTCGTCAGCGTAGCACACCTCTTCAACTCCGGGTAAGTTAGCTCCAGAGAGCACCGGATTATATCCAACATTCCACAGAGTTGGTCCTACGGCAGACCCCTGTGGAACGCCACAGCCTACGTCTTCTTCTTCCCAGCCGTTCTGGGTTGGGTATTGCACTGAGCGTTCCGAGAGATAGTCGCCGATGACTTTGCGTATGTACCTCGGAACACCGTGCCGTCTTAATCCCTCTTTGATGGTTGCCCAGGGCAGGGAGTTGAAGGCGTTGGAAATGTCAAGTGACACAGCCAACACAACGCCGCCCCGAGACACCTCTTCCTCTACCACATCGCGCAGTCGCGCTACCGCTCCTATTGTGGATCTCCCCGAGCGGAACCCATACTGGTTCTCGCTGAGGTTTGGCCCAACGCCCTCCAGATGTTGGTTGAGGCGCGCCGCCAAAATTCTCTCCAGCACCTTGGCTATCTCATCTAAGAGCACAATAGGGCGGTACGCCGACGGCTGATCTTCGGCCCTTCCGGTCTTCCGCAGTAACACAAGTTTCCCCGTCTTCCAGCGCCGCGGTACTCTACCCTGGACCAAACAGTTGGTCAAAGCGGTGAGTACGTGCGACTCCATCTCCTTCATGGCGAGGACCCATGCGCGTCCCGGGATGCCGTCAAGGCCGGGGGCAGTGTTCTTCAGGTTATACAGTATACTTGGCTGATGGCTCCTTGACTGGCATTCGTTATTTTTAACCGACTTCCAAAAACGAGGAGGTTATATGTTCGGCTGTGGATATTTTTTTTTATTTTTTATTTTTGTATGTTCAACGATTACTCCGCCGTTTGTAAACCGATTTTCGAAATTTTTGTTTTGTTGTATTAGGTTTCACTCCAATTTGGTACCATGTTCACAAAAGTGGTGACCTGACGATGGGATCCAAGAGTAATCGAGGGGACTCCTCGAAATTTATATGGAAACATATGGTGATTTTGGTTTTATGTGAAGTGTACTAAGAATATGCTATCAAAAAGTCAAATATTGGGTCAAGGTATACCATGGTTTCGAAGATGCTGAGAGAACTCCTGACTCTTTATAGATACACGTTTGGGAGTTTCGGCGTTGTTTTAAGAACAGAAAGCATATGCTACCATGCAATTCAAATTCATCATCATCATCATCGTCATCATATTTGGGCCTTGGGGTATGCCGTATGACTCTTAACAGTCTTAACAAATTGTAATAAGATACGTAAAATATACGCAGTACCACCGACGTACCACTTATAAATTCGCGGACTATGACGGAGGTCAACTTAATAACAATTATACGAGATCAATTACCACTCAATATTATGATTTATGTTGTCAATTCAATGCTCACTGCTCACACCAAGCGGCAAGCTTACTGTTGAGCAGTGTTGTCATATCTACCAACTTTATGGTAGATCTACCTATTTCACCTCCCTTCTACCTATCTACCAACTTCGGTATCAAATCTACCTATTTTTCAACATAATATCATTGTTCACGTACTTGAAATAATAAACGTTACAGGCTACTCGGATATCATTTTGGTACATTGAGTTGTCTTGGTACAACAGTTCCTTCAGCAATTAACGAGCTGCAGCTGTTCTGAGCCGTTCACTCACTTTCGAAACGCAGATTAGTCTGTGAACGGTCCGAAACGTTACAAGAGTGGTAACAAAAAATTTAAAAGATTTATCCTGAGCCCGAAGTCTTTTGGAAACATGTTGCAACAATAAAAAAAGAGACCAGTCCCCAATGTTTCCCCTGCTTTGTGAGACAAGTACTTGCACTTCCACATAGCAGTGCAAAATATGTTGAGAGACTGTTCTCCTCAACATAAAGACTTGTCAGAGAAACTCACTCAGCAGTCAGCACTGACACATTGGTGATTGGAAGGTTTGCTTCATACGAAGAGGTTCATTTCAAAGAACGAAGAGCCGAGTGCTGAACATTAAAAAATTATACTAATACTAGCTGTTGCCTGCGACTTCGTCCGCGTGGACTTTAGCTGTTTATAGTTGTTCCCGTACATCGATTGAATAGTTAACGCGAAAATCATAAAAGTATATTGTGTGGGACAATATACTTTTATGATATGATAGATGTTCCGCACAGCTTTTTCGGCTTTTTTGCGGATTTCCTCGATAAATAGGCTATCGAACACTGAAAGAATTTTTCAAATCGGAGCAGTAGTTCCTGAGATTAGCGCGTTCAAATGAGCCTTTTCAAATAATTTCTCCCCGTTTTTTCCACACTTTCCTCTATTTCTTCGCTCTTATTAGTTTTAGCGCCATAAAATATAGCCTATAGCCTTTTTCAATAAATAAGCTATCTAACACTGAAAGAATTTTTCAAATCGAACCAGTAGTTCCTGAGATTAGCGCGTTCGAATAAGCCATTTCAAATAATTTCTCCCGTTTTTTCCACACTTTCCTCTATTTCTTCGCTGCTATTAGTCTTAGCGTAATAAAGTACAGCATATAGCCTTTCTCAATAAATAGCTATCTAACAATGAAAGAATTTTTCAAATCGGACCAGAAGTTCCTGAGATTAGCGCGTTCAAATAAGCCCTTTCAAATAATTTTCCCCCGTTTTTTCCACACTTTCCTCTATTTCTTCGCTCTTATTAATTTTAGCGTAATAAAATATAGCTTATAGCCTTTCTCGATAAATAGGCTATCCAACACTGAAAGAATTTTTCAAATCGGACCAGTAGTTCCTGAGATTAGCGCGTTCAAACAAACAAACAAACAAACAAACTCTTCCCAATTATAATATTAATATAGATTATAAAGTGCAAGAGTTTGTTAGTTTGTTTGTTTGTTTTAACGCGCTAATCTCAGGAACCGGAAAGAACGGAAAGGTCCGATTTGAAAAAAATTTTCAGTGTTAGATAGACCATTTATCGAGGAAGGCTATAGGTTATATTTTATCACGCTAAGACTAATAGGAGCGAATAGAGGAACAATTGGAAAAAAACGGAGGAAATTATTTAAAATTGCTTATTATCTTAAGAAACTACTGGGGCAATTTTTATGTTATTTGGCACACATGAAGAATAGACCACGTGAAAGGACACATAGGTTTCATTTTTGCGGAAAAATGTACGGTTTCCGTGACATTCTTAAATTAGGCGGGCGAAGCCGCGTGGAACATCTAGTTATTCAATAAAAATATGTATAAACACTATCAATAAAACTCTCTCTATGGATAAACTAGCATTTTTATTCTAAAAAAATTGCTGATATGAGGGTGGTAGATCTACCAACTTTTGGTTCTAACATCTACCTAATTCTACCAATTTTTGGCATGACGTTTACTGATTTTCGAAAATTCGGTGTGACAACACTCAGTGTTGTCACATCTACCAACTTTATGGTAGATCTACCAATTTTACCTCCCTTCTACCTATCTACCAACTTCGGTATCAAATCTACCTATTTTTCAACATAATATCATTGTTCACGTACTTGAATTAATAATAAAAGTTACAGGCTACTCGGGTAGCATTTTGAGTCGTGGTACAACATTTACTTCAGCATTTAACGAGCTGCAGCTGTTCTGAGCCGTTCACTCACTTTCGAAACGCAGATTAGTCTGTGAACGGTCTGAAATGTTACAAGAGTGGTAACAAAAAATTTAAAAGATTGATCCTGAGCCCGAAGTCTTTTGGAAACATGATGCAACAATAAAAAAAGAGACCAGTCCCCAATGTTTCCCCTGCTTTGTGAGACAAGTACTTGCACTTCCACATAGCAGTGCAAATGTTGAGAGACTGTTCTCCTCAACAATTTAAAGACATGTCAGAGAAACTCACTCAGCAGTCAACACTGGAAGGTTTGCTTCATGAGCCGAGTGCTGAACATTTAAAATCTATACTAATATTATAAAGCGGAAGAGTTAGTTAATTAGTTTGTTTGTTTGAACGCGCTAATCTCTGGAACTACTGGTCCGACTAATATTATAAAGCGGAAGAGTTTGTTAGTTTGTTTGAACGCGCTAATCTCAGGAACTACTGGTCCGATTTGAAAAATTTTTCAGTGTTAGATAGCCCATTTATCGAGGAAGGCTGGCTATATTTTATGACGCTAATACATACTAATAGGAGCAAAGAAATAGAGGAAAGAGTGAAAAAAACGGGGGGAAATTATTTGAAAGGGATTATTTGAACGCGCTAATCTCAGGAACTGCTGGTCTGATTTGAAAAATTCTTTCAAATCAGACAATTTCAGTGTTGGATAGACCATTTATCGAGGAAGGCTATAGGTTATATTTTATCACACTAAGACTAATAGGAGCGAAGAAATCGAGGAAAAATTGGAAAAATGGAAGAAATTATTATCTTAAGAAACTACTGGAATAATTTTTATGTTATTTGGCACACATGAAGAATAGACCACGTGAAAGGACATAGGTTTCTTTTTTACGGAAAAATGTACGGTTTCCGTTACATTCCCATATTAGGCGGGCGAACGCGCGGTACATCTAGTTATTCAATAAAAATATGTATAAACACTATCAATAAAACTCTCTCTATGGATAAACCAGAATTTTTTATTCTAAAAAATTTGCTAATATGAGGGTGGTAGATCTACCAACTTTTGGGTCTAACATCTACCTAATTCTACCAATTTTTGGCATGACGTCTACTGATTTTCGAAAATTCGGTGTGACAACACTGACAACACTGCTGTTGAGTTGTCAGTTGCTTACAAACTTTCAACGACACGACAGAAATCTGTTACAAGTTACAACTACGTATATAAAACTTCTACGTACAAGCGATAGCGCGACACAGGAGCGCTTCCGTGACATCTAGTGAAGACAATATGAAACTATTTTTTTGTACAATTTGAATTGGCACTAACAGTTTACCTACTAGGTAACTAAAAAGAGTGAAATTATTATTTTTAACAAAAAATTAAAACCGACTTCCAAGGTAAAAACAATATTAATAGCATCCTTATAATATGAACTAAAAAGTATTAAATAATTTTTCCTATCTAATATGTAGTGCCTTTTCCCGAATTCGGCTAAACCATAGTATACAGCTTACATCCTCTTTGGGCTAAACCTCAACTATTTCTGTACTCAATCTTCATAATTTTGAAGTCGGTGCCAGAAACCTGTCAAAGAAATAAAGATTCAGCTATATCTGGTACCGACTTCAAAATGATGAAGATTGAGTACAGAAATAGGTAGTTGAGGTTAAGTTGGCGGGGGAAAGTCAATTTTTTGCAACTTTTTTTCGCTAATTTGATTGTTCGTCGTTTGTTCGTGATTGTTCGAACAAAAATAATGTTTGTTCATTTTTGGTTTTTTTTTTTATTTTAATGTTCGAAAATTTGACCTAAACCTAGCGCCGACAATTATAGCATCTAGACTTTTTTTCTTTTTTTCAATCAATCTAAGCTAGTAATCGTTCAATCAAAAGAAATGTTTGTTCGATCTTATTTACGCTGATAAATGATAGTTAATTTGTTGGCGGGGGAAAGTCAATTTTTTGCAACTTTTTTTCGCTAATTTGATTGTTCGTCGTTTGTTCGTGATTGTTTGAATAAAAATAATGTTTGCTCGTTTTTTTATTTTTTTATTTTCGAAAATTTGACCTAACTTTTTTTTTCAATCAA
Source organism: Lysandra bellargus (assembly GCA_905333045.1). Lineage (NCBI taxonomy): Eukaryota > Metazoa > Arthropoda > Insecta > Lepidoptera > Lycaenidae > Lysandra > Lysandra bellargus. The sequence continues at coordinate 7,183,501 of HG995326.1, forward strand.
TCTAAGCTAGTTATCGTTTGTTTGATCAAAAACTTTTTTTTGCTATTGATTTTAACAATGATTGATACTTTGGCTTAGGTGCTTTGCGTAATTATGTATCTTAGTCTGCTTAGATGTATATAAAATTCTCGTGTCACAGTGTACACTACATGGACCTAGAAAGTGGCGATGATTCTGTTTCCGACTGCATTGTAGAATACTATTTGAATGATCATATTTTATTACAATAAGAAAACCCTGTTTTTCATTTATTTTTTGTATTTTTTTAAATAAGTAGTTCCTTAATAAAACAGGAGTGAGCTTCTCTCAGCTCTCACTGGTCATCAAAGTAGCTCTGCAGCTCTCAGGGAGAGGGTACTTAAATAACAGGTGTTATAAATTCATAATAATATATTTTTTTATGGGGCAAACGAGCAAACGGGTCACCTGATGGAAAGCAACTTCCGTCGCCCATGGACACTCGCAGCATCAGAAGAGCTGCAGTGCGTTGCCGGCCTTTTAAGGGGTAATAGGGGAGGGTAGGGAAGGAAATAGGGAAGGGTAGGGAAGGGAAAAGGGTAGGGGATTGGGCCTCCGGTAAACTCACTCACTCGACGAAACACAGCGCAAGCGCTGTTTCACGCCGGTTTTCTGTGAGGACGTGGTATTTCTCCTGTCGAGCCGGCCCATTCATGCCGAAGAATGGCTCTCCCACGTCAAAAAAATGCTAAAATAATAGCTCCCACACCAGTTTCGGTGACGGTGGCCGGTTTCATTGAAACCAGGCCAGCTACGCAGGAGTAATTTTATATTGCCCAAGTGTGTGCGCAGTACACAAGAGCACTCTCTATTCCTTTACTCTCATAACCCAGTGGGACAGCAGACCGACATGACTGGCGAGAGATCAGGCGCAGGACCAACTTTTTACATGCCCATCCGACGCATGGATCGTCTTACTTGTCATACAATCAGCCTGCATTATCCTAACTAAACTTGGAAATAACATGTTTCCAACGCGGGAATCGAACCCACGACCTCCGAGTCAAGAGCCGAGCTCTGAACCACTGGACCACGGAGGCGTTATAATAATATAATACATAACACTAGTGACTAGCTGATGTCCAGTGAACTTCATTTCACTTATAAACCTTCCCTGGACTTCCAGGAATATTTTAACCGTTTAATCGAGTTATTGCATTTTTATATATACAAACAAACAAACAAATCTTTATTTCCCTCAAAAAATAATTTTACACGTTAAGTAATATCTTAATCAAAACACTGCTCCCCACGCTAGGATTCCCTGTGGCGTGGAGAGCAGTCTCTTCCATCATGCACATAGATACCAACTTACAATTAATTTTAACCAGCTAATGACATATTTGTGATAACTAACATAAAGTTACATGAAGTCTTTTTAACAGAACCAATATGTATTAATTGTAAGTAAACAGACAATTTATGTTTTAAAAGTAGGTGACGCTATTATAATATGATACAAAATATACATAATAGCATTACAAGATCATTACCAGAGCCACCGAAACCAGCTACAGTACGTGTAAGTTAGTGATGAGGTGAGTTATACAAAGATTATAATACTTTACATAGATAAGATTGTTTCTTGTAATATCGTAAATTAAACACACACTATAACTATATATTTACTTACTTCAAATTTTCTTAACTACATAATAAATTATATATAAATCATAATATTATTTACAACGTGTTTTTTAAGCTGTATCCATATCCATACTTCCATACTAATATTATAAATGCGAAAGTGTGTCTGTCTGTAGGTCCGTCTGTTTGTCTGACTGACTGTCTATCTGTCTGTCTGACTGACTGTCTATCTGTCTGTCTGTTACCTCTTCACGCTCGAACCGCTGAACCGATTTCTTTGAGTCCCGAGAAAGGACATAGGATAGTTTTTATCCTGGAAAAATGTACGGTTCCCGCGCGATAAACGAATTTTGGCGCAACAAAATTGCGGGCATCATCTAGTTTAATATAAAGTATATGCGTTAGCATTCTATAGAGTTTGTGATAAAGTATCAAAATCTTTTATAGTGACTGGATAAGTGTGGCCATAAGAGGCCACACCGGAAACAAGTGGCGACTCTATTAATGTCGTGACTTTTTTGACGGACTATCTTAGATTGATTGAAAAAAAAGAAAAAAGTCTAGATAAGTACTATAATTGTCGACGCTAGGTTTAGGTCAAATTTTCGTAAATTAAAAGAAAAAAAAACGAACAAACATTATTTTTGTTCAAACAATCACGAACAAACGAAGAACGATCAAATTAGCGAAAAAAAGTTGCAAAAAATTGACTTTCCCCCGCCAACAAATTAATTATCATTTATCAGCGTAAATAAGATCGAACAAACGATTACTAGCTTAGATTGATTGAAAAAAAGAAAAAAAAGTCTAGATACTATAATTGTCGGCGGCGCTAGGTTTAGGTCAAATTTTCGAACATTAAAATAAAAAAAACCAAAAACGAACAAACATTATTTTTGTTCGAACAATCACGAACAAACGACGAACAATCAAATTAGCGAAAAAAAGTTGCAAAAAATTGACTTTCCCCCGCCAAAAAATTAATTATCATTTATCAGCGTAAATAAGATCGAACAAACATTTCTTTTGATCGAACAAACGATTACTAGCTTAGATTGATTGACAAAAAGAAAAAAAGTCTAGATAAGTACTATAATTGTCGGCGCTAGGTTTAGGTCAAATTTTCGAACATTAAAATAAAAAAAAAAAACAAAAACGAACAAACATTATTTTTGTTCGAACAATCAAGAACAAACGACGAACAATCGAATTAGCAAAAAAAAGTTGCAAAAAATTGACTTTCCCCCGCCAACATAAGGGAGCCCTGATTTCAGAATTCAGATAGTTGTCACTTTGGTTGTCACTTGTCAGAAATGCAAAAAAAATGGGAAGTGTCTAACGTGCCGCTAGCAGTCACTTAGCGATGCCCGCTAAAATACTGTTGTCGGTATAATGAGGAAATCGCCAGTATGCCGCTAGTGGTATTTTACCTTGTACAACAAAAAAAGAACTACTGAAATCGGAGTTGTAATTCCGGAGATATGCGAACACAAACATACAAATATACACTTTTGTTAAGACGCGTTATTTACGTGGTAGAGCCATGCTTCGGCACGGATGCAGAAATGCAGATTCGGACGGCAGAAAACCGGCGTGAAACAGCGCTTGCGCTGTGTTTCGGCGAATGAGTGAGTTTACCGGAGGCCTAATTCCTTACTCTATTCCCTTCCCTACCCTACCCTATTCCCTTCTTTACCCTCCTGTACCCTATTCCCTCTTAAAAGACCAGCAACGCACCTGCAGCTCTTCTGATGTTGCGAGTGTCCATGGGCGACGGAAGTTGCTTTCCATCAGGTGGCCCGTTTGCTCGTTTGCCACCTTATTTCATAATTTGGTACCTCCTTTTTTTGAAGTCAGTTAAAAATATTGTACTGCTAAGCCTGAGAGTATGCCGACATAGAAGCAGGGTTGCCAATGCTAATTATCAGATTTCCCCAAAAATTATGGTCAAATTCCCCAAATTGGGGACAAAAATTTGCTGATTCCCCACAAATTTCCCACACATGTTATTTTTTTAAAACGAATCAATATTATACTTCCTGAGTATAATTCGCATTAGTTGTTTGAGTTTTTATTAGTAATATTATAATTAATAATAACTCAAACAGTTATCAATGATCAATAAGTTTTATTTTATATTTTGTTTCAGCGTACTTTCTTAATTTTTTCATACAAGAACTGAAAAAAACATTAATACAAATTACAAACAAAGAATAGTACCTACTTAGCAAAATTGGTCAAACCGTTCACACGTGTGACCTTATGCTGTGATCAATGGAAATAGCGATACATTTATATAAACAGATTGTTTAAATAATACCTCTATAATATTATTTAAAATATTCTTTGCTATATTTTGTGGAAAGCATTTACCCATCAAGGGTTTAACCTGACACTGCCCCCCAGTTTTTAATTCTTTCTCTTGCAGCCAGAAATTGTACAAAGTCAGCGCATTATAATATGAGGGCATCATCTATAACATCAAACGTTTAAGAACAGGAAAAAGCAATAATTCACCTGATCAAGCAATATTGTCAACCTACTGCGATCAATCGATTTTAATTGTGTCAATATAGAATGATGCAATATTTGCTAATTATTGAAAAATATGTCAAAATGTTAAAATCCCCGCATTTTCCCCACATAATGCCAATTCCCAATGAATCCCCAATCAACTTGAAATTCCTCGCAATCAGGGGAATTCCCCACAAATCGGCAACGCTGCTTAGAAGTTAGAACTGATGTAATTTTTTTAAGTTTGACGTATTATGACATAAGTCGTCGCTAGGGTCATTACCTACAAAAAATGTTGTTTATATTTTGGCACATGCAAAGAAAACTGTCAGAATTCAATTTCAAAATCTTATTTTTTTAAATAAATTATATCAGCGATACCAGCCATAGTGCGCCAGCCTTTAACTTATCCTGGCGAAACCCAAAAGAAATGACTGATATTAATACTCGTCCGTCTCTTAGTAGTCGAAGTACTGGTAGTTATGTCTATTGTGCTAAACACTATGCTTGTATGGATGTTTGTCTGTTCCCTCGTAACTTTAAAACTACTTGTCCTATTTAGACAAATGAGGTGTTATTGGAAGCGTCTTGATTGTCCGCTGGTTATAGGCTACATGACTTTACGTAAAATTGGCTATAGCGCCATCTAGGTCACTTAAAGTATAGAACAAACAAAAAATAATTCCTGACTATGTCGTGTGGGGTATCAAATGAAAGAACTTTGTTAGCACATTTCAAATATATAAATTTTATTAGCTATTTCCCACGGGTTTGCTTGCAATCACCTGATTATTGCATGAATTAATGATATCACTTCAATACAATATGAAACAACAATTAATTATATATACCTTCACCCTCGGCTGGATCTTGGGGGGGGGCACCAAACCCCCCCCCCCCCCCCTCCTTCCAGAATATGTAGTCGCGTTGTTAGTGTTGAGTTTTAATTCTCATGTTTTAGGAACAAAGTTATAGATTGAAAGTGAAATTATTGTACCCTAAACTAAACATACTTTTTGAGTATCATTTGATTACCGTGTGATACCTGTACCCTCGGCCGGAACTCGTCTGCGCCCCACCAAGTTCCGGCTGCAGGTACCTAGAAATGTTGTCGCATCGTTAGTGTTGAGCGTGGTTCTTGAGATACAGCTTAGATATGGACAAACGGACAGGCTGATATTTTATCTTTGTGATCGGGTCCCGTTTTTACCCTTTGAGTAAGGGACCATAAAAAGAAAATTAATCATCTCCGTTATTATGCTATGCTAACGCGGACGTAGTCGCGGGCGACAGCTAGTGAAACAATAAATAACTATTCATTTGCTCGCTAGAATCAAATAAATTGTAAAATATCCTTAATACTTCAGTCGTAATTTCCAGGAATTGCTATTGTATTCTATTGTTGTCGCGATCACCGGTGCTCGCGCGGGGCCTGAAGGATCATTTGAGGAGTTGGGAAGGGTAAGAAATTTATCGGGCGAATTTTAGCCCGAAAATAATTGAAATAAAAATAAAGTTTAAAAAACTAAAACCCGACAAGAAAACAGTTTATAGGGATATGGAAATGTTTAAAGGATAGTCGTGGTCGTTGCCACCTATAACTATTATAGCAAAACAGTGTCATTGTAGATAATAAAATTAGGCATACATACGACCACGGCTATCCTTTAAACATTTCCATATCTTTATAAACTGTTTTCTTGTCGGGTTTTAGTTTTTTAAACTTTATTTTTTTACCGCTATCTGCATCGGTTTGTTAGCGCACACTAAAATACCACTAGCGGCATACTAGCGATTTCCTCATTATGTCGACAACGGTATTTTAGCGGGCATCGCTAAAGCGGCACGTTAGACACTTCCAAAAAAATGGGGAGGCTTACGCCAAAGAAGAAGAAGAAGAAGAAGATATCTGTCATTTGTCAATCTCTACCATTCCTTAAAAATCGAAATCCTGTTTATTTTGTAATTTGTATTTTCTAAAATATTAAAGTAAAAGTTTATTGTAAATAATAATAGTTTGAGTGCAAGTTTTAAAATATTGTGGTCAGTGTATAGAAAATTACTAGAATAACGTTAAAGAAAACAAATGAAGTAAGTTTTTAAACTAAAAATCTAATAAAAATTGATTTATTATTATTAAATTTCATTTAAGTGAAATCCCATAATTATGTTCATAAAAGCCTTAGTAAATATTAAGTATAAAGTTAGAATGTTTCTGAACATCATTTTGCCATTGGAAAATTTCAGTTTTACCCTCAGAACAATAATTTTATTATTGAAAATATTGTTTTTTTGTCTTTCCTTATATTATCAGCGCTGTGGTCTTTTATCTTTGAGCTATATGTCTATATGACTTAATTGTATGAATAGAGACATTAACAAATACAGTATTGTTTCAAGAATATTATGTTTTAATAACATCCAACAAAAAATGTTACACTGTAAATTGTAAAATATAAAAATGAATTATTGCTGAATTTTTTGGTAAGGGCCTATCTCAAGAACGGTGAACAGATTTTGCTAATTCTTTGTTTAGAATTATAGGAGATCCCAATCTTTATCTGCCCACGGCGCAATAACAAATGTAATATTATGTCATGGTGCCCTACCCTAGCTAGCTATTTGAAAAAGATAGTGAAAATAAAAAGGCACCTTTATTACTTAATAATATTTGTGGTATGTGATAGTCATAGGGCATACTCATGGCGCCTTTTGGATTTTCATTGAAATTTCATTGGCGCCTTCCACACTTTGGGAACCCCTGGTTTAGAAAATTCCTTGATGTGTGATTCTTACAGAAAGAAAATAAAAAAGAATGTACATAATGAGAAAATTATTATTAAAAATACTTAAATAGAATTATCTCAAATGGTAGCCTCATTACTTTTCATTTGAAATTTGTCATATTTATAGTTGTTCCCGTACATCAATTAAGGCCGTCCCCCGAGAAAACGACCTTGGTCATACATTTGCCGCGTTGTTGAGAGCGCACCAAAAACCACATTTTTTTACTTACCTTAGTTCAAAATTGACCTAAAAAAATTAAAATGGGGAATATGTAGAAAAGTAATTTGTAAATCCTAAGGAGATGCTGAATGTATGCTTGAATTTTAATAAATTGGTTTTACTTTGGAAGCTGATATCATGACTATAAAAAACAAAAATAGAAAATTTAAAACGGGGAAAGGAATGTCGATATACTGAAGATTATTGCTGTATTTTTATTATAACTTTGTAGCTTTCAAATTATGAGTTTATAAGGCTTGAAATACGGTAAATTACGGTATCTCTGTAAGGAACGTGCGTTGAATAACTTACGCGCAAATCATAAAAGTATATTGTGCGGTACTCATACACTTCTCCGGGACAAAACGTATCCTATGTCCTTTTCCGGGACTCAAAGTACATATATCTATACCAAATTTCAGCAAAATCGGTCCAGCTGTTTACGCGTGATGTCGTAACCAAGGAAAGTATATGGATTCATTTTTATTATTAATATACGTTCCGTGCGGCTTCGCCCGCGTAAATTAGATATTTCACAGACAAATTAGTCCACAAAAATAGCCTATGATCCTTCACATGCTCTACTTCCTATCCCAGATTTTTCCACATTTTCCTCTTTTTCTTCGCTCCTATTAGTTTTAGCGCGATTCTTCATGATTCTTCCTCGATAAATGGTCTATCTAACACTGAAAGAATTTTTCAAATCGGACCAGTAGTTCCTGAGATTAGCGTGTTCAAATAAGCCCTTTCAAATAATTTTCCGCATTTTTTCCACATTTTCCTCTATTTCTTTGCTCTTATTAGTCTTAGCTTGATAAAATATAGCCTATAGCCTTCCTCGATAAATGGGCTATCTAACACTGAAATAGTTTTTCAAATCGTACCAGTAGTTCCTGAGATTAGCGCGTTCAAAAAAGACCTTTCAAATAATTTCCCCCGTTTTTTCCCCATTTTCCTCTTATTTCTTCGCTCCTATTAGTTATAGAGTAGAAAAATATAGCCTTCCTCGATAAATGGGCTATCTAACACTGAAGGAATTTTTTAAATCGGACCAGTAGTTCCTGAGATAAGCGGGTTCAAATAAGCCCTTTCAAATAATTTTCCCCCGTTTTTTTCCACATTTTTCTCTATTTCTTCGCTCCTATTAGTCTTAGCGTGATAAAATATAGCCTATAGCCTTACTCGATAAATGGACTATCTAACAAGGCCTGTATTCACTTTGATTAGTGCAAGTGCAAGTGACTAGTAATTGAGGCAGTGGAGTGCAGGTGTGTAGTGCAAGTAGTGTCCAATTCTTGTTTAGTGGCTCTTTAGTAATTTAATTTAGTAAATTCAGTAGTAGCTGTCAACACGAGCGTCCTAGTTTCAAAAATAAAACTGCCATTTTGACATGTCCTTCATTTTTAATATTGGTTTTATTAAAAACGAGCTTTTGCCCGCGGCTTCGCTCGCGTTAAGAAGTATTGTTATATACAAACTTTGATCCCCTATTTTCACCCCAATCCTTTCTTAGCGTATGCCTACGTCATAACATCTACCTGCATGCCAAATTTCAGCCCGATCGGTTCAGTGGTTTGGGCTGTGCGTTGATAGATCAACATGTCAGTCAGTCACCTTTGAGTTTTATATATAAAGACCACGAAGTATTTTTATATGTCCTTTCCCAGGACTCAAAATATCTCCATGCCAAATTTCAGCAAAATCGGTTCTGACTTCTGAGGTATAAACGTGAAGAGGTAACAGACAGACAGACACACATTCGCATTTATAATATTATTAGTATATTAGTAAGTAATAAGTATGGATTAGTATGGAAGTAATTGAAAGGATGTCCTTTTGTACTTTTAATAGGTATATTATTTAATAATGATATACTATATCTATGGACGCTTCACACGGCACACCACGTCAGTCTGGCCCATAAAGTTAATATACCTAGCGGAATAATAGTAACAATCTCGAGCTGTCAAACAAAACCAAAATTGGTTTTCATCTTTCACGCACTTGCACTCGCAAAAAATAGAACACGCTTTTAATCACGTTACTACGCAGCCGACTAGTCACTTGCACTAATCAGTCGCTGTCCACACTTACTTTCTACTAATCACTCATCACCTGTACTAGTCACCTGCACTTAATCACTAATCAAAGTGAATACAGAACTAATCACGTTACTACGCAGCCGGCTAATCACTTGCACTAAACAGTCGCTGTCCATACTTACTTTTTCCTAATAACTAATCACTTGCCCTAATCACTTGCACTTATTACTAATGAAAGTGAATACGGGCCAACACTGCAAGAATTTTTCAAATCGGACCAGTAGTTCCTGAGATTAGCGCGTTTAAACAAAGAAACAAACTAACAAACTCTTCCGCTTTATAATATTAGTATAGATGAATGACATAATATGAGTGGATTTATTAAATATAACTGAAAAAGGCTCATCAAAGTTGATTTTGAGGGTTACATAATAAAATTTGACTTGGTAGGGACAGCTAGATACCGGGTACATTTAAGTTGTTTTATTAATTATTAAGAAAAGGGTAGTAAAATTTATGTTCAGCACTTAGAATTCATTATTTGTAGTAGTTATATTTCCTATAATGTGTACAAAACTGGTTTCCATAATGTCCATCCGTTATCATAAAAAGCAAGTATTAATTTGTAGCAAATATTGTGATTACATCATGCAAATTATACCTGGGTGTGACCTTTATGCAACATGCAGTTTGTAAAAGTCATGGCCTTATTACTTATTCCTTCAAGATTTTATAGTTGGGTTTTTTGAGTATATTATAAGAAGAAAAATATTTATTTAAATACAATATTTTTCAAAACGAAAAATGACTTTAATTCAATGTAATTACAGCTTAAAAATTGTTGAAAATTATTGGGAAATGAAATGAAAATAAATAAGACATACAATGAACCATTTTTAACTGTTTGAGTCAATTTAGTAAGCAAGTCCTTAAAACTTGCATATGATTTTATAATGTTAAGTCCAATAATTTTACTGCATATTTAAAACAAAATCTTTTTTCAGCAGCAGATCACTACTATCAAGCGAAGAAGATATCCTCAGCTCACCTTCTTCAGATGACAAGATGGACACGAGCTCCGAATCATTTCAGACAAACCAAGACACTCCTAATTCCACACAATCGGAGTTCGAAGACAGAGGAGAGGAGCTGCAAGTCCAGAATCCCAATGTCCTTCGCCTTTCCGAACCCGTGGACAATGCGTCAAATAAAATGGAATTGAACGATAGCCTTATAACAAAGATGTCCAAACTAACCGTCGATTCGCCAGACAACAGACCCAGAAACCTCGGTATCAGTCCGCCCAAGCTGAGCTCCACCCTGACATCGACCACCAGTCACCCCCTAATGATTCTCAACAGTCCCGACGAGAATTTTCCCGATCTCATACCAAAGAAATCTCAAAAACTCGACGAGGAGAAAGATTTAAGTCTGTCCAGCATAGAGGACGAGAAGACCAATACTAACGGCTACGAATTTTACACCCCGCAAAGGAACACGTCGAAAAATAATCTATATTATTCGGAAAACTTTGTAACTGCGGACAGCAACATACTCACTGAATCTCTGAACGCCCTGACCACCCCACCCGACGTCGCGAGGGTAGACCAAAGGGAAAGGCGGAAAATATCCGCGAGATATTTAGATAATCCAAAAGATGTTACTCCACAGAAGAATCTCAGCATTTTTGAGGATAACTCTAGTAGTGCCATGAAGAAGTACCTGGAGAAAAAGATTTCTAGTCAAAGTACTCCTAAGCCTGCGTTAAATATATCAGAACCTGAGGAGTTTCATTCAGGGGTGGGTTACATATTGTTTGCACATAATAATGCTTTCTTAAGAGGCCGGGTGCCATCGAAATTCTCATACATACGTAATACCAAAATCATTTTCACATACGAAAATATTTAACATGTTTGAGTTATTTTTCAGCTTAAAGCCTTAAAATAGTAATTACCTAGGTTCCTGCACAAAATATTTAAACACTAAAAAATATTTTTTAGTGTTTATATATTTTGTAGTAAATTTTTGTGCAGGAACCTAGGTAATTACTATTTTAAGCTGAAAAATATTTTCGTATGAGAAAATGATTTTGGTATTACGTAGGTATGTATGAGAATTTCTATGAATTCTATGGCACCCGGCAGTCGTAAATATATCGAGTGCATGTGATGATGTAGAGTTCTAAATTGTTTCTATATTTCAAAATGAAACAACTGAAAAATTTGTCTAATATCAAAATTTTTAGGTCGCAGATTGGTGTGATTCTCCGTCCCAACTTCGAGCTATGCCGAATTTCGATTTGCCAATAGAAATGTCTAGTAATATCACTGCACATAATGTAAGTAAAAAACATAATAAAACTACAACTACTATTTTATTTAGATACTGTATTTATTTTTCCCATGGCGGGAATTAAGAGTCCGTATACGAAATTTTGCCGATTTCGCTCATTTAACAGACGTGATTTAACAGTTAAAATACAGTATTTCTATAAGTTTTAATGCACAACATGTAAGATCATTTCAATTATAGTATAGTGTTGGAGTTAGATTTTTTTTTAAGTATCTTTAAATAATCCAACTCAAACCCGCGACAGTTTTGTGATTTTTGCTGTAAAAGGTTTAGAATATCACCTTTTTATGGATTGTATTGACGTCTTAACGGTATGAAAAAAATACAATGTACTGTTGAGAAAGTCGTCTATAAAGTGTTGGAATTACTTTTTACCACTTCAATATAAAAAACCCTTTAAAAACAGAAAACTGCCCGCTAACTTGGCGATCGTCCTTTTTCACCTGGCATATGAAAGACGGGCGTGAGTGTGAAGAGAGCAGTAGAAAAGAGAGGACGGGCTCTTAATAATAAACAAACAATATTATAGTTATAAGTGCGATGTTTTCTCCTTGTTTAACCCTATAGGAAAGGAAGAATAAACATTGTGTAAAGTTTGTATACTCGGTGTATTATGACTAGATATCGGATTATATGCACGATCAAAGTGCCGAAATATGCATGCAAATATGCACGAAAAATGGCCGAAATATGCATAAAATATGCACAATCAAAAGTCACTTATTATTAAAATTTATTATTTTGTTGAAGAGTTTTCCAGTGGAGCCCGTTAATAAAAGCGCCCGTTAATAAAAAATCCGCATCCGCGGATGCGGATGCGGATTTTTAGAGGTTCACATCCGCGGATGCAGATGCGGATGCGGATGTTTCGAATCCTATATAAATATACTATATAAATGAACAATTAAAACAATAAAAAAGTGTTATTTTCATTTTTATTAATGTGTTACAAAATAATATAATACTACAGGTTCCCTAGAACAAATTTTTTGATTAGTACTATCAAGCTCATTTTTCGTGAGTAGCTTCATTTTGAAACGCATTTTGAATAGAACAATCCATATTTTATGACCATCAAATCGAAATAAATCCTTTTTGTGTCTGTTAGCTACCACTTTCGAGAATTTTCGCAGAGGAAACTGTTGTTCGTCTTATCAAAATGAAGCTGCTTACGAAAAATTTGCTTGATAATAATTAAAAAAAATTTTGTTCTGGGAATCTATTAACTATAATAATACTTTTGTATTAAAGCAATAACAATTTGTATAATTAAAATTACGTTAATTCCCCTGTGTCAACTTCAACCACTTTTTCTTTGCGGTTTCGTTCAGAGAATAGCCTACAAAGCCGAAATTCGGCACGAATGCACATAAGCAATGTCGACAAAATGGTATAAGTATAAAATCTTTAAAAAAAATTATGGGACCTCCCTTACACATTAAGCGTGGATAATCCTTTTTTTTTCGCGTCCACTCCACCGTGTGTAGTGTTGTTGGATAGGGTTTTTAAAAATATTACGAGTATTCCAAGATGATTTTCCTATTTAGGGATCCGTTTGTGAAATATGAAGTTTTAAAGTGGAAAAATTGGTAGAGTCCAGTGTCTCTCCCTTCTACCAGCTAAACGGTTGATTCTAAAAAATATGTGAAAAAATTCACGGGAGTAGGAAATATGCTAAATTTTAAAAGAAAACTATCACGGCTAAGAAGACTTCATAAGTTATTGAGAAGTACAAAGGAACTTTTCGTTCAAATTCCTTTGAATATAACTGAGATGATGTTGTTAAAAGTGTAAAACATGTTATAATTGTACATTCATTGACCATACAAAACTGATCAAAAACTGGCGGTACTACAGACAGAACCTTCTTTTTCGGTCCCATTGGTCATTTGTCACGCGCAAACGGCACGCGCCATTCACAGGCCCCGCAGCTTCTTTTTTCTTGTCGCAACTCGTATGACATTCGCATCCGCATAAAATCCGCATTAATTTATTGCGGATGCGGATGTCCAAATCTATGCGGATGCTCCGCATTTACGGATGCGGATGCGGATATTCGCAACAACCCTGATCAGGTGTATTGCATTCTTTAAATGGGGATGGATCCACATATTTGAAGTGTTTTAATCTATCGTACCCTCTGTTTTGTGGCCTCGGTGTGTGTCATGATAGCTAGTTTGGGGACTAAGAATGCATAAAACTACTAAAATATGAACTATCAACGAAAAATTGCCAAAATATGCACTATCGCCTAAAAAGTGCCATTATATGCATTTGCATATATGCAAACATGCAAATGCATATAATCCGATGTCTAATTATGACCATGTATACAGACGTTACACGATGTTAACTTTATGGCTCTCTCTGGCGCAGAGTCGAAGCGACGCGTCACTTTCCGTTTACAGCCTATTCATCTCTATTGTTGTAACACTAGGATTTAGATTCCCCTGACGTGGTGTCGTCGTCGACGGCGGAGGACAAGTCGGCGTACCAGGCGTTGCTGGACCCCTACACGGGCTCCGTCGCCCTCAGACCTACCGGACACAAGCCCCCGCCGCCACGGAGAAAAGTTCAGGTGGTGAGTGTCTTAACCCTGTCCGCTTATAATGTAACTCTGATGAACATTAACTCAGTGGCGGCCTTACCCATTGAGAGGCCCCAGGTGGCAGGTCTTTGCCAGGCCCCGGTCAGTAGGTCTTTGCGAAGCCCTTTGACTGTCGACCGATCCATCGACGATAATATAACTAACAAAAAATCAGCTGGTTAGGGTTCTGTATTCATCAAAACATGGTTGACTACTGTACCCTAAAACGGAACCCTAACCAGCTGATTTTTTTATATATTTGTAGGCTCAGACCAATAAAAAAAGAAAGACGGAGTATTTACAGATAATGGCGTGAAGTCGCTGTCGATCAATGTGTGCGTCACGCCTAGCATAAATACGCTAGGCGTGCGCTTTTGTGCAAAAAAATAATGTTGCCAACTCAGGGTTTCAGATTGTCAAACTCCCATCCTGTTGCAGTCTTATTAAACTACTAAGTAATGACTACAAAAGTTGCTATCAAACTAGATTGTTAATCATCATTCATTAGTAATTGCTGAAAAAAGTAAATACTTAAATATCTATATCTAATAAATTATGTGTTTCAACTAAGAACAGACAGACAGACATACATACATACAGACAAAAATTGTAAAGAATGTTGTTTGGTGTATGCAGTATGTATCGTATACAGATTAATATGCAAATAGTAAAAAAATCTTTCAATACTACAAACAGACACTCTAATTTTATTTATATTAATAGATTTTAAATGAATAACGAATTTTAGGTTAAAAATAAACATTTTCAGGATAATACAGCACGTAATAATATTTTTCCCCTATTATAGGGAAAAATATCTTGCGACCAGCATGCAGCACTGGTTGAGGTTCTGTGTTCCGAGACTCCCGAGACAATTTTTAAAACTAATAAATTAAATTCGTTATTTCGGTGGTAATACATAAATATTCAACTAATTACTTGTGAAACGTAATCCCACAAGGTTTCTTTAGAGCACAAGAATTGTTTTTGCACCATTTTACGGTGCAGGACGGCATATTTTGATATTTCTTGACACAGATGAAAACGACATGCGCCGTCACTCGTTGAAACCGGAATGGCGGGCGGCCGGCTTCCTATGGCCGTATCGGCTTCCTATTGCCTGCCTCACCGCGTAGCATGAATGGCTCTATCTTTTTTTATTGGTCTGAGTTTGTAGGTTAATAGATCTAGACACGCGGTAGCGTGTCAAGCCAAGTACCAGCATAACAGAATGGCGAGCAGCACCGTGTGTAATATTACACGAACCATTTGCAGGTACTTTTGACCCTCTCATAATTCCGAAACTATTTGACATAAACGTTTCAAATTTGGCTCTTATAATGAGACTTGCGAGATAACTACATGCTCTAAATTTCATAAGCACAGCTCTAACGGTTATTAAGATATTAACGTCCGAAAATCTACATTTTTATCACTGACTGACTGACTGACTGACCTATAGATCAAAATTCTAACCCACTTCCAGATGACCTAGAAGGCTGAAATTTGGAATCCAGCTCGGCAATTGTGTGAAAGCGTGAGGAAAAATAAGAAAACAAAAAAAAAGTGCGAGTCGGACAGAGCCAAACCAGGCAAAAATTGTGTTTTTTGTATGGAGACCCCCCTTAAATATTTATTTTATTTTACTTTTATTATAAATTATGAAAATAAAAATATAATTAAAGATTTTTTGAAATTTTCAAGTATCTACCGGCTGCCATTATTGATTTTGAGCAAAAAAGGCCAAAAAAATCACATTTATTGTATGGGAGCTCTCCGTAAATATTTATTTGTGAAGTGAAAAAACTTTAGGAAATTAATAGAAGGTGACTTTATGAAGTATGTCTATCTGTCTGTTACCTCTTCAAGCCCAAATTGCTTGTACAGATTGTTCTTAAATTTGGTATGGAGATATAGTTTGAGTCCCGGGAATAAACATAGAATTCTTTTAATACGTCTGTCCGTCTGTCCGTCCGTCTGTCCGTCTGTCCGTCCGTCCGTCCGTCTGTCTGTCTGTTAGACAGCTATAATAATAGCTTATTTACTTCCGCACAATAATAGTTATATATTAATGGTTGGAAATACACTTGTGTTATACCGTATTATTCCAATGCCTCCTGATGGTAGCTGCTTTTTCCATTTGCTTGAATTTTCTTTGTTTTATTCGTCTGATACTCAACAAGGCTTGGGGGCTATTTCCCCACTTCCTGATTAGTTTCAGATAGGCTATCCACAACTTATCTGACAGATGAAGCATCTGTCAGTTAAGTTTCAGATAGGCTATCCACAATAATTGTGGATACTCATCTATCAGATAAATTATTTATCTGAATGATGAAGTATCTGCCAGATAAGTTGCGGATAGCATATCCGATACTCGTCGAGAAGTGGTGAAATAACACCTTAAGGTTGCGATTGAATATAGTCGAACATAATTATGTATGTTTGAACTGGGAAGATTAAGATTTAAGATGTATACTGTCTACCCTTGCTCGGAAAGTTTTCTTTACAAAAAGTAATGATATCCCACCAAAAACATAAAATATGTAAAAATTGAAAGCCAAGTTCCATACAAACATTATTCTTGTCTATGACTTAGCCGTAAAAAGGATGGAGATCTAAATGAGTGCCAAGTTCCATGGAAAATCGAAATATGTATGTATAGGAACCAAATAACATTATGAACAAATAATAGAGTATATTTCTTTGCTTTATTGAATATCTATAACAATTAATGTTATTTAAATAATTTGAGATCTTAAACTAGATTAGATTCTACTTGGCTAGTTTTCATCAGAATTAAAATGTTCAATAACTTTATGAAATGACTGATGTAATGAAAACTGGCCAAGTTAGATCTAATCTAGCTTATGATCTCACATTATTTAAATAACATTAATTGTTATAGATATTCAATAAAGCAAAGAAATAGACTATATTATTTGTTCATAATGTTATTTGGTTCCTATACATACATATTTCGATTTTCCATGGAACTTGGCACTCATTTAGATCTCCATCCTTTTTACGGCTAAGTCCATAGACAAGAATAATGTTTGTATGGAACTTGGCTTTCAATTTTTACATATTTTATGTTTTTGGTGGGATATATAATTTAAAAAAAACCTTGTCCTACAAAATATAAAACAATCCATATTTTAGAACCATCAAGTCAAAGTATGAAATCCTTTCTATCTCTGTTAGCTACCACTTTCGAGATTTTTCGAAAATAAAAATGAATGCCAAATGTCAAAATTCGTTTATCATTAACCGTACATTTTTCCGGGATAAAAAGTATCCTATGTCCTTTCCCGGCCCTGGGGTACCAATATACAGGCCTTGGCTTAGTTTGGGCTCCAAGTCTCCCACAAATTGCATATGTAATTTTTGGGAGAAATAAACTTATTAAACTCAAAGTATCTCCATGCCAAATTTCAGCAAAATCGGTTCAGCGGTTTGAGCGTGAAGAGGTAACAGACAGACAGACAGACACACTTTCGCATTTATGATATTAGTATGGATTGA
This sequence comes from Lysandra bellargus, assembly GCA_905333045.1. Classification (NCBI taxonomy): domain Eukaryota; kingdom Metazoa; phylum Arthropoda; class Insecta; order Lepidoptera; family Lycaenidae; genus Lysandra; species Lysandra bellargus. The sequence continues at coordinate 7,201,135 of HG995326.1, forward strand.
AAGAACTTTAAAAAATATAAACATCGGTGAAAGAATGACTCTGATAGCTTAAGAATTTATCAAGATATGACAATTCAAACATCTCATAAAACAGACCTGCCCGAAACGCTCCATACAAAATGCTACTCGATTATGACGTCACCTTAGAGTTGTTTGTAGGCATCGCGGAAGATTTTTGTTCGGGAGCTATATTCATTATGGCGTTTATGAAAGTGGTTACATAACAAAAGTTGCTTTAAATTACATAGAGTACCCGGCAATAAAGATTACACTCTATGAAACCGAAATTAGCCGAATGTCTCTTTCCAAAGGTCGATGTGCAATATTTATTGCCGGGTATTGTAAGTTATCGAATGGTATACAAATATATCAACTTTGAAGGCGCATAACAAAAAAAATACAGAAGGTATCAAGCTGAAATTTTGGAAACACTTATTTTTTATCGTTATTTCTTTATTTTAATCACAGAACAAAAAAACAGAAGAAATGACATACCACGATTTGTTTACCAGAACCACTGTCGCCAAACTCACACAAACAAACAGAGAATAGACCGTTGCACTACTAACAAACAAAATATGTTTTGATTGGACGCGTAATTCTAAACCCAAATAAGCCTAAATTTATTTAAACTGAAAACAAAAACACACCTTCATTGCTCTATAATAGAGTTTACTATGCAATACATAAAACTAAAAACAGGCACTTAAGACATTTCGTATTCGAGCATTTACTAAAAAGTTTAGCTACTTCACATTAGATGTCAGTATTAGGGCAAACAATTTTCATCAAATGCTTATACTTCAAAATTATGTTTTATTTCTCGGGTAATAAGATTGTTTTTGGTTTGAATTTTTCTACATATTATTGTGCATTTACCAAAAAGTTTAGTTACTTCACGCTAGATGTCAGTATTATAAGAGCGAAAAATTTTCATCAAATATTTACTTCAAAATTATGCTTTATTTCTCTGGGAATAAGATTGTTTTTGGTTTGAATTTTTACAACCGACTACACGTGTTGCCGCGTACAAACAAATGACTCGACTGATGTCGAGTTTGCGTAAGTACTTAGCGAGTAAGCGTTACAACGCTAACTAGTGACACGCGTGCCCCGCCCACTTACCATTTCGACTGTTTTTTTTTGTTCTGAGATTTTAATGACAAAATTTGCTAATTTTTGACCTTGTCATCATCCCTATTACTATTTTTATTTATTAAACTGAAAAATAACTCAAACATGTTTAATATTTTCGTATGAGAAAATGATTTTGGTATTACGTATGTATGAGAATTTCGATGGCACCCGCGGGGCTAAAATGGTCGCTTTGTTGAATCATGAGATGAATCATAATACGATTCATTTCTCTAATATCGCAAAATGCAACTCTGCTTGCAATTCATTTTTGTATTTTTGTACTGATTTGACATTTGTCAGTTTGACTGTTTTGATAATTCATTTGTTGAATTGATTGAGAGGAATTGCTAAATATTACCATTTTAGCTCCGCTGACCTCTTAACCAATGAAGCTCATGTTCGTCAGAGTTATATGTATAAAGGGGGCTGGTAAGGATTTGGGGTGTATATCAGTAGGCTCAACATGCCCCGCTCCTCAGCCTCAGATTCCTATTGGTATCGTTATAATGATCGGTAATATATCTTCTGTCCTATGACTATCCCCAATATTTTTTAAGATAATAATATTCTTTATTCAGCTTGAAACATAAAAACCTTAATCTAGACAATGATAATTATTTGATTTTACAATGGTTTTTATATTAGTTACGTTAACGTCGCAACCGGCGGCTTAGCTAGGTTACACCGTTACAGTATACCTGGTATAATATAGTAACACAGGTGTGTTAAAGCCACCGGTCCAGTGTCCAATATTACACAGTAGAATGTAGCTTGTAGTGCAACAAATCTAATTTTGATGGTGGTTGTAGTTTATTTATTTTACGCTAACTTAATACATATTCTAGAAGCTATCAATTAATAGATTGGGGCAATAATAAAATAAACGATTGATTAGAAGCCATTGTATAGGCTCCAGTTTATTTTCGATGTATTTAATAATATTATGGTCTACATTTTATATAATTTAATCCTATTGACGACAACAATAGAATAATTAATTGTTATTCTATTGTTGTCGCGATCACCGGTGCTCATATGGGGCTTGATAGGATAATAATTAATATGTCATGACGTAGATTGTAATCCATTTGGAGTTTTAACATAATACATATAATTTATGTGCTAAAAGTTTCCTTGTGGCACAGAATGACTTCAATTCCCACGAGCAAAAACTGTAACACGTTGTGTAAACTTCTATTGTTACACTCCATTCAAAGTTATTTTACCCCTGTCAAGACGTTAATGTTAACGACATAAAGATCACTTTCGTATAAACTGCGATTCGCGGGCGGATTCAAAACAATTTGTTTCACATAAACATCGAACCTACTTTTAATTAAAACGCAATATGTATTTAGATTTTATAGATTATCCGTATAAAGTGCGGGTACTGAGCAAATAGAAAAGAGATATTGGTACATGGACTCATTGATACTTGTCTCTTTCACTCAAAAGTCAAAAAAAAAAAAAAAACTCAAAAAAAAATCTATCACTCACGCACGAATAATATAAATAAATAGTAGTAGTAGTAGTTATTGACAAGTTATGAATGTACAAAATTCTACGTGCTCTTCCACCGTGCCTTATAAGGAAATTATCAAATAAACATAATTATATGATTTGACTAATGAGTATGTTGTGTACCTACTACCTTAGAAGCCACCCGAGTTTAAAAATTTCGTCCAAGTTATTATATTACATTTTATCAGTGATACATAATATGTCCTTATAATATAATATTAAGTGTCTTGTAATAAACGCAAAATATTTTTGGTATCATGGTTGGCTATGAAACATGGCTAAATACAAAATGTATGTTTTTTCCTTTCTTATATTATAACTAGCAACCCGCCCCGGCTTCGCACGGGTATAAAATATATAGCGTATGTCACTCACTGAAAAAATGATTAAAATCCATTGAGTAGTTTTTGCGTGAAAGAGTAACAAATATCCATACATCCTCACAAAATTTCGCCTTTATAATGTTAGTAGAATTTATTTATTAAACCCTTTGAACAATTTCCAGCCACAAGAAGAGGACAGCTGCAGCCTGGACAGCGTCAGCGGGTGCTCCATGGAGTCGGAGGACGAGCCGCCGCCCCCCGCGCCCGCAGCGCCCGCCACAGACCCGCACAGCGACGACGACACTAAAAGGTTGGTGATACCTGCTGTGCCGGATTCTTCCTACTCCTATTTTCTTATGATTAATTTTGTTGCGGGTCCTAAGACAGCTTTAGCATTTCCCTCGGGCCCCCTCGAGCTCCCTTGAGATCATATCGAAAGGTTTTCGTGGTTGGATACGGTTGTCGATCCTGGCCAAAGCTCGGTAAAAAATATTAGTGCCGGATTTTTATTTTTTATGACTGTAGGCATAGGCCAATTTTTTCCGTCGCTCTATCTTATAAATCTGCCTCCCATTGGATGCTGCCGCCCTGCCCCTAGGCCGCAGCATAACATAATATTAGGGAGTGCCAAATATTGACTAGATTAACATGCCACGAAACCAAAAGTTTGGTGACACCTGCTACGAATATAAGTGCTGATTTACAGTAAGCTAAAGAGCGAGAGCTAAATAGACTGAATTGAAACATGTAAACATATGCAAAGTGTAACACAATATAGTGATATTACTTTAGGGTGAGTAGGTATGTGACTCTTATAATAGAAATAGAGCTCAAAGTAAAAGTAACAGCGCTTAAAGAGCAATATTTTTTTCGGATTTGAATAGGCAGAATTTGTTTCCGGGTCACATTTTTTCTGTAATGAAAGTTGTAAGTTCTTTTGGACTGAAAATTGAGATGTTTCATTACAGAAAAAATGCACGATATTTTATCGTAAATGAAAAAGTCCAATGACTAACAGCAGCATAAAAAGTTAAATTAAGTTTTATTTTTTGAAAACCACAGAAGTAACATGTCGTTTCTGTTTTACGATATAATAACAATAATAATAATAATGTTTGTCACTTGTGTGATTATGATGTCCATAATAATTAATCATATTATATTAATATTATATTTGTTGGGCTGATATAAGCGCAGAGCTCGATAACAAATCCGTTTAACGCATATCTCACGTGCTAACACGGTATGGTGCTTTAGATAACAATTATTAAATACTCTTTGTTGTGTATTGCATTTAATTTTAGTTTAATCGTGAGTCACACAATGGAAATTACTAGCCTATTCGCTAACTAAATGATATTTTACATCGTATTTTTATAAGATTGTATTACGACTCCAGTTATAATCCGACTTATAGGTACTCGTCTGACTGCCGAAATACAAGGCAACGCAGCACTGTATTTTATAGCTATCATAATCAGCTATGTGCTAATTTTAAGCCCCAGACAAAAAGAGGGGTGTTTGACTTGTCTGTCTGTTTGTCTGTCTGTTCGTGGCATAATAGCATCCTATCGCAGCTGTATACTGGAACTCATGCTCGACCCTCTAATGTTTTGATAGGGTGGTAAATATTTCCTGTACCTATGTAACATATGTATTAAGATATAATACTTCTTTACTAGGTCAAAGTCAACAATGACGCTAAGCGAGTGCAGCGACCCGATCCCGGAGTATTCGGCTGCGGAGGAGCTGCAGGACGAGCGGGCGTGGCTCACCGTCAAGCACGGCGGCAGACAGTCCAAATGCGACATGAAGGTAGACTCCACATCCATACCTCAACAGCTGCTTTCTGACGCACTCATGGGAAGAATAAAGAAGTTGATATGTCTATTTCATCTCGCTGTGTTTTTCACGGCACGCAATATTACAGCTGTTGTCATTAATTAAGATTATAGATTCTTCAAAACATTATAATAATGCAAGAAAAAACCCAATACTATATAAACGCGCCGCAATAGATTTTAGAATGTGTGTGTAGCGCGCGCACACATTCAAGAGCATTGCGTGCACACTGAGCGTATATCCACATTCCACACGCCAGCGCGTAAGTATGTTTGTATGGAAGACACTGCCAGTGTTTTACAGCGAGTATTTCCAACCTTATCAGTATTTCGGTTAATATCAAGTAGCTTTAAAGCCTTTAACTGCCTCACTCAGAGACGAATATTAATTACTTAACTGTAATTAAATGCAGATTTTGACTTAAATCCCATACATTACTTGTCAAACTTTTCATTAAATTAAAGTTCAATCATCATTAAATGTCTCTGATTACGGCCGTAAATACTCTCAGGGCCTGTTTCACACCCACGAATAGGCTATCCAACAATTAACTTGACAGTTGAAGTATGGAGAATCTGTCAAAAAAGTTGTGAATAACCTATTTGGCACTTTATCAGAAAGTGGTGAAACAGGCCCTTATCTTATAATATGCAGGTGATAGAGGAGTTCAAGCGCGTGGTGTCGCACGGCGGGTACGACGCGGGCGGCGCCGCGCTCATCGTGTTCAGCGCCTGCCACCTGCCCGACACCGCCCGTCCCGACTACCGCTACGTCATGGACAACCTCTTCCTGTGAGTACCCACACATGGCCCCGCGACACGGTGTCACTGCAGAGGTTCCCTCAAAATCATAATGTCTTTATTTGCTCAAAGTGTAGGTGAATAGATGACATTAAGGTAAGGTAAGGCCAAACGAACGTAATTTTGTGAGTCGTGAGTCGCCGAATTTCTGTTGCATTCGGTTTCATACAAAAGTCCTGTTTCATTTTAACAGCGTCGTAAAATGAGTTGTCTTCCGACTCACATGCATTATTCGGATTTGAGTTTGTGGGGCGAGGGGGGTGACGCGGCCGAGCATCCCATCCCAACAGAATTTCTGCGACCGAAATTCTGAGACTCACGGCTCACAAAATGACGATCGTTTGGCCTCACCCTAAGTGATTTCAATTGTAATAAGCTTGATCGAACTGAACGAAATGTTATACCAAGATCTACAGCACCGACATGTATAGTTTTAAAGGTCCTATAAATAAAATAGAATAAAAAAATATACTAAGATCTGGAGGTCTATTCTCTTGATGATGTCTTCTCACTTACTCACGTAAGAGTGTAACAGCGCGCGTTCGAAGTATATATGGTATGTCCTATATATGGCATGCTGTTTGAAATGTTATCAGTTCACACATTGCTCGCAGAATATGATTGAAACCTTAACATTTTTAATGTGTGCAGTACTGTGTTGATTGCAGGTACGTGATCTGGAGCCTGGAGCGTCTGGTGACGGAGGAGTACGTGCTGGTGTACCTTCACGGCAGCGCCGGCCGCCGCCGCCTGCCCAGCGCCGCCTGGCTCCACGAGTGCTACAAGCTCATCGACCGCAGGTAACACGCGCGACTATACTCCGGTCGCATATACATTGTAGCATTGTATACTTACCGAAATTTTCTGCTTTCACTGGCGCAAGAAAAAAACTTGAGAGGTGTCAAGGGATACCCGGATGTAAGTTATAAAAAAACGCCATCTAGTTGACGCCCAGGAATATTAACGACGACACTTTTGTGGAATTGTAATAAAATTTATTTAAACGTCCGGTAGATGTCGATGTTCATTCTCAAAAACGCCATCTAGTTGACGCCCAGTAATACTATCAACGCCCTCTGTCCCTACTTCGTAGGTACTAAAAAAGTGTCAGCCGACACTTTTGTGTCGTTTCGTTACAACTTTTTCCGTCTAGCCCCCTTTTCGCAACGCGCGATAAGGAACTTCGTTCCAAATAAGTGTCACCTGGCCGGCACAGGGACAATAAAAAGAGATAAATAAAAAAAAGAATTAATAAATAACAAATTTATTTAAATAAAAAAAAAAATACTAGTAGCCAGCGGAGAGAGGGAAACGCGGGCACGAAACCTAGCCTCGGTCTATTTCACAGTCTTAGCTCTCGGGTTTAGGGACACGACACTTATCTGGGGACAGGCAGCGACTTGCGGGACTCCAGCTCCTCAAGCCCCCGCGATCCCGGCAACAGGTGCAGCGTCGATGGCCAGGTGTTGGTGGCAGTGTACGGGATCCCGTATGTGGTGGCAGGTACGGTGTGTGGCGTCAGATGGCGCGTCAGCCAGACGGCATGGGCTGACACGTGGCAAGCCGGTGGGGTGGTAGAACCTCCGGAACGTGGCAGAAGAGTTGCTTCAGAACGTAGCACAGTTCAAGGAGCTGCTCCGGAACGTAGCAGAGCTACTCAGGACGTAGCAGAGGAGTTGCTCCAGACGGTGAACAAGGAGTTGCTCCAGACGGTGAACAAGGAGTTGCTCCAGACGGTGAACAAGGAGTTGCTCCAGACGGTGAACAAGGAGTTGCTCCAGACGGTGAACAGGGAGTTGCTCCAGACGGTGAACAAGGAGTTGCTCCAGACGGTGAACCCCTGGAATGTTCGAGGCAGGCCTTAGGAGAGTGTTCACGCTGTTGATGACCCCCCCTGCAAGCACGTGTTCTCCACCCGAAGACTTCGAGCACGTGGTTGCAGGGTCCATCACAAACATTAAAAAAAAAACACTAATTAAAAAGGGAATTAAGAAAATCAAAATACGATTACTACAGAGCAAAAGGTTATTGAACCTCTGACATTGACATTCAAAACTAGGTCAGGGCCATTTTTGTTATTACAACAAAGAAAACCAAGAAAATAACTTGACCACGGTGAAAGAATTAATATTAGAGAGTTAATATTACAAATAAGAATCTACTTTACAAAATAAAAGGTTGAAACAAGAAGCCTTCAAACACGTGGTCTATCACAAAGAGAAATTTTACAATTTAGACAAATATATAATGTGATTTTCGCCACAATAAAAACCAAATACAGAATTAAACTGAATTTACAATAAAAGGTATTAAAAGACAAGAAACTTGGAAAATCCTACAAACACAACACTAAACACGCACTCACCAAAAACGGGGGGTCCTTTGAAAGTGATGAAAAAGAAAGTCATGCTCAAGCCGGGGAGTTTTATACCCTCGAGCCGGTATATTTTTTTTTTAAAGTTGACAGTGGTAGCGGTCAAAGGACGCGATTTAAAAGTCACCAACAATTTAAAAAAAAAAGTTAAGTTAAAAAAATATAATTATCTTTAGGTAGATGTAATTTAAAACAATACTTTTTATTTAATTATGAAATAGTTAATAAAAAAGGAAAACATCTGGTAAAAATAATAGATATCACAACAAGGAGTTAAAATAGTTGCATCATTACCCCAAAGATGACGCTACTAACCTCATTCCGAGTTATAAATTATCGATAAGCGACGCAATCTATTAGGCGTAAAGGTTCTAAAGAGGCCTAATAGATGTCGCTACGCGACATATCCCCCCTCGCTAGCTAAGGATTTTTCATGATAAAGGAAAAATCCTGAAAGAGCTAAGCTAGAAAAAGTGGGGAAAAAACTAAAAGCAAAGGGGAAAAAGCAAAAATAATAACCCTTTGGAAAAATAAAGGGAAAAAAGCTAAAGGATTAACAGCCCTTTGGGAAAAAGGGAAAAAAGCCCTTTGGAAATAAAGGGAAAAAAGATTAAAAATGACATCCCTTTCAAAAAAAGGAAAAAAGTAACAGCCCTTTAGAAAAAAAGGCAAACTAATAAAGTTTGGAAAAATGAGGTAAAATGAAAAAAAAAAAAATTGGGGAAAATGGAGAAATGGGAAAAAAAAATCGAGACAATTCCTGTGTCAGCGCGTGGATAATTTTGACCAGAGATTCATAAATCACTTACATACATCAACTTTCATTTTGCATCTCGGTCATATAGACTCTATAGCTTATAGAGGACACGAGTGACGAGACGCCCTAGCACACGAGTATTATCCTACGAATATGAGAAGGACAACACCCAAAAAAAAAAGTCGTAGATGGTATTGTACACAACTATAACGTTTGTCTATGCAAACGAAACAGCAAACTAAGCAAGGCGCGAGACAGAAGGTCTTACCTAATTAAACAAAAAAAAGTTAAACGAAAAAAGAATTAAAATTTATAATTTTTAGATAATTTGAGGTCCTTTAAATGCCAAACGCCAAGGTCTTTACCTTGCATATCCTGCAATTCGTAAACTAAAGGAGAACGTTTACCTACAACTTTACATTTTGTAAATTTAGGAGCTAACTTTTTACTGAAATATTTATCTTTATCGCTCAGGAAATAGGTTTTCTTAAAGACAAAATCTCCTACGTTAAATTCAGCAGGCTGGCGACGTAAGTTATACTGTGAGGTGTTCTTAACGTGGGCTTGCCAAAGACGCATCTGTACGCTGTCAAATATGGAAGACATACATCCCAGATTTTCCGCGTAGGCATCGCGAGGTGCAAAAATAAGGTCGTTGGTGCTGTCGGTATCAAGATAGTGTGAGCCGCAGGACACCAATTCCCTTCCAAAAGTTAGAAATGACGGTGTGAATCCTGTCACCTCGTTTACCGAGTTGTTAATAGCAAATTGTATTTCTGGGATATGTACATCCCACGATCTATGATCGTCTTCCACGTAAGTAGAAATACAGGTAATAATCGTCCTATTATACCGCTCGACAGTATTAACCTGCGGAGTATAACGCGGGGTTAAATAGACTTTAGGGATATTATATTTTTTAAAGAGCTTATTAGTTTCATTACTAATAAACTGAGGACCGTTGTCCATAATTACCGTTTGAGGAATACCGTGAACTAAGAAAACGTTTTCCTCTAAAATTCTAGTTATAATATCTGAAGTGGCACGCTTCATAGGAAATATGAGACAAAATTTAGAAAAGCAACACGTAACGACTAAAATAAAATTGTTACGCCTCCTAGTAACAGGTAAAGGGCCCATTATATCCACGGATATTACTTGAAAGGGTCGTGCACAGTCTTTAGGTCGACCCATCTCGCCTAGGACTTTATGGTTTTGAGACTTGTACTGCAAACATTTAGAGCACTGCGAAACATATGCCACTACGTCGCGGTACATATTAGGCCAAAAGTAATTAAGAGCGAGCCGCCTATAAGTTTTAAAAATTCCCATGTGACCAGCAGTGGGTTCATCATGGTTAGCACGAATAACATCAACACGAAACTCTTTAGGTACAACTTCTTTCCAAGAAAACTCTGAGGTTAAGTTATGTTTATTCTTAGATAGTCTAAACAATTTATCATTTTTAATAGCAAAATTAGGAAAAGAAGTTGACAAGTTATTACAGCCGTTAAAAATATTAAGGTACCAAGTATCTGTGCCGGTATACTTAGACCAAGAGTTAGAAATAGCGTTAACCGTTACCGCGCGAGAAAGAGCGTCCGGAATAACATTGTCGCTGCCTTTACGGTGTTTAATTTCAAAGTTGAATTCTGACAACCTAACACACCAGCGAGCTAGTCTGCCAGTCGGGTTGGACAAGGATAAGAACCATTTAAGAGCACTATGGTCAGTATAAACAGTGAACTTTTTACCGTTTTCCAAGTAACAGCGCCAATGTTCTAACGCTACTAGAACAGCTAACGTCTCACGCTCAGTGATGCCGTAAAGTCTCTCCTGCTTGGTGAGTGAGCGACTCATGTAGGCGACGGGGTGTTCCTTGCCATCGAACTTCTGGGTGAGCATGGCCCCTACACCGTAGCTACTGGCGTCCGTATGTACTTCGAAAGGCTCGTCGTACTTCGGACAGCGCAGTACCGGTGCGGAGACCAGGCACTCCTTCAGTTTGGTGAACGCCGCGTCAGCCTCTGAAGTCCACTCAAAAGGAGGGGCATCCTTACGCGTAGACGTAAGTTTATTTAAGGGCCCTGCCAAAGTGCTAAAATTAGGCACAAACCGTCTGTACCAAGTGGCAGTACCAAGGAAACGTTTAACACTCTTTCTACATGTTGGAGTAGGAAAATTTAGTATCGCGGCGACCTTGTCAGGGTCAGTACGAAAACCGTTACCGTCGATAACATAACCTAAGTATTTTAGTTGCGGCCTAAAAAATTTACATTTTTCAAATTTAATAGTAAGGTTTGCCTCTCTGAGAGTTTGAAGAACTCTCAGGAGCGTAGCTACATGCTCGTGAAAGGTTTCACTAATAATTACCACATCATCAATGTAACAGAAGGGTTTATGGCCAAAACTACCGAATAAGGAGTCTACCAAACGTTGTTGCGTGGCGGGTGCATTGGTCAACCCGAAAGCCATACGCTTAAATCGGAACATCCCACGACCAGGAACGTAAAAAGCGGTCTTATCACGGTCAGACTCCTCGATAGCCGTCTGCCAAAAGCTGTTAGAAAGATCTATAGTAGATAGATAATGAGCGTCATGTAAGCTATCTAAGATTTCAGAAATATAAGGTAAACTATAGGCGTCTTTTTTAGTTACCGAGTTTAATTTTCTACTGTCTAGACAGAATCTAAAATCGCCAGTCTTTTTAGGGACGACTAGGACAGGAGAACTCCACGCAGATTGACACGGTTCGATTACGTCCATCGCCAACATTTCGTCAACCTGTTCAGCCAAAATCCGCTGCTTTTCAGGCGACATCCTATGATAACGCTGGCGAATGGGTAACGCGTCACCGGTGTCAATCTTGTGGGTTATCAAAGAAGTTAACCCTAAACCCTTCTCTTCGAAAGAAATCGATTTAAATTGTTTAATAATATCGTCGGCAACCGAACGCTCCGAGGGGTTAAGGTGTTCGTACCCATTGATAACCGGTTTAGTCACTGGATTAGATGTGACGTCTTGTTCGGAAGCCGTACTAGAAATGGAATTGAGGTATTTAGGGCAAAGCTTAAAAATACGCCAAAAGTCTATACCTAAAATTAAGTTACTAGTAACCTCTGGTACTACATAAAACTTTAATAAGTGAAATTGATCTTCAAAAGTAATAGGTAAGTTTATGTAACCAATAGATTTTAAATTTTGACCACCAGCTGCAAAAATTGAAATATTATTATTATCAGTGATGAGCTGATAACCTCTATTAATAATATTTAAATGAGAATTATTCCCTAGCAAAGAAATGCAAGAACCGGAATCTAAAAGACCGCACATGCGAAAAGAGTCTATAAGTATATTGACATAAGGTCGAGAATCAGAGTTATTATCCCGGACCGTGTTCACTGAATAGTATTTAAAGAACATGCCTACTGTATTAAGCCATTGTTTCCAATCATTAAAATCGGTAGAGTGGCTAGATGGCTGAGAACGATCCGAACAAACTAGTTTTTTGGATTGCTAGGAGTTGACTTGCGGCAACGAGGGCAAGCCGGAAATTTTATGCCTGGACTCCCACAGCCAAAACAAAATATCTCTGACCTATCTTTCGGACATTCTTTAAAAGTATGAGAGTTATTTTTACATCTAAGACAAAATTTAGGAACAGAGTGTATACTAGAAATTGTTTTATTTTTATTATTATTAAAATTACTATTTGAATTATTATTAAAATTGTTATTAAAATTATTAGAATTTTGCCGAAACTGTTTGTTGGATTTAAAATTATGAAAATAATTATTAGGTTTACTACTAGATTCCCTACTACTACTAGACTTGTAAGCTAGGTCCGGTGCCAAAGTCTCCGTTGTGACCTTCGGAGGTTCGCGGTACAATGTGAGCCGAGACTGCACATCCTCATAATTCTTACAGACCGACTTCAGCTGTTCGATAGTAGTAACCTCAGGAGACGAAGCTAGTATGTTAGCGTAGCAAGGCTTAATATTATGGAGAAGGATCTCCAGCTTCTCACCCTCCCCGACCGGCTTAGTGAGGCGAGAGAAGAGGCCCTCCATAATAGCTACATAAATAGTGATGTTCTCTGTTTCGCCCTGAGTACGACCACGAATCTCGTTCATTAACCTGTATTCGTAACTAGGCTTGTCAAAGTCAGCATACAAAAGATTTAAAAGCTCCGACCAACCATTAACTTTCCGGTAAATGCTACGGTACCAGTGTAAGGCATCACCAGTAAAAAGGTCAAAAGCGTGAGAAAGAACTTTAGCATCATCTACGTTATGTTGTGTACAGTACTCATTAATACGAGAGATAAACGCACGGACACAAGACTTGCCATCAAATTTTAGTTTAAAGTCTGAAAATAATTTTTTGTTCTCACACTGGACTGTGATATTCAGTGGAGGTACATTGGGAGAAGGAGTAGAACCTGGCAAAACGGTGCAACTACCAGAGTCTTTAAGTTGATGAAGTAAACCCAAATGATTTTGAAAAGTTTCAAGGCAACTATTGTAACTATCAATAAGAGGATCGTTATTAGAAATAGAAATTCTGTTAATTCTATACTCTAGGTGCATTAAATAATTCTCCGCCCGGAGCAACGCATTAGGAGCTGGGTGCGAGTCAAGCTGGTGTTTTACTTTTTGAAGTGTCTCCTCAACTCCCAACAGGTCGTCCCGGACGGGAAAAGTAGACTCTAGAATGTCCTCCGATGGATATTCTTCGACTAGTTTAGCAATTTGCTTCCTAAGCTCAGCAACAGTAGAAGCTGGTGTTTCATTACGAATTTGAACTTCATACTCCAACTCAGACTTTTGAAGTGAAATAAATTTAATTTTAGAAGACATTATGAAAAGTTAAATTTATAAAAAATTAATAACCAAAAGTTAGTTAAAAAGGACTTTAAGCAATAAAAAGAGAACCCTAATGGTGAGTGAGAGATAATAGTGTGTTTGTAGTTCCCTAAACAAACTAATTTTGTAGTACAAAATTTAAAAAAAAGGTATAAAGTATTTTACAACCTAATACTTTACACAAAAAAAAAAGACAAAAGAACAGGACAAGACAAGATACTGACTGACTGACTGTTTAAGTAATAATAAGTTTAAATTAAAAGTTAAATGCCACAAAGTAAAAGTTAAAAGTTAAAATTTTAAAAGTTAAAAGTTACTGGCAAAGTATAATATTAACAAAAGGCAAAGAGAATTTTGAATTTAGAGGTTATAAAAGTTTTCTTAACTTAGAATTTCTAAATTAAGGTGAAATTAATGCCAAAAAAGGTAAAAGCCAAAACACATAAGCGTTACTGAAGGTAACGCTGATGCGTGCGCAAGAGATGTGTGTGTATGTAAGTGAGGGTGTGTAGGGGTGTGTAACTGTGAAGTGTAGTGTGTAAATATTATATATATAATTTAAATATTATAAAAAAGTTATTATGCAACAGTGCCAAAATGTTAAGGGTTATATCCCCTAAAAAGAGTAACAACCTGTTAATAGTTCAGGTATGTTACTAGAAAAGTATATACCTTTTTAGCAGTAAAGGTATATAAAAGTATAAATAAATATAAAGAGAAATACTATAAATAAATATAATATTGTGTGCAGAGAGAGGTATCGGTTTCTGCCTTTTACACAACCTGGATACCGCAGGATACGGTCAAGTTCTCACCCCGGACCGATTCGGGGAAATAAACAGTAATATAAAAGAAAACAAAAAGAACTTACTGGAACAATCAATCAGTAGGACGGCACAACACACACACACAAACTGAACCCGCAACCACGGAGAGACCAAGAAACGACTGAGGCTAGGTATATTATATAAAAAAGAAACCGAGTGGGCGCCAATTGTCACCTGGCCGGCACAGGGACAATAAAAAGAGATAAATAAAAAAAAGAATTAATAAATAACAAATTTATTTAAATAAAAAAAAAATACTAGTAGCCAGCGGAGAGAGGGAAACGCGGGCACGAAACCTAGCCTCGGTCTATTTCACAGTCTTAGCTCTCGGGTTTAGGGACACGACACTTATCTGGGGACAGGCAGCGACTTGCGGGACTCCAGCTCCTCAAGCCCCCGCGATCCCGGCAACAGGTGCAGCGTCGATGGCCAGGTGTTGGTGGCAGTGTACGGGATCCCGTATGTGGTGGCAGGTACGGTGTGTGGCGTCAGATGGCGCGTCAGCCAGACGGCATGGGCTGACACGTGGCAAGCCGGTGGGGTGGTAGAACCTCCGGAACGTGGCAGAAGAGTTGCTTCAGAACGTAGCACAGTTCAAGGAGCTGCTCCGGAACGTAGCAGAGCTACTCAGGACGTAGCAGAGGAGTTGCTCCAGACGGTGAACAAGGAGTTGCTCCAGACGGTGAACAAGGAGTTGCTCCAGACGGTGAACAAGGAGTTGCTCCAGACGGTGAACAAGGAGTTGCTCCAGACGGTGAACAGGGAGTTGCTCCAGACGGTGAACAAGGAGTTGCTCCAGACGGTGAACCCCTGGAATGTTCGAGGCAGGCCTTAGGAGAGTGTTCACGCTGTTGATGACCCCCCCTGCAAGCACGTGTTCTCCACCCGAAGACTTCGAGCACGTGGTTGCAGGGTCCATCACAAACATTAAAAAAAAACACTAATTAAAAAGGGAATTAAGAAAATCAAAATACGATTACTACAGAGCAAAAGGTTATTGAACCTCTGACATTGACATTCAAAACTAGGTCAGGGCCATTTTGACCACGGTGAAAGAATTAATATTAGAGAGTTAATATTACAAATAAGAATCTACTTTACAAAATAAAAGGTTGAAACAAGAAGCCTTCAAACACGTGGTCTATCACAAAGAGAAATTTTACAATTTAGACAAATATATAATGTGATTTTCGCCACAATAAAAACCAAATACATAATTAAACTGAATTTACAATAAAAGGTATTAAAAGACAAGAAACTTGGAAAATCCTACAAACACAACACTAAACACGCACTCACCAAAAACGGGGGGTCCTTTGAAAGTGATGAAAAAGAAAGTCATGCTCAAGCCGGGGAGTTTTATACCCTCGAGCCGGTATATTTTTTTTTTTAAGTTGACAGTGGTAGCGGTCAAAGGACGCGATTTAAAAGTCACCAACAATTAAAAAAAAAAAGTTAAGTTAAAAAAATATAATTATCTTTAGGTAGATGTAATTTAAAACAATACTTTTTATTTAATTATGAAATAGTTAATAAAAAAGGAAAACATCTGGTAAAAATAACAGATATCACAACAAGGAGTTAAAATAGTTGCATCATTACCCCAAAGATGACGCTACTAACCTCATTCCGAGTTATAAATTATCGATAAGCGACGCAATCTATTAGGCGTAAAGGTTCTAAAGAGGCCTAATAGATGTCGCTACGCGACATAAGGATCGGCAAAAGCGAGATAGTATTATATGGGTGTACGCGTACAGTAGTGATGGTCCAAACGACTGTAATCAATATGTAATTTTACAGCAGTTCACGTATACGGGTCATGCGCGCCAGTACGTATGAAACGTACGTACGATGCACAGCGACACTAAACAAACGGACTTCAGGCCAACCCACACGTTCCACAACCACACCACGTAGTCGGGCGTATATTTCGTATTGTAAATGAACTGGACCATTTACACGTACCTACCACATTTTGCAGTCGTTGTCAACCACTTGTCAGATACCGACCACATCGCAACCACAACGTTGCGTCGATGCAACGACAGTGCGTGCACATCGCCCGCGCTCTTCTCCACCTCCGTTTCATTGACTTTCGTACGGAACCACATCGCAACCACTGGCGACAACGCAACCACGTCGGCATTTTGTCGGTACCACAACGCAACTACAAAAAGCTGCAGCGACACCATTCACACGTAACCACTGCTCGACGACATTTTGTCGTTGCGATGTCGTGTGGTTGTGGTACGTGTGGTTGTGGTACGTGTGGGTTGGCCCTTATACCTAGTAATTACGCATATTGAACATATTTTCCACCAGACAACGTCAGTTAAGATACAATATATTTTAATGAATAGCCAAACCAAAATATTACTTTTGATAAAAATACGAATTTTCAGATTGAGGAAAAGTCTGAAACATCTGTACCTGGTGCACCCGACGTTCTGGTTGAAGTCATTCGTCATCATCACTAAGCCATTTGTTAGGTGAGTTCATGGTATTTAACTATCACACATTAACGCGAATACGCATTTAAAGCTTTGTTTCAATATTTTTGCGTTACCAGTTTATCCATACTAATATTATAAATGCGAAAGTGTGTCTGTCTGTCACCTCTTCACGCCCAAATCGCGGAACCGATTTTGCTGAAATTTGGTATGGAGATACTTTGAGTCCCGGGAAAGGACATAGGATACTTTTTGTCCCGGAAAATCTACGGTTCCCGCGCGATAAACGAGGTTTGGCGCAACGAAGTTGCGGGCATCATCTAGTTCTATATACGTTTATATGGCATAAAAAAATTACATAACTATAATATTATAGTAACAAAATAAACCACAGTAAAAGACGGTATTACTGCTGACAATATTTTAACTATACATGTAGGGGCTACTGCTGCAGCCTGCCGTACAACCAATATTATATTAAATATGTATGATAAAGATAAATGATAATTAAGGGAGAACGATTAAGGATGATAAATAAAACCGCTCCCTTTGATGGATAAATGATAACTGACTTTATTTCACGCAATACAAATGAATATGATCCGCGACATTATTGAATCTTAACGTGTAAGCATATATTTTATTATGTACGGTTGGCAACAACTCGTACAATACATAATAATAAACAACTTAAAACACACTTGATTTCTAGTTCAAAATTCTTCCGCAAGCTGAGCTACGTGAAGAGTCTCGCGGAGTTGTACGAGAGAGTCCCCGTCGAGCCCAACGCCATACCGGAGATCGTCAAACAGTACGACGCGCGCCGATAGGGTCCACATACACGTTTAAACCAATCAGTGACGTCAAAACACGTGACGTCATAACAACTTGAGCTTCGCCTATCATACAGACACTTGCCTCAAAGGAGTTCCTAACTAACTCCTCGAAAGAACTTGTAATGCAAAGACTCAGCTACCACTCTGTGATGTGGTTCGCCACCACACTCAAACTACGTTGTGATCACATTGTTTTGCCTTTCAACGCAGGTTAGGCAGTTAATATTAATAAAAGACATCTGAGTAGATACAGAATAAAATACGAAACTGAATTTTCACGTATGAGCAGAAGTGGTGATGTATGAAAGTTTTTCGAACTGAGTGTGAGAATTAAATAACTTCTAGAAAATATAAATTATACCATCTATATAAAACTCTTTAAAAAAAGAATGTTGATGTTATCCTGGGATCTCAGCGATGTTCCCGCTATATTGCGTTTAATGTTGCCAACTTACAAAATTAGAAAATAATAAATTATATTTACTGAAGTTCTACAAAAATTCTTATAGTGTGTACTGGGTTGGCAACATTTGCTAATGCGTAGACGCACTGTAAAATTGTCATAGACAATAATATTATGCACTAGTATAATACTTTTACACGGACATAGAGCAATAAACTTTCTACTAATGCGTTTATATTTTAATTTGAATATTAAAAAAAACTTTGTCATCTTTTAAATACCAGTTAAATTTAAATAAATTTGTTCGCAAAAATAAAATGTTTGCGCATATTTTTCTTATAAACATGTAAGTAGAATTCTATAGAACGCACCTAATTTAAATGTATTAAGACACAAATAGACAAAGCCGCCACTTTTTTACCTTTGTAATTAGTTTGAAAATTTTAAATATAATGTAGTGCAACTCAGGATATAGGCTGTGCAACTGTAAGTCATATCGTCACTAGTAGCTTGCAAGTAGGCCGTTAGCTTTTCTACCTTAGTTTACGCTCAACGAGTACCTAAATCTCATTTTATATCAAATTTACTAAATACTTAAAGTACTTTGTAAGCACAAATATAAGATAAGGTATGTTAGTTAAAGCTTGAAATATGTACGGTGGATTTGCGATATGTATTTCGAATGGATGTTTTTCTTTTCCGTATGACCGTACGTATTTCGAAGCTTGAAACATTGCCAATGTTAATGTTCCAAAAACTTGCCTACAAAAATTCTACTTGTATTTTTCACCTATTTCTACAGTATTATATTTTATTATGACTGTAATGTATTGAAGATTTTACTAAAATTATTTAAATTCTCATTCCTATTATTAGTGTAATTATTTTAAAAAGTATTGAAAATATGATGTATTTTGGAAAATCTCAAATTTTGAATTTCTTGTTATGAATCGTGGTTGCCATAAAAATGATATTTTATTAGAATTAAGGACATCATTATCCGCTTAAAAATAACACAACGAATATAATAGATAAATATTTTTTTTTAATGCAAAATGTGATTGTATCGTTTTGTGTACTCGGGGAGGAGTGCAAATATCTGTTACGTGGTAAGACATTCCCACAATATGGAAGTAAAGACAGTGCACTACTATTTATTTTACTGTAATAAAATTTACAATGTTATAGAATTAGTATTAGGGTTGAGCTGATCGGGCTCGAAGGACCAACGGCAACATTCCAGTGTACTCGCGAGTCTTATTTAGTAAGTCGCGTGCTAACGATAGCTAACTAGCGCTCTACAGCCTCGTATCTTTAGGTTATCAGCTATCCAAAAGCCTGGATATCTCATCTGGACATGAGGCGTTTTACGAGTGAGTAAGCGACTCGCCTGTTTTACGCACGTACCCGAGATACTAGAGCTACATATATCGAGTCCAGATGCTTACGTGCGTTTTCTAACTCGCGCGTAAAACGCTTGCAATGACTCGACTCGCTCGTAAAACGCGCGAGTCGAGATACTTGGGTGCCATTGCAGCGTCCGAGTCCGTTGCGAATGGACGTATTATAATTACGCGCGAGTCCGTTGCGAATGGACGTATTTGATTGGAGCGTAATAACTTCGAGTCCATTTTTGTAGCGTAAAAACGCGCGTAAAACGCGGTATCTGGACGCAATAGAAAGTGAAACGTGCGTATGGACTTCGCGCGTAAAATGCCTCATCTAGACGGGCACTAAGAACTTTAGCTTCACATTATAAATGCAACGTAAAAAATATTTTATATCTCAACTGCTAGGTACCTTTTTAGTATTCTCTGTCAAATATGATTCTTCGGTGCCATTTTCGTTTTGTAACTATTTTGCAACGAGTTCTGTTACGTATGGCTTATCTCCTCTTTACAATGATAAAAGACAAAATGAGCTTTAATTTACTTATACATAGTGTGTAAAATCCAGCAATAAATTGTACATATACAGTATCTATACATAGAAGAATGCACTCTATTATTTTCATATAGCTCGTAAGTTGTGTAAGAATTATTGTGTGTAGCAAATTGTATGTAGTCGATGCAGTGATGTTCTCTAGTGCTGAATAGAATCGTTTTTCTCTATAAGTTACATAAATATAATTAAGTATTAAGAGTTCACTTTAATTTAAATATATTTTACTAGTCCTAATTTAGTACGCTAACGATTTTTAATAATTTTACACGAGTAGGACATTCTCTATTCAGATTTAAGTTGGACAGTCCAGTACAGAATAATTATTTTTTCGCAGTAAGTATTATTTACCTGCATATTATGTGATTATAGTGTTTTTAACATGCACCATAAGGTAACGTCACGGTAAGGTGAGTCATTCGTTCATTAAAATATAATATCGAAAGTCTTTTCTAGATGTGATATAACGCCATGACGACAATGTTTTGTTAATTGAATATATTTCATCACGGGGTATTACATCAGGATGTTATTTTGGGAGTGAGACAAACCAAAGCTGCTGAAACTATTTTCTAAACACTTACAAGTCGGAAATTACTAATGGTGCTTAGGTTTGGCTCACTCCTCAAATGCTGCACAATATCAGAAAGTCTGAAGTGAATGTAATTTTGAAGTTTTTAAATATTTTGATAAAAAATATTAATTTTAACACAATATTTTAATTTATACTAAATCAAATTTTGGTTGCAGAGTTGTCAAATAATATTATTGTTCATAGAGAAAATATATAATTCTAATATACAAAATTTGTTTAATTGCTACCCTTAAAACCGCTAGAATTTCACTAGTATCACCTATTATCACGATTGCTATGACTCCTCCCAAATCGGAGGTCCCGATCCACTTAGGGTCAATTTTTTGCGCAGTCGAAACGTAGCGCAGCGCGTCGAAGCGTCAAATTCGCGACAAGTCGCGCGGATTTGCCACAGTGTCTACAGTGATGACGCGTAGATTCGCTTGTGGGCGCGAGAATGCGCGCGCACCAAAAAGCGGTGGTCAAGCGAAAGTGCGCGCGGATGAGGCTCGATGTATACGTTCCCGCGCCCGAACGCACTGTTTAGCGGCTACACCACGAGATCACAAGCAACTGTATGTAAATGACAGTGCGACTGCGCCGCTATTTAAATTATATTTTAATATTACCTAAGTTTAATTAAGAGGCGACATATAATGTATGGCGTTTGGGTCAAATTGGGTCAGAATATTTTTTTTAAATAAATTCGTAGAAGGCAATTTTCAGGCCTTAAATATTATACTTGTAGATATCAACTACGATAACTTGGCGCGCCCCTCCAAAATTCAAAACGTTTGAAGTGCGTTGTCATAACGTTTGAAGTGCGTTGTCTTGCGCGGTAGGCTAGTTATGATTAGTTGACCAACAAATCTTGGTAATAAGTGACAATTAACTGAAATATAACGTGTACTGTGATTGGTTGAATACTTACTACATACAAACTCTTTCATAAGGATGTGACTACACACATTGAAACAGTCATTTGGAGGGGCGCGCCAAGTTATCGTAGTTGATCTCTATGGCATTTGATAAAATTACAATTTTATTAAATTTTCTGCCAGTCATCTGCATGATAAAATACTACGTTTTTTTGGCCAAAACGTATAACGTAAGCGAATTCTCCGGCAGGCGCGCTGCCTGCTCTTACTTATTCTTAGGCGTCCCCCACATTAGGCGTGTGCATTTCTTGGGCGTGTGGGCGAGAGAATGCCGCGTGCGCACAGACATGTACATTGTACGCGTGCGCGACGCTTATATGCAGTGCGCTCGCGGCACGCACGCGGCGCTCGCGTCGCTAGTACGCCCGAGGAACGCGCACACCTAATGTGAGGTCAGCCTTAACTAGATAAAACCCGCAATTCCGTTGCGCCAAAATTGGTTTATCGCCCGGGGACCGTACACTTCCCAGGATAAAAGTATCCTATGTCCTTTCCCGGGACTCAAAGTATCTCCACTTTACACGACACCTTTTCGCATTTATAATATTAGTATGATCTATACTTTAGACTAGTTCTTTTACTAGATACTTAAGTAGAGCATACTCGCTTCGTTTACCATTATTATATATTTTGGACTGCGGATAAGGTGAAAGGTGAATAAAAAAGTTAAATATATTAGTAAATATTTATTACGTCAATATGTAAGTCATAGAATGCCCCTAGCTTAGATAAAAGAGCTACCGAGGAGCTACACAATAAAATCTTCAAATAATCATAACAAATTAATATAATCGAACAAATAATAATCACTAAATTAAATTATTAGTAAGAATTTTATTTGGTTTTTTAATAAACATGTTGTATGAGTTTTTACAAACATTAAAAACAAAATGAGAATATTTTTTATTAAATATTACAGATTACAATAATTGCGGCTCGCATTGAGAGACACGAACGAATGTGCTTCAAAATATAATTCTAGCTCTCTAGGCTTTAATGACCCCCACCTAATTTAGTATTGTAAATCAGGTGGTGGTTATGTTGGAACAATTTTAACTTATCGTTATTCGTATGAAGCGGTTTCAGATTCTCCCAATAACAGACGACTTATCTAAACACGACATACTATATACGAGGTTACAAAATACTACATTAATAAGACACCGTTTAGCCTGGACATTAAAATGCATATTACACGGTACACATCCATATAACTCTAAACATACATACTAGAGTCTAGACTATAGAATTGGTGTTTCATACCTTCAGTGGACGTCATCCCTTTTGGGTGTATGTACATTGTTTATAATTAATACGTTCTGTCCCCATTATACGATATATAATTCACAAAATATTTCAATAGGTCGTTACTCCTATAAGAATAATAATATAAATATATAGAATATAAAATGGTGGTATTGCACAGGTGCAGTATAGTTGGGGACAGACACGAGACAGCACTGCGGGCTAAGGCACGCTATGTTATGTCGAGACCTCTATACCGCCGGCTCGGGACGCTACCTCGCTATAAGAAAAAATACCTTATTATAATACAACTATATTGTGTTTATGACTGTTAATATAATTAATACTAGTTACGAGTTTAGCACAATATAATTTAGTACGAACATACTTTGTGCACACCATACAGGATTAGAAAATTACTTTTTAATTATACTTTGTAAATAGCTTTTTACAATATTATTTGCAATTATTATGATTCGTTCGACCAATGAATAATATTTGTTTGTATCACAATATTGTATTTTAACCATTTGAATCCATTCTGATTTTTTAAAATAAAATTAATCATAATAATTATATAATTTCAGCTGTCAAGTATTAAAGCTTCATAAGTATATTATATTATGTAATTATTCTGCTTGGTCGAACGAGGTCTTTAATAATAATTAATTTAAAGGTCTTTCTTTCACTGAAACCACACATTTTATACCGATTGTACTTTATTACATTCAATATAAAATGTATAACTTTCAATTTATTAAAGTTAATAGAAGGTAAATGTTAAAATAGTTACCATAATAATGCACCACGATACATTACACAGCTACACATCTATAATTATTATAAACTATGGCACAATTTCGTTAATATAATGACAAGACCGTCATATTTAGTTGCACTCGGCATGACTCGCTGATGGGTCAACACTCGACCCAGTCAATAAATCGATGTGTCCTACGAATAAGGGCTGAAAATGGTCAGTTTGATTTTTTATTTTAAAAACGTTTTAGTAATTAGTATTTGAATGATTATTTTATTTGCTGTTCGGGCGATAGTTTCTGTAGGAACCATCGATAACGGAAAGTTTTAAAAAGAACCTAAATAAATCGCTTTATCATATTGAGGTAATTTTTATTATTATAAAAGTTATGTCAATTTCAATATAAGCTTTCAATAAGCACCTGACGGGATTTTTAAAATTCCTAAAATAGCTAGGCTCGTAATTTTAATCTATAACATCTAGTACATAATAATATTAAAGGCATCTCGTATATAAGGACCCCGGCGGGGTTAACACTTTGTGAGAAGATTCAACGTCGAGACAAATACATTTATCAATTTGTAAGTACATCATAATTTTTGTCAAAATTTCTTTCGTTCGAGTGAGACCCACTCGCTAATAAATCTAGACAAAATGTAACAAATTAATAATCTTCAAATTTTAGCACCTCCATAAGATTTTGTTAAAGTTGTTTAAACAAAAATAATAATTATTATTTTCCGAAATTTTCGAGGCACTCTCTCACATACGTCGTTAGATCAAATTTAAAAATAATTTAAAGCGTCAAACATAAAACGAAGCTGCAAAATGCTCGGTCCAACTTCACCGACTCGTGCTCCCTCTACACGTGGTTAAACTCAGTCATATAAAATTTTGTACATAACATTAAATAACAAAACAAGACGCAACCGCACATGCGACATCTAATTTACATCTACTACCACTACGCAAGCAGAACGACAAGCGGCCAAACCTTTATAAGTTTCCGAATTTTTTGGTGACGGTGGAGCTGGACTCGGACTTGTGTGAGCTGGTCATCACCGACTTGCGCTCGATCGTCTCCGACGTGACGGTCCGTTTCGAGAACCTCCTGTCCAGCGAGTCCATCTCCTTGGCCAGCTCCACGGGCTTCTTGACCTCGGCGATGGTCGCGGTCGAGTGGTAGTCGGAGGCGTGGAAGTCGGAGGGCCGCATGAAGGAGCGGCTCGTGTCGGAGCTGAGCTTGGAGTTGAGCGTGCCGAAGCGCGAGTCGAGGGTGCCGTAGCGCGAGTCGTCGTCAAAAGACTTGGCGAGCTCGTCGATGCCCTCCAGCCTAACGGGAGTGACGGGCTCGTAGCGCGTGCTGGTGGTGGTCATGTTGACGGGCGACGAGCTGTAGATCTTCGTGGTGGTGATCTTCTGCGTGCCGTTGGGGATCTCCTTCACCTCGGTGGTGGTCTCCTCGAGGAAGTCGGGGCCGGCGGCGCTGCGCACTTCCCTGCCCCCCGGGGACGATATCCTCTCGAACTCGGCCGTCGGCATTTTCACCGGGTTCACGCTTTTGAAGTCTGAGTACTCCGTCCGCTCGAACTTGGAGGGCGTCGAAGTGGCGAACGGCGACTTGACCTCCCGCCGAGACTCGGTGGTGATGACCTCGGTCTTCGGGTAGCTCCGGTAGGACTCGCTCCGGACCGAGTACTCCGAGTGCTTCGTGCCGCCGGGAATCGCCTCCGTGGACTTCTGGTGCTCGGAGAAGGTCTGCCCCACGCCGTCGAAGTTGGAGGGCTTCCTCAGCGAGGAGTATATCGGCTCGGATTTGACGTCGAACTTGAGATCCCGGGCGTTGAACTTGGGGCTGAGCGGCGCGGCCGCAGAGTCGTACCCAAACTTCTGATCCTCGGTGTAGGACTGGGTGGACTCGTAGTTTCGCCGGTCGTCAGTTTTGGAGTAGTATTCGTCGACCGGGCGCGGGGTGTCGTAGAGTCGAGTCTCGTAGCTGAAATCGTACCCACGGTTAGAGTGTGTTAGGTCGGAGTGAATCGCGACCGAAACCGTTCTAGCGAAACCGCCACCACATGCCATGCGGTATTAGACACAAAGTTATTAGTCGAAGTGAGTGAATAGAGGTCCTCGTTGATCGTCGTCCAGTCAAAAACTCTACTTCCGGATACGACCCCCGAAACGACTGAACTAGACCCACCAGAAATTGGAAAAGTGACGGTGCCGGTGACCTACCCCGGTGCGAGAAGAAGGAGAGAACGAACCCAATCAAGAACTAGCGTTGTCCTCGTACTTTAGGTGTGAGAGGCGGCGCGGCGGCGGCGGGGGCGGCCTCTCGCGCCGGTAGAATATGCGCTCGGGGTCCGCGGGCCGCGCGGGCGGGGAGGGCCGGGTGGGCCGCGCGACAGGCAGCGACCCCGACTTGACGACGACCGACTCCGCCCTAGCGTTACGTTACACCCACATGCACGTTAGGAGAAAGAAAATTAGAGTGATTAGCTACCGCTATTAAGCTCTACGTCCTACGACATAAACGGACATGAATATTTATTATCTCGTTAGTCGCTAGAAGCCTCATTGTATTTGTTATTTATTAATAAATATTACATGTCAGTTTATATTGAAAATGCTACTATTATTTTAATACAATTAATTATATTTTGAGGAAGCATTATGTAGAGGAGGCAAAGTTGTAAAACATGCTAAGTATTGAGTAAATTCAGATCATTACTATTGTTACACAAGTCGACACACTTGATGTTTTTTCATCTACATATTTGACGAACGATTAATAAATAAGTTTTATTAGTAAATAATCTCTTGGACAGTCTTATAAGTCAGTCGATTAATTTTTAACGTAAGACGTGTTAAATAAGCATCAAGTCTGCGATCATGCACAGGGTCACAGGGCAATGTAATATGTACAGAACGATGTTCGTATTCGATATTCTCGATCGGCAAACACGGTGGAGGCATTCGATGCATTAATTTACAATCTTGACTTACTTAGTTTTCATCGTTCTGTCATTCCTGCTTTTATCTCTGCAAACGAAACATCGGTATATCAACTATGTACCGTCGATTGTTAATACTGTATGCATATTTTATGTTCTTTTCGGAATTCCCGGCTGGTCTAAGCAGCTTTGGCTAGGCTCAAGCTCATGCGCCGTAGTCCATAGAGGAGCGAAGGGTAGGCCAATTAATCTAAATCTAGTGACTTAGCTCTAATACAATTTTGAATTAAATATTACCAACAGACATAAAATGTTGAGTATCATTTCCATAGAAAATTTTTGGAGCAGCAAGTAATCTTATGTTTTTTTTATTATATTTTAACGACAATAATTTGACGACATCGTCATTAGAAATAAAATCGATTACTTGTTACTCTTTAACAGATTGTCAACATTTCAGACAATTTATATATAATATTATAGTAGTAATATAATATATTCTATGTATCCAGGCACATTTCATAAGTTCTATCCGAAGGCACATTATACATGATGTTGGTTAGAAGTATATTAATCATCTGTCGCGTCCAGCAGCGTGAAAGAAAGCAAGATTATTATTAGAGTTTGTTAAAACATCAATCAATTTATTGATCGGTCAAAATATTTTTTAATGCGAGACTATTTTGGAAACTCTTTTTTGTAACTTGAATATTGATATAAAGTAACATTAATGTGACTTAAAAACATATTTTGACCGTGCCGTCGTTATTAACAACTTACCGAGTCGTGAACCCCTCATAGTTCTGCTTGGGAGTTTCGTCTTGAGGTCGGAAACTCGAGAACGAGGGGCTCTGCGGCTGTTTGTCGTACCCGTTCTGACCGGGCGAGCCGTGGATGGAGTGGTTGAGGTTGGACACGTGCTGGCTGAGGTTGGACATGTGTTGGCTGATATGCGAGGCGTCGCGTGTAGTGTTGTGCGTAGTGTTGAGTGTGGTGTTGTGGGTGGTGTTGTGCGTCGCGTACGTGCTGTTCGGGCTGTACGTGGTGTTCGCGAAGCTGCTCGTCGGAGATTTGAACCTGAAAAATGGGAACAGAAAATGTAACAAATAATAAATTAGAGGTAGCCCGCAAATTGGTTGGATATGAATCCATTTATCGCGCATCCATGTAAGTTAGAGACAGTCAGCAACATTGTTTGAATCGGAATCAGTTTATCGCGCAAGAATTGTACATTTTTCGGTGTCGATAATTATGTACGCCCTTTCCAAAAACGCAAAGAATTCCCTTAGCTAATTCCATCAATATCAGTTACAACAGCAGGTTACCTCCTGCGGACGGATCAGAGATTTTCTGAACTAGAAAAAAAGACAACGAAAAAAAAAAGACATTAGCATAGTATAAAAGTGTTTTTTTTTTCTTTTTGTTATCAGCAACCAGCTTTATATGAAGCTATAATCTGATGAGGTCGCTTTTAATAGGAGTAAGTGGATGTTGTTCCCTTGAACATCATTCCAAGTCTAAAACCTGTTTCCTTTTAAGGCGAACAGTGTCTCCTGTAGTATTAAGGAGTTAATATAAAAGTACTTAACCAAAGAGGATATAAACTACGTAACATACTTAACATAAGTCATACCTGTGCGGCAGCGAGTGGTCGTGATCAGTGTCGGTGTCCTCGCCCGACGTGTCGCGCAGCTTGTACTTGGCCTGGCGGATCGCCGTCAGCCGCCCGCGCGCCTCCTCAAGCTCTTTCTCGATACGGAGCACCTCCGATCTGATTATAAAAATATTAAATAAGAAATGGCTTAAAATGGCTTAAAATGGGCAAGGTTAGAAGCGATTATTGTGTGTCATGGAAAACTACAAAAGGCACCAAAGTTTATGTATTTTTTTTTCCTTTTTTTTAAGTTCAGCTCTGTTTCTCTTTCGCATCATATAATTAGAGTATCTGAAAAAATTATGGATAAAAGTGAGACTACACTAAAGCGAGACGACACGACGTCATCGCTATCGTCGTAAAACGTCAGTTCTATGGAAGGTAAGTGTCGTGTCGCGTAGTGTCGCGTAGTGCGGTCTTAACTTTAAAGCTCTTCCAAACCCAAAATGTCAATGTTTCTAGAGGCTTTAGAAAAGTAGACAGAACTAAGGAGTACCTCGACTTCAAACAAAGACAATTTTTCACAAATTAGTAACGCATTAGTAGTAGTGGCTTTAGTGTAATTTTCCACAAATCGTCTTTCAAACCCAAGATTCATAAGTCATCAAAAACATTATCAAATCGTACCTAGCATCAATCTCCTGCGCGATGCCACCAACCATGCGTCGATTGAGCACGAGCGAACGCTCGTCGTCGCAGTGTATGGCGTCGCGGGCCGCGCGCACCAGGTTGTCGGTGGAGCGGATAACCTCCGCGCCCGCCGCTTGTAAACGTCGCGTCGACTCCGACGATGGGTCCGCCTTCACCTGTAAACACGTGTGTGTTTATGATGACGATTGACGAGGGATTATAATTATTGTGGCCAAGGGATACACAACAGAAGCAGAAGCAAACAAAGAGTTATGAGTAAGTCGGCCTTTTAGACACTCTTCTCTTTAGGTCTTCATTTGTTTTAGAGTTGTTATATTGGTGAAGTTGGCTATATACTATACTCTTCCAACAATTATTTCTAAGCCTTAATTTTTATCCAAATCTCATAATAATGGATTGTTTAAAACTTTTAAAAGCGGTAAAGTGATTTCTATAATATGTATATGTAAGTAGGGCTTGTCTAACTTAAAGTGACGCGCCCTTCCCTCGTGTTCACAGTACAAAATGTTTCATTTATATCAACTAGTGAAGTGGTGGGGTGTAATTTCAAATAAGACAAGCTCTATTACAAAAGCAGCACATCGACGTCATCATCAAATGTGTCTCAAAACATACCTTGCACGCAACCAGCAGCTGCGCAGTGGAGGAGGCGACCTGTCTCGCACTGGAGATGAGGCGCTCTTCAGAGGCGGCGCCCTGCACGAGCGCGTTGGCGGCCTCTACTAACGCGTGCGCCGCCGCCGCCACCAGCCGCGCCGCCGACACCAGACCCTCCGACCACTGGCCGTCGTCCGACGACGTTGCGGGACGACGAGCCACTTTACCCTGTATGTTTACATTGGTATTACATCATTGACGTCAAATGTTATGAAAGTCATTGGAATGTGTAAGTGTTTTATTTAGATTTCAAATAAAAGTTAATACTTTCTTAGATATCTTTTAATCTCCTAATTATAAAAATAGTTACATACGCTACAATAGTAATGGCCTGTTTCACCACTTCCTGATAAGGTGCCGGATAGGTTATCCACAGCTTATTTGACATAAAATGCTCCATTTCTATCTGTCAAGTTAAGTTGTGGATAGCCTATCCGGCACGGAAGTGGTGAAACAGCCCCTTATACCTTTAAAATTAATTCCGTTGACACAAATACTTAAACAAATGTTGTATAATTTATTTGCGTCAACGGTGATATAAGGTGATATTACCTGATCAATAAGTTCTCTCTGAGCGGCGGACGCGGCACGGACGAGCGCGGATGTGGCAGCGATGATGGACTTGGCCGCCTCCAATATCATCTCATCGAAGTTGAGCGTCTCATCGGTCTCCTGCAATAAAGTTAATGTTTACATAAAATTATGTATCGTTGTAAGTTGGTCTTTATTACATTCAAACGGTCTTAAAATATTTATACGATAAACAATTTTTACAACTAGACACATCCTCGATTTGATCTTCTCCTCGCCGTACGTAGCTTTCGTCACGACCGATGGGTAATATGTTTGATTCCCGGTCGAGTAAATAATACAACCAAGAATATCAAACATATCTCACCGGCACGTGACTTACTCCTCGCGGTATATCTGTCTTCGATCTTCTCATTATGCATCTTCCCCTATAATTGCTTTATCTTCTCTCTCGAAATATAATATTGATACAAATGTATATAGTTATTTTCATATATTTTCAATTTAAAATATAATTGTAATATTCTTTACCTGTGATCGTAAGTTGCGCGGGCGCAGCGAGTCGAGTTTGCGCGCAGCGGCGTCGATGGAGGCAGCGGCGCCCAACAGCTCTTGTTCCGCAATGACGGTCGGGTCCGCGGGGTCCACCCATTCCGTGCCTGGAGACACAATAAATAATCATATCTAATCTTTTGAAATTACTATAATATACTATCAATTTTACAGTACCACTAACACACACTCATAGACCTTGTGTACGGTTCAGTGTGCCGATGAAGTAGTTCAATTATTATCAGATACTAGATGATGCCCGCAACTCCGTTGCGCCAAAACTTGTTTATCGCGCGGGAACTGTACATTTTCCTGTGACAAAAAGTTTTCCCGGGACTTAAAGTATCTCCATGCCAAACAGCCAAATCGGTTCAGCGGTTTAGGCGTGAAGAGGTAACAGACAGACAGAGAGACACACTTTCGCATTTATAATATTAGTATGGATGTTTTGTAATTTAAGCATTACATTAAAGGTAGCTCCCCTACACCTTGATTGATCAATGACACCGCTACCGCTGAATCGATTACTAGCCACTAGGAACACAAATTTTGGTGCACAGGTGCAACGAAATGGTGGACAACAATACCTAGTTTATTACATTACTCTTCCATTATAAATTAGACCCCACCTTTGAGCAGCTCAGCAGCAGCCAGTATGTCGGCGACAGCGAGCGCGACGGCTCGCGAGCGGTCCGGCAGCGCGGCGCGGTTGGCGGGCGGCAGCAACGCGGCTAGTAGCGCGCGGAACGCCTCCGCCGCCGCTCGCGTCGCTTCTAAAGTGCGTTGGCGGATCTCGTCGCTCTCCGCTGCGTGCGCGGCGCCCTGCAAGTGCAAGTTTACATTTAGTTATTGTTATACTATTTATACAACATTGTAGAAAACCCACACAAACGTTGCTTTTTATCTCCTTCATAAATTTGACATACAGTGTATTTTTAAAGGATAGCATTATGTCGTTACATTATTCCTACAAAAGCATTATAAATACATTTAGGATTTAACACAAGCATTTTCACTTATTAGCTACTTAAAGATTCTTAGCTATGCAATTAGCATTCATAAGTTTACAGGGTGCAATTAAACCTTCCTGCCAAATTTTGATATATTGATCCTAAATAAAAATAAAAATACACGTATTTTTTCTTTTATAATCACTCAGTACTAAAATGTTGAGAAATAGCCTCCGAAAGTTATCCTAAAAAACACTACAATTAATGGACATTACGCGTCGCCCGCGCGTGACGTGTCCCCGCGCGCGCGCCTCGCCCCGCGTCACCCCCGATCATACCCACCGCCGCGAGTGAGCATTCTGCAACGATTTTAAATGGGATAAAATATGTCATTAAAAAAATAACAACCAATTTTTTTTTGGTTAAATGGATTCTCCTAATGATATCTAAGCCCTGGAAAAAATTGGCAGGAAGATTTAATTGCATCCTGTATAACTATGACATTTTCATACCTTTCCGTGTATCTTTTAGACTCTTTTACAAGTACACTTTTACAAGGACGTACACTATTTTATGATATATTTGTATTGAAAAATAATAAATGTTTGAGTTATCCAGTATATAAAAAAAATACCTTGGCAGCAGTCAACATATCGACGACGGTCTTCCGGCCGAGGTTGGCTGCAGCGGTCAGCTGGTCCTGTCCGCCCGCGCCGCTCGCGCCTCCCGCCGCCACTGCGCGCGCCGTCGCGGCCGTCATCAGCCGCGTGCACCGTACCAGCTCCTCAGGTGATGAAGTGCACTTCGGCGCCGCGGGGGACATCAGGATCTGCAAGTTGGAAGATATTCGTTTAATAATAATTTATCGAGAGTACGGACTGTTTATATTGTTTTTGTTAAATGAGGGCATAATTAATAAATGACGTTGACAAGCATGTGGACTCTACAGAACTTATGCGTATGGATTTGATTGTTTGTTACCTTTACAATAACTATCGTTGTCATTCGAGTGGATGAACGAATAGAATACAATTTCTGAGTTTTAAAAATTTATTGAATCAGAAAATATATCAGTTTAATTACCTCGATTTCTTGTGAGATCGCTTCGATGGTGGACTCGAGCGCCCTCGTGCCCCGGGTGTGTTCGTCCTCCACGGCCTTGACAGTCTTCAGCAGTGACGTCACGTTGGTCACCATCACCTACAACACAACACACTTATAAACATCACTCGCGCTAAACATTATAACAAATACTAAAGCTCTGGTTAATTTTATTAGAATTTTGAGGCCAATGTATAATGGTTTTGCCAATTAGGTCCACTTTAGTACTTGTTACGTGTTGGCCCAAATGGAATGTAAAATTATATTTTGGAATTCTTAAGTAAAAAATACTAATTTCTAGGACTTTAGACCAACGCGTGAATACACCAAGATTAATTCAAAACTTTATACTAATTTAAATACACACGTAGCAATCTTATTATTTCTATTGAAGTCATTAAGGACATTTAGTTCGCATAGAAACAATTGCTAAGCGTATATTATCAAGAAAATCATATTATTAGAGCTTAGGGTTACCAACTAATTAGGGCCTAGAAAATCGACAAAAACACCCACTGTGTTTAAAGCACATGCCATAGCAGGAAACCCATAAGCTTTCAACCATATATACATAGATATAAATAGATAAGCTCATCGTATGTATACGTCAATATTGGACTTTCAAAGCTCGCTGTGATCCCTCCCAGTGGAGTCTGTGAAATGAAAGCTTGTGGCTTTGGGGTTACACACTCTTAGCTCCGGACACCATGGATGACAGAGCGGTGATGGGATGTGATGGATGAAACGGGTTGGAATGGAAATAAAAATGAGGTTGTTACAATAATTTGTAACTTTAAATCAATTATAAACTTTTTAAGTGTTTATTTAATTTTATATAAAATACAAGTACCACCACTTTTAATGTGTGTTATAACAAGTAAAAATAAAGTTTAATAAAAACGTATTTAAAATAGGTTTCAATTTAATATCAAAGTTTTACAGTTTATTCACGCTACAGAGAAACTTGGAAGAATTCTGAAAGCGATTGAAAGTGAAATGTCAAGGCTGAAAATATGATAAAACGTTAGAGTCCCAAATCGTTTCGGTTTTACATAAATAAGCGTCTATAATATATTTACAAATAAATCATGCTACATTTTTTACACTCATCAATCATCATGTTCGGGAGGCCAGTAATTTCAGAAAACGAGAAGAAATGGGCCAATTTAAACTATTACTGGCATCGAGAAAATGATATGACGTGATTTGGGACTACAACAGTATTAGTTACTTCGGACACCACAACGTAAATGAACCGATGACAATAAACACCATGCTATCCATTGCGTGCCGTTCGTTTGTTAGGTTGTGGTAGTGCGATGTCAGCTATTAATGAACAGCTACATAATAATTCTGACCGATTCGTCGCTGCTCTTCTTCACGTCCTCGGTCTCGTGAAATCGCGAGTTGTTGACCTCGTCCAGCATTTTTAATTGCTCCTCCATTCTGCTGTTGGGTCGAGATCTGCGCGTTCTCTTTTCCATGATAGCTTTTATTCTCTTTATATCCTCGCTGCTAGTATCCTTGTTATCGAGAACTGACTCGTAGAAATTCCACCAACTGTCGATAGTACCGAACTGTTGCTCGCGGTTTTTGAGAATATCCTCATAAATTGACCACCAATTGTTCGCATAGTATTGCATTGGATATGTACGCGTCAAGTCGTAAATTTCTAGGCTGTTTCTAGATTTCTGGTGCTTGTCTCTAATTCTTTCTAAGCTATTAGAATGACTTATAGTTCTATTGCTATAGTGGTTAATATTCTTAGTGATATTTTGCTGGGAGTTCACGTTTAGAATAACATTTCTGTGATAAGTCGGAGGCGCAGACTGTCTGCCGTCTTGATCATTAGGAACTATATTTTCTTTACCGTTGTGCTCTGTTTGATATCGTTTTATTATTTCGGTATAATACTTTTCTAGGAGACACAACTCTTGATATGTATATTTGGACACATCGATTCTATTATAAATATCTAAAACTTCGTGTATATTTATATTTCTCTTTCTACGATCGATTTGAACATTGGAAAGAACTTTTAATTGTTCTATCAAGGGATCGAAACCTTTAAATATAAAATCTTTTTTGGCGAACGCTATTAACTTTAAGACCATATCTTCATACTTTATATCGTATTCCAAATCTTTGTTACTTATCTTTGACATATCAACATCATGTATGAAACTTTCCAATGTTTTCTTCTCTTTTTCATACTTATCCATTTCAAATTTAATATCACCCAATACTAGTTCGTGGCCGCTAAACCGAGCCAACTCCTTTCTAGTCTCCTCCATCTTTTCCAAGTTTCTTTTTGCCAGCGCCCTCCAAGATTCCGTGTCATCTTTAAACATTTCCCAAAATTCTTTAGTTTTATTTTCATTTGCTTCGATAGCTACACTGTCAATTTTTTTAGGTTCCTCCTCGGGCTCTTTTGTAGGTTCAATAGTTACTTCTGGACTTTTCAGTTCTAATTTGATAGGTTTTACTTTTCTGACCTTAAACACTGGGCTCGTGAGCTTCGTCGGTTCAGGTTTAGGCTCGTGTGTATTTTGTGTCGTTGTAATCGTACTAATAGTGGTTTTAATTCTTTTGCTAATAACTTCTTCGTAATCTAAATCTTCTACTATTTGGGACAATCTCTTCATCTCTCTATCTAGCTCCGTACTAGCTTTATTCATTTCCTCCTCCTTCCTTTTCCTTCTCCGGACGGCTCTATCTGCACAATCCAAGTATAAGTCTATCATTTTCCTCAGTTCGCCCAAAAATATACTCTCCCCATATTTAACAACGCGCCAATCCATATCGAACAGACTATTTCTCGCGGCGAGATTGTATCTGACGTTCACGTCTTCGTTTATTTCTCTCTTCGGTGGATTTAGCATTCGGCTCTCGATGTAGGTGATCATTTCTTCGCAACTATCGTAGAATATAGTCGGTGAAATGTCATCGTCTTGGCTGGAGTAGTCCAGGAGCTTCAGCAGCTCCTCCTCCTGGTCGGAGTGGTTGATATCGGTCTCGGAATCGCACGAGTTGTAATCGCGCGGATTGATGGAGCGCCGTTTGCTTCGGGGGACCGTGTTAGTTTTGACGGGCAGACTCCACCGCTTCGGTTCGGACAGCCGCTATAAAAACCGCTAGATTGGAGAGTCCAATATTGACAGATAACACGACAGATGAGGACACATTGCACGTATTGCGAATACAATTGACTCCCCGGTTTTTATTGTGTAAGCTAACTCATGTATTTATCACAATTATTATTTGTAAATGAGTAACAACATATTTACACTACAATTAATATTAAAGTAGTGCCACAAAAATATGGCTTCTTGAAGTAGTGGCAAATGTAAGTATTTATATTAATTTAAGCGTAGCGAATATTAATACCAAATTTGTTTTATTAGTTGTTTAATTCCAAATATACCGAAAATAAAATGTTAAAATATATATAAAATTTTGAAGCAACACTCTTTCTAGACACAATATGTACTGATTGATATTTTACAGACCATAAACCACCTGATAGATGTCATGTCATTAAAAGCCTTATTTTTGTGATACTACTAACCACTTTTATTTTTTTAGGAACATCTTATCTAATCATTAAGTTCCCTTTAATTACTACATAACATCTAAATAACCCACATTCTGAATCTTTTATAATATTGTTTCTCGATGTCAAACATTAACGTACTTAAATTGCAATAGATGGTCCCTCTAGAGAGATAAAGCATCAACATACCCTGGCAGCGTGTTTGAGTCTCTCCATGTCGGGATGGTTGTGGTGTTTGCCGCTGGCGGCGGCGGTTGCGGCGGTCAAGTCGCGGAGTGCGGCAGCCGCGTCGCGGGCAGCGTGCAGCACTAGTACTTGGGGCTCGGCGCTGCCGCCACCGCCGCAGCCGAGCGACACCGCGCCTTGCTTCACCACCTCGCATAGTTGCACTGCGGCATTTAAATATCGTTATAGCATATCGCTGCGTAGTACACTCAGTAGGTAAATGTATGTAGCACTATCAGAGAAGTTGATTCCTATGCAGATGGCGGACCTACGTAATTTGGTCACGTTACGTCAAACCCATCCGACCAATCACAGCTAACATTAAATTGACACAAGCCAACCACATGACGTAGGACCGTCAACTGCCTAGGAATCAATTTTCTCGATGGTACGATACATACATACCTAACCCGATACAAATTGATATGTCACGAATGTATAGGATTTGATATAACGCATCTCTGTGTCATGACTCATGGTGCTTGAGATGCGTTATGGGACGCACTTACATCGATCGTAATGTTACCTTAGTAGTGTCAGACAAAGTAAGTTAATACTTTTTATAAAGTTCTTTAAACTTATATATTTTTACAAAATGGGACACTATTTATATAAGAAACTGTATTACATTTTTAAAGTAAGTACTATTTTTTGCATGATAAATCTTGGTACGTACATACACATACATACTTTGTCGCTTATTTGTATCTTACTAATAAATATGCAATTCAACTCACCGACAGTGGCGACAGCGCTCTGCGCGGCGCTGGCTAGCTGCTCCTGAGTGCCGGCGGCCCCGCCCACTAACGTCTTCGTGTCCTCTACCAGGGTCTTCGCCGTCTTCAAGATATTTTCGCGGTGGTTTGAGAACGTATCGTCCTCTTTGTCGGATTGTAGTGTACCTGAAACAGTGGTTTTAGTTAAGTGTTTATGTCGTTTGATTAATGTCCACGAAAAAATTACGTGATGACCATTACCATGAATGTACAAATCTATTAGATCCATTAATTTCAGTAAAATATGCAAGGGTCAGTAATTATTTGCTTAAATTAAGATTAAAACTTGGACAGTAATAACATTCATTTCATCCAGTTACTCTCGAACATAGTAAGTACTCTTTGTATATCATAGGTACTGAAACCTAAATTACAATAAAGAAACCTAAGAAATCTTTTACAATAATTACCTGCACTAGCGAACAGTATAGTGGTATCCAGATCTCCAATGATGGTGGCTATAGTAGCAGCGGCGTCGATACAGGCCTGCGTGCCGCGCGACCCTGCTTGGAGGGCGCCGAGTACGCCCACCGCCTTCTCATTGACGCGCCGCGCCGCGTCCGCCACTGCACGCTGGTTCTGCGCTATGGCGGACACGCGGCAGTGGCCGCCCGCTCGCACGAGCTCCGACACCGCCTCGCCGAGTTCTACTGCTGCTACGCGGATCCTGAATGATGGAGATACGTTAAGGGTCTGTTTTACTATCGCTAGATAAATGACGAAATACTTATCAGAATCTTTCATTGTTAATAATATTTATATTTAGTCCGTATAAGGTTACCAAAAAAAAAAAAAAAAACTTACACACTTGATGTTAAAAATAAAAAGAATATTTTTCCTTCATACAAAATTTACACAATATTACGCTTGCTAGTATTCTGGCTGGATTTCACAACTCCTGTTTATTTTATTAATACATTTATTTGTAACACCAAACTTTTGTTAAGAGTCGTCTCAACTGTTTAAAAAGTGCTCGTCTGTCATATGTGACGATGTTGGGTGATAACAACTACTAAATAAAAAAATAATATTTCGCATTTTACAGGTTTTTACAAGGAATTAAAGATATCGTATCTTACCTATTAGCTATGTCCGCGTTGGGTGTAGTGGCGGAGGCTCCGAGGCTGTCTGTGGCGAGTTGCTCGTACTTGGCGCACATCTCATTACCGACCTCCACGAGCTTCGACGGTTCTGTTGCTGCCTTCGCCGTCTGACAAACAATTAAGTCCAATGATTATTATTATTTTGACACTACTATAACACACGAATCACAGAAGATAATATATAAACTTAAAGAAAGCATGTGTGAGTTAAAGGAAACTGGGTATTTGAATGTGCAGTTTCATCGTTAACTGAAGCGGACATCATTTTATCGTTCATCTTAGAAAAAAAAAAAAAAAAAAAACAATACGTACACAATTTTTTAGTTAGTAAAATATGGACATACCATATCAGTTGCAAGGCGCGCAATATCTTTCGCAGCGCCGACCATTCTTGTCTGGTAGTCCACAAACGAATCCGTCTCATCGTAGTTGCTGATCAGTGACATCCTATAAAGAAAACTAATTAGAGAACAGTAGTCCACTTATAGCAAACTAATTATCATAAAGACATATTTACATACTTCATTTCTAAAAAAAGGTAAGTTAAAAATATCACTTTGTATATTTAACTGTAATTTTGATTCAATTAATTCACGAACAGACGCTTCGGTAAATAGATTTCAGCGCACGATGTATCTGCGCAGGCGTCCGAGACAGTCTGGCGTGATTTGTTATGTCAACACTATTACGGGTTTAATATTCTCGTTAAGACAGTAAAATTATTTTGCATTCAATTATTATGAACACCCTATACAATACACATTAGAATTTATACTTCAAACTTTTTACTTTGTGCGTTTGTAATTAAAAAAAATCTCTTAGCTTATAAAAAATTTACTCAGTGGATAATTTATTCAATGTCTCTTATATGTTGGAAAAGTCCCTGGACCCTCATAGACAAGAACGGCAAACTTGTGTAAATACTTGTCTACTATAATATCGCTGTGTATTTGATGTTTTTTTTTGTAAGTGACTGAAGGGAGATATTGTAAAGTTTCATAAATTTTACGATTTCTTTCAAATGGTGGTCCTATTGTTGAAGTGCTTAGAATAAATCGTAAAAACCCAGAATACCTCCAAACGAGATTAACTATTTATACAAAAACTCAGTAGCCATTCAGAAATAAATTTAGTCATCTTCGTCTGCATTTCCAGACGGCTGGTGTAGGTATATGACCCAAGCCGATATGAGTGTAATATTTAGGCCCATATTATGAATGCATCAATCAGAGTGCGTGCGAGTTGGCGGGCGGCCAGCTCTGAAGCACCCGTGACCTAAGCATATCCGATATAGATTTATGACGCCACGTCAAAAATCATCCTGTCATTGAACCATCGACTCAGGAAAGTGAAAAACCTATTGGTCTTATATCTAACCTTCTTTTTGAAGTTGGTTAAAAATGTAAGTTAAGGATCCAATCTAGGCTTGACGCTGATATTCAAATGATCGTATTCCGGCACGCAAGTTACGAAAATAAATTTAATTTAGATCTTTGCGCTAGTTTAGGTGAAGATTTGCGCCAGTTTATTCGGTCAGTTAAATCATTCTTCCAAGTACTAATTAGCACTTGATGAAGTCAGGATAGTGAATCATTGATTTTGTAACATTGTATGATGTAAGTGTCTCTACTTTTGAAATATTACATTATTAAGCATTTGATTCGATACATTAATCGTAATTGACAAGTTTTAAACAGTATTTAATAAGTGTAAGAATCACAATAAGTACGAAGTAAATAATATTTACAAATCTTCTAAATCTTAAACTACGTATAATTCTGTTTTGTACCACTAAGATCGAGTATAAAAATTTCAAAACTTACATTATTTTAAACTGTGACCGAATAATTCGATAAAGTACAGCGACTGCACGCAAATAACTCGACTGTCCGTCATCACGCTATTTATACATCGTTACTGCGGTTAAGGACATCAAAGAGATAGAATACGGATCAAGTGTTACTTTTTAGGTTTAAGGCCGCGTTTCCACCAGAGATGTGTTGCGAGGAATGTGTTTTTAAGATCCAAATCTTCTAACCCACGGTCTGATGGACTGATCATTTTTTAAATACATATGTAAGTACATTTTATAACCATCAGTATTTCGTCAATTACAGATTGACGCCAGACTGGCGGCAGACTAACCTAACCTACGTCTATTGGTTCTCAAAAACACATCTGGTGGAAACGCAGCCTTAACAAGTCGTTTTCAATTTTTTAATTCATCAAGCCCTATACGTTCACCGGTGAACGAGACACAATAGAATATCTATTGTGTCTCATTTTCTCACGATCGACGGGCTAATGCATCATTGATCGTTATCAAACATGATATATGATGTTTTAATACTAAAGCTTAGCAAAAGTGGCTATAATGCTATCAATTTTAACATCATACATAATATGAATACCATACCTGTGCTCAGTGAGTCGAGCCAACGCTCTGGCGACGGCATCGAGCAGCGGCCCGACAGCTCCGTGCTGGCTGCTCAGCTCGCGCACGGTGGAGCTCAGCTCCGACAGCGCGGAGCGGGCCAGCGTCGCCTGAGCGTCCACTTCGCCGTGAGCGCCGGTCGCCTGCAGGTTTCGCTTGTATTATAGTCGGTAAGTGATTACTGCCGTACTCTCGTCTTGTCTCGACATTCAATTATGATTAACCTTTAATTTAATTAAGAGTTTGACAGATTAAATGTATGAGGTTTATGTCAATTACTGTTCCACTCTGAGTGCGGCAGTAAGGGTTGTGGAAATTCGAAGCCGACAAAATGGCGTTTATGTGTTTGTCAGTGATCTTTACAGTATAGAAACCGACACAACTATTTGGTCGTAAGTCGTCTAAATTCTAGATGATATTATTGACTTTTAGCATTTGCCTGTAGGTAATTTTACTGTTGATATTATTAATGTTCTACAATTATTACTTCGCCGTTTAGGCTAATCCAAAAAATCATTTCATGTTTTCATAGCTTTCTTTAGTACTGACTGCTCGCTCATCTGTTATTTTTATTGTATAATATAACGATAAGAATTCAATGCTGTCATTTTACATACATTGTCTCTAAAATTCTACAATAACACGAAGACTTTTATCAGCAAATCATTTCAACTGTAAAAGGCCTGTTTCAGAACTATTTTGACAGATTCTCCATACTTTATCTGTCAAGTGGTGGACAGCCTATTCGGCACTTATCAGGAAGTGGTGAAAAGGTCCTAATACTCGTTCATAGTACTAGTGTTGATAATCCTACCCTGGGGTTGCCGGCCGCGCGCTGCGCCGCCTGCAGCAGCAGCGACAGAGTCTCTAGCACGGTGCGCGTGCGCTGCAGCAGCGCCGTCTGCACCACCGACTCCGTGGTCTGCGACGCCGCGCCCGTCGCGCCCTGAATTAGCGGCTCCGCGTACGACACCTGCGTTTTAACATTCATTTATTTATTTTTATCTTTGTTAAAAATTATATTTAAATATAAATAAATATTTTGTACAGTTTATTTACAATAGGATATTGCTGATAAAATATTTAAACATAGTAAGCTCTGCTATGTTTTGTCCTTGTCTGTTAATTGGAAAAGTCATTCGAAAGATAAACACGAAACACTGTTAAGCTTTTTCATTGCGTATTTATTTTTATTATATAAGAGAAAGGTGAATATTTTATTAAAAAGAAAGCATGTATAGTACTTACCAGTTGTGTAACGGCGTGTCCCAAATTTTCCGCCTCCCCGCAGGCCGCCACGCGCAGCGGCTCCAACCGTTCCAGTATTTCAGCGGCGCTGTTCTCGATTTGTTCCGAGTACCCTGTTATTACGTCATAGAAGTGATTTAATCGATTTCTACATAATATTTTACATTCAAACTACGATATTTTTATGATCGACTATTACCTTGCAATGTGTTCGCACGTCGCGGCGCCAACTCCTGTCCTACGGCCAGTAACGCCGTTTGGTCCAAATCGCGCAGCTGTCGGGCCAGAGTTTCAAGCGCGGTGGTACATTCTCGCTGGCCTGGTGCCTTCTCGCTAAAAAAAAATCAATTATTGTTATCATAAAAATACGATAACAATAACGCAATATAACTTTTTTTTAAATAGTCTTACCGAATATTAGTAACGAGCGACTTGATGCTATCCGAAAGTCCCTTGCTGTGAGCGGCCAACGCTTGCCACTGCGGTCTTTCCGTCGGCGTCAACGCTAGGGCTCTAGCGGCTTCGAGCATCGAGCATGATCCCGAAATTATATCCCTGTACAAAAACTTTACGTTTTAAAATTATGATTCTTGCAAACAAATAAACATGAATATAAAACTAACTTTAATGTCAAGTGCTATACAAAAATACTGACCGTCCACAGGTAAGCACGGCTTCTTGGGCGCGTCTGGCTGACGGCGAAATGCGTGCCGGCACGGCCGCAAACTCCGGCCCGTCCGCAAATTGGACGAGCGAGCGCACCGCCTCAGCCAGGGGTCCTGTCGCTGCGGCGCATCGCTTCTTGTTCTCCTACATTTTAAAATAAATTAGTGAAAATATTCGAGGCTAAATTGTTTTTACTTAAGATATTATAATCGAATAGAGTATACTATAATTCATAATCAATTGTCTACATACCTCACAGTAATTAGCGTCCAATGCTTTGATCTCTTTGACGAGTGAAGCAGTACAGTTGGCGACGTCCTTAGCAGCCTCGACAAAGTGTCGTTTGCTCTGCGGCTCAACGGAGCGACCGGATGCAACACGACAAGCGTTGCATAGCGCACTTGTGTGTTTAGCGAGTACCGTCGCTGCGCCTAACACCTGACAAAAAATTAAATAGTAATGTGTTTTTATTACATTAATAATAGCATAAAGTAGTGATACTATACTCGGCGCGGCGAACCTTGGTCCCTATGACACTGACAGTTAATAACATTGTAGTGGCGTCACCATTAAATTTGGATCATATTGGAGGCGTCTAAAAATGCCATTTATAAATTTTACGCAGCTTTATGCCATTACAATGATATTCCGTTGGAATTTTTAACAATTCTTAACATTTACAAGAAATCATCTCAATCTGAATTTACGTTTACGTCCTGCAAAACTTACGTTGTCGTTAAATGTCACATGACGTAAGTTTTGCAGTAAACGTAAATTCAGATTGAGATAATTAATTCTTGTAAATGTTAAGAATTGTTAAAAATTCCAACGGAACATCATTGTAATGGCATAAAGCTGCGTAAAATTTATAAATGGCATTTTAGACGCCTCCAATATGATCCAAATTAAATGGTGACGCCACTA
This sequence comes from Lysandra bellargus, assembly GCA_905333045.1. Taxonomy (NCBI): domain Eukaryota; kingdom Metazoa; phylum Arthropoda; class Insecta; order Lepidoptera; family Lycaenidae; genus Lysandra; species Lysandra bellargus. The sequence continues at coordinate 7,244,710 of HG995326.1, forward strand.
CAATGTTATTAACTGTCAGTGTCATAGGGACCAAGGTTCGCCGCGCCGAGTATAAAATATATGTGAAAAATGATATTTCAAAAATTGTTCTTAACTTTTCCTAAAGTCTAAAAATATAGAAGTGTCCACTAACCTGTTGTAAATCAGCATTGCCATCGCAGAACACAGCACAGGCCTGTTCTATAGCCAGGGCAGCTCGGGCGAACTGAGCCTGGTCAACTAAGCCCGGACGCCCAGCGACGCTTGTTTCGTCTGATACAGCCACCTAAGAAAAAAATTCGCCGTTAAGTAATAAAAACATCGTGAAATTATGAATCGTGTCACCAATGTTTAAGAGCTATTCGTTACTCTTGACGTTTTCTTTAATTTTTAGTAAATATTATCATAGTTTCAGTTACCATCAAATAAATAATAAGTATATAATACTAACCAAGTAAGCAGCTTGAGCCGTGCATTCGACGAGGCCCTGCACCGCGGAGGCGACACCGCTTACGCTGCGGCAAAAACGTTCCGTTTCAGACTTCTTTACTGCGCTCGCCATGCCTGACATACCCTCACCTAAAACAAAACATATTCAATTAGTATATTGTCGTTTGTATACTACTCAGAAAACATACCTTGTTATACAGTTTATTTTAAACTTCTTTTCTACGATTAAATTAAAGGTACGATAAGAACCAATAAAAAAGTAATGATTTGCCTCTGCTTTATATAAAATAAAAGAGTGAATTTTCTGTAAACGTACCATTTTTAGTTTTAGTAACATTTTTCTTGTATTATTCTGGGAACCCAGTCTTTCAATGTCTTAAATAAGTTTATTTAACTACTTACTGAGATCTTTGCTATGATCGACCACAGCGTCTAGACAAGCGAAGTAACCGAGATCGTTGAGCGGCTGCGAGGGCGCGGCGAGCACGGCGCCCGCACTGCGGATACTGCGGATGGCGGCCGCACACTCCTTCTGTCCCGGCGCCGCCTCCGTGCATACGTCCACCTGTTTTCCAGAAAATAACTTGTAACGTGCAATAAAAAGTTATACTTTAAGATTCTTATCGATAATAATTATTGTGTATGGCAGTATGGATCCTTGCATAATATTATGGTATTTTTAGGGTCAATTCAGACCGCAACGCGACGAGGCGAGGCGAGGCGCGGTGCGGCATAAATTTGTATGGATTTGACAGATTTCATTTGCGTGAGACGTCTTCTGAATCTGTCAAATCCATACAAATTTAGAAATGCATAGCTACGCGTCACGTTGCAGTCTGAATCAACCCTTATAATTAATTCCTAGACATTGAAATTGAATTAAACACTTACGAGTTGGTTGATGCTCTCTGTCACAGCACGAGCGGCTGCCGTCAGTTGGTTCTTGGCGTTTGGTCTCGTTAAGTCCTACAAGAAACAATAATTTATGGCAATGAACAAGAAATGCGTTATAATCGAAATCGATATTATAAGTCAAGGTTTAATCTTACTTGGCTCACAGATTTGGCAGTACTCAACAGCTTGGACGAATTGATCGTTACTGTCTTCATCGACGTGACCATCAGGGTGCGTGTTTCGCGGTCCTGCAAATAAATACCGACATTAGAGGTTAACAAGCAAAAAAACTTCAATAATAACAAATCTCTAAATGGAAGTCATGAATCATGATGTTTACAAATTCAATTTTTTTATACAGAAAAGGTTTCTCACCTCTGTCTGCCCAGCCAATTCAACAGACACGCCCATAAGACGGTTGAATGAGGAGCCAAATGCGGCGCCACTGGCAGGCAGGTCTCCCTTCTCGACTGCGCCCACTAGATCCGATGACGCTGCGCTTAGGCCAGCAGCCGCTTGGCCCAATTCTGCTTGCAACTCCCTTAAGAAATATTGATATTGTTAGGGGTAATAAACACAATATTCTATCATGCTAGAGAAAAACAACATTGCTGTGTTGTTATATGGGTTTCCCAAGTTTATCAGTTACTTACCCATAGCTCTTATCAGAGACTGGGAACTCTCCCATGTTGAGAATGTCAAGGGTCTGATTGATATCTTCCATTGCGGCGTCTAGCTCAGCATGAGATGGTACTGATTCCATGGCTTGGTCGATGCTCTGCGCAAAAAAAAAAAATACTTTGAATCGAATAAATTTTTACTTGTTTAAATCATAATTCAAATAATTAACTTAAAGGCTCTTAAAATTTTTAATGTACTAGTTTAAAAAGTGTCTTTCAATTGATTGATTTCCAATAATGATTCTTACCTGAGTGACTTCCCTTGCCATAGACATAATTTCACTTTCGTTTACTGTTTCGGAGTTACTGATATACCTCTTCACGGTTTCGACTAGCGTCAACGAGGAGTGTAACATTTGTCGTCCCGATTGGATCACTCTGAAATTAACATATCTTCTTATTATGTACAATTGAAACAAACTAAGTATGTATCTTATAGAATCTATACTATATGGTATGGTGAAACGGGAAACCGCACTGACGACACTTCACGGTCAAATATTTTTATGTATGAAATGGTATGAGGTAAGACATAAAACATCAGTTCTATGAAACATGAAGTGTCGCGTCGCTTCGTTGCTGCGAGTCGCTAAGTGCAGTCTCGCCTTTGTGTTAAAAAATATTAGTTGTTAATTGTAACTAACGTGGATTGGTGCGGTTGGTCTCGCAGAGCAGCCGCGGCTCTCAGAGGCGGGGTTATGTCGCGCAACGCATGCGCCAGTTCTGCAGCGGCGCGGCCGGCGCTGGCGGGCTCGGCACGTCGCACGCCGCCCGCAAGTCGCGCCGTCGCCGACGCAGCTGCGCGACCGGCCGCTTGAGCACGGGCACTCGCCCATTCCGCCTGTTACAATATTCGGTTTATCATAATATTCAAGTTCATACTATTGTTAAATTATGATATTATAATAATATTTATGTTGTATTACAGAAATGACCAAAATGCATATTATTATATTTTGCCGAGTTATGTTTTGCATATTACGTGATATTTATAAAATAATTACCGTCTGTCCTGGAAGAGGACGTAGTTCCAATGCTCGGGCGGCTTCCTCCATTTCGTCAAACTCAGCCTGCAGGCTTCGGATTATTTCCGCGGCGGCATCGAGCTCCAGGCCCTTGCAGGATATTCTCGCACGGCCTACAGCAGACCTTAATTCAGCGCAACTGCTCGTGAACTCGTGCGCTGTATCAGCTAGATGTTTAGCTGCGGGTGCTTCGCTGACGGTGGGAAGGACGCTGCGAGCGGCCTGGACCACGTGACCGCTTGGCTGTCGGACACAAAACGATGATTGAGCTATTAATTTACGTTAATTATATAAAATAAATAAAATCGGTTGTCTGTAAAGTCGGTTTACTGACGATAGTTGAACGTGACAATGTATGACGTTGTCACGTTCAACTATCCTGAACCCCTTAACCCTCGCTTCCGAATCTCTATAAATATAAACAAACTTTTTCGACTGTAACCTAAAGTTATTTCGATGTATTTCTTTCAAATCGACCTATGCAAAGAACAAAGTTCTATTTTAATATATCACCAAAGTACTTTTATTGTATTTTTTACTGCTATCGGACCTCTACATTTTATAAAAAAAATAAAAATTTAAAAATGTTACGTAAAAATAATAGTAATTACTACAAGTGTCACCTCACTACCAATTTCGAGTAGCAAGATATCGACAATTGCAGCACTTACGTCAGTGTCTTGTTGGCCCAGCGGGACAAGCTAGATATCACAGCGCCAAGTTCCAGGTTCGCGTCCATGCGGCGGCAATATTTACTTTTCGCTTTCTTTAAAATATAAGCATCGCTCACTCAAGTAGGACTTAGGAGAGAGACCGCTGCCGAACGCAAAGGCCGATTGTGCTTCCTTGTCGCTCGTTCCGCGCTCTCGCTTGCACTTCAAGCCTTATATGGAACGCCTCAGAGCGAGGTAACGACGCATGAACTGTCATGTTTTTCGGGCGCGCACCCCATATCGAATTATAAGACGTTAACAAGTCAAAACTGACTTCTAAACTGAAACTATGCTTACCTGAAGGAAGTTATCGGCGGCAGTGATGAGGTCGAGACGCGCGGCGGGGCGGGCGGGCGACGCGGCTGCGGTGCGTACGGCGTCCGCGAGCCGGGCACGCTGCTCGCTCAGCACAGAGCATTCAGAAAGTAGACTCTCCTAAACAACGCAATATAAACGATTATGCACATTGAATTTTACAAAAAAAAAAGTTTGTTGAAGATTGTGGTAAATAGTAATGATCAGATATTTATTTACACTTTTATTTAATATCTCACCTGCGAGTATTTATTTGTGTTGTGCTGTGTGGCGTTATGAGCTGCAGTGACAAGTTGTGTTGCACTGGAGACGGCTTGTTGTGCGCTGGCCTGTACATTAATAGTCCATTGAAATATTACATTTGCTTTGCATTTATTAGAGGACGCAATTTTATTTTTGGAATATGTTGGGAGGCTCAATAGAAGCTTAACCTCAAGTTTGTGGGGTTGCCACTCTTGTCCCCCGGCCGCCATCTTGAAAAAAGGGGTGACAACACTTTTCGTGATATCTCAGAATCTATACGTCTTACAAAAAATTTGTAAGAACATAATTTGTTGCAAATTATTTTGCCTACAAATATGTTTATATAACTTTTTACCCTAAATTAAAAATTTAAAAAGTTATAAGCAAAAAAGTGATTTTTTTTAGAAGGTTTATTATCACTTTTTAACTTTAACACATTTTACAAAAAAAAAATACCTTAGACCAACCTTGTAGGTGATCTTTTGAGAAAAAGATCCCCCGGTCCCATGAAATTAATTTTCTGCAAAAACAAAGGAAACTGTGGAACCATGTGTGGCTGCAGAAAAGCAGGCCTGAAATGCTTTATAGTATAGTAGGCATGTGCAGACTAGTATAGTAGGCATACTATGATATAGTTTGCAATTTGCATATATTTATGTAGTGTAGTCAGGGCCGTGCCTGGGTATATGGCCGCCTGCGTGCCAGTCTGTATGGCCGCCCCCAGGATAACATTAAAAAAAAACTACTTTAATTTTTAATGTTTATTATTATACACAGGGCATCAAACCGGGAAAAAAATCAGTTTTTGGTTAACCGAAATCGAGAACGAAAAAAAATATTGGTTTTGTTCCGAAAACCGGTTTCTGAAAAGAAAAACCGGCTAAAAACCGGTTTTATGAGATTTATATGTTTGGATGAAATTTAAGAAAAAAAATGCACAAAATAAACATTTTTTTATTTAAAATTTAAACAAAAATAATAACATGAAAAAAATTACAAAACTGTCGCGGGTTTGAGTTGGATTATTCAAAGATACTTAAAAAAAAATAAAAAATCTAGCTCCAATTCCAGCTTAGATTATAATTAAAATGATCTCACATGTTGTGCATTTCGTTCGGCAAAATTTCGTATACGGACTTTTAACCCGGTGAACACGTTTTTGCTATTTAAGTATATATTTAATTATCATGAAAATGAATGTTCCTCATTTATTTATTTTGTCTGAAAAATAATTGTTATTGTAGGTTATAATATTATAGGATATATTTAGATATAGCCACACTATTTGGTCGGTCACTAACGATGCGACGATCGCTCGGCGGCTGGAGCCCGGCGGCCGGCGCGGGCGCCGAGCGCTCGCTTCTTCAGTACGAGTCCTAACGCCTTGTATGCGCCACGTGTTTTTGTTATCGGAGTGTTACTTGTTATTACTGTTTTCTTGTTATTACTGTTTTTTGTTTTTGTTGCTGTTTTGTTATTACTGGTATTGAAAAATGCCGAAAAGACAACGAAAAACTGTACTCAACAGTGAAACGCGGGAGTTTGTTGTGCGTTTGCGAGATTACTTTGCTTGTGAACAACAAAATGGCGGCCCTTTGTTGCCACTTGAAAACGTACCCATACAAATCACAAAACATTTTTTTCGCTTTCAGCGCTGAGTACTTTCACTGTAAAGTGTAAACTATATAAGGAACGTTGTGCACTCGTTTCCATTACCGACATTTTTTATCGATACTTGCCGCCCTAGTCGATAAACGTCACACGACGTAAGTTTTGCAGGACGTAAACATAAATTGAGATTGAGATAACTTCTCGTAAATGTTAAGATTTGTTAAAAATATCAACGGAATACATTACTAATGGTATAAAGCTACGTAAAATTTTTAAATGGCATTTTTAGACGCCCCCAATATGATCCCAATTTAATGGTGACGCCACTACAATGTTATATGATGACATTAGCTGTCAGTGTCATAGGGATCAAGGTTCGCCGCGCCAAGTATAATGAAAACAAACCGATTATATTTTTGCCCAGTAAACAACTTGTAACGATTTGGCCGCCTCTTAATTTCGGCCGCCTGCGTGCGGTGCACGCAATGAACGCCCGTCAGGCACGGCCCTGAGTGTAGTAGGCATACTGCAGACTGTGGCTGCAGAAAAGCAGGTCTGAAAAGCTTTACAGAATAGTAGGCATACTGTAGAGCATTTTAGGTCTGCTTTTCTGCAGGCACGCATGCCTTCACAGTTTCCTTTGCATCTGCAGAAAATTAATTTCATGAGATCGGGGGGATTGGGGGATTTTTTTCTCAAAAGATCATTAACAAGATTGTTCTAAGGTAATTTTTTTTGTAAAATGTATAAAGTTAAAGAGCGATAGCGACCTTTAAAAAAAATATCACTTTTTGCTTATAGCTTTTTAAATTTTTAATTTAGGGTAAAAAATTATATAAACATATTTGTAGGCAAAATAATTTGCAACAAATTATGTTCTTAAAATTTTTCTGTAAGACTTATAGTTTCCGAAATATCACGAAAATAGTATTGTCACCCCTTTTTTCAAGATGGCGGCCGGAGGACAAAGGCGGCGACCCCACAAACTTGAAGTTAAGCTTCTATTGAGCCCCCCAACATATTCCGAAAATAAAATTGCGTCCTCTAATAAATGCAATATTCGGTCCTAAAATTGTAACATTTCAATGGACTATAAATCGAATTAATATTATCTTGAACTAATGTCAAATAAAAGAATATTTTTAATTGACGATAATATTTACCTGTAGACGCGCTACTTGGGAGTCAACAATGTCTTGTCCCTGCGCATAGTCGACTGTAATGAATCGAAGCTCTTCCGCTGCCCTCTTAAGTTCTTCTTGTTTATTGCGGTCCTAAACATCAGTGATATTTAAAGCACTGTGCGCATATAATAAATTTAATGTTTATAAATTATACATTTTATTAAAACATTTATATTTTAGTTAATTAAGGTAAATATTTTACCTGTGGACTAGACGCGCACAAGCGGGCGGCTTCCACCATTCGCGCGGTAGCATCAGCAAGTAGTTTGGCGGCCGCTAGAAGTTTGCGTTGTCCCTCCGATGGCTGCTTTTCTGCTTCCGTCTATAAAACACATCTTGATTATGTATTGCTTGTAATGACTTTTAGCTTGCCTTATAAACTTTTCCTAGATATATAAGACAATTTAAACAATATTCGGTCAGTAAAACTAACGTAATATTTCAATGTTTACCTTTATATCAGCGATGAGTCTAGCTGTGGCCTGTCCAAGTAGTCTGGCACGTCGCACCATTTCGGGCGCGTCGGGCGCTGCGGTAACGCGCTCGCTAGCCAACACGACTGTCTCAACCGTCTCTTCCGTTGTAGACACGGCCGTGCGTCGTTCTAGAAAAGATATCATCATATTATAGATTTGTGTATAGAGTTTAATCTAATCCGACTGAATTCTTTTAGGATTCAACTTAGCCGGCCCCTAGACGACCAATTGTATTGTGCAATATCACGCTTCAATTTTATTGAACAGTTCATTTGACAGTTAGATTGAAGGCGCGCAATGTTCAATATCAGCCCTAGACGGTCAATAATATTACCCAATACGCGATATTGCGCAATAAAATTGCTCATCTAGGGGCCCGCTTACTGAAAAATCTGCTATTTCTTTCATACAAAGTGCCATAAGACACTGACTAAAAATACACTCTGTATACGCATACACGTGCACGCTTACCTCTCTGCGCATGCGCTAGCAGCCGCTCGAGCTCCTCAGTGACGCGCTGCGCGGCGGCTGCCAGCTGCTGGAGGCCGGGTGCGGCGTGCGGCGGCGCGGGCTGGCACGCCGCACCTAGACGCTCTACCGCCTGCGCCACCTGCCGCGCCGCGCTGATCAGCTGCTCGCGGCACGCGGGGTTGTGCAGGGTTGGTGCCACCACCTATATTAGGGTTTTTGGAATGATTGGAGTGTTCGTTGTGTTTTAATCGTAATATGCTGATTCACCTCAGTCTTTATTAGAAATACACATAACCCTATGACTATTTATATACTCTGCTTTAATTGTAACTTAAATTCATAAAAAATGGTGCTACGCAGCACAATCATTATTTCTATATTTATTGTAAAATTATTGTAGGACTACATCCTTAAAATGATATTTTGGGACTTAGGGCCTATTAGGCCACATGAAGTGGGTGAGAAAATGCAGGTTTCAAGTAAGACTCTAGGTCTAGAATATTATGATGGCGTTGTTTCCTTTTAGCCACTTGCCAAAAGATTACAATATATTGTCTATTCTGTTGTCCACCTTTATTAACAGTCAGAGAATCAGCTACCGTTTTGATTTCGAACATGTCTGACAAAGTTCAACCCTGTTGAACGTTCCGAGATAGGACAAAGTTGTTACTCACCTTAGCACAGGCAACAAGCTGGCTGGTGGCAAGTGCGCAGTGTGTGGCCGCTGCAATGATGCTGTTCTGTAGCGGCTGCTCATCTTTGCACTGTGCAGCTACATTCTTCGCCTTCAGTACTAGCGCTGCGGTCGTGTTAGCTACTGCCTTCGCCAACGACAGTAGTATGTCCTATAGGAATAAGGTTCGGTTGATCTCGATGTCCAGAATTATTATGTCATTGATATGGCAATTGGCAACACGCCATTTATTTAAATATAGAATCTGCATAATAAGAAATCACCAACGAAAAAAAATTTGCCAATGTTCCATGTTTTGTAAAAAAAATTGTCAACTTAAGGCAGAAGTTCCCAAACTGTGCGCCGCGCCGCCCTGGTGCGCCGTGGAAAAGCAAGAGAGGCGCCGTGAGTCAATCCTCTATCATTATCCATAACCACATATATTATGAAATGAAGAAATAGAATAAAGTGCGCCGCAGGCTGAAAAAGATTGGGAGCCCCTGACTTAAGGTATAGGATCCTTATTGATCTGAAAGTCATGAGAACAAGCCGGTGGTTATAGTCTTCATTATAATAAAGTTTGAAAAATTTTAATTGAGTTTTTAAAAAATTTAAAACATCAAAATGAATATCGTGTTCAACCACTGTTTAATGATTTTTAAAATGCACAAGTATAAACGAAAGCCTGGACATAGTGTCTTAAGTTGAAGTACATAGTCTCAAAAAAAAACTAAACTTTCACTGTCCTATGCAACAGCACCTACTCATTTTTCATTTAATCAATTTACACAGAAAAAAATGTTAAATGTTATGTAACTCTGTATATTACGAGTATGTCAGTCTTCCAAATCCACTGCATTTTAATTGTAGCAAAAGCTTTAACGATCTTGTATCTTTCTGAACGTACTTAGGCGATGCATATTTACAATTTTTAATATAAAGCTCCAATGGGTTGATATTAGTAAAATTTTTGTCACTACATTTACTTTCAAGACAGTTAGTCGTAAATAAAAATCAAAATTACTTGTTAAAGCAAATGTATTAACAAAAATAATATCAATATGGCATCAAATAAAAAAACAATATACAAACCAATACCTAAAAATAGCAAAAAAAAAAAACCTTTAAAGAATAAGATGTCTTTTATGTGTAATTTACAATGTTAATGGGGTTTCATTCTTGAATAACATGCACATAGGATCGATCAACAGTATATGTAATATTATATCTAATACAAGATGTAAGTTTGGTGTACTATATTATGTTATAGCTACCAAATAGACCACCCGAAACTTTGTGTACGTTTTCAACAATTTAGTAAGGTAGCTTGGAAAAGATCATTTTAAATTACAACAGTGCAAGTGCTAACTAAATTCTGCTATAATTAGACATTGGTTTGATCTATGAGTATGTCTTTTATGTGAATTTGTATTTATTATTGTCCTTAAGTTTTCAAATACAAACTTACATTATAACACAAAAACAGAATAAAGTAACAAAAAATAACATTTAACAACATAATAATATCATCGCTCTATGGAGTGCATTTATAATTAAAACCGTTAACCCAGTTAAAAATAAAATTAATAAAACATATTATTGAACCACAACCAAAATCTTAAGTACCTAATACAAAACAGCTGCTTAATGTTGTATGTCAATGAATATACTAGCACACACATAATAATAGTACATATTATAAATTATTTCTGAAAGTATAATGTAATTTTGATCTCTGTGTACTGAGTCAATAAATTAAATCGCATGAAACTGTAAAGAAAAAACAACAGCAAACAAACTTTTTTGTTATGAAAAACATGCACAATATTTGTTTGACTAGATATTGTTCTCAGTACTATAAAAGTAGTTTAAAACTTTTGGTTCTATCGTTGTGTGAACTTGTGTGTGCTGAAGTTTATTATTCAAGACAATAATGACTAAACGATTAGGAACTTTTAGATTAGAATTCTGACTCGCTTTTTTGCCAATTAAAATACTTAGGATCTACTTACGTCCTATGTTAAAAAATAAGACTTAAATAAGTATTTTTTGTTTTAAAAGATGTTAAGGACTTGTTTTAATTATAATTAATATTGTATCAAAATCGTGACAAACATGTTGATTTCGAGTAGAATGTAATGACTAATGACTTATGAAGGAGCTTATTTATGATGGCAAAAATTTACAAGAGAACAACATTTTTTAAAATAAAAACTACTTAAGTACATCTATTGTTACTGGTGAGTAAACTTCATATTAAATAAAACAGCTTCGCAGTCTTTTTCCTTTCTAGTTTGTCTTTAATAACAAAAACTACCCTTCCAGGCAGTCGGATATTAACAAAAAACATTATCTTTAAATAATTTGAGATTGGTCCAAGAATGCATCGAAGGAAAAGGACAGCAAATATAAATATACACATTTGGTAAAGATATGTTAAAGTAGAGATATAAAAATATTTTATTATGTAACTCATTAGTAGTGTTACATTTATAACTGTAAAATGTTGTCTACCCAAAAGGGCGCGAGTTCACAATATATTGCGCTGTTAGTATAGATTAAAAACCATGTGTGAAGTCGCGCCCTCACAGATAAAATATTATAAAAATATGGTATTTTATTAACAAATTAAAATGAGTCCCAAAATATAAATAAGTACAGTTTAAAAATAATACATATTAATTCATATCTTAGGTAATAGTTAACATATGCAATATGCATTAAGGTTTGGGAGCCGGCATATTTAGAGTTTAGTAATGCGTGTCAGTGTAAAATGAAGTTATGGTTTATTGATGAATGTTAGTGTTTGTCGTTTTAATCGATCGTCTTAGCAAGTTGTGAATTTATACAACACTTTTTATAGAAAGCATTGCTAATATTCAGCTACTAAATAAGTTAAGTGTGATGTGATGTTCTTTCATGTTTATAGTAATTTTTTTTAAATTCCATACAGTAAAAATTCACGATGAACTTCATTTTTCTTTACCCAAAAAAGAGAAACGAATCCACAATTTATGCTTATTGAAACATTTCAAAGCATTTTCCTTCGTCATCCTCTCTACACCCCAAATTTTCCAGCAACCATTGAATAATAATTGCCAACATCACAAACATTAAAGCTAAAATCAATAGAATATTCAACCAATTCTCTTTAAATGCATCTTTCAGCTCTAGCTCGAGACAAACGCATTTCGGACAACATTTCAAGTCGGTGCGCCGACACCGCTTGCGGCAGAACTGACAAAAACCCTTCGCGCAGTGGTCGCCCGTCGTCAAAAATGTCGGATTATAAACTATACGAATTTCAGTCTTTCCTTTTGGCACATTACTAGAATCGTTATTGAGTACGCTCGTCTGCCTATCCCTATTTTCGGTCGTGTAATACTTCTCACTCTTTTTAATGAACGTTTCGAAATCGTCATTTTTATTCCTCTTTGTGTTGAGTACGTTCTTAGTGAAGCTCGCTTCGGCCTTCTCTACGAACGTCTCGGTGGTCGTGAGGACGCGGTTGTATTTGTCCAAGTTGAGGAGCTTCATATTAATTGACCCCGATACTTTTACGTCATCGTTAGATTTGGTGACGTCATTACGGATGCTCTGGCACTCGATTTTTTTATCGTAAAACTTGTTGAACCTACTGTTGAGTTCGTTTTTATCGTTTAGACTGTTATATTTGTCGTTCACGTCATTTTTGTTAGCGAGAAAAAATTGTTCGCGGAGGAGGTCGTTCTTAGTTCGCCGATCGAAGTTCACGTTGGCGTAATCGTGATTGGGTTTGTTAAAATCTACGTTCACGTAATCGTGATGGGAGAAATCTTTTTTGAAGTTGTAAATTTTGTCCGAGATGGTTTTGGGACAGACTTTTGGAATGCTATCGTCTTTGCCGTCTAAGCTATTTTTGTTATCCGCCGCCTCCAGGTAGCCCTGGCAGTTTTTCAGAATCGATTCATAGTCGCCATTTTTGTCAGCGTTTAAATTACTGTCCCGCTTAACGGGGCCTTTAAAAAATGTGTTACAATATTCGAGGCTCCTATAGTAGTCGCTCTCGGACTCCTCCTGTATGACGTCCAACATTTTGTTCCAGGAGCTGTTGGGGTCGACGTCCTCGTATAGGTTGTCGTCGTCGTATTGTTTGACGTCAACGTGATCGTCGGTGAGGTCCACCTCGAAGTCGGCCCCATACTCCTGTTTGTCCTTACCGAAGAACACCTTATAAAAGTTGTCGTAGCAGTAGTTGAGTTTTCTGTATAGGAATGATTTTTTCATCTTAGTGTTGTCGACGCTAGCGTCTGTTACCTGGGTCTCCTTGTCCTCCTCGGTCTCTTCGCCGATGGTGTGCAGGACGCTGGTGGACGCTTCGCCAACGCGCGACGCTGCGTTAAGAAGGTTCTGTCTTGGCTGAAACGATAAACAAAAATATTATAATATTATATTATGATATGACTTATATTCAATTTGCATTTTTTTACCGAGTTCAACTTATCGCAACTGTAGCAACACAACATTTTGAATATACACACCTCTTTGGTTTCGGGTTCAGCCGCTTTGAGCAGGTCTGTGAAGGCACTGCAGAGCTTTCTGGTGGCGTCCAAGAGACGGTCGCCATTGTCGGTGTCATCCATAAGTGCCGCGATCATTTGAACACCTACAAAATATAAAAAATATAACCAGCACCAACTTACCCAATGCTATGAGATGATACCTAAATAGTTATTATTAGGCGATTTCAGACGTAAAATATATAGTAAAAATATCAGTAATAATAATTATTGTAACTTACCCTTGGTCACTTCCGGCAGATTGGTAGTGATGGTTGTAATAGCTGCCCCCACTGCCGTGTGATCTACCTCCTCGGTGCCACCTGTTGAACAAACGAATATAATTTATTATATTGCAAGCAAAAAAATAGTTATTCACTACAGTTATTGAAGTAACATAATTTTTGATAAAAAGCCAAATACAGAATACTCTTTAATACCTAAAAAAACACTTCTTGAAATTACACTTAATTTTTAATAAGCCAAATAAAACTTTTTACTTAACACCAAAACATGCTTCTATCTCTTTCTTCCTCTCAATTGGTTTTATTTTCTCGCACGTACCTGCTGTGAGCGTCACGACTTGTGCGGTAGCGGCGTTCATGGCGGCGATCTGTGACGTCACCACCTGCTTGCTCGTGTCCATCGTGCTCTGCTTCCACTTGATGGAGCCCGCGTCTTGGCCGAGGTCCGGCAGCGCCGCCTGGTGACAAAACATGGTTTAGTAAAATACTAGATACAAGGATTTTTTGCCACTTGGATAACATCGTCCGGCGGGTAAAAGCTGACTGTCAAAATATGTATTTTCATCTTTTTCATTACAAAATGTCCATGTCAGCAGAGTAGACTTTGTTTTGACTTTGGGCATATGATAAAAAAAAAAAACTCTCAAGAGCTGATTTTGTTTCTTTTATAAACCAAGCTTGCAATTAGCGAAAGCTATTTTTTTTATACACCAGGCTCTATATTTACTCACAATTTCACCTATATTGTCTATCTACACTAATATTATAAATGCGAAAGTATCTCTGTCTGTCTGTCTGTCTCGCTTTCACGCCAAAACTACTGAACCGTTTGTAATGAAATTTTGTACACAGATAGTCCAAAACTACTGAACCGATTGTAATGAAATTTTGTACACAGTCTAAAGTCTGAGAAAGGACATAGGCTACTTTTTAACTGGAAAAAGGGGTTGTAAGGGGGTGAAAATGCGTAAATTTGTTCAAAATAAGTTAGTTCCAAAAATTCATAATAGATGGCGCCAAGAGTCTCCTACATCGCGCTATCGCTTGCTCATACGTCTTTCTATAAGAGGTGGTACTACGTTAAACCAAGTTTTCCGATTTTTTCGATTGTTATACACGTTATTGAATAACTTACTATTCAGTAGGTACTTTATCTATGTAGTGACGTAACCTTAAACCTACCAATGATAAATAGTTTATGGATAAAGATAAAGTTGTGTAATGGGGGGCTAAATAAGCTTTAAATTTGGTATAAATAAAGTTTAAATTAAAAATGAAATATTATGTGCACACTGCACAGCTATTTTAGGGTAGGTATTTTGATTTAAGGGGTACCAGGGTTTTAATTTAACACCAATTTTGTTGACACCGCGCGCTATAAACTGAAGACCAAGCGGACGAAGTCGCGGGCAACAGCTAGTATCTTATATATAAAATTCTCGTGTCACAATGTTAGTCCACGAACTCCTCCGAAACGGCTTTAGTGATTTTTACCAAATTTTATATGCATATTCAGTAGGTCTGAGAATCGGCTACTGGGTACTTTATACATTGATAAGAGTATTTGTTGAATAATTAATAGTAAATTATTAAAACCTGAGACTGACGACGACCATTGTTTGTGCGACGGGATAGTGATCGACGTTGCCATGGCGACATACTTATGTCACTTCAATAAAATAATATGGGCGAAATACTTTATAGTATGGCAAAGCAGCGTTTGCCGGGACAGCTAGTATTATAATAAAATCCTTTTTAGATAAGTGACTGAGAGTCACACTTACCCTAACAAGACTCTCCTCTGTCTGCTTGATGATCTCCCGTCCAGTAGTGATAGTGGACAGCAGAGCCCTCTGCGGTTCTGTCAGTATGGTCGTCACCCGTGTTTGTTGCACTTGAGACGCCTGCAACATAACACAAGTCAGTTATTCTTGAAAAGTGTAAAACGATAGACCTTAAAACATATTGTATATGATACATAAAGCGACTGAGAAAGCAGTTTAAATTATAGTCCGGCCGCAGAACATTTAGAAATTCGTAATTGACTCAGAGTTACCTGTGTCTTTTCGCGTATTACGTGACAGTGATATATTCGTGCAAAAGCGAAAAAGACTAGTACATGTACGAAATTATACGTTGCTCCTCGACCGGACTTTAGGTATAACATAAGTATGTATGCATTGCTCGTTATTCAGTTATCTTCTAATAATATACATAGGTTACCTACACATCCAACCTCGTAGACTGTTAATCCATGTTAGTATGCATGAAACAAGCAAATATGCGATCGTTAGAATGAGGTGATCTTCTGACATGTATGTTAAAAACAAAAGCTGTGGTTAGCTTTAATCACACATAAAAATAAATCAAATTTTTCATCAACTTATAGGTTAGTTTGTTATATAAATATTACATACAAAGTACAAATAATATTAAAGGAAAATTTTGATATATTTTAAGTCAACATTCGAATATTTTTATGATCTTGTAAATTTTATTTGATTAATTTTATGTAAAAGCTGTTATTTGTTACAGTGCGATCACAGTTAGGTATATTAACTCGTAGACTCTATGGTAGACAAAGGTAAAATAACTGAAAACACACTATATTAATTCACAAATTATTATATAAAAGCGTGAAAGACAACAAAATATGCGAACATAAGTAATGCATGCATGCGTAAAAGCTGAATATACTGACAGCGGGCGGCGTGTGTCCGGTTATGACCTGACCGGAGACCGTGGTCTGTTGCGCGCTCGTCATGTGCCCCACCGCGAACGATTTCGCACCTACAAACCAACGAGTATTGCACATCATTGCAGCCATGCTATAGCTTAACAAAAGCCATAGTATAGGCTTAAAACAGCCATATTATAGGCCTAAGGCAGATGTCCCAAATCTATAGGTAAAGTGTCGGTATACAGACATGTTGTTCTCCTACTATCTACTGGTAGGAGTTACCAGTTTATGGCATAACAACTTGTTACATATAATAATTATCTATGAAAATAGTTTTTTTTTTTTATTAAAACGCAACGACGTTCAGTTCGATCTATAATGGTCGATTTACACGGGTGACTAAAGCCGCACGATTTACGCCGCACGGCGATAATCGACCGTCTAAATGGCAGTTCGACTACGCCGCATGCGGCTAAAGTCGCAAGCCCCAAAGTCGTGCGGCCAATGGCCGCATGCGGCTGGTGACTAAAATCGACCGTGCAAACGCTCAGTCGCAAGCGATCGCTTGCTGTTTGTCGGCACTAGTCACAGGCGATTTTTGTAGAATGTGTAAATGGGGTGGCGATTCGACTTGGACAGGCGATTCGACTGGTGACTTGCCGGGCGACTAAAATCGACCCGTTAGTCACCCGTGTACATCGACCATAAATATGATTTAATTACATCATTTTGGATTGTAGAACTCTGAAGTTCTGTGCATGCATTCCCTCAAAAAACCTCAAATTTATGACCCCTTTTAAAAGGCTATGAATAAATGAATATAAACTTTAGTTTTTTGTTTCTATGTATCTCAAAGTTTAAAATAAATATCAATGTGGTGTCCTTGACGAAATAGTCTCCATAATATTGCTACTAAACTACCTGTAGTGTATCATACATTGCCGACGCCTGTGATATTTAAAAGCTATTATGCGTTCCGTTTGACGTCCGAAGTCCATTATGAGAGTACATCGTTTCCTTTTCCGATAGATCGCTATAGATGTCGCTGCTTCCGCTACCATTTTGCGCCATCTTTACTCCCTGCTTCCTGTAACTGATTTTTACCGCACAGAAACAAGCCACTATTTTCGTCATTGTTGCGTCGTTTTTCGAACCGAGCGCATGGTCGCAGTTTAAATATAAAATTATTTTATTTAAATTATTAAAATTAAAATTATTTTTAGTTTGTCGCAAGTTTTTAACAAATTTAAATCGCTTTCGAGATTAAAGTAGAAAGTGAAATTCAAACAATTTAAATTTTTACTTCCGTTACCGTTACGTAACCGTGAGTGTAAAATGAGTGATAAAGACGTTAACGTGAACGCGCCTATTGAAGAGGACGGTGATAGTTCTTCGGAGTGCTCTACAGATCAAGAGGGGCCACCAAGTAAACGCCGAAGACGCACTAGTTCAGCAGATTTGGACGAAAGGTTTGATGCATTGTCACAGCAACTGGTGAGTCATTTAAACAACATTTTAATGACGAAATTCGTGGCATCTATGGAGGCAACGCAGCAAAATACACAAATGCCGTTATCAGAAAACAATAGTGCATCAATTTCCGGTGAACAGTTCTTATGCCCGCCAAAATTAGATGCGGGTAGTATTGTAAATCTGAACGTCGCCGTTAAAGATCCACCCGTACCAAAAGCAAAACAGGCTCGGGTCGATAAAATAAAAAATATGCAAAGATTTGACTCGCTCGATTGGAATGCAGTTAGATATACCGATATTCAGAAAAAGTACGTGGCCTTTCCCGCCTTCACAGAACTGAGAGTTAATGAAGAATTACGTCGTCTTGAGGATCCTTTTGCGCCTTTACGTTGGTTCCAAATGGAACGTAGTTTTGCAGCGTTATCTAATGCATTTTTGGCCCAAAATGAAGCTGTAAATACAAACTCTAATCGATTGGTCTGCCTCTTCGGAGGTTCAAGTTGATTCTTCTTCTATTTATAATAAGTTAAATCAATTATTCGGTAATGATTCTGATTATAAGTCGGTTTCTCATGATATATTACAAATTATTTGCGGGAAACGAGCCGAAGTTTTAGAATTACGCCGTAGAGATCTCATTAAAAAATTAAAAGATAAATATATGAGGGAAGATCTAGGTAGAATTCCGCCTTCTTGTGAGTATATGTTTGAACCGGGTCAGTTATCCACGTACATACAAAAAATTGGTGGGGTAAATAAATTGCAAAAACATTCAATTTCTACCCGCTTCCGGCCAAAATCACCCGAACCTTCGACCTCTTTTAGTAACGCTAAACCGTTTCGCGGCCGACAAAATAACAATTTTAGATCAAAACAGGCCGATAACAAAGATTCGGAGTGATTTCAGTCCAATAACTCATCCGTTAAAAGTAGGGCGGGGAAACAATTTAAAACTGACGGTAGGCGGTCGGGATATAAAAATAAATGACTGTGTAAATTTTTCCGGCGGCTGTCTGAGACACTTTCAAAATATATGGAATCTTTACAATCCTCCAAAATCAATCATACAGTTAATAACGGGTCTCAGAATACCTTTCAACAAAACTCCACCACTAGTTCTTCCAACATTAGATATTTTAGCAAAATATCAAACACCACGTTCTCAGTCAATGACAACCGAAATTCTAAATTTGATTCACCTAAAAGTTTTAGAACCGGCTCCTCTGACGCCTTCATTCATATCTCCCCTATTTATAATTCCCAAGTCCAACGGAAAAAATCGTGTTATTTTCAATCTCAAGGCGATAAATCGTTACATGCAACCGAAGCATTTCCGTCTGTTTCGCCATCAACGAGTGCCCGATTTTCTGCAACGAGGGGATTGGATGGTAAAATTGGATTTAAGCCAGGCTTACTTCCATCTCCCTGTAAAGAAACAGCACAGAAGATTTCTGCGAATCAGTTATCAGGGTCGTCTGCTCCAGATGACGTGCCTACCATTTGGCCTAGCAGTGGCACCGCGGATTTTCGCCACTGTAACGAACTGGACGGCAGACATCCTCCGAAAAAAGGGTCTAAGATTAGTGGTCTATCTAGACGATTATCTGATAGTGCATCAAAACAAAGAAACACTTGCAGCACAGGCAAAGCTGGCAGTACAGTTCTTGACCAGCTTGGGTTGGTCGATCAATATGGAGAAATCTGTAACGACTCCTACGAGGATTATAGACTTCCTGGGAGTGGTATGGGACACCAAATCCAACACGAAGTCCCTGCCTACCGACAAAATACAACGTGTTCGTCAAATATTGCGAGTACGACTCGCAGCCGGCAGGTGGAACCTAAAACAAGCACAACGCCTATTAGGCCACCTCAATTTCGCAACCTTCATCACCCACCGGGGAAGGTTGCATTGCCGGTTACATAGCGACACAGCAACAAACTCAGGAGGTATCCGAAATTGCAAAATCAGTATCCAGAGGAGGTACGTGCAGAGCTGATATGGTGGTTGACGAACATCAGTCGGAAGTCGGCTATTCATCTCCAAAGAATGTCCACGAACCACGTCATCACCGACGCGTCGGACATTCAATGGGGTGCTCAGGTAAACAACGACACGATACAAGGAAATTGGGAGCAACACCAGAGGGCGTGGCATTGCAATCTAAAAGAAATGTTTGCCGTAATAGCAGCGATATCCACCAAAGCAATGACGCTGCAGAGTTCGACTGTAATCCTTCAGACCGACAACAAAACAGTCGTGTCATATATAAAAAACGAAGGGGGAACGCGATCACGTCAACTGCTAAATCTAACGCAGCAGCTGCTGACTTTAGTAGACCAACTCAATATCGTGCTTCTCCCGCACCACCTACCCGGGCTGTTCAATACCGAAGCAGATCACCTATCGAGAAATCGCGCCGCAGCCGAGTGGCACCTGACAGACAGGGCAACGACGAAGCTGTTCAGTATGTGGGGAATGCCAGATCTAGACCTGTTCGCGTCACGAACAGCACACGTCGTAGCAGACTATGTATCGCTAGACTTGTCAGACTCGAACGCCTACTTTCACGACGCGTTCAGCAGATCCTGGAGTTATCGACTTGCATGGCTCTTCCCACCACCCAGCCTCATACCCAGGGTTCTAGATCATCTGAATTCCGCCTCAGGTCAGTACATTCTCATAGCACCCAAGTGGAAGAAGCCCTTTTGGAGACCCGATCTGAAAAATCGCGCGCTGAAACGACCGGTGAAACTCAGAGATTTGAAGGAGTCGCTGGTGGACACGGCGACAATGTTACCGCCGCCACAAGTCAACAAGTTACACCTGGAAGCTTGGCTCATTTCGGGTGGGACGCTCTGATAGATACATGGACTCCACAGGAAAAGCAATTATTGTCTTCATGTTGGAGACAATCAACTATAAAAACTTATGCCCCTATCTGGAGTAGGTGGGTTAGATTTTGTCAAGTAAATAGCTTTAATTTTCGTTCACCGAATCCTACTAATGTAGCTAAATATTTAGGTAATCTATTCTTAATTGATGGCCTTTCTTATCGGACAATTCTTGTCTACAAATCTGTTATTGCTTCAGTTTGCGAAACAATATCTAATATAAAGATTTCTGCTAACCCAATAGTAAAACATAGTTAAAAGCTATTTCCTTGGCAAAACCTGCGCCTCCTAAATTACCGATTTGGGATGCAAGGATTTTGATTAGATTTTTAAAAAACTATAATGTTAATTTAAATAGCCTGTATCAAGTTTCTCGGCACACAGCTGCTATTTTGTTATTGTGCTCCGGTCGAAGAGTACATGATCTCACCCTTTTGCATACTGACAGTCAACATTTTGTTGATAACTCTAACTCAATTACCTTGCACCCCGTTTTCGGCTCAAAGACTGATTCATCCTCTTATCAGCAATCGAGTTGGACATTTACATCAGCTCCTGATAGGAATATAGATGCAGTACACTGGTTACGTACTCTAGTAAATATGACAAGGGACAGTAGAGGTAATATTACTCATTTATTCTTAGCGACTAGAAGTCCTACGAGACCAGCTACTGCAGCTATTATTGGTGGTTGGATAAAGAAATTGTTATCCGAGGCTGGCATTAATGCGTCAGCTAGAAGTTGTAGATCAGCAGTCTCATCATTAAATTGGATTGAAAATTATCACATTAATGATATTTTAGCTAAGGCAAATTGGCAGCATGAAAATACTTTTAGAAAGTATTATTTAAAACAAATTAATAATAGAGAAGTCGTTGAAGAAAATTCTTTGTCACAATATTTTCAGCCTAATTCGTATTTTGATTAGTTTGATTTATACTTGTAATTTTTAATGTTTTTAAGTACATTGTTTATAAAAAAAAAAAAAATTCTTTCAATCACATTGTTGCGTTTTAATTTTTACTAGAAATACAAGCCACCAGGAGATAACAAACAGTCTCTCATAATGGACTTCGGACGTCAAACGGAACGCATAATATGAAAATTTTACCTTCAAATAAAATTTTTATTATGCTTCCAAAGACGTCCGAAGTCCCAGTAATGTCTTCCTGGTGCCTTTTCCATTATGAACCGAACAATAACGAAAATAGTGGCTTGTTTCTGTGCGGTAAAAATCAGTTACAGGAAGCAGGGAGTAAAGATGGCGCAAAATGGTAGCGGAAGCAGCGACATCTATAGCGATCTATCGGAAAAGGAAACGATGTACTCTCATAATGGACTTCGGACGTCTTTGGAAGCATAAT
Source organism: Lysandra bellargus (assembly GCA_905333045.1). Lineage (NCBI taxonomy): Eukaryota > Metazoa > Arthropoda > Insecta > Lepidoptera > Lycaenidae > Lysandra > Lysandra bellargus. Next base: position 7,266,620 of record HG995326.1, read on the forward strand.
AAAAATTTTATTTGAAGGTAAAATTTTCATATTTTTACATTCCTATCATACTTTACAATTTATATATAAATCTAAATATAAAGTGAAAATAGAATTAAATAATTGACTACAATAATAAAAATTGTATAGCTGAGATATTTTAAGCACATATTTATATGTAGTATGTACACATTAATTAAAGGCAACAAAAATGTAATATTTTTTGTTTATCTATATAATATAGTACTCAGCAACAGCTTAATATTTTACTATTGGGGCAATAAAGACTATAACATCACTTACCCTCAGCGCCTGGTCGCAGCACGGCCGGCTTCGCCACTGACTCGGTATTCACTTTACCAGACTTGAATGTGTCGTGTTGGATGATGTTTGCCCTTTGAAAACACTATTTGTGAGTGACACTACATATAATAAAATCCAAGCAGAAATGTACGAATATTCATATTATAATAGCATTGTTGTGATAGTTAAATAACGTATTTCAAAGATGTTGTTAAAGTGAAATCGCCATATGTACGGTCCCCTTTGATTATTAGGTTTATTAGTTAAAATAGGTAATTATGTATTGTGTTCCTTAAAAAGTTGTATTTAGATGTTTCTTTCTAAAAAGTATTAAAGTTTCGTTTTAAGATTTCAATGCACTGTCAGAATAATGAGTAAGAATATTTAGGAACAGATGTTTGGCAATATGTAAGAAACTAGCATGGGAATATAATTTTAGTAAGCCAGCAGATGCTTGATTATTGTCTACTATAGATGCACAGTGCACTCTTTACACGGAAAACATACAAACCCTAAAGTATTGTCACTTAGTTTTGTTACACCGTGTAGGCTTTAATACTCACTTGGAGGGCGACACGGAGTCCTCCAGCATGGCGGACGCCTCATCCCCGTCCAGACCAAGATGGTCGCGCGCGCGGCGCTTGCGCACGATGATGTCAATGTAACCCGCGATCACCTGCAGGATCTGTTCCGCTTCGGTCGTTTGCACAGAGTAGTACTGGTCGCTGGAATATTATTCAATGTGTAAAAAAGTAGGATTTTGCGTGTGTGAGAGAGATAGAAATAGAGAAGTATGATCGTTTCAACAGTTTACTCATGCCCGGTTTCTGGGAGTTTTGACAGAAGTTTTATACTGCGCTTTTGATCGGCTAACCTCAAAATACAAATCAATCGAAATTGCTGCTAAAAACAGATAAATAATAAAAATAATTTTGCGTTCTCTACAGGCAAATTTTGTAACTATACCTGTAATCGCCAAAATCAAGTGTGAAGGTATTGGGACTAGCGCACCATCGCCTCACGGTAGTCAGGGGCCACGTCTGCAATATCTCCTTGGTCTTCTCATCTAGACGCAGGACCGAGTCCTTGGTCACGCCCAACAAACGAGGCACCAGCTTGTTCTTGCCTTTCATTTTCTCCTGTAATGGTATTTCATTATTAAAAATGAAAATACGTTTTCAACTTTTGTTTATGACAAAAAGCATCGGCGTACGTTTTCAACTTTTGTTTATGAAAAAAAGCATTGGCAGTTAGATTCGCGTGTTGCGGCAGCAAAAACAACTGCTCTATAAAAATAATAACGAACTCAGTTTGGGAGTAATGATTATGAGAGATTTACTCAACGAAACTCAACCCAACAAAAATAAAGCAATTTGCCACGATGACGGCATATTCAGTAAAGACCCTAAACTTGGCGCAGCGGTGACATAAAAATGCCAAAATTTCACCTTGACAAGGAAGAATGCGACGCCGTATGTCTTGAGATCGCGCGCGCTCTTGGTGTACAGAACTTTGGCGTCCAGTTCGCTGAGCCCCGCGTGTTTCTTGTGCTCCTTGAAAACCTTCTTCTCGATATTTTTCACCTTCATGTACGAGGCCGGGAGGAATTCTTTCAGACTGTTAACAAAAATAATAATACAGCAAATTGTCCTGATATTCATCATGTAACTATAAAAAAAGGCCGAAAGCCAAATATACTAGATATAAACTTGTATATTACATAGAAGTAAGGGTAACTTACTCTAAAAATCCTGGTGTGTGCTTGTCTTCTTTGTGATCTCCAAACTGTATTTGGCACTGAATGCCAGCGAACTCGCAAGCTGAAATAAAATTAAAATTTTAATCTTTATAACATTAACTCGAATTAAAATCAAACATAAAATCTCTATAGATGAGATGATCTGTTTTGATTTATTGGTATTTATTTGTCTGTATTTATTAAATAGATAATTTATTTGAACCTATCCAGATAATAAAACACCTATGCAGGTTCACGGATGGAATATTATATCATAACTAGCTGTCCCGGCAAACGTTGCTTTGCCCTAATATAAAGTATGTCGCCCATATTACTTTATTGAACTTCGATGGCAACGTCGATCGCTATCTCGTCGCACAAACAATGGTCGCCGTCAGTCTCAGGTTGTAATAATTTACTATTGTTTATTCAACAAATGCACTTATCAATATATAAAGTACCCAGTAGCCGATTCTCAGACCTACTGAATATGCATATAAAATTTGGTAAAAATCAGTAAAGCCGTTTCGGAGGAGTTCGTGGACTAACATTGTGACATGAGAATTTTATATATAAGATTAGGGCCTGTTTCACCACTTCCTGATAAGTGTTTGATAGGCACTTAACTTGACAGATAAACTATAGAGAATCTGTCAAAAAAGTTGTGGATAGCCGGCACTTATCAGGAAGTGGTAAAACAGGTCCTTACTAGCGTATCTCACCTTTATCCTGAGTGATGGGATGCGTGCCCGCCAGTATCGCGTCTCTCGCTTGCACATACAGCAGGTTTAGCTGCACGGGGTCTCGCGAGTCCACGTTGCGGTCCGAGAAGAACAGCTTGCGGCGCAGCAGCAGCGTCTCCGACCACTCTATGCCCTGCTCCCGGAGAGTCTTCGATGGCTCCACCCAGTTCACTGGAAATTGAATATTCTTTTACTGCCGAACTCCGAGACGAATGAATTACTTAATTGTAATTAAATGAAGATTTTGACATAAGTTCCATACATTATCTGCCAAACTCGTCATTAAATTGAAGATTCGTGATCATTAAATGCCTCTGAGTACGGCCGTTAGGTCTTCCTTTTCACCGCAGAGTAGTAAAACTTCAAATCGAAGCAGGTCGCGGGGTGGTGTAGTAATGACAGCCCACGTACACGACGTGAAAAAGCTTCTTGTGATGAATTATGATGAGATGTAAAGAATACGAAAAATATACCATCCTCATCACCTTGATGAGTGGCTGTCTTCCACCGTGCGTTTTACGCGTAACTTTCTGCATTGCACTGTTAAACTCCGGAACGATCTGTCACCAGCAGTATTTCCTAGGATAGGACCTACACGATCTGCAAACCTTCAAGAAGAGAGCGTATTCCCTCTTAAAAGGCCGGCAACGGACCTGCAGCTCTTCTGATGTTGCGAGTGTCCATGGGCGACGGTAGTTGATTTCCATCAGGTGACCCGTTTGCTCGTTTGCCCCCTTATTTTATACTGTTTTTCTAAGGCATTGCAGTCCTCAATTTGCCATGCTAACTTTCAGTGTTACTAGCACTGAAAATTAGCAACAAGAATAAATTCTTATATAAAGCTGAGGCTTAACCTACGCGTCAGTGACGGAGCGTCAAGTTGCGTCAAGTTGTCAAATGTGTTTTTTGTATACAAAACACACATTTGACAACTTGACGCTCCGTCACTGATGCGTAGGTTTGTTCTAAGCTTAAATGCCTTGTATCTCACCTTCATCATCAGTTCTGAGTTTTTTACGTAGCTGCTCCATTTTGACGTCTCTTTCTTTATCTTGGTGTCTCCTCTTGAGGGTGAGTGTTCCGTAGTTAGGTTTTTCGCACGGATCTGGATCTTCTTTCTGTTCTTCACGTACCTAAATCATAAAATTTTGATTAGAATTGGCTATAATAATGATAATAAGGTACTGGCTTTTTCCTTTAAAATTACTTACCAAACCATATTCGTCATAATTTGTGATGCCGATTTTTGTGCAAATGACCACCATCAGGTTGGCTACAATTTGGCTGTCGTCTACGAGCAAGGTTTTGACAGTGCCTAAAACAAAATAGAAGAAAAATCAGTTATTGTTCAAAAATATTTTCTGTAAGGTTTTAAGATCACATACAGGAATTTACTTGAAGGTTTTGGCTCAAATCTCAATTTCGTATAATATTTGATCTTACCGTCTAACATTCTGACTCGGAGATTCCTTGTCTTTTTGTTGTACTCCAGGAGGTCTCCATTCCTCAACATGTAGTAGTCCAGACTCCTGGACGCTTCCAGCCAGATGCCCTTTTTGTTGTCCTCCTCTGATGCCAGGAACAATCCATATTCTTTGGCTAAATATATAAAAATAAACATTATAAAACCCACTTCCATAAAATCCTTAACCCTTCATATATCAGAATTATGTAGGTCTGTAAACATAACTAATATTATTTGTTACGAAAACCTTTTACCACCTTTCAACAGTAAGCTTTTAATTTCTTCGAAATAAAATCATGAATGGTTTAAATTTGGGTTGTATAAGTAGGCCACTACAGTAGTATGGTGTCGCGCTAATGTAAACAACGTTGTAAATCTGATAGCGCGTCGCTGCGGCGACCTAATTAATTTAAGTGCATACACTGAAAGGCTTTAGGCGTATGAGGGGCCGGCTTGAGATCGGCCCTACATTGTGGCTTCATGCAAATAGCCATGTACAGTCGGGGCTTTTTAATAGGCCACATTTGACATCTGTCAGATTAATCTCCATAGTGAGGTGAGCTGCGTAAAAACATCGACCAAAACGAATAAATCGATACGGACTTGAAATAAAATATTTGAATTTTATACGTTTGAAACAAATTCATGTCCCATTATTACTTTTTCTTTTAGTAAATTCAAGGAGCAAAATAAGACAAGTACATAATTTACAAAAAATGCATTTATTCGCTTGAATTATAAAAACCTGTTAAATTTATTATTATCATTATTAATTTCACATAAATATGTGTTACTTTTCACAACGTGGTTATTAATTTATGGGGATATTTCGTTACAAGTAATCAATGCATCGATACTATTTATTCGCTTTCGATTTTTAGGGTAACATCCCTAGAGTTTAAAAAGAAAAAAGGTCAGCTGACGTAACATTGCAACGACGTGCAATTATTAAGATCAGAATTTGTTTATTACGTTTAGAATTGTTTATCAGTAAAAGCAAATCGTTAAATAATTCGTATCGGTCATATTTACAATAAATATATAATCGTAATTGAAAAAAGTTAATCAATTGTGCAGTTATAACAAAACGAAAATATTTATTTTTTATGCTCGTCGCTACAAGGTTACCAGATACAATTTTGATGAACTGTCAAATGTGGCCTATTAAAATGCCCCGACTATAGTGTTTATATTCTCTTTGATAGTCATCTTTTATTTTAGTTAGGAACTTATTCATGCTTCGGCACGAATGCTCAGCTTGACCAGATACTAACTACATTTTCACAACGTAAAAAATACAGCTTAGAAATAAAGCTTGCGTTGTTTAGCATCAAAATAATGTGGGTTGCTGGGGTTCTTTATAAGACTGACATCTCCCTAAATAAGAAAAATTCCAGGGTCTACCAAAACCCCTGATCATGCCATTCGACTTTAACTTTGTTTACTTTCAAATATCGGCAGTAGATAGGTACTCACGGTCATTAGAATTGGCTTCTAGAATCTTCTCTCGTATGATACGGCAGGCGTCGTAGACGGTGGTGGAGGGATCGAACTGTATCGTCTTCACCACTTTGCCGCCCTCCAGCGATATCTTCAGCGAGAGAGTCGCCATTTTGCTGAGGGAATGGGCCCTGAAACCAAACAGAATTATTAATTAATTATTTGTAAATTCTGACTTTGAATATTTATTGCTTGATTGACTTTGTTTAAAAGAAGAGTTTGTCAGAAAATGTATGACTTTATATCAAATCTTTATTAATCACTAAGCAAAAGTTTAAATTCAATATCTCTGAAGTCTGATGCGTCCGTTACTCTACAGTCTACTGCATGATTTTGTACTGGAGCGTTTTAAAATTCTTACGAAAAACACACGCACGCTATGACAATATTTTTGTATCCCAATTATTTCTATAATACAATAACAGCAGGAAAGTACGGCATTAGTTCACTGAATTGATTCAAATGAAACTATCCCTGACCCATGATTGGCACTTTTGGAGCATCCTGCGTATTGTGAAATCTCATAGCTGCGCTAATTGCTTCCAACGATATTACAATTTTGAAATAGCTTGTTGTATTTTTTGAATTACAAAACTTAACAATGCCTTTTATTATTTGTAAACAATACAAGTCGTATTGTGCAGTCTTTAGGCTAGACTTGAACTAGACTATCATAATATTAAAATATCTATTAAATAACGCAGAAAAATACCCTCGATATAGTTAATATCATTATCTTGAATTTCAGCGAAAACGGAGCGGAAAATGCGTAATAAATAAACGAAACACCTGCGCGAATCTAAAAATACGAACAAAGACGACGTATATTCACCATGTATTTTGTAACATCCTGACACAAAAACCTAAAAGCCATAGGGCGACACCTGTTCCCTGCGTTATCTGTTGATATTGTCTCTATGTAAAGAGCTCTCTCTTAAGTTTATATTATTTCTAGACTGTAGACAGTGTCTACTTGTATTGTATCACAAGCCTCACCTGTATATGGACGCGGTGCGTGAGCTGTCGTAGTCGAGAGATTGTGAGCTGCCTCTACGTTCGTCGTTCTTGTGTTTTCGTCTCTCGTGGCTTAACGACCTGAGCCGCGGACGGCTTTGGAAGGAACCCTGGGGCAAACAAAAAATATGATTACTCGGCCGATTTTCCTACAAAAATATGGGCATCCCGGCGGTGATATATAGCTGCAGACGTAAGCACAAAATAGAATACGTGGCACTTAATAAATGCTCTTGTGATGTGCCAAATGTAAATTAAAAATTATGTGATGGTCCAATTGCGCATACAAATGAAACGCTTTTTATGAATGAGGTCGACGCCCGGAACGTACGAACGTTCAAACGCGACGAAATAAGTTAAAAAAGTACGAAAGCAGATAAACATTTGAAGAGATAATACAATCTGTCAGCGAAACTGGGCGAACGTGGAGCGAATGTGAATGACCTGCGTGAATTTTTGGAGAAAAATACATGTGAATTTGTACCAGCATCACCTGAGTAAATATTGATCAGACCTGGCATACCTAAACAGAGAACTTACGCAATTTGATGTGGTGCAGTGTGGTGCTAATGAATCGCTACTATTAGGCAATCTTTAGTATCAGACCTTTAGTCACGCCGACAACAGAACTTACTTTCTGCAAGGCCAGGCGCAGCCAAAACACTTTATCGCCTCCCCATTAATCCTTATTAATAAAACAATCCATCAGCTACTTGTTAAAATAAGTAGATGTAGCAGTACTCACAGGTCGTGGCTCCGTCAGCCGTCTCCAGTTATCACGAAGCGCGTCTTCGATGCGCTCGCGCACGGAACGTCAAGGCCGCGACGACGCTTCCTCTGTGCACTGGATCGACACCTGGGGAAGAAGGAACGGAATTGTAATATACCCTCTACAAAATACTGTCTAAGAATGTGTGTTCTGCCACTTGCCAGAGTCGTTTAGACCTGTAAGGCAAAACTTACTGCCTTGCTTACTAAATGGCTACTAAATTTTTTGTGAACCCTGAGGCCAAAACTAACAGACTGTGACCACGGATGGGTAAGCTACTGAGTACTCAGACCAGAGTAAATACTCAGTAAAAATGAATTTAGACACTGAGTATTTACTTTTGACTGAGTATTTATGTTTTACTAACCACAATTTAATTATATAAGGTTTTTCTTTATATTTTATTATTTATTTGTATTATATTTTAAGTATAAGCTTAAAGCTATGTTCTTTTTAAGTATAACCAGTACAAATGAAAATAAATTATATATCTATATCTATACATATCGCTCATTTGGTACAACAACGTCGTAATTACCTATTTTTTCAAAAGTGAGTTATTTATGTCATTATGTTCCAAAAGTATATTTACACCCGGAGAAACATCGACCGTAATGTTTTTATGTGTATTTTCCGCGATGCAGCGTGATTGTCATTGTGGAATTGACTGAAATGGCGACATTTCTGATGCTACAACTTCCGGATAGCCAGTAGCTGATTGTGGTTATACATATTATAATAAAACTGTAGAAATGAAAATTATGTACATTAAAGATAATCAAAATAATAAGCGGGGGGTGTCAGTTGTCACTACATCGCTATGGAAGCCAAAAATGTAGTTATTTTTTTGTCTGTCTGTCTATTTGTCTGTATGTTTGTTCCACTATCACACGAAAACTACTGATCCGATTTGAATGCGGTTTTCGCAGATATATTTGTCTACTTCCAACTTAACATCTGGTGTATAAAAATCACCCCCACCACTCACCCCTCTAAGGGGACCAAAGAGGGGGTCAGATTTTGTATCCTTTTTTCTTTAATTGATATACTTCATATTATGACCAGTTTTTTTTTTCAACTTAGCATCTGGTGTATAAAATTTTCCCCCACCCCTCTTAGGGGACTAAAGATGGGGTAAGATTTTGTATCAACTGATGAAGTAGAAATACTTTAAATGGCAAAACAATGTTTGCCGGGACAGCTAGTACTTAATAATATACTGAATGCAAAATTTTCTTATAGTATTTTTGGACTCAGTAACTAAAAATTAGGTACCTCAGCTATAGAATACCTAATTTTGATGATAGGCTACCTAATTTTGGTATTTAGGTAGACGATTTTTACAGTGTCGGTGTTATAAAAAAATGTCATAGGTAGCTGTATACACTATACTTATCCTACTAATATTATAAAGGCGAAAGTTTGGATGTATGGATGTTTGTTACTCTTTCACGCAAAACTACTGAACGGATTTTAATGAAACTTTACATTAATATAGCTTTAAATACATCAGAGTAACACATATTAGGCCACAATTTTAACCGACTTTCAAAATGGAGGAGGTTATGTTCGTTTTTATGTTCAATGATTACTCCGCCGTTTGTGAACCAATTTTCAAAATTTTTCTTTTGGTATAAAGGTTATCATCCCAATTTGATACCGTATTCATAAAAGTGGTGACCTGATGAAGGGATCCATAAGAAATCGAGGGAACTCCTCAAAATTTACTTACATGGAAACATGTGATGACTTCGATTTCGTGAGCAGTATTCTAAGCATATGCTACCAACAAGTAAGATTTTGCACCGGGTATACTATGGTTTGGAAGGTGCTGAGAGAACTTCTGACCTTTTATAGATACAAGTTTGGGAGTTTCGACGTTGTTTTAAGAACGGAAAGCATATGCTACTACGCAAATTACATTCCTCATCATCATCACCTATTATAAACCATTAAAGAACCATAATATAGAATCGTCCCGTTTTGACCCTATTATTGGTACTTTTGAAAGTTTTTGGTGCTGTGAAGAAATTAAGAGAAGCGAAGGGTCGACATACAGGGTGCAATTAAACCTTCCTGCCAAATTTTGAAATAATGATCCTTGTTTAAAATTAAAATACACATATTTTTTCTATTATTATCACTCAGTAGTCAGTACTAAAATGTTGAGAAAAAGCTTCTGAAAGTTATCCTAAAAAACACTACAATTAATGGACATGACGCGTCGCCCGCGCGTGATGAGCCCCGGCGCGCAATATTCAAAAAACATGTTTTTGGTTTTTTATTAATATCTTTAGAAAAAAGTTGAGATTTCAACGCATAGAAAGCATACCAATTTTTTTAAAACAGCTGATATTTTGATGGGTGAATTTCCGATTGAAAATTAGGGTATTTTTTCGATATAATTTCGAAATAAGGTGAAAAAATAAAATATATTTCTTATCAAATAAATTACAGCGTTATTTGGTACAAAAAAGGTAAGTTTTCGCCGAATTTCGTGAAAAAAAAAATTTTTTTTGAAAGATAATATTAATAAAAAACTAAAAACATGTTTTTTTGAAATTTTCACGTAAATTTTAAGGTTATGTGGGAAAAGCGTGACTACAAAAGTTTTACATCTTTCTATTACCTACAACTTTGCTATTTAACTTTTTTCCATAGGACTTTTAGTTTTATCGGAAATCGAGATAAATCGTTTTTTACCCTTAAAACCCCACCCCCACACCCTTCCCGAACTCAGATCGCCCGAAAATTATTTTTCCCTTAATTTTTATATTATTCTCCTCCTTTTCTAATGGGTTTCATCCTACTATTATTTTTTTCACTTTTTGTTATTTTTAAAGGTATCGGCACTGGTCTACATTGTCTTAATTTTACTTAATATTATGAATCTGTTAAATTATAAGTATTTTTTATTATTCTGTAATGTTCTTGATTTGTTTAAGTGTAATTAGAACCTAAAATATTGAATAAAACGTTTTTACTGTGTCCAATGAGTAAATACTCATACAATAAAGTAAATACTCAGTATTTACTGAGTTTGAGTTTTTACTCTGACTCAGTTTTTACTGCCTTACCCATCCCTAACGGTGACTGTTTTCGTTTGGCAGAAAAAACAATAGGATAATGTTACTACTTCATTTATAATACACGGAGACTAGAGTATGACTGAGGATACCAAATAAGTGCATTGATTTGTAATGGACTTATTTGGTATCCTCAGAAACTCCAAGACTGCAAGAGACTAATAACCAGTGGACCATCTCCATAAAACTTTTAATAATTCGTCCCAAGAGGGTTTCGTCACTTCATTTCGCACATTCGCAGACGAGACGGTTCATTAAAAAACCCCATGGTCATAACCGTTTCGTTATTGCACCGAGTTTTGCATAATGGCGATTCGCCCCTAAGCCCCATCAACTTAGTGGAATTTAATACTGTAATACGAAATTACGTATGTAGACATCTTTATGATACTCGGGATATTTAAACGACAGCTTTAAGTGTGAACTGTAGTCTGTAAAGCATCCACTCAAGACTGACTTTATAGGTGTTCTCAAAAGTATTGGAATTTAATACAAAATTTCATAAAAGAAAGATTGTATTTTTGATAAGTACATAATATTGACTTACTTTTGTTTAGTACATGATCTACATGGACATCCGATTGCTATTAGCCTTGGCAAGTTATTTACTGCAGTAGATAAGGTCTAAATAAGCAGTAATGTAAATTATATTATGTAACATAAAACATTGCATAAATATATTAAATATGTAATTTAAAATGAATTCACTGCAATAATCGACCTTTCAAGAAATAAGAATATTTATTGGTCAAAGTAGACATACATATTTTAATTAAAAAGCTCAATCACAGCAGTATGTACCTATTTCCTGTCCGAAACACTCGGTAGATAGTTCCGATAACAAAAACAACTCGAAAGCGCCTAGGCATATAGGCGCCCTATCACGCCCTATCACGTCACCAATTCCCCCGAACCTGTTACTCGTTTGTCACTCGCGATCAGTGAAACCTTCAGCGGTGTCACAAGTCACACACGACAAGTCGCGACGCATATCGCACGGGTCAGCGAGCGCGTCAGGGGCGCACGACGTACGGGACCTCACGACTTTTACAACGGGGGGCAACTTTACGACGTTTGATCCGAGGGAGAAAATCATTCGTAACACAAACAGAGCAAAATGTAACGCACCATTAAATATTATCGTATATTTTATGTGACAAATATTTTTATTGAAACCGCCGAGCCGTGGAGATGCAATAATAAATTATGATACATCTTAGAGTAAAGATAAAAAAAATAATTGGAATTCTGAACTCTACATTCTATGTAGCATCTAATAGAAGTTCAGTTTTATGGTACTTAATCAATATTTAAATTAAACATATATCACAATCACGCTAGATAACTTAAGGGCCTTCCCTACGGAGAATCCGTAATTTACCGTACTTAGAGCCTTATAAACTCATAATTAGAAAGCTACAGAATTATAATAAAAATACAGCAACAATCTTCAGTATCTCAACATTCCTTTCCCCGTTTTAAATTTTCTATTTTTGTTTATTATAGTCATCATATCAGCTTCCAAAGTAAAGCCAATCTATTAAAATTCAAGCATACATTCAGCATCTCCTTAGTATTTACAAATTAATTTTATTTGAAACACACACCAATAGATCGACAATATCATAAACTACATATTCCCCGTTTAATTTTTTTTTTAGGTCAATTTTGAACTAAGATAAGTAAAAAAATAAGGTTTCGGTGCGATCTCCGCAACGCTTGCCGCGTTGCGGAGATCGCATCGCATGTATGGTCAACGTCGTTTGCTCGGGGGACGGCCTTAATGCAAACTAATCTCATTTAGTCAATAGTCAAACATAGATTTGATTTAAGATACAGTAAGCTACTAGTATCAGATTGCGGTAGCAGTAATCTTGACCCCGATGTATATCTCGACCGCATCGGATGTGCGGCTCGGTGCGGGGTGGTGCGGGATCTAAAGATCCACATCTTGTGTAATTTTCTGTTGCATGCCGCTGACACATTTGCAAGAGACTAAAATTGCGAGGGACGGTATTAAAATCAGAAAAAGGGTACCTTTTGAACCTATCTTAGGAGCGGAGTACTTATACGTTTTTTAAGTTGTAACACTGAGATGAGATACCTACTAGACATCAACTACGATAACATGGCGCGCCCCTCCAAACGACTGTTTCAATGTGTGTAGTCACATCCTTATGAAAGAGTTTGTATGTAGTAAGTTTTCAACCAATCACAGTACATGTAATATTTCAGTTATTATGTCACTTATTGCAAGATTTGCTGGTCAACTAATCATAACTAGCCTACCGCGCAAGACAACGCACTTCAAACGTTTTGAATTTTAGAGGGGCGCGCCATGTTATCGTAGTTGATCTCTACCCAGAAGTTTAGCTAAGATTCTTAGCTTACAAAGATTCGATTACTTCATGTCCAAGGAAGAAATTAAGACGCTGACGGCTAGATTTAGTAGAAGGAGACGCAAAAATAATGATGATGTATCGTGATTAAAATATTACTGCTAAACTTTTATGTCCCCAAGAATAAACATCCGTTTATCTAATCTCTACAATATCCAGTAATATGTTGGGAGAAATATTAAAAATAGTAGCGATTATGTCGGTTGCCACTTCCTCGTTCTAAATACAAACCCAACCACCACGTTTACAGTTAACCAGCCGCAAGTCGGTCCTATTAGAAACGCTGAGTTCCGTCAATCTTCTTTCATTAAACTTAAGGGCAATTAATTTGCGATCGTTTCTTAAGCTAGAAGTAGGAAAATCTACCATCCATCGAAAATTATTAGCCGCCTTTAAAGTAAATGTGAGTTATAACATAAAGTTACAACTTTTTAAGTTCTCAAAATGGAATTCCAAAAAGCTATGATTGACTGAGCCAGAGGGGTTACAGTTAGTTTATGATTTACATAGAACGTCTCTACTTTTAATGGGGACTTATTATGTATCGGATACCTTCCCGTTTGGTTAGTAATATCGGAGCGGCATTTAACTTCATAGCATATATTTCAGTAATCCTCTCTGCACACCCGACCTAAATACGGCGAGCGGCGCCGAGGCGTCGGTCGGTGCGTCGCTAGGCAACAGACGAGTTCCCAATTACCGCACACAGTACTTATATTTCAGGCCATTTGAAATATTTTCGTCATTAACAAAAAATACCCCATGAAAATTAAGCCCACGTACAGCACTGCAAGTATTTGAGCAGATTGGTATTGTGACAAAATCAAACCTGCTCTTTCGCACACCCCCTCAAAATGAGCAAGGACTGCAACTTCTGTAAGCTAGGATCGACAGCGGTAACCTTCCACGAAAACCCTTAGAATTAAGGCACTATATCGAAAGTAATTTTACCGCAAGGGCAATTTTATACTTAATTTGTATGACTATAAAGTCGTGAATACGCTGCGGCCAGAAGCTATCGGCTCGCTCAGAAAACATGCGAAAAAACGTAATTATAATCATTTAAAAAATAACTAGGAGCATTTAAGCAAAATGCTTCTATACGATTTTGAGTTGCAAAGGTGTCTATCAATTACACTAATTTCCTACAATACATCTATTTTCGTTTAAAAATAATCTTCCGTATTTTTAAGAGGTCATTTCGAAAATTAAATGTATCGAGGCAAAATACATTAATCGTGTATCTAGTTCTTCTCATACCTAGATAAGGCTATGAAGATATGTTTATCTCATTTCTGAGGGTCCTATAGTATTACGTCAAAAAGGACAGTTTTTTTCAATATAGCGCCTTAAGCTTGAAGAAATTGGCTAACCTAACTGCAATGCAAAATAAATCCTTGCTAATTTTATAAACGCGAAAGTGTGTCTTTCAGTCTTAAGCCGCCGAACCGATTTTGATGAAATTTTTTATACTTATGGGGCTGAAATGTGTAAAATCAGGTATTTGTATAAGGAATATGAATGTTTTTAATTTGGAATAATGTGCGATCCCCGTGCGATAAACGCAATGGCGCAACTGGCATCCTCTATAGTCATAAAATATAATGGGAATTGGGAATAGGTTAACCCATTCAGTGCCGAGCCCGCCCATCGGCGGTCAATTTTTTTTAACTCACATGCCGAGACCGCCCATGGGCGGGTTGATTTTAAACTGCACATACACGTTTTTCGCACGATACAGTACATGTAAACAGAACATTTGAAACGATTCATGTCAGAATCTGAAGCTTCATGCCGAAAACGCCAATGGGCGGACAAGAATACATCATCGAGATGCCGGGACCGCCGATGGGCGGCATATGGTATAGCGGCACCTGGATCACATGAAACATCGTTACTTTTCGGAAAGGCAGTGAATGAGTTAAGATCTACGCAGCATTACTGGATATAAATAAGTATAAAATAACCCACCATAGACCAATTAGTACCTCTTCTATTATTCACTAGCTGGACAACGAAGACGGATATTTATCCATTGTCCGAAAAGTAATCCAAATAAAAGGGGTTAAGTGAAGGCAGGTCGATACGTGGCTATTATCACCTATTATGGTGTCGCGTTTCTATTTGTACTTGTTTGTCATCCCGCTGATGGCGTGGTCGTTAAATATAAACATTATCGAACACTGACTATGAGATGATTTCATTACTCTTGACTCTTGAGTGGGATTCATCCTTCAATTTAACATTCCGTTCTCTATTGTAGTAGTGCGCACCTTTCCTAATTAATATCCATACTTACTAATATTATAAATGCGAAAGTGTGTCTGTCTGTCTGTTACCTTAATTTCACGCTTAAACAGCTGAACCAATTTTGATGAAATTTGGTATGGAGATACTTTGAGTCCCGGGAAACGACATAGAATACTTCTTATCCCGGAAAAATGTACGGTTGCCGCGCGAGAAATGAATTTTGACGCAACGGAGTTGGGGGCGTCATCTAGTAATATTTTAATACGAGCTTTTGCCCACGGCTTCGCTCGCGTTAAAAAGTATACAACTTTTATCCCCTATTTTAACCCCTTGGCGTTGGAATTTATCAAAATCCTTTCTTAGCGGATGCCTACGTAATACCATCTACCTGCATGCCAAATCGTCAGCCCGATCCGTCCAGTGGTTTGGGCTGTGCGTTGATAGATCACCATGTCAGTCAGTCACCTTTGAGTTTTATAAATATAAAGATTTAACCTTTGGAAAAACTTAGTGAAAATCTGTCCCCAATTATACCATTAATTTGCAACGTGAATGCATTTACGTTCATTCGAAGCAGTATAGGATCCGAACTAGATTGAAGCCGCTTGTTGCATTAACAAGTAGATATTTGCAGCCAAGTAAACAAAATAAGGAGTTAATGTATAGATAATATTGATAACTGATAAGAAGATATTTTCTCACGACCGCGATAACGAGGATACTGACCGATAAATAATTTGCGATAAGTAATAGGTACACAAAATATTATGTCACTGCACTCTTGAACAGTGAGCAATCATATTTGCTTCAGAAACTAAAAAACCGGCCAAGTGCGAGTTGGACTCGCGCACGAAGGGTTCCGTACCGTTATAGAGCACAAAAATAGGCCAAAAATTTACGGCCATTTTTGTATGGGAGTCCCACTTAAATTTTTATTTTAATACATATTATAATTAAATATTAAAGTAAAATTATAATTAAAGGACTTTATGAAAATTTTATCCATCATTGATATAGAGCAAAAAAGGCCGAAAAAATCACGTTTGTTGTATGGGAGCCCCCTTAAATATTATTTTATTTTGTTTTCAGTATTTGTTGTTATAGCGCCAACAGATACACACAATCTGTGAAAATTTCAGAACTCTAGCTACAGCGGTTCTTGAGATACTGCCTAGAGACAGACAGACAGACAGACGGACAGAATAATATAGGGTCCCGTTTTTACCCTTTGGGTACAGAACCCTAAAAATGACTGACTTTAAATAATTAATGAATTGGACTTAGTTCTCTACATAATAAAATTATTTATAGCGAAAATCGACCTTTTCCATCCAACCTAATCCCTAATAATTATGATCGACCAATAATAATTATTAAGACTCTACTCTCATACAATCAAGTCTCTATATGTATTTTAGACCAAACATCTTTGAGGACGCTGACGATGTCCAAGTTGCGCATGCCTGGTCCCGGGTTGGATCGATAGACTCAGGCGCCGACGTGTCTGGCGCCTGGACATTTTGCGCATTCGATTGCTCCTTGAAAGTTGGGAGAAGGAGATAGAGCTTTTCCATAAAAGCTTTTTCCATTAAAGGCCCATGCCTTTCAAGTTGTATAATCCTTTCCGAGCCGTTATCCCCAGAGGAAGGAAATTACACACTTACTTGGATCTGTCCCTTGTGTAGGAACACTGCGTTAACCCATGAGATTGACATCAACACGAAGTGTTAATAGCCTCGAAAAAAAGATAAAAAATGTATGATTCAATTATGCTTACAAACATATTGCGGCCTGCGGAGACCGTACATATTGCGGCTATAAAAATAAGATCATCTTTATTCCCAGAATTTAAAGTAACTCAAAATCTACTCAGGCAGGCACACTTTCCTATTAACAATATTTAAATAATATAACGAATGGAAATATGCATTATCTTTTGGACATTCCGTAAGTATTTAGCAGCGCTAACTGAATTTTCTATTATTTTCGAGTTATCATAAAAAGAGCACAGGAAGTTGGATATAAATACATAGTTAAACATAAAAGATAAAATTATCTAATTACATAATTCGAAACATAAAAGGGCATACAATAAAACGTTCTATGGAAAAACTTTTCCGAATTACTCAAATTGTCGGGGAGATAAAAATAAACCCCCATAGCACTTCCGATCGCGCCGGAAGTCGTCACGCTGTCCGACACAGGAAATCTGATAGTCTGCTTTCTATTAGGGAATTAGGGGATACTGGAGTGGACAATGCGAGGGTCGCTAGTGATTTTAACATAACATCCTTGATTAGGGTCGCTTTCGGATTTAGCAATATTATGTCAAATATCAATTTGCACGCGACACCGAAAGGGATAAAAACACGATCGTCTTATAACTGTGGGGCTTAACTTTGGATTTGAGTTCAAAACAAAAGACGAGTAAGAAATTGTCGTATAAATTAATTTGTGAAGTTTTGTAACTAAGGAAAATGTAACTATTATTATTGCCTTGCAATACCTATATTTAATATTACTTTTACTTAACTTTACTGATAGCTTTGAATCAATGAGGCAGGATTCTACATCATGAACTATATTATATACAGGGTGCAATTAAACCTTCCTGACAAATTTTGATATATTGCTCCTTGTTAAAAATAAAAACTAAAACATATTTTTTCTTTTATAATCACTCAGTACTAAAATTAATGGACACGATGCGTCGACCGCGCGTGACGTACCCCCGCGCGCGTGCCTCACCCCGCGTCACCACCTCTCATTCCCCCGCGCCGCGAGTGACCATTCTGCAACGATTTTAAATGGGATAAAATGTCATTGAAAAAAAATAACACCCAATTTTATTTTATTTTTTGTTAAATGGACTCTCCTAATGATACCTAAGCCCTGGACAAAAATTGGCAGCAAGGTTTAATTGCACCCTGTATAATAATATGAACGGCCCCCATTAAATTTCCACGACGTAAGAATAACGTTACGCAAAATGTAAAAAAAATACTTTTACAATAAAACATTTACACAGCACACTTTAATTTGTAGAAAAACAAAAGAACAATCTATTTCTATTAGCGCATCGATCAATCATGCATTTAAATAAACAAGACGCTAATGGCGTACAAGAAATACTTGAAGGGAGTCCCCTTTTAGAATTAATCAATCAATAAATACCGAACCCAATCATCACCACAGGAGGCCCAGATATTATCGGACCCCCGGGCCTTAAAAAGAGCCAAGCGTCTCAATGGAGATCTTAATTGAATAGAATTTTGGGCAATTGCAATTTGCAATTGAATAAACAACATATTGTACGAAACACCGTTATCTACCCAATGATCTTTAAACCAAATCAAGAGTAAATTTTGAGGGACTATTCGGGTACTAGGCATTTGAAATGTTCAACGAACGTGGGCCCAAGAATTCAATCGCTCCGTGGGCGGCTGTATTTCCTTTGGCCAAGTAATATATTTTGGTTCGTTGATTAGATAGCTTATTCTGAGTTGCTATCAATATTTGCCGGGATGCCTTTTCAAGAAAAATGTAAATAATTAATTGTTTCAATACAATATTTCTACGACAGACGGAAAGCGAATATTTTTTCAACTGAAACTTGATTCTCTGATTTCGATTGCTGAATTCTTTCAAATTGACCATAACAAAGAGGTAAATATTTGTTTAATTTGGAGCTTAGCTGGGGCTCAGCCCCAGCGGTGTATCTGATGTCAACCGAATGAGCTAACGAACTGTAATCGCCGGATGCACTTTCTGAATCGACTGATTATATTAATTCAGCTGAGGGAGAAAGTGATACAGTTAAGATGTATTTAATTAAAGAAGACACTGACAAAACAGTTGATTGGCATTTTTATGAACCAAACAATATATTTAATTAAGTGTAATATCTTGAATAGAAAAACAACATGATATTGGACAACCCGCCTGAGACGCTGTTTCTTTTCTTGAAGATTCGAAAATTAAAGGATACTTAGATATTTTCTTTTAGAATTGAAACTGACGATGTTTACAAATTATTAAACGTCGTCATCTTACAAAAGATATATTTTATGTTGAACTGTTAAACGACAGACAGAATTTTACAGAATTAGCCTTATTAAGCCTTGAAAATAAAAACCTACCCAGGTTTTTATTTTCAAGGCTTCGCTCGCGTTTAGAAGTATTTTATATACAAACTTTCATCCCTTAGGGGTAGAATTGATCAAAATCCTTTTTTAGCGGATGCCTACGTCATAACATCTACCTGCACGCCAAATTTCAGCCCGATCCGTCCAGTGGTTTGGGCTGTGCGTTGATAGATCACCATGTCAGTCAGTCACCTTTGAGTTTTATATATTTAAGATTTAGCTAGGATTTCTTTTTAGCTCATTAAAAACATGCAAGCTACTTTCTAAAAAATCGAATGATAAATTGAATTCAAAAATGTTTTTAAATTAAAGAGAAATCCATTTTAAAAATATTTCACATTAAATTAATTTAACTGAATGATTTGTGTAACAATAAAAAAATCAGTGCAATGCATGCTTGTAAAGATCAAAAACCTTTCGAACACGTGGCTTACAAGTGGCACTCACCTCGGCAGAAAGCGACGATTCATAGTCACGTCTCGTTCCCACTTTAAAATATAATACTCTATTCCTTCTCGCTCTCTCACACCCCGGTAACCCCAAACGCTAAAGTGATCTTAATTAGAATAGTAAAAGTTAACACGGCTTTGGTAACTGTTTGAAAATTCGACAGTGTACTGTGAGTTGCGTTAGAGACAATGGTACGAGATGATATGGCCTTGCTGTGCACCTGGGAAGCTTTATGTCTAGAGTGCAGCTCTGGTGGTTACCAGCTTAGGGTTGAGAGAGCGGGACCTCCGCCTTGGCGGACGATCCACGTCGGAATGTTCTGCGACCCCGGCAGCACGCCAGGATCTCATGCTTAGCACTATCAACCTTCTTGAACGCACATGAGGGGTCGTGCCGCGCACGCGCTATGTCAATGCTCTATCCCCCTCACACTTATTCAGAAGGGAGCGATTTAGGGATGATATTCGGAGGGTGAAAGGACGGTGAAAGATGGAAATGCATCTCGGACTCCGCTCGGATTTCCGGCGCTCGTGATTTTGTTTATTGATTCGTCCCATAACAAAAAATAAGGCTTTTGGGGTTCGTCGCAGCAGTCATTAATTCCATTAATATACTACTCTCGCCAAAATAAAAATAAAAACATCCGCCAGAGATCAATAAAGAAATGAGGGTACATCTTCAACCTAACAACACTCTTTAAATTTTAAAACATCTATCGACAAAGCTCCATAGGTTACCCTAATTTTTCGCTTACTAGCTTTTCTAAGCACAAAAGATCACAAATTGACACTCAACAAAAAAAAATAAGCTGCATCTCTCTGTGATGCTTTGAAAGTAAAAAGGGGTAAAATAAAAGGGCCGTCACGTCGGTTTCCAAATAGAGAACAATTATGTATATTTATGCAACGGAGTGTGTGAAGCGATGGCTTAGAACTAATGGGCGAAGACGGGCTATGGGGTGTTTGTTTTGCTTACAATTGACAGCAATTTTTAAAGTAGTTACTGTGGTTAGATAAAATGTATCATTTTAAAATCACAACCTATAAAACATACATTCAAGCGAGCCTGAAAATGAGTAGTTATGCTAGAGCTCGGAATTAGATCCCCTAGGGTATGATAAGAAAGATTTATTGGATTTACGGTCATTTATTAATTTAAAAGTGTTTTTGCTCTGTTCACTTAACTAGTATAATATAAGTAAAATATTCAATACGGGGTGTAACACAAATCTTTATAAATGGATGGTAAGCTCCACACGAAAACTGATGCCCCCTACTGTTTTCATAAACGATGAAAAACCGAAGTTGAAAATGGTCGTTTATCGTACACAAAAAACATAACACATCCCGCTGCGATGCGTCGACCGCTCAGCAGAGACATTCATAAATCTGAATTTACAATCGCAGCCATAAGTGCAAAACACCACTCTACATTCTGTGCTGGGCATAATATTGCGTCGGACTTGGGTAAGATGTTAAGTTGAAGTTTACGAAACTTTCATGAAGTTGAAGTGTGTGGAAATAAGTACATATAGCTCTACATAAGACCTGAAAACGTTTGAAAGTGGATGGCATTTGTAAAGCTTGGTGATATTTGTTTTTGTTTGGTTAAGGAAGCTTCTAAGTTCTAACATGTCTGCTAGCTGCTGGAAGATACGTATTTACTAATTAGTGATTGTAACAACTCACCTTAAAATCGTAGTTCGTTTCGTTCGTTAGTTCTAGCTAGGGGTAGCACTTCGCTACATAAGGCACTTTTTGGCGTGTTCTAGTCTACTCCTTCACACCCCCACGTTGTTACCTGAAGAAAAAATAAGAAGCTCAAACAAGGTCATAAGATTTTATTAATACGCTAGTAACAAAATAATTCATCCAGCTTTAAAAAGGAGGCGGATATAATACAAACTCAATTATTTGAATCTGCCACAGTCAGAAAAGTTAACAACATTAAGATTAAGGCGATAAAAGTTATTACAAGAATAACACCTACCCTGGAATAGCTTTATTTATTGTTACTATTCCGTGGAAAAACAAAAGAGAATTATGGTTCGGGCTCTCCGATAGAGCCTCCCGGCTGGCGGCTCCCATTCCCTTAATTCACCGATTTGACCCATTTTCCATATTTGCGAGCCCTGATCCTGTTATGTAACGCGACAGACTATCGGCGCCAGGACGGCTGGCGCCACCCTCCCTGGCGCCAGGATGTTGGTACATTCGTCTCTTGGCGCCCGACGTGGGACTCAATACCGTCATTTTAAGGAATTTCATTTGGTACATTTTGGGATTTTCTCTATCAATATAATTCATTATTTGATTGCTTAATCGTTCAACGTGTGATCTCTACACGTAATACGTATTACTACGATAATATGGCGCGCCTCTTCAAAATTCAAAACGCTTGAAGTGCGTTGTAAAAACGTTTGATGTGCGTTGTCTTGCGCGGTAGGCTAGTTATGATTAGTTGACCAACAAATCTTGGAAATAAGTGACATTAACTGAAATATAACGTGTAATGTGATTGGTTGAATACTTACTACATACAAACTCTTTCATATGGATGTGACTACACACATTGAAACAGTCATTTGGAGGGGCGCGCCATGTTATCGTAGTTGATGTCTGTTATTATTGGAATAACTGCATTTAACTACTAGACTAATAATTATATAAAAACCGGCCAAGTGCGTGTCGGGCCACGCGCAATATACGGTTCCGAAGTACCGCTAGTTTTTGACAATTTTTGTATGGTCAATGAATGTACAGTTGAATGTACAGGAAGTTGATCCCTATGCAGTATGCATGTAGCGGGTCATCATATATTGGTCAGTGGTTAGTGGTCAATTAATATGTGTACATTTATAACGTGTTTTACACTACTAACAAGTAACAACGTCATCTCAGTTCCGTTCAAAGGAATTTGAACGAAAAGTTTTTTTATACTTCGCCGAATACATTTTTTTTAGTAGATAGACTATTACTCAATAACTTTTGAAGTCTTCTTAGCCGTGACAGTTTTCCTTTTATTAGGGTTCCCGCACCCAAAGAGTAAAAACGGGACCCTATTACTAAGACTTCGATGTCTGTCAGTCTGTCTGTCTCCATGCTGTATCTCAAGAACCACTCTAGCTAGACTTCTGAAATTTTCACAGATCGTGTATATCTGTTGCCGCTATTATAGGTAATAATAATAATAATATCTATGGACGCTTCACACCACGTCAGTCTGGCCCCGTGCTAAGTACCTGAAGGACTTGTGTCACGGGTACCAGACAACGGAAATATATTTAATACTTTTATACTATACATATATTTAAGATTTTTATTATATGATACACATATTTAATATACATCCATGACCCAGGAACTTTTATAAACTTTTTGTTCCGTCGGCGGGACTCGAACCCGCGACCTCCGGCTTGAGCTCAACGTGCTCATCACTGCGCCACGGAGGTCGTCAAAGGTCATAGGTAACAACAAATACTGAAAACAAAATAAAATAAATATTTAAGGGGGCCTCCCATACAACAAACGTGTAAAAATAATTATATATGTGTCCTTTAATAATTAATAATAAAATTAAAAACACAACGTTTGGCCTATTTTTGCTCTATAACGCTACGGAACCCTTCGTGAGCGAGCCCGACTCGCACTTGGCCGATTTTATTCAGCATATTTCCTACTCCCGTAATTTTTTTCACTTTTCTAGAATCAACCGTTTAGCTGGTAGAAAGGGGGCCGACATTGGACTAACGATTTTTTCCACTTTAAAACTTCATATTTTACAAATGGATCTCTAAATCGTAAAAATATGGTCTTTGAATACTCATAATATTTTTAAAAACCCTATTATACAACTACATCCGACACGATGGGATGGACGCGAAAAAAATCATCCGCGCTTGATGTGTTCCCCTACAATCTACATAATTATATCCATACAGGTAGTACCATATAAAAAAAAATTATGTACCCTTTGGTCGGCATCATTAATATGTGCATTCATGCCGAATTACAGCTTTGTAGGTCCTATAATAGTCTCTGAGTAAAGTCCTTGTTGACTATGGAACCCCTAAAAAGGAAGATCCGATGGTGTTTTAAATGATAGCTAGATTTTCTGTGTAAATATCGGATATCAATGCAACCCAGATACGGAGTAAAAATAAAATAATACTTTCAAATTAATATAATAATTAACAACTACCCTGAGGCCTGAACAATGAACATACTGCTGCAACAGCCGCTACAAGAGCGTCTGAGACTCACAAGATAAAATTCTTTTGAGTATGCTTGGAAAAGTTGACTAAAGTGGACTTTGGAGAAAGAAGAAAGGTTCGCGAATTCATAAAACAATGCTGCTACGAAAGCATCACACATCTGACGAAGCGATAAAAATAGTTAGCACATGTAAACAAAAAACCCAACAGCTGGGTCGTAGAAGCGTTCATTTTTACAGTAATCCACCCAGAACCAGACATTATTTTACACACTAATATTGATTAATGATTACATTTCTTAAGATGAAGGCGCAGGGTTTGAAAAAGTGCACATAATATTAAGTAGCGTACGCGGTACGGCCAATTGATATAATGAGTATTTATTTATTATTAAAGTTAATTAAAACGGGTTACCCCAGTTACAATAATTAGAATGAAGGGACTGAGCTTGCGATGGCCAGACCTTTCTAAGATTAGGAAAGCTGAAAGTTTTCCTGTATGTGACCTTTATAGAGGTAAGAACCACCAGCAACTATGGAGTGTCGGTTACTTTAGGAGGTATTCAGGTCTGAATATTCTTAAAGTATTAGACTTTGAGGGTGTCTAGCAGTGGGAAGCAACTGTCAAAAACGTCGGGCACTGGAAGACGAGATTCCTCCACTTACCGCGAGGAATATAATATTATAAGCTGTGAAATTGAGCCTTACTCTTTTCTCGAAGGTTAGATAGACTTTCAGTAAACTTTCAGCTTTCCGAAACCGAGGAAGGTCTGACCGTCGCAGGCTTTTGGTCCATAATTAAAACGGGGGATCCGTTGTGTAATATTATTTGCAGAAAATGTTTAAATTTAAACGAAACAAGGCCGTATTTTATAGGCAACGCAAAACGCGTTCAATAAGTTTATGACGTTACGGCTGTTTCTGCTATTTTAGAAACCTAGTTCATCCGACACCTTTAAAATCGCTTGCAAACTGCAATTGTAGTAAGGGTAAACAGAGGATCACCAGGTACCAGTTGCACTGATATTTCAGTGTGCTAATATTACAATATGAAACCTGATAGTTACCTACCTATGCCTGGAAGTAACGAAACATTGCCCTCCTACATTGTAAAGTCATATTGTAAAACAAGTGGGAGTTCGCCTCCGTACAACCTACGCGTAGGGCCTCTGGAGAAAGTTGTTTTAATCGGGTCAGAAAAATACCAATAAATAATGGATTAGTGCGGATATTACAAATGTGTCATCGGAATTATGAGGGCTTAACTTTTATGCGGGTCAAAAAAAGAGAGAAATTATTATCATCAGTTAATTTCGCTATGTAATGAAGTCCAGGGAAGGTTTATATTAGGTACCTTTAGTGATACGAAATTCACCGGGTCATAACTAGTAATATTTAAAGGGTAGTATTTAATCGAGTGACTGTAAATTACCGTTTTAAGTGTCAAAATTAATTAATTTGGGTTATAGAATTACTATTTGAGCGACTGACTGTGAGTGACGAGAAATTAACAAAACAGCAATTTACAAATTATTTATTTGAGTTACTTAAAATACAAAATGAGCAGCTTCATAATATTTGAGCGACCTAATATCTGTTTGAGTGTCAACGTTACGTCCTGCATTTTTGTCAATATTTGGCAAATGTATTTTTTATACTGAGCGACATTTTATCACAAATGAAGTGTTTCGAATACTAAAACCACTTTGAAAAATACACTAATGAGCAGAGTATAATGAGCTCATATTAAAACAAAAAAAATGAATATGAAATAACTATTTGATGAAACACTATTAATCAGGGATCCCTAAAACAATTTTTTTTTAATTACTATCAAGCAAATTTTTGTGAGTAGCTTAATTTGGATAAGAGGAACAACGGTAAATGTTCGGAAACCTACCCCAAAATTGATGGGAAGTGGGAGTAAGGGGGGAGGGGCAGGAGGGGTAAACACCCCCCGTACCAAATTCCTGAGAAACCCTCCAGTTTTGGAGCTTCTCACCTTTGAAATTTTCGGAATTCTGAGGCTACATCTAAGTCTTTTGATCGCATTTTTAAACGCCTTTAACCTAACCTACACCGTGTTTTGTGACGGTCGCCGGCTGCTGCCACAGCACAGTCACGGTTCTAACCTACTTTTGGACTTTCCGGATTGTGTTTGTTTTTATTTTGGCGGGGGGCTGCGCCCCCCGAGCCCCCCTTTTATTTTGTGACGGTCCCTGGCTGCTGCTGCAGCACGCTCGCTGCGCTCGTTTGGCTCCCTCTGTGTTGTGGTCTAAGTTCTAACCTAACCTACTTTTGGGCTTTCTGGATTGTGTATGTTTTTGTTTTGGCCCCCCCTTTGGGGGGCTGCGCCCCCCGTCTCCCCACTTCGCTAGCCTTGGTTAAGTAGGTCTTCTGTTAAGAGGCCGGATGCCATCGAAATTCTCATACATACGTAATACCAAAATAATTTTCTCATACGAAAATATTTAACATGTTTGAGTTGTTTTTCAGCTTAAAATAGTAATTACCTAGGTTCCTGCACAAAAATTTGTCGCTCCGCCGCCATTCGAATTCGCGCGCAATCTGTAGTTTTCATTAAAACACGTATCAAAATATAAAATATAAACCCTCAAATAGAATATCAGTAATAGTTGCGTGTGTACGGTGAATTATACGGCTATTAATGAACCAAAGATTTCCTTTGGTAGGATTGGTCCTTATAGTCCAAGGATGGATTTAAGATGTGGAGCCACAGCGATTTTTGATGTTATTTTTTTTAATTTTAGCAGCTTCTGCTCTGGAGGAAAATAGAGTCTCAATCTGTATAGAGGCATTAATTATGGTACTATTCCAAGTTCTGTACCATATTCGGATGACTTCAGAATGCTGAATTCATTTTAGGACTCATATTTGCACGATAAAGATGTTAAACAACATAAAAAGAAGAAGAAGAAGCATTATTTAAACGCGCTAATCTTAGTATGAGTCAGTAATTACTGGTCCGATTTGAAAAATTCTTTCAGTGTTAGATAGACCATTTATCGAGGAAGGCTATAGGCTAAATTTTATTACGGTAAGACTAATATAAGCGAAGAAATAGAGGAAAATGTAAAAAAACAGAGGAAATTATTTGAAAGGGCTTATTTCACGATTTTTTCAGCAATTTTTCTGTTATTTGGCACAGATAAAAAATAGGAACGTGAAGAATCATAGGCTTTTTATTGTGGACTAATTTGTCTGTGAAATATCTAATTTACGCCGGCGAGCAGCACGGGACGTCTAGTAATATTATAAAGCTGAAGAGTTTGTTTTTTTGAACGCGCTAATCTCAAGAACTACTGGTCCGATTTGAAAAAATCTTTCAGTGTTTGATAGCCTATTTATCGAGGAAGGCTATAAGCTATATTTTATCACGCTAAGACCAATAAGAGCAAAGATACAGAGAAAATGTAAAAAACGGGGAAAATTATTTGAAAGGGCTAATATCTCACAGACTACTGGAGCAATTTTTATGTTATTTGACACGAGTATATAGTAGACTACGTGAGATATGGGTTATTAATTTGTGAATAATATACGGTTTCCGTGAAATTTCAGATTTACGCGAACGAAGCCGCGCGGTACGTCTAGTAATATTAATATATTTATTGCTCCATTCATCACCAAGTCTTTGGTGATGAATGGAGCAATAAATATATTAATATTTTAATTAATATATATATATATATATATATATATATATATATATATATATATATATATCTCTCTGGGTATTGCGAGACTATATTCAAAATATATTTATGTACACAACAATACGGCAGAAGATTTTTAAAAAATTACACGGCACACGTATATTCTAATGCAATCACCAAGTAGTGCATAATATTAGATGTAAATATGTAAAAGTTGGGATAGGTAGGTATTTAATCAAAACTTGTAATAAACCTCATTCCCATTTTATTGCGGAAGAAATTGTTTGCAAGAAAGCTAGTTCCCTCTAAAACCTCATGTCTGTGACGTAAAT
This sequence comes from Lysandra bellargus, assembly GCA_905333045.1. Lineage (NCBI taxonomy): Eukaryota > Metazoa > Arthropoda > Insecta > Lepidoptera > Lycaenidae > Lysandra > Lysandra bellargus. Next base: position 7,294,682 of record HG995326.1, read on the forward strand.
CTGTATTTTACGAATGTTGTAGCCTGATGGCCTGGATCAGGTCATGATGCTACCATCTTTAATTATACTGAGTTATTAAATATATTGAGCTTTCAATCACTGCCTTTGTTATAGTAAAAAAAATTCAATAAATTCCTTTACTATAGAAAAAGAGTTTTGTGTCCTCAGTAAAATTGATTAAACAGTATTGTAACTTTCTAGCTCAATGTGAGAATAGTATTTATGGTAATCGATGGCTACTTGGCGATAGTGCAAACCTTTGCAAATACTACCTGTTAACACCATTACTCAATCCAGAATCTGAGAATTAAATATACTAGAACTGAGCTTATATCAAAACTAGAAACACTATAGAAAGGTAAATAATCAAAAGTCTTAATAAATTCTATTAAAATATTAGGTGTCATTTGGTACAATAGATATTGCAATAAATAAAAGGAGACAACATTTGCAAAAAATCTTTTATATATGTTTTGGAGTCTGGAAAAGGCGATTCCCAGTACTGTCCTTAAAAATAAGGCTGGAAACTACTCAGGCTGTAGTCATCGCAACAGCAAATGCTACACAATATTTGCAGAAAAATGAGTTTGGATTTGAGCCGGAGCCTGAAATTGACATTCCATGCCATAATGCAAATATAACGTACGAGAATATCCCGGAATCACATTCCATACATGAGATCCAGGAAAGACGATCCTTAATTGAGAATTATTTTAATGTTAATAGGCTATAGGTTTAAGTGAGATAGTTATTATGTAGGTACCTACTAACAATGTTTGTAAGGTAAATATACTAACAAAATTATGGAGAAATCTGAAATAAATGAATTACTAATAATAATAGTGTGAATTAAAATAAACAAAATTTCTGTTAATCATTTTTATTTAAACTAGCGTCTTAACATAGAACTTATCAATCTATTATTATAATTATTTACTATTATCCTCGTCTCATATATTATTAGGACAAACTTTTTTTCTCCAACTCAATTTCCATTTCCAATTTCTTTTTTTTTAGAGCAGCCAAAATTGCTTCTTGTTATTTTTCTCTTCATAATAGTCTGTAATCACCCGATTTCTTGCTGTTATGGAAGCCTTCATATCATCAGCGACAATTTGACGTTTAAATTTTCCTAAAAAAGGATATACTTTTAATTTCCATTTGATTTTGAAAACGTTATTCTACCTTTTCCTATAAATCTCCACTCTGTGCCACCAAATCCAAATCACAGACAGGTGACAACTAGCCTAGCTTCATAATTTCTGTTTTCTCCACCAAACTTTAGTTACCTACTTTAATACTCCTATGGCCCACTTGCAGAAGTGAAATGAGTTGGTTATTTTTAACCAAGCTGCTTCCTTGAGCTGATTGTTACTCGCATTGGTGGCTTAAGGCTTTACTCTAAAGCACAGGGTTGTCCTCAACGAAATCTACCAGTAGTTTTACTTCTTTCGTCAGAGCTACGCTTTTTTGCTGAAAGTACAACAAACTGTTAGTGAAGTGAACAGATTTTCTATATGAAATTGAAATATATTTGTCATAATTATGGTAGAATATAACTGAGATACTTACTGCAGACATTTTCGTATAGATATCCCAAAAAAGCAAGGCAATAACAGTATTTACAAACACACCAAAACAAAGAAAATGAACTTGTCAATTGTCATTTGACAACAAAATGTCGCTTCGCGTCGGTCTAGACTCTAGACGTTCCGTTCCATCATTGCCCTATTCATAAATTTAACGTTTTATGTATTATGTATTTTCAACTTTTAAATGAATTTAAAAAAGCAGATAATCTTAATAAATGTTATTTAATATTCTTTAATTAATTGAGAAGAAAATTTACATTTTGACTTCACTGGAACTGCTTGTGCTACGGCGTACTTTGAAACGCAGGGAGGGTTCGGACAGGCGGCTTATCTACTGTCAACTGAAGACAGCAAACACCTATTTGTAATATTGGGACAGCTTCAAAAGACAGACGATGATGATGATGTTGCCGTTTTCCGCCTCCGTCGATGAGAAAAATTGTATACGCACCACGGGCAATAAATAAGAAAGCCTCGGATAACATGTTACATGTGATCTGAGACATTTCTTATTTTTCTGCCGTCGCGTAGGTGCGTATGTACTTACTGACTTTAAATAATTCCTAAGTGTAAAGTGATATTTTTGGCCATAATTATTGTTGTCACGGTGTGTCGGGACTCGGGGGACCGCCAAAATCAATGATATTATTCTATAGCCTATAGCCAAACAGCGTCTTTTGCATTTTGTATCGCCATGACATTGATTGTCTCGATTCGGTTCGCTGTGAACTGACCCTTAAACTATAATGTTATGCAGTGCAGTCCCCCGACACACCTTGACAACAATAATTATGGACTAAAATATCACTTTACACTTAGGAGTTAGGAATTATAACTTAAAGTCAGTGAAATATATTATTTCATTGCTTTTTAAAGTTGTTTGGCGGTTTTTTTTTTAATTTCTTAATTTATGCTTTTTAAACTTGTGTTGGTTGGTTATGGTGTAGAATAATTCCTATCAAGTATCAACATAATCATATTCTCATAATTACCATATTTTATCAATGTCCTTTTCGATGAGGCCGTTAATATGAGCCCAAACATGAAATCTCCATTTTGGGTTCATAATTATGGAGCTCGGCTCCTGGTGATGTTTTTTACTGATTTTTGGTGATTTACTGTTTATCTCCGTCATACTAGTTGTCGCAATTAAAATGGGCCCAAACACGAAACCTCTGCTCTAAGTTGGTGAGGAGTTGGGTATCCTATTGATTACCAGGTGATGCTGCAGCACCAGATCAACTTTGCACCAGATCAACTTTCCATTAATATGTATGTATTCATAAATGTCACGAACTAGAATACAAAATATAAAGCCCACCAAACGACTGCAAGTTGCTCATCGGCCCTTCACGAACCAGATGAACCGCGATCTTCCAGCACTGAGCAGGCTGATGATGATGATCTATAGCTAAGAACACTCTCGATTAAGTCAGCTTCCAAACAACAAAAAAAAAACTAGATCAAAATCGGTCCACCCGTTTGGATGCTACGATGCCACAGACAGACAGACCGACAGACAGACACGTCAAACTTAATATAACACACCTCTTTTTTGTCGGGGGTTAAAAAACGAAGAAAACCAGGAATAGAAGATAAGGAAGGAAGTAAACTTGATGTCTATTAAGGGTCCGTATACGAAATTTGCCGATTTCGCTGATTTAACAGACGCGATTTAACAGTTAAAATACAGTATTTCTATAAGTTTTAATGCACAACATGTAAGATCATTTCAATTATAATCTAATGTTGGAGCTAGATTTTTATTTTTTTAAGTATTTTTAAATAATCCAACTCAAACCCGCGACAGTTTTGTGATTTTTGTTGTAAAAGGTTTAGAATTTCTCCTGTTTATGGATTGTATTGACGTCTTAACGGTATGAAAAAAATACAATGTACTGTTGAGAAAGTCGTCTATAAAATGTTGGAATTCCTTTTTACCACTTTAATATGAAATAGTTGAGTAAAAAAATATGTAACTCAGCAAAATTTTAGAGAAAATAGGCAAAGAATTGCTGTTCATTTCGGCAACTTGGAGCTGTAATTCATAAAAAGAAAACGACAGAAATAATCTATAGATAACATTCTATCCAATTCGAGAAAAAAGAAAAAAAAATTGTGACAAAAAACACGATTCAAAACAACCTAAATCTCACATTATATTACTCGCTGCAAGGTTCGAGTCGGCTTTCCGCGCTTAAATATATTTTAAATCTAATAATTAATATATTTTTTTTAGTCTAATAGGGGAAAAAACCTAATAATATTTCTGTAGCGAACTTTTGCAATTTCGTATTCATCGGCAAAATTTCGTCATTTCGAGTAATCAATGATGAATGAGATGAGTCTCCATCGTTTACTGGAATTAACCAGGAGCAGGTCAAATACTTATGTTACCATAGCTGTTATAGTATATTGTGTTTTAATGCAAAATTTGATGACATAATTTGTTTTGTATTCTGTTGAAGAGCTGGTTTTTAATCCTCAATGTTAAAAATTGACCCTGACCGCGATAAGTTCCAATAAAACTGCGACCACGTCATAGCTATTACACAAATCTTGCGGTTTTTTAGCGCACTCAGTCGTAATCTTTTTATTTGCGGTGTCGGATTTGAGGTTCACAAAATATGACAAACTACATATTAAGATGCAGGATGCTAGTGAAGTATTTTACCCTCAAGTGAAAGAAATAGGCTACCTATACCTAATGATAATAATTTAATTAATAACCTGTCGGTGTGTGACCGAATTTGATCTACATTTTTTAGCAACAGCTTGCTCACAGCTGGAAAATTTCAGGTTATTTTTTAAATTGTCGTTTATACTTGCAGATGAATGAATGGCAGATTAACTCGATACACTAGAGTCTAGACTGTTGACTTGTAAGCGACAATCGCAGTTCAACATGTCGGAGACACCAGTTTTTATAGCTGATGTATTCACGGAATTGTTGGCCTAGGAATGCTAAGATCACCTAAGTAAACCAGCCGGTTGCCATTCTTTAACAGGACACCACATTAATTACTTAACTACCAAGCGAATTATGATTTAGCGTTTAATTGAATAGGGACGACAGAACTCCAAGAATATTTTATGTATTAAAAATTTTAGACGTAAAGCTCATGAGTTTACTTTTTACAAATGAACCTAACACATTGCAGCGTAAACAAAATATTATACTATAAATCTATACTAGTTGTTAGGGTTCCGTAGTCAACACGGAACCATTATAGTTTCGGTCTGTCTGACCGTCTGTCTGTCTGTCCGCGTTTTTACTCAGAGACAGTAGGACCTACAAAGCTGTAATTCGGCATAAATGCAGATATCAATGATGCCGACAAAATGGTCGCATATAAAATCTTAAAAATATATTTTTTATGGTACCTCCCCTGCACATCAAGCGGGGCTGATATATTTTTTCGCGTCCACCCCACCCTGTGGGGTGTCGTTGGATAGGTTTTTTAAAAATATTACGAGTATTTATAGATCATTTTTCAATTTAGGGATCCATTTGTTAAAGATGAAGTTTAAAAGTGGAAAAAATCGAGAGTCCCCCCTTCTACTAACTAAATCTAAACGGTCAACGGTTGCTTCTGGAAATGTGAAAAAAATCATGGGAGTAGGAAATATGATGAATTAAAAGGAAAATTATCACGGCTAAGAAAACTTCATAAGTTATTGAGTAACAGCAGATCGACTAAAAAAAAATATTCGGCGAAATATAAAGGAACTTTTCGTTTAAATTCTTTTAAAGTTTAAACGTACCAAACTGAAATGATGTTGTTAGTAGTGTAAAACATGATATAAATGTACATTCATTGACCATACAAAAATTATCAAAAACTAGCGGTACCTACTACGGAACCCTATAGGCTATAATATTGCGCGTGGCCCGACACGCACTTGCCTGATTTATTTTCGACTCTGAAAACTAGGTACCTATCATTTGGGAATATTATTCAAATTGGTTACTAAACCAAAGAAACGCCATGTTATCGTAGTTGATCTCCACTCGGGACTCACGTTTCACATTAAGGGTTGGACCTCATCTCGCATTATGATTTCTGTTTCAGTCTAGCAAATGGCAGTTCCAAGCGACAGAAAGAGAAAAGGCGACGGAAAAAGGCGATTCCGTGCTGCCAGATGAGGTTCAACCCTAAGTAGGTACAGACTGCAACTTACAAGTTACAGTTCAGTTTTCAATATTAAACGAAAGCCGTAAAATTAAACCAGGTTAAACACACCGCTGTCGGGAATTGCAGTAAACTATTTCGGTTCCACGAGACGGATTAGTCAAGACTTCCTGTCGCGTTGCATAACCGAAGACGAGCTTTGTTAGTAAATCACAGTAGAACTTGAATAGGTACAGTCAGAGCACCAATGTACACGCGAAAAAATAATTAGCGAATTTTATTTACTGAGTTTTTAATTGCCAGTTTACATTATTTCAATCCAGTGGTCTAATCCAGCGCTAGAATGTACAATGTAAAGTGTAAACACTAAACGGACAGTGAATTTAATGAATTGCATTCGAGTGCGTTTACATATTTCAGTAGTAATCTAGTGCTGGTTTGGATCACTAGATTAAAATAACCCTTAACCACGTACTGTCTGAGAGACGTAGGCGCGCGACTAAAACGATAATATCTTTTAAAATCTTGTCGGATGAACTTGTCCTTTCCAGTACCTTCCTAGGTGCCGGTAACGTGGCCGAAGCGGTGGTGACCAGAAGTGTGGTCAAACTTAAATAGGTAAATGTACACTACGTCTGGGAGACGTATTGTCAGTGATAGTGTAAGTTTTTCCTCTTGAATTTATATTTAATATTTATTTTAGATTTGAAATATTTTATTATAAACTTTTTTTAACGCTGTAGGCTCGACTTCTATTAGATTGAGTATAATTAATAACGATCAAATTTTTTTGAATTTTGTTAAGGAAAACTTTATTTTTACGGAGTCTGATGATTCTCTTGTCGATGAAAATAAGATCCTGCCATTAGAGACTGAAGAGGTCGCTGAGTCTGAAATCCGTCATTCTTATTTCATCAGACAGTGATTTGGTGATGACAATGTTCCTTTAGCTGAATTTTAGAGGGAAGCACAAAAATAACATAATTTTGAATATCATGGTGAGGTAATTAAGACATCTGTATACCGTGTCGCAAAAAGTATCAAGTCCATAAAAAAGTGTTTCATTCCTTTTTATATCAAAGAATATTTCATGAATAATAACATATGATTAGTTTTGTAATGGTTTTAGACTGATAAGTTCTTGAGCTAATAGAAAAGAGGCGTTTTTGTTTCGGGTCATTCTCATTAGCTTTTTGTTTGCTTTGAAAAATATAAATAAATATATTAAACATAAGAACAGATATATTTTATTTACAGTATATACTGAAGTGACGATATATAATAAAATAACCATATTTTCTTATATAATTATTGACCTAGAGCTTTAAAGCAAGCGTACGTCCGTGAGACGTACGTCAGCATTAGTGGAAGTAAATACACGTCAGTGGTTAAGGGATAATGTAAGCCTACTATAATGTGCTGGTGACTGATATTATTAAACGTATTAGATCAAAATCTGGTAAATATGTGACGAATAATAAAAGTTCCATAATTATCTAACAAAATAATTTAAAAAATATTATTAATAATGTAAAATATATTGAAATAGAAATATTATAAGGAAAACCTTAAAGCTCTGTTCCTAACTAGACGTTCCGCGCGGCTTCGCCCGCGTAAATTAGATATTTCACAGACAAATTAGTCCACAAAAACCAGCCAAGTGCGAGTTGGACTCGCTCATGAAGGGTTCCGCAACAGAAATAAGGTTTATTTCTATGAAATTTTCTATGAAAAAAAAAGGTTTTCGATTTATTTCTATATTTCAGTTGATTTAATGAAAGTTAAATTAAGGTTTACCATTTGTGACGTATAAAAAAAACTACTTGCTGGACCTCGTTCAAACCAATTTTCGTTGGTAGTTTTTATAGTAATGCACATAATATTTTTTTTTAGAATTATCATGCCCTACTTTAGAAGTTAGAGAGGCGAGGGACACATTTTACCACTTTGGAAGAGTCTCTCTCGCAACTATTTAGGTTAGAAAAAAATTATATTAGAAACCTCAATATGATTTTTGAAGACCTATCCATAGATACCCCACACGCATAGGTCAGATGAAAGATTTTTTTTTTGTTTCAGTTGTCCCTATGGGGACCCCTAAAATTTTAATAATTTTTCCATTTTTGTATCAAAATCTTAATGCGGTTCACAGATTACAGCTACTTACCAAGTTTCAATAGTAGGTATAACTCTTAGTTTCGGAGAAAAGTGGCTGTGACATACGGACGGATAGACAGACAGACAGTTTTTAGTTTCTTAGCAGACAGAAGCAAAGGTCGTAGTTGACGGCGAATGCTCGGAAACTCAGTCTGTTGATGCTGGTGTCCCTCAGGGCTGTGTGCTATCGCCTACTCTATTCATACTGCATATCAATGACATGTTACAGACCAACGACATTCATTGCTATGCGGATGATAGTACAGGTGGTGCTGTACATACCGGCTCCCCAAATATTTCTCGGCTAAATGTCATTGAGCGTCGAAACGAACTTGTGTCTAAAATAGAGAATTCAATGGAGAAAGTATCTGAATGGGGTAGACGTAACTTAGTCCAATTTAACCCAGCCAAGACACAAGTCTGCACGTTCACCACTAAAAAGTCACCAATGGTCGTGTATCCTCGTTTCGAGGGCACACGTTTAACCACCTCCCCTAGCATTGAGATACTTGGCGTCAACATATCGAGCAAAGTCCAGTTCCGATATCATCTAGAGCAGTGGTCCCCAACCTTTTTTTCACGCATGTGTCGCGGGCCGTAACAAAATTTTTAGGGTTAAAATATAACATTCTTCAAAATTAAGTATTTAAAAATGGAAAAAATTTAACGACTATCACGTAGACTTTACGTTATTTTGTCGGTGGGCGTGAATTTCAAAATTGTTTAACATCACGCGGGCCACAAATAGAGTCCCAGCGAGCCGCATGCAGCCCGCGGGCCGCGGGTTGGGGATAGCGGATCTAGAGGGTAAAGCCAAATTAGCCTCGAAGAAGCTTGGTGTTCTTAACAGAGCGAGACAGTACTTTAGTCCGGACCAACGCCTACAACTCTACAAGGCGCAGGTTTGGCCTCATATGGAATATTGTTCTCATCTCTGGGCAGGGGCGCCAAAATACCAACTGCTCCCTCTGGATCGTATGCAACGAAAGGCCGCTCGAATTGTCGACTGCCATAGTGTTTCAAACAGCTTGGACCCCTTGGAATTACGCCGAGATGTAGCTTCACTCTGCATCCTCTATCTGTTGTATCACGGGGAGTGCTCTGAGCAATTGTTCGGAATTATAACCTCCTGCAACTTTTTGCCATCGTCCCACGCGAAAAATATACCATCCTCATCACCTTGATGAGTGGCAACTGGCAGTCTTCCACAGTGCGTTTTTCGCGTAACTTTCTGCCGCGCACTGTAAACTCTGGAACGAACTGTCACCAGCAGTATTTCCGGACCTGTACGACCAAACCTTCAAGAGAGCGTACTCCCTCTTAAAGGCCGGCAACGCACCTGCAGCTCTTCTGATGTTGCGAGTGTCCATGGGCGACGGTAGTTGCTTTCTCCCCTGTACCAACCCCACACTCAGGAGCCCCCCCGTTTTGGAGCTACTCAGCTTTGAAATTTTCATAATTTTGCGGTTATGTCATTTGTTCTCGGGTGTTTACGAAGTGTTTTTGAAGCATGTAACTTGTAATGAAGTGAAGGTTGTATATTTCAATTTTGTCTCACGATATAATCCAAGGTTTTTAATAAAAAATAAGTAAAATTAACAAAATTCACTACATACAAACTACATACCTACATAGAATCTACCGTGTTAACACTTAATATTACTTTGACGTTTTGTTTTTTTTTAATGAATTGCACTGTAGGGGTTGGCTCCAAGTACTACGTGGAGTCGCGGTCGGCCGATTCGTTTTTGGGACCATGTCTAAACGTAGTGATTATATTCTCTTTGACCATGTCCGTCTGTCACGTCTCCGGCGTGACGAAACGAGGAACCAGGACTCGCCGTGGCGGGCGGCGGAGTGGTCGCCTTTGGCGGCCGAAAAGCCGGAGCTGCCTGCGGGCGGGGACTGCTCTCAAATATATGCTCCCGCCTTAGCCATCTAACCTAACGCAATAAAGTCGTATTGGACCAACACGGAGTTCCTTAGACTAGGGCTCGTATAAATAGTCAGTACTCAAGATGCATCTCGGTCTCAAGACACGGTTCAGGCTCTGTGATTGGTTGGCTGTCAAAATTTGGACCAATCACAGAGCCGAACCACGTCTTGAGACCGGGTCGCATCTTGAGTACTGACTATTTATACGGGCCTTAGACTTTAGACATAACGAAATAGTAAAACGATAATGAAAATTATAATGAAGAAGACTGACTACCTTTGTGTGGCAAAGTACACCCACGGTGTCAGTGCTAAAAGCCAAGAAAAAAAGGAAAAAGATGAAGAAGAAACTAAAAGTTGCCAAGAAAAAAAACCCATACTATAATTACTATAAAGTAGTGAATTTTGATGATTATATTTTTACATTTTTATCAAGAAACCTTGGATTATATAGTTTTGGAATTATGAAATATTCGAATTTCTCATAAACGGAGGGTCTCCTGAGGGTGGGAGTAGTACGGGGGGGGGGGGGGGGTATCGTGGGGCATGATTCTAAGCTTTAGTCGTTTGTGAAATAAAATAGGTATCAGTATGTATAGAATAGCGGGCCAAGTGCGACTTGGACTCGCGCACGAAGGGTTCCATACCATAATTAAGCAAAAATAGGCAAAAATAGGCAAAAATAGGCAAAAATTGTGTTTTTTATATGGAAGCCCCCCTTAATTATTTAAATTTTATTATTAATTATGAAATTATAAACAAAACTGAGTATTTTGTGAAAATTTTAAGTGCCTACCTGTCGGAACATATCATATTATTATATAACTAGCTGTCCCAGTGAATATATATAACTAGCTTCCCTGGGCTTCAACAAATATTTTAGGACTAAAATCAGCCCAATCCGTTCAGCCGTTTTCGAGTTTTAGCGTGACTAACACATTTGAAAATCCATTTTTATATATGTTACGCTCAGAGACCGAAATCGCTCAATGAGCGAAAAAATGGCTCACAACGCGTTGTGGTTCCAGTGAAACAGTCACGACGCGAAATTCGCGTCGTGGCTATGGACGTCGCGTTATGGACTTTTTGCGATTGCCAGAACGCGTCGTGGCCGTTTTCATTAGAGCCACGACGCGAATTTCGCGTCGTGGCTGTTTCACCGTGACCACAACACGTTGTGAGCCTTTTTTTCGCTCATTGAGCGATTTCGGTCTTTGACCGTAACATATACATATGTATAAGATATATTTTTTGATCAGATCCTAAATCTAGTTGTTGAATACCTATAATTAGTTACTGTATAATTAAAGCCTCAAAAACAAGGAAGAACATTTAGATGCAATGTTCAAGGTTTTTGGTTTTAATCTTATATCTTTAAATAAGCAATTCTTGTATATATAATATAACTAGTTGTCCCGGCAACGTTGTTTTGCCATTTAAAATATTTCTACTTCATCAGTTGATACAAATTCTTACCCCTCTTTTGTCCCCTAAGAGGGGTGGGGCGAAAAATTGCATACACCAGATGTTAAGTTGGAAAAAACAGTTAATAATATGTCAAAGTAAGTCCATTAAAGAAAAAAGTTTGATACAAAATCTGACCCCCTCTTTGGTTCCCTTAGAGGGGTGGGTGGGGGAATTTTTAGTCACCAAATGTTGAGTCGGAAGAAGACAAATATAATATCTGTGAAAACCGTATGCAAATCGGATCAGTAGTTTTCGTGTTAATCCTTCAGGCCCCGCGCGAGCACCGGTGATCGCCACAACAATAGAATACAATAGCAATTCCTGGAAATTCCGACTGAAGTATTAAAGCAAAAGTCTTATACAAAATTTGACCCCCTCTTTCGTCCCTTTAGAGGTGTGGGGGGAAATTTTTTTATACACCAGATGTTAAGTTGGAAGAAGGCAAATATTTCTACGCAAACCGTTTTCGGTGATAGTTATCGTGTGATAGTGAAACAACCATACAGACAGACAGACAGACAAAAAACTAACCACATTTTTGGCTTCTATAGCGATGTAGTGACAACTGACACCCCTGCTTATTATTTATTGAATATCTTTAATGTACAGAATTTTCATTTCTAGTTTTATTATAATGTATAGATAGCGGTCGCCCGCGGCTCCGCCCGCGTGGATGTCGAATACCGCTGCAAAAAGCCTACCCAGGAAAGACACGGTCAGCAAAATGATTTCCAGATCAATTCACAGAACATCGACGACGCAGTCATTTTCCACAGGCTGCACAGATTGTCTTTCTGTGGATGTTAAAGTTGTTAATGATGAGAATATTTAAATGTAATTGATAATAAGTTTTCACCTCTGACGGTAGTCCCGGAGTGCAACCCGTTGTTTTAGGATAAATAACTAAAGCGATTATTGTAGAGCTTTTCTATAAACAACATTGATTGACGTTAAGTTATTTTCAGGTAACAAAATATACTGATGGTCGGGATCCCCGACTCGTGATAGAGCAAAACATTCTTTTCATAAATCTATTCCTACTAATTTGAATGTTTGGCCCTGGGATTTGCATAATATTTATCGTTAGTGCAAAATAATTTTTTACAGGAAATTGGAGCCTTTTGAAAGGTGTAGGCAAATCAGTAGGGATCATTGGTATTCTTGGTATTATGAGCCAATTCACCAGCTGCAGGGCCGGTCATAATCTTCGCTACTGTGCACCCCCGCCTTGGTAGCGCCCACTTCGAAACGGGCGTAAATCACAATTTTTAATTTCGCCTTTACTTCTAAACCAAACGTCCAATTTTAATCATTCAAAGACCAAATATTATCTACATAAACTCTACTTAGTGATAAAATAATTCATTTTGATAAAGATTAATAGCATGAGTAAAATAAATGCGTTTGAATGTAGTCCAAAAAAAATCAAGATTTTTAAATAAATGAATGGTTGTTGTACCTCACTTGACATAGATAGGTATAGTGTGTTGCGGACTTTTTTGTAAATCTATATATATAAAAGAAAGTGGTGTTAGTTACACTACTTATAACTCAAGAACGAATGAACCGAATTGGCTGAAAACTGGTGGAGAGATACTTTGAGTCCCGGAAAAGAACATAGGATACATTTTGTCCCGGAAAAATGTACGGTTACTGCACAATATACTTTTGTGATTTGCGCGTAAGCTATTCAATAGATTTTGTTAAAATTTGGTATGGAGATACTTTGAGTCTCGGGAAAGGACAAGGGATACTTTTTGTCCCGGAAAATGTACGGTTCCCGCACAATAAACTGATTTTCACTTAAACTATTTAATCTATTTTGATTAAAGGCATGGAGATAATACATTTTAATCTATTGTTCTCTTAATTATACCAATTCGAATTTAATAATCATCGCTAAGACAGGACAACGTCTGTCGGGTCAGCTAGTATTTAATAGATCTACATTTACTTAGAACATTGTATTGTTCTATCTTTTATAGTTTAGGCAGTGTAAGCAAAATAAGTAACTTTTCTGGTTGATTTTTTTCACCTTGTGTCAGAAAAATCCAAATATCTTACGGAACCCTACATTTTCCGAAATAAAATGTAGCCTATGTTACTCGTAAATAATTTAGCTTTCAAATTGTGAAAGTCCAGTTATTTCTAGAAGTCCAGGGAAGGTTTTAAAGTGACACGAAGTTTACCAGGACAACTAGTACATTATAAAATTAAATATTCTGTTGAACATTTAGTGCTTACTAACACTATTATATTATTGGTCCATAGACCGAAATAAAAACATTTTATTTTTGTTTTATTTTATTTTTAATTATTTATTGTATTTAGTAAATGTCTCATATTATTGAATTTTGTAAAAATAAGTGTTGACTTAAATTTTAAAATGAAGTACCTAGCAAATTAGATCAGATTCAACCTAATGTCATGCTTGTGCTTGAGTTTTAGGATTACATACAAAGTGAACTATGGTCATTATTTCAACCACTTTTAGGTGGTTAGAATTAGAATAAAAAAGAAGAAATTCAAGAATATGTTTATGCAATATACTACCTCAATCATGTTATTCTCAGACACAATAGATTTTCAATTGTTATACGGCAGCCGGGTGCTGCTTGGGGATTGATAGGTTAAATAAAAAACTACACATATTTCAGAGCAAGAAAGGTGTAAGTAATGTTTGTTAGATTGCAAAACATTTTTTGAATTAGCAATGACAGTAAAATACATTGGCAGCCCATTTAAATATTATTGCTTAGTTTGTTTCACTTACATATTTTGTACTTGTACATATTTTGTTGATTTTTGTACCTCTTAGTATAAATCTTCTTAGATTTTTCTTTTCCTTCTAAAATTAAGATTTTTGAAAATTAGTTAATTGGATCAAAGTTACCCGTGGAAAGTAATGAAATGACATTGTGAATTTGATGAAGTATACATTATTTAGTTTTGTTTTACACAAAAGTATTATTTATTATTCATAAATAACTAAATTAAAAAATTTAACATTTGATGCCCAGTTTTTGACACAAGTTTATTTATACAGGTGTAACAAAACTAAGTGATAATACTTTAGGGCTTAGGGTGTGTTTGTCTTTCTTGTATTAAAGTCACCAGCTACACGGTCAATTTTTCATCAATCTGGTGTCAATTTGATTGACAGAATATTGATGGTTATAAAAAGTTCATATTAAAAATACCATCAATCCATCAATCCGTGGCGTACACTATCAAATTTTCGTCAATCCGTACCAGATTGATGAAAAATTGACCATGTAGCCGGTGACATAGAGTTCACTGTGAAAGTTGCAGTGCTGAAAGGGATTTTTTTTTTATGATTTGTAGGGGCAAGCGCACCAGTGTCACGAATTTCCCCATACAAAAGCAAAAACAGTTACTCTCTCAGCACCGCCACTTTCACAGCGGACTCTATACAGGGGACCCATGATACACAACCTTAAGTATTATCACTTAGTTTTGTACACCCTGTATACAAAAGCATTGATGATAGGTTAATATTTTGATAATTAGCCAACCAAATTTCCTAGTGAATAGATAAACTTCAGCTAAAGACCTCAGAAAACGAGCAAGTGGTTAAAATATTCCAAAAATTTGCTCCACTTGCAGACAATTTTGAGTGCTAATCATAGCTTCTCACTATTCAAACACCTTATGTACCTAGGTACCTACCTACTGTATGTCTGTGTAGTAAGTACTTATTATTTGTATAAATTGAAAAATGCCAACTTAGGTAACATATAGGTAAATACAAGATTTTAGTAGTTAAATAGTAAGTAAATACATACTGTGTTCTATTTCAAAATCTGATGTCACTCCGCAAGATGTAGGCGCGCTAAGCAAGGCCGACTTCTTTTTAGGAAAATGTTTCTTTTACATTGATTCGGTAGAAAATTTAAACACATTATTAATCACATACTTAAATGCGGAAGAGTGTATTATGAAATAAATGACCTACTTCATTAGTTAAAATTCAAGTTGATATGTAATTCAATGTCAACAAATGGGTAATGACTCATTTCCTAAGGCAATAAAAATATTGTTAAAAAAATGTATATATTTTTTTATAGAAAGTTAGTACTACAATACATGTATGAATAAATTTCTGCTTCGATGGACCAATATTTTTATTTATAATTATATGAACCTATTGAAAGCTTGAAGACACAAGATGGCGGACTACAGTATAATGCTGCTAAAAGGAATGAACTACTAACAGAAGGAAATGCAGTCACATATAGATCGACCTAATTTGGACGGTTAATCTTATCGTGTATGGTTAGTCAGACAGATGTATGGATTCATGATTTTTACAACTTTTCTATAAAGTTGTAGGCGTTATTATTTATGTTTTAACGACAATAACATTTAAGGAATACTTTACTTACCAAAATTACCGTCCATAAGCGGTGGAATAGTCACATAACACTTAATTTTTACACAAGCACTTACACGCCCTTGCCGTATGTATCAACATCACGCCAGGTGGACGAAATTCCCGAACAAAAAAAAATTTGGGTTCCAAATTTAAACCTAGCAACTGTACCCAATCAGATAATCTGTGCAAGGTCGACTGTGATTGGCTGATAAAAAAGACCATAGAGAATATAAACTACATGAGAAAAAAGACGAAGATGGAGTTTAAAATTCAAAGTTCGATTTTCATTTTGTGAAAATTATTTTGTAGCAACTCATACAAAAATTGTAAATTAAGTGGATTAATTAATGAAAAACGAAAGGTAAGCCATTGTAAAATGTAAATGTAACCGTAAATTGATAAATTGAAGCAAAACATAACTATGTCATACCATGTTACCATACAAAGTATGTCGCAGTATTATTTGCATATTTGTACAATAATTTACAACATAAACTATATTAATATGAAAAAGATAGATTATTATTTCATAGAAAATATTATAATGTATATCAGTATGCAGTTAATTTGGAAAATGTTAAAATGTGTATATTGTTTTATTGTAATAATACATAAGGTTGATAAGTATACTTAATAATTTATGTAAACTGTATGGAAATGTAGTAAATGAAAAATGTTTCATTAATTTCAGATTTTTAGGTCCCTATACTAGTTTGCAACATTTTAGTCTGCAAGCAATAGCTGGAGAAGGAAGGTATGGGATTATGAGTGGTACGGCCACCAAGGAAAAATCCTCTGATCAAGACGTGAGGTGGTATGCAGCTGGCCTGAGCCCACGCGATAGATTTCAGCTGTCGTATACAGGGTGTAACAAAACAAAGAAATGATACTTAAGTGTGTTACATGTATAAAGGTGCGCGTCTACTGGATGGGGATCGGAGCATACTGCGTAGGTATGTAGCGGACGGATTTGTTGCTTTGTATGTATGGTACTGACTACTGTGAACTGCACTAGAAGTACTGGAACGTCATTCTGCGCCTAACAAAATATATATGACGACACGACGCGCAGTCCGCACCGTACGCCCCGATTCTGACCTGGTGGACGCGCAGCTTTAATCCCCTCCCTATATAGAGTTTACTGTGTAAGCCAATCAAGTAGTTAGTAGAGTAGCATAGACAGCTATTCTATTATATTTATAAATAAAATACATAAAACTGTACTGTTATATTATAATATTGAGTAATAGAAATCAACAAAAGCTTGTGGATTAAATCTGTTTTATTGTTTGATTTACCGTATTAGCCTATTTATTTAGCTGTGTACAATAATTTTTATTGAAATAAAACATTTATTTGAGCTTATTTATTTTTTATTTTATTTTTTTTAATTTTTGGTATGTTTAGAGTGAAAGGTTTTGCACTTAAAAATTTTAACTTCAGTTTCAAATTAAAAAAATAACGGATGTTTATTTTTTTTCTTCTAAGTCCGACCTCTTGTTACGTAGTATACAGTTTACATCCTCTTTGCATCACGCGTACACTGCGCCATCTGGATTCTGTGGTAAAATCAATTTTGATGTTGTACCTGCAGCTAAATTCAAGCCAGTGTTAACTTTTAATTATTATTAGATGTTGATTATCTACCAAAATAATGGCATACTTATTCAATATCAGATAGGTATTGTTAAAGCGCGTTAGTAATATTTCATTTAAAATGGATTTTGCGTCACTTCGCATTAAATTCGCCCCTTGGGCCTTTATAGCGATTCTCACTGCGCTAGACTCTAGTAGAGGTATTCGAGTTGCTTGATTGCAACGCGCCGAGTATTGATTTTTCCAATTAGCAAGCAGCAGCTGATTCAAACGTCCAGCGATTTCGCTCAAATACGCTGAAAACATGCATCTCCGTCTTTGCTAAAATTTTCATTGAAGCTTTAATATAACCCTGTACCTGATGTGTCATCCACTAAACTTAATATTAATAGTATAACTACTCATAAACAAAATATAGACAACTAGATGACACCCGAAACTTCGTTGCGCCAAAATTCGTTTATCGCGCGGGAACCGTACATTTTTCTGGGATAAAATATCCTATGTCCTTTCCCGGGACTCAAAGTATCTCCATGCCAAATTTCAGCGAAATCGGTTCAGCAATCAGCGGTTTGAGCGTGAAGAGGTAACAGACTAATTTACGCGGGCGAAGCCGCGCGGGATATCTAGTATTTTATACATGATATCAATCATGGCAAGAGGCAGGCACTTGAAACATCCATAAATCACAATTTCAAAATATTGTTACGTGCTAGGGTTCGAGGATTCGGAGAGAAAGGCCTGGTGACTCTCTTTGAAGACTTTATTCACAAGCACTAGCTCACACAAATCACTAAGTCCAAACACTAAGCACTAGATCCAAATCACTGAGCACTATAGGACAGTGGTCCTAGGTCGTAGCCGAGTCGTAGGTTACTATCACAATCACTCACTATTGATCACTTGTTCTCACTTCGAAGTCGCCTTGATGATCACTTGTATCAAACTGAAACTGATTGCCGGCTTGTTTACCTTTTATATGGCCCGCCATACTTTCTAGAACGTTCCGTTCTGGATTGTTTACGTAAACACGCAATTCACATACTAAAATTTTTAATAGACTTCTTTGGTTGAATCAAAATCCTAAGGTTAGTGTTGGCATGCTGAAAAAGAACTTAAAATCTATGTTGCTAGAGGAACTTTAGTAAATATTATGTCAAAATACATATATGATAAATAGGCAATAGCACTTAATACCGCACTCAAAGTGGAACATTATTTACTTATATGTTATAAATTAAAAAAATAATTATATAAGATATACTGTCTGTCAAACTCTTCATTAAATTTGAAATGAGATTCTAAAAAAGTAAAATGCAAGGTATATTTAACTGTTCTAAAATATTACATATTTATTAGTTTAATACATTATATTAGATTTTTTTATTTTTATTGATTATAGCTGAAAACATAATATTATATTTTTGTTTATTTTTGCTTTGTTGTAACATGATAAAGAGATAAATAGATGCTGTTAATTATTTGTGTATTATTATGCGATTAGAAGACAAGAAATATAAATAAGTGATACGGTTTGAAGTTTATCATATAATTTAGTTTTAGTGATATAGATTAGTTTTGTGTATTGATAAGTTTATTGCTAATTATGTTAAGAGCGCGTACCGCCAATAAACTTTGGCGGGAAACTAGCTTAAGCCAATTTTGTATTTTATTTGGAATAAACCGTTTGAAAAAAAAAAAACATAAACAAGGGTTGGATTTTTCTAGAAAGTACGCGCAACTGTCGCGCGCAGGGAAACAACTGCCCGTATCCGCAACAATATCAACATTTTGTACTTCATTATTTAGGAATAAAATTTAAATAAAATCAATATATGAGGGTGGCTCCCAAGAAAATACATTTTTTGTCTATTTTTGCTGTATAACGGTACGGTCTACGGACATGTACGGATAACGAAATCCTTCGTGCGCAAGTCCGACTCGTACTTGGAGGATTTTTCCTAAATGACAAAAACCTACTTATTTCTTGTTTTCCCGGCGAAAGTGTGCGTAAAATATAATGCGATCTTAATCGCATTATATTTTACGATTGATTGAGGTATTATAAGTAAAGTACCAAAATAGTTCTGCGCTAGAATGTGCCTCTATAAAGTTTAAATGCGCTCGGAAGCTTTTGGAACTTTTTCAGAAGTTTAATATTAATGACTAATAGATGGCGCTAGTGGTGCAACAATTGTATTTCGACTAGGGTTGCAAAATTACGTAATTTTACCGAAAACGCTGGTAAAATACGCGTATTTTATGGTAATTTATATAAATTACGGTAAAATTACCGTATGCAGATTTGCAGAATGGTGATATGACGGCGGGCGGGGCGGGCGTGTTGCAAATTGCAACTTGTGTATTGCGTGCGCTTCGCACGGTGCGACGTTGCCGATTAGTGCTGTTTGCCATAGTATTTTGAGCTATTGCGACTTTTTGGCAGTTGACGACACTCGACAAAGCAATACAGCAAGCCAGCGGGCTGGCAGTTTGTAATTTTGACTGACTGCACGAGATGTGCATTATGTAACCTATTTATATCCCCATTATTAATGAAAATTATGCCACGAAATCAAATCGTTTTTACCCAATTATACCGTAATTTACCGAATTTTACGAAAGTAAGTAATTTTACCGCTTGACGTCCCTAATTTCGACTCTAGAGAGATAATTTTATTCTATTCTATTCTAATTAACTAAATAACTATCTCTAGAATTATTAATAATTAATACTAGACGTATGTTTTAATGTATGGAGTAATATAATATTATATTCATCAGTATGTTGCGTTCTAGAAGTTTATTCTAGATTTTTTTATCTAGGATCTTTCCCATCCTAAGCTCCCAATCATTGCAAGTACTTACCTACATCAGTTGAGCATCAGGTACATTATTATAATTTATCAAAGTGTACCTACATGCTTACCTACATGTACAATTTGTAACTTACTAGGAAGCCCCAGATATTAATTAAAATTTAAAATAATTATACTTGAGTTATAAGTACCTACCTACCTACTACTAGTACTTACCTTTAACTCAATGACAGTATGAACTATGAAACTTTTTCTTATCCATGTCGTATTCTGATTTCATAAAACATGAGGTGATAAGTATTTACGGCACTGAGTGTGTGGTCTAGCGTTGTCCCCTGAGGTTGTCCCGAAGCAGCAGTGGCCTAGAGCGAATGGCCAGCCTTGGTTGTTTAGCAGCTAGTTCTTCCATCATGGTTTGCAGTTGCTGACAATAGATAAATGCCGTAACCGTTTGGCCAGATTTATAAAGCTGTAGTGAACGACATCGGCACTAGTCCACCAAACACTCACAAGTTACTTTTTTGAGTCAATTTTCGCTTAGAGCAGGATATGGCTAATTCTCGAAAGGACAGCCATTGCAACGAACGCTTCCGATTATCGTAAAGAATCCATTTTTCATCACAAGTTGATCCGATTTAAAATCCCTTCATTAATTATTTGTGTCGGTTGAGCAATGTAACGCAGCAGTCGACGCGTGTTTACTGGTTTGCTTCAATCAATTCATGAGGTACCTACTTTTCAAGTTTTTTTATCTTCCCAATTTGCTTCAAGTGGATTGAAGCAGTTTTATCACTTACACAGAAGCCTGGTGCTAACTCTGAACGGCCGAACGGCCATTCTCCGGTTTGGCATTATTTGCCTAGTTACCGTAACCTTTTTTTTTCCTTCGTTGATTTGACTTGGACACATTGAAATATTAAAGAAATGAAAGACACGAACGCAATAATAAATTTGGCACGTAACAGTTAATTAAAGCTTTTTAGATAATGAGACTTAAAAATTTATGGGTACGGTAATTAGATAAATGTAGTGTTTTACGTAACGGTACAGCAACATAATTGACAAAAACTAGCTTATGGCGAAGTACGTAGATCAAATTATGTAACAAAAACATAATATATAAAGTAAAAATCTAATTTAAATATAATTTTAATCTAAAGTTTACGGTAATTAGACTAGTTTGTAACCAATAGGTTCAAGGGTTCGGAGAGAAAGACCTGCTGACTCACTTGAAGACTTTATTCACAATCACTAAGTCACACAAATCACTAAGTCTAAACACTAAGCACTAGATCCAAATCACTGAGCACTATCACTGTTCTATAGGTCGTAGCCGAGTCGTAAGTTCACTGGTTCACTCACTATTGATCACTTGTTTTCACTTCGAAATCGCCTTGAAGATCGCTCGTATCGAACTGAACTGTCGGCCCTTCTTCCTGCGACTATTTATATGAGTCGAGGCGAGCCCTAGACTGTACGAGAACTTTCCACGATTTGCGTAACAAGTAAACAAGGGTTGGACTTTTCTAGAAAGTGCGCGCATGTAAACATACACCTAATGCCATCTAGTTTCGAGTAGGGGATTTATGTGGTTTGTGTAGTGTGTCCCCATGATAAGTTTTGCTGGTACGACGTTAGATGGCTCTGTGTGTCCATAACAATATTAACGACGTGGGACCGCTGATGGGCCGCACTGGCAGTCTGGCACACATTAAGGAGAAGCGACCCGTGCACTCGTAATGTGCCAAATCCAGGGGGGTGTGCCAAAATGTTTTCGTTTTCGCTTCGTTACAGAATCGCCGATGAAAATGTATGGAATTGACATAAGCGTTTATTAATATGACGTTGACGTATGACTCGTCATTATGTCAATTCCATACATTTTGATCGGCGATTCTGCAACGAAGCGAAAACGAAAAAGTTTCGGCTAAATGGGTAATATTTTTGGGTGGGCATCCGAAAACAGCATGTGTTACGGTAATTAGAATTTTTGCTAGAATAAGCGATTATTTCACGATAACTATTTATAGGCTGGGCCTATTGAGTCGATATTTTGCAATGCGATAACCAATGCTTATGAGCGTTTAAAACCATGAATAGGTTAAATTAAATATGTGCGTTATAAAATTTACAAGCAAGTTTCGAGATCAAGTTGGCGTGGGGACACATTACGGTAATTAGAAAAACATGGTTTTTGAACACGACTTCAATTAATTTAGTCTGAATTACTTAAATTAGAAGCCTGTGTTTAAGTTTGTGGATAGATACTGATGCTATCTACTTGAATAAGATAATATTGCAGAGTATACTTACAAGCCCGGGACACGTAAATTTTGCTCTCCGGAGAATTGCCGTGAAGTGGTTTGCGATGGATCCGCTTCCACAATAGCCTTTAATTCTTCAGTATTCATTTTGGTCTCGGGTCGTCCACGGGGCTTGTTCTGAAGGTCGAAATTTCCAGAACGAAAACGTTGGAACCAAAACCGTACCGTGTTATTCTTTGTGACACCAGCGCCATACACATTGTTAATTGAAGACGTGAGTGGAAGAATCGAACAAGTAACATTTCGTAACATACGGACAATACCTCATTTTTTCCCTAATTATTTTAATAAAACTTGTAACTTATCTACTTCATATAATAGCTATAATATATCTGGTTACACATATACTTCATAGTTTTTCTATGCTGCATGACTCTTCTAGGAGGGGGAGCTGCCCCCCCTAGAAGAGCGATCGGTCGTTAATGGCTAATGCTCACGAGTTTCAAACCTAAACGTGGAACGGTGAGAAATCCGGGGTGAGAAGGGAGGCATTCAATCTGAACTGAATCTGATCTGAACTGGTCGTTCGCTCATATATTGTTAAAAACCACGAATTCGAAGCTTAGGATTTTCTCAATCTGCTTCCCCCCCTCCAAAGACCTATGCCCCCCCCCCCATATAGAATCCTGGCTACGCCCATGGTTGCTGGTCGTTCTTACCTATGTAAAGGTCACAAACAGGTAAACTTTCAGTTTCATGAAACGAAGGAAGGTCTGGCCCTCGCGGGCTCCTCTAGTATT
This sequence comes from Lysandra bellargus, assembly GCA_905333045.1. Taxonomy (NCBI): domain Eukaryota; kingdom Metazoa; phylum Arthropoda; class Insecta; order Lepidoptera; family Lycaenidae; genus Lysandra; species Lysandra bellargus. The sequence continues at coordinate 7,317,841 of HG995326.1, forward strand.
TTGGAAAGGCCGCGTAATGTCTGTTTGAAAGATTCATCTTGTTTTTCCTTCTGTCATGACTCTTGTCTCGCAAAATTTTAAATAACATCATTATAATATTGAGGTATTTTGTTTCAAAGGTTAAAAATGAAAGCAGCCGTGATTTCTTTGGTCATTATTGTGTGTGTGGCTATACTGGCGGTAAGTGTTATGATAAAGTTCGCCTCAAACCTATCGGAAGAAGAGCGACAACGCGTTCATGGCGTGGAAAGCTATCGGATCGGTCAAAACATATTCGCCAAAATTGATGCAAATCTAAATACAAAAATAGCAAACAGATTCCCATACGTCGCTGCTATCGTAAGAAACGGCTCAACCTCTTGGAGTTCAGTCTGTTTTGGCAGTGTCATTCTAGACAAATGGCTGGTGACTTCTGCGCACTGTAAGAAGGCGAGTACTGATTCTGTACGCCACAAAGTCTTGCTGCTGTACGACTTTACAAGCTCGAGTCGTCTGTACGACGTGGTATTCTGGAAAGCACACGAGAGATTCAACGGTTCACTTCTTTACGACATATCGGTTGCAGCGTTCGATATCAGAACCACTTTAAAGTGTAAAACGTCGAACGTGGTAGAAATGCAAGTACCAGAAGTAGACGCCTGTATTTGGAAGACGGTATCCTCGATGAATAGAAGGATGTACCTCTTGAATGACATAGAAAGATACACCTTGAGCGTGGCTCCGCCCGAGAGATGTGGCGAATTCTACAATATCACTGTCAACGAGAGCCAAATATTATGTTTAGACTTGTCTAGCTACGAGGACTGCTTCATCTTTGAATTTGGTCCCGTATTTTGGGGAAATAATTTAGTCGGTGTTTTAGCACAACAGCCAAAGGATTGCGAAGGAAAGTTTGCAATTTTTACAAACGTTTCATATTTTTCGCCCTGGATTACCCAAACTATAAAGGCCGCACCATTTTAGAATAAATGTTTTCATGTTATCTGCCTATTTCCTGACTTTTAATTTGGGTAAGATTTAAGAGTTAAGGGTACTTAAGTGTATCGTAGGCATTGAGATGACCGTAGGCCTCTGGTAAATTATTTGATTTTTTTTTTTTTAATCTTAACAAAGTCTTGGGTACTTATTACAAACATATCTAATATTATAATCCCTTCTCATCCCTACCCTCCCCTCCCCTATTATCCTATTGGCTATTCCCTTTTAAAAGGCCGGCAACGCACCTGCAGCTCTTCTGATGCTGCGAGTGTCCATGGGCGACGGAAGTTGCTTTCCATCAGGTGACCCGTTTGCTCGTTTGCCCCCTTATTTCATAAAAAAAATAGACATGCTATCTACATAAATATTAGAAAGCTATCCTTATATGAAATTCGTTTCAACACTGTTTTCCACGGCCTCCCTTGCCGAGAACCGTAACATCTATATTTTGTCTCAATCGCAACTTGCTTTTATAGCATTGAGATAAACATTTTCATATTAGATTCGTATTGAGTTGATTTATTGATGGGGGCCTCGCGCGGAAGTTTACAACTTTCGTACGATTTTAGTTATTCAATGAAATGTTACAAGAAATTTATTCTGAGAGCTAGCAAATTCTTATATGTATATATATTATAAAACAAAGTCGCTTTTTTTTCCCCTCATGTCCCTTTGTTCCCTTTAGTCTTTAAAACTACGCAATGGATTTTGATGATTCTTTCAGTGTTAGATAGCCCATTTATCGAGGAAGGCTATAGGCTATATTTTATCATGCTAAGACAAATAGGAGCGAATAAATAGAAGAAAATGTTTAAAAAACGCGGTAAATTATTTGAAAGGGCTAACTTGAACGCGCTAATCTCAGGAATTACTGGTCCTATTTGAAAAATTCTTTCAGTGTTAGATAGCCCATTTATTCAGGAAGGCATATAGACTATATTTTATCACGCTAAGACTAATAGGAGAATGTGGAAAAAACGGGGGAAATTATTTGAAAGGACTTATCGAGGAAGGCTATAGGCTATATTTTATCATGCTAAGACAAATAGGAGCGAATAAATAGAAGAAAATGTGTAAAAAACGCGGTAAATTATTTGAAAGGGCTAACTTGAACGCGCTAATCTCAGGAACTACTGGTCCTATTTGAAAAATTCTTTCAGTGTTAGATAGCCCATTTATCCAGGAAGGCATATAGACTATATTTTATCACGCTAAGACTAATAGGAGAATGTGGAAAAAACGGGGGAAAATATTTGAAAGGACTTATCGAGGAAGGCTATAGGCTATATTTTATCATGCTAAGACTAATAGGAGCGAAGAAATAGAAGAAAATGTGGAAAAAACGGGGTAAATTATTTGAAAGGGCTAACTTGAACGCGCTAATCTCAGGAACTACTGGTCCTATTTGAAAATTCTTTCAGTGTTAGATAGCCCATTTATTCAGGAAGGCATATAGACTATATTTTATCACGCTAAGACTAATAGGAGAATGTGGAAAAAACGGGGGAAATTATTTGAAAGGACTTATCTCGTGAACTACTGGAGCAATTTTTATGCTGTTTGGCACAGATTAGAAGTAGACCACGAGTTTTAGTGGTTATATATTTTATACCCGTGCGACGCCGGGTCGGGTCGCTAGTTGTGTATAAGCCTCTTAAAAACTATTTAAATGATTGTTGCCTGATAGAAAGCAACTACCGTCGCCCATGGACACTCGCAACATCAGAAGAGCTGCAGGTGCGTTGCCGGCCTTAAAATCCACATTGACCTTCGTAACCTCTGTATTAATAAAGTGCATGCACTTTTACAGTATACTTCTAAACAAAGGGATATTTTTAGGGTTCCGTACCCAAAGGGTAAAAACGGGACCCTATTACTAAGACTTCGTTGTCTGTCCGTCTGTCCGTCTGTCTGTCTGTCTGTCCGTCTATCTCCAGGCTGTAACTCAATAACGGTAATAGCTAGAGAGTTGAAATTTTTAGAGATTATGTATATCTGTTGAAGCTATAACAACAAATACTAAAAACAAAAGAAAATTAATATTTAAGGGGGGCTCTCATACAAGAAACGTGTTTTTTGTCTTTTTTTCTCTATATCAATAATGGCAACAGGTAGGTACTTGATTTTTTCTCGAAGTCTTTAGTTATATTATGTCTTCTTTAATATTTAATAATAATATTAAAATAAAATAAAAATTAAGGGCGGCTCCCATACAAAAAATCACAATTTTTGGCCTGATTTTGCTCTATAATGGTACGGAACCCTTCGCGCGCGAGTCCGACTCGCACTTGGCCGATTATTTATAAATGATAACTGCTACTATAGGTCTTCGATAGGCATTATATTATAGTTCGCTTGGCTAGACTAGAAGTTAGAACGGAGTATGTATGAAGCTCCAGAAGCCGTTTAGCGTTTAATATAACACTTTCTGCGGTTTTGACCGTTTGCGAAGGTCATTTTTTGAAGTGAAAACTTCTTTAGCGGCGTTGAGCACTTTTGTGGGATGGGTAAAAACTGTGAAACCCGCGTCAGATTTTCGTGTTGATCGAAAACCCATACAAAACGCGTAAGACGGTTGGAGAGTAGTGTTGTAACATCGAAATTAAAATTAAATGATAATTAAAATTAAGTAATAATTAAAATTAAATAATAATTAAGATTAGTAATAATTGTGATAATTAAGTAACATTTAAAATTAAATATGGAATAAAATTAAATAATATTTAAAAATTAAATATGGATTAAATAAAATTAATATATAATTAAAATTAAATGATAATTAAAATAAAGTAATAAATAAAATTAAGTAATGATTAAAATAAGTAATGATTAAAATTAAGTAATGATTAAAATTAAGTAATAATTAAAATAATTAAGTAATGATTAAAATTAAGTAATAATTAAAATTAAGTACTATTTAAAATTAAGTAATGATTAAAATTAATTTTAATCGAAATTGATTAATCGAACAATCGATTGTTTTTTTTTTCGATTGTCTATGTATATTTTTTTAATCGATTGTAAGAGTTTCGATTAATAATTAAAAATGGGTTTAGAAAATGCACAACGTTAATAATCAAGTTTTCACTTCTGCCGGCACTCCCGGAGTGCAACCCGTCTTTTTAAAAAAAAAAAAAAGCTGGCTAAGTATCTCGACAACCAACTGCACACTTCAAGTGACTTTCTAGCACAACATAAAATAGAGTTAGAACTAATCGTTGTGTTTGCAAAACTACTTTTTACCAAAGTGCTTGATCTTCGTCCAGTTTAGGTAAGTATAAAACTAAAAAGTAAAAGTTAGAAACTAGAATTTGCAGACACCAAATCTTTTGAAACACAAGTTACAGTTCGAAAAGCAAACCTTTACTTTAGCAAATATTGTGGCAGCTAAAATCCTTTTTCCGTGTTTACTCAACTTATAGAAAGCTACCGCGTCGACTTGCCCCTCGAGCACACATGTCAATATTATAAATAATCTCGTCCGTCGCTAAGTGGTCCCTTACGTTATGCATCATAACTCGGGGATACCACTTTGTTTGATTAATTTGCTAAGCCTAAAAGGATTTGTATCACTCGGATTTATTGGCCACTCTCAATTGTTTGTTCCCCGCTCGCTTGCGTAAAACTTTGTGATATTGTTATTGCTTGAGCTCTTGCCTCTTTAGGCGGCGCTGACTAGTTACTTCCAGCTAGATCCTGGCATCACAGTCGCGATATTTCAATTAAATTCATACTGTGACAATTATATTAGTTATTACCATTAGTGCCTATTATGCATACTAATATTATAAATGCGAAAGTGTGAGTCTGTCTGTCTGTTACTCACGCCCAAACCGCTTAACCGATTTTGCTGAAATTTGGTATGGAGATACTTTGAGTCCCGGGAAAGGACATATTATGATACTTTTTATCCCGGTAAAATGTACAGTTCCCGCACGATAAACGGATTTGTGGCGCAACGGAGTTGCGGGCGTTTCCAAATGTATGTATTTTAATTTCCACAATAAACCCTGCCGCACATAATTTGTCGAATCGTAAACGCGTCTGCGAATCTCAAGCACTCCCTTTACAGCTCTGTGTAGTGACATTAAGTTTGTCCGGGCTATAACTCATAACATAAACGCATCCCCTCGCGACCGTGCATTCCAGTAATGAAACGAATTTCTCCACTGTTTTTTCTGATAAATGAAGACTTATATTATACTGAATAGAAAACAGACGTGGAGTGTGAACTTATTTCTTACTTAGGATTAAGAAGTACCTACTTATATTAATAATTTTAACTTGCGTTCACACCATGTTATCCATATGTATAAAACTCAAAGGTGACTGACTGACATGGTGATCTATCAACGCGCAGCCCAAACCACTGGACGGATCGGGCTGTTTGGCATGCAGGTAGATATTGTTATGACGTAGTAGGCATCCGCTAAGAAAGGTTAAAAAATGGTTAGAGTCCAGTTTCCCCCCTTCTACCAGCTAAACGGTTGCTTCTGGAAATGTGAAAAAATTCACGGGAGTAGGAAATATGCTGAATTTAAAAGGAAAACTATCACGGCTAAGAAGACTCCATGAGTTTTTGAATTATAGTCGATCAGCTAAAAAAATGTATTCGGCGAAGTATAAAGGAACTTTTCGTTCAAATTCCTTTGAACGTAACTGAGATGATGTTGTTAGTAGTGTAAAACACAGTAGGTACAAAATATGTACTATCAGAGAAGTTGATTCCTATGCAGATGGCGGACCTAAGTACTTTGGTCGCGTTACGTCAAACCCAGCCGACCGATCACAGCTAACATTGAATTGACATAAGCCGACCACATGACTTACAATACCCGGCAATAAATATTGCACATCGACCTTTGGAAAGAGACATTCGGCTAATTTCGGTTTCATAGAGCGTTATCTTTGTAGCACACACCTATTTGACATTATGTCAGTCGTTGTTCAAATTCAATAGAGTGCAGTCGCGTCCAGTTCAAAATATATGTCTAGAGTTGTTAACACCCCTAAATTTGCTACAGCTGTAATTTTCCAAAAGAATTTTAAATACGTAAACATAATTTGAACACCCTTTTTTATTTTATTTTACCCGAATATAAAGCCATAACTTATAGAAAATTTGGTGTATTTTATACAAAGAATAATAATTGTCAAAAGAAGCAAACCTTAATTATTGTTTTAACAGTTCCTAATATATACAGGACTTTTTGTATTTCGTGCGTGCGATAACGCTCTACAAAACCGAAATTAGTCGACTGTCACTTTCCAAAGGTCGATGTGCAATATTTATTGCCGGGTACTGTAGGTCCGCCATCTGCATAGGCGTTAACTTCCCCGATAGTAGATTAATTGACCATACAAACATTATCAAAAACTAACGGTACTACGGAACCCTATATTGCGCGTGGCCTGAAACGCACTTGACTGTTTTTTTATTATATTGTAGAAAAACCTCTGCGATTCCATTTTCAAAAGTTAGTATCTTCCTCCAATTAAGTTCGAGATGCGTATTGAACAGCCATTTGCGAGATGATGGGGCGATAGTTGTGATTTATGATGGCCACCCCATACAACAAAAAATTGGAAATACTCTATCAGATACTATATTATGGCTAATGCGTTTGAGTACAACTGCTTAGGAAATGGTAATTTTATGTAATGGCCAAGTTTCGGTGAAAGAACTTTTTATGGCAGTTTGCCCGAATCTTATCTTGACCACTCGAATCGGTAGAGGTTTGAAAGTTAGATCCTTCAATCGGAATCTGTAAGTTAAATAAATTGTCGTTGATCAAAAAAAAAATGTCTGATAAGAACATCTTTCGTTGGTCGTCGTTTGTCGTGTTGTTTTTAGCAACACGACAAACAAGCAAAGTTACTGTCATAAAAGATGAAAGATACTAAGATATTAATTTTTATAATGGGACCATAACGTCGATGTTGAACTGGGTACCAGGAGTCATGAAGAACCCTTTGACGTTATTGCTTCATAGAAGCTCCTTCTAATCTGTCCAATTCTTCATTGACATTGCTTTATTATTATAAAGTCTACCTTCCAGACAAAAAGTATTTTTCTCACCTCCGGGCGAAAAACGTCAACTTTCTTCCCGCTTCGCTTACCTATGTTGCCGTCTTCCGCCTCCGTCGATGAGAAAAATAGTATGCCTCAGCTTCGCCTCGGCCAACAATTACATGTGATCTGAGACATTTCTTATTTTCCTGCCCTAGGTGCGTAATGTACTATATCAGACGTCTTAACAGTATTTCATATACTTAAGTATTATATAGACGTGGTACAAAAAAAAATATTATAAAAAGGAATATTTTTACAAGTAATGTTGCGTCACCCATCGTTGTTATTGTAATTCAATTTCAATAGATACAATCGATTCTCAACGCATCGCTATAAATTTACCCGTGTGGGGTTGTGCAATCTAAGTATCTGTGTATTTTTATTTATTGTCAATTTGTAGACAATTTTACAAAAAAAAAAAACATAGAGACTCGAGGGTGAAATCGGTATGGGACTATGGGTGTCAGGTATTTCAATAGACTTTGAAACTTTGTGGAGCACTGAAGGCTCTGCCGCACTTAGAGACGAATATTAGCTACTTAACTGTAACACATCACATCATCATCATACCCATTACATTATCTGTCAAAGACTTCATTAGATTAAGGTTAATTCATCATTAAATGTCTCGAGTGGCATATTAAGATCTAGTAACAATAGTAGTGTAGTTTAGTTTCTGTGAAGGAAGGTAACAGTCACTCCTCAATAAAACCGATGAGGCAATTTAGAATAGTTACGTTATTTATTGCGCTTGCTTAGGCTCCGTGCCGTAAATAGGGTGGTGCCACCGGTGCCTAGGCACAGGACGTAGACTCTGGGGGGCGCAAGAATGGCCAGACCAGAGAGGCATATACATAGCATTGCTCTGGGTACCTATAACATTAAAAAAAAGCGCAGTTATAGAAGCTCGCACAGGGCACAAAAAAGGCTATTTACGGCACTGCTTATGCTTATATTATATATTATGTTTGGCCCACTACGCCGCGAGATCACAAGTAATTGTATGTAAATAACAGGGCGATCACGCTAAGCCGCTATGTATTTTAATAAATCGTTACATACTATTGCTTGTTCGCTCGGACGTATATATTATTTATCCAGCCTTAGAATAGCCAGAAAGCTACCCTAAGAGCAATAAACAAATTATCCAACATCCCATACAAACAAAAGATTCCAAAAAACGCAATGTTGTAAAGTAATTATTATAATTAAGCGATGTTCAATAGAACAAAGGCGACCCCAGCGCGGTTATAATGTTTGCCGCCACGTCGCCCGGCGACAATTAAAATCTTGTTAATAGTTAAAATAACAAATGTTATTTATCCCCTAGGACTTTGTGGGGAACCCTTGTTGTATTCGCGGTACTGACTCAGCATTCGATAATGTGCACCCACATTTATATAATGCAAAAACTAGCTATCACATATTACTGCAGATGGATGTTTTGTAGAGAGTCTGTAGTTTTCTTTACAAAACAACCAAAGTAGAGAAATATATTTCTATTTGCAAAAAATATTTGCTGCAAGAATATTTACTAGCAACAATTTTTTATAAACTTATGAAATAGCTTTAGAATAATAATACTATGTATCACGTGCATTTTAATATATGGTTAAAAAAAACATTGACACGATGATTACCCAACACTATTACAATATAACAATTATATTTATGCTGTGTTCTGAACAAGTGTCGAATCTGGTAACCGTAACTGAATGAAACTGAACAGAAATGTTCTTTAATTTTTGCATGTCCAATATAAACAACCGTGATGGTTTTATTGGGCGTAGTTATGACGCGGCATTCTTACTTCTCGTTATTGTTTCAGCAAATGTCGTTTCCCACTCTGCCTTAATGATTTCTTTGAGAACTGGCTATATAAAGAGGCTTTTTAGCTTCGAATTTTGAGTTTTGGCTGGTGTGAATATCGTTACTTAGTAGTTAAACGTCGAATATACATAAACGCTTACTAAATATTTAAAATATTATATGTACATGCTACTGTAAAATATATAGGTAATATTAATTGTAGCCACTAAGTGTAACTTTATGTAAAACTCCTACTTGGTTCATATATAGTCGGGTTGGTTCCCGAACCGGTGGCGGTGCTAGCTAGGTAAAATTTTCTTAGTATTATAGTTTTATTTTAATACTACTATAATAATTGATATACAGTGTAAACTCTTTATAACTTTATCCTTTATAACGATAAACTCCCTATAACGTTGAAGTGAGCCCAAGTTGGTTGGTTTGCATTAAAATCCACATATTGAAACACTCTTTATAGCAATACGCCATTCTCTATTACGAAGAAATTTATCCATATTTTTAGACAGTAAATATTTATTATCGGTATTGTTGTTCATGTTATGTTATCAGGTAACAAAAAACTTTGAAGCTCCGAAACATCTGAGGTCGGTCTAGCTTTTGTTATCCTTAATTGCCTTGAACACGTGCAGCATGACGCATTATTTTCTCGGAAGTGATGGTCTTCGACCAAGCATACTGGGTACCTATCGTATTATCAGCTGTTTTTTTGTTCATTCCATATAACGAAAACTCTCTATAACGACAAAAATGCTCAGTCCCTTGAGTTTCGTTATAAAGAGTTTACACTGTATTTTATGATATGTTTCAGAAAAAATAAGTTTAAAGATAGTACCAAAGTTTCTGAAAAGATAAGACATTAGCAAAGTTTTTCTTTTACTTGCAAGTGTTTTGTTTTTGTAAAATAAAAATGAAAGTTGTTTCTTATCATTGATCAGCGAGATGAGTCGTGTGTTTCTTTTGTGGCACACAATAAAGCGAACGACGCGCATTGCTGCGCTTGACAAATTGCAATAATAAGTCACCATAATTTTGGTAAAACGACGGACTCCACTGGAATAAGCCGCAGAGATGCTGGGATTATATTATCTTCCTAAACCAATAGAAATAATAGAATAGCATTTATCCAAATCTATGCATACAGAACTTAAGGTACAATTATTTTAATAACCTCGCAAACTCCAGCTAAAACGATATGCTTGTATCGAAAAAGTTAATGATGAGAAAATTAAAATTTAATTTTTACACCAGTATAGGTACTTTCTGGTTCAGCTGCAAGAAATACAATAATTTAAACTTAAATCTTCCAATATTAAAATTTTAAAGAATATTATCAATATATTTTTATTTTTTTGTTTTAAGTTTACAATGTAACTAAAATTGTGGTAACCCCATTCCTTGGGAGCGTGCAGCACCGCCGGGCGCCGGATGCGCCGCGCCGGAAACTGCCCGATATGTAGTCTGAAACTCCCTCCTAGTTTCACTCCGAAAAAAAAGTTTTTATACCATTATATTGTTTTATGCAATTCATCCATATAACTCTCAGATGCCATACTTCGATATTGTAGTTAACTTAAGAAAAAATTCAACCGTATTTTCAACTATTCTCTGTAAAGCCTTTGCATAAAACAACAATTTTATGAAGTTTAATAAAAATATTTCATACTAGATGACGCCCGCAACTTCGTTGCGACTTGCGCCAAAATTCTTTTATCGCGCGGGAAAAGTACATTTTTTCGGGATAAAAACTATCCTATGTCCTTTCTCGGGACTCAAAATATCTCCATGCCAAATTTCAGCAAAATCGGTTCAGACGTTCGAGCGTGAAGAGCTAACAGACAGACAGACAGCAGACAGATGGACAGACAGACAGACACAATTTCGCATTAATTTTAATTTTAAATTTATTTTTTTATTTATTAAATTAATTAATTTATTTATAGTTGTATTTTTATTGTCTTTGTTTCAGTATTTAAGTTTCTCGTTAATAAATAAACTTTTATTTCGCATTTATAATATTAGTATGGAAGTATGGATTTCCCACTATTTACACTCGCTACGTCCAAGCTACGGGCTACGGCGTTACGGCGCGGCGTAGCCCGTAGTTCGTAGCACACCGTAGCGCATGAAGTTACGTAGCGCGTAGCACCTGCTACGTCATACGTAGCATGATTTCAGAATCCTGTTAGAAACTGTTATTTAATGTAAATATTATTGTCTGTATTCATTTTAATGATTTTAAAATTACTTTTGAAATTAATTTTGCAACTGCTGAAACGTGATTTTCAATGTAAGAAAAAAATGCTAGTAAAATTTACTACATCTTTATACTTTTCCAAATGTCTCGCAATCGAAATTATGAGCCTACAAATCGCGGGAACGAATCACGTACCCCCGGTAACATATAAAATATACGGGGAACAAAGTATGTACGGATGATAAAATCTTAAGAAGTTAGCAGTATGTAAATGTGGGGGGCGCTCAATGACTCGTGGCCGCGTAATCGCGGGGGAGTCGCGGGGCGGTGGGGGCGGTGCGGGGGCGGAGAGCGGTGGGGGGGGAGGGTGATTTACGACCACTATCTGTCTAGGGGGGATCGCTATGTTTTTGTACGGAGTTACATAAGAGTTGTGTAATACATAGGCTTGATACATAGTTGTTGTTTTGTATGATGACAGATTTGATTGTGTGGTTGTTGTTTGGTGTTATCGGATGATAGTAAAAGATTTATTACATAATTTGTAGTTTAACATTAAAGGTCTTCTTATTACTTATTAAATCAAAAAACGTCACGTACAGTCAACTTTTTTATTTGCGAAAAATCTTAAAAGTTGTAGCTAACATAGATAGAAAGGATTTCATACTTTGATTCGGTGGTCCTAAACTATGGATTGTTCTATTTGTAGGACAATGTTACTCTTAAATTATATATATTATATTATAAGCCTTAAGCTAAGGATTTTATTAAACAAAAATCAGAAACAAATGATTTTAATTAGCAAAACAAGTTACACTTAACAGTTAGATAAACAATTTAAGGAAAGAGTTAACATTCATAGACAAAAGTTATAAAATCTACCCAACTACCCTTTTACACTAAAAAATAGTTATCACAGCACAATTTAACGTTAACAATCATAAGCACAGTGGCTCACTAGTCCTATTCTACACGCACTAATACAATCCCTAATATCACCTGATCGTTGTTGCACGAGCAAAGAGGGCGAATCACATCACTTAGCGTCTTAAATAGGTCACGAGCATGTCACTTGTCACAGCACTAGTTTGACAGTTGACAGCTGTCAAGTAATCGAACTTGACAGCTTATAGGTGTTGCCAAGATGTTCCGCTAACACGGCCTCTCCTGACAGTGGGTCGTCCACGGCCCAAATTATGCGGTGGACTATGGGTCCTAGGGTTCACCATTGTCTTCCAGTGATGCGTCGGTACTTCCACATGGATCTGGTGGAGGTAAGACAGAATCAGTTCCAGATCCCTTGTTGCTGGAGGTTGCCTGGTCCTCATCCTCACAGTTTTCAGGATCATCATCTGCGGACAAGAGCACTGAGCGTTAAAAACGTTTGAAGACAACCTAAAAACATTTTCTGCATTCCTCTGTCACATATCTTCCAGTCAATTCATACGTCTGATACAAATTTCACTTATAACACACTCGTCATTCACAAACATAATTAAAAATATGCCTCATCTACCGTCTAAACTCAGACTAGTCAAATACAATTGACCTGAGAAATGCAAAATAGCAATTCCCCTGCCGACGGATATCCTGGTACCGTCTACTTGACATGTCGCATATCAAGTCTGCCAACAGCACCCATTTGCCGTCTACCTGATAAATCGTTTATCAGATCTGCCAACGACAACCATCCGTCGTTTACCCAACTTATGAGTGGGTCTGCCAACCATCTATTTATTTAAATCCATACGTCAGACACAACGCCACCAGCTGCTATTGGACTTAGCAACTAGTGGAGATGCGAGTGCTGGGGATGAAAATAAAAGTGGTCAATTACTTACTATGGAAAAATGCAGCACACGTCTCCGGGCACCACTCGCCATTCCAAGGCACCATAAACTGCGCTGCCGCCTGGGTCGTTTTTCCGTAGCTGCCGCTAAGTAACTTGAGTTTGTATCGACCCCTCGGCAGCACATCGATGACCTTGTACGGTCCTCGGACACCAGGATCTAATTTTCCTGTAGACTGGGAAAATTTTATTACAAAAACGAGATCATTAACTTTGAACTGGCGAGGTGGGTGCTTGCTACGATTTTCGTGAGCATCTTGACGTGCTTGATTATCATCAAGATGCTGTTTAGCTTTACGTCTTGCAATTTCACGTAATGCTTCTCTATTCATTCCAGGGCCATTTGCTGCTAAGTCTCTTACCAGCCCTTTTATAACTGGTGTGGTGGCTTCTGTACCTACTAAAAGGTTAAGTGGAGAGGTGCGCGTGGACTTCTGCTTGGTGATATTGAGAACCAGCTGGAGCTTCCAGATTACTTCCGACCATGAGGCACGTTTATGATTCACTTCTATGCGAATCATATTTAACACTGTTCTCACGTACCTTTCGACTTGACCATTCGCATGGTGCATCTCCGGCGTGATAAAGTGAAGATTACACCCGAGGTCGTTGATCCATGTAGTAAATTCTTTGGACTCGAACATTCTTCCTTTGTCTGTGACCATGAGCGAAGGCACCCCGAACAACGAGATTGATTGGGTTATTACTCGTTTTAGCTCACTCACGTCTTGACGGCGAATCGGGTGTAGCAGACAGAATTTTGTGAATGCGTCGACCATAATAAGAAGAAATTTGTACCCATCCGATACAGGTAATGGACCCAATACGTCGACATGAATCGTATTGAACGGAACATCTGGCTTGTCCCACGAAGTGATGTGCTGCTGTGGAGCTCGAGGTACACGCTTCTTTGATAAACATACCAAACAGTGAGCCACGTACTTATTAACAAAATGTTTCAGCCCCGGAAACCAAAAATGTTTTAGGATAAGATCGATGGTCTTGTCCACACCGATATGCTCATGTTCGTCGTGGAACACTCTTAACAAACTAAGCCTATGTCCCTTGGGAACGTAGCAGAGGAGTCTAGGCTCCTCTCCCACTGGAGCAAATCGGTAGTACAACACCTCGTTCTTAGATACGTACCTATTTGGATCTAACTTACCTTCCTGTAGATTTTCCAATAGTCTCTGTGTGTCTTCGTCAGCCGCCTGAGCTATCTGAGCCCAATTACGAGGCTTCGAAATTTGGTTAGCTAAATAAGGAGGGTTGCGACTTAAATAGTCGGCATGTGGCATCATTATTCCCTTTCGATATTCAATCGTGAAATCAAAATCTTGGAGATAAATCCACCACCTTGCGACTCGTGGAATTAAATCTTTTTTACGTTCCGTCGACTTCAGCGCATTACAATCAGAGACGACGACAAATCTCAAACCTACGAGGTAATGGCGAAAATGTTGTAGTGCTTTAACTACCGCCAAAGTTTCGAGCTCGTAAGAATGATACTTCTTCTTCTGGCTTCGGCTCCCTGTGTTAATCTACTGAAGTAGGCAATGACGTGCTTCTTACCATCCTGATGCGTCTGAAGAAGTACCGCTCCGTAGCCTAAGCTGCTTGCATCTGTGTGAACTTCAGTACGTAAATCGGGATTGAATATGGCTAAAATTGGCGCACTTGTTAATTGCTGGATTATGTGCTGGCGGGCTGTTTCTGCTCATTTCCCCAGCAAAACGGAACGGATTTTTTGGTTAAACGACTTATGCAAGAGGTTTTGGTGGCATAATCTTTAATGTAGCGTCGGAAATAGCCCGCAAGACCTAGAAATTGTCTTACCTGCTTGACATTTGCTGGCGGAGAAGTATTCACCAGAGCCTCAACTTTTCTAGGGCTCGGCTTAACCTGACCACTGCTGACCAGTCTCCCAAGGTACTCTACCTCGGTAGACATAAATGAACACTTGCGTAAATTAATAGAGAACCCAGCCTGGGTTAGGGTGTTGAGCACGCGGTGTAATAGCTCCACTCCTTCAGGAATTGTATTGCTCAAGAGCAAAACATCGTCTACGTAAACTAAAACATTACCTTTATCGATGTGTTTTCGCAGTGTATCATTGATGATCCTTTGATATACTATCGGAGAGTTGGCCAGCCCGAACGGCATTTTGACGTATTCAAAATGGTCTTCCGGAGTAACGAAACCTGTAAGATGAATACAGTCCTCCCTAATGGGTATCTGATGGAAGCCAGTAGCCATATCCAAGCTGGTGAAAAATTTGAAGCTCCCCAAACGATCAATGTGATCATCAATTAAGGGAAGGGGATACCTGTCTTTGACTGTTATTTTATTGAGGGCCCTAAAGTCTACGCATAGTCGATCTGAACCGTCACGCTTCTTCACAAGAATTATTGGGCTTGCATACTCAGATTGAGAGCGTCTAATGATTCCTTTCTCTAACAGATCGGTTGTTATACTGCGAACCTTAAGTTTTTCTTGATAGGAAAGTCTGTACGGTCGGTATACAATAGGCGTAGAACTAGTAAGCTTAATTTCCATTACTCCCGTAGTAACCGTTGTGGTAGCCGTACCGGAAATCAAAAATTTGGAAAACTTTCGGATTACTGACATTAAAATTTCTCGTTCCTCACCTTGAAGTGGCGAGTTAACTTCCATATCGGCCAACTCAACCGCGTGAACATTAGATTTAATAACGTTTGAGTGCGTAAGATATTGATGATCTTTAGTGCGAACGTACGTAACACCATCTCGATTGAGTACGTCGGTACCAATAATGATAGGAGTATTCATGCACGATTCTGGTACTATTACTAAATCTACTTCTAAAGATATATCGTTAAATTCAAGAGTAACCGTAACGTAAGATGTACACTCGATCTCCTTATCGCTAATTCCTTTTATTACGCATCGACGAATTTCAGGTTGACACGAGAGATATTTTAAAGCACCCGAGGAAATAAGTGAGATATTAATTGCGCCACTGTCGATTAAAACGTCCATAGGGATGCCATTTACAACAGCTACGGTCACGTCCTTAGTTTTAAGTGGGTATTTGGAAAGATCTGAACATAAATTAACGTTCTGCTGGTTACGATTCGCAGAACGAATTTTAGAAAAGCAATTTTCTTCTATATGACCAGGTTTTTTGCAAAAAGTACACGTCATACTCGAGTTTGATTTCATGCGCGGGGCTGTGTCCGTATTGGTTTTAATTTTTTTCGGACAATTACTTCGAACATGGCCCTTTTCACCGCAATTAAAACAAGATTTCTCACCACTAACGATTGGTTTACTTTGATATGGGCGTTTTTGAGGAGGGCGATTAAACGTAGAAAAATTGTGCTTATGCGGCTTAGAATAAATCGACAGGAACGGCACTAATTTATCAGAAGTTAACTCTGCATTAGCAGCTGCTGCTCTTATTTGAGGGTTGTCAATACCGCGAATCACAATAAGCGTTCTTAACTCCTCGCTAAGACCGGTCACTACTCGAAGACGTAACAACGTGCGACGCGCGTATTCAGCATAAGTCGTATATTTATCAGAAGTATTTTTCATAGCTTCAAATAAAATATTAGCGAAATCTAATTTGCCGGGACATAGAGGAATAAATTCTTGTTTAAAATTAGACCACGTACGATCATTCGTTACCCACTCGTTTAACCAAATTTTCGCATCCCCTTTAAGACAAGCGGCTACACGAGATAAACACTCATGGTCACTCCAATTATTGGTATTTTTAGCGAGCTCGACCTCCTTACACCACGTGTCGATATTGTGGATTGAAGGGTCAAAGTTAGAGACAAAATAATTTTGGGACCTCTCTGGCCGAATAGTAGAAATAGCTTTGATAATAGCTTGTGCTAGTGTAGATGATTCGGAAGCTTGAAACGAACCGCAAGATTGACCGCAATCATTAGGCGTGGAATTTACCGGACCGGGTACAATCAAAGACGAACGGACGTGTGTATTATCTACCACAGAATTGTCATTTTCGACCACCTGTAACACTTCAATATGATCACGGTTTTGGTTTGAGATATTTGGCGAGTGAACGGGCGTTTCCGTGCGTCGAACACTACGGTCTATTTCCGTTAGACGCCGGCTTTGTCTTTTTGAATTACGATATTCGTTATTTGAAGCACTATTATCGCTGCTACTAGAAGAAATCGAACGTTTACGGTCCCTAGCACGGGAACGTGTTCTATTTTTAGAATTACGCGAATACGAATGACGTGTAAACGAACGTGAATTTCTTTCAGTGCGGCTATGCCTATATCCCGAATTATTCTGCGACTTTTTCTTGGACGGGCTTCCCGAACGCCGATGCGTTCGTTTTATACGTTTTGATCTATTACGCGACCTACTACGTGATCTACTACGCGACATTATGTTTCAACTTATCACTTAATGTAAATAACAGAACAAATAAGGCACTTAATTTAACACAAAAGAAAAATAAGCGTTTAAAAACTAACGAGCGTTTGAGGTGGGTAGATTTAAATAACTATTGTTGTATTGTGGGCTTTATGAGGGCTTATTATCCCGGTTCTGATATAAGCCTTAAGCTAAGGATTTTATTAAACAAAAATCAGAAACAAATGATTTTAATTAGCAAAACAAGTTACACTTAACAGTTAGATAAACAATTTAAGGAAAGAGTTAACATTCATAGACAAAAGTTATAAAATCTACCCAACTACCCTTTTACACTAAAAAATAGTTATCACAGCACAATTTAACGTTAACAATCATAAGCACAGTGGCTCACTAGTCCTATTCTACACGCACTAATACAATCCCTAATATCACCTGATCGTTGTTGCACGAGCAAAGAGGGCGAATCACATCACTTAGCGTCTTAAATAGGTCACGAGCATGTCACTTGTCACAGCACTAGTTTGACAGTTGACAGCTGTCAAGTAATCGAACTTGACAGCTTATAGGTGTTGCCAAGATGTTCCGCTAACAATATACTCTTAATATTATAGAACATTATTATTTTTAACAAAAAATTATAACCGACTTCCAAGGTAAAAACAATTGTAATATGAACTAAAAAGTATTAAATAACTCTTACTCTTTAATAGTGCCTTTTTCAGAATTCGTCTAAATCTCAACTATTTCTGTACTGTATATTACAGTCTTCATTATTTTGAAGTCGGTACCAGCTAATTTAATCGTGAGTTCCAGTAATGTCAGATTATCTGAAACTTTTGGGACTGGTACCGACTTCAAAGTAATGAAGATTGTAGTATACAGTACAGAAATAGTTGAGATTTAGACGAATTCTGTAAAAGGCACTATTAAAGAGTAAGAGTTATTTAATACTTTTTAGTTCATATTACTATTGTTTTTACCTTGGAAGTCGGTTATAATTTTTTGTTAAAAATAATAATTTCACTCTTTTTAGTTAAGTATCTACAAAATTAGGCTTTATGCGTAAATAACCAATACGAATGTTAACTATTCACATTATGTCACTGTAAGCGAAATTGTGGTAAATGCTTGCAGATATCTAAGCGATGCTGCAATTTCCATACTTTTATCTTTAAAGATTCAGGAGTTCTGTTCAGTGCCTTTGGACCAAGAGACACCTTCGTATAAAATTTCTCTTATTTGTAACATATTATGTTTAACTTACTAGAAACAACATTTTAACCACTATGAGTGTTTCGATAAAATTCAAGGATTTTCCTCGATTGCTCATAGATCCCATCATCAGCTCACCACTTTCGTATTTGTTATACAAAATTAAGATTATATCCTATACAACAAAATGAGACTTTTGAAAATCGGTCCAAAAACAGCGAAATCATTATCAAAAACGTCTGCTTCGATGCAAAATATCACGAAAAGTACCAATAATTGGGTCATAGTGTGATGACCCATGGTATAATTATGGTTGTGATGATGATGATTAATCAAATTGATGTATTAGCTTATGCTTTCAGTTGTTTAAACAACGCCGAAATCCCCGAACCTGTACCTATAAGCATTCAAAAGTTCTGTTCGGTACCTTCGGATCCAGGGTATAATAACCTGGTGCGAAGTCTTACTTTTTGGTAGTATTTACCTTGAATGTTTCAGAAAAAAACGAAATCACTATATATTTCCATACAAATTTCAAGAAGTCCCCTCGATTCCTCAAGCATCCCATCATCAGATCACCATTTTTGTGAACATGGTACCAAATTCGAGCTAAACCCTATACAACACAAAAAGAATTTTGAAAATCGGACCACAAATGGCTGAGTAATCGTGGAACATACAAAAAAAAAATGCAATCTTTCATGCTCCGCGTAGCTTCTTCGTATAATTGCAAGTCAATGCGAAACACATATTATAGCGTTTTAGAAGCTGTCTTGTTGTGTGTTTATTGTTATTCCAATTCAAAATATGTACTTACTGAATAGATGATCCAACAGTGTTTTTAGAGTGAACTTAGTCTGCCACGGATTCTGAAAACTAGCAGGAAGAGAAGAAACGGCGGCGTGTAAACTCGCTATGATATTATGAAGCTTTGAAACCCTTTTTAATTATTTTTTTGTAATAAGGGGGCAAACAAGCAAACGGGTCACCTGACGGAAAGCAACTACCGGCGCCCATGGACACTCGCAACATTAGAAGAGCTGCAGGTGCATTGCCGCGGCCTTTTCAGAGGGTGTATACTCTCATCTTGAAGGTTTGCAGCCCCTCTAGCATACGCCAACGAGATAATTTTGTCTACACGTTTTCTCGATGTTTGATGGCTTTTCTCTTCATCTCTATTGACCCTAACATGACATACATTTTTTCTCGTGTAGATCTGTCGTTAAAATCTATCGACATAATGTCAAAAAATGATTTTGACATTATGTCGTTATCGACAATATAACACACACGAGAGTGAGATATCTCGAGATTTTCTCGTTTGCGCATCTTAGGCCGGCTGGTCGTATTGGTCCGGTAATACTGATAGTGACAGTTTTAAATTAATAGAACTAATGTACAAATTAAAAGAAACAAATGTTTTGAAAAATTCTTGAATGTGGTCGAACACAATTCATTTTTATTTCTATAAATCTTTACTATGTTGTACAGCATACAGCATGCTACAAGCTGTGTCTTGTTTTCATCATTATTGAAACCTCAAAGGGTTACGAAAAACATGACAAAACCTCAAACCCTCGCTTATTCCGTACTTCGGCGACTAATGACTATGTTAATTTTATTCAGTACATAATCATAATTCCTGTCATCAGTATTATGATGCCACTCACTAGTTATCGAAACTTTATCGTCTAGACTCTAGATAACTGCTGTGCGCAACAAACATAATTTGGGCAAAAACTTTCATAGCTTTATAGTCCCCTAAAAAAAGTTTTTAAATGTAAAGACGTTTAATAGTTATCCATTTAAGTGGAGAAATGAAAAAGTTTTTAATAAAATCATTACAGTTAGGTCGTAACTCGTAATAAAGTTATTTTATTGCGACGCGACGAGAGGGTCTGGCGCTCAGTGGCGCGGAAGACGCTAAGTGCGGGGTCGGGGTTCGACTCCCGATAACTGAGATTTATATCTCGCCTCATTCGATTACGTTTAAACGTCGACAGATGGCCTGATGACGCTGTTTCATTATGAACGTTTTAAATTTCAGTAATTGTGAGTTATATGTGTGTATTTTCGGAATGCTTTTAAGAATTTGCGAAGAGATTTCTCTTGTTCAAATGTTGCTCAAAGAAATTAAATTATTTAATGAGTATGGTATCATTTCACAATATAATAATACTAATGATTCTTTATTTTTCCTCACAAACAATCTTAATCTAGATAACATTATTAATCGGCAAAGTACATACATAGGTAGGTCTGTAGGTGTTTGTGTTAGGCAAGAAGCTTGTGGTACGAATCAATAGGTCCCCAACCTCGGACATTACAGCGAAACAAATCAATGGTTAGTTATATAGATATGAAATTATTGTATTGTGAACACAGCTCACGTGATGTCAGTGCTTGCGATTCTTGCGATTGAGTTCCTAATTCAACTATTATAATAGGTTTTAATGAAAATGTATAGTAGCAAAAGAGATATTTTACTAGAATAAATTGAATCTTATTCAATCTTAGTAGACTTACTTACTTGTATTGGAAACCATTCAGAAAATGATGCTTGATTATAATATTATAGATACCGAATATCGATTGATATCTATTATTTTATTATATATATCTTTTGTTTTTTCAGAATTTACAAAAGAAGTTATCGACCTCGACCCTAGATTGGAGACAGTCGTATCTCGTGTCTAATTACATTTGTACGATTTATATTTATTGGGCAGTCCCGTCCGCTACCCGATCTTATCTCCAGTAATTGGTCTCCATTAACTCGTCGTTTCGGCGGGACTATAAAAGTCAATCGGTTGGCGTAGTGGGTAGTTACGGCTGCATTACGCAATGAGTACGAAGGCTGCCAAAGTTTTAATGAACAAGAATCGTTCTCAAAGAATAATTATCCCACCAAATGCAGTAACGAGCCAAATGCTAAGTTACTGAATTAATGCTTCAACACCCAAGCGGCCACATAATGCCGCGAGAACAATAGATTTCCAAGAATCCGCGATCGAAGGATTAATCGCGTTTCGTTGGTTGGATTCAATTTGGAATCTTACATTACTGTCACATCTGATTGTAGAAGTATAATGTATAATAATATTATTTAAAGCTTCTTCTTCTGAAACTTTATAGCAATCCGAGAAAATTCAATTACTTAAGTAACGATTTTGAAATCGAAATTAGCATCTAGATAGACCTACGAGTATTTGAGGCTTACTCAAATACATAATATTATATTTGAGGCTTGAACTTAAGTTATAAAATTACAGTCTAACTACACATAGCAGGTGGGTTGGCCTGGGATCGGCCGGGGCGCGGGGGTGTCGCGGAAGTCCGCCAATCCGCGCACACGACAACAGGTGGGCGAGTGCCCGCCATGTTGGCGCCGCTAAACCTGAAACTCATCTTTCAGAACGCCATTTTGATATTCCATTTTTTTTAACGAAGTGTCTAGTCGTCCGATTACCGGACGAATAAAATCTTAGTCGTCCGATTACCGGATGAATAAAATAAATCTTAGTCGTCCGATTATCGGACGAACAGATTATCTTTTAAGGCTGTTGCTAGTCGTCCGGCAAGCGGATGAATAATTGTCCGTAAATTTTAAAATCATATGCCTGTGTATAAGTCTACCAGGATTTGATGGCAAATTTCGATGGCAAATTTTCAAAAAATATCCTTGATCATTGGAAATTATTTTATATTTGTATGTTCCACACACAGAATCAGTCGTTATAAAGGAAAAAAAAGTTCAAAATGTTTTATTCTAATTACCCCGGTATTAAGAAAAATAATACATACACCGAACATAAATGAACGTGGGCGGGGGCGCTGTTGGTAAAGGGGAAATGTCAAAAATGGCGTTTTTGTATGATGGCAGCGTTAGTCCCTTTTCTCGCCAAGCTCATTTAAAGCGTTGTCGAGCTCTACAGATTAACAGAATGCGTATTCTTTTTTTTACCCATCAATCCCCAAGCGGCACCCGGTTGTCGCATAACAATTGAAAATATAATTAACGTAACTATTATATTTCAGTCTGTGAGATAAATCAATGAATATTCCGTACTACTTCCTCCCAATACCAGATCCTGACACCAGGTCATATAAAAATTTCAGAGGGGCTCCCATACCCTTCGTGCGTGAGTCCGACTCGCACTTGGCCAATTATTAACTCATGTTTAATGCTGCGCTTCTTCTTATGACTAATACATTTTTTATGCAAGTACTGCGAAAATCGGTAGTTTATAAACATACTTCTAGTATTTTTTTTATAAAAATGTATTTTTTGCATGTACTCCGAGGAAATTGATTCCTAGGCAGTTGATGGACCTACGTCATGTGGTCGGCTTATGTCAATTCAGTGTTAACTGCGATCGGTCGGATGGGTTTGACGTAACGCGACCAAATTACTTAGGTCCGCCATCTGCATAGGAATCAACTTCTCTGATAGTACATTAACCCCTTGGAATGTTATTTCTTGTGAAAAGTGAAAATCCCAAAAATATTCTTTATTATGAGGGCAGCTGAACATGTATCATGTTATTCATGAATCATGATTCATAATATGTCCCTACAGCAAACATACCTAAAACACACTTGCTTCATATTATTTCATATTACCTTTCGATGGATGCACCTCTGGCGGTGGTTTAAGGTTGATCCGTGGTCGAAATGCGGGATGGCTAAGAACAATCTTTGCCAGCGGCAGCAGCAACCCATTTGTTCCCACGCTAGCTGTCTTTTGTACATACTTATACGCTTGTTCCTCACTCCTCATGTCTTATTTTATCGTTATATAAAGTGTAAAATATAATATTTAACCCTAGAGTGGTCGCGCGGATTACCATTGTAGTCCACTGTCGCAAAACTTGTGATTACCTAAAAACCATATTAGCGAACAATTTGACGCTCCGTGTACTTGTAGCAGGATAGAATGCCCATGTGCTCCAGGCAGCGCAAACGCCGGTCGCTTCTGGTTGTGTTGTAAGCTGTCCGGTAAGGTATTTTTTCTTACATCTTTTTTGTTTCACTTTTGTTTTATACTTTCTGACGAGTGAAAAACGTTGGGTGTTTATATAGAAACGTTCGGAATATAATAATACATCAGTACGTTACGAATTTACCTAAATAATTTGAGTTTAGTGATTGAAAGTACACTATTGGTTTTTTTTTTTTTGTTTTAGCAGGTGGACGAAATTCCCGAACAAAAAAAAATTTGGGTTCCAAATTTAAACGTAGCAACTGTACCCAATCAGATAATCTGTGCAAGGTCGACTGTGATTGGCTGATAAAAAAGACCATAGAGAATATAAACTACGTGAGAAAAAAGACGAAGAAGGAGTTTAAAATTCAAAGTTCGATTTTCATTTTGTGAAAATTATTTTGTAGCAACTCATACAAAAATTGTAAATTAAGTGGATTAATTAATGAAAAACGAAAGGTAAGCCATTGTAAAATGTAAATGTAACCGTAAATTGATAAATTGAAGCAAAACATAACTATGTCATACCATGTTCTAATACAAAGTATGTCGCAGTATTATTTGCATATTTGTACAATAATTTACAACATAAACTATATTAATATGAAAAAGATAGACTATTATTTCATAGAAAATATTATAATGTATATCAGTATGCAGTTAATTTGGAAAATATTAAAATGTATATATTGTTTTATTGTAATAATACATAAGGTTGATAAGTATACTTAATAATTTATGTAAACTGTATGGAAATGTAGTAAATGAAAAATGTTTCATTAATTTCAGATTTTTAGGTCCCTATACTAGTTTGCAAGTCTGCAAGCAATAGCTGGAGAAGGAAGGTATGGGATTATGAGTGGTACGGCCACCAAGGAAAAATCCTCTGATCAAGACGTGAGGTGGTATGCAGCTGGCCTGAGCCCACGCGATAGATTTCAGCTGTCGTATACAGGGTGTAACAAAACAAAGTAATGATACTTAAGTGTGTTACATGTATAAAGGTGCGCGTCTACTGGATCGGGATCGGAGCATACTGCGTAGGTATGCAGCGGACGGATTTGTTGCTTTGTATGTATGGTACTGACTACTGTGAACTGCACTAGAAGTACTGGAACGTCATTCTGCGCCTAGCAAAATATATATGACGACACGACGCGCAGTCCGCACCGTACGCCCCGATTCTGACCTGGTGGACGCGCAGCTTTAATCCCCTCCCTATATAGAGTTTACTGTGTAAGCCAATCAAGTAGTTAGTAGAGTAGCATAGACAGCTATTCTATTATATTTATAAATAAAATACATAAAATATAAATATTGAGTAATAGAAATCAACAAAAGCTTGTGGATTAAATCTGTTTTATTGTTTAATTTACCTTATTAGCCTATTTATTTAGCTGTGTACAATAATTTTTATTGAAATAAAACATTTATTTGAGCTTATTTATTTTTTATTTTATTTTTTTTTAATTTTTGGTATGTTTAGAGTGAAAGGTTTTGCACTTAAAAATTTTAACTTCAGTTTCAAATTAAAAAAATAACGGATGTTTATTTTTTTTCTTCTAAGTCCGACCTCTTGTTACGTAGTATACAGTTTACATCCTCTTTGTGTTTTAGGAAAACCAAGATGAGGCCGAGGATAGCAACGAGAACTTTTCTAATTCTGACGATGACGAAGACCATATGGAGCACCAAGCCCACCAGTCTGAAACGGAACAAGGAGGAATGACGTTCGTCGCTGTACTATGGAAGAAAGTGGAACAAAAGCACAAGAAGATAATGAACAAGTGCCAAAAATACTATATTTGGACCATTCCTAAATAGTGTATCTATCGTGTTTCAAAAATAATGTCAAAATTTCCAAATATTGATTTCTAAGTTCTAGTACATGGAATTGGTACATTTTGGTTTGCATCAAATGGGGTAGTTCTGATTTTTTTATATGTTGTATGTGATGAGGTGGTAATGTCAAATATAATTTTTCCACCTCGAAATCCTTCCGGAACATTGGAAAATTCATGAGAAACCATTAAATTTTTGATCAGTTTTCAGTTTTTGCCATTTTTTACCACTAAGGACCTGTTTAATGGTAGAAGTTATCAGAAATTACTTTAAAGTAGACAAAATTTTCAACAAAATGAAAATAGTTAGGTCTCGATAAACTGAATAGTTTCAAAGGTACAGCTGTTCAAATAAATTGAAAAAACGGGTTAAATTATTTGAAAGGGCTTATTTGAACGCGATAATCTCCGGAACTACTGGTCCGATTTGAACAATTCTTTCAGTTTTAGATAGCTCATTTATCGAGAAAGGCTATAGGCTATATTTTATCACGCTACAACTAATAAAAGCGAAGAAATAGAGGAAAATGTGTAAAAAGGGGGAAATTATTTGAAAGGGCTTATCTCACGAACTACTGGAGCAATTTTTCTGTTATTTGGCACAGATAAGAAGTAGGGCACGTAAAGGTTCATAGGCTATTTTTTGTGGACTAATTTGCCTGTGAAATATCTTATTTACGCGAGCGAAGCCTAGTAAGTCATATTATTTCATTTTGTTTACTCACCTCAACAACTTTGAACATCTGTAGCTAGGGAACTATCAGATTTTAATAGACCAAATTGGTCTCGTTTTGTTGAAAAATTTGTCTTCTTTAATAACGTATATTAATTTATGCCGTCAAATAGATCAATAATTGACCACATTGACGAGAACTTGTAAAAACTCGAAAAATAAATGTTTTTTTGGAAAATTTACAAACATTTGAACAGCTGTACCTTTGAAACTATTCAGTTTATCGGGACCTAACTATTCTCATTTTGTTGAAAATTTTGTCTTCTTTAAAGTAATTTCTGATAACTTCTACTATTAAACAGCTCCTTGGTGGTAAAAAATGGCAAAAACTGAAAACTGATCAAAAATTTAATGGTTTTTCATAAACCGGAAATAAAATGTTCCGGAAGGATTCCAAGGTGGAAAAATTATATTTGACATTACCACCTCATCACATACAACATATAATAAAATCAGAACTACCCCATTTGATGCAAGTGAAGACCCCTTTTATTGTACGATTTCCATGGACTATTCCTATTTTGTGCTATAATGACACTAAATGATTTTGTTACCTTTGAAAACGTTGATTTTTGTTATGTATGATTATTATTAAAATCAGAAGGGGTTAAGTTTATGTTTGTTGATTATTTGTAATAGAAAAAGATTCAATTATAATAAAGAGCAACATTAAATAAAGAATTGATTTAAAATAATACGTTTTTTGGCCATTTTTACCGTGGACTACATATGCATGGGCGCCGGCAGGGGGGTGCCAGGGGGTGCACTTGCACCCCTTGGGAATCTCGGGATCAAAAGGAATGATTGAAATAAAAAGCATTTTGTAACCCAAAATACCATGCCATACAAAGATAGTTCGTAATGTTTCGGCACTAAATGTATTCTGTTGACGTAAATAGACGGTCACTGTTGTTCGTAAAAAGTAAAAAGAAAAGAAAAGAAAGAAAACTAAAATCTGCACCACTTGGGAATTATTTCTGCCGGCGCCGATGTACATATTTAGTCCACGCGACCACTTACGTTAGTTTTAGGGGCGCGACCACTCCAGGGTTAAAGAGTATTAATCACGCGGCAGAACACTATGCCACATATTAAGTTATATTACTTAAATGTAAGACAGATAGGCGCTTACCGGATGAATAAGATAAATCTTAGTCGTCCGATTACCGGATGAATTAAAAAATAATAATTCGTCCGATTATCGGACGAATACATTATCTTATAAGGCTGTTGCTAGTCGTCCGGTAATCGGACGACTAAGATTTATTTTATTCATCCGTTTACCGGACGACTAGCAACAGCCTTTTTTTAAATATATTTAAAAGGATAAGTATTTTCAGAGTACTCGTCAGAATCGTCACCATCTCTTGCCATGTAAGTTACGTATGTTTTTTGTTACACTTCAATTAATAATAAACAGCTCGATCCATTCTTCTACTAGTGACTTTTATATGAAGTACGTGTCCAAATAATGTTGATTTCTAATTTTTACTACCTCGTTGACTACTTACTATACTATACTTACTATACTTAGATAAGGATCATTTAATTAAAACTGCGAATAACTATATCGATACCTGTTGTATTGAATGGACTGTGCAAATCTGTGTCTAACGTATGCATTAAAAAATACGTTTTATCAAAAGTATTTTACTATAATAAATAAACAGAAAACCATCAGCAATAAAACATTACAATCAGCACGGATATCGCATTGATCAGCCGCGGCCCCACGTTGGGCGCCACGTTGCACCAGCTGCCGGTACACACGCACGCGTGGAACCGCGCGTACAGCGACACGCCGCGTGACAGCGGCACTAGTGTCGCCATGGGACTCACGATACAACCGTTGTCCACCATCTGTAAAAATTTATAAAAATACTAGCTAGAAGTTGCCCGCAACTCTGTTGCGCAGAAATTCCTTTATCGTGCGGAAACCGTTCTTTTTACGCGATGGAAATTATGCTAAATTGTCCGTTCAAAGCGACAAAGTTGTGAGGACACAACTGTAGCATTAGTAAAGATTCAGAGCTTAGACTATTAAAAAAACAAATCAACTAGACTATTGTATGTTCATACTTCATATTAATCTGGGGGCACGGCAGTGCCCCAGCCAAGCTTTTTAGCAAAGGCACGGCCGTACCATACTTTTCTCGATGCGGTTCGCGGCTATTTCACACCCCCTTTATCTTCGATGCTAACAAAGCTAGGGATTTCAAATTTTGGTCACTAGGAGAAAGTATTAAAACCAGCTTAACCTCCAAATTACATGAAATTTCGATAAATAGAAAGAAATATAAAACTGCATATTGGGAGGAGTTCACACAGACGGCAAGCGTAAAGTGTTTTAATATGTAACGACGCATGCGGCTGATGGTACCCAATAAATCCAATTAGTAGCTGATTATTTCTCTAGTGCTCATTGCCAAGCCACTATAATAATTATAAAATAAAGAAATCTATTGATACATTTACTGAATGTTGATTTAAATTACAAAATAAGTTGAAGGCTTGGCTTGAATGTGATCTGAAAACTTTTTACGACAGAAGTATTGAATTGAATAGCTATGCAATATTTAGCTTGGCTCCTTTTACATTTCATGTTTTGGTGGGATTTTAGATTTACAGATAATGACATAGTGTTATAATAGTGTCTAGTGTTCATAATTATACAACTCTGAATATTATGCGCAAAAATATTGTATTGTGATGTGAAAAGCATACCCATAAAGCCCTCTCCAGCTTAGCCATACGTTTGCTGCCGTAATGCTGTCCGACGGACGGTGCCAGGCGGCTGCGGCAGGTGCGCTGCGTGTAGATCCCGCTGAGGTCCACCCAGCGGACCGCGCACCCGCCCGTCCACCGGCCGAAAATGGACCGCGTGTCCGACGAGTTGTACGCAAACCCGGGACTGTACATTTTACCCTCTAGCTAAATAAATATTATTTACAAAACAATAGTTATTTGTTATGTAAATAATAGGGTTTTCCAATTGCAGAACATATTTCAATTCAATAGCTCACAATGCTGAAGTACTCGTATGCTAATGTTTTTAAAGTTTTCGATCGTACAAAGCGTTACTGTAGTTGAAACATTCAACGTTGAGTCAGTAGCGGCATAAGGGGGGGAATGCTGGGCTCTGGGAACCGGATAAAAAGGGGCGGACAACAAAACGGGGTGCCCTATTTTTAACCGACTTCCAAAAAACGAGGAGGTTATATGTTCGGCTGTGGATATTTTTTTTTTATTTTTTTTTTGTATGTCAACATTTACTCCGCCGTTTGTGAACCGATTTTCTAAATTTTTGTTTTGTTGTATTAGGTTTCACTCCAATTTGGTACCATGTTCACAAAAGTGGTGACCTGATGATGGGATGGATGAGCAATCGAGGGAACTCCTCGAAATTTATATGGAAACATATGGTGATTTTGGTTTTATGAGAAGCATCCTAAGCATATGCTACCAAAACGCAGGATTCTGCACCAAGGTATACTATGGTTCCGAAGATACTAAGAGAACTCCGGATTCCTTATAGATACAAGTTTGGGGGTTTAGTCACTGTTTTAAGAACTGAAAGCATATGCTACTATACAAATTACATTCATCATCATCATTACCACGTCAGGGTCACCAATGTCACCAAAATTGAACATAACAAAATATTCAACCTTATCTCCAGAGCGTTTGGCACACATTTGACATTACTTCTGAGAATAATACAAGTAACATGCTAGAGTGCACAGCTGTCACACTTACCAATCGCGGCCACGGGCGGCCGTAGACTTCTCAAGCGATACTATGTATTACAATAATAAAGATAAAGTTTAAAATCATATGACACTGAAAGCCTCGCCGCTGCCGCGCTGCTAAAATTCCGGTTTGGCGCGGCCCTGGCACGTGTCCACTTCGATATTTTTAAATGTATTGTTTAAAATTATCTGCAGCTGATATTATATTTTGTAAGTGTGACTGTTAACAAATTGTAATAAGATACGTAGAATAGTATACAGGTGTATTAGGGCCAATTCACACCGGAATGGCGGAGGCGAGGCGAGCAGTTTCAGTGTCATGATTTTAAACTTTATCTTCATTGTTGTAATAGATAGTATCGCTTGAGAAATCTACGGCCGCCCGTGGATGCTCGTGGACTCTTGCGGCCGCCGGCGGCGTCGATTTCTCAAGCGATACTATGTATTACAATAATGAAGATAAAGTTTAAAATCATATGACACTGAAACTGCTCGCCTCGCCTCTACCATTCGGTGTGAATCGGCCCTAATCTTCGTATAGTACGCGATAATTTTACTAGGTAACTAAAAAGAGTGAAATTATTATTTTTAACAAAAAATTAAAACCGACTTCCAAGGTAAAAACAATAATAACATCCTTATAATATGAACTAAAAAGTATTAAATGATTTTTCCTATCTCATGGTGCCTTTTTCCGAATTCGGCTAAAACTCAACTATTTCTATACTCAATCTTCATAATTTTGAAGTCGGTGCCAGTTACAAATGTTTCAAATATTCTGGCATCTGGATTCAGCTATATCTGGTACCGACTTCAAAATTATGAAGATTGAGTACAGAAATAGTTGAGTTTTAGCCGAATTCGGAAAAAGGAAGTCGGTTTTAATTTTTTGTTAAAAATAATAATTAACACTAACAGCGGCACTGTTAAGTAATATTATGTCGCATAATGTGCTCAAGTGCTGCAATTGGAAAACACACTGGGTCTCCTTCTTTATCTGACACTAGCGACCCGCCCCGGCGTCGCACGGGTACTAATTTATAAAATATAAAGCCACAGAAAAAATGATTAAAATCGCCTATGATCCTTCACGTGGACTACTGACTACTTCTTATCTGTGCCAAATAACATAAAAATTGCTCCAGTACTTCGCGAGATTAGCCCTTTCAAATAATTTCCCCCGTTTTTTCCACATTCTCCTATTAGTCTTAGCGTGATAAAATATAGCCTATAGCCTTCCTCAATAAATGGGCTATCTGGATGCTGTTAAGCGTTCGTGTTCCATCCCACATCGGACTATGTTTTGAGTAATCGGCGTTTTAAGTTTTTTTGGAATAATCTTTATTTTCTGCTTATTTTAAGCAAAAAAATGTTATTGTGCGGTATCTTTTTTTTTGTTGAAATGCGTAGATTATGATTTCATAAAAAACGTTTTAATTTTACATTCAGTTTTAAGAGAAAACGTATAAAAAATGTTATTGCTATAGGGCTTATTATGTCCTTTGTGATATTTCACATAAATGCAATATTCTGATTTGTTATTTCAATACAAATGTATGTGCTTATTTTAACAAAATGTTATAAAATTACCTCGTTACGCCCAAACCTCTGAACTGAATCTTCTGAAATTTGGTATGGAGATACTTTGAGTCCCGGGAAAGGACATAGGGTCCTTTTTATTCCGAAAAAATGTACGGTTGCCAGGCATTAAACAAAAATGATTTCTGCTTATACCTCTACGTGGATTTCAAATTTCAATGATATTTGGTATACAGATACGTTATGTCTCGGGAAAGGACATAGGATACTTTACATCCAGGAAAAAGGTACGGTACCAGAGTAATAAACAAAAATGATATGCGCCTAAACCACTGAACCGATTTTTATGAAAATTGGTGTGCACATACTTTGACTCTCGTGAAAGGACATAAGATAATTATTGTCTTGAAAAATGTACGGTTACCACGTTATAATATTTTGCGCCTAAACCGCTGAACAGATTTTGATGAAACTTGGTATGGAGATACTTTGAGTCCCGGAAAAGGCCAAAGGATCCTTTCTATCTCGGAAAAATGTACGGTTCCCAGGCCTTAAATAAAATGATTTCTGCTTATATTGCTACAATGGATTTTGATGATATTTGGTATGCAGATACGTTATGTCTCGGGAGAGACAAGGGACAAAGGACAGAGAGTTTCCGCTTCTTCTGCCCTTCCCGCAGAGTGCTCTTGTGTATTGCGCACACACTTGGGCACTATAAAATTTCTCCTTAACTGGCCTATTTTTATTGAAACCAGAGTGCTCTTGTGTATTGCGCACACACTTGGGCACTATGAAAATACTCCTTAACTGGCCTGTTTTTATTGAAACCAGAGTGCTCTAATTGTGTATTGCGCACACACTTGGGCACTATAAAATTACTCCTGCGTAACTGGTCTGTTTTCATTGAAAGCAGAGTGCTCTTGTGAATTGCGCACACACTTGGGCACTATAAAATTACTCCTGCGTAACAGGCCTGTTTTCATTTAAACCACAGTGCTCTTGTGTATTGCGCACACACTTGGGCACTATAAAACTACTCCTGCGTAACTGGCCTGGTTTCATTGAATCCAGAGTGCTCTTGTGTATTGCGCTCACACTTGGGCACTATGATATTACTCCTGCGTGACTGGCCTGGTTTTATTGAAACCGGCCACCGCCACCGAAACCGGTGTGGGAGTATTTTTATATTTTACTAGATGACGCCCGCAACTTTGTTGCGCCAAAATTCGTTTATCGCGCGGGAACCGTACATTTTTCCGGGATAAAAAGTAGCCTATGTGTGTGAGTCCATACCAAATTTCAGCAAAATCGGTTCAGAGTTTGGCCGTGAAGAGGTAACAGACAGACAGACAGACACACTTTTGCATTTATAATATTAGTATGGAAGTATGGAAGTATGGATTATAATTACCAGCATTGGACATTGGGTACAACTAAAATTGGAATACATTTTATACATATTATTATTAATCAACTTACGGGTAATTTGAAGATGCACAATTACTCCATCAATCTGATTAAAATTACTAATTACTTTTTGCCCAACTCTGCACGTGATAAACTAATTATTTCTACATTAACAAAATTTAATCAAAATCGGTTCAGCAGCTTAAGCGCATATTAATAAAGTTTATTGCGTGAAAACCAAACATTTTCCATTATAAAAGATATATTATGTCCTTCTCCAAAACCTTACGTAATATCTACATGCAGTACTCAATAACGATATCATAACCATAAGCCAAATTAATTTTTGTTGACTGCGCGAAACCGTACATTTTCCGGGACAAAAAGTATCTAATGTCATTTTAATTGATTCAAAGTATTTGCATACAAAATTTTATCAAAATCGGTTCAGCGGTTTAAGCGCAAATCATTTTAGAAACATAGTACGTAAATGCTATATACAAAACATTACTTAGAAAAATAAGCATTAACCATTTTTGTACTCTAGAATATGCTGCAGTGGGTTTTCAAAAAAATGGATTTCACTGTCGTAAACCTTACGTTCTAAAGAATAAAACTGCATTATTAACTCAAAACCCGATTTTATGTGGAATGGATCACCAATGCTAAACAGCAGCCATCTAACACTGAAAGAATTTTTCAAATCGACCGGTAGTTCCTGAGATTAGCGCGTTCAAGTTAGCCCTTTCAAATAATTTTTCCCCGTTTTTTCCACATTTTCCTCTATTTCTTCGCAACTATTAGTCTTAGCGTGATAAAATATAGCCTATAGCCTTCCTCGATAAATGGGCTATCTAACACTGAAAGAATCGTCAAAATCCGTTGCGTAGTTTAAAAGATTAAAGGGAACAAAGGGACATGAGGGAAAAAAAGCGACTTTGTTTTATAATATGTATAGAATAGTATAAAGTCTAAATATAGGCTTAGATCCGGTGGTAGGATACGAATGACCTTACTCATCAAGATTGTATTGGTAATTTAATCGCCCCGATTAAATAAGTAAATTCATAACTGTGCATGGATTGCGCAAATCATTATGCCTTATCTATACTTGAGTGACACTCGATATTAAAACTTTACCTACATATTTTGATATTTGCAATACTTTCTGAATCTGGATATTTTGGATTTGGCAGTGGGATCGACGGGTACAAGTGGTAGGAAGTCTCCAGCGAAGGCGTCGCCGCAGTGCGCGTGCGCCGGCACTCCGCGGACCTCCAGACCGCACACGAAGCACTTGAAAAGCATATTATTATGATTTAATTGTTAACTTAGTTTCATTCCGTATTTAATTCGAATTCAAATGTTTTTATTCAGAATTAAAAAAAATACAAATATTTTCTGAACGTCTTTAATAAAACTGGTGTCTACTGTCTACCACCGGTTCGGGAACTAAGAGACAAGAACCGGCATAAAAACCGGCGAGAAGAACCGACGCGGCGTAAGAAACTCGCAAAAAGAACCAGCGGCGTAAGAAACTAGCAGAATTCTTTGTCATTTCTTGGGACTCAAAACCTATTACAATCAGTTTGGCAGCTGAAGCAAGAAGTGTGATTGTTTTTATATTATAATGCTTGCGTAGTTTTTTAATAAAATAATATCAAACCTTTGCTACGATAGATCCAGTGTAATTAGCATCATATTCTGAGGTCGTGGTCGGTTCTGTTGTGGGCGTACCGCACGTCGGCAAAGACATTCTCTGCAACGTCTCGTTCAGTCTCATTGTTAGGTTTGACTCGATACCACTCGTCAGGTTCATTATCAAATTCATCAGAGCAGGTACGTCTAGAGCAGCGGAATTATCTGCATCCATTGCAATTGTATCGTTTGTTATTATTATTTCAGTAGTTGGAATAGTGGCAGTATTAACATCTACTTCATCGAGAGTAGTATTAGAAATTGTTTCATTTTCATTGGTTATTGTAGTATCTTCTAAAACGGTATTGGTTCTCAATATTAGCTCGTGTCCAGCAAATCGAGTCGTTTGTTTTTCTACGTTATCTTCTGATTCTTTTCCTGTTCTATACACAGGTTTCCATGGGATTCTGTTGTTTATTTCTCCTGTTAAATTAACGTAATCTCAACTACCTACTCAATGCTTAAATAGGTATAATGTGTAAATTAAAAGCATAACATTCTACTCGGGTAAATGGGTAAATGTACGGCGCGTTCAGACGTGGACAAAGCTCACATATTTTCCCAAACGCTACAGCAGAAAACGCGCACGTCTGAACGAGCCGTATAAATGTACATTTACCTGAGTAGAATTTTATGCTTATAATCTACACATCCATTCCATACTATACTAATATTATAAATGCGAAAGTATTTTTGTCTGTCTGTTACCTCTTCACGCCTAAATCGCTGAACCGATTTCGCTGAATTTTGGTATGGAGATACTTTGAATTCCGGGAAGGGATATAGGAAATAGACACATACATAAATTTTGGCGCAACGGAGTTGCGGGCGTCATATAGTTATACTTAAAGCTATCTATAATCGGTGACTACTTTAATTCAAACGTTTTGAGCAAATCTAATACCAAGTTTTACAATATTAGGCACAAACTAACGGTGGTTATAGGCACCAACTGCCGTAAATGTCTGAAGGAGAATTATACAGACGGTCATCAACAGCAACATGGTTCTGCACTCAAGAATTTTAGAAGGCCATAATAAAATATGCAGAAAATCGTTTAAAATGGCATGTTAAAACTTCTTGATTTTGTGTACAAACAAAAAGCTGACAGAATAATCCATACGCTTATGAAAGATGTCTGTTGTATTGTTTTTTTTTTTAATAAAAATATAAGTTTAGCAACTACTTACTACCTAAAAACTTAGCAATGAGTTAGTACTTTAGAAGATGATTCCTAAAAACGTAATTTTCGCTTGAAATACATACTTATTTGGGCTCCAGGTGGAAAAATGGGTACCTATTAAGTATATATTGTAATTAATGTACCGTATCGTAATTAAATAAATTGGTTTGATAAAATTGAAAGGTTGCATAATTTCATATTAAGAAAAATCTAAGTAAGAAACCGAGCCGCCTTTGCAAAAACAGATTTAATGTGATAAAGTTATTTAGTTCGTACATTTGTGGATGAAAACCGTGAATGTAAAAGTTGGGCGATAACCGTAAATTAGCAATAATAGGCTGAATAGGAAGCTCCGAAATATTTCGCCTCCACACCGCAGCCTGGCGCCCGACTGGATGGCGCCAAATTTTCTTTCGCGCCGCTCTAATGCCTTATAAACTACGAAACTCATACCATTCTGGGCCATAACTCTACGACTTAGAAGCGAGTTTCCCTCACTGAAAGCTACGGGGAAAATATTGACGTTTTGCTACATCACAGTTTCCTATTATTTTGTTTGTATCCAGCTAAAATTCACTCAGCGCCGCACTCTGAAAGTGTATTTCAGCTTGCGCCGTCCACAGAACGGTTGATATTTTACTGGCGTAGCGATGTCTGGGTGGCGCCAAAACTAACCGAATTGTATTTCTTTTATTTCGAACCGTAACGCCAACTTCATTAAGATTTATTTTCAAATTTTTCAATTTAACTTTATATAACTAAACTTTAACCAAGACAGATCGAAATAAGGAAACTAACTAGGCGTATTACGTATTATATCGTTGTGACATAAATTGTTTAGAAAATATCCAGGCATGCTAAATAGACATCGATAAACTTTAGATTCTAGAAGGATCTGAGTTACTTAATACACCTATGAGTTTGTCGATCATGCGATAGGCTCTTCAAATAGCCTTAATTTTGTGAGACCATTTGTCCAGAATCCACATAATATTAATGATGATGAGATCCAGATGGTGTCGAGAATACTTACAAGTATTAAAATGAAACAAGTGGGACTTATTCTTAAGCACAACCACCAATATTTATTCCATTTAATTACTGCTTTTCAAACGGATAATAAGTAGAGTTGCTCCACCAGATCGGGTTGACGCATCGGTAGTGGACGTCGAAGGCCTTCAGCTGGTCTCTGTCCTGCTGGTCCAAGCTGAAGTCGAATATGTTGATGTTCTCTTCTATACGCTGCTTCTTAACTGACTTCGGGATCGGCACTACACCCAATTCGTGCTGTAGCATATTTGAAGAATTAGTAATTGAAATAAACATTAAAGTAAGTTATTTGTTACACAGATACCTCTCCACGTTTGTTTTGTCCATATAAATTTAAAACATAGAGAGTCTATCAATGCTTTCTTTTCCAGTGACTATAATTGAATTGATGCCGAGAAGTAAAGAATCATTCAACGGAGATTTTTCTTTAGTGAAGTTGATTGCTAGGCAGCCCCCATCTGCAATTACCTACCTATGTAGCAAAGAGAATATAATCAAACAGCTTTCAAACAGCTTGGACCCCTTGGAATTACGCCGAGATGTAGCTTCACTCTGCATCCTCTATCGGTTGTATCACGGGGAGTGCTCTGAGGAATTGTTCGGAATCATGACCTGCAACCTTTCGCCATCGTCCCACGCGAAAAACATACCATCCTCATCACCTTGATGAGTGGCAGTCTTCCACAGTGCGTTTTTCGCGTAACGTTCTGCCGCGCACTGTAAAACTCTGGAATGAACTGTCACCCGCAGTTTTTCCGGACCTATACGACCTGCAAACCTTCAAGAAAAGAGCGTATTCCCTCTTAAAAGGCCGGCAACGCACCTGCAGCTCTTCTGATGTTGCGAGTGTCCATGGGCGACGGTAGTTGCTTACCATCAGGTGACCCGTCTGCTCGTTTGCCCCCTTATTTAATAAAAAAAAATCACTTGCTACGTAGTTTGGTCGCGTTAGAGATCAACTACGATAACATGGCGTGCCCCTCCAAATGACTGTTTCAATGTGTGTAGTCACATCCTTATGAAATAGTTTGTATGTAGTAAAACCAATCACAGTATACGTAATATTTTTGTTAATGTCACTTATAACCAAGATATTTTGTTGGTCAACTAATCATAACTAGCCTACCGCGCAAGATAACGCAATTCAAACGTTTTGACATCGCACTTCAAACGTTTTGAATTTTGGAGGGGCGCGCCATGTTATCGTAGTTCATCTCTACGTCAAACCTAGCCGACAGATCACATTGAATTGACATGATCCTACCAAATGACGTTGGTCTGTCAACTGCATAGGAATCAATTTCCTCGATGGTAATTTTTTTGTTTTATGATAAAGGCTACAAACAACTATAGTAATGTTATCTCTAAAGTTGTTTTCAGCCTTTATTACTATAGCAGTCAACAATTGTTGCCTAGGCATAAGCATTGAACGAAGCTGATATCTACCAATCTAGAAGACGTATGATGTCGGTCGGCACTCGGTTCGTATCCATTGTCCCTTACCAAATATCTCAAGATGACTTGTGCGACGGTCTTCTTGTGTTTCTCAGCCAAGTCCTGCAGCACGGGGTCGGAAGCGCGCGGCGGGGGCGGCGGGGTCGCCGAATAGGACTTGGCGCCAAACACAGAGCCGAACGGCGTGTAGCCCATCACGGCTATGTTGTGCTCGCGACAGTACTGCAGCAGCTGCGGCTGTTGCAGGTTGAGATTCAGCTGAAATATAACCAATTTTCTAATTGTATGATGTAGGTACTATCACTATCAGAAAATTTGATTCCTAAACAGATGGCAGAGTGCAGACCTAAGTAATTTGGTCGCGTTAAGTCAAACCCACCCGGCCGATCACAGCTAACATTGAATTGACATAAGCCGACCACATGACGTAGGGCCGTCCACTGCGTAGGAATCAATTTCCTCGATGGTACATATTATTTATTTTAACACTGGATGTTGCCCGCAACTTTGTTCATTGTGTGGCGGGACAGTACTAGTGCTACAATCCTACATCGTAGTCGCGCAGAATCCGTACATTTTCACTAACTTTAAATTTTTACTTAGATAAAAACTATGCTTAGTCCTTTCCGAGACTCAAAGTACTTTCATACCAGTTTGGGTCTCAATCAGTGGTTTTAACGTAAAAAGGTAACAGAGAGATAGACATATTTTGCATCTATATCTATACTTATTACTAGCTGTCCCGGCAAACGTCGCTTTGCCATAATATATTTTCCATATTATTTTATTGAAGTGACTAAATATGTATGTCACCATGGCAACGTCCATCGCTATCCCGTCGCACAAACAATGGTCGCCGTCAGTCTTAGGTTGTAATAATTTACTATTATTTATTCAACAAATGCACTTATCAATATATAAAGTACCGAGTAGCCGATTCTCAGACCTAGTGAATATGCATATAAAATTTGGTAAAAATCAGTAAAGCCGTTTCAGAGGAGTTCGTGGACTAACATTGTGACACGAGAATTTTATATCTATACTTATTATAAAACAAAGTCGCTTTTCTTTCCCTCATGTCCCTTTGTTCCCTTTAATCTTTAAAACTACGCAATGGATTTTGATGATTCTTTCAGTGTTAGATAGCTCATTTATCGAGGAAGGCTATAGGCTATATTTTATCACGCTAAGGCTAATAGGAGCGAATAAATAGAGGAAAATGTGGAAAAAACGGGGACAGTTATTTGAAAGTGCTAACTTGAATGCGCTAATCTCAGGAACTACTGGTTTGATTAGAAAAATTCTTTTAGTGTTAGATAACCCATTTATTGAGGAAGGCTATAGGCATAATTTTTTCAGTGGCTATATATTTTATACCCGTGCGACGCCAGGGCGGGTCGCTAGTTTATTATAATTTGTATTCAGACTTTGTTTAATAACTATCAGACAAACGATACGATTACTTTACAAAAAACCTAGAGGGTCCTGTTACACATGCATAATATTTAATTTTATAATATGCTGTGAGATAGCCAAAAATGCCGAAGCGAACTGTTGTTTAACTAATACGCTTATAATATTTATTTTTCCCTTACGACATTAATTAAAGTTACTTTACTAACCTCCACTTGTAAGACAGCGGGCGCGACAGAAGTGCTGTCGATGAGGCGCTGTACGAAGGCCTCGTTGAAGTTGGAAACGCCGATGGACTTGGCCAGGCCGAGTCTACGAGCCTCGATCATCCCCTGCCACGTCTCCAAATAATCGATTTCCTTGGGCAAAAGTTGACGAGTTTTCTACAAATTATTAATTTACATGTTATATGATGAAAATGTTACTTTTTATGTGAGCAGTTAGAAAAGACTAGAAGATCTAAGACATGAGTATACTCGGATTTTTCTTGTAAGTACCTAGTATCTATAAGGAACGATCTATTATAAGTAACGTGGTCAAAAATCCATTGAAATAAGAAGTTTAAGAGATCTTTGCAAAAATTCTTGCTTATGTAGAGGACAGACGAAGACAACGTTTTCGCGCTTTTCGAGTTTTCTTGCTAAGGTAATGATTTCCCCGTGTGTTATATTTCTCTATGGTAATGATTTTTTTAAATAATTTTAATAGGTGCAATGGTTGTGAATACAGTGCAAAATATTAAGAAGTTAATAAATATTTTTTAACATGCACTCACAGAGGAGCTGATAGGCCAGTGTATGAGGTAGAGGTCTACGTAGGACAGGTTCAGTTTCGCCAGAGAATCTTTCAAAGTGGGCACCACGTCATCTTTGGCATGCGCGTCGTTCCATAGCTGTCAAAGATTTATTGCTAATTTATTAATTGCTAGATTGCTATTGTTCCTTAATACGGAAACAGATATAAAGTAAATAATTATGTACCTCTACAGTTAAAGCAGTAAAATGTAAAACTATTAATTTCAATTTTGTATAATTTTAAGTCATGATTAACAAAGGAAAATCTAAGTCGGACTCTAATTAAGCTGTACCTATTTTAAAAGCACAGTCTCAGAAAAACAGGAACTTTACCGTTCAGTTAAAATTTTCCGTATCAATTTCTATTTGAAGTTTATTATATGAAGTTGTACCTTGGTCGTTACGAAAATATCTTCTCTAGCGATGTCTCCAGCTATAATTTTTTTGTTAATAGCTTCTCCCACCTGACAAAAAAAATGTAAATAATATTACCTATGTTAAGCTTACGTTGTAAATAAGTATTGAAGACATGTGTAAAACATACACATCTTCATAAGGCATTTCCTGGTTTATTGTTTAAATCGATAATTATGTATTCAAACTGCATGGTACCAGTTTATTACTTTGTATATAAATTGCTCATATATTTTAAATTGATTATATGTTTGTTTCTTAAACAAAAACTTCTGAACGGATTTCGATCTTTATCATGGTAGTAGTTTAATAAGTTCTAGATCATGCTACCCATACTAATTACACTATTGAACAACACTATTTTTCACCCTATTCATTTTGGATTGCGCTTCGCGACACCAAAACTAACACATGTTTGTGGCCCGTATTAAAAAATAGTTGAATACCACTGCTCTAGATTAACACATAAGGCTACTATTTATACTGAAATCTTACAGTGCTCCCGTGGGATACTCTTATAAGTTATAACTGGACTGACAGTAAAATAGCAATTGTCACCTGCTTTTCAGTATCGTAAATAGATGCCGTGTCAATGTGTCGGTAGCCGGCGTCGATGGCGCTCTCTACCGCCTCCTTTACAGCAGCGGCTTGGGAGTCCTAGAAGAGATAGGAAAAGAAGAAGAGCTTATACCATCGAGGAAATTGGTTCCTAGGCAGTTGACAGACCAACGTCATTTGGTCTGATCATGTCAATATGTTAATAATTTGTGTCGGCTGGATTTTGACGTAACTCGACCAAACTACGTAGGTCCCCCATTTGCCCAGGATTTAATTTCTCTGATAGTACCTATACAATAAACATATTGCTTAAACGTAAAGATCTAATCCCAGATTTTTTTTAAACGGGCTTTGGCCCACCACACATACCCACCACTGTATCTCCTGTGTCGCCAGGATCGACAGCGGTATCCAACCACGAAAACCCTTTTATATGATCTCAGGGAGCCCGAGGGACATGCTGAATCTGTCTTGGGACCCGCAACGAAATTAATCAGAAGAAAATAGGAGGAGTAGGAAGATTCCAATTTCCCTCCCTATAAAAGCGGGAGACAGCACAAAGTTGCAATGACCGAAAGTCAAAGAACTTAAGGGGGAGCACCACGGAAATAAGGTTAATAATTGTGACTCCTAAGCTAAAGCTAAGTTTATTGTGTTTGACTGTTGCCAATAATAATTGTGACAAAAACGCTTGAAGGCACGGAAGTTCCTAGCGCTGTCCACGAGATCACCGTAGTATGCGACTCCAGATGTACAGAATAGGTTGTTTAGATTTTTATTTTTAGAACATCTAATCCCAAATAGCGATTAACGTTACA
This sequence comes from Lysandra bellargus, assembly GCA_905333045.1. Classification (NCBI taxonomy): domain Eukaryota; kingdom Metazoa; phylum Arthropoda; class Insecta; order Lepidoptera; family Lycaenidae; genus Lysandra; species Lysandra bellargus. The sequence goes on from HG995326.1 coordinate 7,360,014, forward strand.
TTATTTATACTAATATTATAAATGCGAAAGTATTTCCGTCTGTCTCGCTTTCACGCCAAAACTACTGAACCGATTGTAATGAAATTTTGTACACAGATGGTGTTCAAATTAAGTTAGTTAAAAAAAACATATAAAATGACGCTGTGCGTCACCTACATCGCACAAGCGCTAACTCAAACGTGTTTTTAGTCCCGTTTTAATTAGACGAAAAAAAATCGTAACCTTGGAATAATTCGCATAGAGCTGAAAATTGGTAGAGACGTTAAAGAAATAGTGAGTGAGATAAGCTCCTTCAAATAATTTTCCTCGTTTTTCCCCATTTTCCTCTGTTTCATTGCTCCTATTGGTGGCAACGTGATGTTATGTAGCTCAAGTCTTCCTCGATAAATAAGCCTATCCAACAAAAAAATAATTATTCAATTCAAAGCAGTAGTTCCACAAGTTTTTTAGCTTTATAATATAAGCATAGAAATGACTTTCCCAAACTTTAAGCCCGCCATTTATAAGGAATAGTAAGTCGTATGAAAAAAAGTGTCTGAATATTTTTTGTAGAGAATTCTATGATCTACACTCTTGCCCTACCTATTTTTGCGATAAAATGTACCTACAGTTTGGAAAAACCTCATTTTCATACCTTTGACCTTGAATAAAATTTTTTGCACAAGGAGGATCGCCGGGGACTTTTGAGGTTTTATTTGTAATGGTGTATTTAACGTCTCTACCAATTTTCAGCTTTATGCGGATTATTCCAAGGTCGAATGTTCCAATGGTAAGAATGAGGATTATTTTACGTTTTTTTTTTTTTTTTTTAATTTTAAGAAGAGTTGATGTCGATCCCAGTAATTAATGACATTAATGCAAGAGGGGCGTTTTAAGTTTGATATGTCTGTCTGTAAGCATTTAAGTTAATTGAAGAAAGCGGGGCGCGGAAGCAACTCTATCGTGGAAATTTTACATTTTGCAGTAATGTAGCCTACATGGAAACGGGAACTACCGCGCGCTATAAGCTGAAGTCCACTGTCCGCGCGGACGGAGTCGCAAGCAACCGTGCCAATGATTTCATACAAATAATTTGAATTTGTATCTATTACAAAAAACGCTAATTTATTTTACAACATATTTTTATGTTCAACTTAGTACTAAAATGTCCAAAAATGGGTAGGATACCTACCTACCCATTTTTGGACATTTTTGTATGTATTTGGTAGGTAAGTTTTTGCTATACTTTTTGCTATTGAGTTATTGATTATATAATACGAAGTTTTTGCTTGTATAGTCGGTATGGAGTGATTACTTACAAATGGTTTTGTGGGGTCAGCGTCGCTAAGCCAGGTGCCAAGGCCGAAGCTTGGCATTTTCCGTCCATCGTTAAGCTCGATCAAATTTGCTTTGCCCTCTGCCACATCTTTAGCACTGACCTTACAAACAGAAATAAATACTTAATACAATATTTATTATTACATCCATACTAATATTATGAATGCGAAAGTGTGTCTGTCTGTCTGTCTATTTGTTACCTCTTCACTCCCAATCCGCTGAACCGATTTTGCTGAAATTTAGTATGCAGATACTTCTAGAGAGTCCCGAGAGTACTACTAGAGAGTCCCGGGAAAGGACATAGGATAATTTTTATCCCTGAAAAATGTACGGATCCCACACGACAAACGAATTCGGCGCATCGGAGTTGCGGGCGTTATTCAGTATCTAGTCTAATCATAAAGATAGCTATTTATATGAATAATTGTTAGTGTACCTAGTACATAATATGATTACAGTAGAAATAGCTGAGGCCTGAGAGTGCACTATGTAGAGTAGGAACCTACACATAAGTAGATAGGTACATGACCGACGACAGTCTTATTTTTGTGTAATTGTTTTTTAACCTACTAACAAAAAAGACGAGCAATGTTGGTGATATTCCTGATAATTTTATATCATGCTATAATAATTTATTTACGAAGATTATAATATCTGCTTGCCGGGTGAACTGATAGGTCATTGTAAACAGCTAGGTGCGACCTAGATAATTGCAAGTAATCTTATTAAGGGATTTTTTCATATGATCAAAAAAGCACTCTTATAAACTCATAAAATACCTGTTAAATAGTTTAACATCAAGATAACTTCATTCATATACAGGTACAGAGTACAGTGCGTTAATTTGACGATACGGTCAACTGGTTTTAATGAGCGGTTATGCAAATACATAAGTTTTTTTAGCTGATGATCCCACACATAATATATAGACGGAAACTATACAATAGCATTGAAATAATTACATCGTCGCACAAGGTCCAATTTAGTCATTGTAATTTGGACAAAATGAGTGGATTTATCATGAATTAAAGTTTGTTCGTTTTAGGAAACTCTATTTATCTGAGGGTGCAGGTTCGATCCCGTGTGGAGGCGTGTACCAATAAGACATTTTCTGATCTCAAGTACACAATACGGACGCTCGTACCATGAAGGAAAACATCGTGAGGACATGCAAACACATGGACAAACCCGCACATGGTTGGCACCAGACGTATCGACTAGTTCTTTCCTCTGGACTAGGCCGACTATGTTGCGAGAATGCCGTATGTGCTTGGGCAGCCACACGGTCATTTAAAAACCTTGTCCCAGGCACTACAGTATTTGAGGAGTGGTTACTTCGCTCTGAAAAATACTGTATAAATCAGTTTTCCTAGTTTTTATTTCTCTGCAAGTTATGGCTTATGGCTTATGATTTTGCTGGATATTATAGGTACATTATACATCCACGTAATTAGAGCATACGTTTTAACTTTTAAGTTAAAAATCGGGACCCTATTGCTAAATAGTAAATACTAAATACCTAGTACAGTGCGTGGTTCCGTCGAGTCGCACTTGGCGGGTATTTTATATACAAGGTGTAACAAAACTAATTAGTGATAATACTGTAGGGTGTGTATGTGTCCCTGTATACAGGGTGCAATTAAACCTTCCGGACAAATTTCGATATATTGATCCTTGTTAAAAAAAATACGTGACGTAAGTATTATTTTTTTTATACGTCACTCAGTACTAAAATGTAAAAAAATAGTTTTCGAAAATTTTCCTCAAAGACCACAATTAATGAACACTACGCGTCGCCGGCGCTAGCCACCCTTTTTTTTTTTTGGTTAAATGGACTCTCCTATTAATGATACCTGAGCCCAAAAAAAATTTGACGGGTAGGTTTAATTGCACCCTGTATATTATAGATCACTGTGAAAGTGGCAGCGCTGAAACAACATTTTTTTGTGATTTTGCGTTATGAATTTTTCCACACAAAGGTGGAAAAGTTTTCGTTTCAAGATCGTTTCTCAAATAATTTAGAATTTAAAGTTCAAATTCTCAATTATTTAAACTTGCAACAGGTGTTTAAATTTCAAACACTTATAATTGTAATACTTTGTGCGTTTATCTTATACACATCACTTATCATAGTCAAGGTGTGCTCAAGTCTAGACACTAGCTAGAAAAAGATTTTTATAAATCGGAATGTAATTCATAAATTATTGGTAATTTTTAAATTATTTTTCTAGGTAATTAAGCCAGGTTAATCAGCCTCATTCGATTTTTTCGTCAATATAAAGAAGCTCTAAAATAATATTAAAAAAACATACCAGCAATGCACATAAAAGAAATGCACAGTATTGAAACATGCTGCGCGCGCGTTCAACTGCCTACTAAACGTCTTGATCTCTACAATACAACGTGATACAACATATAACCGGCAGCGCGTGAGTTTCATAACAACTTGTTATAAGCTCCGGCCCAAGGCCGCGATTGCAAATTGCATCTTTATGTTTTCATAAAATATTGTTATTGAATCACAACTCCGTACAATATAAAAACTAAATCGTCTCTGACTGTTCTACAGACCACAGTTCTAGCTTAAAGCTGATGAATCGATTCCTATAAAATTAGGTATGGAGATATTTTAAGTCTCGGGAAGGAACATGATTAGTTTAGGTCTTTACCGTGACAATATTTAGTTCTGTATATAGTTTTATTTCTGTTATGTAGTTATCACAATTTTTTGGGGAAACAAATGCCTAGAATATGCCTCTTAATCTTTCTCCTTCTGTGATTCAATTACTTCGGAGTTACCTTGGGGGTCGTCGGCAGAGAGTTAAAATTTCGGAATCTTTTTCAGACTGGACCGATACTACTGCCGGTGTTCCTCAGGGTGGCATCCTTTCTCCATTGCTTTTCGCGCTTTTTATTAATTTTATCACACTGATTATTTCTGCTTATTTTCATTTGTACGCAGATGATCTGCAAATTTATACCCAGTCAACTCTGGATGCATTACCTGCAGCCGTGGATGTTATAAATCGTGACTTATCAGCTATATGTGACTGGAGCAAAGAATATGGACTTCTGATCAACCCCGTTAAGTCGCAGTTAATAATACTGGGCAGTCCAGGGCTTGTATCGAGAATTGACTGGGCCACTCTACCTTCAGTGTCTATGAACGATATAATAATACCATACATTAAGATTGTTAAGAATCTTGGCGTTTACTTTGATGAGCATCTATCCTGGTCATATCAACTGAACGAGATTAGTAGGAAAGTTTATTCAACGTGACATTCTCTGAAGCGACTTCGGTATTTACTGCCGGTACCTACTAAAGTAGCCTTGGCAGAATCACTATTTCTGCCCCTTTTCGACTACGCGGATGCTTGCTTCATCAACTTGACCGAAGACCAACTTAACAAACTTGAGCGCCTTCAGAATCTTTCAATTAGGTTTATTTTTGGCTTGCGAAAGTTTGATCGTGTATCTGAGTTCCGCAAGAGGCTTAAATGGTTACCCATCCGCCTTCGTCGTAATGCCCGTGCGCTCTCCTACCTTTATAATATCCTATTTGATTCCAACAGTCCTGAATACCTAAAAGAAATCTTTAACTTCCGTTCCCCCGACAGGCATGAGCTGCGTTCCTCAAAAAGACTCCTTCTTGATATCCCTATCCACCAAACCAAATATTTCCACTCATCCTATTCCGTACAATCCGTCTTACTCTGGAACTCTCTTCCCACCAATATAAGACTATCAAAAACATTAAACACATTCAAGTCATCCCTTAAAGAATACTATCTCAATACCTCTTCGTAATGGCATTACATTAATTGATTTGGAACTGTGTATAGTTTTCATGTGTTTATTATACGTAAATCATACCTAGTATTTATTGTATGTTATCTACAATATTAAATATTAGCTGTTGCCCGCGACTTCGTCCGCTTGGACTTCAGTGTACTTACAGCGAAAACTCTGAAAAACCCTGGTACCCCTTAAATCAAAATAGCCAAAAACAACTGTGCAGTGTGGCACTGTGCACATAATATTTCATGACTTTAGCGAAACTATTTGTCATAGGTAGGTTTAGGGTTACGTCACTCATCACTACATAGATAAAGTGCTGAGTAGTGAGTTATACATTATCAACGTGTATAACAATCGAAAGTATCGAGAACGCAATATAACATGGTACCACGTCTTATAGAAAGACTTATGAGCAAGCGATAGCGCGATGTAGGAGACTCACGGCGCCATCTATTATGAATTTTTGGAACTAACTTAATTTGAACAAATTTACGCAATTTCACCCCCTTACAACCCCTTTTTCCAGTTAAAAAGTAGCCTATGTCCTTTCTCAGGCTTTAGACTATCTGTGTACAAAATTTCATGACAATCGGTTCAGTAGTTTTAGCGTGAAAGCGAGACAGACAGACAGACAGACAGACAGACAGACAGACAGACAGAGATACTTTCGCACTTATAATATTAGAATAGATTAAGTAGGTATGTATTGTAATAGTATTATTGATTAAATATTTATTTTATAATATTTTGTATGTAGTATTGCGTTATAATATAATGTATATTATTATTATAATATATATATATATATATATATATATATATATATATATATATATATATATATTATGTAAGTATTTTTTTTATTGTATATTACCGTATTTATACATACCTATATATTGTTATTTACAGTGTTTAGTTTTAAGCCTTTATTTCTAATATTTTAATACTTTAAGCACAACGCCCTTTTCTCCAGCAATTTGCTCCTTTCTAACAAAGGTTGCCTGGAAGAAATTGCTATGTAGTAATAAGGCCGCCTTTGTGTGCTCTCGCTATTTTATGTCTTTTTATTTTATGTATGTTGTTATTGTAACTGTGATTGTGCACAATAAAGTATTCATTCATTCATTCATTCATTCATTAGAGTTATGAATAATATAATCGAAGATAGAGCTATGTATTCCTAAACGGCCTACGCCCTACGCCCTACAGCCTCTAGAACTGCTACTTTTTTGAGGTTTCGTAGTCAACAAAGAACCCTTATAGTTTCGGTCTGTCCGTCCATCTGTCTGTCCGTCTGTCTGTCCGTCTGTCTGTCCGTCTGTCTGTCTGTCCGCGGTTTTGCTCAGAGACTATAGGACCTACAAGCCTGTGATTTGGCATGAATGCACATATTAATGATGGCAACAAAATGGTACTTACATGAAATCTTAAATATTTAATTTAAATATTTTTTATGGTACCTTTCATACACATCAAGCGGGGATTAAAAATTTTTTTTTTCGCGTCCCCCATCCCCATCGTGTGGGGTGTCGTTGTATAGGTTTTTCAAAAATATTATGAGTATTCATAGATCATTTTCCGATTTAGGGATCCGTTTGTGAAATATTAAGTTTTAAAGTGGAAAAATTGTTAGAGTCCAGTGTCCCCCCTTCTACCAGCTAAACGGTTGCTTCTGGATTTGTGAAAAAACTCACAGGAGTAAGAAATATGCTTAATTTAAAAGGAAAACTATCACGGCCAAGAAGACTTCTTAAGTTATTAAGTAATAGTCGATCATACTAAAAAAAATGTATTCGGCGAAGTATAAAGGAACTTTTCGTTCAAATTCCTTTGAAAATAACTAAGATGATGTTGTTAGTACATAGTGTAAAACACGGTATAAATGTACATTCATTGACCATACAAACATTTAAAAAACAAGCGGTACTAGTAGTTACCTATATTGCGACACGCACTTATTATATCTACAAATATTCCAGGCTGTATTCGTACAGAAAAGCTAGAGATTGTTACTGTTTCAAATGCTGCAAAAGGAAACTGAATTATATTATACATATAATATACGCTTATTATTAAATTGATAAGCTGGGCCATGAAAGATAGGTTTATTTTACTTAAGTATCTAGATTCTAGACTGTAGAGCGTTATGTTATGTTGCTATGTTACAACAAAGTTTACCTTTTCTTTATATTTTACCTCGCTAATGTTTTGCGTTCTTTCAACAAAAACATTATTCACGCACCGGACTCTATACCTATTGAATTATTGATAGCAGCACTGGCGTGAAGCGATAGCAGTATTCATGCCTCAGCTCCGCGTAGGTCAATACACTGCAATGTTTTACTTACGAATATCTTTGCTCCTGTATTTAAATCTGATATTTCCTCATGTAAGTGAGTTTTAGTATCTTTAAGACCCATCTACGCTCTGATATTCATTATTATTTCATAATTTTCTCATTAGATATTAGTTTTACAGATAACTATTTCTGTGAACTCTTCCAGTGCAATATTCATGATAGACTATAGGTAATATTATACGCAGCAATTAATGTTATGTAACTATCACTAATTATGAATTTATTAAATTTTTTGTCAAGTTTAATATTATTTATTGGCGGTCTTCCGCTAATTAATCTTATTTTATGAGTTTTAGATATTATGGCAATCTTCCGTTCGTGTGTTGTTGTAAACTCGTAATTCGTAAAGGAATGATCGAATTTGATGTCATGTTTCGTGTGTGTACGTTCGTAACAATTACAGGAGGCTGCTGTGGTGGTGCCGAGAGTGAAGTTAAACGATGGCAGAGAGATGCCCGCGCTGGCTCTGGGCACCTGGCCCGGTAACAACACACAGGTAGCTTTGACACAGATAATAATATCAATAATTATTATCAACATAATTAAGGCGCTTTATTGAAAAAACTGTCCTTTTTGACGTAATAGTATAGGACCCTCAGAAATGTTACAAATCTGGTAATGAGATATACATATCATCATAGCCTTATCTAGGTTTGAGAAGAAACACGATTAATGTATTTTGCCTTGATACATTTCTCGATCGAAATGACCTCTTAAAAATACGAAATTTGAAGATTATTTTTAAACGAAAATAAATGTAATGTAGGAAATTAGTCTAATTGATAGACACCTTTGCAACTCAAAATCGTATAGAAGCTTTTTGCTTAAATGCTCCTAGTTATTTTTTTAAATAATTAAAATTACGTTTTTCGCATGTTTTCCGAGCGAGCCGATAGCTTCTGGCCGCAGCGTATTTACTACTTTATAGTCATACAAATTAAGTATAAAATTGTCCTTGCGGTAAAATGACTTTCAATATAGCGCCTTAAACAAAACACGGTTGAATGAGTTTCTACTTGACAAATACATTTTAAAAACAGAATTGCAACTCAATAATGGCGTATCCACACATACCGCCGTTTGCCGCCGGCTTTCAGCCTGCCTTGCCACCGAAGCCAGCGCAGCGGCGCGCGGCGGCATACAGTGTGGTTAGCCGGAGGCATGTGTGGATACAGCATAATAACTAAATTTTAAATTAATTGCGACCTATTGCGACGCTTATTTTTTAATTAAAATTAAATAATATTTGGGTTACATCAATGATATTCTAATTGGGCTACATGATGTTTCTTTTTTTTTGTTATACCACGTTATACATAATATGAGCAACATATTATGAGTATAATTTCGTTGACGTCCCACGCGAACGCGTCAAGTGATAATTAATTATTTTTCTATGTCTTTGTAGTTTGTCCTGGTTCTAATTAATTTTTAGCTAAATCGATTCAGCCGTTCTTGAGTTAAGTATAAGTTTATAACTTATAAACATTATACTTAACACGAGTAGGTAGGTACTTATATTTAATAAATATACATAGAAGAAGAAAAAGACATACTTACATACACTCTGTATGCGTTGTACTTGAATATAATAAGTTGTACCTACTTGGAGATACTGAAAAAGGAAAGATAATATTATAAAGATAAAGGATAAATAAATCTCTCAGACCAATAAAAAAAGATAGACAGAGCCATCCATGCTACGCGGTGAGGCAGGTAATAGGAAGCCGATACGGCCATAGGAAGCCGGCCGCCCGCCATTCCGGTTTCAACGAGTGACGGCGCATGTCGTTTTCATCTGTGTCAAGAAATATCAAAATATGCCGTCCTGCATCGTTAAATGGTGCAAAAACAATTCTTGTGCTCAAAAGAAACCTTGTGGGATTACGTTTCACAAGTAATTAGTTGAATATTTATGTATTACCACCGAAATAACGAATTTAATTTATTAGTTTTAAAAATTGTCTCGGGAGTCTCGGAACACAGAACCTCAACCAGTGCTGCATGCTGGTCGCAAGATATTTTTCCCCATAATAGGGGAAAAATATTATTACGTGCTGTATTATCCTGACAAATGTTTATTTTTAACCTAAAATTCGTTATTCATTTAAAATCTATTAATATAAATAAAATTGGAGTGTCTGTTTGTAGTATTGAAAGATTTTTTTACTATTTGCATATTAATCTGCATACGATACATACTGCATACACCAAACAACATTCTTTACAATTTTTGTCTGTATGTATGTCTGTCTGTTTGTCTGTCTGTTCTTAGTTGAAACACATTATAGATATTTAAGTATTTACTTTTTCAGCAATTACTAATGAATGATGATTAACAATCTAGTTTGATAGCAACTTTTGTAGTCATTACTTAGTAGCTTAATAAGACTGCAACAGGATGGGAGTTTGACAATCTGAAACCCTGAGTTGGCAACATTATTTTTTTGCACACAAGCGCACGCCTAGCGTATTTATGCTAGGCGTGACGCACACATTGATCGACAGCGACTTCACCCCATTACCTGTAAATACTCCGTCTTTCTTTTTTTATTGGTCTGAGATAAATCTTTCATTTTTCGGGGGCCAATTCAGCCAGGTTCGGACGAGGTGGAGAAAGCCGTGACTTGGGCACTAGAGGCGGGGTACCGGCACATAGACACCGCCTGGAGGTACAAGGTGGAGGACCAGGTCGGCAGGGGATTGAAAGGAGTACCTAGAGAGGAACTGTTTATTACGACGAAGGTATGCATAAAAAATTAATCTTAGAAAGGTACTATATAATACTAATATACTAATATTACTAATCTATATTATAACTAGCTGTCCCGGCAAACGTTGCTTTGCCATAATATAAAGTATTTCGCCCATATTATTTTATTGAAGTGACTAAAATATAAGTATGTCGCCATGGCAACGTCGATCGCTATCTCGTCGCCGTCAGTCTCAGGTTGTAATAATTTACTATTGTTTATTCAACAAATGCTCTTATCAATATATAAAGTACTGAGTAGCCGATTCTCAGACCTACTGAATATGCATATAAAATTTGGTAAAAATCAGTAAAGCCGTTTCGGAGGAGTTCGTGGGCATGGGCAACATTGTGACACGAGAATTTTATATATAAGATAAGATAATAAAATTGGGAAGAGTTTGTATATTTGTTTGAACGCGCTAATCTGAGGAACTACTGGTCCGATTTGAAATATTCTTTCAGTGTTAGATAGCCCATTGATTGAGGAAGGCTATAGGCTATATTTTATCACGCTAAGACTAATAGGAACGAAGAAATAGAGGAAAATGTGGAAAAAACGGGGGAAATTATATGAAAGGGCTTATTTGAACCCGCTAATCTCAGGAACTACTGGTCCGATTTGAAAAATTCTTGTGGAAAACCCGGGGGAAATTACTTGAAATTGCTTATTATCTGAACTACTGGAGCAATTTTTATGTAATTTGGCATACATGAAGAACTGCTGCTTTTTGCGAAAAAATGCATGGTTTCCGTCAAATTCCTAAATTATGCGGGCGATGCCGCGCGGAATATGTAGTTCCATATAAATTGTCATGAATATAAAACATTTGTGATTTGTTATTTTGATTACGGCATAAATTTTCTACTACATATTATACGGTGATCTAAATTACACGTAGGTCAAATTCAACAGCGAGCGATTTCTATATCGTTCATTGCGTACCTTCTACCTACATACAGCGACCTGCGACAGTGGAATTATGTTCTGAGGAAGTTGAACCGACAAGTAGAGATGAATTTGATACTCTTTCAAGTTTCAGTCACCGTAGCAGAGCTTCACTAGCATTATGTCCCAAGATCTGTCTGCATAATCTTGCATTTCACCAATTCGCAGCACATCGTACGCATCGATGTCGCTGTGAATTGGTGTGCCTAAGCCCTAATCTGAAACTTAAATTGATTTTTTATGTTACGTTTCCATGCTTGCCGAGGCTTGGCAAGCGTCCACGACGCACAAGTGTGAAGTGTCCACAAATCTCGATAGTCGTTTACACGCTTGTGAATGCGTCAGTGTATTACGTACATGATACATCCAAGCATGGCCGACACCAAACTTGTGTCAGCTATTAACATCTTTGGGATTCCAGATACATTTTTCGGTTTGGTAATATTCCAAAAACGATAAACTCTGTTCGTTCGACCAGCTACTCATTTTTAGGGTTCCGTACCCAAAGGGTAAAAACGGGACCCTATTACTGAGACTTCGATGTCTGTCCGTCTGTCTGTCCGTCTGTCTGTCTGTCTGTCTCCAGGCTGTATCTCAAGAAACGCTATAGCTAGACTTCTGATCGCAGATTGTGTATTTCTATTGTCGCTACAACAACAAATACTAAAAACAAAATTAAATTAATATTTAAGGGGGCTCCCATCATACAACAAACGTTAAATTATATATTTTAGGGGGGTCCAACACAAAAATACACAATTTTTTGTCTACTTTCGACCTGTACCAGTACGGAACCCTTCGTGCGCGAGTCCGACTCGCACTTGGCCGATTATTGAGTCAGAACTAGACGTGCGTTCATCGCGAGATCACAGCGGCTATTAAGCATATGCGCCAACGTGTGAACGCATCGCAAACGTTGCCAAGCCAAATACTCTCTTTCCACGCTTGTGCTTGTGGACGCTTGCCAAGGCTCGGCAAGCGTAGAAACGTACCATGACTAAGCAAATGCCCTTCAGTAACTATATTAGGAGTACCTAAAGTTCCTGAAGGGTTCCTATAGTCAAGAACCTACGTTATAGTTATGCGTTTATTTCAGCTGTGGAATGATGCCCACGCTCGCTCAGCGGTGGTGCCGGCGCTGCGGGCGTCGCTGGACAAACTGCAACTTGACTACGTCGACCTCTACCTCATACACTGGCCCGTGGGACAATATGTAAGTACCTGAAAGTATTCTGTAATTTATTCTCAAAGTTTTTGTTCTACGTTTTTCTATTGTCTATCTGCCTATATTACTCTGTGTGTATGTCTGTCCAAGTAGTATTTAAACGGATGGGCTAATTATGATGTACCTACTTAAGTAGTTTTTTTTTTTTTTGTGGGAGTTGATAGGTATTATGATAGCTTGAAAATTTCGTTTTTAATTTATACTAATATTATTTTAGGAGAATGGTACGTACGACATGACCGACTACTTGGAAACTTGGCGCGGCATGATGGAAGCGAAGGAGCTGGGACTGACCAAGTCTATCGGGCTGTCCAACTTCAACCAGGACATGATATCGAGAATACTGAACAACAGTTTGGAAAAACCTGCGGTCCTGCAAGTCGAGGTAAAGTTGTTTTAGCTTCATTGTAGAGCCTATATGTATACCTATATTATACAGTCTTAAGTCAATAAGGTATAACGGCGTTGCATTATCACAATAAGTAATATAACTTTATGTGAATTTTTATAATATTATATCCAGGGTTTCCTATGGGCTATGAGTTATTTAGATACTAACCCATTACCTAATACACCATCTCTGTTTTAAAAAGTGGTAGCACATGGGCGTACCCAGGATTTCAGCTTTGGGGGCAGCATGGGCTGAACCCCCCCCCCCCTTCACTCTGAAATCCGGGGTACAGGGTCGATGTTTGTCAGTGCGAATATCGACGTAAAGGACATTAAAATAACATTATATCAGCGCGCCTTGTACAGTGGTGGTTGCGACGCTCGCCGCGTGCCTTGATAGGGCGAAATAGGAAAAAATTACAGGTAGCATCTGATTATTGGCATTTCAAAAGTTTATTAGTAATAAAGTTTATACTAATAAAATTTTGAAATGCCTAATGCTAGAAAACCCCACTATTTGAAGTCCATGTATATTGTATATAGATAGAAAATTGTTTATTTGTACAAACTAAACTAAATTACAATTTAAAATATAACAATAGGTATAAAAATATGTACGATCAGGCGGTCTTACCGCTGAAAGCGGTTTCTTCCAGACAACCTTGAAACAATAATACAAAACAATATAAAACAAAACAATCTGATACCTACTTATGGCTAAATATATCTTACTTATATACCATAATATGTATTTTGAAAAAAAAAAGTTAATAAGGGGTTGACTTCCAATATTGAGGTAGGCATTTATGGTTTTAACAATCGATATTAACTCTTTTCAGTTGAACTTAAACCTGCAGCAGCCGACGCTCCTGTCATACTGCCGGTCTCACAACATCGCGGTGATGGGCTTCACGCCGTTCGGCGCGCTGTTCCGGCACAAGGCGCGGGCGGACGCGCCGCCACCGCGACTTGATGACCCGCAGCTTGTGGCCGTGGCTCACAAATACAACAAGACCGTGCCACAACTTGTATTGAGATACCTGGTAAGAGTGTGCAGAGATTTCATAGGCAGATCTCGGACCTGCTGCGGTATGTCCAGCCCAGCCGAAAAATCATAACTAACATTGAATATGCTTACATAATTCGACCAAACCTTCGCCCTACATCAGGTCTACTTCATTATAATATAATAAGCTTGCGCGTGTCCTTTCCATTTTAGGGTTCCGTAGCCAAAATGGCAAAAAACGGAACCCTTATAGATTCGTCATGCCTGTCTGTCTGTCCGTCCGCATGTCACAGCCACTTTTCTCCGAAACTATAAGAGCTACACTATTGAAACTTGGTAAGTAGATGTAGTCTGTGAACCGCATTAAGATTTTGATACAAAAATGGAAAAATTATTAAAAATTTTAGGGGTCCCCATAGGTACAACTGAAACAAAAAAAAATTTTTTTCGTCTAACCTACGCGTATAGGGTATCTATGGATAGGTCTTCAAAAATCATATTGAGGTTTCTAATGTCATTTTTTTCTAATCTGAATAGTTTGCGAGAGAGACTCTTCTAAAGTGGTAAAATGTGTCCCCCCCCCCCCCCTCTAACTTCTAAAGTAGGGGCACGATAATTCTAAAAAAATATATGATGTACATTACTATAAAAACTACCAACGAAAATAAGTTTGAACGAGACCTATCAAGTAGTTTTTTTATACGTCATAAATGGTAAACCTTAATTTAACTTTCATTAAATAAACAAAATATAAAAATAAATCAAAAACCTTTTCATTTTATAGAAATAAACCTTATTGCTGCTGCGGAACCCTTCAGTGGCGAGTCCAACTCGCACTTGGCCGGTTTTATTTTTGCCTAAAAGTCTCGAATAGTTTTGCGCTGTCTAAAGTTACCATAGGGACATTTTGTACTATTTATAGTAATATAAAAAAAGTAACTATTATTTTAAAATTTAACCCGTCAACCCCCATAAGGACACCGGCGACCGCGACAACAATAGAATAACAATAGATTTCCAAGAATCCGCGATCGAAGGATTAAAATTCCTATTGTATTTCCAGGTGGAGCTAGGCGTAGTGCCAATACCAAAATCATTCACCAAAAGGCGCATTGAGGAGAATATCGATATATTTGATTTCCACCTTCAAGGCGAAGACAAGGAACTGTTGAGGAGCTACGACAGAGGGTACAGGAACATACCGCAGCTCAAGTGGCTCGACCACCCATACTATCCGTTTGAAAAGACATTAGCTGTGGAGTAACTACGTGCCGTTATAGTATCTGAGAAATCAAAGGTAGATGGTCTATGAATTTTGGTCGAGCTATGACGAAACTCAAACCGAATCGACAGATTACGACCCATGATACAATCCTACCGAATATTAACTATTTCCGCCAACTACCTTTGCATCAATTTCTCGGATGATATTGAAAACAAAAATGTAATACAGTAAACTACTATTTTTGAAACTAATATACCTACTATATCTCAGGAACGCAACTCTACAACTGAGGAGTGTCATTTCAAAAGGACTTATTTCTTAAAAATTTAAGTAATGATAATAGCTACTGTAACATCAACTTAGGTATGAGAATGAAACGATAAAATGTGACAAATATAATTTACTAGAGACAGATATTTAAAAAAAAACATTTATATTTACAAAAACATACACACGTGTACGGGTACACGTCACACTACTCACGCGCACGTGTGGAACCCCGCCGCCCGCCCCTAACATTCTACTATATTTAGTTATGTACCGTTACACTTAGTACTCTCACAACACTTAAACAATACCTATCTGGTACAAGATAAATCTCTTTACATAATAAAATCAGTCGGAATATTAGATAGATATATTAATAGAGTTGCTACGACTAATATTATATTGACATGTATATGTTAGGTCTTGAACATTTAGTATGACATTAAAAACTGCTTGTGCACGATAAATAGATAAATAGATTTTTAAAGATGGAAGACTAACAGAAACATAAATTTTAAATTTTTATATACAAAGTTAATACACTTTAAATTCAAAACATTTCTTACAATATTAAAATTCTATATCCATTATTTGAATGTTAGAATTATTTTAATACGAATCAGATTTTTTAATCTGATTTAATTCGGTCTCTATGTAATCTTCGCCGAAAGGTTTGGCTAAATTTGGGTCGCAGGGATGATTTTAACAAAAAATATTTTGTAATGTAACATACACTTAGTAGTCCTCAAAACTTAACACAGAAAAGTTGATCTCAGTTATAATGTATTTGTTTGATCAACATTAAAATAAAAAATTCACATAAACGTTTGTACCAACCTGGACGGCATTAAAAAAATATATAACTTAACAGTTACGAACATGATTGGTTCAAAAATTATGTGAACATATTTAAAAAGTAAAAGAAAAAAGAGCTCTATACAATATTATTGTGACAGAATATTGAACAAATGCAGAAGAGTTTACAGTCTATCGCAAGTGAGTAGTGTCCACACATCTCTACATACTCAGAAGAACTTCTTCGCTTGCGCCTCCTTCCTTTCTCTGAAAATGATGAAAATAAATTGTTATTATTATTATAGAACGAGTGGTAAAGATATCAATTTACAGATAGTAAAAATTTTAATAGAAAGAGACAACTATATAAATTAGATGTGCATTCGTCTGAATTATGGTCGTTGGATATATTTCTATAGAGGTCTTAAACATTTTTTCTGTATTAAATTACACATAAACATGTTAAGATTTGCCAAATTTAGACAAGCATTTACAAAATCTAAGTGGCTGACAGAGCTGCGACATAACGTCTTAGATTCCCAACTATCGATCATGTACAGTAAGCACCACAATACTCACTTGTAGAGCGCGTATAGGAACATAACGATGAGATGACCAACGAGCAGCGTGAGCAGCATGCCGGTGGAGGCGCACGACACGCTCGGGCACGACGACATCGGCGCCGCCTGCGGCATGTTCACCCTGAAACCATTGCGACGTCACTATTAGTTTAAATAATCGGCCAAGTGCGAGTCGGACTCGCGCAGGAAGGGTTCCGTACCGTTATATAGCAAAAATTGACCAAAAATTGTGTTTTTTGTATGGGAGCCCCCTTAAATTTTTATTTTGTTCAAATATTATTATGAATTATTAAATACCATATTATATTTAAGGCCTTTGTGAAAATTTCAAATGCCTACCTGTTGCCATTATTGATATCGAGCAAAAAAGGCTAAAAAAAAATCCATGTTTCTTGTATGGGGCTCCCATACAAGAAGATTTCCTTAAATATTAATATTATTTTGTTTTTAGTATTTGTTGTTATAGCGGCAACAGATATAGACAATCTGTGAAATTTCAGAAGTCTAGCTATAGCGGCAGGCCTGTCTCACTTCCATACAAATTGCGTAAAATTGCTTAGATATTTACCTACTATATTATTAAAACAACCTAATTTCAACCTTTTGTATTGCGTTTAGCGTTCATAGTACAATAACTGTCTGCCGTCTCGCTTCTATCTGCCAGGGCTGTCAAGCGAGCGGCGCGGCGGCGCGGGGCCGGGAACTTCTTACTTTTGTACCGCGGATGGGTGCGTTGCGCGTGCGACAAGTCGAGCGAGTGCCAGCCAATCGAGACTAGTCCGGTGACCGGACGCTTGCGTTTATCATACCTAAACTCGGGAGTGAAACTTCTGTACCGTAAGGTACTAATTATTGCATTCTGTGATAGCGGTTCTTGAGATACAGCCTGGCGACAGACAGACAGAGAGACGGACAGACATCGAAGTCTCAGTAATTTCACGTTTTTACGATATATTGAAAGAAGAAGATGTGAGCGCGCCGATCACATTTTTCGTAACGCTCTCGTCACGTCATTTAAATACCAGCACATATAAAAAGGAGTACAACCTTGCCTCTAGGTCCCTCAAGAAAGAGATTACTCGGGCAAAGCAACAGCACGTCAATAGAATTGGCAAGAGACTTGAGCGCCTCCCCTCGGGAACCCGTGCATTCTGGTCTCTGGCCAAAGCTATTGAAGGAAATTTCTGCAAGCCAACCCTGGTGGGGTTGGCTTGCAGAAATCCCTACACGTAGGAAATGGGTCGTTGGCCCAGGACGCAAAAGACAAAGCCGATCTTCTGGGCAAGCTCTTCGCGTCAACTTCGACCCTGGATGACGGGGGGCAAAAACCGCCGACCATACCGGGATGCACGAGCATCATGTCGGATATTCGGTTTCATCAGCGCTCAGTGCGAAAGGCCCTCCGTTGCCTTGATATCCAAAAGTCGAGTGGGCCTGACGGAATCCCGCCTATTGTGTGAGTTGTCGAAGAAGTGTGCTCCAGAGTTGGCTCCGGTCTTGACGCGTCTTTTTCGGCTCTCCGATTCTACTGGTATCGTCCCGGCTTCCTGGAAGACAGCCTTGGTGCACCCGATCCCCAAAAAAGGTGATCGCTCAAATCCTTCCAATTACAGACCAATCGCTATAACCTCTCTCTTCTCGAAGATAATGGAATCCATTATCAATAGCCAGCTTCTTCGATACTTGGACGGCCAGGGATTACTAAGCGACAAACAATACGGGTTCCGTAAGGGTCGCTCGGCTGGTGATCTCTTGGCGTACCTGACTCATCGTTGGGCTCAGGCAATTGAGTCGAAGGGAGAGGCATTGGCTGTTAGTTTGGACATTGCGAAGGCCTTTGATCGGGTTTGGCATAAAGCGCTGCTTTCAAAGCTTCCATCATACGGGCTGCCAGAAAAATTATGTAAGTGGGTCACTGGTTTCTTAGCAGACAGAAGCATAAAGGTCGTAGTTGACGGCGAATGCTCGGAAACTCAGTCTGTTGATGCTGGTGTCCCTCAGGGCTGTGTGCTATCGCCTACTCTATTCTTACTGCATATCAATGACATGTTGCAGACCAGCGGCATTCATTGCTATGCGGATGACAGTACAGGTGATGCTGTATATACCGGCTCCCCCAATATTTCTCGGCAAAGTGTCACTGAGAGTCGAAACGAACTTGTGTCTAAGGTGGAGAATTCATTGGACAAGGTCTCTGAATGGGGTAGACGTAACTTGGTCCAATTCAACCCCGCCAAGACACAAGTCTGCGCGTTCACCACTAAAAAGTCACCAATGGTCATATTATGTCCTCGTTTCGAGGGCACATTTTTAACCATCTCCCCTAGCATTGAGATACTTGGCGTCAACATATAGAGCGAAGTCCAATTCCGATATCATCTAGAGGGTAAGGCCAAATTAGCCTCGAAGAAGCTTGGTGTTCTTAACAGAGCGAGACAGTACTTCGGTCCGGACCAACGCCTACAACTCTACAAGGCGCAGGTTCGGCCTCATATGGAATATTGTTCTCATCTCTGGGCAGGGGCGCCAAAATACCAACTGCTCCCTCTGGATTGGATACAACGAAGGGCCGCTCGAATTGTTGATTCAAACAGCTTGGACCCCTTGGAATTACGCCGAGATGTAGCTTCACTCTGCATCCTCTATAGATTGTATCACGGGGAGTGCTCTGAATCGGCTTGTTCGGAATCATACCACCTGCAACTTTTCGCCATCGTCCCACGCGAAAAACATACCATCCTCATCACCTTGATGAGTGGCAGTCTTCCACAGTGCGTTTTTTGCGTAACTTTCTGCCGCGCACTGTAAAACTCTGGAACGAACTGTCACCAGCAGTTTTTCCGGACTTATACGACCTGCAAACCTTCAAAAAAAGAGCGTATTCCCTCTTAAAAGGCCGGCAACGCACCTGCAGCTCTTCTGATCTTACGAGTGTCCATGGGCGACGGTAGTTGCTTACCATCAGGTGACCCGTTTGCTCGTTTGCCCCCTTATTTAATAATATATAAAAAAAACGCATTTGCCAGCTTACTCTCCGAGTGAAGCGTGCGTAAAGAAGTTTTACTTCAATAAAATATATGAGACATACCTCTGCTGCACTCCAGCGAGGGTGGTTTTCAGCTGGCTGAGGTTGTCGCGCACCTCAGAGAGGAACTGCGGGTTGACGACCGTGCCCTGCACCGTGCCGCCGCCGCCCGCCGCTAGGATCGCGTCAGACTTGCGCGTTACGTCGATTATGAAGCCCCTGGAATGTATCGAAAGTTGACAAAAATAAAAACGTATGGCACTCAGGCCGCGGGGCTATTGCAAAGCATTTTTATTCACTTATGGGCGAGGCTGCCAATTTTTGCTGATTTTGCAATTATTTTTCTTCGCCCTTTGTATTTTAAAAAGTATTGTGTTTATCTTATGCTCGAAAACTGATTCTTACGAAGAAAACAAAGTGCTCAAGCATGCATTAGAATTATTTGAGTTCCAATAATAGTCTAAAAATATATTTACAATTAAACATAAAAAAAGATAAGAAAATAGCTTAAAATATACAATCCGCCATGGAAGAGGTGCACTTTAACTGTCGCTGTAGCAGTAAGTATGACAGATTTGAAGATAAATCTGATATGTTATGAATACTTATATAAATGGTTATTACCTCATCTAATTCTTATAGTATTTTAAGATAGCTTTCTTTATAAACTTTTTCAAATCAAATGAATCGTTAGAAACATCAATTTTACCCCACATTTTAAACGTCATCAATAATACCGATTTATTGTTATCGTTGGGTGTTAGGGAAGGTAAAATCGGGAAGTGGCAACGCTGAGTTTTTACGTATTCTATGGAAAATCTCGTAATATTCGCCATTTCTCGATAGTTCACATTTGAACCTCAGTCGGGCAATGTACACAGTTTTTTCAAAGGAAGTTTTTTTGTGACACAAATGTAAGTATTACTGTTTCACATAAAACGATCAATGCATCATGATTCATGTGAGTAGTCAAAAGGGCCATGTTTGGGGCTATAATACAAACCGCATTGTATATTATTTAGAGAGATAAGTTTGATTTTCTCTACGCTATGATAGCCTCTACGCTATCATTTTGGTGCTCCAACGGCATATTTCTCAACGCTATGATAGCGTAGAGAAATAAATTCCCTACAATTTAGGTGATCCAACGTCACAAGCAGAGTAGATTTTCTTTCTCTCGCAAAATTTTTCTGCGTCATATCAGCAAAAATTGACGGCCTCACCCTTATGAAATTATAATTTGCATACGTCTAGTGGCACGCTAACAAATACCGTGCCGAAGTCTGGCAATGCCGCCTGTGCCGGTCGGAGTGGGGGTGTTAGGTTTTGTTAGTTACGGAATTTTTGATTCGGTCGCTGCGCTCAAAGCCCGCGATAAAAGCTATATTATGCAATAGTTTAAAAAATTATTATGATATGTCCTTTCTTTACTCAAAATATCTCCATAACAAAATATATTGTTAGTAAAGATTATAACATTTGTTAGTCTTGTTTAGCTAATGTGGCGTGTACTCACTTGAGCTCAGCGATGGTGTTGATCATGAGCTGGTTGTTGGCGGTGAGCACGTCCCAGTCCTGGCGGGTTATCGGCATGCCGGGGAGCTGGTACACAGTAAAGTGATAAATTTGTTAGTTGAGGAGGGGAAGAGGGTATTTCGGGACAAGCTCGAGCGTGTCAGATTAAGATTGTATAATATATAGGCTTCCGACAAGTGTCTAGTTATCATGGTATAGAAATCAGATTTCAAACGTGGTGAGTTAAAAAAAAATAATATTGAAATGTCATCGGATCTGTCAGATTAAGATAGGGGATGTTTAGTATACCATAAAGAAGCTTCCATATAAATCACTGATAATTCAAAGGTTAGGTAAACTTGTAGGGACATTTTAAAATATAAAGCTTCGTATTTTCCTAACCAAGCTTCGCGGATATTTTATTTTGCACTAAACTAAATGATTTAGTGCTTGTTGTGTAAAATATATTTATAATTTACCTAAATAAACAATTTTCTAAATATACTTTCTTTTTCAAAACTTTAAAATGGCGCAGTTTCTGAACCCACCGCTAAAATAAAAAACGCTGTTATTATTTTTTTATCAGTTTTACCTAATGTAAAAAACCTACTAGGTCTCCATGACGCTCGAGTGACTACATAAATAGCACTCTCCCCTCCCCTACTATGTAGGGTATATATGTTGTGAAAATAGAAGCGCTGAAAAAGTTATATTTTTAAAATTATTCTATAAGGGCAAAGGGCATTGGGTAACTTTGTATGGACCATTGGCGTAATTTTTTTTTCCAGCGGCCAGGGATAAAACCATTACTATTTTGTAGCGCTATATTAGAGAAACATAATATATTAGTAATAAAAATTGTTCTAAGTAATGTCGGAGCTGAGCTACGATTATTTTAGTTTTTTTTTTTTTTGCACCTTATGTTCACAAAATCAATCGTAATTAACATTACTTTATGGAGCTATCCTTAACAAACAGGTGTAGAAAGGGTATATTTAATCCGTTGGATATATATTTCTCACTAGCTATTGCTCACGACTTCATCCGCGTCAAATATGAATAATTTTTCATACATATTTTTACTCTGGGTTTAACTCTCAGCCGACTAAAATACAGCCAGACTTGAGACTATATTTCATTAGACAGTGGTTTTCAAAGGGCCGAATGCAATATTACGCAATTATAATTATTGTTCTTATGTATTAATGTGTTGTGGGTAAAGTGACTCTAGAGTGTTGTTCCCATAATATAATGTCGATTATTTCCACTATCGTCATCCTAGAAGATTGTATACATGGAAATCACCAGGTGATAGATACAGAAATTAAATTTACTATATCCTTATCAATTCCCGATGGAAATCATCTGTGAGAAATGTTAAGACGTTTCCAGAAGCTGAATGTGGTTCTGATCACAATCTCCTTGTGGCTTGCTTTAATCTGCGCCTTAAAACACCTAGAAAACGCGTTGTCAACAAACGTTACCAATTGAATGAAGCTGAAAGAAACGCTTTTCGACAGACCATGGCGGACAGGTTGAGGTCTTTGGGCTTGGACTTGAGCTCGGCTGACACATTCTGGAATCAACTAAAAACTTTTCTCAACGACTCTTTAAAGAGGCTCTAAACAACAACCTAAGCCTGTAGAGAACTGGAATAATATAAGTCTGGAGCCAAGCATCCTACGTTCCGAGGTGCTGTATGCGCCACTTTTTGACAATGCTTCAGTAATTTCCTTACAGCATGTAGTATCAAAAGTTCACAATTCAAGTACGAAAAGATCCCTTCAGTACGAGTGATCTTATGTATTCTGGAACGAAGTTCCTTATCGCGCGTTGCGAAAGCGGGCTAGGCGGAAAAAAATTAAGACCAAAAGTTGTAACGACACTTTTTGTAGTAGTAAGCCGTGCAGCGTGCAGCGTTTCTTTGTCTCTCTGTCTCTCTCTTTCTCTCTATCTCTCTCTCTCTCTCTCTCTCTCTCTCTCTCTCTCTCTCTCTCTCTCTCTATCTCTCTCTCTTATAGAAAGCAACTTCTTTGCATCCAGGTATCCCTTGCAGCTCTCAAGTTTTTAGAACGAAGTTCCTTATCGCGCCTTATCGCGATTGATAGACGGGAAAAAGTTGTAACGGCACTTTTTGACCGACAGAGAGCGTTGATGTGGCGATGACGTCAACTGGCGGAAAATTTAAAATTCTACCATTCCTCTATGGCAGGAAATTGAAATTTTTTTACTGGGTGGGGTGGCAGTGAGGTACTCTTCAGTTATTAATTTTTTTATAACTTAGTTCCATCCGGATGTCCCTTGACACGTCTCGATTTTTTACCAGGAATGCCTATTAATATTTTTTTATAATTTATTGAATCACCTGCTGCACCTGTCCGGGCTGCGGCGGCTGCGCGGGCTGGAGGGGCTGGCCCTGCGTGTGGCTGTACACCGCCGTCAACATCGACAGAGAGTTCATCTGTTTGCCGATCACCTGCGAACAATAAAGTATTGTTGCTATGATATAGTATGCTGGCGCTTAAAGGTTAAATGAAAAATGTTAACATTATAGTCCATTGAAATGTTACAGTTTTAGGACCGAATATTGCATTTATTAGAGGACGCAATTTTATTTTCGGAATATGTTGGGGGGCTCAATAGAAGCTTAACCTCAAGTTTGTGGGGTCGCCTCCTTTGTCCCCCGGCCGCCATCTTGAAAAAGGGGGTAACAACACTATTTTCGTGATATTTCGGAAACTATAAGTCTTACAGAAAATTTTTAAGAACATAATTTGTTGCAAATTATTTTGCCTACAAATATGTTTATATAATTTTTTACCCTAAATTAAAAAATTAAAAAGTTATAAGCAAAAAAGTGATAAATTTTTTTAAAGGTTTATTATCGCTCTTTAACTTTGTTTAATACATTTTACAAAAAAATTACCTTAGAACAACCTTGTTAATGATCTTTTGAGAAAAAGATCCCCAATACCCCCGATCTCATGAAATTAATTTTCTGCAGATGCAAAGGAAACTGTGAAGGCATGCGTGCCTGCAGAAAAGCAGACCTAAAATGCTCTACAGTATGCCTACTATTCTGTAAAGCTTTTCAGACCTGCTTTTCTGCAGCCACAGTCTGCAGTATGCCTACTACACTACATAAATATATGCAAATTGCAAACTATATCATAGTATGCCTACTATACTAGTCTGCATATGCCTACTATACTATAAAGCATTTCAGGCCTGCTTTTCTGCAGCCACACATAGTTCCACAGTTTCCTTTGTTTCTGCAGAAAATTAATTTCATGGGACCGGGGGATCTTTTTCTCAAAAGATCATCTACAAGGTTGGTCTTAGGATTTTTTTGTAAAATGTGTTAAACAAAGTTAAAAAGTGATAATAAACCTTCTAAAAAAAAATCACTTTTTGCTTATAACTTTTTAAATTTTTGATTTAGGGTAAAAAGTTATATAAACATATTTGTAGGCAAAATAATTTGCAACAAATTATGTTCTTACAAAATTTTTGTAAGACGTATAGATTCTGAGATATCACGAAAATAGTGTTGTCACCCCTTTTTTCAAGATGGCGGCCGGGGGACAAGAGTAGCAACCCCACAAACTTGAGGTTAAGCGTCTGTGAATAAGCGCGTGGCGTGACGTCGTACTGCATACGCATCATAAAAAGTCTGCCCGTCTCTCTCGCGCGCGGTCTATCTTATGAGCGTGAAGGGGACAGATATTGTTTTTCTTATGCTACTGTTTATAAATACAGCGTGATGTTACAAGTCGGTAACGTGTGATCGGCGCGCGGCCAGCGTTCGGAACCGTACGATAATTATCGTACACATACGATAATTTTGTATGTACGTACGATGTACGATAGCATATTATTATCGTACGCAGATTATACGATAATTTTTATCATGATGCAAACATACTATATCGACGGTGGAAATTTCAAATGTCGTAAGGGACATTTTGTCGTAAGTACACTTTATATACCATCCGATAACATTTTTTCTCCTCTATCGATCTGTATATTTAAAATTTTGATATCTCTTCAAATATAGGAGATATAGCATAATTCACTTTGTCGTATCATACAAAAAAAATAACAATTTTGCCGTAAGGGACATGACCTTGATAATACTATTTTTTTGGCGTCGTAAGTCTTTGTAACTGTGAGAGATATGTGTTGTAACAGCCAATCTAAACTAATATATTATTTTAAAATTACGACATATTTTAAAAGGCATTTTTTTTCTTACTATTAATCATGAAATCCTTTACGACACTGTTCAGAAAATAAATCTTAAACATCAGCTGATGAACTTTGTCGTAAGTAACGACCTAGGCTATAATAATTATTGCAACATGTTACTTACGACAGCCGATACACTTGAAATATTCACAAAATTTTTAATTATATATATTTTTATCATAATTTATAATAAAAGTAACATAAAATAAATATTTAAAAGGGGTTTCCACACAAAAAACTAAATTTTTGCCTATTTTTGCTCGGCCCTACTCTCACTTGACCGATTTTTTATATTTTTCCTGAGATTATACACAATTAACGAAGTAAATTCCTTCCTTCTAAATTTCTGTCCTTCATAAATTTCAGCCTTCTAGGTCATCTAGAAGTGGGTTAGAATTTCAATCTATAGATTATCAGTCAGTCGCCTTTGTCACGTTTATGTGAAATAGTTTCTGAATTATGAGGGGGTCAAAAGTGACTGCAAATGGTTCGTGTAATATTACACACGGTGCTGCTCGCCAGTACTGTTTTACTTGAACTTGGCTTGGCACGCTACCACTGTCTAGATGTCAAATATTAAATAAAAGAAAAATCTACTCCCTAATAATTAATAAAAGAAAAAGGGAAGGGGAAGGGAAGAGAAGAGGAAAGAAAAATGACGTGAGTTCACAAGAGCATGCTCAATATCCGGATAGTTTAGTAGTTCCTATGAAACCTCTGTACGAAATAAAACTACTAATTTCAACTACAAAATATACAGATTTAAAACGATTATTATACTCAAACGGTACGATTCCAAAAGGGTTTCATGCTGAATACCTTAACCTTCGTCATTTGACTGAATTCCCAGACACGTAGACCCTTATTTTATTCCTATTTAAGCGAACGTCTTCATCATAGTTTAGCTTCAATGTTTAATATTTTCAGTTCAATCATTCGAAAATCTAAGATTCATACAAACTTTCATCCCCTATTCTATCTCCGTAGGGGTGGAATTTATTAAAAATCCTTTATTTGGGGATGCTTACGTCATAGTAACTTTATGCATCATACATGCAAAGTCTCAGCCCGATCAGTTTAAAATTATTAAAGTTTAATAAAAACTTTCATCTCATTTTTTATCCCCTCGGGGGTAGAATTGATCAAAATCCTTTCTTAGCGGAATAAGGAGAGCCCTCCTTGATCCGCTAAGAAAGGATTTTGATACAACAAACGTGATTTATTTGAATTTTTTTACTCATAGGTAATCCATAATGGCAACATGTAGGCACTTGAAGTAAACACAAAAATCCTTAATTATGTTCGTTATTTAATAGTAATAAAATAAATAATTGAAGAGGGCTCTCCTACAAAAAACACAATTTTTTCGCTTTCCAACCGTACGGAATCTTTTGTGTCATTCTTGGAATACTCAAAAAATCGGTTAGGTGCGAGTCAGACTCGCACTTGGCCGATTTTTAGAGTACTTCAAGAACCCAGCTATTACATACCAAATGAATTATAGTTAAATTAGGAAGCTCATGAAAATTTTACCCTAGCCAACTCATATTTTGTAGTTATTTTATAATTAAAATTTAGTATTTCGCAATCTCCTATGATGTAATTTCAATGAAAACAATTATGT
The DNA here is from genome assembly GCA_905333045.1 of Lysandra bellargus. Taxonomy (NCBI): domain Eukaryota; kingdom Metazoa; phylum Arthropoda; class Insecta; order Lepidoptera; family Lycaenidae; genus Lysandra; species Lysandra bellargus. Next base: position 7,387,093 of record HG995326.1, read on the forward strand.
TCTTGGAAGTTACTTCATTATCTTGATTATTAAGTATGCTTTACAACATTAAAATGCCAGATGATTCAGACTATTCGGTGGTTACAACAAAATACTTCAAAAAGGGCCACATGTAAGGGGCGTTTGTTCTAAAATTCCCGTGTGTATAGGACATCATCTCCTAAACTATTGCGTTTTTCTAGGATTACTTGACTTATAGCTGTAAATGATGTAATTCGAAACAAAACTGTCTAGAAATTATTTTAATAGGTTGTAAAATGAAAGAGTTATGCCAGTTTGAAAGTAAGAAAAATGTTTTTTTGCTCTCCTGTAAAGTTGGGGTTTGTCCCTTACGACATTTGAAATTTCCACCGTCGATATTTTTAAACATGCTGTATAGTGAAATTGGATAAGTGTGAGCACTGTGAACGTGCCAGCTTCAGTTAACTGATCTATAATTTACAATTGAGAATAATACAACCCGAGAATAGACAGCACGAAAACTGAACTTTCAATCAAATTATTATTTTTATACACGCTTTAATTTCACACAATATTATAAGGTTTAGGTTTAAAGACTTTATTTCTCAAAAGATTACAAAAATCACTTATAATAAGTCACACATTTTGTGACTTATAAGTATGAATCATATCTACTCGTTTTAAAACCATTACCTCGTCAACTTTCTTATGCAGATCTCTCATAACGTCTTGCACTTGTCCAAGCCCCTGGAAAATCTGCCTCAACTCCCTCTGGCCGTCCGATTCGAACCAGTCCTCCATCTCGCCGTCTCTGTCACGCACCTGCAAAAAGAGAAGGATAGCTTAGAAAAGGAGTTAGCTAAACTCCTTTTCTAAGGATTTATTACTGGCTAAAAAATAAGACATACTTCATCGGGATGCTCTTTCCTGTAGTCCTCTTTCTGTTGCTCCAATTTCTTCTGATACTCCTGGTATTCTTGAGACAATTTCTGCTGTTCGTCGCTGCTCATTTGCTGCCCACCTGTAAATGTTACTTACGTTAATATTTAGCGTGAATTAAAATTACAAAAATAGGTCAATGGTCGACAACGACTGTAAAATGTGTGACGTGTGAATGGTCCAGTTCATTTACAATACGAAATATACGCACATGGTCGGGCGTAAATTTCGTATTGTATATGGTGTGGTTGTGGTTGTCGTGTGGTTGTGGTACGAGTGGGTTAGCCCTTAATAGCGCCAGGAATTTAGTTCTAACTTTTACTCAACTATCCACCAATATTATCTATCCAACTTTAAGGATACAATAAGTGTCTAAACACACCATGCCGAAGTTCCGCGGCGGTAGTTCGGCATGGTGTGTTTAGACACAAAAGATTTCTCATACATGGAGTGACTCATACATCATACATACATTATTATAATATACATACCGGGCTGCTGCGTGGTGTGCAGCGAAGTGGTGAGCAGGTGCACGACGTCGTGGTCGTCGGCGAGCCCGCCCGTGGCCGCCGACAGCCCCAGGTACCCGCCGCGCGGCAGCACCACGTTCTCGGCGCGGAAACACAGTTCGTAGTCCGCCTCGTTGTTAGTCAGACCTGCACGACATTAATGATGTTAGCGTCAGTCAAATCTTATTTAGTATACACTTCAGTTACTAAATATCCACCGCCACTATCACGGAATTATAGCGATGCTATTCTAGAAATAACAGATACTTAAGATTAAAGGGCGCGGCCAAAAGTGTCAGTCCACAGACGCATGCAGTTTACGGCAAAGTAGTGTTTTGAATCAAATATTGACTTACGAGATTCATGCGTATGTACTATATTGACATTATGTTCTGATTTGTAGTTGTATGAGAAACTGGCGACATGGCCTTACTTAAGGGCAAGCGGCGCCTCATAGCATTTATTTTTATTTTTATGTCTGTGAATCCGAAGTAGAGGTTTAGTGCTGATTAACATTTATACAGTAGCTGGCCCCATTTGACTAGTAGATGCTGGACATTGCGATTAATCCAGCGCTAGAATTTAGTGACATCATCACTCACTACTGTATCAATATAAAGCAGCACATAGCATGGTACTTAACATAACATTTTGTTTATCTCGTACATACCGTTGTGGAAGTACACAGTGAGGGTGTTGAGGTAGTACTCGATGCGTGCGCGCGTCGGGTACGGCTTGTTGCGGAAGTCGCGCAGGCAGCCCGACAGCAGCTGCGTTGACCCGTCACTAAACATACAGATTATTAATAGATATTTTGGCTTTTGATGTAAATATTTTATAGAGTGAACCTAAAATGACATATCGGTTGTTTGACGTCCGTATAACCAACGCTCTACTGCAAATTGACTAGCTGTGTATAATCCTTCGATCGCGGATTCTTGGAAATCTATTGTTTACGCGGTCGAAGAGTTGATAGGTTAATATTCTTCTTCGTAACACCAAAACTTTTAAATTTTTTTAATATAATCTAACAGCATTTTAAATATAGAGGTTATTAATTTTCTGCCTGAACGTGTGTGAATCATCAGATTTAGCTCGGTCAACAAAGTATTTGTAGAGTGCGTGAGCGGGAACCTAAGCGATTTCTGCTGGAACTTATTCAGGGTGGTTAAGGACAAAACATACTAAAAGTCCTGACGTCTAGGAGGTGAGCCGGCGAACTACACGCTCGGGAAAAGTAAAAATTAAAAAAAGCTTTATTTTAAATATGTAGGTATTCCTTTCTAATTTTGTTTGCAGCGACAAAATATTGTTCTTAGTAAAGCCTCAGATGCTGGTAAGTCGTCTATTGTTCTTGGCGTCAAGATATTACCTTCATTTTTCCACCCTCACTCTTGAGGGGTCAGCTCATTCCCGATGATTCCTGATGTTTTTTATACAAATAACTAAGCTGGCAAACAAGAGTATGGTCTACCTGATGTAAAATGGATTTACCGTAATGCCTATGCGACGTCTGCAGCACCAGGGGTGCTACAGGTGCGTTGCCACTTTAAGGTGTGTGATGACAGGGGTGAGGGGATGAGAGATGTAGGGTTCGGTGAGTAAGGCCCTCTCACTCACTGAACAAAGCACAGAAGCGATAAAGCATTATTCAAACTAAATAATATTATATTATTTAGTTTGAATAATGCTGGAATATTTAAAAATAAAGCTTTTTTGAATTTTCACTTTTCCTGAGCGTGTAGTTCGAAAATGGATGAGAATTTGGAAAAAAATTTATAGAATCTAATTTATAGGAAATTTAATAAGCTTTAATGTCACAATAGAATATTTTTTGCTACAACGCATAGTTTTTTAGTTATTGACGAAAAACTAAAAACTTAGACCTTTGTCGCCCCCCCCCCCCCCCCCCCAATCACCCTGAATAAGTTCCAGCAGAAATCGCTTAGGTTCCCGCTCACGCACTCTATACCCTCTTTTGAGTCATTCGTTAACCGGACTAATTATGTTATGTCCAAAAGTATCTGTGTATTTAAGATGACCTTGTTACAGAATGACAAAACAATAATATTTTAGTAAACAGTCCAGAAAGTTTACATATACATCGCGACAGCGCGATAACATGTCTTTGAACATTCTGTAGGTCAGTTTTGTTGTTAACTTTGATATAAATAACAAAAAATTACCGCACTTTGTTTTACTTTACATCTCGACTCTCGAGGATATCAAAGCGGAACGGATTACCGTTAAAATTGCAATTAGACATGGAGATAGTAAATTAATAAACATGTTTGTGAAATAACCTCTTTTTTTGATTGAGTTTAGAATCATAAAATCAAATTGTGAAATAATTAGGTGCAAACCATAATACCAGTTTGGACTTCAACATTATGTAAGCAAGGCCCCCTCTAAGGAGCCTCTGACTTATTTGCAGCTCCTGTAGAGGCTCCAGTTTATAAGAGGTAGTACTTATTGCCATGAGATATTATATTGTTTGTTTTAACATTTAACAGTCTTGAAAGTATAGCAAGTTGGCACCATGACGCGATTATGGTATAGTATGTCGCGGCAGCCGCAGTATGAATAGTCTAAGCAGCTATTTGAATTTAGACAATAATAATATCGAACTGACCAGGGCCGAATTCATATTTTTTATGCCACTTTAATTTTGCCGCCCCTACGTACGAATTCTGCCGCCATCCTAGGACGCTAATCACGCTATAGCGTAGCCATGGACTATATTGCCTATACATAGATCCAGGCTGGACTTACCTCTTATGATCGAAGCTCTTGGTGCCATCGTTGACGACGGCCATGATGTAGGGGTTGTTATGTTTGTTGTCGTTGTCGAAGGAGTCGAAGATGACGCCTAGGCCGTTCCAGCGGTCCGACGAGCCGAACACGTCGCCCGTGTATTCACCGCGTTGCGTCGTGTACCAGAACGCCTAAAAGCAAAATATTTATGTTGCTGTTACTATGTACTATCAGAGAAGTTGATTCCTAGGCAGATGGGGGACCTACGCGGCACGCGCTACGTAGTTTGGTAGCGTTACGTCAAACCCAGCCGACAGATCACAATAGCTATGTCCACACTATGCGCTTTCATTTTCAATTTTCGTCATCTTCTTTGTATTCAACTTTCGTTTGGCGCTTTCAATCATTGAATGCGTTAATGAACGCAACGGCTACATTGTAATTTTTGTTCATTTGCAGTGTCTGTCAGCTTTGTAACATGTGCGACGAGAACGTTGTGGTACTGGGTGGAATATGTGCGGCTTATTTGGTCATAAGAAATTAAGAGCCCGGGTTACCCTCGAAATTCTCATACATACGTAATAACCAAAATCATTTTCTCATACGAAAATATTTAACATGTTTGAGTTATTTTTCAGCTTAAAATAGTAATTACCTAGGTTCCTGTACAAAAATGAACTTCAAAATATTTAAACACAAAAAAAAATTTTTTGTATATAATTTTTTTTTACTAAATTTACTACTAAATATTTAAACACTAAAAAATAGAGTAAAACACTAAAAATATATAAATAAATATTAAATTTACTACAAAATATTTCAACTCTAAAAAATATTTTTTTGTATTTAAATATTTTGTAGTAAATTTACCGTGTCCGTGAAAAAGCTCACATTGGCACGGGGGAGGTGCCCCAGTGCCATCGTGAGCTTTTTCACGGTGCCACGGGAGGGGTGGCTGAACGCCGGTATGCGTGTGTGATTGTGTGCGTGTATGGCAGAGCTCACTGCCGAGAGATCCCGCGACCCGCGGTGTCGGTGTTTGTAATGATGAGTAGTCGCAGCAAGCAAAATAATCTCCGGGTGAAAAAAAGCTCACGATGGCACTGGGGCACCACCCCCGTGCCATCGTGAGCTTTTTCACGGTGCCACGGGAGGGGTGGCTGAACGCCGGTATGCGTGTGTGATTGTGTGCGTGTATGGCAGAGCTCACTGCCGAGAGAGATCCCGCGACCCGCGGTGTCGGTGTCTGTAATGATGAGTAGTCGCAGCAAGCAAAATAATCTCCGGGTCTCCGGGTCAGCTCTGAAAGGGCTGGAGAATCCCATACGTCGCCTTCGGGCGGCGGGCGGTCCGCGTATATGGAGCGGCCACTTTCTGCGAAGATGCCTGCATCTTTTCGTCCTTCTCCTCCCTTCTCTACCCCTTGGTAGAGAAGGGAGGAGAAGGACGAAAAGAAGGAGGAGAGGAAGGGTAGCGCTAAGAAGCGCGCGGATTCCAAGCCGGTGCACCTAATCGCATCGGAGAGGGAGCCGCCTACCGATGAAGATAGAGACAGCGAGGTCTGCTTCTCGGCGTCCGGCAGTAATATGTCGCTGGACTCCGTTGGGTTGCCCGCACCATCCGAACGAACGACTCCCCTAAAAAGACTGACGAGGCGCCGTCGACTAGCAAAGTCGACGGTACCGGCACCCAAAAGAGGACGTGGCCGTCCTCCTAAGACCGGCCAGTGCGTCGGCCTGGCTAAGGCGCAGGCCGACTACGACCGTGAAAAGGAGGAGGCTCTCCGGCTTCAGGACGAAGAAGTCGTTGCCCAACAAGTGGGCAAGGCGAGGCTTGCGAGTGCGTGTCTCAGCGCCGCCTTCAGAGGGTCCGAGCTCTCCGCCTCTTCTCCTTCGGGAAAAGAGGTTGAGAGGCTGTGGACGGGCGCTGATATCAGCAGGACGGTGGCAGAGACATTGAAGACCATCAATATGGTCGCCACGAAGTCCACGAACCTTAAGGGAACATATAGTACCTTAAGGAGTCGGTGGCGACCATAAAGATGGTCTTCAACAAGTTGGCGGACCTCTCTACAACAGAGCAGGTGAAGAAGCTGGAGGCCCGAAACACGCGCCTCGAAGGGCAAGTGGCGGCGCTACGCCAGGAGCTGGACGAGGTGCGGAAAAGGGCCTCGCAACCTACCGGAGACGACATGCGTCAGCTGTTGGCCGAGGTTTCCCGTGCGAACGCGGAGACCTTCGGCAATATGCTGAACGCTAGGCTCGCCGGGCTGAAGGACCGCCTCCTGCCGGAGCCAAGGCGGAGGCCACCGCTGGCGTCGGATGGGGATCGGGGTGAAGACATTCTACCCGTCCCCGCGAGCGTCGTTGCGCCTATTGAGGAAGACACGCCGGGACCCCCTCTGCCGAAGGCGAAAGGGAAACCGGCCAAAACCAAGAAGACGAAGACGCAACCGTCGGTAGCGGCAGTCCCAGAGGTTCCTGCCACATCAATGGCGCCAAAGGGCAAAAAGGCCCGCAAAAAGAGGAAGCGGCCTTCTATGGCAGCTTAGGAAGCGGCACAAGGGGGAGCGACCATCAGAAGCGGTCGCACTTAATGGAGAGTGCCTGGCCGGCGATGTCCGGGTGGGGCCTATGAGGGAGGGGCCACGGGGGGATGGGTCGTGTTGGATCCGCCTCCCAGCCGCGGCCGCCAAGAAGCTCTCGAGCTCTGGGCGGTTGCGGGTTGGCTGGGTGTCAGCGAGAGTGACGTTGTTGGCCGCGAGGCCGACGCGTTGCTTCCGCTGCCAGGACACCGGCCACGTGGCTACCAAGTGCCAGTGCCCGGTGGACCGCAGCCGGACTTGTTACCGATGCGGGAAACCGGGGCACAAGGCGGCGGAGTACGGGGCTGCAGAGCCAAACTGCGCCCTGTGCGAGGCCGCTGACAGGGCAGAAAGGGGGCACGTGCTGGGCGGCAGAGGATGTCCATCTGCCGTGAAAAAGCCGGCCCCCTGAGAAGAGAAGGCCCCGTCCAAGACTCGGCAAAAGCCGAAGCCTAAGGGCGTGCGGGCTCCGCCCGTCTCTGCCGCTATGGAGACGGAGGCCTAGACCCGCGGGCGGCGATCGGGGGATCCCCGCTCGCATAAAGAGTCCCGAGGTAACAGCCCCCCTATAGCCCGGGGGGCTCTCGGCGAGGTCAGCGGTCAAAGCCGCTGGAAGAAGATGCCGGTTGCGGCTGCGCGCGGGAAGGGGCGGAATTGAATTACCCCGCGGTACCCATCCCTCCCGCACTAGGCGCATGACGGAGGGCTGGGGGGGTTTTAGTGGGTAGACCTCTTGTAGGGAGTCCCACATACCCCCGCCCCTTCCCCCGAAGGGGTGGGGGATACGCAAAGTATTTCCCCTCCTTAAAAAAAAAAATGGTCAGAGGGGAAAGTCTCTCAGGGAGTCAAAAAGGCTTATAACTGTTATAACTGTCTTGGGACACGAGGGGAATTAATTCAGAATAATTATTATTAGTTTGTGGGGTTTTCTTTGAGACCGTTTTCACTACATGCATACTGAGGCACGCTAGTAGATCGTTTCTTAAAAATGGCTTTCAAGTGTTTGTTTACTATTTATGGGCAATTAATATAATCGATTACGATCCGGCGATTTTTAACTCATTCGACCATAAGAGCCCATCAATCTCCAAGCGGCACCCGGCTGTCTCATAAACATTGAAAATCTATTGTGTCTGCGATTCCCACGATCGAGGTATAAAACTACATACCAGTCCATCAGCGCCGATTCTGCCGCGACCGGAGATCTTGAACATGACGTCGACCTCCCACCAGTCGAAGTTGATAGGGTTCTTGGTCCATATCGCGCCCTTCTGGCTGCGGAGCGACGGCGCTAGACGCACGCTCTCGCCCGACGCGATGGCGTCTGAAAATTGTTTTACTTATTGAATTATCAGAATCGAAAAAATAATATTGAGTGAGGTATTTATTTTAAGCTATTACCAATCGCTATCTAATCATATCTTTATTGTAGCTGGATGGTTTCGATGAGTTGGTTAGTTCCATAAGTCTACTGAACTGATAATGATAGATTATTATTATCAGTTCAGTAGACATATTAAACTTCCTACAGATGTTTTTTTCTGTAGTTTATTAAAGCGTCGCGACGCGCAGCGGAGAGGATTTTTTTAACGCACTTAAAAATAAATTTTATGTTATGGCACTAAAGTACGATAAGGGATTCCCGCGTATCTTCGAGGCCGCGCGAGCATTTTTTGTAAGGTTCAAGTACTTGTGCAAAGTGCAATAAATACTTGACTAGTGCTTTGACTAATTTAAAAGTTTATTACTTTTAAATTAGTCAAAGCTAAGACTAATTTAAACATTGAATAATTTAAATGTTTTTCAAGTGCGTTACAACAATCCTCTCCGCTGCGCTTCGTTCTGTCTGCGCTGACCCTTAGAGCCGGGACACAAAAACACGGCACGGAGTCGCCTCATTTTGAATTTCTACGTGAGTTTCTACGGCACGACGTAGTACGGCGCCGTGCCGTGTTTGTGTCCCGGCTCTAAGGGTCAGCGCAGACAGAACGAAGCGCAGCGGAGAGGATTGTTGTAACGCACTTGAAAATAAACATTTAAATTATTCAATGTTTAAATTAGTATTAGCGCTCGTCGCGTTGTCGCTAATAGGCGTCAATTGAAAACAAGTAGCGCATTCGTATTACATACTAATATTAAAATTAAATGCGAATGAGTATCGGTCTGTCTGTCTGTTACCTCTTCAAGCCCAAACCACTGAGCCGATTTTGCTGTGGTATGGAGATACTTTGAGTCCTGTGAAAGGACATAGGTCATAATATAATACATTTATCCCGAAAAAATGTGGGTTTCCGCGCGATAAACTAATTTTGGCGCAACGGAGTTGCCGGCATAATTATGTAAGTTACAACATAGTACTTTTTCAACATAGTATACTCCGTTTCAATTGACAATTCATGTATGAGCTGCTTTAGTAGGTACGTATTTACTAAACAATATGAATTGGCACTATGAGTTGGTTAAAGTGCAAGTCTCAATTTTAAGATTCATTGAAAGAATATGAGAATTATGCAAATACTCAAAATAAATATTGATAAAGTCGTAAACGATATCAAACAAATAATTTATATTAATGATATTTGATATTATGAACATATAGGGAAAACTAGGGACAATAGATCCCTGTGGGACACATGGTACACTCAATTTACGGAAATTCTACCAAAGCGATGCTTATTAATTCTATCAACACTTTTTGTCTATGGTACAAGCAAACTTTTATTCACAGTCGGATGTGTCAACTATTACACGTTTCAAAGTGACAGGTCTTTTTAGATTCTATGGCGGCGCAAACCCATTTTAATGAGTATTTACAGGTTTTTATTTATTACAAAAGAGTACTTATGTACTTGCAAAAGAAACAGTTTAATTATGTTTAGTCAACCAAGTTTTGTTGATTACAGAACCCTAAAACGGAACCCTAACCAGCTAATTTTTGTATATTTGTAGGTTAATAGTTAATAGTTATATAATTTAAGAGTAACATTGTCCTACAAATAAAGCAATCTATATTTTAGGACCATCAAATCAAAGTTTGGAATCCTTTCTAGCTACCACTTTCAAGATTTTTCGCAAATAAAAAAGTTGTTTGTCTTATTAAAATGAAGCTACTCACAAAAAATTAGCTTGTTAGTAATCACAAAAAATTTGTTCTAGGGCTCCCTCACTATATGCATTTTGATCGAAAAATAATGTTAGTCTGACTCGCACTTAGCCGATTTTTTACTTGCAATAGTCTGTCTAAAGACTGCCCTAACTAAAGGAAACGAGAGCTATATTCTAAGTAGATAGAGTAGCGTAGTTTTAAGAAATTATTTGTTGCGAACGCGGCGAGTAGTTTATATCTGCAAGAGCCAAGTATGGTGTAGAGTGTAGACTGTAGAGTGATTGTAAGATTTTTTTAACAGTATGAAAGTATTTGTTAATGTGTTTAGTATAGAAGTCGCGCGGCTGCCGCACTACTCGCGACTTAATGTGAAGGCTGCCTTAGTCGATATGGTCTAGAGGTTTTTTTTTTATGAAATAAGGGGGAAAACGAGCAAACGGGTCACCTGATGGAAAGCAACTTCCGTCGCCCATGGACACTAGCAGCATCAGAAGAGCTGCAGGTGCGTTGCCGGCTTTTAAGGGGTAATAGGGGAGGGTAGGGAAGGAAATAGGGAAGGGTAGGGAAGGGAAAAGGGTAGGGGATTGGGCCTCCGGTAAAGTCACTCACTCAACGAAACACAGCGCAAGCGCTGTTTCACGCCGGTTTTCTGTGAGGACGTGGTATTTCTCCGGTCGAGCCGGCCCATTCGTGCCGAAGCATGGCTCTCCCAAGTCAAAAAGGTTTTTCGATCAGCACGAGAATCTGACGAGAGTTTCACAGTTTTTACCCATCCCACAAAAGTGCTCAAAGCCGCTAAAGAAGTTTTCACTTCAAAATAGGATACAACAGTTACATGAAATAGAGTACTATTCAGACATACTTAAGTTTAATTTTTTTTTTTAAATAAAGGTAAATTAATGTTATTTACCCTTGTAGCATGTGATTTCTCTATTTTTTTAGAAACTTATCTAAACTATTTTGCATAAAAACCCGTTTGTGTTTTTTATGGTAGTCAATAATAAAGTCCTGCCACACAGAGGCGAATAGGACTACACATATACATGAGTGCTTAAAATATCGCTAGTTCGTGACCAAATACACTGTTACTATTATATTTATTTAAAATTATTGTATGGGTAGTATTATAAAGTATTGTATGATTGTATACTGTACTTATAGGTATTATTATAATTGTGAAAGTTTGTTGGACTAACTAAAGAAACATTTATAAAAAAAATCGTAACGTAAAATAATAAACAAGCCCAAAATTGATTTTACATTTTAAATAATACAATGTACAAGATACATAAATATTTAAAAAAATGTAAGTATAATAATTATTAATTACTTACCTTGTTTTATTTCTCATTTTAAAAGCGACTTCTTTTAAATATTTTTTACATGCATTTTTATTCATTTTTTGGGCTTCATATATACACTTATATATAGATCTAATCCTATGTATCTACTATTTACACTATTATACAAACAAAATAATATCCTTTATGAATTATGCAAATATTTACACAATTAAAATGTTCGCAATTCAGAAAGTCAAAATATAGTCTTCTTTTGGATTCTCGGAGGGCGCGATCGAACATAGGTCCACTTCCTAAGAGGCACTCAGCCAGACTAAAATGACTCCATTGAAGGAGAGCGCTATTCACGTTCCAAGTAATAGAAAGAGATAGACAGATCTAGTGTGCCTTCACAAAAATTTTACGTAAGCGGCAAAATAAAAAGTAGGAATAAAAAACGAACTATAATGGTTATGAAAAAGTATTTTGAGCAAATTTAGGTTTTATGAATGCCTATTTAGATATTAAAAAATATTTCATAAAAACCCGCAAACTTCGAAGATCCAAGCAAAAATGTATCTAAAACAAGGTTTTTTATAAAAAAAAACTATTGAGCATTTTTTCAGTAATCGTGTTTTCGTCTTGAGCATTTAATCTTCATGAACTGAAGTTACTTGTGTAAAAAAATCAGCTTTCTAGACCTTACAGATTTTGAGATCTAGGTTTAAATATGTAGTCAAATTAGGGTCAGGTGCATTCTTAATTACACCTCCAACGTGGGTATCGCAAGCACAATAGATTTTCAATTGCTATGCGGGGGATGATGGGTTAATATAATATTAAACCACCTATTATATTTTTTTCTCATAACTGTTCAACATAGCTTATGTTATGTCTTATAAAAATCGACTTTGTAGTCCATTTTTATAAAATTTCATGTAATAATAATATATAATTATAGATCCTTTCCCATGGAGGAAATTTGGACCTATCAATTCTAACATGGATCCATAATATTATGTCATGTCTAGTACAATATGTGCAATTTATATCCTTATATCTTGAAAAATGATGTTTCCCATTTGAAACCAGTGTTTTACCCTGGGTGTTCTGTATTCTTATTGATAAACAATTTCTCTGATATTATTTCTACAAAGAAAAAACAGAATAAAATTATACACTCATTAAGTCTGTTAGTATGACCATTTATTTCCGCCTACGAATAACAAAACTAAGGAAACGTAACTCCCATACTTCAACCGTTTTAATTTTGGCTCCTTTTCGAAAACTAAAATATGACAATTCAGATTCTCGCCAAGGTCGTTTCCAAGGTAACGTATCATAATATTGCGCACTGGAAGACAGCCTGCGCGGCTATTGTCACTGTCACAGTTATGAAACAAAGCCATGGACAATAATTCTCAAAAGAGGATGGCATTATGCAGTATACACCAAGCATATATCACGAAGAAAGGAGTACATAATTATTATTTTAAAATCAAACATTTTCCTCTGATCCTTAAGTCATTGATAATTATAATATATAATAATTTTGAACAAACCTTGTACGACTCGGACGAATTTAAAACCATCCAGAGCACCTAGACAAGATGTTTTCAGATTACAAAAATCTATGTGCTAAATTATTACAGAATTGAAATAAAAAACTTACGGTGCAAATAGGCAATGCAGATTTTCGTAATATCTTTAATTTTCGGTCATTACTCATACAAAATATATCATGACTATTAAAGTGTATGCTACATAAACTAGTAATCTGGCTCGGCATCCAATTCGGTTCGTTTCTTACTAAACGAAGTACGAACGGCATTATAAAAATAAGATACTCCATACTGATGTCAGTCAGACCCTCGTTTATGATTAAATTGTTACACCTTGCATAACACTGTCCATGGCGACTTTGTAAAAATTTTGTAATTATATTATTTTTTTATTATTGCATTTTTACAATAACATGTAAACTTAATAAGACAAACACAAAGAGACCAGCTTCATTTTACACAAATACCCTGTATCCAACATAAATAAACCATCTTTTTGGGCATGTCTTTGGGTTGGAAAAATGCAAGAACTTTACCTAAGCATAATTTAAAAAAAATCAAATACTGATGAAACTTGAAAGGTTATTTCTGTATTAAAAGTCATATCTGTATGACTTCTACACCATTTCACAGGGCATTTAGGCATTTTAACAACGAAAATGTTGTAAAAAGCTATGTAAAAAGTAAGTAAACAAATTGTAAAATGAGTTTGACAATAATTATCATGTCAACCTGGTTGAATGTCACTCGTGTATATGTACACGAAAAATGTGTACCGAACACATGCATAAAGTATACATGTATTCGGGTCACATTTTGTAGCCTTTAGGTGCACTTTTTTTTGACGGAGTTACTCTTCCTTAGTTTTGTTATTCGTAGATTTCCGCATATAAATGTGGCAAATAAGGTTTTCAGTTTTACTTTGAACCACGAGTGATGTCGTGGAACTAAACAAGAAATATATCATTTGCTATCCCGCTCGCACTTATGTGTTAACATATATTTTATCACTCTCGAACTTGACAGATTTCACTGACGTGTCGCTGTCATAAGCATAAAATCGCAACAAGAACCTATTTTACTAATTCATAAGATAAAACATTACTGAAAAGGCGAAAACCGAAGTCCTTCTGTCTTACAAATAACTTATTTAGGACTTACAACAATTGCATAGCAAATAAATATATAGAAAAATACTTACTTCCACCGTATTCCCAGAAAGGCACCGATCCATCTTTTTGGGCTAAATATGGGGGCTTAAATGAGTATTTATATTCAAAACGTCTGTGAACTGTTTGCGTATTTGATGAAACCAGGACACATAGCACAGTACACACTAAAAGATTTAAATTTAAAGAAGACATGTCGGTTTTGCCAGCAAGCCGCAACATCCGACCAAATTCAACAATCAAAAGATAGTCAGTTTTGATGACACTTGACGTGCTTGACGTTGGCAGTTTTTTTTTCTAAACAATATTAATTGCAAAATGGCAATGGGTAACTCTTTTTTAAATCTCCACCAGACGGCGCGACAGTAGACACTTCAGGATTTTACTAGTTTCATATGGTCAATGGGATTTTATATTGGCACAGTAAAATAGCAATATTGAATATTGTGCTATTGGTTTGGTTCTCCACCGATCAGGGCTTCAAATATCGTTATTTTTTCATAACGTTACTGCTTCAAGGGCATAGACAACGTTATGAAAATTTACCCGATATTAGAAATAACGGTAAAAATTGAAATTAATAGCGATAATTATTGTTATAACGGTTAATAGGATATAATATAACAGTAAATATAAATGTTCTTTGATAACGTTACCTTTTGTAAAATAAGTACTTAATTTAATCAGTCAGTTCAGTGTGCAGTATGCACAAAATTAAACTAGAGTCTAGACGTGTCTGGTGACCAGTAGGTGTATATTATAGGAAAAATGACGTCTAATGAGAATGACATGGTCAGTAGTTCAGTACTCAGTATCTTTGTTCAAATATTACTAATTTATGGTTTGTATAGTAAATTATTGTATTGCCAGCACGTACGCCGTGCGCTGGCTGCCGGTCGGATTCTGTTGTTTTGCAGACGACGAGGCGGGGCGGGCTTTTTGTCCACGAAGGAATCAAGATCTTTATCCTTATTATCGTAACGTTATGAAGCCAGTGTCGAGAATACACCGTTTACCATTATAAAACCTATTATAACCGTTATAACAATGAAAGGTTTCCTTATTTTTAATCTCCACCAGACCAGGGCTTCAAATAACGTTATTTTTTCATAGCGTTACTGCTTTAAGGGCATAGATAACGTAATGAAAATTTACCCGATTTTAAAAATAACGTTAAAAATTTATATTAATAACGGTTAATGTTATAACGTTATATAGGATTTATAACGGTAAATATATGTTCTTTGATAACGTTATAGTCCGTCAAGAAAGTCATGACAGGCGGGAAAATTTTCTAAACGTAATCACGCATAAAAGGTGTATTTTTTCTTTGTATTTTCACACAAATCTCGCAAAAAAAGTGGGCTGCGAGTGAGATTTAGTGCACCGTGCACGATCGCATACCTGATACCAGAAAATAACGTTTTAATACTTCAGTCGGAATTTCCAGGAATTGCTATTGTATTCTATTGTTGTCGCGATCACCGGTGCTCGCGCGGGGCCTGAAGGAATATTTACCGTTATTATTATAACGATATTTTTTCATTTATACATATCGAAAAAATATCGTTATAATAATAACGGTAAATATAACGTTATTTTACTAAATATCGTTAAAAAAATTACGTTATCTGGCTACCATTATGAAAATAACGGTACGTAACGATATTTTTTCTGTTATTTGATAACGGTATGAAGCCCTGCACCAGACGGCGCGATGATAGACACTTCTAGATTTTCTATTGGTTTACCACCGATCTGAAATTATCTACAGGTTGGCATCACGGATACATATTGATTGTGTTTCTAAAAAATATCAGTGTACTGTCAAGTGTGGCATAAATCAAAATATCTTAAGCCTAAGCGATCATTGGCCCAGGCGATTAGGCCAGTATACTGGTAGGAGCTCAGGAACACGCAAATTGTCAAACTGAAAACTGACAACTAAAAGAGTTTTGGCGGGCATGTCATGGGCATGTCAGTTTCAGACGTCCTCTACTTTTTATTGTTGGTGTGGTTTTTATTCTTTTTTCCCAAATTGTGTTATTTGGGTCTTTGATGTTCATTATTGGTAAAATATTAGCCATGAAATACCCGTTATCTTGCACAAGTGCAGGTAAGATGTTGTCAAAACCAAAATGTATAATTCCTGTGACATTTGGTCTGAATATCGGTAAATAGGGCTATTTCTTCCGTGAGTTTTAACTAAAACATCGTTGTAATAACTTTGTTATCCTCGTTATTGGAATATTATGGCGTCTTTTTCAAATTGAAATGTATCCAGTTTTACATTCTTTTGCCCAGTTTTGTAGCAATTATTGATGGTATTCCCTGGTATTACCAAAGGTATTACCGATAGTTGTCTACCCATACGCCATCTAGTTACTAAAATGGAAACTGTTTGACAATCAAATTAAAAAATTAAGAAAATCCCTCTTATCAATTGAAGCAATAACGTTATGAAAAAATAACGATATTTCCTAATTTAAGCTGGGGGCCTAGACAAGATCCATTTTCTGTAAGCGTTAACGAATACGGAAAAATCTAATTGTATGGAGTGGACATTTGCTAACTTGATGTCACGTGATTGCTGATTAAATGGTAGACAAAGTCATTATTCCTCCTGCGGAAAGGAACGTC
The DNA here is from genome assembly GCA_905333045.1 of Lysandra bellargus. Taxonomy (NCBI): domain Eukaryota; kingdom Metazoa; phylum Arthropoda; class Insecta; order Lepidoptera; family Lycaenidae; genus Lysandra; species Lysandra bellargus. Next base: position 7,403,597 of record HG995326.1, read on the forward strand.
GAAGTGAGCGTGAGACGCAAACGACAAAAATGTTCATAAAAATGGTAGACAAATGCCACTTTTGACAAACGCCAATGATATTTTGTCGTTTCCGCGAACTGATAAATTAGCGGGAGATCGGACCCAGACCCTAACGCTAGAAACGAGTAAACAGTGATATTTTTGTGTGTTTTTAATTCAAATTAACTAGTGAAAATGCATAGTTTGAGATTATTAAGGGCAGCTTATAACGAAACAACATTGCAAAGACGTCAAACAAGAATCAATCGTCGTAAAAAGCACAGACTACTTAGAAGAACTAACGTTGTAAAAATATGGTGCAAATTATGAAGATGGAGGACTTGGAATTTATTCATTGTTTTAGGTTAAATAAACAAAGTTTTTGGCGTCTTTGTGATGATCTTCGGCGATTAACCTCATTGAAAGGTACACGGGAAATTAGTTTAGAAATCAAGGTAAGTTTTGTACCTACTGAGCTAACCTTACATAAAACTAACGCTTGCACGGAAAACACTTGGATCTTGTCTAGGGCCCGATAACGTTATCGAATAACAGAAAAAATATCGTTACGTACCGTTATTTTCATAATGGTAGCCAGATAACGTTATTTTTTAACGATATCTGGTAAAATAACGTTATATTTACCGTTATTATTATAACGATATTTTTTGTTATGTATAGGGACCGTGCAGAAACTATAGAGGGCGTAGTAATTCGACAGCAGCGTAACGATGCGAGTAAAAGAAGTAACTTGTGAGTGACTTTGGCTTCGCATTCTCTTTGACCCCGGCTAGTTTATAAGTTATTTTTTATGTTTTAGACTATAAAATGATTTAATACTTACACTCCCAAGTAGCCACATGCGGCCGCGAGAACAACAACAGATTTCCAAGAATCCGCGATCGAAGGATTAAAGTAAAAAACTAGATGACGCCCGCAACTCCGTTGCGCCAAAAATCATTTATCGCGCGAGAACCGTACATTTTCCCGGGATAAAAAGTATTCTATGTCCATTCCCGGGGTTCAAAGTAAATCCATACCAAATTTCAGCAAAATTGGTTCAGCAGTTTGGGCGTGAAGTGCTAACAGACAGACACACTATCGCATTTAAAATATTGAGTATGGATGAGTTTCTAACAGTAAACAAAGAACGAAAGCGTGAATAAAATGTATAAAGCTTATCTAGTTATCTAAGAAAATATCTGAAAAAGTAATTAGTAGCATCCATCAGCATAGGAAGTAAAAACTTGATTGGTAGGTAAGTATTGCAATAAAATAATGAAGATGCAAAAATACTTATAATTATTATTTATAATTACTGAAAATGCTTGTGGATTAATAAAATAAAACAAGTTCACTAAAATAAATGCTTTTATTTCATCAGCCTTCTACGATTCGCTCGATACCATCTTCACAACTTTTGTCTGTCACTATTTTTAACTAATTTCAGTCTGGACCTCATATTCAGTGCAAACACCATTTAAGTATTCTTTAAATAACACACAAAGACTGCACTATTAATCTTTTTTTACTTGAAGAATCATCCTTTTGAGAACCAACACTTTGACAAGATGGTTAAAGTTCAATACTATCCTCAGTGTTGAATTCCTGGCCAAATTATCCTTACTTTTGATGCAAATTTATGTGTAATTGGCATATCAATTTAGATGGAAGCCAGTTTGGATGTTTACTGAAAGAAGCAACAGTTATAGGTTAGGTTCATATTGGGTTCATCAAAAATGGATTTACGGTAATTATAATCTACAAAATTCAGTGTTTTTACGAGTCTACACTTATCATTCATGGAACTCTTTAAATACTTACGTATGTTTTAAACGACTTTAATCCATTTCTTTCGTTTTTCAATAAGCCATAGCATTTGAATACTTTCGCCAGGAAAATAGTCAAATTTTACATTTTTTGATTTATCTTTATTTTTCTTGTATGTTGAGAACATCCGTGCATTTCAATTCTTAAAAATACTCAAATTTCTCAAGAAATCTTATAATTTTCCGTAGCTTGACTTGGGCTTGACAATAAAATTTTCGCATAAGTTTCGGCTATTCGTCACTAGTGGCAGTGTCATCGCTCTGCACGGTCCCTATAAACGAACAAATACCGTTATAATAAAAACGTTATTTTCTGGTATCAGGTATGCGATCGTGCACGGTGCACTATTTAAAGTGTAATAAGCGTTCTCTGTGAAAATACAAAGAAAAAATACACCTTAAAAGCGTGATTACGTTTAGAAATTTTTTCCGCCTGTCATGACTTTCTTGACGGACTATAACGTTATCAAAGAACATATAATTACCGTTATAAATCCTATATAACGTTATAACGTAATTTTTAATATCGGGTAAATTTTTATAACGTTATCTATGCCCTTGAAGCAGTAACGTTATGAAAAAATAACGTTAACTGGCCATGGTTATATAGCCGAAGTGCCATAATAAGAAAAAAAATACTAAGTGTCACAATTTGTCATTTCTTCTCAAATTTCCGTCAAATTTCAAATTCAAATTAATAATATTTACCAAGAAATGCGGGTACCTACAAAGTAAATGAGTAATCGAATCAATACTTTATTATATAAAAATAATTTTAAATTTCGTAGGTTCCATAGAGGAAAACAATATATCGGATCTGTGTTCCAAAAAAATCACGAAATCAGCGCAACAGACGTCAGAGTTCAGACTTCAGACAAACCTAATAAAATGACTTCCTGTAAAACAGCTGCTAATCTTTCAGCAATTTACAATTTAAAGTTTTATAGAAAACGGAATTGTTGGAAACTGAATTCTCCTATCAGCGTGGAAAGAGAGCAAAAACAAAAGTTATCAACGTCACTGAGGTAAATGCTATGTTTATTGAAATTTGCATAGTCTGCACTCTGCATAAAACACTCTGTTTAAGCGAGGAATTCACTACCGGGCTGCCCGCGGGCCGCCCGGTCTGGCACAAGTCTGTTGCTTGCCCCTATTGAACACACACAGAACACTGAACAGACTAGACAGTCGAATAGATAGAGGGCTGCAGCTCGGTCGTGGACTCATGGACTCGATATTATTTTTAACAAATGATAGATAAGTATCGGTGTTTTTTTTTTTTGATTTTTCAATAAGTTCGGTGTAAGGGGCTTTATGCTAATCAGTGTTTTGAATGTTATCCCTTTTAACTTTCCACAAACAAGGATGCGACCGGTAAATGGAAATAAACAAATGTCAAAATTGTTGTTGTTGGTTTTTCTTATGTTTAGTGTTTGTATTGTTTACAATAATATGTTTTAAAATAATATTTTAAGTGGACTCCAGTCGCTCTCCAAGGCGCAAATGACGACGGGCCGCCCGTTGCGACCATTCATGTACAGACTTGCCCATGCCCGCGCTGGAAAAATGCGATCTTGCGGGCAGGCTGCGGGCACGGGCCGGCGAGCATGTCTGTGCCCGTACCTAGGAATTGACGAGCAGACATGCGACAAACCTGCCCGTGACGGGCGGCCCGTAGCGGGTGGCCCGGTAGTCAATTCCCTGCTTTAGATTGTACAATATTATCATAGTTCAAAATTTATACCTCGATCGTAGGAATAGCAGACACAATCGATTTTCAATTGCCGTTTGGGGATTGATGGGTTAATATGCTTACAATCTTTTAAAATTAGCTGTTGGCTGCTATAGGTTAATTATATGAAAAGCTGTATGTTGATATTACAAACAGGCAATTTTTCAATCAGTAGTAATACCTCGATTATGGTACTCGCAGACACAAGAGATTTTCAATTGTTATGCGGCAGCCGGGTGCCACTTGAGGATTGATGGGTTAACAATTTTTGTTATTTACCTGTATTTTTTATATTTGTAGAACAAAACTAAATGAGACTTACATCATCACTGATAAAGTTCGTGATGAAAGTCCAGAGATAGATCCTCTGAATGTTGCTTTCTTTGAATCAGAAAAAGGTATGCACAAAAATATTTTATCCTTAACTAGCTGATCCGACAGATGTTGTCCCGTCTTAACGATGATTATTTAATTCGAATTGGTATAACTAAGTAAACAATATATTAAAATTAGTATCTCCATGCCATATTTCATCAAAATAAATTAAAAATAGTATAAGCGAAAATTATAAAAGTTTATTGTGCGGGAACCATACATTTTCCGGGACAAAAAGTCTCCATTGTCCTTTCCCGAGACTCAAAGTATCTCCATACCAAAATTCATCAAAATCAATTGAATATTTTACGCGCAAATCATAAAAGTATATTGTGCAGTAACTGTACATTTTTCCAGACAACTTTGGTCTTCGGGACTCAAAGTATCTCTATGCCAAATTTCAGTGAAATCGGTCCAGCCGTTCAGTCATGATGTTGTGACCATGCGAATATGGATTCATTTTTATATATAGAGATGTCTCTTTAAAATGTGCACCATGCCAAAGGGTTTATGTGAATTGCTCATAATTATCATGGTTTTAATGATAACAGTGCTTGCTTCATTGACATCTTTATTTTTAGAACAAGAAGTCTGCGACTCAAAACAACCTTTATCTCAACAATGGCTGGAACCTGTGAATATATGGCCTGACACTGTTACAAAATCTGAACCAAATTTAAACACAATTACATCTATTGAAACTAAAGAAAATCAACAAAGTAATAAAAAGAAGGCCTGCGTACATGAACGCTTAGAGGTGCTATTGAAGGCAGCCAAAGAGCATGTAGATGCACTAGGGGATATAGCTCAACAGAATATTCCAGAGAGTTATGACTTCAATATAGAAGAAGAGTATATAGGACATAATTGTATGCCACCAGATCTACATCAGACTGCGAGATCTGAGCCGTGGATAAACCCTGTTGATGTTTGGTTGGGTATGTATTACCTTTAAACCTTAAATATAACTTTGAAACAGGATTTTCATTATTTATGCATAATTTCTGCTACTCTAGTTTATCACACTCGCAAATCACAGCCATGGTCAATGCCATATTATGATTGATGCATAAAGTTTTCGAAGAACTAGAAGAGCTGCAATTAGCCCTCATCCACAAACCCTCAATATGAAAAAGTTCTGTATTCATTGGGTTTTCTACATAAAAGGACAATAATAGTACGGAAGCCCTAGAACAAATTTTTTTGTGATTACTAACAAGCTAATTTTTTGTGAGTAGCTACATTTTGATACAACAAACAATATTTTTATTTTCTAAAAATCTCGAAAGTGGTAGCTAACAGAGATAGAAAGGATTTCATACTTTGACTTGATGGTCATAAAATATGGATTGTTTTATTTGTAGGACTAGGTTACTCTTAAATTATATAACTATTAACCTACAAATATACTGAAAATCTGCTGGTTAAGGTTCCGTTTAGGATACAATAGTCAACCAAGTTTTGTTGATTACAGAAGCCTAAAACGGAACCCTAATGAGCTGATTTTTTGTATATTTGTAGGTTAATACTTAATAGTTATATATTATAAGAGTAACCTTGTCCTACAAATAAAACAATCCATATTTTATGGTCCTAAAATATGGATTGTTTTATTTGTCGGTTTTAAGTCAAAGTATGAAATCCTTTATATCTCTGTTAGCTACCACTTTCTAGATTTTTCGAAAATAAAAATGTTGCTTGTCTTATCAAAATGTAGCTACTCACAAAAAAATTAGCTTGTTATAGTAATCACAAAAAATTTTTTCTAGGGCTCCCTCACTATAAGGATATAATATCCACGACATAATATCTGCTCTCCACGACACAGGGAAACCTAGTGTGGAGAGCAGTGTTTTGTTTATTTAAGATAACTTGTACTACTTGAGGAAATAAAGACTTGTAATATATTTAGTATATAATATCTATGGACGCTTCACACCACGTCAGTCTGGCCCTGTGGTAAGTACCTGAAGGACTTGTGTTACGGGTACCAGACAACGGAAATATGTTTAATACTTTTGTAATATACATATATTTAAGATTTTTATTATATGATACACATATTTAATACACATCCATGACCCAGGAACTTGGAAAACTTTTTGTTCCGTCGGCGGGATTCGAACCCGCGACCCCTGGCTTGAGCACCAACTGAGCCACAGAGGTTGTCATATATAGGATAATAATAATAATATAATGTTATTTAGGGTTCCGTTTTAGGGTACAGTAGTCAACCAAGTTTTGTTGGTTACAGAACCCTAAAATGGAACCCTAACGAGCAGATTTTTTTGATTTTTTTTGTATATTTGTAGGTTAATACTTAATAGTCATATATTTTAAGAGTAACCTTGTCCTACAAATAAAACAATCCATATTTTAGGACCATCAAGTCAAAGTATGAAATCCTTTCTATCTCTGTTAGCTACCACTTTCGAGATTTTTCGAAAATAAAAATGTTGTTTATCTTATCAAAATGTAGGCTCTACTCACAAAAAATTAGCTTGTTAGTAATCACAAAAAAATATTTCTAGGGCTCCCTCACTATAAGGATAATAATAATAATATGTTGTTTAACAATTTTTGTTGATTAAGCGTTTATTTATTTATATGATATTTTGCAATATATAGGTAGTTGTATCAGTGATGAGTAGCATAAAAGTAATATGTTTAAAAACAAGATATTTATTTATAGATCGCGATGTAACTGACGGGCTACACCAAAAGCAAGGAAGGCCCGATGGAGACTGGGACAATGTTCTTGCTAGCCATGCCTCATTCCATCCACCATCCACAGTCTCACTCAATGTAAGTATATATAAGAATTTAATGGTTTTGGCCGGCCATTAAAATTTTCAAGGAATGTGTGGGTTCACTAATTATAAACTACTGAGAGTGAGAAATCAAAATTTAATTTTATTAATTCAAATTTCAAAGACAAATGGCAGACCTACGTAAAATAAGTTCATGTTAAGCTATAATCCAACCAAATAAAATATATCTGCCGTAAGCCTATGAATGAACTCCTCTGAAGGTATTTGGCAAATCATCTTTCTCTGAGCTTAGTTATACTTTAAAGAACTACTATACTCATTACTTTATGTATATGCTAGGTCCTATCCTATGTTAGAAATCTAGAGGAAGCCCTAGCCTAGGTTTTGGCTTCCCCTTTAAAAAGGTTATTAATAGGCTTTGTCACTGTAAAGTGTAAACCTTATTATTAGAGACCGGATTATATGCAACATAAAAAGCTTGTTATATGTGTTACGCACAAAGACCGAAATCGCTCAATGAGCGCAAAATGGCTCACAACGCGTCGTCGTGGTCACAGTGAAACAGCCACGACGCGAAATACGCGTTATGGCTCTAATGAAAACGGCCACGACGCGTTATAGCAATCACAAAAAGACCATAACGCGAAATTCGTGTCGTGGCTGATATGCTATTCGTTTTTCTTAATTGGTTCTTGATTGATTAATCGTCCATTGGTATGGAAGATTTTATTTGAATTACCACACGTACTACAAAATATTATTTTTTCTTTTACTAAATCACTGCAAACGCAAGATTTTGCACCGAGGTGTACTATGGTTCCGAAGCTACTAAGAGAACTCCGGATTCCTTATAGACACAAGTTTGGGAGTTTAGGCGCTGTTTTAAGAACTGAAAGCATATGCTACTATGCAAATTACATTCATCATCATCATCATCATTACAACGTCAGGGTCACCAATGTCACCAAATTCAACCGTATCTCCAGAGCATAAGGCACACATTTGACATTACTCCTGAGAAGTTAAAGTTGCTTCGATAATGTAACATTCTGTTTCACTTCGCCGAGACATTCTGGAAAACAACCTAATTTCAACCTTTTGCATTGCGTTTAACTTTCATAGTATAATAACGCATCGCATCGCATATCTGTCAGGACTGTCAAGCAAGCGGCGCGGCGGCGCGGGCGCGGGCCGGGTACTATGCACAGAATACAAATTACTCACGGAGGTACTATGTGCGCTGCGTGTGCGACAAGTCGAGCGAGTGCCAGCCTATTGAAACTAGTCCGGTGACCGGCTACTTAGCACGTCACACGTGTTCACTTCGATTTTTTTAAATGTATTGTTTAAAATTATCTGCAGGCTGCAGCTGATATTATAATATTTTGTAAGTGTGACTGTAATAAGATACGTAGAATAATATACAGGTGTATTATTCTACGTATAGTACGCGTTTGCTTACTAGGTAACTGAAAAGAGTGAAATTATTATTTTTAACAAAAAATTAAAACCGACTTCCAAGGTAAAACAATAATAACATCCTTATAATATGAACTAAAAAGTATTAAATAATTATTCCTATCTGATAGTGCCTTTTTCCGAATTCGGCTAAAATTCAACTATTTCTGTACTCAATCTTCATAATTTTGAATTCGGTGCCAGTTCCAAAAGATTCAAATATTCTGTCAGAGAACAGAAGATTCATCTGGTACCGACTAATTAAAAAATTAATAATAATATAACACGACCTGTGTGCCAAATTTCATAACTCTAGGACATTTGGAAGTAGCCTCTAAAGTTCGTAGATGGGCCGACTCACGCTTGACCGATTTCTAAAATTTCTTAATTGTTTTGTTAATTTACATTTAACACATGACCTGTGTGCAAAATTTCATAACGCTAGGACATTAAAGTTCGTAGATGGGCTGACTCACCCTTGACCGATTTCCAAAATTTCTTAATTTTTTGTTAATCTAAATAATATAACACACGATCTGTGTGCCAAATTTCATAACGCTAGGACATTTGAAAGTAGCCTCTAAAGTTCGTAGATAAGCCGACTCACGCTTGACCGATTTCTAAAATTTCTTAATTTTTTGTTAATTTACATTTAACACATGACCTGTGTGGAAAATTTCATAACGCTAGGACATTAAAGTTCGTAGATGGGCTGACTCACGCTTGACCGATTTCTAAAATTTCTTAATTTTTTGTTAATCTATATAATATAACACACGACCTGTGTGCCAAATTTTATGACGCTAGGACATTTGAAAGTAGCCTCTAAAGTTCGTAGATAAGCCGACTCACGCTTGACCGATTTCTAAAATTTCTTAATTTTTTGTTAATTTACATTTAACACATGACCTGTGTGCAAAATTTCATAACGCTAGGACATTAAAGTTCGTATATGGGCTGACTCACGCTTGACCGATTTCTAAAATTTCTTAATTTTTTGTTAATCCATATAATATAACATACAACCTGTGTGCCAAATTTCATAACGCTAGGACATTTGAAAGTAGCCTCTAAAGTTCGTAGATGGGCCGACTCACGCTTGACCGATTTCTAAAATTTCTTATTTTTTCTTTAATCTACATATAACACATGACCTGTGTGTCAAATTTCATAACGCTACGACAATTGGAATTGGCCTAGAGGTTTTTCACCGGTCAGTGAGTGAGTGAGTGCAAAAATTAGCTATTTTTAAGGTGAACGCAAATTTGGCCGCACCGCACGCACCACAGTCGCCGCATTCGGAATTCTTCATATAAAGAATGTAGAAGTTGCGAAGACTGCGGCGCGGGTAGGTATGCGAGCTTGCCTATAACTTCATATAAAGAATTCCGAATGCGGTGACTGCGGTGCGTGCGGTGCGGCCAAATCTGCGTTCACCTTTACAGGGACATATCTCAGGATCTACTGAAGCTATATCTATGAAATTGGGTATACTGTTTAAGTACTAGTATATAATTACGACAGGTATAATTTTATCTTTGCTCTCGCAATAGGCACTGAGCTACAGGGGGGTCAAAAGTACGTCGAAACGGTTCGTGTAAATAGTGCACGGCATGCGCGCGGCCTGCTGGAACTAGGCCTGCGTACTTCCGTGCGCTTTGATATAAACTGATTGTGTGTAGGCCGATGCAGACAGTACATGCTCGAGTGAGTTTATGCACGGGGCTCACAACGCACCTCACTCCTCCGAGTTAGAAATTTCGCTACCGCCAGGTAAATAATTATATATTTTTAGCCAGATATATCAGTTACACACTCAGTTTCTCATCAATCTGATCCATTAATCTGGTAAAGATAGACGCAAAACTGAACTAGACGTTCACGGATTAATGGACTGATCATTTTTTAAAATTATGTAAGTACTTTTTAGCCATCGATCTAGCGTCAATCTCAGATTGATGGTCTGAACTGATGCCAGATTGAGCGTGTAACCTACGACTATATTTTTAGTTAAAAATTAGCTCATGATAAGATATTAGGAATAATTATAATAGCATTTGTTCACGGTTCCCAAATTCCCAATGGATATGTCGCAGTCATGTAGTTCAATCTGCGATTCGATTGAATGACTAGTGCATCCATTGAATGACACCATTCGATTGAATGACTCGTCCGAACGTCGATTGAACGAGCGCCATCAACGTCCAACTAAACACGCCGGCAAAATTAGAGGAACATAACAAAATTTTAATTTTTTTTGAAAATTGTTAACTGTTTTTTATACATTTATTAATTAATTTAATAATTGATGATTAAAATTAAAACTTATATAAATTTAGGGCATAAAAACGTGTAAAATAGAAAAAAATCGGTAAAAATCAAAAATTAAGAAAATCTTTGAAAGGCATTTCGTACCCACTAATGTAGCACGTTGAGACATACATATACCAAATTAAAGGGCTTCAAAAGTTGAACATTGTATGACGAAAAATCTCTAAACTATGAGAGAAAAAAATGCAATTAAAATGAGCTTAGAAACTATAAAAAAACCGGCCAAGTGCGTGTCGGGCCACGCGCAATATAGGGTTCCATAGTAAGTACCACTAGTTTAAAAAAAAATTGTACGGTCAATGAATGTACATTTATAACGTGTTTTACACTACTAACAACATCATCTCACTTACCTTTAAAGGAATTTGAACGAAAAATTCCTTTATACTTCACCGAATACATTGTTTTTAGTTGATCGACTATTACTCAATAACTTATGAAGTTTCTTAGCCGTGATAGTTTTCCTTTTAAATTCAGCATATTTCCTACTCCCGTGATTTTTTTCACATTTCCAGAGCCACCGTTTAGCTGGTAGAAGGGGGGGACACTGGACTCTAACGATTTTTTCCATTTTAAAACTATTTTTAAAAGATTAAAAGATTATTTCACAAACGGATTCCTTAATCGGAAAATGATCTATGAATACTCATAATATTTTTAAAAAACCTATCCAACGACACCCCACACGATGGGGTGGACGCGAAAAAAAATCATCCCCGCTTGATGTGTAGGGAAGGTACCATAAAAAATATGTTTTTAAGATTTCATGTACCATTTTGTCGGCATCATTAATATGTGCATTCATGCTAAATTACAGCTTTGTAGGCCCTATAGTCTCTGAGAAAAACTGCGGACAGACAGACAGACAGACAGAACATAGCCACTTGAAGATAGCGGATATGAAATCAGTCGGGTAATCGAACGTATTTCACTTTTTTCCCACTGCGGCGCTAGTAGTCACTGAAACAAATATGGCGTCAAACAGCTTGCATAGCTGATAGCACTGTGTTGATATTTTGTCGATTAAATTAACTTTAATGTGCTTTATTTGTAATAAAATAATATCACAATTCACAGCGTCGATTTACCCATTACTATAGACTTTTGGTACTACCCCATTAACGGCTACTTAAAAAAAAATATAGCATCCCATTTAACGATTTTCACTGTATGACATTTATTCAAAACGTTAAACGTCACAGTCAACGTCTTGACGAGTTGTTCTTTAGTCATTCACCCCGCGTTCCATTTGATGTTAAAAACGATCAAAACGCTCAAGATAGGAGGCATTTTGAGCGTTTTGATCGTTTTTAACATCAAATGGAACGCGGGGTCAATTGAATGGTGTCATTCAATGAATGCGCTAGTCATTCAATCGAATCGCAGATTCAACCAGATGACTACGACAGATATAAATTAACAACTTTCTTCCCTCGAGTATACTATAGCTAAGTGTGATTAGTGATTACAATATTTTTTCATACATTAGTTCGTAATTCGTATATTTAAAAAAATACCTATATGAAAACCGTATCTCGATGCTAATTAACGCTTCAACTCCCAAGCTGCCTGATCAGGCCGCGATAACAATTGAATAGCTATTGTGTCTGGATTTCCAACGATCGAGGAAATAAAAGTTTTATTAGAGGAATTGCTATTTCAGGGTTTACCTTCGAAACATTGAGCCCCAACATCCTGCGAAACCTCATAAACTCCAAAATGAACGTGAGGCTACAAAAAAAGAAGGTGAGTTAAAATCTTGAAAATATTAGAGCAAAAGCAGCCGAACGTGTTCATAACAATTCAAAAAAAGGGAATTTATTTTGACATTAATTGATAAGTAACAAATACGCAGTTCTCGATTTTAACTGCTAAGCCCGCTGCCGAGAATAATGCTACTGCTATCAATTAGTAAGGGCGATAATAAAATTTTGTAAGCACCTACTTACTACACGCTGAAAAGTAAACAGTAGTTTTTGTGTTTGGTCCACAACTTTCTTCAACATTCATTGAAGATATCATACTACGTTAGTACCGAGCTAAAGGCTAAAAGTGACTAGTCACTCCTGAGTCCTGGCCCAATAGCCAGCGATAGCGGTAGTCATTCTATAAGAGCCCCCGCAGACTAGAGATTTTCTACCGGCCGATAGTTTGATCGGGTTAAGCTGTTAGCACGCACACTACGCCAATTAAACAGTTGGGTTGGTGGTGAGTGCGCAGACTAGTGAGACTAGAGTCTAGACAACAGTCGGCCGATTGTTTTCGCACGATTCCATTCACAGCGATAGATTTTTGAATGCAAAATTTTACAGGATTCGGATTTCTGCTGAGTCGGCTGACCAAACAATCGGCGTCGTGTGCGCGCGTGGAAGGACGTCGTACTGATTAAGCACCGGCCGACAGTTTGCCGATGGTTAAGTTTGAAGGCATTCGTATAGCCCATCAAACTTAATTATCGGCCGACTCGGTCGTTGTAATATGCGCACTTCCATACAGCTTCATATCTAATGATCAAGAGCCAAACCAAACTATCGGCCGATAGAAAGTCTGCAGTTTGTGGGGGCTCTAAAGGTTGCTTTACGATACCTCCTAAAGCAGTGGTTCCCAACCTTTTTAGAGCTGTTACCCCTATGGCCTGTTAGAGAAACTGATTTTAACACACACCCCCCCCCCCTACCCTCTGATCTCTGTCTGCAATTAATCTATAGGGTATTCTGTAGCTGGGAACCCCTGTCCTAAAGCAACCGCGACCGAAATTCCATAGTTGCTGGTCGTTCTTATCCAGTGGTACTCGACCTTTCTTTTTACGCGGGCTACAAACATGTTTTGGCCTTGGTGTCGCAAGCTGCAATCGAAAATTTAAGGAATAAAAAATAACGTTCTTAAAAATTAGCCATTTAAGGCTGCGTTTCCACCAGAGATGTGTTGCGAGGAATGTGTTTTTGAGAACCAATAGAAGGCTTCATTTGCCTGACAACATTCAGCGCAGCGATTCTACATTCAGCGCAGCGATTCTATTGGATCTTAAAAACATATATTCCTCGCAACACATCTCTGGTGGAAATGCAGCCTAATGGCGCATTTTCACTGGTCGATAGGGCCCGCATGCGGGGTGCGGGAGATTTCTAAAATGCATGCCACGACCAATCAAAATGCGCCATTAGTTGTCATAGACTCCCCGTATGCTGTATACCGCACGAGTTAATGACTTGAAAATGCGCCCTAAAAGTGAAATCCATTTTATAATAATTTTTAATCATATCATTATTTTTACAGCCTGAACGTAGTTTTACGTCGGACGTGGGCAGCTATGACGAGTACCCGACGAGGGACGTAGGGCTGCTACCACTCGACGGGTTCGTGGCCGGCTCCAATTTAGGGCTGTACAGGAGAGTCGACCACAATCAGTTAGGCGGCAGAGGTAGGGGCAGGCTCGTACAAAATTACCAACGGTATTAGACTTTGAAAAAAAAATTACTTACGTTTTTGATTGTTTTTATGTTTTAACTTTTAGTCGTAAATTGCAAACATGTACTCGCATTTAGCCTCATAAGAGCAGTATTACGCCTATCAAACAGACTGAAAGCTGAGGCTAAACCTACGCGACCAGCGCGACTGCGAAGCGGGAGCGTCCACCGCGCGGCGGACGCTGCCCATGTAATCTTATGGCGATGTGCACACCTGTACGACCGCGACGCGGGATGTTCGCGTCGGCAAGCGGAACGTGCGCGTCAAGTTGTCAGACGCGTGTTTTGAAGTGTACATAATATTAGCTAGACTTTTTTAAAACCTTTTTCATAATATTTTGTACAACTCCTCAGTTTATGATTTTTTGATTTGTTTACGTTTTGATAGATGTAATGATATTAAATTAATTCGACTTGACCATTGTAGACGTACCTTCTCTGCACTAAATCAAAAACTCAGCTTGAGCACCTCGCAAATCGCAATCCACAATGCACTGCACTAGTAAATAGCACAGAGCTGAAGAGTGCGAGAGTACCCCATTTTATACGATTTGAAAAATCAATCCTATAAGAATTTAATAAAATTGGGGTACGATCGGCAGCGCGATTGTTAGAGGTGCAGCTACTTGCACCGTGTGACCGCATCATACAAGTTACTTTCAAGTGCGAGTGGGTCAGTTACTCGCGTGCGAGTTACTACAACATTTTTTGTTTTCACTCGCCACTCGCCTTCTCCCACCACAGATACAACTCGACTAGGCTATGGCACTAGAAGATTACCTACCTACTGCGATGTCAGCAGCTTGCATGGGACCTAGGGAGGCGAGTCGAGCTGCTTTTACGCAGTAGTACACAGGCATAGTAGCTGCCTGCTGTCACTTCAGCTGCTCGTACTGTGTAACATATCCTTTAGGGCTGGTTTACACGTATTAAGTAGATAAGTAGTAACTAAATTCTAACTGTCATCTAGTTTAGTACTTACTATATTTTAACTTGCTACTTGCTACTAAATTTTTTGTTTACATGCAATTAACAACTTAAAATTAAATTAAATAATTAAAATCCAAGCAACTGACCCACTCGTACATGACAGTAACTCGCATGAACATGATGCGGTTACACGGTGCAAGTAGCTGCACCTCAGTAACTGACTAGGCCAGCTCACATGTCAGCTCGCATTTTGTAACCATTTGCATTACATAAGAAAAACACAAAACGTTAAAAAAATATCAAGTGTCAACATGGTATATAAAATTTTGCAAACTATATATTAATACGTGAGAGAAAAACTTTGTAACCCTTTTTACGAAAGATGGGGAAACGTAGGTGCATGTAATTTCGCAAAGTTACAGTTTATATCGAGAAGGAGTGCTTCGAGCTAATATTATTTTAAAATTATGCTTTTATCATGTATATTTTTAACAAATAAAGCGTCTCACAGACAGACGCGGCCTGCGGTGGCGGTGGCGGTGGCGGTCAGTTCTAGGACTCATGACTGGAGAGTTCTAGGAACGACACAGGCACACGCGGCCACGCGGCCAAGCCATCCGACTGACCGCCACCGCCAGCGCCACCGCAGGCCGCGTCTGTCTGTGAGACGCTTAAAACGTTACACACACTACGACACTACTATTTAAAAAGATGACAGACTTTTGAGTGATAAGCCTATACATACGAATTATACTCTTTTATTTATAGTTGAAGTCTGTTGACAACAACTTGAAAAATTGAAAATGGATTATTATTTTTTTTATTTAATTTTAGATGCTATTAGACAATGCTTTAACGGCCAGTCTGAGATCAGCTGAGTCCCAGAGACAAGAATTGAAAAAACTATGATGAAGTCAATATTTTTTTACAAAATATAGGTAGTAGTCCTAATGTTGTTGCAACTTGCAAGTAAGGTCGTATTTCGACTATTGGGCGATCTCTAGTTTTACTTAATTTTATAAAGAAACCTTGGATTATATTGATTTTGGAATGATAAAATATTCGCCCCCCACTTACCACAGCCTTGCAATGCCTAGAAAACACTTCGCAAACACCAGAGAACAACTCTAGTAGACAAGTGGCAAGCGATTATCGTAAACGCTAACGCTAAGGGCCGAGACACAAAAACACGGCACGACGTCGTACGGCGCCGTGCGGACGCGCGTCGTAAAAAACCCACGACATGGCGCCGTACGGCGTCGTACGATGTCGTGCCGTAGAAACTCACGTAGAAATTCAAGATATTTTTCTACGGTACGACGTCGTACGACGCCGTACGGCGCCGTGCCGTGGGTTTTTTACGACGCGCGTCCGCACGGCGCCGTACGACGTCGTGCCGTGTTTTTGTGTCCCGGCCCTTACGCCACAAAATATATGCGATTTGACATAAGTCATCGCTTCGCTAGCGAATACTAATGTCAAATCCCAAACATTTTGTGGCGTTAGCGTTAGCGTTTACGATAATCGCTTGCCGCTTGTCTTAATCCAGGGGTTCTCAAGCTGTGCACCGCGGCGCCCTGGTGCGCCATGGAAAGGCAAGAGGGCGCCCTGTGTCGACCCTCCATCATTATCCGTAACCACAAATATTATAAAATACAATTATAATAATATTAATTATACATAGCAGGCAGATGATTATTTAAATATATTTGTTTATTATTTACCTACTTAACCTAACTACACACACTGGCAAAATTAGCGGAACATAGGTGAAAAGGGCCACAACTTGAACTCAAGTGGGTCGGGCTGTATGAAAATCTTTCTTATAGTTTCTAAGCTCATTTAAGAAATAAAATATTGAACAAAACTGATAAGTTGACAGGTTTTTATTGCAATTATGCCCTAATATGTGTTTTTCGATGATTGACGTCGTAAGTGTTCCTAATAAGAATGGCGTTTTTATCGGGGTGCAAGGTATGCTCAGCTCATTTGATTGTTTGGTTTTTGGAAGAACACATTGCTTAGATACAAAATTAGTGATTTCCCAGCTTCTACGACAACTAGAGCTGTAACCACGATAGAGAAAGGTCACACCTACCGTTCGGTCAGTCAGGCCTTAGGTGTGTCGGCTTCCGTGGTCCATATTCATTTTCAATGCTACTGAGAGACTGGATCTTACGTTCGGAGATGAGAACAAGACAGATATCGGGTGACAATGGTTCAGGATGACCGTTTTGTAAGGGTACAAACCTTAAGAAATCGACCTCAAACTGCTATGCAGACACGAAACCTATCGGAACGGGTCCAAGATGTGCGTGTAAGTGATTGTACAGTAAGAAGAAGACTCAAAGAAGTTAAATTAAACTCAAAGGTGCCAGTAAGGGCACCAAAATTTGAGACAGGACACCAAAGAGCCAGGCTAAGGTTTGCGCGTGAACATCAAAATTCGACAAGTGAGTGAAATCGTGTGCTGTACAGTGATGGGAGCAAATTCTGTGTAAATTTTGTTGACAGGCGATAAATAATGTGGATAAATCGTAAAGAACGCTATAGGCCTTCAAACTTAACGGAAACTGGCCTATGATGCAGGCTTCGTAATGGTTTGGGGTGGCATATGATTTGGAGCCCGCACAGAGCTGATGATTGTTGATAATGATACTTTGACAGTACAGGCACAGAATATATATTAGTAGTACCAAGTACAGGGCTATAGCACAGACATCTGGAACTGAATTTTGTGCCTTTTACACAGTTTTAGGTAGTAACTGTCATGCTGGGCAGGTGGATGGCTCGAGGTATAATTAAATAACTTCCATTTTTAGTAACTTTATTATTAGTTGGCATTTATACACAGCGAGTTGCACACCGGGAACAGGAAGAAGACATTTGAGGTTATCGACAATAGAGCGCGGTGTTGCCACATTATAATATCCTGACATCTCTCTTCGCAAAAGAAAAACAATATTTCTTACAGTTTGACATTAAACTTACTTCTAAACTTATTTCCAGGACTGAACCGTAAGTACACATTTATTTTGCCTTATGAAAAACATTGCTTATATAAAAATAAAAAAATAACACTTCAATTTGACTTTGACATTAAGTTGACAACTGACATAACATGACAAATATTAATGACAACTGACATTTGACAAGTAGTTTCAGGAAAATAATATTTATATAACCTATAAAATTACAATGAACTTAGAATTTAGATACATAAACTTACAATATGCTTATACTTAATTTCTTAAATGTTTTTTTTACATTACATTCAGACAATATTCTTATTCATCATATAAATGATGGGGTCTAATAATAGGGCGACCAAATGACGAGTATTTTATATTAGTGTTATTATTTGTTTGTGTATTTGTATTTTGATAATTTGTGTTGTTTGTTTTCGTTTCAGGTTGAAGAATACAATCAGATTGAGAAGACATTGGAGACAACTGTAATGGAGATTAAACTTGGCTGGGAGATTGAGTTGTGGTATCATATTGTGGACTGGAAGACTGTGACAAAGAATATTTCGGTTTCAAAATGTGATGACGATTACGACGAAAAGTACCTTCAGGAGATTGTATAGTGTAGCTACGTGGTTGTGGACCAGACTGTATTACAATACCGGGTGACCATGTGCTACTAGGATGTTTCTTATAGTAAATTTTATCTCCTATGTTGAGAGGTGTAAGTTGTTTAGTGTGCTGATTATAATAAATGTTGTGTTTTACCTTTTCCTTTTTTATTTTTTTCTCTATCAGTGTAGTATCAACAGTTTCCGGCTGTAATTGACTATCGGTACTAGGAAGTTGAGAACGGAGTGTTCTATTCATTAAAAGTTGTGAAGGTGAAAATCCTATATCTTTAGGAGTGTTACGGTAAGAGAGAAGTGCAAGATATGGGTCTGAATTATCAGCCTTACATTTTCTAAGCATGTTCTTTACAATGGCAACTGATCTTTCAGCCATGCCGTTCGATCTACTAAGGTAGGGACTTGATGTGATATGTTGTATATGCCAAAGAGTAGTAAAATCTTTGAATTCTTGGCTGTTAAATGGTGGACCATTATCTGAGACTAGTATTGAAGGAATACCATGTCTGGCAAAAATAGATTTCATGTGTGTAATTATGTGTTTTGCCGAAGTGCCTGAGTGTAACAATGCAATTTCAATATATTTTGAAAAATAATCTACGACAATTAAATACTTGGTACCATCTATTTCAAACAAATCAGTGCCCACTTTATTCCAGGGAAGTAGTTTAAACTCATGATTTATCATTGGTTCTTTAGAGTTGCTTCTACGATAAGTAAGACAAACATTACATAGGTTAACATATTTTTCTATGTCCGAGGTGATGTTTGGCCAAAAAACTTTATTTTTTGCTAATTTAATACAACTGTTAATGCCTTGGTGGCCTTGATGAATAATTTTCAAAATATTTTCTCTCATTGACTCTGGTATTATAATGCAATTAGACTTGAAGACTATGTTATCAATAACATGAATTTGATCTTTGAAAGGGAAAAATACTCTGACTGACTGACTAAGAGATTTTTTATGTTCTGGCCAACCGTTATAATAATAGTGCATAACTTGACTTAAGGTTTGATCTTTAAGAGTTGCATTTTCTAATTCTTTTAACATATCAGGACTAACAGACAAAGTTGACTTGACAAGGTTAATATGTAAATCTATATCTTTTTCTAGGCATGTGAGTGCATTATCTGGTAAAGCAGCTCGTGATAAAGTATCAGCAACAAATAAGTATTTACCTGGTTTATAAACTACTTGTAACTCATAAGGTTGTAATCTAAGCATGATTCTTTGAAGTCTTGGTGGAATATCATAGAGAGCTTTTTTGTATAATGTTATTAAAGGTTTGTGGTCGGTTTCTACCGTTACCTGTCTGCCATAAATATAATGATGAAATTTAGTGCAACCAAACAATACAGCTAACAGTTCCTTTTCAATCTGGCTGTAGTTTTGCTGGCTTTTGGTCAATGTGGCTGAAGCATAGGCAATTGGTTGACTACCATGTGACAGGACTGCTCCTAAGGCGTCTTTTGAAGAATCTACAGACAGAAGTAATTGTTTGTTAGGGTCATAATAAGTAAGAACAGGTGCTGTGCTAATTAGTTTTTTAAGGTTATGAAATTCCTTTTCATGATCATTTGTCCATATCCAAACTGTGTCTTTTTGAAGTAATTTTCTTAAGTGTGTGGTTTCTTTTGTTAAGTTTTTTATGAATGGACCTAGATAGTTCACCATCCCTAAAAATCTTTGAAGCTCTGTGACTGAAATTGGACTTTGCATTTTGCATATGGCTTCGACTTTACTATCATCAACACTTACTCCCTGACTGCTAAATATATGTCCTAAGTACTTTACTTTTGTTTGGCAAATGACTGACTTTTCTCTATTAAATCTAAGATTTATTTCTCGGGCTCTTTGTAGGACTTTTTGTAAATTTTTATTATGTTCATTTATATCTTTGCCATAGACTAAAAAATCATCCATCATTATTTTAACACCGGGAAGATCACCAAATCTTTTCACCATTTCACTATGAAATATCTCGGGCGCTGCATTTATACCAAATGGTAAGCGTGTGAACTTATATCGACCATATGGTGTAATAAAAGTACAAAGCTTAGACGACTTTTCATTTAATTTTAGCATCCAGAATCCCTTATTCGCGTCGAGTGTACTAAAATATTTTGCATTAGACAAGTCAGACTTAATCTCATCTAAAGTAGGAAACTGATAATGAGGTCTCATGATGGCTTGATTTAATTTTCGAGGATCTATACATAGGCGTAACCTTTTATTCTTTTTTGTGGTTAAAACAATTGAACTTACCCATTCAGTTGGCTCTTCGACACGTTGTATGACTCCACTCTTCTCCAGTGATGCTAGTTCATCCTTGAGAGGCTTTTGGAGTTGCAGCGGTATGCGTCTGCATGCATCAATGGAAGGTTTTGCATCTGGCTTTAAGGTAAGGTTTACCTCAAAATTTCGAATGCAACCTAGTCCTTGGAACAAGTCACTGTTGCTATTAATAATAAACTCAGATCCACAGGTTTGATCAGAAAAACTAACAGTATTTACTTTCTTTAGAAGGTTGAGCATCTTACATGTTTTCCTGCCTAAAGTATTTTGACAATTGATATCAAGTATGTAGAAGTTAATTAAATGGTTTGTATTTTTATATATGACATTGATATTGCATTGCCCTACAGTTGGTAATAGTTCTCCACTAAATGTAGAAAGTTTGTATAAACTTGGTTGAATGTTGTTAGTGTTTAAGTTAAGGTATGTAAAAGTGTTGTAAGATATTATGTTAGCATCGGCCCCAGAATCCATTAAAAATTCTACATTTTTATTATTTATTATAAACTCTACTGTCCATTTACTATCATCATCTAAATTATTACTATTGACAGTGCCTATAAATAAATTATTACCATCTAATGTTGATGAAGACTCGTTACTTTGAAGGACTTCTTGTGTGACCACTTTGACGGACTTGTTAAATCTGCACATGACAGCAAAATGGTTAAACTTGTTACATATCTTGCATTTGATTCCTGCGGCCGGACATCTGAATCTATGCACTTGTCCACAGCGTGTGCATGTTTCTTTGTTTGTTTGACAATACTGTTGTGGCTGCTTGCTTGCTGATCTATGTCTTGGTTGACTGTTGTACCTTGGTTGAGATGATTGTCTAGGCCTGGCTGGATATCTTGTTAATTGTCTTCTGTTTACTTCACCTATGACATATGATGAAGAGTTTTCTAGCATTTTGGCTTGTTGTCTGGACATCTCTTGGTGTTTGGCAAGTTCTATTGTTTTTTCCAGTGTAGACGGTTTTTCTTGTATAATTTTTTCTTTAATGAATTGGTTTCTAGAATTCAAGTTCCAGCTGAAGATGTCTCGTAGGAGGTTGTCTTGAAGTTCCCCGAAGTCGCATTGGTTGGCTATATTTTTTAAGTCGGTGATGTACTGCTCGATAGACTCGTCCTCACCTTGTCGTCTGTTAAACAGCTTGTGTCTCTCGATAGTAACATTTATTTGTGGTAAAAAAATGTTTCTCAAATTTGTCAATTAGCTCTTGAAATTTTACTGTGTCGATGTCTAGGGAAAATGAGTAAAAAATAGTTAAGGCGTCTCTGCCGACATGATGTAGCAAGATGGCTACCTTACGTGCATCTTTGACTTCCTCGAGCATGTTTGCTCGTAGGTATATTTTAAGCTGTGTTAGCCAGTTTTTCCACTCCAGTGGCATGTTGTTGGAGTTAACATTTAAAGGTTTTAGGCCTGGCCCAGCTAATTGTTTAGAGTTTTCGTCCGACATATTGGAATGTAATTGCGCGGTAACTCACCGGCTTGGCTATTTTGTCTTCGATTTTGGATATCGTTGTCTTGAATTCTTGACTCTTCACTTCTGACTCTTGACTTCTGACACCATGTCATGCTGGGCAGGTGGATGGCTCGAGGTATAATTAAATAACTTCCATTTTTAGTAACTTTATTATTAGTTGGCATTTATACACAGCGAGTTGCACACCGGGAACAGGAAGAAGACATTTGAGGTTATCGACAATAGAGCGCGGTGTTGCCACATTATAATATCCTGACAGTAACTACAATTTTATGCGCGTCCATAGAGTAAAAAAATCGGGCATTATTACCTAAACGATGCTGGCGTAGCCCAGGTAGAGAGGCCAGCACGGTCTGCGGATGTGGATCCGATTGAAGACGTGTGGGACATCAATGGGTGAACGGTACGAGTTAAAACTCCAGCTACAAAATGTGTCCAGGAGCTTGAGTTGGCACTACTGGAGGAGTAGGAGAATAACCCACAGGAAATGATTGAGAATCAAAATGCAAGTATGAAATGGCGTATCTAGGCCCTCTTGAGATCCATAGAAGGCATTACACGCTTTTAACATGGCATTTCTTTAAAGAAAACAGAGAATTAAACTTAAAAACTTACTACGAAATTTCAAAGATTTTCTTAATTTTTTATTTTTGCCGATTTTTTTTCTATTGTACACGTTTTTATGCCCTTAATTTATATAAAATATTTTTTTTATTATCAATTAGTAAATAAATAAATATATGAAAAACAGTGAACTATTTAAAAAAAATTGAAAATTTTGTTATGTTCATCTAATTTTGCCGGTGTGTTTATAATCATTAAACGTGTTTATTTTAAATGTATCTTTTTGTAATAGCTAGGTAAAGTAAGGTGCCATGACAAAATATTGAGACTTGTAAGTGCGCCGCAGGCTGAAAAAGATTGGGAACCCCTGACCTAATCTCAAGATTACGAAAATTTCAAATTACTTACCGTGTTGTTTGTTCCGCAAAAGCAAGCAATAACAGGTCTTCCTCGTCAGAGTCAAGCAAGTCCGACTCTGATGTTAAGTACAAGGATGTCAGTACCTCAACAATTTAGCATTTACACCAGATTAAGTCGCGCGTCTTCAGTGCTGTTCATTAACAAATGAAGTTCACGGTTCGCACCGTAGTCGCGCAGGTGTGCATGCCCCGTTTCGCGTTGCAGACGCTCCCGTATCGCGTACCGCGTCCCCTGTCATTGACGCGTAGATTTGTTCTAAGCTGAATTGTTCCTAAAATTAGCGATAAGTGAATAAAGAGTCTATTTTTGTTAGAATGCTCAAATTTTTATGTAGTATAGTATTAAGTTTAACCGAAAAATGAAAATTTTAAGTATGTGTTATGGATTTTATTGGCGATGTTGAAAGAATAATTCACATCTAATTTTATTTGTTATTTCCTTTGAATTTCAAATATAGTGTCTAAAGCTCTTAACTCTAAAGACATATTTTTGTAATTTGTCCTATTTTTCTACTAAAATCTTTTTTAAGGTGTTTAATTACTTATTATTGTGGCCGTTTTCGGCACTCGCTAGGATAAAGTCATACAATACTATATACTTTAAAATTTATTCTAGTGGATAAATTTCGTTGTAAAATGTAAGGACCAAATAATTATATTTTCCATTATATCAACTTAACTTTTATTTTTAACCCTTACTGTGTTACCTTAAATTAGGGGAGATAATATGTTATCACGAAATGCACTTAAAGAAAATTGTACATAATTCTAACAGCTTTCGCCCGCGGCTCTGCCTACATTAACGTCTATCCCTCGGGGACTTTTATTTTTCCCGGGATAAAAGGTACCCTATGTCCTTCTTCATACTCCAGAGTTCCAGACAACGTGTAGCTATGAAAGTTTTATGATGATCCGCTTAGTACTTTATGTGTGAATGCGTAACCAGCAAAGTCACTTTCGCATTTACGCGTCATCACACCTTCATTGACTGATGATAACACATCTACATGTAAATACTATGTTAAATCACGAATCAATAGGCGTGATAGTTTGTCCGTAAAGTGTACCATAAAATGTACAGGTTGTGAGAAGTACTAGGGCTCACTTCGCTCGCCCTGATAATATTATTGCACTAGCTTTTACCCGCGCCTTCGTTCGCGTGTATGTAGTTTTCGTTACTAGAAGTGCGTTTCATCAAATAGTTCCTTTGCCATCATGTTGGCATTCTCTGTTAATAACGTAAAAACCGTAGACACGCTCTGCATGTATTCATAAGTTTTACTGTGTTTAAGGGTGATTAAACTGACGCTGGTAACCCTATTTCACTAAGCCGTAATGGCGGCAACCCGAGTTTAATGGAATTATTGGGGCCTAGTTACGTTTTTCACGTTCACAAAACTCTTTCACTCTTAGCACCATCATTCTTTCACCACTCTTTAATGTTTACGGCATGATTTTCTCACGAAATCACAGTAAAATTATGAAAACTCGCAGAGCATGTCAACCTTGTTTACATTACTGACAGACAGGAATGCCAACATGACGGAAAAGGAACTATTCGATGAAACGCACTATAACATTGAATTGACATGTACCACTGACCTCCATTATACAGCGTAGGTACTTGTATAATGGAGGTCAGTGACATGATCCGACCAAATGACGTTGGTCTGTCAACTGCCTAGGAATCAATTTCCTCAATGGTAAAGGCCCCATTCCACCGCGGCGCACGCTGTGCACGGATTTTTTTTTTTTTTGAAAGAAATTTTTTTTTCAAAAGTTGGAGAAAAATAATTTGAAAGCCAATTTGTCACTAATAAATGCCATACATCATGAGTTCAAAAATTTTTCTCCAACTTATGAAAAAAACAATATTCTCCGGCTTCATACTAATCTGACCACCTTATCATAAGAAAATCGTTATAACTTCTAAACTATCTGCCTTGAAGTAAAATAATTTTAGAATATGAAAACCTTCTCTACCTTTTTAAAATAAAAAAGAATCAGTTTAATGTGCTAGATTTTTCACAAAAAGCCATTAATAAAAATACACAATTTTTTTTCCTAAACTTTTGTTTTGCTATGTTTAAATTCCACGAAATTTATAATATATTGCCTATGTAAGCGTAGTCCACAAATTTAGCTATCAAATGAGACCTTTTTTATTTTCATAGAACATTTACATGAGAAGTACTGGTCAGATTAGTGTGAAAGCCCGATAAAAACTAAAATGGCTGCCATTTTACAACCGTGAGAGAGAAAAAAAATTTGAGAGCCAATTTGTCGATAAAATATGCTATAGATCATGACATTAAATTATCGGACACCGGTGTCGGGACACATTGTATAAAAATGAATCCATATTCGCGTGGTCACGACATCACGCCTGAACGGCTGGACCGATTTCGTTGAGATTTGGCATAGATATACTTTGAGTCCCAAAGACCAAAGTTGTCCGGAAAATGTACGGTTACTGCACAATATACTTTTATGATTTTCGCGTAAAATATTTAATCGATTTTGATGAATTTTGGTATGGAGATACTTTGAGTCCCGGAAAAGGATAATGGATACTTTTTGTGCCGGAAAATGTACGGTTCCCGCACAATAAACTTTTATGATTTTCGCGTAAACTATTCAATCGATTTTGATGAATTTTGGTACGGAGATACTTTGAGTCTCGGGAAAGGACAATGGATACTTTTTTATCCCGCAAATGTACGGTTCCCGCACAATAAACTTTTATGATTTTTGCCTAAACTGTTCAATCGATTTTAATGAATTTTGGTATGGACATACTTAGAGTCTCGGGAAAGGGCAAGTGCTACTTTTTGTCCCGGAAAATGTATGGTTCCCGCACAATAAACTTTTATGATTTTCGCCTAAACTATTTAATCTATTTTGATGAATTTTGGTATGGAGATACTTTGACTCTCGGGAAAGGACAAGGGATACTTTTTATCCCGTAAAATGTACGGTTCCTGCACTATAAACTTTTATGATTTTCGCTTATACTATTTAATCTATTTTGATTAAATTTGGCATGGAGATACTAATTTTAATCTATTGTTTACTTAATTATACCAATTCGAATTAAATAATCATCGTTAAGAGTCCGTATACGAAATTTTGCCGATGATAATGAAATTGCAAAGGTTCGCTACAGAAATATTATTTGGTTTTTTCCCCTTATTAGATTAAATATATATATATATATATATATATATATATATATATATATATATATATATATATATATTATTACATTTAAAATATATTTAAGCGCGGAAAGCCAACTCGAACTTGCGGCGAGAAATATAATGTGAGATTTAGGTTGTTTTGAATCGTGTTTTTTTGGCACAATTTGTTTTTTTTTTCTTTTTTCTCGAATCAGATAGAATTTTATCTATAGATTATTTCTGTCCTTTTCTTTTTATGAATTACAGCTCCAAGTTGCCGAAATTAACAGCAATTCTTTGCCCATTTTCTCTTAAATTTTGCCGACTTACATATTTTTTTACTCAAGTATTTCATATTAAAGTGGTTAAAAGTAATTCCAACATTTTATAGACGACTTTCTCAACAGTACATTGTATTTTTTTCATACCGTTAAGACGTCAATACAATCCATAAACAGGTGATATTCTAAACCTTTTACAGCAAAAATCACAAAACTGTTGCGGGTTTGAGTTGGATTATTTAAAAATACTTAAAAAAATTAAAAATCTAGCTCCAACATTAGATTATAATTGAAATGATCTTAAATGTTGTGCATTAAAACTTATAGAAATACTGTATTTTAACTGTTAAATCACGTCTGTAAAATCAGCGAAATCGGCAAATTTCGTATACGGACCCTTAAGACAGGAGTTGCGTCTGTCGGGTCAGCTAGTTAATTATAATACAAAGTCGCTTTTTTCCCCTCATGTCTCTTTATTCCCTTTAATCTTTAAAACTACGCAACGGATTTTGATAATTCTTTCAGTGTTAGATAGCCCATTTATCGAGGAAGGCTGTAGGCTATATTTTATCACGCTAAGACTAATAGGAGCGAAGAAATAGAGAAAAATGTGGAAAAAACGGGGAAAATTATTTGAAAGGGCTAACTTTATGCGCTAGTCTCAGGAACTACTGGTCCGATTTGAAAAATTATTTCAGTGTTAGACAGCCCATTTATTGAGGAAGGCTATAGGCTATATTTTATCATGCTAAGACGAATAGGAGAACGTGGGAAAAAACGGGGGAAATTATTTGAAAGGGCTTATGTTGCGAACTACTGAAGCAATTTTTATGTTATTTGGCACAGATAAGAAGTAGACCACGTGAAGGATCATATCGATTTAAATAATTTTTTCCGTGGCTATATATTTTATACCCGTGCGACGCCGGGGCGGGTCGCTAGTAAATATTAAAACAAAATTTCAGTCTTCAATTTATTGCACCATTCGTATAAATATTATATACAAAATTAGCTCGTATTATATGTTTTAAAAGACATGCACAAAAAAGTTGTAAATCAATTTTTTTACGAAATTGTTCACTTTAAAAAATCACAGCGAATATTTAAAACATATTTTCAGTGAACCCAACCAATAAATGAAATAATGCTAAATATACTTTTTTATTTTTACACAATAATTTATGCATGAATGAACAATGAATGATTTTGTACAGAGATATAAATAAGAACTGTGCCAATACTTTAAGTTGTCTACAACCAGAATATTACTAATACTAACAGAGGACGGATTTACCTACACTTAAGTCCAGTAGTTCGGCACGCAGGAAGGTGCATTGGCCTATACCTACTTATCTCACTTGTGCACGAAAAAATTGTTACCGTGTTTAACCTGCAAGATAGCAACAGCTAATCCGTGCGCGGGTGACAAGAGGCGAGAGGTCAATGGACTAAAATCTAAATGCTTCGCGGCCAGACTTAACAAACAAATGACATATTTGAAACAAACCGTGAAACAAACATATTCGTTATCTAGCACATCTAATATATTTCACATAAATACATTATCTATACGTTTATTATTAGCACCATGGAACTTGTGAATAGACGCACTATTATTTTACTAAGCTACTTACAAAAATAGTTTATGCTATAGTTTGTTCGTTCTAAGATGATATGGGTGACAGTTCTCATATTCCTTGCTAAGGATTTTTTTACAAGAAAACAAAAAAAATCAGAATGTAATAAATTATATTCCATCTACAAAAATAAATGTTTCCTGTAATTGTAAATGAATAAAAATGAAAAGTTGCTAAATGCTAACTTATTGATATAAAATTATAAATATTAACTTTGAAATAGGAGTATAAAATTATTGTTACGAAAATATTTGAAAAATGTCAGATGCATGAAACGGAATTTATGTCAATGAGATTGACACAGTTGAATCGAAATCAAATCGATAAAAAAGGGCGACCATCTTAAATCGCCGGCGTCACTCTGAAACATCAGTACGAAATCGATAATTTCGATTGCAATTCCTTTACGAGGTGATTCGATATTTTTAAATTATTCGATTATTTTTTTTAGGTAACTTCCCTACTATAGTCAATTATAATGTGTCACGCATATCATCATAAAACGAACAAACTATAGAATAGCTTTAAATAATATTATTACAATTTATTTTAATTACACGCATAAAACTTAAGTAAACACGTCAAGATATGTTTGAGCAATCTAGATTCTAGTCAATTGAAACTTCACATCTTTAAGACGTATGAATAGGAATATTAAAACGTAGTGATTATATTCTCTTTGAGGAATATTACGCAAAAGTCGGAGTGGAGTCCGCTACTAGCACATACAGTAAATAATCCGACCAAAATCTGATGTTGTTGTCATATAATAATATTGACAGTCACCGGCTACACGGTCAATTTTTCATCAATCTGATCCATCAAATTTGATCGTGTACGACTGGGATTGATGGATTGATCGTATTTTTAATATGAACTTTTTATGACCATCAATATTCTGTCAATCAGATTGACACCAGATTGATGGATCAGATTGATGAAAAATTGACCATGTAGCCGGTGACACAGATACATTGTCAAACATCAAGCAAAACTTTTTGTTTACCGGCTGTGCTGGTGCTGCCTCTAGCGTGAAAAATTGCAACAATGATATTATATCTAATTGTTATTGTAAGTTACGATCGTCAGCAGAGGCGGCACAAGGCGTGGGCGGTGTGGGCGACCGCCCACGGCATCGCGGTCTAAGGGGCCTCGCGCTCCTTGGACCACGAGGTTTTTTTTAATTCATCAAGCCCCAAGCGGCCACATCCGGCCGCGATAACAATGAAAAAGCTATTGTGTCTCGTTTTGCCCCGATCGATGGGTAGGATTTACAAGTTTTGATACTTTTTTACTACTTTAAAAAAAAGTTTTATAAATAAAAGTTTGAGTATCGAAAAATTCTTTCCAAAAATTTGTATTCTTGCGTCATCTATCAGGGGGCCTCGCAAAATATATTTCAGAGAGCCTCGCAAGATATATGTTGCCCACATAAAATGTAGGTCTTGCCCCGCCACTGATCGTGTGTCCGCATTTAGGCGTACAGATTACGTAATCGTATACACGTAAATGAATTGTATGATTATATTCAAATACAAACGCTGTATGGTTCTACTTCTGTCATTTAAAACAATTTATTTTATGGATGAAAATTAAGAAACATTTAAGTTTGATATAGCATTTGTATCGCGACTGTATTGCGATAATAATTATCTATAGCCCGGTCGCCCGATAACACGAAGTTTGAAAAATGCCTAGCTGTACTCAAGTCTTTCACTTTCGAACTTAAAATTATTCTGTTTCCAAACGCGGAGGTGAAAACGGAGACGTTGTCTCGCACGAGTGAGGTACTAACGTTAGGTCTTTTTACCAAATTCTTCTCTAACTGGCGACAGGACTTCGTTTGTTGTGGCGCTACAGTCGGAAACCTTCAGTAGTAAAAACCGTTAACTTCTGCTCATTGATTGCATGCTAATCGTTTTCTTTACTTCCGGAGCACGAGCCGGACTGTTCAGACTCGTTAGCGACTTGTTTGACAATCGCCGTGGTATTCTCCCCGCTGTGCGGCTCCGTAACATTGGGAACAGATATGTCCTCAATCAAATTCCTGTAATAATACACGTTTTTTATCAGAGAACATTGTTGTATTAATCTCAATGAGGTTTGCCTATAAACTTCTCACATAGCTTTTTAATGCGGGAAAATAGTTTTTGCACAAATAAAGTTGCGGGTAACATATTTTTAATTTTTTGGTTTCTCCGGTTACGTGGAGAGTCGAGAGAACAAAGTTTGAACAAAAAAAAAATCCATATTTTCAAATGAATGATTCTATTTTCTATCCGTTCAGCCGCTATACCAAACCAGCTAGTATTGAATTGGCTGACTAATTCAACTACACGACAACATACACAATACTTACTCTATGTCATCCTCGACTTGACTTCTCTTTCTAAGACCTAACAAGTCGTCAAGGTCTAAGGTGAGATTACTGCGCACGATCAACTTGCCGGGAGCCTCGCTCGGACTTTCGTCTGTGTGCTCCACCTGTAGAGAAAAAAAAGTTTTATTTATAATGAGGCAATACTCGCAAACTTCTACCTTATTAATAACTAGATGACGCCTGCAACTTCGTTGCGCCAAAATTGGTTTATCGCGCAGGAACCGTACATTTTTTTCGGGATTAAAAGTAGCCTATGTCCTTTCCCGGGACTCAAACTATCTCCATACCAAATTTCAGCAAAATCGGTTCAGCGGTTTGGGCATGAAGAGGTAACAACAGACAGACAGACGCACTTTCGCATTTATAATATTAGTATATTAGTAAGTATATTAGTATGGATAAAAAACAAACTGTGTAATGTGTTACATACGTGTATACGTGTTGCAGCACGAAATTTGTTGAATATTAGGTGATTACTATTCGACAAATTTCATGCTCCAACATCTACGTTGAAAGAAGACAAGCATAGTGAAAATTCCGGATCATAAAAATAGCACAAATCACAACACACAATTTATATTCGCGAATAAATAATGCGATTGAATACTATGTACTTTTTGGAACTGCCGATGTGCTTCGTTCGAATGTAGCTGTCGCGGTTTTCCGTCGCGCAAGTAGGTTACTTCTGCAAAAAAATATTGCAATAAAGTTTAGATAATATAGCAACGATGTTTTTTTAAATATATAAAGCACATAGAAAATATGTAAATAAATAAGCATGTTAAACTAAAATTATTAGTTTTGGTTTATTTACAAATGCTCAATGTACTTATGTTTTCATTCAATAAAAATATACTTTTCAGGGTCTCACCGAATGGCCAGTTTTCGTCACTCTCTTTTTCGGTCGTCTTTATTGCTGTGTCTGTGGATGCCGTCAGGATCACATTTGAAATGTCCTCATGAGACGTCTCCTCTTTTGACGTTGAATCATCTGGTATTGTTTTCCTGTTAACATAAAATCGTACTCATAGACAAAATATAAATTTTGATGCAATTGAAGATAATTGAACTAAAAACTTACACTTCTGTAGTTGTGGGTGGTTCAGTCGTATGCTGTACTTTCTTCCATGACTTCATCAGCTGCTAAAGACATACAGTTAAGTTTAAACAGTGTAATTAAAAAATAACTATTTTTGGAAAATCCCGTGAGCATAAAGCAACAAGCAGGAATATTCTCGAACCGACGAAACCGTCTTGGCTATGCCTATTACGGACATACATATCGGTTCTTGCCATACCTATCTGTAGTTATTATTTATGAAAGTAAACTAATGTATGCAGCACCGGACCTCATCTCGTTAGGTAAATTGTATCTTTACTTATTTGCTAAAAGGAAACTATACAGACCACTTTCTCGGTGGTAGCTCTATCTCTCTCGGTCGCCGGGAGTCTCGCTCTCAGCGCCTTGTCTCGCTCCTCATGCAGCCGCTCCCGAGCCGTCAGCGGACGCACCGCGCTGTGCTCAAAAACGCGCCCGTTGTTTATCACCTGTTATGTTAAAATTAAATAATTAAAAAATAATCATTATTTCTAACTTCACCCGACTGTATTATTGACCGCGCAAAATTTGAACGCTCGACGAAATGTAAAGTACTCTGTAAACGATCAAATTGTTTGTCAAGCTTTACGTGTTTGTCAAACAATTTGATAGTGTACAGCTTTGTTTGAAGCGTTTGTCAAACAATCTACGTGTTTGAACTGTTTGAAGAAAATTTGGATTGGCGTAGCGTTTGACAAACGAGTTTGAACGTTTTCCGCTGTATTTGCCAAACAAGAATCAAGATCTCACGATCTCAAACCGATTCTAGCTAATTGTTTGACAAACTTGTATGATGTACACTTGTTCGTCTGCGCTGCTGTTTGATGAAAACGTAAATTTAAACAAACAAGTTTGTGTGCAGAGTACTTAAGTACCCTGTAAACGATCAAATTTATTTTTTATTTTTATTTATTACGAGGTGTAATGCAACTTATAAGAAAATCTTAAAGAATACTCGTTCTGTAATAAGTTACATTACAACTCGCGTAACGTTAGTCAGTACAGGTCAGTTAACAAGAGCTGGCACGATCTACACATTTAAACATTGCGCTTGTGTAGTGTCTGTGAATAAGCGCGTGGCGTGACGTCGTACTGCATACGCATCATAAAAAGTCGGCCCGTCTCTCTCGCGCGCGGTCTATATTATGAGCGTGAAGGGGACAGTTATTGTTTTTCATATGCTACTGTTTATAAATACAGCGTGATGTTACAAGTCGGTAACATGTGATCGGCCAGCGTTCGGAACCGTACGATAATTATCGTGCACATACGATAATTTTGTGCGTACGTACGATGTACGATAGCATATTATTATCGTGAGCAGATTATACGATAATTTTTATCATGATGCAAACATATCATATTTTTAAACATACTGTATAGTGAAATTGTATAAGTGACAGCACTGTGAACGTGCCAACTTTAGTTAACTGATCTATACTCACCTTAGGGGGAAGGCGCAGTTTTAGATATTTTTTTAGATTTAGGTCTCTTTGGAACGCATTAGAGGACATGGTAGATCAGTTATCAGACGGGTCCTTATTACAAATCCGCGATCAGACGGTGGCACTTTATTTTTACATTTTGATTAAGTAGTACTTATGTGTTTGGTCGTACCTTTATGTTTTTAGCATTGAGCATCTTAACGAGATCTCTCACGAAGGTGTTGTTAGGGTACAGTCGCTTGTGCTGACAGTATATATCGGCCTCCAGATGGTCCTCCGAGCCGTTCACTTGCCGTACCATCTTTAATATAAACTTGTTCTTCACTTTCCGTTTCTTTGGAGTTGCTATTATATTTTGCTCGGTGACAGATTTGAGCGAGCGGGCGATACGCCTAAAATGTTGTAATTATCTTTATACCGGTTTAAAATAGTAAAATGTTTAAATAGATAACATTACATTCTCTATAAAATGAGAACTTTACCTCTGCCCGCGAAGTTTTTTCAGACGTATTTCTTGCTCACTTGGCTGTAACGACTCATCTAAAACAAAGAATAATAAAGGTTAAAAAGATAGTAGAATAAAATTTCTTATTTCTATATACTATCGCATCGCAACAGAAGTTGTAAAGCGGGTGCTCTCCCACACAACTTTTCATATAAATCCTCGGAGTCCGCGTGCTATCGCAAGGAGTCTATACTCCTCCCACTAATCAGGTGCCGTACCACTAAACTGTTTTGAGACTCAAACAATTCAACGCTAATGCTGTGTCCTATTCTAACAAACGTGAAATAGCAGGACGCGGCATTCTTGTTCAATTGTTGGAGTCTCAAAACAGTTTCGTGGTACGGCCCCTGTCTACATACCCAGCCTAAAGTCATTCTGCTCAGAGTAGTCAATGTGCCACTGCTGCAGGGGCGTGGCGAGGCAGGGCGCGATGGTCAGCAGGTCACCCGCTCGGCCCCCACTCGTCAGGCACAGCCCGCTGTCTACGTGTTGCAGCTGTGAGGAGTCTAGATACCGCCATTTCTGGAAAGTTCATAAGAATCATAAGTAGGTTCGTGGTTCGAATGAGCGGCTAAGTGGGCCCCTAGACGATACATTTTATTGTGAAATATCGTTAGCCGCGTACTGATTGAGCGAGCAGCCTCGCGAGGCAAATCCTCGGTCGGTCAAGACGTGCCTCGCCCGAGGCCAACGTACACGCTGCCTCGCCCGAGCGTGCCACGGCCCGAGCCTCGCGAGACTGCTCTCTTGGTCAGTATGCGGCTATTCGATATTAACCCTAGACGGTCAATAATATTGCACAATACGTGATATTGCGCAATAAATTTTATCGTCTAGGCCCTAGGGCTAGCTTATCTGAATAAATGTCTCACATGCCAAAAGCCGATGCGTGCGGCTCGCTCTATATTTTTTGTTGCTTACGGCATTGTTATACAGCGATAACGTCTTAAAAATGTCTAGAATGAGACATTGACCACATCGTCCCACGGGTATTTTTTTAGTAAACACGTAAAGTTTAACTCGACTAACCTGCCCGCGCTGGCGGCCATGACAGTTGACCATCACAACCTGGCGGGCACTGTCTGCGCCGCTCGGCGAACGTCTGCAATAAATCACTTGTTTAGTTCGTTTTGCCAAATAAGGCACACTTTTATGTGATTAGACCGAAAACGGATCCAGCTAACTCAAGAAGATGCATTTTTTTGTTAGATATTTTTCTTAACTGATCTATACAATATATTGCAGGCTACTTCTGGTATTAATACAAGACCGCATTAGGCGACATTACGCTCCTGCAGAGCGATCTTTCACGTTCCATGCACTGGCGTTTTGTTTTTGTGTCACGTAGTTTTGCTGTCGCGGTCGTGTAGTGCGGCTGAGTTTTAAAGATTTCATACGAAGAATATTTGGCCGTTACGTGTCGCGTCGTTACGCTGCAGCGTAGTGTCGCTTAGTGCGGTTTCAGCCGTTTCATCTTTACTTCTTCACGTTCACAGTAAAATGATTTTATATCGAAGCATTTTATGGTGATCATTGTATATAATCCCTTTTATTATTATAAGTTTAACTCTTCATTATCATCATCACACGTACCGCGGCTCAGCGCAGCGCTCCTCGTCTCGCAGCTCGCCGCGTAGCGACAGAGCAAAGTGCTGCGTGGGCTCGAGGCGGGTGTGGCAAGGGTACACGCCCAGAGGGGCGGAGTCGCCGTCATGCTGTAGCGTGTCGATGCACATGCCCGTCGATGGGTTCTTGAACCTGAGAAATCAGGCCATTTAGCCGAAACTTTTTCGTTTTCGCTTCGTTATAGAATCGCCGATCAAAATGTATGGAATTGACCATAAGACGAGTCGAACGTCAACGTCATATTAATTAACGAACGCTTATGTCAATTCCATACATTTTCATCGGCGATTCTATAACGAAGCGAAAACCTGTTATCAAGTCGCAAAGTTTTAGATTATGCTAATAAAATATGTGATCGCACATATTTTGTTAGCACGCACGCGCTTCATTTTAGAATTTGTTGTATGAAATGATGTGAACCCTCGTACATTCGTTCGCACCGTACGCGCCGCATTTCGTGTACTATGCGGTGCGTACGGTCGGTGCTGACAAATGTGCGATCAGCTTTATCTTCGTACAAACTCGATCAAAAAACTAGAAAATGGTGTTATCACGTTAAACTAACATTAAATGCGTTCCCATTGGAAAATACTCAACAAATCAGATATTAATATCAGAGGACTCTTTTATAATTGAAATAACGTAATTTGAAAGTCTAATAACAGGTTTCTGATGTTTTTGAAAGAAGTCTAGATGTATACTAGCGCTTTTGGCTTTTGAGTAACGTCATAACAGCGACATTGTGCCTTAGTCGTCTTCAGGCTTCTATAATAATCTACAAGCTACAAAACCTAGACAACAAATAAACTTTCAAACAAGAGCAAGATATCAAAGCCATTACATTAATATGGAAATAGTCACCTTCCAAATCCGAACACGTCCCTTACGGGTACAAACTTCTCCCGGTACACGTTATCGAGGTACCACTGGAAGCTTTTGCACTTGAGTTTCTCGCGGAGCACGCGGCGATGAGTGACGTCACCGATCTTTGGACTTTTCTGGAAAATATATTTTTTGTAATAAGTATTGTTTAAAATAACTTTAGGGTTTGGTTCTTTCTCATAGTCTGACCAGACCATACCCACTGATGCCACCAATAAATGATGTGTCATTGGTGGCAGCGATAGGATCGCTGTTAGTGTTGGTTGAGCTAAATATAAAATATAAAAAGTGAATACCCTAAGGTCGGGTCGGTGCAGGTAAAACAGTTCAGCGTAATCGTCCATCCACACCTCCGCCATGCGAGCCGTGTTGATTCCTATCGAGAAAAATATTTTCACTCAGTAAGTTAAATACAAGGTGTAACAAAACTAAGTAATAATACTTTAGGGTGTGTATATTGTGTTCCTTGTAGAGAGTTCACTGTGAAAATAAAAGACAAATATTTTTTTTCACTTGAATGGAGAAACTCAAGACGCTGGGGCGCTTACCCATACAAAAGTGAAAAAAAAGTTGGTCTTTCAGCGCTGCTACTTTCATAGTGAACTTTTTACAAGGAACACGTACACACCCTAGAGTATTATCACTTAGTTTTGTTACACCCTGTATACAAACAAATAATGTAGATTTTTAAGGATTTTTTAAAACAAATACACCTATTTCTTACCGTGCGTATCCGTATTAGCTGGTAGCCCGTACGGATGGAAGCTACGGAACACGTGACCGACACGTGAGCACGGTATCGTCTCTAAAGTACCCCCACCTGAAAATTACAACCAACTTTATTTTAAACACTAATAAAACACACTTTTCTTGCACTTTTTCTACTATATTAAGATATTATAATAACTTTTAACAATTTACACGACCGGTTTCGAAATAAATCATCATCAGGTGTAACACCTGATGATGATTTATGTTTTATTAGTGTTTAACATGAATTTCCACCAAGAACCGACAGTACAATCAATTACATATAACTTTATTTTAATCCACGTATTTAATATACCAATGATCCTATGTCCTTTCCCGTGACTACATACTAAAATTTTAGCAAAATCGGTTCAGCGGTTTGAGCGTGAAGAGGTAACAGACAGACACACTTTCGGGTATAATATTAGTATGGATTTAACACTTACATTGCCATATCCGGAAGGACATCTCGAGGTTCTCGCCGCCCCAGCCGCCCATCTGCTCGTCGTAGGAGCCCACCTCCCAGAAGTACTGTCGGCTGATCGCGAACAGACCGCCCGCCATCGTCGGCGACCTGTATTATAAAGTACGTTAGTTAATTCACCTTCAAATATCGTAACTTTTACAACTCAAAGCTTATGGGTTGTATCAGTGGTAGACGTGTGCGCCGAAGCTTTAATCGCCGGAGGCGGGCGCCGGTCAAAAATCGGCGGCGGCGGCGTGATATCGGCGTGAAGAATTGAAATAAAGCTGCATTACACTCTGGCACTCGCCGCATACGGGGTGTGCGGCGAGTGCGCTCTCAAAGCATGAATCCAAC
Organism: Lysandra bellargus; assembly: GCA_905333045.1. NCBI lineage: Eukaryota > Metazoa > Arthropoda > Insecta > Lepidoptera > Lycaenidae > Lysandra > Lysandra bellargus. Next base: position 7,441,463 of record HG995326.1, read on the forward strand.
GCGCGGTGCGGTACCTAGCTGTACCGCACCGCGCGTTGGGTCGTACCGTCACGAGTTTTGAGCGCTCGGCAAAAGTAGTCGGGAGACTTGCGCATGTGTAAACTCGCGCTCAAGGTAAATTATAAGAAAAGTCAATTATTAATAAAAGTAAAATAAAAGTAAAAAGAAAAATAAAATAAACAAAATAAAAGGAAAGTGACAATGTCAACTTGGGGAAGTCCATCTGGGGGGGTAAGTCCATCTAGCGGCAATAACTCCCACATTTAAACGACTACTTTCACGGCACGGCTCAGTGGGTAAAACAGTATTGCAGACTGCAGAGTTAGTTTGATCTAAGAAACAGACATGTCGCTACTAACTACCCGTTACAAAAAAAAAAAGATCGGCAACCTTTTTCCCGTTTTGTAGTCGTATCCGTTATATTGAAGGCGCATTCGACAACACTTTAACCAGCTCTATCACAATGGCCTGGCTTCAAAGAATATAGATCCAACTACTAGGAAATGGATCAAAGCCACGCTCGACAACAGGATAGCCCACTCAAAATCAGGCACTGAACATCATAGGTTCAGGAACTGAACGTCCTAGGTTACTACGATCAAGGGTACGCTGACGACCTGGCGATTATGGTGGTGGGAAAATGCGCATCGGTCGCCGCTGGGTTGATGCAGTCAGCACTTAGAGTCGTCGAGGATTGGTGCCAAAGGGTCAAGCTAACAGTAAACGCTGATAAGACGGTCTTGATACCTTTCACCAAAAAGAGGAAGTTGGAGGGACTAAGACAACACTCTTCGGGAAAACTATTAAGTTTTGCGGGTGATGTCAAATATCTAGGAGTAATCCTAGACAAAGGACTTACTTGGAATAAGCACATCGAGTATATTACGAAAAAGGCTAGATGTGCTCTGGGTTCCTGTTGGAAACTTGTCAGCTCCAAATGGGGTATTCTGCCGAAGGCAATGCTATGGCTATATACAGCCGTAGTGAGACTGATTACCACATAGGCTGGCTGCGTAATGTGGCATAAAAAGGCTGAACAAGTAAACTGTAGTAAAAGTCTAAACAGCGTACAGAGACTGGCATGTCTAATAATCACGGGTGCACTCTCGTCAACACCCACCGCTTCCCTCGAGGCCCTGGTCAACTTAACTCCGCTTCCTCTGCTTGTTCAGATGGAGGCCAAAAAGGTGGCTCTCAGGGCCAGGACGGCGGGCAGGACAAATTGGGCCTCCATCCCATTTCGACAGCTGGAACAGTCTCTCAGTAAATCACCTGTCATGGCCATGCCATCAGATGCCATGATCAAGGTGCATAGCTTTTCGAAGCAATACCAGGTTTTTATACCTTCCAGGGAGGACTGGGAAAGAAAAATCCTAATCGACGTCCGCCCTAGCGACATAGTTTGTTTCACGGATGGATCAAAGAAAGACAATCGTGCGGGAGCCCGATTCTACGGATGCAGGCCACCAAAAGGCAAATACGCCTGTTTGGGCGAGTTTGCGACCGTGTTTCAGGTTGAAGTCTTCGCTATCCTCGGTTGTTCACTAGAATGCCTGCCATCTCCAGGCATTCTAGTGAACAACCGAGGATAGCCCTAGTTAATAAAAACGTTTTTATCTTCTCCGATAATCAAGCTGCACTGCCGCAGAAGTCACGTCCAAATTAGTTCTGGAATGCATTGAGACGTTAAATATGCTGGGTACAACAACAACATCCGCCTAGTATGGGTCCCGGGCCACAGTAACGTCTCCGGCAATGAAACCGCTGACGAACTGGCTAGGCTTGGGGCCGAGACCGAGAGTCTCATATACGGCCAACCCAGTCTGTGGTATAAGTCCCAGTACCACAAAGCAAGTGCTCAAGGAATGGGGTCACAGGCTATGCAGGAAGCAATGGGCTGAGACCCCCGGCCTTGAACACTCCAAGGCACTAATTCCTGGCTTCAACAAGAAACTATCAGAATTAGTGTTCACCTTGGGTAGGAACCAATTAAGAATCCTTACCAAAAGCCTAACCGGGCACTGCAAGCTCAACAAACACCTAAACAGAATGGGTATTTGTAGCATAACGACTTGCAGATTTTGCGAGGAGGATGAAACACCTATTCACCTTCTCCTCGACTGTGCTGCTCTACTACAGAGCAGAAACAGGCACCTTGGTCGCCACGAATACTCATCCACAGAGGAAATTTGTGGCACCTACCCTAACCATATCGTTCAATTTCTGAGCAGTATTGGGTTGGGGATGATTCTCTAGTGCGAAGGAGTCACAATAGATCCTCATGGGTCGCAGTGACGTCAGGGCTATAGCGACCTACCTTCTTTAAAAAAAATCGTATTCGTAGTGTAAGAGCGACCGCAGACTTACAATTTTAAGTTGGTCAACTAAGTCACACAGTATACCAATTATAGCTATAGCGACTTATGAGAGCTTCCTTTCCGATTACCTACAATTTAAAAGTTGTCCAATTAAATTGTTACGTAAGTGTGATATTACGTAAGTAATTTAGTTTAAATACGATAGTCGGCCAACTTGAAACTGTATATCTGCTGTGACCCTTAAATTTTTTTAAAAAAAGTGGCAATACGAAGGATTTTTTGGAGTTTCTTGGATTACGCAAGTAATTTAGTGATACCTCTACTTATTACTGATGTTCAAATCGTTAATATCGCTTTAATTTGGTTATTATCCTGCAAAATATTTCTTACCTAAAAGTGCAATAGTGGGGAAATCCGTTTAGCTTGCATAAGGAAAGGCCGTCATATGACGGTCTTACCTCCAATCAGATATTGTCAACCTTTTCAAACCTAGTAGATGGCATTGCCCATAAAGTGGCCTGGTTCACAAGCGCCCTCGAAACCCGACATCCACCACTGAAAATTATGATTTTCGGCTGGTAACTTTCTAAGTAAATATGTTCTTTTATAACGTTGTTTTATTTTAAATTACGGATTACCCATGTCAAAAAAATGTTTGATAGCCATGAACCCAAACAAATTTACTGGATGGACGGACGGACTTACCGCAATTATTTTTTTTACTCAATAAAAACTAAATGAGGCTTTAAGATTATAACAGCATAGTTTCTTCTTCAATACCTCCTACTTACAGATGTCACTATCTGGTTTTTAGTCTGTTTAGTGTCGACGATGTCGAAAATCACCCTTAGACGGACTTGCCCCAAAGACTGGGAAAGTCCGTCTACAAGATATTTCTTTGAAATATCAATTATATTTGCCTCACAATTAATGTGTGGGGATATCTAACGTCTGTATTAGGTTTATAAAAGATTGCTTTGTCATCTACTGTGAACACCGTATTTCTAGATTCATTACAAAAGAAATAGGGGCAGCTCAAAGCCAACTTCAAATAAAGTATGCCGGTCTTCCGTATTCTTGTTATAAAACAATGACAACTGATAACTATGACAACTGCGCATTTCAAGGCCAACGCTCAAAACTCGTGACGGACGACGGTACCTATACTCGTCTCAAAGTGGCGCGGTGTCTTTGCGAAGCGTATTTATGTGATTCCGTTCCCCGCTCGATCTTTTTCGAAAACATACCATAGATATCAGAAACAAACGGTAACATACGTACGTAGTTTACTAGAATTAATAAGTTTAGAAGTCACGCCGACTTTACGCCGAATGAAAATCGGCGGCGGCGGCGTCAAAAAAATGTCGGCGGCGGCGGCGGGTCGGCGCGGCCCACACCTCTACAGTGGTGTAACTATAGGGTGGCAGGGCTGGCAAAATGCCACGGGCCCCGACCCAAGAGGCCGTGAGGTCAGAATTTTTTAAACATTGTTTTATTATTAACGTTACGATTTTTACTGATAGGGCCTCATCAATTTGCCACGGACCCCGGATGTTATAGTTACGCCACTGGGTTGTATGTTGTTTATGACGTCACATTGGGATGTAGAATGTAGATACATCTATATGGGCCTGTTTCACCACTTTCTGATAAGTCCCGGATAGGCTATCCACAACTTATTACTTAACTTGACAGATAAAGTATGGAGAATCTGCCAAAATATTGTGGATAGCCTATTCATCACTTTATCAGGAAGTGGTGAAACAGGCCCTAAGCCTTGTGTTGTGACTTATGAGAAACAGTGTTGAATGAATTTTATAAGAGTTACAAGTTATGCAAAAAATTTTTTATAATCACAATCCAATAGATTTATCAGGATTCTCTCATTGTCTTTTTAAGAAGGATCTTCATTTCATTTCTTATATTTAGTTAAACTCTCCATACGCAAAATATAACTCTGGCAAAGTTTTTTTTAAAGAGCAGTTATTTAGCTTTTGCTTACCAGGTGGGCGCTATGTCTGAGCCGCGGCGTTTCTTCTCTCTCTCTGGCACGTCGATCCACGTAAAATGGCCCATAAACGTAAAACCACCAACCTACAAACACCACATAATATTAATTTTATATACCACTTAATAAGTAACTTGTGTTCTGTAGATGTATCATAGTTTATGCTGATATTATAAATAAATAACTGAGAGTATGTGTAATTTTCTAAAAACAAAGGAAAATGACTTGTTTTTTCATCTCAGGAGCAACTTTTACTGGCTGTAAAGATGCTTGTAAACAGAACAAACAACATCTCGAATATACATCAAATATTACTATATACTATTATTTTAATATTCAATAAAATTAACAACTAAACTACATATTATCTTACAAACCAGTAACAAACCATACAAATTATCAAAATAGTCCATGCACTCATAAGTTAGAAGGAAAGTGCTGTGATTGTCAGTAACTTGCAAAACGCATGCCCCTAAAATGAGTGAAAAGGAACACACAATTTCCATCCTTAGTTTCAAGATGACTACAGAAACAAAGATAATAATTATTAGAGAAACCCTTTAACATCCATACTTCCATACTAATATTATAAATGCGAAAGTGTGTCTGTCTGTCTGTCTGTCTGTTACCTCTTCACGCTCGAACCGCTGAACCAATTTTGCTGAAATTTGGCATGGAGATACTTTGAGTCCCGAGAAAGGACATAGGATACTTTTTATCCCGGAAAAATGTACGGTTCCCGCGCGATAAACGAATTTTGGCGCAACGAAGTTGCGGGCATCATCTACTAATATATAATAAAGAACATTTTGTCTGGTAAAGGTACTAATGCAGGTTTTAAAAATATTGTTTTACTGCATTATTATACAAACATTAAACATAACAAGGTTACAAGTTGTAAATAATATGGCACAATATGGAAAGAATGCAAATAAAACAACATACGCCATACAAATGCCGTTTTACAAATGATTGTATGTAGGTGGCTACAAATCTGTTTCCAACAATCCATTGTTATACACGCGCTACTTTTTATGTCATTCGTAGAATTTCTATTATTTATTATTGTTGCACATTTTAAGATTTATTGTAGAACTCTGCTCATGATGAAACCAATGACTCTTAATGGAGCTCGGGAGTAATTGGTTTATGATAAAGCACGTCTGGAAATTCGTTGGATATATTTCGAGTTACACCCCACACTTGTTGATCTGTTTCTTAAAACCTTTGGAGATGAAAAATTATGAGTAATCGCGTTAAAAGATGGGTTATGGTAATGGATGCAGTTAACAAAAGTTATGGGTACTTGGAGCTTGATAAAAGTTTGGGGTACTACATACGTCATCGTAAGATTCTAATTATAAGTAGTCTTTTTCCCGCTCTATACCACTACGCAATTAGTATCATGTTAATAATTAATTCGGTCTAGCAAATTCGATACCAATGTTAGTCGAGTTAGGATCAGGAGACCTGAAAGTTGGGCGCGGCCTGCAGTTCGAAGGTGGTCTGGTCTATGACGTCAATGAGCGGCGTTACGGCGACGTCGCGCTTGTGTCGGATGCGCTGCAGCAGCGGCCGCAGCCAGTCCGCGCTGGCCTCGCAGTGCGCGTCCAGGAATACCAACACATCACCCCGGGCGGACCGCGCGCCGCGGATACGAGCACGCATCAGACCTTGACTAACCAGGGTTCACTTAACGATCATCTTGTTTTGATTCAGCAGAAACCGAGAGGTTTTTTAGTGAACAAGGCTTCAAGCAAGGCCCGATCTAGCAAATAGTAGGGGGGGGGATATTTAAGTATAATACGTCTTGAATATTTTCTATATAACCTGAAGGTCGGAAGGTCGGAACTTGGATTGTAAAATTCCACACTCAAACTTGGGAGATGGACCGTGGATGGCTAATGGCTAGGATGATAAGATTTTAGTCAATGCCGGCGGCATTATGCCGCCCCTAATTTTTGCCGCTCTGGGCAAATGTCCGGCTCCGCCCCCTTAGATCGGGCCCTGCTTTAAGGTTTCCACTGTGCCTGAACAAGTAACTAGGAGCCTTAACATCAATACAAATAATTACCGTTCAAATTTTAAAAAATATTTTATCTAGTCTGATACACAACCTAAACACGGAAAACAAGAGCGAAACGAACCAGCTGCGTACAAAATATGTTAACGGAATAAAGTAATTAGTACGACAGAAATAATCATGATAAAACAAGTAAGTTATTTCTCATAACTGACATAACCGCGAGGGCACGAGTGAAGGGAGGTTCGAAGTTATCTGGGCTAGGCATATCGTGGTATCATGTGCAACTGTGTGGGTAGAATCTAGTTAGATAGACACTAAACTTGACCTGTCGGTTATTCGAGTTTATCTAGGAGTAAAGATAACGTCTGACTGGACTCCTTTTTAATCGGAAATATAGTACAGAGTACTACATATACATATTTTCTATTAGCACCTAATCATCAACAGGTTTTATAAGGATTCATAAATAAAGGCAAGTTTTCAAGTGTACATTCTACGAAACCTTATCTAAGCAATAACACCGATAAAACGTGAAAATAATAGAGTTTAAAAAAGCAATAGAAACACACAATGCGTTAATTTACAAGCACGTGATCGCAATCAAAACACAGAAGTAACACAGGTATAGAAAACGTGAAAAACGCGGGGCGATTACGTATCTTGCGACAGGTAAGCAACAGGCGCTAGACAGCAGTTATTGCGCTATATCTGCATTGTTTACGAAAGTTTTGTCATATTGTGTGCAATCTGCTGTCAAACGCCTGTTTCATAACTGTCGCAAAACAATCTGCCCAAGGTGAATGCCACGAGGTGCAATAGGGACTTTTGAGACACCTGGAAGGTGATAGGGTCTTGCACGCTGTAGTAGAAGCTGGATGCCTCTATGACGTCGATGATGGGCACTACTACGGCGTGGGAGCTGTCCCTGATCCGCTGCAGCAGCGGCCGGAGCCAGTCGCGCTGCACCTCGCAGTGGGCGTCTAAGAAGACGATCACATCGGCCGTAGCGGTTTTGGACCCCTCGAGTCGCGCTCGCGTCAGCCCGATACTGTTCGTTACAATTTCGTTAGCCGTTCGTTGCTGACCACTAAGGGTCAGCAAATTTAGAGCTAGTAATTCGCTATTTATATGTCTTGTTTAACATACAAAATATGTTATAAATACGACAGTGTGTCTGTCTGTTGCCTTTTCACGCTTAAACCGCTGAAGCGACTTATATAAAATTTGTTTGTGTGTCCCGGGAAAGAGCATGCACAGGATAGTTGCTATAGAAGTAGCAGATAGCTAAAATGTATGATTTCCACGCAATAAGCGTATTTCTGGGCGAACACAGTCCGGGTAACATTTTGCTCTAAATAAATGCGAAATTACTCGTACGATTTGTAAGTGTAAACCAAAATATACATCTGTTATGTTACAACTAATAGAAACAACACAAGTGATACAATTATTACAAACTGATACCTACAGATGAAGACGACAAAAACTCACTACAGAAAAAAATAGTAGGAGACTTGAATACTAAGACACAATTAATAGGTTAAAATATTAATCCCGAATTTTAATAGGATTTAAGCTTTAGTTAGGACATTACTCTATGTTGGTTATGGCTCACACCAAAATGTTACTGATAGGATAGGTCATAACCTGAAACTCCGCAATATCTCCTGTTTCATACTCAAATGTGTCTTGTTCCAACTGATCTATGATCGGTGTAACAACAGCCGTCCTATTATCTTTTATGCGCTGTAGCAGAGGCCTGAGCCAGTCAGTATCACATTCCGAATGGGAGTCTAGGAATATGAGAACTTCTCCTGTGGCTGAGCGACTACCGGCCAGCCTTGATCGAGTCACACCTACCCTATATATTTTTTATAATTTCTTATGCTTGTAACTACAACTTGTTAATAATAATTTTTTACATGAAAATTTTCGCCCTATGCCAGGGGTCTCCAATTAGTTTCGCTCGGGGTCCGGTTTAAGACATAAAATGACCTTCGCAGTCCACACATTTTATAAAAAATATATTAAACAAAGGTAATTACAGAAATTACAAAGGTATTTTTTTAGACATCAATGAGAAATCTAACCATTTTTGTAGCTAATTATCTATCTAATGCTTGAAGTGAAATATTGGTGCAAGCCATAGAGATATTTGTTTCTGATATCTGTGGTGCAAGCTATACATATTCACATTAAATCTTGGAGATGTTGAAGTCCTAAGATGAACGAAGATCATCTTCGAACATGCTTGGTCCGCACACAATGGGTCGGCGGTCTGGATGCGGACCGCGGTCCGCCATTTGGTGACCCCTGAGCTATGCAGTAGCGATAACGTGACTATTTTTGTAAATTGTTATTGACATATATATTTATCTAATCCAGTTTAATCCATTTCTTATCATAAAATTGAAAATATAATACAAGGAAAAGCTTACCGATTAGGAAGTCTAATAATGCGGATTAGGTCCGGCGGCAGACGAGTTCTTACATAGTAGTCAAGTTTGCCTTTTAATTCTGGTAATGTAGAATTGTCATCGACTAATATAATTTCCTTTAAATATACAAAAGGTGAGGATGGATCCTGTCCAGCATAACCTACAATATATGAGAGCATTATTTTAAATATCACCATCAAAATTTTGCCTTTCTGTCTAGTCATCGTCTATTATCTTAATGACATATCACATAACAGACAATCAAATTTAAGCATTTAACATACCTAGTTTCATGAGTTTCCCCGTCTCTCGGTCGCGATAGTTGGCTCTAGTATACCACTCTCTGTCTCTTCTAGCACTGTTTATCACACTCCAAATGGTACGCACAACTACTGAATATGGCTCATTGTGAAATATAAGAATAACTGATGCTGATGGTAATTCTGCATCATATACAACTCGTTCACAGGCAGGATTACGGTGATCTAAAAATATCCAAAATAATATTACATTAATGTAGCTACTTATAACGTTTTTTTTTTTAGTAAATGTATTGAGAATTTCAAACTATGGAAAAGAATATCTTCTTATATATAAAAATGGATTTTCAAATGTATTAGTCGCGCTAAAATTTGAAAACGGCTGAATGAATTGGGCTGATTATAGTCTTAAAAAAATATTGGTATAAGTCCAGGGAAGGTTTTAAAGTGATACAAAGTTCACCGGGACAGCTAGTTTTAAATATATTTAAATTTAATACTGCAACATTAATAAAATAATATATAATATGCTATTTCCTAATATTGTCAGTAATATGGATATTAAAAAAATATGAATTAAGTGTGCAGAATTATGCAAAATAATGAATTCATACAAAACCAATTTCTCATTGGAGCATGAAATCAGTAAAAATGTAAATAGCAAAGTAACGGTATAAAATAATGGTCAATTTCATGGTCCTGCAAAAATGAGATTATTATTACTATTAAATGAATTTGCATTTAGTTAGCTGTTGGCTATAAATAATTACTTATAAGTAGATCAAAAGTGGTCGTGTTTTAATCTTCTTTGTAGATTTAAAAATTTATGGGAATAATCCCCAACAATATAATTTCATTGCAAGGAAGTTTCGCGTAGTGAATTTTAAAAATAGCATACAGATTTTATACATTCTTCAAATAAAACTGTGCAATGATAAATATAGTTCATTATTCTAACGGTATCTATTGTGGTCAATAATATTCAAGCCAGGAAGTCGGTACCTATCGACTATAACAGTTAGGTATAGTATTATTATCAAGAACTTGAACTTGAATTAGAGTAGTAGTACATACCTTTCAATGTCCTGTTATAAGAAATTCGATCACTTAAATATACGTTTATTGCTAGTTTCTTCTCAGACTCTTCACCCAATCGTTTATCTTCCCCCGTCAGCTCCGCAGGCTCACCGTTTTCCCCTAACCCGGGGATGATTCTGTCTTCATCTTCCCGAATTAGTTTTTCGTATAGCTCTTCTTCGGGACTTTGTGCTCGTGCTGTACGTTTTCCACCTCGCCATTGTTCGAATAAAGTTAAAACTGCTATGACTAACAAAAGAAAGAAACCTACTTTCGCCGTGTGATAGCATTTACGAACCGGCAATTTCATTTTGTTTATTAGAAAATTAAAGCAACTCGCAACATACTCAAGCGGCAAGCGCTCGTTTGACACTGTTTGACATTTGTGATTTGACAATTGACGTTTTATCTAGGGCTGCCAAGGAATTCGATTGGGGAATTCCCCAATTTGAGCAAAAACTACATGATACAATTATTAATTAGAAAAAATGTTTATCGTGTATTGAACACTTTTTTTAATATTGTTTTGACGTTTTGATATCCATTTGTCCTAATAATATACAAACTCGCGTCGTTGCTTCGACAAAAACAAAGACAACTTGTCGACCTCAACAGACAAACTGGGACCTTACAAATAAAACTGATTTTAAAAATTTCTTACATGTGAATGATCAAAACAAACGAAGGGAATAAAATATTACGATATCAAAATTCTCTCAACAAATACCCAATAAACTTGAGAATCCCCGCAATTTCGGTTATTCTACCACAAACTGGCAAGCTTGCTTTGTTATGTTGACATTTGATTTTTTTTAAACAAGATAGCTCCCGATTTTTTATTTCCTGACTCCTCACGAATCAAGAGCAAGACTCGAGAGTCGAGGGTGACTTTTTAAAATAATATGTTCAAATATAATAACTTCTAGATGAACTGATTTACGAGAACAGGATTGTAATATATAGATAGAGATAAAAAATTAAAATAAGGTTGGATTTGGGTTGGTTAATAAAGTCTTTATACACAATTTACATAATTGTTTATAGAATAGAATAGAATAGAATAGAATATCATTTATTTGTGAAATGCAGGTAAATACATGTAACAGGTGTTAAGCTTAATAATGGTTTCACTACATTTCCACCTTCGTCAAGGTATACAAATATTTTAAAGTAGGTAAGTACATCACTATTGTATTCTATTGCTGTCGCGATCGCCGGTGCTCGCGCGGGGCCTGAAGGATTAAATTAACAATGTTACTTAAATAATCAAAACAATTTCATACCAATTAATGTCAATGTGGATTAAATAAAATAAAAATAATTATTAGTTTGGTATCAATTGAAAATACATGTCAAATTATTTCAGGGCATCGTCATTTAAAAATTCAGTCACTGTGTAATACGATTTTTCAATTAGTAATAATGATAGTCTTTTTTTAAAAGCCTGGATTGGCAAAGTTTTCATTTCATTCGGAATTTTATTAAAGATTCTGTGTGCCATACCGAAGAAACTACTATTTAACAATTCCGTTCTACATGATAAGGCACATATTCTATGCTCATTTCTGTGCTTTCTGTTGGGATTCATTTCAGGAAAAGACACAAATCGGTGTTTGTTTTGAAATACATAGAGTGCTACTTCATAAATGTATAGACAGGGCAAGGTCAAGATATTCATTTGTTTGAAGCTTGGTTTACAGCTCTCAGTTTGTTTAAGTCCTTTCATAGCTCTAATACATCTCTTCTGGGTTTTAAATAGTAGAGTATTGTTAGTTGAATTGCCCCAAAAGATAATTCCGTAACACAATACAGACTCAACATAGCCACGATAAGCTGTTATTACAGTTTCTATGCTGGCTATTTTTGACAGCTTACTTAAGGCAAAGTGAAAACTACTTACTCTACTACATAAATTTTCGATATGGGGCTTCCAGTTGAGTTGGTAATCAATGAATAAACCAAGGAATTTTGTAACATCGACAGGTTCAATAACTTCTTCTTGGTATTTGACTGTGACATTCGGCATTGAAGTATTTTGTTTAAAGTGCATAATTTTAGTTTTTTTCGGGTTTAGTATCACTGACCTCCAATATAAAAGTACGCTGGACCGATGATCAGGGCTTCAAATAACGTTATTTTTTCATAACGTTATTGCTTCAAGGGCATAGATAACGTTATGAAAATTTAACCGATACTAGAAATAACGTTATAAATGTATTTAATAACGGTAAATGTTATAACGTTATATAGGATTTATAACGGTAAATATATGTTCTTTGATAACGTTATAGTCCGTCAAGAAAGTCATGACAGGCGGGAAAATTTTCTAAACGTAATCACGCTTTCAAGGTGTATTTTTTTCTTTGTATTTTCACGAGAACGCTTATTACATTTTAAATATGAGTGAGATTTGGTGCACCGTGCACGATCGCATACCTGATACAAGAAAATAACGTTATATTTACCGTTATTATTATAACGTTATTTTTTTGTTATGCCATAACGAAAAAATAACGTTATAATAATAACGGTAAATATAACGTTATTTTACGAGATATCGTTAAAAAAATAACGTTATCTGGCTACCATTATGAAAATAACGGTACGTAACGATATTTTTTATGTTATTCGATAACGTTATAAAGCCCTGCCGATGATACTCACTTTTTTTGTGCCTATTTGAAGCGGAATCAGCTCCCCCATTATCAGGGATCGGAACTAAATTTGACGTAACCATTGGTAACCGTGTGTATTTTAATTCTCTATGGCTTAATCGTTTGAATTTTTCGTGTTTTTAAAGTGTTTTATAAGGTTTTACGCGAATAAGTAATATATAAATAAGTGGTGGTAGTTCATAGTTAAACTATGGAGGAGTGTATGTTATGTAAAACGCGGTACAAAAAGGGATGTGGGGTTACATTTCACAAGTAAGTGATTTTAACAGCTAATTTCTACGATATTAAACTTATATTGATAATATAGGCACTTTAAAATGTGGCACTAATCTTATTATACTTACCGTATTCACCGCATATTTACCTTTGTTTTACCGATTTTTGATAAACAATAAAATTCAATAGTGCTGGAGTTTTCTGTCGATAAAACTTATCGATATAATATATAATAATTGTATTGAAATCTCCGATAACCAATTTTTATTATCAAATACATATTATGCTCTTAAAATAATTGACAGGTTTCCGTCTGACGAAGGAAGACTGGAATTATGCCTGAAAAGCCTGGTTGGCGTCCGAAAATCTCTACTACCGCTTGCCGTTACTATTTGAAGTGTACAAACGTTCTCTGTGAAAATACAAGGCGCAAAAACTACCATTTGATCGTGATTTTGTTTGGAAAATTTATTTCAGCGTCTACTCTTTCTTGACAGACTGTAACTGTGTAACGGTAACTAATAAAATATGATGTTAAAGTATCGCACATATATTTTTATTATTTATAAATACCTTACATACTCCAACCCCAATAAAAAATGTATTCAAACGTTCCATATTTATTTATGGATCGCATTAGCACCGGTGATCGCGACAACAATAGAATACAATAGCAATTCCTGGAAATTCCGACTGAAGTATTAATTTCCCTCGCACTTCTGCAATCAGCGCCAAAATGGTGAAAATCAAATGAGATAAAGTGAATCGATAAAAATTGGCTTGCTAGATCCATAAATAAATAGGGAACTTTTATATTATTACTAGGCGTTCCGCGCGGCTTCTCCCACGTAAATATCTAATTTCACAGACAAATTGATCCACACAAAATAGGTATATAATCCTTCACGTTATACTTTCCCCCGCTTTTTCCACATTTTCCTCTATTTCATAGCTCTTATTAGTCTCAGCGTGATAAAATATATAAAATGGGCTATCTAACAGTCTAAATCATAGTTCAAATTGGACCAGCAGTTTTGGACTGAGATTAGAGCGTTCAAACAAACAAACTCTTCCGCTTTATAATATTATATGATAAGATTAGTTAGGGTCTAATCACACAGAACACTTATTCAGATTTGTTCAGCTTTCATACGATACACTTTACTACTTTGATAATATTAGAAATGAAATTAGAAATACAATGCAACAAAGTTATTGTTAGAAACTTATCTTCAGTTTTGTTTTTAGTTTTTCGTAGTGCTAACTGGTAAAAATAAATGGATTATAGATAGGTACTGGCTACGTCACGTTATTTACGTATGAAATCGTTGTTAATTTATTACGCCTATCTAAATTACGGAGAGGAAGTCTGTAATCTTTAATACAAATATGTAGCGTTTGTATTATTCAATTTAATATTTTTGTCCTAATGGTCGACATTATCTGAATCTGGAAACATTTCATCGATAATAGAAAAGACAATTGTACATCACTAGTATTAGTTCCAAATACTCCCACTACTGGTGTCAGCGCCAATATGGCGACATGATGAAGACTTTCAAACGTCATTTTTACGTCAAACTTAGTTCCTATCCCTGATAATGGGGGAGCTGATTCCGCTTCAAATAGGCACAAAAAATAGCTGCCATTTCAAAGGGTATCATTAGTCCAGCGTACTTGTATAATGGAGGTCAGTGTTTACACATTTCTTTCTAACCATATTTTGAGATTATTCATTGCGGTATTAATTTCATTTTCTTATATATACAATATCAAGCTATAAATTATAATTTAGCAAATAAATAACATTATTAAGGAATGTCAGATAAATATTTCGTATAGCTGTAATACTTTCACATTTTATGATTTAATTTCCCTCAGTTCGCAAAATTTAGCTTATTCTAGAAATTTTACATATATAAAAAAGAATCTGTGACTCGCATAGTGACTAAATTATTCATTATTAGTATTTAGTGCTTTAATTTTTTTATGTGTCTTTCCCAGACCTCAAAGGGTTAAATTCATCAAAATCAGTTCAGCGGTTTGAGCGTGAAGAGGTAAGAGACAGACACACTTTCGCGTTTATAATATTACGTAAGGATTTTACCTCACTACATTTTCTTACTTGCTACCCTCGTTACTAGCAGACTTCGAGGTCTCACGAAACAGCGCATCTAGAGAGCTCATCTGCGTTTTCGTGAGCTTAGCGCCTTTCATGTCCAATACTTTGTGGAACTCGGCGACTGTGCTCTCAGGGAGGAGCTGCACGAACTGAGTTACGAAGCCCTCGAGATTTCCATCAAGAGGCGCCATCACCAGCTTCAAAATCATTTCGGCCTTGGTCATTAGCTTTATGACCACTTTCGTATATGTCGTTGGCGCCTGTCTTCTCACTTCGGAGCCTATGGACGGCAACTCCAGTAGCGCAGTCTTCAACATGTGAGTATCTAGCAGCAGCTGCTCCGAGCCCACTGTCGAAATTGGCTTACACTTGTAAACGTTCTGTATGAACTTGGGTATAAACGAATTAGCAAATCTAATGCAGAACTGCGTGAAATATTTCCTAGAAGAAGCTAGATTGTCCCTTAAGTTGGGGACGGTGTTTTTGAGGTGCATCACTATTTGCGTGACGTAGGAGCTCTGGTCGCCGACGTTGGAGAAGTGTAGCCAGGATATTTTGGTCATTGCCTGGAGGGCCGGCTCGCAGGCCAGCTCCAGGTCTTGAACTAGCAGCTGGATGCAGTTGTTGATCATCTTGTGGAACAACTCCTGTTCGGGGGCGAGGTCTATTTTGTCGGCGAGAGCTGGGGCCACCTTCTCCTTCAGTTTCTGTTCCAGATGTATGGTGGTCTCGAGGCAGTACTCCGATGTTGTGATGACGCTGGTGATTTTAGCGATCTCCTGCTTAGTGTACCTGTAAACCAATAAATTGTAAAAAACGCATTAAAAATATTGTGTTCATTGAACACAAAATATATAAACTTTATGCTGTGTAGCATAAGGTTGATAATAGTCCCCACCTCGGCGAGTCATCCTTGAGGAACGGCGCGAGGTAGGGCGCGGCGGCGGGCGCGGCGCGGGGCAGCGCCGCCTGCAGCACGCCGCTCGCGTACTCACGTAAGTACTTGCCGAACACGCCCGCCAGCTCTGGTAATAATAAAATATTAATATCATACATACAAATAAATATAATAATGGGTGTTTTATAATTGCAGCATACAGTTAAGCATTAGCACACTTCGGCAATATGCGCCACTGAGACAGACAATAGTTCAACTACTCTTATATTTCACTAAGCAAGCACAATAGTTAAAATGACATAACTTTTAAAAAGTCTTTCTTGATAATGCATTATAACTTATAAGAACGAAAACTTATTTAAATACTTAAATATACCCAACATCGGCTCTCCAGTAGTAAGGCGCGCACACTGCGCCAAGCACTTTTTGTAGAACAGGAACAGATCGGCGCAGCTCGCTATGACTGCGCCCGCGCCACTACCGCCCTCCCCCGCGCCAACCTCCGACTTTGCGTCCTGTTGAACAGCATATAATTATATAATATGTATAATTCAAATGCCAAATTGCACAAATGGAAGTCATGTTTTAAGTAATCGCCCGTACGTAGCATAAAAGTTCAGTAAAGTACTTACATAGGCTGATGTACTATCAAGAAAACTAATTGATAGACAGTTGGCGGGGATGACGGATTTTCCCTCTATTATCTATGATCATGGTCATAATACCTGTAGGAAGGTGTCCATGAGTCCTCGGAGGTTAGTATCGAGGCTGGTGATGTATAACGACAGGTGGGGCTCGAAGCACGCGCCGATCGCACCCACCCACGGCGAACCCCGCGCGGTAGAATCACCCTCTGTTATCTATGGTCAAAGATGTAAAGTCATGTTAGAAAAAAAAACTAAAAACACATGCAGAATTTGTTTTACATATACAGTGAAAATTTGGTATTTTCGGCTATTTAATATTTTGTTTTATTGAATTATATAAAAGAAACAAGGTGCTATAATATTTCAATTCTTACCTCTTTTCCATCTTCCTCTAAAGACATCGGCTTCACTGTTGACTCTGCACCTTCGACTCCTAGCTCCGTACCTTAGAACATATTTTGTCATAATATGAAACCTCTCCAGGATTATTTATCAGACCAAAATAGGGCACAAAGTCTTTCAAACCTTTTCGGGTAATTTCAAATAGCAATTATACTTTCAAAGTAAAAGTGAAATTTATTTGCTGACATTACTGAATTAGTCGATCTGATGTCAATAGATACACTCACCTACAAACCGTTTGTGCAGTAGTAGCTCGAAGTTGTATGTCTTCTGTATGGCGTACAACAGTAACTTGACATCTAACTCGTTACGTCGTGCCGCCATCAGCTCGCTCAGATCTTTGCGGGTAACCTAACAAATACAAGATTTGTTAACATCAAAAGATCTTCTGGCTAGATTATACCACATAAGTAAACTTCGACTGATGACATCGTCTGTCGTTGAATAATTGTAAATGTCAATTTTTCGCTAGTCGCGAACTTGCTCATGTCAACAATGAACTGAAATATAATATTATGACAAATATTCCTGCCTAAACGGTAATGCTTCGTTCAAGCCTACGCGACCAAGCGACTGCGAAGCGGGAGCGTCAATACAAAACACACATTTGACAACTTGAAGTAACTTGACGCTCCCGCTTCGCAGTCGCTTGGTCGCGTTGGTTTGAACGAAGCCTAAAGGTATTTTATACACCTAGAATGAAGTACGTAATATGCAACAGAATTTAATCTATACTAATATTATTATAAAGCGGAAGAGTTTGTTAGTCTGTTTGTTTGTTTGTTTGAACGCGCTAATCTCAGGAACTACTGGTCCGATTGAAAAAAAATTCAGTGTTAGATACTCCATTTATCAAGGAAGGCTATAGGCTATATTTTATCACGCTAAGACTAATAGGAGCGAAGAAATAGAGGAAAATGTGGAAAAAAACGAGGGAAATTATTTGAAAGGGCTTAATTATTTGAACGCGCTAATCTCACGAACTACTGGTCTGATTTGAAAAAATTTTTCAGTGTTAGCCCATTTATCGAGGAAGGCTATAAATTATATTTTATCACGCTAAGACTAATTGGAGCGTAGAAATAGAGGAAAATGTGGAAAAAACGGGGGAAATTATTTGACAGGGCTTATCTCACGAACTACTAGAGCATTTTTTCTGTTATTTGGGTCAGATAGGAAGTAGAGCATGTGAAGGATCATAGGCTATTTTGCTGTAGACTAATTTGTCTGTGAAATATCTAATTTACGCGGGCGAAGCCGCGCGGAACGTCTAGTATACAATGTATTGACAAGACCCTTTATTGCAAGAGCTACAAAAAGCCTAACCAGTAGTCACAAAACCAGGGGCGGTCCAAGGTATCATAAGTTTATGACCACCTGTATAAAACCTCGTAAAAATAAGCTTGTTGCACACTCACCTTGCAGAACTCCGAAGCGATAGTCTCGCTGAGTCGCCACGCGGGAGGGAATATATTAGCGAGCGTGTCCTCGAACGCCAGCAGATGGCGCTTGAGCCACGCGTACCGCCGCTCCACGTGACCGACCCACGCGCCCTCCTGCTCCGCACTGAACAGGTGTATGTACTCCTGTGGACATTTCAGAGAACACAATGAAAAAAAAGATATTACGATTATAAAAAGAAAATATTATATTATCGTGGTTTGCGCTTGCCAAAACCTCTATGTGTATTTAGTTAAAGTAGACAATAAACAATTTATTGAATGATTGATGGACTTATTAATGAATTAAAATGTCTCGTTTAATACGTCACATAGAGGAGTTGGCAAGCACAACGACGATATACGATTATGTGGTCTTACAGCTTACAGCAGTTTCTCCCACATAATCTGTCATCCTCACTGACGTCAGTCGTAACTACGATTGACTGGTTTATGAGGTTATTCAGGAGTTTATCTTTTTAAGGGCCTGTTTCACCGCTTCCTGATAAGGTGCCCGATAGGCTTATTTGACAGATTCTCCATACTCTGTGTGTCAAGTTAAGTGGTAGATAGCCCTATCAGGAAGCGGTGAAACAGGCCATAAGTGTTGTTGATTGGTCAAAGTTTTAACATTACCCAATCAAGAGACCTAGTGAACAAATAAACTCATTAAACTCTCAGCTTTGGTTTTTTTTTTTATCTTACTTTTCATACAAATCTAAGACCTTTGTTAGCATTTGTGTAAGCTGAGGGCATTTCCCAATCACACGGTTGCATTGACCAATATGGTCCAATGGGCATACATAATAGAGAAGAAAGTCTGCACCTACTTGTAGTTGTAGATTGACGAACCAGTTAATTAGATCTTGTTTGACCTTTGGTTCTAGTGCATCCACTACACCACACGCCTCTGCCAATGTCCTCTGGGACACACCACTTTTACTGCCACCTGTAGAAATTATAAGTATAATAATAACAGTCAGGAGTTATTGCCATTATCCTGCATGTTTTATTTGCAAACGTAAAAATATGACCTTTAATTTTTATTTTTTTTATGAAATAAGGGGGCAAACTAGCAAACGGGTCACCTGATGGAAAGCAACTTCCGTCGCCCATGGAGTATGGACACTCACAACATCAGAATTCAGAAGAGCTGGAGGTGTGTTGCCGGCCTTTTAAGAGGGAATAGGGGAGGGTAAGGAAGGGCATAAGGTAGGGGATTGGGCCTCCGGTAAACTCACTCGGCGAAACACAGGGTTTTTGCTGGGTTATCGCTTCATCATCATTGTTAGACAATCAAGAATGCATAGTACCTGTAAGTGCTTCCTTGAAATCAGTTAATATCTGTTCAGCCAGTTGCACCCTGATGGCATGAACTTCATCCCTTAGAACACTCAGCTCTCGAATGTCACGGTATGACTCAACTTGCTCCAGAACCTGTTAAATTAATATATTGATTGAATGGCTAATATAACATTTTAAAAGAGTACTGATTACTGTAAGGAGTTCAAGTTTTTAATTTTATTGACTCCTTCCTTTGTAACTTGTTATAGTCGGGACATTTTAATAGGCCACATTTGACAGTTCATCAAAATTGTACCAGGTAACCTTATAGCGACGTACATAAAAAATAAATATTTTCGTTTTGTTATAACTGCACAATTGATTAACTTTTTTCAATTACGATTACATATTTATTGTAAATATGACCGATACGAATTATTTAATGATTTGATTTTACTGATAAACAATTCTAAACGCAATAAACAAATTCTGATCTTAATAATTGCATGTCGTTACAATGTTACGTTAGCTGACCTTTTTTCTTTTTAAACTCTAGGGAAGTTACCCTAAAAATCGAAAGAGAATAAATAGTATAGATGCATTGATTACTTGTAACAAAATATCCCCATAAATTAATAACCACGTTGTGAAAAGTAACATTTATGTGAAATGAATAATGATAATACTACATTTAACAGTTTTTATAATTCAAGCGAATAAATGCATTTTTTTTTTTTGTAAATTATGTACTTGTCTTATTTTGCTCCTTGAATTTGCTTTTTTTTTTTTTTTTTTTCGAAAGGGTCTAAGCTACTGGTCTGGTTAAGACCGTGGTAGTTTAATCGTGGCTATAACTAGTCTGTTGCTAGTTGGTTTGGAGATAAACAATGAGGAGGCCTGGCCCCCTCCCCTAAAGTCACACGTGTGACATTCTAATCGGGCAATATTGGGGAGAGCTACGAAAATAAGCTATTTTCATCTGACGTGGGGACACGGATCCCCCCTGCTCTTAAGGGGTCCGACCCCTTACTCACTCTCTGACGAGTGAGGCTGCTCGCGCGCGATAGCACAAACTAGCTGCGTACGAGTTATCACTTGAATTTGCAAAAGAAAAAGTAATAGTGGGACAGGAGTTTGTTTCAAACGTATAAAATTCAAATATTAATTTCAAGTCCGTATCGATTTATTCGTAGTTGGTTGATATTTTTACGCAGCTCACCTCACTATGGAGATTAATCTGACAGATGTCAAATGTGGCCTATTAAAATGCCCCGACTGTATGTATCCTACATAAAAGATGTTTTCCAAATTACAAATAGTATGTTATTTCAGTTAGCCTGTGAATTTTACATAATGTTTTAAATACATAAATACCTCCATAATAGCCTGGAGTGGTAACACTAGCTCTTTATATTGTCTCCTCTGTGCTAGGTCCCTCAATGTGGCCACACCTCCAGCCAGCATGTGAAGATGGTTTAGTGCTGTAATTGCCGCTGTGAGATTCCATTTCGCACAATCCAGCTGTTTGATTTCTGCTGTAATCTCACGGACCATACTCTCGCTGCGTTCTGCCTTCTTGTTTATGTCAGCTACCTGCAAATATATTAATCCTTCGATAGTGGAAAAACGAGACACAATAGCCTTTCTATTGTTACCGCAAGCACCGGTGCTCGTACGGGGCTTGATGGATTAAGAAGGTAATTTATAATTCTTTTAAACTTATTTAATCAAATATAAAAGATGCATGAAATTTGCATTCATGCATTTATCATAAATGACTTTGAAACCTGCAATGCCAACTCAGCAATACACTGTTGGGCCTCCAAAAGCGCTTGTTGTCCAGCAATCCTTTGGTCGTGTTGAGCTCGGACTAGCCTCTGTATATCATGTCTAACGCTTGCCAGCTTGTATTCACATCGAGATGCGGCAGACTCTACTCCCGATAGTGATTGCTCCGTAGGAAAAACTCGATTAATATAAGCCACAGCATCGAACTAAAAAAAAATTGTTAACAATGTTGCACTCATAGTTTAATTTTCTCAACATCAGACAGAAAGTTGATGTAGTAGCATTCAATACAAACAATACAAATAAACTTACTTCATCATTGTCGAATTGCTCAGTTCCACCCATCAATTCTTCAATTCTGCTCATTACAGAGCTTGGAAAATTCAGCTGAACATCTGGCCCACTATCTTTATCATCTAAGTTTTCTATTGAATCCATTATTTTGCTTAATTTGTATCTAATAAACTATTAATAATATCCTAAAAGACAACGTAAACCTCACGAAAACAATAACATTTTTCAAGCAAATTATTTGCAAATTATTTGGGTGTGTTCGGAAAATCTAACATGATCACAGATTACTAGTATATATTTGAACATGATAATAGCTAGTGTGGTTTGACGAGCATTGATTAGCTATAGACATGTCAGATTACTCCGATGACACTTACGAGTATATTGTCTAGAGTTTAGAAACACAATATGCTTATCACTACCGTCAAGTGTCACAAATCTGTCAGTCTCATGTCAATGTCACCGCTAGGCGATAACCGACATGTTTCACAAGCAGGGCTTCAAATAACGTTATTTTTTCATAACGTTACTGCTTCAAGGGCATAAATAACGTTATGAAAATTTACCCGATATTAAAAATAACGTTAAAAATTGATATTAATAACGGTTAATGCTATAACGTTATATAGGATTTATAACGGTAAATATATGTTCTTTGATAACGTTATAGTCCGTCAAGAAAGTCATGACAGGCGGACAAGTTTTCTAAACGTAATCACGCTTATAAGGTGTATTGTATTAAATCTTTGTATTTTCACACAAATCTCGCAAAAAAAGTGGGCTGCGAGTGAGATTTAGTGCACCGTGCACGATCGCATACCTGATTGGTATCAGTAAATATAACGTTATTTTCTGGTGAAAATAACTTTATATTTACCGTTATTATTATAACGATATTTTTTCGTTTATACATAACGAAAAACTATCGTAATAGTAATAACGGTAAACATAACGTTATTTTACTAAATATCGTTAAAAAATAACGTTATCTGGCTACCATTATGAAAATAACGGTACGTAACGATATTTTTTCTGTTATTCGATAACGTTATGAAGCCCTGTTCACAAACAATGACTAATGAGGGATTTTCTTAACTTTTTAATTTGATTGTCAAACAATTTCCATTTTAGTAACTAGATGGCGTATGGGTAGACAACTATCGGTAATACCAGGGAATACTATCAATAATTGCTACAAAACTGGGCAAAAGAATGTAAACCTTGATAAATTTCAATTTGAAAAAGACGCCATAATATTCCATTGATTAGGTTAACAAAGTTATTACAACGATGTTTTAGGTAAAACTCACGGAATAAATAGCTCTATTTACCGATATTTACACCAAATGTCACAGGAATTATACATTTTGGTTATGACAACATCTTACCTGCATTTGTGCAAGATAACGGGTATTTCATGGCTAATATTTTACCAATAACGAACATCAAAGACCCAAATAACACAATTTGGGAAAAAATAATAAAAACCACACCAACAATAAAAAGTAGAAGAAGTTTGAAAGTTACATGCCCATGACATGCCCGTCAAAACTCTTTCAGTTGTCAGTTTTTAGTTTGACAATTTGCGTGTTCCTAAACTGTTACCAGTATATTGGCCTAATCGCTTAGGCCAATGATCGCTTAGGTTTAAGATATTTTGATTTATGCCACACTTGACAGTACACTGATATTTTTTAGAAACGCAACCAATATGTATCCGTCAATGACCAAAGAAACAAGGTATCCGTGATGCCAACCTGCAGATAATTTCAGATCGGTGGGGAACCAATAGAAAATTTAGAAGTGTCTATCGTCGCGCCGTCTGGTGGAGATTAAAAATAAGAAAACCTCTCATAGCCCAGACGATCGGGATCAAACATGAAACACGTTTCTCAAACAAAGCTAGAATCGGTTTGAGATCATGTCTCATGAGATTTTGTTTGACAAACACAGCGTACTACGTTCAAACACGTTTGTCAAAAGCTACGTAATCCAAATTTTTTTCAAACACGTCAAACACGTAGTTTCGAGAAACGCTTGAAACAAAGCTGTACACGATCAAACTGTTCGACAAACATGTAAAATTTGACAAGCAATTTGATCGTCTGCGGGCTACCTGACGTTGTTTTGAACACATGTGTGTGATGTGTCACATCCGGCAGCGCTGCTAATAATGAGGGATTTTCTTATTTTTAATCTCCACCAGACAGCGCGACGATAGACACTTCTAGATTTTCTATTGGTTCCCCACCGATCTGAAATTATCTGCAGGTTGGCATCACGGATACATATTGGTTGTGTTTCTAAAAAATATTAGTGTACTGTCAAGTGTGACATAAGTCAAAATATCTTAAACCTAAGCGATCATTAGCCTAAGCGTTTAAGCCAGTATACTGGTAATAGTTTAGGAACACACTGAGATGAAATACTTGTCAAACTGTAAACTGACAAGTGACAACAGTTTTGGCGGCCATGTTACTTTCAAACTTCTACTTTTTATTGTTGGTGTGGTTTTTATTATTTTTTCCCAAATTGTGTTTGTGAAAATCTTTGATGTTCATTATTGGTAAAATATTAGCCATGAAATACCCGTTAACTTGCACAAGTACATTCCTGTGACATTTGGTCTGAATATCGGTAAATAGGGCTATTTCTTCCGTGAGTTTTAACTAAAACATCGTTGTAATAACTTTTTTATCCTAGTCATTGGAATATTATGGCGTCTTTTTCAAATTGAAATGTATCCAGTTTTACATTCTTTTGCCCAGCTTTGTAGCAATTATTGATGGTATTTCCTATCCCTGGTATTACCTTTAGTTATCTACCCATACGCCATCTAGTTACTAAAATGGAAACTGTTTGACAATCAAATTAAAAAGTTAAGAAAATCCCCGAAAATCACTCATTTGAAAAGCCAATTTGCCAAGTTGAAAAAATTGGGTCGAAACTCTCGAAAGTCGAAACTCGAAATTATATAAACGAAAGGTCGAAAACGTGGGCAGAGAAAAAAAACGATTTTTAACCAATGTTGCTATCCTAATTTTTGCTTCCGTTTACGAACTGTCATTATTGACATTATATTTTTTAGTTTTCCTGCGCGCTCGGTGTGAATTGGTGTGTTTTTAGATAAATGTGATTGTTATGATGAGCGGCCACATCCTTTCTCCGATTTAAATTTGTCATAAATTGTGGTAACAGTTGAACAAAGAGTTCGAGACTCGAGTGAAGTGTACGTTCGCTATGGCTCGTCTAACAGAGGAGATGGTGATCGCTAGATCAAAACAATCTGACCTTTCGGCTATAAAGAAACTGAATTGCTGGTAAGTACCACGGAAGAGTGACTCGGGGTGGCTGCACTTAGACAGCAGGTTTGAATGGAATCTTATCTAATGCTCTTTTCTTTTTTCCAGACCTTGCTATAAATAACCCTAATATTTCCTAATCAAGATGGTTTTCACATGTGACTAAAAGATCAAACAGCTGATTTTAGTGGTAGTGTATTACAATGAATAAATTTGTTATTAAAATAATTATAATCAAATTTAATTATTAAAAATTTTAGGGGTCGTCCCCATAGGTACAACTGAAACAAAAAATTTTTTTTTTCGTCTAACATATGCGTATAGGGTATCTATGGATATGTCTTCAAAAATCATATTGAGGTTTCTAATACCATTTTTTTCTAATCTGAATAGTTTGCGAGAGAGACTCTTCCAAGGTGGTAAAATGTGTCCCCCCCCCCCTCTAACTTCTAAAGTAGGGACATGATAATTCTAGAAAAAATATATGATGTAAATTATTATAAAAACTACCAACAAAAATTGGTTTGAATGAGATCTAATGAGTAGTTTTTTTTTATACGTCATAAATGGTAAACCTTAATTTAACATTCATTAAATCAACTAAAATATAAAAATAAATAAAAAACCTTTTAATTTTATAGAAATAAACTTTATTGCTGCTGCGGAACCCTTCATGGGCAAGTCCAACTCGCACTTGGCCGGTTTTTTTATAAATGTTATTATAGTGCCAACAATTAAATAAGACTCATTATTTGTAGTACTCTTAATTGTTCTGTATCACATTATACCATGTTCCCAACAGTAATACACTGATTAGTCAAGCTTCCAGAAATCTGTTTTTGTTGTGTTTGTTGTGTATGAAGATATTGTTTGCTGTTTGTTAGGACCTAGACTGGTACAAAGTTGAATTAACATTGGATTGAAAAACAGAATCGTGATACCATAGATATAGAATATACTGACGTATAGATCACCTGACAACCCAAAAAAGCGTGATGATTTTTGATCTGTCAATGTGTGCGTGTGCTAGTGATGTATCTTTTACTATCGATAGTATAGTTCGTTCGAGTTATTTTACCTGCGTTTTTATGAGAAATAAATAATATGCAACTTTAACAGATTTTGTAATTCAAATTAGGTAGACTCCGCGCACGATAACTTTGCGCACATCTGAACGAAACTTTTCGTCGGTCCGCCATAATTACATAATAATCGATACGTCTATTCCTATACTAGTTTAAATTAGTATTTATAAGGATATTAAAGTAAAACTACCAATAAAATATCATTGGGATTACCCATTTTTTTAATGAATCCCTACGCTGTCGCGCGCAGAGTTATCGCACGCGCACTATATCATATATTTTATTTGACAGAAAAAAAGTGACGATTGAAAAGTAGATATACACATTTTCGTTTGGTGTGATTTTTTAATCGTCGGATATGTTATAACATTAATAGAAATGCAAATATAAAGTAAACGACACACATAGTATATTATTTATTCTTAAATTAAATATATATCATAATACACTTACACCCCCATTACATTTTTATTTTAGTTGTATGTTATTGTACAATATCAATAAGCATATCGATAAATTTGATTCAAGCACTAGCGTAAATGTAAAAAATTTTGATGAAAATTTTTTTTTCAAAATCTGTGTAATATAAGAATAATAGTACCTTTAGTTACGCAAAATATGAAAATAAAAGGGAGGATTCACAATATTTTATTTGAAATAGAGAACTAAAGACAGAATATAGCGAAAATAAACACATCGTAGCAATTAGGACATGAAGATTAATTACCTGTGAAATGTATATTTTTCAGGATTACTCCTATGATTTACACTGCAATCACTCACAGAACAAGTCACTATTGGTATATGTAATAGTATTTGTCGAAAATAATAAAGGATTTAAACAATAAATTGCAAATACCAAAAGGGCATAAAAACGATTGACGACTTTTGGCCGACCTGTCAAATGAAAGTGGTTAAAGTTTTCATTAGACTGCCTCTCTCTTTTCATCTTGTTATAATTCCATAAAGGATTTTCTTCTCTCTCGCACTCTTTGTTGGTCTTTAGCATCATAATTATGTTTATGCATGATACAGATACAGAGCTGCTATAATGACATTAAAATAATTATTATATATACTAAAATTACAATTAAAATAATATAATACTCATGAAAGGGCCTCAACTGGGCCACTGTGGCAGATTTATTAAAGGATTACCTTCGCACACAGATTCTTGGAAATCTATTGTTATTCTATTGTTGTTGCGACCAACGGTGATCTTATGGGGCTTGATGGGTTGATAACATTTTTTAAAATAATATGTGTTAACTGTTACTGTTGTAACTGTTAACACTAATAAACTATTGTGTTAACAATTAAGCACATGGTGAATAAAAGTTACATTAAATATGACAATAGTGATTATAGTTATGTCAAGCAGGTAAATAGTAATAAAACAAAATATATTTAATAATCTACCAGCTTATTATTTAATTTTATAATATTTGTGGTTTTGGACAACGATGAAAGATCAACTCACGGAGCACCTCTTGCCTTTTCGGCTCGACGGAAATTCGGCTCGCGACGGAATTTCGGCATAGTGTGTCGCGTTCCGTCCGTATTTTGTATGCGTTTGATACGCGGCGTAAACGCGGCGGAATTTACGTCGGCGTAATTCAGCCTAGTGTGTTCAGACACTTAGATAGCCCATTTATCGAGGAAAGCTATAGGCTATATTTTATCACGCTAAGACTAATAGGAGCGAAGAAATAGAGAAAAATGTGGAAAAAACGGGGAAAATTATTAAAAAAGGCTAACTTGAACACGCTAATCTCCGAAACTACTGATCCGATTTGAAAAATTATTTCAGTGTTAGATAACCCATTTATTGAGGAAGGCTACAGGTTATAACTTATATTTTATCACGCGACTAATAGGAGAATGTGGAAGAAACGGGGGAAATTATTTGAAAGGGCTTATCTCGTGAACTACTGGACCAATTTTTATGTTATTTGGCACAGATATAAGAATTAGACCACGTGAAGGATTTTAATCATTTTTTCAGTGACTATATATTTTATACCCGTGCGACGCCGGGGCGGGTCGCTAGTTAAATTTATATTATATCTATTCAACGAATCATTTTAGTTCTTCAGTAATCAGTACACATTGATCTGCCACAGTTTTTAATGCAACACCTTTCTGCAGAACTGTGGTTTGATTGTTAAACGTCTAACTTTACTGTTAGATGGTAAACTTATGATAACGGAAACTGTGTCGTTTGTAGACTTCGCTTATAATTTTGTATGAACATGATTCGATTGTTTAGCAGTAAACGAGGCTCATCTTGATTTTAATTACCTCGAGCGTAACTTTCGTTTTAATTATAGCAATACCGAAACTTCTTGACTAGGAGCTTGTTAATATTCCAAGCGTACTTCCTAGCATTAAACGTAGGGTCTAGGTCTAAACAACGTGGTCTAAAGACCTCTCTAGGATTTCGATTACTGATTTTATCAAACTAAGCAAATATTTTAGTCACTAATTAGGTACGTAAAAGTTTTGTTTCATTATAATTCATTAACGAATTAATTAATATTTTACGATGCGCGTCGTAGGTTCCTACGACACGACGTCGTGTCGTGGTACGACACAACGTTGTACCAAGTGCAATAAACCTTTCGAGCTTTCATTCGAAAAACTTGATCAATGAAATATTTGAGTAACTGTTTTTAGTTCCGTCGATGTGTGTTTAGAAAGTGCATTGGTGCTTCTAACGCCCGTTATAAGATATTATGAATGTTTGTTTAAATTAGAATTTAATCTTCGCGTAATTTCGGCCACGTAAATTACGCCGGCGTAATTCAGCCTGGTGTGTTTAGACCCTAACACTGAAAGAATCATCAAAATCCGTTGCGTAGTTTTAAAGATTAAAGGGAACAAAGGGACATGAGGGAAAAAAGCGACTTTGTTTTATAATATTATGTAGATACTAGCTGTTGCCCGCGACTTCGTCCGCGTGGTCTTCAGTTTATAGCGCGCGGTGTCAACAAAATTGGTGTCAAATTAAAACCCTGGTACCCCTTAAATCAAAATACCTACCCAAAAACAGCTGTGCAGTGTGCACATAATATTTCATTTTTAATTTAAACTTTATTTATTTATTTTTTTTTTTTTTTTTTTTTTTTTATTTAGGTTCACAAAACAAGATACAATTCACAATACATGTAGTTATAAATAATAAAGTATAAAATGCCTAATACTAGGGAATGTATCTCTCTAAGAAGTGAACACAACATGCACATAACAAATTAAAAGAGTTGTGTCAACTAACTACAAAATTAAATACAATAATAATAATTACAAAAAGAAAAGAAAAGAAAACAGTCTACCTCTAACTATTAAATTAAATACAAACTAACTACAAAATTAAATACAATTACAAAAAGAAACGAAAATAAAAACAGTCTTTACCCTAACCGAAGATCTCCTTAAGAATATTTTTAGAAGAGACAAGAGAACCAGAGAATATGTCATAAGCCGTATTGATAGCATTATATGATGAACACATGCGGTACAAAGGGCCGTGTTGTCCTAAATTTGTCCTGTATGATGAGAGGGAGAAAGTTTTACGATTAAGGAAACGACTTCCAACTCTGGGTACGCTAAACGACAAGGACTCCAACAAGTCAGGCGCATCAATCAGTCCATGTGTAACCTTGTAAAGGAACATTATATCCAGCATTTTGCGGCGTGCTTTTAACGTCGACATTTTAAAATTAGCTAGTCTATCTTCATAAGTGAAAAACCTTTTACACGTAGGATTATTAAAACACAAAAAATAAACAAAACGTTTTTGTATCCGCTCGATGCGATTACAATGTGTCTGATATGTTGGATTCCATACCGGAGAACAGTATTCCAGAATGCTGCGAATAATATAATTAAATATCAGAATGGATATACTAGGTTCATTAAAGATTTTCATTTGTCTTGTTACAAATCCAGTTAATTTTGACGTCCTATTTATTATGTTTTCAATGTGATCACGGTAACTTAACACAGAGTCAATGATGACTCCTAGATCTCTAATGCTTGAAATCTCCGATAGAAGTTGGCCGTTGATATTATACTGTGCAGTAACTTTTTTGCGCTTTTTAGTAAATCTTATGAAATTACATTTGCCAACATTTAAAACCATATAGTTACTGCAGCACCATCTATAAACAGTGTTAAGGTCTTCCTGAAGTTGGTGAGTATCGTTACAAGTGTTAATTGCCTTGTATATTTTCAGATCATCTGCGTAAAATTTGAAGTTTGTCCTTAAAGCAAAGCATAAATCATTAATAAAAATAATGAAAAATAGAGGCCCTAAATGTGAGCCTTGGGGAACCCCAGATGGTACATGTGAACTTTTTGATTTAAAACCATGAATGGATACTAGTTGAGACCTATTTCGAATATATGATTCACACCACCGTAAAAGAGATCCATGGACTCCCATCTGTTCAATTTTATGTAACAAGATATCATGTTGGACTAGGTCAAAAGCTTTTTTGAAGTCTGTATAAATAGCATGTACCTCTCCTCTTTTATCTAAAATGTCTGTCAGGTAGGATACGTATGAAACTAAGTTAGTTGTAGTTGACCTACGAGGTAGGAAGCCATGCTGATTGTTATGAATAAGATGTTTAACATGGGAGTAAATTTTACGCTGTACAAAAGATTCAAGAATTTTTCCTGGAATAGAGAGAATTGATACCGGCCTATAATTCGTAATATCCTCTATCCTCCCTGACTTGTGTATCGGTGTGACGTGAGCCAATTTCCAACGACTAGGAAAAATCCCTGTTTTTAAAGAGTAGTTGTAAATATTACAGAGTGCACTCGCAAGGGAATTTGCGCATTTTTTAAAGAAAATCGGTGGCAATTCGTCTGGTCCCGGGCCTTTGTTAGAGTCTAGAGTCTTAAGATAACTATAAACCTCCTCCTGCTCTATGTTAAATGATGAAAGGGTTGAAGTATTTTTATATTCATTAATTATTACATTACGTAAATTACTTACCTGTGGAA
Source organism: Lysandra bellargus (assembly GCA_905333045.1). NCBI lineage: Eukaryota > Metazoa > Arthropoda > Insecta > Lepidoptera > Lycaenidae > Lysandra > Lysandra bellargus. The sequence continues at coordinate 7,472,755 of HG995326.1, forward strand.
CTGACTGATAGATACTCATAAAGTGCTCAGCAAATAGTTCACATATTTCCTGTCCTCCTTTCGCTGTAGCGCTACCCAAAGACATCTCCTGTGGAAATGTCTTTTGGGTAGATCTACGACTATTACAAAACTTCCAAAAGTGCTTTGGGTTATTTTTAATATGTTCAAGGGCATTATTGTTAAAGGATATATAACAATTTTTTATCATTTTACTGCATCTTTTTCTTAATACGTTAAATGAAATTAGGTCTAATGGATTATTATATTTTTTTAATCTTGAGTGCAGTTTAGCCTTTTCTTTAAGAGCGTGTATAAGTGACTTCGAGAACCATACAGGGTATTTAAAATCTCGCGCTATTTTACGAGGAGCATGTTTTTCAATCACTGAAAAAATATTGTCATAAAATAATTCAACCCTTTCATCAATCGTGGAGTGGTTATCCCATATTTGAGACCAATCGATATCATTTAACTCAGCGGAAACCGAATCATAATCACACGCTGCAAAATTTAAATAAGAAGAACGTTTAGGTCTAAAATATCTGGCGGAGGTTGGCATCAGCAAGTTAACTACCAATGGAGGGTGGTGTGGATCAATAGGCACAAGAAAGTGATCAGATTTCTTTACACTAATTAGTTCCGGTTTGTTAGTTAGAGTCAAATCTAGTACACGATTATTAAAATTACAGTTATAATTCAATTGGTACAAGTTATTAAAAGCTATAGCATCTAAGAACAAATTCGTAACTAATGAGTTAGTAGGTGCGGCTTTTAAAGTGTTTTTGGTTTCCAAATTACCCTCCCATAGAATATCACCAAAGTTAAAATCTCCCAGGACCAACGTAATCGTATCATTCGGCAATTTATTGTGCATAACTTGCGACAGGTTATTAAAAATTGATTCAACATAAGAACTTGTTGGAGGGGGTGGGACATACATGGCACATATAGCAATGTTTTGATTTGAAAGTTTTAGCGTGATCCAGATGTCTTCTTTAGGTGATTCCCATTTGGATTTCCTACTTGCCTTATATTTTTTTAGGACAGCTAAAAGAATACCCCCTCCGTCTCTCTTAGTACTATCTGTGTCACACCTGTCTCTCCTAAAAATATCATATCTGCTATCAATACATTCTCTATCATAAACACTAGAATTCAACCACGATTCAGTCAGAACCAAGATATCATACTCGCAAGAAAGAGCAGAAATATATAGATTATCTGTCTTGGTTCTCAAGCCTCTAACATTTTGGTAATAAATTTGAATGTTGAATTTTAAAACAATTGTACACCAAAATACATTTACTTATAAATATTACAAACTACTTATTACATCACCAATTTATTTAACGAGTCTAAATCTTTAATTATTAAATATCTTGCTTCATCATCTTTACGAACGAATATTTTCCCTCCTCGAATCCATACGTACTTATATTTTTTCTCATTAGCCCTTATTCTGGTTGCAGCGTGAAGAGCTTTGTTACTAGGAGAGAGGTGCTCAGATATATATATCGGACGTGGTTCACCCTCGATACCCAAGTGTGTTGTATTCAGCTTGTTGCATTTGTCCTGACGTTTGTTAAAGTTAATAACGGCCGCAATCAGATGATCTCGCAGCCTGTTGGAATTAAGCTGTACAACAATCGAACGAGGACGAAGACTTGTACGATCCATTTTTGCTATACGGGTACATTGCAGAATTTGATCTTCAGAAATAGGACACTGGAGGACGTTTCCCAATTTCACTACAGTAGCCACTAAGTTTTCTGATTTTGACTCCGGTAGACATTGTATTTCTAAGTTATTAGATCTGGCATATTGTTCCATTTGTTCAATGCGATTATTTAGAGTGGAAACTGTATTCTGCAATTTAATATTTTCGTCCTGAACTTTGGCTAGGATTTTAACCGTCTTCTCATGCTCAAGTTTAAACTCTTCGTACTGGTTATTAATAAAATTCATTGACTCTCTCATCTCTCTCATTTCATTCTTAATGTCTGCTAATTCCGTTTTCATAATAGAAGTAAGTGTTGTTTTAATCTCTTTCATTACGTGTGACATCTCTGATTTAATAGCCTCACCTACAATGTCAGCCACATCCTCCTTCCTCATCGAATCGATCACGTCAGTACTAGGTGGGGATTTTAGGGCTGGACGCTTTGCAGATCTCTTGGTGACGTTGTCCGTCTTGTAGCGAGTGGGAGTATCATCTTTGCAGATCCTTTTATCCGAGCAGTCTGGGCACTTCCACTGTGAAGTAGAGGCACTACGACTCAGACCGGTACATTTATGATGAAAGTGCTTATTACAAGTTGCGCATATTACATACTCTCGATCGTCATCGTTCGAGTCACAACAGCCCCATTTATAGGTCTTGGACATTTTGAGTTTGATCTGACCTGGGGTGATCTTCTTGTTTCCGCGTGAAAGTGCTTGCTTTATTATATCGGCAGGCGTTCTCCAATTTATTTGTTTCCTTTCCGTTTCTTACAATCAGTTGTATAATAACTTTTTGCTTTTAATTTAATTCAGGCGCTTTTTTAAAACAAACTAGCAGTTGTAAAGCAGAGTTTTGCTCTATTTTTTAAACAGGCGCTAATACTGGCACAGAATATTATAGGGTAGATAAATATTGTGCACTTTAAATAAATTGTCTCATATTGTGATAAAAATCTCGTTGAAAACTCACAAGTTTTTTACAATCCAGATAGCACCCACGGTTTTCTTGATCTGGTAGAAATTTCGCCACAATCTGATCACTTTTTCTATTTTTAAACAATTTTTTCTTGAGGAGCAGTACTAAGCAGTGTTGACACAACAAGGAGCGAACGAAGAAAAAAAAAAAGTTATGTAATGGGGAGCTAAATAAGCTTTAAATTTATACCAAATTTAAAGCTTATTTAGCTCCCCATTACATAACTTTAGCTTTACCTACCTATATTTTATCATTGGTAGGTTTAAGGTTACGTACTGCATAGATAAAGTACCTACTACCTACTGAATAGTGAGTTATTTAAAAACGTGTATAATAAAATTTCCGTATAAAAAAGTGTATAAAAAATTTTTAAAACCAAGTTTTCCGATTTTTTCGATTGTTATTTAATAACAATCGAAAAAATCGGAAAACTTGGTTTGACATGGTACCACCTCTTATAGAAAGACGTATGAGCAAGCGATAGCGCGATGTATGAGACTCTTGGCGCCATCTGTTATGAATTTTTGGAACTAACTTATTTTGAACAAATTTACGCATTTTCACCCCCTTACAACCCCTTTTTCCGGTTAAAAAGTAGCCTATGTCCTTTCTCAGGCTTGAGACTATCTGTGTACAAAATTTCATTACAATCGGTTCAGTAGGTGAAAGCGAGACAGACAGACAGACAGACAGAGATACTTTCGCATTTATAATATTAGTATAGATAAGAAGTGACGCCGCGTTAAAGAAAAAAACCGTGTTGGATATGTTTTAGATTGCTTGTTTTCTATGAGAGGCCAATGAAAACAAGAAATGGAACAGCAAGAAATGGAAAGGGTGTAAGCGACGAAATGGGTTTTGTCGCGTAATTTAAAAACCATAAATTATATTTCATATAAGCTATGGGCAAATTAAAGTGTATGTATGCTTCAAGAACCAATCTATGTACAAATTTTGGAAGCTTAAATCACTCTCCTCTGTTGGCAAAATTAGAATCCCTTTTTTTACAGAGGTCTTTTTGATTGATTATTCTGTGTTATAAAAGTTGACCAATCGTGTTATAATACCTATGGGTAATTCAAGACAAAGACATGATGAATACTGACAATGAACTTTAATTTCTTAGTTTTAGTCATTGCTGAGAAAAATCGATATCGCTACTAAGTGCTACAGCCAAATTATCAAGGCAAAGCCCCATAAGATCACCGGTGATCGCGAGTCGCGACAACAATGGAATAACAATAGATTTCCAAGAATCCACGATCGAATGATTAAATTGCGTCCATGGATAAGAATAAAATTTAATTTTTTTAGCCGATGGTTGTCACTGAAAAGTATCATATCATAGAGAAATACTTCACCTATCACAACAAAGGTGCTTACGAATTCAATACTGAATACAGTATGATGCATCATGCAGATTAGTTTTTCGTCTCATAATATGCAGTCCACAGATTGGTTCTAAGTTCTAACCAAATGGAATCTATTCATTCGTAGAATCCACTGTAGAATCCCATCGGATTTGACAAAGACCTCATTGTTCAAAGGATGCGCAATTTGGTTCAAGCATCAGCCATGATGACTCATTATCATCAGGGTTTTGTTTGCTTCTGAGTGCCTATTTTTTATTTTTTTTATGAGCGTATATTATACTATCCCACTGCTGGGCAAAGGCCTGAGTGCTTATTACATATTTCTAAATATAATTAGGCTTCTGTTAGCATAATATTATCTTTATGGCAACAAATTCCGTAGTAGAAACAAACAAAAAAATCAAAAAATTCCAGCAATCTGCAATAGAAACCGAGGTATAATTTGTTCCTATTACCACACGAACTATTTTGTAATGAGGACAAAAGAGTAGCGAGGACATTATAAGCAACTACGTAATTTTCTTGTTATACGTAAACAAACATATTCTACGTCACGTGTATTTGATTGGAAGTCGATACTTTTATGTTACTGTATATTGCCGCTTTCAGTTTGAACACATATAATGTTAATGATAATGGAAACCGCCAACCGGTAGCCATTAATAACCACCATAACACAGTCAAGGGCAGCATATTTTATACAGGCGTATCGGCCCATTTATAGATTAACATAGGTACCATTAATATTGCGTATGCGTACTATGCATTTGCTATTAAATTTGGTGATGTGAAGACAATAAGAATATGTTCCTAAAAGGTAAATTTTCAAAAACTGTCTCCTCGCGAAGTCTTCAGTTGCTGGGCCTTAGGTCTTTCCACAATGGTTTTGGTGAAAAAAGCTTTATTAGTTTCAAAGGAATTCTATCAGTTAGAAGTTAGAACCTAAAATCGGCTAGTGTTTTACTCCATTTCTTCTATTATAGATAGTTACATAAGAAATGGGAAAGCTTGATGGAGTGCAATCGATGTGATCTACGAGGTATTGAGTAGAATAATTTACTCTTCCGAAATCGTATTTTTTGACTCAGTTCTTTGCCACTAGGTTAACTATAAATACGACTATAATCTATATGTCAATAGTTAAATTATACTTAAGTATCTTATATATCTTTAAACGAGCAATTCTTGTATCTTGTATATCTATATCTTCTATACTTATTATAAAACAAAGTCGCTTTTTTTCCCTCATGTCCCTTTGTTCCCTTTAATCTTTAAAACTACGCAACAGACTTTGATGATTCTTTCAGTGTTAGATAGCCCATTTATCGAGCATGGTTATAGGCTATATTTTATCACGCTAAGACTAACAGGAGCGAAGAAATAGAGGAAAATGTGGAAAAACGGGGAAAATTATTTGAAAGGGCTAACTTGAACGCGCTTATCTCAAGAACTACTGGTCCGATTTGAAAAATTCTTTCAGTGTTAGATAGCCCATTTATTGAGGAAGGCTATAGGCTATATTTTATCACGCTAAGACTAATTGGAGAATGTGGAAAAAACGGGGGAAATTATTTGAAAGGGATCTCGCGAACTACTGGAGCAATTTTTATGTTATTTGGCACAGATAATCGATTTTGATTATTTTTTCAGTGGCTATATGTATATTTTATACCCGTGCGACGCCGGGGCGGGTCGCTAGTTGTATATAATTGGAATCTCGGAATCGGCTCCGACGATTTTAAATAGCTAGTTTTAAATAATATACGTATTTTATTAAGTGATCTTGTCATTTAACTCCTAGCTGAATCAGATCCGTTGCACTACGCAAATAATATCAGTAAATAATACCATCTGAGAATAGTAGTAGTCACACGTATGTACTCTGCAGGTCCAATCATTCCGAGTTGTCATGTTAATTGCATAGTTATTTTATCGAAATCGTAGATATTTCTCTACATCACATAGGGCCTTAGAATTTAGTACCACATAATGTAAAAATCCAATAACAATAAAATAATTCAATAATAATAACAATAAATAACAATAAAAATCCAATCTACTAAAATGTTTGTCGGAGCATAAACAATATTATTCATGTAATTTATCCAGCATCCACCTACGTTGCTATAATATAAGGTCGCGGGACACAGTCGACCCACACAAAGTTCCATGTACGCGATCTCGAATGCCTCTGAATATTCATTTGTTTATCAGCCACTGAGTAGTAGTATATACATAAGTACATAATTCTAGCATAAAATATCTTAAGAGGGATCCTATAAACCAGCTCATAAAGTCATGTTTTCGAATGAATTCGTACATAGATGTACGAATTCATCGTACATCTATGTACGATGAACATGATAATTATGAATGTAGAGTCTAGACTAGAGTCTAGACTCTACATTACATACAGCTAAGAGTTGCCAATCATCATCTAGAGATGTAGAGATACATTTTCAAAACCTTTATCTCAGAAGTGGTAATTAAATCACAAAAAAATATTTCAATAGAAATGCATATTGTTCTGGGCAGGGTAGCATACTGGCACTTTGCAGAAATTCATAAAAGAAACAGAAGACGTAAAAGCTATCCATGGCAATTAGCAATAGCAATCAAAAATAATGTAGAGCTATTATAGATTTCTAACAAGAACTTGACGCAAACCTCGAAGAGGTTCTCAATTGTTTTTTTCTTTTAGAAGTAAATAAAAGTAAGTTCGTAAACTGCTGTAGACATTCGTAGAACAAATCAATTGCCTAATCCGCTGGTGCCGCGAGCAATTGTAGTTCCTTAAGTTCAGCAGTTCTTGTGGTTAGAGTTGCGGTGACTTGGAGATGGCGTGCCTCACGCAATTCTATTATATGTTTACCATATCAACTAGTTAGTTGACTAAAATCTCCTACTTAGATTAAATAATAATATGGACTTTTCAGAACTCTATTAATGGACGTATCCAGAAAATTAAAGCGAGCATGTTGATACATAATATGTATTTGTAAAATTAGTATCTCATAAATTGGTGGTTGACACGATTCCATTCCCAGTGTTATGCGGTCTAAAATCGATACATTAAGTGTGTCAACTGTCAAGCTAAAACACACGGTTGGGTTTCTTTCTAATGGTGGCGTGAATGCTCTATTTTTATCGTCACTGTGACAACCTATAATTACCCTAAATATTCCTTGTGTTACAAACTAGAAAAATCTGTGGGGAAAATCGATTCATGGATTGATAAGACGGTGAAGCTTCTTCAAAACGCAAATCCCTTTTCTCACTCAGCTGATGTTAGCATGTTAGCATGCGACGCGTGTCCGATACGGCGCCGTGCGGACGCGCGTCGTAAAAAACCCACGACACGGCGCCGTACGGCGTCGTACGACGTCGCGTCATAGTAAAAGGAGGGGAAGTAGGGTAACTCCGGCCCAATCCGCGATTTAATTACCTACTGTCTTAGGGTTGTCAATTTTAGGCGGCGGGCGGCGCGGCGGCAAAAAAGAACCCTAAAAAAGAAGTAAGTAGGTATCTGATCATCAAGTAAAATTATATTATGCTAGAATAACGAGAGAACTAGAGAACGAAGCGCGGACAGCCGCTTGCCGCTCCCACATCACAACGACGCCGCCGCGCCGTCCTTTTACTATGGTACGACGTCGTGCCGTGTTTTTGTGTCCCGGCCCTTAGTCGGATGACGCTACATATTAAAAAGCTTGTCGTCGTAAGTCCTTTGAACCCCAATCCCTTATCGCACTTCTTGAACTTTAATAACTGATAGGCTGGCATTTTCTAAGAATTTACGGTCGGTTGATGCTAAGCATTTAAAAGTTTGCCAACAGCCGAGTTACGAGTATTTGAACTTTGAACCCTTTTGCCCTTTGTTAGGTTAGTTTCACTCGTGCACTTGGTAATTACGGGACCGTCACGAGCCGCTATCACGAACCTCGACGGGCCATGCTTTACATGGCAGTGGTTCGTTTAACTGTTCAACTGATCGTAGTTCAACAAACTGCGACACTTATCAAGAAAGCGATTCGTCATTTTATTAGGTAGGGAAATAGAGAAATGGAGTTGTATTGTTTGATGTAAGTAACGTGAAGTATGCAAATGCGAGTAGGTATCGTTTTTCGTTAAGTAGGTATCTATTGAACATTAATGTACCAAAGCGTCAACATTTTTCAGAACTATTTTTAGCATTCAATATCTTCAAGCCAAATAAACGAATTTAATTTCTATGAAAGTATATGAAATTGTATGCTACCAGTAATAAAAGTAATCGATCTAGTCCTACTGACGCGAGGCAGTCTCCAATGGCCACATAAAATTTGACGAGCCTAAATATTCAGTAAGACACGGATAAGAAACCCAATTATGGAGCTCCCGTAAATATCGAGTGTTCTAAATATAGCCGAACACGTAAAATCGATCTTGACATTAGAGCACCATCAGAGGGGCGGTCACGGCTAATTACATGAGGTCACTGGTCCATGAATCAGCCAATTGAGACAATATGGTCACGAATTTTGTGTGGCTAGAAAGCGAAAACCTAAAAGACTCTCGGCTTTTAAAACCTCTGAATATGATGCAAGAAGTATCATTTAGAAAGGCCACATCCGAAAACGGTTCTTAATAACCACCAAGGTCACAAAAATGATTGAGGCTTCTTTTAAGGTTGTCTCGGCATCTTTACATGCAGAGACAGTAAATCAAGTTTATCTTGTATGGGAACGAAGGACTACATCCTCTCGAGTCGGTAGCACGATAGTAACCGAGCCACTTCCAGTTTCAAGGTAGGCGAGGCATTAACACAAGTTTTATGACGTCCACGTCTGACGGTCATGGTCCGTGGACACCATAATAATAGCTATACGGCTCGATCCTACCTGTACCGTGTACGTAAGTTCTAAATGTGATTCCGTGGGTAAACTTTATCAATATGAAACTGTCGTTTATCACAAAGGTTTGTCCACGGAGGATAGATAGTGAGTAGAATAGCTTTGTTGTTTATAATAGATCTGGGTCTACACAATATTATGTGCCTTATCTCGAGCAAGTTATACCATCTTTATCAATTGTGCATTATGAGATCATAAATTTTATTTTTAAGACATTTTCAAAATTGTAATAGACAATTAATAGATGGATGGATGGATGGACGTTCGTGAACCCTCTTGAATTTTTAGCGATCATAAATATTATTAAACAACTTTTATTTTGGCTACTTCCTTTTATAATCGCAGCAATATTTAGAGTAATTGTTGGAGCAGCTAATTACGGTCTTGTGAAAAATACTGATATCACGATATCAATCCTTATGATTGCGTATGTGCTAAATGCTAATACTTGAAACAACGCCGTTGTTTTTCAACGTCATCGTTTGCACCAGAATCGACAAAAATATCGACGGCAAAAAGCGAAAACGTAGTAATCCACACCCACGTCATTTTTTTATTATATTACAGATCTGGAGTCAAAAAAAAAACTGTGTCGAATGAGCTGACTCCCGTGGCTATACGACCAATAGAAATCAAATCAAATTATTTTATTTCCAAATAGGTTAACAAAGATATCGATTTTAGACCGCATAACACTGGGAATGGAATCGTGTCAACCACCAATTTATGAGATACTAATTTTACAAATACATCTAGAGATGATGATTGGCAACTCTTAGCTGTATCTGCTTTACTCTTGCATGAAGCTGCGAATTAACACCTCACAGTGTTACACAAATGGACCTCAGGGCAGTGGCCGGCGTCAGGCGTCGGTGTTGCAACAGACAATAGCGTGACCGACACGCGTTTGCGATAACGTGCGCCAGTGAAGCAATGTTTGGTTTTAGCTTGTTGGTTTTCGTACAACGCATCAGTATGCCAAATGGTGAATTATTGGAATGACTCCATATCAAATGTGAAGGCTTTTCATCATTTCGTTTACTGGCACTTGGCAGTGACTACCTAGCAGCCAATCGGCCTCTTAGCGAAATACCAATAAAGCTCCAATGAATTGTAGAGACTTTGATTCCTCGAATTAATCAGATTTCCTCAAACAAGAATTTTAATGAGTCGTTATGTGGCCAAAGACATTTTTAAGTATATTTTCAACGTCTTCCGCTTGATAAACGTCCGGTATACTAGGCCACCACGAATTCCCTTTGGCAGTTAGACGGCAGTGGCCAGTGTCGACATTTATCTATTTAAGTGTTGGCTCTTGTATGTGTGTCACAAATGTAGCATATTATCGAGTCGAGTGGGTGGCATATTTAAATTTATTCAAACACCTGTAGTCAAGGAGGTGGTCTATTATATTTTTCGAGAAACAAAAGCATCAAATCGTTTGTCGCTTCATGGTCGAATCTTACGAGACTCATTTCTGTTGAGATTTTATAATGAAAAAAGTTTTAATTCTGATTTCGGTTTATTTCTTCATTTCTTGGTCACAACATTTTTGAAAATCTATGAAGAGTCGATAACGTAATCTATTGTGACATCAACTATCATTAAATTAGGTTTACAATGAGTCGGTGTTTTCAACGAGGGCGTCGGCGATGACTCGGGGTGACACGCCCTCAAGGGCGCAGGCTGACGAGCCCTACCACTTAAACTTATTAACTAGCTACGTGGTCATGCCTTTTGAAACGTGGTTTAAATAAGCTTACGCTGTCGCAATGGATTCTACGAGGTAGATTTTATCAATTTACTTAAATTGAACGAAGAGGCAGTTAATATTAAACATGGGCATTACTTATGCATAGAGGTTGAGAAGATTGGTAAAAATCTTGCTCATAACATGATGTCAGTGAATGGTTGCCATTGTTTAAAGTGTGGTTTCTGCTAATGATGAGCAGACAGTGGACACAGTAATTGCATTGCAATTAGGAAAAGCCGTAAACGTCCGGAACAGCTACCGCCAAGGTCGCGTGCGTGTGCGTTACGTCTTATACCATAACGTGCGCGCGTGCTTGGCCTGACAATTAACGTGTGATACGCTTTTCGCATGCCTTAATCACTAGCATAATACCACGGGTAATAGGTGTGATCTATCTACCTATTATCGATGAATTTTAATGTATGGATTACGTGATTACGCTTATCGAACCCACGGCCTTCATCTTGATATTATCAAGTCTCATTAACGAATGCAAGTTACTTGTGTGTTACGTTTTTATTAGCGTGACAATGACTTTAAATTTCATAATATTTTTGCAGCGTGAGGATCCTTCGACTGTTTCTTTCTGCGTCTCTTAACTCTTACTTTTGAGAAGAAGATTATCGACCAAGTCCCGGCCTAATAAAGGGGGTTCTTTTTGAAATAGTACCGGCCATTACCACTTTAATATTCTTTATTTAAATTCGTGTTTAATGAAAGGATTCTCCGAGTTTTAAGATACGAGCAAAACTTAAGCAATAAGCATATACCGCAAAGTAATTAGATCTCAAGGATACTTATAACTGGTACCTCAACGCTTTATTGTTTAGAAAACTTTTCTTAAATGGATTTTGTTTGTTTTCAGGGGCGCAGAGCTGGGTGACGTGAGTCTTGTGCGGCGAATGCCCAACGTCGAAGTGCTGGCGCTAAGGTAATATTCATCATAATCATCAGTTGACATCACCTACTTAGGTGCCTGAAGTAGTGTACAGCTTTTTGATCGTATTACCACGTATTACTATGCCAATAATGTGGAATGGTGGGCTTGCTAGAGAACTCTTGATGTCTTGAACTGTTCTTTATGTAAACTTTATTTTGTGAATTTAAACAAAACAGGTTAAAATGATTGCGACTTCCGAACGTCTTTCATTTTAGAAATATAATATAAAAAATAGATATACAGTATATTGTTTAAGGGAAAGGATTCCTTCCATAGATATAATGGGATTTGTTCGTAACGACCAAGATTGGGCTTAGATATAGACTACTTCATTACTAAACCTCTTCCTAGACCCTAGGTCACGACCCGTCTCGAGTCTAGACTAGACTATACCTATATAATAGTAAAACTGCAAAAGTCAATAACTAGAAAAGTTCTATGACTTTTGTAAGGTTTTGAGAAGAACGAAAAAAAAAAAAACTAGATAAGTGAATGTAACTGTTGCGATAAATTAATTAATTAAGTAATTAAAGCAATTCGGAAGCAATAATTAAAAGTGTTGTAACAAGTATAAAATATAAATAAATAACAATAACCGTTGTAAGCAATGCCTTCGTAACCACGATATGAATTGATACAGTAAATATGTAACGAAAAATTGAGTGCCCTCCGAATAAAGACCTACCGTTATTTGACCTGATGAATCGTCAGGGGGGCATGTCAAGAGGTCACAGAAAAATTAAAAAGGTCGCGCTAATTGCTGTTTTTGAGAAATTCAAAAATGAATAAAAAAAATTGAAATGCTGATTTCTCAGAAACTATTGGTTTTAGGAAAAAGTTTTTTAAATAAAAAATGTAGAGGGCATTGCGAACTACATTTTTTGTCATTGGAGTGACGTCATCCGACTTAAAATACAAAAAGTAGAGGGCGCTAATAGATCAAATTCTTTCTTTCTTCAAATTCAAATTCTTTATTAACCATACAATAATATACAATAGTATAAAAGCTAGGTAGTGTACATCACGTCGTCTAAGCCCATACTAAGTAAAACTTGTGTTATGGCAATCAGACAACGGATGCACGCCGAACAATTTTATCCTAATATATATTATTTACACATTCACACACACAATCACACTACACTTTATCACGTAAAGTCTCTTTCGGCGACGTGATGCGCGCTTCGTTCGGGAGCCTCCCCCGGAACCTTCGGTAAACTACATCGGCGGGCCAGAACTCCTCCGCCTCGAAGATGGATAAAACTTGAGTCGGCACTCTCACCACAAAGGAACTGAAATTCACTTTGTGGCGAGAGTGCAGACACTCCACCCTCAAGGTGTAGGTGGTCTTCTCGCGGATGTAGTTTACGACGTCTTCGACCGTCGTGGACCAGTGCAGGCGCGACACGTAGAGCGGCGTCGCGGGCGCCTCGCTTCGCAGGCGCAGCTCGGGCACATAAGGTGCGGTGCCGCGGTGGTTGCGGACGGTGGGCTTCTTCTTCTTCCTCCTCTCCAACAGAACGAAGCCTTCCTCATCGCACCTCCTGCTCTCGTCCCTGTCGAGTCGAAGATGTTCAGCCTTGTGGCCCTCCTTTGCACCCCTCGCCTTTACCCGCGGGGGCGGTGCGGGGCAAGTAGCGACGCTTGCATAATTTTTCGCTTGAAAAAAAAACGTTACAACGGTATTTTCGATAGAAAAAAATGATTTTTTCATAAAAATATAAATTAGAAAGTTGTTCGTCACAAAATTAGCTACAACTTTTATTCAAACAATTTTTTTTTAAAAGGTATGTAAGTCAGCGCCATAAACACTAAAAAGACCGGACTTTGCGTATACGTAGAAGGACTGACCACACAAATTAAGTTTATCAATTTTAATTTATTGTTGTATTTGTTTCTACTAACATTTAAAAACATTTAGAGTAAATAAAATCAAAAGAATCAAAAGTTGAAACACGAAACGAAGAAATAAGAAAGAAATTTTCCAAAGCATCAATAATAAAGTAAAATATAATGAACACGAAAACTTTCAAATTAGCAAAGCAAAATCAATTAATTAAGAAATACCAGTTTCTATGTAAAAAATTGCTTCAACTTCAAATTAACAAAAAATTATTATTCATTTTTAATGTACTGAACATTTATAATCGTATTTCTCATCCAATTTCAAAATGTCAAGTCCCAAAACCACTTAACTTCATTGTTCTTCTTAATTACCACAGAATTCACCTAAGTTCAAATTTTTGCTCAACAAAAGTCATCAAAATGAAGTCATGTTATCAAAAAATTTTTGATATAAAAATTAGAAAACAATTACTAATATTTCATTTGAATTAAAAAAAATGCATTGCATCAGGACTGTGCAACGACACGGTACATAATGTACAATTTGTACATATCGACAAATTCCAGCTCGAAAACGGCAAGTTTTATAAAAAAATTGTTTGAATAAAAGTTGTAGCTAATTTTGTGACGAACAACTTTCTAATTTACATTATTATGAAAAAATCATTTTTTCCTATCGAAAATACCGTTGTAACACTTTTTTGATCCATTAGCGCCCTCTACTTTTTGTATTTTAAGTCGGATGTCGTTACTCCAATGACAAAAATGTAGTTCGCAATGCCCTCTACATTTTTTATTTAAAAAACTTTTTCCTAAAACCAATAGTTTCCGAGAAAAAAGCATTTCAAAATTTTTTTACTCATTTTTTGGATTTCTCAAAAACAGCAATTAGCGCGACCTTTTTAATTTTTCTGTGACCTCTTGACATGCCCCCCTAACGATTCATCACGTCAAATAACGGTAGGTCTTTATTCGGAGGGCAAATTACATATTGATTGTACTAAATGTAAAAAAATAGGTTAGGTAAATACTTCTCTACCTTTCAACAACATATTCATAAATACTCTAGTTTTGGACCGAGTCTTAAAAAGTTACCAAATTAAGAACCAATTTCTTCGTATTTGGACATGAATAAGCTCGAATCGTGAATACACAAATAAGGTAGAAGTTGCCAAGAGTGTTCTAAGTTAGCACTTAGCGACGAGCGAGGAGTGAGGATATCTATTGCGACTTGCGTCTTTCGAGTGATCTCATGCCACATGGTGGCGCAATGCGGCTCTCGATTATTTCATATTAAGCTGTTATTATATTAGGTATTTAATAGAATCCACATTGCTGACTAATACCATGTTTACAGAATTGCTTCAAGGCCAACTCTAAAAAACAAACGTTTTTAAAAACAATTTACGTAAAGAGAAAATTGATCACGCGAAAATACAATGTTGGGTAAATAACTAAATAAACAATAAACATTTTATATTATTACTAGCTGTCCCGGCAAATGTTGCTTTGCCATAATTAATAATACAAAGTATTTCGCGCATATTATTTTACTAGCTGTCCCGGCAACGTTGTTTTGCCATTTAAAGTATTTCTACTTCATCAGTTGATGAAGTAGAAATGATCTTACCCCCTCTTTTGTTTGTGGAGGGAAAAGTTTTATAGTCCAGATGTTAAGTTGGAAAAACAGTTAATAATATGAAGTAAGTCTATTAAAGAAAAAAGTTTGATACAAAATCTGACCCCCTCTTTGGTCCCCTTAGAGGGGTTGGGGGGGGGGGGTTAATTTTTATACACCAGATGTTGAGTTGGAAGAAAGCAAATATATCTGCGAAAACCGTATGCAAATCGGATCAGTAGTTTTCGTGTTAAAGCAAGTCCTTAAATACAAAATCTGACCCCCTCTTTCGTCCCTTTAGAGGGGTGGGGGGAATTTCTAATTGTTACGATAATATAATAGGCTTCATAAGTTGCAATTTCGATTGTAAATCTAGATAATTTACAAATAGAATGAGATCGCTTTATCGTGAATGGTGGCTTTATTTCATAAGCAAAAGAGTATTTACTCAAATGAACTCTAATGGCTGGTTTACACGTATTAAGTGGATAAGTAGTTAACTAAATTTTTACTTAATTTTAAGTTATCAATTGCATGTAAACACAAATTTAGTAGCAAGTAGCATGTTCAAATTTAGTGAAGTAATTATAAAGTCATAAGTTAAAATTTTGTTGACTACTTATCTACTTAATACGTGTAAACCAGCCATAACTTGCATGGCAAAAATAGAGTACACAGATTATGTTTATTGTGGCAAAAAACAGTGATTGGCGACTCTAACTCCCTGCGTCGCTGCAAGCCGCTGCTAAACGCTGTAAAGTGCTGTAAACTGTTTATGCTTTTTAACGACTTTTAAGGATAAATTTCAACAAACTATGAATTACATCTTTAATAAAATACATCAAATAATAATGATGCGAATTTTCGAGCAGATTATACAAAGGAATCGAGTTGTCCCATACTAACTTCATCCCCCCTTTTTACACCTTTAGGAGAGGAATTTCTAAAAATTCCTTATCGCACGCCTACGTTATACGGAGAACACTCCCTCCAAATTTCAAGTATTTACAATCACTGGTTTAGGCCGTGTGATTCCATTTTCATGTCATTCAGGACAAAGCCTTTTATATAATGATATAGATTGAAGTAACTAAATAAGTGTGTCGCCATGGCAACGTCGATCACTATCCCGTCGCATAAACATTGGTCGCCGTCAGTCTCAGGTTGTAATAATTTACTATTATTTATTCAACAAATGCACTTATCAATATATAAAGTACCCAGTAGCCGATTCTCAGACCTACTGAATATGCATATAAAATTTGGTAAAAATCAGTAAAGCCAGTTCGGAGGAGTTCGTGGACTAACATTGTGACACGAGAATTTTATATATAAGATTTATATATAAGTTGTTAATTTCATTTCAGTATATGAAACAGTTTGTAGTAGTTGCATGTTTAAATACAAATATTGTGATTCCAAGAAAGACAGTCGTATTTCAGGATGTCTCTACAAATTAGTAGAGTTTTCAAAATAAAGCAGTAATGAATAGGTATTGCAGTCCGCTATCATGATGCGATGGAGAATTTCCTTCTCATCGTTGCTTGTCTTATATCTCGCTCTAGAATATATTGCGATCTCACTAATATACGTAGATTAGGTACGTACGCGATATGTCACTGGTCACATAATAAGTGAAATTGTATACTTTTCATGTGGGCGTGTGTAAGACAAGTAGTAAGATGGTTCAATAGAATAATTTCGGCTTGCTTCCCAAATATAGCACAATGTTCGATTTGATTTTGTCCCGCCTTTATCTCCTATCTCCTTTTAGCACGTCGGACGAGATTTTGTTCTCTCTATAGTTATATTCTATCTCTTTCCAGCATAAACAAGATCCGTTCTCTGGGCGACTTCGCGGGCTGCCGGCGGCTGCGCGAGCTGTACGTCCGCAAGAACGAGATCCGCGACCTGGCCGAGATCCGCCACCTGCGCCATCTGCCGGACCTCACCAGCTTGTGGCTGGACGAGAACCCCTGCACGCATCACCCTGAGTGAGTCAATGTCTTGCGTAGTTATCTCATTAGGCAGGGTCGGATTTATATGAGTATAGGCCACTTTTTTTGCCGTCCCTATGTACCAACTCTGCCACTATCCTAGGACGCTACCGCCCCCCTAGGACGCCATAGGACGCTGCCGCCCATAGGCCATGGCCTATACTGCCTATACATAAATCCAGGGCTGCCATTGGGTCGACTTGCGCCAATCTGGTTTAACAATAATGCTTGTCCGGGATACCTCACGACTTCACGAGCGTTTGGCTGGACGAAAACAAAACGAGCCGTAGAAAATGACGGAATCTTAACCCCTTAGGCGCAAATGGGGCCTAAAGAGGTACCCTGGGTTACTCCTGTGTTAAAATATCATGATGATGATCAAATGTTGCCTTATATTATACGAAGAATGTAAGTAACACTCGACATTTAATCCAGGGTAACTGTAATCCGATCTGCGCAAGAGGGCTTTAGATGCGAAAGTAAGAGTTGTGCAAGGACTGCTTTATGTCTACCTTATCTACGTACTAATATTATGAACCAACTCTACTACTCCTCTCAGATCCATACTAATATTATGAATGCGAAAGTGTGTCTGTCTGTTACCTCTTCACGCTCAAACCGCTGAACCGATTTTGCTGAAATTTGGCATGAAGATACTTCGAGTCCCGAGAAAGGACATAGGATAGTTTTTATCCCGGAAAAATGTACGGTTCCCGCGCGAATAACGAATTTTGGCGCAACGAAGTTGCCGGTGTCATCTAGTTATTTAATAATCCCGCCAGATGCAATGTCCTAAATCTTATGGAGGCACTTCACATGGCTATTTGTATTTACGTATTTGATGTATTCGCCAAACAATTACCATGTGTAGACGGTATGTTTGACAAATATTGGCCTTATTTGCCTATTTGACAAATATGACCAATACCAAATACACGTATCCGTACCTTTGTCGGTTTTTGACGCACATCAAAGGAGTCAAATAGGCAAGTAAAGAAAATCAAGTAATAGTTTGGTATTTGACGTCCATGTGTGGAAGGCCGTATTTGTCTTTATTTGCTTGTTTGCGTATTCGTCAATAATATTGCCAAATACAACAAATAGCCAATAGCAAATACAAATAGCCATGTGAAGTGCCTGCATTAGAGTTGAAAGCAGAGTTCCAGTTGTTTAATAGAATAGTTTACCACTTACCACCAAATCGGTCATTGGTTCGTTAGAATTTAGAGTGATTATCGCTATTATACTATAATCACCTTTTGCTAGCCGATGCATCATTTCGTTTGCCGCAGTCTTTATATCAATAAATCCATTAAATAATTAAGTAAGAATCAATAGCGGTGACCTTAACCGTCTCAATATGTTCGCAGGTATCGTATGACGGTCCTACGCAACCTGCCCAATTTGGAGAAACTTGACAATGTTGTCGTTCACCCAGAGGAAGTGAGTTTGAGGAAGTTACTTTATAAAACTACTTTTACACATTTGAGGTTTATTTGTATTACGCTTTCCGGTGGCTTACTTTACACGGCCACAGGAAATATTCGCAAAATATTTAATTACTACGAGTAACTCGAGTAGCTAAGAGAAATCACCGACCTTGCGTAAACTTGATATAACAAATCGTATATCGTTGGGTTATTGTATAAGTTGGGTTAGCGGGTAACCTAATGACACTCATGTTGACAAGAAATTTGAGTTGGGTTAACCTAACCCCTTGTAACGCATCGTGAGGGTTTTTAGCTCCCCCGGGTCCGCCCAAATCGCATTACGTATTACTTGAATGTTCCCTAAACGATTGTTGCTTGATTTTTCAGGTGCAAGAAGCGATGCGTCGCGGTGTCCACATACCCGACTCAGACGATGAGGGATATCCACAACAGGTTAGTCTACTAAGATACTGAAAAAAAAAACTATCTTCTATAAATATTTTATAATATATAAAGGTGACTGACTGACTGACATAGTGATCTATCAACGCACAGCCCAAACCACTGGACGGATCGGGCTGAAATTTGGCATGCAGGTAGATTTTATGACAAAGGCATCCGCTTTTGATCAATTCTACCCCCAAGGGGTTAAAACGGTGGATGAATATGAGTAATGATGATATCGGCTCTCGCCGCCTCAGCAATCTTGAGGTCATGGACCTGTCCATCTTAGGGCTCCGCATAGATTGCGACGACCACCCTCTCGCATGCCTATATAGGTCCCATAGTGGTGACCCCGAGACGGACCGACTCTTGGAGCACCTGCAAGCTGCTTCAGATTTTGTGCAGCAGCAGATCCCATCCGCAGAGATCATAATACTTGGCGACTTTAATGCCCACCACGCCGACTGGCTCAATTCCAGTAAAACTGATCATGCGGGGAGATCTGTCTGCAACTTTGCCCTTGCGAACGACTTGACACAACTGGTTACTACGCCTACGCGAATCCCAGATGTGGATGATCAAAATCCTTCCTTGCTGGACCTCCTGCTGACTTCAAATCCTGACGGCTACCAAATATCCGTAACCGCACCACTTGGTTCATCGAATCATTGCCTTGTCAGGAGTTCTGAGCCACTTACGACGGTGTTAAGACAGCGTGCTGTTAAATACCGTCGTGTGTGGCACTACAAGTCGGCAGACTGGGATGGGATGCGGTCGTTTTTTGCATCCTATCCTTGGGGGCACGTGTGCTTCTCGCCGGATGATCCCGACAACACTGCCAACTCTGTTGCCGATGTGGTGATGCAGGGGATGGAACTTTTCATTCCGTCCTCTGTAGTGTCAACTGGCGGCAGATTTCGTCCCTGGTTTGGTTCATCCCCCAAAAAAGCTTCTCGCCGGAAGCAGGAGGCTTACCAATCCTGGGCCAACGCGGTGTCTGCTCGGGATTTAAATACCAGCACATTTAAAAAGGAGTACAACCTTGCCTCTAGGTCCCTCAAGAAAGAGATTATTCGGGCAAAGCAACAGCACGTCAATAGAATTGGCAAGAGACTTGAGCGCCTCCCCTCGGGAAGCCGTGCATTCTGGTCTCTGGCCAAAGCTATTGAAGGAAAGTTCTGCAAGCCAACCCTACCTTCCCTACACGTAGGAAGTGGGTCGTTGGCCCAAGACGGAAAAGACATAGCCGATCTTCTGGGCAAGCTCTTTGCGTCAAACTCGACCCTGGATGACGGGGGGCAAAAACCGCCGACCATACCGCGATGCACGAGCATCATGTCGGATATTCGGTTTCATCAGCGCTCAGTGCAAAAAGCCCTCCGTTCCCTTGATATCCAAAAGTCGAGTGGGTCTGACGGAATCCCGCCTATTGTGTTGAAAAAGTGTGCTCCAGAGTTGGCTCCGGTTTTGACGCGTCTTTTTCGGCTCTCCTATTCCACTGGCATCGTCCCGGCTTCTTGGAAGACAGCCTTGGTGCACCCGATCCCCAAAAAGGTGATCGCTCAAATCCTTCCAACTACAGACCAATCACTATAACCTCTCTCTTCTCGAAGATAATGGAATCCATTATCAATAGCCAGCTTCTTCAATACTTGGACGGCCAGGGATTACTAAGCGACAAACAATGGGTTCCGTAAGGGTCGCACGGCTGGTGATCTCTTGGCGTACCTGACTCATCGTTGGGCTCAGGCAATTGAGTCGAAGGGAGAGGCATTGGCTGTTAGTTTGGACATTGCGAAGGCCTTTGATCGGGTTTGGCATAAAGCGCTGCTATCAAAGCTTCCATCATACGGGCTGCCCGAGAAATTATGTAAGTGGGTCATTGGTTTCTTAGCAGACAGAAGCATAAAGGTCGTAGTTGACGGCGAATGCTCGGAAACTCAGTTTGTTGATTCTGGTGTCCCTCAGGGCTGTGTGCTATCGCCTACTCTATTCTTACTGCATATCAATGACATGTTGCAGACCAGCGCCATTCATTGCTATGCGGATGACAGTACAGGTGATGCTGTATATACCGGCTCCCCCAATATTTCTCGGCAAAATGTCACATAGAGTCGAAACGAACTTGTGTCTAAGGTGGAGAATTCATTGGAGAAGGTCTCTGAATGGGGTAGACGTAACTTGGTCCAATTCAACCCCGCCAAGACACAAGTCTGCGCGTTCACCACTAAAAAGTCACTAATGGTCGTATGTCCTCGTTTCGAGGGCACATCTTTAACCATCTCCCCTAGCATTGAGATACTTGGCGTCAGCATATCGAGCGAAGTCCAGTTCCGATATCATTTAGAGGGTAAGGCCTAATTAGTCTCGAAGAAGCTTGGTGTTCTTAACAGAGCGAGACAGTACTTCAGTCCGGACCAACGTCTACAACTCTACAAGGCGCAGGTTCGGCCTCATATGGAATATTGTTCTCATCTCTGGGCAGGGGCGCCAAAATACCAACTGCTCCCTCTGGATCGTATCCAACGAAGGGCCGCTCGAATTGTTGACTGCCATAGTGTTTCAAACAGCTTGGACCCCTTGGAATTACGCCGAGATGTAGCTTCACTCTGCATCCTCTATCGGTTGTATCACGGGGAGTGCTCTGAGGAATTGTTCGGAATACTACCTGCAACTTTTCGCCATCGTCCCACGCGAAAAACATACCATCCTCATCACCTCGATGAGTGGCAGTCTTCCACAGTGCGTTTTTCGCGTAACTTTCTGCCGCGCACTGTAAAACTCTGGAATGAACTGTCACCAGCAGTTTTTCCGGACCTATACGACCTGCAAACTTTCAAGAAAAGAGCGTATTCCCTCTTAAAAGGCCGGCAACGCACCAGCAGCTCTTCTGATGTTGCGAGTGTCCATGGGCGACGGTAGTTGCTTGCCATCAGGTGACCCGTTTGCTCGTTTGCCCCCTTATTTAATTAAAAAAAAAATTAAAGTTTAACTTACAGCAGGAGACATACGGTCAGTACCGGAGGCAGCGGTCGTGCGAGTCCAGTCCGGAGCGCGAGCCCGAGCCCTACTACGGCCGCGCGCCGCAACCCACACAGAGGCAAGATCAGGTAAATATATAATATTAATGTATGTCCGAGTGTATTATACGCCACAGACGAGCTTCGAGGAAGCCTTGACCCTAGCCAAAACTTTTTCTTTATCGCTTTATAGAATCGTCGATCAAAATGTATGAATTTGACATTAGACGAGTCGAACATCAGCGTCATTAACGAATGTTTATGTCAATTCATGTCAATCGCTGCACAAAATGTATGGACATTTTGTGCAGCGATTGTGTAAAAAAGCGATAAAGAAAAGGTCTTGGCTAAACGCCCTGGTCAGGTCTAGGTCCTAGGTCCTCCGCTGATGGACCCCTTTGCGGACCTAGCGAGAGAATTTTCCCAATAGAAGTCTTCACAAAATTAACCCTTTAACCGCCAAGGTCGGAATAATCCGACAAATATTTTCGTGCCCATTTCGCCAAGGTCGGATATTTACGACCAAGACCACTACTCGGTTAATCTGCCTTTTTTGTTTGATAGCACTGTATTATATTAAAATAATGTTTATACTTGGTAAATAGTTAATGAAGTAATCATTTACAATTGATTACACTTTAGTTTCTTAATTAGAAGACCTAAAAATAATGTCTAAAGTTACCGATATTATTCTTAGAAAAGTGTATTGATGTCCAACGCCCGTGGTCGGAAAAATCCGACAGTAGGGACGGGACATAAGCAATGATTTACTGATACAAAAATCCACATAAATTAAAATATTTCTGTTTATACTAACTAATTTATTATAAAACAAATAAAGCAATGGTTACTGAACAAATAAATGTTGTTTATTTTACTTAATTTATAATAAATATAGTATAAAAATGTCAGAGACTGAATTGACGATTCCCTAAGTAATCTGTGCGATTCCCATCCCTAGCCTGCATGTTTAGAAACGAATATTGTCAGTACACCCCGCGCCATGGTCGGAAAAAGACGACCGCTTCTGACGTCATAAACGAGTGCCGTCTTCTGGAATTTTCCACTGGTGTTGTGCTTATGCGTGTAATTATTATGTTCGTGTTATCGATAAAATATGTGATTCAACATGACTACTGCTGAAGAATTAATACGTATTCTGGAAGGTGATGAAGACGAAGAATTTTTATTTGATTTTATAATAATAAAAAGTAGTATGTGATTATTTATTTGCTTGTGATCTTATTAGTCTGTTGAAAATCGTGTAGTTATATATCGTTAGAATCTGTCAAAGTTATTCGGTAAACTGATATTGTTAAAATATAATCATGTTTGTTCAAAATTGACCAATGTTGTTATCTGTTGTATTAAGATAAAGATCACTCTACATGACAGCATTGAGAATAAATATAATAAAAATAACGAAATTCATTTCTGGACTAATTTTATTGTGCGGAAAACAATAAATCTTTCAAGATCTTTAAACGCTTTTTGTTTCATTGTGTTACCAAAATACCTACTAATATTAGAAATAAAATTAAAATAAATTACAAAGTAACGGTTTCCTGTCTGTCTGCTACGGGATTCGAGGTCGTCGAAATAAATTATCGACATCGAAAAATATAAGTATTTCACATCACTATTTGCTGTAGGTATACATTTTTCGATTTATGGTGCCGGCGCTAGAGGCACGACAATTGATTTTAAGCTCGGCGGTTAAAGGGTTAATTATAGATAGCCTGACCTTGAATATTGCATCAATGTGATCTTTTCGTTTTACTCTTTCATGCTGTGTTACTAAAAGTTACATTTCTAATTACTAAATTATTAATTAATCATTTAACATGGCGTTTGATTTACGTTTGTCTGGAATTTTGTTTGTGAAAGAGCGTGAGTACGCCAGCTTGCGTCACGACGCTCAACCGTGCGTGCATTTTGCGTTCGTTGTGTTTGCGCGTTTTCATAATATTAAAATAATATGTCTAAGTAACTAATGTATAGTTCCTGAAATATTTGACAGTAATTTATATATTACCGAAATTAATTAACCGACGTCAAACTTGGCTGTTGAATAGATTAGAATAATCAACACTGTTGAATAGATAAGCTCCTGTCACAAAACGTCTAAAACTAAGTTGTTTATTTCATGATCTATACGTCTTATGTGTGTCCATAAAATTATGTATTTAACTGTAAGTATGTGTGTGCGTGTGAGTGTTAACTAACTAACCCGGCGTCGCAGGGCAGCGACAGTTCGGCGGAGGTGGAGCCGGCGGAAACGTCTCATTCGCCACCTGCACAGGTACTCGATACTCATTCCTATTTACTAAACAATAAAGTCAGAAATCAAACAACTGTCTATAAAATTTTATAGGTGTAAAGAATTACAATATTTTTCTTTTTGATTTCTACTTTGTCATCCTAATTACACTAAACGTTACAAATACTAAACTTTAAACAAACGCCAAAAGAACCTGCAACTTACAAGTATGTACGAGGGAGCGTTTTTAAGTTCGCGGAATGGGGGATATGGAGTGAAAATAAAAAAACCCAATAATTGGTTTTTCCTAGACAAGAGTCGCCGTAAACCAATGACATCTCATTCATTATGGTCGCAACTGATTTTCCTTGCTTGCTAAGGAACTTTCTAACAGCACGAAATTCGATTTTTTCCATATTTCACTTTTATCTCCCGATAATGTTGCTTGATTGACGATAACTCATCGACTAATTGCCGAATGATAATTAAACCTCGTATTTATACTAATAATGAGTACCCTTACGGGTCTAATGAGCATTATCACCCCCCTCCAACCTTCTCACTCCGCGAACTTAAAAACGCGCCCTCGTATGTAAATGTAATGTATTTTTCTCACCTCCGGGCGGAAAACGTCAACTTTCTTCCCGCTGCGCTATCGATGTTGCCGTTTTCCACCTCCGTCGATGAGAAAAATAGTATACGCATTACGCACCACGGGCAGTAAATGAGAAAGCCCTCAGATCACATGTTTTTTGACTTCGGCTTCGCCTCGGCTAACAATTACATGTGATCTGAGACATTTCTTATTTTCCTGCCCTTGGTGCGTAATGTACTATTTAGTTTTTATAGTCTTCACATTTACAGACGATATACGGATGTCCTATATGTCAAAAACTATTAGAAATTTGATCGCAATATACTATTGACTGTACTACTTATTTGTTGTGACGTAATGTATTTCAGTGTCCGGTGTCGCCGCGACGCGCGTCGCCGGAGCCCGACGAGCGGTACGAGCACCCCGCCATGAGCTCCTCACATTATGAGGTGAGGAGAATTTGTAATATTTTACTTATACAAGGTATTAATAAATGCTTAATATGACTGTCTTGATAGTTCATAGAATTTTTTTGTGCGACATAAGCAAAGTAACAGATTTACAAAGAAATAAAACAAAATCCGCATTTATTTGTAAATCTGTCACAATTTATTTGTAACTAAAAATAATTATAAAGAAAATCTCTGATTCCAGCCCCGAGGCGGTCCACGTTCCCCAGAAGCGGCGTCGCTCCGGCATTCAGTCTCTGCTCAAAGTGTCAAAGTAGGCTTACTTTATCTTTACACTAAGACAAAAAACAATGAATTTCTCAATGATGATATGATTTATGACTGTTTGTAATTATTTTTAGGACTATACGTACGCGTCGAACGGCGAATGGCGGCACGCGGCGGGCGCGCCGCACGCCGTGACGTCACCGCAGACACACGACAACGACAGATGCTGCGATAGAGACAGGTGCGTTGCATATATCTATATCCTTTTGGCTTGTTTTTTCTTAATTATTACTATTGTAATAAGATTATTTGTATATTAACTTTTTTAATTATTTTCAGATTAGTCTCAATTAACATTTTATTATTTATTTTAACAGAAAAAATATATTGAAAAATGCTTAATCATCGCTTTACTGTTTTCAGGAGCGAAACATACTCGACGCGGGAGTGGGAAAGAGATCGGGAGAGGGAAAGAGAACGAGAGAGGGAACGAGAAAGTTATCCGTCAGCCGTCATGGCGGAGCATAGAGGTTTTACGAGAAGGCCAGTTGCGAGGGTAAATGTTTTATTTTTATTTTAAGCAATAATAAATAATTGACACAAGATTAAACTAATGTATCTCGAATGTCGTTTGGGAGCGTTAATTTTTTCACATAGGTATAATTTAGTATACATATGGCTGTTATCACAGAATTGGGGCTCAGGTGCCATACATGTAACTTGGAGTTCAAGTGCCATAAAACTTTAAGTATGTATGTTTAATATCTACTACATGCAGTTATTGCAGTATGCTAAATGTATATAATTTTGGACAGAACTCGAATCTGCTATCGGCTGTGCTGTGTTTGGTGAAAGAACTGGATTATCCGAGTTTGGAGGTCGCAGAAATGGCTGTCAGGTAACTGCATAACTTTTGACATTTCAAAAATGGAATAGGCAAAAATTTTAAGTTTACCTCCTTCATTTATTTGAACTAATTTTATTCTTCTAGATGTCGTATGGACGAGCTTGCCAACAGTCAGTGACAAAATGCCGACACTGACCGCTGAGTTTGATATCGCGTAAACGTTTCGTCGCAAAATTGTGAGCGCACAGGCTAGGCGGTTTGAGAGACTAAATATTGTGTGATATTAAAATTGCCCTTGTTATGAGATTATTTGCTCTGTTCCTGCCTTTTGTGTTATTTACGTGTTGACTTAACGCAGTTAGGATTTGAAAATGTCTAGAGCAAAATGTAATTCGCTGTAAAAATTGTTTTGATTATGCATTAGAGGTTGTTGCGGTGACGTAGCGTGAATGTTAGGGAGAGAGAAAATTATAGCTATATCTTTTTGATTTGTGGTGTTTTTAGCGGTTTAACTCCAGGCTTAGCATAGCCGCAGTAGAAATGCGAAAGAATAGAAACACAGACAGACTGACAGATTTTAAGGAAAAACTTACAGATATCCTTTGTCAATCTGTGACTTTGTCTATTCTATTGTAGAACGAAATGCTGGCCATGCTAAGCGTGCTGATTAATAATATTATTATAATCTTTAGATGATAACGAAATAATGCGACAATTAACTGAGCATCGTAACTACGTAACCTAATTAAATATTTCTAACACATTTTGTCATCAACAAGTTTGACTGATTAATAATTAAGATGAAAATCTTTTTTCGGTCTATATGTCGCAGGGAAAAGAGGATATCAGGGATTTCTCGAAATCCCTAGGAATGTCACGAAATCCCGGTAGACGCCGAATATTCTTGTTTTTTACGTCTTCTTACTAAAAATATCTAGTGATATGTCATTTCACTAAACTAAATCTAGTGAAATGTCAGAAAAGCGGATACCGTCGAATAAAGTTCGAGCCATGCATTTCTCTCGCTTGCATTATCATACGTGTAATGCAACTATAGCAGATCTGAGAGGACATCACCATAACTCTGAATCATACAGTTGAAACCTTTAATTTTTGACGTCAAATGAAGCGGCCCACCAAGTTGAATATTTTTTTTAAAGGTGGCAAGTAGATCTCTAATAGTTTGGTTAGGCTCTTGTTTTTTATAATCAGGTGACCCTGATTAGAAAACACAGGTACTCCAGATACTTCGATTATCCTAGTTTTTACGGTTCCGTACCCAAAGGATAAAACTGTCTCTCCGTTTGTCTGTCTTCCTCCATGCTGTATATTCTCAAGAACCGTTATAGATAGACGACCCGCGCCAGCTCGAGCGACGCATTTGTTTCACTCCCACTAGTGCCCGTGTGGGTACTAGAGCGAGCGAGAGAAATGCGTGGCTCGATTTTTATTCGGCGGTATCCGCATTTCTGTCATTTTACTAGATTTAGTTTAGTGAAATGACATATCACTAGATATTTTTAGTAAGAAGACGTAATAAACAAGAATATTCGGCATCTACCGGGATTTCGTGAAATCCGTGACATCCTCATTTACATACACATAATATATAATAAAAATAATACTTGGCTGTTTTGGTTTATACATATGTTCATAGTCGCTATGTTAAAAAAATGTAAGTATATTTTACGCAATGAAATTGATAATAAGTTTACGTATTTGTTGATTAGAATATTATTTTTAAATTTTTATACTTTTTTTACGAATTTTGTATTGTTATGAAGTTTTGTACAAATGACATTCAATGTGTTCAATTGCAGCATGTAATTATAACGTTGACAATTTGTTTATTTGGTAACGTTTTTCTCTTTTTTATTTACATAGTATTAAAGCGTTTTTAGGATTCCGTACCCAAAGGGTAAAAACGGGCCCATATTACTAAGACTTCATTGTCTGTCCGTCTGTCTGCCTGTCGCCAGGGTATATATCAAGATCAAGAATCGCTATTGCTAGACTTCTGAAATTTTCACCGATTGTGTATAATAGTTGCCGCTATAAAAACAAATACTAAAAACAAAATAATATTAATATTTAAGGGGGCTCGCATACAACAAACGTGATTTTTTTGGCCTTTTTTGCTCGAGACCAATAATGGCAACAAATAGGCACTTGAAATTTTCACAAAAGCCTTAAATATAATACGTGTACTGTAATAATTAATAATAATATTATAAAAATTTAAGGGGGACTTCTATACAAAAACACAATTTTTGGCCTATTTTTGCTCTATAATGGTACGGAACCCTTCGTGCGCGAGTCCAACTCGCACTTGGCCGATTTTTTTATGAAATGTCTACCAACACATTTATTTTTATAGACGTAGAGTTTTAAAAAAGCTTTAAAATATTCTAAATAAACTAACTTTATAGATCTGAACAAATTGATGATTTTGTTAATACCTTGATCGTGGAAAAACCAGACACCAGCTTATCTATTAATATCGCGGTCGCATGAGGTCGCTTGGGAGTTGAAGCATGTCAAATTAGAGAAAAGTATTTTAATTTGTAAAATACTTTGTCTTCTATAGACCAGATCATGTTTATACAGCTTAAAACTAAATCAATCTGTCGTTAGGTTTAATCCTTCCCCTGTCTGAGCTACAAAAGTATTTATAGAAACTTTGTGATCGATTCGAAGCAGTATACATAGGAATTATTACGGTTAAGTAATACTACCAACGATAAGAGTCTGTTCAAACCGTGACGGTAGAAACTTATTAATACGAAATATTTAGAACATAGAACGATATAATCAAGTACATACATAATCTTGTTGGCATTAGGTGAACAAATAATACTGAATTACTTTATAAGAGGCTTATAGAAACAATTATTATATAACCCAAAGATTAAAAATCCTCATTTCCATAGTAGCATTAATGTTAATGAATAGAAATTAAAGTAATTGTAAATAGACGCCTAATATTGTAAAAAATATGTAACGAAACGTTATATTATTATGTTGTATGAAATGTAAGGTAAAATATCCATTCAATTGGCACACAAATAATTCCCCTTATTAATACTTCCAACAAAATTTTGTTGAAGTGACAGTTTTAGTGTTTTACCTTATAATATCATACAATATACATTTATTAACGATTTAATGAGTAAATTGTTATTATTAGAGGCCGTGGTGGAGCTCTGCACTGTTGTCTGTATATATATATATATACATAGTCTGCATATGAAATAAAATACATAGGCTGCTTAAATTATATTGAGCTGATAAATGCAATAGAATAATTAAAACTTCCATAGTCTCGATAGACAATTATAATTATTATTCCTATACAAATAAGTAGTCATCAATACAATGGAATATTAATATATATTTTATTAACCTTCTATGTAATAAAAAAATATAAATTAAAATTAGCCATTTATCATGAAAATTATTTTAAAAATGTATAAACTTTCGTACATATAGCATTGTTTTAAATTGTAGCTTCTGGTAAACTTAGCATACGAATTTGGGACAGCCTATATTATATTATATTATTGTAAATTAAAAGTTCCTTTTGTAATCTAGCGAATAAGACAGTCAATTAGAATACTGTAGCAACATTGGTGTTATTTTAAATGGTAACACTATCTCCGTTCTGCCGGTCCATAACAGCAAGCTTGTGAAATTTGCGTAGAACCTGCACTTTAAATATTGCACTAAAGATTGAGCTATTTTCAGAATGAAATTGTGGAATTATAACTACTGTATTAAGCAGTTCCAGAAATATTACTTTTTGATATTGCATAATATCTTTCTTTATACTGTAATCAGATAAGAATAGACTGCTTATTTTGTATAACTTTTTCCAAAGCATGCTGTTCAAAAGTTTATATGTATGTAATAGTCAGCTACTAGAAAGTACTAGAAGAATGTCGTGAGTCAATGGATGTAAATATTTTTCATTTTTGACAGCAGATAGGACGATATGTACGATAGTTAAATAATAACCGAATACAAATTAACTTGCCGTAACCAAAATGCAGTTTTATTGAAAACCTTAGTTAAACACCTAAGGCTTCGGTATCGAAATCAGCGGGCAGCGGGGCGTGAGCGGTGGCGGCGGCGCCGGCAAGGGAATCCGTCTAGTATGCTGCGCGCTGCGTCGCTGTTTTCAAGAACCGGTCCATATAAATCGGAAAGCGCTGCTCCCGCGCCGCCGCCGCTCCCGCCCCGCTGTCCGCTTATTTCGTGACTAGCCTCAAAGACTATTACTGATACAATGTGTAGTATACATAATATAGTGAAACAACCAGTTTTAGAATTTAAATACAAACAAGTAACAACATACCACTGCACTGGAACAAGTTGATTAAAGACGAGACCGCACTGATACAATACGTCGCGACGTTTGTAAAACGTCAGATCCACGTTTATAAAACGTCAGTTCTATGGAATTGATGTGTCGCATCATGTCGTGTCTCTTTAGAGCGCTTACAGACGAACGGCACGTGTCGGCGGCACGCGTCGGCGGTAGTCGACGGCAAACGACGGCACGTGTCGACTGCCGCCGACACGTGCCGTTCGTCTGTAAGAAGCCTTAGGTTTACGTGCGGCCTCGGCTTAGTACTTATGTGAAATATAAAGGTGGGAGTTGGGAGTATAAAGTTATTAATATACCTAGCGAAATAGAGAAACAATCCCGTGCTGTCAAACGAAACCGAAATTGATTTACATCTGTGTGTAAAATACAATGTGATATGTAAAATATGTGCAAGTAAACACTTAAGTGTATACGTGCACATATTTTGCACAGTATGTAATTACACAAGCATCTTTCTAATGGCTGGTTTACACGTATTAAGTAGATAAGTAGTAACTAAATTCTAATTGTCATCTAGCTTAGGACTTACTATAGTTTGTTCGTTTTAAGATGATATGTGTGACACATTATAATTGACAGTAGTAGGGAAGTTACCTAAAAAAATTAATCGAATAATTTAAAAATATCGAATCACCTCGTAAAGGAATTGCAGTCGAAATTATCGATTTCGTACTGATGTTTCAGAGTGAAGCCGGCGATTTAAGATGGCCGCCCTTTTTTATCGATTTGATTTCGATTCAACTGTGTCAATCTCTATTGACATAAGTTCCGTTTCATGCATCTGACATTTTTCAAATATTTTCGTAACAATAATTTTATACTCCTATTTCAGAGTTTATAATTTTATATCAATAAGTTAGCATTTAGCAACTTTTCATTTTTATTCATTTACAATACAGGAAATATTTATTTTTGTAGATGGAATATAATTTATTACATTCTGATTTTTTTTGTTTTCTTGTAAAAAAATTCCGTAGCAAGGAATATGCGAACTGTCACCCATATCATCTTAGAACGAACAAACTATAAATTTTAACTTGCTACTTGCTACTAAATTTTGTGTTTACACGCAATTAACAACTTAAAATTAAGTTAAAATTTAGTGAACTACTTATATACTTAATACGTGTAAACCAGTCCTTAGAGATTAAATTATTACCAACGTGCCAAGTGCCGACTGGACGTCAAAAAAGAGTCCTGCTGTCATGTATCACACGTCCCTTTTTACCACGCAGTGTTACTGATAGTGACATCTCGCTTGCTCAGGCCTTTGTTTCTCTATTTCGCTAGGTATATTAACTTTGTGGTTGGGAGTTGGGACAGCGGCACCACGCGACAGCGACGCGACGCGACATTTTACGTTGCTAACTGTGCGGCTTAGCTCATACGCCACTCATCACCTTGATGAGTGGCAGTCTTCCACAGTGCGTTTTTCGCGTAACTTTCTGCCGCGCACTATAAAACTCTGGAACGAACTGTCACCAGCAGTATTTCCGGACCTATACGACCTGCAAACCTTCAAGAAAAGAGCGTATTCCCTCTTAAAAGACCGGCAACGCACCTGCAGCTCTTCTGATGTTGCGAGTGTCCATAGGCGACGGTAAATGCTTACCATCAGGTGACCCGTTTGCTCGTTTGCCCCCTTATTTAATTAAAAAATAATACGATTTCATACAAAGAATATTTGGTCGTGACTCGTGCCGTGTCGCGTTGATCTGCTGGGTGCAGCGTAGTGTCGCCTAGTGCAGTCTTGCCTTAAAACAGAGACAAATCAAGTAATAAAATGAAAGTCAAAGACAGAAATGCAAAGAAAAAAATTACGAAGTCAAATATGAGTCAAATCAACCGTCACGCAAGCAGGCGAGAAGTCAGGTAAATAAACAAATATTACTATTTGGGATCTAAATCATCAATGATCTAAATGAAGTATTTTAAAGTATATTTTTTATAACAGTTTAACTCGAATCATGCTATTACAGTGCCCTATAGTACGATGATTTCTGTTCCGTCTTTCAAAATTATTGTGTGTGTTAAATTTTGAGTAATAACAGTAAGTAATAGAAACTGGTAACTTCCAACTGCATGTAAGAACAATCGTCTATCGCCTAGTCTTCAGACCACTCGCAGTCCCGTTTATAACATCTTCGTTTACGCATCCAACCTCTCAAAATATTCGTTAAGGTAAGATCGCACTCGGCACTACGAATCGACGACACTACACTATGCAGCAGCAATACGACGCATAGTTGGAATGCCGCATATCGCTTTCATGAAGTTTTAGAAAATTAATTCACTACGTTTGTATATTATAGTGTATCATCATTATTTTCCCCACTCAGGGGCGATGTCGTCGGACAGTTTCCACGGCCCGCCGGTGGACATAATCGACCTAGACCGCTACATGCGCGTCTCAGTGCCGCCCTCTCGTCAGCGACATGTGCAGCGCTGGTAAAGTCCTCTACATTATCGTCAAAGTCCTCCCAAAGTGGTAACACTGAAATGAACTAAGGCACTTTTAACTGTCCTGGCCTTAGCTAATGAGTGCAGTGCGTAATTTTTTGGCCCTGCCTCACTGGGAAGTTCTTGCTACACTTCAGGAAGTGATCATAATTCATACACAATCTGTGTTAAATACTAACGTATATTATGAGGCAGATTGTGCACATACCGAAGAAGAATTTGAAGAGTAGCTGACTTTTTAACAGGATCAAACATAATATATTTTCCAGTGGCGACCTGATAGTAGACGCGGGCGGCGGGCAGCGCGCTGTCAGCAGCGGCGAGGACTCGTACACGCCGGCGCCGCAACACAAGCGCTACTCGCACGACTCCGGCGTCTCCGATGGCAGCTATATCAAGCGGCGACAGCGACATAAGTGAGGTTCTTCTGTTAAAATCACAATAAACTTAGGTACCTACTATTTTTATACTACATTTGCATTCTTGGATGAATGGGCCGTAGTCTGTACTCTGTAGGTAAAGTAAAGGGCGGCGAAGCCTACTCTACCTAGCTATGTATATCGACTACGTAGCTCATTTTCAAAGTTGACTCTGAATATTCTTTATTCATTCCGTTTATTCTTAAATTTCAGAAATAATGTCGAGAGAGACAGGTCGCGCGATCATAGCCGATATGAATCAGCCTCCGCCATGTCACAGTTTCGGGTGAACTGCGAGCAAGCGCTACTAGAGCAGCAGAAGCAAATCTCGCGACTCGCAGAGCTGTGTGAAAGACTAGTGCCCGAAACAAAAGTAGACAGCGATACAAACCACCGCGTTCGAAGCAAAAGCTGTTCGAATAAAGAATACTCCCGTGCCAGAAGAATTATACCCGTGCGGACAAACCAGCTCGTATCAGACTCAAGCGAGACCTCAATCAGTAGTGAAAGCAGTAAGGATGTGACGCGGAAAACTCGTAGGGTATAAAGGCAATTTATCTAACGCTTAGAAACATTCGTTACAAATCATATTTAATCATATATCCTTACCTATTTATCTGCGTGTAGCCTGCAACTTCATTGCGCATTACCTAATTTTGAAGCGTTCATTTTTCATAACAAACCAATTATAAATTATAATGTCTTTTCGCGATTAATAAAAGTAATACTTTTTCATTGGTCATTGCGATAATCTTTACCTTGCACATTTCAGTCGGAGTCCTGCAAGACGTACAAAATAATGATGGACCGTCTAGAAGACTTGAGCCGCGTGTTGACGAACCGGAAACCACAGACTGCAGTTGTGTCGAAGCCGTACCCGTCCTCGGTGGTGGTGTGCAATAAACTCGTCGCCACTGAACCCGATAGATTAGGAAAACAGTATACTACAGTGCGGGTAGGTGTATGCTATTAGTAGGTACAATCAGACTAGACATCGCGACTCTAGTGTATATTTTCTCTATGGTACAATTAGATTAAACTAGGTGCATAATATACTACAGCTTGTGATCCACACTGTGTAAACATATGTTATAATTTATAGCTACAAGATCAGATGTCAAAATATTGTACCTCGTGCGTGACTCCGCGACCGTACTTTAGCTCATCACATCCATGATCCAATCTATGCTTTCTATAATATAGTTTATCAGCAAATCTAAGTGTTCTAATACAGTCCCTTCAATTACAGAAAATCGTATATGGAAACGACGAGTCTGAAAGTCCTGAAACAGAAAGGTCAAGAAAAGAAAGTCTTTTGGCTGCGACGAGAGCCCAGGTGTTGGATATTACACCTGCTTTGGTTGAACATACAAATATGGCTACCGAAAGGTGATGTTTAACGTTCAACATTTTAATAAGGTTTCTACGGTCTAAATAAATGAGTTTTTTTTCAGAGTGTTTCGACGCAGCAGTTCATCAGGGACCATAAACCATTTGGATTTAGATAATCCAATACACGTAAGAAATATCTATTTAAATTTAGAGCCTTTAAAATAATGCTGCTGGTTGCCTGCTTCTAAAATAACATTATTTATAGCTAAACAGTAAACTTTTGTAATACTTAAGCTCTTCTCTGTTGATAATAATCGCTATTATTTTATTTCAGTTTTACGAGCAAGCAAAGCGTTTACAAACTCTGCACACGTCCACAAAACATCACGGCCATCGAGTGACGCCGCGGGCTACGGAATCCGTTAGCGAGCGGGACGCAACGCTTTGCGCTCTCTGTCGCACGTATTGGCGTGCTGTACGCAACTGCATCGTGCAAACATTTGGAACGTATACATAAATTTGTACGAAATAAATTGCTGCTTGCTTGCTACGAAATAATAGCTGGACGAGTTTTATTTCTCCGCAGTCTCTGAATTTTATACTAACGAACTACGAATAATAAAAAATATTATAGGTCTATCAGAATCTGATTCGTAGCTCACGAATCACGATGACCTGACTGATATCAACTTGATACGAGTCTGATTTCGATTTCGTTTTTGATGTCATTGCGTCAATGCGTAGGAATTCCGGAATAAAATCGTATCAAAATCGAGATGTTGCCATGGCGTCTTGTCAACGTCGTTATAGCAACGTCGATTGTTATAAAGTAGGAGAAGGTTATATCGAAAAATAACGAAAAATATGAAATAATGTTTGTGTTTTTTCGTCATACCATAAAAATACATATCTTTAGAAACTTTAGATGGATGTGCCCATTTTCTACTTTAGTGGGTTTAAAATGGTTGTTTTCGTTAAGGAATATCTTGACATTAAACAAATATGTAAATTCTCTTTTGTATTAATTTATTTGGAAAATAATGGTCCGTCCTACGCACCTACAAATGGAGATGTTGTTGAGATTCCTGGAAGAAAATCCAGTAATCGCAAAAGGGTACATGCGGGCGAGCCAAGCTAAGCACGATACCAAACTTAAATGGGACCGTATAGCTATAGAGCTCAACTCCATTGGAAGTGCCATCAATCACATTAAAAATGCTTGCAGACGAGCCTTATTATTATATTAAATTAATAACGAATTAATAATTATTATCAACAAAAAATGAAACGACACCACACCAATCGATACCCTAGTGACCCTAAAAACGTTTACAATACCTAACTCAGCAACAATCGATCTCAATCGATGTCGATGCCTCTGTTGCTACCGTGAAATTTGACGTTTGAAAACGGTCTGTAAGTCGATTCTCA
Source organism: Lysandra bellargus (assembly GCA_905333045.1). NCBI lineage: Eukaryota > Metazoa > Arthropoda > Insecta > Lepidoptera > Lycaenidae > Lysandra > Lysandra bellargus. The sequence continues at coordinate 7,509,173 of HG995326.1, forward strand.
GACAATTTTGTCTGTCGCGAGCACCTAAGATTTCGATTTGGCGAATGTTTCGATGCTGATTAGTTCCAAATTAAGCCGCAGCTCGATCGTGCGCTAGCATAGCTGTCAGGAATAGCAAAATCCATTGAGGTTGAATTAGTTTCAAACCGATCCGCAGCACGATCGTGCGCTATTTTAGATGTCTAAAGTGTCTAAAACCGTTGAAATCGAAAATCGAAATCGATATCAGTTTCGGGAGTAAGGTGCTTTTCTAGTTTCTACAGCTCATGAAACCTTTTTTAATCATGAAAAGCTTTTACAAGCATGACATTAATCAACTATGTCAATAAATAGAAGTTTTGTTGTGACAGAAGGATGTATGAAAATTGAAAAATTAACAAAAAATCTGCAGTAAATACAAAATAGAAAAAATATGTTTACAGTCAAACATCATAAAAATCAAATGGTGAATAAAAATGAAGAGTGATCTTCGCCTATGGTTCCTACTTATTCTGTTGATACAGGTTATCTTCATTCCATCTCATTAGCATGGACGTATAAAAAGACGGACGGAGTCCCACCATACACAAAACTGTGTCATTCAGAGTCGGCCAGCTGACTGCATACGTATTACGTACACGGTCCGCACGCACATATTGTTACGCTAGTCCATACCGTTTGAAAGGCGTAAGAATGTGTGCGTGGTCGACTCTGAAGACCACAGTCCTGTGTATAATAAGACTCCGTCCACATTTTTTTCTACGTTCATGCTCATTAGGTCTTAATTTGGTTTTAAGGCGGGATTATAGGCAACTGACATTTTAGAATTTGTGAAAAACTAGCTCAATAGATGGCGCTCGATAGGTACATATTTACTTTTCAAGCCGTCGTAGATTTCATTAATTTTCAGAAATAATGTGACCACGTGGTAAACTCGACATACAGACTAATGATTAACAGAGAAGCCATGTTCACAACCTAATAAATGGAATATGTAATTAATTTTGTATTATAATAAAATTCTGTATTATTCTAATATGCTTGTTCTGTACTCACCAATATGAAAAAAAAGTATTTCCTCATAATAATACATGATAATTATAATTGATTATACAATGTTTAACAAAATAAAGTATTACTCATATTAAGGGACACATACATGCCCCAAAGTATTAAGTAAACCGAAGTACATAGATTTAAAATTCTGTAAAGTAGGTAGATTCAAAAGTGCAATAATAAATCATCATCGTCAGATCGCTCACTGCTGGTAGATATGGAGGTAATTTTATGACCTCAATGAGAAGGGTTCAAATATTTTTTATTGTTGGTGGTTATTTGCAATACCTTTAATAAATAGGCCCATGACGATCAGTTGAACCTGACGCTATATAACAACCTCCACAAGTTCAAAAACGATAATTCTACTTGCAATAGAGGTAACATTTTTGACCTGCTGGACAAGTTTTTAATGAATAGTAGATTATATTCATTATAGTTATGCAGATCATATTTATATTTTCTTTGTCGTTTTTAGGAATATCTTCCCAAAAGAGACCCTTGGTCAGGGCAGTCTTAGCTTCGCTGTCTATCCGTCTGTCTGTCTCCAGGCTGTATATCAAATAACGCGGTAGCTAGAGAGCTGAAATTTTCAGAAATTATGTATTTTTGTTGTCACCATAACAACAAATAGAAACAAAATAAAGTAAATATTTAAGAGGGCTGAAATATTCAAAACAAAAACGCAATTTTAGGCCTTTTCTGCTCGACATCAATAATGGCAACCGGTAAGTGTTCGAAAGATTTAAGAATTCAGAATCATTGTATTTAAACTTTAATAATAATCTATACTAATATTAGAATAGTCTGTCTGTCACCTTTTCGTCCTTAAACCACTGAACCATTTTTTATAAAATTTGGTGAAGAAAGGACCAAAGATACTTTTTATCCTGAAAAAAATTACGATTCCCACGCGATGAACGATTTTTTAAAGAATTTCCAACGAGATGGCGGCCATCAACTACTTCATAACAAAATTAATCTTATATCTTTAAACGAGCAATTCTTGTATATATCTATCGGATCGTCGAGCGGTATAAGAAACTGATTCAATGGCCATGAAATAACATTGCATTCATCCTCCAGGATTGTGGGCGTATATTAGTTATCAACAATGAACGTGATTAACCAGATATCGTCAGATTTGGAGCCGATGGGTTTGGGAGCATACACCGTTCCTCCCGACATTCATAATAATTCTAGATATTTTGCAGGTGATGGTTGTCACCTCTCAAAAGTCCATCGTCAGTTAGACAGCGTCACTCAAAACCCCATCTGGACGTACTGGCCGCTCCAACAGATAACATACATTATAAGACATATCTCAAAATAAGTTGCCAATAGACAAGTTAATCGCGTACGTCGGTATATCTAAAATTACATGTCCTGACTGACTGACTGACTGATTCATCATCGCTGCGCAAAAACTGTTAAAGCTACAGCCACGAAATTTGGTGAGTAGGGTTGTTTTATTAAGTAGACACCCACCAAGGAAGGAATTTTGAAAATTTTACCCCGAAGGGGGTGAAATAGGGGTTGAAAGTTTGAATGAAAGCCCGTCATTTCTTGAGTTAGAAACATGAAACTTTATTTTTGGGGTACTGATTAAAAATGAATGGATACGTATTTAAGCGTTTTTGTAAATTCTACCCCCAAGGGGGTGCAATTGGGCTTGAAAGTTTTAATGAAAGTCCGTCATTTCTTGAGTTAGAAACATGAAACTTTATTTTTGCACTACTGATTAAAAATGAATGGATATGGATATTTAAGTGTTTCTGGTAATTCTACCCCCAAGGGGGTGAAGTTGGGGTAGAAAGTTTCAATGAAAGTCCGTCATTTCTTGAGTTAGAAACATGAAAGTTTATTGATGTTTGCGTTTGACGTTTGATGGGGTCCCTATTAGGTATATTTTATATAGGTTGGTTTTTACCCTTTGTATAAGGAACCGCAAAAAAGGGAAAACTATCCATCTTTGTTATTATACTATGTTAACGCGGACGAAATCGCGGGCAACAAGCTAGTATACACACATATATATATATATATATATATATATATATATATATATATATATATATATATACTGTATTATAAGTACTATACTACTATATTATAACAAAACCGAAATTAGCCGACTGTCACTTTCCAAAGGTCGATGTGCAATATTTATTGCCGAGTACTGTATATAGTAGACAGGCATGACTGACACGAGATTTGACACGAAAGACCCCACGGCTATATTATAGCATCAAACATCCCTCATTTAATGAAGGATTTGAAAGAATTGCACCAGATTGTCTTGAGTAAAAAAATAACTAGCTATATGTCCGAGCTTCGCTCGGTATTCAAAAATTTCAAAAAACACACATAAAATGACATTTTATGAAAATGTTTCTTAGCTAGATCGATTTATCGCCCCCGAAACCCCCTATATACTAAATTTCATGAAAATCGTTGGAGCCGATTCTGAGATTCCAATTATATATATATATATATATATATATATATATATATATATACTTACATACAAGAATTGCTCGTTTTAAGATAAAAGATAATTGTATAAAATGTAATTTCTTTGCTCTCTACTTTTAGTGTCATCGTGATTTTTAGGGTTCCGTACCCAAAGGGTAAAAACGGGACCCTATTACTAAGACTTCGTTGTCTGTCTGTCTGTCTGTCACCAAGCTGTAACTCGAGAACGGTAATAGCTAGAGTTGAAAATTTCACAAAATGTGTATATCTTTTGCCGCTATAACAACAAATACTAAAAACAAAATAAAATTAATATTTAAGGGGGGCTCCCATACAACAAACGTGATTTTTTTGGCCTTTTTTGCTCTTTATCAATAATGGCAACAGGTACTTGACTTTTTCAAAAAATCCTTAGTTATATGTGTGCTTTAATATTTAATAATAATATTAAAATAAAATAAAAAATTAAGGGGGCTCTCATACAACTAACACAATTTTTTTTAATTATTAAGTACTTACATAGTGAATATTTTCTTCCATCAGGTTGTTAGTGCTCTTGCATGTACAAAGAAGTCTGTGTGCGCTCCTCCACGTTGTCCCGGGGGGTGCAGGCCAAGATTTTAGTCAATAACGCTTTATATATACAATGGTAATATACATGAAATCATATACGACTCAAATGCTTTATATCTAACTACACCTAAAGACGTTACAAATAATATTGAACAAGTTTTTATAGTTCATTTTGTCAGATATCATGATTTTTAAAATTTTTTCAACATAAACTGCAAATAATTTCTCACTAAGTACATATTTTAAATAATTATTTTCCATTTAAAACAGGTGAAAGAAAGTATGATGCATTTTTTGTGGTTTATGGTTTGGTACCTGCTCAATTTAGTGGTGGGAGCGTATGGTTGTAAGCACAAGACTATCTGCAGACCACCAGTAGATGGCAAGTCTGGCTGCGGTGGACGTAGATAAGTTCTCAAAGGTAAATATAATAAAAAATTTGGTTGCATTTCTTTTTACAATAATAATAATCATTATTATCATAAAATATATTTTTAACATGATAGCATTTTCCCTTAAGTTCTTAAATTATGTTGTAAACACAAATTATTTTTATTATTAGCTTGTTCTTTCGAAAAATAATTCATTTAATATTTTTTTCTTTATCTTTATTTTCAGATTCTAAGCTTGTGACTCATGGTATTCTACTAGCAAAATATAAGAATGCAATAAAAGAAAAAAATGTTTTTAATTTTTTATTGTTTTTTAGAAATTTTTTACTTATTTGTTACAAGACTTCAGTAGTTCCTGGAAAAAAAGAAATGAAAATGTTATAAATTTAAATTTCTAAATTAAAAACTACTATTGATTCATGAGCATCTTAAAATTTTTTTGAATAGCAGCCCTATAGCAATATTGAATTATAAAAACTTTTGCAGAATAAAGTCTGTTGAAAATATATCATGTTGATTACATTAATTAAGTTAAATAATATGTGATACAGCACAGATTTGGAAATAAATCAAGGTACTTTATTCCTGAGATTGCTTTATAAGTAGGGAATGCAACATAACACTCACTTGGTTAATATACCGTCCCTCTTGGTCAGCCTCACTATGCAGTCGTCTGACTCTCCCATCCGCCTGATGGCTCCGCAGATGACATACATCTTGCTGGCGTCGGTGGCGCGGCCGGTGGCGGGATCCACGTCGGCGATCACGAGCTGCACTGAGGCGTGGTCCTTAGCATGGATCAGACGATTGCTGGCCGAGCTGTAACATATCAAATGGGAAGTTAAAATTATGTTTTGGATTGCATTGAATTACAGCTGACAATGGATTGTATTTACAGTAGTTAGTTCTTTATTATTTTTACTGCTTAATAATTTATTAATGGAAAAGCCGTCGCTATCTACTTTAAGGTTTGGAAACACCTGACTATTGGAAAAGTAAGTAAATAGCAAAAACTATATCAACTAATAAAGAATTACCTGCAATATGAAAATAAGCAAAAAATGCGACTAATAAAGTGCTTTATAAAGTGTAATCGTTAAATACATCGAAATTCAAGTAACCTAACACATGGACAATGCAACTCACCATTTCCTCGGGCAGTACAAGTCAACAAATTCACCAGCGTCGTTCTGCATTTTGTTTATCTGAAAAAGTATATTTTAATGAATATCACTGAACTTTTATTATTTTGCACAGATATTTTTAATTATTTCTACAAATAAATTAACCTACAAAAGCACGCGTATCACGCAAACGTCAGAATCAAAAAGAAAGATGTTTGACATTTGACAATGACATTTGAATGTCATTTGAATTTATATTTTTTCTTATTAGGGCACTTCGGCTATTTAACCATGGCCATTGGCCAGTGTCGAGTATAAATATGGCGGGAAAACAATATTCTATATTACAATTATTTTCAGCTTCGTTTTTCTATATTGTCAGGTCGAATGTCTAGTCAAAGTCTAAGTAAAATCAATACAGTCATGAGTCAAGAAGTCAAGACGGTCGATTCAGTAAAGTGGTAGACGCTTTACTGAAATTTTCGATGGAGCTTTGGAGGGACACAAAATAGCACATTTCTGGATATTGCATCACTTTCCTACACTTGTGCACGACAACTAATATCTAGTGGTTAATATCCTACCAATATTACACATACATACATACAAAAACCCAATTATCACAATTTTGGGAAGACAATACAAAAACACAACATCACCACTTCACCCTTTCACATTCCCGGCATTACGTACCTAGTCAAAGGCTAGTATACAGTTTTAAACATAAACGTATGATGCTAAAGACCAACAAAGAGTGCGAGAGAGAAGAAAATCCTTTATGGAATTATAACAAGATGAAAAGAGAGAGGCAGTCTAATGAAAACTTTAACCACTTTCATTTGACAGGTCGGCCAAAAGAGAATATAATCACTACGTGTTATATGCCCTATACATTATCTGTCAAACTCTACATTAAATTAAAAAAATTATCATCATTAAAATAAGTAAGGCTCTAAACACACTAGGCTGAATAACGCCGGCGTAAATTCCGCCGCGTTTACGCCGCGTTTTAAACTCATACAAAATACGGGCGGAAAGCGAGAGACGACACACTATTCCGTCGCGTATTTGTATGCGTTTGACATTTGCGGCGGAATTTACGCCGTCGTAATTCAGCCTAGTGTGTTTAGACACTAGACTAGTGTATGAGCATAACGCATGGGTTTTGCAGGGAAATAAAACAGAAGGGACAGTTATAATATTATAGTTTTATTTCATTATGTACAGATTTCCTCATAATAATAAAGGAACAGTAAACAGTAAACTGCAAGTAAAGTGTTTATTTTAAATTTTTTATATTTAAATATTATTATATTATGTAGGGTGAACACGACTACTGATTGGACAGTACTAATAAGTCATTGGATAGAGCACAAAAACACTATAATATATTTTATTAAGGTTGCTTTAAAAATTCCCTTTTTTCTTTAAAATCAGGCGTTCTATTAGATACTTTAAAAACAGACAGTTTTTAAAGCAAACTTTATAAATAATATTGACTTTGTGCTTTGTCCAATCACTGGTTGTTTCACCCTAGTATTAATTTATTACTTATTTTTAAAAACTATTTTATATAATATTATTATCATGACTAGCTTTCACAATATCTTAATAATTATTGTATTCTATGATAAATCATTCGAAGTTATCAACTTTCTAACTACGTTAAAATCAGCACCAGAATTACGATGAGGATGCCGCTCACGAGGCAGATGATCAAGCTTATCTTTTTCTGCAAGAAAAAAAAAAAAACATATTAAATTTTGGCGGGAAAGAAAAATAAAATTAACAAAAAAAAAAAATATTTTCTTCACAAAAATTATGTTTCTTGCTCTTCATAAATTGTTGTTTTATTAGTGGAATTAATTATTTTGACATATTTTTTTTACTCGTAGGTATTTACGAGTAAAATTAATATAACACGATATTATATTTTATTCCCCAACATACATTTTCTACATCAGGCCAAAGAATCCAGTAGCAATATTATCGAATAGTAGGTATGCCAATTATTAGGATTTTGACCCTTTATCCCTAGAAAGTTACAGTATGAACTAAGTATGATGCTAATATTTATATAAGTACCTAAGTATTACTTTAGGTATAAATATTTTTTTATTTTGTGGCAAAGATTCACACCTGTCTGCTTTTTTCCGAATAGGTTTTGCCTTTCAGAAGTTCATGGCCACCGATCTCCACGAGGTCTGCCGCCTGCCGCGCATAGTATTCGACGCTGTCGACTTGCTCTTGCTGGAAGAAAATGGAACATAATATTTGATGAGATTCTTTTGTCGGTTAACTAACTTAGCTAAGATTTAAGTATAGAATTTACACTATGTTGATTATTGTAGAAGTGTACAAAAGTGCAAGGTGTTTTCCTTTGGCTATTTTTTTTTAAATGAAATAAGGGGGCAAACGAGCAGACGGGTCACCTGATGGAAAGCAACTTCCGTCACCCATGGACACTCGCAGCATCAGAAGAGCTGCAGGTGCGTTGCCGGCTACTACCATTATACTATAGCCGATTATCTCTTTCACGAGTGCATAAAAATACTCGTTTCTTGCTCGTATAACGTGTGTATGGCAGTGCCGAATTAATATTTTTTTGAGTGTAGGCCACTTATTTCCGCCGCCCCGCCCCAGCCCCTATGTGCGAAATCTTTCGGCCCCATAAGGACGCTGCCGCCCCTAGGCTGCGGCCCATACAGACTATTTATAAATCCGGCGCTGGTGTGTGGTACTAGACACTAGACTAGTGTATGAGCATAACGCATGGGTTTTGCAGGGAAATAAAACAGAAGGGACAGTTATAATATTATAGTTTTATTTCATTATGTACAGATTTCCTCATAATAATAAAGGAACAGTAAACAGTAAACTGCAAGTAAAGTGTTTATTTTAAATTTTTTATATTTAAATATTATTATATTATGTAGGGTGAACACGACTACTGATTGGACAGTACTAATAAGTCATTGGATAGAGCACAAAAACACTATAATATATTTTATTAAGGTTGCTTTAAAAATTCCCTTTTTTCTTTAAAATCAGGCGTTCTATTAGATACTTTAAAAACAGACAGTTTTTAAAGCAAACTTTATAAATAATATTGACTTTGTGCTTTGTCCAATCACTGGTTGTTTCACCCTAGTATTAATTTATTACTTATTTTTAAAAACTATTTTATATAATATTATTATCATGACTAGCTTTCACAATATCTTAATAATTATTGTATTCTATGATAAATCATTCGAAGTTATCAACTTTCTAACTACGTTAAAATCAGCACCAGAATTACGATGAGGATGCCGCTCACGAGGCAGATGATCAAGCTTATCTTTTTCTGCAAGAAAAAAAAAAAAACATATTAAATTTTGGCGGGAAAGAAAAATAAAATTAACAAAAAAAAAAAAAATTTTCTTCACAAAAATTATGTTTCTTGCTCTTCATAAATTGTTGTTTTATTAGTGGAATTAATTATTTTGACATATTTTTTTTACTCGTAGGTATTTACGAGTAAAATTAATATAACACGATATTATATTTTATTCCCCAACATACATTTTCTACATCAGGCCAAAGAATCCAGTAGCAATATTATCGAATAGTAGGTATGCCAATTATTAGGATTTTGACCCTTTATCCCTAGAAAGTTACAGTATGAACTAAGTATGATGCTAATATTTATATAAGTACCTAAGTATTACTTTAGGTATAAATATTTTTTTATTTTGTGGCAAAGATTCACACCTGTCTGCTTTTTTCCGAATAGGTTTTGCCTTTCAGAAGTTCATGGCCACCGATCTCCACGAGGTCTGCCGCCTGCCGCGCATAGTATTCGACGCTGTCGACTTGCTCTTGCTGGAAGAAAATGGAACATAATATTTGATGAGATTCTTTTGTCGGTTAACTAACTTAGCTAAGATTTAAGTATAGAATTTACACTATGTTGATTATTGTAGAAGTGTATAAAAGTGCAAGGTGTTTTCCTTTGGCTATTTTTTTTTAAATGAAATAAGGGGGCAAACGAGCAGACGGGTCACCTGATGGAAAGCAACTTCCGTCACCCATGGACACTCGCAGCATCAGAAGAGCTGCAGGTGCGTTGCCGGCTACTACCATTATACTATAGCCGATTATCTCTTTCACGAGTGCATAAAAATACTCGTTTCTTGCTCGTATAACGTGTGTATGGCAGTGCCGAATTAATATTTTTTTGAGTGTAGGCCACTTATTTCCGCCGCCCCGCCCCAGCCCCTATGTGCGAAATCTTTCGGCCCCATAAGGACGCTGCCGCCCCTAGGCTGCGGCCCATACAGACTATTTATAAATCCGGCGCTGGTGTGTGGTACTAGACACTAGACTAGTGTATGAGCATAACGCATGGGTTTTGCAGGGAAATAAAACAGAAGGGACAGTTATAATATTATAGTTTTATTTCATTATGTACAGATTTCCTCATAATAATAAAGGAACAGTAAACAGTAAACTGCAAGTAAAGTGTTTATTTTAAATTTTTTATATTTAAATATTATTATATTATGTAGGGTGAACACGACTACTGATTGGACAGTACTAATAAGTCATTGGATAGAGCACAAAAACACTATAATATATTTTATTAAGGTTGCTTTAAAAATTCCCTTTTTTCTTTAAAATCAGGCGTTCTATTAGATACTTTAAAAACAGACAGTTTTTAAAGCAAACTTTATAAATAATATTGACTTTGTGCTTTGTCCAATCACTGGTTGTTTCACCCTAGTATTAATTTATTACTTATTTTTAAAAACTATTTTATATAATATTATTATCATGACTAGCTTTCACAATATCTTAATAATTATTGTATTCTATGATAAATCATTCGAAGTTATCAACTTTCTAACTACGTTAAAATCAGCACCAGAATTACGATGAGGATGCCGCTCACGAGGCAGATGATCAAGCTTATCTTTTTCTGCAAGAAAAAAAAAAAACATATTAAATTTTGGCGGGAAAGAAAAATAAAATTAACAAAAAAAAAAAAAATTTTCTTCACAAAAATTATGTTTCTTGCTCTTCATAAATTGTTGTTTTATTAGTGGAATTAATTATTTTGACATATTTTTTTTACTCGTAGGTATTTACGAGTAAAATTAATATAACACGATATTATATTTTATTCCCCAACATACATTTTCTACATCAGGCCAAAGAATCCAGTAGCAATATTATCGAATAGTAGGTATGCCAATTATTAGGATTTTGACCCTTTATCCCTAGAAAGTTACAGTATGAACTAAGTATGATGCTAATATTTATATAAGTACCTAAGTATTACTTTAGGTATAAATATTTTTTTATTTTGTGGCAAAGATTCACACCTGTCTGCTTTTTTCCGAATAGGTTTTGCCTTTCAGAAGTTCATGGCCACCGATCTCCACGAGGTCTGCCGCCTGCCGCGCATAGTATTCGACGCTGTCGACTTGCTCTTGCTGGAAGAAAATGGAACATAATATTTGATGAGATTCTTTTGTCGGTTAACTAACTTAGCTAAGATTTAAGTATAGAATTTACACTATGTTGATTATTGTAGAAGTGTACAAAAGTGCAAGGTGTTTTCCTTTGGCTATTTTTTTTTAAATGAAATAAGGGGGCAAACGAGCAGACGGGTCACCTGATGGAAAGCAACTTCCGTCACCCATGGACACTCGATCGATGATGTATTCCAAGATCGTTAACGATTTACTTAATCAAATATGACCGACATTTTTGATGTGATCAATCGTCACGATCGATCTTATAGACGAATCACACCGTTTATAGGGCGCCTTTAAAAGTCAAACTCATCCGACCGATCATATCTAACGTTAAATTATTGACTATTTGACAGTCGACCACACGACGTAGGTCAACTGCCTAGAAATCAATTTCCTCAATGATACCTAGTCAGGTACCTACCTGTGCAGCCACCAAATGCGCCAGTTGGAGGAACAGGTCCCTGACGCCGACCAGGGACTGCTCGACCCTCAGCAGTTCGTCTCGCCTGGCCTCAGCGTCCCGCAGCGCCCGTCGCGCCTCTGCCGTTTCCGCACGCAACTAAGGGGTTAAAAAAATATTTAAAAAACGTATATAAAGGCAAGAACACAGCTAAAAAAAAATTGATACTACTTCATAGGTTTAAACATCGATGTGTTTACGACGCTGATAAGGTCTGAGAATGACCTAGGCTTGAGGATGGTCTCACTTCGCTTTGAGTGTTTGGAACCAGTAAGTGAGTCAGGGATAGATTAAAAATATAATCAATCTGTCAGTGAAATTTAAACTACATCTCAATGTTCGTAGCAATCTGTGTATTGATATTTTTGACATTATGTATATCGACACCGGAAATATCACTTAATGTAAGGGACAAAACACGACTTTTCAGGAGAGCGAAAAAACAACTTTTTTTTTCACAAATTCGCCTGTAACTTTTTATCATTTAGTCCGATCTTATAGGTGTTTATGGCAAAGTTTCTTAGAATTTTGTCGGCTATATAACTATAAAAAAATATTTTCGTAAATTTACGCGTTTAGAAAATAGCATGTCCCTTACATTAAAAATATTTGCTTATTTGTCCCTTACAGCACTGAATTTTTTTATGTCAACTATGCCATATTAAAGTAAGCACCAAGTTTAATATAAAACTGCGAAACAAATATACTGTAAAGGACATAAAAAACTATGATTTGGAGGAAGTTTGATGTAATATATTAAAATCTAACACAATAAGCCCACCACGACTGGCTGGTCTACCACATAAGCATTTTGATTGAGCAGATTTCCAGCAAAATAAGGGAACTTCGACAGACTGAAGCATTTCCCTTGGCACCGGGACTGTTCCCATCTACACCCAGAGCCCCTTTAGACAAGGTGGAACTTTGCAAAACCACGTCTCTGCTCTTTTGTCCTACCGAAATCTGTATCCTGAGCCGAATAGAAGATGGATCTTCCTCCCTGTTCCGCTCTGCGGCCTCTTTCTGTGAACCTGACCTAGCGATCGCGCACCACAAGTCTAAATATTCGTTCTTGACCTGGCATTAAGCTTCTCATTTCACCTTATCAGGAGCTACTGTTCTCTTTTATCGCACCTGTCAGAGCTGCTTCGCCAGTGCCCAGTCATGACCTTCCCCTTCTATGACCTTCCTTTTTATGGTGTTACGCCAGCTATTTCTATTATCGGCCACTTGAAGAGCGCCGCAGACAGTCGACTCAAGTGTGGTACGGATTTGATCAGACCAGCGCATGAGACAGCGGCTCCGCCGTCTTTTTCCCCTCAATCTTGCCAATTATCATGAGTTTTCCATACCATGGTTTCAAGGTTTCCTCCTTTTTTCTGGTAATGTGTCTGAAATATTCTAAGATGCGTTATTAGACAGATGGTAGAGAGCCTTGTTTGTATGTTTAGTTTAGCCAGCATGGATGAGTTAGTTCTGAAAGCAGTTTATGCAATTCAGAGCATTTTCCTCCAGCACCCTCGACGGCGTCGATACGTCTGCGGTCTGCAGACTACAGAGTCCATGTCTCGGATCATTAAAGACAGATGAAGAATATGAGCACGTACACAAGTTTCCTCCTGGTTTTTAACGAAATCTTCCTGTCAAGCCAGGTTTTATGCATTTTGAGACATGGTGCTCTTAGTCATCCCAATTTTTCTACGTATATTTGGTTAACAGGAGCCGTTGTTCGTAAAGATCAAAGACAAATTTGCTAACCACTTCCAATTTTACCGCGCCAGTCAAAGGCAGAGTGTTGTTTCTGTCTATGACCATGTTTTTGGTTTTCCTTTATTAAATGAGAGGCCCAAGTTGTTGATCATTTGCTTCATTCTCTAAAACAGTTCTTGCATCTCGATTTCATTTGCAGCCAGGAGAGTATTGTTATCTTTAATGCTAGCTATATACCTACAATAGGGAATATGCAGACAATTTTTTATTATTTTTATTCAATATTCACTTCATTCTGATATAGAAAAAAAATAATCATAGCTGTAAGAGTAGTAATTATTTTTTTATAAAATCTTAAAAATATTGGTTTAATTTGACAAGTTCAAACGCTCTTATTTCTCGCGCGCTTGAGGCGTGACGTCATAGGGTCCTGTCATAAGTGGAACGCAGGGTTTAAATGTTTATTGTTTGTTGAGACTTGAGAGTAATACTTAGCTAACAAAGTGTTTTATAGTTAAAATATCGCGTAAGAATCACGGAAGAAGAAAAAAGCCATTTTATAGATATTGTATGGTACCAATGTGTCCAAACACTAACAATAATCTAGGTTTACTTACCTACTAATACATAAAAACATGTGATTGATGGAGAAATAAGTACCTAGGGTTATAGTATGAACACTGACAATTTCACACACATAAAATTCTATGTATTATATTAGATCTAATTGTAATAAAGTACCTACAATGAATGTAAACAACATTTGAGGTTATATTGAGGGAACTGGGAAATAATTTTATAAGTGCATGTATGCATAAAAACAGACTTACTATATTAAAAATACCATGTTTTACAATAATTACCTTGCAGCTTTTACTCCCTTAACCTCAGCAGATGTAAAATCCGGGTTTGACGCAAAATATGTTCTCATCATGAATGCATCTATTTTAACCGACTTCCAAAAAACGAGGAGGTTATATGTTCGGCTGTGGATATTTATTTTTTTTTATTGGAAGATTATTCGACTGTGCTTTCACAAAACCGTTGTCCGTCATTGCTGTTGATGACGCTTAGTATTTCTGGAGATTAAAATATTAAAAAACTAAGCTAGAATAGCCAACACAACCTGAATGTATCAAAATCGTATGAAAATAAATCACAGGTGACGACGTGACCACAGATTACTAGTATATATTGTAGACAGGTGACTTGACAGATGACAAGCACAGTTAATAGGTATATTGCTGACAATGACAGGACATGCCCTATGACGTCACGTTTTATTTCGACCATTTTGCAAATTTCAATTTCGCGCGTAAATTTTTCACTTTTTGATTTATGTTTTAAATAATTAAATACATATTAAATTAGAAAATAACGAATTGAGTGTAATACTAGGACCTTAAATGCTCAGAAGAGAGAAGAGAAAAGAAAGAATCAGGCCATTTTATTTTTTATGCATATTCCCTATTGATCGCATTACATGTGTATACCTAAAGGCTAAAGGTTTAGCTAAAACACTAACGGCCGTATGAATAAAAACTTAGCGAGGGTTTTAACTACGTTTTCACTATGTTAAAACCTGTTATAAACCCTCGCTAAGTTTTTATTCATACGACCGTAAAACTTTATAGAAAACCTTAAACTTTTACGGATTTTTGAGTAGGTGCCAAAAAATTATCTTCTTACTTGAAAAATGATATTTAAAATTAAGTTAAGGGACAAATTTTAGTGAAGCTATGACAATTATTATGTATCAATTCTTAACGTAAAGGACATGTTAAGAGAATTGTACTAAGCTAAAGGTTAACGTAAGGGACTGAATTTTATTTTAAAAGCATTTACGTTATTTTTTTTAACACGTAAAAATATTTACGTCCGTTAAATCAATTTTTTTAGGAAAAAACATGTCTAGACTTTAAAAAATGTGTACTGTAAGGGACATTTTTTTAATGATAGAAGAATTTCAAGTATGTCAAACGATAGAGCTCGAAATTCTGAATTCAATGATATATATAACTCATTTTCGCCAAAATGTCCCTTACGTTAAGTGATATTTCCGGTGTCGATATGTCATGAACAAGTTTAAAATATTATTGTAATAGACGTACGTACGTTATCCACAAATAGTGCTACGTTGTTCGTCTCTAGCAGTAGCTCGCATTCTTCATCTGTAATGCTGAGGTTTGCTGAAATTGAAAGAGAACTTTTTATATACACGGATATACACGGATTTAAAACGGATGGAAATACGGATGGAACATTACACTATAAAGAGGTGAAGCATGTAAGGTACGACAATTTCGTCAAAATTTCGTTTATTGTACACGTGTGACCGACACTCACACACGCAACTAGGTACTACAACCCGCTGTCATTGTACATAGAGTGACGGCGCCAATGACACGCACACATCCTACACGGGCGGCCATTACTGTGCTTCACTCGGGATTAGACAAGGTTACATGCGTATTTTTTTTAAATCCGTGGGTATATACAATTAAATCCCAAATTTTTTAAATGGCCTGTGGTAAAGAAATAGGGCATAAGTGCGCCTGAAATATAGGCAATATCCATTTAGCTCAAAATTTAATTAACAGCAGCTGCAGATAATAAGAGTAAGTTATCAGGCCATGCCGAATTGCCGATGATATTTTGAGATTTGGCCCAATAACAGGCCACTCTCACGGTGCACGGTGAGCAATAATTTAGCACGTGTGTTGTTTAGCATTCGTTTACACTTTGTATGCACTGGCTGGTTCATTGACACAGTTACACCAAATGAGATCGAACTTCAGCAGAATAACTGTATCGGTATTTCATAACTCGCATGACGTGTTATAACGGAAAAAGCAAAAACGGAGAAATATGTTTTTCCACTGTACTGACTTTTTTAAGGGAGACAAAGAGACGAATGCTATGACAACGGTTGGCAATTAATTATCATGAATTTCTGCCACAAAATAGACATCAAGCGGCTTGCTTGCTTGCCAGTTGCCACATTCGAGGATGTAGCATTTCTTGAACAAGGCTAGAGTTAATCCTGAAGTGGAGTTGACCGTGTTTACTTGTAGACACAATGCGGGTTGCTATAAAGAAAATGGCCTGGTCTTGAAGCAGTCTGTAATGGTAGTCCCTGAGCAGTTTCAACAGTGTTGATGCTTTGCACGCGCGCTACATTGATACCTAATCAATGTACCATCGAGGAAATTGATTCCTATGCAGTTGATAGATCAACGTTATTTGGTCGAATATGTCAATTCAATGTTAAGTCGAATATGTCAATTCAATGTTAATTGTGATTTGTCGGCTGGGTTTGAGGTAAGGCAACCAAACTACGTAGGTCCCCGATCTGCATAGGAATCAACTTCTCTTATATATTACATAATTATATAGCCACATCAAGCAACACTAAATTGATAAAACTGATCATGATGTGTAGCTGCTGACAACATTTACCTACTGGTAGACACAAGTGCGTTGCTTGAAACAAAATGGCGTCAAAACAACCCAAAGCCAAAGCCATCAACCTTATACTAACTGAGTTTGATCTGGTCCTGAAGCAGTCTGTACTGGTAGTCCCTCAGCAGCTGCAGCGAGCGTTGATGCTCCGCCAGCGCGTCGGCATACAGCCTCCTCGTCACTGCGAACTGTAAGCGGGTCATCCGTGACACCGCGCTCAGGCCGGAGGAGGACCGCACTCGCGCCTCCAGCTGACGCAGTGCACCGCATATCTTCAGGCCGACTGCGTTCGACTGCGTTACAACTGCGTCTAGCTGGTCTTGAAGGTCTGGAAGTATTCAATGCAATTTTATATGTAGAGAGTATTGCCTAATTAGTCATGACAAAGTCGTATCTGTATGCATCTCTACCTTTTGCAATTTTCGTAGTTATTACATCCTTAGATTTATTATTGTTGGCCAAGTAAACATTCTGCACCCCTCTTCTTATTTATACGTGGGAGAGCCATGCTTCGGCACGAATGGGCCGGCTCGACCGGAGAAATACCACGTTCTCACAGAAAACCGGCGTGAAACAGCGCTTGCGCTGTGTTTCGCCGAGTGAGTGAGTTTACCGGAGGCCCAATCCCCTACCCTATTCCCATCCCTACCCTCCCCTTTTACCCTATTCCCTCTTAAAAGGCCGGCAACGCACCTGCAGCTCTTCTGATGCTGCGAGTGTCCATGGGCGACGGAAGTTGCTTTCCATCAGGTGACCCGTTTGCTCGTTTGCCCCCTTAGTTCATTAAAAAAAAAAAATATGTTTTGCAACAAGTGAAAAAGAGTCGAGATAGAGCTAAAGCCACATGGGCTCTTGGTAGCATTCGAGATTCTTATAGAATTTAGACTCTATCTCGTGGCGAATAGGGCTGGTAGGAACTTATCATACGAATAAGGACTATCTCATGAAATTGATATAAGTAGGTGAACTATGCTTATTAAAAATATATTTGTGTAAGTACACGTCTTACGTTTATTTGTGTGATAGGTAGGATCTGAATGAAGTCTTCTTATGAGCTGCGTATTTCCATTTACTTCGTGTATCCATCCGCGTATTTGCTCTACCTGAAACGAACATTAAAATGTTACTTATATAATATTATGAGGAAGTACATTTTAAATTCTTAAATTCGGACTTCTCAATGTTAATAAATTAAAATAAAGCAATTTGGGTGTTCCACAGGGCAACATTTAAGGGCTTGTTTTGTTCTTGGTAGAAACTGATAAAGTAGGTAGTTATTCCCAATTTTAAGGGCCTGTTTCACCACTTTCTGATAAGGGTATCCACCACTTAACTTGACAGAGAGTATGGAGAATCTGTCAAATAAGCCTATCCGGCACCTTATCAGAAAGTGGTGAAACAGGCCCTAAGTCACTGATAATAATCGCGCATCAAGCTTATCATATTTTAAACATAATGTTAGTGATGTCACCGAGGATTACTGACAGTATGAGCACATGGGACCTTGAGTCTTGCCTAGACCTTCGCACCTATTAGCGCTAGTTTTGTCCACAACCCGCTGTACGATAATGTTAACCGACAACATATTGAAAAACTTGCTGCAAGAACAAAATATAGCATCGGAAGATATTATTATTATGTAATCGATTTATGTTTTACAGTATAAAATAATTTTGGTGTAAGTATAATATTTATTTGATTATGATTACAAACGCATTTTTATAAAGTTTTAATATAAAGTCGCAATGGATGTATCTAATGACCCAAAATAATTAATGATTATTATCCTTGCATAGTAAGAGACCTTGCTCCAGCTCTGACTTAAACTCTAATTAATGGTAGTACTATACTAGACATTAGACTTGAAGATAATTATTGGCTAAGATAACCATGCAGCTTTTGAGATTTGATAGAATTCATCTTTTGACCCTGAAAATTGTGTGTAATAACTAATAAGATAAGAGAATAAATTTCATAGGCCGAGATTAGCTCTACAATCTACATAGAGGTAGTCTTTTGACCGTGTGTGTCTAACGGCCGCACTCAGAGACATTTAATTATCATTAAACTTTAAGATGTCTACTGACCCTAAAAATAAAACATCCTTCACACAAAAAAATATTTTTTAGTATTTAAATATTTTGTAGTAAATTTACTATTTATTTGTATATTTTTTAGTGTTTTACTCTATTTTTTAGTGTTTAAATATTTAGTAGTAAATTTAGTAAAAAAAATTTATACACAAAAAAATTTTTTTAGTGTTTAAATATTTTTAAGTTAATTTTTGTACAGGAACCTAGGTAATTACTATTTTAAGCTGAAAAATAACTCAAGCGTGTTAAATATTTTCGTATGAGAAAATGATTTTGGTATTACGTATGTATGAGAATTTCGATGGTAGCCCGGCCCCTTAACTTAGATAGTTAGTTCTCCTTTACTAGGGTCGTGCCTGAATTCAGTGTCGATTGTACTTCTTTGTTTTATTTCCAGATCATCCAATAATGTTTTGTGAGTAAATATGGATTTTGTACCCGGACGTATAATTTTTGTGATTTTTTGCTGTCAATGATTGCATTGCGGTGTAGATGAAACATTGCAATGGACGGATGGCTAATGAGCTTAATAGAAGCAACTGATGCGAAGTGTTACCACTAATTGATGTAGGTACCGTTGTTGCACGTTTCAGATGATATTAATTAGGTCATGTCTGTTGTCCAGATATCATGATTATAAAACAACCGAAAATATAGTTGTAACATAAATTAGGCGGGACATTCTTAAAAACGTTAAAACACAAATTTATATTATAATCCTATACATTATATATTTTATCTAGAATTAATGAGTGACGAGCCCGACTCTAAATGTAAAGCTTGTTTCTGTTATAGCTTTGAACTTACAGCTATTATCTCATAAAGCACATTTTCCAAGTTTCAAGGAGCTTTCCCAAGTTCCAACCATAGTGCTTCCGAAAGGATGATTGGTAACTATATTATGTAGTTAGGAAAAAACATCGTACATAGCCTAGTTAATTCCAGTGCAAGGATTAATAATTATTGTCTGAACTATGACCATTTTACAATTACATTCTATTTTCATAAAATGTCATGTTGAGTTTATTAATATAGCCTAGAATTTATAACAGAATAATGGACAAGGTTGCGTGTAGGTACCTCTTATCTTTGTACCACAGTAACGTTATAAACGTTATTTCTTATTACGTGAAAATGACGTATAAAGGTAGAATACGAAGCAAAATTCGAAGTATAATCACATCATTAAATGTTAATTTATTGCTTACCCTCCAGCTACTTACGCAGCATATAACTTTTAAAGTTTGTCTAGTGTCTTTGTCTGATATAATTTTTCTAATGTGTCAGAAAAAGCAATTGCTTTTTTTGTTATCAGCTGTTCCTTCTTTGCTATTTTCTCTGCAAATGATTATATCAGTGAAAGGGCTAGTATCGTTGAAAGTCTTTTAAAATACGAACCTCTTTGCATAGTTCGTCTATATCCTCGTGATTTTTCTCGTAACCTAGTGTTGTCTCGATCACGGTGTCGTGGTACACACCTGCTGAATTCGCCAACTGGAAAACAAAAATACTTGCGTTACACGGTACACAATAGTATATAGATTCATTTAATATATCGGAAGATAATATAGATAATAGGCTTGTTAGGGTTTAGCTAACAAGCTCCTTAAAAAAATAAAAAAAGTATCTTTAAATGTGGCATAGTTGTTAAACAAACAGTAAAGTTATACCTAGTATTTAAATAATAAATAATTACATCTAAGTGAAGTATTTTAAAAGAAATATTAAAAACGTTTTACAATACAATATTTAGTTTCACGTCTAATAAAGGCAGCGAAGGGTAAACTTTTAAATGATAATAAACAGTTACCTACAAGACAACCGCAACGTGTGTTTTGTTAAGTTTTAAGTTTATACGGTAGCATAAAGACCCTTTATACTACCAAACTTTAAACTTAACTAAGATTTTGGAGTCAGGATTTTAGGAAGTTGGAAGATTTCAGATTTTTAATACAAACTAAAGATTAAAAATATTATTATTGGTAAGTATTGTTTAATTCTTTAATTTGGGATTGAGTGCTCTTCTAGTAGGCATCATCAGTCATTGGCAGAATTTGTGGTTTTGTGCCAAGTTTTATAATTACTTTTAAGTCTAAAGATTGTTTGATTGAACTTTGTATTCAAGCATTAGGTATATTTTAATAAAACAACAGCCATCTACATACAAATGGCGATAACATTTTTCTGTTAATAAATAATCATTCATCGTTTTAAGCTTTTATTCGCTGCTATTACTTACTAGATTCTTACTTATTAGTTACAAGTATATGCAGATAATAAATTCTGCCATAACATGGCTGATTACACACGTACAGTCGATAATTTTACCTTGTTTGAGAGCTATGTAATTATGGGGCACAAATTATTGCTGTTGGCTGATGTTAATGTACCTGCTTTATGAGGTGCCAATCTCTGCCAGAATATTTCAATATATAAGTACTTACTAAAAATATTGAAGTGAAAACTTCTTTAGCGGCGTTGAGCACTTTCGAAACTCGATCGAAACTCGATCGAAACTTGATCGAAACTTGATCGAAACTTGATCGAAACTTGATCGAAACTTGATCGAAACAACTTGATTGACGATTTTTTTAAAATCGATTTTCATAAAAAATGGGTTAAAAAAATGCACAACGTTAATAATTAAGTTTTCACTTCTGCCGGCACTCCCGGAGTGCAACCCGTCTTTTTTTTAAATATAGGTTCTATCGACAAACTTTTGCCGTCGTTTGATGGAATATAATATTTTAGTTCAACTATTCCAGCCATGTCTGTAGTCGTTGCGGTCACTTCCCTTATGCTTAAGTTCTTTGAGGGGTTATTCGAGTTTGCCTTATTCTAGTACTAATGCTATAGTAATTGTCAAATGTCTGTAGTCGTTGCGGTCACTTCCCTAAAGCTTAAGTTCTTTGAGGGGTTCTTTTTGCCTTTGTACTAGACTAAGGCAAACTTTTATAATATCTTTTCGATATCATGCACCCCCTGCTCCATATTTTGTTCAAAATGTTACTATTCAATTTATAAAGTGATTCTCAAAGAAAAGAACTTCTAGGCTAAACCAAGTTGTACCTTCTAGCGATCTGATTGAAATTAGTAGATATAGAGTTTCGTAGAAATAAGAGTCATTTTGTGATTCATCACTATTGAATATTGATACGGTATAAAAATATAGGCAAAACCGCAATCAGGTAAGTAATTCTTAAACTGAGCACCTAATGTGTGTTAATAATGTGAACAACATGGTATAACATGATACCTACTACTTTTAACAAAAGAATTACCTTTAATCCTTCAGGTCCCGCGCGAGCACCGGTGATCGCGACAACAATAGAATACAATAGCAATTCCTGGAAATTCCGACTGAAGTATTAATATGCAAAGAAAAGTTTCACTTTATGTAAAGGGCAAAGGTCCCCTAATAAATTAACGTAAATATTACAAATTCGCAAGTGAAATAGTATAATATTTTTACTGTATTTAAGGAAAGAGACTGTAGTACGACTACAGAATAAATTCTAGGATAGGTAGGTACACACGTAGAGCTAGATACTCAAAACTATCCGATATATTATTTTCCTCTATGCTCAAAATATTAGACCTTCCAAAACCAAAAACACTTGATAATTTTAACTTTCCTTTTAATAAAACTAAATGTAACAAAAAGTACTTGAACCTTGCATTGTGCCGGCCACTTTATTTTCTTTCATACGGCGTGAATACGAGTGATTTTCAAATTAGGGTCACTGAGAAGTCAAACATTACAAAGAACGTACTAACAATGCTCGCTCCCATCAAAAATCGTTTATAAACTATAGTTACACAGAGATATTTTTGTCGGTTTGTTTGCACGGTTTATCTTCTGAACTTACTTGTCTTAGTTCATCTAGCCGGTCTTTGCTCCGCATGTTTTTCTTTGGTCACACAAGGTCCTTCCTCCTGAGTCCTGACCACCACACTGAGCACTTCCCACTTATTCCTTACACACTACACAGTCTTGATTCTAGATAGGTACTAGATTCTTAGTGTATCTAGTACTCAGGTTTGGACGCGGCCGTGCGCGGTGGTATCTAATCGCGTACTGATAAGCGACTGATACTACGTTAAGGCCAAGCTGCAGTTTGCGATGCGCTTATTTCTTGTTAGTCAGTTTTTGCGACTTTTGTTTGTGTTAATTTATTATTTTTTGTTTTGTGTTTCCTTACTCACCTTGTGTTTTGGTTCCGTTAGTTTAGTCTTTTGTGCTTCGTAAGTCTTGTAAAATGTATGAGACAGTTTAATAATAAACCATCACCAAAACTATATATAGGTCCTACTCCTACTATTTAAAAAAAAAAAAAAAAAAGGTCCTACTCCTACTATACCTAAGTTTTGATGAAGAATGAACCTATCACCTAATTTCTATTCCTCATATTTTATGGTCTCAGCATTATTACAGATTTTACAGAATACAGAGCTAGAAATTACCACCATCATTATTTTAAGCTGTTGAAGCTTTATTAATACTTCAGTCGGAATTTCCAGGAATTGCTATTGTATTCTATTGTTGTCGCGATCACCGGCGCTCGCGCGGGGCCTGAAGGATTAAGTACATAATATATTGTATTTTTCCTATTCTTTTTCTATTTAAATAATTAAATGAATTTTAATATTGTTAGTCTCGCTAAAACTTATTAAACTTATTAAAGGCTGAAATTTGGCAAATTTTACTCTTGATATATTTACTTGATAGACGGGACGCTTGCGTGGAAAAAAATTGGGGGTTCACAAGTCGTTAACGGGGGTCTATAAAAATGTATTTGGTGACCCGACTTGACTTCTCCTATGAATAGGTATAGGCGGCCAATGTCATAACTCATAAGAAGCTCAGAAATTGTTCTGATAAGAACTTGCATATATTCCATATTTAGAAATAGTGTGTCAAGACTCGCCGATGTCGCGCTGGCCACCCGCCTAGTTAAAGTTGTCTAGCTACGAGACTGTTAAAATAATAACAGGTTTCATGAATAACTATTCTAGGGGGGGGGGGGGGGGGGGTATTACAGGGGGCCCGTAGTATGCACCAAAAAGTGGGCAACGAAACAAATTAGGTTGTTAGGTTGGTGGTTCTTACGATGGTTCTATGGTTTATACGATGAGAAAATCATTGATTGATATGAGTACAACTTATATCTCAATGGAGTTAAGTCATACGAAGGTCACCGTCCACCGGGTCATCTTGTTATTGTATATTATATAAAATGCAATGCTTTAATTGCATTAGGTATATCACTCGAGACAGATCAAAGGTGTTTTCGACCATAAACAAACGATAACGAGTCCATATCAGTGGTACCAACAACTTCTATTATATTAATAGCCTTATTGCATGTTTAACGTTCAAGGTACATAATATTAATTTAAGAAAATATTAGATACACTTAAGTATTTAAATTAATGGCAAATTAAAAATATAACTCCTCATGTTGCGTTTTCTATTGTAAATTTGTAAGTTTTGTAACTAATGTAGTAAGTACTACATTACCTAAGTGGGTGCGTGTGCCTTTAGGAAAATCTATCATTAAGGCGCTATATTGAAAGTAATTTTACCGCAAGGGCAATTTTATACTTAATTTGTATAACTATAAAGTCGTGAATACGCTGCGGCCACAAGCTATCGGCTCGCTCGGAAAACGTAATTTTAATTATTTAAAAAATAACTAGGAGCATTTAAGCAAAATGCTTGTATACGATTTTGAGTTGCAAAGGTGTCTATCAATTAGACTAATTTCCTACAATACATCTATTTTCGTTTAAAAATAATCTTCAAATTTCGTATTTTTAAGAGGTCATTTCGATCGAGAAATATATCGAGGCAAAATACATTAATCGTGTTTCTGGTTCTTCTCAAACCTAGATAAGGCTATGAAGATATGTATATCTCATTACCAGATTTGTAACATTTCTGAGTGTCCTATAGTATTACGTCAAAAAGGACGGTTTTTTCAATATAGCGCCTTAAGGTGACGCTGCGTTTAAGTTACAACCCTGTTGGATATGTTTTAGATTGCTTTTTTTTCTATGAGAGGCCGGCCCGGCCTGTCATAGAAAACAAGCAATGGAACAGCAAGAAATGGAAAGGGCGTAAGCGACAAAATGGTTTTTGTCGCGTAATTTAAAAACCACAAATACATTTCATATAATCTATGGCCAAATTAAAGTGTATGCTTGAACCAATCTAACCGATATCGCTACAGCCAATTTATCAAGGCGTCGCTTAATGTGGACAAAAATACATTTATTTTATCTACCTATATATAATATTTACCTGAAGATGATCAGCGTTTTTGCTTATTCTACAAGTAGGTAGGTCACAAACACATTTGTATGCACTTTAGAAAGAATAGGGATTTTTAAAATATACCTAAGTTAAAAAGATAATAAGTACTAGTGACCGACCGAACTTTCGGTTTCGGTTTCGGCCAGTTTCGGCCAAAAAAACTAGTTTCGGCCTTAGTTTCGGTTTCGGCCAAAATATAGCCGAAACTTTCGGCCCCGCCGAAACTCGGTAAACTTCGCAGTTAACTCATGCTTGCACGCCGGCGAAGCCCCGGCTCATTTACCCACCGTCCATTTAATCGTGTTTTGAGGTTATATTTTGCTATTAGTTCCAAATTATTAAGTATTTAAGTATTTTGTTTTTATTAGTATTTTGTTTTATTTGAATCAAATTGTCTAAACTTATTCTTATCGAACATTAGAGGTATATTGTTGAATTTTATTTCTAAACGACAAACGCACCTTTATTAAATAGATGTAACTGTTGGTGAATTACGCGCTATATTCTTATTTTAACAATGTTTCCCAAACAAACGATTAAGTAATTGATAAATTGATTATATTGAGTGTGAACTTTATTTACTTAATAATAATTTTGTTTGACTATGAGATATTGCTTGCGAGATTTTCTAGTCAATTATGATTCATGGCTATATTATCCGATTATTTGCATTTGCAATTAACAAGAAACATAAATAAAAAAAGAAAGTTAGTTTTTATAATCTAGGCGAAGATAAATAAAAATATAAGATTTTTCAAAATTCTTAGAGACTAACGCTCGTCGTGACCAAGGTAAAGGGGTTTTGCGGGATATCAGAGTTGGAACGGGAAGTTTGCTGCTGGCGCTTACTGTAAATCTTTAATTTTTAGAGAAGTTATGAGTTTCATGTACTTTAAAGCGTAAAAATATCTTAAAAATGTGTAAAATGGACGTAAAAAGTTTTTGATGAATTTTAGTGAATGTTAGTAATCATTATAAAATATAATTAAACATATTTATGCTTTGACTAAAAGAAATAAAATACAACCTGCATAATATGCATACTATTCTACAAAATACACGAGAAATGTTTCTGCTACATTTGCAGAGAATTTATTAAAATTAATTTTTAAATCTAAATTATTTATATATTTTTTCCATTTCAATTTTATTTTGGGAATATCAGCAACGATATAAATAAAAAAATATTGTATTTTATTCTTTTGATACATAACTGAAAGAAGAAATTTATACAGGTTTTCTTCAAAATTTGAACATTTCTATAAAAGCAAACTTTATCAGCTAAAATCATTGTTGACTGCAATAGATTGTGTTTTCAGTAGTAAATGTCTTAAAATAAATTCTGGTCATGTTTTTTAGGGTAATCCTTCGTTCTAATATATATTAAAAATTTAGAATCGGACAAAAAAAACCGGAACCTTAAACCTTAAAAGTTTCTAGGAAACATATTCGAGTCTAGGATAAATAATATTTTTTGGAAGAAATGTCACAAAAAGTAAAAAATCCAATTTGTCACTTTTTATTATGTGTTAAAAATGTTACAGAGCAGTAAATTTCAAGTAAACAATCGTCATTTTAAATGTTTAATCAAGGTTCGGTTTCGGTTTCGGCTTCGGCCGAAACTGAGGGTAAGGCCGAAAGTTCGGTTTCGGTTTCGGTTTCGGCTGAAAAATCAGTTTCGGTCGGACACTAGTAAGTACCTACATTTTTACACCGCCCTTGGCTAATTGTGAAAAAATGTGCTTGGCCTTAAGGGGGCGACTAACCCAAAATTTTCGATTTTATAATTAATCCTTCGATCGCGGATTCTTGGAAATCTATTGTTATTCTCACAGAACAATAAAAACAGTGTTCTGTGGTTATTCCATTGTTGTCGCGGTCACCGGTGTCCTTATGGGGCTTGATGAGCTAATATTTAATTTTTATACATATCTACCTACTTGAAAAATTTAAGCCCCGAATTGTTTCATTTTCGTAGGTACTACATTATATTTCCAAGAATTCGATCTGAGTAAAAACACGATAGGCACTTATCTTATTTTCTCGATAGAAAAAAATCACAAAGACGCATATAATTTTCACGAATTTTTAAAAGTATATTGCCTAAGTTAATATTTTAACACATTGTATAAAATTGTATATTTTGTATAATCCGCGTCGTTCTTTTTACCTGGAGTATGAAAGACGGGTGTGAGTGTGACGAGAGAAGGACGATGTTTGATTTTTTGGTAGTCGCCCTCTTAATAATATGAATTTCAGTCATCAGTTCAATGGCACAGATGACAGATCGTAGTCCGTGTGTAGCAGAGCGGTACACATACGCCATCTTGAGGTTAAGCGCGGTCAGGATTTTATGATTAACAATTATGGTTGCAGAAACCACAAAAGCATAACAATCCATAATGATTAATTAAAGACTTTTACTGCAATAGTTACCGAGGCCATATTTTAAAAATAGTTACAAAACGGACATCTATCGAACTATTTATGAATCAAAACATGATAGTCCTTCCAAGTTAGTTCTGCCGGACGCTAACAGATGGCGTTATAATTCATAAAAGCAAAAAGGCTGCATTCTTGTTCAGTACCTAATCGCATCCGTAACCGAAATAATTAAAATAGATAAGATGCGTATAGCTCTTTTGAACTCAGTTTATGGAAATAGTATAATAAAATTTTTGAGGATCATATTTTTTTCTGTAAAACTGTTCGTCGTGGTCCCGGGAAACTCAAAATATTTATGAACCATCGAAGAAATTTATTCATAGGCGGGATGACTGCTGTTCTTCTAGACTTTAGAAATTTAGAGCTTATGAACCAATAACCTTAAAATAGTAATACTTACATGATTATTGATTAGTATAACATTTCAGCCGCTAATACCAGAGGTACAGGGTTACATATTATTAAGTTGTAACAAAAGAAAGTCATAATACTTTAGGGTGTGTATACAGTGCGCTGCTATTTTTCATATTTTAAAATTTTATACAGAGGACTCATAGACATAAACATAAAGTATTATCACTTAAAGTATTATTCACTTTGTTTTGAAATTCCCTGTAAATAATAGTCTGTTTCCAAAAGTAGTCTTCCTACTTATCCTTTCAAAGCTTTGTAACCTTTTACTGCTACCAAGAGCGGTTAATGTTTGATGATCACTGAATGTTTGCTGTTGGTGATGATGATGATGATAGGGCGTTACTCAATACCCATAAATAAAAGACGTAATACGTATTCTATCATGTTTTATTGTAACATATAGATAGTTCTACACATCCACCTTACATGCGCATGCGCTAAGTGATATGGGTCTGTACACGGCGCTCTCGCCTCACATAAATAAACTTCACAATATCATATAAACTTACGCTACCACACTACGCTACCTTATGCTACTCCAGCCGCGCGCCGCGGGCGTCGTTGTATCGGACCACGGAAGTTCCGGTTTCGGTTCCGGTTCCGGTGTCGGATACGCGACGACGAAGTCTGTTACGGTCAAACATTACACTATGCCTCCGTATACTATGATACATAAAATAATTTATATTTTACATTACAAGTGTTAAACAAAACAACATAAATTAAAACTTAATATTTAAATTCAATATAATCGTCGTAGAGCTATGGCGTCGGTTACATTCGTTCGTTTCGCAGCAAGTTATCCATGTATAATCAATAAATTAAAATGCATGGTAAGCGTGTACCTAGTTTTCACGGTAGCACATAAAATTCATGTGAGACCGTTCTGAATTCTAAACTTCTGCAAAACTTTCAGATGTAAAAGACGCGTGAATTAGTATTCATTCCATCAACCGTAGATCGAGCCAAAGATCCTGAGCGCATGAGCATTTTAACCATACATTTAGAAGAAAAAAAAAAATGTAACTTTTCAAACTTTTCAAAACTTTACATCGTTCCTAAATCTTTTCAATTTGAAAAGATGATAGAGATCTAAACACTTATTCAATGTCGTATACTCATCAGTGGCTTGGATCTCTCTCGCACAGCTAATTAAACAGCTCGCTATATTATAGTATAATACCGAGAACACTGAATAATCTTTTACTCATTATTTACAAACTACTAACAAAGAAACAATAAAACGGTGTGACATGTTCGTTTCATAAATCTCACGTCTCACTATCACGCCAGAGATCAGTTCCGAGCGCAACAGAGCTCGTCGTCTACCCGCGGCGCACGATCACTTAGAACGAAATTGTTATGTACACTGTCTGTACAGGCGGCGTATTTACACGATATGTTGGCGTCAGTCGCGGGGCGGCCGCGCCAGCAGCGCCAGGGGCTGCAGCGCGGCGGCCTGCAGAGCGGCGTGCGCGGCGGGGCTGTGCGCGTGGGCGTGGGCGTGCGCGTGCGCGTGCAGCGGGTGCATCGGCAGCAGCGACCCGCCGCTCGGCGACGACGCCCCGCCCTCGCCCGCCGGCGGGTTTATACGCTTCTCCTGGTAACAAAAAAATTAAGGTATGTTCGTATGTATCATTTACAAGGTTTAAATTCTAACTTATATTCACAATGAAAATTTTAAAAAAATACTAGCGATAGTAATGATACCTTCTGTCTGCGGTTGCAGAACCAAACGCGCACCACTTCTTTTTCCATGCACAAGGAATCAGCCAGAGCGGCGATCTCCTCGCTGGTGGGCTTGGGGTTGTGCAGGAAGGCCTTCTCGAGGGCGACCCGCACGCCCGACTCGATGGACGTGCGCTTCTTGCGGCGGCGGCCCACGGCCTCGGCCAGCCCCGCGCCCAGCGCCGTGGAGCCGCCGCCGCCGCTCAGCGACGAGTCCGCGTCCTCCAACCACTTCTGCAGGAGGGGCTTCAACTTGCACATATTCTTGAAGCTCAAGTTCAAGGCCTCGAATCGTGAAATCGTGGTCTGTGAGAAGTCGTTCCCGTACAGCTTGCCCATAGCGAGACCGACGTCGCCCTGTGTGAAGCCTGTAACAAAAGTGGCGTGAATGTATCATTCGAGCTATAGAATTTGATGACGTATTTGTTGTTGGACTGACCGAGTTTGATTCTTCGCTGTTTGAAGGTCTTGGCGAAGTGTTCGAGCTCCTCGAGGTCCGCTGTGTCATCGGCGGGGTCGAGCGCGCGCGGCTTGTGCGCGTGCGCGTGGAGCGGGGAGTGGGCGGGTGCGTGCGGCGAGTGCGAGTGCAGGCCGTGCGGGGAGTGCGCGTGCGCGTGCAGGGCGTGCGCGTGCGCGTGCAGCGCGTGGGGCGAGCGGGCGCGGCCCGGGCCGGGCGTGTGAGGTGTGAGGAACGCGCCCGCTCCTGGAGGAGAGCCCCGCGGCGACGGAGATCTCGCCTCTGTAACACAAAATTATGTTAGTTTCAATCATGGTGAAAGTATGTCTGGTTTCTGGTTTCAATAACAATGTAAATAAGTCGATAAAAATATACTTTAAACATGCTTATGAAGTAACATAGTCCTATTTAAATAACGCATCCTTACCAATAGTAGGCTGAGCGTTGGCTCGCGCCTGCAGTTGCTGCAGCTGCTGCGCCGCCGCCTGGGCCACCGCCTGTTGCACCTGCAACGAAACGAATTTATTTAAAAACACTTATTTACAAAAGTAACATTAGGTAATTATGTGTGATAGAGAGTGGAGATACCTCTGCCTTTATCTCTATTCTATGATTAATAATAATAATTAGCATAAGTTAGATACCTGTGTGTGGAGCAGCAGGGAGTGCGCGCCGTGCTGCGTCAGCAACAGGTGCTGCAGCTGCGCCAGCGCGTTGCCCGCGCCCGCCGCACTCTAAAATTAAAAAGTTATCGTTAGTCGCTGTATGATTTATCTCTCAATAACATTATTGATTAGTCTATAATTTTAATATCTTAGACGCTTTTGAACTGTGAGAGATGGGACGGTGAGGCAAGATGGGATATCTAAGGTTCCGAGTGTATAACCTATTCTTACTACTCTTGTTATTACTAGATACTATGCTATAGCTATTATTACTCTTGTTTTGCTGTCGAAATTTTGCTCTACTGAATTATCGCGTCCTCTATAGTCTATTCTGCACTAGCAAAACCTCCTTGTACAAAATGCGCTCGTAAACGAGCAGACGTATCACCTGATAGTAATTGGTAGTCGCAGCCCGTAACACGTGCCTAGTTATTACGAGTTGTGTATTAATTCCCGTTTCTTAAAATTAACTTAAGTCTCCGCGGTTACTTAATCCACTCAGCGAAATACAGCGAGCGTTATTTTAAGCCAGATTTCTAAGCCTAGGCTTTGGTAATTCAGTTGCAAGCCAGCCCAAAACTTAGGATGAAGGCACTGATCTCTATTATACAAGTACATGAAGGACACGTATTTTACTGAGCACTTTAACAACAATATTTCTACAAGGCGTAACAAAACTAAGTGATAATTCTTTACGGTGTGTATGAGTCGTGTATAGAGTTCATTGTAAAAGTAGCAGCTCTGAAAGAGTAACTTTTTTTTAAAATGGATTTTGGATTTTACAATACATTTTTTTTAATTTGTATGGTAAAATCCATAACGCCGGAGCGCTTGCCCATACAAATCACAAAAAAAATAAGTTTCAGCGCTGCTACTTTCGCAGTGAACTCTCTACAAGGTACACATACACATCCTAAAGTAGTACCCTGTAGAAACAAGTAACTCTGGAATGAACTGTCCCCAGTAGTATTTCCGGATCAGTACGACCTGCAAACCTTCGAGAAGAGAGCGTACTATTAAGGCCGGCAACACGCCTGCAGCTATTTGTTGCAAGTGTCCATTAGCGACGGTAGTTGCGACCTGCTCGTTTGCCCCCTTATTTAAAAAAAAAGCCAAAAAATCACGTTTGTTGTATCGGAACCTCCCTTAGATATTAATTTTATTTTGTTTTTAGTATTTGTTGTTATAGCGGCAACAGATATTATGTACACAATCTGTGAAATTTCAGAAGTCTAGATTTAGCGGTTCTTGAGATACAGCCTGGAGACACACAGGCGGACGGACAGACAATGAAGTCTTAAGGCAGGGATCAATCTCAATCCAAAACGATAACCTTCACAAAAGACCAAGCGTATTCGTATCGCAATAAGATTCATTTTAGCTTAGCATGAAACTGTAGTTACTAGGGGCGGGTCATCTCTATTTTTCATGTTTTTTTAAAATATCTTTGGAAATAAATATTAAGAAACAAAATTGTTCGGTTAAAGATATTTTAATATAATTATCCTAGTTAATACTTATATTTCGATGAATTAGATTTTTGTCGGAGGTGAGTTTGTAAATTAATTACAGCCAAAGTATTACGTTTTATAAAAATGTTTGAATGGTTTAAATGTTTATTGTGCTTTATATCTCATATTTTTTACATTTAATTATTATATTGGAACTAGGTAAACCGGGAGTCACGGAATAACAAATTGGGGTAAGGAGTTTATGCCCGCCTTAGGGTCCCGTTTTTACCCTTTGGACACGGAACCCTAAAAAAGTAACTCACGAGTACGGCAGAGAGACACACAGACGGACAGACAGACAAAGAAGTCTTAATAATAGGATCCCGTTTTTACCCTTTGGGTACGGGACCCTAAAAGAGTAACTCACGAGTACGGCAGCGGTGGCGGCGCTGGCGGCGGCGTGCGTGGGCGCGCGGGGCGGCATGGGCAGCGCCAGCGGTTCCGACGACCGCTCGTCCCCGCTCGCGTCGCCCTCACCCTCGCCACTCGCTGAACCATCTGGAACATACATACATAAGAAGACGTGAGTGGAAGAATCAGATAAGTAACAGTTAAAATTACCGTTTTTTTGCATAAATTAAGGTTTTAGGGCCGGAAAAATGATTTAAAAAGTGCAGGAAAAGTGAATTTTACGTGTAGATACATTAGCCAGATGATGAAGTAGATAAGTTACAAGGTTTGTTCAAATTATAAGGAAAATATGAGTAATTATGCTGAAGTTATAAAATGTTAGTTATGTGGTTTTTCCACTCACGTCTTCATTATTTATTAATGTAAATAGTGTGGTATGAGGTAAAACACCCAATCATATTGGCACTAGCCACACCCGTAGGTGCCTTACAAGTTACATAGGCGGCACCTACGGGCTATGGAAAACAAAACTTGGCCACGTTCGTTCGTATTTCCATCGTGAATGTTGTAGACTGACCAAACACGGACCGCAAGTTGCAGTCGGGTCCGACTGAAAGTGGTCGCGTTGAAATTTGCACCGACCGAGCACTCAGGAACTGCTCGAGCGGTCCGTGCCGAACATATATTACCTCCTCCTTCTTGGAAGTCGGTTAAAAACTGCAGATCGCCACTAGACGCCCGCTTTTTACAGTCGGTTTCGACTGCAAGATGCGACCGTATCGTCCGTCCGCACTGTCTAAGCCGGCCGAGTTACATATTAATTATAAATACATATTAATTATAAAAATATAATTAAATGTTGCCATTCACAGTTACATATTAATTATAATCAAAAATGTAAGTAGACAAAAAAAGATTGCTAATGTTGGGATAGATCGCTCTATATTAATGCTAGAAGTTATGATTAATAGTTTGATTTCAGATTGAAGTAGTGAAACGATGCAGTAATAATATTATTATGTTGGCGCGTTAGTGCAATTTGTCTCTGTGTATGTATATTTTGCAGAATTCAAAATAGACGAGTCAGCACTGTAAGGCTGGTATGATGGGCAAATGGTTTATTTGACCGACTTGTTAAACCCCACGTAACTTACATTTTAAATCGCAAAACACTCGCTTCCTATAAGAATGAATTGTTATGAAGATGGTGAAGAATGCCTAAGTTCAAAATAGTAAAAAAGTTATCCATATCTAAACTTCCATACTAATATTATAAATGCGGAAGTGTGTCTGTCTGTTACCTCTTCACGCCTAAACCGCTGAACCGATTTTGCTGAAATTTGGTATGGAGATACTTTGAGTTCCGGGAAAGGATATAGGATACTTTTTATTTCGGAAAAATGTACGGTTCCCGCGCGATAAACGAATTTTGGCGCAACGGAGTTGCGGGCGTCATCTAGTTTATAATATTTTTATGTAGGTAATTTGTAAGCAAATAAGAGGCAGTAATCAAAATTCAAAAGTCAAGTAGGTATATACGATAGTGGCTAAATGAGACTGAGTGTAGTTTTCTCTAATTAATTTCAGTTGAGTCATACATTTTGATAGCTGATTTTATCTGAACTTTAATCGGTAACTTATGTTTTTAAGTAAAATTCTACAAGAATTTTACTTAAAACCTCAAATTATATTTTTTTAAAATAGGAGCAAGATACATTTTAACATATAATACTCATTGCTGAGATTTTCCGGCAGGAGTTTGTCTTTTCAAAAACGTTGTTTATTGGATAAGTTATTATCAATTTCTCTGAGTGCGCCGTGTGGCCGACGGCCGTCATTGTCGAAAGTTCTTCTAGTTTATTACGAATCAGTGATGCTAAGTTTGTATTCGTATTTATAAAGGATAGTTCTGCGTTAAACAGCAGAAATTGATGGGAAATTTTCGATGAATATGAAAACGGTAGTTTGAATAAAAGATGGGGAGCGTGAGTGAGCGGCCGCGCCGGATATTACATGTAGATGGCCGCATACTGCCGACCACTTCAACGGTACTTTGAGTTTAGTTTAAAGGACAGAACAAATACTAGGGAATTTTGATGCGAGGAGACGGGAACCGGTATTTTCTTGTTGTAAACAATATACAAAGAGACCGATCTAAACAATATTTAAGTATGACTTTTGAACTAAGTAGAGCTAGATGTTGCCTGCCAGTTCGTTGCGCCGAAATTTCTTCACTCAAAAACCGTACATCTTTCTAGAATTAAATTTTTTTCTATAACCGAAACCGAATTCATTAAGAACAGAATTATAAGTTCGGTTTAGCAGTTTAAGCGTGAAAAGGTAACGTACGGAAATACATATCATTTTGCATTTAAGATTATTATATTAGAATGAATAAAAATATTAAATAAAATCGGCCAAGTACGTGTCGGGCCACGCGCAAATTAGGATTCCGTAGTACCGCTAATTTTAGATTGGTCAATCACAGGACATTTTATAACGTGTTTTACACTTCTAACAACATTATCTCAGTTACTTTCAAAGGAATTTGAATGAAAAGTTCCTTTATACTTCGCCGAATACATTTTTTTAGTTCGTCGACTATTACTCAATAACTTATAAAGTGTTCTTAACCGTGATAGTTTATTTTTAAATTCAGCATATTTCCTACTCTCGTGAATTTTTTCACACGTCTAGAAGCAACCGTTTAGCTGGTAGAAGAGGGGGACTGGAGTAACGATTTTTTTCCAATTTAAAACTTCATATTTCACAAATGAATCCCTAAATGGGAAAATGATATACAAATACTCGTAATATTTTTAAAAACCTATTCAACGACACCTCACACGATGAAGTAGGCCCGAAAAAAAAATTCATCCCCGCTTGATGTGTAGGTCCCATAGAAAAATATCTTTTTAAGATTTTATATATCATTTTGTCGGCACCATTATGTGCATTCATGCCGAATTACAGCTTTGTAGGTCCTATAATCTCTGAGCAAAACCGCGGACAGACAGACAGATAGACGGACAGACAGACGGACAGACTGAAACTATAAGGGCTCCTTGTTGACTACAGAGCCCTAAAAATGGCACTGCAGTACAGTGTAATAAATTATTTTAGTCAAATTGTTGATTCTTCACGAACTTCACGCCCGCTTAAACACCACGAAGATAAGCTAAGGGTTGGGATCCCCAAAGACACAAAATAATTAAAAGATCATTTTAAACGCGTGCATTGTGCAATGCTGTGATGTTTTCACTTTCTAAAGGCACGCGATTCTTCAACCCCTTTACTTAGTTTTTTTTGCACCACGCGCCAAACCTGCTCAACCCTTCGTCTCGTGCACAAGTAAAAGTGTTAAGATTAGGGCCTCATTGTAGGAGAATAAAGAAGTCAATAATATACGACACTATTTGTCAAAGCTACAGAAGTTTTACTTGAAAGCATGTAATGTGCCTACCGTCTAACTGAACCATTTTGGGAAAAGAAACAGCAATGTTATTGATAGTAAGATTCAGCAATAGATACAGTGTTTTGTATGTAATTTCACCGCCCACGCCTTGCGCCGCCTCTGTTAGTCAATCGCATTTCACGCGACTCCCGCCGGCAGCTCGGACGCCGGACATAAGTCATAATGTAATTGATTAAAATATATTTTCGTCTAAAAATATTCGTGATAATAATATTTTTTCAAATCGGAAAAGTATTTTCTGAGATTAGCGCGTTCAAACAAACTCTTCAGCTTTATTCAGCTAACTATTATAAGTATAGATATTCAAAGCTTACAATAATTCAGCTTGATATCAATTATCATACTCGTAGATGTCATAATATTGTATTACAATTTATACCATTTTTATTGTAATAGTAATTTTTTAATATCGTGTATTATTGTTTAGAAATAAATAAAACACTTTATAAGATTTAGTTATATCGTATAGGATATTAATAATATTATGTTTACATGTTAATTGTTATGTCCTCCCCTCTATATACTTACTGAAAAATTGTAGGCTTCATGTTTAATTAGGTATGATGTAGACGTGTGTTAAAATACTAGGTTTTGTGATCAAAGGAACCGTAATCGTAAAGTAGCGACGTTTTAATTCAGAGGCTAATAAATATTAAATACTACTTAAAAAAGGGATTGATGGGTTAGTTTAAATAAACAGGTATATTGCGATATGATTTAGGTACTCACCATGGCTGGGAGGCGGGGAAGGCGATTTAATCAAATCGCCTGACTCTTCTGCAACAACGGAAAACAACTATTAATTACATACATACATAACATAGACAAACATTATTAATTATAATATGAATAGATAATTATGTGAATAATTACTAGCTTTTTAGATTATTATCTTGTATGTACCAGCAGTCGTCTTAGAAAAGCTGCTACAATTATCAAATACTTCAGTCGGAATTTCCAGGAATTGCTATTGTATTCTATTGTTGTCGCGATCACCGGTGCTCGCGCGGGGCCTGAAGGATTAATAAAATAGATTCAATAAGAATTTATTGAATTTTTGACCAATCCATTCACACTTGAAACAAAATTTAACGATCCTTTAAACCTGTAATTTATGCTAATTATGCTAAACTGAATTTGTTTATAATTGCATAATTAAAATAATTTAAATTTAAGGACAACTCATGAATAATGTACTTCTATTAATAATTAAAATAAACGTCGATCCGCAGTTCTCCCGACAAGCATGCTGCGTCAGATATATTCATTCATAATTTTTTTAATTAATATTCGTATTTCGATGTAAGTACTTATGAATTACTGAATTGATAAATAAAATAATCATTATTTATTCTCGTGCATAACCTCAGCATAAATGTGTAATATCAGAAAATGTAAAATGAAAATATACCTACTGCATGTATTCAAAGTTCGTAGTGCTATTTATTTTATAGCACTTTGGTGACATTTGCTGTCTCGAATATTCTTAACACTATACTTGCTGTGCAAAATATTCACTTTTTAAACCACGACTCTTTGAAAACTTGCAAGTCAGTTATAATAATAATATAAAGTTTTGTGAATTTCAAACCTTTTTATCTATGGTTTAAATTATTCAGGTAATCATGAAAACGGACCATAATTGCCGTTTTAGCGCCCCAAAAGCAATTCTGTAGTAATTTGATTAATTCCTAAAAAGTTTTGACGGCTCATTTTTTATGTGCTGCTACCATAAATAACATATTTATCTCGAGATGTATACCGTGAAGTGGGTAATACATTTGTAAATTATGATAATAATCGTCAATTAACCTGCCTTACGCTTTAATTAAACTATGGCCAATGGTTTTCTGCTGCGAATCATTTATCATAATTACAAATTTTAATATGCATCTCAGTTAAAAACAACAAACATTATTTCCTACTTGATTTTTAAATCAAGTTTTGGCTACCATACGTTTACCTAGATTACGTAAATATTAACCAGAATAATAAAAAAATATACATACTTACCAGATTTCTGTCGCTTTAAATGGCCCATTCACTATCCTGCATTGCAGTCCTGCTGCAGTCCGCCGTGCAGGCCTGCAACATCATTCACTATCCTGCATAAGCCGGCGGACTGCACGCAGGATAGTGAATGGTGTTGCAGGCCTGCACGGCGGACTGCAGCAGGTCTGCAATGCAGGATAGCGAATGGACCCTTTTATTTATTTAACAATTCGGGTCTAATTGTAACAATCCTTGAAAAAAGTCATGATTTACAAAGCGGAAGTGTATAGCGCTAGTACGTAATGATATTGTACGCGTAAGGATTCGATATATCTCATTAAGTATATTAATGTAATTTAAGTAAGGGATTTTGATATCGAGGCGACGGCTAACTGGCTTATAATTATACCGAATTAGCGGCTTATCCGACACGAGCAACGCCTGTCCGAGGTGACGGATCTTGTATAAGAAGCCATTTCTGATACCTCATCCAAATAGCTTTTAGTGGAATTTGACACTTAATGTCTCTACGAGGCTTATGATAGAAGAGCAAGTTTTGTATCCCTTTATTCTAGACATATTGAACATGATACTGAATTTTTTTTTAAACAAAATAAAAGATTCCTATAACTTACGATTGTGAATTGTCCCACGTAAGGCTGGATCTACGAATAATAAAAACTTTTTACTATTCATAGGGCTGGATAGGTATTTCAAATAAGTCTCTAAATAATTGTTGTGTCGACTCACGATTTAAATTATTACAGTAAACTTAAAATTATATGAATGTTAACGAGGGTTTGATAAGTCACCCAAAATATTATTTTGATATTTTAGGATACCAGTAGAGATATACCAGCAGAGAAAATAAAAACAACGGATAGGAAACAAAAGATGGTTTAAAAATAGTCTTTTTTGCTATTCATTCTGAGGTTAAAGTAAATAACAAAATGTCACTTGCGATTTGGCCAGTCGCAAGGAGATGGGTCGAAGAATACTCCAATCAGAAAAAAAATATGAATCGGTTAACATTTTATGCGTCGCATTTTTGTCAGATTTGCAAAACGTACCGTGAGAATTGTACCTGCAAGAAGCCTGCAAGTGAAGAATACAAATGTCTCGGATAAAAAGGATTTGCATCGGGGATAATCTCGCATTCAAATCCTGACGTGGGTGACGCAAAAACTCGCCCAAAAAACTGTTAAAAAGCTTCTGCATTGTAGGAGTATGCGTTTATTGAAACATCAACTTTTTGCGCAATATCCCGCAATCGAAAAGGGTACAATCGCAGAAATAAACTCGCATTAGATAGGAATATTTTTTTGTCCAAAAAAAAAAACGGGAGTTGTCCATTTTTTGCTCGAATCCTTCTTTTAACGAAATCTAAAATTACATCGACGTATTTTTTGGTTTCCATATTAAATAACACATGAATATGTTAGTTTTTTGTTGAGTCGAGGATAGAGTTTATAAAATAGCTATGGCGTGAATAGTAATTAACGGATATAAAAATTATAATATAATTATATATTTGTTTTAAAATTATACATTTATTATATCGGTGAACTTCGTGTCACTTTAAAACCTTCCCTGGACTTCTACGATTATTTTAAGACTAAAATCAGCCATACAATCCCTTTAGCCGTTTTCGAGTTTTAGCGCGACCAACACATTTGAAAATCCATTTTTATATATATTAATTTATTATTTAACATATTTTTACTTGATAAGAAACTATTATTATTTATTACAATAATTCATGTCGTCCTTAGATGTTTTTAATATCCATCAGAAAACCAGATGAATTTTCTCATCTCTAAAAATTCAAAGGTAATAAAATGGAACAAACTTTTATACCTAATCAAAAGGAACAAATTATGTTGGTGATAAAAAAGTGAAATTCGTTTAATTCTTTTTTAAAGAGGTAAAATTTTGAAAATCATTTTTATACGTCGGTTAATGACGATGGCTCGTTAGGAAACTGCATTTATAATAATTTATATTAAAAAATTTAAAATAGTAAGCTTAATTCTAGGCTTTGGAAAATTTATCACAACGAAGCTAAGTACCGACTATTTACGTGATTAAAGTTGATAACTTATAAACGTAGATATTTTTATTAATGGTATTTTGGAATATAAAATAAAATTAACAATCAATACTCGATTGTGCAACATTATTCTGTCGATAAATCTACCTTTGGCTTTTTTTTTCAGTTTCAGGTCGGCCAATTTACTTTCATACAAACAAGGTATTTGCTTTTGTTTAGTTGAAATGCGCACAAGCACAGAATATATATTAGTAGTACCAAGCACTAGGCAAAATCAATCCATACCTTCATATACTAATATTATAAATGCGAAAGTGTATCTCTCTGTCTGTCTGTTACCTCTTCACGCTCAAACCGCTGAACCGATTTTGCTGAAATTTGGCATATAGATAATTTGAGTCCCGGGAGAGGACATAAGATACTTTTTATCCCGAAAAAATGTACGGTTCCCGCGCGATAAACGAATTTTGGCGCAACGGAGTTGCGGGCGTCATTTAGTTCGTAATAAAAAAAAAAACGTAATTCAAACGCTGCTGGAATAAATATATAGAAATAGAGCCTCATTAGTATATACTTAAGTTTCCTTCAGAAATATTATATTATGCGAAATTTAAAATACTTAAATCAAAATGACAGTTGCAGAAAATTATTGCTTGATTAAAATATGTAATTGAACTGTAGAATG
Source organism: Lysandra bellargus (assembly GCA_905333045.1). NCBI lineage: Eukaryota > Metazoa > Arthropoda > Insecta > Lepidoptera > Lycaenidae > Lysandra > Lysandra bellargus. The sequence goes on from HG995326.1 coordinate 7,550,108, forward strand.
TATGCACATTACACGTTTTATTCGGTGAACAAAAACCACAATTTAGTCATTTAAACTAAGGCTTAAGCAATTAAGTTAAAAACAAAACAAATGAAATTCTGATTTAATAATATACGGAAAGAACAAACTCTAAGTACAGTGTTATAGGTACTCACGGTAAGATGTGCAAAATGTCCGCGAAGGTGCGCGTACGCACGCCGTCAGAACCATCGTGCTGACGACTGACGTTCGGTGCGATCGACTGCGGAGCGATCACGGAACGATCACGATCCGCCCTCGGCCGAAGACGGGGCGAGACTGAGCGAGCGTGGAGCCACCCCGCGCCGTTCCGTTTCCCGCTCGATTAAAAATTTCAACTTTTTTATCCAAATCCGTTTCTTTTTCCGCCCTTTGTGAATTTTTTTCGCGCGTCGCCATTATTTCGATTACCTGAGATGGAAGTTTTTTTCGATGCGTGTTTAAAAGCTGTTTAATGTTTTTTGTACGAAAGGGGAGCGACGGGTTCGAGCAGCCGATGCGCGAATTCCGATATCGGGTTCGATTATTAAAAAAAACGTCGGTTGAGGCGAACCAGCACGCAGCGTGTGCCACGCCGGGTAATAATAACCGACACAATACTTTCGTTGCGATGTTGCATCACCGAGATTTGGTTTCGTCGGTTGGCATTTAACGACATTTTTAATCCACTCTTTTAGGTTTAAATTAAACAAGAAAGTTAAAAAAATCGATTCCTCATCGGTTAATCCTTCTGCAAACGAATTTTGGATGCGTTACATACATGCGGTACATTGCAGGAGCTTTATACGTCGTATTATGTTTAGAAGCTACTTAATTTAAATGGAAAATAATAATATTTTGTTAAATCTTACTTTATTTTAATTGTGAAATAGTTTATGTAAAGTTATTTCAGATGAAAGAATATAATATAATGCTGCCGGTACCTGCCGATAATCACATTACCGGTCATATCACGTCGCCGGAGGCTAACCGATACACACATTTTTAATAATAGGGTTCATTCTAAGGGTCCATTCTTCAATCACCATTAAACTTTTACTAGTTGTTTGCCATGGATATCAGTGTAAGTTTAATTTAGGTAAAAAATGTTGAAACATTGTAGGACATATTTATTTAACATATTATGAAGCTGTATGAATCATTCTTTAGTTAAACCTCTTCTACCCATTTTCAATATAGCCTCATTCGAATTTGTATTTTTAAAATTTAAATTGAAATGCGGTGAAATAGCGGCGAGTGGGCAGCACTTTGAGATGTAAATGCGCATGAAACATGTATGCGTCCACTTTGAACTGCGGGTGAATGTTTGTTTAGGTCCGCATAACTCGGGAACCTCACCGCTTTATTCCGCGATGAGATGGTAATATCGCCAGGTCAGTGGTGCGGATTCGGATCATTTGAATATAGATTCTATTGCTTTTTTCATAACATCTGTCGCTGGGAATCGGAACCTCTGTTAGTATAATGTGCTAGTAGTCATTTTGATGTTCCACAATAACGTTCATTTCTTGTCATAATTTGAGAATTCTTAATAAGTAGAGGTATAATAATATCAATTATTTCATAAAATGTAGTAATTTTATTGACAGTTCATTTACTGAAAATTATGCGATTGACGTAGCGTAAGAAAGGAATCATTGTCTAAAATAATTATAGAACCTTTGAATAACAAATTATAGTGGATTTCATGTTTCGGAAACATTTATCAATTTAAAAATAATAGCCATTTAACATTCAATAACTTTTAATGATTGTTCTATGCACTGTAACTAGAATAACTTAACTGCAACTTTTCTTAGCAAAAAATTATGTATGTCAGTATTTAAATATTTTAACTTGGTTTAATTTTTAATTCGATGCTTATATTATCTTGTTTTGTTTTTTGGAAATAAAAAAAACAAAAAAAAAAACTTTGAATTGTTATTTTAGAAAGAGTGCTACGAGCGTAGCGGCGTGCTACGCCATTGTTACGAGCGTAGCACTCAACAAAAGCTCTCTAATAATATTATGTTTCGATAGTTTTAATTATGTAACGATCTAATACGTTTATTAAAATGTAGAGCTGTTTTTTTATTTTATTTTTAATTCATTTTTTATTTCGAAAAAATAATAATATGACGACGATGCCTTCTACACCTTAATTATCATCAGCCAAACTTAAAAAATCTGCAAAAAAATGTCGCTCTTATTTCTTAGCCCACAAAGTATAAGACAACATTAGACCCTAAATAAGTGAATTTATAACGCCCCCTAACCCCCCGGCGCCCGCGTTTAATTAAAGGAAGGGTTAGCTACCATAACTCACGAGTAATCGGCGATCGGGGGTGCCAGTGTAGTGATAGATCGTATTAATATTATAACACATAATATAGTGTCACATGATTAGCTTTTTATTACAGCAAAGATTGCATTTTATTATGGTGGAATTCTGATACTGCGCTGATTTTTATAAGAAAATTTGATTAGGACAAGTAGGCCACGGAGAAGGTTCCTACTAGAATGCAGTTGCGAGTCTAGTCAGTTTTTGATATACTATAAAATATTCTGTCGACTTAAAATATACTAAGATTATTATTATTCTTGAAATGAAGCGTACCGTTACTTGTTTTGTTGATTACAGAACCCTATAACGGAACCTTAACGAGCAGATTTTTTGTATATTTATAGGTTAATAGTTAAATAATTCAAGAGTAATATATAATATATAAGTCCCACAAATAGAACAATCCATATTTTAGGACCATTAAGTCAAAGTTTCCTTTCTATCTCTGTTAGCTACCACTTTCAAGATTTTTCGCAGATAAAAATGTTGTTCGTCTTATCAAAATGAAGCTACTCACAAAAATTTTGCTTGATAGTAATAAAAAAAAATGTTCTAGGCTTCCCGTACTATTTGATTACTAATTTGAAAAACAAGTACTTTTAAAAGTCTTTTTCTTAAACTTTTTGTCATTCTTGTCTGTGCATTGGTGTAAATTTTAACAACATAGTCTTTGCTCAGACCTTGTAACATGGAGGACATACATCACGGCCCCGAGAGACCGGCAAAGTGGACATGCAAAGTGTCAGCGCAATACTCATAAATCCCCGATCCCAATGGAGTTGCTGGACAGTTTTGCTTAATAGACCTTTAATGTAGTGTCGTTTATAGGAATGTATGTTTTTAATCAAACGTTAAGAGGAAGATACTCTATAAAGTTTTTAAAACTTTTGGTAGTTGAGATACATAGAACACGAAAACGAAATATGGATTAGAGTAAATCTAATATATAAAATTCTCGTGTCACGGTGTGCGTAATTGAACTCCTCTGAAACGGCTCGACCGATTTTCGTGAATCTTAGCGAGCATATCGGCTAGGGTTGAGAATCGGACAACATCTACTTTTTATATTGATTAGTGCATTTGTTGAATAAATAATAGTAAATGATTACAACTCGAGACTGACGGTGACTATTGTTTGTGCGACGGGATAGTGTTGCCATGGTGTAAAATAATATGGGCGAAATACTTTATATGGCAAAACAACCTTTGCCGGAACAGCTAGTAATATGAATAAAAATTGAGAGTCAAAATATATCTCGGGACAAATAGTATCAGAAAAGAGAGTTTGGGCAAGGGTTAGTGATTATAAATTAATATAATTAAGTCAAACATAATAATTAGAAAATGTTTCTCAACTCAAATAAACTTTAGCTGACATTTATGCGTTATTACACTGTATAAACTATACATAATATATTACCTAGTTAATAAGTAAAATGCTATAAGACGATCGACCGGCACGCTATCAACAGGAAAATCGTTTTTAAAATACAACCGTAACCCGTAACTGCATAAACTCTGACTTTAAATCATTTTGAAATGCAATCGCGGTTTGATTTACTACTATTATTATAAATGCAAAAAAAGGTTTTGTCTGTTTGCTAAGTTAAGTTAGACCACGTTAGAATGTGATTTTGATGAAAATTCGTATATACTTTGAGTCTCGATAAAGGACATAAATTGGTTTTTGTAAAATGAATTTCTGCAGGAATAAAGTTGCAGGTAACATCTAGTATTTGATAAAGTAAACAGGTAGACCTGCCCATAATATTTTCCTTAAAAGTACGCGTTATGAGTACTATGCAATAATCACTACTTGATTAATTTTATGGGCGATAAATATTAAATTTAATATTAGAGAAATGTGGAGTATGCGAATATTTCGAGTACGCTAAACTGGAACACGCGGCTCAATTACATATATTAATATAATTTATAAATTAATATTAAATTAAGAGCCTTTCGTATGTGATTGAGCCCTTCTGATGTTAAACATCAGATAAAGTAAAAGTGGGGTTAGCTCCCTATCACAGTACCGTCTGCTGAATGTTTTCGCGAAATAGTTTTGTCTCCAGTACCTAATGTTGTCACTTGTCAACATCACCTCTATATATTTTCTTTCAAACTCTTCATTACATTAAAGTATTTATTGATTCCTATGATTGCGTCCGACAATGTTTTAAATCAACAATTTTATTAAAACAAAGAAGCATAACCTTGTTTCCAAGTCTTGTGTTTTCTTAATACTACTTTGTAAATTTGGTGCGTATATCTCATCGCTACTGTCGTGCCATATTCGGTGACTCGCCGTGCTTAAATTTTCCATAGAAAGGATAAGTGTAAATGTCTTATTAATTTCCTAATGGCGCTTTTATACGTGATATAGGCTGTTAATATACTGTTATGAGGCATTGACATGGAATAATTCATGAGGAACAAAAACAACGGGCTGTGGCCGCTTTCACCCACTACTAACTAGTATCGAGACACATTTCCCGTCTACGACTGCCCATTTATTATTTGTCATTTAGAAACATACATATTTTGTCTTTTTATGTGACAGAATTGTACTGAAATGCTTAATAACGCAATTATTTAGCTATAAATATGAATCAAATTTTCTTACGCAGTTTTGCAATGTTGTTTTGATAGCTCTAACTTGCAATAACTTAATGCTGCTATTATAATGTGAATGTAAAAAAATAAAAATGTAAAAAGGATGACGTAGGTAGTTAATTAGAAGACGTGAATGGAAGAATCGAACAAGTAACATTTCGTAACATACGGACAATAACTCATTTTTTCCCTAATTATTTTGATAAAAATTGTAACTTATCTACTTCATAACCTAGGTAATATATCTGACTACACATATAATCCAGAGTTTTTCTATTTCAAATAAATTTTCCGGCCCTATGTTACTTACCTAATCTTCCACTCGCGTCTTGATTTTTTATTATGACAAAGAATATGTTTTTTTTTCATTTAAAACACATTACACAGGTAATGTACCCTGCATTTCCAAGTCAGTATGATTTGCAAAATTCGTCGCGCGATCTCAGACGTACCTAACGGCTAACACATAATAGCATTCAACGTTCACGAGTTGAATAGTCATCTATCACAAGTAGCGATCTTTGTGTCTTACAACAATATTATTTTTAGAACGTTCTTGGTATTGATTTGACAAGTTGACGTAGAACTCTACCGAGTTGTGATCTAGGGGCGCAATTCAAGTTCGGGCGGTTTAACCCCAAACTTATTCTAATCCAAATGAAATCTGTCCGGCTGATTGCGGGCGTAATCCCGATCGATCGGCGGCCATGTTGGATTAGCTCTATTTGCATTTTCAATTCGGCCAGTTCGGGCAAGGGTAGCGCGTGCCCGTAATCCTTTTAGCGGCACATAGGCGTATCAACGCTCGACCCGAGGGGCACCGCGCTTTAAACTTCCCGATTTACAATTCTCCCGACTGCATTGTTGCGATATAAATGTATATACAGTTGCCGTTGTATTAGGGGAATAAATTTTGTTAGATTACCATTCGAATTTCAAGATCGATTGTTAGCGGATTAGAATATTCGCATTGTGATTGTTATTTTTTCTCGAAATTTGCTGACGCAAGATACGTTACGGCGTTTTTTAATACAATATTGTCATTCTTGAATAGAACAGGAATAGAATCTTTTATTGGTTTTTTGAGATTCGTTTTTTAAATCTGCATCGCACACAAATACAAAAGGTTATTGATATAATGGGGCCATTCCGCTACAGACGGCCCATAACGAGAATTTTTAAAATGCGGCATTAGTTACATTTTTCATAATTGGAATATACGTAAGAAAATGTGTATTTACTAACAAAACAACTTTTATCGGTAAAAAATGGAATTCGAATAATTTAGAGCGTTTTTAAGCAATATTATCTAAGGGACGCGATGTTTTTTCCCATATTTTTAAATTAAAATAGCATATATTTTAAATTAATGTTTAGTTGTAGTACAGTTGTACAATAATACGTCGAAATCTTTTGTATAAATTACACTATTCAATCGTTTTTAGTGATTTTGACGATTAATTTTGTCAGGCCAATAAACAACTGAAAATTAAAAAAAAAACTATAATTTGGTACAGTTTTATTACAAACTTACTAGTATGATTATATATTCCATATTGAAAATTTTAAAATTTGTTAGAGAATTACGATTTAATTCACCTTTAAGAGATTTGAGAATTTTGATGTTGCGCCCGCGATCGTAGAAATGGCTAATAATTTCTAGTACTTATTACTATAATTACTTTTCTCTAGTTACATAGTTTCTTTGTTTTATGCTATTTTTAAATATACGCAAATTATTTTATAAAAGTTTCGCAATAGACAGAATTCACTTAAGAACTCATCACAGTTCTTAATGGAGGGTCAAATTGGTTGCACCCGCGATGGCACTTCGGCCTGTTTTGTGGCCCTTCATACATTTGATGAAGGTTTTCATTTATACATCATTGTTAAACTAGTCAAAATGTATCCCTTCAAGGGATATTTTATTAATAAATATGCTTCATTTTGCCTGTAGGAAGTTTTAAGTGTGTCAAAATGTTGCACCTCGCTAATGGAATCGCCCAATGTATTCTCAATTCCCATAAACGTTTTTAACTAAATTCACGTAAAAACTGTCTTGGCAATGCTTTCAGGATTTTTGGCAGATAATAATGGTTAGTCCGTTGAATATTTAAATAAACAATAATTGTATTAATCAAAAATTATTGTGGAATGATAATGAAATAAAAATAAAATAATTTTAATTACAATCGTCAATATTTTCAACAATTACAACTTTAATTAATTTAAGTGTCGGAACCATTGTTGAATCGAACTTTGAAACTCTACTCATAGATTTATTGCGATAGAAAAGTCTGGAACGTGCGCTTTTCTCAGATAGTTGGAGTCATTAGCGGGGTGGTGCGTGGGCGGCGGCGGGGGTGAGGCGGGGGGAGCGGGGAGGGGAGAGCGGGCCGGGGAGGGGGGGGGGGGGGAGGTGAGGTACAATCAATAGATGCAGCTGCAGGCCGCTAATGCCTTTGTCGCGATGTACTTTACCGGCGAAAATGTAGAGTCATGTTAATTTTTGCACTCCAAAAATTTTATTTATACCAACATTTTCTGATCAATTTGGACATTATATTTAATATCCTGAAAGTGTGCTGTATAAATTAAACTTGCAGTTCTGGTATCCAATTTATTTTACATTGTAGAAGTTTTAAGTGCATTTTTTTGCACGTAGTGTCGGCAAATAGCCTCACAAGGTAGAGCTGTTATTTCGATTAATTATAATTAATTATTCTGTATGTATTAAGCGAGTAGATACTAGTCACCTTAATATTCATGTATTTATTCATAATTCATAACCTAATATGAGCTAAAGATAATTGAATATATTAAAATATATTCCGTTTATAAAAATAGAAAACGCATTGCATCATGTATTGCGAACGGTTTTAATGACCTGCATTTATTTATAAATTATTCTAATACAATTATTCATTATTATTAGGTATGTATCAAAAGGTATAACTTAGAAACTATCATTGCATTAGGTTTAATAATATGAATAGTAATATGTAGGTTAAATATAACAATTCAAGTATCATAAGAATAAGGCGATTTTTCTAAATAACCAACATTAATGTAAGATATTTGTATTAAAAATTAAAATGGTTACGAATAGCTAGAACCAAAGGTCACGATTTAGGTGCGTTTAAGAAATACAATAACTATTTTGTTTGATTTAATAATTATTTCAACCATTGGTTGTGTACTTTAAAGCGAAATAGTAAATGAAATCTCAGTACATAACCCTTAACACCCCCGACCTTTTTACTCGTGTTAACCCTTTAAAAAGCGATTTGAATGCATCAGGTAAGGGGCGGGCCCCGCATGTAGATTTACCTACATCTCCATACATTACCATACGCGTCCGGATTGGTCCGAGCCCCGGAAGGGTTACCCTGATTTGCGTATGGCAAATCTGAATATTCCACATCGTGTTTTGTGTGTTTTATCCACTACGGTTGGGGTTAAGTTATGTATTGAACACACTTTGTAATAGATGTAGATTTATGTAAAGTTTCAATATTGTAACAGCCCCACTCAGATTTTATTAATGATTACTTACATTTAATTTAATGAAGAGTATGACAGAACATTATATTGTGTTTATAGCTAATGGAATCAGGCGTTACTTTGCGGAAATCCATAGCTTAAAATTTAGTTTGTTATTATGCGGAATATTGCTAAATATTGCGGAATATTACTAAAAATAATAACAAACTAAATTTTATAAAGCTTATGCCAAAATTGACAAAAACTACCAGGTTAAGTTTACGCATGTACCGATAACTACTGATGCTTTAATTGTAATCCTTAAACCACCAGGTTTAATTAGTTAAAGATAAGGGAAAGACGATCGAGGTTAAGAAATCTTTTAATTATTACTTAACCTCGATCGTCTCATAAAATTTTATTTACAATACTAAATAGTAAATACATATTTAATAAAATAGAATAAAGTTTTTAGTGTGATAAACAAACTTTCAGCTTCTATATCTATATATCTATTGGTACATATTATAAAACAAAGTGTTTCTTTTTTCCTTCATGTCCCTTTCTTTCCTTTAATTTTTAAAACTACGCAACGGATTTTGATGACTCTTTCAGTTTTAGATAGCCCATTTATCGAGGAAGGCTATAGGCTACATTTTATCACGCTAAGACTAATAGAAGCGATGAAATAGAGGAAAATGTGGAAAAAACAGGGAAAATTATTTAAAAGGGCTAGCTTGAACTCGCTAATCTCAGGAGCTACTGGTCCGATTTGAAAAATTCTTTCATTTTTATTGAGGAAGGATATATAGGCTATATTTAATCAAGCTAAGACTAATAGGAGAATGTGCAAAAAACGGGGGAAATTATTTGAAAGGGCTTATCTCGCGAACTACTGAAGCAATTTTTATGTTATTTGGCACAGATAAGAAGGATCATAAGGCTATCGATTTTGATCATTTTTTCAGTGGCTATATATTTTATACCCGTGTGACGCCAGGGCGGGTCGCTAGTATTTAAATAATATACATATTTGAATAGTTAAAATGCTTCAACTACCTACCACCAGTAATGGATCAGATTGGTTAACCCTTTGTATTCAAATACCCCATTTACATGTTAGCGTCCCCCGATTGGCGCGCAGCTGAAGGGTTAAACTGATTTACGACATAACGCGACGTCGCGTTACGGGTTAATTTAAAATATGATGTATCACCAGCACGTGGCACGAGCTCTAATATTATATTTTATTGCAAATTACCATAACCCAATAACCGTTAATTCAAAATATGGGTGCCATTTGGAATTAAATTATTTAATATATTTTTTGATTTCCGAAATAAGGTTATAGCATACCAAACGGCGTATGTACAGTCCTAAATCTCGTTTAAAGCTAGCGAGACGTTGTTTTTTTCACACACGAACAAAAGGGTTGAAAAAAATAAAATAAAAATAATTAATTTAACCAACTCTAATGAACATTACATGCAAGAGATCGGTTGAGCTTATAAAATATAGAGAGCTATTTTTAGATGTAGAAACTTTAATTTGAATACATTATGTTTCATTTTTAATTTACAAACAGTATTCAGGTCAACTTTAAGCGAAGTTAAATAATAAACAATGAGTAAAATCAATAGAAACTTATTAAATGTTAGAAATTCAATCTCCATATACAGGTGCAATTAAACCTTCCTGCCAAATTTTGATATATTGATCCTTGTGAAAAATAAAAATACATGTATTTTTTCTTTTATAGTCACTCAGTACTAAAATGTTGAGAAATAGCTTCCGCAAGTTATCCTAAAAAACTCTACAATTAATGGACACGATGCGCCGGCCGCCGTTACCCCCGATCATTCCCCCGCGCCGCGATTGACCATTCTGCAACGATTTTAAATGGGACAAAATATGTCATTGAAAAAAAATAACACCCAATTTTTTTTTGGTTAAATGGACTCTCCTGATGATACCTAAGCCCTGGAAAAAATTTGACAGGAAGGTTTAATTGCACCCTGTATATTTTTGTTTACGTTCGTACTGAAACTAATTCCAATCAGAGGCCAAAAAAACAGAAAGTACTGAAAATTGAGCTCTAGGCTTGAGTGAAAATATGAGTGAATGGAAATGACGACTCAAATTTCCACTCGTATTTTTCGGATATTTCTTCGGATTTAATGTTTTGAGGTGCTCGCTTTAGCCTTGTAATCAATCTTGTAATACTGCCTTGGATCTAAATATACTAGTGATATCGCAGCGATAAATAGGGCAAGAAAAACATAAGGACGTCAAAAAATTATGCATGTAAATACGATTTGATTATTCGTGTCTTGTGTAACTGTATCTAATACATTTTTATGCAAATATCGTTCGACCGGACTTAATGTATGTGGGAAATAGTACTAATGCAACGGACTGACACCTGTACTCCTACATCTAGGTTAGTCAGTAAGGGCCGGCGCATATTTTTTATACGCTCTGTCTAGGTTAATTGTGCTTAATGACACTGAACAAAAACTGAATTAATAATCAATTTAGTGCATTAGTTTTCATATTAAGGTTAGAATGATTCAATGTTGGTTTTTAGTAGCAAATAACAATTTAATATAATCTACATAATATGACTGATTTGCGTAGCAAATACTTGTTGTTTAGGTAGTTACTTATCAGTTATCACGGAGCGAGATTAACATGTTATGAAGCGTCCAGAGCTATAATATTTTTATTATATCTCTACATTAAAAATATATAATTTCATGCTATATAATATTTGATTCAAGAGATAATATTAGCAAGATCTTAAGCAACCTTATGTTTACAAAATAATAATCAATATACAGCGGTTTGTAAGTAATTCAAATGTTCCTTATCAGTTATCATAAGCTTACAAATATGGTCAAGTGTAGCAACACTGTATGTCTGTAACTCATTATTACCTCACGATAAGTAATTACTGTATCATAAAATTGACCAGTGCCCTTATATGCCCAACGCCGCTCTAAATCCGATGCAAAATTTATGTCATAATTTGTTTTAATTTAAATAAATTAGCAATTACTTGCTGATTAATTTATGAATATCAAGTGATTTAGCAGTAGAAATTGTGGGAGACTTGCCTGTTTCTTGTGAAGTGGTGAGTAATAGTTTTACATCCTAAATACATTAGTGCGTGTGTCAGTCTAGAATTATTCGAGATATAGGATGGACTACAACCAGTAAAAACAGGGTTGATATTGTAATTTTTGTACTAAATGAAACTGCGTACAATTCTACCTTTTTTTGTCCCAATCGTATGCACCAACTATAATAAAGTTTGAGAAAGAAAATAATTTAGGAAAAAGCTCAGCCCGGGGCTTGTATCGGAAAAGCTCGTTATGAATTTATGACAGTCAACAGTAACAAGGTAAATAGTAATATTAGGTAGTAGTCAAACATGAGCAGCGATTGTTTGTGCAGCAAACACGCCCGCCCTACCCGCCCTAGCCCGCCCCAGGGACACACTCAAATCAAATTCTGTAAAGTTGTCGAGTGGAACAGTGGAATATTGTTTAAACGTATTGATTATGTTGGTGCTATTATTTTTCTTGGGTTCTCTAAGGGCTAGTAGTGTATTCCTCATATTAAAAAAATCCCAGATTAGGTACCAGCACAGATGAGTCAATCTCGAGTATTTTTGACGTTGACTAAACTTGGCTCTCATTTTAGGATGAGTTGATAATAATTATCGTTTGTTTTAGGTTACATATTGTTTTAACTTTGATTTTTACATCAACCATATTTTAGTTATATAAATAATTACCACAATTGTTTATCAATTAAAGTAAACGTTTAATCAAACACGGTATTTTGGATAGTGCCGTATATTCTCTCTCTGTCACAATAAATCTCTCTGTGCATCTGCGCCGCGCGGCAGTCGTCACGCCAAACTCTACATCAATTTATCACGCCGCAAATGTTCCAACGTCTCTTATTTCATTTGCCAGGAATACGAAAATGCAAAGCTGAGAATTATTAATTCTAAAAATTTTGATTACAACCTACAGCTAGAATTGAAGAATTGAATTGAATGGACAGCTACGAGTATGATCTTGCATGATTTTTAATTTATTGGAAATGTTTTTTATACAGTTGATTGCTTACAATATTGTTTAAAATAAAAGGTTTGGGATTTAGAATAAATATTTAAATTATTGTTTTTTTTTTTTTTAACTTTGGTGGTTTGCCTATTGTGAAACAGTACACACCATGAGCAGGTATATCAATGTAACAAATGTAAGCTCAACAATCGAGTCACGACGGCTGTGTTTGGTATTGAAAGTGCGTCTGTTCCTCAACCCTTTGTGCGTTTTCAGCGAGCACAAAAGGCGAAATCGAATTCGGAAGTGCGCACGCGCAGCGCGGGGCGGGGTGAGGCGGAGCGGGGAGCGGCGCGGGTGGCAGCTGTGGGCCACGCGAGCGGCGCGCGTCAACCCTTCCGCTGCCGGCCGCGTTAATCGCTCTTTAAACACCTTCAAGATGCACGATAACGCACGGGACACGTCAATCTATTAACTTCTCATAACGTTTACTTTCAACGATTGACGATAACTTCGCGTTGCGATCGCCTATCATCAATTTGAAATGTATAAGTTTTATTCATACAGTAGGTATTTATTCGTACGATAAATACTTTTTGTACTCACATTTTTTTTTGCTAATTGGCGGAAATCATCACTAAATTATGCAATAAAATATTCAAATATAAAGCTCTTAACAGTATAAAGCTAATTAACACAAAGAAGGTTGTTGGGATTTTTCAGTAAATGCTGATGCAAATGTTTTACAACATGCTTAGTAAGCACAATATTATTTAACCCTCTATTGCATGAATTATGAAGAAAAAAAAATGTTTTCCTGATTAATATTGCTTCATAATGGTTAATTAAGAATATTATTAGGAAAAAAAAATTTAATACCTTATTTTAGAAAATAATTTTAGAAGCCATTAATGGCTTCGTATGCATAACAAGTACAGAATTTAGCTTTATGAAAGTATTTGAAGCAGTTTCTTTTCTCGTTTAGGTATAAGAAAACGTAAAAAATTTTACATTTTATATGCGATCGAAACATAATTATTAATTTTGATGTTATAGGAGTATTTTTGTCGAGGGTCACTTATGTGGTCATATGGTGGAGGCCGCCAAGGAAGACCTTCCGACTGGTCAAAGGTGTATTTTCGGTCAAGCCGAAGTGGTATAATACATGTAAGAATATAATATTATCCGACACGTTTAGAAATCTTCGATACTGCGATGCAGAATTGTAGTAGGTACTAGTTGGACCTCCACATATCGCCACAATAACCATGCTTTTATTGTATTTGAATTAGAGAAAGTTAGAAAACGGTAATTTATCCTCATACGAGTCAGATCCTAACATATCACTAATGAAATCATCACCAGGGATAGTTCTTGAGAACTTATTGGTACCATAAAAACGTGCAAGTGAGATCGGTGAATGCATACGAAGCCGGAAGTGGCTTCCGCGGAAAATTCAGAAAATATAGCAGAAAAACCAAATTTATAATAAAACAAATATTACGGAAAGTAAAAAGAGCCTTTGAACATTATAATCAGATTTTGTAACACACGAATATCTTACTTTTTTTCAATATTATACATCGTCAAAGTCACATAAAATTTTACTTCGTCTGTTTCATGCGCACGCGCCGCTAAAAAGTGAAATTACATTCGCAGATGACATTTTGCCATTAGCAAAAAAATACGTTTCGATCCACGGAGAAGTAGTTGATATAAGGGTGCAAATATATAATCCATTCTCATTATAGTAAAGGCAGAAAAAATGTTTAATCTGAAGAACCAGAAATGGCTTCATATGCAGTAAAGGGTTAAAAGTAGATTACTAATATATAATGCAGCGAATCGAATCTTACAACATTGATAAATCTAAATTTTTCTCACAATACAAATTTTATATATTAAATGGTAGGAAACAAATCAGTCGTAATAGATAAAGGAATATCAGATAAAAGGGGTAATGTGATATCAGTAGTAAATAGTGGTTGAAGTTTTAATTAAAGTAAAAAGCGGCGTGTGACATGCGGGCCCTAACGACCCGGCGGCGGTCGGCGGCGGTCTCGGCGACCGGCGCGGCAACCGGCTAAATTGTCCTAATCGCGTCTAATGACGTCCCACAATCGTACATCATCAGTAATGGGTTATGGACCCAGATATCGTTTGATACGCTTTAACCTTATAATATATCGGTTATTGATTAATCAAATTCTATGTACTATATAGGTACTTGCAGGGTAGTTGAGTAGGTACTTACGTAAATAATAAATGTTGGCTGTTTTTTTAGTTTTAGGGACTGTTTCACCGCTTCCTGATAAGGTGCCGGATAGGCTTATTTGACAGATTCTCCATACTCTATCTGTCAAGTTAAATGGTGGATAGCCTTATCAGGAAGCGATGAAACAGGCCCTTAGACGTCTAATGTACCTAACTACATGGATGTTGCTCGCAACATGATTTACGCCAAAATTGTTTTCCCGCGCAGGAATCGTATTTATTTGGGGATAAAATCTACCCTTTGTCTGCATTCCAAGGACTCAAAGTATCTCCTTACCAAATTTTATTAACAGTACTTCAGCTTCAGTATTTGAGCATGAAGAGATCAACGTCAGCAGACTCTCGTATTCAATCTAACCATGTCTTGTTCAAAGCTACTATTTAATTTCCTAGTATTTGAATACCTATATTGAATTGAGGGCTTGAATGTATTGGGTTGTGTGGATATACGAAATTCAGTGAACCGAGAGAGTGCTCCGGACAGCGGGTCTGTCGAAGATCAAAGCTGGGCCCGTCCGGCCTCAGGCCTCCTGCATTGAGCTGATTATATCTGTATATCAAACATAATATAGGGCTTGTATGTAAGAGTATTTTTAAAGGTATATTACCTATACATAATATCACATTTATACCATATTAGGTATATTAAAAATGTAAAGGTGTTTCAGCTGTCTTTCTGTCTGTCTGTTACCTATTCATTTGCTACCTTCCTGATTTTGATTAAATTACTTATCATTTATTTACAAAGCCGATTAAACTAATTAAATTTTAAATGATGATACATTGAGTCTCCGAAAATGATTCAGTTTTTATAACTTAGGTTAAGCATCATAAACTAATTTCTACAAAATGAAGTGCAACATCTAGTTCTGAACAAAATAATATGTTTTAAGCTTGTCTTTAAGATTAAATACAAAAATACCTACAAAAATATGGACATTTTATATTTCATGTAGATTGAAATATCGATAATGATTGGGATAACTACAAATAATAAAGAATAATATTAATAATGCACGCTAAAGCATCTAGAAACTACATTAGCTTTAAGAAGAAGGCAATGAGCATGAAATGAGCGTGCTTAAATTTAATACCAGCTATTTTTCATTCATGACTTGACATCATTGGAATATTGCTCCCGAATAGGATTCGAGTATTTCAATGTAAATAATACGTTCTTTGTGTTATTTCAGTTCGCTGGACAGTATGTAAGACTTTACAAAAGACAATTTATAAAACGTATTAGGCAGCGGCAGTCACTTAAGAGGTATAAAATGGATGCACTTGAGTGTCGAGTGCAGGACAAACTCAATATCGGCCCCTTCTCAATCTCGGAAATCGGAGGGCTTTAAACCTCCAAATGCGTACGTTCCAAATTAGCTATTTTTGTAAAATGTTGAGCATTTGTTTTGGTGCAGGTATAAGATGAGTATTGATAGATGTATAACTATTGTTAGAAATCATAGAATTATGGTTCAAGTCAAAAGGCGAAAATGAGCCACAACAATTTATATTAAAAGTCAAGAATGAAATTTGTGACCTGCTTTTGTTTTGGATCAAAAATTCTTTATGATCTGTGGGAAAAATATATTATATATAATAAATGATCAAACGAACTTACCAAGTGAAGTTCGATCATTATTATATGAGTCGCTTCATTCGAAAATATATAATTATTAACCAGTAGTACCTCTGTATCTGCTAGGCAATCGCGTTTTTTCAAAGACGTATGTGGGTAGTTGAAAAATTACTCGGTTACTGGACGTTCCGGCATGTCTCATTATGTTTAGAGAGAGGTAATGCAAAAAATCTTTCTTTCTTTCTTTGGGTACTGCAGCAAACAATAATTAACCCCCCTCCCACCCAGTCTGCACGAAACTATCGTGCAGACTGGGTGGGAGGGGGATTATATCTTCGAATGAAGCGACTCATATAATAATGATCGAACTTTACTTGGTAAGTTCGTTTGATCATTTATTATATTTCTTCGCTTCATTCTTCGATATATAATTATTAACCAGTCGATTTTCAGAGTAACGAAAGAAAGTTTTTTTTTACGAAATACCATATTCATTATGAATAGTAATCATTATTATATTGGAGAAAAAATTTAGCAATAAATAATAATAATAGTCAGAAACGAAACGTAAGAGACCTCTATGGTTTGTGATTTAAATGATAACATACTGGGATCATGGTGATTATACATAATATTATATCTGATTCAGAGAAACTTTGTTAAATAATAATTGTTTGTTAAATATAAAATTATGGCTAAGGAAAATATCGAAAGTATTGGAGTCGCTAGTCCTGCCTTTCGACTGTCGTCTTACTAATCGTCATTAATCGTGTCCAGTTTCAGTCCCCGTGTCTACGCTCGTGTCGACGCTCGTGTCGATGCTCGTGTCGACGCTCGTGTCGACGCTGCGCCGTTCTCGCACAGCACCTGCTTTATCCTATTTAATATAATCTTGAATAACCATCGCACGGCGTAATAACTTAAATATAACTTGAAACTTCTTTTTTAATAAAAAAGAATTACATAAATTAATAACATCACCGATCCAATCACGCCCGGGAGTTGATGTCTTTGTAATATAAATTTCGATACCGCTATTTAAAACCGCAATTTTTTATTTTGCCGAGTTTTATTAGGCAGAAAGTTTTAAGTCAATGACCAGTATTTAGTTGGTACAGAGTGCAAGAAAAAACAAATAATTTATAAGTGGATCCCGGGTACTATACTACTCAGGTGTGTATTTATTATACAGATATTTTTACCGGAAAGCTTCTTTCGAAAGACGCTTCAGTCTTCACACATTCATCTGAGCCAATGTCACCAACCAATAAAGTCAACATTGTTCATAAACAATGAAGTGCACAGTGATGGCTGTAGAAGATAATATCGTGATTCGCATTACAGCCATTGTCAAATTGTTTGGCTAAGGTTCCGATGGAGCGGACGAAGATCTCTGTAATAAGTCTATTTAGTTAATAAGATTAAACAGAGTATTTATCTAAAATCTATGTCGAATTAAAGTATTTTAGAATAAATTTTAAGGAGTCTACTGCTTTAACTGGGTCCAGCTCTGTGGTCGTCGATAATGTGATTATTGCATATTAATATGATTAAAAGTCGAGAATATTGTGTTCTCGGTCCACCAGGCTGAATATTTTAACAATTATTATCCAAGAATAAGTGTGATTCTGTTATCGTATTTATCATTGCATATTTTATTTAGTATTAAATATTTTAATCGCTTAAAACTAGTTGCATTCCGCGGGGCGGGGGTCAGGAATCAGGATATGAAGGTGTCAAAATATCTATCAGTTGAGATAGCTCACGAGTACATTGATTTAACTGTTCTATATTATTTCGTTTTTAATAGGCATATATTATTATTATATAATATATCTAATATATAAAATTCTCATGTCACGGTGTGCGTGGTTGAACTCCTCTGAAACGACTCGACCGACTTTCGTGAATCTTAGTGAGCTAGGGTTGAGAATCGGGCAACATCTACTCTTTTATCTTTATATTAATAAGTGTATTCATTTGTTGAATAAATAATAGTAAATTGTTACAACTCAAGACTGACGGCAACTATTCTTTGTGCGACGGGATAGCAATCATGAACTTTGCCATGGTGACATACTCTTTAGTAGGTATAGTCACTTCAATAAAATAATAATATTATGGGCGAAATACTTTATATGGCAAAACACGGTTTGCCGGGACAGCTAGTTATGTTATAATAATATATATTATAAACGTCAAGACTTAAATATTTACATATTTTTTGTGGGTTTAATACACCCATGGCACTATTGACAGTAAAACGTTAACAAAAAGGGGGCGCCTGAGGCTGAAGAATTGTCTCCTAGAATACTTATATTGTTAAAGCGTGGTAAGTCTAGTCTAGATAAAGCCTACGCCTGGTCTAGTTTCCTTCT
This sequence comes from Lysandra bellargus, assembly GCA_905333045.1. Classification (NCBI taxonomy): domain Eukaryota; kingdom Metazoa; phylum Arthropoda; class Insecta; order Lepidoptera; family Lycaenidae; genus Lysandra; species Lysandra bellargus. The sequence goes on from HG995326.1 coordinate 7,568,855, forward strand.
TTATATTTTCTGTGAAAAAAAATGAAATGTAAGCGCATCTGATAGTCTGTATGTCAAGACTTAAGGCTCTTAATCCGTTAATTAAAATCTTTCGATCGACTAGTGAGTTAATAGAAAACAAGAAGTAGGCTCTTAAATCTATTTTTGCTAGATATCCACTTTTGGGTATTGGCTTGAAAGCCTTAAAAGTTAATTTTCCAAATTAACATGTAATTTTGAAATAAACTTACGAAGTGGTTTCAAATTTAAAATAATTCAATAATTGTATTTAAAATATAATACAATATTTTTCGCCGCTTTGTTTGGGGAAAAGAAAATCTTTGAAATAAGGTAACCTTCGATAAGGGTACACGAAGATATAGTTTTAAATTCTAATAGTTTATTGATGTCATGATGTATATTAAATTAAGCCAGTGGTCCCCAACCTGTTTTTGTTTTTGGAACGAAGTTCCCTAATTTTTTTTATTTTTCACGCGGGCCGCAAACATTTTTGGTCTTGGTGTCGCGGGCCGCAACAAACATTTTTAGGTTTAAAAAATAACGTAATTTAAAATTAACGATTTACAAGTGAAAAAAGACTTTCATGTTGACTGTATAATATTTTGCCCGTGGGCGTGAATTTCAAGATGGTTTAACATCACGCGGGCTACAAATAAGGTCCCAGTGGCCCGCATGCGCAGGTTGGGGATAGCTGTGTAAAGCCCACAATAATTATAATAGTAACATCTATAAAATATATATTAAATTAACTGTGAGCACTACGGCTGCGGTGTTGAGCGTTTAGTCGCCTCAACGCTCTTCGAACTAGAAAGAGGTTGATTGTAGCGGCACAGTACTAGCGGCGCCAGCCGACGGTAACCAGCTCTGCCCCCCTTTTTGACGGGTAGCGGGAAGGGTTTGCCAGAGCCCAAAAGGTACCCGATTGATGGGATGTACTAATTTGTCTCTGAGAACAAATACTGGAATTATCCAACGAAACAATAATAATCTCGGTCTGATATTGAGACAAGACTTATCGAGTCTGAGTGTTATAGGTTTCCGTTACGAAGTTGTCTTTTCTGATACTATATTATCTGATAAGTTTGATAATAATTTATATCGAGATAAATCAGATACTGTTGATAAGTCTGATTATATCGAGACTTTGTTAGGTGAGATCTATAATGATTATAATCGATCGAAATGGAATCGATCTGCAACACTTATTATCAGGAATATTTTATAAGCAGTAGCTTAACTTAATCGTTTTTGGGATCATTTAAAACAATAATCTGGCGAATCCAACGAGGGTGCACCTAACGTCAGTAGGAGCCCTGGATCTATCCGGATCTGGTCCGGTTCTATCAGTGCCGGTACTCGGGAATGCTTCGGGTTCATTCGTAACCTGATCGTCCCGTACCTATATTGATCACTTTTAGGATATTTTCCCGATTGTCTGGTCTTAGTGACCTAAACAAATAAATATTGGGGTAGCTCGTTATAATCGACTTATTTGTAGATAAAATATGTTGCAAAAAATATTGAGGGTAGTAACTATAACGTTACGTAGATATTAAGTAAGTTTCGTTATGTACACTCGCGGTGTATCCCGAGTCCCAAAATTGGTGCAAGATTTATTTAATAATAATAATTATATACCGGCAGACATAGTAAATCATAATCGTAGTTCTATATTTAGAACAAAAGGATCGCGCGAGACGCGCATTGGTTGTTAACTGATGAGACTCGCAGTCTATCTAGTTATTAGCTCGAAATAGCTATTCTCTATAAAACGGCAAAGATATTAATATAATATTAATAATAATTATGTAGTTATATTTATAGAACAAAGAGCGCGGGAAAAACGCGCGGTAGTTGCAATTTTTTTATTTTTAAGCATTGTCGGAGACTCGTAGTCAATCCATACATAATGTTGATTTGAAAAATATCAATATATTTTTAATCGTAATTAACTCGCAGTTAACCCCCTCAAACCAGCCAACATAGTATTGTACTTCTATTTTTAGATAAAACATCGTCAGAGACTCGCAGTAAATTCCGATGCATATAAATTGTGCTTAGAGACCCGTAGTCAATCCACACATTATGTTGGTTTATAAAATAATTTAATATATAATTAAACTTGCAGTTATTTCCCCCAATCGGATATAGTTCTATTTATAGAATAGGTAAAACATCGTCAGAGATCCGCAATCAATTCCGATGCATATTATAGAATATAGTTTGTGTAAAAAGATTCACGGTCCAAACACACTGTACTTATTGACTCACAGTCGCAGTACGTGCCGGTTAGTTAAAATAATTGCAGTAATCACCTGCAGTTGTTTTCCCCAATCTGGCAATCATACAGTTTTATAATTCTATTTATAGAACATATAAAGCATACATAATATTATAGATCGTGTATAAAGACTCGCAGTCCCAACACATTGTACGTTTATTGACTCGCGATCGCAGTACAAGCCGGTTAGTATTGAATATACTTGACTCGTCTAGGCCTCGGTAGTGCCTGCCGTTTATTTAAGTATTTAATAGTACTTACATGTATTTTCTTATTACACGATAAAATAACACTGACTTTAGTTATTTTCAACACTGACTCAATCATTTTAATAATAATTATAATCAGCTGCAGCGCTTTGGCATGGTTACTAATTAGTATTCGTGCTCGCGTTGCCTCGCGTTAACAAAGAATGAGACATGCCGGAACGTCCAGTAACCGAGTGTGCGGGTAATTTTTCAACTACCCACATACGTCTTTGAAAAAATGCGATTGCCTAGCAGATACAGAGGTACTACTGGTTAGTAATTATATATCGAAGAATGAAGCGAAGAAATATAATTTATATTTTTTAATTCAAAATTTTCAGTAAAATGCTTACTTATTCTGCTATGATACAAACTTAACTACTGTACAGTAATATAAGGTACCTTAAGGTAGTTAATTTGGAAGAAAGAAGTATCAGGAAGTATCAGGAATGTTTAAATATTTAAAACTTTTAAAGCTGTAGGCCGTATACTTTGTTACCTGCAATGTTGTGAACATAATATTTTAATTAATAAGTACCTAATTACTTCTGCTTATTAATCTACATACTTAAATAGGCTTTAAGCTTTAAAGTTTTATAACATAAATTAAAGAAACGAGAAACGAGATTTGCAATTTTATTTATATGGTATGTATTTAAGTATCTACCTCAGGAGTTATTACTTATTTATGAATATGTAATTTGTTTTAATGATGGCAATAACAATTAGTTAAAACGTTATGGTTAAATTTAAAATTTCGTAAAAGCAATTTAAACTGCGAGCTACCCCAATTTTATGCTCACGTTACAAAATTCGTTATCTGTCCCGAGCGTACTCCAATAAATATTTTACAGCGACGGAATAAACTTACACATGTTAAAAATAATGTTCATGTATCGTACGCGGGAACAATAGTGTTTTTTATATAGAAAGTGTTGCACACACATGGTAGCACGTGCACCGAGCCAGCGGCGAAGGGTTGCGCTTGCGCAGCGACAATACCGTTACCCCTCACGCACACAAGCGCGGCCACGGTGTGCGCGGTGGGCGGGGCCGGGGGCGGGGCCTAGCCTACTTTGCATACCGCACACTGGCTCGCCCGTACGCGACGCGGTACGTAGTAGCGCTCATTTACATAATCTAATGAAATGTTCGCCAATTAAAATGTCGTCGTTGACTCTTCGACTCTATTATTGTCTTGCGTAATTGATTTGTTAGTGATAAGTTATGTTCTATCATTCACATGCAATAATGTATGATCCATGTGAATTTTTTTCGTTATTAAAGCATCGATAAATTAATAGACCTGGATCCTAAAAGGATAAGACATAACTTACTTTCTGATGGATGAAACCATAGGTTCTTGGTAGTGCTTCGTGTACTTAGAATACCTGCGAATTTGTATAGCTCTGAAGCTAGAATTAAGTCTGACACCTGGTCAGGTACCAGGTACCAAAGAGGACGAAAATTGGTCCAACTTTACTTATTTTCTGATGGCTAATATTTATATATGTTACGCTCAAAGACCGAAATCGCTCAATGAGCGAAAAAATGGCTCACAACGCGTTGTGGTCACAGGTAAACAGCCAAGACGCGAAATTCGCGCGATTTCGGTCTTTGAGCGTAACTTAAATAAAGAAAAATAAAACTAAATACTTATTATTTATTAAGATCAGATTACCTTATATTAAAAAAAAAAACAATAACAAACAATAGCACTTTGCGCCAGACACACAGACAGTAATAGTATTAGCACGGATATTATGGAACTATGGATATTTTGCAAATAATAATGAAAAACTTGATTTGCAGTGATTTTGTAAAAGAAAAAATATTTTGTAGTACGCGTGGTTATTCCGTATCTTCCATACCTATGGATGATTAATCAATCAAGAACAAATCAAGAAAAACGAATAGCATATCAGCCACGACAGGAATTTCGCGTTATGGCCTTTTTGTGATTGTCAGAACGCGTCGTGGCCGTTTTCATTAGAGCCACGAAGCGAATTTCGCGTCGTGGCTGTTTCACTGTGACCACAATGCGTTGTGAGCCATTTTTTCGCTTATTGAGCGATTTCGGTCTTTGAGCGTAACATATATAATTTGTAGATTATTGTTCTGAACTAGTATCATGTAGTGTAAGACACTTTTCAATGACCATAACTATTATCAGACGTTTTGAAAATAACTTTGTTGCTATTTTTTTTTCAAAGGCGTTAATTTTTATTTTATAAATTAATATAACACCTTAGAAAACAAAACGATATTGCAAGAATTTATTTTCTACTAACTGTTGCCGGCGACTTTGTCCGCGTCAGCATACTGCATAATATAATAACAGAGAGGGGAAAATTATCCATCTTTGTTATTATACTATGCAGTATGTTGACACGGACAAAGTCGCGGACAAAGACACACTACATGATGCTAGTTCAGAACAATAATCTACAAATTATATATAAATATTAGCCATCAGAAAATAAGTAAAGTAAGACTAATTTTTTGTCCACTTTGGTACCTGGTACCTGACCAGGGGTCACACTTAGAGCTACACAAATTCGCAGGTATTCCAAGTACACGAGGCACTACCAAGAACCTATGGTTTCATCCATCAGAATACGTACGTTATGTCTTATCCTTTTGGGATCCAGGTCTATAAGAATCATTTAATATTGATAATGTTGACAGTTATTCTACAGTAATCTGCTAATTTTCAGTTACATTACAACATACCTACCTATTTGGAATTCTAATTTTTATATTATGTATTTTAAATTTTAAATGGCTTTGATAGGTTCTACCTACCTACTTTGAACCTACTCTACATTAAAATGCATGTAAAGTTTCATGTACAATAGACACTTATTATTAATGAACCGTTAAACCACTGTTAAGTCGCGTAGACCGTAGACATACAGACCTATTACCTACCCAAGGCGCAGCGTAGTCGTTATCTATACCTATGCACAACGTTTGTAGAGCTTTAAAAAGCTTTCAATGCAAGGAGTAGGTATAACACGTGCTCTACTTTTTTCTATAGCAATCTACCGTAATCGTAAATCACACTTTTCAATAAATAGTTCTCATCAGTATAACGGTTGTAAGTTTTTAACCTGAAAGGAACATTCTCGAAGCAGAACATTCTCCTCTTTAAAACATTTGAATAAAGAGTTTGTTTGTCGACTTGGCTCGCTTCCGTCACCTCCGTAATTAGCTGTAGCAACTAATTAGTATGCACGGGAAGAGGTTGGTTATTAACGCTGGCTAATTGTGGCTGACAGAAATCTTGATTATCATCAGGTGAAGGGGGACTGATAGGGCTGCCACACAAGCTATAAAATATCAATTAACATATTTTTTTAATGTTTGGTATCTGCTACATATGATACCTAGTTGTTATTAGGTAAATATGGTAATAAAAACATGACATAAAGTAGTTTAATAGACCAGTTAAACTCAACATTAACGGGTTTTATTTCGATACAACATTGCTCAGTCTGAAGCAAAAGAAAAGAAATTGCATTCAGGTAAACATTTGGCATGTTTTATAACAAATAATAATAATAATAATAGGTATCTATGGACGCTTCACACCACGTCAGACTAGTCCCGTGCTAAGTTCCTGAAGGACTTGTGTTACAGGTACCAGACAACGAAAACATAAGATTTTTCTTACCATTACTTTACTAGACCCGGGAACATTGAAAACTTTTTGTTCCGTCGGCGGGATTCGAACCCGCGACCCCCGGCTTGAACTGCCACACACTCAACCAATTGAGCCATAGAAGTCGTCAAGTTTAGGTAGTTACAAATAAGGTTGACACTACCTGAGAAATTGATGCAGATTGCGTACCTAGGTTATTTGGTCGGGCTATGGCAAGTCAACGTAAGCTATCAGCTGAGCTTGACATAGCTTAACTAAATCATGTAGGTCTACAGTATCTATGAATCAATTTCTCTGACAGTACATACCTACATATTAACTGGCGAGCATCAGCCCTGCGCGGGATTCCCGCATATAGACGGAGGCGGTCAAGCGTGTAACCACTCGGAGTGCCAAGAGGTGACTCCATGAAAATTTTACAGACTGAACATAAACACTTTTTATTGTAGGCAGAGTTCTTCACACTTTTGCGGTTTACATGAGTTTCGTATACCTATCTTGAAGTTATGACAAGTTAGGTTATTTTCATGCGTTAATTTAAATGCTGTAGTCGGTAGCGTATAAGTCTTCATCTTGAACTGCTTGAGAACGTCGTATTTTAAATAAGTAATATTTTTGCATTGTAATTTTATGTATTTTAAAATATTTATATCTTAGTTACATATGTAGTAGGTAAGTAAAAACAAGCATTTCCATACATAATAAAATGTCTGAAGTACTTAAATGAATAAAATAATAGTTGATTTAAGCATTACTCACACAGTGTAAGCATTTTCTATAAATTACCCTTAATACCGAAGAAATTACCTTTTACCTAGCAAAATATAGTGAAATTATTCAATATTTTATTCATTCGATATTTTTTGTTGAATTGTTTTGAATTTGTCAAGTTTTTGTTGCATACAAACGAGAATAACCTTTTTATTAATCGATCCATTGCGTACGGACGTGCTGTAAAAACAAATGAATATGTATGAGTCACTACATTCATGGAAAATGCACGGATATGGTTTATACAGTGTTAGGGAATACAGAAGTATTTAAAGTAAAAAGGTCTTTCTACGACCGGTATTAAAACATTTATAGACACAATCGTTTCCCAGCTGTGAGCGACCAGTTTTATAAGTCTCAATTAAACGTTAAAACATTCCAACTGAAGTGTTACAGTTTGATATACAGATAATTATGCATTTTTGTTAGTAATGAAGTTAATTAAGGATGCATTATTATATTTAAGTAGATATTATCGACGAGAATGAAGCGCGCATATGCGTGCGCGCCGCTTGATCGCGCGCCGACGCATAACACAACATTGTTATAGATGATATACTCATTACCATATTGGTATCCATCAAGATAATTTGCCTATCGTGCCCATCAGTATGTATGTTCACGCTCGTGCATTTTAAGTAGGTGTAAAATACCTAATACTTTTGAAAAATGCATGCCAAATGCCGCAGCGTACACCGACAGAGAGATTCTCTTGAATGTTTGCGTTCGTTTTGTTCATTAATTAATACTGTGAATTGACTATCCTCGAGGTGAACTGAAACTAGAGATTTATTTAATTAGTTTTATTGGTTTCAATTAAATAATATTATAAATATGTCTCCTAATAAGTGGCGTCACGAATCAGTATCATTATATTTTACCTAGTTCTCGTGACGTGTCTATGTGTGCGGCGCGGACCATTACCGCCAGTGGGTCAGTGGCGCGGCAAGGGTTGTCAGCCGGCGCCGCTCGCATAACAATCGCAGCTAATTCCCCGATTTTTTAGCAAAAACCGTTATTTCACCCATAAATATCACCCTTCCAAAAATTCGAATTTCAATATCCCCGGGAACAATGAGCGCATCGAATTTTTTACACTCGATGCTTTTTTAAAAATATGGGGTAATGCACTTTTTATTGCAAAAATTGTGAGCTTTTAGCGGAGAGTCGGTCGTTATTCCTTCCCACGGCCGGGAAATGGGTCACGCATTGTTCGGCTCCTTCGTTTTTGCGTTAAAAAACAGATTTCGCCGGAGACGCGGGCCGGGACCTGTCGGCTCCCCGCGCCCCGCGCGCCCCTGACACAGTTTTTTGGGGTAAAAACATAAAAATGATGTCGCAGCTTGCTTTCGAATTTTCTCAGGAGCCGTTTTTTTCGCGATAAATCTAGATGCGGCGTGTAGTACAGGAGGCGTAGCGGCGCAAGGGTTGCCCGACATCTGTCGCGGCTGCGTTTACCCGTTTTCGAGTAAATTCGAGGGCGAGGGCATAGGGACGCGAGAGGGAGCAATAAAATGATTAGGTAAACAAAGCGTCAGGGGCGGACGGGGAGGCGGGGAGGCGAGGGGCGCGGAGAGGGCGGCCGGGCCGGCCGGAGGAGATTACCTCCGTTTTAACGCGTGAAAGATTTCAAAGGCGACCCCGGCCACTTCACAAATAATCCATCAACATCTCGTCGGCGCCGGCCGAAGGGCGCAAATTCGATTCTGAAGTAGATTGGAGTGCATATTCAGCTAACGAGGTTTGAGAGGAGCGTCCTCGTGTACCTGGCCTCGGGAGTCTCCACGTAATCAGTGGCCCTCTTATGGTCGCCTTCTGGCCTTCAAATGTCGTCAAAGAAATTCGGTTTCCGTACCTGCTAACAAAGATTTTTTCCCGGCGCTAGTAAATATTATGAAAATTACATACTTACTTTAATAGCGTACTATTGATTGAAGTCATTTTTAACCGACTTCCAAAAAAGGTTATATGTTCGGCTGTGGATATATATCATATATATATATATATATATATATATATATATATATATATATATATATATATATATATATATATATATATTTTTTTTGTATGTTCAACGATTACTCCGCCGTTTGCGAACCGATTTTCGAAATTTTTGTTTTGTTGTATTAGGTTTCACTCCAATTTGGTGCCATGTTCACAAAAGTGGTGACCTGATGATGGGATTCATGAGTAATCGAGGGAACTCCTCGAAATTTATATGGAAATATATGGTGATTTTGGTTTTATGAGAAGCATCCTAAGCATATGCTACCAAAGCGCAAGATTTTGCACCGAGGTATACTATGGTTCCGAAGCTACTAAGAGAACTCCGGATTCCTTATAGATACAAGTTTGGGAGTTCAGGCGCTGTTTTAAGAACTGAAAGCATATACTACTATGCAAATTACATTCATCATCATCATCATCATCATTACCACGTCAGGGTCACCAATGTCACCAAATTCAACCTTATCTCCAGAGCATAAGGCACACATTTGACATTACTCCTGAGAAGTTAAAGTTGCTTCGATAATGTAACATTCTGTTTCACTTCGCCGAGATATTCTGGAAAACAACCTAATTTCAACCTTTTACATTGCGTTTAGCGTTCATAGTATAATAACGCATCGCATCGCATATCTGCCAGGGCTGTCAAGCAAGCGGCGCGGCGGCGCGGGCGCGGGCCGGGTACACAGAATACAAATTACTCACGGAGCTGAGGTACTATGTGCGCTGCGTGTGCGACAAGTCGAGCGATTGCCAGCCTATTGGAACTAGTCCGGTGACTGGCTACTTAGCACGTCACACGTGTTCACTTCGATTTTTTAATGTATTGTTTAAAATTATCTGCAGGCTGCAGCTGATATTATAATATTTTGTAAGTGTGACTGTAATAAGATACGTAGAATAATATACACGTGTATTATTCTACGTATAGTACGCGTTTGCTTACTAGGTAACTGAAAAGAGTGAAATTATTATTTTTAACAAAAAATTAAAACCGACTTCCAAGGTAAAACAATAATAACATCCTTATAATATGAACTAAAAAGTATTAAATAATTATTCCTATCTAATAGTGCCTTTTTCCGAATTCGGCTAAAATTCAACTATTTCTGTACTCAATCTTCATAATTTTGAAGTCGGTGCCAGTTCCAAAAGTTTCAAATATTCTGTCAGAGAACAGAAGATTCATCTGGTACTGACTTCAAAATGATGAAGATTGAGTACAGAAATAGTTGAGTTTTAGCCGAATTCGGAAAAAGGCACTATTAGATAGGAATAATTATTTAATACTTTTTAGTTCACATTATAAGGATGATAATATTGTTTTACCTTGAAAGTCGGTTTTAATTTTTTGTTAAAAATAATAATCATAATATGTTTTCCTTTTAATTATGTATTCGTTCATCGATATAATGATGCAACTTTTTACATCTAAGTATTACAATATCTATTTCATGGTAACTTAATCTACCCTTCATACATAGGCTGCACTAAAAATATCGGGAATGGAATACTTCCACTATTCCTGTCATATTAAAATCTTTTTAATTGAAAACTCCTTGGTTTTAAAAACCAAATACCATTTATTTATTTAAAAAAAGATTCTCGGTCTTGTCACAAGGTCTTGTCAAACTTGTTTAGTCGTTGAGAAAATGGAATTGACTCGAGAAAATTCTAGAGCGATGATTTATTATGACTTTCGAAGTGGTTTAACACAAAAACAGTGTGTTGATCGGATGATTTCTGCATTTGGTGATGAAGCCCCATCCAAAACCACAATTTATCGCTGGTTTGCTGAATTTCAACGTGGACGTGTCAGGCTCAGTGATGATCCCCGTCAAGGTCGTCTGCAGTCACCAAAGAAAACGTTGATGGACATGTGACATACCGCGAAATTCAGGCAACTTTAGACATTGGCATGAGTCAAATACAAATAATATTGCATGAACAATTAGGTTTAAAAGAGTTGTTTTCCCGATGAATACCGCATTTGCTCTGTGAAGAGCAAAAAGCGGCTCGCGTTACTTGGTGCGTCAGAACTCTCGAAAGATTCCACGCAGGATCCTCAAATGATGTATACAACATCGTATCAGGTAACAAATCCTGGATATACGCGTACGAACCCGAAACTAAAAACCAGTCACGAGTTTGGGTGTTCGAAAATGAGTTAAAGCCAACAAAAATTATTCGTTCACGGAGTGTTGCAAAAAAAAATGGTGGCCACGTTTGTCTCCAAAACCGGCGCGACGAAATATTGCGACTATTCCTCTTGAGGGACAAAGAACGGTTAATGCAGAATGGTATGCTAGCATTTGTTTGCCACAAGTCGTATCTGAACTCCGTAAAGAAAACTGCAACCGCCGCATCATCCTCCATCACGACAATGCGAGTTCTCACACCGCGCACAGAACAAAAGAGTTTTTAGAGCAAGAAAACATAGAATTATTGGACCATCAGCCCTAATGATTTCTATACTTTCCCTAAAATAAGGAATAAATTGCGTGGTCAGAGATTTTCATCACCTGAAGAAGCTGTGGACGCCTACAACGGCCATTTTGGAGACCCCAACTTCGGAATGGAATGGTTGCTTCAATGATTGGTTCCGTCATATGGAAAATGTGTCAAATTTCGCGGAGAGTAAGTACTTCGAAAAGCAATAAACACATTTTTAAATAGTACTGTTGTGTCACCTCCTTGATTCCCGAAATTTTCAGTGCCGCCCTCGTAGCAATGATTTATATGACTGTAATAATATTAAGGGCCTGTTTCACCACTTCCTGATATGAGCCGAATAGGCTACCCACCACTAATAACTAGACAGATGAAGTATGGAGAATCTGTCAAAAAAGTTGTGGATAGCCTATTCGGCACTTTATCAGGAAGTGGTGAAACAGGCCCTAAGTTTTATTTGCCTTTTTAATAATATGACGTAACTCTTCCCCTCTTCTTTTTAATTGAAGAGATGACTGGATATGGTGGATATTAATTATTATTTATTATGTAACACACAGGGGCAATTACTCAATTTTTACATTATTTTTTTAACAAACCTTGTATTTTACGTACTTTATCATAAACAATTTGACTATCTGAATATCTGGCTACACAAAATCCAATTTCTTTTTATACAAATCATTTTTCCGGACCCAAAGCATCCGTTCATGCAAAAAAACAAACATTTTCAAATTGTTATACTTACCCACTCACGTGACACGTCTTTAATGATCAACTCTCACCATGAGTTTGTTTATCGAACAAGCAATGTTTTTTTGTTTTTAAATGTGTATGCGGCCAGTCACGTTGGGAAGCAAATCAGTGACGACTGACGAGTAGCGGGCTTCCTGCGCACACCTGCGTTTATTCACTAATTTGAAGCTTTATTATATTCGCCGGTACAAAAAATATTAAAATATCGTGTTTCTATCACAAAAACTCTAACGGTTACGGTAAAGGTGCATCCATTGTTTTATTGAGAACCGAAAACACACATGAATTTGAAATGAATTAGGTTGAACTTAGCATGACTTACAAAGTTAGGTAAAAAATTACCATTTTAAAATTTTTCCTTATAAATTGTATTTAAATTTTAAACTAAGAAAAACCTTCCTTCAGAAATAAACCTACTTTATATTCTGAGCATGACGCCCTAAACTGCACTGCCACAGTATGCTTTGCATTTTAAAAGCTCTAAAAGCTCCTGAAGTCATTCAAATGTAACAAGAAGTTTGTAGCGTAGTTCCTTGAGCTAAAATCCATACTAATATTATAAATGCGAAAGTGTGTCTGTCTGTCTGTCTGTCTGTCTGTTACCTCTTCACGCTCAAACCGCTGAACCGATTTCGCTGAAATCTGGCAGGGAGATACTTTGAGTCCCGGGAAAGGACATAGGATACTTTTTATTCCGAAAAAAATGTACGGTTCCCGCGCGATAAACGAATTTTGGCGCAACGAAGTTGCGGGCGTCATCTAGTGTTTACATAAATGAAATATCGTGATTGGAAAGTATTATCCAGAGAATTTGATTCAAAGGCATGTTGCGGAGCATCATATTGGGTCGGCTTATGTCAAATGAAGTCAGATCACAACCATAGAATTATTCTAGCCCGACTAAATAACATAGGCCCGATATCTGCCTACCTAGTCAATGAATGGTTAACAACCAATTTTAAAGATTCTCGAATCAACGAAGAAGCGTTTAATAATAATAATATGATGAAGTCTACTTAGCATTTAATGTCCCAATAGTATTTGCAGTTCCCAGAACTGGTATAAATATGTATGGAGGAATCAGCTATCCGTGACAAACTAATAAATGCATTAATTAAAAAGAAAGTCTAGTATAAGGTCACGGGAGCTTCTAAGTTCGTTGTCGTTTTTATAAAACGGCTTTCATCATTACTCTACAGTCTACAGTCTACGTTATTATAGTGCGTAGGTAACACTTTGCTGTTAATTAGATACTGGAAATACGGATATACGGAATACCGGGAAGTTTAAAGGTATCAATAGTATTGCTTAGTAGGAGGATGTATTAACACGCTAGGCTTAGATATTATGAGAAAGGACATAGGACAATTTTGATCCCGGAATGTAAACGTACGGTTCTCACGTGAAAAACGAATGGCTAAGCAACGGAATTACAGACAAACTGTAGTTTTTTTACACTGCAGCAGTCGAAACGGCCAAGGACAATGTAACGGCGGAGGCAGCGGTCGGAACGGCGCGGGCGCTGCACTGCACTGGCGACAACAATATTGCAATTACACCCGCTGTCGCCAGATCTTATCCAGCTACTAATTATACTTCATTAACCTGCATGTCACGCGCTTGTCGACCCTACTGCCCACGATATAAGGGCGGGAGCCCCGCGGCCGCCGCGTCGAGCTGGTGTCATGTGTATTTGCATCGCGCATGCGTGATGCGTTCATATCGTTTATTGCGCTTTCTCTTAGAATTAATCCGCTTTATTATTCTTTTAATGGATGGTGGATTCTTGGTTTTTGGAATTCGAGAAGCGGAATTTATGATTGCAATTACGAACGTGAAATGGAATAATTTTAAATACGTAACGTCGAAACGGTTATGTATAGGAGGTACTCACGACTGACAATAAAGCGCGCTGAGTGGTTTTTAATTATTGTTATCGTTAAAGTTGAGTTAACCTCAATAAATTTTCATTACTTAATTTTGTAATATGCATGTCTTAAGTGAATTACTTTAGCATAATGTAACAAATTTGCTACAGTCTGCAGACTTCTAATTTGTTCGCAAAATTACAATCAAAATTCAACACGAACTTAAATATTGTTGGTTTACTTATTAAAATTATCACGTCCATTAGGTAATACGTATCTACTAAAGGTATTATCAGTTATTAATATTACAGAAACTGTTGCACTTTTCTGACATGAATTTTGATGAGTTAGTTATGAAATACTAGTTATTACGATAATTATTTTGTAACTTGTTAGTTGTATTTAAACTATATTTCTAGATGAAGTTACTACACACATAAATTAAAGTGCGGAAAAAATCTTGCGGGGAGAGCATTAGATTTTCCAGCTCCAAAAAGTAATCTAAGGCCCGTTTTCGTGTCAGTGGTAGATTTCCTTCTTAGAAAAAAACCGGTTTAATTATTTCAGACCGTGAGTCCCTTCGATGGAAATAAACAAAATATCTTTCTTCGTTATTGTATAAATATAGGCTAGAATATATATTTTAGTAACTAGGTCTAAGCCGGCAGTCAAAGTAACGCAGCCGGTGAGCACAGAGATCGACGAGGTGACGTACAAGAACGGCGTACTGAATAAAGAAAGGTTAAAGCAGGTACGGTACCTTATCGACTAAAATTATTGATACTCTATATCAAATATGACGATTTATGAAATTCTGTGCTTCAGTTCCTCATATTTTTGATTTAGTATAGAAGTATGTAATACTTAAAGCGTTAAATTCATTGACTCTACCTTTGCCGTTACAAAAGCGCTCTATTCGAGCATGATCGGCTTTAGACAATTAAAATCTACTACTAGGTAGGTATACAACTCACGATCCACGCTTCCGACCGTAGCCCGTTCGATTCCACTCGATTCCGCTCCGATTCAATTCGGTAATCGATTCCGAGACGCGAAAGAATCCATTGTTCGGCCGAAATATAAAATTACTTGTCATAACGATGCTATCGGGTTATTTTAAACTATAGACTAGGTATTGTCTGTCCGCGCAGAGTTAAGATGTTTATTCAGATTTCTTTGTTTGCATCTAATAAATAGATCGGCCAGATATATTATCGATCATCGTCGTTGCAACACCGATCGGCTAGGTATAAGTCGGTATGTTTTAGCTTTAAACAAAAGAGCTTTTTGTACTCGCTTTGCAACGCAAGGATTGATACTATTAGATATCGCCTTGATATTTTCAGCGAAAACGTTGCTTAACTTCTTCGTGGAATTAAGACAAGAACATACTATTCAAAAGAAAGTTTTTTTTTGTCTATGCCATTTCTGTCATTATCATGCCATTTCTGTCACCATCAGGATTGGGGTCAATACCCGAAACCGATACGCTGTCAGTGTCTGCGCGGGCGCAGTCACGGCACGAGCGGCGGTCACGAGCGGCCGAGATTTGAATACTAGATAATTAATATCGCTTTATTAGTGACGCGGCCGATACCCGATACCCGCTTTGTGCGAGCCGACATTGTATTTGCATTCTTCGTATCGATTTTTACCCGAATACGCAACGGAGGGTTAAATTTTTCAATGTAAGCATTATGAGATATTAATGTAAGATTTGAGCTTCAGAGGCATCGTCAGATTCTTGATGGTACAAAGAAGTGGTTAGGTTATTATGAATGTTGAAAATGGTGGTGCAAGGGGTTACTAGGATTTTATTACATTTCTTCTCACCATAGTCCATACTTTAAGCATAATATTATGAGGTAATCCCACAGTCCCATACGAGCTTTCAAAGTAAATTATGAAAACGATATTTGAAGATCCAGACCCAGGGCAAGGATACCTTTTATAATTATTATAAACATAACTTATTATTATTATTAATTAATAATAAATCTGACCTTAATTATCTGTTGTAATATTTAATTCTTTAAAAACTTCACGCAATGCCGCGATTAATATATCAGTTATTGAACCTTTTCGAAATGAAATTCTCTTGTCACATGCGTACCACCTGAATAACTTAGTATAAACCAATACAGAGGTGTCACCACATAAAATACCAAACTTATTCACCGTACGTGAATCTCAACAGGTTGTGAGTTGTGACATCTCAAAATGGCTAACGAGCGTTGAATATAAACACCAATTGGGAGGCGTTAGTAAAATCCACTAAGGGCTACCGCCCACTTGAGACGTCAGAATTTACATTAGACGCATATAATATTATAAAACTGAAGAGTTTGTTTCAACGCGCTAATGTCACGAACTATTCTAATTTCAACGTAAACTACAGGGAAGGGCTTGGAAGGACTTGGAAGGACTGTGCTTTTTTGCTGGAAAATATAGGATTTCCACGGAATCACTTACTTCGTCTAGTACAAAATATTTGTGTGTGCTCAAATCCACGTGATTTGCACAGTTGTAATGTCTTAAGAATGTCTCAACTCTCAAGTGGGCGTGAGCCCTAACGCATGGTGTGGGACTGCGCATAATTACGCGTGTATGCGCAGGCGCAGATAGCGATCTGTCGCCGGGAGGGGCGACGGGGGAGGAGAGGAGTGTCAGCTCCGCATCGGGAAACCTGGCGAGATAACATCAGATCAGGCGATCGATCAGGATATCTTACCGATGCATATCAAATGATTTTTTTATTCGAAAGTCCTTTATTTAAAATTAATTTTCCAGCGTCAACGGCGATAAAAATATTTATGAGTAATTAAAAGTCCTTAGCTGGAAGTACTTTGCCCCTTAAGAGACTTAACTTGAATTATTCAATTTGGTTGTAATCCCCGGTTCAATAATTCCTAAAGTACATTACAAATCCGTTAAATCCAAGTACATAGTTAATATCCACGAATAATAAAAACTAAGGAAAAGTAACTCCGTCAGAAAACATGTCCTACAATACCTACTTGTCAAAAATATAAAATACAGTATAGACTATAGAGTGTCGATTATCCCAACCAATTACAGATCATGGCTGTGCAGAAAATATCCCGTTATCTATCAAATATAAAATGTTTAGCATTCAAAACTTCCTACTTAAAATCATTCCCATAATGTTAATTAAAAGGATATCCCTGGGTCTCTGACTGTCGCGTTTGTGCAAAAAAAGGATTTTGGCGCCCCTTTAGGAAAATTTTTTGGGTCCTTGGTTTTGGCGCCCCTAAAGATGGCGATTTGGCGCCCCTAGAGGATGGCGCCCGTGTGCATTGCACACATTGCACATATGGTAGCGGGGGCCTTGTTTCTAGACCCTAGTATGTTCGTGAGGGTGATTTTGTATCTTGTGACAGCAATGCAACAGGTGATTAATAGCAGAATTTGTGCTATATCTGTTGTTACAAGATATAAATAAAGTCACTCGACTGATGAGTTTGGAATAATAGTCGAAGCATGGGCATAATTTTTAACAGACTTCCAAAAAGGAGGAGGTTATATGTTCATCTGTATATATATATTTTTTGTATGTTCAATCATAACTTCGCCGTCTGTGGACCGATTTCCATGATTTTTTTGTTGTTGTACAGGGTTGAATTTGAATTTGGTATCATGTTTACAAAAGTGGTGATCTGATGATGGAATCCATGAGGAATCGAGGGGACTCCTTGAAATTTGTATGGAAACATATAGTGATTTCAATTTTTTCTGAAGCATTCGAGGTAAATACTACCAAAAAGTAAGACTTCGCATCAGGTTATACCCTGGATCCGAAGGTACCGAACAGAACTTTTGAATGCTTATAGGTACAGGTTCAGGGATTTCGGCGTTGTTTATACAACTGAAAGCATAAGCCAACACATCAATTTGATTGATCATCATCATCACAACCATAATTATACCATGAGTTATCACATTATGACCAAATTATTGGTACTTTTCGTGATATTTTGCATCGAAGCAGATGTTTTTGATGATTATTTCGCTGTTTGTGGACCGATTTTCAAAATTCTTGTGTTTTTGTGTAGGGTAGATAGTAATTTTGTATAACAATTACGAAAGTGGTGAGCTGATGATAGGATCTATGAGCAATCGAGGGAAATCCTTGAAATTTATCAAAACACTCATAGTGGTTAAAATGTTGTTTCTAGAAACTTAAACGTACGTTACGAATAAGAGAAATTTCATATGAAGGTGTTTTTTGGTCCAAAGGCACTGAACAGAACTCCTGAACCTTTAAAGATAAAAGTTTGGAAATTACAGCATCGCTTAGATGCAAGCATTTACCACAATTCCGTTTACAGTAACATAGTGTGAATAGTTAACATTCGTATTGGTTATTTACACATAAAGCCTTATTTTGTAGGATAGCTAAAAAGAGTGAAATTATTATTTTTAACAAAAAAATTAAAACCGACTTCCAAGGTAAAAACAATAATAACATTAATATGAACTAAAACGTATTAAATAATTTTTACTATCTAATAGTGCCTTTTTCCGAATTCGGCTAAACCTCAACTATTTATGTAGGTACTCAATCTTCATAATTTTGAAGTCGGTACCAGATAGCTGAATCTTCAGTTCTCTGACAGAATATTTGAAACTTTTGGAACTGGCACCGACTTCAAAATTATGAAGATTGAGTACAGAAATAGTTGAGGTTTAGCCGAATTCGGGAAAAGGCACTATTAGGTAGTAAAATTTATTTAATACTTTTTAGTTCATATTAATGTTATTATTGTTTTTACCTTAGAAGTCGGTTTTAATTTTTTTGTTAAAAATAATATTTCGAATAATCGAATATATCTGTGCATATGAATCGATTTTATAATTGTACGTAATTTATGAATCGTAAGGTTCACCTGTCTGTTCACAATAAACCGGAAGGAGGCCCAATTTGAATATCGAACACGTTCATTCAAATTACGGTTTTTGTGACGACCATTGTAATTTTTATTTTAGGCATTTTCTTAATTATTGAAATCACATGAATATAATCCCATGAAATATCAGTCTTAAAACTTTTTAAATAAAATATTATTATGTACTTAAAATCAAGTACCTATTATACACAATATTGTAAAAAAAATAAGTACATATTATTATTATATGTATTTGGTTTATATCGAAATCTCTCCGTGTGGCCACCTATAGGCTATATTATAATATAATACTTAGTCATTATTATAATACATATCTCTAAGACCGTGATTCCTGGTTGACACTAAAATCATTGAATTTTTAAACATGATTAAATTATTAAAACAGCTGTATGAGTATATAAAGTAATATTAATCTTAAGTTTTTTATGCTTAATTTTAAGTAATAAAAAAGTTATTAAATACTAAGTTATTTAAACATGTGCGTGCGTTGATGTCTAATATTAGGTTTTTAAAACTTAACTTATTAAAATATTTTTGAACTTGCTTAACAGATGAATATTATTGAGTAGGTTTGAGTTTATACTTAATATGCGATGTCCAGTTCTACACGCATACATATTTATATAATAAATGCAAAAGTCTGTTTGTCTGTCTATCTGTGAAGAGGGCGTGCGAACCGATGAACCGATTCTGCGGAATTTTGTTAAGGAGGCACTCCGAGTCCAGGAAAGGATATTGGATGGTTTCTATTATTAAAAAATGTGTGGTCCACTGAGTTGTAATGTCGTAAAAAATCTGCGCAACGTTAAAAACCATGTTTTGCTTATTAGATTAACATTCTTATAAGATTCGGAACTCTTTTTCATTCAGAATAATATTATTATTTATTTTTGTCCCATGATTCAAGACGTGAGTGGAAGAATAAGGTAATGGAAAAACTTCCCTTTTTTGCTTAAATGGAGGCTTTAGGGTCGGAATAATTTGAAATTGAAAAACAGGGGATTATATGTGTAGCCAGATATATTAGATAGGTTATGAAGTACATAAGTTACAAGTTTTATGAAAATAATAAGGGAAAAATGAGATATTGTCTCGTACCTATGTTACAAAATGTCACTTGTTCGATTCTTCCACTCACGTCTTCAATTATGTTGCAACTCGCATGTAATAACTTATAAGAGCTATAGCTTATAAGACATAATATGTAGTCCAATCTGTTAGTTTTATGTCCATATTAATTGTTTACCTACATAATAATTACATAATAATTGTTTTTTAAACACAATTAACTTCAATCAACGAACAACATAACATTATTATCATCTTGATGTCTTCATATTTTAATGACGTTAAATACGCAATATCTATAGAAAAGACGAAAGAGATATAATAATAATAATAATATAATATCTTCGTTAGAATAAGTATTCTGATGTCAGTCTTTCTTATCAGTTACTGTTATAAAAAGTTTCTTATTGTTAAGTTCTCTTATTCTTCTACAGGACGATTCTTCGTACTAAACTAAGAGTAGTATGGTATGTGTTTATGTGAATATGGTATTTATTAGAGAAGAGGATTTTAGAGCAATTGGTTCGTTAATTAGCAGGTATAAGTATTTTATATGATACATCGGTGGCCGCGGAGAGCGGCGCGGGCGGCGCGGGCTCCTCGGCATAAACCTTGGCATTAATTAATCAATTTGAATGCGAGAGGCTCGCGTGCTGATATACCTTGTTTGTTTTCATAGTCACTAACTTTAATTGCCCACTCCGACTCGTAATTACGAAGATTTCTCGCTCGAAACTGAACCTTACGGGGACGCAATAGGGCGCGACGGCCGGTGCAGCCGCGCGATTGTTGGTGCAACAATAGCCGGGATTAGTTGAGGACGGCCTAATAAGACTCCATGACGAGGCTTCCTATGAAACATTTCTACTCAATGTTAATAGGAGAGAATTATTGTTGGGGACTCGACGTGGCTAGCTATCGATCACAAACAGAGACATATCTTAGCTATCGTTGGAACAGACTAGGATGAAAGTGGCATTTTCGGAGGACAATGGATAAGGCACGGGTGCACGGGCGAGTCGGCTCGACCAAAGGCGCGGGCGCATAATAATTTAGCAGGCGATGATGTATCGGGAGCGTGGGAGCGGCGGTGGAACCGGCCATTAGCGGCGCCGCGCGGCAGGGGGCGCACGACCGAGATGGGCCACCGACGTATTTGCATCTTATTAATAATGCTATAGAATGGAGGTCGCGGGAGAAACAAAGAACATATTGTTCCACAGTATTAGGTACTGTTCATTTGTGATTGACAATTAGTTTTATTATTCACATATTTGGATATGCCGTCTTAAAACGGAGAGTGTTATCATTTATGCAAGAATGTATAGGCATACTTATATACTAACTACAAAGACATAATATGAGTGAATTCTTAGATGACAGGTTACGAAGGTGTATCTCTTAAAAAAGGCAAACCCTGCATGCGCTACCTCGCATTAGTTAGCCTCTTCAGTCTTCATAAGTTAGCTGAAGTTGCTTTTTTATGAGATTGTTAATTATAGCATCGTTGGCCCATGACGATTGACGGCTATGAGTGTATACTATAGTCCATACCACGAGTCACGAGCCGGCCGGTAATTATAATATTTTAATATAAAAGTAATTAGCGAATGATACAAGATAAAAATGTACAGCCAGTAGAGTCCGCGGGAGCTCTATGAAATAATAACGCGTACGCTCCCGTTGCGTGCGGGCGGCGGGCGCGCATGCACGCATACCATTATATAAATAAAATTATGCTTTAATGTCGGCCGCCACATCCGTGCGACCCGGTCTGACCTTTACTGACCTCCGAATTTTCGATTACGCCAATTATTGACCAAATAAGCCTTAATGGTGTGAAGCTGCCCGCCCTTTGTTTTGACATAGATCATTTTTAGCCCGTAACTGCAGGACAGACTGGAGTAGCTGTACCACTTCAAAGTCGATAAAATGCTTAAAATTCAATATACCATTCGAAACTATTACCTGGTAGCCATCTATTTTCACAAATTGGATTACGGCTCGGCTCACCTTCATCGGGAATTAAAGATATCATAAATATTATGGTAAGAGCGCGTTCCCACGGCGGCGTGGCGTACAATATTAAATAACATGACGAGCGGCACGGCGACGACGGAGCTCGCTCACATGCCGCGGTACACTTTTTCCGCCTATGATTGGTGTAATTTTGTATTAGTTTAAAAAATTACTGCGCTTCCCGGTTAAACGAGATCGTGTGTTTATCATCACGATATTCCAGTTCGTCAGCTGATCGCGGCTTCTGTTTGAGGTCAACGTAAACGGCAACTGTAAACAGTACAGCGTAATCGACACATTTTTGACGCGTTATAGAGCTATCGGTCGAATCGGTCGGTCTACGTTAAGTTTCGGTAGTTGCATAATTGCAGGCGAGGATGATGATATCTGTCATCGCGCCGCGGCTGGGACATTCCACGGCCTTATTGGCGAACTGGCCCCGGCTAGCGGACATGAATCTTTATTATTTTTTGTCCGCCCCGCGTCGCCTTTGTTTTTGAGCATAATCACCCCCGCGAGAGTTTCGAACGTGACTTTTTGCGTTATTTTTGAATTTAACCCCCCGTTTTCAGGTGGCCGGAGGCTCGTTTGCGGGAGATAAAAACGGTTTGGTATTCCGCGCGTCGATCGTGAAATCGTGTGTCAAACGGCGGACCGAAAATAGGCGCTCGATTGGGTTTTTACGCGTGGCTCGGCGGGACCGCTAGGAATTTGCGGGCCGGAGGGGAGGGCCCCAATTTAAAATTTAGATAAGCGGAATAAACGTTCGCCCTCGGAATGCGGCCCCGTACCCCGCGCTCGCCGCTCATGCAAACTCGCTACCCTCCGCCGGCCGTGAGGGTCGCATACAAAAGCAAATCTCATATTTACATGATGCATGTAGTTTGACTTGTGAAGTTCGTTTTAGGGTTAGGTACCGACGATAAATCATCCGGAGTGCATTTCACTAAATGTGTTTCTATTAATTCGGTAGGTTTATGGACATCAAAGAAGTGACGGAAGCTAAAACATTTTAAAATTGTGGTCCTCCTATAATGATCACAAAAAGTAGTTAGTTGTAACTTGTAACTTGTACCTAAACATCCGCTGTGCCTTTAGAAAAAGTAGGCACATAATTAAGTAGTTAATGTAACTGTATGTAACGCAATGTCTAAACACTTGCATTATTATCTAATAAGAAAACTCGAAGGCGTAACCGCTGACAACTACAGAAATGGAAACTATGATAATATTATTGAGTACTTATCTTTAATATTACTGTTTAGTAGGTAGAAAATTTAAAATTGCTTGTAATATGCTGTATGCATATTAATCGCATTATCTTAGCCAATATTAGAAGCTTATTAGAGTTTCTTATTCGACCTTCCGAATAAGGTTCTGAACTGAACATTGCAATAAAAATTTTGCTGCAATATTTTGACTGAATGTTCATAAGATTTTTTTTTCTTAGCTTTTGATTGATTACATTAACACGTTAACTAATACACCAGGAAAATTAAACATTCGACCTCGGAACAATTCGCATAGAGCTGAAAATTGGTAGAGACGTTAAATACACCATTACAAATAAAACCTCAAAAGTCCCCGGCGATTCTCCTTGTGCAAAAAATTTTATTCAAGGTCAAAGGTATGAAAATGAGGTTTTTTTCCAAACTGTAAATTTTATCGCAAAAATAGGTAGAGCAAGAGTGTAGATCATAAAATTCTCTACAAAAAAATATATTCAGACCTTTTTTTCACACGACTTACCATTTCTTATAAACGGCGGGCTTAAAGTTTGGGAAAATTATATATATATATATATATATATATATATATATATATATATATATATATATGCTTATATTATAAAGCTAAAGAATTTGTGGAACTGCTGCTTTGAATTGAAGAATTCGTTTTTTGTTGGATAGTCTTATTTATCGAGGAAGACTTGAGCTATATAACATCACTCTGCCACCAATAGAAGCAAAGAAACAGAGGAAAATGGGGAAAAACGGGGAAAATTATTTGAAGGAGCTTATCTTACAAACGGCTGAAGCAATTTTTATGTTATTTGGCACAGATGTAGAATAGGCCACGTGGAGGGACATAGGCTATTTTGTTTCTCAGGAAAATTTATGGTTTGCGAGAAATTTATAATTAACGCGGCCGGGCGGAGCCACGCTTAGCGTCTAGTACTACATACTAGGGTTGTTTGAAAAAATTGAAATGTTCTCGGCCTGACATACTTGTGAGTGACTTGCAAGCGTACTGTTGCTCTTTGCGACTCGAAAAGTTTAGATTTGGTAACGGTAATAAGTCATGTACAGAAGTATGTTTGGCTGTGAACAGCCCTCGTTTGCTGTAGTACAAGAAATTCCGCTCCGAACTGTTAATTATGTATTTCACGGAAACCATACATTTTCTCGAGAAACAAAATAACCAATTTCCTTCCTCGGGGTCTACTTTATATCTGTGCCAAATAACATAAAAAATGCCTTAGCCGTTTGTGAGATAAGCTCTTTCAAATAATTTTCCCCTTTTTCTCCCATTTTCCTCTGTTTCTTTGCTCTTATTGGTGCCAACGTGATGTTACATAGCTCAAGTCTTCCTCGATAAATAAGACTATCCAACAAAAAACGAATTTTTCAATTCAAAGCAGTAGCTCCACAAATTCTTTATCTTTATAATATAATTATTAGATATGATTTTCCCAAAATTTAAGCCCACCATTGATAAGGATTGTTGAGTCGTATGAAAAAAGTGTCTGAATATTTTTTGTAGAGAATTCTATGATCTACACTCTTGCCCTACCTAATTTTGTGATAAAATTTACAGTTTGGAAAAAAAACAGGAAAAACCTCATTTTCATACCTTTGACCTTGAATAAAATTTTTTGCACAAGGAGGATCGCCGGGGACTTTTGAGGTTTTATTTGTATTGGTGTATTTAACGTCTCTACCAATTTTCAGCTCTATGCGAGTTATTCCGAGGTTACGATTTTTTTGCGTCTAATTAGACCGGACTATAATCAAAAACTCTATTGAATCGATAAACTCCTGTCAAAAACCTCAGAAACGAGCGGCAAAAATAGAACACGTCCCATGACTGTTAAGTTTCACCTTTGGAATGATATATCATGATGAGTGTGTATTAGAATACGGCGTAACAGAAGTCGCATTATGTACATTATACATGTCGCTTGTTAGTGCTGCTTGTGACGAACGCGCGCCTAATAAATACTATTAGTGGATGAGACTGCGCATACTACAAGCTTCGCGATACCAGAGCTATATAGCTTACAAATTAAATGTAAATGTGCCGATATTTTTTAGTTTGTTTCTAAGCTATATATCGCTTTTGTGCTTGAAAGTGGTACTATTTATTACCTTGGATGTTAATTTAGTAGTTAAGTACGTAAGAAAAAAAATTGTATTGCAGAACGCACGGAAACCTAAACCGAAAAAATTATGTAGATTAAGTACGGTAGAAAAATTTATTAGTCTCAAGCGTCAACTCCAGAATCTAGATATTATTGCCAATAAGAAGTGAAAAAAAATAAACAGAATTTAACAGCCTCTGAGTTTTGCCTAATTGTATAAATTCTTATAAGATTTATTTTCCAATTTGACTGACGAGCTACCCATATACATTATCCAAGTAAAGAGGGGTTTGATTATTAATTCTGCGGTTATCGCTTCAATACCTCTATCGCAAAGCTCGTACTGTGCGTTGGCACGAATGCATTTTGCATTAGCTCCAGTTCGCCGCGTCGCCTCTGTCCCTTAAACTATCACATCGCTAACACAACAATCGCTTCCTTATCATACGTTTAACATAGAAAGTTCTCAGGGAAAATGTGCATATTGTTATTGAATTAAGATACATAGCACATTTTTATTGTAGCACAGTTTTAATATATTCTTTTTATATTTGACTTCAAATGTATAGTCTTTAATTAATTTAAACCCAACAATAATAATCTATGTTTTAGGTTCATAGTTATTGAAATTTTGGTAACAGGATGTAATATGAAGGTAGCGGACGCATATCAATCGAGCCTTTGGTCCAGAGGTACAAGTTGGGAGCCGGCTACATGAAGCGGCAGCAGACAACGTTTCGACGCGACACTACAGCTGGTTTCTAATGTATTTCTATAAATAAGTGTTGCTAGCTTCGTGTCGCTAGCTGCGAAAGGCGTTTTATAGAAATACATAGAAATCAGTAATGTCGCGACGACACGTCGCGTCGTCTGCGGTTGCTTCATGTCGCCCGCTGCCAATCGGCACCTTTATACGTATAACGTAGGTTACCGTATAAGGGTAGGTATTTTCTTAGACGGAATTTGTACGTAGACGTTAGACTACCTCTAACTAATTACGTATTCTTTACTAAATTGAAAACGGCAGGAATTATAATTCAGAATAATGAGTGGGCAGTGGCACATACACGCTAATTGTAATTATTTTAATTACAATCCAATTTGATGGATTTTTTTATATATTAGTTTAGTTTACTTTGTTGAAATTAATTCAGTATATTCTGGACTGCCTATCATTATTTATTGTTATATTTTTTATGTAGTAGCGGCAAAATACTGAAAAATTATAAAATATAAAATCACAAAAATAAAATAAAAGTACATAGATACCTGTATTTTTTTAATTTTCATCAATTCCGCGACAAGTCGTAAAAAACACATCAAGACTAGAAAAATTCAGGTATTATAGGTTGTCTGGAAGAAACCGCTTAAAGCAGTATAAGACCGCCTTTTTGCACAATTTTGTAATTTTTTATACTTTTGTTGTTGCTGTTATTTCTTTTGTTTTTTGTCTCTCTTATGTGCTTTTATGTGTTTTCTTTTGTGTGTGCAAATAAAGAATTTATTATTATTATTATGTTTAAGGTCGCATAGGTTATATCTATTTCTGTAACTATATAACGCCCTGTAACGTTATACAACATTTCAGAAATCAGAACAACTTATTTACACACTCCAACTTTGACGATTAAAAATATTCATAAATCCAAATAAATTTCACAACCAGTGTGTTAAATTCGTACAACCTGCGTCATACATGTTACTGACCTCGAAATCATCAAACGTTTGTAAAATTTAAATTAAAGGGTTGAGCTCGACGAGTACAAAACGTACCAACATGTATCGATATGTATTTACATAAATATCACATTACGAATACAATTATCATACTAATTAGCTGGACTATTTGCATATTCATAAAATTAATAAAGAAGTTGCTACAAATGAGGCGATGGAGTGATAACCCTTTAAATTGAGGTACGCGCACCTTACGTCGCGCCGCATTATCCGTGTAATCGAGTGCTCGGTCGCACATGGTAATGCCTGGGTTACACGGTGCGAGCTGACATGCGAGCAGGCTTAATCTGAAGTGTACTTGTACCGTGTGACCGCATCATACGAGTTACATTCATGTGCGAGTAGGTCAGTTGCTCGGCACTCGCCTTCCCCCACCACAGATAAAACTTGACTAGGCGAATTCATCGGGGCAGTGCCTGTCTACTGTGACGTCAGCAGCTTGCATTGTGTGATCCAGGGAGGCGAGTCGAGCTGCTCTCTTGCGAGCACATAGTATATGCCTACTGTCACTTCAGTTGCTCGCACGGTGTGAGGGACCTATCAGACAGATCACAGAGAGCGGTCACGCGTTCAAGTGTTCTGCGTTCGCATTTTGCGTTCGAGCGGTCAGTTCGGAATTTTGACGCGGTCAGGAACGCCCCCTGTATGAGTAGGATTCTCTATATGTGAGTGGTTGACCAAAAAGGGACCTGAAGGATTGGAAACGGTTTTTTTTTATTTTTTTTTTAATTTTTTAATTTTTTTAGTCCGGGGTCTTTTAGCTTTGTTTAGGTCTAACCAGAAAATTTTAGGTGCCGTTTTTTTTTATTTTTTTTTTGTGAACCGCGCCCGAGTCATAACTTGTTTCTACACGAAACTTCAAACACGGTTTACTCAAAATCAAATTATTTAGGTACCTTCTTAAATATTTTTATTTTTTAATCCGTGGTCTTTTAGCTTTATTTTGGTCCAACCAGAATATTTTTAGGTGCCGTAGTTTTTTTTAATGAATTTTTTTGTGAACCGCGCACGAGTCGAAACAAGAAACTTCAAACGCGTTTTACTCAAAATCAAATTATTTACCTTCAGGTCCCTTTTTGGTCAACCACTCACATATAACGTAAGACAATACAAAGAACGCAAAACTGACCGCATGCACGTTTGATCGCGTGTCCGCTCTCTGTCTGACAGGCCCTTAACCTATCCTTAACAGTGGCCCGGCCCGCTGCGCTCCGTCGTAACGTGCTCGCACATTTAAGGCTGTATAATGAATCTCAAACTAGCTCGAACTACCTAAACGTGTAATGAGTATTTCTGGCGAAGTATGCAAATAACTATTACACGCTAATTATTTGTTGCGCTCTGCCGCCCTTTTGGAGGACAAGCAAAGAGAATTATGTATAATATTTTATGCGGAAAATAGGTCTGACTGCTAGTAATTGGGAGTACTTATGTATGTTGCACAAGTTAACGTCGGGATTCCACAGTTTTAAGTTGCATCAAACATGAATAAAAAATTAATGAAGATATAAATTTATCATAGAACAAATTACAAAATTGAGAATGTCCAAAAAAAGTTTACAAGGTACCTCAGCTATAAATTCAAGATTCCTTGTAGCAGCTATGATGAACGATGCAGTCGCTTCCACCTCTTACCACTCTCAACCAGACGTATTATCGCCGACATTCGGTTTCTTATGAAATTAGCGCAATCTAAAATACACTGTCCTGAACTGTTATCCAATCTTAAATTAAATGTTCCGTCGCGTCACTCTCGTATCAGAAATATTCTACACATCTCATATGCTCGCACTTCATATCGACAGAATTCGTTTCTACTCAGATCATCGAAGGTGTTTAATCAGCTCATAAAATCAGATCCTAATATTGATCTCTTCACTAGCAGCCTAGCATCTATTAATACCGCTTTTCAGAAAAATCAACAGTGACATTTGGGCTATATGTTATGTGTGGTCGTAAATGGGCGTTGCTGTTGTTTTTTTTTAAATATTATTATTTATTATAGTTACAAATCGTTGACGGTACTTGCAGTTGTTGTTGCATCTTCGTATTAATGTTATCATTGACATTGAGATGCAGCGTTAGTTTGTGCCTATTGTAAATAATTACTTTGCATGTTGTTACTACTAACTTCCTTTATACAAACTAGTATTTAAGTATTTACTAACCTTGCTTTCTCCTTTTTGTTATTAATTTACATTAACGAGCTACTTGTGGAGGCTTGTAATTGGCTTTTTGAAAACTATCACGTATATATACTGTGTTATAGCTAGCTGTAAGCCACCCCAATATGTTAAAATAAAATAAAATAAAATAAAATATCTTTATCATTGAATTCCGATTAATTTAATATTACACTTTGAATAAAGTATATTACCAATTATTTAAGAATAATAAAACCTACAAACACTCTCACTTCGTACCCTAAACAGTATTTGGATGCTTAAAATGCTTTCCAAATACTTCAGCTCCCCTACGCTTAGAGAAAAAGCCTTTTCAAGAACTTTAAGTAGCATATGCTCCTACTTCAGAATTCCCAATTTATTTGGACTATTAGCTTAAAATTCTACTAAATTCTTTAGCGATATTTTTCTTATATTTAGTTTATTCACAGACTGACAAGGAAAATATAGTTCTTTTAATTATATATAACTTTAATGATGTTCATAATACAAGTAAAGTAGCGTCATAATTGGAACACATATTTTAATGTTAATAAGACATTTATCAAATTATTGTTATGAACAGAGAAATAATGAAATTAAATGTGCAGACTTCTACAAGTGCATTAAGGCACGAACAGAAGAACTAAAGAATATTTTCGTCGTCATCATAATATGACTAAATATGATCACTTGCGGCTCGTTTAAGTTTAGAGGTTATTATTAATGATGTGAGATGTTGACTCACCACATTTTAAAAAGATTATCAATATTGCATAGAAGCGATTTGTACGTGGGTTGAGATTTGTATGTATGAAGGATTATTGTGAGATTCGATATAAAGTAATACCATGCGTGTATAATTTGTATGATATTACTTTACATTTTTGCTGACGAGGCGCAAGAAGAAGTCTAAGTAAGTAAAAGTAAAAACTAAGTAAAAATGTAAACATTATATACACATTATTTTAAATGGGCAAATTTCGACCGTAAAATATCTCTAGTGCTAGTAAAGTATTTCAATCAAATCTATGATCGAAGTCTACCTATAAACTTGTTGAATAAACAGAATAAAAACAGAAGACGTTTCAAAAGATAGTCAGACCTCTGTGTGTATTATGTAAATGGTGATTTTGGGTTTTAAGTTAAATGGCACTTGACGGCTGACAAGCAATAATTAGTTCTCATTAAACGTGCGCAGGCTCACGGCCCAAGACTATCACGCATCTACATGAAAATCATTTTAAATTAATGAACTCCTATAAGAATGTATTAGCTATGAGGCTTCCTGTTTAGCTTAATTTAATATGCTCAATTACTTCACATGTTATTATTATCGTAGAAGAAGCTTGGAGGGTTTAGCTACATGACAGTTACAGTCAAAACAATATACTCATATCCAATTGGACTGCCATAATAATATGCTAAATGCCTTAAGATATACACATATAACACATACATATTATTTTAAAATGACTGTCGATCAAAGCTGTTTTTGCTTAATAAGGACAGCAGAGCATGTCATTCCATAATATGTAACACTTTCTTAGGAACTTCAGTAGAGTTTTTATATTTGGTACCATCATAGACCACACACCACCATGATCATCACTCATCAGATATATTGTATGGGTACTAGATGACGCCCGCAACTCCGTTGCGCCAAAAATTGTTTATCGTGTGGGAGCCGTACATTTTTCCGGGGCCTATGTCCATACCAAATTTCAGCAAAATCGGATCGGTGGTTGGGGCGTGAAGAGACAGAACACGATTTAACTACAAATATACCTACGGAAAGTTTTGTTGTGTATTTGCATAAATGTTAGGCTATTTATGTATAATACGTTACTAGTTGAGCTCTCATTAGTAAAACAAAACATTAATTAATAACTGTAGCGGGTATTTTGAGTAAATTATGTAAATCGTCCGGCCCGGGCTGCTCGCCGCGCCGTCAGAGCTGACATAATACATGCGTTTAAATTAATTTTTGACCCATTATAGCCAACTTCACATCAATTAACCGTACGAAGCAATCAAAATGATGTATCGCCGGACCGGTGATTAATTTTAATTTTGATTATTTGATAGATTGTGTCCATTTCGGTCGATTCCAATTTAGCACACGTAGAGCCACAAACTTAAAGCACTCTCTTCGGAAGTACTATAAAATTTCCTAAATTGTAAGTACAGTAGACTTCTACTGTACAATTGCTGTCGGTACTGTACCGGTACCGGTCGTCAATAAGATGGACAGGAAGGTGGCAAATTGTAGTCGGCACGCACCGTCTAGTCTGCCGCCTGCTGCCTGGCCCACATCCGACACTGTCACAGACTATAATAAACTAACTCCGGAATCTAGATATCCAGAGGAAATACAGAAAGTCACCAATTTATATAAAATACGCTGATTCACCGGTTGAGACTCAAGACGATTTTTCGAAGATTAAAAATATGATTAAACAAAAGTTGAGTATTATTTCCTAAAATTAAAACAGTTATTAATTTTGATACAAATTCAGTTGGCGTGGTATTTATACTTTAAGGGACTCATTAAAATTAATTAGGAAACCGACCTTATTTAACTGAAATCAATTTTACCTATATTTACATACACCAAATTCTATCATAAATTATGAAGCAGATTAAAAAACCAGAGCCACTAGCCAAGACCTTTTCCTTATCGCTTCTTATTAAATCGCCGATCAAAATGAATTGCCATAACATGAATCGAATGTCGACTTTGTTTTAAATCGTATGCTTATGTCAATTTCATACATTTTTAACGGCGATTTCGTAAAGAAGCGATTAAGAAAACGTCTTGACTAAAGGCTCAGTCGTAAGTCATTACATGATCGTAGGGAATGTTATTATTCGACAAATTTACTATTGGTATAATTCGAATATTTTACAAAAGTTTTCGAATAATTCAAATATTATTCGAATTATATTTTTTTTTTGAAAAATGCTGAAAACTTTTAATAAAAGTAACACTTCGTAGTCGCACAACCTATTTTGTTAATACTATGAAGTAAACAATTCTTATTTTTACTTTTATCAACATAAATCTTTGCAAATGACATACACACGCCGGCAAAATTAGAGGAACGTAACAAAATTTTCAATTTTTTTGAAAATTATTTGTTGTTGTTTATGTTTATTTATTCATTTAATAATTGATGATTAAAAAATAAATCGTTTTTAAATTTAGGGCATGAAAACGTATAAAATAGAAAAAATCATCAAAAATTAAGAAAATCTTTGAAATTCCAGTAATAAATTAAATTCTCCATTTTTAGTAAAGAAATGCCATGTTAAAAGCATGTAATGCCTTCTGTGGATCTCAAGAGGGCCTGGATACGCCATTCAATGCTTGCATTTTGATTGTCAATTATTTCCTGTGGGATATTCTCCATCATTTAGGTAATAATGCCCGATTTTTTACTCTATGGACGCACATAAAATTGAAGTTACTGCCTAACTGTGTAAATGGCACAACATGATGCCTGTGCTATAGCCCTGAACTGTCAAAGTACCATAATTAATAATCATCATTTAAAAACAGCGCTTTTTAAAAAAATATTTTCGTGCCGAAGCATTTTTTCTCCCACGTACGTAAATCTGTTTTTAGTCTAACTAATGAGTACCTATATGACCGTATACTCATTAGTTAGACTATATATATATATATATCATTTATATATTATATCATTTATGATATATATATATATATCATAAATGATGTAAAATATTCATAAATAATATTATTTTTCTAAAATAAACTTAATTATGTGATTTTCCGTATTAATTTTATGTTAAATATCATTTTCAACAAAAATAAAAATATTTTTATTATTCGAATTATTCGAAAAATAATTTGGCGAATATTCGAATAATAAAAACGGTCGAATATTCGAATAAAACGAATATTCGAATAACATACCCTACATGATCGTTACATAAAAACTAATAGGTGTTATTAGATTAAACACAAAAACATAAACAAGAAGTACTAGGAAACGTTTTTGTATGCAAATCAATCACAGATGAGGAAAACGCAGTTAGAACGTGTCACACGTCGCGTTGGTTAATGTAGTTACTACAATCTACAATCCAGGACTATTTGTTCATTAAAAGCAGAAAAGGCTTAAAAATTAGGAAACATTTAAAAATAATAGCAGCAGTTATCTACGGTACACAACTTTTAGGGTATATAAATTTGAAATTTCATAGTTTATTGATAATAAAAAGTGAATGAAAAAATGCAATTACCCTCGCAGATGCACCATAATTTACGACCTGCGCACGCGCACCTTAATATCGAACGATTAGATTAAGGCGACCTCGACCTTGCGCTCGCGTGTATGTGTGTGCACATGTGCTTGTTTGTGTACATTTGCATGTGTGCGTGTTACGTGGCAGGTGTGCTGTGCGTGCGTGTTAGCGCTAACTCGAGTCACTCACCCTCTGTCTATGGGCGCACCGTTATATCCTAATTACCAATTAATATCGACGATAACGAGCACAAACAAATTGAACTAAACGGTACTATTTGTTAAACAGAAGTTTTAATTAGTGACATAATAGGGGGTGACACGGAATATGTAAATCAAGATTCGACAGAAACAAGTAGAGTACCTACAACAGGTTTAATATGGCCACTTTGAGTGAGTAATGTTTTGAAAACAATTCTAACCATTCACCTAATTGACATTGCAGCAGAATGTCAATAGAAAAGTGTGAAAAAAAATGAAAACTGTCAACGAATGTTACATAATATTTCATCTAACAAGCGGTCGTTTTGCAAAATCTGAAACGAAACATAGTATGATGACCAACTTTGAGCACAAAATAGCCATTTTTGACCTACCATGCTCTGACATAAGGATCAAAGTTGGCTGGCTGGCTCGCGCGTGGGAGCGCTGCGCGGGCGCAAGTGGCGATTGGTGATTTGAATGTATCGCACGTATTCTAATAGTGTATTAACGCGGCGCATCGATCGGCCACCGCACCCAATCTCCGCGGGCCCGAGCCCTGTAATAACGAGATGAGATGCACGTCCGTAATTGAGGAGACGAGTGGATAGAGCGGGTAACTCATATTTTTCAACAGAAGAGCAATTACAAATTTTTCCCCTTATAATGTGAATAAACCTTGCAACTTACCCACTTAATCATGTACCTATAACCTATACCTATTTTTAATCATTTTCTCGGTTCTGAGGGCTCCGATTCTTGGAAAAACGTCAGTTTTCAAATTGGTAGTTACCCACTTTATCCACTCGTGTCTTCAATTCCGACGCCCGCCATACTTCACTTATTACATTACTTACAACAATTTGATATCGCGATATTGACGATCAGTAGTAACTATTTTAACACCGTTTCGTGATGTTATTAGATTCGATTTCAATAATTTGACTAGTGAATATCGAGAACAATAATTCTCATGCTCGGTTTTTTTCAATCATCGAAATCTTATTTCGAAAATGTACGTCATTCGTTTAAGCAATCGTGTTAAATTTTTCGTTTGTTAGTACGTTTAGTGTTAAAAGTTCTTTTTTACATTCGTCCGAGAGTTAGCAGAGCTTCCATTCCGTTAGGGTCGACATTTGGAGCGGCTATTTAATGAATGCGAGCGGCTAGCGGGACCTTAACGTGCGCAGGTGTCCAACGGGACCAGGACTCAAAGGTCACCCCGCATGTGTTACCCCGTTACCCGCGCCTCCGTTACCATCACCTCCGTCACCTCCGTTACCTCCGCCCCCGTTATCCGCGCCTCCGTTACCGTGTACCCCAATGTAACCCCCGTTACCCGCACCCCTTTACCCCGGGTCAGTCCCCGCAATAAATCGCGACGATTTGGTGACCCCCAACAGTATCACATGTTGGGCTTACGGATCCCTTAACCTGAAACTGGACCCCACATTTGTTACAGTAAAGATGGACTAAAAGTTTCGTATTACGAAATCCTACCTCTTACTCATTGATTCTTTGTTTACACTAAATTCTCATCTCCCTTCAAATTTTGTACGAAAATTCCTAGTTTTTTTTTTCTCATGCTTATTGTAATAAATTAAATTATTTTCGCAAAGGTACCAAAGAAAATTCTCAAGTCGGAGCGAGGAGGGCTTAAAATTGATTATATATTAATGATGACAGGTGAACTGATATAATGTTATAAATTAATAACACAACAATTAATATCAAATAACATGCTATTTAAAATAGATGTATAAAAATAGTTTAGCAGATAAAGTTATTTTTATGACTTTATTTACTACAGTTATTTTTATATTATGTCGTAGTAGTCGTAGTATAAAATGGCTAAGTGGTTATGCTTGTTTACAATAATATTTTATAACGGACAAATGCTCGATCATGTTCGTCTCGTGTGGCTGCGGCCGGTGTGTGTGACCACCGTCACAGTCATGTATAACGAGCCTACGTAATGGCTACGCATTTGACTGATTATTACTTTGGTACGGTCCACTTCGCAACTGAGTCACCATAAGTTAAGGAAGTAATCTCGAGATTAATGGTTGAATTTTGCAAAAACCCAGAACCTTCTCCAAACGTAGCACGAAACAAAAGAAAATAATGTCTTTCCGCACGGATTGCGCGTACAACTCGGACCGAAGGAAATAAAAATTGTACAAAATTAACTTTTTTACTTTCACATTTCTTCGAATGATCATTGTTGGAGTGAAAACTTTATTGTGTTTATTGTTCGTTACACGAAAATAAACAAAACAATCGAATACGACAAGCACTAGTAGATATTGTTAAAAATAAAAAGCTTAAAAAATACGCACAACGATGTTCGTTTATTACTTACCTATCCCTAACGGTGCTGGATTGTGCAATTTTATTTTTATTGCTTTCTTTTTGTTAAAAAAAAATGTACCGCAACAGCAATTTGAAGAGACAGGACTGTAAATGGTTTTGTTGCTGCTTTAAATACCGTACCTACTTACTGTTAAGGATGTTATAAAATAGTCAATTGCTTATAATATAATAACATTTATTTTTTATTGCGGTTGTATTTTTAAAAAAGTACTTAAATGTAAAAACAAATTCATATTGCTATTAAGAGTAATGTAGCACTAAGGCAAAAAATGAGCGGTAGTAACAATAGTAAGCTCTTCGATCGGATAAAATCCATCTCTATCGCCCGCTAATATTATGGATGGTTAATATAATAACAAATTTAATTTCTAAGAAATGAACGAAATGAAAATTTATCAAAATAATATTTATTTTCAAATATTAATAATAAGATTTACAGAGATATACGGATTAAGGATATTTTTAATTTTTTAAGTTAATCATAATAACGTTGTGAAACATCGCGTCTAGAGCAACGAAAGTAGGTATCCATTACTATAGTAGCAGTTATACGAACGGACGTATAAAATGTATTCTCTTTTATGAAAACTATAAAAATGTTATGGATTCTTCAAAATATACGAAGTATCCTCGTATTCTCTATATTAATTAGATATATTGTTACTTCTTTTGATGTTTGTAGCCTGGCAGTTAAGGCTTTGCTCGAATTTAGAGGAAGCAAAAAATATAAGATAGATCCATAGATTAATCATTGGTCTTCACGCACGGCGCAAGTCGTAGCGCGCGCGCGAAGACCAATGATTAATCTAAGGATAGGTCATAGAACCCAATGCGTTTCTCAGTGATAAGATAGCTATGCTGTTTCTTTTACAAACCCCACGCTGACTAAATTTCAAGGAAATACTTGCAGCCGTTGCCGCAAACGGCAAAACCAATTACACAATTTATATTATGTTTTGTTTCAAGTATAATGTTTAGTGTGGTAGACTCTAGAAAACTAGCATATTAAGTGCATTTAAAAAAACCGGAGGAGACAAGAAAGGGTAAGTTTCAGTTTTAAGGGTTATTATCTGAACCTTAGCTACCCCAGCTTGCCTGTTTTATATTTTTAGGGATAATTTATTAAGGGATAGTTAAACTAAAAATAGGAGGGCTAATTCTAATTAGTTACGTCTACGTAACTCATTTAAAAGAAAGTTAAGTTATGTAAATGATTAGTTATTAATAGCGGCGACACAATAATTATGTTGAACTTTAAGCGACGCCTGCGCAAATGACATGTTACTGCTACTCGTAAACCGCACTTTAGTTTACTGAAGAAGTATGTAAGTACTTAGTAACTAAATAACCGAGACCGTTAATAATGATATCAACAGCACAAGGTTTGCAGTTTCTGTCTGTCAGGCAACTGTTCCAATGCATCAGTCGGAGATAACTTTGTATACAGTATAACTATGTATGTATTTGCTGTCAATTTTTTTAATAAGAAAGTATTATTAAGTATAAGCAATAGCTTGAGAAAATAAGTCCGGCCGCACATTGTCCGAATTTCTGATCAGAAAAATTCGGACGCCCCGCCCCGCTCATACATTTTGACACGTCAGAATTCTGATAGTATGCGGGGTCTACAACAAAATGTATGAACAGGGTGCGTTCCGGCGGGCGTCAGAATTTTTCTGATCAGAAATTTCGGATAATGTGCGGCCGGGCTGAATGGTAATAATATGTATTTGCAAGCTTGACAGTGTTAAAGTTGAAGATTAGAGCTTTATTAATGGTTTCAAACAATTAAGGGTTGGATTGTTAAATATTTAAGTAGGTATTATATTAATTTATTTAGCTGTATCCTTTTCTAATCTATAGTAGAGGTAAAAAAGATAAACCGAATAATAATCAAGATGACTGATACGCGTATCAGTGAGGGTAATAGAAAAAAATCAAATTCAAAAGTTTCAATAAAAACCAGATGTTTTTTTCTATTTAAATTCATCAATAATAAGCTAAGCGATAAGCTATTGTGTCTCGTGTTTCCACAATCGAAGGGTTAAAAATCGATCAGTGAATGGTGACACACTCCCAAAATGGAAATAGTAAATACTAACCGAATAGTGATCAAGATGGCCGCGTATCAGTGAGGGTAGTTTCAATAAAACTGTTTTTTTTTCTATTATTAAAATATATCGGTGACAGACTCCCAAAATTAGCCAAAATACTAATTTTGGCCAATTTTGGAAGGGAGAGAATATAAAATGAAAGCTCTCACCCGAGTCCATTGCGCGGGCGCAGGCCGTGGACACCCGACTGAAACTACCCCCAGCCCGGGTCCTACTCAGGTCGGATAGAAAAACTGAAATGTCAGATAGGGCGCGAGTAACGGGACTCCTCGTGAGCAACGCAAAGGTCATCGCGTTACCGTTGCACTTCAAATTAACGCTTTATTGTTTTTGTCTGACGTGTCGCGATTAATTGGCGAAAGTGTAGAAAATTTATTGTAATCAACGTAGAAAAACGAAATAAAACTATGTAATAATAATTCTTATAATTTTTGCCATATACTGTTCAAGATACTTAAAACGAATTTTGGTTTAATTTGGATAAAAACCTCGGGAGGATCTCGTAAGACAAACACCGCGACACTAGATTCTAGAAGTATCACATACACTTGTGGTGCCTGCCCATCTAGCATACGCCAACGAGAAAATGTTGTCTACACGTTTTCTCGATGTTTGATGGCGTTTCTCTTCATCTTTATTGACCCTAACATGACATAATTTTTTCCTCGTGTAGATCTGTCGTCAAAATCTATCGACATAATGTCAAAAATGATTTTGACATTATGTCGTTATCGACAATATAACTACACACGAGAGTGAGATATCTCGAGATTTTCTCGTTTGCGCATCTTAGGCAGGTGGTCTCAAAAATATACATAATATATCACAATAATTATCCTATAGTGGCAGCGGTCACTTTTGTTCTGCTTAGCCATAAAGTTCGCGACAATTATACATAGTCAATAAAAAAGCGCCAACCTGTTCATATTAACTTCAATGGATAATCACAAGCTTGCCTAATATTCAATTAAGCGCAGGTGTGCATTCTCCTCACGATTGTTTTTGCTGTCGGCGAATACCGCGGCCCTTTGTACCGAATACTTTCATCGGGATGAATTTTAAATAGAATTCGTAATAAAAATGGTACTACACTCAATCACCATTCCGTTTACGTCTATGCCCCAGTTATGGTGCACGTACATTGACAGGAAGTGATCACAAATTTAACACCTGTAGATACTTTGAACTTTTAAATATTTTTCGTTATCTATACTGTTATTTATTATGGATGAGAAAGTGTGTCTATCTACTATCTTGTATTATATGAGAAGATACTTTGTGTCCCAAGCTTACAATAACTCTACATGAAAAAATTTGCTTCTCTTTGTTATTTCATAAGAACAAAATAATACTGGTTAATTCTGTTAGCAGACTGACTTTGTCCAATTAATTTTATTGTCGGTCTTTTTAATTAAACTGGCAAATTACAATTCATTAAAATGTATTTCATAACTAGTTATTCAAAATCTTTTACCAAATAATAGTCTATTTTGTTTTAATGCTCTACATTTTTATGTTAATTCTGCTTTTTTGGGTGTCAGTGATTTTTTTTTTAGTTTTTAGTTAGTATTTCTTGAGTTTGCCTGCTGTCAAATGCTGATAGCCCACATAAACTACGTATAAAACCAAAGGGGTGAGCAGGAGCAGCAGGAGATTGACAGCACCCCTACATTCGCCATTTGGTATTTGGTACAGTTACGTTTATGGAATGCTATTATTCGAATATTTTTTTAGAAGTATTTGAAAATATTTGAATATGTAATAACTAATAACATGCCCTAAATTTAAGTTGCTGTCTATAGCAACTATAGGAACTCGTACTCACCTCTTGTGTAAGTGCTCTTTTTGACTTAATTAACTTTTAATTGTTCGTGCTATTGACTTTAGTTTATCATTTACACTAATATGCATTCGCCACCTAATTTCAATATATCATGATTTCAGTGGTCCTTAGATAGTTGCCTACAAGGCAGGGCTTCATAACGTTATCGAATAACAGAAAAAATATCGTTACGTACCGTTATTTTCATAATGGTAGCTAGATAACGTTATTTTTTTTACGAAATCTAGTAAAATAACGTTATATTTACCATTATTATTATAACGATATTTTTTTATTATGTATAAACGAACAAATATCGTTATAATAATAACGGTAAATATAACGTTATTTTCTGGAATCAAGTATGCGATCGTGCACGGTGCACTATTTAAAATGTAATAAGCGTTCTCTGTGAAAATACAAAGAAAAAAATACACCTTAAAAGCGTGATTACGTTTAGAAATTTTTTCCGCCTGTCATGACTTTCTTGACGGACTATAACGTTATCAAAGAACATATAATTACCGTTATAAATCCTATATAACGTTATAACATTAACCGTTATTAATATCAATTTTTAACGTTATTTTTAATATCGGGTAAATTTTCATAACGTTATCTATGCCCTTGAAGCAGTAACGTTATGAAAAAATAACGTTATTTGAAGCCCTGCTACAAGGTTAAAGATGTTTAGCGACGAGGCCGTCAGAATGTTGATTTTCTTTGTTTTTATTGTTTAATTTTGTAACTTTGTGGCCTATATTATAATTATTATAGTGGCCTGTCTCGTCCGGTCAGTAGCGTGAGGGCATTTCATTAATCGTGGATGTAAGTTGTACGCAAATGAGCAGAACGCTACCGGTGCGCGGTGGTGTACGTGGCGCGGTGCAGATAAAACGCGCTATCTGCATCTCCGTTTGTTAACATGACCACTGCTAATTGCGTGTTTGTTGTACTAGCACTTTTATACTGTATTCCTATTCAATTTAATATAGTCTGATTCTTTTATTGATAAGACTGTTTTTGAATAAAGGTTTCTGTAGAATGTAGATGTAGACACAGCTCGGTAACAATACATTATGCTATGCTTCGAAATCTAATTACTTTAATTTAACCCTAGAAAGATAATCATGTTGGGGGTAACGTTAAAGATATTCTTGCGCTTCTCGAGCGCACGACTTTTTTAGGGTTTCTCTGACACCTGAAAAGCTTTTTATTCAAGACCAGCCTGCTTTAGTATACAGTTAATACTTATTAGAAGTAAATAAAATCTAAACATTTTTATAATTATTTATTTTACGAAAAATATAACACAAACTTTTAAACCTTTAATAAAAATTAACAAAAAATATCAGTCTTCTTTTAACAATATATAATTTCTCTTTGTGAGATCGTAACAAGTATTGCTTATTGCGACTTAAAAATAACATAAAAGTATTAAAAAAAATATATCTTTGAGACTTATATTGGTACACTAAATGCAATCGACACACACATCTTTTTTGTGTTCGCCACAGATGCATTTCTTGCATTTCGTGCAAGTCATTTTTGACATCCGCCTTTTTTTAGATGTGCATAAGTCACAATATCGCCTTTTTTTTGGTTCCGGCTCACCTTCTCTATCTTCAGCTTCATTTCTAGCCAATTTTGGTAATGTAGCTTCTATAGCGGCTTGGGCAGATCGTTTACGATCCACGATATTCCTACACATCCTTGTAGGACCCCGGGCAGAACAAACAATATTTATCGCCGATGTCCTTGACCGCCGCTCTCCTTTTGACGTAGTCCAACAATGTTTGTTTTTTCCTTTGAGTACCCTTTTGCTCGGTATAATAATTCGCGTGTCTTGTCTATGTAAAGTGGCAACCGCAGGAACCTCAGGAGACCCAGCAGGTGAGGCATCAGTAATTTCATTTACTAATGTTGTACTTACATTTACAGATTCGCTAATAATTGACTCGTTACAAACTTCTTCTTCGTCACTCTGAACGTCATCCTTACTCAAATGATCCTCTTCTTCCTGATCACTATCCTCACCAGCAAATTGGATATCATCGCCACATTCCTCATACAACGCATTAGTTATTTCCTCCTCAGCCAAGTATCTTTTCTGTGCTATGATTTCCAAATCCTATAACACATAAATAACTGTAAAACATCATAGAAATAATTACGAATTAAACTTCATGAATGCCGGCGAAAGTTACACAAAAGATAATCATGCGCTTCTCGAGCGCAACACCTACCGAAAACAGCTAATCTAAAGCACTTACCGGTGACACACGTACGCCCCGCTGTAGCACTTGGTGACCACTGAAATTACCTGCCACGACAGGATCGGGAGCGCGCTATTTAGAAAGAGACAACTGTATATGCATTTTGCGTGCGCCTCTGAGGCGCAGATTATCTTTCTAGGGTTAAAAAATAATCTAACGTGGGAGAGCCATGCTTCGGCACGAATGGGCTGACTCGACCGGAGAAATACCACGTTCTCACAGAAAACCGGCGTGAAACAGCGCTTGCGCTGTGTTTCGCCGAGTGAGTGAGTTTACCGGAGGCCCAATCCCCTACCCTATTCCCTTCCCTACCCTCCCCTATTCCCTTTCCTTCCCATCCCTACCCTCCCCTATTACCCTATCCCTCTCAAAAGGTCGGCAACGCACTTGCAGCTCTTCTGATGCTGCGAGTGTCCATGGGCGACGGAAGTTGCTTTCCATCAGGTGACCCGTTTGCTCGTTTGCCCCCTTATTTCATAAAAAAAAATTGCAAATTGACTGGCTCTTCAGACATTTATACTATACATACTGATATTAAAAGTTAAAACGTGAAAGTCTATGTCTGTAAATTGATACTTCGAGTTCCAGTTTAGGATATAAGAAGATGTTTTTTTTAATACTTATTTTCTCGTAGTACCATAGACTAATATATTTCAAGGTCTGCAGTGGTGGTAGGTACTCGCGCGATGAACAGATTTTTGCGGGAAGCATTACAGTGCTTAGAGATCCAAGAAGTTCTTACTATTAGGCTACTGAAACCTTAAATAAACGAAACATTCTCTACATTTATGTCATCTATGAAAAGTTATTATTTTAATGTGCAAATAGGTGATGATGATGTGTAGCACAATATATTAAAGCGATAAACCCGTGTAATGTATAAAGTACGATGAAAGTGCGCGGTCGTCCGTAAATCCTGCTTTTATTGAGACCGGTCACCTCCACGACTCCAGTTCACGTACAGACAGACTCAATAGTCTTCGATGAGCTAAGTTATTGCTATGCTCAGTGTTTATTATAATGAGAAGTCTGCATATCTAACTAAAATTATTAAAAAAGACGCAAAAAATGAGTATTCTGTTAAAATCTTCCTCAAGATATCATTTTGACATAAATAGTGCTCAAAGTTTATTTCATCAGTTAAGAGCATTAGTAATTATCTTTTCGCAAATTAGAAGTTGCTTAAAATATAATATAATAAATAATATTATGGTATAGTCGTATCCTGATCCTCTATTTCATGATTCTTTATTATAACGCGTCCGGAATCATAGATCAATCTAATGGCATGTAAATTTTGTAAGGTACAATTAGTTCAAAATTCCTTTCACGAAAAGGTAAGCTAGTCCTGGAGCCGCGGGCGGTAAGTCGTAAGGCATGATTGATTTTGGGAGCCCGGGAACAAAAACGCGCGCAAAAAATTATACTAGCCAACGTATGCAAATCTATTGTTGAGCGGATTTCACGTTTCGCACACGATTTTAAACTCAATTTGCATAAAAATAATCACCGTTTTCGCGTACCACCGCATCCCATATATTTCCGTGACCACCTTTAAGACGTAATCTATAATCTTAAGTGCGCTTGTAAACTAAAATATGCATCGGCTTTGCATTTTTGTTATTCCTAGAACCGAACAATAGTCGGTGTTA
Source organism: Lysandra bellargus (assembly GCA_905333045.1). NCBI lineage: Eukaryota > Metazoa > Arthropoda > Insecta > Lepidoptera > Lycaenidae > Lysandra > Lysandra bellargus. The sequence continues at coordinate 7,612,888 of HG995326.1, forward strand.
TATCGTGATCGATCGAACTAATCTTACACGGAGAATTTAAATATCTATTTATTTACGTTTTAGATAGGTTATAATAATCTTTTTCTTTGCACGTGTTTCTTGCAATTGATTTGTTGAATTTGAATCTGATATGGAATGAACATGAAATGAACACCAGTCGTAGGACCAATATTATGCCAATCTTTTTATTAAGGTAATAGAAAATCTAGCATACAATAGTAAAAAATGCAGTACAAAACAGATTTCCCTATTCCTTCACTGATGTGAAGTACCGCCGCATACATTGTTTTCTACAAAGGTCAATGAGTGAAATTATGCAGCACTTTTATGGAATAGCGGTGGCGAACTTTGCGATACAAAGAAATAGTTCTGAATGCACGTACATTAATATTGCTTTTAAGCGATATCCGAGATATAATAAATCTTTAGCTAAAATTCACAAAATGCAGACCGTGGTTATTGTGCGTCGAAGGTGAAGCGGAGAAAAAAAAACGCGCCAGATGCGTGCGCGCAGTGCGCAGGTAGCGCCGACGCATGCAAATGTGACCGCTTTCTAGCGCCCTGCCAGAGACACCGTTTTCCCGCGTCGCTTCTCGGCGCATTTCTTTCACCTCTATGTAAATGAGACAGGAAATGCAAATAAATTGCATTAAACATACTCCATTAGGTATCATGCTTTTATAACGGAGTGTGTCAGTTAATAAGACTAGAAGCGTTACATCAAATCCGAGGAGAAGTAGAGGCAATCATTCAAATCATTCTACTTAGCGTCAGCTCCACTTTACGCAATAACCAATGACGATTGTTATGCTTACACAATTGTGTACATATCAAAAATAATAATACATACATATTAATATATTAGGCATAGCAGCTGGCTACATAACCCAACCGAACCGCATCTTTCATGTAATGTAGAGAATTGTAGAGTCACTAATAATATAACACGTCATATTATGAATAATTTTACTCTACAATAGCCATGTATTAATATTTGATTTTTGATTTAACATTAATGTAATTTATAATTTATGCAAGCTACCAGTAACCATAGAAAATAACCGATTTTACCGGTGATTATGGAATATATTGAAAACTGCAATCGAATCGAATTTGGGTCAGGCCGCGTGCACCCGCGCTTACCTGCTGCGCCTGCGCAAAAAAATATGTCTATTCCGAACTGTGATTTATCTGTGCATGTGCGAATGTACAATAGAAATAACGATGACTTGTCTACTACATAAAGTGGAGGTATGTAAAAAGTGGGTATTGCGCATGCTAATAAAGGTTAAAAGGAAAGAACTTTTTACTGTTTTCCATTACTCTTTACCGGAATATTTATAACGTTCATGTAGAGTACAGAATTAAGACTATGAAAGTTTGTAGGTTATGCGTTTGTGTATTATAATTGTAATTTGTACGTGTGCTAAAAATATACCTAGATAGTATGAAAATATTATCTGTCAGATATAATTAGTAAAAGATGGCACAAAAACCAAATCAGACCCATTACCCAAACAAAATTGTGTCCCTCATAAAATATTCGTGTGTAATTTTAATTGGATTTGACTATAATCTTACCACTAAAGTAACTCAACAGAATTGATGATATCTGTTATAATTATATTAGATTATCTCACATCTCATTATTTCAGTATTTTGAGGTCGATGGCTTATCACCGCGTTATAAAAACCGCGGCACAAAAACCGTGATTACGAAGATCCAGCCACAATAGATTTATGCACACGCATACTAATAAGTGGCCATTTATGACTAGGAAGTGAGTTTTTGTAATGCTAACAAGAACTATTTACACTGGCCATATGATTGAACGTTACAATTTAAGGGTGAAGACACCTGTTTTCGCTATTGACAATTATAAACTTCTGTCCTTTCTATTTGCTAAGTTCAAATTTTGCTTAGGTTACAACTTACACGAATTTACTTTGACTCTATTAACTGACCAGAAGGATTATTACTTTTTTACGGTTTTAGCAGTAAGACAGACGCATGGTATATATATATATATATATATATATATATATATATATATATATATATATATATATATATATATATATATAAAACTCAAAGGTGACTGACAGACATGGTGATCTATCAACGCACAGCCCAAGCCCCTGGACGGATCGGGCTGAAATTTGGCATGCAGGTAGATGTTATGACGTAGGCATCCACTAAGAAAGGATTTTGATAAATTCCAACCCCAAGGGGTTAAAATAGGGGTTAAAAGTTCGTATATAATAATACTTCTTAACGTGAGCCAAGCCGCTGGCAAAAGCTCGTTGAATAATATAGAGCTTAAAAGAGTAAACATTGAACATCTCAACATTATAATTTGTTAAGAGTTAATTTACCAAATACTTTACTTGTGCCAGCCCTGCTGTGTCCGTCTGAATAATTTTGCATGTGATCCGGCCAAAGCGAAAACATAGGTGTAATTTTCAGTGATACCAGCTTAGTCTCCTCGCGTCTATGTCCCCCATACGGTTGTCTAAAACATGCTTGTAGGTGTGACAGACGATCTATCATTCGCCAGGATCGTTGACATGCATGGCGCGACACCGCGTTACGCTGACTCAGCCGCGTCGCGACTCGCGCGTCGTCGCCGCTCGTGCGGAACACACTTTCCACCGTCCTTGTTTTGAGTTACGTTAATAGCTTTTAATCAAATCTGAATTTTTCGAATACGAATCGCGTTGGACGTTTGCTGAAACGCTACGTAAAGTTTCCATTTGGTGTTTATGTTTATCTAGTTTTTGATCGTAAATAATGTTGCACCAGTGGAAAATACACAAAACGTTCTAAGTATGTATTTTTAAGGTTCCGTACCTAAAGGGTAAAAACGGGACCCTATTACTAAGACTTTGATGTCTGTTCGTCTGTCCGTCTGTGTGTCATCAGGCTGTATCTCAAGAACGACTATCGCTAGACATCTGAAATTTTCACAGATTGTGTATATCTGTAGCCGCTATAACAAAAAATACTAAAAACAAAATAAATTAAATATTTAAGGGGGGCTTTCACACAACAAACGTGATTTTTTTGCTATTTTTTGCTTGATATCAATAACGGAAATACATAGGCACTTAAAATATTCATGAAATACTCAGTTTTATTTATACTTTAATAATTTATAATAAAAATTAAATAAATGAAAGAATTAAAGGGGGCTCCCATACAAAAATATAATTTTCAGCCTATTTTTGCATTGTGGTACGGAACCCTTCGTGCGCGAGTCCATCTCGCACTTGGCCGATTTTTTAAAATTGTTACCTCTGCTTGATGTAGCTTACAATTTTTAATCACCCGATTGCAATTTGCAATAAAATGTAATTGCGTCAAAATTCTCTTCTGCGTACTCTTTATTAAAAACCGATATTTAATGTATGTGTGACAAAATCTCACGAAGTGTATGTTGATTTGATTGTTTTTACGCTGGGAAAAATGCGGCGCATGGTTCCTCGTTGGCGCATGAAAAACTGTCGCGATCCGGGCAATGTATGCAGCAGCGGACAATTCGGTGAGCAATGTGGTGGGACAGGCTACGCAGGGCGGCGTGGGAGCGCTTTTTGTGGGACGACCGAGGAGCACCATTACAATTATTACGTATGATAATGGTGTATTAAATCAGATAACTATATTACATCGAAATAAGAAAAGGCACGTTTTGCATTTTGGGAACCGTATGTGTGACATGAAATTTTAGTTCGTGATTATCTTCCAAAGGGCCGAACCTCCAATAAAAGAGTCAACTAATGGTAGGAGGCACGTACATAGTATTTTAGTTATCAAAGGTATTAATAGATTTTTTTAATTTTGAAAGTTTTTAACTAGTTAACAATCTACACTAGTGGCCTAGGAGTTAGGTAATAATAAAATTTATGAATCGACCGAATGATCGTGTTCTGTCACGGACGGCTCACAATTCGGCGGCCACGATTTGAATACGCGGTCGGCCATAATGGCGCGGTTCCGTGAAGCACGCGCGACAAAAACGCTCTGTCCGGCCGGCCCATTCACTCCCGTAATTGTCCGCGACAAAAAACCCTAGACGAAATCAAAATGTCTCGCTCCGTAAGAACCTTAGCGAACCTCGAATAATTAGATTAGTGGTTTGTCGCGGCTGAGCGCTAGTAATTAGTCGGAACCGAGCACCGCTGCTTCGCTGCCCATTCACTACGCTGACTACAGGAGTTGGAATTTCGACTTACTTAATAAATAAATATAACACCTGTTGTAACAGTATTTTCTGCAAATAAATGATTAATACTATTATTGGAAGCTGGTGATATTGTTGACGTGAGGCATTCTAATGTGATAGTTAAAGGGAAAACTCCTCGTGATATTTTCGTTAACAGAGCTCTAACACCACGTAAATTAATTAATATCTAAGAAAATGTACTTATTAAATTGCAGTGTCGATTGGGATTTTATATTGGGCATGTATTGCTGCTATGCATTTATAAAGCAGACATTATAGTCTCATTGATCATTATATTTCCTGTCAAACTCAGTTTTTAAGTTTGCTTTTCGGATAATAAATTTTCAAGCCGCAACATATTCTATTCTCTATCACGTCATAATAAAACGTAATCCATCTTGGTACGTCAGAGGTTAATATAATGGCGTTAAAGTTAATTGATAGCTTACGAAACAATAAAAACGACAGCTTTGGAGGAAAATGGTGAACACACGTGGAAGATCGACAAAACAACGCAAATTACATAATTTTCCGTAGTTTTTATTGATTTTTATATTAGATATGTCGCAGTCCACTGGTTAAAATAGCCGTTCGATCAAATAGCTAGCCCTTTGACCGAACGACGCCATTCTATCACACGGCTAGGGTGACCATTAGTTTAGTACACAAGCGCAATGATAACAAGCAGATTAAATTGTATTCTTACTCATTTACCTCGGTGATGCATTTCATAATCCCGTAATTTCTCCTCGAATATTTGTTTAAATTTTGATTCACTCGTATGTGCCCCCATAATATCTGTCACTTTAATAACACTTGTAACATATATTTGTGAAAAATTATCTTAATACAATCACAAAACACCAATCGCCTAGTTGACGCCATATTGTAAACAAAACGCACCTAGCGCCGCAGTGGTGAGCACTGAGCGCTGAACTAATTCTATCAAACGGCTGCTTTTGAATCAGCTGTAGTGTTGAACGTTTTGAGCGTCTGAAATATTCAATTAAAAAGCTAGACTTGTGATTGAATGGCGTTGTTCAGTCAAAGGGCTAGCTGTTTGATTGAACTGCTATCTTAAGCAGTTGGCTGCGACAGATATAAATTTTTTCTTCGTATTATTTATCTATACAGTTTATGAAACGGTCAAATTCGAAAACATTAGGTCATATTATTGAAATTAAATGGTTTTTATGTGATTTTGTTACAATTTGTCGTGACGAATCTTTGAGACTGCGGCCCACCTCGTAGGAGGCACGTACAAAAACCTAATGAGATAATTTAGGCACAGCGCCCGTATTCAAATGAGAGAGCTTGCCGTTAGATTATAAACTGTAAGAACATACCGTTAAGGTCGAGCATCATCTGTGTGTTGAAATATCCGCTGACGTCACCGCGGCCCGACACTGTAACAACATAATGTAATTAGAGACCACAATATTTCATTGACAATCTTTGTGGATCCTGTAGGCCTACTACAAAACCGTTTTGAGACTCAAACAATTGGACGAGAATGTCGCGTCCTACTCTAACAACGTCATTTCACGTTTGTTAGAGTGGGACGCGGCATTCTCGTATGATTGATTGAGTCTAAATGGTTTCGTGGTACGCCCTCTGACCCCTAGTCAAAATGTATTCGCCAGAAGTTAGAATTAGAATGATATCAAAAATGTATGGGATTTGGCATAACGTATCGCAAGCGCGATGACACTTAGCGATGGTCATACTAAATTCCATACATTGACATCTAAACTGCGGCGAATGCATTTTGATCAAGCACTCTGAAATAGTTTCTTTGTTATCGACGATCAAAACAGCAAATATTAGCGTTGCATACTTTAGGGTCTGTATACAGACGGACCGCATTTCAACTGCAATCCAACCGCAAAATGCAGTTCAAGTGCAGTTTGAATGCAGTTGACACGACTGCAATAGAACTGCAAACCAAACGCACAGTCGGATTGCAGTTCAGTTGCAGTTGGCGTGCAGTCGTGTGAACTGCACACCGACTGCATCCAAACTGCACCATCCCACCCGCCCGGTCTGTATAGACCTTAATATTTGTATAACCTTATCAAGGTTACTAATAATACCGCAACGCTACGCGTAGATGCGTGGACTACGCGTCGCGTTGCGGTCTGAAATGACCCTAATGTAACATTAAATTGAATAAAAATAATATCCGCGAGAGGCGAAAATTCTGGTTCAAAGTTTGTTTTGCTCGTTACTATAAAATGAACTTGCATTTTTTATTCTTACTCAATAAATATTACGCAAAGGTCGGAGCTAGCACATACAGTAAATATTAATTCCGACCAAAATCCGACATGTTGCACACGCCATATCATAATATTGGCAGAAACGTTGTCAAATGTCAAACAAAACCTTTGTTCATTGTCTGTGCTGGTGCCGGTGCTGCCGTCTAGCGTGAAAACATTGCAGTAATAATATATACTATTTTACATCCATCTAATACAGTTTATTAATACTTCAGTCGGAATTTCCAGGAATTGCTATTGTATTCTATTGTTGTCGCGATCACCGGTGCTCGCGCGGGGCCTGAAGGATTAATAGAAAAATGCTGTTATAAATAAGCTTAATACTAAAACTATTTTAAAACTCACTCCGATTTTTGCGCTACTCATTTTATCTGCGAACAAGCTGTTATGTTAGACTGTACCCTGTAATATTCAAATATAAACACTTCATTTTAATTTAAACGATCTACACGACGGCTCATTTAAACTCCAAAATATTTTTTTATCCAACATTATATTATGCAAAATTATTTATTCTTACTGGAAATGATTATAGTGATGTCAAGAAAAGTAGTGGGAAAGGTACTTAATGGATTGTTAAGTATGTTTAACTTTTGTTAGCGAATATTAAGTGCTACTTTTATTTCTGTTACTATGTGGTTTGTAGGATATGTCTACCTAAAGCTGAAATCAGACAGGACTAACCGCTCGCGATTGTGATCGTTAAAGCATCTCTACATGAACTTTACCATATTTTGACGCATCTCGTTCACATACGGTAGAGTTGATGAGACTCGAGAGTTTCAAGAACACTAAAATTTAGACACTAATAAAACACACTTTTCTTGCACTTTTTCCACTATATTAAGATATTATTATATCAATTACATATACTAAAATTTAGATTTTCCTAAATAATATTGTAAAACTTTGAGACACCATGCGTAATTTTATGAAATACATACATACAATAATATGTCATATAAAATTTTTTGTATCACGGTTTTGACTATACACGGGTAGGTACTGCAATTTTCAGAAATACAGTCATTATAGAATTTGGGATAGTGTAGAAAACTATTTGTTACCGTTACAAAGTAAAAGAATAAAAAAATAACATTATAATAATAAGGTAAGACGTATTGCACCAGTGCGAAGTCTTAACACTAGGTAGGTAGGCATATTAAACAAACTCTTTAGAGATTGATGAAAGATGGTAGAGCATAGTATATTTTAATGTTCATTGTAATTTGTAAGGCTAGTTCGATGGAGTAATGATGTAATGAGCAAGTCATCTCGGTCAGTTTTTACGGGGAAATCGCTCGCGTGGATCACTCGCTCGTGATCTCCGATAGTCCCCGGTTAGTTAATATTCAAATACGGCTTTGATGCGCCGACATTTTGTGGCCACGGTTATCGAAGTTTATATAAATTTTATTTTGAATTAGGTTGGTCGTTGGTTAAATTGATATTTGAGATTTTCGAATGATTGCAGTCACTAAAGAAAAGTTTTCAAAATTAAAGACCCTTAGAGGGGTAAAAAAGGAAATTGATGTTTGCTTCCCAGGATCTCAGGAGCCCTAAATACGAGTGAAGCCAAAGGACGTGACGTGGGAGAGCCATGCTTCGGCACGAATGGGCCGGCTCGACCGGAGAAATACCACGTCCTCACAGAAAACCGGCGTGAAACAGCGCTTGCGCTGTGTTTCGCCGAGTGAGTGAGTTTACCGGAGGCCCAATCCTCTACCCTATTCCCTTCCCTTCCCACCCCTACCCTCCCCTATTACCCTATTCCCTCTTAAAAGGCCGGCAACGTACCTGCAGCTCTCTGATGCTGCAAGTGTCCATGGGCGACGGAAGTTGCTTTCCATCAGGTGACCCGTTTGCTCGTTTGCCCCCTTTTTTCATTAAAAAAAAAGGACAAAGTTTGTAATATTACAGGTAATTGGGCATTTATACTTATAACGCGTAAGTTTTCCTGAATGCTGGATAAAGTATGATATATTATATTCTCGGAAATGCAGTGACTTGTAAATTCTATTAGCTACTTGTTGCAGCAAAATATGTTTTTTATGATACATTTGAACCCTCCGTGGAGGCTGGAGCTCCCCTAAAGCCGCCCTTGTCCTGTTGATAGCTGATACTGCTTTACCATTAGCCCTTTCAACAGTACCTACTATCGAGTAACAGTGATGACAGGGAAATTCATATCGAGTGATGTTAAATAGAATTTTTATAGGGGTGTTATTGCCGCTGGTGATTCCTGAGTTATGGGAGAAATACAATGGCAAATTAATTTGGTCGGGACTCGGGTCTAATTGTTTTTGACATTTCAATAGTATCAATTCTTATTCAACATAAAAGGCGTAAAGAGGACTATATTATACCAAATTGTGATCGTGTAAATGGGTTGTCAATGTTGTAGGCATTGGTGCATGACGAATGAGTGGATAATCCGAGTATTAGCATGCTGCCATGCCAGTCCGCACGAAGCACGCAGTTTCTAGCATAACATTAGCATAGAAATTTCGTAGCACATTCGTACGCACACAAAATATTTTTAGCGCGATCGTTTTTGTTCGCGTGCGGACGCGCTGATTTACATGAATCTACACAAATTAACTCGAAAGCAACTCCATATTTGGACATTATGCGCCTATACAATCGAGTTTCTCTATATCGCCTAATATACTTTAGATGCTTTACGAACGAGTTTGACTTGCGAGTTTCCGAAATTTGTTTTGCATGGAATGTTTTCTGCATACATATTTGGCGTCATTGCAGGTGCAAGAGAAATGTTTTGAGTATCAAATCGGACGAGAGTCGAGACGAAGTATTCGTCTTGTTTTGAATATTTTTTCCAATTCGTCTAAATTGCTGCTTGAATTGAAGAAAGGCTCGTTTTGTCAAAAAACTAATTCGATTAAGTTTGTACAAAAACGCTCGATGGTTTTGTAATAGTAGTCTCACTTTTGGTCAACTTTACGTGAGTAAGAAACATTACATTGCAGTAACTTTCGACTAGAAGACAAAAATCTACTACAGTCTACACTCTACAGTCTACATCCACTTATGTTCTTTCTGCTTTCAGTTCTGTTAGCATGGCAAAAGGTTAAAAAACAAAAGTCACTTTTACAAAAGACCTGAAAACTACGGTCAAAACCAGCCATAAATGTCAAAGTATGATTAAAATATTGTGACTCATCTCATGATTTGGACAATAGGTTGGTAATCAGAACATTATAAAATACCTATCTTTTTCCAAAACCCTCTCACCAAATGTGAAGACAACGGAATAGCGTAATGTGGGTTAAGAGTATCTGAAAGTAATATCGCTATAATGTGGTCGGCGACCCCTTTAAATTGCGTTTAAACCTGGCGGAGCGCAGTCTCCTGGGCATACTGTAGTCGCGTAAGGCCGTATTTCACACGGGGCGATTTATGCGCGGCGCTGAGCGATGTCCGCTGACCGGTCCCTTTTTAATACGATGCTATCTTTCGGGATTACGGGAGAATAGGAATTTCCAACTATTACTTATTCCTTTGAAGTCGAGGCAACAATTCTATTAGTCCGGACCCTTCCCGAGTTTATTTCGAATGAAAATCTTATCGCTACGTTTATTCCTCCAATACTGTTTTGAATGGAAATTGTTGTCGTTACGTTTTGAAATGTCAGCTTCGAACCCGAAGCCTTTGAGGTTTTAGCTTTTTAAAGTAATATTTTATCGGTTGTTTATCGTTGTTAATGTAATCAGTTATTATAATTTGTAGAATGCTAATATAAATACATATTTATAATTGTTTTGGTCAAAACATAATGATTTTCAACGAATAAAAACTTTTGTTTACCGGCTTATTTACTCACGTTTGAAACCCTAATTGCAGTAATATAAATTATAAATTAAATAAAAACTTTATTGCCGCTGCACGAAAGGCGAACCTTTTAAAGAGTAAATAGGATCATTATAGGGTAAGTAAATTAAGGAGCATTTAAATCGATTTAATTATAATAATTAGTCCTTTCCATAATCAATCAGCAGATGAAAGTAAGTATAGGTAGGCAACGTTCATCCAAAATTAGCCGTCAGGTTGTTAAACCATTAATTTTTTCTGACATATTTTGTCAGCTGTCGACTAAAGTGTTTTCGCACGAGTTCAAAGAGACGGACAATTTAATAATTCATGTATTTTGGCGTATGATAAATATAATAACGTAATTTATATTCTGTCAGGGCGTCTAGAACATTAAAATACGACAAAACACAGCCTTAAGCCTCCTTTAATATTAATATTCATCTTTACAGAGAACTCGAAATGATTATCTGCGACGATTGCACCAGTTTTTACAAGCGAAGGTTAATTTAGTAGCCACAAACGTTATTTATCAATTCAGTAGCCATTGTACACTGACGTTTGCTGCATTACTGACCAGTGACCATGTTCATGCTAATAGTTCGCTCGACACTCGCATTATGTGTAAAAGCTCTAAAACAAAAACTGCAAACTGCAACTGCAAGAGGTTTAACGATCATCATCTCATTAAGGCGCTATATTGAAAGTCATTTTACTGCAAGGGCAATTTTATACTTAATTTGTATGACTATAAAGTCGTGAATACGCTGCGGCCAGAAGCTATCGGCTCGCTCGGAAAACATGCAAAAAACGTAATTTTAATTATTTAAAAAATAACTAGGAGCATTTAAGCAAAATGCTTCTATACGATTTTGAGTTGCAAAGGTGTTTATCAATTAGACTAATTTCCTACAATACATCTATTTTCGTTTAAAAATAATCTTCAAATTTCGTATTTTTAAGAGGTCATTTCAATCGAGAAATGTATCGAGGCAAAATACATTAATCGTGTTTCTAGTTCTTCTCAAACCTAGATAAGGCTATGAAGATATGTATATCTCATTACCAGATTTGTAACATTTCTGAGGGTCCTACAGTATTACGTCAAAAAGGACAGTTTTTTCAATATAGCGCCTTAATGTTATATGCACTTTGCGAGAAACTCATTCAACGCGTCTTTGCTATCGTTAACAAAACTATAAAATTATTTGTATTTAAAAAAAATGTATTTTACGGTACAAAATGTTATTTAGTTTACTGTATGTAAATGTAAATATTGTGGGTAGTAATTATACTAATAGAATAAACGACATTTAAAATATTTGATTGCAGTATTTTCTCTTTTTTCGTTTAGAGTTGTCTTCTTTTATTATTTTACGAAGGGATTCATCTCCCTGCAATCTGAAGTATGAGACAGTTGCTAATCAAACAGTTCATAAGACAAAAGGATCTGTGACTGGGCTAATTCTGGAAGCTGAATGAATATCGATCCGGCGGCGAAGGTCATATCGCTACGAGATAGTGAGGTGAAACAACTCGGCTCATCTCGCAGGACGCGGGGTGATTGACCGCGGGTGGTTAATTGCGTCTTGCTCGTCTTGCTCCCCCTACGCACCCCCTCGGCTCCCCCCGCACCCCCCCGAGTGCGCCCCCGCCGCGGGGTCACGCAGACCTTCACACGACGTCGCGTCGCAACAAACATTGCCCTATATACGAAAAATCGATGGTCACGTAACAGGAACAAGTTCAATTGTTTTTTTTATGATGCGTGTCGAACATGTGGCTAGGACTGATAAGTGACAGGAGTAAAGTTAATGTACAAGTGCCAACTCCTTAGCTGCAGATAAAAAGTTAAAAGTAAACCTAAACAGCTCAAACTGCAAAAGTGATTTGGGTGAAATTTGCTATAGAGATATCTTGGGTTTCCGTGGTAGGACATGAGTTTACGAGTATATTGCAGAAAATGTGCCATTCGTTAAAAATAAACTAATTGCTGCGCAACAAAGTTAGGGCAACATCTAATGTTGAACAACTTGTAGTTAATAAAACTAATTAAATTGACATCAAAATGTCGTGTGTAAGCAACCCTTTAAATATTTCTTCTCGAAACTAAAAGAATACGTTCCTTATATGCTGGTATACTGTTTCTCTGAATTTGCCAATTACCCGGCATATCAAGAGCCGTTTACGCGGGCGGAGGTTCCGAGTATGTTAATATTTATAGATCACAGGTATGCTAATTTGAAGGCCCTATGGTGTCCCTTTAAGGCGCTACCCTCGTTCGCGACTTCACGCTGCGACCACAGTAAAATACAGTTGACCATTTTTAAAACCACACCGCCCGGATTAATCAGTGCATCAGACGTGATTTTAGATTACTACTAGCTGAACATTGTTTTAGCATAAATGCGTTGTTTCGCGTTTAAGAAATAGATGTTGGCTGATTATATTATTGGACTTAGGCGATAAGCACACAAAATTCAATCAAAATTAATCTAGCCGTTTCAGAAGATATTTGATAATATAATAGATAGAGTCTCTCTCTATCTATTATATTATCAAATATCGTGGTATTACTATACCACTAGTGTATTACTCTCTATATCTATTTTATAAAAAATCTCAAGCTTGCATGTAAAACTTGTCTCTGTGTTGCACGAATTTGATTACAAGAAAACAGTCACACTACCGTATATATTGTGTCTTTCCCAGGAAAGCCACAATATGAAAACTATTTACTCAATACATAAGTTAAGCAGGCCAAATGCCACACTGAGCCCAGGCTCAGTGTGGCTTTTGGCCTGCTTAAAACAGGAATCAGTATTTGCAAAACAGAGACGGATACATGTCTCTGTTTTGCAAATAGGTACTGGTGCCTCTAGGCTTTAAATGAAACGAATTTGAATATATTTGCAGTAGGTTTTTCGGAAAAAGGAGTTTATTTTTGCCACTCAATTTAACGTTATTTTAGGCAACACCATATCGAACAATTAATATGATTGAAAACTTCACAAACGGTACAAGAAGTCATTAACTTGTTCTACATGCTCGTAGACAATGACACCAGATTGATGCACATTATACAAATTGGCAGCAAACGTGAGCAGTGAGAAATGTGCACCCCGCCCACATGCGCCCGCGACGTCCGGTGCATTTAAAATTATCTTATTATCTAACATTATCTTAGATTTGCCTGATTAATGCAGATACCTGATAAAATAGTCCCTATATTTTCTATTTCATATTAATGTAATTCATATTTAATAAATTTTAAAATGAAAATTGGTAGAGACATTAAATATACCATTATAAATAAAACCTCAAAAGTCCCCGGCGATCCTCCTCGTGCAAAATTTTTTATTCAAGGTCAAATGTAAGAAAATTAGGATTTTCCTGTTTATTTTTTAAACGGTACATTTTATCCTAAAAATAGGTAGGACATATCATATAATTCTCTACAAAAATATGTTAACACTTTTTTTCGTACGACTTACCATTCGTTATAAATAGCAGGCTTATAGTTGGGAAAATAATATATATGTAGGTACAAATTATTTTTGTGTTGGATAGTCTTAGATATCGAAGAAGGCTTTAGGCTATATTACATCACCCTGCGACCAATACGAAGGAAGAAATAGATGAACATGTGAAAAAACGGAGAAAACAATTTGAAAGGGCTTATCGCACGAACTGCTAAAGCAATTTTTATATTAAGTATGTATTTGGCACAGCTATAGAATGTACCACGTGGAGGGACGTAGGCTATTTTGTTTTTGAGGAAAATGTACGGTTTCCGTGAAATTTATAATAAGCACGGGCGGAGCCACGCTTAACGTCTAGTACCACACACTAGGATTGTTTGACATGTTCTCGGCCTGACATACTTCTGAGTGCCTTGCTAGCGTACCTACTGTTGCTCTTCGCGACTCGAAAAGATAAGATTTGGTAACGGTAAAAAGTCATGCAGAAGTATGTTTGACTGTGAACAGCCCTCGTATGCTGTGTTACAAGAAGTTCCGCTCCGCCCTGTTAATTATGTATTTCACAGAAACCGTACATTTTCCCGAAAAACAAATTAGCCTATGTCTCTCCGTGTGGTCTACTTTATATATGTGCCAAATAACATAAAAAATGCTTCAGCAGTTTGTGAGATAAGCTCTTTCATGGCCATTCTCAGGAGAGCAAAATTTTAATATTATCTTATTCAAGTATGTAATATTTTTAAACGGTAGTTAGCATCAGTATCTAGCTACAAACTTAAACACAGGCTTCTAATTTAAGTAATTCAGACTAAATCAATTGAAGTCGTGTTCAAAAACCATGTTTTCTAACTACCGTAACGTGTCCCCACGCCAACTTGATTTCGAAACTAGCTTGTAATTTTTATAACGTACCTATTTAATTTAATCTATTCATGGTTTTAAACACCTATAAACATTGGTTATCGCATTGCAAAATATCGACTCAATACGCCCAGCCTATAAATAGTTATCATGAAATAATCGCTTGTCCGATCAAAAGTCCTAATTACCGTAACACCTGCTGTTTTTGGATGCCCATCCAAAAATATCAGGATTTGGCACATTACGAGTGCACGGGTTGCTTCTCCTTAGTGTGTGCCATGGCCCATCAGCGGTCCCGCGTCGTTAATGTTAGTGTGGCGCTGATAAAGCACATTAGTATCTAATTACCGTAGCTTTGGTTACAAACTTGTCTAATTACCGTAATCGTTACTTTTCAATTATGTTTAAATTAGATTTTTACTATGTATATTATGTTTATGTTACATAATTGGGCCTATTTACGTTGCCCTGAGCTAGTTTTTGTCAATTGTGTCTTTGTATCGTTACGTAAGACACTACATTTGTCTAATTGCCGTACCCATAAATTTTTAAGTCTCCTTATCCAAAAAACTTTAACTGTTTCACGCCACATTTATTATTAAGTTCGTATCTTTCATTTCTTTAATATTTTAATGTGTCTTAGTCAAATCGACGAAGAAAAAAAATGGTTACGGTAATGAGGCAAATAATGCCAAAGCGGAGAATGGCCGTTCAAATAATTTTCCCAGATTTTCCACATTTTCCTCTGTTTCTTTGCCCCTATTGGTGGCAACATAATGTTATGTAGCTCAAGTCTTCTTGGATAAATAGGACTATCCAACGCAAAACGAATTTTTCAATTCAAACCAGCAGTTTTACCTTTATAATAATTATAAGTATAAGTATGATTTTCCCAAATTTTAAACCCGAAAATTATGAGGAATGGTAAGTCGAATGGAAAAAGTGTCTGAATATTTTTTGTAGAGAATTCTATAATCTACACTCTTGCTATACCTATTTTTATGATAAAATGTACACTTTGGAAAAAAACGGGAAAAACGTCATTTTCATTTCATTTTTACCTTTGACCTTGAATAAAAATTTTTGCACAAGGAGGATCGCCGGGGACTTTTGAGGTTTTATTTACAATGGTGTATTTAACGTCTCTACCAATTTTCAGCTCTATACGAATTATTCCGAGGTTACGATTTTTTTGCGCCTAAATAGACCAGCCCGGTCTATTATTTTTTTATATTTAAATATGCGTTGATTTAAAAAATAGGCCATAAAGTAAGTGATATTACATAAATTTGAATTTTAGATATGAAATAAATAAATAAATGTAAAATGTTATAAAAATATTTGCAAACGAGTATTTTAAGTACATACTACATAATACATAATATATATATATATATATATATATATATATATATATATATATATATATATATATATATATATATATATATATGTCGCAATCATCTGGTTCAATCTGCGATTCGATTGAATGACTAGCGCATTCATTGAATGACACCATTCAATTGAATGACTCGGCCGAACGTCGATTCAACAATCGTCACTCAACGTCCAACTAGATAGCGATTTGTAATATAGCCCTTTGAAGATAGCGGACATGAAATCAGTCAGTTAATTGAACGTATTTATTTTCTCCCCACTGCGGCGCTAGTAGTCACTAAAACAAATATGGCGTCAAACAGCTCGCACAGCTGATAGCACTGTGTTGATATTTTGTCGATTAAATTTACTTTAAAGTTTAAAGTGCCTTATTTGTAATAAAATAATATTACTGCGTGGATTTATCCATACTTCGTCAACAGCTACTTAAAAAAATTAAGTATAGCATCCCATTTAACGACTTCACTATAATATGACTTTTAGTCAAGCACAGACAACTCGTCAAGACGTTGACTGTGACCTTTAACGTTTTGACTAAAAGTCATAATATAGTGAAGTCGTTAAATGGGATGCTATATTTTTTTAAAAATAGCCGTTAACAAAGTAGTAAATAGTAATAGGCATTTACCTATTACTATTTACTACCCTGTCATATTATTTTATTACAAATAAAGCACTTTAAAGTAAATATTTTAACTGACGAATTTATTGACAACACAGTGCTATCAGCTGTGAGAGCTGTTTGACGCCATATTTGTTTTAGTTACTATTAGCGCCGCAGAAGGAAAAAAGTGAAATACGTTCAATTACCTGACTTATTTCATGTCCGCTATCTTCAAAGGGCTATGTTTAAAATTGCTAACTAGTTGGACTTTGAGTGACGATCGTTAAATCGACGTTCAGCCGAGTCACTCAATTGAATGGTGTCATTCAATGAATGCGCTAGTCATTCAATCAAATCGCAGATTGAACCAGAGGACTGCGACATCTATAACTCAAAGGTTGACATAGTGATCTATCAACGCACAGCCCAAACCACTGGACGGATCGGGCTGAAATTTGGCATGCAGGTAGATAATATTATGACGTAGGCATCTGCTAAGAAAGGATTTTGATCAATTTTACCCCAAGGGGATAAAATAGGGGATGAAATTTGTATGAAACTTTGTAAATTTTAAGCCGATAGGGCTGAGACTTTAACACCTAATTAATAATAATACTTCTTAACGCGAGTGAAGCCGCGGGCAAAAGCTAGTTAGTAATATAATGTAGATTGTATTGTAATTGAATATGGTAGTGTAATTGTGTGTAATTGGTAGGACGACGGCGCGGCGCGGCGGCCGGCGCGGGCGCGGGCAGTCGCGCACCCGGAACACAGATTACATGGCTCGATATAATTTCAAGTGAGCCCGGTATTTTAATGATACGCAATAAGTATGATAATGAAACAATGTATTATTCAGAATACCCCGCATATTCTACTTCACTAATTACTGTGAGATCTGAGCGCTGCTTCCGCGGGTCACGAGATCTGTGCGACTCGTAGCATAACATTTTTACTTATATAATATAATAAATCTATCAATTCTAATGCAATTTGGTACATTAATAAGTCACAAAGGGGCCAATTTTGACTTCGGAACACTTTTTACAAAGTAAAATAGATTTTTTGAGCGCACTTTTTGCGTTACTAAGACAATTATACGATAATAATTTTTTTCAGGATTTAAATTATAAGAGATATTATAATAAGCTAAAGTAGATTCAGATGCTTTTTACAGCGTATTTTTTTTAATTAGTTGCCCAATTTATTCAGTTTTACTTAAAATGTTAAAATACAACTTATATTTACTTAATTTATATCTACCAATTATTGTAACCAATTAACTAAAATTATGCGAATAAGATTATTCTGAATCTCAAACTTTATTTTTAATGTCATTAATTGTTTACTGACTAATTCAATCACACTTAACTTCCGGTTACAAAACGGAACCGGAAAATGGACATTGGACAGGTGTCCAGGCGGTCGTGGCCCGGGTTCATAAGGCTCGAATACATTAACATGATAAGTATACAGATAGAAATTGAGAATTTAAATAAATATTATTTAAGACAAAATTGCATTACTTATGTAAAAAAATATAAATAAGTAATATTTAAAACGAATGAAGTGCACAAAATAACTTACTTAAACTGTCTTGTAAGATCATAGAAAATATTTGTAGTTTTAGAAATATTCATAACACCTACTTATTCGTATTATGTGCTACAACCCACATAATATTATTAAGTTTGCCTATTACTATAAACGTAGCAATTTACTTACTTACTATGTTTTTGCAGTTTTCATATAGACAGACAAAACTTAAGAATATTTTATTATAAGTTTAAAATTTTAATTATCCCACTTTACATTAAGAATATTAGTTAGTTTAATGTTCGAAAATTAAAGTGAGTACCATTTAACATTAATAAAGAAAGTATATTGTGTTTTTTAACTATATAAAAGCTCTCAGTTTTTGTACGTGAAACAAAAATTAAAACTATGAAAATTCTTAACTAATAATCTTAAACATACGTCAATGCATTAATTAAAATAGCAAATTTATTATGAAGTGCAATATAAAATATTACTCTCTATTCAAATAATAGAATAAGTTAAAAACAAAAAAAAGTTTCAGCCTCAAAATTAAGCAATTTTTCTTTTATTTCAGATTAATGGTGGCTCAGGGCAATTTAATTTTAAATAATTGAGTTTTTGACTCCATATTATGTAATCTTTACGCGACTTTATTTTTTTACAGGCAAAAGTTTTGATTAATAGGTATTGTATGTTGAATTAAGGCCATATCCCGAGTAAACAACCTTGACCATACATTTGAGATTGCACAAAAATCCTATTTGTTTTACTTATCTTAGTTCAAAATTGATTTAAAAAAAATGGTATTACTTTGGAAGCTAATATCACGAGTATAATAAACTAAAATAGAAATTTAAAACGGGGAAAGGAATGTTGATAGCTGATTATTGCTGTATTTTTTACTATAACTTTGTAGCTTTCAAATTATGAGTTTAAAAGGCTCTAAATACGTTAAATTACGGAATCTCTGTAGGGGAAGGGCCTTAACACGCCGACAATAATGGAGACGTGAGTGGAAGAATCGAACAAGTAACATTTCGTAACATACGGACAATACCTCATTTTTTCCTTAATTATTTTAATAAAACATGTAACTTATCTACTTCATATCCAAGCTAATATATCTGGCTACACATATACTTCATAGTTTCTCTATTTTAAATATGCCTTCATTTAAGCAAAAAAATGTGAAGTTTTTTCATATCACTTATCTTATTCTTACACTCACGTCTTGAATTAATAGTCATGCAGTTTTATGTAAAATGTACTGTAAAATCTTTAGAGGCAAATGAATGGTTAATTAATTTACTATCTAAGTTCGAAAATTGCCCATAAATAAAATAATAAACATCATAACGATTTTGACATTAATTTAAAAATAATAGGCACTATAGAATATGACGATATCTAGTCACGCACAATCTACGGCTTCTGAATGTTTTAGGTAACACCTAATAAACCTCTAATCAAATTACCCCTAATATGTTTGACATTCAATAGCGGGCTCGGCACACGAAAATACGCCGTCCGTCTCTAACTTTACGTGTCATAATCGCTGGAAGGCCGGTGTCGTGTGAATTTATCCGTCATTAGATGAACCTCCTGTGTTTTATTATAATTTGATGATATTTTGATAATGTCGTTATAGAGCTATTGTTTAGGTGTAAGCCGTAATAACTTCGTGATTGCGATCGCTACCGTAACTTTGTATTATTGTAATCATAGGAAAAGTTACACGGACCGCTTTCACTCGCATTATTTTATTACGTGTGATTGTGATGTGCTCAATTTGGGTGCCGTATCGAAAACTATCTCATCAGGATTTTATTTCAGTACTTTAGTTACAGTGCGAGACGTACGTAGGCGCTTGTTTTAGAAGTAGTTGTTATTAAGGGCGTCCCCTACGGAGAATCCGTAATTTACCGTATTTAGAGGCTTAGGAACTTATAATTTGAAAGCTACAGAGTCATAACAAAAATACAGCAATATTCTTCAGTATCTTAACATTCATTTCTACGTTTTAAATTTTCTATTTTCGTTTATTATACTCATGATATCAGCTTCCAAAGTAAAGCCAATTTATTAAAATTCAAGCATACATTCAGCATCTCCTTAGTATTTACAAATTACTTTTATTTGAAACACACGCCAATAGATCGACAATACCATAGACTACATATTCCCCGTTTTAATTTTTTTAGGTCAATTTTGAAGTAAGATAAGTAAAAAAAAATAGGGTTTTGGTACGATCTCGGTAACGCGGCAAATGTATGGCCAAGGTCGGGGTCCAGCCTTAATTAAACATCACTTGTACTTGCTGCAAATTGCTTTTTGTTATCGCGTGACTACCTACTTTTTTCCGAAAAAAAGTATTTTCTGGGACTCTAAAATATCTCCATTCTCCACACCAATTAATATCATTTAAACCTTTTAGCAGTCTAAAGTAGGAAAAGAAAAAAAAAGTAGGAAAGTATTAATATTAATTCTTTAGTGCTACTTCAGTTTAAAAAATAAAAATTATAAAATTATTAGAAACGATTTTATAGTGCAAAACAGTGTATTGCTTAATAAACCGCAACAATTATACTGCAATGATAAAATTGTTTATTTATATCCAAATGCCTTTATTGGCTATTTTATTTCATTTTTATTGCATGTAAAGCGTCTTTTATAGTAAAAATGGTTTTAGTGAGACTATTTTTTCAAAGAGACTAATAAAACTTTAACAATGTTACTTTGCTGTTGAGACCAAGCCGAAGCTCTACAATCCGCATGTAATTTTTTAAATAGGCATATCTTTTCAAGAAAAAAGTAGCTCTTCCAGAAGAAAACAGCATTTTACATATTTTTCCTACATACTTTACTGGCGTTTAGCATTTACACTGGCAACTTTGTAATTTATATGGCTTAATAACTTGACGTAGAGTCAATTATGTATATCTAACAGTGGCTACGTTTATATGTTTTAATAGTATCAAAGTATGTTTGTTATCAATAAATGTTGTATTGGAAAAGAGATACATAAATTAGGGCTCGGCTCTATATTATAGCGCTACCAGTAAAGCGTTAGTTATTACTTGATAATTTATATACACAAGATATACAATAATTTATTATTTTGTACATAGTTCATTTAAATTATTAAAGTTGCATTATTTCAATATTATCATGCATTGTACATTATTTTTGTGAGAATATTTTGGATTTTAGTGATGATTTTATACTACTATATTAAAATTGATTTAATTTATGTCATATAATATGTCGCTGTATTTATAACGTGACGTTTTTTAAAGTATATGTATAATCATTGGTATGCATTTTGCTTTTGTTATTATTTAAATGTCATTAAGTAAAAGAAATTAAAAGATTCTTGTTTATTATTATCAGTCTTATTTAATAATATTTATTTGTTTCTCCCATAATTTGTGGGAGACTTGGAGCCCAAGCTAAGCCTAAGCCTGTATAATATTGGTGCCCCAGGCACGGGGTGTGCCTGGGGCACCAATATTATACTCACAGACTATTTAAACTTATTTAAACAATGTATTTTTATTTAACTAAAAATCTATTTTACTTTTTAACTTAAAATTAAATGCTGTATTACAATATTTTATATGTAACTAATTATATTCGTCGTGGAAAAAGATTTTCAGTATCTTGAAAACTTAGGGTAACTAGCCGGCGAGTAACTTTTTGTTTGCACTTAGATTTGCTTTCGTGGGAAATTGATAAAATTTCATTTACTTTATTATAAATGAAACTACCAAGGAAACATAAAAATCTTTGGGCAAAAGTAGTCTTAAATATAATATAATCTTTGTTAGGGCATATCTTTAAACTACGGCGAAGATTATGTTTTAATTTTCTATCATAACCATAGTAATTTACAAATACAAAGCGTTTTGTTAAAATATTTATTACTAGATGACACCCGCAACTTCGTTGCGCCAAAATTCGTTTATCGCGCGGGAACCGTACATTTTTCCGGGATAAAAATTATCTTATGTCCTTTCCTGGGACTCAAAGCATCCCCATACCAAATTTCAGTAAAATCGGTTCAGCGGTTAAGGCGTGAAGAGCTTACAGACAGACAGACAGACAGACACACTTTCGCATTTATAATATTATTAGTAAATTAGTAATTACTATGGATGTTACGTTTCTTAAATCTGCAACAAGTTTTAGTTGCGATATTCCATTGATTAGATACTAAATTTTTAATGACATAGGTCATGATAAGTTTAAACTTATTACCTTTGAACGAAGTTAAGTTGCAATAACAATAAAGTACCTACTATAAATATTGACATAATATTGCGGTACTAGTAAGTAGTAACACAATTTGCACATGTAGAGATAAGAGCGATAAATCTCAGCCCACCGGCCGGCCGGCCGGCCGGAGGACTGTGTATCAGCGAGTCGCAGGGGACGGGCTCTATCAGCAGCACGAGTCCATCACATCTCGGCTCATATTATTAGAGAAAATTGAATGAGGGCTCCCCGCGGCCCGCGACACAATAAAGAGGTGAAGTGCACTCGGGGCGTGTCAAAGGAATCGTTTTGTCGAGGGGCCAACCCTTTGCCGGCGACGTTACCGGCTTGTTGACACGTCGTCAGCCGGGGGTCGTGAAATATCGTCGGCGGCATGAAAGGTCAATTTTAATAATACCGAGGATGCGAGCAGGCCCATAAAAAATTGCCCGGATAAAGGGATGACGTTTCGGCCCCTCCGACACCTGTTCCTTATTACGTCGTAATGCGAGTTTACTTGTTTTCCAATAAATGTTCCACTCGTAAAGGAGATGTCATTTTGTTATTTATGGGTTTCTAATAGAAATGTTTTTATTTTTTCGGATTGTTTTACAACGTTAGGCTGAACGAAAGGGCGCGATGTTTTAAAGCCTTTTCAACCGAGGATCTAGCCAGCCGCGGCCGGACACCGTGTAACAAAAATATTCTACTTACTTTTCAGAAGCATATCAACGTAATTCATAAAAATGTTACGAGCGTAAATAAACAAAAATCAACGAACACAACACAAACGCACCGCGGGCCTCGGCCCCGAGTATCGCAAATAAATCGGAGTGAGCGGGCACGTGGGGTGTCGTCACGTGCGGCGTGTCGGACTGACCGGGGGCGCGCGGCGGCCAGGCGGGCGGGTCGCGCAGGCGCATGGAGCAGTCGAGCGGCTGGTCGCGCAGGGCCAGCGCGGGCATGGCGCGGCCGCGGCCGCCGGCTGAGGGATCCGTAGCGAGCGTCCGCCCACCGAGCGCGTCCGTGAGGCACTGCCGCGCGCCGCGGCCGGCGGCGACTCGCGCGCGGGGCGGGCCGGCCGCGACCAATGGCGGCGCGCCCACACCGCTACACCCGCTACACCCGCTACACCCGCCGGCCGCCGCTATTTACGTGCCGTATATTAAAAGGGTTTTCCGCGGCCCGTTATGGATTTTCCGAGCCGCTTTACATACGCCCGCCGCCCGCGCCGCCTGCTCGCCTCCCGCGAGAAAACTTCGCTCTACCCGCCGCCTCCTTCGTGCCCGAATACTTTATTTTAACTCTATACGCTAACGCTTGAAGTTTTATTCTCATTGCAGTCATTAAGAATTAATTTAAGATAAAATATTTAAAGTTAGGTAGAGAGGGATGTATATCTCCTAACTTTACGAATTCCGTTACGATGCTACGAAACCTTATCTCATGCGCTACGAGAGGCTACGAGGCTGTTATTGTACGTCATACTTTAAAATATAAAATAATATTATTTTTCAATAATATAGCACCTACTTTAAATTATGATCTTGTTGACCTCAGAACAAAAAATATTTTAAGCTCACTAATAATAATATGTGAAATTTAAACTTTTTTTAAACAGTTAGAGCTTTGAATTTTAAAATTTTGAAGGTGGTGTGAATTTTACTTTTTAAAACAGTTCAACAGTTTATATTATATTATTAACCGCAATTAAAGTAGACACAGAAAAGGCACCTCTTTTGTATTAAAACGTAAATCTTGTACAAAACACAATTAATTACAGTTTTGGTTGGCAATTGAAACAAACATTTACAAATGTCATGGAGATTAAAAGGCACTCATTAATATCACAATATTATTCTATTCTTATTAATTCTGTCTAAAGTAAACGGTGTCGTTGCCCTCTGCCGGTATTAGCGAAGGTCACCTTAGGGCGGCTCAGGGCGGCTCAAGGCGGCCAGGGCGGCGAGTTTCGGGAGAGCTTGCCGTATCTTGCCCGTATCAATGACGTTGTATTTATTTGCTTTCGTTTCTATAAGTGTCTTTGTTTTAAATAAAATAAATATTTGATGAAACGAAAATAAATTACGAGATGGTCAGAAATACAGGGAATTTCCTAATCGAAGGGACCATGCTTACGGAAATTTATAATAATCCAGAAGCATCTTATGTTTTTTATAAAATCGATTGAAAATTGCTTCAGAATATTGTTTTTGTTGTGTTGATTGAAAGATAATATTTTACTTGTACTCAAATTGTATTGAAGAAAATATTGTTAATCTGGCTATATTTTTAAATTTGTCTATTAGCTTCCAAATTGCAAAATTGTTACATTGTTACAACTTTAAAGCTTTTTAATGTTTCTCCTACTCTATTAGTTAATGTAGTACTTTAAAATTTAAGAGAAAAACGCTAGTATATTAGACTTTTTAATAGTTTTAACGGCTAATAACTAGCTCTACCTGTCGACGTTTTAAAAAACGACACACTAAACAACTTGACACAGTATTTGGCCGTGCAAAAAATTACAAGTTTTTTTAACCTGTTCGCTCCTTTGTTGTTGTTATTTGCAATCTTTTTTAATAGTGGCAATAAAAACTCAATAGCCTAACCAGTATTACTTTTGGAAAGTTTGTGTTACAAAGGACGTAGACATTTTGCCGCATAATATTACTATGTATATTATTTTGTTTTAGTTATAACCTAAGTTAAAATGAAACGTTATAAAATGAAAATATTGTATCTTACAATAATTTATTATGACCGGCAGGCTGTCGATTTAATATTATTTGGAAATAATATCATCTATACTTATTATAAAACAAAGTCGCCTTTTTTTCCCTCATATCCCTTTGTTCCCTTTAATCTTTAAAACCACGCGACAGATTTTGATGATTCTTTCAGTGTTAGATAGCCCATTTATCTAGGATGGTTATAGGCTACATTATATCACGCTAAGACCAATAGGAGCGAAGAAATAGAGGAAAATGTGGAAAAAACGGGGAAAATTATTTGAAAGGGCTAACTTGAACGCGCTAATCTCAGGAACTACTGGTCCGATTTGAAAAATCTTTCAGTGTTAGGTAGCCCATCTATTGAGGAAGGCTATAGGCTATATTTTATCATGCTAATACTAATAGGAGAATGTGGGAAAAACGGGGGAAATTATTTGAAAGGGCTTATCTCGCGAACTACTGGAGCAATTTTTATGTTATTCGGCACAGATAGGAAGTAGACCACGTGAAGGATCATAGGTTATCGATTTTTATAATTTTTTCAGTGGCTATATATTTTATACCCGTGCGACGCCGGGGCGGGTCGCTAGTTGATATTAATAAAAATAAGAAAGAAATTATTCTATACCTATGTTATAGGTACTTATATAAATCTTTGGTAGATTGATTGTTCATTTGAATTGTGAATCACTAGCCTTACTGCGGCCTGTCAGTACGAGTCCCCTCAGACGGTATGCAAAGTGCAAGCAAAATTTGCCAAGACACTCCATAAGACATTGATAAATGATAAGCTATAATATCTTTACCGTACTAGGGACATGCTAGTACCTACCTAAACCTACAGTCTAATATTTCCTTGGTTTTTTAAGTTCATTGCGCTACGTAAATTATTATAATTGTTGCGTTACGTAAATAATACTTCAGTCGGAATTTCCAGGAATTGCTATTGTATTCTATTGTTGTCACGATCACCGGTGCGCGCGCGGGGCCTGAAGGATTAAAATATAGATAGAATAATAATTGTGATTGTCCCAAAAATGTGGAGTTTGATAGTAGGTACGTAATACATAATATTATACTATACTAGCTCTAACGTAGCCTACATTAACTCGAGTTAATCCGCAGTTTGACCAGTTAAAATGTGCCAACTGTGATAGATAACGCTGACACTTACCATTTGGAAAGGTTTTATATTTATTCCAAATGAAATGTGTGTCATTAATTTTAACGGATCGAAGTGGAAATCAACAAAGCATTGTACGTGGAGGAGCAGTTGACCCGTGCCATATCGGTGCGGGCTGTGGGCTCTATGCCTGTAGGGATAGGGGTGGTTTCGGCGCGGCGGGGGATGTGGGTCAGGGTGACGTCACGGACATCTGCCGCCCCCGCACCTGGCCGTCCCTCCCCGCGGCGCATGCAGATTTATAGCACCACACAAATGCGACACGCACCTACAGATGCTGAATGTGGCTTCCTATTTTATCTTGAACTTGTTGAAATTAACAGGTACTATCACAGAAATAGGTAGATAGCGAACCTTCGCAGTTTGGTGGCGTTATGTCAAACACAGATCACGACTAACGTTGAATTAATTTCTTCAATGGCACATTACATAAGTCACATTAAGCCTTGACACTTCAAACATAAATAATAAATATGTATAATTTTCTGCTTTACGTAAATTTTGATGACGTAAAATATAAATTAAAATGAATCTCATAATCTTGCATTTCAAAAATGTCTCACAGTTGTCGACTATGCTGAATCATCCTGTAATAATACAGTTTTAATGCAGTCTCGTAGTAAAACTCCAATATTATACTCTCATAAAACGTTAAAGGCAATCTGATTGGTCAAAATTAGACGTTGGTCAAATAAACGTCAGTTGCTTGACGTTTGTTTGATATTAAAGTGACATTAATAATAGTTAAAAAAACTAATGCGCTGTTTAGTTGAATCTGGACTTGTTGAGCTGTTTAGTTGAATCTATAGATCTACTAATTGTGTTCAGGCTACTTTCGATAAGTTTGGCAACATTATTCTTCTTACCCACCGTGAAGAGGCTCATCTAGAGGTTACAGATCGTTGTAACAGTCAGATGTGTCCATCTCTCCGGCTGGCGCGCGCTCCCTCGCAAAGGTGCTTTACGTAGAGACAACTGACACATCGCAATTAGCTCTACCGCGCTATCTCTATTATCTCATGCCGGTGCATTTTATTGTCAACCCCTATCACTAAAATATTTTATGTTTTGATTACTTATCTCTACATTTGCGTTGGTAGAGTCGGGGCTAAACAAAGTATACATCCAATGATATTATATAAAAAAACTCAAAGCAGATATGTTACTACCGCGCGCGTTGTGAAGACTCAAATATGACCCGATTGGGTCGTCTTTTATTTAGTCTGTCTCTTTTATGTAAATGGCATTTCGTATCTTTTGTTTCACTTATCTGTCAAAGTCCAATTTTGAATTTGAAAATTGTTCGGAAGAGATTTAAGCCGGAAAATAGTATGAACATAACAGATCTGTATAAGTACAATATCACTGTATACATATATATCTATATCTATCTATAATTATTATAAAACAAAGTCGCTTTTTTCCCCTCATGTCCCTTTGTTCCCCTTAATCTTTAAAACTACGCAACGGATTTTGAAGATTCTTTCAGTGTTAGATAGCCCATTTATCGAGGAAGGCTATAGGCTATATTTTATCACGCTAAGACTAATAGGAGCGAAGAAATAGAGGAAGATATGGAAAAAAAACGGGGAAAATTATTTCAAAGGGCTAACTTGAACGCGCTAATCTCAGGAACTACTGGTCCGATTTGAAAAATTCTTTCATATTCATATACTTTATTTCCAAGAAATTGATACAATGGTGTCAGTGTTAGATAGCCCATTTATTGAGGAAGGCTTTAGGCTATATTTTATCACGCTAAGACTAATAGGAGAATGTGGAAAAAACGGGGGAAATTATATGAAAGGGCTTATGTCGCGAAATACTGGAGCAATTTTTAGGTTCCGTATAATATGTTATTTGGCACAGATAAGAAGTAGACCACGTGATGGATCATAGGCTATCGATTTTAATATTTTTTTCAGTGGCTATAATACCCGTGCGACGCCGGGGCGGGTCGCTAGTATTCTATACAAATAATAATTAACAATGTAGAGTGTAGACACTTAGAATCGGTTTCAACCCAGCCTGGGTTAAATCCATCCTTGATCTAGTATCAGTTTTTGTCTCTAGTTTTTCATAAATTTAAAAAGGAAAGATTGATACTTTTTACAGAATTTAAAGTTAGAAACACTGACGCATCATTTGGTCCTTCTGAGATATATTGTGTAACATTGTATTTAGATGATTGTATTACAGTTCTACGTATCAATTAAAATGTCGTTACGACAAAAACATAGGTACTATCAAAGAAATTGATTCCTATGCAGATCGGGGACCTAAGTAGTTTGGTTGCGTTACGTCAAACCCAGCCGACAAATGACAATAATTAACATTGAATTGACATATTCGACCAAATAACGTTGGTCTATCAATTGCATAGGAATCAATTTCCTCGATGGTACATACCAACACAATGTTTTTACCAAAGCAAATAGAACACGGCGATTGATACTATAATAATATTATTATATACCTAATTAATAACTTAACAGCAAGTGGGAAAACTAGATATACTTAAATAAAACAGGCTTCCGAAAACTACAGTATGTACAACGAAACTACGTGAAAACTCTGTAGTTTTCACGTAGTTTCGTTCGAACTATTCGAATTGCTACGTATCTATCTTTTTAGATATGCATGACGTTACATCTATACTATAATATTATAAATGCGAAAGTGTGTCTGTCTGTCTGTCTATTACCTCTTCATGCCCTAACCTCTGAACCGATTTTGTTGAAATTTGGCATGGAGATACTTTGAGTCCCGGCAAAGGACATAGGATATTTCATCCCGGAAAAATGTACGGTTCCCGTGCGATAAACAAGTTTTGGCGCAACGGAGTTGCGGGCGTCATCTAGTTTATAATATATTTCAGGTAAGGACACACCAATATAATTTCTTTTAAAAGTTAAAAAGACACCGTATATCTATGATAACGCGGGCCCCTAGACGAGCAATTTTATTGTCAATATCACGTATTGCGTAATATTATTGACCGTCTATGGTTGATGTTGAACATCGCACGCCTTCAATCTAATTGTCAAATAAACTGTTCAATAAAATTGAAGCGTGATATTGCACAATACAACTGATCGTCTAGGGAGCGGCTTACAGCGGGTTGGAAAACTACCGAAAATAGTAAATAACTGTATTTTATAAAAAGACTAGCTGTCCCGGCAAACGTTGCTTTGCCATAATATATTTGCCATATTATTTTATTGAAGTGACTAAATAAGTATGTCACCATGGCAACGTCGATCGCTATCCCGTCGCACAAACAATGGTCAGTCTCAGGTTGTAATAATTTACTATTATTTATTCAACAAATGCACTTATCAATATACAAAGTACCGAGTAGCCGATTCTCAAACCTACTGAATATGCATATAAAATTTGGTAAAAATCAGTGAAGCTGTTTTGGAGGAGTTCGTGGACTAACATTGTGACACGAGAATTTTATATATAAGAAGAAGATAAAACCGACTTCAAAATTGTACGTTATTGAGAATTAAAATTCCCTATCTCAAAAACTACTGAACCAATTTTGATGAAACTTGCAGTATTCCCTAAGTTGAACAATACCTAGTACAATAAAAAAAGAATCATTGAAATCGGACTTGTAGTTCCGGAAATATGCGTGCACAAACATAAAAACATACATACATACATACTCTTTTGAAATTTGACACACTTGTTCAGAAGCTGTTATATATTGACATAATATACAAAAACTGGGCAGATCTGGAAATATTACATACATACGCGTCGAATTGATAACCTCCTTTTTTTTTGAAAAAAGGAGGTTATCTTAGGCTTGTCGGTTAAATATACATTTTGTCGAGTCTAAGAAAATCATTCATAGTTTGACCGACGGATATGCATGACGTTGCAATAGATGTTTCCGTTTCTAGGTATCAGTTAAAGCGTCGTTACGGCAAGGACACGCACTCGCTGTACAAGTGACATTTGAGGCGAGCATCGTTGCGTGACACCACGAGTCCAGGTCAGGGCCAGGGTCGACTTTACGACCTCCCAACTAATCCTGTGATCCTCATTCGGTTTCCTTATGCCACATATATTTGGTATAGAGTTTATGTATGGTTAGCCTGATATGCTCGGTGTACAGTTTTTGGGGTTACACAAAAATGCTTAGTGTAATGTTTTTTAATACTTGGATAGGTAGACCTGGTGTTTCTCTAATTCTGAGCCAGATATGCTTGGTGTCTACTGTAAAGTTTCGTTATATATGCTTAGCCAAATATGCTTGATGTACTGATTCCTTTTATTATAACAGGTATACTTGGTGTTCTTTTATACTTGGCGTATTTGTTTTTGTTTAGTATAAGGCAGTGATGTTTCATAAGCTATTAATCATATCTGAAGGAAGTTTCATTTACAAATTTTAGTAAAATGGTCAAAATAACAAATCATATTTACAAAGTAATAAAATATATAATAATAATTGATTCTATAAATTATTGTAACTTATTGTTTGACCTATTTTGAAAGAAGGTGAACATAAAAAGCTGTTAGGTCGTTAGGTAATTATTATCTCTACATATGGCGCAAAATATTTCATTTAATTATCGTGGTTAATTCTCACGAGAAAACAACTGTTTTGCGAACAAGTGTAATGAATAAGTTGGTAATGTCTCTATGAACATTTAGTGCAGTTTATCTGGGGACATAATTGCCACAATGGCGGTAGCTTTATAAAAATAAAAATAAGTTTCTTAAACAGGATTAAACTAACACTGGAGCGAGTCTAAATTATGAGGCCGTGGCGGTTCGTCTGTACAATTTAGTTAATTAAAACAGGAATGAATCCGTTGGCATTGACATCATAACATACTAAACTACGCTCGGTGCATCGCCTAAAGTGTCTTAATTGAGATTTTTGTATAGCTGTACAGCGTACAATAGGGCTGCTCGGCAATTACCTAGAGGGCAAAACTACTTTGATGCTGCTTTCATTCTGATTTGTACAACAGAGTAAATAGTATTTTGTCTGTGCCTAAAAATACAATTTAGGTACGCCAATATCCTAGTCTTGTGTTCACCTCTACTTTCCTGATCCATTTATTACTTGATGGTGAACTTACTAAGCTTTTCTCATCTAGACACGCGGTAGCGTGTCAAGCCAAGTTCCAGCATAACAGAATGGCGAGCAGCACCGTGTGTAATATTACACGAACCATTTGCAGCTACTTTTGACCCCCTCATAATTCAGAAACTATTTCACATAAACGTTTCAAATTTAGCTTATATAATAAAGTTTTCATCAGAATTAAAATGTTCAATAACTTTATGAAATGACTGATGTAATAAAAACTGGCCAAGTCAAATCTAATCTAGTTTAAGATCTCACATTATTTAAATAACATTAATTGTTATAGATATTCAATAAAGCAAAGAAATAGACTCCATTATTTGTTCATAATGTTATTTGGTTCCTATACATACATATTTCGATTTTCCATGGAACTTGGCACTCATTTAGATCTCCATCCTTTTTACGGCGAAGTCCATAGACAACAATAATGTTTGTATGGAACTTGGCTTTCCATTTTTACATATTTTATGTTTTTGGTGGGATATAAATATTAAGCAATTGACATAAAAACGAGCATTTGAGGGTTTTTGCGAGTGGCGCAGTCGGGAGGACGTATATAGCGCGCGTCTTGTACGGCATAATGATGTGTTTATTAGGTGACGCGACGGGATGCGTAAGGCGAGGAATGTGTGCTCCTGATTCACCGACTTTCTTGCGATATGGCCGCGATATGGCCACGATATGGCCATGATATGGACACGATATGGCCGTATATCTTGATACGTGGGAAACGAAACTGAATTATCAAGTGGCCGAAGTCATTTTCATAACGGGCGCACAAGTAGCTTCTAAGAATTTCCTCAAACTTTTGAAAGACGCAAAAAATGTGTGTTCTACTATTCGATCAAGCTTTCTATGACAGTTATTGAAAAATGGTGTTATCATTCATTACAGTATACGTAAAATACGTAGCATTGAAATAATTTGGTAATAATTTAGTGCGAAGCCTAAATTATTTAAAAAGCAGCAGTTCTAAAGTGAGCACTATGATACACTTTGAGTACTTTGTATTGTTTGTAATTATTGTTCGAAGTAACTGGCGAACAGTTTATTTCTAAACATTGTATCTACCGTCAGAGGAGTTAATCATTACGGCCTGTCCACATCTCCACGTCAAGACGTCGTCACCGTGGAACGGTGCGGTAATGTGGCACGGTACGTTGTCGTGACGTGAATATTTACGTCAACGTAACGTAAAAATGCACGTCACGATGTAGCAACATTGTACGTTACCATACCTTGTGAAACTGCTACATTCTTCACTACTTATCTAGATATGTACCGCACAATATTATTATGTATTCTGTTTCTGCTATTGATAAGAAGACATAGAGAGAGAGAAATTTAAGAAAAAAAGACGTAAAATGCGGCTACACTGTGACGTGCATTTTCACGTTAAGTTGACGTAAATTTAACGTCACGTCACATCGACGTACCATGCCACGTTACCGCACCGTTCCACGTTGACTACGTCGTGACGTGGAGATGTGGACAGGCCGTAACGGGAAAATGCACGTCACGGTGTAGCAACATTTTGCGTCTTTTTTTTTTCTTAACTCTTTCTCTCCGTCTTCTTAACAATAGTAGAAGCAGAATACCTGTTGTGCGGTCCATATCCAGATAAATCAAATCAAATCAAATCATCTTTATTTCGGGCATCGGAGGCCCATATAACAAATACCTTAAATCTGACATACATATTAATAATATAATAAATACCTTATAAACTAACATACATATTTTATATTCACTTATAAACTAACACTGTCACTAATTTTTGCCGGCGACGTGACTCGACGCTTCGTTCCGGAGTCTCCCCCGGAACCTCCGGTAGACTACATCCAACGGCCAGAACTCCGGCGCCTCTAAAGTCGACAGAAGATTCGTCGGTACTCTAACCACAAAAGAGCTAAAGTTAACTTTGTGGCGAGACTGCAGACGCTCGACCCTCGACCTCGACTGTGGACAGGCCCTTAGGGCCATAGCCCATTACTCACTGGGACGCCATCGCGACGTAGCCAGTGACGTTACCATGTCACCAATACGTCGTCGCAAAGCGGTGCTTTTAAACTCAACTTTAAGAAAAACAGCGCTTTGCGGTGACGTAGAGACGACAGATGTTGCTTGGACGTTGCCATGGTTACGTCACTGGCTACGTCGAGATGGCGTCCCGGTGACCTATGGTACTAAAGGCAAATGGCGGACCTAGATGTTGGTCGGATAATATCAAGTCAATGTCATTAGTAGTACAATTTACCTGCTTTGATGTCATGTATGTAGTCGTGTGGTGTGCAGGCGCTGCGCAGGATGCTGTGCAGCCGCGACTCCGGGTACTCCAGCCATGACCGCGACTCCCGACCTCTCTGAAACAATCGTTTCCGACTTTATTTTAGAGACCTAGTTTACTCATAGGATTAAATACATTGTAACAACCTACTCGCAAGAAAACTCTATCAAATTAACAAAAAAGTTTGCACAGTAAACATAATAATATAATCTTATTGTTCCGACCATTTATTTGTATGTATTATACGCGATAACGCTCGTTATATGTAATTTAAAAACAATCAACTCTATATTATATTGTCGACGTCCATCATAATAACAACAAACGCGATCTAATAAATCTATTTTCATAATCGTTTCACGCCTATGATAGCATAATCATAAAATTAGAAGTGCTAATGTCTAACAAGAAACTAAGGAGGGTACATAAACAGGCGCGTGGCGTGCTCAGGTGGCGTTAGACGCAAAAAACGTTAGAAAAACCATGCAAGGTCGCGCGCGCGACTTTGTCGCTGCGGTTTTTGCCAGCACCGGGCACCAGCCCTCCGGAACCGACCGCGGTTCCCACATTACGCGTTTCCATTACGTCTAATTGTGACCGACGGAATGTCGCGCAGTTATTTTTTTAATTAGTTATTGGTAGCTGATTAGCTTAATTGCGATTAGCTTACGTCAACGATGATTGACGCAGGACGAATGTCGTCAAGAATAATTTTATTATTCATAAAAGCTCATTACAATACGTTTATAGACGGCTTATATAATTTTAAATCTTTTATTATTCGTCGATTAAATCCTATACGACAAGTGAAGTAATAAGAAACCCAATGTGCTCCACCTTCGCAGTGAATACTCTATCACACACAATGGACCCGAATACAAGATGTAGAGTGAAATTTAATAAACGTCTCGAGTGGCAATTGTGGGAGTTAAGTGAATGCGAGCTCGGTAGATAGAGGCAGCTTATTAAATAGTCCGAGTGGCACATACGCTCCCTTTTTCAGAATGGTAATGTAAAGTGTAAACTACATAGAAGTAGGCGGCGCCGGGACGCTCTCCGTCTCTGTCGGTAATGTATTCACATTTCCCGGCTAGTCATTTTTTATCGCAGTCGCGCGGCGCATTAGAATTTCCAGGCGAGAAAATTTCACGCACACCGACGCCCGGGAAAAACGTCGCTTCGAAATTGAGTTCTATCGCGGAGGAGATAGGGATAAATTTTCTGTGTGAGCTCGAGGGCGGGAGGCGAGCTCGGTGTGAGGTGGGCCGGGAGATCCGTACATTGTAAATTCTAGCGGGACGCGCAGCGGGGAGGGCGCGAGGGGTGCGGTGTGGGGCGAGGGAGGGGGTGCGGCTCGATAAGGCTCTAGCGTCTTCCGCTCGGCCGCCGCCTCTATATTGACGTTTCAACTGCAGCGGAGACCGGCGACCGGCGCAGGCGGCCGCTGTCAGCTCCAGCCTGAATATATTAAGCATTAATGGACTCCAATCAATAACGGCTCCAAAGACAGATAAGGGGTTGCGAGATGCAAGGAACCGCCAATCTGCACAAGAAATGATAATATAGCTACTATAGATCTACTTCGAATATTATTTAGCTGGGAAAAAAAAAACTTGTTTTAGAACGTAATTTCTGGTTTGATATTTTAAGCAGATTTTAAGAAGAATACTAAGATAGTATTGCTGCTATCCCCTAAGTTGACCTAGTCATAGTTACTGACATTTATAAATGTCAGTAAAATAAGTGTCAAAGTTTATTATCTCCACGTAACCCCGAGTGGCGCGGACCCTGTCCACTGTCCAGCCCCCGGTCTCCGCCTGCCGTCCTCCGTTATCGCACCACTACGCATACAATAAAATTTTCCAACTCAAAAAACATTTCCCGCTCCTCGAGAGCCGATATTGGGGTTAATAGTATGATCATTTTATACGAACTAAGAAAATCACATTTTCCTAAGATACGAGTACGTCTATTTAAAAATAGAACCAATTTATTTTACACTATTTAAATACTAAAAATATCAAATT
This sequence comes from Lysandra bellargus, assembly GCA_905333045.1. Taxonomy (NCBI): domain Eukaryota; kingdom Metazoa; phylum Arthropoda; class Insecta; order Lepidoptera; family Lycaenidae; genus Lysandra; species Lysandra bellargus. The sequence continues at coordinate 7,648,707 of HG995326.1, forward strand.
AGAGTATAATAATTCAAAATTAAACTTTGTTGATAGTGTCAGAATAGTGCAGTGGAGAAAAGTTTTAAGCCAGTAGTAGTATTCAATACATAGGCTGCACTAAAAATATCGGGAATGGAATACTTCCACTATTCCTGTCATATTAAAATCTTTTTAATTGAAAACTCCTTGGTTTTAAAAATCGAATACCATTTATTTATTTAATTATTATTTTTTAACAAAAAATTAAAACCGATTTCCAAGGTAAAAACAATAGTAATATGAACTAAAAAGTATTAAATAACTTTTACTCTTTAATAGCACGCCTTTTTCAGAATTCGTCTAAAAATCAACTATTTCTGTACATATACTACAGTCTTCTAATCCAGCTAATTTAATGGTGAGTTCAGTAATGTCAGAATATCTGAAACTTTTGGGACTGGTACCGACTTCAAAGTAATGAAGACTGTAGTATATGTGTACAGAAATAGTTGATTTTTAGACGAATTCTGAAAAAGGCGTGCTACTAAAGAGTAAAAGTTATTTAATACTTTTTAGTTCATATTACTATTGTTTTTACCTTGGAAGTCGGTTTTAATTTTTTGTTAAAAAATAATAATTTCATTCTTTTTAGTTAGTCAAAGTATCTATAAAATTAAGCTTTATGCGTAAAACCCCAATACGAATGTTAACTATTCACATTATGTTACTGTAAGCGAAATTGTGGTAAATGCTTGCAGTTATCTAAGCGATGCTGCAATTTCCAAAATTTTATCTTTAAAGGTTCAGGAGTTCTGTTCAGTGCCTTTGCACCAAGAGACACCTTCGTATGAAATTTCTCTTATTCGTAACAATATATGTTTAACTTACTAGAAACAACATTTTAACCACTATGAGTGTTTTGATAAATTTCAAGGATTTCCCTCGATTTCTCATAGATCCCATCATCAGCTTGTTATACAAAATTAAGATTACATCCTATACAACAACACGAGAATTTTGAAAATCGGTCTACAAACAGCGAAATCATCATCAAAAACATCTGCTTCGATGCAAAATATCACGAAAAGTACCAATAATTGGGTCATAGTGTGATGACTCATGGTATACCATGAGTTATGGTTGTGATGATGATGATTAATCAAATTGATGTATTAACTTATGCTTTCAGTTGTTTAAACAACACCGAAATCCCCGAACCTGTACCTATAAGCATTCAAAAGTTCTGTTCGGTACCTTCGAATCCAGGGTATAACCTGGTGCGAAGTCTTACTTTTTGGTAGCATTTATCTCGAATGCTTCAGAAAAAATCGAAACCACTATATGTTTCCATACAAATTTCAAGGAGTCCCCTCGATTCCTCAAGGATCCCATCATCAGATCACCACTTTTGTGAACATGGTACCAAATTTGAGTTAAACCCTAAAGCGATGATTTATTATGACTTTCGAAGTGGTTTAACACAAAAACAGTGTGTTGATCGGATGATTTCTGCATTTGGTGATGAAGCCCCATCCAAAACCACAATTTCAACGTGGACGTGTCAGGCTCAGTGATGATCCCCGTCAAGGTCGTCCAAAAACTGCAGTCACCCAAGAAAAAGTTGATGCTGTGCGTAAGCTGGTTGAGGAAGATCGACATGTGACATACCGCGAAATTCAGGCAACTTTAGACATTGGCATGAGTCAAATACAAATAATATTGCATGAACAATTAGGTTTAAAAAAGTTGTTTTTCGATGGATACCACATTTGCTCTGTGAAGAGCAAAAAGCGGCTCGCGTTACTTGGTGCGTCAGAACTCTCGAAAGATTCCACGCAGGATCCTCAAATACTGTATACAACATCGTATCAGGTGACGAATCCTGGATATACGCGTACGAACGCGAAACTAAAAACCAGTCACGAGTTTAGGTGTTCGAAAATGAGTTAAAGCCAACAAAAATTGTTCGTTCACGGAGTGTTGCAAAAAAAATGGTGGCCACGTTTGTCTCCAAAACCGGCCATATTGCGACTATTCCTCTTGAGGGACAAAGAACGGTTAATGCAGAATGGTATGCTAGCATTTGTTTGCCACAGGTCGTATCTGAACTCCGTAAAGAGAACTGCAACCGCCGCATCATCCTCCATCACGACAATGCGAGTTCTCAAACCGTGCACAGAACAAAAGAGTTTTTAGAGTAAGAAAACATAGAATTATTAGACCATCCGCCGTACACCCCCGACTTAAGTCCTAATAATTTCTATACATTCCCTAAAATAAAGAAAAAATTGCGTGGTCAGAGATTTTCATCACCTGAAGAAGCTGTGGACGCCTACAAAACGGCCATTTTCGGGACCCCAACTTCCGAATGGAATGGTTGCTTCAATTATTGGTTCCATCGTATGGAAAAATGTGTCAAATTTCGCGGAGAATACTTCGAAAAGTAATAAACACATTTTTAAATAGTACTGTTGTGTCACCTCCCTGATTCCCGAAATTTTCAGTGCCGCCCTCGTACCATACTTTCACATCACTCGTATTTGCTGTAACTTTGCCAAAAATCAATCATGCAAATTCACAGCTATATGTCAAGATAGACTTTTAGCTCTTTATTGCAAACTTTGGTGGACCAAGTTATTGAAAATTTTTAATTTCTGAGTTTTTTGACAACGGTTTATACTTTATACACATATTCAACAGTGTCGTGGATTGGTCATTACTTATTAGTCATTAGTTTTGGCGTTGTCCAATAAAAACGCTTGTGAATAGATAAACTGCTATCAAAAAACCCTAGAAATCGGGAATTACCTACTTTATATACCGTACCATACGTTTTTGTTCTCTACTCAGTACTCAATATACACGATCTTCACCTGCAACCAAGTTCTACAAGTCGCAGGACTTGTAGGTCTTACTTTGTAGACTATACTATACAGTTGGAGCAAAAGAAATCACTAATTTATATATTAATAAAATATTGTAATATTTATTTCTGTCATTATTTTAGGATACTATTACTTGACGCATATAATTCAATATCGTAAAAAGTAGAGATAAACTACGATAACATGGCGCGCCCCTCCAAATTACTGTTTCAATGTGTGTAGTCACATCCTTATGAAATAGTTTGTATGTAGTTGTAAGTATTCAACCAATCAACCAGTACTCGTAATATTTCACTGTTTATTATGTCATCATATTACTAGCCGACCATGCAAGACAACGTACTTCAATCGTTTTGACAACGCACTTCAAACGTTAATTTTGGAGGGGCGCGCCATGTTATCGTAGTTTATCTCTATTACTTAAATTACGAAACCTTAAACTTTATTTACTCGAAACTTGAATTTTATTACATTGTCACTTCATCTACTAATATCTAATGAATCATTGAAACTCTGCATCTATTGAATTTCTACATATATTGTTCTAACATCACCTCAGTTCACACCACGTTCACACCGATAGGCGATATGATCTGCGATGTGTGAAGTTGAGTCACGGTGTGAATCGATATTCGATTGTGAGCGATTATCGATTCCCAGCGCCTCTCTGTAATTACACGAGCGGGCATCCTGTTGGCGACAACCGGCACAACCAGTGCAGCTGGAATTTTAAAGACAAAGCACAAGGGACAAAGACTGGGATTTTCCCTTTCAAGAACATCGGACGTTGTTGTAAACAGCGGTTTGCGAAAATTTCAACTTCTACTGCTAGTGCGACTGCGACATAAAGGCAAAGCCAGGACTTCAAAAACGTGCTTATATTTAGAAGCTGTTGCTTGGGCTGAAAATGATACAGACATCTTCAATCTTGGCAATGTACTTATTGAAAAATAAACATAGCGTATTAGTAAAAGTTAATAATAGCGTAGAATGTAGATAAGTACCTAGAGAGTAATTTCATAAACTTGATTGTACATAATGACTGGGTAGTAAACTCATCATCGACTATTTAATATGCAGCTATTCGTTGTACAAGTGTAATTAATTTTTATGACATCAGAGTGATACAAGACACATTCATAATAACCTGTTTCGTATTAATATTCATGTAAAAATAAGAGAAGAGTTGGTTTTTGTACATTTTCACTAAATGTTCCGCGCGGCTTAGCCCGCGTAATTTAGGAATTTCACGGAAACCGTACATTTTTCCGCAAAAATTTCATGTGTGCCAAATAACATAAAAATTGCTCCAGTACCTAGTTCTTAGGATAATAAGTAATTTCAAATAATTTCCTCCGTTTTTTCCACATTTTTCTCTATTTCTTCGCTCCTATTAGTCGCGTGATAAAATATAGCCTACTAGATGACGCCCGCAACTCCGTTGTACCGAAATTCGTTCATCGCGCGGGAACCGTTTAGGATACTTTTTATCCCGTTTTCTGGGATAAAAAGTATCCTATGTCCTTTGCCGGGACTCAAAAATATCTCCTTACCAAATTTCAGCAAAATCGGTTCAGCAGTTTGGGCGTGAAGAGGTAACAAACAGACAGACAGACAGACAGACAGACGGACAGACAGACGGACAGACAGATTGACACGCTTTCGCATTTATAATATTAGTATGGATACTGGATAGCCTTTCTCGATAAATGGGCTATCTAACACTGAAAGAATTTTTCAAATCGGACCGGTAGTTCCTGAGATTAGCGCGTCCAAACAAACAAACAAACTCTTCCGCTTTATAATATTAGTATAGATAGAAGTCCATCTGGTTATACATAAAACACAAGTTACCTACCGCAGTTTACCATAAACCAAATAAAAACTCAAATATTTAATTAATTGTTTCTGAATAAAATAAGAAAATGGAATATTTTAAAGGCAACATCTCTATAAACATCTTAAAATACTTGTGTCGTCCTTATTATCTTATTCAGAAGTTTTATTAAAGCATATTTAAATAGTTTTGTAACTTTATTATTTACTAGATGATGCCAAAGGGCAAAGACTTCTATTTAAGCTCACCCATATTCTTAATCGTTTCCTTACGATTTCCTCCACTCGACTTAACCTCAATCCAAAAAATTGTATCATTAGTTCATTAAACCTTCCTTGACTTGAGGGATTCTTATTCGAGGTGAGGAATGAACTGTCAAACCTGAGGTAGTTCAGGATGTACCTTAAAACTTCCTTGAGTGTCATCATTGTCTGTTCCCAACCAATTATGCCTGTGATATGAGACAAAATATACGTAACAATGTGATATTTGACAATGGCACTGACATTATATTTTTATTAATTCGACATTATATATTATAAAACGAGGAGGTCATAGACAATCTGTCAAATTGGGGTCGATTTCCGTCGGTGTTGACAGTAAAAAAGTAACTTCCGTGACGTCATACCTCCGCCTCCACTCATTCTTATTGAAGGAGTAATTCGCCGAGGTAGAAGTTACGTTTAAGAATTTTGAGGAACTCCTTGAGGACACCTTCGTTGAGTTTGAGTCAAGGCGGGTTTGAGGAAACAACTAAGAATACGGGTGTCAGTTTAAATAGTTAAGTCTTTGGATGACACCCGCATCTCCGTTGCACAAAAATTCGATTATCACGTGGGAGCCGTACATTTTTCCGGGATACGAAGTATCCTTTGTCCTTTCCCAGAACTCAAACTTAAGCATATCCATACAAAATTTTAGCAAACTCGATTCGGCTGTTTAGCTGTGGCTGTAGCTGCTTAGAGGTAACAGACAGACAGATACACTTTCGCATTTATAATATGTATTAGTGTGGATATTTCTTGGAGAACAAATTAAACTCACAAACTAGTTTACAACATTTTAATCGCTACAAAAAAAAAATTGTTTCACCTTAATGACAATAACACTCAAAACACGCTGATATCTCACTATACCAAAGATCAATAACAAATCAAATCGACTTAAAAAAGGGAACATTGTCAATAAGAATCGAAATTCCTTTAGAAAAGTTGAAGACATTTGTTCAGGACTAATAAAATTAGCGGGGAGAGTAAACAATGGCACAAACATCCCTCATCTTCCCCCACCTCCCCCTCTGCCTATATCTGTTAAACTTTGTTTATATCCACGATTTTACAAACACAAGGGATATGTTATAAACTAGGCTGCACTTGCTTGAAATAGGTTTTATCACATTATAACCTTCTTTAAGTGACTACTTTTCTAAGTGAGTACATAGTCATGATAGGAACGTTTTCCTATATCATCCCATTCATAATATGTTTTCGTTCTTAGCCCTAAGAGCTTGGCCTATACGTTGATTTAGATCAAATCTTTTAATAAACAAGCTACAGCACTTACATTATCAAGTATAGTAGCAGCATAGCATTGAGTAAATTATGTTTAACAACTTTTTCTTTAAACGTAACGCAAAAAAGAAAAAAACCCTCCCTCCCATCATCCTTAAAAACGAGGGATGTTTTAGAGATACGTAATATTTTAAAGATAGTTAATATGAAATGTAAAGGGAGATTGTAATCTGTGTTGTTAGCTAAAAGTCAATCAGCTAAGCGCGTGAATTTACAACTTAAATCCTTTGAGTTCAATCAATTAATTTGCCATAGTATAAAACAGTTGCCAATCACATTTCTTATCGTACCGAAAGGGTAATGATATTTGGCATTATTGATCGCGTTCCACCCTCGTTGTTGAACAAGTTAATTAAGACTATAAACGTCTGCAAATAAATTGTGTGTAAAATATCATAACACAACCAAGTTGGCAATTTATGCAAAGGGCTGCGGGCTCCATAAAGGTCATAACGGTACCGGGACCTTGGCCCGACCGTTCACTCTAACCCTGCCATTTTTTTCTATTTTTACAAGTGAAAGGTTTTGGTTTCATAGTTAATATTGCAGAAGAATTCATGTATGTCTTAATAGTGATATTTTTTTCTATTTGCCAGTTTCAAGCAATTATTATGATCATCGATCGAAATAATAATATATCTTTAAACGAGCAATTCTTGTATATATATATATATATATATATAATTGGAATCTCGGAATCGGCTCCAACGATTTTCATGAAATTTAGTATATAGGGGGTTTCGGGGCCGATAAATCGATCTAGCTAGGAATCATTTTCATAAAATGTCATTTTATGTGTGTTTTTTTCATTTTTGAATACCGACCGAAGCTCGGCCATATAGCTAGTAATAATTATATGAGCCATTTTCGCCAAAAATGTCCTTTGCGACAATTGGGATTTCCGGTATCGATATGATAATTTTTAAATTGCGTCTTAAACAGAAACAGTAGGTTTTCTAAACTTTTACAGCTGGAATAATAGTGTTTCAATTTTCAGCTTTAGATTTTCTAGCTGTAGATTTTCAGCTTTATGCTTAGGTATATCCATACTACCCATACTTAATATTATAAATGCGAAAGTGTGTCTGTCTGTCAGTTACCTCTTCACGCTCAAAGCACTAAACCCAATTTGCTGAAATTTGGCATGGACATACTTTGAGTCTCAGTTAAGGACATAGGATACTTTTTATCCCGAAAAATGTACGGTTTCTGCGTGATAAACAAGTTTTGCCTCAACGGAGTTGCGGTCGTCATCTAGTATAGTTTATTTAGAGCTTAATTGAAGCAAGGCCTTCATTATAACGTAATGTTTTTACGAATCTAAAATATAAAAAAGTAAAATATAATACAATTCGAAGTAGTGGCTTCAACATTAAATTATGTGAACAAGAAATGTCAGCTCATACTTTACTGTTCAACCTACGAGTATGAGTCGTTTAAACGTTTATAAAGCTCTAGAATTTCTTCCGATAGTTAAAATAGGTAATATAAGTTAACTCATTAGTGGTGACATGCGAGAAAGTGTCTAAATATGGTTGCAAATGTTTTGAATATCCGCACGAAATGTCAGTGAAGTTCGCACGCATAGGAATAATGTGCTTGATAAACGACTAACGAGACGATAAAATATTACTTTGGCATCACACCTTGTAACGGGTCACTGTTTCTGTATATCTTTAATTAAACAATAACTATGTTACACGGCAAGGTTTGTGGCAAACTTGAATAACAATTAAAAACGAATGCTAGAGGCTTTATGCAACTGTATAGATATGGGGTGTATTTGCGTAATGTATTTTTGTTTTGTTTAGTTTCGATTGGGCTAGTTGCGATAAGTTTTAACTGTAGACTGTAGTCTGTAGATCATATTAGTTATTAGCAATTGTTTTAATCCTCAGATAAAACCATATTTACTCTTTTATTTATATGGATATTATTTTCTTAAATATTGATGGTAATCTGCATTCCTCGCGAAGGAAGCCCAAAAAAGATAATTTAAATGCAGGACGCCAGTTAAATAAGTTTACATGCTCTTTTTCCATAGCAGGAAATATATTTAATATCGCAAAAACTGTTACTTACTTTGAAATTATTAATAATTCACCTGTCGTTACAGGTTATTGAACAAAAGCTACTTAGTACTGACGGCCTACTGATATTGAATATCAACAAAAATAAAGGTCCTATCGAAACGCATCTGTGAATAATTATTATTAATAAAAAAATAAATTATGCCATCATCTGTTTATGTCAGTGATAAATTCTTGTTTTAATATTATTAATTTTCATAATAGTGTATTATACACGCCTACGACATATACAGACTGGTGCAATAACTTCTGTACATCGTTATATGTAACTTATTTATAAAACAGTGTAAACTAAGTTATAAATAAAGCCAAATGTATTCCCACACTGCTGGCTGTACCTACATAATTAATTATGCACTAATAATAATAAAAGTCGACAGATACAGTTGGAGTACCTATGTTTCTGAGAAAGAGAGTCGTGACTAACATAATATTACTATTGTCAGCTATAGGAACTGACTTTCATAAATCTATTGTTTAATTATTATTGACAAGTAGCTATGGAAGTCATACGGTTATAATTTATAATTTATAGTGATGAACCAGTTAACCACTATAAGAACCATTATAGAACCATTATAATAATATAATGATAAGTATATGTTATTACTTTTCGGTTGTTTACGGGCGAAGCGGGTAGTCTAGGGACACCTGATTTTTTTTATTTTTTAAACATTTTTTTTAACTATGGGGCATAATAATTATATCATAATAAGTATGACCCTTCCTTCTCAAATCTGGGTATCTAGGAAATAAGTAATTGCTATGCGAGTATTTTATCAAGTCTCGTCTCGTGGTTTCAAACATAGTTATCTAGTATGCAAGGTATATAACAACTTTATATCTTTAGTATCCAGGATTATATTTTTTAAGATAAGAATACCTCCCTACGATCGCTACCTTTTACGAAATAACACTTACAAGTAGCTACAACTCTAACATAATAATATAATATTAAGTATAGATTTATAATTTATTGCATAAAAAATGTTGACCGAACTTTTGTTTATGCATGCAGCATGATATTTGTATTTATGCATCCATGTGCATGATATTTATTTAAAAATATATCGTTTACTATATTAATACCATTTATGTAAGATTTAGTTGCGTGTGATGGAATATACACACATAACAAACATCTTAATATATTTTTTATTACATAAAATATCTATTATTCATACAAAGTGAAATGATGTGAAAATACATTGAAATTGGAACGAATCACGCATTTATTGTGGATAACGTAATATTGTTATCATCACTAATACATCAGCATTTACAATCAGCGTACGATTTAGGAATCGTAACCTAGGGGTTGGATCTCTCCTCAAAGTTTAAAAGAAGAGTATGATCTTCTACAACAAACGAAATCCAAGTATAAGTAGCTTCTTTTGAATTTATTTCCAGAAGATGAAAAATGATGTGATTTTAAGTTAAATCAAGGTTATTTTCTTCAATAGAATATTATGCTTGTGTTCTGCAAGCCAGAAGGCTGTGTTAGGCATCTAACTTGTATTAAAATCATAGACAGACCCTGGCTTAGGACTAAGGTCATTTTATCCACATAACATGTTCAGAATGTGTTAGTTAAAACTCTACGTAGCCTTCAAATACTAATCAAGGTCCATGACGTTATTTTTCCTCGAACTTCAAACATATAGTAGTAAAACCCCTTAACCTTGTTGGCTGTATTAGAATAGAATTAGGGACGTGTCTTAGGTGTTAATAACGAGGAAAAGACCCCCAGCGTTGAATTAAGAATATTTTAAAATGATTTAAACGCACGATAATATACCTATAATGTTCGGCAATAATTTAAAAAAATATATATTATGTCTTGCAACGTCATGTGTCAATCCAAAAGATGATCTTCTACTCCGTCGTAGGTCGTAGAGGAATGACTTTTTGCACAAGAAGTCTACGGAATGGTTTAAATATTGGAATCTATGACATTAGGTTCAAAGATTAGGCTTCTAGAGATCAACTACGATAACATGGCACGCCCCTCCAAAATTCAAAACGTTTGAAGTGCGTTGTCAAAACGTTTGAAGTGCGTTGTCTTGCGCGGTAGGCTAATTATGATTAGTTGACCAACAAATTTTGGTAAGAAGTGACATTAACTGAAATATTACGTGTACTGTGATTGGTTGAATACTTACTACATACAAACTCTTTACAAAGGACTACACACATTGAAACAGTCATTTGGAGGGGCGCGCCATGTTATCGTAGTTGATTTCTACATTTTCTTCGAGAAAAGATGCTGCTAAGAGTTAAGACTGATTTAATGGCTAACAAAAACATACTTGAAATATTTTACAAAAAACATGCAAAAATATGCAATTTCTAATATTTTGCATCTATTCCATTGAAATGATTTTCATTCAGATATGCATTCCATAGAACGTCCAGTGTCCTGCTTCACGTGTGACGTGACAATAGATCGCTATCTAAATCTGTGCGTGCGCGTGTCGACCGCGGGGCTTCGGGGAAGGAAGCGCTCTCGGAACTCGCACCTGTCCCGCCATTGTCATGCGCGCCGCGCCCACCTAATGGACGTAATCTTCATATTCAATCGATATATTTGTAATGTACGTGATGATGTTGCTGTAATATTTCCTATGAAATTAGTCGGTACACTCGGCAACATGATAAGCGTCTGAAAAAATTGACGGTGACTGTACTTGTTATTTAGATATCAACGATAAGCAACATCCTAACTGAACGTGGAGATCAGTCGGCCCAAGTAAATTGCCCAAGAATTGAGATACATAGTTTTAAATTTTAACTTTGATTGAGAAATTAAAATTAATATTTAAAACTGTCTCACCTCCTAGGGGATGCCCTGGATCAAGGTTCATCCAGCCACAAATAACAGTGTTTAATTCTGGTTAGGCGAACCATGTTTACCAAACATGGTTACCACTGTAAATTTGGCTACACAGGAGTTACAATGGCAAAGTGTAGTGATTGGAAGGCTATTTTACCACTTAGATCCACCAGTATTAATCATTTCTTCAACGATCAGGATCAGAATGTAGTTCAAGATACAACGTAATGAACTAATGACTTATGAATAAACTAAAGGATACAAAGATGATCAGTGTCAATAGCACCTGAGGTTCAAGGTCGGGCGTCAGGATTTGAGGACGGATAAGGGATGTGACCATATCGGCCGCACAGGTGACAGGATGTGCCCCACATGGCCGAGGTCTATGATCTATTCAATGTGATACAATTGGATTAGTAACAATTTATTATATTTCAATTTGGTAACTGGTGGTAACGATAATAATTAATTGAATTCTCGTAGTAACTAATTAATTAGAGGCTTTAGCCAAGTTGACATCATTGATTACGATTAAGAAGTTCAAAAACAACATTTTATTATTGATACCACTGCAGCGACTGATATTGGCTTGACTATAGGTAATTGGTCCCACTTAATTATCCGCGATCTTCCTATAGATCAATTACTCTGATGGTATAAGTAAAAGTATTCTATCTATCGATACAAAATGGCTAAACAAATGTTTCGGTAGCAAAACCAGCAGTAGCCCGCGGCACATCCTCGGCGATGCTTCTCACGGGGCGTGCAGGTGTGCGGCGCGCGCGCAGCATATCAAGCGCCTCGCCTGCACTCGCTCCTGCCACGCCAACTTAGCCCCTATTACCCCACACTTAAAGCCACATAAGTCATTTCAACTAAATATTGTCAATAACGATTTTTTTTATCAAATCGTCGAGTATCGTCCGTTGCAGATTAAATGTAAACACGCGCTATGAATATGAATGGCGAAGATCTCACTGTTTGTTTTTGTGTGCGATTTCATTTGAAATCATTCATTCCTTATGATTTGAGTGATGTGATCGGACTGGCAATATCGATGATTCAATCGATATTCGATATACTGGTCACTTTGTAGCTAAATTTTAAATTTTAATACTCTACGACTCTTGGCAACCGACTCTATAATATGTAGTAATAATAGTAATTTTTTTTCCAAGGAGAATACAATCTGTCGGACTTAATTGTCGTTTCATAATCTTTCTATGGATTATTCAAATGCTGTAAACTTGGGAGCTGTTAGGAAAACCGATCCGAAAGAAATTCTCATAAGAATGCCTTCGTCCATAATGATCTCAATATTGCACCACGTTCGAGCTTTATCGTTAAACTCGATATCTCGGATCGATTATTGATGTCTGTCACCGCGCTACGGCGTGCAAGCCACATCATGTACATGAACGTTTATTGCCCATTGTCTCCACTTGTCCCCACTGCCCCCACTTACCCCTGTCCCAACTGTCCCCGCTACATGATGCTGGAGCTAACGAGACAAACAAACACTGCCTGTATAATGTATGTCGGAAAATGTCATCGAATTATTCCGCGCTATCGAAAAACTCCTGCCCATCACCATAACTGCCGATTAATTCACAATTAATATTTAGTTTATTCTCTCACATACGACGACAGGAAATCATTATAATCTTGAAACTTGAATAACCAGATAACATTTTCATCCAGGAGGTACAACATTTTTTGAGAGCTTTGAGGACAAAGCTTTAAATACTTAGGGCGGCTTGTGTGTTGTCTTACTTTAACTATAACTACAGTGCAAAATGTCAAATCTTCAGTTAAGGTGCCATATTTAACGATAATCATAACCGTTCAATCTTATATCGAAATTTTTTCGTGAAAATTTACAATGGATCACAGTGTTGTTATAACAAATATTTTTCCTGTAGATTTTTAGGGATAATTCATTTTTGATACTGTAACTGTAGCTTTAACAAAAAATAAACGCAACAGATTTCTGTCAAATTCCGTGGTCACAGTTAAAGTTAAAGTTAAGTTAGCCTTAACTATAACCATAACTTTGACTATAACTGTAAATTTAACCACGCCACCCATTCTTACTGTCCATTTTTAATTAAAGAGTAAGCTCTACATAGTTTATTTAATAACTGGGAATAAATGCACAATGATAATAACATAACGAAAAAAAAAAATAATGAAAAAAATTTCAGTATGAAATTCCTTTCTCAGTCTCGTCATTTTGCTTAAGGTGCTCCCTCACCGAGAGCATTTGCTTGTAATGTAATGTTACACTGATGTAATACTCGCATTACATCAGTGAGGGAGAAGAACCGAGCATTACCTTGTAATGATACAATGTGTAATATTTTGATACAACTTGTAACATCAATGCTACGTGAAAGCGAAGTCAACTTGCTATGTAATGCTCAAAGTCGTATCTGTAATGTTACATTACACGTGAATGCTCGTCGGTGTTGTAATATTATGCTCAAATTCGAATCTAAAAATGATCCATTACACGTGAAATCACGCGGTGCAACCATTATAGGTTGCAGCTTAAAATCTTTCTGATCTTAAACTATTTCGCTAATCACGAGAGGCAAACTCTCTGTATAAACGAGCCTCGCCAGTATCGGGCTTAGAATTGCCCTGCGTTATATTATTATAATAATAGCACTATTACTGGGTTCGATCGCAGCTCGGGTCCATATCCATTGAAATTACGCTACTAGGCAAATCGGTTTTAATAATACCAATTATTTGAAATGCAAGTTCGCCTATGAGGTTGCGATGTAATGAACTTTCCCATCCCGAGCTTCGGATGGGAATTAAAATAAAAGCTCCAATTTACTTCCCTTTAATCTGCTTTTATACTTCTATTTCTCGGCAAAATACATATTTTTTGCATTCATTATTTTCTGTGAGCTGTGACGGTACCTACGGAAAAATTATTGTTCGTAGCGAAAACTTGTCTGTTGGTACTTGGTACAATTGACCAAAAACATTGTTCTATTATACACAATACACATTTATGTGAAAGCCTATCAAGTAGTTTAGAATTATAAATTACAGAGTTGAAAAATGTAATTTTAGCGGATTGCATAATCGTGACCGCTCGGTGATGGGGCAGGAGTTATGGGGCAGGTAGTCGTGTGTGATTTATCTGGCGCAGATAGCGTATGACGGTGGGCAGATGGCCCGATATGATATAATTAAAACGCTCCGCGGCGCACGAGCGGGCGAAATATTACCATACCCTGTATCGGCGCGGGCGCATCGCGTCACCCCGCCGCCCCCGCCCGCCCTCGCCTGCCGTCGCCCGCGATCACGCACGCTCTTTAACGATCGTTTTGTTTATGAAATTGGTTTAGCGATGTCCTGCAATTTTATAGCCCGTGTTGTTCTTTATAAGCTAAGCTCGGGTGTAGCTAGGAGGTCCACTTTAATCTTGGAAATATTGTTAAATGTGTTCGAGTTGCCGTAACAGTTTTTCTCCGTTCTATGTTTTAGATTGTTCTAGATATTTGTGAATTTTGCTTAACATTTGAGGTACGGACTCAAAATATGTTGTATATTCGCCAAGTACGTCTTCGTCAAGATTCATAAAACAGATGAGATGCACTTTACACTCATTCTTGTTTGAATACATCAATAAAATCGACAGCAACCTTTTCAACCTGCCGAGCACTTATCGCACGGACATCGGCGAGTGTCGCCGAAATATGTCGGCCGTGACAAACGCCTTTCTCAGGCTCTCTCGGATCCGACAGATACCATCGTGCCGCATCTACATACTTCCCACGATGTAACACGTGTGCCTGTTATCCACGACTACTATAATCTTATGCTATTTTAAGGATTGTCTCGCAACCTCGCAACCTGCGAACAAAAGAAATGCATGTGGCATCATCTGTCATTTCTCTAATCTCGGGTCAGTCCATTTGCATGCACGTAGAAGATTTATAAATCATTAATGCTGATTTCCCAATATAGAGACATAATATAGATTTCATCCATTTTTCTGTAGCCACTAATACAATTTTTTTCACTTTTGATTAAGTGTAGGGCTAGATTAAGTGCTAGAACTACCTACAAAATATAATAACTAATGCGTAAAGAAATAAAACTTTCTCCGTAACATAATCAGATGCACGGATCGGGCATCTAGATTGGGCTGTGACGTGTGACGGCGCGGCGTGTGACAGCGCGCGACACGCGACGTGATCCGTGTCGGAGATCGTGTCGCAATGTCACATAAATTACTCATATCATAGGAAACTATACTTTGATAAAGTAAGCTATAGTAGAGCTTTTAACGAGCGCACGCAACAACCTCCCAAACATGAACTAGCGTTACTTTCTGAAGTTAGGATTTTGGTATAGTATTCCAAGTCAGAAGTTTAAAAAGATGGCAAAACGACCGTTTTGCCATATTTTTAGACTTCTGCCGAATATAGTTATATTTTCCGAGCCAAGTGTAAATTCGGCCGATCGCTTGTTAATTTTTCGCATATCTATTCTGCAATGTACTATCAGAGAAGTTGATTCATAGGCAGATTACGGACCTACGTTATTTGGTCGCGTTATGTCTAACCCAGCCGACAGATTGCGACTTACATGCGCATGCAAATCTTCGCAAATTCACGGAAACACTCGAATCTACGAAACGTAAGAGCCCCAAATAATGCTTTTGCATTTTGCACTTTGTGCGAAAGGAATATAAGTAAATATCATATTAATTGTCTGCACGCGCATGCGCCACAAAATCTTTTATTGCGCATGCCTAAGTCATGTCATGCCATGGCAACGCCACCAACAAGTTGCGGCGTTGCCATGGCATGACATGATTTGGACATGCACAATAAAAGGCTTTCTTCCGACGCTCGGGAAAAACGATCGTTGCCGAATAATGACGAAAATTTCTATGCGCATTATCACTTTGGGTGCACTATAATATATTGAATTGACACAACCTGACCAAATGATGGTCGGTCAACTGCCTATGAATCAATTTCTTCGATGATACGGGGTATCTAAGTGCTTACAATATAACACGAGGAAAAACTTGTACATCGTAAGCGCCCGTAGTTGTTTATACAATCAAAGTTTTGAACTTGGAAATTGGAATAAATGAAACACTTATGACATGGGTCGGACATGTAACATGTTGTGTTTGATATATTGTGTACAATTACATGGTAAATAGACAACGATGATAAATGAGCCGTGACCGCTTATCCTTAATACTGACGTGATCATTATTATTAACTGTAAATACATGCGTGTAACAAAGAGTTAGGTGTACTTGATTAAAAGTTGTTTGGGCTTAATAATTTCAGCCCAATTTATATTACTAACACATAAAGTATTTTTTCGTTTATATCTGCATAATCTGCATTCCTACAAGTAGTGGAGTTCCCAGAGCGTAAAAATCGTGAAAAACTTCCGATTTTTGCAATAGTGGATGAAAATTGAAAAGAAAAAAGGAATGTGTAGCTGATAACATAAATAATAAAGTTTACCTATTGAAAAATATTTTTTGTATTCAGGTAAGCATTTTCCAAACATAGGTCGCAGCTTGCGTCTTTAGTATATACGTAAGATTTGTAGCACCCAATTTTTTTTCTGGCTTTAAGTAGGAATTTAAATATATTTCAAAGACTAGAAAAAGTCTTTCATTTGTCGATGCATGTAATGTTTTAGCTCTCACTTAAATAAATTCTCAACAAATATAGAAAAATATTTTCGGTCTATTTTACACATTTTTGGAGATACTTAAACGTTTTTAAGTACTTAAAAGTTATCATTTCTCTAAAAATTAAATACGCACAACAAGTAAGTTTAACACACTTTTCGTTACAACCCTTAAATCCACCCAAACCCTTTTATCTTGGTTACGACGAGCGTTAATCTCTAAAAACTTTGCAAAAACCTTATAGTTGTATTTAGCTTAGCAAAGCAAACTTTCTTTTTTAAAAATTGTGTATTTGGTTAATTTTCAACGTAAACAATCGGATAAGAGTCATTAAATAACAGGAACAAGAATTTTTTTTTTTTCTGGACTGGTTTTATATATTGTGAAATATTAATTTTTAACTAAGCAACTAAAAAATTAAAGGCACAATTTTTGGTAAACTTTGCAAGTTATAGTGTAAAAAAGAGAATGACACCTCAAAAACAAAAATCCATTCACTATTACAATTTTCGGAGGTTAAAACCTCTGGCGACTGCACTAAAGGGTCTTTTGACAAATATGGATGGCAGTGATATGTGGATGTAAAACAGTCTTTCAAGTGACAACTTACAAGGTAGCGGCTTAGATCAGGGCTACTTGAGGAAACATCCTTGGAGATAGTATGACTATAATTGTCAACTATTGTCAATTACTATCATCCATGGTCCATGGACATTGTCCATGGACCATGGAGCGCAAGATGTGCCAAGACGTTTGTCCACTGCTACTGTAATTGATACGTCTTCGAAAAGGGTCACCTTGCTGTTTCGTTACAAACGGCAAAAACATCCAGTTGTGAAGATCTACCCGACCTTCGAGAAAGAAAAATTCTTCGCGGTAAGTGGAGGAATCTCTTCTTCCAGTGCCGCACATTTTTGACAGTTGTTGCTTCCCACTGCTAGACACTTTCAAAGT
Source organism: Lysandra bellargus (assembly GCA_905333045.1). Lineage (NCBI taxonomy): Eukaryota > Metazoa > Arthropoda > Insecta > Lepidoptera > Lycaenidae > Lysandra > Lysandra bellargus. The sequence goes on from HG995326.1 coordinate 7,666,527, forward strand.
CTTTAACCTTAATATGTGCACAGTGTTTTTGGGTATTTTGTTTAAGGGGGGGGGGGGGGGGGGGGGGGATTGGGGTCAAAACTCAAAGATTTAACAAAGCTTATTTAACAGACACCAACTTTGTTTATTAGATGTATTTTGAGGACACTTTGCGGTAATGTATGCTACATTTTATCCCGGAATTCCCACGGAAACGGAAACCACCGCGCGCTATAAACTAAAGTCCACGCGGACGAAGTCGCGGGTAACAGCTAGTAACGTAGGTATAAACGCGCTATTTCAATTAACAACTTATCTACAAAATTGACTGTAAAATATGTGTATGAGATCAATAACGTAAAAAATTTCACGGACCGCTGCGTTTCACAAAAAGTAAAGTTCAAATTGATGACGTCACAAGATATGATGGCTGTCAATAAAAGTGAGGAGGCATCAAGTGCGTTCCGCCGCGCGCCCGCGCCGCGTCGTTAACATATCACGAAACTGAATAATGCACCGCATTTGAATAATTGCAAATAAAAATGGGCACGCTCCGGTGGCCGACCGTAATTGATTAAATCCGCAAAACTAATTAAAATATACCCGCAATGTGGCTTAATATGAGAATAAGGATTCATTGCGAAAGCAAACTTGTTTCCCTAACTAACCACTTTTCAGAATCCAGCTTCTTTAACTATTAAAAGAGTATAGCGAACAATATCTAATGTGTTTGTGCATAACAATGTGCTCAGTTTCAGCTGTATAATAATGATGAATTTATGTAGAGCTTATACTTTTTTAAGGATCGTGTCACTCAAAATATTCCTACCGTTATCTTAATTAACATCTCTTCCGATCCAAACCATTCAAATCGAACTCCGCGTGTATCTGCACAACAATAAATAAATACTTAATCAAAACGAGCCTCGCCGCCCACCGCGCTCACCTGGACCCCGTATTCAAATCGCGATAACCTACACCCTAGCACCCATAAATATCGAATATGCAGCAAAACGTGCACACGAAAATAATATTTAACGCATTTTAATAAGTGCGATAATTACGTGATACGTTTAATCCTGTGTAAAGTTGCGTAGAGCCGTAAAGTCGGTTCGCTGGTGTGTGGGACGGTGCGCCCGCGCGGGTTTATTGCTGCTAAGTGCACGGATTATGCACAGGTGAACGGAACGTGTGTTATTATGCCAAATTGGAATACACTAATGATATGCGGCACTTAATCTTTCATCACTTTAATGCCTTAGTGTAAGTGGTGCAATACGAATTTTCGTTATGTTTTAAATGTGTTGTGATTCTGAGATTGTTGTTATGTCAGTTACGACCGGAACCCAAATAATTTGTTATAACCGCAGTTATAATACCAGGAAAACAGATTGTTTGAAAATATGAGAAATTGTAAGATAGTTATTATTTATCTTCGTACAAACGCCACTACAAGGCCAACATTAAAGTACCATAAGAGAAAAAGATTCGTAGGCAGATGGAGAACCATACTATTTTGTCGGGCTATATTATTCAGAAGTCATTGTAAGTAAGGCTGGGTTTAACATAATCGGACCAAATTACATTATATTTTATCCGTCTGCCTGTGATTTAATTTCCCTGATAGTAAAGCGATGTTAGAAAGACACGGATATAGCGATGTTAGAATTCAAAAGGATAATATTTTATCCTCTACTTATTAAATCCCCACAGCCATCTCCAAACAGCATTTTGTAGCCAGAGGTCCAAGTAGTTATCACAGGTGCGGGTCGCGGGAGCGTGCGCAGGCGCAGGTGTATACCTACTGTGTTCTGTCACTTCTGCTCAGGAGTGGCCTTGCCTCGGGCACGTCGAGCTCGCGACTCGCGAGCTTATCACAATTACACTTAAATGTGGAATACGCTGATGGTGTTGGTGTTTAATTTAATTGAACATCTAAATCAATCAAAATCAAAATAGTTTCATTTCTGAAAAAAAAAAAAAAATTTTCAGAATGTCCTACATGATGCCTACCACCGGCATCATTGAAAGTATGAAATATGAATGTATGACTTCCCTGGATCAAATATAAGAGATTACCTCGAGCACCGCGCATTACTCTACAACACTAAAATGTGAAATAAAATATATGCTGATGATATTTGAAATTGAAGATCATAAAAAACGTGCCTATGAATTTCTGTTTTATGCCAAAGATGCTAGAAACATAGAGTTCATCTCTAAAAATTATATATGAAAGACGCTTAATGTGTCAGGAATTGAAGATAACTGAAAAACGTGCCTTTGGACTTCCTTTTCTTCATTTTTTTGGCAGTAACATAACATTATCTTAATATTTAAAATAAAAACTTTTATACGCAATAAGTAGGCAATAGGTAAAAAATAAATTACGAAAATACTGGTCAGCCTTAAGATTAATGTTTTTAGATTAAGTTTGATAAAGGGTGATATTAATGTGGAACACGGTCCGGTTAATATTTTAATTAAACCCTTTAGCGACCTTGGGCTCGGTACGGGGAATTAGCGCCTAATGAGATACACGCTTTATTACTCATTTAACTCTCAAGGGGGAACTCTTTCAATTAACAGGAAACTGGATATTAAATGAGAATTTGAAATAAGAACTAAAAATTGGGAATTGTATTTGTATTTTAAATTAAATTAGCAATAGCTTATATTTTTAATTCTAAGCATTATGCCAAAATTGGGATAGTTATTTTTGCGTGCCGTAAAATTGTATACTTAATTAATATAAGTTGATATTATTTAAAAACTTATTGTAATAAGATTTTCTGCACAAACAACAATTTTTCTGCAAAACACAAAGCAACGTTAAAAATAAGGTAAATGTTAATTTTAATTTAAGCACCTCATTTTAGCTGCTGATTAATTAACAATATGATAATAAATTATTGAAGCAAGCGGAGGTTGCTGGAGATGTAGTCATTTGCATTTGTTAACAAAATGTATCTGGGTCATGGCGCACGAACGCGTCATCGCCGAGCATGACACTGCTTCTCAAACTTTGCGATGACTCAATTCCTTTTTTAGGGTTTCGTACCCAAAGGGTAAGAACGGGATCCTATTACTCTTCGATGTCTGTCCGTCTGCCTGTGTGTGATATGTCTCCAGGTTGTAACTCAAGAACCGCTATAGCTAGACTTCTGAAATTTTCACAGATTGTGTGTATCTGTTGCCGCTATAACAACAAATTACTAAAAACAAAATAATATTAATATTTAAGGGTGTATTTTAGTGATTTTTTGGCCTTTTTGCTCAATATCAATAATGGCAACAAGTAGTCACTTGCAATTTTCACAGAGGCCTTAAATATATGTGTACTATAATAATTAATAATAATATTTAAAAAAAAGGGGGGCAAGGTATACAAAAAACGCAATTTTTGGCCTGTTTTTGCTCTATAACGGTACGGAACCCTTCGTGCGCGAGGGGTTCCAACTCGCACTTGGCTGATTTTTTTCTTATCCGCTTACGGTGCGAGGCGCTGCAAAGCCAGAAATGGTAATGATTTTAGCAGGATATATTGTGTTCTAATAATAATTGGTAGTGGCTTTTTAGGGTTCCGTAATCAACAAGGAACCCTTATAGTTTCGGTCTGTCCGTCTGTCTGTCCGCGGTTTTGCTCAGAGACTATAAGATCTACAAAGCTGTAATTTGGCATGAATAAACATCTTAATGATGCCGACAAAATGGTACATAAAATCTTAAAAATATATTTTTTATGGTCCCCTATACATTAAGCGGGGATGAAATTTTTATTTCGCGATCACCCCATCGTGTTGGATGTCGTTGGACAGGTTTTTTAAAAATATTATGAGTATTCATAGATCATTTTCCGATTTAGGGATCCGTTTGTGAAATATTAAGTTTTAAAGTGGAAAAAATCGTTTGAGTACAGTGCCGTAAGGAGAGCCGCAAGGCTACGAAGAGCCGCAAGGTGGAGTCTTCTCGGCCTGGCAAGGACGAGAGCAGGAGGTGCGATGAGGAGGGCTTCATACTGGTGGAGAGGAGGAAGAAGCCCGCCGCCCGCAACCATCGCGGCACAGCACCATATGTACCTGAGCTGCGTCTGCGGAGCGAGGTCCCCGCGACGCCCCTGTACATATCCCGCCTGCACTGGTCCATGGAGGTCGAGGACGTCGTGGACTACATCCAGAAGAAGACGACACTGCGCCTGAGGGTCGAGTGTCTGCAGCCTCGCCACAAGGTTAACTTTAGCTCCTTTGTGGTGAGAGTACCGACGAATCTTCTATCGACCTTCGAGGCGCCGGAGTTCTGGCCGATGGATGTAGTCTATCGGAGGTTCCGGGGGAGACTCCGGAACGAAGCGAGTCACGTCGCCGGCAAAACGTGACAGTGTTAGTTTTTTAAGTATAAAATATGTATGTTAGTTTTAAGGTATTTATTATATAATTATAATATGTATGTTAGATTTTAAGGTATTTGTTATATGGGCCTCTGATGCCCGAAATAAATGATTTGATTTGATTTGATTAATCTGACACGCTCGAGCTACTCCCAAAATCCCCTCTTCCCCTCCTCTACTAAAAGGTTTTTATCTTTAAGTCATAACTGGCATTCAAGAATTTTTCATGTAAATAAAGCAATTAGGGTTTTCTCGTCAATAAAAATTATAATTTTAATTTTATTAGTGATGCCGAAAAAATGGTACATGAAATCTTATTTTTTTTTAAATAAACACTATTTATAAATAAAAAATTAAATCTAAATCGGAGGCTGCGGGCAAAGTACCAATTAGGCTGGCAGCATTACCTCGCTGAATGGCCAAACTAATACGTTAGCCGAGGTAGGCGCCAGCCCTGGGGTCATTTGATTTGGCGACCAGTCTTTTGGAGACATCTTTAAAGTGGGCTTTTGCGTCTGGCCCCCACGGACCCAAGGTTTCAACAGCAAAAGGCAGAAATATGAAGTCTTCGCCTAGACACTCATATTTCCGCCTCTTGCTGGTTTCCGCGTGAGCGGCGGCCGCTCCCGCCTCTTTCGAGGTGGCCGTTAAGTGCGACGCCGCCAGCGTGTCCACGCAGGTGGCGTCCCAAACCAAAGGCCTGCCCCGGCTCCATGGAATGAGCGTCATTCCATCAGGTCTCCTGCCATCGTCACGCGCGATACCGTTCGGCTCGAGTGTAGCCAGCACGTTGACGGAAGCAAGAGCCCTGCGGATGACGTCATTTATGGAGGCATAGCGGGACTGGCGGCCGGCACTCCGGCGGCAAGACAGTCCGTGGTGCCCCTGGCGGTCCACTGAGGTGCCGCAATGGCAGCGGTGGGCTTCGGTGATTTCGGCACCTATACGCAAACCGACTGAAACGTTGAAGGTGTTATTGTCTAAAAGTGTGCCTATATTAGATGATGGGATTGCCTGGAGCCAATACCCCGATTCTGGCTCAGCGGACGCCAAGAGACGCGCACGGTCCACGGCGGACGAGCAATTTAAAAGGTCGAGTTTAGCCAAATTTAGTAGTGGTTCATCCCAATTTTTTTGGATGTTGGCATTGACTGGGATTTCCGCCGTACAGTTTTCACGCCATGTTTTTATAGCTTCTGTTAAGGAATCAATACCAACGCTGCCTAGTGAATTTGTGACGATTTTTTTAAAAAGTGAATTGATGCTATGGGCTGATGAAAGGAACGCCGGCAGAGACACACTAGTCACCGTTCTAATACCCAGGCCTCCGAACCGGATGGGTAGAGTAGCTTGAACCCAAGAGGTATCGGAGATTCGGCAGTTAAGAACGTTGACCAGTGTGTTTCTGAGGGTCTGGTCTAGTTGAGACAGTGAATCTGAATACTCCCATAAAGGACAGCACCTTAGAGCATATGTCAATTTGGGCACAAACAGACATAAACGAATAATTTGATATGCCATATGGGACTTTATTGTTATGAGCTTGTCGGATGATTGTAAAAATTTGTTGTTTTGTTCCGAAATATAGGTGTTAAAGCCGTCGCTAAAAATAGGAGCACCGAGTAAGCGGAGGGACTCTTTACTAGAATTTTGATGTTAGGGGCCAAATTATTAAATTTTGATATCGTATCAGGTGATTGAACGACGGGATTATCATTATTAATAAAAAGCTCGCATTTAGAGAAATTAAGTTCCAAATCAATTGATTGGAATTTCTCTATTAGGACTTGTAAATCAAGTAGGACTGTGGCTGCGTCTCCACCGAGGGTCCCATCATCTAAGTACCAAATGTTAAATTCTGAAGATAGAGATGTGATGATCGAATGTATGGTGAGGCTAAAAATAGCTGGGCCTAAAGGATCGCCTTGCTGGTAACCGGTAGAGGAAAGTAAAAGATTGCTCCTGTATAGGAGTGATGAATCCGTACCATAGCATTGTAAGATGTATTCTTGGATTTCTGGCACGTGTTTTTGAACTTCTCTCATAACTCATAAGATTTTATCGATGCTGATGCCTGCCTAAACTTTAAACATATTTTTTTTTCAAATTTTGTCGAAGTTAAGGTCAGGCAGTTTGACAAACAGTGTCCTGTCGGCTGTCGGCGTGCGGAGTGCGGAGATCCCACGTCCGGCGCCCGCTCCAATTGTCGGCGCCTTTTTTAATTCCCGCTAACTAATCATTGATATTTATCGCGATGAGGGCTGCCTGGTGTTTGTATAAGGGCTTTATTAGGACCAAAGGACAATTATTAGGTATATTAATCACCAGCTTCAAGTGCTGCCCACACCCTTTTTCTAAAAAATTGAAATCGACAAGAAAATTCGGAAATCTTCGATTGGAGGACTCGGGTAATTAACATAAGAAAAACCTACCATATTAATAATTAATGTCACTAGTTACACGGTCAAATTTTCATCAATCTGATCCATCAATCCGGTACAGATTGACGAAAATTTGATCGTGTACGCCACGGATTGATGGATTGATCGAATTTTTAATATGAAATTTTTATAATCATCAATATTCCATCAATCAGATTTATGGATCAAATTGATGAAAATTTGACCGTGTAACCTGTGACAATATCATTATACAGGGTGCAATTAAACCTTCCTGCCAAATTTTGATATATTGATCCTTGTTAAAAATAAAACTACACGTATTTTTACTTTTATAATCACTCAGTACTAAAATGTTGAGAAATAGCCTCCGAAAGTTATCCTAAAAAACACTACAATTAATGGACACTACGCGTCGCCCGCGCGTGATGTGACCCCGCGTTGCTCCCTCTCATTGCCGCGAGTGATCGTTCTGCAACGATTTTAAATAGGATTTTTATCCTTTTTATTATTTTCAACGACATATTTTTATGTCATTGAAAAAAAAATAACACCCATTTTTTTTGGCTAAATGGACTCTCCTAGTGACACCTAAGCCCTGGAAAAAAATTGGCAGGAAGGTTTAATTGCACCCTGTATATTTTAAATAACCAATTTGCCAAATAGTGTGCTAAAATAATATTTTGAATAATAACTAACTCAAGATGTTTATTTATTTCTCTCAAAATATTGAAACACCGAGAAATAGTAAGATTTACGTGTCCTGGGATTTTCGTTCAATTTATTTAGCGCTAGCTGATCGGTATACAATTGACGAAGTTGACACTATTTTTAATGTTTTAACTTTAGTTTTCGATCCACATGGACCAACTAGTACAATATGGTAATCTACATAGATGAATGTATAACGAAAATATGTATAATTAATTTAAAGTTTTACTATAGTGTCAACCCTGTAAAGATCGCGGTGTATGCTGATTGATGCTTAAATGCCATTTAGTCCAATTAACTTAGAATATGATAAGAGGCGAACAAATAATACGGTCTAGCCGTGTGCAGGGAATGTCTGAGAAACATTGGTAGAGTAAGTGTAAGTAGGTACTACATTAACTAGCAAATCAACATAGAAGTCACATTTGGTATAGAACAGAAACTATATTATTGTGTAAATACCAGATACACAAAACCGATCATTAGTAAGTCGCTATTTTACCTAAACATAATCTTAACATCACTTTAAGGATTATCTGAATGGTGATGTTCAAACTCTTACTGCTCAAAATTATAGCATACATAGAATCGTAAAGGTTTAATAAGTTCCAAGTTCGTAGTTTTTCAATAATCTTTAATACATCAGTGTATCAGTAAGATTCATTTGATGTATTATCATACACATACAGTTAGGTGCTATTTGCTGATTAGAATCAAGAAGCCAAATTCCAGCTATTAAAATAACAAAACCCGCGTGGAATATTTAAAATTGATAAAAGCGTTTATTGGTAGTGTGTGAAGGCGACCGCTTCGGTGCCAATTACAGTAGCCACCATCTGATACCGCTAACAAGACGATGCGTATCTGTCGCGCACACGACCACCGGCCGCACATTCAAATTGCGATAGCAAATACACCCCCGCGACATAAATCTCCCGGAGACACCTTCGAAATGAACTGTAATACTCCGGGATAGGGCACGATTTACCGTGCACCCACCATTACGGTCACTTTGCATGATGAACGCCGTGGCGTGAATTACGCGACCGCAGGTCGTTATTGTTCGGCCGGAGCCCGAATGCAGGCGCAGCGGGCAAAAGTGACCCCAATCCCGTCCCGATACAGGTGGAACCTGTGGCAACCCGTAAGTCGGTAAATAAGCAGAGCATTGTGGCGAAGGTGGAATATTTCACGCAGATGGCACGATAGAGGCGATTGTGCGCGTGCGCAGCGATAGCGCGCTATCACCTGACAGAGAGCAGGAAGGACAAACGGACGCTATGAATCAAGGCGACAATGCGCCGAACAATAACTAGTTCCGCTGCCGCCGGTCGGAATGCGCTACTATTGTATTCGGTGTCCTAACATTTGTTTATGGGATGAAATGTGTTCGCAGCGCGAGCGTCTCGGAGGCGGTATCTTTGAATAATTCGCGGGTGATTCCGCTAGATTTATAGCCCGTAACCATAGAGCGGCTCGGACGCGAGACAATTAAATAATTTGCGTACGGGCCACGGAGCGGCCCGACTTTTTTATTGCCTGATTTGTGGGTTTTCGCCCGGTTCTATTAATCATTCCTTCTTCACAATCTATGTTATAATGCAGGTATAATTTTGTTAATAACGTGGAGCTTTCTTTATTGCTTTGATGCCGCCGCTTGGGCAAGTAAATATGAATTTTAAATAATTTGTATTTCTGAACGAAGGATAGAATCAATTAAAAAATTGAATGTTTAGCATGATTAATCCATCGACCGTGGATTCTTGTTTATGCGATCGAATTCGACCGCTTAGGAGTTGATAGGTTAATAGTAATTATTTTAATTAATAGCTAACGAATTCGACGTTTAACGTCTACATGAGATAAGCCAAACCTAGTTCATAAGTTTTAATTTTTCTACAAAACAAAACTAGAATTGGGAGCAATCAGTTAGCGGTTCCCATGGATGACCAGCGACGGCCGGGCAAGTGTGGCCAGCAATTGTATAATTAGTGCACAATCAATAGGCCGCCGTGGGAACTGGGAGCGACTCGCCTCCGCACTCTTAAGTTTTTTATCCAACAATTTCTCCCATGTTATGAAATCAAATTACACTCGCTGTGCTGCCATGACTCAGTAGTCGCGTTGTGCTGTAGACGCTAGTAGCGTTTGTATTAAGATGACCAAATACCTCGATCTTGAACTATCGCTTCGTGTATCAAGTAAGTAAGCATTTTTGTTAATCTAGTTACGTAGAGAGTACAGTAACATAACGCCTCCGTGGTCCAGTGGTTCGAGCTCGGCTCTTGACTCGGAGGTCGTGGGTTCGATTCCCGCGTTGGAAACATGTTATTTCCAAGTTTGGTTAGGATAATGCAGGCTGATCACCTGATTGTCTGACAAGTAAGATGATCCATGCGTCGGATGGGCATGTAAAAAGTCGGTCCTGCACCTGATCTCTCGCCAGTCGTGTCGGTCTGCCGTCCCACTGGGTTATGAGAGTAAAGGAATAGAGAGTGAGAAAGAAAGAGAATACTGCGCACACACTTGGGCACTATAAAATTACTCCTGCGTAGCTGGCCTGGTTTCAATGAAACCGGCCACCGTCACCGAAACCGGTGTGGGAGCTATTACAGTAACATTCTCTACGGAGAAGGTTTCTGTACTGTATAATAAGTTATAAGCTGCGAGTTGCGACTAAGATCCGGAAATTACTTTTGACTTAGGTTTAGTTCACATTGTAATGTGCACACCCATGCAGTATGCACTAGTAGTAGAAAAGCCATTCTAAGCTGGACTTATAATAATTGCTACACAAGCAAATTAATTTGAATGTGAATAAGCCCTTCGTCTATGATGACTGACGAGTCTAATAAGCATATTTTGATCTATATTCTTATTTGAAGATCTTATAAGACTAGTCGTTCAGCTAGATGTTTTCAATACAAGTTAGAAAAAAAATGTAAGATTATTTTGATCTACATTTGATAACTGCCAAACCAAATAAAGCAGGTGAGAATGTAACCATTTGTTGATAGATAAAGGTCTTGGTCATGAGAAAACAATTTATTTTTCTTTCAGGAGTACATTTAGGTCAATGCCATTTTTTTTATTAAATAAGGAGGCAAACGAGCAAACGGGTCACCTGATGGTAAGCAACTACCGTCGCCCATGGACACTCGCAACATCATAAGAGTTGCAGGTGCGTTGCCGGCCTTTTAAGAGGGAATACGCTATTTTCTTGAAGGTTTGCAGGTCGTATAGGTCCGGAAAAACTGCTGGTGACAGTTCATTCCAGAATTAATTTTATGCTTTATGGTAAAAGAACAAATTTGCAATCATAAGTAGAGGTGGACAATATTTTATAAGAGCCATATTGAAGTTACCATAGTAATTGTAGATAGGACTACAATCATTCGTTTTCAAAGTCGACGTTATAATTTTATACCTCTTCAAAGTGTAAACTCTATCCCAACAAACAAACTAACCTTATAAAATTAACTCAATAAGGTCTAAACTCTTATACTTGTTATAAAAGAGCATTCATTATGCCAATGTTACTTATAATGGCACACTATTAGGAGATTTGGCTAATATTACCTTTATTCTTATAATTTGGTTGGGTAAATGTTAATAACTCTAATTTATACGGCAACTATAAGGCTTCTAAATTATGTTCATCTTATAGTGGCTATTTACATTGCTTTTTAGCCATATAATATTCAAAGACATACAAAAGCTTTTAATATGGTCAATTATTCTTATAAAAGTAATGCACAAGGTAACTAATAATGCTTTTAACTTATAAGGGCATTTAATAAGACATCTATCCAACAAACGAATGCTAACATTTTATATGACCTTAACAAGGATGAAAGCAATCCACATTCCCTTAAACAGTGATTATAAAGATATTATTCTCTTTAAGGTTACATTAAAATGCTTTACTTACATAATTAAATTCACCATTTTAAACGTACAACAGATTGTGTTAATTTCTTGCGGAGCGGAATGATCGGCCAAGTGCGAGTCGGACCTGTGCACGAAGGGTTCCATACTTTCATAGAACAAAAAAGGCCAATTTTTTAAAAAGTTTTTAGGCCTTTGTGTAAATTTCAGGTGCCTACCTGTTACCATTATTGACAAGCAATAAAAGCGAAAAAAACATGTTTGCTGTATAGGAGCCCCCTTAGATATCATATGTATTTTATTTTGTTTTATGTATTTGTTGTTATAGTGGCAATAAATGCATACAATCCCGACAAATTTCAAAATTGTAGCTATTGCGGTTCTTGAAATACATCCTGGAGACAGACGGATAGACAGACAGGCGGACAGATAAGGAAGTCTTAGTAATAGGGACCCGTTTTACCCTTTGGGTACGGAACCCTAAAAAGGGATTCAAAACTGTGGAAGAAGTTGAAAAGGAGCGATGGTTACAGAAGAAAAGTAAAAAATAAAACAATTAATTTGGTAATCACGTATTTTTAATAATATTTCAAACTTAAAATTAGTGCGCAAAAGTGAGCTAAAGTATCCTTATAAAGAGGTCTCTTTCGGCCAACCCAACTACAGTGAAAAAAAAAAAAACATTTTTATATATAATATACGGGAATAACACTAGCTAGGTGCGATTTTGTTAGTGTGAAAGGAACCCTAACAATAGGTAAAATGGCGATATCATAAGAAACAATTGATGCCGTTATAAAGTCTTTACTCTCATAGACTCCTTATAGACGATGTGTGAATCCTGTTGTTCTTTTAAAAGCACTGTATATAACTTGACTAAATTATTAATGACGTTTTTAGCACAAAAACAGCTTAAATTCAAGGGCGAGTTGATACCAAAACACACAGCGTATCACATTTTATCATGCATTTTAATTCCCATACACTTTTCACTATAAACGAGCACTAAATCAGGTAAATAAACTATACATAAAATAATGACTGAAATTTAACATGGCTGACGTTACTATTTCTTCTCCAAGCTGTTGCGAAAATGTAAATCACTTAAGACGGCAAAAAGGGCAAACGGAGTTTAACTCCCTTGTATCGGACAATAATATAACACGTATAAGGGTGATCGCCCGTATTAACGCTTTCTATAATATGTTTCTTATAAGTTGAAGTACCTTGTTCTTGGTCATTATATAACACGTATAAGGAAAAAAGCTGACAATATAGCAACTATAAGGAGGGTATAAGGTTATTATCCTTATAAATTGTGCCCAAATGCACCCTTATTAGCGATAATACGACTTCTATAAGAATATTATTTTTGTCTGTATAAGCCACTACAAGAGCAATTTTTGTTAGTTGGGTAAGTTCAAACAATAATCAACATCTAGTAATGGAAGTGATTATAATAAACCTTGTTGAGACTCATCATATTTAGGTGCATCGCTTCTTATTACCTGTGTAGAACGCAGTGGTCCGCCGTCCGCGTGCATCCGTAATGGCCGGCTTATCGCAGATGAGTTACGATTAGTAAATTGGCGAGCGGAGAAGGGCGATCGCCTTTCTAATAAATTTAACCCGCTCGAAATTACGGACTATCCAGGAGGTGCTATTCTGAACCTTCCTTTCGAACCTGGTTCGTTTATAATTTTAAATGGGATTTAGGTTAAAGTTTTCTAAACGTGTTTTTGAATATTGTGAGAGAGATAGTACAAGATAAGTAGGATAAGTAGGAGGTACAAGATAGTGCACATGAAACGACAAAACTAGGCAGCTTTCAAACTGAAATACATAATGAAAACAAAACCAGCTCACCATTCCTGTCGTGGCAGCAAAAAGCGCAGCAATTCGCTCGTACGTCGATTGGCTCTATAAAAGGTATCAATGAATCTACGCCCAGTTTCCAGACAAATAGCATATTTTTTAATTAAGTTAATCATACATTTAATAGATTCCGCTTAACTAATATGGTATAAGTGTCTATTCGAAGGGGATTTCTGTGAGAATGATTAACGGTTGCGTACAGTATTTATTATACGATCATGCGAAATAATGTCGAGGACTTGCAGAATAGGGCGGCCGGTTTCGTGAGGCAGGCGAGGAGATAGTATCGTCTAAACTCTAAAACAAAGTAAAATTATGTTGGTGAGGATCAGCACTGATTGATGCGCGCCTCCGAACGAGATACCGAGGTATCCAGGAAGATAGTCTAGTCTATTCTCGGTTCTCCATTATTACCGACCATACGAATAATTATCCAGAAATATCTACTTGGATAGATAGTTTGAATAAAGCTGCTGATCCTTGTTTAGCGCTAAAGACGGAGCTGATAAAGTAAATTACCTCAACTTCATGACCTCGTTATGGGAGTGCCCTTATGACTGTTAGTTTTTAGAGTATTTTCTATTCGTATCACAGGATTTTATTTACATTAGCAAATAAAGCTTCTTTGACATATCATCATTCGCATCCATAACAAAGTATATCGTGTCACGCATCATTAATATAATTACATAATTTGATTAAAAAAACTCTGCAAATAATAAACCAAAACAAAAAGAACTTGGAAACTTGGAACAACCGCAGCGAACGTGCTAATTGCATCTCAATAAAAGAAGTGTGCTGGCAAAAAGCAATCTCTTGAGACGTTCAAGGAATGAATGCATAATAGTTTTAGAAAATAGATATAATGTGTCACACGCGTCATCCATGCAAATGATTGGGCATGGTGGTAATGGCATTATAATGGCGAGAGGCGAGGTGGCAAGTGTGGCGAGTGTGGCGAGATGAAGTGGCAGTGGCTTGTCGCGTGACGCTATTAGAGATTTCACAGAGCTGCGCCCGCGCCGGCCGCCCGCGCTGCACATTATCCGATCATTTATTATTAAACAGAACGCAAGTTCTCGACCACCTTTACTAAGAAGTGGAATAGCTTCTTGATTTTGAACTGACTAGAATAACTTAAGAGCTACAGCTTACCTATCATCATAATTCATAACATTTTCAAGTAAATTATTGAAATCCACTGTAACAGTCTTTACTAAGAAGATGGCATAGATTTGAAACGCCTCTTTATTTCTAATTTGAAACATTTCCGTCGGATATATTATTATTCCGAAGTATCAATTACATACATCGTGATGATGATTCTTGACGGATAGATACTGAAACTTACTTAAAATAGTTATAAAACGATCCCGAATCAGCCCCCTTAGACAAAGTATCTTTCGTTAAAAACGATGACGAAATTCGTTATCGAAATATATGCGGTTTGACGTAAGTCATCGCTAAATGACATTTCGCTTGCGAAGACTAATGTCAAATCCGTAGAAAGGGACTACGGCCTCAGTATTTAGATTTCTGAAATACAACACTTCTGGGAACAATCTTATACGTGAGATATCTAAAGGCGAAAGTGTTTGCGTTGGAAATTTGTAAAGGACGAGATGATCGCGACCTTAAAAGCTCATCGCAGCAATCAAGTCGCTCTCACACGTCGCCTGACGAATGCACCGGAACGAATGAGCCATCCGCGCCGCATAACGCTCCCTTCACACTTTATTACCTCAAGGGTTTATATTTAATTTTTATGTCTGTCTTCGGCCACGCGCTGCAAAAAATATTGATCGTAATCAAATAGCTCCACACCGCATTACGTTACTAGGTTGGAGTCGATTTATTCAATTGTGACAAATATTACAGATTCTACACGGCCTGTCCCCGTGATTGAAGGCAAATTACTACTGAATGATAAATCTACGCGCGGACGATTGAAATAAAAGTGTGCATGGGAAATCTAAATTGCACTGTAAGCTGCCATGAAAAAGCATTTTTGCGATCGGTGCAGCGTGTGGTCAAAAAATGTCTGGGATATTTAAATGTTTTAACATTTTAGGACAGATCTTTGCAAACCTAGGGTTTCCGATTTTATAGTATAGTACTGTTATTTGTATATAAAGCCGTTAAAAATTTATGTATGTGTATTTAGTGCAGTCGCCAGAGGTTTTAACCTCCGAAAATTGAAATAGTGAATGGATTTTTGTTTTTGAGGTGTCATTTTCTTTTTTACACTATAACTTGCAAAGTTTACCAAAAATTTTTTTGTGCTTTTAATTTTTTAGTTACTTACTTAATTAAAAAATAATATTTCACCATATAAAACCGTTCCAGAAAAAATATTTTTTTCTTGTTCCTGTTATTTAATGACTTTTATCCGATTGTATACGTTGAAAATTAACCAAATACACAATTTTTATAAAAGAAAGTTTGCTTTGCTAAGCTAAATACAATTATAAGGTTTTTGCAAAATTTTTAGAGATTAACGCTCGTCGTAACCAAGATAAAAGGGTTTGGGTGGATTTAAGGGTTATAACGAAAAGTGTGTTAAACTTACTTATTGTGCATATTTAGTTTTTAGAGAAATGATAACTTTTAAGTACTTAAAAACGTTTAAATATCTCCAAAAATTTGTAAAATAGACCGAAAATATTTTTCTATATTTGTTGAGAACTTATTTAAATGAAAGCTAAAACATTAAATGCATCGACAAATGAAAGACTTTTTCTAGTCTTTGAAATATATTTAAACTTCCTACTTAAAGCCACAAAAAAAAATTGGGTGCTACAAATCTCACGTACTAAGGACGCAAGCTGCGACCTATGTTTGAAAAATGCTTACCTGAATACAAAAAATATCAGATCTTAACCTAATTTGTATTTTTTTCCTTTAAGTATGTTTTAGCAAATATAATTAATGAAAAAAAGAAATAAAAAAACAATTTTATTCTGTATAAACCTGACCAAAAGAAATAAAATACAGATTTTCTGCGAATTATCCGTGAATAGTTAGTTTGTGCTACATTTTCAGAAAATTTAATAAAGTAAGAGCTAAAAAGTTATACACATTAAGAAATAAAAGGCTTTGTTAAGCCTAAAAAATGATTTAAAACTTCCTATTTAAAATCAAAGAAAAATAGGAACGCCATTTACCTGGCGAGGCACACAACAAGCAATTTTGGAGGTATGCTCATCTACATACAAAATTTTTAATTTTAAATGTAAATTATATATTTTTTCAACTTATTTTCTTTCTTTGGAATATAAGCAACGATACAAATCGAAAAAATAAAAAATATATTTTATTTTTTTGCTATATGTATATTTAAAAGGAAGAAATATGCAAATTTTCTTCAAAATTTTACAGTTTATGAGTTTACTTGAAGTGGAAGAGAATAATTTAAAAATCAAAAGCACAACAGTTTCAATAGGTAAACTTTATTATTTATGTTATCAGCTACACATTCCTTTTTTCCTTTTCAATTTTCATCCACTATTGAAAAAATCGGAGGTTAGCACGATTTTTACGCTCTGGGAACTCCACTAATTCATTTATTTATTTATACTAATTATTTCTACCCTTATAGGGTTACCCCAATGCGATGGAAACTTACAATATAGTCCAATGTCCCTAGAACAGTTTTAACAGAATGGGAAAAGAATTGGTTAATTGGCGTTGGTCTGAGAAATATATTAATGCAGTTAGCCCATTGACCCCAACGTCAATAAAACTTGTTACAAATTTGGCTAAGTCGGATGATGTCTCGCGTGTTACAATTTTTTGCACTTTAACATCCATATTAGATTTATTATTCTACTGAGTACTTGATATCTATAAGGAAAAGGCTTTCCTGTTTTGTCCCATTTCTTGGTTTTATTAGTGCTAACCTAACAACCTAGGGCTTGTTGTCATCTCTATGTTTGTTTCAATTCTATATTTTATAGTTTTCTAATTTCTTATAGTTTGTTTTCTTTTACTCGTACAGCGATAATTTTACTACAACTGGATTATTCTAATTTCATCATCTTAGTTTTAGAATTTGTAATAATTAATACATAGTCAAAACATCAAATTGAATAAATTAAATTCTATGCTACGGTTGGTAATTTTTAAGTCTTATTTTTAAAGCAAATTATAAGACCCCAAATTCATTTTTACATCAAATTATTTCAGTTTATCTTAAAAAATACAAAATAAGTAGTTTATTATATTGTTTAAGCTCTGTCTCGAAACAGATGCATGTTAAAAAATAATAAATCTTTTTGTTTCGTGCAAAAAAAAATTGTTATCCTCTTTTGTTCTTTAGAAGAAAGGCAAGACGTATGTCTGGATATTAATGTATGATTAGTAGCCGGGTACACGCGTCGCCGTGTGTCGCGGCGCGGCGCGGGAGTGGCGGGGGCGTGGCCGCGAGCGCTGCGATTGGCCGCCGCATGCAAATGCGCACGCCGCCTGCGCGCGCGCAATCTCTACCACCATTGTTTAGCGCAAAAACGCGCGCCGAGCCCGCCCGGCCTCGTTTGTCCGCAACATGCGTCGACAAAAACGGTATGCGCATAACAAGATGCGGCAAAAACGTCGGCTTTTTACCGCCGATTTATATCCCTCCCCCCTAATCCCGATACGCGAGTCCCGGCCTCGCTTAAACAATTTTTCTCGCGAGGCAAAAACTTGACAGGCGGCTACTGAACTCTGAGATGCGTCGCGTCGTGCGTCGTTTTTTAATAAACAAATACGCGAAGCGAACGGATAATGACTTGATACAGCGAGCTATTTATATTTCGAAACTGATTGTATATTGAATACTAAATACGGCGGGCTTCATTTCGACTCTTTTTATGGTCATGTTTTCGTGAGAGCCTCTCGTAAATCTACTAATTCGTGCTCGCCGCTCGGCATAAATGTACCAACGTCGGCAATTATAAACCAACAGATAGTTTTTTTGTGTAATAATTATGTAAAATCGTACCACCATTGGCAATTAAAAAATTGTAAAACTATAACAAACGCAGAAACAGGAACCGTAGAAGCACTCGTAAATCGGATAATTACAAAATTATTACTATTGTTATAACAAATAAATTAAAAACGTAATTAAACTTAAATTAACTCTTTGTATTTTAATTCTTTGTCATCCCGGGGGGTGATAAAGTACCTACCTATTTACGTACGGTATTTTATTTTAAGATATTATAGAAAGATTATGTTAATGTATCGCACTCTTCGAAAAATTAACTATATAACGAGTAACGACCAAATTTTTGCTCCATTGAAATTAGATGCTTCCAACCCATGTTCCCTCTTTCGTCTACCTACGAGCGTAAAATTCTTTTGACACTGGGCTCTCAAACCTTTAAACTTAATTAACAAATGAACTTGCTATGGTGCAGAATAAAAACAGAATGTATAGTCACAATGTAATATTTCGATAAACGTAACCTAGATGCTGTATCTAGCCTGGCATCAGTGACAAAAACGGAGGTATTCACGAAGCGGGACCCATTAGTAGAGGCTGTATTTACATTGAATGTCTGCAGCCAGCATATTACTGGTATCAAGTATCTTAATAGCACATTCAGGTAGCTCTTGCAACATCGTGCTAGTTCTTAAAACTCCTACAGGTCTCATTTTTAAATTCCAATTTAAATCAAGAGTATTTCAGTCCCAATTTCAGTATGTCTTTACGAAATAGTTTACTGATGAATCAATATAATGTGTTAAGGGCTCGCGCTCACTTGAAACACATCGCAGTCAGTGTATGTCAAACAGTCTTAGGGCTTCCACACAAAACTGCGGATTCGCATTGCATCACAAAAATCTGCAACAAAACTCATACCAAAAATGACATTGCGATGCGATGCGAATTCGCAGTTTTGTGTGGGAGCCCTTAAGGTCAATCCAGACCACAACGCAACGCGTAGATGCATTTTTCATGTTAATTTTTGAAAATTTAGAAATGCACGTGTCGCGTTTTTTGACCCTGAATTGACCCTGGATAATCTTACCTATTGCTATACAAAACACATTTAATGCAGACACAATATATTAAGCAAATATTTCGTACTGCAAAATATTGAGACTGTCGTGTCCACTCGTGTCTCAAGCACCCGCTCTCAAGTTGTCAAAATTCAGCACAAAAATTTGATATATTTACCTACTCATACAAAGATAGGTACAAATTTTCGAAATATGTAAAATATAAACATTAATTTAAACGGTCAGACATGCGAATACCCCTCGCTAAACAAATTGGCAGACATCAGGACTCAGGAGCATCCGGCGTTTATCGGCCTGGCACGATGCCAGCTCCAATATAAATATTTCCCTATTCAAATACCTCTATCTCGGATAAGGTTTGCAATATTAAGATATTTCAGGAATTTTAAATTACCTACTTTTTCCATTTCAATCGTAGGTAGCTGTTTACTACTTAGGTGAGCACATGAATTTAAAGTTAATGTTTACATTCATTCCTGTATTTTAAATTCTCCAGTTTTAAGTTGCTTTTTAGCAACTAAGGACTAAAATAAAATAGGAGAATTTAAAATATCATCTACATAAAAAAAGCTGACTTACTATTCAAAACTGAATAACAAATTGAATAATAAATCAAAGTAGTGGCAGGTACCGTACTCCATAAATAATACAATTAATTGAAAAAATAACGAGACAGCATTAGTGTGTACTAATTAAAGTAAGCAAACCGGTTCTTCTATTAATTAGTGTTATTCTAATTTCCACTGAGCGAGCGAGATGGTGGGCGATCTAATGAGTACCCAGACATCACACATTATAGACAACTCTGTTGATAAGTAAGTATTAAGGTAAACATTGAAAATAAACAATTTATAATATTATTGAATAGTATTGATGTCGCCACTATCAGAAATGTTCATAAGGATATAAACACAAAAAATATAATTAACTTCCAACTTCCTATAGAAAAGTATTTATTCTGAAAATACCAGACTAACGAACTAGATAAGTAATTTATTCTTTAATGTTGATGAGTGATGATTCCGGACTCTACATCGCGTATAGAAAGCAAGATTCGGATATAACCATTAACAATAGTCAATAGTGTTCAAAATCACAAAGTTCTAAAGTAATGAAAATTTTAAAAATAAACATAAGTGATTTTATACCTCAATCGATATTCTAATGATGATCAGCAAAGTCACATTCGCCTATAACGTGCATCACAGGATCAGCGCTCATTACTCTCTTCTCGCATTAGATATTATGTCCCGAGTGCGATTCGTATTCAATTATGCGCGGGCGCAAAAACTAGTCGCGCGTTAGACGACTGCGGGCGGGCGCGGGGTGCGGGGGAGGGGGTCGTTACCGCGCGCCCAATTTACAAATAAAACGCGGGGAACGTCCGGCCGCGCAAAAACTGCCCACACTCCTCTGTGCATATGAATGGGCCACTTTTTGTCGCCGGAGCCGGTAAGATGCTGCTTCAAAGCATACTTTGTTTAAAAAAAATTAACATTTAAAATGTAATGATATGGTTTATTAGATGGTCCTTAAAATAACAGCTGCTTTTGGATAATTCAGAACTAGTAAAATTAGTAAATTATTACTTATCGTAGCTGCATTATTATAATATATACTTTTAATAGCTAGTTAATATCACATTTTTTTTAATTCTTAATTTGGAAAGTTACGCCATCTAATTTTTTTTCTTCCATTGCAGATCTTTCTTTCTGTCTGTTAAGAGGTTGTTATAGACGAAAGGAATGATTCCTTTTGTCTGCAACAGTTTCTTCTTCAACAAGGATTATTTTATACTAGTATTGTATCACTCGCAGCATTTTAGTCCCTCAGCGGCGAGCGTCTGATTATGTAAGGAGCTCGGATTCACCGCGCGCCGAGTTTTTGCGCGTCCGAGCGCACGGTGAATGCGCCAGATTATCTCGCGGCCCGCCACAGCCTGCCACAGCCCGCCGTGCCTCGGTCATCGTCGGACGTTACCATCACCATAAAATTCAACATTGGTTTCGTTTGGTTTATTAAAAGTTGCCATCCGATTACTCAGATAACAACGGATAGCTAATGTTACTCTTTCAATTTAGCTATAGAAAGCTAGCAAGCTAAGCGTTATCTACGTTCTACAATTTTTTTATTCTTTTGTTTGCTTTATTGTATTTTTTTAGTATTGTAATTGAAATCATATATACCAATTACGGGACATACAACTTTGTTCACGTTAATTACATTATGTATTATATCAGTTTGTTTTAGGTTACTATTATAGTTAGTAGTTTTTACGATAATATTTCAACATTCCAGTTACATCTACTTACTTATATTTAAATGCTATGAACTACCATAGTACTTACTTCATCTTCATAATTGCTTTGTCAACAACTAAATTTCTTGTCTTATCACCGCAATCCGGACTTACCTCACTAACCACAGGTTTGTTCACGATTTACCTTCATCGGATAAATCAAACCTTTGTATAACTTTGTTTTTAAACATATTTAACTGATTAAAAATTTTGTGACCTGCCAAATACAAAGGTATACTAAAACCTATTATTAAAATGATTCTAGGTTCATTGCCCGTATTTCATTGCTGTGTTTTCAATAATAAATTGATATCCTCACGGCCTGACCGTCAAATTTGGAACGAGGTATTTGTCTGCACGTCGATTACTCCTGTCCTTTAAACTTATGTGACATTTAACGCGACATCTGTTGTTCTCGCCAAAGAAAACTTATCTTTATTTCTGTGGTAATAAAGTTGAAATTGTGTCAGTGAATAATTTGTTTTGTTTCAATTAATGATATCGACACGCTTGCTTGATTCATTAGGCGCTAATTGAAATGCTTTTTGGCGCTGGGACCTGCTATTCTTTTGTTTAATCTTCTATTATACGCTTAAAACATGGTAAATTAAACAAAACATTAGATACTTGATAGATACAGTAAAAAATATTTTAATCTCACATTATTTAACATTTGAACATAATTAATAGGATGACTAAAATATGAAGTCGATTTTTTTATTAAATACTAATTTAAATTAAGTTACTATTTTACTCACATAAAATTCATACAGTAAAGGTTTGATCTACGTAATACTTGTTTTGAGGTCAATTCAAATGTAGCGACATGCATGATGCAACCTTATAATAATATTATACACTTTTCTAAGCGACACCAGCTGCAGGTTACAAAGTTCACTTTCTTCGTATCATTATTAGTAAATAATATAAAACCGCTTATTAAGAAAAAAAGTGATAAAAATAAAAATAACTGAAGACAAAGAGGCAGTGTAATATAAATATGCCATGTTACATGTTAGTGTAAATGTCAGAGAAAGCTTGCACTAGATACGTTTTTATTTAGACGTGTGTTTTTTGTTGCAAGTTTTAATTAGTGTTTAAATTCACTTTCACCGTTACACCGGGGTTATCGATAATTCATTATCGACGGTCGATAAATTGTCGCTCGACGCTTCTCTACAACTACTGTTTTTTTTTTCAATTATATTTCCATGAATGATAATGATAATAAATGAACAATCTATTAGTTGTAATTTTATAGGACACTAGGGCACTTTGTTACCTTCGTAATACATCGTCACACGTTTGATATTGTGCAGTTAGTAAGTATATTGATGATGGTAATATTTCAAAAATGAATTTATACACGAGAAATTGAATTAAATTTAAGAGAGTTAAGTATAACAGTAGGTATATAATTTATCTAGCAAGATAAATTATTATATACTGTGGTCTATAGTCGGGACATTTTAATAGGCCACATTTGACAGTTCATCAAAATTGTACCGGGTAACCTTATAGCGACGTACATAAAAAATAAATATTTTCGTTTTGTTATAACTGCACAATTGATTAACTTTTTTCAATTACGATTACATATTTATTGTAAATATGACCGATACGAATTATTTAATGATTTGATTTTACTGATAAACAATTCTAAACGCAATAAACAAATTCTGATCTTAATAATTGCACGTCGTTACAATGTTACGTCAGCTGAGCTTTTTTCTTTTTAAACTCTAGGGAAGTTACCCTAAAAATCGAAAGCGAATAAATAGTATCGATGCATTGATTACTTGTAACGAAATATCCCCATAAATTAATAATCACGTTGTGAAAAGTAACACATATTTATGTGAAATGAATAATGATAATACAACATTTAACAGTTTTTATAATTCAAGCGAATAAATGCATTTTTTTTGTAAATTATGTACTTGTCTTATTTTGCTCCTTGAATTTGCAAAAGAAAAAGTAATAGTGGGACAGGAGTTTGTTTCAAACGTATAAAATTCAAATATTAATTTCAAGTCCGTATCGATTTATTCGTAGTTAGTCGATATTTTTACGCAGCTCACCTCACTATCGAGATTAATCTAACAGATGTCAAATGTGGCCTATTAAAATGCCCCGACTGTAAGGGATAATGTCCTTACCGGGGCAAAACAATAATAAGCTAAATTGAGCGGAAGAGTGTCAAAATTAATCAGCAAACTTTATATTCTTAAATCTTTAAACGAGCAATTCTGGTATGTATGTATATATATATATATATATATATATATATATATATATATATATATATATATATATATATATATATATATATATATATATATATATATATCGGTCAAATAGCTGGTATACTTTATAATAGCAAAGCATCTTCTTTGTAATATCTGTCACATTCAGGGATTAAGTGAAGGATGATATCCTATTGGGATAATAATAATTAGTTATTTTAAACGTAAACCCAATGGAGTTAAAATCGCAAACAAATATATGTAAAGTTATAAAAGCAAAACGAACTGCATGCGTGCGCGCATCGGCCCGCGACCTAACTAGTGTAACACCAGTATCGATAGAAGTCTATCGATAAAATTGAGATTTTTATTATAAATTCTGTAGATAATGTAAGCGATAAACCCCTTTGGTAACTATTTTCTGTTTTGAAAGTTGGTTGCTGAATTGCTGATGACTCGATTCTTTTTGTTGAATTTCACATTTTTAATAATAAAGTAACATTCATATTTTTGTAAAGATAACGTGTTTCATCGTTGTATTTAAAACAATAAATGGATTTTGGACTGATTCAACAAATCGCCAACACCTAAAATTAATAAAATTTATTGCTAGCCTTGCAATCGTTGTATTATTCTTTATTAGCTTATTCAAATGACTCAGAGATCTCAATAGTATCGATAGATCTATTTCTAAAGGCACATCACTAGCAGCAGTGCCGAGGGCAGCGCTAGCACTTCACATAAAAAGCATTGCCAATTACAGTAGCGGCTAGTTTTTAAGCCGCGAGAACTTTCTTCCATCTCCATATTCATTATGAAGAAAGGGTGAAATTATACCGCATGAATATGCTAACAGCCGGTAAATGCTAAAGTTGAATAACACGAGCCCTGGGGAGTGATTCAACACTGATTACCTCATATTTATAATTACTTGATACCGCATTTGCACCTACTAATTGTTAATTACGAATAAATCGATAATGCAAAATGTTCTCTCATTCGGATTAGTAATCAAGTAATCGTCCTTCTTACGTCATGAAAACTTTATGATCTAAAAGTATAATATGAGTATTGAGTGTGTCTTTAGTCCCTCATGCCATACTCTGCCATCATTTTATTATTACGCTATCACATCCATGTCCTGCTACGACGATATTAAAAACTGTTTTAGAACACATAAACATGAAACTGCCATAAAATATTCTAATATATCATCTCGTATGTGCTCTTAAATATAGTTCCACTGGCGTTCTGCACCTTACATTATTATGATTTAGTGGGGCCCGGGTGCACCGCTGCATCCCCCCGGGTGAGGTCGGGGTGGGGAAGCCGGGGAGGCCGCGCGGAGGGGTGGAGGGGGACCCGAGTCAGCGATGGTAGTAATAAAGCCAGCCATATTTCACACTTAGCGCGTAATGAGCGCGCGCCCAAATAATTGGATCACGTACATAACTCATTATTACCTCGCACCTCAGTTCAGCGTACGAATGTATCATTACTTGACCTCCTCTGCCCACTCCACCCCCTCTCCCCCCCGGGGGGCACACCCCACCCCGCACGAAACACAAAGCAACATCGCTGCAATCTAAATGTCCTTATAGTTAAGTAGCTTCAAAGATATTTGCTTTATGGTAGAGTGGGCAAGGGTGGGAATTTATATTGCGAAGCGCCGCTCCGGCATACGATGTGCCGCTAGTTGCTAGTTTTCTATATTAAAAATGTATGGGTCAAGTGTGCTATTTGCGAAATAATGACTAGCTGCTACAATGTATGTGTAGCGAAGAAAGTGACGATCAGTATAATTGCAGGCTTGAGGCATTGTGAAGTATATTATAATAGCTGAAGACGCTATTTTCGTTACAGATGTTAAAGATAGTGTTGTGAATACAGTGAAAAACGTAAATTAATAGTTGTGACATAACAGACTATGACACCATAATTTTTAGCTTTACATCATCAGACCCTTGCTCTACTCTACCAATGTAGCGCCTTATTATATTCCAAAGTATCTTTAAGTTAAAACAATGCTAAAGAAAAATATTTTCCTTTAATATACATATTTACTCATATACAATAGTATATCAGTACGTATAACAGTCGGCTGCAGCGCGGCGGGGGGCGCGGGAAAACTCTACCGTCGTCGTCGCGTCGGAGTTATTCCATTAATTAAACGTGTGTCGCGCCCCCTCGCCCCCCCAGTGGCCCACAGGGGGGCAGCCTCCCCACTCGCTACTGTAACAACACATTCACGTTATAATTAATTATATAAAAGCAATTAGAATTAATAAGATAGGTTAAAGTTCAATTAAATGTTTGAGATGAATTTAGAGTCGTAAGATGTAAAATTATAAAGATGATTTTCCACAATGGAAATTATGCTCTAGCCTATATCAATACCATGAAATTATATAAGAATATATACACTTATGTATATGAAATATTATGTTTGTGACTTTCGATTTTAGTTAATACAAAACAATTTCCATTAAACCGATCCTCATAAATACTTCTCTGCATAATCAGTGAAATCCCGCAACTTTTAGACTGTAATGTCGAGACTCGAGATACGCTAAGATATTCTCAAAGCCCAGGTTTATCGGTGCCCCCCCGGCGGGCGGGGTGGGGTCGCACGCTGTTAGAATAAAACATTATTCATAAATAGGATATTGCGGCAGGTGCCGCCCAGCCGCCCCGCCGCCCGCCCACGGCCCGGTGCAGCCAACAAACACCGCGCTACACCTTACTGCCTAATATTATATTCAAATAGCTCATAAGCCTCGTAGCTTTACTGGAGTTATGTTTAAGTGAATAATTTCAATATGTACTTAAAACTTATCTCTAGGTTTTAATTTTTAATGTGGTGCCAATTTTTCATACAGTGAGTCGTTTCCAGAGCTTATATAAAGTATCTGTATAGTACGCACGAACGGCCGTAAAAGTGTACATTTTTATCAAACAATTTATTACCTTAATTAGTATCAAAATAGGTTATTATTATGTTGCATAGTGTTTCCAGAAGCGTGGTCAACACTTTATAATTTCAGATAGTAGCCGGCTTGTAAGTATTTCATTACATTGGAAAGTCTTCTGAATGAACTTTACTTTAATGCAAGACATTATTCATAATATATTATTGTATCTTCCAAGTTCCTACCCAATTGATTACTTGACACCAGAGTAATTTTTTTTTAATATTTTATTAATTAAGCTTATTTCACATACTGTTTTTTCTCGTGGTTTCTCGCTTCCTGCGGCAATTCATGCTCTACAATTACACTAATAAGATCTCATTTAATTACTAATTAGCCCAAAACTGGCCGTACACCGGCCTAATTGCCTCTATTTATAGCTGTTTTTAAAACAATGTTATTTAATTCAGCGCGAAAAGTCTGGTTCAGACGCGCGGCCATATCGAAAAACCTAGTTCGCATGTCAGTCAGGCATTCATCACCCAATGTATGCGTCAGTAAAAAATAAAACGTACCGACGCACATATCCCGCATACCCGCTCTGTGAAATGCTCGACAATCTACATGGCATTTCATAAAATTCTATTTATTCAACAATTAATGACCTGTGTCGTTCGTTAACTGTTGTGTATAGCGCCATCTTAATTCTCAGCTTTGAGAGGCATTCTTTTGTTTTATGTTGAAACTTTTTAGGTGTTAAAATGACAACAGACGTTACCCGTTAAGCTTGGGTTTGTAGATTTGTACTGAAGTCCTGATAGAACCTTCATAAGAGTGTGCATTACGGCATTGACGGTACGTCTACCAAAATATAGTCAGTCAAAACTCTTGACGTAACGTACGAAAACGTACGTACATGTGCATTTGTTGGATGGAAGCCGGCCATGTTTGCATTTCATTTCCTTGAGAAGCCTTCTCCTTCCATGCACAATAAAAATATTTAATATACATACCTCCTTCAATATAAATAAAAATTTATAAGGCCTAACGAAACTTCCAAAACGTAACAATATATTTCTTGATCATCACATTTGGCAAATACAAACTTTTCATGTACATGCAATATTTTTTTAATATAAAATAAGAGGGCAAATGAGCAAACGGGTCACCTGTTGGAAAGCAACTACTGGCGCCCATGGACGCACGCAATATCAGAAGTGCTGCATGTGCGTTGCCAGCCTTAATACACTCTCTACGAGATTACGAAAAATTAGTTATCAAAGTTACGTCATACATTTACATACGTGATTACGAGTCCATATTTGCAGATTCCTACTGACATCATCAAATTAGAGCGGCAGTTTCACAGCACCGTGAATAATCAAGCAGGAATTATAATGAATATTGATTACCGAGAAAATAGACGTTCTCACGACAATCACGGCATTGCATCAGATGCTTAGAATACGATTTAACTGTAATAAATTATGCCGCATTTAAATACTTCTAGTTCAAAGGATCAGCGCGAACATTATCATACCAAATACGGAGTTTAGTGCGCAGTACACTAACCCGATTCTACAATCCTCATTCCACATTAACACAGCTTCAATTCATTACGGCCATGGTCCAGACCCCCTTTTTCCAAAACAATAATAACACTAGAGGTAAGGTTGTCTCTTCCTGCATTTGCAAAAAAGATTGCAACAAATAATTAAAAATAATATTGAAAATAACGTTCTTACTCTGTAAATGGAATGCAGGGATAGTCAGTCAGTTTGTTCTTAAGTCCTATCAAACAGCAAAATAGTATTCTCATATTACACCGACGTCAAACATGACTTTTTGTAAAGTTTTGACCGATCAGAACGTTTTGACATTTTATGAGAATACCATTATATTGTAGTTTTACCTTATCGCAACCATATTGAAGATGCATTAGTGTTGCAATCTATTAACAGAATAGGGGTGCAGTTCGTTCGGAGATAACTTAGCTGTGATAGAGCCTTCTTGTTAAAGGTATAAAGATTACTCTAATGACTTTCAAAGGCAGTATAACTTTGAATGATATAATATGCATATCTAACATGTAGAATGTAGATTGTGACCTTTCTATTGATCGATGTCTGAGCTACTTTTGTATTTAAATGTGTGATATTTTCCATTTGTATAATGTTGATAAGGTTCGAAACGTGAATTATTTAAATCAATAAATATAGTCACGTAGATGTAGTAGTCACTTTTGTGTTTGCCTCTAATATATTTTTTGATTATTGGCTCTACTTATTTTACGATTTCGGATTTACGGGCATATAAAATTATAATATTCGTCAGCTAGGTAAGGTTAAGAATTAAGAGAAGTTCTTGTGTAAACTAAATAATTATAGCGGGCTACAAAAAAATAGATTTCTTGAAAGTTCAGAGAGTAAAAAACTATAAGTATCTAACGGTCGCATGAGGATGAGATATTAAATATAACTTAATTTAACGAGTTTCACTAAAATGTATGGTTCATAAAGGGTTTTTCAACAGGAACTTGACAATTTTGAATTTAGTTTGTGGACGCACCCTTTCGCTTGGCATCGTACTGAGACTATCAATTTACTCAGTAGACATAACATTTTAATCATGGTGAACTACGCGAACGAACAACGTCTGCAAATTTACTACAGAAATTCGGAGTCTGTGGCCGCTACTTTGAGAGCGTTAACTCCGATTTTTGATCGTAATTCTCGCCCTAGTATACAGACAGATTGACCATGATTATGGATTATTATTTTTGGCCCCAATTGGAAGATATGGACTTAGACAGCATGAAGTTTCAATAGGACGGTGCCACAAGCCACACAACACAGGTTACAATCGATTTATTGAATAGCAATTTTGATGAGTGTGTTATCTCAAAAAATGGACCAGTCGATTGACTGCCCCGTTCGTGCGAATTAACGCCTCTAGATTTTATTCTTTGGGGCTGCGTCAAGTTGTCTAATAAGCCGACGCCGTTTGAAGAGCTCAGGGTCAAAATTATACGCGAAATAGCCGAAATGTGTCGCCGATTCATGGAAATTGGGTTCAACGAATCACCGCTGCAAATGAGTCTGCGGTGGCCATATGAGCGAAGTCGAGTTCCATTCAAAAATGTTTTCATTGTACTTCAATTCGATACTAATGGTTTTGAGATATCTCAAATGGTTTTAATTTTATTTCGAAAAAAGTTGTCAAGTCCTTATTGGAAAACCCCTCAGTACCTATATCAAAAGTCAAAAACTTAATACATTTAAAGTTAAGTTATCATATTAGGTAATATCGCTCTGAATGTGGCCCCGTAAGGAAAACGAAGAACATTTAACATATTATACGTACC
Source organism: Lysandra bellargus (assembly GCA_905333045.1). Classification (NCBI taxonomy): domain Eukaryota; kingdom Metazoa; phylum Arthropoda; class Insecta; order Lepidoptera; family Lycaenidae; genus Lysandra; species Lysandra bellargus. The sequence goes on from HG995326.1 coordinate 7,696,593, forward strand.
ACCGAAGAAATTGATTTTTAAGCAGTTGACGAATCTACGTCATTTGGTTGAATAATGTCAATTCAATGTAAGTCGTGACTCGTGATCTATCAGTTGGGTTTGACATAACTTGACCAAGATATGCCCATCCTATAAATTTACTTCTCATATATTCTTAGTACCTTTATTTGCGTATCAAAATGAAATCATTGAAGTCATACAGTGTTAGGAAAGCGGTTTCTCACGACACACATGCCCTTAAACAACCGCTGTAATTAATCCTAGCGATCACTCACTGCACTCAGTCCTGCGCCTGCGCAGATATATGCCCACTTTTAAGGCTTTACAGTTAAATAAACATGGTATATTTCATGTTATATCTAAATGGTCATGTTAAGCTCGGTCAAATGACGGATTAAACTTAAACCTGTTTTTCTTATCTATTTTATAATATTAATGTTATATACTAATTTAGAACCTTTAATACGTCTTATATGTTACATTTCATACATAATTATTGTTTCTGAGGAAAAACATGATTACCTATTAAGGTTTTATTAATAGTTTATATTTTCAGTTTCTAGCGTAACTTATTTGCTTCAATGAGGAACGAAATTGTGATGAATTAATGATCACGTTAAGCCGTCACTATTTCAAAAAGTTAGCATTTATTAAATTATGCATATCAACCGAATTAAATTCATATGCGAATGTTATGCCAATGCTGTGACACAATCACATCATAGATCATAGTCATCGAGAATGAAGTATTTATCGCGATTGTAATTTATATATTTATTCACAATCTTGATCTATGATAAAAATCTAAATAAGGATAATGTATCAATATTCAACAAGGATTATATACCATTAAGACGGCATTAAAATATCTGAGCGTGTGACCACGGCGCAGGCGCCAGCGCCCGTCGTCCACACAGATTTCCTAGTAGCAATATGATTGACAGACGGATAAAAAATATTATTCATTATAACTACGGGAAACGGGAGGAATGGCGGTAAAAAGCTAGCTAACAAGACACCGAGCTGGGCTCTACAAGCTAACCTGGTTAGCAGAGTCGACGCGCCAATTTAAGTATTTGAAGAGGTGTAAAAGTTAATAGACAAATAACTAAAAGATAGAGAACAGTTTCAAATTGGTAGAGTCAGAGCTTGCGCCGGCCAGACCTTCATCAGTTTCGGAAAGCTTAAAGTTTACCTGCTTGTGACCTTTACAGAGATAAGAACCACCAGCAACTATGGAACTTCGGTCGCAGTTACTTTAGGAGGTATCCAGTTCTGAAGAGCTACCTGATCTTCGAGAAAGAGTAAAGCTCAATTTCATAGCTTATATTCTTCGCGGTAAGTGGAGGAATCTCGTCTTCCAGTGCCGGACATTTTTGACAGCTGCCAGACACCACTACCTATACTTTTATACCTACTACACACTATCTATACTTCTATACTTAATATTATAATACTGCAGAGTTTGTTTGTTTGTTTGTTTGTTTGAACGCGCTAATCTCAGGAACTACTGGTCCGATTTGAAAAATGGGTAGCCCATTTATCGAGGAAGGTTATAAGCTATTATTTATCTCGCTAAGACTAATAGGAGCGAAGAAATAGAGGAAAATGTGAAAAAAACGGGGGAAATTATATGAAAGGGCTTATTTGAACGCGCTAATCTCAGGAACTACTGGTCCGATTTGAAAAGTTATTTCAGTGTTAGATAGCCCAGTTATCGATAAAGGCTTTAAGCTATATTTTATCACGCCAAAACTAATAAGAGCGAAGAAATAGAGGAAAGTGTGTAAAAAACGGGGGAATTTTTTGTAGATTAATTTTTCTCTGAAATATCTAATTTACGCAGGCGAAGTCGCGCGGAACGTCTAGTCTTAAATAATTAGTTTTATTAGTTTAGTCTAGCAGTGGGAAGCAACCGTCAAAAATGTCCGGCACTGTATGTATTCCACTTTTGTTGAGGCGCTATCCAATTTTATTAAGAAGTCAGTATATAAATAACAGCTAGAACTTCTATAAATATTATAAAACAAAGTCGCTTTTTTCCCTCATGTCCCTTTGTTCCCTTTAATCTTTAAAACTACGCAACGGATTTTGATGATTTTTCAGTGTTAGATAGCCCATTTATCGAGGAAGGCTATTGGCTATATTTTATCACGCTAAGACTAATAGAAGCAAAGAAATGGAGGAAAATGTGGAAAAAACGGGAAAAATTATATGAAAGGGCTAACTTGGACGCGCGAATCTCGGGAACTACTGGTCCAATTTAAAAAATTATTTCAGTGTTAGATAGCCCATTTATTGAGGAAGGCTATAGGCTATATTTTATCATGCTAAGACTAATAGGAGAATGTGGAAAAAACGGGAGAAATTATTTGAAAGGAATTATCTTGCGAACTACTGGAGCAATTTTTATGTTATTTGGCACAGATAAGAAGTTAGATCACGTGAAGGATCATAGGCTATCGATTTTAATCATTTTTTCAGTGGCTATATATTTTATATTCTATTTTTATATTTTGTTTTTATGTTTATATTCTACTAGCGACGCCGGGCGGGTCGCTAGTAGAATATAAACCAAATGGAGCTAAAAAGCTGAGGTCCATGTTGTCGTCGTAACTCGTGGCTCAATGAACGTATAAAAATGTCATTGATGGCGGGCTGCTTCATAGAACGCGCTGGGAACCGCCACAATTACGCGACGGGTTTTTCTCTGAGGACACATATTGATACAAGCTCAGCACCTTTATTTTAGTGCCATAAGGTTCACTCTTATATCAACTGCGAGGTAAAATAACTTTAAACACTCAATAGTAGTGTACATATAGCATATATATGTAGATTATTATAAATGCAACATTGCGAACTACCCGTAAACCACCTAAATGATGCAGATAGTTCTGGAAGTGCATGTAAGGAATAGTTCCAGTTAATAACCGCGCGACTTCCAGAACAGAGCAGGTTATACGTTCGGCGTTCGGTTGTGGTTTTTAGGGTTTTTGTATGTATGTTCAACGATTACTCCGCCGTTTGTGGACTGATTTTTAAAATTTTTATTTTGTTGTGTTGCTTCGATTTGGTACCTATCCTTCCTATAAGTTGCAGATATATTTTGTCATAGACCTGGCGATTAGGTTAGCTTATTACAGCAGGTACCGACTTCAAAATAATGAAGATTGAAAACAGAAATATTGAGTGCAGAATAAAAATTACTTAATACTTTTAGTCCATTTTACAAAATTACTATTGTTTTTGCCTTGGAAGTCGTCTTTACAGCATAATATTTACTATCTATCTACTATATTGTATAGTGCTTTGGCAATTTTTGTTTAAGATTCATACCTAATAGATCTAAACAAGTCAATGAAAACTATATCACTAGGAAGTATATTTTGCCATGCTGCAATTGAGTAACTAACTCAATCTTAAAACACCTTGTGTTCGTCAAAGGGATTTACTAATTATTATTTAACAAAAAATTGAACCCGACTTCCAAGGTAAAAACAATAATAATATGAACTAAAAAGTATTAATTAATAACTCTTACCCTTTAAGAGTGCCTTCTTCAGAATTCGTCTAAATCTCAATTATTTCTGTACTACAGTCTTCATTACTTCGAAGTCGGTACCAGCAAATTAAGTCGTGAGTTCAGCCAATGTCAGAATATCTGAAACTTTTGGGACTGGTACCGAAAATTGTAATAGTGAATGGATTTTTGTTTTTGATGTGTCATTTTTTTACACTATAACTTGCAAAGTTTACCAAAAACATTCTTGTGCTTTTAATGTTTTAGTCATTTAATTAAAAATTTATATTTCACCATTTTTTCTTGTTCCTGTTATTTAATGACTCTTATTCAATTGCTAACATTGAAAATTAACCAAAAACACAATTTTTAAAAAAGAAAGTTGCTGGCTATACTATAAAAAACTAAAAGATTTTTGCAAAGTTTTTAGAGATTAACGCTCGTCGTAACCAAGATAAAAGGGTTTGAGCGGATTTCAGGGTTGTAACGAGAAGTGTGTTATGCGCACTTATTCTGTGTGTTTAATTTTTAGAGAAATTATGAGTTTTAAGTACTTTAAAACTTTATAATAACTCTAAAAATGTGTAAAATATACCAACATTTTTTTGCTACATTTGTTGAGAATTTATTGAAGTAAGAGCTCAAATGTTAAATGCATCGATAAATGACAGGCTTTTTCTAGCGTTTGAAATATATTTAAACTTCCTTTTAAAAGCCAAAAAAAATATTGGGTGCTACATATCTCACGTACATCCTAAAGACGCATGCTGCATCCTAAGTTTGGAAAATGCTTACCTGAATATAAAAAACCTAACCTTAATAACTTAACCTAACCTAACCTTAACCTAATTTATAAAAAAATTTCTTTAAGTATGTTTTAGCGAATGTAATAAATGAAAAAAAAAATACATTTTATTCTGTTAAAACCTAACCAAAAGAAATAAAATACAGATTTTCTTGGAAATACACGTGAAAAGTTTGTGCTTCTTTGTCGGAAAAGTTAACAAAATAAGAGCTAAAAGAAATTACACATTAACAAATAGAGGCTTTGTCAAGCCTAAGAATTAATTTTAAACTTCCTATTTGAAACCATAAAAAATAGGAACGCCATTTATAAGGTACTTACTGCCGAAGAACACAACAAACTTATTCTGAGGTATACTCATCTAGATACAAAAATATTAATTTTTAAATCTAAATTATATATATTTTTACACCTATTTTCTTTTTTTTGGAATAAAATCAACGATATGAGTATAATATATTATTATTTTCCTACATAACTGAACTGAAAGAAATGCAGGTTTTCTTCAAAATTTTAAAGTTTTATGAGTGTAACTGAAGTGGTACAGAATAATTTAAAAATCAAAAGCACATCTTTTCAAAGGGTAAAATTATTTATTTATGTTATCTGCTACATATTCTTTTTTTTTTTCTTTTCAATTTTCATCCACTATTACGGAAATCGGAGGTTTGCATGATTTTTACCCTCTAGGCACTCCACTATATTATTACAAAACTAGATAACCCGTGGACTTTGACACTTCCCTCCTAATATATAAACCTTCCTAGGGCTCTCTTATCTTTCAAGGCAAAAATTTGACAAATCAGTTCAGCCGTTCTCGAGAGAGTATCGCTAAGAGACTAACAAAATTTAAAATTAATTTATATTTATATATTGTTTAAATAAGTTTATCGTGTCTCAAGATTTCTAATATAGATAAAGTTGATCCTATACAAGCCGTGGGAAACGGTGACTATAGAATCATAAAAATCATAAGGAGTCATCTGCGCAATTTTCCTACGTCGACACTTCCGCGCTGCGTTACGATGCACGTCGCGGTCCGGCGGCGCGCCTCGCATACGTCTCTGGGAAAGCTATCGGTGACGCCGCACTCGCATTCATAACTCCCTTTTTGCCTCAGATACTGTTGATTAGGACCTGTATTATTAATTACGGGGCCCTTAGCATCATTTACACGTCTGATCAGCAGGAAGCTATGGGAGGTATCTAGGAGCGCCATTGTTCGAGCTTTTTGTAGGATACGCAATGTTAAGATTGACCAGTAAAAACATACACTGAGATTCATTTATTGCGACACTTCGTGAAGATTGAAAAAAAAAATCTGTGAGAACATAAATCTCGGAGATTAAAGATATGATTTCAACTCAGTTTCGCGAACTTTCATGACGTGATGAGTCTTCAATTCAGTTTCCTGAATTTTATATAATATCGACTTATGCTTGACATAATATAAGTAGCAAAAAAAATTGAGTTTCAAAATTCTATCCGAACATACATAATACATACATACAGAGCAACTTAAATAAAAGCTTTAAAAAACTAAGACTTTCTGCTGATCATTTACCTTCTGATTCTCCAATCATTATTAATATCGATAGACGCTCTTTGTGACCCTTGCCATGGCATATCAAGGTCAAGCACGGCAATAACGCTATTGACACCTTTATATTATTGGCAGAGGTCACCTCGAGGAAGTATCCTTAAATTAAAGGAACAATCATAATGAGGAACAGCAGAATATGTAATCATCTTTTAATTACGATCTTTAATACAATTACAAATTATTTTGCTGTCAAACAAATTAATGAGGATTTTGTAGCACGACGGGAAAATGTAGAGGCAGAGTTATATAATAAGGGGTCGCTCATTTGCAATCGACTATTTCCAAATCCTATTGAAATTGTAAAAACTTTTTCGGATAGTAATAAAATACTAGCAAAAGTAAACTTCAGTTATTTAATTCTTATAATAAAGTTTATTGGGGATATTTAAGAAAGTTTTCTACGATACGATTGAAACAACTCTGAAATGGCTATTTGTAAACAGTTTTGGTGGGCGACTAACCCAAAATTGTCGATTTTATAATTAATTTTTATACTTGAAAATAAGCCCAAAATTGTTTCATTTTCTAAAATTAGATACTACATTATAATTCCGAGAGTTCAATCTGAGCAAAAACACGATATCTTAAAATTTTCTCGATAGGAAAAAACGAATTTTCACGAATTTTTCATTTATTGCCATAACCGTGCATTGAACTAAGTTAATATTTAAACACATTGATAAAATTCTATCATTGAGAGATCGACCTAGCGGATTTTTAAAATGTTGTATATTTATCGAGTTATTGAGAAAAAACTAATTTGGCGATGAATCCGCGTCGTCCTTTTTCACCTGGCATATGAAAGACGGGCGTGAGTGTCAAGAGAGGCGACGATGTTTGATTTTTTGCATTAGTCGCCCTCTTAAGCACCAATGACGCCAACAAGGAATTGTCAGCGTCATTACTTTTCATAATATCGTTGGAAAACCATAGTTACATAAAACCCGAAACAAATATTTCTTATTTATTACCTCGATCGTGGGTTTGATCAGACTCCTCACTCCAAAATCCAGATTATCCAATATAATTTGCTTCTTAACACAGCAGATTGAACCAGATTTCTGTATAAAATGAACAAAAAGCTAAACCAAACATTTGAAGGAGCAGTCCCGGTGTAAACAAAGGAGGTCCAGTTTTTGTGGCCTCGCCCGAGGCCAGCCCCATTAGCCTTAATTTATAACAATTACCTTCTCACTGATATTCAAATATGACGCCTTCATTAATTCATGCCCTCAACTAATCGCTCTTTTTGTGGACCAATCGTTCTCGGTTTGATTAAAATGCTGTTATTAAAAGCGCATTAGACTTGTTTACTGGTACTTTTATGTACGTTATAATTTTGTTTATTTGATTTGTTTTGATTAGATTGGTTTTTGTTGGTTAGATCTAAGGAAGACATTCGTTTTTACTCTCATAATTTCCAAATTTTTTTGGATGTTGCACTTTTTGATTCCTTTACTATGCGTTATTACTTAATAGATAGAATTTACCTACATTACTACTTTGTGAATACTTATATATGCCTTAACTTACCTACTGACTTGAGAAGTTGTCACACTGGATTTTTCCAGTTTCAGTCCCGGAAAATGTACGCGAAAGTAAAACATAATCGTGAATAAATGGGTTATCTCATCCCCATATCAGTTGAGTAAGCGGAGGGTTGTTGTTTAAATGTTTGACGTAACCCGAGAGAGCTGAGCGTCTCCATCAATCATGACCCCACAGCCCCACCCGGCCGACCTTGCCGTGTCTGACCGATCCCCGTGTTTTCCCATGAATATTATAACAATTTTAGGTCTATTAGCCGTTTTTCATGACTAAGGGCAGAAAAGGGCGCAAAAATCTTCGGCGAAACTCAAAGTAAAAATGACATTTCGATGCGATGCGATGCGAATTCGCAGTTTTGTGTGGGAGTGTGGGAGTAGTGGAGTGGGGGAAAAAAGAAAAAAATGTAGGTTCAGCTGTATTAAAGCTCCGTTAGCTACTTCTCTGAACAACCCTTTCTAATAATCTGCATGCTGGTAGGCCGTGGGCGGTGGGTGTGGGAGTGCTGGGGTGGGTGGGAGTATAGCGGTACTTGGACCTCGGACAGATGGACCGACGGACAGACACGGAAAGACGGAAGACGAACATACATCGAAGTCTTAGTAGGTAATAGGGAATATTATTTTCCTACTTTAAATTAACACTGGCAACCCCTTCCCACCACCCTATCGATTTAAAAATTTTTTTCGGTGCAGAGGTGACAGGAAGTACAGATGCAGCTGTTTGGAAAAAAATTAAAGAAGCTGAACCTACATTTTTTCCACTTTTTCCCCACCCCACTACACCCACACCCACGGCCTGCCAGCACGGAGATTATCAGAAAGGGTTATTCAGGGAGGTACCAATGGAGCTTTAATACAGCTGAAGCTTCACGACTGATTTGGTCGTCAGCTCTTAGTCGATAAGCTAGTGTGGACGCAAGAAAACTTATAGGAGCTTTTTATTAGCCGCTTGTTCGAAGCCTCTCGATAATACCAGTAAGGTCGGAAGATCTTCCCTTGCGTCCACCACGCATATTGCCACACCACAAAAGCGATTTTCAAAACTAAATAAATACTCTTAAATAGTACTAAATATCCTGTAGACATAATATAAGAGCGGATATGATACTATTTATTCAATCGCCGCATTTCATAAATTATAAAAGAATATTTATAAGTCAGACCTCTGAGCAAAAACTCGTGAGCTCATTGGGGTCGGTAATCGTCCAGCAGCAAGTGTCAAAGAGCTTGTGACACGTGTTCCAGCTCCAAATATACCGGCCGTAATGTGTACAAAACATCCCGCCGACTGCCCCTTTCGGATGAATCGAACAATGGCTAACTTCTTCTCTAATGCCATTATGACACGGAGTCGGCGTATAAAAATACTAAGCGATCGAATGCAGTATGCGAATCATATTTTTAATTTTATTTCAACTTATTATAGCATAAGTGGTGTTATCACCTTTCGAAGATTCTCCGAGTGGTGTTTCGCGCCGCCTGTTCCCCGAAACCTGCGAGAGAGGCTTTGGCGGATCTCGCGCCGTTTCATATTTTAACAATACACACTTTATGATATTTTAAATGCTCGAAATATGAACCATCATAAAAACATAACACTCTGTATCATTTTATTTAATAATTATGCCTTTGTCGATTATATTAATTCACACGTTTGGATTAAAAGTTCGCCGACACAAAGCTGCATCTAGAGAGAAAATCATAAAATTAATATTTTAATTGCATTTGGGCTTGTAATAAAATTGTATCTTTTGCGTTACCAAATTGATACAATATAAAAATATAAGTCCACAATATCTACACTGTACAGTGTACACTGTATATTTTAATTATTTAAATGTGGAACTTCAGTAGCCATTATAAGAACATTAATTTTGAGCAGTTTCGTTAAGAGTCCGTATACGAAATTTTGCCGATTTCGCTCGTTTAACAGACGTGATTTAACAGTTAAAATACAGTATTTCTAAAAGCACAACATGTAAGATCATTTCAATTATAAAATAGTGTTGGAGCTAGATTTTTTTTTAAGTATCTTTAAATAATCCAACTCAAACCCGCGACAGTTTTGTGATTTTTGCTGTAAAAGGTTTAGAATATCACCTTTTTATGGATTGTATTGACGTCTTAACGGTATGAAAAAACACAATGTACTGTTAAGAAAGTCGTCTATACAATGTTGGAATTACTTTTTACCACTTCAATATAAAAAACCCTTTAAAAACAGAAAACCTCTATCTGCCCGCTAACTTGGCGATCGTCCTTTTTCACCTGGCATATGAAAGACGGGCGTGAGTGTGAAGAGAGCAATAGAAAAGAGAGGACGGGCTCTTAAAGCATACCAACTTCGAGGCTACATTAACCAAATAAACAACGTCCAGCAAAAAATACAATAATTATACAAACACAAATTTGTAAAGCATAATTAGCATAAAATTTTCGAAACTCTTTAAATATTTGTGGGCCGATGTAAAACGTCGTAAAAATGTTTGTCTGCCAACCGAGGAATACCGCGAACTAATCACAGAAAACAGATGCGATTTCCATCCAACATGGCGCATAATTAATCTCATTAAAATGTACGATTACCCGCGTAATGTTTACGAGCACCGGCGGCGCGACGAGGCGATAAGCGTAATCGTCACTTCGATTCATCAATCGAAATCGTATCGCGAAAAAGTCGATAAATAATGTCGAATTCGTTTCTAATTAGTAATTACGTATCGGTGAATGGAGCACCCTGTAGCCGACCGGCCAAGGGCAGACCGCAGATCGTTTGAATGCGCCACTTTTTACCCGCGGGAATCGGGATGCAAACGCGTCGCTCGCTGAATATTCGCCGGACCTTTTTCCAAGTTTTGAATAAATCAAATATTCCAGCGACCGGCGACCGCGACACAGAGAAGAATGCGCGCTGCCGCGAGATATCGTGGATTCATCGTAAGTTTTTATTCGTCAAATTATACTTTGAATATCAATAGACTTGGCACAACAATGCATATCTTCCGAATCTTCGACGCATTCCAGTCCACTTCGTGAATGCACCCGCGTATTAGCTACAGATATGAAATGATAAATGATTTTGTTGCGGTCGTTGATACATGTTTTATTGAACGTCTTTTTCAATCGCGGGATGAATATCGTTTCTTAAACGTAAACATAAATAGGGCTCGCCCCACAGTTTCGACTCCAGATAGACGAGATGTCTCGTTAAAATTACGCATCACTCAGTCATCAGTTAAGTGTAGCGTTTTACAAATCTCAGTTAATGAGGAGAAAATATTTAAACAGCATCTAGGCTCCCACGGCACAGGAGCGGGGCAAAAACGTGCGGGCTGCGGGGCGCGGGGCGGCGGGATTGCGCGCGCGGCTGCCGCGTGCATACTGATGCCGCGTAATTGTCGCGCGCAAAAACCGCGCGCATGATAATCGAGGAAATGCCGCGCGCGGCCGGCGATATCCCAGATTGTTATCGGGCGGTGTTTACTCGTCATTACGGACAATTAGCGGGGTGCATACGGCCCGCATAATTAGTTAGGCCTAATGACACCGACACCTCCGATTCTGTTTAACATGATTCGATGATTTCTGCGAAGGTAATCAAGGTTCTTGATCAAGACACATTCGATTATTATTTTGACAGCAAAGTTGTAAGTTAAAGAATCCTCATTTTACATAAGCAACCGCAAATAGCAAGTCAGATCTCATACTTTGTTGATTTCTAACTTTGCTTTCAAATCATCAAGAAGTATAGTTTCTGTACGCGATTATTACGTCGTAGGTTGAGTGTTGAATGTTGATCCTATGATAGGCGTCCATGACGACCTAAGAATTTTATTTTATTTTTCGGGAAACGAAATTAAATTAGCATTAATTTGAATTTTAATGTTTCTAAAACCAATAAGTTTCCACGCTAGATCATCGTCTATAATACTGAGTAAGATTTAGTACAGCTACCGCCAAGTATTCCGCGGTAGGTTTCGCGTTATCGCAGCGCTATAAGGTTGATATTGTCGTGGCTGGGAGTTGGGGATGCTGTGGGAGAGTCTTCTCACGCGGGCCGCTGAGCTATTGTAATTGCGGGCGGCCGGTATAGCATGCAGTTTGAATATCGCTGCGCCTGCGCCGGTTGCGGCTATGTATGTAGCTGTCACCTGGGCCGCTGAGCTATTGTAATTGCGGGCGGCCGGTATAGCATGCAGTTTGAATATCGCTGCGCCTGCGCCGGTTGCGGCTATGTATGTAGCTGTCACCTGGAAATAAAGAGTTCTGTTAGAGATGGTGTCAAATCCTGCAAAAAGAGTCAGTGTATACTCGTAGTACTTCGGTTTTTAAAGAATTTGCTTGAAGAAATTTGAAATGGTAACTTTTAAATACATATTATAAAGAGTTTATGACACTAGTGACTACAGTATTAATAAGCAAAGCGTTCAAGCATGATGCTGTTTAATATGAGTAAATGTTGCAATCAGAACTAACCAGGAAATTAATTTAAAAAATATATCTATGTTCGTAGCTCGTAGCTCTTAGTTTATTCCAGCTACGCTTTTTTCTTAGGAACTAAGACAGACGTAGCTTACAGCTAGTGCTACTACCACTTACTGACAGTACTTAATATATTATTGTTATCATTGAAAGTCTAACTTTGAACTCCGCAAGTGATTCCAAAAAAACTCGTAGCACTTGCCTACGGTTTGTTAAAGAAATATGAATTACTTATTTATATCGCGGTAAGCAAAATATTATCCACTAAATAGTTAAATACTAATAAATATTATCTTATGGATTGATTAACAAAACTTTTCGGTTCACTAATGGCAATAATTTACTGATAGCTTCCAAAGAATAAAAAAAATGTAATGGTAGTGCCGCTCCACGGTCGTAATATGTTACCTGCGCACGCGCAGATTATCTAGTTAAATTTATTTATTACTGCGGCCCCACGCCGCTCGGTGCACGCCAGACCTTATGGCCAATATAAATAAATTGATAATCCACAAATTGGAAACGAGCTGCGAAATTGTATTAGTTATTGGGTATATTTCCGCATTAAAGGCCTATAGACTATAATGCCTAGGTAATAGATGTTTATGGATGATGTAACTAGTAAATATGTGTAGTACCCATACGAATGTTATAAAATATAAGAAAGTGCGTCTGTATGTCTTTCTGGTTGTTTGTTACCTAGCACTTTTTAATCGAAAAAATGTTATAAGGAGCGACGTACTTTACTCGTAAGTCTGAGAAATTTTATACATATTATTTTGTTACAAATATGGTACGTTACTGTGCTTAATAAGTTGCAGGTAACATTTGTACTAAGCATTACCTAGTTTTTTTATGTGGTGTAGGCGTAGAACAAAAACCCGGATGTTATAATATGATAATAAATAATATGAATAAGCGATGCGCTAAAATGGAAACTTGTTAGCAATACCCGTGTGAGAATATTTAACATTCAATAAAACAATGCATAATATATTTCTTGGTACAACTTATACCTCATACGTTACTTATATTCATTAAGACTTCTTGAGCAGATTTGATCTAATGTTAACACTCGGTTACACGTAAATTATAATAATATTACATTATACATAAGAGCTTATTTAAAATTGACGATTTATATTTCTCACATCATTAGACTTGCTTGATGCATGGAAGTCGGAACTATCAAGAGTGCGTCTTGCACTTATCCGCTCATGATTATGTGTGTAAGTAATATTGAAGTCAAAATGATACTTTTTATATCAACTAGCTGTCCCGGTGAACTTCGTATCACTTTAAAACCTTCCCTGGACTTCTACGAATATTTTAAGACTAAAATCAGCCCAATCCGTTCAGCCGTTTTCGAGTTTTAGTGCGACTAACACATTCGAAAATCCATTTTTATATATAAGATATCAACAAATGATTAATACCACAAACATTCAATATGATAATAGATAAACATAATATCTGTTCCGTGAAATCAAGGCGTGTTCTCCAAAATTTGACAAAATGATAACAACAGAGTAATAAGTAAATATCAAGTGGACAATTTATGCGTAATAGTTTACATGATATCAGACTAACTACATAATATTTTCCATACTAATATAGGTAATTAGTATGTCTGTATGTCTGTCTTTAGACAGTAGTTTTATTTGGTGGCTAATGTCTAATAAAATTAATAACAACGACATAAACTGCTGTCAAGAACGCGATAAACTTAGCAGTGTGCTCTAGGATAAACATTTTGGCCAAACCCTTTACTTTGTTTGTACGTTATTTTTTAAGTATACTGGACCAACTCTACATATTCAATTAAGCTATATTATATGTTCAAAAACCATAAAATATAGTGTACAATTTTGGGATAATTTGCATCAATATCAAACGTAATTTGACCCATTGTATTACTTAAGCTGAATTACTAACAATAATATTGTCCAACTCTATCATTTCACCCACGCACGTTATACTTTGCATCGACCTGGTTGAAGACATTGATTAATATTATAATGAGATCAGTACGGCACGTGATAACGACTTTTACCTGCTGTGTATTGTACATTGCTGGTTAAGGAGTAAAGTTGATTTTATGTGGTGGTTAGATTTGATAGGTTGGATACATCCGTACCCTATCAAACTCGGTTCTTCTCACCGGGCTAGTTTCTAACCACCACATAAATAATATTCAATTCAACTTTACTTCTTAAAGCTTTCATACAGCTATTTTTAATAAAAAATTGATAATTAACTTTAACGTGAAATTCGTATATCATATATCTGTGAAATAATAAATGATTTTATTTCACAGATATGATAAGTGTCCGGTCTATTAATGTCGGGTTTAATGTCCGGTTTCTAAGGTTTTGTGCCAGAACTTTATCTATTCACACGCTTTTGACTGGCTAACGTCAAAACATTAACAAATGAACAACGCTCTTGAATACATAAGTTTCTGTCAAAAACCTTAGAAATCAAGCATAAGTGAGATATTATAGCTCAATGTAAAGCAATTCTTTACAGTTTCCCATCAGGGTCGTCGTCCATGGCACGGACAGTCACGGTAGAGGTAGTAATGGTGTTCGAAATAATAATGTCGGTCGCAGCAATTATTCGTGATTTGCGTACCGCGGCGTTATGGGCGCGTAATAACAGCTGTGCGTGTCGTCGGCTCGGGACCAGTGATTTACTGTAGGACAAGCTAGAAAACTAAATTAAAGTTTAATTTTAGTACAACATAGTATAGGTAGTTGATTTACTAATCAGATGTGCAATGTATATCGCGCAGGCACAGTACGTTTTAGCGGCACAAATACTTTGTCTATATATTATTCAAAGCAACATATTAGATACGCTTAAAGTATATCGTACACAATTTCGTCAAAATCGCTAATAGTTAGCAAATAAACAAATAGGTAAGTATACACTCTCGCATTTGTAATGTTTCTAATTAGTATGGATTTATAAACTACAGGTCCCACATGGAATACTTATAGACACTGATTATGGGCGCCTGGCCATTTAGCCGAAACTTTTTCGTTTTCGCTTCGTTATAGAATCGCCGATCAAAATGTATGGAATTGACATAAGACGAGTCGAACCTCAACGTCATATTAACGAACTGTTATATACTAGGTTAGTATATAATAGTGCCTAGCACTACTCTTTCCATTTTGATATATAATCCCTGCATTCGGCCCGAGACCTCAGTTCCTGTCCATCCTTCTACATCCGCGCGCGGCATTTGCCTGGCTATATTTCAAAATCCATTTCTAATTCTTATTGTGAATTAAACTAAGTGTATTTAAATAAAATCCTTTTTTTTAAAAGAGGTTTATAATTGACCGTCTAACATTGGTGGCAGCGGTGGGATAGACAGCCACGATGCAGCGAAATATACAATGCGCTTATCAGCTAGTTCTTAGAATTGTCTTTAAACGAAAACAACTGCACTCGTAGAGCCCGAAGGATAGTTATTATTTTTCTAACACTCACAGTTGGCAGGACACAATGATGAAAACTGTAGAATACAGGAACATCACGAGCACGGAGCAGCACAGATAATGCTATTGACAGCAGAATAAACACCAACACTTTTCTTTTCCTTTACTTTTTGGAACACTTTCACTTTTGACTTGATTTTTCACTCAATTTTCAGTATTTTAGAATTCTTTTTACACACACGATTCACGTAAACATGTTAGGAAGACGGAAGGAGACGTTTTCCACGGATACCCAGTCGGTATCCCGCCGCGTAGCCACCAATGTTAGACGGTCAATTATAAACCTCTTTTTAAAAAAGGGATTTTATTTAAACACACTTAGTTTAATTCACAATAAGAATTAGAAATTAATTTTGAAATATAGCCAAGCAAATGCCGCGCGCGGATGTAGAAGGATGGACAGGAACTGAGGTCTCGGGCCGAATGCAGGGATTATATATCAAAATGGAAAGAGTAGTGCTAGGCACTATTATATACTAACCTAGTGTATAACAGAACGCTTATGTCAATTCCATACATTTTCATCGGCGATTCTATAATGAAGCGAAAACGAAAATATTTTGGCACACCCCCCTGGAACTACATTTAGTGCCGAAACATTACGAACTATCTTTGTACGGCATAGTAATAGGGTTACAGACGACTTTTTATTTCAATAATTCCTGTTGATCCCGGGATTCCCAAGGGGTGCAAGTGCACCCCCTGGCACCCCACTGCCTGCGCCCATGTTAGACACTGAAGTAGAGTTAGTTTAGTAAGTTGGAACCTTGGGTTTGTAACTTAAAGAAACCCCTTAAAGAAATCATCAAAACAAACAATACATTTTACCTAGACTTCCGAATAAGAATGAACGTAATTGCAATGAATCTCATATTGCTCCGACATGATGGCGAGTGGAGCTTCAGTTATTACGGCGTCGTTGAAGTCCGCCATTAAATGCCCGCTCTGTGCCAACACTAGTGATGGCTCTATGACCTACGATTTATTTATGTTATAAATAGATACGATATTCGGAACTTTGTAGCTTTCAAGTGACTATGATAATTTTCTGACAGAAGAGTGTGTTGTGACTTGTGAGTTTATGTTTAGAAATTAAGTTTTTTAGGAAATTAAAACCTTAAAATACTAATATTTAAAAAACTTTGTAATCTATGAATAAGTACTTAATAAAAGCATATCCGAAATGCTTACTTTGCTATGGACTAAGGGATACATAACGATAGTTATACATAAAGGAGATCTTCATAGTTAAGATTAGAATGATCAGTAGAAGAAGATAATCAAATGACATCGAGTAATGGTCGCACATCACTACGCTACGCGGGCGCGG
Organism: Lysandra bellargus; assembly: GCA_905333045.1. Lineage (NCBI taxonomy): Eukaryota > Metazoa > Arthropoda > Insecta > Lepidoptera > Lycaenidae > Lysandra > Lysandra bellargus. The sequence continues at coordinate 7,713,392 of HG995326.1, forward strand.
CTGATTGGATTTAGTTTAATAACAATAAAGCACCGACCTGCTATGGAAATTGCTGTACACCACTTACAGACGTACACTTACCGAGACGAGATCGGAGACGGTTCCGGGTCGGACGATCTGTATTATTAAAATGTAGAGGCAATTGTTGATGATCCCATAAATAACACAGACGTAAAATTGCGTCTATTAGACGTAAGTATATCATACTCTTTTCCCTTTACTAATAAAAAAGTTACACAGCGATTAACTTAATTTTTATTTATATGCAAATGTTTATACTTTATATCACTTATCAATACCATCGGTCAGTCAAGATTTGGTTACAATATAAATATAAAAAACTGCCTTAAAAATCTTTAAGGCAGTTTTTTTATATAATATTTTAATAATTATTACCACGCAGAAAATCAACGCGAGCCCTCACAACGCTCGGCTTTTAGCTAGTTGTATTATAAAGTTATTTTAGCACTGTTGTATTAATATTGATAGCACGTCAAGTGCAATTAAATAAATATCACTCAACTGCAGTATCAGAATTACAATTTTAGTTTATTCGTAATTGTTTCATATTAACAATAAACGTTTCATTATTTCATATTGGTGTCGCGATTAGTAAAAAAATATCGAAGTTACAACAGTTTCTACGTAACATTTCTACTAGAATAATGTTTTCTTTCTATAATAATAAATGTCCTTGATAAGATACAAATTCTAAGATGTCTTAGAATAAGTAATAATGTCGAGGCCTTACAAAGTTCCAGAACTTAAACTCCAAACTCAAATGCTTCCTCTTTCTTTCAATCAATTTTTTAATCCTGATCTTATTGTTTACCAGTATTGTTTTTTATTTTATTTTTCTTATCATTACAACTATTCAACTTTTCAATCTATTGTTTATTTTTCAATTCAGCTAATGATAATTGGATAATGTGAATTACGCTTCCGGGTGGGTTACCTATCTAATAGGAAGCATCATGTGCTTACTCCAGTTCAGAGTGAATGTCCTAATCATAGGTCTACCAACATCTCCAATTACCCTTTCACTGGTTATTGTTTATGGACCTTACCCGTATTATAGGACCCTGATTCTATAACTTCAATCCGAAATTAATGCAGCCAGTATACAGTGCGGATCCTATTCAATAATAATGGTATTATCATATACGAAAAAAACAGTGTTCAGAGGCTGTTTCTTGAACTACAAAATATGAGAACCCGTCCTACGTTAGTTTGATTTTTTAACCCTAGATTCGTCGATTCGACGACGCGGTTTTAAAAAAATCGTTGTATATTTTGCGCGCGCGATCGCACTTCTTCCATACTTCAGCTAATCTCTATCGACCGACGACGGTAATATTTTGTACGTGGGGGGGCTGTAAGCGCTATACCAGCAACCACGTTTCGTCGAAACGACGAGGGTTAGTATTAACGCGACATTTTGTGTTATAAGGTTTGTACATTTTTGGGCATTTTTCTTCTTTTGCGGATTTATTTCATTGATATTGTTTATTAATATTATAACTACAATACTTTGGATGTTATTACAAGATGAAAGCGCTTATCAAAATTTATCAGGGAGTGAGAAAGAAGACCATATCGAAATTGATCCAGCTTACATAACGGATGGTCGTATTTTTTGTTTGCAAAGTAGTAATACTTCGATTTTCACGATAGAAACTGGACAAAATAGTACAGCTCATATACCTCTCGCACAAAAAGAAGGAAAACATGTGGCATATGTCCTAAAAGTACTTGCAACAAGTGCAAAATCGTTGCGCGGAGAGCACAAACTTGACATATGCCACAAACATTATAATAACTAATTTTTTAATTTATTTTCATTTTATTAGTCTTTTTCGTCCATTATTTTATTAATTTTAAAGTTTTTTATCCACAATATCATCATAAATAGTAGTAGTAAAGATTTGAATTGTTGACTTGTCATGCAAACTATGATCTCAATTATAAGGCAGTTTAGGTAATAAATATGCCAAATCACTTTTTTGGAGTAGTATAAATTATTTAAATACAACATTTACATTAAATAAAAAACAAAACTGTAAACATTTCATTTCATTAACACCTTTTAAACGCCTTTCTAAAATGTGGTAGTCGAAACGACGAAGGTTAGTAACAAGCGTCGGAAAATAAGGTTAGTTTTCTAGGGTTAAGAGAATTTCATATTGTACTTGTACCTTCTCCAAGAAAGCATTGTAACCATCTTGGAGCTGTATTAATGTCAAATTGAAGTAACAGAATAGGGATAACGTATGTGGACTCGCTCAATCATTACATTAAAATACACATCCCTCTCCGTGCAGTAACGAAGGCAAAATTAACTCAATAAAATCAAGTTAAGCTATGAGATGGACTTCGAGAACATTGTTATTACCAATAATATCGAAAATATCTCCGGTAGGTACTGTAATTACAAGAACAATACTTTTTAATTGGTTTATGCTATAACCATCGACTGTGCGGTCGAGAACTAACCCAACAAGAAAACTATTCGCTCGAATACTGTTCCTTCAAAAATAATTGGTGATGAAATTGGTGATTTTTTTTTACAGCAATACTAATTAAAGTTTTTCACTTTTTACTTCAAAAATGTGTCTGGAATATATTTTAGTCACAATTCACAATATGGGATGGGATACAGCTTAAAAATATTGTATTACGTGCGTGTGCCTATTCCTCTGAAGTCGAGCTCTCAGATGCTAGACAGGTATGTAGGCAAATTCCCTTGCCCGTTATATGCAATTAATTCGACATAGCATAGTTTCACGTCCCTATAGTTACACTGCTACGTGGACTATTTTAATCGAATATCCATTATGCTACAGTTTTTACCCATTCAAGACGGCAGACGCACCTGTAGTAACGAAATTGCTTATGGAATTTATAAATAGCTTAACAGTTGCTGCTTATCGATATTAGAGTATGTTAAAACTTAAAAAATCTAATTTCATAATTTTATAATGATCATGTGGCGTAAATACTAAAAACTTGTTGGTGTGTGCATATAGTATAGCCATAACTTCATATACAAAATATTAATAATTAATATTAAAACAATTTCTTGAGCTGATATTATGTTTGTTCTGCTGAAAACAGTACTCAGTCCGTTACCGTTAGGCTCTCATTTTTCTTTTTTCTCGATTCCTTATTTAACATCATTTGTTTAGATTTAATAAAATATAAAATATGGTTAAATGAAGATTTCTAGAAACTCTCCATATAAGTGACACAGGTGGATGAAGTGTAGACTTGTAGTAATTTAAGTGACAAATGTGTATGCTAGGAAGTTTAGTAACAATCAGCCTGAAACCTACCAGTCGACATGTAGGCTATCAGGCTACATTCTTGAATCTATTAATATGATACAATTTTTAATAATCATGATGACTCAACGAACGAGTAATTAATTATTAAGGTGACCATTGCCTGGTTTCTCGCAAGCCTTGTGGTTCTATTTTTCTTACTATTGTATATAATTTATGTGTTTAGTACCTACTCTTTTTTAAGAAAATGGTTGTGCATTTTTCTGAAAAAGATGAGAAATGTTAACTTCTTTGTTTTGTTGTTCGATAACTTCAAGCATTTTTTCTTAGATAATTTTAGTAAGTCGTTTACCTAAAGAAACACTAAATAGTTTAGGTATCTATATAAACCACAAAGTTCAAATTACATAAAACGAAGTTCATAGTATAATGTTAAAGATTCAAATACAACTATTATTATTAGTAGGTACCTAGTCTTTTCATTTTACAAATTATAGGTACACAAATAAAAATGGGATAAATTGAAATTAAAATATACTAGTCTTTTAAATCCACAATTAAAGGATGTGGTCAGTTGGTCACCCTATAAAATATTTTGTGTCTAATTAATGCTGTTTAAGAATATCAGACTACATTCACGTTTGTTTCACATTTTCTAATAAGACATTTAATAGTAGAATATGAACCTATTTATTAATTCTATTAAATACCAATAAGTTTTTGTTTCTTTATTATTAAACTTAAATATTAGCATCTCAATTTTTTCGTAGGCTTACTAGGCTAACTAGGATGTTGCGGTAGGTTCTATCATACCCGAACTCTGCCTTAAGCGATCAGTGGAGCACCATGGGGCTTATTTCCTCATGTTAAAAAAATCTAACTGGGATAGATTGTTGAGACTTTATTTTCATAATAATTCTAATTTCTAGTACTTACAAGATACTTTTTAACCTCATATCGTCTATTTTGGTTATACCATACGTTGCTTATTGCCATACGTTCTTTATTTATCTCATCACCATGATTGTAATCATATTATTATTAATTAGTTAATCAAACGACTTCTTGGAATATTCAAAAGAAAGTCTTGGTATTTTCAGCTCCCGTGGTATTCCGTCGTGGGGCCTGCGCGGTGGTGGGCCATGTTTCCCAGACTTGCCCGGTGGTCACCGTTTTTACCACTACCACCTACCATGACTGTCACTTACACTTTTACATTGCCTGGTTTATTGTTGGCTCATAAGTCGTGTCTCGTGACTCACAAAGCTTTTGAGGACTGTTATAATGTGAGATGGAAGTTTTTTTCCAAAAAAGTATGTTTTAGCTCAATGTCGAAACAACAGAATAAATAATGATTCTTATTTAGTACGTATAATGCTTAGTAGGCTACATTATCTTGTAGTCTATTCTATTTACTATGTGGACGTTACCCGCGAATCGGTACGTGCAAAATGAAAATCCGCTAAAAGTGTTATTTTGCGCTAAGTATGATATATTTTTCTACATAGAAGGCCCTGTGGCTTTCTATGTAGAAAAATATTATAGTATCTTTTCTATGCAACTTCCTTCTTAACTAATGTATATAAAATTGAGGAAGTTGCAAAAAAGCTTACGGAGCTGTGTAGAAATAAAATTTTAATTTATAACTCTAATCTTCTTCAGGTATAGGTATTATGTACCGGGCATCAACCCGCGACTCCGTTGTGCCAAAATGCGTTTATCTCGCGTGAAACGTACATTTTCGGACTAAAAGTATCCAATGTCCTTTCCTGGGACTCAAAAATACCATACCAAATTTCAGAAAAATCGCTTCAGCGGTTTGGGCGTAAAGAGGTAACAGACAGACAAACTTTCATATTGATAATAATATTAGTATGTATATGTCCATAATATATGTACGTACTAAGGTGTATATAGATATTGCTACATGTGGATTCATCTATCAGGATGTGAGCGAGCACGTATGCGGTATAACAATTAATCTGGTGGTCTGGCGGTGGCAGCTGGTCCGGGAACCGACCGCAAAAACCGAACAATGCCGCAAGAACCCGACTCCGACCCGCATATTTGAATTGCGAACTGACCACTCGCCCACTCTCTAACTGCTCAATTTTCAACTTTTAAACATTATTCCAATGGTTGACTTGTGAAGGAAAGCTTATTATTTGAATGGATAATATAAGTTTTGATTACAATAGAATCTTAATAGGTATTTACTGGTCTGAAGTTTAATAACTAAATATAATTTTTTGTCACAGACGTAGGTAAGCAAAATAAATATACTTTCTTTGAACAAGTGGAAAAGTTCACAACGTAGTTTTGAAAAAGTTCATTGTCTATGACCAAAATACATAATATTATTGTTATAGAATAGACATGAAGTTTTATCTACTTACTATAATAATATAATTTACTTCACAGCTTTTCATTTGTAATATTTTTAATTTGAAGCACAATAATTACTCGCTTTGTGAGACCACCGCAAAAAATTCTTCACAAGTTTGGAGACGTAACAATTTTAGGGCAGCATTAATAAATGCGATTTTTTCGTAGCAGGAAAACTCGTCGGGACGGTAATGACGGCGAACTGGCCAGGAGGTGAATGAGCCATTCATAAATCTGTTCATTGTGAAATTTTCACGACTTGGTATACCCACCGTGGTCAAGGTATACCTATAGTCTGAACCACGAGGCTTGTCAAAAATATTACACAAATTTAGCATTATATTTCTGATTTCAACATAGTGACAGTCGTAGCTTTTTACACCGTAAGTTAGGTTACGTCAAGCCACAAGCTTTACTTGCAATAACCTAACTGATGGTCCATACTAACCTGACTGATGATCCTAATATTATGTATTACGTGATACGTTGTACCAATTGCCGATCTTTAACTCGATTTTTACACTGAATGCATAATAATATATTATTTACTTCGTCTAATGCAGGCAACAAACAATCTAATTGTTAACTAAGGTAAGGTAAGTAATGTGCATGTATACAAATCTCAGCGTCCCGCGAACGAGGCAGGTTTATTAGCATCCACAATATAAGCAAGACACAGTAAACCATCTTGTGACATTAGTAATTAGACTGCCCAAATGGTACTGACCGTTACAGTAGAGTACCTTAACCCTGTCATCAAAATGATTTTTATTACTTTACAGTAGTACCTATCTACTCTATGATATTAATACTATGACATATTATGTGATATGGGTGTAATTATACGCGGGTGCCGGGCGGCGTGGAGAGAGCGCGGTCCAGCCGGGCTAGCACGGCCACCAGTAGAAATGCGAAAGTATGGACTGTGGACATAAACTTAAGGTCTGTTCCGATCTTTACCGCGGCTAATCGCGACCGAAAAAAATTCAATTAAAATGCCACTTTATGACAGACTATAATATATATTATGTCTAAAGTAGGATAATTTGAATTTTTAGGACTATAGTCTGTCATAAAGTGGCATTTTAATTGAATTTTTCGGAACGAAAAAAGATCGGAACTTCACCTTAAGTTTATCTCCACAGTTTGTCCATACTTTCGCATTTCTACTGGTGGCCGTGCTAGCCCGGCTGGTGGTCCGGAGTATCTTTAATGTTTATACAGAGATGTCTGATACACCGTTTGTTACTTAGAGTTACCGCATTTCTTTGAAAAAGAAGTTAGATTTGAATGTTAGAAAATTTATATTTTGTTAGTTTTGACGAATGCTAATAAAATAAATAAACTTATAATTCGTAAACAAAATCAAAACACCTCGACGTGTAAGGGTCAATTCAGACCGCAACGCGACACGTAGATGCATTTCTAAATTTAAATAGATTTGACAGATTCGCAAGACATCTCACGCAATTGAAATCTGTCAAATCCATACAAAATGCCGCGCCGCGCCTCGTCTCGCCTCGCCTCGTCTAAGCTTTGATTTTTACTATACGTTTGTAGAGACACAACTAATATACTAACGATCTAGATAGGTACCTTACGAAAATATTTCTTTGCAGACTACGAATAATAAAAACTAAGGAAGAGTAAAGATTTGTCCACGAGTCTGCAAAATGTGACCCGAATACATGCATACTTTATGCATATATTCGGTACACAATTTTGTGTAAATATAGAAGTGATAATAATTATTGTCAACGGCTTTACCTATTTCGGAAATTTGAGTGTTAGTGTTTCGTTGCTATTGCCATATTTTGGCGTGTGAAAAGGAACCAAATTCAAAGCGGTTGAAGTATGGGAGTTACGTTTCCTTAGTTTTTATTATTCGTAGTTTGCAGACAATGTATATGAAATGAGGAATTTGAATTATTGACTAAAAATTTTTTGATTATTCAATATAGTAAATAAAGTTTAGTAGAAAAAAATTTAGAGAAAATTAATTATCCAATCCCAACATCTAACTTCCACAGACAAAACGACTATAAACAACATTTGATTCCCGGTAAATTAGAATGCTTTATCCATTATCCAATAAATAAAACAGCAGGACTATTAGAATTAATTTCAATTCGTTTGATCACGTAATTGTATGTTAAGTGGTCAATTCCTATTGTCACCCCTATCCCATTGTTTATTGATGTTTAATTCAACCAATAAACATTATTAGGCGATTGTAAATGATCAATTAGTCGATAGAGATCGTTACGGTCGGGTGAACTTCGGTATCAGGTATACGGGACCCATTCGTTTCAATTGAAGACACATCTGGTGGACAGGATCATTGGTGATCGTTGAACTGATGGTGACAACTGACAAGATATTATGTTTTATTTCCTAAACTTTGTCTACAAATTAATTTCTCTGTGGATACTGATTATCAAAATAAGACTAGAACATTAGGTAGTCTCTAGTCGCAACTCCAAGAGGTTCAATCTTTAAAAAATATGATCGAAAGGCCTATCATATCACACAATTTAAAAGCACTAAAATTTAAAGGAAGGCAATGAATAATATAGCAAGGAATGAGTTGCTTTGTATAACTTTGTGAAGTTAGCTGTCAATTAATCAGCTATAATAATAGAACAGCTCAACTTTGTTTCGCAATATCAGACAGCAATTGCTTATCGTAATTAATAAGGCAAATGCGATATTACAATTACAGTTGAATAATAAACAGTGAAAATTGCGCAGAAGTGACCTATACACGAAGGTAGCGTTAAGTAACCTCCAATTTGCATTCAATGATTACAAATGTTGGAAACGCTGCGCGCGCGCCGCCTAGGCGAGACGCTCGGCCAATGGGAGCTCGCCGTTTGAAATAGGAAAATCGTTGGGCAAATGCGCAAGTGTGCAGGCCACGCCCACCGGCCCGCGCCCGCACCCCGCACCCCTTGCATATCTAATCAGACTAGTTTTGAAACCTTATGACAAGAACGATCCCAGCGGCTTCGACCAGTCCCATATCTTAATCTCGAGTACCTAAGTAGTGTCAGTCTGTCCATTAGCTATTCGTGCCTGTATTTAGCGCAAAACGAGAAAGCTCTGTCTAGTCGCTAGTGCCATACAAGGAAACATAAAATATACGAACATTCGATAACATGTTCGGAAAACTTTTAACACGGCGTCGATAAGGACTCTACTATTAGTGCATTAATTTGTGATGTGCACTGTTTATGTTAGATTACTGATTAATCATAATTAAAGATAATTGTTGAAACATAATTTGTTGAATATAACCTACTATTTAATATTTATGTAAACGAATCTAATCCAAAGTCATATCGATTAAATGTTTTTAGTCGAAATCAAGGACGAAACAATCCTCTTATTATTAATCATAAAGAGCTCGACAGATGGCAAATATTGATGAGGATGGGAATGATAAAGATTATAATTAATAAGTTAGCAGGGTGTCAGTAAATACGAAATGAGCTAATCGACCGTTTGTGCGATAAGACCGTCAATCAACTCGACGGCGCCCGCGCATGTCATTTGCACACCTGCCCAGCGTTTAGTGTAGGGCTGCCAACTAGGTTGTAGGTAAATACGAAAACTTTGACCTACATTACTTTTTGAATAAATTCTAGCTTGTTTACATCGTCACTAATACAAAAACTATGTGGTTGCTGTGACAGTTAATTTTAATTTCAAACTTTTGTAATATTATGTATTACTAGTTTACCCGGCAAACGTTGTTTTGTCATATAAATTATTTCTAGTATCAATAAAACAGTAGATAAAAACCTTTTCTCAGGCCTAACGAAGCCCCCCCCCCTGGAAGGCAGCTTTAAAAATTCTCTTACCATTGGAATTCTACATTATTTTTGCTGAACATAGGCTGAATTTTATTTTGGAAAAAAATAGGGTACCGTAAGATACTAAGGTTCTTTGGACGCAAGGTGAAAAAATCAACCAAAAAAGTTACTTATCTTACGTACGCTGCCTAAACTATAAAAGATAGAACCATAAAATTCTAAGTAAATGTAGAACTTACAAATATAATACAAAAAATTCTGCGACACAATATACCTATCTATGTCGAATGAAGCACAATAACCATTTTTTTATTTAAAATCTTAAATTTTTTTTGGACTACATTTAAACGCGTTTATTTTACTCATTCTTTTAATCATTATCAAAATAAATTATTCCATTACTAAGTACAGTTTATGTTGATAATATTTGTTCTTTGTATGAATAAAATTGGACATTTGGTTTTGAAATTATGGCGAAATTAAAATATTACGATAGTTGGCGTCACCAAGGCGGGTGCGCCCGCGTGCGGAAGACAATATTATGTGCAGGTTGCAGCCTGCGTAGTGCGTACTCGTATAATGACTGCGTCGTCGATGTTTGTGTCGGAGTCTGTGAATTGACCTGGGAATCATTTTGCTGACCGAGTCTTGGTATGCTTTTTGCAGAGCTCACCGCGCGACATCCACGCGGGCGGAACCGCGGCCGACCGCTAGTAATAAAATAAGAAAAAACCAAAATCCGCCTGCATGGATAGATCCAATATTAATTAAAAATTAACTAACATCACTGAAACAAGATGAAAATTCAATGACAAAGTACCAAACCTATGTACCTATTATAACGTATTGTAGGTACCTACACTTTTCTAAGTGTACCTACGATATATTATGGTTATATCAGCACGGTAGTTTTTCAATTTTTTATTACAATTTAGATTGATTGTCGAAATGGTTAGATCAGTGGTCCCCAACCTTTTTTTCACGCGGGCCACAAACATGTTTTGGTGTTGGAGTCGCGGACCGCAAAAAAAAATTTTTAGGGCTAAAAAATAACATTTTTCAAAATGAACGATTTAAAAGTGGAAAAAATTGACTATTACGACGACTTTACATTATTTCGCCGGTGGACATGAATTTCAAAATGGTTTAACATAACGCGGGCCACAAATAAAGTCACAGCGGGCCGCGGGTTGGGGATAGCGGGGTTAGATGACTACAACTAAAAAGTCGCAAATAAAATAAATTAATAAAAAAATCAAAAATTCCGAGAGAGAGTGCAAGACCATGCTGCTGCCCCCCCCCCCCCCCCCCCTTAGCTGAAATCCTGGGTACGCCCATGTTAATATTATTTATCTAGTGACAACCCTAGGTATATTAAAAAGTAATATTGTTACATGCAAATGGGGTCGATTTGATCAGAGCATTAAACGCGCGCCGCCGTACGCGTGATACATCATACAAGATATCGCTAACTTATGGCATTTTTATTCACGAGAGTAGGTAATATTATAATCGTAAGGGTCAATAATTCATATTGCAATTTTATATTTACATTGCGATTTATTTATGATATATGTATATACAGCGGCAGCATTTTTAAATGAGCTGGGTATTCAAATTTGGAACCGTTTGCGAGCGGGGAACAGCTGTAAAAATTGCAACTTAAATTTACCCTATGTCAATGTTTTTAAGATTAGTATTTTAAAGTTTGTTAGAAATTAGAACGTTGTCATAATAAGCTGATGACTGTCTTTAGTCCTCAGTACTCTGTTCTACGTTTAAAAACTTATTCATAACTCGTTGTGAACCATTAGCTAATCAAATTTCTTTTTGTGGCATTTATGCCAGGAACAGATTAATTGTAAAGAAATTTGCTATGTTACATAAAAGTAACATACCGATTTTCTTAATATTATATACCTACCTTTTAATAATAATAAAAATTTAGTAATGCTGTTACATTTGCCCAGAAAAAATATTATTTCTTCATTAATTGATTATACAGAATGTAACAAAACTAAGTGATAATACTTTAGGGTGTTGGGTGTGTAATGTGTTCCTTGTAGAGAGTTCACTGTGAAAGTAGCAGCGCTGAAAGACCAAAGTTTTTTTCATTGCTGCTACTTTCACAGAGAACTCTCTACAAGGAACATATACACCTTAAAGTATTATCACTTAGTTTTGTTACACTCTGTATATACCTAAAAAATATACAAACATATTTTCCTTAAAGATATTTTCAATAAATTTTCTTAAGCAAATACACTTATGATAGCCTACTTGTTGCTTATGAATACATCTATATAGGTCGCGATATCGTCAGCAAACAAAACTCTTTCGCACATTGCATCGCGACAAATTCTATGGAAATGTAGCGACACATTGATAACGAATGCTTTTAAAATCTAGACACTGACAATGTTTTTCGAAACTTTGGAAAGATAAGGCAGGTAAAACTAAAAAACTCTACATATAACAGTCATTTAAAAATATTATGAAATACATATTGTACACTTTTATAATTTTGGACGTGGCGGTAATATCGTGAACTTTCACGGTAAAACGATAACATAGGGAAGTAAAATGTATGAAAATATATTAATTTTACTTGTTGCTAAATCTTTTTAATTAAGTATTATGCTTTTTTCCATTGTATGTAAATATCTTGTTCCTCATTATCAGATTTAAGTATTATGCATTTGTCGGTTTAAGTAATTTTTATAATAATTAATTCATTTAATTAAGTTTACACAATAAGTGTAAACTTAATTAAATGAATTAATTATTATAAAAATTGTACAGTACTTTGAGTTCTGCTTTTCTTTGTATTTCTATAGTATTAGTATGTGTTATGTGCTTGTAGTATGTATTGTGGGTAATGCTTCTTGTTTATCGTTTTACCCTGATAAAGTTGATATTACTAATTGCTCTCTATTTAAATTTTTATTTTTACTGCGGTGTTTTGTAAAACTTTTTTCAACCACAAACCACAAAAACGCTTGTCAATTGTCATGCGCTTGTCAATAATTATTGTCATCTGTCAACGGTCCTGACATTTGTGACATTTGTTTTTTTTTCTATTGCTTGCCATGGGTTAGATGCTTGGCTTTTGGCTTTTTAATTTTACTATTTTTACTATTGTTTTTTAATAATTAGGTGTTATTTTTATTTTGATGTGATAAATGGCTTACCCTTTGGGTTTACCGTAATATTTTTAGTTTTTACTTGTTTGTGATTTTATACTATCTGGTTTGGTATGAGACTATGTTTTTATGATTTTATTTTTCTTATTACTATTATTTTATATTTATTTTTCAAATTTATTTTAAGTACCAAATTGTTATACTTATTTATCTATATATTTTACATATTTATAGTCGAGGTTTATTATTATTATATTATTATGAGTATTATTAGTGTTGACTCATCTTGCGATGACTTTGTCTCAATGTCATCAAACGACAGCGATGAAAGTTTTCATAGTGCTACATCAGTACCTCTCAGAGAGACAATAATGGACAATTTTTCCTCTGTTAACAAATGTTTTAAGACAGTTCACATGAATGCGCAAAGCATACCTGCTCATTATGCTGACTTACTCACAACCTTTGATCGTGTTAATGTGGATGCCATTTTTGTATCAGAGACATGGCTAAAACCATGCTTACCTTCTAACTGCTACGGTTTACCTGGATTCAAACTAATTCGCAACGATCGTATTGGAAGAAGTGGAGGCAGTGTTGCTATCTACTTGCGTTCCGATTTACCTTTTACTATTATAAGTGCATCAGCACAGCCCCCTTCTACGGATGCTCTTGAGTTTTTGCTCCTGGAAGTTCATGTAAGCCGTTACAGCAAAATGTTATTGGGTGTTTATTATAGTCCGTCCATGCATAATGACTATTTCCTATCGTTTGAAAGTACACTAGAGGTTTTTTTGCCTAACTACAGTCATTCTATATTAATGGGTGACTTTAATACCTATTTACTTAAAGGTGATAGTCGCTCCCGTAAACTTATATCTATTCTAGATGCGTATAACATGAAAGTCCTGCCTCTAGATCCGACTCATTGTTCCCCAGGTTGCCGTCCCTCCCTGCTTGACCTTATCATAGTCTCCTCACCGAACCTTGTTGCTAAGCATGGGCAGTCTTCGGCTGAGATATTTTCGTACCATGATCTCGTCTATGTTGCATATAATGCTACGCAACTTTTCAGCTATGAACGTTGATAGCCTTAGGGAGGATGCATCTAACATTGACTGGTCGGATTTAATAAAATCTAAATCTATCGACGAAAAAGTTGCCGAGTTCAATGCAAAAATAAAATCTCTCTACGACAAACACGCCCCTGTTAAGCCTGTAAAGATCAAACATCTTCCTGCTCCTTGGCTTTCAGACGAACTTAAAGCAATGATTAGTGCTAAACATGCAGCGAAGGCTAAATTAAAAAAAAAAAAGAAGAATGTCGAAACAAATATATTAAAATACGCAACCGCTGCAATACAATGTGCCGTGATGCCCTACGGCGCCACATTCACAGCTCGATAGAAAACGGAGATCCAGCAAAAACGTGGAAATTCCTAAAGACACTGGGTGTGGGGCATCCTGAATCGGGAAAGGGATCGTAATACCATTGATGTTAACCTTTTAAATAAGCACTTTACCTCTTCCTCAATCCTTGATCCTAATACTTAATTACGAACCTTGAAGTTTATATCCTCACTGCCTTCTCCTAATTTTGATCCTTTCCTTATTGACCCTGTCACCGAGACCGAGATTAAAAGGCACATAATGTCTATAACGTCGAATGCAGTCGGGGACGACGGCATTAGCCGTACTATGGTCATCCCAATTTTAGACATTATTTTACCCATTCTCTCACACATTTTTAACTCCTGTATAGAGTCCCTTTCCTTTCCTGATGCCTGGAAAACTACTTATATTATTCCCTTACCTAAGTCTTCCTGTCCCAAAACTCCGTCTGATTTTCGTCCTATTTCGATCCTACCCTATTTATCCAAAGTCCTGTAGAAAATAATACATCAACAGCTCACAAAGTATGTCTTGCACAATAATCTGCTAACTCCGTTGCAATCTGGCTTCCGCGCTGGTCACAGTACGACCACGGCTTTAATCAAGGTAGCAGACGATGTGCGATTAGGCATGGACCGTTTCTTTTGGTCTCTCATATTACTGGATTTTAGCAATGCTTTTAACTGTATTGATCACGACATCCTTTTAAGCAGATTAGCGTCCTGTAACATCTCGCCAACAGTAATTGGGTTGCTTCGTAGCTACCTTATAGGAAGGCGACAGAGAGTCAAATCGTCCGATAGCTATTCTGACTGGAGTAATATACTTGCCGGCGTACCACAGGGAGGAGTATTGTCACCACTTTTATTTTCCTTATTTCTCAACTCTATTATAACTTCAATTACTTCTTTTTATCACTTGTATGCTGACGATCTGCAGGTATACATTCAGTCAGAATTAGGCGGCCTTCATTCAGCTATTGGTAAATTAAATAACGATTTGTTGAAGATCAGTGAATGGAGCAAGAATCATGGTCTTGTTATTAATCCCAAAAAAACACAATTAATATTAATTGGCAGTCCAGGGCTGGTCTCCAGGATTGACTGTAACTCCTTACCTCCCGTCCTCATCAATGGTATTACAATCCCATTTAGTAAAGTTGTAAAAAATCTCGGTGTGTATTTCGATGACAACTTATCTTGGAAGCCACAATTACAAGAAATCAGTAGGAAAGTATTTTCAACTTGGCATTCCTTAAAACGTCTTCGATATGTTCTGCCTACACGAACTAAAGTAGTCTTAGCACAGTCTTTGTTTCTTTCCCTACTTGATTATGCCGATACTTGTTTTATTAATTTAACTGAGGATCAACTAAATAAGCTGTAGCGTCTACAAAATCTCTCATTAAGGTTTATTTTTGGTTTACGAAAATTTGACCATATCACCGTATACTGCACCTTAAGTGGCTCCCAATCCGATAGCGTCGTGATTTCCGACTTACTTTACAACATTTTATTTGACTCCCGGTATCCTTCTTATTTAAAAAACAACTTTGGCTTTCACAATTACGATAGAAAAGAGCTCCGTTCCTATTCAAAACTTCTCCTTAACGTTCCCGCCCATAACACTAAATATTTCAATTCCTCATTTACTGTTAGGTCTATTTCACTCTGGGAATTATAAAAGCGCACTTTGATGTACTTATATATTAACCTTTTCAAAACTTGCCTCCAGATACAATAATTTTTGACCTATTTTATGGTGTTAATACAGCATAATATTATGTTTTGTAAACTATCCTATTAGGTTTCAAAGAGTGGTTATTGAAACAACAACATTTCAATTTTCAATAACTTAATTTCAGGTTTCATACTCTAATTATTTACTTTATTTATAATCTACAAAAAATTAGTATTTATGAGTTTGAGAATTATTTAGTTATTATCACAAAGTGATAAGGGTAATTACTAATTTAGTTTATGTAATAATAATAATTATGTAGAGTCAAACTGCGGGACACACCGGTTTGTTAAGCTATAAGCTAAATGAAACAAAAACAGACATTTTAACATTTTCAGAGACATCTAAAATTAGGCATTTTTAGAAGAAAGTGAAAACTATTTATCTATATGTAATACTAGCTGTCCCGGCAAACGTTTCTTTGCCATATTATATTAAGTATATCGCCCGTATTATTTTATTGAATTAATGACTAAAATATAAGTATGTCACCATGGCAACGTCCATCGCTATCCCGTGACCCGCGTCGCATAAACAATGGTCGCTCGTTATAGACAAATAATTTGCAATAAAATAAAATTGCGACTATAATTAAAGATCTAAGCTATCCTATCTCTCAAGTTGGAAAAAAGCACACATTAAAAAACAAAACACATTAAAATCGGTTAAGTAGTTTAGGAACCCATCGCGGACAAACATCGTGACAGGAGATTTATATATATTAGATAGATGTATATCGATGGTGATGTAAATATACTATCGCTTATATAAACACGATAACATCAGGTGTCTGCTATGTGGGTCAGAGCCGCACCTGTGTCCCACGATTACGGGGGTCGTAGTTTTTGTACCTCGGCATAGATACCGAAGAAAAAGTGCAATTTTATAACTTATCAATGTATTATTAATTTCCTCTATAGAAATACAATTATAGAGGAAGGTAATAACTTTTTGTGCCGTAGTCAACAAAGTTTTCCGCAATGTTCTTAATTATTATTAATGATTTTATTAAACTACGATACGACCAACTAGTTATTATTATTAAATTATGTTATTGCTGAAAGCTTTTCCAACTAGGAATGTACGGGTTTGCTGCCTTTACTGGACATCGAGGGCTAACGTCGAAATGACCTCAAAATATAGCCTCTATTTAAATATTTTTTTCATCTCATCGGTTTGTTATCATGTTGAAATAGTTATTAACATAGGTATTAAAATTATACCCGCAAGTAACAAAACAATTTTAACGAAGTTTAAGCATGATGAGGTAACAGATAGATAAACTATTTTACTGATTTTTGGCTGTTATCATTTAATCATGCAAATAATATGTTTTATGTCGGATGATCTGAGTTATGCACTGATAACGTCATATACGCCAATAGTGAAGACACGTTCCCTCTTATCAATGATGTTATTGACTGGGTAACTTGAATGAATTATATTCTAAGAATTGTTAGTCATTGACCTCATAGTTAAAAATTAAATATTTGAATAACGCTACTTAGTAATGTAACTCTCTTGGATGTAACTTTTTCTAAATAAATTTAAGGGGCAAACGAAGCAAAGGGGTTACCTGATGGAAAACAACTAACGTTGCCCATGGACGTACGGACGGACATACATAAGGGTGCATTACCATTTACCCGCCTTTTAAGAGGGAATACGCTTTCTTCTTGAAGTTTTTAAGCAGTTCGTATTGATCCGAAAAAACTCGGAATCATTGTAACAAAAGCCGAGCAAGTGCGTGTCGAATCACGCGCAATATAGGGTTCCGTAGTACCGCTAGTTTTTCATAATTTTTGTATGGTCAATGAATATGTACATTTAAAACGTGTTTTACACTAATAACAACATTATCTTAGTTAGGTTCAAAGGATTTCGGACGGAGTTAGGATCAAATTTTTTGTAGTTAATCGACTAGTACTCAAGTCTCAATAACTTATGAAGTCTTCTTAGCCGTGATAGTTTTCCTTTTAAATTGAGCATAAATATGCTGAATTTTAAAGGAAAACTATCGCGGCTAAGAAGAATTCAACTTCATAGTAGGAAATCCTACTCCTGTGAATTTTTGCACCCCCGGTCGGGGTCGGGGACACGAGTCCAACGATTTTTTCCACTTTAAAACTTCATATTTCACAAATGGCTCGCTAAATCGGAAAATGATCAGCGGGGCTAAAATGGTAACATTTAGCAATTCCTCTGAAACAATTCAGCAAACGAATTATCAAAACTGTCAAACTGACAAATGTCAAATCAGTACAAAAATACAGAAATGAATTGCAAGCAGAGTTGCATTTTGCGATTTTAAACAATTGAATCATATTATGATTCATATCATGATTCAACAAAGCGACCATTTTAGCCCCGCTGTGAATGCTCGTAATATTTTTAAAAAACCTATCCAACGACACCTCACACGTGGGGTGAAAGCGAAAAAAAAACATCCCCGCTTGATGTGTAGGGGAGGTGCCATAAAAAATATATTTTTAAGATTTTTTTATACCATTTTGTTGGCATTATTAATGCGTGCATTCATGCCAAATTACTGATTTGTAGGCCCTATAGTCTCTGAGCAAAACCGCGGACAGACAGACGGACGGACGGACGGACAGACGGACAGACTGACGGACAGACAGACCAAAACTATAAGGATTCCTTGTTGACTACGGAACCCTAAAAAAGTTACATTTTGTACATTTAAATATATAGATTTTTATAACATTACACGTGTATTATTATTAAATTTACGTGATTGTTTACGATTCTGACATTATGAAAATAAAAGTTTTTTTAACTGTCTGTAGTTATGCTACGAAAATTTCATTTTTCTTTAGTAGTATTATGATTCAAAACGACGCTCAAGAAATTTTCACTTTAAAAACATTCCTTTACTTGTAGATACTATCAGCATTATCTTATCCGAGAAATTTGAATAATTTTAATATTACACGCTATGTGATTCAACGCCGATTACTCGAAAAAATTGTGATCATAAGAGTCACGAAAAATTTGTATTGGATTGCATCATTAAAATATAATATGCATTAAAAATAACAAAACCATTAAAAAAGTTTTGGGGATTAAGTTATGTTCAAGTACTAAATTAAAATAATTCCTAAAGAGGTAATTTTTGAACTCAAGGTAGGGTAATATAACATTATAAATTATAATTATTCACAGAATGCCGCTTTCCGTTTAGATTATCCATACTAATATTATAATTAATGCGAAAGTGTGTCTGTCTGTCTGTTACCTCTTCACGCCCAAACCGCTGAACCGATTTTGCTGAAATTTGGCATGGAGATACTTCGAGTCCCGGGAAAGGACATAGGATACTTTTTATCCCGGAAAAACGTACGGTTTCGCCGCGATAAACGAGTTTTGGCGCAACGGAGTTGTGGGCGTCATATAGTTTTAAATAAATTAAACGTTTAATTTTATGAAAATCCGTCTTCAACCCTATACTATAGAGTATAGTCTATGCTTAGCTATAACAAACAGAAAATTCGTCTTATTTTTGTTTGGAATTTGGAACTGAAAAGTGAAAACCACCTAAACTTGGAGCTCTACTCAGCTACGACTTTCTAAATTTAAAACACAGTGTAAACATAAAACCAGCTTTGATTGGACGTCAGTAAAAATCAAATTCTTATGTTTTTTTGTGTGTAGAGATAATATAATATTAATATTTTGTATTTGCATGTAATTTTTAAACAAAAACTAAAATCAACATAGTTGCTTTGGTATATGATAGAGAAATGAGAATACAAACCTGACTAAGATCCATGATGGATATAAACAGCAAACTCCGGGCTCCAACCAAACCACTACACTATTTGAGTTTTTAAGTTATATCATCAAAAAAAAAACAACACGAAAACTTAAGACGGTAAAAAAGTTACATCGCCAATCTTAACGATTATCGAAACTTTGAAATTAATCAATTTGAAACTACCACTATTCTTATTACTTATTAAAATTTATCGAGTTTTTACAACACTATTCTAATTTATAATTATTGTCTATTTCCGATATTGAAATCAATATTCGAGTACATCACTAATCGATATCGTCGACACGGACTGGACGTCCGTCAGCGCGACTCGGCGTAAGTGCCCATCGTAATCAAATAACTACGATATTTGTATGATTTACGATATCTGAAATAAAGGTGGGTCACCGATAACCCGGGACTTTCACAGCTAAGCTATTCTAAGAGCACTACTATACTTATGAGTTATGAGTAAACATCCTTACTTAAGGCGCTATATTGAAAAACTGTCCTTTTTGACGTAATACTGTAGGACCCTCAGAAATGTTACAAATCTGGTAATGAGATATACATATCTTCATAGCCTTATCTAGGTTTGAGAAGAACTAGAAACACGATTAATGTATTTTGCCTCGATACATTTCTCGATCGAAATGACCTCTTAAAAATACGAAATTTGAAGATTATTTTTAAACGCAAATAGATGTATTGTAGGAAATTAGTCTAATTGATAGACACCTTTGCAACTCAAAATCGTATAGAAGCATTTTGCTTAAATGCTCCTAGTTATTTTTTAAATAATTAAAATTACGTTTTTCGCATGTTTTCCGAGCGAGCCGATAGCTTCTGGCCGCAGCGTATTCACGACTTTATAGTCATACAAATTAAGTATAAAATTGTCCTTGCGGTAAAATTACTTTCAATATAGCGCCTTAATATTATTATTAATTTATAAGTATGCCTGCTTTTCTGTTACCTCTTTACGCTTAAACCGCTGAAAGATTTTGATGAATTTTAATATACAGATGCTTAAAGTCCTGGGAAAGGACATAGTGTTGCTTGTGTTGAAGAAAAGTGTAGGTAGGTACAGTAATTCGCGACAAACGGATATTGGCGCAACAGAGTTCTGAGCGTCATCTAGTAAATTGTATATTTTGTTAAATTATTATTTTTATAATGTGAAGAAAAGTTATCCGTCAAAATAAGTTTTGGTTATATATTATGTTGTGTAAATGATAGTTCCTTACCGTTTATGTAATTTCAAATTTGCTAAATATAGTGGGTGGCCACATGATTATGCTCAGTAGTCAGTGTGAGATTCCGTAGGTTCGTATTGGTTGATTGGTTAGCCATTTAGTGTTTTTTTTTTTATTAAATAAAGGGGCAAACGAGCAAACGGGTCACCTGATGGTAAGCAACTACCGTCGCCCATGACACTTGCAACATCAGAAGAGCTGCAGGTGCGTTGCCGGCCTTTTAAGAGGGAATACGCTCTTATCTTGAAGGTTTGCAGGTCGTATAGGTCCGGAAATACTGCTGGTGACAGTCCGTTCCAGAGTTTTACAGTGCGCGGTAGAAAGTTACGCGAAAAATCATGGACTGCGAACTGCGGTCATTACCTGAGTGGATGCCAATTCAGTTTTATTCAGTTTTTGATCATTACACTCCCTGCCTTACTTTATTGGACTTTAAAATACTCGTAATATTATTGTGCCAAATGTTAAATAAGTATGTTATTGTTTTTTTATAGATACGTTGTTTGTAATACTTACTTTTATAAAAGGAGAATAAACGTTTATTTATTTATTTATTTAATAACTGGAAGACTGCCATTCATCAAGGTGATGAGAATGGTATTTTTTTCACGTGGATAGTGTTGTTTTTTTTTTTTTATTATTTTTATTTATTTTTTGTTACTTTAGGCTGTCTCCAACATTTTGTGAGTTAGTAAGATTTTAAAATATATTCAATAATATTTTTGTAATAGTAACACCATTTAACACGACAGTCTCTTTAGCCATATTTTCCTGTGTTTAGTGCGTGCCCTAGAACAATTTTTTTTGTGATTATTAACAAGCTAATTTTTTGTGAGTAGCTACATTTTGATAAGACGAACAACATTTTTATTTTTGATAAATTTCGAAAGTGGTAGCTAACAGAGACAGAAAGGATTTCGTACTTTGACTTGATGGTCCTAAAATATGGATTGTTTTATTTGTAGGACAACATTACTCTATATAATAAAATCAGCTGGTCAGGGTTCTGCTTTAGTCAACCAAGTCAACCAAGTTTTGTTGATTACAGAACCCTTCTGTAATCAACAAAACTTGGTTGACTACGGTACCCTAAAACGGAACCCTAACCGACTGATTTTTGTATATTGGTAGGTTAATAGTTATATAATTAATTAAGAGTAACCTTGTCCTACAAATAAAACAATCCATATTTTAGGACCATCAAGACAAAGTATGACATCCTTTCTATCTCTGTTAGCTACCACTTTCGAGATTTTTAGAAAATAAAAATGTTGTTCGTCTTATCAAAATGTACCTAAGTACTCACAAAAAATTAGCTTGTTAGTAATCACAAAAAAAATGTTCTAGAGCTCCCTCACCATCAGACAAAGGTGCTAAAATGTATTTAGCGTGAAAACCAATCCCTAAGTAGTATCTATTTTATAATCTAAGTATACTTATTATAAAACAAAGTAGCTTTTTTCCCTCATGTCCCTTTGTTCCCTTAATCTTTAAAACTACGCAACAGATTTTGATGATTCTTTCAGTGTTAGATAGCCCATTTATCGAGGATGGTTATAGGCTATATTTTATCACCCTAAGACTAATAGGAGCGAAGAAATAGAGGAAGATGTGGAAAAAACGGGGAAAATTATTTGAAAGGGCTAACTTGAACGCGCTAATCTCAGGAACTACTGGTCCGATTTGAAAAATTCTTTCAGTGTTAGCCCATTTATTGAGGAAGGCTATAGGCTATATTTTATCACGCTAAGACTAATAAGAGAATGTGGAAAAAACGGGGGAAATTATTTGAAAGGGCTTATCTCGCTAACTACTGGAGCAATTTTTATGTTATTTGGCAGTTATGACTGACATTATTATTTTAAACTGTAAAAGCATGTAAAAGTGTGACTGTAACATGAATTGAGGTTGACCTGTATACTGTATAGCTTTCCTCCTTAGACTTCCATTTTTAATAGGTATCTGGAGTGCTGAAAAGTAAAAACTAAAATGAGATAAAACATTCAAAACAAAAACATTAAAGAAGGACCGATAATTGTAATTTAGGTTAAGTACCTGCACGTAGGTAATATGCAATCAGACATATTATTTTAAAACCTCCATTGTAAAGTTGACACTGAATTTTAGCTTCTCCTCCTCCGTCTTGTTATATTTTGTTTATACATTATTATTTTTTCTTCGATTTATTTATAAATACTATGACCTAACTATCAAATGACTTTAATGTATGTTTTTGACTTTACTTTATGTTATAATATTATTGTTCAAATATGTAATAAGATCTTTTTAAATAGGTAGTTACATAAGGCACGTTGCATGTTGATTAGAATAAGATTTAAAGATGTTTTGAATAAGACAATATTTCCACGCCAATGAGGCAGAAATTTTGATACCTTACATAAAATTAAGAACCATTGTTAAACAAATTTCCTGGAAATAAATGATATTCTATTCTATTCTATTCTATTCACAGATGAGGTATAGACCACGTGAAGGATCATAGGCTATCGATTTTAATCATTTTTTCAGTGGCTATATATTTTATACCCGTGCGACGCCGGGGCGGGTCGCTAGTAATTTATAAATAATAAGTATTAGCAGTTTCTCATGTTTCTTGGTTATTTTTTGTCATACTGTAATTTTAAGCTGAAATATAATGAAAGATTCAGCCATGGGAAAGAATTCAGACATTTCATCTAGAAAAAAATCTAAAATTTAGACACCTTAGAGCCATATCAATCACTTCCAGAGAGAAATTACGAAATTGGCAGGCGTTTCCCAGTCTACAATTCGGAATAATAATATAAAGTGATGGACCTTAAAAAATCTTTGTCACCATAGCGAGTTGATAAATATGGTAGAAAACGTCTTTCGACTGCTTGAACAGACTAGGAAATAAGGCGTTTTACTGTTGAGAACAGTAAAATACCCCTAAAAGCCATAAAAGTTTTGTTAGAGCTGGCGTAGCTTTATCTAACAGAATGTTAAGGCGAAACTGAAGGAACTGAATTTCAGTTGTTACTCGTTGCCATCCTTCGAAAAACCACAGTTTGTCTGGGACGATGCATACTAAGCGATTGGCGTTTTCTAAGATGTAAAAACACTGGACTGAGGAATACTGGAAGGTGGAAAACAAGTTATTGCATTTTTTTTTAATTTGAAGTTAAAGGCGTGACCTTAATATGACTCAATTGATTCAGATCTTCCAGAACAATTCCCAGTTTGTTCGCGCAGGCGACTTGAAAATTTAGATAAAAGCTGTGTTGTCGAACAAGTGAAACTTCCATCGTCGGTTACAGCATGGTAGGACTCTAATTACCTTACCATTAAGCTAAAGCTGTTGTAGGTACCTTATAAAACACAAACATATTTTTTTTCAAGTGAGTATAATAATTTGGCCACCGACGGTGTTTTATACAGTATCTACAGTTCAAACCATGATGAACTTCTCTACCATATTTGAATATTGGATAATGAATTTATATTTAAATATTGCAATTTTTGTGTTTGTAATAATACCTTCGTGGTTTCATCATCTAAAATATTAAAAGTTTCTTTAATCACCCAGTACGGTCTATATTTAAAGAACGAGTTGCCGATTATGACTAAGCAAACACTAAGCTATCACGCCTAGGTTATATGTTGAGGTAGGTCATGTATAATTACAATGTAACTGCATGTACTATGTCTTCAAGTGGAGGCAACAACCGCCGACTGATAGCTGTGTTTATTTTCGAAATAATTACTCACTTCTCAGATTACTTAGCAATTATAAGTATCAAGGGCTCTTATTATACATATCGATATGCCCTCGCCTTAAGGTTTTATTGCAGACTAGATGATGCCCGCAACTCCGTTGCGACAAAATTCGAATATCGCGCGAGATCCGTACATTTTTCCTGGATAAAAACTAAAAAGTATCCTATGTCCTTTCCCGGGACTTAAAGTATCTCCATACTAAATTTCAGCAAAATCGGTTCAGCGGTTCGGGCGTGAAGAGGTAACAGACAGACAGACGGACAGACAGACAGACAGACACACTTTCGCATTTATAATATTAGTATGGATATTAGTATGGAAGTATGGATGTCCATGAGTATTTATTTAATTCTTATTGCTGATTATTATATTGTGGAAAGATTGGCAGCGTAAAGACATCGAATAATCAGTATTAGAAGCGTAATTACTTACAAAAAAGAAAAAAAAACTGTATTTTTAAATATTGTATTAAAATTACCTGCCGGTCATACTTCTTTCAAATAATAATCTAAGATAAGTATGCAAAATATTAACAATCCCCGCTCATTGCTTCCGTCTCTTCTATCTGGAATCTCGTAATAGAACTTCTTGTGAATTCGGCGACGTATCTCCATATCCCGCAGGCCTGGAACACGGGAAGAGTCACGATCATTATGTGAACTGCCTCGTCATCGACCCACCAACACATTCTATATGGTGGGAACTCCGCCAGAGCTAATGGCCCCCAACAATTTTAAAAATAATTTATCAAATTGCCTGCGCTAATCATGTTTTTGTTATAAAGCATCTAACGACGAACGTGATTAAATAAATAAAGTTGTTGACGATTAAATGTTGATTTCAATGAATATAAACAAATACAAGACATTCTATGAAAATTATACGATTAAATGTTCTTTATAATTAGCGGAAAAATTGACGCCTCAAAAACAGTTGGTATTTTCAAAGTCGTTATTTTCATGTTCAAGGTAATAATAAAGTTATTTATTAACTCTCACATTTTTTTACAATTTAGATATCTGTATTTTACAGAAAGTGTACCAGCTATTGTTATTTCAACATATTATTGCAACAATTTCTCTCTTATTATACGTTGCAAACTATAATTACAACAATAAACGATAAACAATGAAAATTAATTCTTAAAAAATTGAAAGCAATAAATTGTATACTTATCAAATAAAATGTAACATGATGCACAGTCGCAAAGTTTCATTTAATTTTACTTTAATTTAAAAAAAGTTTCAAGCCTTTAAACGACCTTTCGAGTTACATGTCGCCTTATTCAAATAATATAATAATAACTTCATTTTGTGATTTGTTCGGATTGTCATGTATTTTTTTGCATTTAAAAAAAAATATTTATTAAAGATAATATCGGAAATGATGACTGCGTGTGTTTAATAACAACTCACTGCGACACTCAGAGACGAATATCAATTACTTAATTGTAGAGATCAACTACGATATCATGGCGCGCCCCTCCAAAATTCAAAACCTTTGAAGTGCGATGTCAAAACGTATGAAGTGCGTTGTCTTGCGTAGTTGTAAATGTCGAAATCGTAAAAATCGCGACGCGAAACGAAACGCGAAATCGTAAAAAATCCACGGCACAGCCGCGCCGTACGGCGTCGTACGACGTCGTGCCGTAGAAACTCACGTAGAAATTCAAGATGAGTTTCTACGGCACGACGTCGTACGACGCCGTACCGCGCCGTACCGTGGGTTTTTTACCACGCGCGTCCCTGCGGCGCTGTACGGCGCCGTACGACGCCGTATGACGTCGTCCCGTGTATTTGTGTCAACAGAAAATAACTACAGATAAAATGGTCGTTAAAAATCGGATAAAGAATAATCGGTTTTCTACACACTGTGTGCAACTACACGCCCACTTTACACACGGAATAATCTGATGCAAAAAAATATTAAGAAAACAACAAAGTTGTAATTACTATCTACTATTTACACTAATGAGCACTTATAACGATTTTAACACGTTACACTGTACAAGGTAACTGTATAGGAAAGGAGCAAAAATACATTTATTAATATTTATCAGTAATATTTTTATTATTTTTAACAATAAAATTAATTATTGCTCAGGACTTATCAATACATCGAAAGAGCTTAGCTATTGTCACGGAGGTTATGGATTAAATGTTATTATCGTTATGTAATCTGTGCGTACAGTTTTGTTTACGAATTATTATGTAACTTTTATTTAAGTACTTATATGTGCGCTTTATCCAACTGCCCCAACATTTGTATATTTACCGACAAACTAAGTGCATTCAAATGAAAATTAATACAACATTTTAGAGATAATACAGTGAATACAATTAATTAATGAATTCCGCAAACTTGTTTCCCCGATCACAATGTTATTAAGTTATGTATAATTGTAATGTATTGTGTAATTTTCTGATGGGAGTTAAAATTTTGTTTTTATTTAGTTTATAAGAAGTCATTGTTTCTTTTTCTCAATTTTATTTTTCTTTGTTTTCTACTATATAGTATAATATTGTTAATTAATAATTATCATTTCATTCACAATATTTCATTTCATCCCACTGTCGCAAAGAATGTTGTATTTCACCTTTCTTTAGAACACATTTCATCCATTAAAAAAAACTCAGTTGTATCGTTTTGTATTTTATTAAATGTTAGTGAATCAATAAATAAATGTGTTAAGAAACGATTTTTTTAAGTTTTTATTTTATTTTCAAGTTCGTTTAAGCAATGCTGGCCGATTACCTAATGGTCGATTTACACGGGTGACTAAAGCCGCACGATTTTAACTTAAAACAAACCCAAGCGTCAGTGACAGGGGACGCGGTACGCGATACGGGAGCGTCTGCAACGCGAAACTGGCCGTACACACCTGCGCGACTACGGTGCGAACCGTCAAACGTTAATATCATGACATAATCTATCAAAACGTATACAAATCAAAAAAATCATTAACTAAAGAGTTGTAGAAAATAATATAAAAAAAGGTTTTAAAAAAGAAATCTAGTTATGTACACTTCAAAACACGCGTCTGACAATTTGACGCGCACGTTCCGCTTGCCGACGCGAACATCCCGCGTCGCGGTCGTACAGGTGTGCACAGCGCCATAAGATTACATGGGCAGCGTCCGCCGCGCGGTAGACGCTACCGCTTCGCAGTTGCTTTGGTCGCGTAGGTTTGTGCAATCCTTTACGCCGCCACACGGCGAAAATCCACCCGTCTTAAGAGTCCGTATACGAAATTTTGGCGATTTCGCTCATTTAACAAACGTGATTTAACAGTTAAAATACAGTATTTATAGAAGTTTTAATGCACAACATGTAAGATCATTTCAATTATAATCTAATGTTGGAGCTAGTTTTTTTTTTTTTTTTTTTTTTAGTATCTTTAAATAATCCAACTCAAACCCGCGACAGTTTTGTGATTTTTGCTGTAAAAGGTTTAGAATATCACCTTTTTATGGATTGTATTGACGTCTTAACGGTATGAAAAAAATACAATGTACTGTTGAGAAAGTCGTCTATACAATGTTGGAATTACTTTTTACCACTTTAATATAAAAAAACCCTTTAAAAAACAGAAAACCTCTATCTGCCCGCTAGCTTGGCGATCGTCCTTTTTTACCTGGCATATGAAAGACGGGCGTGAGTGTGTAGTGAGCAGTAAAAAAGAGGTACGGGCTCTAAATGGCAATTCGACTACGCCGCATGCGGCTAAAGCCGCAAGCCCCAAAGTCGTGCGGCCAATGGCCTCATGCGGCTGGTGACTAAAATCGACCGTGCAAACAATCAGTCGCAAGCGATCGCTTGCTGCAAATTGATAGTTTGTCGGCACTAGACACAGGCGATTTTTGTAGAATGTGTAAATGGGGTGGCGATTCGACTTGGACAGGCGATTCAACTGCTGACTTACCGGGCGACTAAAATCGACCCGTTAGTCACCCGTGTAAATCGACCATTATTGTCTGAGAAGGAATAAGATCCAGGAATGGTATGTTAAAGTCAATTCTGTGCCAGATCTTTCGCCAGTTGTGTTGGCCATCTATCCCAGGGCTACCAGAGATAAGATAAAAGTATCTTTGATTGTTATTTATTCTTACTTACATGCAGTATTTTGGTGTTTTGTGCATCACATTTGTTATTAATTATTATACAATTTAATGTCGAAAGAAATAAAATATGTCCGTATTGTTGATGATATTAATAACGTAATCCAAATATTATTATGATTCAGTAAATAACATTTTACTAAATTGCAACTTTTAATTCGGCCGTGCTCGTAGGGCGATGATAAATTTATAGCGCGGACTATAAAACGACTCATAAAAATATTACCGCCTCATCCTCCTTTACCTCCTCCACTATTTCCTCCCCTCCTCCTGCCGGACCCACTACACCCCCGCGAAAAATAACACACTTTGTCTTCGGCGGGACTCCCTCCCGTGCGATAAAGTTTGCTCCACACGACGATGTAGATATGAAAATGCTATGATCGTTCTAAATATAATATTCTAATTAGTTATTAATAATATCCATGACTTACAGGGTAGGTAACTAGGCACTTGCCATCCAGGTTTTACTACTTTCCCAATGCAAGTCTTGGCCTCCAAGATGCGATGGCTAAGTATCTCAATTCTCAAACCCATATTTACCTACAATAAATATGCGAAGAGTGGAAATAGACGACCTAACATAGGCAATTTATAACAACATACTTGATCTTAGCATATAAGGATGTATATTGACGGCAAGTCCATCACACATCATAGGTAAATACAGCTGCCACGCATTATGACTTTATTGATATTATTATTAGCTTAAGTAATATGGAAACTAAGTAGTGATCAATGATAATAAGCAAACTGCATAAGTGTATAATTGTTACGACATTGTTTTGACCTTTAAGACACAGTAGTAACATGTAGGGAAATAATTACGATTTACGAGTGATATTAAAATCATTGATATGTCACTAACTGCACCTAATGACTGCAGGTACCTACCAGGTAGTATTATTTCTTTTTTTTTATAATTATTGTGAAGTGTAGTCTGTCATTTTATTGAAAATAAGATAATTATGGATCTTAGCTATAGTAATAAAATAAGGTTTTAGTGGGCAAGAAGTACAATGTATCATCATGTCAGAGGAATTTAATTATCGACTGATATAAAATTTTAGTTATTTGGTCAATGGTCAGGTTATGTCGACTGGTCTCGACTGCTAAGGTCCACCCTCTGTTTATAAAATATTTTTCTGATAGTACCGTCAGAGAATATATTATCATATTCGTGATATTATGTCAAGCTAAGCTGCTGGACCACGACTAAGGGCCGAAACACAAAACCGCGTTGCGACGCCGCGCCGCGCCGCGCCGCTAAATTCTTGTTGACAATGATTCAGTTTGTTTCTGGGATTTCTGGTGTAATAAAAATCAATAAAAAGTATTTGTTTTATTTAACCTTATAGTCAAGCCATTATTTCCAAATCAGTTCCTTCCTTTTACATTATTTTTCTGCATATATTTTGATAACCCGCTTAGGTTATAGCTCTTCAAAATATAATGATATTATACTCATTCTAAAGTAGGCGAAAAAAAAATTCGTCTATCTTTAATGCTTTATAATTTATATTATATTTTCGAGAAAAGTACTCGTCATCGGGATTCATAGGCTTATTAAATGTGTATGTATTCAGTATCTTCTGTCTCGTATATTTAAAACCGAGTAATGTCTTCTTATGAAGACATTACTTATTTGTTGCTTATTTGTTAATAATCTATACATATTATAAAACGAAGTCGCTTTTTTCCCTCAGGTTGTTGTTCCCTTTAATCTTTAAAACTACGCAACGGATTTTGATGATTATTTCAGTGTTAGATAGCCCATTTATTGAGGAAGGCTATAGGCTATATTTTATCACGCTAAGACTAATAGGAGCGAAGAAATAGAGGAAAATGTGGAAAAAACGGGGAAAATTATTTGAAAGGGCTAACTTGTACGCGCTTATCTCAGGGACTACTGCGTCTGCTTTGAAAAATTCTTTCAGTGTTAGACAGCTCCTTGATTGAGGAAGGCTATATGATATATTTTATCACGCTACGACTAATAGGAGAGTGTGGAACGGAGAAAATTATTTGAAAGGGCTTATCTCGCGAACTAGTGGAGCAATTTTTATGTTATTTGGCACAGATAAGAAGTAGACCACGTGAAGGATCATAGGCTATCGATTTTAATCATTTTTTCAGTGGCTATATATTTTATAGCCGTGCGACGCCGGGACGGGTCGCTAGTAACAAATAAGCAACAATTAATTTCTTTCGACGACCCATGCCAGAGACACGTCCATTCACAATACAAAATCACGAGGAAGTACCTACCCTACCAAAACGCTGTTTATCGGGACGCCCGCGCCACGGAGTCGCGAAAATCGGCGGTGGCGCCAATGCCGATTTCAGCGGCGCGATGCCGCAACGCGGTTGTGCGTTTCGGCCCTAACCTTGAATTGATGTGCCATTCAACATAGGTCCGCTATATGCGTATGAATCAATTTTTCTTATTAAATAGTACATACTGCATACCCAATGCTATTATCGTCACCTCCATACGTTTTGGGAAAATTTCATGTCTGTAAACTTTTTTTAGCCGAATTTCTTGTGAAAAATGGAGTTTCCGATACGTTGGCACTTGCCACATATTCCATAATGGTGTAGTTAGGACGTTTTTGATATTGTATCTAAATGGAGGATCTAGGGGCAATCGCGCGGCGCCATAACGTTGACGATTACGAAGGCCTTACAGCCGTTGAGCCGCGACTCAATCTCACTTATCGAGCTCCAATCACAAAAAGTACAACAAATATGTTTGGAAACACAACAAATTATACTTAGCTCCTGATTTGATACGAACGAATCGAATATTTTTAAGTTTTTATTATTACGTCGTTTTTAAAGTAAAAACTTAATTTCTTTAATTCAAAATACTCAACCCGCTTTAGAACAGTGACTTGATCAAAAATTAGTAAGACGGAGGTAGAGAAGACGACATGGCGTAGGAGAAGCAGTAATTAATACGGGTCAAATTATTGATAACCTCCTTTTTCAGTTAAATATAATAAATTATTTCATACGTTTATTTTTTATTTCAATAAACTTGAGAGGAAGGAAACGTAAATTAAGTTGGTATAATTGAAGTTTTAATCTTTTTCATAAGATGCTGTAGAAGTGGAATTGACGTCAACTCCATTACTTATTTCCAATTGTTCACTTAATTACTTGATTAGCTAATAATCACGATACTTTGTTGATAAATGCAAGTAAGATTACATTTTAAAGAGATACAAATAACAGAATACCTACATATCAATTCTTAAATAATACTTTATATTTAATCTCTTTTATATGTATTATTTGAGATATTGATTTATATAGGCAAAAGTGAAACAACATTATTATTATTATTATTATTATTATTTAATTCGGGTTATACAGAGCCCGGCAAAAAAATCACAAGGAGTTCAAGTAATATTGACTTGATATATAAATCAACAAAGTAACCAACATAACCTACAATCAAAGAGTTATTATAAGACGCTAAGTTGATTCTTTCATTTTATTAAATCTTTACAACAGAATATTTAAACATGGATTAAAATTAAATTTAATTACCTTCGAAAGCGAAAGGCCATAATCATTTCAATTTTTCACATTCGTCTTTGCGGCTATGAAGACTGCAGAGGATCGCAGCGAACGGCATCTGAAGATATATCAATTAAATTGATTACTTTTCAAAAAAAATATAATACAAAACGATATACCTTTAGCGGAATTGCTCAAATTAAATAAAACTAGCTATTCGACCGAGCTTTGCTCGGTATTCGATAAACACGAATAAAATGACATTTTCTAAAAATGATTCCTAGCTAGATCGATTTATCGCCCCCGAAATCCCCTATATACTAAATTTCATGAAAATCGTTGGAGCAGATTCCGAGATTCCAATTATATATTTATATATATACAAGAATTGCTCGTTTCTTTAAGATTAAGATAATATAGTTTATCATATTATTACAAATTCTGATAAGACGTGCTACGAAAAATTTGTCTCTCTACGCTCTGCTACGAACTCGTAGCACCACCAAAACTATTCTCAAATCGTAGTTTTTATTACATTAATATTCAACAGTAAAATTTATTACTATACCAATAATCTAAATGTATATTAGAACAACAGAAATGGACCCTCGCGTAAACAGCGTCCCCCAAAACAATAAAGAGATACTAAGTAAAGCTGATCATGCAAAACGGACACATAAAAACACCCACGCCACATAAAACAAGGGAGATTCATAAAAATATGGACACGACGAGAATTAACAACAAACAGATTCAGCTGCTTTCAAACAATAAAAGATTTTACTGGCTATGTAACTTTACTGTACCTGGCATTGCTTGAATTATGTTGTTTAGAAAACTTGTATACTTATGTAGAAACACCTATAGATATTTTAAGAGTTCATATTACAGAAAATCCAATTATTTTCATTCATGGTATTTGAAACAAAAATCGAAGGTGCCAATAATGAGACAGGGCTGTAAAAAATAAATTGCGGGCACTATTTTTAGCCGACTTCCAAAAAAAGGAGGAGGTTATATGTTCGGCTGTGGATATATTTTTTATTTTTATTTGTGTATGTTCAATGATTATTTCGCCGTTTGTGAACCGATTTTCAAATTTTTTCTTTTATTGTATAGGGTTCAACTCCAATTTGGTACCATGTTCACAAAAGTGGTGACCTGATGATGGAATCCATGAGTAATCGAGGGAACTCCTCAAAATTTATATGGAAACATATAGTGATTTTGATTTTATGTGAAGGATCCTAGGCATATGCTACCAAAAAGTACGATTTTACACCAAGGCATGCTATGGTTCCGAAGATACTAAGAGAACTCCGGATTCCTTATAGATACAAGTTTGGGACTTTCGGCGATGTTTTAAGAACTGAAAGCATATGCTACTATGCAAATTACATTCATCATCATCATCATCATAATTATCAGTACCATCACACGATGCATCGTTATGAGTTACGACCCTATTATTGGTACTTTTCATAGTAGATGTTTTCGATCGAGACTCAAGTTTGTCGAGTGATTTTGAAAATTGTATCAATGTTGTTACAAAGTAAATGATTGAAACTTGTTGTTGTGGTTACCAAGTTGGTAATTTGATCTAGGAAACTCCTTGATCGGGACAAAAATATAGTCATATTATTGTAGCTTAAAGTATGAATGAATGAATGAATGAATGAATGAATGAATGAATGAATGAATGAATGAATGAATGAATGAATGAATATGCTTTATTGTGCTCAAAATGTACAAACATAATAAAAGAAGTTACATGAACTCAGCATGAGCACAAAGGCGGCTTTATCGCTATGAAGCGATTTCTTCCAAGCAACCTCTGGCGCATGGAAACAAATTACAAAACAGTGCAGCTTAAGTTGGAATATTACTAAAGTTAAATAAGGCTCATCATAAATCTTAATAAATTACGCTAAATCCTATTTTAAAATATAATAGATATTCTATAGTATATTGGGTTATATACTACTAATACTATAGGTAAGTACTATTCGGAGAACACCTTCAAGCTTTATGGTAAGTATAGTATATAAAAATATCACGAGTAATGTTTCGCAAAAACTTTTAAGGTGGATTTTAGTTAGACTTAGAACGAAAATATATAGGTACTTAAAATCTGGTATAAAGATAACTTAGGTTAATTATTGTAAATAAAGTTTTATACAGTAGGTTTATTGTTTTATGAATTTGAAAGTTATAAATACGGACTAAAGTGCAATTTGCAATATGCAATTTTTGCGACTAACATTAATAATAATCATTAATTGCACAAATTAAAAAAAAAATACAATATGTGTGGTTTTTTTACCTAGGTTTAGGTTTAGGTTCTTATACCGGAAATTTTTAAGATTTTAAATGAGTCCTAAAAGTGATATTCAGGAGCGTGTCCCGGGCGAGGCGGCGGCGTGGCCACCGAGTTTACGATCCATATTTATGGCTCACTCGGCGGACACTTCGTTTTTTACGATATACATAAAAGCCGCCGTGAAAGATTTACGCGAGATATATTCCTAATGCTGATTGTCCTCCCCCCGTTTCATTGTACTAATGCTAGCATGCAACTTACAGTTTTATTGCCACTAAAATAAATATATGTAATATCTGTAATAAATATTTAAGTAGCGCGTTTTACTTTGGATTTTTCTTTCAGTGGGCTGCTTTCTCGCTACGCAAGATGATATCTACTATTTATGCTACTAATACGGCTTGTAGGATAATATGATCTGAATGTAGATACATTGTAGAATGTAGATACATTCAGATCATATTATCCTACAAGCCGTATTAGCACAGTTTTATTAGTAGCATAAGTAATATATATCATCTTGCATTAGTAGATACTAAAAATTTAAAATATATTATCTATGCCTTAAAAAACAAACTTTTCAAGACCACAATAGTATCTTCTTTATCATAACGACTAGCCACCCGCCCCGGCGCCGCACGGGTATAAAATATATAGCCACTGAAAAAACGATTAAAATCGATAGCCTATGATCCTTCACGTGGCTTACTTCTTATTTGTGACAAATAATATAAAAATTGCTCCAGTAGTTCGCAAGATAAGCCCTTTCAAATAATTTCCCCCGTTTTTTCCACATGCTCCTATTAGTCTTAGCGTGATAAAATGCTTCAATGTCCATTACTATTAACAACACGATATAATAATAATATACCTCGTCATATTAAAAAGTTTGATGGGTTCAGAATCCAGATCAATTTTTTGATATGTCAATCGGGAAAACCGAGTAATTTCTTGGGACAACATTTGATTGTGGTCCGCAAATTGAATTTGAGGCCGAGCGCCCCCCTCCCGCGCCCCTCCCCGCGCCGCGGAGATGAGCCGCCCCGAAATGGAAAGCAAACTCGAACCCAAATAAATATTCGCTCTAGCAACAATCGAGCTCGCAACTCACACAATTACGGCGAAATGGAAAACCTTAGATAAATAAAATCGGAAGCGCCCGGGGCGGGGCGGGCGGCCTTTTCCTTAAAAAAGCGAAGGCAGCGAACGCAAACACGGGGTGGAAGCGAATTTCCAAAGTCCATTCCGTTTATTGACACGGGAGGCCCGGGGAGGTCGGATTCAAATCCCCCCGCCGCGATTTACAATAAATTTCAACCGGAGAATATGTTTGCAATATGTCGCGGGTAGGGCTTCGCCCCGCTCTCGAGACCGATTACTTTGCCCTTTCGCCCTCCGACGCCCCGCGGCGCACCCGCGCTTTAAGGACCCAATTTTAAACAGTTGCTGAGGAATGTCGAGAGTTGTTTACAAGGTAATCGAAAAAATTGCAAGGGGCCGCCACCGACTGTGCCTAAAGGGATTTGAATGTAGCGCGGTGTGGAGGTTGTTGCATGGACACTTTACGAACATCGCGGGGTGGGGAGCCAACGGGACAAAGTGATATTGTACTTTATACAATTTTACATTTTTGTATTTGATTTTAAAACACTATTATATAGATAAAAGCGATCGGTTTTTTGGCTCGATAGTTGTGAATTAGCTTAGAGTAGGTAATTAGGTATTATAATTATATCGTTCAGTTTTTAGATGAACGATATTATAATACCTATTTCTGGTCTACATAGTAAAGTTTCAGCTGTATAGTTTATATGTCTTATTGAACAAGAATTACTTCATTATTTTGTAATTTAAAGAAATGAAAGAAAACAGCCGTAACACGTTCCAAAAGCTCTACAATATTACGAAATTCTGTTATGAAGATAATTTTACGCTCATAATATTCTTTTATGGAAACTTATAAAGGAATATTATGAGCGCAAAAAACCCATGATAATGTATTCATTGTGACATAATATCTGACCCTCTACACCGCGACAATAAAACCCACTCCGAGCTACAACCCACGCACTTCATAGAATAAAATTGGAATTTCGACTTTTCTTTAGCGTTTTACTGTAAATTATGTTATTATTACATTTCAGTGAAAATAACAGTAATGTGATGGTAATTTGAAGAAAAATTTATTGAAACTTTTTTTAAATCCTATACATTTTTAGTACATGGTTATAAAAATATAATATGGCGATAAAATTGTATCTTAATTCTTAGGACTAAAACATTCTTGAAATATTGAGAAATGAATGCAGAGAAGACACAGGGCTAAAATATCCGTAGTTTTCTTAGATTTTTGAACTTAATTAAATTATATTAAACTTTAGATATAACAAATTTAAAACTTATCTTTATCTCGAAGGAAGGCAAAGAGTTAATTCCGCCCGTGATAAATGGAAGAAACCATTAATAGTAGTCTGTGAAACTCATTTTGTTCTATATAGGTATTCGATTTGTACTGTGACCGCTTTTGAAATCTTCATCTGGTTTTTTATGTCCCAAAATATGTCATGTTTAATATGCAAGAATTATGCTTAGCACAAACCTACGCGACCACGCGACTGCGCAGCGGCAGCGCACACTTCACAGTCGCGTGGTCGCGTAGGTTTGTGCTAAGAATTAGTCTTTATTTTCAACACGCACACATTTTAGAATTTTTACATAATCTGTATACTAATCAAATCAAATCAAAATAATTTATTTATTTTGGGCATCAGGCCCATAATAATAACAAATAAATTTTGAATGCGAAGTGTGTCTGTTTGTCTGTTACCTCTTCACGCCCAAAGCGCTGAACTAATTTTGCTGAAATTGAGTATGGAAATACTTTGAGTCCCGAAAAAGGACATAGGATACTTTTTATCCCGGAAAATCTTAAAGTTCCTACGCGATAAACGAATTTTGGCACAATGGAGGAGCATCTTTTAGTATTTAAAAAGAAACATTGACATTAAGTGTAAATTTCTAGGAACAAAGATATTCGGTGGGTGGAATACTTCGAAAGGTTATTAATATACGAGATCTTTAACAATAGCGGCGACTACAAATAACATCATAACAAAACGCTCGAACATTTTCATATCAAGTAAAATGCCCTCATTACGCTCCAGAGATTCCTCTCTTTATTTATGAAATAAAAATGAAAACATTTGCGGTGCGCTGACGAATGACCACCCGGCCCCCCGACCCACCTTCCACCCCGACCCTCGTCACTGAGAGGAGGGAGGTTGCGACATTATATAATTCACCGTAGTAGGCGTATTATTTTAAATTATTCCACTGATTTATTGCGAGTCTCTGGGTAAAACGAGGTTATGACGCTACCCTTACTTTTCTTTTTTAAGACGGAATAAATATCATTTTATTAAATAAAGAGGAAAAAATGATTTAACAACTCTTTAACATAGTGCTCTAAAATCTTAATCGCAAAGTCAGTACTCTTAGTAGTTTAAGTTTCAGATATTATTTGTACACTTTGTACACACTTTGTACACTCTGTCATAGCTTTATCAAAGAGCTGCAAATGTTCCTAGAATGCTATATTATGTATTCTCCTGTTAGTACCAGTGTTACATTATTGAAGATCCAATGCAGGTTCCTCGTGATTTAACTGGCCTAAAGCTATACTCGTAGTAAAATTTAAAAGCCCTGAAGTAACATATTCTAAATGTTGGGTGACGATGGATAACCATGATTGCCACCATTCCAAAGCTGTCTATACTATAAGTATAAACATTCGTCAATTATACAATACGTGACCGCTTGTTTTGTTTTATCATATTTTTGTGCTAACACTGAGAAGCCACATAGAAAAACAAGCAATGAAAATCTCTACGGAGCATTCTGTGGAACCTAGGTAAAGTAAGTAGGTATACGCGACTATTGTAATGTGCGATCGTAGTGCAGTTTAATTTGGCGTAGGGGTGTGGGGGGAGGCTGGCGACTGCTAGGATTTTTCAATTACCAACTTTGTACCGCTCGCTCCAATCTCGAGAACAGAGCAGTACAGCACAGAGGCTGGTAAGTTTATAGTGGTTATAAAAGTGTAAGGAGTATTCTCTTATAAGGATGATTTATACGAGTAAATTTTATGCTTCATATGATTCATTGTCTTTTTTTTTGACTCAATACAACACCTCAACCTCCTAAGATCAGCATTAACACTTCTCACACTGCATTATACTACTATGCAGTAGCTACAATGTTATTACTTACAATTTAAGCTTTTATTCCTTGAATCATCACAAAGACGAAACAAATTAAGATATTATAAAGCACATAAATAAACATGTCAACTTCGTAGCTACAATGCCACTCGCTATAACGCCATTTTATCTCTGTCTTCAACAACTAATAATAACAAAAAGTAATAAAACTAATTGTTAAAGTACTCTATGGAGAAAGGAATTCTTAATATCAGTGCGCGCTAACTAGGGCCGTATAATATTGGCTGGGCGGAATGCACCCCCCGCCCGCCCACCGCCCGCCTAAGGCTGAATCTACATTCTTGTCCCGCGTAACACCATACTCGGACAATGTTGTTTATGGCACTTTTATGGCAGAAAGTTTAGCTATAAGCCAACACATAAAAACGCTCTCAACCGATATATTAAAATAGGTCGGTGCAAATTGAAGTAAGGTGTCCTTACCTTACTTCAATTTGCACCGACCTATCTTGTGTACATAGTACCATTTATTTTACAAGTTTACCGTTTTCTTTATAATATTTAACATTTGGTAAGATATTATTACATTACTGTAGCCAAAAACTAGGCTACTGCACCTCTTCTATTTAAAAGTATATTTCGTGTCAGTCAGACATTGCCGCTTAAAATCTCGCTTCTACGAAGGCAATAAAGGACATCGAAAGTATTTAATATATTAGGAGGCAATATGTGTACGGGCGATCGCGCAGTAAACGCCACTTTTAAATTGGATTCCGTCGTCTTTGTTTCGCGTCTCCCCTTCACGAATTATTGACGAGTTCCTGTGAGTCTCCACTTGATACGAGTACCGATAGGGTAAGGAAAATATTTCAATGGTTACCATGATGGTTGACATGATGTTGTTAACATCATCGGTTTTTATATTCTGTGTGAGATAAAAATACTAATGACTAATTGCCGCACTCAGAGTGGAACATTAATTACTTAAATCATAAATGTAATTAATTTAAAATTTTGACATAAGCCTCATAAATTATCTGTCAAACTATTCATTAAATTGAAGGTTAATCATCATTAAATGTATCTGAGTATGGCGGTCAACTTATAAAAATAAAAACGAAAGTATAAAATATCTGAGAAATTGATTGCAGATGGCGGACTCACAATATTTGGTGGTATTATGTCAATATTGTTAGTCACGATCTGGGTTCTACGTAACTTGACCAAATCACATAGGCACGTCAAATGCCTATAAATATTTTTCTGTGATAGTACTTTAGCAATTTGTGTTTTTACTTTATCAAAACCTGATTAGTGTTTATGTCTTAACTTTTAAAATAATAATTATTTATCAAAGCAATGACCGTTGACAGGGCGCCCGTAGGGATTGCAATCCGGATACTTCGAAATCTGAAAAATCCGGATAATCCGGATTTTTGGGCCTATGAGAAATCCAGATTTTTATTTTTCAAAATCCGGATTTTCGGTTTTTTCGAATAGTAGATAAAATTATGAAAAAGAAGCTTTTACGTTATATAAAATTAATTTAAATGTATCGAGTAATATCTGACATACAAATTCACGTATGTATTTTATTTTTTTTCACAACTTTGCATGGTCCACACATGCCAAAGTCAGAATTTCGTATGTCTAACATTCCATTGTGTAGTTATTTGGTGGTTGTAATTACATATCTTCACATTTTTTCATTTTATTTAAAAGAAATAATAACATATTTTAATTTCTTATAACCTAGCTCTTACTTTAATGAATGAATGAAATATTCTTTATTGTGCACACTTATAAAGATACAAAAGGAATACAAGAAAAAGACAAAATATTCAGGTGACACAATGGCGGCCTTATTACTAGGTAGCAATCTCTTCCAGGCAACCACGGGCAAAGGTGAAATTGCAGTAAAGAAGAGAAACGTGCATGTGCAAACAAAAGAATGCAAAAAAATATACATATTTAAATACGTTTGTTACGTATGTTTAGGATTACATTAAATATATATACAGCATTCATAATACAAATATACAATAATACTATACATAGATATTATAAATATAATAGAATAATATTATACTTAAATTACTAAAACATATTTAAATAATTATAACAGACACGGATAGTAACTAATAATTTAAAGTGTAATTTAACTCACAACAAATGCATGGATTTTGATTAAGTATTATTTTTACACATAGCTAAATAATGCGACTTGACGGGACTTTTGAAAGCATTCAATGTTTTTGCAAGTTTGATATGCTTTGGCAACGAATTCCAGAGCCTTATACCAGTAACAACGAAGGAGGAACCGTAAAATTTAGTTTGATGCACGGGTATTTCTAGTTGATTATTCGACGCAGATCTGAGCTCCTTAACAGTGGCTTGACGAAATATTAATTTTTCTTTTAAGTAAATGGGTATCGTAGGATCATTTATGATAATATTGTAAACAAGTGATAGTAAACGAGCATCCCGTCGGAACCGTATGGGCAGCCACTTGAAACTCGTACGAAATTCAGACACGTGGTCAATTTTTTTTAGCCCGAATATAAATCTGATCGCAAGGTTTTGAAGTCTCTCTAGCTTATTTAATTGATCATCGGTCATATTTGTCAAACAAGCTTCAGCATAGTCGAGGATTGACAAGAAAAGGGACTCAGCGATCTTAATTTTAGTTGGGATTTAATAGGTAACGAAGGCGACAAACAGAGTACCAAGTTGCAAAGATCCTTTTACTGGTTTTGTTTGTGATGAGACCAAGATAATGTATCATCAAAATACACACCCAAGTTTTTCACACATTTACTAAAAGGGATCACTACGTTGTTTAGGCATACGGGAGGTAAGCTATTCCAGTCAATCCTAGATACAAGCCCAGGACTGCCGATAATAATTAGCTGGGTTTTAGATGGATTAATTACCAGGCCGTGGCGCTTACTCCAGTCATTAATTAATTCCAATTCCGTGTTGAGAGAGCTAACAGTGCTACATAGATAAAACAAAGAGGTATGAGTATATACTTGAAAGTCATCAGCATATAAATGGGACAGTAGAGAAGTGGATTTAGTGATGGAATTGATAAAAATTGCAAATAGAAGAGGTGACAAGACCCCACCCTGTGGGACACCGGCTAAAATGTTACTCCAATTCGAAAAAGATTCATTCAATTTGACTCTCTGACGACGACCAACGAGGTAGCTACGAATTAAGGCAACCGCTGCCGGAGATAAGTTGATAGACCTTAGCAAACTCAGCAAAATATCGTGATCAACTGTGTTAAATGCATTGCTAAAGTCTAACAATGCCAGTATAGTAAGTAGTTTGTTGTCCATGCCATGACGAATGTCATCGATCACTTTAATTAATGCCGTAGTGGTACTGTGCCCCCGACGAAAACCGGACTGAAAGGAACTTAGGATATTATTGTCAAGTAAGAAGTTTGTAAGCTGGTAACTGATCAACCGTTCTAAAACTTTGGAAAGGAAAGGTAATACTGAAATAGGACGGAAGTCAGATACCAACTTTGGCCTAGAGGTCTTTGGTAACGGTATTACGTAAGCATCCTTCCAAACACTAGGGAAAACACAAGTATCAATACAGTGATTGAAGATATGGATTAATACAGGGGTGATGGAGTCAAGAATGGGAATAATCATCTTACGACTAATTCCATCGTCACCTACGGCATTTGAGGAAATATGTTTTTTGACTTCCACTCCAGTAACATGGCTTAGAATAAGAGGCGGTAACTCAGGAATTGGTACATTTGCAAGGTGATCAGGTGTACGGGATTTTAGAGCCGGACTCAAAAAACTAGAAGCACAGGTAAACTGTTTGTTCAATACGTCAGCGTTTATTGAGCAAGTACCATCTACCGAGTTTTTTCCTACCCCAAGAGTCCTTAAAAACTTCCATACTTTACACGGATCAGCATTTTCAACAGAGGAGTGGATGTAACGACGCTGGGCATCTCTACACATTTTGTTGCAACGATTCCGTATTTTAATATATTTTTCTCGTTGAACACTGCAATTGGTCAGTTTATATTTGGCTTTTGCAGAATGTTTCTGCTTAATCAAGGCTTTCAGATCGTCAGTGATCCAGGGCGCAGGTAACTGCATTATTATGTTTTCTTTATGATAATATAAATGCAATGATGATAAATTTATCTACAATTAGTTTAGAACATTAGTATTGAATACAATGTTTCTTCTATAAAATAACATGTTGGTTTGTTTACATTAAGGTTATAATTATAAATTATAATTGTTTGCGTTACCAATGCTGATTTGTGATTCTGTCTAATCAAATAAAGGAATATAGTAAGTTTATAATAATATAACGAAATGTTGATTTAATGATTAAATAATTATTTTAAGTCATTATTCTGTGCAATAGCCTAAATATAAATATATTATCCAACTGCTAGGCAAAGACGCTGCCCAAATCTTTCACTTATGTTGCTCCAGCATCAGCGTTTACCAGCCCAGCTCCAGTGGGGAGTTCATAACCGTGTTCTAGGCCGTAAATAGGATCGTCGCAATGTCAGGATTGCAGTGATCTGTCTTCGGAGGAAAAAATACCTCCAAAGTATAGCGCTATCTTTTCTTAGGCCTAGTTACCCACTCAGTCGATATCCAGCCTAGACGTACGCGAATAACGTGAACAGCTCAATGCCACTTTAGCTTGGCCGTCTTGATTATAGTTTGGGAGCACATTATGTGTTTTTTTTTTGTTTAGGTTTAAGCTCTATTGCTCTTTGCCAGACCCTGAGTTGGAACTTTTGTAAATCGTAAATCGGTCAATAATCGAGTTTGCGAATTGTTGGTTATGATAAGCGAAATACACATATCAACGAGTCTGCGTTTCAGTAAAATTGGTAAGTCACCATTCCTCATGGACCAGTTTTTCTGCCTTTCTGTTATCATAAGAAACTAATTGGCCCAAGTACAGGTACTCGTTGACATAGTGAATTCCTTGCTCATCCACTTCGACCCTACGTCTCGTACTGTTGATCATTATTTGTGTCTTTGGCCTATTTTTAGTAAGTTCTCTAGGCTTGCAGAACTTGGAGCATAATTTGATGATGTGCGGCTGTAGGCGCAAAAATGACGCAGTAGTCGATAAAGCGGAGATTGCTTAGGATTTTCTTGTTAACTAAAGTTTTACATTTTTAAATAGTTAAAAAATCAAGGTATTTTTAAGTTGTAATAATATTTAAAGTACCAGATACTGTTATTTTAAAGTCTTCCTTTTTACACTCATGTGAAAATCGCTAACTTCAGAAAAATGATATTTTTTTTAAGACGTTTTATTTTGCACTTTTAAAATGAATATTAAATAAAGAAATATTTTGAAAATAACACACATTTAAAGTTGTTTATCAAAAATATTTACAAAATTGCAAAAAATCCGGATTATCCGGATAATCCGGATTTGAGGATGAAAAAATCCGAAAATCCGGATTTTTTTAAAAATCCGTTTTTTGCAATCCCTAGGCCGCCGTAAGGGCTACTGACGCATGTGTGCAAAAAAAAGATTTTTGCGCCTCTTTAGGCAAATTTTTTGGGTCCTTGGTTTTGGCGCCCCTAAAGATGGCGATTTGGCGC
Organism: Lysandra bellargus; assembly: GCA_905333045.1. Classification (NCBI taxonomy): domain Eukaryota; kingdom Metazoa; phylum Arthropoda; class Insecta; order Lepidoptera; family Lycaenidae; genus Lysandra; species Lysandra bellargus. The sequence goes on from HG995326.1 coordinate 7,757,742, forward strand.
CACTAGAGGATGGCGCCCGTGTGCATTGCACACATTGCACATATGGTAGCAGGGGCCCTGACCTTTGACAATTTTATTCTATAATTTTACTCACACAGGAGCAATTTTAAACTTCGAATAAAGTTCATAGTAAAGTTTAATTATTTCTGTAATGACACTAAAACTAATCTAATGTGTTATAAAAGGTTAATAAAGTAAAGCGTCGTTTAATATAGAGCCTGCGACTGCGGCTAGACTCGTTACTGCACTTTATGAAACTGTTTACGACCAGAGATTGTATCGTCAAAGGGAGTAATTCTCGGGCTTCGAATCTCGACTCGTTCTACCTGTACGCGCCCTATGTTGAGCCATATGAGAGGTTACGAGGGAAAGCTTGAGAATCAAGATCAGAGGTACAAGAATCGAACCCCAAGTATAATTACTTACCGCTTTCTTAATATTTTAGATAGCAACCAAGTCTATAAAATATCATGTTCATAAAAAATAAAATGTAAAAACTGCCTTTGTTCCCGAGGTAAAATAATAATATTGGGAGGTTAAAAATCAACAGCTACAGCCTGCACCTTATTTCAGTCCTATGACTAGACTTGAATCTATTGAAATGTTAGAATATTAACACTTTGTTTTAGGTCCCAAGCGCACTAAAAATATACATAATTAAAATATAATAGAAAGTAAAAAACTAACCAATCTTCCCGCAGTCGGGTAAGAATAAAACGAAACATCAATACTTTCGATACAAAGTCGACCCGTGATCGGAATACAGGGATGCGAGGGTGGCAACATTATGCATGCGATCAATACTGCACCCTCGCGCCGAATACATTAGCCGTATTTGCATAGCATGGGGATGGACGTACATAGCATTAGTATTCTGATTAAGATAAGTTTTATGTGTAGTCCATAATGGGATGAGACATTTTGTTCGTAAACTTATATAAATTAAAATATTTTTCATCAATTGTTAAGATTTTCCACGTTGGCCCTTGATAAAGTCATACGAGCTATTATGAAAGTGTAAGAGGTCTATTCGTCTATGATTTCCCATTATCGATATTGATGCTGCTTGGTACAAACAGCATCGTAATCATGGTGACAATTAAAGTTAATCATCATAGGCCAACGCGGTTGAATTGGCTACGAAGAGATTGCTTATGTTAATCCGTAGAATTGTACTATCATGTTTACTTATAAATATTTACATTCAATGATAACATAAGGTGATTTCAAGACAACCAACTCGAGATGACCAGTCTTACTTGACACATGGCCGCCCCACCCCGCATCCCGCACTCACCGCTCGGACTTTAATTAAGCCGCGACACTCGTCTCCTTGTTACGGTAGGTCCGTATTGATTATGTACACTCATGTACACACTATTATATTATAAACTAGCGACCCGCCCCGGCGTCGCACGGGTATAAAGTATATAGCCACTGAAAAAATGATTAAAATGGATAGCCTATGATCCTTCACGTGGTCAACTTCTTATCTGTGCCAAATAACATAAAAATTGCTCCAGTAGTTCGCGAGATAAGCCCATTCAAATAATTTCCCCCGGTTTTTTCACATTCTCCTATTAGTCTTAGCGTGATAAAATATTACCTATAGACTTCCTCAATAAATGGGCTATCTAACACTGAAAGAATTTTTCAAATCAGACCAGTAGTTCCTGAGATTAGCGCGTACAAGTTAGCCCTTTCAAATAATTTTCCCCGTTTTTTCCCCATTTTCCTCTATTTCTTCGCTCCTATTAGTCTCAGCGTGATAAAATATAGCCTATAAACTTCCTCGATAAATGGGCTATCTAACACTGAAAGAATCATCAAAATCCGTTGCGTAGTTTTAAAGATTAAACGGAACAAACGGACATGAGGGAAAAAAAGCGACTTTGTTTTATAATAAGTATAAAAGTAAAAAACTGAAACTGTAATCACTTTTGCCCGCTTTCTGTGGCTCTTGGCCTAGGATTTTATATATTCACTAAATTACATTAACCAGCAACACTGATAAATAGATACTTACTCCTATAAAAACCTCACAAGCCGAGCATCAGTTGTCCTAAATTCAGTCAAAAGCATAATATGTATGAAGGTACTATTTCTAATAAGGAAGCATTATACTTTACTTTTGTGGCTGGTGGCCCGTGTGCGGGAGCCCTTAATTGATCAAAATAACTGAATCGCTTGCCAATTTATAAATTGTTTCTGTCATCAAATAAACAAACCCTAAAATCCTACTGAAGTGAGAATATTGGAATTAATTTCTTTAGCTATGCGCTTTCGTCTTAAATTTTCGTCATATTCTTTCATTCAACTTATGTTTTGGCGCATTCAATAATTGAAAGAACGCAACGCCAATATTGTCATTTTTGAAGTTTTGGATACGGGCGTCGTCGCGGGCACATGCCTCACGTTCGCTGTTGACTGCGCTATAACGCATGCCCTTGACGAACAGAAAAAGGCACAGTGTGGACAAAGCTATTTAGACATTTTTAAAAGCAAAACAATTTGTTCACTTCACAAGATATACCTATCTAAATAAGAATAGTCGATAGGTATACGGATTAAGTGCGTCGCAGGCGACAGGCGACAGGCGGCAGGGGTGGCAACTGGCAATAATTAGGAGCGCGGATTAGAGAGCGATATTAGCTGGAAAGTCTCGGGCTTCGGCGTTTTACAAGAGAATTGCGCCAGTAATTAACCCAGCCAATTCCGATAAGAGCAGGTATTTGTGTCGCGAACCCTCCCAACGACTTATTGGCTCCCGCTAAACATTTCCTCCGAGCACAAAATTAAAAGAAGCCGTTCCCTAGCAGATATACGTACTTAATTATTGTGCCGTACTATCAAGAAATTGATTCGTAGACAGAATAATATTATGTCGAGTCGTAATTTAGTCGGATTTCGTCGAACGCAAACAAAAGAACACGACTATCATTGACTTGACATAATACGATCAAATTACGTAGACCTTCTGATTTTTGAATGTCAATGTATTTTCCTAATAGTACGTAAAAAAACAAACAAAACTTTTAAATAAAATGCCAATATTCGAGTTACAGTGCAAACGCTTTGTAAGCATTTTCATCGAAGTTAGGAATTAAGTTGTTGTGTGATGTTAGCATTTATTTTAGCAAAAACTAAGTTCCACCTAATGAAATACGATACTTAAACAATATCAGTGTAACAAAACTAACAAATCATTTCACTCCGACGGCCAGGCAAAAACTTCCTATTGTCCGGTCTCTGTCATAAATAGTAGCAGGAAACTCGATCCGGTAATAAAATACACGTATATGAATACAACTCTTGAGTTTAATTATATATAGACAATAATGTCTTGAAGGGGCTTGCAGTATGGACTCGGATGGTGTACGACGACTCGGCGGGAGCCCTGGGACGGGGAGGGGGGAGTGCAGCCCGTCGCCATGGCAACCGCCCCCGCCTAATCAATTGCAGAAATATGTACGATCCATCACCAGTGTGACTTGAGCCCCGCCAGTTACCGACGCTGTGCCGTACACTTTAACAATATATTCTTACTATGTCTTGATTGCACCTATTGTGTGTCTTATTGGAATTTTCTTTATTGTTCACAAACTCTAAAGGTGTTATTTACTAACTTCTTTATGTTTTTGTACAACAGCATCAGCTCGTTGAAAGATTTCTAAATTTTGAAACTTAAGTTTTCTTAGAAGTTCCGATGAATACTTAAACGCTTAAAAAACACAAATTAATAGATTCCGCTATCAACGTGCTTTTTTATTATTAATGATAATATTTTGTACAAGAAAAAAGACACTAACCTAACTTGTTCTTAGTACGTAGGTATGTACATTGTACATAGGTGCCTGGTACATTTCAATATGAAGTATTGCTACGAAAATTGTAGAACTGCTACGAAAGTGCTACGAAAAAATTAAACCGAAAAATAACATATCTTTAGAAAATTGAGAAAGTATAAGTGTTTTGTAACTCTGAGATTATTTACGTAATTTAGACCTATATATGGTGATTTTTTGGGAATTTTTGAAAGCTGAAGAATACACAATAATAAACGACATTAATTGTATCCGCATCTATAGCAACTACCAACCCGTTTCGCGTCTAAGCAAAGTTGAAAAGGAATACACGAGGGTTCAACACATTCTGGTCGTTTTACGTTAGAATGCCCGGCGACATTACGCACACTTTCGAAGCGAAGAAAAGACGTATAACCTTAACTATGGACATTTATATTTATACTGCTTTGTGATAACATATTTCTAATCATATCGAGCGATATGGCGACTATACAATATACGTCATGGTTCGATTTACATTTTTTACTTTTCCCCAAGTGATATTGCGAGTTTCTTACGCCGGTTCTTCTCGCCGGGATAGTTCCCGAACCGGTGGTAGGCACCAGTAGTATCAACGTTCTGAAAGTATTTGTTGCAAATCTATTCGGAAATAAAACAATTTTTTTTTTTTTTTTATACTTAGACAGCAAATAACTGTTAACCAAGATCAGCTTAAAGATTTGTAATAACTTTTTTCCGAATCCTTTTTAAGCCCTTGCAGATTTTCTTTGAAATTTCCAAGAAATAATTACACTGAATAGGAGAAGCATATAACGTATTAACATTACGTGCACAGTGCATCATACACTTACAATGAATGTGACATGGTTTCATCCTCCCATCGAGACAGTTTTTACAGCAGCACTTTTTTGCACCTTCTCGTAGCAGTCGTAGCATCATCTTACACCCATAACTATATCTCCATTTGATTTAATATAGCCTGAAAATATAAGATAAATAATAAATAATCTGAAACAATAATAGTTAATTATTATAAAAGTTATAGCAATTTAGGTACTATTTTTGCGCGCCGCTCCGCCTACGTCAATACCATATTATCCACGTAAATACTTTACTTTTTTTAAATATATATGGCATAGATATATTTATTGATATTTTAAACTTTACAGTCTAAATGACCAAAGTCCAAACCAACAACCAAAAATATATTTAGTAGTTTTAGCCTGAACCAAAATACTCCAAACTTTCGCATTTACTTACAATTTAGTGTGATTAAAAATATTAGTTGTATTAATATCGTGCGGGCACCTGCGGCTGATGGGCGACAAATGGCGCAGTACATCATCCAGCTAATAGCTTATTTAATGCGCCCAATGCTCCGTAAACATTAATTACTCGTAGAACCAGATTTAGCCTCCAAATATTATGTCTGTATTCGTTCTCATACCGCGAAAAATAATAAATTAGAGTAAATTTTGACTACAGCTACTTTGGTGATGAAGTTAATTTATCACTGTAAAATGCGCAGTAGCTAATAGAATTGTAACCTTATAAAAAAAGAAGAGGCATTCCATACAATCGTCAGCGCGAAAATGAGTCACCCTCGAAATGAGTGAGCTCACTCATCTGAGAACAGTATAGTATCTGAGAGTACAGTATTGACATCGTTGCAGTAGCTGACATATCCCTGGTGGAGCTGACAGATAAAGACAGATTGACAAGCTTTTGTTTTAATATGGATGCAGATAAGGGTGGACGCTTTGTGTGGTGACACATCGGTTCGGTTCGAAAACCTTGTATCACACTTACCAGACATCGGAAAACTTAAACAAGGACTACTTTATTTTAAAAATTATAAGTTACATAAATATATTGATTACATAATATCTAGAATTTTACTGTGTTTACCTTTTTAAGATTGAATGCTTTGTTGAACAGAAAGTGTAGACAGAAAGTGTTCAGAGTGAGACATGATTCGTAATTCTCCTCTAGATACTTCAAGAATACATAGATCTTCCATTTGAGGTTCACATTGGTTCATTTCGGTTCGAATAACATTCAGTGGAAAAAAGAGTTAGATCCCTCATCTTCCTCCAAGAACCTGAAATAATATAAAAATTGAAATATTAATATAAAAATTTTCATACGAATTTTTGAATACATAATATAGGTACGTGGGTTTAAAAACATCCTTATGTTTTGTGGAACATTGAATAATAGTATAATGTCTAGTTTTCTAATAAGTGTAGTTTTAGTATCTAGGCATATATTTATCCCTTCTGTGTACAATAAACTTCGTGGAATGTATTCATATATCCCACACAGTGCACCCCTTAAAGTAACTTAAAATGCTCTCACTCCATTATGCAAGTTCAAAATCATATTCAAAATCACCATCGGAGCAAACGACCGTGTCCGCTATTCTATTACCGACCCTTGCCAGAATAAATTCCATCGAAGCGCAATAATAATAAAAAAATGTCGAGAGCTTGTCGCGTGCAAAAGACGTGCGGTCACGCGGACCTCGCTCCTCACCCCAGTCCTACCTCCTTCCTCCACGATCACCCCCCAGAATATAATATGCATTATGCGAAATCCGTAACTCTTATGTTAAGTCTGGAGAATAACTTCAATATTTTTGCTCAAAGCTGATATCAACTTTATACTGACGAGGTAAGGTTGGATTTCGCGGGAGCTCAATTTGTGAGTTACGTTATTTCTCCATGTGCACTCGTTATGGTTTCCTTAGGGCGGACGAGGCCTGCACTCTAAAGATAACGCCGGGTATTAATCATAGTATTATCGGCCGGTGGCAGCGTCTTTGTTATGACACCGCGTTATTGCAGTTTTTTCTCTATTTACCCTCGAGTGAGCGATAAACGTTAGAGAGTGAATTTTCCGGCCAGATGTTTTTGTAATACTCTCCTATTATCGCCGCGGCAATAAAATATTCAATAAAAGTGAGATAACATCGCAAATTGAAAAAATATAGACGTAAACATTGTAGAAATACAGCCAGCCTGGCCAGATGTTCACTAAATCTGCGAGGAATAAAATGCTAAGACCATTTGCATTACCTAAATAGAAGGTTTTTAATAAGCACAGGTAAAAACTGTCAACAAAAATGTGATATTATCAAGACAATTTTGAGTAAACTGTAAACTTTTTAGGAGCCAATATTTTTAGTTTCCTACATTTTTTATCACACATTTACTATCATTTTTGCGCGATTAAAGCAGCACATCACGGTTCATTACTCATCATCTGGAGGTCAATGTTGTTGAATAAACTTTTTTCCGGTAAATTTTTCCAAAAGGGCTAAGAGATGACTGGCTCAACTGAAGCTTACATATCTTGTGGGGGACGCAACAATTTGTATGATTAATGAGCGAGGCAGCGCGAACAGGAAATCTGAGTCTCCATAGGGCGCTTACGTCGTCAACTTTATGTCGACATTGTTAAAGGCCTCGGTACTTAGATAACGCATTCGACAGTTAATGTCTAAAAAAATAATATGTGGAAAGCCTCAACTCAAGGACTTTGACTTGAGGCTTCGCAAGCACCATGTACTGTCCACGTAGTGTCAAATCCGAATCTTTGCTGTCGAAATTATCTGCAAGTTAATTGAAGAGTGATGTTTGGCCTCAGTCGCTGTTAATATAAAAGAGCGACAATACTTTAAAATAAGCAGTTCGTCACTTTTAAGGTGATTTTTACCTACAGGATATATCCATAATAGAGTCCAGCTGCTACAAATATACAGCAGATACAAATAATTGAACATCTATATATATAAAAATGGATTTTCAAATGTGTTAGTCACGCTGAAACTCGAAAACGGCTGAACGGATTGGGCTGATTTTAGTCTTAAAATATTCGTAGAAGTCCTGGGAAGGTTTTGAAGTGACACGAAGTTCACCGGGACAGCTAGTAATGTTTAAAAATCATAGATAATAAACAAAACTACCTGAATAAATTGTGACATAAAGTAGCACCTAAAGCTGTTATATGTATATATAGCTTAAAAATATCCAATTCCTTTATTAAAAAAAAATACACGTTTATATTCACTAACGGCACCAGCAAGCGCGTTCATACGTGTGCGCCCAGCGGGATCATTTTTCAAGTTTCATGAAGAGCTCCGGCGCGGGGCAGTGGATCAAAATACATTTCGCTAGTCGCCGGTGATGGATGGCGCTATCCCCTCAGAGGGAAAGGGTTGCCTCCCTCCTTTCCTTCCCCCCTTGTCGCCCTCCCTAGCCTCCCGACGCGAGGGGTCGCAGTAAACGAGAAAGCGATGGAGGTACACTATCAATGAATGTAAAATAACGATATCGAATTTGGTTGTTCAAGGATGTATTGGTATTATTTTATATTAGATCTAAAATATATTTTCTATATTTTTGTTTTATGAATGCAGCGAGATTATTATGGTATGGTATAGTCGTTACATTTTATGTGAAACTTCAGCAATTCCGTATCATTTTGGTAAAAACAAAAAAAGCTGTTTTTACTCGCACAAAATTTATTTATAAGTACCTCACTTTTACGAATTCTCTCCGAAACGGTGTTCTTGGGTACTTGAAATATGTATTAGAACAATTAATATGTGACACAGTAAAAAAGTATCTAATATTATTAACTATCTAAGAGCACTGTAACTCGATATACAAGAAAAACATACAGTTCAAACACCGTAAGTGAAAGTCAATATGACAAAAAACTTTCAGCCGCTTATTTGCTATGCCATTTATTACAGCAAACACGACTAATATAGAAATAAGAAATAAGTTAATATTTTAACACGTTGTATAAAATTCTATCAATGAGAAACCGGAGAACCTAGCGGATTTTTAAAATGTATATTTATCGAGTTATTGAGAAAAACAAATTTGGTACAATACTAGCTGTTGCCTAGAACTCTGTTACGCCTAAATTTGTACGCGCCTATATTGTACACTTGTCTAATATAAAAGCTATGTGTTTAATGTGTTGATCGGAACTATATCATACTGTGAGTTATGACGTTGTAGCTCCCATTATTATAAATGCGAAAGCGTGTCTGTCTGTCTGGCTCTCTGTTACCTCTTTATGAACCACTGAACCAATCGTATTTAAAATAACTTCAATTGCCTGATTATTTTAATCATATTCATAATCAACATTGAATAAAATTTTGATATATTTAAAGTGCAGTTTGAATTATAAATTAGGTTAATTTTAATAACCGAACATTCAAAGAGCACTTTAAATATATCTAAATTTTATTTTATGTTATACATCTCATACCATTGGGCATTGAAGTTAAAATCGACGGAAAACTGTTTGTTTACAATCCATCACTCCGTCATATTACAATCTCGCGGTGTTTACAATCTTACGGTGACATAATATATACACTATACAGTATAGTTTAATAGATTATTATTGTATGAGACAGGATATGTATAGACGGGGGCGGATATTTCATTTCCTACATTAGCGACGTTTAATTTGTCGGTGATCAGACGACAATATCCAATATGTATTTCCGTTTGTACACATAGACAAAATATCTATATACACTTCAAGTCAACAGACAGACAGTTTAGGGAGGTAGCCTACCTAATTTAACCCGTCGATCGTGGGAAAACGAGACACAATAGATATTCTATTATTAGTCAGGGAGCCCTAGAACAATTTTTTTTTATTACTATCAAGCTAATTTTTTGTGAGTAGCTTCATTTTGATAAGACAAACAACTTTTTTATTTGCGAAAAATCTTGAAAGTGGTAGCTAACAGAGATAGAAAGGATTTCATACTTTTATTTGATGGTCCTAAAATATGGATTGTTCTATTTGTAGGACAATGTTACTCTTAAATTATATAACTATTAACCTACCAATATACAAAAAATCTGCTGCTTAGTGTTCCGTTATAGGGTTCTGTAATCAACAAAACTTGGTTGACTACGGTACCCTAAAACGGAACCCTAACCAGCTGATTTTTTGTTCTAGGGCTCCCTGACTATGTCTCGTTCACTGGTGACCGTATGGGAATTGATGAATTAATCAATATTATTTTTTAGGTAAGTATGTAAATAATAATATGTATGACATATATTACTTGCTTAAGTAATCGGCAGATATTTATTTTCTGACACAATTTTTGTTTAGTAAGTACCTAGGAAGGTAATGTATTAATCTGGCTTTAAAAAATGAAAATGTCAATAAAGTTTTAAATTGTCCTATAGTAAAGAGTTAAACGCGCGAGTAGATTTTGATTCAATCAACCGAACTTTTTCCTCATGTAGACATGGCTTTTATTTTCTCAGTTATTCTACTAGGTGCGTGAAATCCATCCCATTAAATGATAGCTTGTATTAGCTTGATTGCCCTCACATAATATTAGGTATATATTATGTTTGCTCACCACACCTCAGCTACTTAGGCACACACACAGCTGACAGGAAAAAACCATTTTCATACAAGTTTATCTTGAAACGTCATAATATAAGTTTATCTTGAAACGATGTCTATTAGTATTATGACTTAAATCAAAACTTCTCACCTTTAAAAAAAATAATCCATCCAAACATTAGGGATCGAAGCTTACCATCATTACAATAGCGCACTAGCCACATGTTTTGAACTTATCAAACTCTACTTAAGTTATATGCTACCAGCGCATAAAATACAAAAATCAAAATCCGAATTCAAAAGAGAGCACACGTCCCAACTTTGTCACGCGCCGCACAGAACCAGCTGCGAGTAAAAAACCCAAAAGGGTTACCAAAGGGTTGGAACCCCTAGTTTTTATCAAAATAACCCCAAGGATGGGCGGGCCAATAAAAAAGCGCGGCACGTGCATGCGCCGTGTGATTTTAAACTCATTTGAATATAGAACATTTACATAGAGCATAGAGGCCGGTGATTGGCGGGTGATTTGCGTACGCGACCTGCGCACGCTGACTCTACTTTTTTAAGTCCCCACCAACCTTTTTACTCGCCGTCGCGTGCTATGATTTACATACACTTTGCATATAAGACGCAGCAACCCTTCCCCTAACTTTTGAATGTAAAATGAGATTAGGTATTTGCATCTTTGATTATTACATAATATTATGAAGGGTATGCAGGAGCGATATTTTATAAGCAATATTAAGCAATTAATAAGCAATATTTTATAATATTATGTAATTGTAAGACGTTGTGTAAACTGTCTATTCCAACATATTAGTAGCATTATTGTAATTGCTTTACCTAAAATCTTTTACCAGTAGTTCAACAGTTAGCAGCGTTTGTACTGCAAAACTGAAAAGTCACGTAGCATGCGGGTAAATCATTAAAAAAAATAAAAAGGTAAGCGAATCGTAAGCGGCAAACAATTCTCCTTTATTTCGGAATCCGGATTGTAAAGGAAAACCTCATTAGGGGAGTTGTCCCTTTGTAGTACAATCAGCGCAGCCGGGCACTGCTCATTATCGAATTGTTTAAAATAACGAGGGGATTATCCACCTAGCTATACGTCTAACGACTCTTTGTCCGATCACGTTGTGTACGCACGCACTAATAAGACGATATTCTACGTAGTTTTTATTATTCGTGGACGATATTACATATTATTATGTATATGCCGTTATAAAACAAACGATTTCATATTAAATTCGATATTGTAATATCCAAGAAACCCAGAAAAGTTTTCATATTATGTGCATTTAATCTTACAGACTTACACGAATAACGACTTTTTCGTGTGCGAAATATCAAAACTTTTTAATGAGCACGCACAATTTAATGCATAACTAAATAAATAAGTAGCACAGGTCTTAAGCGTCTCTACGGTCTACGACAAAATTCATAAACAGGTCTCCATAAAAAAACTTATTTCCTTCTTGATTAAGTTAAAAAAATGGCTTCATAAGATTCACATGGTTGGTTTTTGTGCAATTCGCTAATTTTAATTGACAACATAAAAACTTTTCAGAAAATATCCAACTGTTTTAGTGAATATTGATAGAGTTCGTAATGACTTAATCCACCTCATGCGCTGGTGTTCTCGAATAATTTAATATCAAACACACAAGATTATTTACGTCAAAAGTAATTATTATCACTCAAAGATAAAAAGTAAACTTTAAAAATGTAACAACATTGTACCTATAGACTAGACAGTTATTTACTGAAATAGTAATTTAAAAACAGTACTTAGTACCTACTTTAAGATTGTAATACTTGTGTGACTATTTTTATTTTCACATTGTATTTTCTTTTTTAGTATCATTATTTTCTTTTAGATTTTATCTATCCATTAATGCGTATTTTGTAAGTAATAAGGTGGAGAGCCCGTCCAAAGTACACATACGTCATTACCAAGCGTGTTTACATGCTCGAAAGGTCGCGAAAAAAACGCTCCATTTGGTAATTAAATTGTGCCCTAAGGGGGACATGAACTAACTTGTCTGGCAAACAAGGGGCCACCCGCTACTGTAACGACCAATATTTGATTAACTGTAAAATCAAGAAGGACCAAAGTAACTTATTTTATGTACAAGCGAAAATATAGAGGAACATATTATAGAAGGCATTTAAAGATTTACTTATAAGATTTTTTTACAGTTTATGTTTATCTTTTTATTAGCTTGTCAGGGTTAGCAGTATTTAGTTATACTAGAGGAGGGGAGAGTGCTATTTTTGTGGTCACTCGAGCGTCATGGAGAGTGGAGACCTAGTAGGTTTTTTACATTACGCAAAACAAATAATGTAAAAAAAGCGAGCTCATGATATTTAATTCAAGGGCTCGTAAAATCGGAGATATAGCACCAGTGCTTCTCAATGGTGTTGCGCTCCGAAGAGTAAAAGAATTTAAATATCTCGGTCATGTGGTCACTGAGGATTTAAAAGACGTTGGAGACATCGAAAGGGAGAGGAGAGCGATGGCGGTCCGCTGTAATATGTTGGCGCGCAGATTCGCAAGGTGTAGTACAGATGTTAAAATTACACTATTTAAAGCATTCTGTCAAACATTCTACACCTGCAATCTGTGGGTCAACTATACGCAGCGGGCCATCAACGCTCTCCGAGTATAATATAATAATGCTTTCAGGGTGTTGGTGGGGCTCCCTCGCTGGTGTAGTGCATCAGCGATGTTTGCGCACGCTCGTACAGACAGTTTTCACGCCGTACTGCGACGTCGCATAGCATCGCTGATGTTCCGCACGCGGGGCAGCCCCAACAGCATCCTGAAAGTGCTCAGCGTCAAGCTGGACAGCCCCCTTCTGGGGCACTGGATCCATACACATGTGCATGTGCCCGGAGCGCCAGAAGGTGGCAAGTACTTAAACTAACTTATTTATTTATTTCTTAATATGGGTTAAAAAGCCTGAAATAAATGTATTTTTTTTAAACTGATAAAAAAATAAGAAGATCATTTTTTTTATTTTTTTTATTTTAGACAACAAGGACTAAATCATTTAGTTTAGTGCAAAATGAAATATCTGCGAAGCTTAGGAAAATATGAAGGTTTATTTTTTTATATTCTAGAATGTCCCTACAGGCTTACCTTACCTTTGAATCGTCAGTGCTTTTTATGGAAGCTTCTTTGGGGTATACTAAACATCCCCTATCCTAATCTGACAGATCGGATGACATTTCAATATTAAAAAAAAAATATGTTTAACCCACCACGTGAGAAATCTGATTTCTATACCATGATAACTAGACACATGTCGGAAGCCTATTAAAGCTTATTCTGACACGCTCGAGCTACTCCCGAAATCCCCTCTTCCTCCCCTACTATTAATAAACTGTCGCTCTCAAATGTACTCAAATGTTAGATACATCACTATTTACTAGTGACCAAATCAACACCTACGAGTATTAAAAATCTTCAGAAACTAGCAATTAAAAACAAAAACATATCATAAATGGTCATATAACTAAAATATGAGTCACTCAAAATTAAACATGTTGTTTGAGCAATCAAAGACCTCTATCGGATATTTTTCAAATCAATTTATTTAGCATCAAGTACTAACAACTGGCTATTCAAAAGTATCGAGTCAGACGGTATGGATGGAATATATCGACAATTGGACAGGCAGAAAGTTTCCAAGTCCAGGTACGACGGGGTAAGACGAGGGGTCCGCACAATGACCGGGGGAGTCACCCCCGTGCTTTTGTCACTCCGGCATACGCTGCGTCCACTATTGATTCACTGCTCCCAGAGCACACTGCTAGCCAATAAACAAATGTATGTAATGATTATTTGGCATTGGTCCTAGAATTTATCATTATAACAATAACATAAACTTTAAATGTAATTCTCAAGTCACGAAGCCCGGATTTAGATACTTTCAAGCAGATAAAAATTACACCGAACTTTATCATTCTAATATTCTTTAATAGAGATCTAATATTTTAATTCTGTTTCCAGTACACAACATTGTATATTTTCATATTACCTACATTATGTACTTAACTACATTTTGTTTAGATTTTGGATTAATATTTTAAAGTGAAGACAAACAAAAGTTTTTGAGTGTACACTCTTTTTACCTGAACTGAAATTGGATAGAAATGAAACAACTTAAGTGTGCGCGGCGTTTAGCCGTAAATTGCTACATTTTTAAAGAAAAACCTGCTGAGACTATAAATAGATCTGAATCAATAATAACCGCCTTTCACTGTAAAAATAGAGAAATTATTAAAATAGCAGAAGCCTTATTACGTTCATCATTAATGCTATTTTAGTGCAATTAAAATTACAACATAATGAAGAGAAAGTGCAGGATAAGCGTTGGACAAAAAATTGTAACATAGAAACTGACTCGTTCACACGTAAAGGGCAAATAAATGCGTTAAAATACGGGAAACCATTACAACGAAAGTAATTTGTATAAATAACGAATAGGAGAAAGTTAATTTAGGGTTCCGCTTCATAAAATATCATGTTCTATAAAAACATTTTCTGATATTTTTTTGTGTAAGTGCGTCCGCGTCAGTGAAAATTCAATTATTAATTTAGTTCATTGTTTACGCATTTTCTGATGCGTAGTTAAGTACGGCTTATTTATTGTTAAGAATCTCATAATTTAAATTTTAAAATGTAAATTATGAGATTCTTAGAGATGAATCTAGAAACTAGCTATATAAATTGCTGAGTTAACTTAGCTTGTGGTGACAAATTTGCCTGTGCCATTAATTAATGCCTATTAAGCCGAAGTCAAATGTAAGCAAAAACCATCTCTATTACGACTGCGGACAGTATGAATAATTTCAATATCAATTAATTACGAAAGTTTGTTCTTAACTACAGTAATTTTAAGGGTCATTTTGGTTTGATGGCGGCGTATTCTTTGATTGCGAAGCTACAAGGCGAATTTGGCGGCGCCTGGGCTAAGTATGCTAATTCGGGCAATTGAAAGCGGCGGCATACTGATGGGATTAAACGATGCGCTCTGCCCTCTGATCTATCGCTGGCATTCCACTGACGGCTCGAATATTCAAGGCTAAAATTCCCCAAATGGCAAATTCCTTATAACTCTTTAAATAGGTATCGAAGGAAGGTCGTCGAGTATTTAAATTGTTTAATAAATAGACTCATAGTTTGCATAAAGATGGTCCTCAAGACTGCTACTGTAGCCAATTTTAAGGAGTAAGCTGTACACAGTACAACTAAGTATGTTTTTACTGATTTCGAATTAGACGTCTATGAAAGTTGTGAATTCACCATATTGCCGGTCAGGTCACTTATTAAACCTTTGAAGCCGATTACCGTTTAATTGAGATTCATTCTTTACATACGGAATCTGAACGCAAGCAGATGGACAGCATTTCAGACGGTAAAGGGTTATTTTAACGAAGCAATTATCCCCCAATAATATATTCAGCATTCCATTCAAATGTCCCCTCCGTTTTGTTGTGCGTCCGTCAGCAGAGGCAGCAGCAGTTTTGTTGCATTCCGCGCGGGTCCCGTTACGTTTGAATTTGCTTACTGTGTGTGTGCGCGGCGTGCGCATGCGCGGCTCGCAGACTGATGGATGACAGGTGACGTCGGCGCCGCAAACGCACAGGGCTGACCATTTTGTACGATTAATACTTGGGAGTTCGTTTCATTTATATTACATCCTAATTATTTAATAATAGCGGTCTTACATAATTCCATCATATTATTATTTTTCATCCTGAGATGCCATGCTGCATGAAAAGCGATGCAGTAGTAACCCAATAGTTTCCGGGGTCTTGCGATAGGGAAGTTTTCCAGAGTTAGCAATTGGATAGAACTACTGAGCCAAATGCCAAAACACCAGTAACTCAGTGTTCACGATCAACAGCAGTGAAGATTTGACAAGAAATGCCGCAAAAGTAGTATCAATACATGTCGATGCATAAGACGTGGTCACCTGAAAAGCAGCTGCTAAGCCAGTGTTAATTAGGCCCATTTTGACACTGAAGAATAAAGGGTAAAATTGTTTTAAGTTTATTTTTGTCAAATGCAAGGCGTGGTCTACGCCGCGTTTTCAAATAAGCAGAGTAGACAGAAATAAGTATGGTTTCAAAAATTTTCATCCTAATTGTTTGTGAAAAAATAGCTATCGTAGAAACTACCACTAGTTATCAACCCTAAGCTTGCCTCTCATTAAAGATTCGTAGGCGGCATGCGACGGGGCTCTCTCTCGGCGACACAGTGCCGCTACTGCTTGAATACATTTAGCTGTTACTCTTCATTACCATGCAATACTTGATAAATTGATTTGTAATGGCAACGTTATTTATCCTCGCTCAAACTTTGAGTGCCTGTCACATAATAAAGAATTCAGTTACCGCAATGTCGGTAATTAGAGTTCGTAGTTTGGCTACAGCGAATTTGTGAGAATGATCTTCTGATATTTTCTTGCTTTGTGGCTTTTGCTATCTTAAAATGCTCTGAATTTGAAGTTGTTTTTGTTATTCTATCCAATTTACTAGTATTTTCAAATACGTTCACAAAATACCATTAACAATGAAACAAAACTCAATCCCTGTATTAACCTACCTTAAACCTACGTTGTACGTATAAAGTACCTAAAGCGGGCATCCATAATACATTTCATACGCTTATCCCGGATAAAAAATACCGCGGCGGGAGATAAGTTGCATCAATTTTTTCGGACACTTTGGAATCCCCTGGCGACGGCTGACCCACGTCTAAAATATTCCCCACAATACGCCGGGAATAACTAAACCGGGATAAGAAAGTGCCAAAGTTAAGCTTTTGTTGAAAACAACACACGGATCAGGGAAATATAAAATGTTAGGTTATTGGAAATACAAATTACGACAGAATAGAAAATACAAAACTGTGTGAATCTACAGAATATTTAAACAACAATAATAATAAAGTAAGTATTAATGATCTGCTACACTTATCTACCGAATAATTAAAGTAAGTAGGTACTAATATTGAGCTATTTATTCAGGAATATACGGTAAGTAAAACACATAAGTACCCTACTTAAATAAGTAAGTATGCAATTTACATTACATTTACTTATGGAAGTCATGACATCTTAGTCAAATTAAAAACTGCTCCCTGCAAGGAATTTTGATGGGTACTTACATTAAAATTTTAAAAAGACCTAAGTAACCATGTAGTCAATTCCAATACAACATTCTATAAACGACTTTTTAGCGAAAAAGGACTAAGAAGTTAGTGAAAGTTGATAAAAAATCGTTCTCAGTGTCGCCACAAAAAGCGAGTTGACGCCATGTTTATTGTATGAGTGAATCTCGAATACTTCTGTATTAATGTGTCTTTTAAACTGCTTATGCTTAATGAATAATGTCGGCAAAAAACTTTTCAATTTACTCGAATGTGTTTATAGCTTTTTGTTGCGTTTGAAATGTGTGGAACCATTTTTTTAACAGACTTTTACTGCTGTACCAAAACAATTGGAGTAATGAACTGAAAATTAGTAGGTATAACTTTCAGTTTGTTGACAATGTTTTACAAAATATAACGATTTAATGATTTAAATAAGTTTTTCCTATCTCCTTCTACTGAAGTGTAGATATTCAGTCAAAATTACTGTCGCAGAAAACAAGATGGCAATACACATGAGTATGTTGGGTCCCGATCGCAAGTCACTCTTACAATATTAATCATGGCTCTTTCAGGAAATTTCATAAAGCCACTATGTTAATGGAATTGATTGATTGTCAGTTGCGTAGTCATTCAGTTACTGAGGTCGGCTAAAATGGTTCAGTTTAACCTCTATCCATCTTATTGTTATGATATTCATTGTGACGAGCACTTTTTTCAAAGCTAGAAAACAGCACACAGGCCAAATTCCCAAAGTGTTTTAGCCAGACAAAGAATTAACAATTGGTATGATAGGTACTATTGGACACTTAAAATAGCAATAATGTAGCCATGTTTGTTATTGGTATTTACATGAAAAATTATTTAAATATTTTTATGTTTTTACATTTCAAGCTTCTTTCACCAGTAGTGTAGAACTACAAAATGAAGAGAATCTGACTTCTTAGGTCTTAAACTCCATAATAGTAGTTATGTAATGATAAAAGTTGGTGAAACATTAGCGGCTAATGCACCATCCATCACTTACCGCCGTCACCTCAACCCTTTGTTTATACACTATCTATCATTTAACGATCGCAATTATCATCAATAATGATAATATTCTGCCTAATAATAGCGCTTGGAAGGTTTTCGCGGCGTCTCACTTAGCTAACGTTCAAAGTTAGCTCTACTACACACGATAACTGCGATATATCTGCACTTTTCGTTTACAGTAGGTATATATTATATACTTTTTACAATATAATGTAATATGTAAAAAATAAAAATATGTAGGTGAGGTACTACATTTTCATACTTCCGAATCAGCTGCAGTCTAGTATAAGTATTGAAGATGATCTGTGTACGAATACTGTTATATCGTTGCTATAACTTTTTGCACCCAAACTAAAAAAATCCTTCGTATCACAATAAAAAGAATATAAACCATCCAGATAGTAATATGAAATAATAACCGCGTCCGAGTAATAACTCTCGTGAGTTTAATGCGTACTTAACAATGTTATTACACGGCAATGTAGATGTGAATGCACAATAAAAGGTTTACACGTCACGCCGGCCAGTTATTGCTGACAATATCTCCCTTACGAATTACGATACATCTCTTTTATTACCATAGGGCGAGATTCACAAATGCTGTACTTTAAACATTTTAATTTCTGTTTTGTTGCTTGGGTTATCAAATCGGACTTATATTATATCTTTCTTTTGCTGCCACACTATCCTCAAGTTTCTGAACGGTTAATCAAATCGGTGGTCAACTAACATAACTTTGAAAGAGGTAAGATCTGTCAAATATTATAATGATTGAACAAGCTTTTGGGAACTCCATTTTCACTTGACAACAGGAAGAGTAAATAAATAAATAAATAAAAATTGTTTTATTTCTGAATAGATTTTAAGGAAATGCTTTCAGAATGTTGATACCTACTACGGTGCCTACCACCGGTTCGGGAACTAACCCAACGAGAAGAACCGGCGTAAGAAACTCGCAGGGGGGCCACTTTTTTCCCAAAAAAGCGACTTAAAAATTAATATTTTAAAATAAAAATTTGCAATGCTGTAACTTAAAATTATACATTGTCAACCTACATACATAATTGTAAGTCATAAAATAAAGTAGAATAAAGTTGAGTAAACCCAAACGTATAGAAGTTTTTATCTGACGTTTATCAACCTCAAGAACAGTGGATGTTACAACCTAATTATTTTGCCAAAGGCTTGTTCAAAACCTAAACTCTAAAGCCTACATGGGCTACTTGTCACATCTAGGCATTAATTAGCGTTTAGACTTTAGACTATGAACTAGCGTTCAATCTTTTAGTTTCAGGCGTATATTTCAGCTTTAAAAAATTAAGAAATGTGAAAATTTTCTGACAACAAAATCCTATATGCAGGTAAGCTGAATCATTTCAAACCAAGAAATAGTTTAAATGTGTTACAATGATAAGTGTTGATCTTTTCGTAATAATTTAATTTTTGGAAAACTCAGCTAGTATCTATAGAGAAGTGCTGTATACTATAGCTGAGTTTTTCAAGGTGCTCTGAGGAATTGTTCGGAATCATACCACCTGCAACTTTTCGCCATCGTCCCACGCGAAAAACATACCATCCTCATCACCTTGATGAGTGGCAGTCTTCCACAGTGCGTTTTTCGCGTAACTTTCTGCCGCGCACTGTAAAACTCTGGAACGAACTGTCACCAGCAGTTTTTCCGGACCTATACGACCTGCAAACCTTCAAGAAAAGATGGTATTCCCTCTTAAAAGGCCGGCAACGCACCTGCAGCTCTTCTGATGTTGCGAGTGTCCATGGGCGACGGTAGTTGCTTACCATCAGGTGACCCGTTTGCTCGTTTGCCCCCTTATTTAATTTAAAAAAAAAAGTTCTTCTGCTTGTTGATTGTAAAGATAGGTCCTTCTGTTATCGTTCCAGCTACAATTTCCTTTTTTCATTTTGAATCTCTAGAAAGTAGAAACACCGATAAAATTTGTGATTCGCCATGCGAACATGCACGGGCCTGTCAAAGCTATGGAGTAATTAAAGTATTTATTGCGGTTTGGCCGTCGCGTTTTATTTGTGATTAATTACCATGCACATGATTGGCAACCAAAATAATCTGAATCTTAAACTTTAAATAAATTTTAGCAGAAACTGACGTATTACAGTAATTTTGCAATACGATTAACATTCTCATATTAACCACGATCAGTTCTTGTGCTAATACTCAGAAAACTTTGTTTTTCTGTGGAAATGGTAAAAGGGTAGAAGTCAAAATAATCGTACATGACTTAAAAAAATATGTGTTTTAGCTTATTTAGAAATTTTGTCGGGTTACAACAAGTGATAAACCTATTAAGTTTAAAGAACAATTCAATTTCAGTACACCAAGATATTTTTGTAATGCTAAGAACATAGCTATATCGAAAAAATATCATCTAACTAAAGTCAGTAATTTCAGTTCCATACAAAATGAAAGTGTCCTCTTGCGTAATTAAATTTTAAACATTATAAAATATTCAAAACTATGTACTATTTTGCAATATTATAGACTATCAATTAAAAAACGGCGTCTACACCTTTGTTTTCATTTATTATAACCATAAATTATCATGCCTATTATTATAAAATTACGTTTCATAATAAAATCCCAAATATCGTTCCTGTGAGTAACTCCGGTAGATAACGGTGTTTTAGGCACTCCCGAAATGGAATTCTACCATGTCGCAAAATATATTTTATTCCAACAAAACTGTTGGATCACATCACGTAACTTTTAGAAAGCCATTATATCACTTCGTTTAGTTTTGGTGGAAAAAGTGCACGCACAAAAAAAAATCCTAAAATATTCCTGTGAATAACGGTAAGTCTAGGTAAATTCTAAAGTAAAGTACGCGAGTCTGGATACGCAGTCTGAAACAGTATGTTTTGGTGATCATAAACACAGAGAATTGTTTTCAAGGTAAGATATTTGTCAATATGACGATACATTTTAGATGTTAAAATTCATATTTTTCCATCCTGTAGATAACGTAATACGACTTAGGGCTAATTCATATTCATAAAATTATTGTTATTGCGTAAATTGAATAAGTTGGTATAGTAAATGTACCTGCAATTAATAAATAGTTTTTTTTTAATGAAATAATGGGGCAAACGAGCAAACGGGTCAGCTGATGGAAAGCAACTACCGTCGCCCATGGATACTCGCAACAGAATTACGCTCTTTCTTCAAGGTTTGCAAGTCGTATTGGTCTGAAAATTGATCACCCCTAATGACGATCTCGCAATAAACTTTCATCTTTTTAAGTTTTTTTTTATTCATGATTATCTCGAAAACTTACGAGTTAAAAACACTGTTTGTTTTTGAGGAAATTATGTAGAAATTTCACTTCCTAGTTAGATAGTCATGTGTGTGTTTTTGTCTGTATATATAAATTCATGGAAATTTTGTATTCTTTTGGATTTGGGATATTTGCGCATAAATTAAAGCTTCAAATGTTTTCATTTAGATGGCGCCAAACACTAATGCTAAGCGATAAATCAAAAACCGAGAAAAAGTTTTTAAACCGTGTGTTTGTATTTTGTAGTTATTAATAAGACTAGTTAAAACATAATATTTTATCGATTTTACCAGTTATGTCAGTCTAACAATAAATAAAATTATGTACGTATTTTTGTTTCAATGTGGAAACATCCCAATTATCCTGTGAGTAACAATTTCTGTCAGGTGAGTAACGTTACTAACCGGATTTCATGTGAGTTACGGTCGATTATTTTGACTTCTACCCAAAAAACAAATGGCCGCACTAAAAATACTTCAGTATAGAACTTCATAGCTTATCTAGGCTAACCTATACAGTTCCATCACGCTGACTATGATAGTTTTCTTAATCTGCCTCCCCCCCTATATAGAATCCTGGCTACGCCCATGTCTACGCGTCGCGTTGAGGTCTGAATTGACCATAATGTGACACTAGTCTTACTGTGAGCAACACTACAATTCGATACCAAAATTATTGTACGTTGATGACAAAGGCGATTAAAGTGGTCATCACAATGGTCCATAGTTTATTGTTGGTCAGGATGTAGCACTCGTAGTAAAATGATCTTAATAACGCATTACTTTTACAATCGCCATCCACAGCCAAATATGTGTGACTCCGCCATCAAACTACCGTAAAGGTTGCTAATGTAACGACTTATGTCCATATAACTAATAACATCTTATACCTTTAAACGAGCAATTCTTGTATATATATAATTGGAATCTCGGAATCGGCTCCAACGATTTTCATGAAATTTAGTATATAAGGGTTTCGGGGGCGATAAATCGATCTAGCTAGGAATAATTTTCATAAAATGTCATTTTATGTGTGTTTTTTGAATTTTTTAAATACCGAGCGAAGCTCGGTCATATAGCTAGTTTCTCATTATATGCCTAACAAATTGTTTGCTTGGCTGAAGCCGTAATTCCGTGTATCATCCCACAAAAAATTACGTATTTAGTTATGAATGCAGTCATGTTCCATAGAAATTCTGTGAGTTAATACTTAACTAGCTATATGACCGAGCTTCGCTCGGTATTCAAAAAATTCAAAAAACACACACAAAATGACATTTTATGAAAATGATTCCTAGCTAGATCGATTTCTCGCCCCCGAAACCCCCTATATACTAAATTTCATGAAAATCGTTGGAGCCGATTCCGAGATTCCAATCATATATATATATATATATATATATATATATATATATATATATATATATATATATATATATATATATATATATATATACATCGTTTAAAGATATAATATAATTGATCGTTTAAAGATATAAATGTAAAACCGCGATCATATCTAGACCTAGGTATTTAAACTGTCCAGATAAGCTTCTTCTACTACACGCTTTAATATAAGTATTTTAATTATTTTTTTAAGATATGGGTTTCCTAATCCACTAGCATCAAATAGGCGTCACTGAGACCTATCGATCTCATCATTGAATTTGCACTTCGCAAAGAAAACAGCACCTTTCTGTGATGTATGAGCCGCCCTGTATTAAATTACCAGGATAATAAATTGTAAAGCGGGGTTCATGTTACCACAGGTGTATCGTGATTCGTCGTGTCCGTCGATTGACAATTAAATTGGTCACGCCACATTTCCGTCTTTTTATGCTCGTCAAATTTAGATTCACCCGTCAAAACGGAGCGCCGAGCGGGCGACAGTCTTTCGCCCGGGGTGGACACATGTGCACACACCATTATAATGGGTGGTTACATTTTAAATCGAATTCCATCCCCATGTTAATAAACTTTTCCCCTGATCCCCTAACAAAACATTTTTACAGTCGCCAAATATTTCCGTTTCTTATTCCTTGATTACTCACTATCACTTACATAGTATAAAACAAAGTCGCTTTCTCTGTCCCTATGTCCCTTTGTTCCCTTTAATCTTTAAAACTACGCAACGGACTTTGATGCGGTTTTATTTAACAGATAGAGTGATTGAAGATGATGGTTTATAAGTATAATTACATTCATTAAATAGTAGAGAAATGCTGTTATTTTTGAGGTTTCTAATGTAATGTCGTAAATATTTTTTTTTATTTAATATAGACCTATGTGGCCCTTACAGCATACGATTTGAATGAATATTTTCGAAGATTATATCTATAATACTAGCGACCCGCCCCGGCGTCGCACGGGTATAAAATCTATAGCCACTGAAAAAATGATTAAAATGGATAGCCTTATGATCCTTCACGTGGTCTACTTCTTATCTGTGTGTTATCGTGTCAAATAACATAAAAATTGCTCCAGTAGTTCGCGAGATAAGCCCTTTCAAATAATTTCCCCCGTTTTCTTCACATTCTCCTATTAGTATTAGCATGATAAAAAATTGCCTATAGACTTCCTTAATAAATGCGCTATCTAACACTGAAAGAATTTTTCAAATCGGACCAGTAGTTCCTGAGATAAGCTCGTTCAAGTTAGCCCTTTCAAATAATTTTCCCCGTTTTTTCCCCATTTTTCTCTATTTCTTAGCTCCTATTAGTCTTAGCGTGATAAAATATAGCCTATAACCTTCCTCGATGAATGGGCTATCTAACACTGCAAGAATCATCAAAATCCGTTGCGTAGTTTTAAAGATTAAAGGGAACAAAGGGACATAAGGGAAAAAAGCGACTTTGTTTTATAATATGTATAGATTATTACAGATAATATAATGTAATTTTCTGTAATATTATTAGATTTAAAAACTGCGGGGCGTAGCTTTTGCGGCGGTACGGTCTACATGGCCAATGCGGGCCACGAGTAGTAATTAATATAAATTAAAACTACTGAATCGATTTTAATCATTGTTTCAGTGAGTGGCAACAGGCTATATTTTATTTTATCACCCGTGCCGAAGCGGGCTGGTAAATATATTTTGGAATATATGGATTATTTATTGGAACCGTGTGAAATCGTGTGAAGATTATTTAAATCGCATACTAAAAAATAAATTACGTACGCCAAGGATATTATTATAGTGAAGGTAAGTCGTTAAATAATATTAATACGCTGCGTGACCGTAGAATACTTAAGACTATTAGACTCGGTGGTCATAATTAAAGATGATGAGAAACTCAACAGTCAATGCAATACGTAAAAAGTAGAAATTACTAAAGGACTTACAGCCTGTGTATTTTTAACCGACTTCCAAAAAGGAGGAGGTTTTTAGAATCATTGTTAGTTATTTTTCTCTAGTAAATATGTACGCAAAACAATATTGTAATGCAGTAATTAATTCTTAAATAACAATGGAATAATTTTTAATCCATGTACCTATGGATTGTAAAGTAGTAAACAAGTAACGAGTCAGAGTTTGACCGCGCACGTTTTGCGGATTTTGGGGAGTGGAAATTTTGATCAAATCCCCTGAGAACTGCAGCAGTCAGTGTATTATTTTTATGCGTGGAGAATTATTAAGCTCCAAATTCTTGTGCAACATGATTTAAGTTTCGAGGGTGAGGGTTTTTTAACCTATAATGTCTGGTAGGATTTAGATTTGGTCGAGGTCATAAGCTAAATATGCCTATTGCCTAGGTGATTTTAAGATACGTCGTGTTTTATATTGACGCAGGCATTATATTAATATATTAAAGAATATAGTTATTAAAATATTATTATAGCCGAAATAAGAAAATTAAATGATGGCGTAATAACAAAAACAAACTCTCGAACGAAATGTTAAGCGAAAAACATTAAACGGGACGAAAAGTTCTGAAGGACGTGACTATCCCTCATTTCGAATAGCTCAAATCGGTAAGCACCTCCGCAAATCGTAATCCTCTTAGAAAACATTTCCAATTTAAAAAGAATTCCACCTTTTATCCCTCCGAGGACGGCACGCGTAAAAAATAAAGGGAAAAACTGTGACGCGTTCGTTACATATAGATAAATGTACGGACCCCTCGATTCTTTACAGGTCGCTTCTTCCGTCGAAAAAGCATCTATTGAAACTCCACTCAGGCCGTGTTAGCTGCCTATTTAGTATAAAAAGGGTCGAGCATTTCTCGAGATCCTTTTTTATCCGAAGGTGGGCCCCACTCCATCCACCCCCTAACCCTGCCCGCACCCGTATCATACGATCCTCGCTGTATTTTCACATAAATCTCATAAAATATTACTGTTTAAATGATGTTATGGCCACTCGAAAAAATACATTTGCTTGCGAATTTGGAAACGTATGTTCGAACAAGTAAATATTACTGAAATTCGAATTTTAGATGATATGAGCTGGAGTCTATATAGATAATACGTCTTCTTTCCCAGTAAAGTTAAGAAAACGTGAAAGAGAGCGTGGGATCAATCATCTGTTATGTTGAACTGCATAATCTAAGTACAAAAAAGTCTACTTCCCCTCGAACAATCAAATGTTTGAGTCCGAATTTGATGTTGACCAAAATCGGATCACATAAGCGGCCGCGCGGCTCAGTCAAGTTATTTCAATAAAATTCACTTACCCAACCAAATTCGATTTCAATAGATGTAAGTGAACTTAAATTCGAATGTCTGACCTCTCTTTTGATCTACCAAAAATTACGCCTACGGCGTTATTCAATCTTTATCTGCCTTATGTGTTTAAGGTTTTATTTCGTAGATTGCTGAAAATGTTGATACCAAAATATTGTTACTTAGAAAGGTAAAGGGCATAAGATAGTTTTTATTGCAGAAAAATAGTACATGTTACGAGTTACCGGACATAAGTAATATTATGTATAGGTAGGTCCTACCTACACTAGCACCGAACGAGTGCGCTCTCATATGTATAACCAACGTCTAATCCGAACTAGTATTCATATGCACATAAATATTTTATTTGAAGCGAAATTCCAGCATTTTGTATTCCTGCGCGCGAGAAGTGACGGGAAATCGTCTGGGGATCAGTTAACCTCCGAGCCGGACACGCCCGCGGATCTCCCAGAGGAAGATTCCGACTTTCCACAAAGAAAATAGCAATCAAAATTTGATTTACTGCCACCCGCGGCCATACATCAAACCGCCGTAATCCGCGAACAGAAAAAGCCAAAATCTAAGGGGATCCACGCTCGAATTGAAACTCCTGCCGTTTGTTCAATATTTATGACTGACACGAGTGAGAACGGGATAGCTGTGATTAGAAATGCTGGCTTATAGGTGCTGGTAGAAGATCTTTGATATATCGGTAGACGATGATACTATGAGGTTTAATACAAGTTATGCAGTAGGTATTATTGTCCATTAAACGCTTACAAATTATTTCACTATCATAATAACGTGATTTACCATACAATATAAATTAGTTATCTAAATTGTAATAATATAAATAAATATTACTAACATAGCAGCAATGCCACCAATAAATTGCTTAAAATTTTTCTACGATATTATGTTTTCAACCTACACAGCTTCATTAATCTATTGGTTTCTAAAGGGACAGAATATTTTTGCTCATAAGGAAAAGTCATACTTCACCGCCTATAAAAACATAGCGTCGTATTTCGGCAAATGTATGCGTATGTATTCACCCATCCCTCAATATTCAGTGGCATATGAAACCGTATCGGACTTTTTGATCAGTCGCCAAAATAGCCCGAGCCCTATACATAGGTAATGAGACCGGACCTCGGTAACGGGCATCTCATAAAAACATGAGATATTTCAATTTTAAATAAGATAGGTACTTAAAAGAAAATCACAAAACAGAGGTCAGAGAAGTTACGAGGGTAGAGGCCTTTGATTGTAAAGAAATCTCTAATTCAATTAATTATTGTATTACAAGATTTTATGTTATTTACAAGAAATCGTACTAACAGCGTGCTTAAATTTTATATTATTTTAAAAAATCATTAAATGAGAAAATCAATACAAGACTAGTAATAAACATTCTAATTTCGTAGCGCTTCTCGTAGCACGTAGACCTATGACGTAGCATACGCGTAGCATCAATTTCCGTATTACCTGCTGGCGCAGCGAACAATACACTTGATTAGAAAGACTCAAAAACCTTATGGAAAAATCTTTGTTTTTTAACGTTACACTGGTGTTAAAAAGACAGTAGTTATTTCGTATTATATTGAGCAGTTGGACGGTACCTATAATATGTACCATATTATATATTATTTATACTTATTTATACTTAAAAATAATATTTTTATATTAATCCTTCAAGCCCCATAAGAGCACCGGTGATCGCGACAACAATGGAATACAATAGCATTTCCAAGAATCCCCGATCGAAGGATTAGGACGTTAAAGTAAATAATGTTCATTAATTGTATTCGTAAAGGTATTAGAAAACCTTTTATATGGGCCGATGCATAAAAGTAATAGACTGTCAAAATGTAAAAACACGCAAGCAAAAATTTTCAAGAGGGGGCCATAATTTGTTCGAATAAGATGTTCGGTATGGCAATAAAATAAAATTATGATGAAACAAAACTAACGTCCCCTGCGGCGGGAGTAATTTTGCATCGAGATCGATCGGAGGGCGAGGGCCGGTGAGGAATGTCGCATTAGGGAGTTTGCATGGGGTCACCGTAAGCCGTTTCCGATAAGGCCCCCGGACCCCTGGCCCACCCGAACCCCTGGACCCCCGGACCCCTGGTCGCTCGGACTATACACGCTTATCTGCCTGCCACACTCGCCGGCTATGCACGTGGGATGAATAATGCATCGACAGACGCGCCCCAAATTGAAATCATTTCGCCATTGTAACTAACGCTTCTTCTGTGATTAAGATCACTTCAGCCGATCTGCATACTTTGCCGCATATATGAAGCAGAAACACTTCCTAGTAGATACATATTAAGGATTGATTACAATTTACAATGAGCATTTTAATCCTTCAGGCCCCGCGCGAGCGCCGGTGATCGCGACAACAATAGAATACAATAGCAATTCCTGGAAATTCCGACTGAAATATTAATCTTGTTCTCTTTGAACTCATGAGTAATTTACGTACCTACTTCTCTAAAAATTTACGTATACCTAATGTTGAAAATAATTGCAGAGACAGGTATATTTTGATTGTTGATTCTGAATGTATTAATACTTCAGTCGGAATTTCCAGGAATTGCTATTGTATTCTATTGTTGTCGCGATCACCGGTGCTCGCGCGGGGCCTGAAGGATTAATGTATTTCAATAACTAATTGGCTACAAAAATAGCTCCTTTTACTGCTATACAAAAAATTACACAGCGAGATATAAAACTTATAATTTAACTACGTATTTACAAACACTTTCTTTGGAAACGTAGAAAATGCCACTTTACAAGGCAAATGATATGGCAAGGATATACGGACAAGACTATAAATAATATCCGCTAAGGAATCACAATTTAAGTAAGTATTACTTTTAGGGTAAGGTTATGGCGTTTACTTCTACACTACTGCTTAGTCGTTGCACTTGTTCGATGCTTGTGACTGGTTGCTACGTTTCCTATGTCATTACCTACAAGAACTTCATTAATTCATCATCAGGGCTTTGTTTAACATGGCCGGAGCGATTAATCTCAGCGAGCCCACTCGTCTGAAGCACCTGAGCCGTTCACTGTTCGCCGTTCGCCGATAACGCGTGGGGCGCAAAACCATCACACCACCATAAGATTGAGATCTCGAGTCTCCACATGATAAATAGTATTTTCCCCGCTTTTTACGCGTCGAGGGTGTCACGCAAAAAAATGAATAAGGAAATTTACCTAATGGCCTCGATTCTTTATTCTCTATCTCCATTGTGAAGGGACAATGCCATAATGGAGGGATTACGTGAGCGAACTACGCTGAAAACTCGCCCGTTCCACTGGACACTATTGTGCTAAATTATATGCTATTACACAAATACTTTAGGTACTCGAACGTTAACATTTTTTTATTCAAAAATTAGTGTTTTACTCTTTTTGTATGCTGTCGTAAAACCACCAACAAGACGCGAATGTAGAGTATTCACAATATTTAACAAATAGATAAATTTACCTATTTACATAACTAATTACTCTTATCTTGAAGACTTAAATAATGAATCATTATTTTTCTAATTTCTATTGATGTCGCTGTGATCATTTACAGACCGAAATATTTCCAAATTTATTCTCTTTTTCTTATTCCTTTTACTATCTTATTGAAAAGTAAGAAATACTATACTTAATAAAACTTCCAAATTATGAACTGCACACCATTAATATTTAAATAATATGTAATACTTAACTAATTTTAGTACTAGTTACTACTATGCTACTACTCTATCATAATCATTGCAAAAACTCTGAGATGAAACTGAGAAATAAATTTAAAAAAAAACTATAATGAACTGACTGCTACTGTGATAAATGATGGCAATATTTCAAATTAAAAAACCAAGTGTAACGAAAAAAATTAACTTAATAATTATTATTAAGTTTATTTCTTTGACATGCAAAGAAATACTATAATAAGGTGCCCAGTGACAATGTCCATAGTAGTTGATTATAATGTATGTAGATTAGGTATAATTATAATTGTTTCATTACATTTTGTATCCAATAATTTTATTTAAATACAACTAAAAACGATTTATAACTTGCACCTAATCTAATTGTATCTAAAATGTTTTAAATATGAAAAAATATTCACCTGTAACAGTAAAAATATATAATTATCCTGTTCCGTAACACTGCATAAAGATCACTCAACCATTTCAAATTTAAATATATTATGTACCAATAACTGCCATGCAAATGTAGCAAACAGGCTTTAAGTCTAAAGCTCAAACGGGTACTGAAGCCGGAGCAAGCAAAGCACCCTGGAACGGAGAGTCAACAATTGCCCGTCCGAATAAAATCTGAATTTTACAAAATACTACCCTGCCATTGGTTAACAAAGTTCAAACCCTTTTGCGCGTGTGCTAAAAAACCAAAGGGTTAAAAGAACCCCATTTTTATTACACCCTTTGATTATTTATCTCTTTCTTTATAAAAATGTGCATGAAAAAATTCAACAATTGTGGTAAACTGCTTTTTGTGATAAACTAAGATAATAATAAGAAAATTAATGCAATCCTCTCTTAAATGTATTAAAGAATAGATAATATTAAAAAAATAAATGTAAGCCTTTGTCCTGAAAAAAAAAATTGGTATTATTATTTTGCGACAAAATTTATTTTTCCTGTGACCGTTACTGTAAAAAGGTCATAAAAATCCACGTCGAATAAATAAAATAAAAACAGACTTATTATAATTTACAAAATAGCTCTTCAAAATTAATATTTCATAAATAAACAAAGCTCTCAAAAGTCAAAGTCATGAGTCATATGACGTTTGACAATTGAATTAAATGTCATTTTTTTTATTATTTTCTTTTCTTATTATGGCACTTCGGCTATACGAACATGGCCAGTGTCGAGTATATTGACAAATTGGCTTTCAAATATTTTTTCTCTCCAACTTTTGAAAAAAAAATTCTCTGGCTTCTGGACCTATACTTCATAATAAAATCGTTTAAATAACTTCTAAACTATCTGACTTAGAGCATTGAGAGAAAACCTCCTCTATCTTTTTAAAACAAAAAAAAAACAGTTTGATGCGCTAGATTTTTCACAAAAAAATCGGATAGTTGAACGTGACAACGTATGACGTTGTCACGTTCAACTATCCTTAACCCCTTAACCCTCGCTTCCGAATCTCTATAAATAGAAACAAACTTTTTCGACTGTAACCTAAAGTTATTTCGATGTATTTCTTTCAAATCGACCTAAGCAAAGAACAAAGTTCTATTTGAATATATCACCAAAGTACTTTTATTGTATTTTTTACTGCTATCGGACCTCTACATTTTATAAAATAAAATGAAACTTAAAAATGTTACGTAAAAACAATAAATAGTAATTACGACAAGAGTCACCTCACTACCAACTTCGAGTAGCAATATATCGACAATTGCAGCACTTACGTCAGCGTCTTGTTGGCCCAGCGGGACAAGCTAGATATCACAGCGCCAAGTTCCAGGTTTGCGTCCACGCGGCGGCAATACTTACTTTTCGCTTTCTTTAAAATATAAGCATCGCTCATTCAAGTAGGACTTAGGAGAGAGACGGATGTCGAGGCCGATTGTGCTTCCTTGTCGCTCGTTCCGCGCTCTCGCTTGCACTTCAAGGATGGAACGCCTCAGAGCGAGGTAACGACGCATGTGTCGACGTGTTTGATGCAACCGTTTGATGTCGGTTTGAACGATTTGTCAAACGAAACTATGCAGTTTGGTTCCATACTCGCTGTGGAGTACACGTCTTGTGACGAATAAATATTATTTTGTATAAGATAAAACCGACATAAAAATTGTACAAAATTGAGAATTAAATTCCCTATCTCAAAAACTACTGAACCTATTTTGATGAAACTTGCAGAAGTCTCCCAAGTTAAACAATACCTATTATAGTTCAACAAAAAATATTTAAATCGGACTTGTAGTTCCGGAGATATTATGTGAACACAAGCATAAAAACATACATACACTTTTGAAATTTTGCACATTTGTTCAGATGCTGATATAGACTAACATTATATACGATAACTGGGCAGTTCTGGAAATATTACATACATACGCATCGAATTGATAACCTCCTATTTTTTAGTCGGTTAAAAATAATGTACAGTCTACTCCAAAGAATGGTATAAAGTTTGTTCAAACGCATCGGAACACGATAAAAATATGAAATTTCATCAAACGAGCTTCAAACACGTAGATGTTTGACAAACCGTTCAAACTAGCTTTGTAAACGATCAAAATGGTTTGAGTCAAACCAAAATTTACGTGTTTGAGTCAAACCGTTTGATCGTCTCGGGAGCCCTTATCATATCTGCTTTGAGTTTTTTTATATAATATCATTGATCATGGAATATTGTTTTCCTGCCATAATATTATACTCGACACTGGCCATGGTTATAGAGCCGAAGTGCCATTAAAAGAAAAAAAAATGTCAATGTCATTTTGACTTTACCAATCATTTTTGACGTCGTCAGAGTGTCGCTTGCGTGCATCACGCGTGCATTGAGATTTGAATTTTGAGATACTGTCGAGTGTCGCTTGCCCTTTTGAAAATCGGAAACATTTTTTGAGTTTATATTTTTATAAGGCATTGTTATTATATTTTCTTGAATAAAAAGGACCAACATTTATTAACGCAATGACATTATACCATTTTGGGAACTGCCTAGCATTATTATATGCACCCTATCATATGGCATATAAGTTTGCTGGGATGTAAGTGGAGCACTGAAGGTTATTTAATTTAATTTCATTTATCCTATTTACATTGAAATTTACCATTTTACAGAGCCGAATATGCTTCCTTCTCGAAATGTGTCTACGCTGGCACTCTATACATATTTACACAACTATGTAAAATGCTACTGCTAGCTACATTTTTTCCTGATTCTGGCAGTGGAGATGGAGGGGAATATGACGTCTTCTTAGTGAGTTTTAACAGCAATGAAATAATTTTACTTCTAATTCATAACTTGCTTTTGGTCTACTTAATATATTTTTAACTTTTTAATTCATTGACATAAATGTAACCAAAGCTTGTATAAGTGGCAATATTGCTTCCAAATATTATGTGTAAATCATTTAAGAAAGACATATGAAATACCAAATTGTTCTCTCAATAGAACTAATAAATGAATGTGAGAATGTAACATATTAAAAATGTGTATTCAATTTCAGGAAATATTAAAAGCTACAGTTGATCTGGCAGATCTAATTGGACTTTATTTTGCCTTGAACTCTATTCCTGGAAAAGGCCATGCGAAAATTCTCACAGCAGCTATTGGTTGGGCAAGTGCAGAGGTAAATATTGGAAAAATTATATCAATATTTTGTACGTTATAAATTATTACTAATATGCAGTTACAAACCGACGACAACGACAATGGTAGCTCAAGCCGAGGGTTTCGGTTTCGAATCCCGCCGACGGAACAAAAAGTTTACAAAGTTCCTGGGTCATGGATGTGTATTAAATATGTGTATCATATTAAAGGGGGATTCTATGAGAAAGTAAACCTTGACATTTTGGAGCAAATTTTTTTCAAGTTCTTTTTATGCTATAAATTATTATATTTCAATACAAAATACTTCGAATATCACAGTAACATAATAATTATTAGCATATTTTGATTTTTTAAATTTTTATATACTTGCAAACATAGGCTTAGATCGAACTTTACATAAATATGCGAAAAATTGTTTCAATTTTATTATTAATTATTATCAAAGTATAAATATGACTAAGTATTTTGTCAACATTTCAAGTGCCTACCTATTGCCATTATTGATATTGAGCAAAAAATATATATGTTTGTTGTAAGGGGGGCTCCCTTAAATATTTAATTTATTTTGTTTTTAGTATTTGTTGTTATAGCGGCAACAGATATACATAATCTGTGAAAATTTCAGAAGTCTAGCTATGGCCATTCTTGAGATACAGCCTGGTGATAGACAGATGGGCAGACAGACAAACGGACAGACAGACATCGAAGTCTAAGTAATATGGTCCCGTTTTTACCCTTTGGGCACGGAACCCTAAAAAAGCTTATAAGGCGCGTATTTTGCCTAATAAGTCGTACATGTCGCGCCGGTGACGTTGTTAGTCCCACCCGTGACTCCCTTTTAATTAAATTTTTGACCAACTTCCAAAAAGGAGGAGGTAATGTGTTCGGCTGTATGTATCTTTTTTTTTGTGTTTTGTATCAAAAAGTAAGACTTCGCACCAGGTTATACCCTGGATCCGAAGGTACCGAACAGAACTTTTGAATGCTTATAGGTACGGGGATTTCGGCATTGTTTAAACAACTGAAAACACATCAATTTGATTGATCATCATCATCACAACCATAATTATACCATGGGTCATCACACTATGACCCAATTATTGGTACTTTTTGTGATATGTTGCATCGAAGCTGATGTTTGTGATGATTTCGATGTTTGTGGACCGATTTTCAAAATTCTTGTGTTGTTGTATAGGACTATAAGACATAATCTTAATTTTGTATAACAATTACGAAAGTGGTGAGCTGATGATGGGATCTATGAGCAATCGAGGGAAATCCTTGAAATTTATCAAAACACTCATAGTGGTTTAAATGTTGTTTCTAGTAAGTTAAACATATGTTACGAATAAGAGAAATTTCATACGAAGGTGTCTCTTGGTCCAAAGGCACTGAACAGAACTCCTGAACCCTTATAGATAGAAGTTTGTAAATTGCAGCATTGCTTAGATTTTCAATTTCGCTTACATAATACGAATACTACGAATAATAATACGAATAGATAACATTCCTATTGGTTATTTACGCATGAAGCCTTATTTTGTAGATAACTAAAAAGAGTGAAATTATTTTTAACAAAAAAATTTAAACCGACTTCCAAGGTAAAAACAATAGTAATATCATATTATGAACTAAAAAGTATTATATAACTCATACTCTTTAATAGTACCTTTTTCAGAATTCGTCTAAATCTCAACTATTTCTGT
Organism: Lysandra bellargus; assembly: GCA_905333045.1. Taxonomy (NCBI): domain Eukaryota; kingdom Metazoa; phylum Arthropoda; class Insecta; order Lepidoptera; family Lycaenidae; genus Lysandra; species Lysandra bellargus. Next base: position 7,793,145 of record HG995326.1, read on the forward strand.
ACATACTACAGTCTTCATTACTTTGAAGTCGGTACCAGTCCCAAAAGTTTCAGATATTCGGACATTTTCAAATCAAATCGAATCAAAATCATTTATTCACATAGGTCACACAGTAACACTTATGAACGTCAAAAACATTGTAATATAAATTAATTGTAGTACATATTATATAAAACCTATTTACTAATAAGTAGATATACAAATTACATTCATGTCACTGATTATTATTATCTGTTACTATTTTACCATATTGTCATAAAAATAAGTCATACATACATCTCATTCATTCATTTAATATCATAATTTATTAAATTATAATGTCCAAAATTAAAAAATAAATTACCAAATAATTATTAATCGTGAACGTCATAAATACTTATTATAATAATTGATGTCAGATAAAGTAGAGCAAAAATAGTAATAAAATAATTAAAATTAACATTTAACAATTACAATAATTACAACTAACATTACAAATAATTAATACCTAATCATTTCCATGGTTGAATGTCATTAAAATATTCATTTGTCGTGTAATAACCTTTATTCATTAATTGATTTTTAATACATCCCTTAAATTTAGTAAATAGTAAGTCTAGAATCTCAGCAGGCAATCTATTATAAAAACGTATGCCGAGTCCCACAAATGAATTTTGTACTTTATGAAGCTGTGAATAGTTACTAGCTAACTTGTTCTTATTTCTGGTATTGAAAGGGTGAATATCAGCTTTTTGGTCATAATTGTGAATATTTTTTCTAATGTACATGATATTGTCAAATATAAACTGAGATGCAATTGTCAAAATATTTATATCTTTAAATTTTTCTCTCAAAGAATCTCTGGGTCCTAGTCGATATATGGCACGTATTGCTTGTTTTTGCAGAATAAATATTGTCTGAATGTCAGCGGCACTTCCCCATAACAATAAACCATAACACATGATACTGTGGAAGTAGCTAAAATAAACCATACGTGCTGTTTCAACATTCGTCAAAAGTCTTACTTTCCTAATAGCAAAAACGGCTGAACTAAGTTTCTTAGCTATGTTAGAAATGTGAGGTCCCCATTGCAATTTACAGTCAAGCGTAAGACCTAAAAACATTGTAGAATCGACTAAGTTTAAATTATCTATACCAATTTTAATATTAATTGTGCTAGTGGACTTAACATTGGGCACAGTAAATTTGACACATTTAGTTTTTTTTGGGTTTAGTAGAAGATTATTAGAATTGAACCATTGTAGTATGAGAGTAAGTATTCTATTTATGCTGTTGATATCTGGATTTTTACGATTGATTTTGAAAAGAACGGATGTGTCATCGGCAAATAACAAAATTTCACATAAATGTTTTATAAAAAATGGAAGATCATTAATGTAAATAAGGAACAAAAATGGTCCTAAGATGGAACCCTGAGGAACTCCCATTTTGGTATGTAAACCCGATGATTTAACACCATCAACATCTGCGAATTGTACTCGGTCCGTCAAATAATCTTTAATCAGATTAAGTGCTGCATCTCTAATACCATAGTACTTTAGAGTAGAAGTGTGCGATGATCAACGCAGTCAAAGGCTTTTGACATATCACAAAACACGCCAATAACATCGTGAGAATCTTCCCAAGCTTTAAGTATGTATTTAATCAATGTTACACCAGCATCTGTTGTTGAGACACCCTTAGTGAAAACGTATTGACGACTGTGGAATAGCTTATTGATATTAAAGTGACTCTGTAACTGTATAAGTATGGCCTTCTCAAATATTTTACTTATTGCTGGCAAAATAGAAATTGGTCTAAAATTAGTAGGGTCACTTTGTGAGCCTTTTTTAAATAATGGTATAACTTTAGACTACTTCATGAGTCGGGGAAACACACCGACATCTATACAGCGATTAAATAAGGCGGCTAAATATGGCGATAATTCAGTTATAATATTTTTGAGCAATTTAACTGAAATACCCCATAAGTCTACAGATTTCTTCATGTTAAGAGTCTTGAATATCTTTAAGATGTCATTAGGGTTAATGTGTTTGAAGTTAAACAAAGTCACATTTTCCTGCACATTAGCTTTCAATAATTCATTTGCTTTTATTGAAGAAGAATCAAGGGAGTGAGTTAATTCTAAGGGTATATTCACAAAATAGTTGTTAAAAAAAAATGAGCTAATTCTAGATTATTAGATATTGTCAAACCATCAATGTTAAGTGCTATTTTGCGTTCATTTGTTTTAGATCGCCCGGTTTCGTTGTTTATTATATTCCAAGTGCTACGAATAATATTACTAGAGTTTTAAATTTTATTACTTAAATATAACATTACTAAACTCACGATTAAATTAGCTGGTACCGACTTCAAATAGTAATGAAGACTGTAGTATGTACAGAAATAGTTGAAATTTAGACGAATTCTGAAAAAGGTACTATTAAATATGTAATAAGATCTTTTTAAATAGGTAGTTACATAAGGCACGTTGCATGTTGATTAGAATAAGATTTAAAGAAGATGTTTTGAATAAGACAATATTTCCACGCCAATGAGGCAGACATTTTGATACCTTACATAAAATTAAGACCATTGTTAAACAAATTTCCTGGAAATAAATGATATTCTATTCTATTCTATTCTATTCTAAAGAGTATGAGTTATTTAATACTTTTTAGTTCATAATATGATATTACTATTGTTTTTACCTTGGAAGTCGGTTTTATTTTTTTGTTAAAAATAATTGTAAAATATGTTTTAATAATAGGGCATTGTTTTTTATTGAAATGTTACGTTCAGTTTATTGTTTCAAACAAATATTGCAGTTTGCATTAAAAAGTTTAATAAGAAAGCAGAGTTTTTAACCGACTTCCAAAAAACGAGGAGGTTATATGTTCGGCTGTGGATATATATTTTTTTTTTGTATGTTCAACGATTACCCCGCCGTTTGTGAACCGATTTTCGAAATTTTTGTTTTGTTGTATTTGGTTTCACTCCAATTTGGTACCATGTTCACAAAAGTGGTGACCTGATGATGGGATCCATGAGTAGTCGAGGGAACTCCTCGAAATTTATATGGAAACATATGGTGATTTTGGTTTTATGAGAAGCATCCTAAGCATATTATGCTACCAAAATGCAAGATTCTGCACCAAGGTATACTATGGTTCTGAACATACTAAGAGAACTCCGGATTCCTTATAGATACATGTTTGGGGATTTAGGCGCTGTTTTAAGAACTGAAAGCATATGCTACTATACAAATTACATTCATCATCATCATCATTACCACGTCAGGGTCACCAATGTCACCAAAATTGAACACAACAAAATATTCAACCTTATCTCCAGAGCGTAAGGCACACATTTGACATTAATTCTGAGAAGTAAGTTGCTTCGATAATACAAGTAACATGCTAGAGTGCACAGCTGTCACACTTACCAATCGCGGCCACGGGCGGCCGTAGACTTCTCAAGCGATACTATGTATTACAATAATAAAGATAAAGTTTAAAATCATATGACACTGAAAGCCTTGCTGCTGCTAAAATTCCGGTTTGGCGCGGCCCTGGCACGTGTCCACTTCGATTTTTTTTAAAATGTATTGTTTATAATTATCTGCAGCTGATATTATATTTTGTAAGTGTGACTGTTAACAAATTGTAATAAAATACGTAGAATAGTATACAGGTGTATTAGGGCCGATTCACACCGGAATGGCGGAGGCAAGGCGAGCAGTTTCAGTGTCATATGATTTTAAACTTTATCTTCATTGTTGTAATACATAGTATCGCTTAAGAAATCTACGGCGGCCAGTGGACGCTCGTGGCCTCTTGCGGCCGCCGGCGGCGTCGATTTCTCAAGCGATACTATGTATTACAATAATGAAGATAAAGTTTAAAATCATATGACACAGAAATGAATACCGTTGTTTACCTTTGTTAACTACAAGTTCGTGCGATTCGCGACATCTGCCATTCGGTGTGAATCGGCCCTAATCTACGTACAGTACGCGATTATTTTACTAGGTAACTAAAAAGAGTGAAATTATTATTTTTAACAAAAAATTAAAACCGGCTTCCAAGGTAAAAACAATAATAACATCCTTATAATATGAACTAAAAAGTATTAAATAATTTTTCCTAGAGTCTGGCCCGGGAAAGAAGTCCATAAGAAAAGGCGACAAATTTAAAAAATCTGCGTCTTGCAACACTGACTAAACACGGAATAAACAGACTTGATACTATGGTATTTTTTATTTTTATATTCATGCGTAAAATGATGCCAGAACACATTTAAAAGCAACGCAGCATCAGAGTATACTGTTCAGACTTCTGAGAGCACAGCGCAGCGTGCTTGTTTTCATAATAATTACTAGCTATTTGACCGAGCTTCACTCGGTATTCGATATGACACGAATAAATGGTTATTATAAAAATCATTTTTATTATAATAAATGAGACACATCAGATGGAATCCGATTTCGACTATGACTATGGACAAGGACAGGACAAAGAATATGGAACCTGGCCAATAAAAGAACACAACTCAGGATGATTCATAGTCAAAATCGGGTTCCAAGTATTCTACACCTGAAAAAATTGATTCTGCGTCAGTGTTTTCTTCACTGTTGCTGCTGCTATTGCCAACATTTATGATGAAGCTATCACACTCAGTTTCATGAATTTGATCCCTCTTTTTGTACCGATCTTCAACATGTATTACATGATCTGTATATTTAGGTAATATACAGATCATGTAATACATGTTGAAGATCGGTCGATCGGATATGCAGGTAATAGTAAAATTTCATGATTATGGATGTGGCTATATTTCTTGAGTATTTCTTCTGCTTCATAAATAGGTGCAGGTTTATTATCTGTCACAAGACACATTAATTCATCTTTTGTATGATAGTCTTCAAAATAAATGCCATTCTCTTGAAGCCATTTTTTGATAATAGGTTTGTTGGCAGACATAGTAGGTGGTTTATTAACTTGTTTTACATGGTAGCTTGCATTATCCATCACAAGTACACTGGGTTTTGTCAGATTTGGTATCAGAATTTCCTCTAGCCATTTCATGAAATTAGATGCATTCATATCGTCATGGTAGTCAGCCGATTTGGACTTGGTGCTGAAGACCATAATGCACCTGGTACAAAACCATCCTCAGATCCTGCATGCACAATTATATATCTTTTTCCAGAGGATATGTTACTGATAACACCGCTAGTAGAAGGGCCTTGCCATGATTTTTTTACTTTATAATTTTGATGCACATATGTTTCATCAATGTAAATAATTTGTTTACTTTCAAGTCTCTTTTGATGTATTTTTCTCAAGTATTTGTGTATCCATGCAGCAATCTCAAATCTTTCTATAAGAAGAGCTCGTTCATTTTTATTGTTTCCAAATTCAAACCCATTATTGTGCAAAATTTTTCTCAGTGTTTCACGGCATCCTCCAAATCCTATTGAGCCAACAAACCTGTTATCAAAAAATGGCTTCAAGAGAATGGCATTCATTTTGAAGACTATCACACAAAAGATGAATTAATGCGCCTTGTGACAGATAATAAACCTGCACCTATTTATGAAGCAGAAGAAATACTCAAGAAATATAGCCACATCCATAATCATGAAATTTTACTATTACCTCCATATCATTGTGATCTTAACCCAATTGAAATGGTCTGGAGTCAGGCAAAAAGAATAATTGCAAGCAAAAATATAGGTAGACCAGGGACCGAAATGCAAGATTTAATCAAAGAAAGCTTTTTGTCTGTAACTGTTTCGGACTGGAAGAAATATACAGATCATGTAATACATGTTGAAGATCAGTACAAAAAGAGGGATCAAATTCATGAAACTGAGTGTGATAGCTTCATCATAAATGTTGGCAATAGCAGCAGCAACAGTGAAGAAAACACTGACGCAGAATCAATTTTTTCAGGTGTAGAATACTTGGAACCCGATTTTGACTATGAATCATCCTGAGTTGTGTTTTTTTATTGGCCAGGTTCCATATTCTTTGTCCTGAGTCATAGTCGAAATCGAATTCCATCTGATGTGTCTCATTTATTATAATAAAAATGATTTGTTTAATATCCTTTTATTCGTGTCATATCGAATACCGAGCGAAGCTCGGTCAAATACTTAGTAATTATTATGAAAACAAGCACGCTGCGCTGTGCTCTCAGAAGTCTGAACAGTATACTCTGATGCTGCGTTGCTTTTAAATGTGTTCTGGCATCATTTTAGGCATGAATATAAAAATAAAAAATACCATAGTATCAAGTCTGTTTATTCCGTGTTTAGTCAGTGTTGCAAGACGCAGATTTTTTAAATTTGCCGCCTTTTCTTGTGGACTTCTTTCCCTGGCCAGACTTTAGTACAAACTATAGTTTACGTTAATCTTTATGGGGCGTAGACAATCGCAACTGATACATACGATGTGTGAATTCGGGCATCTGCTCCCCTATTATTCCGCGTAGACTATCTCTAAGGGACTTACAATAAATAACATCGGAGGCGTTTGAAACATACTACAGTTTACGTTTTGAAAAAGGCACTTATACTTCGAATTTAATATTTTTTCTTGAAGATCCTAAAAGATCTAACATAATTATATGCATTTTCGCAATAAAACGAAATTTGCAATTTTGTGGCTTACGATAGTCTACCTAGGAGCAGTCGAGATATAAAAAAAACATCAGACAATGTTTAAATATCAATTATTATCCTCAGATGGTTACAATAATCTTTTTATGAGCGAAGCCATATTTTCATACTTTTCTTTTTATGATTTATATCAACTTAAAAACAAAGATTTAAATAATTCTTACAATGCCATTGGTTTTCATAATTTCAATTTTATTGCAGGTCATAGTAACAAGAAGCTTTCCACTGTGGATAGGTGCACGAGGTTCTGAATTTGATTGGCGCTTTGTACGCTCATGTGCGGAATCAAATGTAGCACTGCTTCAGCACATAGCAACGGCAGCTTTGGTGTGGCTATGGACCCGCAGTGACCTACCCCAAAGACATGTTCCATTAGTGGTAACATTGCTAGCCATTACACCCTACAAGGGATTAATGGAGGAGGCTGCTGCAAGTATTTTGTCATTAAGCCCCTGGTCACAGCTGGGTTTACGCGCTGTGCACTCCAGTGCTATTGGACTTACTGCATTGGCCATGTATGCTGTATTAGCACAACAAATCGGGATGTGATTTTCATAATGAATTACAAATGTTTGTAATTTATTAGTAATTATTATACACTTAAGTAATAATAACAGTAGTATAGATTGCGCCTATTGCAGGAATAACTAAGTGCGCATAGTAACCACAATAAGTCTATACTCTATGCCAATCAGGGATGTAGCTACGTGCAGACATTCAGTCTGCACTTATCGACAACTCGTCGTCTATCAATTAAATAAGTAATATACAAATAACAACGTTATTTAGTTCCACGAAATAAAATATTGACGAAAAAAAACAATACAAAAACAATGGTAGAAAGTTCCACGAAAATTAAGAATGAGTCATAAAATAGCAGATGTTAAGTAAATACCTATGTAATTTAACATCTGCTGCATAATATTGCATGTGTAAATAAATAGAAAAAGCTCTATTGTCACTATATTGGACAAACACACATTTATATTAAACGTACATATTTATATTAGGGTAGAAGTCAAAAACAAACGTGTGGATAGGGAGTTTGGCTTGGTTTGCTTAGGTTTGCAAAGACTTGTAGCCGATCCGACCCAGTGTCGGTTTTTGAACATCACCCGTTGTTTGCCACCCGTCCACACGTTTGTGCGCGTTCATTCTTGTCGATGCTCTGTAAGCGAACAGACGTGCTATACGTACGTAGTATGTCTGTATGTGCTTTCGAAAAATGAATGACTGGTGGTCAAATGAAAACGTATTAAATTATATTAATTATATAGTTTTCTTATATTTATAACTATCTGTTGCCCGCGATTTCGCCCGCGTCAAAGTAAAATATATCTTCCTTCTTTTTGGAAGTTGGTTGAAAAGTAGCCTAAGTTACTCCTTAAGAGCCCGGGCTACCCTCGAAATTGTCATACATACGTAATACCAAAATCATTTTGTCATACGAAAATATTTAACATGTTTTAGTTATTTTTCAGCTTAAAATAGTAATTACCTAGGTTTCTGAACAAAAATTAACTTCAAAATATTTAAACACTAAAAAAAAATTTTTTGTGTATAAATTTTTTTTACTAAATTTACTACTAAATATTTAAACACTAAAAAATAGAGTAAAACACTAAAAAATTTATAAATAAATAGTAAATTTACTACAAAATATTTAAATACTAAAAAATATTTTTTAGAGTTGAAATATTTTGTAGTAAATTTAATATTTATGTATATATTTTTTAGTGTTTTACTTTATTTTTTAGTGTTTAAATATTTAGTAGTAAACTTAGTAAAAAAAATTTATACACAATTTTTTTTTTTTTGTGTTTAAATATTTTGAAGTTAATTTTTGTTCAGGAACCTTGGTAATTACTATTTTAAGCTGAAAAATAACTCAAACATGTTAAATATTTTCGTATGAGAAAATGATTTTGGTATTACGTATGTATGAGAATTTCGAGGGTAACCCGGGCTCTTAATACTACATAAGCTATCTACCAAAAAAAGTTCCGTCAAAATAGCTCCAGCTGTTTCAGAGATTAGCCGGAACAAACATACAGACAGACACACAGACAATTTTTTTAAAAAATGTTGTTTTGGTGTATGTAGAGTATATAAAATATTCTTTCAATATTACAAACAGACACTCTAATTTTATTTATATGTATAGATAAAAATAACTGCCAAAAATTACAGCAGATACAGCAACTTCGACGTCCGTCATGCTTGCCGCATCAGAACATACTAACTCGCTCGCAAGCGTGTGGATGGATTTCGAAATCAAGCCAAACGTTTGTGTCCATTTGTGGCGATTTGGAGTTTGTAGCAAACTTTAGATTTCACTTTCGTTTACTTCCTAGTATCGTTTTTACAAGATCGAACTGCACATTTGACCATTTTAACTTGTAAATATGAAAAAAACTTTGGAGAAACGCTTTTCGCAAGCACTCAACGACGACTACAAGCGCTCGCGGCGGGAACACCGTGTTGTTCTCAGTCGTGCATTCCCACTTCGTTATGCGCGCTCTATACTACTGTTATTAATACTCTAAGATTATACATGTTTATTTTTAAAAGTCGTAAATAAACCGTGTAGAATACTTAACTATTGTTTTGTTCACATTACATTTTTTGTGTTTTATTCAGTATTAATGTTGTTTTAAAACTTTTTTTGTTTGTATCAAGTAGGCTACAAAACTACTGAGCTGATTTTCATGAACTTTGGCATAAAGTATAAACTTACATAATATGGTATACTAGATGGAAAGACATAGATTACTTCATAATTCATATGGCTGGAAGATGTACCATTACTAAATAGTGCTTCTATTATGCAAACAGAGCATGCAACTTATTTATAAACTAGCATTGTTCAAAACCAAACTAGTGCATGGCATTAACAAAGGATTAGCGTTTGGTGCAGGAGACGTAAGCCAATTTTTCTTCTTGGAAGCAAAATCTGGCTAGTGTTTGCCATGACGAAAGTCGAAAACACTGCATGCTACATGAGCATGACAAAAGAAGTTACCTATGTAAGTACTTAGGTATAATATGTTGAGGATTGACCATCAAATATCAATTGACTTTTTGCTGCTTACTGTTAGTGCTTATAATTCATACAAACCTATTCTGTTAATTGTGCCGTGTGCGTTCAAATTTTCGCTCTTTTATAAAATTTAATATTATAAAATATAAAATATGGTAGAGCGTCTGGGTCACCATTGGCTTTCTTGCCAGCGCAGTGCTGGTCGTCTTTCGCGCCACGCAGCGTTGAATGATTTTGTTCGACGGGCTCTTGTCTCCATCAACGTTCCGACTATTTTAGAGCCGAATGGTATTGCTCGTGATGATGGCAAGAGATCCGACGGTTTAACATAATATTTAGTTCCATGGAACAATGGGAGGTGCTTCGTGTGGGGCGCAACATGTTGGCAAGGGCTTACGCTTAGCTTATTCCACCTCACAAGGGCCGGTATAAATAGTACTCAAGATGCATCTCGGTCTCAAGACACGGTTCAGGCTCTGTGATTAGTTGGCTGTCAAAATTTGGACCAATCACAGAGCCGAACCGTGTCTTGAGACCGGCTCGCATCTTGAGCACAGACTATTTATACGGGCCTAAATTTAGACGTCTGAATGATTCAGTTTAGTCAAGTGAAATAACATTAAGGAAGTTAGGATCCTAATAATTATGTACTAAATCGGAAAAGTGTGGCTTCTGACCATAAAGTTAATATACCTATCGGTATATTACCTATTATTATTATATTATTATCAGTATATTATTATTTATTATTATTCGATAGGTATATGAGAGATTTTCTCAACTTTTTAATTTGATTGTCAAACAGTTTCCATTTTAGTAACTAGATGGCGTATGGGTAGACAACTATCGGTAATACCAGGGAATACCACCAATAATTGCTACAAAGCTGGGCAAAAGAATGTAAAACTGGATACATTTCAATTTGAAAAAGACGCCATAATATTCCAATGACTAGGATAACAAAGTTATTACAACGATGTTTTAGTTAAAACTCACGGAAGAAATAGCCCTATTTACCGATATTCAGACCAAATGTCAGAGGAATTATACATTTTGGTTTTGACAACATCTTACCTGCACTTGTGCAAGTTAACGGGTATTTTATGGCTAATATTTTACCAATAATGAACATCAAAGACCCAAATAACACAATTTGGGAAAAAATAATAAAAACCACACCAACAATAAAAAGTAGAAGAAGTTTGAAAGTAACATGGCTGCCAAAACTGTTGTCACTTGTTAGTTTTCAGTTTGACAAGTATTTCATCTCAGTGTGTTCCTAAACTATTACTAGTATACTGGCCTAAACGCTTAGGCCAATGATCGCTTAAGTTTAAGATATTTTGACTTATGTCACACTTGACAGTATACTGATATTTTTTAGAAACACAACCAATATGTATCCGTATGCCAACCTGCAGATAATTTCAGATCGGTGAATAGAAAATCTAGAAGTGTCTATCGTCGCGCCGTCTGGTGGAGATTAAAAATAAGAAAATCCCCATTACCTTTATGCTTCTGACTGACTAAATCGCTTAGCATCCTAGTTAGAAAGCGATTTAGAAAGGTGGAATAAGGTTTAGAGTTTTAGTCGCTACATTCGCATCTCACTGTGTGAGGATAACGTCTTATAATTCGATATGGGGTGCGCGCACGAAAAACATGACAGTTCGTGCGGCGTTCCCTCGCTCTGAGGCGTTCCATTTAAGGCTTGAAGTGCAAGCGAGAGCGCGGAACGTGCGACAAAGAGGCACATTGTCTCTCAACAACCGTAAGACTAAGGCCCACCTGGGCCGCGCTCTTTGTTTCGATTATATTACGTATTTCGATGACTTAGAGAATACTTTTGTATGAAGAAGTTTGGTTAGTTATGACATTTGATACATTGACCACACTCTGAATGAAAAATAAATAAACAATCTGTGAGCTATTAGTATTATTTCGGCTATTAAAAATTGTGCTCGTGTCCTACGTGTCAAGGTATGACTTGTGCTTTGTTAGAAGATTTTACTGGATTTCACGAATGTATACAGTAGCGTTTTGTTTTGCGAATAGTTTATTTTACTTATTATAAATATTTTAGACAATCATTTGAAAGAAATACATCGAAATAACTTTAGGTTACACTCGAAAAAGTTTGTTTCTATTTATAGAGATTCGGACGCGAGGGTTAAAGGGTTAAGGATAGTTAAACGTGACAACGTCATACGTTGTCACGTTCAACTATCGTCAGTAAACCGACTTTACAGACAATCGATTTTTTTGTGTTTATTTTGGTACGAATCACGAATGCGCCATGTCGACTGCTAAGGGTTGGACCTCATCTGGCCGCACGGAATCGCATTTGTTCCGCCTGTGCTACCACGTGCTGCAGTGTGCTGCCGCATGCGAAAGCGCGCTGTCGCATTCCGCAGACAAAAAAGGCGATCGGATGCGAAGGTGAAAGGATGCGTTAGCATGCTATTGCGCGGTTCAGCATTCCGGAGTATCCCTGCCGACCATTGCATTTTGTCCGTGATGCCGATCGCATCGAGGATTCCGCCGCGTACTATCGCATTATGCTTTCAGTCTCGGTCTAGCAAATGGTTCTAAGCGACAGAAAGAGAAAGGATGACGGAAAAAGGCGATTCCATGCTGCCAGATGTAGTCCAATCCTAAAGATTAAGAAGTTTTATGTAACATAATTGAACTTTCTAAAGATAATGTAGTACCTTTGGAGTAAAAATGACAAAAAATATTCTAATAAAAATAAAAAAAAATAAAAGTGTGTCAGCTCCGACGCACGACTGGAGTTTACTCCTTAAGAACGAGTATCTAACCATACGCAAAAAGAGTTTATTCAACTGAAAAAAGATTAATATAATATGAAATCAGATGTTCCGGCAATATTATCTACACCCCTTTCTGCCATAGTTATATCAAAATATTTTTTCTCAATTCTAAGGCCAAAATCGAATAGAGGAGAAAAATTCAGGAAGATCAAGCTGAAGAAACTCATATCCAGGACAAATAGTTGCCGAGTCAAACGTCGAACAAAAGCGGCCATAACTCAGCTTCCAATAGGCCTAGAGGAACGGGGTTTCTTCTAACATCAAAGGCAACACCTCGGCTACCCCCTCCCTGAATCTGAACTAAATCAGAGACATCATTTTTTTTCTCAATTCTAAGGCCAGAATCATATAGAGGAGAAAAATCCAGGAAGATCAAGCCGAAGAAACCCATATCCAGGACAAATAGTTGCCGAGTTACGAGCATTCAAACTTTGACATTGACAGCTCGGCAACTGTCAAACATCTTACTAAAGTAGCCATAACTCCGCTCCCAATAGGATAAGAGGAACGGGGTTTCTTCTAACATCAAAGGCAACACCTCGGCTACCCCCTCCCAGAATTTGAAATAATTATCTTATATATAAAATTCTCGTGTCACAATGTTAGTCCACGAACTCCTCCGAAACGGCTTTACTGAACGGCTCCGAAACGGCTTTACCAAATTTTATATGCATATTCAGTAGGTCTGAGAATCGGCTACTCGGTACTTTATATATTGATAAGTGCATTTGTTGAATAAATAATAGTAAATTATTACAACCTGAGACTGACGGCGACCATTGTTTGTACGACGCGATAGCGTTCGACGTTACCATGGTGACATACTTATTTAGTCATTTCAATAAAATAATATGGCAAATATATTATGGCAAAGCAACGTTTGCCGGGACAGCTAGTATTATTATATAGTTATATAATTATATTATTTTATATAATATTATAATAGTTAAAATGTTTTATAATATAATTATATTATTATTATTATTATTATATAAATTTAATCCTTCAGGCCCCGCGCGAACACCGGTGATCGCGACAACAATAGAATACAATAGCAATTCCTGGAAATTCCGACTGAAGTAATATTATATCATTATATAATTATATTATTTTATATAATATTATATTCCCATAGGTATATTACCTTTATGGTCTTAATACACTCACAGCCAAATTAGAAAGTTTCCGTCGTCCAAAAACGTGACACATTTTCGTTACTTGTTAGTAGGTTTTATTCCTCGGATTTTTCTCATACCGGGCGCCTTATATATGAAAATCGATTCATAAGGGGTAAACTCCAAAAATATAATTTGAATAGGTACTTTTTTAAAGATGTTACAAAATTAATGTATTAATATTATGATAAACGATCTGGAATCCATTCGTAGGCAATTTCTAAAGTCTGCTGGTTCTAAGTAGTTCAGGAAGTTCATGTTTGATAATTTTTCATAGAGCAAAAATTCTTTCAACCACCTTTTTCGCCTTTTTATATTTTTATTTTCATTGAGCCAACAGCTAAGCCTATGAGAAGACCAATCATTTTTGTTGCTTTGACAGAACTGCAGAGAAGACGACTGGCCAAAATCGCCGCGTGGTCATAACTGATTTAGTAACTAAATTAGGACAAGTGGAATAAGAAGCTTCTATAGGTCTACCAGAATCTGGGGGCGATACCGGTCCGTCCACGTCGTGTCCCTGGGCACCTCGCCCGTGCCATCGTGAGCCTTTTCACGGTGACACGGGAGGGGTGGCTGAACGCCGGTATGTGCGAGTGTTTGTGTGTGTGTTTGGCTGCGCCTGCAGTGTGACGAACAGGCCCGCGACCCGGGGTGTCGGTGTTTGAAGATATGGCAGATCGCAACAGGGAAAGTATTCTCCGGGTGGGTCCCGGCTCTTCAGGAGCCGGAGAATCCCACACACTGTCTACGGACAGTGTCAGGCCCGTGTATACGGAGGGGCCAACTGCTGCGAGGAAGGAAGAGGAGAAGGAGGAGAGGAGGAAAAAACGAAGCGCCAAGAAGCGCGCGGATCCCAAGCCGGTGCACCTAACCGCACCGGCCAGGGAACCACTTACCGACGAGGACGTCGATTTCTCCGTGCCGCAGCCCGATGCGGTGCGCCGGCTCGGAGCATTAATTGACAAAAAAGTTGCCAGGGGCGATACGGACGGCATAAGACGGGACTACTTTGAGTTCACTTATGGTCGTCCGGTTCGTGATTGGAGTAACACCGACAGCGAGAGCTGTTACTCAGGGTCCGGCAGCAACATGTCGCTGGACTCCTGGGGACTGCCCGTACGCTCTGGACGAACGACTCCTCTCAAGAGGAGGATCCCAGATGAAGACGAAATGCCGCCGTCCACCAGCAAGATGACGGCGCCAGCACCACCCAAGAGAGGACGAGGCCGGCCTCCTAAGACCGGTCAGTACGTCGGCTTGGCGAAAGCTAAAGTCGACAACAGGGAAAAGGCGGAGAGCCTCCGGCTGCTTGCTGAGAGCAAGTTGCCGAGACGGCTCGGGCGGCGAGGGAGGCGCGAGCCTCTCTTCGCAAGAGCCCCACACCGGCTGCAGATGATGCAGCGAGGACGAGCGCAAGCGTGGAGAGATCGCTGGAGACCATTTCTATGGTCGCCAGCAAATCCTCCAACTTACAGGGGACTTTTAAGCAGTACCTCAATGAGGCGGTCGCCAACATAAAGGAGGCCGTCTCTGACATGAGAGACCGCTCTCAAAATGAGGAAATACGGGCTTTAGAAGCGCAGAACCAGCAGCTCCAACAGCAAATCAGCACTATGGGCCGGGAGCTGGAGGAGCTGCGTTGTCAAGTCTCCAAGCCCGCCACGGAGGAGATGCAAAAGCTGTTGTTGGAGGTCTCACGCTCCAACATCGAGACCTTCGGCAACATGCTGAATGCGCGACTCGCCGGCCTGGAGGATCGTCTCCTTCCAGAGCCCAGACGGAGGCCGCCGCTTGCTTTTGATGCAGCGGCTGCTGACGTGAAGGTGCCGGCTGAGGGAGGACCGCCGATGGCTGCAAGTAGGCCACCGGCTAAAAAGAGTAAGAAGAAGGTGACAACGGAGGTGGTGGGGCCATCACAGGCTCCCGCCGCCAACGCGCCGCCTAAGGAGGGGGAGAAGAAAACAGACGATGGCCGCACGTGAGGCCAAACAGATGAGGGCAAGAACACCCGCCCCGTCTGCGTCTGACCCCTCGTGGTCCACATTGGAGCTGCGGGGGAGGAAAAAGAAGGGAAAGGGAGCTGCCAAAAAGGCAGCCCCCAAGAGAAAAAAGAAGAAGAAGCTGCGGCCGCGCAAGACCGCCGCCATAACTCTTACGTTGGAGAAGGGGGTGGACCAGAGCGTGACGTACGCTTCCATACTTCAGGAAGCGACGAGCCGGAACGACCTTGAGGAGGTAGGGATCTACCAGAGAAGGAACAAGGTTCGATTCCGGCAGGCGAGGACAGGCGCCCGGATACTTGAAGTGTCCGGGGAGGACGCCCAGCAGAGGGCGGACGCCCTCGCGAATGGACTGAGGGAGGTCCTCGACAGGGAAGCGGTGAAGATCGCTCGCCCTGTCCAAAGGGTGGATGTGCTCGTCTCCGGTATGGACGACGCAGCAACCGCCGCCGATGTCACCAAGGCGGCGGCAAAAGAAGGCGGCTGCCTGGCCACCGATATCCGGTCGGGTAGAATAACGGTGGGCCCTAGGGGCGCGCGGAGCGTGTGGCTTCACGTCCGCTCGGCTGCCGCCAAGAAGTTGGTAACTTCTGGGCGGCTGCAGGTAGGCTGGGTCATGACGAAGGTGGTGCTGCTGGCCGCGAGGCCAACGCGGTGCTACCGATGTCTAGACACCGGCCACCTAGCGCCGAACTGCCAGTCCCCGGTGGACCGTAGCGGGAATTGTTTCCGCTGCGGTAAGCCGGGGCACAAGGCCGCCGAGTGCGCGGAGGAGCCCAGCTGCTTCTTCTGCGCCGCGCTCGGCAAGGAGGGCAACCACGTGTTGGGGGCTACCGGCTGCATCTCAGCAGCCAGTAAGCCGCCCAGCACGAGGAAGAAGCGCAAGGCTCCCTCCAAGGCTCGGCCGCGTAAGCGGCCTGGAGCAGATGAGGCAGGGGCGAGTCAAAACGCCCCCGCCATGGAGGTGGAAGCCTAGGCTTGTGGGCGGTTGATCGGGGGACCACCGTCCACAATATTATAGGCCCCGCGGAGAAAGGCTCCCTCGATGCCCGGGGAGCCTCTCGGTGAAGACAGGCGGCGGCATAGGCTGCTGCAGTGATGTAGTGCCGGAAGCGGCAAGCGCTGCGGAGGATGCGTGAGAATGCGTTGCGATTCCGCTCCTCCGCGTGTAGCGCTGATGAGGGCATGGGGGGGTTTTAGTCGGTAAACCTTTGCGGAGGGAGTCCGACATACCCCTGCCCCTTCCCCCAAAGGGGCGGGGGATGCGTAATGCATTTCCCCTCCTTTAAAAAAAATGGTCTACCAGAATCTGATGGCAAAAAGTGAGAAAGTAAATTGACTCTAGCGATACCGGGGTAATAGGAATATAACATTTTCATCCTTTTTTATTCCTTTAGCGGCTTATTTTGTGTGTGAAACATGAAAATATAAAAATTTAACCAACGAGCAAGGATATATTTTTTAAAAATCTGCTGTCAAAAATTGCCATCAGATTCTGGTAGACCTATAATTAGTCTTCTTTTTAGGATCCTAATTAAAACTTCTAAATTTAGTCAAGTGGAATAAGCGCTTTAGCTGTAAATATGACGTCTTATTTATTTTTATACCTACAGCTACAGACAAGAATATTTCTTAATATGTTTGTGTTTATCATAGGTACAGATTAATTGTCTCTTCACCAATCACCAGACCTGCAATATAGAGCAAAGTCAACACAAAATCACTCTGGGTCTACTCTGGTCTCTGACATAAGACATTGGCAACTCACTGCGGCCGCCATAATAAAAAGAAGAATAAGAAGACCACTATATACTATATAGTTTTATGCTAGTCGCCATATAAAAAAAAAGAAGAAGAAGATTTGTGTGAATTAAGTCCTGCAGGCTTACTATCAACGCTTAATACGATTTAATTTAGGACCTAAACTGAATGGCATTTGATATTTCGTACCATCAACTTCGTTTTACGAACCAATTTAGGTCGACACCTAAACCAGCCTAAACTGAGCCGCATTCCAATATCATTCACTCTTTTTCGTACGTAAATTCGTACCATCACCTTACTTTAACTGACGTTCGAGCCTAAACAAAATCGCTCAACTGTCAAAACTTGCGATTCAAAACAAGTTAGTAAATTTGATGCTGATTTTGATTCTTTTGTTGTTAGTTTTTAATTTTTGCTTGTTTAAAGTCAGAAAAAAGCAGTGAATTTAAGTGTCGCGAGGTAAAATCGTTAATTGGTATCAAATAGCATTGAATTCGGTACTTCTACAAAAAGTTTAAAGTGCAGTTTTATTCGTAGGATGTGTGACGACGAATTGATGCTTTTTGAGTTCTTGGAAGCCGATAGTGAGGAAAACTCTATGAGGAGAAGGAGACTCGACACTCGAGCACAATTCGACCCATTCGATTTGG
Source organism: Lysandra bellargus (assembly GCA_905333045.1). Lineage (NCBI taxonomy): Eukaryota > Metazoa > Arthropoda > Insecta > Lepidoptera > Lycaenidae > Lysandra > Lysandra bellargus. Next base: position 7,811,275 of record HG995326.1, read on the forward strand.
AAGATAATGAATTTATAAAACGTTATCGTCTTTCCAAAGAATTGGTAGTCGGATTGTGCGACGAGATAAGACCGGCGATGAAAGCGCCAAGGAGGTCCACAGATATATCTGTAGAAACAAAGGTAAGGACTAAAATATGCAATACATATATTATAGGTATGTCACACAATTATGCAGTTATTTAAACCCATCGAGCCCTTTACGAGTACCGGTGATCGCGATTCGCGACAACAATAGAATATACAATAGCATTTCCGAGAATCCCCGATCGATGGATTAATCCTTCAATCCCCATAAGAGCACCGGTGATCGCGACAACAATATAAGTATACAATAGCATTTCCAAGAATCCCCGATTGAAGGATTAAATGCGTCCTCTTTCGACTTTCTCACTTTGATACATAGGTAAGAACTTGGTGTTATGTAATAACTAATATCTATAAAGCAGTAAGTACTATTTTTTTTTTAGGTTTTAACAGCGTTATCTTTCTATGGAACCGGCTCCTACCAAAGACCCGTAGGAGATATAAGTGCGCACTCAATGGCACAACAGACGGTTTCTTCAGTGATTGCTGAAGTGACTGCATGTATAGATTCTGCTGAAATGCGAAAAAAATACATCACTTTCCCAAAGAGCAATGACGAAAGAAATGAAATTAGAGTAAGGTAAGTAAATAAATAGACATTTTATGAAATAAGTCATAATTTTCATTTTATATAAACTAACACTATATTTAATTTTACAAGTTTTATCACAAATTCGGCATACCAGGTGTTGTGGGATGCATTGACTGCACACAAATTGCAATAGTCAGGCCAAATAGAAATGAGGAGCGTTATTTTTGCAGAAAACACTATCATTCCCTTAATGTCCAACTTGTAAGTAAATACCATAATATCCATAAAATATTTTCTTTCATATTATAATAAAATAACAGTAACATTACTAAGTAATCTCACATCAACTTATGTTTTATATTCTAAAAATTATTGCACCTAGTCTAGTTTCAACTTAAAAAGAAAACATCTTAAGATATTGAATACATAGAAAATCTTAAAGTTCACTTAGATCTATAATAATACTTCGAATTTTTTCCTAAACTTCACTTATGATTTATATCTATAATATTACTTTGTATAATAAAACTTTTAATAATTTAAGACCAATTAGTAAATTATCAATTAAAAAAACAATTTCCTACTTATAAAATCTTACACAGGCACACAGGAACAAAAAATCAACAATATCTACAACTCAAAACTGTATAAAAAACTGTTTTTTCCTATTAGCTTTCCACCTAGCTAGAATTTCATAAAGAACCTCTAGAAAAGTATGTTATTCTTCCTTGGATATCAAAATATCACCTTAAAATTTCATCAAAATCGGTTCGTCCGTTTTAGCGTTAAAACGCAGCATACAATTTTACACACTTTCACATTTACAATAGTATTAGTTCGTCAGTGTCGTGGAGTCTGTTAATCTAATAAAAAGCTTTTAATTTTGTATTTTTGTTTGAATTACAGATTTGTGATGCAGATATGCAAATTATAAGTGTGGATGCTAGTTTCGGTGGAGCTACACACGATTCTTTCATTTGGAATGACCACCCTATAAAACACCATCTTGAGAATTTACAAGAATCAACTTGGTTACTAGGTAGGTGAGAAATAGAACAAATCATGAAACAATTTATTTGTTGGTGACATTTTATAGATATGTAATATACAGTATTAATTATGAATATATTATTTTCAGGTGATTCTGGATATCCCCTAAGGAAATACTTGATGACCCCAATTGTCAATGCCATTCCGAACACGCCTGAAAGCCACTACACGGATTTGCATGTTCGGGCTCGGAATGTCATCGAGAGGACTATCGGTCTCCTAAAAGCACGCTTTCGCTGCCTTCTGGTGCATAGAGTTCTACATTACAAGCCACGGGTTGCTGCCTCTATTGTAAATGCTTGTGTTATATTACACAACATTTGTAATAGAGCCAATCTTCCTGCACCACAACTAAGTAGTAGGGAAATAATGGAGGAATCACAGATGCAATTAGGTGTCGCATTTGAAGATCAACCAAATATCATTAGTAATAACCAGGCACTTCAACAAGGAGTTGCTACTAGGAACCAGTTAATTCTTCGGTTGTGGGAAGCTCGCCGCTGAAATATAAAATTAAGTATATTTTATTCTTAAATTATAATTATAATGTATTTTTTTGGTTTCTGACTCCTGTATTTTTTACTAATCAAATATATAACTTATTTTTAGTTATTGGATAAATATAAAATTATTATAATAAAATTAAAATTGATGTTTATAATTAATATACTTAGTTTTTATTTAGGTATACACATTTATATAAGTTTTAGTTTTTAAATATAATTATAGAGTGTAAAGAACACCACATTATTTTTTCTACTACCTACCTAAACAATATTAAATATTACCGTGATCGCAAAACTTCTTTTATTTCTCTGAGCTCCCGCACCAATTGCTCCAGCAAAGTGATCCTACGCTCCTCCATTTCAGCTCGTCTATTTGAAATTTGCACAAGTAAACGACGAGCTGCTTGCTGCGTCATAGGTGGCTCCGCAGGCGCCCTCCGGCGGCGAGGGGAGAAGACTCTCCGCGGGGGACGGGTGGTGGGCTCGCGGCGCGCGGTGGGCGACCCGCGCGGAGGAGTCTGCGGCGCGCCCGCCGAGGGCGACTCCTCGGCCTGCGCTGCACTCGTTGCATGTGCTGCACCTTCAGGACCGGGAGCATCATTTGGTGGAGGTGTTATTCTGCTGGATGGTCCTGGCACAGGTTCTGGCATTAAAATGCTCTGAGACACCTCAGAACTTTCTACGGCCTTGATTATTATCAAGGGCGTCTCAGCATCAGTTACTCCAACTTCAGTGACCTGAAAATTATTTTTTTTAAATAAATAAATCAACAACAATCAAGTCTAATTCATTTGATAAGTTGGAACAAACAAGTTGGATGTAAGTAGTTGTTATATATTTTGTTGCCACACATTTTCTGTTGTGGTGCACACAAAAGGTGTAAATAAACATATAAATAGGTATAGGTAATTATACCTCTTCAAATGGCTCCACTCTTGCTCCTGGTACACCTTGACCAAAGTCTTCTCCCAACAAGTTTAAAAATTTTTTTTCTATATCATTCATTTCCCTGACTTGGGATGGCCTCCGGTCCGTTGCTGGGAAACCCTAAGCGCTGCTGACATTTTTTTTAATTTTGACTTGTAATCATTCCAATACTGAAAATTAAACATAAAATTAACATTATAATTAATTTTGGATACCATAATAATAAATTAGTAACAATATCACTTTTACAGAATACTCAATGTTGTCTTCGGAATAGTTCAAGCTCTTATACTATGTGTGAATAAAAACTTAGCGAGGGTTTTAACTATGTTTTTACTATGTAAAAACGTAGTTAAAACCCTCGCTAAGCTTTTATTCATACGGCCGTTTGTGTTTATACGTCTTATAAAGTAAATAATTTAAATACTGTATGTATGTATGTACCATTGAGGAAATTGATTCCTAGGTACATATTATATACATATTACATAGGTACCTATAGGCTATAGGTACTCAGTAAAATACTTACTTTGCACCATCCTTTCCAGTCCTTTATAGCTCCATCTCCATGAGAATTTAAAGTCTGCGTAATTTCCTCCCACATTCTCTTAGAGAATTCCCTAACTTGAGCAGTTTTATTAAAACCTGTGGCAATATGCCTATTTCTATTTAGGAATTCCCACAACTGCTCAAGCTGGGCGTATGTGACTCTGCGACGCGAAGGAATTCCACTGTAAAAAAAACACTTAAGCCACTTGAAAACAGGGGGACCCAGTCGGTATGCAGTCCCGGCTTGAAAAAGTTTTGATAAGAACTGTAAATGCGAACTATGTCTTATTTAATGTATTAAACACATGAACTCGCATTTTATGAATAACTATAACTTACGCCATTATTATTTCAATCTTTTACACAAACAACCATAACTTATAATATACTTAATGTTGTATTCTCACAATATTCTCACTATTCTATTTGTTTACAAAATTTCGAAGTCGCCGCCATCATAGTGTTCAGCATCTGTGGCCGCCACACTCACTTCTAGGGTTGCCAGGTCATTTTCAAATAAATACCGAACAAACAAAAAATAATTTTACTTTGTTTTTAGTATTTGTTGTTGTAGCGGCAACAGATATACACAATCTGTGAAAGTTTTAGAAGTCTAGCAATATAGCGGTTCTTGAGATACAGCTTGGAGACAGACAGACGGACAGACAACGAAGTCTTAGTAATACCTCTAGGCTAAAATTACCCTTTGGGTCCGTACCCTAGGAATGGAACCCTAAAAAAGAGTTATAAATAATAAAAAATAAATTAATAATTATTTACTTATAATACAAAAATACCGAACCATTCGGTAGAATACCGAACACTTGGCAACCCCGCTCACGTCACGAGCTGTCACACAACACACGTTCGAAAACTTGATAAAATTTTGTGTCCGATACAAGAACTATAAATAAAATGTTTTTTTTCTTAATAAGTATATCATTAGAAAATTTGTGTCACTTTTTAACTAGAATTTATAAAATAATACCAACTGGATACAATATTATGAAAGCGATACAAAGTTTCAGAACGCGTTATTCGAATCAAGAGAAACAGCCTATTCATTATTCGTATAGCGTTATCTCTTTTTCACTTCGACCTTGGGATTGCGGTTCAGAGACAAATGTGTTTTTTTTTGACAATTTCATTCGTTCTTTTCGGCTCCGTAACGTTTCAATTGAGGCGCGGTTTTAACAAGTTGATGGTACGAATGTTAGCGATTTTGTTTAGGAACCCAAATTAAACTGCTCTGAATTTGAGTCGTCTTTTAAAAGTTGATAGTAGGCCTGCTGTTTTATTCATGAGCCTGAAGAGTTTTGGCGGGCATGTGAAAGAGTGCTGTTGTGTTTTTGTATTATTTTCCTAAAAATTGTGTTAGCTGGATTTTTAATGTGTAATATTGGTAGAATATTAACCATTAGATATTCGTGTTCATGCACAAGTGTAGGAAAGTGATGTAATATCCAGAAACGTGCTATTTTGTGTTCCCTCCGAAACTCCATCGAAAGTTTCAGTAAAGCGTCTACCACTTTACTGAATCGACCGACTTGACTCCTTGACTGTATTGACTTTTACTTAGACTTTGACTAGACTTTAGACCTGACGATACATGAAAACGATGATGAAAATTATAATAGGAGGAATATGGTTTTCCCGCCATATTCCTTACCTTTTTACCTTGTCTGTGGCACAACATACATATCCTTTGTGTCAAGTTGCCAAAAAAGAAGAAAAAAAAAAAAAAAAAAAAAAAATGAGCCTGAACTTAGCAGACAGCAGACAAAAAAAATATTTGGATAGGGATATCTGCGAGCCCACGTAAGTTTTTAGAGTTAACTAAAGTGATAATTGTGTGTTGTCAAATTATCTAAACATGATAATAAATAAATTATTTTTACAACATACGAAAAAAAATTTAAACAAAAAAAAAATTTTTGGGTAGCTCTCACGCAATTTCCTATTGTTGAAAATTTATAAAAATTTGTTAATATGCTCAATTTTAGGTTCTTTAAAGATGATATCGATTACTTTTTTGATTTTTTATTTTGATCATTCTGGGGCTCATAACTCTGTAAATAATCAGTAAAAAAAGAAAAAAACATTTATCATGTATTTCCCTGTCAACATTCTAAACATGATATTTTTTTGTTTTTTTATTTTGTCACTGAGTTGATTGATATCCGTATTTTTGTTTTTTATTTTTTTTGGCGACAAAAAAAAATACAAAAATAAGGATATCCATCAAGTCAGTGACAAAATAAAAAACAAAAAAATATCATTACAAATTCATATTTACAAAAACATATTTACAAATTTTTATAAATTTTCAACAATAGGAAATTGCGTGAGAGCTGCCCAAAAATTTTTTTTTTAATTTTTTTTCGTATGTTGTAAAAAAAAAATATTTATTATCGTGTTTAAATAATTTGACAACACACAATTATCTCTTTAATTAAATCTAAAAACATACGTGAGCTCGCAGATATCCCTATCCAAATATTTTTTTTGTCTGCTGTCTGCTAAGTTCAGGCTCATGTTTTATTCATGTTATAACTAATAAAATATATTATGTACTGTGATTGTACTAATCTTGAAGCCATTGAAGCATTCTATAAAGTTTGTAGAGATTGTGTCTTGAAGTACCTATTTCGTCACATTAAATATTTTGTTTTCGTACTGTGCAGTGTGCCGTAATAAAAATCAAGAAAAGTGATTGTTTTGCCCCGTTACATTTTGGTGGACTAAATTAAACTGTTTTGCAAATGTCGTAAATCCATTTACATTTTATTGTGTTAGTTTCGTGACGTTCAAACCGGTATATCACACGTACCGACGGAATATCTTATAATCTCAACTGTTTTTGTGTTGATAACCTATGACTTTGTAGAATGAATGCGTATTTAATGCATCGTCAGAAGGTCGCCTGAACATCAGCAGTATCAACACGGAGCTAATAAAAGCTCCGTGAGTATCAATTATGACGATACTAGTGCTGCTTTATCTTCTTGTTATACCCGTTTTTGGCTACAAATACAATGCAAGATGCAGCAATGAAGCAAATAATTTAACATTTGTGCCAGCTGAAGATGGAATAGATGGTCGTTATAAGGTGGAATGGTGCACAAATTTGGAACACTATAATCACTCCTGGGTCATTAACCTAAATTACATAGATGGTATTCCACCAGAAAAATGTAAACAATTTCTGACTAAAATACCACATGCTGAGAGACACTCTTATGTAGAATATGAAGTTACTAAGAAGTGTATGAATGTGAGTATGCTATCAATCACCAAACGGCAGCGGCTGCGGCAAAAAAATTTAACATCTATTGTCTGTGATACCTATGATGTAGGTGTTAATGCGTAACAACTATTATAAAAAAAATTTCTTGGGTTCATTTAAACACCTAATATTCCTTATAATTAATTAATATACTAATATATATATATATATATATATATATATTATGTTTATGTGATTATTGTTCAATGTTTTAAATATTTAAGAATTACTGGATTTTCTGAATATTTAAGAATTACATAAGGATGTACCTATATAACATTTATAAATTCAAAGATTCTGACCTAAATTCGAAATTATATAGTAGAATAAAACATCCTGCATCGATTGATACGAAAAAATCAATCCAATTTCCATTCATCAAACGTAATTTTTGCCGGAAATGTTAAAATTTTTGAGAATTTGTCAGAATTGGGAACTTCGTATCAAAGATAAATGGCTGAAAAACTGCTTATCAATTTCTTTGTACAATAGGTGTTAAACATGTCTTGATACTTATTTTAACTACAATATACTGACCTTCATAACCTTTGATTTTCAGACAATATGCTTGACAACTTACGAGGATTTAATATTCAATGGGACATGCTTCCAAATACAGACAACATTAAAAAGCATGACACCCAGTCATCACCACATTAACTCTCCTATAGACAAAATGTTTTTTACAGAAAATAAGTTTCCCAAGGAAATGTTTACAAATAGTACAACCGTCATGTCACATATGCCATTGGAGTAAGTTACTATTATACCCCATTACTTATAAAAATATTTTGAAAAAAGCAAGGGAGACAGACAGCCAATTGATTTGTTTTATATGCTGCATATTAATATGCATTTGCCTTTGCAGCTGTTAGTGTTAAACTAATTTATAGATAATATCATATAAAAAATATTATACTTAATATAAATTACAATGTGATGTAACATATTGTATTGTATAGTGCATTACATACAGTTATCATGGATATTAGTTGGTAATCATAGATTTGTTATTTTTAACTAAGGTTCAGATATTAGTACTTCGATTTAAGTTTTATTAATTTTATTGCCAAAAAAGGCAGTCCTCTGTCAGTTACAAGCTAGAGTTGTAACAATATTTTAATAAAATAAAATTTTATTACTTACATAAATAAATTAACCCATTAAACCCCGTACGAGCACCGGTGATCGTGACAACAATAGAATGCAATGGCAATTCCTAGTCCTTATATAACCTTTCTCTCTAAAGTTTATGTGGTTGTAAGCCAATGGTGCTAATAAGTAATTGTCTCTTATGTTTAAATAATAGTCATATCAATAGTCTTGCGATTGCTATGCTGTTCCTTTTGACGTGTTCCTCTATTTAATCCGTTGATCACCAATTCCTGGAAATCTTTTGTTATCACGGCCCATATGGGCCTTATGGGGCTTGATGGGTTTAAGAGCTCCTGATGGTCTTGACTATATAATATTATGTAAAAATTTGTTTTAGGAGCATGGACCAGATTCTTTTGTTAACTGGGCAGGTTCCAGTAACGGACTATGAAATAGAACTGTGCCCCCATGAAGAGGTATTGTTACAATTACCACTGCTATGTGAAAATTAATCTAAATAATAATAATAACCCTTTATATGTGGTGCCACATGTGACTTTTGACTCTAGACTTGGAGTTGAATTCAAGCTTTGTAAAATTTTTCAAGTTTTGTCCTAACCAAATATAAAAATGCATATAAAAATGTATTCTATTTTAAGTTTTTATCATGCAGCATTTTTATATGCTGAAGAATATATTATCATGCTGTTGCATCCATATAAATTATACAATATGTAATATTATAGTATAATAAATAAACAATATATTAAACAATTTACTTTTCAGCATACTCACTCATGTATACATATCACTAACTGTACCGTAGATGAGTTAACCAGCTACAAAATAATTTGCGCTCTCAAGAATCTGAGGGGCTGCTACACATTGTTCTTTACGAATTTATCACCATGGACTGTTGCTGCAATATTCAAAGAACAGATGGCATACAATCATAATGTCTGTAAGTTTTATTTTATACAAAGGGGTATGAAGATTTTGGCCGACCTACTTGTCCGCCATTTTGATTTTGTTTTTAAATCGCGTTCACGAATAATTCTATGAAAAATGGATAGCTAACTTTAATACAAACAAAAAACAATCTTGGACAAAACCGCGTAAAGTGTCACATTTCGAAGATATAAGCTGCCAAAATTTTACCATTGGAGATAAATATTTTGGATATTGCAACTCTAAGGCATGGTTATTCCAAGTGGTTTCTCGTCTGTGAAACAGTAGCCACTCTGTAACACGCCGTCGCGTGATGACAAAGTGCAATCTAGCTCAAACAATAATTTTTATCAATTACATACCTAATGAGAAACTCGCAACGTCGTGTTACAGAGTGGCTACTGTTTCACAGACGAGAAACCACTTGGAATAACCATGCCTTATAGTTGCAATATCTTAAATATTTATTTCCAATGGTAAAACTTTGGCAGCTCATATCTTCGAAATGTGACACTTTATGCGGTTTTGTCCAAGATCATTTTTTGTTTGTATTGATGTTAGCTATCCATTTTTCAAATTATGGCGGACATATTGGTCGGCCAGGCTCCATACAAAAATCTTCATACGCCTTTCCCACACAGTGCCGAATAAATTATGTGACAACTAGCGACCCGCCCCGGCGTCGCACGGGTATAAAATATATGGGTAATTATCAAAAAATTTCGAAATTCGGTGATCTTAAAATTACAAAAATTATTGAAATAATTTGATACTTGTTATGTGAATTTTTGATAGCACTAATGTTATAATAATTAAATTATGTGGTGGTCCCCCATAATTATGGCTTCATTGAATTTATCTATATAATCCACCATTAAATTTGATGAGGGAGTGATGGTGAGAGAGTGGCGAATTTTAACTAAAACTACAAAAACACTGGAACATAACCTCAATTTACTTGTTCCAATTCGGATATACATTTTACTCCCAAAAACGCATTAAAAAGACAAATTATCTACATATATACTAAAATACTTAATACATACATGTGACGTGAGGTAATGATCGCCATAAATGTAACTCTTAATATGTTTTTACGTAATGTGTTGTTTCCCAAACTTACTTACCGTTGAGAAAAATTCGCCATTTTGAATCATTTGAGAGTGTTGCCAGGTCATAAAAACTTAAGAATGCGTTCCTGAATATCGTTCGGCACGTTCAGAAATCAAATATTCGTAATAGGGTGAGGGAATGATTTTATATGGCGGGACATATTTAAAATCAAATCATTGTTTTTATAAGTTCTTCATAGTTAGATGGAAGTTTTTATAGAAATAACAAACATTAGAAATAAAAAACTTTCTAACGTATTAGCATAATTTTATTTTAGGGAATATTGATATATTTGAGATGAATAGGCATTTTAGTAATGTTTTTGTACTGAGGGACAAGGTGAGGGAATGACTTTAACGGTGACAAAGTAGCCATTTTTTTTTTTTTTTTAGAGGTAATACGTTTTATTTTTCAACAACATTAGTATAGACCGCGTACATTGAAATAAAAAAAAAAGATTTACATAGTTAATGCATATGACACAGAACCAATGACTCGGGACTAAAATTTCGAAATTTGATGAGAAATACCCATATAGCCACTGAAAAAATGATTAAAATCTTCACGTGGTCTACGTCTTATCTGTGCCAAATAACATAAAATTGCTCCAGTAGTTCGCGAGATAAGCCTTTTCAAATAATTTCCACCGTTTTTTTTCCACTTTTTCCTATTAGTCTTAGCGTGATAAAATATAGCCTATAGCCTTCCTCAATAAATGCGCAATCTAACACTGGAATAATTTTTCAAATCGGACTAGTAGTTCCTGAGATTAGCGCATTCAAGTTAGCTCTTTCAAATAATTGTCCCCGTTTTTTCTACATTTTCCTCTATTTCGCTCCTATTACTCTTAGCGTGATAAAATATAGCCTATAGCCTTCCTCGATAAATGGGCTATCTAACTGAAATAATCATCAAAATCCGTTGCATAGTTTTAAAAATTAAAGGGAACAAAGGGACGTGAGGGAAAAAAAGCGACTTTGTTTTATAATATGTATAGAAGACGATCATAAAATACATAGCAGAACATGGAGGAATTTTATCTTTTACACCTACATAGGTTATTTGTGTTTTAGTAATTACATATTACATATCATATGAATTTCCTATCCATATTATTTAGTAATATTACTAACAGATGTCGCGAAGTCCGACTGAACCACTCAAGGTTCACGTCCTTAGCTATAATAAGTTGTGTCTGTCAATGCTGCATGGATCTCAAAGATTAAATTATTTGATAATTTCAGGTCTTTCGGGTGGCGTGTTGGGGGATATAAGCGTCGATTCGGGGAGCGATGCCACCACGGCCTTTTTGTGGGGGGGAGTCGCGATAGTACTGGGCTTGAGTGCGCTCGCGTTAGCGGTACTGTTCACCGTGCGCACGACGCGCGGCAAGCAGCTGCAACGACAAGTCTTGGAACACTGGCTGAAGAGGTAACCCGCTTTATGTAAACTTGCGCGCGAGCTCTTTAATGTTAAGGTGGGCTTAAACCAAAAGAACATAGAGCAAGAACTGCACAAGAACATTCTTTCGTATTCGTTTAGTGTAAACTATGATTCGTTACAACATAATTTAAGGGGGTGGCAGACACGCGAGTAAGTACGCGGACTTATGGCTCGACTATCTTAATCGCCTGTGTGTCAGCAAACAGCCGCGCGCCGCGAGCCGCGAGCCTGGGGCTTGCCATGCCCCCAGGCTCGAGGCTCGCGGCGCGTATGAGCGATTCTCGTGTGTCACCGACGCGAGCCGAGTAAGTTCGCGAACTTAAAACCCGCGTACTTTAAGTTCGTACGTGTGTCACCCCCTTTAGATCGTTTACACCGATCGAACCAACAAGAACATCAAGAATAATAATTTTTGCTCTAAATGATAATCATTCAGACCAGCTGTCGGCAACGCGCGGCTCGCGGGCCGCATGCGGCCCGCGAACGTTTTACTTGCGGCCCGCGAATGTTTTGAGAATAAGTTATAAGTATCCATTGAGATGTATGGAGTTGACATCGCAACGCAGTGCTTGGTCACATTCGAGAGACGCTATATAGCCGCAGTGCACTTAGTCGGCCGCGAGCTCTTCTGCGCACTTGACGTTAAGGCCTGTATTCACTTTGATTAGTGCAAGTGCAAGTGACTAGTAATCGAGGCAGTGGAGTGCAGGTGTGTAGTGGAAGTAGTGTCCAATTCTTGTTTAGTGGCTCTTTAGTAATTTAATTTAGTAAATTCAGTAGTAGCTGTCAACACGAGCGTCCAAGTTTCAAAAATAAAACTGCCATTTTGACATGTCCTTCATTTTTAATATTGGTTTTATTAAAAACTATTTGACCATGAAATATTTTTATATGTCCTTTCCCAGGACCCAAAGTATCTCCATGCCAAATTTCAGCAAAATCGGTTCTGACTTCTGAGGTATAAACGTGAAGAGGTAACAGACAGACAGACACACATTCGCATTTATAATATTATTAGTATATTAGTAAATAATAAGTATGGATTAGTATGGAAGTAATTGAAAGGGTGTCCTTTTGTACTTTTAATAGGTATATATAATAATGATATACTATATCTATAGACGCTTCACACGGCACACCACGTCAGTCTGGCCCATAAAGTTAATATACCTAGCGGAATAATAGTAACAATCCCGAGCTGTCAAACGAAACCAAAATTGGTTTTCATCTGTCACACACTTGCACTCGCAAAAAATAGAACACGCTTTTAATCACGTTACTACGCAACCGACTAGTCACTTGCACTAATCAGTCGCTGTCCACACTTACTTTCTACTAATCACTCATCACCTGTACTAGTCACCTGCACTTAATCACTAATCAAAGTGAATACAGAACTAATCACGTTACTACGCAGCCGGCTAATCACTTGCACTAAACAGTCGCTGTCCACACTTACTTTTTTCTAATAACTAATCACCTGCCCTAATCACTTGCACTTATTACTAATGAAAGTGAATACGGGCCTTTACTTTTTCCTAATAACTAATCACCTGCCCTAATCACTTCCACTTATTACTAATGAAAGTGAATACAATTATAAAAAAACAAAATAAAAGTCACAAAAATGCCTTGGTGTGTCTTAGGATATTGTAAAAATAATTCCAAAAACACTTCCAAATGCGACGGCATAACATTTCATCGGTTAGTATTCTTATTTAATTATTTTCAATTAAAATACGAACATTCAATTACTAGGCGAAGACGCGCGCCATTTCGCATTGTCATGAAGTAGTAGATTCAGAGGGGAATGTAGGCAGAATACAGATATCTACGATGAGACGACGATGAACGAAGTATTACCGTGCATAAATACGGTATTACGTATACATCACACATGCGTACATCATAATTGTATTTATAAATATATAAGTAATTTGAATTTAGTTTAGTAAGTATGTAGTGGACTTTGAATCCATACTTATGATAATACTAGCTGTCCCGGCAAACGTTTCTTTGCCATATTATATAAAGTATATCGCCCGTATTATTTTATTGAATTAGTGACTAAAATATAAGTATGTCACCATGGCAACGTCCATCGCTATCCCGTGACCCGCGTCGCATAAACAATGGTCGCTCTTTATAGACAAATAATTTGCAATAAAATAAAATTGCGACTATAATTTGAGATTTAAACTATCCTATCTCTCAAGTTGGATCAAACTGCACATGGTGTGCGAATTTTATTATAATCGGTTAAGTGGTTTAGGAGTCCATTGAGGACAAACATTGTGACGCGAGATTTATATATATTAAGATAACTAGCTGTCCCGGCAAACGTTGCTTTGCAATAATATATTTGCCATATTATTTTATTGAAGTGACTAAATAAGTATCCCGTCGCACAAACAATGGTCGCCGTCAGTCTCAGGTTGTAATAATTTACTATTATTTATTCAACAAATGCACTTATCAATGTATAAAGTACCGAGTAGCCGATTCTCAGACCTACTGAATATGCATATAAAATTTGGTAAAAATCAGTAAAGCCGTTTCGGAGGAGTTCGTGGAATAACATTGTGACACGAGAATTTTATATATAAGATTATTATAAATGCGAAAGTGTTTCTGTCTGTCTGTCTATCCGTACGTCTGTCGGTTTGTCCGTCCATCTGTCTGTCTGTCCGTCTGTCTGACCGTCCGTCTATATGTCTGTCTGTTAGCTCTTCACGCCTAAGCCGCTGCAACGGCTTTGCAAAATTTTGGTATGTAATACTTTGGTTTTTGACCGACTTCCGAAAAAGGAGGTACTTAATACGTTTGGCTATATGCATCCTCTATCAGTTGTATCACGGGGAGTGCTCTGAGGACCATCTCATCACCTTGTGGCGGTCTTGCACCGTGCATTTTTCGCGTAATTTTCTTCCGCGCACTGCAAAACTGTGGAACGAACTATCGCCAGAAGCATTTTAAGAAGAAGGCATATTCCCACGCATCTGCAGCTCTTCTGACGTTACGAGTGCCCATGGGCGACGGTTGTTTCTTTCCATCAGGTGACCCGTTTGGCCCGTTATTTTATACTAGATGTTCCACGCGGCTTCGCCCGCGTAATTTAAGAATGTCACGGAAGCCGTACATTTTTCCGCAAAAAAGAAGCTTTTGTCCTTTCACGTGGTCTATTGTTCATGTATGCCAAATAACATAAATTTGCTCCAGTGGTTCGTGAGATAAGCCCTATAAAATAATTTCCCCCGTTTTTTCACATTTTCCTCTATTTCTTCGCTCCTATTAGGTTTGGCGTGATAAAATATAGCCTATAGCCTTTCTCAATAAATGGGCTATCTAACGCTGATAGAATTTTTCAAATCGGACCAGTGGTTCCTGAGATTAGCGCGTTCAAATAAGCCCTTTCAAATAATTCCCTCCCGTTTTTTCCACAATTTCAACTATTTCTTCGCTCCTATTAGTTGTAGAGTAGAAAAATATATCTTTTTTCTTCGCTCCTATTAGTTGTATAGTAGAAAAATATATTCTATAGCCTTTCTCGATAAATGAACTATCTAACACTGACAGATTTTTTCAAATTGGACCAGTAGTTCCTGAGATTAGCGCGTTCAAATAAGCCCTTTCAAATATATTTCCGTTCTGTTTTTTCCACATTTTTCTCTATTTCTTCGCTTCTATTAGTCTGAGCGTGATAAAATATAGCCTATAGCCTTCCTCGATCTATATGGGTTGTGATGAGTTGGGTGGAATGGGCTATATAAAACTGAAAGAATTTTTAAAATCGGATCAGTAGTTCTTGAGATTAGCGCATTCAAACAAACAAACAAACTCTTCCGCTTTATAATATTAGTATCAGATAAAAAAATCTAATTAACTTCTATGTCCTTGAGAAATCGCACTTGATGTTGATTAGTGAAAAAACCGTGCCTATATTTAGCGACTTGTAGTTGACTTAAAAGTTGGATTTCACTTAACTATTTTTAACTGAAATCCAATTCTTTACTCATGCAGAAATAAACGAAACTTTGTTTGTATTCCCCTATTTTAGATGAGCCGCCATATTGGATGTAGAATGACATTACATTCGTTTTCGAGGTATTCTCAAAAAGTTCTTTCATTTAATATCCATGCTGTTATTATAGGACGGCATAGAAAATAACTATTCCGCTATCTTGGATGGTCGGCCGTTTTATATTTAATTTATAGTGATGTCACAATATACTGTATCGTGCATTGTCATTCAAACATAACGTGTATACAAAATTTCAGCTCAATCGGTTAAAATATTATATGTTACTTACAAACTTACTTCGAAATTGAGTTCAAAAATTCCACCCGAACTTACATAATAATGTAAATAACTAAATAATAATACCCAGAGCAAGTTAAATAAAAGCTTTTAATAATGTTTAGTAAAAATATTTCTTTTATTTTGTCCACTTTCAAATAGTCTGCGTTCATTCGAGTGTAGGCAGTAGGCACAAAACTTTGTCACTTCTGCGGTACTGATCTATAGCCATCACCGCCCCGCTCATTCTTCAAGTGCGACATTTTTTTTTGTTGGCAATAGCAACTCCATACATCTCAATGTAAGTATCAAAAAGTAAAAACAAATGTTTTCTAACATTGCCATCGTTATCGCAACTTAAAAACGTAGCTGTTTGTGTCATTTTGTAATAAAAACTTTGGTTAGTATCTGAATCCCCTTATAATAATACTCTCTCTTACAAATTTTAACACCTCACTTTTTACTAGTGCCATAGGGACCGTGCAGAAACTATAGAGGGCGTCGTAATTCGACAGCAGCGACACGATGCGAGCAAAAGAAGTAACTTGTGAGTGACTTTGGCTTCGCATTCTCTTTGACCCCGGCTAGTTTATAAGTGATTTTTTATGTTTTAGACTATAAAATGATTTAATACTTACACTCCCAAGTGGCCACATGCGGCCGCGAGAACAACAACAGATTTCCAAGAATCCGCGATCGAAGGATTAAAGTAAAAAAAATTAGATGACGCCCGCAACTCCGATGCGCCAAAAATCATTTATCGCGCGAGAACCGTACATTTTCCCGGGATAAAAAGTATCCTAAGTCCATTTCCGGGGTTCAAAGTAAATCCATACCAAATTTCAGCAAAATTGGTTCAGCGGTTTGGGCGTGAAGTGCTAACAGACATACCTACACACTTTCGCATTTATAATATTGAGTATGGATGAGTTTCGAACCGTAAACAAAGAACGAATGCGTTAATAAAAATGTATAAAGCTTAACTAATTATCTAAGAAAATATCTGAAAAAATAATTAGTAGCATCCGTCAGCATAGAAAGTAAAAACTTGATAGGTGGGTAAATATTGCAATAAAATAATGAAGATGCAAAAATACTTATAATAATTGCTGAAAATGCTTGTGGATTAATAAAATAAAACAAGTTTACTAAAATAAATGCTTTTATTTCATCAGCCTTCTGCGATTCGCTCGACACCATTCGCTTTTGTCTGTCACTATTTTTAACTAATTTCAGTCTGGACCTCATATTCAGTGCAAACACCATATAAGTATTCTTTAAATAACACACAGAGACTGCACTATTTATACTGAACTATATCTTTTTTTACTTGAAGAATCATCCTTTTGAGAACCAACACTTTGACAAGATGGTTAAAGTTCAATACTATCCTCAGTGTTGAATTCCTGGCAGGACTTCTCCAAATTATCCTTACTTTAGATGCAAATTTATGTGTAATTGGCATATCAATTTAGATGGAAGCCAGTTTGGATGTTTACTGAAAGAAGCAACGGTTATAGGTTAGGTTCATATTGGGTTCATCAAAAATGAATTTACGGTTATAATCTACAAAATTCAGTGTTTTTATGAGTCTACACTTATCATTCATGGAACTCTTTAAATACTTACGTATGTTTTAACCAAGTTTTAACCGGCTTTTATCCATTTCTTTCGTTTTTCAATAAGCCATAACATTTGAATACTTTTGCCAGGAAAATAGTAAAATTTTACATTATTCGATTTATCTTTATTTTTCTTGTATGTTGAAACCATCCGGGAATACAACAATGCATTTCAATACTTGAAAATATTCAAATTTCTCAAGAAATCTTAGGTATAATTTTCCGTAGCTTGACTTGGGCTTGACAATAAAATTTTCGCATAAGTTTCGGCTATTCGTCACTAGTGGCAGTGTCATCGCTCTGCACGGTCCCTATAGGTACATCAAAGAGGTGGAACTTTTTTTAAATTGTGGTTTAGAAAAACCCTCATTATGCATAGGCTTCTAGGGTTAAAATACTATGCCTGCGGCCCACCTCTAGTTTGTTTTGCCACCTTGTGGCCCTTGCCCGCCAAAAGGTTGCCGACCGCTGATTTAGACCAAACGAGCGAATGCTCATTGCTCATTCGTCAACGAAACAACGATAAGTAGTAGGTTTCATACTACACTCAAAGAGAATATTATAAACTACATAACAACTACACTATGTCTGACTGTAATAGCGATATTGTGATTTCAAGATTTTGTTATAACGCAATAATGAAAAAGAAAAGAAGGAAAAGACGTTCGTGGGTGACGAATTTAATACAAAGAAAAATACTCGATAATTTAAAAAAAAAACCGCCAAAAAGTAAAATATGTACTTCAAGAACACTAGAATCCCTTTGAAGAGACCGCCTCGAAGAGCGAGCACGTCCGAACACGAAATAATGCTCTAGGCAACTGCTCGAGCGCTGCATCGGTTACACCAAACGAGCGAGCATTCTAGAGCATTCTACCTATTTACCGCCGAACACGTGGCGTGGCGAACACACTAGATTTAGAACAACGAAAGAATGCTCGCTGTTTACATCAAAAGAGCTTTACTAGAATGAGCATTCGCTCGTTTGGTCCAAACGGAACTTTAAGAGTTTAAGAGCGGTACGGTTCAGGGACAAGTTGAATTATTTTGAACTCCCGTGAGGAGGCCGGTTATTTCATATGTTACACATGAGGTGTAGTGTATAAATAAAGATTGCCGCTACTACCAATCAGGACGAGGCTGGGAAAAGATGGCCGCCAGACGTGAGAGCTGTCGTCTACTTCTTCACTAGCCGTTCAGTGATACAGTATTGTGTTTAATTTACTCCTTCAACGATAATGTACAAATTGTACATGGAGAATTCAATTTCTAGGGTCAATGAGGACAATTACATTCATAGTTTTACATTGCGGTGTGTGGTACTTATTATTGCAACAATTTTAACTTTTAAAAACTTTATATTTCCAGGTCAGAGACGGTAACTCCTCGGAAGGCGGTGCCAGTCGGTACGCGCGTGCTGCTGATATACGCGCGTGACTGCCCGCCATTCACGCGCGCGGTGCAGATACTCGCCACGGCTCTGCGTCGCACCGGCTGTCAGGTATATTTTTTCATAAAATGCAGGTAAAACTTATCTTTTTACATGGGAAAATGCTTTTACTATCCCCAGCGCATTAGGGACATCGGCAGCATCGACACTCCTCAGGCGTGGGTCTATCTAATAATATCTTATCGTGTGCTCACCGCTCAAGGCTAAGTTGCGGAAGCGATACATTTCACCGCAGATCTGCCACCGGTCACCCTCATCGCGCAACTACAGGTGAAAGTTGAAACCTGGGTGAAAAATATATGAGTTCAAATATAATTTGTGACATATCAGTATAGAAATACAAATTTTTGAGGTTTGTTTGATGTTTCAGCTAACATGACATCATTTTATGGTGCACTACAGTTTACACATGTATAAACCTACAGCTTTTAACAGTAGCGGAATAAACTTTCCATCCATTACTTATCGCTTACCTAACACGCGCTTTCAGTATAAGAACTAAATAACAAGTTCTAACATAATAATTGTTTATACTTTATCGTTTATAATAATAAGTTAAAGGTTATCGAATAATAATAATTAGTTTGCCAACTGCTATATTACAAGCAATAGGTATTCTTGGAAAAGCATTATCTCTTATATGAATGAAGATGTTATTATAAGAATAAGATTTAAAAACAGTTTCAAATGTAATTGTTGTATGAGTTTAGTGGTAGTTAAAAAACCAATATTTAACCTTGATCGTTTTTTTTTGTTTTTTGGTTAGACGAATGTTATTTTGTGTATAGTGATCATAATAATATGAATGTGATATGTTTCAGTGAGTCAACTTCCTTTTGTATTTGTATTTATTATTTGGTATTGCTTCTGCCTTCTGTTTTCGATATTTGTTTCTAGTTGGTAAACAATGTATTGTAAATCTGCTTCAAGGTCAATTTACTCACCACTACTGCATGACAAACGACTACGGCACAAACAAAAGATGACTATAATAATAATTATTAAATTCTGTAATGTCAAAACAAACTTGGAATATAGATAGTAGGTACCCTACATGATTATCACCGTGTATCAAAATAAAATAAAAATTGTATTATTTCTGAATATATTTGAAACGAATACGTTCAGAACGTGCGTTTGCTACTGGCAGTGCCGGTTTTAGCACTACCATCGCCCTGGGCGAGATTTCTTCGGCTGATAAAGCTGAAATAATTGGCGCCCCTTTTGTTTGCCTTCAGCGCCCCTTTTTATTCGGCACCCTGAGCGGTAGCCCAGCGCGCCACTCCCACGCTGCTACTGTCTACCGGTGCCTACCACCGCTTCGGGAATTGTCATCGCTATGTTTTTATTTTATTTAAAAAATCAGCTAATCTTTGACCTTGTCTTCATCCCTATTGTAATTGAAATTCTAAATGACAGTCTTCAAACCACAAAGCCACCAGGAGCTTTATTTTAGTTAGGTTTGCCCTCTAGCAGTAAAAGTGATATTAAAAGCCCTCATTGTCCCATTGTTAGACAACGAAGAGAGGCCGGCCGCCTAAGACTAATCAAATGATACTGTTATCAATGACATAAGAAACAAGACTGTTAAGCTCAAATGTGACATCCATAAAGAAATACACAAAATAGTCAAAGACACAACCTCTGGTACAGTCGGGTAACATTATACATGTTTTATTCATAATTAAAAATATTAGTTTAAAAAACTAAAAAACACGCTTATTTTAAAATCGGAAGATTTTAACAAATTATTGCATTTTTATTGGCTCTTAATACGTATGCAAAGTTTCGAATGAATTAGTCTACTGGAGATAGGTAAAAATGGTACTCAAAAATTCCGTTACGTACACTCATACAGCCCAAGCTAATATAAGCTTGTTAAAAATTCCAGGTGATCGACATATTCAGTACGGAAGCGGCGGTGCAAAGTGCGCGCGCGCCGAATGAGTGGCTGCGGCGGCTGGCGACGGACCCGGCAACGCGGCTGCTGCTGCTGCAGTCGCCCGCCGGCCTCACCTTCTACTGCCCGCAACTGACGCAGCAGTCTTCGCCCACCCGTAAGTATATTATAAAAGGAACAAGATGGCATCACCAGCAACATGACTGATAAATTATAATATTGAAAATTCCTGGCCACGCGGCTGCTGCTGCTGCAGTCGCCCGCCAGCCTCACCTTCTACTGCCCGCAACTGACGCAGCTGTCTTCGCCCACTCGTTAGTCCTACTTCCTACTAATATTATAAAGGCGAAAGTTTGTTTGGATGTATGAATGATTGTTATTCTTTCACGTAAAAACTACTGAATGGATTTTAATGAAACTATACATTAATATAGCTTATACATCAGAATAACACTTATGCTACAATTTTAACCGAATTTCAAAATGGAGGAGGTGCTGTGTTAGTTTTTTATGTTCAACGATTACTCCGCCGTTTGTGAACCGATTTTCAAAATTTTTCTTTTGGTGTCTATACACCAAAATAAAAATTTTGAAAATCTATCGAGTGTCATCCTAATTTAGTACTATATTCACAAAAGTGGTGACCTGATGAACTGATCCATAAGCAATCGAGGGAACTCCTCAAAATTTATATGGAAACAATTGTGTTGACTTCGGTTTCGTGAGAAGTATTCTAAGCATATGCTACCAACAGTAAGATTTTGCACCGAGATATACTTGGTATACCGTGGTTTGGTATAGCTCAGTTAACTAAAGCTGGCACGTTCACAGTGCTCACACTTATGCAATTTCACTATACAGTATGTTTAAAAATATAATATGTTTGCATCATGATAAAAATTATGGTATAATCTGCATACGATAATAATATCATACATCGGTACGTACGCACAAAATTATCGTATGTGTACGATAATTATCGTTCGGTTCCGAACGCTGGTCGCGCGCCGATCACACGTTACCGATTTGTAACATCACGCTGTATTTATAAACAGTAGCATAAGAAAAACAATAACTATCCCCTTCTCGTTCATAAGATAGACCGCGCGCGAGAGAGACGGGCAGACTTTTTATGATGCGTATGCAGTACGACGTCACGCCACGCGCTTATTCACAGACACTACACAAGCGCAATGTTTAAATGTCAACATCGTGCCAGCTCTTGTTAACTGACCTGTAAGTGCAGAGAGAACTCCTGATTCTTTATAAATACAAGTTTGGGAGTTTTGGCGTTGTTTTAAGAACGGAAAGCATATGCTACTATGCAAATCACATTCATCATCATCATCATCATCATCACTACCATATTATACCATGCATCGTCCCATGATTATGAGCCTATTATGACCCTATTATTGGTACCTTACATAATCTTTTAGGTCGAGACTCGAGTTTGTCAAGCGATTAAAAAAAATCTTTACTTAATATTATAAATGATTGAACACGCTAATCTCAGGAACTACTGGTCCGATTTAAAAAGAAATCTTACAGTGTTTTGCTCATTTATCGAGGAAGGCTATATTGTAATATTATCACACTAAGACTAATAGGACCGGAGAAATAGAGGAAAATGTGGGAAAAAACGGGAAAAATTATTAGAAAGGGCTTATGTCACGAACTATCTGGAGCAATTTTTATGTTATTAATTTGGCTCAGATATAGAGTAGTCTAGACCACGTGAAGGGACATAAGCTATTTTTTGCGGTTCCCGTAAAATTCCTACGTGGGCGAAGCCGCGCGAGATATCTAGTATGTTATAAAAGGAACTAGATGGCAGCAGCAGCTATATGACAAGTCAATTATAGTATTAAAAAATTCCTGGCCACGCGGCTGCGCTGCTGCAGTCGCCCGCCGGCCTCACCTTCTACTGCCCGCAGCTGTCTTCGCCCATCCGTTAGTATATTATAAAAGGAACAAAATGGCAGCACCAGCAACATGACTAATAAATTATAGTACCAAAAAAATAGGCTGCTGCTGCTGCAGTCGCCCGCCGGCCTCACCTTCTACTGCCCACCGCTGACGCACCAGGCTTCGCCCACACGTTATTATATTTTATTATACTGTTGGCAGAATCCAGTACCAAAAAGCGATCATTTTATTGCGTCGTGGTCAGAAAGTATAGAAAAGTGTAAGAAATATTGTTTGCTATAACTACGGCGTTTCGACCTTATTGCCTTACAATTTTTAAAACTAGTAGTGTTGGCGTGTCAATTTTTATAGGTCTATTTCTTCGAAGGCGAAAGTGGTGCCAGAGACATTTCACATCCATACTAATATTATAAATCTGTCCGTTACGTATTCACGCCCGAACCGCCGAACCGATTTTGCTGATATTTGGTATGGGTGTACCTTGAGTCCCGGGAAAGGACAATACAATGGTCGTATATCCTCGTTTCGAGGGCACATCTTTAACCATCTCCCCGCGTCAACATATCGAGCTAAGCCCAGTTCCGATATCATCTAGACTCTAGAGGGTAAGGCCAAATTAGCCTCGAAGAAGCTTGGTGTTCTTAACAGAGCGAGACAGTACTTCAGTCCGGACCAATGCCTACAACTCTACAAGGCGCAGGTTCGGCCTCATATGGAATATTTTTTCATCTCTGGGCAGGGGCGCCAAAATACCAACTGCTCCCTCTGGATCGTATCCAACGAAGGGCTGCTCGAATTGTTGACTGCCATAGTGTTTCAAACAGCTTGGACCACTTAGAATTACGCCGAGATGTAGCTTCACTCTGCATCCTCTATCGGTTATATCACGGGGAGTGCTCTGAGGAATTGTTCGGAATCATACCACCTGCAACTTTTCGCCATCGTCCCACGCGAAAAACATACCATCCTCATTACCTTGATGAGTGGCAGTCTTCCACAGTGCGTTTTTCGCGTAACTTTCTGCCGCGCACTGTAAAACTCTGGAACGAACTGTCACCAGCAGTATTTCCGGACCTATACGACCTGCAAACCTTCAAGAAAAGAGCGTATTCCCTCTTAAAAGGCCGGCAACGCACCTGCTGATAAGCAAATGTTGGCGCAACAGAGTTGCGGGCGTTATCTAGTTTATAATATTAATCAAGCTAATAAGTAATAAGTGTTGATTTTGAACAGTACCTCAACAATTTTCAGTGTCAGCGCCGCTGCTGGGCCGCGCCGCGGTGCGCCGCACGCCGCACGCCGCCGACAGCATGGCGATGATGTCGCTGCGGCTGCTTGGCGAGGTGGCCGTGCACCCGCTCGCCTACCGCAAGTGCTACGTCGCTACGTAAGTTATAATTTGTGTAGTAGGAAAACTAGATACTTAGGTACTAACAGAGAAGTTGATTCTTAGGCAAATGGCGGACCGCGAACCTTAGTAATTTGGTCGCGTTAAGTCTAACCCATCCGACTGATCACAGCTAACATTAAATTGACATAAGCCAAACCACATGACGTAGGTTCGTCAACGGCCTAGGAATCAATTTCATCGATAGTAAGTTAATGGGCAAAGTCAAGCCCGTTTGTATCGTTTGTTAGCCGCTAAAGTCGGGACATTTTAATAGGCCACATTTGACAGCTCATCAAAATTGTACCAGGTAACCTTGTAGCGACGTACATAAAAAATAAATATTTTCGATTTGTTATAACTGCACAACTGATTAACTTTTTTCAATTACGATTACATATTTATTGTAAATATGACCGATACGAATTATTTAACGATTTGTTTTTACTGATAAACAATTCTAAATGTAATAAACAAATTCTGATCTTAATAATTGCACGTCGTTATAATGTTACGATGGCTGACCTTTTTTCTTTTTAAACTCTAGGGATGTTACTCTAAAAATCGAAAGCAAATTAATGTAACGAAATATCCCCATAAATTAATAACCACGTTGTGAAAAGTAACACATATTTATGTGAAATGAATAATGATAATACTAAATTTAACAGTTTTTATAATTCAAGGGAATAAATGCATTTTTTTGTAAATTACGTACTTGTCTTATTTTGCTCCTTGAATTAAAGTAATAATGGGATAGGAATTTGTTTCTGGTTTTACAAATAACGTTTAAAAATCAAATATTTTATTTCAAGTCTGTATCGATTTATTCGTTTTGGTCGATGTTGTTACGCAGCTCACCTCACTATGGAAATTAATCTGACAGATGTCAAATGTGGCCTATTAAAATGCCCCGAATGTAAGATACTAACTATACTGTATAACGTGGGCAGGGCCCCCGTAAGGGCTACTGGCGCCTGTGTGCAAAAAAAGGATTTTGGCGCCTCAAATTTTTTGGGTCCTTGGTTTTGGCACCCCTAAAAATGGCGATTTGGCGTCCCTAGAGGATGGCGCCCGTGTGCATTGCACACATTGCACATACGGTAGCGGGGGCTCTGAACGTGGGAATAGTATACTGTATAACTTGGGTTTCACTTTGGTATTGATGAATCGGTTTGAGCACTACCTCACGTAAACCAAGAAATAGAGCAAAATATTTTGTTCCGTTGGTTGCAGTAGGCTAAAAGGCGTTGGAAAGCTAAATGAACAGGAGCGCAAGTCCATCCATGCTTACCACCAAGAGATCCTTTTGCTCTATTCCTGTTTTGTTTCATAAAAATACTAGAATACGCAAGTCACGTTTATACTGTAATTTTTAATATCAGAATGATGATGAATTAAAAATAATCATAAAAGTTTAAAGTAGAAGTATGTTTAACGAATGAAATTTGAAAGTAATACGTAGATTGTAGATCAGTAGTGTGTTTCAAGTAGTACAAGTTGTAATAGAAGTATAATCATAATATTTTTAAACCAGATGATCGAAGTTTTGTACGCATTACGCACAGAACCCCGTTTGTCGCACAGTTATAGCCGCACTTATAGTAACATGTTCGGTTGTAACGTACGTTACGGTATAAAATATTGATTACATACTGTAAAACGATTTTACTGGAACATTGTTTGAATCAAACGTGGGCAATAGTTTTAGCATAAATAATATTTCATTCTTATTCGGATTTGATATACAATAATCAAAATACTAAAACGTATGTAACATTTGAATACAGCAAGCTGGAAACAGGATCCGGACAGGATCAGCAAACGAGACACCACATTGTAACTATTTACAGAGACTGCCAAAATATTTTTGTTTTGATTTTGCCGTAGGAGCGTAAACAAACTGAATGTATGGTGGTAACAGATGCAGTACAGTACTCCCAAAGTGATAATGCGCATAGAAATTTTCGTGATTTTTCGGCAACGGTCGTATTTCCCGAGCGTCGGAAGACGCCGCTGCAAAGCGCTGTTTTTAAACTTAACTTTAAGAAAAATACCGCTTTGCGGCGACGTATAGGTGCCAGACGTTGCTTGGACGTTAACATGGTAACGTCACTGGCCACGTCGCGATGGCTTCCCGGTGAGTTATAGCAGTTATTGATGGACCGGCGACAGCGGACAGCCATCGGCTATATTGTATGATATTTACTTTCATTTTCCTTTGAATAAGGTGCAAAATGCAAGTGCATTGTTTGGGGCTCTTACGTTTCATAAAATCGGGTGTTTTCGTCATTACGACAATTAGCGAAGATTTGCATGCGCATTAATAATTTGGGAGTACTGTACGACTAAATACATTCAGAAAGAAATTAAAGTTTACAGTAGGGTATTTCTAATCGCTTAACCGTTAATGCTCGATCGATCGATCTTGGTTTAGTAAGGGTAAAAGTCTTGAGTAAGTACTGGAGTTTGTCGTTTGAAATAAAGTGTAGGGTATTTCTAATTGCTGAACCATTAATGACTCGATCTTATTTAAGTTGGCGTTAAAGTCTAAGTAACGGGTAAAATATCTAAGATGTCCCCTAATTTTTCGCTCGCAGTATCAAAGGGTTGAACTGTGAGATGGTGCCGGGCGTCACTCCGCTGCGCCGATACGAGCTGCCCGCGTACGCCGACGTGCTTCTTAGAGACCTCACACCTGGGGCCGACAACGACGTCTCCACCGACGACAGCCTCAATCCCACTAGGGGCTCCGACACCGGAGACCTGCTAAAGGACCTCACGGAAGCTCTCAACGAAATGTGCGAATACGTCCGCGACAATCCCAACTACCTTACCGATGAGTTGTTGTATATCTGTTAATGGAAAAGTATGCATAATTCAATACAGTCTATTCGCGTTAAGGTGGGTTTACACCAAAAGAACATAGAGCAAGAACTGCACAGGAACATTCTTTCGTATTCGTTTAGTGTAAACTATAATTCGTTACGACATACTTTAGATCATTTACACCAATCGAACCGACAAGAACATCAAGAATAAGAATTTTTGCTCTATAGATGAGAATCATTTAGACCAAATGAGCGAATGCTCATTGCTCATTCGTCAACGACAAGTAGTAGGGTTCACACTAGACTCAAAGAGTATATAATCCCATAAACACCTTTTGTTATTGTAGAATTCTATCATTTGTAAACATTTTGCATTACTCCAATCCATATTTACGAAATAACCTTTGATAAACTAACCTAAAACCAGCCGCCAAAAAGTAAAAATATCAAGAACACTAGAATCCCTTTGAAGAGACCGCCTCGAAGAGCGAGCACGTCCGAACACGAAAGAACGCTCTAGGCAAATGCTGGAGCGCTCTTGCGTCGGTTACACCAAACGAGCGAGCATTCTTAGAGCATACTACCTATTTACCGCCGAACACGTGGCGTGGCGAACACACTAGAACAACGAAATAATGCTCGTTGTTTGTTTACATCAAAAGAGTTTTACTAGAATAAGCATTCGCTCGTTTGGTGTAAACGGAGCTTTAGGCATAGTACGTGAATTGTCAATAATGTTGTATTGATCAATTACACGTAAACCGTATTCACTGAGTTGAGTTTTTCAACATGAAATAGCTAACAAAAGCCAGCAACCGTCAAGATATTATCACGAATATAGCCTATAAGTACTTAATATTTGACAGAGATTACGGAGAAACTAATTTTACTTCTAATTGAACTTAAATCGTCATCATGAGTCTGCCGGTTCAAATCTAACCTGTTGAGAAGAACCGGCCGGCAAACTCGATACTACAATCTTAGGCCTCCTGTAACAAGGCGACTTACATGGTCAAGTTTATAACAGTGCAAGAATCTCTTATGATTATTTATATTTAAAAATACATAATATATTTATAACGAAGTAACTACCTCAAAAATTATACATCTTTCTTATACTGACTTAATATCGGGTGTCTATTTGTCATTTATATTTGCGTGGCCTTTTTTGTTACCTAAGAAATTATCAATGAATTTAGATGAAAAAACCTTATTGTCAAGACTGAAAATATACCTCTTATGCAAGCGATCAAAGTTACGACACCACGCGACTGTTTTAGTATCATTTTACGATATACTTAAAGTACATAATATAATCATTATTCACAATAAAAATATTATACAGTAGACCGATAGAGAGATATCCCGAATCCGGGGTATGCACATATTATTCAGAAATCAGATACCTCGAAGCAGCAAAAAATGCATACTGCATTCGCCGCGCAGAATTGTTTTGTTTTTAGTGAGTATGAATTCAACGACTTATCTTAGTTAGTCTACTGTATAACATTTACTCTGTGATATATTTTTACATTTATCATGATTCATGACATTAGGTCAGTAGGACAGCGACGATTTTGCCTTCGATCCGTCGTCCAGGGTTATCGTAACAGCAGCAGGGTCAGATTTTATTTGTTTACACTGATTTTTAGTATATTAACGATCAAATTTTATTATGTGATCTTAAATTGAACTATATTTATGAATTTAACATGAATTTACCATCACGAATTATTTTACTTATTCTATGTTTTCCAAAGAATTATAAAATATATCTAAGTACCATAATATAAAGCACACTTACAGTACATGACTTCCAAGCATTTATTTTCGGTTTCAACGGTCTCAACTTTGTACATATTTTTATAACACCTTTATTAGTTATTAATCATTTAAATCTTTATATACAGTTCTCTTTGTAGTAAACTACGAATAATAAAACCTAAGGAAACGTAACTCCCATACTAATACAGTTTTAAATTTGGTTCCATTCGAACTGTCATGTAACGTCACCTTTATATCGCTCAAGGTCACCTAAATATTGCAAATGTATGAAAAGTGAACCTAAGGTACACTTTTTTGACAAGTATTTTGGAGCATGTTTTTTGACGGAGTTACTCTTCCTTAGTTTTTATTATTCGTAGGTAGTAAAGTACGTAGTTAGAAAGTAGAAATTACACTTGTACTTATGTTATTGTTGAATTTTTATTGTTAATTTTTGTATGAAAAATATTTTTGTAGAGATCAACTACGATAACTTGGCGCGCCCCTCCAAAATTCAAAACGTTTGAAGTGCGTTGTCTTGCGCGGTCGGCTAGTTATGATTAGTTGACCAACAAATCTCGGTAATAAGTGACATTAACTGAAATATTACGTGTACAGTGATTGATTGAATACTACATACAAACTTTTCAAAAAAATTTCATAAGGATGTGACTACACACATTGAAACAGTCATTTGGAGGGGAGCGCCATGTTATCGTAGTTGATCTCTAAGTATCTATGTAGATTGTATGTTGTGTTGTTATTAACTATGTATAATTTTGTTCATATAAACTTTAGAATAATTACAATTTAATATAATAAATGGGTGCTATAAAGTTAAGGTGCGCAGTATAGACATAGTATAAGGAGAGGAAGTAAGTTATCTTCATACAAAGGCACCGTGCGCGGCTTGTATGTGTGCGCCATAGTATCAATGCGTCGCCGCACGCACGCTTATTAAAATCTCGGACCGTTTTCGGACCTAACCAGTCGGGGCTAACACTTTACGCTGCACGTCCGCGTCACGCCACGCCGCGCCAAACGAATCAAAAATGTCCGATCATAATCGCAGGAGTAATAAATATTGCTGTGTGTTAATTGTAAATCAGATATTAATAATACACATAAAGCAAAGTTCGAATCATAACAACAGATTTGTTTATAGTAGGTACCTATAAGAGACAGGTGTTAGTTTTTAATGTTGTTTTAAAGGGTATATTTATAATTTTATTTAGACATCGGATTATATGCACGATCCAAGTGCCTCGATATGCATGCAAATATGCACGAAAATTGGCCGAAATATGGACAATCAAGAGTCACTTATTATTATTAAAAGTCGGAAGAGCGCGACGTCGCATTGCCGCTGTTCATGCGGTTGCGAACGAAGCGCGAACAGCCGCTTGCCGCTCCCACATCACAACGCCGCCGCCGCGCCGGTTTCAACGAGTGACGGCGCATGTCGTTTTCATATGTGTCAAGAAATATCAAAATATGCCGTTCTGCATCGTTAAATGGTGCAAAAACAATTCTTGTGCTCAAAAGAAACCTTGTGGGATTACGTTTCACAAGTAATTAGTTGAATATTTATGTATTACCACCGAAATAACGAATTTAATTTATTAGTTTTAAAAATTGTCTCGGGAGTCTCGGAATAAAGAGCCTCAACCAGTGCTGCATGCTGGTCGCAAGATATTTTTCCCCATAATTGGGGAAAAATATTATTACGTGCTGTATTATCCTGACAAATGTTTATTTTTAACCTAAAATCCGTTATTCATTTAAAATCTATTAATATAAATAAAACTGGAGTGTCTGTTTGTAGTATTGAAAGATTTTTTTACTATTTGCATATTCATCTGCATACGATACATACTGCATACACCAAACAACATTCTTTACAATTTTTGTCTGTATGTATGTCTGTCTGTCTGTCTGTCTGTTCTTAGTTGAAACACATAATTTATTAGATATAGATATTTAAGTATTTACTTTTTTCAGCAATTACTAATGAAGGATGATTAACAATCTAGTTTGATAGCAACTTTTGTAGTCATTACTTAGTAGTTTAATAAGACTGCAACAGGATGGGAGTTTGACAATCTGAAACCCTGAGTTGGAAACATTATTTTTTTGCACATAAGCGCACGCCTAGCGTATTTATGCTAGGCGTGACGCACACATTGATCGACAGCGACTTCACGCCATTATCTGTAAATACTCCGTCTTTCTTTTTTTATTGGTCTGAGGACAGTAGGTATTAAATCGTGGATTGGGCCGGAGTTACCCTACTTCCCCTCCTTTTACTATGGTAAAGACGGGCAAATAATTTTAATTAGAAAATGTAATACTGTAACATATTTTTTTATATAAGGTATGATACAACTAAACTATTTTGTTCACATATACACAGCTGAAATAATATGGAAAATAAATAGATATACATAGCTGTGTATACATCATGTAAGTTTTATTTAAAAAAAAATCAAAAAACCGCTCATACCTACTTGTATCAAACATTTTTCGTGAAAATTTACTGTGTAAGTGTCTAAACACACTAGGCTGTATTACGCCGGCGTAAATTCCCCCGCTTTTACGCCGCGTTTTAAAAACATACAAAATACGGACGGAACGCGATGGACGACACACTATGCCGAAATTACGTCGCGAGCCGAATTTCCGTCGAGCCGAGTCTAGCGTAAAGTTCGGCTGCTATTCGGCGGTAATGTTTTGTATAGCAATACACTATACGCGACGGAATTATCAAAACCGAACATAGCAAATCCAAGGATCTATACAGACGGACCGCATTTTAACTCCAATCCAACTGCAAATTGCAGTTCAAGTGCAGTTTGAATGCAGTTGATAATGGTTTGCAGTTCTATTGCAGTCGTGTCAACTGCATTCAAACTGCACTTGAACTGCAATTTGCGGTTGGATTGCAGTTCGTCTGTATAGAGTAAAGACCCAAAGCGTTGACGCACACATTAGGGTCTATACAGACGGACCGCATTTCAACTGCAGTCCAACCGCAAATTGCAGTTTGAATGCAGTTGACACGACTGCAATAGAACTGCAAACCAAACGCGCAGTCGGATTGCAGTTCAGTTGCAGTTGGCGTGCAGTCGTGTGAACTGTTTGGTTTGCAGTTCTATTGCTGGCGTGTCAACTGCATTCAAACTGCACTTGTACTGCAATTTGCGGTTGGATTGCAGTTGAAATGCGGTCCGTCTGTATAGACCCTTACATCTGAGAATTTTAAATACTCACGCGCGCGTTCCGCAACGGAAATTACGACGCGAAATTTCGGCTCTTCGCGTAATTTATAGTGTGTCGCATCAGACGTAAGCCTAGCCTAGTTTGTTTAGACCCTTATAAGAAATATTTTTCTTGTCGATTTTTACGGATAATTCAATTTTTTACGCTCTCAACCCATTACCTGTAGCTTTAATAAAAAAATAAACGCAACAGACAATCTGTCAAATTCTGTGGTCAAAGTTAAAGTTAAAGCCACAGACATAGATCAAGATAGATACCGCATGTGTATGTACTTCGCGTGCCATTTCGCGTTCCCAAACGACGAGCAATGCTCGTCTTTCGAAAGTCGGTTTTTAGTCTGCTATCGGAATCGGACTTCAATCGGAATTTTAAAAATTCCTAAATGCTTAAAAGTGCCGTATTGAGCTGTAGAAATTCGAATAGAAACGTTGCCTTGATAATGGACACGTTTCTTATCATCAGACACAGTGGTAGGAAAAAAGTGGCACGCTCGTTTTCATACAAATGGAGCGACATGCGGTATCTATCTTGATCTATGTCTGTGATTAAAGCTAAGTTAGCCTTAACTATAACTTTAACCACGCCTCTGGTGCAACCCACCCTTAGTCAAAGAGCATAAAACGTATCATAATAATACTAGTGTCGAAATTTTGAAAATACGTGGGGTCAAATTGTTAAAATATTATTAATTTAAGATTGTTGTTGTGATTAACTTGGATGTAGAATTATTGTCTATGGATTTATGTATTTTATGATGACATTTACCGAATATCTAAAGTGTTTTCTTTGTCCATTGCCATACCATAGAATTAGAACGTATTAGTATTTTCATATCGTTGTGCCGTACCAGTCTAAATTATTGACGTCACTCTATTTAGTTATATTTCATGGTTATAGACAGCCCCGAATTTAAATTTTTTACGAGAGTAGGCCACTTTATTTCCTCCACCCCATGTGCGTAATATGAAGGGGCCTTTACGGAGGCTGCCACCCCCTAGGACGCTGCCGCCCCTTGGCCGTGGCCTATAACGGCCTATTACTTAATCTGGGGCTGGTTGTAGATGTGTTTTGTCCTTGTCGGCATATGTGCTTTTTAGGCAAGGTGCAAAAGATTGCATAGGATATCCGTTTTGAAACTATTTTTGTAAGGGGGGTTTTATACAAAAACGTCTCATATTCAGTACATAACAAGTTGGTTTACTATTTAAGGCTGTCGAAACCATCTTTAAAATGTAAGGAAATAACTCTTGCATTAGTAACCTATTAACAACGTAATAATAATGCAAAAATTAATATTATTGCACAATTATTGTTGCAAATATCGAATTGTGTAATAGGCAGAAAGAAGAACTCCGTTTTGATTTGTTGGTCAACAAAATATAGCTACGTGGATTCCAATTTGATTTTGAATTTAGCCGCGTAAACCGCGGCAGGGTACTCGGCAGAAATCGGCTGCAGTCGGAACGTTTACGCAGGTAACAGATATGGCCGCTCTATTCATTATGGCAAGCGATGAAAGTCCGACTCGAGATAGAAAATATAGACATGCCTAAATTATTTAAAAATGTTTGGAGCCTCATAAGATAATAGGGGAATTTCTTCTATTTTATGTAAATTCTCACTGTAATTTTTCAGTACGGCTGGTGAGTGCTGACTTACAAGATAAATCCAGAAACCCGCTTTGCAGTGAAAATAGAACAGAACTACATCATATTTTATTCACAAGAGAAATGAAAGTAGAGTTTAAGAAATTGAAGCTACTGAATATACCGACATCTAAAGGTTATCTTTCAACTTATTCCTTTTATAAGTTGTGGTATTTAGCTAGTACGTAATAAAATAAAAAAGTAGTGTCATAAAAGTAAAATAAAGGAGAGCATAGAGGTAATAATTAAAGTAAGTAGCACAATGGCTTCAATGGCGGTGGAGCTACCTCAGCTTCCTCCACGCCTGTCCTTATTTATTTTATTTTTTATCCTTTTTTGCTCATTAATGCAATTGATTTCGGATGTAGATAGGTACTCTACATATCAGGTAAAACAAATTCGCACTAACTAACTAGGTAGATCCTGATTAGGTTCAGTGTTACGTCTTATATACGTTTATATAATAATTTAATTTTAAATATTTATTTTCATCAATAATAATTCTAGATAATATGGCGTGTCCACATTTTCTAGCCGTCGCTTTTTATCAGGCAGAGCTATATTATCAACTCACGGTTATATAACTTGAACCTGTGCCGCTATTGCCATCTCTGTCATAGCCACAACACTTTACCGATTGTTCGAGACGAGCCTCCATCTCGAGTATCAGAAAGGGACGCAAGATAATGCATTAAATTTCGATCCTATTCTGTAATGTTTTGTCCAATCGCGTCCGATCTCTGCGTGTTCCGGTTCTTTGTCATCAATGGGTTGCCGGGCGAGATCATTTTGAGTGCCACTTGAAAACGATTTACACTAAATTTAAGCCAGCTAACGATATATGAGTTTTTCGCTAGTATTTCAAGAGACAATTAACATATTTTGACAACAAAATCGCGGCCGAGAAGACAGTATTCGGTATATTTGTTCGTTAGGCCCTTTCGACATTAATGAGCCGTACCCACTTCAGCTGACTGCGTCGTACGCAAGGCTACTCCAACTAAAGTAGTAGTAGTCCGGCGATCGACGGTGACGGTCGAGTGCACGCTCGCGGAGTGATAAGCGGATGTGTTATTGAGTTTTAAGATGGTTTTAGAACGTTTGCCATAGGCGGAGCCGCGTCCCGTTCGCTCGTAAACGTTTTATTGTCGAAATTCTGTAGCTCAGGGACGAGTCGGGGTGCGTCGCGAGTGTGTGCCGTGGAGGACGACCTGGACGAGCCGAGGCTCAATAATGCTCAAATTCCTGACTCATAAGCTACGAACGCATTCTTTGAATGAGGAGAACGTTTCCGAGAAGGTGGGTGTCGGCGCGGCCCAGCCGGCTTCGCGCTGTGAAGGTCACACCGCCACCAGAAAATGGCCGCCTCGTTCGCGAGAACAAAGGAGCGGAACGATCGCGAGCTTTCGCAGCGAGCTATTCGCTCTTATTCGGTTCAAAATAAAGCACAATATTCGCAAATGTATTTAGAACCGGGAGAGTTTGGAATTAGGACGAAAAATCGGTGGAAAACTGAGATAGAGCGGCCTCTCGGTGGCGGTGTGTATGATGGCGGACGCAGCGATTGATCGGATGTTTGAGTTGTTTTTATTTGTTTTCAGGTGGAGGAGCGGGACTCCGGCACCGAGTCGGATGACGAGGCGGACCGGACGGACGCCGGTGAGTGCCAGCCTCAGCGAAATAACCGAATAACGATCCCAGCTACATCAATCTGTGTCACTATCTTACGCACGATCGCGTTTACCGGCCGGCGTAGGTTTACGTCAGTTGTCGCTCATAGTGTTTATATTTTATCAACGTATACATACAGAATACTGGTTTTCTGATTTACATCCGAGGCTTTATCTAGAATAATTGACGTTGTTACCTTCATATTACACAATTAGGAGGCGGTTTATTGAGATTTCTCAATCGTTATGTAGGTATATGTAAACAAATTACAAAATTATCAAAATCATTTATGCCTAAATCTTATGGTTAAAACTGATTACCACACCGATGAAGCGAGCTGTCCCGATTAGGCTGTTTATTATCAATTCTTCTTTAGATTTCCATTTCTTATTAGAGTGATCATGACATTAATGATACGTGATCATTAACACGTCGTAATAGGCACCCACCTACATCCTATTAATTATTCTGCAGTAGTTATAAAGGACCAATGGCGTATTTCTTTGTTAGTAGTACGACCTTCAGTAGTGACCTTGAACTTGTATTACAATAGATTTGGCTGTTAATCCGGTACATGGTTACGCTATAAAGTATTAAAATATTACGAACGTATAAGCAATATTAAAATTAAATTTAATCAGAGATTTTAATACTTGAAACTGGAAAATATATTTTTGCAGTTTTTACTTATGGTAACTTATGGAAGGGATGATTCAGTAGACAGTTTACAAAAGCAAGCATTTTGAGTTGTCGTCGTTATTGATTGGGTTTTGTAGTTGTATAAACCCATGTAACCATCACGCAACCTTCTTCATAGATATGTCATATGTGGTAACGTTTTAGATTTATTTTTGATCATGTATCGGGGTCTTGGTCCATGCTAAGGACAAAAATCGGCCAAGTGCGAATCAGACTCGCGCACGAAGGGTTCCGTACCGTTATTGAGCAAAAGTTGGCAAAAATTTGTTTTTTTTTTTGTATGGGAATTGGGAGTTTTTGGGAGAAACTTTGGGAGAAATTTGGGAGAAACTCAAATATTATTTATTTTATTTTTATTTAATTTAAAGTAGAAATTAGTCCATACTAATATTATAAATGCGAAAGTCTGTCTGTCTGTCTGTTACCTCTTCACGCTCAAACCGCTGAACCGATTTCGCTGAAATTTGGCATGGAGATACTTTGAGTCCCGGGAAAGGACATAGGATACTTTTTGTACCGGAAAAATGTACGGTTCCCGCGCGATAAACGAATTTTGGCGCAACGGAGTTGCGGGCGTCATCTAGTTAAGAATATTGTGAATATTCCAAGTGCCTACCTGCTACCATTATTGATTACGAGCAAAAAAGGCCAAAAAAATCACGTTTGTTGTATGGGAGCCCCCCTTAAATATTAATTTTATTTTGTTTTTAGTATTTGTTGTTATAGCGGCAAAAGATATACACAATCTGTGAAAATTTCAGAAGTCTAGCTATAGCGGTTCTTGAGTTACAGCCTGGAGACAGACAGTCGGACAGATATCGAAGTCTCAGTAATAGGGTCCCGTTTTTACCCTGTGGCCTGTGGGTACGGAACCCTAAAAATGCCGTTAAAAGTAAAACTTATGATATAACTAATTTACGTCTGCTGCTAAAATATTAAAAACTCCTTCATCAAATTGATGGACTACTGAAAAGTCCACATGTAATATTTTAATAACTATGTTAAGCATAAAAGATCCTTTAACGACCAGCATTCAGCTGTTCTTGTAATGTAGTAAAGAAATACAATATATTTATTAAATTAAACTCGTGCTGTTGTATCGTCTGATCAGGGGATTAATAAGATTTGTAATACAAAGCAAGGTTTAAATCCTATTAGAGTTGCGGTAACGCTTCCAATGTAAGCATTCCCTTTTGAACAGTTCAAAGGATATAATGTTTCCACCTAAAATATATATAATTGTCAGTAACAAAACAAAGAACAAAAAACCAGCTGGTTAGGGTTCCGTTTTATGGTACAGTAGTGAATCAAGTTTTGTTGATTACAGAACCCTAAAACGGAACCCTAACCAGCAGATTTTTTGTATATTGGTAGGTTTAATACTTCATATAATTTAAGAGTAACATTGTCCTACAAATAGAACAATCCATATTTTAGGACCATCAAATCAAAGTATGAAATCCTTTCTAAATTCTATGCTCTCTAAATATCTCTGCTAGCTACCACTTTCAAGATTTTTCGCAGATATAAATGTTGTTTGTCTTATCAATATGAAGCTACTCACAAAAATTAGCTTGATAGTAATAAAAAAAAAATCTTCTAGGGCTCTACATTTTACCGACTAACCTGTAATAACCATCTTTTACTTCTTAGAAAAGAAAATCATTGTAAAAAGGTGAGATAACACCAAATAATGCTTTGAACGGGATAGCCAAAAACTAGTAAGCTAACGAGAATAATGGAATAAATTGCCCTTGTAGATAGCCTTTAGTCCCGCTATCCCCAACCTGCGGCCAGCGGGCCGCATTGTGGCCCGCGTGATGTTAAACAATTTTGAAATTCACGCCCAGCGGCGAAATAACGTAAATTCTACCTGCGTGATAGTCGTTAGATTTTTTCCACTTTAAAATCGTAAATTTTGAAGAATGTTATTTTTTAACCCTAAATTTTTTTTGTTGCGGCCTGCGACACCAAGACCAAAACATGTTTGTGGCCCGCATGAAAAAAAGGTTGGGTACCACTAGTTTAGTCTATATTCTATAACAGCGGTAAGTACAACAACACGCGGCCCGCGAACGTCTTACCACAATAGACATAACTACCAGTAGTTCGACTGCAAAGAAACGGACAGGTTTCAATATTTGTCAAATTCGTCGGGTTTCACTAAGATTATGAACGGAATGTGCCTCGCGCTTGATGATATAATTTATTTTTAAATATTTAAAATAAAGATTTCAAAATTGGATTCTGACAATTTTAATCTCATGTGCCAAAACACAAACAACAATACGACCAAAGAGGAACACGTGCAGCGAATATGTCATAGTTTTAAATTCGTAGGTAACAAGTTAACAACCCTAGCGACGATTTTTATCATAATACGTCAAATTTAAAAAACATCAGTTCTAAGTGGACATACTCTATAAATTCTGTCTACTCTGGTCTTAGGGCCAACCCACACGTACCACAACCACACGACATCGCAACGACAAAATGTCGTCGAGCTGTGGTTACGTCATACGTGTGAATGGTGTCGCTGAAGCATTTTGTGGTTGCGTTGTGGTACCGACAAAATGACGACGGCCAGTGGTTGCTATGTGGTTGCGACGTGGTTGCGTCGTGTGCAAGTCGAACTATTGAGGATATAGGAAACATGTCTTGCCCAAAGTCATGGATTTCGAAGAGGACACTTTATTGTTGCTATCCTTGCTATATGTATTATTGATAAGAAGACGACGGCGATGTCAGCGTAATCGTCGAAATAGAATTTATTGGGTATTCCTTTATTGGTAAATAAAAGTCAAAGCTAATTTCGTACTGATTATCTTATACTGAGAGGTTCAAGTTAAGTTTTTCAAAAAATTTAGAATGAGCACAAACACATTCGACTACTTGTTAAAGGAACTGAATAGTGATTTACAAAAAAAAACACGAGATTTTTCGCAAATAAAAATGTTGTTCGTTTTATCAAATTGAAGCTACTCACAAAAAATTAGCTTGATGGTAATAAAATAAAAATTGTTCTAGGGCTCCCGGACTATATTATTTCCACGAGGCGTGGAAATTTTTCTTTCTTTCTCGTTAAAGTTTCGCCCCCCTGAAGAAATGAATGAAGGGGGGGGGGGGGGGGGGGGAGGCGCGGGTGACGTGTCGTTGCATCGACGCAACGTTGTGGTTGTGATGTAGTTGCGATGTGGTCGGTATTTTACAAGTGGTCGACAACGACTGCAAAATGTGGTACGTGTGAATGGTCCAGTTCATTTACAATACGAAATATACGCCCGACCACGTCGTGTGTTTGTAGTGTGGTTGCGGTTGTCGTGTGGTTGTGGTACGTTTGGGTTGGCCCTTACTTGCGGCCGTGAATGTTTTGTGAATAAGTTATGTGTATCAAAAACAATGTTTTCTAATACTGCCAGTAGTTATCGCCACTTGCGAACGTAGCTGCTTGTGCCATTTTTAATTTATTATTTCCTTTCATTATATTGTGTAGGTAAATTGAGCTTCTAGTGTTAATACGAGTATGAGGTCTGCGGCCCGCCTTTAGTTTGTTTTGCCACCTTGTTGAGCTTGCCTGCCAAAAGGTTGCCGACCGCTGTTCTATAATATAGACTAAAGGCTATTTACCCATCAATATAGACTCTAGGTATATCATTCCACTACTTACCTTGTGAGGACCTACGCCAACATATCGCTTCTGGGCCACCATTGACCTGTGACCAGCTCGGCTAACGATGTCGTCCTCTAGTGTCGATTCTAACGACTTTGGGTATCGTATTTTAAGGCTACGTTTTGCTCTTGGGCTACCAGCTCGAATAATTACGTCGTCGTCCTCTTCCCTAGATTTTAATCTGTGCTTGCATTCATACGTACGGCTTTTTAATGGCATTTGCCCACCACACGTTCCCATTACTGCTATTCCCGTAAAATGTGTAGGTATGTACGGTATGTTGTGTACTGCAGGCTTCAATGCCAGCTTAGTGTAGAATGGTCGAATATTTTTTGGCTTCACAATTCAAATACAGAAACCCCGTGTCCATGTAAATTACGTATATATGAACTCTGGAATCGGTTATGTGGAATATCCCGCTATGGGATGATTGATTGCAGTTGATAATATTCTCACCTTCCGTGTCACTCCGAGACCCGTTACCTAATGACTGTGATTACCCTCTGAGTTTTAAAGCGATTTTGCATTATTCATAGTACTAATGATAGATACTAAAACATAGAAAGTTTCCTTTTTCAAGTGGCCATTTTTCACATCGATTTGAGTCGGTTAGACGATTCTTGGTTTGAAAGTTTTTTTTTTATTAAAATTGATTTTAGATTTACTCGTATGTACTTCAAAGACCGAAAACGCTCATTGAGTTGAAAAATAGCTCACATCGCGTTGTGTGGTTGTGGCCACATTAAAACAGCCACAACGTGAAACTCGTGTGGCCCTAATGAAAACGGCCACGACGACGTGTTGTGACAATCACAGAACGGCCAAATAGCAAAATTGCTATTAGATCTTGACGCGTTGTGGCCATGATGAAAAGCCATGACGCTTATGGAATACTAGATGACGCCCGCAACTTCGTTGCGCCAAAATTCGTTTATCGCGCGGGAACCGTACATTTTTCCGGGATAAAAACTATCCTATGTCCTTTCTCGGGACTCAAAGTATCT
The DNA here is from genome assembly GCA_905333045.1 of Lysandra bellargus. Taxonomy (NCBI): domain Eukaryota; kingdom Metazoa; phylum Arthropoda; class Insecta; order Lepidoptera; family Lycaenidae; genus Lysandra; species Lysandra bellargus. The sequence goes on from HG995326.1 coordinate 7,851,959, forward strand.
CCATGCCAAATTTCAGCAAAATCGGTTGAGCGGTGTGAGCGTGAAGAGGTAACAGACAGACAGACAGACAGACAGACTTTCGCATTTATAATATTAGTATGGAAGTATGGAAATATGGATTAGTATTTGCATAGATGATAGAGTATGGCTGGTCTCTGGTTTATATTTTATTACTCTATATGATAACAACTCATATTAGAGTGAAAACGTTTTGGTAGAGGTCCTTATAAAACTTTTTTTAGGGTTCCGTACCCAAAAGGTAAAAACGGGACCCTATTACTGAGACTTTGATGTCTGTCCGTCTGTCGTCTGTCTCTAGGCTGTATCTCAAGAACCGCTATAGCTTGACTTCTAAAATTTTCACAGATTCTGTTGCCGCTATAACAACAAATACTAAAAACAAAATAAAATAAATATTTAAGTGGTCTCCCATACAACAAACACAATTTTTGGCCTATTTTAAAGCTTTTATTTAACTTGCTCTGTATGTAATATTATATATGTACGAGTATGTTCGGGTGAAATTTTAAGGAACTCAATTTTATATTTTATATATTTAACCAAGTTTGGATGACAATGCACGATATGGTATGTGACATCACTCTAAATCCAATATAGCCGATCATCCAAGATGGCGATAGGCTTAGTTATTTTCTATGTAAATATGCAGTCCTACAATATGGATATTAAAGAAAGGGATTTTTGAGAGTAACTCGAAAACGAATGTAAAATATATACATCCAATATGGCGGCTCATTCAAGATACGGGAATAGTTATTTTTAATGCGTTTCTGCAATATGTGTATCAAATGAAAGAGCTCATTGAGAGTAACTCGGAAACGAATGTAATGTCATTCTATATCTAATATGGCGGCTCATCCTAGATAGGGAAATAGTTATTTGTAAAGCACTACTGCAATATGGGTATCAAATAAAAGGGCTCATTGAGAGTAAAAGTAAAGTAATAATTATAAATAGAGTCAAGTCAAGTCGGGTCGTGACGTGACGTATCATGTCGTGTCGTGCCGTGAAATGTCGTGAAGTATCGTGCTATGACGTGATGAGACGTATCGTGTCGTTTCGTGACGTGGCGAGACGTGACGTGACGTGCCGTGTCGTGTCGTGTCATGTTATGTCAAGTCATCAAACAAAACAAACTACATACAATCAAACAGACTTAGACCCAGTTTCATCAAGCAATGATAAATAATGGCTTGTTAAATCAGTTAATGGCCTGTTAGAGCTATCGAGCGTTCCATCATGCCCTAATGTCATGTCAAATCAAACAGGGTGTTAAATTTAATTCCTGCTGTGGAGGTCCGTTAAATATATAACAGGCTGTTATATGAGTCAATACAACAACTTTTAAAGACAATAATATGCAATATCAATAAAATAATCTGGTTTGACTTTTGAGTGTTTCCGCCATGTTTCCGCTACGTCCTTATTATTAATTATTTTCATAGTTATGAATAATTATTTATTTTACTTTGTGAAAAATCCAGCCCTTGGATTTTCCTTGACATTGCAAATATACTAACTTGTATCAAAATTACCAAATCGAAATATGTAAATAAAATTTTGTATTATGATTCATGTTTTCAGCTTTGACAGATAATAATTATTATCCTGGTAAATTAAGAAGAACTATTATAGCGTAACTAATGTATGCGATCAGTGATATTTTAATTTGGTCGCATAATCTACTATTATACGAATAAGGAAGAAAGTGACATATTGCAGCAAACATGTCGTATTAAACTTGTACATTGCAATTTCGTCGCCTTATAACAAGAATGAACGAATTGATAGTTGTTCACTCGTTGTTCACTTAACATTGCATTTACTAATCCGCTGTTAAATTTTTACTGAGGGACATAAGTATTTTAAGAGTCTGTTTAATTTTCTAAGGTCCGTTAAGTAATACCTTGTTAGGATTTAACAAACAGAGGTTTGTGAAATTGGATCTAAGAAGACTAGCCAGAGAATAACTAAAAAAACAAAAAATAAGTAAATCATAATCAAAAAAGTAAAAAAAAAATATTTAAATACTTACTCTAAAAAGAAAAAATAAGTAACTATTCAGTTATAACCTCAACATATTATCAGAGACAAGCTACTCTATGATATTATACAATTTGCATAATAATAAAAGCTTGTCGGGAGAATTAACAATCTGTCAGTAGTTAATAAATTAAAATAAAAAATTTAATATCAGTACTAAGTTTATTTACAAAATATAGCGTGACAAGCTTTTCTTATCATGCAAATTGTAATTACTTAAGTATATTAAAAATTTGAAGGAGAAATTAATTTTTTTCTTTTTAGAGTAGGTACTTATTTAAATAAAATCTTTTTTTCAAATTTTTTTTTGATTATTTATAATTTATTTGCTCTATAACGTTACGAAACCCTTCGTGCGCGTGTCCGACTCGCACTTGGCCGATTATTTATTTTATTAAATCACTACATTTAATATATAACATGATGTCTTTGTTATCATTAAGTTCGTTTATCGCGCGGAAACCGTACATTTCGCTATTTGGCCGTTCTGTTATTGCCACAACGCGTCGTGGCCGTTTTCATTATAGTAGAGGAGGTGGTGCTCATTATGAAAAGTCATTTCATACCGAGCAAAAATTATAACAATAATAGTATTCTATTAATACATAAGAGTTTTGATCGTCAGCTACTTCAGTATGGGTGGAATAAAAATTGAGAGTATGTATCTCAAAGTTGTTGTTGGGAATCGTATTGAATTGACATTACAAAGATCCCAATTCACACCCAGTAAAGGTTCATATCTAGATTATAGACATTTAGGTTCGGTAGGTGTCATTTCAGTTTTAGCATGGAGTATGGTTGGTCTCTGGTTTTAGTATGTAACAACAGATGGCGCTTTACAAGTAAAATGTATAAGTACAGTTCTTACTCGCAAATATTGACTATCGAATTAATTGCTTAAATTGCTTTGTGAGACAATTTTATGGTCAATTCAAACGAAAATCGCCGACAGCTGAATCTTTATAGGTGGAAATGTTATCTACGCGACGCCTTAGGATAGGATTTGATGACATTGAGCGTGAAGTATTTATATATTGATTATAACTTATATCGCTGGCTGACGGTTTTTCCACCATCATATTAACGACTGACGGTTTTCTTTATAATTTACAAAGTAGAAACATTCACCTGTATAAATTTTGTACGGTATAAAATGACCTAATATTCAAAAAAATTTAATAAATTCAATAACGCGACTGACGTTGAATCCCCCGTCTGCAATACGGCTGACGGTGATTTTTTGGTTAAGCATGGCCTCAATAATCATCTATCAAACTTTCATCTATACTTCTATACTAATATTATAAAGAGGTAAACTTTGTTTGTTTAATTGTAATGAATAGGCTCAAAAACTACTGGACCGATTTTAAAAATTCTCTCACCATTCGAAAGCTACATTATTTACGTGTAACATAGGCTACTTTTTATTTTGGAAAATATAGGGTTCCATAAGATATTTTAGTTTTTCGGAAACAACCAGAAAATTTACTAGTTTTGCGTACGCTGCCTAAACTATAAAAGATAGAACCATACAATGTTCTAAGTAAATGTATTATGTAGATCTTTTAAATATCTACAAAAAAGTCCGCGACACACCATACCTATCTATGTCGAGTGAGGTATATATGTTACGCTCAAAGACCGAAAACGCTCAGTGAGCGAAAAAATGGCTCACAACACGTTGTGATCATAGTGAAACGGCCACAACGCGTTCTGGTAATCGAGAAAAGCCATGACGCGTTCTGAGGATTTAAAAACAGCCACGACGCGAATTCGTGTTGTGGCCCTAATGAAAACGGCCACGACGCGTTCTGAAACCTGGCTAGTAATTTTATTGCGCCCAAGTGTGTGCGCTATACACAAGAGCACTCTGGTTTCAATGAAACCAGGCTAATTATTCAGTAGTCATTGAGATGTACATCTCAATGGCAGTGGGTATTTTATAGTGCCCAAGTGTGTGTGCATTACACAAGAACACTCTGGTTTCAATGAAACCAGGCCAGTTGCGCAGGGGTTATTTTATAGTGCCCAAGTGTGTGCGTAAAACACAAGAGCACTCTGGTTTCAATGAAACCAGGCCAGTTACGCAGGAGTAATTTTATAGTGCCCAAGTGTGTGCGCAAATTTGGACTGGAAAAAAATCAACGTCTTAGACATAAAAATCTTGTCTCAGAGCGTTTGTTGAAATAAACTCTCCCGAATCGCCGCTGCCAATTTTCATGAAATGTTTGTGCATTTTTGGTTAGTCTATAATCTACCAGAGATAACTTTCTTATAATAATATCTGTGGCAAAAACAACGTCTGCCAGGTCAGCTAGCATGTGTATAAATGTATATTAAACAAAATACCATTTGCGAGTGTGATCACGTCACGCGTGATTATTTCTTTTATCGCGAAAGTCAAACAAAAGTCAAGGTCTTATCTACATAACAATCATAATATGCGAACACTGTGTTGTCATACTTCATAACTCTGCCTAATTCATTTCAAACAGTGTAATGGAGGTATCGAGTTACACGACTACCTAATGGTGTCAGAAATGTGCATGTCAGTTCACTGCTAATAGGTCCCATATTTTTGGATAAGTTTAGCAAATGAATTCCTGGTACTAGCTACGTGAGATGAGTGGATAAATACGACGACATAATAGTGTCTAGTATATGTCTGTTCAGTAGAAGTCCTATACGAAGTACGGAAAATATGTTAAACTAGAAATAAGTAATTAACCTTAAAATAAGTAATTAACCTTGACCCTAGGTGAAGGCACAGAATACATATTAGTTTAACAAGTGAAGGGAACAATTTTCGTTGTAAGTAATCATAAGTCCTGTAGATATTAGTATTCCTAGCACATATTATTATATCGATAAAGGCAATTCCATGTAATTTTGTTGAAATTTGAAGTAACTATATCGAGCTATCAGTTGTTGACGACGCGCAGTCTGCGGGCGTGACACGTCCTCACTCCACGTCCGCCATATTATAACTTCTATACAATTCCCTACTATTGGTACAAATTAAAACTTCTATAAGCTGAACACAGAATAAACGGGTTAGCTGTGTTTTTAACAAAAACAACATGTATTATGTAAATTAGGAACATTTTCCCTGTAACAATGTATGGAGCAGGCCCGTACGTAAGCAATGAAGCAATAACATTTCGCTACATCGATAAGAATAGTTTGTTATTTTGTGATAGCGGCTCGTATATCAGCTGATACATCATGATATTATTTTGTTATGAAATCTCTTTGAAAATACCTAAAATCTCGAGGAAATTCTACAACTCGTTTTTGGTGCAAGCTATCAATGATGATTGAGATTAAGAAATTCGAAAGCACCTAAAAGTCGGAAGAATTTTACAATTAGACAAATGTCTCTAACTGCCACCGTAACTCTTGTCAATCTATAAAATGGTATAGAGATATAGTTACACTGTGGAAGGATGTCCAGGCACTCGATTTGAAGTTGTCTGCCGCTGCATCCGTCATGAACGTCAATACAATTACCGCCCACTACAAGTTGTGAGGGTTCTCGTATCTAATTTAAACAAACGAGGGAACCTAAAGGTTGCCAACCAATACTGGAGTTGCCGTGTCTCCGTAAATGTTCGTTAACCGAACAGCAGTCTAATTCTTTTTAAATTTGTATACTTTCCAAACTCCCAAAAATCTAAATCCTAAGTAGTGTTAAATGCCCTCATCTTTTACATGTACCGATAGTTTTCGCGAGATCGAAAAATTACTGCGAAAATCTGCCCCATCTTATATCATTTCCTGTGGGGTTCGATGCTCTGTGATGTACATGACATCTATTAGGAGATATTTTCGCGCGTGTGTAGGTAATAGACGTATGTAATGTGATCGCATGTCACAACTTTATCACCAATTACCATGATCTGGTAAATACAGAAATAATCTTTTGCACCAGCCTATGTAATTATGAAATTCCTTCGTGCTTCTGATAAATTTACCACAAAGAACGTGGAAAATTGTAAATTGGTCTCGGAAGTCTGATTCTCGTTTTTATGTGGAGAAATGAAAAAACATGGGAATGATACACTTGTATGATTGAAATAAGCGGTAGGTTCTGTCGGACATGTATCACCACTTTTTACCTAATCCTCGTGAACAGGTTTTTAATGAAAGCTTCTTCGCGTCGTCTGTGTTTTGTGACCCAAAATTATAAACGGAAACAGAATGTCGTTTACAAGCTGCTTAAGAGAGGATAACTTCAAGTTCTCAAAACTTGGTGCTTATAAATTAATTTATTATTATTTGAGTAGATACTTCGGTCACAGTTTTTACCTGAATCGGTATTTTGTAAATGTAACACTTTGTACCTTGCTAGTTGGCACATGTGCCATTTTTCCATCTATTATTACTTTTTAGATGTCATAGGAAAATTTTTAAGGTGCCTTCCTAATCTGTGAGTTGTGACATGTTTTACCAGCCCAAACATTCCATTAATCGTATAACATAAGTTGTGACTTTGTAAAACGACTTGCAAAAACAGGACGGGATTTATTTCAATGGCTTCCTATGACCAAAAAGGCCTTTAAAGATTTACAATCAGCAAGCGGATACATTTGATGTTGATAAATACTCATTGGGACATCGCAAGTCATATTAGTGGCAATTATCGGTATTTAGTATTTACCCAGGTACTCCAGATGTTACGTGACTAATGCAGTCGGCTGCCAACACAACCGGACCCATTTACACAAAAATGCCCTTCGAATTTCGATATAGCTTACTGACACTCTTCCTTATCTATATTCGTCATTCTATTAACAGACGCATTGGCTCGAATTGAATAAAATAAGTTCTACGTGGTTTTTGCGATTTCTATTTATTCAGGTGAAAATATATCATCGCTCAAACTAGGCGTACTGTTTGCCAACAGTTCAAATAAATATTTTACATAGGGATAGCCATTTAAAGCTTTTAAGATCGAAGTAATTGATGGACGTAGCTTCGCAGCGAGTTCGACGTGGACACTTCCGCCGGCCATTACCTGCGTCCAGTCAGCTCCGCAGAAACCCTGAATAAAACATCACTCCAAAACTGGATAAATTAATTGGGACCCGCTTCTACGAACTACGCCAGGGTTGTCTTTCGCTGTCAGTTTACGTTCATCCTCGATGCGTAATCTATGCCCGGGCAAAGGCATTGCACATCCATAGGATGCGGTGGCAGTTTCGTTTCTAAATAAAGCATTATGACGCTGGCAGCCCTAATGCAAGTGAATCGCGTGTACCATCAATTGGCAATTGCACAGTGAATGGGCCCTCTGCCCTCGCGTCCCAATATGGTGCGACGACGACGTCCGCCGCAAAAACCACTCCACGCTCTACACTATACGAGCGACCACGTTTCTCTCGGCAAAAACTAACGCATCCATAGTAACATCGCTTATGTGAAACTCGCCATTGTCAGCAGACCGGTTTCCGTTCATATTTCTTGTGATTAAAAAACCTACGGGTAATTTTTACAATTAATGGCCTTCAATTAAGTGCTTCTTCGAATATTTTTTACGAATAATAATCTCTAATTTTAATCAAACAATTGTAACTGTAACTCTTTTATATATGTAAATTGTAAAGCCCTCTATATTCGAAGTTAAACACACAGTTACATTTCTAATTTGTAAAGTATAATAAATCTTTAAGATATGGAAAAGGTTAAGGGGTTGGTTAAGGTTATTTGGAAAATTCTATACGTCGACGCTGACATTAAAGCATTGCTGATAGAGTTTCGCGCAGAGCTCGCTCGGGTTGGTACGACCGTCCTCAAAAATTCTGCCGCAAAGCATTCTGCAGTAGATTATCAGTTATCACGTTTCACAGCTAAAATATATTTCACTATTTACTTTTGTCTTTATAACCAACAACCAAAAATTAAGACTTTCCTACACCCACTTATCAATCCGACGAAGACTCTATATATATTCGATAAATGTATCTTTGTAATAAAATTTGCAAACATCAACTTAGTCCTTACTCCTTAGGTGTAAGGTGAGACTTCCTAATCTTAGCCTATTGATTCGTTTTTAAAAACTTTTGCCATAAGTCTGATTTAGATCTTTCGTCTATTAAAGCTACACTCAGTAGCTTCCAGTGTCTTTCAGAATAGGATCTGTATTTCAAACTGGATTTAATGTATGGTTGATGTTGGATCACAATAAGTGGAAATAGGATTGTAGATCGTTATTCTGTATTTCGATTTTAGAAGTCCATAAGGTGACTTCTTTCTAGGCACAATATTAAACATTGCCTAGGCACCTATTTCTGTTTAATATTTAGCTCGTGCACCAACCCGGCGGTGTTAGGTCGCACCTCTGTACGTGTTTAGTTAAAATTCGTTACGCGTTCTACATTACTAGTTTTACCAAACCAGTTTCTGTTTCGCAAGTCAGTTTTTTATTACATTACAAGTTTGGGCACAGAATTGAGATGCTGTGCTTAAAGGGTTTGTGTAGATAGATATTATGAATGTTAGGTAAGTATATGGCTTTTTCCATGTTCCTGTTTGTTAGCGTATTATATTCTATTTCTTTGTTCTTGTAGGTTCAGGTTTAAAAAGTTCTATAATTTCAAATATTATGTACCTAATTATAGTCTAGTTTAATCCGTCGATCACAAATTCCTGGAAATCTTTTGTTATCGCGGCCCATATGAGCCTTACGGGGCTGCATGCAGATGTAGAGGTATAATTTTCTAAAGAGAAATAGCTAGTCGATAACTCGTTATATTTTAGGGTTGACGACTCGCTAGTCGCTACTAATGTGGATTGTATAATGTTAAATCAAGAAACTTTCCGCTGCTAATTTAGCTAACGAAACCGTCACAGTCCGATAGTTCGCTATTTATAGATGCAAATAAACTTATTGATTGTTTACTATCGCTTACTATCTTGTGTTAGTTGCCGATGTGTTCAAAAGTAGGACAAATGCGCTTAATGAATACAAATTTAGATGCTAATTGATCCGAGCAAATTATTTTATTGTATCGAAGTCCAATTACTAGAAATGTCCTTTTTAATTGAAATCGATGAGATGCTGCATAGTCTGCACGTGCCGCTCTAACGAGGGTTAATGAACTCAGAATGACGTCCAAGACCTGCTGAATTTTGCCATTTAGAAGAGTAGAAACAATTTTGTCGTTATTTACAGTTGTCATCTTTTTCAAAAAACATCTAGACGATGTAAATTAGTGTAAACTTTTGGAGCTCATTTTAAATACCTTTTGAAATGAAAAATCTGACAAGCTTTCGCTGATGTTGTTTAAAGACATTCCTTTTTGATCCGTTTATATCGTGTTTACTGAAACGTTCTGCACGCTTCTCTAGAGAAATTGGGAGATTTTCGAAGCGTATTTCGACACCGGAAATATCACTTAACGTAAGGGACATTTTGGCGAAAATGAGTTATATATATCATTGAATTCAGAATTTCGAGCTCTATCGTTTGGCATACTTGAAATTCTTCTATCGTTAAAAAAATGTCCCTTACAGTACACATTTTTTAAAGTCTAGACAGGTTTTTTCCTAAAAAAAATTGATTTAACGGACGTAAATATTTTTACGTGTTAAAAAAAAATCGGTTGTCTGTAAAGTCGGTTTACTGACGATAGTTGAACGTGACAACATATGACGTTGTTACGTTCAACTATCTTTAACCCCTTAACCCTCGCTTCCGAATCTCTATAAATAGAAACAAACTTTTTCGAGTGTAACCTAAAGTTATTTCGATGTATTTCTTTGAAATGATTGTCTAAAAATACTTATAATGAGTAAAATAAACTATTCGCAATACAAAACCTACTGTATACATTCGTGAAATCCAGTAAAATCTTCGAACAAAGCACAAGTCATACCTTGACACGTAGGAAATAGAGAACAATTTTGAATAGCCGAAATAATACTAATAGCTCACAGATTGTTTATTTATTTTTCATTCAGAGTGTGGTCAATGTATCAGAGGTCATAATTAACTAAACTTCTTCATACAAAAGTATTCTCTAAGTCATCGAAATACGTAATATAATCGAAACAAACTAAGACTAAGAGTCTTACGGTTGTTGAGAGACAACGTGCCTCTTTGTCGCTCGTTCCGCGCTCTCGCTTGCACTTCAATCCTTAAATGGAACGCCTCTGAGCGAGGTAACGCCGCATGAACTGTCATGTTTTTTGTGCGCGGGGTGCGGGGTTCATATCGAATTATAAGACGTTATCACGTCAATAACGTAAATGCTTTTAAAATAAAATTCAGTCCCTTACGTTACTTAACCTTTAGCTTAGTACAATTCTCTTAACATGTCCTTTACGTTAAGAATTATATAATAATTGTCATAGTCAATGTCAATATGTCAAATATATAATAATTGTCATAGCTTCACTAAAATTTGTCCCTTACCTTAATTTTAAATTATCATTTTTCAAGTAAGAAGATAATTTTTTGGCACCTACTCAAAAAGTATTATCCGTAAAAGTTTAAGGTTTTCTATAAAGTTTTAGTGTTTTAGCTAAACCTTTAGCCTTTAGGTATACACATGTAATGCGGTCAATTGTTGTATAGCTAGATTAAAGATGACAATACTCTCCTGGCTGCAAATGAAATCGAGATGCAAGAACTGTTTTAGAGAATGAAGCAAATGATCAACAACTTGGGCCTCTCATTTAATAAAGGGAAACCAAAAACATGGTCATAGACAGAAACAACACTCTGCCTTTGACTGGCGCGGTAAAATTGGAAATGGTTAGCAAATTTGTCTTTGATCTTTACGAACAACGGCTCCTGTTAACCAAATATACGTAGAAAAATTGGGATGACTAAGAGCACCATGTCTCAAAATGCATAAAACCTGGCTTGACAGGAAGATTTCGTTAAAAACCAGGAGGAAACTTGTGTACGTGCTCATATTCTTCATCTGCGGTCTGCAGACCGCAGACGTATCGACGCCGTCGAGGGTGCTGGAGGAAAATGCTCTGAATTCCATAAACTGCTTTCAGAACCAACTCATCCATTCTGGCTCAACTAAACATACAAACAAGGCTCTCTACCATCTGTCTAATAACGCATCTTAGAATATTTCAGACACATTACCAGAAAAAAAGGAGGAAACTTTGAAACCATGGTATGGAAAACTCATGATAATTGGCAAGATTGAAAGGAAAAAATTGGTCTGATCATATCCGTACCACACTTGAGTCGACTGTCTGCGACGCTCTTCGAGTGGCCGATACTAGAAATAGCTGGCGTAACACCATAAAAAGGAAGGTCATAGAAGGGGAAGGTCATGACTCATAACTGGGCACTGGCGAAGCAGCTCTAACAGGTGCGATAAAAGAAAACAGTAGCTCCTGACAAGGTGAAATGAGAAGCTTAATGCCAGGTCAAGAACGAACATTTAGACTTGTGGTGTGCGATCGCTAGGTCAGGTTCACAGAAAGAGGCCGCAGAGCGGAACAGGGAGGAAGATCCATCTTCTATTCGGCTCAGGATACAGATTTCGGTAGGACAAAAGAGCAGAGACGTGGTTTTGCAAAGTTCCACCTTGTCTAAAGGGGCTCTGGGTGTAGATGGGAACAGTCCCGGTGCCAAAGGAAATGCTTCAGTCTGTCGAAGTTCCCTTATTTTGCTGGAAATCCTATCCCTTATGTGGTAGACCAGCCAGTCGTGGTGGGCTTATTGTGTTAGATTTTAATATATTACATCAAACTTCCTCCAAAGCATAGTTTTTTATGTCCTTTACAGTATATTTGTGTCGCAGTTTCATATTAAACTTGGTGCTTACTTTAATATGGCATAGTTGACATAAAAAAATTCAGTGCTGTAAGGGACAAATAAGCAAATTTTTTTAATGTAAGGGACATGCTATTTTCTAAACGCGTAAATTAACGAAAATATTTTTTTAAAGTTATATAGTCGACAAAATTCTAAGAAACTTTGCCATAAACACCTTTAAGATCGGACTAAATGATAAAAAGTTACAGACGAATTTGTAAAAAAAAATGTTTTTTCGCTCACCTGAAAAGCCGTGTTTTGTCCCTTACATTTCCGGTGTCGATTTATAAAATGAGTGACCACTGACCCGATGTTGCCGCAGTTTAGCTTTAGCGTTTAGCGTGCGCGCACGCAGATTACGGCGCGGCAGCCAATCGCCGCGCGGTATCAATGACCGGCCCCCCGCCCTCCCCGCACGAACGGTTAATCAAAATTGATATGTGCTAGCAATTTCGCTTGAAAATATTTTGGAGAATTATTTAAAAGTAAATGGTACCCAAACCTGTGTGCAAAATGTATTCACTATTTACATAATATTATTTAACCCCAAGTAAGTTTATCATTGGAAAGCGAATACTTGCCAGAGGTGGAAAGGTCAGAACTGGTTTAAGAACTATCGAGAATTATCTAGTAGGTACTTATACAAATGAGCGACAGCAACTGGATTGACTCTACATTTATCCTGTGGTTGCTAGTTCCGATATACAATCATAGAGTAATAAATATACATACAATTTATGGGCCTTTTGTTCTTAATTTTGTATTTACCGATGGCGATGATACAGAAAAAAACTGGCATAGCTTGGTGAAGTATTTTACTCGCTTTAACAGCAAGCTGAAGCATTAGAAATAAGAATTATGGCTATTGTGAGCAATATAAAGTCATTATCATCAAGAACTGCGTTTCCGTCAACACTTCTCCCGCTATGCGCACCGGTTATCGCTACGAGCTTTTTGCCAGGCTATCGGTTTTTATGACACCACAACACTGTTGCTATCACTAAATAATACTCTCGTAAACATGACACCAGGAAATCTAGTATGAAAATGTATTTTATGCATAGACGTATAGACGTGAATGTACGTATGTATTACACGTAGGATTGGGACTTGGGTACAAAACAAAAGTAACGATTACTAACAACTAGGACCTAATATACAGAAAACTTTATGAAATCTAAAAAAAACCCTGAGACAAACCACTTTTTGCCAATTAAAAATACCAAATTAAAATTTATGAAAGGCTACATTTTATTTAGAATCATATTATTATGCTTAAATATACTGTATAAGCAACAAGCATACGTCTTGCTAACTGCTAATTATTCAGTAGTTTTCATGAAAAATCCTGATATACGATTAAATATTCAAATATGGAAGTATTTGTAATCCCTAAAGATAACATGACTAAGATAAAGCATCACGTGAGGTGATTTTAAGCACTGCAGATATGCATATTGATTAGATTTGCTGAAAACAAAGACAATGTGGAGGAGTATTGGAATGTGGATCCCAAATCGCACTATAAAACTAAATCACCTACATTCTAGAACATCCAATCATGACGTACAATGTACATTTAGCTTACATTTTGCAGTCGACCCCAGTGCTATATTACAATATTACGTTCTAATAAATTATTATCCATATCCATACTAATATTATAAATGTGAAAGCGTGTCTGTCTGTTACCTCTTCACGCCCAAACTGCTGAACCGATTTTGTTGAGCATAGAGATACTTCGAGCCCGAGAAAGGACATAGGATGCCTTTTATTCTGATGAAAGTACGGTTCCCGCGCGATAAACGAATTTTAGTACAACGGAGTTGCGGGCGTCATCTAGTAATATAGTAGTAGGGCATAATACCTAACCTAACTACCGACATATTAAATTTTATATTAAAACACTTCTTTACTCTGGCATTATTACAGTTAACAACGTTAAGCTACGTTAAAAGTAACAAAATGGATACTCTCAATAAAAATAATGCTGACAGCTTAAAGAAAGTTAACCAGGCGCGGTGCAAAACTGAGAGCTCGTCTTTGAACGTTCTCTTTTTCATACGAGTTCCTCTTCCCTTGTGATAAGCCCTCGAGAGCTCTTACTATGTAACATCAGCCATCAAAGCGGTTCGACTAATGCAATAAAAGTTATTGCAAAAGTTACATTTTTGATGCCGAATAAGTATTTACTATTTATGATAGCCTAGTTGATGTCAGCAACTCCGTTGCGCCGATATTCGTTTATCGTGCGGGATTCGTAAATTTTTTCGCGTATCCAATGTCCTTACTCGGGACTCAAAGTATCTCCAAATTTCATCAAAATCAGCGTTAAGAGGTGACAGACAGGCAGACACACTTTTGAATTTATAACATAGTTGATAGTATGTATGCGGACGCAGGAATATCAGTAACCATCAAACAGCTGTTTTTAGACCGCGAGGTCAGCGCTCTTATCGGCCATTTGCTTGTACGTTGTTTGTTCGTAAAAACAGTGTCATAGTATCAGCCAAAGGTTGATAACAATATCTACGAGATAAGACGATTTAAAATCATATTTTAGGTAGTTTTTTCTTGAGTTATGACACTTATGATACCTACGTCCATCAATTTTTGCTTGGAATGTAATATCTATCTATTACATAATGTACATTTCAGGAAGGCTCCGACTATGTACCATCGAAGAAATTGATTTGTAGGCATTGACATACCAACGTCATTTGGTCGGATCCTGTCAATTTAATGTCAATTCATAATAATTGTGATCTGTCGGCTGGGTTTGACGTAACGCGACCAAACTACGTTGGTCCTCGTCTGCCTAGGAATCAACTTCTCTGATAGTACATGCAGCATGAAATACAGATATGGCGCGAGTAATGTTTACGACTAGCGCATGTCAGTATAACAGTTGTCCTATATCTCCCATAGAGGCCGGGGTCTACGCACTCGGAGCATGTAAAACCAAATATTATTATGTCATTACGAGTTTAAAAGTCACAGAAACAGTTATGCCATTGTTATATGATGAAAGCAACAGGCATTATGAGAAATGTCATCGGAATCAGCGCGAGCTTGTCTGTGCAGTGTGCAGTAGGCCGAGCTAGTCTAGAGCGTGGTGCGAGCGCTATGCCCGCGGCCATTCACCCCTCGAGCGAAACCGGGTCGCGAAGGTTACCGCCTCCCCCCTTTGCTTCCAAACAAACTAATCCAGATAGAAACCACCCGGTATCAGTGATTAGGTAATGCACGTTCTAAATTTAGAAGTTTTTTTAATTCGCTGTCGTGCAAAGATTGCGAGAAGCAGGTTGTGTTAGAGTGAGTAACGTGGATTTGAAACTGCTGATACGTAACTCGAATATAAAATTAACTTGTCAGCTCTCTACATATTTTTTTGTCGAAATTATTTGACGTTGCTCTTTGGAATGAATATAAATTGGAGAATCATTTCAACATTCTATATGATTATGTTTTTGGCAATAATTGGAATTTGGATGCGAGTTATAAACTTATGACTTTTAGGGCACTCGATGGAATATTTTATCTCATAGTTCATCCAATATTCTTTTGTCATAAAATGATTTTATTATTTTTATATTTTGTGAACGTTTATGTGTTAGAATTTAGATCTATTAGATCAATTTTAATGGGTTTACGCATAATTACCTTCAAGCTATTCACTTTTGTTAACACACGCATCTTCGTACAAATCTTAAATGGAATATACTTAACATCATTCTTCTTTACAACAGTAATTACACTGGTTGAAATCAAAACTGCATGCAAAATAGAAAGATGCCAAGGAAAAATGATGAGGGCGATATCGATCGCGCGGAGTCAACAAACATGAGCGAGTGATCTGAAAGGTCTGCTCCGTGCCAATTAGAATAATTCATTCAGCTGAACTGGGTCAACGCCCTCCGCCAACCCCGTTCACGGTTCATGTCCATTTTTTCTCGAAACCCCTGTAACTGTTACATACTCCCTAAACAGCCCCATCTTTGTTTGCGAAATGGTATCTGTTCTGATGAAACACAACTTTTTTCTCGTATGAACATTCTTTGGACTTGGTAGCGCTATGATCACTAGCTATTCAAGTAGTTGATGAACAGCAGAGAACTTTTGATGTGTTTTGTGAATTTCTTGGCTCTATAATTTATTATTCATAGAATTTGCTATAATATTATAGATATCTTTATATTTTATGGTTTAAACGTATTGTAAAATTACACCACTACAGTTCACACTAAATCGCCAGACACTAAAGTGCGCCAGCAAGCCTAGCGATTAATTTAAATCGCGGTTAAATTGACGAACAGTAAAATGGTGTTTTCAGGCGGGGGTAGTGCTCGGTGTAGTCGTGATCGCTGGTGTTTAAATTTTAATGGCATCATTATCGTTGCGTGCTGCGTGTGGCGAGCGGGCTCATCCGACGTTGTGTGCAATCATACAGTATTATGAATAGTGTTACCAGGGCTCCAGTGACAACTGACACGATACCAACTATCGTTGCCTTCCCAAAGTTCTAATATAATGTAACCAAGATGACAAAGGTCGATTCTGCTCAATGTAAGAATGAACTATGTTTCCAAAGTCTAATGCGGGCTCTACACTCGCAGCGCGAATCGCGGACGCGATTCACGGATGCTACGTGCCGTGAACACGATGAGAACAAATACAAAGCCGCGAAGCGCGAACGCTAAGCCGCGAAATCCTCCCCACTCGCGGTTCGCGGCCTTCGCGGGCTTTCGCGCCGCAAGTGTAGAGCCCGCAGTAAATGTACTATCAAGATGATAAAGATACTGCTCAGTGATCTCACAATAGCACCATGATTTCCATATGGGTTTGATGCCGTCTGGAATCTTGATTGATAAACTCTGACTGGATCAAAGTTGTATTAATGTTGGATTAAAATAACAGGAACCTTTTTAGTTGGATTATAATTTAGAAGAATAGTAGTACTAAGAACCATTAATGATGAATTTAAACAATTGATTTTATTTTACAATACTAAGGGCCTGTTTCACTGCTTCCTGATAAGGCTATCCACCACTTAACTTGACAGATGGACTATGGATAATCTGTCAAATAAGCATATCGGGCACCTTATCAGGAAGCGGTGAAACAGGCCCTAAACCTCAACTCTACAAGACGTTATCGGCCTTGTAGGCATTATTTTTTGGCCACTAAAACGTAGCCGGTGGTTTAACCCATCAATCCCCAAGCAGCACCCGGCTGTCGCATAACAATTGAAAATCTATTGTGTCTACGATTCCCACGATCGAGGTATTACAGCTACTTAAATTGGCCTATTTTTTGCGTACCGTAAGCGCGAATAATAGTGCTATAAATTATAATTATATATGTAATAGTGCTATTAATAGTGCTAACAGATAACATATTTTAATCAAGCGTATCTTATCTCAAAGACGAGCAGATGTCTGTAGGTAAATATAGTCCGCGCGGAACTAGTTGGCCGCTCTGCCCGTATGCTCACAATTCACATACCGGCAGAGCGGCCAACTAGTTCCGCGCGGACTATAACAATAATTAATATTTATCGTAATCCTTTATCGTTTATTTTTATGATTTATAAAATAGTACGCAAAGTTATCCATCATTGTCGAATGTAGTAAAAGTCTGCCTACTGATTTTTTTTTGCCATTATTATTTGGTACTATGGATTGAATAGATTTATTAGTATAAGTAGGTATTATGCTAGTTTATCCATAATCCATACTCAAGATATTATAAAATATGCAAAAGTTTACCTGTCTGTCTCTCTATTACCATTTACCTCTTCCCGCTCGAACTGCTCAACCGATTTTGCTGAATTTTGGTTTGGAGATAGTTTGAGTCCCGGGAATGGACGACACTTTTTATCCCGTAAAAATGTACGTTTCCTGTCGCGGGACGCCCGCAACGTACAATTTTACGGTACTTACTACCGTAAAAATGTACTTTTTTATTTACTAATACTAGCCTTAATAGTATTTGTTTCGTCGCAACTCGCAAGCGTATCTAATAAAATTAAAAATTAGTGAGATGCCAAATATATTTAAGTCAAGTTCAAAGTCATGTGGCCTTTGTTTTATTTAGCTCATACCGGACGTTCATTATGAAATATTTGATACTTTCAAAGATTTTATCGACCACCGTATGACACAAAAAATAACCACAGCCGATCATATATTACCTCATCCATTTTGGAAGTCGATTTTTAAAGGAAATGATGAATGATATTATACGTAATTTATAGCAGAATGCAATATTACTTTACCTTATCAATAGTTTTTATATTCGATGGGGTTTTACTTCGGCATATCAAATGCCTAAGCGTAGCTTAAATTAAAAATACCACAAAAAGTCAGCATATGAGCAAAACTATTGTCTATTTTTCGCTTACTACAAAAATGTCCATGCCAATAAAAATCTGCTCAAATAAGTCAAGACTCAAGTGCCTACTTAAGTATGAAGAGGTAACCAGACATACACATAGACACTTCATTCGCATTTTTAATTTATGTTTAAGTATATATCGGGAAGAGGGTATTCTAAGATAAAACTAAAGTGGGCGATTATTTTCACCGGCAGATGATTGAAGGTTTCCCCAGGCAATTTTAAACACTCAACCAACGTTATTTCACTATTTTAATCAATCCACAGTTCACAGCAACTTATAAACACACGGTCCGTGGAAACAATGACAAGTCCTTCCGTAAGCAACGTCCTTAATTTTTCTTTTCACCTCAACGGAATCTCACATTCAACTCATTGAACGAACTGTCACTACGCAAGGCCATGTCCGCCGTCCCCTCTCGGGTGATGGCGCTGTTTCCACTATAGTAAACAAAATCCTGCCATCTATTGAACAATAAACGAACTACATTTACATTCACTAGGAATCCATCAGAAGGTGGTATTTAAAAAAGATTAATTCACAATATTAATAACAGATGGCACTTATTCGTAAAAATCTAATTTAGAGCGAGTTAGCTAGAAAATCATAGTGGCGCCTTCTCACTCCACGACATATATAAAATATTTTATTACAAATAGTGTGCATGTCTAAATTATTGACTTTCGTTGATTTCAGGCGAATACTGCGCGGACGTCATCATGAAGTGGAATGACGTCACAGATATAAGTGAGTACCTACCAGTGCCCTTGTTTCCTGCACTCTATTACCAATAGTAGAGGAGGGGAAGAGGGGATTTAGGGAGTAGATCGAGCGTGTCAGATTAAGCTTGTATAGGCTTCCGACATGTGTCTAGTTATAATGGTATAGAAATCAGATTTCTCACGTGGTGGGTTAATTTTTTTTTTTTTTGAGTATTGAAATGTCATCCGATCTGTCAGATTAATATACCCCAAAGAAGAAGGGATGTTAAGTATACCCCAAAGAAGCTTCCATAAAAAGCACTGACGATTCAAAGCTTAGGTAAGCCTGTAGAGACATTTTAAAATATAAAAATATAAAGCTTCATATTTTCCTAACTAAGCTTCGCAGATATGTCATTTTGCACTAAACTAAATTATTTAGTCCTTGTTGTCTAAAATATAATAATAACTGAACGAAATAAGCAATTTTTTAAAATATATTTTCTTTTTCAAAACTTTAAAAAAGGCCGCAGTTTTTGAACCCACCGCTGAAATAAAAAACGATCTTATCATTTTTTTATTAGTTTTACTTACTGTAAAAACCTACTAGGTCTCCGAGTGACTACAAAATTAGCACCTTCCCCTCCCCTACTACAATACTTGATGATATAATATCTAATTACTATTAAATAACATAATCTATACTAATATTATAAATGCGAAAGTATCTCTGTCTGTCTGACTGTCTGTCTGTCTCGCTTTCACGCCGAAACTACTGAACCGATTGTAATGAAATTTTGTACACATAGTCTAAAGCCTGAGAAAGGACATAGGCTACTTTTTAACTGGAAAAAGGGGCTGTAAGGGGGTGAAAATGCGTAAATTTGTTCAAATTAAGTTAGTTCCAAAAATTCATAACAGATGGCGCCAAGAGTCGCCTACATCTCGCTATCGCTTGCTCATAAGTCTTTCTATAAGAGGTGGCACCATATTGTACAAATTTTTCGAGTTATTGAATAAGTCACTACTCAATACTTTATCTATGCAGTGACGTAACCTTAAACCTACCGGCTACCAATGATAAATAGTTTATGGGTAAAGCTCATGCTAAAGTTGTGTAATGGGGGGGGGGGGGGGGGGGGGGCTAAATAAGCTTGGTATAAATAAAGTTTACTTAATTAAATAATTAAAAAAATGAAATATTATGTGCACACTGCACAGCTGTTTTTGGGTATTTTGATTTACTTTTAAGGCTTTTAAATTTGACACCAATTTTGTTGACACCGCGCGCTATAAACTGAAGTCCACGCGGACGAAGTCGCGGGCAACAGCTAGTATGTAATATAAACATAAACCTTTTACTTCTAAAAATGTAAACACAGCGAATAACTAAACAAGTTCTGCTGGTCTTTATTTGGCATATCGGAGTTATATAGATAGATAGATAGACAAAGCCAGCAGATATACACTACGTCTTTATCAGTAATACCATTTACATATAATAACGACATTGCTCTATTTAGCAACGTTTTTCCGCAAAAGAAATAAGAAGTAGAGTTCAAAAAGCAATCTTCATCAAAATTTTAGAGTACCCAAATAGTGAATTGTTTGGCAGCTACTCTGTGCCGTAGCGTACTATTATATATTCTGTGCCGTAGCGTAACATACATAACAAAACACTAGACACATTACACGTAGTACGGTAGCGGTAGTAGTGTGGGCGTGAAGAATGGGACGCCTTGATGTGTCCCAAATATCTCGGAAAGATACGAGGGCAAATGAGTATAAGGTTTTTACTTTTACCCGCCGAGAACATCTTTTACCTCGATGTTGGTGGTGTAAAAAATATTTGTATCAGCCAAGAAAATAGGACGCCTTTCTCCCCGGCAATTTTTGTATGAAGAAATTTTGAACAACATTCACGGAAATAGACTGGTCGATAGATATTTTGCTTTAACCATATATCCTAATGGAACTTGATTAACGTTTGATGGAAAGGGATGAGAGAAAGCTGAATGAAAACTAACCTAGTGACTTAAAATTTTTAAATTTTTATTACTCAGGAAACCATATTGCCTCAGACATTTACATCGAATCCCGTAGGACGTAGGTGATGGCGATTTGCCTGTAAGTTCTATACTATGTCCAGTTATCCCATATTTATTCAAGTACTAAATAGTAAACTCTTTATCGACCGAGCTCTAAGAATGGCATTGGTAAAATAAATGGCGGAGTAAGCCAAGTAAATATAAGTCAAATGCGCCAGACTTCGTGCTGAGCTCCGAGACACTAATGGATTTTGAACAACTTTACTCATAAATTGCCCTGAATTCATATAATAAAGTATCAGGCGACTCAACTGCAAAGATAGAAGTTGAAATTATAAAGATTTAAGCATTAAGATTATAAATCAATTGTATATTTTAAACAAAATGTTCAAAATTTATTTCTGAACAAATATTATAAAGTTACACTTAGGTTATTCTTTTAGTAAATTTCAAGGTATTTCTTTTAGTCAACTTGATTAAACTGAAGCCTATGAATGTTTCTTCATAATAATTTATAAACCTGTCAACATTAAACTTTATAAAAGTTGCGTGTTATTTGCGTAAACAGTTCGGGAAGAATCTACAAAGTGTTTTCGAAGCGATTATAATAAAATACAATTTGTCGTCGTAATAAAATGAACATCATAATGAATTATTAAAATGATATCCACAGCTCGAAGTCTGGCACTGCGCGGGGAATGTGGATAGTAAAAGCGCCCTGCGATGAGCGCTTGGCAGCGGTTGTAATGTCACATTTATGTAATTGTATACAAAGTATGCATTCTGGCATCAACTAAAAAATGTATATAGAATTATTTGGCACCGGGTCCAGGAAGACGTACGGCGTAGTGATACTTATAGCTCCGCCATTCATATAGAAATAGTTCGGCAGCGCAACGCCAAATTCACTAATAGTTCTCGGGCGGAGGAAGTCATTTCCATAATGAAAACACAAGGCATAACTGCATCGTTAACACCGCTATTTCCTTTTAACGCTTTATTACTGTTTTAGCGTTTGAAAAATTAGCTTTCGTCATGGAAGTTCATATTTTTTCAAACGCTGAAATGTAGTACTTATTATATATGTCGCAGTCATCTAGTTCAATCATCGATTCGATTGAATGACTAGCGCATTCATTGAATGCCACCATTCAATTGAATGACTCGGCCGAACGTCGATTGAACGATCTTCACTCAACGTCCAAGTAGTTAGCGATTATAGCCCTTTGAAGATAGCGGACATGAAATCAGTCAAGTAATTGAACCTATTTCACTTTTTTTCCACTGCGGCGCTGGTTGTCACTAAAACAAATATGGCGTCAAACAGCTCGCACAGCTGATAGCACTGTGTTGATATTAATTTGTCGATTTTTACTTTAAAGTGCTTTATTTGTGATAAAATAATATGATTCGTCGATTACAACCTCGTCAACGGCTATTTACATAATTCATGATTTTTATGAAGATCCCATTTAACGACTTCACTATATTATGACGTTTAGTCAAAACGTTAAACGTCACAGTCAACGTCTTGACGAGTTTTCCTTTAGTCATTCAATTGAATGGTGTCATTCAATGAATACGCTAGTCATTCAATCGAATCGCAGATTAAACCAGATGACTGGACACATACATATTATTGAAAATTCTAAAAATATACACCGTATTATATTTATAAATAAAGAACTGTTGGATTATACGCACTATACCTACTCAAACCCAACGAGTACAACTGGACGACTGTTTGTTCACTGTTAACACTATAATATTATGATGATTGATGAGTAATATTTGATATTTCAAATGATCTCATAAATAAATCGAATACTTTGACTATTACTAGCACACTGACAGAGATGAACGTTTATTAAGGGTACATCAAATGAAATGCGATGAAAAAACAAGTTGTATAAAACAAATGACGTGCATTGTCGAGCGAGTAATACGACATTCCTGTTTAATTGTGTAGAGTAGAGAAGTCAGCTGAGATGAGCAATGTGAAATGTCTATATTCTATAATCTATAATAGCAACTGTGAAATATTTTAAACTAGATGACGCCCGCAACTCCGTTGCGCCTAAAATCGTTTATTGCGCAATATAATTCAACAGACCCAGAGCTCTGAATGGAGAACAAAACTCTACATTATTTGTAAAGCTCGAGCTATGTATATTGTCACTGTGATTTTGGGAATAGGGCTTATTAAACGACTAAGTAAATCTCCCACCACCCTTCTCTGGTCTCTACATAAACAAGTTGCAAGTGTAGGTCAAAGCTTTTTAGTTGATACTTTCGTTGGTTCGTAAATAAAAATTTTGCAAGGAAAATATAGAATCAATATTAAGAGTCCGTATACGAAATTTTTCCGATTTCGCCGAAATTGCAAAGGTTCGCTACAGAAATATTATTAGGCTTTTTCCCCTTATTAGACTTTAAAAAAATATATTAATTATTACATTTAAAATATATTATTTAAGCGCGGAAAGCCGACTCGAACTTGCGGCGAGTAATATAATGTGAGATTTAGGTTGTTTTGAATCGTGTTTTTTTGGCACAATTTGTTTTTTTTTTTCTTTTTTCTCGAATTAGATACAATTTTATCTATAGATTATTTCTGTCGTTTTCTTTTTATGAATTACAGCTCCAAGTTGCCGAAATTAACAGCAATTCTTTGCCCATTTTCTCTAAAATTTTGCCGAGTTACATATTTTTTTACTCAACTATTTCATATTAAAGTGGTAAAAAGTATTTCCAACATTTTATAGACGACTTTCTCAACAGTACATTGTATTTTTTTTCATACCGTTAAGACGTCAATACAATCCATAAACAGGTGATATTCTAAACCTTTTACAGCAAAAATCACAAAACTGTCGCGGGTTTGGGTTGGATTATTTAAAAATACTTAAAAAAATAAAAAATCTAGCTCCAACATTAGATTATGATTGAAATGATCTTACACGTTGTGCATTAAAACTTATAGAAATACTGTATTTTAACTGTTAAATCACGTCTGTTAAATCAGCGAAATCGGCAAATTTCGTATACGGACCCTTAATCAATTATTTTAAGTTTTCTAGAAAAGAGCATGCAATGTAGCGGTTCATAACGTAGCACTGGCGAGCGGAAACTCTACTTCTATTTTCTGATCAAATTGTCACAAATTCTGCAACTATTGGATGTTTTTGTACAAATTGAAATTACCAGTAGGTCTAAAGCACCATCGTAACCTCCAAACAGTCTCATGATCTCTGTTCTCAAATCGCGGAATTCTATCAGTAGCGGTCACTCACGGACTTTCGCGGACTCCCTGTCACAAAACTTGTCATTTTCTATACAAACCGCGATTGACAATGAAGTGACAGATGTTTCTAGTCTAAGGGTCATATCGTATTTTGCACACTCGATGTGAACACAGTATGAATTGTATTATCACTTCAAACTCATAAATAGTTGGAGATTCTCATACGAAGAGGTAACTGTGACGTTTTCCGATGAAACTATTTAATATAATAGTCTGTTTCTTTACAAGAATTCAATTTTATTCTTAAGTTACCAGAATTCAGTGCGAGTATTTTTCACATAGCTCCTAGACTAGAATGGCCAATGACCAACCACCTTAAATTGTCCTGACTATAGCAAACATTAAAAACAGTTTTGGTAGAGACCGGTTCTTTCAGAACTACATACATATAAATCATATTATTATGTATTGATTAAGTGCGTTCTGCTTTGTATCACATTTGCGCATACTAAAGCTCTATTGACTAAATATCGTACAAACTTCTCACCTTATCAAGATTAGAATGCTATTAGGAATAAAAATAATGCAAACACAGTTGCGAATGTAATAAATTAAAATATAAATTAGTATTCGAAGGCCGCGCCCACGCAGAAGCACTGTTTAGTTTACACGTTACACGTTGATAGTAAGTTTCGTAAAAAAAGTTCAAGTGCTTAGTCGAGTGAGTCGAGCGTGACGGGCGGCCATGTTGCGCGCACGCCGAAATTCTGATTACATCACCGCGCAAAAAATCGCGTGCGCAGCGGGGCGAGGGGGGAGCAGGTGACCTTGGCCTTGCCCGAGCAAAGCCAAGGCGAACACACCGCAATTATGCTGCGCCCACCAGTCTACCGAGCATCGCATGAAAATTGTCCGACCAAGACCATGACATTACCTTTAATGACATGCACAATAATTGCTATTGAATGTTGTCTGTTTGTAGAGATATTTTTATTTACTGTGCATGTGATAGAGTTGAGCACGTATAGACTGGGAAGCGAGAAAGCCACTAATGTAACCTAAGCCAACTAATATATATTCTGTGCCTAAGCTTAGAAACTACAAAGTATTCGCACGTTTTTTTTTTGTAGATCATACTAAAATGATTTACTTAGGATCTGGGTTTAGTTATGTAGTTGAATTAAATTAAGTGAATTGAAAATAGAATTCAGAAGAAGACAAAATTTATGTACTCAATGCAATGATGTTTTAATAAAGATGGCGTATGTTCATACAAATTGGTCCTCAGATTTTGTTCCTATACGACATATACGTACTTACCTCTGTCATATCTATAGGTTACCATAGTTACCACAATGAATGCGACAGATAATACGTAACGAATGGTATAGAAAAGGATAACTATATGCTTTGACAGGCGCATCGGCGCGTTGTTTGGATATTTTGGAAAATATCCAAACAAAAAATTAATTTCTAGATGTTTTCATGTACTTACGTGTGGTACGTAACTGTTTCATCCTTTTTTACTTTAGTATCATAATTTTTACATTTTCTGAAAACGCAGTTTGGCATTTTAAGTCAAAAACTTCACAACTCGTCACTCACTCGCTGCCAACATGCAACTAATTCAAATTACACTAATTAGGTTGAATTGGCCGCTAAGACTGTACACGCTAGTGCGATATCTACCTCTTTTTTATAATATTATATCATAGACTCAATGTCAATACAGGGCCCGACATTTTTCTAAACTGACCTTTTCAATGAATACATATTTTAGACATACATTTTCATACTTATCATGAAGGTGGATAAAGTTTAGATACAACTAATTAGTATAACCCATCATTTCGCTGAACTAAACATTGGGTCGGGAGGCTACTTGACCCAATTAATGTTTTGACGACATTGCTTACGCCATGTCTACTTGACGTGTCAATGCGGTGCAACACTCTTGTGACCCGTTGTAGCGTGTCACCTGTGTCACCGATTCGACCTGACAGTGTCATCACCTGCCAGTGTTTATGACAGATAATTCTTGTATCATGGACTTGACTTCTGTCTAACCGTTGGATCTGATATGTGGACTACGGATACATTTTTTTAGAACTTTTATTCTGGACCCCTGTCCAGAATAAATAAAACCGAACAAAGACTTTTGAATAATACCTAAGTCCTATGGACGCTTCATTGCGTGTCCGGCCAAAATTTAGAACTTTTTATTTGAAAATCCTGCTAATGAACTAGAAGATTTTTTGGTGATCTAAAACAAAAAAAAATGTGAGCGCGTTATCGAACCTAACCTCTTCATATACGTATTACAGGGTGTCCCGCACAAGTGTCCGGCTAAGGTGGCTGGTTCGTCCGACTGTCAGATTTTCTTCCCTGACAACCCTATGTGCAAATCATACCTATAACCTACTAGGTGTGTGTGGCGTTGAAGTTTTCATTTGCTATTGAATTGTCTGAAAAAAAAACAATAGCAATATAATTAATTGAACGCTAGGAGGGCCTAGGAGCCCATTGACTCGGACGGTCTTTTATTCTCTTACGACGCGGACGCGGTATTCTTTTATTAGTGAGAACGATTGGAATAGACACTATTGTTAATAAAATATATAACCAGTAATAAAAAAATCGGCCAAGTGCGAGTCGGACTCGCGCACGAAGGGTTCCTCACCATTATAATTGAGCGAAAGTTGGCAAAAATTGTATATTTTGTATGGGAGCCCCCCTTTAATATTTATTTTATTTTTATTTTATTATTAATTTATAAAGTACAAATATAATTAAGAATATTGTGAGTATTTCAAGTGCCTACCTGCTACCATTATTGGTTACGAGCAAATGAGGCCAAATTAGTCACGTTTGTTGTATGGGAAATATTTATTTTTAACCGACTTCCAAAAAACGAGGAGGTTATATGTTCGGCTGTGGATATTTTTTTTTATTTTTTTTATTTTTTTTTATTTTTGTATGTTCAACGATTACTCCGCCGTTTGTGAACCGATTTTCGAAATTTTTGTTGTGTTGTATTAGGTTTTATTTTGTTTTATTATTTGTTGTTATATTAATGCGGCAACAGAAATACACAATCTGTGAAAATTTCAGAAGTCTAGCTATAGCGTTTCTTGAGTTACAGCCTGGAGACACACGGACAGTCATCGAAGTCTCGGTAATAGGATCCTGTTTTTACCCTTTGGGTACGGAACCCTAAAAATGATTTTATAGTACAATCTCTATGTGCAAGTTTCGAAGGGAATAAAGCTTTGGGACTCTAGACAGGAACATCTGTTGCAGTTTGTAAAAAAATTAAAGCGTGTCAAACACAAGTCGTAGGGCTTTTCCCTGTAATTCTTTAATTTCAAATGTTTTTGGTATCTCTATTTATTTCCTAGAATATCCTGCTGTTATCCGATTTAACAATGACTGTTTTCGTTGAGGCTTTCGTTTAATTTGATGGCACGCACAATAAACACGTCTCTTCAAAGTGAAACAGTAAACGGCTTTTCACACCTTTCATATTACGCCCACGCACTTCTTAATACTCAACAAACACTGTTATCAAAGGGTGCTTTTACAACTACATATAAATTATTTTTTTACATAAAAAACAATGTTTTTTATCTTGAAAAAAAAAATAGCTTATAGAATGTGCATTGTCTGGTATGTATAGGAGTGTTTCCCACGGACTTTTTCTTTGCCTTATAGTTTTTTTCAGTGTTCAGTCTCTAGATGCATAATAAAATCACGCAAGCCATGAACATCACATAAAATGTATCGTAAACACATAAAATAAATATGAAGATATTAAAAAGCGAGTTCCACTAATCGATCAGTCACGTCCGAGCATAATAAATTTCTTGATTTACCAAACAAATCCATAAACATGTGAAATCGATAGAACCGCTTAGAGCGAGTGGCGACTGGCGAGCCGTAATCGAATAATAATCGAGATTTAATCACGCTTCGCTCATGTTAAAGATAATCGACTTTGGATGGAGCCAACCCATTTCGAATCGTATTGATAACCTCAAAAGTTGTACAAACAACTGCATCATAAATAATTATACGTGGTGTGCTTAGGATTTGTGTTTGTGTAATTGTGTATTGACTTTTTAAGCTTTCAATAAAATTGTACTTATTGCACAAGATGACTATAATATTTCTGGAAGTTTTATATCATTTTGCGTCATACATATAGCTTATGTGTCGTCCATCTATGATCTCTATAATTCTCTATCTTAGGATTTTTCTTTTTGTTTTCCGATTTCAATCGAATTGATTTTGAATTACTTTGTGATCTACCTCGATTCCTTTTTTAAAATCATTACATGATAATATTATGTCAAATGAATAGCAATAATCTGGGCTGGCGGAATTATGCCTGTTCAAGATATTCTCCTCTAAGAATACTCTCCTAGATCTGAATTGTAACTGTGTACAGAGGTTTGTTAGAGTAGAGTTGAGTACGAGAACAAAGCAGCTGTCTTGGAGGGCGGTAACCTTGAGTAGGTACGTGCTCGTAGTAGTGGGCTGCCCACGCGGCCCGCTGCGGGCCGGTCACGCCGAGACGCGTCGGCCACATTTGCATTGTGGTGACCATCACTACCCCCAAAATATGGACTGTCAAAATTATGTACCGTATGAGCTTTGGTTCCTGATTTACGTTGATGACTTTGTAAGCTGACACTACAAAGATGACTAAATATATATTTTAGTTATTATAGATTATTGTTATATTTGTTTTTATTAGGGACTTTTTGTCACTTTATGAACCTTAACCGCGCACTGCAGCTCCGTCGCTGCTGCTGTGCGGCCGCAGCGGCAACGACGTTTTACGCACATATTTTATGACAGGCCGGTAATTTGACGAAACGACCGACGATGGGTGGATGATAAATTAGGATACTCTTCATGCGTTGTGTCGTCCGGACGACTCTCATTTTGAGACTTTGCGGTTTTTTTTTTTAATTAAATAAGGGGGCAAACGAGCAAACGGGTCACCTGATGGTAAGCAACTACCGTCGCCCATGGACACTCGCAACATCAGAAGAGCTGCAGGTGCGTTGCCGGCCTTTTAAGAGGGAATACGCTCTTATCTTGAAGGTTTGCAGGTCGTATAGGTCCGGAAATACTGTTGGTGGCAGTTCGTTCCAGAGTTTTACAGTGCACGGCAGAAAGTTACGCGAAAAATGCTTTTAATGATGCACCAGAATTATTCGACATGGCTCTCTAAATCTTGCTACTGAATTTAAATAATGCCTGCGTGCAATTTACACGTCCCATAAATCACCTGGGTTTTAGATAAATATCTCCAGAGTAAATTCAATTTGCAAAGAAATAGACGCGAGTCGAGTCGTATCTACAGAGGACCGTCCTTACTTTAAATTAAATAGAATTAAGCGACAGCTTTTTGACGTAAACATACATCTCCGAGACCTACGTCCACTCCATTGTACCCGTATAAATAACGTTGAATCATTCAGATGGAAACATGAGAGGGCCGGAAACGTATCGGGCGCGGGCCATAAACATGTCCCCGGCTGTCCGGGAGGAGCGCAACGTATGGATACCGAGCAGCGGGACGACAGTCGTGACTCGCTCCCGTCAGCGCGCACCATGGGATCTTGATCTACGCGCAGCGCCGCGATAGCTGCGAGAGATGAGCGGTACGCAACGATCATTTTAAAAACTACCCTCTCGACTTGCGCTGAAACAAAACGTGATGGGTGAGGTATTTTGTGACTTGGATAATGTAATGAATTTAGGCTCTAGATTCTAGAATGTTAATGCGAGCATTATAGAGGACACTGTATGATAGAGCTCGAGCGTAAAAATATATTTTATGTAAAGTTACAAACGATAAGTAGATGCTTAACTTTATAGACTTAACTACTTATGGAACACCTATAAGAGTTAACATGTCCGTGTTCTAATTTTAAATGAGAACATCACAAAAATTATTTGATTCTAAAATAATATGCGTAAATATTTAAATTTGTGTTCTATTTAAAGCCAAATATTTAATTTTCCTGAATTAATATTTATCTAACGTTCATTAGGTTGAATGAGTTAGTAAGAAAATGGGAATTTTCTGTTTTTTTCTGTCAGTCAATATTCCGCTACAGTTTATGACGAAGTAGTGTCTCTATTATTGTAAACTTTTAATTATTAACCTTATAATGAATACTATAAAGAATATTTTGTGCTGCAGTGCTATCAATCAGATCATAACGAGAACGGTGCGAGCGAGGCCTTTCAATTATTCAGAAGATATACACTGTTATTCAGAGACGTGTTATGATGTACGTTACAAAAACCTTCTGTGCTGAGCCTTAATTTGACAGCCTTCCGTGGTAGGGGCACGTCATAGATGTCGAATATGAGATGGAGGTGTCGATACATCATACAAACTGGGTTTACTGAGATAGAATACAACATAGAGCGATTGTTGTTGCTGTTGTTTATTGAGAAGCACCTTACAATGATTAAATTTTTTATTATAAATGTTTAACCGAAGCATCAGCTTAGGCTTTAGCTTAACATGGCTAAAAGAAACTATTGTCGAAAATTGGTGAAAAAAATTACCATTGACGGCCAAACCTTCGGCTTTGACCTGAAAAGGCTTTTACATTTACATAATAATTTTCAGCTCCGGCCAATGGTTAAGGTTGTAGTGATAAGCGAAAAGATAACTGCTAAGGATAGGGGCCAACTACATACTGTGGATTAATGTAATACCGTTTACAGAACTGTTATTAGACAAAATATAGAGCAATTAAGATAAAAATTAACACTGAAGGTTTCATAAACGATACAATTAAATTACAATAATGATTAAATCATTTCTTTACCAAGATCAAGTCTATAAAAATAGACATTTTATCTGTAGTTTTATTATAATTAAATAATCATTATCACGAAGTGCTCTAGAACTAAGTAATTAGTGGTAAATTAAGAATAAAAAAAAAATAACGAAGTACATATTCCAAACAGCAATGCCTATAATGTTATAATATGTCTATGGCCAATGGTAATAAAATGTGATATGATTTAAAAAAAGGACCTTTTATAATGCTAGATTAACTTTTAAACACATTTTCATAAAATGTAGAGCACGAACTAGACTTTCCAATACGTCATGGGAATATGCGTCAGGTAGGCTGGGATTGGGAACAATTTTACTAATAAAAGATTAAATCTGCATATAAAGTCGTTACAGTTGCTAATATTTTGTACTTGTTTGATACATTAGAAAAGGGGCTTGTAGGGCAAAGAAAAACGTAACTATATACATAATATTATGATAACGTCTTTATGATGGTTCTATGTAAGGCGTTTCAATTATAAATAAAACTGGCGACCCGCCCTGGCGTCGCACGGGTATAAAATATATAGCCACTGAAAAAATGATTAAAATTGACAGCCTATGATCCTTCACGTGGTCTACTTCTTATTTGTGCCAAATAACATAAAAATTGCTCCAGTAGTTCGCGAGATAAGCCCTTTTAAATAATTTCCCCCGTTTTTTTCACATTCTCCTATTAGTCTTAGCGTGATAAAAATGGGCTATCTAACACTGAAAGAATTTTTCAAATCGGACCAGTAGTTCCTGAGATTAGCGCGTTCAAGTTAGCCCTTTCAAATAATTATTTTCCTCTATTTCTTCACTCCTATTAGTCTTAGCGTGATAAAATATAGCCTATAACCTTCCTCGATAAATGGGCTATCTAATACTGAAAGAATCATCAAAATCCATTGCGTAGTTTAAAGATTAAGGGCCTGTTTCACCGCTTCCTGATAAGGTGCCCGATAGGGTTATTAGACAGATTCTCCATACTCTATGTGTCAAGTTAAGTGGTGGATAGCCTTATCAGGAAGCGGTGAAATAGGCCCTAAAGGGAACAAAGGGACATGAGGGAAAAAAGCGACTTTGTTTTATAATAAGTATAGATTACGAGAACGCTCTGCCTGCTCATAAGTTTGTTTCTCTGGCTCAATAAGACTTCATAATGCGTTGCCTTAAAAATCCATTGCTAATGCATCAGGTATACTGGTATAATATTACACAACGTATGTAAGAGCAATGATTTATAGCGTAGTGCGGGTTGATACCGCGCTAGGGTCAGTTTTTGTCTGGTCGTCCCTCTGCTATCGATCACGCCGTTTGGATTACGGGCCACATAAAAAGCCTACATAAAAAAGATTGTATAAGATTACGAGCTCGAAAAGCAATTTAAGTAATGGCACTATTCCTTATAGGAAACTTTATAAGCCCCCGTCTGAGGCCTTAAACTTGTTTCTTATAATAAAACCTTCCTACAGATATTGCCTCTCACCAGTTACCACGTCTATTTTATTTATTTCAGCGTTTTCTTCAACAATTACTATCTTTTTTTTATCTAAAGATCCCTCCCACGTTCGGCAATGATGGGGATAACTATTATTGCCATCATGATGTTTACAATTGAAATATTAAAGTAAGCATAATCATCGTCGGTCATAGGCAAAATGCTAATAATAATAATAATAGCTCCCACACCGGTTTCGGTGACGGTGACCGGTTTCATTGAAACCAGACCGGCTACGCAGGAGTAATTTTATAGTGCCCAAGTGTGTGCCCAGTACACAAGAGCACTCCCTATTCCTTTACTCTCATAACCCAGTGGGACGGAATGCCGACACGACCGGCGAGAGATCAGGCGCAGGACCGACTTTTTACATGCTCATCAGACGCATGGATCATCTCACTTGTCAGACAATCAGGTGATCAGCCTGCATTGTCCTAAGGGAGCGTCCACAAATTACGTGAGGTGTTTTCTTGAATTTTTCGACCCCCCCTCCCCTCTGGTGAGATTTCGTGAGATTTTTTTCAATCCCCCATAAATCTCACGTGAGATTTTTCAAAATGTGGGTTTATTACGTAAACGTTTGGTTTGACAGTCAGTAGATATATTCTTTCGAACGAATTTATGAATGATCTCAATCGTATAACTATTGCGCTTACGATTAAATCTTAAGGGGCCGGGCTACCCTCGAAATTCTCATACATACGTAATACCAAAATCATTTTGTCGTACGAAAATATTTAACATGTTTGAGTTATTTTTCAGCTTAAAATAGTAATTACCTAGGTTCCTGAACAAAAATTAACTTCAAAATATTTAAACACTAAAAAAATTTTTTTTGTGTATAATTTTTTTTTACTAAATTTACTACTAAATATTTAAACACTAAAAAATAGAGTAAAACACTAAAAATATATAAATAAATAGTAAATTTACTACAAAATATTTTAATACTAAAAAATATTTTTAGAGTTGGAATATTTTGTAGTAAATTTAATATTTATTTATATATTTTTTAGTGTTTGACTCTATTTTTTTAGTGTTTAAATACTTAGTAGTAAATTTAGTAAAAATAATTATACACAAAAAAAAATTTTAGTGTTTAAATATTTAGAAGTTAATTTTTGTACAGGAACCTAGGTAATTACTATTTTAAGCTGAAAAAGAACTCAAACACGTTAAATATTTTCGTATGAGAAAATGATTTTGGTATTACGTATGTATGAGAATTTCGAGGGTAACCCGGGCTCTCAAGCATATGTACAATCTGGATGAAATGCACCAAAATAGTATTATTTTGTTGAGAAAAAAATTACGTGAGATTTGCCAAAACCCCCCTCTCCCCAACGTGAGATTATATGAGATTTGACTCGACCCCCTCCCCCCCCTAAACACCTCACGTAATTTGTGGACGCCCCCTAACCAAACTTGGATATATAACATATTTCCAACGCGGGAATCAAATCCACGACCTCCGAGTCAAGAGCCGCGCTCTATACCACTAGACCACGGAGGCGTTAATTTGTTAATAATAGTCCATCATTGGCTAACGTGAGGAAGTTGCATAGAAAGCTAATCGGGTTAGCCTGCAGCCATTATAGCTACAAAAATACTGACTCTGTTGCGGCTGCTACATTTTTAAAATAAAATCGTTATGCATCCCGTGAGCTACGTCAGTCGATTGAAGACAAAACATAGATAAAGCTAATCTTTATTAAGTAAGTTAGATTATAATAACACGTCTACCAATATCATGTCTAAGTTAAAATACATCATCACCATTGACGCCTCATGTTATGATAATAAGTCTATGTATCTAGACTGCAAAAATCATTACCTTTTCTTTTGGGTTTGCCCGTCGCCGTAGTCGGGATATCAAATGGTAATATCGATGCTTGAGATGTTTGACATGCAGTATTGTGTGACGTGTCCCTTTTCACCTCTGCATTTTCATTTGAAGATCTTTCCTTTTAAGTTTTTACCCCAGGAGTCGTTAGGGTGTACTTATATGAATGAAAAGGGTGTACACGATTCCGGGTGGAGATGGTAACAGATTGAGTTCTTGTCTACTCGTGTCGAGTGCAGTAGGAGCGTACATTAGTATTTACATAGCGTATGTACCTTAGGTATAGGTCTCGACTCTTGTAGTGCGTGAGGCTTATCACCCCTGCACTATCGCATTCAACCCTTTGCATTTAAAAGGTATTACTGTGTTAAAATTCAATTAGGCGTTTGTGTAAGCTTCGCATGTGATTATGGGTATAATGCATGGTAATTTACGTTTTCCTAATTATCGCAACCCTCAGTCATTGACGTAACTGTATAGTCGTCGAGTAGTTTGGTCTTTCGACCATCAAGATCTCGTCCTAGTAGGACGTGTTGCCGAAAACAAATATTTATCTCTATCTTTTATATTTACCTCCATCTTCGTGTTCAGTCAAACTGATCATCAAAAACCTGTTGTAACAATACAGTCTTTTATTAGTCCACATATCGATGCTCGCGATAGAAATAATCACTAACGAGTGCAGTTATTTTTAATTCCCCCCGATCTGCATGTTTCCTTTTCTAAGCTTGTTGAGTGTATTTATTTTAACCCCACATTATGCAGTATGCTGTTATTTTCATATGGAATTTTATTATTGAATTTAAAAAACTGGAGAAATGGCAAAATTGAAACGAATTCGTGAGGAATTGGGATTGATTTTGTACCGATCGGTGTGTAAAGTTAATATCTGTTTCGCCCTGAACTTGTGACCTTTACTCGGAATATGACGAACAGACAACATATCAATGTCATGTTGTCAGATTGAGAGCTCTTGATTGTATTGAAAAATGTACAGTTACATACATTGTTCGAGGTGATGCCTATAGAGATGTTAACTACACTGAGACTGACAACCTCTTTAAAAAGGTTTCGAATGCACGCCATACCGGCAAGACACTATGATCTATATAATATACTCTATGAGTCTATATCATGGTCCATGAGACGAGACACAAGACTTCATATTAATGACACAATTTCTATGAAATTTTGCTTGATGGTTTAGGGTCTAGACAGACGGACTGCATTTCAACTGCAATTCAACTGCAAATTGCAGTTCAAGTGCAGTTGACACGACTGCAATAGAACTGCAAACCAAACGCGCAGTCGGATTGCAGTTCAGTTGCTGTCGGCGTGCAGTCGTGTGAACTGTTTGGTTTGCAGTTCTATTGCAGTCGTATTGCAGTCGTGTCAACTGCATTCAAACTGCACTTGAACTGCAATTTGCAATTGGATTGCAGTTGAAATGCAGTCCGTCTGTGTAGACCCTTAGAACTTGAGTAAGTGCAACCACAAGCACTAACACATTTTTAAGATAGGTATCTAAGCAACATAACTCTATGACTTGTAAGTGTAAGGGTAAACGCTGGAGCAACAATAATATTTCTTTAAAGAAAACTAAAAGTTAATTACTTATCTTTATTACGGTTGTGATGGATGGTGTTTTTAGCACTTAAACTTCCAAACTTACGACCCACTAGTTGTTCAGAACTAGCTCCTCTGCCAAGAGCAATGCTTCGGAAGAATCTTTTTTATGGCTACCCAAGTTAAATTAAAACTTCCTGAAATATGTTCGAGACTGGCTTTTAATGCTCATTACTTTAACTCCGAGCCCCAAAATGAATTATCGCGATGAAGTTTTTAAGTGAAGATGCATGTATGAATTATGATGTAACTCGCTGAGCTTTCCCGGGCGAATTTAAGCAAGCGACTATACTTCGAACGTGACTTTGTTCTATAAATACAATTGGTCGAATTTCGAGAAAGCCTTAGGGCACTATATAACGACTTGAAAAGTACATAATATTACCACTTACGAAATAAAGTGAGCCCAACATAATACAGAAGTCGAACCAAATAATTTTCTGTTGAAAAAGTGTTATGAAATGGGCGAAACGTGCGTTGTTTATCAATAACATTAGTGTTCAGTTTATATAACATTGTCTGAGCTGAGGGAGGCGGTGTGCAATGTCAAGTCTGCCCCCCTACCACCTCTCCGCCATCCCCCCCGGGTAACGGCCTCAGTGCATCGCTAATTCCATACTTTCCATACATCGTTATGCGTTTTTAGGTCACATTTGAGAAGAGTTGTCGCATAAAATAAGTATGTACATTGTACGGAGTTTTGTAGACGTTTCGATGTTGAACGGAAGCGTTTATGTAAAGTGTTGATTATAAGGGAAATGGAATTTCTGATTAATTGTAAAACTGGTCAAACTAGCTAGAGCTAATCTGTGATCCGAAGCCATAGTCAAAAAATTCATAATTTGTGACTAACCTCATGAAGTTTTATTGCTCGCTTCGTAGTTACTACCACATACAGTTGCTTCACGAATGTATCATCTATATATTATTATAATATATTAATACGTGAACAAAAAACTTTGGACCTCTTTTGACGAAAAATGCGGAAACGTAGTTGCATAAAATCTAATGATAAATCGGATATTATTATGTT
This sequence comes from Lysandra bellargus, assembly GCA_905333045.1. Taxonomy (NCBI): domain Eukaryota; kingdom Metazoa; phylum Arthropoda; class Insecta; order Lepidoptera; family Lycaenidae; genus Lysandra; species Lysandra bellargus. The sequence goes on from HG995326.1 coordinate 7,889,056, forward strand.
ATGAATACTTATAAAAATGGCTGTTACCTGACCAAATTTTTATAGTATTTTAAGATAACTTTCTTTATAAACTTTTTAAAATCAAATGAATCTTTAGAAACATCAATTCTACCCACTGACATAGTATGTACTACGTACTTACTACCTCAGTGATTCTACCCCACTTTTTAAACGCCACCAATAATACCCATTTATTATTATTATTATCGTTAAGTGTTATGGAAAGTAAAATAGGGAGGTGACAATGCTGAGTTTTTACGTAGGTACTTTATGAAAAATCTCGTAATATCCGCCCTTTTTTGACAGTTAACATTTGAACCTCAGACGGGCTGTGTACACAGTTTTTTCAAAGGAAGTGTTTTTGTGACACAAATGTATTAGTATTACTATTTCACATAAAACTATCAATGCATCATGTGAGTACTCAAAAGGGCCATGTTTGGGACTATTATCAAACCACATTGTGTATTATATGCAGAGATAAGTTTGATTTTCTCAACGCTACGGTAGCGTAGAAATAAAAATTCGCTACCATTTTAGTATGTAGAGTAGCATAGACACTTTTTCTGGTAGTAACTTCTACTACATTCTACGCTACCAATGCAATAATTCAGTGCCAAATCAGCAAAATTGGCGGCCTCACCCATATATATCTTTGCGTTTTTCACATAATATCATTGATTTTAACTTTATCTTAAAAGATAATATGTTTATTTTGTATGCTACCGTGCGCAAAATATAAATCGCGTATCTTGAAGCCGTCAGCGTCGATGTAGCGGCTTAAATCTGGGGAAACCTGATAAATGAAACGAGTTTTTGTTGATACTATTTTTTGTTGGCCGACAGTGGATGTACAGTTGTCAGTCGCCGGCTGATACCGCCGTTTATGTGGCGGTAATAACTATTAGTCAATAACGAGCCACTGGATATAATATATAACTAGCTGTGCCCCGAGGCACAGATTACTAGTAAGTACCACGAGGTTTCTTTGGGAAAATAAATTGTGAAACGCTAATGTGCTTAATCTAGATTCTAGGGTATCAGCTAACTTCATACTTATTAAAATCTCTCCAGACGTTCAGACGTGAAAAAGTAACAAACACACAATCACAAACTTTAGGTTTTATAATATTAGTGTGATTTTATAATACATATAATATTACTTAATTGAAAAATAATTATTTTTCAATTAAGTAATATTATATATTATATGTATTATATTATTATTTTTGACAAAAAATTAAAACCGACTTCCAAGGTAAAACAATAATAACATCCTTATAATATGAACTAAAAAGTATTAATCCTTCAGGCCCCGCGCGAGCACCGGTGATCGCGACAACAATAGAATACAATAGCAATTCCTGGAAATTCCGACTGAAGTATTATATAATTATTTCTATCTAATAGTGCCTTTTTTAGGATTCGGCTAAAACTCAACTATTTCTGTACTCAATCTTCATCATTTTGAAGTCGGTACCAGATGAATCTTCTGTTCTCTGACAGAATATTTGAAACTTTTGGAACTGGCACTGACTAGTCTCGCTCGACTTGTCGCACACGCAGTGCACATAGTACCTACCTCCGTGAGTAATTTGTATTCTGTGCATAGTACCCGGCCCGCGCCCGCGCCGCCGCGCCGCTTGCTTGACAGCCCTGGCAGGTATGCGATGCGATGCGTTATTATACTATGAACGCTAAACGCAATGCAAAAGTTTGAAATTAGGTTGTTTTCCGGAATATCTCGCCTAAACTCCCAAACTTGTATCTATAAGGAATCCGGAGTTCTCTTAGTAGCTTCGGAACCATAGTATACCTCGGTGCAAAATCTTGCGTTTTGGTAGCATATGCTTAGGATGCTTCTCATAAAACTAAAATCACCATATGTTTCCATATAAATTTCGAGGAGTTCCCTAGATTACTCATGGATCCCATTATCAGGTCACCACTTTTGTGAACATGGTACCAAATTGGAGTGAAACCTAATACAACAAAACAAAAATTTAGAAAATCGGTTCACAAACGGCGGATTAATCGTTGAACATACAATATATATATATATATATATATATATATATATATATATATATCCACAGCCGAACATATAACCTCCTCGTTTTTTGGAAGTCGGTTAAAAATCACACTAATATTATAAAACCTAAAGTTTGTGACTCTGTGTTTGTTACTTTTTCACGTCTGAACGTCTGGAGAGATTATAATACTGTTAATTAGAGTCCCGTGCCCAAAGGACGCTAAATTACTGAGACTTAGCTTTCTATCTATAATCTATATTTTACCGGGTTGTAGCGTAAAAGACTGACTTTTGTGGCGACGTTTTGTCTATCTAACAGTCTGTATTTATCTTCCTTTCTTTTAGAGTTAAACGCAATTAAAAACTTCATAGATAATATTGTGTTTTAATTTAAAAATTTACTATTATTATGAGCCTCTCCTCTATACTTATTATAAAACAAAGTCGCTTTTTTTCCCTCATGTCCCTTTGTTCCCTTTAATCTTTAAAACTACGCAACGGATTTTGATGATTCTTTCATTGTTAGATAGCCCATTTATCGAGGATGGTTATAGGCTATATTTTAACACGCTAACACTAATAGGAGCGAAGAAATAGAGGAAAATGTGGAAAAAACGGGGAAAAATATTTGAAAGGGCTAACTTGAATGCGCTAATCTCAGGAATAACTGGTCCGATTTGAAAAATTCTTTCAGTGTTAGATAGCCCATTTATTGAGGAAGGCTATAGGCTATATTTTATCACGCTAAGACTAATAGGAGAATGTGGAAGAAAAACGGGGGAAGTTATTTGAAAGGGCTTATCTCGCGAATTAGTGGAGCAATTTTTATGTTATTTGGCACAGATAAGAAGTAGACCACGTGAAGGATCAGGCTATCGATTTTAATCATTTTTTCAGTGGCTATAATATATTTTATACCTGTGACGCCGGGGCGGGTCGCTAGTATTAAATAAAGCTGTTTTAGTTATGTATAGGGATCCTTTCGTGTCCAAGTTTCAATCACTTGGCCTCATCATTTTCAGCAATACAGGCTGCAGCTAAGAGTGTATTGTTAACATCCTGGCAGGTACATATCCATTTACTAAGCTGTCATATGAGTATTCCTATTAAGCATTAAGGAAACCTGATATCATGTCACAAGCCCCTATCTAACTAATAACTATCTATTTATCACTAGGCGAGTGTTATCGTTTTCCTTCCCCTCGTATGAGTCGTATCGCGCGGATTATCTTCAAAAGTAAGTCAATATTTTTCGAACCGAAGAGGAAAATGTACAGCGAATTAATTATTTTTGTTCGTTCGTTTGTTACGATTTGTTGTTTTGTTTTTTTTTTTTTTTTTGCTTCTATAATAGAAATAATTGAGAGCCATCATTATTTTTGTCCTTTATTTCAATTATAGCACTCAAATACAATGAGTCGAAAATCGAAACACGAACGGACTAACGACGGTCGGGGAATGATTGTAGTCATTCTTAGAATATTTTTGTCCAATTACCCGGCACTACGTCGAGGTGGATGTTGGGTTGAAACGAAAAACAAACCTTTAGAGAAAATAAACCGAAAGTACCAATTTCACCAACGTCTGTTAAAATAAATTGTCCATTAAATATCTCTCACATTTTTTATGATAAAAGAGAAGGCATGGTATTTTGGACAAACCATGAACACCACATATTACTGAACAGTTGAATTAACACTAACAGGTGTTAGTAAAAACCGGCCAAGTGCGTGCCGTGCCACGCGCAATGTAGGGTTCCGTAGTACCGCATAATTTTTGATAATTTTTGTATGGTCATGCACATTTATAACGTGTTTTACACTACTAAGTACCTATTAAGAGCCCGTATACGAAATTTTGCCGATTTCGCTCATTTAACAGACGTGATTTAACAGTTAAGTTAAGTATTTCTATAAGTTTTAATGCACAACATGTAAGATCATTTCAATCATAATATAGTGTTGGAGCTAGATTTTTTTTTAAAGTATCTTTAAATAATCCAACTCAAACCCGCGACACTTTTGTGATTTTTGCTGTAAAAGGTTTAGAATATCACCTTTTTATGGATTGTATTGACGTCTTAACGGTATGAAAAAAATACAATGTACTGTTGAGAAAGTCATCTATCAAGTGTTGGAATTACTTTTTACCACTTCAATATAAAAAAAACCCTTTAAAAACAGAAAACCTCTATCTGCCCGCTAACTTGGCGATCGTCCTTTTTCACCTGGCATATGAAAGACGGGCGTGTGAAGAGAGCAGTAGAAAAGAGAGGACGGGCTCTTAACAACATCATCTTAGTTACGTTCAAAGGAATTTGAAAGAAAAGTTCCTTTGTACTTCTACGAATAATTTTTTTTTTAGTTGATCGACTATTACGTAATAACTGAGGCCTTCTTAGCCATGATAGTTTTCTTTTTAAATTCAGCATATTTCCTTCTCCCGTGAATTTTTCATATTTTCAGAAGCAACCGCTAACCGTTTAGCTCCGCTATCCCCAACCCGCGGCCCTCCGGGACTTTATTTGTGGCCCGCGTGATGTTAAACAATTTTGAAATTCACGCCCGCCGGCGTGAATTTCAAAATTTTATAACGTAAAGTCTACGTGATAGTCGTTAAATTTTGTCTACGTGATAGTCATTTTTCAGCTTAAAATAGTAATTGCCTAGGTTCCTGCACAAAATTTACTGCAAAATATTTAAACACTAAAAAATATTTTTTTGTGTAAGTATATTTTTTTTTAGTAAATTTACTATTAAATATTTAAAAACTAAAAAATAGAGTAAAACACTAAAAAATATATAAATAAATAGTAAATATACTACAAAATATTCAAACTAAAAATATTTTTTAGTATTTAAATATTTTGTAGTACCTAGTAAAACTCTTTCTTATATGTTTTTTAGTGTTTCACTATATTTTTTAGTGTTGAAATATTTTGTAGTAAATTTTTGTGCATGAACCTAGATAATTACTATTTTAAGCTGAAAAATGACTCAAACATGTTAAATGTTTTCGTATGAGAAAATGATTTTGGTATTACGTATGCGATATGTATATTGTGAATTTTGATGGCACCCGGCCCCTTAACTGTAATAATTAAATTAAGAGTTGGCACATAATGTATGGGCTTATCGCTATGTCAAAATATTCATTTAATTACACTTAAGTAATTAATATTCGTCTCTGAGGCGGCCGGCAGTTAGTAAAATTAATAATATAAATGGTTAGCACTAAATGGCACTAACAGACCGTACCTATATTAGGATAAATTGGAACCACGAAAGACCACGAAAGAATCAGTTTGGGTGTAAGTATAAAAAAGCGAAACAAAAATCTTGTGGGAATGAACTTCACACATGTTACGTTCATCTCCTGTGTAGATAATCTCATGTATCATAACTATATACAAAATGTGTCAAACACGTGCACCCGAAACGTAAACACTTGTTATACTGAATAATGAATATGGCTCCCGTCACGTAATCTGGGAATGGGTGTTACATAACTTAGGTATAACACCACATTATATTTTACAGACCGTTTCGAGGTATTTTGCCTCTCGTAGAATCTCTATTTATTTATTTTATACTCACCATTGACTCATTAACAGAACAGCATTTGTGACATTTGAAATTTTTATACATAAAATTTATTTACAGATAAAATGAGTTCTAACGACAGGTGAAGTACAGCGTGCTGCGTGCGTATGCGACAAAAATTATACGAAATGAAATGTAGTAGTTGCGTGTGTACGGTAAATTATACGGCTATTGCTGAACCAAAGATTTCCTTTGGTAGGATTGGTCCTTATGGCCCAAGGATGGATTTAAGATGTGGAGCCACCGCGATTTTTGATGTAATTTTTTTTTTTAATTTTAGCAGCTTCTGCTCGGGAGGAAAATAGAGTCTCAATCTGTAAATAGGCATTAATTATGGTAATATTCCAAGTTCGGTAGCATATTCGGATGACTTAAGAATGCTTAATTCATTTTAGGACTCATATTTGCACGATAAAGATGTTAAACGTAAAAAGAAGAAGAAGAAGAAGCATTATTTAAACGCGCTTATCTTAGTATAAGTCAGTAATTACTGGTCCGATTTGAAAAATTCTTTCAGTGTTAGATAGCCCATATATCAAGGAAGGCTATAGGCTATATTTTATTACGCTAAGACTAATATAGGCGAAGAAATAGAGGAAAATGTGGAAAAGACGGGGGATATTATTTGAAAGGGCTTATTTCACGAACTTCTGGAGTAATTTTTCTGTTATTTGGCACAGATAAAAAGTAGGAACGTGAAGGATTATATTTACTGTCGATTATGTTTATATATTTATTGTGGACTAATTTGTCTGTAAAATATCTAATTTACGCGGGCGAAGCAGCGTGGAACGTCTAGTAATATTATAAAGCTGAAGAGTTGTTTGTTTAAACGCGCTAATCTCAGGAGCTACTCATCCGATTTGAAAGAATCTTTCAGTGTTTGATAGCCTATTTATCGTGGAAGGCTATAACCTATATTTTATCACGCCAAGACCAATAGGAGCAAAGTTACAGAGGAAAATGTGAAAATAAAGCTGAAGAGTTTGTTGGTTAGTTTGTTTGTTTGAACGCACTAATCTCAAGAGCTACTACCCCGATTTGAAAAAAATCTTTCAGTGTTTGATAGCCTATTTATCGAGGAAGCCTATGAGCTATATTTTATCACACTAAGACTAACAAGAGCAAAGATACAGAGGAAAATGTTAAAAAAACGGGGAAAATTATTTGAAAGGGCTAATATCTCACAGACTACTAGAGCAATTTTTATGTTATTTGACACGAATATATAGTAGACTATGTGAGACATGGGTTATTAATTTGTGAAAAATATACGGTTTCCGTGAAATTTCAAATTTACGCGGACGAAGTCGCGCGGAACGTCTAGTATTAATAATATGTTTATTGCTCCATTCATCACCATGTCTTTGGCATGCTGAATAATGCAGCTATCAGCCTCCTTTTATTAATTAAGCCCTGTCAACAGCGTTTTCGTTGGTTGAAAATAATATATTCTAAATTTTTTATTTTATTTATTTTTACTATATTTTATCTAAATATTATTCCAAAATTGGCATTTAAACATTCGATTCAATCGAAAATGATACCAAACTCGACTATATACCTAAATCCCACGTAGTTATTGACCCCATACCTTGTTAAAGCCTACCCCCCCCCCCCCTCACCCACCTGCATGAAATATTCAGGTGGCTCCACATCGTAAACTCATCTTAGGGATATAAAGATCAATCCTACCAAAGGAAATCTTTGGTTCAGCAAAAGCCGTATTCCTCGTTTTTTTGTCTTGTACGCACACGACTATAGTGAATATGGTGATAAATGATAATGATAAAATATGATGTTGGAATAAGGATCATAGTAGCTATTAGAAAAAGACTTATGAGACCCCAAAGGTAAAATAACTGAAAGAAACGCGCATCATAGAGCCATATGGGCATACCGTAACATATCTTAGTTTTTTTATTTATTTACGTCCAGTGTCATTGCAATTCTGAGGGTGTGTAATGTATCATACACTCCACATCATGTGCATTAATAAACTTTTAGGCACATGCACCAGGAACTTTTCACTCCTTTTTTGGACTATCTACGTAAATTGTTTTACTAGCGTATCTTGCCTAAGATCCTTATATTTACCATTAAGGAAGCCCTGCTGCAATTACAGCTGTAGTTTACCACTGAAAAATTGTTGTAATTTTTCAGTGGTAAACTACAGTGGTAAAGTACTTAGAAGATTTTAAATGTTTTCTTTCTTGACGTTATCTTTATTCTTTATTTTCTCGATGTACTCATCCATTTTCGATCTTGATAGCATCCTTTAAATTATGTGCCTACATAATATTAGGTATTGTTATGCCGGCGCCAGACATGTGATCAAATACGCAAATACCTACAAATTCGCCAAGTGTGGCACTAACATTTGCCTATTTGTGCAAAGTTTGAACAAAAATTTAATTATATTGTAATTTAAGATCTTTGTAAACAACATTCTTTGCAAATAAATGATTATTATTATTATTATTTATTAAAAAATAAAATGCACTCAAATAAAACAGATTGACGGCGTCCACAAAATCGTCGTCCAAACTGTCAGCCATCTTTGCAATAACTGTGCCGTAAACACGGAATATATAACACTAAACATTTGAAAACAAGTCTGGCAGGCATATATTTTGTGATCCTATTTGCGCGCGTCAAAGTTTTCAAAAAGTTTGCTCAAACTTTGAAGCCCATGTCTGGCGCCTGCATTAGGGCTAGTGGCACGTGGGAGCACGAAATGTGGCCCAAAAATAAATATTTAAATATCAGCTACTAAAACTACCTACAAAAGAAAACGTTAAAAGTATGGAGTATAGACTTTATAGAGTTTTGTGCCCCAAACAAACGTGCCAAAAATACCTAGTAATTAACAGTTCGTCTCTGGTTTGTCGTGCAGGTATGAGCAGTGGCGAAGCCTGCGCGTGCGCACCGGCGCCTCTCCGGCCGGCCGCGCCGGAGCCCGACCACCTATACGACCACCATTCATCAGAAGAGGAGCTGGAGGTGGGGTATATTTTGGTATAATGTTGTTCTCCGTATGTTGACAATTCCCACCGACCTCATAAAGTGTACTTTTGTTTCGTCGTTCGTGTGTTTTATGGATTTGCTAGGCTCTATATTCCATGAACGGTTTGCGTTTTTACCCCATGAATTATTCTGTTCGTCCCATTTATTTTAATTAGGCTTTACGGTTTCATAAATAAAACAGTTTGTGCCTAATATAAATCTAAATAAACTTGCGAATCTCTCGTCCTAATAAAAGTAGTTCTAGCAGCGATTGTCCTGCCTCGCCCGAATTACCATTTTAGATTCATAATAAAATTTTCAGGCCCGTATATTTTAATTTCATGACGTTTTAATTGTTATTTACTGTTGCAGTGTTTTTACTACGCCTGAACTTTATTTAGATTAAGAACGTTTTCGAGATTACAACAGCGGCGGAGCGGAGAAACCGTCGCGGTGAATTATGATCGTTTTAAATACAAAATATTATGGACATCGTCTACGAAGATTTTTAACTGAGGCTTGTCGTATAAGAGCATTTTACAATTAGGTACATATTTTGAAAGTAACTCGTCGTAGAACTTTCCACGCAGATGATTGCTTAATTTCTCGTTAATCATAAGTCGTAACTAAGTTGCCATATTCCGTAGAATCCCATACGAGAACTCGCAGAAGTTTCAATTTTCTAACGAGCTCGAAGCATCCTGTTATATTACTTTCTAGCAATGAGTAAACTTTGAATGCAAAAATTAGTTCAACAGTCAACTCTGTCGTTACTGTACTGTGTTTAATTATTACTTAGTACGTTGTAATGAATATAAAAAGTAAGAGATATTAGCTATGGCCAACGTCTTTGGTCTTAATATTTAAATATCTTTCGCCTATATGTAACAAAACTAATAGATATAATATACGTATTTAGGGTTTAGGTTTTAGGGTTTCAAGGTTTCTTCAAATATGAAGCAAACTATTTTAGACATGACATAGAGAAAACTCTACTTAGAGTATTTAAGTTAAATTTTGAAGTCACGACTCTTGATTTTATTTTCTACAAAGCAAGATATATTTTATGTGTTTCTGTTTTCTACGGAGAGATATAATCTAGCAAGATATATTATTTTGTAACTTGAAATACAAAACCTGTTGTACTAAGGGTCAATTCAGACCGCAACGCGACGTGTAGTCTATGCATTTCTAAATGTATACTGAATTGACAGATTTCAATTGGGTGACGTGAGACGTCTTGCAGATCAGTCAAATCCATACAAATTAAGAAATGCATCTACGCGTCGTGTTGCGGTCTGAATTGACCCTGAAGTGGGTACGGAATTGTTTAAGTTGGTATGTGATTTGCGAAACGCGAAATGTTTCAGCGCTCCAGCCTCCGACTCGGGACTGATTTGATTTCATTATGTTCTTGTTTCATTACCTGTCTCTTTCCTGCTTAGAAGAATTAGCTGTGGTTTCGTTCATTTACTGAACGTCATAATATTATTATCCTGAAATATATTTTTTAATGATTAGTATGTATTTATTTTGCAATATAAGACGTTATAATATTATGTTTTCTCAAATTATTGTTCCAAATTGTTTAACATTTAATTTTACGTCAAATTGGTCGTAATATCCTGATTATTAGTGGACACATAAAAGCTTTGGATATGTTCTTGGAGCTGTAAAAATATGTCGTTAATGGCTCTTAGAATTTACTTTTATGGTTACTGGAAGTATTCGAGCCTGTTTCTTGTTTTGTTTAGTGTGAGCAATATATTACATTAAGTTTTTTTCAATAGTGTTCGCCGGTGCATAAACGTTTTATTTTAATCTAAGGTAGAATAGCCTATAGTCTGGGAGCCCTAGAACATTTTTTTTTTATTATTAACAAGCTAATTTTTTGTGAGTAGCTTCATTTTGATAAGACAAACAACTTTTTTATCTGCGAAAAATCTTGAAAGTGAAATTTGAAAGGCTAACAGAAATAGAAAGGATTTCATACTTTGATTTGATGGTCCTAAAATATGGATTGTTCTATTTGTAGGACAATGTTACACTTAAATAGTTATTTAACCTTTAACCTACCAATCAACAAAACTTGATTGACTACGGTACCCTAAAACGGAACCCTAACCAGCTGATTTTTTGTATATTGGTAGGTCAATAGTTATATAATTTAAGAGTAACATTCTCCCACAAATAGAGCAATCCATATTTTAGGACCGTCAAATTAAAGTATGAAATCCTTTCTATCTCTATTCTCTGTTAGCTACCACTTCGCAGATTTTTCGCAGATAAAAAAGTTGTTTGTCTTATCAAAATGAAGCTACTCACAAAAAAATTGCTTGTTGGTAATTAAAAAAATGTTCTAGGGCTTTTGACTACTATTCCAATCGTCTTCGATTTGACTAAGTCAATATTTAAAATTGTCGTGTTCTTAGATAATTTTGTGCAAGCATTCGTTATCAAATTAATCTTCAGCCGACCAATATGATCTGAGATACTCTCGAGATTCCCTATTTATTCGTAATGAAATTTGGTTCTGTCGTGTAGTCTGGGTGCAACGTGAAAGCTTTCAGAACCTTTGTTGGCATAACTGCGCAATCATGTATGAATATTTGAACAACGTTAAAAGCTGAGCTAAACAAAACAAATCCGATTACAGCCCCCATCCTTTGTCAGTGCTTTAATTTTAGTGTAGCCGCAGTACAGAGATTACCTTCTCGGACATTTTTCCGCTGAATAGTTAACAATTTGTCTGTGTTTTGGCAGAGGCTCAGTTTAATTCCTACATTTTCTTGCTACTATTACCATCTATGTATTCTCGGTAATGCGAATTTATTTAACATACTTTCTCTTTGAAACTATATAAAAGGGTTCGGTACTAGACTGTTTCAGTAATACTTGCCAAAGTTATCCTATGCCATTAATCCTTCAGGCCCCGCGCGAGCACCGGTGATCGCGACAACAATAGAATACAATAGCAATTCCTGAAAATTCCGACTGAAGTATTAAGGCGTAAAAACTCGAACATGCCTAGAATATAGTATCAAATATCAATGTTTGATATTAGAAAGATAGAGACGTATCGGTTCCACGTAAAAAATCCGTAATATTCGAAAGTCAGAACAAAGTTGAACACGAACATGTTGCGACGCCACTTTTTGCCACTTCATTCGAAACAACTATTCCATTCTATGTAAATTTTCTGAGAAATTATTTATTGAGAGTATAAAGCGACTTTATCAATAGTACTTATTTTCCTAGTAGACTTCTTACAATTTATATTTGAACATACATAATTATATTGTTTCGAGATTGTGAGAAAGAAAGTTTTAATGCATTTTTAATAACGGGATCGAGAAGCTCCGTACTCTTGTTAGGACTTAGGGCTACGTAGAAGATTAACTACGATAACATGGCGCGCCCCTCCAAAATTCAAAACGTTTGAAGTGCGTTGTCAAAACGTTTGAAGTGTGTTGTCTTGCGCGGTAGGCTAGTTATGATTATAGTTTGTTCGTTTTATGATGATATGCGTGACACATTATAATTGACAATAGTAGGGAAGTTACCTAAAAAAATTAATCGAATAATTTAAAAATATCGAATCACCTCGTAAAGGAATTGCAATCGAAATTATCGATTTCGTACTGATGTTTCAGAGTGACGCCGGCGATTTAAGATGGCCGCCCTTTTTTATCGATTTGATTTCGATTCAACTGTGTCAATCTCTATTGACATAAGTTCCGTTTCATGCATCTGACATTTTTCAAATATTTTCGTAACAATAATTTTATACTCCTATTTCAAAGTTAATATTTATAATTTTATATCAATAAGTTAGCATTTAGCAACTTTTCATTTTTATTCATTTACAATTACAGGAAACATTTATTTTTGCAGATGGAATATAATTTATTACATTCTGATTTTTGTTTGTTTTCTTGTAAAAAAATCCGTAGCAAGGAATATGAGAACTGTCACCCATATCATCTTAGAACGAACAAACTATAGTTGACCAACAAATATTGGTAATAAGTGACATTAATTGAATATTACGTGTACTGTGATTGGTTGAATACTTACTACATACAAACTCTTTCATAAGGATGTGACTACACACATTGAAACAGTCATTTGGAGGGGCGCGCCATGTTATCGTAGTTGATCTTCTACAAAATATTGTATAACATAACTAAGGTGCTACTTAGTTATGTTATACATAATTCGACATCTTTTCAATTTTAACCAGGAAACTCGAATTGTCAAACCGAAGGATCAGATAACAAGAATAATTGCTAGCGCGAAGCGATGATGGTAATTGGTCCCTGAAGTGGTCACCGCTTCTCCGACACGAACGAATAATGATCACAAAACTCTATGAGTTGCCAATTTAATTATTAGCCATAACGAGGCTTAGCAGGAACAACCCAACTAGCAAAATGGTCTTAGGAATAGCAGCTTATAATGCAAGAAGTCCGTCAAAAGCCACAGAATAGTTTTGATTAATGCATGTTGGCTTAATATTGCACTTTGAAATGCTAATCTAAGCAAAGTCCTAAAGTAGCACGATATGAGACTCTAGCTTTATGTCAAGTATATAAGTATTAATAAAATCATAACCAAGACTAACACATCTCTACAAAAATGCGTTGTAAGGATGCGTACAAGCCTTGTAGTCTTGGGTACACTACTTATTTGTACAAGCGATGTTAGAATTACTGAAGTAGCAAGTATCGTGGCTGTTACAGCATTAAAAACATTGAATTGGTCCCATGCTTTCATAAATGATAATTAATCCTGATAAAGTCTTGTATGTTGCGTTTTTAAAATCTTGAATAAACGCATTATGGATTTAAAAAAAAATGGACACAACAAAAGCGATGCGGTGGATTCACAAAAAAAGTTCAAATAAAAATTTGCACAAAACGACAAGTACAAACATTATAAACCAAGAAAAGTGCAGTGAACAATCTGGTGGTTCCGTACATTTTCTAGAACAGATAGGTATGTCTCTCATACTGTTAATGAATATTTTTAAAACTGTAGATAGAAGTAATGCTGCAATGTTACTTAAGGTTTATTAATAAAATATTAATTGTATATTATTTTTATAGTTTTATTTATAATATGGCAACAACAATAATTTTAAGCATAAGTAATGTTCGCAAGTTCTTCATTGTCTATCTGAAACAAATAATCCATTAAAATTATGAACTTATGACAAAGTCAGACTAGTAACCTAAGCTATTTATTTTTATCTTAAACGGTTTTTTGATAACATTTGCAAGAAACCCCAATTTAACATGGCTTCAAACTGTCACACTCTAAATCGGAGTATAAGTCCTACAATAGCATAATGTCGGACTTTACATCTTATAATAGTTTTGTATCAGTTTGTATATATAAAAAATATATTTAATTAAAATTAAAAGTAAAAATAACAAGGGGGCATTGAAAATACACCATATAAACACATATATATCAACGAAAAACTTACCTTGGCACTTAAAGCTGTGCGCATGAGGTCTTTATTTATTTATTTTAATCGCTATATATATATATCTATTGCTTATAATACGCACACACGGAGATTTGTGCAAATCTATTAGTCTCATAACGATTCTAGTTTAGCAGTACTGAAGATATATAGCACGATATAGTGCGTTTTGAAGATCAAATTAAGAGTAATTAGCATTTTTCCTGATCTGTACAAAACAAATTCAAAATCAAAGATCCTGAATTTCTGCCCAAACGCGGTTTTAAGGTAGTCTATGTGACTGTTCTAAGTCTACTTCATAAAGCTTCAAGTCTTCACGAAAACGCAAATCTGACTTAATCAGAACCAAATTTTGCTAGTTGGGAAGTGACACTTTAAATGTTTTCGTTACGTTTTACATTCGGTAACGTTACAATCGCAGTAGTCAACTAAGGGGTCCCTAATCCCCATTAGTTGACTACTCTAGTAGTAGTAATCGACAATCGTCCCTTTTTAGAGTTCCGTAGCCAAAATGGCAAAAAAACGGAACCCTTATAGATTCGTCATGTCTGTCTGTCTGTCTGTCTGTCTGTCTGTCTGTCTGTCTGTCTGTCTGTCTGTCTGTCTGTCTGTCTGTATGTCCGTCTGTCCGTCTGTCCGTCTGTCCGTCTGTCCGTCTGTCCGTCTGTCCGTCTGTCCGTCTGTCCGTATGTCCGTCTGTCCGTCTGTCCGTCTAAGTAGATGTAGTCTGTGAACCGCATTAAGATTTTGATACAAAAATGGAAAAAGTATTAAAAACTTTAGGGGTCCCCATAGGTACAACTGAAATAAATAAAAAAAAAATCGTTTAACCTATGCGTATAGGGTATCTATGGATAGGTCTTCAAAAATCATATTGAGGTTTCTAATATCATTTTTTCTAATCTGAATAGTTTGCGAGAGAGACTTTTCCAAAGTGGTAAAATGTGTGTCCCCCTCTAACTTCTAAAGTAGGGGCATGATAATTCTAAAAAATATATATGATGTACATTACTATAAAAATTACCAACGAAAATTGGTTTGAACGAGATCTATCAAGTAGTTTTTTTATATGTCATAAATGGTAAACCTTAATTTAACTTTCATTAAATCAACTAAAATATAAAAATAAATCAAAAACCTTTTAATTTTATACAAATAAACCTTATTGCTGCCGCGGAACCCTTCATGGGCGAGTCCAACTCGCACTTGGCCGGTTTTTTTAATTGTATGAGCGACATGCACGTAATTTAATAGTTCCAATGCCGCAACTCGCAAGAGCAGCAGTCGCTCGCTAAGTTAGTTGCAGTGGTGTTCTTAACGGCTATATTTTCATAACGCGCTAGATGGAATACGCTACATTTTTCAAGCGCGCTAGTTTTGACGCTACGTTATAACGAGTTTCAAGCGCGCTAGTTTTGACGCTACGTTATAACGAGTTTCAAGCGCGCTAGTTTTGACGCTACGTTATAACGAGTTTCAAGCGCGCTAGTTTTGACGCTACGTTATAACGAGTTTCAAGCGCGCTAGTTTTGACGCTACGTTATAAGTTATAACGAATTTCAAGCGCGCTAGGTTTGACGCTACGTTATATTTTATAACAGTTATAACGAATGAAATCTCGATTCTTTCGGGCGCGCTAGTTTTGACGCTACGTTATTATAACTTATCATTCATTAGAATACGTTATAATATACGTTATAACGATCGATTGGACACGTTGTAAAGTTATCGACGTTATTGAATTCTTTCGTTAGTAATTATAGCGCGGTGGGTGAGTTAATATAATATAACGTGTTTGTTAAAGATAATTACTTAGAATTATATAATCGTTTGAAGGCATTATTGTTTATTTGGTTAATTTTATTATGTTTGAAATATTTTTATTTTTTATTTTTTGGATTAATACATCTTAAATTATTTTTACTTACATCTTTTTTTTACAACAGTTTTTTTTTTACATTTTATATACATTTAAAAATATAATAACGTATCCAGATTTAGAAAAAATACGTTCACATGGAACGAAAGTTACCATTATATTACAGTACAGTGCTCTTCGGAGCAGGGGGTCAATTACTGATGATTATAAAATATAACTTAACTATGCACGCAACACAACCCTGAAAAATTTATGACAGCCGAATTCACCCGTTTTGGGCCCGAACGACACGACAACGAACCAACGAAAGTCGCGACTCGCGCGCGATCGGCAGCGCGAGCGGCGCCGCGCTAGGTCAGTGACCGCGCGATACGTTATAACGTAGCGTCTTGTGCATAGTTTTATAGCGCGCGCTATTCGTTGCGAAGAAATAGCGCGCTACTTTTTTCAGCTATACGTTATATTAACCACCACTAGTTAGTTGTACCTCACGTTGACAACTGGGCAGGCATCTCACACGCCACATTAATCCGACGACTCAACGACACCGCAACTAAATTACATCCCCCTCCTCTCTCCCACCACGTGTCCCCCCCCGACGACCCGCCCACCCCCTCCGCCGGGGAACTATTATGCAGAGTCTTGGCATCCGCACTGTTCCTGCACGAAAGAGGCAATTCGGAAGGGCTGAGTGTGTAATCAACTCTCGCAAACTTCAATGAGAAGAAGTTAAAGAACCTAACTTTGTCTTTGAGAGTATTCTGGAAATTTTTAACCCGAGCTCATATTGTTAACGGGTCACTGGCCTCCGCTGTAAAAGTAAATGAAATTGAGTAAACCATAAGTTATATTATGTCAACGTGTAATATACAGCTCGGTGCCACGCAACACTAATAAATTTCGCACTTTATGTGTGTTAATTTCTAGTAGTTTTTCAGAAATGATTTTGTTTTTTTCATTATAATTAATTGACATAAATCTACAACTAGGTATTCGAAACATAACAATTAATCAATTTTGATGCAGTATAAAAACTGTAAACCTATATATTATACCTAGTTGATATTTGATAACGTTAGCCATTTGTTCCTGCTAAACCACATAGACACTTATGGGGAACTATAGTTCCCTGGCTATAGCCATTAATTTAACTACTTACTCCTTAGAATTCATTTTAAAACACGATAAATACTCCCAAGAAACGAATTCAATTTGTCATATAGACACAGCCAAACTTGAATATCCTGTAAAGTTTTTACAGACTGAAGCGTTTTGTAAAATTAAATGTTGCTTACATAAAAAGATGAGCAGGTGAACGACCGGGCTGCGTGGTAGAGAATATTAGCGGGCAAAAAACGTCGACCAATATGAGGCAAGTTCACACGACTGTATAGTCCGTTCGTGGTTATTGTACCTCGGAGTTTTTGAGAGTTGAGCTTATGTTGTCGGAGTAAGGGAGAGTTGAAAATTTTATACTCCTGACCCTGTGTGACACACGGTAATATTTTGCAGTTCAGTAAAAATGCCTGGTTTTGTTAAACTTTATGATAACACAACTGAGAAACCGATGAATATACAGCATTGTCTCATTTTAAGGTTTCAGTTTCAGTTTCAGATATCAGATTTTAAATGTAGAGTTCCTTAAAAAGAACTGTACATAATATAATTTTTTCCGTACAGACCGTATACTTATTACTTAAGTGCAATGCAATTTTGGAACATTTGGTATGATTGCTCAAAATTTAACACAACAAAACAGTAATTAAATTTTTGTGCTGAGATTTTAGTAACTTTTAGGTGGAGGGTTACAAGTGGAGGGAACCCTTTATTTTGGGGGTAGCCGGCGCGACGCGACGTTCTTTTGTTCGACAACTCCGTAATCCAGCACTCCGATGATTAAATAGTGGGCCAGTTACATAACGCATCAGTCAAGTCAAATTTATTAAGTACGCCAAAAAGTTTTCGAAATTGTGGTCCCTGTTTGTAAATAATTATGATTAATGTGTAATGAATGATTAAATAATATGCATAAAATAACTTTTATCATCTGGATGAGGCCGCCAATTTTTGCTGGTATGGCGCAGAAGAATAGAATATTCGCGTAGAGGAATTGGCGAATATCTAAGCTGCTTGTGACGTTGGAGCACCAAAATGGTAGCGAATTTATTCCTCTACGCTAGGGTTGCCAACCGTCCTGTTTTCCCAGGACATGTCCTGGTTTTTGTAGTGTCCTGGGACGTCCTGGATAGTTTTTAAGCAGCGTCCTGGGTTGTCCTGGGTTTTTTAATTTTAAAATCCGCGCGCCTCTTTTCAAATTACGCTACGAGCGGCCGCACGGCTCGCAAGTAGTCGCGTTGCCGCGCTGCCATGCTATTTCAAATTCAAAACAAAGGCGCAACGTGCCACTTGATGATATCTTTTTCGCTCTACTATGGTAGCGCAGTAAATCAAAGCAGTAAAACTAACGCAAAATATCAAACATCGTCCTTCTCTCTTTACACTCACGCCCGTCTTTCATATGCCAGGTGAAAAAGGACAACGCGGAATCATCGCCAAGTTAGTTTTTCTTAATAACTCGATAAATATACAACATTTTAAAAATCCGCCAGGTCAGTGTCTCAATGATAGAATTTTATACAAACAATATGTTAAAATATTAACTTAGTTTAATGCACGGTTACGGCAATATAATATGAAAAAAATTTCTATAGAGAAAATTTTAAGGTATCGTGTTTTCGCTCAAATCAAATTCTTAGAAATATAATGTAGTATCTATGTTTAGAAAATGAAACAATTTGGGGCTTATTTTCAAGTATGAAAATGAATGATACAATCGACAATTTTGGGTTAGTCACCCCTTTAATGTGTCCTGTTTTTATACTGAATTGTCCTGTTTTTCCAACTTCGAATCCTGGTTTTTTAAATTTGAGGTTGGCAACCCTAGGGCAACAGCTAGTAATTAAATAATATAATGTTTATTGACCGATTCATTACGGGTAATTCACGTAAAAACCGGTAATAACCACAAATCCGGCTCAAAAAATGCTACTCGAATTTCATCAAAGATTATTATATATTTCCTTGTACCCCTTCTCTTTTGAACTTTCCTCGAGTCGGTTTCTAATTGTAATCCAATATTTTCGTTGCGATGAAAAAAGGGAGTTAATTAAGAAATGAAAATTGCCCAGACATGAACCCCGACTCAGTTCGGTTTCTGTTTAAACAAACTTAATTAAAATAAAGATTCGTAAAAAGAAGGAAACGAGGCTTCCAAAACAGCAAATTACTAGTGTCAAGTAAAATGACGAGCAGACAGCTGAATGGCCGCAGACGCTCCGTGCACCACGAGAATGCCGTTGTATAGATATTTTCGTGTTAATTATGTCAAACCTCCTCCGGCGGGGCTCATCTTCTTTAAAGCTATTTTTCTCGTCGCACAAAAGAAACAAAACGTCGCTTTATCCTTTTTCGTCTGCTTACGTACCATTTGTTTATTTTGTGCTTCACTGGAAATTAGAAATTCCTTTGTCCCAACAATGTTTTAATTGTAACGTGTAAACGGACAATAGTTCTCTCGGAGATAAATCGCGACGCAACTCTTGTTGCAGACGGTACCAAGGACGCCATTGTAATTTATCATAATAATAATAATATCAGATTGTAAATGATGAAAGAGGTAGACCAAAACAATAAAGGTGAACGCAGATTTGGCCGCACCGCACGCACCGCAGTCGCCGCGTTCGGAATTCTTCATATAAAGAATGTAGAAGTTGCGAAGACTGCGGCGCGGGTAGGTATGCGAGCTTGCCTATAACTTCATATAAAGAATTCCGAATGCGGCGACTGCGGTGCGTGCGGTGCGGCCAAATCTGCGTTCACCTTAATTGACAGATGCTCGCATCGTTGCCGTAAGAGAATTGCACGAAAATCGTGACAGTACACTTGACATTCGATATACTTATTCCTGCCGTGCTTGTAGCCTTTTTAATGTTAGAGGAAATAAACAAAAGTAAAAATTCAAAGGAGGACGGGCAAATATGTATAGATTATAGAAGGTTACCCACCACCAATAACTGTCAGAGGTAAGCTCTTTTTTAACCGACTTCCAAAAAACGAGGAGGTTATATGTTCGGCTGTGGATATATATATATATTTTTTTTTTGAATGTTCAACGATTACTCCGCCGTTTGTGAACCGATTTTCGAAATTTTTGTTGTGTTGTATTAGGTTTCACTCCAATTTGGTACCATGTTCACAAAAGTGGTGACCTGATGGTGGGATCCATGAGTAATCGAGGGAACTCCTCGAAATTTATATGGAAACATATGGTGATTTTGGTTTTATGAGAAGTATCCTAAGCATATTCTACCAAAACGCAAGATTTTGCACCGAGGTATACTATGGTTCCGAAGCTACTAAGAGAACTCTGGATTCCTTATAGATACAAGTTTGGGAGTTTAGGCGCTGTTTTAAGAACTGAAAGCATATGCTACTATGCAAATTACATTCATCATCATCATCATCATTACCATGTCAGGGTCACCAATGTCACCAAATTCAACCTTATCTCCAGAGCATAAGGCACACATTTGACATTACTTCTAAGAAGTTAAAGCTGCTTCGATAATGTAACATTCTGTCTCACTTCGCCGAGATATTCTGGAATGTTTTCCAGAATATTATTAATATACCTAATTTCAACCTTTTGTATTGCGTTTAGCGTTCATAATACAATAACACTCTCTGCAGTCTCACTTCAATCTGCCAGGGCCGCAGGGCTGTCAAGCGGGCGCGGGCGGGGCGGCGGCGCGGGCCGGGTAGGGACTATGTGCGCTGCGTCCGCGTCACGTGCGACAAGTCGAGCGAGTGCCAGTACTATTGAAAGTTGAAACTAGTCCGGTGACCGGCTACTTAGCACGTCACGTCACGTGTTCACTTCGATTTTTTTAAAATGTATTGTTTAAAATTATCCGCAGGCTGCAGCTGATATTATATTTTGTAAGTGTGACTGTAATAAGATACGCAGAATAATATTATACAGGTGTATTATTCTACTTATAGTACGCGATGGTTTACTCTGGTAACTAAAAAGAGTGAAATTATTATTTTTAACAAAAAATTAAAACCGACTTCCAAGGTAAAACAATAATAACATCCTTATAATATTAACTAAAAAGTATTAAATAATTATTCCTATCTAATAGTGCCTTTTTCCGAATTCGGCTAAAACTCAACTATTTCTGTACTCAATCTTCATAATTTTGAAGTCGGTGCCAGTTCCAAAAGTTTCAAATATTCTGTCAGAGAACAGAAGATTCATCTGGTACCGACTTCAAAATGATGAAGATTGAGTACAGAAATAGTTGAGTTTTAGCCGAATTCGGAAAAAGGCACTATTAGATAGGATTATTTAATACTTTTTAGTTCATATTATAAGGATGTTATTATTGTTTTACCTTGGAAGTCGGTTTTAATTTTTTGTTAAAAATAATAATGTGACTAGCAGTGGCGAGGGGTGAATATTTTGAGAAGGGAAGCCGGAGTAAAAAATCTACTTACCAATTTTGGTAATTTATAATTGAATGACATGCTTTTAATTTTCAAAACTAAGTTTGGAAAACAAAGTTTCCTTCGACAGCAAAATATAATCTGTCAGACAACAGTCTTTCTGAATTAATGCCATATTTTCCGAACTACACGATTACGTCGTACGACTCACAATTCACAAGTCACAATATAAATTAATTTAATTCACGACAATCTTCTAAGTTCTAACGCTAAAACAAAATTTAAATTCGACAAAACAAAACAAACGACATGTTGTTTATAAACACACTATCCGCCATATTAATATGTCAATCTAAAAACCAGCAAAATAAAAATGTATTACGCGCCTGTCATATTTAGTACCGCTAAAGGCATTCTTAATAAAGTCGTATTACAAAAAATCCTACCAAAATAAAATGTATTACGCGCCAGCAAAAGTATAATGTCGCTACATTCATTCTTAAATTCGAATCATAACAATTTTACTTCATGACTCATCTATCTCGCTTGCACTTGTGCGTTGCTAATTAACCTTTCTCCGTAATAACTCGTCGGGCATCGAGTTATTTCCAAGTATATATCGCGCGTGCTAGAACGAGACAGAACATGACGACCAGTTCACAGGAATGAAAAGGACAGATGCTTACTATGAACTGTCGTTGTATGGAGAAATAAGCCGCTAATCCTGCGGCTTATTTGATTCTCTGCGCCCGCACATTGCATTGCCTTTTAAAATTTGTAGGCGATAGTTATTAATTCAAACTATGTATTTCAAGTGAGAGAAAAATTTATTGCATATAACATTGTGAATTCAAAGATTTTTAAGTAGGTATGTAAAATATTTATTAGATAAATATGTCGTTGGCCCATATATTCGATTTTTCTAAGCCCTAAGGGAAGCCGATGGGAATCGGGTTATATGGACGCTTCGCCACTGGTGACTAGCATTTGTCATTGTGCCAGCCGACCAGCCTCATATCACTGTGGGGAAAAAAGTAAAAATTAATGAAAAATTGTTGTGTAATGCTTATTCCCGATATACAAAAAAATATTGTACATTTATTTAATTGTCATGATTGTCATTTAAAATTGCTAAAACCACGCAAAGACCGCTCCTGGGTTAGGTTATGACTTATGAGGCTAACCGATAATCTAACCGATAACCGAAAAAACTTCTTTAGCTCCAACATTTTTCCCACAATGATATGAGGCTGGCCCCCATAATAAAAAATGCTAGTTACAAAAAGAGCTTTCTAACGACATATTACGTTTCGGGCATCAGCGTTTATTGGTCGTGAGTACATTCTGCTCGTCCTCCTTTTCCAAATAAGATTATTCTTCATAATAAACGATCTCGAATATAAAATGGTTTACCCTCTACCGTCCTATTTACGTAGCCGGAGCTCGGGTAAACTCAGCAGAGCATTAAGTCTTAGCTAATTTGGGCGAGTAATTTTTAGCTATCTAAAACTTGCAGTGGGATTAATGTAGCCGGATGATCTCTTTGTAGCGCCGCGAACCGTGAAATTCGGCCGAGAGGCGAGACGTCGCGTCGCACCCCCACACGCGCTCATTTGTCGAGATGGGGATTGGCCATTTAATGGTTTTTGTTCGTGTGCATCCTTTGTACAGCCTTTCGGTACAGCCTAATTATTTGCATATTGTACGCAGCGGAAAGGTTATCGAAGTGCTTTATCTATCTAGATTGACGAGTGTTCCGTGGCGTTGAAACCTTCTTATCCTTATTTAAATACAAATTTCAATAATAATAAAGAACCTGTTCATGCTAATAGCATAACTACCTAATAAATATTATAATGTACCTACTTACGTAACCTGAGCATTGATCATGTTTATATCCATACTAATATTATAAATGCGAAAGTGTGTCTGTCTGTCTGTCTGACTGTCTTTACCGATTTTGCTGAAATTTGGCATGGAGATTCTTTGAGTCCCGAGAAAGGACATAGGATAGTTTTTATCTCGGAAAAATGTACGGTTCCCGTGCGATAAACGAATTTTGGCGCAACAAAGTTGCGGGCATCATCTAGTTAAGTATACGGTCGTTTGCTACATGAGCGAACATTTGATACATCTAAAGATAAAAGCTTCACGTTACAGACTGCCTACTGAAGCAATTTGACGAAGAATAAAGATAAAAGTGATACGCACACGTAGCGCGTCGGAACCCGGGCGGAGGGCGTCGGGCTCGCGCTCAGCGCCGCAACGCCTAAACAACCGATCGAAAAAGCTTTATCAGCAGTTAAGCGCACCCCTAATTGCTCGGTAATTTATGCAATCCCATTAAACCGTTGCGGCCCTCGGCAGGAACAAGTCGATGAGGTTTTTTCACCCGGGCCCGCATCCATAATAGATGAGCGGTCGAAGCATTAGGCGATTTTGCCGGCTATTTTCAGCTGGTTTTTTTCTGGAGAAAGCGGGAGGGGCCTCGTCCGGGTATTAATTCAGCCGTGTAATGACGCAGCGCTTTGATGGACGAGAATTGCAAGTTCTGCAATTACATGTTGAAATATTCAGCGAAGACGTCGCAGCCGGAGCGCCCGCTTTTAACCACCTTTTCTTTCCTTTGCTGCGCTCCGCTCCGTCGCCCCCCTGCCACCCGGCGGCCGAGCGCCGCAAAACAGCCTTCATTCACGTCGTACCGAGGGACAATTTTTTGTTGTGACAACTGACATTGCGCCCCGCGCGAGGGTTTCTTCGTCTGCTCGGAATAAATCCGCATCCACTCGTAGCTCTGTTTATTGTTATTTATTCGCTTACTTCGTGCTTCGTAGCAATCGTAGCACCTGCGTAAATCGGGTCTATAAATATAATAATATGACCAAACGTTTTGTACTTTTATTCTGTTCGTACTTTATTATTCGTATATTATTCTTGAATGTTGATTGTTTACTTGCGGGTCTGGACTCTGGAGTCTAGACTGTAGTCGTAGGTCTACTAAGGTTTTGACGTAATAAATAACGTTGTTTTATGATGATGGCGTAGCACCTCCATCGTGGGTATCGCAGACACAATAGATTTTCAATTGTTATGCGGCAGCCGACTGCCGCTTGGGGATCGATGGGTTAATAAAATAAATGATGACTAGAACTTTCCTGCGCTAAATTTCGCTCACATGTGCCTATATTGTCCCTATGCCCTCGTTTTAATTAAGTCACCTCATAATCATTCATCACAACATAGAGTCTGTAACCTTATGAGTGTCACATCACCCGTAATATCGACATGCGTCAATTAGTAATCGAATCGAGCTACAACGAAGAGTGACGGAGGACTGGTGCAGGTCATCAACGGAAGCCCCGCCGGGTCGTCGGCGGTGACGCCGAGGGGCGAAGGCCGGCGGAGGGGCGCGTCGTCGCCCGCGCGGACGGCGCCCGAGAAGCGGCGGTGGCCGGCGGAGCCCTACGAGGACGAGATCACCGCCAGGGCGCCCTCCTCCGACGACGACGACACAAAGGTTTGCCATTTAACTACATCCATTGCATGAATTAACCTACTTTATATGTAATTTTCACTTGTCAAAAAATACAACTCTGTGTCCAAAAAATGCACTGTATGTGCATATTTTGGACGCTTACGGTTCTTGTAAAATTTGTATACTCTACAAGTTCCAAGCTGATGGACAATGTTTCTACGATCCGAACGTTAGCCTAAAATTTTCTTTAAACGTCGAAAAACCTGTGCAATGTGCATTCTTTACAGCCCGGAACTTGTTGAGTATAAAAATTGTACAAGAACCGTAAGCGTAACTTCTAATACTTTATAGTACTTATAGGGTAGTGGATACTTAACTTTAAAACTTTCTAGTTTCTACCTATCCAATGCTAAACGGGGAGTAAGGTTAAATCCAGGTAAACATGTAAACTGTAAGTAAGTCGAAGTCTTGATTAAATTTTGTATTGATTCTGACGGCACTGATGAGAAAACTAAAAATATAGAGATTCTGAATCAGTTATTTCTAACAGGAGCTATAAAATAATAATATATGAAATAATAACATTGCAATTTTCTTTATAATATTTTTCATAAATACTAAAGATTGTGTTGGCACTGACTCAAAACGCTTCTTGCAATCTGGAGTGCCATTTCATGTACTCACCGATTACTGTTTAAAATTGCATCAACCGCCACATGCAATTAATCTTAGCTTCATAAAACTTTAACATTTATCGGAAATGCACCAAACATTTATTTTTAACATACATACATATTTCACAAAAAATAAATAAAACAGAAAATAATTTAAAATGCAGAATGCTCTGCTTTTCTACCGGAACATAGGTACTTGTGGGAATAATAATATGGTATAATGTTAGTACCTTTAAAATTGGTATTTTATAATTTATACGCATATATTTCAAACTTAGTGCTAAAAAATTTTAACTTACTTTTTTCATCTGACTTTTGTTTCGTAGCGAAGTGGACTTGACGAAAAACGCATTTGAAAAGAGTTGAAATTAGTCGTGCCCTGAGGATTTTAATTGGGATCAGGAATAAATGAAAAAGGGTAGTATAAAGTATTGTACGAATCAGACGTGGGGTGCCGTTGTTGTAAATGTTAATACGGGCCGGCCGAATTAACTGCGCACCACGGCCACGGGATGCAGTGAAACAAAATAACCGTCGAGTATTTTAAAAATGTTTTTTCTACCCAATGCTACTGTTGTGGGGTTGTAAA
Source organism: Lysandra bellargus (assembly GCA_905333045.1). Taxonomy (NCBI): domain Eukaryota; kingdom Metazoa; phylum Arthropoda; class Insecta; order Lepidoptera; family Lycaenidae; genus Lysandra; species Lysandra bellargus. The sequence continues at coordinate 7,915,312 of HG995326.1, forward strand.
GTGAACTTGTCCGATAATAAAAAGATGGGGGATTTCAGTTTATTTGATGCAGAAGAAAGTACAAAGCATTAAGCAAGGGGTAAAGGCGAGATAGAACTAGGCGACACTACGCTGCAGCGAAACGACGCGACACACGTTCCATAGCACTGACGTTTGGTGCCGCGTAGCATTGCTGCCGAGTAGTGCGCTTTGCCTCATATCATTTCATACAAAGAATATTTGTTTGACGTACAGTCGTGCGTGCTTCGCTCCGCTGCAGTGGTGTAGCCTAGTGCGGTCTTACCTTTATTCTGAACTAGATGACGCCCGCAACTTCGTTGCGCCAAAATTCGTTTATCGCGCGGGAACCGTACATTTTTCAGGGATAAAAACTATCATATGTCCTTTCTCGGGACTCAAAGAATCTCCTTGCCAAATTTCAGCAAAATCGGTTCAGCGGTTCGAGCGTAAAGAGGTAATAGACAGACAGACAGACACACTTTCGCATTTATAATATTAGTATGGATTGCTTTTTGTATTACTGACCTTTAAACAGATATTAAGTATATAATTTTGTATTTAGTGAAACTTCCGGTGTTCCAGGTGGAGACACCGGTGCGGTTCCGCACTTCGCCGCCGCTGGAGGCGCTGAAGCCACGGCGTGCGGTCGGCGCCGCGTCGTGTGCGTGCGCGGGCCGCGCGTCGCCGCGACGTCGCCGCGCGCCGTTGCCGCCGCCGCGCAGACATCGTCCAGCGCTAGACTTCGATAAGATGCAACAGGTATGATCATTGCGCTAAGCCCATATCCATCATTGGTCTTGGATGCCATGTTTCGTGGGATGTCTAGTCTAGAAGGCGCTAAAACTTAAACATAATATCCAACAATTCGTTTTTCTAATTACTTATCAGACTTAGTAAAGTTAGTAAATCTTTTAAAGGTCAGTGTATACGCCTGTACAATAAAATCCCAGAAAACGTTCAAAATCTTTCGATTAATAAATTTAAAAAAGTAGTCAAAGAACGTTTGTGTGCCAAAGCCTATTATAAGGTCAATGATTTCATAAACGATGGCACATCTTGGGAGTAGGATGGCTGCTTGCAAGGCTACTTCTACATCATTATAATATGACTTACAATAATCATGTATGGATGTTGACATTGTATAATAATTTTAAGTTACAATTGTAAATTTTATTTTAAAAGGGTTAATTTTTTTCTCACTTTTTTGGTAAAAAGTGGGACCCCGTGCGAGTTTCTTACGCCGGTTCTTGTCGCCGGGTTAGTTCCCGAACCGGTGGTAGGCACCAGTAGTATCAACGTTCTGAAAGTATTTGTTGCAAATCTATTCGGAAATAAAACAATTTTTATTTTATTTTTATTTTATTTTACTATTATTTTATTAACAAAAAGCAACAACAGCTTCAACACTTGTTTTGCTAGCTACAAAATATGACAACCAAATAGAAAAATATTTCATGCAATAAGACGGAGAAAACTAGAAATTATGCAAAACAAACCGCTCTATTGTAAAATAATGACCGGCTTCGCGGTATCGATCGAAAATCTAGGAAAGGAATCGCGCGTCAATATTAAACGACCGATCCTCCTCGGAGCCTCCGTATATTGTTAGTGTAATAATTAAATAGAGCAAATAAAGAGGCAATTTGCATAGTCGATGCGGCATACAAAAGTACAACGTGCGGGCTGGCCGCATAATTAGCCGGCATATGCGCCGCCGGCCGCGTTCCCACGACTAACATACGCCACAGAACATGCCGCACGGACAGGCCCAGATATTGTTATTACCTCGGTCTAGTGAATAACAAATTGTTTAAAAAAATGGTAATATGCTTATGCAAAATGTAATTCCTATTAACTAGAATAATCTTACCAGAGTCGACACAAAGGAAATTACGTTAACCGACAATCGCCAAAAATAAATTATCAAAGTTTTCAATACAAGTCTTTTTCGCGAAAATGAAATGCTGAAATTTGTATGAGCTTATTATTCAGGGTATCTAAATATTCGTCACAAATGCACGAAAGATGCTTATTTTAAACTCTTTCACTTATACAGATATCTTCCATTACTTTGAAATCAAAAGGACCTCGTACCTACCAGGAGTACCTGGTAATGTCAATATTTAATATGCAATGTGGAATTGTATGCACTCGGACGTCTTATGCCCGCCGGCGCGCGTTGCTGGTGTTCAATGGCTGTCAATAGTATTATTGTCCCCTTTATCGTGGCTGTCAGCTGTTATCGGCGGCCGACGGGCGCAAGTTCGCCGAACCTCCCCGCCACACGGGCTGAGGAGACGATACCTACTTTAAAATAACAGTCTATTTGTTACCTGAAGAGAATGGGAAAAGTTTGACATCCAAAAGGCGTATTGAAACGAATTTCAGTCTTGCTACGAAATCGTTTAATAGTTTATACAAAGTTATTTAATTTGTATCATGTATCTCATGGACGTTTATATTGTGTGGAACCAAATTAGTACGCTCAATCCGTAAAGTTATTAATTAATACATACATTATGTTTCCAACCATTTATACAAGCAGTCTTCTCCCACCAGTCGTTTAGTTTTAGAACCTAGGAGGAGCATTAAACTGTAATAGACATTCATGGTTCAGGATTATATCATGCTCGTTTACTGCCCTAAGTGTTCGATTGTTATAATACTGAATCTCGAGACTGTGTGGTCTTCTGCTCTCGATTGGGAGTGCATTTAGGATTTCCCGGAGTCGTGATGTCGTCTCAACATTACGGAATTACATCACGTCCGTGGCATTAGCGGACAACCCTGCCGGCTGAATGGGGTGAGCGGTTTTGTTCCATTGAGTTTCTCGTCAATGACGACATTCCTTGCGCGCGCAGTTCGCCCGCCGCGCCCCCCGGCCCGGCCAGACGTGGAATGCGAGCCGAAGCCGGCAGTTTTTGTCACCGCCACGTATGGTACGAGTTACATCGTTGCATTATTGATAATGCGTTCCTGTTTCATATTATCCCGCTTTTTACCTAATCGACTTGCGGAGTCGACGTCGCCGGACATGTTTACGAGATCGTTCCGCGAATATACGTTTTGAGTTTCGATTGAGGCTCGATCGTTCGCATGCAGGACCGACGCCCGCTCGCAACTCACACTCGATCAATTTAATGATTCTGATTGACTTTAAAGATCTTTTTATGCGAGTCCGTGCTGCCTGTATTATCTATAATGGACGTGATTGATTGGATTTTAATGAGTAATGACTTACTTCTTTACAAGCGAACATAATGCAAATTACAGTACTATATTTCTTAGATGTTATGCAGGAATTAAGAAACGATACATCGGCGATATCGATCACAGATCGATAAATACTAAATAGGAATCATGGGTTGACCCGGCAAGTGTACAAACTAAGTACAAACATGCATGCGGTTTCTGTCCTTTTTTATTAAATAGTCTAGACTCTAGCTTGTTTTGTTCATAGAGCGTTTGCGTTCACCACATATTTTTTATTTATTCAGAAACAAAGTTTTATACTTAGTATAAAAAGTAAGGATGCCAAATGTAATCCTTGTGGGACACCATAACCATAACCATAACGAAACAGTTCACCATGTACACCAAGATTCCAGAGTTTTAATTATAAGGTGTAGTGGGAAATTTTATCGAAAGCCTGCGCTAAGTCGGTGTACACAGCGTCGACTTGACAATTTTTGTCAAATGCATTTCGAATGATTTCTGTAAAAGACAAAAGATTACTCTCAACGCCTCCACCACATTCCTCCATGGACAGGTGGTTAAGGGTTGGACCTCATCTGGCAGCACGGAATCGCCTTTTTCCGTCGCCCTTTCTCTTTCTGTCGCTTAAAACTGCCATTTGCTAGACTGAGACAGAAAGCATAATGCGATAGCACGCGGCGGAATCCTCGAGGCTATCGCATTATGCTTTCTGTCTCGGTCTAGCAAATGGCAGTTCTAAGCGACAGAAAGAGAAAGGGCGACGGAAAAAGGCGATTCCGTGCTGCCAGATGAGGTCCAACCCTAAAGAATAAATTCCAATTTATATTTAACAATTCATTATTTATGGTATCAAAATTAGTCATAAGTATGAAAATTAAACGTGATACTGTTATTTGATTTGAGATAATCATTAAAATCTGCATAATATAAGCACTACTAGACCACAATAACATAACAAATACAAATTTAAAATATGAGGCATTGATTATTACATGAGTAGTTTCTTAATTTTAGTGTTATCAATTTCTGATGTTCTGTTTTCCATTTTCAGCTGAAAGTGGGGGGCGGCGGCGTGCGGTCGTGGCGCGCGGTAGGCGGCGCGCACGGCGGCGAGCTGTCCGTGTTCTGCTGGTGATGCCCGCGCTGTCGCCGCGCTGCAGGTAACTTCCCCGCCTGTCGGGTTGCTGTACCTTGCTAACTCAGCTGTCAGCGGCGAGACGCTTTGTTCTGCGTTGAACTATATTTCTTAAAATAACTTGATTACTGAATATATACTGAAATGGTAAACGTTACTGTGGTCATGTTTCTTAAACTCTCTTCTCTCATTTTCAGAGTATCGGAGCGGGCGAAGGCGCCGCGCGCCGCGCCGCCCTTGCTAGCGTCTAACATCGATATAATCGATGTTCAATCGATATTTTTCGATGTTCCCAATCGATCCACATCGATGTTCCAGTTCGACTCGAAACATCGGCCGCGAGTCGGCACGTGTTTCATGATCTCCTACTCTGTTGTGAATCTCTTCGCCCGACGCGCGAGTCTCGGAGATACAGAATATTGCGGAAAACGGTACCTCAACGACCACTAAGGAGCCTCATATTAGCGAAATTGAATGCATGTGCGTAGATCTTAAAGTATACGTACGTTTATGCTCCTTGTACTTTAAACTTAAGATTGAGGTTAACTCCACTGTAATTATATGTCTCCTATATTAACTTAATATACGTCGTATTTTATTTTCCGGAAATAGGCGTGGATTTTCTGTCACGTTTGTGTTGAGTTAATAGTGAATACTCCGGAACGTTCGGAACGACCAATATGTCCGTTAAAGTACGTCGCATCGCACGCGGGAACATGCACCGTGACAGAGAATTCATATTCAATTGCAGTGTTCGCGGAGGTGGATCTAACAACAACGATTATTGACCTCTAATAATATAATATGACCTCTGTTAACAACAATTATTATTAATTTACAAGTACGTATTAAAAGCTATAAGCTGTTGCCATTAAAGGCGAATAAACTTTCAGACACTATTCAGAACATTATACACGATAATATCTTCTTAGTGAAGTTTTGTTGAGAAATACATGTTTGCCTCTACAATAGACTTAGATCCACCTCTGTTTTGGTCTTTGTTAAAATTGTAAAGGATCCAGGATCCTACTTAACTGTTAACGCAGAAAATCTTGTGGAACATATATTCTAAAGTTAGACGCTGCTAGCCGAGAACTGTCGTTCGCTCCGGTGTTCGAGTTCCTTTTTGCACTCAAATAATGATCAAAGTACAAACTTACTAATACTATTATATTGTGAGCGCGAGCGCCGTATGTACATACCACTAGCGTACTGAGAAAACCAGCGTAGCGACGGGAGCCTAATCGACCTTTTTGAAAATGCCTTACACCAAATTACATTTTGAACTACAACATTATAAAATTCAAATTACCTACTTCTGTTTGTTCATAATATTGTTTTAAAGATCTGTTACACACACGTTTTCTCATAGACACTTTGCTTTCCCCCGTCTCCTACGCTGATTCTCCTCCACGTCCGTGTGCGCTGTCTCCGGTAGTTTTTGGAAGTATTTACTCGTTTTGAATACGTGTTAAAATTATTGCCACTGTTATAATCAGGTCCGAATGATTGTAAACACGTCGGTCTTTTCGAACGTCCGCACGATATGCGGTGATGTATTTTGCGAGCATGTTGAGCCCGATCCGATCGTCGGGTCGGTGTCGTGACGTGTAACGTTCACTTGACACTTCAGCCTCACAGTGTCGTAGTCGGCCGCGTCGGCGCCGATATCGGAGTATTTTTGTAGGGTGCGGGCTTCGAAGCTGTCCAGTATCTTTATAAAGTATCGCAATTTTTTATGAAACTATTGCTACGTTTACACCAATAGTCGTAATGTCGCAGCCCGCACCGCGACGACATAAGAGGTAGCGCGAAAGTAGAGGTACCTCGACTTTTTGATCTCGAATTGCGACTGAGTCGGTCGGTGTTAGTGTTAAACGAAAATCTTAATCACTAACGAAGCCAAATATTTTCTTAACACGAACACACGGTCCACGCGTAATTCCTTAATAGATTATCAAAATATTTTTATCAGTTATTAAATGTCAATTGGTATGAACGCGATGCGCCGCCCCCTGTGCAATATGAGCTCGACGTTTGGATTTATTTTGTTTCGGCGACGCGATCGTATCGCAGTCGTGTCGCCGCCCGCCCGTAGACGCCTCCGTCGCCCCTGTGACGTCATCTGGCGCGCTCGTCGTTCGTACGTTAAATTGGTTGTATCTAGTTGTAACTTATGTTAGTAGTTTATTTAGCAGGGCTAATTCTGTTACTCTTGTTGTGTTATAAACAAAAATGAAAAAAAAAAACATAAAATATGTGGTGCGAGTGGAATCAGTGAATGTAAAGACATTTAACAAATTTTCAAATTAATACGGTAAAAGTACTAAGACTTTTTAAAATCGCTTGGATAAAGATTGTATGTACATAGTGTTAAGTTACGTAGTATAAGTGCAGTTTTAGATGTAGTAGGTATAACAAATTGTATGGCAGGGCGCTCGGCGCCTTTCTTTTGTTAACATTTTTCTTTTGTGTTTTATTCCCACTACGGATTCGTTACTGTCCTGTCCATGGTAATTTTGACTTGTCAGTAAACTGCAAGCTGCGAGCCGAACCCCAGGCCGGAGCGAGGGGGGCCCCCGGGCCTCAGGAGCCACTTTTTAAATATTTTACGGGCGCAATACTCCTTTTTCCGAGCGTCGCCTATCGTTTAGTTTCGGGTTGTAGAGTCGACCGTTGGCCTACTGTACTGTCTCCGGCCCCCCTCCCCGCCTCGCCTCCGACCCTACGCTATACATATCCCCTCACTACAACTGAGTATAATTTCGTTTGTATATTTACATGCCACTTTGTATAGAAATTCTGAAATCAGTTGTAGATTTTGTACACTTCAATACAATCAAAGATTCTCCGTGTGCGACGTTTTTTGATTGTATGGAACGAACGAGAAGGCTTGCAGTGGTGTATGTAGCGACAATCAATGGTGATATTTACAAGATAATTTATATTATGTTTTTATATACTGAATTAACAAGCGTAATAAAGAGTGAGCAATGGCACATCTTAAACAGTGTTTTATTATTATGAAGAATAACCTAACGTTAAAATGATTGGGCCGAGAACATTTTCCTACCTTTTAGTAAAATAATATTTGAAAGATTTGCTTAATAGAAGCGAAAAATAGATAAAACAAATCAAACAACTGACTTAAAGAAGATTATTTATTATACCTAAATTACATGGAGTAAACTTTTTCCTTAATACATAAATCATAATATGCCATACTTCTTAAAAATATCGATGATTCTCAACCATGGTCAATAAAATACAATAATTTATCTCGGGTGCCAAGTGCCAAGACAATATTCAAGTATTACAATGAATTTTGATTTTAGAAGATAGCAAAATGTATAGCGCCATGGTATCATAGAACAAAATATAGAAAGCCGAATGATCATGAAAACACGAACTTGCATAATATAAAATCTGTAACTATATTTTTTACAAACACACACATCGAATTCACACTAAGTAAATAAAATGTAACAGTTTTTTGACTTCTCAGATAGGCGAGGCCGCCAGTTCTTGCTGATTTTGCAATTATTTTGTATTGTGTTTATCTTATGCTCGAAAACTGATTCTAACGAAGAAAACAAAGTACTCAAGCATGCATTACAATTATTTGAGTTCCAATAATAGTCTAAAAATATATTTACAATTAAACATAAAAAAGGTAAGAAAATAGCTTAAAATATACAATCCGCCGTGGAAGAGGTGTACTTTAACTGTCCCTGTAGCAGTAAAGTATCTAAAGTATGACAGATTTAAAGATAAATCGGATATGTTATGAATATACTTATATAAATGGCTATAACCTCGTCTAATTCTCTCAGTATTTTAAGATAACTTTCTTTATAAACTTTTTAAAATCAAATGAATCGTTAGAAACATCAATTATTCTACCCTACATTTTAAACGTCACTTATTATTAGTGACGTTTAAAATGTAGGGTAGAATAATTGATGTTTCCGATTTATTATTATCGTTGGGTGTTATAGAAGGTAAAATCGGGAAGTGGCAACGCTGAGTTTTAACGCATTCTATGGAAAATTTCGTAATATCCGCCATTTCTCGACATTTCACATTTGAACCTCAGTAGGGCTGTGTACACAATTTTTTCAAAGGAAGTTTTTTTTTTCTTGTGACACAAATGTAAGTATTACTGTTTCACATAAAACTATCAATGCATCATGTGAGTAGTCAAAAGAGCCATGTTTGGGGCTATAATAAAAACCACATTGTGTATTATTTACAGAGATAAGTTTGATTTTCTCAACGCTATGATAGCGTAGAGTAGGGTTGCCAACCTCAAATTTAAAAAACCAGGATTTGAAGTTGGAAAAACCAGGACAATTCGGGCCAGGGCGACTAACCCAAAATTGTCGATTTTATAATTCATTTTCATACTTGAAAATAAGCCCCAAATTGTTTCATTTTCTAAACATAGATACTACATTATATTTCTAAGAATTTGATTTGAGCGAAAACACGATATCTTAAAATTTTCTCTATAGAAATTTTTTTCATATTATATTGCCGTAACCGTGCATTAAACTAAGTTAATATTTTAACATATTGTTTGTATAAAATTCTATCATTGAGACACTGACCTGGCGGATTTTTAAAATGTTGTATATTTATCGAGTTATTAAGAAAAACTAAATTGGCGATGATTCCGCGTTGTCCTTTTTCACCTGGCATATGAAAGACGGGCGTGAGTGTAAAGAGAGGACGATGTTTGATTTTTTGCGTTAGTTTTACTGCTTTGATTTACTGCGCTACCATAGTAGAGCGAAAAAGATATCATCAAGTGGCACGTTGCGACTTTGTTTTGAATTTGAAATAGCATGGCAGCGCGGCAACGCGACTACTTGCGAGCCGTGCGGCCGCTCGTAGCGTAATTTGAAAAGAGGCGCGCGGATTTTAAAATTAAAAAACCCAGGACAACCCAGGACGCTGCTTAAAAACTATCCAGGACGTCCCAGGACACTACAAAAACCAGGACATGTCCTGGGAAAACAGGACGGTTGGCAACCCTAGCGTAGAGGAATAAATTCGCTACCATTTTGGTGCTCCAACGTCACAAGCAGCTTAGATATTCGCCAATTCCTCTACGCGAATATTCTATTCTTCTGCGTCATACCAGCAAAAATTGGCGGCCTCATCCAGATGATAAAAGTTATTTTATGCATATTATTTAATCATTCATTACACATTAATCATAATTATTTACAAACAGGAACCACAATTTCGAAAACTTTTTGGCGTACTTAATAAATTTGACTTGACTGATGAGTCACACAGTTAAAATGTTCTTTTAAAACCATTTTATATCAACTAACATGCAAATTGTATGTTTGATATAATCCATAACAAAGCAAAATTACATAGGTCTCGTTCTAGAGAGACTAAAATTCACTCATTAAGTCTAATAATTGTTGTTATTATTCCCTATCTGCATTATTTTATGGCCTTTATCACCCTCGTACATACATAAGTGAAGCGAGGATGTAGATTCTTACACATTCACGATAACAACTTGGACAATGTTCATAATCCATTACTGCTCAAAGCAATAATTTAAACCCAACAGGCACAATTATATAATATATGTAGATTACCCACGTTTTAATAATTTATATTCATATCAGAAAAGGAAGAAATAGTTTTGAACAATTCAAAGATTGGTGGTAATAGTAAAGAAATAAATGATATCAGTATCCTGCTTAATCCTTTGCAGATATTTAAATGGTCTATTTTACTTATGTCGATGAGTGAGATTTACTTTTTATTGTTAGATAAACTAAAGTATTTGAGTAATGTTCTACTTTTGCTCGTCGATTTGGGAGCTTTTTCAGTGGCTGAATTTCTTCTAGCTGGTATTTCTTTCGGGCTCGACGGAGCTGGGAGGTTGATTTTTTCTACTGGGTCAGCTTTGCCCTTCTTCTCTCTGGCCATCAAAGTCAACCAGTCGGTGGTGTCCTGTTTCTTCTTCACGGGCGACATCAGTCTCAGGTGCGGCGCCTCACCGTCCAGCACGAAGTTCGGCAAATTCTTAGTAGGCGTCGTAATGCTGATTATTCTAACTTTCGTAGGTGACACTTTTACTGGGGACCTGCTAGATCCGGGTGATATCGTTTTTGGACTTTTGGGGGACAGGATTTTGCAATTTTTCTTCTCGTAGTTCTTAGTGGGCGTCATAAAAGAAGTCCCGGGTTTGGGGGCTAAATATGTCCAATCACTAGGGCCCGGCATCTCCTCGCCCTGGCACATTTTCTTGTTCGCGACGGAGACGTCCGAACACGAAATTCGACGCTTGGTAGGCGCTGATGACGCTTTTGATTCGTCACCTTCCGGTATGGGAGGTATGTCGAGTTTCATTATTTTCATACCGCTCTCCCCTTCGTCGGCGTCTCTCGTAGCGTTCATCAAGTCTGTGAGACATCGCTTTGTTCTTCTAATGGTCCTGCACTCTGAGAGGCCGCGTGTACGTTTTGTACTGTGTGAACTCGGAGTCCTCATCATTTTACGTTTCAGTGAGTTTGGCGTTTTCTCTAAAGCTCCCCACTGGGGAAGGCTGGCTACCTCCACGTGTGGCACGATCTCCGCTCTTCCCTTTACCTCCTCATCTTTATCTGGAAATTCCCGGCCGATGCGCCAAATTTTGTGTCTCGCGTCGTCGCTGCAAGTGACGATTTTAGTGTCACCTTTCTGACACCAAGCGGCGCACGTAACCTCCGCCCAGTGGCCCGTTAACTTTACTATGGGCTGGGAATATTTTACATTCCAAATATAAGCATTCTTGTCGCTACTTCCGCTGACCAAATACATACTATCTGGACTGAGGCTCGTCTTGATGTAAAACGTGTTGTTCTCGTGGCCGACGTATCTTCGCTCCGGTAGAGAGTTGTATGTGGATATGTTGAAGCAATAAATAACATTGTCCATGCAGCTAGCGTAAAGTCTCACTCGCGAACTGTCGATGATAAGGTTTGTGTATCCATTCTTTGTAGAGCTTCCGCAATATGGAATGGAATGCTTAGGAAGTGGCTCTTTTTTGTAAATATTGTAATTTTTTCTGAGGTCCCATACTTTAATATTCCCGTCCCATTCTCCACAAGAAATCAATGTTGTATCATCTTGAAAAACCAAGCCAGTAATACTTATAGCTCTTTGATTGTCTATTCTAGGTCTCTTACTGTGAGATCCAGGTGTCTTGGGTGTGAAGCTGGCGTGGCAATTCATGAGACAATTATCTGGTTTCTGGATGAGGATGGGTTGAGTACTGCTAGCGCGTATGTCCCAGATGAGAATATGACCGTCGCGGGCCCCAGTAGCAAAAACCGAGGGCTCAGTTGGTCTGAAAACTGCCGTTTTGACTGACCTGGTGTGGCTGGCAAATATTTGAACTCTTCTGGGTGCTGCTTCACCTACATCCCAAAGGCATGCTGTGTGATCACCTAGAATATTTAAATATATTATAGAAATCATTTTATACCCAAATAAAGTTAATTAAAACTACTATGATTTGATTTCACATTGTGAGCCTAAAGCCTTTGACCTTGTTGTCAGACAACCTAAAATAAATAAATTGAAATGTTTTTATAATAAGTATAAGTTACTATTTAGACTAACAATTTTGATAATCCTAGTTTATGAAAGGACATCAGGCATTCTGGACCAAAAAAAACATGCGCAGCCAGAACTAAGAATATTTTCAATAGCTAGGCCATAGGAACTAAGAATAAGAACTTAAAAAAAATATATGGACTTAACCCTGTAACTGCATCTGCATTTGAGTAATTAGTTAGGACAAAAATATTAAAAGCATTACATTTAAAGGGGTCTAGTTAGGAAAATTTAGCTGGAAAGTTTAGTTGCATCCTGTATAGCTTTTAAAGTAACAATGGATTAATCCTTCAGGCCCCGCGCGAGCACCGGTGATTGCAACAACAATAGAATACAATAGCAATTCCTGGAAATTCCGACTGAAGTATTAATATGATAAATAAATACCTGAAACTGTGACAAAATTCATGTTTTGAGGCATCCAGACAAGATCAAAAACTGCATTGTTATGACACTGAAAACCTTCCAAGGAGCTTGCACTTGAAACTGTTGAAGTGTCCTGCAACATTATATTCACAAATACTATTATTATTATAAAATTGATATCATTAGGTTTAGGTAGAGCACTACAGAAATATTTTTGAAGGTCAAATTTTTCTCATAGTGGCCATTTTACTATATTAACGTTTTTTTTTTATTTTTTATTTATATACGCTTAATTTGTATCATTAGGTATCATTGGTATCATTAGATTTAGGTAGAGCACAACAGAAATATTTTTGAAGGTCAAATTTTTCTCAGTAGAGCATTATAATTTAATATACAAAAATACCTGGTAGTACCTGTATTGCAACGCGACCATCTTCGTTTGCGAGCGCTAGAATATGCTCGCGCCCGGGAGCTTCGCTGAAGCGACAAGCAAATATTGGAGGATCTTGATCAAAGTTCGCGGCTAGCACCGTATTTTGTAATCCATAATAAGATTCTTCGCCATATACCACGAGCCTCTTTAATATATTATCGTAATTGAACCGGGAATCTAGAAAATAAAATTTAACATTATTGTGGTTATGTATTTACAGGACAACCACAACACGTCTTGTGATGAAGGAATGACATAAAGTAAGTTGAAAATTACTTACATATTCCCAATTGCCTATCAATTACATTCTGAATATCATTCATTTTTGTTTATGCGGTAAAATGCATCGAAAATAAACTCAACTTTTCTAGAAAGCAAAAGTTTAAGTAGCAATTTTTGTTTTGATTCGACAGATGCATGACAGATGAGTGTCAATGTCATATTGACATCGACTTTTTTTTATTCATGGTCACAGCCATGTCACAGCTATGGAGTGTAGATCTACACTCCATAGTTACAGCCTACAGGTTGTATCTAAAGCGCTTATTCCACTTATCCTAGTTAGGATCCTAGCTAGGATCCTATAATTCCTAGCTTTCTAAATGTTAATCCATTTGACTAAATTTTTTCCGATTTAGGATCCTAAGTAGGATCCTAGCTAGGATCCTAAATCGGAAAAAATTTAGTCAAGTGGAATAATATTTATAGAAAGCTAGGATCCTAGCTATGATAAGTGGAATAAGCGCTTAATAAGAACTCTATCCAAATTCTTGCCACTTGGTATTTGCTATTGGCTATTTGTTGCATATTTTGGCAAAATTATTGATGGAGGCCAATGATATTGAACATAATATACAGATTACAGGCTTAAATCTGATCCGAACAAGTTCCGAACAATTTTAAATTCAAAATTGCAAACATTGACAAATTTGACAGATAAGTGAAACAAAAGATACGAAAAAACATTTACATAAAAGAGACAGTTATATTTTTAAACGTCGAATCGTATCGCTGTCTCTTTCTTCGTCTGAGCTATGACAAAAATTCGATTTTTTCCAGATTGTTCGAAAAAATAATTGAAAATGTAAATAATCGAGGTATTTATTGCAATCAAGACATGTGGTAAGAGATTCCATGTGTTTTGTTTTCTTTTGAGTCATAATTGGTACATTTTCGAAACACGCACGACGTCATTTTCAATTTATATATGTAAGACAAGACGCGGCACGTTCGTGAAGTGTGTTCGATGGTTCGATGCAGACTAAATAAAGGACGGGTTAATTGGCCCGTATTTGAAGCTTCACAACGCGCGCGGTAGTAACATATTATCTGCTTTGAGTTTTGACGTGATAACGTCTTATAATTCGATATGGGGTGCGCGCCCGAAAAACATGACAGTTCATGCGTCGTTACCTCGCTCTGAGGCGTTCCATATAAGGCTTGAAGTGCAAGCGAGAGCGCAGAACGAGCGACAAGGAAGCACAATCGGCGTTCGGCATCGTTCGACATCCGTCTCTCTCCTAAGTCCTACTTGAGTGAGCGATGCTTATATTTTAAAGAAAGCGAAAAGTAAGTATTGCCGCCGCGTGGACGCGATCCTGGAACTTGGCGCTGTGATATCTAGCTTGTCCCGCTGGGCCAACAAGACGCTGACGTAAGTGCTGCAATTGTCGATATCTTGCTACTCGAAGTTGGTAGTGAGGTGACACTTGTTACTACAAGTGTAATTACTATTGTTTTTACGTAACATTTATATTTTTTTTTTTTTTTTTTATAAAATGTAGAGGTCCAATAGCAGTAAAAAATACAATAAAAGAATTTTGGTGATATATTCAAATAGAACTTTGTTCTTTGCATAGGTCGATGTGAAAGAAATACATCGAAATAACTTTAGGTTACAGTCGAAAAAGTTTGTTTCTATTTATAGAGATTCGGAAGCGGGGGTTATGGGGTTAACCTTTAAGTACACGCGTTGTTTTGGGTAACGTTTCGTCACGCGTGGGGTCTAGAGTTACCCCAATATAAATATACGTATAAATTCAGAATGGTTTAATAATTTTTAAAACCCGTTTGATATTATAAGAATAGATATTATTTTATTTATGAAAAGCATTTATTAATAATAACCTAACCATTATTTAGACAGTAAAGAACATTATAAACTAACCAATCTCGTGCATAGAATTTGTAGGGCACATGTTTAATGTACTAAAATTCAACAAAAATGTCTACTTCTGACTAACTCATTGTTTTTTTCTCATAAAATAAGACTTAGAAATAAATAATCAAAATAAAAAATAATTGACAATCCTTGAAAAGTACGACCCTAAACTAAAATTATTCCTTGAGTAAGCTAGGTAAGTAATAAATAATTTTACTGAATGAGACTTGCAAATAGTTTTATAATAAGGCTTACGGGCAATAATAATTAGTTCTGGGACAATAATAGCATCTTCGCCTCATTTTTGGTGCACTAGGTCTAGCTACCTCTAACTCTTTTAAAATGTTTCCAAAAACTTACAGAGACATTAAATTGCATAATATGATTTGAGCAATTTGATTTTCTGTTAGTCGGCAACAAATTTTCCATTTATACATAGACAATTAAAAAAAACAAACAAATAAACACATAACCAATGTGAAAAAAGGACATACGTTAAATCACGGGTGGGGTCTGCAGGTATCCCCACATAAGCAAAAATGTAACTTCTCTCAGAGGAGCGACGGACTTTTACTCACTGAAAAACCTCGCATTGCATTGAGATTAGCCGAAAACATGCGATCGTAACTTGCCAATTTAAAAAAATATCGACAAAAAACAGCGCGTGGGGTATGCGTAGACCCCGTCCGTGACGTTAAAGGTTAAGGATAGTTGAATCACGTTCAACTATCGTCAGTAAACCGACTTTACATACAACCGATTTTTTTATATAATATATCATTGATGGAGGCACTTCACAATATGACTATTTGTATTTGCGTATTTGATGTATTCGCCAAACAATCAACATAATAATAAGTAGACGGTAGTTGGTATGTTTGACAAAGTATTGGCCTTAAGCCGGAGCCAGATATGTGTTTCAAAGTTTGACGTTTGTGTTTGAGCAAAGTTTTTGAAAACTTTGCGTGCGCAAACAGGATCACAAATGTGCCTGCCAGACTTGTTTCAAATGTTTTACGGCACAGTATAAAAAACTTAATCAGCCCCTCTTTTATATTTATCTCTGTACTGTGTTAAGCGCTTATTCCACGAATAAGTGGAAGAATAAGAATAAGTGGAATAAGCGCTTTAAAAAAATATAAATTCTCTATCTCTATCAGTGCTGCCAGATTATATACAGATTTCTCCGTATTTATACAGATTTTTGGTGACTAATACAGCTAAGTACTGGATACAGATATATATACAGAATTACAGAATTTTGTAATTTTGTCAAAATTGAACAACGAAACAGGCTAAAATATACAGACACCATTGAAGGTAATAGGTATTTTGCATACGAAGTAATTGATTGGTACAAAAATTGGTGTTGATGAGCAGCTGTTGCTGTTGAAATTTAATAAAAAAAAACTAATGAATTTTATGATGTTAAAAGGGCCCCTTCACTATCCTGCATTGCAGTCCTGCTGCAGTCCGCCGTGCAGGCCTGCCACACCATTCACTATCCTGCATAAGCCGGCGGACTGCACGCAGGATAGTGAATGGTGTTGCAGCCGCAGGGCTTCATAACGTTATCGAATAACAGAAAAAATATCGTTACGTACCGTTATTTTCATAATGGTAGCCAGATAACGTTATTTTTATAACGATATCCAGTAAAATAACGTTATATTTACCGTTATTATTATAACGTTATTTTTTCGTTATGGCATAACAAAAAAATAACGTTATAATAATAACGGTAAATATAACGTTATTTTCTGGTATCAGGTATGCGATCGTGCACGGTGCATCAAATCTTACTCATATTTAAAATGTAATAAGCGTTCTCTGTGAAAATACAAATAAAAATACACCTTAAAAGCGTGATTACGTTTAGAAAATTTTCCCGCCTGTCATGACTTTCTTGACGGACTATAACATTATCAAAGAACATATATTTACCGTTATAAATCCTATATAACGTTATAACATTTACCGTTATTAAATACATTTATAACGTTATTTCTAGTATCGGTTTAATTTTCATAACGTTATCTATGCCCTTGAAGCAATAACGTTATGAAAAAATAACGTTATTTGAAGCCCTGGTTGCAGGCCTGCACGGCGGTCTGCAGCAGGACTGCAATGCAGGATAGTGAATAGGCCGTTTAAGGGCCTTTTTCACCACTTCCTGATAAGCGCCGGATACTTAACTTGAAGAATGGAGAATCTGTCAAAAAGAGTTGTGGATAGCCCATCCGGTACTCTATCAGGAAATGGAGAAGCAGGCCCTTAATATGTTTAATTTTTTTTTCTATTAGATATTGAGTTTTTATTTAAAATAAAAAGTTTATATATACCAATTTATATATATATATATATATATATATATATATATATATATATATATATATATATATATATATATATATATATATATATATATATATATATATATATATATAATATTTTTATTTATTAAACGATTATAACCTTAGCACGTCAATACATATCCCTTTTTATCATAAAAAAGCGTAGTTAATGATTAATAGGTACTTTTTTTGTTGACTCAAGCCCCGCGCGAGCACTGGTGATCGCGACAACAATAGAATACAATGGTAATTCCGAGAAATTCCGATCGACGGATACAGATTTTATACAGAATATTGAGACAATACAATATACAGATTTTAG
Organism: Lysandra bellargus; assembly: GCA_905333045.1. NCBI lineage: Eukaryota > Metazoa > Arthropoda > Insecta > Lepidoptera > Lycaenidae > Lysandra > Lysandra bellargus. The sequence continues at coordinate 7,932,931 of HG995326.1, forward strand.
CAGTTCCCACTACAGATAAATGATTGAAACCATCTGGCAACACTGATCTCTATTCTCTATTTTCTATTGTCTTGGCTCTTGCAATCTTTGTTGTATTTTGTCGTTTTTACAATTTTCAATAAAATAACGAGAAAATTGATAAAATAAACAGATTTTCTATACGAAAAGCAGCATAGCAACTAAAAAGTAAATCTTGATAAAGATAGATAAATTTAGGAACAGGTTACAGGACATCCTCTGAAGCCAATGTTTGCAGTTTCATTTCAAAGCATACATGCAATTATGAATACTTTACGTAATATTTTCAATATTTTGATTGTTTTATGCACTCTATAAAACTATATTAAAAATTAGGCTTACAAGTAAGTATTATAAGAACTTTTCATATTTTGTAGATGCGAATACGGCGACATAATTTTTGTGTAGTTTGACAGTTGTTGCGAATTGCCATTACGGCATTTGTATTAGAATTATTAGTTAAAACTTTGTAGTTATGTTCTAATGACGTACGTTTTGTATTTTTAGGTGCATGGAATGTAAAAATGGACAAAAATATCCTACACCAGCAGATATATTCAGTCGTGAAATCGAATGGAAGCGCCGAAACGCTTATGCAAGGGGGCTGCAGTTGGCTTTCGCTGCTAGGCTGCCTTTTCCGTTCCCTGCACAGGCCATGCGCATTCACCAATATAATTTACCAGTTTTCCCGCCACCAATGCCCCCTGCAACACGCAACCAAGAACCCAGTCCCTTTATGAACATGATGGACGAAATATCGTATTGGGTGACCACTAAAAGGGCACCTTGCCTTCTTAACTATGATAATGTTATAAAGAGACAAAATGAGCAAGCTCACTGCTCAAAAGATACATTGAAAAGTACCCCAAATGCTGAGGTTTCTCAGCCTAAGAGCAAAAAGAGGAAATTGAAACTCCTCGATGAATCTGAATCATCAGAGAAGCAGCAGAATGTTTTCTTTGACAAGTCACTAAGCAAAAATATTAAAGCTCAAAAAAGTCTACAGTCTGATTCATTGGCTTCCAGCATAGATTTCAAAATTAAACCAGCAGTTCAACGGAAGCCTAAAAAACCAAAAGTACAAAAAAGGAACAAGCAGGTAACACCCAAAATAAATAAAGTATGCACTTCCACACCTAATACTAATCTAAGGAGAAGCCTTCGTAAAGTTCGACAAACCAATAATAATTATAGTCAACTAAATGATTCATTTGAAATTTTAAATGCTAGTGCTATTGCAGCACAGGACAAACTTGAAATTAAAGTAGAGCCCAATGAGAAAACAGACTTGCCGGTGCATAATAAAAATGAAACAAATGGTAACTACGAGGACTCGAGTGACCTGTCCGGGTTCACCGCAAACTACATACGCTCTACTAAGGTGCACTCATCTAAAACTGCTACTAAAGCCCAGAGTAAAAGAAATAGGAATCAAGTCAAAATTAAAAAGAATGCTAATGATAATATTTTACTGTATGTAAATAAGTCAGCAAATACAGGGAACCCAACTGCAGCCGTTTTAAACTGCAGCACAGACTCATCCCAAAATATTATTAATTTGGTTACTGTGGAACAGGATGAAACTAATAATGTAGATAAAAGCACATCCCAGCTTAAATTTGTAAACATAAAAAATGACCAGGAACTCGACTCCCAAAAGAATATACAACCCAGAAATACAGTCGCTAATCATGAAGCATCTTTTCAGTCCAGAAGTAGTAATGCATCCAGGTATCCAACGAGGCAAAGAAACGTATTGATAGTTGACTCAGAAAAAGATGCTCTTAAAATGAATGCTTCAGAGCAAGCAACAAAAGCCAACATGCCTAAAGAAAGTAAATCAGAGCGCAAGGAAAACTCTGCAAACACAGTATCTAAAACTAGGAGCGGAAGAAGGATTGGAGCTGATGTGAATCCAGAAGTGTCAGCTTGCAGGAGACTCAATGTTGACAATAGTGGTGAACTAGTGAGCTCCAGTCCCACCTTGAATGTAGGAGGCAGAAGGTCTAGAAAAAGTAATTCCCTGACTCCTCGTAGTAAGTCTCACAGAAACAATAAAAAAGACTTGTGTGATGAAAGTGAAAAGAATGTAGTAGGGGAAACCTCTTGTGTCCAATTACGTTCAACTAGAAGAACTAGACAAGTGACAAAAGCGAACAATGTGACAGGACAGTTATCACAAAAAGACTCTTTGAGAGATAAAAGTGGTTTTGCTACGTGCTTCACGGACAGTGATAGTGATGATGAACCTTTAAAACAGAGAAAGTTTTTCTGTTAATTTTAAAATATTATGTAATTTGTGTTTTGTTGTTTTAACCTTGTTGAGACTATTACAGGATAATACCTTAGATTCTGAATGCTTGACTATTACTATAATATTATATCATGACAGATATTTAGTACTACAGTTGTTTATTGCACCGAGATATGCAGCGAGTAATTAAGAGGCCGGGTGCCATCGAAATTCTCATAGATACGTAATACCAAAATCATTTTCTCATATGAAATTATTTAACATGTTTGAGTTATTTTTCGGCTTAAAATAGTAATTACCTAGGTTCCTGCACAAAAATTTACTACAAAATATTTCAACACTAAAAAATATATAAATAAATAGTAAATTTACTCCAAAATATTTAAACTCTAAAAAATTATTTTTTACTATTTTTTTATATATTTTTTAGTGTTTAAATATTTTGTAGTAAATTTTTGTGCAGGAACCTAGATAATTACTATTTTAAGCTGAAAAATAACTCAAACATGTTAAATATTTTCGTATGAGAAAATGATTTTGGTATTATGTATGTATGAGAATTTCGATGGCACCCGGCCTCTTAAGCTGTGAATGTAATAATTGATAATGGTGCTTTTTTTAGCATTGGACTCTTAAACATACTAATGATAATGTATTTAGTCTCTAGTAATATTTATTGTATAGATAAAATTATTGCACGTATGTAACAAATAAAATTTGTATTATAAAGTGCCATCTAAGTTTATTAAATTGTATTACATTTTCCATAATTATAAAAATGTTATACACTAATTAAGGTCTTGATTATAATTCTTAGGGAAATATTATTGTTAATTTCTTATGAAATTTTTGTGAAAATACATGCTTGTATACCAGGAATTGTAACGTTTTGTTTTACCTAGTAGTTAGAATAACTATTGTTTTTGTGCTTTTGCATAAAACAGTACTTATATTTTGCAGTTGGGTCAGTTTTTAATAGTTGAATATTTTCTTTTATCTTATATCTTTAAACGAGCAAACCGAAAACGCTCAGTGAGCGAAAAAATGGCTCACAACGCGTTGTGGTCATAGTGAAACGGCCACAACGCGTTCTGGTAATCGAGAAAAGCCGCGACGCGTTCTGAGCGTTTCAAAACAGCCACGATGCGAATTCGTGTTGTGGCCCTAATGAAAACGACCACGACGCGTTCTGAAAACAGGCCAGTTACGCAGGAGTAATTTTATAGCGCCCAAGTGTGTGCACAATACACAAGAGCACTCTGGTTTCAATGAAACCAGGCCAGTTACACAGGAGTTATTTTATAGTGCCCAAGTGTGTGCGCAATACACAAGAGCACTATAAATTACTCAGAACGCGTCATGGCTTTTCTCGATTATCAGAACGCGTCGTGGCCGTTTCACTTTGGTTTCACTATGACCACAACGCGTTGTGAGCCATTTTTTCGCTCACTGAGCGTTTTTGGTCTTTGAGCGTAACATATAATATAATTTAATGTACAATGTGTCCCGACACCGGTGTCCGACCCTTTAATGTCATGATCACATTTTATCGAAAAAAGGTCTCATTTGGTAGCTGAATTTGTGGACTGCGCTTACACAGGCAATACTTATGGTATAAATTTTGTGGAATTAAATATAGAAAAACTAAAGTTAAAGAAAAAAAATGTATATTTTTTCATTATTGGCCTTTTGTGAAAAATCTACCACATTAAACTGGTTCTATTTTGTTTGAAAAAGATAGGAGGTTTTCGTCTTAAATACATTCTTTAGTTCAATGCTCTAAGTCAAATAGTTTAGAAGTTATAACGATTTTCTTATGAAGTTATAGGTCAAATTAGTATGATGTCAGAGTTTTTTTTTTTCAAAAGTTGGAGAAAAAAAAATTAACTCATGAATTATGGCACACTTTAGTGACAAATTGCCTTTAAAATATTATTTTTTTCTCCTTGCTGTCTAAAATATCCCTGGCCCCGGGCAACAAAGCGGTAAACGCCGGTTACGCCCTTTTTAATGTTATTTGATTTTTGGCTTCTCTGAGTACTAGTCTATCACCCCTATTTATTTCATATTTTTAAAATAATTTTTTTGGGTATAATAAATGACATCAGCTTTATGGAATGGAAAATTCTCTTACGACTAAAACTGTATACTTGCTTTACTCTATGAAACATAACTAAAAAAACCGGTGAAGATACGATACAGCTAAGTTTTCGCGGTAACATTCCCCAGAAGGGAGTAATCGGCTGGTACGTTCGAAATCTAAAGCGAAAAATACGTCGTATATACTCTTACAGTCGTAAATCTCAAGCGGTTTGGTGTTTTTATAAAGTCAATAAACAATGTTGCAAATTAAACAATATCGCTTATTAGTTGTATTATACATTTTTTCAATTATTTCAGTAAATTTTTACACTATTACAACTATTTTGATATGGTTAAATAGGTAAAAAAATTAACTTTCATATGACACTTCAAACGCTTGTTTTTGGACCACTGTACGCTGCACTATAAACAAATTAGCTTGTTTTGTCTCTCCTGAACAAAACGATTTTTGATATTACGCCTTTATTGCCCGGGGCCAGCGATATAATATGTATTATAACTGACTTAATGCAATTTTCTGAATATAAGTACATATTTTCTTTTTCAAAACTTTAAAATGGCTGCAGTTTCTGAACCCACCGCTAAAATAAAAAACGCTCTTATTAAGTATTTATTAATCAGTTTTATCTAATGTACAAAACGTACGAAGTCTCCATGACGCTCGAGTGACTCCAAAATTAGCACCCTCCCTCCCTTTTCTACTATATTGCTTTCAAGTGAAATGTGAAGTAAGAATAACAGTGTAACACCTATCCGTTACAGTACCGGGTTAACAAAATTACAATTAGATAACAATGTACTATATTATCAAAATTAAAAAAAAAAACTAAAAGTGCCCGGTGGTGGTAGGTGAGACAACAAAATTTATATGTCGTGGTAAGGCCTACTTGATCGTCACTTATGGATCGTAGGGCTACTCTCCTGGTCTGATGTAATCTGGGACGCTGGAGGTACTGTGCTTCCTCTCAGCCGCAGCGTTGAATTGAACAGGAAGGAGCGAGCGACGCAGTCAAATCAATTCGGAGCAGTGATATTCGGAGCAGTGCTATTCGGAGCAGTGCTATTCGGAGCAGTGATATTCGGAGCAGTGATATTCGGAGCAGTGATATTCGGAGCAGTGATATTCGGAGCAGTGATCCCTGGAAACGATACTCCGTCTCAGTACACTTCCCTAACTTCGCAAACGTCTGGCGGCCTATCCACGAAGCCCAAGAAGAGCGCCCTCTACCTACAGCGGTAGTGGTATTATCGTGGTAGGCCGTCAGGAAATAATAATGACCGCCTTTCAAATTTTTTTTGTCTAACTCTTCATTAAATTGAAGTTTAATCAGAATTAAATGTGAAAGGTTAATCAGAATGAGACTGTTTAACTCATATATTACCTTTATGCTTTAACTGCACTTATCTATTTACTTTTTAGACCTCTTCCTTTATTATTATAATTACTTTCACAGATTTAATAATTATTTTGTTAATTTTATTTGAATTTCGATTAAATTTTTATTTATAACCAAAAGCGCCATCTGTTTTCGACCTCAAATATTAAAACTAAGCAGTTTTGCGCTACTATGCATAAACACAATCTACTTGTCACTAGATGTCAGTACTGTAAAATTGTTTTGTTTGGATATCTATTACTCAATAGATGGCGTTTGTAGCGTTGATCAACGAGTTATTTTTATATCTGGATAATCCAGCCCGCCCAAAATTCATTAGGGTCGGTTGCACCAACTTACTTTAAATTACTATAACTGTAACTTTAGCTTAAACTTTAATTATAACTACAGAGCAAAATGTTAAATCTTTTAAATATGTAAATAAATAATAAATAAAAATGGTTTTGTTTCTGAATGGATTTGTAACAAATGCTTTCAGAACGCTGATACTACTGGTTCCTACCACCGGTTCGGGAACCATTCCGGCGAGAAGAACTGGCGAGATTTAAGAAACTCGCACGGGGTCCCACTTTTTACCAAAAAAGTGAAAAAAAAAAAATAATCTTTTTAAAATAAAATTTACAATTGTAACTTAAAATTACTTATACAATGTCAACATCCATACGTGATACGTCATAATTTGTAAGTCATATATTAATGTAGCTAAGTAGCCTTGCAAGCAGTCATCCTATTCCCAAGATGTGCCATCGTTTGGCACACAAACGCTCTTTGACTACTTTTTTAGGGTTCCGTAACCAAAGGGTAAAAACGGGACCCTATTCATGAGACTTCGATGTCTGTCTATCCGTCTGTCTGTCTCCAGGCTGTATCTCAAGAACCGCTATAGCTAGAGTTCTGAAATTTTCACAGATTGTGTATTTCCGGTGCCGCTATAACAACAAATACTAAAATAAAAATAAATTAATATTTAATCCATCCAACATCCTCCCATGCAACAAACGTGATTTTTTTGGCCTTTTTTGCTCGTAATCAATAATGATAAGAGGTAGGCACTTGAAACTTTCACAAAGGCCTTAAATATAATTGTACTTTAACCCATCAATCCCCAAGCGGCACCCGGCTGTCGCATAACAATTGAAAATCTATTGTGTCTGCCATTCCCACGATCAAGGTATTAATAATAATAATAATAATAATAATATTTAAATAAAATAAAAATTAATGGGGGCTCCCATACAAAAAACACAATTTTTGGCCTATTTTTGCTCTATAACGGTACGGAACCCTTTGTGCGCTAGTCCGACTCGCACTTGGCCGATTATTAAATTTATTAATCGAAAGATTTTGAACTTTTCCTGGGATTTTATTGTACAGGCGTATACATTGACCTTTAAAAGATTTACTAACTTTACTAAGTCTGATCATCGGCAAATCCAGCTTGTGCTTATTTCTGGTGTTCCTACAGTGAATGTCACTTTTAGCTTTAAATTTACTTATATTTTTTCTAACATATATTACATTATCCAAAATGTATTGAGAAGCAACAGTTAGAATACCAATTTCTTTAAATTTATCTCTCAGAGATTCAAAAGAAGACATCTTATAAATAGATAGAGCGCTATGGCTCGCTTCTGCAGCACAAATATCATATTAATGTCGGCAGCGTTTCCCCATTTGAATATACTTTTATCTATACCTACAAATAAAATCGTAGGAAAGTCATTTCTGTACATTGAATATTTTTGAAAAATAATACTTAAGACGTGATCTACAATCGATATGGAAGCCAAAAATATAGTTTTTAGAATTTTTGTTTGTCTGTATGTATGTCCGGGATAAACTCAGAAAGTACTGGATGGATTTACTTTAAATTTTGTACGAATATTACTTAGAAGTCGGGTCAACACATAGGCTATAAATTTTAACGATATCACATAGGGTGGGGGGAGGGGCTCAATTTTCCATATTTTTAGTTTTTTGCTCATATTGCTAAAACGGCGCGTCGTAGAGAAAAAAGTCCATTACATAATGAAAGTTCATAAAATTTCCTACAAATTTGTCCTTTACACTTTGTATCTATCTCCACTCCTTGTCTTGCTAAGCGCTTTTATCAATCTTATCTTTACCGATTTCGAGTGTCGTTTGATTAATATGCGACGAGCTTCGGCATCGGTCGTTTCGTCGTGGCGTTTGTATTGCGTCTTATTTCTCTTTTTTACGAACAAACTAACACATCTTCTATCTATACATATGATAAAATCGTAGGAAAGTCAATTCTGTACATTGAATATTTTTGAAAAATAATACTTGGGACGTCGCGGGCACTAGCTAGTTTTATAATAAAATAATTATATATAGGGGCTCCCATACAAAAACACAGTTTTTGCTTACTTTTGCTATATAGCGGTACGGAACCCTCCGTGGGCGAGTCCGACTCGCACTTGGTGGGTGTTATAATTATTATAGTTAATTAAACACTAAAAAAATTCATCATTTGAAATAGGGTAAAAACGGGACCCTATTATTATAATATTACTTAATATAATTATGTAGGTAAAATTAGGTATAGATTCTAGTAGTTAATAATATTATTTTAAGCGATTTGTAACCTGGGTAATAATATTAAAATAATTACTCTTTTTAGGGTTCCGTAGTCAACAAGGAACCCTAGTTTCGGTCTGTCCGTCCGTCTGTCTGTCCCATAAAGTTAGGTAAGTATTTATATTAACTTTATGGTCTGTCCGCGGACCGCGGTTTTGCTCAGAGACTACCTATAGGACCTACAAAGCTGTAATTTGGCATGAACATTGCGCATATTAATGATACCGATAAAATGGTAGGTAGGTACATAAAATCTAAAAAAAAAACATATTTTTTTATGGTACCTACCTCCCCTACCCATCAAGCGGGGATGATTTTTTCTTTTCACTTCCACCCCTACGTGTGAGGTGTCGTTGGATAGGTTTTTTTGAAAATATTACGAGTACCTATTCAAAGATCATTTTCTGATTTATGTATCCATTTGTGAAATATGAAGTTTTAAAGTGGAAAAAATCGTTAGAGCCTAGTGTCCCCCTCCTTCTACCAGCTAAACGGTTCTTTCTGGAAATGTGAAAAAAATCACGGGAGTAGGAAATATGCTGAATTTAAAAGGAAAACTATCACGGCTAAGAAGACTTCAATAGTTATTGAGTAATAGTCGATCAACTAAAAATGTATTCAGTACAGCCAAACCTGGATAAGCTAGAGTTCAAGGGAACACGATTTCATTCTCGCTCATAGAGGTTTCTCACTAACCCGAGTTTCTCGCTTATTTAACAAGGTTAGCGTTTCTCTCTTATAGAGGTACGCAGAAATGACAAGTTAAAAATTCATGCACTATGTAAATTTTATGTATTTAGATTCACTATTTTAATTTAAGTTTATCACTCAATGACAGTATGTACTTTAATTTTCCGTTTTGATATGATACAGAAGTCAGAACAGAACTTTCCTTCGCAATTGGTTAACTATAAACTGAGTAAGTCCGTTCGAAAAGAATGCGATAAAAAACAACGTTTTTTAGCTCAGCGAAATAGAATAGGTTATGGGTACAATAGGTATTGACGAGGAAACAATACAAAAACAATGGTAGGAAGTTTAACGAAAGTTAAGAATGAGTCATAAAATAGCAGAATATGTTAAATTGAAGCAGATGTTCAATTTGTAATTTGTTTTCCTATTTGTTACTGTATATGTAAATAAAAAAATAAACCTCGACTGTCGCTTATAGAGGTAAGTATAGAAAAGAAGCAGTCTCGCTCACAGAGGTTCATGAGAGAAAAACGACTCTCTCTTACAGAGGTTTCTGTTGTGTGTTTCTGTGCGTATTTTTTTTCCTTGTAGGAATCTATCTAAATTCCGAAAAAAATGGTAATCTGTTGGAGCAAGGTCTGGGGTGTACGGTGGATGTCGCAGACATTCCAATTGCAGCTCCTCCAGTTTTGCGGCCGCCTGTTGTGCAGTGTGTGGTCTAGCGTTGTCCTGAAGCAGCAGTGGTCTAGAGCGATTGACCAGCCTTGGTTGTTTAGCAGCTAGTTCTTCCATCATGGTTTGCAGTTGCTGACAATAGATAAATGCCGTAACCGTTTGGCCAGATTTAGAAAGCTGTAGTGAACGACACCGACACTACTCCACCAAACACTCATAAGTTGCTTTTTCTGAGTCCATAATCGCTTAGGGCAGGATTTGGCTGATTCTCCAGGGGACAGCCATTGCGACGAACGCTTCCGATTATCGTAAAGGATCTATTTTTCGTCAAAAGTAATGATCCGATTTAAAATCTCTTCATTATTGTGTCGATTGAGCAATGTAACGCAGCAGTCGATGCGTGTTTTCTGGTTTGCTTCACTCAATTCATGAGGTACCTACCCACCTTTCAAGTTTTTTTATCTTGCCAATTTGCTTCAAGTGGATTAAAGCAGTTTTATCACTTACACTGAAGCCTCCTGCTAACTCTGAAGTGGTTTGCGATGGATCCGCTTCCACAATAGCCTTTAATTCTTCATCATTCATTTTGGTCTCGAGTCGTCCACGGGGCTTGTTCTGAAGGCAATGTCTGAAGGTCGAAATTTCCAGAACGAAAACGTTGGAACCAAAACCGTACCGTGTTTTCTTTTGCGACACCAGCGCCATACACCATGTCTTCACAGTAACTCTTAGTTACTAGCAGTAAAAAGAAAAAAAGAGAACAGAGAAAAGAAAGAAGAAAAAAGAATAGCCAAAAGAAGCACGGAAACTAAGTCTTTAGTTTTAGTTTATGAATAAATAAATGTTAAGAAAAATAAAAATAAGAGGAAAAATAGTTCCAATACGGGAGAAGAATGGACAGAATCTGGAGACAACGTAAATAATATTCCTGATGCATGTACATAGTTACTATGATGAAGTAAATGAAATCTTTTGAAAAACGGCAAATAAAGGCCTAATAATAGGAAAAATGTAAAATGTAATGTAATGTTCTATGTCAACTATTAGTTCATATTGGTGTCTACTATTAGTGATGTTCGTTTTTTGTGATGTCATCCATTAGGTCTTATGACTAAGATTACAAAAACTTACAAAAAGACCAATAATATATTTTCTTATTGATTTGTCAGAGAATAATTATAATAGTTTTATTTTGTAAGAATTACTGAAGACATGGAAGACATGTTATCAATCCTATATTTTCATAAATATATATTTTATTACATTCAAATGTTTTATGTTTCCTTAAAGTGTCTGTCATTAGTGTTTTCCCTTAATATACCAAAAGTAAAAAAGAAATTAAAGTGGTTTTTTTCTAGATGGTGATATTTTTTTATCTACTGATAAGAATGATCAAAATATAAAAAATAGTTCATTCATGTTATGTCAAAATAAATAATTTAGATAGTTATGTACCTACAAGATACATGCCTACATTTTACTAAATTAATATCTATTATTAAAACATAACTTAATTATATTTTTGTAATATTTATTTTGTTATTTAATTTTTAAGTTTTTTTTACCTATTTAGAGTTGTTATGTTTTGTTCAATATAAGTAGGTACTTACCAAATTTTAATTTTTATATCGCCAACAAACTGTGTCCATACAGTTTGGCGATTATTAGGTTGTCACAAAGTAAAAAAATTGAATAAATACTTACTTAAAAATTAATCATAATTTTAATTAATATTATGAACGTAGGTAGGAATAATTATTAGTAGGCGATAGGTAGGTATAATTGTTTGAAATTATGCTCTGCCATAATATTATCTCAATTGACAATGTAAATTGTAATGACTGTCTAGTAAAAAAAAAATCCTTGGTTAACCAAACATTTTTTGTCATACCTAATCTAGCAGCCCGCCAAACTGCATGGCAGTTTGTCGGTTGCTCCCGTACCTACTTACTTATTATGTTTTAATTATGTATGTTTCCTCCGTAGTAACATACATAGTGCATACCTAATTAAATTATTTATTTTACGTCATTTAACATTTTTAACTTAACCCATTAACTCCCAAGTGGCACCCAGCTGCCGCATAACAATTGAATATCTATTGTCTGCGATTCCCACGATCGAGGTATTAAGGAAAATTCTTAACATGTTGTCAATAATATCTATGTTACCGTTAAAATGCAGAATACGTTAACGTGCACATTACCTAGGTAATCTGCAGATTCCCAGATATTATACGTTTAAGTGTGAAATTTAAATAAAAAACAGCTTATATTTGTACTTTACCTAATTAGTTTGCATTCTTTTCCTTCGTAAAAGTCCAGATAATCTGCAGAATACCTTGTTAATCTGCAGTCTAACTGGTTTACGCACATTAGCGGTAACATCTATATTGAATTGTATTTTATACGCATATTACTGTTATTTATTGATATTGATCTTAGCCCGTTTAAAATAACCCCAATGTTACAGAATATGAGTTACCATCATGTTGATTACATTGTTCGGAATACGTTTAGTGCAGTCGCCAGAGGTTTTAATCTCCGAAAATTGTAATAGTGAATGCATTTTTGTTTTTGAGGTGTCATTTTCTTTTTTACACTATAACTTGCAAAGTTGACCAAATTTGTTTTGACCAAATTTCACCATATAAAACCGGTCCAGAAAAAAATGTTTTTCTTGTTCCTGTTATTTAATGACTCTTATCCGACTGTTTACGTTGGAAATTAACCAAATACACAATTTTTATAAAAGAAAGTTTGCTTTGCTAAGCTAAATACAACTATAAGGTTTTTGCAAAGTTTTTAGAGATTAACGCTTGTCGTAACCAAGATAAAAGGGTTTGGGTGGATTTAAGGGTTGCAACGAAAAGTGTGTTAAACTTACTTGATGTGCGTATTTAACTTTTAGAGTACTGAGTACTTAAAAACGCTTAAATATCTCCAAAAATGTGTAAAATAGACGAAAACTTTTTTCTATATTTGTTGAGATTTTATTTAAGTGAGAGCTAAAACATTAAATGCATCGACAAATGAAAGACTTTTTCTAGTCTTTGAAATATATTTAAACATCCTACTTAAAGCCAGAAAAAAATTGGGTGCTACAAATCTCACGTACATACTAAAGACCTGCTGCGACCTATGTTTGGAAAACGCTTACCTGAATACAAAAAATATTAGTTCTTAACCTAATTTGTATTTATTTTTCCTTTAAGTATTTTTTAGCAAATATAATTAAAGAAAAAAAATATTCTGTAAAAACCTAACCAAAAGAAATAAAATACAGATTTTCTTCGAAATATCCGTGAAAAGTTTGTGCTACATTTCCAGAAAATTTAATAGAGTAAGAGCTAAAAAGTTATACATATTAAGAAATAGAAGGCTTTGTTAAGCCTAAAAAATAATTTTAAGCTTCCTATTTAACACCAAAGAAAAATAGGAACGCTATTTACCTGGCGAGGCACACAAGCACATTTGGAGGTATGCTCATCTACATACAATAATATTCATTTTAAATCTAAATTAAGTATATATTTTTTCAACTTATTTTCTTTCTTTGGAATACTTATAAGCAACGATACAAATAAAAAAAAAAATACATTTTAATATTTTGCTATCTATAAAAGTATTTAAAAGAAAGAAATATGCAAATTTTCTTCAAAATTTTACAGTTTATGAGTTTACTTGAAGTGGAAGAGAATAATTTAAAAATCAAAAGCACAACTTTTCAATAGGTAAACTTTATTATTTATGTTATCAGCTACACATTCCTTTTTTTTCTTTTCAATTTTCATCCACTATTGCAAAAATCGGAGGTTTGCACGATTTTTACGCTCTGGGAACTCCACTAGTTGTATTCTAATTTCAAAACTTTTACCACGCATGACTTCATTTTGCACTTGACATTTTGCATTGACTTCATATAGCGATGAAGTTGACGTGTATGGGAGCCGGCAGCAGGTATTTTGAAGCCGCTGACAATGCGCACAATGAAAATCGTTTGTTCGTCGACAGCACGATTATTTCACGTCACTATATCTGTAAAGTCACGAAACTCTGTGAGAACTTCACCAAATATTAGAGATTAAAAGGATTTCAATTATGCAGCGTCCATTATTTGACAGATGGTAATTCTATTTTCAAACCATGTGAACGTCAGAATAATATGATCTACCCACCTGCTGACTTATGACTTATGCCTACCTGCATATTATTAAAATCTTCTGGGATTCATTGAATTTCGTATAGGTGATGTGTTTCTCATTGAATGTGTCTTATAAATTAGAATATTACCTATTGATTACTTTTAAGCGTAAACCTGCTAGTTCTTAGAATCTAAATACGCATGACGTCTTTTTCAGTTGAACTTCCGTGAGGCCGCTACAAAGGAGTGTTTATTTGGTGGCAAGTTACAAAAAGTGGCGTAACAGAATCCACGTATTTGTACAACTGTCTCGAGCCGGTGTCTGTAACACTAACAACTGTGAACTAACAGCCATTGACTAGCAAAGTTGTAAAAAGTGAGTGGCAGTCGCGGACCGTCACTTCACATGTTTGTCTTACGATGTTTTACAAACGTGTATCAATAACTATCACTGCATGGATATCAGTTACAGTATTTTTAGCTACCCATATGTGTCACATTAGATTTCAACAATTTCTTGTATGAGATGATAATATGATATCAATAATCACTATCAGAGAAATTGATTCATAGGCAGATGATGGACCCATACGTTATTGTTAGACGTGAATTAAGTAAGTACACCGCAAATACGTGTTTGTCCAACAGTTTGATAGTGTACAACTTTGTTTTAAGCGTTTGTAAAACAAACTACGTGTTTGACGTGCTTAAAGGGGGTGACACACGTACGAACTTCTAGTACGCGGGTTTTAAGTTCGCGAACTTACTCGGCTCGCGTCGGTGACACACGAGAATCGCTCACACGCGCCGCGAGCCGCGAGCCTGGGGGCATGGTAGCCCCCAGGCTCGCGGCTCGCGGCTTGCGGCTCTTTGCTGACACACAGGCGATTAAGATCGTCGAGCCTTAAGTCCGCGTACTTACTCGTCCGTCACCCTCTTTAAGAAAATTTTCATTGGCGTAGCGTTTGACAAACGTGTTTGAACGTGTTCCGCTGTATTTGTCAAGCAAGATCTCATGATCTCAAACCGATTCTAGCTAATTGTTTGACAAACTTGTTTGATGCACGTTTGTTCGTCTGCGCTGCTGTTTGATGAAAACGTAAATTACGTCAAACATGTTTGTCAACCAAATTTGATCGTTTGCGGGATACTTTAGGCTTCATATAACCCGACTAAATTAGGAGTTGTATCCCTAAGTAGGTACATAATATTTACTCCTAAAGAAAATTTATTCAACAAATGCATAGTTTCTTTAGTGTTTATTTTGTCTTGCAGCTAAATATTCATGTACAGGCTATGTGGAATCCTAACAATCGGCAAACAAAACGCGGCACAATTAGTGTCCAAATAATGGGCATAATAATGGAGGTATCAGGTGACCGGGACGAGGTGGGAAGGTGACGTCGCAACCCGACACCACCCGACAACACCCGATCGAACCCGATACTGCGGGCTGGCCGACTCCAAAGGCTTGTATTCCGTTTTTACCAAAGCGAATGCCGCCAGCGCGGGGAAACGTTTTGACAGGTCGTGTAGGTACAGCCTCAATAGGGTTAACTCGCAAAGAGCTCATTATGGTGATCATAACCGAGCTCTATTAACAATGATAGAGTAGCTGGAGTGGGTATCTAAGCGCGAGGAGCTAAGTCATTTATAGATCTCAGAAATTCTGAGTCAGAATACGGTATTTTTCAAGGCAATTACGTTAACTTCGAAATATCTCATCCTATGCATGTAAAATGTTTATTAATATTATTGTTGTGTTTGCTATTATACACTCATGACTCAAGAGTCAGCGACATCTAAACTTTCATCGTTTTATAAAAGCTGAAAGTTTTCCTGCATACAACATAGGTAGAGGCAAGAACGACCAGAATTCAGAAATCTATGGAGTTTCTTTTGCGGTTACTTCAGGAGGTTTCCAATTCTGAAGGGAAAAAATGCTTTAAAAAGTTCCTTTACAAAAGCATAAAGCTCAATTTTTTATCTTATTTTCTTCGGGATTCCTGTAGGCAGGAGTCTCGTCTTCCACTATCGGACACTTATGACAGTTACTTCCCACTGCCACACCACCTCAAAGTCTTTAGGGATATAATATGTACCTAGTGTACACTCCTATATTATTTAAAACGCGAAAGGATGTCTGAGTGTAAATTTTTGAAAAATTTGCGGTCCGCACTCTGCGCGCTATAAACGATTTTCAATCAACAAAGTTGCAGTCGAGGTCTGATTTTGTACAAAAATTTCACATTTATGAGAACATTAAATTCAATACTTCTTTTCATTACCAAACAATAATGAATTATTAAGGATATGCTGTAAGTAGCCCACCTGGCCCGTCATATCTGTGATGGCGGGGGCGCGGGGGGCGGGGGAGGGGCGTGGCCTCCGCGCGCCGGAAAACTCGGCTCCGATGTCCGCTTCCTCCGCGCTCGCGATAGAGCCTCAGAGCCTCGGGCGAGGGTACTGATTTATATTGCTTTAAATATAAAATATAATATTAATTTAATGAATTATACTCGGTTTTAATTCATATTGATCTAATAATTATTATTATGTAAACAGAAACTTGGAGTACAAATTAATGTGCCCTAGTGTAGGCCCTAGTGTTCCTTTGCTGTAGGATTTAGGTACCTACAAGATGACTGACGTTTTGTAGGTACTATAGTACCGCTTTCGGCTGCATAAAATTATAGCCGCCTATTAGCTTTTTTCATCTAGATTCTAGATTTTTGATCTAGAATCTAGACTTGAAACAGTATCTACATCTTTTTATTGGCACTTTACTGAAAAGTATTATTATTATATTATCGGAAAATGTAGTGGGTATATGTTTAATATAAGTATGTATGTAATATTGTATACTTAAGTTTGTACAAATAAAGTGATTTTAAAATTCTTGGACTCTATGTTTTAAATAAAAAAAATGTGTCACTCATCACACTTGTTGGAAATGATCGTCCATGAACAAGAAATCTGAAATTCAAAATATATTACCGCTTTCCCTGTTTTTATTACTTATTTACATAAAATATAAAACAGCAATAAACAACAAACTACAAAGGTTCGGGAGCCGCCGATTTCTCAATAAAATTTGTGAATGTCGATTGCAAAAAGTTCAAAAGTCTCCGCCTCAAACCAATATTTACATTTATATTACTAAGCAAAGGTACGTCTGTCTGTGTATCTTTTTCTAATATAAAATAAGAGGGAAAATGAGCAAACAGGTCATCTGTTGGTAAGCAACTATAGTCGCCCATGGACACTCGCAACATTTGAAGAGCTGCAGGTGCGTTGGCCGTTGCCGGCCTATAATTAAGAGGGAATTCGCTCTCTTCGTATCCGTAGGTATACATAATATGTATATTCTGTCCGGCCTTAAATGGCAAAACCGATTATTCAGTTAGTTTCAGGAAATTAAATTTTCATGTGGATTTATATCACTTTATATTAATATAATACATAGTTTTATTACGTAAAAACTAAAAACTAACACTTTCCAAGCAAAAAACTAATTTTAGCGGAACAAAGTTGCGGACAACATCTAGTGATTTTGTAATTTTATTGGCTTATTACCTAATCACCTTTTTATTTATTTCTATTTAGGCAAAAATTTTATGCGAAGAACACTAATAAAATATGGATATACCTATGCTTAGATTAATCATTGGTCTGCGCGCGAGACCAATCATTTATCTGAGGATATAAGTACTTATGCATAAATAAACTTTGTTTTTCCTCGAAATTCAAACTAGGGTGGATGATGAAAACATGTTGAATAAAGATTGTTGTCTTTATTTAGGTGCGATACTCACCAAAAATATTGGTGTGTTACATTACAGCGACTAACAGTCCAAGAATGTTATAACATTTTCTATTTTAATAGTCTCAAAAATGTCTAACTATTGAGTAAGTTTAAAATTGTTATTTTAATTGTCTCTAAATTTTATTTTGATACAACCTTGTCATTCTAAATGGTTTCTATTTACCCATTTTATACCTATTGTAGATCCAAACTTCGTCTTAATGATTACTTAAGAGTTCAATAGACGAACAAAGACGGATTTCTCTCGGAGTAAACATTGTGAACGTTCTGGGAATGTGTCTCGTGGCGTGTCATGTCTGTGCTTTGTTCTAATTGCTAACAATATAAACAAGCATTAGGTGACCATTGAGGGCCACTGTGCGGACAATAAAGCCACATGCACAATGCGAACGGAATACAGAATGTTCAGTAAAACTTTACAAAATGTTCTTTTTTCTTTTGAAAAATAGGTATATATGACTATTTCGTAATAAGTATAAAAAATAAGTTTCTTATGAAGTATTAGTTTTTGATTTGAAAATTCAGTTTTAGTAAATAATGATAATCTTCAAAAACTCATTCGAAATGTAATTACAATGTAAGTACACAACTTTGTTTGTGTTCTCTTTTGGATTAAGTAAAGAGAAATTTAAAATACAATAAAATCTGTAGGTACCTGCTTAGTATACTTATTTCAAATGAGTTACTGAATTTACTATTTTTGAACGTCAAGACTACGTTGGTGCCTACCACTTTCTATTTCAAAGTATACGGTATACCTATTTTATAAGTAAGTAAGATAAGCGAATAGCCCACGAAGTTATAAGTAGCCACCAAAGCCTGATATCATAAAGTACTGCATCAACGCGCTACCTATCGTAAAATTTGATGTCGATCTCGGAATGTTTACGAGTTACCAGCTTTTAATGTTTAATTACTACTTTACTGATGGGAGGGCTACCAAATACATCACATATGAAACGCGAGCCCTAATGTAATACGGAAACATAAATTGATTTTATTGTGAGTGGTACAGTATGTCATTTTTTTGTACACGAACATTATTGTGAGTTACACCTTGATAACAGGATTTACATACCTAGTAGGTAAAACGTAAATCCAAAATCTATATTAACTGAAACATAATTTAATATAGCTAGTTTGTTTTAGTGCATTTAAAATACGTATAACCAAACCCGTAGTCATTTTACGTACATTATTTAGTATTATCATTTATCTGAGAAAAACTGAAACATCCGCTACAAGAGCTGTCAGTATTCAAAAACAGTATAACGGAACGCATTCCACGACCGTCGTAAACCACGCAGTAGCTTGCGTGTGATGGATCACTTTTACTACTTAAACACAAACCTTCGCAAAAAAAATAGCAGCAGGACGCTAAGACAAAGATGGAGGAGGCCTCGCGGGGCGCACGCGGACACAATGACGACAAATTCACGGAACAAATTTACAGAATAATACAGTATGGTGCTTTGTGTTGTCGAGTGTCGCGCAATGCTCAAAAAAGTTCGATTTTAGAATTTCATTGTTTTATATTGTAGAATTTTAAATTCGAAATTCAAAATACTTATTTTACTTAAGAAGTGGGTTAAAGTTTATTAATTTAAGATAATCATGATTTTTTACTTTTTCTATATAATATATTTTATGTATATATATACAATTCGTATCTTTCCTTCGAAGTCTCTTCTAGTGAGAAAATTGGTGAATGGTGAATTTGCTTCTAGGCTATTTGTCTAGGCTTTTATATTTAGGCTAAAAAATCTTAAGGTCTCCGCTATTTTTAACCCCGATTGCTAAAAATAGCGGAGACCTTAAGATTTTTTGTTTAAATATTTGTACCTATTAGACTGGGATGTTGGAGGGATCATTGTTAACATAGATATTATCTATAAAATAGTAGATAAAATATAATAGTAAGCATGCAAAATTCTCGTACCTACAACGATATTTTGTTGCGAAAGGCTTATATGGCTGGAACAATAATGTAGTAAACTTACAAATAATAATGATAATATTGTGTACCTACTTTAGGTCTGAGGATTGGCCAACATTTCTTTTATATTATAATTTGTAGGTATACCCGAAATAACGTATAATATTATGGCCAATTATTGTCGGGTCAGCTAGTAAAATTGTAAACTTACGAGGTGTTGTCAGGTGTGGGCCAGTAAAACTATAAACGCAGGGTGGTTTATTGCTTTAGTGGGTACAGCTCTACAAGTTATAACTTTATAATAACAATCGTAATAACACCAGACACCTAACTAGAGACTATGCTTTTTATTCGATTTGGGAAATTTATATATTTTTGTTCAGCTATTGATTTGACATTCTTAGTCTTTGTTTATTCTTTATTAATGAAAATTGTAGTTACTCCTAAAATTCATTAAAAAGTGTGATTTTATGTACATGAGAGAGTACAAGAGAATAAAAATTCGGAAGCAAAGATATTTTATTTGTACATTTCTATAATTTGTTTCAAATTAAATTTTCCTAACGTAGAGAGCTACTTTGAACGACAGAAGTTAATAACCGCTACAATTTACCGGCTTAAACTTTCAATAACATAGTTATGATCCACGAATTCCGATGCATCGATAAAAACTAATGAAGACTTAAAATCGATTCGGGACCGACGGAATCGATAAATATCGGCGGGTGACTAATGAGTCGGTAATCAGTACCACACGACAACAACACTAGCACGTAATAATTTTGATGCACGACCGAGATAAATCTATTAAGAGATGACAACTCCATCGGCCGGCGGCACAGGCGTATTATTATTATTTTAATGTTATTATTCAAATTATTATAATCTCGTCGGCCATATTTATAGCGTTCGTTTAATCCTGTTTGATACGCCGCTTAAGGATGAGCGGGGCGGACGCACACTGAGATGTTGGTAAAGGGAAATCGCAAGATCGAAAAGTTGATTTTTAACAAGCTTTTACATATGCTGCACTAAAAATATCGGGAATGGAATACTTCCACTATTCCTGTCATATTAAAATCTTTTTAATTGAAAACTCCTTGGTTTTAAAAATGGAATACCATTTATTTATTTAAAAAAAGATTCTCGGTCTTATCACAAGGTCTTAGGTCAAGGTCACAACTTGTTTAGTCGTTAAGAAAATGGAATTGACTCGAGAAAATTCTAGAGCGATGATTTATTATGACTTTCGTGGTTTAACACAAAAACAGTGTGTTGATCGGATGATTTCTGCATTTGGCGATGAAGCCCCATCTAGAACCACAATTTATCGCTGGTTTGCTGAATTTCAACGTGGACGTGTCAGGCTCAGTGATGATCCCCGTCAAGGTCGTCCAAAAACTTCAGTCACCCAAGAAAACGTTGATGCTGTGCGTAAGCTGGTTGAGGAAGATCAACATGTGACATACCGCGAAATTCAGGCAACTTTAGATATTGGCATGAGTCAAATACAAATAATACTGCATGAACAATTAGGTTTAAAAAAGTTGTTTTCTCGATGGATACCGCATTTGCTCTGTGAAGAGCAAAAAGCGGCTCGCGTTACTTGGTGCGTCAGAACTCTCGAAAGATTCCACGCAGGATCCTCAAATGCTGTATACAACATCGTATCAGGTGACGAATCCTGGATATACGCGTACGAACCCGAAACTAAAAACCAGTCACGAGTTTGGGTGTTCGAAAATGAGTTAAAGCCAACAAAAATTGTTCGTTCACGGAGTGTTACAAAAAAAATGGTGGCCACGTTTGTCTCCAAGGCCAAAATATTGCGACTATTCCTCTTGAGGGACAAAGATCGGTTAATGCAGAATGGTATGCTAGCATTTGTTTGCCACAGGTCATATCTGAACTCCGTAAAGAGAACTGCAACCGCCGAATCATCCTCCGTCACGACAATGCAAGTTCTCACACCGCGCACAGAACAAAAGAGTTTTTAGAGCAAGAAAACATAGAATTATTATTATTTATTATTAGCTCGGGGCTAAGCCCTAATGCTTTCTACACTTTCCCTAAAATAAAGAATAAATTGCGTGGTCAGAGATTTTCATCACCTGAAGAAGCTGTGGACGCCTACAAAACGGCCATTTTGGAGACCCCAACTTCCGAATAGAATGGTTGCTTCAATGATTGGTTCCATCGTATGGAAAAATGTGTCAAATTTCGCGGAGAATACTTCGAAAAGCAATAAACACATTTTTAAATAGTACTGTTGTGTCACCTCCTTGATTCCCGAAATTTTCAGTGCCGCCCTCGTATTAATAGCTTCAGCTGTGTATGTAACGGAATCCTTGAGCACACTTTTTATCTACCTTCAGTAGTCTAATTAATTCGAATCGATGTTAAGAGCCAATGACAATGCAATAATTTTATAACATTTTTTGAAAAAAAAAAAAATTTTTTTTTCGAAAAAAAGCGTGTTTTTTTAGTTTCTTTAAACTATTATTATTAATAATGACACATAGTGTTAAGTCACAAATCACAATGGTACTATAGAAAAAGGTTTAAATTAAATTTTTCATCGAGTGAGATAATTTCGCACCTTTAAAGTAAAACCGTTACTAAACGAAATTTTTCATAAATTGAGGTATCAATGCCATCTATCTAAAATAAACGTAAACTACAAGATAAACTAGTTTTTTTGCAAAATGTTATGTTTTGCGCCATCTAGCGGTAAATCAAAGCGTTACTAAGCCGAGTTATGATCGGGTCGATAATTACAATATTGTGTCTATACCAATAAGAACATGATCGTGATAAAGTGATGACGGAAGTTTTAAACAACAGTGTGACTATTTGGATAAACACGGTTTGAAGTCAAAAAAACTAAGTTGTTGTTTTCTTTTTTGAATAGGTAAAGTGTTTCAATTTGTTTAGTCACAGTTTGCCTTTATTTTTTTAGAGATTAATCATTGGATTTTAGGTTTATCTCTAGAGTGTAAATATTTTTTTATTATTAAAAAAATATTATTAATATTATGTCAATAGATTTGACTCATTAGGTATTCTGAAATTAAGTGATAGAAGTGAACATTACTTTTGTTAGCTCAAAGTAGGTAAACTACCTCTTAAGGAAATATAAATAAGGCTGTGATTGTTACTATGTTTATTGGTGTTTATTTTTAAAATATGTAAAAGGATAAATAGTTAAAAGTTTAGACGGTAAGATACTTCTTCTTAACTTTATGTTAAATTATGAAGTTTTAATAGTTTTTTTGTTTAATAACATTAGTTGCACTTACAATAATTAACAAAAAATGAGTGGTAAAGTGTTACTATAAAAATATAAATCAAAGTAAATAAAGCTGTAAATATTATAATTAACTTTTTTAAATGGCAAGTCACAATATTAGGAGAGATCTATTCTATCTTAATTAAAAAAACCCTGAACTCAGATTTTACTTAGAAAAAACAGTGACTATTTTCTAATATTTGCTCCCCTGTAAAATTTGATAATTTCGTTTTGTCACGGTTTTACTTTAAAGGTGCGATTTGATTTCTCAATTTCATTCGAATACTTAAGTATGTACTTAACTAATTAATATTTTTAGAATAGATGAGATTTTAAAAGGCGTTGAATTTGAGTTCATGTCGGTACTTACTAAATTTCTATTGATATCCTTGAATCCTGTTACCTAGTGGGAAAGATTCTGTCACTGAAGTTCATCGTTCTCGATATAATATGGCATAAGAGAACATTAAGTAAGTTCTAAGAAAAGTAAAATAAGGGAAAAGACCTAATGGCAGACACTTTAAGGAAACATGAAACATTTGAATGTTATAAAATATATATTTATGAGAATAAAGGATTGATAACTTCTTCCGTGTCTTCAGTAACTCTTACAAAATAAAACTATTATAATTATTCACTGACAAATCAATAAAATAAAATATTATTGGTCTTTTTGTAAACTTAGTCAAAAGAACTAATAGATGACATCACAAAAAACGATCATCGTTAATAGTAGACACCAATATGAACTAATAGTTGACATAGAACATTAAATTACATTTTACATATTATTATGTCTTTATTTGCCGTTTTTCAAAAGATTTCATTTACATCATCAGAAATATTATCCACGTTGTCTCCATATTCTATCAATTCTTCTTCCATGCTGAAACTATCTTTCCTTTTATTTTTGAAGTGAAAACTTCTTTAGCAGCGTTGAACACTTTTGTGGGATGGGTTAAAACTGTGAAACTCGCGTCAGATTCTCGTGCTGTTCGAAAAACCTTGGAAAAACCGTAAGACGGTTGGAGAGTAGTGTTTTGTGTCGAACTCGAACTCGAACTCGATTTGAAATTTGATCGAAACTTGATCAAAACTTGATCGAAACTTGATTGAAACTTGATCGAAACTTGATCGAAACTTGATCGAAACTTGATCGAAACTTGATCGAAACTTGATCGAAACTTGATCGAAACTTGATCGAAACTTGATCGAAACTTGATCGAAACTTGATCGAAACTTGATCGAAACTTGATCGAATCAAATTGATTGAAACTTGATTGAAACTTGATTGTATTTTGATTGAAATTTGATTGAAATTTGATTGAAATTTGGGCACAACGTTAATAATCAGGTTTTCACTTCTGCCGGCACTCCCGGAGTGCAACCTGTCTTTTTTTTTATTTTTCATATTTTTTTCCTAGCAAATTTATTTTCAGTCTTTAGTCTCTATGTTTCTCTTGCCTCTTCTTTTTTCTTCTTTTTTATCTTAGCTCTCCTTTTTCTTCTTTTTACTGCTAAAAAACTAAAGCAATCGATTTTTAGATCAGTACAAACAAGGTCTAATATCAGACACCATGTCCATTTTTAGGTAAAGTAGTTCTAAGTTGTTAGTTTGTTAATAGTATTATAATTTTTGCAGTAGAATAAACTACAAAATAACTTTAGTATGTATTGCGAAACTAAAAGATGAGATCCATGTCATCTATTAGGTTTTTTACATTTTCAAGAACTAATAGTAGACACCCTTTATATTGTTAGGGAAAATAGATAAAAAATGATAAATAAACATTAATTTGTGTATACAACATGACCATTAATTCAATGAAATCAATAGAAATTACAAAAAATCAAACAAATGTATTCAAAACTTACGTGCAAAATTTCGCCTTCCTTAACTTATTTGCTAAGAAATTGCCGAGCGCGTGTTGACACGGTCACATTATTTACGAAAACTGATCCCATTTTAAAACTTTGTTCCCGAAGGTGTCCATAATATATTTTTTCACGTCAACAGATAGCTTATGAAGCTTATAAGATTTACAGTGTTGAGAAATAATTAGAGTAATTCTTATTTTTATGGTATTTTTATCGTAAGTGTCATCTATTAGTTCCGTGTCTACCATTAGTGCTTTTCCCTTAAAATGAAAGATTACATTTTAAAATTGGAACATTTTCAATAACAGAAAGTGACCCGCGCCGTAGACCCGCCGACGACGCGGCGGCCCGCGACATAGTACTTCATAGTAGATATCTATTATCTATACATTATACACTTGTTTTCCCACTGAAGTTTAATTAAGACAACAAGTGTACGTCGGCCCTACAAAGGTGTAAATGCTTTATAAAATACGTGCAGGGATATATCGGAGACAATTTATTTCCAGATACCTACTCCCTTCTGCGCCGCATTTGTTCCACGCCGTATCACACTCTACACCGAATACGTTAAAACTCACTTTTATTTGATGTCTTACTTATGATTTTCTGCTGGATTCGCATACAAAATTGAACTCTACGATATTATAGTAAGGTTAATTTTGGATTGGCGCAAGGTGAGCTAGATTCCGCATGGTGTTATGGTCCCGTTGATTGCGCGAATAAATAAATAAGTCTCACGTAGAGACGCGCCACTAATTCACTTGTCACGCTTGGACCTTTTATTTTCGAACGTCACCGCAAAATAAATAATAGCTTCAAATTAAACTATTAGTTTTTGCATTGCAAGTAGCAATATTGGTAACCAATTAAAAAAAGATAAATAGCCAGGATAATATGTACTTACCTAAAGCAGTTTAAACTTTGCTTGTTCTTATTTTAACACAATTCCAATATTATACTTACAATTACAATAATTTATAATGCCAATGCTACAAACCAAAAAGTATATGTAAACATTTATTATTATGTTTGCCATGTGCCATATTGAACAAAATTTGGAACTTGTAAAACAATTAACAGCACAAAATAAAAGCACGCTCCAATTGTAAATCTGGCTGGTCACCGTCCCCCGCCGGCCCGACGAACACAAATCAAAACAATAAATCAAACAACAATACTCCTAGCTCGTATAACCAAAACAAATTAAGGATCTCTTTGTGTCTCTTTAGAGACTTTCTTTTGTATAATGGTGACCATTCAGGGGCGTCGTAAAACTGAAGAATCCACACGTAATATACGACGGTTGTAAATCTAGACAAAAACCATCCTTCTTATTATTAGTTTAATATTAAAAAAAGTTTCCCGTAACTCGATTCCTGGCGAGTTTTATTACGCTGTTTACAGCTTATGAATTGATGTGTTTCAAAGTGACGAGTGTCTGCCTTTTTTACTACAGCGTTTTATCAACCAATCGAACTCTATTGCAATTTAATATTCTGTTAACGTCTTCTCTACTCCAAAATAGTTTTTTCATATTGCCATAAAACTATGAGAATATCCAAAACATACTTCAGCTGATGATTTTAGAAGCTAGACTCACTTGCGAATGACTTTATTTATCCAAAGCAAGGTAGATCCCTTCATAAAGAACTCAACAACGGCTACAAAAAAGAAAGCGAGTAGTAGATTGTGTTAAGAAATATTTTTATTGAAAGTTGCAAAACTAATATTTACTGCCCCCTCAGTACCTATCAAAATGCTACTCATTTATAATTTGTAGAGATAAACTACGATAACATGGCGCGCCCCTCCAAAATTCAAATCGTTTGAAGTGCGTTGTCAAAACGTTTGACGTGCGTTGTCTTGCGCGGTCGGCTAGTTATGATTAGTTGACAATGAAATAAGAAACAGTGAAATATTACGAGTACTGGTTGATTGCTTGAATACTTACAACTACATGCAAACTCTTTCATAAGGATGTGTAGTCATACATTGAAACAATAATTTGGAGGGGCGCGCCATGTTATCGTAGTTTATCTCTAAACTACAATTTGAAATATCTGGCAATCAAGTGAACATACAATGACAATGACAACCGCAATAAAGCAGCTAGATTCAGTAGGGGCTTTATGTTTTAATAAACATGCGCTTAGCCGGGTAATGTCCGGCTAAGTGACGGACATCTCAATTAGCCGCCGACTGTAGCCGGCCGAGCCGATTGAGCCGACTGAGCCGGGTAACCGACAGAGTCAAGCTGCGAGCTAATCACGATCTACGGCCACGTAAATCACGACGACGCAAATAATGATCGTATTATGTGTTATTAATTATGTTTAAAACCATAGATTATTTATTTTAATTTTGAAATATGGGTATTCGATGTCGAATGTACTTTTGTAGATTGCGGCTTCGAGTTGATACGCGGTGAACGGTCGATGGCTAAATCGGTGAACAGTTTACAGCTTATAACTGTAGTAATGAAATAAGTA
This sequence comes from Lysandra bellargus, assembly GCA_905333045.1. NCBI lineage: Eukaryota > Metazoa > Arthropoda > Insecta > Lepidoptera > Lycaenidae > Lysandra > Lysandra bellargus. Next base: position 7,960,236 of record HG995326.1, read on the forward strand.
GGCTTATACAGTAGGCTGCTGCTGAATCAAATATTTTTGTTGTATTATATTTTGCTAAACAATACTTGAAAAAACTCGTATTTGCATATACACGTCTATTTTATCTAATATGAACTTGGAACATCCCAAATTGATAAGGTTACAAAGATTTCTTGATATTTAAATATAGATATGCCGGAACCGTAATATAGTAATAATGTTTACGTATCCCGAACATTAGGGCAGGGCACCTGTTGACGGGCGCGGCGGCAGGCGGAGCGGGCTCACAGGGCTCAGATATAATTGATGGGCTCCGGACCCCCGTGGCATCCACGCGGGGTCACCCATCTATGTGTGCTACAAGGCATGAACTTCTGAATAAGCGGCTAGCCGGCTACACACGGGTGTCGGGTAATATATTAAAATCGCGGAGAAAATAAGTAACATTATTATGCTGTGTTGTTGTAGGCTGTAGCTGTGGTATAGACAGCTACAGCCCGTTGAAAACCTAAATTGCTAGTGGTAATGATTAATGTGTACTTTTGACTATTGACTAATGAATAAAAATGAAGAAGTAAAAATGTCTGTTGCATTATTACTTATTATTATGAATTATTATGGTGCAACAGTGCGTCGTAGCCGCGCTACGCCATTGTGTAGCGTCGCTACGATGCTTGCTACGCCCACTCGGCAGCACAATAATATTTATTATTATTGTCGAATAAGCATTTATATTTTATATCAATAAACCGCTTCAGCTTGTACCGCGTACCACGCACCAAATCACCATGCCCGAACTTTACGCTTGCCAAAATAGAACATTAATATCATAATATCTCAATACAATAACGGTGCACCTGCCGACCAAGGTGTATCATCACTACTAAATAATTTACCCACTGATATCTTAATTACAGGAAAAACTTAGGGGGTCGTATTTTCATTGTAATATTATACAATCATATTAAATTTAATTACTAAGAATGTAAACGAGTATTAGATTAGAGTTTTCGAAAATTTTAAACATGTTGAACGACCGAGTAGTTTCTGGAGTCTGGACTTTTGCCGTATACTTTTGGATTTAAACAAACAATTAATTTGCAGTGCCACTTTTGAAAATCGTACACTAAAATTTTAAAGACGTTATTAAGAACCCATATTATAATGTGACATAAACTAGCTACCGAGTACAAAACATTTACGTCAGTTCATAAAATGACCGAAACAGAACTTCGCAAGGAGTGTCGTTTACAAAACAGTTTGTTAGTTTCAAAGTATCTAATGAGGTGCAGTGTTATTACAGTGGAGGGGTGAGCACGAATGAAATTACCCATACAAAAGACTCGCGAGACTCTCCGCGGGGTGCCCATTATACCATAACGACCTGCTATTGAAATAAAATGAACTGTATCCCAAAGATGTAGAGTTCGATTTTGAATGATTATCACGTTTAGTACGTTACACGAATATACGTTACTATTGTCCGGAGATGGTTATCGGGTCAATTTTACCCCGGCGATGAAGGGTTAATGTTGAAAAATATCTATCTTCAATCTTCATGCAAATCGTAGTGTTCTGGTGTTACTCTCTAAGAAATAGTAATTATTATTATTACTCATTCATAATAAGTACAAGTACCGTCAACTACCGTCATATTATAAATTATTAGAAGCTGCAAAGTGCAATGTCTATTCAATATCCATACTCCATACTAATATTATAAATGCGAATGTGTGTCTGTCTGTCTGTCTGTCTGTCTGTCTGTTACCTCTTCACGCCCAAACCACTGAACCGATTTGGCTGAAATTTGGCATGGAGATACTTTGAGTCCCGGGAAAGGACAAGGATACTTTTCGTTCCCGAAAAACACACGGTTCCCGCGCGATAATTGAGTTTTGGTGCAACGCAGTTGCGGGCATCATCTAGTGGGGTTATAAATATAGGGTCATTGTGAAGATGTTTGAATATTGTTACCTCGCTATTTTATCATGTTGACTTAATTTTTTGTGTCTTATAAATAGGGATCTTCTTCACACGTCACATGCATAAAATTGCACTTTATTTTCTACAACGATAAAATGATAATTGGGTCAAGGACAAAACATTGTATAACTATAACATTTCCAAACACTTGATACTTTTTCATACCAGAGTACCGCTTTCTATGAGCTATAGAATTTAGTTGACCCTTTTTGGTTTGAGCATCGAGGCCGTATCGGGTGTCGCGACTGGCGACTGTCGCGGGTCGCGCGTCGCACGTCGATGGCGGCGGGCGCGGCCGTAATGCCGTAACTGTCAAAAATTAAAGTCGCATATAAAGTCGGCGACACCACCTAATTGATTATGGCCATAACATTTTTAATGGGAAAGCACAAGTTTATGGAGCCGTTTTCCCACTGTTTCATAATATTTTTATTTACACGAGATCGCTTTGTTAGCCTTTAGCTGCGTCTTGAGCGCAATAAAATATTTTACGATTCCTGCTTCTTTACTCGGAAATAATTTTTTAAAAAATATTTTGATTTCAGTTTCAAAATATGAGCGGCTTATGGGTAGTAAATGTCAATAATATATTACTGTATCAAGACACTTTGAACACGAAAACATTGACCTACTGTACGTTCACTTCGCTCGTCGTCAACATAAGGAATATCAGCTTTTGAGTCATCTCATAAGTTTATTCTTATAGCATATCTACATTGTACTCAGTACTTGTACTCACCTAAATATCCCCAGTTTCTGAGGTTTTCTGACAAGAATTTACCAATTCTCTAGCGCTTTTGATTTAGCTATTGTCAAAAATTAAAAAAATCGACCAAGTTTGATTTGGGCACGAAGTGTTCCGTTCCGTACCGTTATAGAGCGAAAGGAGGGAAAAATTGTGTATGGGAGTCGCCCTTAATTATTTATTTTATTTTAATTTTATTATTAAATAACAAAGTACACATAATATGATTGAGGAATTTGTGAAAATTTCAAGTGTCTACAATCTACATGTTGCCATTATGGATTACGATCCAAAAAGGCCAAAAATATTACGTTTGTTGTATGGGAGCCCCCCTTAAATATTAACTTTATTTTGTTTTTAGTGTTTCTTGTTATAGCGGCACCAGAAATACGCAATCGTTGAAAATTTCAGAAGTCTAGCTTAAGCGGTTCGTGAGATACAGTCTGCACACAGACATACAGACTGACAGACATCTCAGTAACAGGATCCCGTTTTTACCCTTTGAGTACGGAACACTAAAATTACTACTCGAATAAAGTACCTACCTAGTTATTGGACCAATAGTATGTATTATGTACTACTAGCTATTTGACCGAGCTTTGCTCGGTATTCGATAAAATTAATGACATTTTCTAAAAATGATTCCTAGCTAGATCGATTTATGACCCCCGAAACCCCCTATATACTAAATTTCATGAAAATCGTTGGAGCCGATTCCGAGATTCCAATTATAAATAATTATACAAGAATTGCTCGTTTAAAGATATAAGATGTTAGATTATAGATCCTTGTTTATCTTTTACCCAGTCACTAATTATAGAATTTTTGAGTTTCCAAAATAATGACCTGATACGAATAAGAGCTCTATATTATATAATATGTATAACTTTCTAACTCTACAATGGATGCAATTTATGTTCGCAGAGTATCAGCACCTCTATTATATCGTAGTATTTATAATACATTTGGGCTCGGTAATTGTCAACAGATATATAAAACAAAACAGCAGTTAGATAAACACTATACCCTAATTTTATGGCCGATAAAATATTTACGAGTTTGATATGATCCATCCTATATAATTTTAATTGCGGCCTACCGCGCCTTAATTTATATTTTACGAGACTCGAACTATTCTCATTATTTATTACGTGTCTGATGTCTAGGGCTCGAGAGCGGAGATAGTAGATAAGCGTTAAATATATTATCTAATGTTTTATATTGTAGTGGAAATATTATAATAACTTAGATATAGCGGACCACCTAGTTTGTAACTCTGAAGTTCTTAATTAGTCCGCTCTGGACGAGTGTATGTTGAGTGGCAGAAAAATAATTAACAAGACTATTGAAGATCTACACTAAATCTAAGAGTTCGAGAGAATACTCTTTAGCAATTTGTTGTGATGTGCGCCTGAGTTGTATCTTCATACTCTAGATAAGTATTACGAAGCTCATTAAATCTTTGATCATGCGCGAGGTCAATTAAAGTCTTGAGATGACGAACAATTAGAGTGGAAGCGTGACGCTGGCGCACGCGCCGTCCAGCTGCCCGCACCCACTTCCTCTGATCTTTGACTCGGCCAATTGTCAGCATCTGCCGTCTTGAGCACTCGTCATATCTCAAATTAAACCTGAGCTCCCCCTGCCCGCTGTTCCGGCGCTGACGGAGAGTAATGACAGGTCTACTTATTGTGGACGATGCGCGGGCCTGCAAACGTACGTTTGCCGTCGACTGAGCGGTAATCGTGAGCACACTGAAGGAATCATGTGCGATGTGAGTGACGAGTCGGTTTGTAAGAACGACTCAGTCAATCCCATGTTGGCACGAGATTATGAATTGAAGTGGTTCGCGATCAACTAGGTGTTTCCGTCCTTACAGCTGTTAGGACACTGATAATTTTAAGAATTCGTAATATCAAATCAACAGATTTTGATAGCAAAATAAACGATAAATAAACGAATCCATAGCCCACACATATTACCCTTAATAAGGCTGGTCTCACACAGCCGGAATATCTCTCTGAATTAATAATTGGAAATTCATAATCTGAATTTCGGCATCTTGCCTCACACATATATCTTAAAATTTCAGATTGATCAGTCTCAATCATCAATAGCCTTATTTGTAAAAAGTAATAATAATTTATATTCTAGACTATCAGACAATGTTATAAGAAACAGGCGTCACGGTGATAAACTCTGCGTAGAAAAGTGCAAAACAGAAATGAATACTTAATGATGCTAAAAAGTGTCTATTGTATGGGACCAAAAATTTACAACAAGATTCCAAAGCATTTGAAAGACAATGTAAACCTGTTTAAAATAAAACTCAAAAAACTCTTGACCGAAAAATGCTATTATACTATTGATGAATATCTAAATGACACTTTTTAACATTATTAATTCTAATTACTATGGTGACCAAAATCTATATTGTACTAAATAATATTAATCAATTGACATGTATACTCACAATGACTATTTTTTTTATTGATATAATTATTTTATTTAATGAACTAGCTGTCCCGGCAAACGTTGTTTTGCCATTTAAAATATTTCTACTTCATCAGTTGATACAAAATCTTACCCCCTCTTTTGTCCCCTAAGAGGGCTGGGGGGGAAAAAATTTATACACCAGATGTTAAGTTGGAAAAAACAGTTAATAATATGAAGTAAGTTCATTAAAGAAAAAAGTTTGATACAAAATCTGACCCCTCTTTGCTCCACTTAGAGAGGTGGGGGGGATAATTTTTATACACTAGATTTTGAGTTGGAAGAAGACAAATATATCTGCGAAAACCGTATGCAAATCGGATCAGTAGTTTTCGTGTTAAAGCAAAAGTCTTATACAAAATCTGACCCCCTCTTTCGTCCCTTTAGAGGGGTGGGGGGAATTTTTTTTATACACCAGATGTTAAGTTGGAAGAAGACAAATATATCTGCGAAAACTGCATTCAAATCGGATCAGTAATTTTCGTAATAAAAATCAAACATACAGACAGATAGACAAAAAAACTAACCACATTTGGCTTTTATAGCGTTGTAGTAACACCCTCCGCTTATTATTTTTTGAATATCTTTAATGTACAGAATTTTCATTTCTACAGTTTTATTATATGCATAGATTATGTGAATAAATGATTTGATTTGATTTGATCAGTAGTCTTGTGATTCACGGCATATTATATAAACGTCTTTATGGAAGAAGAATTAATACTAATCGCATTGCTTTTGGCTCTATATAATAAAAAAAAGAAATGCAAACGTTAAATACTGGGTTCATCCTTTATCGTTGTTGGTATCGTCAGTATCATTCTTACAGATCGATCTGAGAAATTCATAATCTGATAAAATCAGAATGTGTGTGGAGCATACTGATATTGTATGGTATTCCGGTCTTTCTGAATTAATAATATGAATTCAGATTATGAATTCAGAGTAACATTACGGCTGTGTGAGGCCGGCCTTAATGTACAAGAAAAAAAAAAAATTGCGTAGTAGATGATGTCAGTCCACTGACCTCTATTATACAAGTACGCTCAGTGTGTCAGTTTGAATGTGACACTCAAAAGTAACAAAGTATTATCATTTGTAACATAATAAAATCAAAATCAATAAAAAATAATTAAAATTTTAAACGTTTTTATTTGCGACTGAAATGGACACATTGACTACAAAATATATGGAAAGGCGTGTTGTGCCTTCGTTAAATGACATTGATAAAATGGCGAAACGAAGTTTCCAAGCAAACACTTTACTGAATTCAAACAGCAGTAATGAAGACTTCGTAAGTTTTTACAATGAATTATATAAAAATTATAACACGAAATTATTTGACATACCTGTGTATTCTAATTTCCATAGTAAATCAAAGTGGCATTCTTTGTTTCGTGGAAAAACTAAAAAATTGAAAGAAGATCTTAAAGAAACTCAAGTATCTAGCGAAACCAACAAAATCTGTAACAATAATCAGAGAAGCATGACGAAAGAAGAAAATTACAAAGAATCAAAACTTATAGGAAGTGTAATAAGCTGCTCTGACAAAAGTACTATGACTATCTTAAGAGCTGATTGCTGTGATGTATGTCGTCCGTATAATTTAGTATCACACAAAATAAATGATGATGAACTTGAAAAAAATCAAAATAAGTCTATACAAGAACTTAAAAATAAAAATGAGCATCAAAATTATAATAATGCCAAAGAATCTGGAAACACTTTGGCTGACGATGAAAAAATTATCAGGGTCGTCACCAGTGAAGACAGCACAGATTCTAATCAAGATTCTGAGCGAGTTAAAAATCAGAACCGAATAGAAGAATCGCAGAGTGCTGCCGTTTGTACGAAATTTCGAAATAAAGTCATTTCAAAATCACCTGAAAGGAGGTCTCAAGAGTGTGATAAGAATTATTATGTGATGCACAAAAATATTGATAGAATACCACACGGACATTATATGCATTCAAAATACCATGCAAATTGTGGGTTTCAAGACCATATAATGTACAAGGAAAATATTGAACCTTTTTCCAATAAACTAGTAAGAAAAAAGTTAAATTGTGTAGATGAATGCCACGCATGCAACAAAATATTGCCAAACACTAACAAAATCAAATTACCCAAGAGAGTATTGACTTCTGATATATTTTAATGGCAAAATTCTAATTATTTTATGTCACATAATTTAAATAGATTGTTGTTATAATTTTACTACTTTTCTTTTATTATTTATTTTATTACGTAACATCTACACATAGTTTCTGATTCTAAATAGACTTGTTGTACTAACTGATATTCCAAAATTGCATATAGCAAGCGATTACAGGAAATATTTTTAAACAACATCCAAACTTGAGTGCCAAATTAGAAAGTTGACAGCCAGTTGACAGCGTACTAAATGTTGTTCTTTTATCACGAGTATTTTGACTCTTAAAAGTTTGTATAATGTTTAAAAATTGTTCCTTTATAATGTAGATCTATAAAAATAATTAGCTAGCTTCTAGCAGTATATGACATGTAAGTGTATGCAGATATGGTGCGGCCAGGAGCGAGGGTGGAGGTCAACAGCTGCAGAGAAAGCATCCTTGATTGGATAATCTGGGAGTAATTGGCTCGCGGATGCCGGCGGAGTTGCTAACCTTTTGCGTTGAAATTCAATATAATAGAGGTATTAGCTACGCTATACTGCAGGATGTACAACACAAGTTAAACATTTCTTATATTTCGAAGTGTTGAACAAAATCGTATGAGTTTAGGATATCTGCAAAATATAATGTGATATAATTTCAAATTAATTTCGATGAATCATAATATGATATTATGACGTGTGTATGACCATAATATGCTCACATGACCATATGATGTGAGCACCTGAGTATCTAGGGAAGTCCGAATTCGTTTTCTCTTTAACTTCTGTTGATAACTAATATCTAGGTACCACTTAAGCTCACTATACCATTATGCCAACCAGTTGGTAAGCCCTGACCACTGAGGGTCGGCACGCGTCGCCCGCGCAGTGCAATTTGCAACTCTTTCAAGTTCGTTATTTATATGTTTGTCCTTGTTTTTGCGCGCGTCATTGCCATTTGAATTGAGGCAATATTCCATTTAAAGTGTTGAACAATCGTATTGTTTAAACATATAAAGTTACGTTAGGTACCTCTATTAACTTTTAACGGTCAGAACGCTGTGCTAATGGTTAGTTCGATGTGTCTTCTAACTACAAGTGTTAATTTTATATCATCGCCAATGATATAGCCATCGGGTTCCTTCCTTTGAATGAATTTTGATTTCTCGTTTTATATGTGGATTCTAATTTACCATCAATTGGTACATAATTATTATGAATTGGTGTTGTTGGTATTTTAACCTACTAGCTCTTATTTTATTCAAGACCTGATTCTTATTACATATATTGTATCTACATATTTTTATGGAAAGGCAACCACGCATCATTATGAAGAAACGCGTGTTCTATATTATATAAATGAATAATTGAATGTTATACAATATACACCAAACAGTAATTTAATAGAAACATTAATAATTATAAAGATATTAAGTGCGTATAGGCAGGTATTTCTTATTTATTGCATTTATCAATAATAAAGGTAGACGTATAATATTATCGTAGATCGTTAAAAAGTTGCTTTATTAAAAGTTGGCAGTTGTATCAGTTGCGTTAAGTGTATCAATTAGTGACAATACTGAGTGACCAATGACCATACTGTACTGTTATAGGTACATCATCAAAAATTGTCCAGCGTTCTTAGCAAGCCATACACTATACTAAAATTACGGAACCCTATAACGTGTGAGTAGCTCAGTAGCTCATCAATTTATTTTCTCGTCAGCTGTTGTGATTGAAAATTATCACAACCACATTTGTTAATGGCACAACGATTGAAGCCTATTCTATTATCCTAGAAGACCACATTTTACCAGGTGTTCGTTGTTTACAGGAGCTACTAGCACATACTATCAGCGGCTCCGATCGTTTCCTCCGCCCGGAAATTTTACGAGGCGCTACGCCCCGCGGTAGGCCTTAATGTCTTTTACGACCCCGTATCTCGTAGAATCCGTTTATTTTTTAATTTGATCGTCGTTATGACAATGGAATTATAATTTGGAGTCAAATGACTTATTTTGAATGCAACATCTGTATTCAAATCAAGTACTTTGCCGTTAGGCAAGCTGTTCCTTGAAGAAAATTAATCAGGTACATTCAGATTTCAGTCCAATAGTGGTACCGGGTACGTATTATGAGTTTACTATCCATTTTATTTCCAAGATAAATTCTCACCAGAGTTTTAATACGTGAAGAGTGTCATGAATAAAAAAGGGAGCTTTATGGATATAAAGGAGAGTTCAGAGTTGCGAGAATAACTACCTACTAACCTAACCTCGTCGTGCAATTCTTGCAATTTGACATTAATTAGTATGTATATTATCTTAATAATGTTTTAGTAAGCTTTAATCAGAAGTAAGAATAACTGGGACGAAGATATTCAGAATAACTTACGAATATGAAAAAGTTATAACTTATAAACTTTACGCTGTTAATTACGTAGTTTTTCAATAAAACTGTTAAACAACGATTTTCTCGCGCGGCAATTAAATAATTTATGGATGTTATAAATTTAATGTAATTTTAATGAACATTTAAATCTCGAGTCGAGGTAAGTTTTTATTGTTTGATTGTGTTGATACTGGCGGAGCTGCGGCGGCGTGGAGCGGGTAGGTACTAAACGACCTTTTAACGACTACCGTCAGTTATAAGTTATAACTTATACTATGTTTATTTCGAAGTGGACTAAATAATTGTGATTTAAATCAGTTATTTTAATAATCGCTACTAGAAGAACTAGTTCATGAATATAGACCTAAGACCTGTATTCACTTTGATTAGTGCAAGTGCAAGTGACTAGTAATTGAGGCAGTGGAGTGCAGGTGTGTAGTGCAAGTAGTGTCCAATTCTTGTTTAGTGGCTCTTTAGTAATTTAATTTAGTAAATTCAGTAGTAGCTGTCAACACGAGCGTCCAAGTTTCAAAAATAAAACTGCCATTTTGACATGTCCGTCATTTTTAATATTGGTTTTATTAAAAACGAGCTTTTGCCCGCGGCTTCGTTCGCGTTAAGAAGTATTGTTATATACAAACTATGATCCCCTATTTTCACCCCTTGGAGGTAGAATTGATCAAAATCCTTTCTGCCTCATGATGATGCCTCATGATCAAAAACCTGCATGCCAAATTTCAGCCCGATCGGTCTAGTGGCTTGGGCTGTGCGTTGATAGATCAACATGTCAGTCAGTCACCTTTGAGTTTTATATATAAAGACCACGAAGTATTTTTATATGTCCTTTCCCAGGACTCAAAGTATCTCCATGCCAAATTTCAGCAAAATCGGTTCTGACTTCTGACTTCTGAGGTATAAACGTGAAGAGGTAACAGACAGACAGACACACATTCGCATTTATAATATTATTAGTATATTAGTAAGTAATAAGTATGGATTAGTATGGAAGTAATTGAAAGGGTGTCCTTTTGTACTTTTAATAGGTATATTATTTAATAATGATATACTATATCTATGGACGCTTCACACGGCACATCACGTCAGTCTGGCCCATAAAGTTAATATACCTAGCGGAATAATAGTAACAATCTCGAGCTGTCAAACGAAACCAAAATTGGTTTTCATCTGTCACGCACTTGCAGTCGCAAAAAATAGAACACGCTTTTAATCACGTTACTACGCAGCCGACTAGTCACTTGCACTAATCAGTCGCTGTCCACATTACTTTCTACTAATCACTCATCACCTGTACTAGTCACCTGCACTTAATCACTAATCAAAGTGAATACAGAACTAATCACGTTACTACGCAGCCGGCTAATCACTTGCACTAAACAGTCGCTATCCACACTTACTTTTTCCTAATAACTAATCACTTGCCCTAATCACTTGCACTTATTACTAATGAAAGTGAATACGGGCCATAAAACTACGGGACCATTCAAGTATTTCAATATGACATTTAAACTAAAGTCTTTTAACCGACTTCCAAAAAGGAGAAGGTTATTTTTTTTAATAAATTTTTCACCTTATATACTTGATTTTGGTATAAAGTTATACTTAAAGATTTTTTTTATCAAATTTTTTGATAATAATGAAATTCAAAGTACCAGAATGTGACGCTTATAGATACTACTTTAAACTTATATTTAGCAAAAATTGTATACAATGTGTCCCGACACCGGTGTCCGATCCTTTAATGTCATGATCTCTGGCATATTTTATCGACAAATTGGCTTTCAAATTTTTTTTCTCTCTCAAGGTTGTAAAATGGCAGCCATTTTTGTTTTTCTCGGGCTTTCACACTAATCTGACCAGAACTGCTCTTGTAAATATCCTATGAAGATAAAAAAGGTCTCATTTGATAGTTAAATTTGTGGACTACGCTTACACAGGCAATATGTTATAAATTTCGTGGAATTAAACATAGCAAAACCCAAGTTTAAGAAAAAAAAATGTCTTTTTTTATTAATGGCTCTTTGTGAAAAATCAAGCACATTAAACTGGTTCTTTTTTATTCTTAAAAGATAGAAGAAGTTTTCATCTTCTAAAATTCTTTTACTTCAATGCTCTAAGCCAGATAGTTTAGAAGTTATAACGACTTTTTTAAGGTGGACATATTAGTATGAAGCCAGAGAATTTTTTTTTCAAAAGTTGGAGAAAAAAATAATTCGAAAGCCTATTTGTCACTAATACAAGCCATACATCATGAGTTCAATTTTTTTCTGCAACTTTTGAAAAAAATATTTTTTCTCTGGCTTCATACTAATCTGACCACCTCATCATAAGAAAATCGTTATAACTTCTAAACTATCTGACTTAGAGCATTGAAGTAAAAGAATTTTAGAAGATGAAAACTTCCTCTATCTTTTTAAAATAAAAAAGAACCAGTTTAATCTGCTAGATTTTTCACAAAATGCCGTTAATAAAAAATATACACATTTTTTTTCTTAAACTTGGGTTTTTCTATGTTTAATTTCACGAAATTTATAACATATTGCCTATGTAAGCGTAGGCCACAAATTCAGCTATCAAATGAGACCTATTATATCTACATAGGATATTTACATGAGAAGTACTGGTCAGATTAGTGTGAAAGCCGTAGAAAAATTAAAATGGCTGCCATTTTACAACCGTGAGAGAGATAAAAAATTTTAGAGCCAATTTGTCGATAAAATATGCCATAGATCATGACATTAAAGGATCGGACACCGGTGTCGGGACACATTGTATACATATATAAACAGACGAACATATAACCTCCTCTTCTTTTTTGGAAGTCGGTTATAAAACCAGGGTCAATTCAGACCGCAAAGCGATGCGTATAGTCCGTAGATATGCATTCATTTATATATTGGATTTGACATAATATTATTATTTGCATTGACGTCTCACGCAGTTGAAAGTACAAATTTAGAAATGTATCCACGCCTCGCATTTCGGTTCCTAAAGTTACATTAATACTAGGTAAGTAAAACAGTTTGGAAGTCGGTAGCGTATAAAGTTGTAACCCTTTACCCGTGAACGGTACTAAATTATTATATCATTAGTACAGTTAAATGATTTTGTTGTTATTTGTCGGTACACATCAAAAGACGTCAAAATCCTGACGGATCAGAACGCTTTGATACGCCGCGCCAGGAGTGACCAACCAGTCATTTGCATAGAAATAACCTTATTTACAGTGGAACTTGACAACCTAATTGAGACAAATGAATACACGTAGATTCGTATACATTTACATTTTAACAATGTAAATACTGTTTTAGAAACAACTTTAACACGGTTTGATTTGTAACGATAACTCACTTTACGATTACTTAAGAGGACGACTAACCCAAAAAATCAAACAGCGTCCTTCTCTCATCAGTCATCACACTCACGCCCGTCTTTCATAAGGCAGGTGAAAAAGGACAACGATGAATCATCGCCAAGTTAGTTTTTGGAGTTTACTCCTTAAGAGCCCGGGTTACCCTCGAAATTCTCATACATACGTAATACCAAAATCATTTTCTCATACGAAAATATTTAACATGTTTGAGTTATTTTTCAGCTTAAAATAGTAATTACCTAGGTTCCTGTACAAAAATTAATTTCAAAATATTTAAACATTAAAAAAAATTATTGTGTACAATTTTTTTTACTAAATTTACTACTAAATATTTAAACACTAAAAAATAGAGTAAAACACTAAAAAATATATACATAAATATTAAATTTACTACAAAATATTTAAACTCTAAAAAATATTTAAACTCTAAAAAATATTTTTTAGAGTTTAAATATTTTGTAGTAAATTTAATATTTATGTATATATTTTTTACTGTTTTACTCTATTTTTTAGTTTTAGTTTTTAGCCTTTGATATTAGAAGAAACCCCGTTCCTCTAGGCCTATTGGAAGCTGGGTTATGGCCGCTTTTGTTCGACGTTTGACAGTTGCCGAGCTGTCAATGTCAAAGTTTGAATGCTTGTAACTCGGCAACTATTTGTCCTGGATATGAGTTTCTTCGGCTTGATCTTCCTGGATTTTTCTCCTCTATTCGATTCTGGCCTTAGAATTGAGAAAAAAATATTTTGAAATAACTATGGCAGAAAGGGGTGTAGATAATATTGCCGGAACATCTGATTTCATATGATATTAATCTTTTTTCAGTTGAATAAACTCTTTTTGCATATGGTTAGATACTCGTACCTACTTAAGGAGTAAACTCCAGTCGTGCGTCGAAGCTGACACACTTTTTTTTATTCTTAATATGTAACTCGATAAATATACAATATTAAAAAAATCCGCCAGGTCAGTGTCTCAATAATAGAATTTTATACAATGTGTTAAAATATTAACTTAGTTTAATGCACGGTTATGGCAATATATGAAATATTCGTGAAAATTAAATGCATCTTTGTGATTTTTTTCTATCGACAAAATTTTAAGATACTTATCGTGTTTTCGCTCAGATCAAATTCTTGGAAATATAATGTAGTAGGTATCTATTTTTATAAAATGAAACAATTCGGGGCTTATTTTCAAGTACAAAAATGAATTATAAAATCGTCAATTTTGCGTTAGTCGCCCTCTCAATGTGGCTTTATCATATTTGCATTAGGTACTATCTTAAAGCCAACCTTGAGTTGAACTTTGTTAGTGTGTACATATTACTTAATTTTTTTTATTTTACTGACATTGTATAAATATTATAATTATTTATAATATTACTGACAACTTTCTTGGTATAAGGTAGTTCATAATCTAGGAATAATAATATTGCTAAAATGATATTATACCTAGCAGATTTTTTCATTTCGAAAGTGCTGTTGAGTTTAACGGAGATATCTATACGCAAACAGTTTGTGATCCCTGATGCACATCAACAAATATCTAAGCGGGCTCAATCAATCTCACATGTCATCGACAGCATCGTTAGTGAGGTGAAGTCGGCCACGTGCACCAAACAAACAAACACACAAACAATCGCAACTATCATAACTGCCACCCGCATAAGTCTACGGGCTACGGCTAATTTTGAGTTTTTTGAAAAAAAGTTTAATACAAACTACTTTCGTTTTGCAGTAATCAATTTAATTTTCAATAATTATATGGTTGCTATAATATAGGTTTCTCAAAACTTAAGAACATTTCAAAGTATTTTACATAATTAAAATATCCACTTTCTGAAAGCTCTTAGCTCTTAAGGCTTTATTTCCGTCGCGCGCAACTTGCCCGATCGCGTTAGTATCATTCGCGTATCGTGTTGCATCTTTAAAGAGTGCCTAAACATTTTTATGCCTTTTTATTCCTCGCCGGGGCTAGCTTTGAGTCTGTCACACAATTGGGTTTGCCTGCAACGACTAAAACGCCGCACCTTTGATCTCGCCGCTTTCCCCGATTCGCGCACGTCGATTGAACCTCTATCGGGAACAAATTAAGATTCAATTTTGATCGCCGACGTAATCGAGAGGGCATTTAATATCTTTATTAATGTGGCCAAACCGAGATGATGGATGATAACTAATAATTAGAAACATTTCGTTGACCATGCGACTCCAGACGTGCGAGCGACTCTGAGCTCTACCGAGTCGGCGGACGGTCCAAAAGTGAGCGGAGGATAAATTAGCGAAAGATAATCGTCAGTTATTGTGTTTGGTTATCGATGAAATGGTACCCAGGCAAAGAGTTGGAAACGATTAAGGTGGATTGTCGTGCAATTTATGTTATATAATTTAACTCCAATGTAAATAATATTATTATGTTATGTAATTAAGCATTATTAATAACTAGCGACCCGCCGCGGCGTCGCACGGGTATAAAATATATAGCCACTGAAAAAATGATTAAAATCGATAGCCTATGATCCTTCACGTGGTCTACTTCTTATCTGTGCCAAATAACATAAAAATTGCTCCAGTAGTTCGCGAGATAAGCCCTTTCAAATAATTTTCCCCGTTTTTTCCAAATTTTCCTCTATTTCTTCGCTTCTATTAGTCTTAGCGTGATAAAATTTAGTCTATAACCATCCTCGATAAATGGGCTATCTAACACTGAAAGAATCATCAAAATCCGTTGCGTAGTTTTAAAGATTAAAGGGAACAAAGGGACATGAGGGAAAAAAAGCGACTTTGTTTTATAATAAGTATAGAATAGTAGTCGCTACTGGCCTGTTGCTACAGTATTACGTGCTCAGATGTGTGGTCCTAGCTCTTCGGTTCCTCACTTCGGGATAAGATCATCTCTATATGAAAGAGTTACAGGTATCTATGAGTATTGAGTTCCGGCAAAATTATGTGACTTTAAAGCTATTCATTACCTAAACGTGAAGTCGACTAAAAAATAAGATAGAATTAACTCAAGTTACTTGTAAGTTCATCGAAAAAGTGATAAGGATAATCCCTAAAACGAGAAAACAAAAGGTAGTTTAAACAAAATCAGGCTTATAGAAATTGACACGGCTAGACGGCTCAGACTGTTTTGTCTGAGGATGTAAATTAATAAGCTTGTGGTTAGGGATAAAGATTTGGTAAACATTAATAGGAAGGCCTTTAATCTGTTGTTGCTAACAAATATATCTTAAGTTGAATATAATGAGGTATATTTTAGAAGTTGGGATTAGAATTATGAAAAAATATTTGTCAACTTATTGTCCTAAAATATTATAAGTTATAGTAACTCCTGCAAGATTTTAGTAGGTACAAATTACAATACAAAATAAGTAAATATAATATTCAGATTATCAGTAGGTTCTCGTGGAAAGCTATGAATAAGGACCCACTAATAAAAATAGAAAAGTAGTATAATTTAGAAAATACGAATTTTGGAATCTATATCCTTATTTCTTACCAATAACTACAAAGAAAAGTAAAGTAAAAATAAATTAAATTATATATCAAAGCTCGCCGTCGTGTTGGTGCGGGTTCGATTTGTTGTTTTGGACGGATCGGATTAAGGAGATCTTAACTGAAACAGTTTTCATGTCGGGCGGCGCGCGCGCACGCCTGACTTGCGCCGATAACTTAACTTTCATCGTTTTAACATATTAAGTGAACAGGTATACTGTCAGCTGTGTCCTGATTTTCCTAGCGCTCACATTAAACTGGTCTAAGGTAAATCATGAGGAAACTTTTTAAATTTATAGCGGCTTCGTTTTTAGATGCAGGTGAATAGTGGGAAATGTGTGTTATAGGATTTTTAAGTGTACAATGTACATAATATTATACAAAAAGTGTTTTTCATCTTGCTGTTCTCACAAGAGATAAGCTTATTTTATACTGCGAGTTTCAGTTTAATGTTCATAAAATCTTTAATTCAGAATCAGGATATAATAATAACTCAAATTTTGCTGGTCTATACATCGCATCTGAATGTGTCCTGAGAACGGACAGGAATGTGAGGCATGCACCGTTTATTTGTGACAAAGAAAGTACATCCTCTTGACCCGTGTAGTCGGCACTTAACACCTCGGTCCTAATTCTCGGCCGCGAAACTCAACGCCACGCCGCAGACAAAGCCACTTTTGTGCCCCATCAAAAGCTCTGTATTAGCTTACACGCATAATTGTTTATTAATTCAACAGCAGCCTCATATGGTGTTAAGTTCGCTCCTGGATCGTATTTGCCGACATCTCTCCTTTAAGGTTTAAACATTCGTTTATAGGTATAGGTTTACGGTAGCTCAAATTGCGTAAAAACTTGCACTCCCGTGTAAGTTTTTATTACAGGAAAAGATTTGGAGAAGGAAACATAAGTAGTAATAAACCATTTCTTATAATAATGTTTCTTTATCCAAAAGTTTGACCATTTCTGTGGCTCTTTCGTTTTCAAGGTTCCGCACTCAACGGGACCCTAAGACTTTGATGTCTGTGTGTCCGTCTGTCTGTATGTCAAGAACCGCTATAACTAGATTTCTGTCACAGATTGTGTGTATCTGTTGCCGCTATAACAACAAACGCTAAAACTAAAATAAAATAAATATTTAAGGGCTCCCATACAACAAACGTAATTTTTTGCTATTTTTTGCTCGATATATTATATAATGGCAATAGGTATACACATGAAATGTTCACAAAATACTCAGTTGTATTTATATATAATTTAATAATAAATTTAAGAAAAAATACCTATTTTGCTCTATAATGCTACGGAAGCCTTCGCGCGCGAGTCCAACTCGCACGTGGCGGATTTTTATACGCATACAAATATTGAAGTACTTGCTAATTAGTAATTATAGTAAATTCGTTATTTCGTATTTATATATAAAGTAGACAAAGACCTATACTCTCGATAATTTTTTTGTCATTTAAGTGTAAAGTTCAGATAAATTGCAAAAAAAACCTTACAAGCTAGGATCTATTGTGATTTTTGAGGCTCTATCGAGTGATGCACACCGCGCAACAAAAGCACTCAGCGTCTTTTGTCTAAGGTTTAGATATTAAAGAGATGCGTATCGCGTTACTCAGGTCACATGTCAAAAGCGCCGAATTGCGAAATCGCGGATTCTGTGAGAAACACCAACAGGTGAACGGGTAGAGTTTGGAGCGGACCGGAGAGGCGGCTATAAAAAGTTTTGATGCCTTATTCGATACATTGTGTTTATCTATTAGCGGTTATGCGGGCGCAGTGTAGCGACTGCAAAAAATACATCAATCACAATTCTCTATCGCCAACGAGATAATCGAGTTTAGCCCCCATTAATCAAAAACGTATCGATTCCCATTCGTCGAGCGGGGCTATTTATTTTTTAATAATATGACAGGTAAAATGCACGGCATTTAGTGTTCGGTGTTTTTAAAAACTTTTGCGGGCGAGCGCGGGACGTGTGCTCTATCGGGGTCGGGATAAGATAGAGATTGGTCTGTGTGTTACTTCGAATGTTGCTCGAATTTAGTGTTTATCGATATCTTTTGTGGCGGCATGACTCAATTAGAGAGGCGGCGTGTACCGCCGGAATATCTCGAAGTCTCGTTTCGGGGCCCGATTTATTAATTAATCGATATACAAACAACGGCCGTCATCTTTTCGATAATGTTTGAGATAGATCGGAACGGCGTAGATATGCGTTCGAATCTATTATATCGTTTACTTTCTAAATATTTTAAGTGGCTTTATTAAGATTGTTTTAATTGTTAATGAGTAATGACAGTGCATTTCAAATTTATGAACTAGTATTTGTAGTCTTCGCGGTAGACATACCTCACTTTTTTTAACTTCCTTTAAATGTACTTTAAAATTTACGTCGATAGAGTTACCTGAAGAATTAAAAATGTATTAGCGTGGTACATTTTTAGAAAAGCACGATAGAAATCCGATTATGAGATTTAGCCCTCCCACACCCGCCGAGGCGTAATAAACAATATTGATAAAAGATATTGTTAACAGCAATATCATATTTTGTGTTAACAAAGCGCTGCTCCCAAAACACTTAAGTTTTCTTGCAATCCCTTTTATGACGACAGAACAAAGTCGCTAAGCCTTTTTTGAGGAAATCTTTTGTAAGAAGGGTTAGGGTAAATAGTGCGTGAAAATTCTAGTGGCATATGCCCGTCATTGCGCAAAGTGTTTAAACGTGTTTTAGATATCTTTCGAAGTATCATATGCGAAAATTATCAATGACTCCTCTAGTTTAAATCTCGGGACAGATCAGAAATCAAAAGTAGGAAACTTTCTGAAATAACCTGGGAAATCTTACGATGTAACAAAAAAATGTTACTCTCGTTTAATGTAACGTTAAATATTTTTAACTTTACCAAAAATACGAAAGTTTTCAATTTTTCATGCATTTTTATTCAATATTAAATGAATATTTCTTACTTTTCAATTTCAAATGTATAATAATTTAGTCAAGCGTACCTACGTCGTTTCTGTATCTTTATCACTATTTGCGTATAGTTTAAATTCCCATACAATTTATTAAAGTAGGTATGAGCTCTAAACATGTACGACATTTCACATTATGTATTTATTTATTTATTTATTTATTTATTTATTTATTAATAAAGTACAACTATATCGCATACATATTTTACTTAAAACTAAAATAACAATTTGTATTATATCTAATTCATACTAGCTATTTGATCGAGCTTTGCTCGGTATTCGATAAAACGCGAATAAAATGACATTTTCTAAAAATGATTCCTAGCTAGATCGATTTATCGCCCCCGAAACCCCCTAATATACAAAATTTTAATGAAAATCGTTGGAGCCGATTCCGAGATTCCAATTATATTATATACACAAGAATTGCTCGTTTAAAGATATAAGATACATTTGATAGTCCCGAAGACACAAAACAAGATTAGTCCTGCGCAAAAATCTTGCCATAAAGATGGTTACCCTAAGATTCGCTTCGAGTTTGTGCGCACCACTGCTTTCCTTTGCATTTATTAATCATATCTTATATCAATAATAAATCTGCTTAGCTCTGCACGACGGGTGCGCCCTATTGCGCAGGCATAAAGTGCAAAGTCTCGGCGTAATCGATGTGGTCGGACAGAGGCTGCGCCAGCGCAGATGTGTTACGTCTTTGTTGTATAATTTGCGTTTTCCGGTTTAGTGAGCTCGTCGAGTGGGATTACTGTGCGGCGGGCCGGAGCGACCGAGGAGCCGGTGGTAGGGTTGAGTTTATTAGATTACGCCCAAGTTCATCTCAAGTTATCGCGAGCCTACTTCGATGTCTCGGCTCAGCGCAAACACCATAAAATAGAAACCCGAAGTTTGCATTAACCGCAGGTTGCAGCTTCATCGTGGTATCGATTTGTATAGAACATGGCTGCAATAATTACATAGTTATAATAAGATATTTATGAACCCTTACTAAAAATAGAAATCGACCATAATATGCAGTTCTAAAATGTCAAAGGTGGCTTGACAGAGGAGACAATACAATGCATTACATTATGTGGTTCTACGAGGGCAATTATTTAAAAAATAAAATTGATTAAGGATAAGTAACTTCCACAAATAAAGATAGTGTAGGTACAATTTTCGACAGTAATTTTGACACACACGAATCTCGTAGCTGTTTGCTACGAGAATATCGCTTGCCTCCTTTTGGACTTTAGTATATATAAAATATTATTATGGTCATTGTTACAAGTCAATAATAAACCTATAAATATGCACCCATTTGATAGACCACAAAATATAATAACACACTTATTGCTGCACTCTGCGGAGACGAATATTTACTAACTTGACTGTAATAAGTAATTAATGATTAATGAAGATTTTGTAGGACATTATCTGTCAAACTCTTTATTTAGTTAAAGTTTTATCATCATTAAAATATATCTCTGAGTGTGGCAGTTAGTGTGTAAGTCGTAAGCGAAATTTTCTTTATTGTAAGTTATAACTTATAACGCTAGAATGCCCGCTCTTATTAAAAATAATTTTAATCCTTAACCACCTACCACATATAATTGTCACACAACCACCAGCCATACGTCTTTGCGACCCCGGCTTAAAAACATACGATAACTATAAATAAAAGGGGGGAGACTAATATTAATTTAAAAAAATGTATTTAGGCACTATTAAACTCTTTATTTTAAAAATAAAAACATGAATTTTCACGATATTTTTCAAATAAGTAATACAGCATATTTGGTACAATCTCGTGTTTTTGGCTTACCCACTAACACTTTCAGAAATTAATTTCTAAAAAAAATATGAAATTGATAAGAAATTATTCTTATGTTTTTTATATAATTAAATTAACAAGGAACTTTTAAAAAAATACTAAAACTCATTGTAGTTACTGACTCTACAAAATTGCAGGCTCCAAACTTAGAGCTTTTTAAGGCCGTAAAGACAGATCTTGTCTAAGCATTCGAGGCAAATAGGAGCTGTGAATTGAAAATACAATGAAAACTCTTGCTCACTTTCCGAAGGAATATCACTTTGTGATGGAGAGCTTCTTTGCACTACAGTTGGCTCTTCGCATTCGGAATCAGACACTCCACTATGAACTATCTTCCAATACAGTATGATTAATTTTGACCGGCTTTACATCGCTGCATTCGTCGTTCAGTAAGTTTCCATCATCTGTCAGGCCTTGGCTCAACCAACGCTCAATAATAACTTAATTTAGAGCCATTATTTCCAAAAAAATAAAAAAAATACAATCGAAAAAAGTTACGTAACCTCCTGACAGGGTTACGTAACGCAACCTCAGACCCCCACAAGTCTTCTATACTAACATTATAATTGAGAAGAGTTTGTTTGTTTGTTTGTTTGTTTGAACGCGCTAATCTCAGGAACCACTGGTTCGATTTGAAAAATTCTTTTACTGTTGGATAGCCCATTTATCGAGGAAGGCTATAGGCTATATTTTATCACGCTAAGACTAATAGGAGCGAATAAATAGAGGAAAATGTGGAAAAAAACCGGGGGAATTTATTTGAAAGGGCTTATTTGAACGCGATAATCTCAGGAACTACCGGTCCGATTTGAAAAATTCTTTCAATGTTAGATAGCCCGTTGATTGAGGAAGGCTATAGGTTATATTTTATTAAGCTAAAACTAATAGGAACGAAGAAATAGAGGAAAATGTGGAAAAAACGGGGGAAATTATATGAAAGGGCTTATTTGAACGCGCTAATCTCAGGAACTACTGGTCCGATTTGAAAAATTCTTTCAATGTTAGAGAGCACATTGATTGAGGAAGGCTATAGGCTATATTTTATTAAGCTAAAACTAATAGGAACGAAGAAATAAAGGAAAATGTGGAAAAAACGGGGGAAATTATATGAAAGGGCTCATTTGAACGCGCTAATCTCAGGAAGTACTGGTCCGATTTGAAAAATTATTTCAGTGTTAGATAGCCCATTTATTGAAAAAGGTTATAAGCTATATCTTACGCTCTAACTAATTGGAGCGAAGAAATAGAGAAAAATGTGGAAAAAAACGGGGGAAATTATATGAAATTGCTTATTATCTTAAGAACTACTAGAGTAATTTTTATGTTATTTAGCAAACATGAAGAATAGACCACGTGAAGGGACATAGATGATTTTTTGCGGAAAAATGTACGGTCGCATGAAATTTCTAAATTACGCAAGCGAAGCCGCGCGGAACATCTATATTATATAATAAAATCGTAGGAAAGTCAATTCTGTAATCTGTACATTGAATATTTTTGTACAATAAATAATACTTGGGATGTGATCTACTATGCTGACGCGGACGAAGTCGCGGGCAACAGCTAGTTATAAGATAAATTAATGCACGCCTAACTTCGCCGAGCCGTTGGGCGATAGCTAGAGGTACAGGAAAAAGGTATAAAAGCCAATAAGTCGATACAACACTCCGGCGCAAAATATTAACAAAAATAATATCAGCGGGGTCTGTGAGACGTATGGCAGGTGGTTAAGGGTTAAACATGTGTAATACATATTATGATAAAATAATAACAAAACAATAATAAGCCCCTATTTTATACTAATAATTATGCTATGAACACATTTTGAAAATAAATATCTACCCATAACCCACGGCATTTTGTATCGAATCTAACACATAATATTGTATTGAGATGTTAAATAAAGGGCGTATGCTTGTTAAGGTATAAGGTTAACCCTTTCATCTCTCTTCCTTGATTTACAACTACCCCGTGACTGACGAGCATGTGTTTATGTTGTGCCATACCTTAACCGTGAGCCCACTCGCCGCGAGATTTAATAATAAAATAAATACGCGTGGAAAATTGAAAATGTGTATTGCTTATATATCTTAATTAGTGTAGGAATTTTAAACGTTACTACGACGGCCCATATTTTCCAGTAAATTAATCAATTATCATTTTCCCTTAATTGGTTATTCCATGAAATATATCAATAATATTAACTAACCAACGTAACTTTAAATTTTAAATACAAGTGGATTGCAAAAAAAAAAAAACTAAACAAAATTAAAATGAACAGCGTACAACAAATCAAATCTATTTTTAACCCCTCATACATTTTTGGTAAATCGAGATCACAATCATACGTAATGGATTGTTTGTTGTTGGTTGGCATAGGATGCATAATCTAAGAAATGATTTTTAAAAAATTTACCGCTGAGAGAGTTTAATAGTAGGCGATCAAAGTTTGTGTGCACAGTGCAAGGCATTCTAATGCACACGAGTGAAGCCGCACACAATACCTAGTACATATTATTAGGAAAAAAATTGCAAAAAATGTCCCTTTCTTAATGATCATAACTCTTAAGGAACAGCGATGTGTGGGAGTTGTCTGGCGGCGCGGGCGCGGCAAAGCCTATCCGATTGAGACATCCGACACGCCATCAAAAGTGCCGCCTTCTATAGCCTTTTACCTATCTCGCAACGGTCTTTTGTACCTCGTCGATAACTCGCAGGGTTATCTCGCACATCCTTATGCCCCCAACGACAAAGATCATTTTCAAACGATTCTTTAATCTCCAATACTATTCGACGGAAAATAATAGTTTGTCGAATATTATCCGTTCAACCCTTACTATAGCGTATTGTTGTCTGAAATTTGTCAGATGTGAGATATGTATAGGAACTCTTTTGGGCGTTTTTATATTTTTTATGTTGGTATATTAGGCGTCGTTGTCACCGGGGCCGAGTGCTAATGTGTTGGATGTGTGTTGGAGAATGCCTTTGTGTTCTGATTGTGTTCTGTCA
This sequence comes from Lysandra bellargus, assembly GCA_905333045.1. Classification (NCBI taxonomy): domain Eukaryota; kingdom Metazoa; phylum Arthropoda; class Insecta; order Lepidoptera; family Lycaenidae; genus Lysandra; species Lysandra bellargus. Next base: position 7,984,660 of record HG995326.1, read on the forward strand.
CTTGCGTTCGGCATCCTTTATCTATTTAGATCTTAAGAGCTATCAATTTTACAATCAGAGGTATGATTGTGTTAAGAAAAATACACCAATTAATCACACAAACACAGAGCAATGTTGGTAAATATTTTATGTTTAAATTTTAAATTTTTAATATACCTATATAAGCAATTCATAATAATTATAATTTAATGTGTATAATGTACTGTTCTAAACTACAAAAATGTCAGTTGCTTAGTCCAAAAAAAGTTTAAATAGTTACACGTATTATATAACATCTAATCAAATTTGACTGTCATAAACGTTTGAGCAATTAAAGTCGGAAGTTGGAACACTAACGATGATAATTGTTATTAGAGTGTTAACATCTCTCCTTGTTAGCAGCTAATCAAGACCGATAGTAACGGCGCGGCCGGTCACGACCCCCGCTGCAACTGCTTTACTGACACTATTACTATGATTTGGGTCTATTGTACCATGTAGTGTAGCGCTAGGGCTAATAATCAGAATACTACTCATGTGTTTTCAAGGAATCTTATGGTAATTTATGAAGCTCAAAAGTCAAAACTAAATATCAAAACTAGCAATATTACATTTCGCAGACTTATCGTTCATATAAATGTAAAACGAGTATGACATAGTATATTTGTATCATCATCGTGATATAGAGTCATTGATAAAAATGTCACAGGTACAAAATAGATGCATCATTTGTTTATTACACAATATATCTGTAAGTAGGAAGCGAGCGCACACGCAGCTCGGCGAAGACGGATCGTTCTCAAGCAAGCCATTATGTTTATAAGGATGTGTTCACTTGTGTAACAATTGTTTGCCGGCACTCCTCTAGTACATCCTTCGTTCTAGCTCGCGGGTGCCTCTCAAACTGTTAGCGTTTGTGTCCTTGTAAAAATGTGACTTTAATATGTACACCTAGGTGATAGGCTTTACAGTTAAGACGAAACGATTGCATTTTACAACGAAGACATTTATTTCAATAGTTTTACTAAGTATTTAATAACAGAGTAGTGTTTGTTTCCTGCATTGAAAGAGCTGCTATAAATTTTAATGAGGCTCACGCCACATGATTGACCACGGGAAATTTTGTAAGAAAATACACTTTAGGAAATTAATATTTGTAAAGAACATGCCGTAATAAAATTTCCACCCGCTCATTAGGTTATTAAGAAGAATAAAATACTATATTTTGGGTTTATGTATGTCACGTAATATATAAATATGTTTCTCTTAGCGCTACGTAGAGCCTGTAAATAATATAAAAAGGCTGATTTAAGTGTCGCTCTGACCGCTTGCCGACCGTCGCGTCGCGTCGGTGCCAACACCGAAATAAATGAAAAATTAGCGCTGACCGCTACGCGTTTAACTCAAAAACCCTTCCTAAAACTTCATATATTTTGATATATCAGCCAACAGGATGACGCCCGCAACTCCGCTACCCCGAAATTTGTTTTCAGTTTCAGCCGTTTAAGCGTGATGAGGTAGTAGCAAACAGACAGCCTAAGAAACTTAAGGGAATCGAATAGAACAACAGTTTGAAAAAAAAAACCGTTGAATATGCTTGTATAGTGTGTTGTTTATAAAATAGACACCAGCCAATTTGAGATACAGTTTGAGGAGCGGTGTGCGTGATTGTCTAATGTGACAACAATCGCGTTGTCGCTGGGGATGTTGTGCCGTTGCGGCAATTGCCGGCGCACGGCGTGACGCAACCGCTCCACATTATTGCCGCAACAAACAATCACCTACATTGTATGAACGTTTTCACAAAATGTTGCACCCGGTCAGATTTGAGGACGATTTTTTAAAGTGTGATATTTTTTGGATTAAATGTGGTATAATGTGTGCAATTAACTATCATTTTATATGAAAAACACTTTAAAATACTTCTTAATTACGGAAATATTGAAAAAAATATGAGAGATAGTCACAAAAGGCTTGTCAATTATGTTACCACATTTTCTAGAGTATTTTAGCAGTAAGCTAGGAAATGAATAACTGATTTTATTAATTTTAACTGCTATTTATTAAAAAACAGAATAGAAAATACAACAAGTATTCCTTTTTTTTAATAACCTTGATTTAATGTCAGTTTTGATACCAAGTATGTTGAGACATCATATTTTTTTTATGTTTCGTGCATTCCCGTAAGAATTGGATTTAAATTTATTTATTTAGCAAATCAAACTATTTTATTAATATTTAAAAAAAAAAATACAAATACAATGGATTGATTGTGAAAAGTGTAACATAACTGACAGTAACATAATCATAAAGGTAAGTTTACATGGGTGAAGTTTTATAGGTGTTAGGATGGTTGGTGAATAGTGGGGTGGATAAGAAAATGTCAAGACTGATGATTGCACAGATAAGCATTTTTAAAATCAAATTATATTCTAGAGATCGAATCTGAAACCTAGACGAACTTGTCAAAGAAAAATCAGAATAAGGTACCTATAGAAAAAAAAACGCATTGTAATAATACGTATTCTGAAATCTTAAACGTATATTATTATAACTGAAGAAAGTTTAGGTCAAAATGGAAACGAATGCATATTTTGTTAATTATATTAAATGACTTCACCCACGGGCTAAAGATTTTTACATGAGAATAAAGTATTTACCCTCAGTAAGAAATAATAGTCCATATTGTGTTAATCCTATCTCCAAACCAAATTTTACCAAAATTTTATATAAATAAACATATACACATACAAACTTTCGCATTCAGAATATTAGAGTAATTCAAAATTCAATTTATCTATGACCATCATATGAACTCAACTTTATCCTGTCGATTATGTCATTTGCCAGTCAGCATATAGTTACCATCCAAATTAGTAACATAATGGAGGTAACATTATCATCCTTGCCCTGTTTTATAAATTCACTTTTAATTAATTTCTACACCAAAATATTTGATATTTACAGTAACGATATCCTTATGAAACACTTTATAAATATAAAAATAGTTTTTATGTAGTTAAGGCGAAAAAGTGACTAAAATAGCGGTAACTGTCTTGACTTTTTTTTTCACGAAACACTGTGTGGAAACTTCCAACTCTTGTTGCGATCCCGGTGCAAATTGCCGAATAATTGTAAAATTGCTGACACATAAATCAAGCTAATTCGTTGCCATTTCACAAACAAAATATCCACATTTGATTATTTTCTCTCAGATTTTTGGTAACATAGGATTTGGTAACATTTCGCGACATAGGACACGCGATATGATATACATATCATATCGTGTGTTCTATGTCGCGAAAGACTCCAACTCCTTGGTCCTTGCGAGTATTTAAGCGAGGAATACGTCAGTAGATGTTGCCTGCGGGACGCGGGTATGCTTGAGTTTTGTACTGTCAGATAAATCTATTCATACGTAGACCGTAGATGGCAGATTTATATTATTTGTTCGTAATTTGTTCGGATTATGTCAAGTCAATATTGGTCGTGATAATATTCCGAATGGGCTTGACATAAAACGACCAAATAACGTCAATTGATCTATAGGTCTACCTATGGGTCTACCAGAATCTGACGGCAATTTTTGACAGCAGATTTTCAAAAAATATCCTTGATCATTGGATAAATTTTTATATTTGCATGTTTAACACACAGAATCAGCCGTAATAAGAAGAAAAAAGGATCAAAATGTTTTATTCCAACTACCCCGGTATTGCTATTGGCTAGAGTCAATTCATTTTCTCACTTTTTGCCATCAGATTCTGGTAGACCTATATTTCTTTTTTTTTTTATTCGTCCCCCTAACATTATCAGGGCTATTTATTTTCTATTTGTCTATACAATTTGTCTAATTAGCCTTAGATGTAACAAATATAAAAAATACAATAAAATGATTCCACTAAAATAAACAAATAAAACAAAATACCTACAATTAAAATGTCAAAATAATAAAACAACGGCACAAATATAAAACAAAAAGAACAGAGACTATTCTAATATCACAGCTTAAAATTAGAACCTAATTGTTACTATCACACAGAATACTGCTGTTACGCTTGTTCACTACACCCACGATCGTTCTGCAAAAAGCCAGGAAGATGTCCCGCTTTTTACCCCCCAGGATGGATGTGTGACGGTACCCACAATTCGCCTAACAATCCTATATCGCGCTATTGAAGTTTCGGCGAACGGCAAGATATATACAACGTCTGAAATGACGTCAGTGGGCTTCGGCCTGACCGATCATAACACCTCGCTCGGTCGGAAGATCTTCCTTTGGCCTCCACACTTATATCCCACAGATGGCAGATTCTCACCCGTTATCGATGTGCCCAATTTCTGCTCAATATCGTAATACCTATAATAATTGATATCAATAATTATATGTATGGCTCGGCTGTTTCATTACTAACTTCATCAGAAACTAAATATTCCCATCCTAAACGGCGAAGCCATACATATATTTTACTGGTATCACAGAATATATATTAGTAGTAGGTCCTAGGTACCAACTGGTATGTAGAATTTGTTTAAGTTAGGGTCAGTAGACCATGCTTGGCTTGTAGTTTGGCTCAACATGATATCTAATATCTTTTTCACAGGGTAAATCTTATGTGATCGTCTCGGCAATATTTTACAAGAAATGTTTTTGGTGGGATTCAATTTCTTTGATTACGTAATTGCAAAAGTTTTCCAGGCAGATAACAAAAATCTCGTATTATCCGAAGTCGGGACGTAGTTGGTAGCGCCAATCCCTTCAAACCAATTTGGGGTTTTCCCCAGTTATCGTGCTATGTTTACGTCATAGTACTTACCTATAATAATATCTCTTATGACGTTCGCGTTATTAATATAATTATTAATTTCAAATAGGTACACTTTTCCTCATTTGGAACTTATTAAGTAGTACTTAAGGCAATGCGAAACCGCATGCTAGACCGGTCTTATCAGTTATCAGAAATTAATGTAATATGAATCATAATTAGTTGTAACTTTTAGAGTTTCGTAACAGCTATTATGTCAGGTTTGTTTGTTTCGGAATAGAATAGATGCGGTTCATTAATTGTTTGTTTTGATCATTTTGCTAGCTCCGTGTTGCTGGTCACGTCGCCGACGAGATGGCGACGGTAATTAATTAACGATTTGATATTTCGGTCCATTAACTAGACCGCCACCTGTTTAGGTGATCGATAAACTCTTTTCCTCCTCCGATTTCCTTATATATCTTTCCTTATATATTATATTTCCTTAGTTTTTGATTTGATAGGTCATAAATAAGCATGCATAAGCATGCATATGACCTATCAAATCAAAAACTAAGTTAAAGATTGACAAAATCATTAAAAAAATAGTTTTAGATTTACTCTTCATAAAAATAAATATTATGTGGATACCTACTTAAAACAATTAACATTAACCTCAGTAACTTAAAGGAATTAAAATAAACAGCACATTAAAACTAATCTAAATAATAATAATTAAGTATGCTTATTGCAAACCCCAATTACATACCACGTCCTTCCTTCTTACCTCTTCATTCGTACACCTCATAGCAGAGAAAATAATATACAAATTAAATGCATTAAAAATTGCCTATAACGCAGACTATGTGGTACGATTAAGGTGCATACGTTAAATATTAATCATAGATTTTCAACGACGATCAACGACATACAGTCTACTCTAAAGGGTCCCGAAAGAAGTTCCCATCCCGGTGTTTCCCCTGGGAGCGATCAGTCCACGACAGTGAGGCCACCTCCGAAGACCACTCTGAGCTACCTTTCAGCCTGACGGGAACCGTCATGCCTATCATTGATAATAACATGATAAATCACATATTCATCGTTTCGTTAACAAAATATGTTAAGAATGGTCGGTATCTTCGTTAAGTTTGCAGACGCAAACTTAAGAAACTTAAGGTGGATACAAATTGTAATAAAATTTTGATTATAACTATAATATTTATGTACTGTTAAATGTTTATTTAAAAATTTAGCTTAGAATACTTACGCACCTACAACCCCCAAGGAAAGTCCCAAAATCAATTCAAGACGTGAGTGGAAGAATAAGGTAAGTAACATGAAAAAACTTCCCGTTTTTTTGCTTAAATGGAGGCTTTAGGACCGGAAAAATTATTTGAAATAGAAAAACTATGGATTATATGTGTAGCCAGATACATTAGATAGGTTATGAAGTAGATAAGTTACAAGTTTTATTAAAACAATTAGAGAAAAAATTAGTTATTGTCCGAATGTTACAAAATGTTACTTGTTCGATTCTTCCACTCACGTCTTCATTATTTATTATAATTATAGGTACTTCCAGCATCAATTTCGACATAATATTCAATTATAATAATAATACTGAAAGCGTTCCTTATAATTCCTGCACGGCGATTGGTGAACTCTGCAATTAATTTCAATGCACGGTACAGAAATGTAGCCTACATTTCTGTATTATCGTAAATACGAAATAGATGCAATTTAATATTTTCCCAATTTTAAACATCTACATGTTCTTAAAAATAATACTTAATTAAACAAATAATAGAACACCGCAAATCGATCATTATAAATTAATTACTGCATATTGTGTGCGACTTCATTGTATACTCAAAGTATCTTCATAGTTCATATTATCAAAATTCATCAAAATCGGGTTTGCGATACTAGCGTGAAGATGTCGGTTAGAGATCAACTACGATAACATGGCGCGCCCCTCCAAAATCCAAAACGTTTGAAGTGCGTTGTCTTGCGCGGTAGGCTAGTAATTATGATTAGTTGACCAACAAATCTTGGTAATAAGTGACATTAACTCACTGACCTCTATTAAACACTGGACAGGCTATGCCGTAAAAAAGTGACAGCTATTTTTTGTGCCGATTTGAAGCGCCGCGGTGAGTGTACTGTGAACTAATTGTGACATAAAATGCAGCGGCCATTTGCAAAATTCTCATTATCAATTACATTTCTGAGGGATGTCAAAATTGATATCGATAATATCATAATATTCATTTATAGCGACATTATTTTTTGTACATAAAAGAACATATTATGATTTATGTTATTCAATAAATAATGTTTAACATTAAATACCATACACTATAGCACTACTTTGATATTAGAAATGAAATTAGAAAATACAATACAACAAAGTTCTTGTTAGAAGCATTGGAAGCTCATCTTCAGTTCTGTTTTTAGTTATCGTAGTGCTAACTTTTACTAAATTACCGAGAGGAAGTCTGTAATACAAATAGCGTAATATTTTTGTCCTATTGGTCGACATTATCTGAATCTGGAAACATTTAATCGATAATAGAAAAGACAGTTGTACATCACTAGTATTAGTTCCCAGTACACTCACCACTGCTATCAGCGCCAATATGGCGACTTTCAAATAGGAACATTTTATTGATAGCGATCGCCGGTCCAGTGTATAATAGAGGTCAGTGCATTAACTGTAATATTACGTGTACTGTGATTTGTTGAATACTTAATACATACAAACTCTTTCATAAGGATGTGACTACACACATTGAAATAATCATTTGGAGGGGCGCGCCATCTTATCATAGTTGATCTCTACAATGAGTGCCAAAACTCTTAACAATTGATGTTATGTCTTGAGGTAATTCTTCTTAACCGACATGTAGATAAAATGTTGTCGTTTTACTCAAAGACCTTGTTTTAACCCAAATTGTTTCTACTTTGAAAATCATCTTTTGCGGTTCTATCATGAAGATGTCAGACATATCACATTTGTAACCCGTCAACTTCAATCACTATTTAAACTTCTTGAGTCTTGTTCCATGAATATTTTTAGACTAATTTTAATTGTTCAGTTGTTCTCTAGTTTTAGCGAGACTAACAAAATTGAAATTCGTTATTATTTATGAAGATTATGAGAAATAGTAATAATAATTGTGACTATGAGAAATCGCGGTGCCGCGGTTATGATTTTTTGTGAAACAAGAAATGCCTACCGTGGAATGTTTCGGGGAAGATGGAGACGTCATCGCATGATGGATGATTAACGATGGTGGATCACTGACAACCGTACATTATTGTGCGTTTGTTTGTGTGATTGTATCGCCCAGGTGCGCAACTGTTGCGGGAGTGTGGTCTGAGGAGCGTCGCTGAGCGATTTCTCAGGACAAGTTACGCCTTATTACGCCTTAAAACTCAAAAGTTAAAACAGTAGGTATTATAATTCGTTCGGCTTTGTTTATTGAAAAAGTCAATTGTTTAGCCAAATAAAAAATACATTCATTAGTATTAATTCAAATAGTTAATAGATTCTGAATTGATGTTTTTGTTTATGTTTCAGTAATTTTTAAAAGATGAGGATAGTATATCTCAGTTGGGAATGACTGAGAATTAAATATTTAACATTTTTATGCGTTTGAAAAATTTAGGATTTAGTACCTACCTGAAACACAAATTTATACCTAATTAACAAAAAATTGAACCCGACTTCCAAGGAAAAAACAATGTTCTTAAAATGGCCTAAAAAGTATGAAATACTTCTTATTCTTCATTAGTGCCTTTTTCAAAATTCGACTAAATCTCAACGAATTCTGCACTCAATTTTCAAGTCTCAATCTTTTGAAGTCGGTACCAGCCCAGAACTGAGATACTTGACATAGAATAAGCCAGTACCTACCTACTACAAAATAATGAAAATTGAGTGCAGAATTCGTTGAGATTTAGTCGAATTTTGAAAAAGGCACTAATGAAGAATAATAATTATTTCATACTTTTTAGGCCATTTTAAGAACATTGTTTTTTCCTTGGAAGTCGGGTTCAATTTTTTGTTAAAAAATAATAATTTTACTCTTTTTAGTTATCTACGAGATAAGGCTTTATGCGTAGATAACCACTACGAATATTAATTACTATCCATATTATAATAATTACTGTAAGTGAAAATTTGTTAAATGCTTGCAGTTATCTAAGTGATGCTGAAATTTCCAAACTTTTATCTTTAAAGGATTAGGAGTTCTGTTCAGTGTCAATGGACCAAGAGACACCTTCGTATAAAATTTCTCTTATTCGAAACATATTATGTTTAAGTTACTAGAAACAACACTTTAACCACAATGAGTGTTTTAATAAATTTCCAAGATTTCCCTCGATTGCTCGACCTATCATCAACTCACCACTTTCATAATTATTATACAAAATTAAGATCATACCCTATACAAAAACACAAGAATTTTGAAAATAGGTCCACAAACAGCGAAATAGTCATCAAAACATCTGCTTCGATGCAAAATATCACGAAAAGTACCAATAATTGGGTCATAAAGTGATGACCCATGGTATAACTATAGTTTTGATGATGATGATTAATCAAATTGATGTGTTGGCTTACGCTTTCAGTTGTTTAAATAACGCCGAAATCCCCGAACCTGTATCTATAAGGATTTAAAAGTTCTGTTCGGTACTTTCGGATCTAGGGTATAACCTGGTGCGAAGTCTTACTTTTTGGTAGCGTTTACCTCGAATGATTCAGAAAAAATCAAAATCACTATATGTTTTCATACAAATTTCAAGGAGTCCCCTCGATTCCCCATGGATCACATCATCAGATCACCACTTTTGTGAACATGGTACCAAATTCGGATTTAACCCTGCACAACAACAAAAGAATCATGCAAATCGGTCCACAAACGGCGAAGTTGTGGTTGAACATACAAAAAAAATGTACAGACGAACATAATATAACCTCCTCCTTTTTGGAAGTCGGTTAAAAACTAAAAGTATTGATACAACCAGCTATTTTTGCTCTGTCTACAAAATAACTTATCTCAAGAAACTGTTTCCGTTGCTCTTTCTCGCGTCTTGTCAAAATTGTACCACACATAGTGATAGATGAGCGAGCGATGAATTTTAACACATTGCACTTTTCAATAGTTGAATTAAATGCGTGAAGTAGCGGTAAGTAGCAATAATAGTCAGACCGACTGTCCGTTCGACTATTGATCGACTGTTGTTGGCCGACACGCTGATTAGGTACAATATATACGTGGTAAGTACCTACCTGAAGGACTTGTGTTACGGGTACCAGACAACGGAAATATATTTAATACTTTTATACCATACATAATATATTATTTAAGATTTTTATTATATCACACACATATTTTTAATTCACCTCTTACATACATGACCCAGGAACATTGAAAAACTTTTTGTTCCGTCGGCGGGATTCGAACCCGCGATCCCCCGGCTTGAGCTGCCACACACTCTGACCATCAAGCCACAGAGGATTTATTTGTAAGCTTTGTTTCAAATAAATTTCGAATAAATAGTATTTTCATCGTTAGTAAAACATTAATTTTTAACTAAATTGAAGTGCCTATTGTATAAGTGGTTGACATAATATAGATTCTGGCTGTATAAAATATAGGTAACATTAATTTAGGTATTTAAAATAGCTCTTTACCTATTTTAAATATTTTAAACTTATTCATTTTTAATTTATTTTACTAGTATGATTTATTATAATATTTAGTTTTTTTACTTAATATGTAATAAAAAGGCAAACAAAAACTTCTTTTTAGTAAAAACAGAAATATTTCTTTATATTTTCACATCTATCAAAAAATTATTTTTTATGTCTATTAAGTATATTTATATCTATTGTTGTATGTGTAGTAATTTTGAAAGCAACATATTGTAAGATCGTTTCAAAAGTTAACAGCTTAGGGTAAGTTATCCTCTCGTCTGTCAAGCGCCCAAAATGGGCCTAAACCCTAAAACTATTCAAAAATAGCTACTTCTACTTTGACCACCGATTTAGTATTTTGTTTCAAATAAAAAACTATGTGTATTTGCGCCACTAATAGCTTATTTAATAAAACATTCTTATTATATAAAAATTATATATAGCTTTCATGGTAATTTCTTTAGATATTATATTCAGTTTATTGAGAGTAATTATTGGAAATAGAAAAATTTTCGAAAACGGAAAATGTTTTGACAGTTCGTGACAGATGAACGGTTAAGCATTTTTTTTTTATTATTCTTATTTTTTAAATGAATGTTATGTTTTAATTCAAACTTATTATAATTCATTCATTTTTACAAATCAAGTTATCATAATATTATAGGAGGTGGTGAAAAAATAGGTTATAAGGGAGAACAATTTTCATTTATTCAGGTAATACAATTTACTTAAATCCTACATTCAATAAATATTATCGATCTATCTACAAAATATTATAAGCTATTCACATTAAAATTAAACAAAATTTGTACATCAACAACCAATCAACATGGAATGCTACTAACATTTTACTAGTATTGCAAAGTCCCTAACACTACGGAGATTTTTTAAATGTCACTGGGCCCTCGTCGCCGCCAACCTTACTCTAAATCACAGATAATTAAACGCCCGCTAGCGAGCTAGCCTCATGAGTGCCGACGGAGCGGGGTCACTGGCGCGTCAGCACCGTCACCGGCTTGTAGATGTGCGCGCTGAGCGGATGGTGCGACGGCGACGGCAGGTCGGGGCTCGACGACCCCGACGTCGGCGGGGAGTGCGACAGCAGCGGCGGCGACGGGGGCAGCAGCGGGGACGTCTGAGACAGCATCGCCGACGATTGCGCCAAAGGTGAATTTTGCAACAGGGAAGATTGCCCCATGAACGGCCCGGTCGGTATTCTGTCCGAGCCGTACAGGGCTGGCGAGTATGGGAGGCTGCCGTATCCCAATTCGCCGCGGAACGCCGGGTGTACCACGTTAGGTGCGATCGGGGCCGCCTTCATCTGCATCGGCGCGTACCTCTGGTAGAGCAGCTGCGAGTAGAGCCCCACGAGCTGGGAGTAGGTCGCCGGAGCGTAGGGTCCCGCCAGCGGCGCTCCGGGAAACAGGGGCCGCTTGAAGCAGGCCAGGCGGGAGCGGCCGTTGAGCGCAGAGCGACGGCGCAGCTTGCCCGTGGTGCCCCCGATGAACACGTCCTCGGCCGAGGCGTCCAGCATCCAGTAGTTACCCTTGCCGGGGTCATCGTAGTGTCGAGGAACTTTTACGAAGCACTTGTTTAGGCTCAGGTTGTGGCGGATGGAGTTCTGCCAGCCCTGGCGGTTCTCCCTGTAGTAGGGGAAGTTTGTCATGATGTACTCGTAGATTCCGTTCAGCGTTAGACGCTTCTCGGGGCTGTTCCGGATCGCCATCATGATGAGAGCGTTGTAGCTGTAGGCTGGTTTCTCGTGTTTCTTGTCTTTTTTGTCCTCGTCGTCTTTTGGTTTCGTGCAATCGACCGGTTCAGTCCCGGTGACGTCGAGCTCCGAATCACTGTAATCATCGTCGTCCGGGATGACGGTGGTGGCCGTGGTGGGCAGCGTCGGCGATTTGTTCACTGCATTGTTCATAAGAATGGCGTTTATGCTGAAGTCTCCTTCGAACTTCACCATATTGGAAACACTTCACTGTTCAACTGTATAAATGCGTGCACTGTCACTGCGAACGTAGTCAAGACTGATGTGCGCGGAGGCGGGCGCCGTTATTTATACCGCGCGTCGCTTCCTCCGCCCACGTAGCTTTACAAACGCGTTTGGGCCAATAGCGAGCCGAGCTTTTCTATACATAGGGCTCCGCCCTAGACCCCCGGCGCTCCCCGCGCTCCCCGCGCCCTCCCCTCGCTTCCCATTATACCTCATTCGTGTACTCGAACTGGATGCGACGACTTTTCTACACTTTGCTATTTTTTATGAAGTAACTTTTTAAGTTTTAACTTTTTGTTGTTACCTTGTTATTTTATGAGTATTCGGTGCATTAAATCATAGGTACGTATAGTTCAAAGGCCGCATATTATATAATTGTTATCGTTCGGGGACGGAGTTCGTAATACCGTAAACTACGGTAGCTTACGATAATAATTATTGTGAGTCATTTAGTAAAGTTTTCGAAACAATATGCGCTGATAACTGATACGAAAATACAAATATTTATAACGATTTAATTAAGTAGAGATTAGTGATTATATCACGTCAATAATATTGATTATGTCGATTATGATAATATTTTTATTATGTCGAGGTGGTTTTCCTGTTCGATGACATTAGGTACATTAATGCACACTATCTCTATCCTGTTTTTTTTTTTCATTTAAGGCGCTATATCGAAGTAATTTTACCGCAAGGGCAATTTTATACTTAATTCGTATGACTATAAAGTCGCGAATACACTGCGGCCAGAAGCTATCGACTCGCTTGGAAAACATGCGAAAAAACGTAATTAGTTATAATCATTTAAAAAATAACTAGGAGCATTTAAGCAAAATGCTTCTATACGATTTTGAGTTGCAAAGGTGTCTATCAATTAGACTAATTTCCTACAATACATCCATTTTCGTTTAAAATAATCTTCAAATTACGTATTTTTAAGAGGTCTTTCGAAAATTAAATGTATCGAGGCAAAATACATTAATCATGTTTCTAGTTCTTCTCAAACCTAGATAAAGCTATGAAGATATGTATATCTCATTACCAGATTTGTAGCATTTCTGAGGGTCCTATACTATTACGTCAAAAATGACAGTTTTTTCAATATAGCGCCTTAAGTACCTAATGGGTTGCTGCAGTAGTGATTAGGTACTAATTTTTATATTTACCTAAAAATTATTTATCTTGACCTACAGCTAGCAACTATATTATTTTATTAATAGACGCTATGCTAGAAGCATTCGTGTACTTACCCATAAAAAATCTTTGTAACAATTTTTAATTAAAGGACTTAAAAGGTATACTTATAAGAGTAAAGAGTTACTTGGTCTGATGATGCAGTAGAACTATTCTACTATACGTTGTCAGAATACTTAGTTTCATAGCAGGCGTGTTACGAAGGCCTAAAGTAGATAAGACAACCATTAACCAAGTTCATGAAATCAATTATTGTTTATAGTTTATTATTGTTATAGTTTTAATACGTAAATAATTACCTTTTCATTATGAATACTAATTTATTTTATCTAGCTGTTAATAACTACATTCCGATTCCGATAAGCTTCACAACATTGTATTTGAACGTAGTGAAGCTTATGAGAAAGAAAAGTTGTTTTAAAAGCAGTCTATGAACGCAATACAAATACAAATCTTTATTGTCATAAATTAATTTGCAATGTTTTTTAAAATGTGGCAGTCCCCCAAACTAGGCGCAGCCTGTGCCATGGGGGAATTCTTACCGAATTACAATAAAAAGAGTGCGGCAAATAACAAAAAACAAACACGTACCTATTTGTGTTTGTTCAAACGTTATATCACTCATCTGATTTTAGGAAATGAGGTTTTCTGACACATGTCTAAGGTGGAGAATTCATTGGAGAAGGTCTCTGAATGGGGTAGACGTAACTTGGTCCAATTCAACCCCGCCAAGACACAGGTCTGCGCGTTCACCACTAAAAAGTCAGCAATGGTCGTATGTCCTCGTTTCGAGGGCACATCTTTAACCATCTCCCCTAGCATTGAGATACTTGGCGTCAACATATCGAGCGAAGTCCAGTTCAGATATTATCTAGAGGGTAAGGCCAAATTAGCCTCGAAGAAGCTTGGTGTTCTTAACAGAGCGAGACAGTACTTCAGTCCGGACCAACGCCTACAACTCTACAAGGCGCAGGTTCGGCCTCATATGGAATATTGTTCTCATCTCTGGGCAGGGGCGCCAAAATACCAACTGCTCCCTCTGGATCGTATCCAACGAAGGGCCGCTCGAATTGTTGACTGCCATAGTGTTTCAAACAGCTTAGACCCCTTGGAATTACGCCGAGATGTAGCTTCACTCTGCATCCTCTATCGGTTGTATCACGGGGAGTGCTCTGAGGAATTATTCGGAATCATAACACCTGCAACTTTTCGCCATCGTCCCACGCGAAAAACATACCATCCTCATCACCTTGATGAGTGGCAGTCTTCCACATTGCGTTTTTCGCGTAACTTTCCGCCGCGCACTGTAAAACTCTGGAATTAACTGTCACCAGCAGTTTTTCCGGACCTATACGACCTGCAAACCTTCAAGAAAAGAGCGTATTCCCTCTTAAAAGGCCGGCAACGCACCTGCAGCTCTTCTGATGTTGCGAGTGTCCATGGGCGACGGTAGTTGCTTACCATCAGGTGACTCGTTTGCTCGTTTGCCCCCTTATTTAATAAAAAAAAACGCAGTAAAGTCCTGATGAATATGATGAATATCCCTAATGAAAATACAAATTTCATTGTAAGTAACGTAATCGGTTTTCAGTCTAAAGCTGCGCGTCCACCGGATCGGAATCGGAGCGTACGGAGCAGACGGAGCGTCGTCATTTACGAAATGCCAATGAAGTGCGTCCACTGCATTCAGATTCAGCATCGGCAAATCACCTATTAAATGTCAGAACTTGAAACATTCGGAATTTGAAAGAAGCGTTCACTGCGGATGACGTCATTAGCACAAATACCGGTATCAGGCGCAGAAATATCGATCCAGTGCACGCAGTACCATTAAGAAATCAATACAAAGCAACAAATCCGTCCGCTCCGTACGCTCCAATTCCGATCCGGTGGACGCGCACCTTTACTCAGGCGAATCCACTGCCAAAACTATTACTTTCCCGTTGGCCTCGCCCTAGCCAAGTTAATTATTATTATTATTAGCTTAATAAATAAATGAAAATAAATAATAACGCAGTAAAGCTATATTACAATAGAATAAATTGTGTAGAGCAAGAACCTAGCTGCTCTCTGCTGCTCTGCTACTACTGCAGTAGACCGTCGCTGTACGTGCAATCCATACTAATAATTAGTAAAAATATAATTACGAAAGTGTGTATGTCAATCTCTTACCTTTTCACACTTAAACATTTGAACCGATTTTGATGAAATTTGGTATCGAGAAAGTAGAAACGAATTCTGCGTAACAGAGTTGCAGCGGGCGTCAACTAGTAAAACTATGTTCTCTTCGTAATTCGTGCAGAATAGCTTTATTACATCAAGATTATCGACTAGTTTCCTCAAATAATACGGACTTATTTTTTAAATCTAACGATAAGTCTTCGTACGGGGGCCCTAGAACAATTTTTGAAGTGAAAACTTCTTTAGCGGCGTTGAGCACTTATGTGGGATGGGTAAAAACTGTGAAACTCGCGTCAGATTCTCGTGCTGATCGAAACTTGATCGAAACTTGATCGAAATTTGATCGAAACTTGATCGAAACTTGATCGAAACTTGATCGAAACTTGATCGAAACAACTTGATTGACGATATTTAAAAATCGATTTTCATAAAAAATGGGTTAAAAAAATGCACAACGTTAATAATCAAGTTTTCACTTCTGCCGGCACTCCCGGAGTGCAACCCGTCTTTTTTTTTATTACTATCAAGCTAATTTTTTGAGAGTACCTTCATTTTGATAAGACAAACGACATTTTTATCTGCGAAAAATCTTAAAAGTGGTAGCTAACAGAAATAGAAAGGATTTCATACTTTGACATGATGGTCCTAAAATATGGATTGTTCTATTTGTAGGACAATGGTTAGGTACTCTTAAATTATATATCTACGTATTAACCTATCAATATACAAAAAATCTGCTTGTTAGGGTTCCGTTTTAGGGTTCAGTAGTCAACCAAGTTTTGTTGATTGTTAGGAGATAGTACGGGAGTTCTAGGGCTCCTTTGCTCCTTTGATCCAAAATTGTATCGTGAGTTGTATTCGTAATAATATACGTCATACTGTTATCAGAGGAAGGTCGACTGATACGTTATCTAAACTACGGTACAATGTTTTCATATTTCTGTTGTTTGATGATACACTAAGAAGCCCAGATTAATGTTATTAATTAAGTACACAGTCATTTAAATTTTAAACAATTGATGTGTTTCCTCAAGTCCTAAAAGAGATTTGAGTTTCAGCATACATAATATACAGGGTGTAACGAAACTATTAACTAAGTGATAATACTTTAGGGTGTGTAAGTATGTGTCGCCTGTATAGAGTTCACTGCAAAATTAGCAGCACTGATAGAGTTTTTCACTTTTGTATGGAAATATTATTTTTAACAAAAAATTAAAACCGACTTCCAAGGTAAAAACAATATTAATAGCATCCTTATAATATGAGCTAAAAAGTATTAAATATTTTTTCCTATCTAATGTGTAGTGCCTTTTCCCGAATTCGACTAAACCTCAACTATTTCTGTACTCAATCTTCATCATTTTGAAGTCGGTACAAGATATAGCTGAATCTTTATTTCTTTGACAGAAAATTTGAAATTTTTGGAACTGGCACCGACTTCAAAATTATGAAGATTGAGTACAGAAATAGTTGAGGTTCAGCCGAATTCGGGAAAAGGCACTACATATTAGATAGGAAAAATTATTTAATGCTTTTTAGTTCATATTATAAGGATGCTATTAATATTGTTTTTACCTTGGAAGTCGGTTTTAATTTTTTGTTAAAAATAATAATTTCACTCTTTTTAGTCACCTAGTAGGCAAACTGTTAGTGCCAATTCAAATTGTATATAAAAATAGTTTCATATTGTCTTCACTAGATGTCACTGAGACGCTCCTGTGTCGCGCTATCGCTTGTACGTAGAAGTTTTATATAGGTAGTTATAACTTGTAATAGATCTATATTGTGTTGTTGAAAGTTTGTAAGCAACTGACAACTCAACAGTGAGCTTGGTGTGAGCAGTGAGCATTAAATTGACAACGTAAATCATAATATTGAGTGGTAATTGATCTCGTATAATTGTTATTAAGTTGACCTCCGTCATAGTCCGCAAATTTATAAGTGGTCGTCGGTGGTACTGCGTTTATTCTACGTATCTTATTACAATTTGTTAAGACTGTTAAGAGTCATACGGCATACCCCAAGGCCCAAATATCAGGTAGATAGATAAATTTAAACAATACATTTTAAAAAAATCTGAGTGAACACGTGCTGCAAATTTTGCAGTGCAAAAAGCTCGCAGCGCGGCATGCCGCATGCCCTGACATTCCGGTTAGAACTTGAATACGATGTTTACGCACGCGCTGCGCGGCGCGCGGTGACGCCGTTGCCTCTGCGGCGCCGACCGCCGTGTATATTAAACAGCCTATAATAATTGGTGTTGTTATGTACATAATTATTATTATTGTATCCATACCTATGCCTTGTACTATTATCTATTTTGTGCCATGAGACATTGGTGACCTTAACACGACGTGGTAATGATGATGATAACGATGGCGATGATGATGAATTTGAATTGCATGGTAGCATATACTTTCTGTTCTTAAAACAACGCCGAAACTCCTATAAAGAGTCAGGAGTTCTCTCAGCATCTTTGAAACCATATTCTTAGTACACTTCACATAAAACCAAAATCACCATATGTTTCCATATACATTTCGAGGAGTTCCCTCGATTACTCCTGGATCCCATCATCAGGTCACCACTTTTGTGAACATGGTACCAAATTGAAGTGAAACCTAATACAACAAAACAAAAATTTCGAAAATCGGTTCACAAACGGCGGAGTAATCGTTGAACATACAAAAAAAAATATATCCACAGCCGAACATATAACCTCCTCGTTTTTTGGAAGTCGGTTAAAATCTCATGCACTTGCCCATACAAATCACTGAAAAAAAATTTGCTCCTTCAGAGCTGCCACTTTCACAGTGAACTCTATATATTAAGAGACACATACACACCCTAAGGAATTATCACTTTGTTTTGTTACACTCTGTGTAAAACATTGATTAACTTGTTTTTAAACGTGCTACATAAACAACTTTACATATTCAGTAAAATATATATACAGCGGGACCCTATTACTAAGACTTAGATGTCTGTCCATCTGTCAGTCTGTATGTCATCAGGCTGTATCTCAAGAACCGCTATAGCTAGACTTCTGCAACCACAAATTGTGTATAACTGTTGCCGCTAAATATAAAATAAAGTTAATGTTTAAGGGGGTAAATATCTAAGTAATCCCATACAAAAAACACATTTCTTTGTATACTTTCCCTCTATTCCGGTACGGAACCCTTCGTGCGCAAGTCTGACTCGCACTTGGCCGATTATTTTGAAATATAACTATTGAAACCCAACAATTTAACCGGTCAAGTGTTCGATGTAACTAAAGGTATTTCAAATTGTTTTTAGGAATATTAAAATTCAATATTATTATTTATTACTAACTAGTAACTACTAAGCGTCAATATTGTCGTGCCCTATGCCAGTCCTTGAAGTTATATAGCACACAACAATACGATCTGCGTCATTACACGCATCCAGTGTGTTCTATACTCACCTGTGTACTTAAAAGTAAGCGACACGTGTAAAATCTATTGTTTTATTTTCGTGTACAAAATTTACATTATTTACATAATATAAACATATATTCGCATAATATTTGAACAGTTGTCTCCAGTACAAACGTTTCGGGCGTTATCGCAATGACCGGATTAGCGAGACACGTTTAATGTACAGTCACCGCCATATTGTTAGATGTCGTTTTTTTTATTGAAATAACTGACATCTTTTACCGGTTTCAAAGATCGCCCAAAACTACTCAATTTCATCAAAATCGATGCAGTGGTTTGAGCGTGAAGAGTTAACAGACAGACATAATATGTATAAGACACTTTTGCAACTATAATATAAATATAAATGAACATTTCTGCAAAATGCGACACAGAGATACAAAAAGTTATTCGTAATAATTGTGGTAGGTAATCGTTTGCGTAGCCCAGTAGGGAGAATATTATTATATACTTCTTTTGAGCTACGCCAAAGGTTGGAGCAGCTATGGCGCTACTCGCACATATTATTACCACAGAACATATTATATTATATTAGTAGTACTTATATATATTATATTAGTTTACTTACAGTAAATTATTACAGTAAATATTGCGACCAAGATCCAACATGTTGACAGTTGAACACGTCATATTATCAGAAACTTTTTCAATTGACTAGCAAGCATATTGACAGGAACGTTGCCAAACATCAAACAAAACTTTTTGTATGTGCTGGTGCTGCCGTCAGAGTGAAAACATTGCAGTAATTATATCATGCAATTTACGTTACTCTTCAGTCTTAACTCATAACTCATAAGTCATAACCCAAACCATGTTGACCAAACTCAGCAGCTATGGGACAGTAGCTTTGAGTAAGCCAGTAAGCCCTAAAATATAAGTTGGTACTGTTACGACAAAAAGTATTAAAATCGTGTATAGTCGTGTACTGTTGCGTCAGCGGGATGACACAGCGAGGCTAATGGGTAATTGACGCAGGTCGAGACGCGGCCCCACCGACCGCTCGCGACCACGGACCACTAGCGACCACTGTTTGTGACCCGCACCTTAAGTAAGGTTAAATAATTGAGACGGACACTCAACCAGCTAGAGATGACTCAAATCAAGAGCTATTTCTTTTCCATCTATCTATATATAAAATAAATACACAAGAGAATATTTCATTTCGATATTAGGTGTTATCGATTCGCAGAACCGGATTCGACTAGATTTGCGTTGATACTTAATAAATTAATAATGAATTTTTTAACAAACTAAATTGCATGTTGCAAGTAAAACGATTTTTGACAGTGATAATTAAATGCAAGAATTTGAAAATAACAACGTCTCAAGGTTTTTGACACGAACGGTTTTTGAATATAATGTAGGTTAAGCAGAAGAGGTAACCTCCTGATTATCAGGCTTTTACAAAATGTGACGTGACACTTTGAATTATTTAGTTCCAAAAGCGGAAACTATTTAAATAGTTACAATGTGCCTAACTATTTTAATAGTTTAAAAAAAGATAGAAGCATTGACAAAGGTTTGAAAATGATACTTATTTTATTGTAATCAGGATTATAATGGCACTAGTTTTTAAAACAGTGGAATGTATAATGTATTACTTATATTGTACCCAAAAACAATGATAAATGAGAATAATGCTACCAATTTATACTACAGTAATCATTAGTAGAGATCGACTACGATAACATGGCGCGCCCCTCCAAAATTCAAAACGTTTGAAGTGCGTTGTCTTGCGCGGTAGGCTAGTTATGATTAGTTGACCAACAAATCTTGGTAATAAGTGACATTAACTGAAATATTACGTGTACTGTGATTGGTTGAATACTTACTACATACAAACTCTTTCATACGGATGTGACTACACACATTGAAACAGTCATTTGGAGGGGCGCGCCATGTTATCGTAGTTGATCTCTATCTAGAATACAGTATTAATGATTTTTAATGTATTCACCTAACACTGGATACACCGGATAAAGTGCATTAAAAATCATCGATGCACCCAAAGCATTGTTCCAAACAAAAATTGAATTAAAGTCCGGGTCGCGTGGACCTTGCCAGCTCGTCATCTCTACGAGTAGAGTAGCGAGAGCAAAGAGCTCGACTTCATCATAGACTGCTTCCAGACATATGGTCTCGAAACTTACGAAACGGCTTGATATCTCAGCAGATATGCAATATCTAACTTCTAGTAAATCATTCAAACGAGCGTATATTCCCTTTTTTTTTTTTTTTTTTTTTCGAAAGGGTCTAAGCTACTGGTCTGGTTAAGACCATGGTAGTTTAATCGTGGCTATAACTAGTCTGTTGCTAGTTGGTTTGGAGATAAACAATGAGGAGGCCTGGCCCCCTCCCCTAAAGTCACACGTGTGACATTCTAATCGGGCAATATTGGGGAGAGCTACGAAAATAAGCTATTTTCATCTGACGTGGGGACACGGATCCCCCCTGCTCTTAAGGAGTCCGACCCCTTACTCACTCTCTGACGAGTGAGGCTGCTCGCGCGCGATAGCACAAACTAGCTGCGTACGAGTTATCGCGGTAGATGAGCTCAAGTTATTAATGTTATTGCATAAAAGAGGGCCGTCCCTCTCCCCTTCCGAGTTCGGTTGGGGTGACATACGCGTGTATGTTCTAATGTCAAAGTAATTGGTAGAGCTCTGTACGACAATGTCGCGGTCGCGGTCATGATTTAGGTGTGTTCCTATGCTATCCGCATGCGAACTCGACCCCGGGATCGAGCTCGGCACCGGATTTCGGTCGGTCTGTCTGTTTGACGTTCGGGTCGTGTTAAGTCCTCGGGGAAGGCGCCGGCATCGTCCCCGGTGCAGTACTAACCACGCGGGTGAGTGTGATTTGTGTTTACGTAACTGTACATAGTACGTTACGTATTCTGTGATGGGGTCTACAGGGTCGGCTAAGATATGCTTAGGCCGCCTGAAGGGGTATCGGAATGTCCGTGCGTCATGTTCATAGTCCACAGCCTTACGAATGAGCGGATTGGGATGTACTTTGCCTTTCTCAAAGAATCTCTCTGAGAGTTCTTTGATATAGGCTTTGATAGTGATAAGCTCACAGTCTCTATGCAAGTCGATGTTTCGCATGTAACGGGGGGCACCTGTTGCAATGCGCAAAAAACGGTTTTGAACTCGTTGCAATTGGTTCATCTGATTGTCACTTATGTGTGCGAAAGAGACGCACGCATAAGTGAGTATCGTTCTTATACATGTTTTGTATAAGGTGAGCTTATGTCTTAAGGACATTTTGCTACTCGCGTTGAGTAAAGGATATAATTTGTATAACACAAATTTCGCTTTACGTACGGTATTCGATATATGGTTCGTGAATGACATCGACTTGTTTAGTACTACTCCTAAGTATTTGACAGCCGTGACTTCGGGAATTAATTTTCCGTGCAGACTAATAGGTTGCATTTTCTTACGTTTTAGTCCGTTAAATAATATAGCGTGACTTTTGTCGGGGTGTATATTCCCAGTTTATACCAATACAAGACAAGACCCCGTTTTAAAAGTAATTATTCAAAACTAGCTGTTGCCTGCGACTTCGTCCGCGTTAGCGTAGTAGATCACATCCCAAGTATTTATTGTACAAAAATATTCGATGTACAGAATTGACTTTCCTACGATTTTATTATATGATATAGATGTTCCACGCGGCTTTGCTTGTGTAATTTAGGAATTTCACGCAACCGTAATTTTTTCCCCAAAAAATAACCTATGTCCCTTTACGTGGTCTATTCTTCATGTTTGCCAAATAAAAATTGCTCCAGTAGTAATAATAAGCAATTTCATATAATTTCACCCGTTTTTTTTCCACTTTTTCTCTATTTCTTTGCTCCAATTAGTTTTAGCGTGATAAAATATATAGCCTATAGCCTTCCTCGATAAATAAGCTATCTAACATTGAAATAATTTTTCAAATCGGACCAGTAGTTCCTGAAATTGGCGCGTTCAAATAAGCCCTTTCATATAATTTCCCCCGTTTTTTCCACATTTTCCTCTATTTCTTCATTTCTATTAGTCTTAGCGTGATAAAATAATATAGCCTATAGCCTTCCTTGGTAAATGGGCTATCCAACAGTAAAATAATTTTTCAAATCGGACCAGTAGTTCCTGAGATAAGCGCGTTCAAACAAACAAACAAACAAACTCTCCCCAATTATAATATTATGTAGATGGAACTTACTACACCAGTAGAATGTAGATACATATTTTATTGCTAGAGATCGAATATAGAACTGCAGCGCGTAAATCGGCGCTGCTCCTAAAATTTAATCTTGTGTAGTGAATAAACCTAATTCTGATGTCCTATTTAAAAATGCAGACCTGTCGCGTTTTGGTGTGAAGCCGACTCTAAATATTGAACAAAACAAGCAATAATGAATAATGATTTTGGCACGTCAAATACTATAGGTATTATGATAGTTACATTATGATACCCATAAATATCCATGTTATTATGAAGATAAAACATTTGTTACAGCTGTTAATTTCGTCAGTTACCAGTTACTATTAATTAAGAGCTATCGAGTGCTAATCTTAACGAGCCGTTGGATATATTGTGGTATAATTTTATGCATAGAAGTGTCGGCGCGCCGCGGGAGGCACTCGCGGAGGGCAAGGCGCGACCGACATGTCGCTAGTGGTATACGTGTTGTTAAACCTTATTTTGATATCTCAATTTGTGTTTTACCCGTCGTGACTACCTGCCCGCTCTACCTGTGCCGAATTAAATATCTCACGAACGATTAACACGCCACTTCGGACTAGGAATTCAAAACAATCACGTGTCACCTTCGAATTATTTAGAATTTTAATCGATTCTGCAGCACGATTAATGTATTTAAATAATCGAATACCGAATACAATGACACATAGTTTTCATATCTGATTTATTTGAATTTTGAGGAGTCTTCGTTGGAATGAGTTAACTATTGTGGTATCGGTAGGGCTGCCACCTTTCAAAAACAATAGACCCGGAGGTTTTAGGAATATAGATTTTTTTACTAAAATAAAACATTTTTTTAAGTTTTAAGCATTAAAAAGTATTTAATGAATTAAGGCAAGTACAAAAATATGGTGAATTCATTATAAGTCTATGGGTGAATTACTATTGTTTTTTTTTAAATATAAGTTACCTACCTAGCTAGTGCTAGGCTGACTTGAACCAGCTTGACACTTAAAACTATATTTTTTGTTCTGCAAAGATTGTTTCAGCATATTTTCTTCTTGCTCAGATTTCTTCAAAAACTTCAAAAAATATTCATATTGTAATTATATAATCTTTACAATTAGTTCTGCCTTTACCATGTCCACTGATAAACAGTTTCGCTCGTCTGTCCACAAATTTCCCATTAAAGAGAAGACGCGTTCTACAAAAGCATGCCGCGCGGTGACCCGGAGATATCGATGTTAAACCCGTAGCCCGGACATTTACCATGCAAACCTGTAGACTCCGGGTCAAACCCGGAGAGGTGGCAGCCCTAGGTATCGGGGAGATACGACATCTTCTGGTTACGATAAACGCAGTGCGGCAGTACCAATGTCCAAAATATTCACGACGTGTGATTGACACGACGTACTGTGATAGTACGAATCGTGAGTATGGAGTTAATTGTGTCTTTTTGTTGTGACTGTCAATTTTTGGTTCGATTTCATATTATGACCCGTAGTATGACCCATATCAGTACAGTTAGCCGTCGAATTCAAGTCAGTTCTTAGTAGTATGCTTTTGGGTCAACAATTTTATACAAATGCGCAGGTTTGTAATATTTAAAACATATTATGGAACTTTACCTAATACCTGCCGAATTACAATTTACAATGAGTAGATTTGATGTACATTGTTATAAATTAAATATAAATAGAAGCCATACACTATTTTAACTTGTAGTAAACAATTACAGAGCCAGCTACACAGTACATTTATGCTTTCCGAATCGGCAGTATACCAAACTTTATTCAAATTGCTCCTAAGCATAATGGCAAACGGGAATAAATTCAGACATACTGTCACATTTATAGCACCGATACATATACATAATTATTAATGTATTCACTATTCACGCAAAGAAAAAGTGTAATGAAGTATGAATTTGTTTTTGTCATTCCACTGTATTCTAAACAATATAATATGCCACTTGTTTTAACCGACTTTCAAAAAGGAGGAGTTAATATGTTCGGTGTATATTTATGGTTTAGGCTTATACATGTTGTGTCGTTTGTCATTTTCGACGCACAGTTTGAACGTGGTTCCGGTGCGTGGCGGCGTGGTGGTGGTGCAGGTGGTCTATCCCACGCGGGATGATCGCCACTCAATAATTCACACCCGATGTGGCAGACCGCCTTATTTGTTGTACAAACTCCAAATAATGTCCACTTACCGTGAATACATTGTAAGGTGTAATTTCCAAAATTACTATAATTTGATTTAATGTTGTTAAAGAAATTCATTTTGTTAATTCATTCTAATATCTATAAATGAAATATACTTAACTGCGAAATAGAAAATAACGATTTAATCGCTATTGCTGTGGGATTTTTTTGGAGTCACCGTGTGGCGCGATAATAATTTGCTGGCTGCAAAAAAATTATGCAATATAGCAATTATATTTTTAAATTTTAAGTTACACCCACTGATCTCTATTATACAAGTATGCCGGATCGATGATACCGACCTGCTTTTTGTGCCTATTTGAAGCAGAATCAACGCCCCCATTATGCGGGCTGAGAACTAAATTTGACGTAACTACAACCAATAACAACAGTTATCATCACTAGTATTAGTTCCAAGTACTCTCACTACTGCTATCAGCGCCAATATGGCGGCTTTCAAACGACATTTTTACGTCAGATTTAGTTCTCAACCCCAATAATGGGGGCGCTGATTCCGCTTCAAATAGGCACAAGAAATAGTTGTCATTTCAAAGGGTATCAGCGATCCAGCGTACTTGTACAATTGAGATCAGTGGTTACACCTTGACACCGCCTGAAAGCCTATGGCATAAGGCTTAGGCCCGTATTTTTGGTCAGTACTCAAGATGCATCTCGGTCTCAAGACACGGTTCAGGCTCTGTGATTGGTTAGCTGTCAAAATTTGGACCAATCACAGAGCCGAACCGCGTCTTGAGACCGGGTCGCATCTTAAGTACTGTCCAAAAATACGGGCTTTAGATTAATAAAGTCTCGGAGGTAATACAACTGTGAATACATCGTGTGACGTAACAAAATTCGGGCACTTGAGCGCCCAAGACGCGGGGGGTATCTGCCCGCTCCGCGTCTTACCCACATGAGAATTAACTCACTAGTGGTTCACATCTCTCAATATTATACTTGTTACATCTCATTGAATTATATTCGAGTAACGCTTATCAAATCATCGATTAATACAATTTGAGATAAGGGATTTCCCACGACAAGTAAATTTTAGAATTAATGTGTTCATGAAATGCTTTCACAGGTCAAACGAAGTGGTATAAAATGTTATTCATTATTTAATTTGACAATAATGCCTTTTATTCATCTATATTCCATTTGGATCTAAACGTAAAAACACAATATAACATTTAAATTTTAAACGAATTGACGCCTCGTAAAATAAAGAATTGGACAGTGTCAATCTGATCGAATCTATTTATAAACGTTCAACTTTCGAGGATAAAATTAGAGTTGTAGGTCTACCAGAATCTGATGCCTTTGGACAGCAGATTTCCAAAAAATATCCTTGAGCATTGGATAAATTTATATATTATTTGCATGTTACACACATTGAATCCGTCGCTAAAAGGAAAATAAAAGATCAAAATGTTTTATTTCAATTACCCCGGTATTTGTAGAGTCATTTTACTTTCTCACTTTTTGCCATATCCTGGTAGACATATAAAAATTCGTAGACGCTCGTAGCAGTGCTACGCGCCTTGCGTATTGCGCAAACCATTGATAATATTTTTAATACTCATCTAAAATTATTATAGTTAAATAACATTTGTATGTAAGCAGGGTGTAACAAAAATAAGTGATAATACTTTAGGGTGTGCACGTGTTCCTTGTAGAGAGTTCACTGTAAAAGTAGCAGCGCTGAAAGACCAATTTTTGGAGTTTACTCCTTAAGAATCGATTTTCATATATAAGGCGCCCGGTATGAGAAAAATCCGAGGGGTAAAACCTACTAACAAGTAACGAAAATGTGTCACGTTTTTGGTGCGCACCTTTAGTGCGCAACTTTCTAATTTGGCTGTGAGTGTATTAAGACCATAAAGGTAATATACCTATCGGAATATTATATTATTA
Source organism: Lysandra bellargus (assembly GCA_905333045.1). Classification (NCBI taxonomy): domain Eukaryota; kingdom Metazoa; phylum Arthropoda; class Insecta; order Lepidoptera; family Lycaenidae; genus Lysandra; species Lysandra bellargus. The sequence continues at coordinate 8,012,238 of HG995326.1, forward strand.
TATAATTATATTATTATATAATATTATATTCCGATAGGTATATTAACTTTATGATTAAGACGTACATATGGTATGCTGTATAGGCGACTATGCCTATATACTATATGTTATTATATAATTATATTTTTCAGATAAAAAAGTAGTAGAGTAGTAGATTAGTTCAAATTCGGGGAGGGATTAGCCGAGTTGCCTTTGATGTTAGAAGAAACCCCGTTCCTTTAGGCCTATTGGGAGCGGAGTTATGGCTACTTTAGTAAGACGTTTGACAGTTGCCGAGCTGTCAATGTCAAAGTTTGAATGCTTGTAAATCGGCAACTATTTGTCCTGGATATGGGTTTCTTCGGCTTGATCTTCCTAGATTTTTCTCCTCTATTTGATTCTGGCCTTAGAACTGAGAAAAAAAATTGACGTCTCTGATTTAGTTCAAATTCAGGGAGGGGGTAGCCGAGGTGTTGCCTTTGATGTTAGAAGAAACCCCGTTCCTCTAGGCCTATTGGAAGCTGAGTTATGGCCGCTTTTGTGCGACGTTTGACAGTTGCCGAGCTGTCAATGTCAAAGTTTGAATGCTCGTAACTCGGCAACTATTTGTCCTGGATATGAGTTTCTTCGGCTTGATCTTCCTGGATTTTTCTTCTCTATTCGATTCTGGCCTTACAATTGAGAAAAAAAAATGATGTAAACTTCAGTCGTGCGTCGGAACTCGAAGCTGACACACTTTTTTTTTTCAATTTTGTATGGGGGAATGGGCACTCGGGCCCTTGCCCATACAAAAGTAAAAAAAAATCGTCTTTCAGCACTGCTACTTTCACAGTGAACTCTCTACAAGGAACACGTACACACCCTAAAGTATTATCACTTATTTTTGTTACACACTGTATATATCGTGTATTATTATGGCTAAACATATTATGGTTCCTAACCTAACTCCCAAACACCTAACAATATGGCCAAGTGCTGCTAATATGTTTTGAGTCGAAATATGTTCGTGTGATCGTAACATCGTTGGGTGAATTAATAAGTTAGTCGGAACAACTAAATAACAGTTTTGTGTTGTCCCCGTCAAATTACCGAACAATTGGCCGCCACGATGAGGTACGACGACATTTAATCGCTTGCATATTTGAGCGGGCCCCGTACCACAAGCGGGTGGATTATAAACGCAAAGTGTACATTGCTGGTTTTGCTAAGGCTTAGGTTTAAATAAAACTCGAGTACTTGTTGAATTATACTGCACAGTTATGACTTTACCATAAGAGTTTTAATAATTTAAAACACTGTACTTTAGTAGGGACCTTGCCTCCTCTGTTGCAGATATTAATATGCAATTTTAACAATATACAATCAAACACTATTTTGTATTGTACCTACTCAAAGATCTCGAAGAGTGTCCGCTAAGTCTGAGCTCATAGAATTGGCTGGTCGTGATAGTGTATATTACAGGAACCATTGAGCACTTACGATCTCTTTGGTGCCTTAAACAATCAATGTACAACGTGCAACCGAAGATGCCCACAAATCAAAAACGATGCGGCGAACAGCGGCCTGAGAAGATCGCCATCTGCCGCCCCGCCTGCCGGTCAAATGGAAAAAAGAATTGTTTTAATGTTGTGGTCACGCAGTTTACTTCATTACCCTCCTCACTTATGCACGCCTCGTCCCCGCCGTCTGTAATTTGCTATCATTTTTCTATTGATTCCTAAAAGGGACTACCGAGCGTATTTATTAATTTTTATTTATTGCCCATCGAAAGGAAATAAGAATAGCTTGTATTGTATATGTTACGCTCAAGGACCGAAAACGCTCAATGAGCGGAAAAATAGCTCACAACGCGTTGTGGTCACAGTCACAGTATCGAAACAGACACACTTTTGCTATAATATTAGTATGGATTATGTAGAGCTGCTAGGTAGGAATGTTACATTTAAATATTTTTTTTTGCCTTTTTTTGCTCTATAACGGTACGGAACACTTCGTGCGCGAATCTCGGTAAGTACTCGAAAATATAGTCTATATTGTGATAAGTTGAAAATGGCGAAATATAGAGATAAGGCTCTTAAAAATACGTGTGATAGCTCATTAGATCCGGAATGACGTCTAAAAAAATGTATCGGAAGGTGTATTAAGTTTACTTCATTTAAAAAAATCATCAAGCTATTTAAAATGCACGAAAATGTTAAGTAATAGTGATGGGCTCAATACTTTGTGCATATTTTAAACAAAACTTTGTTGCTAAGAACTAAAGAAAACAAAAAAATAGAAGCAGGCAATATTAATGCTATAAAAGATTGATGAACTGAAAATATAATTAGATAGTATTACATAACATTCAATGTAGCATTCAATATAATATTATGGCAATGATTTTAATGTCTGTTATTATGAACATGACAGAGGACGTGTAACAATTAGAAGCACGTAACAGGATGGCCTACTAGCAATTAAAATATTTAATTTAAGCTAGCAACACTTGCTTATTTATTATTATTTATAAAATAAATGTTATAAAACGATCAATATTTCTTAAGTATACCTTATAACTTATAAGTAAGGCTTTTAAGAGACTTTTGGAATTACAGTGGTGTTCACTGTTCAGTGTTAAACCACGTAGTCAGGTAAAGCTTATGCAAAATGAATTACTAACGCACCACGTCGTAAGTCGCCTTACAATGCAACGATTTTCAAATATGGATCTAGTGGGGTGATAAAAAAAGAGAAACCAAAATTATTTTCGTGTTTTGTTATCAACATAACTTGAAATACTTATATTGTTTTAGAATTTAGATTATTGTTGAACTGCAGTACTCAGTAGGTCGCTTACAAAGGAAACTTATTTTATATCATGCTATAAAATAAAGAAAATAGTTTACTGTATACAATTTACAATAATTCTTGTGCCATCCCTAGGCTTGGGAAAATATTATGGTGTGTCGTAGATCAGGGTAGTAATGTACATTTATTACAGAAGCGAAGCGACTAGGCTCTCCCAAATATTTAAGGCCTAATGACATAACAGGTTGCAGGCCGGACAGTACGACAAAATTATATTATACTAGGTGCCCCGGCAAACGTTTCTTTGCCATAATAATATAAAGTATTTCGAGCATGATATTATTATTTTATTGAAGTGACTAAATAAGTATGTCACCATGGCAACGTCGATCGCTATCCCGTCGCACAAACAATGGTCACCGTCAGTCTCATGTTGTAATAATTTACTATTATTTATTCAACAAATGCACTTATCAATATATAAAGTACCCAGTAGCCGATTCTCAGACCTACTGAATATGCATATAAAATTTGGTAAAAATCAGTAAAGCCGTTTCGGAGGAGTTCGTGGACTAACATTGTGACACGAGAATTTTATATATAAGAAGATTAATGTCGGTATTTTATTGTTAGCAAAAACGTACCTATATGTACTTAAGGTTAATACAATGTAGTAGATATACTAATTATTAAGGCCAGTTAGACCCTAAAATTAGCAGGTCGATGTCTGTCAGTACGAATATCGACATAAAGGACATTAAAATAACATTCATATCGGCGCGCCTTGCACAGTGACGGTTACGACGCTCGCCGCGTTTCTCGATCGACCGTTCTCGAACGGTCGATCGTTTAATTACCGAAGTAAAAAAACCTTTTTACTTCGATAATTAAACCAAAATGCAAAATATAATCACAAATTATTCTTCTTTAAGTTATGAGCTTTTCGTAATCATATGATTTTTGAAAGTAAAACTATCAATAAGCTTCATGAAAAATAAAAAAATATCACAAAATATTCGAATTTAGCCTCCTCTTCAGAGTTATTTTTGATCGAGTGAAGTTTTCAATATTATGTTTCGAAGCTGAAGGGTTAAGTAAACAACAATGTGTATTTTTTTGGCTTTTAAAAGTCACTATTTATTTGTTTATTATAGTTTCAAAGTCATGTAAAATTGGGTCTAGGTATAGGGATTAGGGCCTTCAAGTTTTGTAAATTTCGTAAGTAGTTTTTTCTCAAACTTCCTTTTTTACAATTTTCAAATTTTTGTTGCTTCGTACCTACTGAGTAACTTTTAAACTCTTCTTAAAATTTTTGTTTATAAGTAAATTTCTTTTTAAAATGATTGTAGGTAGTCGGCCAAAAAAATACTTAATTATGTACTCAATTACTTACTTACTTACTTGTATACTTAATTACTTAATTATCGTCATGTCTTTCGTTATCAAAACGTTTTTATTTACATCAAGTTGTTTGACATGGTTGAAATCTAAAATATCTCGCAAGTCAGGAAATTTCACAATATTGTGAAACTTTTTGTTTGATTAGATAACGTAACGACATTTTACTCTAGCCTCTTTCGGATTAATGACCAAGTACGAGTCAGCACAAAATGGTCAGTCATCAATAGATTCGTTTAAACTATGAACAAATTGTTGAAGCTGGAATAACTTACCTTTACCATACCTTTACCAGAAAAAAGTTTTAATTTACGATAATATTTATTGTTATCTCCCCTTGGACGTTAAAGATTCCGATAGTGATGATATCGGTAAGATTATTAATTTACTAAAACAATTGCGGCCATTGGCCTCCAAAGATTTCTGTTTTGGTTCTTTTTATTAAAAAAAAACCTAAGCAATAGTAAGATGTTTAAAGATATCATATTACTTTACACGTGCATGCCCAATATGATTGGCAGGCATACTTTTAACTAGATAACTTGGTCCTTATTATATCGTGATAAGGGTCATTGTGTTCCTACATAGCTGTACGTTCCTCGTCGGTCGGTAGCGGTATGCGCGTGAACTGTCACTTGTCAGTTATCTAGCCGAAACCACACTACAACGTAGTCCTACGTACACTCAACTAATATTAAATTGTAATTATTATAATATGTGGTGTAAATATTATCATGAGACGAGAGATATAATGTATGATTCCATACAATAGGTCTAAATATGATGCCATTACATGTAGACTATTTTTTTACCCGACCACGGCGAAGCAAAAAGGAGGGTTATGATTTTGACCTGTATGTATGTGGGTATGGATGTTCATCTGTTACCTCGTAACTTTAAAACTACTAATCTGATTTGGACAAATGAGGTGCCACTGGAAGCCTCTTAAGAGCCCGGGTTACCCTCGAAATTCTCATACATACGTAATACCAAAATAATTTTGTCATACGAAAATATTTAACTTGTTTGAGTTATTTTTCGGCTTAAAATAGTAATTACCTAGGTTCCTGGACAAAAATTAACTTCAAAATATTTAAACACTAAAAAAAAATTTTTGTGTATAAATTTTTTTTATTAAATTTACTACTAAATATTTAAATACTAAAAAATATTTTTTAGAGTAGAAATATTTTGTAGTAAATTTAATATTTATGTATATATTTTTTAGTGTTTTACTCTATTTTTAGTGTTTAAATATTTAGTAGTAAATTTAGTAAAAAAAATTTATACACAAAAAAAATTTTCTTAGTGTTTAAATATTTTGAAGTTAATTTTTGTTCAGGAACCTAGGTAATTACTATTTTAAGCTGAAAAATAACTCAAACATGTTAAATATTTTCGTATAACAAAATGATGTTGGTATTACGTATGTATGAGAATTTCGAGGGTAACCCGGGCTCTTAATCGTCCGCTGAATCGACATCATACTGCATACATGACGTCACGTTAAATTGACCTTAGCGAAATCTAGGTGACATAAAGGAAAGAACAAAAAAAATCTTGACGGCGTCGTGTGAGGTATCAAATAACAGAGCTTTGTTAGCACATTTCAAATATGTAATCATTATTCGTTATTTCTTACGGGTTTTCCTGCAATCACCTGATTTTCATATAATCAGTTCAATACGTTGACACCGTCAGGTTTTTGTTCTTTCCTTTATGTCTCCGTGATAGCGCTAAGGCCAATTTAATGTGACGCCATGTAGCCTATAACCAGCGGACGATTAAGAAGCTTCCAATGACACCTCATTTGTCCAAATCGGATTAGTAGTTTTAAAGTTACAAGAGGGAACAGATGTACATCCATACCCACATACATACAATATACATATTACATACATACATACAGATCAAAATCATAACCTTCCTTTTACTTCGCCGTAGTCGGGTACAAATAAAACTGGATTAAATACATAAATAAAGTTTTAAACTATCCGTATGTCGCAAAATAGACTTATCTAAATGTAATTCCAATTTAATTTTGTAATGCATATATTATATGTAAATTAATACAATATCGTTTTTTGATACAGGTGAAATTTTGTGTTGTGACTTGTGGCGTAAAATATTTTGTGTCTGCAATAAATTAAATATACATTTCTCAATTATTGATTTTAAATAAAGTTTTAGTGAGCGTCTCTCATTATACGGGAAACCATATCGCATGAATATAATATTGATATTGCTCTATATTGTACATTGTTGTAATGGTTGTAATACTATTTGTTTATTTGTGGTCAAACTACGTCAGTCGAAGGCCTAGCAGGGAGACAAGGAGTGAATATTTTCTAGGACGAATTGAGTTACAGCTTTGATAAAAATGTTATGTTCCATATTATATCTAATCTATGAAAAGCAAAAAGACAATAATTAGGGCCTGTTTCACCACTTCCTGGTAAGACTATCCACCACTTAACTTGACAGATAGAGTATGGAGAATCTGATAGAGATAGCCTATCCGGCACCTTATCAGAAAGTGGTGAAACAGGCCCTTAATCTCTTACTATAGTAATCTGTAGTAACTTATCTATAAGATACAGGATTACGGAGTTTAAAAAACAATTGACTTTGTAATAAATATTAGTTGACATTTAATAGTATCTATTTTTAAGTTGATAATAAAGATATTAGTAATCTATCCAAATTCCAAGCAGATATTATTACAACTACGTCTTACATTAAGGCGCTATATTGAAAAAACTGTCCTTTTTGACGTAATACTATAGGACCCTCAGAAATGTTACAAATCTGGTAATGAGATATACATATTATTACGGATACGGGCAGTTGTTTACGTGTTACGAATACGGGCAGTTGTTTACCTGCGCGCGACAGTTGCGCGTACCTTCTAGAAAAGCCCGACCCTTGTTTATGTGATTGCGTGTTTACGTAAACAATCAAAAATAGAACGCTCCAGAATTCGACGCGGGCCATATAAAAGGTAAACAAGCCGGCATCAAGGCGAGCGATCATCAAGGCGACTTCAAAGTGAGACAAGTGATCAATAGTGAGTGATTGTGATAGTGAACTAACGACTCGGCTACGACCTAGGACAGTGATAGTGCTCAGTGATTTGGATCTAGTGCTTAGTGTTTGGACTTAGTGATTTGTGTGAGCTAGTGTTTGTAAATAAAGTCTTCAAGAGAGTCACCAGGTCTTTCTCTCCGAATCCTCGAACCCTAGCACGTAACAACTGGTGTCGGAAGTGAGATTTGGAAGATGTCATTGACTCCGAGAGAGGACTTCGAGGGAAGTGTCAGAACAAGGGCGCAACGGGCTGCGGAGGCCACATCCACTGGGGACCAAGCTCCGCCCACTGAGGGACAGGCCCCGCCCACTGGCTCCGCCCACCGGGACCCGCCCACTGGCCACGCCCCCCAGGCTCCGCCCACTTTGGGCGTGGCCACGCCTACTGGCCACGCCCACCAGACTACTCAGGCCACGCCCACTGGCCCCGCCCACCGGGCTCCGTCTACTGGCTCCAGCCACCAGGCATCGCCCGTAGTTTCTACGGCCCCTCAAATGGTTCCTCAATTGGAAAGCATAATTGGGTTAATTCAGGCTTTGCAAGATTCTCAAAGGGCAATGATGGAGGCACAAGACCGCAAGCTCAGCGCCTTGCAGGAGTCACAAGAGCAACAAAAAGTCCTCCAAGAAAAAGCACTTGGAGCTATAAAGGATGTCAATGACACGGTGACAAAGCTTCGTAAAGATGTCGACGTAATGGACGAACGAGTGACGGGGTTAGGATTGGATGTGGAAAATGTGAAAACCGGCCTCACTGAACTTCAGAAGAAAGTAGTGCGCCTGGAAACCACAGGAGTGGCGGTGTCAAGTGGAACTACCGGAGTGGTGCAAGTGGTACAAGGACCAAGAGTTAAAGTGCCACCATACGACGGTACTACTTCATGGAACGCTTATCGTCAGCAATTCCAGACGGTTGCTTCTGCCAACGGATGGACTGACGAACAATGCCTGACCGCTCTCACTGTTGCGCTCAGAGGGCAAGCTTTGTCGGTCCTAGAAGCACATACAGGGAAGGGGTTCCAAGACCTGATGGAGGCCCTTGAATCCAGATACGGGGAGCGACACCTGGAGCACGTGTTCCGTGCTCAACTTCGCGACAGAGTCCAACGCTCAGGAGAGGGACTACAGCAATGGGCGTTGGAAATTGAAAAACTCGTCAAGAAGGCACACCCAGGAGCCGATTCCAAAATGGTCGACACGAATATTGTACAAGCATTTGTCGACGGAATCAGGGATCTGGAGGTCAGAGCTGCAGTAAGGCTACGTCACCACACCTCGCTAAAGGAAGCGTTGGCGCATGCTTTAGAGGTCGAGGCTGTTCGGCGTGACATACGGCAGACCTATAAGATCCGCGAGGTCCCCGAGGAAGTCAGGGAGGTTAAGGCTCCTACGAAGAGAAATTATGGAGCCATGTGCTATAAGTGCGGTGAGAGGGGCCATCTTCAGCTCAACAGCCCGCAGAAGGAGACCCATCTGGCAAGGATGAAAAGTCTCGAGGAACGCATGAAACAAATAAAGGAGCTGAAGAAACAGGGGGCTTCAGCCAGGACTAAGAGGCGAGTACTGGCTGACGCGGAGGAAGCCCCAATAACTGTTGCCTCCCAAGCAAGCAGCGGGAATAGTCTTGTGGTTCAGGGGGCTATTAACGGGTCGGATTGCAAAATGACTCTAGACACGGGAGCCTCTAGAACAATAGTGAACCCAAATTTGGTAAAAGCCGCAAGGAGGCACAAGAGGAGAAGTGACTGTCGGCTTCTTACTGCCTCCGGTCAGCCAATACCCGTCCTGGGAGAAATGTCAGTTACGATTAATGTAGGGGGGTCCTCATACCTTCATGACGTTATTGTGGCTGATATTATGGATGATTGCATCTTGGGTTTGGATTTCATGAAGAAGCATAACTGCAGAATTAATGTTGCTGACGGAGTTTTCAAGTGTGGTGAAGAAGAAATTTTCATCCTTGGAGGCGCCAGCGGGAAAGTCGCATGTGTAAAGGAAGTCATCATACCTGGACGAGCGGAAGCTAGAGTGCTCGTAAAACTACCGGCAGCTGGAAAGAAGAAGTCAAACAGATGCGTGTTGATCGAAGACATACCTACCAAGACATCAGCGCGAAAACTGATGACGGCGAGAACCCTTGTTAGTGGAAGCAGTAACGCTGTGGTCAGGGTTTTGAATCTGGGTGATCACGAGATCTGCTTGAACAAAGGTGACGTCATTGGAAAGTGCGAGGAAGTTGTCTGGATGAGAAAGTGTAGTTCGATCACAGGCTCAGACTCAGCCAACAGCAGCAACTATGGAATAGTGACTGAGCTACTCGATGACTGCAAGAGTAATCTGACTTATTCGCAGAGCATGAAAGCTAAGAAGTTTTTACAACGCCACGCGAATATCTTCTCCAGTCAGGAAGGCGACCTTGGAAGAACGTCGATGGTTCAGCACAGGATAGATACCGGAAACGAGAACCCAATTCGTCAACGAGCAAGACGGATACCCATTGCGAAGGAAAAACAAGTTGAAGGCCTTTTGGAGGACATGAGAAGGCATAAGATTATTGAACCGTCTGCAAGTCCGTGGTGCTCACCTGTTGTGTTGGTGAAGAAGAAAGATGGCAGCACAAGATTTTGTGTGGACTACAGGCGTCTCAACGATGTCACTAAGAAGGACAGCTATCCATTACCTCGAATCGACGACACTCTGGATACCTTGAGTGGCATGAAATGGTTCTCGACCCTGGACCTGAAATCGGGATACTGGCAGGTGGAAATTCATCCAAAAGACAAGGAGAAGACAGCTTTTTCCACCGGTAAAGGTTTATGGCAGTTTAACGTCATGCCCTTTGGATTGTGCAACGCACCTGCCACATTCGAGCGACTCATGGAGTGTGTACTGGCAGGCTTAGTTGGAGAGGCTTGCTTAGTCTACTTGGACGACGTCATCATTGTTGGCCGCGACTTTGAGGACCATTTGCGAAACTTAGAACGAGTTTTCGCCAAAATAGAGGGGGCCAAGTTAAAGTTGAATCCGAAAAAGTGTCGTTTATTCAGGAGTAAGGTCAATTATCTCGGCCATGTTATCTCCAGTGATGGAATCCAGACGGACCCGGAGAAACTGGAAGCAGTTCAAAATTGGCCAACCCCTAAGAACAAAACTGAAGTGCGGGCATTTCTCGGCCTATGCTCCTACTACAGGCGTTTTGTTAAGGGATTCTCGGAGATAGCCAAGCCATTACATCGGCTGACAGAAGATAAACGACAGTTTATTTGGGACGAGACTTCTGAAGATTCTTTTCAGAAACTGAAGAAACATCTGTGTGAAACACCAATCCTGGGGTATCCACAACCTGAAGGTCAGTTTATAGTCGACACTGACGCAAGCAACACGGCCATTGGAGGGGTGTTATCTCAAAAACAGGGCGAAAGAGAAGTTGTAATTGCATATTTCAGCAAATCTTTATCTAAGCCAGAGAGAAACTACTGTGTGACAAGAAGAGAACTCTTGGCTGTTGTAAAGACGCTACAACATTTCAGCAAATATCTCATCGGCAGACAGTTTTTACTGCGAACTGATCACGCAGCGTTGAAGTGGCTACTGCAATTCAAGAACCCTGAAGGTCAAGTAGCTCGATGGATTGAACAGCTCCAGGAGTACGACTTCAAGACGGAACACCGCAGCGGAAAGGCGCATGGGAATGCCGACGCCCTTTCACGAAGACCGTGTTCAGAGGACTGCCAACATTGTGTTAAGCAGGAATCTAATGAAGTGACATTAAAGTTAACGAAAACAAGTCCTTTGGGTCCATGGGAGAATGATGCTATGAGGGAGGCTCAAGAAACAGATGACGACCTACGGCACATCATCACATGGAAGAAACGAGGTGACGAAAAACCAATCTGGAGTGAGGTGGCACCCACTGGCGCTGTCACTAAGGCGTACTGGGCGCAATGGGACAGTCTGATACTTCAAAATGGAATACTTTACCGAAAATGGGAAAAGACTAACGGCAGAGAGTTCCATCTTCAGATAGTTGTCCCAAGAACGAGAGTACCGGATGTTCTCCGTGAAATACACGATGGCGTATCAGGAGGTCATCTAGGTGTTAAGAGGACGTTAACAAAAGTGCGAGAACGATTCTACTGGTTGCATTGTCGAGATGATGTGCAGGATTGGTGCCGCAAATGCACTACTTGCGCTGCAGTGAAGGGACCACAGACCAGGAGCCGTGGGAACCTGCGGTTGTATAACGTTGGCGCACCGTGGGAACGAATTGCAGTTGACGTAGCTGGGCCATTTCCCGTGACGGAATCGGGAAACAAGTACTTTATGGTCGTCATGGACTACTTCACCAAATGGCCCGAAGTGTTCGCCATACCAAACCAGGAAGCTACAACAGTTGCTTCTAAGCTAGTCGAAGAAGTGATATCTCGCTTTGGTGTGCCTCTCGAAATCCATTCCGATCAGGGCAGGAACTTCGAATCGCAGGTCTTCCAGGAAGTGTGCAGAATTTTGGGAATGCATAAGACGAGGACCACCGCGTACCATCCACAGTCTGATGGAATGGTTGAGAGATTTAACCAGACTCTAGAGAGGCATTTGGCGAAATTGGTAGATGATAGACAAAAGGATTGGGACAAGTATATACCACTCTTCCTTCTCTCGTACCGTACCGCCGAGCATGAGAGCATAAAAGCTACCCCGGCATTTGTCAATTACGGTAGAGAACTACGAATACCAATAGACCTCTTGACAGGAGCGTCACCGGGGGAACCAAAGACCGTACAAGACTATGTCTGCGATTTAAGGGAAAAGATGCACTACATACACGCCATGGTTCGGGAAAATGGGTTACAGTCAAGTGAGAACATGAAGACCAGATACGACCGGAAAGCGAACACGAGCGGCTTCGAAGAAGGGTCACTGGTATGGCTGCATAACTCAACTCGCCGAAAAGGGAAATCTCCAAAGTTGCAGACCAAGTGGGACGGCCCATATAAAGTGGTTACCCGATTGAATGATGTGACTTACAGGATTCAAAAGCCACCAAGAGGCACATTCAAAGTGGTACACATAGACCGTTTGGCGCGTTATCATGGCAGTAACAACGATGCTCGGGACGAGCATCTCTAAGAGGGGAGTAGTATTACGGATACGGGCAGTTGTTTACGTGTTACGAATACGGGCAGTTGTTTACCTGCGCGCGACAGTTGCGCGTACCTTCTAGAAAAGCCCGACCCTTGTTTATGTGATTGCGTGTTTACGTAAACAATCAAAAATAGAACGCTCCAGAATTCGACGCGGGCCATATAAAAGGTAAACAAGCCGGCAGTCAACTCAGTTCGATCCGAGCGATCATCAAGGCGACTTCAAAGTGAGACAAGTGATCAATAGTGAGTGATTGTGATAGTGAACTAACGACTCGGCTACGACCTAGGACAGTGATAGTGCTCAGTGATTTGGATCTAGTGCTTAGTGTTTGGACTTAGTGATTTGTGTGAGCTAGTGTTTGTAAATAAAGTCTTCAAGAGAGTCACCAGGTCTTTCTCTCCGAATCCTCGAACCCTAGCACGTAACAATATCTTCATAGCCTTATCTAGGTTTGAGAAGAACCAGAAACACGATTAATGTATTTTGCCTCGATACATTTCTCGATCGAATTGACCTCTTAAAGTTACGAAATTTGAAGATTATTTTTAAACGAAAATAGATGTATTGTAGGAAATTAGTCTAATTGATAGACACCTTTGCAACTCAAAATCGTATAGAAGCATTTTGCTTTAATGCTCTTAGTTATTTTTAAATAATTAAAATTACGTTTTTGCATGTTTCCCGAGCGAGCCGATAGCTTCTGGCCGCAGCGTATTCACGACTTTATAGTCATACAAATTAAGTATAAAATTGCCCTTGCGGTAAAATTACGGCTTAAGAGTCCGTATACGAAATTTTTCCGATTTTGCCGAAATTGCAAAGATTCGCTACAGAAATATTATTAGGTTTTTTCCCCTTATTAGACTAAAATATATATATATATATATATATATATATATATATATATATATTAATTATTAGATTTAAAATATATTTAAGCGCGGAAAGCCGACTCGAACTTGCGGCGAGAAAATATATAATGTGAGATTTAGGTTGTTTTGAATCGTGTTTTTTTGGCACAATTTGTTTTTTTTTTTTCTTTTTTCTCGAATAGGATAGAATTTTATCTATAGATTATTTCTGTCGTTTTCTTTTTATGAATTACAGCTCCAAGTTGCCGAAATTAACAGCAATTCTTTGCCCATTTTCTCTAAAATTTTGCCGAGTTACATATTTTTTTACTCAACTATTTCATATTAAAGTGGTTTAAAAGTTTTATAGACGACTTTCTCAACAGTAGGTACATCGTATTTTTTTCATACCGTTAAGACGTCAATACAATCCATAAACAGGTGATATTCTAAACCTTTTACAGCAAAAATCACAAAACTGTCCCGGGTTTGAGTTGGATTATTTAAAAATACTCAAAAAAATAAAAAATCTAGCTCCAACACTAGATTATAACTGAAATAATCTTACATGTTGTGCATTAAAACTTATAGAAATACTGTATTTTAACTGTTAAATCACGTCTGTAAAATCAGCGAAATCGGCAAATTTCGTATACGGGACCTTAACGCCCCGTGCCTTGTGTGTCAATATTTTCGTCTGCGTTTTCCTGGCAGTCAATTGCTTATATCCTACTAATATTATAAAGGCAAAAGTTTGTTTGGATGTATGGATGTGTGGATGTTTGTTACTCTTTCACGCAAAAACTACTGAATGAATTTTAATGAATCTTTACAATAATATAGCTTATTCATCAGAATAACACATAGGCTACAATTTTCACCGACTTTCAGAATAGGGGAGGTGTTATGTTCGTTTTTTTTTTTTATATTCAACGATTTACTCCGCCGTTTGTGAACCAATTTTCAAAACTTTTCAAATTTTTTGTTTTTGGTATGTAACAGAATATTATCCCAATTTGGTACTATATTCACAAAAGTGGTGATCTCAGAAGGGATCCGTAAGTAATCGAGAGAACTTCTCAAAATTTATATTTAAAAACATGTGGTGACTTCGGTTTCATGAGAAGTATTCTGAACATATTATGCTACCAAAAAGTAAGATTTTGCACCAAGGTATACCATGGTTCGAAAGGTGCTGAGAGAACTCCTGTTTCTTAATAGATACAAGTTTGGGAGTTTCGGCGTTGTTTTAAGAACGGAAAGCATATAATGCTACTATGAAAATTACATTCATCATCATTATATCTACCATATTATGCCATGCATCGTCCCATGATTATGAGCCTATTATGACCCTATTATTGGTAGGTACTTTTCATAGTCTATACTCTATTAGATCGAGCTTCCATTTTGTTAAGCGATTTTTAAAAATCTATAGCTACTTATATTGTTATTAATTTGAAGAGTTTTTTTTTTTTATTTGATTGAACGCGCTAATGTCAGGAATTATTAGTCCGATTAAAAAAAATATTTCATAAGGCTATTATTATCACTTTATATTATCACGCTGAAACTAATAGGACCGAAGGAACATAGGAAAATGTGGTTAAAACGGAAAAAAAATTTTTAGAAAGGTATTCACGAACTACTGAAGCAATTTTTATGTTATTTGGCACAGATATGGAGCATATTTTATATATGGGACATATTTTAAGCTACTTTGTTGTGGGAAAATGCACGGTTTTTGTAAAATTCCTAATTTACGCGGGCGAAGGCCCGCGGGATGTCTAGATAATAATATCTATACATATTATAAAACAAAGCCGCTTTTTTCCCTCATGTCCCTTTGTTTCCTTTAATCTTTAAAACTACGCAACGGATTTTGATGATTCTTTCAGTGTTAGATAGCCCATTTATCTAGGAAGGCTATAGGCTATTTTTTATTACGCTAAGACTAATAGGTGCGAAGAAATAGAGGAAAATGTGGAAAAAAAGGATAAAATTATTTGAAAGGGTTGAACTCGCTAATCTCAGGAACTACTGGTCCGATTTGTTAAATTATTTCAGTGTTAGATAGCCCATTTATTGAGGAAGGCTATAGGCTATATTTTATCTCGGTAAGACTAATAGGAGAGTGTGGAAAAAACGGGGGAAATTATTTGAAAGGTAAGCCCTTTCAAATAATTTCCCCCGTTTTTTTCATTTCTCGCGAACTACTGGAGCAATTTTTATGTTATTTGGCACAGGTAAGAAATAGACCACTCGATTTTGATCATTTTTTCAGTGGATATATATTTTATACCCGTGCGAAGCCGGGACGGGTCGCTAGTATAATATTATAATATTCAAATTGTAAAGGATATTAAAATATTCATAGAAACCTTTTAAGTACTTTTGTAATGTACCTAAAAGTTTAATAATCGTGGTCACCTCGGGTCAGGTGTCAGAAGTAAGACGAAGTGTCAGATCTGACACCGACTGACGTTAGCGGTCCAGCGCCGCAGCGTGCGCGCCGCCCGACCGTGCCCCTAATTTGACGAAATCGCTCAACTAAATATGAATCACACTGATAAACATTTTATAACTATTCATATTAAAGAATTTATGGTAAAATATTTTGATAACAAGTTCAGAAATTATTTTCCTGTTAGAACGCCACATAACAACGATTAAAATATAAGTTGGAAGTTACAGGTCGCAGTTTCTTTATCTTATACTAGCGACCCACCCCGGCGTCGAACGGGTATAAAATATATAGCCACTGAAAAAATGATTAAAATCGATAGCCTATGATCCTTCACGTGGTCTACTTCTTATCTGTGCCAAATAACATAAAAATTGCTCCAGTATAGTTCGCGAGATAAGCCCTTTCCAATAAATTCCCCCCTTTTTTCCACATTCCTATTAGTCTTAGCGTGATAAAATATAGCCTATAGCCTTCCTCAATAAATGGGCTATCTAACACTGAAATAGTTTTATAAATCGGACTAGTAGTTCCTGAGATTAACGCGTTCAAGTTAACCCTTTCAAATAATTTTCCCCCTTTTTTCCACATTTTCCTCTATTTCTTCGCTCCTATTAGACTTAGCGTGATAAAATATAGCCTATAGCCTTCCTCGATAAATGCGCTGTCTAACACTGAAAGAATCATCAAAATCCGTTGCGTAGTTTAAAAGATTAAAGGGAACAAAGGGACATGAGGGAAAAAAGCGACTTTGTTTTATAATAATTACTAGCGACCCGCCCCGGCGTCGCACGGGTATGAAATATATAGCCATTGAAAAAATTATTAAAATCGATAGCCTATGATCCTTCACGTGCTCTACTTCGTATTTGTGTCAAATAACATAAAAATTACTCCAGTAGGTCGCGAGATAAGCCCTTTCAAATAATTTCCCCCGTTTTTTCCACATTCTCATATTAGTCTTAGCGTGATAAAATATAGCCTATAGCCTTCCTCAATAAATGTGCTATCTGACACTGAAAGAATTTTTCAAATCGAACCAGTAGTTCCAGAGATTAGCGCGTTCAAGTTAGCCCCTTCAAATAATTTTCCCGTTTTTTCCACATTTTCCTCTATTTCTTCGTTTCTATTAGTCTTAGTATGATAAAATATAGCCTATAACCTTCCTCGATAAATGGGCTAACACTGAAAGAATCACCAAAATCCGTCGCGTAGTTTTAAAGATTAAAGGGAACAAAAGGACATGAGGGAAAAAAAGCGACTTTGTTTTATAATAAGTATAGATGTATAGAGTATAGATAGATGATCTTATCAATTTTTTGTTAAAATTTTCCTTAAACGTAAAGTGTATATTATAGTTTGCAGGAAATGTGACCAAAGATACCACGCCTAGGTTTAGCAAAGTCTGACCGTTATAAGATTGATATGAATTTTGCACATTCTTTACTTAAAAATATTTACAATTAAATTTAATACCGCGTAACTTACAACATTATATAAACATTTAAGAGATTCACGACAATTTCTTTGAATCTTTGAACTCTACAAAAGTCAACTACTAAAGGTAGTCCGTAGTAATAATATGAGTATACGAAGTACGTAGACATTCACATATTTCAGGTCTACACAATGATATTAATAATTCACAACATAAAAAAGACAGATTGTATGGCGAAACTCGATCATAGAACTAGTAGCATCAGATAGCATCTACAAAGGTATCGTTTTTCACTCGACTACCCCGGCCGATGCTATCGCTGTTTGCACAAACTATTGGCGTGAGATAAGCTTTTTTCCATATTGTTCGTGTTCTAATACCCTTATTGATGCTAAACGGTTCCCTAATGGACGGTTTTTGTCCGTTATTAACAAATAACGCAGTATTTTTTGTGCCTTGAAAGTTTCACGTTGCACGACGTTTCCAAGTTACTTTCACATTACTGGGCAAAGACTTTGTAATACTCTCTTTATGACTTTTCAGGATTTATGTAAATAGAGAATTATGTCTTATGTCTGAGATATATATGAGTACTTACCTACACTATTTCAAAAAATCTAGAGGACCTAGTATTTCTGCTTGTGATCTAGCTAAAACGCATCCAACGTATGTAAGAGGAATACATAGAAATATTATGTTGTCTAATCTAACATTAACAATGCTCCAAGAAGGTACAAAAATGTGGTAAAAATGCAGTAATTTGAGGCCAGATTTGTACCGGACATGACCGCAATCAGGAAACGATGTCATTTGAATCTCTTCAAAAGAAACAGTGCTTTATTATTTCCTAAACATTCTATGGGATTATCTATTATTTGGTCACCCTGAAAAGATACAATCAATGCGAAATATGATAAGTTTATTATATCGATATTTGCTATTTTTCGGCTTAGCTATTGTTGGGGCGAACATGAATGTAGATAAGATCGGCTTTGTCCTCACGTAGGCTTGGGTTTCGTGATATAGGTGGTTTGTTATTGTGTACAGTTTTATTATTATATTATTTTCGGCCGCTTAGCGCCGATCCTATCTATCTGAATCTGTTCCAAATACTCGATAATAAGTAATAATTTGAAAAACATCAAAAGCGTTGTTTTTGTTGTAAAAAAATTAATTTATCGATATCTGTATCAAAGCCAGAGCTTCGACCAAAATAATTACCTACTGTTGTTTTTTTTTCAAATTTCGGTCAAAGCCAAATGTAATAAAATCCTTACGAAATACAAAATGTATCGCACGAAGAATGAGGAAGAAGTTTTTTTTCACACTTTCATATTTTGCTGCAATTGACTGCTATATTCTGTGTACTTACATTTAATAATTTAAGAATTGTCCAAGTTAAAATGTTGGATTTTTATCGATCTAAATCAAATATACTTGTAGCACATAGGTATGAAGTTTACTATATAATCTCTTAGACATATTCCTAAACCATTGGCTAATGGGGCGACTAACCCAAAATTTTCGATTTTATAATTAATTTTATACTTGTAAATAAGCCCCGAATTGTTTGATTTTCTAAAATTTGATACTACATTATATTCCCGAGAATTCGATCTGAGCAAAACACGATATCTTAAAATTTTCTCGATAGAAATAAATCACAAAGATGAATTTAATTTTCAAGAATTTTTCATTTATTGCCACAACCGTGCATTGAACTAGCTTAATATTTTAACACAATCTATAAAATTCTATCATTGTGAAATCGACCTAGCGGATTTTAGAAATGTTGTATATTTATCGAGTTATTGAGAAAAAAACTAATTTGGCGATGAATCCGCGCCGTCCTTTATCACGGCATATGAAAAGACGGGCGCGAGTTTGAAGAGAGGACGACGTTTGATTTTTTGGGTTAGTCGCCCTCTTAACTGCTTTGGCTTTGGTCAAAAATATTCGAACTATCATCACGATTCTTATGAATTAAAAATGTTTATTATTGTTTGATTTTTTATCGTACAAACATCGTAAACCTGAAATTAGGTGGTAAAATGATTAACCGGCTATCTACTGATACAAAATCATTAAGTATATTTGGACGTATTGTGACTTCGATGATAACGCGGTTATTTAGTGTCCGGGTAGAAGTTCACTTGCCAACTCATTCGTCGTACAAATGTCATATTTGCATGACGAAAACTATCTACTCCCCTCAAAACTATCTACTTTGCTCTATATCAATTATTGCATTCTAGCTTGGGGAGGCTGTTCATCTTCTACTCTTCTTCCACTGGAAAGAGCGCAGAGAGGAGTACTGAAAGTAGCATTGGAGAATTTGGAGAAGCCCTTAAGATACTTTACAAAAATCCTATACGATGAGACCAAGGTCCTTAGCGTCAAAAAAACTCTAGTAAGAGTGTTTGAAGCAGTACATAAATCTATAGTTAAATGTCAACATACGACCAAATGCCTAAAAAAAGAATTTTTAAAGTCCCTAATGTCCCTGTATCCACTTTTTCGCCTACCGATTTGGAATTTTTCTGCCTCCTTATATCTATAATAAATTTGTAAATTTTGTTTTGAAACTATACTCTCTAGGTACATAATGAAAAATTTTTACCCAATCATTGCGGTCCTGTTTAGGCTAAACAGAAATAAAGTAGTTATTTCTGTTTAGCCTAAAAATTTCCTATAATATTAATAATTAGTTCGCATTCGAGCACTTTTTTAGATGTCAATAAATTTTTAGCATATATAGAAAAGTAAGATTATTGTGTTATTATAATTCGAAATATGATCCGCTAGCTCTTATCAGTGGCCCGACTGCATAATTTTTGGAATAAAAAGTACTCTTTTATTCTAAGCCCTAAACTACCTACTTATAGACGTACCATACAAATTTTATTAACTTTTGCGTTTTTTAAATATTTAAAATACGTAATCAAATCATGTAAGTTTGAAGTTCAATTGCTATGCTACACCACAATAGCCCTAAAAATAGGTAGCCTAATATAAGAACTGACGACACCTTTTCACGATAGCATCGGCCGTGACGACGTTCCCGTCGTGTAATTCGGCATATTTACCGATGAAATAAAACCGTGTCGTTTCACAATAGTATTTCTAATCCGAGTAAGTGGTCGGTGTTATGCAAATAGCGTATTGTAGGCCGATCTCACTCGGTCTTTGTGGTAGCAATTATAGTAATTATATTTGTTCTCGCCGACGCGGTGGCGGGTGGAAGGAGTGACGTGCAACTCTCTTTATGTTCACACAAAGGCGCCATTGTTGGCGTTTACAAATTACACCTGACCACTGTTATTTGATACGCAATACTGCCTTTACAAATTGAATTATTAATTTTCTAGGTGTTGAATATTTTTTATTGGATTATTAAAACGCGGAAGATCGTTCCCCAAAGGCCGCCGCGCCGCTCGTTTGATGATGCGCGTGTTGTTGAGGTGAAAAAAAAGGTATACATTTGATCTAAATCTACTTTACCATCACGCCGGAGTACAACATTTTTTTAATACCAAGTAGGTTAAGTAATTATATAATAATTATTATAAAAGCACATGAAAATGGACGTAGCACTGTAAGATGCTGCAGTCGAATACGATTAAATAATATTGTAGAATGTAGAGACTTAAATTTGTGGAAACAGGAGGTACAATAATATTTTTGATTTGTGACATGAGGAAAATCAAACAAAATATTCTATAGATAATAAGGCGCTTTGACGACACGACAGACGACGGGGCGGGGCAGGCCGGTCAATTTCGCCGCGAATGATAGCACAAAGGGAATCCTATACCCTATTACCAACGCACACGGCGGGCAAAAAGACCGCGCTGCTGCAGGTGCCTGGCGCACTGGATGGCGGCTCGGCATGTCCGCGGCTGACCGGCCCGCCCCGCTCCGTCGTCTGCAAAGCGCCTAAAAGAACAAGTCATGAGGAGTAGCAGTATTTCGCTAATTGGTAATGAATAATGATATATCGGTTTATCTTTATAGATACCTAATCAAATTTTAGTTGTTTGTACTCGATGTAAGTACGTTTGGAGTTAGAACTAAAGACACGTGTGGAAAAACAAGATAACTAACATTATATAACATCAGGACAATCACTCATTTTTTTCCTTATAATAATTCAAACAAATCTCGTGACTTCTACTTCATCATCTGGTTAATACAGGGTGTAACAAAAGTAAGTGATAATACTTCATACTAATAATAATAAAACTATTATTACACCTATATACATAAAATCCATTTTTTTATATTTCAAATAATTTTCCCGACCTTAGAGCCTCCGTTTATGCAAAAAACGGCAATTTATAAACTGTTACTTACCACCCATGTCTTCAATTATTAGTATGGATATGGATGGAGATAGAGTTCCGGGAGTTACCTGTTTTTTATTGGAACTTTTCTCCTCTTTTACACGCTTTTGTCACATTTTTCTAGTCGTCATTCCGGATCCAATGAGCTATCGCACATAATTTTAAGAACAGTATCTCTATTTTGCACCATTTTCAACTTGTCGAGTAGACTATAAGTCCTACGTAAGTCACTAGTATACAGTTCCAAATATATAGCTATCACCCGCGTATCTTTGAAGTAATAACATTGATAGGTGTGTATTAAGTAATGACATGTCGAGGCATATAATTTGGTGATACAACGGCGGCGGTTCGTGGGGACGCTATGGCGAGTCACGGGCGCTATGGCGAGTCACGCCGGTACTCCGCAATTATGCAGGTGTACACCCTTTCGTGAATGTTAGAAAACTTCCTGTGACAGGGAAATGGAGTAAGTCCGGTCGCTGGTAAGAGATATTTTCTTTCATTGACGGACAACGTGAGTGTATTGATTGTTACGGTTTACGCATCACCAACGTCGAGATGTAACCGTGTGAAAGAGACAAGCGACTAGAGTTCCATGGACGGATTTCTCCCTATCCGACGACCGGACTTTATTGTATTGATAGAAAATTACCATTGATATACATAAGCACCATATAAAGCAATGAAATAGTCATTGTAATACATATTTTCGTAGAGCGTCTACGCCAGAATTAGCGGCCTAACGGGGGAGAGAGAGAATTAAGGGCCTGTTTCACAACTTCCTAATAAAATGCCGGATAGGCTATCCACAACTTATTTGACAGATTCTCCATACTCTATCTGTTAAGTTAAATGGTTTTAAGTTACATGGTTTTGACGACCTCCGTGGCGCAGTGGTGACCGCGTTGAATCCCGCCGACGGAACAAAAAAGCTTATAAAGTTCCTGGGTCATGGATGTGTATTAAATATGTATATCATATAATAAAAATCTTAAATATATGTATAGTATAAAAGTATTAAATATATTTCGGTTGTCTGGTACCTGTAACACAAGTCCTTCAGGTACTTACCACGGGGCCAGACTGACGTGGTGTGAAGCGTCCATAGATTATTATGAAATGGTGGATAGCCATCCGGCACTAATCCTTTTACTAACTAATTAAATGGTAAAAAAGGCCCTTAGAATTCACTACTTAAAGACCCCTCTACATGTTAGGCCATGAATGATAACCAAGATTGCCACCATTATTGCAAACCACTAAGTATACACTCTTATGTAAGCCGCATTACGTCATACAGTTTCACAAATTGTCATAACGAATCTGAAACCGAACCATACGAGTCTATCCTTCATATACTGAAAATAAGCAACCACAGATTACCTCACCGGCTTTCCTTGTTACATGACAGTTGACTCACCTTTGAGGGGTCCCTATCATTACTCATTATTATCAATTACAAATTCGATAAGTAGTACGGTAAAGAACATGATTTAGATAGCGCCAAACACCTGGCTAATTAGTTGTATACTAGCTCGATCCCACCAATTTATTTAAATACCTACTGAAAAAATTAACTTACGTCTGACCGAAAATACTTAGGTTACTTATTTACAAAAAATTAGAGTAGTCAAAAAATAGTTCTTTTTGAACCGAAATAACAAAGTAATTAGTTTTGCTACAAGGCGAGTCTTACCGCATAACAACCTAGGTATTCTTTTTTGGATAGACGACACTAAAACATGTTATAACGTTTTTAATTACTTACTTATAGATATTGTGTATAAAGAAGAATAAAGACTTTATAACATAAATCTCGTTGTCTATACTCTATAGTCCTCGTGAAGTTCTTCGGGCACTTAGCACGAAACTAAATAATTGTAGTATGAAGCATCTATAGATGTGTTGTTATTTTTATGTTGCTTACTCTATTATATGTATTATGTGTAGATAAATGACAAAATAGATACCTAAATTAATCAAGGAATTATTTTCATAAAATGTCATTTTATGTGTGTTTTTTTGTTAATTTTTTGAATGCCGAGCGAAGCTCGGTCATAAAGCTAGTATTAATCTAAATAAAGATAATGGTTTAAATCGTGATGTACTTCAAACTTCAACTGTGAGTAATGCACACTGAGTTATATTAAGTGGTAAATGGTACCTAATGCACGACTCCACGCACTTATGACATGGCCAATATGTATAATTAGTGCAATACATGCTAGAATGAAAGTTTAAAGCTTAAAATCACAAAACGGCACAAATTCGGCTTGTAAAATAGCCGAAACCGAACTCTCGACTCGACGTCTTACCAAATTCATTTTCTAGAATCTAAACTAAACGTTGAAATGAACGAAGGGAAAGAATTATTCTTTTGTTTATTAAGTGTTTCTCCTCTAAATATATTTCTCAAGTTCATAAAATTATCTACACTAATATTATAAAGAGGTAAACTTTGTTTGTATAAATGTAATGAATAGGCTTAAAAACTACTGGACCGATTTTAAAAATTCTTTCACCATTCGAAAGCTACATTATCCACGAGTAACATAGGCTAATTTTTTTTTGTTTCCGTAAGATATTTTGGGTTTTTCGGACACAAGTTGTGAAAAATCAACCAGAAAAGTTACTTATTTTGCGTACGCTGCCTAAACTATAAAAGATAGAACCATACAATGTTCCAATCAATTGTGGATCTTATAAATATCTACAAAGAGCGTTTATTTTACTCATACTATTAATTCTTATCAAAATAAATTATTTTATCACTAAGTACAGTTTATGTAGATAATATTTGGTCTTGAATGACTAAAATTGGACGTTTGGTTTTGAAGTTATGGCGAAATTAAAATATTACGATTTCTACTGCACGGCCCGTTGCGAAGTAGGCGTCATCAAGGCGACTGCAAGAGCAAGAGCAAGAGAAGGCAAGAGTTTACATTTCGTTGGCTGTGTTGTAGAGCAATAGTTTCTCTATTTAGGAAGGCTATAGGCTATAATTTATCACGCTAAGACTAATAGGAGAATGTGGAAAAACGAGAGAAATTATTTGAAAGGGCTTATCTTGCGAAATACTGGAGCAATTTTTATGTTATTTGGCACAGATAAGAAGTAGACCACGTGAAGGATCATAGGCTATCAATTTTAATCATTTTTTCAGTGGCTATATATTTTATACCCGTGCGACGCCGGGGCGGGTCGCTAGTTCCTTATAAAAAAGTTTTCAATCACTCAAATATTTTTTTTAAATTGTAAGTTGTAGCCAATCCAGAAAAATAATATCTGTAGACTATATTATGTAGACTGTAGCGGACCAAATAGCTCACAATCCTAAATCGCGCGATCAAGTTTCTGAGTTTTCTGAGTTCACACGACGTTACGTTTTACAAAACGAAGAAACTCTGAAATTAGAACAGTGGGCTTACCTACTATCCATACTAATATTATAAATGGGAAAGTGTGTCTGTCTGTCTGTCTGTTACCTCTTCACGTTCAAACCGCTGAACCGATTTTGCTGAAATTTGGCATGGAGATACTTTAAGTCCCGGGAAAGGACATAGGATACTTTTTGTCCCGGAAAAATGTACGGTTCCCGCGCGATAAACGAGTTTTGGCGCAACGGAGTTGCGGGCATCATCTAGTACTGTATACAACCTACATTTTTTTTCTTCCATATGCCATAATAACTCACATTTTTAACAGAGGTTCGCGTCAAACCGTTGGTTTGACTTCGGTCATTGCTTTGGTCGAAAGCTATCTTGAAAATCAATTATGATTTGGCATCCGCTTCTGTAAAAAAATAGGTACCTCCAGGTAATGAGTCAAAATTTCACTGTAAACTGATCGGTGAGTGCAGCAAACAGTTCCTTTAGTATTTGCGATAGGTACACTTGCGATAGGTGCGCTTGGACCTTGTGATAATGGCTAAAAAAGAAATAAAACTGAAACGATTTATATTAGCTGCTAATGATAACTAATATGTATTAGTAATATAATAATAAAGTACCAAAAATATTATTTTATAATGTTTACTGATAAGATTTATTGATTTATTGATTGATTACGATAACATTAAAAATAATAAACAGTCAAACGACAGCATAGTTTGAGGAAAACGGAAAACATTCGGTAAACAGATAGGTATTCTGTTTCTTTTTAGGACACATGTTAAGGTATCTACCTGGTACTTGGTAGTTACTACTTACGACCGATTTACGAATTCTTTGTATGACTTTAATATTTTTCTACCGTGCTGTAGTAGCGGGTACCTGTAGACATGGCGATGCCGTAACGACGTCATCAAATGGTCTACAAACATTTTATCCCTGTTTTTTATTACTACAAGATTACTAAATTGGGAGTTGGGACATGATTTTAAATTAAAGTACATTATCACATGTCAAAACAGTCGGCCGTGTCGAACCGGTATTTGGCGAGTTCGTCTCGGCTCGCGAGTACTGCTTTAATTTCAAAACCAAAAGTATAGTAATATTTTTTTGTCCCATCCGTTACGCACGATACAATTATTATGTACTGCGCTCGCGCACCGGGGACGTAGACGTCAAAAATATGGCCGCCAACAAATCAAATTCAAAACGGGTGAAATCTTTTGTTAATAATGAAATAAAAATATTTCAAAACTGTAACTACGGTAGGGTGAGGGACCCCTTTTAAGTTTTTTATTATTTGGGAGCCATGTTGGATAACATTGCCAGCGTGACTAAGTAATGGTATAAAATGTTACACTTATTATATTCTGTCAGCTTGTACCGTGTAAAATCGGGACATATTTTAACTTTAAATCAAAAGCTTAAGGAAAACGATACTCAATTTTTTACACAAAAAGTACTAATCAAACTTATGATATTAATCTTATATATAAAAATGGATTTCTAAATGTATTAGTCGCGCTAAAACTCGAAAACGGCTGAACGGATTTGGCTGATTTTAGTCTTAAACTATTCGTAGAAGTCCAGGCAAGGTTTTTAAAGTGACACGAAGTTCACCGGGATAGCTATTTACTAACTATTTAAGACTCACTCGGCCAGTATCACATAACATTTTTGTATGGATAAAATATAGAAAGTATCAAAACAGCTGAAGATATAAATTTGAGTTTTAAGAGCTTATTTGAACAAGCAATACTAATGTTCCTCCATTTTATTAAAATATTTTTAGTAACTTTAAGCGTCTGTAATAATTCTATAATCCCAAAAAACTGAAAGAAACATACAGCATAATATGACACTACCAAAATCATTTCCTACCTTTGGCTCTGCCGTCAGTGAAATATAAGGTAGGTAAGTTTATTTCTATTCAATAGTCAATACTCTCGTTTGCGATACTGCGAGGACATATTTATTAGACCCTCCTAATGGCACAGATTGGCGCTGGATGATATATGGTGGTATGTTTCCCACTATTAAAGTGTGATCTGTGGCAAATGCGACGTCTCAATTTGCTGGTATTGTCCCGTACAATGTCGCCGACGACGCGCCCCTCGAACACGACTTTATTTATTATTTCGCAATAAAACCATTATGGAAAATAAACAGTACCGTTAACTGTATCAGTTGGTTTCATGTTGTATATATAAGTTATTTCATTTCTTAAAAAAAGTGAACTTTTAGCAAGTAGTTTTAAATCGATGATAGATTTGAAGATAGACCTACTTCTTATCGGGTTTGTATAGCCCTCAATTTCATCAATGATCTAAATCACATTAAATAGACAATTCTTTTATTAAGTATAGCTACTAGCTATTATAACTAGTACTATAATTTTAGATGGAACTAGATTTCTTGTGTCAGCTAAAATCACCTCATAAATTATAATATACATTGATGCAAATAATTTCAACCACAGCGAAACAAATGCTATATAATTAATATCGAACACAATATTCACAAACACAAATATTTTACAACAGGTCTCAAGCTGGGCTAAACGTACGCTAGATTGAATAAATCACAATAGTTATTAAAATGGGATTGTTATTTTTGGTTTCCCGTGTATTAAGGGTCTGTTGATTCTGTTGCATATTTAATAATGTAAACTTCATATTTAAAATTGTATTAAATTAGTTAAGTATATTGTAAAGGTATTATACTTAATTATATAGTATGTTACAACTTCTTGTTGTTTTCATATACTACAAATAATTGAAGCATTTTGTTATTGAAATGGCTTTAGGAAGAGTTGGATGAAATTATGATCTAACTTAACTTCATCTTACGTATCGTTTTACATCTTGTATCACCTAACTACTAATAATATTTTAATCTCAACCTCATGCAGTAATTTTGAAATACCATTTTTTATAACTTATATCATCATTAATAATAATTATGTTCATAAATGTATGTTTTTAATAAATATCTCAATTAACTGCATACATATCACAGCTGCACTTATTTTTGATTAGCTGTAACATTTTCAAAGCTTTTTGCATCATAATGTTTATAATTTTCATGGACCCTATAAGGACCCTAATAATGATGGTAAAAGCGGGTGCGTACATGTCCCCATGTCCCCGGCGTAGTACCCAGTCCCCAACAGAATAATACCGGCAAATATTTATAAATGTTTTATTCCAGCGGCGCGGGAGCAGGACCGAGCGGTGCAAGCGATGAACTGACAGCTGATTAAGACATGGTCATCAAAAAAATTGTTTGAGAACGCGTTTTAAAATTTTGTTAATACAAAATGTCACTACTGCGTTAAAAGACATTCTTATCTAATCTAGTCTATATAAGTTAAATGATATTGATGTACGAGTAACATAAATCTACACAAAGTTAATGATTGAATTACTTGAAAAGAATGTTGATAACAAACTGTCGTAGTGACTATAGGCTCTTTACCCAGCATTCTCAGGCCCGCTCCAGTTTGTGACTTACGGCATTACAATTAGTCCTATTGTGGCATCCCCCAGCAGCTCGCCTTTACTTTGTACTTAGCCGAATATAGATCGAATTATGTTTGCACACATGCTAAGGTGTTGTGATGCCTGCTTTTAAAACTATACCACCTATTTTGTACTAACCTACCAACCCCCATAAGGACACCGGCGACCGCGACAACAATAGAATAATAAAAGATTTCCAAGAATCCGCCATCGAAGGATTAAAGTTAAGCTAACTCCTCGATATGTTGGAGTAAAATGCAGCCCAAAACTAAATGTACTACTCGGTAGGAAATAACATTTTATATAGACTAAGATTTTCATAAAATTGCATTATCAACTAAGATTTTTGATTTTACTATCGCTAGCGAAATAAAAATTATAGCAGAGATTAGCTATATTAACTTCAAATACCAGAATTTTTAGTAAGTTCTCATAGGAATATTGTAAGTATGCTCAATAGATATAAAGTCAATGTAGACTTTCGGCATATCATTTATTTTACAATACATTTATCGAGCTAGACAATACAAAATAAAAAATATGACGTTTTTTCACATCGCGCTCATAAAAGCGCAACCACGCCATGAATAAGTGAAATAAATGTAACAGAAAAAGATATTTACAATTAGTGTACGCATTCATTTGTGGGGACATGGCGCATGACACCCGACACACCCATCCGAACAATGCTCTGACATCAATGTCAACTAATTCCTTACGCTCTTCGCTTCTTTTCAATGCGCAAACTGACAGTAAAATCATGTATGCCTCCCATCGAAATGTACACTTTGTTGT
The DNA here is from genome assembly GCA_905333045.1 of Lysandra bellargus. Classification (NCBI taxonomy): domain Eukaryota; kingdom Metazoa; phylum Arthropoda; class Insecta; order Lepidoptera; family Lycaenidae; genus Lysandra; species Lysandra bellargus. The sequence goes on from HG995326.1 coordinate 8,041,441, forward strand.
AACCACGTAAAGTCTATTTTCCAACTGCGACGTAACGAAGCTAGGGTGAATACATTTTTGACTTCCGCGCGGGCAACCTTACCCACACATTAGCGGTGGAATAAATCCTGCGCTTGCGACGATAACTTCATTAACGAAGTAAAGCTGCGCTACACTCAGCCGCCTGCGCCGCCCGTAGCGACACTTCGTAGGCCGTAGCGTGCTACGCATTTCGCTACAATATTATAGTGGCTCTACAAAAACATTATTTTTAGTCTCAACTGTTTAGTAAGACACTGAGTTTAGATTTATGAAAAAGGTTATCTCTTATATATAAAATTCTCGTGTCACAATGTTAGTCCACGAACTCCTCCGAAACGGCTTTACTGATTTTTACCAAATTTTATATGCATATTCAGTAGGTCTGAGAATCGGCTACTCGGTACTTTATATATTGATAAGTGCATTTGTTGAATAAATAATAGTAAATTATTACAACCTGAGACTGACGGCGACCATTGTTTGTGCGACGGGATAGCGATCGACGTTGCCATGGTGACATATTTATTTAGTCACTTCAATAAAATAATATAGGAAATAAATATATTTGGCAAAGCAACGTTTGCCGGGACAGCTAGTCATAATATAAAAAACGCAAAGTAACCTAAACGCAGATAGAACGCACTTATTTTATTTTTAACGCGCAAAAAAGCTCTACTCTATATTTTGTGATATAATGTCATTTTATTTCAGCTGCGTCGCACAACTACTCGTACCTATATTATTGGAGTGTACCACAACCCTTATTATTAACGCGAAGACTTATTGGGCAGTTAGTTGTTGATAAGGGTCGGACATTAGCATAAAGTATTTAAATGTCCAGCAGAATTACTGAGACGATCTCATTATATTTTTATTCTTCTTATGCGCTTAAAGCGTTTTATAAATAGCCGCAGGAATAAATATGTTTTCGCAAGCTGACGTTTTTGTTTATCGTTTCAATAAGTTTTAAATGTTGTTTTTGTTTTATCTTCATTTATTTGATTACGGTTAGGCACATATTATATAATATTCTTTTGTGATGAATTTAAATTAATATTTCTTATGTTGGACCAATGTTTTATTTTATTTTATTAGGTTCACAAAACAAGATACAATTCACAATACATGCAGTTATAAGTAGGTAATAGAGTATAGAATGACTAATACTAGGGAATGTATCTCGCTAGGAAGTGAACACAAATGTTATTACATATTAAGGTTAACGTTATCAGTTCTGAAAACTAAAGATTTTTAGGGTTTCATACCCAAAGGGTAAAAACGGGACCCTATTATTAAGACTTCGTTGTCTGTCCGTCTGTCTGTCACCAGGCTGTAACTCGAGAACAGTAATAGCTAGAGAGTTGAAATTTTCACGGATTGTGTATATCTATTGCCGCTATAACAACAAATACTAAAAACAAAATAAAATTAATATTATAGGGGGGCTCCCATACAATAAACGTATTTTTTTGGCCTTTTTTGCTCTATAATATTAATAATGGCAACAGGTAAGCACTTCACTTTTTCACAAAATCCTTATTTATATGTGTACTTTAATCTATACTTATTATAAAACAAAGTCGTTTTTTCCCTCATGTCCCTTTGTTCCCTTTAATCTTTAAAACTACGCAACGGATTTTGATGATTCTTTCAGTGTTAGATAGTCCATTTATCGAGGAAGGTTATAGGCTATATTTTATCACGCTAAGATTAATAGAAGTGAAGAAATAGAGGAAAATGTGGAAAAAACGGGGAAAATTATTTGAAAGGGCTAACTTGAACGCGCTAATCTCAGGAACTACTGGTCCGATTTGAAAAATTCTTTCAGTGTTAGATAGCCCATTAATTGAGGAAGGCTTTAGGCTTTATTTTATCAATTATCACGCTAAGACTAATAGGAGAATGTGGAAAAACGGGGGAAATTATTTGAAAGGGTTTATCTCGCGAACTATTGGATCAATTTTTATGTTATTTGGCTGATATAAGAAGAAGACCACATGAAAGATAGTGATAGGCTATCGATTTTAATATTTTTTTCAGTGGCTATAAGTATATTTTATACCCGTGAGACGCCGGGGCGGGTCGCTTGTATTTAATAATAATATTAAAATAAAAAATAAAAAATTAGGGCGGGCTCCCATACAAAAAAAAATGGCCTAATTTTGCTCTATAATGGTACGGAACCCTTCGTGTGCGAGTCTGACTCGCACTTGGCCGATTATTAACTTTACGGAAGCTTCAAATTAATAAGTTACGTATGACTCTTATTAATATTAACGAATTATTTCAATTTGTCTCAAAAGAGTCACATTTTCTAAAGATTACACTAACACACATTATTATTGAGACAAGTCACAAGCGTAAAGTTTATTAATACATTTAGCTGTAATAACATTTAATTTGTGTCGTTAAATATTACCTACCTCCATCTGAGAAGTCTTAAATATCGTAACTAACATTATAATGTGAGACTCAGCATTGAGCCTGTCTTAGAATTCAGAAATCAGAGTTACGTTTAATATAAGATTATTATTATAGTAGGTATACATACCAAATTATTATAAATAATTTGCTAGCATATGCATCTGATGAGCTTAGGTACATAATATATTAGAGCTTAAAAACTTAAGTTTAATTGTAGGTAAAATTCGTCCGATCAAAGATTAAGTGACATACGAGATTTGTTGCAAATCCGTCGTCCCGGCCGAAACTCAATCGTTATTGTCGTCGTGCTCGAATCGACAATGACTGAGCTCGCCATGGTGGTCTATAATCTTAAGTATTTTATTTACAATAATATATATTCAAAATATCAAAACGAACTCAAACTGCGTCGGTAATTTGAACTGTGACAATGGCGAAACTTTGCCAAAACGAGATCAGCCGTGAACGTCCAAAGGGACCCAAAATAAAGCGATTATTGGCCGGCTGTATGCGATGTCCTTTTGCCGATACTAAATAAAATAAATCCGAAAAGGATAATCCACCATGAATAATAACCGAGATCTCTTTGTCATCTTTGACGTATTGTCTATTGACGTTTCATTTGCGGAAATCGTTTGCGGTTCCTAACGGGGCGCACGCCGTTTTAATCTTTATCTCGAAGGCGCAAAGCTTTAGTCGTAAATCTGCATGTTTTACTATGTTTGTAGTTTTCGACGTTGGTTACCCGATAAGCGACTCTATGCACGGGTGTTACGGCCTAAATTCGCGTTTCAGACGAGTTGTCATCGAGTAATCCGTCGGCGCTTAGTTTTGATGTCTGAAGGATATTTTTTCAGCACGCTCACTTTCTTCGGAACATCTGTCTCCGATAATTAGGTGTGCGTGGGTGGGCTCTCTGCGGTCGTGTCGTACGGCTCTATTATTGTACGTAATAATTCCTTTATGTCCATTGTTTCCTTGTTTTCACTTTCTCAGTAAATCCCCAGCAAGAAACGTAAACACCAATTGACACCCTTTGAAACGTCATATTTATCCTCAAAAACTGTGGATTATTTTCTGTGAAGTTTTTTCTTTAATTTCGGGTAGTGGATTATAATTAAACCGTGGTTGAGATTACATTCCTAGAATTTTAAAGAGTTAAAGATTTAAAAATACTCGTTAGCAGAAGAAGTTAGAACTTATAAGTGATATAATCCTGATATTAATAAAGCAGCTAGATGTGATTTATAATTAGAAGAAATATTATTTCATTTAAGTACATATATTCGTAAACTACTTACAGAATATTTTTCATGTACCGAATAAAAATATTACCGTATCAACGTATGTGCCTGATATTGTAATTGACAACAATAAAGCGTATGCTCCACGATGGTACTCGTCGTGTCTACACAGAGTACAGCGCATGGGAGGAGCCGGTGGAAGTCGGAACGTTACCGAACGGCAGCCCAATAATTTGGGATTTATTAACGGACAAAAGGCTTTGTTTTGTCCGCCATTGTGTGGAAAGGGATCGTGTGAAGTTGATATGTTTATTACAAGGCGGTGGGCGGCGCAGGCGCAGAAGCGGCACCGACGTTACAAAGTGCCGAAATGCCGCCTTCCGCAAAGAAAGACATTTTTGTTACGATAATTTATTCAGTCATGTGGTTATCATAATAGATGAAGATGTAGAATAGCACACTTTACATGTAGAATATCAAGTGCAATTTTTATACCTCCTTTTTTTTGAGAGAATTTTAAAATCATACATATTTAAATTGTTACAATAAGCAAAAATTCAAAAGAATATATATAATATAATTAATCTTTGGAAAAAAGGAAATTCTTAATGGATAAGTTGTAAATAATTACAACTCTGAAGAATTATTGATAGCAATAATGACTATAGAGTCACGGAACTAATTTTCACATTAAAAAGAAATACCAAAATTGTTAATTGTAAAAGCCCGTTTTCACGTAGGGTCACCAAGATCCTAAAGATCATGGTGACCCTACGTGACAACTCACAGCCGATGCTGATAATGACTTTATAAAAAAATGAAAGAAAAACTTAAAATTTTTTTTTTATAAATGGCTTCGTAATAATAATATGTACTTACTTAAGAAAAACTAAAAAAAACGCTTACTTTATGTCCATCTTTTATCGAAATTTTTTTCGAAACATAGGTAAAAATCGTGCCCAAAGATTCCGAAACGGTTCCTGATATTCGACACAAGGTAGCTAGCAGCTGGAAATGCTCGCTTAGCATCCACGCTGGTTAGTTCAATTGTCATTTGAAGTGTGAATTGAAGCTAAATTGTTTAGTGGGCTGCCTGTAGCCAGTTCACGCACCCCGCGCGCAAAGTTACGCATATGAATCACATTTCTTTGTAATCCCGCCAGTCCCGCGGGATCCCGCAAAATTTTCGACCGGGATTAGTCCCGCATAATGCATGCGGGATCCCGGTATTTCGAGATCCCGGTATCCCGGTATTGCATACCCTAGGTGAGACCGTGTGACATATACAATGTACATGCACATGGTGACATTACGCGCCACTTCACATTCCGTTCGTTTTAATAAAAACGTGAATCAGACTGAGAGCCTGTCACACGGGCGTTGCGTCAGCGTTGCGTTGACGCAGCGCTGCCGTTTGACGCAAAGCGCACCGCATAGTGCGGTCTAGCCTTAATAATGTAACTCTAGACTTCGCTTTATCTATTCTACACGCTACTCTTTGTACAGGAACGACGCGTCATTCAGTCTAATAAGCCTTCAGATTCGGCAAATAATTGTGTAATCTCACGTAATTGCGGTTCTGATACCTTCACACGTCACACACCTTCACAGCTACCGGCCCATTGTGCCCACCTGTCACGGCCCGAGCTATTTCATAATATTACCCCTTATTGTTATATTATAATTAATTTAATATGCGGTTGTAATAAATTATAAGCGATGAGTGAATATTTTATGAAAGCGCATCTCGAGGACCTGGTTTTGATCATTATAATTTCTGACGTTGGGTTCGCCGGAACTGGTTTTACAAGATCAAAATATGTAAAATTAAAACTTCGTACCTAGGCATTAAACTGAATATCGAGTTATTCCTTTTTTTAATTAATTAACGGTTAAACGTTATGCAGGTAGGTAGGTACTTTGTAATTTAACCATGCATTTGATTTACCAAAAAATATAAAAACAAACGATAAGATAGCATTAACAAACTGACGGAAATAAAAATTTCTTATCTTTTGTTACTTTCGTCGTATCAAGTCAGCGGATTTGACGCGTGTCAGCAACCGGATCACATTATCGGATCTGGTAAAATCCTATCCTGACGCATAGAAGTAAACATCATCAGCAGAATAGGCTATCTACATATTCTAACTGGTCCTTTTTAGGGTTCCGTAGCCAAAAGCGCAAAAAACGGAACCCTTATAGATTCGTCATGTCTGTCTGTCCGTCCGTATGTCACAGCCACTTTTCTCTGAAACTATAAGAGCTATACTGTTGAAACTTGGTAAGTAGATGTATATCTAGTCTGTGAACCGCATTAAGATTTTGATACAAAAATGGAAAAATTATTAAAAATTTTAGGGGTACAACTGAAACAAAAAAAATTTTTTTTCGTCTAACCTATGCGTATAGGGTATCTATGGATAGGTCTTCAAAAATCATATTGAGAATAGTTTGCGAGAGAGACTCTTCCAAAGTGGTAAAATGTGTGCCCTCTAACTTCTAAAGTAGGGGCACGATAATTCTAAAAAAATATATGATGTACATTATTATAAGAACTACCAACGAAAATTGGTTTGAACGAGATCTAACAAGTAGTTTTTTTTATATGTCATAAATAGTAAACATTAATTTAACTATCATTAAATCAACTAAAATATAAAAATAAATCAAAAACCTTTTAATTTTATAGAAGGTTTATATCTTATTGCTACTGCGGAACCCTTCATGGGCGAGTCCAACTCGCACTTGGCCGGTTTTTCATTGAGTACGATGTTTCCTGTTACTAATTTAGGTACTTAACCCAGGCATTGATTGGTAGACTTTAAAACCTTATTACTTGGCTTTAACCTTTCAGTCGATCACGGTTTTGCTTCGGCATGCATAATGTTAGTCAATATAATAAATTACTTTGAAATAAATTAAAAATTTGCTGCAACGGTTAGTTGACCGGGCTATAATGTACCGTGTAGCGCCTTCAATTAAGGTGACGCCGCGTTAAAGTAAGAAACCGTGTTGGATATGTTTTAGATTGCTTGTTTTCTATGAGAGGCCGGGCCGGCCGCTCATAGAAAACAAGCAATGGAACAGCAAAAAATGGAAAGGGCGTAAGCGATAAAATGGTTTTTGTCGCGTAATTTAAAAACCATAAATACATTTCATATAAGCTATGCACATATTAAAGTGTATGCTTCAACCAATTTATGTACAAATTTTGGAACCTTAAATCACTCTCCTCTGTTGGAAAAATAGGAATCCCTTTTTTTACAGAGGTCTTTTCGATTGATAATTCTGTGTTATAAAAGTTGTCCGATCGTGTTATGCTATGGGCAATTCAAAGACAAAGACATGATGAATACTGACAATGAACTTTAGTTTCTTAGCTTTAGTCATTGCTGAGAAAAATTGGCATCGCTATAGCCAAATTATCAAGGCGTCGCCTTAAATAAAATAATAATAAAAGTAATTTGATCCAGCTACGTTACTTCCAAGTGTTGTCATGTTTGGTGATCCTCCATGTGGTATTTTTTGTCCGACGGACGGTTCCGCACGGTCGGCGAAGAAGTGTTACCACGTGATGCTCGGTAGTTGTGACATAAAATCACTAATTGATACATAACTCACGCTCAACAACACGTTTTACACCCCATGTCTCCCCACGTCCTGTCAAATGACACAATTTTGGTCATAAAATATGTTACTATCAACTGAACGTAAATATTATGTAACAAAGGTAGGTATATTAACGAAAAATATATAGGTACAGAATGAATTTTTAAAAAAGGGATGATTTTTTTTCTCTTCTGTTTAATCCAAAACAGGAGAGATAGCGCAGACTGTTGAAAGGCGTTCCAAGCTCAATTTTGATAAAAACTTAAACTCAACATTAGATTTTCATAAAATAATTTCCCTCTCTAAAAAAATTAAAAAGAAGTGCAGATACAGACGCTTTTACCGCTGGGTGGTCACAAAACCAACAATACTTATCCATCTTAAGTACTCGCTAGGATAAAAATATAGATTACAACAAAAAAATATTTTTTCCAATCGTCTTTTATGTAAAACACTGAAAGCGACAATAGTATCCGATAACAACAAACAAAATTTAATGTTGCGTTTTTTCCAAGTCGCCGTTGTCCAAAGAGAATCGCCAGTCCGCTTTTCCCCATGAGCGCTCGCCAAAGGAGCTTGTTGACTAAATTCGTCCTATAATCTTAACCGCGGTGCAAGTGGCAAGCTCCAGCGAGTGATTATTTTGAGATTTGCCGGCTTATATTAGCGACAAGTCAACTGTGACTAGTTTTGTTAACGTCTTGTTTTGACTATCATTAGCTCTATTAGTTTTAATAAATTCAACTAAATACAGGGTGCAATTAAACCTTCCTGCCAAATTTTGGTATATTGATCCTTGATAAAAATAAAAATACACGTATTTTTTCTTTTATAATCACTCGGTACTAAAATGTTGAGAAATAGCCTCCGAAAGTTATCCTAAAAAACACTACAATTAATGGACACTACGCGTCGCCCGCGCGTGAAGTGCCCCCGCGCGCGCGCCTCGCCCCGCGTCACCCCCGATCATACCCACCGCCGCGAGTGAGCATTCTGCAACGATTTTAGCTGGGATAAAATATGTCATTAACAAAAAAATAGCACCCATTTTTTTTTTTGTTAAATGGATTCTTCTAATGATACCTAAGCCCTGGAAAAATTTTGGCAGGAAGGTTTAATTGCACACTGTATATACTGTACACTGTACAGCAACTTAACATACACAAATCTAATTTATTTTATCACATTCACACATTCAACAGATATTTATATTATAACAGCTCTAACGGTCGCAATTAGAGACAAATTATATTAATTACTTAATTGTAATAAAAAGATTTTCACATATTATTAAGCCCCCATACTATATCTGACTCTTCATTAAATTATAGTTTAATCATCATTAAATGCCTCTTATGCGCGGCAGCTAATAAAGCCAATGAAAATGACATACTTAATTTTTTTTTGTTTCGTTATGTTGCTGTTTTCCAGTTTTGACTCTAAAAAGGATTAAACGGAAAATTAAACGCTTCGCTTGGCTCTTTTTGGCGGGACACTACCGTGTCCCCAGATAAAAATTTCTATGCGAAATTGCAAATCGCTGTAACCGGCACCACACGGCAAGCGGCTCTCATCCCTTAGTAATCCGGAGTCGGCATCCATTGCTCGCACCGGCACTAATTGGGCGGCCGACAACCACCACCCACAGACAACCCTCGACTCTATCCACTTAATTATACCATCTCCTGTCATTCTCCGAATATTTCAACTTGTCAGCGAGACGATTTATGCGCATTGTGATCTAACACCTTCGATAAAGATGTTTGATTTCAATTTCTTTTCACTTAAATTGATTTTGTCGTGGTATTAAAGAGATTTTTTCTTTTTGAATGGCTTTGAGGTTTAAGCAGTAGGAATTCACAAATATACGTAATAAATAATAATAATAATTTATTGATTATCGGTCGAGATATTCTCGACTGAATAATTAGGTGTAAAGTTTACCTCTCTTTAATTCAAGTCGCGTATGACTTTTTTCTGAGACGAATAAAATTTATTACAAAATTTTGTTTTGTATATTATATAACTCAAACTTACCGAACTTGTTAAAATTAATAGTGACAAAATCTTTGAAATATCCGCTATGAATTTGTCAAACAAATGATGCACCTATGGAAAAGGTGCTAAGGCGGTACAACCTTAATGAACAGTTCCACATTCTTGAAATGTTTCAGCAAATTGTTAGACTCTAATCACTCCCTACAACTCCTGAAGAATGTGCAACTTCGTGCTGTGTGATCTAAATGTGGTCCAATTGGTATTCAAACTTAATATTAGTGGCATAGGATTGAAATTTGTCTAGCAAATGTAGGAGAAGGACTAATGAGGCGGGCACCGCTTCAACGACATGAAGGTATCAAAGTGATAATTGCTACAAATTAGCTAAATATAGACGGCATGTGGAGAGAATTTTATAATAGTGCTACTCTGAAATCGCACTAAAATCAATGAAATTAAATTAAAATATTTATTTCTAAGTAGGTTAACAAAGTTAGCATTTTTAGAACGTCGCGTCTACATGCGGCCTACCACCGGTTCGGGAACCGGTGGTATGTTGTTGCAATGTTTAATACATAATTAGGTACACAGAACTAAAATATCATACAGATATCAATTCGCTAAACGTAATGGATGTTTTAGGTCATGTGGTTGCTGAAATAGTTTCTTAGTTTCCTACATTCTATAAGTATACTGTCACATTTAAATGAAGTATATTAAAAACTTTTACAACGATTTTAATTAAGCCATTGCCAGTCATTTATTACGACTGTTTCGTTAAAATTGTTTCCTTTAAATAGATCAAGAGATTCTACGATTCATTTGTTACGTCATAAAAGCGTAGCATTTTCTTATAACTCCTTTATTTCAAAGTCTTGTTATAAAATATGAGTGGTAATATTTGTAATCAAATTTTAAACTTATTTTAGAACGTTTATTTTAAAAATGCAATGTCTACCGATATGACCTGGGTCCTGGTGATTTAATAACTATTAGTCGCAAGTTTACTGCAGTGACTTGTAATCAGTAACCCAATTCTACTATGCAATATTATTGCATTTCATTATAATAATAACAACGAGTTACTCACGATTAGTTTAAATGCAGACATCACGGTCTTGATGTTAATCAGTTAAACTTAAAACAAAAACTCAAGTATTTGTAGAGTAACAACCTGAACGCCCTCAATAGCTAATTGTAGGACGCGTGTCCCATACCGATGAGCGGCCACCGCGAAGCACGACGAGCCTACGATGAGAAATGACGACACGGGAATGTTGATTGTCACACGAAGTGTTAAAATGAGCATATTATTCGAGCTAACTGGATTCTTCCGCCGTTAATTATAATATCTGTGCATCTTAATATAACTGTTAAGAGTTTCGCATATTTGTTCAACATCTGCGTTTCTAATTATGCCGCTGATTTTAAATGTGGCCTCTGAGGTTGTTTTAATCACTATTTAAATATAAAAGAAAGAAAATTAAAATATTATGCCCTGCATATTGTACCGTTTACATAAAAATACTGTTTGCAGGCATGGCAAAATATCAAATCTATCCATTGGCTATAAGCCTGAAATTCGGTAATATAATATGTATATTATTTTAAGGGATTATAGAATCTTGCAAAACGGCTTCATCTAAATGGACAAATATTAAAAGAGCCTTCTTGTTCGTCGTTTTTAGGATAACGAGGCAATGACAAGATGTCTCAATGATATTGCACTCGATGACATCTCAACACATGTTAGCGGCCAACCCGTCGATGCCAACTTGAGTTATCTCGTGATTTGGCTTGATTTATGAACAAAGCCTATGCCACCCAGTCAGACGCGGCCTCTTTGACGATAAGGCTAAACATTTTGCTAAGTGTCACTTGTTTTTACGACCCTCGACGTGAATTTTGTTTAATTAGTTTCGAGGACATGAATTTTTCTTCCCTGCAAACGTTACATTTATATATACACGTCTACACAAATTAATATATACGTTGTTCAATTAAGAATGTCGCAATAATATCAAGAATATCAAAATTTGCATCTGGTGTCATAAGCTTGCTTTTTTGACAAGCTTTTGATCGCTTTTGTTTTGCGTAGACTCTACGTAGAGTCGACGCAAAATATACAAATACGCATGATTGTTTCACATATTGTTATAAACTCTCTGTAAAAGATTTATTTTGGCAACGGTCTCATAGTTTACAAAATAATATAATAACATGTTGTCTCAATCTAACACGATAAATCCACAGCCCGAGGCCCAGACTTTATTAACGTGGGTGGCGTTTTTTAGCGGCATCCATTTAAAACGGCGCCAAAGACCGCCATCTTTGTTTATACCTTATCTCAGTCAGATAATTGGTGTTTTAGTTTAAATTGATGGTTCACTTTTTATGGCGTAAGATGGGAGCAGGATAAGTGCCATCGGCAAAAAATATGGTTGGCACTTGAAATTTTTTAATTTTCCGTTAATACTATAGCCACATAGCCACGCGAAAAATTTGCAAGGAAAAAACTAACAACCTATTTATTTCTGAAGCCCATAAAAATGCTATTTCTTATTGCATATTGTTACTAGACATAATATGCGTATCCATGTGAGCGCAAGCGGTGTGCTTTACCAATATATTTTGGATGTTTTCGCATGGGTTCAAAACAAACGTCGTTCTGCTAAGCTCGGCTCCGGTAGCAAATGAAGCGTATCAACATGCCGACTGTTTTGATAAACATATTTTTACTAAACTTAATCCCTCGTTTCACGAAGATTAGCGATGGCTCCAGGGCGGGCTTGCGATACTAAACTAACATTGTATTGTTTGTGAAATGTGGAAGCACCTTTGAATGTTTTCTATGTGTTTAAAATTTTAATTTTCAAGTTACAGTATGCTAAGCACGTGTGTACTTTTAAGATTGACAAAATACTCATAACATAATATTGCATGTGCAAGAAATTCAAAAATTTACTTATTCTTCCTCCTATTTAAGGCGCTATATTGAAAAGACTGTCCTTTTTGACGTAATACTATAGGACCCTGAGAAATGTTACAAATAGGGTATCGAGACCGGGTTTTCCCGAAACCCGAAAACCCGGCAAAACCCGGGTTTTGGGGATCATAAAAAAACCCGGGTTTCAAAAATGGAACCCAGGTTTTTCGAGCTTTTCGGGTTTTTCGTTTTTTTTTTTATAATTATTAAAGGCCAGGCCTGATAAAAGGTGTTTATCACAAACTAACATGCAAATTATTTATTTTTATAACATATTTTATAGGTTTAATTGTTTATATTGGTCGTGATTAAACAAAATATTTTTAAAGGAAAAGTTTCGAAATATATTTATTAATAATAATTAATAATACATATTTTTAAAATCCTACCAAAACTATTCAATGTAAAAAAGCCAAGTCTCTTCAAACAATCTATCAAGTCTTGATAACCTTATTTTATAGTTTTCAATTAACATTCAGTGATTGACTACAGTTTTGTTTATTGAATGAAGCTTGTTGTAATACTTAACCTTGACCAGAAAATCTTAATCCCTAGCTTTGATAAGATCCAATATATTATAATAGGAGAGGTAAATAGTCGCTTCTATAAAAGTATGATACGGCCGTGCCCGTTCACTAGAGACTTGGTTGGGCACTGCCGTGACCGCACACTATGGTATTTAAATAGTTTTAATGGAAAGGTGCTGGCAATCGCTGAAAATCATATTTAAAGTATTATCGCATCGTTAATATTTGAATTTTAAGAAAACCCGAAAAAACCCGAAAAACCCGGGTACCCGGGTTTTCATTTTAAAAAACCCGAAAACCCGGGTTTTCATTTTAAAAAACCCGAAAACCCGGGTTTTGAAAATTGGGTCCGGGTTTCAATGCTCTAGTTACAAATCTGGTAATGAGATATACATATCTTCATAGCCTTATCTAGGTTTGAGAAGAACTACAAACACGATTAATGTATTTTGCCTCGATACATTTAATTTTCGAAATGACCTCTTAAAAATACGAAATTTGAAGATTATTTTTAAACGAAAATAGATGTATTGTAGGAAATTAGTCTAATTGATAGACACCTTTGCAACTCAAAATCGTATAGAAGCATTTTGCTTTAATGCTCCTAGTTATTTTTTTGACCGACTTCCAAAAAGAAGGAGGTAATACGTTCGGCTGTATGTATCTGTTTTTTTGTATGTTCCTCGATTAATCAGCCGTTTGTGGTCCGGTTTTCAAAAATATTTTTGTGTTGTATAGGGTTTAACTCGAATTTGGTACCATGTTCACAAAAATGGTGATCCGATGATGGGATCCTTGAGGAATCGAGGAGACTCCTTGAAATTTGTATGGGAATATATAGGAATTTCAATTTTTTCTGAAGCATTCGAGTTAAATGCTACCAAAAGATAAGACTTCGCACCAGGTTATACCCTGGATCCGAAGGTACCGAACAGAACTTTTGAATGCTTATAGGTATAGGTTCGGGGATTTCGGCGTTGTTTAAACAACTGAAAGCATAAGCCAACACATCAATTTGATTTATCATCATCATCACAACTATAATTATACCATGGTCATCACACTATGACCCAATTATTGGTACTTTTCGTGATATTTTGCATCGAAGCAGATGTTTTTGACGATGATTTCACTGTTTGTGGACCGATTTTCGAAATTTTCGTGTTGTTGTATAGGATATAATCTTAATTCTGTATAACAATTACAAAAGTGGTGAGCTAATGATGGGATCTATGAGTAATACCAGTCCCAAAAGTTTCAGATATTCTGACATTACTGAACTCACGATTAAATTAGTTGGTACCGACTTCAAAATAATGAAGACCGTAGTATGTACAGAAATAGTTGAGATTTAGACAAATTCTGAAAAAGGCACTATTAAAGAGTAAGAGTTATGTAATACTTTTTAGTTCATATTACGATTGTTTTTACCTTGGAAGTCGGTTTTCATTTTTTTTGTTAAAAATAATAATCAATGATTATAATTACGTTTTTTCGCATGTTTTCCGAGCGAGCCGATAGCTTCTGGCCGCAGCGTATTCACGACTTTATAGTCATACAAATTAAGTATAAAATTGTCCTTGCGGTAAAATGACTTTCAATATAGCGTCTTAATAGTAAATAATGACCAAATAAACTGTTAGTCACTTTTAGGTGTACTGTTCGTGCTCAAACCGTAATCCGCTAACATATCGAATTTAGTTGATAGTGCACTTCCAAATATTTGCAATAAATAACAGCGAACATGGATGCACACCTTTCGCGGCAAAAAGTTTCACACAACGCCGACAAAGTTGGTCCATGTGAGTGAGTCTAAAAGGCCCAGAGCCGCGCGGCCGGTGGTGCGCCGCACAAAAACGTGCCGCTAATGACTGCACCAATATCGACAATTTGCTACGTACGATTGAGCACCATCAATACCGTTTGTACCCCACGTAATTCCTAACGGCGACGATCGGCCGTACGCGAATATCACCCTTATTGTATGGCAGCACGATCCAGAACTGTTGCTAGAATAACAACAATGTTTTGCAAAAATGAAGACATAAGCGTCATGTATTGAGGGCGAATGCCATAAAATATTATCATTTATCACCCGGACGTGTTTGTTATTGCAGCGGTTATTGTGGTAAACGTCGGCGTTACCATTATTAATAATGAGCGCCGACATCTGCGTCGTCTGCATTGTTCGTGGCCGAGATAAATCTTAAAAAATACCCCGTGAAATAAGTACATAGGTAAATAGAAATAATCAACACCCTTATAATATATAATCTTAAATATGGAATCAAATTTTATAGGTAAGGTTTACTAAAGAATTATTCCATTCAATATCAATTGACAAAATATTATGATAATATGCTCTTAGCTTACACTCAATGATACAATATAATATTACTTATGTACTTTATAGTTTATAGATACCATGGTTCATGGACTAATATTATTTTAATTTCAGGCGAAAATTTAAATACATATTTAAAGTTTTTGCTCTTTGATCGTCTTATACTTAGTATAAACTATAAAGGATAAATACGTTGGGTAATTAATTTTATTTATTCCAATACTAAACAGGAATTCACCAAGTGTAACCTAAGTTTAAAACTACCAACATATTTAAATGACATAAAATATATCTGCATTTAAATAAACGAAATTAAAGCAGTAATTAAATAATAATATTTTACAACAATGAGAAACTTAATTGTTATCTTTTTATGGCTAGCCAGCACATAATAATAAAATATTAAAAAATATAACAAAATATTATTTATTTTAAACAATTAACATTCAATGTGGATCATAACGCTTTTAAAAGTCATAAACTTAAAAAAATTGCAACTTTATTGGTTTTACCTAGTAGGTATAACTAGATTTTTCTAAATATACATAAATGGGATGGGATGGGCACACATATTAACGTTACATTTTGTATTTGAGGTTAATTCTAAAATACATTTTTGAGTATTTACTAAAAATATTAATTAATAACGAAACTATGTCGTAGTTAGCGATACATATATAGTTTGCACTTTGGTACTTCATAGAGGTTTACTTTTTATGTAAATTGACAGTAAACTTTACTTATTCCGAATAATTTAATAACAACAATAATATTATTGGCTGCATACTACGAATAATAAAAACTAGTTGCATAGAAAATACCAATTTACATTAATCTTTAACACACACTATAATATTATAATATAATGGGACCTCGTAGCCCGTAGCAAATTCGTAGCACCGTTGTAGCGTGCTACGCAGCATTCTATTTTTACTAAAAATATAAAAAATATTCAATTAAGTTTTGATTTTTTTTTTTTGTTCAAATGTCAAGATTAAATGCTTACTTTGAATGAGGAAATATTTGATAATAGGCTACTTGACCTATTTTTTTTCTTCATGCTAATCGCTTCTTTATCATTCATTTTCACAAAAAGAAACTAATATTTTAATATTTTACACAGTAGAAACCCATAAAAATGTTGATTGAAAATCATGCCTTTTAAATGGCACCGAAAACACTGTCCGCCATAGTGTGACGTCATACGTTTTGTATTTTAAACTCTCTTTATAGAAAATTTTTTAATGTGCTAAATGTACGAGTCTAAAAGTGCCCAAAAATTATAAAATAAGAAATTAGAAATCATTTGTAATGTTGAAAACTTTTGGAGAAAAGTTTTGGCCATTTAATTTCCTGTCTACAATAAATGGAGATAATATATAAAACTGATGTTTTATTTGAATTATTTAAGTAAATATATTTTACAAATCTTTCTAGGCTTATTCTTAATATTATACAAATAAACTTACATATAACGAGCGCGATGAATAAAAGATATTAAACTAGTATGAGGATGACGTCACATCCAAATCGGAAGTACCGCAAAAGAGTTTTCGTCAGTACAAATCCTATTTTCATAAAACCATATTTTCAAATCGACTTTATTTATCAATCATACGTTTTTATTTGATGATAAGGGTGAAATACGATTTCCTAGGCCAAGTTCTACTAGAAATATGCATTAGTTCAATGAAATTTAATATAGGTCAAGTAGCCTATTAACATAATTTGATGAGGAAATTTTTAATAATATAAAATATTTAAGTACCTCCCTTATCCCTAGCTCCTAACATTCCTACTAACAATAAACAAAACGTTCAAAATTAACTTTTTTGAAACCAGTTATAAAGTACAAGATTATTGTAAATTATGCAGCCTATATTGTTACTTGCCGTATTTTCATATTTTTTATGAATTTACTTTCACCTCATTAAAAAAATTGGACCGGTATAAGTTTAGACGCTATGTTAGAATATACATTATACATAAAATACATTGACTGCTAAATTCGTTACCTTTCCTGCTTCGCCGTTATAGTCGGCTACGAATAGTAGGTACACCTATTTGTACTAGTCACATAATAGCATTAGGTAAGAAGTTTATTAAATATTTGGCATTGTGCATTTAGTGGCAGCGATAAATCACTGTCAACGCGGCAAATAAGTTTATCAAATATACGCTAATCCACCGGCCATCGCCCGTCATACAATTGAATTCCGCGCAGCTTTACCGCCTAACGGGCCGGTCGCGATAATGTTGCGAAACATTCGTTTAAACAGGGGTCCCGTGTTTATCGATATTATTAAGTTGTAAGGGATTCGAATTCGACTTCCGCGCATTCATCGCGCACCGACCGCAGAGCTGAGCGTGCCGAATTCATTATCCCGCAAAATTAAAAAAAATCAAACTTTTTGTCCACCTCTCCTCTGTTGAGTGAATGGCATCCATGAATGTTTTATTGCGGGTGCATTTAGGGAATCATCGGCTCCCATTGCTAACGTGACGAAGTTTTATGGACGGTGTAAAACAATAACCGGAGTCTTTGTTTACGCGAGTGCGGTCTGCGGCCCCATGCGAGCCGTTCGTCACGCCGAGGCCACAATACAGGTCCGAGGCCATAAAACGATCATTCCACAATTGAGATTTCTCAGTACGACATTGAGATATCGTAATGAATAATTATTTGTCCTCTAGAGAAAAAGTTCGCCCGGCGATTCGTCGGAGACGGTGGGGGGTTGCGGCATCGTGGTTAAAAATTACTTATTGCTCATTATTAGGTTGGGCTCGAATTAGACAAGGTTGGTAATGAATGATACGAGTACTTTTTTGGCTTCACGTGGTGAGCGACTCGTTACAAAACACAAAGTCCAAATGACTGAGCTACATTTTGAGTGTGGAAATTGTTTAAAACATATTTTAATGAATAATACGATTTCAATGCGTTAAAAAATTTACATTTTATTTTATATTTATATGCACGTATAAACAATAAATAACCATACCTACATATCAAGCAATTTTCTACTTTTAATAGCAATTTTACGAAGTTTATTTACAGCTTCCTTTGCAAATTGTACAAATTTAAAGATATGTTGCTTTGATAAACGTTTGAGATGTAAATTTAAGGAAATTTTATGATCGTAGACAGTTTTAACACTTCCATTCAAGCGGTATTCATTCAAGGATCACATGTTCTCACGATGACTACAGTTAATAATAAATTAATTAGAAAGCGTAAGGTTTTGGTAAAGTGGAATTCGGTTAAAGCTACCTCATTTTCTTCCTTTCGCGTACACTGCAGACTGCAGTTCAGCTAGTATTTTGACGTGCAAAAGGAAAGGAACCTTTTCTTAATAATTATCGTATTCTATTAATACCCAGGCAAAAACATTTTATATTAACACAGCTTTATTAAATCCGGTAACTTTTATCAGAATGTGTTTCCGGATCAATTTACTTCTGTTTACCTTCAGAACATAAAGAGAGCTTTCACATAATCAGCTTACATTCAAAGATTTATTTAACGTAAATCAAAAGTCAACAGACTCCGTCGGCTTGCACAAAACCACCGGCTTACTAACTGACACTCTAATACTATTGTCATCAACATACACCGTCCAACATTGAAATGGCCTATAACCGAACACACGTTTATTCGAAATTCCACACTCGTATCCAAGGACAAGGTCTAAAATTTATACCACGAGTGATATATTTTCCGAAAGGTATTAATAGAGACGTTAGAGCCACACCGTGAACCAAAGCAGCCGACGCAAAAAACTAACAATGCCACTAAGTTTTGGATACAAAGCGACATCGGGAAATAAATTATTTCATCTGCTCAGTCCTTTCATGATAATATTGGCAAATGTTTCCATTTGAGACGAGCCACGCCCCGAACCTAACCTAACAAGAACCGCATTTCGCGTCAATCGAATCGCAACCCTGGGTTGAGGTATGAAGGTTCTATTCACTTCGACAAATTTCATCGGCCGGAGAGTTCGGCACGTCACAAAGTGGTCCGAAAGTCATCATTTCTTTTACAATTTTTTCATTTAAGCCAACATATATTTTGACTGTGATGTTTTTATTATTTTTGTCCGTGATTCGCTTAGGGATCAATGGCTAACTATCGTCAGGAGATTTTTTTGTAAAGGCGGCTCTTAGCATGTCTAATGGGCGATTTATTCACGCTGCGTCCATGCGAGCGTTCCGAGAATCGCCGACAAAGCGTACGTAATCATCTAATGGGGTAAAATGTTGATTTTTACATTATTTTGGCTTCCGTGCATGTTTGCCATTAATCAACAACAAAGAGCTTCGGAAGCCGTAGACAATGCTCTAATGTTGTTCTCGACAACTGTAAGCTCGTGAGTTATTGCCATAGATAAACAATTAGGCCGGACTTCAGAAGGTCTGTTTCTAGAAAAACTATTACTTGGCATTATCATAGGTACATAATACATGGTGTAACAAAATTAAGTGATAATACTTTGGGTATGTACTGTGTATGTATCACTCATGTAGAATTCACTGTGAAAGTAGCAGCGCTGAAAGAGAAAAATGTTGTTATTTGTATGGGCAAGCGCCTCTACGTCAGGAATTTTTCAATACATTTTATTTAAAGTATGTAACTCTTTCAGCGCTGCTATTTTCACAGTGAACTCAAGATTGGAGACTCAAAACATACCCTAGAGTATTATCATTTAGTTTTGTACTACATCATATTATATTATTGTATTATATTAGCTCTATATACTTACTGCGAACAGAACTCAGAAAAACACTTCTGTTGGTACGGCCACAGAACAGAATACATATTCGGTGAAGAACTTCTTAACAATATTCGGACAGTCGAATACTGAAAATAAAAATACAAATGAACAACAAATCTAATTCTCTAAAAAAAACTAAAAAAAAACATTTTTTTTTTATATTGACGGAGTGGTTCTACCATGCATCTACAATCTACATCAGTAGTTAAGATACCTAAAGAAGTTTAACGTCTATTGCATAAATTATGTATATATAGGTCTACCAGAATTTGATGGCAAAAAGTGAGAAAATGAATTGACTAGCAATACCGGGGTGATTGGAATAAAACATTTTGATCCTTTTTTCTTCTTATAGCGGCTGATTCTGTAATATAAAAATTTATCCAATGATCAAGGATATTTTTTGAAAATTTGCTGTCAAAAATTGCCATCAGATTCTGGTAGACCTATAATCTACGAATAATATAAGTATATATTCGAAGCCTATAATAATAAATTAGATTTCCTGACTACTATCATGTACTAATGATGATATTAATTATGTTTTACACGAGATTTAAAACGTTACATAAAGAAATAACTACTATCAAGAAATAGCTATAATGATTCTAATAGATTTTCGTTCAAGTTGACTATGAAAATCTTTTCTCAAAGAAAACTATCACAAAGACGTACTTAATATAAATGAAATGTTGACTTTTGTTTTGATAATCGACTCTCAGAAGGCGGACAAAGGCAGCACATGCAGGCGACGCAGGCAGCGCCCAGCGGCGTTCCGTGTACGCCGGACAATGCCGCCCGGAAATCGAACGGTAGTGTTGCTGCACATAATTGCTGTTACATTGCACAAGATGCACCGAGCCGCGGGGTGTACACATAAATCACACGACAAAGACACGCTGCCTGGTGTTTCGGAGCACTTTCTATTGACATTTGCAACGATATCACTGCTAATCCTGTGTTATAATAATAATATACTGAAAGAAAACTGTGTTAGTATTAAAAATTATCATGAATACAACAAGCCCTGATTATTAAATAAAAATACCAAAAAAAGTTAAAATTAAAATGTATAATAATGCATCATGCCTTTTTTTCATACATACGAGGAAAGAGAGGGATACTGGGATTCTCAACTAAGGGTTAAATTTAACCAGCTTTTTGTTTTAGTCTTAACCATTTAAATTTCCTCGATTCCTCTTAATTATTACCATTAACGCAAAGTATTCCTTAATGGGAATATAAAATTGTAAAATCGATTAAAATCACGTTTAAGTTTCAATAATAAAATTAACAGTTTTATCTAAAGACACACCGTTAAAAGTTGTAAAGAAATAGTTTATGGGTCCATAAATGAGTCATTAAAGTTTTATACACACCGGAACACATAACTGGCAGTTAACCACCAGGTTAACTTTCGAAAAAGGGTGGTTTATAATATAAAACTATTTGCGTTTGTAGATAATGAAAAGGTTTGATTTTATAGAATTGAGTGATGATGACGATAAAGATGCCGTAATTTACCGTTTTTAGAGTCTTATTAACTCATAATATTTGAAAGCTACCTACAAAATTATAATAAAAATACAGCAATAATCTTCATTATATGAACGCTCCTTTCTTAGTTGTTAATTTCCTATTTTTATTTTTTATACTCATGATATCAGCTTCCAAAGTATGTAATACCAATTTATTTAAATTCAAGCATACATTCAGTATCTCCCTAGTATTTACAAATTACGGTTATTTGAAACGTACGCCAATAGATCGACAATTTCTTTAACTATATACTGGACGTTTGATTTTCTTTAGGTCAATTTTAAACTAAGATAAGTAAAAATATAGGGTTTCGGCGCGATCTCGGCAACGTGGCATATGTATGGTCATTGGTCAAAGTCGTTTGCTCAGGGGATGGCCGTAAGTATAGCAATTTCAATTGAGAAACATTCTAATAGATGGTGGAACAAAGCACTAAGAAGGTCACAAAAAATACAATATTGATATGGTTTCTGTAACTGAAGTGGCTGTACAAGTCAGTCTTAGCTAGGTATTTTACAATTTTTACAATGTTTATTTTACTTAATAAGGTACCTCTTAAAATACGTAGACTAGACTGACTCGTTGACTATTACCATTGCTAAATGTTCATAATATTATGTTTATTTTACTGAATATTTTTCAAACACAATGATCAATCAATTTCAGAGTCCAAATAATTAAGCAACAATGCGAGGAGAAACGCGAGGCTTCGTGGGGCGCGTATCTTTTGCCTCGATCTTTGTGCTCCTTCCGGAACAATGACGTATACAATGTGAAATAATAGAAATGATTTTCAAATTCATTTCGATGTTTACGCGTATTACGGACTGAAAGCGTCATAAAAACGGTAGTAAACAGAAGCATGGACAAAGGAGCGAGACGGATGAAATTAACAGTAACAAAAGACGAACAAACGTACAGACACCCAAGTAGCATATCGATACTGGCATGTCGAATCATATTGTGTGCCGTTTGTTAAAACTATTATAAACTACCACCTTTTTACTATGAGTAGGTAGAACCTAACACTATAATAATATAATCTTTCTACATGAAGTCTACTTCGCTGAATTAAATGGGTGCCCTAGGACCTAGCACATGAAAATTATTGAAATGATTTAACTCCTCTGATTTTTTTTTTACAAGGTCAATGTGTCGAAGTCCAGCATACTTTTCTCAAATTAAAGTTTAACATAATTTATTGACTTGAGATTCGCTTTTTAAAGTAACTTGTGTCATTGGAAATTATAGGCTATATATTAATTAGACCTATAAAGATCTAAAAATAGTCTTAGTTGCAGTATTTTTTTATTAACGTGCTATTTTTTAAAAACCCGGCGTGTAGACGGACTTCCCTTACAGTTTGAGGTAAGTCCGTCTAGTAGCAATATAGCCCTAACCTGTGAAGTAATATGCATGGCAACGGTTTCTAATAAAAACCGCAAAACGGCCATTCAAATATGTGTTTAAGGTGTCGGTAATAAGGTTCGCATTTCAGAGAAAATTAATTTTATAACATTTTAAGGCAAGTCCCGCATATCGTAAGTCTAAGTGGTTACAAACATTTTTTGAAAAATTAAACATTAAATATAAACATAAAATAATGTTTATTGCAAATTCATAATTATAATAATTAGTGCCGGCCAAATCAATAACTTTGCTTCATTATCATTTATATTTTATGGGATAAGACATTTTTCAACATAATCCTCTACTTAATTTTGATTTGATTATTGTTTATTGATAATATGTCTACTTAGTACCCAAATTTTTTATTCCTTAATATTAATATTTAGTCAGTTAAAACAACTTTTTAGTTCACGTGGCAGATTGGGGCCATGCACGCAAAAGTTACGCGTTTTTACCATTATTTTCGCCGCTCAATTAAAATTATAAGGGTTGTTGGTCCGGGAGGTAGAATTTTTCATGACGTGTATAAATCTGAAACGAATAATTATGGCATTATAAAAAGAAGTTATTTTTACAACTTTTTTTGTTTAAGATAAAGGGGGCAGACGAGGAAACGGATCACCTGACAGTAAGTGAACTACCGTCGCCCTTGGACACCTGTAATACCAGGGGAGTCACAAGAGGAGTACGCTCTTTTCATGCAGTAAAATTTGGGCAATGCTATGATCTAGCAGTCCTATTTTTTAATGCAAATTAACAATAAATACATGTAGGTTTGAAAAGGTTGACAATATCTGATTCGAGGCAAGACCGGCATATGACGGCATTTCCTTATGCAAACTAGACGGACTTCCCAATTATTGCAATTTTAGGTTAGACATATGTTGCCGGTGATAATAACGAAATTAAAGCGATATTAACGAATTGAACACCAGTAATAAGTAAAAGGATCACTAAATTACTTATGTAATCCAAGAAACTCCAAAAACTCCTTCGTATTCCCACTTTTTTTCATTTTTTTGGCAGAGACTCCGACTGCGAGTTCAAAACGGGAAAAAAATGGCAGATCGTTTTTTTCGTAACAGGTAGTTAGTAGCGACATGTCCGTTTCTTAGGTCAAACTAACTGTGCAATATTGTTTTACCCACTGAGCCATATGAAACTAATCGTTCAAATATGGAAGTTATTGCCGATAGACGGACTTACCTCCCAGACGGACTTCGACACATTGATCTTAATTATTATTTTCTCTGTCGGAGCTAATTTCTTAATTTTTACATCGCCAAGTCGCTATAATACATAATTATAAAATAAAGAAAACCATTGATACAGTCAATGAATGTTGATTTAAAATTACAATTTAAGTTAAAGACTTGGCTTGTTTTCTTTTGTTCATGTTTTTCGTGCGATTTACATTTTTATAAATTAATAAACAATAAATTAAAAATAATAATAATTTATATGCAACAACCAATACTAGATGACCCAGTGAACTTCGTATAAGTAACTTTCTTCCTAATATAAACCTTCCCCGGACTTTGAGCCGAAGCCGTTCTCGAATTTTAGTGAGAGTAAAAAATTGTATATTATTTTTAATTACATAGATTAATTTTATACGTTACCAGCTATAATTCCTACCTACAGTTATTTCTGTAGATATTTAATACTTACGTTATCACAATAACTCTTAATAATCACGTCAACGTAATTGAGTTCGAACATACATTTCAAAGACATCAACAATAATTACAAAAGCGAAAAAATGTGCCGATGTCCAAAAGCTTTAGAAATGTCCAAAACATTTAGTCACGGGTGTACAATAAATCAGACGTCTCGTGAGCACAGACGATGACCGCTCCAGAAAAAAAAGAAAAAACTGAACTAAATCAACATATTCAACGGTAGCCGCTTAACTGTTTTCCATAGATTATTATGGTCTTTGTAAAGTGGCACATTAATTACCGCGTATTGTTCGCCGGTGACATTTATTTTAGTTTTGCACACTTTGTCGGACATTACACTAGCCGAATAGATGCTAACTTATGTAACTTTTTGTTGAGTTATTCAAAAAATTCAGTGGAATAATGAAAGTGAATAATTGAAATACATATTTTTAAACGGGTCTAGCCTATAAATTGAGACACCTTTTATAAATATTACATATGTATTTACATAACACAGTGGCTGTCTAGTGTCTAGTTAGCAATTACCGTGCCCGTAGGCAGCGAAAGTTGTTTTCGAGCTTTTTACTTTGTAAACGTTTCTTACGTTTACAAGTAAAAAGATAATGTATTTAAGGTTTTAGTTCTCTTAGTTGTATTTGTAGATAATGTACCTAGTAAAACTATTTAATGGTAATAACTAGGTAAAAAAGTAATTTGGAATTTAAAAAATATATGTTTATAGGTATTTAGCGATACCTATGTATTTTACTTTTTTAATTTATTTGATTAAAAGGATTAATTTACAAATATTGTACATACATAAACCATATTAATTGGCCAAGAGTAGCCTTTGTTTCATTAATTTCACCTTTGCAATTCCAATATTAAATCAAAAATATCATAATGTATATTATGGAGTTCACTAATTAGTTAATCTTTATCTCACCGAGAGTCGCTAAATCGATTACAAGTTTCGCACTATACGCGGTCGTTTATCACCATTGTAATGAGAAGCTGCGTGTGATCGCGCCTTTATTTATGACAGCTCGATTTGTGGCCCTAAAACACGAACCTGCAGACTGCGGACTTAACGACTCCGCAGACATATAAACAAATACTTCATTAACATCTAGATTAGAAGTCTACAGTCACCAATTGTAGCGGTCGCTACTGGCTAAATAATCTGCAATGACTTACTACGGTCTACGAGTAATGCAACGGAAAAAACTATACATTGAAGTTTTTTACGCCGATACGACACGTTGACCAATCGGATAATTTACAAGAAATTGTTTAAGTTTAAGCAAAATCAAAAATAAGATCTAAAAAAAGTAATTTAAGCTTCAAAATATTCTGAACGCGTTTTACTGGCGATCAAAAATTATTGTTATTCGTAAGTAGTAGGATAATAAACACTAATATATTCCTACACGTGGTTAACAATGAACGAAACGCACGGCCACTTACTTAAGTGGAAACAAAAATACCAACCTAACCGTATTAACCGATTTACATACGAATCAGTAGCTGGTCATTTATTTGGAATTTCCAACGAGTTTACACATAAAGGTGAGACAATGAGTCGGTTGGACAACAGTAAATCTTGCTAACAGTGGCGCCGTGAAAACGCGCGCTCATCTGTCAAAATTAGACGCCATTTTGTCATTTTAGACAAGCGACGAGAGCGCGCTTAGTACAATTACTGTTGCTGGCACGTCCCGGAGAAAAACAATCGTAAATAATAACGCGCATGCTCAGTGCTCACTTGCTTTAAAACGATATTATGGGTATGTTAGCGGCCGTATTGTGTTTGCATCTTTATGAGGCATGCTGCTGTTTTCAGCTACCAAAGGGCGTTTGAAAATGTGGAAAAAGTAAGTGGAGGGAACAGATAACCCTGTGGGAGCTGCTCCGAAAACTATTTTTATTTATTTATTTCTTTATTACACTCGCCAACAGCAAAACACAGAAATACATTTAAACTTAAAACTTAAACTAAAACATGCACTTATGTGTAAGCCAATTATAAGCGTGTACAACATTCATTATGAACAGTAGATATAATATTTCTTAAAGCTAATAATGATGACAATATAGTTTTAATTTTCCAAGGCAGAAATTTGAGTATTATATATTTTGGTTAATTTGCTTTTTAAACTCTTACAGGAACTCTTTTTATTTATTTAAATTAGGCTATGTACAATATATACCTTAATGTCTAACATACATATCAATTATATGTATGTTAGACATTAAGGTATATATACGACACACTACCGGGTGTTTTTACTAAAACTCTGTAAAACGCCCGGCAGTGTGTCGATAGAATGCATCTTGTGACGTGTCTATCCATCACGATAGCATCTCTACCGGTGCACCGTTACGAATTATGATCGATTTTGTCATTTCAAATTAGATATTCACGGCCCGGAATACTTAGATTATCAAAAAATTTAAATGACATGATAAATGACTATTGGGGTATGTTTCAAAATAACAAGATATGAAACAAAAAATAAACAAACGTTAAAAATGTTTTGCATTGCATATTTTTATTTTGCAGCATTGATTCCTGGACTTTTTCAAGCCAGGCATTATGATTAATATTATTATTTATTACTTTCCTAATTTTTTGCCGGCACCGTTGTGAAAATTAGTAGGTGTTATTATCATCGGACGAATATTCTATACCTAGTAGTCTAAGATCCCACTGCAAAATTGTGCAGGTATCGAGGACACGCTTAAAACCACATTTTTACAGATATTTATGATAAGGAGAACATATTTCTACTGGGGTGCCAGTTCAAATGTGGGCGTAAATATTTTTTAAAAATTTTTGAAAAATTGAGTTTGCGGGATAAAATGTAATCATCAGGTATTGAAAGCAAACGTCGTTCATTTCATGGCAATGAGTATAGAGATTTAGAAAAATCCGGTGTGCCGTTGGGCACCCGGCCGCAACCCTATTGTAACCAGGTGTGAACAGGTACAATTCCGATACATTTTTGCATCCATAACGTATATTGATCTTTTATATATCAAATTGAAGCTAATTTTCCCCTTATTATTATAATATAGGTGTGCCTAATTAAATCTGGCTGCAAATAAGGGGTGCCGGCTGTCAAAGATGGCAAAGTATCGAAGGTTGAGGGAAAGGCAGAATTGATAAAACAGTCTCGTAATTACCTAAATATTCTACAACAAAACATTAGAAGTATCAACTGTAATTTTATTAATCTTGAGGTATTCTTGACACGACTAGGCATATCATGTGATATTATTGTACTATCGGAGTGTTGGCTGTCTTATGTCAGACAACTGCCTGCACTTAAAGGTTACAAATCATACTGTACGACTAACAATTTCAATCAGAATGATGGAGTGGCAGTTTATGTCACAGAAACCTTAGATTGTATGGTAGAAGAACCACAAATAATCGAATCAAACTGCTTACTTATTAAGATTAACTCCTCAATAGCAATTATCGCTATTTATCGTCCACCTAGTTTTAGGGATGTTTCAAAATTTATTAATTCCCTAAAGGTATTAATAGCATCTCTCAACTCATTTCACAATATTTTCCTAGTAGGTGATTATAATATAGACATCTCAGATATAAATTGTGAATACCTCGACCAAATGGCATTTTGTGGACTTTTCTCGGCTTACACTAATTTGACAACAATTTCTAGCTGCCTAGATCATGTTTTGGTAAAATCACACCTTCAAGTGTCTACTTTCATTATTGATACTAACCTAACAGACCATAAATCAATTCTTACATGTGTTGGTGCAAATAAAAAATACTTTTCTAAAAATAAATTTGTATCTAAAATTAATTATGATAAACTTAAAACAGACTGTATAAATTTTAATTTTAATGAGTGTAATCTGCACAACAATTCCAATAACTACGCTACATTCTTTATTAATTCTTTACGGGAACTAATAAATAAGAACCTAAGTGTAACTAAAATATCTTGAAATAAAACGATCAGTAAACCTTGGATCACAAAAGGCATTTTAAAATGTATGAGAAATAGAGATAAACTGCACTTAAAAGCTAGGATGAATCCAAATAATGACGTGATCGTCAAAACATATAAAAATTATAGAAACTTTTGCAATGATTTACTAAAAAAGGAAAAACGAAAGTACGAACAAAATATTATTAGTGAAAACAGTCGAAATATAAAAGATCTGTGGAAATCAATTAGAATTGTGACAAATTCGAACAAAAATCATGCTTTACCGTCTGAGTTGTTGACCATTGCTGCCGATGAGCTGACATCGGCTAATGTTGTTAACCAATATTTTGCGAGTATAGGTTCTGAACTGACTAGGAAAATTCCAAATGATATTCCACTACCAACTTCAACTATTTTAGATGACTCGGCACCACCCTCTGATTCATTTGTTATACAAAGTGTCTCAGAGGATGAAGTTAACCGTCATTTACTACATCTCAAAGAGGACTCAGGACCGGGATGGGATGGTATCTCTACAAAGGCATTAAAAAGTATTAGGGAATGTATAGTTTCTCCTCTCACTAGACTATTTAACCAATGCTTGGAGGATGGTGTGTTTCCCGAGGTTTTTAAGAAGTCTGTAATTGTCCCAATTCATAAGGATGGCTGTATTGGAAATTATCGCCCAATATCAATTCTTTCACCACTGTCAAAGATTTTTGAAAAAATTATTAACTCTAGACTGATAGCATACTTGGAGAAAAATAACTTGTTTTCAAAAAACCAATTCGGTTTTAGACGCAAAAAATCTGCCGAGGAAGCGGTTAATTTACTTGTCGAATTTGTTGCTGGTAAATTGGATGGTGGTGAAAAGTGTCTAACAATCTTCTTAGATTTGGCAAAGGCATTTGATACGGTCCCTTTTGCCAAGCTTCTGAAGACCCTGGAGAGGCTTGGTATACGGGGCAATCAACTCTCACTTATAGCTGACTACCTTAAAAACCGCACACAGTGTACTAAGATTGGTAGCACTATGAGCTCTGAGTTGCCAGTAACATGCGGAATCCCACAAGGAAGTGTATTGGGACCTACCTTGTTTCTCTGCTACATAAATGGTCTGTGTAAATTGAGAATACCAAATTGTATGATTACATGCTATGCTGATGATACTGCATTGACTTTCTATGGTAAAACATGGAATGATGTGTACAATATAGCACAGTTCGGTTTAAACATGGTTGGAAGATGGCTTGCTAATCACTACTTAACACTTAACTCATCAAAAACTAAATACATTACATTTGGTATAAAAAAATCTTCGCTGCCACTAGAACAAAATTATAATAAGCTTATAGTCCATAAATGTGCTCCTCAATCTCTTTCATCGTGTGACTGCAGCCAAATCGATGGAACACAAAGTATAAAATACTTAGGTGTGATTATAGATCACAAACTTAACTTTGCTGAGCACATAAATAAATTGACTAACAAAATCCGTCGTCTTACTTATATATTTAAACGTCTTCGTTATGTAGCCGATAATAGTTTGCTAAGATATGTGTATACGAGTCTCTGCCAATCTATAATAACATATGGTATCATCGCATGGGGTGGTGCACCAAAGGGTCTCATGATGAATATTGAAAGGGCGCAAAGACTAATACTGAAAATTTCTTTTTTCAAACCAATGTTAACTCCCACAAAAGAACTGTATGAGTTCTGTGATGTCCTTACAGTTCGGAAACTTTTTGTGCTTTCTTCCATCATGTGTACACATAAAAATACTCCCTATGACCAGCACAATCCTGTACTCTCTGAAAGAAGGCATTATCGAGTTTGTCTTGTCCCATCAACTAATACTTACTTTGCACGAAGATTTTCCTCTTATATAGGTAGAAAACTTTATAATATAGTAAATAAGAGATATAATATATATCCTTTATCTTGTAACAAAGTTAAATACATATTAGTTAAGTGGCTAAAGTCGTTAAATTATGACGAGACCGAAAGTCTCCTGGAAAGAATGGAGTAGGACTATTAGTTGTTGTATTTAACTATATTATTTCCTGCTATTTCTGCACCCTAGCAGTACTGTAACTGATCCCAAGACTTCTGTCGTAGGGCTAGGGTGTTGTTTTAACTATTTAGTACATCATTCATTTTTGTCACACTAGTTTATATTAGTCACAATCAGTGCACCCTAGCAGTTTTTCAACTGATCCCAAGACAATAGTCGTAGGGCTAGGGTGTTGCTGCCATAAATAAAAATAATATTTATATATCATCTTAATACACACTTTCTTAGCAATATAATAATCACAGAAACAAATACACACCCACCTACACATACACACACACACACACCCATACACACACACACACACACACACACACACACACACACACACACACACACACACGTGTAAAATACTCTCACTAACCTTGACTTACCTCTAAAATATGATGTTAAGCACTTAATGTTTTGAGGGGGGGCCTGGTGACCCCTTAACACAGGGCAACCTAGTTAGGGCACCAGTCTCCTGCTATTATTTGTTACATCTTGTTAATAATTGTATTACTTTCTTTTGTACTGTGGGAGAAGTTAATAAAGATTTTTGATTGATTTTTGATTGAAAGGGAGCTAGCGCGAAACATTACGGGATAGTGATAGTACATCACGTTAGTGTACTTAAACATCGGTTCGAACAATAGTAATAATCGGCCAAGTGCGAGTCGGACTCGCGCACGAAGGGTTCCGTACTATTATAGAGCAAAATTAGGCCAAAATTTGTATTTTTTGTAAAGGAGCCGCCCTTATATTTTAATTTTACTTTAATTTTATTAATTAATTTCATTTTTCATTTCATTTCAAATTTTTCCGCTTAAACATTGCAAACGCAGGCTTCCTACGAGATTTATCAAAATAGTGTTATTTATCAAAATACATATTTATATTATACTATAGTTAGTAGCGTGTACTCGATACCTGCACAGTTCTGCAGTCGTATCTCGTACTATAGGTACTTCAAAGCGGGTCAAAGCCGCTTTGACAAATCAAATTACAAAGAGTATTTAAATTAGGAAACTAGTAACAATCTAGTGATTTACAACAAACTTAGGTATGTAACATTTGTGGCATCAGACAGTATTGTAACACTTTAAAAAAATTACGACAACTTATATTTTGTAAAAGTTTAAATACAGATTCATTATTTCATGTAAGTTAACGCTCCAGAAAAGTAATAATAATTTTCGGATAAACATGTTATCGAAACAAACCTTCACTCATTGATATACAATGCCTTCACCTAATAATTTAACGAAACGGAACAGTATTCCCATCAAATGGCGATAAAGTGATTAGGAAAACGGAAGGCGGCCGGCTGGTGATCCATCATACACCCAGAAAATATTTGTATACGTACAATCAGCTTACCATATTTTACTCTTATTACATTTTATTGAGATCTGACTTCCAAGATAGTAGTAGTTCTCTCCGTGACTGTACAAAGTAGGTACATACAGAAATATCAGGGAGCCCTTCCGCTGACCGTATCACTACATCATATTGCCACTGTAATTAAAAAGTTAAAGGTCAATTTATGTCCGCGCTTTTGCTCAGAGACCATAGTAAGAAGCTGTAATTCGGCATGAAATGCATGATATTGCGCGTGACACGACATGCA
The DNA here is from genome assembly GCA_905333045.1 of Lysandra bellargus. NCBI lineage: Eukaryota > Metazoa > Arthropoda > Insecta > Lepidoptera > Lycaenidae > Lysandra > Lysandra bellargus. The sequence continues at coordinate 8,073,639 of HG995326.1, forward strand.
CTTGGTTGGTCTCATTTTTAGGGTTCCGTACCCAAAGGGTAAAAACGGGACCCTATTACTGAGACTTCGATGTCCGTCTGTCTGTCCGTCTGTCTGTCTGTCTCCAGGCTGTAACTCAATAACCGCTATAGCTAAAGTTCTGAAATCTTCACAGATTGTGTATTTCTGTTGCCGCTATAACAACAAATACTAAAAACAAAATTAAATAAATATTTAAGGGTGGCTCCCATACAACAAACGTCATTTTTTGGCCTTTTTTGCTCGTATTCAATAATGGCAACCGCTAGGCACTTTAAATTTTCATACAGGCCTTAGTTATATATCTATTTTAATAATTAATAATAATATTTAAATAAAATAAAAATTTAAGGGTGGCTCCCATACAAAAACACAAATTTTCGCCTATTTTTCCCTATAACAGTACGGAACCCTTCGTGCGCGAGCCCGACTCGCACTTGGCCAGTTATTTTATAAAATTATCGGGCAAACGAGCCAACGGATTACCTGATGGAAAGCAACTACCGTCGCCCATGGACACTCGCAACATCAGAAGAGTTGTAGGTGTGTTGCCGGCCTAAATGTATTTAGTTGCATCTTTTCGGAGGTAAGAAAAACTGATAATTGAACTAGGTACGGTACTGCAAAGTACAAACTTTTGTATATGAAGGGGAATACTCATTGCTCAAGCTCCTGTGGCAGTGTTTAATATAATCAAATCTAGATGTCCTTTAGGCTTCGTTCCAGCTTGTGGACTCTGTTACGGTGATGATCACCAATCTAAATTAACATCTTATAAAGTATACTTCAACTCGTCAAAATACTTTGATATTACACATTACTTGTAAATGCCAATTCAAGACTAATATAATATTTGTTTTTGTTGTTTTGTTAAAAATTGTAATAATATGTATAGGAGAAGGTAGTAATGTGGCCCCACTGTGGCCCCCTACTTTGTTTATCAAGCATTATTTAAAAAATATAGGAGTCAGAAACCTAAAAAATACATTATGGGACTCTTATTCATTTGTTTAAACATATCATCTTATTAGGGAATAAATAAAACTCGTGCAGGATAATCGAAAGTTTTAATTATTCTTAATCAATCACATATTTTGGTATTTTGAGATCAAGTGATGGCAATGTGACCCCTCGGGGATGTCACATTAAATGTATTGCACAAGTGAAACTTAACGACAAAAATCACAAATGTAATAGTTATTAGTTACCTTTAGAGCCTCCGCAGGCTACATAGCCCATTAGTCAAATTGACACTGTACCCATGGCTTTCCAGCTCTGTCATTGGAACCACATTACGACCAATGTGAGGGGGCCAAATTACAATTATTGCTAATATTTAAACAGACGTACCAAAAATATTTATTAAATGTACCTATAACTTTATATTTACCTTTTAAATTCCATAGGAGTTTGATGTATCCGATGTTTGAACACAAAAGCCAAATATTTCTGTTTCTTAACAACTATCGAAATAAAATCACACACACTTAAAACTTTTCGCCGGTCGCAAGTTTAACTCGATCGAATGACAATCGAACTTGACAGCCTCTGTTGGATTTGTACGGTGCAAAATTAGTAGCATGCCGCGAGCATCCCGTTCCACCATAATTAAACTGGATAGCGTTTTTAAAAATTAAAATATTGGAGGAGGCCAATATATTATGTGCAGGGGCCACATTATAACCTTTTCCCTGTACACCGAGGATGGCTTTATACTTACTAAAAGGTAAAACTGCATAGGGCGACATGCCTTCAGGGTAGGTATGCCATTGTTAATGTATCAAAAATTTAAAAAGGTATAGCACGTATTAATTTCAGCGTATATTTAAACAGCATCAAGAGAATGCTCTACGATAGCAAAATCTCAATAGCACAACAGAAAACCAAACACAATAACACAAAACTAAATCATTCATTTGAGTGTACATTAGTCGTCTAATTTTCAGTTCACGCACATGTGACAGGCATTGCATCACATATTTATTATTATTTTGATCTAAAAAAATCCATCATAACAACAAAAGGGTCCGTCTGTCACTTCCGCGTGGCTGCGCGCGCGCATACGGACGGCATAAAAACTGAGATAAACTCATGACGAGGGTAGTCGGAAATTTTAATCAATCTCCATCGCTGTGTGATAATGCTAATAATATTAAAGATCCCGACTTGTCACCTTATCATAGACTTATCGGCTCTTATCTCGTAGGAAATGCAGTCCGAGCCAATCACTCGCGTTGTATAGTTTATTGCTTGATAATGAGACGAATTTGTATTCATATGTACCTACTTATAAAAGTAAGTTACGATAGAAATTAGACACGTTAGAAAATGTGTTTAAGTTAATTCTATCATCAGTTCTATCTAAAATCGATTTACACGATTCTTATCCACTATGTTTTGTTATAAATTAAAATATATTTGTAAACCTCTATTAAAGATTTTGTATACTTGTCAAAATGGAACACCTCAATCATACAGGTGTTCATGATATCGTAATATCATTATCCAAATTTATCCTACGTTGAATGATAATAATATAATGAAAATAATATATAAAACAAACCATTGTCATTCATATTATAACGGCGATCGGCATACTGTATCTTGTAAAAAATACAAATTAAGTACCTACCGCTTTAGCAAATAATAAAGAGGAAGAAGTAACAACTAATAAGACTTATAAAAATGACCTCCCAGTGCGGCATATTTATAAATGAAATACGTATAATGAAAACAGAATGGATCAAAGAGCCGTCCCGTTTACCGAGCGGCGAGAACGTAAACATCAAACCGCCACTTCCTGCAACGATTTAATTACACCTGAAACGCCTAAACATATGCTACAAACATTTTCTTCATAACATGAACTTGGAAACGATTAGACGGGTTACCTGATGAGTGATGGTAGCGAGTAGCGAAACGATACCCGCAACACTAGAGGAGTTATAATTGAAAGACATCGAGAGCTGAATTTAAGGGGCCGGGCTACCCTCGAAATTCTCATACAAACGTAATACCAAAATCATTTTGTCATACGAAAATATTTAACATGTTTGAGTTATTTTTCAGCTTAAAATAGTAATTACCTAGGTTCCTGAACAAAAATTAACTTAAATATTTAAACACTAAAAAATAGAGTAAAACACTAAACAATATATAAATAAATAGTAAATTTACTACAAAATATTTTAATACTAAAAAATATTTTTACCAAAATGCTGAACTGATTTTATTGAAATTTGGTATCAAGATACTTGGACTACTGGGAAAGAACATAGGATACTTTTTGTCCCGGAATATGTATGATTCCTTTGCGATCAAAAAATTTTCGCGCAACGGAGTTGCGGGCGTCATCTTAATAAGACTGTTTGAAATATTATGATTTCAAACTCATTTGCAAGACCTCACAAATATTAGATATTAAGCTCACACTACCAATTTCTCAAAGCATACCCCCATAGTTTGATCTTTTAAATTTTCACGAGGTGTTTTGCAATGATTTTTTATAAGCTACGTAAACTACAAGTATATTGTGAACTTTGGCCATATTTTTCCAGAACACGCATTAGAATCGTAAATCTGTCAATACAAACAGATTTCCAGATGAAATGACGAATGTTTCCCAACATCAAAGCGCTGGACCGGACGCATGCTTTGGATGTGTTATCGAAATCCCGATGCCCGAGGAATTACAACCACCGATTGCATTACGTAATACCACCATATCACCAAAAAGTTGGTGATGCAGATATGAAAAGGTAGTTTATGAGTCCGTATACGAAATTTTGCCGATTTCGCTCATTTAACAGACGTGATTTAACAGTTAAAATACAGTATTTCTATAAGTTTTAATGCACAACATGTAAAATCATTTCAATTATAATATAGTGTTGGAGCTAGATTTTTTTTTTTAAATATCTTTAAATAATCCAACTCAAACCCGCGACAGTTTTGTGATTTTTGCTGTAAAAGGTTTAGAATATCACCTTTTTATGGATTGTATTGACGTCTTAACGGTATGAAAAAAATACAATGTACTGTTGAGAAAGTCGTCTATAAAGTGTTGGAATTACTTTTTACCACTTCAATATAAAAAAACCCTTTAAAAACAGAAAACCTCTATATGCCCGCTAACTTGGCGATCGTCCTTTTTCACCTGGCATATGAAAGACGGAAGTGTGAAGAGAGCAGTAGAAAAGAGAGCACGGGCTCTTAAATAAAATCAACTATTAATTAACCTTTTGAAATTCGTTGAAACAAGTGTCTTACAGCGTACACGAGGACATAATATGTGGTAACTGGCAGCAGCTTCGTTTATTATTAAAAATTCCAAAATCGTGATTTTTCTGCCATGACATACTACAACAATAATTACGTCATGGCGTAATTATTGTTGTAGTACCTAGCATTCTTAAAATTTCAGGCACACCTCCTCATAAAAAGCTGCACTTCAAAAATTTACGATATAGGTTAGTCTCATGCCTATGCCAGAAGTGGAATGCCTTGATGCACGAATATTATAATACATATATTAAAGGTATAAAAATTAAAATACGAATACGTCAATAATGTATTCGACGAAAATGCATCGAAATCGACAAGCCACAATCCATTATTTTTAACAAAAAATTAAAACCGACTTCCAAGGTAAAAACAATAAGTATTAATATGAACTAAAAAGTATTAAATAATTCTTACTCTTTAATAGTGCCTCTTTCAGAATTCGTCTAAATCTCAAATACTTCTGTACATACTATAGCTTCATTATTTTGAAGTCGGTACCAGCTAATTTAATCAGTCAATGTCAGAATATATGAAACTTTTGGGACTGGTACCGACTTCAAAGTATAAGCTATAGTATGTACAGAAGTAGTTGAGATTTAGACGAATTCTGAAAGAGGCACTATTAAAGAGTAAGAATTATTTAGTTCATAGTGTTACGGATACGGGCAGTTGTTTACGTGTTACGGATACGAGGAGTTGTTTACCTGCGCGCGACAGTTGCGCGTACTTTCTAGAAAAGCCCGACCCTTGTTTATGTGATTGCGTGTTTACGTAAACAATCCAAAATAGAACGCTCCAGAAGCCGACGCGGGCCATATAAAAGGTAAACAAGCCGACAGTCAACTCAGTTCGATCCGAGCGGTCATCAAGGCGACTTCAAAAGTGAAAACAAGTGATCAATAGTGAGTGATTGTGATAGTGAACTAACGACTCGGCTACGACCTAGGACAGTGATAGTGCTCAGTGATTTGGATCTAGTGCTTAGTGTTTGGACTTAGTGATTTGTGTGAGCTAGTGTTTGTGAATAAAGTCTTCAAAAGAGTCACCAGGTCTTTCTCTCCGAATCCTCGAACCCTAGCACGTAACAACTGGTGTCAGAAGTGGGATTTGGAGATGCCATTGACTCCGAGTGAGGACTTCGAGGGAAGTGTCAGAACAAGGGCGCAACGGGCTGCGGAGGCCACATCCACTGGGGACCAAGCTCCGCCCACTGAGGGACAGGCCCCGCCCACTGGCTCCGCCCACCGGGACCCGCCCACTGGCCACGCCCCCCAGGCTCCGCCCACTTTGGGCGTGGCCACGCCCACTGGCCACGCCCACCAGACTACTCAGGCCACGCCCACTGGCCCCGCCCACCGGGCTCCGTCTACTGGCTCCAGCCACCAGGCATCGCCCGTAGTTTCTACGGCCCCTCAAATGGCTCTTCATTTAGAAAATTTAATTAAATTAATGGAGCTGCAAAGGGCTGATATTCAGGCTTTGCAAGATTCTCAAAGGGCAATGATGGAGTCACAAGACCGCAAGCTCGGCGCTATGCAAGAGTCACAAGAGCAACAAAAGGACCTTCAAGAAAAGGCGCTTCTGGCTATAAAGGATGTCAGTGACACGGTGACAAAGCTTCGTAAAGATGTCGACGTAATGGACGAACGAGTTACGGGGTTAGGATTGGATGTAGAAAATGTGAAAACCGGCCTCACTGAACTACAGAAGAAAGTAGTGCGCCTGGAAACCACAGGAGTGGCGGTGTCTAGTGGAACTACCGGAGTGGTGCAAGTGGTACAAGGACCAAGAGTTAAAGTGCCACCATACGACGGTACTACTTCATGGAACGCTTATCGTCAGCAATTCCAGACGGTTGCTTCTGCCAACGGATGGACTGACGAACAATGCCTGACCGCTCTCACTGTTGCGCTCAGAGGGCAAGCTTTGTCGGTCCTAGAAGTACATACAGGGAAGGGGTTCCAAGACCTGATGGAGGCCCTTGAATCCAGATACGGGGAGCGAAACCTGGAGCACGTGTTCCGTGCTCAACTTCGTGACAGAGTCCAACGCTCAGGAGAGGGACTACAGCAATGGGCGTTGGAAATTGAAAAACTGGTCAAGAAGGCACACCCAGGAGCCGATTCCAAGATGGTCAACACGAATATTGTGCAAGCATTTGTCGACGGAATCAGGGATCTGGAGGTCAGAGCTGCAGTGAGGCTACGTCACCACACCTCGCTAAAGGAAGCGTTGGCACATGCTTTGGAGGTCGAGGCTGTTCGCCATGAGATACAGCAGACCCATAAGATCCGCAAGGTCTCCGAAGGAAAGGCTCCTGCAAGGAAAATATTTGAAGCCATGTGCTATAAGTGCGGGAAGAGGGGCCATCTTCAGCTCAACTGCCCGCAGAAAGAGACCCAGATGTCAAGGATGAAAAGGCTCGAGCAACAAGTAGAGGAGCTGAAGAAGCAGGGGGCTTCAGCCAGGACTAAGAGGCGTGTACTGGCTGACGCGGAGGAAGCCCCAATAACCGTTGTCTCCCAAGCAAGCAGCAACTACGGATTAGTGACTGAGCTACTCGACGACTGCAAGAGTAATCTGACTTATTCGCAGAGCATGAAAGCTAAGAAGTTTTTACAACGCCACGCGAATATCTTCTCCAGTCAGGAAGGCGACCTTGGAAGAACGTCGATGGTTCAGCACAGGATAGATACCGGAAGCGAGAACCCAATTCGTCAACGAGCAAGACGGATACCTATTGCAAAGGAAAAAGAAGTTGAAGGCCTTTTGGAGGACATGAGAAGGCATAAGATTATTGAACCGTCTGCAAGTCCGTGGTGCTCACCTGTTGTGTTGGTGAAGAAGAAAGATGGCAGCACAAGATTTTGTGTGGACTACAGGCGTCTCAATGATGTCACTAAGAAGGACAGCTATCCATTACCTCGAATCGACGATACTCTGGATACCTTGAGTGGCATGAAATGGTTCTCGACCCTGGACCTGAAATCTGGATACTGGCAGGTGGAAATTCATCCAAAAGACAAGGAGAAGACAGCTTTCTCCACAGGTAAAGGTTTATGGCAGTTTAACGTCATGCCCTTTGGATTGTGCAACGCACCTGCCACATTTGAGCGACTCATGGAGCGTGTACTGGCAGGCTTAGTTGGAGAGGCTTGCTTAGTCTACTTGGACGACGTCATCATTGTTGGCCGCGACTTCGAGGACCATTTGCAAAACTTAGGACGAGTTTTCGCCAAAATAGAGGGGGCCAAGTTAAAGCTGAATCCGAAAAAGTGTCGTTTATTCAGAAGTAAGGTCAATTATCTCGGCCATGTCATCTCCAGTGACGGAATCCAGACGGACCCGGAGAAACTGGAAGCAGTTCAAAATTGGCCAACCCCTAAGAACAAAACCGAAGTGCGGGCATTTCTCGGCCTATGCTCCTACTACAGGCGTTTTGTCAAGGGATTCTCAGAGATAGCCAAGCCATTACATCGGCTGACGGAAGATAAACGACAGTTTATGTGGGACGAGACTTCTGAAGATTCTTTTCAGAAACTGAAGAAACATCTGTGTGAAACACCAATCCTGGGGTATCCACAACCTGAAGGTCAGTTTATAGTCGACACTGACGCAAGCAACACGGCCATTGGAGGAGTGTTATCTCAAAAGCAGGGCGAAAGAGAAGTTGTAATTGCATATTTCAGCAAATCTTTATCTAAGCCAGAGAGAAACTACTGTGTGACAAGAAGAGAACTCTTGGCTGTTGTAAAGACGCTACAACATTTCAGCAAATATCTCATCGGCAGACAGTTTTTACTGCGAACTGATCACGCAGCGTTGAAGTGGCTACTGCAATTCAAGAACCCAGAAGGCCAAGTAGCTCGATGGATTGAACAACTCCAGGAGTACGACTTCAAGACGGAACACCGCAGCGGAAAGGCGCATGGGAATGCCGACGCACTTTCACGAAGGCCGTGTTCAGAAGACTGCAAACACTGTGTTAAGCAGGAATCTAAGGAAGTGACATTAAAGTTAACGAAAACAAGTCCTTTAGGTCCATGGGAGAATGATGCTATGAGGGAGGCTCAAGAAACAGATGACGACCTACGGCACATCATCACATGGAAGAAACGAGGTGACGAAAAACCAATCTGGAGTGAGGTTGCACCCACTGGCGCTGTCACTAAGGCGTACTGGGCGCAATGGGACAGTCTGATACTTCAAAATGGAATACTTTACCGAAAATGGGAGAAGACTAACGGCAGAGAGTTCCATCTTCAGATAGTTGTCCCAAGAACGAGAGTACCGGATGTTCTCCGTGAAATGCATGATGGCGTATCAGGAGGTCATCTAGGTGTCAAGAGGACGTTAACAAAAGTGAGAGAGAGGTTCTACTGGTTGCATTGCCGAGATGATGTGCAGGAGTGGTGCCGCAAATGTACTACTTGCGCTGCAGTCAAGGGACCACAGACAAGGAGCCGTGGGAACCTGCGCTTGTATAACGTTGGCGCACCGTGGGAACGAATCGCAGTTGACGTAGCTGGGCCATTTCCTGTAACGGAATCGGGAAACAAGTATTTTATGGTTGTCATGGACTACTTCACCAAATGGCCCGAAGTGTTCGCCATACCAAACCAGGAAGCTACAACAGTTGCTTCTAAGCTGGTCGAGGAAGTGATATCTCGCTTTGGTGTGCCTCTCGAAATCCATTCCGATCAGGGCAGGAACTTCGAATCGCAGGTCTTCCAGGAAGTGTGCAGAATTTTGGGAATGCATAAGACGAGGACCACCGCGTACCATCCACAATCTGATGGAATGGTCGAGAGATTTAACCAGACCCTTGAGAGGCATTTGGCGAAATTAGTAGATGACAAACAAAAAGATTGGGACAAGTATATACCACTCTTCCTTCTGTCGTACCGTACCGCCGAGCATGAAAGCATAAAAGCTACCCCGGCGTATGTCAATTATGGTAGGGAACTGAGAGTTCCAGTAGACCTTTTGACAGGAGGGTCACCGGAGGAACCAAAGACCGTACCAGACTATGTCTGCGATTTAAGGGAAAAGATGCACTACATACACGCCATGGTTCGGGAAAATGGGTTACAGTCAAGTGAGAACATGAAGACCAGATACGACCGGAAAGCGAACACGAGCGGCTTCGAAGAAGGATCACTGGTATGGCTGCATAACCCAACTCGCCGAAAAGGGAAATCTCCAAAGTTGCAGACCAAGTGGGACGGCCCATATAAAGTGGTTACCCGATTGAATGATGTGACTTACAGGATTCAAAAGCCACCAAGAGGCACATTTAAAGTGGTACACATAGACCGTTTGGCGCGTTATCATGGCAGTAACAACGATGCTCGGGACGAGCATCTCTAAGAGGGGAGTAGTGTTACGGATACGGGCAGTTGTTTACGTGTTACGGATACGAGGAGTTGTTTACCTGCGCGCGACAGTTGCGCGTACTTTCTAGAAAAGCCCGACCCTTGTTTATGTGATTGCGTGTTTACGTAAACAATCCAAAATAGAACGCTCCAGAAGCCGACGCGGGCCATATAAAAGGTAAACAAGCCGACAGTCAACTCAGTTCGATCCGAGCGGTCATCAAGGCGACTTCAAAAGTGAAAACAAGTGATCAATAGTGAGTGATTGTGATAGTGAACTAACGACTCGGCTACGACCTAGGACAGTGATAGTGCTCAGTGATTTGGATCTAGTGCTTAGTGTTTGGACTTAGTGATTTGTGTGAGCTAGTGTTTGTGAATAAAGTCTTCAAAAGAGTCACCAGGTCTTTCTCTCCGAATCCTCGAACCCTAGCACGTAACAATATTAATGCTTATTGTTTTTACCTTGGAAGTCGGTTTTAATATTTTTTTGTTAAAAATAATAATTTTCATTCTTTTTAGTTATTTATCGGTAAACATAAGCTGTCAGTTGTAGATATATAGGATTTAGGTATGAAACTATCACAACTACTATACTCAGGCAGTTTTCAAAAAAGTTTTATGTTATTTATTTATTTTTAACCGACTTCCAAAAAACGAGGAGGTTATATGTTCGGCTGTGGATATTTTTTTTTTTTTTTTTTTTTTTTTTTTTATTTTTGTATGTTCAACGATTACTCCGCCGTTTGTGAACCGATTTTCGAAATTTTTGTTTTGTTGTATTAGGTTTCACTCCAATTTGGTACCATGTTCACAAAAGTGGTGACCTGATGATGGGATCCATGAGTAATCGAGGGAACTCCTCGAAATTTATATGGAAACATATGGTGATTTTGGTTTTATGTGAAGTGTACTAAGAATATGCTACCAAAAAGTCAAATATTGGGTCAAAGTATACCATGGTTTCGAAGATGCTGAGAGAACTCCTGACTCCTTATGGATACACGTTCGGGAGTTTCGGCGTTGTTTTAAGAACAGAAAGCATATGCTACTATGCAATTCATATTCATCATCATAATCATCATCATCATCATCATTGTCATCATCATCATTAAGGTCACCAATGTCTCATGGCACAGAATTAATAATAGTACAAGGCATAGGTATGGATATACTAATAATAATAATTATGTACTGTATAACAACACCTGTTTGTTTAATACATGGCGGTCGGCGCCGCAGAGGCGACGGCGTCGCCGCGCCGCCGCGCCGCGTGGCGCGTGGCGGCAGACAACAGATCGAATACTTTACTAATTACTTTATAAAATTTAAATAGACAAATAGAATTAAAATAAAGTTATTTTAAAAAGAGCATTTACACAAAACAAAGTCATTAAGTGTCTTTTTAATCAGTTATACTTATTAATCGATAGATGGCGCACTAAGTATCGATTTGAATTCTTGATTAAGCGCTTATTCCACTTATACTAGCTAGGAAGTCCTAGCAAGGGTCCTAAAAAATTTAGTCAAGTGGAATAACATTTAGAAGCTAGGATCCTAGCTAGGATCCTAAATCGGAAAAAATTTAGTCAAGTGGAATAACATTTAGAAAGCTAGGATCCTAGCTAGGACTTCCTAGCTAGGATAAGTGGAATAAGCGCTTTACAAGAACAGAGCTGTCAATAATTATGATAATATTAAATATTATGAGTAGCTACGCTACATCCTATGCAAGTTTATACAATTTTTTATCTGATAGATCCTTCGATCGTGGAAAAACGAGACACAATAGCCTTTCTATTGTTATCTCAATCGCCGGTGACCGCTTGGGGCTTGAAGCATTAAAATTGTTAAATTACTTAGCACAATATGTTCACTTCACTGATAATATATGATTTTGTGAGTGTGAGTTGTGACTCTTGACAAATTGTAATAAGATACGTAAAATATACGCGAAGATTTACCTACTAGTGTAACTAAAAAGAGTGAAATTATTATTATTTTTAACAAAAAATTAAAACCGACTTCCAAGGTAAAAACAATAATAACATTAATATGAACTAAAAAGTATTAAATAATTTTTACTATCTAATGGTGCCTTTTTCCGAATTCGGCTAAAACTCAACTATTTCTGTATTCAATCTTCATAATTTTGAAGTCGGTGCCAGTTCCAAAAGTTTCAAATATTCTGTCAGAGGACTGAAGATTCAGCTATCTGGTACCGACTTCAAAATAATGAAGATTGAATACAGAAATAGTTGAGTTTTAGCCGAATTCGGAAAAAGGCACCATTAGATAGTAAAAATTATTTAATACTTTTTAGTTCATATTAATGTTATTATTGTTTTTACCTTGGAAGTCGGTTTTAATTTTTTGTTAAAAATAATAATATTTTATTTGTACAGAAAAACTTACAGCTAAACAAATCTCAATAATTACTAAGTTAAAAACAAATAGCCATTTACAAGTTTTTACATTCAGGTAATATTTTAGTGAGTATTGTTAAAAGAAGAAAAAAAAATTATGTCCCAAAAGCCATGAGCCATACCCTACTATAAATATACAGACCTGTCATAAAATGGCTACTATAACACGTCGTTATTTATTACTTATTTACTATAATATTATTACTGAATTATCATGAATAGAATTTGCATAATAGCATACTTTCAGTTCTTAAAACAACGATGAAACCCCCAAACTTTCATATGAAAACTTATTATCTGAGTTCACTACCACTTTAGAATTTCTTAAAGAACTCCAAGCATATTATATCCCTGTGCTAAGTACTCACATACAGTTTTACTCGACGTCGAGCAAAAACCAATGTGTGGACCGCAAAACTTACAGCTCGAAGGCTCGCATCGAGCCAGTTTAAAGGCTCGAATCGAGCCAGCTTGACAAATTTTTTGACACTAGTTTTTATTACTCGCAGAGCCTAATTTCCTTCGAACTGGAGTAAAACTATCGAGCAATGCTGAATGTGTGGACGAAAGCCCGAGCCGTGGTTTTTACTCTACGTGATTGCTCGACCCAGCAAAACCGTATGTGAGTAGGTACTTACACGAGTTTATCAAGCAATGCTGAAATGTTCAAACGCCTATCTCTGAAGGCTCTAGAGTTCTGGTTCAGTGACTTTCGTTGTATGGGTCTAAACACACTAGGCTGAATTACGCCGGCGTAAATTCCGCCGCGTTTAAATTGCATACAAAATACGGGCCGAACGCGAGGGGTGACACACTATTATGTCGTATTTTGTATGCGTTTGACATTTGCGGCGGAAACTACGCCGGCGTAATTCAGCCTAGTAAGCTTCCGCATGTAAACTCATCAGGCTCCACATAATAAAATAATATGCTTTAACTACTTTAAGCTACAATAATATAACTATATATTTTGTCCCAATCAAGGAGTTTCCTAGATCAAATTACCAATTTGGTAACCACAACAACAAGTTTAAATCATTTACTTTGTAACAACATTGATACAATTTTCAAAATCACTCGACAAACTCGAGTATCGATCGAAAATACTATGAAAAGTACCAATAATAGGGTCGTAACTCATAACGATGCATCGTGTGATGGTACTGATAATTATGATGATGATGATGATGATGAATGTAATTTGCATAGTAGCGCTTTCAGTTCTTAAAACATCGCCGAAAGTCCCAAACCTGTATCTATAAGGAATCCGGAGTTCTCTTAGTATCTTCAGAACCATAGCATGTCTTGGTGTAAAATCTTACTTTTTGGTAGCATATGCCTAGGATCCTTCACATAAAATCAAAATCACTATATGTTTCCATATAAATTTTGAGGAGTTCCCTCGATTACTCATAGATCCCGTCATCAGGTCACCACTTTTGTGAACATGGTACCAAATTGGAGTTGAACCCTATACAACAAAAGAAAAAAATTAAAAATCGGTTCACAAACGGCGGAGTAATCGTTGAACATACACAAATAAAAATAAAAAATTAAATAAAAAAATATCCACAGCCGAACATATAACCTCCTCCTTTTTTTGGAAGTCGGTTAATGATGACGTGTGTAAAAATAAGTAGATACATAACAAATTGTAGATCTTCGCATCTGAAAATGCATCTTAACCAAAGGGACTGATGATAATGTATCAACAGATGAAATCAATTTCGTTTTCTCGGAAATGATCAATGATCATAGTTAATAATAAAGTTTGGCAACCGATGTAAAGTTTGTAAACTTTGTATGTTCGGGGCCACCGCAGATATCAAAATAAACAAACAACGCCTGAATGTCCGTAGTACTTCAGAACCGAGTGCGAGCTGCGAGCGGTGCAAGTGATGAGATGATGACTAGAGTCTGTAGATCGCTAACATTATTAGATCGATGCAGTTTCTAGTAAATGAACTGGTTTCTTAGAAAGCAAACATAAGAAATCCATAAGAAGGAAACAGTTTATATCTGTCTAGTATTCATTTGTTACCGTATTTTTTTTTTTGAGCCACTTACTACGATCGTAGTAAGTGGCTGCAAGGAAATATGATTTTGTCATAGTCGAGTGCGACTCTGTACTAAATTAAAGGATTGTATGCGTGCGCGTGTTTCCACGGAGCTGTGGGCGATTTTATTTTATTGCTTCAGAGAGAATACTACATAATAACTATATAGGTACTATCATGTACGATGATCCGGTATATTTGGCCGCTAGCCCTAAACAAGTCATATCGGTTGCGTATCGATTTGGCATATTGGCCCAGATGAGTGGGTTTGTTTAGTAGAAAACACAGGCGCGCCGAGTACGTAAACAGCGGCCACATCAAACACGAGCCGATCCTACTGCGGACTAGTCTTGATACTTTCAACAATTATTCATATAAAAATATTTAAAAGGATAAACAGCACTGGCCGGTATGGCCAAGGCTTCCATACTAATATAATATTATGTGATACTTAGCCATATTGGTTAAGGTATTGACTATTGCGTGGAGGGAGTCCTGTGTTCGACAGATCCAGGACATCTCTCCGTATACGGCTGAAGGCAAACCGCAGGTGGTTTTAGTGGGTAAGAGTTCCACATAGCCCCGGGGTGCTTCAGATTTTAACTGAGGCACATCCCCAAGTCCCAACCTGGGGCACCCATGATGGGTTTCCCTGTGCATAAAAAAGGTATTGACTATTGACCTTCTATTGAGAAGTCAAATTTTACTATTTTTATAAAACTTTTTAATGAAACATTTTCATGAAATTGGACTTAAATCATTGTTAATTTCTGGCACCCGTAATTCATTAAGGTCAAGTTGCACCAGAGCTGAGGCATGTTGTTTGTATATTAGTTAAGGGTACCTAAGGTTATCGTCAAACATGGCGTCCATTAGTGACATTTAACTAGAGATTTGACAGTTCATTTAATATTTTGTTATAGTTAAAGTTTAAGTTGGTGCAACCCACCCTGAAGCTTCCAAATAACTGGTCGATGAGCTAATGATAAGCATTAATAAAAACATGTGACATGACCAAAAGGCATCCCTCAATTCTCAAAACTTAATTAACTATCAAAATGATTCGTTTTCGCTTCAAAGCACAACGGATTGATCAAAACCTCTTTGATCTTTAATCACGCGCTCCTTACTTATATTACTAGAGTTTGTTTACAAAAATCCCAAAAACACGTGCTCCTCACGCTAATTTCGTCACAAACTCTTTAGTTTTACAGACCAATACAGCTAAGCTAGCGATGCGTATTTACGTCATTATTGTGTGTCTATTATAACACAAATTAATATTCAAAATGTCATAACATTAATAATTTCACAGGCAGTTATGTACTCTGCTAGGATGTTATAAGATTAGAAGTTACCTGGCGTATATCTCTTGTAGTGGCAGCTAGTTGTGACCTGTCAAAATGGTGAGTGGTAGCAGGTTCGAGGCGTAAACATTCACAAGCGATCAGCTGGACGACTAGCCGCACTTAGATACTAATTCCACATTTAGGAACTCTTAAAACATAATAAACGAACTTAAAATTGCATCATTCGAAGTACAAAGTTTTATTCATAGAGCTACAATAAATGTTAGACTAATAAAACAAGAATTCAACCAATAATGTCATATTTTAACCGAATTTTCTATATACTGTCTCTTTATTGTGTGATTTTGAATGAAACTCATTAACACCCTTATTTCATCGGAAAAAGCAATCTTTGGAAGTTGGAAGTTAATGATCTCCATTACATTTCGTTTTGGCGAAAGCTGTTAGATTTCTTTCAGCAAGTTTAGCATATTATAACAACAACATTAGAAACGAAGAGAAAGAATGGACATGGAAATGGATGACAGATTTTAGTGACAAAATGGCAGATTTCCTTTGTCTATCTGTCACTACTCACTTTGTCTATTCTTCAAACGAAAGAAACCGCAATTCAATTTTACATACATAACAGATCTATACAGTGTATTTTACTAATCAATTCTGTTCTTGTTTGGCTAACGACGTCCACCGTCGAAGCCGGTGGTCTTCCGGTGTAGACTTTCGTGCAATTGGTGCCGGGAACAGCATCCTGCTTAATCCAATTACGACAATTACCACCAAGACGAGCACGCTGATGCTCCCTAATTTCATTCAGAGAATGTTAAAGCAGTTCACTTGACGCCGTAATCAAAATAACGAGGAACAAAATTTCATACTTTAGACATTCTTGTAGGACAATTCGTTGTTTAGATCTTAAACTATTCTCCGTTTCGATCTATTTCTGTGGCTTCGATAAATCCACATCCATACTAGTACTATAAATGCGAAGGTGTGTCTGTCTATCAGTCTGTTACCTCTTCACGTACAAACCGCTGAAATTCGGTATGGAGATACTTTGTGTCCCGGGAAAGGACACAGAAATCAGAATACTTTTAATCAAGGAAAATTTACAGTTCATGTGCGATAAAGGAATTTGGGCGCATCGCGCAACGGAGTTGCGGGCGTGTTCTAGCCTAAACCAACGATATCAAAATATGTACTTCGTTCTAATTCTATTTTATTTATTTATTTTATTTTATAATTTATGTACTCACAAAATAAAGTAAAGAAATCAGCTTAAAACTAAAAATGTGTTTTGTACAAATCTAAATGAATGTTCCATTTTAATTCGTTGTGTTGTTCTTATTTGCATAGTATTCTGTAACATGGCAATTTATAGCATTGTATTGAACTTTACTCACATTCAAATCAAAATTAATTCAACAAATCTCTCTTGGATTTGAAGATGCTCAAAGAAGCATAAATCATCATTCTTATATATAATAAGTAACTAGCTGTCCCGGTGAACTTCGTGTCACAGGTCACTTTAAAACCTTCCCTGGACTTCTACGAATATTTTAAGACTAAAATCAGCCCAATCCGTTCAGCCGTTTTCGAGTCTTAGCGCGACTAACACATTTGAAAATCCATTTTTATATATATACTAGCTGTCCCGGCAAACGTTTCTTTGCCATATAAAGTATTAATTTCGCCCGTATTATTTTATTGAAGTGACTAAATAAATATGTCACCATGGCAACGTCGATCGCTATCCCGTCTCACAAACAATGGTCGTCGTCAGTCTCGAGTTGTAATAATTTACTATTATTTATTCAACAAATGCACTTATCAATATAAAAAGTAGATGTTGTCCGATTCTCAACTAATCCGATGCTCGCTAAGATTCACGAAAATCGGTCGAGCCGTTTCAGAGGAGTTCAATTACGCACACCGTGACACAAGAATTTTATATATTAGATATATATATATATATATATATATATATATATATATATATATATATAGATAGAAAATAAGATAATATGGTGTTAAATAATATTAAATACATACAAACTTACAATATTAGATCAAACAGACTCTGCTAAATGAAAACACAATAAACACTTAATACAAACTATCAGAAGCAATTGTATCTATAATATAAGTTCCCAAACAATCCTTAAAATGTCCAAAAACGTTAAATTACAATAAAAGCAAAGCAAATGAGCACAAACAGCCCGCATGCTGTATCAAATCTCATGTTTATTGTGCACACAAAAATGTTACAAACCAAGAATCAATTCCTGTATCTCCCGGTTCTAACAATTTTATGAATGTTTCTAATAATGCGTTATTCGATAAGGCTGCTTCCATAATGGTCTTTTGTTTGTGAAACTGAAACAGAAAAAAAATTGCATCTTATTCATTGTTTTATAATATATCCTTGGAATACCATGATATACCTATCTACAGTATTTTTTTAAAGATGCAAAGCTGATAAATTAAAAGGCTGACAGGTTTCGTATTTGAGCCTCAAGTTTAATAAAATATGTATATCCAAATCGTCCTGATTGGCTTCGAAAAAGAAAACGCATACATTTCCTGAAATATGTAATTTTTGACGTGGGAGAGCCATACTTCGGCACGAATGAGCCGGCTCGACCGGAGAAATACCACGGGCTCACAGAAAACCGGCGTGAAACAGCGCTTGCGCTGTGTTTCGCCGAGTGAGTGAGTTTACCGGAAGCCCAATCCCCTACCCTTTTCCCTTCCCTACCCTCCCCTATTACCCTATTCCCTCTTGAAAGGCCGGTAACGCACCTGCAGCTCTTCTGATGCTGCGAGTGTCTATGGGCGACGAAAGTTGCTTTCCATCAGGTGACCCGTTTGCTCGTTTGCCCCCTTATTTCATTAAAAAAACTTGAGTACTTACAACTAACTTACAATCTAAAAAAGATCAGTAAAAATGTGCTCGTTATAAACGCAGCTTTACGATGGTATCGAGAGGACAATTCTGGAGATTGGAGTGAAGTGAGTGAATGCGGGAGGACACTGAGGGCCGAGGGCGGTGTCCTCGTAAATACTAATTATCACTCAAGCCCGCACACCACTGTTATAAATAATTATAACAAATTGGAATAATTCGTTTACCTAATCACAATTTTAATGAAACTTGTTAATAGCTTAATGTTATGTTTGTCGCGTTCTTCAGATGTTCTACAATTAAAAGATAATCTAATAAAATTGTAAGTAGCACTTGTTGTAACTTCATATTTAATAACTGTAAAGTTTTATATAGTCCATAGTCCGAATCACGAGGCGGAGTCACACTTCGTACTTTTATATTATAATACTTATAACAAAGTTTTTACCTTCGTTATTTAAAATTATTATCCTCGAATTTTGGACCAAAAATTTGAAAATTAAGGAGCATTACAGTTTTAATTAGTCTTTGCTCTTTAGGTATTTAACGAAAAGTGCTTTACGCTATAGACATTTAACACAAACAAAACTCTACGTTTTATTCATTCAAGCAAAGCAGGGTTTTAAAGTCGATGTCAAAATTATTTAGCAAATCTCAGTGGTATTGTATAAACAGAAATAATGAACCAATTTGAATAATATTTATCAATATGTAAGACTCATAAGAGTAATATTGTCAGTGGTTCCCAAACAATTGGGTTCAGTCGGTCCAGTATAGGGGCCCATTGGCGAGCAATTTGCCGTCCGGCAGGCAACAAAGCGCGCATTATACCGCAATTGAGCAGCATTGGGAATATCTATAGGCTTTTCAACAGTCATTGTGACAAGTACCTACACAAATGCTTCATCCTGAGAAATCTGTGTGGCCACAGCAAAGAATCACGTTGGCAGAAGCCAACTCTGACATATTCAGTAAGTATGCATGTATTGAGATTAATGTATATGTATCGACTAGTGCTAAAAAGCCAACAGAAAATTTATAATTATTATACAGCTGATTAACTAATAGATCAACTTACATTCTGGATAGAGGCGATAAGAATTTTTAAAAACTCTACTGCTAGATGACTTATAGAGAAAACCAAAATTTGTGTGTCAGGAATTGCATTACACTTTTCCCAGACGACAATTCAAAATGTAATTAAATGTTCCTAATAAAAACCCTAAAACAATAAAAATCAAAAACACAATAAAAAATATCTTGAGTATTCTGACTAGAGGAGTCGGAACGGCATCGTCTATCACAGATGTGCAGTGAATTGAAACCTAAATCATTGAATAAATAAAAATAATTGAATAAAGTCGATTCTTATAAATTTTGATTTATATATAGGACATAATAGTATTAAATTGATTATTATTAATTGTCGTCCATAGATCAACACTCAACACCATAAACAGCGGAGGTCGTCGAGATGACCCACTCGGTTTTAAAAGGGGTAATCTAATTGGGCTAAATCATAAGCGATAACGTTTTGGAAATACGTGCTTATTATGTTTTTTTGTACCGAAAGAGATTTTTGTTAGGCGGCGTACCTAGCTTATCATCATAACAACACCATAAAACAACACGGCATAACAATTATTAAGCTGATAAGTCTTAATTGACAGGTAATAACAAAAATAAAAACCGACTTCCAAGGTAAAACAATAATAACATCCTTATAATATGAACTAAAAAGTATTAAATAATTATTCCTATCTAATAGTGCCTTTTTACGAATTCGGCTAAAACTCAACTATTTCTGTACTCAATCTTCATCATTTTGAAGTCGGTACCAGATGAATCTTCTGTTCTCTGACAGAATATTTGAAACTTTTGGAACTGGCACCGACTTCAAAATTATGAAGATTGAGTACAGAAATAGTTGAGTTTTAGCCGAATTCGTAAAAAGGCACTATTAGATAGGAATAATTATTTAATACTTTTTAGTTCATATTATAAGGATGTTATTATTGTTTTACCTTGGAAGTCGGTTTTAATTTTTTGTTAAAAATAACAATTTCACTCTTTTTAGTTACCTAGTAAGCAAACGCGTACTATACGTAGAATAATACACGTGTATATTATTCTACGTATCTTATTACAGTCACACTTATAAAATATTATAATATCAGCTGCAGCCTGCAGATAATTTTAAACAATCATTAAAAAAAATCGAAGTGAACACGTGTGACGTGCTAAGTAGCCGGTCACCGGACTAGTTTCAATAGGCTGGCACTCGTTCGACATGTGCGACAAGCACACGCAGCGCACATAGTACCTCCGTGAGTAATTTGTATTCTGTGCATAGTACCCGGCCCGCGCCGCCGCGCGCTTGCTTGACAGCCCTGGCAGATATGCGATGCGATGCGTTATTATACTATGAACGCTAAACGCAATGCAAAAGGTTGAAATTAGGTTGTTTTCCAGAATATCTCGGCGAAGTAGAACAGAATGTTACATTATCGAAGCAACTTTAACTTCTCAGGAGTAATGTCAAATGTGTGCCTTATGCTCTGGAGATAAGGTTGGATTTGGTGACATTGGTGACCCTGACGTGGTAATGATGATGATGAATGTAATTTGCATAATAGCATAATAGCAAACTTGTATCTATAAGGAATCCGGAGTTCTCTTAGTAGCTTCGGAACCATAGTATACCTCGGTGCAAAATCTTGCGTTTTGGTAGCATATGCTTAGGATGCTTCTCATAAAACCAAAATCACCATATGTTTCCATATAAATTTCGAGGAGTTCCCTCGATTACTCATGGATCCCATCATCAGGTCACCACTTTTGTGAACATGGTACCAAATTGGAGTGAAACCTAATACAACACAACAAAAATTTCGAAAATCGGTTCACAAACGGCGGAGTAATCGTTGAACATACAAAAAAAAAAAAATATATCCACAGCCGAACATATAACCTCCTCGTTTTTTGGAAGTCGGTTAAAAAGTAAACATGTATGTTCGTTACTTGATACTTCTGTGCGTAAAAACTTCATACAAATTTTACCCTTTGGCATGCTATACTGTACTCAGCGAAACATGGCTGTAGCAGTCATTGACTCCCTGTCAAAAACATTTGACACTTCATTGTCAATCGCGGCTTAGAAAATAACAAGTTTTCGACGGGGAGTCAAAGACTGCTACCGCCATGTTTCGCCGAGTACTAGTAGTTTTAAGTTTATGCTCTGGATTAACATAATAATATAAGCTTATTTAACACAAAAAGTAAGTACCTAAAGTGTTTTTGTTAACCGTTGTGTTAACCGATATGTCTAATTTTGGTCTTGAAATAATCATGGAAGTTCAGGGAAGGTTTGTACGGTGAAAAATAATGCTATGGAGTATGGAACGAATCATCTAGTATTTCATAAGAAGAAAGTTTACAACTTGTACCACACTATGGAAAGGGTAAACAGTTAAGCGAACTTAAAGCAATCTGTTCCGGTCGTGGTGTGGTGTGATGGTGTGATGGTGGACAGCGAGACGGATTGCAATTAGACGGTTGAGGGCAATTAAGAATTAGGATATTGTTTCTCATACTAATATTGTTGATATAAGAACGCTGTTGGTCAGACTAGTGCCAGAACCTCATGATGAGTTTTACTGCTCAATACCATTGTAGGAGTGGAGGAACGTTAATGTTGTCTAAACTATTTATATAGTGGCTTAGCAATTTTTTCCTGTTTTGTAGGATACACAGACTTGATCAAATAAGGAACGAAGCTGCCTTCAAGTTGCATTGAATAGTAGAGTCGAGAAAATGTTATCTGTTCTCTAGCGCTCTTGAATCAATTTTGAATGGCCAACGTTAAGACAACGCAACAAAATAGAAATATTCAATCAGTTCACATGTCCTGACGCGTGGTCACCATTTTTTACCATTAAAAAAGTGCCCAAATCCGCTAAAGATGAAAACTTCAAAACTAAAAGCGAGTTTTCGGTAATCATTTTGTCACATTCTCTCCTACTCTTTAATGTACACTTCCGCTGTGGTTATCATAACAATTTAAGTGCGAAGTGTGGAGATGTGAGTGCGGACAGGCGCGGTAAACAAACGGCGTGTCCGGGGCCCAATCAGCCGCATTAGAGCATGCGGGCGGCGCGCGCGCACCACCGGTCAGCGCCGGGATACTCAACATTTCCTCCACCATACCATACATACTAATATTTTAAATACTGTCTGTCTGTTACCTCTTCACGCCCAGACCGCTGACCTAAATTTGGTATGGTGATACTTTGAGTCCCGGGACAGGAAAATGTATGGTTCCCTCGATAAACGCAACGGCAAAAATTTTGGCGCAACGGAGTTGCGGGCATCATCTAGTAGATTACTAAAACATTAATCTACGGTATGTTGGAGGTACTATCAGACAAGTAGATTTATAGAAAGATGATGGACCTACGTAAGTTGATTGCGCTATGTCTAACCCGGCCGACAGATCCCAACTAACATTGACTTGGCATAACTCGACTGAACGACGTAGGTCTACCATTTGCCAATGGATCAATTTCTTCGACGTGAAGCATACGATAAAATGACGGCTTAATTTTAACTGCGACTACGCCGAGAAGACTTACATGTTTTCCATGTATGTATGTTTATTTGACTCGCTATAGAGTCAATAAAATCTTCTTATTAAGTATTTCAGCTAGTTAACTTCTCAAAGGTAATTATTGTAATTGGAGCCGATATTGTGAATGTTGAATCTTAGCATGTCACTACCTTTTTATTAGGGTTCCGTACCCAAAGTGTAAAAACGGGACCCTATTTATGAGACTTCTATGTCTGTCTGTCTGTCTCCAGGCTGTATCTCAAGAACCGCTATAGCTAGAGTTCTGAAATTTTCACAGATTGTGTATTTCCGGTGCCGCTATAACAACAAATACTAAAATAAAAATAATATTTAAGGGGGGCTCCCATACAACAAACGTGATTTTTTGGCCTTTTTTGCTCGTAATCAATGATGATAAGAGGTAGGCACTTGAAACTTTCACGAAGGCCTTAAATATTATTGTAATTTAATAATTAATAATAATATTTAAATAAAATAAAAAATTAAAGGGGGCTCCCATACAAAAAACACAATTTTTGCCTATTTTTGCTCTATAACGGTACGGAACCCTTCGTGCGCGAGTCTGACTCGCACTTGTCCGATTATTATCATATGAATGAAGCGTATCTAACTTGTTATAGACCTTTCAAAGAACGGCACTACTACTGGCTTCCTTTTTTTCAAAGAAAAAAGGAAGCTAGTACCTACGTCAACGTACTTAGGCAACGAAAACTCAAAAATGTAGAGGCGAAAGGTTGAGTATATCTGACTTAAAAATTACCAAGCTGAGGGTGCGGTGGTGCTAACTAATCAGCACGAGTGGTGTTTAAAATCATTTAATTATGAATATTATTAGACACAAGTTGAACAGTCGTGAACGCAGACGAATTAACGCTATTGAAGTGAAAAAAAGTAGTAGCATTTTGAAAAAATGAGAAGAAGTCATCAATCTGTATAACAACATACTGATCGGTGGTTGTGTAATGGGAAATGTGTATCTTGCGATAGTAATGCAACAAATTTTCATTATAGAGAATAGAGATAAGCTACGATAACATGGCGCGCCCCTCCAAAATTCAAAACGTTTGAAGTGCGTTGTCAAATCTTTTGAAGTGCGTTGTCAACACTTTTGAAGTGTGTTGTCTTGCGCGGTCGGCTAGTTATGATTGGTTGACCAACAAAACTTGGTAATAATTAGTGACATTAATGATTACACGTAATATACGTGTACTGTGATTGGTTGAATACTTACCACATACAAACTCTACAAACTACAAAGGATGTGACTACATACATTGAAACAGTCATTTGGAGGGGCGCACCATGTTATCGTAGTTGATCTAATGATCTCTAATCGTGATTTGTCGGCTGGATTTGACATAACGCAACCAAATTACGCAGGTCCGCCATCTGCATAATATGAATCAATTTCTCTGATAGTACAATATCTGTTGTCAAACACCATCTACATTGCTTTTTTTTATTATTATTATTTTTATTTTTTTAATTAATTGGGAGCTGGAAACAAGTCCTTTGCTCCAGAAAAAATACATTAATAAACGTCAAATTAATTTAAAAAAAATGGCCTTCTTCTTTCTTCTTACTGAGCACTATTTACAAAACACATTAAAAAAACATCGTTTTTCCATCGTTGAACGTATGAATCGGTATAAACATTTGAAGAAATCGTAATTGGATAATAAATCTTCTGGGCGGCGGGGTACACTTATGTCTCTATCTTTACATATGTTATCTATTTCAGAGCAGAGTAATATTCTGTCTAGACCTAGTTCTTTGCAATCAAAGATAATATTTTTGAGGTCAGCATCATTTTCTAGGCATTTGGGGCATTTCGCATCTTCTAATATTCTTAATTTATAAAGGTGGGAGAAGCAGTGGCCAAATCTCATTCTTGTTATTACTGATGTGAATTTTCTTGATTCAAAATGTACAGTGTTATACCATGGTATTGAGAGATCTTTCTTTATGTCACTGTACCATTTGCCCTTATTAACCTTTATTATATTCCAAATTCTTTTCCATAGCTCAAAGGTTTCATCTTTGATCGTCAAAAAGAGGTCTGTAAATGGGACTTTTAAAATGTTCTTATGGTCTTCGTCTGGTGGTCCTCTAGAAGCTGTGTCTGCTCTTTCATTTCCAGCAATGCCTCTGAGGGAGGGAACCCATAGAAACTCTATATTAACGTTATTACTGACTAATTCATGTAATATGTTTTTGATATTAAAAATAATATAATTGCATTTGAAACTTAAATTACTATTCCCTATAGCTACTAAGACACTTTTACCATCTGATATTATAAGAAACTTATTTACTTAGGTCAAAGTTTTAATATGCTGTAATGCCATATAAATGGCATAGCATTCGGCTGTATAAATAGAGCACATATTACTGATCATAAAACATTTAGTAACATCCAGAAATTCATCATAATAAGCTGATTTAACCTCATCTATAGTTTTCGACCCATCTGTATAAATTTTATAAAAGTCCGTTTACTTTTCTAAAAAACTAAGAAAATCAGTCTTACCATAGATGTCTCCGGTTATTACCAAATATTTTTTCTCTATAGAACCTTCAAAGTTGTCATAAATTGGCCATAGATCACTAGAATAAATGTCATTTGTCATATTTAAAACCAACTGCAACAAAGTCGGCATCTGAGGCAAAATTCTTGTAGAAATAATTTGTGATGTAATTACAGAAGAATCTAATAGACTAGCTATTTCCTCAGATACTTTCAGTTTTCTTACAGGAAGTGAGGACTTAATTGCAATCATCTTAACAAAGTATTTCTTAGCTAACATGAGTCGTCTCAAGAATAAAGGAGGTATACAAGTTTCAACTTCCATTGAGTTTATCGGGGTGGATTTCATCGCACCAGTTATAATGCGCAGCGCTTGATTTTGAATTATATCAAACTTTTTTAGAAGACTAGCGCTAGCATTAATATATGCTAAGCAACTATTGTCAAAGTGGCTCCTAACTAAACTTTTATACAACATTGAGAGAATTTTTGGATCAGCACCCCAAAAAACTCCTGCTAAACATCTCAATATGTTGAGTCGCTGGTAAGCTTTATTACATATATAATCTATATGTTTATTAAATTTGAGTTTGTTATCTAAAACTATACCTAGAAATTTATGTTCATTTACTATTGAGATTATTTCATTATTACATTTAACTTGAACATTACATTGGCTTTTACCAAAAGTCATAACTGAACTTTTTGAAGAATTAATATTTAGTTTTAGTTTGTTATTGTAATAATTTAACAGTTGCTTAAGAGCTTAGAAATAGCTAGGTGATTACCTCCACAGTTTTTACATTTTAAAACTTCTGATGTACATTCTTTATAGGAATGATTCTCTGCACATTTAGAACATGCTTGTTCATTAAAACAATATTTTGCAGAGTGATTGAAAAGTAAGCATTTAAAACATTGTAGAGCTAGAGGTATATAATTATGAACCTTATATCTCCATCCATCTAAGAAAATGCATTGTGGTAATACAGTGCCAGAAAAAGTAACAGTAATAGTATTTAACGGAACAAATGTATTATTTTCTTTTTTCATAAATCTACGTATACCAATTATGTCAATATCGCTACTTATTTTTTCAAATAAATCCGTATTACTAATTTCCTCAGGAATGTACCTAACTACCCCAACCCTTTCTACAAAGGCTGCTGGGATATATGCTGTTAGATTGTTTTCTTGAATAAATGATGCATTGAGGAAATTATTAGCTAATGCCGCTTGTTTGAAAGTTATTTTTATTTTGCGGGCGCTTATTCTAACTCTTTCATAAACTCCTTTTGCGTTTTTGAAAATTTTCGAAAGGCTAAGGGGGTTCATGTTTCCTATTTTTGTATCCTTATTACAATGTTCGACGAAGATAATAAATTCTCCGCTGCAATTATTGTCAGGATATTTTCTAGAATACGAAGGCTTAGTAAAGGGTTTGTACTTATCGCCTGAGATTTCATCTATTTTCCTTTTCTTCGATGACGAAGATTTATAGTTCGGATCATCTCCGTTGCTCTCGTCCTGCATATTATCTACTTTTAAAGTACTTTTTGAAAAGTGTCCGGGTAAAATCCGGACACATTTGTTGAAAGAAATTAACTTTTTAGTCGTTACCCATGCAGAAATAAACGAAAGATAAAAACACGTTAAGCATACACACGGTTTCTTGCACGGACTTTGAGTTAATCAGATTTTTACAAATTCATGTTGGAAAAGCAAAAATTGGTGAGACGTAAATCGTAATATTAACAGTTTAAGAGGACGTGTCCGGGGAAATAACCACATTTCGGCCAAATGTCCGGGAATTTTGTCGTGCCTGACCAGCGATGGCAATTTAGGTGATGGCAACCCTACCACAAGATACCTATTGCCATAATATTGCCTTATCCTACCAATAGTTTTTATTATTCGTAGGCCTTATCATACAACCAACCTAATTTTAAAATGAACGAAAACTATTCTCTCAAATATCAATTTATGTTTTATTTTAATACAGAACATTTCCAGCATGTTTTCCAATCAACTTCTTCTCATTATATTTCGTAATAAGTGTTATAATGACCCATTTTTTATCATTACAGGAATTCGAAATTCAAAACTCTAATGCTCCGACTTAAAATGAACGTAGGTGGCGTGTGGGAGCCCGTTTCATTGACAAAGTGCTTATTAAATTAGATTGTGACCCCTGCGCTGAGGTTAACTCCGGTAATTGGACCTCTAGCCGGCCAGACTGATTGTTATTGACCACAATAAGGGACAGCAATTTACTATTCAAGATACATCATAGAGTATTGAGGTCGAATTACTTATTAGAATTCGCTTTGTGCTCCAGAATGTTCTTGACCCGTACCCCACCTAGAACGATTTTCAAGCATTGAGTTGTTTTTTGGTTATCATCTGTTATTATTAGGATTATTTTTCTACTAATTCATTAAATAGTCAAAAGTGATTATTTGCCATAATTTTGTACATAATATATTACCATATATCAAGACGTGAGTGGAAGAATAAGGTAAGTAACATGAAAAAACTTTTTTTGCTAAATGGAGGCCCGAAAAATTATTTGAAATAAAAAAACTGTGGATCATATGTGTATCCAGATATATTAGCTGAGTTATAAAGTAGATAAGTTACAAGTTTTATGAAAATAATTAGGGAAAAAATGAGTTATTGTCCGTATGTTACGAAATGTTACTTGTTCGATTCTTCCACTCACGTCTTCATAATATGTTCCTCGATTTAATAAAATATATCGAAGAGAAGCAGCAATCTCTGAGTATAGAGACAGAAAAAGTCAAGCTGCTGATCCATGTCTAAATGAAGATGATAAAGTGTAATATGTTAAGAATATGGAGAAAACCAACAAGCTCAGCCTTAATTTAAACCCTACTCCTCACACAGTCGAAAGTAGGTACTTTCGACTGTGTGAGGAAATATCATGGAAATATCACAGTTAGAAACGATGAGACCGGACAGGTATATAAGATGGCAAAGTCGTCAAGTTAAAAATTAAATTTAGAAGATCCAGGAATTTAGTTGATTCATCAAATAACTGCAATGCATTTTTGTAATGTTAAGGGCCTGTTTCACCACTTTCTGATAAAGAGCCGGCTAGGCTATCCACAACTTATTTGACAGATTCTCCATATCTGTCAAGTTAAATGGTGGATAGCCTATCCGGCATTTTATCAGGAAGCGGTGAAACAGGCTCTTAGTACCTACCTATAATTTAAAAGTTCCAAATAAAGGACTGGTAAAAACTTTCCCACTTGAAAAAAAACAGAGGTTATATTATGGTTAAGTTAGTTTGGTTAGTTACTTTATGCTTATAATTTTTAAAATTGTACTCATCGTGCAAGTCTTAAACCGAATAAATACTTACCTACTCTGTATATTTCATCGATACTTATTTCATCGCGGCCATCCATGAATCTGATAATTATGTGCCTCAAACCTGACAACTTTTTACTAAATAAAAAATATCTCATCCATTACCCTTTACCGTCCAATCAGAGAGTCACAAAGCGTAATAAAAGCTTCGAATCCGTTCGCTACACGATTCACTACGACAGTAGGTGACAATCTTTACTGGCGATCGATAAGTAGATAGATCGGAAGATAATGGCACCATTAAAAATTACTTAAAAATAGTGAATAGACAACACCTACGCGGCGCGTTTGATCTCCGCGGCGCGCTTTGATGTGCGCAGGCGCTGGTTCTCGTTACTTAAAAATTACACAAACAAGCTTTCCGATGAAATGCTGAAAACGGGCTTCATGAGAACATCTCCGAAAGGGTTTGACATTATTGATCTTGTGCTTTGCATGGAAACGATTTCCTGCCGGTAACTTCGTCTGCCTGAAGGTAGAATTATCAAATAACCTTAGAACTTTCACCAATTAGTGCAAAATTATACTCGAGTATGCGCTTTTGTCACTTACCCTAGTATAAGAAAAAAAATGTTTTCACTACTTTACTAACAAAGACATAAAAACGCTTTAGCAATCGAAAGTAAGGGAACTTTGTGAACTTAATTACAGTCCTGTTTACATTATTATATCAAATATTCGATTACACAACACACGAACAAGTAAAATACAACAAAGAATTCGAACATAAAACGCACTCGAACAAATATCGTCCGAAATAGTACGAATATCGAGTTACGATGTAGAGATAAATAGAGAAACGCGACACCGACTAGACTATAATTACGCATAACATTGCTATCTCCATGCTTGTTCTTGTGGAATAATGTCTGCGGTCGAGCTTTCGAGAGTATTGTTCCGTAAACATATAAAAGCTATGTTACAAATAAACAAAACAAATGCCATAGAACCTTACAGTTTGGGGATGTTCAGCGCAATAATTTTCAGTAGACTACTGACTATTCGTAATTTGAAGAGCTTTTGCTTCTAGCCCTGGAGTTCAAATGTTCAAAGTTCGTACACCTCTTTGGAAAGACCTTAATGATATCTTTCTAGGATTGTACTTTTTCACTAACCAACTATAATTTTCATAAAAAACGATACTGTTCGAGGAGAAAAAAAAATAAAATTGAACCATCAATAAGTTCATTCTATATTTAATTCTATATTTTCATTATCTGTGCGGTGGTAAACGGTTTGAAAATATACTTTTAATTTCGCGGCCATAACCATCGAGGATAAACAAACTTTACCGAGAAGACTGTTAACATCACAAGCACGTAAGATGTTAGTAAACACTGCCCTCATATCGCGGCCACATTAGAGAACACAATTATAAACACACAAACATTTTCATGTTATTTCAACGTACGCTGGCGGCTAGTGCGATTCCCGACCGTAGCGAACAAAATTGCAGTTTGCCACAGACCATCGTGCCCCATGAAACAGAATTTAGCTGAAATATTCTGTTCGTGTGGCTGTTTTAACGTTGATGTCAAAAGTAGTTTTTTTTTTTCAATTATTTTACGAGAATATATTATATAGCTAGCTCAACGTTGTCATAGGTTAGTGTTGTAAACGTGTTGTAAAAGACGTAATGTAACATTTTAGATTCGACTTTGAGCATTACATTACAATACCTTCCTGACCGACGAGCATTCGCGTGTAATGTAACATTCGACTTTGAGCATTCCATAGCTAGTTGATGTAACAAGTTGTATCAAGATATTACACTATATCATTACAACCAAGGTGCACATTTATATAATTGGTACTCTACTCGGCTCTCCTCTCTCACTGATATTGTAATGCTCGACTCTGTAACGTTACATTTCATGCGAGTGGTCCTGGTGAGGCACCTTTGTATTTTTTTTTTTGACTCTTAAAAACTTAATAAACTATAATAATCAGCTGTAACGTCGACATAGCTTACAGAATCACACAATATTGCACGATTTTCACGCGATAGGGAAGTCGCGCACTTGAAACTAAGTATAATGTATATTTTATACTTTTCTGACTAAAAGTAGCAATGATTCAAACATATCTCTATTATATTCAAAAAGCTGTATATCACCAAAAGCTTTCTCTAATTGCAGACAGGCACTATACAAAAATGCACATCAACAATCTGAAATAATTACTACTATTGAGGTACTTTCTATGGTTTCTATAGTCGAAATAAATGCAGCAACGATGGACATATTGTGATGTGACTTCACGTGAACAAATAGGATTTTGTTGACACATAATCGTTTACATTCAATTTTTATAATTATATTCCAGCAATTGTAATAGCATTCGGCGAGTAAATCGCAAGATCAACATCCTTTCACTGTAGGGTGACCATTGGCCAATGCCTTTACTTTGAGACTAGACTATACCTTTATTCAAGAAATATTTTTTCCTAAAAACGAACTCACTGTATAATTTTCCGGAACTCAAAGAACTTTTATAATTTCAGTAAAAGTAAGATTAATAATTTCATCGCCTTGTAAAGCGAAATAAGACTTTATTCCAATAATATATTGCTGCTAGTACCTAATGAGTGTAATATTCCAAAGATGTCCATAATTAATAAGTTTTTTTCTTCACACACTCTAAATAAATTCATGGACTTAAGTATTAGTCGGCTATTGGAAGGTCATTTGTTTTTCCTTATATCACACTATTAGATATGTTTTCGCGTAGCTCAGCTAAGTGTATTTATAATCTTTTGCATTGATGGTCTGGGTTCCAATCCCACTTATACATTTTAGCTGATATCTGAGGTCCCATCAATGTATTAAATGATGGTGACAGTGGTCCAAGCAAAATATTGAGCAGTGTGTATAAATACGATCGAACTGAATGTGAACAAACAAACATAATGGCGGATATAAACATTTCGACTGACCCGTTTTCTGTATTATCCATTTTTTGCAGTATTCGTATAAAGGATTATTATTGTGATATTTGTATGGAGTCATTCATAACTCCGCCATCCGCAGCATTCTACTGTAGCCATGAAAAGGATTAGTTATTATCGTATTATTAATTTTATAAATATTCTGTCATCTGTTAAAATATTTGTACTTATTTTGAGTTAGAATACTGAATGGCAAATTATTATTTGAAAAGCATTTTTTTTTTGTATTCAGAATGTATAAAATACAAACGTATTTTACACATTCTGGATATTGTGTGTAATTTCATTTGCAATCTTAATGATATTAAAATGGCTATAAAGTTTTGCAAAATATATGGTATATTATCATTTTCAAAGAGGATGTAAACTGTATACTACGTAACAATCATTTTGGAAAACACGAGCATGTCACTAGTGACAAGAACGAGGTCTAAAACAACATTATAATTTGTACAAGGTTTGTAGAGTTGAGATGTAGAGTTATAATAATTATAACTAGAAATAACTGTATACCTAGAGATTATTCTAGTGTACGGCAAATGTTTAAAAGAGAAGAGAAAGAGAATGGTAATTTGTTTTACTAAACTTAAGAGAACAATTCACCACCGGAATAAAGTTAACTTTAAAGTCTAAACTCTAATGCGTACCTATGTTTTTTCTTAAGTTAAGCAACATAGTTTAGTTTTAAGACATCATTAAGGTATATTTTTAGAACACATCGAGGGAATCAGCGTCAACGAAAATAAATACAAGCGCCCAATAAAAACAAAGCGAAATCCGTATTTAGGGTGTCAATACGGCCATATATAACGGGAGATTAGCGGAATTAAAATGTCGTCACATTGGAAACCAAACGCGTAACATAAAACTGTAAAACGGGTTAATCCGCCCTAATCCCTGAACATATGTATTTGTCGCTGCGTTTTGACGTAGATTTACAATTATTTACAAGAAAGCCGGCCGGGCCGCTTGTGTCTCCTCAGCGTAAGCCGCGGCTTAGCGTTCGCCTTGTTTATGGTCCGCCGTCACACACTAATTGTCTATGGCCGGGAAATGCCCGAACGTTAAAGTAAGATGGCGGATTTATTAACGAGCTGCTCTCACATAACGCGTTATATTATGTCACTTGATACAATAAATAAGACGTGTAAAATCATAATACTACGTCAATATTTATAAAATAGCTATTATATTATAATTATTGTAAATTTAGTTTCCCCTATTATCTTCTACTTCAAATATTATAAACAAATATTATGTTCGCAACTCTCCTCGGTCAAAAATTGTCTGTAGTAAAAAGTTTCCAATGCATTTTCCCACGACTTAACAAAAAAATATATAAAATTCGGTTCGGTGACTTACTTTTTTAAAAGGTAACAAACAACACACATAGAAACAGAAACAGATTTAAACACACATAATATTATGACTTCCGCATAATCATGCTAATCTTATGATAGCAATGACAATTATTATTGAAAACGGCGTACTCAAAATTGAGTTCCTACAAAAGTACTCTCAAGAAACTGTAGGTACCTAAATGCGTTGTTGAGTGCGTAGTATTTTTATGTGTTGCCGCATTTCACAATATTTCAGGGCGCAAGATGTTTTACGTCTCGTGGCTTACCCGGCTTACCGGATTCCACCGGCACTTGTTTTTGTTGGCTCCGACTCAGAACGGTACTCCAGGCATTAGTTATTCGCATTAACGACACCACAGTAATGACGTTTTTACTACTGGCTGGATGTATTTCATTTTTAACTTTGCAACGTGCACAGTTTGCATACGATTTATGTACTTGAGTGCCGACTCAAGTTTTATCCATCTTCGAGGCGGAGGAGTTCTGGCCCGCCGATGTAGTTTACCGAAGGTTCCGGGGGAGGCTCCCGAACGAAGCGCGCATCACGTCGCCGAAAGAGACTTTACGTGATAAAGTGTAGTGTGATTGTGTGTGTGAATGTGTAAATAATATATATTAGGATAAAATTGTTCGGCGTGCATCCGTTGTCTGATTGCCATAACACAAGTTTTACTTAGCATGGGATTAGACGACGTGATGTACGCTACCTAGCTTTTATACTATTGTATATTATTGTATGGTTAATAAAGAATTTGAATTTGAATTTGAATTTGAATTTGAAAAATTTTATAACCTGAGTGTCGTTATACCGAAGTTTATTGAAATTCAATATATTTGAATCTAAAAAAGGTTTTCCTTTTACTATTATTACCTAAGATATAAAATTGTAACTCGTGTAAAATGTTCTTTACGTTTCTTTATTTTGGAAAGTAAAATCATATTCATTATAAAGTTATGATAACTTATAAGTAATTTTAAAAACGAAATAGTTAAAACTTCCTGACTATCTTTTTTTTCGAATTAAACCTTCCCACTTTAAAGTAATACCCACCAATATTAAGTCATTCATTATATTATCATTTACTTTACATAACATAACTAAAGAAACCGCTATCAGAGGGGCCATTAATAAACTATTTTTTTTAAATACTTCAACGATAACTTAATAAATACTTAATCATATTAAATCAGATAAACTCAAATAAGTACCGCTGCCAGTAATGTGGTCGATAAATAAAAAAGAGGTCGCATTCAACGAAGATATAAGATCGTTAATAAAGGCATTAATCTACAATTCGCCACGCTCGCCACTCGGCGGTGTGTCAGACATTATGTTGAACTATAAAAATAAATAAATTTTTTGATCATCGCAGCTAACTACTAATTATGACAACTTGTTTTGATTTAATCGTTTTAGATTTTAATGGTATCGTTGTAAATAAATATTATGAAAAACACACTGAAATTAATTGATATTAAATTATATAAATGTGTTGTGAACTCACTAATTAAATTAATTAGCATCTTAATGAAAATCTTTAATATTAATTATGATACACCATAAGATATTGTGCAGTTTATGATGTAAATGTCAACAGGTGAAAATTACAAATGAAATAACCTAAGTTAACCCATCAAGCTCCATAAGGACACCGGTGACCGCGACAACAATAGAATAACAAGAGATTTCCAAGAATCCGCTATTGAAGGATTAATAGTTACAGCATCAGCAAACATACAACAAAAGTAGGTACTATGTGTTGTTTGCTATAAGTAATAGTTAGTACATAGGTACCTACTACATTTAAAAAGTTTTTAATATAGGTACCTGGGTCATAGGATGTTAGTAAATTTATTAATATTATGATTAACTTTCGACAGAAAAAAAGTAAGTAGGCCTTAATTTCCTTCAAATCTTTCTATGAGGCTTATTAGTTAAAATTTCGGGGAAATAGTCAAGTTTTATAATATAAAAACTAATTTGCTGGGTAGGCCTAGGCTCTAGCTAGGGGATCATCGTGAAATAAGTGAATGAAAAGTATTATAACATTGCTTTTGTCTTTGTACGTACAAATATATAATTTAATGGTGTCTGAGGCACACCGCACAGGTCTGAGGAATAAATGCTGAGTGATGGTCTCTATTATTTTATAGTTATAATTTTTTACATTACACGGCTTATTAATCTTAAAAGACTTATAACATTTTAAATAAAGTAACTCGAAACGAAGGTTTTGCGTAGTTTTTATTTACTTCCAGTATTACTTACACCTAGATTCTTAAGTTATAATAATATATTATATTACATTAATAAATAAATAGAGTTACCAATTTTTACAAACATTATACACACGAGTTCGAGCTATCACAGTCTGACACTAGGGGGCAGCGAAACATCGGAGCGCCGTCTTCTAGTCAATATCACGGGGATACAGGGAGAATACAACGCGATCAACTATGCTTTACTAAATGCGGTTCGGGGTCCCGCTCGGACGGGCTGACGGGCGGCGTCAGGCCCTGTATCCGGCGGTACAGCTGGTGGTAGGGGCTGGGCGGCGGCGGGGGCAGCCGCAGCAGCGGGCCCGGGAGAGCGTACCTGCCGTACACCGACAGCTGCAGCGGCGGGTACAGGCCCACCAGTGACGCGTACGGGTTCCCCAGCATCGGGTGGAGAAATGCACCTCTCTTGAACGCCGCCAGCCGCGAGCGCGAGGCGGCCGTCGACCGCCGGCGCAGCTTCCCCGTCGTGCCCCCGATGAACACGTCGTCGGAGGACGGGTCCAGCATCCAGTAGTTTCCCTTCCCCGGGTCGTCGTAGTGCCGCGGAACTTTCACGAAACATTTGTTCAAACTTAGGTTGTGGCGAATCGAGTTCTGCCAGCCCTGCTTGTTTTCCTTGTAGTAGGGAAAATTCTTCATTATGTACTCGTATATGCCGTTCAGCGTCAGTCGCTTCTCCGGGCTACTGCGGATCGCCATCATGATGAGGGCGTTGTAGCTGTAGGCCGGCTTCTCGTTCTTCTTGTCTTCGGTCCTGGAGGAGCCGGGCGGCGGGGTCTCCGTGCCGGTGACGTCGAGCTCCGTGTCGGAGGGCGAGGGCGAGCGGGACGAGGCCTCCGGGAGGAGGTCCCGTATTGCGAAACTCGGAGGACTCATGGCTGTGCGGCATCGCGAGCCGCTCGCCGTGAACTAAGGTGCGAGCGCGACTGCGGTGCGGCCCCGCCTCGGGCCCGCCCCGGCCGCGCCCCTCCCACCTCGCGCGACTGGATGTGTGTGAAGCGACAACTTTATTATATGCGCTCCACGAGGCTCGTGTTTATCGATGACTTAGAGCGTTATTTGGAGGAGCTATGTATTCTGTGGAGAAGCGAAACAATACGACTGTTGCCACTATAACGTAAGGGTGAGGCGGAATCGTAGGGTTGATACGGGGTATATTATGAAGTAACTCGATTTATCATGGTCTGTAAACATTGTTTTTAAATGTTGTACGCTTTGTTTGGAGCTTTATTTAGTGCGACCGGTTCGATCGACCATGGGCGTTGGGTTTTAATTATTGATACACTGTGCAGTGTTACCGACGATAAATTGCGGCTGAAATTTGTCAGATCGCTACGATAACTAATGACACTAACAATGACTTGGAACTTACTGATTTATTGTCACTAACGTTTACGCAGTTTTTTACACATATGCCTTACATTATGGACATTTTTATTAACAGGGGGCAAATTTATTGGCTCCATCGTTACATACTCCTTTGTACTGATCTAATTTTAAATCTAATAACACAGCAGCTGCCGTATGAACATAATGACTAACGAGCCTGTTTTTTGCTTAATGTAAGACATTATGTTGTTAAAAACTCAATAAGTACGAATTTAAATCAACACTATCTTAACAACAATACAGTACTGTAGATTAAATTACAAATGCATAGGTAACTCAATTAACAATGTACATATTGTATCGAAAGTATTCGTACGACCTGCTATAAGTCGTAGGTACCTACTACTAACTACTAAGCTTTATAGCAGGTACTTTTGCAGGTGTAATATTCACACCAAATATAATGATAATATGAAGTCTCAAAGAAATTATTCTATTTTTATTGTCGTGGCACAACACTATCCCTAAACTTATAAGAGTTATAAGAAAGACACAACACTATTCTGGGTTATGTAAATGTAGCCTTAAATGATTAAACTAAACTGTTTACTTAACACGTAAGCCATATTGGATCGTGCAGGTTTAGTTTGCGGTGTCTAGTAGCGCCGGCCCCGCCCACGCGCCGCCACGCCCCTCTACGTGCCGCTACGTCAAATGTACAGCTCGCTGTTGTTTTATCCTGTTTACTGACAAACACCGAGAGCTTTCCACACTTATATACAGCGTGTTTTTTTATTACTTTTTAACTTTATAATTCCCTTAAGGGAAGCCCGAGGGAGGTTTCCACGCATATCTGTCTACCGTCAGGGTTTTATACCTAAGTACCTACGTTCAGTTAATTGTTACCTACAGAAAACACTAAAAGATTTTCATGTGTATTTGATCATGGCAAGCACATCCTTATGTTTTATGGTATCTGATATAAAATGTTATTCTTATATTGAATCTAAAACATCTACTTACTTAAGTTTCCTGCTCTTTTAATTCTAACTTTTAACATAATATTATAGTACTTATCCTAAATATTAATATGTCTTCTTTTCTCCATTCTCATCTTTGATTAGTTTTTACCGACATGCTCTTGGTAAAAGTTATTCGAAGTCTGGTATTATTAGGTGCATAGTTCTCTACAGAGCTACAAGTAACGTTCGTGATCAGAACAACTGCAGATAAATTGAAATGTGCTATCACGGTGTTGGGCCAAGTTGTAGCGTGTGCAAAACAAAGGACAGGCTGCAGACGGTACCGCGTGCCGGCCTCATCAGCGGAACTGTGACCGCGCGCGTGTTTCTCCACAATTGAACCAATCTCGAGAGCTGCACTGGGGTCTCCATGA
Source organism: Lysandra bellargus (assembly GCA_905333045.1). Taxonomy (NCBI): domain Eukaryota; kingdom Metazoa; phylum Arthropoda; class Insecta; order Lepidoptera; family Lycaenidae; genus Lysandra; species Lysandra bellargus. The sequence continues at coordinate 8,111,874 of HG995326.1, forward strand.
GTTTGGGGCTTCTGGAACTTGTGTGCAAAGTATGTACTCGTGATGGTATAAAGTGTTGAGTCAAGTCACAGGGCACAGTTTGTTTGATAGCTTAAGTTTAAAAGTTATATTATGTGATGGCACGTAGATTTATCTAATAGCCTATTTATATTTTTGTGTCGGTATAGGCACATAGTACCTACTTTGATCATAAGAACTAGTATTATAGTAACAATGTTTGTTGTTTAAGTTTCTTAGATAGATAGCTATCTAGGTACCTAAATAATGATCTACGAATAATATAACATAATAAGACCCCCTAGACATGAGTCATGATTTCAGCCAAAAATCTTACCTACATATAGAGTTTACAGTGATATGTATTATCCCCAGGTATAAAAAAGCTTGGTGTTCGTAGCGAGGAACGTTAAGCCGCGGTCGGCGCTATGTTTAGTCACTACGAACAAATATTTTACTAGCAAACGTAAGCATAATATGCTTCCAGCGCAACTCTGATCATTAAAAATGTTTCAGACGAGTGGAAAATGCGACATGTGGTTTTTCCGGTCGTTGCGTTTCAGAAAAACTGCAGTGAAGGCAGATATACCTATATGTATTGAAGTTTGAACGCTTTACGTATAAGTGCTTTATAAAGCAAGCAGTTTACGTTAAAAAAAATTAACAAAACTATACCCTTATATTGCAAGTAGATAAATGAAATTACAGTAGTTAGACACTTTGGATAAAAAGAATCTTGAATTATTGTTAAGGTAGGTATAGCCTGGTTTAACTTAACATTGGAATCTCCGATAAAGCTTTAATTTCATACACACTTTTCTATTGAAACCAATAGCACTACAAGTAAATTAGGTCTGAAATAATTATGACAGAAGATACGACCAGCATCATGTACTATAAATCGATTACGATTAACTGGATTTGGTACCTACATTACCATTATTCGTGGCACATAGCGTAGCGAAGTTTAAAAACAAAATGTCGCCCAGCTGTTCTGTGCCAGTAAATACATACAAAGTAAATAAATAAATACGAGGCGCGTGTTTCCGCGCAGATTGGAGCAATTACTGTGGCCCCCGAAAATGCTCATTTTTAATGCCAGAACTTTTGACTGCCCAAAAAATAGTTATTAAAATTACCTCGGTAAAAACAAGAGTCTTTTAATGATACTTACCTATACAATATGTTATAATAGATAGTTCAAAGAATGGTTAAATCACATTGTATATCATGTGTAATATGACCTATAGGTATTATGTTATTGTTCTAAAGTCTAAAGAGTATGTATGTGCCTTTACCTACCTATCCTTACTAACATTATGAATTTGAAAGGGTGTCTGCCTATCTGTCTGTTACCTCACGATTAAACGGCAGAACCGAAACTCGGAAAGGAGATAGGTAGCTACCTACTTCGAGAGACATAAAGAAAGAACATATTATTATTATTGAATGAGACAGTTTTTGTTTCTGAAAAATGTACCTAGGTTCTATTTCCGCAACAAAGTTGCGGATGTCATCTAGTAGTTTTACATAATAAATATTGGAGAAAAGTATGATGTCAGCATAGCAAACACCAGATAGTTTGATTCTAAAAACGTATGCTTAAAAATAAAATCAATTAAATAAATGAAACCTAAATTCCACGTGATAGTTGAAAGCAGTAAACAGGATTCAATCAGAGAAGCACTACGTTAGATAAACAAATCACCCCTTATTAAAAACATTGCCACCCTAATTCATCATTCACTAATATTGATACAAATACCAGATTCTGTCTAAAATTAATGTAAATAAGAAGAATCCTTATATATTATGCTCTCGAAACTACTTTTCTGTTATAGGGAAGGGTACCTAAAGGGTAGACGTTCTTGCATGTGTTCCATTAAAGGACGTCTATATATTTTCACTAATTGACGACAATATCTCAAATCATAATTCCCAACTTGTTTAAAAGTTACGGTATTAGAAATTTTCAGTGTTCAGAAAATTATGTAAATTTGTATAAAGTATGCATAAGCAAGTAGCTGTCTCATCTTAAGGAGGCGCTCGGCTCGAGCTAATGTTGTTGAAATATTGATTAATATTGTCGCCATGTTGGATTGGCCCTTGAGTGCGGAAGTGACGGCGGAAGACAGCGCCCTCTGCCGTTCCGGTATAGATACATTTTTGTCTTCATTGTTGTGAGAGCAGACGAGAGCCCTCCAATATTCTTTTTTGTTACAATATATTTTTGTTTAAAATTTTAAGAGCATATTTTTATAGCGAAGCCGGATCAAAAGCGGTGAAGATTCTATGATATTATGACATTGATGATGATGAACGACAGATAAGTAAGCTACCATGATGATAAAATTTTGATTGAAAGCCGAAGCTACGAGATCTAAGTGAATTTAGTGTACATGTGTGTACCTACTGAAAAGTGAAAAGCATACAGTCGCTTAGTCGAGCAATGATAACGCTCATTATTACATAAGTAATATTTATTCATTCTTTTTTCTTTCTGTATTTTTTGTCCTAGCATGCACAAATAGTTTCCGCGTTCATTGTAAAACTGTAAAAAATATTTCCTACGAAAAGGTTTCCTACTCTTTATTGCTCAATAAAAAGGTTTATAAGTGTCGATTATATTAATAAAATTAAATTGTATTGGATGTCGAGTGGTGTTCGGGTATCGCACCTGGCGCTACGAGCACCGTAACTGTACTTCAATCACTTGAACACACTCGTTATAATTCTAACTGGGAAATAAATTCAATACCTATTCAACATTTAGCTAAAGCCATTTGTTTTTCTATACTTACATGTTATTGAATAAAATAATTTAAGAATATGTATAGAAAAACAAAGAGCAGAGCATTTTTCATTTTGTAGCACTGACATTTATGTTTTGTAGGGGACTGAAATAAAGGTACAAAAATATTATTGTGAGGAATACCTACTTCTAGTACTTAATACACAGCATGACAAGACACTTTCTTTTCTTTTCTTTTCTTTTATATGAAATAATAATGTTAAAAAAAGACAATTTCCTCGAAGCGCGAGAAAAACATTTAGAAAAATCTTATAATTTTCAACCTTGAAAGGGGTTGCATTTTCAAAATATTTAAACAAAATATGAATTAAATGTTTTTTAAATATTTCACAAATAAACACAAAACCCTGTTTGAAGGGTGCTGTGGTTATTTAATTTGAATCGACAAACGTTATTATAATAGGAGTGAAAGTGCGTAAGAGTGGTGAGGAGCATTGTTCCAGCGCGCTCCGCTGCTCAACTGAGCGTGTGGACCGGTGTGCTTTTAAATATTTCCTATTGTTTAATTATTTTACCACTTCGATGATTTTATTGACAAATATGAGCTGCAAATTAGAAAAGGGTGGGCTGATTTCTGGTAACTTGCGGTCGTTTCATAGAGGAAAAGTCTTAACTTAGTAACGCATCATTGCAACATGAAACATCTTTACCTATTTTGTTAGGTTCATTGTTTTAAATAAAGACAGCACTGAGCAGTTGTTTCAGAATAATCTGAGAAAATTATAACGCAGCATAAAAACCATATAGCCTAGGTAGCCAAGGTTACCTACACAGATTTACTTATCAATTTTAGGATTTCAAACAAAATCTACGGCTTTCTTCTATAAGTTGATTACTCTACTCAAATTAAAGGTTTTTAAACCAAAGCTAAGTCTTCGGAAGTTCTTTATTTTATTTTGATACAATTTCTTATTCAGTCATTTCTTCATGGTTATAACTCATTGAATCTTTTTTGTATTCAATAGCATGGTAAGTATTTTGTACAGCAAAGTGAAAAAGACTTTATTGTTTAAAAACAATTGATTTACGAGTAGTTGCTCAATTATTGAGCATTCAACATTCTATTATAATGAAGTTCTTTTATCGACATTTAAAGAGTACGATTCATGCAGATAATATAAATCGATTATAGCTGAATATACTTTTTACATGCAAATAACAAAAATTGGTTATTATGAAAAAGACGCACGTATAACTTATAGGAAGCGATAGCTGGTGATATTGTAAAGTTACATACCAAAAAATATATATGTATTATATTTATAGCTCCGCAGCGCAAAAATTAGTTTATCGCGCCTGGAACATACATTTTTCCGGTATAAAAAGTGCCCTTTCCCAGGACTCAAAGTATCTCCATAACAAAATATTTCAGTCGGTTTAGCGGTTTGGTCGTAGAGAGGTGACGGGCAGATACATAAACAGACACTTTTACATTTATAATATTAGTATGGATAACAAATAATGTCGAAATTAATGAAAATAAACACGACGTGCATCGCTTGACGGATTTTTACAATAACAAAAGAGAGCAACGGCGAGGTTCGTGCTGGCGACAAACGAATGCAATTAAAAAGTGTAGCGATATTAACGATCTCGACGCCGGCCGTGTGTTGCAGCTTTATTTATACAATCAAATGTTATTCTTTGACCGACTTCCAAAAAGGAGGAGGTAATATATTCGGCTGTATGTATCTTTTTTTTTATATATTTGTCGTCACGTATCCAATTTGGGGCAAGAAGCTACCTGTACAATATTTCGAAAACGGCTTCAACTTTCAAGCATTTCCATCAGCGTATGACCTGTAGTTCTGAGGGATTCTATCTAGGTCTTAAATTAACCTCATTTTTTTTGTTTATCACTAACGAACAAGTGACAAGTATTTTAAGTTAAGTAAGTACATATTGTAAGCTACATTAAGTTCACTACAAAATGAACCAAACATCGATGGAACTTTATTTTATCAGGACAAATCCAAATAATGACTCCATATCCTATTAGTCGTTTGATCGCAATGGAAAACAAATTGGCCGTCCCACAATTTGCAGGTCGTAAGCCATAATCCACCCTTTTGTGGTCGCTCGATTTCTTCCAATTAACAAAACATTTTGACCTACACCACAATCGGCATAATAAGATCGTGAACAACGAAATACATCTGTCGATGCCTCGTGTCCTCGCGTCCATTTTTTTCTCCTTTGCAGTCCATATTCGATCCGATTTGCCGACGGGGGGTCCGATTTTACTTACATCTAAGCTAAGTTATTTGCTACGTTGCCGCGTTGATACAATAGCGTAGATCCAAAATTTTAAAAATAATTACAACTTTTACAAGTATAACATACCATAACATACGTAGTGATTTTCAACGATTTTTACTTGATTAGCATAAATCAAAATCGCATAATATCAGTCTGGTATGAAACTAGTACTTCCTAATAAACGTACGTATGTTCTTGTTAGTATAACGTATTACTATGTAATACAAAAAAAATAATGAGTATGAAAACTATTTATTTATTTAGCTGAGTCCAGTTGTAGTTCATCGATGTAAGGGATCCGCTCGTTTATATCGTGTGAGTGTGGAAGTGTTGAGGATTTGCAACGTTAATGCTATTCTACTAACTGCACTGAAGTGTGGATTATACTTATTTGAACAGAAATGTCATGGCATGTTATTGTGATTTTTTACACGCCCACTATTCGGTGAAATTTGGTAATAAAATCGTTTACTATTCATGTTTCTCATGCACTAAAAAAAAGCAGAGAAAAATCTCTAAATATTTCGAGTTATGTATATAGAAATTGATTCCTAGGCAGTTGACAGACCAACAACGTCTAAATTCGACTAATATTCTGTACTAGGGTTGCTGAGGATTCCTCTTCCGCTTCCTCATAACGAGGAAGTTCCGCAATATTTTGGGTTCCTCAACCGTTACCGCATCCTCATAAATAAAAATAAAAAAATCCTCTTCCGCTATCGCTTCCTCAAAATTTAAGAGGAATTTATGAGGAATTTCACTACGCATGGGCGTCGCGTATTCAATCATGGCAACGCACACGCCAGAGCGCGAGAATTGTATCATTCACTCATCTTTTTTTGTGTGCGTGTGCTGTGTATACTGTGTGTTACTGTGTGCCGAATGTGAGTTTTTTGTTTCACATTCAAAATCTTAGTGAACGCGTTTGGCGTGTACTAAGATTTTGTATGGCATTACTCACTGGGCTGGGCTCACTCCCGTTATAGTCCGTGCAATCCACGAAGACGCGCCCCACTATTCCTTCTAATCGTTTATAGTATATGTGTGCAAGCTTTCGCCAATGTTTGAGTGTTATCGGTACACACTAATTACCTATGAGTGCACGCACACACTACAATAAATAGACCAATTGAGAGAAAGCGTCACGGTCAAAGGGAAAGAAGCTCTACTTCAATTTCTTTTTTTTTTTTTATTAGATTTAGGTGTGGGTATTTTATGTAATTATTAGTTAATATAATATGGTGATTTTACCATTTCTTTAATAAGAGGTAATAATAGACATAAATGAAATACGTAAAAAGTTTTATTGAACTTTATTGATAAATCAAAATCGTTAATCACTCGTTTCAGAAATATCTGATTCAGAGTTTGATGAATCACCGAAGTTTATATTTAAACTGAAATCAAGATCACAATATCTCAGAGATTACTTTTAACAAAAAACATAAATATGAGATTTTCTCGACATTTATAAAAAAAAATTAAAGTAGAGCAACTTGCGTTTCAAGTCTGGATTTTTGCAACATAGTTTGCAACCGTCAGCGGTTCGAGGTGCACGAGTAGTACAATACTACTCGTGCACCTCGAACCGCTGACGGTTCGCGACTGACGCTCGTGTGAAAATCCCCGTACCCCGCGATCCCCTCACCCAGAAATTGGTGGGGCGCGTCTTCGTGGATTGAACGGACTATAGCAGGTGGCGCTGTACAAATCCCATACAAAATCTTAGTAAACGCCAAACGCGTTCACGATCGAACGTAAAACAAAAATTGACACTTAGGCACACGAACTCCTCCTTAACTGCTGGACCGATTTTGATGATTCTTTATTGTGTGTGTTTCGAGAATGGCTTAGATTCATAGTTTGGTCCACTGGAAAATGCCCTTTTAATATTTTTTTGTGTATTGTTATGTACAGACAGGACAAAGGCTTTTTTCCGCTCCAACAACGGGTTGGATCCGCTAGTATTTATAATTTCCTATCATCCTATTCCTCGTCCGCTTCCTCATCCGCATCCTCTTCCTCAAATAATATCCTCTTCCTCATCCGCATCCTCTAAATTTGCGCGTGACAATTCCTCTTCCTCCTCCTCTTCCTCATAATCACTTCCTCAACAACCCTATTCTGTACTAAATTTTCATTCTTTTGAAGTCGGTACCGGTTAAGTTCTATGTCAAGTATCTCAGTTCTAGGTACTAATAGAGTCATAATGTGCTGTTGCAAGATCTAAGGGTAGAGACGATGATGATAATTATTCTAATGTACCATTAGCATATGCCTTCAACTCTTAAAACAACGTCGAAACCCCTAAACATGTATCTATAAGGAGGCCGGAGATCTGATTACCACCTTTGAATATCTTGGTGCAAAATCTGACTTTTTGGTAAGATTTACTTGGAATACTTTATTATTTATCCAAAATCACTATAAGTTTCCATTTGAAATACTTCGGATTATGAATCGAAATCACAATATCATCCAGATAAACGGGGTTTTGGTAAAAATAGCGAAGAATTCCCTCGATTATTTATGGATCCTATTATCAAGTTATCTTTTTTATGAACATGGTACCAAATTTGGGTTAAACCCGATACAATAGCGAAAAAATCTTGAAAATCGGCGAAGTGATCGTTGAACGTACAAAAAAAAAATATAAACAGACGAACATATACCCTCCTACTTTTTGGAAGTCGGTTAAAAACTTTCGTGTCACTGCAGTGTTTGTGCGCAAACTCCTCCAAAACGGCTCAACCGATGTCAATGAAATTTAGTATGTACCTTCGTCAGGCTTGATAATAGATTTTTATGTACTTTTTATATTGATACTAGAAATAATTTACATATATAACAAAACAACATTTGCCGGGTCAGATAATAAATAATAAATATCAAATTAATAAATATATAGAATATAATATATTACTTTTATCAAACCTACTGGTGAGTGCGGTGACGGTGAGCTATATTACGGGTACAACTTACAAGACGTGCATATTATGACATAACAATATTAGAATTGAATGTTGTAACTAGATAAGTCTGTTTCTTTTGGCTAAATCAGAAAGTTGGATTGCACCAGAGGCGTCATGGTTAAAGTTAAGGTTGAAGTTATGGTTAAAGTTAAATATGGCGTCCTTTGGTTTCAACTTTAACCTTAACTTTGACCGGAGAAATTGACAGATGTCGTATGAGCATATGGGGTGTTTGGACGCCATATTTAACTATAACCAGAGATTTGACACTGTAGTCAAAGTAAAAGTTATAGTTAAAGTTAGTTGGTGCAACCCAGTTTAAGAATAAAGTTGATATAACAAGATTATGCAAAATTGTTACTATGTATTCTATCTTACCCTGCCAAATGCCAATAGGCTTCTCAAAGGCATCGACGACATAATAATAAAGCAATTATTTTTTCAGCGCCCGCAATAGTTTATATTTTTTGTCGCGCCCATCTGTTAGCGGGCTACGGGCGCCTCTGGAGACTGTCGGGGCCTGCATTACATTTAATTAAGTCCTCGCATTTGCGACACGTGAGCCTGAATGGTATTGTGAGCGGCATCATTGTCGCAGCCAGTGGGAGTCTACCCCGGCTCGCACCTGTCACCTCGACGAACGACTTTCGACTCTAATGTTCGAAATCAAACATGTTTCTATTTATGTGAGCGTGGGCTCCTTACAAATTGGACGTCGGTATTGTGCCCTAGATTCTACGTAGATGAAGTTTTTGATATGGTGTCGCGAAATTACTTGTGAAAATAGGTATGCGCTAACATAGGGAGGAGTTAATATCCCCAAAGAGGCAATGAAAGCAACGAAACTCAGAAACCTCTACCAAATCAGAGGTGACTATAGAGTCACCAGCGGTAAATCCACTCAACCGTATTTGACACTGAACCGTGTAAATAATGTTGAATCTATCACCAAACTTCTCTCTAGAAAGCAATATCCACCTTCTAATAGTACATCAATGGGTATAGGAACCGGGAACGTCTCAATAGTTATATCGCGACGACGTGCTAAGATCCCATTGTGGGCCCGACAATGCCGATAATTGATCGTCTCCTCACCGCTCACGCAGATGTCGCCGCACCCTTTATTTGTTACACATACAAAATTTATCACATTTGTTTAGTACTCGATGAACAAATCTTTTGACACGGAAAATGGAGCTATCTCGTCTTTGTTGGTGCACCGCAACCTATGACGTGTAATTTAGACTTCTCGGAAAGCGTTGGTTTATATTACAGTTTAATTGTTTGTTGGTTTACGTACAGTCGTACAGTGACCTTCGCAGTACAAAAGTATAATTAACACGCTATGATGTCATGATTAGACTAATGGAAATAATATACAACTCGAGGGACTCATAATATTCTAGATTATGTATATTATGTATTTAATTATTTTTCTTAGTAATGACTAGCGGCCCGCCCCGGCGTCGCATGGGTATAAAATATATAGCCACTGAAAAAATGATTAAAACCGATAGCCTATGATCATTCACGTGGTCTACTTCTTATCTGTGCCAAATAACATAAAAATTGCTCCAGTAGTTCGCGAGATAAGCCCTTTCAAATAATTTCCCCCGTTTTTTTCCACATTCTCTTAATAGTCTTAGCGTGATAAAATATAGCCTATAGCCATCCTCGATAAATGGACTATCAAAAGCTGAAAGTCTGTTGCGTAGTTTTAAAGATTAAAGGGAACAAAGGGAAAAAGCGACATTGTTTTATAATAAGTATAGATAAGTATAGATATTGAGTAGTTCAGAGTTGAGTTGATACTCTATTTAAGTTGTAGAGTCATATTATTCACAAAAATTAGGTAGGTTAGTTGACTAGCTAATTCAGAGCAGCCCTTACTTTTTCTTTCTTCTTCTCTTTGGTATCTTTAAGCTTATTTGGAAAGCATAGGTATTGTATCAACTTTAAAAGCAGGAACCTAGCCGAATTCTTCTGATAAATTAGCCTTAAAAGAAGCAAGACTCTTGCCTTACACAATTTACCTACTAGATACAATTGCATGTTTAACAATTGAAGAACAGAACGACATTGGCAGCAAACACAAAGCCAGTCGTTTGTGGAGCGAGCCAAAACGATTCATCACCGGCAACTGTCAGAGCACACCTCAGCTACCGGCACCGCTTTGTCCTACGTCAAATAGCTACGAAACATGTGTTTCTTGGATCCTTTAACGACCATTTGGGCCTAGCGCTCGTTACCTATTCATACATCCGTAATTCAAGCTGTTAGCAAATAAAAAAGCGACACTTTTTATAATAATAAATTGGTACCGAAATCTCATTATTGATACGAGCTCTCGCCCCCACAGATTATAAAGAATAAACAAATGCGAAAACAAAAACATTAATCCCGGCGCATGTGAACTAGGGGCACTCATCATTATCAAAACATTAGCGCGCGGCTGTCCGCGGGGCGCCAATTATTCCGGCAACCCCATCATGACATAGTAAATTGCTGGCAACACCGTTACACTCGTTTATCACGTGGTCAGTCGCGTGCGAGCTGGTGGCCCTGTGCTGCCCGCGCCCGCGCTGCCTGATGACACGCGAGACGCGACCCTCCCGGGATTTTATCTCCAACGCTCAGATGAGCATGTGCCTAGACTTGTAATTGCAATATAATATGGAGCATAAATTACCTACTTACGTCCAAACTATTGAAATTATAGGAGCTGTTGAGAAGCTGATATGTCAATTTTATAAAGAGCAGTATTATCTAGAGTTACTCAAAATATTTTTTTTCGTTGTATCATTATCAGATTAAATTAATTATTATCGTGTAATTACTAATTATACACTAGGCGCTGGCGGAGTACTATTTAAATATATTCTGTGGGCTGTGGCGCTGGCTAGCCAGTTCCTATGCTTGAGTTTGGCTTTTACACGCTGCGGCGTGTACCTATAGATTACCTATCTACACTCTCAGCCTACAGGTAATCCTGAAAAGTCTCCTTTCAGTATTGGTTGGTAATTGGTATCAATATGATTTGATCACAAGATTGACTTTATAATTCTTTCTAAAGTGCCCTACGGTTTCTCATAAGAAAGTACTTACGCCGCGAATTTGCTCAAGCTAGTCGAGTGTAAGCGGCACTCGACCTTACACTGTTTTAATTCACCGTAAAATATTATGTTCTCATGAAAAATCTCCAGTGTTCATTGCACACTAATCTCGCGAACGAACCTATTAATCGTGAGCAATTTGTACACAGCGAGTGACTAGTGGAGTGAGCGAGCAGTGAGCAGCGACAATGGCGCCCATGTTTAGCACAAATACCGGTAATCTCGGTTCGCGCCGGGCCCCTGTGTGCCCCCGGCTGCCCACGGCTCCGCCTTTGTCGCCGACCGTTCGCGAGTCGCCACTCCACCGCACCCGTAAGAATTCATTTCTTTTCTTGATTGTGGGAAAAGAACACTCGAATATTGCAATATCGATTGTGGGAACATATTTTTTTGTAATCGATTTTAGCACTCATTAAATATTAATAGAATCATTCGTGTTAATTTGAGTGCAGATTTCGGGAGCGTTATGCACCTTGTATTGTGTTACGAAAGTTTGCTGTATTTCTTTTGTTTGGCTTGTGGTTCCAAAATGCAAGGTCTTACGTTTTCACCGAAATAAAGTTTCATTAGTTGGTATTACAGGTAGGTATATAATAACTATTTATACCTGTATAAAATATATCAGTGTGACCTAAGAATAATAAATTATTAAGTATCACTAACATCATTATCCAACTCATTTCAGTGAATTATGATTTACGTGCATACGCCTTTATGCTAAACCTACCTATAGATGTTATCAGTAGATATAGAGCACGGTATATATGAACATAATAGAAATGCTTTCAAGCACTCTTAAAAATGGTAGCTTTATGTTTAAAGAATTTAAATCGGTGGTTTTTGAAAAAGTACCGACGTAAAAATTAAATTTAGCATAAAGGTACTTTGTACCGCGTGATACGCCACTATTGTTAAGCAAAACTCAATCGATTGCTACTAAAATAACCCCCAAACAATTATTACTAATCCACAAGAAAAACAAAGCATACAGTATCGTTTACTAACTGACGGTAATCTGTTTTCTTTTCAAGAGCAACGGCGAAGCGCGAGTGACGCCCGAGGGCTTGACTGCCAACCTCCTGTGCCGAAACAATTAATCGGTGAAAAAAAAACGGGGCGATCGATCTCATGGGGCTGCCCGGGGAGCGCCTGTGGGAACGCCACTATTGTTTTTGCACTATCACATTGATATTGCTCATTCGCTTGCCTTCACCCGACGTCAGACAACCGGTGGCGTTTGAAAACAAATCGGATAGAAACGCACCATTATCTTGAATCAGGACGCATATGGTGCTTTAATAAGTTGTGTGATGCCGTGATTTTCAAACAAATTATATGTTTTAAGCTACAGAGAACTAACTAAAATAGAATTAACTGTACAGGTACTTATAACTTACATAGCACAGAGTACGTGCTTGATCCCACAAGAGTGGACTTCCCTCTTACGAACATGCCACGGCCCACGACGATAGTATTGTTATTTGTTACACGTGGCTTCTTTAAAAATGAAATAAATAACTGTTAGGCGTTAGTTGTCACTGTTATTGTATAGAATAACATTGTTATTGCGTAATTATAAGACCTATAGTAGGGGGAGGGGAAGGTGTTAATTTTGTAGTCACTCGAGCGTCATGGAGACCTAGTAGGTTTTTTACATTAGGTAAAACTGATAAAAAAATAATAAGAGCGTTTTTTATTTTAGCGGTTGGTTCAGAAACTGCGGCCATTTTGAAGTTTTGAAAAAGAAAATATATTCAGAAAATAGCTTATTTCGGTCAGTTATTATTATATTTTAAACAACAAGGACTAAATCATTTAGTTTAGTGCAAAATAAAATATCTGCGAAGTTTAGTTAGGAAAATATTATCAAAGGTTTATTTTTTTATATTTTAGAATGTTCCTACAGGCTTACCTTATCTTTGAATCGTCAGTGCCTTTTATGGAAGCTTCTTTGGGGTATACTAAACATCCCCTATCTTCATCTGACAGATAGGATGACATTTCAATATTCAAAAAAAATATTTTTGACCCACCACGTGAGAAATCTGATTTCTATACCATGATAACTAGACACATGTCGGAAGCCTATAAAGCTTAATCTGTCACGCTCGAGCTACTCCCGAAATCCCCTCTTCCCCTCCTCTACTACTATAATATGACGTTTAGGTCGATACTAGGGTTGTTGAGGAAGTGATTATGAGGAAGAGGAGGAGGAAGAGGAATTGTCACGCGCAAATTTAGAGGATGCGGATGAGGAAGAGGATATTATTTGAGGACGAGGATGCGGATGAGGAAGCGGAAGAGGAATAGGATGATAGGAAATTATAAATACTAGCGGATCCAACCCAAAAGCCTTGATTGAAAGATGTTTTTTTTATTTTTATTTATGAGGATGAGGTAACGGTTGAGGAACCCAAAATATTGCGGCACTTCCTCATTATGAGGAAGTGGAAGAGGAATCCTCAGCAACCCTAGTCGATACATATTATTTTAAAGTTTACCTATACTGTAGGTACTCGTCAAAACATGGCGGTAGCGGCCATTGACTCCCTGTCTTAAACTTGTCATTTTCTATATAAACCGCGATTGTCAGTTAAGTGTCAGATGTTGTCAAGCGGCTTTTTACAGAAAACTAGCTGACCCGGCAAAACGTTGTTTTGCCATATAAATAATTTTTGGCATGAAAAATAGATGTTGGCCGATTCTCAGACCTACTCAATATGCTCTCAAATTTTAGACCTACTCAATATGCTCACAAAATTTCATGAGAATCGGTCAAGCCGTTTCGGAGGAGTACGGGAACGAACATTGTGACACGAGAATTTTATATATAAGATAACAAGTTTTTGACCGCTACCGCCATGTTTCGCCAAGTACAGTATAGAAAAAACTTTTACATCGATTTATTGAACAAGACATATTATATGAAGCCTATATTATTAGGCTGGCTATGTCTAGTAGGTACTCACTACTCAGTAGGTCACCAAGATAACGTTTGTTTAACAAAAAAAAACAGCTTAGCGAAAACAAAATAAGTTCGTCCAATCAGAAATGAATCATTTTATTTCGTGGAGAATAAACTCATTACCCATAGGTAGCTCAGAGTATTAAGATGACATTTTAGGCATAATAATTTTAATGTTAAGGCTGCGTTTCCACTGAAGCGGAGCGGAGTGGAGCGGAGTTTAGCGGTGCCGAATTGACCAATCACCATGCTCGAAATCTTCGCTGTCATTCCGCTATAATAGCACGATCGGTCAATTCGGGCACCGCTAAGCTCCGCTCCGCTTCAGTGGAAACGCGGCCTAAGACTGGTAGAGATCAACTACGATAACATGGCGCACCCCTCCAAAATTCAAAATGTTTGAAGTGCGTTGTCAAAACGTTTAAAATGCGTTGTCTTGCGTGGTAGACTAGTTATGATTAGTTGACCAACAAATCTTGGTAATAAGTGACATAACTGAAATATTACGTGTACTGTGATCGGTTGAATACTTACTACATACAAACTCTTTCATAAGGATGTGAACACACATTGAAACAATCATATTTTGGAGGGGCGCGCCAAGTTATCGTAGTTGATCCCTAAGCAACCGACGCAATGACGACTTGTCAAATATCTCTATGAAACAAAAATATTACAATTAAGTAATACAATATGTTTTACATAAATAAAGATAAACAGATAAAAGCAAATAGGTATATAATATTATAGGCTATATTATAATTTACATTCTACAATACTTTAGGGTGTAACAAAACTAAGTGATAATACTTTAGGGTGTGTATGTGTTCCTGGTAGAGAGTTCACTGTGAAAATAGCAGCGCTGAAAGACCAAAATCGCTGCTACTTTCACAGTAAACTCTCTACACGAGGAACACGTACGTTCAAAGTATTATCACTTAGTTTTGTTACATCTGTATAGTACAGTATAACATAAGAAGATTTATTTCCTAATAAATATTATGGTTCTGCCTTTTGACTTTTATTCAGTATTCTATAGGACAGGCGATGTATGAATCATCGAAATTGGAAACCCATCAACATGGTCCCGCTTGTGACACTCGTAGCTCGTAGCGCCTCTACAGTCTACGCGCGCTACGTGCCGGAAGCAGCGCATTGGTTTGTTATCGCTGCACCGGCTGTCATTAGACAGTAGACAACAGTCATTAGACAATAGACAACACACGTGGCTCAATTGGCCGCTGAGAGGTGTCGACCGGTGATTCGACACGCGCGCCGCCCCTCAGCGCCCGGCCACCGCTCACTTAGCACGCGACACAAAAATCGATGCTAACTGATTGTACTTAGGATGCAGGTACATCAGATAACTAAGCTATTTGAAGCGAAAATTAAGAAAAAAGCACCGAGCTGACATGAAATTCGAGTATTAATCCTTCAAGCCCCACAAGAGCACAATAGACATTGGTGATCGCGACAACAATAGAATAACAATAGATTTCCAAGAATCCGCGATGGAAGGACTAATCATATGCATTATATTATTGCTGAGTTGTGTTTTGAGTTAGTTTCTACTACACTACATATTGTACTATTAGTAACTCGTCTCCGTCGTGGCAAATTAAATAACTGACACTTTTGACAAAATTCATTTTCTTCGTTAGTGTATCTACTTAATAATAAAAATGCGTTACGTATATCTTTGCCTTTATCTCGTTGCAATACATCTGGTATTTGTTATCTATAATAAGCTTACGAATTAATTAAATAACTACACGTTTTAAAGGAGAAGGTGATAATGTGCCCCTCCCCCCCACTTTGTTTATCAAGAATTATTTAAAAAATATAGGAGTCAGAAACCTAAAAAATACATTATGATACTTCTTATTCATTTGTTTAAACAGGTCTTATTAGGGAATAAATAAAACTCGTGCAGGATAATCGAAAGTTTTAATTAATCTTAATCGATCACATTTACCAAGTGATGGTAATGTGACCCCCCGGGGATGTCACATTATGTATTGCACAAGTTACAATTATTGCTAATATTTAAAGAAACCTACCAAAAATATTTATTAAATATATAATTTTATATTTACCTTTTAAATTCCGTAGGAGAACAGTTTGATGTATCCGATGTTTGAACACAAAAGCCAAATATTTCTCTTTCTTAACAACTACCTATCTAAATAAAATCAACACACTTAAAAGTTTCGCAGGTCGCAAGTTTGAACTCGATCGAATGACAATCGAACTTGACAGCCTCTGTTGGATTTGTACGGTGCTAAATTAGTAGCATGCCGCGAGCATCCCGTTTCACCAAAATTATGCTGGATAGCGTTGTTAAAACATTAAAATATAGGCAGCGGCTTTTTATTCTTCACACGTAAGGGATTACCTAAGGGATACCCTAATAGCGCGACTTGGCTGTAATGTTTTTGCTAAAACTATGTCTGCTAGCGCCATCTTGTGATGAGTAGCGGAACTATGAATAAAAAGGTAAAATTAAGTACAAAAATAACTTTAATTTAGCTCATTTAATTTAGCTAAAAATAACTCAATGCTCAACTCTAGTTACACGCAGACACATGGTACAATAAACTAATATTGTAATCAATAACAATAATTAAGTTCGCTACCTCTAGAAAGCTTGATTGATACTTTTTCAGATGTATTTTTACATGTACTCAGAGACTGATGAGATGACCTTCAATTTAATGAAGAGTTTCACAGATAATACTTATTATAGGCCTACTACTATAGACCTATCATGATAGGGCTTATGTTAAATTTTTTGAATTATGTAATTATAGGTGTACCAGAATCTGATGGCAAAAAGTGAGAAAAGAAATTGACTCTAGTCTCTAACAATACCGAGGTAATTGAAATAAAACATTTTGGTCGTTTTTTTTTAGCAGCTAATCTGTGTAGTATACATGCAAATATAAAAATTTATCCAATGATTTAGGATATTTTTTGAAAATTTGCTGTCAAAAATTGCTATCAGATTCTGGTAGACCTATACATTTAAAGTTCCACTCTGAATGCGGCACTTAACAAAAGCTGAACATTTTATCCAGGTACGACGAAAAATTTCTAAACCGTGAGTGAAAACAGTTAAAAAGTTAATGAGGGTTCGTGGGAAAAAAAATATGAAAAAAAACCCTGTATTTTTTGCATCAATTTATAGTCTGTGTCTCTAGTAAGGAATCATTTCTGGAAAGTAATAGTTTGTGGCAAACTCGTGTCTCATTTGAAAACGCTCTTATGGCCGTTCCCAATATTTGATCTATCTCTGGTTTTGCCCTACTAGAGATAGGAAATTACTAGCTGTTGCCCGCGACTTCGTCCGCGTGGACTATAGTTTACAGTTGTTCCCGTACATCGATTGAATAGTTAACGCGCAAATCATAAATGTATAGGTACTGTGTGGGACAATATACTTTTATGATATGATAGATATTCCGCGCGGCTTCGCCCGCCTAATTTAGGAATGTAACGGAAACCGTACATTTTTCCGCAAAAAAAGAAATCTATTTCCTTTCACGTGGTCTATTCTTTATGCGTGCCAAATAACATTAAAATTGCTCCAGTACGTTCAAATAAGCCCTTTCAAATAATTTCCCCCGTTTTTTCCACACTTTCCTCTATTTCTTAGCTGCTATTAGTCTTAGCGCAATAAAGTATAGCTTATAGCCTTTTTCAATAAATAATTTTTCAAATCGGACCAGTAGTTCCTGAGATTAGCGCGTTCAAATAAGCCATTTCAAATAATTTCTCCTGTTTTTTTCACACTTTCCTCAATTTTTTTAGCTTTTATTAATCTTAACGTGATAAAATATAGCCTATAGCTTTCCTCAATAAATAAGCTATCTAACGCTGAAAGAATTTTTCAAATCTGACCAGTAGTTCCTGAGATTAGCGCGTTCAAATAAGCCCTTTCAAATAATTTCCCCCCGTTTTTTCCACACTTTCCTCTATTTCTTCGCTCCTTTTAATTTTAGATTGATAAAATGTAGCCTATAGCCTTTCTCGATAAATAGGCTATCTAACACTGAAAGATTTTTTCAAATCAGACCAGTAGTTCCTGAGATTAGCGCGTTCAAACAAACAAATTAGTAAAGATGTATAGTATAGTATTTTAATATGGTCATATTATATTTTTTATAATATAATGCATTAATTGTTACCATAATTATTATAATACTATATAGGTATGATGTAAATGTAATATGGCGGCGTAATGCTCGCCAGAAAACCGCTATGCAATTTGGTAGGCTGTTTAGATTATAATTTACTAGACGTTCCGCGCGGCTTCGCCCGCGTAAATTAGATATTTTACAGACAAATTAGTCCACAAAAAATAGCCTATGATCTTTCACGTAGTCTACTTCTTATCTTTGCCAAATAACAGAAAAATTGCTCCAGTAGTTCGTGAGATAAACCCTTAGCTGTAACCCTGTCAAATAATTTTCCCCGTTTTTTCCATATTATTATTTTACTCTATTTATTTCCTCTATTTCTTCGCTCCTATTAGTCTTAGTGCGATAAAATATAGCCTATAGCCTTTTTAGATAAATAGGCTATCTAACACTAAAAGAAATTTTTAAAACTGATCAGTAATTCCTGAGATTAGCGCGTTCAAATAAGCCCTTTCAAATAATTTCCCCCGTTTTTTCCACACTTTCCTCTATTTCTTCGTTTCTATTATTCTTAGCGTAATAAAATATAGCTTATAGCCTTCCTCGATAAATGGGCTATCTAACACTGAAAGATTTTTTCAAATCGGACCAGTAGTTCCTGAGATTAGCGCGTTCAAACAAACAAACAAACAAACAAACTCTTCCCAATTATAATATTAGTATAGATTATTTATTTAACAATTTTTCAATAAAGAATTTATTTATATATTATCTGTAGAGAAAAAACGTGACGACATAGCGGATTGTCGTCTCAAAATCGTGTGTCGTGCGGTGCCGTGTGAAAACGGTACCTACATAGAAATGTATCGTCACCGCATTTTGTCGTGTCGTGTCGTGTCTCGTGTGAAAACGCTGTAAGGAAAGTGTTTCATTTTAATTTGTTTCATATTTTTAAAAAAGATGCTGCATGATAAAAATGCTGAAAAACAAACTTTTCTTGATTTTATCGTACCTCTCTTTGGAGAAATTGTATGTACTATATTATGAATTAACAATCCTGACGAATGGTGCAATACTACAGGATATTTTATTTTACCCAAAAAAGAAAAAAAAACACCTGATACATTATTTTTTACCTTCTACTCTGATTAACTTTTTTCTCCCATGGTTTAAAGATTTTTCGCTAAGTATACAATAAAATGTTCAACTTTTTAAGCCCTTTCGTTTTGATATAGGTACATAGTGTTTGCTACAGCTTGGTACGCGTTCCATACAAAAATGCCCCTTCTTTAATATTTTTGATTGTTCATTATTGTAAAATTCTTTAGCGTTCTCTTTTGAAAACCTTAATTTTCGATAGGTGGGGGCTAATACTGGAAATAAAGTAGGTACATACGGTTTTTGATAAATTTATTATCAATGATATTTTTATTAAATGAAAATTGTGATAATAAATACAAAATATATTTCCTCAAATGTTTCCCAAGAGTCCATAAACAAGAAACTCGAAACTCTATCGCTACAAATATGACCAATTTACTTGGGCCTTTTTTTACAACCCTCAAATTTATATGACCCCTGTCTACATACATTTCGGATTACACACGGTTCCTATCTACACTGGCGGTAGGTGCTCAAATTACGAATTACGACCAACAGAGGGCCAGCAAATATTTGATGTCGGTAATTGTCACATGAGACGCGGACTCGTTTTACATTGCTGCTAGGTAATTCTTGTTGACCCTTAAAGGAAAATACCTCTTCATTTTTCATTCATATTTGGTGCAACCGGCAGAAGATCGGTACAGTTCGACAAGGCTTTAAATGAACGTGGCTAGAAAAGGAACTAACGCTGTTTTCATACAAAAACGTCATTTTTAGGGTTCCATGGTCAACAAGGAACCCTTATAATTTCGGTCTTTCCGTCTGTCTGTCTGTTCGCGGTTTTACTCAGAGACTATAGGATCTACAAAGCTGTAATTTGGCATGAAGGTGACGCCGCGTTAAAGTAAGAAACCGTGTTGGATATGTTTTAGATTGCTTGTTTTCTATGAGAGGCCGGGCCGGCCTCTCATAGAAAACAAGCAATGGAACAGCAAAAAATGGAAAGGGCGTAAGCGATAAAATGGTTTTTGTCGCGTAATTTAAAAACCATAAATACATTTCATATAAGCTATGCACATATTAAAGTGTATGCTTCAACCAATTTATGTACAAATTTTGGAACCTTAAATCACTCTCCTCTGTTGGAAAAATAGGAATCCCTTTTTTACAGAGGTCTTTTCGATTGATAATTCTGTGTTATAAAAGTTGTCCAATCGTGTTATGCTATGGGCAATTCAAAGACAAAGACATGATGAATACTGACAATGAACTTTAGTTTCTTAGCTTTAGTCATTGCTGAGAAAAATCGGCATCGCTATAGCCAAATTATCAAGGCGTCGCCTGAATGCACATATTAATGATGCCGACAAAATGATAATAATAATAATAATATCTATGGAGGCTTCACACCACGTCAGTCTGGCCCCGTGGTAAGTACCTGAAGGACTTGTGTTACAGGTACCAGACAACGGATATATATTTAATAATTTTATACTATACATATATTTAAGATTTTTATTATATGATATACATATTTAATACACATCCATGACCCAGGAACTTAAACTTTTTGTTCCGTCGGCGGGACTCGAACCCGCGACCTCCGGCTTGAGCTACCAACGCGCTCACCACTGCGCCCGCGCCACGGAAGTCGTGATACATGAAATCTTAAAAAAAAACTTTTTTTTTATGGTACCTTCCCTACACATCAAGCGGGGATGAATTTTTGGGGTGTCGTTGAATAGGTTTATAAAAATATTATGAGTACCTATTCATATAATCTGGGTGCACGGTAGTGCACCCGCCGAGACGAGCCAAGCGAAGCGCAAGGGCACTACCTACCTTTTCTCGAAGTGTTTCGCCGTTTTTTTGAACCTTCATAGAATTGGTTTCCGTAGTAGCAGATAGTTCATATTTTCAGGATATGATGTCCTATATATTTGATGTCTTATTAAGCATACAAAGTCTCAATTGAATAGCTCTTATACTTTAGATTTTATTGATATCTAAAATACGCCGATTTCGTCACTGACACACTGATGGTCATCAAAACGTTTGGCTACTTCCTGAAGTGCTAGAAAGCTGAAGTTTAGCATACACCCAACAAAAAAATTCATAAACTTGTAATTTTCGTCCCCCATCCCCTGAAATTGGAGGGGTGGAAGTTGACCCTAATAGAGTTGGTTTCCGATGTGCCAGATAGTTTATATTCTTATGATATGATGTTAATAATAGACTTATTAAACATACAAAAAGTCTCAAATGAATAAGTCTAATACTTTATATTTTATTGATATCTAAAATACGCCAAAATTTGGTTATTTAAACTT
The DNA here is from genome assembly GCA_905333045.1 of Lysandra bellargus. Taxonomy (NCBI): domain Eukaryota; kingdom Metazoa; phylum Arthropoda; class Insecta; order Lepidoptera; family Lycaenidae; genus Lysandra; species Lysandra bellargus. The sequence continues at coordinate 8,133,565 of HG995326.1, forward strand.
ATACGCCGTAAAATAAGTTTAGTAGGGGGGTATTTAATGGAAGTTTAAATGAGACTTTCACCAATTTTATGAATAAGGACATAAAAGTTTCCACGGGATGGACATTAACTAAAAACGTCTTAATCTATATATATATATATATATATATATATATATATAGATTATATATATATATATATATATATATATATATATATATATAAATAAGTGGCAATTTTCGTTGTCACTTTATAACTCAAGAACGGGCTCACCTATCCAAACAAATTTTTCAGGGTGTATTCGGACTACTTAGTAGATGTTTTATGTGAAGTTTGCACAAAATCGGTCAAGTGGTTCTTCATTTATCACATTTTTTGTGACAAATGAATTCAATAAATGGTTAGATTTTTTAGACGGGGAAATACTTTTTGTTTTGTTGTATAGGGTATGATCGTGGATTGGTACCATGTTCATAAAAGTGGTGATCTGATGATAGGATCCAGGAGTAATCGAGGGAACTCCTCAAAATTTAAATGGAAACATATGCCGATTTTGCTTTTGTATGAAGTATTCCAGGCATATGTATACCAAAAGTAAGATTTTGCACTATGATATACCATGGTTCGAAGGTACTGAAAAGAACTCCGAACCCCTTATAGATACAAGTTTGGGGGTTGGGGCGCTGCTTTAAGAACTGTAAGCATATGCTACTGTGCAAATTACATTCATCATCATCATCATCACCATCATCATCACTACCACATCAGGGTCACCAATGTCACGTGACTGTGTGCGTTACGTTCTAGAGTTAACGTTGAATTAATTGTTATGTTAAATATTAAAGTGAGTCGCTTCGATGCGCTTCGACTTACGAGTAGTATAAATGGACGCTTAGTGTTGCGGTTACTATAGGGTTGCCAACCGTCCTGTTTTCCCAGGACATGTCCTGGTTTTTGTAGTGTCCTGGGACGTCCTGAATAGTTTTTTAGCAGCGTCCTGGGTTGTCCTGGGTTTTTTAATTTTAAAATTCGCGCGCCTCTTTAAATTTTTACGCTACGAGCGTGAAATGTGATTATTTTAATTACTTGAATTCCATTTCATCTGTTTTCACTAGAATCTAGATTTATTTAACTATTGCAACTCTATTATATCTGGAGGGCGACTAACGCAAAAAATCAAACATCGTCCTTCTCTCTTTACACTCACGCCCGTCTTTCATAATATGCGTCAAAAACGACGACGGGGAATCATCGCCAAGTTAGTTTTTTCTCAATAACTCGATAAATGATAGAATTTTATGCAATGTGTTAAAATATTAACTTAGTTTAATGCACGGTTACGGCAATATAATATGAAAAAATCGTGAAAATTAGATGCATCTTTGTGATTTTTTTCTGTCGAGAAAATTTTAAGATGTCGTGTTTTCGCTTAAATCAAATTCTTGGAAATACAATGTTCTATCTATGTTTAGAAAATGAAACAATTCGGGGCTTATTTTCAAGTATGAAAATGAATTATACAATCGTCAATTTTGGGTTAATCGCCCCCTTAATGCGTCCTGTTTTTATACTGAATTGTCCTGGTTTTTACAACTTCAAATCCTGTTTTTTTTAATTTGAGGTTGGCAACCCTAGGTTACTAAGTGGTGGTAGTGAAGTCAGCTGATTATGAGTTTTCGTATTATGAAGGTGTGTCCTGAATCCAAAGTCACTAAGCACATCACATAAGTCATAACAGAAAGCCTTAGGGGGCGTCCACAAATTACGTGAGGTGTTCTTTTGAATTTTTTGACCCCCCTCCCCCCTGGTGAGATTTTGTGAGATTTTATTCAACCCCCCCTCCCCCCACAAATCTCACGTGAGATTTTTCTTACGTAAACGTTTAGTTTTTGACAGTCAGTAGATTTTGTTTCGAACGAATTTGTGAATGATCTTAATCGTATAACGATTACTCTTACGACAAAATCTTAAGCATACGTACAATTTGGATGAAATGGACCAAAATAGTATTATTTTGTTAAGAAAAAAATTACGTGAGATTTGCCGAGACCCCCCCCCCCCCCCCTTTCTCCAACGTGAGATTAGATGAGATTTGACTGGACTCCCTCCCCCCCCTACAGGGACCACGGAAGTACTTTATGACGGGGGGGGGGCCCAAGGGCGTAGTGAGGTACGGGGGGGGGAGGGTCTATTGCTGACTCTTTCTTTGTCAACAAGATAAAAAGGGTCAGCAATAGATTTAAAGAAGCTTTATTTTTCAGTCTTATCTTTATGTTTCAGTCGTCGTCAAATGCTCAAACGCGCTACATGTACGTCAAATCAGTAAACAAATTAACAAATACCCTCATTATGAATAAATGTGATAAATGTGATAAAAATATAACAAAAACTAAACCTGGATTGGAGTGTATCCGCTGTGAAAAGGTAGTGCACCTCAACAACTCATATTCAGGCCTAACCAACAAGCAGCTAGCAGCAGTCAGAGCTACTGAAAACTTAGACTGGACATGCCAAGAGTGCCACGAACTTTCACCAAAACGTCGCTCGATCATCGTTCCCGACGAAGAAGATGATGATAAATATATGTCCTGTGAGACTCAAAGTCATAAAATTGACGATAAACACTAAGGAAATGGAAAAGACGCTGAAAAGAGAGCTCAGAGAAGTCCACCAGTCACTAGAATTCCATATAAATAAAATGCATGAAGTCATTAAGAGTTTGGAAGCATGTCAAAATACTATAAAAAACCTAAAAAGAAAAAATATTGAGCTCACAAATAAAAACAATAATCTGGAAACTAGACTTTGTGCTGCGAAACAACGTATGCAGGAATTAGAACAACGTAACATTTGTGATACCATCGAAATTTGTAACGTTCTAGCCTTAAAAAATGAAAATCCAGAAACCATTGCAAGTAAAATAGCCATCAAACTAAACCAATCAAGCAACGAAATAATATCTGCAACTAGACTTCCCGGAAAGAACGAGCAACCTGGGCCATTAAAAGCACATCTAAAGTCACAACAAACCCAGGAAGCATGGATGTCAAGCTTTAAATCAAAACGCACACAAATTTCAACTGCAGATATTTTTCCATTAGCTGAAAATGATTGCACACTCAAGGAAGTACCTATTAATATTCGAGAATCCCTAACATCTCATAACAAACATCTCCTGTGGTATACCAAAAAGGAACTAAGTAGCACATATAAATATATCTGGATCAAAAAAGGAGTAATTCGTGTCCGTAAAGAAGGTGATAAAGAAAAACCTACAATTCTATACTAGAACCTATTCGTTCTAAGGAAGATGTTAATAAACTAAAATGATAGGTACCTAACATTATTAAATTACTGTAAGTTTATAATTTATTTCGATATAGCTGTAAATTTTAATGATAATATTGTCGAAATTGATAACTGTTTAAATCTACAAAACTTTGTACAATGCATCCCCTCTAACGAAATTGATCTTTTGTGTATTCACATTAATATTAGGTCCTTGATAAAATATTTTTCATCACTCGAGCAATGTATCACACAATGTACTAAAATACCTGATGTAATTATGATTACTGAAGCAAATATTTGTGATAGTATAAGCCCATTGTATCAGCTAAAAGAATACAAAATGTACAAAAAACTGCGGAACAGGCGCCGTGGAGGTGGAATTATAATATACATAAATAAAAAGCATAAGTTTACTGTTAAAAATATGCAAGCACAACATTTTGAACTACTTTATGGTGAAATTACCACCTCTTCGGGGTTTTCCGCTAATTTATGTACCATATATAGACCCCCTGACAAAAGTAAGCACTTATTTATCGAGGATCTAAATACACTCTTAACAAAAACAAAACACTGTAAGAATCAATCGGCTGATTCTCGGGAAATTTCATACTATATATATGAAATTTAGAGCATACCCAAAGACTTGATCGAGAGACAATAAATCGCCGAGCAACTAACTTGCCCGTGCGCGCACTACCTTAGGATATTTTTTGCTGTCAAAAATTGCCATCAGATTCTGGTAGACCTATATTAGGGTAAATTATAAAAAAAATGTTTACTGAAACTTATTTTTTCAAAACTTTCACATAAATACTAGGTCGTTAAAAAAATAACACAATATGTCAATATTCACTTCTATCCAAAGAGGATATTATATAAACTATTTTATTTATTACGTAACATTTATGTCTTTAATATCTAGACATAGCTTTCAAGATTAGTTTGATTAGTTGTTTCTCGATTTTAATGAGCTTATTTTGTTGATAAACACGTACTTATATATTATAGTGTACCAGGTATTTACTTTGACGATATAGCCACAGATATTCAATATTGCTTACTTACTGTGATATACCTAGCCATGGATGTTCATAAACTTTGGGAATATGAAGAATATTTATGTTTAAATGGTATGATGTTGACCACTGAACTTATATACGAGCTCGAAAACTCCTTAACTCTCCTTCAAGTTGAAAATCACTTTAAAACGATTCAATACTGGGGAAAGATTTATGCCACTGAAAATGACTACCACATAGCTGTTGGCTTCGGAAAGGATGCCTTAAACGATAAAAAGTATTTCTACACTACAGACTTCGAACTTTGGTCCCTGCTACCTAAACCGAAAAAGAAGTATAAGTATCTTTCCCTGATCACACCCCTGCCATTCTGCGGTGATCCATCGCGGAAGGTGCAAATTTTAGACGAGTCCTTAGAAGAGAGCGGTCCCGAACGCTATCAGTCAATGAAGGAGGAAAACCGCCTCGCGGCCACGATAAGCAATATTTGTGATGAAGCTGAAATCTGTGCCAGAGGTCAAATCATTAAGCACCCAGATTCGTCTGTTATTATTAATCCTCACTTTTACGGGCTGGAACTAGCAGAAGCCAAGCGTCTCAAGTCTTACATGCACATTCGTCCCGCTCAGCATCTATGGAACACTAATCTTTTGACTAGGCCTGATTATAATTATAGTATGGATTTTTTGGATTCCATCGATATGGACATACCAAAAGGCTGTTGGAATTTATCGTTGGAGCATTCAGGCAATGTCGTTTATTTGAAAAATCTCTATTGGCCTGGAATGATATTTTTTCACAAGATAGGAACGCCAGATGCAGGTTTTTTATATGTCGGTAACGGCTACAAAAATTTTGACATGCCTTTTCTAATTTGAATTCATTTTATTTATCATTATAATTTAAAGTGAGACACAACTTTGTTTAATTGTATTTCTTTGTTATATGTCCACCATAATAGTGAGGGAGCCCTAGAACAATTTTTTTTTGTGATGACTAATAAGCTAATATTTTGTGAGTTTACATTTACTGCCAATATACAAATATTTACAGACTTACAGTTGGGTATCTCGAATTCCCAGTTCTTACCTAATTTATGCCCAAGTTCACTGGACCAATATACTTAATACTAGCTGACCCGGCAAACGTTGTTTTGCCATATAAATAATTTTTGGTATGAAATATATCTGATGTTGGCCGATTCAGACCTACTCAATATGCTCACAAAATTTCATGAGAATCGGTCAAGCCGTGTCGGAGGAGTACGGGAACAGAGTACGGACATTGTGACACGAGAATTTTTTTATTTATGATTATCAAGACGTCTAGTCTGTCAAGAAAGTTATGAAGTGTATATGGAGGATGTCGCCGGTTACACGATCAAATTTTCATCAATCTGATCCATCAATCTGATTGACGGAATATTGATGGTTACAAAAAGTTCATATTAAAAATACGATCAATCCATCAATCCGAGTTGTACACGATCAAATTTTCGTCAATCCGTACCGGATTGACGGATCAGATTGATGAAAAATTGACCGTGTAGCTGGTGACTATAGGGGATATTTGAAAAAGTGTCCAGCTGTACGCAGTAGATAACAGTTGAAACTGGCGCTAGCTGCAGCAAAGGGTATGGAATTAAATATGAATGTAGCCGTTGGTGACAAAATACTTACCTATGTAATAAATAAATAATAAATAAATAATAAATAAATAAAATAACAAAATAAATACTTAATACCAATATATTTTGAAAAATATAACCTAAAATAGCTAAATAAAAGCTGCTTAATTATTTAAAATTTACCCCGTCGCGTTGCTACTGTAGTGCCACCCATAACGCGTTTCAGCGGACACTTTTTACATACAGAGATAGTTCTCCTCCATCTACACTCCATAAAGAAAGTGAAGAAATTAAAAAGTGGCAACATTTTAATTTCTTCACTTTCGTTTCTTGACAGACTATTAGATCAGTATAGTGCGTTTCATCAAATAGTTCCTTTGCTGTCATGTTGGCACTAATGCAAATTAATATTGCCACATTACCCTTACTGTGCTACCTTAAATTAGGGGAGATAATATTATGTTATCTCAAAATGCACTTAAATAAAATTGTACATAATTCTAACAGATTTCGCCCGCGGCTCTGCCTACGTTAAGGTGACGCCGCGTTAAAGTAAGAAACCGTGTTGGATATGTTTTAGATTGCTTGTTTTCTATGAGAGGCCGGGCCGGCCTCTCATAGAAAACAAGCAATGGAACAGCAAAAAATGGAAAGGGCGTAAGCGATAAAATGGTTTTTGTCGCGTAATTTAAAAACCATAAATACATTTCATATAAGCTATGCACATATTAAAGTGTATGCTTCAACCAATTTATGTACAAATTTTGGAACCTTAAATCACTCTCCTCTGTTGGAAAAATAGGAATCCCTTTTTTTACAGAGGTCTTTTCGATTGATAATTCTGTGTTATAAAAGTTGTCCAATCGTGTTATGCTATGGGCAATTCAAAGACAAAGACATGATGAATACTGACAATGAACTTTAGTTTCTTAGCTTTAGTCATTGCTGAGAAAAATCGGCATCGCTATAGCCAAATTATCAAGGCGTCGCCTTAACGTCTATCCCTCGGGGACCGTTCTTTCTCTATACTCCAGAGTTCCAGACAACGTATACCTATGAAAGTTTTATGATGATCCGCTTAGTACTTTAAGTGTGAAGGCGTAACCAGCAAAGTCACTTTCGAATTTACTAGCTAAAAGCCGAGCTTTGTGAGGGCTCACGTCATCACACCTTCACTGATTGATGATAACACATTTACATGTGAATACTATGTTAAAGCACAATTCAATAGGCGTGATAGTTTGTCCGTAAAGTGTACCACAAAATGTACAGGTTGTGAGAAGTACTAGGGCTCGCTCCGCTCGCCCTGATAATATTATTGTACTAGCTTTTCCCGCGCCTTCGTCGCGTGTGTGTAGTTTTCGTTACTAGAAGTGCGTTTCATCAAATAGTTCCTTTGCCATTATGTTGGCATTCTCTGTTAATAACGTAAACACGGTAGACACGTCCTGCGTTTATTCGTAAGTTTTACTGTGTTTAAGGGTGATTAAACTGACACTGGTAACCCTATTTCACTAAGCCGTAATGGCGGCAATCCGAGTTTAATGGAATTATTGGGGCCTAGTTACGTTTTTCACGTTCACAAAACTCTTTCACTCTTAGCACCATCATTCTTTCACCACTCTTTAATGTTTACGGCATGATTTTCTCACGAAATCATAGTAAAATTATGAAAACTCGCAGAGCAGGTCAACCTTGTTTACATTATTGACAGACAGGAATGCCAACATGACGGCAAAGGAACTATTCGATGAAACGCACTATATTATATTTTCATCTAATAACTTGTCCAATAAATGTTTTTTAGCACTTTTACATAACAGTAGTAGGACAAGCTAAAAAACCTTTAAATGAGATAAAAGGACGTTATTAAGAATTACATTCTTAATAACGTTATCAATGAGGTACATACTATTGGAGATAACCCATGGCGTTAGCATTCTATATAGTTTGTGCCCATGACTGACCTCCATTAAACATTGTATATGTTGGAGGTCAGTGAGGTAACCTTATATTTTGACAGTTGATAATGTTACTCTTTCTAACTAACGATGCAGTAAGTAAGTGAAAGAGAAAGCTCATATCGCTGTATAAACTTCAAAAGTTTGTAATGTTATGTCCTACCTAATAGGACATAACGGCCATTCTCAGGAGAGCAAAATTTACGTGTCCCGGGCTTGTATACTCTGTAATATTATCTTATTCAAGTAAGTATGTAATATTTTTTTCTCCAACTTTTGGAAAAAAAAAATCTCTGACTTCATACTAATCTGACCTATACTTCTGACTACTAAACTATCTGACTTAGAACATTGAAATAAATAATTTATTTAAGATGAAAACCTACTCTATCTTTTTAAAACAAAAAAGAACCAGTTTAATTTACTAGATTTTTCACAAAAAGCCATTATTTAAAAAATGCACAATATTTTTTTCTTACACTTTGGTTTTTCGGTGTATAATTCCACGAAATTTATAACATATTGCCTGTGTAAGCGTAGTCCACAAGTTTAGCTATCAAATGACACCTTTTTATCTTCATAGGATATTTACATGAGAAGTACTGATAAGATTTTGATTAGTGTGAAAGCCCGAGAAAAACTAAAATGGCCATTTTACAACCGTGAAAGAGAGAAAAAATTTGAGAGCCAATTTGTCGATAAAATATGCCATAGATCATGACATTAAAGGATCGGACACCGGTGTCGGGACACATTGTATAATAAACCTATAAAGGTAATATACCTATCAGAATAGAGAAACAATCCCGAGCTGTCAAGCTTAACCAAAATTAGATTTACATCTGTGTATACAATTATGTTTAAGTGTGCGTGTCAGTGATGTACAAACATCTTGTAATTCGACAAAATATCGATCATGGAATAATAATTGTAAGATTGTAAAAATAATAAAATGGGATAAAATAAAACTGCATAGATATATATAACAAAATTGTAATTTTGGAGTAAAATGTGACTTTTCTTCAAAATGCCTGCTGCACAATTAAGTATGCATGAATTTTTCTTCGGAGTCCAGTTTGGACGGTTAATTATTTTAAGCCATGAATTTCTGGTATCCAGGTCAGCAGGAAATCTGAAAAATGGGCCAAGTGTGAGTCGGACTCGCGCATGAAGGGTGACCGGTTTCAACCGGGCATTTTCTAAAACCCTGCACGATACGACACGACATGTCATGACACGATTCGACACGACAGGTTACGTCACGTCACATCAGTTCACGACACGACACGACTTCACTAGACCCTATTATTTTTCAATTCACTCTCAATGAGCCCTTTTATTTGATGCCCATCTTGCAGAAGTGCTTTCAACTATTCGCCTATCTTGGATGAGCAGCCATATTGGATGTAGTGTGGTGATGATGAAGGTTGCGTGTTCAGATCACGTCGGGGTCACCAATGTAAGGGACCTGTGTATCACGTCGGGGTCACCAATGTAAGGTACTTGTTCAGTACTTACGTTATAGGTCCAAAATGAAATGCAGGATACGGAACCACTTAGTTTATTCACCTATTTACACTTTATGTTTTTGTACATTCAATCACACTAATTGTCTAAACGATTTGAAGTTACTTTACAATAGTTAGTTACTATGCAATTCACTACCGCAAGTACAAGAATATTAACTCCGCAATAACAATTAATATCGGTAGGTAACTAGTACTTCACGCGCGACTGTAACAAGCTATTAATTCAACTCACTTATTAAATTACGACTGACTAACAATATTTTACGGTCTCACCTTATATAGGCGACGGCCACAGATTACGAGTGTTACTGCGGACGGCCGGTGTCGCCAATAATGAAAAATTATTCTGCCCAAAATCTGCACGAAAAAGTCGTGCAAAATAGAATTGGCGATGTAGTCTAAATCTGATGTAATATTATTTATTAGGTACCTATTTATTTTATATAATATGATGAAATATTATGAAATATTTATTATTTGATTTACATGTTTATAGGTACTATACTATACTAATACATTGTTCTAAGTTGCAGTAGCTGCCACAGTAGAATGACATTACATCTGTGGAAATTTCAGAAGTCTATTACTATAGCGGTTCTTGTTATACAGCCTGGAGACAGACAGACGGACGGACGGATAGACATACGGACAGGCAACGAAGTCTTAGTAGTAGAGCGGGCTGCGGGACCCCACTACTAGGACTTTTTACCCTTTGGGTGCGGAACCTTAAAAACGATAAATTATGTATGATAGTATATTAATATACTTAAACTAATTATAAACTACGGATGAGTATGTTATCATTTCAACATTTTTAGATAATTAGTATACTTAACTAAAAAATATTTTCATATCGATAACTTGATGCAGCCCTAGTGTAAAATAGATGAAAATTGTTTACACAAAATATCCTTAAATTGTGCACCATGGCTAGTCAAGTTATGTTTTCCATATAATTAAACATATTATATAGAAGTGAATTATCAAAATCAATACCAATAACTCGTAGGAAATTGGCAAAAATAAACTTAAAACTAGGTCCTGTCGATGTATAATAATTCACCTGTGAAATGAATATTTGTCCGGGTTTTTTCGATCTGTGGATCCAGAATCATTCCACAAACATTTAACGATATTTCTAGAGCAGTATTTCTAAAAATTATTCATTAATTAACTTAAAATCACAATTTTTCTGAGAGCCCAAATTGACAACGATCGGCACAGGGTCAGATAGACTGTCAAACAGATAAAAAAAAGCTATGCAACCTCAAATCACGCTTCTCTTTCTACCACGCAGTGTTACTGATAGTGACATCTCGCTTCCTCATGCCTTTGTTTCTCTATTCCGATAGGTAGGTATATTAACTTTATGAATAAACCATAAAAACGGCCAAGGAATGCCTCAAACATGTGAATTTAACATAACATTCGTAAGTTTTCAACAACGTTTTTGGGCTTATCAATCGGTATTTATGTAAGCTAAAAACAAAATTTATAAGTTCAATAATCCCATAATCATGCTATATATAATGCATTAGTGATAAAAATGTCACATGAAGCAATAATTTGGCTTTAAATTTCAAATATTGCATAGCTTTTTACGTGTACTTTAGGGATGCACTTTACTTGAAGTATAGTTTATCGATAAAAATCAGTGCTGCCACCTTGAATTTTTATAAAGCGCTAAGTCAAAAGTAAAATGTCGTCATATTTAACAAATTTGGACGACAAAAAAACCACCAAATAACTCTAAATTATTGCATTAAAATAAACATTGAAATATCATACTTTAAAAAAAATATTTAAATATAAAACGAACAAATATGTTGTAAGTGGTGTAAAAATTAGACAATTGTATTCGTTTTTACTGAATACTGGGTGTTTTGTATATCAATGAGTACGCAAAAACAACTTTTGCGGTATATTAGAGTAAGCATAAAACAATATGAAATTCTGATTGTGCTTAGGATTTCCCCGGTAGGTGTGCTGACAGATTCCATACTGAAAAAACCGCTAAATACCACTAAAAATAATAAAAACTTTATGTAAGTAAAAAAATCCTCTAAAGGCTTTAAAAAAGCTCCAGTTCGTGGAAAAACCACCAAGGTGGCAACACTGATACAAATATTGTCAGACTAAATGATTTTTTTTCAGGATTTGAAAATGCTTCAAAATAGACGACGAACAGAAATATTTAGACCCATCACGCAAGTTTCATGCAAGTTTTTAATTCTCACTCCCTCATGGAGGTATCACATCATTGGGATTATCATTTCAAACGTAAGTTTGAAACAATGATTTTATTGAAATAAAAAAAGTTCTAACGGAGAGCAAAATAATCGCATGATCAACAGCTCTCACAACTCCCCCCTGTAGGTAAGTACTCAGTTCGTTACTTAGATCAACTTTTTGAAATTTTTTCCTGGCATTACTCTTTTTTGATAAGTAAAATGTAAAAAATTTATAAGGCTAAAGTCATAATCATTTAATAAAATAAATTTAATACCTCGAACACCGAATTCTAGGCACAATAGATATTCAGTTGTTATGCGGCACCTGGGTTCCACTTGGGGCTTGATGGGTTAATGGTATAATAAAGTATATTTGATCTTCTGTTGTTTTTTATAAAAACTGTTGATTTTATTGATATTACACTCCGGTCAAGCCTTCGTGGCTTATGAAGTATACATAATTATTATATTTTTAACTAAGTATTTGTGTAATTATATAATTAAATAGTATTTTCATATACTTAAATAAATATAAAATTATATCTTTTCACCAAATTGAAAGCGACTTCTAATTTAATGATCATAATCTTCTTATATATAAAACTAGCTGTTGCCCGCGACTTCGTCCGCGTGGACTTCAGTGTACTTACAGCACGCGGTGTCAACAAAATTGGTGTCAAATTTTAAAGGTTTTACCAGGGTTTTCCCTGGTACCCCTTAAATCAAAATAGCCAAAAACAGCTGTGCAGTGTGCACTGTGCACATAATATTTCATAACTTTAGCTTTACCCATAAACTATTTATCATAGATTGGTAGGTTTGAGGTTACGTCACTCATCACTACATAGATGAAGTACTGAGTAGTGAATTATACATTATCAACGTGTATAACAATCGAAAGTATCGAAAATTCGAAAAACGTAATATAACATGGTACCACGTCTTATATAGACTTATGAGCAAGCGATAGCGCGATGTAGGAGACGCACGGCGCCATCTATTATGAATTTTTGGAACTAACTCAATTTGAACAAATTTACGCATTTTTACCCCCTTACGACCATTTTTTCCAGTTAAAAAGTAGCCTATGTCCTTTCTCAGGATTTAGACTACCTGTGTACAAAATTTCATTACAATCGGTTCAGTAGTTTTGGCGTGAAAGCGAGATGGACAGACAGACAGACAGAGATACTTTCGCATTTATAATATTAAGTATAGATTAGTATAGATTCTCGTGTCACAATGTTAGTCCACGAACTCCTCCGAAACGGCTTTACTGATTTTTACCAAATTTTATATGCATATTCAGTAGGTCTGAGAATCCGCTACTGGGTACTTTATATATTGTTAAGTGCATTTGTTGAATAAATAATAGTAAATTATTACAACCTGAGGCTGACGTATGACGGCGACTATTGCTTGTGCGACGGGATAGCGATCGACGTTGCCATGGCGACATACTTATTTAGTCACTGCAATAAAATAATATGGGCGAAATACTTTATATTATGGTAAAGCAACGTTGCCGGGACAGCTAGTAATATTATATCCTAAATTGAACAATCGGGTCGAATTGATAACCTCCTTTTTTTGATGTCGCTTAGTAAAAATCTATAACATAAAATTATGGTCGACTATTGATCGATATCTGTAGTCTAATTTTATATTTTTATCGATATGTACAAGCAGATCGCCCATCCCTACACGTACACTACGGCAATTGCACACAAGCATAAAATGGCTACGGGCTAGCGAGCTAAGAAGCCATCTACCTATTCTTAATCTGTGATTGGAGGTCAACTGTTATGCCCGCTGTACACTCTCGCCGAGAGCTCTCGGGCGAGAGTCTCGAACGAGAGCCCCTTGCCCGAGTGCGATCATGTACATTCTGGCTTAGTTCAATCGCAGTTATTAACTCAGAGAAGATGGACCATTATTTTTCTAATTATTATTTTTAATAAAAAATTAAAACCGACTTCCAAGGTAAAAACAATAGTAATATGAACTAAAAAGTATTAAATAACTCTTACTCTTTAATACTGCCTTTTTCAGAATTCTTCTAAATCTCAACTATTTCTGTACATACTACAGTCTTCATTATTTTGAAGTCGGTACCAGCTAATTTATTGGTGAGTTCAGTAATGTCAGAACTTAGAATATCTGAAACTTTTGTGACTGGTACCGACTTCAAAGTAATGAAGAAGGCACTATTAAAGAGTAAGAGTTATTTAATAATTTTTAGTCCATATTACTATTGTTTTTACCTTGGAAGTCGGTTTTAATTTTTTGTTAAAAATAATAATTTCACCCTTTTTAGTTATCTACAAATTAAGGCTTTATGCGTAAATAACCAATACGAATGTTAACTATTCATATTATGTTACTGTAAGCGAAATTGTGGTAAATGCTTGCAGTTATCTAAGCGATGCTGCAATTTCCAAACTTTTATCTTTAAAGGTTCAGGAGTTCTATTCAGTGACTTTGGACCTTCGTATGAAATTTCCCTTATTCGTAACATATGTTTAACTTACTAGAAACAATATTTTAACCACTATGAGTGTTTTGATAAATTTCAAGGATTTCCCTCTTTTGCTCATATATAACATCATCAGCTCACCACTTTCGTAATTGTTATACAAAATTAAGATTACATCATATACAACAACATGAGAATTTTGAAAATCGGTCCACAAACAGCGAAATCATCATCAAAAACAACTGCTTCGATGCAAAATATCGCGAAAAGTACCAATAATTGGGTCATAGTGTGATGACCCATGGCATAATTATGGTTGTGATGATGATGATCAATCAAATTGATGTGTTGGCTTATGCTTTCAGTTGTTTAAACAACGCCGAAATCCCCGAACCTGTACCTATAAGCATTCAAAAGTTCTGTTCGGTACCTTCGGATCCAGGGTATAACCTGGTGCGAAGTCTTACTTTTTGGTAGCGTTTACCTCGAATGCTTCAGAAAAAATCAAAATCACTATATGTTTCCATACAAATTTCAAGGAGTCCCCTCGATTACTCGTCGATCCCATCACCAGATCATCACTTTTATGAACATGGTACCAATTTCAAATCAAACCCTATACAACACAAAAAGAATTTTGAAAATCGGACCACAAACGGCTGAGTAATTGTTGAACATACATAAAAAAAATACATGCAGCCGAACGTATTACCTCTTCCTTTTTGGAAGTCGGTCAAAAATTGCGAAAACGTATCTACGATCAATGATCACCATTCACCATTGCATCGAAATATATCATTGTAATCCAAAGATTACTAGATGTATTTAATTGTTATTTTTCTGTTCTGCACTGTCTAGCGGCGCGACTAGTAGTGAAAAACGCGAGAGTGTACAGTAATGCGCTCGTTTTCCTCGCGAGATCCTTTGTCTCGGCTCTCGGGCGCAAAATACCGACACATACTAGTGTACCACAATAGCGGCCTTATTACTAATAAGTAATTTCTTCCAGGCAACCACAGGCAAAGGACAGTATGTTATTGAAATTAGTATGTTATAGAAAGTAGTATAGTATCGAGTAGCGTAGATAGACAGCTACACTATAAATAAAATAAAAGTATACTGTAATATAATATTGAATATTATAGAAATCAACAAAAGCTTGTGGATTAAATCTGTTAAGCTATGTATAATATTTTTTGTGAAACTAAACATCTATTTGAACTAATTTTTTTTTGTGTCATGCGGCTAAAGTATGCATGTGTCAGAAATGGCTTAGGATTGCAAAATAAAAGTATTGTATAGATCATAAACACCAGTAAATAAAACCTTTACTCCATGACAAAACGTAGTTCATACGACTTGTAAATACATAAACAATAATTATTCACTTAGCTTTTCCTCATTTCCAATTATTTAGCTGAAAAGAACAGATACTACACTTTGATCTTAACCAAAAGGCCTAGAAGCGGTTAAACCAATAAAATACTTAACTTATAACGATCTCTGTTCGAAGTACTCAGAGCCAATTCACATTGACAGGATGACAAAGCTTACGACAGGAGAGAGAGTGAACCCGCTCCATCTGACAACCCACCTTCTATACAGTTACATCTAAAAAAATCCCAATGACGTATCACTCTGCCCCGCCTCTGACTACCAGGATTTGTATCTAACATCATAAACACAATGATTCATAGTTACAATCATCCTGAAAATTATTATAAATCAAGTATTCAATTATTAGATTTTTAATTAAACCATTTACTTTTTGTAACAAAAGTATCATAACCGGAAACCTCAATTAATATTGTCTGTTTAAAGATTAATTGACTTGTTCAAAAATAATGTTATAATATTATATTTGTTGTCCAAATATCATGAATCAATTATTAATAATAATTAGTTCAACTCACATGAGTTATTAAAATATGTACTTCTCATAAGAATTTCAAGTTAATTAACAAAACAATAAGACAAAACCATTGTTACC
This sequence comes from Lysandra bellargus, assembly GCA_905333045.1. Classification (NCBI taxonomy): domain Eukaryota; kingdom Metazoa; phylum Arthropoda; class Insecta; order Lepidoptera; family Lycaenidae; genus Lysandra; species Lysandra bellargus. The sequence continues at coordinate 8,149,670 of HG995326.1, forward strand.
ATTATTGAAATAATAGTCATTTATATTCATCTTTATTTTGAGTAAAGCGGGTCGTACCTCACACGTGCATATTGTATTCGGGTCTCTTTTTGTAGCTCGTGGAACAAATTTTTTGACACAGTTACTCTTCCTTAGTTTTTAGGGTTCCGTACCCAAAGGGTAAAAACGGGACCCTATTACTGAGATGTCTGTCCGTCTGTCCGTCTGTCTCTAGGCTGTAACTCAAGAACGGTAATAGCTAGAGAGTTTAAATTTTCACACATTATGTATATCTGTTGCCGCTATAACAACAAATACTAAAAAGAAAATAAAAATAATATTTAAGGGGGGCTCCCATACAACAAACGTGATTTTTTTGACCTTTTTTGCTCTATATCAATAATGGCAATACTCGAATTTTTCTCAAAGTCTTTTGTTATATTTGTTCTTTAATAATTAATAATAATATTAAATTAAAATAAAAAATTAAGGGAAGCTCCCATACAAAAAACACAATTTTTGGCCTAATTTTGAGGCTTTCTTATTAATTACTGCCCGTGGTGCGTTTACTATTTTTCTCATCGACGGAGGCGGAAAACGGCAACATCGGTAAGCGCAGCGGGAAGAAAGTTGACGCTTTCCGCCAGGAGGTGAGAAAACATCATTTCCTTTCTGATTGATTTGTAGAATTCAGACATTTCATTTAAAAACTACAACTTATACAATGTTTATTTGCTTATAAAATGCTATAAAAAAGATACATTTTTTGGTTTTATACATGACTAGCATGTAATATCCCGTTCTACAATAAAGCTTAAAAAAAACCTAAGAGTCAGTGACACCTGACGCAGTACGCGATACGGGAGCGTCTGCAACGCGAAACTGACCGTGCACACCTGCGCGACTACGGTGCGAACCGTCAGACGTTAATATCATGACACAATCTATAGTGCGTCAAGAATGTCTAGGAGGCGAAACTTTTTTTTTGGCAATAGCAACATTGAACATTCTTTTGACATTTGTCCCTTTGTTGTATCAATAATCTATGACATAAAATTTTGAAAACAAAGATTTACAATTTGCTTAAATTAAGTTTTACAATGTGAAAACTACATGTTACTGTGATTAATATTAATAATTAAAGTGAAAGACGTGTCAGAGTGCTGAAAATTTGAAGATTATCATTGAAGAAAAACAGTAAAACGCGAAAATATCACTTAAATTGTCGCGTCCACATTTCCGATTCTGATCGCTCAATCGCCATACTTAGCAGGTATTTATGCGTTTGTTTTATAAATTCTGTTTGTTAATTTTATTGTATAATGCAATTTTAAGCAGTTTGAGTAAGTATTATGTAGTATAATAAGACAAAAATTTTGCATAAACCTTATGTTTACGTAAACAATGAACTGTCAAAAAAATCTATCGTATAACGCGCCTAAAGGGCAATCCTTTAGGCGCGTTATACGATAGATTTTACAAACCTACGCGACCAAAGCGACTGCAAAGCGGTAGCGTCTACCGCGCGGCGGACGCTGCCCATGTAATCTTATGGCGCTGTGCACACCTGCACGACCGCGACGCGGGATGTTCGCGTCGGCAAGCGGAACGTGCGCGTCAAGTTGTCAGACGCGTGTTTTGAAGTGTACATAACTAGACTTCTTTTTTAAAACCTTTTTTTATATTATTTTCTACAACTCTTTAGTTTATGATTTTTTAATTTGTATACGTTTTGATAGATTGTGTCATGATATTAACGTTTGACAGGTTTCGCGTTGCAGACGCTCCCGTATCGCGTACCGCGTCCCCTGTCACTGACGCTTAGGTTTGTTTTAAGCTTTACAATGATTGATACTTTGGCTTAGGTGCTTTGCGTAATTATGTATCGTCTGCTTAGATGTATATGTCGCAGGGAAAAGAGGATATCAGGGATTTCACGATATCCCTAGGGATATCACGAACTCCCGGTAGATGCCGAATAGAATATTCGGCATCTACCGGGAGTTCGTTTGTTACGTCTTCTTACTAAAAATATCTAGTGATATGTCATTTCACTAAACTAAATCTAGTGAAAAGTCAGAAAAGCGGACACCGCTGAATAAAAATCAAGCCACGCATTTCTTTCGCTTGCTCTAGTATACACGCGGGTACTTCGATAGGATCATCTAACATCTGAATCTGACCAGTAAGATGTTAGATGATCCATGCGTCGGATGGGCATGTAAAAAGTCGGTCCTGCGCCTGATCTCTCGCCGGTCATGTCAGTCTTCCGTCCCACCGGGTTATGCGAGTAAAGGAATATAGAGATTGCTCTTGTGTACTGCGCATATACTTTGGCACTATAAAATTACTCTTGGCCTGTTTTCAATGAAACCGGCCACCGTCACCAAAACCTGAGTGGGAGTTATTATTATTATTATCACACATGTAATGCAAGTTGCAACTATAGCAGATCTGAGGGGGCATCACCATATCTCTGAATCATACAGTTAAAACCAACTGAGGGTTATTCATCAGATACTTCAGACCTTGATTTTTTACGTCAAATGAAGCGGCTGACCAAGTTGAATATTTTTTGTAAAGGTGGCATGTCGATCTCTAGTTTGGTTAGGCTCTTGTACAGGCACAGGTACTACAGGTACTCTAGCTCTTCGATTATGCTAGTTTTTACGGTTCCGTACCCAAAGGGTTAGTCTGTCTGTCTGTCTCCAGTCTAGACGAGCCGCGCCAGCTCGAGCGACGCATTTGTTTCACTCCCACTAGTGCCCGTGTCACGTGTGGGAACTAGAGCGAGCGAGAGAAATGAGTGGCTCGATTTTTATTCGGCTGTATACGCGTTTCTGACATTTCACTAGATTTAGTTTAGTGAATTGACATATCACTAGATATTTTTTGTAAGACGTTACAAACAAGAAAATTCGGCATCTACCGGGAGTTCGTGATTTCCCTAGGGATATCGTGAAATCCCTGATATCCTCTTTTCCCTGCGACATATATAAAATTCTCGTGTCGCAGTGTATGTGGCTTAACTCCTTTAACACTTTGATGCAGCGTACTATAATATTATAATAATTATTACGTTTTATGTTTACAGATAGCAGAAAAAGCGTTTAACGAAATAACCGAAATGACTGGGAGAATTTATGCTATCATTTTGAAAAAATAAAAACACTGAAAATAAATACAAGGAGTGGAAATTAAGAGCCCGGGTAACCCTGGAAATTCTCATACATACGTAATACCAAAATCATTTTGTCATACGAAAATATTTAACATGTTTGAGTTATTTTTCAGCATAAAATAGTAATTACCTAGGTTCCTGAACAAAAATTAACTTCAAAATATTTAAACACTAAAAAAAATTTTTTTGTGTATAATTTTTTTTTACTAAATTTAGTACTAAATATTTAAACACTATAAAATAGACTAAAACACTCAAAAATTTATAAATAATTAGTAAATTTACTACAAAATATTTTAATACTAAAAAATATTTTTTAGAGTTGAAATATTTTGTAGTAAATTTACTATTTAAAAAAGTTTAAACTACAAGTTGAGCAGTCTGTAGCTGAAATTAATTATTGCAGTCTGTGGCTGAAATTAAATGGCGATTCGCGCCGAATCAAGTATCAACATTCAAGTTTCAACGCTGATTCAGTGTTGCCAGATCAGGGGATTTCCCCCTAGATTTAGGGAGTTTTCGATCAAGTTAGGTACAAAACGGGGGGAAAAATTTTTGGGGAAATTTAAAATACACGTCAAACACAGTTTTTTTGCCAAATATCACGTTCCTAATATTTTTGACCATCTTTAAATTACTTGAGCGCCACAAGTAAAAAATAATCGAGGTCGAGATTCGAGATGTTCAAAATAGTTCGACAAGGCTTTAAATGAGTATGTCAATGGTGTCAATGGGCCCTGCTGGTAAAGGAGAACTGTCAAAAACGACGATTTTGTATGATAGAAGCGTTAGTTCCTTTTCGCGCCACGTTCATATAAAGCCTTGTCGAGCTGTAATAAAGTTTAGTAATATATTTTTATTAAGGAGGATTTCTAGGGGGAAATCAAATTAGTTCAGGGGTACGGCGCCGAGAACATCTGGCAACACTGATACTGAATGCTGATTTGTCAAATGTCAAATTAACGATTTGGCGACTGGCGTTCAAGTTGAAACCGGCGTTAAAAATTCTTTGTTTTAACTTATTTTAAAGAATATACAACATATTCCTTATCCAATTCATTTTTAATAGTTGAAAATGGAGGAAAATACGGTAACCGCCGCTGAAGATACTGAGATGGAAGACTGTGACGGACAAAATGTTGTAACAATGATGGACGTCCTCAAAGAACAAGAAGACTTCGAGAATAATGCTAACGCTGTGTTAGGCGCTTCAGATGAAAAGAATTGTACTTACTCAAAGGTAATACAAATCTAAATCACCTAATTCATTACAACTATCGGCGCATTTTCAACAAAATTTCTTGTCAGTGTACGACCCTATTACGCAGACAAAGGTTCGCATTGTTGATCATAAATAATAATTTCACATGTTATACAGCTAACGTACACCATCTACATGGGTTTCATTAATCCTCATAAAAATGTATGAGCCCAAGAACACCTAGTACGTGCTTATCTTTACACAGTACATTAGTAAAGGATTGTAGGATTTCTAGACTACCCAATGCAATGATATTCTATGTTACTAACATAACTAGATTGCAATTTACGGCAGCAACGCGTTGCCACTTAGCAAATGCCTGCAGGCATATCTTACCTACATAATGACATAATAACATTATGAATTGACATTGTGTTTTGAACTATTAAATGGTTACGCATATCTAAAGCATCCATTACACGGTAGGTTCCTCGTCAGTCAATTCCATCAATCATGAATTATGTTTAACTGATGGACTGACAAATGTATCCAGATTTTCGTCAATCACCGTCAGTCACGCTCTTACACGGTAGGTTACCCATCAGTCACAGTCATGACAGCTGACAGCAAAACCTACCGTCTAATGGATGCCTGAGAATCGTTTGGACGTTGCTACTCTAGCATATAGACACCAGTACTTCGTCTACTAAGAGACGGACAAGTATTAATATCTGTCATTTCTTTCGGGTTTTGCCAGGATGAGTTAAAGGCTGGCACGCTGGCTGGTATGATTTATTTTTAAAAAGAAGATTTTGAAATTGAATTCTGACAGTTTTCTTTGCATGTGCCAAAATATAATCAACAACCATATTTGTAGGTGACGACCCTAGCAACGACTTTTGTCATAATACATCAAACTTATTTTTTTTTACATCAGTTCTAAGGGCGAAGCCAAACGAGCGTAATTTGTGAGTTGTGAGTCGCAGAATTTCTGCGGGGCAGAATTCTGCTGCATTCAGTTTCATACAAAAGTCATGTTTGATTCACACGGCGACTCAAAATGAGTTGTCATTTGTATGAAAAAAACTTCTGCCCGGCTGAAATTCTGCGGCTCATGACTCACAAATTGCGCTAGTTTAGCTTCGCCCTAAGTCGGCATAATCTATCATTCTGTCTACACTGACTCTAGTATTTTAGAAACTCATTGTTAGAGGCTACACGGTCAATTTTTCATCAATCTGATCCATCAATCTGGTACTGATTCGAAAATTTGATAGTGTATGACTCGGATTGATGGATTGATCGTATTTTTAATATGAACTTTTTATAAACATCAATATTTCGTCAATCAGATTGACACTAGATTGATGGATCAGATTGATGAAAAATTGACCATGTAGCCGGTGACTATGACCCAATGTCACATTTTACTGTAACATGGTATGGGGTTTATCAAGCGAGTAGTTGGCAAACAGAACCAGATTAGTCCGTGAGAAAGAAATTTACACAGTGGCTAAAAAACTAGTATACTACGGAAGTAATCCGGTTTTGTTGACTTTTTAAAGCCTTTTTTACCGGTTTTGATTGAAAATATCAGGGATTGACACATGGATCCAGAGAAGTCTATTCAAAAAAAAAATATATACTTTTGAACAACTCTGGTGGACTTGTCTGGTTTTGTTCGGCAGCTCAAGTATTTTCAATGGAAAATTATTAGTGTCCGACCGAAGCTTCGGCTTTGGCTGCCTTCAGCCAAAAAAACACATTTGCCAAAACCTTCGGCTTGGGCCTAAAACCCGGCTGAAGCCGAAGGTTTCGCCGAAGGAACCATTGAAATTGAACAAACTGTTACAAAAGACTAAGTGAGTAGTGAGAGACCGACGCCACGGACCGTTCGTGTATGTAGAGGCTGCTGGCATACCGCTGGGAGTCACTGTCAAATACAATAAACAAACACTAACTTCTTAATTTAGTGACCGACCGAACTTTCGGTTTCGGCCAGTTTCGGCCAAAAAATCTAGTTTCGGCCTTAGTTTCGGTTTCGGCCAAAATATAGCCGAAACTTTCGGCCCCACCGAAACTCATGCGTCGTTCGCTAAATCGTGCTTGCTTGCCAGCGAGGCCTCGGCTCAGTTCGCCACCATCTATTTAATCGTGTTTTGAGATAATGTGTTCCAGATTAGTCCCAAATCAGAAATTAGCACTTTGTTTTATTTTCATTAAATTGTCTAAGCTTATTTTTATCGAAAAAATATTATTGAATTTTATTTCTACGACAAATGCAGGCTTATTTAATCCTTCAAGCCCCATAAGAGCACCGGTGATCGCGACAACAATAACATAACAAAAGAATTCCAAGAATCCGCGATCGAACGATTACTATACATAACTATTGGCAAGTTACGTGCTATTATAACAATTTTTCCCAAACAATCGATTTAGTAAATGCTTTGATAAATTATTGAATACATTATATTGTGTGAACTTCATTTACTTAAGAATTTTGTTTGACTGTGAGATTATAGGATATATTAGTAATTAGCATATATCTTGCGAGATTTATCTAGTAAATCATCTCACCTCACTCTTTTCCTTTTACCACGCGTTTTATTTAAATGTTTAAAACTAACTTAACTATGGACACGCAAGGACACTGCAAGCTCAATAAGCACCTAAACAGAATAGGTGTTAGTAGCTTAACGACTTGAAGATTCTGCGAGGAGGATGAAACACCTATACACCTTCTCCTTTACTGCCCTGCTCTACTACAGAGCAGGAACAGACACCTTGGTTGCTACGAATACACATCCACCGAAAAAATTCGTGGCACCAACCCCAACCACATCGTTCAATTTATGAGCAGCATTGGGTTTGGGACGGTAATCTAATGCGAAGGAGTCACAATAGATCCTTAAGGGTCGCAGTGACATCAGGGCTACTTCAGCAGGAATTGACCTGCCTTCAGCAAAAAAAAAAAAAAATGGACATGCAATCTCTTAGACCGTTCCTACCCTGCTAGCATCTTATCTAGCCCATTTCCCCGTAAGCTTCACTCTTGCGGCCCTCAGTATATTTTTCAGGTTTAGTGGCAAAATGCCTTCTGGAGCAAAAATAATGTTATGTCAACTGCAAGTTTGCTTAGTAATTTCGTTTTGAACTTCGACCGCGGTCGTGTCCATGTTTCCCATAAAAATAATAATATACTGCAATTGATTGTGTTTTCAGTAGTACTTCGTTAATGTCTAAGGGAGGATTTCACCAATCACACAACTTCGTTTTAAAAGATTTAGTTCTCGTTAAACGCGTTCCTACGGGGATGTAAATCTCGTTTTGTTTCAAATGTATTTTATAATCTTCTCTTAATCACGATTAATAAATCTAAGGGTGGGTTGCACCAGAGCCGTGGTTGAAGTTAAAGTTATGGTCAAAGTTGTGGTTATAGTTAAGCCTAACTTGACTTTAACCTTAACTTTGACCACGGAAATTCACAGATGTCTGTTGCGTTTATTTTTTATTAGATCTAAAGGTAATGGAATTGAGAGTATAAAAAGTTGAATTAATTATCCGTAAAAATGTTTATTATAATTGTCACTGAGAAAAATAGTAAATTTTCACAAGGAATTTCGATATAAGTATGAGCGGCTATGGTAAAAGTTAAATATGGCGTAAGGACGCTATATTTAACCAAAGATTTGACATTTTGCACTGTAGTAATAGTTAAAGTTACAGTTATAGTTAAAGTAAGTTGGTGCAACCCACCCTAAGTTTATGTGACGCCACGCGATGATTTTACATTGCTTTATCATTTTGGAGTCTAGTTACGTTATTTTAAACAAAACAGCAAGACAAGCAAGAGTTCAACAAAAAAGCAAGAAACGATACATAAGCTACCCAAACGCATAATGTTTTTCGTCTATGATTTTCGATTCGCCACTACACTGATAGAACTTTAACGGCTTTTATGAAGTTTAATCGTACAAAATTGGACGTTCTGAAGATAAAACTCGGATTTGCTGTGAACTTAGTGAAATGCAATTTGGTGCTATCGCGTTTATACTTGGAAATCTTGGAATCGTATAAAAAAACAGAATACAGTACAAAAAAGTTTCTAGGGAACATATTATTCGAGTCTAAAAAGGCCCATTCACTATCCTGCATTGCAGTCGAGTAGTGAATGGACCTTTTAAGATTAATAATATTTATATAATAAGAAATGTCGCAAAAAGTATAAAATTCAATGTGGTACTTTTTCTTTACTTTAAGAAGTTGTAATTTATGTTAAAAACAATAAATTTCAGTAAATAATCGTAATTTTGAATGTTTTACCAAGTTTCGGTTTCGGCTGAAAAATTAGTTTCGGTCGGACACTATCTTAATTATTTATCCTTCGATTGCAGATTCTTGGAAATCTATTGTTATTCTATTGTTGTCGTGGTCGCCGGTGTTGTTATGGGGATTTATAGATTAAATTATTAATTAAGAAGATTACTAATAAATATATAAGATTCTTAATAAAGATTATTAATATATTAAATGTTCTTAATTAAGATATATTATTATATTATTAAGATGTTAGTGTTTGTTTATTTTATTTATTAGTCTAGTTTCGGTCTAGCCGAGTAAAACAAAGACTGCTTGATTGGTCTAATTATTGTTATTTGTGAAATAATAAAGTTTTTTTTTTTATTTACAAATAATAAATAACTCACAAAATCACAAACTTTTATTACCATCTCTAAATCATATTATATTTAATGAGACAGTCAATATAGAGGTAAACCTTCAATATTGAAGTTTTGAAACAAATTTAATATTCATTGTAGCTTGTAGACAATATGTATTGAAGAAAATTAATTACTGAGAGTCAAGAGATTAAGGTTATAAACCTTCGGCTTCAGCCAAAGTTTGTGGCGATTGCCGATTAATCAGCTTCGGCTTCGGCCAAAAATAGACCTTCGGTCCGACACTAAAAATTATACTCTTATATTTTTGTCTTGCATTAAACATGTACATTTGCTTTTTTACCTTATCAAAATATAAAAACAAGTTTATGTATTTCAGGGTTATGTTAAGAGGCAAGCAATATATGCATGTATGACTTGCTGTTCTGGAGCTAAAGACGATCCATCCAAAAGGGCTGGAGTATGCCTTGCATGCAGCCTTACTTGCCATGAAAATCATGAACTTATAGAACTGTACACAAAACGAAATTTTCGATGTGACTGTGGAAATCCTAAGTTCGATTCCAACCCCTGCCAATATACATCAACTAAATCTGATCTAAACGAAAATAATGAATATAATCAGAATTTTAGTGGATTATATTGCGTTTGTCATCGTCCTTACCCAGATCCAGAATCTACTATTGAAGATGAAATGATTCAGTGTATTATTTGTGAAGATTGGCTCCATGCTAACCATTTAGAAGCAACTGTGCCTTCTAATGATCAGTATTCCGAAATGATTTGCAAAGGTTGCATGGAAAAAAATTCATTCCTCCATGATTACAGCAGCCTCGCAGTAAACATTGAAAATGATGTTGATATTGTGGTTGATACTCCAAAAATAACTAATTTGAATGGCAACCATATTGAGAATGAGAATTTGCTCCCAACTCCAGAAACTAAATCTTTTGATAATTCCAATGATAATAATATAAATACAGAATCTAATACGGAAAAGCAAGAACAAGCTGATACTACAAAAGAAAAGACCCAACTTGAGGATGAACGCATGGAAGAAGATAGACTGTTAGCTGATCCTGAAGAAGAAAATAAATTGAAAAATAATGGAATGGATGGAGATCACCCAGGAAAAGAAGATAAATCTATTGATGCATCTGAACCAGTAGGTATTAAAAATGATGCTACTAATAAAGAGGAAGATCAACTGTCATCTACTAGTAAAAAGGAAGATGAAAACACAGGTGAAACCGATGGAAATGACACAAGCTCTGATGTAAAGAAAGATGATACTGTTGATAATAAAAGTACTACCTTTAATAAAAACGAAAATAATGAAACAAATACTAACATTGATAAAGGAGCAGAAGTTGACCAAATCACAGACAAAACGGAAGCAAAAGAGTCAATTGATATTAATCTAGATGCTGAAATAAAAAATACTGGAGATCAGGAGGTAGCCACTGAAAAGACAAGTGATGATTTGAACATAGCAGATACAAAGGATTCTGATAAAAATGAAATTCATGCTAACATTGAAATTAAAAACAATACAGACATGGTAACAGAAAATACAAATGAAGACAGCAATAAATCTGAGAATAAAAGAAAACTTTCCACTGAAGACAGCACTATTGTTGATACAACTGTTGCTGGAAAACGAGTTAAATTAGACTCTAGTTGCATTCGGCCAAAAAATATTAAGAAAACATACAAAGGAGCTACTTTTTGGCCATCTGATTTTCGGCAAAAACTATGCACTTGTAATGAATGTTTAACTATGTACAAAGATTTGTCAGTACTGTTTTTAACTGATTTTGATGATACAGTTACTGCCTATGAAAGTTTAGGTGAGGAAAAGGAAAGAATTGAAGGTAAACCTGCATCCCAGTATGAGAAAGGTCTACAAGCTCTCTCATCCTTAGATAGAATTCAACAAATTAATGCATTGACAGAATATAATAAAATGAAAGACAAACTTTTAGATTTCCTCAAAACCTTTAAAGAAAGGAAGGAAGTAGTCAAAGAAGAAGATATAAAGGAGTTTTTTGCAGGCATGAAGCCCAAACGTGAACCTGATGGTGTTTATTTTTGCAGATAATTTGTTTAGTTTTAAGTCACTTTTATTTTACAACTTAATAAAATGTTTGTGTGTTATGGCTGGTTTACACGTATTAAGTAGATAAGTAGTAACTAAATTTTACTTAATTTGAAGTGCCTGCCCGAAATGTGTCAAGAGACAAGCCCTGCCTGCCAACTTAACAAAAAATAGTCAAAATTCTAATTTCCATGCTTAGTACTTACTTAACTAAATTTTAACTTGCTACTTAATTTTATGTTTACATGCAATAAATAACTTAAAATTTAATTAACTACTTATCTACTTAAGGTGACGCCGCGTTAAAGTAAGAAACCGTGTTGGATATGTTTTAGATTGCTTGTTTTCTATGAGAGGCCGGGCCGGCCTCTCATAGAAAACAAGCAATGGAACAGCAAAAAATGGAAAGGGCGTAAGCGACAAAATGGTTTTTGTTGCGTAATTTAAAAACCATAAATACATTTCATATAAGCTATGCACATATTAAAGTGTATGCTTCAACCAATTTATGTACAAATTTTGGAACCTTAAATCACTCTCCTCTGTTGGAAAAATAGGAATCCCTTTTTTTACAGAGGTCTTTTCGATTGATAATTCTGTGTTATAAAAGTTGTCCAATCGTGTTATGCTATGGGCAATTCAAAGACAAAGACATGATGAATACTGACAATGAACTTTAGTTTCTTAGCTTTAGTCATTGCTGAGAAAAATCGGCATCGCTACAGCCAAATTATCAAGGCGTCGCCTTAATACGTGTAAACCAGCCCTTAGTATAAAAGCTGTCATTTCTTGTAAGACTTTAACAACATTGTCAATAATATAAGTCATTCATTTATCTCAATTTTTTTTAAATATTCCTATACCTCCTAAATTCAAACAGTTTTTGTTTGTCTTATTATTTAGGCTTATGCCTTCTCTGTAAGCTAATCATTAGAAAACTGGACGACTAATCTATATTTAATATTATAAAGCGGAAGAGTTTGTTTGTTTGAACGCGCTAATCTCAATAACTACTCGTCCGATTTGAAATTTTTTTTTTACTGTTGGATAGCCCATTTATCGAGGAAGGCTATATGCTATATTTTATCACGCTAAGACTAATAGGAGCGAAGAAATAGAGGAAAATGTGGAAAAAACGGGGGGAAATTATTTGAAAGGACTTATTTGAACGCGCTAATCTCGGGAACTACTGGTCCGATTTGAAAAATTCTTTCAGTGTTAGATAGCCCATTGAGGAAGGCTACAGGTTATACTTTATCACGCTAAGACAAATAAGAACGAAGAAATAAAGGAAAATGTGGAAAAAAACGGGGGAAATTATATGAAAAGGCTTACTTGAACGCGCTAATCTCAGGAACTACTGGTCCGATTTGAAAAATTCTTTCAGTTTTAGATAGCCCATTGATTGGGGAAGGCTATAGGTCATATTTTATCACGCTAAGACTAATAGGAACGAAGAAATAGAGGAAAATGTGGAAAAAACGGGGGAAATTGTTTGAAAGGGCTTATTTGAATGCGATAATCTCAGAAACTACTGGTCCGATTTAAAACATGATTTCAGTGTTAGTTAGCCCATTTATTGAGGAAGGCTATATGCTATATTTTAGCACGCTAAGACTAATAAGAGCGAAGAAATAGAGGAAAATGTGGTAAAAAACGGGGGAAATTATATGAAAGGACTTATTCGAACGCGCTAATCTCAGGAACTACTGGTTCGATCTAAAAAATTCTTTCAGTGTTAGATAGTCTATTTATCGAGAAAGGCTATAGGCTATATTTTATCACGCTAAAACTAATTGGAGTGAAGAAATAGAGAAAAATGTGGAAAAACAGGGGAAATTATATGAAACGGGCTTTTGCCCGCGGCTTTGCGGCGTTAAGAAGTATTATATTATACAAACTTGCATTCCATATTTTAACCCCTTGGGGTTGGAATTTATCAAAATCCTTTCTTAGCGGATGCCTACGTCATAACATCTGCCTGCATGCAAAATTTCAGCCCGATCCGTCCAGTGGTTTGGGCTGTGCGTTGATAGATCACCATGTCAGTCAGTCACCTTTGAGTTTTATATAGGGCATCGAAACCCGGACCCAATTTTCAAAATCCGGGTTTCGGGTTTTTTGTTTGATGAAAACCGGGTGCCCGGGTTTTTCGGGTTTTTTAACAATTCAGTAATTAACAATGCGAAAATACTTTACACATGATTTTCTGCAATTGCCATCACCTATCCAGTAAAATACTATTTAAATACCATTCTCTGGGGGTCACAGCAACCAATTCTCGAATAAACTGGCACGGCCGTATCATACTGTTACGGATACGGGCAGTTGTTTACTTGTTACGGATACGGGCAGTTGTTTACCTGCGCGCGACAGTTGCGCGTACTTTCTAGAAAAGTGCAACCCTTGTTTATGTGAATTACGTGTTTAAGGAAACAATCCAAAATAGAACGCTCCAGAATTCGACGCGGGCCATATAAAAGGTAAACAAGCCGGCAGTCAACTCAGTTCGATCCGAGCGATCATCAAGGCGATTTCAATAGTGAGAACAAGTGATCAATAGTGATTGTGATAGTGAACTAACGACTCGGCTACGACCTAGGACAGTGATAGTGCTCAGTGATCTGGATCTAGTGCTTAGTGTTTGGACTTAGTGATTTGTGTGAGCTAGTGTTTGTGAATAAAGTCTTCAAGAGAGTCACCAGGTCTTTCTCTCCGAATCCTCGAACCCTAGCACGTAACAACTGGTGTCAGAAGTGCGATTTGGAGATGCCATTGACTCCGAGAGAGGACTTCAAGGGGAGTGTCAGGACAAGGGCTCAGCGAGCTGCTGCCATTGACTTCGAGAGAGGAGTTGGAGGTGGGGCCACACCTACTGGGGACCAAGCTCCGCCCACTGCGGGGCAGGCCCCACCCGTTGGCCCCGCCCACCAGGCTCCGCCCACCAGGCCACGCCCACTCAGGCCACGCCCACTGGGCCCCGCCTGCTCAGGCCCCGTCGACTAGCTCCATCCATCCTGCCACGCCCATAGTTTCTACGGCCCCTCAAATGGCTCCTCAATTGGAAATCATAATTGGGTTAATTCAGGCTTTGCAGGAGTCACAAGACCGCAAGCTCGGGGCGTTGCAAGATTCTCAAAGGGCACAAGACCGTAAACTCGGCGCTTTGCAAGAGTCACAAGAGCAACAAAAGGACCTTCAAGAAAAGGCGCTTCTGGCTATAAAGGATGTCAGTGACACGGTGACAAAGCTTCGTAAAGATGTCGACGTAATGGACGAACGAGTTACCGGGTTAGGATTGGATGTGGAAAATGTGAAAACCGGCCTCACTGAACTTCAGAAGAAAGTAGTGCGCCTGGAAACCACAGGAGTGGCGGTGTCTAGTGGAACTACCGGAGTGGTGCAAGTGGTACAAGGACCAAGAGTTAAAGTGCCACCATACGACGGTACTACTTCATGGAACGCTTATCGTCAGCAATTCCAGACGGTTGCTTCTGCCAACGGATGGACTGACGAACAATGCCTGACCGCTCTTACTGTTGCGCTCAGAGGGCAAGCTTTGTCGGTCCTAGAAGTACATACAGGGAAGGGGTTCCAAGACCTGATGGAGGCCCTTGAATCCAGATACGGGGAGCGACACCTGGAGCACGTGTTCCTTGCTCAACTTCGTGACAGAGTCCAACGCTCAGGAGAGGGACTACAGCAATGGGCGTTGGAAATTGAAAAACTGGTCAAGAAGGCACACCCAGGAGCCGATTCCAAGATGGTCGACACGAATATTGTGCAAGCATTTGTCGACGGAATCAGAGATCTGGAGGTCAGAGCTGCAGTGAGGCTACGTCACCACACCTCGCTAAAGGAAGCGTTGGCGCATGCTTTGGAGGTCGAGGCTGTTCGCCATGAGATACAGCAGACCCATAAGATCCGCAAGGTCTCCGAAGTAAAGGCTCCTGCAAGGAAAATATTTGAAGCCATGTGCTATAAGTGCGGGAAGAGGGGCCATCTTCAGCTCAACTGCCCGCAGAAGGAGACCCAGATGTCAAGGATGAAAAGGCTCGAGCAACAAGTAGAGGAGCTGAAGAAGCAGGGAGCTTCAGCCAGGACTAAGAGGCGTGTACTGGCTGACGCGGAGGAAACCCCAATAACTGTTGTCTCCCAAGCAAGCAGCAACTACGGATTAGTGACTGAACTACTCGACGACTGCAAGAGTAATCTGACTTATTCGCAGAGCATGAAAGCTAAGAAGTTTTTACAGCGCCACGCGAATATCTTCTCCAGTCAGGAAGGCGACCTTGGAAGAACGTCGATGGTTCAGCACAGGATAGATACCGGAAGTGAGAACCCAATTCGTCAACGAGCAAGACGGATACCCATTGCAAAGGAAAAAGAAGTTGAAGGCCTTTTGGAGGACATGAGAAGGCATAAGATTATTGAACCGTCTGCAAGTCCGTGGTGCTCACCTGTTGTGTTAGTGAAGAAGAAAGATGGTAGCACAAGATTCTGTGTGGACTACAGGCGTCTCAATGATGTCACTAAGAAGGACAGCTATCCATTACCTCGAATCGACGACACTCTGGATACCTTGAGTGGCATGAAATGGTTCTCGACCCTGGACCTGAAATCTGGATACTGGCAGGTGGAAATTCATCCCAAAGACAAGGAGAAGACAGCTTTCTCCACCGGTAAAGGTTTATGGCAGTTTAACGTCATGCCTTTTGGATTGTGCAACGCACCTGCCACATTTGAGCGACTCATGGAGTGTGTACTGGCAGGCTTAGTTGGAGAGGCTTGCTTAGTCTACTTGGACGACGTCATCATTGTTGGCCGCGACTTCGAGGACCATTTGCGAAACCTAGAACGAGTTTTCGCTAAAATAGAGGGGGCCAAGTTAAAGTTGAATCCGAAAAAGTGTCGTTTATTCAGGAGTAAGGTCAATTATCTCGGCCATGTCATCTCCAGTGATGGAATCCAGACGGACCCGGAGAAACTGGAAGCAGTTCAAAATTGGCCAACCCCTAAGAACAAAACCGAAGTGCGGGCATTTCTCGGCCTATGCTCCTACTACAGGCGTTTTGTCAAGGGATTCTCAGAGATAGCCAAGCCATTACATCGGCTGACGGAAGATAAACGACAGTTTATGTGGGACGAGACTTCTGAAGATTATTTTCAGAAACTGAAGAAACATCTGTGTGAAACACCAATCCTGGGGTATCCACAACCTGAAGGTCAGTTTATAGTCGACACTGACGCAAGCAACACGGCCATTGGAGGGGTGTTATCTCAAAAACAGGGCGAAAGAGAAGTTGTAATTGCATATTTCAGCAAATCTTTATCTAAGCCAGAGAGAAACTACTGTGTGACAAGAAGAGAACTCTTGGCTGTTGTAAAGACGCTACAACATTTCAGCAAATATCTCATCGGCAGACAGTTTCTACTGCGAACTGATCACGCAGCGTTGAAGTGGCTACTGCAATTCAAGAACCCTGAAGGTCAAGTAGCTCGATGGATTGAACAGCTCCAGGAGTACGACTTCAAGACGGAACACCGCAGCGGAAAGGCGCATGGGAATGCCGACGCCCTTTCACGAAGACCGTGTTCAGAGGACTGCAAACATTGTGTTAAGCAGGAATCTAATGAAGTGACATTAAAGTTAACGAAAACAAGTCCTTTGGGTCCATGGGAGAATGATGCTATGAGGGAGGCTCAAGAAACAGATGACGACCTACGGCACATCATC
This sequence comes from Lysandra bellargus, assembly GCA_905333045.1. Lineage (NCBI taxonomy): Eukaryota > Metazoa > Arthropoda > Insecta > Lepidoptera > Lycaenidae > Lysandra > Lysandra bellargus. Next base: position 8,166,548 of record HG995326.1, read on the forward strand.
ACATAGAAGAAACGAGGTGACGAAAAACCAATCTGGAGTGAGGTTGCACCTACTGGCGCTGTCACTAAGGCGTACTGGGCGCAATGGGACAGTCTGATACTTCAAAATGGAATACTTTACCGAAAATGGGAAAAGACTAACGGCAGAGAGTTCCATCTTCAGATAGTTGTCCCAAGAACGAGAGTACCGGATGTTCTCCGTGAAATGCATGATGGCGTATCAGGAGGTCATCTAGGTGTCAAGAGGACGTTAACAAAAGTGAGAGAAAGGTTCTACTGGTTGCATTGCCGAGATGATGTACAGGATTGGTGCCGCAAATGCACTACTTGCGCTGCAGTGAAGGGACCACAGACCAGGAGCCGTGGGAACCTGCGGTTGTATAACGTTGGCGCACCGTGGGAACGAATTGCAGTTGACGTAGCTGGGCCATTTCCCGTGACGGAATCGGGAAACAAGTACTTTATGGTCGTCATGGACTACTTCACCAAATGGCCCGAAGTGTTCGCCATACCAAACCAGGAAGCTACAACAGTTGCTTCTAAGCTAGTCGAAGAAGTGATATCTCGCTTTGGTGTGCCTCTCGAAATCCATTCCGATCAGGGCAGGAACTTCGAATCACAGGTCTTCCAGGAAGTGTGCAGAATTTTGGGAATGCATAAGACGAGGACCACCGCGTACCATCCACAGTCTGATAGAATGGTTGAGAGATTTAACCAGACTCTAGAGAGGCATTTGGCGAAATTGGTGGATGACAGACAAAAGGATTGGGACAAGTATATACCACTCTTCCTTCTCTCGTACCGTACCGCCGAGCATGAGAGCATAAAAGCTACCCCGGCATTTGTCAATTACGGTAGAGAACTACGAATACCAATAGACCTCTTGACAGGAGCGTCACCGGGGGAACCAAAGACCGTACAAGACTATGTCTGCGATTTAAGGGAAAAGATGCACTACATACACGCCATGGTTCGGGAAAATGGGTTACAGTCAAGTGAGAACATGAAGACCAGATACGACCGGAAAGCGAACACGAGCGGCTTCGAAGAAGGGTCACTGGTATGGCTGCATAACCCAACTCGCCGAAAAGGGAAATCTCCAAAGTTGCAGACCAAGTGGGACGGCCCATATAAAGTGGTTACCCGATTGAATGATGTGACTTACAGGATTCAAAAGCCACCAAGAGGCACATTCAAAGTGGTACACATAGACCGTTTGGCGCGTTATCATGGCAGTAACAACGATGCTCGGGACGAGCATCTCTAAGAGGGGAGTAGTGTTACGGATACGGGCAGTTGTTTACGTGTTACGGATACGGGCAGTTGTTTACCTGCGCGCGACAGTTGCGCGTACTTTCTAGAAAAGTGCAACCCTTGTTTATGTGAATTACGTGTTTACGTAAATAATCCAAAATAGAACGCTCCAGAATTCGACGCGGGCCATATAAAAGGTAAACAAGCCGGCAGTCAACTCAGTTCGATCCGAGCGATCATCAAGGCGATTTCAATAATGAGAACAAGTGATCAATAGTGATTGTGATAGTGAACTAACGACTCGGCTACGACCTAGGACAGTGATAGTGCTCAGTGATCTGGATCTAGTGCTTAGTGTTTGGACTTAGTGATTTGTGTGAGCTAGTGTTTGTGAATAAAGTCTTCAAGAGAGTCACCAGGTCTTTCTCTCCGAATCCTCGAACCCTAGCACGTAACAATACTTTTATCGAAGCGACTATTTTACCTCTCCTATATTTTGTCAAATCTATTGATTGAGATTTTCGGGCCAAGATTAAATACTACAACGAGCTTCATGTCCAAATTACATATTATATCATTAAATGTATTTGTATTATATGTATAAGTATAAAAATCTATCAAAAATAATTGAAGAGAGTAAATGGAAGAATAACCTTAAATATAAAACGTATGCTAACAAATCTTTATTTAATCTTTTACACTTTTATTGCTGATTGTCAAATTATTTATAATTATTTAGTCCTAATTGATGTTGCCTGTTGGCATACTTTATAAGTCCTGTAATTAAATTTTTGTGCCTAGTTTTTACCTGAAATTGCCTTTTGTCTGCCTTGTTACGGTATAAATGAAGTGCTTTGCAATTTAAGCTAACTTTTCTCTGTCATCTAACTTACTGGAAAATCTTACATTACACTACACCTCAAAGCTTTTTGTAGTTGTTAGCTCTAGTCACAATAGACAGAATTCATGTCAGATAACCATGTAATTGATCAGACCAAACCATATGGCAAATGCGGAAGGTTGCTTTTAATGAGTTTGGTAAATTAACCATGGTGGGTGTTACACAAAAAATTGTCTCTGGCGCTGGTGCTGATAAAAACTCGGCTTGTATTTCATCTGGGTTTACTAAATCACGTTTTTTTAATAATTCCGCAGTGAGTATGACATCTACGGCCGGCTAAGGAAACCTATCATTCGTCCTGTTATCAATTATTATGTATGAGTCTCTGAAGTAATGAAAATCAATCTGCCGCATTTGCCAGACTGCAATACTGGAATACAAAATGGTTTCACGTCATACTTGATGGAAACTCCTCTCCATGGTTTTGTCAGTTTCTAGGTGCTGGTTGCTCTCCTGGAACCTTTTTACTGACTGCGTCTTAATATTGTCGTTATTTGTTATATTAACTAATAAAATAAATAATAACAAAGCATAACGACAAACGAAAACCTCTTAAGGTTTTTTAGTAAGTTAGACGCCTGAAAATAATGACATCTACCGTCGCCCATGGACACTCGCTACACCGGAAGAGCTGCAGGTGCGTTGCCGGCGTTTTAAGAGGGAATACGCTCTTTTCTTGAAGGTTTGCAGGTCGTACAGGTCCGGAAATACTGCTGGTGACACTTCGTTCCAGAGTTTTACAGTGCGCGGCAGAAAGTTACGCGAAATTATTACTATTAATTTGATAATCAGCAATAAAAATATCTCATTCGAATGAAATTTTTAGTTTATAAAAAGAAATAATAATTTGTTCACTTATCGTTGATTTTTTATGACTGTAGATATCTGTGATTGTTTTAGAAACGAAAAATTCAGACAAGTGTTTAAATAATACGTTGTATTAAAGACCAAAAAATAAGCTATCATTGTTTCATAGCACTGTCTTTAAAAAATCCTGACAGGTTTTTAGATATTCCAAAAATACAAATATCCCTAAGACTTTGTTGATGTATTTTATCAGCAACAGTCCATACAAGTTTCAACTTTTTGTCACCAACTAGCATGGACGTAGTCACACTGGGGCAAGCTGGGACGCTTGCCCCACCCTGGGCATGAAAAAAGTGCGATCAAAATAAAAAGCGCGCACGTTTTAGGCGCGCATCGCAACGGTCTTTTGAAAGCAAGCCGTATTACCGTAGATTGTAGAATAACTGAATATGAATTACATTTTATTAAAACGCGTAAGTCATAACACCGACTATAAGTCATAAATTAAACTTTTTAAATCATATCTATCCTGTGTGTAATTGTTTATTTTCTGTACCTGAAACAGATTCACAAATTGGCATAGGCGCAGAGGTCAAACGGCTCAAGTTACAAAAAAGATTACCGGGGGGGGGACTTACTTACCTACCGGTTGACTGCTGCCCCACGCTGAGCCCAAGGCTGGCTACGCCCATGCCAACTAGTGGCTGACTTGCTCATCATCAAAGTCTACGGTACTTTCAGCAGTTAGCTGAAGCACCCCGGGGGTATGTGGGACTCTTACCCACTAAAACCACCTGCGGTTTGCCTTCACCCGTATACGGAGGGATGTCCTGGAACTGTCTAACATAGGACTCCCTCTACGAGCGGCCGGTCTATCTGACAAGGGACTGGACTGCCACCAAGTTAGGGAACGCTTAGTCAAACTAAAGCGTTCCCCTCAGCGCTGAGACTAGGTAAGCCTGGTAGGTTTCCATCCTGACCCGGAGCTCCGTGGGACGGAAGTCCGGGAAGTTCTACGCCGGCGGAGCGGAATGGAGGATGGGTTATCGTCTCTGTTCCGCTTCGCGGCCTCTTTCTGTGGAAGGACGGTTTCACAGAAAGAGACCACCGCCTACCAGGCCTCATCGCTCTCGAGCATGCAGTGCACCATGCTCGGGAGCGAGAGGTCTCCACCTAGTACTGCCACGAGATCGTGGCGCTGCACGGCCCAACAATCGCACACTTCGAGGGTGGGCCGTGTCCTCCACATCGCCACAGTCATAGCATGCTAGCGTAGGCTCTCTCCTGGGGTACTTTCAGCAGACTTAGAACCCTTTGAGGCTGTCCACACTTTATTTTTGATCACATAATAAAAAAACTGTGGTCAATCACTGAATGTTGATTGAAAACTATAAAATAAGTTTAACAAGACTTGGCTTCTATGAAATTTGAAAACTTTTTGCGATGGATAGATTGAGACTTGGATTTTTTTACATTGAATAGTTTTGGAAGGATTTTCAAAATATGTATCATTATTAATAAAAATATTTTTGTGACAATCAGTCTTTAATGCTCTTAAAACGAAACTTTTACTTTTAATATTTTCTATATTATATTTTGTTTAATTATGAGCAATATATATAATTGAACCTATACAATATGTTATCAAAATAAATAATTTGTATGTTAGTTTGTCATAAATACCTTAAATCAGGTCTTGCTTTCAATAATTATCAAATAAAAAGAAAAACCCGAAAAGCTCGAAAAACCCGGGTTCCATTTTTGAAACCCGGGTTTTTTCGTGATCCCCAAAACCCGGGTTTTCCCGGGTTTTTGGGTTTCGGGAAAACCCGGTCTCGATGACCTAGTTTTATATATACAGATTGCTTATTATCTTAAGAACTACTGGAGCAATTTTTATGTTATTTGGAAAACATGATGAATAGACCACGTGAAGGGACACAGGCTATTTTTTGCGGAAAAATATACGGTTGCGTGAAATTCCTAAATTACGCAAGCGAAGCCGCGGGGAACATCTATAGTTATAGAATAAAATCGTAGGAAAGTCAATTCTGTCTGTACATTGAATATTTTTTTTTTTTTGGTTAGTCTTAAAAAAGGTCCCGTTTAATTTTGTATAAATAAAATGTATTGTATCAAATAAAATTGCGCACAAAGTATATAAAATAATAAAAGTACCATAAAATAAATAAAACAGTCGACTATGAATAAAAAAAAAAAAAACGGGTAAAGTTATGAAAGTAATATAAATAAATGAAAGGCATGCATGCATGAAAAATTACAAAAAGAGTTAAGAGCTAATGAATTAAGGTATACCTAATATGAAACGACGATTTAAAATGTAAGTGACTGGCCAGTCCACTAATCAAGGGGATTATTGATAAGTTAATCAATGACTAATAATGAGTATGAAACAGTAACTAGTAATAAGGTAAAAAAAAAGAATTTATCAATAATAAAAGAAAATATTGTATTTTGTGTTAGTAATAATAATATCAATAGAGGTTTATAGAAGTAAGACATTAAATAAAGGAGATACATAGAGTTTATATTTTAAAGGGCGTAAAAAATCTAAAAGGCAAAGTAACCATGTGATTTATTTTTTTTTAATTCTGAGAAAATGTTAAATTTTTATTATTTTTGTGTAGGTACTTATTTAAAATTACATCGTCAACCACCCATCACTGAAATTTAAATAAAAATGTATGTAATTTTAATTAAAAATGTTTCCTTTAATAAACAGATTATATAGAGTACCTATACAGATTTGTATTTATTGTAATAATTTAGATTTAAAAAAAAGTTAGAAGTAAGAAAAAAAAAACTACATAGTTTAAGTTTTTGATACAATTATTATGAAATGATTCGTATATAATAATAGAGTAAATAATAGTAATAAATAACAGACTTAAAAGTGTAATAGTATTTAGTAAAAAAATTGTTGATTTTTAAAAAAAAAAAAAAAACGGGAGAGGTGTAGTGTGCGGCTATTATTAGCTATATAAGATAATGTAATTAGTTTTTAAGTGAGTTATTAAACATCTTTCGCGGTTACAACTCATCTTTCATTTAGTCTCCCAAGCCTGCACATTGCAAAATAATACTTGGGATGTGATCTACTATGCTAACGCGAACGAAGTCGCAAGCAACAGCTAGTACTTAATATAAAATTATAATATGAATTATACAAAGCAGACAGAAGAAAATAATATTTGTTTATTATTATTTACTTGCTTTACCTACCTAAGTATAATCATTAAATGTGTTTATTTGTGTATCTTTTTGTAATACCTAGGTAAAGTAGGCGCCGTGACAAAATTTGGACTTGTAAGTGCGCCGCAGGCTGAATAAGATTGGGAACCCCTGATATAGGGGGGTTTCGGGGGCGATAAATCGATCTAGCTATAGTAGGGGAGGGGAAGATGGGATTTCGGGAGTAGCTCGAGCGTGTCAGATTAATCTTGTATAGGCTTCCGACATGTGTCTAGTTATCATGGAATAGTAATCAGATTTCTCACGTAAAAGATTTTTTTTTTAATTTTGAAATGTCATCCGATCTGTCAGATTTTGATAGGGGATGTTTAGTATACCCTAAAGAAGCTTCCATAAAAAGCACTGACGATTCAAAGGTAAGGTAAGCCTGTAAGGACATTTTAAAATATAAAAAAGTAAACCTTCATATTTTCCTAACTAAACTTCGCAGATATTTTATTTTGCATTAAACTAAATGATTTAGTCCTTGTTGTCTAAACTTTAAAATATATTTATAAGTAATTTACCTAAATAAGCAATTTTCTGAATATGTTATCTTTCAAAACTTTAAGATGGCTGTAGTTTCTGAACCCACCGCTAAAATAAAAAACGCTCATATTATTTTTTTATCACTTTTACATAATGTAAAAAACCTACTAGGTCTCCATGACGCTCGAGTGACTACACAAATAGCACCCTCCCCTCCTCTGCTACTAGGAATTATTTTTAGAAAATGTCATTTTATTCGTGTTTTATCGAATACCGAGCAAAGCTCGGTCAAATAGCTAGTAATTATTATTGCAGATTAATTTCACAAAATACCTTTATAGTGAGGGAGCCCTAGCCTTCCGCACTATTAATATTAGTACGGGAGCCCTAGAACATTTTTTTTTGTGATTACTAACAAGCTAATTGTTTGTGAGTAGCTACATTTTGATAAGACAAACAACTTTTTTATTTTCGAAAAATCTCGAAAGTGGTAGCTAACGCTATCTCTGTTAGCTACCACTTTCGAGATTTTAGTCGCCAGTTCTGTAATCAACAAAACTTTGGTTGACTACTGTACCCTAAAACGGAACCCTAGCCAGCAGATTTTTTGTATATTTGTAGGATAATAGTTATATAATTTAAAAGTAACGCTGTCCTACAAATAAAACAACCCATATTTTAGGACCATCAAGTCAAAGTATGATATCCTTTCTATCTCTGTTAGCTACCACTTTCGAGATTTTTCGAAAATAAAAAAGTTGTTTGCCTTATCAAAATGTAGCTAATCACAAAAAGATTTGTTCTAGGGCTCCGATACTTTTTACGGGAAAAAATTAAAACTGCAAAGTAATATTAAGTTTTATTGTTAAAGTATAATCACAATCATGCATAGAGGATATCATAATGGCCTGGGCGATACAGCAGATTAACTAGTGGCTTGGAACCTTCAGGGAAGTCATGTGCAATTACCTAAAAAAGAAATTTTAGCATTTATAAGAAATAAGTATCTTATATATCTTATATCTTTAAACGAGCAATTCTTGTATATACATATATATAAATGGAATCTCGGAATCGGCTCCAAAGATTTTCATGAAATTTAGTAAGTATAATATAGGGGATTTCGGGGGCGATAAATCGATTTAGCTAGGAATTATTTTTAGAAAATGTCATTTTATTCGTGTTAATCGAATACCGAGCAAAGCTCGGTCAAATAGCTAGTTATCTTTAAAACGAGCAATTCTTGTACATATATAAAGACAATTTTATTATAATTAAGTTCGACACGAGAATTTTATAATATACTTATAAGATTATAAAACAAAGTCGCTTTTTTTTCCTCGTGTCCCTTTGTTCCTTTTAATCTTTAAAACTACGCAACGGATTTTGATGACTCTTTCAGTGTTAGATAGCCCATTTATAGAGGAAGGTAGGCTATATTTCATCACGCTAAGACTTATAGGAGCGAAGAAATAGAGGAAAATGTGGAAAAAACGGGGAAAATTATTTGAAAGGGCTAACTTGAACGCGCTAATCTCAGGAACTACTGGTCCGATTTGAAAAATTATTTCAGTGTAAGATAGCTCATTTATTGAGGAAGGCATATTTTATCACGCTAAGGCTGATAGGAGAATGTGGAAACAACGGGGGAAATTATTTGAAAGGGCTTATCTCGCGAACCACTGGAGCAATTTTTATGTAATTTGGCACAAATAAGAAGTAGACCACGTGAACGATCATAAGCTATCAATTTTAATCATTTTTTCAGTGGCTATATATTTTATACACGTGCGACGCCGGGCGGGTCGCTAGTTTCTTATACTTTATCATGATATTATATAATTTCTAATGCCCCTGAACTTAGCAGACAGCAGACAAAATAAATTTTCAGATAAGGATATGCACGAGCTAAATTTTTTTTTCAATTTTAACAAAATGGGAATTGTTTGTCGCTGAATTGCCTACAGATATAGCTGAATCTTTATTTCTTTGACAGAAAATTTGAAACTTTTGGAACTGGCACCGACTTCAAAATTATGAAGATTGAGTACAAGAAATAGTTGAGGTTTAGCCGAATTCGGGAAAAGGCACTACATATTAGATAGGAAAAATTATTTAATACTTTTTAGTTCATATTATAAGGATGCTATTAATATTGTTTTTACCTTGGAAGTCTGTTTTAATTTTTTGTTAAAAATAATAATTTCACTCTTTTTAGTTACCTAGTAGGTAAACTGTTAGTGCCAATTTAAATTGTATAAAAAAATAGTTTCATATTGTCTTCACTAGATGTCACTGAGGCGCTCCTGTGTCGCGCTATCGCTTGTACGTAGAAGTTTTATATAGGTAGTTGTAACTTGTAACAGATTTCTGTTGTGTTGTTGAAAGTTTGTAAGCAACTGTCAATTCAACAGTGAGCTTGGTGTGAGCAGTGAGCATTGAATTGACAACGTAAACCATAATATTGAGTGGTAATTGATCTCGTATAATTGTTATTAAGTTGACCTCCGTCATAGTCCGCGAGTTTATAAGTGGTCGTCGGTACTCGGTGGTACTGCGTATAATGTATATTCTACGTATCTTATTATAATTTGTTAAGACTGTTTAAGACTTAAGAGTCATACGGCATACCCCAAGGCCCAAATATCAGGTAGATAGATAAATTTAAACAATACATTTTAAAAAAATCTAAGTGAACACGTGCTGCCAAATGCTCGCAGCGCGGCATGCCGCATGCCCTGACATTCCAGTTAGAACTTGAATACGATGTTTACGCACGCGCCGCGCGGCGCGCGGCGGCGCGCGGCGGCCGGCGACGCCATTGCCTCTGCGGCGCCGACCGCTGTGTATATTAAACAGATTATAATAATTAGTGTTATGTACATAATTATTATTATTGTAACCATACATATGCCTCGTACTATTATCTATTTTGTGCCATGAGACATTAGTGACCTAACACGACGTGGTAATGATGATGATGACTATGATGATGGTGATGAATTTGAATTGCATGGTAGCATATGCTTTCTGTTCTTAAAACAACGCCGAAACTCCCAAACGTGTATCTATAAAGAGTCAGGAGTTCTCTCAGCATTTTCGAAACCATGGTATACCTTGACCCAATATTTGACTTTTTGATAGCATATTCTTATTACACTTCACATAAAACCAAAATCACCATATGTTTCCATATAAATTTCGAGGAGTTCCCTCGATTACTCCTGGATCCCATCATCAGGTCACCACTTTTGTGAACATGGTACCAAATTGGAGTGAAACATTTTTTTTTAATCGGTGGGAAATGCGTTACGCATCCCCAGCGGCCCGGTAGGTCGCCGGGGTATGTGGGACTCCCCAGGTGCTACGGTAAAGAGGAGCACCCGGGGTTACCCACTAAAACCCACCGGTGCCTCCTTCCTCCGCTACACTGCTGGGCCACCGGACCCGCCGACGAGGGCGATATCTGCGGCAGCCCAGTTAGCGGCATCTGCCTGTGCAGACTCCATCGCAGCAGCTGTAAGCTGTTGAGCCTTCGGGAGAGCGGCCCGAGGCACCGGGCGCTCTTCTACCGGGCAGGGCTCGTGCAATGGGCAGCGGATTCCCCAATCCGCCGCCCGAGCCCTGATTACGGCGGGAGCTGGCGCTCATGTATGGCGCGTCTGCGCCCTCCGCGCCGTCTTCGAACGGGATCCGCGGCCACGTTGCCTCTCTCTCCCGTTCGGCAGCCTCTTTCTGCGAGATGACGGCCTCGCAGAAGTCGGCTATTGCGTCAAATCCATCACTCGACCGAACCATAGCCGTCACTATGGCCGGGAGGCTTAGGTCATATCCGATGGTAGCACAAAGCACCGCTCGTTGTTCCGCCCATGCTGGGCAGTCCTCGAGCGTGTGCTGCGCTGTGTCGTCTCCGTAATTGCAGTGGTGGCACTGCGTCGACGGTTCCCTCCTAGCCGTACGGTGCAGGTAATGGCCGAAGCACCCGTGCCCGGTCAACATCTGCACCATACGGAAGGTGAGGACGCCTTTGCAGTGGGTTACCCACGCTTGCAGATGCGGCCGAAACGCCGCCACCACTGCACGTCCAGCCATTGGTGTTGCCAGCCTATCCTCCCAAGCGCGCATTATGATTATGCGCGCCTGACGCCTCCACCGAGCGGTCATTTCAGGGGAAACTCGGTCCCCTCTCTCCTTGAACTCCGCCGTGCGACAATAGATTTCGCTCAGGACCCGCGCTTCCAGGTCCCAAGGCGGAGTTCTGGCGAGAATGAGCGCTGCTTCGCAGGATATGGTCCGATATCCGCGTACGATTCGCAGCGCCATCGCTCGCTGCGGGCTTCGCAGAAGCGCTCTGCTCTGGGCGTTTAGGTGATCTGCCCAGACGGGAGCTCCATATAGGGCCATGGATTGCAGGACCCCTGTATACAGCCGCCGACAGGTTGACCCAGGACCCCCCAAGTTGGGCAGGAGGCGTCCGAGGGCCATGGTCGTCTTCTTTAATCGGGGTACCAATCGACGGAAACGAGCGGTGAAAGACCACCTGGAGTCCAACACCAGACCCAGGTACTTCAACTCCGTTCCGATTGGCACCTGTACGTCTCCGATGCGGAGGAACGAGTTGGCGGGAGGGCGCCTTCGGGGGCCATGAAAGAAAATGGCCTCCGTTTTGTGCAGTGCAACCCGGACTCCCAGCGCCTCAATGCGCGCCACCACTTGTACTGCTCCGACTCTTGCTAAACGGATGGCCTCCTCAAATGTCTCTCCTTGGGCCAGCATGAATGTATCGTCGGCGTATGCTACGATTCTGAGCCCTCGGAGCAGTGCCGCACGCAGAAGGCGATTGAACCCAATGTTCCACAGGAGAGGGCCAAGGACAGACCCCTGTGGAACACCGCACTCTGTCATGATCTGGATTACGACACCGTCTCTACCTACACAGACGATCACACGGCCTCTAAGGTACCCTCTGATGGTCTTCCGAAGGTACCATGGCACGTTATGAAATCGAAGGCCTTCCTCGATGGACTCGAACGGCAACGTGTTAAAAGCATTGGCAATGTCGAAGGACTCAACTCACACTTGGCCGATTATTTCCACATTTTCCTCTATTTCTTCGCTTCTATTAGTCGTAGCGTGATGAAATATAGCCTGTAGCCTTTCTCGATAAATAGACTAAGTATCTAACACTGAAAGAATTTTTCAAATCTTCAAATCGGACCAGTACTTGACCAGTTCCAGAGATTAGCGCGTTCAAACAAACAAACTAACAAACTCTTCCGCTTTATAATAATATTAGTATAGATAAATATAAATTTTCTTCAGTTTTATATTTTACTTTATTTCAAGACAGAAATTAGCAAGTCGGTTCAGGAGTTCTCGAGTTTTAGCGAGATTAACAAAATTAATTATACATAATATCAATGTATATTGTATAATATTATAATATTATGACTATCGCTATTCCTAAACGTTATTTACAAAATACAGTATATATTTAAGTTGCCGTCAATGGCGTAAAAATTTATGAAATGTAATCGCTTATATTTTTTAGTGTGTAAATATTTTGTAGTAAATTTTTGTGCAGGAACCTAGGTAATTACTATTTTAAGCTGAAAAATAACTCAAACATGTTAAATATTTTCGTATGAGAAAATGATTTTGGTATTACATTTGTATGAGAATTTCCAGGGTAGCCCGGCCCTTTAAATTACGTCTGTTAAATCAGCGAAATCGGCAAATTTCGTATAAGTACAGACCCTTAATGTTAAACTTTTAAATATTATACAAACTTTCAAATGTTAATTTTTACAAATAAATACAAAACAATGATGTCTTTGAGTTTTTAAGGATTAATTTTAATATAATTTTGGGCCAAAATTTCAAAAAAATCAAAAGTTAAATATAATAATTGAGCAGACGAAAAAATCAAAAATCCGGAAAATATCATGTTTAGATCTTTCAACAATGAAGACAATAATATGGTAATAATCTTTTTTAATTTGGGTTGTTTTTAACCTTGATAACCGTCGCCAAAGTTTAAAAAAAAATTAAAGTTATCGATATTTACCGATTCCATGACAAAATTCAAAATAAAAAAATATCATGTTTAGAATTTATACAAATACAAACATATTATTTGTCATTTATTTTTTTACTAATTATTTTTGAAGTTGTGAGGGGCTCACAACTTCAAAATAAAAAATCTAAAAGTAATCGATATTATCATTAGGCAACATAAAATTGAGCATATTTATTTAAAATTTTTGTAAAATTTCGACAATAAGTAATTGCTTGAGAGCTTCCCAAAATTTTATTTTTAAAATAAAAAAAATGAGGAGCTTAAAAATATTTTTTGTTTATTATCATCTGTACGCAATTCAGAGACAAAATTTCCAACTTTGTTGAAATTGAAAAGAATAATTTAGCTTGTGCATATCCTCATCTGAAAATTTATTTTATCTGCTAAGTTTAGGGTCATAATTTCTAGGCATTGTGTGTGGTCAATGTCTTTCAAACAATATTTCATACATCACATAAAAAGTGCTTAAATAAAAAAATAGGATTAAAAGTATTACCTGACTGCCTTCTCCACGATCCATGTATTCAACTCGTACTCCCATTTTAAGAGCATTACTAAGAGCTATGATATGAATATGATCCGATTCCTTATACATGGGTTCCACCTCCTGAAATATTTCCAAATAAACACTTTTTGAAGTGAAAACATCTTTAGCGGAGTTGAGCACTTTTGTGGGATGGATAAAAACTGTGAAACTCGCATCAGATTCTCGTGCTGATCGAAAAACCTTGGAAAAACCGTAAGACGGTTGGAGAGTAGTGTTTTGTGTCGAATTTGAACTCAAACTCAAATTGATCGTAAGGGTTTCGATTAATTAAAAAAATCGATTTTTTAAAAATCCATTTTCATAAAAAATGGGTTAAAAATATGCACAATGTTAATAATCAAGTTTTCACTTCTGACGGCACTCCCGGAGTGCAACCCGTCTTTTTTTATTAAATGATATTAAATTAAAATTTACTTTAAGTTGAATCTACATTTAAGTGATGCAATTTTAACCCTCTAATATTTATATTAATATGGTAAATATGAAAGTCTGTATGTCTGTTATTTCTTTATGGGCAACATGTAGATTCATTATAATTTTTTTTCTCTACATTGTAATAAATAGGAAAAACAAACCTGTCTACAGAAATCAGTGACTGATCTCGGTCCTTCTATAAAGTGTTGATAGAAGTCATGTTGAGTCTGTAACTGGCCAGATGTTATCAAACGAAGATACACCACAATATAGTCCGAATACCCTTGTTTATTGAATTTATCATGAAGCTCCTCTCTTATGGTCTCTATTTCTTCTGGTGCACCACCCGACTTTTCACCAACTCTTTGCACCACTTCCATAAACTGAAAATATAATAAACAAATTTCAGGTTATAAGAGTTATTCAATTTTAACATACGAATAATAAAAACTAAGGAAAAACAACTCCATCAAAAAAACATGTTCTACAATACTTGTCAAAAATGTGTAGGTACCTAGGCACACGTTTTCAAAACATTTGCAATATTAGGCCTTGAGCGGTATCAGGCTGACGTTACATGAGTTCCAAAGGAACCAACTTTAAAACGGTAATAGTATGAGAGTTATGTTTCCTTAGTTTTTATTCGTAGATTTTAACTCATCAATCCCTAAGCGGCAGCCAGCCATAACGATTGAAAATCTATTGCGTCTGCTATACCAACGATGATTGTGATTTTGTATATTGCTAATATAGGATGTTGGACATTATATTAATATTGAGTGGAGTTCATAACGAGTAACACTACAGAAAATGTATACTTACTGTTTCATAAAAGTCTTCAACGGTAAATTGAGAAAAGCCTAAAGCAACAAGGACTTCCTTTGAATCTTTAGCAATCTCGTGAAATTTGTCGTATTCTGTTTTATCAGTGAGCAAATACTCTAAATAAGCGTAAGAAAATGCACGAAAAAAACAATTTCCATCGGGACGTGTCCTCCGAATATTTTTATACTTAGAGGCTAGATCCTTTATTTTTAGAAGATACACCGGATCTTCATTGTATTCTTTTTCTAGAGAAGATAACTCCTCAAGTTCTCCAACAAGTGGTATAGACTCTGAAATCTAAAAACAAACAAAACATCAAGTCATCTTTACACAAAACTATATTTTGTGGGTTATTACAGGAGATTACTATATACATTTACCTCTTTTTCAATTTCTCGTTGCTGTTTCATAATCAACTCATCTTGGTTTATTGAATTATCACCTAAATTACCGGTACAACCGCTGCTGCTTGATGCATCGTCCGCCATTTTTTGCTTTTTTTTTTCGCAAATCGCAATTATTTTTGTCAAAGTAGTCAAACTCAAAATATGTCAGCAACACTAAAGTCTGAACACAGATTACCTACTAGGGAGGTGTGCCAATGCCATTGCATAAAGAAAAGAGATCTTTAGCCAATGCCAAAATGTTTTCGATAACGCCAATGAAAATGTATGGAATTGACCACAGACATCAAGCCGCCTCCCCATATAGACGAACGCACTGCCAACGCTTTGGCCAACGCAAACGGTGGTGCGTTTGCAACGACGCTTGTGAGTAATCCACACATTGGAAAGTCATTCAGTATCACAGACTACTTAGGGATACTACTTCAGTATGCTTTGGATCGCGCCAACGTGCGGACGGATTCGAAATGGATGCTGAGTCGCTAACAGCTGCAGCTGTATATTTATTCACATCTTATAATTACATTATAATAATTATTATTACCTTATAATTATAATTATTAAGAATAATATATACTTATTTATTTTTTATTAAATATTTAATTTATTTTGTTTTTAGTATATTTATTGTTATTCTAATAGCGACAACAGATATATGAGTACTTACACAATCTGTGAAAATTTCAGAAATCTAGCTGTAGCGGTTCTTGAGATACAGCCTGGAGACAGACAGACAGACAGATAGACAAACAGACAGACAGACGGACGGACAAAAAGGCAGACAGACATTGAAGTCTTAGGGATAGGGTCCCGTTTTTACCCCTTGGGTACGGAACCCTAAAAAACATCGTGATTAAAATAGCATGTCCAAGAACCATATTTTTTAGCACTTTTGATATGATTTTTTTGTTCCACAGAAAGATTTACTCTGATAGTTAACTCAATAAATTTAAATGTTTACTCGATACTTATATTGTTCGCTATTTCGTCAAGTTAGATGTTAATTCGCCACAAGAAGGAAACGTGCACTCTTCAGCGCTGCTCCGGCCGAACTGATCGCGCGGCCTATATGTGGACGGAACGCAAGCCTTGCGACAAATTTCCTTTGATCATTCCGACACCGCGCGGCAAGCTCGCATACGCGTTGACCAACGTCTAAAGCCGCCTCCCCATATAGACGAACGCACTGCCAACGCGTTGGCCAACGCGTTAGCGGTGCGCTTGCAAAGGCGCTTGTGAGTAATCCACACATTGGAAAGTCATTCAGTATGCAATGTGCGGACGGATTCGAAATGTCTCAGTATATAAACTGTATTATTTATGTCGAAATGGATGCTGAGTCGCTAACAGCTGCGGCTGTATATTTATTCACAGCTTATAATTACACTAGATGACGCCCGCAACTCCGTTGCGCCAAAATTCGTTTATCGAGCGAGAACCGTCCATTTTTTCGGTATAAAAACTATCCTATGTCCTTTCTCGGCACTCAAAGTATCTCCATGCCAAATTTCAGCATAATCGGTTCAGCACCTTGAGCGTGAAGAGGTGACAGACAGACAGACAGACAGGCACACTTTCACATTTATAATATTAGTATGGATTATTTTTTATGTATAATAATTATTACCTTATAACTATAATTATCATGATTAATATACACTTATTTATTATTTATTAAATATTTAATTTATTTTGTTTTAAGTATATTTATTGTTAATAGCGACAACAGATATATAAGTACTTACACAATCTGTGAAAATTTCAGAAATCTAGCTATAGCGATTCTTGAGATACAGCCTGCAGACAGACAGACAGACAGATAGACAAACAGACAGACAGACGGACGGACAAAAAGGCAGACAGAAAAGCAGACAGACATTGAAGTCTTAGTGATAGGGTCCCGTGAGCTACGATTATTTTAGTTTATTTATTTTTGCACCTTATGTTCACAAAATCAATAGTAATTAAAGTTACTTTATGGAGCTATCCTTAACAAACAGGTGTAGAAAGGGTATATTTAATCTGTTGGATATATATTTCTCACTAGCTATTGCTCACGACTTCGTCCGCGTCAAATATTAATAATTTTTTATATGTATTTTCACACTGTGTCCAACTCTCAGCCGACTAAAATATAGTCAGGTCTGAGACTATATTTCAATAGACAGTGGTTTTGAAAGGACCGAATGCGATATTATAATTATAATTATTGTTCTTATAATATATTAATGTGTTGTGGGTAAAGTGACCCTAGAGTATTGTTCCCATAATATAATGTCGATTATTTCCAAGATTTAGCGAATTTTGGCTACTGTGCAGTATGACGCTGGACGCCACCTTTCGGCTGAATTTTCAGTCTAGCTTTTAATCTACTTCCCGGCTCATTATAGAAGTATAGCTGCAGAATGTATTTTTTTTGTACGTAAATATACGTACTTACACAAAAAATACTTACATAATAATATATATTATGTTCCTTGTCCACCATGAGTACTGAGAACAATGAGAGCGATCTGTGGGACGACCCGACTAACACTCGGTACCCGGGCCGGATGGTGTGAAATATGCTATCGAAGCTCCACTTGGAGGATTTATCAGCGTATCTACCACCTCTAAACATTTAAAAACATCAATACGTAAACGTCATCGTATAGCAGCCTGGAAGGTTAGAGGATTACTCAAACCAGGCAAACTGAGCATCGTAGAGAAGGAAATGGACACTAACAAAATCGATATACTGGTTGTAGGTGAGACCCACATGCGAAACAATGGCCATTTTAAAACATCTTTTGGGAACACGTTTTATTTCTCTGGATCGGACGACTCCAGCTTGAAAGGGGTAGGCATCTTAATACCCGATAAACTAAATCGCTATGTTCTTGGTTACAACCCAATATCAGATCGAATTATGACGATGAAATTAAATACTAACCCCTGCGCTTTACACAATATCATATCAATATATGCTCTCACCGTGAGGTGTGAGACTGTGAAGTCATTGGAGGAAGAGATAGAACAGTTTTACGGAAAGTTGGAAGAAACGCTAGACTCTATACCAAACCGAGAAATAACTTTAATACTTGGGGACTGGAATGCAAAGGTCGGCAAAACTACCAAAGACGACCACCGACACGAGGTTTTGGGGCGTCATGAACTTGGTTCTAGAAATGAGAGAGGCGACAGAATAATTAGTTTTTGCATCAGCCGACATCTTGTCATATTAAACACCTGCTTTCAACACCATCCTAGAAGATTGTACATGGAAATCACCAGTTGATAGATACAGAAATTAAATTGACTATATCCTTATCAATTTCCGACGGAAATCATGTGTAAGCAATGTTAAGGCGTTTCCAGGAGCTGAATGTGGTTCTGATCACAATCTCATCAAAAGTATCATGTCGGATATTCGGTTTCATCAGCGCTCAGTGCGAAAAGCCCTCCGTTCCCTTGATATCCAAAAGTCGAGTGGGCCTGACGGAATCCCGCCTATTGTGTTAAAAAAGTGTGCTCCAGAGTTGGCTCCGGTCTTGATGCATCTTTTTCAGCTCTCCTATTCTACTGGCATCGCCCCGGCTTCCTGGAAGACAGCCTTGGTGCACCCGATCCCCAAAAAAGGTGATCGCTCGAATCCTTCCAACTATCAAATCGCTATAACCTCTCTCTTCTTGAAGATAATGGAATCCATTATCAATAGCCAGCTTCTTCGATACTTGGACGGCCAAGGATTAAAGCGACAAACAATACGGGTTCCGTAAGGGTCGCACGGCTGGTGATCTCTTGGCGTACCTGACTCATCGTTGGGCTCAGGCAATTGAGTCGAAGGGAGAGGCATTGGCTGTTAGTTTGGACATTGCGAAGGCCTTTGATCGGGTTTGGCATAAAGCGCTGCTTTCAAAGCTTCCATCATACGGGCTGCCTAGAAATTATGTAAGTGGGTCACTGGTTTCTTAGCAGACAGAAGCATAAAGGTCGTAGTTGACGGCGAATGCTCGGAAACTTAGTCTGTTGATGCTGGTGTCCCTCAGGGCTGTGTGCTATCGCCTACTCTATTTTTACTGCATATCAATGACATGTTGCAGACCAGCGGCATTCATTGCTATGCGGATTACAGTACAGGTGATGCTGTATATACCGTTTCCTCCAATATTTCTCGGCAAAATGTCACTGAGAGTCGAAACGAACTTGTGTCTAAGGTAGAGAATTCATTGGAGAAGGTCTCTGAATGGGGTAGACGTAACTTGGTCCAATTCAACCCCGCCAAGACACAAGTCTGCGCGTTCACCACTAAAAAGTCACCAATGGTCGTATGTCCTCGTTTCGAGGGCACATCTTTAACCATCTCCCCTAGCATTGAGATACTTGGTGTCAACATATCGAGCGAAGTCCAGTTCCGATATCATCTAGAGGGTAAGGCCAAATTAGCCTCGAAGAAGCTTGGTGTTCTTAACAGAGCGAGACAGTACTTCAGTCCGGACCAACGCCTACAACTCTACAAGGCGCAGGTTCGGCCTCATATGGAATATTGTTCTCATCTCTGGGCAGGGGCGCCAAAATACCAACTGCTCCCTCTGGATCGTATCCAACGAAGGGCCGCTCGAATTGTTGACTGCCATAGTGTTTCAAACAGCTTGGACCCCTTGGAATTACGCCGAGATGTAGTTTCACTCTGCATCCTCTATCGGTTGTATCACGGGGAGTGCTCTGAGGAATCGTTCGGAATCATACCACCTGCTACTTTTCGCCATTGTCCCACGCGAAAAACATACCATCCTCATCACCTTGATGAGTGGCAGTCTTCCACAGTGCGTTTTTCGCGTAACTTTCTGCCGGGCACTGTAAAACTCTGGAATGAACTGTCACCAGCAGTTTTTCCGGACCTATACGACCTGCAAACCTTCAAGAAAGGAGCGTATTTCCTCTTAAAAGACCGGCAACGCACCTGCAGCTCTTCTGATGTTGCGAGTGTCCATGGGCGACGGTAGTTGCTTACCATCAGGTGACCCGTTTGCTCGTTTGCCCCCTTATTTAATAAAAAAAAATCTCCTTGTGGCTTGCTTTAATCTGCGCCTTAAACATCTTGAAAACGCATTGTCAACAAACGTCACCAATTGAATGCAGCTGAAAGAAACGCTTTTCGGCAGACCATGGAGGACAGGTTGAGGTCTTTGTGCTTGGACTTGAGCTCGGCTAACACATCCTGGAATCAACTAAAAACAATATAAGTTTGAGCCAAGCATCCTACGTTCCGAGGTGCTGACTGCGATAAGCTCCCTTAAATTATAAAAGCTTCCAGGTCCTGATGGAATAATCGCAGAAGATCTTAGATTACTAGGCGAGACCGATGTAGACGTACTGCATGCAATCTTCAATAAGATCTGGACCACTGGCGAGTGGCCAAAAGATTGGACCGAGTCAACTGTGCTCCCTTTACATAAGAAAGGCTCTACAAAGGAATGTGAGAACTACCGCACATTGGCCCTAATATCTCATGCAAGTAAAATCGTACCCCATATCATTACCAGACGCATTCGGCATCACTTGGACTGGCAAATTCCTCAGGAACAGGCAGGCTTTGTTAAGGGAAGGGGAACTCGCGAACAGATCTTAAACGTTAGGCAGGTCATAGAAAAATCATATGAGTATAACACACCTGTAATAATGTGCTTTCTTGACCTTAGCAAAGCCTTCGACTGCGTCAACTGGAATTCCTTGTAGCAGGTACTAAAAGAACTTGGGGTTTCGGATCATCTAATATATCTCATCCAGTCTCTCTATTGCAATAGCCGTGGCGTAGTAAGGATCAAGGATATGAAGTCCCATCCCTTTAAGTTTGGCAAAGGAGTACGGCAGGGCTGTAATCTCTCACCAATTTTATTTAACGCATACGGCGAATACATTATGCGGAAAACCTGTGACCAATGGAGGGGAGGCGTCCGCATAGGTGGAAAAAAAAAATATCTCCCATATGCCGATAACACTACTCTCTTGGCTGTAAATGAATTCGAGATGCAAAAATTGTTGGAGAGAATGGAGCAAATCAGCAATACCCTGGTCCTCTCAATTAACAAAGGGAAAACCAAAATAATGGTCATAGATTTTTTTTTTAATGCAATAAGGGGGCAAACGAACAAACGGGTCACCTGATGGAAAGCAACTTCCGTCGCCCATGAACACTCGCAGCATCAGAAGAGCTGCAGGTGCGTTCCCGGCCTTTTAAGGGCTAATAGGGAAGGGTAGGGAAGGGAAAAGGGTAGGGGATTGGGCCTCCGGTAAACTCACTCACTCGACGAAACACAGCGCAAGCGCTATTTCACGCCGGTTTTCTGTGAGGACGTGGTATTTCTCCGGTCGAGCCGGCCCATTCGTGCCGAAGCATGGCTCTCCCACGTCAAATATCATATAGATAGAGGAAACACACTACCATTGAGTGGCGCTCTAAAACTAGGAGTGGTTAGCGAATTCGTATACCTTGGGTCCACTATCACGAACAACGGCTCCTGCGAACCAGACATATGTAGGAGAATTGGGATGGCTAAGAGTGCCATGTCTCAAATGCATAAAACCTGCCGTCACAGAAAGATTTCGCTAAAAACCAAGACGAAACTTGTGGACACGCTCATATTTTCCATCTTTCGTTATGGATCCGAGACATGGACTCTGAAGTCTGCAGACCGCAGACGTATCGACGCCTTCGAGATGTGGTGCTGGAGAAAAATGCTCCGAATCCCATGGACTGCATTCAGAACCAACGCATCCATTTTGGCTCAACTTAACATAAAAACAAGGCTCTCTACCATCTGCGTCAAACCCATTTTAAAATATTTCGGACACACAGCCAGAAAAAAAGGAGACAATCTTGAAAAACTCATGGTAACAGTCAAGATTAAGGGAAAAAGACCACGAAGTCGCAGTTCCATGCGTTAGTCCGATCAAATCCGCACCACACTCGAGTCCACCGTCTACGAGTTACGACGCTCTTCGAGTGACGGAGGATAGGAACAGCTGGCGTAAGACCATTAGAAGGAAGGTCATGGAAGGGGAGGTCACAATCGTCAGACATGAGGAACACGACTGGAGGAGGATGAGGATGTGTAGAGTTCACTGTGGAAGACCAATATAAATATAAAAGTATTATCACTTAGTTTTGTTATACCCTGTTTACTAATATTATGAAGCTGAAGTGTTTGTGTGTTTGAAAGTTCTAATCTCAGGAACTACTTCTTCGATTTGAAAATTATTTTTGTGTTGGATAGCCCATTTATCGAGGAAGGCTTAAAGCTAATAAATAATGCCGTTTTTTTTATATTTTCCTGAATATTCATGCTATAATTGAATTTACGTTTAGCTGAAAATACGAACATAAAATGCCTTATATTTCGGCTCCGATATAGTTTAGCTATATGTCCCCCATAATAAAGTTTACTCCCCTTAATATGTTCTTTCATAATATGCCGGTTTGGTGAGTGGCCGCGGGATTTGAAAATGACGCCAATATTACCCAAACCCCTTTGGTTCCTTTCGAACTGTCATGTAACGTCAGCCTTTATACTGCTCAAGGCCACCTAAATATTGCAAATGTATTGAATGAAATGTGCACCTACCTAAGGTACACTTTTTTGACAAGTATTTTGGAGCATGTTTTTTGACAGAGTTACTCTTCCTTAGTTTTTATTGTTTGTAGGTATTTTAATTGAAATTCAATTACCAGACTTATATATTACTTATTTAATTTAAGTTTTTTTTTTATTTTATAAAATAAGTAAAATGAAAGTATATTAATCAGCAAACATGTCTTCAATTTTCTTTTGTACTTCCTTTTCACTTTCAGAGTTCAATTTTTCTGGCAGCATTTTTACTGCTTCCATGTCTATCTCAGAAGATTCGTCAATATTTGTAGCTTGTCCCTTAGCCTGTAACAGAAAGTACTCATCTTTTTATCCATTGTAAATTTTGATATGACTATATTAAATTTTTTGGGCAAATATACACACAACAACCTTCAAGAATAAGGAATTGTTTTAACACATGGCTTGCTTAGCTTGGTTTGAATGGCTTTCTTACCTTCTCAACTTGTATTTCAAGCTGCATTATAGCTCTCTCAAGTCTGTAATTGTCAGACACAAGCTGGGCCCAGCGGCGGCGAAGTGCTCTTAATCTTGCACCACTTGCAGTCTGTGATCTCTTCCGTTCCCAATTCACTGCTGCTATTTGTTTTCTTAAAATTTAATTAATAAATTACATTGAGGTGCAGTAGTAATTATAATTTTATTGAAATGATAAAAAAATGTATAGAAACTAATGTCTGGTAGTTATGAAGTATATTCAATGCTTATTATAATTAACATACCGTAACTGTGAATGAACATTCTGTGATCTTATCACTAGTGCCTGTAATACATTGAGGTAAGATCTCCATGCTTCTGTACTGTATTGGAGTTGAAGTTCCAAATTCAACACTCTAGTGGCTTGATGTGATAATTGGGCATGGGAATTGTCAACTGCTTCAGCCCAAGCAGCTGGTTCACCAAGTCGTCCTGCGGGCGGTGGTGGTAATTCATATCTAAAATATTTGAATGTATATTACTGATCTTAAAATAATAAGAATAATCATAAGTTTAACAAGTAAAAATGTCATTATAAGCCTAAAGGTACCTTTTCATTGACAATGGTTCCATAGGCAAGCGCTGTTGCACACGCTCCATTTCTCGCTGGAGAGCTGGTGTTTCAAATGCAGTACTAGGTTCTGGCCCAGTGTTTTCTAAATAGTTTTTAGTTGGTCTATATCTTCTGCACTCCTCTTCTACCATTGCCAACGCCTTTGAAAGAGTGAAAAAGTATTGCTATGTCTAAGATGTTTGAATGTATTGGCTAATCAAAACCACAACCTATGGAGCTTTATAAAAGTGATAAAATATCATGCAAAACTGGCATTTGACTCATGTTGACAAAGAGTTCAAAGTAAAATCTTACCGCTTCTCTAACACCTGGATCATCATAGCCCTGATCGATGTAGGGCAAAGCATCTACAACAACTTCTCCAGCCATTTTATAAAGATGACTCTTATAACTTCTGAAGTACGGTATCTTATATTTTGTATTAAGTACTATAGTTTGTTCGTTCTAAGATGATATGGGTGACAGTTCTCATATTCCTTGCTACGGATTTTTTTTACGAGAAAACAAAAAAAATCAGAATGTAATAAATTATATTTCATCTACAAAAATAATTGTTTCCTGTAATTGTGAATTAATAAAAATGAAAAGTTGCTAAATGCTAACTTATTGATATAAAATTATAAATATTATCTTTGAAATTGGAGTATAAAATTATTGTTACGAAAATATTTGAAAAATGTCAGATGCATGAAACGGAACTTATGTCAATAGAGATTGACGCAGTTGAATCGAAATCAAATCGATAAAAAAGGGCGGCCATCTTAAATCGCCGGCGTCACTCTGAAACATCAGTACGAAATCGATAATTTCGATTGCAATTCCTTTACGAGGTGATTCGATATTTTTAAATTATTCCATTAATTTTTTTAGGTAACTTCCCTACTATTGTCAATTATAATGTGTCACGCATATCATCATAAAACGAACAAACTATAGATAGATGTATTGGGGCAAATCTTATTTCAAGCAAAGTACATATTACAGAGTACTAAGAGATACTGTACATATTTCACAAACTATATAGAATGCTAACGCATACATATTTCAATAAAATATTTATTTTTTACAAGAAAAGGAACCGCAAATACGAAAAGATAACCTAAAACCAATACCTATATCAAACTCAAGACTATTAACTTAATATGTATAATGTAATAAGGGGTAGGCCGTAGGGATGTGAAAAAATAATCGATTATGAAAAAAATCGATTAAAAATCGATTATTTTTTTAATAAAAATCGATTTTCATACGCGATTTTTTGTTATAAATAATCGATTAACAATCGATTATTTTATAGTGATGCAAAATCCGACATTACGTTTGGAGTTTGGACTTCTGGCTTGGAAGTCGGAGTCTGAGCCCCAAATAAATACTAGTAATCTGCGCGGAGCCCCGAACGCGAACTGCCAAAGTTGAAAGTTCATAATTTCATAATTATTTGAATTATTTACACTGTGTTCATACTATGAATTACTATCATAGCTCCATAATATTACATTGACGCTATCTGTGCATCTATAACACCTCCGTGGTCCAGTGGTTCAGAGCTCGGCTCTTGACTCGGAAGTCGGAGGTCGTGGGTTCGATTTCCGCGTTGGAAACATGTTATTTCCAAGTTTGGTTAGGACAATGTAGGCTGATCACCTGATTGTCTGACAAGTAAGATGATCCATGGACCATGCGTCGGATGGGCATGTAAAAAGTCGGTCCTGCGCCAGATCTCTCGCCAGTCGTGTCGGTCGTCCGTCCCACTGGGTTATGAGAGTAAAAGGAATAGAATGTGCTCTGCGTAACTGGCCTTGGTTTCAATGAAATCGGCCACCGTCGCCGTCCATCTTTTAATTGATACGACTCTTGCTTACGAGTTTCATGCCAGGATAAATAGAAGGTTACATTGAAAAATGTAGAAGAAGAAAATGGATAGTAAAATGCAGTCGGAGGCATGTCGCACCAAGTTTAACATTAATTCAAAAATCATAAAATACTATGCCTCTGTCTGCATTTTACTATCCATTTTCTTATTATACATTTTTCTATGTAACCTTCTATTTATCCTGGCATCAAACTCGTAAACAAGAGTCGTATCAATTAAAACATGGATTCGATGCCTCCGGCAGAATTAGGTCTTGTTTTGTTCTTTTTAGTTAACATTTTTTGCAGTCGGGTTTTTTGATTTTTAATTAATGTATTTTATTTGCGACTTTTTAGTTGTAGTCATCTAGCCATTTCGACAATCAATCTAATAAAAAATTGAAAAACTACCGTGCTGATATAACCATATTATATCGTAGGTGCTATTACTAGGGGTCGGCCACGGTCCGCCCGAGTGGATGTCGGTGAGCTCTGCAAAAAGCATACCTAGGAAATACTCGGTCAGCAAAATGATTCCCAGGTCCATTCACAGACAACGACACTAACATCGACGACGCAGCCATTATACTCAGGCTGCACCCTGCACAGATCATTGTCTTCCTCCCGCACGCGCACCCGCCTTGGTGAGATCAACTATCGTAATATTTTAATTTCGCCATAATTTCAAAACCAAATGTCCAATTTTATTCATTCAAAGACCAAATATTATCCACATAAACTGTATTTAGTAATGGAATAATTTATTTTGATAAGGATTAAAAGAATGAGTAAAATAAACGCGTTTAAATGTAGTCCAAAAAAATTTCAAGATTTTTAAATAATAAAATGGTTATTGTGCCTCACTCGACATAGATAGGTATAGTGTGTCGCGGAATTTTTTGCAGGTATTTGTAAGTTCTACAATTACTTAGAATTTTATGGTTCTATCTTTTATAGTTTAGGCAACGTACGTAAAATAATTAACTTTTCTGGTTTTACACCTTGCGTCCGAAGAACCCAAATATCTTACGGTACCCTATTTTTTTCCAAAATAAAATTCAGCCTATGTTCAGCAAAAATAATGTAGAATTCCTTTATTTTGATACCCCACTCGATATGCTTGGTAGAATTTTTATTTTTTTTACCTCACAATATGGCTTCAAACATCTGCCATTTTGGTTTTTTTTTTTAATGTCACCTATCTAAGAACACTTGGGTCAATAAGACAAATCTAACGATACCTCATGTGTGAAAATCCGTGCAATTCTGAAAATACAAGGTAAGGAAGAATATTACAAACATACAAGATACGCGCTAAACACATAACCTCCCGGCAGTCGGGTAATAATAAAGACATAATAAGATATGGCGTTTATTTTGGAACTATTAAAAAATTTTGGAAAAAAATCGATTTATATAAAAAAATCGATTATTTTCCTAAGAAAAATCGATTTTTTTAAGTCTTTTTTCTGCAAAGTCACATCCCTAATAAGGGGATACTTGTATACTACAAATGATGTTTTATTTAGTAGATAGCTTAAAACAGTATATTTCATTGTGCAAAATGTCCTAAATTCAAATCATTTCGGTTTTACAACCTTTTATTGAAATTTGAATGTACGACTATGGGCGTACCCAGGATTTCAGCTAGGGTGGGCAGCATGGTTTTTTTTACTAAATTTAAGTACTTACTACAAAATATTTCAACTCTAAAAAATATTTTTTAGTATTTAAATATTTTGTAGTAAATTTACTATTTAAGTATTTATATATATTTTAGTGTTTTACTCTATTTTTTAAGTGTTTAAATATTTAGTAACTAGTAAATTTAGTAAAAAAAATTCATACACAATTTTTTTTTTTTTGTGTTTCAATATTTTGAAGTTAATTTTTGTTCAGGAACCTAGGTAATTACTATTTTAAGCTGAAAAATAACTCAAACATGTTAAATACTTTCGTATGACAAAATGATTTTGGTATTACGTATGTATGAGAATTTCGAGCGTAACCCGGGCTCTTAAGGCGAGGAGCAAGCCCATTTTGTTATTTCGTGAGATATAAAGAATATGAGATATAAAGCACAATATTCAAAAGGTTTTAAACCATGAACATTTTAATAAAACGTAATACTTTCGCTGTAATTAATTTACAAACTCACCTCCGACAAATATCTTTGTCATCGAAATATAAGTATTAACTAGGATAATATACATTGTATTTGAATAAATTGTTATTAAATCTATATTTAAAAAATTCTGAACCGAACAATTTTGTTTCTTGATATTTATTTCCAAAGATATTTTAAATAAACATGAAAAATAGAGAAGATCCGCCCCTAGTAACTGCTTACAATTTAATGCATGGGCGTATATAAGGGGGGGGGGGGGGGTGGTCCTGGGGGTCCGGACTATTACTATCCGATCCGGTCCATTACTATCCATCTTGCTTGTCCAATCGACAATATGCATATTATGTACCGCACCAATTTTTTGCCTAACATTGATCATTCTCGAGATATCGAATTAAACGCGTTTCTATCGAAATGACCTTGAGCTGGCCTCAGTAGAACTCCTCAAATTGGAATTTATGCTCAGAATACACTATCGATCCTTAAAATCCCCAAACTGTGTTCGTTCATGTTTATTTATTAATTATTTATAATTTGATTGGACTAATTCCGATATTCAAATTTTAAATAAATATTCGGCCAAGTGCGATTCGGAATTGCGCACGAAGAGTTCCGTAGACCGTATCGTTATAGAGCAAAATAGGCCAAAAATGTATTTTCTGTATGTCTTTAAATATTTTATTTTTATTTTTATTATTTACTAGCGACCCACCCCGGCGTCGCACGGGTATAAAATATATAGCCACTTAAAAATGATTAAAATCGATAGCCTATGATCCTTCACGTGGTCTACTTCTTATCTGTGCCAAATAACATAAAAAATTGGTCCAGTAGTTCGTGAGATAAGGCCTTTCAAATAATTTCCCCCGTTTTTTTCACATTCTTCATTAGTCTTAGCGTGATAAAATATAGCCTTCCTCAATAAATGGGCTATCTAACACTGAAAGAATTTTTCAAATCGGACCAGTAGTTCCTGAGATTAGCGCGTTCAAGTTAGCCCTTTCAAATAATTGTCCCCGTTTTTTCCACATTTTCCTCTATTTCTTCGCTCCTATTAGTCTTAGAGTGATAATATATAGCCTATAGCCTTCCTCGATAAATGGGCTATCTAACACTGAAATAATCATCAAAATCCGTTGCGTAATTTTAAAGATTAAAGGGAACAAAGGGACATGGGGAAAAAAGCGACTTTGTTTTATAATATGTATAGATTATTAAAGTACACATAAAATTGAGGATTTTGTGAAAATTTCAAGTGACTACCTGTTGACATTATTGAAGCCTCCCTTTATTATGTTTTTAGTATATTTTGTAATTTGTTGTTATAGCGGCAACAGAAATACACAATCTGTGAAAATTTTAGATATCTAGCTATAACAGCCTATAGCGGTTCTTGAGATACAGCCTGGAGACAGACAGACGGACAGACATCTAAGTCTTAGTAATCTAGGGTCCCGTTTTTACCCTTTGGGTACGGAACCCTGAAATACTTTTGATTTCCTAAACACGTTACCTATTTGCTGCTGCGGAACCCTTCAAGGGCGAGTCCAACTCGCACTTGGCCAGCCCCCTTATCAAAGCTATATATACGCCCGTGATTTAATGCTAATCTAAAATGAATCTTATTGCGATGCGTATACGCTTGGTCTTTGGTTGTGTGCAGGGTTATCGTTTTGGATTGAGATTAATCCCCGCCTTAAGGCAAAGCTGTCCCTAAAATTTGTAGGTCGATGTCTGTCAGTGTGAATATCGACAAAGGGCCTGTATTCACTTTGATTAGTGCGAGTGCAAGTGATTAGTTCAAGAGATTAGTGATTAGTAGAAATCAAAGGACTTGCACTAATCAGTCGCTGTCCACACGTACTTTTACCTGATTACTAATCACCTGCACTAATCACTTGCACTTATTACTAATCAAAGTGAATACGGGGCATAAAGAACATTAAAATAACATTCATATCAACGCGCATTGTACAGTCAAGTGGCGGTTACGATCCTTGTCGCGTCCTTGATAGGGCGAAATAGGAGAAAATTATACATTTTATTTTATTAATGACCGAATCATTTATTAAAAAACTATTCCGTTATTTCCTTAGAACGAGGAAACGAAGAGCTGAGTGCTGACTGCTGAACATTTAAAATTATTCAATAAAAATATTATGTGTAAATACTATTTTAGAGGACCGGTTGGTCTCTCTAAGAGTTCACTAGAGGTCGGAGGAGTAAAGAGTAAAACTCGATTTACTGTGGTGAACTGAAGTCATTTATTGAGAACTTTGTGCTGCTTATATACAAAAAATTTTCATAATTATTATTACCAGAAACTGTACAGAAAGTTAAAAGATTAATTGTGATTGGCTATTGCAAAACAGAAAGAGACTTAATGAATGAGATAAAAATATTTACAAAAGCTAGAAAGGGAAAACTATTAGAAAGGGATAAAAATATTAACAAAAGGTCGATCCTGATTGGCTGCGTCCGCGCGCCGCTCGCGGCTCGAGTATAAATATAGGAGCTAGCCCCTGCGGGGCCTGTACCGTCCTGGCTTCCGCTCGCGCAACTCGTGTTCTTCGTGCTCCGAACGTCGAGGTATCCTCCGTTCGTCGTAGCCGTCCCGCGTGTTGTGCGTCCGTGCCGACCTTACTGCAGTGCGCCGTATATCGATAGCGATCGATATATTCCTCTTATATTCTTAGAATATAAGCGGAATTATCGCCTGCTGGGAGCTGCACTGCCTTTGACTCACCCGTCGGGAGAAATTCCGGCGTTGGGGTCACGGGGAGCCAGTTGCCCTTAGTGTGTGTGCCGTGATCGTGTGCGTACACTGAGTGACCACCGTCTTGTGTTTTGTGTCCTTCGTGCGTGTCTCGTTACGGAGAAACGTAAGTACTTTTGTTATCTGTGAGCTATGAGTGGCATTACATAGCGTCACATAGCTTTCTTTTAAACCATGGCCGAACGCGACCCGCGGATTGGCCGCGACCCGCGGATTAGCCGCGACCCGCGTTACCGACACCGTTCCGACTCGGAATCGTCGCGGAGCTCGACCTCGAGCAGGTCTAGCTCGCGTACGCGTCCCGAGAAGGTCCGCCCTACCCCGCCCGCCGGACTGAGCAGGAGCGAGGTGGAAACCGCCCGCCACGGACCGTCTTCGGCATTCGCGCGGGGAGGTACTGATACCTCCCTGCCCCAATGCGTTCCGACGGTGGCCCGAGGCGAGTCTGGGCTCCCGCCCCGCCCTGCCGGCACCAGTTCGGCCGCCCTACCGCGCCCACAGCGCGGCACAGCCGAGGTGGGCGATCCCCGCCACCACCCGGCTACACCCGGACAACAAGCCGTCGCCACAGCGGGTTCCGCCCGCCCTCCAGCAGGTACATCCAGCGTACCAGCGCCCGCCCAACCGTGCGCCACCCGCCCAGACACTCCGGCCTCACCGCCCGACGTGTCCTACCTTCACGCGACGCCTCATTGCAGTCGCAGCACCGCCGCAGAGACATTTGCGGGAGAGGGCCATTCTCCGATGGCCGCCCTAGCCCGCCCTACACCCGGAGCACCTGAGCCGTGTATCTCCGGAGATGTCTGCCCTAATTTGGGCGACGCCCGCCCAACCGGGTCGCAACTAAGTGACCCCCCCCCCCGCAGCCCGCGCCCCCTGCGCAGGCCAACAAGCGCCCTCGGCAAGGGGGCAATTCTCCGAATGCCTCGCCGCCTGCCAAGCGTACTGACCGACCGGAGACGTATGCTACGGCCGCCTCCTCATCCGCCCAGTCAACCAGTGGCGGATTATCATCGGGGCCCCCCCGACCCTCATCACCGATGGACGTCACCGCAGCAGTGACGCATACTGCCGCGACCCCAATTAATTCCTCGCCCCCTCGAAGTACTCCCCGCTGCCCCCCGCTGGTAGTGGAGGTACTCAAGGACTGGGTGAAACATTTCCGTAGCCTTAGGGAGATCCTAGGCCACGCCCCCAACGCCCGACCATACGGCAAGGGTGTCAGGTTCGCCCCTGAGTCTGAGAGGGAGTACCGTGTAATCCAGCACTATCTGACCGAACTCAGTAAGTCGGATAGTTTAAGCTGGTACTCGTACTCCCTCCCACAGGACAAAGGATTAAAGGTAGGCATCCACGGCCTACCCTTGACCACGAGCACCGAAGAAGTAGCCCAGGAGCTCACAAGATTAGGGTTCGAAACCCTACACGTTTCCCGCATCTTCGCCCGTCAGGGCCGACCAGGGTGTACTTTTTACGCCCTTATGAAGCGCACCCCCAACCTCATTCCCGGCATTTATGAGATAACCGAACTCCTGAATATGCCGGGAATCAAAGTAGAGGCCTGGAAGAAGAAGGCAGGACCTGCGCAGTGCTACCGCTGCCAAAAGTTCCAGCATTCGAGCCAGAACTGCCATCGGAAGGTAGCCTGCGTCAGGTGCGGCGACGAGCACACCGCAAAAGACTGCCCCCTCCCACCTGATGGAGAGCCCCGTTGCGCGAATTGCAAGGGGCCCCACCCCGCTAATTCAAAAAATTGCGTGGTGTACCGGCGGGAAGCCAACAATAGGTATGCGGGCCCGTTGGCACAGACCACGCAAACGGAGCGTCCCCTGCCCCCTCGTTCGAGGGAACCCCCCATACCGGACCAAGAGGTCCCCCCCCCTCCACCTACAGCCACTTCACTAATGGCTGAGGCAAATGATCCGATCCCACGAAACCCCCCCCTTTCCGCCCCTGAAATCCAGGAGCGGAAAAAGAAAAAGAAAAAGAAGAGACCCACTAGGAGGAGGAAGTCCAAGTCGGGAGGTGCGACTTCCACCGCGGCCACCGACTCAGAGTGTGAGCCACCAGCGCCACCATCTAACGCGGCGACCATACCGCCCACCCCTCTCCCTCAGCGCACTCCGCGCCCACCTCGTGCCTCACGCACCCAGGCAGCAAGACCTGCCACTACCACTACCGAATCAATCTCGGTTAATTTTGCCGCTCTGCCGGTTACCACCCCCTCTCGCCCTCCCCCACCCAGAAGGGAAAGGAGCAGTCAAAGTCGGGGTAGTGCTACCTCCTCTGTAATGGACACCATTCAAGCACTTTTCTCTCTGGTCGTGAATACCTACACAAGGATTCAGGCCGGAGAAAGCACCCTCTCGGCCATCTTACAGGCACTCCCAGAGGGATTGACCCTATTATCTAATATAATTTCCCAATGGCTGCCACAACACCCACAGAATTGAAGGTAATACACTGGAACGTCCGGGGGGTCCGCGGCAAGGCTGTCCACATCACCCATGTTCTAAAAGAATACGGGGTGGATATAGCCTTGCTGAGTGAGACCCTCCTGTCCCCTCCGGACCGCTTCAGTGTCCCCGGATACCACGTATACCGGCAAGATTTCCTGGGGGGAGACAGAGTTTGCAGGGGACTCGCTGTCCTGGTAGGCAGGAGAATCCTGCACCAACTCCTCCCAGCCCCCGATGTGTCGTCCATCTACGCCCTCGGCGTAGAGGTGCTTTTAGGCCATACCCGCACGCATTTCTACGCGAGCTATAAACCGCCCGGAAGGCGTTTAGATATCTCCGACATCACTGGACTCCTATCCTCAGAGGAGCCCACAGTGATTGCCGGAGATCTAAACTGTAAGCATCCTGGGTGGGGCTCGCGTACGGCAAGCGCGGATGGCCGCCGACTCTTCGCCGATGCCGAGAGGGCTGGATACTCTGTGGTGGGCACATACACGCCCACCCACATCCCAGACAACCCTGCTCACTCACCAGATGTCCTCGACGTGGCCATTGTCAACAACCTTCCCGGGGACATCCACCAGGAGGTTCTTGATGAGGCACATGGCTCGGACCACCTGCCGGTTCTGGCCATCATCCGGGCTGCTCCTGCGAGCATTCCCCCGCTGCCGCCGCCCCCCTTTCGTGACTGGGAGAAATTCACCTCCCAGCTGCACGAAGCCACGCCAAATTTCCCGGTTGACTCTGCGGAGTCAGTCGAAGCCATGACCCTGCAGATCACCGAGGCGATATCAGCAGCTTTAAATGCGGCAACTAGACCGCCTCGTCACCTCTACAAACGCCCCTCCCTGCCTCGCCACGTAGCCGAACTCGTAGCCGAAAAGCGGAAGGCCCGTCGGCTTTGGCAGTCCACGAGGTGCCCAACCGCCAAAAGAAGGCTTAACCGGCTGAACGAGCAGGTCGGTCAAGCGCTCAACGACCTGAAGGCGGCAGACTGGACCCAGCGCCTCCAGGAGGCAGGAGAGGACTGGCCGTCCCTCCACCGCTTTTGCCGTACCAAAGCCGCTCCCCCCGTGAGACCACTCTTGCACCCGGACGGCAACTTACGATACCGTGCCGAGGACAGAGCGGAGATTCATGCCGTACACCTCGAACGCCAATTCTCTCCACTTCCGACCACCGCAACAGACCACGTCCAGGCCGTTTCCGAGGAGGTAAGGACAGCCCTTCTCTCCCCTCCAGGCCCCCCCAACTTTAGTTTTTCCCCGAGAGAAGTACAGAAAGTACTCTCTCGGCTGAAGCCTCGCAAGGCCCCCGGGGCGGATGGTATCCCAAACTCCGCCCTGCGCCATCTCCCCTTTAGAACAGTGGCCGCCCTGACCCGCCTTTACAACGGGATAGTAAGGACCGGCCACTTTCCCCTGGCCTGGAAAAAGGGGATTATAATCACCATCCCCAAGCCCCACAAGAACCTCAAACGGGCCGCGGGCTACCGGCCCATTACACTTCTTACTACCATGTCAAAGTCTTTTGAGGTCCTGCTTAAGAAGCATCTTTCCCCCTATCTCCCTCCTCGAGGGGACCAGTTCGGATTTCGCTCCGGACTGAGTACCACCCTCCAGCTTGTGCGCGTGGTAAACCACCTTTCTGTTGCGGCCAACAAAAAGGAATCCACTGTCGCTGTCTTCCTAGACATGGAGAAGGCGTTCGACAGTGTGTGGCATGACGGCCTTCTATGCAAACTCATCCGAGCCGGTGTCCCCCTTTTCTTGGTAAGGGTAATTGCATCCTTTCTTTCCGGCCGGACCTTCCAAGTCCGTGTCGACGGGGTCCTCTCTCCCGAGCACCCCATAACCGCAGGTGTCCCCCAAGGGGGTGTTCTCTCCCCGGATCTTTATAATCACTATGGCAGTGATGTGCCAAAAGATCCGGGTACCCTAGCGGCGCTGTACGCCGACGACACGGCCTACTTCGCCTCCTCCCTCACGGTAGATCATGCGGCTATCAAGATCCAGAGGACGCTGGACCTCCTCCCAGACTGGCTGAGCAAATGGCGACTGGCTGTCAATGCAGCCAAGTCCCAAGCGCTCGCCGTCACCAGGAGGCGAGACTTTCCGGCCCCTCTGAAGATCGGAGACGCCGAGATCCCGTGGGGCAAGACTGCGAAATATCTGGGGGTGATCATTGACAGGTCCCTCTCCATGGCAGCCCAGTGTCAGGCAGCGGTGAACGGAGCCAAGGCAGCGGTAGCCCAGCTGCACCCGGCCTACTCATCACCGCAGATCGAGCTCAACATGCGCGTAGCGCTGTTCAAACTGTATGTCCGCAGCCGCCTCACGTACGCAGCCCCAGCGTGGCACCATCTGCTCTCTGCCACGCGCAAACAAACGCTGCAGAGAGTTCAGAACAAGGTGCTGCGCCGCATCGCAGGAGCGCCGTGGTACGTGAGGAACGAAACCATCGCGAGAGATCTGCGCGTGGAGAGCGTTGAGGCGTTCGTAGCGCAACTCTCTAAGAGCCTTTTCGCGCGAGCGGACGCCTCGCGCCTCCCTGAGTTGGCCGACCTGGCGCCGTGGCATGCACGGCCGCCGGACCGCCACCGACTGCCCCGAGATGCTGTCCCAGAGGACATCGCGGAAATTCCGCCCCCCCACCAACGAAGAGGAGGAGACTGCACCGCGGCACCCAGCCGCGGTGCCCACTAACACCGTGGGATCGTTCTCCCCCCCTCCATTCCCCTGCGCCGGCAACTTACATGCCGGCGCATTTTAGTCTTCTTTTCCGCCTGGGGTCTGACGGCCGCGACAGCCCTATTGTCGTAACCGTCTACCCCACGGCGTAACTTCCCCCGGCCGCCAATAATAAAAAAGGCCGGGTTCGGAAGCTTTCCTCCCCTATTTCCCAGTAGCTTTCCCCCCGTCCGCTAATAATAAAAAAGGCCGGGGGCCGAAAGTAATTTCCCCACACTCATTTCCCAGGTCGCTTGGTCCGCAGGCGTGGTAGTGTGGTGCGTGCGGGAGTGGACCCATACACGTTCCCCTGGTCCCGGCCAGGGGCCCGCATGCACCACTGGTTAACCTGCCGCGTCTGATGTTCGATTGTGGCCTGGTCAGGCGTTGTAAGGTCTGTTGTTCCCATGGTTTTCCCCGCGTTCCGTCGCGGGGGTTTTTCCTAAAACTGTAAATATTACTGTATTTCCCATGTAGAGGGGCAAAGCCCCTGACCATGGTTTCCCACCCGAGGCCCCTTCGCGGGCCTTGGTGTGTGGGAAGTTGCGAGCGGGGCCTCATATCGCCGCGCAGTCTCGTCGTGACGTCGTCTCGCTGCACCGCTCGCCGCCGCGCCGGTAATAATAATAGTGCCGCCATTTTATGAAGACAGAAGATGTTATATAAACGCCTTGAAGACTGCAGCTACTTTGTGAAGATCCCTCTCGATGTAGGCACGATGTGAAGACGCGTAGTGTTGTGTTGTGAAGAATTCTTATTAGAAAAAGTCCTTTTCAGGGCTGGGTCACGTCCGGTATTATTACACGGACGGTTTCTTTCGTTATTGCGAACGTACGTTCTTTGCAGAACGATTTTCTTCTCTGTTTCATCTTCTACGACGAACGTTACATACAAAGACGGCGGGCGCCCCTTTCGGGGCGTGGTTTTCTTTGTTTCATTCGCCGAACGAACGTGTAGGTACTGCTACACTATCAATAAAACTCTCTCTGTGGATAAACTAGCATTTTTAGGGTTCCGTACCTCAAAAGGAAAAAACGGAACCCTTATAGGATCACTTTGTTGTCCGTCTGTCCGTCCGTCCGTCTGTCAAGACCCTTTTTCTCAGGAACGCGTGGAGGTATGAAGCTGAAATTTATATCAATTACTCAGGTCTACTGTCCCTTGAAGCTGTGAAAAAATCAAACTTCTAAGCCAACGCAATCAAAAGATACAGCCGTTTATGCCGCAAATTTTCGACACTTGCAAGGGAATCAAAACCTACAGGGTGCTCCCGTGAACTCAGAATCTTGAAATTTGGTACGAAGCAACGTCTTATAGCATAGATAAAGGAAAAATTACGAAAACCATAAATTTTTAGTTACATCACATAATATATATTTTTTTAATAATTTTAAACTTACTACCCATTTCCTCATAAACGCGTAGAGGTATTAAATTGAAATTCATACCAAATACTCAGGTCTATAATACCTTTAAGCTGTAACAAAATCAAACTTCTATGTCAACGCAATCAAAAGAAACAGCAATTTAAGCTGCATATTTTGAAACTCGCAAGTACTCGCAAGGGAATCAAAACCTAAAGGGTACTTCCAGTCGACCTAGAATCTTGAAATTTGGCATGAAGCAACGTTTTATAGCACACATAAAGGAAAAATTCCGAAAACCTTAAATTTTTAGTTACATTACAAAATATATATTTTTTAATAAATATAAACTTATTACTTTTTTCCTCATGAACGCGTAGAGCTATCAAGTTGAAATTCATATCAAATACTTAGATCTAATTGACCATAGTTATGACTCGATTGTCGTAATGAACGAACTTTGTAAACCTTGCAGGTTTGTACGGAACCCTCGGTGCGCGAGTCCGACTCGCACTTGGCCGGTTTTTTATTCTAAAAAGTTTACTGATAGATCTACCAACTTTTGGTTCTAATATCTACCTAATTCTACCAATTTTTGGCATGATGTCTACTGATTTTCTAAAATTTGGTATGACAACACTGACTACGTCTATTTCAATCTATGCTTTGTGTATCGTACTATATTTTACAATTTCATTTGAAAAAACAAAAGTTAATCAATAAACCATTCCTTTAGAATACTTGGTGAGAATGAGAAGTCAGGACACAGAGTCATTGGATCTAACAAAGGTATTTTTTTTTTGTTTTTCCAGTTATGTTACACCATTGAGATGTATGTTACACACTTTCTTTCTACACTTCTGTGAATAATTCATATTAAATTCTATTCTTTTTGCAGATAGCAGCTCTACAACAAAAAAGAACTTTGGCATTTGTAAATCATTATACTTTGTCAACAATACAGTTTATCAATAACTTTGCTAAGCAATGTGAAGAAAAATTAATGGCCTTTGAAAGAAAATTGGAAAAAATTAATGCAACTATGGTTCTGCTAGAAGCTCGGGTTTGTGATATAAATGATAATATTACAATGTTAAAGTTAAGGGCCCGGGTTACCCTCGAAATTTTATTTTTGTACAGGAACCTAGGTAATTACTATTTTAAGCTGAAAAATAACTCAAACATGTTAAATATTTTCATATGAGAAAATGATTTTGGTATTACATATGTATGAGAATTTCGAGGGTAACCCGGGCTCTTAAGGTTCCATTCATCCATCCAAGGCTATCTAACACTGAAAGAATTTTCAAATCGGACCACTAGTTCCTGAGATTAGGGCGTTCAAACAAACAAACTCTTCCCTATTTTCAGCTTTTGTCAATTCCAGAGATAAACACAAGTACTGAATCTACAAGCAAACAAGAAGATAATATCAGTGATGCATCTAATGACAATAATAACAATGAATTAGAAGATACAAATCATGATATAAATCAGACTGAACAAAATTTGCCACAGACAGAAATCAGCCCAGAATATGAAAGATTTGTGAAAATGGTTCATGTTGGTGTTCCCATTGAAGCAGTAAAATTAAAGTTGTCCTTAGAAGGATTAGATGTACATTTATTTGAGCAAATACTTGGGAATTAAGTATATAAACAATAGACACCTAAACCATTATGAAAAAAAATAGGTCAAGTGGGAGTTGGACTCGCACACTAATGGTTCTAAGGGTTCCGCACCAATATAGAGCAAAAATAGGGTCATTTGTATGGGCTCCCATACAAAAATTTGTTTAATTATTAATTTTATTTTAATTTTATTATTAATTATTAAAGTATAAAAACAATTGAGTATTATGTGAACATTTCAGGTGTCTACCTGTTGCAACCATTAAAATCAAGCAAAAAATTGCAAAAAATCATGTTTGTTGTATAGAAAATAAATAAATTATTTATTTTCTATACAACTTAAATATTTAATTTATTTTGTTTTTAGTATTTGTTGTTATAGCGGCACACAGTGGCGAAAATACCAAAAAACATTGCATAAACCTAAATTCTATTAATTTGTTATGAGAACGTTAAAACTAATAAGAATAAATAGTTTATAGCTCAACGTGATCTGTTTTCTGGGCAGGGCTGCCGATTATTCAAATAATATTAGAAAAAACGTGATGAATTAAGTATTTCAGTAATCTAAATGACAATTTTTTTTAAGCCATGGCTATTTTCTATTATGTAAATGACCGAAAGCCACGCTTTTGTCAAAAATTTGCAAACAAAAAAAAAGACATTTTTTTTATATTTCTGTTTCTTCATCTAATAAGCTTAAGTCTAAAGTAGTGAAAGTAGATTCTTTTTTAGGCGTCAACTTTCTTAATCCTGTAATTAATGGATCTGAAGAAACCATCAAACGCTGAAAGGTGTACGTCATGCATATTGTGCGCGAAAATTTTCGGGAGAAATGTTCTCTAAAATTTCTTATATCTTTGTTCCTGCTCTCCTGAGCATCTTCAGCAAGCAATCCGATCGCAACATTCATTGAGTCAATAATTTCCGGTCCATGTATCAGGATTTTATGTACAGTTGTTGGCATCGGATACCATGGGTAATTAAATATATATGCTGCAGCTGTTTGAAGACAGAAATCTTTGAAAGTTTCAGTTTTTATTTTATATCCACTTGATATTACTTTTAATACTGTGTAAAATCTTTCAATTATATTTAAATTGAATCCTGTGATTTCCGCAGTAACTCTGGCATTTTGAAAGATTTTCCTTGCCGTATTGCCATCCGTGGAAGTTCCTCCTCCTTGTCTGGGTTCATCAACATGTAGCCCCAATTTCTCCCAAAAATCCTTTTGAATCCGCTTCTTCTCTGCCTCTATGATACTTTCGTTTTCCTTTCTTGACCGCCATTTGCAGAGCTTCATTTTATAAGCAATGTGCAAAATGCAGTCAGCAAACCGAATCCAAGCGTGCAATGTTGAAATTCCAAACTCAAAGTTTTCTTTTTTAACAGGCTTGGTGATGGAATGTTTTATTCTGTTAAAATCCTTTGAAGTTAAGCCACAAAAGATAGCACCTCATTGCAGACTTTGTGCCTGTGATGGCATTGACTACTTTCCCATCAACCATTGTTAATTTTAAATCATGTCTCACAGTATAGTTGTCGCCATTAGTAGGAGTCAAAAGAGATATTTGATTTTTTACGTTTTCAGCTTGCAATAATGTTAAAGCACTTGTTTCTTGTGCCATCTGAAGCTTTAAAGGACGACAATACCGAGGAGATGATGGACGGGGATTTTGCCACACTAACTCCATTTTATCTTCATCTTGATAAAATAAACGAATTGGAACGATGGATGTGATAAACATGTATTGATCTGTCAAATCAGCTTCTTCAAATTTTTGTTTGTACTGAGAGCCTGAACCATCACACCCCCATTTTGAAATTAAGCAAAGCTTTTTCTTTTTATTGTCATCCAGGCTCGCTATCACTTCATTTAATGACAACAATAACCTTTCAACTGGGTCAAGTAAATTTTGAAGAGGTACTTCGGCGGTAGCTTCTGTAAACAACATTCCTGATGGGTAGCATCTTTTTTTAGCATCTGTGAGTCACAGATGCTAAAAAAAGAGTGTGACTGTCTCATAGTTGGGATATAACTTGCAATTTGCCTCTAACGCAGTAGATCTAAACAAGTTATACTGATGTTTTGTGAGTTCCCCTTCTATTAAAAGTGATAGTGCTTTCTCTGGAGAATGGGTACCGTGCACACATTGGGGCAATTTATTCAAGTCATATTTTTCTGAAATAGTAGCTTTAATAGTTTTAGATTTCTCTAACTCACCAACCGCCCTTAAATTCATTTGTGCCGCATAAGATAATTCAGATGAAGTAAACTGATTTCGTATATTTTTTGTCTTCTGACGCTTAGATCTTTCCGAGCATTCATCGAACTCTTTTTGGTCGACCTTCTGAAGATCCGCTTTCTCTTTTGCGTGGCACAACAAACGTCACAAATGCATGCAAACATCTGTCGAAATTCCGGTGAGATTTTACAAGCTTTTGCTTGTAAGTATATACAAATTTACTTAACGTGCTCCTTATTTCGCTTGAAACCTCAATGTTAAGGGCCCGTTTCACCTCTTCACAAAGGTACTGCATTTTATCCGAATGTTTGGTTGACGTACACTGTCTGTAGTTACTAATAAGAGTCCGTCTACTCATAGAAATTTCGGTTTCGGTAGAACCTGAAATGAAAATTATCACAATTAAACGAAAAATTTTATAACAAAAATTGGGACAACAGACGTGATATTATGTATGTATATATACATATTTAGGTTGATAAACAAAATTATTAATGTTACTTTCAGAAACAAAATCAGTCCTCGAAGATATCTCGCCATCGTCGTCTCGTCTGCTAGTTGAACCTAAAAACGTGCATTAAAA
Source organism: Lysandra bellargus (assembly GCA_905333045.1). Taxonomy (NCBI): domain Eukaryota; kingdom Metazoa; phylum Arthropoda; class Insecta; order Lepidoptera; family Lycaenidae; genus Lysandra; species Lysandra bellargus. The sequence goes on from HG995326.1 coordinate 8,207,965, forward strand.
TTTAGAAAGGAAGCAAAATGCGATATTTTACCACAAATAAAGAAATGTAATCGAAAACTGTACAAAAACAATCAAATAAGTTTTGCTCGAAAATATACAAATTTATTTATATATCATATTACTTTGTTCTAGTGTATAACGCGCATTAAAAATTAGCTTGGTTTAGCTAACAGATGTATAACGCTTTTATTATGACCATTTCCAACGATGGATATGGCAAGAAATCATACTTTTATACAATGAACGTAATATTTAATAGTAAATTAGACACTACGACATTTGCAACCCTAAAAAAACAAAAAATTATCATAAATCATACATTCTAGGCAAACTTAACTATATATCTTACCTCCAGGAATGGAATCCATAGCAGATGTTAACAGGATTTGTAGGAAAATACCACGAAAAATTAATTTTACTTCAAGTTGAAAAAACACAAAACGCATCCGCACTTCGACAAGTCAAACTTTGGACTGAGTTTTAACAAGCTAGGGGCAGGGATTTTGGTCGACTTCGACGCAGGTAGATAGCCCGGTCTATTGTTTTAAGTCGCACAAAAAAAGAAACTGGTTTCGGATTACTTTTAGATTTTTAGTTTATGCCATGTTTTTCGGTATTTTCGCCACTGTGCGGCAACAGAAATACAATATAATCTGTGAAAATTTCAACTCTAGATATTACCATTCCTGAGTTACAAGCCTGGAGACAGACAGACAGACATACATTGAAGTCTTAGTAATAGGGTTTTTACCCTTTGGGTAATAAGTTCATTGGTTGCAATAAAGTTATATTATGACTAAATTGTATTTCTTTAAAAAATAGACTTTAAGTACCTAATAAACTCAAATAAAATGGCACCTGCCCCCCTATTCTGTATCGTACATTTTGTGAGTTAATCACTGAGTTATTAACGAAACTGAGGAGTGAGTAACGGAGATATTATATTTTGTAAGTGTGACTGTAATAGGATACGCAGAATAATATTATTATACAGGTGTATTATTCTACTTATAGTACGCGATGGTTTACTCTGCTAACTAAAAAGAGTGAAATTATTATTTTTAACAAAAATTAAAACCGACTTCCATGGTAAAAACAATAATAACATCCTTATAATATTAACTAAAAAGTATTAAATAATTATTCCTATCTAATAGCGCATTTTTCCGAATTCGGCTAAAACTCAACTATTTCTGTACTTACTCAATCTTCATAATAATTTTGAAGTCGGTGCCAGTTCCAAAAGTTTCAAATATTCTGTCAGAAAACTGAAGATTCAGCTGTATCTGGTCCCGATTACCGACATCAAAATGATTAATATTTTGTACAGAAATAGTTGAGTTTTAGCTGAATTCGGAAAAATGCACTATTAGATAGGAATAATTATTTAATACTTTTTAGTTATTATAAGGATGTTATTATTGTTTTTACCATGAAAGTCGGTTTTAATTTTTTGTTAAAAATAATAATGTTATATACTACGAATAATAAAAACTAAGGAAGAGTAACTCCGTCAAAAAACATGATTCAACTCTTTCAGCAGTGGTCCCCAACATTTTTTTCATGCGGGCCACAAACATGTAAAAAAATTTTTAGGGTTAAGAAATAACACTATTTAAATTAACGATTTAAAAGTAGAAAAAAATTAACGACTATCACAGTAAAATACGTTATTTTTCCGGTGGGCATGAATTTCAAAATTGTTTAACATCACGCGGGCCACAAATAAAGTCCCGGCACACACTGGGTAATTTGTATTCTGTGGCGCGGCCCGCGGGCTGCGGGTTGGGGATAGCGGCTTTAAAGGTATTATTACTGTAAATTTAAATAAAACCAAAGTTTAAATAAAAAAATCTTGAAATTTGTATCTCATTTTTATTTCAGCTTAAAATTGGATCATCTGTCCCTTCCTCTTCTTGTCTCCTCCAAGCTCGAAGTGTTTGCAACGCTTGAGTGCTACTTGGGACCTTACTTTGCAGTCAGCGCATTCTAGTCGAAGCACAATTTTCTTGGTAGTCTTAGCCTAAAAACAAGAAATAATTCAATTAATTAATTGTACCTGAATTTTTAAGAGAAAACTTATCTCATTCTCATGTTCAGAGTCAAGTGTCGGACCAATAGCAAAGTTACGTTCATCTCATAAAACTTGTGGCTACAATGACAAATTGACTCAAATATGCTCAAATGAACAAGAATCTATATTAATAATTTCGTGCAGGGGTACGGTAGACTCAATCGAAACCTTATGTGAATAATAGAAAATAAAAAATATCGTACGTGTAATTGATTGGACTGTCATGTCATATCTGTCTGTTCTGTCTATCTGTTCATTAATTAATTACAATTTAAACACGACCGGTTTCGAAATAAATCATCATCAGGTGTACTTAACGTCGGTAGTTTTAAATAATTATATATAATCAAAACAAATATTAGGGTTATCAGCATGAAGCTATAACAGAGGAGCTGTCATAATCAAGTTTCCTTATAAAACGACGCGTGACAATTTGCGGGGTGAGGGGCACTGAGGGGGTGTCAAGCTTCGCCCACTTTTCAATATTTCATCTATCGGCTAAAAGCAAAACTACTAGCTTAGGTCGATGTTGATGTTACTACGTAGTTCAGCTATCTTACACTAGATGTCATTTTGTTTTGAATATTATGGGACGTACTCAGAACTTTAAAAAATGTATATGAATTAGGTATAATAAGGTCATCAATAAAATTAGGGTCAGATTTTGACTGATTTTTAAAATCCATACTTCCTACTAATATTATAAATGCGAAAGTGTGTCTGTCTGTCCGTCTGTCCGTCCGTCCGTCTGTCTGTCTGTCTTATGCCGGAAAAATGTACGGTTCCCGGGCGATAAATTAATTTTGACGCAACGGAGTTGCGGGCGTCATCTAGTGTAAAATAAGGGGACAAACGAGTAAACGGGTCACCTGCCGGGCTAGCACGGCCACCAGTAGAAATGCGAAAGTATGGACAAACTGTGGACATAAACTAAAGGTGCCGTTCCGATCTTTACCGCGGCTAATCGCGACCGATTAAAATTCAATTAAAATGCAACTTTATGACAGACTATAATATTATATGTTATAATCTCATAAAGTAGGCTATTATTTGAATTTTTAGGACTATAGTCTGTCATAAAGTGGCATTTTAATTGAATTTTTCGGAACGAAAAAAGATCGGAACATCACCTTAAGTTTATCTCCAGAGTTTGTCTATACTTTCGCATTTCTACTGGTGGCCGTGCTAGCCCGGCTGGTGGAAAGCAACTTTCGTCGCCCATGGACACTCGCAAGTCGCACCATCCGAAGAGCTGCAGGTGCGTTGCCGAACTTTTATGAGGTAATAGGGTAACTAGAGGGTATAGGTACTCGGTATTATTTAGGAATATATATATAAGTACCCTTTTTCAAAATTTTCATGAAAATTTTTTAATCAATTACCTACGGCTGCACTGGCCATCCGGCCTAAGATGCGCAAACGAGAAAATCTCGAGATATCTCACTCTCGTGTGTAGTTATATTGTCGATAACGACATAATGTCAAAATCATTTTTTGACATTATGTCGATAGATTTTGAAGACAGATCTACACGAGAAAAAATGTATGACATGTTAGGGTCAATAGAGATGAAGAGAAAAGCAATCAAACATCGATAAAACGTGTAGACAAAATTTTCTCGTTGGCGTTGCCTCTAGCATAAGAGGTCAGGTCAGAGGCTTATCGATGCCTTACTTCCTCAACCTCGTATCTTAAAAAATAATAACTTTTCAGGAGACGAAAAAAACTGATTATCTTATTTTTTCTTAGTAATTGTACAAAACTGAATATGAGGTTATTTGATAGGTAAGAATGCCTACGCAAACACCATATAATGACTAACAGCATAAAAAATACTATTTCAATAGACGATGAACCAACCGAATAATATTCGTATTTTTTTAAGATACGAGGTTGAGAAAGTAAGCCATCTTTATGTCAGCGCGCGTCAACATTAGCAAACAAAACTGATAATGTGATACTTAGGGTGGGTTGCACCAACTTAACTTTAACTACAGTGCAAAATGTCAAATCTCTGGTTAAGACCCATTTTCATCAAGCAGTGTTAAATAAATGGCTTGTTAGATCAGTAATTAATGGCCTGTTAGAGCTATCGAGCGTTCCACCATGCCCTAAAGTCATGTCAAATCACCTAACATGGTGTTAAATTTTTTCCTGAAAATTTACTGTGTTGTTAGGGGGCGTCCACATATTACGTGAGGTGTTTTTTTTTTACCCCCCCCCCCTCCCCCTCTGGTGAGATTCCGTGAGATTTTATTCAACAAATCTCATTTCAAAATGTGGGTTTCTTACGAAAACGGTTCGTTTGACAGTCAGTACATTTTATTTCGAACGAATTTGTGAATTATCTTCATCGTGTAACGATTACGCTTATTATGATAAAATCTTAAGCATACATACAATCTGGATGAAATGGACTAAAATAGTATTATTTTGTTGAGAAAAAATTACGTGAGATTTGCCGAGACCCTCCCTCTCCCCAATGTGAGATTAGATGAGATTTGTTTTGACCCGCTCCCCCCCCAAACACCTCACGTAATTTGTAGACGCCCCCTTAAAAGAAATATTTTTTCTGACGATTTTTATGGATAATATTTTTTTATACTCTCAATCTCGTTACCTGAAGCTTGAATAAAAAAATAAACGCAACAGACATCTGTCAATTTCGCCGGTCAAAGTAAAGGTTAAAGTTAAAGCTAAATTTAGCCTTAACTATAACTTTAACCTTAACTTTGACCACGCCTCTGGTGCAACCCACCCTTAAAAAAATTTAATTCTAAATACGGCCCTGGACATATTGCTACGTTTCAAATAGTTGTCCTAGATGTCGACAGATGGCGCTTTATAAGTACTATGATAAAGCTATATAAGTACCGTTTTAGCTATTAAATGTATTGAAAACAAAGTGTATAACAATTTAAAGTATTCAAGTATGATAATTGCAACAAACTTATGCAAAATTAAACGCATTTACGTCTGTATTATCTTTCAAAGGTTTGGCCATCTAGTGTCAAGTAGTATAATTAACGCTGAAAGATGAAATGTTCTAGAACTTTTGTATTTAAATTACATTTAGAATTATTTATGGATGAAATGTGATGTTATTTATACTATCAGAACGTCTGTCTGAGTAACTTTGACATTGTAAAACACAATAGTTCATCCTTTCCTTGTTAAAAACGCAGAAAACACCAATTTATTGGGATTCTCGTGACGTGTGCACCTGACAAACGCCGAAAGCACTTGAAATCAACAGACATAAAAAATATGGGAACCTGTTAAACGACCAGACTTGCCTTTCCAATTCAATATTATTACAAGACATTTAAATTATTATTACGTATACATTAATTTATATATTTACAAATCACCGCTAATTTAATTTATTGACCTGATATTTATTAATTTTACATATTTTATGGCCATTTTATTATATTTATAGACATTATTTAATTTAGTTTAATTTATTTGACATTGGTATAGATATTGACATTTTATAAATTTTAATATTGTGGACAACTCAATTAAATTATTGGTGATGTAATTGGACAATTGTATCGATATTAATTTGTTTGACATTGTGTACATTTATTTTGACATTTAAAAATTTGTTAATTATTTTTTAAATTTAACAATTATTATTTATTTTAGTATCTGACATCTGTATACGTGACATAATGTTATTAATTTATCAATATAAAAGGGTAACTAATACAACTAAATATTAATTTGAACATATGTATAAAATAGTATTTGTAAGAAAAATTCTACCAAATTGTAAAAAAATACCATGACGCTGACAACCCTAATATTTGTTTTGATTATATTTAATTATTTAAAACTACCGACATTAAGTACACCTGATGATGATTTATTTCGAAACTGGTTGTGTTTAAATTGTAATTAATTATTGAATATAGTGGAAAAAGTGCACGCAATATTGTATTTCATTTGTGTAGAAAAAAATATTGATTTCGAGTCGACAACTTCTTTGGAGTATTTCGTTAAATTCTAATGGCACTGACAACAAACTTCACGCGCCATCTTGCTGTAAACTGACACATGCCATTGCTCATTTTCTACCTGCAGCCGGCAGTCATGGCGCACCCTTTTTTTGTTGCTTTTGTTTGTTATCAGTGCTATCAGTCATCAGCGTCTCAACAATTAGTAATTAATGTGTTTTGCAGCCGGCAGTCATGGCGCACCCTTTTTTTGTTGCTTTTGTTTGTTATCAGTGCTATCAGTCATCAGCGTCTCAACAATTAGTAATTAATGTGTTTTTGACATCTAAGGAATTTTAATTCCTTATACATACAATTTTGAATTTGGTTTTATCTTTTTATAATAGTATTGGAACAAAGTTCCTTATGGCGCGTTCGGAGTAAAGAGCGCTAGACAGAACGATATTTGACCTTGACACTTTTTTATTAGTACCTGCATTGTAGGGGCAGAGGGCGTTGATAGTATTCCCGTGCGTCAACTAGATGGCATTTTTTGAAAATAATTAATGGCGACGCGTTGTTCTTGGGCGTCAATAGATGGTGTTTTTTTAATAATATTTTTGAGTGTATATGTTAACAGGTTTTTTGAACATAAGAAATACTTAACTTCGTTCCATTTGGGTGTCCCTTGGCACCTCTCAAGTTTTTTTAATTTCAAAGATAAAACCGATTTCTAAATTCAGATGCTGATATTATAGACTAATATACGAAAACGCGGCAATTCTGGAAATTTTACATACATACGGTTCGAAATTCGAATTGATAACCCTTTTTTTAAGTCGGTTAAAATACCTAAAAAATACCTACCTACTATATTATTGTTTTTAAAATTAGTAAGTAGGCACTTAGCTACCAGCCCATGTAGAGAAGAAAGACTGAATGCAAGAGAAATTATTAACCTTATGCTGTATCGACACATGCCGCCGGATTATACCGGCGCGGCGGCACGGTCGGCGCGGCGGCCCGGCCGCCGGCTAACCACATATGCCGCCGGCTTCGGTGGCAAGGCAGGCTGTAAGCCGACTGCAAATCCGGCGGTATAAGCCGGCGGCATGTGTGGATGCGCCATTAGATAATGTTGATTTGAAATAAAAATGTTTAAGTATGTAAAACTTTTGCAGTTTAATTTAGTATTTTTAAATATAATGAGCTAAGCTAGTTTTTCCCAAAGTGTGGGTCCGCAACCCACTGGTGGGTAGATTCTGGGTGGGCCCTGAAACTATAGGATGATTGTCTACTTACGTATGTTTCTTAATTGAAATGGGCGTGGTGACGAGCTTTAGAAAAGGCCCAAGACCAGCAGTGAACGTCAGTAGGCTGATGATGATGATATGGTGGCAAACTACGATAAGAATTAACGGGTAAATGCTGCGGCAGCAACATACCGCTGCTTTTTTGTCTTTATGACACAAGGTGGGCCACAAATTTAAAATTTCTTGTAGATGGGTCGCGGTCCTGACAAGTTTGGGAAACACTGAGCTAAGCTATACGAATCTTTACGAGTCTTGCTTTGCTTAATATTTCTTAAGAAAAGAAGACGACACAAATATTTACCTACATTTTGTACATAGATGTGTATTGAGTTACAAGTATACCCGAGCGAAGCCGGGTTTTCATCTAGTACAATATAATCTCACTGTTATGTTTAACCTTCAAGAGGGCACGCGCTATTTTGTAACGGCAGTGGTCGCATGTAACCTAAAAGACGTCATAGGTGAATTTGGGAAACAAAACGCTTTTCATTCAACATTATTTATTATTTCATAAATTTAATTATTACTCTTTTTAAAAGTAATTAGTTCACCCAGTAAATTAAACATATTTTTAGTAAAAACTTAGTTATAAAATCCGATGACCCAAAGTAGCTTATCTTGTGTGAAAAGGGGCAGAAAAATTGATCGGAATTTTCTTATCCTAGTTCCAATTTTTTCTTCATCTAGCAATAACACTTGGTGTTATCGGTCAACGACGACTTAGGTTTATAAATAAACATAGAATTTGCCTTAATTATGTGAAAAATACATATAAAATTATAAGAGAGGCGCGCGGAGTCTTTTCGACGCCGGCGCCGAGACCAAAACATTGAGTTCCTTGCTGCAAAGGGCATGCGGAGAGTAAGTGTAAGCTATTTATTTTTTAGATAGATAAATTAGGAAAAGCTACTGGGGGAATGATACAGATTTAACGAGAAATATCGATAATATCAACGAAAATGTATTGAGGGGAGTCGATTCGACGCCGCGCGACCGCTTGAAGGTTAACAGGTTATTATTTTAATGTATACTAGCCTTCTTTTTGAAGATGGGTTTTGACTGACCACCATAACCTTGCTGTTTACGGTCGTAACGTCTTCTACCTTGAGCAGCATGCCTTTCCTTAGATTTTTTGTACTGTGAAACCTTGTGTACCTTGTGTACTTTACATTTTTTGCAGTACGTCCTACGTTGTTTTGGTACGTTCACCTGAAATCAGTTGTTTTTATGAAAGAAATTGAAGTACACGCGTATCCTAACAGTAGGAGCGAATCCATTTTGCATAAATGGACAGCTTTAAGTCACACACAAATAAGGATTTCAATGGATTAATATTAAAATTGAAACGCACCATTTTTACAGATAGTATGAATCGGATATCACGAAATTGAAAGACCGGACATTTGACAGCTGACAGTATCTACAGACTACAGTCTACACTACAGGCTCTACAGATAATATTGTATAATTCTTCTCCTTCTGGCTTCTACAAATATAAAAATCACTTTTGCCAAATCGCTACTTCAGGAAGGCAGATATCGTTATTTTTTCATAACGTTAATACCAGGGCTTCAAATAACGTTATTTTTTCATAACGTTACTCATTACTGCTTCAAGGGCATAGATAACGTTATGAAAATTTACCCGATATTAAAAATAACGTTAAAAATTGATATTAGTAACGGTTAATGTTATAACGTTATATAGGATTTATAACGGTAAATATATGTTCTTTGATAACGTTATAGTCCGTTAAGAAAGTCATGACAAGCGGGAAATTTTTCTTAAAGTAATCACGCTTATAAGGTGTATTTTTTCTTTGTATTTTCACACAGAACGCTTATTACATTTTAAATATTGTCACCTTGCACATTTTTATCTCGAATTAATAAAGTTCTAATATGTTTTATTTCATTTAAAAAAATTCCCGCCTGTCATGACTTTTTTGACAGACTATACTTTTTGTGAATTATGTACATAATTTAATCAGTCAGTTCAGTATGCAGTATGCACAAAATTAAACAAGAGTCTAGACGTGTCTGGTGACCAGTATAATATACACCATATTATAGGAAAAATGACGTCTAATAAGAATGACATGGTCAGTAGTTCAGTACTCAGTATCTTTGTTCAAATATGACTAATTTATGGTTTGAATAGTAAATTATTGTATTGCCAGCACGTGCGCCGTGCGCTGGCTGCCGGGCGGACTCCGTTGTTTTGCAGACGACGGGGCGGGGCGTTTTTGTCCACGATGGAATAAAGATCGCGTCTGCCCGTCGATGTCTGCAGCTGCCCTCGCCACGTAGTACACAAAGCACATGACGGGTGAAGGCAGTCAGTTTAGGACGTTCGTTCTAGTGGAGATAGAGAGAATAGAGCTAGCTGCCGCCCCGCGCCACCGCGCCGTCTGCGTTACTGCTTTTTTTTATGAAATAAGGGGGCAAACGAGCAAACGGGTCACCTGATGGAAAGCAACTTTCGTCGCCCATGGACACTCGCAGCATCAGAAGAGCTGCAAGTGCGTTGCCAACCTTTTAAGAGGGAATAGAGTAACAAGGGAGGGTAGGGAAGGGAATGGATTGGGGAGGGTAGGGAAGGAAATAGGGAAGGGAATGGAATAGGGGAGGGTAGAGAAGGGAATAGGGTAGGGGATTGGGCATCCGGTAAACTCACTCACTCGGCTAAATACAGCGCAAGCGCTGTTTCATGCCGGTTTTCTTTGAGAACGTGGTATTTCTCCGGTCGAGCCGGCCCATTTCGTGTCTAAGCATGGCTCTCCCACGTATACTATACGCATGTTAAAACTGGTTTGTGTGTGTGATCCAAGGTGGGCAGCCGCGGACATGCCGCGCGATCTTTTTGCCCTTGGCGCGACCTTTTACAGACTCGATCACACAAAAAGCGTGACGTCTGTGGCACGCCATATTATAGGATTCCCTTTGTGCTATCGTTTAAAATTGAACCACATACATTAGGGTTTCTGTGTGTTCTGTCGTAGTGTATCGTCATTCGTCGCATACGACCTTTCGACAGCGTGCGTAGGCCGTAGCTAACAGCTGATTGTACGAACGTAGTACGAACACAAGATCGTTGACCGCGCGCGGCACGCTTCTTATTGCTTATTTGGAGTAAAAATAATAAATTTTAAAAATTATTTTAAATATAAAAAAATAAATTTAAATTTTTTTTTTTTTTTTAGCTTTTACTGTTTGTTGACTTTTCGTATTACCTTGCTTATTTAATTATGCAATATCTTCATAGCCGCAGGGTTGCCTGGAAGAGATCGCTTAAAGCGATAAGGCCGCCCTTGCCCACATTTTAATGTAAATATGTTAAATTAGTCGAACTAGTTCTAGTACCAATTTGTGAGCAATAAAGAGTTATCTATCTATCTATCTATCTATCTATCTATCTATCTAAACTCCTAAAAATAGGTACAAATCTCACAAAAAAAGTGGGCTGCGAGTGAGATTTAGTGCACCGTGCACGATCGCATACCTGATACCAGAAAATAACGTTATATTTACCGTTATTATTATAACGATATTTGTTCGTTTATACTTAAGAGCCCGGGTAACCCTGGAAATTCTCATACATACGTAATACCAAAATCATTTTGTCATACGAAAATATTTAACATGTTTGAGTTATTTTTCAGCATAAAATAGTAATTACCTAGGTTCCTGAACAAAAATTAACTTCAAAATATTTAAACACTAAAAAATAGACTAAAACACTCAAAAATTTATAAATAATTAGTAAATTTACTACAAAATATTTTAATACTAAAAAATATTTTTTAGAGTTGAAATATTTTATAATTATAATATTTTATAATATTTGATAACGAGAAAATATCGTTATAACAATAACGGTAAATATAACGCTATTTTACTAAACATCGTTAAAAATAACGTTATCTGGCTACCATTATGAAAATAACGGTACGTAACGATATTTTTTCTGTTATTCGATAACGTTATGAAGCCCTGCGTTAAGAGGCCGGGCTACCCTCGAAATTCTCATACATACGTAATACCAAAATCATTTTCTCATACGAAAATATTTAACATGTTTGAGTTATTTTTCAGCTTAAAATAGTAATTACCTAGGTTCCTGTACAAAAATAAACTTCAAAATATTTAAACACCAAAAATTTTTTTTTGTGTAGGTATAATTTTTTTTTTACTAAATTTACTACTAAATATTTAAGCTTAAAACAAACCTAAGCGTCAGTGACAGGGGACGCGGTACGCGATACGGGAGCGTCTGCAACGTGAAACTGGCCGTGCACACCTGCGCGACTACGGTGCGAACCGTCAAACGTTAATATCATGACACAATCTATCAAAACGTATACAAATCAAAAAATCATCAACTAAAGAGTTGTAGAAAATAATTTTTAAAAAGTTTTTAAAAAAGAAGTCTAGTTATGTACACTTCAAAAAACGCGTCTGACAACTTGACGCGCACGTTTCGCTTGCCGACGCGAACATCCCGCGTCGCGGTCGTGCAGGTGTGCACAGCGCCATAAGATTACATGGGCAGCGTCCGCCGCGCGGTAGACGCTACCGCTTCGCAGTCGCTTTGGTCGCGTAGGCTTGTGCAATCCTTTAAACACTAAAAATAGAGTAAAACACTAAAAAATATATAAATAAATTGTTAATTTACTACAAAATATTTAAATACTAAAAATATTTTTTAGAGTATAAATATTTTGTAGTAAATTTACGTAGATAGAGTAAAAGTCAGGGCTTCAAATAACGTTATTTTTTCATAACGTTATTGCTTCAAGGGCATAGATAACGTTATGAAAATTAAACCGATACTAGAAATAACGTTATAAATGTATTTAATAACGGTAAATGTTATAACGTTATATAGGATTTATAACGGTAAATATATGTTCTTTGATAACGTTATAGTCCGTCAAGAAAGTCATGACAGGCGGGAAAATTTTCTAAACATAATCACGCTTTTAAGGTGTATTTTTTCTTTGTATTTTCACAGAGAACGCTTATTACATTTTAAATATGAGTGAGATTTGGTGCACCGTGCACGATCGCATACCTGATACCAGAAAATAACGTTATATTTACCGTTATTATTATAACGTTATTTTTTTGTTATGCCATAACGAAAAAATATCGTTATAATAATAACGGTAAATATAACGTTATTTTACTAGATATCATTATAAAAATAACGTTATCTGGCTACCATTATGAAAATAACGGTACGTAACGATATTTTTTCTGTTATTCGATAACGTTATGAAGCCCTGGTAAAAGTATAGATTGCTGGATATTTCCTTTTTACTCACACAAAGAAAGAGATAGTTAATTACGTATTGCTTGTGGAGAAAAGAGATAAAATAATTATTTTCTATCCCTCACCGCGTGGCTGGCCATTTTTTCCAATGTGATGCTCCTACAGAAGCATATCAAAGTTTCAGACCAATAAAAAAAGATAGACAGAGCCATCCATGCTACGCGGTGAGGCAGGCAATAAGAAGCCGATACGGTCATAGGAAGCCGGCCGCCCGCCATTCCGGTTTCAACGAGTGACGGCGCATGTCGTTTTCATCTGTGTCAAGAAAATCAAAATATGCCGTCCTGCATCGTTAAATGGTGCAAAAACAATTCTTGTGCTCAAAAGAAACCTTGTGGGATTACGTTTCACAAGTAATTAGTTGAATATTTATGTATTACCACCGAAATAACTTTATAATAATAATTTAATTTATTAGTTTTAAAAATTGTCTCGGGAGTCTCGGAACACAGAACCTCAACCAGTGCTGCATGCTGGTCGCAAGATATTTTTCCCCATAATAGGGGAAAAATATTATTACGTGCTGTATTATCCTGACAAATGTTTATTTTTAACCTAAAATTCGTTATTCATTTAAAATCTATTAATATAAATAAAATTGGAGTGTCTGTTTGTAGTATTGAAAGATTTTTTTACTATTTGCATATTAATCTGTATACGATACATACTGCATACACCAAACAACATTCTTTACAATTTTTGTCTGCATGTATGTCTGTCTGTCTGTCTGTCTGTTCTTAGTTGAAACACATAATTTATTAGATATAGATATTTAAGTATTTACTTTTTTCAGCAATTACTAATGAATGATGATTAACAATCTAGTTTGATAGCAACTTTTGTAGTCATTACTTAGTAGCTTAATAAGACTGCTACCGGATGGGAGTTTGACAATCTGAAACCCTGAGTTGGCAACATTATTTTTTTGCACACAAGCGCACGCCTAGCGTATTTATGCTAGGCGTGACGCACACATTGATCGACAGCGACTTCACCCCATTACCTGTAAATACTCCGTCTTCCTTTTTTTATTGGTCTGAGATCAAAGTTTGACGTTTCGTACACAAACAGCTGTGATTTATACATTTTGTTTGATTTAACTATTATTTGTAACGTTAGAAGTAGTGGTTGGTGTTTTTCTTATAAACGGTGTATTTGAACTACACTAATATAGTGGTGGGATGTAGTGTTATGGGTTGTAAAAGCAATACATTAAGGAAAATTGAGGGAATATCTTTTCATAAGTAAGTTTTTAAAAATTTCGTTATATTTTAATAGCATCACAGTTTTTATAAATTTACATTCTTTAATTATTAAAATTGTGCACAATAAGCATACATTTTTCTAAAATTAGCATTTAATACATTGTATTTTAAGTATTTTGTTTTTATAACTTCAAATGCCAGTGTTGCCAGATATTGCTTACATTAATTACCCTGCTAATGGGGAATATATAAATATGTTTTTTCCACATTTTGTTGTTTTTAACCGACTTCAAAAGGGGAGGTTATCAATTCGACGCGTATGTATGTAATATTTAGAAATACAAAAACTATGATACAAAAACTGGGCAGCTCTCTAGAACTGCCCAGTTTTTGTATCATATGCTAGTATAGACTATCTAGATCGGGTATCCGATCTATGTTGGATATCCGATCTAGATCGGGTCTGAACAAATGTGCCAAATTTCAAAAGTGTATGTATGTATGTTTTTATGAATTATGTTTGTGTTTGCATATCTCAGGAACTACAAGTCCGATTTAAGTAATTTTTTTTTGTTGTACTTGGTATTGTTCAACTTAGGGAATACTGCAAGTTTCGTCAAAATCGGTCTAGTAGTTTTGAGATAACATAATTTTAATTCTGAATAACGTACAATTTTGAAGTCAGTTTTATACTTTTAAAATACTAAGTATTCCAATAAAATTATGTATCCGAATTTTTTTTTTTTTTGATTTCCTAATGACCCTGAAATCCGTAAATTGTGGATAACTGTCACAAATAAACAAAATTGGGACCCAGCACTTGGTTCAAGAATATGCAGTGAACATTTTAATAAAGAAGAATTTTTCAATCATGGAAAGAGAACATTTCTTAAACCGAACTCTGTGCCTGTCAAGGTAATTTATTTATACTTAATTACTTCTTGTCTGTGTACAGAAATTAAGGCGACGCCTTGATAATTTGGCTGTAGCGATATCGATTTTTCTCAGCAACGACTAAAGCTAAGAAATTAAAGTTAATTGTCAGTATTCATCATGTCTTTGTCTTTGAATTGCCCATAGCATAACACGATTGGTCAACTTTTATAACACAGAATAATCAATCAAAAAGACCTCTGTAAAAGAGGGATTCCTATTTTGCCAACAGATGAGAGTGATTTAAGCTTCCAAAATTTGTACATAGATTGGTTCAAGCATACACTATCATCTGCCCATAGCTTATATGAAATATATTTATGGTTTCTAACCGACTTCAAAAAAAGGAGGTTATCAATTCGACGCGTATATATGTAATATTTCCAGAACTGCCCAGTTTTTGTATATGTTATTCTATATCAGCGTCTGAACATATATATGCCAAATTTCAAGTGTATATATGTATGTATGTTTGTTCGCATATCTCCTTTATCTTTTTAAAATACAGTTACTAAATTACGCGACAAAAACCATTTTTTGCTGGTCCATTGCTTGTTTTCTATGAGAAGCCGGGCCGGCCTCTCAAGGAAAACAAGCAAACTAAAACATATCCAACACGGCTTTTTTTACTTTAACGCGGCGTCACCTTAAATTAATATTTTTTTTTATTACAGCTCCTACATTCTAAGAGCAAAGCATCAGGTAACCCATCGCGTGAGACCTGTGTTGCGCCGATGGAAGTGGACAATGATGTATTAATGTCTGTAGAAAACTTGAACGTTCCTTGTATAAGTAGTTGATCATAACGGCACACATTTTCATAAATAACCACCAATAGGCGCGATAGTTTTTCCGTAAAGTGTACTACAAAAGTAGTTCAGGTTGTGGGTAATAGAAGGGGTCACTTCGCTCGCCCTAATAACATGTTCATAATTTCAACAAAAAATCATCGCTATGTAATTTAGTCTATAGACGGTTATAATATTATTATTATAACCGTTTAAGCAAATGTGCCAAATTTCAAAAGAGAGTATAATGTGTATTTTTTATGTTTGCGTTATCTCTGGAAGTACATACCTAAAAGTCCGATTTAAGTAATTATTTTTTTGTACTTAGGGAATACTTCAAGTTTCATGAAAATTAATTCAGTAATTTTTTATTAATAGCTCGAATTCCTAAAAACTTTAATCTGTATTTATTATTATTTACAGAATTCATCTCCCAACATCACGCCACGTACATTAAAGAGAAAGTGGAAGAATCAACAGAAGGTTTCCGAGAGGAGGTTAAAAAGGTTAAAAGCGCTTCGCGAGAAAAGTCGTCGATTAAATAAAAAGGTGGCAGATTTATCAAACATTATTTCCGAATTAAAATCAAAATTATTAGTATCTGATTAAAATTGCGAGTTACTTGCGTCAATTGAGACTACAAATAGAGATTTTTTTTAAAAACTGTTATGCCCAGAGACTTCTAAAGGAAAATATTCTCCATCGCTTCGGAAATTTGCATTATGTTTACATTTTATTAGTCCAGCCGCGTACACTTTTGTGAGGAAAGCGTTTAATAGTTGTCTTCCTCATCCGTCAACACTACGTTCTTGATATAAAAGCATTGACGGAAATCCTGGATTCACAAAAGAGTCTATAGAATGCGTAAAAATTCTAGCCAAGCCAAAGTTGAGGGTAATAACGTTTATTGTGCTTTAAGTATTGACGAAATGGCTATCCGAAAACACCTTCAGTGGGACGGAAAAAAATGTGTAGGGTTTGTTAATTTTGGGGAAGTATTAGAGGGTGATAGTGTGGCAATTGCTAAAGAAGCCTTAGTATTTATGCTTACAGCCATAAATCAATCGTGGAAAATTCCAGTAGGCTATTTTCTAGTAGATGGTTGCAGCGGTGACCAAAAGGCAAATTTAGTTCAACAATGCATTGCATTGTTGGATGAATGTAATGTGTACGTAATTTCCTTGACATTTGACGGCTGTCCAGCCAATTTCTCAATGGCAAAAAAGTTAGGCTGTAATTTAGATGCTAATAATATTGCTGCTCTTAAGACTTCATTTACGATTGGCGATCGAGAAGTCTTTATTACTCCAGATCCAGCTCATATGCTTAAATTAGTCCGAAATACATTAGGCGAAAAAAAGAGCTAACAAATTTAAATAATAAAAAAATTTCTTTGGAATACATTTCAAAGCTTCACGAAATTCAAGCAAACGATGGGCTACATTTAGGAAATAAACTACGCAGCGAGCACATACATTTTGCAAAGCAAATAATGAAGGTTAAACTTGCAGCTCAAACCTTCAGTAATTCTGTAGCTGAATCAATTTTGCTTTGCAAGAATTATTTCGGCTTGCCTGAATTTCATGATGCGGAAGCAACTGTAGATTTTATAAGAAAAATTAACGATCTATTTGATATTTTAAATAGCCGCAATTTTCATAACTATGGTTTTAAAAAACCTTTAAATAAAGATAATTTTGCTGAAATCCAACATTTTTTTAATGTTATGGAAAATTATTTAACTGGTCTTAAATAAAATGGACAACCTATTTTAGGTACAAACCGAAAAACAGGGTTTTTTGGATTCCTAATATGCATTACAAGCATTAAAAATATATATCAAAATTTAATTGCTTCTGGGATATTGACTTTTATACCTGTATACAAATTAAGCCAAGACCATTTAAAATGTTTCTTTAGTGCAGTTCGCTCTAGAGGTGGTTTTAATAACAATCCTACTGCCATTCAATTCCAGAGCGCGTACAAACGTCTTATTGTTCACGGGGAGGTTAAGCATATTGCATCCGGAAATTGTATTCCTCTAGAAGACATTAAAATTTTAACTTATAGTGAAACTCGTTATGAAAAAAAGATTAATTTATTTGCAAAGTTGGAACCGACTTTCCAGGAAAACGACTTTGGTGAAAATGATCCTGTCATTGACAATGACCATGATTACATAGCTGATCCTTCTAGATTGACCATTTATAGCAAAGAGATAGTCACGTACATTGCGGGTTTTATAACAAGGAAATTGTTAAAGACAATTAAATGTGAGGATTGCCTTTTATCTTTAATTACAAAAAATACTGACAAGTATTCTGAATTAATTAAAATGAAAGATAAAGGAGGTCTTATATATCCTTATGATGATGTAAGAACCGTATGTGAGTTAGCAGAAAAAATATTTAGAGCTCATTCTTCTAAAGACATTTCTTTTTTCGCGGAAGATAACATATTGACTAAATTGGTATCTTGTTGTTTTAAATTATGCACTAATAATTCAAACAAAATCTTTCTTGAGGATCATTTTCGTTGCCAGCCGTTTATTGGGAACCATCGGTTTTTATTAATAAAAGCGATTGCTATGTACTTTTTGAAACACGAATTCACCATTGGACTAAGCAAAAAGTTGTTCCAAAACAAAATATTCGGAATACTTTAACAAAATTAATACATTTTCGAGGTCAGTAGTTTAACAGTTTTATTTAATTTTTGGATAAACCTTATACTTACCACTTTCCTTTAAATCTCTATTTATGGTCGCTCGTAATACGTCATAGCTATTTATTTAATACATCTATCCTTTTTTACTAAAACTCTTTTACTCTGAATAATAAAAACTGAGAAAACGTAACTCCCATACTTCAATCGTTTTTGAATTTATTCGGGGTCATATTTTGTGGAATGTGAAATTTTTTTTTGAAAGTCTTCCTTAGTTTTTATTATTCGTAGATTTTATTATCTTTTTATCTCATGAGACTTTACTTTTGAAGAGTATACTTTTTTGTTTCTTTTTTTTTTTTAATTGCAGGTCGTGTTGATCCAGAAATACTGCTGGCCACAAGACGTGTTTCGTTCTTCAATGTGCTTTGCACATGCGCAAAGTTAAAAATTAGTGCCAGTGTCAGTACTCAGTATCATTATAGTCATGTTCGTTTGGTTTTTCAATGCACATTGCGCATGCGCAAAGTTATAAGTTTTCAGAAATTTCTGTCAGATTTCCTAAAATTTTTAGTTAAAAAGAGTTTAACCTCCAAATCCACAAAACCCTTTGCACCACCTATCTATAGCAGCCCAAAAGGCGAATTTTCAACTGACGTCACGCTCTCCAGCGCGTACGTCCAGATTAGGCATTGGCGTGTCCGTCCCGATGCGTCATGTAGGTAGTGTTCACTGCTTGTTGGTGTACGAGTTCTGTCGTGCGGTTCCGAGTGAAACCGTTGTCATTTTCAGCGACTATAAATGCAATGTAAATTTATGATAAATTAAATGTTTACTGTACCGATGTAACTACAGTTCTTGTCGAACTGTAGTTACATCGGTCTTTCTATGAATGTGGCGAGAAAAGGAACTAACGCTTTTATCATACAAAAACGTCATTTTTGACAGTTCTCCTTTACCAACTGCAGCGCCCATTGACAGTTTGACACATTCATATAAAGCCTTGTCGGGCTTTACAATGCTTAACAACCTACAACTATGTGGTGTTGCAGGCTACGGCGAACTCGTGGATAGCGGAGGGAACTTCCGTGCCTTCAAGCGTTTTTGTCACAATTGGAACTGGTCATAGTATAACCATGGAGTAAATGTATAACTCAACAAATTCTAAGATTACAAAATTAATAAGCTCTAGCTTAGTAGTCACAACAATTATTATTAACTTTTTTCCCGTGGTGCTTCCCCTTTAGTTCTTTGACTTTCGGTCATTGCAACTTTGTGCTGTCTCCCGCTTTGCATGGGGATGGAAAGTACTCCTCCTATCTTCTTTTGATTAATTTCGTTCCGGGTCCCAAGACAGCTTTAGCATGTCTCTCGGGCTCCCTGAGATCATATCAAAGGGTTTTCGTGGTTGGATACCGCTGTCGATTCTGGTGACACAGGAGACACAGTGGTGGGAAAGTGTGGTGGGCCAAAGCTCGATAAAAATACTTCTTTAAAATTTAAATAATTACTGCCGTACTCAGAAATATTTAATGATTATTAAACTTCAAATAAATGAAGAGTTTGACAGATATTGTATGGGGCTTAGAGCATATCAATTAATGTACTATGTTAAATAAATATGTTGATGATTGAATTGTGTTTTTTTAATACACTAATGACTAATGCCAGATTTTACCCGCGGGTTCGCCCGCGTATAATTCTAATAGATTGCTGGTCTTTAATGCAATAAATCATGATTAATATAATATACCAGCTGTCTCGGTGAACTTCGTGTCACTCAAAAACCTTCCCTGGACTTCAAAGATTATTTGAAGGCTAAAATTAGCAGAATCGGTTCAGCCGTTATCGAGTTATAGCGTTACTAACACAATTGGAAATTAATTTTCATATGTAACTAGCTGTCCCGGTGAACTTCGTGTCACTTTAAAACCTTCCCTGGACTTCTACGAATATTTTAAGAATAAAATCAGCCCAATCCGTTCAGTCGTTTTCGAGTTTTAGCGCGACTAACACATTTGAAAATCCATTTTTAAATATATCTCGGAATCGGCTCCAACGATTTTCATGAAATTTAGTATATAGGGGGTTTCGGGGGCGATAAATCGATCTAGCTAGGAATCATTTTCATAAAATATCATTTTATGTGTGTTTTTTTAATTTTTTGAATACCGAGCTAAGCTCGGTCATATAGCTAATCTGTTCTACTTTTATTTTCTACTTTTATACCTGTAACTTATAAGAAAAGTCATTTATAACATCAATTAATATTAAATTTGGAGCTACAATGACATAATTTACACAATTATGTCGTAGTTTCACCAAAAATTATCGAATTGAATGTCATGTTTACCTTTACGACGTTATAGCTTCTAAATATAACCACAATCAGCGGGGCGCCCGGCGTAACTGGCTATCCCTAAGATGAAGGATCAATGATTGATGCTTGGTCTTAGGGCTATCCGGACGTTGTAGCATCAGAAATGTCGCCATTTCGGTCAATTCCACAATGACAATCACGCTGCATCGCGGAAAATACACATAAAAACATTACAGTCGATGTTTCTCCGGGTGTAAATATACCTTTGGAACATAATGACATAAATAACTCATTTTTGAAAAAACAGGTAATTACGACGTTGTTGTACCAAATTAACGATGTACCTATACGTAATACCGTATTTCTATTATTACCAAAATACAAACTCGTCTACGTCAATACTTCATTCTTCGTCGTTGTAGGCGACGCACTACACCATAGGCCATAAGTTATGATAATTTATTAGAATTAGTTCTGTGTAAGAAACAGTCTTGTATGGTCTATACTTCAGTTTAATAATAAGCTCTTTGTATTGGGTTTAAAATATTGCTAACACTTTGTGATTTGTATGCTTTCGTTAAATAAAGAATTACGTTTTTTTTTATTAAATAAGGGGGCAAACGAGCAAACGGGTCACCTGATGGTAAGCAACTACCGTTGCCCATGGACACTTGCAACAGCAGAAGAGCTGCAGGTGCGTTGCCGGCCTTTTAAGAGGGAATACGCTCTTTTCTTGAAGGCTTGCAGGTCGTATAGGTCCGGAAAAACTGCTGGTGACAGTTCATTCCAGAGTTTTACAGTGCGCGGCAGAAAGTTACGCGAAAAACGCACTGTGGAAGACTGCCACTCATCAAGGTGATGAGGATGGTATGTTTTTCGCGTGGGACGATGGTGGTGATGGTGGGAAAAGTTGCAGGTGGTATGATTCCGAACAATTCCTCAGAGCACTCCCCGTAATACAACCGATAGAGGATGCAGAGTGAAGCTACATCTCGGCGTAATTCCAAGGGATCCAAGCTGTTTGAAACACTATGGCAGTCAACAATTCGAGCAGCCCTTCGTTGAATACGATCCAGAGGGAGCAGTTGGTATTTTGGCGCCCCTGCCTCTGGGCATCTCTGGATGAGAACAATATTCCATATGAGGCCGAACCTGTGCCTTGTAGAGTTGTAGGCGTTGGTCCGGACTGAAGTACTTTCTCGCTCTGTTAAGAACACCAAGCTTCTTCGAGGCTAATTTGGCCTTACCCTCTAGATGATATCGGAACTGGACTTCGCTCGATATGCTGACGCCGAGTATCTCAATGCTAGGGGAGATGGTTAAAGACGTGCCCTCGAAACGAGGACATACGACCATTGGTGACTTTTTAATGGTGAACGCGCAGACTTGTGTCTTGGCGGGGTTGAATTGGACCACGTTACGTCTACCCCATTCAGAGACCTTCTCCAATGAATTCTCCACCTTAGACACTAGTTCGTTTCGACTCTCAGTGACATTTTGCCGAGAAATATTGGGGGAGCTGGTATATACAGCATCACCTGTACTGTCATCCGCATAGCAACGGATGCCGCTGGTGCTGAAAGAGCGTTCCCACAGGAAAGGGTTCAGGACCTTAGCCCGACACCCCGGGGGCCGGGAGTCGGGACCCACAGTCGCAACCTAGTCGCAACTAAGACCGCACGCAAGTCGCACGCGAAGTGACATTCAACTTATTGAACGCTCCGATGCACCATAGTTTTTCTAACTCGTGGTTTTATTCACTATAATCGTCTTCTGCCTACATTCCCCTCTGAATCTACTACTCTATGACAATGCGAAATGGCGCGCGTCTTCGCCTAGTATATTTGAATGTTCGTATTTTAATTGAAAATAATTAAATAAGAATACTAACCGATGAAATGTTATGCCGTCGCATTTGGAAGTGTTTTTGGAATTATTTTTACAATATCGACACACCAGGGCATTATTGTGACTTTTATTTTGTTTTTTTTTTATAATTGTCATACGTCAAGTGCGCAGAAGAGCTCGCGGCCGACTAACTTAAGTGCACTGCGGCTATATAGCGTCTCTTGAATGTGACCAAGCACTGCGATGCGGTGTCAACTCCATACATCTCAATGTAAAAATGTATGATTTTTAAAAATGTGGTTTTCCTACCTATATTAAGTAAAAATCAAGTACTTACCTTGTGCCATTGTATGTATGAATAAATAAAGTTATTATAAAATTCATTTTTAAAACAAGGAATACACAATTTACTTATAAATTTATAAAGTTTTGAGCAACAAAATTCTCCGTTACTTGAAGGCAATTTTTGAACTGATTACTGAAGTCTCAGGTAGGATTTCACCAAATACACATAAAACTTAGCTTTATAAAACTTAGTTTCCATTGAACGCGTTCATCCTGCGACGTAAATCTCGTTTTGTTTCGATTGGATTTCACTACCTTCTTTTGATCGCGATTATTAAATCTAAGTTTACGTGACGTCACGCAATTATTTTACATGTTTTCAGTATTTTAAAGCCATTTAACTTCAAAATAGGAAGAAACAATACTTAAACTCACAAACGCATGTGTCAAAACTGTCATATTGTCATTTCTTTTGTCTATGTTTTTCGTTCCGCCATGACAGGGCTTGAACGCGTTTTATGACGTTGAACTTCGGACTTTGGACGTTCAGAAGATAAAAATCGGATTTGCTGTGAACGCGTCAGGGCTTCATAACGTTATCGAATAACAGAAAAAATATCGTTACGTACCGTTATTTTCATAATGGTAGCCAGATAACGTTATTTTTTTAACGATATCTAGTAAAATAACGTTATATTTACCGTTATTATTATAACGTTATTTTTTCGTTATGGCGTAACAAAAAAATAACGTTATAATAATAACGGTAAATATAACGTTATTTTCTGGTATCAGGTATGCGATCGTGCACGGTGCACCAAATCTCACTCATATTTAAAATGTAATAAGCGTTCTCTGTGAAAATACAAAGAAAAAATACACCTTAAAAGCGTGATTACGTTTAGAAAATTTTCCCGCCTGTCATGACTTTCTTGATGGACTATAACGTTATCAAAGAACATATATTTACCGTTATAAATCCTATATAACGTTATAGCATTTACCGTTATTAAATACATTTATAACGTTATTTCTAGTATCGGTTAAATTTTCATAACGTTATCTATGCCCTTGAAGCAATAACGTTATGAAAAAATAACGTTATTTGAAGCCCTGGAACGCGTTCCGTTTACGCTGGTGAAAGGCATTTCGATGTTATAATCGCGTTTATACGTTTTGAGCCGGTTCAGAGTGCTTTGAACGCGTTCCATTTCTTTGATGAAATCGCCCCTTAATGTCTTGTAGCCAACTTCATGGCGATTGAGTGTTGCCATTAAAAGGAATAATAGTTCTACTTTTTTTTAAAACCAAAAATGTTATGTGCACTACGGCCATAGAGAAATATAATACACGGACTGCGGCTATATAGCGTACCTATCTTGAATGTGACCAAGCACTGCGTTGCGGTGTCAAGTCAACTCCATACATCTCAAATCAATACTCAATGGTAGGACATAACATTACAAACTTTTGACATTTACACACCGATATGAGCATTCTCTTTCACTTAACTTAATGAATCGTTAGTTAGAAAGAGTAACATTATCAACTGTCAAAATATACGGTTATGTCAGGAGTTTTGGCGGGCATGTGAAAAAGTGCTGTTGTGTTTTTGTATTATTTTCCTAAAATTGTGTTAGCTGGGTTTTTAATGTGTAATATTGGTAGAATATTAACCATTAGATATTCGTGCTCATGCACAAGTGTAGGAAAGTGATGTAATATCCAGAAACGTGCTATTTTGTGTTCCCTCCAAAACTCCATCGAAAGTTTCAGTAAAGCGTCTACCACTTTATTGAATCGACCGACTTGACTCCTTGACTGTATTGACTTTTACTTAGACTTTGACTAGACTTTAGACCTGACGATACATGAAAACGATGATTAAAATTATAATAGGAGGAATATGGTTTTCCCGCCATATTCCTTTTTACCTTGTCTGTGGCACAACATACACATCCTTTGTGTCAAGTTGCCAAAAAAGAAGAAAAAGAAAAGGTTATGTCAAATTGACAGCCTTCAGAGCCTTGGCTTGACGTTGACAGACAAAAACGCGCCAAGAGTTGATGGCCGACTGCCGAGCCGTAACCTGCTGTAAATGTATTTTATTTTTTATCAAAATATAAAATAATAATCTAAAATAAAGAAACATTATTAATGTATACATAATACAGTGATTTAACACCCTTCCTTGAGTTATAACCTTATAACTTTTGAGTTTACCTATAAGAGTTAAGCTGTATTTCGCTATGAAATTTGCAATTCCTGAAATTTCGTGGCACAATCGTGACCCAGTCCTCAGTGTCGATTTTCAACCCAAAACAGAAGTAAATGGACCTCTACGTTTGGCTTCCGGTGGAACAGACAGCCACGTTTTGGTATGATCTGTTAATAAAACATAATACCTATGTTGTTTTGTGTAAAGCCTAAAAATATAAATAGTAGGCTATAAATATTAAGTTAGTTTGTTTATAGCATAAACATCTGTTTTTGTTGCAGATATGGTACATCACGCAAACGGAGAATGGTTCTATACAATTAGAAATCGTAGCAGATCTAACTAAGCATCAAAAAGCTGTAAATGTTGTGAGATGGTCTCCAAATGGCCAGTTGTTAGCATCAGGAGACGATGAATCAATTATATTTGTTTGGAAACAGAAAATTGAAGAGTGTTCGACACCCTCAGAGGCAGAAGAGCAGTTCAAAGAATCATGGGTTGTACACAAGGTTGTATTTTTTTGCTGTTATATTTATTATTTTTCCATCAAGTCTTATATTGTAAATGTGAAAGTGTGCCTGTCTGTCTGTTACCTATTCTCGCCCCAACTGCTGAACCGATTTTGCTGATATTTGTTATGGAGATGCTTAGAGTTTCGTCCCAGGAAAATGTATGGTTCCTTTATGATAAATGAATTTTGGTGCAACAGACTAGCAGGTGTCATCTAGTTGTTAATTATTTTAAGACACATCTCAATTAATAATTTACAGTCGGGGCATTTTAATAGGCCACATTTGACATCTGTCAGATAAATCTCCATAGTGAGGTGAGCTGCGTAAAAACATCGATCAAAACGATTATATCGATACGGACTTGAAATAAAATATTTAAATTTTATACCTTTGAAACAAACTCCTGTCCCATTATTATTTTTTCTTTTGCAAATTCAAGGAGCAAAATAAGACAAGTACATAATTTACAAAAAAAAAATGCATTTATTCGCTTGAGTTATAAAAACTGTTAAATGTAGTATTATCATTATTCATTTCACATAAATATGTGTTACTTTTCACAACGTGATTATTAATTTATGGGGATATTTCGTTACAAGTAATCAATGCATCGATACTATTTATTCGCTTTCGATTTTTAGTAACTTCCCTAGATTTAACAAAGAAAAAAGGTCAGCTGACGTAACATTGTAACGACGTCCATTTATTAAGATCAGAATTTGTTTATTACGCTTAGAATTGTTTATCAGCAAAATCGAATCGTTAAATAATTCGTATCGGTCATATTTACAATAAATATGTAATCGTCATTGAAAAAAGTTAATCAATTGTGCACTTATAACAAAACGAAAATATTTATTTTTTATGTACGTCGCTATAAGGTACCTGGTACAATTTTGATGAACTGTCAAATGTGGCCTATTAAAATGTCCCGACTATAAACTGTTACTAACCATAAAACTCATTCTACAGATTCTTCGTGGTCACATGGAAGACATCTTGGACATATGCTGGAACAGTTCTTCGACACACTTGGCGTCAGGATCTGTGGACAACAAGTTACTAGTTTGGGATGTAAACCGGAGCAGCAGGCAGACAGACATTATTGACCATAAGGGCTTTGTACAAGGTGTAGCATGGGATCCACAGGGACAGTTCTTAGTATCAGCAAGTTCAGACAGGTAAATCAATTTTTAGTACATACTTCTCAAGTTCAAAGGGCCTAATATTAAACTTTTTTATGCAATTTTTTTATATAACCTGAGATTGGAATTTGGAGGTATTAGAATTGGGCCCTGATAGGAGTGATAGGTATATCAGTCAACTTTTTGTATATTATTAACCTATTTGTTGCGATGCCTAATTTTGCTAACCTCTAACTGTGGCGTTCAACAAAAATAGTGTGACACTGATCAGTGCCCCGCACCATATGATTAGATGACACACATCTGTGTCTTTAGTAGAGATTGAGTTTGGCCAGATACCAGATACCGGATATTCAGCCAGCCACCTGGCCGGAGAGCCGGTGCAAAGCACACATACATTCTTTCAGCACCTTGTGTGTACAGAGAAATACTTTTTCTGAAGCTGGCCTTATTTATGAAGAGAAGCGAAACCGCTACCTCTCAATGCAGAGAAGTTGGTTTTTATTCACCATAATTTGCCCTTAGTGCAGTATGAGTACTAATTCATCTTCTACTTTAAACTAAAACTACTTATATTTCTTAAGAATAAATAAAGTACATAATTACTTAAAAATATATTTTTTATCCAGATTTGGCCTGATGCCTATCTGGCCAAATAGCAGCTATTCAGTATTCAGCCGGATAGTATTAAGACCGCCGGATAGGCCGGATACCGGATAGTTGCCGGATATCCGTTTCATCTCTAGTCTTTAGCCATGTGGAAAAGAAAACAGTATTTTGAGAATTTTTTACATATTCAAAGCTTCAAAACTTTTAGTTTACATTCGAAATTTGACGTGAACGGTCCGGCACACTGTTTTAGGTGATTAGAAATGGCAAAATAAGTGTATTTCTGGAAATGGAGGATAAGTGACTTTTTAAATGCAGTAATACTAAACCTTTTTAACTTATTTTGCATTTTCTAATGATTTGCTTGATTATGAGATATTAAATTAGATCTAAAAATCTTATTTTGGTTTTCTTCATAAAAATTTCAACTATTATTATTAGCATATTCAGGGCCTGTTTCACCGGTTCCCGATAAAGTGCCCAATAGGCTATTAACAACTTATTTGACAGATAATGCAAAAAATTATGTTCCACAAGTATCCGATAAGCCAATCAAGCAGATAAAATCATTGATATCCTATCAGCCCGATCATGCGGCTGTTAAAGGTTTTATTTGTCAGTTAACAAAACTTTTTTTTTGAGATTGCGAAAATATTTCCAGCCTGTTATATTTTTGTCAGTTTTCGTAATGATGCAGTTCAATGGTGTGTGAACTTTCTTCAAGTTAATATAATATTATACTTAATGATATCCATACTAATATTATAAATGCGAAAGTGTGTCTGTCTGTTACTTCTTTACGCTCAAACCACTGAACCGATTTTGCTGAAATTCGGCATGGAGATATTTTATTGTCCTTTTCCGGGACTCAAAGTCCCGAGAAAGGACAATAAACGAGTTTCGGCGCAACGGAGTTGCGGGCTGCATCTAGTTTTGAATAAACATGGATCTTTTAGAGATTTTAGAAGACGAATAAGATGTTTTTAGGGTTGCGCACCCAAAAGCCAAAGGGTAAAAACGGGACCCTATTACTGAGACTTCGTTGTCTATTTCTAGGTATGTGTTTATCTGTCTGTCTGTCTGGCCAAGTGTGAGTCCGACTCGCGCACAAAGGGTTCCGTAAAAGTAGGCCATAAATTGTGTTTTTTGTATGGGAAGCCCCCCTTATTTTTTATTTTATTTTAATATTATTATTAAATATTAAAGAACACGTATAATTGAACTAGCTCGCATTAAGAAGTATTATTATATACAATCTTTCATCCCCTTTAAGGGGTAGAATTAATAAAAATCCTTTCTTAGCGGATGCCTAGCTCATATCATCTACCTGCATGCCAAATTTCAGCCCAATCCATCCAGTGGTATTTGCTGTGCGTTAATAGATCACCATGTCAGTCAGTCACCTTTAAGTTTTTTTTTTTTTGTGAAAAATTCAAGTACCTACCTGTTGCCATTATTGATATAGAGCAAAAAAAGCCAAAAAATCATGTTTGTCGTATGGGAGCCTTCCATAAATATTAATTTTATATTGTTTTTAGTAGATATTTGTTGTTATAGCGGCAAGAGATATACCTACATAATCTGTGAAAATATATCTCTAGCTTTTACCGTTCTTGAGTTACAGCCTGGAGATAGACAGACAGACAAGCAGACAGGAAGACAGGCAGACAGACAGACTGACGGAATAGTTATGCGGCACCCGGGTGCCGCTTGGGAGTTGATGAGTTTAAGGGTTAATGGCATTTAAGTTTTATTATGTATCAAAATAATGTTTGTGTTTCAAAATAGAATGTGTCAATAAATTTAAGAGAGAAATAAAAGTATAAATGCAAAAAATCACCGTTACTATTAATTTTTAAAACTACCTTTTATTTTCTTATTCACATTTTAAAACTAACAGAGTTAATTAAAATTCTTTTTTATAACGCATTTCCATCTTCAGCATCAGGTGTTTCTTAAATTTTTTTCCTGGAGTTCTTCCTCAAGAACCCTTCTTTTTGTAGCTTTACAAATTCTAACTTTTCTTCAGCTAATTTATCATAAGATCTTTTTGCTTTGGGTTTCATCATCATATCAGCCTATATTCGTCCACTGCTGGACATAGACCTCTCTCAATGAACGCCAAGATGACCAATCTCCTGCTACTCGCATCCAACATGAACCCGCAACCAAACTGGGTTTACCTGTAAGGAAATATATATATTTTTAATATGCAAGTATTTCATGACAAATATTTAAATCATGATATCTTGCAAACTTCAGCTAGGGAGGCAAATCTGCCCAAGATCAACATCAACCAGCTGCACTGAACACAAATACTAGTAGGTAGGTTATAAGACTGGCAGGTGATCAACTTTTAAGTCAGATCAGAAATAAGTATGTCACAAAAATGTTGTACACTGGGTGGTTGAACATGTTACCTCTGGGTTATGACTTATGAGTAATTACTAATTTCACAGATTATGATGTTTGATATTTTAATAAAACTGAGTAAATGTAAATGTTCTGAAAGTCCGCTGTGGACTGTGTGGTTTTCACTTATTAAATATGTATTCAGTATCAGGAAAACTAACACAGAGCAGGATGTTTTTTTGATCTGTAGCACCTCAATCGTGAGTATCACAGACATAATAGATTTTCATTTGTTATGCGACAGCCGGCTTTCGCTTGGGTGAAGGTTCCACAACGTCTATGTCCACTTGGCAAGAAGTACTAGCCACAATAATATCTATTCTGGAATCTGGAAACAAACAACATAATATTATGTACTTATAAATTTACATTATTATTTTTTAATTAAGGATTTTATCTAATGAAAATATTTACCATCCACTCTATTGCTAGCTGTCATTGGGATCAGTAAATTGTCTGCTATGTCCTGCACTCTGCAGGGATTCTGGGATAACAATTTAGTTCCTCCGTGTATCCATTGAACCAATATCAGGGCTTCAAATAACGTTATTTTTTCATAACGTTATTGCTTCAAGGGCATAGATAACGTTATGAAAATTTAACCGATACTAGAAATAACGTTATAAATGTATTTAATAACGGTAAATGTTATAACGTTATATAGGATTTATAACGGTAAATATATGTTCTTTAATAACATTATAGTCCGTGAAGAAAGTCATGACAGGCGGGAAAATTTTCTAAACGTAATCACGCTTTTAAGGTGTATTTTTTTCTTTGTATTTTCATAGAGAACGCTTATTACATTTTAAATATGAGTGAGATTTGGTGCACCGTGCACGATCGCATACCTGATACCAGTAAATAACGTTATATTTACCGTTATTATTATAACGTTATTTTTTTGTTATGCCATAACGAAAACATAACGTTATAATAATAACGGTAAATATAACGTTATTTTACTAGATATCGTTAAAAAAATAACGTTATCTGGCTACCATTATGAAAATAACGGTACGTAACGATATTTTTTCTGTTATTCGATAACGTTATGAAGCCCTGACCAATATAATATGTATTATGTATCTACAATAATCAAATACAATAAATAAGATGCAAATACAAAGATAGTATTTGTTGCATTTGCCCATCACTGTACTCGCACACATATACTTACATAATATCAAATGTTTGTTTCTATTCTTATTCTGTATATTAATATATAAACTTTGGCATCTGATACATGTATTATTAATACAGATTACAGAGAGTTTATTCAAATAAAGGTATCAACTGTCTAATCTCCACAGTGTTGCCAACTTAGCCCTTTCGGGGCTAGATTTAGCCCTTTTTTGGCTTATCCAGCCCTTAAAATGATGATTTAGCCCCTAGCCCTATTTTTTTTTTTTATTTTGTTCAATACTGTATACTATAATATTACAAAATACAAGAAATCTCGCCGCAAAAACTACAATGAGTTTATCTGGACAAGATGAGGTCGCATTAGTTAACTTTACTCAATAGATGTTTTTTAAGTTGCCGTCTATATTTACACTTGTCCCGATACAACTTTTGTAGGTCTTCTGGCAGCTCTTCTACAAATGAAGGTATTAATATCTTAAGCATTCTGCTTCCGTAATAATTATTACAGTTCGGCTTAACAAATTTCGTTTTACAGGTTTGTCTTAAAATGCTAGGTCTTATTTTTTCTATTAAAAATGTAGGATCATTAACTTCATTTAAAACCGCAAATTTAACAAGATCAAAAGTGTGCATGACATTACAATACTCAAATAAGCCTTCCTCATTTGTTTTAAATTTATTTTTAAGGCGACGCCTTGATAATTTGGCTGTAGCGATGCCGATTTTTCTCAGCAATGACTAAAGCTAAGAAACTAAAGTTCATTGTCAGTATTCATCATGTCTTTGTCTTTGAATTGCCCATAGCATAACACGATTGGACAACTTTTATAACACAGAATTATCAATCGAAAAGACCTCTGTAAAAAAAGGGATTCCTATTTTTCCAACAGAGGAGAGTGATTTAAGGTTCCAAAATTTGTACATAAATTGGTTGAAGCATACACTTTAATATGTGCATAGCTTATATGAAATGTATTTATGGTTTTTAAATTACGCGACAAAAACCATTTTGTTGCTTATGCCCTTTCCATTTTTTGCTGTTCCATTGCTTGTTTTCTATGAGAGGCCGGCCCGGCCTCTCATAGAAAACAAGCAATCTAAAACATATCCAACACGGTTTCTTACTTTAACGCGGCGTCACCTTAACAGGTTTAGGTACAATCACTTTTAATATGCGTAACATTAATGAATGTATATTAAGTAAGTGACTTTCAAACGATCTTCCATAACTACTCAGCCCATAGTTAACAACCGACTGGGCCAGCGATAAATAGAATAATCTTAGGGTTCTGTAGGGTAACTTGTATTTAAGATTATATATTTTACTGAGTACAGATCTTAATTTCGAGCATACATGGTCTATGTGTGGCTTCCAGCTCAGTCGGTTGTCAATTATGAGGCCGAGGTATGTATGTTGATTTACTTTTTCCAATGCTGGACAATTACATGCGTTATAAACTAAATTTAAATGAAAACAATCGTGAATATGTGCTATAATCGTGGGGGAGATGAGAGGCACATTATGAGCTGAATGAATATGTATGAATTTAGTCTTTTGTGAGTTTATTATAAGCCCCACATCATGTGCATATTTACAAATAAGATTGTAATTTTTTTGCATGATATTTTGAGCTTCCTGTATCGATTTCTAGCCCCAAACGGTGTAAGAAAACTTTATAGAAGCTAAGCGTGCAACACACAAAGTCGCGTCAAATCAGACTACCTGTCTCTTTTCCTCACACATAAATCGTAGAGTCACAGACAGGTAGCTGCTTGCTTGGCGTAACAGGAAGTTCCCCGAAAATCCAACTACGATTTTATTCTGGTTTTACATTAACAATTTTACAATATTGCTATTTCATTCCTTTTTCGTGCCGAAGTACTGAATTGCGAAGTCCAATACATTGTTTTGACTATATTAGTCAGTGATTCAGTGAGATTTCTTGCCTTTCTTGGTGATATTGCGTGTGCAAATTGCAAAAATGGACGTTCCTTTGAAAAAGTAAGTTTTTTTCCAATTTTAATTTTTTTTTGTCAAATCTAGCCCCCATTCCCCATCATCAACCCGCATCTAGCCCTTTTTAGAACTCCATTTAGCCCCAAAATCTGACACCGAGTTGGCAACACTGAATCTCCAACTAAAGACTGAACTACATGAGACAGAGCACAGCATGCTGGAGAGATTGGAGACACAAATCCATCTTCTTAGTCGTTACTCGTTTCCTTATCATTTTCTCCATTGACCATTCGACCTTTCGACATTGTATCACTAGTTTAATAGAACTTCCTGCTTTCCTTTGAGGCTTCCTTGATTGTCTTAACTGTCTGTTTCCAACGAAACCGTGTTTAGAGAAAAGAAACGAACGCGAATGTGTAAACAGGCGCTCGCTATTCGCCTCGCACTTCGCCTCGCGATTCGTGGCATTCGCGTTGAGAGCGGTTTTTCGGACGCGAATCAAAGGGGACGAATAGCGAATACGAATTTACTGTTCACACTTTCGCCTGCATTCAGTTGACAGCTGGCGTCCGACCCTACAGGACGTGTACAAAGCTAAACATACATATTTGACTTAAGTACTAATACTGACAATTAACCTATATTTAGTACGGTGTATAACTGTATATTATTATAATGCTATCATGTTATTATTATAATAATGTTAGTATATAGAATGTTATTAGTTATTACTGTCATTTCTTTTCTTACTAATGCCACAAAATGTGTACCATTGTGTAAGCTTAAGTCATAATTTAAGATATAACATATTCATACTTATACAAAAAGATTATATATTTTGTTGTTAAAGTATAATATTATATATTTTAATAGTTTCGTATTTTTGAGCGCGTAGCCCGCCGACAAACTACTATGCAGTTACGCTTTCCTATATAAAAAGGTACTCTGTGAGTTATGCGGGCTAATATTATAATAAGGAAATATATTTTGGTTTTCAATGCAGATTAATAATTAGTATTTAGTATTATTATATTATGTAATAAAAATGTAGTAGAGTGAAGGGCGAATTTTAGAATTCCTAGAATTTTACAAAAAGGAAGAGCTATATAAAATAATATGTATTTTGGAACCCAGAATATCGCTATCATAAATTTCATAATATTATTTTTCATTCAACGTCGCTATAATATGAACACGTCCTCCATGTTCGTGTGCTAATGTCAAAATGAATCTCCCCACGAATGTGTGAACGGTAGTTCGCAACAGCATTCGTATACGAATGGTTCGTCGAACGCTTCGTCGATGACGAGGCGAATGGCGAACGCGAATGTGTAAATGCTGTATTAGAGTTAATTATCTGGCGCGTAGTATCCCTTAGTAGTCTGATATCTGGCGCGTAATTTAACAGAGACGTACGTGGTGGAACCAAAAAAATACATCAAGCGGATTTATATGGCAGATATTTTTATGTGGTAAATAGATAATGGGAGCTTTATCAGGAAGCGGTGGGACAGGCCCTTAAAGTACTAAGCGATTGAATAAAAATTTATAGTTTATTGTACAGTAGTTTAGTAGCACCATAGAAGTAATTAATTTCTAAAATTTGTGTATATTAGTACCCTATTCTGAATCCAGTTTGTGCCAGTACAAACACATACATTTATAATTTATTTTCATAATATGACGCTTCATTACAAAATAAACTTTCAAAATAGTTGGTGTGCCCTATTCTATAAAAAATCTTACAATATCCAGAAACAATGGCTACGTGAGATTAATATACGTAAAAAATGAAGATAGTTTGATTCTGAGCAAAAACTTTCTTAAAGCTTAATTGAAGGAGTTATCATTGATATTAAAATGACACACATCTATGCCTTAAATGCCACACGCAAAAAAAAAGTGATGGCACTGAAATGTGCCATCCGCAACGTATTGGTTAAAATTATCATTGTATATTATATATTACAGAGTGTTTCGTGCTATTGATGTTGCAACCAAAAAGGTAGTGTCAAGAAGCAGTAAAGCAATTCTACCATTTCCAAAAGACCACAATCTTCATGATACTAAAGTCCGCCTTTATCATGATGACACTCTTCAGACATATTACAGAAGACTACAGTTCAGTCCAGATGGTGTTTTAATTGCAGGTAACAACTAATCATGTAGCTAATAAAATTAATCAGTTAATTCAGTGTTTTGTTCCTATTACTTTTTTTTTTGTTCTTGTCTTTTACTTACTTTTTGCAGTGATAGCAAATCAGTTGTTTTATACTAAGGTCTATAATTGTCATTAAGTATGTTAATTTTTAAATAAAAAAAAAGAAAATCAACTTTATGTGCTCTTTTTAGTGCCTGCTGGAAGAATAGAACCAGAGCAAGGAAAATTAGATTCAAAACCAATAAATGCAGTGTATATTTATACCAGATATTCATTAAAAGTGTAAGTATTTTTTATACTGTACATGTTGTGATATAATGATATTATATATTTTGATAATTCAGCATGTTTTGTATAATTAAATTACAATGGTATTTTAGGGTTCCGTAGCCAAATGGCAAAAAACGGAACCCTTATAGATTCGTCATGTCTGTCTGTCTGTTTGTTCGTCCGTGATCCATATGTAACAGCCACTTTTCTCCCAAACTTGAAACTGTAAGAGCTATACAGATTTGCTGCTGCCCTTCATGAGCGAGTCCAACTCGCACTTGGCCGATTTTTTAAATAACAGTTATTTTGACAGGCCAGCATGTGTGATCCCGTGCGCGGAGCCGGCATTGGCTGTGCGATGGGCGCACCGGCAGTACGCTCCGCGGCCCCGCCCCGCGCCCGCCCTGCGCACCGCGGCAAGGCAGATACTCGCCGTCGCCACGCGCCGCGCCGTTCTCCTTTATGATACGCAGCAACGGCCCCCCATCGCCCTCATCTCAGATATACATTACACAAGGTAAGTTGACAATACGAACTATTGCATCGAACAATTCATATTTGTAGTTCATTTGTAAATAAGTCGCAATTTTTTCTATATAAGTTGCAGTTCAGTTTCTAGTGGTATTAAAATTAATTTATTTTTATTTTGTAGGTTGACTGATCTCACATGGTCACCGGATGATCGCTTTCTGGTAGCGTCTAGTACAGATGGCTTTTGCTCTGTCATCACATTTGGGGAAGGCGAGCTTGGCACAGTGTTACCAGAGATAAGCGCAACTGAACAAGCGGCAGGTATGTACTTTCCACTTATACGCAGGTATATTTTTCAAAACTTATTACATCAATAAAATAATATTCAATCAATTGCTTTTAGAAAACAATGCTACAAATAATGACATATCGAAACCCCAAGTCAAGAATGGACATGATGACACTAAAAATTCAACTTCAACTGCACCAAAAATTGACTCCTACATAAAGTTTAAAACGCCGACTGAAAAATCGCCAAAAAAAACGAAAGTAGTGGAACCAAAGATAAAGACACCGGTAAAATTGGACGTTCTAGTTGAGACAGCAATGCAATCCTGGTCGGATAACTCCAGCAATGACGTTATTAAACCAAAGGAGGTGGAGCCAATGGAGGTAGATGAAAAACCTGATGTAATGATCATAGAAGATAGCGAAGACATAAAGCTCGTGTACGAGGAAACAGAAGGTGGCAAATCTGCTAGTCCAGTAGAGAAGGATCAACCATCTCTCGAAAAAGAAAAAGCAAAAACACCGAAAACTTCACCTAAAAGAAAAATCGTATCGCCAAAACAAGCCGAGACTCCCACTTCTCAAAGCAATTTTTTGAAGCAAGCTAAAGTGACAGATATCAAAGAGCCAGTAGCAGTCAAAGCTGCCCCCAGCCCTAAGGCGCCAAGAAGGGTGAGCTTTGTGACACTCTCAAGCCCTAAGAACAAAAAAAAATGTTGAAGAAATTGTAAAATTAAGCTTTAATTTATAAAGATACTTACTGAAAATAATAAATATTATTGATATTATTATAATGACTATGAGAAATAATGTGTTTACTTCAATGTAATAACTTGCTATACCATTTTACACCCAACAATAAAGTTTTGCTGACAGTCTGTCTGCAAAACTTAGTTGTTGGGCATGCGGCTAACGTGACCATACGTCCTGCTTTGGGCGGGACAGTCCCGCTTTCAGGCAGTCTGTCCCGCTGTCCCCCGCGAGGCTGAAATTGTCCCGCTTTTGCGAACAGACCAAACGACAATTGAGGAGTGATTTTTCAAATGGGCTTATTTCCATGTTAAGCATTTTTTTGGAAATCGAGAAAAACCTGCACCTGCTGTGTTATGGAATCTTTAAATATTTTTTTTATTCTGTGTTACAGAGCCGAATAACAGTATTCTGAAGTAATTGAAATAGTTGTTCTTTAATAATTAGATTTAAATTAATTAAAAATAATAGTTTGGAAATATGGCCTTTTGGCTGAAACAACCGGAAATGAGTCCATTTGCAATGAAGGCTTTTGGAAATAAGGCTTTTTGAAGTGAAACAATGCATACCTATAAGAAACGAATTTATTCAAATTACACTTTTATATCACTAAAAATCATATTTTTGTCCCTCCGCTGTTAATTTCTCGTACAGTTTTTTCAGCAATTTTCGTATCATTTATTATGAAAAATATTTAACTACTTATAGTTTTTTTCTCAAAATCAAAATATATTATAAAATCTCTTGAAAGCTATGAGCTATCTCGAAATGACGAATTGTAATTTGTAAAGATCGCGAGCTTTTCTTTGACATTGACACTCAATGACATCCAACTGCCAAAGTGTCAGTTAAAAATGACAAAAAATAATCGGCCAAGTCCGAGTTGGATTCGCGCGCGAAGGGTTCCGTACCGTTAGAGAACAAAAATAGGCCAAATTGTGTTTTTTATATGGGAGCCCCCCATAAATTTTTATTTTATTTTAATATCATTATTAATTATTGACGTAGACATACAATAAGGGCCTTCGTCAAAATATCATGTGCCTACCTGTTGCCATTACTGATATAGAGCAAAAAAGGCAGAAAAAATAACGTTTGTTGTATGGGAGCCACCCTTAAATATTTATTTTATTTTGTTTTTAGTATTTGTTGTTATAGCGGCAACCGAAATACACAATCTGTGAAAATTTCAATAGTCTAGCTATAGCGGTGCTTGAGTTACAGCCTGGAGACAGACAGACGGACGGACGGACGGACTGACATCGAAGTCTTAGTAATAGGGTCCCGTTTATCCCCTTTGGGTACGGAACCCTAAAAACTGTAGAATAGAATATAGCCGACAAGGAAATTGTAAAACATGCAGAGCGTTGCAGAAATAATCAATTTTCAGGGAAATTAGGTTATTTAAAAAAGAAGAGGAAATGTGTTCCCTTTGCTTCAAACTAATATGGGGTTTTTGCAGAGTCCACAGGAAATGCGTCTTTTTGTTTCAAAATTCAAAAGCTTCTAACCATGGCTTAAAATTATACTGGAAATGTGTCCTTCTGTACAAGAATGAGCTTTTTGACTGTCAGTTTTGCTAGGGAAATATGTACTTTTTGCATTGGATTTTGAACAGACGGCTAGTTTTCAACATAACAATTACGATGGCATTCATAGTTTTTTTTTTACCAAAAGTGGAAATAAGCCCTTTTGAAAAATCACTCCTCAATTATAATTTAAAAGTATTTTTATGTTTGAAATGTGCAATGCCTGGAAGTAACTCATAACAGACAACAAACAATAACACAAACATTTCATGCGTAAATTAGAAATGCCACCAACAAAATGGCCGATAATCCTTCACGTGGTCTGTGATTGTTTTTATCTGTGCCAAATTAAGTACATAGAAATAGCTCCAGTTGCAGTAGTAGTAAGGGATTTCTTAAAATAATTTCCTTCCTCGATAAATGGGCTATCTAACATTGAAGGAATTTTTCAAACCAGACTAGTAGTTCCTGAGATAGACTTTGAAATACATATTGGGGGGATTCTGTATTTGTGCCGCTCTGACAAAAAAATGGTCACATTAGGCAATAGGCATGTCTGATAACAGTAACTGATAAGACAGTAACATGCAAAATTTTAAACATTTTGATTTTAGTTGAGTTTTACTTGTTGCACCTACATACATTTGAATCTATCCTGTTAGATAGGTACTCAACCTAATAGCAAAGTCGTGAAATTGTTTCCACTTCTAAATCACTAATTTTAACAAACGTTATTTTTTTAATCCTGAAGGTGGCTTTCGATCTTTGCCGCGAGCGACCGTGACCGGTAAAAATTCAAATAAAATGCTACTTTATGACATTGAATTTAGGTTGGTACTACTAAGTGGCGACTGGCGATCCACGCTGCCGCCGTAAAAGCTAGAGGTAGAGTAAAATTAAACCTATAGCATATATCATAAAGTGGCATTTCGTTTATTTTCGTCGGTCGCGGTCGCTCGCGGCAAAGATCCGAAAGCCACCTTAAGAGCCAACGCTCATGCGGGCGCACGCTCGCGTGTGTATAATGAAAAATAGTATGGGCACTGGGAAGCACAGGCGCGTGCGACGGAGCGCGGACGCGGGCGACGGACTGTCACATGCTCGGCGGGCGCACGGCGCGGGAACAATAGCAGCGCAGGCGCGTGCGACGGAGCCCGGACGCGGGCGACGGACTGTCACACGCGCGGCGGACGGCTGGCACACGGCGCGGGCGCACGCTTTTCGCAGGCGACCTTGTTTCCATTGACGTCTTTTTGCCAAATAATAAATTTGTAAATAATCCATGGTAATCTACTCAACACAAGTGTACACG
Source organism: Lysandra bellargus (assembly GCA_905333045.1). Lineage (NCBI taxonomy): Eukaryota > Metazoa > Arthropoda > Insecta > Lepidoptera > Lycaenidae > Lysandra > Lysandra bellargus. Next base: position 8,247,450 of record HG995326.1, read on the forward strand.
CTCGGGATAAAAATTATACAAGCAGCGCTAAATGAGATGGCGCAGTGTGCCCGCTAGCGGATTCGTGGCCCACGACGGTCTTCCGGCGCGTGCGCCCGCGCCCGCAAGTGTTTTAACTTTTAGCGTTGGCCCTAAAAAATAGGTGCGACCCGCGACACCGCTTGGTGTCCAAGGGGGGTATTAGATTATCGTTTATATTGGATAATGTAATATAGATAAATGATTAATTTCTTCCTTGATCATAGATTTTTGACGTTTGCTGAGAGATTGGATCCAATACGGTCATAGAAACTGGTGTTGCCAGTTATTTAATATAAAAAAAGAGTTTTTAATTTCTTGTTCGTTAATATGTTTCAAATAATGTAATGTAATTCTTTTTCTAATTATATACTTGAATAATCTTGCTGAAATAACATAAAACAAGCCATATTAAAAATGACGATGTCTTGTGACATATCGAATTCTCCGAGATCTAGTAACACTGATGTCAATACCTGTCAGCGTAAAAACGTAAAATAGGATCAATGATAAATGATAATGTAATATGCAGATATGATCAAATGATCATTTTTATTGGATCCTATATATGATCGTATAAATGATCCAATATAAATGATAATGTAATAGGGACCCAAGACCCAAACGTGTTTGTGGCCCGTGTAAAAAAAGGTTGAGTACCACTGTGTTAGAAGTTATCGTAAACATTTTTTAGGACCAAAAGAAAATCGGTTGTCTGTAAAGTCGGTTTACTCTATAAATAGAAACAAACTTTTTCGACTGTAACCTAAAGTTATTTCGATGTATTTCTTTCAAATGTTTGTCTAAAAATATTTATAATGAGTAAAATAAACTATTCTTATTTGCACTGTCAGCAAGATTGTTGCAATTTGGATGGACTTTTAAATAAAAAGATCCTATTATCACACTATTTCATCAATTATAAGAGTGAAAAATAAGAAAGTGGACAATAAAAACTGGAATGAGTGGTTAAAATAATGCTAAAAAGTGTTTTGCTATAAAAATAAAATATTACAAAATTGCGGGTGTCTAAACATTGGACTTTGGACTGCTAGTTCAACTCACTATAGTAAACAAGCAACCCGGAGCAGCTGCAAGTGAAAGACAATTGCGATATTTACGTCATCGCTCTAGTGGCGCAGGTGGACGATACTAATAACGCCATCCGAAGTCGTAGGATCGATCCTCACCGGGGGCCGTACAAAAATTTCTGAATAGCGAGAAGTTTTTCAGGAGATTACTAAAATATTGATTCAACTCCGAAGATGGAAGAGGTTATGGCCGCTCTTCGAAAAATTCAAATGGATATCTAGACGAACAAAAAATATAAGCATCGCTCACTCAAGTAGGATTTAGGAGAGAGACGGATGTCGAACGCTACCGAACGCAAAGGCCGATTGTGGTTCCTTGTCGCTCGTTCCGCGCTCTCGCTTGCACTTCAAGCCTTATATGGAACGCTTCAGAGCGAGGTAACGCCGCATGAACTGTCATGTTTTTCGGGCGCGCACCCCATATAGAATTATAAGACGTTATCACGTCAAAAGAAAATGAAAACCTTAACTTAAAACTTGTTTCAATTAAAATAATTCTAGTTTATATTATATATTTACATTATTTATTTAGATTTATCACATTTGAAACAAAGATGACAGAATAAAATAGATATACTTAATTGTATATTTCTAAGGTTTTTACTTACCTATATCTTTAAACCAAGAATCAAGATACATATCAAAATCTTACATTAGTGTATTCAACAGTACAGAGTTACAAAGTTGCTTACAACAGAATCTTAAACAATTCAGTATTTTTAATGTTGTATTTAAGGTGTATAATTTTTTTATACATTTTTTTTTCTGACTTAAAAGTTTACATAAAATTACAATAGTCAATATAATCAAAATATTATAATGCTAGAAATTTAAACATTCCTATTATATTATAAGCTTAAGGTTTACGGCGAAAGGTATTTTACACATCTTACAAAAACAAGTTAAGTTTGAATGCAATAAATAAATGCACTTAAATATCAGTCAAAATTGCATAGGTATTGTGAGAATTTAGCATGACTGATTATGATATTGTTGGTTATATTACAAAAAAAACCGACATGGCTATTATTTTTACTGCAGCATTTTCGCAGCAGCAGCAACAGTTTCGTAGTCAAATCATAATTCATAACAAATACTTTTTTATCATAGAAAATACCAATTATTATCAGTAAATATTTTAAAAAGTAACCGCCAGTCACTCATGCAGTATTTTTACATTTCATTTGGTTAAAACTTTAAAGTTTAAACACTTACAACCTTCGTCTTAGTATTTGAGAGGTTTTTATTTTTACAATGTTTAATATAATATTGTATTTCTACCCTTAGTTTTAATCTGCCGATGTGAGTTTGCGGCTTCGTGTATATGTAAAGCTAGTTGAGAAACGTCAGTTCTGTTTTGGTCGCTCTACCGGTATAGTTTGGCGAAGTCGCATAACAGCCGGTACACATCTTTGTACGCCTCGGTCCTGTGAGGAAGTAGATTGTTAAATTAATTAATTAAAACCAATTTTGTATTTTAGAACACATCTAGACGTACCGTTACATGTCAAGCTAAGTTCAAGCTTACATTTGCCATCAGCACCACTTTAATGTGTCAACAATAAAGTTAATATACCTAGCGGAGTAGAGAAACAATCCCGAGCTGTCAATCGAAACTTGAATCACATCCGTGTGTACAAGTCTGTTTACGTGTGCGTGAAAATGATGTTTCTACATACATTTTTCTTAGAGCTCAAATTGTCAACGTGCCGATAAGTGCAGAGCTGCAGACTGAATGTCAAAACAGATGAAAAAAAGGGTTCTGCCAATTCGAATCACGTATATTATTCTACCACGCAGCGTTACTGATAGTGACATCTCGCTTGCTCAGCTCTTTGATTCTCTATTCCGCTAGGTATATTAACTATAATATGGTGTCAACATACATTATACATCTTATACATAGATACAATTTGCGTAGTTCTTCTGTGAGATGTAAGTACATAGAGATTAGAGAATAGGCTACTTGACCTCCTTTTTTTTTTCATGCTAATCGCTTCTTAATCATTCATTTTCACAAAAAAAAAACTAATATTTTAAACAGTAAAATCCATAAAAATGTTGATTGAAAAATATGCCTTTTAAATGGCGCCGAATAAACTGTCCGCCATAGTGTGACGTCATGTTTTTTTTTGTATTTTATACTTTCTTTATTGACAAAAAATTGATGTGCTAAATAAACGTACGAGTCTAACAGTGCCAAAAAATTAGAAAAGAATTTAGAAATCATTTGAAAACTTTGGAGAAAAGTTTTGGCAATTTCATTTCCCAATTACAATAAATGGAGATATTATATAAAACTGATGTTAAATAAATAATAAGAATAAGCCTAGTTAAGATTTGTAAAATATATTTTCTTGAATAATTATGACGTCATCACAGTAGTAATTACTACTGTGATGACGTCACATCCAAATTGGAAGTACCTACCGCAAAAGCGTTTTCGTCAGTACAACTTAAATAATCGGTCAAGTGCGAGTCGGACTCGCGCACGAAGGGTTCCGTACCGTTATATATAGAGCAAAAATAGGCCAAAAATTGCGTTTTTTGTATGGGAGCCCCCCTTAAATTATTATTTTATTTAAATATTATTTTTAATTATTAAAGTACACATAAAATTAAGGCTTTTGTGAAAATTTCAAATGCCTACTTGTTGTCATGATACCGAGCAAAAAATGTTTGAAAAATTATGTTTATTGTATGGGAGCCCCCCTTAAATATTTATTTATTTTGTTTTTAGTATTTGTTATTATAGCGGCTACAGAAATACATAGTCTGTGAAAATTTCAACTCTCTAGCTATTACCGTTCTTGAGTTACAGCCTGGAGACAGACGGACAGACATCGAAGTCTCAGTAATAGAGTCCCGTTTTTACCCTTTGGGTACGGAACCCTAAAAATAAAAAATCATATTTTTAAATCAACTTATTTATCAATCACAAGCTTTTATTTGATGATACGGGTGAAATACGGTTTCCTAGGCCAAGTTTTACTAGAAATATGCATTTCTTCAATGAAATTGAATATAGGTCAAGTAGCCTATTAGTTGAGGCTCCATCGACAAGCGTCGTGCACTTAGGCAAAAATAATAATTTTAAAAAATCTGCCTATACCTGAGTACTAGTTGGTGGAAGTGGCAGCATTGCTGTTCGGTGGCAGCGGGCATCGCGCGCGGCAGCCGGCGCAGAGCGCTGCCGAGCCAGTCCACGCTGCGGGCACGCTGTAGACGTACCAGCTCCACCACTACCTCCGCTACCTGTGGGACGGGAATGGGATTTTTATACTAAAAGAAACCTCGAAGCTCACCGCTGATTTGCGCAAATCCAATTTTTTTATACTAAAGCGCATCACACACGGTGAAGATACAATAATATTTTATCTTAAGATGCCCAAATATAAAATATTATAGTATCTTAAGCTATCACATATGGCTAAGATACGTTAATATTAAAAGTATGTTCATTTCCTTACGAGTCTGCGTTGGTGCCACACGTATTCCTTGTAAGAGTTCTATATACAGGGTGATTGACTATGAGTGATACTGCCTTACTTCTTGATTTGTTAGACAGCTCATTAGACGATGATTCTGATATAGAATGTGAAATGCAGATTGCAATAGCACATTCCAAAAGGAAAAACATTTGAATAGAGCCTCACATAAAGAAGAGAAAAACTTGCGGTGAATTTAACCTTTATCAAGATCTGTCAACGAAGAAGTTTCAAGAGTATTTTAGAAATTCAAGAGAAACATTGTCCGATCACCAACGACAACCGCGCGCTGCCCGACACAAAAACACCCTGTATTCACAAAAATTTATATTTCGCATAAATATTAAGATCCGAAATATATATTTCCATATCGCTCGGTATCTTAAGATACAAAAGATAAAATATATATTAACTTCGCCGTGTGTGATGGTTCATAGGATTTCTATGGTGAGCGATATTCTAAAATATGCACTAAGATAATATATATTTTATATTATCTTCACCGTCTGTGACGCGCTTAAGGGCCTGTGTCACCACTTGCTGATAAAGTGCCTGATAGGCTATCCACAACTTTTTTGATAGATTCTCCATACTCTACTGTCAAGTTAAGTGGTGGATAGCCTATCAGGCACTTATCAGGAAATTGTAAAACAGGCCCTTAATGTGCAATTAAAGAATTTATTACTTATTATTATACTGGATACAATCACAAAGTCCATTATCAATATTATCTATTTAGCACCTTTAGTTCAATTGCTGTGTTACAGTTTTTATTTCTCGATATGCAATCACTACATAGTATAAAACAAAGTCGCTTTTTTCCCCTATGTCCCTTTGTTCCCTTTAAGCGTCTCACAGACAGACGCGGCCTGCGGTGGCGGTCAGTCGGATGGCTTGGCCGCGTGGCCGCGTCTGTCTGTGTCGTAAGTCGTTCCTAGAACTCTCAAGTCATCCAACTGACCGCCACCGCAGGCCGCGTCTGTCTGGGAGACGCTATCTTTAAAACTATGCAACGGACTTTGATGCGGTTTTCTTTAATAGATAGAGTGATTAAAGAGGAAGGTGTAAAAGTATAATAACATTCATTAAATAATGGAAAAATACTGTTATTTTTGGGGTTTCTAATGTGATGTCGTAAATAATTACATTTTTCTCCGCTTAAATTGCAAACGCAGGCTGAACCCTACGAGATTTATCAAAATAATGTACTAAGAATTGTACACTATTAAAAGGTCTACAGAAAACTTGGCGATGGTATACGTCTATCTCTTATGGATATCCCACAGTAACATTACTTTTAACTTCAAATAATGGCTAATTTTCGAAGCGATTTTAACCAATACGGCATTAATCCTTATTTAATGAAATAAGTACTTTAAATACATTATTGATTTAATACAGACCTATATAGCCCTTTACAGCATATGATTTAAATGAATATTTTCGAAGATATTACAGATTTAAAATTGCAGGACGTAGCTTTTGCGGCGGTACCGACCAATGCGAGCCACGGGTAGTAATGAATATAAATCAAAACTACCGAATCGATTTTAATCATTTTTTCAGTGAGTGACATACTATATATTTTATACCCGTGCGAAGCCGGGGCGGGTCGCTACTTTGCAATAAAATGGGAAAACTAAAAAATCAATCAGTCCATTACGATCTCTTCTAGCATACAATAAAGATTAAATATTATAGTACTTATTATTATTACTCTTTAGGTGTATATTAACAAAAACGCTTAAAAAAAGAATTTAAGAATTATCTCACGTCATCTAGCATGTAGGCATGGAGGTGCAGCACCGCCGCCTCTAGCAGCGCGTGCATCAGCTGCTCGCCGTACGTGTCGAACGTCTCGTTCACGAGCCCTGAAATGGAGATTACAGAAAAATTAAACCTGGAAATAAATGCAAAATAAATAACAAGCGCGAGGAATTCGCCATACACATAACTTACTAATAAATAGTAATTATTATCTTATCCATCTTTTAAGAGGCCGGGCTACCCTCGAAATTCTCATACATACGAGTACGTAATGCCAAAATCATTTTCTCATACGAAAATTGAACCAAAGATTTCCTTTGGTAGGATTGGTCCTTATGGCCCAAGGATGGAATTAAGATGTGGAGCCACCGCGATTTTTGATGTATTTTTTTTTAATTTTAGCAGCTTCTGCTCTGGAGGAAAATATAGTCTCAATCTGTATATAGGCATTAATCTTATATCTTTAAACGAGCAATTCTTGTATATATATAATTGGAATCTCGGAGTCGGCTCCAACGATTTTCATGAAATTTAGTATATAGGGGGTTTCGGGGGCAAGAAATCGATCTAGCTAGGAATCATTTTCATAAAATGTCATTTTATGTGTGTTTTTTGAATACTGAGCAAAGCTCGGTCATATATCTAGTTATGGTAATATTCCAAGTTCGGTACTATATTCGGATGACTTAAGAATGCTTAATTCATTTTAGGACTCATATTTGCACGATAAAGATGTTAAACAACTTAAAAAGGAGAGGAAGAAGAAGCATTATTTAAACGCGCTAATCTTAGTATGAGTCAGCAGTGGCGAGGGGTGAATATTTTGAGAAGGGAAGCCGGAGTAAAAAATCTACTTACCAATTTTGGTAATTTATATTTGAATGACATGCTTTTAATTTTCAAAACTAAGTTTGGAAAACAAAGTTTCCTTCGACAGCAAAATATAATCTGTCAGACAACAGTCTTTCTGAATTAATGCCATATTTTCCGAACTACACGATTACGTCGTACGACTCACAATAATTCACAAGTCACAATATAAATTAATTTAATTCACGACACTCTTCTAAGTTCTAACGCTAAAACAAAATTTAAATTCGACAAAACAAAACAAACGACATGTTGTTTACAAACACACTATCCGCCATATTAATATGTCAATCTAAAAACCAGCAAAATAAAAATGTATTACGCGCCTGTCATATTTAGTACCGCTAAAGGCATTCTTAATAAAGTCGTATTACAAAAAATCCTACCAAAATAAAATGTATTACGCGCCAGCAAAAGTATAATGTCGCTATATTCATTCTTAAATTCGAATCATAACAATTTTACTTCATGACTCATCTATCTCGCTTGCACTTGTGCGTTGCTAATTAACCTTTCTCCGTAATAACTCGTCGGGCATCGAGTTATTTCCAAGTATATATCGCGCGTGCTAGAACGAGACAGAACATGACGACCAGTTCACAGGAATGAAAAGGACAGATGCTTACTATGAACTGTCGTTGTATGGAGAAATAAGCCGCTAATCCACGGCTTGATTCTCTGCGCCCGCACATTGCATTGCCTTTTAAAATTTGTAGGCGATAGTTATTAATTCAAACTATGTATTTCAAGTGAGAGAAAAATTTATTGCATATAACATTGTGAATTCAAAGTTTTTTAAGTAGGTATGTAAAATATTTATTAGATAAATATGTCGTTGGCCCATATATTCGATTTTTCTAAGCCCTAAGGGAAGCCGATGGGAATCGGGTTATATGGACGCTTCGCCACTGTGAGTCAGTAATTACCGGTCCGATTTGAAAAATTCTTTCAGTGTTAGATAGCCCATTTATCAAAGAAGGCTATAGGCTATATTTTATTACGCTAAGACTAATATAAGCGAAGAAATAGAGGAAAATGTGGAAAAAACGGATGATATTATTTGAAAGGGCTTATTTCACGAACTTCTGGAGTAATTTTTCTGTTATTTGGCACAGATAAAAAGCAGGAACGTAAAGGATTATAGGCTATTTATTATGGACTAATAACTAATTTGTCTGTGAAATATCTAATTTACGCGGGCGAAGCAGCGCGAAACGTCTAGTAATATTATAAAGCTGAAGAGTTGATTGTTTGAACGCGCTAATCTCAGGAGCTACTCATCCGATTTGAAAGAATCTTTCAGTGTTTGATAGCCTATTTATCGTGGAAGACTATAGCCTATATTTTATCACGCTCAGACCAATAGGAGCAAAGTTACAGAGGAAAATGTGAAAATAAAGCTGAAGATTTTGTTGGTTAGTTTGTTTGAACGCACTAATCTCAAGAACTACTGGCCCGATTTGAAAAAATCTTTCAGCGTTTGATAGCCTATTTATCGAGGTAGCCTATGAGCTATATTTTATCACACTAAGACTAATAAGAGCAAAGATACAGAGGAAAATGTAAAAAAAAACGGGGAAAATTATTTGAAAGGGCTAATATCTCACAGACTACTAGAGCAATTTTTATGTTATTTGACACGAATATATAGTAGACTACGTGAGACATGGGTTATTCATTTGTGAAAAATATACGGTTTCCGTGAAATTTCAGATTTACGCGGACGAAGTCGCGCGGAACCTCTAGTATTAATAATATGTTTATTGCTCCATTCATCACCATGTCTTTGGCATGCTGAATAATGCAGCTATCAGCCTCCTTATATTAATTAAGCCCTGTCAACAGCGTTTTCGTTGGTTGAAAATAATATATTCTAAATTTTTTATTTTATTTATTTTTACTATCTTTTATCTAAATATTATTCCAAAATTGGCATTTAAACATTCGATTCAATCGAAAATGATACCAAACTCGACTATATACCTAAATCCCACGCAGTTATTGACCTCATACCTTGTTAAAGCTAAAAACCCCCCCTCCCCCAACTGCATGAAATATTCAGGTGGCTCCACATCGTAAACCCATCTTAGGGATATAAAGATCAATCCTACCAAAGGAAATCTTTGGTTCAGCAAAAGCCGTATTCCTCGTTTTTTGTCTTGTACGACTATAGGTAATTACCATTTTAAGCTGAAAAATAACTCAAACATGTTAAATATTTTCGTATGAGAAAATGATTTTGGTATTACGTATGTATGAGAATTTCGAGGATAGCCCGGGCCCTTAAGAGACATAGAATCACAGATTGTAGAAGTAAGTGCGACCGCACATCGGAGACACGACTGTAGTTAGACAGTCTTGTTTCACATAGACAAGTCAAGATACAATTAAAACAGTTGTGTCTATCTATGGCGCACACCAAGTCAAAACTGTCTTGACTACGATGACGCAACGCATACAACTGTATAAAATTAAACAGTAGAGAACGCCCGGACAGAGTAGACAGAATTATTACAGAGTATGCCGACTTAGAAGTTAGAAAATTTTAAATTTGACGTAAGTATATGACAAAAATCGCTACGGTTGTTAACTTGTCACTACGAACTTAAAACTATGACATATTACTTACAGGCATTAGGGTTTCCTATTACTGTATTTCTCTGGGATGTTAAACATCTTAAACACGTTAAAAACGGGTTGTGAAACACGCCAATTTGAAATAATTTATATTTTAAACAACTTAGGTATTTCAAATAACAAGTTGTATATTAATAAAATTAAACCGAGTGCATTTTGCGTCTATTGAAAGCAGTTCTGAAAGATTTTATAGATATAGATAGAAAAGTTCTCATTCGGATATAAATAACTTCAAAAATAAACGGGAAAGATCGCTGGACGTGTTTCTCTTTTTGGTCGTATTATTGTTTATGTTTTGGCACATGTGATTAAAATTGTCAGAATCTAATTTTGAAATCTATAAGTATTTAAAATTATTTAATTTTAAATACTTATAGATTTCAAAATTATATCAGCCAGCGCGAGGCACATTCCATTCATAATCTTAGTGAAACCCGACGAATTTGACATAATATATTGAAACCTGTCCGTCTCTTTGCAGTCGAAGTCCAGAGCTCGGAACCGGTACTTTTTTAACCAGGTTAAAACGCTCTATAACCAGGTTTTCGGATAAGTGCTCGTTCGGAGCAAAATAGAGATGCGAGCGGTATTGCTTCTGAAATTAACCTGGTTAATTTTTCATGGAAAGTAACTCTTGGAACCGGTACTTTTTTAAACAGGTTAAAACGCTCTATAACCAGGTTTTTGGATAAGTGTTCGTTCGGAGCGAAATATAGATGCGAGCGATATTACTTCTGAAATTAACCTGGTTAATTTCTCGCGAAAAGTAACTCTCGGAACCGGTATTTTTTTAACCAGGTTAAAACGCTCTATAACCAGGTTTTTGGATAAGTGTTCGTTCGGAGCGAAATAGAGATGCGAGCGGTATTACTTTTGAAATTACCTGGTTAATTTCTCGCGGAAAGTAACTAGTGGAGTGATATCTTCTATCCCTTTCTAGTGCACCATCTAATAGCCAATAGGCCATAACTTATTTATGTGTGGACAATGGGTGATGGTCGTGGTGTGTGTGAGTGGGCGGGGCGAACATAACCGCGAACGGTTCTAACCGGTATTTTGAGCAGTGAGCAATTTAATTTTGCTCTTACAAAACCAGGAATAATTTCGGTCCGTTCAGAGCGGAATCGAAATGAAAACGCTCTTTTGGAAATGTATGGCGTTTCTAACGAACAGGATCGCGAAGATTAACCAGGTTTCCGAGCTGAGTCCTGAGTCGAACTACTGGTAGTTATGTCTATTGTGGCTAGACAGTTTTGTCGTAGATGTGCGCGCTTGCATACACTTCAAAGGGAAGCCGACTGTCGTTAGTCAGACATGTCGCGGGGCGCATTAGACAACTTTGTCCAATAGACGTTTTGTCTCAAATGTGCGCATCTAGTGCATTTTATTATGCGATAGTCTGTCTTAAGACAGTCGTGTCTCAGGTGTGCGGTAGCTCTAAGAGATATGTTATGTGGGCGTGGCACATGTCGCCAAATTTAGCCCCTTCGGGCACTAGTTGTCAGTCACATGTAAATCGCTCCACGGCTTGCACGTTGTACTTCGTTGTAAATTGTGAACAAAATGCCGACATGTGTAATAATTACGTGCAGAAATAGCAGCGGAACAAAAAATTGCAGGTTACCTATCACAGCCAACTATAATTTATACGACTTTTTAATTTAAAAATCAATTATTCTTCACGAAAAATATTCGCCGCTACACCGCCATTTTCAGGCCGTTTGATGGTCCGTGAACTATCAAACTAAGGCACTAGTGATGTGGTGTGATGCAGATTTTGGTATCGATATTTTTATCGACATTTTTTATGCGGTTGCGTTATTATCTGCACAAATATTATAAAGCTGAAGAGTTTGTTTGTTTGAACACGCTAATCTCAGGAACTACTAGTACGATTTGAAATTTTGAAATATTCTTTCAGAATTAGATAGCTTGTTTTTATAAAGTAATAAAAGTTAATAAATCTTTTTTCGGCATTTCAGTATTTCAAATACTGAACTGAAAGTAACGGAAACAAATACTGTATTTGTTTCCGTTACTTTTGAAGTTTACCTTACTTTGGCGGACGACTGGCGAAGATTAAATTGATCCTGCTTTTTAAGCCAAAGGCTTACCGCTTAAAACAAAGATTTGTGTGTATTAATCCTTCAGGGAGCGAGCACCGGTGATCGCGACAACAATAGAATACAATAGCAATTCCTGGAAATTCCGACTGAAGTATTAAGGCGACGCGACGCTTTGATAATTTGGCTGTAGCAATGTCGATTTTTCTCAGCAATGTAAAGCTAAGAAATTAAAGTTCATTATCTGTAATAATCATGTCTTTGTCTTTGAATTACCCATAGCATAACACGATTGGTCAACATTTATAACACAGAATAATCAATCAAAAAGACCTCTGTAAAAAAAGGGATTCCTATTTTGCCAACACAGGAGAGTGATTTACCCAAGCTTCCAAAACTTTGTACATAAATTGGTTCAAGCATACACTTTAATTTGCCCATAGCTTATATGAAATGTATTTATCGCTTTTAAATTACGCGACAATAACCATTTTGTCGCTACGTCTTTTCCATTGTTTGCTGTTCCATTGTTTGTTTTCTATGAGAGGCCGGGCCGGCCTCGCATAGAAAACAAGCAATCTAAAACACATCCAACACGATTTTCTACTTTAACGTGGCGTCACCTCAAGATGTTTCTCTTGGTTTTGTGTTGTATATTCTATAAATGTATGAAAAAATCGGCCAAGTACAAGTTGGTCTCGCGCACGAAGGGTTCCGTATCATAATAGAGCAAAAAGAGGCGAAGAATGTGTTTTTTTGTATGGATCCTTAATTATTTAGTTTATATTAATTTTATTATTAATTGTAAAGTATAAATATAACAGAGTATTTTGTGAACATTTCAAGTACCTACCTGGTACCTGTTGCCGTAAGAACTAAAACAATTTAAAAAAAAAAGAATGGCTACATTAAAAAGATCTACAGATCAAAATACATCGTAATCGATTTTGGAATTCCCCAAGGAAGTATCTTAGGGCCTCAACTATTTCTTTTCTACATAAATAATTTCCCAATAAGTATACCCCATGACTCTATTTTATTCGCTGATGACATAACTATAATAATTAAAGATAAAACTAATAATACTTTGACATTCGAAAATGAAATTAATAACACTCTTAATTTGACAAAAAAATGGCTAGAAAAACATGACCTCGTTATCAATATTGACAAAACTAATAAAATAGAATATCAAACTTATAATAGAAAATCCATGAATCTAAATATTGTATTGGATGGTAAAATCGTACAATTTGTATACAATAATCCTTAGGAGTAAATATTGATAAATATTTTAATTGGAAAAAGCACATAGAAGCAACCTGCTTGAAATTAGACCGATTTGTCTTCGTATTAAATCGATTACGAAACGTGAGCACTAAAGAATCGGCGTTGCTAGCATATCATGGTTATGTTGCATCCGTGCTAAGATATGGTATTATCCTCTGGGGCAACTCAACAGATTGCGGAAAAGTATATGTTGCCCAAAAAAAAAAATGTATACGTGCTATATTTGGTGCAAATTATACTGAAAGCTGTAAACCACTTTTTAGGAAAATTAATTGTCTGCCTCTATCATGTATGTACTTATACGAAATAAATATATTTATTAAGAATAACATTGATCTTTTTGACCAAAAATTAAACAATACAAGCCGATCTCTAAGACATAAAAATAAATTATGTGTACCCACACAAAGACTAGACGTATATAAAAAAATGCTTACTGTATGGGAACCAAAATTTATAACCTTTTACCTGATGTAATAAAAAACAATAACCTAAGAATATTTAAGAAACGATTATTTCAATTATTGGTAAAAAAAAATTATTATTCTGTAAACTAATATACCAATGATAAAGAATTGAATAAAATGTAATTAATGTAATTATTGAATTTATAAAATGTAATTGTTGAATTTATGAAATGTTATTTAATGTATTTAATTTATTTTAATGTACTTAACTGTTTTATTATTGTAATCCAAATTCCAAGCTATTATGTATTACCTATTTTATGATATATCTAAATATTTGCACGCCGTATGTGGCAGAATATGTTTGTACTCTTATATAATGTTAATGTCATCTTTTTGTACCATATTCTGGCAAATAAAGTAATTGAATTGAATTGAATTGAATCAAAACGGTTTCGTAGTAGGCCTACTTGAGACAGACAGACAGACAATAAGACATCGAAGTCTTAGAAATAGGGTCCCTTTTTACCTTTTGGGTATGGAATCTTAAAAATTATATAATAGGTATGCATGTTTATCTAAAGACTTACAGAATCTTCATTTCTACAGTTTTATTATATGTATAGATTTAAATACCTACCAAAATACATCGATATCGTCGTAATAATATGGTAATAATTAATCTACACCGTAGATAGACCGGACATCACTAGACCGTGTACCGTTGACACTATGCTGACAATTTAGTGTCATTGAAGTTGGCGACATAGGTTTCCATATAAACGGCGCCAGATAACACTTCTCCTTATTTTACTGTTCTGAGCATAGAATAGTTATTTTTTCCATATTCTACGATATGTTTGACTAAGATGTAGGTGTAGTATCTCATGTGACAAGTACTTACACGCGTTACACACGTTACGTATACTCAAGAGGTCCAACGTAGTTTACCGGAGGTTCCGGGGGAGGCTCCCGAACGAAGCGCGCATCACGTCGCCGAAAGAGACTTTACGTGATAAAGTGTAGTGCGATTGTATGTGTGAATGACGTGTATAATATATTTTAGGATAAAATTGTTCGGCGTGCATCCGTTGTCTGATTGCCATAACACAAGTTTTTACTTAGCATGGGATTAGACGACGTGATGTATGCTACCTAGCTTTTATGCTATGTATTGTATATTATTATATGCTTAATAAACAATTTTAATTTGAACGGGACCTCCTAAGTATATTTAACTATATATATATAATGTAGACCTTATGCGACAAGAAATCGTACAATACATACTTTGGACCTCCTGATCGGTGCGCGAGGAGCGCGCGGCGCACACGAGGTCGTTGAGGAAGCGCATGACGGAGGAGTTGGCCTCCTGGTGGTCGAGCGAGCACGCCAGCAGGGCGCACTGCATCACCGCCTCCAACGCGCCGGACCGCAGGAACTCCAGCGGGATACGTTGGAGGTACCTGGGATACAAACATTTTTAAACAAGTTGGTCTGATACTAAATGTGACCCAAATACATGCATATTTTATGCAAAAAGAGACCCGAATTCATGCAAGAATTTTGTGTAATTATAGAAGTGACGATTACTGTCAACAACTTTATTTTGTCAATTTGAATGTAGTGTTTCATTGCTATTGCCATATTATTTTAGTGTGCGAAAGAACCTTGAGAACCAAATTCAAAACGATTGAAGTATGGGAGTTACGTACCTATCCTTAGTTTTAATTATTAGTAGTTACTAACACATTTGCTATTTTTTTATGGGCTGATAAAAATGTTTGTCTGAAATAAAATTATTTAATTTTTAATTTTTTTTTCTTAATTTAATTAAAGTTTAGACGAAGATAAATCTTAAATTTTTACTGCATACACAATACACATAGTCCAAATACCTGATGCACAACCGGAAGAGATCGTCAACGGTGTCAGGGTTGTTGACGACGCCCTGCGGCTGCGACAGCGTGGTGAGCGCGGGCGGCAGCAGCGCTCGCAGCAGCTGCGCCAGCGCGGGCGCGGTGGTGGGGCCGGCCAGCGCGTCCGCCAGCACCGCCGCCAGGTACAGCACGCACGAGTGCTGCTGCATCGCGTACAGCGACGCCAGCGCCGTCGCCAGCGCCGGAAGCGCCGCCGCCGCCCACTGCCCGCACGCCCGCACCGAGAACCGCACGCAGCGGCACGCACGCTCTATCACGCGCCCGTCCTTCACGTACCTGCGTCACGATACGCGATCATAATAATATTATGCACGGTGTGACAAAACTAAGCGATAATACTTTAGGATGTGTACGTGTTGCTTAAAGAGAGTTCACTATGAAAGTAGCAAAGTAACTGAAAGACCATTCTTTTTTCAGTTTTGTACGGGCAAGCGCCCGAGCATCACGAGTTTCCCCATACAAAAGTAAAAAAATATTTGGTATTTCGGCGCTGCTACTTTCACAGTGAACTCTCTATAAGGAATACACACACACCCTAAAGTATTATCATTTATCACTTAGTTTTGTTACATTATTATAGGAGACAGGCAAAATTGTAAATCTTGTCCTCTAGGGGTCTGCCTATTCACTATGTTCAATGTACACTTTATAGATTAAATTCTGTACTTAAGGGGCCGGGCTACCCTCGAAATTCTCATACATACGTAATACCAAAATCATTTACTCATACGAAAATATTTATCATGTTTGAGTTATTTTTCAGCTTAAAATAGTAATTACCTAGGTTCCTGTACAAAAATTAACTTCAAAATATTTAAACACTAAAAAAATTTTTTTGTGTTTAATTTTTTTTTACTAAATTTACTACAAAATATTTAAACACTAAAAAATAGAGTAAAACACTAAAAATATATAAATAAATAGTAAATTTACTACAAAATATTTAAATACTAAAAAATATTTTTTAGAGTTGAAATATTCAGTAGTAAATTTACTATTTATTTATATATTTTTTAGTGTTTTACTCTATTTTTTAGTGTTTAAATATTTAGAAGTAAATTTAGTAAAAAAAATTTATACACAAAAAAAAATTTTAAACACTAAGTTTAAATATTTTGAAGTTAATTTTTGTACAGGAACCTAGGTAATTACTATTTTAAGCTGAAAAATAACTCAAACATGTTAAATATTTTCGTATGAGAAAATGATTTTGGTATTACGTATGTATGAGAATTTCGAGGGTAGCCCGGCCCCTTAATATTTATAAACACAGGTATATTTTGTGAAGAGTATATGCGACATTTGCCAATTTTATCAAAACTAATTTTATTTATTACAAACCAACATACACTAACCTGAAATAAAAAAAATTACACCGGTATTTTTTATGAATGAAAATCTGTTTCTTACGCAAAGTTTGGAAGTGACATCCACATTGTTCTACATTCCCTCGCGGTAGACTATCAGAGAAGTTGATTCCTAGCTAGATGGGGGACCTACGTATTTTAGTCGTGTTATGTCAAACCCAGCCCACAGATCAACGACGTAGGTCCGTTAACTGCCTAGGAATCAATTTCCTCAGATATACAACTCACTTCAGCATGATCTGGTTGACGACAGGCCAGACGTCCTCAAAGGCGGGCATGCAGGGGTGCGCGGCGTCGACGGTATGGGGCGGCACGTCGACGTCACGGAACAGCGCCGCCAGCCGGTCGAGGTATAGCACGGGGTCGGAGCGCGTGCCTTTACGGAACTCCGTGCCGCTCGCCAGCAACGTGCGCAAACCGCCGAGCTGCTGCGCCACAGCTTCTTGCATCGCCAGCGCCAGCTGTACATGTATTCATGACTAATTACAACATATTATTTTATTAAGAAAACTTACAGAAATGAAATATAACAGTATGATTAGTGAACTTAAATAATTTTATTGATGGTATGTTGCAAATTCATAAAACAATTCCCGAATAGTTTTTAAAAGTTCCGAGTTAAAATTGTGTATTAACTAAACTTGTGCCAACAGAACACCCAAATGTTTACAAAAACTGATTATTTTTAAAGGCGAATGGCAGGATTCGTACAGCATAATTTTGTTGTTGTTTTTCAACAAAATTTATACCATGTATTAAGGCAATTAAACCATTTATTTTGATATATAAAAATCATTTTTAGAACTCCGGAATAATTAATAATAACATTAAAAACATTTCAATGTTTTGACGTAGAAAGTTAATAAACTGAACGCGGCTATATTTTCTGGAAGTTGCCATAAGTAAAATACAATAAAATAACAAATACTAAAGTTATTTAATCATGTCGAAACGTTTGTCATGAATTATTATTAAACTCTTATTTACATATAACTCAAAATGAAAAAGATCTATTACATAAAATCACATTACATCACAAACATGAATGTTTTTTAATTTTTTCCATCGATATTTTTTATTGGCATGGCAATAATTTATTGACAGATGGAGAAAATCAGCTGTTGTTTTGGATTATGGCTTTTGAATTTATTGACTGTTTTTACGTTAAGTGAATTTTGAGTTTCTTGGTTAAGCATTATAATATGTGCCTCCGTACTTACCTATCTCTAATTGATAGTGATTTCGCGAAAGGACGCTTCTTACATGTAACATGGCGAGTTTGCAATGTATTACAAACCAGATTGAGAAGGCAGGCTAGAGTGAACATCTGCCGAATATTATTCGACTGTTGATATATCCTGGATATGTAAGTAGTCTGATACAAATAATATTTTACATTTGTTAGCCTAACCATGAACCTATTAAGTTTTATGTGTACATGTTTTCCCTTCATTTCAAACCATACATTATGATATTAAAATATGTTACTTATCTCATGAAACTACTCTAGCAAAGTATTATTAATAACTCAATCGAGGGAATGACTCCTTCCTCATAAAGTAATACCTGATTCATTGCAAGCTGTTCTCTAATTATATTTTTTATTTCAGCTTCGATCTCAAGATGAAGCTTGTGTGCCTTGTTGGTTGAGAGCCTAAAAAACCAGAATAGTCCAAGTAATTGAGGACTTTCAACCCTCCGCACCTGAACATGTAGATTCAGCTTTAATTTATGCAGTATGTGGCAAGTCTGGACACCACAACTTCAAACTTAGAGTGGAATCCTCAAAACAAATACTCGTTTGCTGGAGCAACAAAAGGTATATATTTTAAACTAATAATCAAATGAACTTAATATGTCAATATTTAATACCTCGATCGCAGATTCTTTGAATTCTATTGTTATTGCAGTGGCGTGTGACCACTTGGGGCTTGAGGTATTAATTTGTTTTTCATTAATGTTGTTTTGATATCTATGTTCATCTTATTAAATGATTTATTTACAGATGTCATCTACTGTGTTCTTCAATTTAAGAAGAGCAGCTGCAACACCAGGACATTGTGTTTTTCAAGAATGCATGAATTCTGAGCAAAATGTTGTGCCTCGAGTTGACTGTGTCTATGTTGTGTTGTTGTGCTCAAAGCTAAAATAAAGTCCCGCCATTCTTCTGGAAAAACTTATTTTGTATTTATTGAAACTGAAATAAACATGAATGGTTTGGACGCTATCAAAAGCTATTGTTGTAACTGCATTGTAGGCTTAAGAATAGTGGGATGCATGTTATGAGCATCATTTGGTACCTAAGCTATCCTCGCCAAGAGGGTATGACCCGACCTGCCCCTTTCTTAGATGAAGTTGTATTAAGAATAAATAAATCAATTATTAAGTTATAATAAAGTATGTTCTTAAAAATAAAGTGTTGTTATTACCTGCACCAGAACCTTTTATAATCTACAAATGTGCGAACAAGCACAAAACAGCATATTATGATTATAGGTAAGTAATGAAATGCTTAAGCAGCTCCGTAGTCTATAAACATTTAAAAGTTAAAACACTAGAAGTATTAATAATGCCTTGCCGAGCTTAAAGAGTGAGTTATAGAAACAAAGGGAGGATTTTAGTGTCCAGACCAAGAGGAATTTTTGTATCCAGCACTCTCACTTAACATACAAAACAACAACTGAAGCTTTCATTTAACACAAATTTTTTATGAGAGGGTATTGAGAGGGTTATGAGAGGGTGAGAGGGTTCCCCGGTTACGGCTGTCCAATGTCCATTTTGACTGCAGGCCTAGCAGCATGGCACTACCGCTATTAAACTTCATCATTATTATATTGATGCATTCAGCATTCTGTTTTATACTATGGGCACACTATAGGTAAAGGTACCTATGTCCGAGTTCGTCCCACTGAGTGGATACCATCCTCATCTCAAATTATCTTCCTATTATTATGTAGAACGGTAAAAATAAGTACCATAGTGCATTGGATTTATGAATATTACATTAATAAAGAGGGGAGGAGTTTGCCCAGCAGTGGGACACAAACGGCTAATAATAATAATTATTATTATTGTGTATTTAACTACCTTTTTACGAAAACGTATATGTACCTACAGCTGATACATAATGTACATAACCTCAAAATGTCAAACAACAAAACTGGCTATAACTTTTATGTCCCAAGTTTTAAAAATCTAAGATTTTACAGAGTTCTTATGTACCACATTATCTACCAAATAAAACAAAAAACATCTCAAAACACGAAATTTTTTAGCTGTACGAAAGTCCCATAGAAGTCTGCCATTCTCCTTTCACAATTAAATTCAATAAAATCTACCATAGGTAACACTAAAGTAGAACTAAACATTATTAAGTAAATACTTAAACCAACTTGATCGTGCGGCAGGCGGCCTGTGGCGGAGGCGAGCGCGCGCAGGAGGGCGGCGCCTGTGAGTAGAGGCAGCTGCAGGTCATCGGCGAGCGCAGCCGCACGCAGCAGCGTCGGCACGTGCGCCGCTGCGTGCTCGCGACACGACTTGCAGATGTGCTATAAAAATAATAATTTATCTTTTTATTCAAAAAGGTATCATGAATACACTTTTTGAACGTCGTAGAAAGAACGCAGAAACTAAGATGCCTACCACCGGTTCGGGAACTAACCCGGCGAGAAGAACCGGCGTAAGAAACTCGCACGGGGCCATCTTTTACTAAAAGATGGAAAATTACAATTTTTAAATAAAATAATATATAATTAAGTTTAAATGGCTATGTAACAATAATAAAAGTAAAGTAATATTATATCCATACTAATATTATAAATGCGAAAGTGTGTCTGTCTGTCTGTTATCTCTTCACGCCCAAACCGCTGAACCGATTTTGCTGAAATTTGGCATGGAGATACTGTGAGTCCCGGGAAAGGACATAGGATACTTTTTGTCCTGGAAAAATTTACGGTTCCCGCGCGATAAACGAGTTTTTTGCGCAACGAAGTTGCGGGCATCATCTAGTTGCTGTATAATATTATAGTGCTGCAATATTATATTCTTAATTATCATATTTATTTATTTAGACATTTTTTTATTGGAAAAGTGTTATTATTTAAAAAAAAGAATGTTTCTGAATTTGTCATACATGTTTAGATAAGTTATCAAAATAAAAATATTTGTCAACCTGTAATGCTGTAGCAGCTGAGTGTGCCATATTTTTGTCACTAAGAGAGCGAATAAGCAGTTGCAGGCAGGGTTCCAGGCACTCCGGATGTTTCTCTATCCACTCACAGAGCTCCCCTAGCAGCTGAATACAAGTCTTTCTAACTGCCGGATGGGAGTCTTCTGGCATGGAGAGGATGGCTTCTATAACTTTTGGTACGTACTCATATTCATCCCTGCAATTTAAATTTGTAATAGTAAAATAATTAAGCAATGGATTTCATCTGCAAGGCATGTTTTGCAAGTATTATAATATTTTGGTACTGTATATGTCGCAGCCCACTGGTTAAAATAGACATTCAATCAAACAGCTAGCCCTTTGACTGAA
This sequence comes from Lysandra bellargus, assembly GCA_905333045.1. Lineage (NCBI taxonomy): Eukaryota > Metazoa > Arthropoda > Insecta > Lepidoptera > Lycaenidae > Lysandra > Lysandra bellargus. The sequence goes on from HG995326.1 coordinate 8,268,925, forward strand.
CAACGCCATTCGATCACACGGCTATACATCGTTTAGCTGGCTTGTTGACTGCAACGTTCAACACTACAGCTAGGCGACGCTTAGCAAACTGGTTTAATGGCAAATTAACGAAGGTGATCATTAGTTAATTATGAAATTTGAGAGAATAGGAAAACTTAAGTAATTTCTTGGGAGATTTACATATATTTAGTTCTTTCTTTTCGAAAAATATTATCATGAAACAATCACAAACACCAGCATAGTTGACGCCATTTTGTAAGCAAAAGCACCTAGCGCCACGGTGGTGAGCGCTGAACTAATTCAATTAAACGGCGGCTTTTGAATCAGCTGTTGTGTTGAATGTTTTGAGCGACTTCAATATTCAATTAAAAAGCTAGACCTGTGATTGAATGGCGTTGTTTAGTCAAAGGGCTAGCTGTTTGATTGAACGGCTATTTAAACCAGTTGGCTGCGACATATACATATTTTGGATCTTTGAATACTTACGGTACAATATTTTTGGCAACAGTCCTCATTATAAATAGCGCAGCCTCAGTCTGTTCCCAAGGCATGTTGCCCTGGAGGCTAGCAAACATTTGTTGAAATACAGAACTTGAACCTACTATAAATACTACATCTTTTATAAGTTGCATCACTTTCAGTCTGAAATCCTAAAAAAATAAAACATATTAAAGGGATAAAGCAAGCATGAAAGGAATGTCAACCCTCTTTCAATCTAGAAATAATAAATACTACAGAAGAGTAACTGAGTAAAAAATGATTCCTTACAATGCACAACTAAGAGCCAGTCTACATGGCACGTTGCGTTAGCGTTACTTCGACGCAGTGCTGCCGTTGCATTGCTTTACATACAAATAACCATGGTGTTCACACGGCGCGCTGCGTCGTCGCAACGCACACATGACGGACAGCAGCCCTGAGACGAAGCGGGAGGGGATGTTGAAGTTAAGACTGCTCCGTAATAACGCTGCAATGACGCAGTGAATGTGTGGGTGCCGGGCGGCTATGCGTCAAACGGCAGCGCTGCGTTGAATGCACATGTGGACTGGCTCTTAGTTTGCATTTCAAGGATCTTTTGAACTATTGCTTGGTAGTCAAACTCGGGTCAGTCAGACAATTTTTACTGTCAGAAACTGAAGGTTATATTATTTGAAAAATAAATGTATGAGACAATTCTATACTGTATTATATTTCAATGCTTCCAATATACTTACAAAAAATTCATCACTATCATCAGGCAAGTTTGCATGGTCTGGTTCACACTGACAATGTCTTGCAAGAGCTTCAATTAAACGTTTAATGTGCGGCTTAAAGGAGTCAGTTAGAGGTTGATAATCTCGTTCATACACCTCTTCAGATAGTCGATACCATAAGTTAAAGGTGATTTCTGCTACCTGTAATCGTTATTGTCTTAATAACACAGTTAAAAAAACGAGTTTCCCAGTTCAGTTTTAAGTAAATGTTACTTCTGTATTTAAAAGAACATCAGAGTGTAACATTAAAAATGTTAAATAAAAAAATCTAATTATATTTCTAAATTGACTTACTTCATAGTCATGATGACCAACACAAACTAATGCTAATTCTAGGGATCTCAGCCCATAATGTTTTTCCCCATTCATTGTACTGAGAATAATATTTTCCAAGAGTGATTCAGCCATTTCAGTAAATACTCTAGCATAATTTGCTGCTTTCTCCTCTTCTTCATGTGCAACTGCCATATGATAGCTCTCTTCTAATGATGATACACTATCAAATAACAGCTTCTGAACATTATCACACTTATCTTCAGCTAAGCAATTCAGTATTGAGCACACACAGTCCGACGCGGCTTCATGTAAAAGATTGATGGAATTGTAATCCTTCAGAACTTGTAAGCTGAAGCCTATCACTGCATTATTAGGTACCTCCTGTGTGCTCATAGCTTTTACTTGTATCCAAGATGTCATACATTTAATAACTTTCAGAGCTACATGTGTATTTGTATTGTTTAAACATTCCTTTAGAAACATTGTTACAATTTGTGAATTCGCCCTTAACTCCATTTTTATTTGTTCACGACGATTCTCCCCGAGCTTAAGATTAGAGGAGTCGATTTCATGAGGAAAAACTGTTAGCACTTCCAACAAAGCGAAGTCATTTTTGTTTGCAAACAGTTTTATCATATCACTAACACAATTTTGCCATGATATCATTTGTAATACTAGGTCTGCAAATGCCAGTGCAAGCTGTGTCAATATAGCTGATGTAGTATCAGGGGAAGTGTTCTCCAAATGCCCAACTAAGGTATCTCGGAGAGAAATAAGTGATTCCTCAGGCAGCTCTGAAAGACTATGTTGCACTTTTGATCTCATTGTTTGAGCACCAAAGTAACAAGACTGTACATCTTTCTTTTGCCTAAGTAATTCGTCTGCGACTTTCCATGAATGTATCTAGAACAAAAGACATGAGTTATTGAGCGTATTTATATATAAGTATATATAAGTTTTTAACTGTGAATGCGATAAATAAAGAGAAATAATACTTACAGATTTCTGTACGTCTCCTAACCAAACTGAAGCCTTTTCTTTTTCTTCTCTATTTGGGTTATCATAGAGAGCACTGATTGCTTGATAGATAGTTTCCATAGAAGGCGCCTCCATACTGCTTATTTGATATTGAAAGAACTAAAAATATTTATTCTATGCTTCATAAATATTTGCATTCAACTAACAACATAACCACAAAACTTTAGTTTCCAAAAATTGACAACACAGATGTACTGCTACCTTCTGACAACCATTTGACAACCGACAAACGATCACACTACAGCAAACGACAACGTCAAAATCTGTCAAGAATCTCAGAAAAATTATATAGGTTAAAGGTTTGATCCATAAAGTTATTAATATACCTATGACCTATCTTTATGGTTTAATCACAAATTACATGTATGATGTACCTCCATACCAATGAGGCACAGATAAAAAGGTACTCTGTGGCACAGATCAAGAACTAGCAATGGCCAATGAGGTTCTCTATCCTTAATCTGTGCTCCATACTTTATCTATTAGACCTCATTGATGTAGTCTGAAATTAATACTCTGACATCTGTGACGTTGACATCCTTCGTATTTGTCAAATGTCAATTTACGTCTGTACAAAAATGTCAAAGTTTGCGCAAAAATTAATAAGGGCCCTTCCACATGAATTTTATTTTCGCTCGTTTGTATCGATACAAACGCAAGTTATTATTATTATTAGTATTACGTGGGAGAGCCATGCCTCGGCACGAATGGGCTGGCTGGACCGGAGAAATACCACGTTCTCACAGAAAACTGGCGTGAAACAGCGCTTGCTCTGTGTTTCGCCGAGTGAGTGAGTTTACCAGAGGCCCAATCCCCTACCCTATCCCCTTCCCTTCCCATCCCTATCCGATCCATGCGCAAGTTTTGGGGCGTGCGCTCCTTGGTGCTCGCGATCCGTGCGTTGTTGGTTTTTTTGCCCGCTTCAAAGGTGTGGACGGTTTTGTGTGATTCGCGCGATCCATCACACCATGAATATTTCGCAAAGATGCCGTCTGGTATCGCTATACGCTTTATAAGGAACTAGCGGCCCGGTACGTGCTTCGCTACGTATAAAGTGAAATAATGTATATTAGTGATCGAAGGAAATAATACAAAAATCAGTTAGAATGTCGATTCATATCTTTAAAAAATATATTACTTATTTGCTAGCTATTTAAAAGCTTAATCCAAAACATTTGGATAAACAATATTTTTTGTTTTTCATTTTGAGTGTGAATTACTTTCCACTTCCACTTACATTCCAGAGTGGGTACCCCCAAACGGCTGGGGGTACCCACTCTGGAGCAGGCAACATAAAGTTGGCCATATGAAAAACATGATTATTCCAAATTCACATCACAAACATTAATTGTGATTGTCAGATGGCATACGACCGAGAGCAATTTAAAACAATTGAACTAATGCGTGACAACTGACAGCCATGCCACACGACGCGGTGCGGCGCCGCACTGGAGACCATCTCGCCGGACTACCGGCCACACGGTGAGTGCGGCGCCACATCGTTTTGCAGTACTGTAGCAGCGAAGGACTCGAGCTCCACCAATACAAACACCCCTCCCCGCCTCGTCTCGATTCCGATGTCGGAGCGTCGGAACTCGGAGCGCACCGGATGGTGCCGTATGCCATACCATACATTTTTATAATATGTAGTAAACCGGAGCGGCACTGCTCAGGCGCCGCGCCGCCGCGGCACCGCACCATGTGGCATGACAATTATGCTGATGGAGAAACCATTGTAGCTCGCGAATAATTTCTCGTCTTGTATCAGAAATAATTTCACAACGTTGATCCAATTCAAGATTTTTATCATCAATAAAATAAATTTGTAAAAATTGATGATCAGCCTCGTCGGGTTACGGCAATAACGAACCAATTGATGATAAATCTGGCCCCGAATCGGTAACATCAAACATGTATGCAATTTTTGGTTGTTGGATAAGAATTTTTAAACTATCGAATACTTTATGATTAAGATTGTTATTTAAACATGGGACAATCCAGTTGAAAATAATAATACTTTCACTCTTTTAAGATGTTTTAATGCTTTTTGTTAAGACTTATGTGATCTGCTTAGTGACTTTGGATCCAGGATACACCTTCATAATACGAAAACTCTTAATTTCAGCTGACTTCATTACCACCACTTAGTAACCGCAACACTAAGGGTCAAATTATACTACTCGTAAGTCGAAGCGCATTGAAGCGACTCACTCGACTTTCCGTAACACATGCCTGGAATACTTCATACTTTAACGTTGTAAGTGGCGGCCGTAAAGGAAGATCTTCCGACCGAGAGAGATAGCATGCTCGGTCAGGCCGAAGCCCACTGACGTCATTTCAGACGTTGTATATATCTTGCCGTTCTCCGAAACTTCGATAGCGCGATGCAGGATTGTTAGGCGAATTGTGGGTACCGCCACATCACTCCCCCCCGAAGACCTGTGGTATTCTTCAATGCGCTTGTGTTGTCAGGTGTGGGCCGAAGCTACGCGTGCAATGACCAGGAGAGGGACCCCGTGCTCTGCTTGCTGACCGGTCGTTGTAGCCTATGGCTGCCCCGTTCAAGCCAGACACGGGTTCGACCGGCGCGGACCTCCAACGCGGCTTATGGTCGAGGCGACCCGGTTATGCTTGATGTCTGCTGACGTGGTGCGGAGGGGCGGGGAGTGTCGATGATGATTGATGTCCAGAAGGATGCGTGTTCTTGTCGGTGGTCACCAATTTAACGGTGTTTTGTGGCGACCGAAAAGGAAGATCTTCCGACCGAGAGAGATAGCATGCTCGGTCAGGCCGAAGCCCACTGACGTCATTTCAGACGTTGTATATATCTTGCCGTTCTCCGAAACTTCGATAGCGCGATGCAGGATTGTTAGGCGAATTGTGGGTACCGCCACAATACAAAAGCAAAATCGGCATGTGTTTCCATTTAAATTTTGAGGAATTCCCTCGATTACTCCTGGATCCCATCATCAGATCACCACTTTTATGAATATGGTACCAATCCACGATCATACCCTATACAACAAAACAAAAAATATTTCCCCGTCTAAAAAATCTAACCATAAATAAGATAAAAAAGAACCACTCGACCAATTTTGTGCAAACTTCACATAAACCATCTACTAAATAGTCAGAACAAACCCTGAAAATTTGGTTTGGATAAGTGAGCTTATTCTTGGGTTATAAAGTGACAACGAAAATTGCCACTTATTTTTATACAGAGTGTTTTTTGGTCTTTCAGCGCTGCTTCTTTCACAGTGAACTCTCTACAGGGAACACGTACACGTCCTAAAGTATTATCACTAGTTTTTGTTACATCCTATATTATTGTATATTAAGATTTAAATATTTGTGGGACCCAAAAGATGTTGATGACGTAAAACTGAGCCCCAGATCCAAGCGATTTTTGTATAATTTTTTTTTTACCCAGGACCGTATTCTTAAAATAAAGGTTACTGCTGCAATGGCAATTCGCCGCCGCTGTACATATGACTCCAAATCGTGCAAGAAACGTACAAGATATTAACTGACTGAATAACGGATCGCCTTAGGATCGCTTGGAGCGCATATTTAGGATCGCATTTTCCAAGTTTCTGGATTGGTCTAACGCGATCCGCGATCCACGTTCCACGATCTGGATTGCGGATCGCGGGATCGCCACTCCAAGACGGATCGTTCGGCAGCTTATCACGTTCGTGTCACGTTGTCTATCGATCGGCACCGCTTTCGATCACAGTAAGGGCCCTTTCACACGACGTTTTGTTACGCTCGATTTTATCGATACAAACGCAAGTTGAACGTTCAGCAAACGCAAGAAAGCCTAAAGTTTTAAACTTTAGGTATATGTGCCAAAACGCGATGAAAACGCGCAGAAAACGAGCGCATCAGAAAAGCGCATCGTCAGCACGCATAAAATACGTCGTGTGGAAGGGCCATAAAGCGCGTTTCAAATTTCAATAGCGTTCAACTTGCGTCTGTATGATGTATCGATACAAAGTTACAAACGCGCTTCTTTAGCATTTATCTTGCGTTTCTATCGATACAAAAGCGCGTTTCCTTTGCGTCAAAAGACGTGTAATATCTGCCAAAACGCGATGAAAACACGCAGATGTCGAGCGCATCAGAAGACACTAAACGCGCATCGTCAATCATCAGTGCGCAAATAATACGTCGTGTGGAAAGGTCCTAAAATATACTTAAAATGTAGCAAACCAATCAGCATTCAACACTCAGCAGTCACTGTTCAGGTATTCGTCATTTTGTTAAACCAAAGAGTATATAAACTACTGTTACAAATGTTTTCCACGGTTATTGTGGCTGCCCGCGGTGTGATTTCGATTGCAGTGTCGAAACAAACTTCGAGAAGGCTCATACATTTATCAAAAGTGACCATGGCACCTATCAAGGTAATTATTGTAATAATATTATTAACAAACATTATGTAACAGCCGGCATGGTTATAGTTGATATTAAACTAAGTACCTATGTAATCTTATATATTTTGTATCTAATGTTCAGGTTGGAGACAAGTTACCGTCTGTCGATTTGTTTGAAGATTCACCAGCAAATAAAGTCAACATTTCTGAATTGGCGGCTGGAAAAAGGGTTATTCTTTTTGCTGTACCCGGTGCATTTACCCCTGGTTGTTCAAAGACTCATTTACCGGGATATGTAGAAAACGCTGATAAGTTAAAATCTGAGGGTGCCTCAGAGATCGTATGCATTTCAGTAAATGATCCTTATGTTATGGCTGCCTGGGGAGCTCAACACAACACCAAGGGGAAGGTAAGGAATATTTATTTGCAAGTGTATAATATTATACTTAAAAAGTTTATCATAGATACCTACCTACCATTTTCAATAGTAATATTGTTGCAATACTGAAAAGAACTTTAACCTTGTGTGCAAGGGCTTAACTTATTATAAGGTAGGTAATTGCTTTTCTAAATAATAGCACTCCTTGAGAAAAATAAGCTGACAGACTAAGCTGCCTCTATATAAATGTAACACATTTTTACATAAGTACTTTGTGTAAGTTATTTTAAGTTATTATAGTAACTTTAAAAATATGAACAATTTTCCCATATTTTTGGCAAAAGGTGTTCAAGACCCTTCTGAGAAAGCTTCTGAGTTTCTAAGCCAAGTTAGTTCCCAAACCGTTGGTAGGCCTAATGTAGATGTTCTAAAAATTAACATTTTTAACTGATTTTGAAAATAAAATATTTTCAGTTTGATTTCATCACCTCTTGCTAATGAGGATATTTACGCATTGTAGGTACATAGTACAACTATTCAAGGTCTGCTGTTTTTGTCTGTCATGTGACTTTGTAATATTTTGCTAAACAACAAGCAGATCTTATTTTATTGTTTTGTTGTTCAAATATTTTTATTGGTTAAACACTACAAACAATAAAAACTAAGGAAAAGTAACTCCGTCAAAAAACATGCTCCAAAATACTCGTCAAAAAAGTGTACCTTAGGTACACATTTCAATACATTTGCAATATTTAGGTGGCCTTGAACGGTATAAAGGCTGATGTTACATGACAGTTCGAAAGGAACCAAATTTTAAATGGTAATAGTATGGGAGTTATGTTTCCTTAGTTTTTATTATTCGTAGGTTAAACATGTGTATTTTGAGTTCAACAAAATATACTAATGCATGACATATTATTATGTTCTTGCACACTGCACATTAACTTTAAAATATGTTTAAGTAATATTATTATAGTATTTTATGTTATTTATGAATTACTGAACCAGAACCTGATGGCAAAAAGTGAGAAAATAAATTGACTCAAGCAATACCAGGGTAATTGAAATGAAACGTTTTGACCCTTTTTTCTTTTAGTGGCTTCTTTTGGTGGATTCTGTGTGTTAAACATGCACAATATATAAAAATTTATCCATATATCAAGGATATTTTTTGAAAATCTGCTGTCAAAAATTTCCATATCAGATCCTGGTAGACCTAATAATTCGCAATGCAAGAAATACTAAACAATTTATTTTATTTTATTTTTATAACATTAATTCATAGCATTTGACATAGCTCATGTTACTGATTTGATTATTCTGAATGACGCATCTGACCTTGTTTACCTTGTTTTTTATTTTGTTTTTATTTATTTTAACAACCCTGCTTCAACCAATAATAAAAAATGTTTTTGTAAAACGTGTCTGAAAAGTTTTTTAGCTGAGGCATTAAGCTTTAAGATTGGAATCAATCCATTTACGACTGTTAATTAAAATTATTTTATGATATTCTACACAGGTTCGTATGCTAGCTGATCCCAGTGGAAACTTTGTAAAAGCTCTGGATCTTGGCACTAATCTTCCTCCATTGGGTGGTTTACGTTCAAAGAGATTCTCCATGGTCATCAATAATGGTACAGTGGAGGAACTGAATGTGGAACCGGATGGTACTGGATTGTCATGCTCTCTTGCTGACAAGATCAAAATCAAGAAGTAAAAATCACAAATATATCCCTTTCTGTTTTCAAATAATTATTAAATGTGATAAATGATAAGAATAGATTCTACGTGTTAGATTGCACAAGGTATAATATTATATAATATAGATTAGATTGCCTAAGCACTCCTTGTGATATGTCTAACTGATACATACAATAATAAAAATTATTAAAATACATTTTTTTTTATTATTTAGTACCTACTAGCTGTCTCGGTGAACTTCGTGTCACTTTAAAACCTTCCCTGGACTTATACGAATACTTTAAGACTAAACTCAGCCCAATCCGTTCAGCTATTTTCGAGTTTTAGCGCGACTAACACATTTGAAAATCCATTTTTATAAATAAGATCATGAACACAAATTAATATAATATATGTAGCAAGCTAATCATGAACGTAGAAAAAAGGCGGACGGAGTCTTATTAATTATTATACACAGAACTCGTGTGTCTTCAGCATAGATACAGTATGTTAACTGAGATAGATGTGACACAAGCAGAAGTATAGGTAAGATTAGTGCACTCGACTTAAGATGGCGCTGTGACACGTAATGTAGCAGCGCCATCTAGTTGAGTGGTACTTAGTATTCCTAGGCGTCAACTAGATGGCGTTTTTTATAATAAACAGCGACATCTACCGGATTTAAATGATAATTTTGATACAAAAATTAACGGCCTGGATTCACTTTGATTAGTGCAAGTGCAGGTGATTAGTACAGATGATTTATAGTGATTTAGAGAAACTATTGGAGTTGACATTTATCTCCAAATCACAAATCATCTGCACTAATCACCTGCACTCACACTAATCAAAGATTCACTTTGATTAGTGTGAGTGCCATGCCAGGCCATTAGAGGCAATTAAACAGTACAATATTTTGTTTACTTTATTTTATTAACAACCAAATCAAATAAGACAATAATACTGTAGTCTGTAACTGAAGTTTTCAGTAATTTTTGAATTGTCCTTTTAGTTGGTGAAACCTGAAAAAAATTATACAAATTATAATACCTAGCAATATTTTTAAAGAATGTATTAGGAAACACTATTAAAAATAAATATAATCTGATTGCTAATTCTGTCATAATTCACCAAAAATTATCAGATTCATTTGCTATTTTTTACTGAACTAGGTTCAATAACAATTACATATCTAACCTGGCATAGATTTATTTTTGTGTCTAGTAGTAATCTGTAGAAAAGCACAGTGAATGTTGCATGTCCAGGGTGAGATGTAACTTCCTTCACTGGCTTCCACAGTAAGTTGCAATATTGAATATAATATTCAGTTTACTGTTGTCTATTTGCTTGTCTATTAACTGTAACAAAAACAAAATACTGTGTTAGCGTTAAGCGTACACAGTAAGTAGTAACCCTGTGTAGGTTTTGTGTTCGGGAACTGTAATCTGTATAAAAATAAAAATTAGTAGAACATACTAATGTTTAGGATATTTTTTAATTAATGACCTAATTTCAAGATTATGAAAATTTCAAAAAGGAAGGTCTTCTCAGGTAGGGAGTAGTACGGAGGGTTTTTCTCACCCAAAACATCCCTATCAAGCAATTTCAACACCAAAAAGTTGGCGCAGGTTTATGAACCTTAAGAGCCCATTTCAAGATTTTCACGACGATTAAATAATTAATTAATAATTTTAACTACGCGGGTCACTCATATTAACAAGGGCCACTTATATTAACACGGGCCACTTATAAAGTCCCGGCGGGCCGCATGCGACTCGCGGCCGCGGGTTGGGGGTAGCTGATTTACTTAAAGGTTTATTTTACTTACCTCATTCGTCACATCCAAAATAACAGTGAAGTCAGGGGCTCAGACCAAATAAAAGGTCACGGGTATATCGGTCTATAATATTATGCCATCTAGTGGCTTTTAGAGGTATCAACGGAAAAAAGTTTGTTGTATTATTTGTAAGATGGCAGCACGCTCCATACAAATATTTTTTTTACCAACAATGTACTATGTGTCACCCTCATGGTATTCAGAGTCGGCCACGCACACATTCTTACGCCGCGCCTGTCAAATGGTATGGACTAGCGTAAAAATGTGTGCGTGCGGACCTTGTACATGCAGTCAGCTGGCCGACTCTGAAGGACACAGTTTTGTGTATGGTGGGACTCCGTCCGCTTATTTTTATACGTCCATGAATAAATTAAATATTATACAAAACAACTGAACACGCACTGTCAGGGATCAGGATTCAGGACATGGGCGGGGTGCCGTAAATAGGGCGCGGCGGTGCCACCGGTGCCCAGGCACAGGGCGTAGACTCTGGGGGGCGCAAGAATGGCCAGACCATGCAGGACTATTATTTTTTCTGTTTTCTCCCGATAAGTTCCCGCTGCGCTCCTAGTGCTCCAATTATAAGAGCACTAGGAGATTGGTAGACTATAATTATTGTAATTGGTCTACTCACACTAAGTTTTGTTTTGTCACCCTGAATGGAAGAAAAAAAGTACTCTGTGGGAAGAAAATATAAAATAAAAAAAACCAAGGGCGTTGTTATAGAAGCTCGCACAGGGCGCAGTTACAGAAATCTGGGGGCACGGCAGTGCCCCAGCCAAGCTTTTTAGCAAAGGCACGGCCCGGCCGTACCATACTTTTCTCAAAGCGGTTCGCGGCTATTTCACACCCCCTTTATCTTCGATGTTAACAAAGCTAGGGATTTCAAATGTTGGTCACTAGGAGCAAGTATTAAAACTAGCTTAACCTCCAAATTACATGAAATTTCGATAAATAGTTTAATAGTTACGGATGGTCAAAGTTACTACATTTTGTCACTCACTGACATATAGATCATCAAAATTCTAAGGTACTTCTAGCAGACATAGTCACCGGCTACACGGTCAATTTTTCATCAATCTGATCCATCAATCAGGTACGGATTGACGAAAATTTGATCGTGTACAACTCGGATTAATGGATTGATCATATTTTTAATATGAACTTTTTATATCCATCAATATTCCGTCAATCAGATTGATGGATCAGATTGATGAGAATTTGATCGTGTAGCCTTTGACTTAGAACCTTGAAATTTGGTACCCAGATAGGTCTTTATTCACAATGAAAGGAAAAATTATGAAACCGGCCAAGTGCGAGCCGGACTGGCGTACATAGGGTTCCGTACAGTAAATTTGTATGGGAGCCCCCCTTTAATAATAAGTTTATTTATTTTTATTATTAATTATTAAAGTTAACACAAAATTGAGGGTTTCCTGAAATTTTCAAAAACCTCAGTCTTACCATTATGGACATAGAGCAGAAATAGGGAAAAAAATCGTGATTGTTGTATGAGTATATTAGACTATTAGCTTTTATAACGACACCAGAAATACATAATTTGTGAAAATCGCAACTATCTAGCTATTGCGGTTCTCGAGATCCAGCCTAGTGGCATACGGATGTACGACGGACAGACAGCGAAGACTTATTAATAATAGGGCCCCGTTTCCATCCTTTGGACAGGGAAACCTAAAAACTGAAATTGAAAAATAGGTGTGCGTCCCCCCAGAAAGCCCAATCGAGCTAGGTGTATTTTCAATATATCAGAATTTAGAGCAAATATAGAGCACCTCTACAGTCAAGTAAAAAAATTGGAGCATTAATACGAACGACGCTGCGAGCTGAAAACCGTGGGCTTGAAAAGGACTATTTTCGAGATTCGGCATGTAGTCACGACTATTTCATGAATATTTTTTGGCATACCTACTCAAAATTGATTTTCATGAAGGTTTCAAAAGTGAGGATTATAGCGAAATGGACACAAATAAAGAGGTGATTGTGCACATGAAACTTTACATAATTTTAGTGCCATTTTATGACCAAAAATGTGATAAAAATTGTTGTATAACTTTGCTTAAGCACTATACCTACCTATTGTTACGATGTTTACTTATATTGTCTGTTAGTTTATTTTAAATTTTATTTCAACATGTTTGGAAAAAACGTAATAGGAACACTACAATAAATGAAACGCTATATTTATTTAATCATAATCGTAGTAAAGTAACATAAGCAACCAAATGATGATTAAGACTGTTTTATAAGAAGCAAAGGTGAGAAAGGTACCTTCAGGCACCTTACCTATTCTAATTTATAAAACAAGACTGATTTGTAACAATTATAACATTTACACATTTGTATGTTTCTTGTTTTATTTCAACACTTCTATTAAGATCACAACTTCACAAGCCTAAGTGGCGCCGCCATCAGTTAAAAAATAATTTCTCAGTTAAAAATAATAAATATTACACAGCTTTCTATATTTTGCCGATTGATTGTTTCTAAATAAATGCCTAACTTGAAAACTGAGTTTTCGTTTAAAAGTAGGTACTACTAACGTGAGTAATTATTTTTAATTAATGGCGGCGCCATTATGGCTCGTGTAGGCCCTTAATCATGCTGTGCTGACTCACATCACATAAAATGAAATATTATTAGGTAACATTTCAATATAGGGAGTAGGCAAACAAGCTTACTTTTACATGAACTTACAAGAAGATTACAAATGTCGAATTAGCAACGATAGCTGCTGGTCTATTATTTCTGACATAAACTACAAGCCATCTTAGGATTGCAAGTAAAGAGACTCTTGAATAAACCATCGGAAGGTTCATTCTCGTGTACACCAACGGCAAATGAAGCGTTCATTTGCTTGTTGCACGGAACGGCAACGTCGCGCGATTGTGAAAATCGACAAATTTTGGCGGCTGAAGTGTTTTTCGCTGATAGCGCGAAATCCGTAGAACCTAGGATTTTGATCTATTTGGAGCGTAGTTCTCTCATTCTAAGCTACGATTTGAGATATTTTTGACGACTCTCCGTTCAGTAGTTTTCACGCTCCAAATGGGCTTGCTGACGGGACGCGACGTCAGCAAGCCCGTTTTCAAAGGCCTGTAACTCGATAACTATTGAAGCTACATTAATATTTTTTTTGGAGCAGAGTGCTCTAAATAGGGCTCTATTGTAGAGTTTTTAATCATAATCCAAATCATTACCGTTTCAGAGATCTGCGTGGGCTTGCTGACGGGACAGGACGCCAGCAAGCCCACCGGTTAATCACGTCTAACTCCTTTCACATTCTAGTTTCGAAGTTGATTTCACGGGAGCAGAGTGCTCCAATTTTGCTCGAAAATTTGAACCACAATACACGATAGTACTCTCAACGGTTCCTGAGATCTAGCTTGGGCGTGCTGACGGGACAGGACGTCAGCAAGCCCACGGTTTTTAGCTCGCAGCGTCGTTCGTATTAATCCTCCAATTTTTTTACTTGACTGTAGAGGTGCTCTATTTTTGCTCTAAATTCTGATATATTGAAAATACACCTAGCTCGATTGGGCTTTCTGGGGGGACGCACACGAAAAATAGTATAACACTTTAAGTATTAAGTCGAATAAAATATTTTTATATTTGTAACTTTGCAAGAACAGTATGAGTTTTGACTGCATATTTGTTTGACGTACAAAAGGCTTTAAGTTAGTTATGAACTTAATGAAATGTTATTAATTAAATAAAAAATAATATTAACGACGTTAATAATGAAACAATAATTAAATTCGGTTTAAATATTATAAATGTAATCACTAATCAGTACTGAGATATACACTCCTTACTTGCTCGATATAATATGGGAGTTTTAAGTTATCATATGAAATAAGTTGTGCTCCTTTCTGCGAAGAACGTCAAGACGCTTATAACAATGCTGCTGTGTATTCAATGGTAATGCTAAAAATGACCACCTTAAAGTATTAGCTTAAGAGTCAATTATATTATGAACTCAGAACTCAGAAGTATTTACGTTACGTTGTCCACCTATAGAACTAACGAAGCCTCAAAGAAAAAAAATAAAGGACATAGGGAATGGGTGCTAAGCTAAATACAGGAAAGTTATATAACGTGACCTGAAAAAAAAAGAAAAAAAACCTTCAAAAAAGAAATGAAATCCCACTAAAACATGAAATGTAAAAGGAGCCAAGCAAAATATTGCATAGCTATTCAATTCAATACTTCTGTCGTAAAAAGTTTTCAGATCACATTCAAGCCAAGCCTTCAACTTATTTTGTAATTTAAATCAGGTGGACGAAATTCCCGAACAAAAAAAAATTTGGGTTCCAAATTTAAACGTAGCAACTGTACCCAATCAGATAATCTGTGCAAGGTCGACTGTGATTGGCTGATAAAAAAGACCATAGAGAATATAAACTACATGAGAAAAAAGACGAAGAAGGAGTTTAAAATTCAAAGTTCGATTTTCATTTTGTGAAAATTATTTTGTAGCAACTCATACAAAAATTGTAAATTAAGTGGATTAATTAATGAAAAACGAAAGGTAAGCCATTGTAAAATGTAAATGTAACCGTAAATTGATAAATTGAAGCAAAACATAACTATGTCATACCATGTTCTAACACAAAGTATGTCGCAGTATTATTTGCATATTTGTACAATAATTTACAACATAAACTATATTAATATGAAAACGATAGATTATTATTTCATAGAAAATATTATAATGTATATCAGTATGCAGTTAATTTGGAAAATGTTAAAATGTGTATATTGTTTTATTGTAATAATACATAAGGTTGATAAGTATACTTAATAATTTATGTAAACTGTATGGAAATGTAGTAAAAATGTAGTAAAAAATGTTTCATTAATTTCAGATTTTTAGGTCCCTATACTAGTTTGCAACATTTTAGTCTGCAAGACATAGCTGGAGAAGGAAGGTATGGATTATGAGTGGTACGGCCACCAAGGAAAAATCCTCTGATCAAGACGTGAGGTGGTATGCAGCTGGCCTGAGCCCACGCGATAGATTTCAGCTGTCGTATACAGGGTGTAACAAAACAAAGTAATGATACTTAAGTGTGTTACATGTATAAAGGTGCGCGTCTACTGGATCGGGATCGGAGCATACTGCGTAGGTATGCAGCGGACGGATTTGTTGCTTTGTATGTATGGTACTGACTACTGTGACTGCACTAGAAGTACTGGAACGTCATTCTGCGCCTAACAAAATATATATGACGACACGACGCGCAGTCCGCACCCTTAGAGCATTAAACCAGACCGCACCGTACGCCCCGATTCTGACCTGGTGGACGCGCAGCTTTAATCCCCTCCCTATATAGAGTTTACTGTGTAAGCCAATCAAGTAGTTAGTAGAGTAGCATAGACAACTATTCTATTATATTTATAAATAAAATACATAAAACTGTACTGTAATATTATAATATTGAGTAATAGAAATCAACAAAAGCTTGTGGATTAAATCTGTTTTATTGTTTAATTTACCTTATTAGCCTATTTATTTAGCTGTGTACAATAATTTTTATTGAAATAAAACATTTATTTGAGCTTATTTATTTTTTATTTTATTTTTTTTAATTTTTGGTATGTTTAGAGTGAAAGGTTTTGCACTTAAAAATTTTAACTTCAGTTTCAAATTAAAAAAATAACGGACGTTTATTTTTTTTCTTCTAAGTCCGACCTCTTGTTACGTAGTATACAGTTTACATCCTCTTTGATTTAAATCAACATTAAGTAAATGTATCAATAGATTTCTTTTTTTTATAATTATTACAGTGGCTTGGCAATGAGCACAATAGAAAGAAATATAAAACTGCATATTGGGAGGAGTTCATACTTACACAGACTAGACGGCAAGCGTAAAATGTTTTAATATGTAACGACGCATGTGGAGTAGTTAGTTTTTAGCAATAGCAACACTCTTTTGAAATTTGTCCCTTTGTTGTATCAATACTCTATGACATAAAATTTACGAGACAAAGATTGTCAATTTGCATAAATTTAGTTTTACAATGTGAAAACGACATGTTACTGTGATTAATATTAATAATTAAAGTGAAAGACGTGTCAGAATGCTGAAATTTTGAAGATTTTCATTGAAGAAAAATAGTAAAACGCGAAAATATCACTGAAATTCTCGCGTCCACATTTCCGATTCTGATCGCTAAATTGCCATAGTAGCAGGTAATTAAGCGTTTGTTTTATAAATTCTGTTTGTTAATTTTATTGTATAATGCAATTTTAAGTAGCCTGAGCTAGTATTATGTGGATTATTAAAACAACAATTTTACCTAAACAAAATTTACGAAAACAATGAACTGTCAAAGAAATCTATCATAAATAACGTGCCTAACAATGATTGATACTGTGACATATGTGATTTGCGTAATTATGTCTGTCTGCTTAGATGTATATAAAATTCTCGTGTCACAGTGTATGTGCTTAGCTCCTTTAACACTTTGATGCAGCGTAATATAATATTATAATTATTACGTTTTATGTTTACAGGTAGCAGAAAAAGCGTTTAACGAAATAACCGAAATGACTAGGAGAATTTATGCTCTCATTTTGAAAAAAAAAACTGAAAATAAATACAAGGAGTGGACTACTAACGAGGATATTGAAGAGCTGACTATTGAAGATGAAAGTGCCTCTTCACTGACACCACTGCTGTAACTACATGGACCTAGAAAGTGACGATGATCATATTTTATTAAAATAACAAAACCCTGTTTTTCATTTATTTTTATTTATTTTTTAAATAAGTAGTTCCTTAATAAAACAGGAGTGAGCTTCTCTCAGCTCTCATTGGTCATCAAAGTAGCTCTGCAGCTTTCAGGGAGAAGGTACTTAAATAACAGGTGTTATAAATTCATAATATATAACACTAGTGACTATCTGATGTGCCGGTGAACTTCGTGTCACTTATAAATCTTTCCTGGACTTCCAGGAATATTTTAAGACTAACATTAGCCACATCGTCGGTTCAACCGTTTAATCGAGTTATTGCATTTTTTTATATAATATACAATCAAACAAACAAATCTTTATTTCCCTCAAAGAATTTTACACGTTAAGTATCTTATACAAAACGCTGCTCCCCACACTAGGATTCAAAGTAGGTGATGCTATTGTAATATGTTATATGATACAAAATACACATAATAGCATTACAAATCATTACCAGAGCCACCAAAACCAGCTACAGTACGTGTGAGTTAGTGACAGGGCTTCAAATAACGTTATTTTTTCATAACGTTATTGCTTCAAGGGCATAGATAACGTTATGAAAATTTAACCGATACTAGAAATAACGTTATAAATGTATTTAATAACGGTAAATGTTATAACGTTATATAGGATTCATAACGGTAAATATATGTTCTTTGATAACGTTATAGTCCGTCAAGAAAGTCATGAAGGGCGGGAAATTTTTCTAAACGTAATCACGCTTTTAAGGTGTATTTTTTCTTTGTATTTTCACAAAGAACGCTTATTACATTTTAAATATGAGTGAGATTTGGTGCACCGTGCACGATCGCATACCTGATACCAGAAAATAACGTTATATTTACCGTTATTATTATAACGTTATATTTTTGTTATGCCATAACGAAAAAATAACGTTATAATAATAACGGTAAATATAACGTTATTTTACTAGATATCGGATTTTACTAGATATATACTAAAATAACGGTACGTAACGATATTTTTTCTGTTATTCGATAACGTTATGAAGCCCTGGTTAGTGATGAGGTGAGTTATACAAAGATTATAATACTTTACATAGATTAGATTGTTTCTTGTAATATCGTAAATTAAACACACACTATAACTATATCATAATTATTTAAATTTTCTTAACTACATAATATATAATTTATAATCATAATATTTACAACGTGTTTTTAAACTGTATTTAATATAATGTATCAATAGTGACTGGGGATAGCGGGTCTAGACTAAGTGGAACAATTAGGAACAACTAACAAGCATACAGACAGACATATTTTTCGTGACTCACGAATCACGAGTCGTGACTCACGACTTCACGAATCACGAGTCGTGAACTCGTGACTCACGACTTCACGAATCACGACTCGTGACTCGGGCCGTGACTATGTATGGCACTGCATGTATGCAAGATTGCATGTATGCATGACTATGTATGGCACTCACTATGTAGTATGTATCGGATGCGTCCGATGTTTTTTTGAGATGACGAAGGAGTTGGTTATTATATAAAAAAAACAACTGTCACTTTTGACAGTTGTCAATGTCAGTCATATTTTGACTTTTCTCGACACTGACAGTGACAGTCTGTCATTAAATCACACCAAAATATCACAATCTGCGATCAGCAATGTTTTATTTTTGTAAACATGATATTTTAGAAAAATAATTTTAAATAAACAAATAAATTTTATCGTGAAAAGTTTAGGATTTACAATTTTAAGTTTTACCTACAAATTATTATTTTGTGACACTTGTTACAAGGGCCATAATTTAGTACTCTATAATTGGGTCTATGAAAGTAAGTTTTTAGCTATTTTCTATTATTTGTTGTACAATTTAAATGATTAATAAATATGTTGTAAAGTCTATTATTACTTTTATAGCCGTGTCTTCGTATTAAAAATAAGGTATTTCGAATTTTTTGTAGTCGCTTATGTAGGTGCATATTTTTACTTCATGAAATTAGAAAAAATGTTGAATGGCTTTAGCTCCGTCCCTGTACAATATTTGCATAAAGAGTTATTAGGTTACTATTTTTTATAAATATTACCTTGATTCAGTTGGTATTAACTTAGATTATTGAAACTATCATGCAAAATACAATAATTACAGTAGCTATATTCAAGTGGCAATAATAGCCCCTGTAAACTGCAGACATGGGCGCCGGCAGGGGGGTGCCAGGGGGTGCACTTGCACCCCTTGGGAATCTCGGGATCAACAGGAATTATTGAAATAAAAAGCATTTTGAAACCCTATTACCATGCCGTACAAGGATAGTTCGTAATGTTTCGGCACTAAATGTATTCTGTTGACGTAAATAGACAGTCACAGCTGTTGTTCGTAAAAAGTAAAAAGAAAAAAGAAAGAAAACTTAAATCTGCACCCCTTGGAAATTATTTCTGCCAGCGCCCATGGCTGCAGACTTTCCATTGACTGGCATAATATCTATGAACATGTATGAAAGTGAACTGTCAGTGATTCAATAGTTATCTTACTAAAATTAATTAGTCTGTGGTTTTCCGGGATTCCGGGGAGTAATTCAATAGATATTGCCTCACTACCATAATTGAAAGATATAAGTTTATAACTTATATAGTGTAAAGTGGTTATTTTTTGCACTCAACTTACTAGATGACGCCTTCAACTCCGTTGCACCAAAATTTGTTTATCGCGTGAGAACTGTACATTTTTCCGGGATAAAAAGTTTCCTATGTCCTTTCCTGGGAATCAATGTATCGTCAAACCAAATTTCAGCAAAATTGGTTCAGCGGTTTGGGTGTGAAGTAGAATTTACAATAGACCTAAATTATATACTACTACAATATATTTTTTGTAATATTATGTGTATTTTTTCAGCCTTTTTTCAAATACCTCCTGCAACAAATTTTCTTTAAAAATATTTATAATTTATGACATTTAAACATATAAAAATGTCTTGTTTCTATGTATTTTTTGTGACTGTATGTTCTGCAATCACATTTTATACAGTACAACTTTATCATGTTTTATTGAGACAACAGGGCTATCTCCTGGCAAGTGAACTATCAATTACAACAACATATATAAACAAAAGTGATAACATTGTTTTACGGATTAAATTACTATCATATTTAGCAAAACAACTAAGTATAAGCATTCCTGCGCACTTCTGCCTCAATTGATATACTTAATAATGTTATTTGAATGTTTAGTGATTTATGTAATCTGTAAAAAATTAATCAGATTTTATACGTGAAGAATTTATACGTGGGAGAGCCATACTTCGGCACGAATGGGCCGGCTCGACCGGAGAAATACCACGCTCTCACAAAAAACCGGCGTGTAACAGCGCTTGCGCTGTGTTTCGCTGAGTGAGTGAGTTTACCGGAGGCCCAATCCCCTACACTATTCTCTTCCCATCCCTACCCTTCCCTATTACTCTATTCCCTCTTAAAAGGCCGGCAACGCACCTGTAGCTCTTCTGATGCTGCGAGTGTCCATGGGCGACGGAAGTTGCTTTCCATCAGGTGACCCGTTTGCTCGTTTGCAGGGGGCAAAAAAAGATAAATTTCATAAAAGAAAAGATAACTGTTAAAAGGCTTCTTATACGCACATTTTTGAATTTTAAAATAAAACATAAACCAAACACAATTTTTTTTTTGTAATGATATGTCTAAGTAAATGTATGCAGTATGTCTAATGTCTATTGTGTATCTGGGCATTTGCAAAAAAAACGTGTACCCTTGCAAAAATATGCCTATATTTTTTAAGGTCATTTATTTACCTATATTTGAATGTCATATACAAGGAAAAATATTGAACTATAAGTTTAAAACTATATACGTTTTCGGCGTTTTTTTAAACTATAAGTTTAAAAAAACGCCGAAAACGCTATATTATTCTGATATTATTGAAACAAAATCGAATTTTCGCCGAAACAGATTCCGTTGTGTGACTAAATGTAAAATATAATTTAATACAAAAACTACAGCAATAAATGGATTTCTTCATTCATTTAATCTAGTCAAATGCATATTTAATTGTTTATTTAAAGAAAATATAGATAATTTCAAGGATCAACAAGAATAGCAATTATTTTTAATCCGTAGTGTGACTTTGTGACCTACCCACTAGTTTATTTTTAATTTTTTTACACGAGTAGTAATATTTAACATATTTAAAGAAGTTTTTATAACACAAAAACCTTCTATTTAAACATTTTTATTGTTGCACTACTTATAAAAGTAGAAAATTCTTTGATTTCACAGATTTAACTTCATTAATTAACAGATTTAACTTCATTAATTAGAGGGACGAACATCACATAATCATAAAGATGTGTTCACATGTCTACGAATTCCTAAGTTATTATAAATCTGCAGATATCAATGACACAAAATGATTTTCAACTTTACTGATGGAAAAGTAGTGGAAATAAAATCAAAATTATTTAAGAAATAAAACTTTTAGGTACATTTTAAATACTATAGTCGTTATTGTTAAGTTGACGCCTTGATAATTTGGCTGTAGCGATATCGATTTTTCTCAGCAATGACTAAAGCTATCAAAAAGACCTCTGTAAAAAAAGAGATTCCTATTTTTCCAACAGAGGAGAGTAATTTAAGCTTCCAAAATTTGTACATAGATTGGTTCAAGCATACACTTTAATTTGCCCATAGCTTATATGAAATGTATTTATGGTTTTTAAATTACGCGACAAAAACCATTTTGTCGCTTACGCCCTTTCCATTTTTTGCTGTTCCATTGCTTGTTTTCTATGAGAGGCCGGCCCGGCCTAAAGTAAAATTAGCAATCAACAAATCTAAAAAAACAGGAAAATTAGCAATTTAAAACAAATCCTACACGATTTTTTAGTTTAACGCGGCGTAACCTTAACACATAAGTAATAATAAAAATATTTGTACGTCGTACCAGTTTAAAAATGTAAAATTTTGTTACTAAAAAAATAATTAATTTAAAATGTGAACTAAGCCTTATGCTTTCCGTCTGTTGTGACTTGTCCGTTCCATTATAGGTGAATATACGAAAGGTCACAAATTGGAAGTCACATAATGCTACTTTCTTTTACTTTTAAAGTGTTTGTAAATAACCGATAATAGTTATCATAATTTAATTTTTTATACTATATATTAAACGAATTTTGCAATGTGTCAACAGTAATAACAGTTGAAGAAAGTATATTAATGCTTACAAAATATGGTCACTTATCTGAACAAAGAAACCGTTCCCTGAAGAACCATCCAACCTGCGTCCGCCTCTTGTAGCAGATTTTTAACTACTAAATTCAAATTGGAGTATTTCGATGTACAATGAAATATAGTGCTATCATTTAGTGCGGAAATATTTTTGCAGTATGTTTATAAAACTAAAAAAAAACGGTCACTAAACTGAACATTCCGGTCGGGTCGTTTTTTCATGATTATAATTTTAATTATTTTTTAGTTAAATTATGTTAGATTTTTCAAAAACAACACATTCAATTGATACATTAACTATTTAGGAATCTAAAATATGATTTTAAGCAACTTACTTTAAGAAAAAAATAGTTACTTATTAAAGATTTTTTTACAACTTCTGGGAAGGGTGCAAGTGCATTTAATAGTTTTTGGTACATAAAAACCCCTATAAATCTCATACTAAATAAAATTTTATACCAGCGTGAATTTATTTTAATAAAATAAAACTTGTTTTTGCTCCTACAGTAAAATAACATTATGTTAGTATGTAATTTTTTACAAAGGTACAAATTTTTTTGAAAATGCCCATCTTCTAATATCTTATTAACCCATCAAGCCCGATAAGCTCACCGGTGAGCGAGACACAATAGAATAACAATAGATTTCCAAGAATCCACAATTGAAGGATTAAGGAGCACTTAAGTAGGTATTGAAACTTTAAATTGTGTTACGATCGTTAACCCTCGTAATTAACATAACTACTGCTTAAACTTGCTAATTATAAATGATATAATAATATAATGACCACTCTGATAAGAATACATAGTGCCAGTATAACTGAGCTATCTGCTCGCGGCGTCTGTCATCAGCCCAGTTGATAACGTGTTCCAAACTATTTAATTGAGTATTTCGAAACTTGAAAAGTGGTGTTGTAGGTTACAGTACTTTATCTGGCCATTTACTGTTTGGTTTTGGAAAGATTTTCCGTTTTTTAAAAATTTATCTCTATTCATTTTATGCATAGACTTATCTTTAATGACAAATCTTATTTGTCTTCCTTTGAATTCTGTTTTGTGCAATGAGTTTATTGTAAGTATAACCAGAGATACGTTATTTTTCCCTTCAAATGCTAAAATATTAATTTACCACTGACCTAAGACATCCATTGTTCTGTACTAGATGACGCCCGCAACTCCGTTGCGCAAAAATTCGTTTATCGCGCGGGAACCGTACATTTTTACGAGATAAAAAGTATGTCCTTTCCCGTGACTCAAAGTATCTCCATACCAAATTTCAGCAAAATCGGTTCAGCGGTTTGGACGTGAAGAGGTAACAGACAGACAGACGGACGGACGAACGGACGGACGGACAGACAGACACACTTTCGCATTTATAATATTAGAATAGAATATAGATAATGGAGGTCAGTGTTATTTACGCTGATTGAAAATTAAAATTGACACTGCTGTGTCAATACTGACAAAACCTTCATTACTTCTGCAATTGACGTCAATTTTGACTGCCGTATTCTCCAATATTATTTGCAATCGTGAAGTGAGCATCTAGAAGCCAGGAGGCCTAGGCAATTTTAACCATAATATGAAGTTTTTTTTTGATGCGCAGGGGAAACCCATCATGGGTGCCCTGGGTTGGGGATGTGCCTCAGTTAGCTGAAGCACCCTGGGGGTATGTGGGACTCTTACCCACTAAAACCACCTGCGGGGTACCTTCAGCCGTATACGGAGGGATGTCCTGGGTCTGTCTAACACAGGTGACAGGACTCCCTCCACGACCGGCCGGTCTACCTCACAAGGGACCGGACTTTCAACAAGTTAGGGAACGCTGGCAAACTAAAGAGTTCCCCTCGGCGCCGGGACTAGCTAAGCCGAGCAGGTTCCCATCCTGACCCGGAGCCCCGTGGGGTCTATAACTTCCATAGAAGGTTCGCATAGCGACGTCTCCGCACTCCCGTCCTACGCCGGCGGAGCGGAACGGAGGATGGGTCATCCTCGCTCCGCGGCCTCTTTCTCTGAATGGACGGTTTCATAGAAAGAGACCGCCGCCGGCCAGGCCTCATCGCTCTTGAGCATGCAGCGTACCATGCTCGGGAGCGAGAGGTCTCCACCTAGCACTGCCACGAGATCGTGGCGCTGCACGGCCCAACGATCGCACACCTCGAGGGTGTGCTGGGCCGTGTCCTCCGCAGACCGCAATAAAAATATGAAGTTTTGCGATTTATTGCAGCCTTGTGCCTATTTAGTGTGAATTGACCTGGGAATCATTTTGCTGGCCGTGTCTTTCCTGGGTAGGCTTTTTGCAGCGGTAACCGACATTCACGCGGGCGGAGCCACGGGCGACCGCTAGTCCTAATAGTCCTACTAATATTATAAAGGCGAAAGTATGTGAGTTTGTGAGTTTGTATGTTTGTATGTTTGTTACTTCTTCACGCTTAAACGGCTGGAGCGATTTCTACAAAATTTTACAAGGAGGTAGCTGACATCCTGGATTAACACATAGGCTACATTTTTAACCGACTTCCGTAACGGAGGAGGTGTTATGTTCATTTTTTTAATCACTTATGTTCAACGATGACTCCGCCGTTTGTGAACCGATTTTCAAAATTTTGCCGTCTCCTAATTTGGGCTGCGCTCCCCCAAACCCCCCTCACTCTCTTCCTGAAAGTGTTGCTTTTAACGAAACAGAGTCGCGTCGTTAGTAAGTACTTACTGAGTTTTAATTCTCCTTTTTTGGAAAAAACTAAGTTATCCTACTAATATTATAAAGGCGAAAGTGTGTTAGTTTGTGAGTTTGTATGTTTGTTACTTCTTCATGCTTAAACGGCTGGAGCGATTTCGACAAAATTTTACAAGGAGGTAGCTGACATCCTGGATTAACACATAGGCTAACCCCCCCCCCCCCCCCCCCACTCTCTTCCGGAAAGTGTTGTTTTTAACGAAACAGTGTCGCGTCGTTAGTGCTGAGTTTGAATTCTCCTTTTTAGGAACAAACTAAGTTATTAATTATGAAAGCGAATTTATTCTAACCTAAACATACAGATTTCGAGTGTCATTTGATTAATTTTCGTCCTATCTTCTACCAAATCCTAGGAGTGCTGCTTATCACAAAATAGTGTCTTCTATCACACTTCCATTTCTCAGTCATCAAATTTGAAGTTTCCGATGATCAAACTCAATTTATTTTGTCTCTAATATTACTACTACAACACAATTTAGTTTACCTAATCACACCTAATTAATCGCGGGTAACACCGCGGGGCACAGCTAGTGATGTTATAAATCTATTAAGGGAATTAGTAAAAAGAAATCATTAAAATTTATGAGCTATGCCGTAGCTAGCTATTTATTAATTAAGTTTTTAATTAGCTTCAGGTTGATGTGTAACCGCTAGCCGACATGTCCGCCGAAGAGGAGCCGGACGCGCTCAAGCTGTACTGGGATCACTTCTTCAAGTCTGAAACAGGCACTTACGAGGTTAGAATTTTAAATCAAAGTCCATAGTCCAGACCATTGCTGTAGCATGCGTTGACGTTAGCCTCCCTATTCAACGCTTGTTAATTTTTTAAAATTCGAATCTCGTTTACAGAAGTCGACGTGGTTGGAATTATTCCTAGCAGAATTTATTATCCGGCTCAATAATGGTGCGGATGCCAAAAAGCTGATAAATTTTTGGTAAGCACAACGATTCTAACTAGTAACTAAATCCTTACTATAATATAATATAATATCCATGGACGCTTCATACCACGTCAGTCTGGCCCCGTGGTAAGTACCTGAAGGACTTGTGTTACACCTGTACCAGACAACGGAAATATATTTTATACTTTTTAACCGACTTCCAAAAAACGAGAAGGTTATATGTTCGGCTGTGGATATATTTTTTATTTTTTTTACTTTTGTATGTTCAACGATTACTCCGCCGTTTGTGAACCGATTTTCGAAATTTTTGTTTTGTTGTATTAGGTTTCACTCCAATTTGGTACCATGTTCATAAAACTGGTGACCTGATGATGGGATCCAGGAGTAATCGAGGGAACTCTTTGAAATTTATATGGAAACATATGGTGATTTTGGTTTTATGTGAAGACTAAGAATATGCTACCAAAAAGTCAAATATTGGGTCAAGGTATATCATGGTTTCGAAGATGCTGAGAGAACTCCTGACTCTTTATAGATACACGTTTGGGAGTTTCGGCGTTGTTTTAAGAACAGAAAGCATATGCTACCATGCAATTCAAATTCATCATCATCATCATCATCGTCACCATCATCATTACCACGTCGTGTTAAGCTCACCAATGTCTCATGGCACAAAATAGATAATAGTACAAGGCATAGGCATGGATATAATAATAATAATTATGTACATAACAACACCAATTATTATAGGCTGTTTAATATACACGGCGGTCGGCGCCGCAGAGGCAACGGCGTCGCCGCGCGCCGCCGTGCGCCTCGCGGCGCGTGCGTAAACATCGTATTCAAGTTCTAACCGGAATGTCAGGGCATGCGACATACCGCGCTGCGAGCATTTGGCACACGTGTTCACTTAGATTTTTTTTTAAATCTATTGTTTAAATTTATCTATCTACCTGATATTTGGGGCTTGGGGTATGCCGTATGACTCTTAAGTCTTAACAGTCTTGACAAATTGTAATAAGATACGTAGAATATACGCAGTACCACCGACGACCACATATAAATTCGCGGACTATGACGGAGGTCAACTTAATGACAATTATACGAGATCAATTACCACTCAATATTATGATTTATGTTGTCAATTCAATGCTCACACCAAGCTCACTGTTGAGTTGTCAGTTGCTTACAAACTTTCAACACAACGGAAATCTGTTACAAGTTACAACTACCTATATAAAACTTCTACGTACAAGCGATAGCGCGACACAGGAGCGCCTCAGTGACATCTAGTGAAGACAATATGAAACTATTTTTTTATACAATTTGAATTGGCACTAACAGTTTACCTACTAGGTAACTAAAAAGAGTGAAATTATTATTTTTAACAAAAAATTAAAACTGACTTCCAAGGTAAAACAATATTAATAGTATCCTTATAATATGAACTAAAAAGTATTAAATAATTTTTCCTATCTAATATGTAGTGCCTTTTCCCGAATTCGGCTAAACCTCAACTATTTCTGTACTCAATCTTCATAATTTTGAAGTCGGTGCCAGTTCCAAACGTTTCAAATTTTCTGTCAAAAAATAAAGATTCAGCTATATCTGGTAGCGACTTCAAAACTTCCACTTTTTTTTGTTAAAAATAATAATATACTATACAATATACATATGTATATTTAAGATTTTTATTATATGATACACATATTTAATACACATCCATAACCCAGGAACTTTATAAACTTTTTGTTCCGTCGGCGGGACTCGAACCCGCGACCTCCGGCTTGAGCTACAAACGCGCTCACCACTGCGCCACGGAGGTCGTCATTAATCTGCCTCTTGTGTTATAAATGCGCAAGTGCGATTACTGTTAAGCCGCTTATTAAATTTTCATAAAATTTGGCATGGACGTACTTTCAGTTCCTATCCAACAAGCACGCTAATGTAATACTACTACAAATGTAACTTTTGACTTCACAATTTCCGATTAACTTTTTTATTAGTCCATTGAGTGGAGTGGTGACGCTGGTTGGGTGCGAGCTGTTGTGCGGCGTGCACCGGGTCAGTTCATCCATCAACACACCGGCCGTGTCTGTCACTCGGGATGACGCGCACAGCTCGGACCAGACAGACCGCGCTGACTGTCCCGATAAGGAACCTGCAGGTGAGTTAATGGGATTGATAGTAAAGTAATAATCTGTGATGCAATGAAATAAATAGATATTACAAGTACGCGGAACGTAGGTATTCTCTTCGCTGTTTCAGAGGGACGAATAATTCTGATAACTAGCCAAGGAGGCCGCTGGTCGTGCTTAGTCTCGAACATTCAACGACACCAAGTTGTGCTCTGTTTTTGACGTTTTTGTCAGGAGTTTAGCGATTTTGATTTTTGGTCCATGACGATGTTGTAAACTACACCCGCGAGAAGACCACCTACGCCTTGAGGTTGGAGCGTCTGCATTCTCGCCACAAAGTGAATTTCAGTTCCTTTGTGGTGAGAGTGCTGACTCAAGTTTTATCCATCTTCGAAGTGGAGGAGTTTTGGCCCGCATGGCAATTTGACGATGTCACCGGGAGGTTTACACCTACTAGACAATAATTATAAATAGAGGACACCAGGGGAGCTACGAGCAACTCGCTTATCTCCAGTTGCATGTACACGTACAGCGCCCAGTGGGCAAAAAATCTACACAGACACGCCTTTCAGACACAAAATTTGTCATATAAACATCCGGTGGCATTTGGATTCGCAATATAATATATCAATCGATAACATCCTTCGAATGTTTGAATGAGGAAAATAATACAACTCGATTGACTTAACAAGTGTGAATGCTATTCGACGTTGCGTAACATGCTCAAGCCAGTTGCTAAACTAGTGTCTAGTAATTAGTAGAAAGCAGAGTTGGGCAAAAAGTAAATAGATTAACAATTACAGAATTACAAATACTTTGTAGTTGTTAAGGACAAAAGTTGCCGAGTTACAAGCATTCAAACTTTGACATTGACAGCTCGGCAACTGTCAAACGTCTTACAAAAGAAGTCATAACTCCGCTCCCAATAGGCCTAGAGGAATGGGGTTTTTTCTAAAATCAAAGGCAACACCTCGGCTACCCCCTCCCCGAATTTGAACTAAATCGGAGACATCAAATTTTTTTCTCAATTCTGAGGCCAGGATCGAATAGAGGAGAAAAATCCAGGAAGAACAAGCCAAGAACCCCATATCCAGGACAAATAGTTGCCGAGTTACAAGCATTCAAACTTTGACATTGACAGCTCGGCAACTGTCAAACGTCTTACAAAAGTAGTCAACTCCGCTCCCATTAGGCCTAGAGGAATTGGGTTTCTTTTAAAAACAAAGGCAACACCTCGGCTACCTCCTCCCCGAATTTGAACTAAATCGGAGATGTCAATTTTTTTTTCTCAATTCTGAGGCCAGGATCGAATAGAGGAGAAAAATAAGCGTTTAGTTCATTTTCTCGCCACATTCATATCTTGTCGGACTGTACGTTGAAACGCGTTGAAAAAACGAAACGAACACTACTTAATGTTAACCCCTCTAGTATATTATACTTTTAACTTTTAAGTCTGTAATATATACTACATAATTATGAATATTTTGAACTAACTATAATATAATATGTGTACCCATAATTATTGACCTTGTCTTGATTAAGTATGTAACATTATATCAAATTGCGACAAAACTTAGGCTTTTGATATATATATAACATAACTTTAATAGCAGTTCTTTCTTTCTTTTCTTTTTCTTCTTTTTTGGCAACTTGACACAAAGGATGTGTATGTTGTGCCACAGACAAGGTAAAAAGGTAAGGAATATGGCGGGAAAACCATATTCCTCCTATTATAATTTTCATCATCGTTTTCATGTATCGTCAGGTCTAAAGTCTAGTCAAAGTCTAAGTAAAAGTCAATACAGTCAAGGAGTCAAGTCGGTCGATTCAGTAAAGTGGTAGACGCTTTACTGAAACTTTCGATGGAGTTTTGGAGGGAACACAAAATAGCACGTTTCTGGATATTACATCACTTTCCTACACTCGTGCATGAACACGAATATCTAATGGTTAATATTCTACCAATATTACACATTAAAAACCCAGCTAACAAAATTTTAGGAAAATAATACAAAAACACAACAGCACTCTTTCGCATGCCCGCCAAAACTCCTTAATAGCAGTTTCTTTCTTTCTTTCTTTCTTTTTCTTCTTTTTTGGCAACTTGACACAAAGGATGTGTATGTTGTGCCACAGACAAGGTAAAAAGGTAAGGAATATGGCGGGAAAACCATATTCCTCCTATTATAATTTTCATCATCGTTTTCATGTATCGTCAGGTCTAAAGTCTAGTCAAAGTCTAAGTAAAAGTCAATACAGTCAAGGAGTCAAGTCGGTCGATTCAGTAAAGTGGTAGACGCTTTACTGAAACTTTCGATGGAGTTTCGGAGGGAACACAAAATAGCACGTTTCTGGATATTACATCACTTTCCTACACTTGTGCATGAACACGAATATCTAATGGTTAATATTCTACCAATATTACACATTAAAACCCAGCTAACACAATTTTTAGGAAAATAATACAAAAACACAACAGCACTCTTTCACATGCCCGCCAAAACTCCCTTAATAGCAGTTATTCCCTGGTGAATCTGAATCTTATCTTCTTCTTCTTCTTATATATAAAATGGATTTTCAAATGTGTTAGTCGCGCTAAAACTCGAGAACGGCTGAGCAGATTGGGCTGATTTTACACTTAAAATATTCGTAGAAATCCAGGGAAGGTTTTAAAGTGACACGAAGTTTAAAGACCTTTGTTCTACGAATACCGGAGAGAGAAATCTCTTTCTCTCTCTATATTATTAAGATATTAATAAGTGATTTATTTTTAATTTTTACGAAGGCATTTTATTTTGTTTGGTTAGCTCCAAGTCAACCAACATGACGGTCATAAAACAAAACTAGACAGAACTCACAAATCTTAGTGTGTTTCGTTTTCGCATTTTTGGTTTCAAACATTTTTTTAATTACCAAAAGTAACGTAAAAGGTCTGTGGTCATGTCACATGAAGGTAACATGGAAACGTAAACTTATAACTTATAACTCTTATAACTTTGTATTTATCTTATACCTTTAAACGAGCAATTCTTGTATATATATATAGCTAGTATTCTTTAAACCTCAAACTTACAGGAAAAATTATTGCCATACTGGTACAAATCGTTCGAATTACGAATAAAATCTTACACTTTTGAAAAAATATAATTCACATTCGCTGCCTCCCACAGGTATGGCATTATCAGACTCCTATTTATGATCATACAGGGAACTGTTAAAAAAAGCGGGCTGTAAGCCGCATCCGACAGCGCTGGTACTTTAACAGTGAACTCCATACAGGGCACTCATACACACCATACGCCCCCTTGTGGGCGCTGAAGGTCTAAAGGGGAGCGGGGGACCCAGAAAAAAAATGGGGTCGTTGAGAGGTAATTTATAATTTAATTTCATCTGGATGCATTTTGAATTGAAACAATGGGGGCGCTAAAACAGAATTTGTTCTCAAAGTGAGTAGTAGATAAAATAAGTTTGGGAACCTCTGCCCTACAGGCTACAATATTATCACTTTGTTTTGTTACACCTTGTATAATATATGTTTACACCTTGTATATTGTATATTATGTTGTGGTTTAAGCAGGAGTGGAAGACGGTCGTGGCGACGACAGCAGCAAGCCGACGAGTCTGTTCTCGCGGAACAACGCGCAGCTGGCGACGGAGACGCTGCGGCGGTACGTGCTGGCCGGCGTGCCTTGGCGCTGCCTGCTGCTGCTGCGGGCGCTCGGCGTAGAGGTATAACCATCCTCATTTTTAAGGAGGAAGAGCCCACAATACTTCATACTGGTCAGTACGAAGTATTGTAGGCTCTTCCTTAAGTAACTTTTCCAAACCTCCAACCAAAATCAAAGTTACCGCGATCGAAACTCCATAATTGCCGGTCGTTCTTACCTCTGCTCTGTAAATGCCACAAACAGGTAAACTTTCAGCTTTACGAAACGGAGGAAGGTCTGACCATCGCAGGCTCTTGGTCCAATAGGACATTTTACAAGATTGAAAGTGAAGGTTTTTTTCAAAGGAATTATAATAAAAGTATTGTAAATTCAGGTGCTTCCGTTATGATAATTATTGTGATCAGCCTGTCGATAACTCGCACAAGTGCATTGAATGAGAATGAACGTTGCATGATGACGTCGTTGGTGCATATAATATTTAATAGGACAAGTGTCGTGTGCGATAACCGCAGCGGGCAGGTCGCTCCTCGCGATAGGCTGCGACAACTAGGGTTACCAACTATACTGTTTTAAACAGTATTATACTGTTTTTCACTCAATTATACTTTTAACTGTTGAACAAAAATAAAGTATACAATATACTGTTTTCAGCATCAACATGCAAACACATTAGTAATATAACGCCTTTACAAAACAGACGACTTGGCAGCATGGGCTTAGATCCCTTTGCCTTTCCCGTATAATGGACAATTATTTAAAAAAAAGACTGTCACTCATTGTCATGCGATTCATGCGATTGCGCGTTTTCGGAACCTAACCTAAGTAATATAAAGACTTCAGTCAGACTAACTGGCTTTCTTTAATAAGCTGTTTGTCATTAAAGTCTTCAGTCGCATTTGATGATTTTGAGAAAATTATAGATAATCTAAATTTGTACAGACTAAATATTGGCATGGATGATTTATATTCTGAATTAACAAATTTCAAAGTCATTTATGAAAAAATATCAGAAGACAAAGATTTTCTTGAAATGAGTACTGGCCAAAAATGGAGCTATTTGTTAGTGAGCGCTTCAGAAGAATTTAAAAACATAACTAAAATTGTCTCATATCTACTTTCTGTTCCTGCCACCTCAGCATTTACTGAAAGAGTTTTTTCAGTAATGAATGCTAAGTGGCGGGAGGACAGAAATAGAGCATCGATTAATTTAATTAAGAATGAGCTACAAATTTACTTTAATTTAAGCTATAGTTGTGGTGAAGCGTATGATATTTTTAAAAATGATGATAAATTATTGAGCTGTGCGAGGAGTACTAAAAAATATATGCTTAAAAAAAATAAAAAATAAAAATACTTTTCATATGTCTGAAATACTGTTTAATTTTCTTCGTAAACCTAAATATACTTTATTTCTTGAAAAAAAAGTTGGTAACCCTAGCGACAACCGATGAGAAATGATGGACATCTGATACAATAGATTATATTATTTATTATTTTGAAGCTGTCTTATCAAAATAATAATAATAATGAAAGTTGCGTTTATGCGCCTATTTTAGCATGTTTTAAGAAGCCCTTATTTCATTAAGTAATATCGTGAAGAATGACTTATAGGAAGGTCGGACCTATGCAATTTGGTTCTGTAATGTCGGGAACAGCTCAACGCATCAAGACTATCAAATACTATCGTATTTGTCGCGTTCTGTTTCCACCACCATCTGCCTTCACATAAATCAATTTCGTGATAACCTTAGGCTCCGTTCACGCTTGCTTTAAAGTTTAAACCCAACTTTCCAAATGTCCAGGGTCTATCCTGCTGTCGTCAGTTGAGCTCTGTGCTGATCTGGTTGGTGGGGGAGCTGGGTGCTGTGAGTCCACCTGCAGCCAGCCCTGCTGCTGCATCAGAAGTTCCCGTGTCGACCAACTTGACAACTGTATCCGTCGGCCAGCGTACGCCAATACAAGATCTTTTTTCGCGACGGTAACTTTTGTTTATACAATACATATATTATAATATTTATAATTTATAATTGAGTTTACTAAGTTATAAATAAACCTATATTATAATCTATACATTTATAGTTTGTGCGTTTTAAGATGATATGGGTGACACATTATAATTGACAATAGTAGGGAAGTTACCCAAAAATTTTAATCGATAATTTAAAAATATCGAATCACTTCGTAAAGGAATTGCAATCGAAACTATCGATTTCGTACTTACGTTTCAGAGTGGCACCTTCGATTTAAGATGGCCGCCCTTTTTATCCATTTGATTTCGATTCAACAGTGTCAATCTCTATCGGCATAAGTTCCGTTTCATGCATCTGACATTTTTCAAATATTTTCGTATCAATAATTTCATACTCCTATTTCAATGTTAATATTTATAATTTTATATTAATAAGTTAGCATTTAGCAACTTTTCATTTTTATTCATTTACAGTTATAGGAAACATTTGTTTTTGTAGATGGAATATAATTTATTACATTTTTTTGATTTTTTGTTTTCTTGTAAAAAAATCCGTAGCAAGGAATATGAGAAGTGTCACCCATATCATCTTATAACGCACAACTATAATAAAACTGTAGAAATGAAAATTCTATTATATTCAAAAAATAATAAGCACTACATTGCTATGGAAGCCAAAAATGTGGTTAGTTTTTTGTCTGTCTTTCTGTCTGTATGTTTGTTCCACTATCCCACGAAAACTACTGATCCGATTTGAATGCGGTTTTCGTAGATATATTTGTCTTCTTCCAACTTAACGTCTGGTGTATAATTTTTATTCCCCCCACCCCTCTAAGGGGACGAAAGAGAGGGTCAGATTTTGTATCAAACTTTTTTCTTTAACACGAAAACTACTGATCACTGATTCACAGATATATTTGTCTTCTTCTGACTCAACATCTGCTGGTCGATTCTGTAGGCCTACTACGAAACTGTTTTGAGACTCAAAAAATCGGACGAGTCTGCCGCGTCCTGCTCTAACAACGTCATTGCACGTTTGTTAAAGTAGGACGCGGCATTCTCGTCCGATTGTTTGAGTCTAAAAACAGTTTCATGGTACAAGGCCTGTATCGTACATTTGTGAGTTAATCACTGAGTTAGTAACGAAAGTCTCACTTTTGTATGCAAGTGAATAATAGATACAGTGAATAATAAATACAAAATACAGTAGGCCTACTACTAAACCGTTTTGAGACTCAAACAATCGGACAAGAATGCTGAGTCCTGCTCTAACAACGTCATTTCACGTTTGTTTGAGTAGAACGCAACATTCTCGTGCGATTGTTTGAGTCTTAAAACCGTTTCGTGGTACGGGCCCAGAATCGGCCAGCCGGTGTGTAAAAATTCCCCCCTCGGCCTCCCCACCTCTCTAAGAGAACCAAAGAAGGGGTCAGATTTTGTATCAAACTTTTTTCTTTAATGGACTTACTTCATATTATTAACTTCGACGACCTCCGTGGCGCAGTGGTGAGCGCGTTGGTAGCTCAAGCCGGAGGTCGCGGGTTCGAGTCCCGCCGACGGAACAAAAAGTTTATAAAGTTCCTGGGTCATGGATGTATCATATAATAAAAATCTATACTAATATTATAAATGCGAAAGTATCTCTGTCTGTCTGTCTGTCTGTCTCGCTTTCACGCCAAAACTACCGAACCGATTGTAATGAAATTTTGTACACAGATAGTCTAAGGCCTGAGAAAGGACATAGGCTACTTTTTAACTGGAAAAAAGGGTAGTAAGGGGGTGAAAATGCGTAAATTTGTTCAAATTAAGGTACTTCTAAAAATTCATAATAGATGGCGCCTTGCCGTCTCCTACATCGTGCTGACGCTTGCTCAAACGTCTTTCTTTAAGAAGTGGTATCATCGTATGTTAAGTTCTCGATTTTTTCGACTATTATTTCTTATTTACGTTATTAAATAACTCAGTACTTTATATTCTATGCAGTGACGTAACCTTAAACCAACCTATCAAATTATCAATGATAAATAGTTTATGTGTAAAGTTGTGTAATTGGGGGGCTAAAATATATACATTTATTATTATATATAAAATATTAAAATTTGACATAAATAAAGTTTAATTTAAAAAAAAGAAATAAGTTATGTGCACATGCACAGCTGTTTTTAGGTGCTTGATAGGGGTACCAGGGTCTTTTTTATATAAAAGCTTTTGACACCGATTTTGTTGACATCCCGCGCTATAAACTGAAGTCCGCGCGGACGAAGTCGCGGGCAACAGCTAGTCTTAAATATATGTATAGTATAAAAGTATTAAATTTATTTCCGTTGTCTGGTACCTGTAACACAAGTCCTTCAGGTACTTACCACGGGGCCAGACTGACGTGGTGTGAAGCGTCCATAGATATTAATATATTTTATATTATATTATATTAACTGTGTTTCCAACTTAACATCAGGTGTATAAAATTTTTCCCCCACCCCTCTTAGGGGACAAAAGAGGAGGTAAGATTTTGTATCAAATGATGAAGTAGAAATACTTTAAACATATAATACATATTTAGTATGCTTTAAATGGCAAAACAACGTTTGCCGGGACAGCTAGTATTATATAATATTATAATAATTAAGTACTATCAGAAGAATTAATTCATAACCAACTGGCGTGCTTCCGTAATTGGTCAGATTGTGTCGGGCTCAGCCGACCACGGCTAGCATTGACTTGATGTAATCTGACCAACTTGGACCGGCATCTGCCTTAGATATGAATAAATATCTTGATATTACATTATATCAAAATATTGTTTTTTGTTTTGAAAATTATAACCCTTTAATGTGTTTATAGAATATGGTCGAAGCAGAAGCCGACAGGTGGGTTAAGTGCAAAACAATCCCAAGCTTCATCGTCAAAAGGTCCATCGGGAAGGTAGGCTATGGTTTTTTAAAAGTGGTTATACTGGTCTTGATTATTGAATTCTGCATGGTTTTATTTTTAAAGAAACTTTATTAAGTTTAAAGGCATATCAAATGCTAAAACGTGTACAAGAATAAATTAGTATACCTTATTTACCTTATTACAGGTTGAGGCAGGCCTTTCGCACAAAATTGAGTTTGGATAATTCGAAGCAGAAACTTGAGAAGTCTGATCCGTCGTCGGATTCTGGAGATTCAGATGACGATTTGCAAGTTATAAATCGTTCCATGTCTATTAAAGTGTGTTCTCGAAGCGACGACTTTGACTACTTCAATTTAGGAAAACGTTCCTCCAACGATTACCCGAGTACCCTCTATTCTGATCCATTCTATTCGCCTCGTAAAACTAAGCCCAAAGCCGACGACTACATGACCGATAAGCACAGAGAAATCATAAACTCAGAGATAGGAACTTTCGAATTTACACTCATAATAACAGATCTGCTGAAGCAGCTGTGCAAAGCTGAAAGTAGCCTCTCCGGCTCCGAAGGATCACAAATCTCAATGCAATGTATTAACTTCTGTCTTAAAAGTTTGTGCTCCCTTCAATTCGGATCTTTACCTGACCTGTCATCGCTGGGTCAAAGGTCGCTGGAGATATCTCGTGTGAAGCTCGCTCTCACAGAACTGCTGATCGTATCTCTGGATCAGGTGCTGATACATTCCGACTTGTGTTCGAAACTTATCATTAACGGAATACTCCCGATGTTGCTGAGACTACTCGAGGATGTGATTTGCAAATCGAATGCCAAGCAATCTAATAAACTCGATCGCCAAAATCGTGCCAAAGAATTAGACATATCAAAGGAGACTGAATCGAAGAATTTATTATATTTTGTTTTTGGAATAGCTTATAGTATAACTGCATTTTTCCACTGCTTACTTATGCAATGTAGATCCGTAGATAAACTGAGAGAATTCACGGATCAGTTTAAGTTATATGGGGAGTGCTTTAAAGGCGGACTTCTTAAAGAGTGTATAGAACTAATGATAAGAATTCCAGTGACGGACGAAGAAGAAACGGTGCTGCTTATAAAGAAGTTAATAGAATCTATTGGAAGGCTCATCAGTGCCATGAAACGAGTTAGGAGTGAAGTTATACATTCGGCGGCATGCCCAAAGAGTAGACATAAGGCCTGCCGCCAGCGAGTCGTGGCGGGGATGCATCATCACCACGACATTCTCGGGGAGGCTGGGTCCGGTCTTCCGATTCCATCGTCGTGTTGTGTTTCTATACTTTACGGAACTCTTGTGTCGCTAGTGCCCGACGAGTATATCTCTGCTCAAAAGCTGTTGAGAAACAAAATTCTTAGTGTCATGCTAAAGTGCGGCGTCTGCTGCTGCCTGTCACCTAATTTTCTAATGGAAAGTATAGTCCGGCTGATGCTGACACACCATACGGTCGCCTCTAATTGCCTTCACTTACTGGAGCACACCGTGTACGGTGATTTAGGAGCCAGCGTGCTCATACCGCGAGTGACCGACCAGCTACCTTGTTCTATATGCGAGCAGAGCGACGGAAACCGTGACCTCGGTAGAAAGTACTGCTCGCACGGCGTCAGCCCCATGGAGAGAAAAAGCGTCTGGTCTTTTCTCATACACTACAATTCGTTGCTGCAGTTGGACAACCATAACGACGTACTTCATGCCACTGTCGGGCATCTGCTGAAAGTAACGCCGAAGTGCAGAACGGAGATGAAATACGAGTTGTTGTTCAGTGTCATCTACCCGACCTTCATAGTAGCTAAACACCGATATATAATGAGATCAGAAGAAACAGCGTATTTTCTAACCGCCTCCTGTCTAAGCATATTCGCTAGTCTCCTTAATACGGTGTCGTTTGCCGAACAATTCATTCAGAAGGGAGGTCTCAGCTACGTTCTCGAGCTCGTTGCGTTACCAGAATTCTCAAACAGATGTTGCGCGATCCTCGAAATCGCGATTGTCGTTGAAATATTCAAGCTAACAAAGGAGAACGAAGAAATGACGTACTTCAGGGAGATGAGATCGCTCGCGTCAGTGCGAATGCTCGTAAAATCGCTCATGAACGTAACCGAGAGCTGCCACAACATGTATAGGGAAAGAATTCCTCCCGAAATATTCGACGAGCTCTGCGATTTGACAAAAGTGAAGGAGGCACTCGGCTGGGATAGCCTATCCGAAGTCGAGGAGGATTCTACCGATGTGTGCATTGCCGAGTCGAATCGATCCGAAACAACGGAAGACATCGTCGAGGTGCTGAAGAATGCGTATACGTTCTGGAAGTGTTGTGCGGGACTGTGCCTGTACAGCCCGTGGTTTCGGCG
Organism: Lysandra bellargus; assembly: GCA_905333045.1. NCBI lineage: Eukaryota > Metazoa > Arthropoda > Insecta > Lepidoptera > Lycaenidae > Lysandra > Lysandra bellargus. Next base: position 8,308,418 of record HG995326.1, read on the forward strand.
CTGGGTGTCACGCGGCACGTTGCTATTGCGCAGTATCGCTCTGCTGCGGTTGCTGCTACATCGCATCTGTTCCACTGATGCCGCCGTGGTGGAGGAGCGGGAGGCGCGTGCTATTATCAAGATCATGGAAGCTTTGCTTACAGTGCAGTTTGCTGTAGCAGGTAAATAATCTATAAATTATTATTTTCTGAGCAAAAAAAAATTTTACTTGTTAGGGAGCGTCCACAAATTACGTGAGGTGAATAGGCCTTAAGAATTCCCGTTTGTACGCACAAAGTCTTTTAATGGTACTTGACACAATATATGTATTATGTATCGATTTTATATAATACGTGTATTATTATATAATATGTGTATTAAGTATGTATAGATCTTATTATATGTAATCTATACATATTACATAATATAATAAAACTGTAGAAATGAAAATTCTGTACATTAAAGATATTCAAAAATAATAAGCGGGGGGTGTCACTACATCGCTATAGAAGCCAAAAATGTGGTTAGTTTTTCTGTCTGTCTGTCTGTATGTTTGTTCCACTATCACACGAAAACTACTGATCCGATTCGAATGCGGTTTTCGCAGATATATTTATCTTCTTCCAACTTAACATCTGGTGTATAAAAAAATTTCTTACCACCCCTCTAAGAGGACGAAAGAGGGGGTCAGATTTTGTATCTAACTTTTTTCTTTAACACAAAAACTACTGATCCGATTTGCATACGGTTTTCGCAGATATATTTGTCTTCTTCTAACTCAACATCTAATGTATAAAAATCTCCCCCCCCCCCACTCTGTGAGGGTGCGTCCACATTTGTATCATTTGCGCGACCAGATCTCCGATCAGAATGATACGCGTATCATGATACGCCCCGATCGCTGTTAACCGCGTATCTGATACGTGTCGTATCAAATACACGCATGATCGGCAGAATGATCTAATAGGCGTCCACACTATGATACGCATACTTGATGCGGCGCGATGATCGCGACGGTGATCTGATCGGATATCTGATCGCGCAAATGATACAAAAGAGAGGGTTAGATTTTGTTTCAACTGATGAAGTAAAAATACGTTAAATGGCAAAACAACGTTTGCTGGGACAACTAGTAAAATATAAACTAGCAGCAGTTTACCAGGCTGAAAACTGTCGGTTTCACGCGCGACTGGGCATTTGATACTCGATACCTACGCGGATATTATTAGGTTTCTGGGTAACATATTTATTGCATTACTAGCGGTCGCCCGCGGCTCCGCCCGCGTAGATGTCGGTTACCGCTGCAAAAAGCCTAACCAGGAAAGAGCCGAAAGACACGGTCAGCAAAATGATTCCCAGGTCAATTCACAAAAACATCGACAACGCAGTCATTATCCGCAGGCTGCACAGATTGTCTTTCTGTGGATGTTAAAGTTGTTAATGATGAGAAAATTTAAATGTAATTTATTACCTAATAAGTTTTCACTTCTGCCGGTAGTCCCGGAGTGCAACCCGTTGTTTTAAGATAGATAACTAAAGCGATTATTGTAGAGCTTCTCTATAAACAACATTTGACGTTAAGTTATTTTCAGGTAACAAAATATACTGATGGTTGGGAGCCCCGACTCGTGATAGGGCAAAGTAAAGTTGCCCATGCGTAAAACATTCTTTTCGTAAATCTATTCCTACTAATTTGAATGTTTGGCCCTGGGATTTATTTATCGTTAGTACAAAAAAAAAATTACTTACTTATAGGCAAATCAGTAGGATCATTGGTATTCTTGGTGTATTATATTATGAGCTAATTCACCAGCTGCAAGGCCGGTCACCTTCGCTACTGCGCACCCCCGCCTTGGTAGCGCCCACTTCGAAAAGGGCGTGATCGCAATTTTTAATTTCGCCATAACTAATAATAATAAACTAATAACTAACTAAAAATAAATCGAACGTCTAATTTTAATCATTCAAAGGCCAAATATTATCTACACAAACTGTACTTAGTGATGAAATAATTTATTTTGATAAGGATTATCAGCATGAGTAAAATAAATGCGTTTAAATGTAGTCCAAAAATCAAGATTTTTAAATAAAAAATGGTTGTTGTGCCTCACTTGACATAGATAGGTATAATGTGTCACGGACATTTTTGTAGATATTTATAAGATCTACATTTACTTGGAACATTGTATGGTTCTATCTTTAATAGTTTAGGCAGCGTACGCAAAATAATTAAAATTTCTGGTTGATTTTTTTCACCTTGTCTCAGAAAAACCAAAATATCTTACGGAACCCTATATTTTCCAAAATAAAAAGTAGCCTATGTTACTCGTAAATAATGTAGCTTTCGAATGGTGGAAGAATTTTTAAAATCGGTCCAGTAGTTTTTGAGCCTATTCGTTACAATTAAACAAACAAACAAACAAAGTTTAGCTCTTTATAATATTAGTATAGATTGTAGATATTTATAAGATCTACATTTACTTGGAACATTGTATGGTTCTATCTTTTGTAGTTTAGGCAGCGTACGCAAAATAAGTAAAATTTCTGGTTGATTTTTTTCACCTCCTCTCAGAAAAACCAAAATATCTTACGGAACCCTATATTTTCCAAAATAAAAAGTAGCCTATGTTACTCGTAAATAATGTAGCTTTCGAATGGTGGAAGAATTTTTAAAATCGGTCCAGTAGTTTTTGAGCCTATTCGTTACAATTAAACAAACAAACAAACAAACAGAGTTTACCTCTTTATAGTATTAGTATAGAAAACACAATATCCATTTATTCTTCTTCAAATTAACGTATTTAATATTTTATTCTAATAACTTATGATAATACGGACAATAATATCCTTTTGTCTGTCTGTATTAAAATAATTTGTTACGTCATCATCATGTCGTTGGAGGTATCGAGTTGATATTAAAAGTACCTAATTTTTAGGGTTCCGTACCCAAAGGGTAAAAACGGGACCCTATTCATGAGACTTCGATGTCTGTCCGTCTGTCTGTCCGTCTCTCTGTCTAGCTAGAGTTCTGAAATTTTCACAGATTGTGTATTTCCGGTGCCGCTATAACAACAAATACTAAAATTAAAATAAAATTAATATTTAAGGGGGGCTCCCCTACAACAAGCGTGATTTTATTGTCCTTTTTTGCTCGTAATCATTAATGATAAGAGGTAGGTCCTTAAATATATGTGTTATTTAATAATTCATAAAAAAATTTAAATATAATAAAAAAATAAGGGGGGCTCCCATACGAAAAATACAATTTTTAGTCTATGTTTGCTCTATAACGGTACGGAACCCTTCGTGCGCGAGTCCGACTCACACTTGGCCGATTTTTAAATAATTGCGCTGTCGCTCACTTAGAAGTCTTAAGGAATATATATATATATATATATATATATATATATATTCAAGTTTTTAGAATTGACATTCTAAGTTTTTTAATTGTGTATACTAGACTATGCATAAACAGCTTAAGAATAAGAACATTTTTATTTTGTCACAACACTGTATGTAAACCAAAACAATAATACAGCAGTACTTAGCATTAACTTATACATCAATACATATATTATAAGTACCTACAATACATACATTGTGTGATGTCAAAATTGGCCCATGCTCAGCTATACACAGCAAGCTAGCTTGCTGCACTGGTATTCTGCAAGGGCCAATGAGTAACTTCACCTGCACAAAATAAGGAGTAAAAACTATACTATACTCTATTCTATACGATCTATACTAATATTATAAAGCGGAAGAGTTTGTTTGTTTGTTTGAACGCGCTAATCTCCGGAACTACTGGTCCGATTTGAAAAATTCTTTCAGTTTTACATAGTCTATTTATCGAGGAAGGCTATAGGCTATGTTTTATCACGCTAAGACTAATAGGAGCGAGGAAATGGAGGAAAATGTGGAAAAAACGGGGGGAAATTATTTGAAAGAGCTTATTTGAACGCGGTAATCTCAGGAAATACTGGTCCGATTTGAAAAATTCTTTCAGTGTTAGATAGCCCATTTATCGAGGAAAGCTATAGGCTATATTTTATCACGCTAAGACTAATAGGAGCGAAGAAATAGAGGAAAAGTTGGAAAAAACGTGTGAATTTTTTCGAAAGGGCTTATTTGAACGCGCTAATCTCAGGAACTACTGGTCCGATTTGAAAAATTATTTCAGTACTAGATAGCCCATTTATCGAGAAAGGCTATAAGTTATTTTTATTGCGCTACGACTAATAGGACCGAAGAAACAGAGGAAAATGTGGAAAAAACGGGGTAAATTATTTGAAAGGGCTTATTTGAACGCGCTAATCTCAGGAACTACTGGTCCGATTTGAAATGTTCTTTCAGTGTTAGATAGATTATTTATCGAGAAAGGCAATGGGAAATATTTTATTACGCTAAGACTAACAGGAGCTTAAAAATTGAGGAAAATGTGGAAAAAACGGGGAAAATTATTTGAAAGGGCTTATCTCACGAACTATTAGAGCAATTTTTCTGTTATTTGGGTCAGATAGGAAGTAGAGCACGTGAAGGATCATAGGCTATTTTTTGTGGACTAATTTGTCTGTGAAATGTCTAATTTACGCGGGCGAAGCCGCGCGGAATATCTAGTAATATTATAAAGCGGAAGAGTTTGTTTGTTTGAACGCGCTAATCTCAGGAACTACTAGTCCGATTTGAAAATTTCTTTCAGTGTTAGATAGCCAATTTATCGAGGAAGGCTATGGGCTATATTTTATCACGCTAAGACTAATAGGAGCGAAGAAATAGAGGAAAATGTGGAAAAACGGCTAAAATTATTTGAATGGGCTTATCTCAAGAACTACTGGAGCAATTTTTATGTTATTTAGTACAGATAAGAAGTAGACCACGTGAAGGATCATAGGCAATTTTTTGTGGACTAATTTGTCTGTGAAATATCTATTTTACGCGGGCGAAGCCGCGCGAAACGTCTAGTAATATTATAATAAACAAAAGAAAAACTAATAATGAATACACAAAAAATTATATTATTATCTACTAATAATAATAACAAAAGAAAAACTAAAAAACACATACCTCAGTCTTGTTGGCTCCATAAGGCAAATACACTTAATCTAATTAGGGAGCTGGTGAGCATTTAGGTATATGATTTGCACAAGTTTCACATCGAGGTAGATTGTAGTTTATGTCATTACGAATTGATTTGGTCCAGTCAATTAAGGTCCTACGTCGCTGCGTTTTCGCGTTACAGCCGATTGAAATTGCTTAGAAAAAAGGGGATATTAAATCATTTGCAGTTTGCACATGTATGCCTCTGAGGTTCATGGTCATAAACAGCTTGGAAACGAAGGAAATCGAAGAGGCAGACATTCAGGGTTCTGCATTATTATGGGGCGGAGTTGTAAAAATGTTAAAAAAAAAAGCTCTACTAAGTAATTTGCACCCGTTTCTCATTGCTCCCATTCGATTCATTATGACTCCGTGGATATGACAAAACATTTGGCAGATATTTTGCTCACTGGTTTTAGGTGTATAACTGTTTGAAATTCACGGAATCAAGGGGAAGCGGGTATCCGGTATTGCAAGGGATTATCGTCATTCTTTATAGTCTATTGTTATTATTTAGTTCGCGGTAACGATTCAACTTCTTCTGAAGCTGAAATCTATGTAATCACATATGGAATCACTGTGGAGAAATTTCATACCTGCGGAGACGTAACAGGTAGAAGCCGAATATTTCTGACGCGTGTTTAAAATTGAATTTTGTTGAAAAGTTTGTTTTTCGGGTTGAAAAAAACATTCAAATGGTCTGCCTTTGAAATATCAGAGGCCTGAACGTCTGCCTCATCGAGTTACTTGGTATTCATGATAAATTCAACCATCAATCCAAGAGGCAGACATGTGCGCATAATATAGCACTTATTTTATTTTTTACATTTTTGAAACGCTGTCGATAGCGAACGCAGATTCAACATGCTGGTAGACTATTTTTCTGTTGTCCTTCTCATTGTTATTAATCGAACAATTTCAATCTGCCAATTGTGTGCACTTCATATAGAGTTTTTTAAATCATAAAAAAAAAACTTTAAAAATTGAAAACTACAAAAGTCAAAGCCCTGGATGTCTGCCTCTACGAATTTTTATGTTTACAGGATGACTATGATCATCAGCCCCAGATGCAGACATGTGCATATAATATCACCCACCTTTTTTTCAACACCATGGTGGCAGACGAGGTTCTTGATGTTTCTTAGGGTATAATTATTATCACTATTAATAACGTGGCAGACGTGTGCTGATCATATAGAAATTTTGCTCGCCAGCTCCCTAGCTAATCCTGACATTGGCGATTTGTTAAGGCCGCTATGATGAAAGGAAGAAGAAGAAGATTCAAGATCTATATTCTACTTATATGGTGTTACTATTTGTAAACACTGAACAGTTAAATACAAGATTCTACTTGTATAATATGGAAACCAATATTTTCTGAAAAACAGCATGGGTCGTTTTAGTAAAAGTAATTAGGGTAAATAGTAATAATATAATATATATTATATTATTACTCTTATTACTTTGTATAACTTATACTTTGTATGTATAATCATTTTTTTAAAGTTTAATCATTACACAATTTACTAAAGTCTACACTTTCTCCGTTTCCATATACATAGATAGCACATCAGAAAAATCTAAAGTGGTGAGCTGCGCGGTGGTACGTAAGGCGTTGGCGGCGCGTGCGGCGGCGTGCGAGGGGACGGGGGGCGGGCTGCGGGCGCTGTGCGACGCGCTCCTCGCGGTCGCCGTCGCCAGGCCCAGCGGCCGGCACGCCATGCCGCGACTTGCGCCGTCTAAGGTATGCTCACTTTGATTGATTGTTCCCTATTCACCTGAGGCTTGAAAGATGGGAAGGGTTTGACACAAATCACAAAAGTATAAATCACGTAGTCTTCTAGTTGAAGGGGGGTTAAACATGCTAAAAAAGATCACGTGATTAATGGACAGCCCCTAATCGAAAGGTTTTTTTCAAGCTAGGGAGTGTGATGGTAGGACATGATGGGTACTTTTGTGTCTTGTTGAAAAAACATTTAGGCCTTACATTTCTTTCTCTGTCCATGTGTTATTTGCGCAAGCGAAGCGAGTCCTAATAGTATATCCCACAACTTGAACATTTTGTGGTTCATATTACGGAAAAACTATAACACCTATTGGTTTGTGCTTTAACGTACTCGTAGTAAATTTTATTTATATGTATGTAGATATTGTGTTATCCTCAGCCAGTCAAGGTTTAGATGTGTTATCATCAGTCACTCAAGGTGTGACGATACGAGCCCTCACAAAGCTGGGCTTTTAGCCAGTCGAATATTATGTATAAGTCTCGAAGAAAAAAATGGGTCTGCGTCTCCTTAGACTTTTTCTCCTACATTATAAAATGTATAGTGTATTATAATATCCATAATTCCACACTAATAACATAAATGCGAAAGTGTGACTGTCTTTCGTGTAACATACAGACAGACACACTTTCGCACGTGTAACCCAAACCACTGAACAGATTTTGTTTAAAGGTATGGAGAAGCCAGATACTTTGAGCCCCCGGAAGGACTATAACACTTTTTTCCCCGGAAAAATGTACGGTTCATCGCGATAAACAAATTTTGGCGCAACGGATATCATCTAATAATCTAGTCTATTGCTTTGAATAAATTATTATTTAATGATTTACTATATTTTCTATAAGCGTATAAGGAAGGAAACAGAATGTCGTTAATGAAATTTGAAAACTTGTTTTTTGGTTTGCTAAGAATTTAAATGGATTTTTTGATATTGTTATCGTGTAGTAGTAGTTTAAAAGAATCATTATACGGGTACATACATTTACTTTAAAGATTTTACTTCTTGTATTGTTTGTATTAATGCATTTTTAATCATACAGGAGTCACATGGGTGATCTCATCAAGCTTTGCTTGACCTACAAGAATATAATAATAGTTCTACAAAGTAGAGACTAAACACTGTAAATCATAATACAATTATTTAAATAAATAAATTAATGGGTTTACAATTAAAAAAAATCCTTTTTAGGGTTCCATAGGTACCCAAAGGGTAAAAATGGGGCCCTATTACTAAGACTTCGATGTCTGTCCGCCTGTCCCCAGGCTGTACCCCTATAGCTAGACTTCTGAAATTTTCACAGATTGTGTATGTCTTTATCTTATATTATATCTTTAAACGCGCAATTCTTGTATATATACTAGCTGTCCCGGCAAACGTTGCTTTGCCATAATATAAAGTATTTCGCCCATATTATTTTATTGAAGTGACTAAATAAGTATGTCGCCATGGCAACGTCGATCACTATCCCGTCGCACAAGCAATGGTCGCCCTCAGTCTCAAGTTGTAAGAATTTAATAATTTATTCAACAAATGCACTTATCAATATTTAAAGTACCGAGTAGCCGATTCTCAGACCTACTGAACATGCATATAAAATTTGGTAAAAATCAGTAAAGCAGTTTCGGAGGAGTTCGTGGACTAACATTGTGACACGAGAATTTTATATATAAGAAGAAGATCTAATTGGAATCTCGGAATCGGCTCCAACGATTTTCATGAAAATTTAGTATATAGGGGTTTTCGGGGGCGATAAATCGATCTAGCTAATAATCATTTTCATAAAATGTCATTTTATGTGTTTTTTTATTTTTTTGAATACCGAGCGAAGCTCGGTCATATAGCTAATCTGTAATTGCCGATATAATACCAACAAATACTAACAACAAAGTAAATTAAATATTTAAGAGGGGGCATTAAATATTTAATTTATTTTGTTGTTAAGAGGGGTTACAACAAACGTGTTTTTTTTTCATATTTTTTTCACAAAAGACCAGCAAGGTCTTGAATGGGAAGGAAATTTTTGAGCCGGTAAAAGGATCGTAGTATGTTAGTGACTTTGCTGGACACATTAGAAACATGGGATTGCCAAGTCAGAGAGGTATCGATATGTAAACCAAGATCTTTTACCCTTGTACTAAAAGTAATTACAGAACCATTGTAGATAACAGGTGGAAGAGCGCGTGTGTCCACTTTACACAAGCATCTTGGACTACCTAACACCATTGTCTGGCATTTTGCGGGATTTACTGATAATCCAAAGTTATCGCACCAGTCTTTTATTGCTTTTAAAACCTCGTTTAATTCTGCGATGGCTGCTGATAACTGATCTAATCCCGCCTGGATATAGAGTTGCAGGTCGTCCGCATACAGATGATACGCAATATGAAGTCTTTTAGTCAGTAGATTTATAAAAATACAGCAATTATTATATATATAATATTATATATTTATATATTAAATTTATTGCACAAAAATCAATATGGTTTTACTAAGGGTCGATCCACAACGGATGCTGGTATAGGTCTTCTTTATAGTATATTTGAAGCATGGGAGGACTCACAGGATGCCCTAGGGGTTTTTTGCGACCTCTCCAAGGCTTTTGACTGTGTTGAGCATGCTACATTAATCAGGAAATTGCACCACTATGGCATTAGGGACTCAGCACTCAACCTTTTGACATCTTAAATCAAAAATAGAACTCAAAGGGTTGACATTAATAGTAAAAGGTCCAATGGGACCAAAATAGAATTAGGCGTCCCACAGGGATCCATTTTAGGTCCATTCCTTTTTCTCATCTACATAAACGACTTACCTTATCTTGTTAAGGATAATAGTACTTTTTGCTGATGACATTTCACTTATTTTTAAAGTGAAGCGACAACAGTCAAATTATGACGAGGTAAATAGTGCTCTCTCAAAAATAGTACATTGGTTTAACGTTAATAACTTACTTCTAAATTCTAAGAAAACTAAATGTTTAAAATTTACTTTGCCCAATGTTAGGCAAGTTAAAACCAATATACTATTAAATGATGAGAAGATGGATTTGGTGGACACCACTGTATTCTTAGGCATTACACTAGATAGTAAACTACAGTGGGGTCCTCATATTGCTAATCTTGCAGATAGGCTCAGTTCTGCAGCATACGCAGTCAGAAAAATACGGGAAATTGCTGACGAAGACACAGCAAGACTAGTTTATTTCAGTTATTTTCATAGTAGAATGTCGTATGGCATCCTCTTATGGGGAAACGCTGCCGACATTAATACGATTTTTGTGCTGCAGAAGCGAGCTATACGTTCAATTTATAAAATGTCAGCTTTTGAATCTCTGAGAGAAAAGTTTAAAGAAATTGGTATTCTAACTGTTGCTTCTCAATACATTTTGGATAATGTTTTATATGTTAAAAAGAATCTTAGTAAATTTACAACCAAAAGTGACAGTCACGGAAGAAACACTAGAAATAAGTATAAACTAGAAATACCGGTGATCAGACTTAGTAAAGTTAGTAAATCTTTTAAAGGTCAATGTGTACGCCTTTACAATAAAATCCCAGAAAACGTTCAAAATCTTTCCATTAATAAATTTAAAAAAGTAGTCAAAGAACGTTTGTGTGCCAAAGCCTATTATAAGGTCAATGATTTCATAAACGACGGCACATCTTGGGAGTAGGATGGCTGCTTGCAAGGCATTATTCTACATTATTTTATGACTTACAATTATGTATGTATGTTGACATTGTATAATTTTAAGTTACAGCATTGTAAACTTTATTTTAAAAGATTAATTTTTTTCTCACTTTTTTTGGTAAATAAAGTGGGCCCCCTGCGAGTTTCTTACGCCGGTTCTTCTCGCCGGGTTAGTTCCCGAACCGGTGGTAGGCATCATGTAGACTTTCAGAAAATATTTGCAAAAATTTATTCTGAATAAAAAAAATTGAGTTTGAGTTTGAATTGACAGAAAAGTAGGGGAGATAAAATACCGCCTTGTGGAACGCCAGCGTCGAGATTGCACCACTCGGACGATGAGCTCTCCGTTCGTACCGACTGCTGACGACCACGAAGATAGGAGGAAATCCAAGTTAGTACTTCGGACGAAATCGGAAGTCCAGAAAGTGCTGCCAGTAGGATGTCATGATTGACATGATTAAATGCGTTAGATAAGTCTACCAGCACTAAAATGGTAATCAAAGAGTTCTCAAAACCAGCTCTTATATCACCTGTTACTTTTAACAGAGCAGTTGTTGTGCTATGTCCAGGTCTGAATCCCGATTGAAGTGGGGAAAACAAATTATTTCTGAACACAAACCCGGACAGCTGCTTATGGACACAAGCTTCGAGAACCTTTGATAGGAAGGGAAGAATGGAGATAGGACGAAAATGTGAAGTATCAGTTGGATTGGGGATTTTTGGAAGCGGGCGTACAAATGCTTTTCGCCATAGATTTGGGAATTCTGAGGAAATAAGGGAGAAATTTATAATGTGGGAGATGGCTGGCAGAAGTTATTTAATTATTATTAAGTTATAGCTTCATTACTTAGGAAAATGTAAAAATGTTTAAAAGTTTTAATGATATATAATTGTAAAAAAGTAAAATTGATGTAAAATATTGAATAAGTTGCAATATCAATAATGGTAACAATGTAGGTACTTGAAATGTTTACAAATTATTTAGTTGTATTTATACGTTAAATTAAAGTAAATAAGGGGGCTTCCATACAAAAATAGATTTTTTGCCTATTTTTGCTCTAGATACTTAGTCTGGCCATGAATACTGTTACTAGTAAAAATAAACAAAATATTGCATTTGAATTTGGATTCTGTAATTTTTATATGATTGTTTATTGTGTTTTCTCGTTTTGGCGCCAATGTATTTTACAATATTTTGCGACACTGAAATGGAGTGGGGTGATCACAAGAACCAAATCGCTGTGATTGCATCACACAAAGTATAGGTATAGTCTAATGTCATTTTTAAAACTCTCCATATGCTTGGTAGTAGTAAAATGTTTATGTACCGGGCCATTAATAGGTACAATGAGACCTCCTCTGCTTGTGACAGAAAAAGATCTGGCCGTCCACGCAGTGTTCGTACGAAAAAGGTGATTAAAGCAGTAAGAGAAAGAATTTGAAAAAAATCGGTTCGAAAGTAAAAGATTTTATCTCACGAGATAAATATGGCACCTAGAACCATGTCGCGTATTTTTAACGATGACTTAGGACTTTCAGCCTACAAGAGACGTACTGGTTATTTCCTAACTGATAATTTAAAAAAGAAAGGGTGGTAAAATTAAAACAACTACTGAAGCGGTACGCAAAGGGAGGTCACAAAAAATGTTTGTTTGCGGATGAGTTTTTTTTTGGTGGTTGGTTTTATTTATGCTTGAAGTTCTAAGGTTCAACATCAAGTTCAATAACCAAGAATGGTTCTTCCAACAAGGCTCGGCGCCGGGTCATAAAGCTCAGTCGGTTTGGTCTTGGTTGGAAACGAACGTTTCGGACTTCATCAGAGCTGAAGACTGGTCGTCGTCCAGTCCCGATCTTAATCCACTGGATTATGATTTTTGGTCAGTTTTAGAGAGTATGGCTTGCTGCAAATGCCGTGATAATTTGGAGTCTCTACGACAGTCCATACGACTGGCAGTGAAGAATTTTCCCATGGAAAGAGTCCGTGTTTCTAATGATAACTGGCCACAATGTTTAAAAGACGTTATTGTAGGCAATGAAGGCAAATTTGAATAAGCTTTTAATATTTTAAATTGTTTTATATTTATGTATTAAACTAATACACTGTAAAAGTAATAAAATTTATTTGCAACAGAAAAAAAATGTTTTTCTTTGTAACAGTATTTATGGCAAGACTAGGTATAATGGTACGGAACCCTTCATGCGCGAGTCCAACTTGGCCGATTTTTTATAAACCGTAGAGCTTTCAAAATATTAAGGTGTGTTACTGCACTACGTATATTATCAAAGCGCACGGCCGTGCGTCGCCAAGTTCCAGCAGGCCGCGCGCATCCCGTGCACTATTTACACGAGCGGTTTCGACGCACTTTTGACCCCCCTGTAGCTCAGTAACTATTGCAAGTACAAAGATAAAATTATACTTATGTAATCATGTACTAGTACTTACGCAATATACCAAATTTCATATATATAGCGTTGTTACATCCTGAAATATGTCCTTGTAAAAATAGCTAATTTTGGCACTCACTCACTCACTGACCGGTAATCAAAACCTCTAGGCCACTTCCAATTGTCCTAGCGCTATGAAATTTGGCACACACAAATAGACCGTACGATTTCTGGAAAAAAAGTATTGAAATCCCACCAAAAACATACCTGTTAAAAATGTGGCCAAGTTCCTATTGGTTAATTATTCGCCTTAAAAAAGAGTTGAAATCCAATCCAATGCCAAGTTTAGATGCACTTCAAAATCGATCATAGTCATCATCATTAACAGCCTGATCCTTAATACTTCTAAATTGGAACTTGGCAGGTTTTTATGATATACGTAGCATTTGATTAATTGCGTAATTAAATTTAATATTGGTATTTATGTAATATTAAGGATCAGGCTGTTGATGATGATGATTATGATCGATTTTGAAGTGCATCTAAACTTGGCATTGGATTGGATTTCAACTCTTTTTTAAGGCGAATAATTAACCAATAGGAACTTGGCCCCATTTTTAACAGGTATGTTTTTGGTGGGATAGTATATACGTAGTTTCGTATTTATACCCCTAATCTCAAAATTATAATCATTAAAGTTTCTAGAAATTAGGATCAATAATATTCAAAGTAGGTGAGTGTTGGCTCACGACATGGCCTTGGCTGGTTTATTTAGTATTTTAAAAATTTTTTGTGAAATCTAGTTATGATTAAATCTGTAAGCTATAAATTGTTTGCTTACTAACCAAAAATATTCATGTTTAGAACTTGAATATTTTGGATTAGTAGGTAAACAAACAATTTTAGGTATGCACATAAATAAAATATCATCATAATTTCATTATCTTACGGCGCGTTGGAAAAATAGTAAAAAATAAAACTTATTAAACTAGCTTATAAATAAATAGATTAGACCGGTTACCTGCGGCTAGAGAATGAAATATGTATAATATATCCGAAATCCGACTTGACAAACAAGTATCCCATTAGCGGCTAAGCGGGCGTAGTAGGGAGTTCCACTAGTGACTAGTGACTAGTCCACTCGCCGGCCGCTGCGCGTCGAACGTGCGTCGCGCTGTCTCTCTAGTAAAGTTCGCGATAAATGTTGTGCAACCTGACCAAGTGTTTCGACTTCTTCGAGTGTGACTAGGACCTACGTGGATAAATGTACAGTGTCTGTGAATTGTTGTGATGTCTACGAGCAATGGATCCACTGATACCGTGCTTTCAGGCGCGGTAAGATGCTGATGGGAGTTATTCCTGTTTATTAATAAAATAATTGTATTTTAGTACTTAACTAAATCAAAAAAATATTAGGAATAATTATAAACTGCTGCCTGTCTTCTATTGTAGTTATAAAATCTAAGCTATACTCAAAATGCTAATATTAAACAATAATATTGTACTACCTCCAGTTATTGTAGTATATAAGGATGACTACAGTAAATTTTTGACAGCAAGCAGACGAACAATATACAAATTGTAATATAAAAGACAAGACACGACACGACTCATGGTAATATTATAATAACACCTACTAAATAATTAAGTATATCAATGTAATATCTTCCCCTTATCCCATTTGATACCTAAGTATCCCTCTTCAAGCAATATCCAGTGACCGACGAGACAGATTGAAAATAACTGTTTCAATTTATACGTTCCATAATTCCCTATTGTTTGTTTTATCGGGATCCGATACCTTAATCTCATCTTCTAATTCAATTTGAGAATCACTGCCTTGATTATTAAATCTCATTTCATTAGATGCAGACACTTTAATATCTATGTAAGTACGTAATTTAATGACAAGACCAAATCTCATTTCATAATTGAAGATATGAGTAAATGAAGTGGGTAACTAACAATTTTAAAACTGTTTTTTTTTTTATCATAACCCCCCATTTTATGACCATCTCAATTTATGACCTGAAAAATGGTTTGAAATCAAAAAATATGCTATGTATATTAGAATATTATACCTAGCTGCTAAATGATAAAGTGGATAAGTTAAAAGTTTTGTTCAAATTGTAAGGGAATAAATAAGGCTGCCTTCACATTAAGTCGCCAGTAGTGCGGCCGCGGCAGCCGCGTGACTTAATGTGAAGGCAGTCTTAGTAATTGCTCTAAAATGTTAGATACTGACTTCATCCATTCATATCTTCAATTACTATTACCTAGTTCACAGCTCTTGTTATTCTGTTGATTCAACCTATGGACAGTTTGGGAAGCACTGTTATAATTTATGTCCCATATTAGTGGTGTTTATCTTACGTTATATTTGCGTAGGCTAACTATATGGCGATGTCTATGTTAATGTCGGTATAGTGTTTATGTGAATTTAACAAGTTAACGTGAAGCATTAACTTTATAATGGTATACTATAAATGATCAAACGAACTTACCAAGTGAAGTTCGATCATTATTATATGAGTCGCTTCATTCGATTGTAATTTATTAATCAGCACATTAATACATACTAGCTATATGACCGAGCTTCGCTCGGTATTCAAAAAATTAAAAAAAACACACATAAAATGACATTTTATGGAAATGATTTCTAGCTAGATCGATTTATCGCCCCCGAAACCCCTTATATACAAAATTTCATGAAAATCGTTGGAGCCGATTCCGAGATTCCAAGACATACACACAAGAATTGCTCGTTTAAAGATATTATATATATATATATATATATATATATATATATATAAAATCTATACTAATATTATAAAGCGGAAGAGTTTGTTAGTTTGTTTGTTTGTTTGAACGCGCTAATCTCTGGAACTACTGGTCCGATTTGAAAAATTATTTCAGTGTTAGATAGTCCATTTATCGAGGAACAGGCTATATTTTATTACGCTAAGATTTATAGGAGCGAAGAAATAGAGGAAAATGTGGAAAAAACGGGGGGAAATTATTTGAAAGGGCTTATTTAAATTAATAATTCTCAGGAACTACTGGTCCGATTTGAGAAATTCATTCAGTGTTAGATAGCCCATTTAGAGAGTAAGGCTATAGGCTATATTTTATCACGCTAAGATTAATAGGAGCGAAGACATAGAGGAAAATGTGGAAAAAACGGGCAAAATATTTGAAAGGGCTTATTTGAACGCGCTAATCTCAGGAACTACTGGTCCGATTTGAAAAAAAATTTCAGTGTTAGATAGTCCATTTTTTGAGAAAGTCTATAAACTATATTTTATTACGCTAAAACTAATAGAAGCGAAGGAATAGAGAAAAATGTGGAAAAAACAGGGAAAATTATTTGAAAGGGCTTATTTGAACGCGCTAATCTCATTTCAGTGTTAGATAGCCCATTTATCGAGGAAGGCTATAGGTTATATTTTATCACGCTAAGACTAATAGAAGCGAAAAAATAGAGGAAAATGTGGAAAAAACGGGGAAAATTAATAATTATTTGAAAGGGCTTATCTCACGAACTACTATAGCAATTTTTCTGTTATTTGGGACAGATAGGAAGTAGAGCACGTGAAGGATCATTCATCTGTTACGCGGACGACACAGAAATTGTCTGTCGTGCCAGGACCTACCGCGACGCTGTCATCCTGGCGACCGCTTCCGTCGCTCAAGTGGTTCGCCGGATACGCGCACTAGGCCTTACTGTCGCGTTGGAAAAATCCGAGGCCCGCTTCTTCCGCGGGCCGAGGAATCCACCACCGCCTGACCTGGCCGTGGTTGTGAGTGGGACCAGGATCAATGTCACACCAGCCATGACATACCTGGGAATAGTCTTGGACGGAAGGTGGTCCTTTGCAGAACACTTTCGCCGGTTGTCCGAAAAGGTCTCTAGAACAGCTGGAGCCCTCGCGTCGCTCCTCCCGAATCTCGGGGGGCCGAGCATCGGCTGCCGGCGTCTGTACATGGGCGTCATCCGGTCCATGGTTATGTACGGCTCGCCGGTCTGGGCTGACCATCTCTCGCCCCAGAACCGGCTTATACTCGGACGAATCCAGAGGGTGATGGCTACGCGGGCAGTGCGTGGCTACCGCACCATATCCAAAGATGCAGCATGCCTGCTCGCGGGAAGCCTACCCTGGGACCTCGATGCTCAAGCCCTCGCCGACGTTTACTGGCGTAGCGCAGCGGTTCGCGCGGAGGGCAGCAACCCTTTACCGGACGCCGTACGTCGGTGGAGGAGCTCAGCCAACGAGAGGGCAATGGAGTTGTGGGCGCAACGGCTCGAGGAGCCTACCGTGAGCGTCAACCTAATTGAGGCGATCCGACCGCTATTCAGGGAGTGGACAGAACGGAGGTACGGAGCACTAAGTTTCCGCCTAACACAGATATTGACCGGGCATGGCTGCTTCGGTCGGTATCTGTGTGAGATCACAGGAAGCGAACCGACCGCAGAATGTCACCACTGCGGTGCGGACCGGGACACGGCCGAGCACACACTCACGACCTGTCCCGCTTGGACGGAACAAAGAGCGGAACTATCGTCCGCCATCGGAGAGGACGCAACGCTCCCAGCGCTCATAAGGGCCATGGTGAGGAGCGAAGGTGGATGGGCAGCCGTCGAGACGTACGCACACAGCGTAATCACGACGAAGGAGGCGCTCGAACCTCAAAGAAGAAGGCCGAGGCGAAGACGAGTGGTTCGTAATGGCCACGACATCCCGCCTTAGCCTGGGAGCTCGGGGCGGCGGTGTGGGGATGCCGCTGCCCATTGCACCGAGTCCCCGAGAGGGTCGCGATGCGCAACATGTTCCCGCGCATCGCGACATACGAAGAGGAACGGCCCTCTGTTGGGCCCGAGGGGCCATAAAACCCCTTCAACGTAAGGGCCTGCGCCGTACAGCAGGTGTCGCCGACCGAGTCCCGGAAGCAATGTTGCAGTTACCGGTCGCACTCGGTCCAGCGTGTTGAGGGAACATCGCAGTGTTTTAGTGGGTAGGGCCGCGGCTCTCACCGGTCGCGGCGAGCCCCACATATCCGCAGCGGGAGTCCCCATCCCCTGCGTTGAATTCGTCACAGAATTTCACTGCGTCAAAAAAAAAAAAAAAGGATTTGTGGACTAATGAACTTAGTTATTATGGAATACGTGGCCAAGCATTAGATATGATAAAATCTTACTTGTCTAATAGGAAACAATGTGTAGGTATTGGAGATGCTATCTCGTCGGGGTCATTCGTTCAGATCGGTGTGCCTCAGGGCTCTATACTTGGTCCTTTTTTGTTTTTAGTTTATATTAATGAACTTCCGTATGTAATTGACGAATGTGATGACATTGTATTGTTACCTCACTGATTTTTAAAGTAGATCGGAAAGATAGTCAGCTTCTGCATGTTAACAACACACTGAAAAAAATGGCTAAGTGGTTTAAAGCAAACAATCTTGTTCTTAATGCGAAAAAAACGAACTGTGTTAGATTCTCTGTACCTAATGTTAAAACAATCGAATCCGAAATCATAATAGAGAGCGAAAAAATTAATTTGACTAACTCAACTTCTTTTTTAGGCATTCGATTGGACTCGAAATTACAATGGAATAGTCACATTGAACATCTTTCGTCTAAACTTAGTGCTGCTGCTTATGCTGTAAGGGAAATACGTCAACTAACCGATATAGATACAGCAAGGCTTGTTTATTTTGCATATTTTCACAGTTTAATGTCTTATGGGCTCTTATTATGGGGATCAGCAGTCGACTTGGACAGTATTTTTATTTTGCAAAAACGTGCAGTACGTGCTATATATCAAATGAAATGTCGAGATTCACTTATAGAAAAATTTAAAGAAATTAAAATTATGACTTTGCCCTCGTTATATATATATGAAATAATTATGTACACTCGAAAGAATATAGACCTTTTTAAACAAAAATGTGATTACCATAATAGAAACACTAGAAATAAAAATAAACTGCATGTTCCTAAATTTCGCTTAACTAAAACAAATAAGTCTTTTATGGGCAACTGTATAAGATTTTATAATAAAATACCACATGAAATAGTTTGCTTGCCAGAAACAAAATTTAAAAAAATTGTGAAAAGAGTGCTAGTCGGTAAAGCATATTATAAGGTTGATCATTACATAAATGACAAAGATATTAATTGGGTTTAATCTCTTTTACATTTCCCTGAATTCTGCTCATTGCTCCTCATTCATTGGTGATTTTATTATTTATGGTAATTTTATATTTATGTAATGTTTTAATTTTTAATAATATATTATTGTTAATTATTATGTTGTCCTGATATTATGAAATCTGTTAATGTAATTGTGTTTTTAAATCTAAATTGTAATTATCTTTGACGTCAAAAAGTGTTTTTGTAAACCTATTTTGAATAAATTATTTTGAAGTTGAAGTTGAAGTTGAATTTGTCTGTGAAATGTGTAATATTTAATTTACGCGGGCGAAACCACGCGGTACGTCTCTATATAATAAAAATGAATCCATATTTCCCTTGGTTACGACATCACGCGTAATTGTATTGGTATAAGTAGATATACTTTGACCCCCGGAAAAGGACATAGGATACATTTTGTCCCGGAAAAATTTACGATTCCCACAAAATGTACCTTTATGATTTGCGCGTAAACTATTCAATCGATGTACGGGAACAACTATAAACTGAAGTCCACGCGGACGAAGTCGCAGGCAACAGCTAGTATATATATACAAGAATTGCTCGTTTGAAGATATAAGATAAGATATCATCTGTTATATTAGTGCAGGTTCTGGATGAGCTTTCAGTTTTTTATTTGTTTGACTCCAGCTGGCTACAGAAATCATCTTGTTATCAAATGACGCCCAAAATAATGCAAAAAAGCATTTGGGCGTCATCCCATCGTCATTAATTTTTCGGAATAACATTGTTGCTAATTAGGTAACAATATGTATTGTAAGACATTATAAAAGATATTGTTACAAAATATTGTCAGGTGTGCTTATTGTAAGCCATTCATATTATATATAAATTAATTTGCTTACCTGTATTTTTTTTTTTAATGAAATAAGGGGCTAAACGAGCAAACGGGTCACCTGATGGAAAGCAACTTCCGTCGCCCATGGACACTCGCAGCATCAGAATAGCTGCAGGTGCGTTGCCGGCCTTCTAAGAGGGAATTGGGTAATAGGGGATGGGAAGGGAAGGGAATAGGGGAGGGTAGGGAAGGGAATAGGGTAGTGGATTGGGCCTCCGGTAAACTCACTCTCTCACTCGGCGAAACACAGCGCAAGCGCTGTTTCACGCCGGTTTTCTGTGAGAGCGTGGTATTTCTCCGGTCGAGCCGGCCCATTCGTGCCGAAGCATGGCTCTCCTACGTATAAATTATATATTTTGTATGTTATCCCCGACTCCCTAGTATACACTATACTTAATATATTTTTATGTAATTTTCAAGGTCTTAAAGTTTATAAAAACAAACGCAGTCATCGTAAACATTTTTTGCACAATTACAAAGTTTGTGTCTTCAGTTACGTTAACTACTTTATTTGTTCCTGTTAGGCGGACTTGCGCAGATCCGAGTTAAATGTAACTCTGAGTTAAAAATTATGTCATCTCTATCACTCACTTGGTGAGTGACGGATATGACATGATGTTTAACTCAGAGTTAACCAATGATATTATATAAAAAAACTCAAAGCAGATATGTTACTACCGCCTTGTGAAGCCATAAATACGGGCCAATTGGCCCGTCTTTTATTTAGTCTCTTTTATGTAAATGGCATTTCGTATCTTTTGTTTCATCTATCTGTCCTTGACAATTGAATTTGAAAATTGTTCAGAAGCAATTTAAGCCGGAAAACAGTATGAACGTAACAGATCTGTATTTAGTAGAATATCATTGGAGTTAATTATAACTCAGATCTGCGCAAGTGGGCCATAAGCTCTAAAGCACAGATTACTTAATTGCAATGGTAATAGTTATGTATTAGCCAAATTTGACAAGTTTGTTTAATAGTTATTGAGTTATGAGGGGGTCAAAACTCAAAATTGTCTCGACACCAATACTGTTTTCCATCGTCAGAAGTCAGATATTTTTCCAAAAGAATATCAAAAATATTGTACTAAGGTGTACTCGAGGAATCGAGACAGTAGCGGTCATTGACTCCCTGTCAAAAAACTTGTCATTTTCTATACAAACGAAACACAAACCGCGATTGACAATGAAGTGTCAAGATGTTCCTAGTCTAAGGATGGTATCGTATTTTGCATACTCGATATGAACTGAATATAAAGCATATAACTTCGAACTCATAAAGGCTGTGTTCAAACTAAACTGACTGTCAGCCGCCGAAAGTGAGCAAATGTTCGCAGTTTATTGTATTTTCATACGTTTTATTCTTAAATATTCTAAATACATTTTTAAATTAGCGCCTAGACTAAAAAAGGTCAATGTCCGCTACTGCCTCGTTCCGCCGAGTACGGTACAGTATAGACAAATGATGAACGGAACAAAATAACATATTATTCCTTGAGAAACAGTTACATGATGGCGCAATAGTAAGACCTCGCTATGTTAATTATACCGAGTTTAATAATAATGTTTTGAAGTTTCCCCCCAAGGTTATGTCTGTAATTTCTTGACTTTGTTCTTTTAAGGAAATTTAATCACATCGGAATAATGATAAGGGGCCATAAATTGCGTGAGACGTTTTTTGGGGATGTTTTGACATACCATTAAATATTTTTCCGGAAGCTAAGAGAAGGATAAAAACTATCCTATGTCCTTTCCCGGGACTCAAAGTGTCTCCATGCCAAATTTCAGCAAAATTGGTTCAGCGGTTTGAGCGTGAAGAGGTAACAGACAGACGGACAGACATACGGACAGACAGACAGACACACTTTCGCATTTATAATATTAGTATGGAAGTATAGATATGGATTTTAGAATTTAAAAATGAAGGGCACATAATACTGTAAGTATAAATTAATTTTTAAGTAATTTCTTAAAATAAAATTTGTTATCCTTGATATGTAAGTCCGCGGAGCAGACTTTTATAAGTACATATTATAACCAATAAAAACTTGACAGGTGTCAAGGGACACCCGGATGGAACGAAGTTATAAAAAGGCACCATTTATTGACGCCCATGAATACTAACAACGACACTTTTGTGGAATTGTAATAAAATTTATTTAAACGTCCAGTGCATGTCGCTGTTTATTCTCAAAAACGCCATCTAGTTGACGCACAGGAATATTATCAACGCCCTCTGCCCCTAATATGCTGGTACTAATAAAAAAGTGTCGAGGTCAAGACGTCGTGTAGTTCCGTCTAGCCTTTCGCAACGCCGAACGCGCCATAAGGAACTTTGTTCCAATAACCTTACATAACCAACCCCACACTACACACACCATGTGGATTTGATATTATCAATGAGGTAGGTTTAAATTAAGATACATGTACAGCCAAGATTGCTGAAGTGTCAACAACCTTGTGATAACATGTATAGACGGACCTATAAGAAATGGTTGGAACACCCATAATTGAGAATGCAATTGGCTATAATGTGGTCTTCCGTTTGTAGGTACCAGTAATTGCAGCTCGTTTCATCTCTCTCTAGAACAGCCATTCTGAAAGTGTGTACACAACTTCGCTTAAGGCGCTTATGGCGAAGGAACCGTATTTTTCTTCGCCATAAAAACTTTTCTGTGTCCTTTCCCGGGTCTCCAAGTATCATTATCCCTATCAAAAACATGCTAGTGGTTAAAACGTGAAGGGGCAACAGAATCAACAGATAGACAGAAAACTAGACAGGCTTACACATCGTAATATTTTAATGGATGATGCGCATTTTCTGATTCATAAACGTAGCGAAACTTATACATATATTATTAAAAAATATTATTGGTATCTAAAACAGGCAACAGCACAAATATTTCCTAGTAGGCCACGACTAGCTGCGGATATCAACATAACGGAATAAATAAATTACACCTATGAAAGTCTCACAGTTTGCATAATTACCATAATTATTATTGTGATTTAGTGTTCTTTAGCCACACTGTTCTAAGGTGGTGTAAATATTATATAACCGGTTTAGACGACAGTCGACACCTACGCCTACGTGTTGTCAGCGTCACGATTACGATAGCGATTTATGTTTTAAAAGCCCTTTTCTTTCGTCCTTTTGGTGTAGCCCTATCCTAGACCCTTTCGGTTAGCTTGCTTAGCAATCCGATCTTTGGGTCATTAATTTTAATGTTTTCCGTCCCTTTACGTTGTAATATATTTATTAGGTATCTTTAAGATCGTCTGTCTTATTTTACTTTTAAAAATGAATGTAGAAAAAATGTGCATTAGATTGCTAATAATTTGATATTGTTAGTGTGTATAATATAATATTATTATGTCGTCGATCGACTATCGTACTTCAAAGTAGGTTGTTACTCTTAATAGAATTATAATTAAGCCTATATAATTAAATATTATTAAGCCATCAAGCAATATTAATTGCTTGATGGCTTAATAAACGTGTTAGTTACCTGCGTCCTTCAGCATCAAGATGATGAATCTTGTCTTAGATGAGCAATTACAATGATACATATTATACAGTATACTCGTAATACGGAATACGCTATAATACCTAAATGTGTGTGTGAATCTATCATACAAAGCAGCTTACTGCTTATATGACGAATTTTGGCGCAACGGAGTTGCGGGCGTCATCTTGCGACTTATTAGTTATATAATGATATATTATTTATAACTTATTTTATAGCTCCGTTGCGCCAAAATTCGTTAATGGCGCGGGAACCGTACATTTTTCCGGGATAAAAAGTATCCTGTCCTTTACCATACTTTTGAGTCCCGGAAAAATTTCAGCAAAATCGGTTCAGCGGTTTAAGGGGAAGACAGCTGCCAATTCGACATCTTTGTGCAGTTTTCTAGACGTATGTATTTAATTGACTGGCACAAAAAAAAAAATGTGATTTTTGATTATATTTGAAAAAGCTTGTCGAATTTAAATAATAAAATAATGTTCTCCTACTGGATGAAAAAAAATTTACCAAAGTCACATCTTTCAGGAATTTCGAACAGTTCTAACTAAAGTAATAATACAATCTATGCTTTAAATTTTTTTTATTTGATACCTTTTACAAAAATCCAAAGATTGCCGGATTGAATTTTCGGTTCTGACATCTAGATTTCCCATAATATTTATTTTTTTCCTCTAACAAACGAAAAATGTATCCACGCTACCGAGTGAACACTTCACATCTCTATCTCTCTGGTATGAAAATCGACACAGGTGCGAGAGTGATGCGAGATCAAGGTTATTGGCAGTTGTCAGCGTCTTAAGCGTGAAGAGGTAACAGACAGACAGACAGGCAGACATACTTTCGCATTTATAATATTATTTTAAAGGAGAAGAGAACTTATGATTTCGTCTGTCGGATTAGGTTATCAACGTGACTAATAAAATATATTAATCTCACCACACGAGCCCTCTATTCGGAATGGCTGCATACGCGACGGCGTCGTGCGCGTGCACGGCAACGTTTGAACTATTCGGCATTCGCTGAACGATTTTGGACTTCAAACCAACCATAAACTTAATAAGGCGAGGCTAGACAAGAATTCCACTTTTTTCATTTGAGTAATATTTGAGTAGACATTAGACCTTGTGATGGATGCTTACAGACATCTACACTCTACAGTCTACACTATACTAAACCGGAAACCCATACTGAATTGCTCATTGTCGACTCGAGCGATTAACTTATTTAACTATGAGGCTAAGAAGGCTTCGGGTTCTTGCTCCATAATCTCGCAAGTATTATGTTATAGTAATAAACCAATCTATCTATAGACTATCCAGTGCCCGTGACCTGGCTTAAAGTTTAAACTGCGCAATTGAGTAGTTAGCTGGCTTCGGCTGTATACGACGAAACGTCTTCATACAAATTTTCGCTTTATCTTTAACTACTTATTTGCCTTTGTTATCCAACAAAGTTAAAAAAATGTCATTGTTGGTAAGATTTTAAAAAAAACGGTCCTTTTTGACGTAATACTATAGGACCCTCAGAAATGTTACAAATCTGGTAATGAGATATACATATCTTCATAGCCTTATCTAGGTTCGAGAAGAACCAGAAACACGATGAATGTATTTTGCCTCGATACATTTCTCGATCGAAATGACCTCTTAAAAATACGAAATTTGAAGATTATTTTTAAACGAAAATAGATGTATTGTAGGAAATTAGTCTAATTGATAGACACCTTTGCAACTCAGAATCGTATAGAAGCATTTTGCTTAAAGTTATTTTTTAAATAATTAAAATTACGTTTTTCGCATGTTTTCCGAGCGAGCCGATAGCTTCTGGCCGCAGCGTATTCACGACTTTATAGTCATACAAATTAAGTATAAAATTGCCCTTGCGGTAAAATTACTTTCAATATAGCGCCTTAACATCCTATTTATTAGAGATGAAAACACGCCACGGCCGCACGGGAGGCGGTAGTCCGGACTGCTAGTTCTTTATTGTTGGATAAAGGGTTTCGTAACTTGTACTACAACTATTTAGTACAAGTTACGAAAATATTTAATGTTTTTATAAAAGCTTCCAGAGCTGACAAAACTCCTGAGATGAAGTGGAAATCTACTCGTAGTCAATATTTGAATAGGTAATACATATAAAATTTAAATATAATAATAAATAGAAATTCATATTACAATTATGAATAATTCATAATTGTAATATGAATTTCTAAAAATCTTTATTTGTGTCGTTAACTAATGATAGATCATATGATAGACTACAATAGTATTTATTTCTATTACCATAATATTGTATTTAGTGCTGAACCCCATTAGTTAGGTGTTAGGCTGACCCCACATTAGGCGTTCTTTGCTCTCACACTCTAATAATAATATTCACTAACGTTCAATAAACATTGGCAGGTTCCTCCCCTGTTTTGTCCGTCGGGCGGCAGTTCAGAGTGCTCGTCGAGCGAGGATAGCGCCACAGGCCCCTACGCTAGCGAACACAGCGACCCCCGGCTGCAACGGGACGATGGATATGAGGTAAAGGCTTTGGATTTCCAAGTAAGGGAGTTGTTAGTTGCTTATATGTATGAAAATGAGCTTAAATTCAATAGTATGCCAATCTGTAAACAATAAACATGGAATCAAATAATCTAACTTAAGGTTTAAATAATATAAGTACAGCAAAAGAGTGCTACTCCTCAAGAGATCAACTACGATAACATGGCGCGCCCCTCCAAATGACTGTTTCAATGTGTGTAGTCACATCCTTATGAAAGAGTTTGTATGTAGTAAGTATTCAACCAATCACAGTACACGTAATATTTCTATTAATGTCACTTATTACCAAGATTTGTTGGTTAACTAATCATAACTAACCTACCGCGCTAGACAACGCACTTCAAAGTTGTTTTGAATTTTGGAGGGGCGCGCCATGTTATCGTAGTTGATCTCTACTCCTTTTCTTTAAACCTAAATATCTATAAAAATATTATTATTTAATACAATAGGTACTTCAACTTTCTAAGCATTTAAAAAGTGTTTTTGTTGCAGGCGGACGTTGAGATTGGAAAGCTAGATTTCCTAGCGTCGATCAAAATGAAAAACGTTATAGATCCACTGTCAGCCCTCGACGCCGTCACCAGTAAGTGTACCCACTTCCGAGATAGTGAACAATATTTTGAGTCTACATGACGTAATGGATTTTTTTACGTTTTGCAAGCTAGATGATTAGTGCTAAAAGAAGAATCAATGATTATGGTTGCAATTATTTTACATAAACTGTAACAAATGTCAGGTTCCCCGAATGGTGCGTGTTTCGACGTGGAGTGCCCGGAGTACGACCGTCACGGCGAGCTCGCGCACCCCGAGCTGTGCGTCATCGTCGTCGACATCGTGTCGCAGCTCATTAACGGGTACGAATGGCTTTTCTTAAAAAAATATAAACCCTCGCAAGAGTAAAATATGGACTTAGAAATCATCCATACTAACATAACTGAAGATTTTGTTTAAACGAGCCCATTTCCCGAGGTACTAGACCGATTTTTGTGTAATTTGGAAGAAATATCGAGTAGACTATGGGATGGGACCATATAGGACATCTATACTAATATTATAAAAACGAAAGTATATCTGTCTGTCTGTCTGTCTGTCTCGCTTTCACGCCAAAACTACTGAGCCGATTGTAATGAAATTTTGCACACAGATAGTCTAAAGCCTGAGAAAGGACATAGGCTACTTTTTAACTGGAAAAAGGGGTTGCAAGGGGGTAAACACCCCCTTGCAACCCCTTTTTCCAGTTAAAAATTGGATAAATTTGTTCAAATTAAATTAGTTCCAAAAATTCATAACAGATGGCGCCAAGAGTCGCCTAGATCGCGCTATCGCTTGCTCATACGTATTTCTATAAGACGTGGTACGATATTCAGTTATGTTTTTCGATTCTTTCGATGTTATTATATTATATGTAACTCACTAATCAGTACTTTATCTATGCAGTGACGTAACCTAAACCTACCAATGATAAAATATATAGTTTATGGGTAAAGCTAAAGTTGTGTAATGGGGGGCTAAATAATCTTTTAAATTTGGTATAAATAAATTTTAATTTAAAAAATGAAAAATTATGGGCACACAGCTTTTAAATTTGACACCCATTTTGTAGACACCGCGCGCTATAAAAGAAGTCTACGCGGACGAAGTCGCGGGCAACAGCTAGTAGGCTATAATTAAACTACGGGATAGGACATTCTAGGCTACTTCTTGTGCGGGAAAGTATGAACTATGAATGGCGAGTTCCCGTGGAATTCTTTATTGACATATTATGCGGATTCATATGGAACGACTAGTGTAAATATATAAAACTCAAAGGTGACTGACTGACATGGTGATCTATCAACGCATAGTCCAAGCCACTGAACGGATCGGGCAGAAGTTTGGCGTGCAGGTAGATGTTATGTCGTAGGCATCCGCTAAGAAAGGATTTTGACCAATTATTCTACTCCCTAGGGGTTAAAATTGGGGTGAAAGTTTGTATATATTAATACTTATAAACGCGAGCGAAACCGCGGGCAAAAGCTCGTGATATTTATGATATTTTTTTTTCTATAAGTATTATGTAGTGGTGTCAAAAAGATTTGTGAAATTATTGTTAGTTTTTAATATTGTGTATTGTCTTAACGCATGAATAAACTATTGTTATTATTATTATTATAAATAAAATAACAAGCTTTATCCATACTTATATTATAAATGCGAAAGTGTGTCTGTCTGGCTGTCTGTCTGTTACCTCTTTACGCCCGAACCGCTGAACCGATTTGGTTGAAATTTGGTATGGAGATACTTTGAGTCCCGGGAAAGGACATAGGATACTTTTTATCCCAGAAAAATGTACTGTTCCCGCACGATAAACGAATTTTGGCGCAACATAGTAGCGGGCATCATCTAGTTTTCTAAATTTTAATAGTTTGCTTGGAGAGAAATGCTCAGTGGAGAGTCGAAACAAGAGCGTGGAAGAGTTGGAGCGCGTGTGCGCGGGGCTGGCGCGCGCGTGGGGGGTAGGCGCCGAGGGCGAGGGGGCGGACACCGCGCCCGGGGACTCCCCGCCGCTGCTGGGCCGCCTGCTGGCGCCCCGAGCTCCCGCCACGCGTTTGCTGTCGCAACAACACAAGGATCTACAAGGTATTTTATTTTGATGTGGGTCTTTTTAAGTATATACGACAAGGACCCGACTGATATGGTGATTTGTTAGATAGGAAAGAATCGAAAAATTATTATTAATTTATTGACAATTGAAAACTACAGTTTTCAACTGTCAATAAATTAATAATAATTAGTGCCTAGTAGTGCCGCAAACGCCAAACAGGCCACACATATTGTCTGTCTAATTAATATAAAATTATGTGACGTTACAGATTTGCAGCGTGCGGTGCTATCGCTGGTGGTAGGCGCGGCGCGACGTCGCCTGTCGGCGCGAGAGCTGTCAGCGCTACTGCGACTGTTCGCAGCGCCGCGCCCGCCGCTGACGCCGCTACTGCGTGCGCTACAGCGGCTATTGACGCAGCAACGACCGCACGCGCCCGATCATGAGCTGCTCTTCCCCGTCACTTTGACGCCTGAGCCCGGTTCGTATTTGGAATGTAATAACTAATAGTAATAAGATATATCATAACTGCGAAAACATATAAGTGAGCTTTTTGTAACTTCGTGTAGAAGCTTTTTTTATCATACCAGTACCCGTCATATTATAAGTTTAAAACTCACACAAACTAGTGATAATTATTAAATTATCACTAGTTTGTGTGAGTTTTAAACTTATAAATTATTATGAAAAACTAATGTAAAGCGTTACACTTTTAGATGAATTACCAGTCGACGAGTCTGTCGCGTCGTCCTTCAGTCAACAAGCAGAGATACAATCCCATCGTCTGCATATGTCACACTTGAGTGCCGGTGAGTACGCAATACAATATTATGTTTTTAATCACAATCATGGAATACACAATAATCGATTTTCGTTATAAATATTATTTTGTCGTTGTCAGGTGTGGTGTCACCGTGGGCGGTGGGCGCGGCGCGATGTGGCGTAGACGGTGCGGGCTGGGCGCCTTGGGCGCAGGGGTTCGCTGTAGTAGCTTGGTTGCAACTGCAGCCGCCAACACCAGCTAAAGGTAATAATATTAATAATAGTTAATAACGTTAAAGAAATAATAATATTAATAATAGTTAATAACGTTAAAGAAATGGTTGCATTGATAAAATGTTGCTCTGGCTATGTAAATGTTTTTTTAAATTATTTTAGACGAGGCAGAACAGTGGCTGGATGATATGAACGAGCCCGTAATACGTGGCACGCCGCGTGGCGCCGCAATTCCCATGCATGTACTCTCAGTGGGCCACGACTCTCTAATGTTTGAGCTCTGGACAGACCTTACAAGCGGTAAAAAGCACAATAATGTTTTAACATAATACATAAATATTAAAATATTAAATATTAAAAATTATACTTTTAAATAAGGCAATTATTTTTTAGTTAAGTTATTATAAAAAAACGATAATAAAAAATTATAGAAGTAGAAATCAAATTCTATCTCTATATATTTTCAATATTAAATTAAAAAAGGAAATTGTCCTTTTTTAAGTTGGTTCAAAAAAAGTAATCGTTTTTGCTGTCTAGGTATTACTTGTATGTGTGATACGTCAATGATATTTACGCAGTCATTGGTTATTATATTATCTAATTGGACCGTTGTAGGAATCCTCAGTGTCCGCTTGTCACGGCCCGAAGCGCACGTCAACCGTATCGTTAGCGTCGCGCGCTCCACGTGTACGCTGCCGCTACGTCGCACCACGTGCCTGGCTTTCGACGTACGCGAACGTGTCACTGGCCGTCGCATCCATTTGCATGTCAGTTCATTAACTCATCTATTTCATAACATGAACGATGTTGTTTAATTTTTTATTTATTTCTTAAACATGTTACAGGATTGTAAATTGTAATGTCGTTTGCAGGTAACAATATATATCGATGGACGGGAGTGCGAAACTATACTTCTACCAGTTCAAGGTAACTAGGCTTAAAAATATTTCATAGCTACTTATATTTTGAACAAAAGTAGCCTTAGAATCGCGCAGTGAGGTATTAAGAAAGCGATCGTTATTTAGTATTAACCTAAAGTACGGTATAGTCCGTTCAATCCACGAAGACTTGGTAACTCTTAATTTGAAACGGCCAATAATAATATGATTACAATAGGTATCCTGGTACGTAAGCCGACGCCGGTAAACGTGGTGTTCGGTCACGCGAGTGCGAACGGCGCGGTCGGTGCGGGCACGCTGCGGGTGGCTAGCGTGCGCGTGTACCGCGCGCCCGTACTGTCCCCACCCGCCGCGGCGCACGTGGCAGCGCACGGACCTAACCAGCCCTGTCAGGTATATATCATAAGGCTTATAATTAACTGACCACCAGAAATAGCAACATTTCACAGACAAAAATAGTTATATATTATATACATAAATATTAAATTTACTACAAAATATTTCAACTCTAAAAAATATTTTTTAGTATTTAAATATTTTGTAGTAAATTTACTATTTATTTATATATTTTTTAGTGTTTTACTCTATTTTTTAGTGTTTAAATATTTTGAAGTTAATTTTTGTTCAGGAATCTAGGTAATTACTATTTTAAGCTGAAAAATAACTCAAACATGTTAAATATTTTCGTATGACAAAATGATTTTGGTATTACGTATGTATGAGAATTTCGAGGGTAACCCGGGCTCTTAAACCAAAAATAGTAAACGATCACCAAAATTAGTAAATGATCACCAACATCATACTAGCATTTTAATGTAAAATTATAACCAAAGTATTTTCATTTTGCTATCCTATTAATTAAAGTATAATCGGCCAAGTGCGAGTAGGACTCGCGCACGAAGGGTTCCGTAGCGTTATAGAGCAAAAACAGGCCAAAAATTGTGTTTTTTGTATGGGATTTAAAAAAAAAATATTTTATTTAAATATTATTACTAATTATTAAAGTTCACATATAATTAAGGCCTTTGTGAAAATTTCAAGTGCCTACCTGTTGTCATCATTGATACCAAACAAAAAATCTTTGAAAAATCACGTTTCTTGTATGGGAGCCCCCCTTAAATATTTAATTTGTTTTGTTTTTAATATTTGTTGTTATAGCGGCAACAGAAATACCTAATCTGTGAAAATTTCAACTCTCTAGCTATTACTGTTCTTGACTTACAGCCTGGAGACAGACGGACAGACGGACAGACATCGAAGTCTCAGTAATAGGGTCCCGTTTTACCCTTTGGGTACGGAACCCTAAAAATGAACCAAAAAAAACATCGCTAACCGGAAAATAATCTATACTAATATCACAGTGTAAATAACTACAGTGGTCCAACGCCTTTGAAGTCGCTTTTGTGTAGGTATTCGTCATTGCTTCAGGGTTGTCACAATAATGTGTTTTATTATAATCTCTTCTACATTTTATGTATTCGTAGTATTTGTATGTAGAGTACTAGGAATAACAAAAAATAGAAGTATTATAAATAAGGAGTTTTATTATAAAAAATACAAATGCGTATACAGAAGCTCAGGGTTCGCATGATATACCTATATTATATCAATTGTTATATATGTTATATATATATATATATATATATATATATATATATATATATATACAGTTAAACCTTTCTGCCAAATTTTTTCCAGGGCTTAAGTATCATTAGAAGAGTCCATTTAGCCAAAAAAAAAGCTATTTCTCGACATTTTAGTACTGAGTGAAAATTTGACATATAATATATATATATATATATATATATATATATATATATATATATATATATATATATATGTCTATATATATATTATATATATAACATATATAACAATTGATATAATATAGGTATATCATGCGAACCCTGAGCTTCTGTATGTCGCAGGGAAAAGAGGATATCAGGGATTTCACGAGATATCCCTAGGGATATCATGAACTCTCGGTAGATGCCGAATATTCTTGTTTATTACGTCTTCTTACTAAAATATCTAGTGATATATCATTTCACTAAACTAAATCTAGTGAAGCGTCAGAAAAGCGGACACCGCCGAATAAAAATCAAGCCACGCATTTCTCTCGCTTGCTCTAGTATACACACGGGTACTTTTATAGGATCATTTAACATTTGAATCTGACAAGTAAGATGTTAGATGATCCATGCGTCGGATGGGCTTGTAAAAAGTCGGTCCTGCGCCTGATCTCTCGCCGGTTGTGTCAGTCTTCCGTCCCACCGGGTTATGCGAGTAAAGGAATGTAGAGATTGCTCTTGTGTACTGCGCACACACTTGGGCACTATAAAATTACTCTTGGCCTGGTTTCAATGAAACCGGCCACCGTCCCCAAAACCAGAGTGGGAGTTATTATTATTATTATCCCACGTGTAATGCACCTATAGCAGATCTAAGGGGGCATCACCATATCTTTGAATCATACAGTTGAAACCAACTGAGGGTTCTTCATCAGATACTTCAGACCTTTGATTTTTGACGTCAAATGAAGTGGCCGACCAAGTTGAATATTTTTTGTAAAGGTGGCATGTCGATCTCTAGTTTGGTTAGGCTCTTGTACAGGCACAGGTACTACAGGTACTCCAGCTCTTCGATTAGCCTAGTTTTTACGGTTCCGTACCCAAAGGGTTAGTCTGTCTGTCTGTCTTCAGGCTAGACGAGCCGCGCCAGCTCGAGCGACGCATTTGTTTCACTCCCATTAGTGCCCGTGTCACGTGTGGGAACTAGAGCAAGCGAGAGAAATTAGTGGCTCGATTTTTATTCGGCGGTATCCGCGTTTCTGACATTTCACTAGATTTAGTTTAGTGAAATGACATATCACTAGATATTTTTAGTAAGAAGACGTAACAAACAAGAATATTCGGCATCTACCGGGAGTTCGTGATATCCCTAGGGATATCGTGAAGTCCCTGATATCCTCTTTTCACTGCGACATTTACACTGTGCTAATATTATAAAGCGGAAGAGTTTGTTTGTTTGAACGCGTTAATCTCGGGAACTTCTGATCCGATTTAAAAAAATCTTTCAGTCTTAGATAGCCCATTTATCGAGGAAGGCTATAGCCTATATTTTATCACGCTAAGACTAATAGAAGCGAAGAAATAGAGGAAAATGTGGAAAAATGGAACGGAAATATATTTGAAAGGGCTTATTTGAACGCGCTAATCTCAGGAACTACTGGTCCGATTTGAAAAATTCTTTCAGTGTTAGATATTTCATTTATCGAGAAAGGCTATAGGATATATTTTATTATGCAACGACTAATAGGAGCGAAGAAATAGTGGAAAATGTGGAAAAAACGGGAGGAAATTATTTGAAAGGGCTTATTTGAACGCGCTAATCTCAGGAACTACTGGTCCAATACGTAAGAAGACGTAACAAACAAGAATATTCGGCATCTACCGGGAGTTCGTGATATCCCTAGGGATATCGTGAAGTCCCTGATATCCTCTTTTCACTGCGACATTTACACTGTGCTAATATTGTAAAGCGGAAGAGTTTGTTTGTTTGTTTGAACGCGTTAATCTCGGGAACTTCTGATCCGATTAAAAAAATCTTTCAGCCTTAGATAGCCCATTTATCGAGGAAGGCTATAGGCTATATTTTATCACGCTAACGCCCGAATACTGGAACGTCTCTCAAATATATAAATGCTGCTTAATTTTTTGAGTACAACTTATACGAAAATTTCGTATTCTCCAACGCAAATTTTAACTTCCAGTTAGTTTTAAGTGGACCTCCAAATAAGTTGTACTCAGATACATGAGCACCACTTAGCAAAAAAAATCGTATACTCGATGGTTACTCAACTTTTTTTAGCTGTCAAATGATCTGTCAAACTGATTTAAGCGTCACTTGCGTTTAAGAGTGGTCAAGAGGTCTCTTAAATCTATAATTACGGTAAAAAGTGTGTGTATAATGTTAAAATAATGTCTTTATCGTCGCTATCTAGTCTTTCTGACCATGAAAGGCCGACTGTGAGTCGACGTCGAAATAAATGCTCAATGCGTTTAAAAAATACAACGATGCATTTACGTTTTACAATACACAACTACATTTTCATGAAAATAGTACCTATATTGATATTAATGTTACTTGTAACTCACTTTTAAACTATTAGCATAATATCCTTTTCCGAGGTAGTATAATTACAACCATGTTTCTTTTTTGTCTCCTTATTATAATATTATCAAAATGTTTTCCACAAAGAGAATATAATCACTACGGTCGGTCTTCTTCTTCTTTTTGATAATGTCAATCGGTCGGTCTTCAAACATGTCAATTGTCAGTTGTCACTCAAAAGATCGTTCCATTCTACGTATGGTTGCATTGTTTTAAACTTTAAAGTCGATTTCGGATTTTCTATTGTAATTAATCAGAAAATAATGTTTAAAATTGTCGTGTCTTTAATTAATTTAAATATTTATATTTAATGAAAACTAATAGTAAACGGCAATTAAATGATTTTTAGTGAACTTTTTATTTGTACAATCAAGTTAGATCTAGCGTAAAATGTAATACTGTAAATGTTGCCATGATGTAAATATTTGACGGCTACTCACAGGGCTACTTACGTGAGTACCACAAGAAATTGTCTGAGTGGCGTTTGTGTATATCACTTAAATATGGGAAACGCTTACATTTAAATGCCCTTCAACTGATTAATGCATTTGAGTGACGTTCCAGTATTCGGCCGTAAGACTAATAGAAGCGAAGAAATAGAGGAAAATGTGAAAAAATGGAACGGAAATATATTTGAAAGGGCTTATTTGAACGCGCTAATCTCAGGAACTACTGATCCGATTTGAAAAATTCGTTCAGTATTAGATAGTCGCATTTATCGAGAAAGGCTATATGCTATATTTTATCACGCTACGACTAATAGAAGCGAAGAAATAGAGGAAAATGTGGAAAAAACGGGAGGAAATTATTTGTAAGGGGTTATCTCACAAACTACTGGAGCAATTTTTCTGTTATTTGGCACAGATAAGAAGTAGACCACGTGAAGGATCATAGGAATTTTTTGTGGACTAATTTGTCTGTGAAATATCTAATTTACGCGGGCGAAGCCGCACGGAAAGTCTAGTAATCTTACCTTATATATAAAATTCTCGTGTCACAATGTTAGTCCACAAACTCCTCTGAAACGGCTTTACTGATTTTTACCAAATTTTATATGCATATTCAGTAGGTCTGAGAATCGGCTACTCGGTACTTTATATATTGATGAGTGCATTTGTTGAATAAATAATAGTAAATTATTACAACCTGAGACTGACGGCGACCATTGTTTGTGCGACGTGATAGCGATCGACGTTGCCATGGTGACAAACTTTTTTAGTCACTTCAATAAAATAATATGGCAAATATATTATGTCAAAGCAACGTTTGCCGGGACAGCTTGTAATAATATAATGATAACGGGACTCGTATAAGTATCTGCATTCTCCATACCGAATTTCAGCAAAATCGGTTCAGTAGTTTGGGCGTCCAGCGGTTACAGATAGACAGACAAACAAACATACACACTTTCGCTTTTACAATACTAGTATGTAAAACTCTCATCATCCATGCAAATATTTCAAATTTAGTCAGGGAGCCCTAGAACAATTTTTTTTTTATTACTAACAAGCAATTTTTTTGTGAGTAGAACATTGTCCTACAAATAGAACAATCCATATTTTAGGACCATAAAAACAAAGTATGACATCCTTTCTAACTCTGTAGCTACCACTTTCAAGGTTTATCGCAGATAAAAAAGTTGTTTGTCTTATCAAAAGGAAGCTACATACTCACAAAAAATTAGCTTGTTAGTAATAAAAAAAAATCTGTTCTAGGGCTCCCTCACTAATTGGAAAGGGTAGGTGTCCGTCTGTTATCTGTTCAGGTCCAAACTGCTGAATATAACAATAATATGGAGTTATAATTAGAGACCGGATTATAAGTAAAATAAAAAGCTTGTTAATATTTGAAAAATGCTTGAAATATGCATGTAAATTGGCAGAATATGCAAAATTAAATGACAATATGCATATTCAAAATCTGCATACAATTAGTAAACTGTAAATTATTTTTTGATAGGCGATAATAGGTACATTATAATTTGACATTAAAATTATTTAAAAATTTTGTAAACGTAAGCAATCAAATATTTTTCTAAATTTTTAGTTGTAAGATTGTGTCTGCGATCATTTAGAATAATATTTTTGTAAATAGAAAAGGTTCGCTCCACATTCGCTGAGGAAACTGGGTAGAATTTGAACTTGGGTGCTATGTTAGCACTTACAGTTTCTGGCAAAAGTTCAAATTTGTAATTGGCAAGCGTGACGTTCTTCTTTCTCTTTGATTTTAATCCTTCGATCGCGGATTCTTGGAAATCTATTGTTATTCTATTGTTGTCGTGGTCACCGGTGTCCTTATGGGGCTTGATGGGTTAATATCGTAACAGCTGTCAAAACAAAAGACGCGCACAACTACTGACTGCATTCGAAATGCAGTAAAATGTCTATTACTCAATAGCCCTTATTTTGGTCGCATTTCGGAACACAGGGTTAGTGAAAAATGTTGTAAATGTACCGATAATATGCATCATAACTAGATCTTAGGTAAAATATGCATTTACCGCTGAGAATGGCTAAAATGTGCAAATGTTATATATCTATAGTTAAATAATACTTCTTTGTTAATTACATGCTTACATTTTTTGTCAATCGTAGTGATTTATTTGGACAGAAATATCGCATTGATTTGCTCGCAAGGTGATCATTTACTACATTTGGTGATCATTTACTATATTTGGCATTTGATTACAATTTGAAGTGTAGTCGTGACTAAAATAGCTGGTAGTATTGCAATTTTAGACTTTCCTTTTTGGTGTTAAGTATATTTTTTTGGTAAACAAGCTTAGGGTATCAGAGCATTTTTTGGTGGTCATTATATATTTTGTTCCCATATCATAATAGTGTTTATTTGTAAAATGATAATTTATCAAACGTGTAATCACTTCTTTGATGTGGCTATATGTTTACAACCTACGCATGGGTACAGTTTCATTCTGCCGACTAAGACGCACAATTTAAGCGGGTAATATTTTCTTCAAAAACGTAATCCTCTTACAGATGCAATCGGTTGAAAATAGTATTAGTCATCGTCTTTTACGATCAACAATGATATTAATCTAAAATGTTTTTCAGGTTGGCTGTGAGTCCCCAGATTTCTCGTCTATCATCACTCCGGAAATTCTTGAAATGGGCCTTGATTGGGATCAGGTATTACCTGGTTTTACATTTTACAAGTTTTTTTTTACTAAGTTATAAAAAATATTGACATGGCTTTTTAAATATTTTAGGTATATGAGCTGCCAAGTAATATACTGCGTGAACTCCACGAACAGCAACTTTTGGCATTATCTGCCCACGCGCCTGACCATGTTCTATTGTACCCACAATACTCTCCTGCGCCTACAGGTCAGTAGAAACTATTTAGAAACTAAAAAAATATAGTATTGTTTTTGGTTGTTAATTCATTAATCTATACTAATATTATAAGTGCGAAAGTATCCCTGTCTGTCTGTCTCGCTTTCACGCCAAAACTACCGAACCGATTGTAATGAAATTTAGTACACAGATAGTCTAAAGCCTGAGAAAGGACATATCTGTCTGTCTGTCTGTCTGTCTGTCTGTCTGTCTGTCTGTCTGTCTGTCTGTCTGTCTGTCTGTCTGTCTGTCTGTCTGTCTGTCTGTCTGTCTGTCTGTCTGTCTGTCTGTCTGTCTGTCTGTCTGTCTGTCTGTCTGTCTGTCTGTCTGTCTGTCTGTCTGTCTGTCTGTCTGTCTGTCTGTCTGTCTGTCTGTCTGTCTGTCTGTCTGTCTGTCTGTCTGTCTGTCTGTCTGTCTGTCTGTCTGTCTGTCTGTCTGTCTGTCTGTCTGTCTGTCTGTCTGTCTGTCTGTCTGTCTGTCTGTCTGTCTGTCTGTCTGTCTGTCTGTCTGTCTGTCTGTCTGTCTGTCTGTCTGTCTGTCTGTCTGTCTGTCTGTCTGTCTGTCTGTCTGTCTGTCTGTCTGTCTGTCTGTCTGTCTGTCTGTCTGTCTGTCTGTCTGTCTGTCTGTCTGTCTGTCTGTCTGTCTGTCTGTCTGTCTGTCTGTCTGTCTGTCTGTCTGTCTGTCTGTCTGTCTGTCTGTCTGTCTGTCTGTCCGTCTGTCCGTCCGTCCGTCCGTCCGTCCGTCCGTCCGTCCGTCCGTCCGTCCGTCCGTCCGTCCGTCCGTCCGTCCGTCCGTCCGTCCGTCCGTCCGTCCGTCCGTCCGTCCGTCCGTCCGTCCGTCCGTCCGTCCGTCCGTCCGACCGACATAAGTTTTTATCAGCTTTACCTAATGTAAAAACCTACTAGGTCTCCATGACGCTCGAGTGACTACAAAAATAGCACCTTCCCCTCCTCTACTATTTGAAAATAGTATATGTATTTGTGATGACGTATTTTGTAATATTACTGTTATTTTTAAAGTTCATTGCTGTTACTAAACAGCTTTCACTCAACAGGAATCCTTATAGTTTTCATTTGTTTAAACGAATCTTCTTAGTATCAAACAAATACTCAGATTGCTCAAAATATAATTTACTTTCAGTGTGGGGTGGTCGTCCGTCAGGCGGCGGTGCGGGCGAGCCGCCGCGTACGCTGCGCTGCAGCTGGGCGGGGCCGCCACGCGTCTCCGTACATCGAGGCTTCGCACCCGCGCTACTGTTGCTCGGTGGTCCTGACCTGTTACTATACCTGTTCGCTAGGGTAAATTTAAATTAATACCTAACTAATAAGTAATTTAATGTATTGAACAAAAATAAATTTTAAGTACGGTATCATCGAAGAAAATTCATAGGCAGTTGACGGACCTACGTCGTCATTTGGTTAGTTTATGTCAATTCAATGTTGGTTGTAATCTGCCGGCTGGGTTTGACATAACACGACCGAATTAAGTTACAGTCGGGGCATTTTAATAGGCCACATTTGACATCTGTCAGATTCATCTCCATAGTGAGGTGAGCTGCGTAAAAACGTCGACCAAAACGAATAAATCGATACGGACTTGAAATAAAATATTTGAATGTTATACGTTATTTGCAAACTAAAAACAAATTCCTGTAACATTATTACTTTAATTCAAGGAGCAAAATAATACAAGTACATAATTTACAAAAAAATGCATTTATTCGCTTGAATTATAAAAGCTGTTAAATTCAGTATTATCATTATTCATTTCACATAAATATGTGTTACTTTTCACAACGTGGTTATTAATTTATATTCGCTTTCGATTTTTAGAGTAACATCCCTAGAGTTTAAAAAGAAAAAAGGTCAGCTGACGTAACACTGTAACGACATGCAATAATTATTAAGATCAGAATTTGTTTATTACGTTTAGAATTGTTTATCAGTAAAAGCAAATCGTTAAATAATTCGTATCGGTCATATTTACAATAAATATGTAATCGTAATTGAAAAAAGTTAATCAATTGTGCAGTTATAACAAAGGGCATTTTTAAAAAAACGTGTACCCTTGCAAAAATATGTCTATATTTTTTAAGATCATTTATTTACCTATATTTGAATGTCATATACAAGGAAAAATATTGAATTAATGGAATAAGTTAAAAAAACGCTGAAAACGTTATATTATCCTAATATTATTGAAACAAAATCGAATTTTCGCTGAAACAGATTCCGTTGTGTGACTAAATGTAAAATATAATTTAATACAAAAAATACAGCAATAAATGGATTTCTTCATTCATTTAATCTAGTGAAATGCATATTTAATTGTTTATTTAAAGAAAATATAGATAATTTCAAGGATCAACAAGAGTAGCAATTATTTTTAATCCGTAGTGTAACTTTGTGACCGGCACTAGTTTATTTTTTATTTTTGTACACGAGTAGTAATATTTAACATATTCAAAGAAGTTTTTATAACACAAAAACCTTTTATTTTAACATTTCTATTGTTGCACTACTTATAAAAGTAGAAAATTCTTTGATTTCACAGATTTAACTTCATTAATTAGAGGGACGAACATCTCATAATAAAGATGTGTTCACATGTCTACAAATTCCTAAGTTATTATTAGAGACCGGATTATATGCAACATAAAAAGCTTGTTATATGCATGCAAATATGCATAAAAATGTCTGAAATATGCATGAAAATTGACAGGATATGCAAAATTAAATGACAATATGCAAATTCAAAATCTGCATAAAATAAGGAAATTATTTTTTGATAGGCGATAATAGGTACAGTAAAATTATAATATGACATTAAAATTATTCAAAAATTTTGTAAACGTAAGCAATCAAATATTTAATTTGTAAATTTTCAATTGTAAGATTGTGTCTGCGATCATATAGAAAATTTTTGTAAATAAAAAAGGTTCGCTCCACATTCGCTGAGGAAACTGAGCAGCATTTGAAATTAGGTGCTATGTTAGCACTTACAGTTTTAGGCAAAAGTTCTTTGTAGTTGGCAAGCGCGACGTTCTTCTTTCTCTTTTATCTTAATCCTTCAAGCTCCATAAGGACACCTGTGACCGCGATAACAATAGAATAGAATTTCCAAGAATCCCCGATCGAAGGATTATTATCGTAACTGTCAAAACAAAAGACGCGCATAACTACTGGCTGCATTCGAAATGCAGTAAAAAGTCACAACTATTACTGAATAGCCCTTATGATTTGTAATTAATTACTGTTATTGTTATTAAATTTGGTCGCATTTCGGAACGCAGGGTAAGTGAAAAATGTAAATGTACCGATAATATGCATCAAAACTAGATCTTAGGTAAAATCAGCGATAATATGCTATTACCGCTGAGAATGGCTAAAATATGCAAATGCATATGCAAATATGCAAATGCATATAATCCGGTCTCTAGTCATTATAAATCTGCAAAATATATCAATGACACAAAATTATTTTCAACTTTACTGATGGAAAAGTAGTGGAAATAAAATCAAAATTATTTAAGGAATAAAACTTTTAGGTACATTTTAAATACTATAGTCGTTATTGCTAAGTCGACGCCTTGATAATTTGGCTGTAGCTATATCGATTTTTCTCAGCAATGACTAAAGCTAAGAAATTAAAGGTCATTGTCAGTATTCATCATGTCTTTGTCTTTAAATTACCCATAACATAACACGATTGGTCAACTTTTATAACACAGAATAATCAATCAAAAAGACCTCTGCAAAAAAGGGATTCCTATTTTTCCAACAGAGGAGAGTAATTTAAGCTTCCAAAATTTGTACATAGATTGGTTCAAGCATACACTTTAATTTGCCCATAGCTTATATGAAATGTATTTATGGTTTTTAAATTACGCGACAAAAACCATTTTGTCGCTTACGCCCTTTCCATTTTTTGCTGTTCCATTGCTTGTTTTCTGTAAGAGGCCGGCCCGGCCTAAAGTAAAACTATCATTCAACAAAACTAAAAAACAAGAAAATTAGCAATCTAAAACATATCCTACACGATTTTTTAGTTTAACGCGGCGTAACCTTAACACATAAGTAATAATAAAAATATTTGTACGTCAATCGTACCAGTTTAAAAATGTCCAATTTTCTTAATAAAATCTGTGATTAAAAAAATTTTTATTTAAAATGTGAACTAAAGGTGAACGCAGATTTGGCTGCACCGCACGCACCGCAGTCGCCGCATTCGGAATTCTTCATATAAAGAATGTAGAAGTTGCGAAGACTGCGGCGCGGGTAGGTATGCGAGCTTACCTATAACTTCATATAAAGAATTCCGAATGCGGCGACTGCTGTGCGTGCGGTGCGGCCAAATCTGCGTTCACCTTAAGCCTTATGCTTTCCGCCTGTTGTGACTTGTCCGTTCTATTATAGGTGACCATACGAAAAGTCACAAATCGGAAGTCACATAATGCTACTTTCTTTTACTTTTAAAGTGTTTGTAAATAACCGATAATAGTTATCACAATTTCATTTTTTATACTAAATACTAAACGAATTTTGCAATGTGTCAACAGTAATAACAGTTGGAGAAAGTATATTAATGCCTACAAAATATGGTCACTTATCTGAACAAAGAAACCGTTCCTAATAGTAGGGGAGGTCGCGCTCAGTTTAAAAAGTAATTTCATACCGAGCGAAAATCGTTACAATAATAGTATTCCACTAATACATAACCGCTTTGATCGTCAGCTGCTTCGGAAGTGGTGGAATAAAAATTGA
This sequence comes from Lysandra bellargus, assembly GCA_905333045.1. NCBI lineage: Eukaryota > Metazoa > Arthropoda > Insecta > Lepidoptera > Lycaenidae > Lysandra > Lysandra bellargus. The sequence goes on from HG995326.1 coordinate 8,351,244, forward strand.
GAGTATCTCAAAGTTGTTGTTGGGAATCGTATTGAATTGACATTAAAAAGATCCCAATTCGCACCCAATAAAGGTTCATATCTAGATTATACACGTTTAGGTTTGGCAGGTGTCGTTTTAGTTTTAGTATATAACAACAGATGGCGCTTTTAAAGTAAAATTTATATCATTCTTCACAAATATTGACTATCGAATTAATTACTTAAAATTGCTATGCGAGACAATTTTATGGTTAATTCAAATGAAAATCGTCGTCAGCTGAATGTTTGCAGGTGGAAATGTCGTCTACGCGATGCCCTAGGATACATTGAGCGCGAAGTAGGGCTATATTGGTTATAACTTATATCGCTGGCTGACGGGTTTTCCACCGTCGTATTAGCGACTGACGGTTTTCTTTATTATATACAAAGTAGAAACATTCACCTGTATAAATTTTGTACGGTATAAAATGACTTTATATTCAAAAAATTTTTATATGTTCAGTAACACGACTGACGTTCAATCCCCCGTCTGCAATACGGCTGACGGTGATTTTTTGGTTGAACATGACCTCAATAATCATCCATCAAAGTTTCATTCGGTATAAAATCATTTTTCGCAACTATTTTTTTTACAACTTTGAAATACTCTCAGTTAACATTCCACCACGGGTGCGGCGACTGACGCTGATTATATAGATTGATAAATAATAAGCTACCGCTGGACAAAAATTTGGTCGGTATGAAATCACTTAGAAAACGATAGCACTACCTCCCCTACTATAAAGAACCATCCAACCTGCGTCCGCGTCTTGTTGCAGATTTTTAACTACTAAATTCAAATTAGAGTTTCTCGATGTACAATGAAATATAGTGCTATCATTTAGTGCCGAAATATTTTTGTAGTATGTTTATAAAACTAAAAAAAAAAAACGGTCACTAAACTGAACATTCCGGTCGGGTCGTTTTTCATGATTATAATTTTAATTAATTTTTAGTTAAATTATGTTAGATTTTTCAATAACAACACATTCAATTGATATATTATCTATTTAGGAATTTAAAATATGATTTTAAGCAACTTACTTTAAGAAAAAAAATAGTTATTAAAGATTTTTTTACAACTTCTGGGAAGGGGACAGGTACATTTAATAGTTTTTGGTACATAAAAACCCTTATAAATCTCATACTAAATAAAATTTTATACAAGCGTGAATTTATTTTAATAAAAGAAAACTTGTTTTTGCTCCTACAGTAAAATAACATTATGTTAGTATGTAATTTTTTACAAATAATCTGTAGCGAAGTCAAGGGACAAGGTAAAAACCAAGGGTACAAATTTTTTTTAAAATGCCCCAAAACGAAAATATTTATTTTTTATGCACGTCGCTACAAGGTTACGTTGTGCAATTTTGATGAACTGTCAAATGTGGCCTATTAAAATGCCCCGACTATAATCCGCTATCTACCTAAGAATCAACTTCTCTGATAGTACTTACTAGCCGACCCGATTGGGTCTAAAAGACATAAAAATAGTTTTTACGTGTAATAACAATTTTATTAAATAAACCTAATGTAACATTAAAAATGTATAGTTTTATGTAGAATAGTTTTTGTTTTTAATAATTATACACTCAAACTTGAGGTCCGCGCGAAAATATTGTCTCTTCTAGCATGTTTGAAGCTATATTACCAAGATGTTGACTTATCCTCCCAGGTTGTGGAGCTCGAAGGGTCCGCGGAGGAGCAGGCGGCGGCGCTGTCGCTGCTGCTGCGGTCGTGCGCGCTGGACGCTCGCCTCGCGGCCGCTCTACACGCCGCGCACTCCCTGCGCCTGCTGCTGCCAGTGTTTGCCGCGCCGAATTGTCGCCTCTCCGCCGCCATGTTGCAGGTAAGTTTGTTTATTAACTTTCATAGTTTGCTGAGTTTATTTATTGACGACCTCCGTGGCGCAGTGGTGAGCGCGTCGGTAGCTCAAGCCGGAGGTTCGAGCGGGCGGCGGGTTCGAGTCCCGCCGACGGAACAAAAAAAGTTTATAAAGTTCCTGGGTCATGGATGTGTATTAAATATGTGTATCATATAATAAAAATCTTAAATATATGTATAGTATAAAAGTATTAAATATGTTTCCGTTGTCTGGTACCTGTAACACAAGTCCATCAGGTACTTAGCACAGGGCCAGACTGACGTGGTGTGAAGCGTCTATAGATATTATATTATTTATTCATCATTGGTTTCTTTAAGACGGCTGCACGTATTTCTATAAAATGTTAAGTATTACGTTTAGAGGAATTGAATACGATCCTTCTGATGAGTTCTTTTTGCATAGATGTAAATTATTGTGATATTGATGTGACCTCTAAGTAAGCAAAGCAATGTGTACAGGTGATCCTGAGCGAAGCCTGCAATGCTCCCGTGCTAACTGGAGTCATGGAGCGTGGATCGGCGGGTAACGTCGAGCGAAAAGCGGGTCACGTTGTACTTAACATCGACACGCAAGCTCTTCTTGTGGAACCGAGACTCATTAAACTGCTGTTTCGAGCCTGGCGTAACTTTGAAACTGCACAGGTTAGACTCTAAATTAATCGTATTTAAACATATCGTATTTATTGCGTACTATAAACAACTGCAATCAAAATACTTCTCATAGGTGTCGTGGGATGAGGCAGGACAACGTTATACTGGCACGGCTTGGGGTTTAACACTGGCATGTGTGCGAGCGTTGTTGCGTCGTGACCATCCGCATGCCGATTTCAATCGCTACCAAGCGGCGCGCGCTGACCTACTGCGCCAACTTTTACTTACAACCAAGGTAGTGTACAGAAAATATGCTATTTTTACGTTTAGCTATTTTCTAAAAGTATAGCCAGAGTAATTTTAGGTGGCACCAGCGGTCATTAACTTTTCTAGTCTAGGAGCTATTTGAAAAACGATCGCACTGTATTTTGTTAACTTAAGAAAAAAATTGAACTCTTACAAAGACAGACTATTACAGATTCATCGGAAAACCAACTTTTTATGAGTTCGAAGTGATATAATAATTAATTCGATGCTACAATTTCTATTTTAGGAGCGGTTTTTAAATTCTGAATGTGGCGGCATGGACGAGCACGCTAGCGACTGTTTGGTGGGCGTGGCCCGCGCGCTGCTGACGGGCTCGTCCGCACTCGCCGCCGCCCCCGCGCCACCCGCACTTAACGAGCTGGCGCTGTTGGCGGATTTTCTACTGTTGATGCACCAGGTGCGTGTAAAAAGCGTATCTTCTATTCAAGCGATTAAAAGTCAACAACATCTAGTCATTAACAACAAATAACCGCGTTTTGCCACAGAACATAGTCTGTATATCATATCTTGGAGGATTAACGTAAAAGCAAATAAATTAAAAATATGCTTATTTTTTTAGGCAAGCGACACGTTCGTGACACACACGCGTGCGACGTTCTACTTTTTGCTGTCCTACGACACACCGGAGACAAGCGAGTTCAATTTTCTGAAGTTTATTGGTAAACGCGCCAGAGCCAACTTTGCCGCGGCTGAAAACCCCAGCGATCTGCCTTTAAATGATATGGGTGATACGATGGATCGAAACGTTTACCGAGACAGCGAAAGCGACAAGACGGACGACAGCGGCGTAGAGTCTACAAAACGGTTAAAAGGAATTATAAACCAGAAGATAAGAGAGGACAGGTTGTATAATTATTACTATCATTAAAACGTATACACAAAAATCTATATAGTCCGTTCAATCTACGAAGACGCGTCCCACCAATTTCTGGGTGAGGGGATCGTGAGGGTACGGGGAGTTTCACCCGAGCGTCAGTCGCGACTCGCGAACCGTCAGCGGTTCGAGGTGCAAGAGTAGTACAATCTATGTTGCAAAAATCCAGACTTGAAACGAAAGTTGCTCTACTTTAATTTTTATTTTAAATGTTGAGAAAATTCTCATATTTATGTTTTAAAAAAAATAATCTCTGAGATATTGTGATTTTGATTTCAGTTTTAATATAAACGTCGGTGACTCATCAGACTCTGAATCAGATATTTCTGAATCGAGTGATTAACGATTTTAATTTTTCAATAAAGTTCAATAAAACTTTTACGTATTTCATTTGTCTATTATAACTTCTTATTATGGAAATGGTAAAATCACCATATTATATTAACTAATAATTACATAAAATATCCACACCTAAATATAATAAAAAAATAAGAAATTGAAGTAGAGCATCTTTCCCTTTGACCGTGACGATTTCTCTCAACTGGTCTATTTATTGTAGTGTGCGCGTGCACTCATAGGTAATTAGTATACAGTATCGATAACACTCAAACATTGGCGAAAGCTTGCACACATATACTATAAACGATTAGGAGGAATAGTGGGGCGCGTCTTCGTGGATTGAACGGACTATACATAGCGTATATTCTTCGAATACTTACTATATTATTACAATCCTATAAAAATTTAATTTTAATTTTAGGAGGTCAATTTCTACATCTACTTCTGATAATTCAGATAGCGTCATCGGTAAGTAAAAATAAATTGTGTAGATAACATATTATATTTTTGCTGTGCTGTAATGTATAATTTCGCTGTAAATTCCATAAATGTATCTGTTATATAAAAGCCTGAATAATATTAAAGGTTAAAGTTTACCAATCGAACGATTTTCAGACTTTTTTGTGAAATAGTAACAGCGATATTTAAGGTCAGTTGAATAGCTTGTAACAAAGTGTGCTTTTGTAAATTTGAATAAAGGATTAAATCAGCAATAACAAAAATGTGTATAATATTTTTGAGAACAGAGGAAAAAAAAGAACTAGACAACGATGTCGAAACAGAAACGGAAGACGAGAGAAAAGACAAGGAAAAAGAAGTGCAAAACGACGTCAACACCAGGGAAGATGCTTTGAACGGCTTTGTAGTCGTAAATGAAAATGATATCAATGATGACGCCACCAACGTAAATGAAAGTTCAAATCCGCAGGTCAGTTACTAGTCTAAAATGATCGATTTTTCAATCGACTTATAATAATTGAAATAGTAACACTTATGCCCGTTTTCACATGTTATCGCTAAATAACACCTAGCGCTCTTATAGGGTCATGACTGTATCTTAACATAAACACGTTTTTGAAAGGCCTTTTAAGGACGTAGGTGACACATAAACAATATTTAATTTTTGAAACATAGGTACACTGACCGCTAGGGGACACTTAGGGTTAGGAGGTGAAAACTATTTTATTGAAGTTGCAATTTTTTTGTAAACATAAATAAATAACTTACCTTTTTTATAATAGCCAATGGTCAGCAGTATGAGCGGGGTGCGAGCGGGGGCGGAGCCGGGTTGGCGAGCGTGCGAGGGATTGCTGCTTTTACTGCGCGATGCACTTGCGGCGTTGCCGAAAGACCAACTTGCTCAGGTATAACGAGAAAAGGCCATTGAGTTTTTGTAATGACTTAGATCATTATATTGTTACGTGCTAGGGTTCGTAGGATTCGGAGAGAAATACCTGGTGACTCTCTTGAAGACTTTATTCATAAACACTAGCTCACACAAATCACTAAGTCCAAACACTAAGCGCTAGATCCAAATCACTGAGCATTATCACTGTCCTAGGTCGTAGCCGAGTCGTAGGTTCACTATCACAATCACTCACTTGTTTTCACTTCGAAGTCGCCTCGAAGATCGCTCCGATTAAACTGAACTGACTGCCGGCTTGTTTACCTTTTATATGGCCCGCGACGCTTTCTGGAACGTTTACGTAAACACGCAATTCACATAAACAAGGGTTAGACTTTTCTAGAGAGTACGCACAGAGGTAAACAACTGTCCGTATCCGTAACAATATTTTTTTTACGACCTCTGTGGCTCAGTTGGCGGGCTGTTGGTAGCTCAAGCCAGGGGTCGCGGATTCGAATCCCGCCGACGGAACAAAAAGTTTATGAAGTTCCTGGGTCATGGATTAAATATGTGTATCATATAATAAAAATCTTAAATATATGTATAGTATAAAAAGTATTAAATATATTTCCGTTGTCTGGTACCCGTAACACAAGTCCTTCAGGTACTTAGCACGGGGCCAGACTGACGTGGTATGATTTGTGAAGCGTCCATAGATATTATTATTATTTTTAAACATGTATTTAAATATTACTTTTCTCAAGCGATCTTTCGGCGTGAACCTCCATTAGTAATTCCAAAAAAATAATACTACTGTGGCTATTTTGTTTGCGAACGTCAAATATTATACGTCTGTCAAGTCAAAGTGCGAAGATCACATTTTATATTTATTCATTTTTAAAATATTTTGTAAATATGTCTGGTACAACAATTCATTATTTTTATGACATAAGGATTTTAAGTATTTGGTGTAATAACAGTTAAATGAAATTATTTAAATATCTGGCGTCTAGGCGGCGACTGCTGTGGTACAGCCGGAGCTAGTGGCAGTACTCGCCAATCACCGCACGGCCAGCGTACGCGCCGCAGTAGTGCGTGTAGCACGAGAGCTGATGCGTCGTGCGCCCGTCAACGCCCAAGCTCCCACCTCCAAATTGTTCTACTCACACCTTGCCAATCAGGTTAACTTAATGAAAATTTAATCCCGTTTTTTAATAATTATCATTAGCCATTCTAAACAGACTTAGGCCAGACAATTCACAGAATCGACCAAAATCGTCTTATGAACCACGCTACGTCGCGTTTGGCGAACAATCTTTACATGATTTTTTTTTTCAAACTGATCGTTCGTCTTCCTTTCGTCAATATCTGAAACATCTCCAATAGATTTTTCCATACCTTAAATCTTTATTTATGACAACTATTTGTAAAATTCTTATTTTACATAATGATATTGTGTATCTCACAGATATCTCTATACGGCGTGTCGTCCTCATTGGCAGAAGCGTGCTGCGCGCTCCTCACGGACGTGGACGTGCCGCTCTCTGAGCAGCTCGATGTAAATATTTTTTGTACTAAATTTATTATTTATTAAGTTTATGCTTAAAACAGATTATGACCACAATACAAATGCTTAAAATATATTTACATACGTCTTGTTATTACATAATTATAATAACATGTAACCCTATAATAATATAAAACCGTAATATTTCCTTAAACAGGCAAAGATATGGGCGTCATTTGCAGAAGAAAACGCAATGCGAGCAGCCCCGCTTCTTGCTTTGTTGCCTTTAGCTATTCGAGATGTGCCGCTAGCTCATAATCTAGTCGCAGTACTGCGTAGATTCGTCGATAAGGTAATTTTCTTTTTGCAAACTTAAAAAAGCAGTAGCTTGAAATAATACATATTATGTAATTGTGTATAATAAATGTATAACTATTCGAAATTTTATTAAATACCTTTTACGATTTATCTTCCTAGGTATCAACTAAAACGTTAAGCGAAGTTGCTCTGGTTGAAGTTGTGGTTAGAGCTATTCGTGCTTTGGGGCGGGAAGAGCAAGACTACGAAGGCAAGGAGCTCATCTTGGAGGATTTATCGGACTTGCTCAATAGAATCGCAATCAAAACACTTGCGGGCAATAACAGCATGCAGGTTGGTTCAATTTATTTGTGAAATAATTAGATATTATATTTAAAAAATGTCTCGTTATACATTAGTATGTTTAACGAGGGTAGTCCCTTTGTTAAGATTTGTGATAGTGACTAGACAGTTACATTAGATCCTCATTTTAACTATACACAGTATTACCATTAATGATAATGTAGGTTTATCTGTAATGTTTGTAAACATTTTTGCGGGAAAGTGAACCTTAGTAAATAAATAGTATAAAATAATGACTTAAGAGCCCGAGTTACCCTCGAAATTCTCATACATACGTAATACCAAAATCATTTTGTCATACGAAAGTATTTAACATGTTTGAGTTATTTTTCAGCTTAAAATAGTAATTACCTAGGTTCCTGAACAAAAATTAACTTCAAAATATTTAAACACTAAAAAAAATATTTCTTAGAGTTGAAATATTTTGTAGTAAATTTAATATTTATGTATATATTTTTTAGTGTTTTACTCTATTTTTAGTGTTTAAATATTTAGTAGTAAATTAAGGAACCCTAATGAATCAAACCAGCTGACTTCGCGCTCCTGCAACTTTCCCACAGCGGTGGCCAGCAAGTTCTGCGAATCCCTTACAATAGGCTATTCTTTTAGGTCCCCATTGTTTAATCCCGGAAGCATACTTTTCATTTAATATATTGTCACTTCTTAATCCAACTTCGATTAGGACAGTCACTTTTAGAATAATTAATTTTAAAATTGTAATTTTTAATTTTAAATAAATACTTAAATATTTTTTGGTTTTTTTTAAGTCCTCAGACTGTCGCAAACGTAATTGGCGCAGTCTTGGGGGGTAGGATACTCGCGGGCCGGTTCGCTTGAGTACGATCGCTTATTCGCGCCGTGTTTGCGTGCCGCCCGAGTGGCAATCCAGCTTCGAGTTCTACCCAGAACCTACGTGTGGCAGTTCGAGGACCAGAATCCAGCCATCGATTCGAGCCAGAGACCAGAAAATGCATATGTGAGTACACTAGAATAGCTCTCGTGTTGCTCCTCTCTAGCCCTAAGCCTATTTTTAATTTTCCAAAATTTATCATCCCAGAGCCTCTAAATCCCGAGAGCCTGAATCTTGGCAGGCGCGTCGGACGAAATTAGCAGATAGTTTTAGGAATATAGATATTTCAAATTTAGATTTAGATATTTCTGATTTATTTAATTTTAATAATAAAATGGCACACGATCCAGATACAATTTTTAAGGCCCTCCGCCTGGTGCCGGAATTTAATGGTAATCCAAATATTCTTACGCGATTTATTCAAATATGTGATCAATTAGTAGTTAAGTATGCTAGTCAAGAGCCTGGAAATGAATTTTCTAACCTTTGCTTATTAAATGGAATTTTAAATAAAATAACTGGTTCCGCAGCAAATACAATAAATTCGAACGGAATCCCAGATAGTTGGTTAGGAATTAAAAGTTTACTCATTAATAACTTTTCCGACCAAAGAGATGAAACTGCTCTTTATAGTGATCTCTCTTTAGCTACTCAGGGGAATAGGTCACCCCAAGAATTTTATGACCATTGTCAAAATTTATTCAGCACTTTAATGACATATGTTTCATTACACGAAGGACTTGCGACTACTATAGAAGCTAAGCGTGACTTATACAAAAAGGTTACTATGCAGGCATATGTACGTGGTCTTAAGGAACCACTAGGGTCCCGCATACGTTGCATGCGACCGCCTACTATTGAAAAAGCCCTTGAATATGTGCAGGAAGAACTTAACACTATGTACATGCATAATAGGTTTGACCCGAAATCATTTAAAATTTCTTCTACACCGCATACATCTACTCAACGCCCCAACTTTGCCCATCAGAATTTTTCTATGCCTAGTAATAATAGTAATTTCCCAGTGCCGCTAGGACAGAGACCTTTTACACAAAATCCACAGCCTTTTAAATTTAATAATCATCATCAGCACAGGCAACCCACACATACACAAAGGATGTTCAGTGCACCACCACCGAATTATAATCCGCGTAGTCATATGTTTAGGATGCAACCTAAAAATAATTTTTCACATAGGCCTATTCAAAATTCTAGCTCGCAGCCTCAGCCTATGAGTGGTGTTAGCCACTATGTTACACGACAATTACCACCTACGCAGCACACATTGACAGGACATAATTGGTATAGGCAGGGAAACCCTCCCCCTACAAATTATTTTAAAAGCAGGGAAATGAATTTTAATGACTGTATGACTGACCCGACTGAAGACTTTTATGACTATGATCCTAGTTATTATAATAATGAGTATATTGTAGAATATCCATGTGACCCTGAATATGAAAATCAAGGCCAACCTTCCACTACGTCACCCTTACAAAATAATGTTGAGAATACATCATTTGATCAGGATTTTCAGAAAATTTCAAAATCCGACAGTGTAAAATAGAAATTAATTTGCATACACAACGTCAGCTTCCTTATATTCAAATTTCATCACCGCCATTAAAATTATTAATTGATACCGGAGCTAACCAATCGTTTTTATCCCCTACAGTAGTTGAAAATTATTTTAAAAATTATCCTCTAAATTATGATCCCTTTGAAGTCGTTAATGTACATGCCAAATCTAGATGCAATTATTCTATAACAATACCGAGTTTTACAGAATTCAATAGTCCCAATCCTTTAACTTTTTACGTCTATAAGTTTCACGATTTTTTCGACGGATTAATAGGTACAGATTTTCTAGATAAATTTGATGCGATAATAGACTATAAAAATAAAACCCTTATAACTAAAACAGCTTCAAATCCCATCCACGTCTATGATTCTCGTAACGTAAATCTATATGAAAGTATAATTCCCGCAGGCACCTCAAAATTATTAAAAATCCCTATTAACTTTCATGATGGTGAAGTTTATATTCCAGAACAGAAAATTTCTAGTTGTATAATAGGAGAATGTCTTACAACCGTTAAGAATGGTCGAGGAATAGTAGAAATTATTAACCCTAGTAAAAGTGATGTTATTTTCTCAATGGATAGAGCAGCCTCAGCAGAATTAAATAATTTTGAAACTAATTTATCCGATCAGCCAAAAAGAGTTAAAGAAGTTTTAGAGCGTCTACGTACAGAACATCTTAATCAGGAAGAAATTAAAAATTTAGAAATGCTTTGTTCTCAGTATGCCGATGTATTTTACTTAGAGGGAGAACCCCTTACTTTTACAAATAGATTAAAACACTCAATTAATACTACAGATGAAATGCCTATATACAGTAAAACCTATAGATACCCATATATACATAGAGAAGAAGTACAAGGACAGATAAATAAAATGTTAGAGCAGGGAATAATTAGACCTTCTAATTCGGCATGGAGCTCGCCTATTTGGGTTGTTCCAAAAAAGGTAGATGCTTCAGGTAAGAAAAAATGGAGAATTGTAGTAGATTTCCGTAAACTTAATGAAAAAACTATAGATGACAAATACCCGATCCCTAACATAAATGACGTATTAGACAAATTAGGCAAATGTCAGTATTTTACGACCTTGGACTTAGCTAGTGGATTTTATCAAGTAGAAATGAACCCTAAAGACATACACAAGACAGCTTTTAATGTTGAACATGGACATTACGAATTTCTTCGAATGCCCATGGGATTAAAAAATTCTCCAGCCACTTTTCAGCGCGTAATGGACGATGTACTAAAAGGACTTCAGAACAAAATTTGCTTAGTATATATAGACGATATTATAGTTTTTAGCACTTCACTACAAGAGCACATAATTAATTTGCAAAAAGTATTTCAAAGACTCCGTGAATCCAATTTTAAAATCCAAATGGATAAGTCTGAATTTTTCAAAAGAGAAACAGCTTTCTTAGGTCATATTATTACAGCAGACGGCGTTAAACCCAATCCAAATAAAATAAAGGCAATTAAAAATTATCCCATACCTAAAACTCCCAAAGAAATAAAGCAATTTCTTGGTTTAATTGGTTATTACCGTAAATTTATTCCAGATTTCGCAAAATTAACTAAACCCTTAACACAGTGTCTAAAGAAAGGTAGGAAAATTATTTTAAATGACGAATATGTAAGTTGTTTCGAAAAATGTAAAGTAATTTTAACAAATGATCCAGTTTTGCAATACCCAGATTTTAATAAAGAATTTAATTTAACCACAGATGCATCTAATGTTGCCATAGGAGCTATTTTATCTCAAGGACCAATAGGATCAGATAGACCAATTTGCTATGCATCTAGGACTCTTAACGATAGTGAACAAAATTATAGCACCATAGAAAAAGAGCTTTTAGCAATTGTCTGGGCTACAAAATATTTTAGGCCATATTTATTCGGCAGGAAATTTAAAATTATTACAGACCATAAGCCCTTGCAATGGATGATGAATTTAAAAGAACCAAATTCACGTCTTACACGATGGAGGTTACGTTTAAGCGAATATAACTATACAGTAATATATAAAAAAGGTAAAAATAATACAAATGCAGATGCCCTCTCTAGAATAGAAATACATGCAGAAGAAACTAATTCCCTTATACAAGAAATAGACGAGTTAAATTCATTATTAGGAAATCCATCTAATACCATACGCAGACCTTCAAATTCATCAACTATAACTGCACCTGAAAGATCGAATTCCTCAACAATTACAGCTAGCCAAAAATCTAATTCTTCAACTATGACAGCACATAGCAGTAACGAAAACCCTATCCTTAGCATACCCACAGTTGACGATCCCCTTAATAAATTTCACAGACAAATAATTTTTACATTAGTAGATGGAGTAAAAAGAAAACCCATAGTAACTAAGCCCTTTGAAAATCATACAAGAGTTAGTATTCAGTTAGATAAAACAAACTTAGAAATAGATTTAATTAATGCCGTTAAAGAATATATTAGTCCCAAAATTAAAACAGCCATATTAGTTAACCCTCTTTCAGATATGTATACCATTATACCGATTTTACAGGATAAATTTAAAAGTTCTTCCATGAATCTAGTTTTAGTAAAGAAGGAAATAGAAAATGTTAAAGAATACCTTAGACAGCAGGAAATAATTAAGCATTACCATGACGGGAAAACCAATCACCGCGGAATTAATGAAACTTATTTAGCTTTATCTAGAAATTACTATTGGCCAAAAATGAAAATTGAAATTACTAAATTTATTTCAGAATGTGTAATATGTGGACAGGCGAAATATGATCGAAACCCCGTTAGACCTCAATTTAATGTTGTCCCTCCAGCTACAAAACCCTTTGAAATTATTCATATGGACTTACTGACTATAGACAATGTAAAATATGTGACATTCATTGACGTATTTACTAAGTACGGACAAGCATATTATCTGCGTGATGGAACAGCAATTAGTATTTTACAAGCCCTTTTACAATATTGTACCCACCATGGTGTACCTCTGACTGTAGTTACAGACAATGGAACAGAATTTACAAATCAGCTATTTAATGAATTCACCCGGCTTCACAAAATTAAACACCATAAAATTTTAGCACATTCACCTAATGATAATGGAAATATAGAAAGATTTCACTCTACTATTTTAGAACATATTAGACTTTTAAAATTACAGCATAAAGATAGTCCAGTAGTTAACCTCATGCCTTATGCACTAATAGCTTACAATAGTTCTATTCATAGTTTTACCAGATGTAGACCATTTGACTTGTTAAACGGACATTTTGACCCAAGGGAATGCTTAGACATTGACGTAACTCAACAAATGCTACAGCAGTACTTACAGATTCATAAAGAACAAATGCAGAAAGTCTATGATATAGTTAATAGTTCATCCCTTAGCGATAGGCAAGCTTTAATAGAAAATAGAAATAGGACACGTGAACCTGAAACAGAATATGCACCCGGTCAGCAGATTTTTATTAGGAACCCATCAGCAGCTAGACAAAAGACAGCACCACGTTACACACATGACTCAGTTATTGCAGACTTACCCATACACATATACACTAGAAAAAAGCGAGGTCCCGTTGCAAAATCTCGTTTAAAACGGATTCCTAAAGCAGCAAATTTGTTACAGGATACCCATGCTGATACTCATAATAATACCCCTGGCACATCATAAAGAAATAAAAATAGAAAGCCTTGACGACGGACCTGGACTACTACCATACCGACTTGGACATATGAAAATTACTACACACTACCATACATTTATCCAATATATAAGACTTGACGATATAGAAGACAAAATGACGACTTTACAGGACCAATTGAAAGGCTTTGAAAACCAGTTGAATAATGATACATATGCAGTCTATGAAATTCAAATAAAATATTTGCTTAATAAATTAGATGACATATTTGATCAAGTAAAATCATTAGAACCTTCAAGAGCTAAAAGAGGAATCATAGATGGTCTCGGATCAGTTATTAAAAGTATTACAGGAAATTTAGACTATACAGATGCTTTAAAATATAATCAAGCAATTAAACTTTTAGAAGAAAATCAAGATAAAATAAGTAATGAAATGAACAATCAATTAAGTATTAGTAAGGAATTTATAACGAAATATAGCAGTGTTTTATCCGAATTAGTAGATAATCAGAGTAAAATAAATAGTACTTTATCGTTAATTTTAGCTAGTAATAAGAATAAGGATTTCACTTTAATTAAATATGCTAAGTTTGCTCAGCTTTTAGTAATTTTAACAGAGAATATAGATGATTTATTAAATGAGTTAATGAGAATAGAAAATAGTTTAGCGTTTGTTCATGCATCGAGCATGCATCATTCGATGATTAGCATAGATGTATTAGGTTTAATGGTTAATAAAATGAAATCAATTTATGGTGAAGATAAAATTTTAGATTTAGAATTAAGAAATTATTACGATGTTATAAAACCTGGTTCCTATTATAGTAATAGACAGGTAGTTTTTATATTTAGATTCCCTACTATTTCTAAGGATAGTTTTACTTTATATAGATTAGCAGTGATACCAAATAGGAAGGCTCAGGCTCTCATTCCGCCCTCTCCTTTCATTGCAACTAACGAGATGTCATTCGTGTACATAGAGGCTGAATGCCCGAAGTATAATAACTGGTATCTCTGTGAGAAGGACTTCAATCACCGTCTTCGCACGAAACCTGACTGTATCCACGACCTCATCACCAGCCAAGTTCTGAAAGAAACATGCCACTTAACTTCAATCAACCTTCTACGAGACTCAATGGAAAAATTGGACGACGTACACTATGTTGTATCTTTCCCACACGAAGAAAAGATACAGATTTCATGCAGCACCCAGGAGTTCACCAAGCTGAAAGGAAGTTACCTATTATCTATTCCAATCAAATGCAAAATTATAACCGAAGATTTCACAATAGTCAACGAGAACAACGAACTCAAAGGACACCCCCTGAAATTGATGAAGATCGCAGACAACATCGCTCACCAGCCCGACACCACTTTGAACATCACCTCAATCAATCTACAAGGACTTCATAGTATTCAAGAAAAGATTATAATGCAGCAGCCACTACGAATAGATCATGGACACAATACAGCTATATACCATACTACAATACCATTATATACGCTGTTATTAAGTACAGGTGTACTTATCCTCATTTTATACCTGTACAAGATGAAGACTACTAGAAAAGCAGAGAAGCCGCATAAAGAAGATGAAATAGAAGACAAGAATAAGGAAAGCCCTGAAGGCACAAGCATTCCGGCAACATTTTCGCTCAAAATTCTCAAATAGTTGCCTCTCTAGGGGTGGAGGAATTAAGGAACCCTAATGAATCAAACCAGCTGACTTCGCGCTCCTGCAACTTTCCCACAGCGGTGGCCAGCAAGTTCTGCGAATCCCTTACAATAGGCTATTCTTTTAGGTCCCCATTGTTTAATCCCGGAAGCATACTTTTCATTTAATATATTGTCACTTCTTAATCCAACTTCGATTAGGACAGTCACTTTTAGAATAATTAATTTTAAAATTGTAATTTTTAATTTTAAATAAATACTTAAATATTTTTTGTTTTTTTTTAAGTCCTCAGACTGTCGCAAACGTAATTAGTAAATTTAGTAAAAAAAAATTATACACAAAAAATATTTTTTAGTGTTTAAATATTTTGAAGTTAATTTTTGTTCAGGAACCTAGGTAATTACTATTTTAAGCTGAAAAATAACTCAAACTGTTAAATATTTTCGTATGTATGAGAATTTAGAGGGTAACCCGGGCTCTCAAGGGCCCGCTCTAGGCCAAATTGCTTTACATGATCGTCTGAAATATCAATATAAATGAAAAACTGAATGTTAAGATGCAGCAAACTTCAGGACTAACATTAGTGACTATGTTACTCAAAAACACGATAGCATACAATTTTCTCGACTTATGTTACATATTTTTTTAAATAACATAAGAGATATTCTTTAAAAAAAAGAATACCTATAACTGCCCGCTAACTTGGCAATGAATCCGCGTCGTCCTTTTTCACCTGGCATATGAAAAACGGGCGTGAGTGTGAAGAGAGAAGGACGATGTTTGATTTTTTGGGTTGGGCGCCCCCTTAAATGATAATTTTTTTATGTTATTTTACTAGTCGATACTGGACACGCACCTTCTATTACGGTATATCGAGTGTGAAGCGGGCGGGGACGAGGGGGCGGAGGGTGGCGCAGACGGGGCGGGCGTACGCGGAGCGGCCCGTGCGGCGCAGGCGGCGCTGTACGCGGCGCAACTTGACGCACTGCAGCAGCGTCTCCGCCGAGCCGCGCTCGAGCCGGTGCGACGACCAACATACTTTACTAACGGTAAATGTTTTACGCCCTTTTGATTAAAAAAAGTAAAAAAGCCTATATGTGACGTTATCTGGGAAAAGTGACCTTATGGAGGGTTCTAGTTTCCGAGATAATCGCATTTAAAGTAAAGTGTCGAATAAAATATTTTTTTCTTTTTTTGCTCCCTATTAATAAACGGAGTCTAAATTTTGATATGACAAAAACACAGGTTTTAAAAACGATTTTTATAGGTTAAAATATATCTTAAAGTTTAGTAAAAAAGGGACCATATTATCGGTGCTGCAATCGAGAGTCGATTGCGGCTTTCTTTCGGCACGGTATCTTGTTATACTACTAGTAATTTGCACCAAGCTGAAAATCGGTAACATTGATTAGAATATCTGGGGGCACGGCAGTGCCCCCGCCAAGTAGAGCGCGAAGCAAACACTGCAGTACCTTCATTCACAGGAACAATGTCACCGCATTTTAGGCCCCTATTTGAGAACCTCTAGAGGTCATTAAGTTCCGAAGTTAAGCTAAAGCAAAGTTTCTCATTTATGTCACTCAAGATCATCAAAATAGAACTTGTACTTCCCATAAACTCAGAAAGCTGAAATTTAGCACAGAGTTTAGGGTTCAATGGCCATTTATAGGGAAAACCATAAAATTTAGCCAAGTGCGAGTCGGACTCGAAATTAGGTTTTTTGTATGGGTATGGTTATGGGTATCCCTTAAATTTTAATTTCAATTTAATCCTGATCAAAGGTGATCAACCTGCATTGTCCTAACCAAACTTAAAAATAATACGTTTCCAACGCGGGAATCGAACTCACGACCTCCGAGTCAAGAGCCACGCACTAAAGCACTAGACCACGGAGGCGTATGTAACACGTGTGATGCTGATGGTGACGGTAACACGAGCGCGCAATCCTACACGAGCGATATGATGAAACCACAGAGGTATTAAACCGTAGAGTGGCTGTGGGGGCGTGGCCGGTGTAAGTGAAATATGAGCAAAACAGGCCAAACTTGTAAAAACACAATTAGTCGGGACGTGATTGTCTAAGCGCGTACTACGGGAGTGTTTTTTTTAAAATGCCTACCTGTTCAGTTGTTGTATGCAAGAATCGAAGTGACCATAAACTTAAAGGGGTCACTTTTCATAGGTAAGTACAAAAACAATTTAGTATTTCCAGTATTTTCTACCAAAATCTCATTTTTTTCGTTAAAATTATTGCACTAATCGGGTACTGAGAGAAATATGTAACCTAACGATTGAACCCAATACATTGCTAGCTAAGTGTAGCGTGCCTAGTGTTGAAAACAGTCTGACCGAGTAATGAAAATTGCGCTTATTGAATCGGTCGCTTCCCGTGCATGGTCGCCATCGGCCGCTGATAAGCGCCGTGAGATAGTGATGTACCTGTCGTTTCTGGTTGTCGATACGATGTACATAACGTTCGTTGCCGCGATTAGTACCTACTTACGAGTAATAACTAATATTAAACTGTAGATGATTTTGATACTTTAATAAACATTTATTATTATGTAAAACAATCTATTGAAGTACTTTATTATCTTCTTTTTTATTTTTTTATAATTAAATTACCCAAATAAAGTACCCAAATGAATGTAGGTAAATGTGTGTAAATTCGCCTTTCGTAATTGTTGTTTTTCCTATTACTTAATGAAAAATCATCATTTTTATTGCGATAACCAGTTATTATTTGCATGCTGCTGCTGCAGTAGACCTGGATTCTGTAGAAGCCGAGCTTCGTATGAACTCAAAGTGGAGGTTTCGTGTTTGGGCTCATATTAACGGCCACATCAAAAATTACATTTATAGATGGTAATCATGATGTTATTTTATGACCCTGTTGATAGGAGTTATTATGCACCATAACCTACACAAGTTTAAAAAGCAAGAAATAAAATTAAATTACGAAATTAAAAAAAATAACCGCCAAACTGAATGAAATAATAGACTGACTTTAAGTTTAAATAATTCATAAGTATAAAGTAGAGGTATAGGTAATATTGTAGTCCATAATTATTGTCAAGGTGTGTCAGGGGACCGCTAATGTAGATGTTAGATTTCACATAACGTTATAGTTTAAGGGTCAGTTCACAGCGAACCGAATCGAGACAACCAGCGACTTGGCGATACAAAATGCTAAAGTCGCTGTTGTCGTGGTTTACTTGGCACTTGGCAGTCCCCCGACACATCGTGACAATAATAATAATTATTATTTTCACGATGTGTCGTGTAAAGTAATATTCTAGTCCATAATTATTATGGACTAGAATATTACTTTACATTTAGGAATTATTAAAATTTAACGTCAGTAAATTATTATTTCATTACTTTTTAAAGTTGTTTGGCGAGGGTTTTTTAAAATTTCTTAACTAGGAACTAAGAAAACTATTTGTTCCGTCGGCGGGATTCGAACCCGCGACCCCCGGCTTGAGCTACCAACACCCCACCAACTGAGACACAGAGGTCGTCATTGAACAGAACTTGTTCAAAATTATTAATTATTGTATTGGGGCCTAAAGCTAAAATTGTTCGCGATATGCTACAAAGTAACTGCTCGATAACAAATTTATCGACAGTCAATCACTAGCGTAGGTGTGAAATTTGTTGAATGTGTTTTCTGGACTGAGGCGCGTACTTACACAGTATATAGCAATGTGTGCGCAGCAATGAGAGCACCGCCTTGAATGTGTGAGCGACAGGGGTTTGTCAATGTGTGGGTGTAATTTGTGTAATTATTTAGGTGTCAATGTAAGTGTAGCTTACATCAGGACTCAAACAAAGTGCGCTCGGCAGCCTATCTCCTGTTGTTTTCTGATATCTTTGGATGAAACCCACTACTTACGGCTCAGCTTAAAAAACCGATATACCCACTTTTCTATAAAAAAAAGTGAAATCCCACCAAAAACATTCTGTAAAAAAACTAGCCAAGTCTCGAATCTCGATGGAGCTCCTTGTTTATCTCTAATAAGGGTTCCTTGTTAACTACGGAACCCTAAAAATTTTATTATTCGTAGCTAAAAAGTAATGAAATCTAGACAAAGTCGTACCAAGTCTGAGGTTCCTTTATTTTTATAAAGAAATCTCAGAAATATAATTAAATAATGAAAAATATAATTAAATAAATATTTAAATAAAAATAAAAATGTTACAACTACGAAATTAATAGTATTTATGTATATTCTTTTAAATTTATTACTAAAAATGTAACGACGGACATTAAGGTCCCTTTTAATATTGTTACGGATACGGGCAGTTTACGTGTTACGAATACGGGCAGTTGTTTACCTGTGCGCGACAGTTGCGCGTACCTTCTAGAAAAGCCCGACCCTTGTTTATGTGATTGCGTGTTTACGTAAACAATCCAAAATAGAACGCTCCAGAATTCGACGCGGGCCATATAAAAGGTAAACAAGCCGGCAGTCAGTTCAGTTCGATCCGAGCGATCATCAAGGCGACTTCAAAGTGAGACAAGTGATCAATAGTGAGTGATTGTGATAGTGAACTAACGACTCGGCTACGACCTAGGACAGTGATAGTGCTCAGTGATTTGGATCTAGTGCTTAGTGTTTGGACTTAGTGATTTGTGTGAGCTAGTGTTTGTGAATAAAGTCTTCAAGAGAGTCACCAGGTTTTTTCTCTCCGAATCCTCGAACCCTAGCACGTAACAACTGGTGTCGGAAGTGAGATTTGGAGATGCCATTGACTCCGAGAGACGACTTCAAGGGGAGTGTCAGGACAAGGGCGCAGCGAGCTGCTGCCATCGACTTCGAGAGAGGGGTTGGAGGTGGGGCTGCGGAGGCCACACCCACTGGGGACCAAGCTCCGCCCACTGCGGGGCAGGCCCCACCCGCTGGCCCCGCCCATCAGGCTCCGCCCACTGACCACGCCCCCCAGGCTCCACCCACTTCGGGTGAAGCCACGCCCACTGACTCCGCCCACCGGGACCCGCCCACTGACCACGCCCCTCAGGCCCGCCCACTCTGGACATGGCCACGCCCACTGGCTCCGCCCACCAGGCCACGCCCACTGGCCCCGCCCACTGGGCCCCGCCTGCTCAGGACCCGTCGACTAGCTACATCCACCCTGCCACGCCCGTAGTTTCTACAGCCCCTCAAATGGCTCCTCAATTGGAAAGCATAATCGAGTTAATCCAGGCTTTGCAAGATTCTCAAAGGGCAATGATGGAAGCACAAGACCGCAAGCTGGGCGCTTTGCAAGAGTCACAAGACCGCAAGCTCGGCACTATGCAAGATTCTCAAAGGGCAATGATGGAGTCTCAAGAGCAACAAAAGGACCTCCAAGAAAAGGCGCTATTGGCTATAAAGGATGTTAGTGACACGGTGACTAAGCTTCGGAAAGATGTCGATGTTATAGAAGAACGAGTTACCGGGCTAGGAGTGGATATGGAAAATGTGAAAACCGGCCTCACAGAACTACAGAAGTGGAAAGTGCGCCTGGAAACCACAGGAGTGGCGGCGTCCAGTGGAACTACCGGAGTGGTGCAAGTGGTACAAGGACCAAGAGTTAAAGTGCCACCATACGACGGTACTACTTCTTGGAACGCTTATCGTCAGCAATTCCAAACGGTTGCTTCTGCCAACGGATGGACTGACGAACAATGCCTGACCGCTCTCACTGTTGCGCTCAGAGGGCAAGCTTTGTCAGTCCTAGAAGCACATACAGGAAATGGGTTCCAAGACCTGATGGAGGCCCTTGAATCCAGATACGGGGAGCGACACCTGGAGCACGTGTTCTGTGCTCAACTTCGTGACAGAGTCCAACGCTCAGGAGAGGGACTACAACAATGGGCGTTGGAAATTGAAAAACTGGTCAAGAAGGCACATCCAGGAGCAGACTCCAAGATGGTCGACTCGAACACTATTCAAGCCTTTGTCGACGGAATCAGGGACCTGGAAGTCAGAGCTGCAGTAAGGCTACGTCACCACACCTCGCTAAAGGAAGCGTTGGCGCATGCTTTAGAGGTCGAGGCTGTTCGGCGTGACATACGGCAGACCTATAAAATCCGCGAGGTCCCCGAGGAAGTCAGGGAGGTTAAGGCTCCTACGAAGAGAAATTATGGAGCCATGTGCTATAAGTGCGGTGAGAGGGGCCATCTTCAGCTCAACTGCCCGCAAAAGGAGACCCATCTGGCAAGGATGAAAAGTCTCGAGGAACGCATGAAACAAATAGAGGAGCTGAAGAAAGGAGCTTCATCCCCTGCCCGGGATCAGGGAAACGAATAAAAGCCAGGACTGAGGGGCGAGTACTGGCTGACGCGGAGGAAGCCCCGATAACTGTTATCTCCCAAGCATGCAGCGGGAATAGTCTTGTGATTCAGGGGACTATTAACAGGACGGATTGCAAAATGACTCTAGATACAGGAGCCTCTAGAACGATAGTTAACCCAAATCTGGTAAAAGCCACAAGAAGACACAAGAGGAGAATTAACTGTCGGCTCCTTACTGCCTCCGGTCAGCCAATACCCGTCCTGGGAGAAATGTCAGTAACGATTAGTGTAGGGGGATCCTCATACCCCCATGACGTTATCGTGGCTGAAATTATGGATGATTGCATCTTGGGTTTGGATTTCATGAAGAAGCATAACTGCAGAATTAATGTCGCTGACGGAGTTTTCAAGTGTGGCGAAGAAGAAATTTTCATCCTTGGAGGCGCCTGCGGGAAAGTCGCATGTGTAAAGGAAGTCATTATACCTGGACGAGCGGAAGCTAGAGTGCTCGTAAAACTACCGCCAGCTGGAAAGAAGAAGTCAAACAGATGTGTGTTGATCGAAGACATACCTACCAAGACATCAGCGCGGAAACTGATGACGGCGAGAACCCTTGTTAGTGGAAGCAGTAACGCTGTGGTCAGGGTTTTGAATCTGGGTGATCACGAGATCTGCTTGAACAAAGGTGCCGTCATTGGAAAGTGCGAGGAAGTTGTCTGGATGAGAAAGTGTAGTTCGATCACAGGCTCAGACTCAGCCAACGGCAGCAACTATGGAATAGTGACTGAGCTACTCGATGACTGCAAGAGTAATTTGACTTATTCGCAGAGCATGAAAGCTAAGAAGTTTTTACAACACCACGCGAATATCTTCTCCAGTCAGGAAGGCGACCTTGGAAGAACGTCGATGGTTCAGCACAGGATAGATACCGGAAGCGAGAACCCAATTCGTCAACGAGCAAGACGGATACCCATTGCAAAGGAAAAAGAAGTTGAAGGCCTTTTGGAGGACATGAGAAGGCATAAGATTATTGAACCATCTGCAAGTCCGTGGTGCTCACCTGTTGTGTTGGTGAAGAAGAAAGATGGCAGCACAAGATTTTGTGTGGACTACAGACGTCTCAATGATGTCACTAAGAAGGACAGCTATCCATTACCTCGAATCGACGACACTCTGGATACCTTGAGTGGCATGAAATGGTTCTCGACCCTGGACCTGAAATCTGGATACTGGCAGGTGGAAATTCATCCAAAAGACAAGGAGAAGACAGCTTTCTCCACCGGTAAAGGTTTATGGCAGTTTAACGTCATGCCCTTTGGATTGTGCAACGCACCTGCCACATTTGAGCGACTCATGGAGTGTGTACTGGCAGGCTTAGTTGGAGAGGCTTGCTTAGTCTACTTGGACGACGTCATCATTGTTGGCCGCGACTTCGAGGACCATTTGCGAAACTTAGAACGAGTTTTCGCTAAAATAGAGGGGGCCAAGTTAAAGCTGAATCCGAAAAAGTGTCGTTTATTCAGGAGTAAGGTCAATTATCTCGGCCATGTCATCTCCAGTGATGGAATCCAGACGGACCCGGAGAAACTGGAAGCAGTTCAAAATTGGCCAACCCCTAAGAACAAAACCGAAGTGCGGGCATTTCTCGGCCTATGCTCCTACTACAGGCGTTTTGTCAAGGGATTCTCAGAGATAGCCAAGCCATTACATCGGCTGACGGAAGATAAACGACAGTTTATGTGGGACGAGACTTCTGAAGATTCTTTTCAGAAACTGAAGAAACATCTGTGTGAAACACCAATCCTGGGGTATCCACAACCTGAAGGTCAGTTTATAGTCGACACTGACGCAAGCAACACGGCCATTGGAGGGGTGTTATCTCAAAAGCAGGGCGAAAGAGAAGTTGTAATTGCATATTTCAGCAAATCTTTATCTAAGCCAGAGAGAAACTACTGTGTGACAAGAAGAGAACTCTTGGCTGTTGTAAAGACGCTACAACATTTCAGCAAATATCTCATTGGCAGACAGTTTTTACTGCGAACTGATCACGCAGCGTTGAAGTGGCTACTGCAATTCAAGAACCCTGAAGGTCAAGTAGCTCGATGGATTGAACAGCTCCAGGAGTACGACTTCAAGACGGAACACCGCAGCGGAAAGGCGCATGGGAATGCCGACGCCCTTTCACGGAGACCGTGTTCAGAGGACTGCAAACATTGTGTTAAGCAGGAATCTAAGGAAGTGACATTAAAGTTAACGAAAGCAAGTCCTTTAGGTCCATGGGAGAATGATGCTATGAGGGAGGCTCAAGAAACAGATGACGACCTACGGCACATCATCACATGGAAGAAACGAGGTGACGAAAAACCAATCTGGAGTGAGGTTGCACCCACTGGCGCTGTCACTAAGGCGTACTGGGCGCAATGGGACAGTCTGATACTTCAAAATGGAATACTTTACCGAAAATGGGAGAAGACTAACGGCAGAGAGTTCCATCTTCAGATAGTTGTCCCAAGAACGAGAGTACTGGATGTTCTCCGTGAAATACACGATGGCGTATCAGGAGGTCATCTAGGTGTTAAGAGGACGTTAACAAAAGTGCGAGAACGATTCTACTGGTTGCATTGTCGAGATGATGTACAGGATTGGTGCCGCAAATGCACTACTTGCGCTGCAGTGAAGGGACCACAGACCAGGAGCCGTGGGAACCTGCGGTTGTATAACGTTGGCGCACCGTGGGAACGAATTGCAGCTGACGTAGCTGGGCCATTTCCCGTGACGGAATCGGGAAACAAGTACTTTATGGTCGTCATGGACTACTTCACCAAATGGCCCGAAGTGTTCGCCATACCAAACCAGGAAGCTACAACAGTTGCTTCTAAGCTAGTCGAAGAAGTGATATCTCGCTTTGGTGTGCCTCTCGAAATCCATTCCGATCAGGGCAGGAACTTCGAATCGCAGGTCTTCCATGAAGTGTGCAGAATTTTGGGAATGCATAAGACGAGGACCACCGCGTACCATCCACAGTCTGATGGAATGGTTGAGAGATTTAACCAGACTCTAGAGAGGCATTTGGCGAAATTGGTAGATGACAGACAAAAGGATTGGGACAAGTATATACCACTCTTCCTTCTCTCGTACCGTACCGCCGAGCATGAGAGCATAAAAGCTACCCCGGCATTTGTCAATTACGGTAGAGAACTACGAATACCAATAGACCTCTTGACAGGAGCGTCACCGGGGGAACCAAAGACCGTACAAGACTATGTCTGCGATTTAAGGGAAAAGATGCACTACATACACGCCATGGTTCGGGAAAATGGGTTACAGTCAAGTGAGAACATGAAGACCAGATACGACCGGAAAGCGAACACGAGCGGCTTCGAAGAAGGGTCACTGGTATGGCTGCATAACCCAACTCGCCGAAAAGGGAAATCTCCAAAGTTGCAGACCAAGTGGGACGGCCCATATAAAGTGGTTACCCGATTGAATGATGTGACTTACAGGATTCAAAAGCCACCAAGAGGCACATTCAAAGTGGTACACATAGACCGTTTGGCGTGTTATCATGGCAGTAACAACGATGCTCGGGACGAGCATCTCTAAGAGGGGAGTAGTGTTACGGATACGGGCAGTTTACGTGTTACGAATACGGGCAGTTGTTTACCTGCGCGCGACAGTTGCGCGTACCTTCTAGAAAAGCCCGACCCTTGTTTATGTGATTGCGTGTTTACGTAAACAATCCAAAATAGAACGCTCCAGAATTCGACGCGGGCCATATAAAAGGTAAACAAGCCGGCAGTCAGTTCAGTTCGATCCGAGCGATCATCAAGGCGACTTCAAAGTGAGACAAGTGATCAATAGTGAGTGATTGTGATAGTGAACTAACGACTCGGCTACGACCTAGGACAGTGATAGTGCTCAGTGATTTGGATCTAGTGCTTAGTGTTTGGACTTAGTGATTTGTGTAAGCTAGTGTTTGTGAATAAAGTCTTTAAGAGAGTCACCAGGTTTTTTCTCTCCGAATCCTCGAACCCTAGCACGTAACAATATTTATGGATACTTCTATGGTAACTATGAGAAATTACATGTTTTTTTTTAAATTACATTTTCATTACATCATGCACTTTAGCGTGGTAAATAACAGGAATAGAGTTATAAAATTATATAATTGAAGTTAAATTCTAAAAGACCATATAACGTACCTCTCAAAAAACATAATATCTATGTAACTTCCTACAATAACATACTTTTTTAGGATGTCGAAGTTTGAATGCGATTTTCTCAGTACCACTTTTTACGACTTTCGAGTTTAAACATTTTTTTTAAATATTTTCAGACCTACACGCATGTTATTTACATGGTTCGATAGCCTATTAAAATATGTAGATTATGGAGATACTAATAACTCAATACCGACAACAAGGTCCCTTCACGCTGATAACGTCACATATTATAGTGAATTGACTCTTAGTGAAATTTCAATGTAAGAACAAAACGTTAATGTTTTCATATAATATGTTGTGTATATTAAAGTAAAGGTCCCTTTAAAATATATTTATGGACTTATTTGAAACTTTATAAGTTGGCGGAGACTAATTTATTTCAAATTCAGTGCTATCTTCGGCGGTGGAGCGATCAGAAGTGGCGGACACTCGCGCCCGTATAGCGGCTGTACAGACGCGGGCAGTCGCCTTCCTAACGACCCGTGAACGAGACCCGCCGCAGCCCACCGAGCGAGCACTATTCTGTCGTTTACTTGATATGCTTCTGCACGGTAAGAGACTATACGGAGATTTAAAATGATATTAAAATTAATTCAATCAGTTGAGTCCGTCCACAAAAAAACTAAGTATTCTGATTCCGACACAAGCCAAGACGACATTAATATCAAACACGATTTGTTTATTTTAAAAGATACGTGTATTATTTTTTTTACTGGCAATTGCTGTATCTTTATGGAGTGCATAGAGTGCAGCAGCGATAGTGGCGGCGGCGGCAGACGGGGCGGGGCGAGCGGCGCCCTGAGCGACCTGTTTTGGTGGGCGGCAACACCAAGTGTCACCGCCCGTCCCTTGCAGCAGGATTTGCTACGGGCATTATACAGAGCTCCGCCCATTGCGCTCGCTCATCTTGTGCCACATAATAGAGACCCTACCTCGCTACGGAAGGTATTGTAATATATTATTATTGTAATAAATATATTTTAAGTTTTTTAAAGATAATTTTTCATTAGAAAGTTTGGCCTAAAACCGAGTTTTAGTGAGTAGTATTTGCGCCCATTAATGCTTGAGCTCGGGCTCAGCCTAAACCTAAAGACATTGTCATTAACAGAATAGAGAAAGTTCCCCGCGGGATGAACAAATGCATTTTTCTGCTTGTAAAAATTACATGAAAAATATTTGTAGTTGGCGGTGTACTTACTGACTCTGCTGCGACACGTACACCTGGAGGCGGAGCGTGGTGGGAGTGGCGTAGAGCTGGCGATCACGGACTGGGCACGTGACTGGGCTGTGGGCTCACAAGCTGCGCTGGCCGAGCGACTCGACAGCGAGGCTCTCCCGGCCGAGGCTGAGCGACTACGGCGTGCGGACCGCGCGCGGCGTCTCGCGAATGCGCCGCGACGCCGCGCTGCTATCGGCAAAGCGGTGTTCGCTCGTGAAGCTCAAGCGCGTGCGCTCGCGGAGGCCGCGATGGCCGCTACGCGTCTGGTCGTCGATACTCAAAACGCGGAACGCAAGGTAAGTATTTTTTATTTTCTTTAGGAACCAAATAGTTGTTTACACTCCCTTAGAACTCATATCTTGAATCATTTCTAGTATTCAGTACATACCTACATGTAATTTAAAATAGATTCTAGTATTCAGTACATACATGTAATTTAGAATAATTTAAAATAGAGAAAATTTATTCGTTAACTTTTTAACTGAAAACTTTGATTTATAAACAGGCAAGCTGTTTTTAAATATGTCCACGTCTTTTTTGCTTCATTATAAGTCCAAATTTTTTGTTAAAGAAAGTAATTACTATTCCTGGCATTTTGTTCATTTTACTATTTATGAAAATATTGGGTAAATTAGGTAAACTAAAGGTTTAACTAATACATTACGTTTTTTTATATCATACAGGCATTCCTGGAACAACTAAAAGCGTCTAGCGCGGCTTCAGCTACTGCGGCTGCGCGTTGGCAGCGGATAGTGAACGCGCACACGCACGAGCGCGGCGTGTGGTACGACGAGCACGCGGCGCCGGCGTCCTGGCAGCTCGACGACGTGGAGGGCCCCGGCCGCGTGCGAGTCAGGCTCCGACGAGCACACCTTCGCATCCCGGAACGTTTTCTGAAGGCCCCATACAAATACAAGTCCCGTATGCTATTGAATTATATTCGAAATTGTTTATTAAGATAATTATATTAATTATCATTATGTTATATGTAAGATAGCGTTCAACTAAATTTACGCGCTAGTAAGCGCAATTGAACAATAAAATATCGTATCTGAAATAATCGTAGCATAAATATCTTTATCAGCAAGGGGTTATTGTATTTATAATTTGAGTGTTCGCTGTTCATTGTAATTTTGACAATGAATACTCAAATTTCGATGTAACTTTAATACTAACACAATATCGTGTTGATACAGAGCGTGCACTGGTGCCGCCGCCTCTACGATCGGTTGTGGGCGCGGGCGGCGGAGGCGGCGCGGCGGCGCGGCTTGCAGCAGGCGAAGCGGTTCAACACACGGCGCGGGTGCGGCGCGTGACGGTGGCGTTAGCGGCGGCGGGCGAGCTACTGCTCACAGGTTAGCTCTCGAACTGAGGGGTTAGTGCGATTGCGTTTTATTCGATCATAGTGTCTAAATACACTAGGCTGAATTACGCCGGCGTAAATTCCGCCGCAAATGTCAAACGCATACAAATACGCGACGGAATAGTGTATCTATATATTTTGTATAAGTTTGAAACGCGGCGTAAACGCGCATCGAGCGCGTTAATGCGAATTTATATGGGATCAAAGCAGCGCCATCTACTGGCTAACGTGGATACTGCTTTGTTCTCATATAAAAGCGCGTTTACGCGCTCGATGCGTATGTTGTAAAACTCGCACTAACCCCTCTGGTGGTAGGGCAAACACGTGGACATTCTGAAAATATTTGTTCCAAATTCGACGTCCTATCAAATCTGACGACGCTTGGCTCAGTGGTTGAGTTTGTGGTTGCTCAAGCCGAAAGTCTCGGGCTTGCACCTCGCCGACAGAAGAAAAAGCTTTAAATGGATGAGTATTGAATATGTGTTCTTTGATATAAAAATTAAAGTCTTAAATATATTGTATATTATGGAGGCACTTCACATGGCTATTTGTAAAGGAAATTTCTAAAGGAAAAAAATTAAAATTAGATTAAGAACTGATATTTTTTTGTATTCGGGTAAGCATTTTCCAAACATAGGTCGCAGCATGCGTCTTTAGTATGTACGTGAGATTTGTAGCACCCAATTTTTTTTCTGGCTTTAAGTAGGAAGTTTAAATATATTTCAAAGACTAGAAAAAGTCTTTCATTTGTCGATGCATTTAATGTTTTAGCTCTCACTTAAATAAATTCTCAATAAATATATATTTTCGGTCTATTTACACATTTTTGGAGATATTTAAACGTTTTTAAGTACTTAAAAGTTGTCATTTCTCTAAAAATTAAATACGCACAACAAGTAAGTTTAACACACTTTTCGTTACAACCCTTAAATCCACCCAAACCCTTTTATCTTGGTTACGACGAGCGTTAATCTCTAAAAACTTTGCAAAAACCTTATACTTGTATTTAGCTTAGCAAAGCAAACTTTCTTTTTTAAAAATTGTGTATTTGGTTAATTTTCAACGTAAACAATCGGATAAGAGTCATTAAATAACAGGAACAAGAAAATTTTTTTTCTGGACTGGTTTTATATGGTGAAATATTAATTTTTAATTATGCAACTAAAAAATTAAAAGTACAAAAAAAATTTGGTAAACTTTGCAAGTTATAGTGTAGAAATGAAAATGACACCTCAAAAACAAAAATCCATTCACTATTACAATTTTCGGAGGTTAAAACCTCTGGCGACTGCACCAGTGGCGAAGCGTCCATATAACCCGATTCCCATCGGCTTCCCTTAGGGCTTAGAAAAATCGAATATATGGGCCAACGACATATTTATCTAATAAATATTTTACATACCTACTTAAAAAACTTTGAATTCACAATGTTATATGCAATAAATTTTTCTCTCACTTGAAATACATAGTTTGAATTAATAACTATCGCCTACAAATTTTAAAAGGCAATGCAATGTGCGGGCGCAGAGAATCAAGCCGTGGATTAGCGGCTTATTTCTCCATACAACGACAGTTCATAGTAAGCATCTGTCCTTTTCATTCCTGTAAACTGGTCGTCATGTTCTGTCTCGTTCTAGCACGCGCGATATATACTCGGAAATAACTCGATGCCCGACGAGTTATTACGGAGAAAGGTTAATTAGCAACCCACAAGTGCAAGCGAGATAGATGAGTCATGAAGTAAAATTGCTATGATTCGAATTTAAGAATAAATGTAGCGACATTATACTTTTGCTGGCGCGTAATACATTTTATTTTGGTAGGATTTTTTGTAATACGACTTTATTAAGAATGCCTTTAGCGGTACTAAATATGACAGGCGCGTAATACATTTTTATTTTGCTGGTTTTTAGATCGACATATTAATATGGCGGATAGTGTGTTTGTAAACAACATGTCGTTTGTTTTGTTTTGTCGAATTTAAATTTTGTTTTAGCGTTAGAACTTAGAAGAGTGTCGTGAATTAAATTAATTTATATTGTGACTTGTGAATTGTGAGTCGTACGACGTAATCGTGTAGTTCGGAAAATATGGCATTAATTCAGCAAGACTGTTATCTGACAGATTATATTTTGCTGTCGAAGGAAACTTTGTTTTCCAAACTTAGTTTTGAAAATTAAAAGCATGTCATTCAATTATAAATTACCAAAATTGGTAAGTAGATTTTTTACTCCGGCTTCCCTTCTCAAAATATTCACCCCTCGCCACTGGACTGCACTATAGTGCAAATATATTTAGTGCCGACTGCCGAATGTTCGGAATTTTAACCGAAATTCGGCCGAATGACGAAATTCGGTTCAAGCTGCCGAAGTTCGGTTAAACCGAATGTAAAACGAATTTCGGCCCACCCCTAATTTAAATAAAGGGTTTTTGCCATACGTGGCATGCCAGCCCCAACGTATCTTATAACTATGATTAACAATTATTAATATTGCTATTTGTTGCATTTTGCAAAATTATTGACGTATACATAAACAAGCAAATAAAGACAAATACGGCCTTCAACACATGGACATCAAATACCAAACTTTTACTTGATTTTGTTTACTTGCCTATTTGACTCTTTTGATGTGCGTCAAAAACCGACAAAGGTACGGATACATGTATTTGGTACTAGATGACTCCCGCAACTTCGTTGTGCCAAAATTCGTTTATCGCGCGGAAACCGTACAATTTTCCGGGATAAAAACTAACCTATGTCCTTTCTCGGGACTCAAAGTATCTCCATGCCAAATTTCAGCAAAATCGGTTCAGCGGTTTGAGCGTGAAGAGGTAACAGACAGATAGATAGACAGACAGACAGAAAGACAGACAGACGGACACACTTTCGCATTTATAATATTAGTATGAAAGTATGGAAGTATGGATAATGGATATGGATTGGTCATATTGGTCAAATAGGCAAATACGGCCAATACTTTGTCCAGGGCCCCCGTAAGGGCTCCTGGCGCCTGTGTGCAAAAAATGGATTTTGGCACCCCTTTAGGCAATTTTTTTGGGTCCTTCGTTTTGGCGCCCCTAAAGATGGCAATTTGGCGCCCCTAGAGGATGGCGCCCGTGTGCATTGCACACGTTGCACATGTGGTAGCGGGGGCCCTGACTTTGTCGAACATACCGTCTACACATGGTGATTGTTTGGCGAATACATCAAAATATACGCAAATACAAATAGCCATGTGAAGTGCCACCATTATAAATTGTCTGGTGCCCGTAATACAAGTGCTTCAGGTACCTACCATAGGGCCAGACGGACTGTTAAGCGATATGTTAAATTAACTCAGAAATTATTTTTATTTTATTTTATTTAACAGACCGCCGTCTACACTGGGTCCCCGAGGAGCCCGCGGAGCCCCTATGTCTGCCGCTGCGTGCGCTAGCTGCAGTCGCCACGCGCCGCTGGTGCCTCCGCGAGTGCGCCCTAGAACTGTTCCTGCGCTCCGGTCGAGCGCACCTCCTCGCGTTCGAGGACCAAGCCGAGCGATCCGCCTTCCTCAAACAGTTGGCAAGAGCGCACCTACCCGAACGGTACGGTGGGCAATTATTATTATTAGTATCAGATTAATGATATCATACTGCTTTAACCTATCAAGCCCCATAAGCGCACCGGTGATCGCGTCAACAATACAATAACAATAGATTTCCAAGAGTCCGCGATCGAAGGATTAATTGCGAATGTCCCTGTCATTTTTCATATCGTGCATGGTGACATATTTTTAACGGACTTCGAAAAGGTTATACGTTCAGCTGTATATATTTTTAATTTTTGTCATAATAATAATAATACAAATTTTACCTTTAGGACTGAACAAGAGAACTTAACGGACGCGATGAACCAATGGCGTGTCGGTGCCATAACTAACTGGGAGTACCTGATGATTCTCAACGGTTTAGCGGGACGCTCCTACAACGACCTCATGCAGTACCCCGTGTTACCTTTCGTCATCGCAGACTACACCTCGAAAATATTGGACCTCACCGACCCGACTTCCTTCCGTGATCTCAGCCGCCCAATGGCTATACAGAATCGAAACCGAGAACAACATTATATCAACACTTACAACGTAAGTACGCATTTTAAATAAACTACTTTACTTTTATACTTTCTTCTCCTTTAAACTAATAAACATAAAACCACTAATTGTCCTTATTATTTTATATTCCAATATGTTTCCTTTTCTAATACTTACGTTTTCAGAATAGCGTATAGCGTTTATCAATTGTTAATAGTTTACATTGGTAATGGGAAAAGTGAATTTGATTTTTTAAAGGCCATTTTTGAAACACAAAGTTATATTATTTAGGTACTTTAAACTTTAAAGTTAGCATTCATAGTGTATATTTTTATATCATTCATATCGTAGGACCTAGCAGCGGCGCGGCGTGACGGATGCAGCCCGCTGCTGTCGCGGTGGCCGCACCACTACGCGTCCTTGTACTCTAACTCGGGCGGCGTGCTGCATTACCTCGTGCGATTGCCGCCATTTACTGAACTCTTCCTTAACTATCAAGGTATATTGAATAAAATGTTAAAAGTATCTTATCCAAACGTTTGGGGCAAACGAGCAAACGGGTCACCTGATGGTAAGCAACTACCGTCGCCCATGGACACTCACAACATCAGAAGAGCTGCAGGTGCGTTGCCGGCCTTTTAAGAGGGAATACGCTCTTTTCTTGAAGGTTTGCAGGTCGTATAGGTCCGGAAATACTGCTGGTGACAGTTCGTTCCAGAGTTTTACAGTGCGCGGTAGAAAGTTACGCGAAAAACGCACTGTGGAAGACTGCCACTCATCAAGGTGATGAGGATGGTATGTTTTTCGCGGGGGACGATGGCGAAAAGTTGCAGGTGGTATGATTCCGAACAATTCCTCAGAGCACTCCCCGTGATACAACCGATAGAGGATGCAGAGTGATGCCACATCTCGGCGTAATTCCAAGGGGTCCAAGCTGTTTGAAACACTATGGCAGTCAACAATTCGAGCGGCCCTTCGTTGGATACGATCCAGAGGGAGAGAGAAATATCAAAGCAACTTCATTCATAAGATACTTTTAACATATTATTTAATTTAAAAAATTATATAAAGTCTTTCAGTCTCAAATTTATTCCTCAAGATGAAGTTTTGTTACGACTGAAAAATTTCCTCTTATTAAGTACCGATTGTTACGTAGTATACAGTTTACATCCTCTTTGGTACCGATACTGGTAAAAACTACGTAAGACGCAGCGTACATATATTATTTAAAGTGTTTTGTCTGTTATGATGTGACTTTTTTAATTTATTACTATCATTAAGGGGGTGAGTTAATGAAAATTGCTAACAATGTGTTATTTGCCAGATAACAACTTCGACATGCCGGATCGCACGTTCCACTCGCTGGCGACGACGTGGCGTCTGATCACCAACGACTCGCCCACCGACGTCAAGGAACTCATACCCGAACTGTTTTACCTTCCGGAGCTGTTTTATAATAACGAAGGTAAACATTTGTTTAGTTGGACGTTGGTATTGTTGTATTGTAAATTATCATGCTTGTCGAGAATTTTATCTACTTTATATTTATTGTGTAAACTAAATGGCTACGTAAGTTTAACATACTGACTAAAAATATAAAAAACCTTGACTGACTGATGATTTAAACTCATCTATATATAAATAAAAATTACTATGCTAAAGCACAAATCAATAGGCGTGCCGCGTGATAGTTTTTTCCGTAAAGTGTACCACAAAATGTAAAGGTTGTGGGATATACTTAATAAATTATTTATTCAATACAGTAGGATCATTTTGATACATAATTTAGGAACGTTAATAACTAAATGCATGCTGGTATTTTAAAAAGGATAAAGTGTGCTACAAAGACACTCACATTAAACTCACACAGGCCTAGAACTGGGCGTGCGTCAATGCGGTTTGCCGGTGGACAGCGTGCAGCTGCCGCAGTGGGCGGCGGACGCGCGGCTGTTCACGCTTGTGCACCGCCAGGCGTTGGAGGCGCCCGCCGTCACAGAGCGCCTGCCGCTCTGGATCGATTTAGTCTTCGGATACAAGCAGACCGGACAAGCGGCCATAGACGCCATCAACGTTTTTCCAGCATGTGTTAGTACTGTTATTAAGTGTTTATTGTTTTTTTATTTCGCATAGAAATATACTACAATTTGTAGGCTGAAAAGTCCTTGTAAAATTCTTACCTTGATTTAAGGAATTCTTCGGTGTCTATTTTTGTTGACATATTATGTTTAGTTACTGTTTTCAATATTTACGAATACATCATTATCTTTTGTTATATTATGTACTACATACATTCCGAAAATTAAATGCATCATGAAAACTTGTTTTTCGTAATATTCAGACGTACTACGGCTTCGACCCGTCGGCCCTAGAACATCAAGTGGACCGCGATGCAGCGGACGCGATGGTGCGCACGTACGGCCAGGCGCCGCGGCAGCTGCTGCGCCAGCCGCACCCGCAGCGCGCGCCCGACTTAGCCCCGCCCCCGCCGATGCCATCGGTACGTCATTAAATTTGTGTAAACAACTCAGCTTAATATTTTCGACTAACATCAGATTCCAAAGTGATAACGATGGTGTGATAAATGATAATTAAAAATAATTATGTATTTTCTTCGTTCACAAATAAGTTTCGATTAAGTATGTTGACACACTTTCGCAGTATGGTAAGTTTTTTCCTTAAATATGTGGGGTATGCGTGGTGGCCACAAAGGAAGATCTTCCGACCGAGCGAGGTGGTACTGGTATGCCCGGTCAGGCCGAAGCCCCGTGATACATTTAAGCTGTCGTATATATACCGACGCGCTCTGAAAACTTCGATAGCGCGATGTAGAAATGTGTTAATAATTTTTGTGACATAAGAATGTAATTGTAAAATCAGGCCCAAGTATACGCGGGGGCTGTGGGCGCCCGCTGGGGTCGGTACTGCGGCTCGCCCGAGCGTCCCGCCCCGCGAGAGGTCGGCCGTCGCACCTGGTCCGGCGTCACAACACTGCAGCCGCTGGCTCACGCACGATCAGTTGCCGCTGCGCCACATCACACAATGTTATTGCTACTTCGTGGTAAGTGTAGCTCACAATTTTATGTTCGGTATTGATGAATGTTTTTATTCATGTTTTTAATAAAAATCGTGGTATGATGACATTGACTTTTCATTACATTTCCTACCTAAACAGATGAATGGGCGGCGCCCGGCGATGTGGAGAATGAGACGCTATGCGCCGTCAGCTGGGGCCA
This sequence comes from Lysandra bellargus, assembly GCA_905333045.1. Lineage (NCBI taxonomy): Eukaryota > Metazoa > Arthropoda > Insecta > Lepidoptera > Lycaenidae > Lysandra > Lysandra bellargus. The sequence goes on from HG995326.1 coordinate 8,386,927, forward strand.
CGTCGACGGCTTACTGCGGCTGCGGCGCCGCCGCGACTTACCGCCCGAACCCCTATTGCAACTACCACACATTGAACAAGTAAGAGTTCTTACTCGTGTAATTGGTCTATGGAGCCACGCTAATTGATTGAATATATTTTACTTTAAAAGGACTGAAATTGATTGTTTTTATATTGGAAAGTATATTACAATATAATAAAGATTATTTGATTTCTCTATCTACCTTGAGTCTGTGGTTTGAGTTTTTAAACAAACACGAATCTATTATTTAGCCATTTTATTTTCATTTCATTATCATTAAACCAAATTATTCCAAACTGTTTTAATTAAAAGGTCTAAATTATTTAAATTTTTATTTAAAAAGGTCTAAATTAAGTTTATTATGGCGTTCCATTGACATAAGAAACAGTGGCTTTCAAACAAGAAACAAGTAGAGATATTTATCTTTATAAGTTAATAATATTTCATCCACTAGGTAACAAGCACATGCGGGTGGAGCGGCGGCGGGGGCGGCGAAGCGGCGCGCGGCGCGGTGGGCGCGCTCGGTCTGTCGTCCGGCCGCGTGCTGGCGCTGCGCGTGCGCGGAGGGCCCGTGCCACGCCTCACAGCGCTGCCGCTGCTCGCGCACGCAGCACCTGTGGCGGCCCTAGCGCTGTGCCCCCGCGCCGGACTGCTCGTTAGCGCCTCCAATGACGGCGTCATCGTACTGTGGGACCTCGACGAGTCAGTTGCAATATTATTTATAATTATCTTTACCGTCAAATATAGACTAACATGTCCTGAGACGCGAGTAAACAACTATTTTATGCACGATATACCTTTGCAGGTTGACCTACATCCGCACGCTACCCAACCGAGGGCGCTTAAGTGTGCAGTGTCTGGCTATTAGTGAGACTCTTAGTGACGTGTGTTCGGCGCACGAGCCACCGCCGCCGCTGTCGCGCTCCACCGAGGAGGCGCCCGATTGGCTGTCGGAGGGCGATGCGTACGACGCAGACGCCGATACCTCTCAGCCTGACAACGCGGATTCTGATGCTTACGAACGCGACGACACATACAAGTATAGAACGCTACTGCGTGTACACACCGTCAACGGAAGATTCGTGGGTATGTTATAAACGGATTTTTTTTTTTTGTATTAGTTGTATTTTTTTAATGTTAATATTTAGTATTAATGTTATGGTACTTTAGGTCTAGTTGTAGTTAAAATATTTATGAATATTAGTTAAAGACTGTTTGTTATCTAAATAAATAAATAAATTAAAAAAATAAAAATAAAAAATGTTACACAAGCCAATTAGAGAATAAGTTGTATTGTAAAAATAAGACAGGCTTTTAAAATTGTGATAACTCTTACTTACTTATTAATATTGTTATATTTACAGGTAGTGTTAAAGTTATCGAAGGTGTGACGTGTATGCAGTATTCAAATGCTCCTGAAGGAGCTAGCGCCAACTGTGTGGCGGCCGCGCTGCGTTCAGGCGGCATTAGGCTCTACTCGTCGTGGGAGCTTCGTCCCGTGGCATATATTCCGCCGCCCAATGGAGCCCCCGCACCTATGCTGAGGTAACTGTGTAGCTAGTGTCGCTATTACTAAATCGTTTTCACTAAGTGCATAACTTTTGTTTTACAGCGGCTATCGTCTGATATTTTTTAGTCTCTGTCTAATCAATCGAGATTGCACCAAAATAAAACTAATATTAATACTTATTTAGATTTAAAATGGTTCTATTATAGAGACTTTCTATAATAGAGCCATTTTAAAAGATAATAACTTATATATATTATATTTACTAACTTTCAGCCTGGCGTATGGTGGAGACTCGTCATTGCTGTTTTCGTGCTACGCGGACGGTACAGTGCTGGCGTGGGAAAGTCTGGACGCCGGCGCGCGTCCGCAGCCGCTGCGCATAGTGTCCGCGCACGCGCTATTATAACGCACCTGGCGTACGCGCACGCAGTAATGTGATGCGTTATACGTACACACTCTCGTCAGTAACTTAATTTTTTGAAATTAATTACAAACGGTGATCTATACTAATATCATAAATGCGAAAGTGTGTCTGTCTATCTGTCAGTCTTTTGATAACAAATAATGTTTTCTATGCGATAAACGAATTCCTGCAAAATTGCGGTCAAATAAGAATTTAACATAAAAAATATTAGCAACTTAAAGTTTCTAGTGCAACATTCCTGGTAGATATTATAAAGAGCATGATATATCAAAATGATGAAAAATTAATGCCAGCTTGAATGATATCTCTACAGTGACTGCAGTGCCTTTATTTTGTTTTTAGTGTTGCGTTGAATAAGTCAAAAATGTAAGTACTTAAGTATGCAGTTATAAGTATAAATTGATAATAATATAATTATTGAATATTCACAATCTGTTATGTGCCAAAAGATAACATTGCTTGATTATAATAAATATTTTGTTTAATGATACTTAATAATAATTATAAAACATGCGTGATAGTATAGCAATACTAGATATAATGTTATTCACATACTGTGTTATAAAAATATGTTTAAACTAAAACTGTTTCACTGATTTGTTATAAATTCTGTTTTGTATTTTATGCAATAATATTTATAGTTAACACTAAATTGAATGATATTACAGAATAACAGATACGTACGAACATTATAAAACTAATAAAGAAAGCAATTATTATTATGTATATCAAAGTTTTTGTCTGTTTTTCGATAGATTAAGTAAGCACGTCTTTTGCAATGAAATTTCAGAGCCAAATGCATGTTAATTGCTAAATGTAAGACGAGAGCAGTGAATCTCTCGTTTGATATAATTTTGGATGCATGTGTGCCAGATTTCACTCGTCTTCTATTCAGACTTCACAATAGCGCCGAAAATAATAATCTCACCATTTTGTGCCTAAATCAAAGTCTTCAAATTAGATGGTCATAATATTTTTTCACTTAGCAGAATATGTAAGTAATCTCCTTGAATATTTAATATTTAATACCTCGAATAAAAATAAACTATACGTAATTGAATTAAAGGTATCAAATATCAATAGATTATAAACGACACGATCATACATTTATTATACATACCTACTAATATTATAAATGCGAAAGTGTGTATGTCTGTCTATCTATTTCCTCTTCACGCCCAATCCGCTGAACCGATTTCACTGAAATTTAGCATGGAGATACTTTGAGCCCCGGGAAAGGACATAGGATACTTCTTATCCCGGAAAAATGTACAGTTCCTGCGCAATAAACTAATTTTGGCGCATCAGAGTTGCAGGGATCATCTAGTTATTATATAATTTTTAATATTATCATTTCTATTTTTTCATGAATGTTACATACTTAACATTTATTGTATGAAATTAATTTCATTATTTTGGTGTTAGTATTTTATATTTAATGATTGTTATGTTATTATAGCAGTAGTCAAAGCTCTAATACTTGCCAATAGTGTCCGACCGAAGGTCTATTTTTGGCTGAAGCCGAAGCCGATTAATCGGCAATCGCCACAATCTTCGGCTGAAGCCGAAGCCGAAGGTTTATAATCTTAACCTCTTGACTTCTAGTAATTAATTTTGTTTAATATTGTCTACAAGCTACAATTATTATTGATACTTAATATTAAAATTATTTCAAAACTTCAATATTAAAGGTTTACCTCTATATTGGGTGTCTCATATAGAAGTTGATTTAGAGATGGTAATAAAAGTTTGTGGTTTTGTGATTTATTTGTTAATTATATTGTAAAAATAATAATTTCTTTATTATCTCACAAATAACAATAATTAGACCAATCAATCAGTCTTAGTTTTACTCGACGAGATCGAAACTAAACTAATAAATAAAATAAACACTAACTTCTTAATAAATAATAAAATTATTTATTATTAAGTTACTAGTGTTTGTTTCTTGTATTTGACAGTGACTTCCAGCGGCCTCTGAATACACGACCGGTCCGTTGCTCTCTCACGACTCACTCAGTCTTTCGTAACAGTTCGTTCAATTTCGACGGTTGCTCGGACCTTCGCCAAAACCGCTTCGGCCGGGTTTTAGACCGAAGCCGAAGGTTTCGTCGAAGATGTTTTTTTGGCCGAAGCCGAAGCCGAAGCTTCGGTCGGACACTACTTGCCAAATATAAAATACATAGTAGAGATCAACTACGATAACTTGGCGCGCCCCTCCAAAATTCAAAACTTTTGAAGTGCGTTGTCAAAACGTTTGAAGTGCGTTGTCTTGCGCGGTCGGCTAGTTATGATTAGTTGACCCACAAATCTTGGTAACGGTAAAGTGACATTAAGTGAAATATTACGTGTACTGTGATTGGTTGAATACTTACTACATACAAACTATTTCATAAGCATGTGACTACACACATTGAAACAGTAATTTGTAGGGGCGCGCCATATTATGGTAGTTGATCTCTAAGTATTTTTAATGAAAGAAGAGTTTCTAAAATGAGGCATGCTTATGATAAATGGACTGAGATTTAATGTTGACAATAAAGTTATTATTTTATTTTTACTATGAATTTCATTTTATTACCTGTACAACCGCACGCTACCCAACTACTAAGTAATTCTATAATTTAGATGCTTCTATTAGGGTCAATTTATATCAGCGCAGAGTCGAAGCGCATCGAAGCGAAGTATCGAAACTGAACATAGCAAATCCAACCTTAATTGCAAAGCGTTAACGCACACATTACATCTGAGAATCTGCGCGAATTCGCGTGCATTTGCCCGACCAACGCTGGTTGATCTCGCAGAAGTAATGTGTGCGATACGTTCTGGAGTTAAGGTTGAATTTTCTGTGTACAATTTTTTAAAATTCGCTTCGCTGCGCTTCGACTCTGCTCTATTATAAATTGACCCTTAGGGTCTAATCACACTAGGCTGAATTACGCCGACGTAAATTCCGCCGCGTTTACGCCGCGATTCAAATCCATACAAAATATGGGCGGAACGCGACAGACGACACACTATGCCGAAATTCCGTCGTGAGCCGAATTTCCGTCGAGCCGAGTCGAGCGTAAAGTTCGGCACATTATTTATGCACACGGCATATTATATTAAGTTCGGTAAATATCACATGCAAGTAAAATCGTACTCCTAATCATTAACAGACGCATTCGGCATTACTTGGACTGGCAAATTCCTCAGGAACAGGCAGGCTTTGTTAAGGGAAGGGGAACTCGCGAACAGATCTTAAACGTTAGGCAGGTCATTGAAAAATCATATGAGTATAACACACCTGTAATAATGTGCTTTGTCGACTATAGCAAAGCCTCCGACTGCGTCAACTGGAATTCCTTGTAGCAGTTGTAGCAGTTTGGCAAAGGAGTACGACAGGGCTGTATTCTCTCACCAATTTTATTTAATATCGCATACGGCGAATACATTATGCGGAACACCTGTGACCAATGCTGATGACACTACTCTCTTGGCTGCAAATGAAGTCGAGATGCAAAAATTGTTGAAGAAAATGGAGCAAATCAGCAATACCCTGGGCCTCTCAATTAACAAAGGGAAAACCAAAATAATTTTCATAGATAGAGGAAACACACTACCATTGACTGGCGCTCTAAAACTAGGAGTGGTTAGTGAATTCGTATACCTTGGGTCCACTATCACGAACATCGGCTCCTGCGAACCAGACATATATAGGAGAATTGGGATGGCTAAGAGTGCCATATTATTTCAAATGTGTAAAACCTGGTGTGACAGAAAGATTTCGCTAAAAACCAAGACGAAACTTGTGCACACGCTCATATTTTCCATCTTTCTTTATGGATCCGAGGCATGGACTAAAGTCTGTAGACCGCAGACGTATCGACGCCTTCGAGATGTGGTGCTGGAGAAAAATGCTCCGAATCCCATGGACTGCATTTAGAACCAACGCATCCATTCTGGCTCAACTAAACATAAAAACAAGGCTCTCTACCATCTGCCTCAAACGCATTTTAGAATATTTCGGACACATAGACAGAAAAAAAGAGACAATCTTGAAAAACTTATGGTAGCTGGCAAGATTGAGGGAAAAAGACCACGGGGTCGCAGTCATCGGACCAACGCATGGGCGTTGGTCCGATCAAATCCGCACCACACTTGAGTCCACCGTCTACGACGCTCTTCGAGTGGCCGAGGATAGGAACAGCTGGCGTAAGACCATTAGAAGGAAGGTCATGGAAGGGGGAGGTCACAACCTTCAACATGAGGAACACGACTGGAGGAGGAGGAGGATGTGTCCCTTATATAGAGTTCACTGTGAAAGGAGCAGCGCTGAAAGACCATTTTTTGTGATTTGAATGGACAAGCGTCGGCGTAAAGAATTTCCCCATATAAAAATGAAAAAAATAGTTCTATCGGCGCTACTACTTTTACAGTAAACTCTATAGACGGAACTCATGCACAGTACACACCCTAAAGTATTATCACTTAGTTTTGTTATACCCTGTATACTAATATTATGAAGCTGAAGTGTTTGTGTGTTTAATAGTGCTAATCTCAGGGACTACTTGTTCGATTTGATTTTTTTTTTGTGTTGGATAGCCCATTTATCGAGGAAGGCTTGAAGCTAATCAATAATGCCATATTTTTTTTGTATTTTCCTGAATATTCATGCTATAATTGAATTTACGTTTTGTTGAAAATACATGCTTTATAATATATCGGAGCCGAGCTCCTATATAGTTTAGCTATATGTACCCCATAATAAAGTTTACTCCCCTTGATATGTTCTTTCATAATATGCTGGTTTGGTGAGTGCCCGCGGGATTTGAAAATGACGCCAATATTACCCAAACCCCTTTATTTGTTTTTAGATGTTAAAACGCGTTTTCTTTGTAGATTTCATGTCTAAAACATTAAATAACTATTTAAGATTACTTAAATGTGAAAATCTTTGTGATAAACGTCAGCAATTGTAGAAATTTGATAGTTTTGTATAAGAAGTTCTCGATTTCGTTACCTCCTGTTCGTTACCATCGCGGTGGTAACGTATAGGCTGGACATGAAAGTCACGAACGGGATCACGTAAAGAAACGTTTACATTGTGTGAACTTTTTATAAAAATAGCTAGAAGAAGCATACTTTTTGTTTCCCGTTTCATTCTACTACCTACTTACTAAATTACCTAAATGTTTTTTATTTATAATTTCTAGTTAAAAACAAAAATAATTCTTATTTAACGATTTAACGATCTCATACTAAATATGTTAAGAGTACCCTAATAATAAGCATTATGTGAACTCAACCTTACAGGGTCCTGTTCGTTGTTAGCATGTCCTGTTACGAGACTGTCCTTTCGTTCGTTACCCTAATCAAATGTTCCTAAAAATGTTGATTTTATTTAAGAAAGTTTAAAATATTTTAAATATTATTTTCAGAAATAATGTAGTTTATCAAAATACGACAAATTAAAATAGTTAAATATCAGAACACTCAATTTTGTGGATTTGATGTAAAACTTTTCAATATATTTCACACCTTTAGTAACGTACTGGATAAGAAAAGTAGAACAATCTCGTGTATTTGTAAGTTATGGAAAAGAAAATACATTTTATCAATAAAAAAGCATGTTTCCTTTCATTAAATTATTACTATTTGCATACATTTAAATATTTTACTATTATTAATTATTGTAATGAACCAAGAACCACTGGTAACGAACAGGATTTAAATTCGTGCGTACTTTAAGAAATATACTAATTTCTCACAAAATAACAATTAAATGTGAAAACTTTTATGATTTTCGGGAAAATGAATAATTGGAGATAATATCTAAGTGACATATCACGGGAAATTCAACCAAAAAAAATAAGGCTCAATTTTGAAGCAGTGTACAATTTTTCGCGTTCTTGCCCATATCATATTATACAAGGTCACTATAAAACAGAGGCGGCGCAAGGCGTGGGTGGTGTGGGCGACCGCCCACGGCCTCGCGGCCTAAGGGGCCTCGCGCCCCTTGGACCACGTGGTTTTTTAAAGGTTTTACGAGTTGAAGTACTCAAATATTCACAGATAAAAAGTTTTATACATTAATCTTTGTCTATCAAAAATTATTCCTCTCAACAAATCCGTTCTTTAGCATCATCCATTAGGGGGCCTCGCATAATATATTTTAGGGGGCCTCGCAAGATGCATGATGCCCACATAAAATGTAGGTCTTACAGAATCCTCCCCCCCCCCCCCCCCCCAATATTTATCAATAACTATTATGTATTTAAAGTGCCTATCTTACATTATTATTACTTATTTATTTTACTATAATATTATAAAGTTGAAGAGTTTGTATAAACGCGTTAATCTCAGGAACTACTGGTCTGATTTGAGAAATTCTGTCAGTTCTAGATAGCTCCTTTATCGAGGAAGGCTTTAGGTTATATTTTATAAAGCCAAGATCAATAGGAGCGAAGAAACAGAGGAAAATGTGGAAAAAACGCGAAAAATTATTTGAATGGGCTTTTCTCACGAACTACTGGAGCAATTTCTATGTTATTTGGCACAATATGGCAGAATAAACACGTTTGTTGTATGTATGCGTTACTTCCAGGCATTACACAGGCATTGGCGCATTTTCATAATGGCGCATTTTCACTGGTCGATAGGGCCCGCATGCGGGGTGCGGGAGATTTCTAAAATGCATGCCACGACCAGTGAAAATGCGCCATAAGTAATTTGGTCGCTCTAAAGGTGGCTTTAGGATCTTTGCCGCGAGCGACCCCAACCGGGTAAAAAATCAAATAAAATGCTACTTTATGACATAGAAGATAAGCATCATTTTCCACTGACATTAGCGTGGCGACCCACGCTAATGTCAGTTGCTAGTAGGTAGAGTAAAATGAAACCTATCGCCTATGTCATAAAGTGGCATTTCGTTTGAATTTTCGTCTTTCGCGGTCGCTCGCGTGCTCGCGGCAAACTCATCCGACCGATCATATATTTTTTTAATTAAATAAGGGGGCAAACGAGCAAACGGGTCACTTGATGGTAAGTAACTACCGTCGCTCATGGACACTCGCAACATCAGAAGAGCCGCAGGTGCATTGCCGGCCTTTTAAGAGGGTGCTCTTTTCTTCAAGGTTTGCAGGTCGTATAGGTCCAGAAATACTGCTGGTGACAGTTCGTTCCAGTTTTACAGTGCGCGGCAGAAAGTTACGCGAAAAACGCACTGTGGAAGACTGCCACTCATCAAGGTGATGAGGATGGTATGTTTTTCGCGTGGGACGATGGCGAAAAGTTGCAGGTGGTATGATTCCGAACAATTCCTCAGAGCACTCCCCGTGATACAACCGATAGAGGATGCAGAGTGAAGCTACATCTCGGCGTAATTCCAAGGGGTCCAAGCTGTTTGAAACACTATGGCAGTCAACAATTCGAGCGGCCCTTCGTTGGATACGATCCAGAGGGAGCAGTTGGTATTTTGGCGCTCCTGCCCAGAGATGAGGACAATAACACACTAGGCTGAATTACGCCGGCGTAAATTCCGCCGCGTTTCAAATTCATACAAAATACGGGCGGTACGCGGAAGTGTCTATACACACTAGGCTGAATTACGCCGGCGTAATTTCCACCGCGAATGTCAAATGTATACAAAACGCGACGTAATAGTGTGTCACCTCTAGTATTCAGCCCGTATTTTGTATGCAATTTAAACGCGGCGGAATTTACGCCGGCGTAATTCAGTCTAGTGTGTTTAGACCAATGTTTAGACCCAAAGACGACACACTATTCCGTCGCATAATTGTATGCGTTTGACATTTGCGGCGGAATTTACGCCGGCGTAATTCAGTCTAGTGTGTTTAGACACATAAACATTTTTGATAACGTTTTCTGTCCCTGCACTTGGCGAATTTGTAGGTATTTGCGTATTTGTTTGATTTGATCACATGTCTGGCGCCGGCTTTGGGCATCTAGTCATCTTTTTAGGCATCTCTTCAAATAATGTTAATGTTGCCCGGCCGCACATTGTCCGAAATTTCTGATAAGAAACATTTGAACTGCCATCACTCCATCGAGTACTCTGGTGTTTCGTCCCAAGGTTTTTGGGCCCAGTGGGTCCAATGACCAGATAATTATGAATTTTTAACATTTTTTCATCTGGCGATTGGTCCCAAATAATTATTTTTATGGCTTTTGGGCTTATGTCCGTAGGGCTAGCAAAAAAGTTGTAGATTTGAATAAAAAACAAAATAATTACTTTGTATGAAAACATATGAATTATTTTTCTTTAAATATCATAATATATTCATATTACACACTGAATGAATATATGATATTTAAAGAAAAATAATTCAATGAATATGTATAATAAATTAAAATCTCTTACGACATAAATAATAACAAAAGTACTTAGTTTCTAAATATTCTAATTATAATATTATTATTGTATAGTTATTTCAGTTTAAAATTTACATATTTATAATTATTATTTTTGATATAAAGCTTATATGTTTCTTTAATTGGCAAATCTATACTAATATTATAATTGTGAAGAGTTTGTTTGTTTGTTTGTTTGAACGCGCTAATCTCAGGAACTACTGGTCCGATTTGAAAAATTCTTTCAGTGTTAGAAAGTCCATTTATCGAGAAAGGTTATAGGCTATATTTTATCACGCTAAGATTGGATGTGGAAAAAACGGGGGGAAATTATTTGAAAGGGCTTATTTGAACGTGCGTATCTCAGGAACTACTGGTCCGATTTTAAAAAATATTTCAGTGTTAGTTATCCCATTTATCGAGGAAGGCTATAGGATATATTTTATGACGCTAAGACTAATAGGAGCGAAGAAGTAGAGGAAAATGTGGAAAAAACGGGGGAAATTATTTGAAAGGGACTACTAGAGCAATTTTTCTGTTATTTGGGTCAGATAGGAAGTATCATAGGCTATTTTTTGTGGACTAATTTGTCTGTGACATATCTCATTCATGCGGGCGAAGCCGCGCGGAACGTCTAGTTATATATAAAATTCTTTGTAAGATAACGACTAATTAATTAATTAATTTTATATAAGTAAGTTTAATTATTCAGTTGCGCGCCATTGTTATGGCAGAATGTTAGAACTATAAGTTGTTAATAAGACCTTTATATCAACAAAATTCTGGCAATAAAGAGGTTTGAATTTGAAAATGAAAAATATTTTGTATGACGTACTATATTATGGCAACTTTATGCCGATAGGCGCGAGCGGCTATAACCCGGCCGAATTTTAGTTGGAAAAGACTATGCGTCTAGTAAGACAAGACTTAATGGCAGAGTTCGTTCCCTTACATATGGGTTTTGGCCATATAACGCGAGAAGAAGTAATATCTCGGTGCCTATCCATTCCCAATGCTTTATACGGGAGCCCCGAATCCCCTTTATTCGACCGAAAAGCCATAATTATATTAGACGGCACGTATATTTATTTGCAAAAAAGCAGCAATTATTTTTTTCAGAGAAAATCTTATAGCCTTCATAAGTATAGACAATTGGTAAAACCTTTTTTAATAGTTTGCACAGACGGTCACATAATTGATATATATGGCTTGTATGAAGCTACTAAATCTGATGCAAAGATTATGTCAGAAATGATGCGCAGAGAGAGTGATCCGTTCCATCAAACATTTCGTGAAGATGATGTCCTGATATTGGACAGAGGATTTCGAGATAGTGTCGCTGAAATAGAATCCCGTAGGTACCGTGCATATATGCCTGCCACAAAGGATGAAGCACAATATCAACTAACCACACTACAGGCAAATGAGTCAAGAAAAGTGTCGATGTGCCGTTGGGTTGTAGAGACAATAAATGGAAGATTAAAAAATCAATTTCGACAATTACGGTCTCAATATTTTAATGTGGCTGCATCACACTTATTCGACGAAGTAAAGATTTCAGGAGCGCTTTTAAATGCATTTGGAAAACCGTTGACTGACCATTACTTAGTTAATGAAATAATAAGAGAGATCAGGCTGAGGGAAGGTGAGCATAATCGTTTGAGCGAATATGTTATTGCGAATAATATGAATCGGAGACGGGCTAACTTTCAGGTCATAGATGCCGCAGTTCTTGATGGTGATGAATTTCCAGCCTTAAGTCCTGACGATTTAATTATATATGCCATGGGTACATACCAAATACAACAAGCTCGAAGCTATTACGGCGAGCACATTAAAAATGGTTCCTATTTAATAGAAATATTTAAGGAACCAAACATAGAAGATTTATCAAACGAAAATCTGGACCTCATTGATCCTTGGCTATTAAGAGGAAGAATACAGTCAAGACATGTATCAAGTCGGACATATTATGTTTATATTTTATTGGAAAGGGGGCTTCAAGGCCAGGACGCCCTATTAGGGCATTACTGCTCGTGTATAGTGGGAAAACGAACATTAGGCTGCTGTTCACATTTAATGTCGATAGTGTGGTATATGGGCTGGGGGAGACACCAAGAAAATCTGTCTCCACCGGCTCAGTTTTTAGACCTTATAATTAGGCAAGATGTAGAAAATGAAGCTGACGAAGATAATGATCATGAAAACTAGGTCTATAAGAACGTTTACCGATACCTTGTTTAGCTGTAATTACCATATTTTTATAAATAAATACATTAAACAGTGCTAACTTGCATTATAATTTTATCCTGAACTTGATCTTATGTCGCAATCCATAATAAAATAGAAAATCCGCATTTCATACAAAGGCGAACAACGTTTAGCTCTTACACACAATGGAAACCTTTGACCCCAAATATCTCGGCTTCGATACTACTTACGCCCAAATTTTTTTGTCAGGCATTTATCACACATACAGTACTATTAAACAAATGAAATTATTTCAGTGGCCGCGCAAAAAAAAAATCAAGCCAACCTTCAAACAAATTTACCCAAACCCCAAAAAAAAACTTCCCAAGTCTATCGTACTATAGTGCGTTTCATCGAATAGTTCATTTGCCGTCATGTTGGCATTCCTGTCTGTCAATAATGTAAACAAGGTTGACATGCTCTGCGAGTTTTCATAACTTTACTGTGATTTCGTGAGAAAATCATGCCGTAGACATTAAAGACTGGTGAAAGAATGATGGTGCTAAGAGTGAAAGAGTTTTATGAACGTGAAAAACGTCACTAGGCCCCAATAATTCCATTAAACTCGGATTGCCGCCATAACGGCTTAGTGAAATAGGGTTACCAGCGTCAGTTTAATCACCCTTAAACACAGTAAAACTTATGAATACATGCAGAGTGTGTCTACCGTGTTTACATTATTAACAGAGAATGCGAACATGATGGCAAAGGAACTATTTGATGTAACGCACTTCTAGTAACGAAAACTACATACACGCGAACGAAGGCGCGGGTAAAAGCTAGTACAATAATAATATCAGGGCGAGCGAAGCGAGCCCTAGTACTTCTCACAACTTGTACATTTTGTGGTACACTTTACGGACAAACTATCACGCCTATTGATTTGTGCTTTAACATAGTATTTACATGTAAATGTGTTATCATCAGTCACTAATAAAGGTGTGATGACGCGAGTCCTCACAAAGCTCGGCTTTTAGCTAGTAAATGCGAAAGTGACTTTGCTGGTTACGCCTTCTTACATAAAGTACTAAGCGGATCATCATAAAACTTTCATAGTACACGTTGTCTGGAACTCTGGAGTATGGAGAAGGACATAGGGTACCTTTTATGCCGGGAAAAAGAACGGTCCCCGAGGGATAGACGGAGCGCAACGTTTGACCTTTAGACAGACATTGCAGCGGACCAATCAGCGCCCTTCTGATTTAATCTTGATTGGTTGAAATATATGAAACACATTTTTTTATGACACGAGTGAAGTTGTTTCATGTAGTTATTGTGATTTGTGGATGATTATTACTTGGAGTTTATAATTTACGTAGTTAAATTCATATTGTTTTACTTTAATTTACAAAAGCCGTGTTGAGAAGTGACTTGTGAAGTTGTGACAAAAGTTTTTTGTGGCATAGAAAACATTTACGTAAAGAAGTATGTGAGTAATGTCAAAGTTCAATTCACTTTTTAACAAACTCAAATAGTCCTTTGAAGAGCTTTGAAGTAAAACATAAGCTTATATTATAATTTGATTATAGCTTATGTTATATTTTTCCATCGATTTTCGTCAATTCAACACACCAAAATAAGAAACGTTTCAGAAACGTGCGAGTAGAAGTAGCTTTGTATCAACTTTTTGTTTTGACAGCGTTTGCGCTTGGGCTGAGGTTCAGTAACGTCTCAACTGGCTGTCAAAACGTTAGCGCGATACCGAATCGTTCCAAAAGTCGATCAACGTCCGAGTTTCATTTGCAATTCAGTTGAAAAAATTTAGCGCGATTGCCCTGCAGGTATTTTTTAAAAACTTGATTCGACGCAGTATGTTTAGGCACAACTAATATATATTCTGTGGTTTAGGTATTAAAAATGTTAAAAATTCATATCTGATCATTGGGCCTACTGGGCCTAAAAACCTTGGGACGAAACACCAGAGTACTCATTCGATTCGACGTCATCTGACACATAATGTCTGACGCCCGCCGGAGCGCACTCTGCTCTTAAATTTTGTGTCTGACGTCCGGTCCGGATGAGTTCTCAGATCAGATGTCGTCTATCGGGCGTCAGAAATTTAATGTCAGATGACGTCGATCGGTAGCAATTCAAATGTTTCTGATCAGAAAAACGGATCGCGCTCTCTCTTACATTTTGTACTAAGCCGAGTGAGCTCGAACACGTCGGAAGGAAATTTCGGATAGGATCAGAAATTTCGGATAACGTGCGGCCAGATAATATTTTATTGTCAACTGTCAAATGAATGTCATCCCGCATGACGCATCCGTCATCGTAATTCGTAGCTTGCACAGACTACTAAGGGATACTAACGTATGTAGCTTGAAATGGCGAATGGCGTTGTATTTTCATTGCATCAAAAATAAAACCAAATCATTAATTATAAAACTCTTTCTTACAAGTTTAATTTATTAACTTACTGAATCTTTATTTATATCTGTTGGATAAACTAACGAAATGGGATCGAAAAAACACAAGAAAGAATCTAAAAAGAAGAAGCATCGGAGTCGATCCCGATCTCCCTTAGATAATGAAGAAAGAGAACGTAAGCGGCATAAGAAACACAAGGATCGCAAGAAGGATCGTTCTCCTGATGGTGAGTAAAATTTTCTATTCCTTTTTTGCGCTTAACACCATGAGTGATTTGTATATTCAAGATACCTAACCTCAAAAATAGGTTGCTTTTAAAGAAAGAAAACTCCTTACTTTTATACCTTAAAAATAAAACTCACTTTGTTGATATTATGTGGATATTAAGTTTTAACTTGAATATCTAATCATTGCTGGTGTAAGCGTTAATTACAGTTGACATGATAATGGCATATTTTGGTGGTAATTTCAGACTGGTGGTATTCGAGATGAAAGCGCATCCCGAGTGCTCCTAAAATGAGGTGGGTATTGTGGATCTAAACTTCAGGGACCATGGATTCTACAATGTGTACAACAAATTTTGTACAAAAAAAAAACAAAAAAAAATTCTTGATTTATTTTAATGGGCCCTATATGGATGGGAGGTGCTAAGAGGCCGGGTGCCAAAAAATATAGTAAAACTCTAAAAAATATATAAATAATTAGTAAATTTACTACAAAATATTTAAATACTAAAAAATATTTTTTAGTTTTAAGTATTTTGTAGTAAATTTACTATTTATTTATATGTTTTTTAGTGTTTTACTATATTTTTTAGTCATATTATTTAAATACTAAAAATTTTTTTTGGAGTTTAAATATTTTGTAGTAAATTTGCTATTAATTTATACGTTTTTTAGTGTTTTACTATATTTTTTAGTGTTTAAATATTTTGAAATTAATTTTTGTACAGGAACCTAGGTAATTACTATTTTAAGCTGAAAAATAACTCAAACATGTTAAATATTTTCGTATGACAAAATGATTTTGGTATTACGTATGTATGAGAATTTCGATGGTAACCCGGGCTCTTAATAAAGCAGCTTACAAAACTTAGCTCAAAGTGAACTTTTTAGTAGTTCGTTATGTATAACCTCACGTCTTAGAAAAATCGAATCTATCTTTAATATTGAATTTGCCCTCTGTATTTCTAGTCGCTCACTTAGTAATGTAGTCGCTCAAATAAAATTTTACTATCTGAAATGGATTAGTCACAATCCACTTTCTGTAAGCTCATTTTGGATTTTATTATTAAGGTGGTTCGTTTTTCAGACAAAAATAAAATCGGCATTCACAAGCTAAATATTAGTAGATATGCCTCGATATTTGCGAAGGGAATTACTTTGGGATTCTTATTTTCGCGAAATCAATAAAATTTCATATTTATAATCTCAGAGATATTATATCAGACGATGAACATGACATGCGTAATTTGTATAAGATTTTTCATCGTCTAATCTCCGATATTATAAATATTATGAAATTTTATTGATTTTGCGAAAATAATTATCCCAAAGTAATTCCCTACATACGTTCACAGGAGCGTAATTTTGTAAGTCATGATTTATATGAAAAGATAATATTTACGAGACCGAAATTCTGCGACTCACAAGTAAATTTGTAATTTAATTATAAAAGGAAGACCCCTTACAACCAAATATGTGATTGATGTTAAGACGCCGGGTGCCATTGAAATTCTCATACATACGTAATACCAAAATCACTTTCTCATACGAAAATATTTAACATGTTTGAGTTATTTTTCGGCTTAAAACAGTAAAAAATTCCTGCACAAAAATTAACTACAAAATATTGAAACTAAAAAAAATTTTTTGTGTTTAAATATTTTGTAGTAAATTTTTGTGCAGGAACGTAGGTTATTACTATTTTAAGCTGAAAAATAACTCAAATGTGTTAAATATTTTCGTATCAGAAAATGATTTTGGTATTATGTATGTATGAGAATTTCGATGGCACCCGGCCCCTTAAGTTTGTATTACTAAAATAAGAGTGTACTAAAATACAAATAATTACTGCATTCATTAAAATGATCTTTTTTCTGGCATATTGTTGTTGAAGTTCTAACACCATGGATGTTATACATATTTTATGATTAACATTTTTCAGTCCATTCAGAATGTAAAAATACAAAGGACAATGAACTGAAGTGGTCTAAATTTCCTCCACTAACGAGACTCATAGAATTATTAAACATTAAATACAGAGTAATTTTCAGTATGAGACAGTCAGTAAAAACTTATGACCATATGAAAAATGACGTTATTGAGTGAAAATATTGATATTGATCCTCATATATTTCAGTGAAAACCTAATAGGGCATGTCAAGCGGTATAACATAACATGGACTAAATAGTTAAAGTATAAAAATGCAATTGATCATATTATTATCAACAATATTTTATGGAATAAAATGGTAGAAAACTTTTTCATTCCATCATAAATTTTTACTCACTGGATAGTTGCAGTCCAGTTATAATGATTCAGTATAATATGTATATTGTATAGCATACCAATACATAATCAGTATCATTAGTGGTGGACATTTGCACCAAACTCAATATATTTCTATTACATCGACAATATAATATTTATTTAATATAAAATGTTAAAAAACATGACTTTTCATTCAGCCATAACTTTTCACTGACGGGACATTTTTGATTGCGGTCTGGCTTTAATGATTCAGTATTTAGTAGAGAATTTTACTATAATATAGGTCTCGTTAGTGGTGAACATTTAGATGAAACTCCATAAATTTTTGTCATACTCCTTTACTATTTAACCATTTTCTAAGTTTTTGTTGGCTGATATGTGTTACTGATTGGCTAAAATGATGTCAAAATACTAAATAGCCAAATATAATATTACAAAAACTAAAAATTTAGGCTTTTTAATAATTTAACTGATTTTAATAGAATTTAGCTCAGATATATTATTATATGTATGTAGTAAACTGCAGGAAAGAATACGATCTACTTTTTACTGTAGGAAAATGTTTGTTTCTGAAGTGGGATACAACTATTGTTAGAAATGTTGTTAGATATAAAAAATTGGCAATTTAAATGAAATAAATCTTTGTTTGATATGATACATTTTTAACATCCTTATTTCACTGACATACAAACAGATAATATTATTGTTACAGTGGAAGAAGTTCCAGTGGACTCACATTTGCACACATCAAAAGACAATGGTGCTGCGAGGTCACGCAGTCCCAGTAGCACTAGAAGCCGAGAATATAGAGAAAGAGACAGCAAGAGGTTTGTCACCTCCCATCAAACTTTAAACACAAAATAGCTATTTTTGTAGATTCCAGTTGAGAATTGAGATTGTTTTTACATTACGCCATAAATCATCCATAAATGTTTTGTTTGGTCATCTATGTATCGCGTGATGTGAAAACATTCTTATCAGGTGGACGAAATTACCGAACAAAAAAAAATTGGGTTCCAAATTTAAACGTAGCTACTAAACTTAATCCAAAAATCAGCTAATCTGTGCAAGGTCGACTGTGATTGGCTGATAAAAAAGACCATAGAGAATATAAACTACATCAGAAAAAGACAAAGAAGGAGTTTAAAATTCAAAGTTTGATTTTCATTTTGTGAAAAATATTTTGTAGCAACTCATACAAAAATTGTAAATTAAGTGGATTAATTAATGAAAAACGAAAGGTAAGCCATTGTAAAATGTAAATGTAACCGTAAATTGATAAATTGAAGCAAAACATAACTATGTCATACCATGTTCTAATACAATAATATGTCGTAGTATTATTTGCATATTTGTACAATAATTTACAATTTAAACTATATTAAAATGAAAAAGATAGATAATTGTTTCATAGCAAATATTATAATGTATATTAGTATGCAGTTCATTTGGAAAATGTTAAAATGTATTACATATTGTTTTATTGTAATAATACATAAGGTTGATAAGTATACTTAATAATTTATGTAAACTGTATGGAAATGTAGTAAATGAAAAATGTTTCATTAATTTCAGATTTTTAGGTCCCTATACTAGTTTGCAACATTTTAGTCTGCAAGCAATAGCTGTTATGGAGATTTTAGGAGGAGAAGGAAGGTATGGGATTATGAGTGGTACGGCCACCAAGGAAAAATCCTCTAATCAAGACGTGAGGTGGTATGCAGCTGGCCTGAGCCCACGCGATAGATTTCAGCTGTATTATACAGGGTGTAACAAAACAAAGTAATGATACTTAAGTGTGTATGTATAAAGGTGCGCGTCCACTGGATCAGAAGCGTACGTACGCAGCGGACGGATTTGTTGCTTTGTATTTATGGTATTGACTACTGTGAACTACACTAGAAGTACTGGAACGTCATTCTGCGCCTGATAAATATATGACTATACGACGCGCCGTCCGCACCGTACGTCCCGATTCCGACCTGGTGGACGCGCAGCTTTAATCCCCTCCCTATATAGAGTTTACTGTATAAGCCAATCAAGTAGTTAGTGGAGTAGCATAGACAGCTATTCTATTATATTTATAAATAAAATACATAAAACTGTACTGTAATATTATTAATAGAAATCAACAAAAGCTTGTGGATTAAATCTGTTTTATTGTTTAATTTACCTTATTACCTATTTATTTAGCTATGTACAATAATTTTTATTGAAATAAAACATTTATTTGAGCTCATTTCTTTTTTATTTTATTTTTTTTAATTTTTGGTATGTTTAGAGTGAAAGGTTTTGCACTTAAAAATTTCTCGTTTAGTTTCAAATTAAAAAAATAACGGATGTTTAATTTTTTCTTCTAAGTCCGACCTCTTGTTACGTAGTATACAGT
Organism: Lysandra bellargus; assembly: GCA_905333045.1. NCBI lineage: Eukaryota > Metazoa > Arthropoda > Insecta > Lepidoptera > Lycaenidae > Lysandra > Lysandra bellargus. The sequence continues at coordinate 8,406,739 of HG995326.1, forward strand.
TTACATCCTCTTTGATTCTTATTATAAAAGCTTTACAGTAAGATTTTTTTTTTTGTTTAATTAGCAGGGACAAGAGCCAGGATGTTGAAATCAATTCGTCTCCACCATCAGGCAAAGCTCAAGAGAGCATGTCTATTGAAGAGACAAATAGGTTACGAGCAAAACTTGGCCTCAAACCACTAGAATTTAATGAAAAACCAGCAGGTATGTAAATATTAATTTCAACTACAGAGAAATTAATTAAAAACCGACCTAGTGCGTGTCGGGCCACGCGCAATATAGTTCCTTTACCGAATACGTTATTCTAGTGATAGTATTCCTTTTAAATACAGCATATTTCCTACTCGTGAATATTTTCATATTTCCAGAAGCAACTGTTTAGCTGGTAGAAGGGGGGGGGGGACGCTGGACTCTAACGATTTTTTCCACTTTAAAACTTAGTATTTCACAAACGGATCCCTTTATCAGAAAATGATCTATGAATACTCATAATATTTTTAAAAAACCTATCCAACGACACCCCACACAATGGGTTGGACGTTGGACGAAAAAAAAAACATCCCCGCTTGATGTGTAGGGAAGGTAGGTACCATAAAAAAATATTTTTTTAAGATTTCATGTACCATTTTGTCGGCATCATTAATATGTGCATTCATGCCAAATTACAGCTTTGTAGGTCTTATAGCCTCTGAGCAAAACCGCGGACAGATAGACAGACAGACGGACAGATCGAAACTATAAGGGTTCTTTGTTGACTACGGAACCCTAAAAAAACAATAATTTACTTACTTTTCTTCATATAAACATTTTGATCCATACTGTTTTTAGACATTGAAATTTTTTAAAATAATCTATACTTATATCGGTCTTATACTTATACAGATGATGGAAAAATAAAAGATGATCTGGGCGAGTTTTACCACAAGCCGGCTACCAATATATCAAAACAGCGCGCCTCGGAGAAAATACGCGAACGTCTCGAAGAAAGAAAAGAAAAAAGGAAAATTGAGGAAAAGTAAGTTGTTTAGGTACCTACTTAACACTTTACTATTATCATTCTGTATTATTATTTTTGCCTTATTCATTAAGTATGTTGTTTTTTAAGGCTTAAAACTACACTGCTTGCTGACGACTCTGACGGCGAAGATGCTTCCGCGTGGGTAAAAAAGTCTCGGGATTTGGAAAAACAAAAGAAGGAAGCTGCCAAGAGGGTAATAAGCAATGATATTCTACTTATACAGATCTGTTACGTCCATACTATTTTCCGGCTTAAATCTCTTCCGAACAATTTTCAAATTCAAAATTGCAAAGAAAAGTGAAACAAAAGATACGAAAAACCATTTACATTAAAGAGACAGTTCTATTTTTAAACGTCGAATCGTATCGCTGTCTCTTTCTTCGCCTGAGCTATGACGAAAATTCGATTTTTTCCAGATTGTTCGAAAAAATTATTGAAAATGTAAATAATCGAGGTATTTATTGCAATCAAGACATGTGGTAAGAGATTCCATGTGTTTTGTTTTCTTTTGAGTCATAATTGGTACATTTCCGAAACACGCACGACGTCATTTTCAATTTATTTAGGTGGTACACCGTACAAGACGCGGCACGTTCATGACTGCGCTCGATGCAGACTTAATAACAGACGATTGGGCCGTATTTGAATCTTCACAACGCGCGCGGTAGTAACATATCTGCTTTGAGTTTTTCATCATTGGTAATAACTTAATGAGTTATAAAGTCTTTTGCAGCGGCTGTTATTTAGGTCGACTGCCTTTTCATTATTTTTGTTTTATCTTTAACACAACTTATCTGACAGATGGAGTATGGAGTATCTCATTAACTATACATATTTTGTTATCAGGCGGCGATGTTGGATGAGATGGACGAGGTGTTCGGAGTGGGCGCGCTGGTGCAGAAGGAGTTGTCGGACGTCGCCGGCCCGAGCCGCTCCTACGGACACTCACAACTAAAGGGACTGCGCGTTGCGCACGACCTTACTGCGGTCAGTGTATTTACCGCATTACTGATTTAAAAAAAACCGACATGATTTTAGTTAATAATGTTGAATAGGCTATGCAATCTTGACAGTGTCACTTGACAGTGACAGACCAGATTATCTGGTCTCTGCAATTACTAAAGGATACTATAGCCAGATTTGTTAGTAGCTAACGGTAATACGCAGCTTAGATTGCTAATAATAATAATACTAATTTTTTATACTAGTAAACCAAATAAAATATGTATTAGTAATTGGTATAAAACCATAGAACATAAAATATAACATGTTTTAGTCGAGAAACTATCCTTTTTTAACGGGCTTTGGCCCAGTGCCCACCACACATTCCCACCATACTGTCTGTATCTCCTGTGTCGCCAGGATCGACAGCGGTATCCAACCACGAAAACCCTTTGATATGATATCAGGGAGGGAGAAACTATCCTTGCTTATAAATTGAATATTAAGTTTACAAATTACAGTATAACCTATACTGTAGTTTGTAAACTTATACTTAATTATTAATAGCGAAATATTTTGCTTTCCACATCGAGTGAACCACATCCCCTAAAAGTACTATATATACTTGTTTCTGAGTGAATGATCGTTTTTAGCTCCCTGATGAACGCGAGACGGTCCTGACGCTGGCGGACAAGGAGGTGCTGGCGGACGACGCCGAGGATGTACTCGTCAACGTCAACATCGTCGACGACGAACGTTACAAGAAGGTATGTGCACAATAGACGTTCCTTACATAGTTAAAGACAAGTAAAGTTCAATAGGCTTATTGAAAGCTAAGCTCATGCTAGTTTTTTTTTTTTCAATTAGAAACGTTAAGTAATCTTATCGTTATTCGATCATAGGTTATATCGTTATATTTTCTCTTTAACAACTTAAAAGTACTTGGAAAACATCAAGATTTTCTTTTTAAATTTTCAAATAGAATTTTAAGTTTACTTGTTCTATCATGAAAAATCTCTCCAAAATGACACAATACTATTGGGCATAATTAAACATTGCAACAGATTGATTAAGGGCTCCCACACATAACTGCGAATTCGCATCGCAACGCAAATATCTGCGAAATTTTCATAATAGAAATAACATTACGTTGCGATGCGATGCGAATTTGCGGTTTGGTGTGGGAGCCTTTAATAAAATATGTAATGACACTTTTAGAACATAGTGGAGCGCAAGAAGGCGGTCGCCGGTTATCAGGCGTACGACGAGGAGACGGAGATGGCGGCGGCGCTGGGCCAGCCGCGCGCGCTGCTCGCCAAGTACGACGACGAGCTGGACCCCGAGCGCGAGAGCCGCGAGCGCGGGTTCCGCATCGGCGACGCGCGAGCACTGCGCGACCAGCGGGAGAGAGAACGACAGGTAAAGAACAAGGCTTTAAATAAATTTGGACAGGGGGCTGCTGGTAAAGGAGAACTGTCAAAATCATGTCAAAAATGGTAGAATGGCAGTGCTAGTTCCTTTATTCGCCACGTTCATTTAGAGCCTTGTCGCAATTTAATGTACAGTTCATGTATTTTTTTATAAAATAAGGGGGCAAACGAGCAAATGGGTCATCTGATGGAAAGCAACTACCGTCGCCCATAGACACTCGCAACATTAGAAGAGCTGCAGGTGCGTTGTCGGCCTTTTAAAAGGGAACGCTGTCTTCTTGAAGGTCTGCAGGTCGTGTTGGTCCGGAAATACTGCTGATGACAGTTTATTCCAGAGTTTTACAGTACACAATGCTTGATACATTTTGTTAAAAGCCTAGTCACATCGTACGACGATGCCTCTATCTTGCTTTTTTATTTGAAAGCATTAGGAAACTAAATAACCATTCCTTTACAGAGGAAAGAGTTGCTGGAGGGCGGGCCGGAGCGGCGGCTCGAGTCGCTCATACTGCCGGAGCTGCGCATTGCCTCCGACTACATGGACGAACATGAGATCGAGGCCAAGTTTAAGAAGATCAAAAAGAAGGTAAACTAATTAGTTACAAGTTCCGGCGGATTTTCATCAAAGCATCGCAAAGGGGCATATACTATTTATGCCAATTAATAACTCGAAAAGAAAAATAAGCACAGATTCCTTTAAAAAAACTCAAAAACTGGTAATGATTGTTAGTCATTTTAAGATTTGTCGGTTTTGTTACTAGGGTAAGATCCGAAAGAAGCCGAAGCAGGAGCCGATTGATGTGGACGAGCACGAGGCCGGCACGGCGCCGCTGGAAACTGACGATACGGGTAAGAATTTATATTACTAGCTGTCCCAGCAAACATTGTTTTGCCATAAAAAGTATTTCGCCCATATTATTTTATTGTGACTAAATAAGTATAGCACCATGGCAACGTCCATCGCTATCCCGTCGCACAAACAATGGGCGCCGTCAGTCTCGAGTTGTAATATAAATAACAAATACCAATTTGAATTGAATAATCATCGATAAGACAGGACAACGTCTGTAGGGTCAGCTAGTATAATATAAAATATAATTATTATCATTCCTTGTCTGGTCGTCACAAGGTCCTCTGGTTGACGTTAAATACACCGAACATTAAAAATAGTAAACCCATGGCCGTTTTAGGAAGTTCCCTATGAAAGTTATACCGTAACTACACAGCATCGGAGCGACGCAACAATTCACGACCTTGAGTAAAGTTACACCTCGCAACGAATATTTGGCGGTGCCGTGTCACTCCGCTGCAGTGTACTTACGCGGTCTCACCTTAGGGTCAATTCAGACCGCGACACGACGCGTAGATGCATTTCTTGGATTTGACAGATTTGAAAAGCGTCTCACGCAATTGAAATTTTCAAGGCAAAAGACAATAATCGGCCAACCCCCTTTAATTATTTATTTTATTTTAATTTTATTTTAAAGTATACATATAATTGAGTATTTTGTGAAAATTTTAAGTATTTATAATTATGTTGCCATTATAGATTACGAGCCAAAAAGACCAAAAAAATAACTTTTGTTGTATGGGAGCCCAGTCTAAGAGCGACAGTCAGCCCAATATTAACTTTATTTTGTTTTTGTATTTGTTGTAATAGCGGCAACAGTTATACATAATCTGTGAAAATTTCATAAATCTAGCTATAGCGGTTCTTGAATTACAGCCTGGAGACAGATAGACAGACGGACAGACATCGAAGTCTCAGTAATAGTCCCGTTTTTAGGGTTCCGTAGCCAAATGGCAAAAAACGGAACCCTTAATAGATTCGTCATGTCTGTCTGTCTGTCCGTCCGTATGTCACAGCCACTTTTCTCCGAAACTATAAGATCTATACTATTGAAACTTGGTAAGTAGATGTAGTCTGTAAACCGCAATAAGATTTTGATACAAAAATGGAAAAATTATTAAAAATTTTAGGGGTCCCCATAGGTACAACTGAAACAATTTTTTTTTCATCTAACCTATGCGTGTGGGGTATCTATGGATAGGTCTTTAAAAATCATTGAGGTTTCTAATATAATTTTTTTTCTAACCTGAATAGTTTGCGAAAGAGACTTCCAAAGTGGTAAAATGTGTGTCGCCCTCCCTCTAACTTCTAAAGTAGGGGCATGATAATTCTAAAAAAAATATATGATGTATGTACATTACTATAAAAACTACCAACGAAAATTGGTTTGAACGAGATCTAGCAAGTAGTTTTTTTATACGTCATAAATAGTAAACCTTAATTTAACTTTCATTAAATCAACTGCTACCTGAAATAAAAAAAAAATAAAAAACCTTTTAATGGAAATGAACCTTATTGCTGCTGCGGAACCCTTCATGGGCGAGTCCAACTTGCACTTGGTCGGTTTTTACCCTTTGGGTACGGAATCCTAAAAAAGGTAATAATATTTATGTGGCAGACGTAAAGCCATCGACACTGGAGAGCGCGGTGGACGAGGACGAAGTTGAGCCGGACGGCGAGTTGCAGGCGGCGTTAGCGCGCGCCCGGCGCATGCGCTACCAACAGAACCAGGCTGCGCTGCCCAAGGTATACTACACAAATTTGATTTACTACTTTTAAACCTTCCAAGAAATGTAAAGCCGAAATGTATACTTACGTAAATACACCTCTTTACAGTATAGATTGTTAGTATATTTTTGGAACAAAATATAATATATTATTTAACACGAAGGTCAGGCGTGCAGACTTTAAAACTGCGTACCTTTACTGCACTCTGGCCAAGATCGTTTGAGCTTATCTAAAAGATTTACAAACTTTTACGTTAAGATGGCAATACGCTTAGTTTAAAATCGTGATAAAAATATTTTGATAACTACTACATTTGTATGTAAACATGTTCATTACCTTTGATATTAAATATCTCATTACTAAAAATTACCGAACGGATAAGCGTAATAGTAAGATATTTCTAGGTGGAGGAGATCTTGGAGCGTGTGAAGGAGGAGGGCGTGGACATGGAGGAGGGGGAGGGGGTGGAGTCTACCGCGGACGGCATGGTGCTCGACGCCACGGCCGAGTTCTGCCGCACGCTCGGCGATATACCGACATACGGGCTCGCCGGCAACCGCGACACGCAGCCCGACCTTATGGTGAGTCCGACATGTTGCATACCTGCAGCTAGTCCTGCTACTAATATAAATATTCACGCAAAATCTGCAAATTACAATTTCAATAGCACGGTCCCAAAAAAAAAAAATGTTTTTGACGTTGTGTTCGTATTTGCACACAGTAATATAATATAGAAGTTAGTGTTATTTATAATAGATGTGTTTTTATTGTATTTTATTAGGATTTCGAAAAGGAGGAAGTTGAAGCGGAACCCGACGTCGACATGAACGCGGGCGCCTGGAGCCGCGTCGACGTCGACAACGAGAAACCGCCAGATCTTGTAGCCGGTATGTCATTATATTGTGTTTATTGTTAAACTTTTATCTATACTTATTATAAAACAAAGTCGCTTTTTTTCCCCTCATGTCCCTTTGTTCCCTTTAATCTTTAAAACTACGCAACATATTTTGATGATTCTTTCAGTGTTAAATAGCCCATTTAACGAGGAAGGCTATATTTTGTCAATTATCATGCTAAGACTAATAGGAGAATGTGGAAAAAACGGGGGAAATTATTTGAAAGGGCTTATCTCGCGAACTATTGGAGCAATTTTTATGTTATTTGGCACAGATAAGAAATATGCCACGTGAAGGATCGATTTTAATCATTTTTTCGGTGGCTATATATTTTATACCCGTGCGACGCCGGGGCGGGTCACTAGTTTATTTATATTTAACAAAATATTATGTCATAAATACAATTAGTAGACCTAATAAACAATCGCTATTGTTATAAACCTCCTATATATTTTACTTATCAGTTTTGTTTTGTGTCAGAATGAGAACTTCTACTAATAGGAAAAGTTGTGATGTCGATTTAATATTTTAAAAAACTATTATAGGGGCAGGAGCGGGCGGCGCGTTGGAGGCGGAGCCGTCGCTAGGGGCGGGAGTGGCGGGCGCTCTGAGGCTGGCGTGCAGCAAGGGCTACCTCGAGAAGGCCGGCGCCGCTCCCGCGCCCCGCGCCACCAGGTCCACCCTGCAGCTGCTCGCCGCAAGACACTACTGCATCGAAGACAAGAGCCACAGGTACGAACGAATAGCAGCGTACTGATTGAGCGAGCAGCCTCGTGAGGCAAATTCTTGGTCGGTCAAGACGTGTCACGCCCGAGGCCAACGTACGTGCTGCCTCGCCCGAGCGCGCCGCGGCCCGAGCCTCGCGAGTCTGCTCGCTTGGTCAATACGCGGCTATTGATGCGAAAATATAAATCGAAGATGTAGTACGCACGAATAGCGAATTTGAGCTAAATAAAAAATATATTTGTTATCTTAGATGTTTATATGTTACGCTCAAAGACCGAAATCGCTCAGTGAACGAAAAAATAGCTCACAACGCGTTGTGGTCACAGTGAAACAGCCACGACGCGAATTTCGCGTCGTGGCTCTAATGAAAACGGCCACGACGCGTTCTGGCAATCACAAAAAGGCCATAACGCGAAATTCGTGTCGTGGCTGATATTAGACAGACAGAGATTAGACAGACAGAGAGACAGAAATTAATAATAATTATTAGTACGGATAGTATAAAACTATGGATATTTTATAAATAATAATGATAAACACGTTATGCAGTGATTTAGTAAAAGAAAAAATATTTTGTAGTACGAGTGGTAATTAAAATATAATCTTCTATACCTATGGATGATTAATCGATGACGACCTCTGTGGCTCATTGGTGAGCGCGTTGGTAGCTCAAGCCGGAGGTCGCGGGTTCGAATCCCGCCGACGGAACAAAAAAGTTTTCAATGTTCCCGGGTCTGGATGTGTATTAAATATGTGTATGATATAATAAAAATCTTAAATGTATGTATAGTATAAAAGTATTAAATATATTTCCGTTGTCTGGTACCTGTAACACAAGTCCTTTAGGTACTTAGCACGGGGCCAGACTGACGTGGTGTGAAGCGTCCATAGATATTATTATTATTATTATTATTATAAATAGTCACTACTCAAGATGCATCTCGGTCTCAAGACACGGTTCAGGCTCTGTAATTGGTTGGTTGTCAAAATTAGGACTCGGCTCGGCTCACAGAGCCGAACCGCGTCTTGAGACCGGGTCGTATCTTAAGTACTGACTTTAAACGGGCGTATGTTCGTGACTGTGATGTATGGGACACATACACACTGAAGTATTATCGCTTTGTTTTGTTGCACCCTATAATATTTAAACCAAGGATTAACTTTAAGTCACACACTTACACCAATTCACAAGTAGATCTTAAAATGGCAAATCTAACACTTATCTCCAGTACCGAGGACGACAAATACGGTCGTCGCGAGCGCGGCCACCACTCCGGCCCGCTGTCTGAGTTCCGCGAGAAGAGCAACTTCCGGCCGAACATCAAGCTGGAGTACGTGGACGACGACGGCCGCCCGCTCTGCCCCAAGGAGGCGTTCCGCTACCTCTCGCACAAGTTCCACGGCAAGGGGCCCGGCAAGAACAAGCAGGAGAAACGCATCAAGAAGGCCGTGCAGGAGGGGGTGAGTTCATTTATACAGAGTAGACGGAACTAGTGTTGGTAAAAATAGCATTAGCAATAAGATAATTAATTGTTAAATGTCTATTATCAATAATTAAATAATCGTACTTGCTAAAAATACGATTGCTAATATTATCATGCTCAGCAATAGTCAGCGATCATGATTAAAAATTCACGTCCGCGCTGATACGCACTGCGCCGCTAACTATAATGAATTGCAATTTTTATGTTACGAAATAATACTCGACGCGAGCGGTGTGATGCAAACCGATAATTCACTATGCCGCGTTTTTAGCAAATAGCAAAGCAATAACAAGTAGCATGCTGTGACATAAAAATTAGCATGTTAATGAAATTAATATAGTAAATAGCATTAATTCCCATTACTAGACAGAACTAAGGAGTACCTCGACTTTAGACAAACGGGCGAATATACGCTACGAGTAACACGACTGTCACTTTCAACATGTTTTACAATGCTGAGTAACGCATTAGTATGGCGCGTGCCGGCCGATATGACATACTAGGTACTACGTCAAACGTATAAATTTCGAGATCTCTTCTGAGTCGGCCTACTCGTTATAGTACTCTGATTTATAGACTGTTGCGGAGCACGTAGGATATCATTGTGCACGAAAAAAACACAAGAAGCAATAGGTTAATGTGCGAAATGTTGACCTATGGGCGTTTGGTGGCGGCGTCCCGATTTCTTACGTTTTGACATGACAAACGTGAAAGTTATGAACGCCGGACGGTAAAATTCCGTGTAGTGCACAAACACCCTATCGCCACTTATTTGCTCTAGTTACCCGCGCACGATAATATCGCTATTTCACTTCTATCGTGTGCCTGTGGAAAGTATACACTTGTTATTAATTATTGGACTAAATTGTGGTTGTAATATTTTAGCTGATGAAGAAGATGAGTTCGACCGACACACCGCTCGGTACGCTGCAGATGCTACAGCAAAAGCAAAAAGACACACAGTCGCCTTTCGTGCTGCTCAGCGGAACCAAGCGCGAACCAAACCACTAAAAATTTTGTTTACCTACAGATATTTATGTGTAATATTGCTATTTATTCGGGACAGCTCATATTTACATTTAACGTTGCAAGTAGCAGGGCAAACAAATTGTATAATTATTAACTGTACTATCAACCTAACCATTAATGTTATTTAGGCTCGCGTCTAGATTAAACTTTAACAAAATAAAAGCATTTTTTTCAAAAGTCAAAATTTTCTTTTATTTCCTGCTATCATAAATTCACATACCTATCAAAACTTAAAATACTTTCCAAATACAAGTTTATTGATAAGAAATCTATGAGCGTTGTTAAATGAGATTGGGATCGAAGTGCGTGCGCGGCAGCTTGGCCTGCGCCTCGCGAAGGCGGGTATCGCGTACTAGCGGCGGCGTCTGCGCGCGCCGCACCGCCGCTGTGCCCGCCAGACGCAGGTGCGTGTACAGCGGGATCTAGGGACCATCCACTACTGTATATATGGACTCGTGACGTCATGACTTAAAATAAGACATGACGTCACGAGTCACACACTCACATTACAGGATCTCTCCTTCTAACTGGCTGCTTTAGAGGCTAACTTTGTTATTTTTCATCTTATCAAAAAACTAATTTGACTACATAGTTTTTCAAAATGATGGATTTTTGAAAATAAACAAATCATGCATATTCCCATACCTAAAGAAAGACTTGGGTTATTTGGCCCGACAATTAATATTAAGTCAATATTAGTCGTGATTTTTTTGGCTGGTAATTATATGATCAATAATATTCTAAACAAGTTTTTATACAAAGAAATAAGCCAAACCGTGGGCAAGCTGTCGTCTAGTTCTGGCGGCGGGGGCGGTAGGGGGCGTGGCGGCGGCTCTAGCGTGCGCGGCAGCGGCGGTGCGGGCAGCGGTGCGCCGTACGTGTGCGTGCGCAGCTCCCGTGTCGTCACATCGCCCGCAGTATCCGGGGGCGGACGGCCCGGCACATACCGTGATACTTCTCCGCCTCGCCATACCTGCATCACATTCGCTATGCAATTATAATCTCGACGGATTTGGCCTACAGTATTCAACCTAATATTATTAATTGTTTATTTAGATTTAAAACATAGTATTAGAGTGTGTTTCCAATGAAATCTACTTGAAGACTTAAAAAAGTACCTTGAAGGTTGTGAAGCTGGCGACCTTCTGGACGTCGGGCGGGAAGCGTGTCTGTTCGAGCGACCAGGGGGTGTGGCCGCCGAGCGTCTGCAAGTACTCGCCCGACAACCGCCACACGCGCACGCTGCAGTCCGACGACGCACTGTAATACATGACCACTGTAACAGTTGTTACGATAGTATAAAAATATTACAACTAGTGGTTGCTATGATATTTTTTCATTTTTTTTTTTAGGTACTTATATGTTATCAGAAAAAAAAGAAGTATAACAAAATACTTACTGCTAACTCTTTTTTTGTTGTGATTGTTAATGTCGGAAAATGAGGAAAGAAAATTAGAAAATTTAAGAATACTTCACATCACATCCATATACAATTAGTTCCGACGGTACATAACGCTTTTAATAATAATAATAATTATATTACATATATAAACTTTATGCTAAGTACTCACATGCGGTTTTGCTCGGTAGTTTTACTCCAAATCTAGTAATAATTATTATTACTGTGTGGACCCGGGACCGCAAAACTCACAGCTTGAAGGCTCGCAATTAGCCGGCTCGATGGAATTAAATATATCGATTTAGTATAAAACTATCGAGCAATGCTGAATGTGTGGACGCAATCCCGAGCCGCGGGTTTTGCTCGACGTTATTGCTCGATCGAGCAAGACCGTATGTGAGTACTTAACATTATAGCTAAGAAGTTTTAGGATAACGTCTGCCGGGCCCGCTAGTAATAATTACAAACGTCATACTAACGTTAGTAGCAATTCCATTTCGTCGACAAAAGCGAGAGAAGTGACGCATCGTAGATGTGCTCTGTAGCTGTTGAGCAGCAGCGGTAGACGCTGGCCGCGCACGCTGCGCTTGGCCCGCCCCTCGATGCGGTCGCGCCACAGGAACGGAAACGTCAGGCGGAGCTTCGGCATGCTCACGTGAACCTGAATGGATATAATGAAAAACTGCATGATATTTTGAAAAGCTATTTGCGGTAGCCCAAAATGGCGTAAGTGTATCTGTAGCTACTTATGAACACTGGCAAATACACGACGCGCGACGGTCGACTACTCAATTGGATAATTTTAGTTACTTACAAGTAATATATATCAGACTTGCCTTATCGTAGCTCAAGTAGTTAGTGAGAAGCCAGACTTTGACGTAGCCGACGGTGGTGCCGGTGAAGAGATATCGGTTCTGTTGGTCTGTGCCGAGCGCGGCCACGTAGTCGCCGGCGGCGTGCGCGGCGCGGAAAGTCCCCCGCAACCCGCCCGCCGCGTGCTCCGACCAGCACTGCACTTTACCGTTGTCCAGCGCCAACAACAGTGACGCTGCAATATTATGCGACACTAAGCTGCAGCGAAGCGACGCGGCATGTCAAGTCGCGACCAAGTGTTCTTTTTATGAAACCGTATAAGCTACACGGCGTTATGCGACATTAAACGTAGTGATATTGAACGTGAGGCGTCGAGTTTGCGCTTCACTGTAGCGTAGTTCTGCTTAGTGCAGCTTACCTTTAATCTTATATGCCTGTTTTTCTCGCCGGATAAGTTCAAAAATCGGTCGTAGCCCGCAGGCATCCCTGAATTTCCAGAAAGAGTTACTTTGTAACAAATTCGGAAATAAAACATGATTGAAATTGCGGGCATCATCTAATAGTGTAAAATGTATAAAATATGACTCGACTAAAAACGAAAATAATAAATATATATAAGTAATAACATACCGACGTGCATACTAGCGGGGCGTGTGTTGAGCGCGAGCGCAGCGTGTGCGGCGAGGCGGCGCATGCCCGCGGCGCCCGCCGGCAGCGCGACGCTCGACGCGCGACGACCGAACGTCTTGCGCGAAGTAGACGACATACTCGACAGCGACTCACGATCGCTATCGCGAGAGTGTTATAACTTATAAGTTATTAAGCAACACTGAAAGATTGTATCAGACTCTAAATACTAAATGCTAAAGGATCTTTAGGAGTTGTGTTGCGTGAAAGCGATTTTGAAAGCAATTTTTTGGTAACTTCATAATAATATTATCGTACTTCATTTAATAGTATAACTAACTAGACGTTACGCGCGGCTTCGCCCGTGTAAATTAGATATTTCGACGACCTCTGTGGCTCAGTGGTGAGCGCGTTGGTAGCTCAAGCCGTTCGCGGGTTCGAATCCCGCCGACGGGACAAAAAGTTTTCAATGTTTCCGGGTCTGGATGTGTATTAAATATGTGTATGATATAATAAAAATCTTAAATATATGTATAGTATAAAAAGTATTAAATATATGTATTTCCGTTGCCTGGTACCTGTAACACAAGTCCTTTAGGTAGTTAGCACGGGGCCAGACTGACGTGGTGTGAAGCGTCCATAAATATTACTATTATTATTATTATTTCACTTACAAATTAGTCCACAAAAATAGCCTATGATCCTTCACGTGGTCTACTTCTTATCTGTGCCAAATAACAGAAAAATTGCTCCAGTAGTTCGTGAGATAAGCAATTTCAAATAATTTCCCCCGTTTTTTCCACATTTGCCTCTATTTTTTGGTTCCTATTAGTCTTAGCGTGATAAGATATTGATTGATACTAGTGGATCATAATCTTGCTATGCAAGGTTTTGCCTTAATATTACGATATAAAGGCATGACTATTATTATTATGATAATTAGATTATGATACCTAAGATGACGAGTAATCGAGGGTCGCTTAATCTGGACCAGTGGCGATTTCGGTGGACCCTGAGATCGTTTGCTGTGGATCATTTTGATGCGCAGTGAAGGCTCGGCAACTGAAAACTGCCTAAAAAAAGAAAATATCGCGACTATAACATTTCTGGATGTTAGTCAACTAAGCAAACCTTGACTTTTCGCAAGAAATCCATGCACTTAGTCACGTGACGTCTTTAAGCATGGACCACAAACCGCTTGGTAGAATTTCGAATCCGAGTCGAAGAGAAATAATGATTATACCCGTCAGGATTTCTTGCGAAGGGTCCGAAAAAAGTTGGTTAGATGTCACCTAGTCACATTTAACCACCAAGTAGAATATTTTGAATCAAAACCTACCTGTAAGCCTGTCCCGTCTCCAGTTTCCAAAAGACGAGCTCGGAGTTGTATGAGGCGGTGACGAGCGTGTATGGCGGGCGCGCTGCGGCGGCGAGCACGTCGTCCGTGTGCCGCGTCTCCCAGGCCTTGCCGCCCTCCCCTGCCGCGCCCCCCGCCCCCGGACCCGCCTCGAACTCCGTCACGTGACGGTTCCAACCCACCGCCAGGATCCTGACTCAAATGATTACTGTGACTTCCTTAACTACTCAGTAATTGTTGTAACTTAAAAGTCAAGATACATAATTGATAATAATATTAATATATTAATTGTGTTAGTTTTCATATTTGTAATCTCATAGTTTACCAAGCTCGTTGTTTTACCAGAGCGAGGTAACGCCGCATGAGTCAGTTTTTTCGTGCGTGCAGCCGGCTCCATCGAATGAGGGATTTTCTTAACTTTTTAATTTGATTGTCAAACAGTTTCCATTTTAGTAACTAGATGGCGTATAGGTAGACAACTATCAGTAATATCAGGGAATACCATCAATGATTGCTACAAAACTGGGCAAAATAATGTAAAACTTGATACATTTCAATTTGTAAAAGACACCATAATATTCCAATGACTAGTATAACAAAGTTATTACAACGATGTTTTAGTTAAAACTCACGGAAGAAATAGCCCTATTTACCGATATTCACACCAAATGTCACAGAAATTATACATTTTGGTTATGACAACATCTTACCTGCACTTGTGCAAGATAACGGGTATTTCATGGCTAATATTTTACCAATAATGAACATCAAAGACCCAAATAACACAATTTCGGAAAAAATAATAAAAACCACACCAACAATAAAAAGTAAAAGAAATTTGAAGTGACATGCTCATGACATACCCGCCAAAACTCTTTCAGTTGTCAGTTTTCAGTTTGACAATTTGCGTGTTCCTAAACTGTTACCAGTATACTGGCCTAATCGCTTAGGCCAATGATCGCTTAGGTTTAAGATATTTTGATTTATGCCACACTTGACAGTACACTGATATTTTTTAGAAACGCAACCAATATGTATCCGTGATGCCAACTTGCTGATAATTTCATATCGGTGGGGAACCAATAGAAAATCTAGAAGTGTCTATCGTCGCGCCGTCTGGTGGAGATTAAAAGTAAGAAAACCTCTCATTAAAAGACGTTGTCACGTCAAAAAATTAAGGGGTAATTGTAACATAACAAAGTCTGGGGTATAAAACAGGACGACGAACCTGCCTTCTACCCAAAAAACGTTTGTGACTTCGCACATGTGTTCAATAGCCATCTTTCTCAAACACTCGCCGGTATTGAAGTTCCACACCTACATCATATTTTGGTTGTAAAAAATTAATACTTACTCATAATTTTTACTACATTAGCTTAGACAATAACCTAACTTATATTATTTATCATGATAAAACTAGTTATTTAGGATTTGAATACGTTATTTACTAAGTTTCCGTAAGATCTTGGTGACTGGTGTATCTAAGTATATTTTGATAAACTTGACAAACAGTATTTAAGGCAATTTTTGACCCATCATTCCTATCATTATGCTTTCAAGAAAGACGTAAAACGTAGCGATTATATTCTCTTGGGAAAGACGCATTATTTACCGACCTTCGAGAAGGAGGAGTTCTGGCCGATTGGAGTCGTCTACAGAAGGTTCCGAGGACGACTTCCGAACACGTCGCGCCCCACGTCGCAGACAATAAGTATGTGTTTAGTGTTTTAGTGGTATTAGTTTTAGTATAATTGTATGTATGCTAGTCTATAAGGTATTTATAATATGGGCCAATATGCCTGATTTAAATAAATAAATAAAATAAAATAATGATAGGAATGATGATGTCTCTAAAAATGGCACCAATCCCAGGATTTCCATTAACAGTCCTAGGTGGACGCAGCGTACTAGGGGCTCAGCGGTAGATTTTATTAAGGAGCCTACACTCATAGAAAATCTAAGTCCAGCGCTGCTTCCATACCTTAAGCGTGCCGTCTCTGGCGCCCGTCAGCAGTAGCTGGTGGGCGGGGTCGAAGCACGCCGCCGTCATCTCCACCGGTATCACCTCGCCCTGCACCACCCACGTGTGCGCGTCACGCACTATCGCATTGCGCTTGCCTGTAAGCGTAAGACGATAAAAAATAACGTGATAATATTATTTCAGTTTTCGAGCTGGTGATCTCAACGTGAAGCATCACTGAAGGTTTTTCTACGCCACGAATTAGTCAGAATCGATTTCGCTAAAACACTGCACTATAAGTCCCAACTTACGCAGATCTGAATTAAGTAATCCGGGGTTAAAAATTAGATCCTCGTAGTAACAAAAAATACTTGTGATATTTGAACACAGAGTTAACTTAAGCCCATTTGGACATATTTCCGTACAAGTAGCTACGAGTATTACTAACCCGTGAGTAGGTCCCAATTAATGATGATACTATCCATGCCGACGGTGATGACGAGGCGGAAGAGCGGATTGTAAAGGACAGCGGCGACGGGCTTGGCGTGCGTGCGGCCGTCCGTGCGGTCGGTGTGCTCGCGCCGCCCCACCGCCAGCCGCGCCAGTTTAGCTCCGCCCAGTAGCAGCTCGCGCGTGTAGCCGCGGTATAGAGCGGCCAGCGGCGCGTGAGACCCCACCTCCGCCGGCACGCCCACGTACGTCTGGTGCAGTCATAGAAATATTTACAACGTCTTTACGAACTTGGTCAGTGGTCACTGGTCACTAACCGCCGGAAGCGACACTTTTAAATACTTAGCATCCATTCAGCGACATTCCAAAGCCCTGCTAGTCAAACTACTAATGTTTTCTTATAATTTGCTTAATCAATATCCTACATTTTGAAACTAACTTAAATGACTAACGACTATTAAATTTTTGATGTGCTGCTCACCTGAACACATAACTGCGAGTGCAAGTCCCAAACCTTGACGGCGCGGTCGCGGGACACAGAGTAGACGGTGGCAGGGTCGGGCAGCACGAGCGCAACGACTGCCGAGCGGTGGCCGTGCAGCTCGGCGGTGGGGCGCGTCGACACGAACGCGCTCCACACTCGCACCACGCGGTCCAGCCCTCCCGACACCACCACGTGCCGCTGTGTGTCCGCCGCGAAACATTGTACACCCTGCGCACCACCGACATACTATGATTACTCAAGTTCCTACTAGCCAAAAGGAGACGGAGAAAAATAGACTAACTGATATTATATTCATAAATAATTGAAAAATGTAAAATATCAACTAAGTAAACTCTAAATTTTGCTCTAGAATTCTAAAATAGTATCTACAGACGTAGTTGAAGTAATTGTACGTTCGCACGATCAAAGTGCGCTGCTAAACGGTACAGCGAGTCAAGGGATAACACCGCAACATTGAACTAGTTAGGTTAATTATTATAGCTGCAGGGTACAGGCTTTAGCTGTCGTATACATGCCTTTTCAACTCTGAACACGCTGTATACTTTGGCGGTGAGGTCTCGCAGCACCATGGCGTCGGGGCAGGCGGCGCAGGACAGCACGCAGCCGAGCGTGTCGTACCAGCGCACCTGCCGTACCCACCCGCTGTGCACGCCCGTCAGCTCCACCAACCGCATCGGTATGTTCGACACCTGATTATGATGGGATACCAATGCACAATGATATGTAAAGTACCCCGCAAACGATCAAATTGTTTGTCAAATTTTACGTGTTTGTCAAACAGTTTGATAGTGTACAGCTTTGTTTGAAGCGTTTGTTACGTGTTTGAAGAAAATTCTGATTTGCGTAGCGTTTGACAAACGTGTTTGAACGTGTTCCGCTGTATTTGTCAAACAAGATCTCATGATCTCAAACCGATTCTAGCTAATTGTTTGACAAACTTGTTTGATGCACGTTTATTCGTCTGCGCTGCTGTTTGATGAAAACGTAAATTACATCAAACATGTTTGTCAAACAAATTTGATCGTTTGCGGGGTACCTACTTAACGATAAGTTTACTATCAGAGAAGTTGATTCATAGGCAGATAGCGGACCTACGTCAATTGGTCGGCTTATGTCAAATCAATGTTAGCTGTAGGTTATGTTAATTCAATATTAGGTCCGTCATCTACCTATGAATCAATTTTTTCGATGGTACAAAATACGAATGTATGTAGGCTAAGTGTCTCTGGTAAGAAGCTATGCTTACATACTGGTACACGTCGTTGATTAAGATAATCGACTTTAACTATCAGTTATGAACTGAGTAAGAACCTCAGGGTGATTATTATTTTTCTTGCGACAGCATTGAAACAGGCGAAAGTTTTGCAAATCCCCCTGTTGCATTGCCGTTCCAAGATACAAAGTCCCGCCGCTGGGTTAATACAGTCAACTGCGTTAAGTATTACTATATTTTGACGTATTTACTCGTTTCTGCAAATCGCGATGTCTGATCTGTACGAGGCTGGCTCCGGGCGTGTTACGGAAGGGACCGCGGTCCACGGGCGAGAACGTCAGTACACGGACGTGGCCGCCCGAGTCTCCGCACACCAGCACACACTCCTTGTTGGCGTCCTGCTGGAAGAAGTAATCCAGGGAGCAGATCTGTAACAGAAAATTGTATCTGACTTCGTAAGCTATATAAGTGTTCATTGTTTTTTTATAGGTATGTATTTTCTTATCAAACCTCTGTTACAATTGCAGTGAACAGTCATGCCAGTGACGGTCGTAATATTGTGTTGAAAAAAAAGTCATATTCTACAAATCTGATGAGATGCTGAAATGGAGAAATGTCTAATATAAATAATCGGCCAAGTGCGAGTTGGACTCGCGCACGATGGGTTCCGTACCGTTATAGAGCAAATTAGGCCAAAATTTGTGTATTTTGTATGGGAGCCCCCTTAATTTTTTATTTTATTTTAATATTATTATTAAATATTAAAGTACACATATGACTAAGGACCTTGACAAAAATTCAAGTACCTACAGCAAAAAAGGCCAAAAAAATCACGTTTGTTGTATGGGATTAGTTTAAATACATAAGTATAAATTATTGTATTAATTTTATTTTGTTTTTAGTATTTGTTGTTATAGCGGCAACAGATATACATAATCTGTGAAAATTTCAACTCTCTAGCTATTACCGTTCTTGAGTTATAGCCTGGAGACAGACGGACAGACATCGAAGTCTCAGAAATAGGGTTCCGTTTTTACCCTTTGGGTACGGAACCCTAACAACAAAAGAGACGAGCTCTTACCATGTGCTCCCAACTGCTGATAACGAGTCTCAGCGTGAAGGTTTTGGCCGTACAGTCGTAAAACCGCAGGTCCCTCTCCGTGGAGCTGGTGACGATGATGTTCACGTCGGGCATACTTGTCATGTCGGTGACCCATGTTGCGCACACCTTTAGACTAGCTGTATAAGAAAGATACATTGCTGGTTTTTCTAGCTAGGCTAATTCCTTAAAGGCTTAAACGATCGTAGACATGTAGATTGCAGATAAGAGGTCATTACTTAATTTCATTGAATAAATGCATATTTCTAGTAGAACTTGGCATAAGAAATCATTTTTACCCATAACATAAAAGAAAAGCCTATGATTGATAAATAAAGTCGATTAAAAAATACGAGTTTATATTTTTTTATTTGTACTGACGAAAACGATTTTGCGGTACTTCCGATTTGGATGTGACGTCATCATACTTGTTATTTAATATTTTTTATTTAAGTAATGCGCTGTGGGCTGGGGTTCAAATCTATAAAGCCACAAAACAAAAATATTTTACACTATTAATTGTAAATGTTTGTGTACATAAATAATAAGAATAGGTACGCCTAAAAAGGTTTTTAAAATATATTTTTTGACTTATTCAAATATAGGTACATCAATTTATATATTATATCTCCATTAACACGTAGTTTGGAAAGGAAACGGCCAAAACATTTCTCTGAAAGTTTTCAACATGGCAATGTTAACTTTCTATGGTAATAGTAATTTCTCATTTCTTGTTTATTTTTTTTTCTAATCTTTTGGCACTTTTAGACTAAAAGGGCCCATTCACGGCAGTCCGCCGTGCAGGACTGCAAATGAATATAGCTCACTGATTGGTCCTGTGTTTCCGGTCGGCAACACAAAGTGTGGAACAATCAGTGAGCTATGTTCATTTGCGGTCCAGCACGGCGGACTGCCGTGAATGGGCCCTTTCATACGTTTAGCACGTAATTAAACTTTCAATGAAAATTAAAAATAGAGTTTCGTTTTTTGTTCTAAGTCCCGGCTCTTGTTATGTAGTTTTCATACTTTTTGAATATAAACTTGACATTTAACAGCGACATATGACAGCACTTCTAGCACAGAGTATAAAATACTAGTAATATGACGTCACACTATGGCGGGCCGTGGCGGACTGTGTTTTTGGCGGAATTTAAAATGCGTATTTTTCAATCAACATTTTTATACAACATTAAAATAATAGTTTTTTCGTAATAAGGAATGACTAAAAACGATTAGCATGAAGAAAAAAATGAGGTCAAGTAGCCTAATAGGCTACTAGATCTCATTTTTTTTAGATACGGCAGATAGTACTTACGGTTAACAGAAAACGTTGACCGTAACAAGGTTAAATCCAGCGACCACCAGTTGAGCATACCATCGCGGCTCATCGTAATGTATTTCCCTTGCATGCGATCTACGCTGCGATCCTGAAATGCATTTGTCATTCAACAAGCCTGCTTAGAGGCTTCAGCAATAGGTACCTAGAGTAATTTATGTACCCTACTAATCCCACTAATATTGGCGAAAGTTTGTACATGTATGGATGTTTGTAACTCTTTCACGCAAAAACTGCCTAATGGATACCTATAGCTTAAAGATCAGAATAACACACAGGGTTTTATTTTAATTTTTAACCGACTTTCAAAATGGAGGAGGTGCTATGCTAGTTTTTTATGTTCAACGATTACTCCGCCGTTTGTGACCTAATTTTCAAAATTTTTCTTTTGGTGTATAGGGTATCATCCCAATTTGGTACCATGTTCACAAAAGTGGTGACCTGATGAAGATTGAAGGGTTCCATGAGTAATCGAGGGAACTCCATAAAATTTATATGGAAACACGTGGTGACTTCGGTTTATATGCTACCAACAAGTAGGATTTTGCACCAAGGTATACCATAGTTGGGAAGGTGCTGAGAGAACTCCTGACTGTTTGTATTATAAATGCAAAAGTGTGTCTGTCTGTTGCTTCTCCACTCTTAAACGTCTGAACCGAATCAGATTAAATTTGGTACCTATGGAGATACTTTGAGAGACAGGAATTAATGACATAGGATCAAGCCTCAAGGGCGTCGCCAAGGGGGGTAGGGGGGGACAGTTTTCAACTGAGATCAACGGAGTTGCGGGCGTCATATTATAGCTTTATTTTTAACATAAAGTACTAGCCTGAGCTACATCGGGACAGAAACATATTCTTGTGATTGAATGCCTGTGATGAGACCGTATGACCGTAGGCGATTCCGTTATCGGTAGCTGAAGTGATGCTCGTTGATTTTCTGGATCATTTGCAAAAAATCCTAGCATCAAATGAGACACGAATTCACTCCAATCGATTCTACCACACCGGTTTGAATTTATCTGAAATATAAGCACGTCGCTAAAAATAATAAAATAAAATAGTTATTAATGGTAAAAGAGTATCTGGATATTTCATTCGCTGTTCGTATTAATGCTAGAAACTAAAAAGTATAATAGCGCAATTAATTCACCTGGCGGCTAGCCTGGGCCACCACCTGAACTTATAATAGCTGTGGCCCGCGACTTCGTCCGCGTGGACTTCAGTTTATAGTTGTTCCCGTACATCGATTGAACAGTTTACGCGCAAATCATAAAGGTACATTTTGTGGGAACCGTACATTTTTCCGCGACAAAATATATCCCTTGTCCTTCCCGAGACTCAAAGTATCTCCATAGTCATACCAAAACTCATCAAAATCGATTGAATAGTTAACGCGCAAATCATAAAAGTATATTGTGCGGTAACCGTACATTTTTCTGGGACAAAATGTATCCTATGTCCTTTTCTTAGACTCAAAGTATATCTACTTACTAGATGATACCCGCAACTTCGTTGCGCCAAAATTCGTTTATCGCGCGGGAACCGTACATTTTTTCGGGATAAAAACTATCCTATGTCCTTTCTCGGGACTCAAAGTATCTCCATACCAAATTTCAGCAAAATCGGTTCAGCGGTTCGAGCATGAAGTGGTAATAGACAGACAGACACACTTAGTATGGATACCAAATTTCAGAAAAACCGGTCTAGCTGTTCACGCGTGATGTCGTAACCAAGGGAAATATGGATTTATTTTTATTATATTTTATAGACGTTCCGCGCGGCTTCGCTCGCGAAAATTAGATATTTCACAGACAAGTTAGTCCACAAAAAATAGCCTATGATCCTTCACGTGCTCTACTTCCTATCTGACCCAAATAACAGAAAAATTTCTCTAGTAGTTCGTGAGATAAGCCCTTTCAAATAATTTCCCCCGTGTTTTTCACATTTTCCTCTATTGTTTTGCTCCTATTAGTCTTAGCGTGATAAAATATATCCTATAGCCTTCCTCGATAAATGGGCTATCTAAAATGGAAAGAATTTTTCAAATCGGACCAGTTGTTCCTGAGATTAGCGCGTTCAAATAAGCCCTTTCAAATAATTTGCCCTGTTTTTTTCCACATTTTCTCTAATCCTTCGCTTCTATAAGTTTTAGCGTAATAAAATATAGCCTATAGCCTTCCTCGATAAATGGACTATCTAACACTGAAAGAATTTTTCAAATCGGACCGGTAGTTCCTGAGATTAGCGCGTTCAAACAAACAAACAAACAAACTAACTAACAAACTCTTCCGCTTTATAATATTAGTATAGATAACAGTTACAGGTATTGGCGAAATCTCTCTTTCTCTCTCCTCTACGAAGCCTTTAAGAAAAGATTTATGTTATGTATGTATAGTTACATAGGATAGAAGGCGCACCTACGAGCGCGCCCTGTCGGACATTTAATAAATCAGTGTGCAACTAGCTACCATGTTTGATGCATCCTTGCAATATAAAACAATTTCAAATGTCCTTAACATTAAGTATTAGGCATTAGTAAAATGGGACAAAAACTATAACTTTTCTCAAAATTAATGAAGATCCTACCTTCATGAACAGTATGTTGAATTCATCGTCGTCGTATTCTATGTTTAAAAGCGTCTGCAACAGCTCTCGGAATTGCTTTGGCGTTAGCTTGTTGCCATACGTGGTGAATGCTTTCTTTAGTTTTATAATATCGGTTACATTACATCGCTCATGTAACGGAGCATTTTTCCAACGTTGAATTTGTGGAGATAACGTAGTACTTCGTTCAGATTTAACCGAAAGTGAAATTTCTAACAGCGTGTCCTCATGATCCATCGTTATTTTATTTAAATCATTAATTTTTATTACTGTTATATCACACAAATATTACTAAATTGTGGAAATGGTTTACAATTTACAAACAATCTCCATATCGTACGATGTATTATTTTTACTGACCTCCATTCATATTTCTCTATGCCTGCATTGTATGCAAAGATAATATAAATCACTACGTTTATTGTATGGAGACACTGATCTCTATTATACAAGAGATCTCCAAGGAGATCTCAGATCAATGTATGGAGATCAGTGATTATTTTCCTCTATGATGTCGTGACATTTTTAAATTCAGGTATTCCCTTTGGGTACTGACCTCCATTAATAATGGAGGTCAGTGCCTTTGGGCATTCCGCAATGTATTCCGTATTTATCTTTGTATTTATCTTCAATAACGGTCAAAACGGTCCATATTTTCTTATGTCAATGGTCCAAGCAACGTTTGAAAATAAAGTATTTCAGGTTGGCTGATTCTGTGATATGTCGTCATCCCTTCTCTTCTGGGCCTGTAGACAAGTGGC
Organism: Lysandra bellargus; assembly: GCA_905333045.1. NCBI lineage: Eukaryota > Metazoa > Arthropoda > Insecta > Lepidoptera > Lycaenidae > Lysandra > Lysandra bellargus. The sequence goes on from HG995326.1 coordinate 8,430,968, forward strand.
AAAGCGCTAACGCTAACGCTAGCGCTACAAAATGTATGCGATTTGACATAAGTCATCGCTTCGCTAGCGAATACTAATGTCAAATCCATACATTTTGTACCAGATGTCTACGGGGGCAGTCTGGGCTGTCTGACTGCCGCGGCCGGTAGTAACCCGGACTCTAACCAGAAGAGCAAGAATGACGACATATCACAAAATCAGCCGACCTGAAATACTTTCTCGAAAACGTTGCTACCTCCTATACTATAATAGTTGGGGAGGAGAAGAAGGGATTTCGGAAGTAGCTCGAGCGTATCAGATTAAGCTTGCATAGGCTTCTGACACGTGTCTAGTTATCATGGTATAGACATCAGATTTCTCACGTGGTGGGTATTTTTTTTTAAATATTGAAATGTCGTTGGATCTGTCAGATTAAGATAGGGGATATTTAGTATACCCCAAAAAAGCTTCCATATAAAGCACTGACGATTCAAAGGTTAGGTGAGCCCGTAAGGACATTTTAAAATATAAAAAAATAAAGCTTAATATTTTCTAAGCTTCGCAGATATTTTATTTTGCTCTAAACTAAATGATTTAGTCCTTGTTGTCTAAAATATATTTATAATTTACCTAAATAAGCAATTTTCTGAATATATTTTCTTTTTCAAAACTTTAAAATGGCTGCAGTTTCTGAACCCACCGCTCAAATAAAAAAACGCTCTTATTTTTTTTAATCAGCTTTACCTAATATACAAAATCTACTAGGTCTCCATGACGCTCGAGTGACTACAATAATAGCACCCTCCCCTCCTCTACTATAAGGTCTTTCATCTTTGTTATATATTTATGGTAGACATGGGTTATGTATAGCCGTATACTTTAAAGGTAATAGGTATTAGGTATGGGTGTAGGTTTACCAGAATCTGATGGCAATTCTTGACAGCAGATTTTCAAATCAGTCGCTATAAGAAAAAAAAAGTTTATTTTCTCACTTTTTGCCATCAGATTCTGGTAGACCAGCTATCCCCAACCCGCGGCCCGCCGGGACTTTATCTGTCGCCCGCGTGATGTTAGGCCATTTTGAAATTCACGTCCACCGGCAAAATAATGTAGTCGTCGTGAAAATCGTGAATTTTTTTCCAGTTTTAAATCGTTAATTTTGAGTAACGACATTTTATAACCCTAAAAAATTTTTGTTGCAGCCCGCGACACCAAGACCAAAACAATATGTTTGTGGCCCGCATGAAAAAAAGTTGGGGACCACTGTGGTAGACCTTATACCTTATACCCACCATGTAAAATATCTTGCATTAGTTGCATAATACAGTTGATAAAAGCTACCAGCTATGCTATGTACAGTAATGAGAGATTTTCTTAACTTTTTAATTTGATTGTCAAACAGTTTCCATTTTAGTAACTAGATGGCGTATGGGTAGAAAACTATCGGTAATACCAAGGAATACCATCAATAATTGCTACAAAACTGGGTAAAAGAATGTAAAACTTGATACATTTCAATTTGAAAACGACGCCATAATATTCCAATGACTAGGATAACAAAGGTATTACAACGATGTTTTAATTAAAACTCACGGAATAAATAGCCCTATTTACCGATATTTACACCAAATATCACAGGAATTATACATTTTGGTTTTGACAACATCTTACCTGCACTTGTGCCAGATAACGGGTATTTCATGGCTAATAGTTTACCAATAATGAACATCAAAGACCCAATTAACACAATTTGGGAAAAATTAATAAAAACCACACCAACAATAAAAAGTAGAAGGAGTTTGAAAGTGACATGCCCATGACATGCCCGCAAAAACTCTTTTAGTTGTCAGTTTTCAGTTTGACAATTTGTGTGTTCCTAAACTGTTACCAGTATATTGGCTTAATCGCTTAGGTTTAAGATATTTTGATTTATGCCACACTTGACAGTACACTGATATTTTTTAGAAACACAACCAATATGTGTCCGTGTTGCCAACCTACAGATAATTTCAGATCGGTGGGGAACCAATAGAAAATTTAGAAGTGTCTATCGTTGCGCCGTCTGGTGGAGATTAAAAATAAGAAAACCTCTCTTAAGCATTTAAATAAATCATTGTGCAATAAAGCAACGGCATAAAAAAAACTTTTGATACAATTCTATTTGACAGATTAAATATAGAAAACATAGAAATGGCTGTATGGGCAACGCTCCCTTTGCCTGTCTTGACCGGGACGAATAAAAAAAAACCTACTTGACAGTGTCAATTGACAGCTGTCTCAAGCTTAGAGCAAGCAACCTAAAATTCTTGTTCATTTTCTAGATTAATTTCATATTTTGCAAAAAGGTATTAACTGCCTAAAATCTGAGCTGAAATTAATCCAAAATGTTTATTACTGTAAAATTATTAGCAAATAAACACCCTTCTTTTATTGCGCGAACAGTTTTTGTCAAAAATAATGACGTAGATGATGCATGCAGACTTATAAACAGAATCATGGGCAAGGAAGGTTTGTTGGAGCAATTCAGATTAACAAGATATTATGAGAAACCATTCCAGGTATGTGTAATGACCTAATGTGGTAGATAGATAATAGATATACAGTCAAAACCGTTTATGGCGATATCGTTTAGAACAACATACCGGTTAAATTGACCAAAATCAAAGGTCCCTGCTGAATGCTATATGACCACCTGTCACTGGTTATTACAACTATCGGTTTTTACGACTAAATATGAGTAGTCCCTTCGATGTCGTTATAACAGATTTTGACTGTATATAGTTCACCCTGCATGGTCGCGCACCAGAATGGGACGGGAGTGGTCGCGCGAACTACATATGTGGTCCAATATTAAATAAAGATAAAAACATGGTAAATAATAGTTTATTTATTTTCTTTATTAAAATATAATAAGTACCTATATATACATCTTATTCAGAAAAAATCCTCAAAAATTAATCACGACCTCTGTATTAAAAGTAATTAAAATAAAAAAAATAAAGAGCTTGACTGTGCTTGATACTTTTTGCTATTGCCATTGACTTCATTCAACCACACCTCAATGTATGCAGCTTGTTGTTCGGCTATTTTTTATCTATAAATATAAAGTAATATTATTTTAAAACAAATCAAAATTATAAAGAGTTTATTTTACTAGTATATACTAATATAATATTTAAATACTTATACAGAAAAAAAATACTTGTATGTAATGAGTCGCGCAGACTACACTAATTGTAGTCCACAATATTTGAGGGGCTATTGCGTTAGATAGGTCATTTGGAAGTACCTAGAGGCGCAAGAGACGCACACTTACAGTTTTTGATAAATTTTTGATTTTGTTTGTGTGGACTATAACATATTATTATGTACCTAGTCCACGTGACCACTCCAGGGTAAAAAAAATACTTGTTTATTAAGCATGGATTTACTTCAACCAACTGACTATTCACAAGCTTTACTGTTAATAATAATATTTTGTTACTTTTTAGACCAGACGAAGAATTAATCACGAAAAGTGCAAGGCTTTATACAATGAAGACATGGAAAGAAAAATACAGTTTGTATTGAGAAAAAATAGGCATGAACCATTTCCTGGATGTCACTAAAAGTGAACATTATTATTATTGGGTTAAAGTAATGCTTAGTTTAGTGATTGTTAATATGTTAAATAAAATATAATAGTATGCAATTACACTTTATTAATAACAAAATAATTAGAGATAGAGTAAATCTTTTCCAAAAGTTTTATATTATACATGTATTGTCAGACACTGGCTTGCAACCTATCTTATAATATAAATACTGCAGCAATAAGACAAGGACTAGAAGAACAGCTTGGCACAGAATATAGCCCAGTGGGCTTGCGTAGGGTCACATGTAGCTAATACATGATTCTCGTCTTTTCACATAAAAATGATATCTGTAGCATCTGTGACATGTTTTGATACCACAACGATAGCTCAGACCTCCTTGAGGTTTTCCTTTGCAGTACTTTAGTCCACATGGATACCAATTAACGCACACCTAAAAAGTAAAATTAAGATGAAAGTATTTTCTATCTTTCTAGGTTGTACTGTCAAAATTGTGGTATTCCCTAATTTTACTTTTTAGTATTACTAACCTCAAGGTGACAAATGCATGCTTTTGTAGCATTTGTTTCTGCTACACAAACTCCAACCTCAGGAAATCCATCTGATGTTTCAGACAGAGCATTGGCAGGAAATTGTGTAACTTCTGCTGTGTATGATTGTTCAACACCTAAAATGATTTATTTAAAATTTAAAACAAGTTTATCATTAAATGATGTGGTAAAAATGTGTTGCTATTACAGTCAAAATCTGTTATAACGACATTGAAGGGACTACTCATATTTAGTCGTAGAAACCGATAGTTATAACAACCAGTGACAGGTATAAATAGGAATAATAATATGTATATTCATGTAGGAAATTAAATCACATTTTTCATACGATTTGTCTTCGACATTGATTTGTTTTCCTTTTGTTTGCGACATGTTACAATTTTCACAGTTAACTCAATATATTCTGGTGCCTTGTGTAAAGATAAGTAATAAACTGACCATAGAGTAAAACTGACTTAAGAGATACATGACGAAGCGGACCTTGAGGCTATGGCATGCATGTGCTTTGTTTCTAAGGATGTCGCCATAAAGAGTTTAGACTGTAATTATTTATTAGATGAATAAACTTAATTTGAAGTAATATTATTACTAGTATACACAACAACATCCAAAATAAATAAATAAAATAAAATATCAGCTGGCTGATTCTGTATCGTACATATGTGAGTTAATCACTGAGTTAGTAATGAAACAGAGAAGTGAGTAACGGAAAGTCTCACTTTTGTATGCAAGTGAATACAAAAGTGATACTCTCCATTACTCACTCCTCCATTTCGTTACTAACTGAGTGATTAACTCACAAATGTATGATACAGAATCGGCCAGCTGTAATCAAGTTATCATGAATAAAACTAACCAGGCCGAGGTGCCCATCTAGTCAAGTCCGAAGTACGCAAATAAACTTTATCCCCTGCTGGTGCACAATGTCGAGCAGCTGCAGGTGACAGCAAGCGAGTTGCGCGGCCAGCCCATGCTGTTGCCGTTGTTTGTCGCCAACCTTTGTCTTCCTCTGCAACTCTTACAGTTCCAGGATTTTTCTAAGAATAAGTGATAAAAATATGTTTCTCACATCTCCATCCATAACAATGAAATCCTACAGGAACTATTGATCTTCTCAAAATAAATAAAAAATGCCTTTGCCCTACCCTGTGCTTTACTTTTGGATTAGAGCCAAAATTGGTTGTGGTTGGTGAGTGAGTGGTTGCAAAGCTTATATGGTGCAAACAAACAGAACCTGTGCTCTTCATGGATTCTATATTAGAATCTATAGAAAATCAGAAAGTGCTAAAGTGACTACATAATATTATTGAAATCATAAAAGTCACATTTAGTTATATTAACTTCATCCTTTATGATAATACTAAACATTGTATCTTTTATACCTGTCTTAATTTGGCCATAGCATCAGGAGCTATAAAATCAGCTTGTGCAGCATGAGTCAAGAAACATAGAGTTTGGTAACCCGTTTGTCCAAGCTCTTCTTCACCAGGAATTATGACTTTCATTGCTTCAACTTCCTGTAAGTATACTAAATTGTTATCACAATGACGAGCTTAGGAAAATAATACTTCAAGAAAGTTATTACATATTATTTACATTTGTGAAATCTACGAGTTGCGATACAAATACGCCATCTAAGCGTAAAAATTCTAGAGTCACTGTGTCTTCTGATACATTTGCCACTATTGCCTCTTGCATTACATCACCACCCTTAAAATATAAAGTACGGGTTATTATACAATTTTTAACATGATTGTAAAGATCACGACAAACTTCTGTTATTGTATGAGTTACCTGATTCTTAACATTTATCAAAAGCTGTAAATTGGTTTGTTGGAAAAACATGTACAAAATAATAACTTTCACTGTAATTTTTTCCATTTTCTTTTTCACTGTATTTTTTACAAATTATATTCGTTAACCATTCTTATAAAAATCACTTTTAATTCAATCATAAATAAACTAACGTTAGTTCTTCTAGGCCTGTATTCACTTTGATTAGTGCAAGTGCAAGTGACTAGTAATTGAGGCAGTGGAGTGCAGGTGTGTAGTGCAAGTAGTGTCCAATTCTTGTTTAGTGGCTCTTTAGTAATTTAATTTAGTAAATTCAGTAGCTGTAGCTGTCAACACGAGCGTCCAAGTTTCAAAAATAAAACTGCCATTTTGATGTGTCCTTCATTTTTAATATTGGTTTTATTAAAAACGAGCTTTTGCCCGCGGCTTCGCTCGCGTTAAGAAGTATTGTTATATACAAACTTTGATCCCCTATTTTCACCCCTTGGAGGTAGAATTGATCAAAATCCTTTCTGCCTCATGATGATGCCTAATGATCAAAAACCTGCATGCAAGATTTCAGCCCGATCGGTCCAGTGGCTTGGGCTGTGCGTTGATAGATTAACATGTCAGTCAGTCACCTTTGAGTTTTATATATAAAGACCACGAAGTATTTTTATATGTCCTTTCCCAGGACTCAAAGTATCTCCATGCCAAATTTCAGCAAAATCGGTTCTGACTTCTGAGGTATAAACGTGAAGAGGTAACAGACAGACAGACACACATTCGCATTTATAATATTATTAGTATATTAGTAAGTAATAAGTATGGATTAGTATGGAAGTAATTGAAAGGGTGTCCTTTTGTACTTTTAATAGGTATATTATTTAATAATTATATACTATATCTATGGACGCTTCACACGGCAGACCACGTCAGTCTGGTCCATAAAGTTAATATACCTAGCGGAATAATAGTAACAATCTCGAGCTGTCAAACGAAACCAACATTGGTTTTCATCTGTCACGCACTTGCACTCGCAAAAAATAGAACACGCTTTTAATCACGTTACTACGCAGCCGACTAGTCATTTGCACTAATCAGTCGCTGTCCACATTACTTTCTACTAATCACTCATCACCTGTACTAGTCACCTGCACTTAATCACTAATCAAAGTGAATACAGAACTAATCACGTTACTACGCAGCCGGCTAATCACTTGCACTAAACAGTCGCTGTCCACACTTACTTTTTCCTAATAACTAATCACTTGCCCTAATCACTTGCACTTATTACTAATGAAAGTGAATACGGGCCATAAAATCTAAGTAGTCTGTGCCAGGGGCTGTGCACTTCTGTGTCGGTGAAACACAGACTATTAGGGGATACTAACGTAATAGCGGTGAAAGCTCACCCACACATAGATAATTTTACACTAGTTGCGCTGGTTCGAATGTTTGCCACTATTAAAAAGAATCCATTATGGTAGTTTTATTTTTTCAATTTCATCATGTTTTCTTAGAAAATATTTGAATTGATTGATATTTCTGCAAATTGTTTTAGACAATTTAATTGGCAAAACATCAAAGTTGTTTAAGTTATTACGAACTAAATGCTATGTCATTCTGTGAACAAAATTAGAAATAAAATATTTGTATTTTCATAGACATCTGTACTGGCAACATAAATATTTACTTCGTTAGCTGTGGTTAGTTTCAGGTGGACGAAATTCCCGAACAAAAAAAAATTTGGGTTCCAAATTTAAACGTAGCAACTGTACCCAATCAGATAATCTGTGCAAGGTCGACTGTGATTGGCTGATAAAAAAGACCATAGAGAATATAAACTACATGAGAAAAAAGACGAAGAAGGAGTTTAAAATTCAAAGTTCGATTTTCATTTTGTGAAAATTATTTTGTAGCAACTCATACAAAAATTGTAAATTAAGTGGATTAATTAATGAAAAACGAAAAGTAAGCCATTGTAAAATGTAAATGTAACCGTAAATTGATAAATTGAAGCAAAACATAACTATGTCATACCATGTTCTAATACAAAGTATGTCGCAGTATTATTTGCATATTTGTACAATAATTTACAACATAAACTATATTAATATGAAAAAGATAGATTATTATTTCATAGAAAATATTATAATGTATATCAGTATGCAGTTAATTTGGAAAATGTTAAAATGTGTATATTGTTTTATTGTAATAATACATAAGGTTGATAAGTATACTTAATAATTTATGTAAACTGTATGGAAATGTAGTAAATGAAAAATGTTTCATTAATTTCAGATTTTTAGGTCCCTATACTAGTTTGCAACATTTTAGTCTGCAAGCAATAGCTGGAGAAGGAAGGTATGGGATTATGAGTGGTACGGCCACCAAGGAAAAATCCTCTGATCAAGACGTGAGGTGGTATGCAGCTGGCCTGAGCCCATGCGATAGATTTCAGCTGTCGTATACAGGGTGTAACAAAACAAAGTAATGATACTTAAGTGTGTTACATGTATAAAGGTGCGCGTCTACTGGATCGGGATCGGAGCATACTGCGTAGGTATGCAGCGGACGGATTTGTTGCTTTGTATGTATGGTACTGACTACTGTGAACTGCACTAGAAGTACTGGAACGTCATTCTGCGCCTAACAAAATAATCGACGACACGACGCGCAGTCCGCACCGTACGCCCCGATTCTGACCTGGTGGACGCGCAGCTTTAATCCCCTCCCTATATAGAGTTTACTGTGTAAGCCAATCAAGTAGTTAGTAGAGTAGCATAGACAGCTATTCTATTATATTTATAAATAAAATACATAAAACTGTACTGTAATATTATAATATTGAGTAATAGAAATCAACAAAAGCTTGTGGATTAAATCTGTTTTATTGTTTAATTTACCTTATTAGCCTATTTATTTAGCTGTGTACAATATTTTTTATTGAAATAAAACATTTATTTGAGCTTATTTATTTTTTATTTTATTTTTTTAATTTTTGGTATGTTTAGAGTGAAAGGTTTTGCACTTAAAAATTTTAACTTCAGTTTCAAATTAAAAAAATAACGGATGTTTATTTTTTTTCTTCTAAGTCCGACCTCTTGTTACGTAGTATACATCCATTACATCCTCTTTGGTTAGTTTATTTTCAAGTGAAATTGTGAGGTTACATTCTTGAATATTTTCTCATATTTTGTTCATTAGCAGCAAATTTACGCTAAGTTGACTATAATTATGTGCTCCGTAAAACTCAGTGTGTGTTTTTATGCCAGTTATAAGCTGAGACACTTTTAAATTGAAAAATAGATTCCTACCATGTTTATATTGTAGTGTGCTTAAGTGTTTTGTTTATATTGAAAAATTGACTTCGAAACTATTTTTATTGTTCGTTAAACAATTAAATTGAGAAATTGATTCTAATCCTAATGTGATAAAGTGTTATTGAATTTCATGCAATTATGATTCATGTGCCTTACCGGAAGTCAATGAAAGTTTCCTTGGGAATAAATAAAAATTTTGAAAAATTGTATAAATCTGTTTTATTTCTATTTGTTTTTATACGATAACTGAAAAAGTGGATCTGTCAGAATATATAATATATTCTGATAGTTCCATTCTTTTGAATTAATTAATAAAGAGTACCGCCACCCCACCCAGCTAAAAATTCAAATTTCCCGCCACAGAGGAATAGTAGAATTTTAAATTTCCCGCCAGTTGACGTCATCACCACTTCAACGCCCTCTGCCCCTACTTCGCAGGTACTAAAGGATTTCTTTCTTTTTCTTTTTCTTCTTTTTTTGGCAACTTGACACAGGGATGCGTATGTTGTGCCACAGACAAGTTAAAAAGGTAAGGAACGGCGGAAGGAGTAAAGGATAACGGAATTTGGAAGAAAGTTAATTAAATCAGTGCGGTAAATTAAATTCTATAAACTAAATAAGATAAACATACTTATTCTAAATATTAATATTATTTAATGTTAAGTAATTAGATATACAACTACATACACATTTATCATTAGAACTAAGAAGTATATTTACAGAAGTAGGAAATGGAATATGGATTAGAGACAAGCTATGATACAATTGGGAATGATCATGGAGGGAACATGAAAGGATAATGTGGTTCAAGTCACCTACTTCTCCACAGTCGCACAAATCATCATCTCTGACACCGATTCTCCTAAGATGCGCTGGAATGCACATATGACCAAGTCTCATCCGAATAATTGACGTTGTTATATTTTTAGAAAGGAAAATTTTAGAAAACCAGGGCTTAGTAGGGATCTCTGGTTGAATTTTACGATACTGTATAGCTTTTGTTTGACTGCTCAAGGCCCATAACTTATTCCAAGATTTCAATAGGGAACCCCGTGCCAGAGAAGCCAAATCATGCGTATAATTATTAAAAGGGAACAAATCACCACTAAAAACAGCCTCTTTTGCCAATTTGTCAGCAATTTCATTGCCAACAATGCCGCAATGGCTTGGTATCCATATAAACGTTATTGAAAAGCCTTGAAGTTTACATTGATATAGAAGGTTTCTAACTTGTACAATAATTGGATAACAATTTTTTGATTTAAAAGGAAATTTAATCAGGGATTGTAGAGCGCTTAAAGAATCTGTAAATATTAGTGTCTCTTTAAGCCTGCCAAGTAAAATATACTCAACAGCCTTAAAGAGACCATAACACTCTCCTGTAAAAACAGATGTTTCAGGCGGAAACTTTACTTTTTGTACAATATTATACTGTAAATGGTAGACACCAACTCCAACACAACTATCTGTAGTATTCTTCGATGCATCTGTGTATATGTGGTGGTAGCCCTGCCAATTGTTATTCGTGATGTACTTAAATATATTGTTAGCGAAATATGTATCAGTTTTTTTAATGCCAATGTCTAATCTAATATCTGGTATAAGCGTTAGTGCTTCATATACTGAATCAAATAATGGAAAATTTTGAGAACGAAAAGTGGGAGCGTCAATGACTAAGAATTTACGATAGCTAGTGAGAAGTAAGGGATGAGATTTATGATGCCAGTATTTATTATTACTATGACACAAATGAAATAAAGTTCTAAGTTTGGGAATTAAGGGGTGATTTTTAAATTGGTAACAACGAACAAAATATTTATCCGCCAGATATTGTCGACGGAGTTGAAGAGGAGGTTCGCAACATTCCAACTGAAGTGCGTTTATGGGAGATGATCTCATAGCTCCGCAGATTATACGCAAGGCTTTCGCTTGTATTTTGTCCATTTTTTGTAAACCAGATACGCTACACGGCTCTAAAAGAAAAGTGCCATAATCTAGGACACTTCTAATTATTGCATTGTAAATTAATTTCATAGTGAATGGGTGTGATCCCCACCAAACACCAGATAAGCACCTTAACATATTTAGAAGCCGCTCACATTTGGCACAGATGTAATCGATGTGTGCGTTGCCATTTAATTTTCCATCCAAATATAGCCCTAAAAATTTGACTTTGTCCTTAACAGGAATCGGTGCACCATCATAAATAATGGTTATCGGGGGAGGCATACGCATTCGGGTAAATAAGACGACGGAACTTTTGTTGATCGATAAGTCTAAACCATGCTTGTCCATCCAAGATTTTAACTGTTTCAAAGCGTTAATAAGATCTCTACAAGCAATATTTATAGAACTATTTATTACATAAATAGCCTTGTCATCTGCATATTGAAGTAATTTTATTATACTTAAATCTAGACAATTTTCTAAGTCGGATGTGTAAATATCGTAAAGTAATGGACTTAAAACTGACCCCTGAGGAATACCTTTCCGAACAGTTCTAGTTTCCAAAGAGTTGTTTAAAACTATTATTCTTTCTATTAAAATATTAATAATGAAATTAACTAAAATTAAAGGCAAACCAAATTGAATTAGCTTTTCTTTTAAGATACTTATGATAATATTATCATAAGCAGAATTTATATCCAAAAAAGATGCAACGACAGATTTATTTTCTGTGAATGCTGTGCGTATATCTGTGGTTAATATGGCAATATTATCTATGGTACCTCTATCTTTACGGAATCCAAATTGTGTATTCGAAAGGAGGTTAGGTATGTTTTTCTACAAACCATTCTAGTCTGTTTTTAGCTAAATGTTCTGCAATCTTTAATAAAACAGAGGAGAGCACAATGGGGCGATATGATGTAGCCAAAGATGGGGGTTTGTTGGGTTTTGGAACTGGGATAACTTTTTGTTTTTTCCATGCAGCAGGTAAATTACCAGATAATAAAATTTGGTTAATTAACTTGAGGTAGTACTGTAAAATTTCTTCATCAGCATGTTGAAAGAAGGAGTATGGAATGCCATCCAATCCGGGAGAAGAATCTTTCAAGTTTTGTACTACCCCTTTTAGCTCTTCTATTGTAAAGAGTGAATCTAGTTCTTCAGAATTTTGTAAAGGAGGAGGTGGTTCGTTAGAAATAGTAGGAGGAGCTAAATTGTCTAGAAACTCAGAAGCTAAAGAATCAGATATAGGGTGAGAAGGAGTGGTGAATGCAGATCTATACCGTCTTATGTTTTTCCATACTATAGTAGGGTGAATACCTGGATTTAATGATAAACAAAAATTTCTCCAGCTTAGTATCTTCTTTTTCCTAAATAATTTCTTAGTATCTTTAAGACAATCAAGATACAGCTGGTAGTTGGCTATGTTTGGATTTAAATTATATTGTTTTTCAATCTTTTTCCTATTCTTAATGGCAACTGTGCATTCTTGATCCCACCAAGGTGGAGATGGTGTATGATGGTGTGAAGATTTTTTTTTTGGAAATGATTCATCAGCAGCTTTAATAAATGCTGAAGTCAAAGCCTCAGCACATAGTGATTCATTTTCTGATGATATTTCGGGAAGAAAAGATAACTGATTTCTGAGCAAAGTTTGAAATTTATCCCAGTTAGAATTACTGTTAATATGGTTTTTTATTGATGCAGACTGATTTGATTTACTTTTATCTTTACCTGGAAATGATAGAATTATAGGAAAATGATCACTGCCATGACTTGACTCCAACACGTACCAATGAAAAACAGATGATAGATTAGGTGAACATATTGACAAATCTGGTACACTACAACCTTCATGAGGAGCAGTGCGACGAGTCGGTTGGCCAGAATTAAGAATACACAGTTTATTATAATCTATTAAGTCTAAAACTTCGTAACCCCATTGATTGTCTTTGTGACTCCCCCATGACTGGTGCTGGGCGTTGAAGTCTCCTAGTATTACCACTGGTTGTGGTAATTGACTAATAATACTTTTTATTTCAGAGAAAATGCAGTATGAAGGATGAGGTATATACAGTGAAACAAAACATGTGTTATTTACAGATGCAGCAATGATTGAAAAATCAGAGTTATGTGGTGGAAGAGGTATGTGATGAAATGATTGATGGTGTTTGATGAGCATGGCTGTACCACCATACCCATCTGATCTGTCTTCCCTGAGACAAGTGTAGCCAGAAATCCTAAAAAGTGATTCCGGCTTGAGCCATGTCTCTTGTAAGGAAAAGACGATAGGTTTGTATTTATTAATTAAAAAAATAATTTCGTGTTTTTTACTAACCACACTGCGGCAGTTCCACTGGACTATGTTGTCCATTGTTGGAAGTGGTATTAATTTGTGATTCAGTGGAGAATATGGCAGCGTTGGACGGTGATAAAGATGATAATGATGTAATCAGTTTGTTTAATGCTAAAATTGTTTCATGTATTGAATCCATGTTAATACCGGGAGCTGGATATGCAGATCCATTATCTCCTACTGGAGGATTATAATCTTTTATTAAACTATTATGTGTTTGTCTGTCATACCCATTTTGTTGTTTCTGTGGCAATTTTGGTTGTTTGAAAACAGTTTTTTTATATGACCGTTGCATTAAATTCAAATTCTGTTTATTATTATTGTTGTTGAAAAATAGTTTTTGTGTATTTACAGGTGATGATGATGAAGAAGTAGATGACATTAATACGTCAGAATATAATTTTGAAATGGGAGGATGTAACTTTGAAGCTTCTGAGTAGGATAGACAATTATGAGCCATTGACTCCTTAATTGATTTTTGGCGTTGGAATTCTGGGCATTTTTTATCAGTTGCAATGTGCGAACCGTGGCAAATACAACAATAAATAGACTCCTCTTCAACTGAGCAACTATCACCAGCATGCCCTTGGCCACACCTAAAACATCTAGGAGTTGACCGACATTGGTTTTTGACATGTCCATATCTACAGCAATTGAAGCACTGTATTGTAGGGAATATATATAAGTCTACGGGAAGTGCATTATAGCACATGAAGACTCTCTTTGGTAATGTCTGTCCGTCAAATGTTATTACCACAGATTCGGTGTTATTAAATTGAGCGGTTCCATTCACTATTGTTTTTTTCTTTAACCTTCTGATTTTTAATATTTCACCACATCCAATTGGTAAAGTAATATTATTAATAACATCATCATCGGACCAATCAGCAGGTATACCTCTAACTAATCCTATTCTACTTACCTGAAAGGTTGGAATAAAAGATTTAAATTGTTCCGAGTTAAATTGAGGGTTACTTATAAAACTATTGGCTTCATTATATGAAGAAAAGGCTACAGATAATCGGTTTCTGGCTATTTTCTTAATACTACCATCTACAATATTTTTAATGTTATTTGTTTTCAAGTAATGGCCAAAAACTATAGGGTGAAAGTTTATGTTTTCATTAGGTGACTTTGGTACCTTTTGTATATGGACAATATACGGAGAGGAGTCTGTATCTTTATACAGCATCCTACCGACCCGTGAAACTAAGCCCTGGGATTTTTCAGTTGTGTTCACATTTGATTGAGATTCAAGGATAACGTCTTGTTTAAGAACATTATGGTTTTCGGTATCGCTAAGACACATGCAATTGATATCAGGCTTGGCCTTATTAGGGTCTTTTTTAATTTTTTTCTGGCACTTTTTGCAACGCCTCCTAGGAATCGCTGGACGTTTTCTAGTATTTACTGAGCATGAGGTGTCAGTGTCCATGCTCGAATCGTTTGATACAGTAACATAAAGACCAACGGGGGGACCAGGTCCCCCCGGGTCGGGCTCCTCCATAATATTCTTATGAACTAAGATATATAAATAAAAACTTACCAAATAAAATTAATATATACAACAAGAAAGAAAATTAAAACTAAAACTACACTATTTAATTAACTAATTATAGATATAAAAAGAATTTTAAAATTTTCCAGAAAAATACCGCGTCCGCCCTTTGGAAGTTCCCGCGCTTTTTTTCCTAAAGGATTTGAGGGGTACACTTTTTTCTATGAAGTTCCGCTTCTTCTCCTTGTGAGTATAGTATTCGTTGGTCTGTGCCACATAGTGGTGGTTAATAAAACGTATAGCTGAAAAAAGTAGCGCGCTATTTCTTCGCAACGAATAGCGTGCTCTATAAAACTATGCACAAGACGCTACGTTTGAGTTTAAAATATAATAGATATAATAGAATAAAAATAAACATTAAAATACTTAATAGTTAATATTTTTTTTTGTTTTCCCACCGAACCCAATTCACGGACTGTATGGGTGGCAGCAACTGGAGTCTGGACGTTCAAACTGGCAGCCAAAAGGAAGTTCAAAAGTGTGTTCAATACATTCTGAAGATGGATCTTTGGAACTATACCGAAAACAAATTCATGTAAGCACTCAATTTGATTTCAAAGTGATGAGTGAAATAGTGTGGTAGTGGCATTTTTGTTTAAAAAATTATTAATTTTGTTTGTTTTTATTAACATTTAGCTTACTAACTTTTTTATTAAACTTTATAACGTTTCAAAATTCTGAAATCAAATAGGTTTTGTGTTTTTGCAATACTTTCATATTTTCTTTTAGTGTTAATAAATAATAACTAAGTAATTATTTTTGCAGATGAAAGAAATTCCAACTGATTCTTCTACTGCTTCGGTGTAAACACAGACTACTTAGAAGAACTAACGTTGGTGTAAACTACAATAAAAAGAAAGGATGTTTATGTTTTGCACGAGAGAAGACAGCCAAAAAAGGCATATATTTTTTAATGTAATAGGACTAGAATGCAAAGAAAATGTCAACCAACCAAAAATAAAATAATAAAAAAAGAAACTAGTTGTTTATCGTCCATGCTGACCACTAACTTAAATAAGCTAATCCACTAAAAAATTCACCAGCCACTAAAACCAAATTTTTCTATCTATCTAGTGGAAATTCCACTAAGTTGGCTACACTAGCGAAAACGTTAAAAATTGCAAAGATTTCTGACAGCTGCGAATTTTTTTTTTTTTTTTTTTTTTTTTTTTCTTCTTGGCAACTTGACACAATTTTGCGTATGTTGTGCCACAGACGAGTAAAAGGTAAGGAACTAGCGGAAGGAATAATAGGAACGGAATTTGGAATAAGTTAATTAATATAGTTTAAAACTCTATATATAAATCAATTAAAATAAAATATAAAATCAAATATTAATGTTATTTAAAGATAAGTAATTACTTATACAAATATATACATTTTTATCATTATAATGAAGTAGAATATTTACAGAAGTAGGAAATGGGATAGGAATCAATGATAAGCTATGATATAAATGGGAATGATCATGGAGAGGACAGGATAAAATAACATGGTTTAAATCACCAATTTCGCCACACTCGCATAAATTATCACGTCGAACGCCAATTTTCATAAGGTG
This sequence comes from Lysandra bellargus, assembly GCA_905333045.1. NCBI lineage: Eukaryota > Metazoa > Arthropoda > Insecta > Lepidoptera > Lycaenidae > Lysandra > Lysandra bellargus. Next base: position 8,447,612 of record HG995326.1, read on the forward strand.
TGTAGGAATGCACAAATGACCTAGTCTCATTCGAATAATCGACGTTGTTACGTTTTTAGAAAGATGAATTTTAGCAAACCAAGGCTTAGTTGGGATCACGGGTTGAATTTTTTGATAATGAACTGCTTTTGTTTGACTGCTCAGTCTCCATGACTCATCCCACGCTTCTACGAGAGAGTTCCTGGCAAGAGCAACCAAATCATGAGTGTAGTTATGAAAAGGAAATACATCTCCACAGAATATAGCGTCTTTTGCCATTTTATCAGCTAACTCATTGCCTATAATGCCACAATGGCTAGGTATCCATACAAAAGTAACAGAGTAGCCTTTTAATTTACATCTATATAAAAGATTACGTATCTGAATAATAATAGGAAAACTGTTTTTTAATTTAAAAGGGAACTTATTTAGGGTTTGCAAAGCGCTTAAGGAGTCTGAGAATATTAGAGCCTTCTCAAGTCTACCGAGTAGAATGTACTCGATAGCCTTGAAAAGACCATAACACTCCCCAGTAAAAACAGAGGATTCAGGAGGAAATTTAACTTTTTGCACAATATTATATTGTAAATGGTAGATCCCTACTCCTACATGACTGTCTACAGAATTCTTTGATGCATCAGTGTATAAATGATGCCATCCTTGCCAATTGTTATTAGTTATGTATTTAAATATATTACTAGCAAAATATTTATCAGACTTCTTGATACCGATATCATAACGAACATCGGGCATAAGAATTAGAGCTTCGTATGAAGATTCAAATAAAGGAAAAGATGGGGAGCGAAAAGTAGGAGCGTCTAAAGTCAAAAATTTACGATAGCTATGAATGAGTGGGGGTTTAGATTTGTGAAGCCAGTATTTACTATTATCGTAACAAAGTTGAGATAGAGTATTAAGTTTAGGAATTAAAGGATGATTTAGAAATTGGTAGCAGCGAAGGAAGAATTTATCTGCAAGATATTGTCGTCGGAGTTGAAGAGGAGGTTCACAACACTCCAACTGAAGAGCGTTTATCGGAGATGATTTCATAGCACCACAGATTATGCGTAAAGCTTTGGCTTGTATTTTATCAATTTTTTGTAATCCACTCAAGTTACATGGCTCTAAAAGAAAAGTCCCATAATCTAATATGCTTCTTATCATTGCATTATAAATTAATTTCATTGTAAAAGGGTGGGATCCCCACCAAACACCGGAAAGACTTTTTAACATGTTTAGGTTTCGCTCACATTTTGAATAGATGTATTCAAAATGCGCGTTACCATTCAATTTTGAATCTAAATATAATCCTAAAAATTTTACATTTTCTTTTACAGGAATTAGAATCCCATCATAAAAAACTGTAACAGGCGGAGGCATACGCAGCCGTGAAAATAAAACCACAGAGCTTTTATCAACCGATAACTCTAAGCCATTCTTGTCCATCCAGATTTTTAATTTCTTTAAGACATTTGTCAAATCCCTACAAGCATCACGTATAGAGTTAGAAATTATATAAATAGTCTTATCGTCTGCGTATTGTAACAGTTTTATTATATTATTTAAGTCTAAACATTTTTCTAAGTCAGCAGTGTATAAGTCGTACAATAGAGGACTTAAAACAAATCCTTGCGGAATACCTTTACGGACAACTCTCGTTTGTGTACAGTCATCTAAATTTAAACTTATAATTCTTTCCAACAGTAGATTTATGATAAAATTTACTAAAATTATTGGCACACCCAAAAGAATTAACTTTTCTTTAAGTATAGATAAATTTACATTATCATATGCAGAATTTATGTCCAGAAAACATGCAACGACAAACTTATTATCTGTTAATGAAATGCGAATGTCTGTGGTCAGTATGGCAATGTTGTCTATGGTCCCTCTACCTTTCCGAAATCCGAATTGTGAATTTGACAGGAGGTTATGTTTTTCAACAAACCATTCTAACCTATTTTTGGCTAAATGTTCAGCAATTTTTAATAGTACTGAAGACAATATAATGGGACGATACGATGTGGCGGAGGATGGTGGTTTGTTTGGTTTTAATATGGGTATCACTTTTTGCATCCGCCATGAAGTTGGTATATTCCCTGTTAATAGAATTTCATTAACTAATTTCAGGTAATACTGTAAAATTTCGTCGGTTGCATGTTCAAAGAAACTATAAGGAATACCATCCAGTCCAGGAGAAGAGTCTTTTAAATTTTTTACTACCCCTTTAAGTTCTTCTAGAGTAAAAAGAGAGTTTAAGTCCTCGAAATTTTCATTTAGCATTGGAGATGGAGATAGACAGGAAACTGAAGGAGGAGCTAAGTTATCAAGAAAATTACTAGACAGAGATTCAGGAATGGGAAAGAAGGAAGGTTTAAATGCTGACCTATATCGTCTTATATTATTCCACACTGTGGTAGGGTGTACGTCCGGATTTAGAGATAGACAAAATTTTCTCCAGCTTGTTACCTTTTTTGTCCTGAATAGTTTTTTTGTTTCCTTAACGCAATCAAGGTAATGCTGATAGTTAATTATATTTGGGTTTCTATTATACCGTTTTTCACATTCTTTCCTGTTCCTAATAGCAACTGTACACTCTTGATCCCACCAAGGTGGAGATGGTGGATGATTAGATGATAAATTCTTTTTTGGAAAAGTGTCATCAGCTGCTTTTATGAATGCCTTGGCCAAGGCCTCGGCACAAATAGATGTATTTCCTGAATTTATGTCAGGGAGGAATGGCAACTGATTTGAAAGTAAATTTTTAAATTTATCCCAATCCGAATTATTGTTTAAATGGTATTTTTTTGAGGACTGATTATGATTAGACGATTTATTACTGTTTCTGCCTGGAAATGAAATAATGATGGGAAAATGGTCACTACCGTGACTTGAGTCTAAAACATTCCAGTGAAAAGCAGATGAAAGATTAGGTGAACAAATGGATAAATCTGGAGCACTGCATCCTTCATGAGGAGCAGTACGACGGGTTGGCTGGCCGGAATTAAGAATGCACAGTTGGTGATAATCTACCAAGTCCAGCAATACATTCCCCCATGAGTTGTCTTTATGACTACCCCATGCTTGATGTTGAGCATTTAAATCTCCAAGTATTACTATTGGTTTGGGTAATGAAGTGATCAGATTATTAATGTCAGAAAAAATGCTATATGATGGATGGGGTATATACAATGAAACAAAACATATGTTATTTACAGATGCAGCAATGATTGAGAAATCTGAGTGATGTGGAGGGAGAGAAATATGATGAAATGATTGATGATGTTTGATGAGCAAAGCTGTACCACTATGCCCATCAGATCTATCTTCCCTAAGACAGGTATATCCGGAAATCTTAAAGAGAGATTCCGGTTTTAGCCATGTCTCTTGTAAGGCAAGAATAGATGGTTTATATTTATTAATTAGATATAAGATTTCATGTTTTTTGCTAATTGCGCTTCGGCAATTCCACTGTATTATGTGGTCCATTATTGGATGTATTGTTACTATTTGTTTCTGTATTCAATAAAGCTACGTTGGACGGTGAAAAAGTGGATAGCAATGTTATTAATTTGTTTAAGGCTAGAACGGTTTCTTGGATAGAGTTAACATCAAAATTAGGCGTAGGATAGGCTGAACCATTATTACCTAATGGAGGATTATAATTCTTTATTAAAGTATTATGAGCTTGTCTATCATACCCATACTCCTGTCTATGAGGAGATTTAGGTTGTTTAAAAACTGTTTTTTTGTATGACTTTTGACCTAAACTACTATTATTTCTAATGTTGTTATTTACAAAGCTTGATTTTTGTATATTTACAGGTGTTGATAGAGTATTGGAGGATATAAGTACATCTGAATATAATTTAGAGACAGTTGGATGGAGTTTGGAGGCTTCAGAATACGACAGGCAATTATGAGCCATTGACTCTTTTATGGACTTTTGTCTTTGATACTCAGGACACTTTTTGTCTGTAGCAATATGTGAACCACGGCAAATACAGCAGTACACAGAATCCTCCTCTACTGAGCAGTTTTCTCCAGCATGACCTTGACCACACCTATAACACCTAGGTGTGGATCGACATTGGGTTTTTACATGACCATACCTGCAGCAGTTATAACATTGTATGGTAGGGAATATATAAAGATCTACAGGCAGAGCATTGTAACACATAAACACCCTCTTGGGTAATACTTGTCCATCAAAAGTTATTACGACAGACTCAGTATTATTAAATTGAGTAGTACCATTGACAACAGTTTTTTTCTTTAACCTTCTTATTTTTAAAATCTCCCCGCAACCAAAGGGAACTGTTATATTATTAATAATGTCCTCATCGGACCAATCAGCGGGAATCCCTCTGACTAGGCCTATTCTGCTAACTTGGAAAGACGGTATAAAAACTTTATATTGATCTGCACTTAATTGTTGGCTATTTATAAAGTTGTTAGCATCCGAATACATAGAAAATGAAATAGATAGTCTATTTCTAGCGATCTTTTTTATGCTACCATCAATTATATTTTGTATATTATTTTTCTTTAAATAATGACCAAAAATAATCGGATGAAAATTAACGTTTTCATTAGGAGATTTTATTACTTTCTGTATGTGAACTACATATGGAGTTGAGTCAGTGTCTTTATACGTTAACCTACTTACCCTAGAATCAACTAAACCTTGGTTTTTCGCGGTATTGTCAATTGTCTGTGTCTCATCTATTAGATTATTGTCTTTACAAGCTGTGTTGTTTTCAGAGTCGCTAGAACACATGCAATTAACATCTTTTTTAGCTTTTCTTGGGTCACTTTTAATTTTTTTCATGCATTTCCTACAGCGCCTTTTAGATAAAGCTGGACGTTTACGTGGGTTTGTTGAGTATGAAGCATCTGTATCCATACTCGATTCATTTGAAATGGTCACATAATGACCAACGGGGGGACCAGGTCCCCCCGGGTCGGGCTCCTCCATGGTATTCTTATAAACTACGAAATAAAAGAAGACTTACCTAAATAAAACTTAACTACACTACTAATGAGAGAAAATATGACTAAAAATAAACTATTTAATTAACTATTTACATATAAAAATTAATTTTAAAATTTTAAGAAAAAATACCGCGACCGCCTTATTCAAGTTCCCGCGCTTTCAGCTGCGAATTGTCAATTGAGCCAACAGCTGACAGAAGGCGTGTTTCTAAACTGGTCCAGCCTAAACATATTATTTACTCTATATTTACTAGTCTAATTATATGTGATTTGATTTGTTACCGAGACGTCAGAGATCAAATCGCATCTTTGGTGCGGAATGCGGATATTAGGAACACACCAATAAAAAATGACATACCTAAACGTTACAATTTACGCAGTATAATAAAACTGTCCACTACTTGGGGTCAGGTCAGGAAAATAAATAAAAACTTTTGAAGAAGTGTTTTAATTAAATATATAAAAAATCTTACGCAAATGTAAGTAAATTTATATAAAATTATGTTTTATTTTTTCATTAATTTTATGAAAAAGTAGACTTTTCTATGTTTACATTTTACAATTCACGGAAATCTATAATATCAGATTTTAAATGGCGTATACCTACAAATTACAATATAGTTCTACAAATATTTAAGTAATCTGTGAATATAGTACTCCGATAGGAGTATAATTAGTGTTCTGTGATTTAATATCGTATTATTTTGTTGTAACTTTCACTCACATCTCGAATTTTTATTTTTACCGTAAATAATAATTTAGAATACCTACCTTATTTTTCCGAGTAGGAAAGATAAAGTTTATACGATTTTGACCGATTATCATCCGAACACAATACGAAGATAGCTGTCTACGAAGAACGAAAAGAAAGAAGGGCGATGTTGTGCACAGCCAGGGTAGACAGCTGTCGAACAATTTTCAGCTGATTTTTGTGTACGTTACAAGAGTCACTCGTTTTTCTTGTCTTGTCCTATTTCAGTGATATTTGTCGATTACTTGATATACATAAACCATAGTGTCCCGAGAACAATCGAGAAAGATTCACAAACGAACAAAGAAAAATGGTTCATTGAGTGCGGGTGGCGAGCAGCGAGCGTGACGTCACGCCGCGACGAGGCCGATGCGGCGGGGATCGTGACTGGAGGAGCGCGGCGAGCACGCGCATCTGAGCGGGCCAGCCTGGCCTCCAGTGACTCCGGGGACGAGGGCCAACGGCCGCCGCGCAAGCGGACGCGCAGGCTGTCGCCGGAGCCGACCATGCACCAGCCGTGCGCCAACGGCGCTCACCTCAACGGCGATGCTGCCCGTAATGGGGACCTGCCACTTGGCCTTCGCATGGGCCAGACCGACCAAGAGATTGTCCGTCTCATCGGGCAACACCTGCTCTCTGTAGGATTGGAGTGAGTATTTCATGATTAAATAAAAGAGGACATGATTAAATAAAAGAGGATGAGAGAAAAAAAATTAATAATTATCATGCTAGGTTTAACCATGTTTAACCTAATAAAAAATAAATAGGTTCAATATTATGTTTTGTATATTTTATTATTCATGTTATGCAAAGGAATATGCTTAGTCATTATTGCACACATCAAAGTAATAATAAACAGTTAAACACATTCAATGTATTTGCAAGTTTTATCTTATAAATGATCTTATATCTTATATATAAAATTCTCGTGTCACAATGTTAGTCCACGAACTCCTCCGAAACGGCTTTACTGATTTTTACCAAATTTTATATGCATATTCAGTAGGTCTGAGAATCGGCTACTCGGTACTTTATATATTGATAAGTGAATTTGTTGAATAAATAATACTAAATTATTACAACCTAAGACTAACGGCGACCATTGTTTGTGCGATGAGATAGCAATCGACCTTGCCATGGCGACATACTTATTTTGTCACTTCAATAAAATTAAATATGGCAAAGCAACGTTTGCCGGGACAGCTAGTATTATATAAAATTCTTGTGTCATAATGTTAGTTACCGTACTCCTCCAAAATGGCTTTACTGATTTTTACCAAATTGCATATTCAGTAGGTGTGAGAATCGGCTACTCTGTACTTTTTATTTTAATAAGTGCATTTGTTGAATAAATAATAGTTGATTATTACAACCTGAGACTGACAGACTGGATGTTGCCATGGTGCCATACTTTAATTTAGTAACTTCAATAAAATATGGGTGAAATACAAGGCCCCCATAAGCCGCCATAAGGGCTACTGGCGCCTGTGTGCAAAAAAAGGATTTTGGCGCCTCTAGACAAATTTTTGGGTCCTTGGTTTTGGCGCCCCTAAAGATAGCAATTTGGCGCCCCTAGAGGATGGCGCCCGTGTGTATTGCACACATTGCACATATGGTAGCGGGGGCCCTGATGAAATACATATGAGTCTTTATGCTATAATTTAAAAATTGATTCAAGAAACTTAGGTTAAACATGTGTTTTATTATTATTAATGCTTCAACTCCCGGGCCCAAGTGGGCCGCGATAATAATTGACAGGCATTGTGCCTCGTTTTTCCACTATCAAAGGATTAAATACACTGCATACTATAATCCGGACGCCTCTATAATTTGAAAAGGGTCTTGTTTTTGCCTCTCCGGATTAACGAGGCCCTACTGTATTGTGTTGTTACTTGTGTAATTATGAGCCCGGGTTACCCTCGAAATTCTCATTCATACGTAATACCAAAATCATTTTGTCATACAAAAGTATTTAACATGTTTGAGTTATTTTTCAGCTTAAAATAGTAATTACTTAGGTTCCTGAACAAAAATTAACTTCAAAATATTTAAACACTAAAAAAAACTTTTTGTGTATAAATTTTTTTTACTAAATTTATTACTAAATATTTAAACACTAAAAAATAGAGTAAAACACTAAAAAATATATAAATAAATAGTAAATTTACTACAAAATATTTAAATACTAAAAAATATTTTTTAGAGTTGAAATATTTTGAACACTTAGTATTCTCTAAATTTACAAAATACTTTACTTCTAAAAGCTATTATTTAACAAGGGACATTTTAATATTCTTAATTACAAAATTTCAATTATCTGAAATTAATTATTTATTACTATTATTTTTAATACAAAGAAAAAAGGTAGGGACTAAAAATTTTAAATTATAAAGCTATTTTCTTTTAAGTATATTGATTTTTTAAATCCGTGTGTACAAATAGGTGACAAGGTAAAGTTGTGTTTTCCTTTTGTATGATAAGGCCTCATACAAGGTCCCAATACTAATACAATTTTAAGTTTATGATAACAACAATCAATCATTAGCAACATTTTATAAACATTTTCAAGTTGTGTAATTTTAACTACTTTGAATGAATGTATGTATGAATGAATGTAGTTTTGGTTATCTCCTTACAAGATAAAAATAAAGTACTAATATGTGGTAGACCTGATTTTGTTTGTACTTTTACCATGATGGTTAACCATGATGGTAATTATTATATTATTTTAATTTATATAACACTAGCTGTTAGACTTCGTCCGCGTGGATTTCAGTTTATAGCGCGCAATGTCAATAAATTACAAAATTGGTGTCAAAAGCTTTTATAAAAAAAAACCTGGTACCCCTTAAATCAAAACACCCTAAAACAACTGTGCAGTGTGCAGTGTGCATATAATATTTCATTTTTTTAAATTAAACTTTATTTATGCCAAATTTTAAAGCCCCCAGTTGCACAACTTTACCCATAAACTATTTATCATTGATAGGTTTAAGGACTAAGGTGACTGCATAATATATAAAATACTGGTTATTTAAAAGTTATTTAAAAAGAATTAAGTATTTAAAAAGAAATAACAATCGAAAAAAATCGAAAATCTAATTCAAGATGATACCACCTCTGAGTGGGTCGCACCAGAGGCGTGGTTAAAGTTAAAGTTAAGGTTAAAGTTAGAGTGGGTTGCACGAACTAACTTTAACTTTTACTCCAATGCAAAATGTCAAATCTCTGGTTAAAGTTAAATATGGCGTCCAAACACCCCATATGCTCATACGACATCTTTCAATTTTTCCGGTTAATGGTTGGTCCCACTCTTAGAGTGGGTTGCACCAGAGGCGTGGTTAAAGTTAAAGTTATGGTTAAAGTTAAATAAGGCGTCCTTTAGCTTTAACTTTAACCTTAACTTTAACCGGAAAAATTGACAGACGTCGTATGAGCGTATGGGGTGTTTGGACGCCATATTTAACTTTAATACTTCAGTCGGAATTTCCAGAGATTTGACATTTTGCACTGTAATTTGTAATGTCAAATCACTGGTTAAAGTTAAAATTAAAGTTAAAGTTACAGTTAAAGTCAAAGTTAGTTGGTGCAACCCACTCTAAATAGAAAGACGTTAGAGCAAGCGTCAGCGCGATGTAGAAGACGCACGGCGCCATCTATTATGAATTTTTGGAACTAACTTAATCCTTCAGGCCCCGCGCGAGCACCGGTGATCGCGACTACAATAGAATACAATAGCAATTCCTGGAAATTCCGACTGAAGTATTAATTTGAACAAATTTACGCATTTTCACCCCCTTACAACCCCTTTGTCCTGTTAAAAAGTAGCCTATGTCCTTTCTCAGACTTTAGACTGTGTACAAAATTTCATTACAATCGGTTCAGTAGTTTTGGCATGAAAGCGAGACAGACAGACAGACAGAGATACTTTCGTATTTATAATATTAGTATAGATTATGCAACACCAAAAATGATAAAATTATGGCATTTTATAAACAAAGACATGAGTTTATGAAGTGGATAACTAACAGTTTGTAAATTGTTTTTTTTTTTTTTGCGTAAATGGAGGCATTAGGATGGAGAAAATAATTTTAATTAAAAAAATAATAGGATTTTATGTATGTTTAACCAAGATATTAAGTACATATGTAAATACATACATACATCATATGTAAACCAAATTGCTCATGTTTTCAAATCTCTCAAATAGAGTACTTATTGATGTTAAATAGAACAAAAACTGTTAAAGTAAGGAAGTCGTTTGCAGTAGTATCAATTTCAAGGTGTATAATACTGCTTACATATTATATTTTGTTACTTCACTGTATGACCTATGGGCTATGACCTACATGACTAGTCGGAGTTGAGCTTGAGACTTATCATTAACTTTTTTTCATCATGAGAGCGTAGGTACCAACGAAGAAATTGATTTATAGGCAGTCGACGGGCCTATGCCATTAGGTCGGATTATGTCAACTTAAGGGGGCAACTAACCCAAAATTTTATTGTAGATTTTATAATTCATTTTTATATTTGAAAATAAGCCCCGAATTGTTTCAGTTTTTAAACATAGATACTATATTATATTTCCGAGAATCCGACCTAGCGAAAACACGATATCTTAAAATTTTCTCGGTAGAAAAAAATCACGAAGATGCATCTAATTTTCACGAATTTTTCATATATTGCCATAACCATGGGCGTACCCAGGATTTCAGCTAGCTGCCCCCCCACCCCGCTGAAATCCTGGGTACAGGTATATGAACCAAGATGGTCGGTCTGGTATATTAAAACAAAAAATAAAAAATCATCAAAATTTACTTTTATCAATCTGACTTAAGGCAAGGCTATCCCTAAAATTAGCAGGTCGATGTCTGTCAGTGCGAATATCGACATAAAGGACATTAAAATAACATTCATGTCAGCGCGCCTTGTACAGTGGCGGTTACGACGCTCGCCGCGTCCTTGATAGGGCGAAATAGGAGAAAATTAAAAAATATATTTTACCTTATTAATGACCGAATCATTTATTAAAAACTATTCGGTTATTTTATCGTCGTGGCTGGGTTTGCCAAAACGCAACCAAAATGTAGGTCCGCCATCTGCCTATGAATCAACAGGAATTAACTTCTATACTACTCATTACAATCAATGATTTCCTTTTTTCGAAATGATTAGTTATTTTTTTAATAAAGAAAAGGAATCCCGTAACTGGAAACAGCAATGAAAACAAAGAAGTTGGGCCATTGCCATTTTAATTGAAAGTAGGTATTTTACGACAACAACAACGCATTTACACAATTGAGAATATAGCCTTTGAAGAATAAGTTGTTGGCCCATCTTGCTGAGCATGCCTGCCAAGTTCGAGCTCATATTACGGACAGTGCTGATTTTGTGTGTGTGTCCGTCAGGCGCAGCGCAGCGCTACTGATGGAGGAGTCGGGGCTGCACCTGGAGCACCCGGCGGCGGCGACCTTCCGCCAGCACGTGCTAGCCGGGGACTGGGGCAAGGCGGACCACGACCTGCGAGCGCTGCACGACCTGCTGCGGGATTCGCCGCACGTCGACCCACACAACCTCGCCGTCAGTACCGTGTTTAGCTTCGCACGTATTGTACCTTTAACCAGACAATACTTTTTGCCTTACTCATAAAAATATTCACACAACTAATAACCATACAAGGTCTTGTGACTTGTCTTTTTGCATGGCATATTGGAAACATTTTATGACAGACATAATATTTGCAAGACATTTTGATCGTATTTTTAGCCTCTCTTTATCCTTTTGTTTATATGATGAGATAATCTATACTTATTATAAAACAAAGTCGCTTTTCTTCCCCCCCCCCTCATGTCCCTTTGTTCCCTTTAATTTTTAAAACTACGCAACAGATTTTGATGATTCTTTCAGTGTTCGATAGCTCATTTATCGAGGAAGGCTATATTTTATCACGCTAAGACTAATAGGAGCGAAGAAATACAGGAAAATATGGAAAAAATGGGGAAAAATATTTGAAAGGGCTAACTTGAACGCGCTTATCTCAGGAACTACTGGTCCGATTTGAAAAATTCTTTCAGTGTTATAGAGCCCATTTATAGGGTATATTTATAGGCTATAGGGCAGGGGTCACCAATTAGTTTAGCTCGGGGTCCGTTTTAAGAAATAAAAAGACCTTCGCGGTCCACACATTAAAAAAAAAATAAACAAATGTACATAATTACGGAAATTACAAAGGTACCTATATTTTGTTTGTATCATTGAGAAAAGTGACAATTATTGTTGCTACATTTTCATCAGTATGTCGAGACAGGTCGAGACCGAAATTAATTTTTAACGAAGTTCATCTTCGAACATGCTTGGGAACATGCTTGGTCTGCACACATTGGGTCGGCGGTCCGGATGCGGACCGCGGTCCGCCATTGGTGACCCCTGCTATAGGGTATATTTTACGCTAAGACTGATAGGAGAATGTGGAAAAAAACGGGGGAAATTATTTGAAAGGGCTTATCTCGCGAACTACTGGAGCAATTTTTATGTTATTTGGCACAGATAAGAAGTAGACCACGTGAAGGATCACAAGCTATCATAGATTTTAATCATTTTTAACCGACTTCCAAAAAACGAGGAGGTTATATGTTCGGCTGTGGATATTTTTTTTATTTTTTTATTTTTGTATGTTCAACTATTACTCCGCCGTTTGTGAATCGATTTTCGAAATTTTTGTTTTGTTGTATATTAGGTTTCACTCCAATTTGGTACCATGTTCACAAAAGTGGTGACCTGATGATGGGATCCATGAGTAATCGAGGGAACTCCTCGAAATTTATATGGAAACATATGGTGATTTTGGTCTTATGAGAAGCATCCTAAGCATATGCTACCAAAACGCAAGATTTTGCACCGAGGTATACTATGGTTCCGAAGCTACTTAAAGAACTCCGGATTCCTTATAGATCAAGTTTGGGAGTTTAGGCGCTGTTTTAAGAACTGAAAGCATATGCTACTATGCAAATTGCATTCATCATCATCATCATAATTATCACGTCAGGGTCACCAATGTCACCAAATTCAACCTTATCTTCAGAGCATAAGGCACACATTTGACATTACTCCTGAGAAGTTAAAGTTGCTTCGATAATGTAACAATCTGTTTCACTTCTCCGAGATATTCTGGAAAACAACCAATTTTCAACCTTTTGCATTGCGTTTAGCGTTCATAGTATAATAACGCATTGCATCGCATATCTGCCAGGGCTGTCAAGCAAGCGGCGCGGCGGCGCGGGCGCGGGCCGGGTAGTATGCACAGAATACAAATTACTTACGGAGGTACTATGTGCGCTGCGTGTGCGACAAGTCGAGCGAGTGCCAGCCTATTGAAACTAGTCCGGTGACCGGCTACTTAGCACGTCACACGTGTTCACTTCGATTTTTTTTAATGTATTGTTTAAAATTATCTGCAGGCTGCAGCTGATATTATAATATTTTGTAAGTGTGACTGTAATAAGATATGTACAATACCCGGCATTAAATATTGCACATCGACCTTTGGAAAGAGACATTCGGCTAATTTCGGTTTCATAGAGCGTTATCTTTGTAGCACACACCTATTTGACATTATGTCAGTCGTTGTTCAAATTCAATAGAGTGCAGTCGCGTCCAGTTCAAAATATATATGTAGAGTTGTTAACACCCCTAAATTTGCTACAGCTGTAATTTTCCAAAAGAATTTTAAATACGTAAACATAATTTGAACACCCTTTTTTATTTTATTTTACCCGAATATAAAGCTTATAGAAAATTTGGTGTATTTTATACAAATAGGTAATATTAAAATTTTCAAAAGAAGCAAACCTTAATTGTTTTAACAGCTCCTAATATATACCGGACTTTTGTATTTCGTGCGTAAGAGATAACGCTCTACAAAACCGAAATTAGCCGACTGTCACTTTCCAAAGGTCGATGTGCAATATTTATTGCCGGGTACTGTAGAATAATATGCAGGTGTATTATTCTACGTATAGTACGCGTTTGCTTACTAGGTAACTAAAAAGAGTGTAATTATTATTTTTAACAAAAAATTAAAACCGACTTCCAAGGTAAAACAATAATAACATCCTTATAATATGAACTAAAAAGTATTAAATAATTATTCCTATCTAATAGTGCCTTTTTCCGAATTCGGCTAAAACTTACTATTTCTGTACTCAATCTTCATAATTTTGAAGTCGGTGCCAGTTACAAATGTTTCAAATATTCTGCCAGAGAACAGAAGACTTATCTGGTACCGACTTCAAAATGATGAAGATTGAATACAGAAATAGTTGAGTTTTAGCCGAATTCGGAAAAAGGCACTATTAGATAGGAATAATTATTTAATACTTTTTAGTTCATATTATAAGGATGTTATTATTGTTTTACCTTGGAAGTCGGTTTTATTTAGTGGCTATAATATATTTTATACCCGTGCGACGCCGGGGCGGGTCGCTAGTATTTCTATAATTTACCATACCTAGCAACTTTATATGCTCCACTTGTATCACCATATCAACGTGATTAATTTAATAACGTGTACGGTGTAATACAGGAGATGAAATTCGTGGTGCTGGAGCAGAAGTACCTGGAGCACCTGGAGGCGGGGCGCGCGCTGGACGCGTTGCACGTGCTGCGCAACGAGCTCACGCCGCTGCAGCACGACACGGCGCGCGTACACCGCCTGTCCGCCCTTATGATGTGCGCGGACGGGGCGGAGCTGCGCGCGCGTGCGGCCTGGCCCGGCGGCCCCGCCTCCCGCGGCGCCGTGCTGGCGCGCGTGCAACAGGTTACCGATATTTTGTTACCTTATAAGAATAAGAATCATATTATTCATTTTTAAGTGACAGAAGAACACCACCATTATAAAGTATACAAAAAAATAACGATAAATAAAATAAAACTCAGAAATGCAAGACAGAATGCAAGAAGAAAAGCAGAACATTCTAAAGCTGAAGTTTAAGTTTTACTACTGGTTCGATAGTGGCCAGATTTAATAAACCAGGTTAGCTATGCAGGAGTTAGTATTTACTGTGTGTAGTAAGGACATAAGACTTAAGAGCACTCTCTTCCTTTGCCCTAGTAACCCAAGAGATTTATCTACCGAAGCGACCCTTGGCGAGAAGATTTATCAGCTACTAATAGAACTACTAGAATAAAATTTCTTCTGTGATCAGTAGTGGCGGCCCTAGGGCACAATAGACATAATTCTGTCTACTCTGCCTAGGGGGTGGCGATCAGGGCAATTGCCCGGGGCCTCCCTATGTATTTTTTCGTAAGACAAAGGGCCTCGCAAAAACCTGCCGAACAGGGTCTCGCAGAGACCGATTATTGACCGATAATAACGCGCCTGTGTACCCGAGAGCCTTAAGGCCGCTACTGGTGATCAGATAGTAATAAACGATATGTCAGGTGCTGCCGCCGGCGCTGATGATGGCGCCGGGTCGGCTGCGCGCGCTGCTGTGGCAGGCGGCGCAGCAGCAGGCGGCGCGGTGCCGGTTCCACGCCGCGCCCCGCCCCCTCCCCGCGCCCGGCGACCGCGTGCCCTTCTCCCTGCTCGCCGACCACTCCTGCTCCGCAGATGAGTTCCCGCTGCATCCGCTACAGGTATGTCGACGTTCGAAACTCTTTTCATCTTTCTCAAGTCTTACCTACAAATAATAAAAACTAAGGAAACATAACTCCTATACTTCAAACCGTTTTGAATTTGATTCCTTTTCGCATACTAAAATATGGCAATAACAATAAAACATTAACACTCAAAACGAAATAAAGCCGTTGACATTAATTATTGTCACTTCTAAACACAAAATTGTGTACCGAATATGTATTATCAGAGAAGTTGATTCCTATGCAGATAGCGGACCTAAGTAATTTGGTCGCGTTACGTCAAACCCAGCCGACCGATCACAGCTAACATTGAATTGACATAAGCCGACCACATGACTTAGATCCGCCATCTGCATAGGAATCAACTTCGGGCCACATTTTGCAGACTCGTGGACACATTTTTAGACATAGTTACTCTTCCTTAGTTTTTATTATTCGTATAGTTTTACATACACCGTTTTCTAGATTTACCGCGTGTACTTTTTTTCAACTCTCTTTCATTCTAATCTTTAATTTTTCGAATTTTATGGGAATTGATTCTACTTTTTTTGCAGTCTTGCTGTTCTTAAATAAGTTGTTAGTACCAATGTTAGTTATGAACTGTTTGGCTGGGTTTGACATAACGCCACCAAATTAGTCAACTTTTCTTACAATACTTTTGCAATGTAGCAGATTCACGAAACATTCTTTAGCACCTTTATTTTATCCTTCTAATTAAAATGAACATTGTTCAACATTTCAGGTTCTCAATGAGCATTGTGATGAGGTGTGGTATTGCAAGTGGTCCCCGGACGGCTCGAAGTTGGCGTCTGGCTCCAAAGATAATACAGTCATGATATGGGACTTTGATCCGGTTGCCAAGAGATTATCATTTAGGTAACTTTGTTAATAATGTTATTTAAAGAGGTAGAGTAAAATATAATAATTATAAAAATTGCTATGCTATATAATTTTTACTTTCTCCAAATAGTTACATCCTCGACGCCCAAGGATTATGTTGCTGTCTGTGATCTAATATGAATTAAATACAAATAAAGTACCCAGTAAAAACTTTATTTCTCCAGTGAGAAATAAAGTTTGTACTGTTTGTACTTCGCCTCACTGATATGACCTTTTTTGCAATATACTGTTTTGCCACATGAAAGACATCCTGAACGAGTTATTATTTAAATAAAGCTACCTGCAGCTAAAGCCTAATTCCACCAACGTCTGTTAGTGTAGCTTGTTAAAATGTCATGTCTTCTCTTTCGTTCATATGGAAAACGAAAGAGGTAACGTGATGCTAATTTGAGCATTAATTTAAACAGTCGTTCGACATCTAATGTTGATATCGTTATAGGAAGTCTCTCGAGGGTCACTCGTATGGAGTGTCGTTCCTGGCGTGGAGCCCCGACGGCCGCTACCTCATCGCCGCCGGCCCGGAGGACTGCCCCGACCTCTGGATATGGAATATGGAGGTCTGTTTGATCACTGTCTTATTACGGTCAATAGTTTATCAGGACGAGCAAAGCGAGCCTTACCACGAAACGGTTTTGAGACTCAAACAATCGTACGAGAATGTTGCGTCCTACTCAAACAAACGTGAAATTACTCAAACAAACGTGAAATAATGTTGTTAGAGCAGGACTCAGCATTCTCGTCCGATTGTTTGAGTCTCAAAACGGTTTCTTAGTAGGCCTACTGAGCACTTTTGTGGTACACATTAAGGAAAACTATCACACCTATTGATTTGTGCTTTAACAGTAAGAATATGTATGTATCTATATCTATACTTATTATAAAACAAAGTCGCTTTTTTTCCCTCATGTCCCTTTGTTCCCTTTAATCTTTAAAACTATGCAACGGATTTTGATGATTCTTTCAGTGTTAGATAGCCCATTTATCGAGGAAGGTTATAGGCTATATTTTATCACGCTAAGACTAATAGGAGCAAAGAAATAAAGGAAAATTTGGAAAAAACGGAGAAATTGATTTGAAAGGGCTAACTTGAACGCGCTAATCTAGGAACTACTGGTCCGATTTGAAAAATTCTTTCAGTGTTAGATAGCCTATTTATTGGGGAAGGCTATATTTTATCACCCTAAGACTAATAGGAGGATGTGGAAAATACGGGGGAAATTATTTGAAAGGGCTTATCTCGCGAACCACTGGATCAATTTTTATGTAATTTGGCACAGATAAGAAATAGACCAAGTGAAGGATCATAGGCTATCGATTTTAATCATTTTTTCAGTGGCTATATATTTTATACCCCCGCGACGCCGGGGCGGGTCGATAGTATTGTATAATTTGTTTGGCACACTCTGCAGCCCGAACGTCTTGATGGATTTTAACTTATGTCATAGAGGTATCTTTGGATTCTTTTTTGCTGTAAGCGTGACCCTGTTCTTTTTAATTAAAAAATTATATAGAACAACAATCGAGTTAGTAAGTTTTTAAATGACTGTTTTGTTGTTTATTGTTGCAGACGGAGCAGCTGCACCTGAAGATGACTCACTCGCAGGAGGACTCGCTGACGGCGGCGGCGTGGCACGCCTCTTCCGACAAGTTCGTGTGCGGCGGCGCGCGCGGACAGTTCTACCACTGCGCCCTAGATGTTAGTAATAGTTGACATCGGATTATATACATTTGCATATCTTCTATACTTATAAAATTATATATCCTGACTGACTGACTGATTTATCATCGCTGAGCAAAAACTGTTAAAGTTACAGCCACGAAATTTAGTGAGTAGGGTTGTGTTTATTAAGTAGACACTACTACTACTACTACTACTAGACTAAGGAAGGAATTTTGAAAATTTTACCCCGAAGGGGGTGAAACAGGGGTTGAAAGTCTGAATGAAAGTCCGTCATTTCTTAAGTTAGGAACATGAAATTTTATTTTTGGGTTACTGATTAAAAATTAATGGATACGTATTTAAGCGTTTTTCGAAATTCTACCCCCAAGAGGGTGAAATTGTGGTTGAAAGTTTCAATGGAAGTCCGTTATTTCTGGAGTTAGAAACATGAAATTTTATGTTTGGGCTACTGATTAAAACTGATTGGATACGTGTTTAAGCGTTTTTTAAACTTCTACCCCCAAGGGGGTGAAATAGGGGTTGAAAGTTTAAATGAAAGTCTATATAGGTATACTATGTTAACGCGGACGAAGTCGCGGGCAACAGCTAGTTTGCATATATAAATGCATATTTTGTGACTTTGTGAGATGCGAGGCAAAGTTTGGGTGTTTCTTAATATGTGACGTTATCTGGGAAAAGGGACCTTATGGAGGGTTTTAGTTTCCGAGATAATCGCATTTAAAGTAAATTGTCGAAAAAAATCATTTTTTTTGCTCCATATTAATGAACAGACTCTAAATTTTGATATGACAAAGACACAGGTTTTAAAAACGATTTTTTATAGGTTAAGATATATCTTAAGGTTTAGTAAAAAAGGGACCTTATTGTCGCTGCTGCAGTCGAGAGTCGATTGCGGCTTTCTGTCGGCACGGTATCTACTGTTGTACTACTAGTAATTTGTACCAAGCTGAAAATCGGTAATATTGATTAGAATATCTGGGGGCACGGCAGTGCCCCCGCCAAGTAGGCATCGTTTACAGGAACCATTTCACCGCATTTTAGGTCCCTATTTGAGAACCCCTAGAGGTCATTAAGTTCCGAAGTTCAGCTAAAGCAAAGTTTCTCATTTATGACACTCGCTTACTCACTCAAGATGATCAAAATAGAACTAGTACTTCCCATAAACTCAGAGAGTTGAAATTTGGCACAGAGTTTAGGGTTGAATAGCCACATAAAGGGAAAACCATAAAAATTAGCCAAGTGCGAGTGGGACTCGAAATTAGGTTTTTTGTATGGGAGCCCCCCTTAAATTTTAATTTCAATTTAGTTTAACAATTAACGTAAACATATAATTGAGGATTTTGTGAAAATTTCAAGTGCCCACCTGTTGCCATTATCGACATCAAGCAAGAAAGGCTAAAAAATAGGTTTTTGTATGGGAGCCCCCTTTAAATATTTATTTTATTTTATTTTTACTATTTTTGTTGCTATAGTGGCAACAAAAATACACAATCTATGAAAATTTCAGAAGTCTAGCTATAGTGGTTCTTGAGATACAGCCTGGAGACAAATAGACAGACGGAGAGACAGTTTTTACCCTTTGGGCACGCAACCGTAAAAACTAAGGTAATCGAATATATCTGGAGTACCTGGTGACCCTGATTAGAAAACACAAGAGCCCAAACAAAATATTAGAGATCGACATGCCACCTTTACAAAAAATATTCAACTTGGTGGGCCGCTTCATTGAATGTAAAAAATCAAAGATCTGAAGTATATGATGAAGAACCCTCAGCTAGTCTCAGCTGTATTAGAGATATGGTGATGCCCTCTCAGATCTGCAATAGTTACATACCGCACGTTGCTGAACATGAGACGAAATGCATGTGTACACATGTGATAATAATAATAATTCCCACGCCGGTTTTGGTGACGAAGGCCGGTTTCACTGAAAACGGGCTAGTTACGCAGGAGTAATTTTATAGTGCCCAAGTGCGTGCGCAGTACATAAGAGCAATCTCTATTCCTTTACTCGCATAACCCAGTGGGACGAAAGACCGACACGACTGGCGAGATATCAGGCGCAGGACCAGCTTTTTACATGAACATCCGACGCATGGTCCATAGATTATCTTACTTGTCAGACAATCATTGTCCTAACCAAACTTGAAAATAATAGTAATGTAATCTAGACAAAGTCGTACCAAGTCTGAGCTTCCTTTATTTTTATAAAGAAATCTCAGAAATATAATTAAATAATGAAAAATATAATTAAATAAATATTTTAAAATTTAAAATAAAAATGAAAAGTAATGTTATTTTTGTATTTTCTTTTATTTTATTTTTATTAAGTACAAAATATGTAACGCCCGACATTAAGGTCCCTTTTAATACTTACGAATACTTCTATGGTAACTATGAGAAATTACATGTTTTTGGTACACGTCTTGTTACTAAAGGATAATTAAAGTTATTTAAAAATATAGAACTTCAATGTTAATAAAAATGTATATTGATTTTTATGTGATATTACTAAACTTTTAATCACCGTCGATAAGGTCCCTTTTGAAAAGTGTTAAGTGTTTGTACCAGCTTTTTACTAAACTTTACCTTGAATTTTAAGACAGAAAAAAGTTACTTTTTAAATAGAAGTTTATATATTTGATCTCATTTGACTATGTTTAAGTGTAGTAAACATATATTTTGTTGATTTTGACTGATTAATAAGATTAGAAGAAGCACAAAATTTTATTCGTTCAAAAATTTTTTTAATATATTAAACAATGTTGTTTAATATCGAAGACGTCTCTATTTAGTAAAAAATGATCCATTTTCTTTTATAAAATCCGGTAGAAAACATACTATAAATGAAATATTTAATAAAAACCATCTTGTTCATTTTCATTACATCATGCACTTTGGAGTGGTAAACAACAGGAATAGAGTTATAAAATTATATAATTGAAGTTAAATTAAATGACCATATAACGTACTTCTCAAAAAACATGATATCTATGTAACTTCCTACAATAACATACTTTTTTTGGGTGCCGAAGTTTGAATGCGATTTTCTCAATATCACCTTTTACGAATATCGAGTTTAAACATTTTTTTAAAATATATTTTCCAGACTTACACGCATGCTATTTACATGATTCGATAGCCTATTAAATGTAGATTATGGGGATACTAATAACTCAATACCGACAATAAAGTCCCTTCACGCTGATAACGTCACATATTATGTTATGTTGTTGTATATTATCAATAATATACAACAACATAACATATTGGGTAACTAAGCGCTAATCTCAAGATTAGCGCTTAGTTACCCATTCTGCTGTTCATTCTTATACTATAATTTATAAGTTATCTTACCGTGATATTATATTATAGAGGTAATCTAACCGCGCGACCCTGAAATCTGCCATGTTCGATACAAACAAACAAATAAACTTTTCCGCTTTATAGTTTGTAGATATGTTACGCTCAAATACCGAAATCGCTCAATGAGCGAAAAAATAGCTCACAACGCGTTGTGGTCACAGTGAAATAGCCACGACGCAAAATTCGCGTTGTGACACTAATGAAAACGGCCACGACTCGTTCTAGCAATCACAAAAATACCATAATGCGAAATTCGTGTCGTGGCTGATATGCTATTCGTTTTTCTTGATATTTTGTTCTTGATTGATTAATTGTCGATAGGTACGGAAGATTATATTTGAATTACCACGTGTACTACAAAATATTTTTTATTTTACTAAATCACTGCATAACGTGTTTATTATTATTATTTGTAAAACATCCATAGTTCCATACTATCCGTACGTTAGTATTATTACTGTCTGTCTGGCGCATATTCTATTTTCCATGGAATACGTAAAAACTCAGCGTTGCCACCCCCCCGATTTTACCTTCCCTAACACCCAACGATAATAATAAATCGGTATTATTGATGACGTTTAAAATGTGGGGTAGAATTGATGTTTCTAACGATTCATTTGATTTTAAAAAGTTTATAAAGAAAGTTATCTTAAAATACTATAAGAATTAGATGAGGTAATATGAATGTTATGGATACTTATTGGCCTTACCATTTATATAAGTATTCATAACATATCCGATTTATCTTCAAATCTGTCATAACTTTCTGCTACAGCGACAGTTACGGTCGTATGAATAAAAACTTAGCGAGGGTTTTTAAAAGCTTTAAAAGCCTGTTGTAAAATTTATTATGAATAAACGTTCTCTAACAGTGATCTCTAACAGACATTATTGCAATTTCTGAAGGAATTTCTAGCCGCCCTCGTCGACAAAAAGTATATAAGATAATAATAAATCAATTTGATTCAATACTTCAGTCGGAATTTCCAGGAATTGCTATTGTATTCTATTGTTGTCGCGATCACCGGTGCTCGCGCGGGGCCTGAAGGATTAATAGAGGACGACTTTAGAAAAAAATAGTTTTAAGTACAAAATAATCAGGACGATACATTGTGTCATTAATGTCTGAAGAACTACAAAAAGATAGGCGAGGCAGCGTCATCACACCTGAACTTTATCCTCGAGCCAGTTATCACTTCGGATGCGTTTTATTTTATCACTTTGCATTTTGGATAATATGTAACGTAGTTTGTTTAAAAATAAATTGAAGGCCTCAAAAGTAAACTACACAGAATAAAATAGTATCAACCCATCGAGCCCCGCACGAGCACCGGTGGTAGCGACAACAATAGAATAAAACAGCATTTCCAAGAATCCCCGATCGAAGGATTAAATTTCGTCATTCTTCTTCTTCTTTTTATTATGGCGGCCTCAGTAGGTAGTCAGTGAGTTGCCAACAAAAGTCTACTTTGCTCTATTATGACGTAATTTATTAAATCCATAAAGTATATTTTTTGGAACGGAGTTCCTTTTCGCACGTTGCGAAACCCCTTTTTTTAATTTAATATAATAAATTAGCTCCCTCTAGGCCGAAAAAAACGATACTAAAAACGACATTTTTTTATTAGTACCTGCATGTTAGGGGCAGAGGACGTTGCGCGTTGATAGTATTCCTGTGAGTCAATAGATGGCGTTTTTTAAATATTTTTTTTAAGTATATTATGTACAGATTTTTTTAACATAAGAAAAAACTCCGTTCCATTCGGGTGTTCTTCGACACCTCTCAATTTTTTTTTTCACATAATACTCTTTATTTTTGATACATTGAACACAATAAATTGGCACACTACCAACATTACCAAAAAAAACGTCATATAAATGCATTTTACTTAGCGAAGGCTTAGAAAGCGTTTATTCATATGGAGTGTTTTAAGACGGTTTTTAACTTTAGTGAACATTTAAGTTAGAAAACTGTTAAAACCTTCACTAAGATTTTTTATTCATACCACCGTTAAAGTGCACCTCTTCCACGGCGGATTGTATATTTTAAGCTATTTTCTTACCTTTTTTATGTTTAATTGTAAATATATTTTTAGACTAATAATGGAACTAATTCTAATGCATGATTGAGTACTTTGTTTTCTTCGTTAGAATCAGTCTTCGAGCATAAGATAAACACAATACGTTTTAAAATACAAAGGGCGGAGAAAAATAATTGCAAAATCAGTAAAAATTGGCGGCCTCGCCCATATAAGGTAAAATTATGTAGGTAAGATAATACGTTTTCATCAGGGTTCGTTGCTGAATAACTGGGACGGCGTGCGCGTGAACGCTCTGGCGTGCCGTGGCGACGGCAAGGTGCTGGCGGCCGACACGCACCACCGCGTGCGCGCGTATGACTTCGGTGACCTGTCTGATAGGAACCTGTGAGTAGAACATAATATTATCGTTGTCATCATCGTAATAGTCTTACGGCCGTATGAATAAAAACTTAGGAAAAACTACGTTTTTGCTATGTTAAAACCTGTTATAAACCCTCGCTAAGTTTTTATTCATACGACCAACATCATAGATTACTGAAGTCTATTTAATGTTTTTGGAACAAGTGCAGAAGCTCAATTTTTAACTTGCATACGTGATACGCCTCAAACTGGGCTGGGCATATCTTGCTAAGGACATAAAAAGTTCCATCTAAATATTATAATATCTAAATATTCCATCCTTTATAAACGTAACGTAATAAAAAAATGTAATTATTTGTAACTTGTAAGCTGTCAATTTAGCAGCACTACCACAAGCATTTAATTGCCAATCGCCTGGGCACACCTGCCGAGCACACGATAGGCGATGACATTGTGCAGGCTTGTAGTAAAAAAAAAAAAATACTGTGCAGCTCTTTTTTTTTGCGTTTCAGCTCTATTTGAAATATAAAAATGTAATAAATACGAGCTTTGTTTTTAATAAATAATCAAATATTATTTTTTCAGCATCCAAGAGGAGCACGCGGTGATGGCAATGACCCTGAACGCGGCCGACACGCTGCTGCTATTAAACGTCGCCAACCAGGGCGTGCATCTGTGGGACATACGTGAGTTCATACTAAAGTCAAAGAAATCTCCGTCACGTAGTTCCGATTATGACATAGATTTAACCACTAAGTTCTAAATAATGACTGCATATTATATATAGACAAAAGGAAATATTTGACTTGTTTGCTTACATATGTATTACAAACTTTTTTATTGAAGTTTATAGACGTATCACCCCAAGTCTGACACTATAATATGATACACGAATCCGGAATCACGATGTTTCAGGAGCCCGCACGCTCGTACGGCGGTTCCGCGGTCTGTCGCAGGGCCACTTCACCATACACGCGTGCTTCGGCGGCGCGCACCAGGACTTTATTGCCTCGGGCAGCGAGGACAACAAGGTCTGCTTTATTATTTAATCCTTCAGGCCCCGCGCGAGCACCGGTGATCGCGACAACAATAGAATACAATAGCAATTCCTGGAAATTCCGACTGAAGTATTAAATTGTACTATCTGATAAATCGATTCATAGGCAGACGCGGACACACGTTACTTAGCTGCGTTATATCGGCTGTTGCTAGTCGTCCGGTAATCGGATGACTAAAATTTATATTTTTCATACGATTAGCGGACGACTAGACACCTTCGTTAGTTGTTGCTAGTCGTCCGGTAAACGGATGAATAAAATAAATCTTAGTTGTCCGATTACTGGCTGAATAAAATAAATCTTAGTCGTTCGATTACCGGATGAATAAAATAAATCTTAGTTAAATCTTAGTCGTCCGATTACTGGACGAATAGATCATCTTTTAAGGCTGTTGCCCGGCTTGTTGTCCGGTAAGCGGACGACTAAGATTTATTTTATTCATCCGGTAATCGAACGACTAAGATTTTTTGATTCGGCCGGTAATCGGACGACTAAGATTTATTTTATTCATCCGGTAATCGAACGACTAAGATTTATTTTATTCAGCCGGTAATCGGACGACTAAGATTTATTTTATTCATCCGGTAATCAGACGACTAGACACTTCGCGTTATATCAAACCCAGCCGACAGATAGCGACTTATATTGAATTGACATAACTCGACCAAATGACGTAAAGCCGTCAATTGCCTATGAATCAATTTCTTTGATGGTACTAAGCGCGCGAGTTTTGAGGAAACAGGAGTTTTCTTAACTTACTGTTTCCTAAACCGGCGCCCGCCGCGACCGGCGGGGTGTTTATTAAACAGGCGAAAATTGTATTAACAATATTATGCTACTTATATCTTTAAACGAGCAATTCTTGTATATATGTTACGGGTAATGCTAGAAGGTGGAGTAAACCTAGGTTTACCCGGGTTGACTTAGTATTACCCTAGTCTTTTGGGTAAAGTCCGAATAATAAGAAAAATAAATTTTAATTCGGGGTTTAGCCATACCTAGATCTACCCAACTCTGGCTGGGTAATGTTAAAAATTTGTCCAATTAATTACTAAAATGAATATCCAAGGGTATTTTAAGCATTTATTATTTAAAAAAAACATACAAAGGCAAACGTAATTTCTCGAAGAACATAAGTTTAATAGCTTCAATGACAGAAACTAATTAGCGGTTGTTGTAATTAAAATTGAAATTATTAATTTGAGCAAGATAAACTGTTGTGACATTTTGAAATTGCATATATATATATTGGAATCTCGGAATCGGCTCCAATTATTTTCATGAAATTTAGTATATAGGGGGTTTCGGGTCGGGCGATAAATCGATCTAGCTAGGAATCATTTTTAGAAAATGTCATTTTATTCGTATTTTATCGAATACCGAGCAAAGTTCGGTCAAATAGCTAGTTTATCATAAAATTAAAAAAAATCAAGAACAGACGCAATAATGTATAAGTAGTTGTTAAAATAATTGATAACTCTACTATCTCGATATTAAAATATTTTGAGAACTTAAATTTTATATTTCTAGAATAGAATAGAATATACTTTATTGCGTTCAAAAAGTTGTAGTACAACAAATAATTAAATATACATTCACCAGGACACATGAACACAAAGGCGGCTTTATTGCTATTGAGCAATTTCTACCAAGCAACCTTTGGTATAGGAGTACAATAACAATTAATGTAGGGTATACTGTGCACTAAAATCTAAAAGTAATGAAACTTAACAACTAAATTATATTCTAATATATTATACCTAATTTATATTTAATACCTATTTCTAGAATTCCTCTTAAGTTCGTGCGCTTTGTCTATAGTGCAGTCGCCAGAGGTTTTAACCTCCGAAAATTGTAATAGTGAATGGATTTTTGTTTTTGAGGTGTCATTTTCTTTTTTACACTATAACTTGCAAAGTTTACCAAAAAATTTTTTGTGCTTTTAATTTTTTAGTTACTTAATTAAAAATTAATATTTCACCATATAAAACCGGTCCAGAAAAAAAAATTCTTGTTCCTGTTATTTAATGACTTTTATCCGATTGTTTACGTTGAAAATTAACCAAATACACAGTTTTAAAAAAAGAAAGTTTGCTTTGCTAAGCTAAATACAAGTATAAGGTTTTTGCAAAGTTTTTAGAGATTAACGCTCGTCGTAACCAAGATAAAAGGGTTTGGGTGAATTTAAGGGTTGTAACGAAAAGTGTGTTAAACTTACTTGTTGTGCATATTTAATTTTTAGAGAAATGGTAAATTTTAAGTACTTAAAAACGTTTAAATATCTCCAAAAATGTGTAAAATAGACCGAAAATATTTTTCTATATTTGTTGAGAATTTATTTAAGTGAGAGCTAAAACATTAAATGCATCGACAAATGAAAGACTTTCTCTAGTCTTTGAAATATATTTAAACTTCCTACATAAAGCCAGAAAAAAAATTGGGTGCTACAAATCTCACGTACTGTATACCTACTAAAGACGCATGCTGCGACCTATGTTTGGAAAATGCTTACTTGAATACAAAAAATATCAGTTCTTAACCTAATTTGTACTTTTTTCCTTTAAGTATGTTTTAGCAAATAAAATTAATGAAAAATAATAAATAAAAAAACAATTTTATTCTGTAAAAACTTAACCAAAAGAAATAAAATATAGATTTTCTTCGAAATATCCGTGAAAAGTTTGTGCTACATTTTCAGAAAATTTAATAAAGTAAGAGCTAAAAAGTTATACACATCGCACCTTTAAAGTAAAACCGTTACTAAACGAAATTTTTCATAAATTGAGGTATCAATGCCATCTATCTAAAATAAACGTAAACTACAAGATTAACTTGTTGTTTTTGCAAAATGTTGTGTTTTGCGCCATCTAGCGGTAAATCAAAGCGTTACTAAACCGAGTTATGATCGGGTCGATAATTACAATATCGTGTCTATACCAATAAGAACATGATCGTGATAAAGTGATGACGGAAGTTTTAAACAACAGTGTGGTTATTTGGATAAATACGGTTTGAAGTCACAAAAAACTAAGTTGTTGTTTTCTTTTTTGAATAGGTAAAGTGTTTCAATTTGTTTAGACACATTTTTCGTGTTATGAAATTACGCAATTTAAATAATTCAATTTCATTAATGGTATGTTACAATTTGTATAGTCACAGTTTGCCTTTATTTTTTTAGAGATTAATCCAATAAGGTTTATCTCTAGAGTGTAACATTTTTTTTATTATTAATATTATGTCAATAAATTTGACTCATTAATCTAAAATTAAGTGATAGAAGTGAACATTACTTTTGTTAGCTCAAAGTAGGTAAACAGCTACCTCTCATAGAAATATAAATGAGGCTGTGATTGTTACTATGTTTATTGGTTTTTTATTTTTATTTTATTGCTATTTTCAGTTGATCTGCTTTCAGTCAAAGTGTTTTAAAATGTAAAAGGATAAAATAGTTAAAAGTTAAGACGGTAAGATACTTCTTCTTAACTTCATGTTAAATTATGAAGTTTTAATAGTTTTTTTTTGTTTAGTAACATTAGTTGCACTTACAATAATTAACAAAAAATTAGTGGTAAAGTGTTACTATAAAAATATAAATCAAAATAAATAAAGCTGTAAATATTATAATAAACTTTTTAAAATGGCAAGTCATAATATTAAAAGAGATCTATCACATAAACTCATTAAATATCTTTAAAAACCCCTGAACTCAGATTTTATTTAGAAAAAACAGTGACCATTTTCTAATATTTGCTCCCCTGTAAAATTTGATAATTTTGTTTTGTCACGGTTTTACTTTAAAGGTGCGACATTTAGAAATAGAAGGCCTTGTTAAGCCTAAAAAATAATTTTAAACTTCCTATTTAAAACTAAAGAAAAATAGGAACGCCATTTACCTGGCGAGGCACACAACAAGCACATTTGGAGGTATGCTCATCTACATACAAAAATATTGATTTTAAATCTAAATTATATATTATATAGAATATAAGCTACGATACAAATCAAAAAAATAATAATATATTTTATTATTTTGCTATATATTTAAAAGAAAGAAATATGCAAATTTTCTTCAAAATTTTATAGTTTATGAGTTTACTTGAAGTGGAAGAGAATAATTTAAAAATAAAAAGCACAACTTTTCAATAGGTAAACATTATCATTTATGTTATCAGCTACACATTCCTTTTTTTCTTTTCAATTTTCATCCACTATTGCAAAAATCGGAGGTTTGCACGATTTCTACGCTCTGGGAACTCCACTACTATTAATTTTCTTTATTTTATTTTGGCATTGATGGAAAGCCACACACGAAATGATGACTGCAAACAACGAAATTTAGGTTTCTAAAAGTAAAGCAATCGGTTTTTGTGTAACTATTTTACACTAAAATTAATTTAAATAACTTAAAAAAACACGCATTTATTTTAAAAAAAAAATTATTGCATTATTATTGGCTCTTATTACGTATGCGAAGTTTCGAATTAGACTGCTGTAGACATAAAATTAGAACGTTAGAAAAGGGCATTCCATACAATCGTCGAGCCAGCGCGAATTTCACGCCTAATTACTAAGATTTTATTAATATTTTAATTATTGTGTTCCATTTTACGAGAAAAATCAAAGCGAAGCGAAAAATGAGCGAAAGAGAAAGTTGTACATGCTATTACTGTAAGACAAAAAGGACGACAATATTTTCTCGATTCGATTAAAGCGTAAAATGAGTGAAAGAGAAAGTAGTATATGCTGTAAGACAAAAAAAGGACGACAATATTTTCTCGATAAACATTTTGCATGCAAAAACATTGCTACAGTTTTGACGGCATACGTCATATCTAAGTATTTTGATATCGTTGGCTGGAGATAGGTAAAATCGTGCTCAAAGATTCTGTTACAAACAATACAGCCCATAAGCTTATTGAAGCGCGTAAAAAATTCAGGTATACCCATCCACTCATTATATTTAATGGAGGCACTTCACATGGCTATTTGTATTTGATATTGGCTATTTGTTGAAAAAGATTTTCTAAAGCCGGCTTGTTCTACTGGTTGTTGTTTCTCAAGAGTTGGGCTAATTGTTTTGTTAATAATAGCGGAAAACAGTTTATAAAGACTAGGCAACAAGCTTATTGGCCTGTAGTTCCCGATGTCTTTTGGGTCCCCTTTTTTGTATATTAATATAATGTCGGATTCAGACCATTGAGATGGTATTTCTGAGCTTAGCAGGATCATGTTGAAAAGTTCAACTAGTTCGTTGATGAGCATTGTATTTGAGTTTTTCAGAGCTTCGTTCGGGATGCGGTCCGAGCCTGGGCTGTTCTCTAGTTTAAGTTTCTTAACAGCCTCTATTATTTCAGTGCCGTCAATAGGTTTTATTTTATTATTGGCAATTTATTGCATTTGGCAAAATTATTGACATATACGTTCTAGGTCTATGACATATACACAATCAAGCAAATAAAGATAAATACGGTAATACTCATGGACGTCAAATACCAAACTTTTGCTTGATTTTCTTTACTTGCCTATTTGACTCCTTTGATGTGCGTCAAAAACCGACAAAGGTACGGATACGTGTATTTGGTATTGGTCATATTTGTCAAATAGGCAAATAAGGCCAATATTTGTCAAACGTACCGTCTACACATGGTGATTGTTTGGCGAATACATCAAATACGCAAATACAAATAGTCATGTGAAGTGCCTGCATAAGAGATTTAGATCAAAGTTTTTTGTAATTATTACTGTTTTCGACTAATGGCTCCCACACAAAACTGCGAATTCGCATCGTATCGCAGATTGCAAACATCTGCGACAAAACTCATAATAAAAATAACATTGCGATGCGAATTCGCAGTTTTGTGTGAGAGCCCGTAATCTTACGATGTAAGGTCTTTAAATAAAGAAACAAATAAAAATAATTAAAAAAAATGAAAAAACACGCTTTTAGAACGCACAAAAAATTACACGCTATCTTGGGGAGGCCACCATATTGGATTTGTAATGACGTTTCTTAGCTAGTCAATAGTCATGTTTAATATTTAAAATTATTAAGATTCCAAATTTTCTGACATACGTAGTTACAAGTGAAGCTAATAAAAGCGTGTTAAAAAAATGCAGGTGTACATCTGGCACATGAACGGCGAGGAGCCGGTGGCGGTGGTGGCGGGTCACACGCGGTGCGTCAACGCCGTGGCGTGGAACCCCGTGCACCACGACGTGCTCGCCTCCGCCTCCGACGACTACTCGCTGCGGCTGTGGGGCCCGCGCACGCACCAGTCCTAGCCCGGTACAGGTATTGTTAAATCGCACACTGTTTTTTTCACCCCTAAAAAGTGACATCCGCTTTTTATTGCATTTATCTACTAAAAATATAATTCCAAATGCAAGAGAAGAACTACCATGTGTCAATTTAAATGTAAACTGCCCCATCGTTGCCAGTCTTTGGATGAGGATTTTCTTTAGTGTGAACCACCGAACAATAAAAACAAATGAACCTATCGAATAATAAAAACTAAGGAAACGTAACTCCCATACTTCAACCGTTTTAAATGTGGTTCCTTTTCGCACACTAAAATATGACAGTAGCTACAAAACACTAACACTAAATTTACGAAATAAAGCCGCTGACAATAGTTGTCACTTCTATAAATACGCAAAATTGTGTACCATATACATGCATAAAGTATGCATGTATTCGGGTCTTTTTGTAGCCTCTTGGTGCAATTTTTTGACGGAGTTAGTCTTACTTACTTTTTATTATTCGTAGGTATGAACTCTTAAAGTGCCCATAATAATTGGGTATTTTCTCTTAACATTTTTTATTGGTAAGGAATTATTAAATAGGAATTAATATTCTTATCAACGTTGTCAGCACACCAAGACTGCGAATAGGCTATTTGACAGTAAGAAATATTTGTGATTATTTGCTTTAGATGCATAAAATGATGGTTCTTTATGTGATTTACATAAGTTTTAATAAAAATAATAACAATTAATATATTAAAAAACACAAAAATATGACGTCAATCGCGTAATAGCACAATATATTCCTTCAGGCCCCGCGCGAGCACCGGTGATCGCGACAACAATAGAATACAATAGCAATTCCTGGAAATTCCGACTGAAGTATTAAATTAGTTGTACTAAGTAATAGTTGTATTCGTTTCGTTTTTGAACACATTACGTATGCGCTAAGTTGAAAATTTGTGTTAGTGTCAGTATCATGACGTGCCAAAATCTGACAGACATTGATGATAATTTCTATTAATATTGCGCATGCGCGAAAGCTGCCCATGTGCAGTTGAAAAATGAAACGAATACGACTATTGGTTTGCACGATATTGACGTCACTTACAAAGCGACGCCATATATTTTCTGAATAAAGCGTTTCGGCGGCTCATTTGAATTTTGAATTTTTATTTACATGTTTCTTACGAATACGTATTTTAAAATAAATTAATCACAACCAAGTAATTTAAGATATAAACTAAAAATCTGTCAAATACCATATTGCAAGAAAACTGTGTGATAGTATGAGATGTAATATTAAGACGAATCAACGTTTGCCGTGTGGGTCAGTAGATCAGTTAACCGCTTTATTTCCTGGCTATGCTGGTCTTTCCTGACTATGTGTCAGGAATACACTACCGCTGAATCAATTATGATAAGAGGAGACGGATTACTTTTTATTCTCTATATCAATCAATTGTTTTCAATCAAGCAATTCTCTATATGGATCAATACCATAGTTGAGTCTGTGGATATACTATTACTGTCACCATATATATATATATATATATATATATATATACAGAATGTGTGCGAAATAACAATAATATTTAATTTAATACACCAGATATATAACATGTACAATATTCTCAGGTGCACATTCGCCCTAGACGGAGGACGGCGCAGCGTGTGTGTTCGAACTAGCCGCCTGATGTCGCGGCTGCGAGGACATGCGGCCAGAGTTATACCACTTGACCTCGACGCTGCTGGTATCTCAACAGTGAAACTAACAAATTATCAAACTTCAGTCGGAGTAGTGTCTCTATGATTGCATATTTTACATGTTTTGAATGTTCCTTCATTTAAAAATTGTTACTCCTGATTAGGTTTATATCCCTTTACTTTTAACACTCTTCCTTCATATTTTTTATGCTCTTTGCAATGGTCACGTTTTCGACTGAGATACTATTTCCGTGTATGCTTACAATAAATAGAGATCTGTGATTACATAATATTTTATCGAGATAACAAAACTTCATTAAATATACATTATTTACTAGATTGATATCCATAAGTTGTCTACAGAATACTTTTTTACCATACATACAAACTACCAATACACATAAAAACTAGCAAGCATAATATCATGTGGTAAAATAGTTGTAACTAATGTTAACCAATATTTCATTGTAACTTAACATCTTTATAAAAAATAACAATATTATTCTGTTATTTTTATGGTGCAGTACAAACAACCAGGCACTTTGACTGGGTAATCATGAGATACATTCGTTTCTACTCATTGTCTACATATTAAAGATCTTTTGATATAGATTATTTTGTCCCAGCCCACAATTGTAAATAAATATATAGTGGGTATATTTATATTATATATTTTAGATTATTTTAGTTATAGGTCTGTTCCCATTGCGATTTGCAAAATTATTTGTAACTGAATGAGAACTATTCACACTTTATTTACCATAAAGCTATGATTCTACTCTCTTGAATTATGAGAGGTGCAATTTTAAAAAGCTCACAAGAGAAGTTTTCTTAACATAATGCCATCTTTTTTGAAAAATTAACAAGATGTTAACACCTTTGTAATAACAAAAATGTTAAAATGATAATATTAGATTTTTATTGGGAACTGTACCTACAAGAGAATAATTGGGGTTTCTTGCTAACACACACACATACACATGGATGATGATCATTCATTAGAACACTTCCACAGCTTGCTCAATATCATGCGCGACCAAATTGGATATCACTTGTGATAGACTTATCACATGGCAATGTTTATTTAATGAAGACCTCCAATACTCCGGCTAGCGGACCTTGCTAGGATTTATTTATCTTTACTGAGGCTTAAGACAATAACAACTTCCGGTATCGATTTCCACTCGCCGTTATCAAACAAATGCTCCTCTAATAAATTGATATCGTGAGACTTCTGTCATAAGGCAGATTGCTAAAGGTTTCTTAATAACTGATCTTCGATCACTATAACTGATACAACTTTATTATCTAAATTCTAACTCTATTCTATGAGTATTTAGTACGGAAGTGACGACCGTTGTGACTGGAATGCACCGGGGCCAGCACTGAGGGGCGGCGCTAGGAGTGTACGGTGGAGGCCAGACCCCACAAAGTTCTACTTCAACTCAACTACTGGCACAATAACAGATTTAAAAGGTAGTCAGATCTTGTTCAAAGTGTCGATAAAGAAAGCGACTCATAAAATAATAAAAAATATTTTTTTACTTCATAAATGCACAAACGTAAAAACGAATAGTTTTCCTATGAAGTGTAACTTTGCGGTGTTAAGCCCGTTTAGTGTTAAGATTTGACAGCAGTAATTGGTAGGATTTATCGTTAAAGTATCGTATTGTAAGTCGCGCCGCCCCGTGCTTCGGTGAACGAATACAATAACACTTATTTAAGGTATTTCGATTATCATAAATTAAGTCGTATGTTTAGAGTGCCGCATCTAAATATATTTTTGTATCGACCGTGGTAAACTTTTCGACTTTAAAATCTATACTAATATTATAAATGCGAAAGTATCTCTGTCTGTCTGTCTGTCTCGCTTTCAC
Source organism: Lysandra bellargus (assembly GCA_905333045.1). NCBI lineage: Eukaryota > Metazoa > Arthropoda > Insecta > Lepidoptera > Lycaenidae > Lysandra > Lysandra bellargus. The sequence goes on from HG995326.1 coordinate 8,482,210, forward strand.
GCCAAAACTACTGAACCGATTGTAATGAAATTTTGTACACATATAGTCTAAAGCCTGAGAAGGACATAGGCTACTTTTTAACTGGAAAAAGGGGTTGTGAGGAGGTGAAAATGCGTAAATTTGTTAAAAACAAGTTAGTTCCAAAAATTCATAACAGATGACGCTAAGAGTTGCCTACATCACGCTATCGCTTGCTCATAAGTCTTTCTATAAGTGGTAGTACCATATTAAATCGAATTTTTCGATTCTTTCGATTGTTATTATACACGTCATTAAATAAATCACTATTCAGTACTTTATCTATTCTATGCAGTGACGTAACCTTTAACCTACCAATGATAAATAGTTTATGGGTAAATTTAAAGTTGTGTAATATATAAATAAGCTTTAAATTTGGTATAAATAAAGTTTAATTTTAAAAAATGAAATATTAAAATGTGCACACTGCACAGCTGTTTTTGGGTATTTTGATTTAAGGGGTACCAGGGTTTTAAAAAGCTTTTAAATTTGACACAAATTTTGTTGACCGCTATAAACTGAAGTCCACGCGGACGAAGTCGCGGGCAACAGCTAGTCACTAATATACGAGAATGTCTTTGTGGAGGATTCATTTTGGCTCGTGTGCAATATTGTTCTATTCAGATATTTTAAATTCGATGCTCGTCTCGTACAGATCCGGATAGGTAGCAATGTAATGGGTCCAAAATTTTAAGCCAAAGTACTTTGCACATCCCACTGCGAGCAGGCGATATTGCGATTGAGCTCTGTAATAGCCATCCTAATATTTCTACCCATTATGTTTTTACTAATAATATACATTTTTGTATCCTTGTAACAATAATTCAGTTTGGCTTAATAATCAAACACAATGCTTTTAGAAGTAAATATTGCTCTCGCTTGTCTCCTGTGAGTTCAGTGTTGATCTGACGTCCTTCTTACAGGGTCGACGCCCGCCTGCCGTGAGCGCTATGGCGCGGGCGGCAACTAAATATTCAAAATGTAGAAAACCATTTGTCGCATACTTTTGTTATGAGATTTAGTATTTATTTTATATTTGGCGAGTTTAAACAATAATTATTTAGTTACGTTTTAAGATGGATTGTTCTGATGTTTTCAAATTGTTGGGTGGTCGCTATTGTGAATGTCTATAAGCAATGCTTAGGTTAGTTCGGGAGAATAATTAGATTTGGAGCGGCGGTATGTGTGTTTGTGATAGCGTAGTGAAGTGCGGGTCCGCCCCAATTCTATTGTTATATACAATTATATATCAATAAATTTTTTAAGTAAACTTATATTGTTTTATTGTTTCCTTGTTCTGAATTTAAGGAGATATCAGTAGATTTTCTATTTCAAAACTTTCATGTGTCAAAACACTAGTGAAAGGAAATACAAACTCTTTTTGTATATTTTTTTAAATATAATAATAACAAAAAAAATTTATAAACAATTAAATATTATGGAATACATTTTACAGAACTTTGCTAATTAATGTGAACTTAAAGCTATAAATTAGCAGTTCCCGACTTCTCAACAAGTTCCAGTAAAGTATGGAGGGATGTATCAAATAACTCGCATCTGATTGGCATTTCCAACGAATAAAATGGGTTCTTCAAAGCATAGTCAGAGTAAAGTTCATATATTCTCTTCAACACCACATCAGACCCTTGCATGTTTACATCAGTAACGATTATAAATTTTACTCCTGTAATTAAAGTGTGTTGATAAGAAACACAGAATACAAATAACTCGTATAATAATTTCAATTATAAGTATAAATAAAAATGAAAATAATACCTGTTAATGTTTGAAAGCAGGAGAGTTTAAAAGTGTCGGCATTGAGAGTTTCAATCCCAGAAGATTTAGGAACAGGGCTGAGTTGTGAAGCCAATGCAAATAGTGGGTAGAACATACTGGCTAACACAATTTTTTCATTTGTTGTAGCTCTTTGACGGCCAAACTTTAAGCTTATGGGATAGTTTTCCTAAAAATAAGTATAAATAATGAATTTTTACATTATGAATATATAACATTTAAACAATGACTTTAAATTGTAATAAAATTATGCAGTTGGCAGTTTTGTTACTCAACAAGAATGTATAAACATTAAATTGAGCTATTGTAGAACTCTAATTGGATATTTTCAGCTTATGCTCCCGTGATTGAAGCAAAATAGTCAAGTCGAATATTTTCAGAGTTGTTGAATTTCTTAAGCGCTTATTCCATTTCACTAAATTTAGAAGTCCTAGCTAGGATCCTATTAAGGAGACTAATTAGAAGCTTCTTTTTCCACTTGTCCTAATTTAGTAACTAAATCAGTTGTGACCACGCGGTGATTTTGGCCAGACGTCTTGTTAATGGCTCCAGTTCTGTCAAAGCAACAAAAAATTGGTCTTCTCATAGGCTTAGCTGATGGCTCAATGAAAATCAAAATAAATAAAAGGCGAAAAAGATGGTTGAAATAATTTTTGCTCCATGAAAAATTATGAATTATGAACTTTCTGAACTACTTGGAACCAGCAGACTTTAGAAATTACCTATGAATGGATTCCAGATCTGATAACATAATAAAATACAGATTTAGCAATTCCCACTACAGATAAAAGGTTGAAACCATCTGGCAACACTGATTTAGTCATTCAGAAGCCGCATTTTTTCCGATTTAGGATCCTAGCTTTCTAAATGTTATTTCACTTGACTGAATTTTTTAGGATCCTAGCTAGGACTTCTAAATTTACAGTGTTCCTACAGAAGCGTGTGATGAAGTGATCTGGACACGCAGCAGCGTATTAAGTCAAGTTCATAAATACATATTATATTACCTTAGCAGATATCAAATCAAACACATCTTTCCCATCTTCAGTTGTGCGGCCATTAACAGGAGACCCATTTACAGAAAGAAGTACGTGTCCAACTACAATAATATACATAATCATTGTTTATCTTTACCTACATACTTAAATTTAGTACAAGCAATAACAAAAAGTATTACTTACTATTTATACCATCCCTTTGGCCAAAGACTACGACCACCTTTTTGTTTTCATACTCGAGTTTAATATCTAATGGAAAACCAAAGGTTTTTTCAGTTTCCACTCGAGGAATATTGTGGTCGTAGTTGAAAATCAGCCCCCCAGATTTACTTACAATGTAAACTCCGTAAATAACCATTGTGGTTTAAGTTTATAGAAAACTAGTTAAGTTTTGCGTATTCTTACAAAATGTGGAACATTTTATAATAAATAAGTAAGTATTATGAGAAATAGATTAGTAATTCACAATTTTGTTTCGTTAGAAAATGTTTGTTTTTACTTTTGACAATGACATTTGACAGACGTGATATTTGACAGACGTGATCACTGACAGTTTTTCTTTTTTTTTCTTTAAGCGCTTGTGTCGAGTAATGTCGGGGGATCTGGAAAACAAAATAATTCTCGTATTTCTAAATCGTTTTTCAAAATCGTCATGTCCAACGTATAATCAACAAAAAACCAACATTTTGTTAGGTGATAAGTGCAGACCCGGTTGTAAAGCATCGAGCACGCGGCGACAAGCGAGGTTTTTTAATGTGTTAATTATTCTATCCAATCAATTTTAAACTGTTATCAAAAAAGGTAAATGCCTCAAAAACCTCTGACCCTAGCACAATTCTAGAGTCTAAACTCTAGACTCTAGACCAGTGGTCGTCACACTTTACTGGCCAAGGGCCACACAATATGACAATGTGTGCGGGCTGCGGCCCGGCGCTGCGCGCTTGCGAGGGCGCTTCAAGAGCGGTTCCACACTATGCCGGGTTGTACTATAATAATTTATAATAAAATTAAAATACAATATTATTAATTTTGCTATATTGTTATGAGTCATTAACAAGTATCAAGTATGAGATAACAATGAGATAGAGATAAGACAATCGAATTGTTAATATCGGTTTCATATCCGAGATAAAGTCCTCGACGCGGCTGAAAGTGCCAGTGACTCATATCACCACAGTAATCCCATCTACCTAATTATTAAATCAACCAGTGCTGTTTTGGTATTATACAGGGTGCAATTAAACCTTCCTGCTAAATTTTGATATATTGATCCTTGTGAAAAGTAAAAATACACGTATTTTTTCTTTTATAGTCACTCAGTACTAAAATGTTGAGAAATAGCTTCCGCAAGTTATCTTAAAAAACACTAGGTACAAATAATGGACACGATGCGCCGGCCGCGCGTGACGTGCCCCCTCGCGCGCGCCTCATCCCGCGTCACCCCGGCAGGTTGATTAAGTATCTTTAGCAGATGGTTAGCAGACAGCAACCGGTCGCGCAGTTGTCGCGCGATCGGTTGCTAGTCGCTGAAAAAAATCGTATTATCTAAGCCTGTTGCTTTGCTGTTGTCCGCTAGCTATTAAATGCATTTTTAGCGACAAAAAAAGCGCCACTAGCGATATTGTAGCAACACGTGGAACTAATTTAAAAAGTCAAGTGTTTTGTTTACAAAACGTACAAGTAAATTCTTAGTTAATTCCCCCGATCCGATTCCGATCATTCCCCCGCGCCGCGATTGACCATTCTGCAACGATTTTAAATGGGATAAAATATGTCATTGAAAAAAAATAACACCCAATTTTTTTTAGTCAAATGGACTCTCCTAATGATACCTAAGCCCTGGAAAAAATTTGGCAGGAAGGCTTAATTGCACTCTGTATTTTTGGATATATTTTTACTCGAGGATGATAAAGTAATGTATTATTATCTAAAGTGACGGCCTGCTTATGCAATATTTAGGTATTTAATGTTGATTAATATTATGTTAATGTCTGCATGCTTTTCTTCCATGATATTATGTTTGACCAACAATATTTTATGCCGGGTTTTTGCGAGCCCATGCTAACACCACTACGAAGACTTTAAGGGCCCCCGAGACGATCCAGCGGTTTGACTCAAACACGTAAATTTTGGTTTGACTGAAACCATTTTGATCGTTTACAAAGCTAGTTTGAACGGTTTGTCAAACATTTACGTGTTTGAAGCTCGTTTGATGAAATTTCATATTTTTGTTGTGTTTGACGCGCCGTTTGATCGTGTTCCGATGCGTTTGAACAAACTTTATGCCATTCTTTGGAGTAGGTACATTATTTTTAACCGACTAAAAAAGAGGAGGTTATCACTTCGATGCGTATGTATGTAATATTTCCAGAACTGCCCAGTTTTCGTATATAAAGTTAGTCTATATCAGCATCTGAATAAAATATGTGCAAAATTTCAAGTGTATGTATGTTTTTATGTTTGTGTTCACATATCTCCGGAACTACAAGTCCGATTTAAATATTTTTTTGTTGTACTATAATAGGTATTGTTTAACTTGGGAGACTTCTGCAAGTTTCATCAAAATAGGTTTAGTAGTTTTTGAGATAGGGAATTTAATTCTCAATTTCGTACAATTTTTAAGTCGGTTTTATCTTTTAAAAAATAATATTTATTCGTCACAAGACGTGTACTCCACAGCGAGTATTGAACCAAACTGCGCAGTTTCGTTTGACCAACCGTTCAAACCGACATCAAACGGTTGCATCAAGGTAAGGTTTGAATCAAACCGTTTGATCGTCTCGGGGGGCCTTTAGATGCCCGATTTTTTTTTTTACTTTTTAACTATAAAGGGCCCCCGAGACGATCAAACGGTTTGACTCAAACACGTAAATTTTGGTTTGACTCAAACCATTTTGATCGTTTACAAAGCTAGTTTGAACGGTTTGACAAACATTTACGTGTTTGAAGCTCGTTTGATGAAATTTCATATTGACGTGATAACGTCTTATAATTCGATATGGGGTGCGGCGCCCGAAAAACATGACAGTTCATGCGGCGTTACCTCGCTCTGAGGCGTTCCATATAAGGCTTGAAGTGCAAGCGAGAGCGCGGAACGAACGACAAGGAAGCACAATCGGCCTTTGCGTTCGGTAGCGTTCGACTATCGACATCCGTCTTTCTCCTAAGTCCTACTTGAGTGAGCGATGCTTATATTTTTTGTTCGTCTTAGATATCTTCGGAGTTGAATCAATATTCTAGTAATCTCGTGAAAAACTTCTCGCTATTCATAAATTTTTGTACGGCCCCCGGTGAGGATCGAACCTACGACTTCGGTTGGAGATATTAGTATCGTCCACCTGCGCCACTAGAGTGATGACGTAAATACCGCAATTGTCTTTCACTTGCAGTTGCTCCGGGTTGCTTGTTTACTATAATAGTGAGTTTAACTAGCAGTCCAAAGTCCAATGTTTAGACACCCGCAATTTTTTAATATTATATTTTATTGTTATAGCAAAACACTTTTTAGCATTATTTTAACCACTTATTCCAGTTTTTATTGTCCACTTTCTTATTTTTCACTCTTTTAATTGATGAAATAGTGTGATAATAGGATCTTTTTATTTAAAAATCCATCCAAATTGCAACAATCTTGCTGACAGTGCAAATAAGAATAGTTTATTTTACTTACTATAAATATTTTTAGACAATCATTTGAAAGAAATACATCGAAATAACTTTAGGTTACAGTCGAAAAAGTTTGTTTCTATTTATAGAGATTCGGAAGCGACGGTTAAGGGGTTAAGGATAGTTGAACGTGACAACGTCATACGTTGTCACGTTCAACTATCGTCAGTAAACCGACTTTACAGACAACCGATTTTTTTTGTTATGTTTGACGCGCCGCGCCGTTTGATCGTGTTCCGATGCGTTTGAACAAACTTTATACCGTTCTTTGGAGTAGGTAAATTATTTTTAACCGACTGAAAAAGAGGAGGCTATCAATTCGATGCGTATGTATGTAATATTTCCAGAACTGCCCAGTTTTCGTATATAATGTTAGTCTATATCAGCATCTGAACAAATGTGCAAAATTTCAAAAGTGTATGTATGTTTTTATGTTTGTGTTCACATATCTCCGGAACTACAAGTCCGATTTAAATATTTTTTTGTTGTACTGTAATAGGTATTGTTTAACTTGGGAGACTTCTGCAAGTTTCAAATCAAAATAGGTTTAGTAGTTTTTGAGATAGGGAATTTAATTCTCAATTTCGTACAATTTTTAAGTCGGTTTTATCTTTTAAAAAATAATATTTATTCGTCACAAGACGTGTACTCCACAGCGAGTATTGAACCAAACTGCGCAGTTTCGTTTGGCAAATCGTTCAAACCGACATCAAACGGTTGCATACTTGCATCCAACACGTATGGTTTGAATCAAACCGTTTGATCGTCTCGGGGGCCCTTAAGGGCGTTTCGACACTATCCGATCCGATATCGGTCTAATGAAAACGGCCACGACGCGTTCTGGTAATCGAAAAAAGCCATGACGCGTTCTGAGCATTTAAAAACAGCCACGACGCGAATTCGTGTTGTGGCCCTAATGAAAACGGCCACGACGCGTTCTGAAACCAGGCCAGTTGCGCAGGAGTAATTTTATAGTGTCCAAGTGTGTGCACAATACACAAAAGTACTCTGGGTTTTAATATAAAAATAATAATACGTTTTTCGCTGAGGACAGGATTCGAACCTGCGCGGGTAGAACCCATTGGATTTCAAGTCCAACTCCTTAACCACTCGGACACCTCAGCTGATGACAACGTTGCGAAATTATCAACCGCTTAGTTTGACTTTATCAGAACATACTATCATACTACGACTATGACTCGTATGAGTCATAAACTCATGTCTTCAGTTCGTCATGATGGCATTTATATTATAAAAATATAATTTTCGGTCGTGAATTAGTACGAAGTACGAACTACGAACGCACTAACATAGGTAATTATTGGATTAATAAATCTGTACTAAAACAATATATTAGGTATTTAACTTTAAGCTAAGTAACAATAGGTCTACCAGAATCTGATGGCAATTTTTGACAGCAAATTTTCAAAAAGTATCCTAATTAATCATTGGATAAATTTTTATATTTGCATGTTTAATACACAGATTAGCTGCTAAAAAAAAGGATCAAAATGTTTTATTTCAATTACCCCGGTATTGCTAGAGACTAGAGTCAATTTATTTTCTCACTTTTTGCCATCAGATTCTGGTACACCTTAGATATATTGTCATGTTAAAAAAATACGGCAAAACACCTCGTCCCTTAGTTTATCTAATACTTACCTCAAATTCTTCACAAGTAAGTTCCATAGAAAAATTGTAACTAAAATTAATCCTTCAGGCCCCGCGCGAGCACCGGTGATCGCGACAACAATAGAATACAATAGCAATTCCTGGAAATTCCGACTGAAGTATTAATTATAATAATTAATAATTATGCTAAGTATATAGTTTAAACTTAGTGTCTATGCCTATAAAGTTTAAACTTCTGTTGCACATTCTTATAAACTTGTGTTATTTTTAAACCACATAATTTATGCACAAAAACACATACATTGCAATCTTTGCACCCGAACGGCTTTCCCAATCTTTAGAAGAATTTTAATGCTCTTAGTATTAAACTTAGTAAACTGTACCACAGAATATGTAATGGTACTCCGTAACTATACGGCACCTAATTTAATCCTTTAAGATATATCAAATGAGTCATATTATTACAGGGAAAAGGTGGTAATGTGGCCTCTGCACATGATTATATTGGCCCCCTTCAGTATTTTAATGTTTTAAGGCGACGCCTTGATAATTTGGCTGTAGCGATGCCGATTTTTCTCAGCAATGACTAAAGCTAAGAAACTAAAGTTCATTGTCAGTATTCATCATGTCTTTGTCTTTGAATTGCCCATAGCTTAACACGATTGGACAACTTTTATAACACATAATTATCAATCGAAAAGACCTCTGTAAAAAAAGGGATTCCTATTTTTCCAACAGAGGAGAGTTATTTAAGGTTCCAAAATTTGTACATAAATTGGTTCAAGCATACACTTTAATATGTGCATAGCTTATATGAAATGTATTTATGGTTTTTAAATTACGCGACAAAAACCATTTTGTCACTTACGCCCTATCCATTTTTTGCTGTTCCATTGCTTGTTTTCTATGAGAGGCCGGCCCGGCCTCTCATAGAAAACAAGCAATCTAAAACATATCCAACACGGTTTCTTACTTTAACGCGGCGTCACCTTAACGACGCTATCCAGTATAATTATGGTGGAACGGGATGCTCGCGGCATGCTACTAATTTAGCACCGTACAAATACAACAGAGGCTGTCAAGTTCGATTGTCATTCGATCGAGTTTAACCTTGCGACCGGCGAAACTTTTAAGTGTGTATGATTTTATTTCGATAGTTGTTAAGAAACAGAAACATGTATTTGGCTTTTGTGTTCAAACATCGAATACATCAAACTGTTCTCCTACGGAATTTAAAAGGTACTTAAATATAAAATTATACATTTAATAAATATTTTTGGTACGTTTGTTTAAATATTAGCAATAATTGTAATTTGGCCCCCTCACATTGGTCGTAATGTGGTTCCAATGACAGAGCTGGAAAGCCATGGGTACATTATCTTTTTGACTAATGGGCTATGTAGCCTGTGGAAGTGTGGAGGCTCCATTTGTGATTTTTGCCGTTAAGTTTCACTTGTGCAATACATTTAATGTGACATCACCGGGGGGTCACATTACCTGTTACCATCACTTGATCTCAAAATACCAAATGTGATTGATTAAGAATAATTATTAAATCTTTTGATTATCCTGCACGAGTTTTATTTATATATTATTCCCTAATAAGACATGTTTAAGCAAATGAATCAGAAGTCACATAATGTATTTTTTGGGTTTCTGACTCCTATATTTTTTAAATAATGCTTGATAAACAAAGTGGGGGGCCACATTACCACCTTCTCCTATTTACGTATTGTTATGTTGATTACAAACGCTTTGTCTATTATACTGTTGCAAACTGCATTCAGATATTCGATTTTTTTTAAACAAACATATAAGTTCACCACGTTGGATGCGCCCGCGCAGCTTCCGAGAATGCGTTTTCCTCGTGCGGGTCTGACGAATCTCGCGACGTCACAGCGATGACGCGCCGCGCGAATAAAAAGCAAATGTAATTCGCGGCGCGCGTTATAGTGACACGTACCTCTGTGCCAGCAGGTGACAGTGCTGTGTGGTGTATAGTGGCCGGTGGTGTAGTGTTAGTGCAGTGTACAGAACAAACCTGGCGCCCCGCCATGCCTGTATGGAGCCCGCCCTCCCCGCGCCTGACTCCGACTCCGACTCGGGGGATGAAACCGTTCCCGCCGGTTAGTTTATAGTTCTATTAGACGGTGGTTTAAGATGTGCTTGATGCGAGGTCAAACATATTCGACAGCTATCTCTGCCTACAAAAGTGCTGCAAGCTTCTGAGAAACCATCGTGAACATTTGCATGAAATATTTTTATTTATTAACTTCCTGAACAACTTTTAAAAGTAGTGCAAAATATTATATGAGAAAAGCTTGTTTTTATTATATTAAGCAACCCCTTGTTTTAAAAACAAGCTTTAATATTGACGTCTGACTGACTCTACCTTTTGACTCCCGCCACGACGACGGCGACGACGACGCCGGCTATACCAACCCAATGGATATCATTAATTTTCTTTATATGTACTTGATTAAGTATCAATTCAAAGGGCTAAAATGCAAATAGCCTGCATTAAAATGACACTTAAATGCTGCTGAAATCATTTAACATTTTAAAATTTGGCAAATACGCATGGTAGAGCCATGCCAATAGAGCTGTGTTTGGCAGCAGTTATTAAACTGATATTGAAAAATTGGGCTCATACAAAACTAACTTTTCACTGACTTATTAACCTACTTTACCTACTTGCTTTCTTCTAGACTTTCATGAATGCCATGGGCTCTAAATTCTAATAACATTACTATGATCAGGTTAGAATGAAAACGCGCTTGCGTTATCGGCGCGAATAGGCCTAAATCTAATATACCTACTGGCATAGATAGTAATTATTATAAGAAGACTTTTAAATCTCCACATATTTTATTTAAAACTTTAATTTGGTAGGTACCTCATAGAAAATGCTGTACAAAAATATATTTACCACGTTTTAATCCACCTAGAAAGGAAGAGTTACATTAAAATGTACACATAATATTATTATTATGATAAAGGGTGTATGAATGATAATAATATTATTAAGTAAATTGTGGGGCTATGACCTACGCTATGACAGACACTTTGCAAAGAAATAACAAGTAAATCTTTGTCTAGTACCTAGTACGAAATAAAAATTAAATGCAAAAACAATTTCCAATTTTTCACCAAAAGTTTCACTAATTACCTATATGTATTTTTCATGATACTGTAATGTATTTTTTAAACATTTCTTTATTCATATGTTAGGGGGGAAATAAACTTGTAACATACTGAAGTATCAATAGTTTAATGTGTACCAGCTTACTACTTTTAAAGCAATAAAATAATAGCTGCTTATGTGATAATGCAGAATGTAGAGCTACTTATTTTAACTGCGATTTACGGGCTACGAAATGGCTACGCGGCGGCCTACGACCCACAACTAAAAAGGATGCAACTTTATTTGTACTACACGTGCACAAGTCTATAGATATTAATATGATCAATAATCAATTATGTTGTTAAGCTAAATAACTAAATTCGTTCTCAAAAAATATTTAATTTCATCACCCTTAATCTTTATTTAATACTTTAGCATTCTTGATTCCAGTGACTAGGCTAGTACCAGTTGATTTATTTTAGGTTCCAAATTCAAATAAAAAAACCCATTAATTTCAGAGAACGGGGTTTAATTTAAGACCATCCCCCGAGCAAAAGACCTTGACCATACATTTGACGCGTTGCCGAGAGTTGTTTACTATGAGAGACCGGCCCGGCCGCAATACAAAACAAGTAATCTCAAACGTATCCAACACGGTTTTTTACTTTAACGCGGTGTTATGCTATGGGCAATTCAAAGACAAAAACATGATGAATACTGACAATGAACTTTAATTTCTTAGCTTTAGTCGTTGCTGAGAAAAATCGATATCGCTACAGCCTACAGCCAAATTATCAAGGCGTAGCCTTAAGCTAAAAGTTATAAGTATACTTTAATCCCAGTGCTCAAAGTATATCTGTACCAAATTTCAGCAAAATCGGTTAAGCGGTTTGGGCGTGAAGAGGTTACAGACAGACAGACATTTTTACACATTATGAGTAAGTGAGTGAGAGTGAGTATAGCTCCATGTAGAGCTTCACAAATTCGAAGGTATTCTAAGTACATAAAGAACTACTAAGAACCTAAGGTTTCATCCATATTGTGATATGTCATAATATGTGTTATCGCTCTGGGATCTGGGTTTAACAGGTAGGCTAGGTATATGACCAAAAAATACTCAATTGTATCCATATTTTAATAATATTCACTACATGTTACAAAGGGGAGGTACAGTCTGGATATGGACAGACAGACAGACAGACAGACTGAAATGTCCCGGGTATATATATCGGGTCCCGTTTTTACCCTTTGGGTAAGGAAAGAGGGGAAAATTATCCATCTTTGTTTAATAACAAAGATGGATAATTTTCCCCTCTATACTTATACTCTATAATTATACTATGCAGTATGCTGACACGGACAAAGTCGCGGGCAACAGCTAGTAAAAAATAAATTCTTGCAATATCGTATTGTTTTCTAAGGTATTATATTAATTTATAAAATAAAAATTAGCATCTTTGAAAAAAAAATAGCAACAAAGTTATTTTCAAAACGTCTGATAATAGTTTTGGTCATTGAAAAGTGTCTTACACTACATGATACTTGTTCAGAACAATAATCTACAAATTATATATAAATATTAGCCATCAGAAAATAAGTAAAGTAAGATTCATTTTTTGTCCACTTTGGTACCTGGTACCTGACCAGGGGTCACACTTAGAGCTACACAAATTCGCAGGTATTCTAAGTTCACGAGGGACTACCAAGAACCTATGGTTTCATCCATCAGAAAGTAAGTTATGTCTTATCCTTTTGGGATCCAGGTCTATTAATAGTTAATACTGATAACTCCTTCTTTTGTCAATATCAGGGCTATTCTAGAGAATTACAGTAGAATGCATATTATAAAATATGTGATGTGAGTTGTGACATTAAATTCATTGTCAGTATTCATCATGTCTTTGTCTTCAAGAATTACCCATAGCATAACACGATTGGTCAACTTTTATAACACAGAAAGACCATCAAAAAGACCTCTGTAAAAAAGGGATTCCTATTTTGCCGACAGAGGAGAGTGATCTAAGCTTCCAAAATTTGTACATAGATTGGTTCAAGCATACTTACACTTTAATTTGCCCATAGCTCATATGAAATGTATTTATGGTTTTTAAAATACGCGCCGACAAAAACCATTTTTTTAATTATAAATAACAAAGTTTTCAATTTTCCATCAGGAGTTAAGTCGCCATCTTAGTAATTGTTGAGCCTCGCATAGACCATGCATAGACCGTACTTTTAGAAGTCCATATTTTAATTTTTTTAAATATGTACTTAGATACATTTGTTTTTTTGTACCTAGTGAACAAATCAACATAACAGAAAAAAGGCTATAATACCTGATATCGTTGTCAGATTATGTTTAGTTGTTTAAAACTTTATTTTCTAATAAACAAATACATCACTTAATTTGTAATTTTGTTTTATTACTTCGATACGTTTTATTTCACTAGATTTAGTTTAGTGAAATGACATATCACTAGATATTTTTAGTAAGAAGACGCATTACACAAGAATATTCGACGTCTACCGGGATTTTGTGATATCCCTAGGGTAGTAGGGTCGATTTCGTGAAATCCCTGATATCCTCATTAGTCATTTCCCTGCGTCCTGCGACATAATTATATACGGGCCACATACACATCTTTAATCTTATCCTAAATTTGTTTTGTTACACCTTGTATAACTCCGAACTACTTAAATAAGCTCCGAAATGAAACAATTCGTCAAAGAACTAAAGTCACCGACATAGTGCAGAGAATCAGTACGCTGAAGTGGAACTGGGCTGGTCACGTAGCTCGAACAACAGACGACCGCTGGAGTAAACTTACTCTGGAATGGAGACCAAGGCTGGGTAATCGGGGTGTAGGTCGACCTCCAACTAGGTGGGACGATGATCTCCGTTTAGTTGCGGATCCATGTTGGATGCAAGTAGCAGGAGATCGGTCATCTTGGCGTTCATTGAGAGAGGCCTATGTCGAGCAGTGGACGAATATAGGCTGATATGATGATGATGACACCTTGTATAACACGTGATAGAATTCTTAATAGCTGTAATGTAATTTCTAGACCCGGAGAAATGGTCAGGCGGCGACGTGGCGCGATGCGTGCGGTGGGTGTCGCGGACGTTCGGCGTGCCCGCGCCGCGCAGACATCTGCTGCCCGACACCGGCGCCGCGCTGCTGCAGCTCACTGAGGATCACTGGCAGCAGGTAACAACAATATTGATGGATTTGAGAGGAAGTTTCTCGCCGCAGAAGAGGACAAGAAGAAAGAAGCTACCGGCGAGAGCTCGGAGTAAGAGCCAGTCCACACGGCGCGTTGCGTCAGCGTTGCGACGACGCAGCGCTGCCGTTGCGTTGTTTTACATGCAAATAACCAAGGTGTTCACACAGCGCGCTGCGCCGTCGCAACGCACACATGACGGACAGCAGCCCCCGAGACGAAACGGGAGAGGGTGTAGACGAAACTGCTTCATAATAAGTAATAACGCTGCGATGACGCTGCAGCGCCCGTGTGGCCGGCTATGCGTCAAACGGCAGTGCAGCGCTGCGTCGACGCAACGCTAACGCAACGCGCCGTGTAGACTGGCTCTAAACGGGGCCAGAGAGCTGGCGTGTGCGGAGTTGCATTTGGCTGTTATAAAATACTCTGCACGAGATGTCGGAACATTTTCAAATAATTCTCAGAGGTGTGTCAAAACTACTTAGGTAGCTCGATTGAGTAAGCCAATAGGGCCGGGACACAAAAACACGGCACGGCGTCGTATGGCGTCGTACGGCGCCGTACGGTGCCGCGTCGTGAGAATTCACGGCGCGCGTCGTAAAAAATCACGGCACGGCGCCGTACGGCGTCGTACGACGTCGTGCCGTAGAAACTCACATAGAAATTCAAGATGAGTTTCTGAACGTGACGTGCCGTGTTTTTGTGTCCCGGCCCATAGATCTAGATACACCAATATCCAGGCACCGCAAACTTTTCCTAAATTGAACCAAGTACATTGTTTGATCTCTGCGGCCTAGAAAATTGGTCTAGAATCTAGATTCATCAATATCCAGGAGCGTTACTTGAACTACGTATGTTTGCAGGTGTGCGACGGCAACAGTCAGGCGGCGCGGATCTTCCACGCGTACCTGAAGCACGCGCACGCCGCCGCCAAGGGCCGGCCGCCGCCGCCGCCGCTGCCCGAGCACCAGGCCGCCTCCAACACCTCACAACGTAAGCTACACTAAACATTTTAATAAACTAGCGACCCGCCTCGGCGTCACACGAGTATAAAATATATAACCATTGAAAAAATTATTAAAATCGATAGCCTTCACGTTCTCTACTTCTTATATGTGCCAAATAACATAAAAATTGCTGCAGTAGTTCGCGAGATAAGCTCTTCCAAATAATTTCTCCCGTTTTTTCCACATTCTCCTAAAGTCTTAGCGTGATAAAATATAGCCTATAGGCTATAGCCTTCCTCAATAAATGGGCTATCTAACACTGAAATAATTTTTGAAATCGGGCGGCGGGTGAGCCAAAAATCTTATCGTTTTCGCTTCGTTATAGAATCGACGCCGATGGAAATGTATGGAATTGATATAAGCGTTCGTTAATATCACGTTGACGTTCGATTCGTCTTATGTCTGTTCCATATTTCCATACATTTTGATCGGCGATTCTATAAGGAAGCGAATAAACTTAGCGCGTTCAAGTTAGCCCTTTCAAATAATTTTTCCCGTTTTTCCACATTTTCCTCTATTTTTTCGCTCCTATTAGTCTTAGCGTGATAAAATATAGCCTATAGCCTACGAATAATAAAAAAAGTTAGCCTTCCTCGCTAAATGGGCTATCAACATTCAACACTGAAAGAATCATCAAAATCCGTTGCGTAGTTTTAAAGATTAAAGGGAACAAAGGGACATGAGTACACATGAGGGAAAAAAAGCGACTTTGCTTTATAATATGTATAGATATAGAATATAGACAATCAACCAAGCAGCCTTTCTAAACAGCTTGGTTTGGTATCTAAACTAATTAATCTATAATTTATACTCATTCATGTTAGGTAGGTATAATAATATTATTAATACCAGACCATTTTTATAATATTATAAAGTCTGCTTTACTCTATTTCTTACTTCTTCGTGCTAAAAGCGCTTTGTTGTAAGTTGCAAGAAATATCTAGTTGTTTATTTCGGCCATTCTCTGGTTTGGCATTATTTGCCTAATTACCGTAACCTTTTTTTTTCTTCGTTGATTTGACTTGGACACATTGAAATGTTAAAGAAACGAAAGATACGAACACAATAATGTGGCATGTAACAGTTAATAAAAGTTTTTTAGATAACGAGACTTAAAAAAATTATGGGTACGGTAATTAGACAAATGTAGTGTTTTACGTAACGGTACAACGACACAATTGACAAAAACTAGCTTATGGCAACGCACGTAGGCAAAATGATGTCACATAAACATAATACACATATTAAAAATCTAATTAAAACATAATTTAAAACTAAAGATTACGGTAATTAGACAAGTTTGAGTAGTTCTGCAGATACTAACGTGCTTTATCGGCGGCACATTAACATTAAAGACGTGGGATCGCTGATGGGCCGTGGCATACACTAAGGAGAAGCGACCCGTGCACTCGTAATGTGCCAAATCCTGATATTTTTGGGTGGGCATCCGAAAACAGCATGTGTTACGGTAATTAGAACTTTTGATCGGACAAGCGATTATTTCATGATAACTATAATTTAATGGCTGGGCCTATTTAGTCGATATTTTGCAATGCGATAACCAATGTTTATAAGCGTTTAAAACCATGCGTGGATTAAATTAAATATGTACGTTATAGAAATTACAAGCAAGTTTCGAGATCGAGTTGGCGTGGGGACACGCTACGGTAACTAGAAAAACATGGTTTTTGAACACGACTTCAATTAATTTAGTCTAAATTACTTAAATTAGAAGCCTGTGTTTAAGTTTGTAGCTAGATACTGATGCTATCTACCGTTTAAAAATATTACATACTTGAATAAGATAATATTAATATAGTGTATACAAGCCCGGGACATTTAAATTTTGCTCTCCGGAGAATGGCTAATTTGCACTTTTAAGCTTTCTTTAAAAACATAATTTACGAATTGAAATTAATCATAATATATGGATCATAACTTAATGTTTCGACGAAGAAGATATCTAAAACTAAGGAATTTAACATTAATATTACATTTGTTCAAAAAATATTTAAAAATTATTAAGCAATGCATCAACGCCATCTAGCGGTAAGTTGTGCCTGCGCGCGGGAGAGAAATCTCGCGCCAAAATTGTATGAATGGCGGCGATGAATCACGCGACCCCCGCGACGGGCGCGATGGCCGCCGCACGTTCCATTCATCTGTAGGCCGTTGAGTCAGGTGATTCTCGGAAATTGAACGAGTTGTGTAAGAGCATAGAGCTTTGGTAAAATATGGTATCTTTGGTTAGTCGTAGAAAGTTTATTTTAAATCTACATGACGTTTAATATAACTGCCGCTTATTAAATTATCAATGCAAACTTGATACAAAATATTTATAAATTTTTCTACTTTAAACATCTAATGACTTTACTGAGAATAATTACTAGTCACAGCGCTATTGTAGCAAAAATAGTCAAGGTTACTGGTAAATCGTTTAGGCAGCGGGCGCTCCGTCATCGCGTGCCAATTTGGAGCAATCCGCGACTCCTCCGGGCTGGATCTGTCAGAACAGTCGCTGCTCTGGCCAAACACATTAGCGGTTCGCGGAAATTATTATGCGTATCACATTAGTGATACGCATAATATTTTCATAATATGTTTTCTAAGAGCCAACAGAACAGTTACTGATACACATTTTTAGGCAGACGGTGTAGCTCCACTGAACACATTGCTTGCTAGCTAGGTATATTAAGTATTCATTTGCGTTCAATATATATTTTATGTATGTCATTCATCATTGCAAGTTGCATCTTTACATTTACATTTCTGATCAATTGTATTGCATTCATAAATTTCATAAATTTTGTATTATATTTGTATTATTATTTGCGTTGGAAGGTACCTATACTTTGCTTAGGTACCTACCTCTGCCTTCCATTTCTATAAGTAGTAGTGCAGTCTCCAGAGGTTTTAACCTCCGAAAATTGTAATAATGAATGGATTTTTGTTTTTGAGGTGTCACTTTCTTTTTCATACTATAACTTGCAAATTTTACCAAAAATTTTTTTGTGCTTTTCCGGTCCAGAAAAAAATTTTTTTTCTTGTTTCTGTTATTTAATGACTCTTATCCGATTGTTTACGTTAAAAATTAACTAAATACATAATTTTTAAAAAAGAAAGTTTGCTTTGCTAAATAACTATAAGGTTATATATAATAACAACTACCTATAAGGTTTTTGCAAAGTTTTTAGAGATTAACGCTCGTCGTAACCAAGGTAAAAGGGTTTGGGTGGATTTAAGGGTTGTAACAAAAAGTGTGTTAAACTTACTTGTTGTGCGTATTTAATTTTTAGAGAAATGATAACTTTTAAGTACTTAAAAACGTTTAAATATCTCCAAAAATGTGTAAAATAGACCGAAAACATTTTTCTATATTTGTTGAGAATTTATTTAAGTGAGAGCTAAAACATTAAATGCATCGACAAATGAAAGACTTTTTCTAGTCTTTGAAATATATTTAAACTTCCTACTTAAAGCCAGAAAAAAAATTGGGTGCTACAAATCTCACGTACATACTAAAGACGCATGCTGCGACCTATGTTTGGAAAATGCTTACCTGAATACAAAAAATATCAGTTCTTAACCCAATTTGTATTTTTTTTCCTTTTCGTATGTTTTAGCAAATATAATTAATGAAAAAAAAAATTTATTCTGTAAAAACCTAACCAAAATAAATAAAATACAGATTTTCTTCGAAATATCCGTGAAAAATTTGTGCTACATTTTCAGAAAATTTAATAAAGTAAGAGCTAAAAAGTTATACACATTAAGAAATAGAAGGCTTTGTTAAGCCTAAAAAAAATTTAAACTTCCTATTTAACACCAAAGAAAAATAGGAACTCCATTTACCTGGCGAGGCACACAACAAGCACATTTGGAGGTATGCTCATCTACATACAAAAATATTAATTTTAAATCTAAATTATATATTTTTTCAACTTATTTTCTTTCTTTGGAATATAAGCAACGATACAAATCAAAAAAATATTAATATATTTTATTATTTTGCTATATATTTAAAAGAAAGAAATATGCAAATTTTCTTCAAAATTTTACAGCTTATCAGTTTACTTGAAGTGGAAGAGAATAATTTAAAAATCAAAAGCACAACTTTTCAATAAGTAAACTTTATTATTTATGTTATCAGCTACATATTCCTTTTTTTCTTTTCAATTTTCATCCACTATTGCAAAAATCGGAGGTTTGCACTATTTTTACGCTCTGGCAGTGTAGCCAACCCCTCAGTTTTAGCTGTAGATATACAGTTTTTCGGAAATCCTCTCAGTTTTCAGTTTAGGCTTCGAAATCTACAGTTTTTATGATCTAGCATTATCTATTTTATTACATTTAGCCCCAATTTCACCAACGACTGTTAGTGTTAACAGCTTGTTAAAATGTCATGTCTTCTTTTTCATTCGTAAGAAAAACTAAAGAGGTAACGTGATACTAATTCAAGCGTTAACTTTAACAGCCGTTAGTAAAACTGGGGCTAAACTTAATATACCTAATCAGTACAGTGCAGAGGTAAATTGGTCATCAATCGATTTAATAGATGTGTTTTACAGACATTATGTCGGTAAAACACTGACATATTTCATGATATTTCTGGTGTTTAATTCTCGGCTTCCTAAAACATATTCTATTTATTAAGATAATTAAATAATAAAAAATCATAAAAGATAAAACTGTAGATTTACTGTTTTTCAGTTTGATATTTACAGTTTTCTACGGTTTTTTTCTAGCATATCTACAGCTTAGCTCTGTGATGTGGTTGGCAACACTGCGCTCTGGGAACTCCACTATAGACAGTTTAATGAAATTAAGTCAGACATAATCAGGTGACCGCTCCTGCCGGCGAGAGGTGAACGATCGGCCGGCAATGCGATCAGGGAATGAGATTTTTTGTTTTCGTTTTAATAGTAAACAAGATTCTCACGCGCATTCCTAACACGTGACGTATTGCCAAAATATTTCAAAAATCTCAAAGTAGCAACAGGCCACCTACAGACAGACAGACAGACGTACAGACGGACGGACAAACCGAAACTATAAGGGTTCCTTGTTGACTACGGAACCCTAAAAAATGATTTTAGGAATTCCGGAAGCGTTCTACACTTCCGGAATTCCTCCATGATGCATACCACCGGTTCGGAAACTAACCCAAAATTAAGAAAGTTTTACCCTAGGTACACATATTATGACATAACACATATTTACATAGTACGGGAGCCCTAGAACAAATTTTTTTGTGATTACTAACAAGCTCATTTTTTGTGAGTAGCTTCATTTCGATGAGACAAACAACTTTTTTATCTGCGAAAAATCTTGAAAGTGGCAGCTACTAGAGATAGAAAGGATTTCATACTTTGATTTGATGGTCCTACAATATGGATTGTTCTATTTGTCGGACAATGTTACTCTTAAATTATACAACTAAACCTACCAATATACAAAAAATCAGCTGGTTAAGGTTCCGTTTTAGGGTACTGTAGACTGTAACCCTAAAACGGAACACTAACCAGCAGATTTTTTGTATATTGGTAGGTTAATAGTTATAACTATTAAATTGGAAATTTTGTTTTAATTGGTTGGTATGTATGTACCAGGAATATCATGATGGTTAGTAATTTTGGTAGTAGGTAAGTATTAGGAAGTTCTTCATAGGTAAATCAAGGGCATACGATTGCGATCTTCACTATTATTTTGAAATCCGGATCTCCGTCAGTAAGATGCCGATTGATGCATTGACTCACTAACAGCTGAGGATCTGCATAACCTAGAATGAGGCACTATAACTTATAAGTGACTTTCCTAACTATGAGGAGGTAGAAAGTTTACTTTTAGTTAGGAATACTACACTTGCAAATATCTGGTTTGTCATTTAAGTATATGGATTTAATAAAAATAAAAAAAATACAACGCATTTAATATTTTATATAATGCTGTATGATTTTGACTGATAAATTTTCTGTATAATGACAACAAAACACGTTTACGAAAACGTATAATTATGCGTTTCCAATTTTCTCAGTACCGATGGGCGATGGTTATGTAATCATCGCAATCGCAACTGATCACCGGATATCGCTTCCAATCACATTTATTTCTCTCCCCCGAGAGATGACCCACACATTAACTAAATGATCTTCTTTAAATAATGGCTCTTATCAGAGAAAAATGTAGGAAAAACCGGCCAAGTGCGTGTCGGGCCACGCGCAATATAGGGTTCCGTAGTACCGCTAGTTTTTTAAATATTTTGTATGGTTAATGGATGTACATTTATAACGTGTTTTACACTACTAACAACATCATCTCAGTTACTTTCAAAGGTCCTATAGTCTCCGAGCAAAACAGCGGACAGACAGATAGACAGACAGACGAACGGACAGACCGAAACTACGACGTTCCTTGTTGGCTACGGAACCCTAAAAGGCCATTTCATGCTCTAGTTATTTTTTAATATCTCCAGTGGAACCAGAGCGTCAAAGCACAAACAAAATTAAAGTTTGAAAAGCAGTAAAGGTACCTACAAAATATTCGTGTAGACTCTACATTGCATTGTAGAAGATATTTAATTTATAAGATATTTTTCGTTGACAAATCTTTATGCACGTAACACGTTCGATGAATAAACTAAATACCACACTCAAATCGTAAATTACTTAGCAATTTAAATCCTGGGCCAAAACAAAAATGAATCACAAAAATGCGTGAGTAACGTGAATAGTGATCAACTGCCAAAATTTTGAGGCGCCATCGCTGGCATGCCAGCTATGTCGCACATACGTACACATTCCCAGGTTGCTGCTCATAATCCTACTCATGAAAAATTATTTCTATTTTTTCAATTAATTTAAGACCATGCATATATTTCTAGTTTCTGTGTTGTAGAAATGCATAAAACTGGTAACAAACTCGCGACTCCTCTGGTGCTGCGTGATCCAAGGGATTATGTTATGCGATAATAATACGCGATCCAGCTTTTGCTACCTTATCTCTTATAAAAAAAAGTTAAGTTCCTTTTACCTATATCTGTTAAGTAGTATAGTAATCATAATATTAAATTTTTTTTGCGAGTCTTCACCCAATCATGAACCAGCCTACCTTGGTCCCTGACCGAATTGACTGCAATAAATCATTAAATCATTGAATGCATCATAACTTTGCGGCTGTAAAAATGACGTGATTAATTATTTCTTCTGAATAGTATATTGAACATTTATGTATTCCCGGAACCGGAAAGTTTTAAGTTTTGGGTTTTTCCTGATGAGTTATGAGTAGTCCCTAACTACCTCTGCCGTTTAATAAAGAATATTGATCTTCCATAACAGACTTTTCAAAATTTTTACGGCCATTCTCCGGTTTGGCATTATTTGCCTAATTACCGTTACCGTTTTTTCTCTTCTTTGATTTGACTTAAACTCATTAAAATTGGTTGGCATTATTTGCCTAATTACCGTTACCATTTTTTTTCTCTTTGATTTGACTCAAACTCATTAAAATATGAAAGTAATGAAAGATACGAATACAATAATAAATTTGGCGTGGTACAGTTAATTACAGTTTTTTAAGATAATAATACTTAATTTTTTATGGCTACGGTAATTACACAAATGTAATTTTTTTATGTAACGGTAATTAGAAAGCATTATAATCTAAAACATCATACAAAACACTGATTAATAAGTTGCACATGTATAATTGTCACAAAAGGGGTAGAATTAACGATGTCCTATACAACCATAACCTGCCAATAGTAAAAAATAGACACTTTCAAATAAAATCTGAAAAATGAGAAAATAACAACAAACATTGTTTTAGTCGGTAGATATTTATTAAGATCCAGGTACGACGAACCTAAAAATAATTATTATATTCTAAATCTCTTTGGACAGAATAGCAACTCAAATTTAGCTCACGGCTTTTATAATCTCTCTCGCTCGAAATTTACTCATTTTTGTTTTCTAGTAATTTTACAAGTTCATCTCTATTTATGAACACTTATTTCTCCTTTTTTTCCATTTTTTTCTTTTCTTTTTGTCTTTTGTAATAAGCTCTAAAGTTTAACTTATTTCTTTTTTGAGTTTTCTTCCGCCGTTTTGTTGGAATTTCGTTGATAAGCAGTATTTTCTTTTATTAAGTATACCTTTCTTTAATTTTTCCTGTGATCTCTGATATAAAACTGGGTAATTTCAAATATTTACTAGACGTTTCCGAGGAACAAGCCTTCTTTTCTCCAATTTCTTCTCTTGTCTTTCCCATCCAAAAAAATATATAATTTTATGAATACTCAGCATATAGATATCTAAATATTATATATATATATATATATATATATATATATATATCACAAAGGGACTAACTGACATAGTGATGTATCAACGCACAGCCCAAACCGCTGGACGGATCGGGCTAAAATTTGACATGCAGGTAGATGTTATGACGTAGGTATCCGCTAAGAAAGTTTTTTTATCAATTCTACCCCAAAGGGCTATAAAACTTTGTCAATTTTAAACCGATCGGGCTAATACTTTCCATGCATAAAGCTACTATGACGTAGGCATCCCCTAAGAAAGGGTTTTGATAAATTCTACCTCAAAAGGGATAAAATAAGGGATGAAATATTGTATATAATAATACTTCTTAACGCGGGCAAAGCCCGGGCAAAAGCTAGTATTATTAAAAACTCATTCATGATAATAATAATTTATGAAAACCGCGAGAAAACTTCAATTGATAAAAAAGTACGTATCAGTTTTTCATACAACGGTAATTAGGAACATATGGTAATTAGTAATAGGGTAATTAGAAAAAGTTAGATTTTCTTGAAAATTTTGAAAACCGACACAGTTTGCAAAAACTTGCTTACGGCAAAGTACGTAGGCCACATTACTTTCTAGATTGACATGATCAACATACAATCTTCTTTAAAAATCAAGTAGCAAAATAAGATTACGGTAATTAAAAAAGTTCGTTACCAAAGCTACGGTAAGTAGATACTCTCGTGCTTCATCGGCGGCACACTACATTAACGACGTGGGACCGCTGATGGGCTGTGGAACACGCTAAGGAGAAGTGACCCATGCACTTGTAATGTGCCAAATCCTGTTATTTTTGGGTGGGCACCCGAAAATAGCATGCGTTACGGTAATTAGAACTTTTGAAAGGACAAGCCATTATTTCATGATAACTATTTATAGGCTGGGCCTATTGAATCGATATTTTCTAATGCGATAACAAATGTTTATGAGCATTTAAAACGATAAATAGATCAAGGTTAATATGTATGTTATAAAAATTACAAGCAAGTTTCGAGATCAAGTTGGCGTGGGGACACGTTACGGTAATGAGAAAAACATGATTTTTGAACACGACTTAAATTAATTTAATGTGAATTACTTAATTTAGAAGCCTGTGTTTAAGTTTATAGCTAGTTACGGATGCTATCTACCGTTTAAAAATATTGCATACTTGAATAAGATAATATTACAGAGTATACAAGCCCGGGACAGTTAAATTTTGCTCTCCGGAGAATGGCTGTTTAGGGTTCCGTAGTCAACAAGGGACTCTTATAATTTCAGTCTGTTTGTCCGTCTGTTCCGATACTGTGAGTCCCGAGAAGGGTTTCGAGAGTTACGGCCAACATCGAGTTTTAAAGCTACTTCGGTGCCTACTTAGTAAGTACTTAGTGTTTGTCTAAATAAAATACTAAGACACTTTTACCAACCTTTTTCAGCCACGGACCCCTAGGAAACCAAGCACAGTTTTACGGACCCCTTAATTAAATAAACAACAAAAAAAGGAATCATTTTAAGCGCAATTTGTAATAGTAGCGATTACAAGGAAATAGCATATTTTTATGTAACATGGTCCTGAAATGACACTGTGACTGCGGACCCCCAGAGGTCCACGGACCACAGGTTGGGAAACACTGTACTAACTGCTAGCCGGGTATATAATATATATTATTTTATATTTACTATATTATTTCACAGTATTTATAGTATGTCAAATTATTTTTGTTTTAAAAAAATGTCGTGTGCATTGAGATGTAGTCGTGTGTTATAAAAATATAATAATAATAAATAAATAATAAATTGAGAGCTAACTATGGCCCAAAAATAATTAATGAAGCTAGCAATAGGCATATAATATAGCAATAACGTGGTCAAGCACGGTATTCCTTGCCTCATCATGGCAGATAATACTCTTCTAAAATTTTTTATTATAGGGCAAATAGTTATAATGTCGAGTATGATGATGATCATAAAATATTATGTAAAGATTGTTGCCGTATAGGATATTATTAAAATTGTCAGGTTAGGTAAGATAGAATCCTTCATCCTTGAGATATGAATAGAAATGACATCCAACAGATAAATTGAAAATACGTGGGAGAGCCATGCTTCGGCATGAATGGGCCGGCTCGACCGGAGAAATACCACGTTCTCACAGAAAACCGGCGTGAAACAGCGCTTACGCTGTGTTTCGCCGAGTGAGTGAGTTTACCGGAGGCCCAATCCCCTACCCTATTTCCTTCCCTTCCCATCCCTACCCCCCCCTATTACCCTATTCCCTCTTAAAAGGCCGGCAACGCACCTGCAGCTCTTCTGAGTTCTGATGCTGCGGGTGTCCATGGGCGACGGAAGTTGCTTTCCATCAGGTGACCCGTTTGCTCGTTTGCCCCCTTATTTCATAAAAAAATGTATGTATACTTAATGAACATTGACATAATCTTATATATAAAATTCTCGTGTCACAATGTTCGTTCCCGTACTCCTCCGAAACGGCTTGACCGATTCTCATGAAATTTTGTGAGCATATTGAGTACCTAGGTCTGAGAATCGGCCAACATCGATTTTTCATACCAAAAATTATTTATGTGGCAAAACAACGTTTGCCGGGTCAGCTAGTAATATCTAAAGAAGTTAGCAAATTAAATTAAGAAAGTTATTTCTACTATTATAGATAGCCTTAAGCCTTTAACTAAGGCATACCTATTGTAAGCCTTAAATAGATCGGTCATTGGTGTTTGCCTGTTTATTTTGTTATTGGGAATTGGCATTGGCGGTCAGCACGTGGCGCTAAATTAAAGGGGGTGACACACGTACGAACTTAAAGTACGCGGGTTTTAAGTTCGCGAACTTACTCGGCTCGCGTCGGTGACATACGAGAATCGCTCACACGCGCCGCGAGCCGCGAGCCTGGGGGCATGGTAACCCCCAGGCTCGCGGCTTGCGGCTTTTTGCTGACACACAGGGGAATAGGATCGTCGAGCCATAAGTCCGCGTACTTACTCGCGTGTCTGTCACCCCCTTAAGAATTTACGTTGCGAAGTGCGAACATAATTGGGCTCCGGAAGTGAGTCAATATTTACACTGATTCATAGTTCCGGATTGACTCAGCGCGTCTAGAGATTTATCATACGAACTAATTACACTTCTAATACTAGTTAAATAACGGTACTGTTTGGTCTGATAAGTAACTTCTTTCAGTTGATATAATTATTGTTTGTAAAGTTTAGGTGATAAGACATAAAAGACATGTAGTATTATATTTGTAAGTATTTGGTTTAACAAGCAGCTTAAAATTACGAAAAATGGAATAAAAATAGAAAGAAAGAAAGATAGAAATAAATAGATCACATAATTTTTTTACATTTCCATAACTAATATTATTTATGTTAATTCTAATAATTTAAATACAAAGTGGCATCTAGGAGATAGCCCTGACGATTTTAGTATTTAGTAATTTAGAAAACAGATTTAGGTATTTTATAAATTCAAAATACCTAAAAAATACTATGTTTAAACAAGAAAGAGAACTTAATGTCGATAAGGTCAAACATTAATTGTTGTTTTGAAATGTAGGAGCAACAAACATAATATTATCAATTAATCTAAAATGTTTTATTATTCTTTTTGTCGTATGAGCGGCGCCTGTCTTAATTTATGAGTCGGGTTTTAACGGTGGTCTTGTGCGTTTATTTTTGTAAAAAAAAAAAAAAACTCTTAAAAATATGTTTTGTGTGGTCTTTAAAGGGATCTTGCTAATGATTGGTGCTTGACTGAAAACTTTAGCCACTCCCACATGGCGAATTTAGGCAATCACCAACCTTACGATCAAAATACAGTGTGTTTGTGTAAACACCGTTATCCTTGAAACCATCAAATGAGCCCGTCAAAATGAACAACTTTTTCTATGAGAACAATCCTGGGTACTCAAAAAAAAAAGCCGTCTTCATACCCATATGGATGCCCGGATCGGCAATTTGTATGGGTATGAAGACATATTTTTTTTAATTCCCAGCATTGTTCTCATAGAAAAAGTTGTTCATTTTGACGGGCTCATTTGATGGTTTCAAGGACAACGGTGTTTACACAAACATCTTGTATATGAAGTGACTTTTTAGGTATAAGGCTACGAATAATAAAAACTAAGGAAGAGTAACTCCGTCAAAAAACATGCTCCAAAATACTTGTCAAAAAAGTGTACCTAAGGGCTTAGGTTCACTTTTCATACATTTGCAATATTTAGGTGACCTTGAGCGGTATAAAGGCTGACGTTACATGACAGTTCGAATGGAGCCAAATTTAAAACTGTATTAGTATGGGAGTTACGTTTCCTTAGGTTTTATTATTCGTAGGTATAAGGTTAACCTTTTTTCAAATAAAGTAATTCTTGGAATGTTTAAACTATAAAGTACCTTAAAACTTACTTTTTTAACGAAATAACTTTGTGCAAATAATAAATACGTGATAATTGAGTGTACAGTACCACAGAATATACATTAGTAGACAGTACCTATATTGTTAAACACGCACATTTTTTATATAAGAATATATAATTATATATTTTATTTATTTTAATTGATCGACTATATTACTTAATATAACATAATATGAAGTCTTGTTATGCGTGATAGTTTTCCTTTTAAATTCAGCATATTTCCTACTCCCGTGACCTTTTTCACATTTCCAGAAGCAATCGTTTAGTTGGTAGACGGGGGGATAAGAGTCCGTATACGCCGATTTCGCTCATTTAACAGACGTGATTTAACAGTTAAAATACAGTATTTCTATAAATTTTAATGCACAACATGTAAGATCATTTCAATTATAATATAGTGTTGGAGCCAGATTTTTTATTTTTTTTAAGTATCTTTAAATAATCCAACTCAAACCCGCGACAGTTTTGTGATTTTTGCTGTAAAGGGTTTAGAATATCACCTTTTTATGGATTATATTGACGTCTTAACGGTATGAAAAAAATACAATGTACTGTTGAGAAAGTCGTCTATAAAGTGTTGGAATTACTTTTTACCACTTCAATATAAAAAACCCTTTAAAAAACAGAAAACCTCTATCTGCCCGCTAACTTGGCGATCGTCCTTTTTCACCTGGCATATGAAAGACGGGCGTGAGTGTGAAGAGAGCAGTAGAAAAGAGAGGACGGGCTCTTAAATGGCTTCCTAAATCAGAAAATGATCTTACCTTGTAGGCTTTGTGCTTTACAAATCTCTATCTCATCTCCCCGGACAAAAATTGCCTAAGAAAAAAACCATCGACCTAAATATCAATAAATCGGCCAAGTGCGAGTCGGAATTGTGCACGAAGGGTTCTGTACCATTATAGAGCGAATAAATCGTGTTTTTCATACTTGCAATATTTAAAAAAAAACCAACAACGATACCCCACACAAAAAATTATCCCCGCTTGATGTGTGGGGGAGGTACCATAAAAAATATATTTTTTAAAGATTTTTGATACCACTTTGTCGACATTATTATATATTATGTGCAATGTGCATTCATGCCGAATTACGCCTTTGTAAGCCCTATAGCTATCAGTGGCGAAGCGTCCATATAACCCGATTCCCATCGGCTTCCCTTAGGGCTTAGAAAAATCGAATATATGGGCCAACGACATATTTATCTAATAAATATTTTACATACCTACTTAAAAAACTTTGAATTCACAATGTTATATGCAATAAATTTTTCTCTCACTTGAAATACATAGTTTGAATTAATAACTATCGCCTACAAATTTTAAAAGGCAATGCAATGTGCGGGCGCAGAGAATCAAATAAGCCGCAGGATTAGCGGCTTATTTCTCCATACAACGACAGTTCATAGTAAGCATCTGTCCTTTTCATTCCTGTGAACTGGTCGTCATGTTCTGTCTCGTTCTAGCACGCGCGATATATACTTGGAAATAACTCGATGCCCGACGAGTTATTACGGAGAAAGGTTAATTAGCAACGCACAAGTGCAAGCGAGATAGATGAGTCATGAAGTAAAATTGTTATGATTCGAATTTAAGAATGAATGTAGCGACATTATACTTTTGCTGGCGCGTAATACATTTTATTTTGGTAGGATTTTTTGTAATACGACTTTATTAAGAATGCCTTTAGCGGTACTAAATATGACAGGCGCGTAATACATTTTTATTTTGCTGGTTTTTAGATTGACATATTAATATGGCGGATAGTGTGTTTGTAAACAACATGTCGTTTGTTTTGTTTTGTCGAATTTAAATTTTGTTTTAGCGTTAGAACTTAGAAGAGTGTCGTGAATTAAATTAATTTATATTGTGACTTGTGAATTGTGAGTCGTACGACGTAATCGTGTAGTTCGGAAAATATGGCATTAATTCAGAAAGACTGTTGTCTGACAGATTATATTTTGCTGTCGAAGGAAACTTTGTTTTCCAAACTTAGTTTTGAAAATTAAAAGCATGTCATTCAATTATAAATTACCAAAATTGGTAAGTAGATTTTTTACTTCGGCTTCCCTTCTCAAAATATTCACCCCTCGCCACTGATAGCTATAGGTATATATAGTCCCTGGGTAAAACAGCGGACAGACAGACTGACGGACAGACGGACGGACGGACAGACCGAAACTATAAGGGTTTCTTGTTGACTACGGAACCCTAAAAATAATGAATTTAGTGGGAGACACTTTCGCCGTAGATACTTACTACTTAATCAGATCTTCCCCTCATAAGTCACTCGGTGGGTTTTATCACATCTTCACATTATTATACTTGAGAACCTGAAGGCTGGGTCTTAAAATTAAGGATTGTTTTTAAATACTCGGTTACAAAGTACTTAAATTGTATATTATATTTTTATCTTATATCTTTAAACGAGCAATTCTTGTATGTATATAAATATATAACTGGAATCTCGGAATCGGCTCCAACGATTTTCATGAAATTTAGTATATAGGGGGTTTCGGGGGCGATAAATCGATCTAGCTAGAAATCATTTTCATAAAATGTCATTTTATGTGTGTTTTTTGAACTTTTTGAATACCGAGCGAAGCTCGGTCATATAGCTAGTTATTATTATATGTGCATATTATACTGGTTAAACGACTCGGCTTTGTGCTTTACAAATCTCTATCTCATTTCCCCGGACAAAAATTGGCCAAGAAAAAAATTCTATTAAACCAGACCATCTACCTGAATATCAAAAAATCGGCCTAGTGCCAGTCGGAATCGCGCACGAAGGGTTCTGTACCGTTATAGAGCGAATAAATTGTGTTTTTTGTATGAGATTAATTATTTATTTTATTCTAATTTTATAACTAAATATTAAAAGTACGAATATAATTAAGGATTTCGTGAATATTTTACGTAAATACCTAGGTACCACCATCTACCTGTTGCGATTATGGATTACGAGCAAAAAAAAATCACATTTGTTGTATGGGAACCCTCTTAAATATTAACTTTATTTTACTTTTTATAGTGTTTGTTGTTAGTAGTAGTAGTAGTAGTTGTTGTTGTAGCGGCAATAGATGTACACAATCTGTGAAAATTTCAGAAGTCTAGCTATAGTGGTTCTTGAAATATAGCTATAGGTATATATAGTCCCTGGGTAAAACAGCGGACAGAAAGACAGACGGACAGACAGACGGACAGACATCGAAGTCTCAGAAATAGGGTCCCGTTTTTATCCTTTGGGTATGGAACCCTAAAAACTAGTTGTCATCATCAAAATATACGATATGTTTGGTTGAGTATTCTACATAATATAATATGAAATATCAATTATCACTAATAAAGTAAAACAAAAATTTTCTTAAATTACAATTACTTACAAAAAATCTTCTGAACGCATTCCTTTAACACTTTAACCGATACACACCAAGCAAGGGGACAAGTAGTTAATAAGGAAAAGTAGTAGGGCTGCGCCCAGCGGGTCGCCATTTGCAATTCAATGCGGATCTCGGGGCTTTCGCTGTCGGGAGGTCACAATGCTTTTGATAGGGAACATTTATTTTATATTACCTAGCGACCCGCCCTGGCTTCACACGGATACAATGTAAACGAGAATTATGTGTTAAAGTTTACAATAAGAAGTCTACTTGAAACCGTACCGTTACAATCAATTGTTGAAAACTTAATGTTTTTTAATGTGTTGAAATTCGTTTGTAGATGAGCATACAGCAGACGAGAGTTTGTTCTCTAATCTTTACTACTATACTATGATATTATGTAAAAATATTATGAATATAAGAGTTTAATAGAAGGCATGTATAATGTAAAAAAAAAATAATTTAATTTATATATATTTATATACAGAGGGCAATTAAACCTTCCTGCCAAATTTTGGTATATTGATCCTTGATAAAAATAAAAATACACGTATTTTTTCTTTTATAATCACTCAGTACTAAAATGTTGAGAAATAGCCTCCGAAAGTTATCCTAAAAAACACTACAATTAATGGACACTACGCGTCGCCCGCGCGTGACGTGCCCCCGCGCGCGCGCCTCGCCCCGCGTCACCCCCGATCATACCCACCGCCGCGAGTGAGCATTCTGCAACGATTTTAAATGGGATAAAATATGTCATTAACAAAAAAATAACACCCAATTTTTATTGGTTAAATGGATTCTCCTAATGATACCTAAGCCCTGGAAAAAAATTGGCAGGAAGGTTTAATTGCACCCTGTATATTATTAATTAATTAATAAGAAGTATTGGCCACATAGATTGCTCTCTAAAGCTCACGTCTTGCACGGATTTGATTTGACCCTGAGAAATATGTCTTTCCTGAATACGATATATTTATTGATATTTAAATCAGGGATAAGTTAAATATATATATTTGTGAAAGTAGACTTAAGTAAAATAGATGTAATGACTACGTGCAGACGTAGGACTCTAGTCTCTACCAAATAGTCCGAATATGCATAATGCATAAGGTCCCGCTTTGGGTGGGACAGTCCCGCTTTGGGCGGGACAGTCCCGCTTTCAGGCAGTCTGTCCCATAAAGGTAATATACCTATCGGAATAGAGAAACAATCACGAGCTGTCAAGCTTAACCAAAATTTGATTTACATCTGTGTATACAATTATGTTTACGTGTGCGTGTCAGTGATGTACAAACATGTTGTAATTCGACAAAATATCGATCATGGAAAGTAATTGTAAGATTGTAAAAATAATCAAATGGGATAAAATAAAACTGCATAGATATATAATAAAATTGTAATTTTGAAGTAAAAATATGACTTTTCTTCAAAATGCTTGCTGCATAATTAAGTATGCATGAATTTTTCTTCGGAGTCCAGTTTGGACGGTTAATTATTTTAAGCCATGAATTTCTGGTATCCAGGTCAGCAGGAAATCTGAAAAATTGGCCAAGTGTGAGTCGGACTCGCGCGTGAAGGGTGACCGGTTTCAACCGGGCATTTTCTAAAACCCGGCACGATTCGACACGACAGGTTACGTCACGTCACATCAGTACACGACACAACTTCACTAGACCCTATTAATTTTCAATTCACTCTCAATGAGCCCTTTTATTTGATGCCCATCTTGCAGAAGTGCTTTTAACTATTCCCCTATCTTGGATGAGCAGCCATATTGGATGTAGAATGACATTACATCTGTGGAAATATCAAAAGTCTATTACTATAGCGGTTCTTGTTATACAGCCTGGAGACAGACAGACGGACGGACGGATAGACAGACGAACAGGCAACAAAGCCTTAGTAGTAGAGCGGGACCCCACTACTAGGACTTTTTACCCTTTGGGTGCGGAACCTTAAAAACGATAAATGTACGAACATGTTCATACATGTTAATATACTTAAGTCTTAAACTAATTATAAACTACGAATGATTATGTTATCATTTCAACGTGTTCGTGTGGATGACGAGTTCTCGTCGTGGTCAAGCAACACTGTCGGCGTTCCGCAGGGTGGTGTGTTATCTCCCCTCCTTTTCGCGTTATTTATAAACACGATCTGTGAAGGCGTCTCGTCTCTTTTTCACTTGTATGCAGATGATCTCCAAATCTATATTCAGTCAACCTTGGAAGATCTCATTAGAAGAATTGGTGAGATTAATAATGACCTCAATATTATTTTTGAGTGGAGTAAGCGCAATGGCATATTTATTAATCCCAATAAATCTCAAGTCATTATTATAGGTAGTTCCGGTTTAATTTCCAGGATTGACTTGGTAAATCTTCCCCCCGTGCTCGTTTGTGGTACACACGTGCCTTATTCGAAAAGTGTTCGAAACTTGGGTGTTCACATGGATGAGCACTTATCTTGGTCAGATCATGTAACGGCGGTCAGTAAGAGAGTACACGCGGTATGGCATTCCCTGGGAAGGTGGAAGAATTTGCTACCGATTAAGACCAAAGTCTTACTTGCCGAGTCCTTGTTTTTGCCGATGCTGGATTATGCCGATACGTGCTTCGTAGATCTTACCGAGGATAAACTTAATAAGCTTGAGCGTCTGCAAAACTTGGCTATTCGTTTTGTGTTCGGTTTAAGGAAATATGATCACGTGTCGGAATATCGTTCTAAGCTCTCTTGGTTGCCTATACGCTTAAGACGTAATTATCGAGTTCTCTCTTTTCTGTACTCCCTGCTACATGATCCCAGAACACCTTCTTACCTAAAAAATAATTTCGTCTTCCGTACATCTAACGATAAGGATTTACGCTCGTCTTCTAGATTATTGTTGGATATACCATCATTCAAAACAAACTTCTTTGGGTCCTCTTTTACAATAAAATCGATTCGGCTATGGAATTCTCTGCCTGTTAATATCAGGCAAGCTAAAAGTGTAGACGTATTTTTAAAACTTGTCAAAGACTATTATCTTAATAATAATTAGTAAATTTTATATATTATCTATTAATATATATAATTTTATATATTAATATATTATATTTGGTATAATACTTAATACATTATATTGTATGTATTTGTATTTTTGTATTATGTGTAGTATATTATTATTGGTATAATATTTATTATAATATATAGAATTTATTTGTTTAGATAGGTTTATAAATTATAATTGTCATGTTAGGTGTTTTGTTTTTTTGTAGTTTTCTACGTTATGTAATTAGTTGTAGTTTGTTTTTGCACATTGCCTATTTGTTTTTTATATAAAATAATTTCCTGCTTTTCGGTTGCTTGGAAGAAATTGCTGCATAGCAATAAAGCCGCCATTTGTGTTTATTTAGTTCTTAGTACTAAGTTTGAAATTTGAATTTCTATATGTGTATGTGTAAATGCAATAAAGAATATTCATTCATTCATTCATTCATTCCTAGATAATTAGTATACTTAACTAAAAAATAATATTTTCATATCGATACTACTTATCGATAACTTGATGCAGCCCTAGTGTAAAATAGATGAAAATTGTTTACACAAAATATCCTTAAATTGTGCACCATGGCTAGTCAAGTTATGTTTTCCATATAATTAAACATATATAGAAGTGAATTATCAAAATCAATACCAATTACTCGTAGGGAATCGGCAAAAATAAACTTAAAACTAGGTCCTGTCGATGTAGAATAATTCACCTGTGATATGAATATTTGTCCGGGTTTTTTCGATGTGTGGTACCACAGTTAATCCTCTAACATGTAACCGTGTTTCTAGAGCAGTATTTTTAAAAAATATTCATTATTTAACTCAAAATCACAATTTTTCTGAGAGTCCAAATTGACAACGATCGGCACAGGGTCAGACAGACTGTCAAACAGATGAAAAAAAGCTATGCAACCTCAAATCACGCTTCTCTTTCTACCACGCAGTGTTACTGATAGTGACATTCGCTTGCTCAGGCCTTTGTTTCTCTATTCCGATAGGTATATGAACTTTATGGTCTGTCCCGCTGTCCCCCGCGAGGCTGAAATCGTCCCGCTTTCGCAAACAGACCAAACGACAATTTAAAAGTATTTTTATGTTCGAAATGCCGAGGCAAATGGCAATGCCCTCTCCCATACAACAATTAATGTGATTATTCTGCCATATTTTGCTCAATATCAATAATATGGTAGATACAACAGACAGGCACTTGAAATATTCACAAAATACGTACTCAATTGTTTACCTCTATACTTTAATAAAATAAAAATAACATTAATTATTATTGGGGAGGGGGTATTCCGTAGATGTCCCGCTCTGACAAATCAAATAAATGGTCACGTTAATAATGCATCGTGTATTCTTGTAACGCACTGAAAAATAAATCTTTATGAACTGAGGCTGACTCATCGAGTTTTTCAAACTGTCAATTATAGCGCAATAAAGATAACTTCAGATAATATTTTGTAACCAACCGAATCGGGTAACATCCTAAATATAATAAACGTTATCTAACGTGATAAATAATAATTAATATAATCTATTTTTTATTGTTATCACTGAATAGATTATGAATCATCAAAATGTATATTTTTAGAAATCTATAGTTTGGGAGTTAAGATACCGGTTACTCCTTACACACTACAGTATGTTAAGAGTGTCTTAACAGTGCAATCACTTCTCCAGTCTCTCTCTAGGTATTGTTTAAATATTGGATTCATTTGCATTGCAATGTACCGTCAGAGAAATTATTCATAGGTAGTTAGTGCACTCACGTTATTTGGTCGGGTATATGAAGCTAACGGTATAGTCGATGGCTAGAGTCTGCAGGAAACTTGACATAAAGTCCCAACTAAATGAAGTAGATCCACCATCTGCGTACAGCCCTTTTAACCTTTTCCTGCTTTCTTGTAGGGCGTAGGCTGTATGCCATGCATGTTCCAGGTTCCTTATTGTTATTATTAAATGTATTATAATTCATAATATCTAAGATTAAAGGTGTTTAGTAGAAGATTTGACTTGTAGCTGAAATACGTGTATACAATTAGATGGACGTGATCATTGCAGAGTCGTGGGAACCGCTGCCCGCTTTCACATTCCCGCCCCGTGAGTCACACTCACACGATAGACCCACTCACTGGACTTACCGCCTTTCAGCACGATCGCAGATAATACCGCAGCCTCAGTACATTTTGCACTATCTAAACTACATCTTCACTAATAATAATAGTTGGACATATGGAAAGTTTCTAACTTTGGCGGTATTTTACGACGACGACCTCTGTGGCTCAGTTGGTGGGCTGTTGGTAGCTCAAGCCGGGGGTCGCGGGTTCGAATCCCGCCGAACAAATCCCTGTAGTTTTGCTGTGGGCTGTGGCGGAACATAATAATTACTTTATCCACTTGTTAGGTAAACAAGTGGATAAAGTACCTTCTTGGTACTTCATATCATCTGCCTTAACAAGTTAACACCCTCTGCTTCAATCTGAATTGACAAGATAAATTGCATATTTTTAAATTTTTTGGTAATGTGATTTTTTATTGTTGGGCCCAATTATATATTATGAGTAGGTTTGCCAGCTCCAAGTTTAATTTTTAGAGGATTGGATAGGACAAAATAAAGGATATGAGCTGTAGATAAAGGTCATTTTTTTGCAATGAAATCTTATTTATAAAATTCTCGTGTCACAATGTTCGTTCCCGTACTCCTCCGAAACGGCTTGACCGATTCTCATGAAATTTTGTGAGCATATTGAGTAGGTCTGAGAATCGGCCAACATCTATTTTTCATACCAAAAATTATTTATATGGCAAAACAACGTTTGCCGGGTCAGCTAGTGCTATTATATATGCGGCTTTAAGAGCTTCTTCGTTTTCTATAATGAAATGATAACATTGTTTACATGGCATTTATCTGTAATTCTGCTTTTACAGACTTTATATCTAACTTATTTCGGTTCTTGGTCCACGTATTCATACACAGAGAAAAAATCATTTCAGCTTGAGCTTTGGAAACTGAGATAGAATTTAGAAAACACGAATTGTATAATTTTTAGTAGATACTAGATATAAAGGACAAAGTATTGTCCTCTATTGAACATTTTAACTTATAGGACAAGATCAAATATTGGGTCTGAAAAAGAGGACGTCCTTTAAAATAAAGGACGTCTGGCAACCCTAATTATGAGGCAATAGTTTGTCAGTAATAATAACAAACTATTGCTTGTTTCCTAGTCCTAGTATTCAATACTATTACATAACTATAATATCAATAATCTACGAATAATATTAGCACTGACGTATGATTACTTCGTTATTTGCGAGATATCTACCGCGATCGCGAGTGCGGTGGGCGGTCGCCACGACGCTCCGCCTTGTACGCCCTCTTATACAACCTCTGCCTTAATTTATAACATCCTGCGTTTTACAAGAAGAAATTGTGTATTTCACTTCGTTATGAAAAATTCTGGTTTAATTCAAAGATATGTAGGAAAAATTCAGGTAATATAAAATACTAGCTGGTGCCCGCGACTTCGTCCGCGTTAGCATAGTAGATCACGCCCCAAGTATTATTTTTCAAAAGTATTCTACGATTTTATTATATTATGATGATTATATTGACTTAGTTTTTTTCCTAAAAAGGAGAAATAAGACGCAATACAAACGCCACGACACAACTTCGTTATAAGCAACAGAACTAGTGGTGTTCCTAACGGCTATATTTTCATAGCGCGCTAGATGGAATACGCTACATTTTTCAAACGCGCTATTTTTGACGCTACGTTATAACGAATTTCAAGCGCGCTAGTTTTGACGCTACGTTATAACGAATTTCAAGCGGGCTAGTTTTGACGCTATGTTATAACGAATTTCAAGCGCGCTAGTTTTGACGCTACGTTATAACTTATAACAGTTATAACGAATGAAATCTCGATTCTTTCAAGCGCGCTAGTTTTGACGCTACGTTATAACGAATGATATGTTATAACGATCGATTGGACACGTTGTAAAGTTACCGACGTTATTGAAATATTTCGCTAATAATAATTATAACGCGGTGGGTGAGTTAATATAATATAACGTGTTTGTATATAATATAATCGTTTGAAGGCATTATTATTTGTTTGGTTAATTTCATTATGTTTGAAATATTCAAATTAAAATGATACAATATAATTATATAATAATATTATATTGAAATTGAAAGGAATCGGTTTATATAAGTACAATTCTTTTTTTTATAAGTTATTTAAATGGTTTTTAATTACTTAATTTTTTTTTTTGGTAATATACTTAAATTATTTTTATGCCTTTTTTAACATTTTATTTACTTACATTTAAAAATATAATAGAGTATCCAGATTTAGAAAGAATACATTCACATGGAACGGAAGTTACCATTATATTATAGTACAGTGCTCTTCGGAGCAGGGGGTCAATTACTGATGATTTTAAAACATTATAATTTACCTATGCACGCAACGCAACACTGAAAAAAATATGACAGCCAAATTCACCCGATTTTGACCCGAACGACACGACAACGAAAGTCGCGCGCGATCGGCAGCGCGGGCGGCGCCGCGCTAGGTCAGTGACCGGGCGATACGTTATAACGTAGCGTCTTATGCATAGTTTTATAGCGCGCGCTATTCGTTGCGAAGAAATAGCGCGCTACTTTTTTCAGCTATACGTTATATTAACCACCACTAAACAGAACCATGAGGGGGGGAGGGGGTTTGGGGGGGGGGGCAGCTTTATTGGCGCTTGAAGAAGATGAAAGAAAAATGTAAGTAAGTTCAAAGTAATAAAAGCACAGTTTAGAAAAAAAATATTTACTAACATCGTTGGATTTAATATTTTTGTTATTCATTCAGAAAAAGAGAATTGTGGATCCATGAAATTAATAAAGAAAGGTAGCAACATGGGGAATTCTGGATATAGGCATAATTTCACGCGATACACGCGGCTTCATAGCGCGGCTTGAACATGTAAATAATATGTATTTACATGTTCGCGGGCCCATTCACACAGAAGCGGTAGCGGAGGGGGCGGGGCTTGCGGCCGCGGTAAGCCGCGCCGTGACCGCGTCCCGGCCGCGTGTGTCTATGTCGTTCCTAGAACTCTCAAGTTATCCAACTGACCGTCACCGCCACCACCACCGCAGGCCGCGTCTGTCTGGGACACGCTTTAATTGTGATCTTCGACATAAACAATAAACATCTTTTATATCAAAAAAGTATTTTCGCATTTTTAAAACTGGACCTTGAATAAAAATTGTTAAATTTTAACTTGTTAGCCACTAAGCTATAACTAAGTCCACAATAACCCATGTGTAATTTTCTATTTTACTTATTAATTATTACTATTTTAACATATTTTAAAATATGAGGAGGTATAAGTGTACTCAACACGTAGATTTTATGTGTAGTGCCGATTTCCGTTGTCCTCCTGTGTCTTGGGCCGAGGCTGCGGGCTGCGGTTTGCGCCATTAGAGTTTCCGCGAAGTCGTCGACAGTCGAGACGCTAGACATAATTTATCGAGGCGAGACAGCCTATACTATAGTCGCCGCACGCGGCTCCGCTCGCATAAATTAACACAATTGACTTTTCGTCCTCCACGGTCCAGACAGGCGGATGTAGGTATTTGTGAAGCGAATTAAAAACAATTATATTCATGAGAATAGATTTTCTAAGCTTAGGCTTTTTAATTACTTTAATTTTTCTGTTTTTTTT
Source organism: Lysandra bellargus (assembly GCA_905333045.1). NCBI lineage: Eukaryota > Metazoa > Arthropoda > Insecta > Lepidoptera > Lycaenidae > Lysandra > Lysandra bellargus. The sequence goes on from HG995326.1 coordinate 8,522,551, forward strand.
TTAACCAGCAACACGACGCTTTTATTGAACAATTTATCATATTATTATAGAATAAAGCTTGGTCTTAGCTCCGAAAATTGAAGAAATTGAGATGTTTAGCCAAACTTTTCAGCACCGTTCATATTACGGAACTGGGTTAAAATGAAAAAAAAAAATCAAGTTTGCCTAAAAGACAATAAAATATAGGTCGTTTTTCAAGGTTGAATATGGGGTAAATGTTAAAGGCGCTGTAATATTATAGACCTAAGAACTTGTATTAAATTATAGGGCTGCAAACAGATAATACTCACAACATAAATATGAGCGTTTTTAGACAGACCACTGCGATCCATACTAAATATTTTAAATATGAAAGTGTGTCTGTATGTCTGTTACGCTTAAGCCGCTGAACTAATTTTGATGACTTTCGATACGAAGAATCTTTGAATCCCAGAAAAGAGTGTAGGATAGGCTTGTCCTTAAAAAATGTATCCCCGGCACGCTCGCGATAAACGAATAATTCTGTATGTGTGTGTATTGTGAAAACGAAGTTGCAGGCAACGTATAATACAAAACATTTATTTGCGTGTGTTCATCTCCATGTGATTTGTTTAACTGTAGTGTCTTGAGACTGTCACTGAGTCCCCAGTAAGCGAGAGCCCTTATAGCAGAAGAATAATAGTTGTGTCAACCCTACGCGATATCGTAGGGCGGGCGGCGCGGCGGGATGTCCTGCATTATGCATGCGAAGGGCACGCGTAGGTCGCGTGTCTTCTATTAAACCTGTAGGGACTTTACTTAAGTCCGAGGATTACACCGTATTGATATATCTCATGAATACATTGTGACGCGTTTTATTAACATTATTGAATATTATTACGTTAACATTTTATGAATATTCTTACATTGTCGACCTAAATGGAAGACTGATTCTATGTTTGAAGCTATATACTAAAGCTACTTATTAGGTTCTCTGAGTATTTTGGAATCATTTTGATAACTCAATGTTCGATAGATCCAATTTATCTTTGAATTTTAATCACTAGTGTAACTATAAGTTTTCATACAATGCAACATAGTAAAGTAGTATAAAATAAAACTCTAAATTATGGAGTACTGGGTGATAATTTTACAGATGTTGAAGCTAATTAGTTTTATGAACATAATTAGTATTAGCTGGCAAATATTTTTAAATATTAAGTATATGTAAGTCTAAAGTTATTGGAATTATGTATTTAACTGCCGCACTCAGGGATATTAATAGAATTAGTCAATTGTAGAGATCAACTACGATAACTTGGCGTGCCCCTCTAAAATTCAAAACTTTTGAAGTGCGTTATCAAAACGTTTGAAGTGCGTTGTCTTGCGCGGTAGGCTAGTTATGACTATTTGACCAACAAATCTTGGTAATAAGTGACATTAACTGAAATATTACGTGTACTGTGATTGGTTGAATACTTACTACATACAAACTCTTTCATAAGGATGTGACTACACACATTAAAACGGTCATTTGGAGGGGAGCGCCATGTTATCGTAGTTGATCTCTAATGAAATGAAAATTTTGACATAAGCCCCGTACATTATCCGTCAAACTCTTAAATTGAAGTTTAATCATCATTAAATATGTCTTAGAGTGCGGCCGTAAGAATATTTTAATACGTCGTGATTTAAATAGATACATTATTTACTCTATATCTAAGTAGAGATTCAATGTATTCTTCCATATTAGACATAGGTTTCTCATGATGACTTCTGTGCTAGTACACAGTAAAGGCATTATCATCTGAAGTGTCTGCGTCTCTTGATAAGGGCGAGGTTTAAGTGTTGAGTTTAAACAAGGGGCGGGGCCGGCCCGGCTTCGGGAGCCACTTCACCGCTTCCGGTCGCGCATCCGGACGCACATCCGGATTACATCCGCTGTTTAAAAAAAGAACAATTATTTTAGTGACAGTTCTGTAACTTTAAAAATAGAAAATGCGAAAAATAAGAAAAAGTTATCAGTGACGTGTAGTCTTAGAAGTGTTTTGTTTTTTAATTAATTATCATGATTTAAAAAAATGTATAGTTGAATTTTGAAGTGAACTATGTTGTGGCTGAGCGCGAACGAGCACCGTCGGATACAACGACTTTACCATGGTTTGTGTTCGTTTTATTATATTATAAGATACTATAGCGACCCGCCCCGGCGTCGCACGGGTATAAAATATATACAATATTGCCACTGAAAAAAAATGATTAAAATCAATAGCCTATGATCCTTCACGTGGTCTACTTTTTATCTCTGCCAAATAACATAAAATTAAAAATTGCTCCAGTGGTTCGCGAGATAAGCCCTTTCAAATAACTTCCCCCGTTTTTTCCACATTCTCCTATTAGTCTTAGTGTGATAAAATATAGCATATAGCCTTCCTCAATAATTGGGCCATTTAACACTGATATAATTTTTCAAATCGGACCAGTAGTTCCTGAGATTAGCGCGTTCAAGTTAGCCCTTTCAAATATTTTTCCCGTTTTTTCCACATTTTCCTCTATTTCTTCGCTCCTATTAGTCTTAGCGTGATAAAATATAGCCTATAGCATTCCTCGATAAATGGGCTATCTAACACTGAAAGAATCATCAAAATCCGTTGCGTAGTTTTAAAGATTAAAGGGAACAAAGGGAGATGAGGGAAAAATAGCGACTTTGTTTTATAATAAGTATAGATATAGATAGATAATATAGATATAGATATTACCCCTATCTTTTTTTTCTATTTAGCCCTCAACGAAAAACCTTCGGTAAATAAGGTTTATCTACTTATTACTTTGACTAATACTAAGCTTAAAAGAAACTGATGCTAACGAGCTTAGTTTTGTCTAAAAAATAAGAAGATAAATCAATGAAGCAACATGTAAAGCTATTAACTAAATTATTCACGAGATTACAAACTAATTATATTTTTTAAACTTTTTCATACAAATTCATAATAAAACATACTCGGTATCTTTAAGAAAACTCTAAAGTTACTGCGCTCTTTAATTAACAGAGCCGCCGCCATCCGAACAAATAAATTGATAGTAGAATTATAAAGCGGCGAACTAACATCACATGTAAGATCAAGACGTGTTTTTATGCTTCGATTGAAGTCATGAATCATGAGATTTGACTCACTGCTCACTAGTGAATCACGGCGAGGCGCCAGGATGCTGCCTACAGCCGACTGCTTCTGTTAGAATAGAGAGTATGTTTGGTAACACCTAAAACACACATGACCTAGTAAAATGTAGGTTACAACTTACAGCCTATTTATCCTAAAATATTAACTAGGTAGGTAGACTCTGTCTAAACTGTGCTGAGTGCTGGGGAAAGTTTGAGAAGTAAACAGTATTTAGGTGTTGAAAATTATTTAATTATAACATTATTTACTGGAAAACTCTGGAAAAACAATAGTAATATTGGCGCACGGGTGTAGCACAAGAAAATAAAATGTTTAGGCGCTTTCAAATGTATAGGCCGTACCTTCGGCGGTGTTGCTACATAACGATAATAAATAAACTATGTAGTACTAACTACTTAACTTACAAACGTATGCGTGATCGACTGATCGTATTACACGATTTTTAAGTAATTAAAATAAGCTTTATGAGGAATTAAAAATGTATTCTATATTTTGTAGAGCCGTATGCAGCAGCGCTGTCGGCTTGCGGTCGCGGCAGCGGTGGCGGGCAGGTGCAGCTGTGGCAGTTCCTGCTGGAGGAGCTGGCGGCAGGAGCACCGGGCATTTGCTGGGAGGTACTCAAAAAGACGGATGGATGGATTTCATACAGCCGATGGTTTTTTATTAATTTAACATTTTGACCTTAATTCTCGTATCATGAAAAAGATAAATAATTAATTTATGTATAATGCCAAAGATTATAATGTAGGCACGTATACTAATACGTAACTACGTAAGACTGTTCCTTCACAGTAGTGAAGGAACAGTCTTATGTCATGAAAAACTGCGTGAACTGTTGAATTTATTATTTATGCTTGGGCCAGTCTTAAAACCCGCGACTTAAACCAAGGTTAGCGCAAAAGCTTATATTAATACTTCTCAGTTCTCACTTATTTATTTATTTATGGTTTACTTGGTAATAAATAAAACCGTGCATTTTTCGCGTAACTTTCTGCCGCGATTTGCAAAACGAACTGTCGCCAGTAGGATTTTCGGACCAATTAGGGTATTCTGATGTTGCGACTTGAGAGTGTCCATGGACGACGGTAGGTGCTTTCCATCAGATTACCTGATGATTTACTTGCTTGCCCCCTTATTTTATTTCAAAAAATCAAATGGGGTGAACCGTATCTATCTTGGCCGTAACCAACAGAAGACTTGACTACACGTATTTCCCAGGGTCCCCCCGGCGATGGCGAGTTCCGTCTCTCGGACCCGGACGAGGTGGCGCGGCGCTGGGGCCGCCGCAAGCAGAAACCCAACATGAACTACGACAAGCTGTCCCGCGCCCTCAGATACTACTACGACAAGAACATCATGAGCAAGGTACGGTTCAATTATACAGGATGTAATTAAACTAAGTGAAAAAAATAGTATGTTATTATTTTTAGCAATATTCTGCGAAATAAACCTCAACCTGTAAGTAAATGAGTGAGTTGTAAAAAAATAAACAAATAAAAGTGGAATAAGTGCATGAAAAGTAAAAAATAACTGTGAAACACGAATTTCCACCAAGAAGTTACAGTACATATATCATAGTATATAAAACTAAGTGATAATAATTGAGGGTGTGTATGGGTCCCCTATATTGTTTGCTGTGAAAGTAGTAGCTCTGAAACATTAACTTTTTTTCATCTTTGTATGGAAAAATTCATGACGCGCGCGCTTGCCCATACAAATCACAAAAAGTTTTTTTAGTGAATACTTTCTCAGTGAATTCTATATAAGGGACACATACATTACACATTACACACCCTAAAGAATTATCACTTTGTTTTGTTACACCCTGCAACATGACAATTCATTTTCATCTAAATGTAAAGAATTAATATCAAGACCGCACTCGGAGACATCTAATAATTAGTTGACTAATAACTTTAATTTAATTAACAGTTTATCAGAAAACGTACGAATTATCTCTAAATGCTCATTATGTGTATCGGCGTGTGGCCGTTAGTATGGGCAATTTTAATGTCTAGTGTAAACCACCAAAAATCACATTAATAATCAAGCAGATATTTGAGCATCAGGCAAAATATTATATCTAATATGAAATATCCAATTGCGAAAAGAAGTTCCCCATACCTATCCTATTCCGGGCCTTAATTTTATATTGATAGGATCCATCTTCTTAAGCTGGTTTCAGACTACGCTATAATATAATAGCATAATATAGTATAATAATAGCTCATAACACAAGAATATCGCGCACCATACATAGCGTACCCATAGCAAGCCAATAATACATAATGTATAGTACAGTACAGCGTGAACGTGTCCATGACAATGTATGGTGCGCGATATTCTTGTGCTATTACCTATATATATACTGCATTATAGCGTAGTCTGAAACCAGCTTTATAAGTTGTGATTTATGAGTCACAAGGCGCTTTTATCACAGTTGTGAAATAAGTGAGTTCTGTCTCCTTTCTCCCCACATATGAAATATCTGATGGCCTACTTTATTCAACGCTTAATTTTAAGCGCTACATGGCGCTTTGACTGATTTCTTCATAGCGATCATGACGATGGCTAACGCAATAAGAATGTATGCTCAATGCTCATAAAAACTATTGATCAGACTTTCCATGGAAAATTGACAGTCTTTAAAAGCTTATACTAAGAATGGTTAATAAAAATTCATAATTCGATTATTTTACAAAAGTAATCGTTTTAGAAAATTGACATGATCACCTTCCCTCAGAAATATTTACACCGCTTTATCGGACACCAAAAATTGGATAGTGGACTGTATTATAAAATATTGACTGCAGATAACTGCAGCCATATTAGATTCTGAAAAACATTGTTATGAGTAATATTTCAGCGCCAGTAATAGTGACGAAACCTACAGTCACGACGAAAATGAACATTACGATCAATTCACATTACAACTTCGCAAATTCTTGTGATGCATTTTAAATGAGCTATTCCAATCTGGAACAGGCAGCGCGGGCGGCAAGTCTGACAATTCAATTTCTATCGTCTTGCGTAGTCTGTAAAATCCTATATATAAAATTCTCGTGTCACAGTGTTTGTGCGTGAACTTCTTCAAAACGGATCAACCGATTTTAATAAAGTTTTGTATGTACATTTGTTAGACCTGAGAATAGATTTTTAAATCTACTTTTTACTTAGATTGATACTAGAAATAATTTATATGGCAAAACAACGTTTGCCGGGTCAGCTAGTAGTGTATTTGAACTTAGTTTTGAGACGCTCATTTAAAAATTCATCGCAACTGGACGTTGCAATGTGAATTGACCCTGACGTTTCCTTTTGACAGGTTCACGGCAAGCGATACGCGTACCGGTTCAGCTGGGCGGGGCTGGCGGCGGCGTGCCAGGCGCAGGCGGCCGACGCGCCCCCCTACTGGCACTACCTGCCGCCCGCCGCCCTCGTCGGGGAACACTTCGCCCCCGCGGCCTCCACGCAGGCCCCCGCACAACCACTACATGCCCCCGGGCCCCCGCACCCTACGACGTAGTCCAGAGACTGTGAGAGTGATTGAACGAGATTGTAGAACTATTTGAAGAAAGATTGTATGGTAATATGTATGTAAAACTTTTGGTGCAAGATTGTAGAGTATAATATGACACAGATGCCATGTGACTTTTTCAAAAGTGTGTGTTCTACAGTAACACAGTGCAAGTTAAATCGCGAAATGAAAAGGTATTCCGAAAAGCTGTATGGTAAGGTTTTTTTAGTTGAGTCATGGTCAATGTTTAATGTAAATAATAATATTAAATTGACAAAACTATTTCGTTGTCTTGTTTGTAATAGTTATTTTCTTTCATCTTGCTAATTTTGTAAGGACAAATAAGAATATATAAGTAATAATTAACTGCTTCATTAAAATAACTTAACTTTAACTGTACAATATAAAGCAGTTTTACTAAAAGTATCGTTATATGTTAACAAGGCCTTCAATATTTAATAACTAATAAGCATTAATCGAAACACATAAACATAATTATTACATGATAAGGTTACAACTTTTGTAAATGTTTCACGGAAATAGAATAATATGTCCACACATTTCGAATGTGCAAATCACAAAATGTGTAAAAAATTTTTACTAATCTCAATAGCAAGACAGTATGTTATAGTCGTTAAGTATAGATTTTAATAAGTCTACGTACAATTACATTTATAACAGTTGCTTGTAACGTTGCAATGTATTGCAAAGTAGCTATTAAAAGGGAAAAGACCTAATGGCAGACACTTTAAGGAAACATGAAACATTTGAATGTTATAAAATATATAATTTATGAAAATAAAGGATTAATAACTTCTTCCATATCTTCAGTAACTCTTACAAAATAAAACTGTTATAATTATTCTCTGACAAATCAATTAAAATATATATTATTGGTCTTTTTGTAAACTTAGTCATAAGTACTAATTTAGATGACATCACAAAAAACGAACATCACTAATAGTAGACACCAATATGAACTAATAGTTGACATAGAACATTACATTACATTTTACATTTTTCTTATTATTAGGTCTTTATTTGCCATTTTTCAAAAGACTTCATTTACTTCATCATAGTAACTACATGCATCAGAAATATTATCCACGTTGTCTCCAGATTCTATCATTCTTCCTCCATGCTCAAAATATCTTTCCTTTTATTTTTATTTTTCATATTTTTTTCCTAGCAAATTTATTTTCAGTCTTTAGTCTCCATGCTTCTTTTGCCTCTTCTTTTTTCTTCTTTCTTTTCTCAGCTCTCCTTTTTCTTCTTTTTACTGCTAAAAAACTAAAGCAATCGATTTTCAGATCAGTACAAGGTCTAATATTAGACACCATGTCCATTTTGAGGTGCAGTAGTTCTAAGTTCTTAGATTGTTAATAGAATTATATTTTCAGAGAATAGTGATGATTTTTGCAGTAGAATAAAGTGCAAAACTTAAAGATGAGATCCATGTCATCTATTAGACTTTTTACATTTTCAAGAACTAATAGTAGACAACCTTTATATTGTTAGGAAAAATGGATAAAAAATCTGAAATAAACATTAATTAGTGTATACAACATGACCATTAATCCAATGAAATTAATAGAAATTACAAAAAATCTAATAAATGTATTCAAAACTTACGTGCAAAATTTCGCCTTCCTTAACCTATTTGCCATATTTGCTAAGAAATTGCCGAGCGCGTGTTGACGCGGTCATATTATTTACGAAAACTGATCCCATTTTAAAATTTTGTTCCCGAAGGGTCTCTAATATATTTTTTCAATTCAACAGATAGCTTGAGAAGCTTATAAAATTTACAGTGGTGAGAAATAATTAGAGTAATTCTTATTTTTATGCTATTTTTGTCATAAGTGTCATCTATTAGTTCAGTTTCTAGCATTAGGTCATTTACCTTAATAGAGCAGTATAAAAAAATTGTTGTCAGCGGTGGATTTTAGTTACACTTTCTTTTTGAATGCTAATGTTCAGCCGTATTTTTAAAACGGTTCTGTTACTCATTTTATGCGAATTTATATACTGTATTTAGATTTTGTAAGTAAGCATAATAATAATTTTATTGTAATTTTATTTCCAAAAAGTTAAGTTAAGTTTCGCTCTTTCATTAAATTGACATAAAGCGACACCCGGGAACCATTAAAAATATGGTCGCTTTATTATGCTTAAATATTTTTTATAGTTTTGAGTGATAAAAGCAAGATACAAATTAACCTAACCTATAAATAAATAGGATGTCATTGAATACCCATTACGCATTGCGCACCTGTGTAGCACCTCTACACGGGCTACGCACTACGTAGCGCTACGTGTGCTACGACGCTCTACGCGCCGCTACGAAGGGTCTACGGCACTTCCTTGTATGCCAGGGTGGGTCACCTTTGTATGGATAAAAAAAATGTTCTTTTATTGGAATGGAATAGCAATAAAATATGTTTGGTTCTAAACACCAGCATAGAAAATGACGTAGACGTATTATTAATAAAAATACATACATCTACGTCGTTTCCTTAAATAATAAAATAATTATTGAGTATTATATTTTTTGTAGTTATTATTATCATTGAAGGGAGTAATTGCCTACTAGGCGAATTAGGAATAATATTCTTAGTTTGAGGAGTTTTTAATTCGAGAGTTCCTAAACTATGGGAAGTTTAAGTTTAAAAATAATTTCTAATGTAAATTAATTCTAGAATAGCTTACGCTTTATTGATATGGTTTGTAAATACCTACATTATTTTAACAAAGGGCCATAATATAAAAATATTGTGTGATAGTTTTAATTCCGTAAGTATTTTTTTAAATTTTTAATATGCTTTGTTTCTAATTCATGTTTTATCAACTATAGTTGGGTAGCGATATTCGACAATGTCGATTTTATGAAAGTAGATGATTGCTCAAGACAAAGTAGCAAGGCAAGGCTTTCATCTAAGTATTTTATTATTTTTAAACAACCCAATACTATGAAATTTTTAGTTTTAAGTAATTGTGTTTATTTTATATTGTTTTTTATCCTGTTTTGTTTGTTACTCCGCAACTGTTGCGATGGTCGATGTTTGTCGTTACTGCACCTTGTTATGTTACAATTTAAACTAAGTATGTTACATCACAATAAAGTTCCTTTTTATGATAACTTGGGTTTTATTTATACTAGCGACCCGCCCCGGCGTCGCACGGGTATAAAATATATAGCCACTGAAAAAATGATTAAAATCGACAGTCTATGATCCTTCACGTGGTCTACTTCTTATCTGTGCCAAATTACATAAAAATTGCTCCAGTAGTTCGCAAGATAAGCCCTTTCAAATAATTTCTCCCGTTTTTCCCACATTCTCCTATTAGTTTTAGTGTGATAAAATATAGCCTATAGCCTTCCTCAATAAATGGGCTATCTAACACTGAAAGAATTTTTCAAATCGGACCAGTAGTTCCTGAGATTAGCGCGTTCAAGTTAGCCCTTTCAAATAATTTTCCCCGTTTTACCACATTTCCCTCTATTTCTTGGCTCCTAATAGTCTTAGCGTGATAAAATATAGCCAATAGCCTTCCTCGATAAATGGGCTATCTAACACTGAAATAATCATCAAAATCGCGTAGTTTTAAAAATTAAAGGGAACAAAGGGACATGAGGGAAAGAAAAGCGACTTTGTTTTATAATATGTATAGCTGATGTTTTGTATCGTAAGGTATTGAGTACAAAGAATTAACTATTAAGTATGCGATTCAATTGAAATGGCTATCTGATGATACCCAGACATTTGGTTAACCGTTGCACTTTTTTTTTTAAATCTATTTATTAAAGGGGTTTTGTCGGTGACCGACTATGCCACCCCTATGAAACAAAATATAAAATTACAACATAAGATACTTAAATACTACTTACAATAAAATCAAAATAAATGTCTAGCAGAATTCCTGCCTCTCTTGAATTGGGTGAGGATAGAAAACTACTACAAACTCCTATGTTTCCTAAAATATCACAACCGAGGCTACTACGTCGAGATTCGCCCCGACCACACTCCATCAATAAATGTTGTACATGTTCAGGTGTTCCACATAATGCATAATTCGGCGAATCAACCTTACCCATCATAAATTTGAAAACGTTTGATGGAATGTGACCGGAGCGCAATCTTAACATTGCTACTACATCTTTTCTCGGCATAGATAGTCTGTCAAACCAAGGGTAACGAGGAGGCTCCCACTGTATTGTTTTATACCATATTCCCTTACTCAGCGACCGCTCATCGAAATATTCCTGCCATAGTTGTCGACAATGTACCTTAACCTTACCTAGCAATTCGCTGTGCAAGGGAAGACAGCGATAAAAGATTCCCTCAGTCAAAGCCTGTTTGGCCGCGCGATCTGCCTCCTCATTTCCCCTGATACCGACGTGCGAAGGGATCCATTGCAGCGTTATATGACGGTTATCTTTTTGCAGATTACTAATAGATTCTAAAATGCTGTAGGCTATAGGGTGACATCGAAAACTCGAGGTTAACCTAGCCAGGTGTAATAACGCACTCTTTGAATCAGTGAATAAAACACATCTATTAAAATCGTTCGAAAGAACATAACTTAAGGCTTTATGAATCGCAAGTAGCTCACAGTGCATTATAGATATACTGTTGCATTCTATTTTATATTTGATATCTATATCTTTCTGCGGGTCATAAAATGCTGCACCGGTCCTACACTCATCCCTTGACCCATCAGTAAAAATTTTATAACATTAATTAAATCTCTCATCAATATAATTCTCACAAATTAATCGTAATTCATTCCTATCAACAGATTTTTTGCAAGTTACAATTCCTTCCACATTCGTAATAATACATTCGGCTAAATTATAACTGCTAATCCACGAGTCTAGTAAATACATACACAATTTAGGTACAGTTTGAATTTCATAGTTTTTAAATATAGAATTAATAGAAACTAATTTAGGGGTCTTTTTTCTACGCCAATATGGTTTCTGCATTAAACTTTCGAGTTGCTCCAATATTTGAATATTTAATTCATTTTGTAACGGTTTTGACTTGAACCAAAACTTTGCTGCTAGATATGTTCTGCGTATATGGAGTGGTTGCAAACATAACTCGTTCGCCATTACATATTGTGTTGGTGTACTTTTAATAAATCCCCTTGTTTTTTTTTAGTTTTGAACTCGATCTAGTTTTAATAAATGCGAATCGGCACTATTGTCGTATAGAAAACAGCAATAATCGAGTCTGCTTCGAATAATCGCTATATAAAGCTGCCTAAGATGTTTCGGGTGAATACCCCAATCTGTCCCTGCAAGTATTTTAAATAAGTTTAGGTATTTTAAAGTCTTATCACGAATATTTTGAATATGATTCCCCCACCTTAAGCCTAAATCCAGCCACATGCCAAGATATTTCACAGCATATACCTCTTCAATACGTTCTCCGTTAACATTCAAATTAATTTTATTTTTCGACAAACCTCTTCTAAACATTATAACTTTTGTCTTACTGCTCGAAATATTAAGACCTAAATTATTGACTAAAGTAATGAAAGTGTCTAAAGCCTGTTGTACCAATAACGTAGATCTGACTAAATTAGCTCCAGTATGATAAATTACAAAATCGTCTGCATACTGCGACTTAAAAACTTGGATAATGCTGTGACATATCCGGCCTGTGGAGATATTAAATAACCGTTGCACTTGATGCTAATGGTTTTTATACATTTCTTTTTATTTATTCATACTACCATATTATAATGAACGGCCTAGTCATCGGATTGTCTGAGATATGCCTTACATATTTACCAAAGTTGTGTATATGTCGCAGGGAAAAGAGAATGTCAGGGATTTCACGATATCCCTAGTGATATTACGAACTCCCGGTAGATGCCGAATATTCTTGTTTGTTACGTCTTCTTACTAAAAATATCTAGTGATATGTCATTTCACTAAACTAAATCTAGTGAAATGTCAGAAACGCGGATACCGCCGAATAAAAATCGAACCACTCATTTCTCTCACTCGCTCTAGTTCCCGCACGTGACACGAGTACTAGTGAAAGTGAAACAAATGCGTCGCTCGAGCTGGCGCGGCTCGTCTAGCCTGGAGACAGACTAACCCTTTGGGTACGGAACCGTAAAAACTAGGATAATCGAAGAGCTGGGAGAGAGTACCTGTAGCACCTGTGCCTGTACAAGAGCCTAACCATAGTTTGGTTAGGCTAGATCGACATGCCACCTTTACAAAAAATATTCAACTTGGTCGGCCGCTTCATTTGACGTCAAAAATCAAAGGTCTGAAGTATCTGATGAAGAACCCTCAGTTGGTTTCAACTGTATGATTCAGAGACATGGTGATGCCCCCTCAGATTTGCTATAGTTGCATTACACGTGTGATAATAATAATAATAACTCCCACTCTGGTTTTGGTGACGGTGGCCGGTTTCATTGAAACCAGGCCAAGAGTAATTTTATAGTGCCCAAGTGTGTGCGCAGTATACAGGAGCAATCTCTATATTCCTTTACTCGCATAACCCGGTGGGACGGAAGACTGACACGACCGGCGAGATACCAGGCGCAGGACCGACTTTTTACATGCCCATCCGACGCATGGATCATCTAACATCTCACTTGTCAGATTCAGATGTTAGATGATCTTATCAAAGTACCCGTGTGTACACTAGAGCAAGCGAGAGAAATGTGTGGCTTAATTTTTATTCGGCGGTGTCCGCTTTTCTGACGTTTCACTAGATTTAGTTTAGTGAAATGGCATATCACTAGATATTTTTAGTAAGAAGACGTAACAAACAAGAATATTCGGCATCTACCGGGAGTTCGTGATATCGTGAAATCCCTGATATCCTCTTTTCCCTGCGACATATATGCAATATCGTACAGAACTGAGAACCGTACATACTTTTTGCGACAAAAGTAGTCTAGATATATGTTTTTCAGCCCAAATGATTACCATACCTTTGGAAAAAATCCCTTCAATGGTTTTTGCGTGAAGAAACAAAACATACTTTAATATTTATATAATTAAGTTGTGATAAAAACAGGCAGACTACTTATTTAATCATGCTACTTACTACAATTAAATGTACTTTCTCTTTATCGTCGCATACATTTACCATGTATTGTAAGTGGGCGAAATTATTGCGATAGAATAATTTATTAAACAAGCAATTAGTAATCCAGTAGTTTTGTGTCAAACAATGTTGCCCTTGCGGCGCCGGACGTCAGTGTGATAGCGGCCCACGCACCAGTGTTACTCAAACTGGGATACCTCACAGCAATCGCTCGCCATTGTATACCATATGTACTACATATCACAAACAAGCCAAAAAAGACCAATAAATGAAAATCAACAACGGATTGACTTAGAACGTAACATGCTTAACACTTCCAAGGACGGTATCACTTGAGACTGTATGACAAAATGACACAGTAAATGTCCATACAAATTATACGACGTATGAGTACGTAGGCGTCTCATGAAAACATATTGTTTTATATACATCATGACACAACCGTTTTATCACGTCATCGTATTACGTTACGTCATTAAAAGTAAAATTAACTAGACGTGTACGGACACAACGTGTCATAACGTCGAACATGTAACACTCCTCCTAACCCTACTCTTGAAAACGTGATGAGGCAGGAGCTTGCGGTGATGGTGAGTTCACAGTGAGCGAATGATCTCAACGGATTTATTCGAACCAAATTCTCCATCACATCATTGTCGGAATCATCGAAAATGCTCATAGTCTTATTTTGCGCTTATTCAACTAAAACACATAAAATAATCCATTTTCTCAGTATAAAAATATTAATTTATAGTTAAATAATATTTTATCTAGCAAAATAATAAACATATAAATAAAATAAACTAAATACTTAAGAAATGCGTGTGCGAGTAACGTCACCGCCAACTGTCATCGGCACTTATTTGAAATAGTTTAAAACCTACTCTACGTGACAGTAGAGCTTCGGGAATTTTACATGTTGTGACACAAGAGGCATTCAATGGGATTTTAATTTGAACGTTAATCGGAAATGAACGTTCTGCTGTAAAATCCAAATGTCATTTGGACGTCATCGTACGTTGTGCCGTATCAAAATTTCGAACTAAGACGTATATTGTCGTTCTGTCCTCAAAAGTGTTAATATAGTAGGTGAGTTTTATTTACATGAGCAATGCGTGCTAAATATTTATCATAAGTAAAAATATAAAAAAGTATTTTCCTCAGAGAAGCAGGTATCCCGCTGGTCTTACCAATAGCATTGTTAGGGTTCCGTAGTACACAAGGAACCCTTATAGTTTCGGACAGTCCGTCCGTCTGTCCGTCTGTCTGACCTTAGGACCTACAAAGCTGTAATTCGGCATGAATGCACATATTAATGATGCCGACAAAATTGTATATACAATCTTAAAAAAAATATATGGTGCCTCCAGCTCCCCTACATATCAAGCAGGGATGATATATTTTTTCGCGTCCACCCCACCATGTGGGGTGTCATTGGATAGGTTTTTTATAAATATTACGAGTATTCCTGGATCATTTTCCGATATAGAGATCCGTTTGTGAAATATGAAGTTTTAAAGTGGAAAAAATAGAGTCCAGTGTCCTCCCCCCCCCCCTTCTACCAGCTAAACGGTTGCTTCCGGAAATGTGAAAAAATTCACGAGAGTAGGAAATATGCTTAATTTCAAAGAAAAATTATCACGGCTAAGAAAACTTCATAAGTTATTTAGTAATTAATAGTCGATGAACTAAAAAAATAGTCGGCGAAGTATAAAGGAACTTTTAGTTCAAATTCCTTTGAACGTAACTAAGATGATGTTGCTAGTTGTATAAAATACGTTATAAATGTACATTCATTGACCATACAAAAATTATCAAAAACTAGCGGTACTTACCTACTACGGAATCCTATATTGCGCGTGGCCCGACACGCAGTTGGTCGGTTTTTTTAACCATTCAAATATTAACTTATAATATTTTCCATACATACTGACTAATTCCTATCATACCTATTAAATTTGCATTAAGAATTAAGATAAAAACAGATTAAGGTAAATGTATACATATAACAATCCGCATCATTTCCAATACTTTGTGATGTTACGTTGAGAATAACTGACTAAAATAGCGGAATCAAATATCAATGACAGTAGTTCAACAAAAATGCCCTCGACGGTGGCCGTGTTGAAAGCTCTATGTTTTATTATTGGTAAAAACCAAAAACATATTTTGTGTGGAATAAAATTATAAATAAGTGCATGATTCAGTTATTTTTTGAAAATATAAAAAGGAATATAGGCTAAAGTTGAAAGTGGCAGAAATCAATAAGGGAAAAGAGGGCAAAGTGTTTTTGTGTAGTGTTTAAAAATCTAAAGACAAACGAACGACGTGCTGCACCTGTGCCTTTAAAATCATTAGAATCTAAGGACTTAGTTGTGATAAAATAATCCATACTTCCATACTAATATTATAAAATATAAATGCGAAAGTGTGTCTGTCTGTCTGTCTGTCTGTCTGTTACCTCTTCACGCCCAAACCGCTCAACCGATTTTGCTGAAATTTGGTATGCAGATACTTTGGGTCCCGGGAAAGGACATACTTAGGATACTTTTTGTCCCAGGAAAATGTAAGGTTTCCGCGCGATAAACGAATTTTGGCGCAATTGAGTTGCGGGCATCATCTAATTCTAGTATATTATGAGCATTTGTAAAAGCTTTCTTGTAAAGAGATATACCATGATTTATGAAGGGGGTGACAGACACGCAAGTAAGTACGCGGACTTATGGCTCGACGATCTTAATCGCCTGTGTGTCAGCAAAGAGCCGCGAGCCGCGAGCCTGGGGGCTACCATGCCCCCAGGCTCGCGGCTCGCGGCGCGTGTGAGCGATTCTCGTGTGTCACCGACGCGAGCCGAGTAAGTTCGCGAACTTAAAACCCGCGTACTTTAAGTTCGTACGTGTGTCACCCCCTTAAAAACCGATGGGAGACACTTAGTGCCTCCTATCGATTTATAAAGTTCCATTTTTAATCACCATTTAGGGTCTCTCATAACTCCTTTGCGTGTAGGTTTGCACCAAGTGCGGGGCGGGTGCGACAATCTGACGTCATTCACGATGCGCGTTGACACGCTGCTGGCGGAATACGACCGCTCCAACCCCCCTGCCGCCCCCCTCAAGGTGTTCGTGTCCCTCCAAGTGAGACACGCCAACATATACGAGGACACCGCCTCTGTGCGACTACTGGCTAATTTACAGTTGGTAAGCTGCTAATTCCTTGGTGTTTTACCGACACAGCAGTTTTTTTTTTCAAATTTTAATGTGTAATTTGCTAAGATTTCGCTTGAACACGCCCGTAGGTTTCAATCAATTATTGGCACCTTAGAATTCAGAAATTCAGAAAACCTACAGGAATTCTTAATATGGCATTCATAGTATTTTCGCGAACAAAAATTTAAGCTGCCAATAATAAGATGACTGCCAAGGAAGGGCTGAAGTCTGAAGAATGCCACTTTCACTTGATATAATTTATACTTAATAATTTAATACTCTTAGATGGGCTATCAATTATTGCTCTGTTATATTTTTAATTCCTAATATTTACATCAGTTTCTTTTTCTTGTCTTTACACAGAATTGGAACGATTCTCGTTTAGCGTGGAACACCACCGACTGGGGGTGCGACAAGGCGCTGGTGACGTCAGAGCGGCTGTGGCTGCCGGACGTGGCGCTGCTGAGCGCGGCCTCAAGCAGCAGCGACCCCTCCGACACCACGCTGAAGGCCCGCATCACCGGCGCCGGCCAGGTCAGCTGGGTCACGCGCCTCGACGTCAACGCGCCGCTGTCCATGGACCTCTACAAGTGGCCGGCCGACGAGCACGAAATTATCGTCAAGTTCGGCTCCCGAGGACACTCGATTGACGAGATGGATGTGGGGTTGAAAGACGAAAAGGTACAGTGAATTTTGCGTACAACTAAAAAGATTATTATATTCCTGCCAAGTGCGATGTGTAGTGTAGTATATATGTGTCATGTGACATTGCCTCTGTATAAGAATACTTTTTCACTAGGTGCCTTTATAATCCATAGTATTATCAGAGAAGTTGATTCCTATGCAGATGGGGGACCTACGTAGTTTGGTCGCGTTACGTCAAACCCAGCCGACAGATCACAATTAACATTAAATTGACATGATCGACCAAATGACGTTGGTCTCTCAACTGCATAGGAATCGATTTCCTCGATGGTACAAACATTTAATGCCTGCCGAGTACATTTGCGAAGTCATGTTAGTACGTCGCTACTTTTTCACTAGGCGTCATTATATAATCTAAGCGTTATTACAATATTACAGTCGAGTGCGCTGATGTTCGAGTCGAGCTCATGGGAGGCGGTGTCGGTGAACTGCTCGGAGGACCGGCAGGAGGTCGAGGGGGTGGTGCGGGGGGTGGTGTCGTACACCGTGCGCCTGCGCCGGACGGGCCACGCGCACGGCCTGGCGCTGGGCGCAGTGCTGTCCACCACGACGCTGCTGCTGCTCGCCGCCGTAATGATGCCACCCGACTCCCGCCCCGCGCTATGCGCCGCCGCTGCCTTTACATCCGCCTTGTGGTGAGTGAGCTATTAATATTCCGCTCCGTAGTGAATCAAAATTATTGACAATGATTAAATTTTTAAATTGTGACAGGCACTATATTATTATGTAACTAGATGACGCTCGCAACTCCGTTGCCCCAAAATTTACATAATATATCGTATGATACATACTATCAAGCAATTTTTTGTGAATAGCTTGATTTTGATAAGACAAACAACAATTTTATTTTATTTGTCTAATCAAAAAATGCTACACACAAAAAATTTGCTTGATAGTAATAAAAAAAAAAAATGTTCTACGGAACCCGGACTAGTATTAAGTGTGTGTGTGTTTATATTTTATACCTTTTGTATATTTTATATCTATTATGTGCGACGTTTCAGCATATTGATATAATATAAGTCACCAGCTATGTAAAGTGATTAAAGACATAAACAATTTCTTCTCTCATCTCTCAAATCTCAAAAATATATTTAGCTGCTTAATATATCATATTTTATATTTTTTTTTATTAAGGTTCACAAAACCTGCTAGACACTTTACAGATAACATAACAAGGGAATTAATTTAATACATAGCATTAGTGTTTGGCCCTCTCGATGTGAACACTGCATGCATCAAAAATTAACAATAGGTACATTAACAGTTATTTACAAAAATTTTAATGCTAGCTGTTAACATTAATATTATTTAGTTACAAATTTTTGAAGTAATGCTGATTTCAAAGAGTGAATGGTTACATTAAGGGGCCGGGCTACCCTCGAAATTCTCATACATACGTAATACCAAAATCATTTTCTCATACGAAAATATTTAACATGTTTGAGTTATTTTTCAGCTTAAAATAGTAATTACCTAGGTTCCTGAACATAAATTAACTTCAAAATATTTAAACACTAAAAATATATATAAATAAATAGTAAATTTACTACAAAATATTTAAATACTACAAAATATTTTTTAGAGTTGAAATATTTTGTAGCAAATTTAATATTTATTTATATATATTTTTAGTGTTTTACTCTATTTTTTAGTGTTTAAATATTTAGTAGTAAATTTAGTAAAAAAAATTTACACACAAAAAAAAAATGTTTAGTGTTTAAATATTTTTAAGTTAATTTATGTTCAGGAACCTAGGTAATTACTATTTTAAGCTGAAAAATAACTCAAACATGTTAAATATTTTCGTATGAGAAAATGATTTTGATATTACGTATGTATGAGAATTTCGAGGGTAACCCGGGCTCTTAAATATATCTATTTCCTTACAGATTTTATTAATATTTTATACCTTTTGTAATGTTAGTTTCATACCCGTGCGAAGCCGGGCCGGGCAACTAGTTATTTTATAAAGACAATGATATTGAGCAACCTAGAGGTATATTGACAAAAACTGCATAATAAATTAATAACCCAGAAAAAATAAACTTTCGACCTACTTACTTAGTAAAAATTTTCATAGAGCAGGACATTGCAGGTAGATACGATAAATATAATACGCCATTATGCCATATTATATCCAAAAGGATACATAGTACATACGCCATAATAAAGATAATATCAAGAGATCCCGTCGATCCTCCATGTGCAATTTTTTTATATATATAATAAATTTTTATAAATTGTTTTGTGTTACAGGCTAATATCGTCGGCGCCGAAGTTGTCTGTGTCTGCGCGTGTGCCGTTGCCACTGTCCCTGGTGTGCGTGCAGTGCGTGTGCGCGTGCGCGTGCGCGGCGGCGGCGGCGCTCGTGCTGCGGGTGTCGCGCTGCTCCGCGCCGCCGCCGCCGCCGCTACGCGCGCTGCTGACCGCTACATCACAGCTCTGCCGGCTTACAACTACCGAGGTATATTATCGTCTTATGATACTTCTAAGAAACCGTTAGCGGTTTCAACATAGTCTCTTTACGACGACGACGACGACGTTGACGACCTCTGTGGCTCAGTGGGTGGGCTGTTGGTAGCTCAAGCCGGGGGTCACGGCCGGGGGTTCAAATCCCGCCGACGGAACAAAAATGTTTTCAAAGTTCCTGGGTCATGGATCTATATTAAATATGTGTATTATATAATAAAAATCTTAAATATATGTATTATAGTATAAAATTATTAAAATATATACAGGGTGCAATTAAACCTTCCTGCCAAATTTTAATATATTAACCCTTGTTAAAAATAAAAATACACGTATTTCTTCTTTTATACTCACTAAGTACTAAAATGTTGAGAAATAGCTTCCGAAAGTTATCCTAAAAACACTACAATTAATGGACACGATGCGTCGGCCACGCTTGACGTGGCCCCGCGCGCGCGCCTCATCCCGCGTCACCCCCGATCATTCCCCCGCGCCGCGAGTAACCATTCTGCAACGATTTTAAATGGGATAAAATATGTCATTGAAAAAAAAATAACACCCAATGTTTTTGTTAAATGGACTTTCCTAATAATACCTAAGCCCTGGAAAAAATTTGGCAGGAAGGTTTAACCCTGTATTTCCGTTGTCTGGTACCCGTAACACAAGTTCTTCAGGTACTTACCACGGGGCCAGACTGACGTGGTGTGAAGCATCCATAAATATTATTATTATTATTATCCATCGATATTATTTACTAGGATATAATTTTACGCTACGTATAAATCAAGGTCAGTTGTCTTTTTCATGTGAAGTTCCCAATATACAAGACAAAGACAAGCAAACCGTATTCGCAGTTTTGTGAGTAGGAAGTATAATAATTTAAGTACCAGCACAATAAACTCTTTTTTCCCGAAAATCCAACTCATGGAATTAGTGATTACTCGATTAACTAACTCGAGTTAACTCGAGTTGGGCGTAACTCGAACCCACTCGAGTTGAATTCTCTCTGACTTCTGTTCGTAAACCGCCAAAAATAGATAAACAAATGATTCTATTTCAAACAATAATTTTCTTTTTTACTTAACTACAATTTTTTTTACTAAAAAATGAAAGAATTGAAACATAAAAATATCATTTGTCGTTTCCAATTTTTTAACTATTTATGCGAAGCTGAGGGAAGAAACTGGTAAAAATTTAAAAAAGCATTCACTTGTCCATCCAGTTAACTCGAGTTACGTAACTCGAGTTCAACCCGAGTTACGTGAATTTTATCTCTGGTTAAATCGAGTTTTGTTTTTTCCAAGTTGGCACATCACTACGTGGAATATTTTATAATAATATCCACAATATACTTGTTATTGTTAAGTCTAAGCTACCATTACCCGTGTTACAGAGCGTCGAGGGTGAGAGCACGGCGTGGGCGGCGGCGGCGCGGCTGCTGGACCGCACGCTGCTGCTGCTAGTGCTGCTCACCGTCTTTATCGTACACTGCATTCATTTGTTCCATTAACGTCTCGCTTTCACTTGTAAATATTTTCACTGTTTATATTAGGTATATCAGAAGAGGAACACACCGCAATCGGAAATTGTAATTTAAGATATCAGTCATTATGTAGTTTCAATAAAATAAAGATTTAAAACAATTTTTATATTTAAGCAGATTCTTATAATTTGTGATACAAGGTTTTCTATTCGGATTTCGGACCCCTAAATATTAAATAAACTTGCTAACTTATGAATGGCATGTATCGTGAAATAGAACTGTGTGTAAATTGTAATGTGATGTCGTGGTCATGGATCTAGTGGTAATAAGATGATTTTTGCATTTTGCGATCAGTGATTACTGGCAAAGCCTACCTATTAGCCGCGTACTGATTGAGCGAGCAGCATCGCGAGGCAAATCCTCGGTCGGTCAAGACGTGCCTCGCCCGAGGCCAACGTAGGTACGCGCTGCCTCGCCCGAGCGTGTCGCGGCCCGAGCCTCGGGAGGCTGCTCGCTTGGTCAGTACGCGGCTATTGACCAATCTCTTCGGAGCTCAAATCTCAATGAACAATCTTGTTCCTATGGCACCTCGCGTGCATAATCTCAAGCAGCAGCAACGCGACAGCGAGCGCGGCACCGGCGAGCAGCGCGTGCGCGGCGGGCAGCACGTCACCGAGCGCGACGCTGACGAAGCCGCCGCCGCCGTCCGCGCACACCGGCCGCCCCGTCATCCACACGCGCCGGCTGCGGTCCATCAGACCCACCTCGCGCTGCCACCGTAGTCTGCGCAACACAATTTTTTATCTTATTTATAAGAAGTACAAAATATCATAAGCAAAAGTAGTACAAACTTTACCGTGTACAATAAGCAAATGGTGAATGTTATTTGTTAAGCATTATAATTGTGCATAAAGAACAAGTCTTCACAGAAACTAAGTTAAACTAGTATTTATAAACATATTCAGCAAAAAAATTGAAGCTTGAATTTTATAAAAATAGCGCTGTTTAAAATTAGCAACATTTACTGAGAATTTTGCAAACCGCTATGCGAGTACAGCACCTACTCATAACAGCTCCATGCACAGTAGTGTTAATTAATCTACATTCATATTATGGATTATACTTATTAGTTCGTACGTAAGCCGTACCTAGCGCCAAACAGGTCCCGGTACCCGGAGTGTTTCCGCACGGGCACGGCTACCATGGGCAGCGTGAACGCCTTGATCTCCTTCAGCCCGCACTTCTCCCGCTCCGTGTACGTCTGGCTGATTATGTCGTATGCTGAACTCTGTTCCACCTGTATGTAATAACATATTTTTCTGTATAACTGGTTTGTTCGTATTAATACTTTGTCAATATTTTCCACCTAGTGGAAATGTAACAGCAAGACGTAATATTTTCGTGCGCGAAAAACAAAAGATAGTTGACAATGGGCCAATTTACGAATCTACGTTTTTTTCCACCATACTTTGATAACGAGACACGAGTGGCTAGACTGGCTAGTAATTATCTGGATTATAAATTATAATATATGGCCGCTGTTAAGTATTTGTGTGAGTTATGAATTGCATCTTGTTCTACAT
The DNA here is from genome assembly GCA_905333045.1 of Lysandra bellargus. Taxonomy (NCBI): domain Eukaryota; kingdom Metazoa; phylum Arthropoda; class Insecta; order Lepidoptera; family Lycaenidae; genus Lysandra; species Lysandra bellargus. Next base: position 8,545,739 of record HG995326.1, read on the forward strand.
GATCTAAAGAACATGACTGCATTCATAACTCATAACGTAATTTTTTTGTTGGAAGATACCTAAATGCTTATGTGGAGGCTTGTCATTAGCTATTTAGTTATCTAAATTATTGTACTAGCTATTTAAGTTATTAGTCTGTAAGCCTTCTGAATATAAAATAAAATAAAATGCTTATCAGCGTCTATATATGGATGAGGTGAGAGTAGGAGTAACGACCAATCTAGGTTAGCAACTAAACTCTAGCTAGAGTATATCGGTTTATCGAGGTCACCTGAAAAGCGAAGAGTCCGGTGCGCACGCGCGCGATGCCGTCGACGACGCTGAGGTAGGCGCGTTCGCCGAGCGGCTGCAGCTTGCGACGGAACAGCGCCTGAGTTGCCGGGTCCGTGCTTTCCTGAAACATAACACAAGTATATTTGCTACATACAACAACTTAAAAAAAAATGTGGACACTTTATAGTTGTATAAGACTATCATAATACTCCATAAGTTAACTCCTATAAACCTGCAATTCGCAGTGACGAAGCTCCTCTTGATTCATATGTTTAGAATAACGTTTTGTGACGAATTAAAAAAATTTGGAAAAGAAATATTACATACTTAACCAAAATAATGTAAACTTACAGCAAAGTACACTTTCTTATACGTAGTTTCCTGCACGCCCATTTCCATAGGCGAGCGGGTCAGGTCCGGTATGGTTCGGATGGCATTGCTGGGCGCTTGGAGAATGGCTACGATCTTAGCCGAATACGATGTGAATGCGAACAGTGACGTCAGCAGCGTGCAGAACATAAGCAGACGTACAGACACCAGTAGAGGCGAAAGGTCGGAACCTAAAACAGAGATCAACGCAGATAATGAAGAATAGATACGTCATACGAGATAGTTTAAAAGCTTTTATGGATCCTACAGTAATCATTCATGTTGCCAAATCTAGTCTAGTTATAATTATTTCTGTGCTAAGATTTCATTAAAATGCGTTTCACAGTCCACTGATGAAACAACAAATAGGAACAATGCATAATCTACCTTGCTGGCAAACAGTGCCGATGGAGTAAGTGAAACTCTCGGCGAAGGTCAAGCGGACAGTAACGGGATCTGGTGAGTGTCTAGCGAACCGGCCAGCTACCGGCAACAGTACTGCCGCGGTACCGAACACTGCCAAACACGCAGCCCACACCCCGCGAGAAAACGGCAGCAGGAACACGTTTGATACTGACGCGCGAGATGGCTGACGGAATAGGAATGCTCCTCTGAAACAATTGAATAGAGTTAACGCCACAGCATAGCAATAGACTGAGACCAAGATCTACTGGTATTTACGTAAATCGTTATGGGCTACGGTTTAAAAAATTGTTAACAACATTATTTAAGGCCAAATTAGGATCTTTGAATCTCGGATCGATTAAAAAGGTTGCGGTGCGGTAAACAATCAATAGGTAATTTATTGTAATGCTAACAGCATGGTAAGCATGCAGGGCCCGATATAATATTATAGGGAACAAGTACCTTTCCTACATTCTCCAAGTAACATTCTCTACAGTAGCCATGCTGGGTGTGATGAAAGCAATATGTTTCAAATGTCTAACCGAAGTAGGTAATGCAAATAAAATAATAATAAAAGTCTAGAATTTGGGAAAGTATCATCTTCTGGGCACGAGATAGAGCTTTTGGGACTCTACATTAATTTTGATAAACTTGGTATTTTTTTAAACTTTATACCAAAATGCTCTAAAAAACCGGGCATACGTAACGTAGCGTACTTGAGCTCTATGGTCTCGGCGCTATAGTGCAGCACCCGCCACCTGTCAGCCCGCATGAACATGGAGGTGATGCCGACCTCCAGCTCGCCGCGCTGCATGCGCCCCACCAGGCCGTCGAACGTGCCGTTGTGCTCCTCGCCGTACAGGTCCACTTGCTTCAGGTTGTACCTAGTATGAGAGAGAGTGTGTGTTTAGTCGGAGATACTCGCGTTCCGCTTAAGGGTCAACTCAGATTACAACGCGACGAGGCGAGGCGAGGCGCGACGCGGCATAAATTTGTATGGATTTGACAGATTTCAGTTGCGTGAGACGTCTTGCGAATCTGTTAAATCCATATAAATTCAGAAATGCATCTACGCGTCGCGTTGCGGTCTGAATCAAGACATTGCAGAAGTGTGCAAGAGACGCCTAGGAAATAACGTGCAGCAACGCACTTTTCTACGTGTTTCACATTGGTACCTAGATCCTTCGATCGCGGATTCTTGGAAATCTATTGTTTACGCGGTCAAATTCGACCGCTTGAGAGTTGATAGGTTAAGATAGTTAAACACAAATATGTGTAGGTATGCAAGTATTTTACATGCCGCCGCCGCCGGGATGGTTCCCGAACCGTTGGTAAACAGCTTGTAGGTACTCATTCCAAAAATGTTAGATTCTAACTAGGAAACAATTAAAACATGTTTTATGTTTAGGTTTTTATAACATAACATCAAATAAAATAGTAACAAAAAAGCACTAAAGTTTAAACTTTCACCTGATATTCAGATCTTCTGCGGCAAGCATTAGGAGCGGGTAGGTCAGCTTGGGGAATGTGTCGATTTGACGATTAGTGAGGTCCGACCAGCCCTTAAAGTATTGAGGTTGGCTTATCTTAAAGCAAAAAGTAAAGAGTTACACACGGACACCGTAGATATGCCTCAGACGAATTTCGTCTTTAATCTCGGTAGTTTTTATCTTACATAGACGAAAGACAAGGTTAAGAGCCAGCTGCAAAAAATTCAAGGAAATTCTAAGTATCAATAGTCACCGGCTACACGGTCAATTTTTCATCAATCTGATCCATCAATCTGGTGTCAATCTGAATGACGGAATATTGATGGTTATAAAAAGTTCATATTAAAAATACGATCAATCCATCAATCCGTGGCGTACACGATCAAATTTTCGTCAATCCGTACCAGATTGATGGATCAGATTGATGAAAAATTGATCGTCTAGCCGGTGACATTGGACTTTGTGTCCAGAGTCCAGACAGTGCTTTATTATATTGAAACAAAGTAGAGACCACAGACTGTTTTTATTGTTCTGTGGTAGAGACGTAGAGACGAATCGTCTGCGACTCGCCGATGTAATTTGTCAATGTATCGCGAACTTTAGCCTTGTCGTTTTAAGATCATTAGCGAGATAAAATATTCGCGTCTTAGAATTTATTGACGAGAGCGAAAACATTCCATTATTCTCGAATTAATTACGTGATAAGCAGGTACTTATTACTCTCAAGTATGATACGATGTAAAAATAAACTTTTATAACTCCGTCTAACTAGTTACGTCTACTCGTTGATACTTTGGTATCTATAGGCTGTCATTAATTAATTATATATTATATATTTTAATAACAGCATTTATTAATGACATGTAGGTATCTCTTGGCAACATTCTCCTGGATAATGAAATTACTCGTCTGTCATTACTGTGTGGTATATTCAGTATTGACTATTGCACAACACTTTGGTCGGTCTGAATGACGTAATGGGATCGTGGTTAAATTTTAAAAGAGCTATAAAAACAAATCCCACCAAAATCATTTCATGTAAAAGTTACCTCGACGACCACAAAATATGGTTTGCCCTTAGTTTGCCTTGTGAAGAAGACATCAGGCCATTTAGCCGAAACTTTTTCGTTATCGCTTCGCTATAGAATCGCCGACCAAAATGTATGGAATTGACATAAGACAACGACAACAGTCGAACGTTAACGTCATATTAACGAACGCTTATGTCAATTCCATACATTTTCATCGGCGATTCTATAACGAAGCGAAAACGAAAAGATTTTGGCACACACCCCAGATCTAATGTAGAGTCAAGCTTCTGAATCGACGCGGCCTTACTCTATCGACCCTAACTCCAACACTTTCTACATATCCGTAACTATGTATGGCTTCGCTGTTTCGAATATTTAGTTTCTGAATTCTGATCTAAAATAAGTAACGAAACTGCCAAACTATACATACATACTTACTGATATTATGTAGAATTCGTTGGAGTTATGGGTCGATAGAGTTAGGCCGCGTCGATTCAGAAGCTTGACTCTACATTAGATCTGATGTCTTTTTCACAAGGCAAACCAAGGGCAGATCATATTTTGTGGTCGTCGAGGTAACTTTTACATGAAATGTTTTTGGTGGGATTTCAGTCCTTTTTGTAAGTTGCTAAGTACTTGCTAGGCAGTCTTTTTAGTCTTTTTAATGTTTTTATTTTTTATTAAGACGTTTTTAGTTAATGTCCATCCCGTGGAAACTTTCATGTCCTTATTCATAAAATTGGTGAACGCTCATTTAAACTTCAATTACCCCCCTACTAAACTTATTTTACGGCGTATAAGTTATAACCAAATTTCGGCGTATTTTAGATATCAATAAAATATAAAGTATTAGACCTATTCAATTGAGACTTTGTATGTTTAATAAGTCTATTATGAACATCATATCCTGAGAATATAAACTATCTGGCACATCGGAGACCAACTCTATAAGGGTCAACTTCCACTCCCCAATTTTAGAGGATGGGGGACGAAAATTACAAGTTTATGAATTTTTTTGTTGGTTGCATACTAAACTTAGATTACATACCAAATTTCAGCTTTATAGCACTTCAGGAAGTGGCCAAACATTTTGATGACCATCAGCGTGTCAGTGACGAAATCGGCGTATTTTAGGTATCAATAAAATCTAAAGTATAAGAGCTATTCAATTGAGACTTTGTATGCTTAATAAGTCTATTGATGATATCATATCCTGAAAATATGAACAATCTGCTACAACGGAAACCAATTCTATGAAGGTTCAAAAAAACAACGAAACACTTCGAGAAAAGGTAGGTAGTGCACTTGCGCTTCGCTTGGCTCGTCTTGGCGGGTGCACTACCTCGCACCCAGATTAATATTACATAACGCAGTTAGGATATACTAATTACTTATTAATATTAAATATTAATAATAAGTAATTACTTTTTTCCTGAGAGGAATATCTTAGTAAGATCATCCTCAGCTCTTTTAGCCCAAAAACTCCTCGATAATAATCAACACTCCACTTCGATGGTATATTTTTTTGTGGGGTGGAGTGGAGGAGTTCTAGGATCTCAAGTGAACTATACAATGTATGCAACCATGACTGTTTAACTTACAATGGTAGCAGAGTTTAAATACACGTGGTTGAGATTCTTCCGTCTCGTCACAGCTGTCGGCAAGCTGTTCCACAGGTTCTGTAGTTCCTCGTGAGTCTCATTCCTTTCTAAATGGGACACTACAAGGGGCTGGTTCTTCTTCACTCGGTATACGTCCACCATAATGTCAGCAGATGTCCAGATCACGTCGGCATCCGGATAAATAGCGAAATCTGACAGCTTTTCCTCCAAATATGAGACGTTAAAGTTATTTTCGTCCAGTAGAAGCCACGAGTATCTTAAATTAAACGCTCTGCTCTCGGAGGCCTGAAAATATTCAACTTTTTTTATATAGGTTTACAAAATTACCGGAATTTTTGTTAGAAGTTAGCTTGCTCGTGTTGTGTTGGCCTAATCGTCGACCTGTAAGAAGGTACCCCGATTGTACCATTATTTAATTCACTGTCGTTACTCGTTCCTCGTTGGATTATAATCGAAGACCTGATTCTGAGAACTTACTCTGCTTAGAACTTGTTCTGATCCATCACACCCCACGTCGAGGAGCACACCTTCCCGGAACACGCCGTAGGGGGGCAAGTCGGAGTCGCTCCAGTTGTTGACGCTGAAACGCAACCCCGCATCGTAGCCTCGCTGCATAAGCTCTTTTACCTCATCTGTTGATTTAATCATTTAATTAATCATTTAGTAAAATGTGGTGACTGGTGGACCACCTAACGCCACAATCCTGCATCGCGACATCACAGTCTAAGTACGGCGATATTTCATACATCAGCTGTAAAGCAAATCAATATTACCTAATATAGGCTTCGGCCTGTCCGAGCATTCAGGAATGTTCTAAGGCTCTCAAACATAATATTCCCACTAAAATTGGTACTAGGTAGATAGATACATTTCAGTTTGTTTAGCTTACTTTTAGATAGATCATAGAAACCAACATAGGTACTAGCACAACATGATCATCTATATTATTATCAAAATCTTCGGGTTAATTGACTCTACCTGAATTAAGAAGGTATTTATAATATGTAGAATGTAGATACTAAATTCACCTTCTTACCTGGTTTAAAACAGAGGAATGCCGTGAGCATAGACAGATTTTTAGATGTGAAAAACGCTATAATGAAAGTTATGTTAACCATAATGGGATTAAGGCTGCAGCTATCACAGCTGTACACTTAGCAATAAAACAGAATTTGCTCAACTTGACCTACGTTTTAAAATACACATCATTATAATCTTTAATTTGTTTGAGCTATTAGTAATCATTCGACTTGCTATTAAGCTCGTTATCATTTTTAATGGCAAACGGTTGTCCTTACCCAGAAGGCTATGTAGAAAATTTAATAATTTTTTCATACAACAGAAAAGTTGATTAATGAAATTTTAATAAAAACAAGGTAAGAGGTTTGAAAAGTAAAGCTAAGACGCATCCATATTACTACTGTCCTACTCAACTTTATGACAAAAGTGATCCACTAGATACCCTAGAAAATGGTAAAAAAATCCTGAATAAATACGTTCGTTTTGATCAATCAGACCAAAACAAAGTTTCCATGATTCAGGACATCTAGACATAACTAGACATCGATGAAATCATAATGATTGGATTAATTTACGAGTACTTAGTGACGGTGTGTAACTATGTAGTCAACTGTCGAGTAGGAATAATCAATAATAATAGATGAATAGCGGCAGACTGTTTGTTGAACAATCAAGAAGTTACAACGGCGACCATTGAATTAATACTAGACAATTGCTCTCGACATTCTGAACGCACAAGTTCACTGGTTACTGGTTACTAATAAATATAAAATCTCATGACTTTATAATGCTTACTGCTGTGATTATTTTACGATTACTTCAGAATCTTATTATCATAAAATCTAAAGTTAATATGGTATATTAATAAGTTACATTATAACATGGCTACGGAAACATGATTGTTTAAAGAAACAATACATTTATGATTGAGGTGCTAGCATGGGCGTAGCCACACTGGGGCAAGCTGGGGCGCTTGCCCCACCCTGGGCATGAAAAAAGTGCGATCCAAACAAACGCATCGCTGCGGTCTTTAGAAAGCGAGCCGTATTACCGTAGAATAGCTGAATATGTACTACATTTTATTGAAACGCGTAATTCATAACACCTACTATAATAATTTATAAATCAAACTTTAATATCTATCCTGTGTGTAATTGTTTATTTTCTGTACCTGAAACAGATTCACTAATAAAAACAGTGTTTTTACCTACATTAAATAGATATTAAAATAAAACAAGCAAAATTGTAAACTTAATTCATTTTATTGTCTGCATTTGAGACAGTCAACAATAGTAATGCAATTTTTAACAATACTTATATAATAATTAAAAGTTCATTCTAAAATATTATAATATTTTAATGTAAATTACACTTTTACTTAGTTTGTACCCGTACGGCTACAGCCAAAACATCGCCATGATAATAATAATTAGATATATTCTTATTTGCATTATGTAACAATTTTATATTCAGATCCTAATAAAAATTATAATCCATAATTTGACAAATAATAAATATACATTATACAATCTCTTATCTCGTACATGTAGTTATATCGTGTTTTACAAAGTGTATACATTTTTAAAATAAGGTACCTACTTACAAAATTACGAATTGGGTAACATACTGTTACGGATACGGACAGTTGTTTACCTCTGCGCGTACTTTCTAGAAAAGTCCAACCCTTGTTTATGTGAATTGCGTGTTTACGTAAACAATCCAGAATGGAACGTTCCAGAAAGCGACGCGGGCCATATAAAAGGTAAACAAGCCGGCAGTCAACTGAGTCACTGAAAACAAGTGAAAAATAGTGAGTTATTGTGATAGTGAACTAACGTCTCGGCTACGACCTAGGACAGTCTGATTCTTCAAAACGGAATACTCTACCGGAAGTGGGAACTGGGAGAAGACTAACGGCAGAGAGTTCCATCTTCAGATAGTTGCCCCAAGGACGAGAGTACCAGATGTTCTCCGTGAAATACACGATGGCGTATCAGGAGGTCACCTAGGCGTCAAGAGGACTTTAACAAAAGTGCGAGAACGATTCTACTGGTTGCATTGTCGAGATGATGTGCAGGATTGGTGCCGCAAATGTACTACTTGCGCTGCAGTGAAGGGACCACAGACAAGGAGCCGTGGGTACCTGCGCTTTTATAACGTTGGCGCACCGTGGGAACGAATTGCAGTCGACGTAGCTGGGCCCTTTCCCTGTAACGGAATCGGGAAACAAGTATTTTATGGTCGTCATGGATTACTTCACCAAATGGCCCGAAGTGTTCGCCATACCAAACCAGGAAGCTATAACAGTTGCTTCTAAGTAAGTCGAAGAAGTGATATCTCGCTTTGGTGTGCCTATGGAAATCCATTCTGATCAAGGCAGGAATTTCGAATCGCAGGTCTTTCAGGAAGTATGCAGAATTTTGGGGATGCATAAGACGAGGACCACCGCGTACCATCCACAGTCTGATGGAATGGTTGAGATGTTTAACCAGACCCTTGAGAGGCATTTGGCGAAATTGGTAGACGACAGACAAAAGGATTGGGACAAGTATATACCACTCTTCCTTCTCTCGTACCGTACCGCCGAGCATGATAGCATAAAAGCTACCCCGGCATATGTCAATTACGGTAGAGAACTACGAATACCAATAGACCTCTTGACAGGAGCGTCACCGGGGGAACCAAAGACCGTACAAGACTATGTCTGCGATTTAAGGGAAAAGCTGCGCTATATACACGCCATGGTTCGGGAAAATGGGTTACAGTCAAGTGAGAGATGAAGACCAGATACGACCGGAAATCGAACAGGAGAGGGGAGTAGTACGGATACGGACAGTTTTTTACCTCTGCGCGTACTTTCTAGAAAAGTCCAACCCTTGTTTATGTGAATTGCGTGTTTACGTAAACAATCCAGAATGGAACGTTCCAGAAAGCGACGCGGGCCATATAAAAGGTAAACAAGCCGGCAGTCAACTGAGTTTAATCGGAGCGATCTTCGAGGCGACTTCGAAGTGAAAACAAGTGATCAATAGTGAGTGATTGTGATAGTGAACTAACGTCTCGGCTACGACCTAGGACAGTGATAGTGCTCACTGCTCAGTGATTTGGATCTAGTGCTTAGTGTTTGGACTTAGTGATTTGTGTGAGCAAGTGTTTGTGAATAAAATCGTCAAGAGAGTCACCAGGTCTTTCTCTCCGAATCCTCGAACCCTAGCACGTAACAATACCCATTACCCACGTTTAAAAAACTAAACTGGGAAATTCTGACGAATTGAAAATTAAGGAACAATTTAGGGTGAGTTGCACCAGAGGCGTGGTTAAAGTTAAGGTTATGGTTATAGTTAAGGCTAACTTAACTTTAAGCTTAACTTTAACCTTACCTTTGACCACAGAATTTGACAGATGTCTGTTGCGTTTTTTTGTTAAAGCTACAGTTAATAGGATTGAGAGTATAAAAAAATTGAATTATCCGTAAAAATCCTTGGTAAAAATCAACAGTAAAAATATTTCTTATAACAAAACATAATTTTTTCACGAAAAAATTTCGACATAAGTATGAGCGGTTTAGGTTACCGCTAAATATGGCGTCCTTAACCAAAGATTTGGCATTTTGCACTGTAGTTGTAGTTAAAGTAAGTTGGTGCAACCTTGATGAACCAATGAACCAAAAAATGCTTAAAAATATTTTGAACATGTGTCTTAAAAATAAAATAATAATTATTAAACAATATTTGCCTATTAACCTAATTCAAAATTAAGTAATTATAGGTGTACCAGAACCTGATGGCAAATTTTGACGGCAGATTTTCAAAAAATATCCTTGATCGTGGATAAATTTATATACATACTAGCTGTCCCGGCAAACGTTGCTTTGCCATAATATATTTGCCATATTATTTTATTGAAGTGACTAAATAAGTATGTCAACCATGGCAACGTCGATCGCTATCCCGTCGCACAAACAATGGTCGCCCTCAGTCTTGAGTTGTAATAATTTACTATTATTTATTCAACAAATGCACTTATCAATATATAAAGTATCCAGTAGCCGATTCTCAGACCTACTGAATATGCGTATAAAATTTGGTAGAAATCAGTAAAGCCGTTTCGGAGGAGTTCGTGGACTAACATTGTGACACGAGAATTTTATATATAAGATAATAAGCATGTTTCACACACAGAACCAGCCGCTATAAGCAAAAAAAGGATTAAAATGTTTTATTCCAATTACAGGGGTAAAGTCAATTTATTTTCTCACTTTTTGAAATCAGATTCTGGTAGACCTATAGTAACATTTTGGTGCCTACAATGACAGCTCATAAAAATAAAACAAAATATATGAGAATAGTTCTGAAGTTGTTATGAATTACCTACAGATAATATATATTTTAATGTACCCAGCGTACTAGAAGAGTCCTTATTCTCATTAAAAACCGGATAGCACACAAAATACAGAAACATCATTAAATCAATAAATTTAATTAAATTAACGATTCATTTAATACAAAATGAAATATGTTTTGATTTCTTCAAGAAATACCATTTTGAACAACAGAAGTTGAACTTTACAATTTTTTCTATTTGAGTATGTCATTTTTAGGGTTCCGTACCCAAAGGGTAAAAACGGGACTCTATTACTAAGACTTCGTTGTCTGTCTGTCTGTCTGTCTGTCAACAAACGTGATTTTTTGGCCTTTTTTGCTCGATATCAATAATGGCAACAGGAGGCACTTGAAATTTTCACAAAGGCCTTAGGTATACGTGTACTTATATATTTATTATAATAAATAATAATATTTAAATAATATTCAAATTTAACATACAAAAAAACATTTTTTTGTCTTATCCCTTCGTGCGCGAGTCCGACTCGCACTTGGCCGATTATATTAATTATTACTCTTAAGTACAGCAAGTGCTAACAGCACACATAAGTTAAGTAAATACAAGTAATTGTATTTTTCAACCATTGACATAAACAACCATTGACACAAATAAGAAAACATATTTGTTAAATACCCGACAAGATGGTAACGACCTAAAAACATCACAGCCTTATCTGTTACACTGAGATGTTATTATATCTTAACTCTACAGCTTACATATAAGTACAAAACTAAAATTAAAACTTGTCTATTCAGCTACTTCAGCATAGCCCATACATTATTATCTAGTAGGATTCAGTCAATCCCTGGTCAAAGCTACTATAGCCGGTATTTTACTACAGTAAATTGCTCAGAAAAGCCAGGTTAAGTTGAAATCAAATAAATCAATTAATTTCTGCCACTAATAACGACATACTTTTTTGCTTTTTTTCATATTGAGCTTATTTTTTATGGATACGATGAAATATTCCGACACAAATCAATACATAATTAGGAGCTTTAAAATGTTTGACGGTGCATAATTTATATCGTATTCAGTGACGGATTAACCCTTAATCAAATTAAGCAATTGCCTAGGGCATCACGTCTGAGGGGACACCAGAGGAAGCACAAAAAAGTTCTTAGGGCATCACTCTCTTACGTCACCAAAAACCACAAGAATAAAGTTTCTAGGAAAAAAAACTAAGTTTTTAGGCGGTAAAGGTTTAAATACCGATTTTAGTTGACATACAGAATATAGAGGGGCCCACAGGCATTGATTGCTTAGGGCATCAAGACGTAGTCTTAATCCGTCACTGAATACGATATAAATTATGCACCGTCAAACATTTTAAAGCTCCTAATTATGTATTGATTTCTGTCGGGATATTTCATCGTGCAAGACATCAAAATTCGTCCACCGCACAAATATCGTCAAGGTTATATTTTAGCACTTGGAGTAGTTTTTTTCAGCTGACCACTGCTTTCGTTCGTTCATTTGCTTGTAGCTAGACGGCGGAGGTGGGGCAGACGGGCGAGGGAGCTCGGGTGAACAAGTCAGCGACGTTGATGAGGAGGAAGCTGAGTAGCGAGCCGAGCGCGGAGCCGGTCTGCGTCGCGACGCCGCACGCCCGCATGCCGCGCGCCCCGCCCCGCCGCGCCCACCCGTATATCCACATGCGTGCGTACGACACCACCGCACTCACACACACCCACGACACCACCTGGAAATTATACATGTTTTGAAAATACGTACGTATTTCCATCGGCCTGTTTAATCATTCCACTTGATTGATTTTGATTGTCGATTTCCTTGCCGACTGAAACGATTAGATTCATCGATATAATACCGACTTCTGCTTTACTCACAATATATTAATTTATGTTTTATTTATTAAGGCAAAAAGTTTTAAAAAAATTTAAAGGATGCGTTTGTTAAGTAACAGCAAAGTCAGTCTCGATCACAAAACTAATGAGTAATTACTTTAATGGGTTACTAATACACAACAGTAATGTGGACCTACAAGTTACTACTAATAATTTATACTATAATGACATTAAAATTCAGATAACTCGCTTACAGTTACTTGTTTCTTATGATTGCGCAGCTTTGAGGAGATGTCTACTTCGCATAAATTTTTATTATAATGTGTGCAAGAACGCCTGAGAAAGGTGTTTTTAGGGTTCCGTAGTCAACAAGGAACCCTTATAGTTTCTGTCTGTCCATCCGTCTGTCTGTCTGTCCGCGGTTTTGCTCAGAGACTATAGGTATAGGACCTACAAAGCTGTAATTTGCCATGAATACACATACATAAAATAATTCAAAAAAAAATTTTTTATGGTACCTCCTCTACACATCAAGCGGGGTTGAATTTTTTTTTCGCGCCCACCCCATCATGTGGGGTATCGTTGGATAGGTTTTTTATAAATATTATGAGTATTTATAGATCATTTTCCGATTTAGGGATCCATTTGTGAAATATTAAGTTTTAAAGTGGAAAAAATCGTTAGAGTCCAGTGTCCCCACCCCTTCTACCAGCTAAACGGTTGCTTCTAGGAAGTTTTGAACAAGTTTCGATCAAGTTTCGATCAAAATTTCGATCAAGGTTTCGATCAAGTTTCGATCAAGGTTTCGATCAAGGTTTCAATCAAGTTTCGATCAAATTTCGATCAAGTTTCGATCAAGTTTCGATCAAGTTTCGATCAAGTTTCGCTCAAGTTTCGATCAAGGTTTCGATAAAATTTCGATCAAGTTTCGATCAAGTTTCGATCAAGGTTTCGATCAAGTTTCGATCAAGTTTCGATCAAGTTTCGATAAAGTTTCGATCAAGTTTCGATCAAGTTTCGATCAAGTTTCGATCAAGTTTCGATCAAGTTTCGATCAAGTTTCGATCAAGTTTCGATCAAGTTTCAAATTGAGTTCGAGTTCGAGTTCGACTTCGACACAAAACACTACTCTCCAACCGTCTTACGCGTTTTGTATGGTTTTTCGATCAACACGAAAATCTATCGCGAGTTTCACAGTTTTTACCCATCCTACAAGTGCTCAACGCCGCTAAAGAAGTTTTCACTTCAAAAATGTATTCGGCGAAGTATAAAGGAACTTTTCGTTCAAATTCTTTTGAAAGTTATAAAATATAAATGTACATTCATTGACCATACAAATATTTTCAAAAACTAGCGGTACTACGGAACCCTATATTGCGCGTGGTCCGACACGCACTTGGCCGGTTTTTGCATAATTTCTATGGTAAAATTTAATGTGAAAAGTGTCTTTAGAACGCGAGGAAAAAGATCAAGGAACTTAAAATGTACCAAACTTAATATGTCTGGGGAGCTGGTGTAATTGTGGAAAATTTTATAAAGGAAAATAGCATCTAGGTAGTCTCGTCTGGAGAGTGGAGCACAAAGACTGCATGTTGTAGTTTGACGCTTTGTTTGTAATCTGTATCTGTGTCCAGAGTGGTAATTAACTATTAAGGTATTTTATAAACATTTTTTGGACTTTTTCCAATCTCTGAACGTGGACGTCATAACTGGGACTCCAGAAGTCCAGACTACGCTACCAAATTCGAGAACTCTACGCACATAAGACAATAAGTTTTATACGTAATGTAAGTACTTACAGGTGAACCTTAAGCCTAAAGTGTGCCCACAGTGTGCCACTTAGGGAGCATACCCATACTACGTGACCCATTTAGGGGGGGGGAGGGGGGTCTTCAAAATACTACGCTCGGTCACAAGAGGGGGGGGTCTAGAGTTTTGTCACGTAGTCAATTTTGCTGAGAGAAACGTCATACAACATTTTTTTTTTTCGCGAAGCCGCGCGGGACATCTAGTTTACTATATTTGGTGTTCGATTACAATTTGAACTACAGTCGTGACTAAAATAGCTAGTACCATCGAGGAAATTGATTCCTAGGTAGTTGACAGACCATCGTCATGTAGTCGGATCATGTCAATTCAATGTTAATTGTGATCTGTCGGTTGGGTTTAACTTTAAACGCGACCAAATCACTTAGGTCCACCATCTGCCTAGAAATTAATTTCTCTGATTTTTCAATTGTAATTTTAGACTATTATTATAATATATTAAGGGCCTGTTTCACCGCTTCCTGATAAGGCTATCCACCACTTAACTTGACAGATGGAATATGGAGAATCTGTCAAATAAGCCTACCCGGCACCTTATCAGGAAGCGGTGAAACAGGCCCTAAGTATATTAATCAACTTAAATCTATATTAATCAACAAAATCAACTTAAATCTAAGTGATAATACTTTAGGGTGTGTATGTGTTCCTTACATATAGTTCACTGTGAAAGAAGCAGCGCTGAAAGATAATTTTTTTTTCAACACGTTACATTGGGACACTTACCCATAGAAAAGTGGACAAATTGTGGTCATTCAGCGCTGCACTTTCACAGTGAACTCACTATAAGGGACACGTGCACATCGTTAAGTATTATCACTTAGTTTTGTTACACCATGAGTATAGTATCTAAAATATTGGTGTCAAGTATTTCTTTTTGGCAAACTATTGGGTATCAAAGTATTTTTGGTGATCGTTATTTTATTCCCATATTTAATTAATTAGTAATAATTAAATTATAAATATCGGTGTCAAGTAAATTTCTCTTTGGCAAACTTGGTTTCAAAATATTTTTTGGTGATCGTTATTTTTATTCACATTTAATTAAGTAGTGATAAGTCTTTTGTAATAAATAACTTTATAAACACAAATACGAGTCAAATTATTTTCATTTGCTATCTACTCTTTCTACTTACAAATGATTAAAAATTATTCTTGTCAATACCACGTGAACAATTGATGGGGGGGGTCATGGCATATACTACCAGTCACCAGGGGGAGGGAGGGGGTCAAAAAATCTTAAAAAGTAGGTCACGTAGTATGCTGCTCCCTTATATCAAACAACAGTGTTTGTAGGAGATAATTTGTTACAGTAACTTACACTAAGTAGCTGATAACATTGAGCGATAAAAGACCACAAATAAGTTACGAGTGATAATATATGACTTATGAGTTATGACCGATAAACTAGAGAATCAAATCGGAGATTAGAGAAATCCTCTCCGGAGAAATTGAGAAAGTAATAAAATTATTACTTCCATATTATGAAATTGCTAACTTACACAAAGTTATCAACAAATATGCCGACAAGCAATCGCAACTCAGAATGAGATTAATGTTTATGGTAAATGGTAATTTACTATGTAGTTGAATAGTTAAATATCACAAAAGGTGCCGAAGGTAGCTCATAATGGTTTAAAGGCAAAATGGACTATGTATATACTGATGTCGTGTAACAAACAAAATGAAAATCACTCACCACGAGCGCCTCCCCGGCCGGCATGTGGGCGAGCGGTGGCGCGGGGCTGAGCGCGGCTGTGGCCAGCACGTAGGCGAGCGGCAGGGCGGCGGCCGCCAGCAGCGCCGCCAGCACGCGCGCGCGCACCGGCCGCAGCCACACGCCCGCCAGGCACGCCGCCGGGTTCGCCATCGCGCCCAACGACACCGCCAGGTGGTACGCCCGCGTGCCATACGGCATGCACGAGTACGTCTGGATGGACGGCATCACGCCGTTCATCAGCGCGTTGAGCACGCCCATCAGCAGCAGCACCGCCACCCAGCCTGGCCGGCCCAGCGGCTCCCGCGGCGTCGTCGCCTCGTCCTCCTTCGCCACCGCGGTCGGCTTCACGTGCTCCGACCGGAACGCCGGGTGCTTGTCCAGCAGCGAGAAGCTCGCCAGGCTCAACGCCGACAGGCAGCCGAGGAGCACCAGGAACACCTTCGTGCTGAACCGCGCCGGGGAGCACTCGTCGCCGGCGCCCTGGATCAGCGACAGGATGCTCGGGATGAAGCCGCTGAGGCCCTCGCCCAGGAGGTACGTCGCGAGGTACACGTCCCGGAAGTATCTCAGGTACGGGTAGAACAGCACCGAGCTGGTGCAGCCGACCAGCGCGGCGAAGAAGGTCAGCGTCAGATACGCGAAGGACCGCTCCGTGCTGCCGATCGTCACCGTGCTCGTGTACAGGAACGCGTTGAGGACGAGCGCCAGCGTCCCTATCGAGAGGAGCGCGTGGACGTAGAACGAGTCGGTGAGTCTCGCGAACAGCTTCTTGAGCCCCGCGTATACCAGGAGGCCGACGTTGGCGAGCTGGATGGCCAGCACCATCCAGGACGCGAGGTTCCAGCCCTCGGGTAGCCGGTTGACGAGCAGAGGCAGCTGCACGTAGAGACCGTTGACCCCGAGCCACGTGCCCAGGCCCCAGCAGGCCATGAGCACGTCGACCAACACGCGGCGCTGCGAGCCCCACATCTTGACGGCGGTGTCGCTGTCGTTGAGGCACGGCGCCTCCTCTTTCTCCTCGTTCAACCTGCGCGGGGCCGCGGCGGTCAACACCCGATTATTTCGGAGGCCGAGTCGAGCGGTACTTGTACTGTTTCTGTCGTCAACGTCGAATTTGCGTTTGGTACGAGTGTTCAAAATTATCTTATACTTTATCTGATACCGTTATTTTTGATTACGGCTGAAGTAACTGTTGCAAATGATTTGAGATACCGGGCGCATATCACTCGGTGACACAAATACATTAGTAATTACTTAGTTGACACATTTGTCAACTAAGTAAGTAGACCTAGACTCAGGGCCCAGGGGCAGGCGACTCGGCGCGGACTCCGGCGCGCCACGTCGCGTCATAAAAGCCCCTCCCCCCCCCGGGAGGTATAACTTACTTTGTATTTTATTTGCATACGATAACATTTTTCTGCATGTAAGTCGTTTTATTATCGAATCAAATTACGAGACATAGTTGCAACTTGCAAATGCCTTTAAATAATAACAGCTGGTTTGATGAGGAAATTTTATACAGCTATCATAATAACAGCAATTAAGCACCAATAAGTAATAAAAGCTTTAATACTTCTCTACAATTATTTGTGATCGTGGTATGCGCCTCTAATTATAATATATCGTTTTCAAGAATCATTCTTAGAAGAATCTTCTAAGAGACACAGTTTATTTATTAATAGGTATGTTATGAACGTGAGTTCGTACCGCACCGCTCCTAAGCCCCCGATTCCTCTTAGTTCTATAAAATTATTACTAGCCCCATATGAAGTACGGGTAGGCCGGTCGATCCGGATTCCGGCCGGACTCACCGGAGTGATCGCAAGCCCTTTGTGGATTTCAGACTTCAGAGTGTGTACGAGTGGTGAGTCCGATCAGATCGGCCTGCCTACAGTCCGATCGAATCGATCGGCCTCCACGTATACAGGGTGTAACAAAACATAGTGATAAATGATAATACTTTAGGGCCTTAGAGTATTAATAACACTTAAAGTAGTAAGTGTTATTAATACTCTAAGTTTAGGGCAGTTTAGGGTGTAGGGGCAAGCACCCAAGCGTCATGACTCATGACTCATGAGTTTGCTTATGCAAAAGTTAAAGAATTTTTTACTCTTTCAGCGCTGCTACTTTGACAGCGAACTGTATACAGGGGACTCTAAATCCATTCCTTTAGCACTTATTAGCTAGCATATCTGTTATGCTGCGGCCGCACATGCGTCTATCGTCACGAAGCTTCGTGCTATGAGACGTTTCACGATACGATTGGACAATACACGCAGATCGTCCAATGGTATCGTCTCTAGTAGGAAGTTTCGTGACGATAAATGCAGGTGCGGCCCGGGGATACGTCACATAAAAACTGTAGAACATAAAGCCTAAATATAATTATATTGAAACACAGTATAAACCAATATAAGCAGTTTCTGAGCCATTGATGAATGAAGTTATGGAACATAATACATAATATTCACAAATATGAAATAAGTTATTTTCCTGTTTTTGTAATTAATCTAATACCACGAAACTCGTGTAATTTGCCCATAAAGTGTCTTTCTTTTGTAAATTTGTATTAGTATTTGGATTTGAGAATTCCGAATGAATCATTGGACAAACAATGTCATTCCCCTCCTCAGTTCTACCGCCCTCACTGTGTTTTCCTTAAACTCTTGGAAACCTAAATTATTGGCTATTGCAGATAGAGTAAACAGAAAATTGGAAAATTAGAAAGAAGATAAGAGATAAAAGAAATCCAATCGCATTATGAGGCTAAAAAAAACAAGGCTTTTGCATCCGTTGTGGATGATTTATGCAGTATTTTCAGAGCGAAGTAACCACTCCTCAAATACTGTAGTGCCTGGAACAAGGTTTAAATGTCCGTATGGTTGCCCAAGCGCATACGGCATTCTCGCAACATAGTCGGCCTAGTCCAGAGGAAAGAACTAGTCGATACGTCTGGGACCAACTATGTGCGGGTTTACTCACGATGTTATCCTTCACCGTATGAGCGTCCGTATATTGAGAATTGAGATCAGAAAATGTCTCATTGGTACACGCCTCCACACGGGATCGAACCTGCACCCTTTAGGAGTGCGAACCAAAGGTCTACCCATTAGGCTAAAAGCTACTAGCTGAAAGCCTGCAGACCCTGCAGTATTACCAATGCCTAAGTTAGTTGTCGATTTAATATCTTACTATCACCTATCTGATTTTTTGTACAATATAAATCGTGGTATTATCAAGGCTGCTCGAATGCGTAGATTGTTTACGAATTCTAATAAAACCTATCGATGCAGTTTATTTTCTAAGGTGCATACTGCATAGTAAGTTTTTTTTTGTATTTACTGTCTGCGCTTGGTTATTATAAAACTAAAGTAATTTTAGCCTTCTCAAACATTTATTGAATTCAGGAATTCTTGAATAGGAACAACTTTTAATATGGGAATGGGATCGATTTTCATTTAAAACTAGGTAGGTACATATTTAAAAGTGCAACCATTCAATATAATTTTCGTACGAAGACGGTTCGTAAAAAATAAAAATATTTTTACAACGCGCAACGGTATATTGAACGCTCTCAAAATAGTATTTTGCCTTCGGACTATGTGTTGTTTTGTAGCGTCAATTTGTATTGTTTCGTTCTAATGCAATCTCGGTAGCTAATTTTTAATTTATATTAAGCATTTCAATTTGTGGTTATCCGTGAAGATAAGAGTAAGGCTTACTATAATAATTGATTATGATGGGTAGATACGTGACATACAAAAGGTATCGGTACCTATAATTGAGTGCGTAAATTTAGAATAAACTATTTAAAAACTAATAAAAGTATATAAACTTATTAATATATTAAGTATATAAACACTAACAATTTCGACAAAATAGTTTAAAAAAAATCTATATGTTCTATATCTATAAATGTAAATTTTAGAAGCGGCTTCATGTTTGATTTTATTGTATCCGTATTTTAATTATTGAATCAAATAAAAAACTAACATCAGCTCTACTTTTAAATGTTTATCAAAATTCAGTTTTTGCGTTTTGCCCAAGTTCTTGTAAGTTTCATTAATTAATATGTTAGTTAAGAAATAGGAACAAAAATACTTTCTTCTTGAACGGCAAATTGATCATAGGATGTTAAATTTATTAACACTTAGCAGCTCCAGCCTCCACCATATAGCTTATATATACTGGCTACATGTCACGTAGCAGAAGTCCAGATGCTAGAAGCTACGAATACTTAGTTAATAATTTTAAATAATATACATATACACTAAACGACAAAATTAATAATATCATGCAATTAAAGAATAATCAGGAAAAAATAAATCAAAATATAAGTACAAACATACAGAACTGCTGTACCTACTACACAAATTAAAGCGACTGCATTTTTTTCTCATTAGGCACCATTTGGTAATTTCGTAATTGAACTATTATAATATAAGTTTTTAATAATTTCAATTTTAGTCGCACTCAAAATCAAAATAAAAAACATTACTTATTTAAATTTAGAAACTATATGCTAATTCCTTAACTGAAGAATTGACACGATTTTTTTAAATAAAATAATTAAAATAACATAGTACCTGTCCACTGCGAGCGACATGGTGCGACACAATGCGGCCACCACTCTCGCGTCACTAGCGCCGCCGCCGCCCGCCTCCGCCGCGGACATCCCTACATGCACACACTACCGTCACTAGTGTAGCTGTGGTACAGACCACCATAGATAATACAGATATATAGATCAGACCACTACACCCACTTTATGTATCACTAACTTTAACATCTAACGCCTACATTACATCAGTTGTTTATTTACATTCTATAACCGAGATTTATACTATGCCGAGATTGTCTTAAAAATGTAGTGTGTACTGTGCATACCTATTACCTACGCAAACATACTGATTATAAAAACTACTACGACTTGATAAAAGCCAAAAGTTGTTCATATTTTCTAACCAATAATTTAATTAATCTGACTAAACTGTTAAAAGGAACCCATTTATAGACCGTATGATTATAATTATATGTAAATTTGTAAAACATCCCTAATTACTTTTAAGGTTTCCGTTCCCAAGAAATAAAAATTGAATATAATATTATGCTGCTTTTATTTTTAGTCTGTGGTTTAATGTCTAAGGTATGTCTAGATACAAATTACAAGGCTGTCTATACACTTGAAATTTTCACAAACTATTAGTATTATAATATAATGTTGCCTTTATAACAATAAATTACTAAAACTAGAAAAAAATATCTATGGAGGACTCCAGTTATAGCCCTAGTACAAAGCCCGAGCACGGACACAGTAGAAATGCAAAAATATAGAAAAATTGTGGAGATAAGCTGAAGGTACCATTCCGATCTTTACCACGACTAACCGAGACCAACAAAAAATCAAATATAATGCCACTTTATGTCATACTCCATAGACCACAGCTAGTCCCGAAAATTCAAATAAAATCCTACTTTATCTTCTGACATATTTTAATTGAATTTTTGTAGGTCATGGCTAGCCGCAATAAAGATCAGAATGGTACCGTCAGTTGATCTCGACAGAGTTTCCATACTTTCACATTTCTACTGTGACCATGCTAGGGCTAATGCTATACAATTTGTATAGCGGTAGCCCTATCATGGCCACTTTTTGTATTATATTCTGACACTTGGCCTGATTTTATATTAACCCCTGCTTATGAAAGGTGCAATAGCTCTTAGTTCTTACTGTTTCAAATTTAATGTTGAATCAATTAATAATATTATGGTATGCAGTTAATGAAATTTATTTTGTTTACTTATACATTTTTCATATCTTTTGACAGAATTCATAATAATACTCTGATAACAGACAACCATAATAAAAATATATTGATGTACAGATTAAAAATAAATAAACTGGTGTATTTTTAAGGAATTGCTACTTATTAACATACTTAATTAAATTATTATTATAGATAGTTGTGTTTCAGATGCCAACATAAAGTATAAACGGGCAATTTAAGGAATGTTTTAGTAAAATAAAATTATCACTTTTGTTTTATCTTCATATACAAATAAACTTGTAATAGTTTTATTTTTTTATAAAACCTTAGATGTTTATAAAATACAGATAAGGTTACAAAATAAATAAATAAATCCAAATGTCTTTTGAATTAAGGTCCATAACCTAATATTTATTAGCCTTACAATATTATGTTACAATGACCCATAAATATAAAAACATTAAATATGTTATGTAATTATTAATTTGAGAACTGCTAATTGTGATTATTATTAAGGTACCATGATGTCCATAAACCTTAAGCATGAGTTAATTACGTTGAGGGATGTGGTTAGTTGCAGCATGTAGTTTTTTTGAAAAGCTGAATGATCAATGACTTTAATAGTAATTGTATATCACCTACGTCATACGACGTCAGCAATAACGGATTGAGGGTCCAATAGTATAGGAAAGTTTCGTTAGATCCTGAAAGTTACATACATGTCTAAAAATTTACGTAAGTAATGTAACTGAAGCAACATAGTCATTCACACATTCATTGCAAAATATTTTTTTATAGAACTCTCAAGACTTGAAGGTTACAGTGTTGTGCTTACCTTGATATACTGCTCATTTTAATGTTATTTACTCCACTTAACTGTTTGGCTCACTTGCTTCATTAACTTTGTAGGAAATGTACGTAACAATTGACTTGTAATAATTACTTTGAATAAGAAATTCTATGTAACACAGAATGATCTTGTAGTAGATTTATCTGTGTAAAACTGTATATTATTGTTGTAATAACCGTGTATTTATTCAATTAATATATAATTGAAACTAATTAGTAAATACAATTTTACAAAAAATTGAACTTTAGACCACTTTGGGAAATGAAATTCAACAAAATACAAATGTCAAAATCATGTTGAAATTTCGTTGACGTCTGACATTGACATTGACTTTCTTTTTCTTCGATGTAGATATGCAGTTAAATAAATCATTGCCAATGTTAAATTATAAGCCACAAATAAAAACCATGTTTTTCTAATTACCGTAACGTGTCCCCAGTCCCCACGCCAATTTTATCTCGAAACTTGCTTGTAATTTTTATAACGTACATATTTAATTTAATCTATTCATGGTTTTAAACGCTCATAAACATTGATTATCGAATTGCAAAATATCGACTCAATAGGCCCAGCCTATAAATAGTTATCGTGAAATAATCGCTTGTCCAAGCAAAAGTTCTAATTACCGTAACACATGCTGTTTTCGGATGCCCACCCAAAAATATCAGGATTTGGCACATTACGAGTAGACGGGTCGCTTCTCCTTAGTGTGTGCCACGGCCCATCAGCGGTCCCACGTCGTTAATATTAGTGTGCCGCCGATAAAGCACGTTAGTATCTAATTACCGTAGCTTTGGTTACAAATTTGTCTAATTACCGTAATATTTAGTTTTTAGTTAATTAACTGTTTTATCTTTAGTTTTTAATTAATTAACATGCCAAATTTAATAATGTGTTCGTATCTTTCATTTCTTTAATATTTCAGTGTGTCCAAGTCAAACCAATGAAGAAAAAAAAAAGGTTATGGTAATTAGGCAAATAATGCCAAACCGGAGAATGGCCGATCATGGCTTTTCTCGATTACCAGAACGCGTCGTGGCCGTTTTCATTAGGGCCACGACGCGAATTTCACGTCGTGACCGTTTCACTATGACCACAACGCGTAGTGAGCCATTTCTTCGCTCACTGAGCGTTTTCGGTCTTTGAGCGTAACATATTACATATTATTATATAAAGAAAGTGTTGTTAGTTACACTACTTATAAGTTATAACTCAAGAACGAATGAACCGATTTGGCTGAAAATAGGTGGAGAGATACTTTGAGTCCCGGAAAAGAACATAGGATACATTTTGTTCCGGAAAAATGTACGGTTACTGCACAATATACTTTTATGATCTTTTATGATTTGCGCGTAAGCTATTCAATAGATTTTGATGAATTTCGGTATGGAGATACTTTGAGTCTCGGGAAAGGACAAGGGATACTTTTTGTCCCGGAAAATGTACGGTTCCCGTACAATAAACTTTTATGATTTTCGCCTTAACTATTCAATCTATTTTGATGAAATTTGGTACGGAGATACCACGATGTAAAAAAATGCGGATGGAGCATTACACTATAAAGAGGTGAAGCATGCAAAGTACGACAATTTCGTTTAATGTACACGTGACCGACACTCACACACGCAACTAGGTACTACAACTCGCTGTCATTGTACATTGAGTGACGGCGCCAATAACACGCACACATCCTACACGGGCGGCCATAACTATTAACTATGCTTCACTCGGAATTATACAAGGTTACGTCCATATTTTTTCAAGTTCGTGGAAGATACTTTGAGTCTTGGGAAAAGACAAAGAATACTTTTTGTCCCGGAAATGTACGGTTTCCAAATCCCACATAATAAACTTTTATAATTTTCGCCTAAACTATGGAGATACTTTGAGTCTCCTGTCTCGGGAAGGAACAAGGGATCGTGCAGAAGTGAAATTTGGTGTTGGATAGTAGAAAAAAATAACAAAAATCGTAATTTATAAATATTTTAATAATCAAAAAAATGTATAGGCAAATAATTATCATCTAAACGAGAACAAACACGAAACGACCACGGCCGTACACAACATTTCGGCAAATAAAAATATTTACAATTGCAAACAGCGCGCTCACAACGCGTTAAATAACATCTCAATTCGAAATGAAACTAGGATAGGTTCGACAGGTATTTTAATTTAAAATTTCAAAAAAGCAAATACAATAATCTCCGCGCGACTCTGCTCGCGAGTCCCTCATAAAGCTTTACACGTAAAGTATTTATTCATTAATATTACAATATAATAATAAATATAACAAAGTGTTGGACCGCCCTCTACTTGTCCTTCTCGCTCTCGCCGCGTCGGCCCAGCGGCACCGCAGCACGAACCCTGGAATACCAACATACGCCTTGTACTCTGTTTCTCTTTTTACACTATCAGCATATCTACCATATGTGCAATGTGTGCAATGCACACGGGCGCCATTCTCTAGGGGCGCCAAATCGCCATCTTTAGTGGCGCCAAAACCAAGGACCCAAAAAATTTGCCTAAAGGAGCGCCAAAATCCTTTTTTTGCACACAGTCGCCAGTAGCCCTTACGGGGGCCCTGACTATCAGTTAGTTACTTAACTCGTGATAAATACTTCGGTTGTTTCGTAACTATAGTCTATACCAGTAGAAAATCTCTTACTTCTGTTTACAGTTAGAACAGATCTTTTTGAGTTATAATTTTATGTCTACTAAGAAAAAGATCTATACACAATATACACACACAATAAAATGTTCTGGTCATAAAGTCTGTCCTTGTCTATCAAACGTATCAGGGAGTACACACAGTACATTGTATGATGTCCGCACAGAGTGCAGATCTCTTTATTAGCAAGGAGGTCATTCTATTTTTATATAATTAAGTCACAACTCATCATCAATCACGATGTCCACTTACTTGGCAGAGATTTCGTTGATCTTAGCGCGCGCGAGCTCTAGGTTGGCGTCGACCTGGGGTTTGTTCATTTCGTACGCCTTGGGCAGGGAGAACAGGGCTATCCATCCTGAAAAAAACCAAAAAATTGCGTTAATTACTCATTATTTATTTGAAACTAGTATTTAATTACATTTCTATTACAAATAAATCACACCGGACTTAAATTCCTCCGACTCAACGGGTTAAAACAACAAGACACGTAAAATTATGTTGACGAAGTAACAACCGCACTCAGAGATAGTTAATGGTAAGGAACCATTAACTTTAATTTTATATATATTTCGACAGAAATAGTACATTACGCACCTAGGGCAGGAAAATAACAAATGTCTCAGATCACATGTATTTGTATATTGTTGGCCGAGGCGAAGCCGAGCTCAACAAACATGTGATCTGAGACTTTCTTTTTTACTGCCCATGGTGCATATACTATTTTCTCATCGACGGAGGCGGAAAACGACAACATCGGTAAGCGCAGCGGGAAGAAAGTTGACGTTTTCCGCTTGGAGGTGAGAAAATATATTATAGAGTTTAGGTCAAAATCTTATTAAATCTCTCTGAGTGCGGCTGCGAGTCATTTTAGAACCTACAGTCGCTTGTCCTTGGCGGTTTATATTTTTTATGGAGCGTGATGTGTTACACTTGCAAAACCACTGGTATTATACATTTGGTAAAAGGTAATCTTTCGACTAAATACTAACCGAGAATGATAAGTGTCATGCCGTTGAAGCAAGCACCGACGTACGTGAGGCACCACAGCAGCACGCCGAATTTCAGCGAATCAACCAGGTCTTCCACCAAGAATAATCTGAAACGTAGAGATATGACAACATTGAGACTTATTATATGTCATTCCATTTATGAAAGAGTGACTGGATAGTCATTCCATTTATGAAAGAGTGACTGGATACAATGTAAAAAATCGAAAATTGTGTGATTATGTATTTCGCTTTAATGTGCTGGATTTCCTTAAAAACTATATTATTATCATAGTCCGAGTTAAAATTGTAAGACATTTTTATGCATCATTTAGTTATGCATTTACCAAATTGCATTCACTATACGATCAAAAAGAATTAGCCTAGAGTTTGGCATGATTTATGTGAAGTTCATAGAGCATTTTGTGTCACCATCTCAGGACTCAGGACATCGGCTTCTATTTCAAAAAGCTGTAGAACCTTTTTTTACCCGAGTGCTAAAAAGGGTTAAGTATGTTTTTTCTATAGTCGTTTACACGCTCAATCTGACATCAGTCAGTCCACCAATCTGAAATTGACGCCAGATAGATGGCTAAAAAGTACATAATAAAAAATGACCAGTCCATCAATCCGTGGGTTAGACGTTCAGTTTTGCGTCAATCTTTACCAAATTGATCTGAAACTGAACGTGTAACCTCCGTCATAAAAATAATATTATGTAGGTACCTGCGCAGCTCAGAGAGTGCGGCGTTGAGGTGTGCGGTGGCGGCTGCCGCCAGCGACTGCGCGCGCTCCGCCGGCACGCTGATGTCCTGCTCCAGCAGCCATCTGGAACGACATCGGGTTTCATGAGGATTGACGTTTATAATATCATTATTTGTTTCTTACTCTTAGTCACATACAATGAAACAAAACATTTCATTGTGGGAAAATAGGTGCCGTCTCAAACGGGCAACTGCAGTCGTTCTCTAAGGACTTAATGCATTGCGAAACCGCAAGACACGTTGCGCACAGAAATTTAACGTAGTAGGAAGAGAGAGTTCTTTAAAATATTAGAACATACATAAACTTTAATATTGCAGTGTGTTAACTAGTCTAAGAGCAGATTACTAACTTGAAGGGGTGTCCCTCATTGGTCTTCTGTACGGCCTGCAGCACGTTCTTGTATATGCGGAAGGCGACGGCGGCGGTGAGCAGCAGCAGGGAGGAGTATGCGAGCACGGAGACCACGGAGCAGCACGCGAGGGCCACGAGCAGCGCGAGGCCGGCCCCGAGCGCGGCGCCCGACCGGGGTGCGCTCCGCCAGTAGATCAGAGACTCCACTGCAAATATTACATTCATATTTAGTTGATTGTTTCATGTGTAGTGACGGATTAACCCTTATCAAAATAAGCAATCGCCTAGGCCATCACGTCTGAGGGGGGACCAGAAGAGTAAAGGTTCTAGGTGAGATACGGATAGGAGGGCCCACAGGCATGGATTGCTTAGCGCATCAAGTCTTAATCCGTCACTGATTATGTGGCTTTTCCACGTTGATCGTAATGGACAATATGCCGTTTATCCACGTTGACCATGATAGACAAATACAAGCGATTAGAAATGTGTAAAGTGTAGGGCTATGATTGTTCACGATCGACGTCGATTTTGCATGTGCATGCTACAATCTATCTATTGTAGCGTTTTCGTAATTCGTTATCAAAATGACAATATGGCAATAATGGTAATTGATAATGGTCCAATGTGAAGAGGGTTCTAACTTCTAGGTATGAGTTATGACACGGAAAAAGAAAACAAAATATTATTGCATGTAAATGAAACGTGATGGTTTATTAATAGCGTTTTCCCAAAACATGGCGCCGGTTGTAAGTTAACAGACAACAGTGCTAATTAAAAAGTAAGCTCGTACTTAAATTAAATTGAAATAATACGCTTCTACTTCATTTAAGATTGCGTTGCCAACAAAAATTTGCGAAACAATTATATTGTTTAACTTCTAAGTGATGAGATGATAATGAAAGCAGCAAATTAATCCTTCAGGTCCCGCGCGAGCACCGGTGATCGCGACAACAATAGAATACAATAGCAATTCCTGGAAATTCCGACTGAAGTATTAATGTCTCCTTAACCCCTCTGGTGGATCTCTTATAATGACCAAATAATAACCTAACTTCTATACCGCGTTAAAGGCTATTTTAGGCTAGTTCGCATTAGGCCAGTATTTTAGTTAAGTAGCTTGTATTTTAGTAGCTAAACGTGTCTGAACACTAATTTTTTTTAGTATATTAGTCAAGTAGATTGGTAAGTAATTTAGTCGAGCCAATCCATTTTATTCTATTTTTTGCGGGCGAGTAGCACCTCCCACCACGCGTCCGCGCTACTAGCACACCGGCTAAACAAGTCCGACCCTGTCGAATTAGTCGAGTTCATTCACAGAGTACTTTTTTTTATATATAGGAAAGTTCATTAGTGCTTCAAGCCCCAAGTGGTCGCACGCGTGACGCGACCGCGATAATACAAATTACAAATCTATTGTGTCATGTGTCTCGTTTTTTCCACGATCGAGGGATTAGTTACCGCCAAAATTATTCAACTTTCAGACATTCTCGTCCATTTTCGTATCCATAGCTTCTTTTTATTTATCACTAGGGCCCGGATTTATATTAATATGTAAGTACATATCTTTATTTTACGTGATTTTCGGCCTAGAATGTGTTTTTTTTTTACACGAACTATCATGTTTAGACTGTGAAAACCCAAGTTGCCATATTTTTCCATATTTTAGGGTGTTCGACAAGTTTTCAAAGATAAGTCCATATTTTGCAGAAAAATGTCACAATCGTCAATATTTTGCACAATACAAATACAAAAAAAAATACAAAAAAAATACTTTCCCGCCACTATGTATATGTACGTATTTTGTACGTATGTACGGCTGCGTATTTCGTTCCTCTCGCGTTTTATTGTCGTTCCAAAGAAGATTATTGAAGAAATAGAAAATAAAGTTTCAGATGCTGTTGCTGACATGGCTAAACAAAAACTGAAGTATGTTTCGATCGCGACAACAATAGGATACAATAGCATTTCCAAGAATCCCCGATCGAAGGATTAATACGGTATTACACAACACGTATTAATGCATGTGCATGCTTGGATCCAATTAAGGCTATATTTAGAACAATATATTTTTTTGTATTGTTATTTGTCAGAGATTATAATATAATAAATTATTATTAGTCAGTTTTAATTTTTATAATTTGAAGAAGCGCGTCATTGTGTATTGCAAACAATTTATTGCGCTGTAAGCTGTCCATCTTACAAAACATCACTCACTTGTGAACTGTACTCGAACGAAGTGCGAACGATTTTGGTGCAGAAGCGAGAATTTTAGCTACTAAAATACTCGGTACTAAACTAAAATACTGGCCTAATGCGAACTAGCCTTAAATCAAACTAAATCAAACAACTAACCTAAAAGCACCCTATAGAAATAAAGAAAAAATATTCCACCTAGAGAAAACAAAACAATCCGTATAAAATGAACGGTTCGCTGAATTACTAGAACTCTATTGCCGTCGACAGGTTGAGAAGTTGAGAACAAATCAAACATCGGTTCTACTCGCTCCTGATAAATATATTTTTGTTTTTTTTACAAAGCAAATGCAGTGAAAATGGAAGGCCTATGTAAATGTGACTGTTTACTTTCGTTCGTAGAGCTACCATTGTAATTAACAGCATGTAGAGCGTAACTCCGATTATTATCTTATCGCCTAAACATTTTTTATGCAAAATCTTTACTTGCCACGGCTAGACAATGATAATATTACAACGATTTCGAACAACTACACGTATTTTATGCAAATAAGGACACAAATCTGGTCAAAATGATACGAAATTTTGGAAAGTATGACTAAAAATTCGACATTACATTTTTACACCACTTACCACTTATCCAATGTTATAACTTATGACCGTAGATGTTTTTACATTAGAAAAAAAATAAGATACTAATAAGTAATAATTAACGTTAATTTTTAACCTCAAATCCTTCTGTACCAATTTTATGCAATTTATTAAAATGTAGAACATAATACTCGTACTTTATTACGCGATACATATTACATACTTTATGACATAAGCAAGTCATTTGGAGTTAAAAATATTATTATGGTTATGCTTTAAAACAGGTTATTTTTCCATGTACATATTTAGCACGGGCAATTTGGGTATTTTTCAAATCAATATCTTGATTTTTGTCTATGAAGAGGTGCATGATAAATAATAATTATTAAAATATATTCAAATCAATTACTTGTTATGTAATTTGACATAATATTATATTCAAGATCGAGACAGTAATTTACATAATAACTAGTTTAGCTCATGCTTGTAAATTTTCACGACATTCAAATATGTTTAGATTTCGCTACTCTACATTTTGTCAACTTTTTTGACGCCAAGGTCTATTTTTTGCAGATAACTACAAAAATATTATATTATCAAGTTTTTAAAGTCCGAATTCAATTGAATTTAAGTTTTGTTACTTTAATTATAACTTACGAAAACTATTATAACTAAGACACGTGCACATTTTTCGTTCCGACAATAATTTATAAAACGTCGCAAAAGGTATCAAATTCGCACTGTTCTTAAAAAGTAATTCGAAAGTGATCGGATTTGGTTACTGTCGGTCATAGGAAAAAAACAAGATGTCACTTTCGGATGTAGAGTCGACAAAGAGTTTCCAGTTACTTTCTTTTTACAAAATTATCTATTTTAGAATTGAAAGCACTATAGAAATTGTATCTAAAAGTAATAATAAAAGCCTCCTCGCTGAACCGGTACACCGATCACCCGAAACGTCCCGCCTACGTGACTCGCTTACTTCAATTCGGTGACTTCACTCGCTTTACTTCAATACGGTGACTTCACTCGCTTGTTTACTCTACACTGACTTTGTCCACATAAAATGATAATTTTTTATTTCGTTACTTTACTGCATTCGAATTTTAGTAACATTCAACCTGTATTATCTATTCACGTAACATGTTACCCTAAATTAGATAAAATAGAGCGATTCAAACACATATTTTAACGAATGCCATAAGGAACTCTATATTTCACTTAATTTGATAATCGCGATGACACAAAGTTCTTTAAACTAACTGCAAACGAATTTTAGTAAACTTTATGTTTTAACATCTGCCTTATCTAGTTACCGTAAATTAGATAAAATAGAGCAATTTAAACACAACGAATGTTGCAAGGAACTCTACATTTCACTTAATTCATCGCGATGACACAAACATGAATGAAACACTTCATTTTATGGTATAAAAAACACGAATCTCACCATATTCTACCTTAAACCGTCAATAAACTTTACAAAAATCTACAAAACTGCAGTAATAACTAACAATATGCGGTCCACTGATGCGCGGTGGGAGCGTCTCAAAGGGCCGAGTCACTGCACTGGGAGGTATCCGATGGGACGGAGGGGTACGAAGGGGTTACCTGGTCCGCGGGGAGGGAGCTCGACGTAGTTCGCGTGACGACCCGACTGCCTGGGACGCGTCATGGTGGCGGAGTGGCGGAGCCGCGTCGCCCCGCGTGCTGCCACGCCGCTGCCTTTCTACACACGTCATCGCCACGCTACTGACACCGCGCCGGCGACGGCCCGCGGACCATCCGTCATTTCGCGAATAACAAGACTATGATTTCTATGGCATAATTTGCAAACGCGAATGTTTAGGAGAGAATATAGGTCAGAGCCACATAGGGTAACTTTGATAATCAGAGCGCCAGCATACCAAAATCCTAGTCTCTAATACTGTATTCAACATCTTGCCAACAATAATATTTGTGTCTCTATAATTTTTTGTCATTATTTGCTATTAAACCTAGAGTCACGATTGTAGAGATAGCTACGTTATCACGACGCGACAGCATAATGTTAACATTTCAGTTTTCCTAAAAATTCATACACGTTACGTTTTTAACTGCGATATTAAAATATAGACCAAACTATTAAAGATAAGGAAACATCATTAGATAAAGGTGTCTAACTCTTTTCGTTTGAATCATGGTCACCCTACACAAATGACAGCTTGGCTCACCAGCTGGTTATTAAAGCACGCTGATAAATATTACGCGTGGCAATTAAAATGACCTGAACTCGAAGAAATGATATGTTTATACAATTAGCAACATTGCAAAAAATATATCAAATCTAATTGACAAGCAGAGTTCTAGCAACTAGCAAGCCTCTTTGTATTTTGTAAACTACTTAACTAACAGCTCGTAATTTTATGAACAAATCAATTTATGCCCAACTAAAAAAAATTCATATGTATTTATTATCTTTTTCGAAGAGAAACATACATAACAGCCTTGCCAACTTTACATTTATACTTTCTCTACCTATATCATCTCTACTTAATTTTATCGGATTATATTTAAAGCCGGACGTAATTTAAGCATAATATTATGTCATTCACCTGGAAGACTCGCAGAAGCCCTAGAAGTGTGCAAATTGCGAGTGACGAGTTCACAAGTTCACGGTTCGCTACACCGTGCAAGATCGCCGGTTCGTTGTACAAGTGTCGCGCCTTCCCTAATGTCTAGGATAAGGTAATAGAAGCCTGATAGCAGGATACATAAATTTTAATTGAATTTTCTCTTTCTATTTACTATCGTAAATGAGTATGTTCAGGAATACCTAAATAGGGATTTAGCCTTTGAATGGGAGTACAATAGTAATTGTGAGTTTTCAACCCGGATTTTAGTCAGGGATTTTATAATCTTGAATTTTTATGAGCCATGTTCTAGTTTCTACAACGTAATCAATAAATAATAAACATAATTTTTTAATTAGGTACTCAGCGTATCCTGTTGGAACACAGAGAGCCAGGCGATACCGCAAAACTTTTATAATCTGATTTAATGAATGAGGAAAAGGCGTGATTCTCTCCGGTCACAGTGTCAATGAGGTTTTGGTCAAGAAAACCGGTCTCCGGTTACAACGTGCCCGGGAACCTCAAAAGCGAAAGTTACCACACATACACTATAATATGCTTTATGTAGTTCACTGTTCAGACTTGTACTACTTTGGTACTCTATAGCAGTCTTAGGGCCTGTATACACTTTGTTTAGTGCGAATTGCGAGTGCAGGTGATTAGTGATTATAGGAGAAAATAAAGGAATTATTGTACTAATCAGTCGCTGTCCACACTTTCTCCTGATTACTAATCACCTGCACTCATCACTAATCAAAGTAAATACAGGCGTTTAAGAAGAGTAATTGCTTCGCAATTAAAAAACATAATGGCTTTTAAAAGATTTAAGGCGCGTTTAGTCGTGTTCGAAAATAAATACTGCTAGAGTTTTTACAACCGAAACATAATTATCATAAAATATTTCGTTACAAAATGAGTTTAGTACGACTGATAGCATGGATAAAGAAAGCTATTTATTATAAGCAAGGGATTTAAAGCTAGATAACATAATTTAAACCAACAACAGCTACGTCACAATCGTCTGTCATGGATCAAACATATTTTTTTTTATTAAATAAGGGGGCAAACGAGCAAACGGGTCACCTGATGGTAAGCAACTACCGTCGCCCATGGACACTCGCAACATCAGAAGAGCTGCAGGTGCGTTCCCGGCCTTTTAAGAGGGAATACGCTCTTTTCTTGAAGGTTTACATACTTGGCAAAAGCTATCTTTTTCAATGATAAATTTATGAAACCCGCATGCTGGTACTATTTCGAAAATCCATTGTTGTTAATTAATAGACCGTCCATTCTTAGATTATTGATTAATAATATATTGGTCTCCGCGCGCTAAGACGGCTACGACGACGCTACGTCGTAGCGCGCGGAGACCAATCATTAATCTAAGAGGTCCATTGTACTGGTCAAATAATGACTTACAATGGTAAGTACTAATCAATTTTAAGTTCCAAAGTGTTCTTGTTTGTACATAATATCTTTAGCTGCGAATCTTCAAAATAGAGTGACATTGCAATTTAAGCAATTTAAAGAAATGTTATAACAAGCAATGTTTGTCTGTGACATTGCTAATCATAAGAACCAGAGCATATTATTCAGTTATACAGGCAGTGTGCTAGTTAATTTTCAACATTCAATTAAAGTGACGCCGCGTTAAAGTAAAAAAACCGTGTTGGATATGTTTTAGATTGCTTGTTTTCTATGAGAGGCCGGCCCGGCCTCTCATGACTCATAGAAAACAAGCAATCTAAAAAATGGGAAGGGCGTAAGCGACAAAATGGTTCTTGTCGCGTAATTTAAAAACCATAAATACATCTATACATATTATAAAACAAAGTCGCTTTTTTCCCTCATGTCCCTTTGTTCCCTTCAATCTTTAAAACTACGCAACGGATTTTGATGATTCTTTCAGTGTTAGATAGCCCATTTATCGAGGAAGGCTATAGGCTATATTTTATCACGCTTAAACTAATAGGAGCGAAGAAATAGAGGAAAATGTGGAAAAAACGGGGAAAATTATTTGAAACGGCAAACTTGAACGCGCTAATCTCAAGAACTACTGGTTCGATTTGAAAAATTCTTTCAGTGTTAAATAGCCCATTTATTGAGGAAAGCTATAGGCTATATTTTATAACGCTAAAACTAATAGGAAAATGTGGAAAAAACGGGGGAAATTATTTGAAAGGGCAAACTACTGGGGCAATTTTTATGTTATTTGGCACAGATAAGAAGTAGACTACGTAAAGGATCATAGGCTATCGATTTTAATCATTTTTCAGTGGCTATATATTTTATACCCGTGCGACGCCGGGGTGGGTCGCTAGTTTTATATAAGTTATGGGCAAATTAAAGTGTATGCTTGAACCAATCCATGTACAAATTTTATAACATAGGAATCCCTTTTTTACAGAGGTCTTTTTGATTAATTATTCTGTGTTATAAAAGTTGACCAATCGTGTAATGCTATGGGTAATTCAAAGACGAAGACATGATGAATACTGACAATGTACTTTAATTTCTCAGCTTTAGTCATTGCTGAGTAAATCGATATCACTACAGCCAAATTATCAAGGCGTCGCCTTAATAGGTAAAGGACTATACAACATTTATCTTACAAATGTTCAAAATGGTGAGAAGTTATTTAAAAGTCTTAATTTTTATGGCCTACACCAGGTAAATTAACGCAACTTTTTTTATAATATGGGATGGGTGTTTCAATACCTATATTGTATTTTTAAAAACGCGTCAAAAATCTGGAAAAATAACATCATAATATTATGTAGTCACAGATGTGGAAGGTTCTCAGTAGGGTATCCTATTTGTAGACTAGGTATGATGAGCGAGTAGCGACCGTTCAGTAGCTGGTGATCACAAGGACAAGGTCACCGCTATCAACAGTCACTTTTATAAATGACTACCTACGACATAATAACGAGCCGATAACGACCAAGCGATTGACCTGACTACTGCGATGTCTCCATTAGTCGAGAAATCAAAAATAAACCAGAATAACTGTTTAGTTGGTTAGGAGCTGAGTTCAATTTTAGGCACTTAGTTGATTGTATAAAATTGAATCCTTTGGGATACATATGAAAGATAGACTTGAAAGTTCAAGTAAACAGCAGAAGCAATAATTACGTACCCGGTACTACCAACATTATAGACAAATCACGAAACAACTAGAGACACTTATCAGTTATCTCTAATTGACACCCAATACTATGTGAATTATGTATAATGTACTATCAGAGAAGTTGATTCCTATGCAGGTCGGGGACCTACGTAGTTTGGTTGTGTTACGTCAAACCCAGCTGACAGATCACAATTAACATTGAATTGACATATTCGACCAAATAACGTTGGTCTATCAACTGCATATGAATCAATTTCCTCGATGGTACATAACTTTATGTAATATTTCAGAATATAGTTTATTCTGTATCCTGAGTGTAATAATATGTATCAAGAAGACGATTTATGGCTGAAATAATATACAGCCATAGGCTAGAGGCAACAAATTGCAGTGCAAAATTAACGATTTG
The DNA here is from genome assembly GCA_905333045.1 of Lysandra bellargus. Lineage (NCBI taxonomy): Eukaryota > Metazoa > Arthropoda > Insecta > Lepidoptera > Lycaenidae > Lysandra > Lysandra bellargus. Next base: position 8,582,007 of record HG995326.1, read on the forward strand.
TCTGAGGTAGGTGAAATAATACAATCATTAAAATATATACAATAAGTATACCTTTACAAAAATAAAGAATGCATTGTGCAGCACCAGTATAAACACAAGCCGCAAACGAGTCGCCAGATCGAAGTTACTATTTTTAAAATATACTCGCAAAGGTTGGTGACATGGTTGTCCATGACGATATAAATATATTTTTTGCTAACAACCGTTCAGTGGGTTACAATGAATTTTTGGCACACTCACGCGATTTATACAATCGTACAATTCTGAAATTATGAACGTACAATAACGATTTATTGGGACACAAATGCCAACAACCACGTTAATGCAAAAATGAAGGTAATATTTTAACAATAAAATTAATTGATAGCTACTCATACATTTAATACAACTAGTAAAGAAGTTAAAAAGGCAATTTAAACCTTTTTACAGGCGCTAAACGCATTATAACTTGGTCTATGGTGCTTATTAATTGGTTAGGTTTTAGATATTAATTGAAAAATATATTCTGTTAATAGGTGATTGGGTGTTAAGATGACAAAACCGGGATGATTTTAGGGTGAATGGCATAAGGTGAATGGCCAAAATCTATTATAATGTGTTATTAATAAATGTACTTAAATACAGAGCATTATGGTTAAACATTAATTAGAGAATTAAACAACAATAATAATAACGCTTTTATCATATACATATTATAAATTATCACATTAGTGACAAAAACTTCATTTGTTAATTATTGATAATAATATTAATGATATCACTATCTCAAAAGTTCAATGTCCTTAAATATTTATCTAATACTAATATTGAACATTACTAATATTAATATTATTTTCCGATTAAGGGATCCACTTGTGAAATATGAAGTTTTAAAGTGGAAAAATCGTTAGAGTCCAGACTCCAGTGTCCCTCCCCCCTTCTACCAGCTAAACGGTTGCTTCTAGAAATGTGAAAAAACTGACGAGAGAAGGAAATATTATGCTGAATTTAAAAGGAAAACTATCACAGCTAAGAAGACTTCAATAGTTATTGAGTAATAGTCGATCAACTAAAAAAAAATTGGCATAATATCTGCAGTTTATTTGTGGCATTTCCTTTCGGTCGAAAACGAAACATTGACCCGTCACCTGACCCAGTTGCGGGACGACCGCAAATTAGTGCGCCAGGAGCGAGTTATCTGCCCATCTCAGATCGAAAATACCACACGTGGATGCGGCATCAAGTCAGCCTGCAGTCGAGCTGTTCAAACAGAAATACAGTGAGACGGGCGCGTCGGCCGTCGCGTTTCGGTAAAAATATCTCTTCCGAGTGCCATCGCGACGCGCGTCCGACGCTGGCGGCATTTTCCATTTCCCACATCCCTTATAAACTTTCTCACTCTCTTATATATACAGGGTGTAACAAAACTAAGCGATAATACTTTAGGATGTGTACGTGTTCCCTGTAGACTGTAGAGAGTTCACTGTGAAAGTAGCAGCGCTGAAAGACCAAATTTTTTTTGTGATTTGTATCATGTATGGCCAAACGCCCCAGCGTCACGAGTTTTTTCATACAAAAGTGAAAAAAAACTTCCGTTTTGTGTGAACGTGAACTCTATACACGGGACTTATAAAGACCATAAAGTATTATCACTTAGTTTTGTTACATACTGTATAGCACTTTCCACTGGGTAAACGACTTTTCATTACTAAACTAATATTATGTATAGCCTATAGTACCTACCTACGTCTTATGTACAGTTAATAATATGTATTCTGTGCCTACAGGGTGCTACAGGTAAAGTTTGATGTCGTGAGTTTGTGACCTTGCAGGGGCTAATCTTTGCATCTACTGGACCCATTTATACCGTTATCTATGACAAATAATGAAGGATTTGTCCAAATACCACCCAAAGTTCAATAGGAGACCTAGTTATCGGGAGTATTATTTTGCGATGCCGCTGGTAATATAATAATAATAATAATATAGCCCTTTATTCAGATCTTATTCTACAATTAACGAAGTTACTAATTATTAAATGCTCTAACCTAGAATTTCTTTCTTACTAATTTTTTGCAGATCTGTTTGCCAGTCGGCAAAGGCCTCCTCCAACCGTTTCCATTCTATCCTATTTTGAGCCACTCTGTTCCAGGTCACGCCTGCTACTTGCTTGATGTCATCGTTCCACCTTTTCTGCGGTCTTCCTCTTTTCCTTTTTCCTTCTCGGGGGTACCATTTGGTCACCATTTTGCTCCATTTGTCATGGCCTCTTATCAGATGTCCTGCCCATCTCCATTTTAGCCTTTTTATTTTTGTTATTATGTGTGTAGTTTTAGTTTTGCATCTTGTACCAGCGGCATCATCAGATGCCGCTGGTACAAGCCAGTAATTAAATATCTAGATTGTATTAGGCAGTGAAATGGTAGCTACTTTTTCCAATAAATTAAGTCTACTAGACTAAATTTAACCTACGCTTAAATCCTTCCTGAAAAATCGGATAAATTGTTCTCCCGCTTGAGCTGTGTCAAGTGTGAGTCAACGCCAACACGATTAAAATGTTAATGGACTTAATATTAGACTTAATTAGAAATTTCTTTAGGCTTTTAACTAAGAGCACCTTTTGAGAAATTAAGGGCACAAAGTAAAAATCTCATAAAATGTAGACAACAATCTGGCGGTTGCCGGTTAGATACTAGATATCATCGTAGATGTTGACTGAAGACTATAATAATAAGTTTACTGATAAGTGATAACTGAGTTTATGGAACATAATATTTGTTATTTTAATTTTAAAAACCGGCCAAGTGCGTGTCGGGCCACGCGCAATACAGGGTTCCGTAGTTAAGAGTTCCGTAGTTACCGCTAGTTTTTGATAATTTTTGTATGGTCAATGAATGTACATTTATAACCCTCTCAGTTACGTACAAAGGAATTTGAACGAAAAGTTCCTTTATACTTCGCCGAATATTTTCTTTAGTTGATCGACTATTACCTATTACTCAATAAGTTATGAAGTCGTCTTAGCCATGATAATTTTTCTTTTAAATTCAGTATATTTCCTACTTCCATGAATTTTTTCACATTACCAGAAGCAATCGTTCAGCTGGTAGAAGGGGGGAACACTGGACTCTAACGATTTTTTTCCGCTTTGAAACTTCATATTTCACAAATGGATCCCTAAAACGGAAAATGATCTAGGAACACTCGTAATATTTTTAAAAAAACCTATCCAACGACACTCCACACGGTGGGTTGGACGCGAAAAAAAATTTATGTGTAAGTAAAAGTTTTAAGATATTAAATACCATTTTGTCGGCATCATTAATATGTGCATTCATGCCAAATGACAGCTTTGCAGGTCCTTCTGCATCTGAGCAAAACCGCGGACAGACAGAGCGAAACTATTAGGGTTCCTTGTTGACTACGGAACCCTAAAAAAGTATGAAAATATATAACACTGTTTTCTTAGAAAGTCTAATATATCAAATTCAGTATTTGTTCTCCGACATGGCTGGACCAATTTTGATAAAATTTGTGTTCAGCACTGCTGCTTTCACATATTTTATAATATTTTTTTATGCAATAAGGGGGCAAACGAGCAAACGGGTCACCTGATGGAAAGCAACTTCCGTCGCCCATGGACACTCGCAGCATCAGGAGAGCTACAGGTGCGTTGCTGGCCTTTTAAGGGGTAATAGGGGAGGGTAGGGAAGGAAATAGGGAAGGGAAAAGGGTAGGGGATTGGGCCTCCGGTAAACTCACTCACTCGACGAAACACAGCGCAAGCGCTGTTTCACGCCGGTTTTCTGTGAGGACGTGGTATTTCTCCGGTAGAGCCGGCCCATTCGTGCCGAAGCATGCCTCTCCCACTTGTATAAATTATGTAGCTGAAGTGGCTATATTCAGGTATTCGGCATCAAATCAGACTGCTATAGGCTATAGCGTATGTCTAATTTAATGTCATGGGAGGTGTATGATATTATTGTGTTTAGTATATTATATGTATATAGTATGTATGTATATTGCGTACTGCATGGATGTATTATTCCTAGTCACCTAGACGACTTATAAACTGTGCGCAATCCAACTAGAACCGAGAGGAAACGACTCGTTTGCTAGTAGTGTTTTATTGTATGTTGTCAGTAAATCATTTTATATTTAATTTTTTTACAAATTATATAACCTTGCAGGTTCTAAAAGCCTTTGGAATCCAACAACATTAACAAAACAAAATACATTACATAAAAAATGAGATGAATATTTCTCTTGCAATATTGAAAAGTAACATAGCATTGCAAATATTCCATTAGTAGGTATCGATAAACACAAGTACGAGAAGCGACGCTGCACAAATGATTATGGTGATGCAATATCAGTATGGCGCAATTGCCTTGTCAACAATCATTTCATATCAGCAAACGCTAATATAGATATCGTTCTGTCTAGAGATAGATATTTCGTAATTTATTAAACAAAATATGGGAAATAGATCAAATTCTCTCGTATAATTTTACTTGATTATCAATATAGTTAAAATAAGAAAATCAACGGAGAATAATTCGCCAATAACCCATTTAAGATAACTAGCATATTATTTATTATACTTCATTTTGGGAGAATGTAGGGGAAGCAAATGGACTAGTAAGATGTTTTAGACATATTATGTATTTTAAAACTTTGTCCACTATAGATTCATGTGAATCCAATCGTTGAACTTTTATCGCGAGAAATATATTTGTACGTGTAAAAAGTCGTCCTCTTGCCAGTGGTGTCGGATATCCGACTCGTTGTGTTATATGAGCTGCCACTGTTTCTGAACAGTATCAACAACTACTGTGTATGAACTATGAATTAAAAGAAAATAAACAGAAAGTACGAAAAAATGCAGACTAATCTTCAACGGTGGAAAATAATTAAATAGCAAGAGATAAGGAAGAAGTAAATAGTATAGTAATAAAAATTAAGGAACAAGTAAAATATAAGGAGGAAATACTTGACAATTATTGTTTAGCAGAGTCGACATAATGTTATGTCATATGTGATATGTCTGAACATAGTAAATAAAGGTGTAGTACAAACTTAACAAACAAATCAAAAACAATTTGAGTTCATGGCTGAGCTATGTAGTATGACGGTCGAGTCAGGATTACCGTAAAACTAGCTTATTTACAAAGCAAAACACATGACCTGAAAAGTGAAAATAATCAGAAGCTGCAAGAGCTGACGTAATCAATTCAAAATCATGACTGCAATGTTAATTTGATTAGCGTTTTCGGAATGTTAAATATCGTTAAAATGTTAGTGTTAATCATAAAATCACTCATAGGAAATGTACAGCTTTTGAAAACAAGAAGGCGAATTGCAATATTGGACAGAATTATTCTATTTATATCATTTAAAAAGTATGCCCATATAAGTTACAATGTGGACATAAATGGGGGATTTCCATGGGGGAGAAGGAAAAATAAATCAACTAAATCTCTGAAGTAAATAATGGGTCTAAGGTTATTTACGATGTTCTACGTATTATACGAAAGATTAGATACAGAGGAGCGGTATCTACACGAACAAAGCTAAATTCAACTTAAAAGTAATAATATGTTTGGAATTGTAATTCAGTAATTGACATTTTAGCACAAATGGCGAACATACCGAGACGCTTCTGTTGTCACAGCACTCACAGCAAATGTTGTGTTCGCGCGCCAAGTGATCCCCGTGATACAATGGGTACAATACACTGGCTACTAATCTAGCTAATAGAATCTGCTCAATTAGCACTTTAAACTTTTGGCGATGGATCAAAATTTAACACCTTAGGCGCTCTAGACATCAAAGAATTAAAGTATATTATTATTGGAAAAGATTTCAATCGTCCTAAAATGTGGTGTAACTCAGCTCGCTTCATATTAGAAACACGAATACATGGAACATTAATCTGTGTGTCGAATACGAAGATAAATTAATGCATGCTCAGAATGATGAGCTACAAATGACACTGGGGTTGTCATGCCACTGGTGCCAGAGTATATCATGCAACAAACCGGGGCTAGTTATAATAAAGTATCGGTCGGCAGGTGGTTTATTGTCGGGGTTGGCGGCCGGGCAGCCGCCTCACCACCACGATCGATCGTCTCGCAGTTCGCTCGCGAGTGGGGCCACCGGACTGCAGCACCCCGCAACGACACTCATCGCGTCGCCCGCCTCGGGCCGACTGCGCTCCCGGGCGCGACCCGCGACCTCCGCGCACATATAAACGTATCTCGCCTCACCCTTAACTTCACTCACCTTCGGGATGTAGCCTCTGCGGGTCGAACCAAGCATCTGCAATAGAAGGCTCGCGTTAGCGGGTTAGTTGCGACAGGAGAGATAAGCGGGCGAAGCGAAGCTGCCGACACTTACATGGATTGAGGATGCTGCAGAGGGAGGGCCCGGAGCAAGCCATCGCGATATTTTACGTAATATTAAATTCGAATGAGAAGCGGCTGATTGAGCACATGCCGCGCCCGACACTCGCGTCGATACTGGCGCGCTCGGCGCATGGCCCTCCGCCCTCCTCCCCCCCGCGTCCTCCCGCACCCCCTAGCCCGCGCATGCGCGCCGGGCTGTCACCATCACTGCGCACCTTCCACTCCACACCGGCTACATCACCATACCGCCACCACACTTAGATAGGACTGCCCACCCGCTTATAGAAGTATGTTATTGACACGGTGATGTTAGCACATAAAGAGGAAAAATGTTAGTTGAAAGCGCTTAACTAATAATAATACTAATAATATCTATGGACGCTTCACACCACGTCAGTCTGGCCCTGTGCTAAGTACCTGATGGACTTGTGTTACAGGTACCAGACAACGGAAATATATTTAATACTTTTATACTATACATATATTTATTATATGATACACATATTTAATACACATCCATGACCCAGGAACTTTATAAACTTTTTTGTTCCGTCGGCGGGACTCGAACCCGCGACCTCCGGCTTGAACTACCGACGCGCTCACCACTGCGCCACGGAGGTCGTCTACTATTAGTCAATTTAACATACTTAGGGCCTGTTTCACCGCTTCCTGATAAGGCTCTCCACCACTTAACTTGACAGATGGAGTATAGAGAATCTGTCAAATAAGCCTATCCGGAACCTTATCAGAAAGCAGTGAAACAGGCCCTTACAATAATTATTTACATAAATAAAACATAATATTTATAATAAGGGGTGGACTCTCGCATGAATCATGGTGTATAATAATTAATGAGTTGTTGCGTCTACGTAAAAATATGCAAATGTCTTTGTAAAATGCGTATCAGCTGATTAAAGAAGTTGATTTGAAAAACGCTGATCACCTAATTATAACTGAAGTAAATTATTGTGATTTGTGTCTAAGTATAAAAGCTAATAAATATGCCTATTTTGGTAACGTTACCACAAACATTTTGGTTATATTATTATAAAGTGCTTACAAAGTTTTGACTTATGAGTTATGACTTCTAGCCTCTAGGTAAAAATAATTGCCATGCTCAAACAAGTATATTAAGAAACGACGGATTAAAGTAAAATAAACTTAAGGACATATTCTTTTAAAGTTCTCCAAAACAGCTAACTGTGAGTTGATTCATGTTGTAAATTCGCATAAAGGTGTCGTTAGTTACGTGAGTAGATAATTGACTGTTGGCCTAAAATCCGAGCAAATTATTTAGGGCATGAATAACGCTTAGTAAAGACTGCGTTACCACTAAAAGATGGAGTGTGGTGAAGTAAGTTTTTCGAAAGCCAGTAAATCAGGTACAAACAATAAGTTTTCGAAAGTTAATAAAAGTCACGGTATTTGAATCGCGTTTTTGTTACTCCATTACCAGCCTGGCTATTGAACTTATAAATTCGCACGTTATGGCAGGTGTAAGCGTTATTTTTGCCCACTTCAAGGCAAAAATAACGCTTAACCAGTTACTACAATTTAACCTATCAACCCCCATAAGGACACCGGCGACCGCGAGAACAATAGAATAACAATATATTTCCAAGAATCCACTATCGAAGAATTAAACTTTGAAGTAAAACCATCCGAAAACGAAAAGTATAATCATGGAAAATTTATCCAGAAGTTAAAGATAAAGGGAAATCTGAATGGTTATCAGATCAATTCTCGTGAGTCACTAAACACTTAGCATTGTTCATGGAGACCTTGGCTGCACCGCCGCGATAAAATGACGCCACAAGACTATTGGGAGTTCAAGGCTGTTGGCCATATAGGAAATCTCGGAGCTGTATCCAATTGGCTCCCATTAGAACACAACAATTCGACGAGACAATACATATCCAATATCCATAGAGATGGGTTTGTGTCACTGTTGCAATATTCTTGCTCGAATTCAATTTACATTGTGAAAGAGATACGTAAAAATGATAGACCTATCTTATCATAGCTTAGGCACGTTTGTTTTAAAGACACTTAATAATTCATTAAAATAATCATGCGTTAGCATAGGGGGAAGTCGAAGTCAACGTGTCACGCACTCAGCCCGTGTCTCGTGGATACCAAAATGTGCAAAACATTATAATGACTCATTTCATATTGATACCCATAATATTATGCTCTCGACTATAATGTAAACAAACTTGATAATGGTAGTAAGTGTTGTTTACAAAATTTACGAAGGACCATGGATTGTGGACACGCCCGAGTGTCTCTTATACATGTCTCAATTTGCATCATTAAGTTTTATAGAACTGTTAGAAGTACCGGGGGGGAGGGGTTTCTTTCCCATTCATCCCTCCTCATCCCATCTCACCACCAAAATCGTGGGGTCTTATTCTAAACTTTAGCCGCTGTACGTCACTGTTAGAAGTTACTGTAATTGGAACTTCTAAAGCTTTTTACGACTCCGTCACTGTGGTCAAATATCACATAATATTAATTATTATCGTCTACTTGCCTAACATAGAAGTAATGCAATGTTTGGCAATAATTATTTTTTTGACAAAGCTTCTAAATAAAGAAAAAAAAATATATTTTTTTTCTAACACTGAAGCATACTGAAGCCTTACTTCTCGATTCTATTAATCTAATCAAAAACAATTATTATGTATTATTTATATTCATTTATAAATTCAGACATATTATATCAGCTTCTAAGGAAGCACTTATTATATACGCATGTTGCTAACTACAATGCACAAAAAACATGTGAACAGTGACAGTGATGAGTTAAAAGTACTGTCATGAGCCGGCAAGAGAGCGGACGACATCTGAATCCAATGTTCTTTTTGGTGCGTGTTAAGGTGACGCCGCGTTAAAGTAAGAAACCGTGTTGGATATGTTTTAGATTGCTTGTTTTCTATGAGAGGCCGAGCCGGCCTCTCATAGAAAACAAGCAATGGAAAGGCAAAAAATGGAAAGAGCGTGAGCGACAAAATGATTTTTATCGCGTAATTTAAAAACCATAAATACATTTCATATAAGCTATGCACATATTAAAGTGTATGCTTCAACCAATTTATGTACAAATTTTGGAACCTTAAATCACTTTCCTCTGTTGGAAAAATAGGAATCCCTTTTTTTACAGAGGTCTTTTCGATTGATAATTCTGTGTTATAAAAGTTGTCCAATCGTGTTATGCTATGGGCAATTCAAAGACAAAGACATGATGAATACTGACAACGAACTTTAGTTTCTTAGCTTTAGTCATTGCTGAGAAAAACCGGCATCGCTACAGCCAAATTATCAAGGCGTCGCCTTAATTAATTACGACTAGCTCTTTAATTCCTATTAACCCGAAGGGACAGCATAGTGCGGGAACATGGGAGTAAAAACTTCTACGTAATAGCACAGAATATATTATATTTGGTAATAGATGAATTTTGAAAGATGATTTTGCTGATAATTTTTATTTTATAGAAAACTAGCTGTGCCCCGCGGTGTTACCCGTGGTTTAAGTGATATAATATTATAATATATAATTATATTATATATAATAATATAATAAATTATAAAGCGGCAGAGTTTGTTTGTTTGTTTGAACGCGCTAATCTCAGGAACTACTGGTCCGATTTGAAAAATTCTTTCAGTGTTAGATAGCCCATTTATCGAGGAAGGCTATAGCCTTGAATAGCCTATAGGCTATATTTTATCATGCTAAGACTAATAGGAGTGAAGAAATATACAATAAAAGACTATGAAAAGTAGCAATAATAGGGTCAAAACGGGACGATACATGGTTTCATGTATAATGATTTATGGTAGTGATGATGATGATGAATGTAATTTGCATAGTCGCATAATGCTTTGCGTTCTTAAAACAACGCCGAAACTCCCAAAGTTGTATCTATAAAGAGTCAGGAGTTATCTCAAAGTTCAAACCTTTCCGAACCATGGTATACCTTGGTGCAAAATCTTACTTGTTGGTAGCATATGCTTATAATATTGCTCACGAAACCGAAGTCACCACATGTTTCCATATAAATTTTGAGGAATTCCCTCGATTATTTATGGATCCCTTCATCAGGTCACCACTTCTATGAATACGGTACCAAATTGGGATGATAACCTATAAACTGTACACCAAAAGAAAAATTTGAAAACGGTTTACAAACGGCGCGCGGGAGTAATTGTTGAACATAAAAAAACTCCCCCATTTTGAAAGTCGGTTAAAATTGTAGCCTGTGTTATTCTGATTTATAAGCTATATAATTGTAAAGTTTCATTAAGATCCGTTCAGAAGTTTTTGCGTGAAAGAGTAACAAACATCCATACGTCCAAACTTTCGCCTTTATAATATTACATAGTAGGATTTTCAATGGGTTATAATAGCCCAGTAGAGTTAGTTCAGCCTTGTTACATAATATGGGAATCTGAAATTGTAGTCACTAATTTTTTTGCACATCTATGTTTGGGGGGTCGTGAATAGCTTAAATTCAAAAACTCGACCTAATCCGACGAGTGCGTTAGCCGCCATATTGGTTTGAAGATCAAATCTTTTTTTAGCCATATCTCCTTTATTTTTTATTTTTTTACGAAAATGATAAGGACTAAATTTGTTGTACATTTAATTTTATACATTTTGAGTTTTATAATTTTCATTGTAAAATCAATATTTACTGCAATAATGCAATAATAAATAAATGCAAAAAAACAAGTCAAGGTATATTTCACTTGTATGTCAATTATTATTATCAAAGTTGTAGGTGATAGATCATTAAATTTCCTACAAATAAGTATGATCCTTACGACTTTTTTTCAGAAATCAATATTTAAGCTCATGACACCTATGGTAAATGTACCGGGACCGAAGTGACGAGTAAAACTGAATATTTCTGATCATGAATTAGACCCTATAACAATTATAGCACAAACTACACCTGAATCATTATTAAAAAATTGGCCAAGGGCGAGTCGGGAGCCGCCCCTAAAAATTTATTTTATTTTATTATTACTTAATGATTAAATTACAAATACAATTTAATATTTTATACATATACTAGATGTCCCGCGCGGCTTCGCCCGCATAATTTAGGAATGTCACGGAAACCGTACATTTTTCCGCAAAAAAAGAAACCTATGTCCTTTCACGTGGTATATTTTTCATGTATGCCAAATAACATAATAATTGCTCCAGTACGTTCAAATAAGCCCTTTCAATTTTCCCCGTTTTTTCCACACTTTCCTCTATTTCTTCGCTTCTTTTAGTCTTAGCGTGATAAAATATAGCCTATAGACTTCCTCGATAAATAGGCTATCTAACACTGAAAGAATTTTTCAAATCGGATCAGTAGTTCCTGAGATTAGCGCGTTCAAACAAACAAACAAACAAACTCTTCCCAATGTTAGTATAGATTTTAATTATCTCAGTGCTGCTATCCTGATAAAGAGCAAAAAAGGCCACTAACATCCTGTTTGTTATATGAGAGCATCATCAAATTATTAAATATACTAGCGACCCGCCCCGGCGTCGCACGGATATAAAATATATAGCCACTGAAAAATGATTAAAATCGATAGCCTATGATCCTTCACGTGGTCTACTTCTTATCTGTGCCAAAAAACATAAAAATTGCTTGAGTAGTTCGCGAGATAAGCCCTTTCAAATAATTTCCCCCGTTTTTTCCACATTTTCCTCTATTTCTTCGCTCCTATTAGTCTTAGCGTAATAAAATATAGCCTATAGCCTTCCTCGATAAATAGGCTATCTAACACTGAAAGAATCATCAAAACCCGTTGCGTAGTTTTAAAGATTAGGAACAAAGGGACATAAGGGAAAAAAAGGGACTTTGTTTTTATAATAAGTATAGAAGATATAGATGTTTTTAGTATTTTTTGTTATACTGAAAATGTCAAGTCTCTACCTATTATCGTTCTTGAAGCCTGGAGACAGACAGACGGACAGACAGCGAAGTCTTAATTTTAATTGTGGTTAATTTAATGAGCTACAAGTTTATTTCTGTATTTTTTCTGTATTTGACAATAATCGCGATACAGGTCGAACAGGTCGAAATTATACTTGTTTTTTGCAGTTATTTCCGTAAATATTGATTCTAGAATAAAAATTATAAGGATTAAAGTTATAGAAAATCAAATTTGCGACAAATATGATCCTTATAATTTAAGAAAAAATAATAATAAAGGAAATATAGCTAAAAAAAGATTGGACCTTCAAACCAATATGGCGGCTAACGCACTCGTCGGATTTGGTCGAGTTTTTGAATTAAAGCTATTTGTGACCTCCTCTAAACACTGGTGCAAAAAGAAATCTGACTATAATTAATTTCAAATAAAATCTAACTCTACTGGGGTATAAAATATTTCTTTGATTACTAGACGGGCTAATTGTAAAGAAACATGCGAAGTTAAAAGTCACAAGATGACTTAAGACTTAAGAGTGTCGTAAGAACGTCGTGTGACGCTGATGAGTCACAGAAGCTACACATGGTTGGTCCTGCGAGTGTCGCATAATAATTACATTATGGGATCTGATGGCCTTCGATATTTATTTGCATGACGTAAGCAAAGGACGAGTACATTGAACACCTCGCAATGGTTGGTAGCCCTTTTAAAAATATAGTCTATCTTTCTTTAGAAATGGCAGCTCATATCCTTTTCTATAAATAGGGAAGAGATGCACCATCGAGTATCCAACGACCTTAGCATGTTAATTTTTTTTAAATACCTTTAGAGTTATTTGTGTATTCGTTTATCGCACCTTAAATTTCAGAAAATAAAAAAGTTAAAACACGAAAGTAAGTTTTGGCTTCGGGAAATCCCTTGTACTTTAGAAAAGCCACAGGACGTTGAAAAAATTAACCTAGAAATGGCTTTTAAGTTTTAAATGAGTATTACGCGAGTACATGTGATATACGTTTGCAAGTTGCAACCCTTGAATCATAATATGCGTAGTGGGGGCTCTATTTCCGCGCAAATAATAATTGATAGCAGCCCCTCAGTAAAGGGAAACAGAACAGTAACTTTCCAATGAGTCATTTCAGCTTAGGTACGTAAACACCACACAAAGAAGCCTTAATGAAAAAAGGGTAACTGAAATACAGGAAGGAAATTTAAATTGGAATCATAATTTATATTTTACTAGCGACCCGCCCCGGCGTCGCACGGGTATAAAATATATACCCACTGAAAAAATGATTAAAATGGATAGCCTATGATCCTTCACGTGGTCTACTTCTTATCTGTGCCAAATAACATAAAAATTGCTCCAGTAGTTCGCGAGATAAGCCATTTCAAATAATTTCCCCGTTTTTTTCACATTATTCTATTAGTCTTAGCATGATAAAATATTGCCTGTAGACTTCCTCAATAAATGGGCTATTTAACACTGAAAGAATTTTTCAAATCGGACCAGTAGTTCCTGAGATTAGCGCGTTCAAGTTAGCCCTTTAAAACAATTTTCCCCGTTTTTTCCCCATTTTCCTCTATTTCTTCGCTCTTATTAGTCTTAGCGTGATAAAATATAGCCTTCCTCGATAAATGGGCTATCTAACACTGAAAGAATCATCAAAATCCGTTGCGTAGTTTTAAAGATTAAAGGGAACAAAGGGACATTGTTTTATAATAAGTATAGATAACTAGCGACCCGCCCCGGCGTCGCACGGGTATAAAATATATAGCCACTGAAAAAATGATTAAAATCGATAGCCTATCATGATCCTTCACGTGGTCTACTTCTTATCTGTGCCAAATAACATAAAAATTGCTCTAGTATAGTTCGCGAGGTAAGGGCCCTTTCAAATAATTTCCCCCGTTTTTTTCTATTAGTCTTCTCGTGATAAAATATAGCCTATAGCCTTCCTCGATAAATGGGATACCTAACACTGAAAGAATCATCAAATCCGTTGCGTAGTTTTAAAGATTAAAGGAAACAAATGGACATGAGGGAAAAAAAGCGACTTTGTTTTATAATAAGTATAGATACTGCACTTTATCACATCTACCGTAGCAAGTAGTAGTATTACAAATATTTTATGAGGGAGAAAATTGGTAAAAGTAGGTTACGTTAATAATTTAACAAAGCTGCAGCAAAGTGGCGCGCATACTTTATGAAGAGCAGGAGAATTTACAGGGTAAGTTGGAGGTATCAGGTACGAGGGCCTGCTTCGCATGTAAAGTAGGAGAATCGTATGAAGCTTGACATGAATATGCCTAGTAGACAGCATGTCTGTGGAGGAGGGAGTAAATTTTATCGATCGGGGCGAGCGACCTCCCCGCTCCGCGTGGATCGGCAATGCGGCCTCTACTCGACATGTCTGGCTGGACTCGAGTGACAGTCAAACAAATTAATGTAATATTTTTCAGTAATATGTAACAACTCTAATACTGGATAGATTCTGACAATTCTGTAAATATAATATCAGTTCTGAATGAAAATCGCTGAAAATGACGAGAACTACTAGATTTCGGTTTGAAACTCTTTACGAATGATGAAATATCTCCCTAATATGTAATACGAAAACGTACTTAGTTATTGCCAATTTGTTACTGAAGAGTTAATTGAAGCAACAGTTTCTGACGTAAGAAAAATTAAAACATTGCGAAAGCCGAAATTGAAAGCTTAACCGATTACTTAATAGTTACTACGCTTACGTACTATAAATTATAATACACAATTACTTTATACTATAATTTCCCACTCTTATAATTGAAGTACGTTAAACTCTTTACTTATCATGACAAAATTGAAAACAAATAAAGGGGTTCGAGGAAGTTGTGTTACAAAAAAATTTACCTTTCTTAAATTATGCTTAACATTACATTTAAGTTCAAATAATATAATATAATATATAAATCACGTCTTACAACTTGTAAATGATTATCCTACTTCTCTCCTTTAACATCAACTTGACATAAACATTTCCGACAGTAGAGCAAAATTACGCAGTAGAGAGGAAAACAAAGAGACTGGCGCCCATAAGGAGACAAAAGAATCAGGTCAACTAGGATCACTGAACAGGCACAAGACCTAGGCTGCTTATAATAATCTCACCACATGCTTGTCGACTGGAAGTCACAAGGCATTTTGAGTTATAATTATAATTATTATAAGTACGCTGTGTAAAACATTCCAGATGGACCTAAAAGAGTTTACGCATTAAAACTGAATTATGTTAATGCATCTGTTCTATCATAAATCTATACCTACATATTATAAAACAAAGTCGCTTTTTTCCCTCATGTCCCTTTGTTCCCTTTAATCTTTAAAACTACGCAACGGATTTTGATGATTCTTTCAGTGTTAGATAGCCCATTTATTGAGGAAGGCTATAAGGCTATATTTTATCACGCTGAGACTAATAGAAGAATGTGGAAAAAACGGGGGAAATTATTTGAAAGAGCTTATCTCGCGAACTACTGGAACAATTTTTATGTTTTTTGGCACAGATAAGAAGTAGACCACGTGAAGGATCATTGGCTATCGATTTTTAAATAAATAAAGTAAATAATATTTGAAAATTTAAATACGAGCATACAGTATTGTCAATATCATTCGTTTTCACGAAATTGCGATCGTTTTAAGATTAAATTCGAGACGGAACTCTACATTCGTCGACACGAGTGACACGCAGTTTGGGCTATATTCAAAACTCTTATTATATTTGTATGTCTCATTATGAAACAGAAAATAATAATAAATTCTAACAAAGAAAAAGCATATCTACACAGAAACAAACCTATTGCCACAAACATTTCTTTCATTTACTCTTAATATTATACATTTTAGTTACTAAGCCAAGATTGGCGTAGTTGTTAAATATTTACTGTTTGGCAACGATGTCAATACTTTTTATAAATTACAAGTTTATAATTCTATGCTGCTTGGATTATAATCCACAAAATAATAGTAAACTGTACGTATAAATATTCAATTTTATTATTCCATTTCTCAATGAGAAATCACAATCTATATCGGTATACAATATATCGGTAGGCAATTATTTTTAAATCACGAAAAATGGCAGAACATTGTAAACGAAAAATTTCAAGATCATTTGACGTCATCCCTGAAACAGTCCCGAAATAATCAAGAGAAAGAGAGAGAAAAGTAGTGGCATAAGGAACCGGCACCAATACAAAAATACAAGTATTTGAAAAATATTTTTAACGTTAACACTTAACAGACTTACGGTTTATCGTATCTGCCTTGGATGCCATCGCGACAATCTCACTGTGAACACCACTTAAATATCAAAAGCCTTCAGCTTTCTTTGATATTCTATTGAAGAATTTTGCACATCCAAGTCCTTACCACGCCAACACTACCTTCGAGTGGAAAACGTGAACGCACGTCGCTGGTCTTCTCACTAATGAGCGTTCCACGGGCAGCAGTTCAAAATTCCTAAATTTAGCATCGCGACCATCGCAACGTATATATCGATATACGTCGGCCTACGTCACCGCACTTCATCATTGCGATTAGACTCTACATTATGTTTTCTTTAACCTTTTTCCTAACCTACCGAACGAACCATTCATAACATAGTCACTTTGATCATTACGATGTAGAGCAAAAGACCATTAAAATTATTTTAAGCCTATTTTTGGATCAATGACTGGTTTCTGGGAATTTATGAGTAGGAAAGATTGGTGCACTTTTTATCGCCAAGGATTTGGAGCTCGTTTGTGCAATCTTACATGAGATAAGATAGCACCTGGCTAAAGTTGAATTGCTCGTGAGTGTATATTCATTCGTTGGAAATATTCGTTGCGTTTGATAGCCTGTGCTATAACTGTTTACAATGTCTGCATCAAAATTATGATGGCATGATGTCATTATAATTTTAATAAAATTATGGCTATGGCTCCCACCTCCACGCTAGGCGGGTAACGCAATGGTTTATGCCGATGAGTCATACTTGTAACTTGCCCGCCGCCGAGTGCATCGATTTGACGCCATTTTAACATTATTTATGCGACATGCTTTATAACATGACAACATTACCAGACAGAACTAATCCTAGGTAATGCGCTAAATTCTAAGACCTCTATAGTACATTCAGATTTGTTAGGGAAAGCTATGAGGAAACCTTCCCATGCCAATGCAAACGTTCTAAAATGCAGCCTCAAACGACCCAAAAATTAGAGACATGAGAACTTTTCCTAAAGCTAAACTCACAATTGTAGAGTTGTAAATTTGGACCGAGTTGAACTCATTTATGAAGAAAAATGTTATGTTTGGTTATTTGAGAAAATTTACAAAATAAATTATTGTTGTAAGTAGAGTCAACTTTTGCATGTAACCGCTGTTTTGTTCAATGTCATCGCTGAAGCTATGTAAACATGTAGTCCAGCTGATAAGATTATACCCGTAATTAGAAAAAGTAGATGCACGCTGATAAAGAGATGACGGTGTTGCAATTGGTTAATTTTTCGAGAAAACGAAACAATTCACGTTTTCTGCAAGGAGATTACAAATTTCGAAAAGTTTCAATAAAGAGAAAGTTTTTGTCATTGTTTTTATTTCTCCTGCGAACTGTTAACTAAATCTTACGAAATTACTGAATAGTAATTTCGTAAGATTCAGTTAACTTTATGTGATTGATTCTACTGTCGGTTCTTGGTGGAAATTCACGTTGAACACTGATAATTTGATAAAACAATTTTTCGTACACTTTTTCCATTCTTTATACTTGCATCTGATGATGAATGATTGGAAAAAAAAATGCACGAAAAATTGTGTTAAATATAAGGGTGAAGCCAAACGAGCGTAATTTGTGAGTCGTGAGTCGCTGAATTTCGGTCGCGTAATAAGTTCGATCGGTTTTCATACAAATCATGACTCACAAAATTACGCTCGTGTGAATCAAACAGGACTTTGGTATGAAATTAAATGCAGCAGAATTTCTGCCAGCCGAAATTCTGATTTCTGCGACTCACAACTCACAAATTACGCTCGGGCTTCACCCTTGGTGTTTAAATTGGTTCAGAGCTTCCTTCCGTGTGCAGTGAAAGGCGATGTTTTCAGCGGGTGCCGTTAGCCCGGCGGAGAGCTGCGGTCATCGCTCTTGCCGCTCCGACAGTTTCGCAACCTTCGCACTCCAGACTAAGCCCATTCCTACCAGCTGCCACTAATCCTCCAGGCTCCAACCAACGTGTTGCGTTTGGAGTATAATATACATTAGAATCGTAAAAAACATAAATGGTGATGACTGATGACTTACTGTATGATTAAATTTTTATTAGGTTAAGATTTTCTAGTTTTTTGATACGCCTCAATCTGATTTCTGATCAGATGAATACCTGTCGTGAAGCTCGTTGTCATTTTCACGACGGCTATTTGCAGATGTAGAATGTAGATAGTCAATGCATGAAAAACAGCGCGTATACGATGACGAAATGTAATAAATAAAGCTCGCGAACGATGAAATCATGCTTTTACAAATAGTAAATATGCAGTATTTCTCATAAAAAAAATTTCGAGGACTTTTCTGGATTGTGATGTAAGACAGAAGCCATGGAGATTGGGATAAGAAAAAAATATAAGTTTTAACTAATAGGTAGGTATAGCTAATAAGATAATACGAGCTATCGTGTCGACTCACCTAATCCCATTTGACAAAATATGACTTCAGCCTCGATTACGTGTGCGGTCGGGGCCCGCGCTGGTTCTGGTTTGGTGACGGTGGTGGCTGGCTTGGGACTCGGTGCTTCCTCTTTTGGCGCTGGAGCAGCTTCGGGGACACGTGTCGGCGGGCTGGCGACCGGTGGCTGCACCACAGGATCGGGTTTGATTTCAGGCTTCGTTTCGATTACGGGCTCCGACATTTTAGGAGCTATCGGAGTCGGAGCTGGAGTAGGCTCCAAAATTGGAGTCGAGTCGTGTGCGACGGCAGCCGGTTCGCTCGCACGGTCCATTGGCTTCGCCTGCTCGTGCACCACGGCCTTGGGCGGTTCTGGTCTATGCATCGGCGACTCACCGGCCGTATCCGCATCTGACTCACTGTCCGTGAACTTATCGGCGATATGGTCCGCCTTTTCAGTCACGGATGGTGCACGAGGCGTATCCACAAAGATATCCCTCTCCATGTCGAGGAAATTTTGGGTGGCATGTCGCGAGGTGGGATGAGCCGAGTGTAAAGGAGTTTCTCCAAATTCTTCACGTTTACTTTCACCTTCCAGATGCTCGAAATCGTCCGTCGAGTCCTGGTCGCGTTTCATGGCCGATTCCGCTGAAGGGACATCTGGTATGGTTTTATCTCCGGCGCTGAGCCCCAATAATAAGGTATTGGCGTTATCCATTGCAATTTGCAGAGGAAGGATTTACTGAGATTATAGCGAGGATCGATAGTGGGTGCGGTAACACGTAAAGGGTGAAAGAACGAGTATGTAGGAGAGAGTCCTGTCGTGCCTCCTCACAGTGTCAAACTGAGGTCTGCGGTGAACGGTCTGCGCGCCGCTTGCCGGCTGCACGACGTCACTCAGCACGACAAACGGTATTACTCATCGCCTACGGTACGGTTCGGTAAAAATGGGGGCGATTCCTTGTTTGCCGGCAAATGATCGGTAATACAGTTTAAATTGATATACCGTAGAAGATGATTATCTGCATCGATGATTTTATATCAAATTAAGAATAAGTTTTCGCTATTTTCACGAAGTTGAAGACTTTTCTACCAAAATGTAGAAATTATTGACTTTAAATTCGTTGCTGATTTACCTCTTTGGCTTGACAGTTGACTTGAGTCTTGACAAATCGAAATCACAAATGTCAAAAATTCTAAACTGTTTTACCCACCGACCCCGCCCTACTGTCGTTACGTTCAGAAACTGGGTCAAACACGAACACGTCAAACACATTGTTTGACAAACTACGTGTTCATGGAGGCACTTCACATGGCTATTTGTATTTGCGTATTTGATGTATTCGCCAAACAATCACCATGTGTAGACGGTATGTTTGACAAGTATTGACCTTATTTGCCTATTTGACAAATATGACCAATACCAAATACGCGTATCCGTACTTTTATCGGTTTTTGACACACATCAAAAGATTCAAATAGGCAACTACAGCCATAGACTAATAAGAGATTCTACGTATAGTATTAGTACAGCTCGACAAGGCTTTAAATGGACGTGGTGAAAAAAGGAACTAACGCTGATATCATACAAAAACGTCATTTTTGACAGTTCTCCTTTGCGAGCAGCGCCACCACCTACGTTCATTTAAAGCTTTGTCGCACTGTAAACAAAATCAAATAAAAGTTTGGTATTTAACGTCCGTGTAATATAAAGCAGTATTTCCGGACCTATACGACCTGCAAACCTTCAAGAAAAGAGCGTATTCTCTCTTAAAAGGCTGGCAACGCACCAGCAGCTCTTCTGATGTTGCGAGTGTCTATGGGTGACGGTAGTTGCTTACCATCAGGTGACCCGTTTGCTCGTTTGCCCCCTTATTTTAATAAAAAAAATTCGATAGATAACAATTTACAGCAACCAACAGTTCTGGCCCCCACGCTAGGCGAAGCCTGTCCTGTGGGGGAGTAAGTAGTTTATCCATGTGTTTCCACACATGGACAAACAAGCAAATAAAATTTTAATTGCTTGTTTGTGTAAGCGTCAATAATTTTGCCAAATGCAACAAATAACCAATAGCAAATACAAATAGCCATGTGAAGTGCCTCCATAAAAGTTTGGTATTTGACGAAAGCCGTATTTGCCTTTAATGAGAGGTTTTCTTATTTTTAATCTTCATCAGACGGCGCGACGATAGACACTTCTGGATTTTCTATTGGTTCCCCACCGAACTGAAATTATCTGCAGGTTGGCATCACGGATACATATTGGTTGTGCTTCTAAAAAATATCAGTGTACTGTCAAGTGTGGCATAAATCAAAATATCTTAAACCTAAGCGGTCATTGGCCTAAGCGATTAGGCCGGTATACTGGTAACAGTTTAGGAACACGCAAATTGTCAAACTGAAAAATGACAACTGAAAGAGTTTTGGCGGGCATGTCATGGGCATGTCCTTTTCAAACTTCTACTTTTTATTGTTGGTGTGGTTTTTATTATTTTTTCCCAAATTGTGTTATTTGGGTCTTTGATGTTCATTATTGGTAAAATATTAGCCATGAAATACCCGTTATCTTGCACAAGTGCAGATAAGATGTTGTCAAAACCAAAATGTATAAATCCTGTGACATTTGGTCTGAATATCGGTAAATAGGGCTATTTCTTCCGTGAGTTTTAACTAAAACATCGTTGTAATAACTTTGTTATCCTAGTCATTGGAATACTATGGCGTCTTTTTCAAATTGAAATGTATCCAGTTTTACATCCTTTTGCCCAGTTTTGTAGCAACTATTGATAGTATTCCCTGGTATTATCGATAGTTGTCTACCCATACGCCATCTAGTTACCTGTTACTAAAATGGAAACTGTTTTACAATCAAATTAAAAAGTTAAGAAAATCCCTCATTGCTTGTTTGTGTATACCGTATATGTCAATAATTTTGCCGAATGCAACAAATAGCCAATAGCAAAATATACAAATAGCCATGTGACGTGCCTCCACTAGAGTTTAGGAACATACATAGTATTTCTATTTCTGAACGCAAGGTACGTTCCTCATTTAATCAGTATACCGGGAAGATCATTTGAAGCTATGTTATTGGCTATAGTGCGTTTCATCAAATAGTTCCTTTGCCGTAATGTTGGCACTAATGCAAATTAATGTTGCCACATTACACTTACTGTGTTACCTTAAATTAGGGGAGATAATATGTTATCACAAAATGCACTTAAAGAAAATTGTACATAATTCTAACAGCTTTCACCCACGGCTTTGCCTACATTAACGTCTATTCCTCGGGGACCGTTCTTTTCCCCGGGATAAAAGGTACCCTATGTCCTTCTCCATGCTCCAGAGTTCCAGACAACGTGTACCTATGAAAGTTTTATGATGATCCGATTAGTACTTTATGTGTGAAGGCGTAACCAGCAAAGTCACTTTCGCATTTACTAGCTAAAAGCCGAGCTTTGTGAGGGCTCGCGTCATCACACCTTCACTGAATGATGATAACACATTTACATGTAAATACCATGTTAAAGCACAAATCAATAGGCGTGATAGTTTGTCCGTAAAGTGTATCACAAAATGTACAGGTTGTGAGAAGTACTAGGGCTCGCTTCGCTCGCCTTGATAATATTATTGTACTAGCTTTTACCCGCGCCTTCGTTCGTGTGTCGCGTGTATGTAGTTTTCGTTACTAGAAGTGCGTTTCGTCAATTAGTTCCATTGCCTTCGTGTTGGCATTCTCTATTAATAATGTAAGCACGGTAGACACGATCTGTATGTATTCATAAGTTTTACTGTGTTTAAGGGTGATTAAACTGACGCTGGTTTCACTAAGCCGTAATGGCGGCAACTCGAGTTTAATGGAATTATTGGGGCCTAGTTACGTTTTTCACGTTCACAAAACTCTTTTACTCTTAGCACCATCATTCTTTCACCACTCTTTATTGTTTACGGCATGATTTTCTCACGAAATCACTGTAAAATTAAGGAAACTCGCAGAGCATGTCAACCTTGCTTACATTATTGACAGACAGGAATGCCAACATGACGGCAAAGGAACTATTCGATGAAACCAAGATGAAACGCACTATAGTGATTACAATCCACTAGATCCAGTGTTGCCAACTGCTAGTCTTGCCGAGTAGCTAGATTGTTATTCAAAAGTTGCTAGATTGCCAGTTTTCATTCCCCCAATAAGTTGCTAGAAGACAGAAGTAGCTAAATGTAACGGACACTGTTTTGCCAACGCTACCTCTACCAAGTGGCTAGATTGCTCCTAAAAAGTTGCTAGATTTCCAGTTTTTGGCGCAAGAGTAGTTAGTAGGTAGTAGCTTAACGTATCTTTTAGTTGGTGACCATAAAATAATCGGCCAAGTGCGAGTCGGACGTGCGCACGAAGGGTTCCGTACCGCTATAGGGCGAAAGTAAGCAAAAATTATGTTTGTTAAATATATTTTTATTTTATTATTAATTATTAAAGTACAAATAAAATTAAGGATTTAGTGCAAAGTTCAAGTGCCTACCTGGTGCCTTTATTGACTACAAGTAAAAAAGACCAAAAAAATTACGTTTGTTGTATGGGAATTAAATATTAACTTTATTTTATTTTTAGTATTTTTTATTAAAGCGGCAACAGAAATAAACAATCTGTGAAAATTTCAAAAGTCTAGCTGTAGCGGTTTTTGAGATACAGCCTGAAGACAGATAGACAGACAGACTTCGAAGTCTCAGTAATAACTAATAGGGTCCCGGTTTTACCTTAAAAAAGATATATTTAAGCATTCTTTCCTTCGATTCTCGGTAAATACTTTACGAATCTCGAAAGATGAAATGTAGCTGCCTGATACCGAAAAATAGCTAGATCTAGCTACAAAGTAGCTAAGTTGGCAACACTGACTAGGTCTAGGAATGAAACCAGAAACGTTTTTTGACATTCAAATGTCACTTCGATTCTTCGATTTTATGTTTGACTTTGAATTGAAGTTGACTTTTAGATTGTGACGTTTTTACTAACAATCGTGTTTGTTTTATTTTAGGTGAATCAACTCCTGTAAATATGCAATTCTTTTTGTAACCGTACCTTGTTACTTCACCAGACCTTCACTACAGTTTAGAGCAAAGTCTTCTCAAAAAACTCTGACACTGGCAATTCACCGAGTCAGCCATTAAAAAGAAGAAGAAGAAGTTGACTTTTTTGTTTGGTTTGATCCATGTGATTTCTGTGAAGAGTGAAGTTGACATTGATTTATCATACACACAGGCTAAGAAGAGATACTATGTACATCATACATTTCTGCTGAACATAATAATGCTCTCGTATCTCGTTTATAATTTTACAAAAATCGAGTAAAAATCAAATAGTAAACTAAAGTATACAACTAGAATATTTTTAAATGTGCTTCGGTTTTTAATTTACAAAACAGTGAAAGTAGTTTAGCGTGGCGGGTGGCCACCTAACTAAAAGAATTGAACATTTCGCCAAAGATTTCTCAGCGAAAAATATGTCAGCAGCAACTAAATGTGGCGGCACTGATACTAAACTGGCCAGTGATATGCAGTCTAATTGTAATAAAACCGATAATGTTAAGGCAATGAATGGAAAATCTGATTTACATAAAAATGGTTTTGTTCAAGCAAACAAGAGTAATGGTTATAATGTAAGTAGAATACTATGGCCTTTCTTTAGTAATTCATACGGATATTTTACGTACTAAACACGAAAGTCCGTCTGTTTGTCTGGTATCTCATGCACTCAATTACTTCAAATTGGCTAAAGACACTTTGGGTCATGCAAAAGGACATAGTCGCTGGTTGCACGGTCAAATTTTCATCAATCTGATCCATGAATCTGGTAAAGATTGACGAAAATTTGATTGTCTAACCCACGGATTGATCATATTTTTAATATGAACATTTTATAACCATCAATATTCCGTTAATCAGATTGATGGATCAGATCGATTAAAATTTGACCGTGTAACCGGTGACATAGACAATAGTTTCAATTGCAGCAAAATGTATGGTTGCAGACAGCATGTAGAGTTATAAAAAATAAAATAAGATTTTATCCTCGCAACTCCCTTAACCCATCAAGCCCTGTACAAGCACCGGTGATTGCGATAACAATAGAATACAATGGCAATTCCGAGAATCTCCGATCAAAGGCCCTTAGATTTATTCCCGTTATCTATTACTGAATTTTAAATTTGAAACAAAAAACTATACTTAATATTTTATTTATATATTTTTTTATTTATATATTATACATATAATGAATTATACTATATTTCAAATATTCGCAATTATTTTAAAGGAAAAAATTTAAATGAATTAATAATGAAACTAGTCATATGCGTGAAATATTTGGTAAAAAATTTTATACATAATTTCAAAGAATAATCATGATTCTTCCAGGCCACACTGATTAGGTGCTTTCCAATATTTTATTGATAGTAAAAAAAATAATAATATTATGTTCCTTCATTTTCCAAGACACATTTTTCTAACTGAGATCACTCTGGGTTTCAGTGTCATTAAATAATAGAAAGATCTTAAATCTAACTGCACAATTGTATTTTTTTCATTAATGCTTCAAGCCCCAAGCGGTCACCGGGGACCGCAATAACAATAGAAAGCTATTGTGTCTCGTTTCTCCACGATCTAGATTCTAGGTATTAATTTATTTTGTTTCAAGTTTTATCAAGCCCAAGTAATAAGTTTAAATAAGGTACACATAATCTGTGTTTTCAAATTAAAGCCATATAATTTTATTTTCCATTTTTGATTTATATACTATCAAGCATATATTTTTTCATGATTAAAACTATCATAATTATAATGTCCTTTACAAGGATTACAAATTTGTTTATAAAGTACACCTTTGCACTTATAACATTAGTATGGATTTTTATTGAGTCATTGACTCATGCTAACTTTGTTTGTTTTCCTTATTAAATTCCCAGATTGATATTATGTATTTCCTATGGTTTAACCTATACAAATTATCAGTTGTATAAATCGGCCTTGTGTTAATGGTTGCCTCTGTTATTTGAAATTTATTATTTTTTATTTGATTATTTTCTCCTAAATATAAAATAATATGTAGCAAACATTTTTTACAAATTTTAATACCTTCCAAGTAAAATTAGTTCCACTTAGTGCACACATATTATTTAAATTTTTACCTTAGTTTTTTGTTATCATTTAAGAGGTAACATACAGCACAATTTTCTTTCAGCTAACATGTAGTTGATACAAAGTGTATATTTTGGTTAGAGGATTATATTATGTGATTTGAATATTATTGTAGAAAATGTCATCTGGAGAAGAGGTGGTGCCATGGATGGATTGGTCACAGTATGATACATTTCCGGGTTCCTTTGAAAAGTGCTCAATATTGACAGCTGCGCTCACTCACTTTGGCCTGTATCTGCTTATGTTTCTTGGCTTTGTTAACCAACTCTTATTCAAGCCAAAAGTCGCGACAGAAAGAAATAGAGAGGTAAGTTTTTCTTCCAGAAAAATACTTGAACTAAAACTTTTGCTTCTTTTTATTTAATGAGAACTACATTGGCACTTACCTAGCCTACTATAACATTATGTTCTGTCTGTTTTCATTCCCTATTTTTATTCTCTGTGGTTTAATGTTTTTGCATGTTACCAACTGAAACTCATTAGTTGGAGGTTGTACACTCAGTTTCTCATCTGTTAAGTCCATCAATCTGGTAAGGATTGACCCGAAACTGAATGTCTAACCCACGGATTGATGGACTGATATTTTTTTTATACTATGTACATTTCAGCCATAAGTCTGGCGTCAATCATAGATTGATGGACTAAAATGATGTTGACCGTGCGTTTTAGGTTCATACGTACAAGTAAAACTATGCTCAATAAACTGCATAATATAATATTATGACTCGCGCGACACTGGTAACTGCCTCTACCTACACAATATGACTTTGAATAGATATTGAATGCTCTGAGAATATAACAGTAATTCTGTCTCATAGCTATGGTGTAATCGAAATACTGAGACACAGAATTTCATACAAACTTTGTGGTTTATAATATTATGTGGCTCGACTCGCTAGCAAGCCCTGTGTCATGTAAATAGTAAAAAGTAGAATGATGACAATGGTTTAAACTTTAATCAAATTGATTTGTGGCGTCTTACGTCGCGAATACGTTACGGTAGCTAGTCATGTGCAGCGGCATTGGAAAGCTATTTAGAGCAGATGGGAAGGTCGATCACGGACTGTTGCCCGCGTGGCACATCTCTAATTGAAACTAAACGATGTTTTAGGTCAATTAGCGTCATAAACGCAACATGGAATTTCCCAGAAGGAAGGAATAAGGACCGACTGCTTAAATAACATGTCCCAAACTGCGCTATTTTTTAAAATCAGTTCTTAATTAATAACTACAAAATATCACTTCATGTAATTGCCCCTAAAATTGATAGTATAATATGTGTATTGTATTGGGTGATAATCAATGTAACCACTGTCGGCTGACCTAATACGAAAAAATCTTATCTTTTTTCAATAACTGATAACTGTCGAGTTAAGAGAAAGTGCTGATTACAGCGGCTGTGACTCACCACTTCACAATCGAAGCATTGAATTTGTCAACCGCTAGACGTAGAATTATTGGTTACTAGCGACCCGCCCCGGCGTCGCACGGGTATAAAATGATTAAAATCGATAGCCTTCCGGATAAGGATCATTCCTTCACGTGGTCTACTACTTATCTGTACCAAATAACATAAAAATTGATCCAGTAGTTCGCGAGATAAGCCCTTTCAAATAATTTTCTCCGTTTTTTCCACATTTTCCTCTATTTCTTCGCTCCTATTAGTCTTAGCGTGATAAAATAAAGCCAATAGCCTTCCTCGATAAATGAGCTATCTAACACTGAAAGAATCATCAAAATCCGTTGCGTTATTTTAAAGATTAAAGGGAACAAAGGGACATGAGGGAAGAAAGCGACTTTATAATATGTATATGTTACGCTCAAAGACCGAAATCGCTCAATGAGCGAAAAAAAGGCTCACAACGCGTTGTGGTCAGCGTGGCTGTTTGCCACGATCTAATGAAAACGGCCACGACGCGTTCTGGCAATCGCAAAAAGTCCATAGGCTGATATGCTATTCGTTTTTCTTGATTGAATTAATCATCCATAGGTATGGAAGATTATATTTGAATTACCACGCGTACTACAAAATATTTTTTCTTTTACAAAATCACTGCATATCAAGTTTTTCATTATTACTTCAGTCGGAATTTCCAGGAATTGCTATTGTATTCTATTGTTGTCGCGATCACCGGTGCTCGCGCGGGGCCTGAAGGATTAATATTTGTAAAATATCCATAGTTCCATGATATCCGTACTAATATTATTACTGTCTGTCTGTCTGGCACAAAGTGCTATTGTTTGCTATTGTTTTTTTTTAAATATTAGGTAATCTGATCTTAATAAATAATAAGTATTTAGTTTTATTTTTATTTATGTTACGCTCAAAGACCGAAAACGCTCAGTGAGCGAAAAAATGGCTCACAACGCGTTGTGGTTATAGTGAATCGGCCACGACGCGTTCTGGTAATCGAGAAAAGCCACGACGCGTTCTGAGCATTTAAAAACAGCCACGACGCGAATTCGTGTTGTGGCCCTAATGAAAACGGCCACAGGAGTAATTTTATAGCGCCCAAGTGTATGCGCAATACACAAGAGCACTCTGGTTTCAATGAAACCAGGCCAGTTAAGCAGGAGTAATTTTTATAGTGCTCTTGGGTATTGCGCACACACTTGGGCACTATAAAATCATGGGCTCATGTGAAGCAAATACAGACTTATGATGTTTATAATAAAGCTGTATTTAAATTGCCAGGGTTACGCGCCGCTGTACAATCCGTTCGAGCAGTTTTTCTCCCGCTACGTGTACCGGCGCGTGCGACACTGTTTCAACCGGCCCATCTGCTCCGCGCCCGGCGCTGAACTCACCCTCAAGGAGCAGTGCACTGATGACTACAACTGGTCCTTCAGGTAACAAGTAATATCAAATATATGAACTAGGTTCCAGTCAGTAAATTACAGGTGAATATTATCTGCCACTGACAGAGACGTAGAGAGAAAGTTCGGAAAAATCAGAGTATATCTTTTGTTAGAGAGAGACGCAGCAAAATATTTATACATTTAAAGCTATAGTCAGGGAGCCTTAGAGCAAATTTTGATAAGACAAACAACATTTTTATCTGCGAAAAATCTTGAAAGTGGTATCTAACAGAGATAGAAAGGATTTCATACTTTGATTTGATGGTCCTAAAATATGGATTGTTCAATTTGTAGGACAATGTTACTCTTAAAGCGTCTCCCAGACAGACGCGGCCTGCGGTGGTGGTGGCGGTAGCGGTCAGTTAAATGGCTTGGCC
Source organism: Lysandra bellargus (assembly GCA_905333045.1). Lineage (NCBI taxonomy): Eukaryota > Metazoa > Arthropoda > Insecta > Lepidoptera > Lycaenidae > Lysandra > Lysandra bellargus. The sequence continues at coordinate 8,611,437 of HG995326.1, forward strand.
GCGTAGCCGCGTGTGTCTGTGTCGTTCCTAGAACTCTCAAGTCATCCAACTGACCGCCACCGCCACCGCCATCGCAGGCCGCGTCTGTCTGGGAGACGCTTAAATTATATAACTATCAACCTACCAATATAAAAAAATCAGCTGGTTAGGGTTCCGTTTTAGAGTTCTGTAATCGACAAAACTTGGTTAACTTATTACTTAGGACATGTTTCACCACTTCCTGATTAAGTGCCGGATAGGCTATCCACAACCTATTTGACAGATTCTCCATACCATCTGTCAAGTTGAATGGTGGATATCCTATCCGGGACTTATTAGAAGTGGTGAAACAGCCCCTTAGTATTTTTAGAGGACAACTACACAATGTTGTCTTTTTCTGATTCTATGTAACTAATTCGTTAAAAAGTCATAGACGCAGCCAGAAAGGTTGTCACAGCTCAACTGCTATTTGCATACTTTAATATATAATATAATAAATAAATAGACTAAAAGTTTCCTTAAAAGTTGTAAAATTCTAGTTTCATGTTTAATACCGTATTTTCAGGTTTACAGGAACAGAGAGGAGATGCATCAACCTGGGTTCATACAACTATCTGGGGTTCGCGGAGCCGGCTGGGCCGCGCGCGGACGCCGCCGCCGCAGCGACCAAACGCTACGGGCTCGCCATGGCGTCCTCGCGCGCTGAGCTAGGAACCACCGCACTGCATCGTGAACTGGAACGCACGCTGGCTGATTTTCTTGGTGTAGAGGTATAATATTGATCACGTGCTCTGGAGTATCCCGCATATTTTGAAATCAAAGAATCGTTTCATATGCATCAATCTTAAAGAGTTAAAAAAGCAAATTACACACGCGTGAACAAATCCACATGAATTATGGTACTAAAATTATGTAACTTATACTAAAGAAGAATGTGCCAATTTTTATTCGATGATACCAAAAAAATCGTTTATAATTTCTTGATCTAATAATATCGTTCTATAGGATTGCTGCGTGTTCGGCATGGGATTCGGGACAAACGCCCTGGGTTTGCCCGGGCTGCTATCGGCCGGTACGCTGGTCCTCAGCGACGAGAACAACCACGCATCTCTTATCCTGGGTCTTCGCCTGGCGCGCGTCACCGTGCGAGTGTTCAAACACAACGACGTGCGCCACGCCGAGCGCCTCGCCAGAGACGCTATTGCCGAGGGAATGTGGAAGCGAATTGTGCTGGTGAGAAAAACTTTAAAACCGTAACTGTTTTTTAACCCATCAAGCCCCATAAACTCACCGGTGAACGAGACACAATAGAATAACAATAAATTTCCAAGAATACACGATCGAAGGATATGGCAACAAAGTGCAAGTGTATTCGTGAATCTTCGCTCCGTCATTGTTTAAACGAGTTCCTGATTACTCAATATTGACCTGTAACCTCAAGAGATTAAGTGTTAGTTTATAAATATTTACACGAATATAATTATACAAGATCTGCTTGTCTTTTCTCTAGCACATAAATGTCATATTATGACAAATAGACAGCGGACCTTGAATCGCTATATGCTAGCAAAATATTATATTCATTAATAAGAACGCTTATCCTAATTAGGTCGTCGAAGGGGTGTACAGCATGGAGGGGTCCGTGGTACCGCTGGGCGCGTTGGTGGCGCTGAAGAAACGCCTCGGTCTCCATCTTTATTTGGACGAGGCGCACTCGATCGGCGCTATGGGGCCTACGGGACGCGGCGTCACGGAGTACTGTGGAGTATCGCCGAAAGACGTCGATGTCCTTATGGGTACATTCACGAAGAGTTTTGGCGCTGCCGGCGGGTACATAGCGGGTCCGAAGCGCTTGGTGGATCGCGTGCGGTCGGCTGGGCACGCACACGCGTACGCACATTCCATGGCCCCGCCCGTCGCCGCGCAAGTGTTGGAAGCGACGCGCGCGATAGCCGCGCCTGAGGGACAGAAGCGCGTACGCACGTTGAGAGAGAACACCCACTACTTCCGTAAAAGGTTATTAGCTATTCCTTTTGCATGCAGTAAAATATAGAAGCAGCACTACTATCACTTTTTTGTTACATCCTCTATATTATGCTATTATTCGAGATATTACGATACATAATACATTACATATTGGAATTTATCCTTGCAGGTTGCGTGCGATGGGAGTGATTATACTTGGTCACGAAGACTCGCCTGTTGTACCAATGTTGGTGTACACATTTAGCAAGATGGCAGGTACCGTAGAAAGGCTCACTGCGCGGGGAGTAGCGACCGTCGGTGTGGGCTTCCCGGCTACGCCACTCAACAAGGCTAGAATACGGTAGGTTATATTGTGATGAACTTTATTAAGACTTTGTCTTAGATTAATAATTGTATTGCAATATAAGTGCAAAATAAATTACATATACATTATTAAGAAATTTGAGTACGACTACATGAATTTGATTTATGGATGGTATCAATTTGGCGTTACTTACAAATACAAGTACTTTAGAAGTCAAACAATGTTACTTACAATAAGTTATCTATTTGCAGATTCTGTCTATCAGCGGCTCATACTCGGGAACAGTTGGATCGCTGTCTCGATGCCATCGAAGAGGTGGTGGACGAAGTGGGTCTCCGCTACTCCCGCAAGCACCCGCGCACGCACTAGCGTCGCGCACGCACGCCAGCGTACACGCACGTAAATACCGACATTTCTATAAACAGATTCCGATTAGCATTAAATTACACAGTTTATTGTGTATATGAAATAGGGTAATAGCACAAATTAGTATATTTTGGAAATTATAATATACTTGGATCTTGGAAGTGGACAAAAACGAAACCAAAAGTTCCCACTCTGGCGCGACTGCTTTTCGGGAAACATGCGAAAAGTCTCAGTGTTTTTAGTTTTGTTATTCTTTTAAAAGCTATTTAGCTACAAGTCACACCGCCGTACTCAGACATTTAATTATGATTAACCTACAATTTAATGAAGAATTTGACAGATAATATGAATATAGATGTGGCTGCTGTCAAAATTTAGAATTAATTACAATTAAGTAGTTAATGTTGCACTCTGAGTGCGTCAGACAGACAACAAAAACTTTATCTGGTAATAAAAGAACTTACCTTTCTTCGGCGGTCGGGTATATAATTTTCGACAATAATTAGATTGAATGCACTGTTACACATGGGCGTAGCGAGGTACGGGCAGAGGGGTGTCAGCTGCCCCCCCTACAAGAGCGATCGGTCGCTAATACTCACGAGATTCATACCTAAACGTGGAGCGGAGAGAGTAGCGTGGTAAGAGGGGAGGCATTCAATCTCAGTTCGCTCGCTCATATTTTGTTTTTAATTTTTACCTCACCTTCAATACTAGTAAGACACTCATAGGATTTTTTAATTTGTCCTCTTCCCTCCCAAAGACCTATGGTCTATAGGAATAGAGAATCCTGACTACGCCCATGCTGTTACATAGTTTTTTATTGTTAAGATATATCTGCATTTGAACATATTCATAATCATTGAGAACTTCTTAAACTAATCTACTGGCCCCTACTCAGTGATTCTCTTCAACACCAATTAAAAAAAACCAGGTAAAACTGTTTTATTAGTACATACATACCTATTGTTATTATCACTATGCTGGTTTACCATTCTCTCTCGGTAAATAAGGATAATTGTTGTTATTGTAGAACATAGATAATTATAAGCTTATAAAGTGCCTATCAATAAAGCATTTACTTGTGGTTAAAGGTACAATATTGTAACGTGTTAACTTTTTTCATATTATAACTTATCATAACATTTAGGGCTTCCACACTAAACTGCGAATTCGCATCGCATCGCATCGTCATGTCATTTTTATTAGGGTTCCGTACCCAAAGGGTAAAAACGAGACCCTATTACTAAGACTTCGATGTCTGTCTGTCCGTCTGTCTGTCTCCAGGATGTATCTCAAAAACCGCTACAGCTAGATTTCTGATATTTTCACAGAATGTGTATATCTGTTGCCGCTATAACAACAAATACTAAAAACAAAATATAATCAATATTAAAGGGGGCTCCCATACAACAAACGTGATTTTTTTGTCCCTTTTCGCTCTATATCGATAACGGCAACGGATAGGCACTTGAAAATTTCACAAAATCCTCAATTTTATGTTTACTTTAATAATTAATAACAAAATTGAAATAAAATTAAAATTTAAGGGGGCTCTCATACATAAAAACAAAAACATAACATATATATGTTACGCTCAAAGACCGAAATCGCTCAGTGAGCGAAAAAATAGCTCACAACGCGTTGTGGTCACAGAGAAACAGCCACGACGCGAAATTCGCGTCGTGGCTCTAATGAAAACGGCCACGACGCGTTCAGGCAATCACAAAAAGTCCATAACGCGAAATTCGTGTCGTGGCTAATATTATGCTATTCGTTTTTCTTGATTTGTTCTTGATTGATTAATCGTCCATAGTTATGGAAGATCAAATTTGAATTACTACGCGTACTACAAAATATTTTTTCTTTTACTAAATCACTGCATAACGTGTTTACCATTATTATTTATAAAATATCCATAGTTCCATATTATCCGTACTAATATTATTACTGTTTGTCTGTCTGGTGCGTGGTAATTCAAATTTGATTTTCCATAACTATGGAAGATTAATCAATCAAGAACAAATCAAGAAAAACGAATCACGTATCAGACACGACACGAATTTCGCGTTGTGGACTTTTTGTGATTGCCAGAACGCGTCGTGGCCGTTTTCATTAGAGCCGCGACGCGAATTTCGCGTCGTGGCTGTTTCACTGTGACCACAACGCGTTGTGAGCTATTTTTTCGCTCACTGAGCGATTTCGGTCTTTGAGCGTAACATATACATTATACATATAACGGTACGGAACCCTTCGTGCGCGAGTTCGACTCGCACTTGGCCCGTTATTATGAACTTTGTCGCAAATATTTGCGATGCGAATTCGCAGTTATGTGTGGGAGTCCATAGTGTTACGAATTTGTAACATATTTGGTTGACGGGCTGTTGGAAAAAGGGCTGGTGTCTGTGGGAAGCTAATATATTATATTGTTCTATACTTTTTATTCCTAAACTCTCAACACTCTGATCTTCTTCATATCAGAGCAAAGTTTCAGCTTGTCTTATCTTCCTTTAGTTACTAGCTTTGGAGTTTGGAGCTAATTATCATTAATTATTGTTTTGTTTTCTAATAATAATCAAGTGTGGCCTTTTGAATGACACTTGTAATTGCATTTAAAGTTGATAATGGAGTAGACGCTTTTGTTTCACTATATTTGAGTCTGTCTTTAGGTATAATATTATGGATATTTTAAGATATAATTCAATTTAAGTACTTTAACAATAGCTTGGAGAAATGAAACATATCGTTCAGTATTTAAAGTCTTACCTCCAATATTATTACAAACTGTTAGTGTAATAAGCTACCGAGACAATAGTATTTTAATTCGTATAGCACGTTATACTAAATATACTTATCTGTATATTATATTTTATATTTTGTGAGTAAAATATTGTTTATGTATGATTTTAAGTTGTAGAAGGTACTATTTTTAATTTTGCAGATGTGACAAATTATTGATATTTTTTCTTTTATTACATTATATTCTAATAAGTAGTAAAAACCTGCCAAAGTTTCGGAATATAGTAATAATATAAGTTTTTTAAATTTTTTGTAGTATTCTCAAGTACAATTCCAATTTTTCTCTTATATTATTAACTAAGTAAATTTAAAAAATTTATAGTAATTATAATTATACGCATATTAACAAATCTTAAATATTTCAATGGAATCACTATGCAATCAACAATAGTACCAAATTGCACTGAATAATATCTATTTACTTGAGCTATAATAATGAGACACGTTAGGAGTATTTAATACTTTGTAGTAAATTATCTTCATAATCTACATTCTTCTTCAAAACTGTTAATTAATACACATCTATATTATTCTTAAGCAAAACCTAAAATCCATATAATTCCATTGAAAGATTTGCTTTTATTGCACTGCTTCGAATAAATCGAATAAAACGCTAGAAACTTTTAATGTAAGAATTCTAGGAGTTGACGTACGATATTCAGAGACTCTCCACATTTTTATACAAAATATTATTATCCATACAAAATTTGCAAAATTGTTTTTATTGAGCAGTTTAGCTCCAACAACTATCGAATGGATGCTTTTGCATCTCATGCATAGTTTTACTGTCGATTTTGTATGCGGACGTCACTGATATGGTGCGTCAATGTTTCTAGGGGACCATCTTGTGATGCCTATACTAAGGTCTAGACTCTAGGGAATACCCTAAATATTGGGTATTCCAACCACAAGCTCGCGGCCGCGCCGCTGTTGTTATGTTTCAAAGAATATTAGTCATTATGGTCACATTATGTTGTACACAATAAATTATTTTTATCACACTTTGAATTTTGTTTTATACACCATATTGAATCCAAGTTATAAGATATTTGACAAAACAATTGTAAAGCGAGTTTTTGTAGTTTTACATTATAATAATTTAGAAACATTTCTGTGGATGGTATTACACTACATATCGAACTATATAAAACTCTAGTCGAAGACAAATGCGGCGGTCTAAACTTTTGCCTTTGTTACTATGCAGTAAGGTTCTTGGTAATCTAACTTGAATAAAGATCCTAAATTAGTTTAATACCATCCAAAACCTAATAAATCTGTACTTGTAATAATCGATGCTATCTGATATATTATCTACCAAGCCATGGGAAAGAGGACAAACTACATGGCTCTTATCGTGTCCTGAATCTTTTTTTACTTGTTGGAAAAATTGAACTTGCAATTGCAATCAAACTTTATTCACTTGTTGCATAGAACGGTAAGCCACGTACTGATATTAAATAATATGTAGCAGCAGAATAAATGGTTTATTGTTACCGAGGCCTTTACGTAGCAGAAAATACTCGGTACCTATTAACCTACATAAAATAACCTTTACTCTTCCATGAATCATTGTTTGCGACTTGCTTATGGCTTAGTTTTAAAAATTAATAATTAAAATACCAAGTAATATAGACTGATAAATCCAACAATAATGATGATAATAGAGGTTACAACCAGAAGACCCTGAAGTCTTATATTTAGTGATTAGAGACATAATATAAAACAGCAGAGCTATAGAACATATGGATATGGCAATTTTTCTATGATTTCCCTTTTATGCTGTTAGCATAGTCGAGTCGCAGAAAAGAGAGAAAAACGTCCAAAGTCTATCCCAACATGTCCCTTTCACACGCACCCGAAAAATATATTGCCTATTGATACCACATGCACATTGCACTGTATGTCTATCGTCTAGTGAACTGTATATATTTTAGCGCTCGTGTAAAAGAAACAAGCAGCTGCAGACAATGGCAGAATTTCTCTTTAACTGGGGGACTTAATCATCTATAATCTATATAGTAGTAAATTATAAGCAGAAAATAACCATACATTTACTTATTTTGAAAAAACATTCAAAAGCCAATACTTTATTATAATTTAATTCACGACTTACAGTAACCCACCCATATTTATAATACGAAGATAAGATTAGCGAGCCTCGTCTTCCAGAAATGTGGACGATGATTCAATAGTTTATCGATTGCCTCGATACGTACTGATAAACAATATCTGCAGATAACATGTGCCCGTTTCAGGACTGAGCCCGTAAGCCGCTGCCCGTTGCGGCGCACCGCATATTTCGCACGAAAATTCCAATCACGAATTTCTGTGAACTTTTGATAGCGCGAATGCCTACGTCCCGCGGTTTGTCGCTCAGTTCAAAAGTTCGTTCGCAAGTATTATGTGGTATATAATTAGTTTCATCAATTAATTCGTGCATAATTGTAATCTGCACTCGTGTTGTGTAAATTTTTGTGAAGTGCTTCGATATCTATGACTAATTAGATACGACTGATTGTGATTATTGACTTACATGTGTACGATATGTTTGAATCGAGTGTGAGCGGTGTAACTTGTTGAGATTTGTTAAGGTTTATGAATTATGTGGTAGAGAGCCATGCAGTTGTTCTGGGTGTGTTTGAGTGCGGCGCTGTACGCGGCGGGCGAGTGCACGAGCGCCGACGACACTGTGACCGTCATACAAAAGGGGTGAGATATCGAATGCACTTTAATCCTTATCGAACTACTTGTAGGTGATTTAATATGCTCGAACATATTTTGTGCGAGAGCGCGGTGTTATTAATAATTTACCAGTATTTACGATACGATATTATGGTGTCAAAGGAAAGTTTTTTAAAAATTTCTTTAAGCGGAGGTAAGGAACTATTACAAAAATTACCTAAAAATATTTTTTTAGGTAATTTTTGTAACATACATACTTATTACTATTTTAACGATTGTATTACAAAGTTCACTTTAGTTTCGTTAATGTCAATCATACCTATGTATTGTGCACTGGATAAGTTTATCTGAGGGCGTATAATATAATAATTTTTAATAAATCCTTGAGGAAAACACGACTGTTGTTTTAAGGTAAACATGTATGACTAGCGTCTACGCCGCGCGTCTCCAGATGGACCTGTCTATTCTTGGATTTTTTTTGTTAAAAGTTGCTCTACAACATTTCATACGGAAATAATTTTAGAATTGATTTTTAATAGTGCAACAATTTATTGTTAGAATATTTATATACTTTTAAAAGTCTGCCATGTAATAAATTAAACAAATATATGTATAGTATAGCCAAGTGGACTTGTCACTTGGAACAGGAAATGTTTTGTTGCGTCAAAATTAGTCCACGCAACAAACACTGATAAAAGTGCGAATCGTACGCCAAAACGGCGTTGTTTTGATACTGATAATAGTTGTGATTGCGGGGACGTCCACTAACAAGTTTTAATATCACTTATCTTCGTAGGCTGGTCAAGGTCACTGACATAAAAGCTTCCTGTTGCTAGTCCAGTTCCATAGTGCTTTATACACTAGGGCCTACTGGCTCCAGTCTGGGTTAGTTTATTTTTTTCGTTCTTTGTAGTTAAAAAATTAAAGATATTTAACAAACGATTAGTATAACCTGGACTAGCTCCTAAAGCATTAGAAGTCTAGGGACCTCTATATGAATTGCATTTGTCGGAGCTCTACAGCTAATTTTAATACGGCTTCATGAATATTAGAAACCCATACTACAACCTGTAGATAGATAGCATACGCTCCTTTAGTTACTCCATGGAACTTTATACCTACAATGGCTTTCGTTCCTTGTAATATGTACATTTTAAACATTTGTTTGATGAATCGCTTAATCAAATTACTATATTCTTTTCAACGATCTATGTTTCAGGTTAAGTTTCAACGAAGTCCATGTGCTACCTCTAAACAGTTCTGTTGAGTACATTCTCTATTTCAAGTCGGTAAGTTTAAGAGTTCGTATACGAAATTTTGCCGATTTCGCTCATTTAACAGACGTGATTTAACAGTTAAAATACAGTATTTCTATAAATTTTAATGCACAACATGTAAGATCATTTCAATTATAATATAGTGTTGGAGCTAGATTTTTTATTTTTTTTAAGTATCTTTAAATAATCCAACTCAAACCCGCGACAGTTTTGTGATTTTTGCTGTAAAAGGTTTAGAATATCACCTTTTTATGGATTGTATTGACGTCTTAACGGTATGAAAAAAATACAATGTACTGTTGAGAAAGTCGTCTATAAAGTGTTGGAATTACTTTTTATCACTTCAATATAAAAAACCCTTTAAAAACAGAAAACCTCTATCTGCCCGCTAACTTGGCGATCGTCCTTTTTCACCTGGCATATGAAAGACGGGCGTGAGTGTGAAGAGAGCAGTAGAAAAGAGAGGACGGGCTCTTAAGATTTTCATATAATACTTATATAGGTATTATTCTAATTTACACTAAGCAAAATCGTGTAGATTTCTCTATTTCCCACTTATTAGCTATTAGACAGAAACACCTCGACAACATAATTAACTACTAGCGACCCGCCCCGGCGTCGCACGGGTATCCATAATTCCATACTTAATATTATAAATGCGAAAGTGTGTCTGTCTGTCTGTCTGTTTGTCTGTCTGTCTGTCTGTCTGTCTGTCTGTCTGTTACCTCTTCACGCTCGAACGCCTGAACCGACTTTGAGTCCCGAGAAAGGACATAGGATAGTTTTTATCCCGAAAAAATGTCCCGAAAAACGCTATGCCTATATTTTATCTATTTATGACTGAACTGCCACATGTCACACATCTTCTTTACATTCTATGTTTTTTCTTTTTTTTAATATACAGAATTCTTTTTTTCATGAAAGTGTGCATGAAAAAAAGAGCCACAAGCCCCAAGCGGCCACATCCGGCCGCGATAACAATAGATAAGCTATTGTGTCTCATTTTTCCACGATCGATGGGTTAAATATTATTTTGGTGTTTTAATATCAGGTTTTGCCTTTGAAGTAATATTGCGTTGTATATTTTCAGCCGGACAGCAACAAGCTACAGCCGAGCGTGCTGTGGGCGCACACCACCGCCGGCGACGACACGCACCCAGTCCTCATCACAGTACGCCAGCGCTCAGGTAACCTCTTATTGTACCATCGAGAAAATTGATTTCTAGGCAGTTGACGCACCTACGTCATTTGGTCGGCTTTTGTCAATTCAATGTTAGCTGAGATCGGTCGGCTGGGCTTGACGTAACGCGACCAAATTACTTATAAGGTCCGCCATCTGCCTAGAAATCAACTTCTCTGATAGTACTTATACTATTCGCTCTACAATTATATACAGGGTGTAATATAACAAGGTGATAACACTTTAGGTTTAGTAGGGCTCCCTGAGATAATATCAAAAGGTTTTTCGTGGTTGGATACCGCTGTCGTAGCCGCTGTCGATCCTGACGGCATAGGAGATGCAGTAGTGGGAATGTGTGGTGAGCCAAACCCTAAAGTATTATCACTTTGTTTTACACACATATTCTTAAAAGTATAATGAAGATGTTATGTGCATGCGTACAGATAGATGCGCACGCACACATTCAAAACAATATTGGTAGTCTCCTAACCCCTCCAGAGGTTCATTAACAGTCTGAGGTCACATGTATTGGAAAAACCTGTGGTAAGAACCAATCGTTTGTTATCGTTTCGCAATTAAAAATAACTGAGCTTCTTGCACTTACTCGCGTACTAAGAAATTATTTTTACCCTCCTACTAATAAGCATATTATTATAATTGTAATAGTACTCTAGCTTTGTCTCTCAAGTAGGCCTTGTATATTTTTTTGTATATTTTTATTAATAATTGTGTAAGGTTAAACTATACTTGTGCGTACTTATTTTGCAATGTGTGTTTGAAGGTGCTCTGACATGGCAGCTGCCGTACAGGTCGGAGGGTCAGGAGCTGAACGAGTTGGAACGGACACTCTGCCCCGACGACACTGCCGAGCGCCGGGGCGATGATGATGGCTGTGGTAATTTTGACATTCTCAATGTTACCTTAGACCTCACTCCTCTGTTACATTTTAGGGTATAGTTTCAGTTGATACTTTTACGCGAGTGTGGGTAGATTAATGTATGATCTCACACTGAACAATTTTTGTATTGTTTCTGCCAGATACATTGGTATGAGGTAGAATGTAGATATTATGTATGTTCTACATATTATACCAGAGGAACATTCTAAAACTAATAGTAAAACCAGAGCCACAACAATTTAAGAAGTTGTACTGTCAGTATAAAAAGATATAAAAAGTTTAAGCGTCAAAATTGTGATCATAAACAATGAAGTTAATGTAAATCAAATTTACTTATTAATGATTCGAAGAGATTCGATTGGCTTTTGAGATATCAGACTGCACCTGCATACTATACTATCACATGACAACACTAAAAGAACGCCCCAATGTAAAATACAATTTGTCGGTACCATGTCAGCAATGTCCTTAAACTACACACTAATTTCCTAAAACACTATCTTGCAGTTCCTGAATGGGGTTCGTTTTCGTTGCACGTGTCAACGTCGTGTACTAGCACGTCGCTCAGCATGCGCGCTTCGCAGGCGACCACGTGGCATATGACCATTGACACGCCGCTCACCGTCGCAGCCACACTTGTGAGTAACACCATAAGTTAGAGAGAGACAGTCCTGTCGGTTTCCAGATTCTCTGATGAGTATAGTTATCATGAATATAGGAATCCAAATTTTCCCAATCTATATTAATATTATAAATGCGAATGCGTAACTGTTATAGTCCGCGCGGAACTAGTTGGCCGCGCCTTAGTGTCTAAACACACTAGGCTGAATTACGCCGGCGTAAATTCCATCCAAACTCATACAAAATACGGGCGGAACGCGAGAGACGACACACTATTCCGTCGCGTATTTGTATGCGTTTGACATTTGCGGCGGAATTTACGCCGGCGTAAAAAAAATCGTTTTATTTCTGAATAAATTTGAATCAAATGTTTTCAGAACGTTGAGCTACATGTTGCCTACCACCGGTTCGGGAACTAACCCGGCAAAAAGAACCGGCGTAAGAAACTCGCACGGGGCCACTTTTTACTAAAAAAAGTGTAAAATTAGTCTTTTAAAAAAATAAAATTTACAATGTAAATAACTTAATCTAATACATTATAGAAAGTCAACATGAATACACAATTGTAAGTCACATATAATAAAATATGTAGAAGCAGCAGCAAGCAGCCATCCTACTCCCAAGATCCATCCATCATTTAGGAAATCATTTGGCTTTGGCACACAAACGTTCTTTAATTACTTTTTTAAATTTATTAATTGATAAATTTTGAACGTTTTCTGGGATTTTATTGTAAAGGCGTATACATTGACCTTTAAAAGATTTACTTATTTTGCTAAGTCTGATCACTGGTATTTCCAGCTTGTGCCTATTTCTAGTATTTCTGCCGTGACTATCACTTTTAGTTTTAAATTTAGTTAGATTCTTTCTAACATACAACACATTATCCAAAATGTATTGAGAAGCAACAGTTAGAATACCAATTTTTTTAAACTTTTCTCTCAGAGATTCAAAAGCTGACATTTTATAAATTGAGCGTATAGCTCGCTTCTGCAGCACAAAAATTGTATTGATGTCGGCAGCGTTTTCCCATAAAAGGATACCGTAAGACATTCTACTGTGAAAATAACTAAAATAAACTAGTCTTGCCGTGTCTTCATCAGAAATTTCCCTAATTTTTCTGACTGCATATGCTGCAGAACTGAGCTTACCTGCAAGGTTAGCAATATGAGGACCCCACTGTAATTTACTATCTAATGTAATGCCTAAGAATATAGTGGAGTCCACCAAATTCATTTTCTCATCATTTAATTGTAAATTGGTTGTAGGCAAGTCCTAACATTGGGCAAAGTAAATTTTAAACATTTGGTTTTCTTAGAGTTTAAAAGTTATTAACATTAAACCAATGTACTATTTTTGAGAGAGCACTATTTACCTCGTCGTAATTTGACTGCCGTCGCTTCACTTTAAAAATAAGTGAAGTGTCATCAGCAAAAAGTACTATCTCATTATCCTTAACTAGATAAGGTAAGTCATTAATATAGATGAGAAAAAGAAATGGTCCCCTGTGGTACACCTAATTCTATTTTGGTCCCATTGGATCTTTTGCTATTAACTTCAACCCTTTGAGTCCTATTTTTGAGGTAAGAAGTCAAAAGGCTGAGTGCTGAGTCCCTTATGCCATAATGGTGCAATTTTCTGACTAAAGTAGCATGCTCGACACAGTCAAATGCCTTAGAGAGGTCATAAAAAATACCTAAGGCATCCTGTGACTCCTCCCAAGCTTCAAATATGTTACAAAGAAGACCTATACCAGCATCCGTTGTGAAACGACCCTTAGTAAAACCGTATTGGTTATTGTGTAATAAATTATTTAAATTAAAATGTAACAGTAATTGCTGTAAAATTATTTTTTCAAATATTTTACTAGGAGTCGGTAAAATCGAAGTAGGCCGGTAATTAGTCGGATCTGATTTAATTCCCGCTTTGAATAAAGGTATGACCTTACTGTGCTTCATTAAGTCAGGAAAAACACCACTCCTAATGCAGTCTATCGATTTAATAATTTTTGTAAACATGCCCCAGAGATCAGTAGTATTTTTAATATTCAACAATTTAAAGGTATCAATAATATCTCTAGGGCTAATTTCCCTAAACTTAAAATTGACATCACATTCCTTTACATTGTCTCTGAGTAGCTTTTCAGCAGCTTCTGGTGAGGAATTTAGATTTTTCGTAGTTGAGACCGGAATGTCAGCAAAAAACTACTGTACTCGGCGAAACATGGCGGTAGCGGTCATTAACTCCCTGTCAAAAACTTGTTACTTTCATAGACATAAGAAACTAATAAGGACACGAAATGACAACAAAAGAAACGAGACTGCCTTCAAAATTTGCAAAACAAAAATGGCGGATTTTACTAGAGATGTCACTGAATAATAAAAAAATATCAATATCGATACTTTTCCAAATAATAGTAGACATAACATACATAAATTATGAAAATCTGGTGATCTCTGCTCATTTTTATAGAAGTAAAGACTCGCATTAAAATATAGTAGATGATTTATTAGGGTTCCGTCAAACCCAAAGGGTAAAAACGGGACCCTAAGGGCGTTTGTGCACTACACGGAATTTTACCGTCCGGCGTTCGGATTTCTTATGCAGGCACTTCACATGGCTATTTGTATATGCTATTGGCTATTTGTTGTATTTGGCAAAATTATTGACGAATACACAAACCAGCAAATGTAGGCAAATACGGTCCTCCACACATGGACGTCAAATACCAAACTTTTACTTCATTTTCTTTACTTATTTGACTCCTCTCTCTCACACTCTCTACACTATTTGACTCCTTTGATGTGCGTCAAAAACCGACAAAGGTGTATTTGTTGTATTAACGGATACGTGTATTTGGTATTGGTCATATTTGTCAAATAGACAAATAAGTCCAATATTTGTCAAGCATACCCTCTACTCATGGTGATTGTTTGGCGAATACATCAAATACGCAAATACAAATAGCCATGTGAAGTGCCTCCATTACATTTTGATATGGCAAACGTGAAAGTTATGAACGCCGGACGGTAAAATTCCGTGTAGTGCACAAACGCCCTATTACTGAGACTTCGATGTCTGTCCGTCTGTCCATCTATGTCTCCAGGCATGGGCACCGGCAGAAATAATTTCCAAGGGGTGCAGATTTCAGTTTTCTTTATTTACTTTTTACGAACAACGATGTATTGTTTTTCAAGGGGTAATCCTTTATAATTTGCCACCTGTCTCTTCAAAAAGTCTTTAGGGCCAGCACAGTCTTCTAATAGCAAAGACTGCTCATTATTAATTAAGTTTTTATTTTTCAATTCAGTAATCATGTTGCTAAGTACTGCTATTTTTTTTCCGTCTTCTGACTATGGCTTTCAAGCTTTTTACTTTCAACTTCTATCATTCTGCAAACGAATCTGAAAAGACATGTTCATTATTTTAAAATAAAAGTAAAGAAAAATAAGAAGAAAATTTAAACATATTCATCAAAAAAAAAAATGAAAAGAGAGTGAAACCGTTATCGCCATTTTTACGGCAAGATGTAGATTGCCCAGTACTTTTAATCTCTAAACTAAATAGATAAAAAACGCTCGTCGTGCCTTTAAAACAATATAAAATTATACTTCATAATATTAAAACATAAATTTAATAAGGATTATTTAAAAAATAAAAATTACTAATATTTTTTATGAAAGTAGTACGTATGTAATATGTTTATTTTTTCATTAAAGTTAGTAAATTAACCAATGATTTCGATAAACACTAAACTGTGCTCCTCGGGCTGTGGTTGGGACCATTAAGACTCCTTTTGAAGCTTTGGCCGGAGGCTGCAATATAAATGACTTTGTAAAAGATTTTTAGCATCAACCCCTATAAGGACACCGGCGATCGCGACAGCAAAAGAATAACAATAGATTTTCAAGAATCCACGATCCAAGGATATTTTTATTACACCAAATGGCAAATCTATTGTAGGGCAGTTATTATAAAAAAAAGCACCAAATTGTGAAATTTTTGCGTGTCGTTTCGATACTGCAGCTTACAATTTATTATATATAAAAGAAAATGAGCTAGAGAGGATTAAAAACTTGATGTTAATTTGAAGATAAAGAACTAATAAACTATTCGATACCTCAGACCAATAAAAAAAGAAAGACGGAGTATTTACAGATAATGGCGTGAAGTCGCTGTCGATCATTGTGTGCGTCACGCCTAGCATAAATACGCTAGGCGTGCGCTTGTGTGCAAAAAAATAATGTTGCCAACTCAGGGTTTCAGATTGTCAAACTCCCATCCTGTTGCAGTCTTATTATACTACTAAGTAATGACTACAAAAGTTGCTATCAAACTAGATTGTTAATCATCATTCATTAGTAATTGCTGAAAAAAGTAAATACTTAAATATCTATATTTAATAAATTATGTGTTTCAACTAGGAACAGACAGACAGACATACATACATACAGACAAAAATTGTAAAGAATGTTGTTTGGTATATGCAGTATGTATCGTATACAGATTAACATGCAAATAGTAAAAAAGTCTTTCAATACTACAAACAGACACTCCAATTTTATTTATATTAATAGATTTTAAATGAATAACGAATTTTAGGTTAAAAATAAACATTTGTCAGGATAATACAGCACGTAATAATATTTTTCCCCTATTATGGGGAAAAATATCTTGCGACAAGCATGCAGCACTGATTGAGGTTCTGTGTTCTGAGACTCCCGAGACAATTTTTAAAACTAATAAATTAAATTCGTTATTTCGGTGGTAATACATAAATATTCAACTAATTACTTGTGAAACGTAATCCCACAAGGTTTCTTTTGAGCACAAGAATTGTTTTTGCACCATTTAACGATGCAGGACGGCATATTTTGATATTTCTTGACACAGATGAAAACGACATGCGCCGTCACTCGTTGAAACCGGAATGGCGGGTGGCCGGCTTCCTATGGCCGTATCGGCTTCCTATTGCCTGCCTCACCGCGTAGCATGGATGGCTCTGTCTATCTTTTTTTATTGGTCTGAGTTCGATACCAACAAATAACACATCAACTTACATTAGCTAACAAAAAATTCTATTTTTAAAATGTTCATAAAATTCGCGTCATTGTCCTGCGCATTGTTTGTTTTAAATGCCTTGCCGATATACTGTACGTGACGGGTTGAAACCACGTTGAAACCTATTTTGCGATATAATCTGCTGGCTCACTTTATTTGATCGCAGTGCTTTGGTGTGGATAGAGGTCTTCGTTTTATGCAGGTGGGTCTTTGAAATACGTTCTACAAAGATTTCCAAATAAGACGTCATTTACCTTTCTCGATGTGTGCCAACATTTGTCTGTTTTTCACTACTTTTTTTTAAACCAAGTTATAAAGGCCCGCAACATTTCTAAGTTCTTGATAATTTTCTTAGTTTTCTTTATATCAATACTTAATTATAAACGAATTTAAGTGAATCCGTCATTTTCCTGAACGTCATTTTCCTGAATAGCCCTAAAAAAATAATGACGATCATTCAGAATAATGACCAAATCTGTAACTGCATTTCTGGAAAACAGGGACAAATATATCGAATCGATGCAATGTTGATATTACAATTTATGCAATGCAATGTTGATATTTGACACATTTTCGAAAAGTAGTAGTAGAATCAGTGAACTTTTAACTAAGTAGAATAGTAAGAAAAGTAGTAAAAATGTTATCTACACTTCAATATTATAAAGCAGGAGAGGTTGTTTGTTTGTTTGAACGCGCTAATCTCAGGAACTACTGGTCCGATTTGAAAAATTCTTTCAGTGTTAGATAGCCCATTTATCGAGGAAGGCTATAGGCAATATTTTATTGCGCTAAGAATAATAGGAGCGAAGAAATACAGGAAAATGTGGAAAAAACGGGGGGACATTTTTGAAAGAGGGCTTATTTGAACACACTAATCTCAGGAACTACTGGTCCGATTTGAAAAATTCTTTCAGTGTTAGATAGCCCATTTATTGAGGATGGCTATAGTCTATATTTTTTCACGCTAAGACTAATAGGAGCTAAGAAATAGAGGAAAATATGGAAAAAAACGGGGGAAATTATTTGAAAGGGCTTACCTCACGAGCTACTGGATCAATTTTTCTGTTATTTGCTACAGATAACTGATAAGAATTAAGAAATTGACCACGTGAAGGATCATAGGCTTTTTTTTTTGTGGACTAATTTGTCTGTGAAATACTTATCTAATTTACGCGAGCGAAGCCGCGCGGAACGTTTGGTAACAAAATATTATTTGAGAAATAATAAATATCAGAATTATTATTTAACAGTGAGTACATTTTTTAAATGCAGGTGACTCGAAAAGGTAGAATATACTTTTTTTAAAGGTAGATTTTGGTACTTATTAGCTATATTTTAGGGAATACATTTTTATAATAAATCAATACTTTTACTAACATACAAGTTTTATTGAAAATCCTATTTTTTACTTATAATAATAATAATAACCCACACACCGGTTTCGGTGACGGTGGCTGGTTTCATTGATATCAGGCCAGTTACGCAGGAATAATTTTATAGGGCCCAAGTGTGTGCGCAGTACACATGAGCACTCTCTATTCCTTTTAATTCTCATAAGTCATAACGCAATGGGACGGACGACCGACACGACTGGCGAGAGATCAGGCGCAGGACCGACTTTTACATGCCCATCCGTGATCCGAGGCATGGATCATCTTACTTGTCAGACCTTATTTTCCTGTTCTGAGTGTCAGACAATCAGGTGATCAGCTTTCAATGTCCTAACCAAACTTGGAAATAACAATTACCTAACAATATTATGTTTCCAACGCGGGAATCGAACCCACGACCGCTGAGTCAAAAGCCAGGCCACGCTCTTAACCACTGGACCACGGAGGCGTTTATAATAATAATAATAATAATCAGCACGAATATGGATAAGATTTTTAAAATAATCATTATTCTCAACAAATTGTCATTATTCTAAGTAAACACCTCAGAGGTAAACACGTCATTTTCCACAAATTTCGTCATTGTCATGAAAAGCAGTTTTTACTTAATATTCGATATCTCTTAAATTATTAATTTTTTTTTCGTGACTCTTACAGAAAGGGAATTTTATTACGGTGCCTTTTAACACCAGAAACATTCAGAGCAATATTTAAGGGTTTTTTAAAAAACACAATTTTGGCCAAAAATAACATTTTGAGTAGATTCACTCCCGCGCGTGCTCCTGTCGGCGCGCCCCGCGCCTGCCCCCGCAACGGGAACCGTCGCGCGGGGAGACGGGCTCCGTTGCGCGGGCGCGGGGCCCGCCTGCCCGCGACGGTTTGCCGCGCGGCTTCCCGCGACGCGGACGGGTCACTTTTGTATGAAGCCGCGCGGGTGCCCGCTTAACGCAGTTTATGCCCTTATTGTTCACGACATCGCGAGATTGGTCGTCACTGTCTAATCTCATGTGCGTTACGGGCTGCAAGCAACCCACCCCCTCACCCCTGTCCCTACCTAAGACGCGGCCAACTAGTTACGCGCGGACTATAGTCTGTCTGATACCTCTTCACACTAAAACCACTGAACCGATTTTGGAAATTTGGTATGGATGAATATAGTCTGTGTCCCAGAAAAAGACATAGGATACTTTTTATCACCGGAAAAGGTTCCGGCGCTATAAATTACTAATTTCTACGCAACAGAGTTGCTGGAACCATCTAGTGATTTATAAATCCTGCTCCTTACCTTTCTAAAGATAGAACTGCACTGTATGATCAGATAGTAAAAAATCAGACATAAATGTAAAAGAGTTATGCGTTAAAGGGTGCTGATTTTAGTAATTAGTTAAATAGGTAAGTGGCACTGTAATCTGTAAACTGTGCAATTTTATCTGTAATGTCGCTAGCAGGACTTACTACTGCGTTCCTGTCGTAAATAGACTATAGCGTAAACATGTGCCCGCAGTGGTCGCCGCGCACGCTGCACTACCGCTTCAGCGCCGACGCCAGCGACGTGCGGCTCGTCATCAGCTCGGAGACGGACATATGCGCCACCGTCATCGTGCAAAACTACACGGTAACTAAACATTGTTCAATTTACTTCTACGTGTCTATACACACTCCACCGCTGGCCAAAGATATCGACAGAAGGGTACCTGAAGATGGAAGACGCGAGCGTGGTCGGCCTAGGAAAGATGGCGCGATGATCTGGATGGCGTACTAGCTGGGCTGGCCAACGGTGGCGCTGGAGCGAGACAAGTGGAAGACCCTGGGGGAGGCCTTTGCCTAGCAGTGGGAAAGCATAGGCTAACAAAAAATGTCTGTACATCCTTTTCGAATAAAGGCATACCACGCATATTATGTGGTAGTAACAAGTCGGGACGCAGACGCCAAAGAAAGTTGCTACTTGTCTCTCGCTCTCGCGAACGAATTAAGAGGTCTAATGATCCTAAAAATAAAACATAGTCCTTCTCTCTTCACACTCACGCCCTCATATGCCAGGTGAAAAAGGATGACGCGAAATCATCGCCAAGTTAGTTTTACTTGAATAAAAGAGGAACTATAATGATTATGAAAAAAGTATTTTGAGCAAAGGAGAATGGATCATAACTCTATGGTACTCTGTACCATTTTGCGTCATTACGAAACTTGGTTTTTTAAAGTCTATGATTATCATTTTAGCTCCTATAAAAATTTCTTTGTAAACAAAACCGGGGTTTTAGAGTAATTTGATAAAATCGAAAATAACCTCAAAATTTTCAAAGCACCTATTTTATTGACAAGTCATAGACGAGCGAACGTTATTGCTCTAAAAACAGAGCAAGGCGCTTATAAATTAGTAATAGGGGTTTATTATAATTCTAGGGGTATTTATTATTATTATTATTGAATACATTTTCATAAGCAATGCAAAAATGTAAGTAACATTTTAGTCACAATACTTTTCACAATGGACACATTAATCCAATAGCCGCGTCCGTACCAAGCGAGCCGCCTTGCGAAGCAGCCTCGGACATTTGCCGCGGTACGCATGCCGCGCGAGGCAGCTTCGAAGCTGCCTCGCGCGGGGCCGAGGCGGCAACGACGCACGACCAGTCGAATAGTCTGCCCGAGACATGCACACGCGACGCACACGCACCCGCACACACACATCATACGCACACCCACAGGTCATATCACACGCATCCGCACATCATACGCACACGCACATCACACGCATACTATCTATCTCGATGGCCGCCGCGACCTGGCCGCTAGTGCGCTATTGGGCTATGCTCATGCTGTTGACTGGAGTCAAAAATAAAACAAACAATGTAAAATATTTTTATTTCATCCAAACAGTGTCACAACAATAACAAATATTATATATACAACAAACTTCCAGCGGCTCGGTTTCATTTAAAACATGGACATTAAGGGCTTGATTCTACTCTTAATTACTCTGATATTACATGTAAGTTAAGCGTGTAGTGTATGAATTAATATACATAATTCAGTATGTAATTCACATATTGCAGTACATATTATGGAACATAATTATTATGTAAGTACTGCAAAATGTGAACATGATCACACAAACATTTAAATAAGATTCATTTTTATTTACATAAAAGAAAAATACATATAAATTAAATCATTTATCATACTCCTGCAAAAACTCATCTAAAAAATGCAAAATGCCTTAGAAGTGTAGTCTGCCGTCCAGCTGATATTATCAATAAGGGCATCTATACACTGCCACTGCGCTGGCGAAGGTACATTGATTGCAGGGATGATTACTTTGATAAACAGAAATAAGTAAGTTCGAAATAATCAGCCAAGAGTGAGTCGGACTCGAGCACGAAGGGTTCCGTACTGTAAAAAGCCCAAAAATTGTAATTTTTGTGTGGGAGCCCCCTTTTTTTTTTATTAGCCTATAGTGTCCCCTTTAAATGTTTATTTTATTTTAATCCATTATTAAAGTACAATTTACAAATATAATTAAAGACTTTGTAAAAATTTCAAGTGCCTTGCTATATCCATTATTGATATCGAGCAAAAATATTTTTAAAAAATCAGGTTTTTTGTATGGGAAATTAATTTATTAATTTAATATTAATTTTATTTTGTTTTAGTATTTGTTGCTATAGCGGCAACAGATATACACATTCTGTGAGAATTCCAGAAGTCTAGCTAAAGCCGTTCTTGAAATACAGCCTGGAGACAGACCGACGGACAGACAGACATTGAAGTTTTAGTAATAGGGTCCCGTTTTTACTCTTTGGGTACGGAACCCTAAAAAGAACATTTCTCAAACAAAACGGCAATATCATAGGTGTAAAGACCTTAATAATATATTATGTAGTATATTATTATGTACTCTTCTAAATCCTTTCATAAATGTGCCGTCACCTTTGTTATTAACGCATCAAGCGCCATACGAGCACCGGTGATCGCGATACTAGAATACAATAATAGCATTTACAAGAATCCGCGATCGAAGGATTAATAGGTATATTTTATTATCCTGGTCTGGTTTATTATAATGGTCAAAGTACCTACTAAATTTTGCATTTTGCATTGCTGTTTGATAATTTAATCTTATCATCAAAGAGGATGTAAACTGTATACTACGTAACAAGAGGTCGGACTTAGAAGAAAAAAAATAAACATCCTTTTTTTTTTTAATTTGAAACTAAACTAGAAATTTTTAAGTGCAAAACCTTTCACTCTAAACATACCAAAAATTAAAAAAAAATGAGCTCAAATAAATGTTTTATTTCAATAAAAATTATTGTACATAGCTAAATAAATAGGTGATAAGGTAAATTAAACAATAAAACAGATTTAATCCACAAGCTTTTGTTGATTTCTATTAATAATATTACAGTACAGTTTTATGTATTTTATTTATAAATATAATAGAATAGCTGTCTATGCTACTCTACTAACTACTTAATTGGCTTATACAGTAAACTCTATATAGGGAGGGGATTAAAGCTGCGCGTCCACCAGGTCGGAATCGGGACGTACGGTGCGGACGGCGCGTCGTGTAGTCATATATTTGTCAGGCGCAGAATGACGTTCCAGTACTTCTAGTGCAGTTCACAGTAGTGGTGGTTAATATAAAGTATAGCTGAAAAAAGTAGCGCGCTATTTCTTCGCAACGAATAGCGCGCGCTATAAAACTAGGCACAAGACGCTACGTTATAACGTATCGCGCGGTCACCGACCTAGCGCGACGCCGCTCGCGCTGCCGATCGCGCGCGAGTCGCGACTTTCGTTGGTTCGTTGCCGTATCGTTCGGGCCCAAATCGGGTGAATTCGGCTGTCATAATTTTTTCAGTGTTGCGTTGCGTGCATAGGTAAATTATAATGTTTTATAATCCCTGCTCCGAAGAGCACTGTACTGTAATATAATGGTAACTTCCATTCCATGTGAATGTATTTTTTCTAAATCTGGATACGTTGTTATATTTTTAAATGTAAGTAAATGAAATGTTTAAAAAGATCTAAAAATAATTTAAGTATATTACCAAAAAATAAAAAAAAAACAATTAAAAACCATTTAAATAACTTATAAAAAAAATAATTGTAAGTACTTATATAAAGCGATTCCTTTCAATTTCAATATAATATTATTATACAATTATATTGTATCATTTTAATTTAAATATTTCAAACGTAATAAAATTAACCAAATAAATAATAATGCCTTCAAACAATTATATTATTCTAAGTTATCTAACAAACACGTTATATTATGTTAGTTCACCCACCGCGTTATAATTATTATTAGCGAAAGAATTCAATAACGTCGACAACTTTACAACGTGTCCAATCGATCGTTATAACGTATCATTCGTTATAACGTAGCGTCAAAAGAATCGAGATTTCATTCGTTTTAACTGTTATAAGTTATAACGTAGCGTCAAAACTAGCGCGCTTGATATTCGTTATAACGTAGCGTCAAAACTAGCGCGCTTGAAATTCGTTATAACGTAGCGTCAAAACTAGCGCGCTTGAAATTCGTTATAATGTAGCGTCAAAACTAGCGCGCTTGAAATTCGTTATAACGTAGCGTCAAAACTAGCGCGCTTGAACGAATCGAGATTTTATTCGTTATAACGTAGCGTCAAAAATAGCGCGTTTGAAAAATGTAGCGTCTAGCATTTAGCGCGCTCTGAAAATATAGCCGTTAGGAACACCACTAGTTCACAGTAGTCAATACCATAAATACAAAGCAACAATTCTGTCCGCTGCGTACCTACGCTCCGATTCCGATCCAGTGGACGCGCACACCTTTATACATACACACTTAAGGGGCCGGGTTACTCTCGAAATTCTCATACATACGTAATACCAAAATGATTTTCTCATACGAAAATATTTAACATGTTTGAGTTATTTTTCAGCTTAAAATAGTAATTACCTAGGTTCCTATACAAAAATTATAGGAACCTAGGTAATTACTATTTATATTAATATTTAAACACAAAAAAAAAATGTGTAAAAATTTTTTTCACTCAATTTACTACTAAATATTTAAACACTAAAAAATAGAGTAAAACACTTAAAAAATATATAAATAAATAGTAAATTTACTACAAAATATTTAAATACTTACTAAAAAATATTTTTAGAGATGAAACATTTAGTAGTAAATTTACTATTTATTTATATATTTTTTAGTGTTTTACTCTATTCTTTAGTGTTGAAATATTTAATAGTAAATTTAGTAAAAAAAAATTAATACACAAAAAAATTTTTTTAGTGTTTAAATATTTTGAAGTTAATTTTTGTACAGGAACCTAGGTAATTACTATTTTAAGCTGAAAAATAACTCAAACATGTTAAATATTTTCGTATGAGAAAATGATTTTGGTATTACGTATGTATGAGAATTTCGAGGGTAGGTAGCCTAAAAATCTGAAATTAATGAAACATTTTTCATTTACTACATTTCCATACAGTTTACATAAATTATTAAGTATACTTATCAACCTTACGTATTATTACAATAAAACAATATACACATTTTACATTTTCCAAATTAACTGCATACTGATATACATTATAATATTTTCTATGAAATAATAGTCTATCTTTTTCATATTATTATAGTATAAGTTGTAAATTATTGTACAAATATGCAAATAATACTACGACATACTTTGTATTAGAACATGGTATGACATAGTTATGTTTTGCTTCAATTTATCAATTTACGGTTACATTTACATTTTACAATGGCTTACCTTTCGTTTTTCATTGATTAATCCACTTAATTTAGAATTTTTGTATGAGTTGCTACAAAATAATTTTCACAAAATGAGAAACTTTGAATTTTAAACTCCTTCTTCGTCTTTCTTCTGATGTAGTTTATATTCTCTATGGTCTTTTTTATCAGCCAATCACAGTCGACCTTGCACAGATTATTGGATTAAGTCAAGGAACTTAGCTCTAAGTTCCTTGGATTAAGTTTAGTAGCTACGTTTAAATTTGGAACCCAATTTTTTTTCGTTCGGGAATCTCGTCCACCTGCTTATCATTTCAAAACCGTATCGTTGTTCCAAAGAAATTTATTCGATATTTCCATAGTATCGAGTACGACATTCATTGAAACGAAATCGATTTTCAAATCGCTCTCATACACTAGTTTTTGTCAAAACTCTATCGATTTAAAGCCGATTTATTTTTTCAATCTCTATTGCCTCGACCGCTGATTCGTCGATCGTCATGAAGCTTTGAGCTATGAGACGATACCATTGGACGATACACGCAGATCGTCCGATCACTCACGATTCACGAAGCACTACGCATGTGCGGTTGCAACATATTATGGGTTTGACAAATTATTTGTCACGATAATATGTGACGTTATCAGCGTGAAGGGACCTTATTGTCGGTATTGAGTTATTAGTATCTCCATAATCTACATTTAATAGGCTATCGAACCATGTAAATAACATGCGTGTAGATCCGAAAAATATTTAAAAAAAAAATGTTTAAACTCGAAAGTCCTAAAAGGTGATATTGAGAAAATCGCATTCAAACTTCTACATCCTAAAAAAGTATGTTATTGTAGGAAGTTACATAGATATCATGTTTTTTGAGAAGTACGTTATATGGTCTTTTAGAATTTAACTTCAATTATATAATTTTATAACTCTATTCCTGTTGTTTACCACGCCAAAATGCATGATGTAATGAAAATGCCCAAGATGGTTTTTTACTAAATATTTCACTTATAGTATGTTTTCTATTGGATTTTATTAAAGAATAATATAAAACGGATCAGTTTTTACTAAATAGAGACGTTTTCGATATTAAACGACATTGTTTATTGTATTTAAAAAAAATTGAACAAATAAACATTGTGCTTCTACCAATCTTATTAATCAGTCAAAAATCAACAAAAATATATATTTACTACACTTAAACATAGTTAAATGAAATCAAATATATAAACTTCTATTTAAAAAGTAACTTTTTTCTGTCTTAAAATTCAAAGTCAAGTTTAGTAAAAAGCTGGTACAAACACTTAACACTTTTCAAAAGGGACCTTATTGTCGGTGATCAAAAGTTTAGTAATATCACATAAAAATAAATATACATTTTTATTAATTGAAGTTCTTATTTTTTAAATAACTTTAATTATTCTTTAGTAACAAGACGTGTACCAAAAACATGTAACTTCTCATAGTTACCATAGAAGTATTCATAAATATTAAAAGGGACCTTAATGTCGGTCATTACATTTTTAGTAATAAAGTTAAAAGAAGATATAAAAATACTATTAATTTCGTAGTTGTAACATTATTTTTTATTTTTATTTTATTTTTTATTTTTTTTAATATTTATTTTATTATATTTTTCATTATTTAATTATATTTCTGAGATTTCTTTATAAAAATAAAGGAACCTCAGACTTGGTATGACTTTGTCTAGATTTCATTACTTTTTAGGGTTCCGTAGTCAACAAGGAACCCTTATTAGAGATAAACAAGCAGCTCCATCGGGATTCGAGACTTTGCGAGTTTTTTTACAGAATGTTTTTGGTGGGATTTCACTTCTTTTTATAGAAACATATAGAAACAAATAGAAACATGGGCATATTGATTTTTTAAGCTGAGCCGTAAGTAGTGGGTTTCATCATATCGCTCTTGTAGGATTGCGCGCTCGTGTAAACGTCACCATCAGCATCACACGTGTTCACGCCTCCGTGGTCTAGTGGTTTAGTGCGTGGCTCTTGTCGTGAGTCCGATTCCCGCGTTGGAAACGTATTATTTCCAAGTTTGGTTAGGACAATGCAGGTTGATCACCTTTAATCAGGATTAAATTGAAATTAAAATTTAAGGGTAAGCTCCCATACAAAAAACCTAATTTCGAGTCCGACTCGCACTTGGCTAATTTTTATGGTTTTCCGGCATTTCCCTATAAACGGCCATTAAACCCTAAACTCTGTGCTAAATTTTAGCTCTCTGAGTTTATGGGAAGTACTAGTTCTATTTGATATATGATATCTATATGATCTTGAGTGAGTGAGTGAGTGTCATAAATGAGAAACTTTGCTTTAGCTTAACTTCGGAACTTAATGACCTCTAGAGGTTCTCAAATAGGGGCATAAAATGCGGTGAAATGATTCCTGTAAATGATGGTACTGCAGTGTTTGCTTCGTGCTCTACTTGGCGGGGGCACTACCGTGCCCCCAGATATTCTAATCAATGTTACCGATTTTCAGCTTGGTGCAAATTACTAGTAGTATAACAGTAGATACCATGCCGAAAGAAAGCTGCAATCGACTCTCGACTGCAGCACCGACAATAAGGTCCCTTTTTTACTAAACTTTAAGATTTATTTTAACCTATAAAAAATCGTTTTTAAAACCTGTGTCTTTGTCATATCAAAATTTAGAGTCCGTTTATTAATATGGAGCAAAAAAAGAAAAAATGATTTTTTTCGACACTACTTTAAATGCGATTATCTCGGAAACTAAAACCCTCCATAAGGTCCCTTTTCCCAGATAACGTCACATATTATCATATTTGTAAACAAATATACATATTTTACATTAAATTAAAAAGCCTTTACAATTGTTCATCGCCTCCCGTTTTCTCCAGTAAAACGGAGAAAACGGGTGTTTATTTAATATTTGTTTATTTCCAATGGTTTCGATTAAATATTTACTCAATCCGGAGTAAAGGCAAAGGAAGTACGTCCTCTCCTCTGGCGCGCGCGAACCACGCGCGAACGCGACTGTCATCATAGACTAGTATATTATATATTATTTGGAAAACTGTCACAGAGTACCTTTTTATATGGCGACTGTTGGCGACTGAGAGGTGAGACAAATCTGGCGGTGAAGCGCCAATGTGGTTTTTCTTAAATATCTTAAAAAATATAGAGAATATTAAAAATCCGCTAGTACGAACCCTCGACGATAACATTTTATATAATGTGTAAAAATATTAACTCAGTTTACTGCATGGTTTAGGAAATATAGGAAAAATTCGCCAAAGTTAGATGCATCTTTGTGATTTTTTTCTATCTAGAAAATTTCACGATATCGTGTTTTCGCTCAGATTGAATACTAGGAAATATAATGTAGTATATATGTTTAGACAATTAAACCATTCGGGGCTTAATATCAAGTACAAAAATGATTTATAAAATCGACAATTTAGGGTTAGTCGCCTTCTTAAGTGGCGATAACTACTGGCAGTATTAGAAAATATTGTTTTTGACACACATAACTTATTCACAAAACATTCACGGGCCGCAAGTCAGATGTTCGCGGGCCGCGTGTTGCCGACCGCTGGCCTAGAGGAAAGGGGTTTCTTCTAACATCAAAGGCAACACCTCGGCTACCCCCTCCCCGAATTTGAACTAAATCGGAGACATCAATTTTTTTCTCAATTCTGAGGTCAGGATCGAATAGAGGAGAAAAATCCAGGAAGAACAAGCCGGAGGACCACATATCCAGGACAAATAGTTGCCGAGTTACAAGCATTCAAACTTTGACATTGAAAGCTCGGCAACTGTCAAATGTCGAACAAAAGCGGCCATAACTCCGCTCCCAATAGGCCTAGAGGAACGGGGTTTCTTCTAACATCAAAGGCAATACCTCGGCTACCCCCTCCCCGAATTTGAACTAAATCGGAGACATCATTTTTTTTCTCAATTCTGAGGTCAGGATCGAATAGAGGAGAAAAATCCAGGAAGAACAAGCCGGAGGACCACATATCCAGGACAAATAGTTGCCGAGTTACAAGCATTCAAACTTTGACATTGACAGCTCGGCAACTGTCAAACGTCGAACAAAAGCGGCCATAACTCCGCTCCCAATAGGCCTAGAGGAACGGGGTTTCTTCTAACATCAAAGGCAATACCTCGGTTACCCCCTCCCCGAATGGACTAAATCGGAGATATCCAGGCCACATGCACTATAAAATTACTCCTGCGTAATTGGCCTGGCTTCATTGAAACCCAGAGTGCTGTTGTGTATTGCGCACACACTTGGGCACTATGAAATTACTTCTGCTCAACTGGCCTGGTTTCATTGAAACCAGAGTGCTCTTGTGTATTGCGCACAAACTTGGGCACTATGACATTACTCCTGCTTAACTGGCCTAGTTTCAATGAAACCAGGCCATTGTCCGACGATAAATTTTATCAATTTATGTGTTTCTAACTTTTGACACTGTAAAAAAAATATTACATGAGTCGAAAGTGGAAACCAATTACAAAAGTAATTGTACAAAAATTAATTAGATTTATTTGAAATTGGAATACTTAGGAATCGATTGCTTTGTGCAATCTCTATAACCACAATTATGAAGTAATCCAACTACAATGTAATCAGATTAAAATGTATTCTAATTAGTTTGCAATTAGATTAGTAATTAAATTAACGATTAGAGTAATTAGATTAACGAGTATTTCAATTATGACCAACTCTGGTTGCAGTAAGGTAAAGGAAAGGACATTACAGATTGCAATTAGCTATTTGCGCTTCTTTTTATATTTCTTCTTGTTTATTTTCAGTGTCCCGTTGTGCAAAATGTGCAAGACACGTCGATCGGTATGATGCGCATGACGATGGTGCGATCAGCCGCCGTTCAAATATCGGTACACAACACCTTTATTAATTATTTTGAGACGCTTGTAATTTCATATTGAAAATTTGCTCTCGAACAGCTACGACGTGGTTTTAACTTTTTAAGTATGCTAAAGCTGATCGCACATTGAATGAGTCCGCACCATTCCGTGACGTCATTTCATACAACGAATTCTAAAATGCGGTGCGTACGGCGCGTACGGTGCGGATAAATGTGCGATCACCTTTAGAAGATATTAACAAACGTATCAAAACATATAATACACGGTCGAATTGAGAAACTTGCTCTTTTTTTGAGTTGGTTAAAGTTTAAGAACAGTATTTTTGGTAAAATATCGGTCTGTAAAATATAATGTGATGTTCGGTAGCGCAGCGCAACACATATCCTACGGGTTTCTACGTGACAATGATCGTTATGCGGGCGGACGAGGAATGCAGAGGCGAGATAGAGGTGGACTCGGACTGGCTGTACGAGACCGCGCTATACATTAACACCGGCACCGCCGCGCGAAGCGTCTCGCAGCGACAGAAGACGTTTAACATAACTGTACAGGTCAGTCTGTTATAAATTTTCAGTCCGACACTGCGAGAAGTCTACGAGCGACGTAGGCTTCTCGCAGTGTCGAGAAGATTTACGCAATCTTCTAGACACTGCGACTCGACGATCTAATAATGTCTGTATAAAATAGACGCTGTTAAGCATTCGTGTACTAACCCACAAAAAATTACGTGTTTAGCGACCAAATATAGTATCAATGTGTGTGTAGAGGGCGCTGTCACGCGCACAGTACTTGTGGGCGGGCGGCGCGACGATAGCGCTGTTCGCATTATTCTACGCGCTGGTTGGTGCACTCGTGCTGGCGCAGCGCTGGCCGCCCTTCGCCAAGTACGTGCTGCCGCGCGCTGTGCTCGCTGACCAGACAGATGATGTTGGTACGTATACAATGTACAGTCAATATAAAGTTTTTGTATTATTTTTTTTTGTATACGTATTAGTTCTCGTTCATTTTCTAAGTTAATGTCATTCAATGAGTATAAATATATATTTTTTTTTGCAATTTATGTAATTTAAATTATTTGTAGCTGTAGAAGACGCTCGACCGGGCAGTGAGGCTCAAGCGACTCGCCGTCGTCGTGACTCAGGTCAGTTTCATGTCTTCAAATATCAAGTTATGTAGCTCAATAATTATGAAATAGCATATTATTCCAAATATATTTAACTCAAAGGTGACTGACTGACTTACTGACTGACATAGTGATCTATCAACGCACAGCCCAAACCACTGGACGGATCGGGCTGAAATTTTGCATGCAAGTAGATGTTATGACTAGAAAGAATTTAGATAAATTCCACCCCTAAGGGGATAAAATAGGGGATGAAAAATTGTATATATCTAATATCTAATTAATAATACTTCTTAACGCGAGTGATGCCGCGGGCGTCATCTAGTTTATATTATAAATTATAATTTGCCCGCTTGATGAAAAAAAAATTGCAGTCATGACATACGACAGTAGTGACAACAGCGATAGCGACAGCGAGTACGAGTCGGCCACGCCCTCCCGCGCCGACCGCTCGTCGCCCAATGACGTCACCGGTCACACCAGCGTGCAGGAACAAAATGGCGGCATCTACATTGACACTACGTACGACACTAGCGCGCCCGGTAGAGACGACACGGGGACAGAGAGCCAAAGACAGGTACTTATTTAACTTCTAAAACAAGAAAAAGTTTTATTATTTTTACACAAAAACCTATGCATGACAATATTATTATTAGTCATTTGTAATATTATACAAAATTGCCGTTTTATGTGATTTCCTTGTGAAAATATCTTTTCCTTTCTACATTATTGTAAGCCAAAGTAAACAAATATCCAATTTATGCCTGGTTGCTAAGTTTTTTTTTCGTAGTTTATTAATTCACTGTCAAATAATTTGCTAATCAATATCGCCGTTGAATAGATAAACACCTGACAAAAACTCTAGAATGCATTTTATTAGTCGTAAATCGTAACTCGTAGATAATAAAATTAATGTGAGAATACGTTGTTTAGGGTCCATTCGGTCTCCCCGCACGTTTGCACCTGGCGGCGCTGGCGCGGCGCGGGCACCGCACGCTGCGTGCGCGCTCCGACCGCTACCTGTACACGCTCGCTACAGTCGCCGTGTTCTACGCGCTGCCCGTTGTGCAGTTCGTCATTGCGTTTCAAGTTGTAAGTTAATTGTGTGATAATTGAATACATGAGTTGATGAAGTGGGTAACTAACAATTTGAAAATGTTCGTTTTTTTTTTTATAAATGGAAGCTAAGGGCCAACCCACACGTACCACAACCACACTACGTCCCTAGGACAAAATGCCGTCAAGCAGTGGTTACGTATGAATGGTGTCGCTGCAGCTTTTTGTGGTTGCGTTGTGGTAATGACAAAATGTCGACGTGGTTGCGTTGTCGCCAGTAACTACTGGCGATATATTTACGTGAGAAAGTCAATGAAACGGAGGGGGGAAGAGCTCAGACGGTGTGCGCGCACTGTCATTGCATCGACGCAACGTTGTGGTTGCGATGTGGTCGGCCACTAGCTCGCTTGTGGTTGCGATGTCGTCGGTTTCATACAAGTGGTCGACAACGACTATGGTACGTGTGCGGTGTGAATATTCCAGTTCATTTACAATACGAAATATACGCCCGACCACGTGCTGTGGTTGTGGTTGTCGTGTGGTTGTGGCACGTGTGGGTTGGCCCTAAAGGACCGGGATAATGATTTCATGTCTTCAATTAAGAGTTAATATTATTGGGGGTACATTTTGCTGCTAAGAAGCTGCTGCTGACCTGACTTACACAAAGCGCCATCTGGTAGCTACATGATTAAAAAGAACTTATAACAACACTTTCCACCTGATGACTTTTGTCGTGCGCAATATCTCAGATGTCACTAATTCTAAAACCTCATGACTCACGAGATATCACGAAATTGATAAATATACAACGTTCAATATTTACGGTATTGTTTTCAACAGCTAGGTTGTGTGTACAGGTGATGAACGTGTCGGGTTCGCTGGACATCTGCTACTACAACTTCTTGTGCGCGCATCGTCTCGGCGCGCTGAGCGACTTCAACCACGTGCTGTCGAATCTTGGGTACCTGCTGTTGGGAGCGCTGTTTCTGCTGCAGGTGCGCCGCCGCCGCAGCCGCCGCAAACGACAACCGCGACATGAGGTGAGATAGCAGCTCTGTAGAGTGAGATAAAGGATGAGAGCACTTGATTTGCAATCTAGAGACGAAAGCGTCAGGTTTATTTTCTGGTTGTGGACTTGTGGCGTAGGTATACCAATTAAGTAAGTGTGTCGTATGAGAAGAGGCATTTCAAATCGCCTGTTTCAGATATTGGAATATTCAAAACAAAACATGTAGTTGAGTAATTCTTCAAAAATTATTCTCCGGGTAACTTTCGTGGGCTCACTCATTTATGACTGAGCCCACGAAATAATATAATAAATAAATAAATAATATAATAATAAAATAAATAAATAATAGTAAGTCTTGACGCGTCTTTTTCGGCTCTCCTATTCCACTGGCATCGTCCCGGCTTCCTGGAAGATAGCCTTGGTGCACCTGATCCCCAAAAAAGGTGATCGCTCAAATCCTTCCAACTACAGACCAATCGCTATAACCTCTCTCTTCTCGAAGATAATGGAATCCATTATCAATAGCCAGATTCTTCGATACTTGGACGGCCAGGGATTACTAAGCGACAAACAATACGGGTTCCGTAAGGGTCGCTTGGCTGGTGATCTCTTGGCGTACCTGACTTATCGTTGGGCTCAGGCAATTGAGTCGAAGGGAGAGGCATTGGCTGTTAGTTTGGACATTGCGAAGGCATTTGATCGGGTTTGGCATAAAGCGCTGCTATCAAAGCTTCCATCATACGGGCTGCCCGAGAAATTATGTAAATGGGTCACTGGTTTCTTAGCAGACAGAACCATCAAGGTCGTAGTTGACGGCGAATGCTCGGAAACTCAGTCTGTTGATGCTGGTGTTCCTCAGGGCTGTGTGCTATCGCCTACTCTATTCTTACTGCATATCAATGACATGTTGCAGACCAGCGGCATTCATTGCTATGCGAATGACAGTACAGGTGATGCTGTATATACCGGCTCCCCCAATATTTCTCGGCAAAATGTCACTGAGAGTCGAAACGAACTTGTGTCTAAGGTGGAGAATTCATTGGAAAAGGTCTCAGAATGGGGTAGACGTAACTTGGCCCAATTCAACCCCGCCAAGACACAAGTCTGCGCGTTCACCACTAAAAAGTCACCAATGGTCGTATATCCTCGTTTCGAGGGCACATCTTTAACCATCTCCCCTAGCATTGAGATACTTGGCGTCAACATATCGAGCGAAGTCCAGTTCCGATATCATCTAGAGGGTAAGGCCAAATTAGCCTCGAAGAAGCTTGGTGTTCTTAACAGAGCGAGACAGTACTTCAGTCCGGGCCAACGCCTACAACTCTACAAGGCGCTGGTTCGGCCTCATATGGAATATTGTTCTCATCTCTGGGCAGGGGCGCTAAAATACCAACTGCTTCCTCTGGATCGTATCCAACGAAAGGCCGCTCGAGTTGTTGACTGCCACAGTGTTTCAAACAGCTTGGACCCCTTGGAATTACGCCGAGATGTAGCTTCACTCTGCATCCTCTATCGGTTGTATCACGGGGAGTGCTCTGAGGAATTGTTCGGAATCATACCACCTGCAACTTTTCGCCATCGTCCCACGCGAAAAACATACCATCCTCATCACCTTGATGAGTGGCAGTCTTCCACAGTGCGTTTTTCGCGTAACTTTCTGCCGCGCACTGTAAAACTCTGGAACGAACTGTCACCAGCAGTATTTCCGGACCTATACGACCTGCAAACCTTCAAGATAAGAGCGTATTCCCTCTTAAAAGGCCGGCAACGCACCTGCAGCTCTTCTGAATTTGCGAGTGTCCATGGGGGACGGTAGTTGCTTACCATCAGGTGACCTGTTTGCTCGTTTGCCCCCTTAATTAACCGATTCAATGCGGCGCACATTTTTGAAAACTTTCAGTCGTGGCGGCATACAATTTTCTCGTGACACGTTAGCCGTGTCATACGCCATAGAAGTAGATGACACGGCTACCGTGTCACCCGCCACGTTCAAAAAGGTTTATTGTTTTTTTTGTTTTTTTTCGCTTGTATTAATTTTATTTATTTGGTTGAGCCCAAATCATGATGTTAACGGAAGGCACATTGTTTTGAGTTGATTTGGAGTAGTTTTACTAAGTGTTAACCTGAACATGGCAGGTAACCTATTTTTTATTCAGATGTTGCAAAACTTTTGTAGGTTTCAAAGTTAGAAAAATGAATATATTAAATAGATCTGGGTTTCCGATGTAAATTATACGTTTGTAGATACATTTAAAGAAGTTTGTTGTTAAGTTTTTTTAACCAACTTCCAAAAAGGAGGAGGTTTTACTGCGTACGGCTGTGGATAATTTTTTTATGTGTGTTCAACGATTACTCCGCCGTTTGTGAACCGATTTTCAACATTTTTCTTTTGTTGTATAGGGTATTTGTTCCAATTGATCCGGTTCCGAGTTGGTACCATGTTCACCAAAAGTGGTGGTCTGATGATGGGAACCATGAAGCAAAAAAAGGAGACAGCCCCTACTTTTTTCAATTCACAAAATATTCAGAAACGAAGCCTATAGGCTTGTTTTACGTGGAAAATTAAGACGGTTTTGTTCAGAGTAGAACCTTCTAAAGTGCAATTTGAGGGAGATACAATCGCTTTCTAAATGGCACGTCTCATGTGTCATACGCCACACGTTAAAAACCCATAACACGCGGCTGCCGTGTAATACGAAATAAAGGCACCTTTAGAAAAGGTTGGCGGCCCCTACTTTTTTGCAATTCACAGAATATTCAGAGGCGAAGCCTATAGGCTTGTTCTACGTGGAAAATTAAGATGATTTTGTTCAGAGTAGAACCTTCTAAAGTGTAATTTGAGGGAGATACAATCGTTTTTCAAATGACACGGCTCACGTGTCATACGCCACACGTTAAAAACATGCATGACACGGCTCCCGTGACATCCGCACTGAATCGGTTAATAAAAAAAAAAGTTTATCTCACTCATTTATGAGTGAGATAAACTTCTTTAAAGAATCACTCAGTTTCATTGATGTAAGATGTGCACGTATCCTCTAAAGAGTTGAAAACTGATGACAAATACACCCCTTCAACATTGGCAATTTCTCGGGCTCCTAAGCGCAGTACCTAAGTGTCTAAACACACCATGCCGAAATTCCGTCGCGTTATATTGTATGAGTTTGACATTGCTGACGTAATCATGCCGAACTTCCGACGCGGAACTTCGGCATGGTGTGCTTAGAGCTTAGACACTAACTGTTATTGCTTATTAATTCTCTGTTTCGTCTCCTGACCACAGGAGTACGGCATCCCGGCGCACTACGGGCTGCTGTCAGCGCTGGGGCTGGGAATGATCGTGGTGGCGCTGCTGTCCGCCAGCTACCACGTCTGCCCCAATCGCCTCAACTTCCAGTTCGGTATGACATTCTCGTGTATTTTTTTTAAATTATTATTAGCCATTTGCGACCCACTGCTGGGCAAAAGCCTCCCCTCTTTCCTTCCATTAATTAATAAAAAATTTAATTAGCATGTACCCTCGAGTAAATTGATTCCTAGGCAGTTGACAGACCAACGTCATTTGATCGGCGGGGTTAAAATGGTAAAATTTAGCAATTCCTCGCAATCAATTCATCAAATGAATTGTCAAAACTGTCAAACTGACAAATGTCAAATCAGTACAAAAATACAGAAATGAATTGCAAGCAGAGTTGCATTTCGCGATTTTAAAGAATTGAATCATATTATGATTCATATCATGATTCTACAAAGCGACCATTTTAGCCCCGCTGTCCGCTGGGTTTGGCGTTATGCGACCAAACTATGTAGATCCCTCGTCTGCTTAGAAATCAACTTCTTTGCTCTTTATCCATACTTTTTTCGCAATTTAGATAATATATAGGACTACATTGCGAAAAAAGTTCGGTCAAATAATTTCTGTCCTATGTTTAGTAGTGTAAGCGAGACTGACAGACAGAAATTTGTAATAAACTACTATTATTATATAAGAAGGCTGAAGGAGCAATGGACTGTACGTGTATCATGAATTTAATTTTACCATCACAAAGATCAAAAGTCTGACCCACTACATTATTGATCACTTTGGTAGCACAAAATCGAGATTTCCAATATTTTATTAAATTGTACAGATTACAGTTTTGTTCTAAAATAACTGAATCTCTGTGTTTGTTTGAAAATCTGTGTTTTGTATTTTAGATACAGCATTTATGTACGTGCTAGCAGTGCTGATAATGGTGAAGATCTACCAGACGCGCCACCCGGACGTCAACGCGCGCGCGCACGCCACCTTCGCCGTACTTGCCGTACTCATAGCGCTCGGTGCGTACCCTATAAACGATATTTTATAATATACTTACTATTTCTTATAAGGACATATTTTGTGAGTTGGTATAGAGAATATGATACTACAGATGGTAGGCAAATGGCGAACCTCCGTCATTTGGTCGCGTAATGCGTTACGTCAAACACAGGCGTCAGATCAAGACTAAAATTGGGTTGACCTAATCCGACCAAAATATGATGTAGGCCCGACATACAAATTCGACAAGTTCGTCTGTTAGGGCCAACCCACACGTACCACAACCACACGACAACCACAACCACACCACGTGGTCGGGCGTATATTTATTATTTCGTATTGTAAATGAACAGCAGGGCAATCGCGTTATTTTTAAACGTTTCAATTCAGGTTCACATCTGCTTTGGTTGTGGTTCAGTTACGGTTCGGTTCCACTGCGTCTGAACAAATTTCAGTATCGTGCTAACGTTCCAACCGTAACTCAACCTTAGATGGAACTCGAACGAATCGCAACGTTTGACCTTTAGACAGACATTGCAGAGGACCAATCAGCGCCCTTCTGATTTAATCTTGATTGGTTTAAATATGAACACATTTTTTCCGATGCGTTAATTGGTCAATTGACAAATTGTTTATTTACGAATGAATATGACACGAGTGAAGTTGTTTCAAGTAGTTATTGTGATTTGTGGATGATTATTACTTGGAGTTTATAATTTACGTAGTTAAATTCATATTGTTTTACTTTAATTTACAAAAGCCGTGTTGAGAAGTGACTTGTGAAGTTGTGACAAAAGTTTTTTGTGGCATAGAAAACATTTAGGTACGTAAAGAAGTATGTAAGTAATGTCAAAGTTCAATTCACTTTTTAACAAACTCAAATAGTCCTTTGAAGAGCTTTGAAGTAAAACATAAGCTTATAAGTATTATAATTTGATTATAGCTTATGTTATATTTTTCCATCGGTTTTCGTCAATTTAACACACCAAAATAAGAAACGTTTCAGAAACGTGCGAGTAGAAGTAGCTTTGTATCAACTTTTTGTTTTGACAGCGTTTGCGCTCGGGCTGAGGTTCAGTAACGTCTCAACTGGCTGTCAAAACGTTAGCGCGATTCCGAATCGTTCCAAAAGTCGATCAACGTCCGAGTTTCATTTGCGGTTCAGTTGAAAACATTTAGCGCGATTGTCCAGCTGGATTGGTGATTGATGAACTGGATATTCACACGTACCACATTTTGCAGTTGTTGTCGCTCGTGTGTGATACCGACTACATCGCAACCACAAGCGAACTAGTAGCCGACCACATCGTAACTACAGCGTTGCGTCGATGCAATATGAATTATGACGGTGCGCGCACACCGCCCGCTCCGTTTCATCAGTGTTGCCAACTTAGCTACTTTGTAGCTAGATCTAGCTATTTCTCGGTATCAGGCAGCTACAATTTAAAAAAAGTTGTAGCTAGATTTTTTAGCTACTTTTTCTAGCTACTTTTCATCTTTCGAGATTCGTAAAGTATTTACCGAGAGTCGAAGGAAAGAATGTAAAAATATATCTTTTTTAGGGTAAAAACGGGACCCTATTACGGAGACTTCGATGTCTGTCCGTCTGTTTGTCGGTCTTCAGGTTGTATCTGAAAAACCGTTATAGCTCGACTTCTGAAATGTTCACAGATTGTGTATTTCTGTTGCCGCTTTATCAACGAATACTAAAAATAAAATAGTTGGTATTTAATTTCCCATACATGATACAACAGACGTCATTTTTTTGGCCTTTTTTGCTTGTAGTCAATAAAGGCACTTGAACTTTGCACAAAATCCTTAATTTTATTTGTACTTTCATAATAAATAATAAAATAAAAATTAAAAAAAAAACTTTAAGGGGGGCTCCCATACAAAAAAACACAATTTTTGCCTACTTTCGCTCTATAGCGATTAGCGGTACGGAAACCTTCGTGTGCGAGTCCGACTCGTACTTGGCCGGTTATTTTTTTTTTCACCAAATAAAAGATACGTTAAGCTCCTATCTACTGACTACTCTAGCGCCAAAAACTGGAAATCTAACAACTTTTTAGGAGCTATCTAGCCACTTGGTAGAGGTAGCAGTTGGCAAAACAGTATCCGTTACATTTAGCTACTTCTAGCAACTTATTGGGGGAACGAAAACTGGCAATCTAGCAACTTTTGAACAATAATCTAGCTACTCGGCAAGGCTAGCAGTTGGCAACACTGCGTTTCATTAGCTTTAGTACGTACGTAACCACATCGCAACTACTGGCGACAACGCAACCACGTCGACATTTTGTCGATACCACAACGCAACTACAAAAAGCTGCAGCGAGACTATTCACACGTAACCACTGCTTGACGGCATTTTGTCTTAGCGACGTGGTGTGGTTGTGGTACGTGTGGGTTGGTCCTAGGGAGCCTTAAACATTTTATGATAATATGTTAACTATGTTCCGTTTAACAGTGGTATGGGGTGTGCTGGGCGGCGGGCCGGTGTTCTGGGGCGTGTTCACGCTGCTGCACATCTTCACATTCCTGCTGCTCTCCCTCAGGATATACTACCTTGGCCAGGTGCGGCTTGGTACGATATTACATATTATTCTTATTAGTTATTAGGGGGCGTCCACAAATTACGTGAAGTGTTAAGGGGGGGGTCGAGTCAAATCTCATCTAATCTCACGTTGGGGAGAGAGGGGTCTCGGCAAATCTCACGTAATTTTTTTCTCAACAAAATAATACTATTTTGGTCCATTTCATCCAAATTGTACGTATGCTTAAGGGGCCGGGTACCCTCAAAATTCTCATACAAACGTAATACCAAAATCATTTTCTCATACGAAAATATTTAACATGTTTGAGTTATTTTTCAGCTTACAATAGTAATTACCTAGGTTCCTGTAGAAAAATTTACTACAAAATATTTACACACTAAAAAATATAAACGATTACATTTCATAATTTTTTTCGCCATTGACGACATACTTTTCGCACACTTGTTTTATATTAAAAACGAATCGTTATGTATTTTTCCTGGGACCTCAGCTTATATTGTGTAGTTACAGAATGTCTTCAAAAGAATGGCAATATAATAAATTTTCATTCATTATTTTTGGTATTCGTAAACGCGGCGCAATTTCTCTATAATTTCCAACATGGTATCGTGCCGATCCGCCCGCACGACAGAGCGCGGCAACGGGACGCGCGGGTTGCGGGGTGGGGTAACCGGTACACGACAATCATTCATTCAAGTCCCTCAAGCTCCAAGCGGTCGCATGCGACCGCGCGCGCGGTAACAGTAGATTTCCAAGAATCCGCGATCGAGAGAATGTTATTGTTGTTGAATGTTGATTTTGATAGTTGTTTGTGATACTTGAAGAAAATTGCTTGAACAAAATAAAATTATTTTGATTTGTGGTGTTTAAACTTTTGATAATAATTAATAATGGAAACCGAAAGGTGGGATGTATGATGTATCACACAGTAAGTATATAATAATATAATAAATAATATAATATTATGAATATCATAAATCATAATATTATTATTTTCTTATACTGTATTTTGTAAATAACGTTTAGGAATAGCGATAGTCATATTATAATATTATACATTGATATTATGTATAATTAATTTCGTTAGTCTCGCTAAAACTCGAGAACTCCTGAACAGACTTGCTAATTTGTCTTGAAATAAAGTAAAATATAAAACTGAAGAAAATTTATGTTTGTCTATACTAATACTAATATTATTATAAAGCGGAAGAGTTTGTTAGTTTGTTTGTTTGAACGCGCTAATCTCAGGAACTACTGGTCCGATTTGAAAAATCTTTCAGTGCTAGATAGTCCATTTATCGAGGAAGGTTATAGGCTATATTTTATCACGCTACGACTAATAAAAGCGAAGAAATAGAGGAAAATGTGGAAAAAACGGGGGGGATTATTTGAAAGGGCTTATCTCACGAACTACTAGAGCAATTTTTCTGTTATTTGGGTCAGATAAAAAGTAGACCATGTGAAGGGTTATAGGCTATTTTTTTGGACTAACTTGTCTGTGAAACGTCTAATTTACGTGGGCGAAGCCGCGCGGAACGTCTAGTATAGCATATTTTCGACAACGATTATTCCATTCTAGCTGTTGCCCGCGACTTCGTCCGCGTTAGCATAGTAGTTCACATCCCAAGTAGGTATTAATATTTATTGTACAAAAATATTCAATGTACAGAATTGACTTTCCTAAGATTTTATTATATATAGCCGTCCTTCATGTTTGCCAAATAACATAAAAATTGCTCCATTAGTTCTAAAGACAATAAGCAATGTTATATAATTTCCCCCGTTTTTTCCACATTTTCCGCTATTTCTTCGCTCCTATTAGTCTTAGCGTGATAAAATATAGCCTATATTCTTTCTCGATTAATGGGCTATCTAACACTGAAAATTTTTTTCAAATCGAACTGGTAGTTCCTGAGATTAGCGCGTTCAAATATAAGCCCTTTCAAATAATTTCCCCTCCGTTTTAAGGGTTCCGTACCCAAAGGGTAAAAACGGGACCCTATTACTGAGACTTCGATGTCTGTCCGTCTGCCCGTCTGTCTCCAGGCTGTAACTCAAGAACAGTAATAGCTAGAGAGTTGAAATTTTCACAGATTATGTATTTATGTTGCCGCTATAACAAAAAATACTAAAAACAAAATAAATAAGTATTTAAGGGTGGCTCCCATACAACAAACGTAATTTTTTAAACATTTTTTGCTCGGTATCAACGATGACAACAAGTAGGCACTTGAAATTTTCACAAAAGCCTTAACTATATGTGTACTTTAATAATTAAAAATAATATATAAATAAAATAATAATTTAAGGGGGCTCCCATACAAAAAACGCAATTTTTGGCCTATTTTTGCTCTATAACGGTACGGAACTCTTCGTGCGCGAGTCCGACTCGCACTTGGACGATTTTTTCTACATTTCCCTCTATTTCTTCGCTCCTATTAGTCTTATCGTGATAAAATATATAGCCTATAGCCTTCCTCGATAAATGGGCTATCCAACAGTAAAATAATTTTTTAAATCGGACCAGTAATTTCTGAGATTAGCGCGTTCAAACAAACAAACTCTGCAGAATTATAATATTAGTATAGATTAGTATAGATAGCAGAAAATTCGCGCACATTGTGACGGAATGCATCGGGTCGGGTCGCATTTCTCGTACAAGTTTTATATTACCTATCGCGTATTCGGTCGTAAAACTTGTATGAAAAAAATGTCTCGCCCCGATATTATTAATTTTATCTAATTACCTACTAACCGACTTGAAAAAGGAGATGTAATATTATACAGGGTGCAATTCAACCCACCGGCACAGCCACCGACCAAATTTTTTAGGGCTTTTAGGTATCATTAGGATTTAGGAGAGTCTATTTAAATATCTATGGACGCTTTTTACCACGTCAGTCTGGCTTGGTTTAAATTCTATACTTAATTATACATAATATATGTCACATGTCACAGCCACTTTTCTCCGAAACTATAAAAAAAACCTTATAATTTCATAAAAATAAACCTTATTGTTGCTGCGGATTGCGGAACCTTTCATGGGCGAGTCCAACTCGCACTTGGCCGATTTTATTATTTTGAATGATAACAATGTGAGGAATATTTGGAGTAGCCTTTTTTCTGTTTTTGAAACTTTATTGTTACGTACTGTCTTTTAATAATTTTTAAATATTATTATTTTTAACAAAAAATTAAAACCGACTTCCAAGGTAAAACAATAATAACATCCTTATAATATGAACTAAAAAGTATTAAATAATTATTCCTATCTAATAGTGCCTTTTTCCGAATTCGGCTAAAACTCAACTATTTCTGTACTCAATCTTCATCATTTTGAAGTCGGTACCAGATGAATCTTCTGTTCTCTGACAGAATATTTGAAACTTTTGGAACTGGCACCGACTTCAAAATTATGAAGATTGAGTACAGAAATAGTTGAGTTTTAGCCGAATTCGGAAAAAGGCACTATTAGATAGGAATAATTATTTAATACTTTTTAGTTCATATTATAAGGATGTTATTATTGTTTTACCTTGGAAGTCGGTTTTAATTTTTTGTTAAAAATAATAATTTCACTCTTTTTAGTTACCAGAGTAAACCATCGCGTACTATAAGTAGAATAATACACCTGTATAATATTATTCTGCGTATCTTATTACAGTCACACTTACAAAATATAATATCAGCCTGCAGATAATTTAAAATTTAAAAACAATACAT
This sequence comes from Lysandra bellargus, assembly GCA_905333045.1. Taxonomy (NCBI): domain Eukaryota; kingdom Metazoa; phylum Arthropoda; class Insecta; order Lepidoptera; family Lycaenidae; genus Lysandra; species Lysandra bellargus. The sequence goes on from HG995326.1 coordinate 8,655,387, forward strand.
TTAAAAAAAAATCGAAGTGAACACGTGACGTGACATGCTAAGTAGCCGGTCACCGGAATAGTTTCAACTTTCAATAGTACTGGCACTCGCTCGACTTGCCGCACGTGACGCGGATGCAGCGCACATAGTCCCTACCCGGCCCGCGCCGCCGCGCCGCCCGCGCCCGCTTGACAGCCCTGCGGCCCTGGCAGATTGAAGTGAGACTGCAGAGAGTGTTATTGTATTATGAACGCTAAACGCAATGCAAAAGGTTGAAATTAGGTTGTTTTCCAGAATATCTCGGCGAAGTGAGACAGAATGTTACATTATCGAAGCAGCTTTAACTTCTTAGAAGTAATGTCAAATGTGTGCCTTATGCTCTGGAGATAAGGTTGAATTTGGTGACATTGGTGACCCTGACATGGTAATGATGATGATGATGATGAATGTAATTTGCATAGTAGCATATGCTTTCAGTTCTTAAAACAGTGCCTAAACTCCCAAACTTGTATCTATAAGGAATCCAGAGTTCTCTTAGTAGCTTCGGAACCATAGTATACCTCGGTGCAAAATCTTGCGTTTTGGTAGCATATGCTTAGGATACTTCTCATAAAACCAAAATCACCATATGTTTCCATATAAATTTCGAGGAGTTCCCTCGATTACTCATGGATCCCATCATCAGGTCACCACTTTTGTGAACATGGTACCAAATTGGAGTGAAACCTAATACAACACAAGAAAAATTTCGAAAATCGGTTCACAAACGGCGGAGTAATCGTTGAACATACAAAAAAAAAAAAAAAAAAAAAAAAAAAAAAAAAAAAAAAAAAAAAAAAAAAACCACAGCCGAACATATAACCTCCTCGTTTTTTGGAAGTCGGTTAAAAAGCGTCGACCTCTGTGGCTCAGTAGTTGAGCGCATGGTAGCTCAAGCCGGGGGTCGCTGGTTCGAAATTCGAATCCCACCGACGGAACAAAATGTTTTCCTGGGTCATGACTCATGACTCATGGATGTGTATTAAATATGTGTATACTGTATAATAATATTGTAAAAACTAGATGACGCCCGCAACTCTGTTGGGCCAAAACTAGTTTATCGCGCGGAAACCGTGCATTTTTTCGGGATAAAAAGTATTATATGTCAAAGGACAAAGACTCGGGGCCGCCTCAAAGTATCTCCATGCCAAATTCCAGCAAAATCGGTTCAGCGGTTTGGGCGTGAAGAGGTAATAAGCTAGTAACAGACAGACAAACAGACACACTTTTTTATAATTTTTTTACAATTAGTATGGAAGTATGGATCTTAAATAAGTTGAGTATAATAAAAAGGAAATCTATATCTACATAATATAGGTACTTATTATAAAACAAAGTCCCTTTTTTCCCTCATGTGCCTTTGTTCCCTTTAATCTTTAAAACTACGCAACGGATTTTGATGATTCTTTCAGTGTTAGATAGCCCATTTATCGAGGAAGGCTATAGGCTATATTTTATCACGCTAAGACTAATAGGAGCGAAGAAATAGATTAAAATGTGGAAAAAACGGGGGAAATTATTTGAAAGGGCTAACTTGAACGCGCTAATCTCAGGAACACTGGTCTGATTTGAAAAATTCTTTCAGTGTTAGATAGCCTATTTATTGAGGAAGGCTATAGAGTATAGGCTATATTTTATCACGCTAAGACTAATAGGAGTATGTGGATAAAACGTTGGAAATTATTTGAAACGGGGGAAAATTATCTCGCGAACTACTGGAGCAATTTTTATGTTATTTGGCACAGATAAGAAGTAGATCATAGGCTTTTGATTTTAATCATTTTTTCAGTGGCTATAATATATTTTATACCCGTGCGACGCCGGGGCGGGTCGCTAGTATAAATTATAATATATCCGGTATTATATGTCTGGTACTTGTAAGTTGTAACACAATTCCTTAGTGTACTTAGCACGGGGCCAGACTGACGTGGTGTGATTTGTGAAGAGTCCAATGTAGATATTATAGTATATTATTTTAATATGTAGAATCTGTATTCTGTTCAGTTCAGTGACAAGATCGACGACACTACGCCCGCGCCCGTATTCCTACTATTCCAATATATAAAACAACCACAAAAACAACATTGTTAATGATTCATGAAACAGTAAAATATAATATTTCGCAAGTTCGCAACAAACGCACGGCTTGAATAACTTGATCAGAGTAAAATAATGAATGACGACGCACGCACACATACAATACAATACGTGGAGGGCGTCTGGGGCGCGCGGGGCACGGGGTACCTCGCAATAGCGAGACAGCAACATATAAAAATTGTAGTGGCGCTAGTATCGAATCTGATTTGATCGGGCGCGTAGCCCGAGCTCTTAAGATTTTATCGTAAGCATAATCGTTATACGATTAAGATCATTCACAAATTCGTTCGAAACAAAATCTACTGACTGTCAAAAACCAAACGTTTACGCAAGAAACCCACATTAAAAATCTCACGTGAGATTTGTGGGGGGAGGGGGGGGGGTTGAATAAAATCTCACGAAATCTCACCAGGGGGGAGGGGGGGCCAAAAAAATTAAAAAAAACACCTCACGTAATTTGTGGACGCCCCCTTACTTACTCCCACAATATCTGCGATTTCGCATCGCATCGCTAATATCTGCGACAAAATTCATACTAAAAATTACAGTGCGGTGCGTTACGAATTCGCAGTCCTTACTGATGTTTACCGCCACTTTTATTTCGACTCAAAAAATATACCAAATATTCCAAATTGTATATAAACTCGTTTTATCGGTTAGAGCATGAAGTAACAGAAAGACGGACGTCTCTGCGAATCAATAGTCATTTTTAGGGTTCCGTACACAAAGGGTAAAAACGGGACCCTATTACTGAGACTTCGATGTCTGTCCGTCTGTCTGTCTCCAGGCTATCTCAAAAACTGCTATAGCTAGATTTCTGTAATTTTCACAGATCGTGTATTTCTGTTGCCGCTATGACAACAAATACTAAAAACAAAATAAAATAAATAATTAGGGGGGGGGGGGGGTTCCCATACAATAAACGTGATTTTTTGGCCTTTTTTGCTCGATTTCAATAATGGTAACTATTAGACACTTGAAATTTTCACAAAATCCTTGATTGTAATGTGGTCATTAATAATTAATAATAATATTAAAATAAAATAAAAAATTGAGGGGGGCTCCCATACAATTTTTTTTTTTGCCTATTTTTGCTCTTTATCGGTACGGAACCGTTCGAGCGCGAGTCCGACTCGCACTTGGCTGATTATTGTTAACTATTTTTTTTGCTTTATTGCTTCTAAACTAAAATAGTACTTAACATTGTATAATTTTTTAACTCGACTTGCTTAATAATTCAATAATATATTGATTTCTTTCTCGCATGGAAAAGTCGATTCTGGAAGTCCTGCAGTGATGTGGAAAGTAAGAAAATATTTTTTTCTATGGCTGGATGTAGCTGTTAATTATGACTGATTGGTTTATACTTACATAAGTATAAACCAATCAGTCATTTTTAATAATTAACTTATTAGTTAATTATTAAAAGTAACTCAGTACTTATTTATTTCATTTATTGTACAGAGAAGGAAAGCCTGACGTTAGCTGCGGCGGAACTACGTAAGGACCCACGGCCGCTGTACGGCGCGCGAATGGTTATGCTCGTCATAGGAAACGCTCTCAATTGGTCCTTCGCGTTCTACGGGTAAGCATTGATGAAACAACAAAAATGATCCTAAAAGAAGGGAGAAACTGTAAGCTTTTGCTGCTTCTTGGTCAGGCCAAATTGCAACACGATGGCCTAAGTTATTCTGCGAATCAAGTGCCTTTGTACGGTGATGTCCGACCTTACGTTGTACAAGACAAAGTAAAAACTGAAACTCTCTTCCTCTTTTAATAAGCAAGTGCAGAACTTGATCCCTCTTCTTCCCTCTGTTTTGTGGATTTGCTTCTACATCCTTAATAAGCATTACCTTTATAAAAAACTATCACGCCTCAGGCTCGTGACGCAGAGCAGCGACTTCGCCGGCCACCTGCTGACGGTGTTGCTAGGCAACGCGCTGGTGTACATGGTGTTCTACCTAGCCATGAAGCTGGTGCACGGTGAGCGGCTGCGCTGGTACGCGTGGGCGCTGCTGGCGGCGGCAGCGGCGGCGTGGGCGCCCGCGCTATACTTCTTCGTGTCCGGATCATCCGACTGGTCAACTACCCCTGCTCTCTCCAGACATTATAACCACGAGTGCAAGGTATAATATAATATTAGCTTGAAGTAAGATGAACGCTCTGTGGCATCACAATAGGCACTTAATACTTATTTAAAGAGGTATATAAAATAGCAGTTTTAGTAAGTTAAAAATTATAAATGGCGCGTTTAACTGTCGAGTGAAATCTCATCTAATCTCACGTAATTTTTTTCTCAACAAAATAATACTGTTTTAGTCCATTTCATCCTTTGTACGTATGCTTAAGATTTAATCGTTTTAATTACGATGAAGATCATTCACAAATTCGTTTGAAAGAAAATCTACTCTGTCAAACCAAACCTTTACGTGAGAAACCCACATTTTGAAAAGTCTCACGTGAGATTTGGAGGGGGGAGGGGGGTTGAATAAAATCTCACGAAATCTCACCAAGGGGGAGGGGGGGGGTCAAAAAATTAAAAAAAACCCCTAATTATTAGCAGATATAATAATTAAATGAGTGGAGCGGTAAAAATTATTGAATGAGCGGTTACATGTGGGCAGTAATAAATCGGAATTTGTCAGAAAAAAAATCTTATTCTGAGCAATGAGGTGGTAAAATAAAATAAATTGAATGCCAAATTTTTCGGAAAACCGAAATTTTAATTAAAAAAAACAAACCTAATCTGACTAAAAAATCTAAAATGTTATGCTTACAAAAAAAAAAAACAAAATCTCCTCCTCCTAGGGCTGATATTTCTGAGCGGTTAACAAAAAAATTACAACGATGGCTAAGGCTATAGCCATCTAACCTAACCCAATCAATTCATATTAGGCCAACATTGCTTTGATTTTGATGACCTCTGTGGCTCAATGGGCAGAGTGTGTGGCAGCTCAAGCCGGGGGTCGCGGGTTCGAATCCCGCCGACGGAACAAAAAGTTTTTCAATATTCCTAGGTCATGGATGTGTATTAAATAAAAATAAAAAAAGAAACAAATTCATGTAACGTAGCATAAAGATCCAACCCTGAATTTGAGTAATTGGTGTCACCCCGCGCCGTGATGTGACCACTCGCTATGATATGATCTGCCGAACTATTTATCGAACCGCTCACTCCGTCATTTTTACCGCTCATTTAGTTATTGGACTGTTCAATTATTTTTAGAATTGACATTGTATGACTAATTAATAAACGACTAATAGATTTTTATTACTGTCCAGATGTTTTTCTGTCGCAATAATTAATGAACCGCCGATTAAATAACTACTCAAAAATTTTTCAACTGATCATAATAACATCTCGTATAATTAAATAAGGGAACTAATTTTTTGATCAGTTATTTAAATATTTGAGATGTTATTATGATCAGTTGAAAAAAATATTGAGCAGTTATTTAATTTTCTGGCGGTTGATTAATTATTGTGACTGTAAAACATGGACAGTAATAAAAAAAACTATTGAGCGATAAAAATGATGGAATGAGCAGTTCGATAAATGAATGAGCGGTAAAAATGATGGAACGAGCGGTTCGATAACGACTTAACAGAAGGCCTACTTAACCACGGATACCGAAGAGGGGGGACGGGGGGGCGCAGCCACCTAGAAAGGGAGGCTCGGGGGACGCAGCCCCCCGCCAAAACAAAAACAAACACAATCCAGAAAGTCCAAGAGTAGGTTAGGTTAGGTTAGAACAGACCACAACGGCAGAGGGAGCCGAGCGAGCGCAGCGAGCGTGCTGCGGCAGCAGCCGGCGACCGTCTTATACTTTCGCTTTATAACGGCACGGAACCCTTCATGGGTGAGTTCGACTCGCACTTGGCCGATTTTATTATATTATTTTACCGCCTCATTGTATAAAGAACTTCTTAGAATGAGATTTCTTACTGATAAATTCCGATTTGTTACTGCCCACACGTAACCGCTCATTCATTGATTTTTACTGACCATTTAATTATTTTTCTGTTCAATAATGTTTTCAATTATCCATTTCATTATTTTTTACTACTCATTTTTGTTTACTTTACTGCTTAGTTTTAACTGCTAAACTAGTTATTAAACGTACCATTTATAATTTTTAACTTACCAAAACTGCAATTTACAACTGCTCCTTTAAATCACTGCCATTAAATAACAGCTAAAGAAATTAGTTCCCATTATATTATCACATACATCCTATTTTTATAAGTTTAGAAAGGAGTAGGTAACTAGTATGTAGTACATATGACATATCAACAATTTACATTCATTTATTCTTATTTTAACAGGTTCTTCAGTTCTACGACTCACACGACCTGTGGCACATTTTGTCGGCGATTGCGCTGTATCTTTCATTCAGTGCAATTCTGACTTGGGACGATGGCTTATCTGCGGTGAAACGAACGGACATTCCAGTTTTTTAATTATATTGTTAATGTTTATATTTGTAAATAAAAGAAGTTTATAATATTTTTCGTTTGTGTGCAATTTGTATGTATAAAAATAGTTAGAATGCAGAATACGTTATCGTGCACATTACCCAGGTAATCTGCAGATAATACAAGCTTCTTGAGTGCACTGTAAAACTAAAACGTAGACTAAAGTTTTAAAAAGTTACTAAGAAGGAGAATGGAGTTTAGCCGGGAACGTGAAAGAGTGCGGTTGGGCATTTCTCCGGATTTGGATTATTTAGTTGATTCCCTGGTACATTTTTATTTTTGCATATTTTTTAAAATCAATAATCACATATTATTCTTAAGTGAATTATAAAAGAATTACTTGGGCCCTTTTTCACTTCACAATTTTAGAAGATATTTTGATTTAAATTTTTCTAGCCTAGGGAATCAACAAAGCTAATAGAAAAAAGCTTTTTCAGCTAAATAAACATGTTCAATTTAAATGTAAACATGTATAAAATTGACTACAAACTAAACTTGTTCGTTAAAAGTTAATAATCTTATATATTATGTCGCAGGGAAAAGAGAATATCAGGGATTTCACGATATCCCTAGGGATATCACGAACTCCCGGTAGATGCCGAATATTCTTGTTTGTTACGTCTTCTTACTAAAAATATCTAGTGATATGTCATTTCACTAAACTAAATCTAGTGAAATGTCAGAAACGCGGATACCGCCGAATAAAAATCAAGCCACGCATTTCTCTCGCTTGCTCTAGTTCCCACACGTGACACGGGCACTAGTGGGAGTGAAACAAATGCGTCGCTCGAGCTGGCGCGGCTCGTCTAACTTGGAGACAGACAGACTAACCCTTTGGGTACGGAACCGTAAAAACTAGGATAATCGAAGAGCCTAAGAGAGTACCTGTAGTACCTGTGCCTGTACAAGAGCCTAACCAAACTAGAGATCGACATGCACATGACGTGACGATAGCAATTCCTGGAAATTCCGACTGAAGTATTAGAGTTATTAAGTTTCAGCTTCTTACTATTTTACTTGTATTATTCAAGTTGATAAGTCTACGATTTGTAAATTTTATCAACTTGCATATATATATATATATATATATATATATATGCCAAAAGTTTGCAGCAGATGATATCAGATGGCGCAGTGTAGCCATCAATTCTCATTTTTGTTTTGACAAAATTCTGCGAGGGGGCTCTCTATGCCAGGGCTTCATAACGTTATCGAATAACAGAAAAAATATCGTTACGTACCGTTATTTTCATAATGGTACCCAGATAACGTTATTTTTAAACGATATTTAGTAAAATAACGTTATATTTATCGTTATTATTATAACGATATTTTTTCGTTATGTATAAACGAAAAAATATCGTTACAATAATAACGGTAAATATAACGCTATTTTCTGGTATCAGGTATGCGATCGTGCACGGTGCACTAAATCTCACTCGCAGCCCACTTTTTTTGCGAGATTTGAGTGAAAATACAAAGAAAAAATACACCTTATAAGCGTGATTACGTTTAGAACATTTTCCCGCCTGTCATGACTTTCTTGACGGACTATAAGTCTATAACGTTATTAAAGAACATATATTTACCATTATAAATCCTATATAACGTTATAACATTAACCGTTATTAATATCAATTTTTAACGTTATTTTTAATATCGGGTAAATTTTCATAGCGTTATCTATGCCCTTCAAGCAGTAACGTTATGAAAAAATAACGTTATTTCAAGCCCTGCTCTATGCCCCGTGTATTATATTTCTCTATGGTCACTTCAATAAAATAATATGGCAAATATATTATTATGATTTATGGCAAAGCAACGTTTGCCGGGACAGCTAGTAATTAATATAATTTAATACGTTTTCATTTGACCACCAGTCATTCATTTTTCGAAAGCACACACAGCATGATACTACGTACATATAGCACGTCTGTTCGCTTACAGAGCATCGACAAGAATGAACGCGCACAAACGTGTGGACGAGAGGCAAACGCTTGCGGCAAATTCTCTTTAATTTGCGTTCAAAAACCGACACTGGGTCTGATCGGCTAAAAGTCTTTGCAAACCTAAACAAACCAAGCCAAACTCCCTATCCACACGTTTGTTTTTGTGACCGTTTGTGACGATTTGTTGAGGTTTGGCAAACGTGCGGACGGGCCTTTAAATATTATTTAATTTAAATCCATATTTAATTTTAAATGTTACTTAATTATTATAATTATTACTAATTTTAATTATTATTTAATTTTATTATTACTTAATTTTAATTATCATTTAATTTTAATTTCGATGTTACAACTTACAACACTACTCTCCAACCGTCTTACGGTCTTACGCGTTTTGTATGGTTTTTCGATCAACACGAAAATCTGACGCGAGTTTCACAGTTTTTACCCATCCCACAAAAGTGCTCAACGCCGCTAAAGAAGTTTTCACTTCAATAAAATTTAAAGAAAATAAATATTTAATTTCATAAAACACCATTTTTTGCCTACTTTGTGATTTCTCTCTGTAACGGTACGGAACCCTTCGTGAGCGAGCCCTACTCGCACTTGGCCGATTTTATAAACAAACATGTTGCATGCATTTAGATGTATGCATGTTATGCAAGGCATTGGTGAGCATAGTGATTGCAAATACTTCAAACAGTTCAAACCTACAAAATAAATTTTGAATCACATGAACAAATTTAAGTAGGTATAATAAGTATATGTATATATACATATGTGTATTTTTACTTTTCTAAAATCATAATTTAAAACAACAGTAAATAAAGATGGCAGTATTTGGGCATTTTTTAGTTTTTACTACATGCTTTGGCAGGATTTGGCAGTTTTTTGAACAAAGTAAGGCAGGATCTGTAATTTAAATATGGTCACCCTGAGTGCAGTAGCGTCAAATCACAGATTATGTATGTACCTCATTGCGTCAAATGCACAGATTACTAGTAGAGATCAACTACGATAACTTGGCGCGCCCCTCCAAAATTCAAAACGTTTGAAGCAGGGCTTCAAATAACGTTATTTTTTCATAACGTTACTGCTTCAAGGGCATAGATAACGTTATGAAAATTTACCCGATATTAAAAATAACGTTAAAAATTGATATTAATAACCGTTAATGTTATAACGTTATATAGGATTTATAACGGTAAATATATGTTCTTTGATAACGTTATAGTCCGTCAAGAAAGTCATGACAGGCGGGAAAATTTTCTAAACGTAATCACGCTTATAAGGTATTTTTTCTTTGTGTTATCACCCAAATCTCGCAAAAAGTGGGCTGCGAGTGAGATTTAGTGCACCGTGCACGATCGCATACCTGACACCAGAAAATAACGTTATATTTACCGTTATTATTATAACGATATTTGTTCGTATAAACATAACAAAAAAATAACGTTATAATAATAACAGTAAATATAACGTTATTTTACTAAATATCGTTAAAAAAAATAACGTTATCTGGCTACCATTATGAAAATAACGGTACGTAACGATATTTTTTCTGTTATTCGATAACGTTATGAAGCCCTGGTCTGAAGTCCGTTGTCAACTTGTCAAAACGACTTGAAGTGCGTTGTCTTGCGCAGTAGGCTAGTTTTGATTAGTTGACCAACAAAACTGAAATATTACGTGTAGTGTGATTGGTTGAATACATATACAAACTCTTTCATAAGGATGTGACTACACACATTGAAACAGTTGGGGCGCGCCATGTTATCGTAGTTGATCTCTATATATTTGTAGAGTCAAATGTCACTTGTCAGTGACGTCACGCAGTTGCTGGTCGTGTTCTCATTATTTTTATTTCGTAATTTCCAGAAAACTTGTATTTTTTAGTTCTTTTCCTATGAATACACTTCATTTTTAGATTGAAACAAAATGGATAATCAATACTATTATAAATTGATGGCAAGTTACTTGTCAAAACGAAATTGCGATGAATCCTTTATGAGGTATTTTTTTGGTAAGAATGCAACAAAGAAAACCCCAGAAGAACTGGAACGCGCCGACGAAAGGAAACGTAGACTTCAACGAGAACGATCACGGAGATATCGAGCATTAAAAAATGCACGCAGGCAACATGAGAGCACGCGTGACAGCACCGATAACGAAGGCGGAAGAAGCAAGTCCCGCGGAGTGTCTATCGACGAGGACTTGAGCGACGGGGACGAGCTCCCAACTCTCTGCGACCTCAACTACGATGACAAGTGGAGAGAACAAGCTTCTTCGGATTGTGCGTCCGACGACAACTCGGCTCAATCGTCCGCCGAGCTCAAAGAAGCCGCCCTCTCCGGTAACGTGACTTTGAATCTTAAAGAATTTCTGAGCTCGCCTAATGCAGACTTAGATTACCCAACTGTTCACAGCCTAATGTTCCATTGGCTTCAGACGTAGCATTATCATTGATGATACTTTACCACAAAAAATACAAATTGGTCCATATCACAAAAAATACTTAAATTGGCAGCACGAATAATTGATAGCGATTATTTTTATAGTATCATTACAAAGGAATTGCTAAATCTTGAGAACTATCAAGATCAGAGACACATATCAAGAGTTAGGAGTACTGCTTATTTACATAATGTCACAAGAGTTAAAAGAACCGTCCTGCTGTAGCTAAGGTGTTATAATATCTTGTATGTGAACTAGGTTGTTAATTTTTACTTAATTCAAAATTTAATTCATATAAAATTACAATAATTCATAGAAATGTTCAACTCCCCAGGTCACTTGTTTGTTGTTATTCCACAATGTTGCAAAAACTTTTATTCATATCTTGAATAATATATTATGTCAACAACCTAAATAATTCATGTGTTGAGCTGTAAGATTTGCTTTGCACTACCTATACATTATGTAGTTACATTTAATTTCAATATTGATATTCATCTATGCTTGGTAATATTTTATCTGTTTCTGTCCATGATATCGTCATAAATATAAAAAATATAAAAAAAAATACATCAAACGGAACATGAGTTAGTAACATCATCAGTATAACAAATTTTGTAGATGATGTGCTGTTGTGTCCTCGTTGAACAACAATAGATTATTATAGAAGTTTCCAATAGACAATAAGTTGTTAAGTTGCCATATCCTAATGTTTAGATACTCAACTATTATTATACATATTCATAAAGAATTTAGATTATATATACCTATAGTTTGTGATACAATGAATTTACATTATGTGTGAAGTTTACTATATTGAGAAATATTTTAGGCATAAATAAACTCTTGTGTCTATGATTACCCTAGAAAAAATATGTGAATGTTGATAAAAACTAGTATTTTCCTATCAATGCATTCCAGTATACAATTTTACTTTAATTTGTTTATATTTTGATGTAAAATATGTATGTGTAAGTTTTGGTCTGGTCATATTATGCATGCTTAATTTTTATATTTTGTTTGCTAATATTTGACAAACTGCTTAATCATTTGATTGCGGATTCTTAGAAATCTATTGTTCTCACGGCCGCATGTGGCCGCTTGGGAGTTGAAGCGTTAATATTTAAGTTTATAAGACATAGTATGCTGAAGTAGCATTACAGGTGCCATGTTTAAATGATGTTGATAAAATTGCCATTAATATTAAAATATTGTGTTTAGGTAACTTTATTCCATTACAAATAATTGTAATTTGTTAGGTAACTTTATATGGGCATTTAAAAATTTCACAATTGTTCAAAATCATTAGATAATATTTAAACAGTTACTGAAACATTGCTTTTTTTTCTCACAAGTTCTGCATTTTTATTTTAAAATATTCTTATGTAATGAAATGATTATAAACTTTACTTCAAATATGTTTGCCTCTAAATATGTTAATGTTATAATTATGACATATCATAGCAATATTATATTGTATGTTTTGTTTAAGACAAGAAGTATATTAGGGTCTCCTGGGAGTGCCTATAGCCATCACTTGAGCTTATGTTTGATGTTTAATCATAAGTAGGTATATGTAGCCTGTAGGTATTAGAATGCTAATAATAATTAGTTGTAATAATTAGTTTGTTGGTGCTTAAATGTCTATAATGACTATTCTAAATGAAAAATACTCTTCATCAAACATTAAAAGACAATAACTTTGCTGCTTTATTTATAAGCAACATGCATTTGACATGTTTATGATGCAAAACTCACAAGGTTCTCAAAGCAGCACACAAGCTTTTGTTTTGTTGTGCAAAAATTTTAAAATGTATCTTATATGACCGAAAAGTAACAGAAAACATTTTATTTAATAAGACTGTTTATTTTGACTGATTTCATTGGTATTATAAAAAAATTAGTAGATGGTTATAAAGTGGACATAATTTGTAACACAAGACTCATTATTCAATTTATAATTCAGCACAAGCTTAAATATATCACTACAATAAACATTAAAGAATTCCAGATTATAATTAATATTTCTTGTTATGGATTTTAAAATTGTGGTCAGTTTTGAGTATAGTACAGAAAGAAGTAACATATTAATTTCACAGCCATACATTGATAGCCATAAATAAACACAAGTACATTGCTTATTTAGCTTTAAGTAGTATTGTTAATGAAGCTGAATTTATTATCGTAAGGTTACAGTGACAGCCCATTTAGAATATTATTTGTTCTTCATGTTAGCCTTTGAAGACTTCCTAATAAAAATATAAGCAGGTGGCGGACCTATGATATTTGAACTGGTTTTCCAATGTTTTGTGAACCATGATCGAGACTGATATAAACCGAACAAATTTTGAGGTCCGTCATCTGTGTATAAATTTTGTGATAATACACTACTTAATTTATACCGCATAAATACTGACAGATATTTGTAAAAAAATACTATCGACAAAGTTACCGCTCAACCAAGATATTAATCATTTAGCAGCGCCATTATATAGTGCCAACGCACACACATTTATTTATAAGTTGTAATAATAGTTATTTATTTATAAATTGTAACAATAGTTAAACTTCCTGAAGTCATTTCGTTTATTTTTGTTCAGATAATATTTTGAGTTTTTTTTTGTGCAGACAATTGGTTCAGCAGGAACTTCGTCGATATTGTAATCAAGGGTATGTGAACTGGTTAATCAAATACACATAGTATTGTATGAAATTAAAATCTGTAGGTATTGCGTGTGAAACTTATAAACATCCTTAACTCCATTTTGTAATTTGTACTTTAGTTGATCATTTACAATAATATGTTACAAAATAGTTTTTAGTTTAGGCTCTCTAATATTTTATTATAGACGGTAAAACACAAAAGCAGTAAGCCATGAATACTGTTAACTAGATGGGCTTATAGGTTTATTAACATGCATGACTGAGTCTTCTCAATAACGGTTAATTTCTAGTACAGCAGAGTAGTAAATGCAATACCTATTACAGCCTATAGGATGCTTCTAAATCTTAATATGGCCTTGATTTAGAGCGTGAAGTTGAGACTTCGGATGTGCCTCGTGAGCGCATCAATGCCTTTAAAACGTTACTGTATAGTGCATATAATTATTACATAATTAAGTAACTGTAAGTAGTGCCATATTAAAGAGCTTCCTATTTTTTAAAGTGCGTTTTAATCAGTAATCACTAATCACCCTCTCCACTGTAACAATTTTTGCGTCTTTCCCCGTGCAGATAGACCGTACTTACATAACAACATATTTAACCACTCACTTCCCACTGCACCTGAAGTTGTTTTTTACCTGTAACAATCGTCTGAAGCGGCTTTTGTTTAAATAAGACCCAAACGAGCAAATGCACGCCCTGATGTAATGCTACTGCAGCTATCGCCTATGGGCGCCTGAATAACGGAGGAGTCGCAAGTGCGTTACCGGAACCGGGCCTATCAGTAATACGCGTCTTGCAAGGTCGGAAAAAGGTCCGGAAATGTGCTGGCAAAGTTGCGACAGTGAGTTAGAAACTTATTTTTAACAATTTATTTTTTAAAGAACCTAGAGAAACATTTTTTTTGCTATAAAATATATTTTAGATTGTAATATACTTAAAACAAATTAAATAAAAATAGGTTATTTATAATATATATTAAACATAAATGTTTACATATTCACGGCCGTGCCTCTCGGTAACATTTAAATATTTGCGTAATTTTGTTGTCATTGGAGCCCACGCATTTGCACCTGGTTTTTGATTAGAGAAATATGGCACCAAGTAACTTCCAAACAGAAACATAATAGATATGGTTAGGAATGTAATTAAATAAAGTTATTTACACACATGATGAAACTGTTTTTAAATGAGTTCAGTTATTTGTACTGGCCGCGGTGTTGGTTGATACTCGGTCGAGTGGAAACCCCCACTGAACTTGTACCGTTTCAGATACTTTTTATTAGTAAAAGTATGATAGTTAATTAATGCGGAGCGTGTGGAATGGAGAAACACGCAGTATGAAGCAAACGTCCGTCGCCGTTTGCGCGATTCGATGCATCGACGAGTTTGAGTACGAATTTGATGGTGTTCTCTGCAGTAGTTGAGCAAGGAATAAAGCTCGTTGAAATAAGTGGGCACAAAATGTAGACACCTTGAACCCTGACGTAAAACTTTAGCGTAGGCGCCAGACGCCCGCGCCGCGATGTCCGTCTTGCCAGACCTAATCGCGCTGACCAGGCTGTGACGATGAATCGTACGATGTTTAAAATCACGTACGTCGCGCGGAAAAAGAAGGTAACAATATTTTGCTTTATTATCTCGTGTTTCTTGGACATCTTTCTGTTCGTCATAGTGTGTTCTTTATAAACATTGTTAAGGGAAATCTTATGTTGCCTTGCAAGTGCTTGCATCTGCCTTCATAGTCGTCTGCATTTAAAGAGTATATCATGGCTCCTCTCAGTTTGTTGTCTTTAATGAACTTGGCTTTCTCCACCACACTCTCAGGGCTGTCATATGACACCCACTCTGAATTTTTATATACATAAGGCACTTTAGCATTACTGTCGACATTAATAGACATATTGTGTTTTTGTATAAATTCACAAACCTCTGGATAGTTCGCAAAACCCAGACTACCCAAAGCTCCATATCCCGATGCTGGACTTCCAATATTTCTATTATTTTCATTTACCAGGGTAAATGTGTGACCATATGTTGGTATTCCCAAGACAATTTTGCTTGCATCTAGGCCTTTGTTCAAATACATTGCAACAGTATAGTTAATATTGAGAGTTCCCATATAAAGTTGTTCCGATGGTCTGGGGTATAGGGGTGAATTGAGACCAGTGAATGGCGTAAAGCTGGTGTAGTAATGGTAGTCATATGTCATTAAGTTGACATAGTCCACATACATATTTATTTGGTCCACGTCATAGGCAGCATCCACAATAATCCGTTGAGCTGCAACTGCCACAGTGAGTAAATAATTTCTTTTCTCTCTAAAATATTCCATCCTGATTTCTCTAAGCAACTGAGAAAAATGTTGCCTTTCTCTTTTATTGTAGTTAATTATGTTAGTACTCAGTTCAGTATTCCCTCTAACTCCTGGAAATTCCCAGTCCAAATCTATACCATCCAGAGAATAGTTCCTTAAAACATATTTTATAGACTTTATAAAGCTTTTTCTAGATGCATGATCTATCACCATATCTGAAAACCCATCACGATTGCCTGATCCACCAACCGAAAGCAATAACTTTAAATTAGGGTTTTGCTTTTTTAACTTTACTAATTCTAATACAGTTCCATATTGATATTCTTCCATAAAAATGACTTTGTTTCTCACTTGTGCAAATGCGATATTTATATGTGTACATAGGTGTGGGTTAATATCCAGTGGCAGCAACTGGGTCAGATTTTGATTATTCGGGGTGTTGTAGTAGCAAGAAACTACCTTTTCAGATTGGTCTGAAAAATTAGTGTTTTCAACTACCTTGGTAAATTTCACGGCATTATCTTTTAATGCTAAAGATTCACTGAATTCAATGATAACAAAGAAAACAATCAATGTAACAGATACCAGCAGTACAGTAATTAATAGTCCTCGCCTACAAAGTGTTTGCATATCAATTAAAGTAATTGGTCTTGGTTTTTTCATTTTAGTACTGAGAACATTAACTTGATTATTATTGACCAGAAAGTTTAACGATTTTCTAATTTTTCTTAACTCACACTCGGAAATATAATTATAGGTAAATTAAAATAAATAGACATCTAAATCACTATTTACAATAAATAAAATAAATCCAATCCATCTGACCCTTTGACACTTTACACAAATTTGACATTATAAATAATGTCAATGTCAAAAAAAAGTTTTTTTTCTTATTATGACACTTCGGTTATATAACCATGGCGTGTCGAGACTCGAGTATAATATTATGGCGGGAAAACAGTATTTAGTATACAATTTTAGCATCGTTTTCTGTATAGTCATTTGTCACTCGTCAGGTCCAAAAGTCTAGTCAACTGTCAAAGCCTAATTTATAAAAGTCAATACAGTCAAGAAGTCAAGTCGGTTAATTCAGTAAAGTGGACGGTGGACGAAATTCCCGAACAAAAAAAAATTTGTAAACGTAGCTACTAAACTTAATCCAAAAAATCAGCTAATCTGTGTCAAGGTCGACTGTGATTGGCTGATAAAAAAGACCATAGAGAATATAAACTACATCAGAAAAAAGACGAAGGAGTTTAAAATTCAAAGTTCGATTTTCATTTTGTGAAAATTTGTAAAATAAGTGGATTAATTAATGAAAAACGAAAGGTAAGCTATTGTAAAATGTAAATGTAACCGTAAATTGATAAATTGAAGCAAAACATAACTATGTCATACCATGTTCTAATACAAAGTATGTCGTAGGTCGTAGTCATGTCGTAGTATTATTTGCATATTTGTACAATAATTTGCAACTTATTAAACTATATGTATTAATATGAAAAAGATAGATTATTATTTCATAGAAAATATTACAATGTATATCAGTATGCAGTTAATTTGGAAAATGTTAAAATGTGTATATTGTTTTATTGTAATAATACTTAAGGTATTATTACATATAAGTATAAGGATAAGTATACATAATAATTTATGTAAACTGTATGGAAATGTAGTAAATGAAAAATGTTTCATTAATTTCAGATTTTTAGGTCCCTATACTAGTTTGCAACATTTTAGTCTGCAAGCAATAGCTGTTATGGAGATTTTAGGAGGAGAAGGAAGGTATGGGATTATGAGTGGTACGGCCACCAAGGAAAAATCCTCTGATCAAGACGTGAGGTGGTATGCAGCTGGCCTGAGCCCACGCGATAGATTTCAGCTGTCGTATACAGGGTGTAACAAAACAAAGTAATGATAAGTTTAAGTGTGTATGTATAAAGGTGCGCATCCACTGGATCGGAATCGGAGCGTAGGTACGCAGCGGACGGATTTGTTGCTTTGTATTTATGCTATTGACTACAGTAGTCTACTAGAAGTACTGGAACGTCATTCTGCGCCTGACAGATATATGACTACACGACGCGACGTCCGCACCGTACGTCCAGGGCTTCAAATAACGTTATTTTTTCATAACGTTATTGCTTCAAGGGCATAGATAACGTTATGAAAATTTAACCGATACTAGAAATAACGTTATAAATATATTTAATAACGGTAAATGTTATAACGTTATATAGGATTTATAACAGTAAATATATGTTCTTTGATAACGTTATAGTCCGTCAAGAAAGTCATGACAGGCGGGAAAATTTTCTAAACGTAATCACGCTTTTAAGGTGTATTTTTTTCTTTGTATTTTCACAGAGAACGCTTATTACATTTTAAATATAAGTGAGATTTGGTGCACCGTGCACGATCGCATACCTGATACCAGAAAATAACGTTATATTTACCGTTATTATTATAACGTTATTTTTTTGTTATGCCATAACGAAAAAATAACGTTATAATAATAACGGTAAATATAACGTTATTTTACTAGATATCGTTAAAAAAATGACGTTATCTGGCTACCATTATGAAAATAACGGTACGTAACGATATTTTTTCTGTTATTCGATAACGTTATGAAGCCCTGCGTACGTCCCGATTTCGACCTGGTGGACGCGCAGCTTTAATCCCCTCTTTATATAGAGTTTACTGTATAAGCCAATCAAGTAGTTAGTAGAGTAGCATAGACAGCTATTCTATTATATTTATAAATAAAATACATAAAACTGTACTGTAATATTATTAATAGAAATCAACAAAAGCTTGTGGATTGAATCTGTTTTATTGTTTAATTTACCTTATTACTTATTTATTTAGCTATGTACAATAATTTTTATTGAAATAAAACATTTATTTGAGCTCATTTTTTTTATTTTTTTATTTTTTATTTTTGGTATGTTTAGAGTGAAAGGTTTTGCACTTAAAAAATTCTAGTTTAGTTTCAAATTAAAAAAAAATAACGGACGTTTATTTTTTTCTTCTAAGTCCGACCTCCTGTTACGTAGTATACAGTTTACATCCTCTTTGGTGGTAGACGCTTTACTGAAACTTTCGATAGAGTTTTGGAGGGAACACAAAATAGCACGTTTCTGGATATTGCATCACTTTCCAGTTTCCTACACTAATTGTGCACGATAACGAATATACATAGTATATATTATCCACGAACATAATATTAACCATTGTTATTTTATCCTATCAATATTACACATTAAAAACCCAGTTATTAGGAAAATACCTAAATAAAATAATACAAAAACACAACATCACTCTTTCACATTCCTGACGAAACTCCAAAAAAAAATTTAATTTGACACTTAGGTTTTCCTAAACCAAAATTTAGTACCTATTTTTTATTTAGTAAAGATTTTACGTCCAAAATAATAAACCAACTGCTTGTGATTTCGTTTGTTTCTGTCTTCTGACTCCTGACTCTGAGTCCTGACTCCTGAGTCCTGAGTCCTGATGACTGGACTCTGGACTCTGGAGTCTGGAGCCTTGATTCTTGAAGTTAGTCGTCAGTCGTCACTCGTCAGTCGTCACCACAGACTACTTAGGGATACTACGTATGTCGTCACACATCAGCTCATCACTCTATCAAAGAGGATGTAAACTGTATACTACGTAACAAGAGGTCGGACTTAGAAGAAAAAAAATAAACATCCGTTATTTTTTTAATTTGAAACTGAAGTTAAAATTTTTAAGTGCAAAACCTTTCACTCTAAACATACCAAAAATTAAAAAAAAAAAAAAATAAATAAATAAGCTCAAATAAATGTTTTATTTCAATAAAAAATATTGTACACAGCTAAATAAATAGGCTAATAAGGTAAATTAAACAATAAAACAGATTTAATCCACAAGCTTTTGTTGATTTCTATTACTCAATATTATAATATTACAGTATAGTTTTATGTATTTTATTTATAAATATAATAGAATAGCTGTCTATGCTACTCTACTAACTACTTGATTGGCTTACACAGTAAACTCTATATAGGGAGGGGATTAAAGCTGCGCGTCCACCAAGTCAGAATCGGGGCGTACGGTGCGGACTGCGCGTCGTGTCGTCATATATATTTTGTTAGGCGCAGAATGACGTTCCAGTACTTCTAGTGCAGTTCACAGTAGTCAGTACCATACATACAAAGCAACAAATCCGTCCGCTGCATACCTACGCAGTATGCTCCGATCCCGATCCAGTAGACGCGCACCTTTATACATGTAACACACTTAAGTATCATTACTTTGTTTTGTTACACCCTGTATACGACAGCTGAAATCTATCGCGTGGGCTCAGGCCAGCTGCATACCACCTCACGTCTTGATCAGAGGATTTTTCCTTGGTGGCCGTACCACTCATAATCCCATACCTTCCTTCTCCAGCTATTGCTTGCAGACTTGCAAACTAGTATAGGGACCTAAAAATCTGAAATTAATGAAACATTTTTCATTTACTACATTTCCATACAGTTTACATAAATTATTAAGTATACTTATCAACCTTATGTATTATTACAATAAAACAATATATACATTTTAACATTTTCCAAATTAACTGCATACTGATATACATTATAATATTTTCTATGAAATAATAATCTATCTTTTTCATATTAATATAGTTTATGTTGTAAATTATTGTACAAATATGCAAATAATACTGCGACATACTTTGTATTAGAACATGGTATGACATAGTTATGTTTTGCTTCAATTTATCAATTTACGGTTACATTTACATTTTACAATGGCTTACCTTTCGTTTTTCATTAATTAATCCACTTAATTTACAATTTTTGTATGAGTTGCTACAAAATAATTTTCACAAAATGAAAATCGAACTTTGAATTTTAAACTCCTTCTTCGTCTTTTTTCTCATGTAGTTTATATTCTCTATGGTCTTTTTTATCAGCCAATCACAGTCGACCTTGCACAGATTATCTGATTGGGTACAGTTGCTACGTTTAAATTTGGAACCCAAATTTTTTTTTGTTCGGGAATTTCGTCCACCTGACTCTATTTGTTTTGTGACTTGGTCAAAAAATGTATCTGTCTTGTGACATTGACATTCACAACATTTTAAAAATTAAACGTCAAATTATGTCCTCTTGTGTCATATCTTGTGTGTTCGAACTTCGAGGCTAGAATTTAGAAACATTTATTTTAATTTTAATTTCAATTAATCAGCTTTTTTCGAGATGTACATTCAAATACTATTTTTAATACTTGTACGACAAATGTAGTTTACTTTCACGAAATGGATGGTGCATCAATGAATCAATATGAGAAACAGCTTTATAGTGTGTTTAAAACTTTCGACGTAGATAATGATGAAGCCTTAGACAGGTCAGCTGTTCTTGAACTTTGTGATACGTTGCAGCTTGAAAATCGAGGTACCACCTTAGTCGACTCGCTATTTGAGAAAAAGACAGATCGTGTAACTTTCGCTCAGTTTCGGAATGGACTGCTGTCTGTTCTTGGCAACGAATCCTCGACAAAATCAGATCAATTTGAATCTTCAACACACATTACGTCTGCAAATTCAAGCCAAGTATCACCTACCCACAGCGATGAAGATTCGTCAGGCCGAGAAGTAGCACCAAAGTTTGTCTTTGGATCAAAAAAATACGGTCGAAAATCTCGACCACAACGTACCACTTCCGAGGAATCACCGCGGCATAGAGGATCCTCAGAATCCAGACTGTGTGAGCGAACAAAACAACGCATGAAATGTAAACGAAGTTCTTCTGCCATGGAGAACAGAGCCAGTTGTTATTTAAATGAAGAAACACTAGATCTTGACCATAATAAAAGAGTAGATAGGCAACATGCTTTATCTCTCTGCCACAGATTAAATATGACCAGTGTCGAACAGAATTTAATTGACCGCATATTTGAATCATCTTCCACTGATGAATTGACAATTGGAGAATTCTTTGATAAGTTAAATTCAAGTCTAACAACATCAATTGTTACACTTAATGAAAATGAAATGGATACAAGTAATGCTGATGGCAGCTTAATACCAGTTGATGCTATTGTAGAGGCCTGGGAACAGGCTGGAGTACAGAAGCCTAGAAGATTGCTATTCGAGCTTGGCTTTGTAGCTACTGCTGTTCAGCCAGTTGAGTTAGAACAAGCTCTTGATCATGAACTGCGTGCCCTAAACATATCTTCTGATATGCAAAATGCACATTCAATTTTACTTGCAGCAGCAAATAGCCTTGCCTGCCTTCGCTTAGATATTATTAGGCAACAATATGGAATTGTCAAAGCTGAAAGAGACAAACTCCATATAGACCTGGGTGAAGCTAACAGGAGAGCTAGAATGTTGGCACAAGATGTTGATGAAAACCATGCTCGTATAGAGGAGGAGCTCAAAACAAATTTAAAGTTGATGGAAGCAAAACACACTGAAGCAATCAAAATGTTGTCAGTGGAGGTTTCCTCTGAAAAGGAAAAGGCAGCGTCAGCAAAAAAAGCCCTTGCTGAAGAACTAGCAAAGCGTACTGAAATAGAAACACGGTTGCAAATGGAAATAGAAAGTCTACATAGCCGCAATGAAGAACTACAGGTAAGGCATTATTAACACACTAATCACACTAATTGTAATAACTCATTTAAGTATATGTCATCTTAAACTAATATTAGTTTATTAAAACAATTGTGTATTATTATTTCTTTATTTTTTTTTTATCCAGGAAAAGGTAAGAGTTGCTGAATCTCGTGCAAATCAAGCCGAGAAAGATAAAACTCGTTTAGTGGCAGATATACGGCAGGCTGAAGAAAATGGGGCAGCAGCAGTAGAACGCGAACGGGCATCATCAGAAGAACTAGCAATCCGCTTGCATGAGTTAAGACTGGAAAACCAAAGGCTGCGTGATATCAATGATGAGTTGAACGCAGAGTTGGAAAACCCAAGTAAAATAAAGAGTAGTGGATGTGGTATTGTCTCAACATCATGGCTGGATGAATCAGGTCTAAATGACATTCCAGTTTCGCCAAAGAACTCTATTGATATGGAGGTGGGTAGATAAATTTTTATCAAAGTTATCCATTGCACAAATCGAAAATTTTATAATATGATAATTGTTTTATGTTTTAGGTTAACAACCCTGTACAATTTGCTATCGACCAGGTATTTGACCCCATTACATTCATAACCAAGCTTCTTGACACTTTTGAGAGCATACACAAAATACCTTTGCTAAGGAATGGATCATGTCACTTTTGCATCCTGAGAAACAACAGTATTGGCAATCTCCTTGATACACTAAAGGAGTTGAGTAAAAAACCAGTTTCTGAATGGTTAACTACAGATAAAATTAATACAAGGACAGAAGTAGCTCTGCAGACTGAATCGGCAGCAATAGAAGATAAAGTGAAAAATAATTTGACGGAGCTTTCTCAACAACATGAAATTGAAAAACAGAACTTAACAGCTGTGATCAGGTAATTTCTTTATTATGTTGGTGACATTTTATTAATTTCATTAATTTACATTACTATACTTTGATACATTTATTTTTGCTAGAATATTAGATTTTATTAACACAGCCACCATAATGGTTTTTAGAGAACTCGAGACGAGCCTAGAACAAATGAGGACAGAGTACGAGAAATGTGAGGAGTATTGGAGTAACAAGATAGAAGAGGAGCGAACCACACACGCGGAGGAGCAGAAAGCTGGGGATGAACGTCTGGCAGAGCTGTGTCGGGAGATCGCAGACTATGAGCATCAGTTTGCGCGACTGCCTCCCATTGACGAGCGAGCTAACCTGGAGCTGCAGGTGGCCCAGCTCGAGCAGGAGGTAGCCGACTACCGGGCTGAACGCGATGCTGAAGTCGCTGCCAAGGTTAGTGTACCATCTAGGAAATTGATTCTTATGCAGTTGACAGACCAAGTTCATTTGGTCAGATCATGTCAATTTAATGTTAGTTGTGATATTCTGTCGGCTGGGTTTGACATAATGCGACCAAGTTACATAGGACCACCATCTGCCTAGGAATCAACTTCTCTGATAGTACTATCGAGGAAATTGATTCCTATGCAGTTGATAGACCAACGTTATTTGATCAAATATATCAATTCAATGTTAATTGTGATCTGTCGGCTGGGTTTGACATAACGCAACCAAACTACGTAGGTCCCCGATCTGCATAGGAATCAACTTCTCTGATAGAACATACACAGTGTGATTATCTCACTCTATTATTAGACCGAGGCCACATTGACTCGATGCGTGGCGTCGAAACAAAATAACGCATTGTTTGCCACATCCCCACATTGATGTGCGTTAACACAATATTATCCAACCTCTCAGTTCGAAAGTTACGGAGGCAACTTCTTGCATTGTCTACACAGTACACACATATTATAGAACAATATTATGTTTCTAGTA
Organism: Lysandra bellargus; assembly: GCA_905333045.1. Classification (NCBI taxonomy): domain Eukaryota; kingdom Metazoa; phylum Arthropoda; class Insecta; order Lepidoptera; family Lycaenidae; genus Lysandra; species Lysandra bellargus. The sequence goes on from HG995326.1 coordinate 8,679,821, forward strand.
CAAACTTTGTATATTATTATAAAGTATTTATGTCTCAGATTACATAATACATAGTTTGGTAAAACGTTTAAATGTCGCTGCAAACGCGATGCAACGCAACGCAACGGATCAAGGTTGCTCTTTAAGAAATGGAAATATCTCATTTAATCCTTCGATCGAGGATTCTTGGAAATATATTGTTATTCTATTGTTGTCGCGATCACCGGTGATCTTATGGGGCTTGACAGGTTAATAAGAAAATCATATTAACAAATTATATTATTATGATTTTCAGACCGAGGAGCTCAAGGCACTGAAGAGTAAAGTAGAGGAACTAGAGCGGTCGTTGTCTAGCCGGCCTGCGCCCGCGCCCGTGCGCCCCGCGCCGCCGCCGCGCCCGCCAATGCTGCGGTGCGCGGAGCTAGAGGGACAGCTGCGGCGCCAGGCACAAGATACGCAGCAGGTGTGTACAGGCCTTTATAAATTGAAAATACTTTGCATATTCTTACTAATGCTATAAATGCCAAAGTATGTCTGTACCTTTTAAATTTTGTATTTTGTTACAAAATACAACATTTTACGTAGTTTTTGTATGGTAAATAAAATTAAAATACTGATAGCCAGAAAAGGATAGAAGATAGTTTTTTAAGATTTTTTTTTTTATTTCATCCTTCGATCGCGGATTCTTGGAAATTATTGTTATTTTATTGTTGTCGCGGTACAAAAAGTCCGGTATATATTAGGAGCTGTTAAAACAATTAAGGTTTGCTTCTTTTGACAATTTTATTATTCTTTTATACAAAGAATAATACACCAAATTTTCTATAAGTTATGGCTTTATATTCGGGTAAAATAAAATAAAAAAAGGTGTTCAAATTATGTTTACGTATTTAAAATTCTTTTGGAAAATTACAGCTGTAGCAAATTTAGGGGTGTTAACAACTCTAGATATATATTTTGAACTGGACGCGACTGCACTCTATTGAATTTGAACAGCGACTGACATAATGTCAAATAGGTGTGTACTACAAAGATAACGCTCTATGAAACCGAAATTAGCCGAATGTCTCTTTCCAAAGGTCGATGTGCAATATTTATTGCCGGGTATTGTAGGTTAATTTTAATATCTATGGACGCTTCACACTACGTCAGTCTGGCCCCATGCTAAGTACCTGAAGGACTTGTGTTACAGGTACCAGACAACAGATATATATATTAAATACTTTCATACTATACATATATATTTAAGATTTATATTATATCATACACATTACACATATTTAATACACATTTAGACCCGGGAACATTGAACACATTTAGTAGTTACATATTATACTTAAATAATATAATTTTTTCTTTTTATTCAGACGATAGCGGGTTGTCAGTGTGTGGGCGCGTGCGGGTGGGCGTTGCGTGCGCGCGCGGTGCGGGCAGAGCGTGCGGCGCAGCGTCTACACGCGCGACTCGCCGCCACGGACCTCATTGTGAAGGATCTATTCATCGAGAACTGCCGCCTGGCGCACCGACCACACCGCCTTTGACCCCCCATGATGCTGCGAATCACCGCCATGTAAGGTAAAACTTTTTGAATAACACCGCAGTATGTTACATTAAAGCCAAGCGGGCGAAAATGTATCGTGTCGCTTGTAGTTTTGCAGGAAATTCATTAAGTAAGTAAAATTGTCATTAATATGATTCTCAAAGGCCTGTATATTTATAGACTTATAACAAGGCATAATATGAGAAAAATATAGGAGAAAAAAGCGTAAATATTATTTCATTTTTCGTGATTGTTATACATGACATACTAATAATGTATGTCATTAAAACTAGTGCACGAACGAATGGAACAGCTGTTAGTTAATAGAAATTTAATAAATTTTGCAACTCGCTATACTAAATTGTGTTGATTTTATAACATGACAAAATTGTAACAATGACTGAATCAAATTGAAGACTGATTGTATCAATTTGCTGGTCGGAGACACATTCTATTTATTTATTGAACAATAAAATACGATATTTTAAAACGATAAAACGACTAATTAACGATAAGGACACCAGCATAGAAAATACTCTTTAATTAGTAATATTTCATAGCATAGCACTTATTGTTTGTTGACGTGACATGGCTCGAAATAGCTTAACATATAGCTTGACAGCTTAACTTCACCTCTAGACTCTAGAGGACTCTAGAGGATAAGATCTAGACTTTCATTCGGTCAAAATTATATTGTTATAGCTATTTCACGTCACATGCTAATGTGCTAAAGGAAAGTGATATATTTTAAACTTTGAAATAGTAAGGGTCTAGACAGACGGACTGCATTTCAACTGCAAATTGCAGTTCAAGTGCAGTTTGAATGCAGTTGACGCGACTGCAAGACGACTGCAATAGAACTGCAAACCAAACGCGCAGTCGGATTGCAGTTCAGTTGCAGTCGGCGTGCAGTCGTATGAATTGTTTGGTTTGCAGTTCTATTGCAGTCGTATTCCAGTCGTATGAACTGTATTCAAACTGCACTTGAACTGCAATTTGCAGTTGGATTGCAGTTGAAATGCAGTCCGTCTGTGTAGACCCTAAACAGTATGTACCATGTTCAAGTTCTGTCATATTCCTAGTCAAATGCTTGCATCGATAACCCCGTAACTATTGTTAAATTGATTTTCCAATTTAGCTCATTATATTAAGACTGTATTTAGTTAGGATGCCCGTAGTAAGACGTGAAATTTAAACACAGTGATTTATAATCCGTGCCCACAAGGAAGAAAGAAGTTAGTGGTGTACAATATAGACTAAATTAGAGAACATATTTGATATTATATCTGAAATGTCTAAAATACATTAAAGTTTTTGAAACACTATAATATGTGTTTTGTGCAGTCATTTAAAGATTTCAAAGGTACGGATTTTCATTTGAGATGGATCCAATTTTCTATTAAATGTTCGAATAAAACATTTACGAAATATTGAAAATGTAAAGTAGGTATACAATAATATAGACATGATCTATAATGATATTATGTCGGATTCAATCCTGTACAAGTGCCTTTCATTACCATAAAAATATATGTCTAATGTATATCAATACAATTATTATACTCTTTCATATTATCCCAAGTTATTATTGTTTAAGCGAGCATGGTCTATGTGTGTTAAAAGGTGTTCAACGAATATTCCATATTTTTGTTATTTTGCATTTAAAAGTCCTATCATTTATTAACTCAATTGTTATAATGCAGTTCTAAATGGAACATTTTGTTTTTAAGGAACTTTTCAACTGCCGCCGTCTTAACTAATCTGGGAATGTTATTGTTTTAGTTTGAAAAGTATAATATTATTAGTACCCGTGTGTAAACCCCGTGTATACTTCCGCTGTAGGCTAGTAATAATATACGAGCTAAGTTTGAGTTGTATACCATTTGCAAACCCATTCAGTTAGTCGTTATAGTCACTAAAATAGGTAGGCGTTGATTTGCCAACAGTCAATATACAAGATATTGTGTTCGATGCAGCCGCCTTGTTACTAGGAAACCAATAAGACGCCTAGCCCGTTCAAGAAATGGAAATTTCGTTTCTGTGGAAATGTTTGCTCGTCTAGATGTTTGTTGACCTTTTGTGTACTAAGTGAAACGAATTCGGCGATTCTGGTTATTCCTATGATATAATGTGTGTTTTCTTAAGACTTATTAGCGGCCTAGGCCTTTGAATTGACTACTTGACCAGCACGAGTCGGCGCATGAGTACCGGAAACTATTCCACCTCAAATTTTTTTTATTGTTTGTGTTTATGTTTTTGTGTTTATTTTTTAGTGTAAATGTTTACTTTTGCTAAAAAAAGATATAAGTAAACAATGAATTTTTTAAAAATGTCTATTAACGATATTATAAACTATTGTATAGAGAATTAAAATAAATATATAACTAAGACATTATACATATTAAAATTGTCCGGTTAAAAAATAATAATTCCTTGCAATTGTTTAAACAATCTTTGTTTAAACAATATGGCACCGGGTTGCACCATGGCAACATGCATTTATATCATCAGGAGGGCAATTTGAAGAGGATCGCATAAAAAAATTGAGGTGGAACATTGAGATGTATAGTTTCCGGTACTCATGCGCCGACTCGTGCTGGTCTATACCTAATTTGACCAGATAGTTTTAATGTTATGTATTTTTACGCTGTATGTGATTAAACAATATTTTACAATTATTTTGTCTAGTTATTAGCTGAAAATATTGGGCCTATCTATTTTAGTGACTGTGATTGTTCAGTGAACTTGTATAGACTGTAGATACCTCTAAGTCTAGATAGTATAGTTGTGAAATTGTAGGTTGATACAAAATGCATATTATATAGTGTAGATTTATAGATGTTAGATGTTTTCTCTCAGCACACAAGATGCACCTGTTTTGTGTTGCACTGCAAGAGTTCTGTATCAAGTAGAATAATCAAATCGTTTGAGTTCACATCCATTAAATTTAATAGAGGTCTAGAGCTTCAAATGCGCATAATTAATTTATCATCGCAATATAGTCTATAAAGTCTGCCAAAATTGTATCGGCAAAAATTTGGTAAGTATATTTAAGATCGATTTTGCCTTGCAATATCAACTGATTCTGATCAGCCGGCTTGATAAAAAACGAGTATTTTGTTAAAAAAAGGTATGCAGTTGCAGCATTTTTTTTTAAATAATGCCTGAGAATAATAAATCGCTTTATGAGCTTGTGCTTGACCTACGAAATATTAGCGTTTATTCTCGACGTACGACGTAAAACTAAATTGATACTAGACCAATATTGGTGATTTCTTGCCTCAGTAATGCTTGCTTAATGTATAATTACATAATTTATGTCTTAGCTATCTAGTTGAAATGGCCAGCCAACTGGCCTAGATGTTTGATGTTCTAACATCTTTTTTTTCTACAAATTCTCATAAACTGCCTAGGCGTCCAGTTAGCTGACTAAAATAATGAGATGGCTGCGACTATTTCTCACTTAAAAATTTAAAAAATTGGCTGCTGTGTCTAGTTAAAAGTTATTATGAATTTTTATAAAAATTGGTGATATAAATAATACTTACGTATTTGATTGTACACGTTAGATAGACGCCAATTCCTAACTATTGTACCAAACATAGTTGAAGACGTGAGTGGAATAATCGAACAAGTAACATTTCGTAACATACCGACAATAACTCATTTTTTCCCTAATTATTTTAATAAAACTTGTAACTTATCTACTTCATAACCTAGTTAATTTATCTGACTACACATAATGTAATTCATAGTTTTTCTATTTTAAATAATTTTTCCGTCCCTAAAGCCTCCATTTAAGCAAAAAAACGGGAGTTTTTTCATGTTACTTACCTTATTCTTCCACTCACGTCTTGAGTTCTGTTGTTCAATCTTTCAGCGACCGGCACATTTAATTAATCAACTGATTAATTAATAAGTGTTACTTGTGAATTGAAGACAATATTACATATCATTATTCATTAATGTTTACATCTTATTGTTCATTGTATCGTCCGTCAGTTCTGTAGTTAGTGTTATGTGAGAAAGGTAGAGATTTTAATTTCCGAAATGTTAAGCCGTTATACAGGGTGTAACAAAACTAAGTTGTAATAATATAGGCTGTGTAATGTGTATGTGTTCCTTGTAGAGAGTTCACTGTAAAAGTAGCAGCGCTGAAAGACCAATTTTTTTCACTTTTGTATGGAGAAACTCCTGACGCCGCTGGCGCGCTCGCCCATACGAAAGTGGCAAAAAAATTTGGTCTTTCAGCGCTGCTACTTTTACAGTGAACTCTCTACAAGGAACACATACCCACCCTAAAGTATTATCACTTAGTTTTGTTACACCCTGTAAAATTTAAATTGATTTTCTACAGGAGTTTTCTGTAACTTTATCTCTGTACCCATATTGTACTATTTTAATGAAACATTCAACCTGCTTTAATCCTTAAGTACAATACAGTTCGTTTCTGATTCAACAACGAAATAGAACCAAGCTGTGTTAATGTTGCATTGAAACATAATAGAGGTAATGGTCTCTTACGTTTGCAGAACCTCCTACTAACTCCACTTAAACCTGTCATAAATGTGTACTATCATAGAAATTGTTTGATAGGAAGATGATGTATATAATATATATAATTTGGTCGAGCTATGTCAAACACAGCCGACAGAACACAAGACTAAACACCATTTTGGCACAGCCCGACCAAATTACGTAGGTCCACCAACTGAATCAATTCCTTGATTGTACCATCGAAGAAATTGATTCATAGATAGTTGACAGACCTACGTCATTTGGCTGAGTTATGCCAATTCAATATAAGTCGTGAATCGTGATCTGTTCCAGGTCAGTTAACAAGAGCTGGCACGATCAACACATTTAAACATTGCGCTTGTGTAGTGTCTGTGAATAAGCGCGTGGCGTGACGTTGTACTGCATACGCATCATAAAAAGTCTCTCTCGCGCGCGGTCTATCTTATGAGCGTGAAGGGGACAGTTATTGTTTTTCATATGCTACTGTTTATAAATACAGCGTGATGTTACAAGTCGGTAACGTGTGATCGGCGAGCGGCCAGCGTTCGGAACCGTACGATAATTATCGTGCATATACGATAATTTTGTGCGTACGTACGATGTACGATAGCATATTATTATCGTACACAGATTATACGATAATTTTTATCATGATGCAAACATATTATATTTTTATAGTGAAATTGCATAAGTGACAGCACTGTGAACGTGCCAGCTTTAGTTAACTGATCTATCGCGATGCTGGGTTTGACATACCACCACCAACTTAAATAGGTCCACCAACTGTCTATGAATCAATTTCCTGAAGGTACCTTTGGCCAAAACCTCCTGTTTATTTGTTATTTGTTAACTAGCTATATGACCGAGCTTCGCTCGGTATTCAAAAAATTAAAAAAATACACATAAAATGACATTTTATGAAAATGATTCCTAGCTAGATCGATTTATCGCCCCCGAAACCCCCTATATACTAAATTTCATGAAAATCGTTGGAGCCGATTCCGAGATTCCAATTATATATTTATATATATACAAGAATTGCTCGTTTAAAGATATAAGATATAAAACAAAGTCGCTTTTTTTTCCCTCATGTCCCTTTGTTCCCTTTAATCTTTAAAACTACGCAACAGATTTTGATGATTCTTTCAGTGTTAGACAGCCCATTTATCGAGGATGGCTATAGGCTATATTTTATCACGCTAAGACTAATAGGAGCGAAGAAATCTAAAGGAAAGTGTGGAAAAAACGGAGAAAATTATTTGAAAGGGCTAACTTGAACGCGCTAATCTGAGGAACTACTGGTCCGATTTGAAAAATTCTTTCATTGTTAGATAGCCCATTGAGAAAGGCTATATTTTATCACGCTAAGACTAATAGGAGAATGTGGAAAAAACGGGGGAAATTATTTGAAAGGACTTATCTCGCGAACTACTGGAGCAATTTTTATGTTATTTGGCACAGATAAGAAGTAGACCACGTGAAGGATCATTGGCTATCGATTTTAATCATTTTTTCAGCGGCTATATATTTTATACCCGTGCGACGCCGGGGCGGGTCGCTAGTTTGTTAATAAACCTGTGCTAATCACCGTTATTTGTTGGTGGTGTGTGTGATATCTTTGGGTTATGAGTTATGACACAAGTGTGCTCCGACCCCAGACTGGTTGGGGCCAGATACCTAATTGGCCTCGCGCCCACTATTGTGATTTAAAATTATATAAATGTACATTTAAACTTGTAATTAATAAAATGTTGATCTTATTTTGTATTGTTATTGTTAACCGCCCAATCTTTATAAATTGTCTAGTCATTATACTAGACTATCCGTTATGTCTACGATATTATTTTTGTTATTCAATAAAGTCTTATGATATTAATCGAGTCAACGTCGGAAAACAAAAGTCAGAATCGCGACGTGACAAAGAGGAAAAGAGACGGGAAGGAAAGGTTCAATAAACAGTCGATGTGGTAGACAAAACAATAATATTATTATGTATTTTGTGTAACAAAGTATTTTACAATTTACAGAACCTTAGTAGTATAGACTATAGATACAGACTATCAAGAACATTCAATGACACGCTTATAACACAATAGTAGCAAATGCAAATTGAATTTTTATATCTAGCTTCTACATTTTGATATTTTTTTAAATAGCTAGACATTGACATCGTTATTAATCTGAGAACTAATTAGTGCGTGTGTGTGACCTTTTTAAAAGTTTCTGAATATTAATTAACAAGTTTTTTTTCCAAATAAGTACATACTCTATCACGCATCATTTACTATTCCTTACAGGATACAAATTGTTATAACTAGATATGCCAAATACTATCTATACATTTTTATCTTTGGTAAGTATTCATGAGTGCGTTAAGCTGATACCCTTTTTTAATAATAATTGTGATATTTTCTTGAAAATACATTTTTAACGGCCGCTTAGATCACCATGAGACATTCCCACTGCTATTTATGTGCATCCAGTATCGACAGTGGTAACCAACCTTTTCAGGTATTTCTATTTTCTATACCTTCAATTTAATTTCTAACACCATCTGTACCAGCCGCTGCAGCTGCTGAATTTAAGCTTAGAATAGCCGCTCTCCTTCTATACTGATATTATACTGGCTGGCATGTTGTATTGATATTAGTACAAACTTTTTCTTGATTTTAGGAAAATCTCCAGCATCGACTTTCTCCCATAACTGGCACCATACGGGCACTAGAGTGTCAGGCACTAGCCTCACAGGTACATGCCGTTGACGAGGTAGTCGGAGTCCATGGCGAGACGCGGGCGGCCGCGGCGTCGGCGCGAGGCGCGGGCTCTGCACGCTAGTAGACCGCCCAACGCGGCTGTCATCAGAGTACCTGGTGGAAGAGACGAATTGTGCTCAGAGTAATGTTCCTTGTGGCTAGCGTCAACAATGCAGGCTAGAGCTCCTTTATAGTTGTAAAAGCCGATGCTGATGTACTAGAACATTGTACCTATTTAGATCGGCGGGGCTAAAATGGTCGCTTTGTTGAATCATGAGATGAATCATAATACGATTCATTTCTTTAATATCGCAAAATGCAACTCTGCTTGCAATTCATTTTTGTATTTTTGTACTGATTTGACATTTGTCAGTTTGACAGTTTTGACAATTCATTTGCTGAATTGATTGAGAGGAATTGCTAAATATTACCATTTTAGCCCCGCAGCCTCACTTTTATTGCTAGAATTCATATGGTGAATTTAATCTCGTTGTTCACTGTTAAAGGGAGTGCTATGATCGTTGGTAATGTTGTTAACAGGGACTCGACAGTCTTCTGGAATAACTGGATTAGGTTATAATCTGAAATTATTTAGCTACATTTGTATAATCTACCTAGTACTAGTAGCAGCACAGCAGCGGGCGAATGCTCGCTGAGTCCGTCGTGCTCGTCAGTGAAGTGCTCGTGAACCTTCGCCTCCGCCCGGGGCGGCTCGGCCGGCCGCGACACCTTGTTGGTATCGGCCATCTGAAAAAAAAACAAAATCCTGTTAGACGTTACCTAAGTATATCTATGGACAGAAAGTCATCATCTATATGAAACTGGATGATACCCGCAAATCCGATCCGTACATTTTTCTGGGATGAAAAATATCCTATGTCCTTTCCCGGGACTCCCAAGTATGTCCATACCAAATTTCAGCAAAATCGGTGCAGCAGTTTAAGCGTGAAGAGGTAGCAGACAGACAGACAGACACACTTTCGCATTTATAATAAGTAATATTATGTAGTATCCATGGATAGATGAAGAATATAACATGTACTTACGATTTCTTTCAAAACTTTTTTCTTAGTAGCGTTTTCTATGGGTGCCGGTTTATGCACTTCTGGAGGTTGTATGTTCTGCGGCGGTGCTGGGGGCGCGGGCCGGGGCGGCTCAGTGGCGTACTCAATGTGCTGAGTCTTGGGCGCCAGCTCGAAGCCCTTCTTGGGGCTGTCCCTCAGAGTTTGTTGCTGACTCGAGTAGACCATCGGCAGTTCGGGCATCGCTTTTGGCTGCATGTAGAGCGGCATATCCTGGAATCAGATAAGTATGACACTTTTATAATATAGTTCTAATATAAAGTAATAAAGAATCCAGTACAAGTTAGTGAAACATAGTAATTATTATTTGAAAACACTTTTGAACGTTAGTCAATTCGGTGCCTGACACTATAGTTCGGTAAGTAGCCCGGCGAGCGGAACAGCCGTAGAAAACCTTTTACGGACCACAATTTGATGTGAAAGCTCAATAAGAGATATTCCAAGAAGTGTCACCGGTTCAGGCCTCGGCTGGGGGACAGGCCAGGCCCGGCGCGACTCCACCTCGGGCCACTCCATGCGCCCGCGGCCATAGTTGTCCCACACGCGGTCATCCATGCCGTCGTTAGCTGCTGCAACATTCATAATTATTATTGAGAGAGATATTAAAACTACTAATTATTACTCGAGCAACTCCTTTGGGTATGACTTATAAAGTAACTAACTCAAATCTTAAATTTTATTTTCTTTTCTATTTTTTCGTAAAATTTTTGTCTATTCTCGCTTTTTCACTTCTTTAAGGGTCTCCTATGGATGTAGACTGTAGAGGATTCTCCTTTTAACACGAGATTTATGGTCAATTCTATATTATGTTACCTTGTGGCAGGTGCGCTTGCTGCCACGAGCGATGAGGCCAGGGGCCGTTGGGAGAGGGGGGTTCGAAGGCACTCTCCTGCACCAGACCACCAGTGTGGCTGAAGATATGTGAGCCGCTTACACCACCGTTGTTTCCTAGAAACAAATAAGCACATACATTAAGGAATAGCTGAGAATTGCCAATTGGAATATCATGAGGAACGTAAAGCTAGACAGTTTTAAGTTCGGTTGTCTTCAGACAAGGTTTTATTCAAATATGTTTTATCTGAAAAGGGTTTTTTCTCACTTTTAGAAGCTGAGGTATAATTCTCACCAGCATTATAGCGGTATGGCGGCTGCGCCTGCGTCAATCTGTGCGGCCAGAGCTCTGAAGCCGCCTCCTCGCCACTCTCCTGAACAGCAACCTGCATCTGTATCGTAGAGTTAGACGTATTATTTATCTGGATGAGACACGTATTATCCACTGTCCAAAGCTTTATGAAGTGAATGTTCCAGCACGTTTCTGTTGCAAGAAAGATGTATGCTAATAGTTCTAAATCCTTTCAGCCAGTTTCAGACTTACCAGCTCTAAACCAGTATCTAAGCCCTAAGGCAATGCCTCATTCAACAGTAACATTTATTTTTCTGATTTTGGATAATATATAGAAAGCTGAATGTTTCACACCTGTGGCTGCACTACTGGTGGTGGCGGTGGCTGCGTCGGCTGCGTGTGCGGCGCGGGCGGCGGCGGGCGCGTCGGCGGCGCGGGGCAGCCCAGCTCGGGCGCCTCGTCGCTGCCGTCGGCGCACTGCGGCACGCCGTCGCACGCGTTGTACACCGCAATGCACTCGCCGCCGTGACGACACTCGAACTGATAGCGGCTGCACCGACCTACACATACCAGTTTTAGATAGATGAACCATAAGATCTTTGGCCGAAAAATGTAGTCAAGGCCATGTGTGTATTTGCAGGGCAGAAGCGAACGTCAAACCTCGACGTACAAAGAGAAGCACACACAGCACACTGATGCCAGTCAGGTTGAAATCCAAAATCCTTTATATTACAGTTGTTAAATTTGACAGCATATTTTTCTCCGTATGACTGAACAGGCTAATCTGCTGTTGTTGGGAGAAAGAAATTTGCCTAACAAATCAGGTAAAATTGTGACTCATCATTTCCTGTCTCGCCAGCATTACAGATAATTAAGAGGAGATTTATCTTGTACAAACAGTTATTAAGGCTTGAAGTAGCACAGAACATTATCTTGGTTTACAAGTCATCGGTGGGTCGTTAGCCCGGAGGCTTTGTCCGCGGTCCGCTGACGCACGGGTCACGCTGACTCACCGGCCCCTTCCCATCAACTCGCTATCAACTGATCTGAATATTTCACATTCTTTTTTCATTTGCATATTTTAGAAAGTTTAACTAAACACTTCGCGTTTACGATAGTGATGTTTCACTTTCGTCGATTGAAGAATATAACTTTTACATATTGTAGAGTTTGAGTGAAGTCAACATTTATAAAGAAACCCGGACTTGTCTTCATTTATTCAACTTCTCTGCAGTCTGCGGTCATCGTCCATCGGTAATATTAATGTAGGGATTAAGTATACTAATAATTATTATGGACATCAATATTTTCTGATCTCTATAGTTTTATTGGCAAGCTTCTTTACTAATATGCTCATTGTTTGCTTGGTCGTAGATTCTACAGTCACTTGGCCAGGGAGCTTTGGTTGCGCTGGCAGAGGACAGGAGAGCGGAGGCGTCGTTACGCGAACCTCCCAACCTTCGTCTAACTGGGTTCCTGGCTCCGGGTGAGGATGGGAACCTAGATAGCTTAGCTAGTCTCGGCGCCGAGAATTCAATTTGTCGAAGCGTTCCCACACATTTGTGGAAGTCCGGTCCCTTATGAGGGAGACCGGCCGGTCGCGGAGGGTGGTCCGGTGCTTAACAGATCCTTCTTCCTGCACACCCTTCGTTATACGGCTGATTACTGATTAGTGATATGGTGATAGCAAATCGCAGGTGATTAAGTGGGAGCTTTGGTTGATAGAAGTTCGAACATACTTGTCTGCTGCTGTGGTTGCGGCGGTGGCGCGGGTGGCTCTGGACGCGGCGGCCGCTCCGTGCTGCGAGTGGTCGTCACAGTGGTCGCCACCGTCGTGGTAGTGTGACTTCTGGAAACGTCACCAGAATCATACAATCAGATTTGTTATCCATAATATGCAACGCATTAATTTGGAGGGTCCCAAAGGGATGCAGACTCTACATTTATATCACAGGATAAGAGAGTTAGAGCTTTGTAATGTAGAGATACAGTAATAATAATTTGTTCTAACTTTTGAATTATTTTTATTTATTTAGTATTTACACTGTCTTCTTTATCCATTTCAAACCTCGAGTCACGACTACTAAGAAGTAATTTGAAATGGTTGGAAGAGCAGTTTTCAGATAAGTGCTACCGTTACCAGTTTTTAATTGGTATTTATTACTTTATTGCACAAATTCGCTATTCTTTGGAAATACGTCAGCTTTTATATCGAGGGTGGGCAGCGAAGCATAAAGCTAGACCTAACTAATAGTTACTACCGCTTCGTTCTCGGTAATAATTATGTTTGTGTGAATAACCGGGTTCAATCGATAGGCGGGACAGCTGCCATATTTTATGTACCTAATGCCTATAGGTACTTTAGCTATATTATGTGTAGCATTGGAAAATTACCACGAACAAAACGAGGAATTACACTTAGCTTGAAAAACCAAACAGTTTATATTATACTAAAGCAAAAAAGGCCCCGTTACTTGAATCGAATTTTGTCATTGTTGATATTTGTATGCCGTTTTATGTAGGTCAGTTATGTCCGCAGTTCGCACGCCACAAACTACACAAACACCGCCATCGACCGACATCGCAGGCTTTTGTTTAATAGTACGACCTAACGGACGAACACCGTAAAAAAATATTGATGTTAAAACTACATTAAGGAGAACTTGCCAACATATCGAATTTAGCCTAGTAAGAGATTCTTAGTTAAGTATTTAGTACTTATGTACTTATTAACAATTAACTTAGTAGTATGTAGCGCCTGTAATGTTTGAACTTCTGGACTCTAGTTAACTTATCTTGTATTTATTTGTGAGAACCTGTAATTTTGTGTAATTGGCTTCCTAGATTCTAATTAAGGTTACTTACTGTTTTTTTATTGATAGCTGTACTTGCAGGTCTTCCAGACAAAATAAAATAAAATAATTAAATAAATAAAATATTCCTTCACATTGCTACCTCTACCACAGAAATCAGAATATATATTAGTTTAACAACCTCTACAATAATCTTGATCGCACTGATAAGGAAGACCGTCTATCCAAAACCGCAAGGTCGCCCATATTGCATCATAATATCATTATGACACTACTATAATCATCATCATCTCTCACCGAAGGCTAGCGAGCTCCTGCTCATGATGCACCAGGCGCTCCTGGTCCTGCAGCTCGGCCAGGCGGCGGCTCAGCGCCAGCACGCCGCTGCTGAAGTTGCCGTGCGCCGTGAACTTGCAGCGGAAGTCCTCCGGCGGCCCGCAGTTGAACAGGTAGCAGCTCCCAGGACTCTGAAGTTAGCAAATAATGACTGAGATCTCAATATGTTGGAAGTAACACAGATTACGAAATTGTGAAAATTGTGGTAGTAATCAGATGTTAAAGACAGTAGCAGGTAGGCTCTATATTATCTTTAGTCTTTACAAAGAATCCTTTGTATGTCGTAACATATGTATTTTGTTCGTAGTACTAGTACGTATCTACTTATTTACTATGGCCACTATTTAGGTAGAGCTTATTGCGTTGTGGCAGACCGGAAATACTAGAAAATAATTGACAACTTTTTTGATCGACGGAATTTTCCATACATCTAATGTAGAGTCTGTAGAGAAGGCTAAATAAGGCCAAGGCTTAACATTGCCCACCTTTTCCTCGAACACGAAGACATCACAGGAGTCGGTCTCGCAGCAGAGGCGGAGACACTCGTGGCGGGAGCCCACGTCGAGCTCGGAGAGGTACCGGGCACCCATGCTGCGCGATTCCTCCGTGCGGATGATCTTGTCTCGCTGGACGTCGAACCGCGCCGCGCAGCCCGCCGGGTCCAGCTCGCGAGCGTACGCCGCCACCCACAGCGAAACCCACCACACCCAGGAATCCATGGTCTACTAGGACGGAACTAGCACTTCCCTGATCTCGATAGAAGCAGCCTGGCGACCGCGAATCGTCATCGCAACTGAGCGCGATCGATATTCGCGCATGCGCACCCGGTTATCACCGTCGCATCACTTATGCCCCTTATGCCCTATTTGATTACTGATTTAATTTTGAACAACTAACTTCTGTCCGCGGCTCTACCCGGGCGAAGTTAATTTAGCAAGTTAAGAAATCTGGGGGCACGGGAGTGCCCCCGCCAAGATGAGCCAAGCGAAGCGCGCAAGGGCACTACCTACCTTTTCTCGAAACGTTTCGTCGTATTTTTGAACCCTCGTAACTTTGGTTTGGATAATGCCAGACACTTGAAATTTTTAGGATATAATGACATGAGTGAAATAATGAAATGTGCAAAGTTTGAATATCGTAGCTATTATACTTTAGATTTTATAGGTGTCCGAAAACCCACAATTTTGGCACTGACTCAACCTATCATCAAAACTGTTAGGGTACTTCCTGAAGTCTGAGAAAGATGAAATTTGGTATGTAACATACTACTAGTACAGAAACAACAAAAAAATTATCAAATCCAACCTAACGTATATCTGTACACTTATAGAGCAAAATTGGGCCAAAAATTGTGTTTTTTGTATGAGAGCCCTTGTTATTTTATTTTATTTTAATATTATTATTAAATATTAAAGTAGACATATTATTAAGGACTTTGAGAAAAATCAAGTACCTACCTGTTGCCATTATGTTCTATGAGTAAACAAATAAACAAACAAAGTTTATCTCTTTATAATATTTAGTATATATTAAAAACTACTGAATCGAATCTCGATTTTAATCATTTATTCAGTGAGTTACATACTAGGCCATAATATATTTTATACCCGTGCGAAGCCGGGGCGGGTCGCTAGTATTAGATATTATTATTGGATTGTATTAAGCGTAATGACTTCACACACTGGAATCTATTAAAAACATTGAGATGATTAAAAACGACTTTATCAAACTTCAAGATCTCAACAGCAAGAACCAAATTCGACACATAGAATGTCAAGAATCAAGATTATAAGAAAACATTAACAATGACTGCGTAGAGATTCCCCGGCTATAGAGTAAGCATAAAATAATATGAAATTCTGATTGTGCTTAGGGATTTTTCGGTCATAAATTAGTAAGCGTAGAACAGGAAATTCCTGGTAGGTATATTGCCAGATTCCATACTGAAAAAACCGCTAAAAACCACTAAAAAAATTAAAACGCTAAATTACTAAAAACAATCCCCTAAAGGCTTCAAAAAAAACTCCAGTTCTGGTGGAAAAACCACCAAGGTGGCAACACTGACAACAAAATGGCCAAGTCACCCATTTTGACTAATGTGTAGAGTTTTTAGATTCTTCTCGTGCGGCTGACATATTATATCAAGTATTTTGCCGCGATTTATGTGTAAAATTAATGTTTTTAGATTTAGGGCTGAGTGTGTAAGGTTTGAAACTTGGCTCTACATGAGATCTCACTACTTTTTGACACCACGAACTATTATATTCTCATCTTGGCAGCATTTTTACATGAAAATGTTTTTTGGTGGGATTTCATTTCTTTTTGTAAGTTTTACCACACACGTTTTTAATTTTTTTAAAAACGTAAAAAATATTTTTTAGTATTTAAATATTAATTAGTAAATTTACTATTTATTTATATATTTTTAGTGTTTTACTCTATTTTTTAGTGTTTAAATATTTAGTAGTAAATTTAGTAAAAAAAATTTATACACAAAAAATTTTTTTTAGTGTTTAAATATTTTGAAGTTAATTTTTGTTCAGGAACCTAGGTAATTACTATTTTAAGCTGAAAAATAACTCAAACATGTTAAATATTTTCGTATGACAAAATGATTTTGGTATTACGCATGTATGAGAATTTCGAGGGTAGCCCGGCCCCTTGACCTTCCTAACTATGAGGCAAGGTGTAAAAAATTTCACTTCCTTCCCTTGTGTTATCGCAGAGACATTTCAGATCTAGTTTATTTAGGTAAAATTATGAACAATACCATTGATGCCCCTGATTTACTATCCAAGTTTAATTTCAATGTACCCAGTAGATTCTTTCGTAATTACGTACCGTTTCATGTTCCACCCTATAAAACGTTCTACCGCCGAATTTCATTTGTCTGTAGAGCTAGTGCAAGTTTCAATAGTTTCTACTCAGGTAGAAATATTGAAGACATTTTTAGAATATAATCATCCCAGATTTGTAGGATTTTATCAAATGAGTATTTTAAGCTGGAAAAGTGAGAATGTTAACATTTATGGTATTGAGTAGTTTCAATAATTAATGAGTGCGTTCTATGAGTGATTATGTATTTAGATTAAGCCTTAGTGTTTGTTGTTAATTACTGTTGAGTGTTGTTGCTTTTTGCTTTTTTTTGCTTATTTTCATGATTGAGTCACTAGACTTACAATAATTGTGCATGTTACTTAGATATTAATGCTTAATTTTTTTACTTGTCTGTTACTTATATGTGAAAACTTTTTAATTGGCTTTATGTTACTATAATTTGTATATAGTATTGAAATTTTTGGCAAGCTGTAAGTTTTCTGAATAAAATAAAATAAAATAAATAAATCTCACGAACTACTGGAGCAATTTTTCTGTAATTTGGCACATATAAGAAGTAGACCACGTGAAGGATCATAGGCTATTTTTTGTGGACTAATTTATGTCTGTGAAATATCTAATTTACGCGGGCGAAGCCGCGTGGAACGTCTAGTTATATTATAAGTGTAAATTATAACTTGTAACAATACAAAGTAATAATACTTTACACTAATACTTTACACTATACAAATGTAGAATATTGTGCAGAACACATTTATGTTCAGACCCTATAGTCACCATAATATTATGTGATTAATTAAAATTTAAGTATTAAATACTCGTCAATAACAAATCAAACTTTGATGAGTTTGTGTAAACAACACGCTTCATCATTAGTGATCTAATGATGGTCGACAGTATTATTATGAAGAATCTCATCATTCAACATCGGGAATATTATATATTATATTATATTTATGATACATACAATTTCGCTTTCGTGACGATACATTAATAAGAAGTGGATTTAATTCGCTTCTTAAGATTTTATACAGTTAGTTTGCAGGTCGACCTTATAAAATCGGGTTGGTAAATAATAATCTTTTAATAAGCTATGAAATAAAAAAGCCATTAGGGCCTATAATGTATGACTAGGTATAATTTATAATATTATGTAGCTTGTTCCTAGCTCGTACTCAAAATAATAACAAAATTAAATATGCACGAACATGACGTGTTCAGGGCTCCTGTTAAAACTCAACCCTAAAGTATTTTCCCAGAATCATACAAATTACAAACATCGTGACTCGTGTCCAAAGGACCTTCACGTGCTCCTAGTCTCTACTCCCATCCAATTTTGGGGAGGATTAAAATTTTTAAGTAAAACATTTATAATCTGGGCGAGCGAAAAGAGCCCTTATAGTAGATATATCCCACAACCTGAGCAGTTTAGGTTTGGTTACTACTAAAATATATAAAAAACTGCCTTAAAGATTATCATCACGCAGAAAAACGAAACTCACAAAGCTAGGCTTTTAGCTAGTTTTAACTTTAAAATAATAACGTTAACTCTATGAAAAACTTGAAGTTTCTTAAGTCTACGGAAAGTGAGTCCACTTTCGTTTGAACAAATGTTCACTTGCAGAATGCAGACTCTTCCAAATTGTTTTTTAAACTTATCGATTTTGAGGTTTGCTTGTAGAGATGGGTAGATGTCACGATATTAGTTCAACACTTATAACGTGCAAAAACAAAGGAATCCATCGTTTTATTCAAGTTCTGGGCGAGACGGTGTGAATGGGCGGGGTGCGCAGCTGGGCGGGCGGCGCGGCTCGGCGCGGCAGTAGCGCGGCAGCTCGCGAGGCGCGACACAGCAGCCCTCCGCCACGCGCCATGTCGCTGTTCTTCAAATTTAGGAGCGGTGTGAGTATCATTCCTGTAGCAATCATTGGTATCAATCACGTACACCTCATATTGAGCACCCGTCGACCTGATTTCGGTCGTAGCCCACTATAACATTGACACACCCCTAATCAGATTATGTTTATGTCGCTCGCACTCACGCACATTCCTGACCCGTTTGAGGTTCATTACATTCCTTAACCTCAATGGGGCAATCATCAGGAGCAGCGGACGCTCGTATCGGACGACACATTAGCTCCATGCAATCAGATTGTAAAATATATTTTGTAATGCACGTGATTAAATACATCCGACGGTGGGCAATACGATAGGTCGATAAATCAACGTCCTCTGAAACCTCTATAACCCACTTCGCAGGTCATTTCAGTGCTCGATGTAAAAAGCGAAAATGCTTTGTACTCTATCTAAATTTTTGGCGGCTATAAGCTGTGAGATAGATATAGGGGGTAAATGAGTACTTAAGAAATAAAGTATAAAAGTACGTCTGTAACAAAAGGAATTATGGACTGGTGTCTGAAGTCTGGTGAATTAGGGCCGTGAATATGAATTCCCATAACGAATGTACCTAACTCTCGAAGTCTAGACAGCTAATTTAATGATGAATTAATACAGCTAAAAACACGTCTAGATCAAATCAGATAAATACTTTTTAAATATTACCATGCAGGCCATGGCCCACGGTAGATGGGGTGTCTGAAAAGTGAAAGCCTCAAAAAACGACTTAATATGCAATTTGCATATTATAAGTTTTTTTAGGATTCCGTAGCCAAAGTATAAAAAGTAAAAATGGAACCCTATTACTAAGACTTCGATGTCTGTCCGTCTCTCTATCCGTCTGACTCTGTCTGTCTGTCCCTCTGTCTGTCTCCAGGCTGTATAGTCGGTGAGTTATAATTTTCACAGATTATCAATTATTTCCCTTGCCGCTGTAACTATAAATATTTAAGGGGGCTCCCATACTAAAATACATTTTTTTGCCTAATTTTGCTCTTAAACGAAACCCTTCGTCCGCGACTCGCACTTGGCCATTTTTTTGTTTTTGTCACGTCTTGTTATCAACTTTGGAGCTGATATAATATTGTATTCATTAATACGAATATTGTTAAGCTATTTCTGATATTTTATGTGTGACTCTATAGCACGACCGTAGTTGAATATTATTGGTGTTGGCCACAGTTCAAACACTTCCCGGAGATTCGATACGGTCTCGCTTATTGAAGCTAATGTTGCGGTCGACCGCAGGGCATCTACATGGCCGTGTCGAAGAGGCCATGAGGTGCCAGGAGTAACAATGTTAGAAATTGTAGAGACTGAGAATGAGTAGTGTAGGTAGTACCTACCCTACCACAGAACATATATTAGTGCAAGTACACGACCATAAGACAGGATAGAGAGTAGAGACGCTTTTACGGACTGTTTTGTTTCACGAATACTATTAGGAGTTCGAGGGATGTACGCAGAGCGTATGGCAAAATCTCTATTCAATTAAAGTTACCGAGTGCCATGCCGCAGTTAGAGAAGTAACAGTGGTAACTGGTAGAGACTAGAGCCAGTAAATATTAAACATATTATTTATTAATCTGTATTCTGTACCTATTGTGTGGCATTTCTGTGATAAAGTTAATTACATACATGATACAGCATAGTAGATAGTATTTATGAACACCTGCAACATGCCAAACACGTGCCCATTTACAATATTAATACATACAGTGGATACTTGATGAGCTACGCTCAACCTCGGTTCGTCGGAACTCTATCAGTGGCCTGTGAGTCGTGACGTATCACGGCAAACGAAATCGAAAAAGTTGTGAAAAAGTGCTCACTGTTTTAAAAATCAAATTAAATGATTAACATCCTTGTTATTTTGGTTTATGTAATATTTTTTAAGTTTTATTGTAACGTCTTACCTTATTTTTCACTTCTAAATAGCCAATTTTGAAAAACGTTATTTACCCCTTAATAATTTTGGTCGTGGTTTAGTGGCGCTTAATGCTTACTAAAAAAAGGTTAAGAGCCCGGGTTACCCTCGAAATTCTCATACATACGTAATACCAAAATCATTTTGACATACGAAAGTATTTAACATGTTTGAGTTATTTTTCAGCTTAAAATAGTAATTACCTAGGTTCCTGAACAAAAATTAACTTCAAAATATTTAAACACCAAAAAAAATTTTTGGTGTATAATTTTTTTTTACTAAATTTACTACTAAATATTTAAACACTAAAAAATAGAGTAAAATACTAAAAAATATATAAATAAATAGTAAATTTACTACAAAATATTTAAATACTAAAAAATATTTTTTAGAGTTGAAATATTTTGTTGTAAATTTAATATTTATGTATATATTTTTTAGTATTTTACTCTATTTTTTAGTGTTTAAATATTTAGTAGTAAATTTAGTAAAAAAATTTATACACAAAAAAATTTTTTTTAGTGTTTAAATATTTTGAAGTTAATTTTTGTTCAGGAACCTAGGTAATTACTATTTTAAGCTGAAAAATAACTCAAACGTGTTAAATACTTTCGTATGACAAAATGATTTTGGTATTACGTATGTATGAGAATTTCGAGGGTAACCCGGGCTCTTAAGTACTATAACTGCAGTAGATTGTTGATTTATTGCATTTGGTCTTTCTGCTTACGTCCTTCTTATTTTATGAGTTCCAAACTCGGTTCCATGAGCTATAACAGTCTGCAGAGTGCAGAGTCAGGGATACATCATACACCGACTAAATTTAAATAAGTACTTCTTTTTGTTGTGTTTTGAATTATTATAATGATAAGGTCGGATGTATACGTAAAATGGATCACTTGATTGACTGACTAGAGTGACAAGAAAGATGAGCCATGTATCGGAAGGGCATCTCAAAACTTCATCCGTCCCACTTATGAGGAACAAAATATACTCTTCTCTTTTGCTATGAACACACACTTTGGAGTTTGGAGTTAGTAAAATCACTCCTTTTCGGTTTCATTAAAACCAGGCGCTTCAGTGAAACTGGCCACCGTCACAGAATCCATCCTACGTGGAAGGCATTACAATAATTTATATCTGAAAAGTTTTGGAGCTCTTTTGAACTGGACCAATCATACTATGGCAATAAAAAAGTAGCTATTTTTCCACAATCAGCCCTTGAAGACAATCTGCCAAGTGCCAAGTGCTAGCCGTTACAGTCTGGTTTCCATACTCCATTGCATCCAGATTTTAGGCTCTTGCAAATTTTAATCTCCACTAAGCCATCCTTGTGACGTGCACTGTGCAGCTTATGGGTGATATGCATACAATGTATTACACAATATCCAAATAGCTGTGATGTCGTCTACCTGCAGGGCTTATTTACATTGCATTTCTATTTTCTTGTGTCGTTCTCTTTCGTTTTTATTTGCCTCTCTTTTCTGTTTCACAAAGATTATATCTGAAGACGTCGCGTCGTCGTGTCTTTTTTTTACCAATATTGGATGTTGGAATTATAAATGTAAACCATCAATAAGTCCATTGAGTTTCACTTGTTTTCACGGGTGGCACTGGTCCTTCGAGTCGGATCTACGAAGTACGAACTCGTCTCTACGGTGTGTCGAGTGTCGACTATATCGTTTTAATATACTAAACATTGTGCATTGTACTAACATTTAATTTTACCGAAAATATCACGGTCTATTAACAGAGAAATTAAAATAGATGCAGAAACATGTTAATTTATATTATTCTGTGCTATCTATATTTTATTCGTATGAAGCTCATTAATTTCACTCTCGTTTAAGAACACCTCTCGTTACTATTATTATTAAAATTTTAATGAACTTCGCAAAGCTCACACTTGCCGCTCACGGTAGGTATACATGATTCTGTAGAGCGCAGACTAGACAAGAGTTTTACACCCGACAACGCAAAAATTATAATTTGTATGGATCTTCTAGCAGACAGATAGCTTAATTGTGGATGCCGGTCAACCACCCCGCGGGATCGGAGCTCATCCTGGCCGGGGTGGTTGCGGCCCCCGCGGCCCCGCTCGCTGCCGTCGCCGCCCGCCGCGCCGCACGCGCGCTGTTAACTCCCCGCGCGCCCCGCGCCTCTCGCCCGCCAGTTTCGGCTCGCGCGGGCTTCCGTACACACGTGCATGGATGTTCGATAAAGTTCTGTTTAGTGATCAGTGTATAAACAGTGACAAAGGTGCTTATAAACGAGTTTTAACGTTGCGGAACCTGAGTGATTCGCCGCAGACTCCGCGCAGGGCATTGACCGCCAACACGATCTCGGTACGATACCGTCTGCGGTCTGCGGAGTGCGCTGTGCGGACGTACTCCAGCCAGCCAGAGTGTATCCCTGATACCTAACAGACTGGAAACACCTGAATTATTTTCAGTCATATGCTATAAATTATAATAAGTTATCCTATAATAGTTGGAGAATAGTCCGAGCGAAACTGAAACGACGTGCGCGACGCCTCCAGCGCTGTTTACATCACTATTATTAGACGTTTCGTAGATTAAGATTACGGCTTATCTAATTATAAGAAATTCGATAGAGGTAACATTTGTGCTATACAATATTTTAAATAAAATGCTAATTTTAATATAAAACTAGTTGTCGTTATTAATTTAACAAATAAAGGTCATAGTGGTATTTGCTAGCAAATTGAAATATTTGCGAGAAGCGAGCAAAAGGCAATAAGTCACGAATCTTTATTTTGTTTTTTTGGTGATTTAAAGCTGAGACTTTATAGAATAACATTAATTCCGTAATCGTTTATTATTTTCCCAACATAACTGGAAGAATCGGAATTATTATAACTAACATTAATTAAACCGACTTTAATTCATAAATATTATTATTGATAAGTTGTACTGATAACCCACTTGACAGTATTTGAATGAGGCAAAGGAAATATTACTTAACCTATGTTGACTTCTTTACTTATTTTTTTCCTACTCAATAATAGTGTCATAAAATACCTAAATATTATGCTGTCGTTTGACTCAAGAATTCGCAAGTGTTTCCGACTTCCGTAATTTATAGAATTTTCTTACATTGCTATCAATTTTAATGCCACTTGTTTAATATTGTAAAATAAAGAAACAATAGGTACTTAAAAATACACATTTGTCCGAGTTTTCTTTTTCATTTAGAATTTAGATCAACATTAGTAATTAACCAATGGTATTAAAAAGATAAAACGAAGTAGAGTTTGTAAAAGGTAGAGAAAGGTGCCGTAGAATGTTCATTGTACAGTGCGCCTAGCATGCGCCAAATATTTTCTCGATGTTTGATGTTTTGTCTCTTCTTCTCTATAATTGACCCTAATATGACATACATTTTTTCTCGTGTAGATCTGTCGTCAAAATTAGCGAACCCTAACATGACAACACATTTTATCGAGTTTTGTCGAGATTTTAACATTATGATAAGAGTAGTTTTTAACTACACTCGACAGTGAGATATCTCGTTAGACGCTTGCTAGACCGGCAGAACTCCTAGCAAGATTTTGTCAAATTTAAAATTTTTAAAACCCTGGTACCCCTTAAATTAAAATACCCAAAAGCAGCTGTGCAGTGTGCACATAATATTTTTTTTTAAACTGTATTTATGCCAAATTTTAAAGCTTATTTAGCTTTAAAGCCTTTATACAACTTTACCCATAAACTATGCGGGGCCGGGCTACCCTCGAAATTCTCATACATATGTAATACCAAAATCATTTTGTCATACGAAAATATTTAACATGTTTGAGTTATTTTTCAGCTTAAAATAGTAATTACCTAGGTTCCTGAACAAAAATTAACTTCAAAATATTTAAACACTAAAAAAAAAATTTGTGTGTATAAATTTTTTTTACTAAATTTACTACTAAATATTTAAACACTAAAAATAGAGTAAAACACTGAAAAATATATAAATAAATAGTAAATTTACTACAAAATATTTAAATACTAAAAAATATTTTTTAGAGTTGAAATACTTTGTAGTAAAGTTAATATTTATTTATATATTTTTTAGTGTTTAAATATTTTGAAGTTAATTTTTGTACAGTTACCTAGGTAATTACTATTTTAAGCTGAAAAATAACTCAAACATGTTAAATATTTTCGTATGAGAAAATGATTTTGGTATTACGTACGTATGAGAATTTCGAGGGTAACCCGGGCTCTTATGGTTACGTCACCGGTCACTGCATAAATAAAGTATTAAAGTACTGAGTAGTGATTTTATAATAAGTGTATATTGTATAACGATCGAAAGAATCGAAAAATCTAATTTTAAGATGGTACCACCTCTTATGTCGACACTACATATAGACGAACGCCCAATGTGTAGAACGGGCGTTCGCGCGTTGGCGGTAGGTATTTAGACGTTGGCCGACGCGTTTGCGAGCTTGCGTTCCATCCACACATAGGCCGCGCGATCAGTTCGCCCGGAACAGGGCTGAAGAGTGCACGTTTCCTTCTTGTGGCGAATTAACATCTAACTTAACGAAATAGCGAACAATATAAGCATCGAGTAAACATTTAAATTTATTGAGTTAACTATCAGAGTAAATCTTCCTGTGGAACAAAAAAATCATATCAAAAGTGCTAAAAAAGTAAGGTTCTTGGACATGCTATTTTCCTCACGATGTTTTTAGGGTTCCGTACCCAAAGGGTAAAAACGGGACCCATAGGGTCCCGTTTTTACTAACTTCAATGTCTAAGTCTACTAAGACTTCAATGTCTGTCTGCTTTTCTGTCTGCCTTTTTGTCCGTCCGTCTGTCTGTCTCCAGGCTGTATCTCAAGAACCGATTGAAGTCTCAAGACTAGATTTCTGAAATTTTCCCAGATTGTGTAAGTACTTATATAATATATAATAATATATATTGTATGTTGTCGGTATTAACAATAAATATACTTACTAAAAACAAAATAAATTAAATATTTTATAAATAATAAATATATATTAATCATGATAATTATAAGGTAACTAGCTGTCCCAGCAAACGTTGCTTTGCCATAATATAAAATATTTCGCCCATATAATTTTATTGAAATGACTAAATAAGTATGTCGCCATGGCAACGTCGATCGCTATCCCGTCGCACAAACAATGGTCGCCCTCAGTCTCGAGTTGTAATAATTTACTATTATTTATTCAATAAATGCACTTGTCAATATAAAAAGTAGATGTTGTCCGATTCTCAACCCTAGCCGATATGCTCGCTAAGATTCACGAAAATCGGTCGAGCCGTTTCAGAGGAGTTCAATTACGATTTACGCACACCGTGACATGAGAATTTTATATATTAAATAATTATTGTATATAAAAAATAATGGACTTAATTATAAGCTGTGAATAAATTAGCTGCTGCTGTTAACGACTCAACAACCATTTCGAATCCGTCCGCACATTGGCGCGATCCAAAGCATACTGAATGACCTTCCAATGTGTGGATTACTCACAAGCGCCGTTGCAAGCGCACCGCTAACGCGTTGGCCAATGCGTTGGCAGTGCGTTCGTCTATATGGGGAGGCAGCATTATAGAAAGACTTTTGAGCAAGTGCTAGCGCGATGTAGGCGACTCTTAGCGCCATCTGTTATGAATTTTTGGAACTAACTTAATTTGAACAAATTTACGCATAAACACCCCTTACAAGACCGTTTTCCAGTTAAAAAGTAGCCTATGTCCTTTCTCAGGCTTTAGACTAGCTATCTGTGTACAAAATTTCATTACGATCGGTTCAGTAGTTTTGGCGTGAAAGCGAGACAGACAGACAGACAGATACTATCGCATTTATTATATTAGTATAGATAGTATAAAAGTATAGATGGTTGCTAGGGTAGCGCGCTTTGCCACACACACTATAACTAAAAATTTGAACCAACTTGAGGGAGAGTTATAGTGCTTAAATATACTCGTACCTATAATAAATACGCTGCAAAAGGAGCAAATGAATTTGGAATCGTTGGCAAAGTCACGTTGAATCCAAAACTGTTTTATCGTGGTTTTATCTATAACTGTGGCACACTGTGGTTTGTATGTAAGAGGCTACGTAACGATGTCTTCACTTTGTACTTTGTAGATCGTAGTCACTATGTGGTCACTAGTCAGTGCACGCATGTGTGACGTCGGATGAGCCGAATGATGATGCGGTGCTGCATACCGGCCACGATCGCGTGATTGTCGAATGTCGCTACAGCGCTAATTCGTGTTGACTGTTGCGAGTTGCGACAGTGCCGCAATCGAATTGACAATATTACAAAGGTCATTCCTTATTATGAGGAATTTGGTAATGGCAATAGCAATGACATGCCAATTTGTAAATTTAATTCCGGGATAGGCCTGATGAACTGTGTGGGATCCACAATGAAAAGGTTGATTGTTATGAACGCCAGATACTAAAACACCGTGATCTGATGTTACTACACTTACTACACTATTGAAATATAATGATATTCCCGAAATTTTTCGAAATTTTCTCACCGTTTAATACTTCCATATAATATACTAGCTGTCCCGGTGAACTTTGTGTCACAGGTCACTTTAAAACCTTCCCTGGAGGGAAGGTTTTAAAGTGACCAGTTTAAAGTGACCATGTTCATAGAAGTCCACTTCTATGAATATTTTAAGACTAAAATCAGCCCAATCCGTTCAGCCGTTTTCGAGTTTTAGCGCGACTAACACATTTGAAAATCCATTTATATATATATATATATATATATATATATATATATATATATATATATATATATATATATATATATATATATATATATATATATACTAGCTGTCCCGGTGAACTTCGTGTCACTTTAAAACCTTCCCTGGACTTCTACGAATATTTTAAGACTAAAATGAGCCCAATCCGTTTAGCCGTTTTCGAGTTTTAGCGCGACTAACACATTTGAAAATCCATTTTTATATATAAGAAGATTACGAAGAAGGCCATTTTAGGAAAACTTCCCTATAATTACTAGGGTTGCTGAGGGTTCCTCTTCCGCTTCCTCATAATGAGGAAATTCCGCAATATTTTGGGTTCCTCAACCGTTATCGCATACTAAAATAATCCTCTTCCGCTATCGCTTCCTTAAAATTAAAGAGGAATTTATGAGGAATTTCACTGCACACGCGTATCCAATCATGATAACGCAGTGTATGCCAGAGCGCGAGAATAGGCTTGATGACATTTTTTTTCTTGTTGGTAATTGAAAGACCCTTAATCCTTCAGGCCCCGCGCGAGCACCGGTGGTCGCGACAACAATAGAATACAATAGCAATTCCTGGAAATTCCGACTGAAGTATTAAAAAATAGAAAAATCACTGAAAGAATGACTCTGATAGCTTAAAAATTCGCCAAGATATGACAATTCAAATATCTCATAAAATAGGCCTGCCCGAAACCGCTCTATACAAACATTACAAAGTGCTACGAAATACTGACGTCACTCTTTCGTAGTTTGTACGGATCGGGAGAGAACTTTGTTCGATAGGTATATTAAATATTGCGTTTATGAAAGTGGTTTCATAACAAAAGTTGCTTTTAATTGCATAAGTTATCGAATGGTATACAAATATTAAGAAATGTAATTGGAAAAAAAATCGACTTGGTTATCCAACTTTGAAGGCGCATAAAAAAAAACAAATGCTATCTAGCTGAAATTTTGGGAACGCTTATTTTTTACCGTGATTTCTTTATTTTATTAACAAAATTCGCTAATCTTTGACCTTGTCATCATCCCTATTGTATCATTCACTCATCTTTTTTTGTGTGCGTGTGTTGTGTTTGTTACTGAACTCCTCCTTAGCTGCTGAACCGATTTTGATGATTCTTTATTGTGTGTGTTTTGAGAATGGTTCAGATTTATAGTTAAGTCCACTGGAAAATGCCCTTTTAATAATTTTTTGTGTAATTGTTGTACCTAGTTATGTACAGACATGACAAAGGCTTTTGGGTTGGGTTCGCTAGTATTTATAATTTCCTATCATCCGATTCCTCATCCGCTTCCTCATCCGCATCCTCTTCCTCATAAAATATCCTCTTTCTCATCCGCATCCTCTAAATTTGCGCGTGAAAATTCCTCTTCCTCCTCTTCCTCATAATCACTTCCTCAACAACTCTAATAATTACACGATTACCCTAAGAGTTAAGATAAAAAAAAACGTTCCAGCCGTTCTTGAGTTTTAACGACACGTTAAAATTGTACTTAATTGTTATTTAAAGAAAATGAATATTATAAAAAATAACCTTCAAACTTCCAATAGGCTACTTGACCTATATTCAATTTCATTGAACTAATGCATATTTCTAGTAGAACTTGGCCTAGGAAATCGTATTTCACCCTTATCATCAAATAAAAACGTATGATTGATAAATAAAGTCGATTTGAAAATATGATTTTATGAAAATAGGATTTGTACTGACGAAAACGCTTTTGCGGTACTTCCGATTTGGATGTGACGTCATCCTCATACTAGTTTAATATCTTTTATCATCGCGCTCGTTATTTATGTAAAAATAAACTTACATTTATTTTTACATAAATAATAAATATTAAGAATAAGCTTAGAAAGATTTGTAAAATATATTTTCTTAAATAATTCAAATAAAACATCAGTTTTATATATTATCTCCATTTATTGTAGACAGGAAATGAAATGGCCAAAACTTTTCTCCAAAAGTTTTCAACATTACAAATGATTTCTAATTTCTTATTTAATTAATTTATAATTTTTGGGCACTTTTAGACTCGTACATTTAGCACATTAAAAAAATTTCAATAAAGAGAGTTTAAAATACAAAACGTATGACGTCACACTATGGCGGACAGTGTTTTCGGCGCCATTTAAAAGGCATGATTTTCAATCAACATTTTTATGGGTTTCTACTGTGTAAAATATTAAAATATTAGTTTTTTTGTGAAAATGAATGATAAAGAAGCGATTAGCATGAAGAAAAAAAATAGGTCAAGTAGCCTATTCTTTATATACCTAAATTAGATATTAGATAATCACATGATGTGGTTTAAATACGAGGCTAATGGCTATAAAGAAGGAAATAAAACAATGCTGAATTCTTATCATCTACTCTATATTTAGTATACCACATAATATATGCAAATTATACGGTATTTTAAATAGTTAGAGTTGTCGGCACGTAATGTCTCGTCCATATCATATTTAATTTCTGACGAGATGGGTGAAAATATGTCTCATATCTATTTGAGGGAAGATTACTGGTCACGTCAGTAGCCTTACGTCAGCAGTCTGCTTATAACTTTTCCAATAAATATGTTGTCCCTTTGAAAAACATTTTAATAGCCAATATCGTGAAGATGTGACTATTAGTATACGTGTTTGGCGTACAAAAGACAGAAGCAAGTTATCATGTTACCGCTATTAGATAAAAACTTGCTACTATTTATCCTAGGATTTTTTTTGTAACAGAACACGGTCCGTATTATTTTTAGAAACCCACCATAAGTATTTTTATTTCACACATAATATTAAATATGATAATATTATTAGCATAATGTATATTTTGTAAGAATTAAATGACGAGGTCGCCGCATTTATTGCTACACCTATACGATACCATCCATCGCCCAGATCGCTTGGTTCTCTCTGCCGCTTACAATCTCAGCAATAATAATAATTATAATAAGCCGTGGAGCGAGGTGCGAGATAACGTTCGAGTGTTTGTAAAATTCTCAAACTTTATCAGGCTCTTTACTAACAATGAGGCTGATAAAGTTTGAGAATTTCATAGTTGATGAAGTATAAATACATCAAGCATTTTACTGTCTCGAGATAAGTAATATAAGTATACTGTATAAGGCTCGTGTTAATCGTATTGTAATTTTAACTTGAGTCACGTGTTCACCGGTTTCCTATCTCTTTGTTCGGTCAGTGTATTAATAATGTAAAATTAAACACGACGTGTCGTCCCCTTTCAAGCCATTATGTGTATTTTGTTAAATGTGATTTAGGACTATAATGACATAATATTATTTTCTTGTTGACAATATTAAATCTTCTTTAATTAAATAATCGAGAAAAGGTTTTATTTATGTAAGCCCTGGCCCAACGGTACTCCTGTAATTACTATTTGTGCGAATTTTTAAACGTGAAATCCCATGACTCATCGCGAGTGCCGTTCGTTCTACTTTCCGTGAAATATCATATCAATCTAATGATTTGAGAAAAACCGAACATATATTTGATTTCATAGCGAATAGTTTTCTCATTACGTCATTTTTTTTTGTATTTTAAATTATTTCTAATGTTTTATTAAAACGCGTTTGAATGAAATCTACTTCAAGTTAATGTGTTTTATGATGTCTTCCTGCTTCGCATCATCATGGATCACTCCATTACTTCAATCTTAATCACATCTTTAAGTGTCTATTGCATTACCTGTGCTTGCGTCTAGTGGAAGACAATAGTTAGTCCTGTCGATTTCCTCTTATGTACCTACTTATATAATTTAAGATTTTTATCTTATTTTTTCAAAGATTGGTTTTTGAAATTTTAAGGTTATTTTAGTTGTTACGAGAAGGAAACACAACTCACGAGGTTAGTTTCTTGTCTAGCTGCCGTCACGCATTGTCGATCACGCTCGCAACTTCCACCATCAGCCATGAGTGGCCATTCTTCCCATACATGGTGCTCACAGCTTATGTAATAAACAAGCTATGTGGAAATTATTACGCCTTATGTAGGCATCTAATTAGTATTTTCTTTATTAATCAGTTATTTTCCAATCGAAGAAATATTTTGCAATACAGTGTGGAAGCTTAGCTCTTAAAATCCGCCCGTGGCTGCCGATTGAGGGCAGCTTATTAATATTCTCCTTTATTAAACTCTGTAAGTTATAAGTTATAACTTATAATATGCTAAATAGAGTTCGTGGTGCGGCTTACCGCGGATCATTATTAGTTTTATTTTAAACGTAGCGTAGGCGTAAGGAATATTTTGTAAAGATTATTCCGAATCCGAGTATTGTTGATGTAAGTCGTAACGGCGCGGCGTGTATGGCACTGACGAATGTTCAATTTTGATGTCCGGCTTTAGCTATTACGATCGCGGACTGCGGCCTCGTCTCAACTCTCAGCGGCTGTGTCTGTACTACACTACTACCACTGCAGCGTCTACTACCGTAGTCTGTAGGCTGTAGCCTGTGGAGTCCGGGCGCTAAGTGCTGACCGCTGTGATAGGACATGTCTATTGCGTCCCCCGCGTCTCAGTCAATTAAACATTGAGGTCAAAGGAAATGTAAATCTTGTTTGTTACGACCGACCAAGTTATATACCGACTCATCTTATTCGTTCGTTCCTCTTTCATAAAAGTAAACTAGACAATCACAAATTAATAGTTACTTATATCAATTATGGTTTTAATCAACACTCGTGCTAAATTATTGTTTATATATTTAACCATTTTAACCATGTCTGATTAAATATTTCAAAAGACCAATTTTGTTTGGTCGATGTTCTGAATGTTTTTCCAACATTTGTGTTCAAAAAAGCAGCTGTGGAGTTTAAAAAATAATGCCTGCTTTTAAGTCACGCTTTTTTGGAATTAATAGCACTAAAGTATTAATCTCAATGTCTTCCATGTATTTTTTATTAAAGTTTACATTTATTTTGTTATTGAGTGTTTTGTAACTTGTAAGAGACCCTTGATAAAACCGTAGGGGCAGTGTTGTTAAAATGTGCTAAGTTGGCACGCAGTGAGTTTTAGAAGCAAGTGTGAGGCAGTGCGCCGTTCTTGAACTCGTCAAAAGCTTTTGTTTCGGCGAAAAGAAGTTGTTGTCCCGCTCCAGACTGTGTGAACTGTGAATACATAATGGCGCCTCCGTGAGGCTCCGTCTGTAAAGCTCCCTCGTTGTCACGCTCTCCACGGTACTGTGCAAGTCCACACAATAGAAACCCTTCAATATAAGTAATGTTTTCACGGCTTTATACTACATCGATATTAGTACGCTACGTTTACACATTAATGATTTTGCACTGTAGAATGTAGGTTATTTACTTTAAAACTAGTGGTATATCAAAGGTATCTCATGTATTAGACCGTCCTTAAATTTTATATATTATATAGAATATTTTTGGGTGCATTTTTGGTCTGTTAGCTCTACTGTATGCAGCAGTAGCAGTGTAAACATAATCATTATAGTCCATTGAAATGTTACATTTGCTTTGCATTTATAAATGCAATATTGGGTCCTAAAATTGTAACATTTCAATGGACTATTAATAAACTATGTAGCACATAAAGTTAATATACCTATCGGAATAGCACGGCTATGTAGGTACGAAGTACGAACATTGAAAACAGACCGCATTGCGTTTGTGTATAACGTAGATTTACTACTACGCCCCAGAATGGGCATTGTCCAAAAAAAATCACATGTACTTTTTATATTTTTTTTTCGTTAAAATAGGGTATTTTAATCCTTCAGGCCCCGCGCGAGCACCGGTGATCGCGACAACAATAGAATACAATAGCAATTCCTGGAAATTCCGACTGAAGTATTAAGAATATAAATTAAATAATTTTGAAATTCATTGGCTAGTTTTTTCTCAATAAATTTTTAAAGTTTCGCTCTGACATCATCATCGGCGGCCAATTGACCTCTGCAGTATGTTTAAAATTTCCTTTCAATCTTATTTATAAGGCTGGTTCGTCAAATGCAAGTTTTCATTATGTGAAAGGTGATACGAGAAGCTTACCAAAAGTTCGTAATGTTGGTCGAATTTATTGCTAATTTAACGCTATTGAAGGTCAAACTAAGGTTAAACATATTTGTTTAAAAATATAAGTAACTAATGGGTATTTTTTTCGTTTATATACAGAAAAACGATCACTATTCACTGACCTTATTCCTCGAAATGTTTTTGTAATTAGCAAAATTAAAAAAAATGGACAATCCCCTTAGTGATGTTCTAATAATGTAAAAAATGTAATAAAATGATTGTAGTAAAAGAATACATCATTGAATGGAATTTCGTTTAGTCATAATTTTGATGACATTAGCGTCATTCATCATACTCATGCGTGTGACACTGCTGCTATCCTAATGCTAGCTTTACACGAACGCTAAAATGATTGAAGGTTGAGCTTGACTAGATATTATAAATTATAATATAAATTCAACATGATTTCAATTTTCAACCAAGTAGGTATTTTTTTTTGTTTACTTATACTTCAAGTTCTGAGTTAGTGAGTTTTTAATGCTTACTTCAAACAACAAAAATCTGGATCAGACTAGTTAGTAGTTTCTGCGTTTTATGATGATATACCCAGACTCTATAGTTCTCATATTCATTGCTACGGATTTTTTTACAAAAAAAAACGGAGTATAAAATTATTGTTACGAAAACACTTTGAAAAATGTCAGACTCAGATGCATGAAACGGAATTGACACAGTTGAATCGAAATCAAATCGATAAAAAAGGGCGCCCATCTTAAATCGCCGAGGCCACTCTGAAACGTCAGTACGAAATCGATAATTTCGATTGCAATTCCTTTACGAAGTTATTCGATATTTTTAAATAATCGAATAATTTTTGTTAGGTAACTTCCCTACTATTTCCAATGAATATGTTTCACGCATATCATCCTAATATAATAATTAATATTTATAAAAAAAACGCTCGATAAAGTTTAAAATCTTGACTTACACAACTTTGGCAACGTTAGGGCCCGGCGGCAATTTGATCTTGTTGTTGCGTTTAGTTTGTAATTTTAAATAATAATTAGGGTTCCGTACCCAAAGGGTAAAAACGGGACCCTATTCATGAGACTTCGATGTCTGTCTGTCCGTCTGTTTGTCTCCAGGCTGTATCTCAAGAACCGCTATAGCTAGAGTTCTGAAATTTTCACAGATTGTGTATTTCCGGTGCCGCTATAACAAGAAATACTAAAATAAAAATAAAATTAATATTTAAGGGGGCTCCCATACAACAAACGTTATTTTTTGGCCTTTTTTGCTCGTAATCAATAATGATAAGAGGTAGGCACTTGAAACTTTCACGAAGGCCTTAAATATAATTTTACTTTAATAATTAATACTAATATTTAAATAAAATAAAAAATTAAGGGGGGCTCCCATACAAAAAACACAATTTTTGGCCTACTTTTGCTCTATAACGGTACGGAACCGTTCGTGCGCGAGTCCGACTTGCACTTGGCCGATTTTTTATGTAATACTATGTAATTGTTTGATTTAAACGCAGAAATATAGTTCGAAGCACTTATGGTAGTGCTTGAGAACCCCATGTAGGTATTCAGTTATGGTGAGACTGGTGAGATGTGTGTATTATTTAAAATGGAGTAAATATGCTCGTAATCGCAATTCGCAAGTTGACGGCTTACAGGTGCACGCTGCACGCAATCTGCATAATATTGAGTCACGGGCCCTGCACACGCGCATTGTCGGTCGTGAGCCACAATGCGTATCGTGCTGTGCGGAGTGTTAACCATTGTGTGATAAACTTCTTGCCATAGCTCGTCTTCTAGAGGTGGCAGCGTCCTAAGGGGGCGGCATGCCGCGGCAGTGTCCTAGTCCCTAGTCCCTAGAAGGGAGCCAGATTTTGTACATGGGTGATGGCTGATGGGGCGGCGGAAAAAGTGGGCCTACACCGTACATGCATAAAAAATATAAATCGGGCGAGTTCTGACGTGGCGTTTTCTTCACGTAAAAGGTTTGTGGAAATGTGTAAAAATAATAAACTTTTTGTAATGTGATGTAGCAAAGAACCTCAATAATCAATTAATATAGGTACATTTTACAAAGTGTTTACAAAACACGTGGCAGGCACAAAAAACGCGCATTACCATCAAGACTCGATATTGTTTGTAGAGAACGAAATATTTCTACACTATTAATTTCATTTAATAGTACCTTCTTCTCTTCTTTTTCATCATCATAATTTATTCATTGATCTAATCGATAATATTAATAATATAAAGTACTTCGTATTCTCTAAATCTCTACCTGCAAAATACACTACGTGATATTATGGAAAAGATTTACACGATAATGTGAAACGAAGACGCAACGTAACACTGCGAGTGCTCTCGAGTCTTCATGAGTCTTGACGAATGACGCTGCACGCTGCGGGCGACGGCTCGCCCGAGTGCTTAACTGCAACGAGTCGAGAGCAAATCCGATCTAATAAGCCCGTATTATGTTTAAATAGACTATCTACTTCAAATCGTTGAAAGGCTAGGTAGAGCGATAGTCGGTGCACTTGAAACGTCCAGACGAATGCAGAGTGCTGTTGCTTGTTTATGCACATATACCACATCAACTGGTAGAACGCCTAGGTCCTAGAACCATGAATCATTTTATGAACGAAACACCTTTGGGGTGAACACGATTACGTGGAACTCATTCTCACCCCTTTGTAATCTATAACTATCGAAGATGCACGCAATGGCAATTATTGCTCATGCCTCATTTATTAGTAAGTGCCCGTGTGATAATGTGACTGTGACTGTGTGCCATTACCGATACCGTATCGGTGAGGTCCTACTAGTAAATAATCATAATATGGTGGATGAATACGACCTCGGTTGTAAAGACTTAAGGGGCCGGGCTACCCCCGAAATTCTCATACATACGTAATACCAAAATCATTTTCTCATACGAAAATATTTAACATGTTTGAGTTATTTTTCAGCTTAAAATAGTAATTACCTAGGTTCCTGTACAAAAATTAACTTCAAAATATATAAACACTAAAAAAATTTTTTTTGTGTATATTTTTTTTTTACTTCATTTACTACTATATATTTAAACACTAAAAAATAGAGTAAAACACTAAAAAATATATAAATAAATAGTAAATTTACTACAAAATATTTCAAATCTAAAAAATATTTTTTTATATTTAAATATTTTGTAGTAAATTCACTTTTTATTTATATATTTTTTAGTGTTTTACTCTATTTTTTAATGTTTAAATATTTAGTAGTAAATTTAGTAAAAAAAAATTATATACAAAAAAAATTTTTTTTGTGTTTACTTAAATATTTTGAAATTAATTTTTGTACAGGAACCTAGGTAATTACTATTTCAAGCTGAAAAATAACATGTTAAATATTTTCGTATGAGAAAATGATTTTGGTATTACGTATGTATGAGAATTTCGAGGGTACCTAACCCGGGCTGTTGGTTGTAGCATCGAGCTTACGTTCCTGGAATTT
Source organism: Lysandra bellargus (assembly GCA_905333045.1). Lineage (NCBI taxonomy): Eukaryota > Metazoa > Arthropoda > Insecta > Lepidoptera > Lycaenidae > Lysandra > Lysandra bellargus. The sequence goes on from HG995326.1 coordinate 8,716,895, forward strand.
TAAACTAGCATACTTTCGTGAGAAATTGTTTCGGTAATAGCGACTTCGGAATTCGGATATAGCGTCAATTTCGGGTATAGCGAATAGCGATGCAGTCAATTTACAATTATAGCACAAGTTTCTGTACTCTTACCACATCTCAGACCAACATCTATTTCACAGAGCCGAAGCGGCGGCGGCGGCATGGAGTGCGGCGTGGCGGCGCGCGCCCCCCCGCGGCCCGCGCACCCCGCGCTCTCGCCCACCGAGCGCTCGCCCGCTAAGGCCGGCCTGCATGTAAACTTCAGCGATAAAGGAGAAGTAAGGATACGAACTGACCTTTATTTTTTTGTTATTTTAACTAGCTGTTGAAACCTTCAACAGCAAGCTTATCAAATTTAGCCTTTTAAAATAAGTAAAAAATACATCACGATGCTCTACTTACCAACATCACACTCGTAAGTCGTAAGTCGTAACACAATGGCGCAGATTACACGCATCAATATTATCACGATTCCGTGATAATATTGATGGTGCAATAGGCCGAATCACAGTATCGCAGTACTATTTGTGAATCCCGTGATACTAGAATCGTGATAATATTGACCGTGTAATCTAGGCCAATGACTAGCTTCTGACCGAAAACTCCGAAGTGTAATTTTCCAAATGTTAGATATAAAAAGGAAATTAATTAAAATAAATAGGGGATGATTAATTAATAATTATTGATTGTTGTAATCCCACTAGTTATTTTCTATATATTGTTTTATTATTTATATTATAAAGTCTATGTAAAAATCTTGCCTACCTACCTGTAAAACTTGTTTACTCACAAATTTACGTTCACGCGCTAGTTGGCTTCATTTCAGTCTTTGGATGCTTGCCAGTTTTAACTCCGTTTCCGAATACTTGATAACTGGGTTAGTTTAGTGATAACTTGCAGTCTGCGGAACTAAACTTTACGACGTTGTAACCTGTTGTGTCATGTGTGGGATGGTGTGGGAACTGGGAAGTGTAAATAATAAGATTCGAAAAAAAATCTCCAATAGCAGCAGCTGGTAACTTGTTTCAAAATCGGAAATTCTTAAAAAAAAATATTTTTTAGGGATTTGAGAGTTGAGACGAACTTGCCTATTTATGTTTGCAGTAGAAACCTACGTTTCCTTTTCATTACAAAATTGCGATAAAAATATTTTCAATTTGAAATACTTTATATTGAAGGTGAAGGAGAGGCGGGAGAAGTTCCTGACGGCGAAATATGGCAGCCACCAGATGGCGCTAATCCGCAAGCGGCTGGCCGTCGAGATGTGGCTCTACGACGAACTACAGAAATTATACGATGCCTCGGTTAGTACCTTTTGCTTGTTGGCTGGTATAATAATTAGAAACTAGTTTGTTTTCGCCGAGGTTAAAAATTGAACACATTTCTACCCTCGATGAAAAAAAATGCCAAATGATTTACTAGTTATTTAGAAAAAGTTAAATAACTGCATATTAATTACTGTGAATAGAACTTTACGTGTCGTTTGTGGCCATCTGACATTTGACGTTAATGGCCTAACTTTCTCTTGTAAGTGGTAATGCATCTTGTAGAGATGAAAATTAAGATCATCATTCATCATTATTGTTTCTGTCAAAACATATCTAAAATTACCGTACGTGATGCCGTATCCTAAGTTTTGAAATCTTTGGTTTATGGAGTGGCTGACGGCTGTACAGTGTACTCAGTACTCAGTATGTCACTGAGTAGTGAGTAGTACTCAGTGACATATTTTAATGATGATTAAACGTCAAGAAGAGTTTGTCAAATTGTCGTCATTTAATTACAGCTATACAGTAAAGCGAAGCGAGGCCTAGTAATTAGTATATCCCACAATCTGTACCACGTACATTTTGTGGTACACTTTACGGAAAACTATGACGCCTATTGATTTGTGCTTTAACATAGTAATTTTTATTTATATAAGTAGATGTGTTGTCATCAGTTAGTCAAGGTGTGACGATGCGAGCCCTCACAAAGCTCAGCTTTTAGTTAACATTCATCAGTCATCACTCATCACTTGAGTGCGGCAAATACATCTATGAAAAAAATATGCATATATCCCAGCCGTTTAGAAGTCCCGATTTCAAATTGAAAATCGATGTCTCGTATTATTTTTTTATTGAAGCAAGGGTAAGACATACAGCAGCAAAAATAGTTGATATATTAGTTGTTGAAGTGATCTATCACATATATTTTTTTCAACCTTTTCCTGTCAGAAATGAATGAGTAGTTAGGAAGACAAAATGACCATTTCACGACTCTATTCGCCGTAACACCAACTACTGTGTAACCCACAGAAGGAAGGCGGAGGCGGCGCGGCGGCGGCGACGCAGGAGGTGGAGGTGGACATCGACGAGCTGCTGGACATGGACAGCGACGACCTGCGCCGGCGACATCTCGCGGTCAGAACTAACTTACATACAAGCTTTTTGGCAGGTGGCCAAAATCCAAAACCAGAACTAATGACGTCATATTGTTAAATTATCACATTGAGAGAATTATGCTGCCCCCGATAGTAAAAAGGGCGCATCTAACACGAAGTTAAATCCGAGAAAAACGCATTTAAGTGAACGAAACGGGAAACCGTTTGCTGTCTTTGAGTTTACTTATTAAGACAGTTAAAAAAATCAAATTGGAAATTGTGGCCATATTGATTGTCTTTAGTACTAATAATAATTACATAATAAAATTAATATTATTTTTAATTTATTTAGTTAAAAACTCGAAAAAACATTTTCTTTTTAGCAAAAACCATTATAATAAATTTTACAAACTAGGTTGAATAAACGCATCTAGCCATATATGTGCCCTTTCATACTCAAATGCCTTTTTTTCTACTTTTTTTGTTACAACTCGTTATTATATTTTTAAATTATTTTTTTTTATTTAGCAAGGGCGCTAGGGCGCTTATGGTAGATGTAGACGTTCTTACTTAGTAAAAGATAAGTTTCCAAAAAGAGTATAAAGGCACAAAATATAATGGTTACTTGCGCCTTTTCAATTGCGTGTGAAACTTACAATATAATATACGACTTTTTAATTACCGAACTCCCAGAGGAATCATTTATATAACGGAATACGACTATTTCATTAAGTTTTGTATAAAAACGTTTTTTATCTTAAAATTGGTACTTATCTACCTATAAACATGCATACAGAAGCGACCTATTTTGTTATGGTAAAATCGAAATGGCATTAGATTATAATAAGTATATCAGATAAGTTGTGGATAGTCTATCCGGCAATTGTCATTTATCAGGAAGCGGTGAAACAGCCCCGTAATACCACGATCACGGGAATCGCAGACAATAGATTTTCAACTGTTATGCGGCAGCCGGGTGCCGCTTGTGGATTGATATCTTAATATTAGGAACGTGCTGGAAGTAACTAATACTTATACGATAGTATACAGGTTGCAAAAAACAAAGTAATAATACTTTATGGTTTGTATTAAGTGTCCCTTGTCCCTTGTTTATTGTTCAGTAGCAGCGCTATTACTTTTTATTTTTTACAGCAGTATGATATTAATAAATAATAAGTATAGGTGTACCAGAATCTGATGGCAAAAAGTGAGAAAATAAATTGACTCTAGTCTCTAGCAATACCGGGGTAATTGAAATAAAACATTTTGATCCTTTTCTTTTAGCAGCTAATCTGTGTATTAAACGTGCAAATATAAAAATTTATCCAATGATTTAGGATATTTTTTGAAAATTTGCTGTCAAAAATTGCCATCAGATTCTGGTAGACCTATAAAGTAAATTGAGTACAAAGTTTGAATCGGCAACACCAGTAGGCAGTAGGTTCGCAGCAACTTCGTTACGCACTTTACTCTAGAGTCTAGAGTCTACTCTCTACTCTCTACTCTCTAATCTCTACTACTAAACACCATTAGCTATGTCCACACTTCGCGCTTTTCTCCTCGCTTTTCTCGTTATCTTCTTTCATTCAACTTTCGTTTTGGCGCATTCAATGTGTAAACGAACGCAACGCCAACAATGTTCTTTTTTAGGGTTCCGTAGTCAACAAGGAACCCTTATAGTTTCGGTCTGTTCGTCCGTCTGTCTATCTGTCCGCGGTTATTCTCAGAGACTATAGGACCTACAAGGCTGTAATTTGGCACGAATGCACATATTAATGATGCCGACAAAATGGTACATGAATCTTAAAATAATATTTCTTTATAATACCTTCCCTACACATCAAGCGGGGATGAATTTTTTTTTGGCGTCCACCCCATCTTGTGGGGTGTCGTTAGATTGTTTTTTTTTTTAAATATCATGAGTATTCATAGATCCTTTTCCGATTTAGGGATCCGTTTGTGAAATATTAAGTTTTAAAGTGGAAAAAATCGTTAGAGTCCAGTGTCCCCCCCCTTCTACCAGCTAAACGGTAGCTTCTGGAAATGTGAAAAAATTCACGGGAGTAGGAAATATGGTGAAAGGAAAACTATCACGGCTAAGAAGACTTCGTAAGTTATTGAGTAATAGTCGATCAACTAAAAAAAAATGTATTTAGCGAAGTATAAAGGAACTTTTCGTTCAAACTCCTTTGAAAGCAACCGAGATAATAATAATAACAACAATAATAATAATCTTTATTTAAGCCAAAGCAGTTGTACATATAGAAGCCTCTGACCCCTGCACTAGTGGAAACTGTATTGAGAGTACTTAAGTAGGTACCTACATTTTCAACAGTTTAAACAATAGGTACATATAAAAGTAACTTAATAAGTAATCATAAGTACGTGTTGTTAGTAGGGTAAAACACGTTATAAATGTACATTCATTGACCATACACAAAATTTTAAAAACTAGCTGTACCACGGAACCCTATATTGACCGTGGGTTGACATGCACTTGGCCGGTTTTGTTTTTTGGATACGGTCAGAGGGCATGCGTCGCGGGCATGCCTCACGTTAGCTGTTGACTGCGCTATAAGCCTATAACGCATGCCGAACAGAAAAGGCACAGTGTGGACAAAGCTAATGACCAAGTGCGTTCTTTGTCTCCGCTGCGATTGGTTCTAATAGGTTGATTCAAAGCAGCAGTTGGACACAAATATCACGAATGTTCTTAATAAGAAAATCAGGCTTAAACTTTGCTTCATCTCTCTAGATTAAAGAGTAAGGATGTTTTTATCCTTCTACGTTCTCCCATAAGTAGAAATACTGTATCGTATTTCTTGATACTAACTCATGTCGTGATACTAACTAATTTCATTCTTTTTTCAGACGCTACTAGTTGATGCCAAGAAGCCTCAAAAAGATGTACATGTAAGTAATAAAATATATACTTTCAATTAGTCTACCATCATTTTCCATGCTTTAAGTTTAGTGAAAGCACACGAAAGGGATCCGCCCTTGCGTCATGCGTGTGCTTTAACTTTATCGTTATATAAATAAATTAAAGGCCAAAGTTTGGGAGTTTGTATAGTAATTATTGTAGTTCACTTTGTTCTTCACACAAGAACTACTGAACGGATTTTGAGTACATCAAAATAAGTAAAAAAGCCTCTGGAGTATAGATATATAATAACACATTTTGGTTACTTTTTATCTCGAGGATGATTTGTAGACCGTATGTTTTACTGAACAGTGAGCACCCTACCTAATTCCTAACTCAGTCTTGCTAGTTAGGAGGCTACTTAAAATTAATTCAAAAATAATCTCACCTATTATTTTCTTATTTCAGAAATTCATCAACGAGCTGTTGGAAAAGGCTAAAACATTGTAAAGTTTTCGGGAGCAATCTCAAGACTCGCCGCGGCGCGTTTTCGCGGTCGCGGCCGGCTGTACATACTGCGAGTGCATCGACTGAAGCACATTAGCTATATAAGAATAGGATCAATATACATACAACGTGGCAAACACAGCCAGAACTATTGTCTAATTTTAGTTCATGTTTGTAAAATTCATATAAGCCACATGACAGGCAGTGCCGTAAATAGCCTTTTTAGCGCCCTGTGCGAGCTTCTTTATCTGCACCCTTGTTTTTTAACCGACTTCCAAAAAGGAGGAGGTTATGTTATGTTCGGCTGTGGATATTTTTTACTACATTGGGAAACATTTCTGGGTGCTTATCAAACTCATCGAGAGCAATTCGAAAAAATAAGTTGCATCGCCCTATTTACGGCACTGAGGACAGGAACCCTGGCAGAACTTTAGCTATGTGGCGGACATGTACCATCGAGGAAACTGATTCCTAAGCGGCTGACGGACCTACATCATGTAGTCGGCTTATGTCAATTCAATGTTAATAATTATGATCTATCAGATGGGTTTGACGTAACGTGACCAACTTACTTAGTCCACCATCTGCCTAGGAATCATCTTCCTTGATAGTACCTTGTACCATGTAGGAAAAGAACCGTTCAGTAAAGGAAACTGCTATTTCATTCTTAATACTATATCCTACTGCCCCTAATACTTGATGGAAAATGATTAATATTTAGTTGACTTTAAATCCAGATGTGCGTAATTTCTGCGTCGCAACACGTGGCTATGTTCGTCCCGCTGTATTTAGCTTCTAAATAAGGTAACTGCCTACGTAATACAGTGTGTTAATATTAGTCGAATAGCTTCGACGGTTCCTGGCAGACGGGGTCCGGGAAGAAACGAAAGTGCAATATACATATCACTCGTGATAAAGGTCTCAGAGAGCCAAGCACTGCCGAGTGCCGACCTATCTACGGAGCTCTAGATAATACATAGATAATAGATATACCTGTATCTCACTTTCACTGCCTGATAATCGTCATATATTATGTTATAATAACACTACAACTCGCCAAGTGTAGCACACTACGAATAATAAAAACTAAGGAAGAGTAACTCCGTCAAAAAACATGCTCCAAAATACTTGTCGAAAAAGTGTACCTTAGGTTCACTTTTCATACATTTGCAATATTTAGGTGACCTTGAGCGGTATAAAGGCTGACGTTACATGACAGTTCGAATGGAACCAAATTTAAAACTGTATTAGTATGGGAGTTAGTTTCCTTAGGTTTTATTATTCGTAGGTAGCACATTATTAAATTAAACACGAGTATGTATCATGACGTGTCATGTATATTTTTCTTGTGCCAACCTTAAAATAGGTTTGTTATTCGGAAAAAAATGTTATATTTTTTTCTTAAATTATACTTAAGTTCTATCTAGTATAGTTCTGTATCTTAAACTAAATATTATAATATGTATCCTGTTTACTAAAACTTTAATGGGCACAGCTGGGCAGTGAAAGCAATTACATATTAATAGTAGATCGTGATTCGTGAGTCAAGTTTTGTGACTCCGACTATAGGAAATGATTTTGTAAAATTTGCGTAAATCGCGTAGGTTTGATATAAGAAATAACTACTTATTTGAATAATAAAAAAAATGTTTAATAATATCCGCAGGTTTGATACAATTTTTGTTTTGATGAACTGTACCTAGGTATTAAATTTGTTGGTTTTGTGTGTAAGTAGTTTTATAATATATCTTGGTCGTCCAACAACGCTAAGATGTTGGTAGATTGTAGAACCCACACCAGCCCGAGTGCGTTTGACACTTCAATCCATCCACTCGTTCCGTGACATAGTGTCCTATTTTTTAACAATATTTTTCGAACTGCAAAACACGCCCCAAGGAATTTAACCTTTACTGTATTCTATCCTTAGAATTAAAGTAGTCCCAAAGTGTAGCTTTTTCTCAATATATCTACTAAACGTAAAACCTTAAAGATTAATGATTGGTCTCCGCGCGCGGAGACCAGTCATTAATCCAGGCATAAAACATAAATTTCATTAACTTTATCTCGCTTTTCAGTAGACATCTTTCTGAGCTCAACAAATCTTAAAACTTAAAAGGGCGAAACCTCAATCTCATGTAGGTAGGTATAAATGTGCTTCTAGGTAATAATGTCTTAGAGACTGGACCTAATTTACTATGTAGACAGTTAGGTATTGCAATCGAGAGCGGAAGGCTAGCCTCGCTATGTAGATTTTTGTGACAGCAAGAAATTAATTAAGTATTAATTAATATTATGCTTGCGTGGTTTGGCCTATTGTACGATTAATAATTTTACAAATTGAACGTGTGATCCTGCATTTTTTAGAGTATAATACTGTATAATCTCTCTCTAAAGGCTCTACACATGACGTGTCGTAAAGCTTCACACGTAAGCGATAGCCGATAAGGCACAACTTTTTCGTGGATTTTCGGCGTTTAGGAAGCCATCAATTTAGTTGCTTGATAGTTATTTTATGACATACCAAAAATATAGAAGCATTTGCTATAACATGACTGCATGATATTGATATTGATACTATACTGTGTTCTCTGTCGACTCGTCCGAGCTATGAGCTAAAGGTTTGATAAAAATATGATACTGGATACTGGCTCATTGCCTTTGTGGTAATTAAAAATGTTTAATGTTAACAACTACATTCTTTTGTTCGAACGTTTTATTGTAATAAAACGTAAAAGTAAATTAAACTGTTAGGAGCTCATAGGCGTTAGTACCTAGTCTGTATATTATTATTATCTAAAATCTGAATATAATATGTATTGTCGAATGTCTAGTGAAGACACAATTTTATAATAAACTTTAATACAAGTACAATGTTTTGTTTTGTATTCCTTCCCTTCCCCATGGCTGTTCCGAGGGACTAGCGAACGTTTATCCATACTTAATAATGTTATATCCCACCGAAAACATATCCAATGAACAATCCAATGCCATTAAATAAAAAAAGACGGGTTGCACTCCGGGAGTGCCGGCATAAGTGAAAACTTGATTATTAACGTTGTGCATTTTTTTAACCCATTTTTTATGAAAATCGATTTTAAAAAAATCTTCAATCAAGTTGTTTCGATCAAGTTTCAATCAAGTTTCGATCAAGCTTCGATCAAGGTTTCGATCAAATTTCAAATCGAGTTAGAGTTCGAGTTCGACACAAAACACTACTCTCCAACCGTCTTACGGTTTTTATATGGTTTTTCGATCAGCACGAAAATCTGACGCGAGTTTCACAGTTTTTACCCATCCCACAAAAGTGCTCAACGCCGCTAAAGAAGTTTTTACTGCAAAAAATAAAGCTTTCTATTTTCCTAACTTACAACGTTTTCAGCATCTAGAACTGCCCCGGGGCAGGCAGGGCGGGCCGAACGGATTCGAAAATATCCGAAGTTTAAATTAAGAACATTACATTTAAAATAACTATCATCGGTTTTGTTCGGCTATTGGAATATCCCAAGGAATATCCATTCGGCATTTTCTTTTGAAGTGAAAACTTCTTTAGCGGCGTTGAGCACTTTAGTGGGATGGGTAAAAACTGTGAAACACGCGTCAGACGGTAGGAGAGTAGTGTTTTGTGTCGAACTCGAACTCGAACTGGAATTGATTGGCAGACGAGGCCGCAAAGTGCGCAGAGTGGTCGCAGCGACCTGGCCGCACGACCTGGTCGCCTAATGCGCGGGGGCCCTAAAAAATCGTTTTTTTAGTTAATCGAAACCCTTAGACCCCCCGGGCACCGCGCATTAGGCGACCAGGTCGTGCGGCCAGGTCGCTGCGACCACCCCGCGCACCACTTTGCGGCCACGTCTGCGACCACACTCGAGTAGTGTGTTTTCGCGGATTCTGGATCACGATTCTGGGTCCACCCCTCCCCCCGCTCGCGGCTCGCAAACTTTCTCGATCACTTTTTGTCGGTTCGAGTGGCGACGTCGCCTAAAAAAAAAAGAGTTTGGTGTCAAAATAGGGGTTTTCGACCATGCCCGTTCGATATCTGCGATCCGTTTCTGCGTATTTGCACTAGTTTCAAAGTTAGATTTTGTGTTTAACCCTCATTATCTACTATCACCACGCTCCATTGTTCCTTCATAATTACAATCGCTACTTTTTACATTGTAATGCTCGCCTCGGTGTCCTATTGTTCGTAATGACTACCTGGGCTTATCGCTTACATCACCTTAATTTCTTACAAGATTTTAAATAAATATGAATGATAATTAACTAATGAATTATTGCAAATTAAAAGTACCTAATAATTAATTATGTAGGTCACCTGATCATTCGATGGACTTCGTAAAGATACGACGACGCGGCGCGCAAACTGAGTTTTTTTTAAACAATATAATTAAAGCTAAGGCTAAAATAAAACTTTGGCTTACTTTCAAACAAATTATTTATTTCGTATTACATACCACAGTTCATACAACAAGATTCAAACATTTTATTCAAAAACATATCATTTTTAAGTGTGTCACTACCAAATTCAGTCTGAAACTCTGATAATGACTTGTTATAAAACTTGTATAACAAGTACATTAAACAGTACTCTCCACACACAGAAGTCCAATCATTTTGTAGCCTGATAGTATTATAACGCCATTTCCTTGCATTTCTATCCAAAAACATTTTGTGCATTCCCGTATTGAAGCGACCATATGTATCAAAATATTCACCAATGCCATGTTTGTCTATGTGAATAGCTACCCAGTGAGATCCTGGTTTTGAGTCCGGGTCCAAATTGCTTATAAGATATGTAGGAGTCGTTATATGCATTGGCAATCGATTCGCGGCATATACGCTATTTTTTAGACTTGGATGAATCTTTTTTAAGTATTATTTTAGTTGTAAAGTATCCATTATTCGTTAAAAAAAGACTTATTCATTCACTCTATCATATGATTCACACGCAAATGAAATAAACAAGGTAAGACAATCTTATTTAACATGCAATTGACTGGGGTTTTTAATAAAAATGAAAGCACAGCTTTACAATAATTATTTATTTGCACATTAAAAACATATTACAGATTTAGAACTTAATAATACTTAGAAAGATAATACAATGTTTATTTCTTAGCTACTATAGTCAACGTTTACATTAAGATTTTTATCTATTTCAATAACATTATCAAATTCTGCATAGACATAAATAAATGTGCGTGTCTTGTCGGGATTTTCAAAATAGTCCTTGGAGCAATACCAGTTGAGCACCACTGATCTACAGTGACTAATAGTTGTGTTTGATAGTATATAAGAGAGAAACAATTTTTAGAACGATACATTTAAGTGCAATACAGTGAAGCTACTGTTTATAACTATTACAGTTTATACTCAGTGTCTGTGAATTTTAGTGTTCATAAATATGGAGGTAAGATATCTTTATTTATTTTTGTTTGTTTCATATGACTCATGTATTTTTTAATTTTAGTATTCTAACAGTTATTTTAATTAATTTTACAGAACAATTTTGAAGAAAATACTTACAAAGACTTCTACTTCTCATCTCCTGATAGTGAAACAACCGACTTAGAAATAATATCCAATCCAAGTATAAAAAGATCAGCATCACCGCTTGCAAGGCTAGATGATCTATTTGACGTCCAAAAAAGCAAAAAGAAAAAGCTATCGTTGTCAGTTTCACGGAAGCACAGCATTCGTCTCTACCAATGCAAATGATGAACAAAGTTCCTCACATTTAATAAAAATTGAGGTTTACGATTTGAAGAAAATATCAAAGATCCCAACGAATGAACATTGGAAATATACCGAAATCAGAATCAAATTATACACTTCTAAAACAAACAAAAACTTTGAACCCATTCAAAGATTAATTTTTGATTTAACAAAAGAGATTTGTACAACTGAAAACTGCAAAAAATATAATTTTAACAATAACTAAGTTACTCTATTGTTCTATTCAAGATTGTTAATGTATTTTTACCTGTGCTTTCCTACAAATACCTTATAAATTGTATAAATCTCATCAGTTGGACTACGATATTTTAAAGGATAAGATCTGGCTATTTTACCTTCATAAAAAGATGGATTCGTGCACGAGTGTTTTTTTGAGTCACAAATTGATGAAATTCAGGAAGACATAGAATCAATTCGATTGCGTAAGGAAATTGAAGAAGCTGATTTGTTCTCACATTGTTTCCTTGAAGATTTTGTTGATAGTCAACATGTAACTGTTGAAAATTATAGCAAGTAAGTAAACCTTAATAATGCATCATTTTAATTTCGAAACATCATTTCAATCCTTCAGGCCCCGCGCGAGCACCGGTGATCGCGACAACAATAGAATACAATAGCAATTCCTGGAAATGCCGACTGAGTATTTTCTGGAAAGTGTAAAACTTTTATATTTATACATTAAAGAAGTATCTTTACAATTTATTGTAACTAACAATTTTCTACTTTGTTTTAGTCAACCACAACTGCAAGCTGGCGGGTCACTAAAAAGGAAGTCTGAAAGTAGGAATAACTCAGAATATCATAAACGTCAAAAAATGGAAAAAACAACATCAACTTCGCTTCGCACAACCGGAGAATTTTGTACTGGAGCAGCATCAACTTCGGGTATAACAACGGAAGGATCCCATAATGCCATTGCTTCATATTCGGATAATATACTCACAAAGCCCAACGCAGGTACCAATTCAGATGATGTTTTTTGTAGCGCTTGTCAAAAAGAAGTACGTGGACGTTATTATACAAATCATTTAAAAAGCAACGTTCACAAAAACAATGTTCTTAAAATGGAGAGTTCGCTAAAAAATGTTTCCGTGATTGAATCTGCTTTCGGTCAAAGAATTATCACGTATAGAATTTGTAATAAATCTAATCAAACTTTTGAAACAACTTTCCAAACCCCTGAAATATTTATGAATTCTATCAAAAACGTTATATTTCAATTAATTGAACGTTCAATTGTAACTCACAACATTTTTAAAGTAAATTTTATTTTACATGCTGAATTCATTCAACAAAGTAAAAATGATGCACACAATACTTTTGATTTTCAAACTAGTAATTTTATAATTTTTCGCGGAGATAACCTAGATATCTTTTTTGCATCACTTAGTAACACTTTAACGAATAAAGTAAGTAGTTTTGAGAAAAAAGACAGCGGATGGAGTCTTAAACAAATTATAAGCTTAGACATGAATGTTAATAAGTTTAATCCCCTTTGTGGTACTTCTTATATTGATTTACCTCATGATATTAAAGCAAAGAAGGCTGTTGTTAATGTACAAAATGCCGACTATATATTGTGTTTTAAGTGGGCATTGCTCTCAGCTTTCTATCCAGTCAACAATAATGTTGGACGAGTATCTTTATACAGTGCACATGCAGATAAATTAAAGTTTGATGGTTTATCTTTTCCAATGAAACTAACCGATATCCATGAAGTTGAAAATTTAAATAACATAAGTATCAACGTTTATGGATTGGAATTTAATAGAGAAACTAAACAAAATTGTATCATCGGTGGTAATCGTTCTAAAAATTATTTCTCTCTTATATACTATCAAACACAACTATTAGTCACTGTAGATCAGTGGTGCTCAACTGGTATTGCTCCAAGGACTATTTTGAAAATCCCGATAAGACACGCACATTTATTTATTTTTTGACCCATATTGTTCACGGGCGCCTAGATAACAAGCCGTGGACCAGCAGCTACCGGTTGGGCACCACTGATGTAGATAGTAAACGCATTAGCTTATCACATAAACCATTAACTATCTAGTTTAAATAACTATTGAACATTATCTAGTTCTAAGAACCTAAAATACTTTAAGATCTGCGGTTCCTCTTGTATATGACACAGTCAAATTAACTTGACGTATCGTTGGAATGCAATAACATGTCTGCTCCATGATGACATTATCAAACCATGCGTCAAGTTAATGTGACCGTGTTATAAATACAATATCCCAATGTAATAGTGCATTTTTTATGATCATTGAGTTAAATATCTAAAGATATTATATTTTGAGTATAAAAGTATTAAAAACCCCAGTCAATTGCATGTTAAATTATATTGTCTTACCTTATTTATTATTTATTTCACTTGCGTGTGAATCATATGAAAGAGTGAATGAATAAGTCTTTTTTTAACGAATAATGGATACTTTACAACTAAAATCATACTTAAAAAAGATTCATCCAAGTCTAAAAAATAGCGTATATGCCGCGAATCGATTGCCAATGCATATAACGACTCCTACATATCTTATAAGCAATTTGGACCCGGACTCAAAACCAGCATCTCACTGGGTAGCTATTCACATAGACAAACATGGCATTGGTGAATATTTTGATACATATGGTCGCTTCAATACGGGAATGCACAGAATGTTTTTGAATAGAAATGCAAGGAAATGGCGTTATAATACTATCAGGCTACAAAATGATTGGACTTCTGTGTGTGGAGAGTACTGTTTAATGTACTTGTTATACAAGTTTTATAACAAGTCATTATCAGAGTTTCAGACTGAATTTGGTAGTGACACACTTAAAAATGATATGTTTTTGAATAAAATGTTTGAATCTTGTTGTATGAACTGTGGTATGTAATACGAAATAAATAATTTGTTTGAAAGTAAACCAAAGTTTTATTTTAACCTTAGCTTTAATTATATTGTTTAAAAAAAAAACTCAGTTTGCGCGCCGCGTCGTCGTATGTTTACGAAGTCCATCGAATGATCAGGTGACCTACATAATTAATTATTAAGTACTTTTAATTTGCAATAATACTTATCATTCTTATTTATTTAAAATCTTGTAAGAAATTAAGGTGATGTAAGCGATAAGCCCAGGTAGTCATTACGAACAATAGGACACCGAGGCGAGCATAACAATGCAATAAGTAGCGATTGTAATTATGAAGGAACAATGGAGCGTGGTGATAGTAGATAATGAGGGTTAAACACAAAATCTAACTTTGAAACTAGTGCAAATACGCAGAAACGGATCGCATATATCGAACGGGCATGGTCGAAAACCCCTATTTTGACACCAAACTCTTTTTAGGGTTCCGTACCTCAAAAGGAAAAAACGGAACCCTTATAGGATCACTTTGTTGTCCGTCTGTCCGTCCGTCCGTCTGTCAAGACCCTTTTTCTCAGGAACGCGTGGAGGTATGAAGCTGAAATTTATATCAATTACTCAGGTCTACTGTCCCTTGAAGCTGTGAAAAAATCAAACTTCTAAGCCAACGCAATCAAAAGATACAGCCGTTTATGCCGCAAATTTTCGACACTTGCAAGGGAATCAAAACCTACAGGGTGCTTCCCGTGAACTCAGAATCTTGAAATTTGGTACGAAGCAACGTCTTATAGCATAGATAAAGGAAAAATTACGAAAACCATAAATTTTTAGTTACATCACATAATATATATTTTTTTAATAATTTTAAACTTACTACCCATTTCCTCATAAACGCGTAGAGGTATTAAATTGAAATTCATACCAAATACTCAGGTCTATAATACCTTTAAGCTGTAACAAAATCAAACTTCTATGTCAACGCAATCAAAAGAAACAGCAATTTATAAACAATTTATAAAATACTCGCAAGGGAATCAAAACCTAAAGGGTACTTCCAGTCGACCTAGAATCTTGAAATTTGGCATGAAGCAACGTTTTATAGCACACATAAAGGAAAAATTCCGAAAACCTTAAATTTTTAGTTACATTACAAAATATATAAACGATAAAGAGATCTTTGTCTTAAATTTATGCTCCTCCATCTTTCCCCATTGTAATGTTAATTATGAATTTCATTTTGCAATAAAAATACCATAGTTATGACTCGATTGTCGTAATGAACGAACTTTGTAAACCTTGCAGGTTTGTACGGAACCCTCGGTGCGCGAGTCCGACTCGCACTTGGCCGGTTTTTTTTTAGGCGACGTCGCCACTCGAACCGACAAAAAGTGATCGAGAAAGTTTGCGAGCCGCGAGCGGGGGGAGGGGTGGACCCAGAATCGTGATCCAGAATCCGCGAAAACACTACTCACTCGTATGAGTAGTGATTTGATGAGTAAACTTTGACAATTATTTTGTTTTCTGTATACAAAAAACGTGTGGCCGCGGCGACCAGCGGGGCTAAAGTGGGGATAGCCCATTTATCGAGGAAGGCTTTAAGCTAATAAATAATGCATTTTTTATTTTATTTTACTGAGAATTCATGTTATAATTGAATACTTTTGGTTGAAAATACGAACTTAAAATGCCTAATGTCTCGGCTCCGATATAGTTTAGCTATATGTGACGTTATCTGGGAAGGTCCCTTACCTTATGGAGGGTTTTAGTTTCCGAGATAATCACATTTAAAGTAAAGTGTCGAAAAAAATCATTTTTTCTTTTTTTGCTCCATATTAATAAACGGACTCTAAATTTTGTTATGACAAAGACACAGGTTTTAAAAACGATTTTTTATAAGTTAAAATATATCTTAAAGTTTAGTAAAAAAGGGACCTTATTGTCGGTGCTGCAGTCGAAAGTCGATTGCGACTTTCTTTCGGCACGGTATCTATTGTTATACTACTAGTAATTTGCACCAAGCTGAAAATCGGTAATATTGATTAGAATGTGAGCCAAGTAGAGCGCGAAGCAAACGTTCTGCGGTACCATAATTTACAGGAACCATTTCACCGCATTTTGAGAACCTCTAGAGGTCATTAAGTTCCGAAGTTAAGCTAAAGCAAAGTTTCTCATATTTTATGACACACACTCACTCACTCAAGATCATCAAAATAGAACTAGTACTTCCCATAAGCTCAGAGAGCTGAAATTTTGCACAGAGTTTAGGGTTTAATGGCAATTTATAGGGAAAACCATAAAAATTAGCCAAGTGCGAGTCGGACTCGAAATTAGGTTTTTTGTATAAATTTTAATTTCAATTTAATCCTGATCAAAGGTGATCAACCTGCATTGTCCTAACCAAACTTGGAAATAATACGTTTCCAACGCGGGAATCGAACTCACGACCTCCGAGTCAAGAGCCACGCACTAAACCACTAGACCACGGAGGCGTATGTAACACGTGTGATGCCCAATATGCCCACGTTTCTATATAAAAAGAAATGAAATCCCACCAAAAACATTCTGTAAAAAACTAGCCAAGTTTCGAATCTCGATGGAGAGCCTGCTTGTTTATCTCTAATAAGGGTTCCTTGTTGACTACGGAACCCTAAAAAGTAATGAAATCTAGACAAAGTCTTACTAAGTCTGAGGTTCTTTTATTTTTATAAAGAAATCTCAGAAATATATTAAAATACTGAAAAATATAATTAAATAAATATTTAAATAAAATAAAAAATAATGTTTACAACTACGAAATTAAATAGTATATTTGTATCTTCTTTTAACTTTATTACTAAAAATGTAACGACCGACATTAAGGTCCCTTTTAATATTTATGAATACTCCTATGGTAACTATGAGAAATTACATCTTTTTGGTACACGTCTTGTTACTAAAGGACAATTAAAGTTATTTAAAAATAAGAACTTTATGTTAATAAAAATTTATATTTATTTTTATGTGATATTACATAACTTTTAATCACCGACAATAAGGTCCCTTTTGAAAAGTGTTAAGTGTTTGTACCAGCTTTTTACTAAACTTTACCTTGAATTTTAAAACAGAAAAAAGTTACTTTTTAAATAAAAGTTTATATATTTGATCTTATTTAACTATGTTTAAGTGTAGTAAATATATATTTTTGTTGATTTTGACTGATTAATAAGATTAGTAGAAGCAGAATGTTTATTTGTTCAATTTTTTTATACAATAAACAATGTTGTTTAATATCGAAGACGTCTCTATTTAGTAAAAA
Source organism: Lysandra bellargus (assembly GCA_905333045.1). Classification (NCBI taxonomy): domain Eukaryota; kingdom Metazoa; phylum Arthropoda; class Insecta; order Lepidoptera; family Lycaenidae; genus Lysandra; species Lysandra bellargus. The sequence continues at coordinate 8,734,542 of HG995326.1, forward strand.
CTGATCCGTTTTATATTATTCTCTTATAAAATCTAATAGAAAACATACTATAAGTGAAATATTTAGTAAAAACCATATTGGGCATTTTCATTACATCATGCACTTTGGCGTGGTAAACAACAGGAATAGAGTTATAGAATTATATAATTGAAGTTAAATTCTAAAAAACCATATAACGTACTTCTCAAAAAACATGATATCTATGTAACTTCCTACAATAACATATTTTTTTAGGATGTCGAAGTTTGAATGCGATTTTCTCAAAATCACCTTTTACGACTTTCGAGTTTAAACATTTTTTAAAAATATATTTTCCAGACGTAGGTTAAACGCATGTTATTTACATGGTTCGATAGCCTATTAAATGTAGATTATGGAGATACTAATGACTCAATACCGACAATAAGGTCCCTTCACGCTGATAACGTCACATATGCCCCCATAATAAAGTTTACTCCCCTTGTATTGATATTATGTTCTTTCATAATATGCCCATTGAGATGTAATATGCCGGTTTGGTGAGTGGCCGCGAGATTTGAAAATGACGCCAATATTACCCAAACCCCTTTTTTGTTTTTCGTCAATAACTAAAAAAATTATGCGTTGTAGCTTGTAGCAAAAAATATTCTATGACGACATTAAATCTTATTAAATCTATACTAATATTATAAAGAGGAAAACTTTGTTTGTATAATTGTAATGAATAGGCTCAAAAACTACTGGACCGATATTAAAAATTCTTTCACCATTCAAAAGCTACATTATCCACGAGTAACATAGGCTAAATTTTATTTTGGAAAAAATAGGTTTTCGTAAGATATTTGAGTTTTGGTGTAAAAAATCAACCAAAAAAGTTACTTATTTTGCGTACGCTGCCTAAACTATAAAAGATAGAACCATAAAATGTTCTAATTAGTTGTAGATCTTATAAATATCTACAAAAAAGTCCGCGACACACTATACCTATCTATGTCGAGTGAGGCACACCAACGATTTTTTTATTTAAAAAATCTTGAATTTTTCCGGATTTCATTTAAACACGTTTATTTTACTCATGCTATTAATCCTTATCAAAATAAATTATTTCATCACTAAGTACAGTTTATGTTAATAATATTTGGTCTTTGAATGACTAAAATTGGACGTTTGGTTTTGAAGTTATGGCGAAATTAGGGAATGCAATCTCGTTCTCGCGAGATCTCGGCCTTTTATAGCGAGATTGATCTCGGACGAAAAAATGGCAAGATCTCGCGAGTTTCACGAGATTGCACTTGAGCATAAAAACGTCTTATTCGAAGCGCGGACTGACACGGACGGAGTTGCCATTACGGATTAAAAACAAAGAGGAGCTGGCCTAAGCAACTGTGCGTTGTGATTTTCAACTAGGTCCTGAATTTTGACTTTTCGTTGTTTTGTTACTTATAAATTAATAACTGTTTTATTACTAAAAGATTTGTGTTTGATATTGTGCGCTTTTATAATTCTGGACGTCACGTTATCGTGGACGCCGGCTTCCACGATAAAATGTTGGGTACGTTAAATGCCCTTTTGATTTTACGCACCGCGGACGTTTTGTGCGGTTCAGAAGAGTGTAGACGTCGTGATGTCTTCTAACGTGCACGTTAAAAAGTTATCGTCGACAAAAAAGCGTCTTCATATACTATTTCCATACATTTTACTTCCCTATGTTATCGTTTTACCGCGGACATCCACGATATTACCGCCACGTCCAAAATTATAAAAGCGCACATAAGAGAAGACGGGTTGTTTCTTTCATTTGTTATTAATTGATAGATAGTGGATACGTATGTCAAAGTTTACTACTTAGAAATTAATAGACAGATACGTCAAACAAGGTTTGATGCATAAAATTCTATTGAAAAAAAAAACGTGAAAATGAATGTTAATCTTATAATACTTATAATATTTATTACTTTTTTTCGTAATTTATTCAAATATTGTGATTATTTGCAAAAAAAGTAAAAACCCACCAAACTGCTAATCTCGCGAGATCTCGAAATTGGCGAGATCTCGCGGTATGGTATTGATCTACGAATAATAAAACCTAAGGAAACATAACTCCCATACTAATACAGTTTTAATTTTGGTTCCATTCGAACTATCATGCAACGTCAGCCTTCATACCGCTCAAGGTCACCTAAATATTGCAAATGTATGAAAAGTGAACCTACGGTACACTTTTTTGGAGCATGTTTTTTTACGGAGTTACTCTTCCTTAGTTTTTATTATTCGTAGGTATTGATGAACTCGCGGGATCTCGCCTGAGCCCCAATCTCGCGAGATTTGGATTCCCTAGGCGAAATTAAAATACATAATAGGTATTACGATTTCTACTGCACGGCCCGTTGCGAAGTGGGCGTCATCAAAGTGGGGGTGCGCGTGCGAGAGGGGAGTTTAGATATACTTATAGCTAAATTATTAGCTATGTCCAGCGTCCACACTCCACATTTAGGTAACTTTCATCTTCAATTTTCGTCATCTTCTTTCATTCAACTGTCGTACTGGCGCATTCAATTATTTTCTTAAATATTTGAAAATGCTTAAGAGAGCCAGGTCGGACGACTATGGCACCATACCTACTTATATTTTAGTCACTTCAATAAAATAATATGGGCAAAACAACATTTGCCGGGACAGCTAGTTCTCTATAAATTAGATTCTATACAGTTTTTCCAAATTCTTATCCGTTTTCGAACTACACACTCAGGAAAAGTAAAAATTAACAAAAGCTTTATTTTAAACTAGACGTACCGCGCGGCTTCGCCCGCGTGAATTAGATATTTCACAGACAAATTAGTCTACAAAAATGCACTGAAAGAATTTCTCAAGTCGGACCAGTAGTTCCTGAAATTAGCGCGTTCAAATAAGCCCTTTCAAATAATTCCCTTCCCGTTTTTTCATCATCTTTCTCTATTTATTCACTCCTATTAGTCTTAGCGTGATAAAATATAGCCTATGCCCTATAGCCTTCCTCGAAAAATGGGCTATCTAACACTAAAAGAATTTTTCAAATCGGACCAATAATTCCTGAGATTAGCGCGTTCAAACAAACTCTTCCGTTTTATAATATTACATAGTATACATATTATATAGGTATTCCTTTCTAATTCCGTTTGCAGCGAAAATATTGTTCTTAGTAAAGCCTCAGATGCTGGTAAGTCTCAACTCTCAAGATATTACCTTCATTTTTTCACCTGGAATTGCTTGAAATGAGCTGACCTCTCAAGTGTGAGCCCTTGAGGAGTCAGGCGTAGGCGCGTTCCCAATGATTGATTAATGATGTTATTTTTATACAAATAACTAAGCTGGCAAACAAGAGTATGGTCTACCTGATGTAAAATAGTTACCATAATGCCTATGCAACGTCTGCAGCACCAGGGGCAAGTACTACAGGTGCGTTGCCACTTTAACTCGTTTTTACTAGCTGCTAGCACATTAACTTATAATGTGTGCTATGACAAGATGTCTTTTGTAAAAATAAGGACTATAAAAATAAACAGCTTGAAAATTACAAATTCATTTATTTTAAAATCACAGTAAAAAAATAACAATGCTTTTTCTTACTACTAAGTTTTAGGTTTATGGCATTAAAATCAGTCAACATCCATACGCTGCAAAGGTGGGGGAGGTGCAGCCAACGGTTTCAGCGCATCACGCAACTGAACGAAGTGGCGCTTGTACGTCAGCCCACAGCCGCGCCAGCGTCGGAACTGCAACAGCGAGCGCGCCGCACCCTCGCTCCAGGGCACCGCCCACGCCCGCATGCGGACGCCGTCACACTCGATAGCCACCAGCAGCGGCTGCAGGTGGCGCCACACGTAGCGCTTCTCGTCCAGCAGCTGGCAGAGCTGCCTCAGCGCGGTCGGGGCGTCGCAGCGCAGCCACACACGCGTCATGCGGCCGGCCACGCCGAGCGTCGCCTGCGATGCCTCGCACGGCAGCAGCAGGTCGTCGGGTTGCGCCGGCTGCGACCGGCTCAGCAGCGCGTCCATATCTGCGGCCGTCAGGTCAGCGGCGCCCAAAGCCGGCTGCGAGCTGCTCACACGCGTGCCCGCCGCGCCCTCTGTGACACACATGTAACTCAATGGGCTCCCGGCATACGTTTGCATATTTTACAGCTGCTCAGATAACATCAAAACTAATTAACTTGAGTTTAAAGGGCTATGCAAGATACGTCTAACAAGGAACAATAATTAAAGTACTCTTCTTTTTATTAATTTACTTTCAAGTTTTGGCAGGAAGTGTTATCTGACCAATAATATTGTAGTTAACCAATAATATTGTAGTTAAAAAACTTACATGACTCACAGGTTTATGCTGCTCGATGATAAACATCAACGCAATGCTTTGGTAATCTAGCTTTATGAGCTTTGAGACACGTCATGGAGCTAAATTGCCAAAGTAGCGCATCGTGTTTTATGTAGCGTGCGTCGGCGAGTGAACACAACGTGGCAAGCTCGGGCCGTGCTGAGGCACCAGGCGTCTCTGAGAGCGAGTCCACTCAGAGTCACCTAGTACCTGACACGCGCGCGGGCGGTACTGACCGTGCGGCCCGAGCCACGGGTGCTGAAGCAGCTGATCCAGCGGTGCGCGGCGCGCCGGCTCCGGCCGCAGGGCGCACCGCAGCAGCGCCAGCGCCCCGGGGCTCAGTTTTTTCCAGATCCCACACGGCGGCCCCGCGCCCCCCTCCGCCCACGCGCACCACGAAGCGTACCGGTGATCGTCACTGCTCGCGCGCTCCCACGGCAGTTCTGAAAAGCGGGAATCGATATCATGGGAGCTTACCATTTCATTACGCGCAAAACTCTACTGGCAGAAAGTGATCCAAATGAGGGCATTGTCTTTTTTGCATATTTCATAGCTCCAACTTTTATGTCACTGTCTACCAAAATGCAATTACAAACTAATTGCTACAAAACGAGACTTTAAGTCTCGTTTGTAGCAATTAGCAAACTATAAGAGTAAATAATGAAGTAACTGTCGATTCCACAGAAGCAGCACGCGGGTGATGCGAGGGACGCGACTCATAACTTCGGTACCATAACTTTAGGGTTCGATAGCACGCCTACAGCTAGGATACCAAAGAGACGAGTCGGGTCAGATGGGCACGATGTTAACACTCATGCAGCCTGTGCACGGCACGCTTGATCCTGGCCAATGAATACAATCCATGCAGAATGTTAAAAAATAGAATGACCGAGTATGGGCAGTAGACACTTTCAAAAACCAAGTTTTGTTTTCATATTCAACTTAGATATAAAAATAGTGATCTCATTTGATATATTTTGTTAAATTTATTTCATAATACAAAAAATATCCATGCTTGATCTTATGGTGATTGGAAACAAATTACATGTTAAATTTTACATAAGTACTCAGAGTTTAGAGTTTAGACTGTATGATTCAAGATGCCAATACTCTAAGTCACCAGCTACATGGTCAATTTTTCATCAATCTGATACATCAATCTGGTACGGATTGACGAAAATTTGATCGTGTACGCCACGGATTGATGAATTGATCGTATTTTTAATATGAACTTTTTTATAACCATCAATATTCCGTCAATCAGATTGACACCAGATTGATGAAAAATTGACCGTGTAGCCGGTGATGTTGTTTTAACTATTTATTGGTATTAGTTAAAACTGTGTTTAGCTCTATTATAAAATAAAACTGAATTTTAAATATCACAATAAAAACAAGCTATGTAATCCCAAAGTTGCGGTTACTTTATGTAGTGGGTACATACCGCCAGCTAACATAGCTAGAAGTACGAGAGCTGCAGCCCACAGGTCTGCGGGCGGCGCGCGGTAGGGTTGCGCCTCGGCCGTCAGCACCTCGGGTGCCGCGTACGGCACCGTGCCGCACACCCGCGACATCAGCCGCTCCCTCGCGCCGTGCCTGTACAAGCTCACTGTCACTACTGAACCAGAGGCAAAAGTATGACTTACAAGTCGCAGGTGCACTCACTTGAAGAGTGTCGCCATGCCGAAATCAGATATCTTTATGTTGTCGTCCGCGTCGAGGAGAAGGTTTTCCGGTTTGATATCCCGGTGCGCCACTCCCCGGGAGTGCAGGTAGCGGAGGCCGGAAGCCAGCTGAAGCCACAGCCGCCGCGCGGTGGCGGACGGCATGCCGACGTCGGGCTCGATCCGCTCGAATAACTCGCCGCCTTCGGCGTACTCCAGAAACAGGTAGTGGATTTGACCGTGGCGGCGCTCGCCGAGGCAGCGCAGCACGTGGGGGTGGCGGAGGGCGCGGTGCAGCGCCGCTTCCCGCGCACCCGCCCCGCCCCCCGCCTCGCCCGCCGCGCTCACCGCCTTCAGCGCCACGCGCGCGCCCGTCCGCGAGTGCACCAGTAGCCGCACTCTGCCATTATTTGAAATATTAAATTTAAAGGTTTGCCACCCAAAAACGTCTCTTATTCGAAGAATCATAATATATCTAGCATGACAGCAAAAAATTGCAACACGACTTGAGGGAAATCTTAATTATGTAGACTTGCAAGAACCTACATTGCTAATATATAAAAATAGGCTTACAAAAATTGTTAGATAAATGATCGCAATTATATACATAATAGGTATTATATTATTTCAGAAATGAAAAACAGGGTTTAAAAAAGCTTAAACCGAAATATCTAAAATGACTCAGGATTTGGGTAGCGAGCATCTTTGCCGCGCGTGCTCCACCGCGAGACCATAATTATTATTTTGTCGACGCCGAAAACTAAATTGTAGAAAAACAAGGTGACGGCGTCGGCGGCACTGACCGCTAGAGGTGGTTAAACTTTCAAGGATGTGCCGCGCTCTCAGCATATTACTTTTTCAGGCAAATTGCATACCGCATCTAGTTCCTTATCTAAGAACCATCGAGTTGAAATATATGTACAGTTGCAATGATGAAAGATGAGGTCTAGCTATTCTTTTTACGCGACTGCGCCAATACGAAGGTTATGTTTTTGAAATTTGTATAATAAGTGCACGTCGTAGAATAGATGCTAGATGCAATGTTACGATTTCCCCCAAACTGATTTATATATTTCCCCAAAATGATACGTTTTCAAAAAAAAATCCCCAATCGCTTTATTACAGAAAAAAAACCGAATATAAAATTGAAACTACTTTTATTTGATGAAATTAGGTAAGTACAGAAAAAAATGAGACTGAAGAAGTACTTAATACTTTTACATAATACTATTTAAGTTTCACTAAAAATATTAAGTACTTCTTCAGTCTCATTTTCTTCTGTTTGTTGATACACATTTTCAGAATTAAATAAATTTAGCATTTTTTGGTTGGTTAACTTTATGCACCCGCCACGGTTTTCTAAGACACTTCTCACTCTATGGTCTGCGGTTTTCTCTATTCTATTCTATTTGTTCGTTATGCTTTTTAGAAGTGCTAACCCCAAAAAATCCCCATAGTGTATTTATTTTCCCCAAACATTTCCCCAAATTTTCGCCTAGTCAAAGTTTTCCCCAAAATTGCGAAAAATGGTAGCGCTGTTAAGAACAGTATTTAAGCTTTTAGCTAAGAGATATTAATAATTATTATCCTCAAATAAACTTTGCCTTAATCACGAAAGTGACAAGGAAGATTATATATTATAATTATTAATAGTATTTAATTTAACTATCACCTACCGAGTATAAATTGGTTTGTTTAATCCTTCAGGCCCCGCGCGAGCACCGGTGATCGCGACAACAATAGAATACAATAGCAATTCCTGGAAATTCCGACTGAAGTATTAATCCTTCGATCGCGGATTCTTGGAAAAACTATTGTTTACTGCTTTACGCGGTCGAATCCGACCGCTTGGGTGTTGATAGGCTTCTACTTTTTGACGTGGAAGAGCCATGCTTCGGCTCAAATGGGCCGGCTCGACCGGAGAAATACCACGTCCTCACAGAAAACACAAACAGCGCTTGCGCTGTGTTTCGTTGAGTGAGTGAGTTTATCGGAGGCCCAATCCCCTATCCTTTTCCCTTCCCTACCCTTCCCTATTTCCTTCTCTACTCTCCCCTATTACCCCTTAAAGGCCGGCAACGCACCTGCAGCTCTGATGCTGCGAGTGTCTATGGGCGACGGAAGTTGCTTTCCATCAGGTGACCCGTTTGCTCGTTCGCCCCCTTATTGCATTAAAAAAAAAATACAGATTGCGCGACCGGACCGCGAACCGCGTCTCTCACGGACGCGGTCTGCGGACCGGGTCCCGGGTCCGTGAGGGACAAATTTGACGGTTCGTTGTCACTCGTCCCGTTACACACTAGTCACTACACGAACCTCGTCCGTCAAACCGGAATGACATATTTTGTAAAATTGTTTTCGGATTTTAAACTATTGGATTGCAATAGATATAGAGATAGAATAATAGTAAAGTGTTACCAATTCTGAAAGAAATATTTTACACTAGCTGTTGCCCGCGACTTCGTCCGCGTGGATTTCAGTTTATAGCGCGCGATGTCAACAAAATTGGTGTCAAAAGCTTTTATAAATACCCCTTATATCAAAACACCCAAAAACAGCTGTGCAGTGTGCACATAACTTATTTCATTTTTTTTAAATTAAACTTTATTTATGCCAAATTTTAAAATATATATTTTAGCATCCCAATACACAACTTTACCCTTAAACTATTTATCATTGATGTATCGTCACTGCATAGATAAACTACTGAGTTATTTAATAACGTACATAAGAAATAACCGAAAATATCGGAAGTCTAATGTGATATGATACCACTTCTTATAGAAAGACGTTTAAGCAAGCGTCAGCGCGATGTACAAGACGCACGGCGCCATCTATTATGAATTTTTGGAACTAACTTAATTTGAACTAATTTACGCATTTTCACCCCCTTACAACCCCTTTGTCCAGTTAAAAAGTAGCATATGTCCTTTCTCAGGCTTTAGACTATCTGTGCACAAAATTTCATTACAATCGGTTCAGTAGTTTTGACGTGAAAGCGAGACAGACAGACAGACAGAGATACTTTCGCATTTATAATATTAAGTACAGATTAATATTTCGACATTTTTGTTATTTTGTATTTTTTTTTGGTTTTTTGTTAATTAATTTTATATTTTTGTGATATTTACATGTCCAAATTTTGTTTATGCAAATAATGGAATAAATGCTTTTTGACTATTGACTATTGACCGGCCTCAGGCGCAGAAATGCCGATCCAGTGGACGCAGTACCATAGAAAACAATACAAAGCAACAAATCCGTACGCTGCGTACGCTCCGATTTCAATCCCGTGGACGCGCAGCTTTAAGGTACATCCTGAGCTACCTCAAATTTGGCAGTTCATTCCTCACCTCGTAAAAGGAAATCCCTCATGTTGAGAAAGTTTTATTGAACTATCAGACATAGATAGTGTATAGATCTCAATGCTATCAGAACTATGATACACTTTTTGAGGATTCAGGTTAAGACGAGTGGAAAAAATTGTAAGGAAACGACTAAGAATACCTATGGGTGTAAGTTTGCAATTAAAATTTTGGTCGCATTGCATGAAAATATCGATGCAGTTCGTTGATATTTTCGATCAGGCTCTAATGCGACCAAAATTTGAAGATTCAAGAAGAATTAAAAGCACAGCTTTAATACTAAAAACAAATTTCGAAAAATGTCCAAGCGAAAAAAAACACAAAGTCGTATGTGGAGACAAGAGCGCAAGCATTAAGGGTCCGTATACGAAATTTGCCGACTTCGCTGATTTTACAGACGTGATTTAACAGTTAAAATACAGTATTTCTATAAGTTTTATTGCACAACATGTAAGGTCATTTCAATTATAATCTAATGTTGGAGCTAGATTTTTTTATTTTTTAAGTATTTTTAAATAATCCAACTGAAACCCGCGACAGTTTTGTGATTTTTGCTGTAAAAGGTTTAGAATATCACCTGTTTATAGACTGTATTAACGTCTTAACGGTATGAAAAATATACAATGTACTGTTGAGAAAGCCGTCTATAAAATGTTGGAATTACTTTTTACTACTTTAATACTTCAGTCGGAATTTCCAGGAATTGCTATTGTATTCTATTGTTGTCGCGATCACCGGTGCTCGCGCGGGGTCTGAAGGATTAAATGAAATAGTTGAGTAAAAAAATATGTAACTCGGCAAAATTTTAGAGAAAATGGGCAAAGAATTGCTGTTAATTTCGGCAACTTGGAGCTGTAATTCAAAAAAAGAAAACGACAGAAATAATCTATAGATAAAATTCTATCCAATTCGAGAAAAAAGAAAAAATAAAAAAAAAATGTGCCAAAAAAACACGATTCAAAACAACCTAAATCTCACATTATATTACTCGCCGCAAGTTCGAGTCGGCTTTCCGCGCTTAAATATATTTTAAATCTAATAATTAATATATATTTTTTTAAGTCTAATAAGGGGAAAAAACCTAATAATATTTCTGTAGCGAACCTTTGCAATTTCGGCAAAATCGGAAAAATTTCGTATACGGACTCTTAAAGATAAAAAATTAACATAAAAAACCACTTTAGCGGTAAGACCGCCTTTATTTTGTACAGATTCTTTTATCGTTTTTCTTCTGTAATTTGTACAAATAAAAAAAAAAACGATTCTATTCTAAAACCATTACTAATTTTTAAAGTAAAGACAGGAGTCGTAAAGTAATGTTTACTTTTGCGCTAAAATACAATAAATAGTTTTTCTTATGTATACAATGTGTCCCGACACCGGTGTCCGTTCGTTTAATGTCATGATCTATGGCACATTTTATCGAAAAATTGTCTCTCAAATTTTTTCTCTCTCTCACGGTTGTAAAATGACAGCCATTTTAGTTTTTCTTTGGCTTTCACACTAATCTGACCAGTACTTCTCATGTAAATATCCTATGAAGATAAAAAAGGTCTCATTTGATAGCTAAACTTGTGGACTATGCTACGCTTTGAAAAGAGCGTATTCCCTCTTAAAAGGCCGGCAACGCACCTGCAGCTCTTCTGATGTTGCGAGTGTCCATGGGCGATGGTAGTTGCTTACCATCAGGTGACCCGTTTGCTCGTTTGCCCCCTTATTTAATAAAAAAAAACACAGGCAATATGTTATAAATTTCGTGGAATTAAACAAAAACCAAAGTATAAGAAAAAAAAAATTGTGTATTTTATAATTAATGGCTTTTTGTGAAAAATCTAGCACATTAAACTGGTTCTTTTTTGTTTTAAAAAGATAGTGGAGGTTTTCGTCTTAAATAAATTCTTTATTTCAATGCTTAGACTTTAGAGCATTATATTTCTCCAACTTTTGAAAAAAATATATATTTCTCTGGCTTCACACTAATCTGACTTACACTTTATAAGAAAATCGTTATAACTTCTAAACTATCTCACTTAGAGCACTGAAGTAAAGAACTTATTTAAGATGAAAATCTCATCTATCTTTTTAAAATAAAAAAGAACCCGTTTCATACGTGATGCGCTAGATTTTTCACAAAAAGCCATTAATTAAAAAATACACGATTTTTTTCTTTAACTTTGGTTTTTCTATTTAATTAAACGAAATTTATAACATATTGCCAGTGTAAGCGTAGTCCACGAGTTTAACTATCAAATGAGACCTTTTTTATCTTCATAGGATATTTACATGAGAAGTACTGGTCAGATTAGTGTAAAAGTCCGAGAAAAACTAAAATGGCTGTCATTTTACAACCGTGAGAGAGAAAATATTTGAGAGCCAATTTGTCGATAAAATGTGCCATAGAATATTTGACACATTGTACAGGCAGATATTCACTTGGCAACACTAATCCTACGTGTCAAAATTGACAGTCCGCTGCGGACCGTCGAAACCATGTCGAAACTGTCAAATTCGTACGAAGTGATTAGTGAAGTAGCAGCGGGCGAGTTTGACAGCTTTTAAACTCGCCCACGGGCCACGCCGCCACGCCTATCTTCACTTCGTACCGGGTTTGTCCGTCTGTAGAAGCCATAAGTAATTAAAATATATTTTAAAGAATAGTAAAAAAATATAAATAAATAGAAGTTCTTACCATCACAAAATTACTGTCCACCAAAATTTTGCATGTCAAGGAAAAAAAGTATAACTTTAATGTTTTTATTCTTCCAAACATTGTCTTTATTTCAATCATTTCTCCAAAACCCAAAAACTAAGTTGTCTTTTTTAAAATATAAAATAGATATTATCGAAAATGATGATCTTAGGACAAGTTTTCTAGTTAAAAAAATGTTGTTACCAAAATAATAATTGTGTTTCCTATCCGAAGCAAAAAGTTTTTTATTTCGGTCCAACAAGTAAATGGTTCACAAGCTTAATAGCTCAGTATTTTCTAAAGAGTCTACTCTAAACATAACAAAAATATATTTGATCTCAAGCATTCCTAGAAATAAAAATATCCCCAAGCGGCAGCCGGCTGCCACATAACAATTGAAAATCTATTGTGTCTGCGATACAATGGAGGTGCTACACTATGCATGAAGTCATTTTATATTTTTCAGAGATTCATCAGTTATTTCATAAAAAAATAAGCTTATCTATACTGCCCCCGATAGTAAGAAGGGCGCATCTTTCTGTATATTTACTTTTTTTATATCTAGTGCCATTTCGATTTTACCATAACAAAAGAGGTCGCTTCTGTATGCATGTTTATACCTATTTTAAGATTAAAAGACGTTTTTATACAAAACTTAATTAAATAGTCGTATTTACACAAATATGTCTATTTCTGTTACGATTCCTCTGGGAGTTCGGTAATTAAGAAGTTGTATATTATATTGTAAGTTTCACACGCAATTGAAAAGGCGCAAGTAACCATTTGTGTCTTCATACTCTTTTTGGAAACTTATCTTTTACTAAGTAAGTACGTCTACATCTACCATAAGCGCCCTAGCGCCCTTGCTATGAATACTTATAAAAATAGGCACATATAACCATATGCGCCCTTTTTTATAAAAATATTTAAAAATTTAATAACGAGTTGTAACAAAAAAGTAGAAAAAAAGGCATTTGAGGATGAAAGGGCACATATGGCTAGATTCGTTTATTCAATCTAGTTTGTAAAATTTATTATAATGGTTTTTGCTTAAAAGAAAATGTTTTTTCGAGTTTTTAATTAAATAAATTAAAAATAATATTAATTTTATTAATTAGTATTATAGACAATCAATATGGCCACAATTTCCAATTTGATTTTTTAAATTATCTTAATAAACTCAAAGACAGCAAATGATTTCCCGTTTCGTTCACATAAATGCGTTTTTCTCGGATTTAACTTTGTGTTAGATGCGCCCTTGTTACTATCGGGGGCAGTATAAACAAGGAGTAGTATGTAAATATAATAAGTATAGATGCATGTATCTTTAAATTTCTTGAAAAATAATGAAATTAAATTTTTGCAAAGTACACAGCTGACAGCACAGTTCCTGGTATACTTTTATTGTCTCAGTCATAGTTATCAGTGTCTACTATTACAAGTTATGAGTAGGTATTGATAACAGTGGCTATAGTTACCTATTGTTGTGTAGTTATAAATATATATAAATTATATATATAAAGTTTTTAAAGTTTATAAATTAAATAAGTGAAAAGTGTGCAAAATAAGGGAGTGTGTGTACATTGCTACATTGCTATGTGTGGTATTGTAAATAAGGGATAATAAAAAAAAGTCGTAAGGAAAAAAAACTTACTCTCCATAAGCTCCTTCCCCAAGGACCTGCGCTACTTGCCAGCCCTCGACGAACTCGCCGCTTGAGGCCATGGCGCTCTTATCTGTTAATTTAACCCATCTTTAAAATTATTCAATACTAATGGAACAGAAAGGCATTGAACATAACCACGCTGTCTTTCGCCGAAATCGCCATTTTTGCGAACGAGAATGATCCTCTTACATATTTCGCATTTGATAGTAACAATAATCTTAGGATGATCTTATAAGTTATATTTCTATAATTATCTACAGAAAAACATTTTATTAATTCTAAATGGCGGAGGGCACGTGGAGATTGGTTGAACAAAGCCTATGCCGAACGACCCGTGGTTATAATAGCTCTCGGGAGTGATTAAAGAAAAACGTTTATAAAAAAGTTAACGTAATAAATTGATTCTCAGGCATATTAGATTACAAAATAATAAGAAATTTAATGGACTAACCTTTTCAGAAATCTCTTTACCATTTTGCCATTTTTTCCTTTTCCTTCCCCCTTCAACTCGTTCACCAATAGCCGACCAACCGGACCGCGCCATAGTTTCTTTCAAGCGCAAATCGCAATCGGCTTTTTTGAAAAGAAAAGATCAATGGTTTGTTTCGTTCAGAAATTACACAGATAAAAAAGTAAATTTAAGACGTAGATTCGTAAAAACCCCAAATTAAATATTAATGAATTACATAATGAATATTAGCACTTGAAAGCTAGTTAGTATAGGGAGATAATTCATAATTTGTAAGAAAAAATTATAATATTATAACAAATTTACAATAAATTGCAAAGGCTGTGTTCAAATACGCAAATACCTACAAATTTGCCAAGTGTGGCACTGATATTTGCCTATTTGTGCAAAGTTTGAACACACATTTGCAATTTGCCGACATGTGTCGGTTTTTCTGCGAACATCAAAGTAAACAAACTTCAAAGATTGTGCGGCCTGCCACACTTGTCGCAGTAATTAGTAACGCGTGCGCCGCTGAGCGGAGCAGTTGTCTAGGTACACATTTTGAAAGTCAATAACAATATTAAACCTACTCTTAATTTACTCTTACTCTTTACATTTATTAATTATAATATTATACAGAGGTTGATGACTGTCTGACTGAATATCTGTCCGTCTGTCTATTACTTTTGAACTTCGTAAAAGCAAACATGATCTCTATGTATACAAACAAAACTATGTTTTTTGTTTGTGCCAAATCTGAAAGTAATACTGATATATGAGCTCATGGTAAGGGGGCAGATCATCGGTTTACCTGCAAAATGATTAACTTACCGTGTCCTCTTACGATACAGTGTAGACATCCATTCACGTCTTCTTCTTGGAGATTTCACATTATAATGTAAAAAATGAATTAAGAAATTGAACGTACTTAAATAAAATAGATTGATGGCGTCCACAAAATCGTCGTCCGATCTGTTAGCCATATTTGCAATAACTGTGCCGAAACATTGGAAAACAAGCTTTGAAAACAAGTCTGGCAGCAGCATTTGTGCCGCCGCCAGATATGTGTTTACGCACGTCAAAGTTTTCTCAATCTTTGAAGCACATGTCTGGCGCCTGCATAAGAGACACCTTATGCAGGCACTTCACATGGCTATTTGTATTAGCGTATTTGATGTTTTCGCCAAACAATCACCATGTGTAGACGGTATGTTTGACAAATATTGGCCTTATTTGCCTATTTGACAAATATGACCAATACCAATTCATACACGTATGGCCGTACCTTTGTCAGTTTTTGACGCACATCAAAAGAGTCAAATAGGCAAGTAAACAAAATCAAGTAAACGTTTGATATTTGACGTCCATGTGTGGAAGGCCGTATTTGCCTTTATTCGTTTGTTTGTGTATACGTCAATAATTTTGCCAAATGCAACAATTAGCCATTAGCAAATACAAATCGCCATGTGAAGTGCCTCCATTAGATTTTCGTCCTGGGTTATTTTCTTTTTTAAAATCTCCACCAGACGGCGCAGCGATAGACATTCTAGATTTTCTACATTAGCAAATTTATTGAAATCGTGCAACTTTTCAACTGATTTAATTTTAAAACTTTAGCGTTTTATCTTAAATTAATTATTGTGTCTACTCTAAATACTCTATTTTTTGGTTTATATTGTTAATAAAAATAAGATGCTGCCCAGTATTTCAAATAAATGTTTCAAACTAAGAAAACAAAAAATATATTGTGAAATAAACTACTGTTGTTAAAAAGCATTTAAAGGGCCCCCGAGACGATCAAACGGTTTGATTCAAACCTTACGTGTTTGATGCAATCGTTTGATGTCGGTTTGAACGGTTTGTACGAAATTGATAATTAAATTCCCTATCTCAAAAACTACTAAACCTATTTTGATGAAACTTGCAGAAGTCTCCTAAGTTAAACAATACATGTACTTATAGTACAACAAAAAATATTTAAATTGGACTTGTAGTTTCGAAGATATGTGAACACAAACATAAAACATACATACACTTGAAATTTTGCACATTTGTTCAGATGCTGATATAGACTAACATATACGAAAACTGGGCAGTTCTGGAAATATTACATACATACGCGTCGAATTGACAACCTCCTTTTTTAGTCGGTTAAAAATAATGTACTCCAAAGAATAGTACAAAGTTTGTTCAAACGCATCGGAACACGATCAAACGGCGCGTCAAACACAACAAAAATATGACATTTCATCAAACTAGCTCCAAGCACGTAAATGTTTGACAAACCGTTCAAACTAGCTTTGTAAACTATCAAAATGGTTTGAGTCAAACCAAAATTTACGTGTTTGGGTCAAACCGTTTGACCGTCTCGGGGGCCCCAATCTGATTGACGGAATATTGATGATTATAAAAAGTTCATATTATTAAAAATACGATCAATCCATCAATCCGTGGCGTACCGCGTACACGATCAAATTTTCGTCAATCCGTACCAGATTGATGGATCAGATTGATGAAAAATTGACCTTGTAGCCGGTGACTTAGGATGTAAAAACCACACCAACAATAAAAAGTTGAAGTTTGAAAGTGACATGCCCGCCAAAACTCTCTTTCAGTTGTCAGTTTTCAGTTTGACAATTTGCATGTTCCTAAACGGTTTTTTTGTATTAAATAAGGGGGCAAACGAGCAAAGGGGTCACCTGATGGTAAGCAACTACCGTCGCCCATGGACACTTGCAACATCAAAAGAGCTGCAGGTGCGTTGCCGGCCTTTTAAGAGGGAATACGCTCTTTTCTTGAAGGTTTGCAGGTCGTATAGGTCCGGAAAAACTGCTGGTGACAGTTCATTCCAGAGTTTTACAGTGCGCGGCAGAAAGTTACGCGAAAATCGCACTGTGGAAGACTGCCACTCATCAAGGTGATGAGGATGGTATGTTTTTCACGTGGGACGATGACGAAAAGTTGCAGGTGGTATAATTCCGAACAATTCCTCAGAGCACTCCCCGTGATACAACCGATAGAGGATGCAGAGTGAAGCTACATCTCGGCGTAATTCCAAGGGGTCCAAGCTGTTTGAAACACTATGGCAGTCAATAATTCGAGCGGCTCTTCGTTGGATACGATCCAGAGGGAGCAGTTGGTATTTTGGCACCCCTGCCCAGAGATGAGAACAATATTCCATATGAGACCGAACCTGCGCCTTGTAGAGGGGATTGGGCCTCCGGTAAACTCACTCACTCGGCGAAACACAGCGCAAGCGCTGTTTCACGCCGGTTTTCTGTGAGGCCGTGGTATTTCTCCGGTCGAGCCGGCCCATTCATGCCGAAGCATGTCTCTCCCACGGACATATACCGGCGTTCAGCCACCCCTCCCGTGTCACCGTGAAAAAGCTCACGATGGCACGGGGTAGGTGCCCAGGGACACGACGTGGACGGACCGGTATCGCCCCCAAATCGTTATCGTTAGCCGGTGGACTGCACGGCGGCTTATGTAGGATAGTGAATGGTGTTGCAGGCCTGCACGGCGGACTGCAATGCAGGATAGTGAATGGGCCTTTTTATTTTTAGGCGTATGCTCTTCGTGACTTGACAGTACACTGATATTTTTTGGAAACACAGACCATATGTAGTCAGTGATGCCAACCTGCAGATAATTTCAGATCGGTGGGGAACCAATAGAAAATCTAGAAGTATCTATCGTCGCGCCGTTTGGTGGAGATTAAAAATAAGAAAACATCCCGAGGGATTTTCCTTTTTAATTTGACTGTCAAACAGTTTCCATTTTAGTAACTAGATGGTGTATGGGTAGACAACTATCGGTAATACCAGGGAATACCATCAATAATTGCTACAAAACTGGGCAAAAGAATGTAAAACTTGATACATTTCAATTTGAAAAAGACGCCATAATATTCCAATGACTAGGATAACAAAGTTATTACAACGATGTTTTAGTTAAAACTCACGGAAGAAATAGCCCTATTTACCGATATTCAGACCAAATGTCACAGGAATTATACATTTTGGTTTTGACAACATCTTACCTGCGCTTGTGCAAGTTATCGCCTATCGGGTATTTCATGGCTAATATTTTACCAATAATGAACATCAAAGACCCAAATAACACAATTTAGGAAAAAATAATAAAAACCACACCAACAATAAAAAGTAGAAGAAGTTTGAAAGTGTCATGCCCATGACATGCCCGCCAAAACTCTTTCAGTTGTCAGTTTTCAGTTTGACAATTTGCGTGTTCCTAAACTGTTACCAGTATACTGGCCTAATCGCTTAGGCCAATGATCGCTTAGGTTTAAGATATTTTGATTTATGCCACACTAATTGACAGTACTCTGATATTTTTTAGAAACACAACCAATATGTATCCGTGATCAGGGCTTCATAACGTTATCGAATAACAGAAAAAATATCGTTACGTACCGTTATTTTCATAATGGTAGCCAGATAACGTTACTTTTTTAACGATATCTAGTAAAATAACGTTATATTTACCGTTATTATTATAACGTTATTTTTTCGTTATGGCATAACAAAAAAATAACGTTATAATAATAACGGTAAATATAACGTTATTTTCTGGTATCAGGTATGCGATCGTGCACGGTGCACCAAATCTCACTCATATTTAAAATGTAATAAGCGTTCTCTGTGAAAATACAAAGAAAAAAATACACCTTAAAAGCGTGATTACGTTTAGAAAATTTTCTCGCCTGTCATGACTTTCTTGACGGACTATAACGTTATCAAAAAACATATGTTTACCGTTATAAATCCTATATAACGTTATAACATTTACCGTTATTAAATATATTTATAACGTTATTTCTAGTATCGGTTAAATTTTCATAACGTTATCTATGCCCTTGAAGCAATAACGTTATGAAAAAATAACGTTATTTGAAGCCCTGTCCGTGATGCCAACCTGCAGATAATTTCAAATCGGTGGCGAACCAATAGAAAATCTAGAAGTGTCTATCGTCGCACCGTCTGGTGGAGATTAAAAATAAGAAAACCTCTCATTACCCCGGTTTAAAAAGTACTCTGTGACCCCGGTATTGCTAGTAGGGACTAGAGTCAATTTAAGTATTTTCTCACTTTTTGCCATCAGATTCTGGTACATCTATAGTTTACGGTAATTTAAATAAATATATTTTATCTAATCAAGGAATAATATAACAATTTTTTCTACAAAAATTTAGCAAAACAATTAATTTTAAAATTAACTGTTGACAGTTTTGATTTTTGAACTTTTGAATTATGACATTGACATTTAACATCGTAAATTTGTCGAAAAGGTGTGAATTGATATTTGATAAAAGTTTGATTGTTTTTACTTTCTACGTTAATAATTGTTTTTTGTTATATTATAAACAATAATGGTAAGTCACAACACTTTCATTGATAATTTTTTAAAATAATAAATTTTATTTGACTCGTTTATTACCTATTTCAGGCTGGTTATTCTGAAGACCAGTTGGCAGGTGAGTCATACAAAGTACATTTTATCTTTATTTGGAATTTAAGTATCGTATTGTCTCTTGCAATAAAAAATATCTTAATATTAAGAAGCAACGACTGCACCGCATCGCGGTGTGGCCTATGACTCATGTCAATCAACGTTCTCGGATAAAGCGACTGCTTTTGCAAGCGGCAAGCGCCCTAGTTTCCTTATATGGCTTAAACTTTAAACATTACTGCCCGAGGTCGGAACATACATTTTGACGATAAACCACAACTGAGCAACATGTTTATGTACGAACCTCCAAAACTTAAACTTACTTCTGTTGAAGGTACCATTTTATAATAGTTATTTTCAAATAATCGTTTAAATGTTGATTATAATATCACATTATACCTTGTGTACATTTTAATACAGTACATTATATTACAGAGTTCCAGGAGGCATTCCAGTTGTTTGACTCTAGAGGAGATGGAAAAATCCATGTGGCCCAAATAGGAGATGCACTCCGAGCCTTGGGACAGAACCCTACAGAGTCAGATGTCAAGAAATGCACATTGCATTTAAAACCTGATGAAAGAATATCTTTTGAAGTGTTTCTCCCCATATATCAGGTAAGTTTTGGTCTCATTTCTTATAAGAAATATAACATTTTGCACTCTTCATTATAATGGCATTTAACTAGAGTTTCAAGTAAAGTTAATTATAAAATACGTCTTGTAAGCTGCATTTCTTCAAGGTTGGCCCATGTAGGGCATAGGATTGTTGCACAGCTGCTTTTAACATTTTATACATTTGGTTTTCAATACTATCTAGCATAATTCACAAAATAGTAAAAAAAATAATACTTTTAAAAATGTATAGTTAAATTTAAAAATAATATAGATAGAAAAAATGTGTTTCGTATTTCTTCAACCTATGAACTCCCAAGCCGTCGAATTTAACCGCGTAAACAATAGATTTCCAAGAATCCACGATTGGAGGATTAAGGTGATGCCGCGTTAAAGTAAAATACCATGTTGGATATGTTTTAGATTGCTTGTTTTCTATGAGAGGCCTATCCGGCCTCTCATAGAAAACAAGAAATAGAACAGCAAGAAATGGAAAGGGCATAATAGGTAATAGATTTAGTTGTTCTTATGCTCTAAACATAATTCCGTTTGAGAATTTTATCTAAATAGCCATGATTTTTTATAATAATTATTAACGTTTACAATTATTTTGAGGTTAGACTTATGAAGTACTTTTTTTCTGACTGCTGTGCCTACAAGTGTATATTCGCAATCTCGTTTCTAATTATTTCAATTTTTCCTAGAGTATTACCCAAAAAATAGAGCGAATGCGAATGATCGCCGGCTTTCAGAACATATGAAAGACAACAACAGAACTAAAATATATTGATCTTTTTTGTGGCTATTTATAGACACATTTTTTATGTTTTTCAATGCCTTAAAATATTAGGGAATTTTTGCTACCAATGGCATTACGGGACGCCACCGCCCACCTGGTACGATTTGGCCATTGTTCTTTCTTGACATTCAAGTTTTTCAAAGATTGTTTTAATTTAGTATTTTTACTTTTAAATACTTTTACTTTTCTCTAAAAAACTGTTTTAAAGAAACTGTTAACACCAACACAAGATTAGGTAAAAACTACCATGGATGATAATTGTCTTGTTATCTCTTGAATTTTATGTTCAAAGAAGTAATTACTCTGTTTTTTTTTTTTTTGCAATTTTTTCTGCAATCAGTTTGTAAAACTATAAGCAGGTGAGATGTGGGTTTTGGCAGGTAGAGTGCTTCCACCACCATGGACAGCTTACTCATTATTCATATTAAGGAACATTAAAGAATGTCCTTCCTTTTCAGCCGTTTATTATAACTTCGACTAGACAGAGAGGATGCCAGGATATTCGGGTGTACCTCCAGTCGTTTTTTTTGTACTTTTCTGTGTTTGCGTGAATTTCTTCCTTTATTGTAGGTATATTTAGATTGTTATGAATCTCAGTGTTTGTGACAAGCCATCGGGATTTGGCGATTGTTCTGAGTATCATGTTTTGCATTCTTTGGAGTGTTAAGATGTTTGAGTTACTTGTACTGCCCCATAGTTGTATGCCGTACATCCATATTGGTTTTAGAATTGATTTATAGATTACCAGTTTATTTTCCATTGACAACTTGCTGTTACGGCCCAAGGCCCAGAGAAGGTTTTTGAAATTGATGTTCAGTTTGTCCCTCTTGCTTTTTATATGTTTTTGCCATGTTAGGCGTCTGTCTAGGTGTATGGCCAGGTATTTAACACTGTTTTGGTGGGGGAGAAATACTATATGTTTTGATTGTATTTTATTTCAATGATAAGGTACAAAACAATCACACAATGCTACTACTTTGAATCTTAAGTACTTGAAGCCAGTTTTAAGTTCTGCAAAATGAGCTTTATTGCAACTTGAATAACAATTGAAATATATTTCCAGGCTATTTCCAAGGCCAGAAGCGGAGATACTGCCAATGACTTTATCGAGGGTCTCCGTCATTTCGACAAGGACGGCAATGGCTTCATCTCTTCTGCTGAGCTTCGACACCTGCTCTCTACTTTGGGGGAGAAATTGAGCGATGATGAGGTATAGTAACACTTCTACAGGTTTCCGTTTGTGTTTAGGCCAAAATAGACTAATAATGCCTGTTGAAACCATTGTTTATTCATTTAGGCTCCCCTTTTAACTGTAGTAAAGTAATTTAGCCATGTGTTAAAGTATTACGCATTTTCTTTCATAAACACAAGGATCCAGAAAATAACATAATATTTAACTCAGGGTTATCTTTAAACCATATACGAATAAGTGTCCCTTAAATATAATAAATAGAGCAGGCTACAGTAAAGAGATGCAAAATGGTAATGGAAATAAGTGAATACCGAATAACAAAGATGTGTCATCAGCTTATCTATATAGACTGACTACTAATTAGTTGTAAATTAATGAAGGTCAGTGATAATATGTACTACAATAAACCTACTTTGTAGTAAGTGCTCTCTTTAAAAATATTTTATAATTTATTTTTTAAATTTATAAAATGAAAAGTTTTTAAGAATTTATGGGTACCCATACAACAATCCTGTACATTGTTTTAATTACTAATGGTACTTTTATAAAATTCCTATAGCATACTAAACAGCTCATTTAAGTTACAACTAGCTGTATGGAAGCTCGGTATTCAAAAAAGTCCAAAAACACACATAAAATGACATTTTATGAAAATGATTCCTAGCTAGATCGATTTATCGCCCCCGAAACCCCCTATATACTAAATTTCATGAAAATCGTTGGAGCCGATTCCGAGATTTCCAATTATATATTTATATATATACAAGAATTGCTCGTTTAAAGATATAAGATTTACAAGCACTGTTAGTTCTAATTTTGAAGTTGAGTTTTAAGAGCCACTAAAACTAGGGCCACCTATTTCCCAAGTTCTTGCTAAAAGGTGGCCTGTGCGAATTGCCTACACCAGTTCTTTTCCCCGAGTTAGTTCCCGAACCGGTAGGCAAAATGTTGGCCCTATTGCTTAAGTTTGTAACCGATTTGGAAATAAAACATTAAGGGCCTGTTTCACCGCTTCCTGATAAGGTGCCGGATAGGCTTATTTGACAGATTCTCCATACTCCATCTGTCAAGTTAAGTGGCGGATAACCTTATCAGGAACGGGTGAAACAGGCCCTTATTCTTTTATTTTCATAGCAGAAATGTAATTTGTACTTAGATTTTCTTTATGTATTTATTGTCTTTATGTGAAAACGAGCTATTGCCCGCGGCTTCGCTCACGTTAAGGGTCCGTATACGAAATTTGCCGATTTCGCTGATTTAACAGACGTGATTTAACAGTTAAAATACAGTATTTCTATTAGTTTTAATGCACAACATGTAAGATCATTTCAATTATAATCTAATGTTGGAGCTAGATTTTTTTAAAGTATTTTTAATTAATCCAACTCAAACCCGCGACAGTTTTGTGATTTTTGCTGTAAAAGGTTTAGAATATCACCTGTTTATGGATTGTATTGACGCGGACGTCGTAACGGTATGAAAAAAATACATTATACTGTTGAGAAAGTCGTCTATAAAAAGTTGGAATTACTTTTTACCACTTTAATATGAAATAGTTGAGTAAAAAATATGTAACTTGGCAAAATTTTAGAGAAAATGGGCAAAAAATTGCTGTTAATTTCGGCAACTTAGAGCTGTAATTCATAAAAGGAAAACGACAGGAATAATCTATAGATAAAATTCTATCCAATTCGAGAAAAAAGAAAAAATAAAAAAAAAAAACAAATTGTGCCAAAAAACACGATTCAAAACAACCTAAATCTCACATTATATTACTCGCCGCAAGGCTCGAGTCGGCTTTCCGCGCTTAAATATATTTTAAATCTAATAATATATATATATATATTTTTTAAGTCTAATAAGGGGAAAAAACCTAATAATATTTCTGTAGCGAACCTTTGCAATTTCGTATTCATCGGCAAAATTTCGTATACGGACTCTTAAGAAGTATTATTATACACAAAAGTTCATCCTCTATTTTAACCCCTTGGAGGTAGAATTGATCAAAATCTTTTCTTAGCGGACGTCATAACTCATAACATCTACCTGCATACCCAGCCCGATCCGTCGCCGCGTTGATAGATCACCATATATATTTAGATTTAGATTACATATCAGTCAAGCATATTTTAAACATTTCATTTTTAATATGTATACATTGTCCTGACAGGTGGAGCAACTGCTACAGGGACAGGAGGACTCTCAAGGTAACATCAACTATGAGAACTTTGTACATCTCATCATGCAGGGTTAACTCATAGTGTTATAATGTTAATTTATTTCATTCCCTATGCATTTTAACACATACACCGGGGCAACAAGTATTAAGGCTTGAATGTTTACAAAGTAAAAGTATGAAAAAAAATTACACGGATTTTTATTTAGCTTAAAGCAAAATATAGAGTGATTCAAGAGTTTAAAATACGTTAAAGAGATTGGAGTAGGTTGCTATATTATTTAAATGATTTGTGAAAAAAAGTTCATATTCGCTAAAATAGTAGGTCTATAATTTTTGGTCGACCAGTCGTTTGGTTTTTGGTGTAAAAATATACATTATAGCTGTTGTGTGTGGTCTCCTGACGATTTCTATAGAAGTATGTATCGAGATGTATAATATACATCTTTACATTACTCTCTGTCTGTGACAGCCTTTACTGGGTCCTCGGCAATCTTTGATTTTCTTATGAAGAGACTGCAGATACTTGAAATAACGACGATCATTAAAAATCAATACCTGCTGGAAGGAGCTATGCATTTTTTTAAATTAGGTACTTTTAAGCCGTCAATCCCCAAGCAGCAGTGCTCTCTGTGATACCCACAATGGAGGTGTGAAGGATCTACTCAATACATTTTTTTTGTTTGCAATCAGTTGCCCTTCTGTATGTATAGATAGTATTGAAATTTTATATTATCCATTATCCATTATGTCTATTATAAGTGCATATTCCAAAATAATTATTTAAGAGTACTTAGTTTATGTATTTGGTGTTGTACAAAGATATACCTATTTTATAATAAACCGTGTAAACGATAACAGTTTTTTAATAATCGCATAACTCCTATCATTTCCATGTTAAAAAACAAGACGTGAACCTGTGACGTGAACGTGTAATATATAATATAAAGTTATATATATATATATATATATATATATATATATATATATATATATATATATATATATATATATATATATATATATATAAGTTTCTTACAATCGACCTTGGTGATCTGCAAGACATAAAATATGTATTTACACCAAACCAAAAATATACAGTATTATTATTATTTAAGAGACGAGCTTGATGAAACTAACACCATCATCCTGGATATAACAAAATAATGATTATATTATCAAAGTTAACATAATATTCATATAAATACGACGATCGTTAAGACTCATGTGATAAAAAGATACATTTTATAACGACAAGAATTTACTAAATAATACGAATTACGAACAACTTGAAATAAAAACATTTTACGTAATAGGTTTGGATATAACTACCACCTATACAATTTTGTTCCTGTATCGCCCAAAGGTTGACTGGTAAATAATGCCATAAGGCATTAAGACAGAGATTAATCTCAATCCAAAACGATAACCTTGCACATAACCAAAGACCAAGCGTATACGCATCGCAATAAGATTCATTTTAGCTTAGCATAAAACTGTAGTTACTAGTGGCGGATCTTCTCTATTTTTTATGTTTTTTTAAAGTATCTTTGAAAATAAATATTAAGAAACAAAATTGTTCGGTTCAGAAGATTTTAATATAGATTTACAGTTTACTAACAATTTATTCAAATAAAATGTATAATATTATTATCCTAGTTAATACTTATATTTCGATGAATTAGATTTTTGTCGGAGGTGAGTTTGTAAATTAATTACAGTCAAAGTATTACGTTTTATAAAAATGTTTATGGTTTAAAGTCTTTTAAATATTATGCTTTATATCTCATATTTTTTTACATTTCGTTATTATATTGGAATTAGGTAAACCGGGAGTCACGGAATAACAAATTGGGGTTTATCCCCGCCTTAAGTCCACCTTTGTACTGTATGTGCATAAAGTTTTTATTATAATATAAATATACAGGGTGTAACAAAACTAAGTGATAATACTTTAAGGTTGGTATGTGTTCATCGTAGAAAGTTCAAGGTGGAAAGTAGCAGCGCTGAAAGACCATAAGTATTTGCTTTTTCACTTTTGTCTCGGAAAAACTTGTGACGCTCGCGCCGCGCTGGGGAGCTTGCCCATGCAAAAGTGAAAAAAATTTGGTCTTTTGTTACACCCTGTACATTTACCTGTAGTAACTATTTTAGGTGTCTTTACTTCATGGTGACTTGGTGGTAGTGGTACCAGAGTGTAAATAACTACAGTGGTCCAACGCCTTTGAAGTCGCGCGAAATGCCGTTTTTGTGTAGGTATTCGTTATTGCTTCAGGGTTATATGTATATTATGTATTATGTATTTATTTCAGGGTTATATATATAATATGTATATTATGTATTTAAATAAGTACATACATACAACTCAAACGAAACACTGTCGGTCGCAAACCACTTAAAACAAATTAAAAAGCGTCAACCCCAGCTGACGTGTACCGAACGAGTGTATGGCAGTTCGGTATCGATACCGCGCCTCTCTCACCCCGCACGCCCCACACGATTGCTCTGTCTAGACGCGTTCCGGCAGAGGCGTGCACAGGTTTTTGACATGGGGTAAGCAGCGGTATCGGCTTAGTAGTTTTGGCGTGAAAGCAAAATAGACAGACAAACGGACAAAAAGAGATATTTTCGCATAAATTGTAATATTAGTGTGGATATAAATTAAAAACTATGTTTTCTAAAGTATTATAAATTATAATATACTCATATATTATAATTTATAATACTTTAGAAAACGTTCTGTTATGAAGAAACAAAAAAACGCCATCTGTTGTCACGTGTTGGAACTACAATGAAAGTTCATTTGCGTTCACATGTGTGCTAAGCTAAAATTAATAAAAACGCCATCTATTGTTATATATTAGAAATGCAATGTGAATTCATTTTCATCGATATTTCCATGGAAATTAGATACATAATATATTTTTGTCTTATAAAAATGTAGCCTATGTAATTTCTCAGGCTCTAGACTAACTGTGTACAAAATTTTATTACAATCGGTTCATTAGTTTTGGCGTGAAAGCGAGAGAGACAGACAGAGATACTTTCGCATTTAATATAAAGTATATCTATAATCTATCTATACTTATTATAAAACAAAGTCGTTTTTTTTTCCCTAATGTCCCTTTGTTCCCTTTCATCTTTACAACTACGCAACGGATTTTGATGATTCTTTCAGTGTTAGATAGCCCATTTATTGAGGAAGGCTTTAGGCTTTATTTTATCAATTATCACGCTAAGACTAATAGGAGAATGTGGAAAAACGGGGGAAATTATTTGAAAGGGTTTACTCGCGAACTACTGGAGCAATTTTTTTGTTATTTGGCTGATATAAGAAGTAGATCACATGAAGGATAGTGATAGGCTATCGATTTTAATATTTTTTTCAGTGGCTATACATTTTATACCCGTGCGACGCCGGGGCTAGTAATATTATAAAATGATAAAATAAATTAGTACATGAATATGAATAACATGAAACTTTCGAGTTAAGTACTTACATTTCATTTTTGTTGCTGGTTTAATTGTTGTAACTCAGGTACACGTACAAATCACTTTCGACACAAATCACAATTAGAATCTTTTCACTGAATGACAATTGTGAAAACTTGTTATTTTAAATTTTTAATAAACACACATTTTCACACAACACAAACCTCACAGTCAAATAACATTTTTAAGAAATCAAAAAACGCACAATTAGAAACTCAGTAATAACTATTAACTAATAAACTGTTAAATGTACAAACTTTTAAATGTTAAAATAATAAAAATCTTCTAAGAAAACTATAAATATACTGGCGCAAACAAAAATAATATGCAGTGCTCATCACATGAAAAAATGGCCTCCCAAAATACAAAACACTTCTGTAATGTAAACAAATATAAACCGCACTAAATAAAAATGCACTATGTGCATATGTGATTAATTAGATTTCCGTCTATTATTTTTACTCGGATTATAGGCAACGAACATATCCGATTACTTCCGAACGCGCCATTACGCCGGCTCGGAACTCATGCCGCAGGACCCAGCCTAGTAAATCGTACACGCACACACGTTTGCGAACAGTGTACGAATACGAAAATCTTAACTCACACATATAGTCGGGGTCTGCGTGACATCGAATGCCTGTAACCACAGATATGTAGTGCGGCGCGCCTAATTACCACTTACCGACTTATGTTTAAGTAGTTTTGCAAATCAATTGGTGCTATTTTATAAATGTAGGCGTTAATTTGTATTCATATTTTTACTATTAATAATAATTAAAGTCATCTAAAACGTACGAAAGTTAAATTAAAATATGTGTATAGCAAGTATTTATCATAAGGTAAGCACTGCTTTTATGCCTTCATAGTATGCACGCCCATGCGCGTTCGTTGGACCACTGTAGTTATTTACACTGTGATGGTACTCTGTGATGTGTCTATCGCCTGACGAAATGATACCGTAACTTAGAAGCAAATGCATTGCTGTTTGCATCTTGCAGGAACCATCGTATTTCCAAGGTCCAAACAATGTAATTTCTGTAAGAAAATAAATAATACATCTAGGCATCTATTTACTTAAAAAAGTATTTATAGGTCTACCAGGATCTGATGGCAAATATGTATGACAGATTTTCAAAAAATACCCTTTATCATTGGATAAATTTTTATATTTGCATGTTTCACACACAGAATCAGCCGCTATAAGGACAACAAAAAAGGATCGAAATGTTTTATTCCATTAATCTTTTCTCACTTTTTGCCATCAGATTCTGGTAGACCTATAATTATCTATATAAAAATAGCAAAATACATGGCACGGTAAAAAACACCTGTTACAATAAAAATATACATTGTAGGAGTTTCTTTTTGCGTATAAGCGAATAGCGATGTATTGAAATTGCCATTTAGGATGCCATAAAACATGGCCCAGTCTAGGCACACAAATATTTTGATGGTCACGCATACAATTATGTTAAATTGATAGCGTGAACAAAGAATCTAAAGGAAGACTGAGCGGTGATGGCGTAAGCTTCCTGCTCGTCCTGCGTCTTTGTTCGGGCCGGGAGCGGCTCATTAGTCACGCAGCGGCCGCTCGTCTAGGACCGCTGGTGGACAAATCGCGTGCGCGGCCGCAGGTTTGCGCGAGGTAGGGGCCACCCACATGTTATGTCACACATAATAAATCTTTTTTTTAACCCCTCCCCCTTATGTCACGCTTTTTTGAGTACCTTTAGCATGCATGTCACTTTTGGTATCCCCCTCCCCCTTAAGCTGTGACGTAATACGTGGATGGGCCCTTAGTTATGGCCGTTCTTCGGAATGTGTTGGTGCTGAGCCTCCTCAGCGGTGCTTGGCCGTCGCTGCTGCCGCTGGAAGTGGAGCGCCTCAAGGCGAGCGTCGGCGGCTACGCCGTCATGAACTGTCACCTCGACTTCCCCTTCGGAAACGAGATCCCCTATCATCTACAATGGGATAAAGATGTAAGTACTTCAATCTGTGTAACATAGTTCTAGCAGTTTAAATTCTAGATGGAAATATAAATTTTTTTAATATTAAAATAACCATATTGCATACAAAAGTAGCATTCTTAAGTCATGATCGAATAAAGGACTCAGACTATAGAGTGACTTGTTGAAAAATACTTGTCCATCTTCTATGATAGACAAGTATTTTTCTACAAGTCAAAACTAACAAGTATTTTCTGTAAAATTCTATTATGTGTCGTAAAACTAACAATAATATATATATATATATATATATATATATATATATATATATATATATATATAAGTACCATATCTACTTGTTAGTAACAAGAGTAGGTATTTTCTATAAAATTCTATTATCGACGTGTGTCATGATCATTAAAGTTTAAGATAAGAAAGGTATAGACTGTCTTTACGTTTGTAGTCAGGTAGAATATACTTGTTGTATTGTAGTAGTTGTATTGTAGAGTTAGTAACTTAAGAGGCCGGGCTACCCTCGAAATTCTCATACATACGTAATACCAAAATAATTTTCTCATACGAAAATATTTAACATGTTTGAGTTATTTTTCGGCTTAAAATAGTAATTACTAGTAATTACCTAGGTTCCTCTACAAAAATTAACTTCAAAATATTTAAACACTAAAAATAGAGTAAAACACAAAAAAAGATATAAATAAATGGTAAATTTACTACAAAATATTTCAACTCTAAAAAATATTTTTTAGTATTTAAATATTTTGTAGTTAATTTTTCTAGAGGAACCTAGGTAATTACTATTTTAAACTGAAAAATAACTCAAACATGTTAAATATTTTCGTATGAGAAAATGATTTTGGTATTACGTATGTATGAGAATTTCGAGGGTAGCCCGGCCTCTTATTCAATAAAGTCCTTAAAAAATACTGTGGTTAAAGTGGCATTTTGTGCACATTAAAATAAAGAATAGCTATCAAAAACACACTATCAGCGTCGTCCTATATATTTTGAACTAAAATCTAAAGCCTTGAAGTGTTCTGCTTAGCCACCAGGGGTTTCCATCTTGCGCCTCATACAAATATCAGCTGTCCTTGGCTTATAAACGCATCGTGCCCAACTAACATTGAGCATGGATTACACTTGTTCAATGGTGTGTACTCAAGGTAGTTTTTGTGAACCGCTGGGTCGATTTGAATTGGTAGATGAGTAATCACATGGGTAACTCTACTTAAAATTCATAATAATTGTCCTAACATGCGAAAAAGGGTAGGGTACATTTTGGCAATCTGTTTTTGAACGTTTGTTACACTGCTAGTGCTATCTATTCCCTATTTTATACAGTCAGAATGAAGTGTAGATTCTTTATTTGTGAGCTGTGTCTTCGATACCAAACTCTTTATAATTTGGATAGTCATCGTTTTTAACTTTTGATCGATCGTAGACACTGTTCTAAGTTTCTAACGTACAGTCTGTAGAGCCCTAATGTTTCAATTGTTCATTTTAAATACATAATTGCAGTAGGGAAGTCTTCTAGAAGCTATATTTACTTGTTGCGCCCCTAGTGTCGAGTTACGTAGTCACTAGAGACGAGGTGCTAAATTACAATGGAATGGCACCCAGCGGACGTAGTCATATGCCAGCTATTCCTCACTCGCGTCCTCGAACATTCACTTACCTATCCTTTGCAATGTCTATTTTATGTGTAGGCCACACATGATTTTAAGGTCGGTCGGTGAAACCTATTTTGGCGAAACAGAAGATATCCATCGGTACATGTATTATGTATATTGTAGTACCAATAACGTACAATAGTTGTCAATAATGAGTCACCGCCATGAACGTAGAAAAAAAGGTCCATGGTCACCGCCTGTTCACTGATCTACCAAAGCCTACCATAGCATATCCCCGTGCGTGCGTACTCGCTCCACTGAAGAGAACTAAAAATCGAACACTGTGCTTCGCCTTCTAGTTTTTTAGTGCAATATTCAGTTTTGGGCGGCCTATAGTCATTCGACGTTGATAAACGCCTCTTAAAGATGTATCGTTTGGTTTTTCAGTCACTTTTCCTATAACAAGAAGAATAAACATCGTAAAGACAGACGGATAGGTTGAACTGTAATAAATAATGTTTTCTTACTAAGGAGCACTCAAAAGTTGTCCGTATCCCGCCTTAAGGCAGGGATTAATCTCAATCCAAAACGATAACCTTGCACACAACCAAAGACCAAGCGTATATGCATCGCAATAAGATTCATTTTAGCTTAGCATAAAACTGTAGTTACTAGGGGCGGATCTTCTCTATTTTTCATGTTTATTTTAAATACCTTTGGAAATAAATATTAAGAAACAAAATTGTTCGGTTCAGAAGATTTTAATATACATTAACTAACAATTTATTCAAATAAAATGTATCCTAGTTAATACTTATATTTCGATGAATTAGATTTTTGTCGGAGGTGAGTTTGTATATTAATTACAGCCAAAGTATTACGTTTTATAAAAATGTTTATGGTTTAAAGTTTTTTAAATATTGTGCTTTATAAGTATCTTATATTTTTTTACATTTCGTTATTATATTGGAACTAGGTAAACCGGGAGTCACGGAATAACAAATTGAGGTTTATCCTCGCCTTAAACACATGCTGCTGCTGGAGAACATAATATTACTTATTAAACTGAAAGAAAAGAGCAATTATAACATTATAGTGTATTAAACTCAATCCAATGTAGCAGCTGTCGTTATAGTTGTAGTGAAACAACATAGACGTAGCGTTATCGTAGCACGACGAAGCGTACGTAGCAAGACGTAGCGCGGCGTAGCACGACGTAGCACGATGTAGCGCGACGTAGCGTAGCAGCGTAGCGCAGGGGTTGTGCCTTCATCCCTACGACGAGCTTTAGACTTTAGAGTAAGACGTATGGAAAGTAGAAAAAATATTTTTTATAAAGCACTGTATTATTGCGCATATTAATCCATACATACACACATAATAATTATACACACATAATAATTATAAAACAATGTCGCTTTTTTCCCTCATGTCCCTTTGTTCCCTTTAATCTTTAAAACTACGCAACAGATTTTGATGTTTCTTTCAGTGTTAGATAGCCCATTTATCGAGGAAGGCTATAGGCTATAATTATTTTATCACGTTAAGACTAATAGGAGCGAAGTAATAGAGGAAAATGTGGAAAAAAACGGGGAAAATTATTTGAAAGGGCTAACTTGAACGCGCTAATCTCAGGAACAGGTCTGATTTGAAAAATTCTTTTAGTTTTAGATAGCCCATTTATTGAGGAAGGCTATAGGCTATATTTTATCACGCTAAGACTAATAGGAGAATGTGGAAAAAACGGGGGAAATTATTCGAAAGGGTTTATCTCGCGAACTACTGGAGCAATTTTTATGTTATTTGGCACAGATAAGAAGTAGACCACGTGAAGGATCATATATAGGCTATCGATTTTTTAATCATTTTTTCAGTGGCTATATACTTATTTTATACCCGTGCAGTGCAACCCCGGGGCGGGTGGCTAGTATACATTATACAACCAAGATACCATGAGCGCTCAATGCTCATATTGAAGTAGTAAAATTGTTTGTAGATGTAATGTATGTAATTTAATTTTTGTTATTGTTTTG
This sequence comes from Lysandra bellargus, assembly GCA_905333045.1. Lineage (NCBI taxonomy): Eukaryota > Metazoa > Arthropoda > Insecta > Lepidoptera > Lycaenidae > Lysandra > Lysandra bellargus. The sequence continues at coordinate 8,768,061 of HG995326.1, forward strand.
CTTTGACAAAGTTCCCAAAACGTAATAATAACAATCATTATTGTTGATATTATTTTTGTACTATTATATATAACATAATTTTAGAAAATTACAGATAAATTAGGAGCTAACAATCCATATTAATTTTACTGGATTTTCGTACTTGGTTTTAATCACAACAACCTCGCAATTGGTGTTTACGTGAAATGGAAACGAAAAACACTGATACAATATGGATACAATATATTGTGTGTATTGTGATTGTGCGTATCGGGTGTGGAGCCGCAAATAGTTGAAGGTCTAACGCCGCGCCTCGACCGCAACCGCTACTTCACTTACACACCTGTAACAAGGAACCCACTTCATAATATTTCTTATTTTTAACCGACTTTCAAAAAGGAGGAGGTTATATTATTATGTTCGTCTGTGTGTACATATTTTTTTTGTATAATCAACGATCACTTCGCCGTTTGTTGACCGATTTTCAAGATTTTTTCGCTATTGTATAGAGTATTTAATCCAAATTTGATATCATGTTCATAAAAGTGTTAACTAGATGATGGGATCCATAAGTAATCGAGGGAATTTGTCGTTTATACTAAAAACCACAATTTATCTGGATGACATTGTGATTTCGATTCATTTGAATTATTTCAATTTAAATGGAAAATTATGGTTCTTTTGGATATAATATATGAAGTATTCTTAGTAAATCTCACCAAAAAGTTAGATTTTGGCTTTTGCATCAAGATATACCATGGTTCGAAGGTGATGAACAGATCTCCGGCCTCCTCATAGATTGTGTTTGGGGATTTCGACGCTGTTTTAAGAATTTATGGCATATGCTTATTGTACATACATAAGGTTAATCATCATCATTGTCACTACCCTTAGGGGAAACTTGCGACACTAGATCCCTGTGGGACACACGGTACACTCAATTTACGGAAATTCTACCAAAGCAATGCTTATTAATGCTAGCTACACTTTTTGTCTATGGTACAAGCAAACTTTTATTTACAGTAAGATGTGTTAACTATTTTACGTTTCAGAGTGACAGGTCTATTTAGATTCTATGGCGGCGCAAACACATTTTGATGAGTATTTACAGGTTTTTATTTATTACAAAAAAGTATGTATTTGCAAAAGAAACAGTTTAATTATGTAAGATATTTGATTAACTATGCATTTTGATTGAAAAATAACGTTTATCTAAAGTATAAATTCGCTTGCGAAATTATTTATAACCTGATACTATAAAGGAGACTTGGTACATTTATTTACGGGAGACTTGATTCTCTTTTTTGTATGTATTTCTTCCTATGGGAGACATGATCCGCTACTGTTACAAAAGTTAAAAAAAATATTTATCTTATTACTGATTATGGACGGTTATTGCTTTAGTTCCTTAAGTTGACTCAATATTTTATTATTATTCGATGAGAGAAAATAAAACTAACACTTGATAAATAGCCATTTACTTCTGACTAATGATCCATGTGTCCCCGACTATGGAATACTTGATCCTCTACTATTTATGAATCTAAACCATGTCTCCCTTACTATGGAAGACTTGATCCGCCCCGGATCAAGTCATCCAACTAGGAGGATCATTCCTCCCTTACATACGGGATACTTGGTGTAAATCTGTTTTTCCAGTTTTATTTCAATAACTTTTATGAATATAATTTAATCCTAATTTCCAATACACAGATAGTACTTGGTTAAATTATGCATTGTTTAGTCAAAACACGAGTTATATTTCTCAAGAAATGTAGACGTGAGATCATAAAATCAAAGTGGGCGATCAAGTGTCCCAAGTTTCCCTATACCTTGCAAAATCACATTACATCGAGACAGAATATGTCTTCGATCATTATTCCGCTGTTTGTAGACCGATTACTAAAATTCTTTTGTTTTTGTATACTTATGGGTATAATCCGAATTTGGTACAATGATTACGAAGGTGATGATCTGATGATGGAATCTATGAGCAATCGAGGGAAATTATTGAAATTTATTAAAACACACGTGGTGGTTAAGATGTTGTTTCGAGTAACTCAAACATAAGTTGCTAATAAGTAAAATTTCATACAAAGGCGTCTCTAGATCCAAAGGCACTGAACAGAACTCCTGAACCTTTAGAGATAAAACTTTGGAAATTTCAGCATCGCTTAGATAACTTCAAGCATTTGCCACAATTTCGCTTACAGCTTACTGCGGCGCAGCGACCCAAATTGAGTCTTGGCCTCTGACAATTTCGCTTACAGTAATATAATATTGTTTCGTAGTGGTTATTTAGGTACGCATAACGTGGTCTTGTAGATAGTAGATACCTAACTAGAAAGAGTAAAATTATTATTTTATACTTAACAAAAAATTTAACCCGACGTCCAAGGAAAAAACGATATTCTTAAAATGATCTTAAACTAGTCCATACTTCCATACTTCCATACTAATATTATAAATGCGAAAGTGTGTCTGTCTGTCTGTCTGTCTGTTACCTCTTCACGCCCAAACCGCTGAACCGATTTTGCTGAAATTTGGTATGGAGATACTTTGAGTCCCGGGAAAAGACATAGGATACTTTTTATCCCAGAAAAATGTACGGTTCCCGCGTGATAAATGAATTTTGGCGCAACGGAGTTGCGGGCGTCATCTAGTATGAAATAATTCTTATTCCGGTACCGACTACCGACAAGTTCTATTATGTCAATGATCTTAGTTCTGAGCTGGTACCGACTTCAAAAGAATGAAAATGGGTGCAGAAGTACTTAGTTTAGGTTAAGTCGAATTTTTAAAAAGGCACTAAGTACCTAATGAAAAATAAGAATTATTTCATACTTTTTAGATCATTTTATGAATATCGTTTTTATACCTTCCAAGGTATAAATAATAATATTCTTAAAATTAATATCCTTAGCTGCCCCCCTGGAAGTCAAATCAAGTCAGCAATAAACGTCAATTTTCCTGGCAAATGGGAATCAGAAACACGTGTTACATATAACTCTGCGCAAAGCGAAGTGTTGGAAACAAAATATCTTTTCAGTCAGACGAATAAAAGTCAATTTGCATGATTTTGTTTCAATATACCAGACCGATTATCTTCTCAAAGTATGAGCTGAAATCCCTTCTAGCTGAAATCCTGAGTACGCCCATGTTAAGGAGGCGACTAACCCAAAATTTTAGATTTTATAATTTATTTTTATACCTACTTGAAAATAAGCCCCGAATTGTTTCATTTTCTAAAATTACTATTTAGATACTACAATTCCAAGAATCCGATCTGAGCAAAAACACGATGTAAAATTTTCTCGATAGAAAAAAATCGCAAAGATGCATCTAATTTTCACGAATTTTTCATTTATTGCCATAACCGTGCAGTAAACTAAGTTAAAATTTAACACATTGTATAAAATTCTATCATTGAGAAACCGACCTAGCGGAGTTTAAAAATGGTGTATATCTATCGAGTTATTGAGAAAAAACCAATTTGGCGATGAATCCACGTCGTCCTTTTTCACCTGGCATATGAAAGACGGGTGTGAGTGTAAAGAGAGAAGGACGATGTTTGATTTTTTGGGTTAGTCGGCCTCTTAATTTACCTATAATTTAGTAGGTAATCGAGGTAGTTACAAAGATGAATCGTGATTGTTAAAATTAGATAAATCTAGATGAGATACTTTATTTCTTAAGACTAACAAAATAGAACATTATCATGCACCTATAATTTTTGATAATTCATTATTTTATAACTACGAATAATAAAAACTAAGGAAGAGTAACTCCGTCAAAAAACATGCTCCAAAATACTTGTCAAAAAAGTGTACCTTAAAGCCCGTATTCACTTTCATTAGTAATAAGTGCAAGTGATTAGGGCAGGTGATTAGTTATTAGGAAAAAGTAAGTGTGGACAGCGACTGTTTAGTGCAAGTGATTAGCCGGCTGCGTAGTAACGTGATTAGTTCTGTATTCACTTTGATTAGTGATTAAGTGCAGGTGACTAGTACAGGTGATGAGTGATTAGTAGAAAGTAAGTGTGGACAGCGACTGATTAGTGCAAGTGACTAGTCGGCTGCGTAGTAACGTGATTAAAAGCGTGTTCTATTTTTTGCGAGCGCAAGTGCAAGTGCATGACAGATGAAAACCAATTTTGGTTTTGTTTGACAGCTCAAGATTGTTACTATTATTCCGCTAGGTATATTAACTTTATGGGCCAGACTGACGTGGTGTGCCGTGTGCCGTCCATAGATATATAGGTAGTGTATCATTATTATATTATATACCTATTAAAAGTACAAAAGGACATCCTTTCAATTACTTCCATACTAATCCATACTTATTACTTACTAATATATTAATAATATTATAAATGCGAATGTGTGTCTGTCTGTCTGTTACCTCTTCACGTTTATGCCTCAGAAGTCAGAACCGATTTTGCTGAAATTTGGCATGGAGATACTTTGAGTCCTGGGAAAGGACATATAAAAATACTTCATGGTCAAATAGTTTTTATTAAATCAATATTAAAAATGAAGGACATGTCAAAATGGCAGTTTTATTTTTGAAACTTGGACGCTCGTGTTGACAGCTACTACCGAATTTACTAAATTAAATTACTAAAGAGCCACTAAACAAGAATTGGACACTACTTGCACTACACACCTGCACTCCACTGCCTCAATTACTAGTCACTTGCACTTGCACTAATCAAAGTGAATACAGGCCTTAAGGTTCACTTTTCATACATTTGCAATATTTCGGTGATCTTGAGCGGTATAAAGGCTGACGTTACATGACAGTTCGAATGGTACCAAATTTAAAACTGTATTAGTATGGAAGTTACGTTTCCTTAGGTTTTATTATTCGTAGTTTTATAATATACCTATTACCTCGCGTACCCCAGGAGACCGAATTTAATTGTTTAGCGTTCATTGTTGTCTAGTGTCTACATGCCCGTGCCCAGAATAACAACAATGTCATTTTTACTATGACAATAGTTACCTGTGATGTTACTATCTACTACCCATATTGTACTCATTGTAGTATTAGCTAGGTGATATTATGTCAGTCTTTTATACTTCACGCGTAAGCTTCAAAGACTTTGGGTAGAGGGATGCGGAGTAACATCAGGTGATTTTTCGTTATTACTCTCAGCCTAGCAGAAGCTATTTCTTGGGCTTGACAATTTGGCTTGATGACTAGATATTTCTAAATGGCTCAAGTTTTCTTTCAGAAAACAAATAGTGGCGTCCATTAGTCAAATATGAATGAACGTACAAAATAACTTGTTTCAATGAATTGTATAGTATTGTTGGGCATTATGTAACGTAACCGCATATGCATGCGCGTGGGAGCGGCGTGCGGCGCTGGCGTCGGCATTACCTCATTACATGGAGCACGCAATTATCCAGTTGACCGCTCTGTCGCCCACTAGGCCTCGCGCTCTCAAATCCAGGGCCTAGGCGTGCACGTGTTCTTGCCTAGTGCCGGCCTCCCGCCCTCAGATCTTGGCCTACACGCATGGACCTGTCCGGTGCCGGTTTCCAGATCGCCGAGGCTTTTTTCTCTTTGAAGTGTAATTTTTGACTGATCCCAAAAAAGAATGTTTTGCCTTTGAATGAATTGTGTTAATGCTGCAGGTTTCTGATAATATATTTTTTTGAAACAATTTAAGTATCGCTCCGTGGAGCACAACTTGAGAATGGCTGGCCTAGACGAACGTGGACTTACCTGACTGCCTGCTCTCAATAAATCCTGTTCGTCAAGCGACCACCTGTCTAGGGCCTTCTTAGTCAGCTGGACATGCAGTAGTGTTGTTATTAGTTCAGGATGAAAAGTATAGGATCACATCGCATACACAAACAAATACAAAATAACAACTAGCAAGATTTTTAATAGCCTAAAACAAAGTTATCTCTCATTCTGAAGCGTTTTATATGTTACCAAATTAAAGTTTTCAGAAAAACGAAACGTGCTCGGTTCTTGTAGCTTAGAATGTCTTGAGGGGATAATGTCAATCATAACGTGAATCATGTTTAATGTAGGTCAACAAGTCACAAGTGTGATGAGCTAAATTAGGTTTGTAAACAGACTCTCACTTCAAGGATTCAAAAGGAGTGTATTCCCTCTGTTTTTTGTTATTTTTATAAACTTTTTTTTTTAAATCTTATATCTTTAAAGTTTAAACGAGCAATTCTTGTATATATATAAATATATAATTGGAATCTCGGAATCGGCTCCAAAGATTTTCATGAAATTTAGTATATAGGGGGTTTCGGAGGCGATAAATCGATCTAGCTAGGAATCATTTTCATAAAATGTTATTTTATATGTGTTTCTTGAAGTCTTTGAGTACCGAGCGAAGCTCGGTCATATAGCTAGTCTTATATCTTTAAACGAGCAATTCTTGTGTATATATCTTATATATAAAATTCTCGTGTCACAATGTTAGTCCACGAACTCCTCCGAAACGGCTTTACTGATTTCTACCAAATTTCATATGCATATTCAGTAGGTCTGAGAATCGGCTACTCGGTAAATTAATACAACCTGAGACTGACGGCGAACATTGTTTGTGCCACGGGATATCGATCGACATTGCCATGGTAGCATACTTATTTAGTCACTTCAATAAAATAATAAGGGCGAAATACTTTATATTATAATGGCAAAGCAACGTTTGCCGGGACAGCTAGTAAATATATAATTGGAATCTCGGAATCGGCTCCAACGATTTTCATGAAATTTAGTATCGGGGGCGATAAATCGATCTAGCTAGAAATCATTGTCATAAAATGTCATTTTATGTTTGTTTTTTGAATCTTTTGAATACCGAGCGAAGCTCGGTCATATAGCTAGTTTATTTTATAAGCCTGTATATATAATACATCCTGAAGATTAAGTCGGCTTAAGAGTTACATTTTACAATTGTATTATAACAATTACTTTAGGACATTAGGGTTAACATATTATGATTAAGAACTATTTTTGTAGTATTCAAATCTAAGGCTCAGAGAATGTGTAATATAATTTAAAAGATTGTTACTGTGTTTGTCAGTTAACTCTGAGGCTAAGATTCGATGGAACATAAATTTTTTATTTCGTACATTTTAGTACGAAATTGTTTAGCACGTAGAATTTACGTACATGACGCAAATGTAGCGTACAAACCGTAAAATAAAGAGGGTTTCTACTAGTGACCGACCGAACTTTCGGTTTCGGTTTCGGCCAGTTTCGGCCAAAAAATCTAGTATCGGCCTTAGTTTCGGTTTCGGCTAAAGTATAGCCGAAACATTCGGCCCCGCCGAAACTCTAGTGTTCGTGAATTTTCGTGCGTCGTTCGGTAAACTTCGCAGTTAACTCGTGCTTGCTCGCCGGCGAGGCCCTGGCTCATTTCGCCACCGTCCATTTAATCGTGTTTTGAGGTTATGTTTTGCAAATTAGTGCCAAATTACTAGGTATTTATTTTGTTTTTATTAGTACTTCGTTTTATTTTCATCAAATTGTCTGTTCTTATCGAACATTAGAGGTACTTTGTTGAATTTTATTTCTAAACGTTTATTTAATATTTTATGCACCTGGTGGTGAATTACGTGCTATGTTCATATTTTAGCAATGTTTCCCAAACAAACTATTAAGTAAATGCTAGAATAGAATATGATAGAATAGAAATTGATTATATTGTGTGTGAAGTTTATTTACTTAATAATTTTGTTTGACTATGAGATATAGCTTTGTTTCATCACCAGACTTGCAATATAGTTGCTCTATATTGCAAGTCTGGTCACTCTGACATTGGCAACTCGCTGAGGTCGCTACAATAAAAAGAAGAAGAAGACATATAGCTTGCGAGATTTTTCAAGTCAATCATCTCGCCCAATTATTTTCCTTTTACCACGCGTTTTATTTATATTTAAAATAATTAACCTTTAACTATAGACACGCAGTCTCACAGACCGTTCCTATCCTGCTAGAATCCCCCTGAAGAAAGAAGAAAATTCAGGTTTTCTTCAAAATTACTATAAAAGCAAACTTTGTAAGTTAAAATTATTGTTTCTCTAATTAATTAAAAGTGTAAGACATCCAAATCCTAACACAGAACTCAGGCACAAAAATCGTGTTGACTAGTTAAGTGTTATCTTAGGTTTAGTGGCAAAACGTCTTCTGAACCAAAAAATTGTGACGCCAACTGCAAGACGTTTGCTTAGTAATTTTGTTTTGAACTTCGACCGCCGTCTAGGAGACTGAATGTTCGTGTTTTCCATACAAAGAATATGACTGCAATTGATTGTGTTTTCAGTAGTAAATTCCTTGAAGTAAATTCTGCCCATGTTTTTAGGGAAATTATTCGTTCTAACACATTAAAAACTTGGAGTCGGATAAAAAAAACGGAATGTGATACTGGAAAGTTTCAAGGGAACATATTATTCGAGTCTAAGATTAATAGTAATTATTTAAAGAAATGTCACAAAAAGTAAAATTTGGCCTTTTCTTATGTGTTAACAAATGTTACAGAATAGTAAATTTCAGTAAATCATCGTCATTTTAAATGTTTTATCAAGTTTCGGTTTCGGTTTCGGTTTCGGCCGAAACTGTGAGTAAGGCCGAAAGTTCGGTTTCGGTTTCGGTTTCGGCTGAAAAATCAGTTTCGGTCGGACACTAGTTTCTACGTTAAAGGTATCAATGATGTAGTACCCATGTAGGTACTATTATGCTTATTAAGTGGTTGACTATACTTAATTGTAATAATATTAAAGTTAACGAATTAATATAATAAAATACTATTATGTAACAAGAACAACAAATTTTAAATTTATAACTCTTACTTTAGATACAGCTGCATCGTTACTTTTATTAGGTGACGAGGGGTTACGATAACCACCAATTAAGTAATCAAGACTGACCATAAAATGTTAATTTAGTATAGAAATAATTGGAGCGGACGTAGAACTCTTAAGTTCCTACATACATAAGTAAGTGTGAAGCGAGGAGGATTCGTTGAATCTAGTTAAGCCAATGAATCGTGTTGGCGAGGGCCTGTTAAGGAACTGAATGACATGCATATTACAATGCGGATAATTTGAAGCAATTTTATCATTATTTACGGCTCTACGAAACCTTCTAGGCATTTTTTTTTTTTTAGTAAGATTCAGTTTTCATTTCTTAAGGCTGCTCTCGCGAAAAATGCGTGCAGATGAAACCACTTTTCATCGGCATTAACAGAGAAATTTTATCTGAAAAAAATAATTAGTAATCTACATGATATGATACGTAACGTGGTTTTGCCATATTTTTTCTATCGGTATCACATAATAAAGAAATAAAAAACCAAATCACCTCCAAATCGTTGAATGAAACCACTTTACTCCTTCATTATTTATCAAAAGAATATATAAAAAATATCTACTGCTTTGCAATACATAAGTTGATAACTTGGTTTTTTTACTTTTTTGAAATATTATGTATTATATTGTTACGGATACGGGCAGTTGTTTACGTGTTACGGATACGAGGAGTTGTTTACCTGCGCGCGACAGTTGCGCGTACTTTCTAGAAAAGCCCGACCCTTGTTTATGTGATTGCGTGTTTACGTAAACAATCCAAAATAGAACGCTCCAGAAGCCGACGCGGGCCATATAAAAGGTAAACAAGCCGACAGTCAACTCAGTTCGATCCGAGCGATCATCAAGGCGACTTCAAAAGTGAAAACAAGTGATCAATAGTGAGTGATTGTGATAGTGAACTAACGACTCGGCTACGACCTAGGACAGTGATAGTGCTCAGTGATTTGGATCTAGTGCTTGGTGTTTGGACTTAGTGATTTGTGTGAGCTAGTGTTTGTGAATAAAGTCTTCAAGAGAGTCACCAGGTCTTTCTCTCCGAATCTTCGAACCCTAGCACGTAACAACTGGTGTCAGAAGTGGGATTTGGAAGATGCCATTGACTCCGAGAGAGGACTTCAAAGGGAGTATCAGGACAAGGGCGCAGCGAGCTGCTGCCATTGACTCCGAGAGAGGAGTTGGAGGTGGAGCCGCGGAGGCCACACCAACTGGGGACCAAGCTCCGCCCACTGCGGAGCAGGCCGCACCCGCTGGCCCCGCCCACCAGGCTCCACCCACTGACCACGCCCCCCAGGCTCCACCCGCTTCGGGTGAAGCCACGCCCACTGGCTCCGCCCACCGGGACCCGCCCACTGACCACGCCCCTCAGGCCCCGCCCACTCTGGTCATGGCCACGCCCACTGGCTCCACCCACCAGGCCACGCCCACTCAGGCCACACCCACTGGCCCCGCCCACTGGGCCCCGCCTGCTCAGGCCCCGTCGACTAGCTCCATCCATCCTGCCACGCCCGTAGTTTCTACGGCCCCTCAAATGGCTCTTCATTTAGAAAATTTAATTAAATTAATGGAGCTGCAAAGGGCTGATATTCAGGCTTTGCAAGATTCTCAAAGGGCAATGATGGAGGCACAAGACCGCAAGCTGGGCGCTTTGCAAGAGTCACAAGACCGCAAGCTGGGCGCTTTGCAAGAGTCACAAGACCGCAAGCTCGGCGCTATGCAAGAGTCACAAGAGCAACAAAAGGACCTTCAAGAAAAGGCGCTTCTGGCTATAAAGGATGTCAGTGACACGGTGGCAAAGCTTCGTAAAGATGTCGACGTAATGGACGAACAAGTTACGGGGTTAGGATTGGATGTAGAAAATGTGAAAACCGGCCTCACTGAACTTCAGAAGAAAGTAGTGCGCCTGGAAACCACAGGAGTGGCGGTGTCTAGTGGAACTACCGGAGTGGTGCAAGTGGTACAAGGACCAAGAGTTAAAGTGCCACCATACGACGGTACTACTTCATGGAACGCTTATCGTCAGCAATTCCAGACGGTTGCTTCTGCCAACGGATGGACTGACGAACAATGCCTGACCGCTCTCACTGTTGCGCTCAGAGGGCAAGCTTTGTCGGTCCTAGAAGCACATACAGGAAATGGGTTCCAAGACCTGATGGAGGCCCTTGAATCCAGATACGGGGAGCGACACCTGGAGCACGTGTTCCGTGCTCAACTTCGTGACAGAGTCCAACGCTCAGGAGAGGGACTACAGCAATGGGCGTTGGAAATTGAAAAACTGGTCAAGAAGGCACACCCAGGAGCCGATTCCAAGATTGTCGACACGAATATTGTGCAAGCATTTGTCGACGGAATCAGGGATCTGGAGGTCAGAGCTGCAATAAGGCTACGTCACCACACCTCGCTAAAGGAAGCGTTGGCGCATGCTTTGGAGGTCGAGGCTGTTCGCCATGAGATACAGCAGACCCATAAGATCCGCAAGGTCTCCGAAGTAAAGGCTCCTGCAAGGAAAATATTTGAAGCCATGTGCTATAAGTGCGGGAAGAGGGGCCATCTTCAGCTCAACTGCCCGCAGAAGGAGACCCAGATGTCAAGGATGAAAAGGCTCGAGCAACAAGTAGAGGAGCTGAAGAAGCAGGGGGCTTCAGCCAGGACTAAGAGGCGTGTACTGGCTGACGCGGAGGAAGCCCCAATAACTGTTGTCTCCCAAGCAAGCAGCAACTACGGATTAGTGACTGAGCTACTCGACGACTGCAAGAGTAATCTGACTTATTCGCAGAGCATGAAAGCTAAGAAGTTTTTACAACGCCACGCGAATATCTTCTCCAGTCAGGAAGGCGACCTTGGAAGAACGTCGATGGTTCAGCACAGGATAGATACCGGAAGCGAGAACCCAATTCGTCAACGAGCAAGACGGATACCTATTGCAAAGGAAAAAGAAGTTGAAGGCCTTTTGGAGGACATGAGAAGGCATAAGATTATTGAACCGTCTGCAAGTCCGTGGTGCTCACCTGTTGTGTTGGTGAAGAAGAAAGATGGCAGCACAAGATTCTGTGTGGACTACAGGCGTCTCAATGATGTCACTAAGAAGGACAGCTATCCATTACCTCGAATCGACGACACTCTGGATACCTTGAGTGGCATGAAATGGTTCTCGACCCTGGACCTGAAATCTGGATACTGGCAGGTGGAAATTCATCCAAAAGACAAGGAGAAGACAGCTTTCTCCACCGGTAAAGGTTTATGGCAGTTTAACGTCATGCCCTTTGGATTGTGCAACGCACCTGCCACATTTGAGCGACTCATGGAGTGTGTACTGGCAGGCTTAGTTGGAGAGGCTTGCTTAGTCTACTTGGACGACGTCATCATTGTTGGCCGCGACTTCGAGGACCATTTGCGAAACTTAGAACGAGTTTTCGCTAAAATAGAGGGGGCCAAGTTAAAGTTGAATCCGAAAAAGTGTCGTTTATTCAGGAGTAAGGTCAATTATCTCGGCCATGTCATCTCCAGTGATGGAATCCAGACGGACCCGGAGAAACTGGAAGCAGTTCAAAATTGGCCAACCCCTAAGAACAAAACCGAAGTGCGGGCATTTCTCGGCCTATGCTCCTACTACAGGCGTTTTGTCAAGGGATTCTCAGAGATAGCCAAGCCATTACATCGGCTGACGGAAGATAAACGACAGTTTATGTGGGACGAGACTTCTGAAGATTCTTTTCAGAAACTGAAGAAACATCTGTGTGAAACACCAATCCTGGGGTATCCACAACCTGAAGGCCAGTTTATAGTCGACACTGACGCAAGCAACACGGCCATTGGAGGGGTGTTATCTCAGAAACAGGGCGAAAGAGATGTTGTAATTGCATATTTCAGCAAATCTTTATCTAAGCCAGAGAGAAACTACTGTGTGACAAGAAGAGAACTCTTGGCTGTTGTAAAGACGCTACAACATTTCAGCAAATATCTCATCGGCAGACAGTTCTTACTGCGAACTGATCACGCAGCGTTGAAGTGGCTACTGCAATTCAAGAACCCAGAAGGCCAAGTAGCTCGATGGATTGAACAACTCCAGGAGTACGACTTCAAGACGGAACACCGCAGCGGAAAGGCGCATGGGAATGCCGACGCACTTTCACGAAGGCCATGTTCAGAAGACTGCAAACACTGTGTTAAGCAGGAATCTAAGGAAGTGACATTAAAGTTAACGAAAACAAGTCCTTTGGGTCCATGGGAGAATGATGCTATGAGGGAGGCTCAAGAAACAGATGACGACCTATGGCACATCATCACATGGAAGAAACGAGGTGACGAAAAACCAATCTGGAGTGAGGTTGCACCCACTGGCGCTGTCACTAAGGCGTACTGGGCGCAATGGGACAGTCTGATACTTCAAAATGGAATACTTTACCGAAAATGGGAGAAGACTAACGGCAGAGAGTTCCATCTTCAGATAGTTGTCCCAAGAACGAGAGTACCGGATGTTCTCCGTGAAATACACGATGGCGTATCAGGAGGTCATCTAGGTGTTAAGAGGACGTTAACAAAAGTGAGAGAAAGGTTCTACTGGTTGCATTGCCGAGATGATGTGCAGGAGTGGTGCCGCAAATGTACCACTTGCGCTGCAGTGAAGGGACCACAGACCAGGAGCCGTGGGAACCTGCGGTTGTATAACATTGGCGCACCGTGGGAACGAATTGCAGTTGACGTAGCTGGGCCATTTCCCGTGACGGAATCGGGAAACAAGTACTTTATGGTCGTCATGGACTACTTCACCAAATGGCCCGAAGTGTTCGCCATACCAAACCAGGAAGCTACAACAGTTGCTTCTAAGCTAGTCGAAGAAGTGATATCTCGCTTTGGTGTGCCTCTCGAAATCCATTCCGATCAGGGCAGGAACTTCGAATCGCAGGTCTTCCAGGAAGTGTGCAGAATTTTGGGAATGCATAAGACGAGGACCACCGCGTACCATCCACAGTCTGATGGAATGGTTGAGAGATTTAACCAGACTCTAGAGAGGCATTTGGCGAAATTGGTAGATGATAGACAAAAGGATTGGGACAAGTATATACCACTCTTCCTTCTCTCGTACCGTACCGCCGAGCATGAGAGCATAAAAGCTACCCCGGCATTTGTCAATTACGGTAGAGAACTACGAATACCAATAGACCTCTTGACAGGAGCGTCACCGGGGGAACCAAAGACCGTACAAGACTATGTCTGCGATTTAAGGGAAAAGATGCACTACATACACGCCATGGTTCGGGAAAATGGGTTACTGTCAAGTGAGAACATGAAGACCAGATACGACCGGAAAGCGAACACGAGCGGCTTCGAAGAAGGGTCACTGGTATGGCTGCATAACCCAACTCGCCGAAAAGGGAAATCTCCAAAGTTGCAGACCAAGTGGGACGGCCCATATAAAGTGGTTACCCGATTGAATGATGTGACTTACAGGATTCAAAAGCCACCAAGAGGCACATTTAAAGTGGTACACATAGACCGTTTGGCGCGTTATCATGGCAGTAACAACGATGCTCGGGACGAGCATCTCTAAGAGGGGAGTAGTGTTACGGATACGGGCAGTTGTTTACGTGTTACGGATACGAGGAGTTGTTTACCTGCGCGCGACAGTTGCGCGTACTTTCTAGAAAAGCCCGACCCTTGTTTATGTGATTGCGTGTTTACGTAAACAATCCAAAATAGAACGCTCCAGAAGCCGACGCGGGCCATATAAAAGGTAAACAAGCCGACAGTCAACTCAGTTTGATCCGAGCGATCATCAAGGCGACTTCAAAAGTGAAAACAAGTGATCAATAGTGAGTGATTGTGATAGTGAACTAACGACTCGGCTACGACCTAGGACAGTGATAGTGCTCAGTGATTTGGATCTAGTGCTTGGTGTTTGGACTTAGTGATTTGTGTGTCTTCAAGAGAGTCACCAGGTCTTTCTCTCCGAATCTTCGAACCCTAGCACGTAACAATATTAAGCCTTAAAAAGGTTTTTTCTCCTATTTCGCCCTATCATGGACGCGGCGAGCGTCGTAACCGCCACCGTACAAGGCGCGCTGTTATGAATGTTATTTTAATGTCATTTACGTCGATATTCGCACTGATAGACAATCGACCTGCTAATTTAGGGGATAGAGGGCTCTTAAATACTTACTTATTTGATGTTGAGTATTAAAAAACTGCACACATTTCTCTCTGAATGTAGAACTTTAGAGTGAAATAAATGCCCTTTCCACTCCAGTCGGATGGAAATTACCTACCTATGTCTACATTTTTTTAATTAAATAAGGGGGCAAACGAGCAAACGGGTCACCTGATGGTAAGCAACTACCGTCGCCCATGGACACTCGCAACATCAGAAGAGCTGCAGGTGCGTTGCCGGCCTTTTAAGAGGGAATACGCTCTTTTCTTGAAGGTTTGCAGGTCGTATAGGTTCGGAAATACTGCTGGTGATAGTTCGTTCCAGAGTTTTACAGTGCGCGGCAGAAAGTTACGCGAAAAACGCACTGTGGAAGACTGCCACTCATCAAGGTGATGAGGATGGTATGGTTATTTTACTGTACCGCATATCTTTACGCAAATATTGACATATTTTAATACTTTAGTAGTAGATAATGTTTGCATCAATTTTTTCTAAGAACAAGTTATAGGAAGAACCTTTTATAATCTAAAATTCTAAACCTACAATGTGGACGAAAGTTAATACTTAATGATGACAGATATTTTATTACACCAACGATGATAATAAATTGAGTTAATATCCCATTCGTTTCTATTGTGGACTCATAGCAGCAGACGTTCATCATAATATAGCCTAGTGATTAACTTTAAGGTAAGTAAATTATTAGAGGTGTCAGATATAGCTGATGAATTCTAAATCACCTGTTGCTACTAACCATTTGAACTCAAAACAGAGATCACTTAAGGTGACATTTGTGGCTTATGTCACTTTTTATAAAAAAAAACAATAAAAATGTGACTTCTGTGTGAAATAAAGTATTTTAAATATATTTCGCGACAATGGTATTGCAAAATAAATAGATTTGCATATAAATTTATGTAGTAATAGTATGAAATTAGCTAATTAATGTCGATTGTCTTTTTGTATGGGAAACGAACCACCTTAAGTACGACGCTCCATCCATATAATTCCTTGGTACAAAAATGTTTTTAGGGTTCCGTAGCCAAAATGGCAAAAAACGGAACCCTCATAGATTCGTCATGTCTGTCTGTCTGTCTGTCTGTCCGTCCGTATGTCACAGCCACTTTTCTCCGAAACTATAAGAGCTATACTATTGAAACTTGGTAAGTAGGTGTAGTCTGTGAACCGCATTAAGATTTTGGTACAAAAATGGAAAAAAATATTAAAAATTTGAGGGGTCACCAAAGGTACAACTGAAACAAAAAAAAATTTTTTCGTCTAACTTATGCGTATAGGGTATCTATGGATAGGTCTTCAAAAATCATATTGAGGTTTCTAAAATCATTTTTTTCTAATCTGAATAGTTTGCGAGAGAGACTCTTCCAAAGTGGTAAAATGTGTGTCCCCCCCTCTAACTTCTAAAGTAGGGGCATGATAATTCTAAAAAAATATATATGATGTACATTATTATAAAAACTACCAACGAAAATTGGTTTGAACGAGATCTGACAAGCAGTTTTTTTTATACATCATAAATGGTAAACCTTAATATAACTTTCATTAAATCAATTAAAATATAAAAATTAATCAAAAACCTTTTAATTTTATAGAAATAAACCTTATTGCTGCTGCGGAACCCTTCATGGGCGAGTCCAACTCGCAATTGGCCGGTTTTTATAGTATTAATAATGAAGCATAATATGGGCGAAAAGCCCATATTATGCTTCAGAGTGTTAAAAGTCCCTCGTCTCATAACATCATTCTTCTTTCCAGGGGGAGACGATATTCTCGTGGTATAGCGGCGAGAGCGAACCGCGCGTTGCGGACCGATGGGGCGGGCGGCTGCGGCGCACGAGCGGCCCCAACCTCGGCCGGGGCTCCGTCAACGTCAGCGCCGTCCGGGAGACCGACGCCGGCCTCTACCGCTGCCTTGTCACCTTTCCCAACCGCACGCCGCCGGCGCGCAACAACGGGACGTTCTACCGCCTCGATGTTGATGGTAATTTAGTCTACGTCTATGGACTCCACCACACTATGATCACACTAGTCAGTAGTCTCTACGTCAGTCTTGTTACGTAGTTTACATCCTCTTTGGTCAGTCTGGGCTCTAATTCACAATAATGCCCAATTCCACTCGGATACGGAAACTTCGTCGCGTGACATCCAATAAACGCATGCCGCGCTAGGCATTGACCTGCAATGACCGCACGGTGAAGTTTCGGAATAGACGGAATCTGAAGTCGAATGGAAATCGAAATTAGTCGCCCGACTGGTCCTGTGTTTACTTTTCGAAGAACTTTTGGCACACTTGTGTCTAGTAAGTAGAGTATATCTACAGTTCTGCAGCTATTTATCTAGATTTCAGGTAATATTATTACGTACTTATCTTAAAAAAAGTTTAATTGTTGTCGATCTTTGCTCTACATGACATTCTAATATGTTTGGTATTACAGGCGGGAATCTCATAGTCACACCTCCTATGAACTCAACGGTTTTGGAAGGTGACAGAGCGGAGCTGGAGTGCGCTCCCAAAAGCCTCGAGTGGCCGGTGCAGTGGTATAGAGATGGTGTACCGTTGGAGACCATACCGGAGTTGGCAGGAAGAACGGAACTCGGCTTGAACGGCAGCTTGATTATAAGGAATGCCGTCAGCACCGATCTTGGAGAGTATGATTGTCGCGTAAGCGGTCCCGATGGGCAGATTCAAAGCTCGAGCGCATTCTTGGATGTTCAATGTTAGCATTACTTTATACCTTTGACGAGAAAAGTATGATGTTATAATTTTGACGTGTCTGCCTGTCTGTCTGTGGGTGTATGTGTGTCTAACCTTGGCATCGATGCTTCCAAACAGGTAGACCGATTTCGGTCTAGTTATTTTGTTTGAAAGCAGACATGGTTGAGAGTGTTCTAGCCATATGAATTCATCAACATCAACTTCTCACTGCTAGATTTTTTTTAAATTTCTTAGTTTATACTTGTTATTTTTAATTCGTGCCCAGGTCTTGATTGTAACGGTATTTTTCTAGATAAGGCGAAAGTCGTGTACTCACCCAAGGAACGATATTTACCGTTCGGCAAGTCTGCGAGCCTCGACTGCCACTTCAGTGCGAATCCGCCGCTGACGAATCTGAGATGGGAAAAGGATGGGTTCCTTTTCGACCCTTACAACGTGCCAGGGGTGTTCTACAGCAGGAATGGAAGTCTTCTCTTTAATCGGGTAAGTTAATTTCTCATAAAAAAATGCTCATTAGTCATTGCAATGGCAAAAACCTTTTTTTATTTTTAAGTTATAGAGTAGGTACTAAATACTTACGATTTAGGTGATGTGTATTGTGTTGTTATATAGTTGCTAGATTTGTTAGAGTACTGCCCATGGTTTACGTAGTCACTATATTTTAGTAATCTGTGCAAAATTAGGTTTGTATTTTATTATTTTAGACTTGGTTGTTTTGTGCTTAAATCAGTACCGAATTCATATTTTCTATGAGTGTAGGCCATTTTCAGGGCCCCCGTAAGGGCTACAGCTGGCGCATGTGTGCAAAAAAAGGATTTTGGCGTCCCTTTAGGCAAATTTTTTGGGTCCTTGGTTTTGGGGCCCCTAAAGATGGCGATTTGGCGCCCCTAGAGGATGGCGCCCGTGTGCATTGCACACATTGCACTTATGGTAGCGGGGGCCCTGGGTCCATTTTGTTTCCGCTGCCCCATGTACGAAATGTTTCGGCGCCCTATGGACGCTGCCTGCCCCTAGGCCTATTTATAAATCCGGGGCTAGTTTAAATAAAACAAAATGTTTATTGTATTTGAAGGTGGACGAATCCCACGAAGGTCTGTATTCGTGCACGCCGTACAACGCGCTGGGTTCGGCGGGACCGTCGGCGGCGGTGCGGGTGCGCGTGCAGCGGCCACCGGCTCTGGTGGCGCGGCCTCAACCACTGTATGTGGCGCGGCTCGGCGCAGCTGTCACCATGCCGTGCAGCCCCGCGCTCATGGTACAAGTCACACCGCCCACTGTTAGATGGACGAAGGTATACATTTTTGAATAAGTAATAATTAATATAACGGTGCATATCACTATATTTTGTATGCTTATTTGAAAAAAAAAATCTTTTGAAATAAAATACAGGCCATGAAGCAACTTGTTATAGCTATGTGTTAAACACGCACTATCAGATAAATTGAATCGAATGACAGGCCTATGTAAGTTGGTCGAATTATGTTGAGCTCTGCCGGTAACATTGATTTGACACACTGCGACAATAGCGTAGGACCGCCCAATATTGGAATATCTCTTCGTTGGTAATAAAGTAGACTAGATATAATTAGTAGGCATAAGTAAATGTCGCACTCAGGGACGAATATTAATTATACTTAACTGTACATAATTGAATGAAGATTTTGACATAATTCCCATACATTATCTCACAATTCACATGAATCTTAATTAAATTGAAGTTTAATCATCATTTAACGTTTCTGAGTGCGGCTACAAGTGCTCTTTCTAAACAGTTATTTATTTGTAGAAAGACGGCACGGAACTCCCAGACGGGCGTTACTCGTTGGACGGCGGCAATTTAACAATCAGCTCGGTGTCGGAGGAGGACCGCGGTATCTACGTGTGTACGGTCAGCAACGAGGCCGATGTCGTCAATGTAGAGACTGAGCTGCTCATAGAGAACGTGCCCCCGCGCGCGCCGTACAACCTCAGTGCGACGCCGTCCTACGATTCCATTCATTTGACTTGGGTGCCGGGTAAGTAAATGGAAAAATGAATAACAAAACAAAGTCATAATACTTTTATACAGAGTTCCCTGTGAAAGTTGCAGCGCTGAAAGAGTATTAAGTAACTATTTTGTTTCGAAACACCCTGAATAAAAAGTGTGACATTTCAAAACAACATTAGCTTACTTTAGTTTACCCATTTTGCCGCAATTAGGAAGCTTATATCTAAAATCTCAAGTGCATTAAGATTTTAGATGGCTATTTAACCCATCAATCCCCAAGCGGTAGCCGGCCGGCCGCACAACAATTGAAAATCTATTGTGTCTGCGATACCTACCCACGATGGAGGTGCTACGAATGTTAAAAAAGAGAGATTAAAAACTAAAAGTTAGAAAAGTATGGCCGCACTCAGAGACAATGGTGATTAAACTTCAATTTAAACCGTCGATCGCCAATTCCTGGAAATCTTTTGTTATCGCGGCCCATATGGGCCTTACGGGGCTTGAAGAGTTTGACAGATAACATATGGGGCATATGCACTTATTCCATTTAGACGTCTAAATGATTCAGTAACTAAATTTAGTCAAGTGGAATAGCATTAATGGCTGGTTTACACGTATTAAGTAGATAAGTAGTAACTAAATTTTAACTTAATTTGAAGTGCCTGCCCGAAATTTTTCAAGTGACAAGCCCCGCCTGCCAACTGAACAAAAAATTGTCAAAATTCTAATTTCCTCGTTTAGTACTTAACTAAATTTTAACTTACTACTTGCTACTAAATTTTGTGTTTACATGCAATAAGTAACTTAAAATTAAGTTAAAATTTAGTTAACTACTTATCTACTTAATACGTGTAAACCAGCCTAGTTAGAAAGTTACTATAATGCTATTCCACTTGAGTGAATCATTAGACGTCTAAGTTTAGTAAGGTGGAATAAGTGCTTTATGTCAAACAACAAAGTGCTTTATGAACACAAACTAGTAACTACACAGGGATACTAGTACTACTTAAATTACAAATAATTAATATTCGTCTCTTAGTGCGGCTCTTGTTAAGATTGTAGATGGCTAAAAAGAGAGATAAAAAATTAGAAGTTTTTTTTAATAAAATAAGGGGGCAAACGGGCCACCTGATGGAAAGCAACTAGCCAACTACCTTCGGCCATGGACACTCGCAACATCAGAAGGGCTGCAGGTGCGTTGCCGGCCTTTTAAGAGGGAATACGCTCTCTTCTTGAAGATTTGCAGGTCGTATAGGTCCGGAAATACTGCTGAAAAAGTTAGAAAACTGTCTTAGACCCTGTCCAATAATTGCAGGTCATAACGGCGTGGACGTGGAGTATAACGTGTGGTATCGCGAGCGCGCGGAGAGCGAGTGGCGCACCATGAAGATCCTCAGCCGCGGGGTCACCGACGCCACGGTGATAGGCCTCCGCCCCGCCACCGAGTACGAGCTCCGAGTGCTGTCACAGGACTACATCGGCGACGGGCTGTTCAGCAAACCTATCTTCGTTCGAACATTAGGTGATACTATTCGTATAAAATTAACTATGTACCATCAAAGAAATTTATTCATAGGAAAATGATAGATCCGCCATATTAAGATAAAGAATCAATTTCTCTTATAGTACCTACTGTTGGATTTGAGGTATTCAATATTGCTTAAAATTAGCAACAATCAGCCTAACCAAACCTAGGTTGTCTGTAAAAAATTTCATCCAATCACAATAGGAAACTCTTTTGCCTTCAATATTACGTTAAAACAACTTGAATTACAGATCAATCAACTCCAGTTGATGTAGAGGACGAAATCACATCTTACACGGCAGCCGTGACCGAGAGTGCTCCGGGCATAGAAGAGGTAGTAGGGACAGATGGCGCGACTGCGGAGGACAGTGAGCTGCCCGTGACGATCAGGTTGTTGGAGGAAGGCGCTTTAGTTCGCTGGAGTCGCACGCGCGCCGACCGCGGAAGATGTACGCTACGATGGTATGCCGCAGATGAACCCACGCACCGCTTGCTGCTTACTGCTGCGACGCAGCTCGATTACATACTAGGTGGGTACTGACGTGTAGTGTGTACTATTAGACGAAACTGATTGACAGGCAGAATATGACGGACCTTCTTAATTCGGTCGGGTAATGTCAAGTCGAGTCGACAGATCACGGGGTTTCACGGCCAACATTGAGTTACACGATCTGATCAATTAACGTAGGCTAGACAACTGCCTGTGACTTGATTACTCCGACGCGATGGCACCCACAGCTGCAATAATTATTCATGTTTCAGTTAACGTCGTGGAAGAAGGTGCTAGTTATTGGGCTACAGTGCAATGCGCGGCGAGCACAGGTGGTGCATCGTTGCATGTTCCGGCTTACGGGCGCTTGCGTGGTGTTGCTGCCGGATCTGCTGCTGCGGCGCTGCTGCTGGCGGCGCTTGCTACAGCCCTGCTGCTCGCGCGGCGCCGCAACGCACGCAGGGACAAGCGCGCTCGTTGATCTATCGTTCGATAAACTGTGGCATTGTGCCTTTCGGACGTTGTGCGTGTCACTAGAATCGTTTAGTTACATTTTAACTTACAAGTGCGATAATTTTTATATTGTTATTATTTATTGTAATTTCTAATAAATATTTTTGTTAAAATATTATTTCTATTTATTTGTTTTGAATATTTTTATACAGAGTTAAAATTAAGTATTACAGTTTTTAGAATGAAAGTTTTTAATAATATTGATAATATTTAACACAAAACAGATAAAGCATTAGGTTCAATAATCTGTACTAATATTATAAATGAGAAAGTGTGTCTGTCTGTCTGTCTGTCTGTCTGTCTGTTACCTCTTCACGCCCAAACCGCTGAACCGATTGGGCTGAAATTTGGTATGAATATACTTTGAGTCCCGGGAAAGGACATAGGATACTTTTTATCCCGAAAAAATGTACGGTTCCCGCGCGATAAATGAATTTTTACGCAACGAAGTTGCGGGCGTCATCTAGTATTAAATAAAAAAAGACGGGATGCACTCCTGGAGTGCCGGCAGAAGTGAAAACTTGATTATTAACGTTGTGCATTTTTTTAACCCATTTTTATGAAAACTTGATTATCAAAAAATCGATTTTTTCAATTAATCGAAACCCTTACAATCGATTAAATTTTTAAACCAATTTTTTTATGAAAATCGATTTTTAAAAAATCGAATTTTTAATTAATCGAAACCCTTACAATCAATTCGAGTTCGAGTTCGAGTTCGAGTTCTACTTCGAGTTCGAGTTCGAGTTCGACACAAAACACTACTCTCCAACCGTCTTACGGTTTTTCCAAGGTTTTTCGATCAGCACGAGAATCTGACGCGAGTTTCACAGTTTTTACCCATCCCACAAAAAGTGCTCAACGCCGCTAAAGAAGTTTTCACTTCAAAAATAGTTGAAAAATAGGTATAAAATAATTTTTTGGATGGTGTAAGCCGGCTATCCCCAACCCACAGCCCGCGGGCCGCATGTGGCCTGCCGGGACTTTATATTTTGAAATTCACCCCCACCGGCAAAATAATGTAAAGTCTACGTGATAGTCGTTAAAGTTTTTCCACTTTTAAATCGTTAATTTTGAAGAGTGTTATTTTTAACCCTAAAAAGCTATCACCGGTAATAGACTACGTCGGGAATCAGCGCATCCAACTTATCCTGGGAAGTGATTGTAACTCACATCATACAAGTTGGGGCAGCACCGACGTGAACTCCAGAGGTGAGAAACTATTTGACTTCTTACTTACTAATAACCTCCACACTTTGAATCAAGGTAACCAAGGCCAACGTTTATCAACCCACTGAGACAGGAGGTCCTTGACATAACAGTATGTACATTGTACAGGCCCTATACGACATTGCGCCTGTAACTGGCATGTATCGGACGATAACTCACTGTCCAATCATTGTTACATTAGGTTTGATATACATGACAGTATGCCTGGGAAAGAGGTAACTTATAGGAATCCAAAGGCCACAAACTGGAGTGTATTCAGAGAGGAATTGCAGATAAACCTCACAGCAGTCAACAAAGCTGTCAAGACCGTAGAACAACTGGAACTAACGGTGGGAGAGCTGGAGCATAGCTTGAATGATGCTTACCTCAGAAGCTGTCCTGTTAAGAAAACGTCAAGTAAACGAAACGTACCTTGGTGGAACGGTACTCTGGCGCAACTCAGGAAAAAGACCCGAGCTCTGTTTAACAGAGCCAAAAGAGACGGGAACTGGGACGCATACAGAACCGCCCTGACGATGTTTAATAAGGAGCTAAGGAAGGCCAAATGACGCTCTTGGGCAAGGTTCTGTGAGGAAGTGAATAACACCTCGCAAACCTCCAGACTATATAAAGTCATATCTAAGGCCCCTAGCTCTCATCCCAGCACTGTGAAGAGGCCAGATGGTACTTATACTAAAACGGCGGAAGAAACGCTAAGATTACTAGCCGAAGACCACTTCCCCAACAGTATCCATCTCGAAAATCACGAAGCCTTCTCTCATTTGTTAAAACAAGACCATCAGTTGACGATTGGAGAAGAGCTTCCGTGATCTTTAAGCCTGACCGAGTCACATGGGCAATTGACAGTTTCAAGCCTTTCAAGACCGGCGGCGAGGATAATATATTTCCGGCCCTCCTCAGCAGGGCAAGGACATTATCCTTCCTCTGCTACTGAAAATATTCAGAGCAAGTTTCGCGTGGGGCTACATCCCATTGGCCCATGCCAATGGACAAAGGTTAGGGTGTCCTACATACCCAAGAGTGGGGACCGGGACAAAGCTCTACCAAAGTCATACAGACCAATTAGCCTCACCTCTTTCATGCTTAAAACAATGGAGAAGGTTGTCAACCTACACATAAGGGACACCTATCTCACTAAAATGCCGCTGCATGAAAGACAACATGCCTACCAAAAAGGCAAATCTACCGAGACGGCCCTAATGGACTTGGTAGATCGGATTGATAGAGCAATCGAAGATAAAGAGATTGCGTTATGTGTCTTCCTCGATATTGAAGGCGCATTCGACAACACTTCAACCAGCTCTATCACTAATGGCCTGGCTTCAAAGAATATAGATCCAACTACTAGGAAATGGATCAAAACCACGCTCGACAACAGGGTAGCCTCATCGACTATTATGGACCTGACACTCAAAATCAGGCTGACACAAGGTTGCCCACAAGGAGGTGTGCTGTCACCCCTGGAATGGTCCCTGGTAGTGGATGCGCTACTAAGGGAACTGAACCTCATAGGTTACTACGCTCAAGGGTACGCTGACGACCTGGCGATTATGGTGGTGGGAAAATGCGCATCTGTGGTCGCTGGGTTGATGCAGTCAGCACTAAGAGTCGTCGAGGATTGGTGCCCAAGGGTCAAGCTAACAGTAAACGCTGATAAGACGGTCTTGATACCTTTCACCAAAAAGAGGAAGTTGGAGGAATTAAGACCCCCAACACTCTTCGGTAAAACTATTAAGTTTGCGGGTGATGTCAAATATCTAGGAGTAATCCTAGACAAAGGACTCACTTGAAGTAAGCACATCGAGTATATTACGAAAAAAGCTAGATGTGCCCTGGGTTCCTGTTGGAAGCTTGTCAGCTCTAAATGGGGTATTCGGCCGAAGGCAATGCTATGGCTATATACAGCCGTAGTGAGACCGATTACCACATATGGCTGCGTAGTGTGGCATAAAAAGGCTGAACAAGTAAACTGTAATAAAAGTCTAAACAGCGTACAGAGACTGGCATGTCTAATAATCACGGGTGCACTCTCGTCAACACCCACCGCTTCCCTCGAGGCCCTGATCAACTTAACTCCGCTTCCTCTGCTTGTTCAGATGGAGGCCAAAAAGGTGGCTCTCAGGGCCAGGACGGCGGGCAGGACGAACTGGGTCTCGACCCCATTTTGACAGCTGGAACAGTCTCTCAGTGAATCACCTGTCATGGCCATGCCATCAGATGCCATGATCAAGGTGCATAGCTTTTCGAAGCAATATCAGGTTTTTATACCTTCCAGGGAGGACTGGGAAAGGAAAATCCCAATCGATGTCCGCCCTAGCGACATAGTTTGGTTCACGAATGGATCAAGGAAAGACAACCGTGCGGGAGCCGGATTCTACGGAGGCAGGCCACCAAGGGGCAAATACGCCTGTTTGGGGGAGTTTGCGACCGTGTTTCAGGCTGAAGTCTTCGCTATCCTCGGTTGTTCACTAGAAAGCCTGGAGATGGCCCTAGTTAATAAAAACGTCTTTATC
Organism: Lysandra bellargus; assembly: GCA_905333045.1. Taxonomy (NCBI): domain Eukaryota; kingdom Metazoa; phylum Arthropoda; class Insecta; order Lepidoptera; family Lycaenidae; genus Lysandra; species Lysandra bellargus. Next base: position 8,794,023 of record HG995326.1, read on the forward strand.
TTCTCCGATAGTCAAGCTGCACTTAAAGCACTGACTGCCGCAGAAGTCTCGTCCAAATTAGTTCTGGAATGCATTGAGACGTTAAACAAACTGGGAAGGAACAACAACATCCGCCTAGTATGGGTCACGGGCCACAGTAACGTCCCCGGCAATGAAACCGCTGACGAACTAGCTAGGCTTAGGGATGAGAGTCTCATATATGGCCCGGAACCAGTCTGTGGTATAACTCCCAGTACCACAAAGCAAGTGCTCAAGGAATGGGGTCACAGACTATGCAGGAAGCAATGGGCTGAGACCCCTGGCCTTGAACACTCCAAGGCACTAATTCCTGGCTTCAACAAGAAACTATCAGAATTAGTGCTCACCTTGGGTAGGAACCAATTAAGAATCCTTACCAGAAGCCTAACTGGGCACTGCAAGCTCAATAAACACCTTAACAGAATGGGTATTTGTAGCATAATGACTTGCAGATTCTGTGAGGAGGAGGATGAAACACCTATTCACCTTCTCCTCGACTGTTCTGCTCTACTACAGGCACCTTGGTCGCCACGAATACTGATCCACAGAGGAAATTCGTGGCACCAACCCCAACCATATCGTTCAATTTATGAGCAGTATTGGGTTCGGGCTGATTCTCTAGTGCGAAGGAGTCACAATAGATCCTCATGGGTCGCAGTGACGCCAGGGCTATAGCGACCTGCCTTCTATAAAAAAAAATTAAAAAAAATAAAAAAAACCTAAAAAAATTTGTTGCGGCCCGCGACACCAAGATCAAAACATGTTTGTGGCCCGCATGAAAAAAAGGTTGGGGACCACTGATGTAAACTGTAAACTGTTAAGGTACCAGTCGTTGGCATAATCATATTCTTATACTATTACAAAAGAAGAAGATGAAGAATTTTACCTCGATTGACGTTCGAGTTTTGACAGTCAACTGTCAATCTGTCAGATTTTTGTTTGTTGCTGGCGTTTTAAGTAATCTGTGGCTGGCGTTGCTGGATAAATCGTTTGGTTGTTTTCGTAAAATATAAATTAAAATAAATAGTGTATTGAGGAAGATTACAATAAGAGAGATTTTTCAACTTTTAATGACATATGAAATCGAAGGCCTATCAGAAAAATTAAAGTAACGCGAGAAGGAGTTAATGCTGGAGCGTTCTAAAAATGACTCAATCACAATTTTCTCTCACTTGGGAGTCCTTTAAATCCAATATTTGCAATGGGTTTAGCAGTCTGCAACAGGTAAATAATTCTTGTTGAATATTGGGACTTCTTAAGCTCAAAATATTATCTTGCGGGAACCGCACATTGATACATGCATACAATGCATACAATATACATTTTCGCGCGAAAGAGGTACCCGGTACCCCTATGCCTTCTCTGCGGTCTATAAATCTGTAGGCACTTATCAAATGAGTCCAATAGTTCCGGAGCTTATTCAATGCAAAGTAATGAATGAGATATTATGATTTATTTTCTCTATAATATAAATAAATATTAACACTTTAATACAATATATTTTACAACTTAGTAATTTTGTTATGTTATAGAATGCGGAGTTTGTCGATATGACGATAGCCGCCGATGGGCACTTGGTCAAGGTACATCAAGTACTTATGGCATTATCAAGTCCGTACATAAAGGAACTAATAACCTCAGCACCATGTCAACACCCAGTCATTTTTCTGAATGTAAGTAACATTTATTATATTTGCAATGACTGATGATGAATAATTGTTAAGACCGTATACTACAATGTTTTATGCTCTCCCTTGAACACACTAACTACACTCTAGCACTTTGGTGAGTTAAAGTTTCCTGTCGCTCTGCTGCAGTGTAAATACCCTTACTGCTGTCCCACCTTAAAATTTAAGTTTAAAAAAATTAATACTACAACAATACTATTTGCAGAATGTGTCACATGCAACACTGGTTTTAATATTGGAATACATTTACACGGGAGAAGTGAGAGTGCCTGCAAGAAATTTGACTAGTTTTATCGAAACCGCTAAGGCTTTGCATATAAAAGGCCTAGAGGGAATGGTTAGTATTTAATATTATAATATTTTAAAAAAGACTGGCATTTCTAGATATTTTTTTAAGATAATACCTCTTTTAATGTAAATTGCAGGATTCTGACACTGGTGAGGTATCTATTTTTGGAGAATCATATGCAAGAGGAGTAAAAAGGAAGTCTGAAGCAAACGATGAGGTAATTGCCAATGAAAATAATAATTGGCCAAGTGCAAGTCGGACTCGCGCACGAAGGGTTCCGTACAATTATAAAGCAAAATTAGACCTAAAATTGTGTTTTTGCTTGGGAGCCCCCCTTAATTTTTTATTTTATTTAAATATTATTATTAATTATTAAAGTACAATTATATTTAAGGCCTTCGTGAAAGTTTCAAGTGCCTACCTCTTATCATTATTGATTACGAGCAAAAAAGGCCAAAAAATCACGTTTGTTGTATGGGAGCCCCCCTTAAATATTAATTTTATTTTTATTTTAGTATTTGCTGTTATAGTGGCACCGGAAATAACTGTGAAAATTTCAGAACTCTAGCTATAGCGGTTCTTGAGATACAGCCTGGAGACAGACAGACATCGAAGTCTCATGAATCGTTTTTACCCTAAAAAGAACAATCTAATAAGTAGACTTAATTAAATTGCGGTTTAGGTCACACAGAGATGGGACAAAACAAGGTGCACCTGTAACTTTTCGAAGCAAGCTTTAAAAAATTTAAATGTCAATTGTCAACTAGCATAATGCAGCTTGATTTTACAATATGATATAAGTGTAAGCTTGATTTTACAATATGGTATAAGTACAATATGCATGATTACGAATAATAAAGACTAAGGAAACGTGACTCTCATACTTCACCGTTTTGAATTTGGTTCTTTTTCGCACACTAAAATATGACAAAAGATACGAAAACATTCAAGTTTAGGAAATAAAGCCATTGACAATAATTGTCACTTGTCAATCAATAATTGTGTACCGAATACATGCAATATACATAAAGTATGCATGTATTCGGGTCACATTTTGTAGACTTGCTCGATAGACAAAATTTTTGACACAGTTACTCTTCCTTAGTTTTTATTATTCGTGGATTATTATTCATTGCATTGCGTCTTGTTATGTTTCATTTCAGTATAATTTGATCTAAGTACAACAATATTTTTTCTCACCTCTGGGCGGAAAAGTCAACTTTTTTTCCTGCTACGCTTTTCCGCCTCCGTCGATGAGAAAAATAGTATACGCACCATGGGCAGTAAATAAGAAAGCCTCAGATCACATGTTTGTTGACAACAATTACATGTGATCTGACATTTCTTACTTTTCTGCCCTAGGTGCGTAATGTACTATTATACAACTTGATAATGTTTATTGCATACTTTAGGAGTATCACCATATTTCTTTTTTATTACAGTTTTCCCTGCCAAGTTCTGCACGAAAAATATCCATTAAGCGTGAGGGTAGTTCAATCTCACAGAACACTAGGTAACTAATTTATTTACTGATTAATTTACAACTGCTACACAAGTGTATTTAAATTTATTGCCATATTTTCTATTCTACATCATTTAACTAGGTTATATTTTTAGGTCATTATTAAGAGCATCAAAAAATGACAATGAGAATGATAATGTCCAGTCATACTCAATATTGGAAGATTCAAATGACATGCATGACTCTGACGACATTTTACCGATGCAGAATAATGATTTCGCTCCTACAAATATTATAGGTGATGTGAAAACAGCAAAAGATAAATGTAAGTTTTTTTTTTTTTTTTTTTCGAAAGGGTCTAAGCTACTGGTCTGGTTAAGACCATGGTAGTTTAATCGTGGCTATAACTAGTCTGTTGCTAGTTGGTTTGGAGATAAACAATGAGGAGGCCTGGCCCCCTCCCCTAAAGTCACACGTGTGACATTCTAATCGGGCAATATTGGGGAGAGCTACGAAAATAAGCTATTTTCATCTGACGTGGGGACACGGATCCCCCCTGCTCTTAAGAGGTCCGACCCCTTACTCACTCTCTGACGAGTAAATGTAAGTGCAAAATACAATATCAAGAGGAACAATTGAAAATCTATTGTGTCTGCGATACCCACGATGGACTTAAAGTTTGGTATTGAACAGCAAGTAGTTCTTTGTTTGATAGTATTAGAGATGGAATGGGGAATGAAGAATGAGGCGAATTTATGGTTGGTTGCTTAATCCGATAATAACTTTACAAGACAGAGCGCGTTTATTGGTTGTCGGAAAACGCTTTGTGTATCAGGTATGACTATACAATGCCCTCAGCGAGCAAATCCATAATAAACATGCCAAGTGCTCTGCCACTGAAGACTGTCTGGCCATTATTCGGTAGGTGTGATCAGGCCCTAAGGGGGTACATGCAATCATCCAGCAGCAATAACTATTGATTGACAGGCAAAGAACTGCTTAGCGGCTTAACTAAAGTAACAACGCCAATCATAATTGGACAGTTGTAATTGGACCTCAGCCTAAATGCACATGCAGTGTGTTGTTATTGTTATTTTACTGACTGTTGTTATTCTACTTTATTCTATTGTCTGTTACTGTACTGTAATCTATTTAATATATAAAAATGGATTTTCAATTGTATTAGTAACACTATAACTCTATACAGGCTGGACCGATTTCGCTAATTTTAGTCTTAAAATGATCGTGGAAGTCCAGGGAAGGTTTATATAAGTGACACGAAGTTCACCGGTACATCTAATAAATAAACATTATATTTCAGCAACAGCAAACCTTCAGTTCACGGTGTCAATACGGGGCTCGCTGCAGATAATACTGAACCGCTACATCTACAACCTGCAGTCGACGGCGGCGTCCGGCGTGCGGCGCTGGCGCTGCGCCGACTACCGCAGCAAAAAGTGTAACGCCTTTGTCGTCACCAATGGCAACATTGTTATGAACAGGTATATTGTTCACATCCCATTAAATCGCGGGTCTAGAGCCAGAAGGGCGTATAAAAAAGGCGTTTTTGTAAGAAGAAAATAGATCTCTACAACTGAAAAGTTGCATGTGTCTATGAAAGTACATACTTCCTTAATACCTCGATCGTGGGAATCGCAGACACAATAGATTTTCAATTGCTATGCGACAGCCGGGTACCGTTTGGGGATTGATGGGTTAAATCTAATGTCCGACCGAAGCTTCGGCTTCGGCCAAAAAAAACATCTTCGGCGAAACCTTCGGTTTCGGCCTAAAACTCGGCCGAAGCCGAAGGTTTCGCCGAAGGTCTGAGCAACCGTCGAAATTGAACGAACTGTTACGAAAGACTGATCAGAGTGAGTCGAAAGAGAGCGAGGAATCGGTCGTGTACATGCAGAGGCCGCTGGGAGTCACTGTCAAATACAGTAAACATACACTAACTTAATAAATCATTTAATTTTTATTAAGAAGTTAATTACGAGTTCTGCAGCCCGGGCTTCCAAAAAAAACCAAAAAATTATCTTAAAATTTATTTAACTAACTTAAAACTATTTTACAAAAATGTTCACGATCGATTCGAGATCGGAAATAGAATGACAATTTTATTAAAGTATTAATAATTATGAAAACGCGGTAATGCCGAAAACTGCTGATGTGTTTCCTCGAAGGCGACGGCGTTGACCGGGCACGTGTGGCTGCATCAGCATTCTCCTTTAGGGGTCCGTGCGTAATTCCTCCACCCCCAGAGCAGCAACTATTTGAGGACTTTGAGCGAGAAAGTTGCTGGCAGAGATTCTTGATTCTTTACAGGAACGGCGTAGACTGGTTGATCAGCTTGGCTGGTTGGAGTGACACCCTCGTTTAGACCACTGTCCTTTTGTCGACGCAAGCGGCGACGTCGGATGATAAAAATAAGGGAAATTGTAACTATACCAAGTACTAACGTGTATAAGGGCAACGTTGTATGGTACAGTGAAGAAGATATTTGATTTAGTTGGACAGGGCTCTGTAGAATTACTTGGTCTTCTAGGTTATGTAGATTCTTCAGGTCGAAAGAATTGAGGGTCATATGGGGAATATCGTTGTCAGCGACTGCAAGGTTGTCTCGAACTTCGGCGATCTTCAGGGGTTGTCCTTTGATCTCGTCGTTAATGGTATTGTAGCCAGGAAGCTGCCGGATATCGTCTTGTACTCCTTCCGTTCGCATTGCAGTTGAATTTTAGTCGGTCTTGGGAAAATTATGGTATAATGTTGATCATCCAGTTGCTCCATAGCTTCTCTCGTTAAGGTGACTTTCGTGGGGCTGCATGACTTATCCAGGGATTGATTGATGATGATGTTCTGTATACAGTCAGGGCTCTCTCGAAGTTGATAGTTTATCATTTCTTCACAGAGAAGGTAATCGTTTATCTTCGGACATTCTGCCTCTATGTACATGAAAAATTTCCCATCGGTTGCTATGTAAGGATGTGGAGGGATAAATGTTTGCTGGAGTTTATTCGGGACAATGGACAGACGGAAGAAGTCATAGTCATTGAGAGCTACTATAGGAAATTTAAAAACTATTACTATTCGTTTATCTAGAAAATAACTGCCAGGCTTAATAATATCATAATAGTCTCTTAAATCAGATTCTAGGACTTGATTATTGCTATAAATTTTCTTAAGTCTACCTATCATACTTTCTAAATTATCTATACTTAACATACTATGATGAGTACTCGATGCACGGATAAAATCTAAAATATTCTCTAATCTAATTAATTCGAAATATATGTCGTCGGTATTCTCAGTAATAATTGCTAGCAACTGTGCAAATTTTGCAAACTTTACTTCTGAACTATATTTATCTAAAATTAACTCTAAAGTTTGATTAATTTTCTTCTGATTATCTACTAGGTTATCTATTATCATATCATACTGATTCATCCAGGCTTTATTAATACTAATTTGGTTATTATATTCTGCAACTAAGTTATTCTCATTTTTCTCTAATAAATCTATTACTTTATTTACCTTTCGGCATCTGAATGATCCAAATTACCAGTTATACTTTTTATTATTGATCCTAAACCATTAATTATTCCTCTACGTACTCTATTAGGTTCGAAAGTTTTTAATTGCGAATTTACCTTTGTTAATTTAGAGTATAAGTAATCAATTTGAATTTCAAAAACAGGTAAGGATACGTTATCTAGCTTAGTCTTAAAATAATCCAATTGATTATATACAGAGTCAATACGTTTTTCTAACTCAGTAAGTTCTACATATTGAATAAATGAGTGATAATGGCTGATGAACTTTGCTCTACCGAGCCTAAATGGTAAGAGTCCAGGTCCGCTGTCAAGTTGTTCAAGTCTTATGTCTGCTGCCATGGTCAGGTGTAGTATCATCAACAGTCGAATCCTGTAACAAATTCTTAGTCTTAGGGGCACGCTTAAGGCGAGCTTTCGCAACGGGTCCTTTTTTCTTTGATGTGTAAATGTGAATGGGTAAGTCAGCTAAAACATTATCATGTGTGTATCGGGGTGCTAATTTTTGTCGGTTGGCCATAGGGTTTTTGATAAAAACCTGCTGGTCTGGAACATATTCTATTTCTGGTTCACGATTTTTATTCCTGTTATTCATTAAATTAACACGGTCACGGGTAGTGTAGTCATTAATAATTTCGTAAACTGTCTTCATTTGGTCTCGATGAGTCAGAACGTATTGCTGCATTAGATGCTCGGTCAGATTGATGTCCAGTGGATCCCTAGGATCAAAATGTCCTCTAATAATGTCATGGGGCCTACATTTTGTGAAAGTATGAACAGAACTATTATATGCTAATATTGCGTAGGGCATCTGGTTAACAGTCGGTTCGTCTTTCTGTTTCAATTTTAATATTCGAAGGTGTTCTAAAAGTGTGGAGTGGAAACGTTCTATGATACCATTGTCATTGGGTGAATGGGGTAAAGTTCTATGGTGAATAATTTTATGCAATCTTACAAATTCGGAAAATAACTGATTGGTAAATTCAGTCCCATTGTCAGTCACAATTGTCAAGGGAAGTCCATGATGTGTACAGTATGTAAGTAGTCCCTGTAGTATACTGATTGCTGTTCCGTCACGTAAGTGGTAAGCTTGTCCGTATTTAGAGAAAGAGTCAACAAACGTCAAGTATTTTTCATTCTGTGCTGTGAATAAGTCTAAATGTACTATTTCAAATGGTTTCGTGGCTGGTGGTACGATGTTGAGTTGGGGTTTAACAGGATTTCTATCATATTTGCATTGTCCACAGATAGTACATTCGTTAATATACTTCGTTATTTCTTCGCGCATTTTCGGCCAATAGTATTTGCGAGATAAAGCTAAATAGCACTCATTTATACCTCTATGATTCGTTTTTCCTTCGTGATAGTGTCTTATAATATCCTGTTGTCGCAAATACTCCTTTACGTCTTCCAGCTCTGTTTTTGCTAAAACAAGATGCATGGAGGATGACTTAAACTTATTTTGTAGTATCGGTATAATAGAGTACATACCTAGGGGAGGTGTAATTTTAAGGGCTGTTTTTATCTTGGGGTTAACATACTCTTTTATAGCGTCTACTACATCCTGCTCCAAATTTGACTCAGATACTTGAATATGGGTACGTGTGTGTGTGTCGAATGGCTTAGTAACAGTCGGTCGTCGTTTTATGTCACCTACTATCGTGAGACAGACCTGCCTATGAAATTTGTTAAGTGGTTCGTCAGTTATGGGGATCTCGAGTATAGGGTTTTCAGCTGATGTATGTGCTGTAACAGTGGTTGAACCTTCAGAGGGTTCAGGTCTTATGGAAAGGTCAATTCCGCATTCTGTGAGAAGGGACTCTATTTCCTCGTTATTAATTTGAACTCTAGATAGGGCGTCAGCATTGGTGTTACACTTGCCTTTCTTATATACTATGGTGTAGTCATATTCACTGAGTTTGAGTCGCCATCTAGTTAGTCTCGAGTTAGGTTCTTTAATATTCATGATCCATTGAAGGGGCTTATGGTCAGTAATTATTTTAAACTTTCGTCCGAACAGATAGGGTCTAAAATACTTTGTAGCCCACACAATAGCTAAAAGCTCCTTCTCAATGGTACTATAGTTAGTCTCGCTAGTGCTTAAAGTTCTAGATGCAAAGCTGACGGGTTTATCGGCTCCGATCGGGCCTTGAGAAAGTACGGCACCAATGGCTACGTTCGATGCGTCGGTGGTAAGTATAAAGTCTTTTGTAAAGTCAGGGTACTGTAGTATTGGGTCATTAGTCAATAAAGTCTTACATTTTTCGAAACATTCAATATATTCTGAATTTAGAACTATCTTATTTGTCTTTTTTAAGCATTTTGTCATAGGTTTAGTCACGCGTGCAAAGTCGGGTATAAATTTTCTATAATAACCTATTAAGCCTAAAAATTGTTTTATTTCCTTAGTCGTTTTTGGCAATGGATAATTTTCTATTGCTTTGATTTTATCAGGATTAGGTTTTATTCCTTCGTTAGTAATGATGTGACCTAGGTATGCAGTTTCTAATTTTAAGAATTCGGACTTGTCCATCTGTATTTTAAAATTTGAGTCGCGTAATCTACGAAAAACTTTTTCCAGGTTCACCATGTGCTCCTGAAGTGACGTACTAAACACTATTATATCATCTAAGTAGACTAGGCAAATTACGTTTTGAAGACCTCTCAGAATATTGTCCATGACACGTTGAAAAGTTGATGGGGAATTTTTTAATCCCATTGGCATACGTAAGAACTCATAGTGTCCGTGCTCTACATTAAATGCTGTTTTAGCTATATCGTCAGGGTTCATTTCAACTTGATAAAACCCAGACGCCAAGTCCAAGGTGGTGAAATATTGGCATCTACCTAACTTATCTAAAACGTCAGTGATGTTGGGGATAGGGTATTTATCATCGATGGTCTTGTCGTTAAGTTTTCTAAAATCAACTACTAGTCTCCATTTCTTTCTACCTGATGCATCGGCCTTTTTTGGAACTACCCAAATAGGTGAACTCCAGGCAGAGTCGGATGGTCGTATTATACCTTGTTCCAACATTTTCGCTATTTGATCCCTAACTTCTTGTCGATGTATAAATGGATAGCGATAGCTTTTGGTATATACTGGTATTTCGTCATGGGTCCGTATAGAATGTTTTATTTTATTAGTAAAGGTCAAATGTTCTCCTTCTATGTAAAATATGTCGGCATAGTTTTTACACAATGTCTCTAAGTTAGCTTTTTCTTCAGGATTCAAGTGGTCGGTCCTAAGTCGGTCTAAAACATTTTTAACTCGAGTCGGGTCCTGGACAGGTTCAGTACATTCAATGTTACATACGTCAATTTGTGTCGGCGAATCAAATGAAATTACGGAGTCAGTGTCTGTCAGATTTTTTATCTCAACTATTGCCGTTTTATAACTGATACACTGTCGTGATACATTCGTGAATAATAAAATTACATAAAAATTGTTCCGGTATATATACTTCACCGTCGTCATGGTCAATTGGGATATTAACAAGTTTTGATGAATTTGCAGGAATATTTTCTTGTCTAATGTCTCTCCTACATTGATATCTCAAAAGTGGTAATTTAGCACTATCCGTTATTAAAATATTATCTTTTAAGTCTATTTTGCAATTTTCTAATAAATCTAATCCAATTATCCATCAAAGTAATTATGAAATTTATATATAAAAAGTTTTAAATCTTTGTCCTGATTAAATTCTGGGAAAGAGGGAATTTTAATAGAATGTTCGTGTATGCTGGTAACGCGAGAATTAGTAACTTCAAAAGGATCGAATATTTTAGGTAAATGTGGGAAAAATTTACTAACAGCTTCAGGGCTAATAAATGATTGGTTAGCCCCGGTATCTATAAGAAATTTAAGAGGAGGATTGTGAATCTGTATATACGGTAATTCTTTTTTTGAATGTAAATTTAACTCTATTCGGGTGCGGTGTGACCCTTGCGTTTCTGAAAATCCTGTTTCTTGCTAGACTGAACTGAATTATCTACGTGCTGAGTCGGGCTAGAACTTGTAGGTATGTTATGGTCTATGTACGGTACTGGTGAATTTTCAGAACACTGATAACTATATTGGTCAAGCGCAAGTTGTTCGTCATAGTTATTATAATCATTATAGTCATAGTCATAGTCATAGTCATATTCATAGTCCTGTTGGTCGTAGTAATTATAGTCAGGGTAATAGTCAGAAAATTCATTATAATTCATTTCCCTACTCTTAAAGTAGTTAGATGGTGGTGGATTCCTAAATCTTTGCCAATCATGACCAGGGATTCTGGGTGGCATGGGCTTAGTGACAAAATGACTCACTCCGCTCATAGGTTTAGGCCCAGAGTTATTATTAGGTGAAAAATTATTTTTATGGGGAATTCTAAAACCATGATTATGATTCGGTAAAGGTGCTCTAAATATTTGCTGCGTTCTACTCGGTTGGAACTGAGGACGCTGAGGGATATGATTATGTTGAAACGCTGGTGTGAAGGCAGGTTTCTGCCAACTAGGCCCTGATAACGCTCGCGGTACATTATTAATATTAACTGGAGGTAATTTAATCTGTGCTTGTGAGGGTGGTAATGATGATGATGATGGACGAGGATTATTTCTTTGCTGCAAGTACATTACGTTTAATTCGTCCTGGACAAATTCCAACGCCTTTCTATCGTCTCGGGTCTCATACATCTTATACGAGAGCCGAGAGGATCTTTCAACCCCCGGACGTACGCTTGCAAAGTTAACTTTCTATATAATGTTCTCTTAGCCTCCACGGTGGTAGCTAAGGTTTCATGTAAGGACACGTACGTCATTATGGTACTGAAAAGGTTTTGGCACCTGTCATAAAATTCCTGCGGACTTTCGTTACCCTGTGTAGCAAGAGCCAAGTCGTTATAGAGGGCGGTTTCATCCCTCTGGTCGGCAAAATTATTAATTAAAGTGTTTCTTATGCCTAACCAATTTTCTGGTATCCCATTCGAATTAATTGTCCGAGCCGCAGGGCCGGTAATTTTATTTAAAATACCGTTGATAACGCATAAATTAGATAACTCGTATTCTGGACCATCTTTTACACATTGAATAACTATCTGATCACAAATCCTGATGAATCTAGTAAGTATGTTCGGATTCCCGTCGAATTCGGGAACCGGGCGAAGAACCTTATAAATCGTATCCGGATCCATTATACTACCGTAGGCTAAAGTACTACTATTTAAATCTAAGTGAATACTACTCGAATTAATTAATATTAAATCTCGATCAAAATTTTCTTGAAAGCGATTTGAGCTCTCGGGATCAAAAAATAAATCTAATTCTAAACTATCTTGGTCACTATAATCTAGCAGAGAGCGATTCGAGCTTTCTCCCAAATTACGATTTAAATCTAATATGCTATCCCTACGTACCTGCCTTGAGGAGGCGGTCCTATCACTATTTTTAGTGGGACGGAAAATTTTGGACGTGGAAAGCAACACTTATGAGAAAAAGATCAGTGTACTCACATACTCGTCGACTTCTCTGGCTTTTTCTGAAGCTGCACTGTAGTTTGAGTGCGCCCCGGCTGCTTACTCCTGAGGTTCGATGCTTCGGTGAATGCTGGACAGCAAAAGCTAGAACGACCGCGCGCGGTGTCGAATCTAGACCCCGGAAATCTTCTTAAATGCGATCGCGATAGCCCCGAAAGTATCCGTAGACTGCGCCAATTACGAGTTCTGCAGCCCGGGCTTCCAAAAAAAACCAAAAAATTATCTTAAAATTTATTTAACTAACTTAAAACTATTTTACAAAAATGTTCACGATCGATTCGAGATCGGAAATAGAATGACAATTTTATTAAAGTATTAATAATTATGAAAACGCGGTAATGCCGAAAACTGCTGATGTGTTTCCTCGAAGGCGACGGCGTTGACCGGGCACGTGTGGCTGCATCAGCATTCTCCTTTAGGGGTCCGTGCGTAATTAGTTAGTTTTCGTTTATTTTATTTATTAGTCTAAACTCTAGTTTCGGTCTAGTCGAGTAAAACATGGACCAATCAGAGGTAAGCCTTCAATATTGAAGTTTTGAAATCATTTTAATATTAATTGTAGCTTGTAGACAATATTTAACAAAATTATCTGAGTCTAGATTAAAATTATAAACCTTCGGCTTCGGCTTCGGCCAAAAATAGACCTTCGGTCGGACACTAGTTATATCCTAAAATGATCTTTTGTAATTTAAGTATCTCAAAACTCCCAATTTTTTTTTTTTATGAAATAAGGGGGCAAACGAGCAAACGGGTCACCTGATGGAAAGCAACTTCCGTCGTCCATGGATACTCGCAGCATCAGAAGAGCTGCAGGTGCGTTGCCGGCCTTTTAAGAGGGAATAGGGTAATAGGGTAGGATATTTCTCCGGTCGAGCCGGCCCATTCGTGCCGAAGATGGCTCTCCCACGTATGAACAATATTGCACTTATAATTTACATCAGCTATTTTCTTCTTAAAAATACTATTTTTTATACGCCCTTCTGGATTGAAGCCTGTGAAAAAATTTTTATGTTCTATCCACACTAATATTATAATTAATCCAAAAATGTGGCGAAAAAATTTAGTATGAAATACTTTGAGAGACGAGATAGGACAAAGGATAGTTTTTGTTGCAGAAAAATCACTAAAATGTGTGGCTTTCGCGCGATAAACGAATTATAGCGAAACGAAGTTGCGGCCGTCATCTAGTGTTACCTTGGGGCTTATTTTCGAAACCAAATGTTCCTCGCAAGAAATTAGCTTTTCGCGTAGAGTAAGTTTTTCCGGAATAAAATCTACTTTTTGTCCTTGCCCGAGACTTAAAATATACCAAGGCATACAGATGAGACAGACAGACACACTTACGTTGTTACTTGTTACATTGACTGTGTTGAAAAAAATGATATACCTAACTTTTCCTTCTTTTATATGTAATTGTTGTACTGTATGTGTAATGTAATTTTATGTGTACTATCGGTTCTTGGTGGAAATTCATGTTAAACACTAATAAAACATTTTCTTGCACTTTTTCCGCTATATTAAGATATTATTATAACTTTTAACAATTTACACGACCGGTTTCGAAATTTACACCTGATGATGATTTGTTTCGAAACCGGTCGTGTAAATTGTTAAAAGTTATAATAATATCTTAATATAGTGGAAAAAGTGCAAGAAATGTCTGTTTTATTAGTGTTTCCTTCTTTTATTAATTTTATACTATATTGTGTTTTTCACAGAGCCAACCCCCACAATCACAGCTTCCATGACAAGAAGATATTAGCTAAAATTGAGAAGAACGCAGTGTATAGTGCGATCGACGATATGGATCCCTCCACGTACAAAGAGAAACAGGCAGAAGATAGTGCTGAAATATCTGTAGATAACAATTATACCTCACTAGGACTACCCGATCTGACCGTCAAAGATACGTAGGTTATATTGTAGTATAAAACCACAGACATAGATCAAGATAGATCCCGCATGTGTATGTACTTCGTGTGCCATATCGCGTTCCCAAACGACGAGCAATGCTCGTCTTTCGAAAATCTGTTTTTTAGTCTACTATCGGAATCGGACATCAATCGGTATTTAAAAAATGCCTAAATGCCAAAAGTGCCGAATTGAGCTGTAGAAATTCAAATAGAAACGTTGGCCTTGATAATGGACACGTTTCTTATCATCGGTACGTCATAGTGGTAGGAAAAAGTGGCACGCTCGTTTTCATACAAATGGAGCGACATGCGGTATCTATCTTGATCTATGTCTGTGTTTAAAACCAATTAAATTTAAATATAAATCTCCGTTTGGTGCAGTCGGGTAAAAATATACAGCCAACATTTATCTGCCATTAGTAATATTCAGAGGTAAAATATCCTCCACCTATTCTCATATCCAATTAGTGTACTTTTTATTTTTTTATTTTTATCTATGGACGCTTCACACCACGTCAGTCTGGCCCCGTGCTAAGTACCTGAAGTACTTGTGTTACAGGTTCCAGACAACGGAAATATATTTAATATTTTTATACTATACATATATTTAAGGTTTTTATTATATAATACACATATTTAATACACATCCATAACTCAGGAACTCTTTTAAACTTTTTGTTCCATCGGCGGGACTCGAACCCGCGACCTCCGGCTTGAGCTACCAACGCTCTTACCACTTTTGAATAATCGATCAAGCTTTCAAAAAGTTGTTTTTAAACACTGTGACTCAGTTGTTTATAAATACAGGAGAAAATTTTATGTTACATATTTAGGAGATATAAAAAATATCTGATAACAATAATTATTATTAATATAAAACAAATATTTTTCTTTTATACTACGCCAAGTCGTTAAGTATAATTACTATAATATGTATTATATTTTTTACTAGGTATTTTTCTCAAAAATATTACTACATACGAGGCAGTAGATTGCACCATAAAATTATGAAATAAAAATAAATAAGATTAACAAGCATGTAATAAAAACCGTCATGTTTTTTTTAGTTTTACTCATTAGTAAATAATAAATTTAACTTACATTATTTTGTTGTTTTATTTTAAACTAGATGATATAGTATAGATGTCTTTTCCCGGGACTCAATGTATCTAAGTATATACCAAATTTCAGCAAAATCGGTTTAGCGGTTTGAGCGTGAAGAGGTAACAGACAAACACGCTTTTGCGTTTATAATATTAATCCTTCAGGCCACGCGCGAGCACCGGTGATCGCGACAACAATAGAATACAATAGCAATTCCTGGAAATTCCGACTGAAGTATTAGTAAGGATTACAGTACACTGTATAATATAGATAAATATTTATAACTAAGAATATAGATATAAAAATCGGCCAAGTGCGAATCGGACTCGCACACGAAGAGTTCCGTACCGTTATAGAGCGAAAATAAGGAAAAAATGTGTTTTTTTTTTGTATGGGAGCCCCCTTAATTATTTATTTTATTTTAATTTTATTATTTTAAAGTACTATATTTATTATTATTATATTTTTAGTACTATACTATATTTATTAGTATATTTATTTGAGGATTTTGTGAGAATTTCAAGTCATTATGTCGCAAGTATGTCGCCATTATGGATTACAAGCCAAAAAGTAGTGTATGGGAGCCCCCCCTTAAATATTAACTTTATTTTGTTTTTAGTATTTGTTGTTATAGCGGCAACAGATATGAGATATACCTACACGATCTGTGAAAATTTCAGCAATCTAGCTATAGCCGTTCTTGAGATACAGCCTGGAGACAGACAAACGGACAGACAGACATCGAAGTCTTAGCAATAGGGTCCCGTTTTTACCCTTTGGGTACGGAACCCTAAAAAAGAGGAGGTTCTATGTTTGGATGTAGACCTCCAAACATAGAACCTCCTCCTTTTTTCCATGTATGGCTAGGTACTAGTTTAGCCACAGGTCGGTGTCCGCTTTCATTGAAACCAACTAAATGAAGCGTTAGTTATTTTTCTAGTGCCTACTTTTCTCGTAATCCCTCAAAGTTTTGCCCGTGCGAGTTTCTTACGCCGGTTCTTCTCGCCGGGTTAGTTCCTGAACCGGTGGTAGGCCTCATGTAGACTCGACGTTCTAAAAGTGTTAACTTTGTTAACCTATTTGGATATAAATATTTTGATTTTGATTTTTTGAAAGATGTGCCGCGACGAGTCTCAACTCTCATCTCGTCCCGGAATTAACTGCCGGCTGCCGCTAAAACATAAGTTCTTCCATACTGCGTTTAGATACAATTTAATTTTAACGTAAACAATAATAATATATTTTCGTAATTCGTGGTACTGAGTACTCCCACACATAACTGCGCTCTCGCATCGCATCGCAAATATCTGCGACAAAATTCATAATAAGTAAAAAGGACATTACGATCTATGTTACGATGCGATGCGAATTCGCAGTTTTGTGCGGGAGCCCTTAGCTAATATAATAAGGCAAACAATTTAAACGCCATAAAAATACTTATAATAACACATATTATTTTGTCTTGAATTAACTTTCTTGAATAATAATAATTATCAATCTGTTAAAATTGCAATCTGTTAAGATATGCGAATGGAGAACATTAGTTTTAATGGGTCCAGATCATAGTTATAATAATAACTAGCTGTGCCACGCGGTGTTACCTGCAGTTTAAGTGATACATAACAAAATACTATGAAAAGTACAAATAACAGGACCAAAACGGGACGATTCATGGTTCTATAATGGGGATTGTCCATTTTTTTTTTAATTTTGCTCATTACAAAAACATTTCGAGGAATAAGGTCAGTGATCGTTTTTCTGTATATAAACGAAAAAAATACCCATTAGTTACATAAATTTTTGAACCTTAGTTTGACCTTCAATGGCGTTAAATTAGCAATAAATTCGACCAACATTACGTTTCGAACTTTTGGTAAGCTTCTCGTATCAGCTTTCACATAATGAGAACTTGCGTTTGACGAACCAGAAATTATAAATAAGATTGAAAGGAAAAAAAACATACTGCAGAGGTCAATTGGCCGCCGATGATGACGTCAGAGCGAAACTTTAAAAATTTATTGAGAAAAAACTAGCCACTGAATTTCAAAATTATTTAATTTATATTCTTAAAATACCCTATTTTGTCGAAAAAAAATATAAAAAGTACATGTGATTTTTTTTGGACAATGCCCATTGTTTATGGTAGGTAGTGCTGATGATGATGATGAATGTACTTTTAAGAATTTGCATAGTAGCATATGCTCTCCGTTCTTAAAACAACGTCGAAACTCCCAAACTCGTGTCTATACTTAAAGAGGAGTTCTCTCAGCACCTTTCGAACCATGGTGGCGCAAAATCTTACTTGTTCATCAGGTCACCACTTTTATGAATATGGTACCAAATTGGGATGATAACCTATACACCAAAAGAAAAATTTTGAAAAACAATTCACAAACGACGGCGGAGTAATCGTTGAAGATAAAAAAAACGAACATACTACCACCTCCTTTATGTCTGTTATTATTATTTTTAACAAAAAATTAAAACCGACTTCCAAGGTAAAAACAATATTAATAGCCTCAGACCAATAAAAAAAGATAGACAGAGCCATTCATGCAACGCGGTGAGGCAGGCAATAGGAAGCCGATACGGCCATAGGAAGCCGGCCGCCCGCCATTCCGGTTTCAACGAGTGACGGCGCATGTCGTTTTCATCTGTGTCAAGAAGTATCAAAATATGCCGTCCTGCATCGTTAAATGGTGCAAAAACAATTCTTGTGCTCAAAAGAAACCTTGTGGGATTACGTCTCACAAGTAATTAGTTGAATATTTATGTATTACCACCGAAATAACGAATTTAATTTATTAGTTTTAAAAATTGTCTCGGAACACAGAACCTCAACCAGTGCTGCATGCTGGTCGCAAGATATTTTTCCCCATAATAGGGGAAAAATACTATTACGTGCTGTATTATCCTGACAAATGTTTATTTTTAACCTAAAATTCGTTATTCATTTAAAATCTATTAATCCTTCAGGCCCCGCGCGAGCACCGGTGATCGCGACAACAATAGAATACAACAGCAATTCCTGGAAATTCCGACTGAAGTATTAATATAAATAAAATTGGAGTGTCTATTTGTAGTATTGAAAGATTTTTTTACTATTTGCATATTAATCTGTATACGATACATACTGCATACACCAAACAACATTCTTTACAATTTTTGTCTGTATGTATGTCTGTCTGTCTGTTCTTAGTTGAAACACATAATTTATTAGATATAGATATTTAAGTATTTACTTTTTTCAGCAATTACTAATGAATGATGATTAACAATCTAGTTTGATAGCAACTTTTGTAGTCATTACTTAGTAGTTTAATAAGACTGCAACAGGATGGGAGTTTGACAATCTGAAACCCTGAGTTGGCAACATTATTTTTTTGCATACAAGCGCACGCCTAGCGTATTTATGCTAGGCGTGACGCACACATTGATCGACAGCGACTTCACGCCATTATCTGTAAATACTCCGTCTGTCTTTTTTTATTGGTCTGAGATTAATAGCATCCTTACAATATGAACTAAAAAGTATTAAATAATTTTTCCTACCTAATATGTAGTGCCTTTTCCCGAATTCGGCTAAACCTCAACTATTTCTGTACTCAATCTTCATAATTTTGAAGTCGGTACCAGATATAGCTGAATCTTTATTTCTTTGACAGGTTTCTGGCACCGACTTCAAAATTATGAAGATTGAGTACAGAAATAGTTGAGGTTTAGCCGAATTCGGGAAAAGGCACTATATATTAGATAGGAAAAATTATTTAATACTTTTTAGTTCATATTATAAGGATGCTAATAATATTGTTTTTACCTTGGAAGTCAGTTTAAATTTTTTGTAAAAAATAATAATTTCACTCTTTTTAGTTACCTAGTAGGTAAACTGTTATGGCTGGTTTACACGTATTAAGTAGATAAGTAGTAACAAATGCCCGTATTTTTGGTCAGTACTCAAGGTGCATCTCGGTCTCAAGACACGGTTCAGGCTCTGTGATTGGTTGGCTGTCAAAATTTAGACCAATCACAGAGCCGAACCGCGTCTTGAGACCGGGTCGCATCTTAAGTACTGACCAAAAATACGGGCCTAAATTCTAATTGTCATCTAGCTTAGGACTTACTAAATTTTAACTCGCTACTTGCTACTAAATTTTGTGTTTACACGCAATTAACAACTTAAAATTAAGTTAAAATTTAGTCAATTACTTATCTACTTAATACGTGTAAACCAGCCCTTAGTGCCAATTCAAATTGTGTAAAAATAGTTTCATATTGTCTTCACTAGATGTCACTGAGGCGCTCCTGTGTCGCGCTATCGCTTGTACGTAGAAGTTTTATATAGGTAGTTGTAACTTGTAATGGATTTCTGTCGAGTTGTTGAAAGTTTGCAAGCAACTGACAACTCAACAGTGAGGTTGCCGCTTGGTGTGAGCAGTGAGCATTGAATTGACAACATAAATCATAATATTGAGTGGTAATTGATCTCGTATAATTGTTGTTAAGTTGACCTCCGTCATAGTCCGCGAATTTATAAGTGGTCGTCGGTGGTACTGCGTATATTATACGTATCTTATTACAATTTGTTAAGACTGTTAAGAGTCATACGGCATACCCCAAGGCCCAAATATCAGGTAGATAGATACATTTAAACAATACATTTAAAAAAATCTAAGTGAACACGTGCTGAAAAATGCTCGCAGCGGGGCATGCCGCATGCCCTGACATTCCGATTAGAACTTGAATACGATGTTTACGCTCACGCCGCGCCGTTGCCTCTGCGGCGCCGACCGCCGTGTATATTAAACAGCCTATAATTGCTGTTGTTATGTATATAATTATTATTATTGTATCCATACCTATGCCTTGTACTATTATCTATTTTGTGCCATGAGACATTGCAGGTGACCTTAACACGACGTGATGATGACGATGATGATGATGATGAATTTGAATTGCATGGTAGCATATGCTTTCTGTTCTTAAAACAACGCCGAAACTCCCAAACGTGTATCTATAAAGAGTCAGGAGTTCCCTCAGCATCTTCGAAACCATGGTATACCTTGACCCAATATTTGACTTTTTGGTAGCATATTCTTAGTACACTTCACATAAAACCAAAATCACCATAAATTTAAATTTCGAGGAGTCCCCTCGATTACTCCTGGATTCCATCATCAGGTCACCACTTTTGTGAACATGGTACCAAATTGGAGTGAAACCTAATACAACAAAACAAAAATTTCGAAAATCGGTTCACAAACGGCGGAGTAAGCGTTGAACATACAAAAAAAAATATATATCCACAGCCGAACATATAACCTCCTCGTTTTTTGGAAGTCGGTTAAAATTGTAGCCTATGTTCTGATGCATGAGCTATATTATTGTAAAGTTTCATTAAAATTGTAGCCTATGTTCTGATGCATGAGCTATATTATTGTAAAGTTTCATTAAAATCCGTTCAGTAGTGTTTGCGTGAAAGAGTAACAAACATCTATACATACATCCACACATCCAAACAAACTTTCGCCTTTATAATATTAATATCGTAGGTGCTACGGCAACCCGTAGGTAGCGTAGAGCGTGCTACGGTATCGTAACAATTACTCAGCTTTTTAGTAGGTACTTACCTTTCAAAGTACCTAGACACATCTATATTTTCCTGTGTCGTTTACTTTACGATAATTCCAAAAGTTACTTTGTTTCCATGAAAAAATTCTCCCAAAGTACTGAAACGATTTTCATTATATTATTTGCGACGAATATAGATATATCATATAGAGTAAACCACGTAGAAGGCTTAGGCCACATTTTATAGCAGAAAATGCACGGTTCTGTGGGACACTTCATACAGCATTACAGGAGGGAAGGTCGCAACATCTAAAAATCTTGGTATTATTAACATTAGATTTTTTCATTAGAATTTTGTTCCAGCTTTTAAACAAAAAGCATTTTTGCGTTTGCAATAAAAAGAGCATCGTTTAAAACCACTCAAACGCTGTAATTTGGGCGGGAGATATTATTTGCTCGGGCTGTGAATTAGATCGTTAAATCAACATTTGCCACTTTGCCGTAATGGATGTCTTCCCGTACGTGCCGCAACATTTTTAAAAGGACTTTTTCGCGAGGTACCCGCGCTGTTTGCGGAGCTCACCGGCTCCGGGATCCCGGAATAGTCACGCTTTTAGCGAGCAAATGAATTGTATAATCGAGGGTACCGTAAAACGTTTGCCGAATTAAATGCTCGCATGTAATTTCACAACTACGCAAATAAAAAGATTTATATCTCGCTCATTTTTTGAGGATTCAAAATAGGTAGATGCTCGTGTAGAAATGTAGACAGGTATAAAGTATTAGGTTTTTTATGAATCGTTGATTTTTTGCTTTTACTAGCTGACCCGACAGCTGTTGTCCTGTCCTATTTTAATTCGAATTGGTATAATTAATAAAAAAGTGTGCTTATTTTTGAGTGCCACCGACATGCAACGGGTGCAGCTACTCAGCTAGTATCTCCATGCCAAATTTCATCAAAATAGATTAAATAGTTTAGGCGAAAATCGCAAAAGTTTAATGTGCGGGAACCGTACATTTACCGGGACAAAAAGTATCTCTTGGTCTTTCCCAAGACTCATTAAAGTATCTCCATGCCAAATTTCATCAAAACAGATTGAATAGTTTAGGCAAAAAAAATAAAAGTTTATTATGCGGGAACCGTACATTTTCCGGGACAAAAAGTATCCCTTGTCCTTTCCAGAGACTTGAAGTATCTCCATACCAAAATTCATCAAAATAGATTGAATAGTTTTCTATTCAATCTATTTTATACTTGTATAATTGTATTTTATACTTGTATAATGCTCAGGTTGTCGAATCTTAATTGAATTAAAGATCATGATACATCGTTGTGTCATCATGTTTATCAATACTTTATCACTCAAGTGATATGATAAAGTGTTGATAATTGTATGATCTATCTGATTTTTATTGTAAAATAGACTAGTTGAAATATTTGGCTATTAGTACCTATAGTTGATAGTATCCAAAATAGGACTGGCAGTAGCATAAATTGTCCTAGTTCTACTTATAGTTAAGTTATAGTTTAGTTACAGCTTAAACGCTGAGATTAGTTTAGTTTGTGCACCTACACGATTTTCTTGTATTTTCAATCTTATCTACAAAAGGATGACTGGTAGAGTCTAGAGATTGCTTAGTAGCAATAAGTTCGCCTTTTGTACATCAATAAGTACCTAAAGTATTTTTTTAAAAGTATCTTTCTTATATTGTATCTGTATTTTGGTGTGCAATAAAGAGTTTATTATTATTATTAGGACTGGCTTAAGCTATTGCTGCCTCAATGCCTCCTAAAATTGTAAGTTGGGAAATGTGATTAAAATTTAAAACGATGACAAGATTCTAATACTTTTAGCAGATCTCTACACTCGACAGAGGACAGAAGCGCACAACACTTCCCTTGCCCCCAAAGCGCTTCTGTTAAACGCGTGTACAAAACGTTCGCAATTAATTAACCCATACATTGTTGGAAGTTTATAAATGCATGATCTTAGTTGAATAATTATATGATCTTGTGCGGGGGCGGGGACAGGCGAGGGGAGTGGGGGGAGGCTAATTGAAATAAATTGTCGCGCCGACTGTCGCCCGCACATAAATCACGGTGCCGCGGGCTACCAGCTAAGTGCTCGCGACGACTGTAGACCTAGGTGGGAGGTAGATCGGAAATGTTTAATATCACAACCATAATATTAATCCTTCAATCGGAGATTCTCGGAATTGCCGTTGTTATTTTCTATTGTTTTCGAGATCACCGGTGCTTGTACGGGGCTTGATGGGTTAATATCTAAATAGCTATACATATCATTAAGAGCAAATATTTGTTTGTTTGCATTCCGATAGTGACTCTACCGACATTGGTCTAGCAACACATGCCACCGCTACTTTGTCGTGGGCCGTGGCGTAGAGCAAAAGGAAAACTATAGCCTAGGTCATTTAAAAAGTGACATATTATTTTTTGTAAGAATTGATTAAGCCACCTTCAGAGTCGTTATCCTCAAATCTCTACGACATTGTACAAAAGCAGTACAATTTTTTAAAACATAGAATTGTGTACCACGATTTTCTTCGTGTTATTTTAAGAAATTATGATGCACATTGCAATTTTGTAAAGAAGACAATATATAAGGCCTTGCATTAAGATCACGATTCATTTTGAATTCAAAACAAGAATTATAAGAAAAGATTACGCCCACTTCTAAGTGCCAACTAAGTCTGCGGAATAGAATGACGCTCTCAGCGACATCGCGAGACGAATTAATTCAGCCAGCGGTGAGCGATTCCCCGACCTGCTCGTTTGTCACACACCATCACACAAACCACCCAAATAGATCATCGCGAGAATGGATGGGGTAGGCATACAATAATATTATGTGCAAGGCATCAAAATAGGTTTGTTATTCGTAAATGCAAGGGTAATTCATATAGACGCTTAAATTGAGTCCTTGAAATTCAAATATCAGTTTTTTTTAAATACGCATCAATTGACAAAAAATATCGCGTTAACAAAACATAGTTTGTTGCTCATTTAAGTGGTATAATACTTATTGTTTTACTAATAATTTACGCTCTACCTGTACATTGTAACTGAAAGATGATTCAAATAAGAAAATAATTTAAAAAAATCAATCCTTTTAACGGTGTCAGCGTTACGTACAATTTATTACTACCGTTAATTCGGTGTTAAATGGCAAACCGCCCACGGCTACGCCGCAGTGCTACGGCAGTGCGGCGCTACGAAGTGCTAGGACATGCTACACCCGACGGCCGACGCGCGGGCGACATTTTCACATAATAAAACTTTATTATTAATTTTATTTACTTACCAATCAATATAATGTACACTTGAATCTACGCTTGAATAAAATATTTTACTTTGTTATAACTAGACAAAAGTTTATGAAATCTCTTATATTAAAATAACGATTCAAATAATATTTTTTTCCTTTAAAAAGATTTAATACGTGATTATTCACACTTATTAAATACTTATCGGAAGATCCTACACGCTAAGTAAATAAGGCTTAAGTGAACTCCGCGGCCGGCCGCCCGGTCACGCGCTCGCTATTTGTCGTGCTCAAGTACTTGGGGTGACGCTTGCCGCTTTTTGTTCGTGTGTTTTAAAAAAAATAAGTGAACAACCCGTTCCAGATTTAAAAATTAAAATCAAGTGCTATTTTAAATTTCCGTTTTGTGTGAACATCCGAAACAAAATAGACAGTAGTTCCCATGCAATTCCCATGTCAGTCAATTTAATTTAATTTAAATTTGATTGAATCCATTAAAATAATCTTTCAAAACTAATACTAAGTGATACTTACATATTTCTCGCCAACACTTTTAAAAGTTGTTGCCCAAACCAAAAATGAAGGAAAATAATAATAATATAATAATAATAATAATATCTATTGACGCTTCACATCACGTCAGTCTGGCCCCGTGCTAAGTACCTGAAGGACTTGTGTTACAAGTACCAGACAACGGAAATATATTTAATACTTTTATACTATACATATATTTAAGATTTTTATTATATTATAGACATATTTAATACACATCCAGACCCGGGAACATCGAAAAACTTTTTTTGTTCCGTCCGCGGGATTCGAACCCGCGACCCCCGGCTTGAGCCACACGAGCCACAGATGTCGTCATCAGAGGTAAATATAAAAAGTTTTCAAACGCAATACTTAGTTGTATTAGAAGATTTTTTATTTAATTTTTTCAATCAGTGCGAGTAAAATATTTTGTAATAAAAGTGGACTAATAACGTAAGTATCACCAGCCACGCGGCACGAATTATTTAAGATTAGGTGCTAATGTCTCCCCTGTAGCAACACTCATCACGGGATCTCTATTAATAACATAGGGAGAGTAGTTTATTCTTTTCACACCATTGTCATCTGGTCACCCACTGTGAGAAATATGAATCAGAATACCGATTTGTTTATGATTTAAAATAAATATTACTTTGAATTTTGAGGCGACAGCTACGCGCTTAGGCAAAGTAGGTTGAGGCAATGATATTATATAAAAAAAACTCAAAGCATATTAAGTTACTACCGCGCGCGTTGTCGAGACTCAAATACGACCCAGTCGGGTCGTCTTTTATTTAGTCTGTCTCTTTTATGTAAATGGCATTTCGTATTTTTATTTCACTTATCTGTCAAAGTCCAAATTTGAATTTGAAAATTGTCCGGAAAATAGTATGAACGTAACAGATCTGTAAGGTTGAAGCCTTTTTTCTATGAAAATTATATTGTTAGTTTGAAAACTTTGTAACTTGAACATAATAGAAAAATTAAAACAAATTTTCAATCTCTAATCCATCTCAAATCAATTTAGATCCGCACGCTTTAAAAGTGACAAATCTGCAAAACTGGGTCCTTGTATGGTTCATACTACGTAAAATAGTATCAATATTCAATAATAACTTACTTTTCAATGCTTAGAATACTTTTTAACCCCCAATAAAAATGCAATTAGAAGCAGAATATCAGTGCAGTGGGCTTGCTTGCTGCGTTTGCTGAGCTGGGGCCAATTTTTGACGTTACACAGCATTATAGTAAATTAATTTTAATATTAAAGGCGAATTACTGTACTACTTATATTATGGTGTATTGTGTGATGCTAAAAATAATTTCCATTTTTATTCTTATAAGTTTGACGTGGCCGTCTGTCTCTGTGTCTGTCTGTGGAATCGTTAACAACTTTTAGTAATTTGGTGGGTTTAATATTTTAATTTCTGTGTCCTTACCCCAATAATTTATTGGGGTATTGTATCGCGGGTTGTTTTTAAATTTCCTAATTTAATGTTATTAAAGAGCTCTTTTCAAACAAGTTCAAAGGACATTTTTATGTTGTTTGACTGTCGAATTTAAATTTTGTTTTAAATATGACATTTAAATATTTAGCATCATATACTCAAACTGCTTTATTTAAAATATCAAATTAAATTATGGAACGGATAAGCCAACTTTATTTGCAAACCACGTATACATTAGGTACTTGGTAAACTACAAACTCAGTACTCTGTGCAGGCGTTTCCTTTAACCAAACCAAACATAAGGTTAAAATACCCAAGATGCCACGCAAGTGTAGCACCTGTGAAATCAATAGGTGTATGTAAACGAGGTCAGTTTGGGGCATTTTCTAACGTAATGTCACGTGGCTCGCTTCGTAGCTCCACGCGCCGCCCCCTGGCGAGCCGCGCGCGGATTGGTCGCGCGACGCCCAGCCAATTACCACCCCTCCCCCTCCGCTCTTGACATTTTAATGTTTACTATCTTGCGACGGATTACTTTCCGCTATATTTTTAATTAGGTTTCGATGTGGTATTATACGTTTAAATGACTGAAAAGAATGTGTAAAGTGTTGAAATTGCGTTTGTAAAGTGTGCAATAGAATAACGATAGTTGTAAAATATAAAAATATATTCCTAAAAAGAAAGACTCTTTTTAAAAGTTAAAACATATTTATTTTTTAAGTTCTTGATACTTATTATTCTGGACATAATAACTAATAATAAGTATCCAATTAAATAAGTCTCAAGAAGTTATGTCCTCTGTAGGTATAATATGTTATACTAAAAATAAACTCAAAGACATACTACAGATATAACAGCTTAAAAAACCTGGTATAATTTCATAAAAGGTAGAGGTAGTTTCGCGTCGGGTAGCGCTGAGCCCACAGGTCAGATTCACCGTCACCGATATCGTGACAACGTAGCCTGTGGACCGGGTACAAGATGGAACCGCGACCGTCTCGCTCGCACCCCCACCTAAACCTATCTTCGTCCCGCTCGGGGGTGGGACTCGATGTAATCAGGGGATGATGTGACTCACGATCTCCGCAGCGGCTTCAAAGATCACAATTATCAGACCAGTCTGTCGAAAGCCGCGGCACCGTTGCGAAGTCAAATTAGACAAGTCATCGGGATTTCTCGATGATGGTGACTTTATTGAATTCTTTTTATTTCAATTGAATGAAAATATTATTTTATAGGAACTTAAATTATTTACTGTGATATAATTTAATAATTTACAACAAATAAAAAATTCGAAATAAATTAAATATTTTTTTTGTGAATCGAGTGGTGGTATTTTTCCATACTGATTTAATAAACGTTCGAGCTGTCGACGTTTTGGGAAAAGCAACGGGTGCCGGCCCCGGCCTTCCGTAGGATGGGAACAGGTTAGATCATTTTTATAAAAGCCTTTTTATAATAAACTAGCTGTCCCGGTGAACTTCGTGTCACTTTAAAACCTTCCATGGACTTCTACGAATATTTTAAGACCAAAATCAGCCCAATTCGTTCAGCCGTTTTCGAGTTTTAGCGCGACTAACACATTTGAAAATCCATTTTTATTTATAAGATAATAATTTATAATTTGAGCGCATAGAAAAATTTACATTTTGTCCATTCCTTTTTAACAACTTCTTAAAAAATCTAATTTAAAAACTATACCTAGTTACAAATTAAATGTTGACTCTGATACTTTGATTTTAATTGAGCTCTTTATAACTAATAACTAATAAGCATTGAAAATTGTAAGTTGTTTATATTTTATATTATGTAATCATTTGTAAATGGTGTTTGTGACAAACAGCTGTAACTGAAAAATCCGAACTATCTTAAATTTTTCTTATATTTTAAGAGTTAGCTAACTCTACATTTAACTCTACATTTCTGTTTTACTATCTAAGAAGTAGATAGTAGAGCAATAATATAGAGTTACTAAACGTTCTTATATTTAATAAAATTTCCGAAATGTTTACTTAGTTTTACCCGATGATTATAAAAACTTAGGTAGATCCGCTTTATATGTCTTTTTGACTCATTAGTAAAAAACTCTATAACAAAAGACTTTATAACGTTGTTCTAAAGCCTAATAATATTTCTTATCTACTTACCTGTGTTCTTACCAGCTAAAATTGTGAAATTGAACAGTTAATAAAGTTACACCTTTTTAAAACGTTGTCTATTTTATTATAAAACCATGAATGAATAAAACACTTTACTTATAAAACGTTTTACTTATTCATGGTTTTGAATTGATTAAAGATAGTAAGTTAGGCATGAGAATGTAGTGTGTATAAGCACTTGATACTCCGTAATCCGATTAAAGTTAATAACGTCGCTGTGCTCTATATCCAGTAGTAGAAGCGTCGCACTATTCGTCTGGAGGAAGTGGGTTCGATGCTAGCAAATTATAAGGCTAATTAAATAATAGTGTTAGATTTAACTGTGTGCACTTACCAGCAATGGTATAAAAATGAAATTCCCCGCCATCTGTCCCAGCACAGCAGTTAAAGTCGTTACCTGACGGCGCGGCGCCAGAAGTTTTTTGAGATGTTATGTGTGTTATCATCATTCGGACTTTAGGTAATTGGAAGATATTGGAACTTTTAACCTAATGTAAAAACAATATATTTATAATTTACTTACCTACCTACTATGTTAATTATAAATAATATCTTTTTGTGTTCTACGCTTCTGCGTAGCACTGCTACGGTACGACAAAAGCATCAAAATTACTAGAATGTCTAATTGAGACAGTAAGCAATAATAAGTACTAGATGACGCCCGTAACTCCGTTGTGCCAAAATTTGTTTATCGCGCCGGAACCGTACATTTTTCCGGGATAAAAACTATCCTATGTCCTTTCTCGGGACTCAAGGTATCTCCATGCCAAATTTCATCAAAATCGGTTCAGCGGTTTAAGCGTGAAGAGGTAACAGACAGACACACACTTTTGCATTTATAATATTAAGTATGGATATGGATGGAAGTATGGAAGTATGGATGTATAAATAATTTTTGTCATAATAAATCCCTTAAAATTGAAACTTGATGACAATCTTAATTATTCATTAAAGTTAGCGAATGTATTGTAGAGTCAGTGAAACGCAACAAATCTCCCCGGTGCGGATGTTACTTCGGGATCCTAAAACTTCCCTTCGCAGCCCTTTTCATATACAGAGTGATATTTGAATTTAAGTACAAGAAAGGGTAGTTACTTGCATCTTAAGCCCGCATATTATCTTGTGTCAAGTCGCAAAAGTTTTGACCAAACGACACAGGAACTAAGGCCCGTAATGATAAACCGGGCTCCTGCCGCTAAGATTATGCTCAAAATTAATTTCGAGATGCTCATACTGACTGACTGAAAGGTTTTAATAACTGTGCTATCATACTTTTTGAGAGGCTGTTTCATGAGTGTGGTCAAACGTTGATTTAAGTACTAAATACGCTCTTGATATTTTACTTGGAAAAAAAATTGGAATACATTTTACACCTTCCTTCTTTCTCCTTCCTTGTGAATAATTTCGGGTCTCAAGACAGTTTTAGGTTGTCTTTTTGCACAAAAGACAACCTTAAACTTTGAGATATTAAAGAGTTTTCATCGTTGATTGCCGCTGTCGATACTTACAGGTATTGTTTGTGGGAACGAATAGTAGCCCAATATCTGATTTAAATAAACTTAGGTCACAGTAAGAATATACAAATATGACACTAGAAGATCTTTACCGTTTCCAAAAACAAAAGCAATTTTTAATTCATGGAAATTATATTATACTAGCTATCCCGGTGAACTTCGTGTCACTTTAAAACCTGCCCTGGACTTCTAGGAATATTTTAAGAGTAAAATCACTCCAATCCGCTCCGCCGTTTTCGAGTTTTAGCGCGACTAACACATTTGAATATCCATTTTTATATATGAGATGCCCGGTTTTTTAAAGAATTTTGAAAGAACTTTTAAATTTATTCTACAGTGTTGTAGAGTGCAGGTAAACGATAAGCTAGTGTATTTATCTATTCAGTCAGACGACGGTCATAAAATCTCAAATACCGAGCACTAATGCTTTAAACATCAATAATTTGTAACAGCCTGTACATGATTACTTACAAAAGCTTAAATTGGACGGAGTCATTCGTCACAGACTCAGTCCCACATCACAAACTTCAGATCAACATAGAGCGTGTGTGCTCAGCTCCAGCGTCTCAGTTTACTTGCCTTTTCAATTAGCACGGTCCTTTTAATATACATAATACATATCCATACTAATATTATAAATGCGAAAGTGTGTCTGTCTGTCTGTCTGTTATCTTTTCACGCCTAAACCACTGATCGATTTTGCTGAAATTTGGTATCGAGATATTGTGAGCCCCGGGAAAGGACATAGGATGCTTTTCATCTCGGAAAAATATACGCGACAAACGAATTTTGGCGTAACGGAGTTGGGGGACCAACTAGTACATGATAATATAAAGTTAAATATAATACCTATTATGTTGGTATCGTTAGTAGGTCGACTAAAATATAGTTGATATAGATAATATATTTTTTTCTAGCGATAAATTATATAATTAAATATAATTATTAATTAAGTAACGATGAACTTAAGAAAGTGCATTGAAAATATATGAGTTTAGCCTTTTAAATACCAATTTAGGTATAGATGTCTCTTCAGGTAATGCATGTCGGTCTGTCCAATCAGGTCCAATCCGAATATTATGTCATGTCTGTGCCAATTTAAGGAATTATGTAATAGAAACAGGTTTTATGGTTTTTTGAAGAATAACAATAGCTCTTAATTTAATGTTAATGTGTAACTATTTAAAATATTCTCAAAAAGTTTAAAAAGAAACTAGTTATTGCCCGTTTCTTTGTGTGTAAAAGAAAATCATGCACAAGCCGTCTATTTTTCCGTGTCAAATATTGCTTTCCCATATAATAGACAACGTTTTTTAAATAGTTATGAGTTATGACAAATTTTATCAAAATTGGTTGGGTTTTCTCACATTAAAATCAAATGAACACAAATTATGAGTAATCAATCAAAACTTTTTTATTTGTAACAGTTCCTATTTAAATATTTCGAGTAATAAAACTTAGCATGGTTAGATATTTTATTAATTTGCTATTATGACCGTTGTACACGGTGTATAAGCGCGTGTGGCGTTTCACACGAGCGGTATTTGTCGCGATTATGTTGGTTCGATGCCCGGGGCCTCACGCACCACTGCCCCATACTCGCCCTCGCCCCTGCCAAGGTAAATACATCATCTTACACTAATTAAAACTGGCAACTTACTGCTATAATAACATTAAACAAAAAAAAAAAACGTTTTTAGAACCTAAATCAATCATAAGATTAAATAATAAAATTAATAAAAGCGAACGTTGCATGCCGTCGGTCGAAAATAGGTAGGTACATGAAATGTAGAAGGAACATGAGCAGGACACAATTACAATTGACAAGGGCTTTGATGTAGTACTGTTATTCATCAAAGTGCTCTATTTAACTAATTTCTTTTTTGTTAATTTCTTTTTGTTGCATACCAAAATATATTAAGCGACGGCAAGTAATAACACCTAGTGATATAATATAATGTCTTAGATACGCTATAACGCCTAATTCTAGTTCACGAAAATAAATATTTTAGTAAAAAAGGATTAAAAAAAAAGTAGCGTACAATGATCGCATAAAAGTCTTTTGAAAAAAATCCTTTTGAAATTGTAAAGAGATAATTACGACACTTCACGGCTTTTCTTGGAGGCCTGAAAGATGATCTGTAAAGTCGTCTAAGTCCGTTTCAGCGAAAAAAAGATCTCTTCCTCAAAAGGCTTCGCTGTATTAAGCTCGGCTCGCGCTTACACCGTTATTGTATATTTTTACCCAATTTTATTTCCCTTATGCCTACAAAAAAAAGTTTGTGATTTCAAATTAAAAAACATAAATTTTTTGATGACGTAAGTCATAATATCTACTCATCAACTTGGTTGGTACAATTATTATAATTAGCAATTAAAATTCTCATTTTAATAAAAATAAAAAAAAAATATTGTTAATTTATTGGGATCCAGGCTTTTCAGAGATTCAGAATTCTTTAAATATAGAATACATAACATGCAGACAGTCATTGCAAAATTACTTAACTAAATGAAACAAGTAAGGTAAATTGGTTTAGATCTTACCGAATCTTATTAAAGTTGCAATAATAGATAAATAAATAAGTACAATAACGCAAAACATTATTAAAGAAGAAAAGTCCCTGTTAATAAGATGTTGCAGCACTGTGTTAATGTGTTTATTGATTCAGAGCGTTAAGGAAAAGGGTCTGAAGGGATGGTCGGAGTAAACGCAACAAAAACACCACCGTTATTAGCGAGATTGTTGTAATCTGACTGATCTATTTTGTAAGGGAGAACCATGAGAATCAAAGTATTTAGAAGCATCAATTGATTAAAGTACACTTAATATTTTATGAGTATGAGGTCTTAGAATAGAAAAAAGAAGGATCCCTTCAGGCTTGTACATTTACTTACGAAAAAAAGAAGTTTCTTGTAAATCATATTATGATTACAATATTATTTGCCTGATTTTCTAAAAGTGCGAATAGCCTTGAGAATGTAACTGAGTGGATTTCAACAACTTGCATTTTTTATATAATTTTGGTGGAAATTTTTGTTTCCACCAAAATTAGAGATTAGGTGTTTACGGGAAACTGGTACGACAACCACCACCTAGACAAGTAAGCTTGTGACAGAATGAAGTAAATGGCGTATTTTTATGCTTCAAGAATCAATGGTATTTTGTAAAAATAATGTTTTACACACCCTCTTACCCGTCAAAATTGAAATTTGCGAGAAAAATTATCTTAAAAAAAAACTACGTGCACTAAAGTTATAACACATTAACTTAACTATAAACAAACCAAAACTCTATCGATATTCAAAATAACAACATGATATTATTGCCACAAGTAGGATAATTTAAGTACACCAAAATTACATAAAATCGGGGGCTTATTGTGATAAAACAGTTTTCTTTCATTTCTGGCTGGAAACTATGGTACGACCCAGCCCACAGCCACCTCCTAAACGGGTTAGCGTGTGGCTGAATGAAGTAAATGGCGTATTTTTTATGCTTAAGGGATGAATGGTATTTTGTAGAAACAATGTTTCGTAAATGACACCAAAATTTTAATTTTAATTTTACCAAAATCTCCGTGACAGACCTAAACTGTGTCATAAAAACTTAACTACAGTACAGTAAAATTCATATATATTATGAAGAGTCAATTATATTAAGGGACCTCTATCCCCTAAATTAGCAGGTCGATTGTCTATCAGTGCGAATATCGACGTAAATGACATTAAAATAACATTCATAACAGCGCTCCTTGTACGGTGGCGGTTACGACGCTCGCCGCGTCCATGATAGGTCGAAATAGGAGAAAAAACCTTTTTAAGGCTTAATATAATATATATTTCAAAAAAGTAAAAAAAAACCAAGTTATTAATTTATGTATTGCAAAGCAGTAGATATTTTTTATATATTCTTTTGATAAAATATAATGAAGGAGTAAAGTGGTTTCATTCAACGTTTTGGAGGTGATTTGGTTTTTTATTTCTTTATTATGTGATACCGATAGAAAAAATATGGCAAAACCACGTTACGTATCATATCATGTAGATTACTAATTATTTTTTTCAGATATAATTTCTCTGTTAATAGATCTGTCAATATCTAGACCGATTTACCAAAAAAATTTATTCTGGATTGGACTTTTAACTTTATGTAGTCGTTTAAGGCTGCTCTCGCGAAAAAAACGTGCAGATGAAACCACTTGTCCCGATGAATTTTTTTGGTAAATCGGTCTAGATATTGAGTAAAATAGGTCGACCACAAGCCACCAAAATTGGAAATCACCTATTTAATATGAGGCCAAATTATAAGCATTATGTTTTACATTTAAAAACAAAAATGAAATCCTTATCTAAAAAAATAGGATAGTTTTTAGTTTAGTTAGTCAAAAAAGCGGTTTGGGAAATACAGTCAACTATATATTATATAGTTAAGTCTTCTTTCTAGTTAATCGTCATAACCTTGGTTCTACAGCGTCTGGTCTGGTATAATAGTATAAAGTTGTATAAATGCCAGTGCATACACAAAACGTAATGAGATACAATATTATCGATGTATTAGATTGACAGTTAAAAAAAATAATAGGTTTCTTTCCTACGTTGTTTGAAATATACCGAAAACTTATTGCTTACCTCAAAGACCGGAACACCGAACTATTCTTTGCTACGAGAATGTCAATTGATGTTAATACAATGCAATATGTTTGTTATGCACAGGGGATCGGCTTCTGGACATCCCGTGCAATGTGTGCGGTGACCGGAGCTCCGGGAAACATTACGGCATCTACAGCTGCGATGGTATGTACGATATCGATATAAGATGAAGACCGTCTGTTAGCATGGCAACGCGTATTGCTAACTACTCACATACGGTTTTGCTTGATTGAGAAATAACGTCAAGCAAATCCGCGGCTCGGACTTTCGTCCACACATTCAGCATTGCTCGATAGTTTTACTCTAAATCGATACATTTAATTCCCTCAAGCTCGATGCGACCCTTCGAGCGGCTCGTTGCGATCCTTCCAGTGGCTCGATGCGAGCCTTCGAGCTGTCAGTTTTGCGGTCCACACAGTAATTATTACTCGATTTGGAGTAATAACTATCGAGCAAAACCGTATGGCAGTACTTAGCTTAAGACTGTAGCAACCTGTCCTGTCCTGTCTATAGCAACTTTAGTCTCTACTCTCTAGGCTCTAGCATAATTGGACACGAAGATTCAACATCAAATTTTACGTTCGTTTTCAATTGTGCTAGTAACGGACCCCTTTTGCGAGACTGATTATATGCAAATCGAAAATCCGAAGTAATATAAAATCCACATAGTATCAATATCGCGACATATTTCAAAATCTTCTGTTGTGAAAGAACATACTTCACTAAGTTGTTAAACTGCATTGTGCACAGGGTGTTCGGGGTTCTTCAAGCGGTCGATCCACCGGAACCGCGTGTACACATGCAAGGCCGGCGGCGAGATGAAGGGCCGCTGCCCCGTCGACAAGACGCACCGCAACCAGTGCCGCGCCTGCCGACTCGCCAAGTGCTTCCAGGCCAACATGAATAAGGATGGTGAGTACAGAGTACAGACTACAGAGCCGCATCCTGGAGAAATCAATAAGGACGCCAACAAGAACCAGGTCAGCGGGTACAAAGTTACAAACTTCAGAACCGCGCCAGCCGTCTGGCCGAATGTTTCAGAAAAATAATAAATACGGTGAGTACAATGTCGCACCTGCCGCCTCGCCAAGTGCTTCTAGGTCAATATGAATGAGCACGGTAAGTATGGAGTACAACGCCGCGCCTATCGCCTCGCCAATTGCTTCTAGGCCAACATGAATGAGGACGGTGAGTATAGAGTACATTGAACAAGACCCACCGATAATAGTGTCACGCCGCTTGCTACGCCGCCACCGAAGGCCAAAATGGCCTATATAATATTCATGTAGTCCTAGGCCCTGGCGGTAAGTTCTGAGTGGAGCTCAAAACATACCGCAACCGTAGAGTATGAAAGATGCATTACTTTATGGATTTAACAAATGCTTCCATTCTGTATACGGAGACTAAAATGTTCTTGACCTCCGCCACAAAAAAGGTAAATACCAAATAAATACACTTTATTGTTGCATAGTAATGAGTAGTAATAAAATTTTGCTCAATACGAACTATGTTACTATGTTGAATTCGAAGATATATTTTTACAAGGGCGCAGAGCTAAGTTTTGTATTTTTAGTTTATTTTGTGTGATGTAGTTTTTGTAAAATTGTGCAATTTGAACTGGTTCAATTGTTAAAATGGTTACAAATTACAATATAATTAAATTATTATAAAAAGAAGATATTCAAAACGGATGAACACTGAACATTGCACAAACAGGTGCCTTATTCCCGAAACTGATATCGATTTGATACGAGTCTGATTTCGATTTCGTTTTTGATGTCATTGTAATGCGTAGGAATTCCGGAACAAAATCGTATCAAAATCGAGATGTTGCCATGGCGTCTTGTCAACGTCGTTATAGCAACGACCTTGTTATAAAGTAGTAGAAAGTTACGAAAAATATGAAATAATGTTTGTTTTTTCGTCATACTATAAAAATACATTTCTCTAGAAACTTTAGATGGATGTGCCCATTTTCTACTTTAGTGGGTTTAAAATGGTCATTTTCGTTATGGAACATCTTGACATTAAATAAATATGTACATTCTCTTTTGTAGTTACACAATAGTTACACTTAACATTGTCATATACATATTCTAGTATTTATAAAATTTGTATCCCTGCATGCCGACATTAAAAGTTACTTTTTATTTGGAAAGTAATGGTCCGTCCTACGCACCTACAAATTGAGATGTTGTTGAGATTCCTGAAAGAAAATCCAGAAATCGCAAAAGGGTACATGCGGGCGAGCCAAGCTAAGCACGATACCAAACTCAAATGGGACCGTATAGCTGTAGAGCTTAACTCCATTGGAGGTGCCATCAATCACATTAAAAATGCTTGCAGACGAGTCATTTTTTTAATGAAATAAGGGGGCAAACAAGCAAACGGGTCACCCATGGACACTCGCAGCATCAGAAGAGCTGCAGGTGCGTTGCCGGCCTTTTAAGAGGGAATAGGGTAATAGGGGAGGGTAGGAACGGGAAGGGAGGGGAATAGGGTAGGGGATTGGGCCTCCGGTAAACTCACTCACTCGGCGAAACACAGCGCAAGCGCTGTTTCACGCCGGTTTTCTGTGAGAACGTGGTATTTCTCCGGTCGAGCCGGCCCATTCGTGCCGAAGCATGGCTCTCCCACGTTAGATTATTATGTTAAAATAATAATGCATTAATAAATATTAACAACAAAAAATGAAACGACACCACACCGATCGATACCCTAGGGACCCTAAAAACGTTTACAATACCTAACTCGGCAACAATCGATCTCGATGTCGATGCCTCTGTTGTTACCGTGAAATTTGACGTTTGTAAACGATCTGGAAGTCGATTCTCAGACAATTTTGTTTGTCGTGAGCACTTAAGATTTCGATTTGGCGATTGATTCGATGCTGATTAGTTCAAAATTAAGCCGCAGCCCGATCGTGCGCTAGCATAGCTGTCAGGAATAGCAAAATTCATTGAGGTTGAATTAGTTTCAAACCGATCCGCAGCACGATCGTGCGCTATTTTAGATGTCTAAAGTGTCAAAAACCGTTGAAATCGAAAATCGAAATCGATATCAGTTTGGGGAGTAAGGCCCCTGTAGCAATGTCTACGGCGGCGGCCGTACGGCCTAGCTCCGTAGCACATCCGTAGCATATTATTGTAATTTTCACAACTAAACGGGGCGCTATTACAGGTTATAACTTATAACAAAACTAAGTGATAATATTCTAGGGTGTGTATGAGTCCCGTGTATAAAGTTCACTGTAAAAATAGCAGCGCTGAAAGCGCAATTTTTTTTCACTTTTGTATGGGGAAACTCGTGACGCTGGGGCGCTTGCCCATACAAATCACAAAAAAATAGTCTTCCAGCGCTGCTGCTTTCACAGTGAACTCTCTACAAAGAACACATACACAGTACACACCCTAAAATATTATCACTTAGTTTTGTTGCACCCTGTGTATACATAGTTTTGATCGCTCAAGAATCTTAACCTAGTACCTACTCATGTCTTATTATTATATTTTGTGAACTGGTAAATGGCGAATAATAAAAGTAATGAAGAAAATGACGTAAATATGTAGTTTTCAAAGATGTAATTTTCACTATTGTAGGGATTACTAAGGTAGACGAAAAATT
Source organism: Lysandra bellargus (assembly GCA_905333045.1). Classification (NCBI taxonomy): domain Eukaryota; kingdom Metazoa; phylum Arthropoda; class Insecta; order Lepidoptera; family Lycaenidae; genus Lysandra; species Lysandra bellargus. Next base: position 8,832,348 of record HG995326.1, read on the forward strand.
ACCGATTATCTACTCTATTAATGCGAAAATCAAAATCCATTTTATAGTAAATCATATCTCGATAGGTATCGCATTGTATGGAAACAGTATAATGGAACAACTTGTACGTGCACAGCGGGCGTCGCGTCCGCTGAAATATTGGGTGAAATAAAACTAGCCGTCCTCACACATCGCCGGCTGATCCTATCTGTCATTATGTCACTTCTATAGATCCAATATTGTGGGTGTTGTCAGCCTTTGTCGCTTTTATTTATTACGCCTGTCGATACTGTCGCGAACAAAAACGTACGTGGGGATTTTACATACGGTGTTTTTGTGTTGACAGATTTCTATGTAAATAACATTTGCGCAGATGTATGGTAGATGGTTTTGTACAGTAGTATAAAATAAGGTGTCATGCTCGATAATTTCATGGACGAATGTATAATTTCTCTATGGTAATTTACATCACTGTACCTTACTTAGGCATCACTGTGACTTTCTTAGTTAATATTTGTATTCCTGACTACGATCTCATAAGCCTTCGATTTGTAATCAATTTTGTGGCGACTCGTCTTGACGCGATCTTTAGTACCCCATCCAACTATTCTGATATTCAACTAAAATATAATTTGTAGCTGAGAATTGATCCAAATCTGTTTAATTAGGGTTTCGTTACATTGAATATTCATGGAGGCCGTGTCGGCCGTAAGTCGGGCAGAGCTCATGTGACGGAGCTTCGCTCTCGTCGAGCTCGCGATAAAATATTTACCAGGGCTGTCACCTCCAGGCTTTTAAATCACACTCAATTATTTACTGCTTGATAGTGCATGACTTAATTAACTTGTCGTGTATACGTGGCAGTATGTAGATTTTGGTCGCATCTACCAGAATAATATGTGTTTCATTCTAAAGATAGGCAGTGAATGTCTTAGTCTAAACATGTAGCTATTGTGATATGAAGACATAGTTTAACAATTCTATGATATTATGTGAGAATGTATAGTTGTATACAGAAGTTTTCAATATTCAAGTTAGAGCTGATACTCGTACTACTAGGCCGATCACCTGCAAGTTCGTAAAATAGTCGCGCTGCTATCACAAAGCAAGATAGTCGAGACGAGTGACAGAGACAAGTTGCCATCAATTGCTGAATTTCCACATATTCGGTGACATAATATAAAGCATTTCTTGCCATCTATAAACTAACAACTTACAGTTCAGATTTACCTTCTCTCCACTCAAACAGACGGCATACAACGAGTTACTCGCCTATTTACGTTTTGTATATAACATACCGCATAGCCCTGGCGAAGGCTGCGGTCTCGCCGCAGGTGCTCGGCGCTAAATTATTCAGGAGCATCACTTTGTGCCGCCGCGGCCCGGATTACCTTTATATGTTTACTCGCGCGCAATTATACGCCCTCACGAAACTTAACCGCCGCAGACTCTACTTCCACAAATCACTCCTTAGATGTATATCAATATTTACATGTAAGTTCAGTTCTCGTAAGGTCTAGTATAATATTATATAGTCTTAGATAGATAGTTTAGCTGTTGTGAGATTCAAACGATACAAGGTATGTGTAAGTACACATGTCCTGTTACTTTTAAACAAGCATCATCTCTTGCAAAATGTAGGCTTGTGTTGTTTAAATTTAAATGTTAGGAATGGTTTTTTTTTTGTTTTATAATCATCCTCTTTTATTTTGATAGATAGATATACGTGTTTGGTTTAAACTTCAAATAATTTCGACGAGCATAATCTATCGCGGCGACTTCTGCGAATTAATGATACAGGGTAGTTTTGTTATTCGTAGTACAGGGTGCATAGTCTATTCGCATTCGTAGCTAAATTATTAATGCTTATCAAAAATGTCTAGGATCAGACATAAGTTATGACAAATGACTTAAATGACTTAAAATGACTTAAATGACTTAAAGCCACTATAATAATTATAAAATAAAGAAATCTATTGATACATTTACTGAATGTTGATTTAAATTACAAAATAAGTTGAAGGCTTGGCTTGAATGTGATCTGAAAACTTTTTAAGACAGAAGTATTGACTAGCTATGCAATATTTTGCTTGGCTCCTTTTACATTTCATGTTTTGGTGGGATTTCATTTCTTTTTTAAAGGTTTTTAACCGACTTCAAAAAAGGAGGTTATCAATTTGACGCGTATGTATGTAATATTTCCAGAACTGCCCAGTTTTTGTAATTATGTTAATCTACAACAGCTTCTGAACAAATGTGCTAAATTTCAAAAGTGTATGTATGTATGAATGTATGTACGTTTTTATGTTTGTGCACGCATATCTCCGGAACTGCAAGTCCGATCTAAATGATTACTTTTTATTGTACTAGGTATTGTTCAACTTAGGGAATACTGCATGTTTCATCAAAATCGGTTGAGTAGTTTTTGAGATAAGGAATTTTAATTCTCAATTACGTACAATTTTGAAGTCGGTTTTTACTTTTTATTAAAATACAGTTATTTTCTTTTCTTTTCGGGTCACGTTATAACTTTTTTGCACTTAGCTTAGCACCCATTCCCTATCTCCTTTAATATATTTTTTCTTTGAGGCTTCGTTAGTTCTATAGGTGGACAACGTAACGTAAATACTTCCGAGTTCTGAGTCGATTATTATGTTCATTGTTCATAATATATATTAAAATTGACTCTTAAGCTAATACTCAGCAGAACTGTTGTAAGCGTCTCGACGTTCTTCGCAGGAAAGGAGCATACCTTATTTCATGCGATAACTTAAAACTCCCTTAATACATCGAGCAAGTAAGGAGTGTATATCTCAGTACTGATTAGTGATAACATTAAATATAATATTTAAATCGAATTTAATTATTGTTTCATTATTAACGTTGTAAATATAATTTTTTTTAATTAATTCCATTTCATTAATTTCATAACTAACTTAAAGCCTTTTGTACGTCAAACAAATATGCAGTCGAAACTCATACTGTTCTTGCAAAGTTACAAAGTACAAACATAAAATCTTTTATTTTATTTAATACTTTTAAAGTATTATATTATTATTTTTCAATTTCAGTTTTTAGGTTTCCCTGTCCAAAGGATGAAAACGGGGCCCTATTATTAATAAGTCTTCGTTGTCTGTCCGTCGTACATCCGTATGTCACCACTCACCAGGCTGGATCTCGAGAACAGCAATAGCTAGATAGTTGCGATTTTCACAAATAATGTATTTCTGGTGTCGTTATAAAAGCTAATAGTCTAATCAAAATAAAATAAATTATTAATGGGGGCCTCATACAACAAACACGATTTTTTCGCTATTTTTTCTCTATGTCCATAATGGTAAGACTAAAGTTTTTGAAATTTTCAGGAAACGCTCAATTTTATGTTAACTTTAATAATGAATAATAAAAATTAAATAAACTTATTATTAAATCAAATCAAAATCAAATCAAAATCAAATCAAATCATCTTTATTTCGGGCATCGGAGGCCCATATAACAAATACCTTAAATCTAACATACATATTAATAATATAATAAATACCTTAAAACTAACATACATATTTTATATTCACTTATAAACTAACACTGTCACTAATTTTTGCCGGCGACGTGACTCGACGCTTCGTTCCGGAGTCTCCCCCGGAACCTCCGGTAGACTACATCCATCGGCCAGAACTCCGGCGCCTCTAAAGTCGACAGAAGATTCGTCGGTACTCTCACCACAAAAGAGCTAAAGTTAACTTTGTGGCGGGACTGCAGACGCTCGACCCTCAGGCACAGTGTCGTCTTCTTCTGGATGTAGTCCGCAACGTCTTCGACCTCCATGGACCAGTGCAGGCGGGATATGTACAGGGGCGTCGCGGGGACCTCGCTCCGCAGACGCAGCTCAGGTACATAGGGTGCGGTGCCGCGATGGTTGCGGGCGGCGGGCTTCTTCTTCCTCTTCTCCACCAGTATGAAGCTCTCCTCATCGCACCCCCTGCTCTCGTCCTTGCCAGGTCGAGAAGACTTGGCCTTGCAGCTCTTCGTAGCCTTGCGGCTCTCCGTAGACTTGCGATTCTCCGAAGCCTTACGGTTCTCATTCACCCCATATTAAAGGGGGGCTCCCATACAAATTTACGGTACGGAACCCTATGTACGCCAGTCCGACTCGCACTTGGCCGGTTTCATCATTTTTCCTTTCATTGTGAATAAATACCTATCCGGGTACCAAATTTCAAGGTTCTAAGTCTGCTAGAAGTACCTTAGAATTTTGATGATCTGTCAGTCAGTGACAAAGTGTAGTAACTTTGACCATCCGTAACTACTAAACTATTTATCGAAATTTCATGTAATTTGGAGGTTAAGCTAGTTTTAATACTAGCTCCTAGTGACCGAAATTTTAAATCCCTAGCTTTGTTAACATCGAAGATAAAGGGGGTGTGAAATAGCCGCGAACCGCTTCGAGAAAAGTATGGTACGGCCGTGCCTTTGCTAAAAAGCTAGATACATTTTTGAAGTATACGAGTAACTTTATCGTCAAAATTATCGAAGGCAAGTCGACTAAGAACCCAGGTAAATTTATTATTTACCGATCACTTCCTCGATACCAACCGCAGCTGAATTGTTCATGAGCCAGAGCTATGTTCTTCTCTCTTCCTTCAGGTGTTGTAAACGTGCTTAAAATCATTATCTATTGAAATGTGGCGAGAAAAGGGAGAGGAAGGTTTCCTCTTCCTTCAGGTGTTGTAAGGCGTTTAAAATAATTATTTATTTAAATATGGTGAGAAAAGGGAGGTGAGATTTTTTTTCTACGTTTCTAATATTTTTATTTGCAAGATGCTTCTGCTCGTTAAATATTATGAGTAATTTTGACCATCGAAAAACTCTCGTTTTCACTCTGGCAAGTGGGTATAGCATTACATAATGCTGCCTCTCCATGATGAACAAATATAGGCATTTGCGAACGTCTAAAGATGTATGTTCGTCTTTCTTCGATCGGGGATTCTCGGAAATGCTATTGCATACTATTGTCGCGATCACTGGTGCTCGTACGGGGCTTGATGGTTAATTGCCCATAATCGACTCGATTCGATTTCGATTGTGCATATGGTAGACACGAGTTTAATAAAACTAAGTGACAGGTAACACTTTAGGGTGTGTAGGTACCCTATATCGAGTTTGCTGTGAGAGTATCAGCGCTGAAAGAGTATATTTTTTTGAACTTTTGTATGGGAAAATTCAAGACGCTCGACGCGCTCGGGTGCTTTCAGCGCTCCTACTTTCACAGTGAACTCCTCTACCATATGTGCAATGTGTGCAATGCACACGGGCGCCATCCTCTAGGGGCGCCAAATCGCCATCTTTAGGGGCGCCAAAACCAAGGACCCAAAAAACTTGCCTAAAGAGGTGCCAAAATCCTTTTTTTTGCACACAGGCGCCAGTATGCCCTTACGGGGGCCCTGGTGAACTCTATATAATAAGAGACACATACAAACCCTAAAGTATTATCACTTAATTTTGTTACACCTCTACAGAAAACGCAATCATGATGGTCATCATGGTGCCGACTGTTTCTTACAATCTTCTCAGAATAATTAATACAAAAATATCACTCCCGTCTTTGCGTCTGATCAAATATACGTAATCCCCAATTTAACTTCACAGAATTAAATTAAAATGGAAGCCGCTATGGAGTAGGGGCTTTTACACTGACTCGCTCGCTTTTTCTTAAACTTCTTAAAAGTTAAGGGGTTTATATCAAAAAGCTCTCGATTTTTCGTATTAAATATTTACGGTCTGAAGGACTGATTCGATTTCGTTTTGCTGCTATTAACGTGTTACTAGGCTGAATACTTAAAATTTTTTCGGCTTTCTTTTTAATAGGCATAATATATTTGTATAAGTTGTTAAGCATTAATAATAATCTTGACAATGGAGCCCTCCTACCTTAGGTAGCAACCTATTTTCTTTTCTTCGAATAGACTACATGAGTATCTGCACATACATACTGTTCGAAAGAAAAACTTAGAAACCTTTAATTTTTGCTCTAAAATTTAAGGCAAAAACGCTCTCGATTTAGGTTAATTGAAACTCCTTTCCGATTCAGTGTGGTAGAAATGTTATTGCATTTTCAAAATTCGATTTGTAAATTGAACAGCTAGAAATCCGTTTTAAAATTCATAAATACATTTTACACAGCTTTAGGCAATTATCACGATAAAAACTTATTATGAAGTGTCACGAAGACGAGTACCGTGGCCGCCGTGGGCTCGACAGGGGCAAGGGGCAAACTTTTCAATTACCGCTATGTCATGTAACCCCGCAGCGGGTTAAATTAATTCTCTCCACTTCACAAAAAGATTCACCTTACCTCCTCCCTGCCCCCACTCCTCCCACCATCCCATCGACCGAACGTTTTACTTTTTTTTAATTTCCCCCGATATTTTCTGACGCTCGCCCGTAACATACTGACGTTTCACAATATTTATTTTTAATTTCACGGTTTCCGCACAGAATCTGAATCAACGGTACGCTAACCTTTTTGCGAAGTCCTTTGTTTTAAAAAACGTCCAAAACCGTAATGAATTCTCAGTTACCTTACCCGCTTTACCTTTGTATTTATTAGACGTGTAAAAAGGTACATTGTTGAGAAAATTTTCAAGGTTTGTTTACCGAGCTTTAATTAATATTGTAAAGTAGAGCAACTTGAAATTAAGAAATAATTTAAGTTGAAAATTTTAAATTTAGAACAATATAAACTTATGTAAACAATATAAACGTACGTTCGTTTTTGTATGAAAAACGAACCACCTTAATATGATACAGTTTGTAGTAATAATTACTATACATATTTATTACACCTGTATACCAATAGCATACCTAAAAATGTATTAACATCAATTAATAGTTAACATTAATTGTCTTACATAAAAAAAAATCATCAACTTAGCGCTAAACTGTACCACAGTCGAATCATTGGGTACCTATGGGCTATGGTAGAAATAGATCATATGAGCGAAATCGACTTAATGTTATTACATATTACCCTATTGTATATCCGAAAAATACTTAAATATAAACAAATGCTCAAACCCCACTCGAAATGAACCCATTGCGTGTTACGCAGTAGGCAGCGTGTCGGATCGCGCTGATCGCAAGGAGTTAGGAGTTCAACACGTGTTCACACCTCTGACCGCGAGCCCTATGGAGGGTGCACTCTATTGTTGTAAAATTTGTTATGCTTGTGAAGATGCAATTAAGAGCGAACTTTTAATAGTTCTGTTTTGTTGTTTGCCTTTGTAGGTGTAATTGAATTTTTAATGGTAGCGCAAAAATAAATCAGTCTCTACTCATCAGTCAGAAACAAGATAGGGTTTAATTTAACAATTTGTATGCACTAGGGCGCGTTCACATAATATGTGGACTGTAGACAACAATTTTATAATTAATCACTTACTTAATATATTACTTTCATTCAATATTTTTGTCCTAGTTATATTCTACGTCCGCAAACCGCAGACAAAATTGCTTTCATCTGAAAAATAACCCTCCTTGTAAACATTAGATACTGGCAAATTTCAATAAACCGTAAAATAATACCATCCCTAATTATTTCGAATAACCTCTTAAATACAAATTTAAATTAATATTTTGCTTCCCTCCCGTGGGTAAATCTTTCCCATTAAATTAGATGTCGTGCGTGAACATATTAAATTATTGCACGCTCGTAACGTTTAAAAATGAGCATTATGATAAACTGATGCATCTGCTATTAATGATACTTTTTTCTATGATCTACGCGCTAGTTAATTAGTTCCCGCGTTACGTGGGCTCACGTGGGGTGTGAGGATTTGGGATTGATTCGGTATAATTTTTTGTGTACCTATAGTTTAATTACGTAGTGGTTATTAATTAATTATTATATTAATATTGTTAGATGACTTTATGTACTGTATATATTGTAAAGTAATAACTGTTTGATTGTTTGATTGAAGCGTTTGAATTAGTCGAGAATCTACTCGTGAATTAAAAAAAAGTATTGCAAATTGCAAATCCTCACAGATTCACATACCTTATATGCTTATCGAATAAAATTTTCTGTCCTTACGGAATTTTTGTCTATCCACATATTCACGGACTACATCTATTCAGTTTCGGTAAAACAATATTTCAGTTTTACAACTTATAAACTTTATTTACGTGGCGAAGCGCCCGTCGCTCTCCCAACTTGTTCGGAGCTCCGCGATCCCGCTGGCGGATACATCGTCAACTTTTTACAACTCGCTCCACAAACTGTTGCGACATATTTTTGCATTTATTTTACGAATTCGGAATAGAATGCAACGAAATGTTGCCTCAATTTTATTCCGAAGGTGAGTTTTATTTGGAGCTACGATCAGAATTAGGAGGCCACAACATTTCATACAAATGTGGACATCTACCCAGCATTTAACATTTTGCTCTCTTCGCGATTTGGACCACAGTAAGCTCATATATATATATATATATATATATATATATATATATATATATATATATATATATATATATATATATATAATGTTCTTTACCTTCTCCTATACAACATTTATGTTACCGTACACAAGGGTACACAAAACCTTTTCAAATAAAGTTCTAAGAACAAAATCTTCATCTAATTAATAACATGGCTTAAGAAAAGCTACCAAGCGTCTTAAGGCGGGCATAAACCCCAATTTGTTATTCCGTGACTCCCGGTTTACCTAGTTCCAATATAATAACGAAATGTAAAAAATATGAGATATAAAGCACAATATGTGACGTTATCAACGTGAAGGGACCTTATTGTCGGTATTGAGTTATTAGCATCCCCATAATCTACATTTAATAAGCTATCGAACCATGTAAATAACATGCATGTAAGCCTGGCAAATATTTTTTTTAAAAATGTTGAAACTCGAAAGTCGTAAAAGGTGATATTGAGAAAATCGCATTCAAACTTCGAAACCCAAAAAAAGTATGTTATTGTAGGAAGTTACATAGATATTATGTTTTTTGAGAAGTACATTATATGGTCTTTTAGATTTTAACTTCAATTATATAATTTTATAACTCTATTCCTGTTATTTACCACGCCAAAGTGCATGATGTAATGAAAATGCCCAAGATGGTTTTTACTAAATATTTCACTTATACTATGTTTTCTATTGGATTTTATAAAAGAATAATATAAAACGGATCAGTTTTTACTAAATAGAGACGTCTTCGATATTAAACAACATTGTTTATTGTATTAAAAAAAATTTTGAACAAATAAACATTGTGCTTCTACTAATCTTATTAATCAGTCAAAATCAACAAAAATATATATTTACTACAGTTAAGCATAGTCAAATGAGATCAAATATATAAACTTCTATTTAAAAAGTAACTTTTTTCTGTCTTAAAATTCAAGGTAAAGTTTAGTAAAAAGCTGGTACAAACACTTAACACTTTTCAAAAGGGACCTTATTGTCGGTGATTAAAAGTTTAGTAGTATCACATAAAAATAAATATACATTTTTATTAACATCGAAATTCTTATTTTTTAAATAACTTTAATTATCCTTTAGTAACAAGACGTGTACCAAAAACGTGTAATTTCTCATAGTTACCATAGAAGTATTCATAAATATTAAAAGGACCAATTAATAAATTAATAATTTAAATAAAGTTAAAAGAAGATACAAAAATACTATTAATTTCGTAGTTGTAACATTATTTTTTTATTTTTATTTTATTTAAATATTTATTTAATTATATTTTTCATTATTTAATTATATTTCTGAGATTTCTTTATAAAAATAAAGGAACCTCAGACTTGGTACGACTTTGTCTAGATTTCATTACTTTTTAATAGGGTTCCGTAGTCAACAAGGAACCCTTATTAGAGATAAACAATCAGCTCCATCGAGATTCGAGACTTGGCTAGTTTTTTTACAGAATGTTTTTGATGGGATTTCACTTCTTTTTTTTAGAAACATATTGATTTTTAAGCTGAGCCGTAAGTAGTGGGTTTCATCATATCGCTCGTGTGGGATTGCGCGCTCGTGTAAACGTCACTATCAGCATCACACATGTTACATACGCCTCCGTGGTCTAGTGGTTTAGTGCGTGGCTCTTGACTCGGAGGCCATAAGTTCGATTCCCGAGTTGGAAACGTATTATTTCCAAGTTTGGTTAGGACAATGCAGGTTGATCACCTTTGATCAGGATTAATTTGAAATTAAAATTTAAGGGGGGCTCCCATACAAAAAACCTAATTTCGAGTCCGACTCGCACGTGGCTAATTTTTATGGTTTTCCCTATAAATGGCCATTAAACCCTAAACTGTGCTAAATTTCAGCTCTCTGAGTCTATGGGAAGTACTTCTTATTTCTGTGGAAGTACTAGTTCTATTTTGATGATCTTGAGTGAGTGAGTGAGTGTCATAAATAAGAAACTTAGCTTTAGCTTAAATTCGGAACTTAATGACCTCTAGAAGTTCTCAAATAGGGGCCTAAAATGTGGTGAAATGGTTCCTGTAAATAATGGTACTGCAGTGTTTGCTTCGCGCTCTACTTGGCGGGGGCACTGCCGTGCCCCCAAATATTCTAATCAATGTTACCGATTTTCAGCTTGGTGCAAATTACTAGTAGTATAACAGTAGATACCGTGCCGAAAGAAAGCCGCAATCGACTATCGACTGCAGCACCGACAATAAGGTCCCTTTTTCACTAAACTTTAAGTTCAATTTTAACCTATAAAAAATCGTTTTTAAAACCTGTGTCTTTGTCATATCAAAATTTAGAGTCTGTTTATTAACATAGAGCAAAAAAAGAAAAAATGATTTTTTTCGACACTTTACTTTAAATGCGATTATCTCGGAAACTAAAACCCTCCATAAGGTCCCTTTTCCCAGATAACGTCACATATTTAAAAGACTTTAAACCATAAACATTTTTATAAAACGTAATACTTTGGCTGTAATTTATTTACAAACTCACCTCCGACAAAAATCTAATTCATCGAAATATAAGTATTAACTAGGATAATTATATATTTTATTTGAATAAATTGTTAGTAAATCTATATTAAAATATCCTTAACCGAACAATTTTGTTTCTTGATATTTATTTCCAAAGATATTTAAAAAAAAAACATGAAAAATAGAGAAGATCCGCCCCTAGTAACTACAGTTTTATGCTAAGCTAAAATAAATCTTATTGCGATGCGTAAACGCTTGGTCTTGTGTGCAAATGCAAATTTATCGTTTTGGATTGAGATTGATCCCTGCCTTAAAGGGATTTTAAATATTATAATCGTCGTGTAACAGCCAAGAGGCAAGAATACACAGGTAGAGTCCGTGTCCGAGCTCGGGGAGATATCAACTCGGATAATTCTCATATTTATGTTTGTGCACTCAAAAATATTTTCCGGATCGCTACTCCTCACCTGTGGGCTCCGAGGAAATGTATTCTTTGAGTCGGGTGACGGTAAGGAGTAATATCGTGCGCAGGTGTAACTAAGCGTGGGAGCCGGTCCATCTGACGCGCCCCCTCTGCCTCTTCGCTGCCCTCCGCCCTCTCTGGCTCGTTAATGATGATGTGCTCAGCCAGCAGACTATTTCACTTCTGAATACATCTTTCTCACTTTTGATCTCGCGTCCCTGTCGCTCCCGCGGGGAGGCCTCGCTCCGTCCCCCTCCGTCTAGATTCGCCTGGTCGCATCCACCTAGTCAATTCGACAAACGCGTATCTACTTTGTGTCGGAAATGTAATGGAACAAATGCGGCGGGAATTAGCGTCGAAACGAATGTCGGAGCACGGGGTCGCTCTCTCACAGGATATTTTCCGCGAAATGATTTCAATGCACATACACCGAATGGAATATCGTCGAATTACAGCTGGAGGAATATAAGCTTACCTGAGAATCTATAGGTTACTTTTATAGGCATTCTATTGAGATTAGAATAAATATAATGAGATAGGAAGAATTTTTATTAAGATGATTAAAATGTAGTTCACATTAATAATAATAATTGCAGGCGTCTTAATTTTAATACCCGGACTATAAAGCGAAAGTGCGTCTGTCTTTTACCTTTTTATGCTTAAGACGTTATATTTTACGATTTGGATTTTTGGTATGTAGATATTTTGAGTATCTAAAAAATTGCCTAGCGTTTGCCGCACGATAGACGAAATTTTCTGATTGATTCTAAATATTGCCTTTCTATTGATGTAAAACGATTGTATGAAATGAGGAGCTTAACCGTAGAATATTGCTAGTCACTCCGCTGGCATTACGTCCTTAACTCTACGTATCATGACGGTGCTATATTTCGCTTGATATCTCTATGACCAAAATTATGTGGAGTACGAAATACGACTGTAATTGTTTTACTTAGAGCTTATGTATTGTCCTTGATAAAAAAATAGGTACCAGTGTTTATTATTTTGAGCTATGAATTTCTAACAAGGCTTACTAAATTTAATAATACTTCTGTCATCTTTTTATTCGTAATCTAATTTTTTACTTAAAGTGCCTGATAGACGTACGAACTTAAAGCACGCGGGGTTTTAAGTTCGCGAACTTATTCGGTTCGACGTCGGTGACACACGTGAATGGCTCACACTGGATTACCATGCCCCCAGGCTCGCGTCCCACGGCTCGCGGCTTGCATATTTGCCAGACGTACGAGCCGAGACGAGCTACGAGTAAAATTCCCAAACGGCGAACTTGCGCGGCAATCTTTAAGTACGCGAACTTTCGATGACACACAGGCCACAGCCCACAGGCGATTAAGATCGTTGAGCCATTAAGTCCGCATACTTACTCGCGCGTCTATCACCCCTTTAACATTTAATATAACCTAACATGTGTGATGTGATCAATTCAGGAAGTTGTTTAGTTTGATCCTGTAAATTAAAGGGATTATAGGAATTATCAGATTACGTTACAACTTTTAGTAATTCATTTAATTTTCATGATTAAATCGGAACGCAACTTCTAAAGCAGGTAAAATTACGCAAAGGTCGAAGCAGAGGGCGCTACGGGCAAATACAGTACAAAATCCGATTTGTTGCATACGTCATATCAGAATATTAATATCTATGGATGCCTCATATATCAGAATATTGACAGAAACGTTGTCAAACGTCTAACAAACCTTTTTGTTTACTGTCTATTCGGGTGCTGCCTTCTATCGTGAAAATATTGCAGTAACATAATATCCTATTGTTCAAATATTTCTTTCACTTTCAGTTTTCATTTGATGATTTCAATACTAACATAATACTTATACAATTCGTTACAAAGTAGTATGAAGTGCGTCGTACACACTTTTCCAAGTAAACCTATTGACCATTCACCAATTCGGCTTCGTGAAGCTTTCATAGGCCAGGAGGTGGCGGGATTATTGGGTCATTAATCACACCCACCACCCCGGCCGCCTCCTGAGCTGCGGTGTGCCGGAATATCGATAAATATTATATTAATACATATTGCCTGCAACTTCTCCACTTGCGTTCGATTATATAAGGCGGTAACCGTAATTTGGTCGTAGACAAGACTGTACTATGGTGTTTTCCCGGGGCTCAAAGTAAAGCCGTACCAAATTTCATAAAATCGTAAGTAATAATGAATCTATTACTTTTATTATTATTTCAAATGGATGGTCCTAGCTCTTACGTTCGCATCTAAGAACAAATGGCTCTACCACTCTACCGATTTAGTCAGTCAGTACAATATTTTTCATGTACTTAGATTATCTGTATTGGTTAAGCTTTTTAAATTCAATGATTATTATTAATAACCTACTGTCATCTTTATAATGTATGGAAAAAGCTATACTACATTCTAGCAGCAAATGCGTTGAAAATTGAAGTACTGGCGGCTGCACTCAGAGACATATTTTCATGATTATTTAAGTAGTTATTGGCAGGTATTACACGCATCAATATTATCATGATTCTAGCATCACGCGAATCACAAGTACTACTGAGATACTGTGCCTACTAAGATACTGAGATACTGTGTGTGTGTGTGTTTGTGTGGTTCAGCCTATTACACCATCAATATTATCACGGAATCGTGATAATATTGATGGTGTAATATGCCCCGTTGTGTATGTAGTAGCAATTAAATGTTACATATTCAAAACAGGTAATTTCCAAGTATCGACAAAGTTAAGCGCATCACTACAATATCGACCGAAATGCGCCATTTACACGAGCACATAACGTGATACGCTGAGACTGCACTACGGTCTACGCCGTAGCCAGCTGTGACGTACTTACTACCAGCTTTGTTCTCAAAATATATCTGCTACTTTAGCAGCCCAAAAATTTGGAACCTAGAAAGGGTTTAACTGTAGATTTATGTAATATTGATCTCATTGTTAACAAGGCGTCAAAGGCTCTTAGGTTTATCATTAGGATGAGTAAAAACTTCTCTTCTCTAAAAGTATGCAAAATCTTATATTGTGCTTATGTTCGAAGCGTACTTGAATATGCGTCTGAGGTTTGGAACCCCAAATATCACATTTATATTAATAGAATTGAATCTATTCAGAAGCGATTTCTACGCTTCCTTCAATTCAAAAGTGGTTACTACTTACCGACCTATGAGGACAGATGTAGACATTTTCATTTTTTACCGTTAACGATTCGCAGAAACATAACAGACTTGTCTTATCTAATAAAAATAATCAATGGTAACATCGACTGCCCATATCTTCATAATAAACTACATTATAACATCCCCACGAAATATTTCAGAAATTTTGTTCCTCTTTACTTACCAACTTTCAACACATATTATCGGCGTAATTCGTATATTTTCAGGGCGTGTGATCAATTAAATGATTTTGTTCATAAAAACCCCTCATTTGACATTTACTTCGCAAAACCTCGTAATCTCAGACAACTTATCTCAAGATCTTTTTTTGATACTTAATAATATATTATCTTACTGTTACATTCTCTAGGCTTGCACGGTGAAAGTCGCAAATTAAGCTTAAATATTGTCTAGTATTATCTAATATTATATTAAATCTCCTTAATTTAGCATTAACACTAGTTATTCCTAATTAGCACAAACATTTTGTAAAATCAGCTATTATTGGTAGTTGGTACATTTATTTGTCGTAATTATATTCCTTAAGGTTTACAATAGTATTGATATTTATTATTCGTTAGCTTTATAAGTACTTTAGTGTTGTATTGGCGGAAACTTATTAATGGCTTACAGTAATTAGAATAGTAAATTTTTCCTGTTAAATAGCTGTAAGTTTTCTCAATAAATAAATAAATAAATAGATAATAGACGTGGTATATTGAGGAAAAAGAAGGGACAAATAAGCTAGTAGGTATTAAATATTGTTCTTACGTCATATTATATTTTAGGACGAAGCCAAACGAGTGGGATTTGTGAGTTGTGAATCGCAGAATTTCTGCCGGGCAGAATTCTGCTGCATTCGTTTCATACAAGTTGGCAGAGTCCTGTTTGATTCACACGAGCGTAATTTTGTGAGTCGTGATTTGTATGGAAAAAATTCTGCCCGGCAGAAATTCTGCGGCTCAGGAGTCACGACTCACAAATTACGCTCGTTTGGCTTCGCCCTAACATTTAAAATGGAGTTTTTTTTCTTTTGTGATTTTTTTTTCTGCAAAACCTATTATATGGCTCTTTAGTTTTAAAATATTAAAGGGTGTAAGCATATTGCCATCTATTCGATTTTCAAACACAACGGGTAAAATTTTGAGGTTCTGAAAATAATGATTCGTAAAATTAGTAGTAATAATAATAAACTTTACTTTGTATATTATAATAACTTGCGTTTTTGTTTATTAGACAGATAAAATATGTTTTTATATTTTTGCACTTCTACTTCTGATCCCTACCTTTATTCATAAGACTCCTACCCAGAGTAGTGAGTACGTCAACATGTAGGCAAGTAAGAAATCTAAATTTTATCAAAGGGGGACTTTTAGTCGGGCAAAATGTTTGAAGTTAAATCTCTCTTTTATACAATCAAAAGGTTATTCATGTCAAACCATTTACAAGGAGCTTACTCGGTAATTCCTATTGCAAAATCGTAAGAATATTTTTTCGTACTACGCGTTGGCAAAATTTTGCTATTGGTACCTGTAATACAAAATTTACATATTATATTAATTTATGTTAATATAACCAACGATAATATAACATGTTATAATTTTTTTTTTCATGGCACATTCGCATATTATGTAATAATACATTATGGCAAATGATTATAAAATAATTACATAATTCTTATTAATTCGATAGGCGTTAGACACTAAAATTATTGCCCAAGTACCTGCTTTACTTTGTGGCCTTCTAACAGGGACGTACTTAATGTTATTAGAGCAGTAAATTTTAAGATATAGAAGCGATAGTAACAAGTCAACACATCGAGATCAAACTTCGTTTAAACCTCTTCGTAATGTAATTAAAATGTAGCTTATCCGCGTTACACTGGAAGACCCCTGAATTGTTGGCTATTTCCTAAATTCAAGGGAAAATAACTCTTAAACCTTACACCGAAGGGTTTAATTTTGATGGTCACGATGTGTAAAAGGCAGGGTGGAAGCCGAGAAAAAAGCACGTGTTCTATTTGGGATTACACGCGCCCCATAAACAAAGGTTAACAGTTGCGTATAGTTATGGAGTATGATACATGTTGACTGTTACTATAATAGCCTATTTCGCTTTGGGCTATATCCTGCATGCTCTACAAAGTGATTCTAACATTGCCTTCATTTTTATAAAGTTGGAACATTTAAGAGCTTATATTTATGTCACGCATTATTATATTATGATTTGCCTAGTTTATATTTGAATTTAACTATAACTTTAGTGAGTAGCTGGTATATTAAAAACGATTTTAAAAAACTTAGTAAAAATATTGATAAATTCTTAAATCTGAAATAATCGTCTCGAGTCAGATATTCAGCTGAACTTTTTCAGCATTAAGGGTAAAGCTCTACCTGAGACGTACAGACCGTACGGTCGTGCAAATTTGTTTCAGAACAATGCTGAAGCATAAGACAGAGACAAAGTAGAATTCGCATATTATGTATCATTGAAACCCTTTATAGTGTTTAAGCCGTGCCTCGTCCACTATTCTGTATAAGCCGTGCTCGGCGCGGGAACGAGCGTATGCAGCCGCCATGTGCCCGCACAATGCCCGCATTCTCATGGACTCAGCCTCGGTAAGCTGATTGCGTGACGTCATTATACTTAGGGCTGTGCATACTGTTTAACTTTTTATGTGCGCTCGGTTACCGGGGGGCATGTGAGATTAGAAACGAATTAAAAAATAATAGAGAATTTTGCAATTGCGCGAGTCAAAATTGGATGTTCTGACTTGATGTTGTTTTTGTAGATTGCCTTTTGGTTGTAAAATGTATGATAGCATTTTTAATGAGGTGCAGTCGTTACTTAATCTATACTTACATAGATATAGTCTTCTATCAATCTATTTTCGGAATAACATATTTTGTCGCTTTGATTACTTTGCAGGATGCCTGTCACTTAGTCGTACTTATTCCTTACCTAGGGATTCTGAACACAATATTATTTAGAGGAGTTGTGGAATATCTAAACATATTATTCCACAACTCCTCTAAACCTCTCCTGTACTTTTGACGACTATTCATCTCTATCTATAAACTTTATTGGTAAACAATATTAGTATATTGTGATGACTGTACCCCTACACTCGGTGTAATGTATAGGTGATAGGCCGTGATCCTGGCTTACCGTGCCGCGCCGGGCGCCGACGGGCGGCGTATAAACGGCTCACAGCTCTATAATCCCATGTGTTAAACAACGCCCAAATAACGCTTAGCCAACACGTTTATATACGCAAAAATGGACTTTCGAACTTTGCGAATACCTATAGATAAATTACCTATAAATTTTAGAACTTTAATCTCATCTTAAAATACAAAAAGGTAATATTTTCCAGTTTTAATGATGCTATTGATCTCTACAATTTTAACCCCAATTGAAAAATAACATAATTCTATCCTTTTTTTGTGGCTCTGTTAGACGGTCAATTATAAACCTCTTTTTAAAAAAGGATTTTATTTAAACACACTTAGTTTAATTCACAATAAGAATTTAGAAATAGACTTTGAAATATAGCCAGGCAAATGCCGCGCGCGGATGTAGAAGGATGGACAGGAACTAAGGTCTCGGGCCGAATGCAGGGATTATATATCAAAATGGAAAGAGTAGTGCTAGGCACTATTATATACTAATCTAGTATATAACAGCCCCCAGGGTTAGGAAGAAACTTATCCCTGAAGGGTTAAGTTTATGGAAGAGAAGAACGGATTTTAGGAAGCGGAATTTCATTCAGGGTTTCAAGTGGAATTTCGTTAAGGGATTCTGGTGGGACATCGGAGAGTTCTTGAGTCTTATTTATTTCGATTTTACGTTTATAAAAGTTTATTCGACATGTGCCTGACTTTACAAATCTACGATAAATTGCGATAAAAATAAAAATTACAATGACACAAATTATTATAATAGTTGAATATGAATAATATTGCCCATATTGAACTATATGAGGTCTGTCAATTATTTCATTTAAATTTTTAACAATATCATGATTAATTTCTACATTCTTATAAATTTTTCTTAGGTCCAAATTAATATCAGATAGGTTTAAAATAGAGACAAATGGTTTTATCTTATTAAACATAACAGAATTACAACAGGTATCATTTAACAAACTAAAATTCATAATTATCGGTTGTATTTTGATTATTTGCGAATTAACAGGTATGAGTTTCAAATCCTTTTTAAAGGCGACACAATTTTCAGGTAAATTGAATATTCCTGTACCAAATAATACTATCTCTGATGTAACAGAGTCTTTGCAGTCTATTGACAATTTTGTAGCATCTGTATTTACATATAAAAATTTGTTATTTGACAGACGGTGGAAAATATCTACAAACCCAGCAAAAAGCTTTGTTTCGCAAATATTCGGCACATACTTTAACGGTTTTGTTATAATTTCTGATTCACAGGTGGGGGATGCTGAACTAGAATAAACATCAACATCATTACAGATATAATTCGAATAGTATACGGACTTACAACTATTTAAACTATCTAACTTACAATAAAAACTCCTATCTCTACTTAGCGCTATATATTTAGTAGTCGGTACTATTGTGCTATAGGTTTTATTAGCCATTACAACAGGGTATGGAATATTTTGATACAAGTAATAATTCCTTAAGTTCACCAGAGGTATATTTAATACGAATACTAATTTATTATTACTGTAGTAGGAAGCTATTTCGCATATGCTTAGCAGTGTATATATGTTTTCTATGGATAGGGTTACAGGGAGCTGATGATAGCTAGCCAAAAATCTATAATTTTGAACAAGTTCAGTAAATAATTGAGTCGGAGTTATTATAGAGGGATACAAAACATTCGATTTACTAAACATAATTGCGTTAATAATATCTTCTAATTTAAAAGATAACGTTAACAAACTACTCTCTAAAGTATTTAATAATTGATTAAAATTAGACTTTATTACTAAGTTATTTGAAACAGCTGTTAAATTTTGCTGGCCGAGAGTCAGAGCCTGAATGGCCTTATTAATATGTTTTTCGTTGACGCTTATTTTATTTATAATTTCATTTAAAGATGACAGGGTTGAGGTGGTGACCAAAATATTTTGTTTTACCAATTGTGATAATTTAGATTGATCGCGTTCAATAATTTGAATAGCCGAATTATAACGGAGGGCGTCATCCTCGTCCAGAGTGCCGAACAAGTGTTTGGATACTGTGCCAACTGCACCAAACCATGCAGATCTTTTAGATCTAATTTCTATTAAATGAGAAATTGAATCAAAGTCGCGAATGATATCATTCAGTCTGACTGACAACGGTCCCAGTAAGTTATGACATTCGATATCTGCATAGAGAGTACTTTGTTTACAGATTATCTCCAAGCTGCCTATTACACCGTTCAAGTTCTTAATATTTGGTTGTATAAAAGATATATCTATTGGTATTAAGACATTAAGATGTCCATCTATTATTTTGAGTGATCCAATTGGATCGAAATATATTCCAGAAGTATTCATAGATGTATCGATGAATGCTTCCTGTGCAGAGCTTTCAAAACTGTAAAATAATAATAAAATACGTTAAATTTTAAAGTTATAAAAGTTGGTACTGTAAGTATCACTAATCCTAAGCTAACCGTTATTTTAACTAAGAGTCGCCACGCCATGCTAACTTAACCTCATCATAGTGATGAGTGACGTGTCTTCTATTTATTAATAAAGTAAGACTATTTCTACCATTAATCTTAATTACTCTATATGGGCCCTTCCAAATGGGTGAAAGGGCTTTACGCATACGGAGATGATTTTTTAAATAGACATAATCACCTGCATGATAAATAACAGGTCGAGTGCGCGTGTCGTAATAAGTTTTAGAAGCAATTTTAGATCTATTTATACATTCAATAGCTTTGTCTCTAGTGGTTTTCAGGCGGTGCTGAAGCATCCTGATGTAGTCCGAGTAAGTAGCGTCTAGAGCGGGTTCATAGAGAGAGTTGGGAAGGGTAGCTTTATGGCCGAAAAGTAATTCATAAGGAGTATAGTTAGTTGTTGAATGTGTGGCCGTGTTATAAGCCAGCATTGCTGTGTATACATACTTAGGCCAGTTATCTTGATTTTCACAAATATAGGATTTCAAATATTCTTTTAATGTCGAATGACTTCTCTCTAGAGCACCTTGTGTTTGTGGGTGATAGGGAGAAGACCACAGTTGCTTAATTTTAAGAAATTTGCAAGTTTCTTTAAACATGTCTGCCGTAAAATTAGTTCCTTGGTCTGTTAGTATAGTTTTTGGAATACCGAATAATGAGATAAAATGTATTAAGCAGTCACTAGTCTCTTCAGCTGTAGTGCTCCGGATAGGGTAAGCAATTGAATATTTAGTTAAATCATCTTGTAGGGTAAGTATATACTTGAGCTTAGCTGTACCGGATTCGGGAAGAGGACCAACAATGTCTAAAGACACTCTTTCAAAGGGAGCAGTGGAGGTTGAAGTTATCTGCATTGGAGCTCTATTTATTTTCCTAAGGGCTTTATTAGTCTGGCAAGAACTGCAATTTTTTACATACTTTTCAATTTCACTTCTCATATTTTTCCAATAGTATTGCTCACGGATCCTATTATACATTCTACTGGAACCAAGATGTCCGGATATTGGTATATCGTGATTTTCACGAAGAATTTTCGGAACTTCAGAAGGACTGGGGTAATAAATTTTATTTCTATAAATATTTATTTGTATTTTCGTGTTATGAAATAAATGAGCAAGCATTGTATAAATTTTAATATATGCATGTTTGTCGAAAGGATTCTTAAAATCTGTAATACTCATTTTGTCAATATGCTCATCTCTTAGTATTAAATGATTTTTAAGGTTACATAGGGACACAAAGATGTCTTTATAAGAACATGTATCAAAGTGATGGACTTTGTAAAATAAGAAATAATACGTTTTATTCAATAAATTGATTTCCTTATAGGTAAGTAATTCTTTTTCTGAGTTTATAAATGTTTCAGAGTCTGTATAATTTGAAAGAATTTCTTCTACATACGGATTTGATTCATCAAGATCAAGTGATGTGGGTATTATTATTATTTTGTGTTGACTTTTAATTATGCTATCATTATGTTCGACTATATCAGTATTATATTTCACAGATGACGGAGTTTTCAAGAATTCGGAGTAAGTATTAGAAGAAGAGACTAAAGAAGTATTATTTTCATTTATAATGTCATTTATTTCTGTTTCAGATTCATGAGGTGCTGTCGGAGACCCAACCAACATAGGAGGAGTTGTCAGGATATTGTCTTCGGGAGATATAGGTGGGACATTGTTTTGTCCGCTTGTCGTCGGTTGCGGTTCTAGTGATGGATATATATCAGGTAATGGTTCAATGGTTGAAGGATCAGAAGTGTCTTGTCTGCTTGTCGACGGTTGTAGTTCAAGTGCTGGATCTATATTATCAAGTAATGGTTCAATGGCTAAGGGATCAGAAGTGTCGAGATTCAAGTCGTCTATGTTTATAAGTTCGTCAGAATGAAAAGACGTAGGCGATACTAAAAGATCCATCAGATCTTTATCTAGGTTATTAGGATCACTCTCAGTAGGATTAGGATATAGAGAATCAGTTTTTTCAGGTTGTACAGGATTTACAGGATATCTAGATAGTGCATCTGCAGCTGAATTAAGTTTTCCTTTTCGATATACAATATCATATTCATACTCTAAAAGTTGAAGACGCCAGCGTTGTAATTTACTACTTGGGTCGGTATGGTTAAATAGCCATTTCAGTGGACGGTGATCTGTGACGATGATAAATTTCCGACCAAACAAGTATGGTCTGAAGGTCTTACAACCCCAGACAATTGCTAATAATTCCTTCTCTGTTGTGCTATAATTGGTTTCACATTTATTTAGGGTTCTTGACGAGTAGGCTATTGGATGATCTTTACCGATAGGACCTTGGGATAGGATAGAGGATATCGCATAATTAGAAGCATCACAGGTAAGGATGAAGGGTTTTGTGAAATCAGGGTAGATAAGGACAGGTGCGGTCAAAAGTTTATTTTTTAAAGTTTCAAACGCTAATTGGTGTTCGTTGGTCCAATTAAAGGGAACATCTTTTTTTAGAAGTGACGTAAGGGGTTTAGAAGTTTTGGAGAAATCAGGGATAAAACGTCTGTAATAGGAAATAAGGCCAAGGAAAGATTTAATATCTTTTACACATTTAGGAATAGGAAATACTTGGACGGATTTAACTTTATTTTCATCTGGCTTAACACCATTTTCTGTTATATGGTGACCTAAATAACCAACCTCTTTTCTCAAAAATTCACATTTATCCGGTTGTAGTTTCAGATTAAAAGAGCGAAGCCTGTCAAAAATAGAGGTTAAATTTTGGATGTGAGTTAGCAAATCTTTTGAATAAATAACAATGTCATCAAGGTAGACAAAACAGCGCTCTCCTTGGAGCCCAGTGAGGACATTATTCATGAGGCGTTGAAAGGTAGCAGGAGCGTTTTTTAGGCCAAATGGCATCCTGGTAAATTCGAAATGGCCTTGTGGGACACTGAATGCGGTTTTACATGCATCGTTTGGTGACATATTAATTTGGTGGAACCCAGATGCTAGATCGAGAGTGGAGAAATATTTAGAATTACCTAACTGGTCCAGTATTTCAACTATGTTAGGAATGGGATAAGTTTCGCCAATTGTTATGTCATTAAGTCGACGGTAATCGATTACGATTCTCCACTTTTTCTGTCCGGAAGCGTCAGTTTTCTTCGGAACAATCCATATTGGAGAGGACCATGGGGATAAGGAAGGTTGGATAATTTTTTGGTTAAGCATTTTTTTGATTTGGGAATTGACTTCTTGCTTATGGATTTCAGGGAATCTGTAGGATTTTACATTTATTGGTTGGTCTGAGGAGGTACGTATCTCGTGTTGGATTGCATCAGTAGAAGTAAGTATATCATTCGGCAAATGGAAAATATCGGAATATTTGGAGCACGTTTCATAAAGGGCGTTGCATTCTTCGTCATTTAAATGTGAGACTCGGAGTAATTTTAAAACTTCATTAGTTCTATTTAAACATTGTGTATTTGAATGATTAATTTGGTAGCATGCATGATCGATTGGGTGTAAAATAAGTCGAAGGTCTGAATTGATTGAAACTGATTCCTCTGAGGTATTGAGTATTGTTAAATTAACCCGATTATTATTTTTTACTCTAACTACGCAATTAGCAACAAATAAATGTTCACTCAAATGTTGGTCTAGGACTAGGCCTTCTTTTAATTCTGGATTTCTCACAGTACACTCTAAGGTGATTTCAGATCTAGGAGGAATTTCATAAACAGGTTCTGAGAATTTTAGTTTTATTTTATTGTTGCTAAGATTTAATATTTGTCTATTGTAATCTATGAAACATTGATATTTGCTGAACAGATCATTTCCGATTATACCGTCATAATGAAGATTGATGTTTTCTACAACATGAAATGTAAAGGGTATTGATTCCCTGCCAAATATCAGATTTATGTCTAGGCTACCTAAGGTAGGAACAGGATCATCAGTGATATCAATACCTTTGAGACTAATATTATTATTTTTTAATTTTAATTTAGATAACGATTCAACAGCAGATTTCCGGAGGAGACAAATTGAAGATCCCGTATCGACAAGAAAGGAAAGCGGTTTATTGGAAACAGAGGTTTGCAACAATATATGAGGTAAGGATATTTTACTAGGTGAACATTGTATTTCATATACTTCACGAATTTTTTCTTTTTCAGGATTCAATGATTTGGATGACTGGACACTTGCTTGGGGCTGATTACCCGTGTGGTCCTTGGATTTGGAAGAATGGACACTTGCTTGGGGCTGGTTACCCTTGTGGTCCTTGGATTTGGAAGAATGGACACTTGCTTGGGGCTGGTTACCCGCGTGGTCCTTGGATTTGGAAGAATGGACGCTTGCTTGGGGCTGATTACCCTTGTGGTCCTTGGATTTGGAAGAATGGACGCTTGCTTGGGGCTGGTTACCCGTGTGGTCCTTGGATTTGGAAGAATGGACACTTGCTTGGGGCTGGTTACCCTTGTGGTCCTTGGATTTGGAAGAATGGACACTTGCTTGGGGCTGGTTACCCGTGTGGTCCTTGGATTTGGAAGAATGGACACTTGCTTGGGGCTGGTTACCCGTGTGGTCCTTGGATTTGGAAGCGGTGTCATTAGTGGATATTGATATTGTTGGTTGATGGTTGGGTCTCACGAGACACCTTCGTGAGCCCACTATTCGTTTAAAGTATCATTTTCAGTATAATTATTTGGGGCATCAAAGCTAGTGGATGGTTGAGATTCGTCATAGTATGCATTGTCATTTTCGACGCAGTTAATACGCGCGGGCCTTGGCTTAAAAGGTTCCTGGTTTGGTCTTTGTGGAGATTGGAAAGTATTAGTTTTAAATCTGTTATTATTAAACTCACGCTTCCTACATTGTTCAATAGTGTGTCCTTGGGTTTTGCAATACCTACAAAACAGACCATTCACATTTTGCTCGTTAAATCTTGACATTTGAGGCCTAGAAAATTGGTTAGGATAAGAAGGTTTTTGGACATAACGATTAGAGGGAGGTTGACGCTGAGACAAAGATGATGAATGTGGATTACGCTTATTAAATAAATTTATAATTGCTTCTTCGGATAACGCTTCGTTAATAGCTTGATTTAGGTTAGTAGGACTTTTACTGCGCACTAGGTTAGAAACTTCAGGCTTAAGGCCGATCAAGAATGTGTGCAAAGCTAGGTCTTCCATCGCACTTATTCGACCTTGTAGCTCGCTTTTCTTTTTATTTGATAGGTTAATTTCAGTTAACAATTTTGACAAGCATGTTTCTACGCGTAACGCGAATTTATTGACTGGCTCACTATTTAATTGCCGGCATTCTTGTAAGTCAGTTAATAGATGAGCGTAATGTTTTCGCTCTCCAAATTGCTTATTTAGGAAAACACTTAATTGCTCCCATGATTCGAACTCCTTAATGGAGCATGTAGACTCCGCTTTACCTTCAAGTTGTGATAGTATGAATTTAAATAGTACGTGTTTTTGGTCCTCTGTGGCCAGTTTTATGGCATTGTCACAGTTAGATATGAATGAGTTTAACTTTTCTCTTGACCCGTCGAAGGGCTTTATGAATTTGAATAGGATACTAATGTCTAGATCTACTTTAGAAATTTGTATCTGTGTTTGAGACCTTGTTTTGGGTTGGGTTAATGGTTGCGACAGTGGTTGTGGTTGCTGTGATTGTTGCGGTTGGGGTGAAGACATTTTTAAAGCAAATATTAAATAAAATTTTAAATGAATATTTCGGTGTGATAGACAGCCACGATGCAGCGAAATATACAATGCGCTTATCAGCTAGTTCTTAGAATTGTCTTTAAACGACACAACTGCACTCGTAGAGCCCGAAGGATAGTTATTATTTTCTAACACTCACAGTTGGCAGGACACAATGATGAAAATTGTAGAATACAGGAACATCACGATCACGGAGCAGCACAAATAATGCTATTGACAGCAGAATAAACACCAACACTTTTCTTTTCCTTTACTTTTTGGAACACTTTCACTTTTGACTTGATTTTTCACTCAATTTTCAGGATTTTAGAATTCTTTTTACACACACGATCCACGTAAACAAGTTAGGAAGACGGAAGGAGACGTTTTCCACGGATACCCAGTCGGTATCCCGCCGCGTAGCCACCAATGTTAGACGGTCAATTATAAACCTCTTTTTAAAAAAGGATTTTATTTAAACACACTTAGTTTAATTCACAATAAGAATTTAGAAATAGACTTTGAAATATAGCCAGGCAAATGCCGCGCGCGGATGTAGAAGGATGGACAGGAACTAAGGTCTCGGGCCGAATGCAGGGATTATATATCAAAATGGAAAGAGTAGTGCTAGGCACTATTATATACTAATCTAGTATATAACAGCTCGATCGTGTAGAATATATTCCTGGTGTAATATTAAATTTTAATGTTAAAGAAGGATACCTACATGCCTTTTCAACAACCTAGGGTTGCAACTTTAAAAGAGAAGCACTTTGTTAAAATATGTATCGTAGTTTCTAATGGTTTGGTCTGTGCATTGATCTATCAGTTAATGAACTTTGCCTTTTATAGATATCTCAACTCTGCACTAATGCGGCAACGTTCTTTATCTATACAATATAAAACTAAAGAGTTTATTAGCGCGTTGTTCTCAGGAACTATTGGTTCAAATTGTAAAATTGCTGTGTGTTGGATAGTCCACTTATCGAGGAAAGTTTAATATCATAATAATAACTGATGGGATGGTATATCTGTGGTAGGATGGGCAGTTACAACCTACACTCTACAGCTAATCATAGGGCTTTTCTGTGTAGCGGTGCAGCACGAGCGCGGCCCCCGCAAGCCGAAGCCGCACAACTCTCTGGGCTCGCTGCCGCCGCCGCTGCACACGCACAAGCCGCACGCGCTCAAGCTCTCACCGCCCTCGCCTTACACACCTCTACCTCAGCCTTTCAACTTTCAGGTAATCAGTGTTTAATGTTTAGTCATTAATTGATAATTGAATATGCACTCGTGGTTCGGTCTATACTTTTCTCAATTTTTGCAAACCTCTTTCATAGCTCTAGTTTGGGCATAAACTATATTCAACCAAATCAAATACATTAGCACTTTTAATATTACAACTGTCTCTAAAATTTATAGTTTCCTGGAATCATCATCAACTTCTATGCTTGCTTCATATCGTCATCCGA
This sequence comes from Lysandra bellargus, assembly GCA_905333045.1. Classification (NCBI taxonomy): domain Eukaryota; kingdom Metazoa; phylum Arthropoda; class Insecta; order Lepidoptera; family Lycaenidae; genus Lysandra; species Lysandra bellargus. Next base: position 8,859,738 of record HG995326.1, read on the forward strand.
TATTATTTCATTTTTAACCGACTTCCAAAAAACGAGGAGGTTATATGTTCGACTGTGGATATTTTTTTTTTTATTTTTTTTATTTTTGTATGTTCAACGATTACTCCGCCGTTTGTGAACCGATTTTCGAAATTTTTGTTTTGTTGTATTAGGTTTCACTCCAATTTGGTACCATGTTCACAAAAGTGGTGACCTGATGATGGGATCCATGAGTAATCGAGGGAACTCCTCGAAATTTATATGGAAACATATGGTGATTTTGGTTTTATGAGAAGCATCCTAAGCATATGCTACCAAAACGCAAGATTTTGCACCGAGGTATACCATGGTTCCGAAGATACTAAGAGAACTCCGGATTCCTTATAGATACAAGTTTGGGGGTTTAGGCGCTGTTTTAAGAACTGAAAGCATATGCTACTATGCAAATTACATTCATCATCATCATCATCATTACCACATTAGGGTCACCGATGTCACCAAAATTGAACAAAACAAATTCATCCTTAAGTCCAGAGCATAAGGCACACATTTGACATTACTTCTGAGAAGTAAGCTGCTTCGATAATTAATATAAATAACATGCATGTCTCACAACAACACATGAAACAACCTAATTTCAACCTTTTGCATTGCGCTTAGCGTTCATAGTACATTAACTGTCTGGCGTCTCGCTTGCTATAATCTGCTAGGGCTGTCAAGCGAGCGGCGCGGCGCGCGCGTTGCCAGGTACCAGACCGGGCGGCGTATTTACAAAGGCTTATACCGTTTGAGTCACGAGCCAGACTCTAATAGATGAGCTTTTGTTTATTTATCTAAGATAGTTTTATAATTATATTTTGTACTCTCAACAAGTGTGTAGTTATGTACATACCTGTTTCTTACCTATTGATTAAAGTTTGTTAGTTAATTAAGTAGTATTTTTTGTCACTTAAGAGCCCGTATTCTCTTTTCTACTGCTCTCTTCACACTCACGCCCGTCTTTCATGTGCCAGGTGAAAAAGGACGATCGCCAAGTTAGCGGGCAGATAGAGGTTTTCTGTTTTTAAACGGTTTTTTATATTAAAGTGGTAAAAAGTAATTCCAACATTTTATAGACGACTTTCTTAACAGTGAATTGTATTTTTTTCATACCGTTAAGACGTCAATACAATTCATAAAAAGGTGATATTCTAAACCTTTTACAGCAAAAATCACAAAACTGTCGCGGGTTTGAGTTGGATTATTTAAAGATACTTAAAAAAAAAAAAAATCTAGCTCCAACACTATATTATAATTGAAATGATCTTACATGTTGTGCATTAAAACTTATAGAAATACTGTATTTTAACTGTTAAATCACGTCTGTAAAATCAGCCAAATCGACAAATTTCGTATACGGACCCTTAAATACAGAATAGAAACGAGTAAGTAATTTCATTACTGTAACATTAAAATAATAAGTAATAACAATTTTCATATAACTATCCACCTACATATTTTTAAAGTTAACAATGACGATGTATTTACCATATCGGTATCAAATTGAATAGCATAATATGTTGCTGCAACGTTAGAAACAATTTAGCTAATCTCTTTCTAGGCGATTTCGGTCATTTTCTGTACTAAAACAGATAAGTGTTTTGTCAAGTTTTTGTCTAACAAAAGCTAAGCCAGTTCAGTTTGCGCTTTCACTCTAATGATATAGCCTTTGTAAATTCGCGACCGGGCGCGCACTAGCGGCCGAGCCGCAGCGGCGCGCGGCGACGGCCATCGAGATAGATAATATATTAATATTATACCTTAGTATGCAACCGCCATAGACGGTAGACCTCGCGCACCTGGGATCCAATTCCCAGAACATGAGAAAAGTTCATCTTCGAATAAAATACCGAATAATGAGATTTTTACGAGCGTAACACAGTTTGTCTATTTTCAAAACTTCACACTCAAAATTTTTCGTGCAAAGATCGCTCGAGTCGAACGAGTGGGGCCGGTTATTAATAGATGTCCGAATTCGTATAACACCACAATGTGGCCGCTTGGGAGTTGAAGCGTTCGAGACCGGTCTCTGCACGATACTTATGATTTGTTGCTAATAGTTTGTATCCTTCGATCGTGGATTCTTGGAAATATATTGTTATTCTATTGTGTCTCGCTCACCGGTGAGCTTGTAATAAGATACGTAAAATAATATAATACAGGTGTATTATTCTACGTACCATCGAGGAAATTGATTCCTATGCAATAATTGATAGACCAACTTTATTTGGTCGAATATGTCAATTCAATGTTAATTGTGATCTGTCGGCTGGGTTTGACGTAACGCAACCAAACTGCTCCCCGATCTGCATAGGAATCAACTTCTTTGATAGTACATAGTATGCGATAGTTTACTACTTACTAGGTAACTAAAAACTAAAAAGAGTGAAATTATTATTTTTAACAAAAAATTAAAACCGACTTCCAAGGTAAAAACAATAACATCCTTATAATATGAACTAAAAAGTATTAAATAATTTTTCCTATCGAATAGTGCCTTTTTCCGAATTCGGCAAAAACTCAACTATTTCTGTACTCAATCCTTCATAATTTTGAAGTCGGTGCCAGTTACAAATGTTTCAAATATTTTGGCAGACTGAAGATTCAGCTATATCTGGTACCGACTTCAAAATGATGAAGGATTGAGTACAGAAATAGTTGAGTTTTTGCCGAATTCGGAAAAAGGCACTATTCGATAGGAAAAATTATTTAATACTTTTTAGTTCATATTATAAGGATGTTATTGTTTTTACCTTGGAAGTCGGTTTTAATTTTTTGTTATAACCTACTATCTTCTTGTGACAGTTCACAATAACCAGCCCAAACGACTCTGCGCCATTGAGCGCGACGTCGTCCGCCGGGTCCAGCGGTGCGGGTGGCGCGGGTGCCGTCAGTCCCCTGCCGCTCATCACGGAGCCCTTCCTAGCGCCGCCGCCGCCAGGGCTTCTGCATATGCTCATGTCCAGTGATAAGTGTCAGGTAATATTATCTGATTTATACTTTATAGCCAGACTAAATGATACCGCACTATAACTAAGCGTCGTCATTATTCCAGGGATAAGAATGTTACGGATGCAGATGCGACCATTACCTATTCTAATTTTTAAATCGAAGTTAATAATTATAAAATATGATTTTGACTCTAGTTAAAGATTAGTAATTTCAAATTTGTTAACTTGGTTTATGTTCTATCAAAGGCGATTTAGATGTTAATAGGTTTTCGTAGCAGGCCAGCTACACGCTACCTAGATGAGCCCGGTACAGAAGCATTCGTAGAGAATACAATGTTAACTTGTAATAATATCTTAGGAGCTAATGTGGAGCGCGAAACAACTGCAGCTACAGGGGGACCCGTCGCTTCTGCGGCCCCCGCCGAACGCGTTCGGAGCACCCCTTGCGCCAACATGGGAACTGCTACAGGTTTGTTGAAAACATTTCATGTGTTTTATTTTTGATTTTTGAATTACCAATTCTTCCCTGGCGTACCAAGTTTTTTAAGGCGCTATATCGAAAGTAATTTTACCGCAAGGGCAATTTTATACTTAATTTGGATGACTATAAAGTCGTGAATACGCTGCGGCCAGAAGCTATCGGCTCGCTCGGAAAACATGCGAAAAAACGTAATTATAATCATTTAAAAAATAACCAGGAGCATTTAAGCAAAATGCTTCTATACGATTTTGAGTTGCAAAGGTGTCTATCAATTAGACTAATTTCCTACAATACATCTATTTTCGTTTAAAAATAATCTCCAATTTCGTATTTTTAAGAGGTCATTTCGAAAATTAAATGTATCGAGGCAAAATACATTAATCGTGTTTCTAGTTCTTCTCAAACCTAGATAAGGCTATGAAGATATGTAAATCTCATTACCAGATTTGTAACATTTCTGAGGGTCCTATAGTATTACGTCAAAAAGGACAGTTTTTTCAATATAGCGCCTTAAATATAATTTTAAGAAATCAGTTGGATGCATAGCACATTTTACAACGTGCTCACGACAGCATAATTTGTAAAGCATTTCTTATGTAAGGTTACTTAAGAAATGCAAATTATGCTTAGTACCACTTGTATAAAACACTTTATAAAGTTTATACATAAAGAACGCGCTCTAACTCTATTGTCGTTGGTATCCCTATATACCGCGACTACACGCCTGCCTTTTTGACTTAGCGGGCGGGCTCGCGTCGCGATTGGGCGGCCGAGGGTGACTTTTCGCCTACTTGACTTACACCCATCGGCTTACTCCGCCCATCTCGCGACGTGACGCTGACTTTGTTACGCCTACTGCGTAAACGATATAAGCTTTGTTCGTTGATTTTAAATGCTTAATTGTTGAACTTACGTTAAAACTCGTTTAATATGTGGTTATACTAATTTGTTATTAGAATTAAATATAGTGTAGTAATTGGTTGAGATTACTTAAAAGTTATAACAATATTAAACCGCAATTTGTGTGTTTTGTTTAAGCTATCACAATGCCGTTAGCTAGCAGCATTGTGATAGCGTACGGCTTACCTAGGTACATTGTATTATGTATAGCAAGTAGCCTGTCTTTCAAAAGTATATTCCACAGGAGGTCGCATTTTAATAGCACATGAAATATTTGGCGTACCACGCGCACTCTCACTTGCAACGGGGTAGAGCTTGTCTAATTTGAAATGGCGCGCCCCACCACGTCACTATTTGATATAAATGAAAAATGTTGTACTGTAAATACGAGAAAAAGGCGCGTCAAGTAGACAAGCCCTACCTACATATTACTATCGTTAAATTCGTTCGTGTACAAGTGAAAAGGGCAATACGAATAACGAATATGACGAATTTCTATAGTCCATACTTTCGGCCGAAATATAGCAATCCAATGAATAAGTGCATCAACTTACCCAGGAAACCAGCGCCCGGTTGCTCTTCATGGCGGTCCGCTGGGTCCGCTGCCTCGCGCCGTTCCAGGCGCTGGCGCCGGGTGACCAGCTGGTGCTGCTGCGCGCGGCGTGGAAGGACCTGTTCCTGCTGCACCTGGCGCAGTGGTCCGCGCCCTGGGACCTGGCGCCGCTGCTGGCGGCCCCCGCGGCCAGGTCCCGCCTGCCGCCCGAACCGCTGGCGGACCTGGAGTTGAATACGTTACAGGTGAGATCTAGTTATGTCCAGGATAAAACTGCACAGTTTGGGTACAGAAGACGTGCTATATATTAATAATATGTTGATCTTCAACAAATGTATAAATTATCTGAACTAATATTATAAATGCGAAAGTGTGTCTTTCTGTCTGTTACCTCTTCACGCTCAAACCGCTGAACCAATTTTGCTACCGACCGATACGAAGGATTTATCTTTTTTTTTTTTTTTGGTAAAAAATAAAAATCGATTTAAAATAGAACTAAAATCTTCATTTCAAATTCTTCCGGTTATTAGAGCTTAGAATAAGATATTTTTATATTAATTCGTACTTAGGTGTCTCCGAATCTTTACCACATCTTACTGCAATGCATAAAAATCGTTACCTAAAACACTGAAAAAAATGTCACCGTTTTCCACAAATGCAAATTTCCCGCTTTCAGGAAATCCTGTGTCGGTTCCGGCAGATTGCGCCCGACGGCAGCGAGTGCGGCTGCATGAAGGCCATCGTCCTTTTTTCGCCCGGTCAGTTACACTCAAATATACCTCTTTGCACTCATATTCTGCTAAGTGATTTTAACATTCGAATGGAATCATAAGCAAAATTTTTATTAGAAAAGGTTAACTTTTGAATTGTAAAACCTCAGTTGATTGATTAATAAGTAAGAAATAAAAATATAATAACTTTTAAATTATTATAAAATCTCAATGATTTGAAAATACGTAACAAAGAAAATAAATTTGTTTGATGTACAAAAACAAGTATTTGCTACATAATAGGTACTACGCACGTAGCGCTACGCGGCCTACGGCCTACGAGCTACGGCGTAGTCGCAGCTTCAGTTTGCTACGTATTTTTTTCCAGTATCAGATTTTTTTCAATTTCGATACAAGAGTAGATCTAAAGGTACTCCCAGACAGAAGTTATATAACGTTATAAAACATTGTGTAACACGATAAAATTTTATGACATCGTGTAACATACGCTACAACATGTCAAAAAATAAACGTGTCTTTTGTTATAATTTGTTAAGAAATGTTATACAAAAATGTTATCTAACGTTTTATAACTTCTGTCTGGGAGCATCTTTAGAATATAAGTTACAGTAACTTATAAATTCTTTTCTTTACAATGATACAATGTATTAGAAGATCGCAAAATCTTCGCGGTGTATGTTGTCTCAAACATTCCAAATAATATTGAGCGTTTTTGAACAGATACACCGGGTCTCAGTGAAACCCAGCCAGTGGAAATGCTACAAGACCAAGCTCAGTGCATACTCGCCGACTACGTGCGGACGAGGTACACGCGACAACCTACACGGTACGTTTTTTTTTATTACTGCGATTTTTTGAAAACATGTTTTGTTTACAACACTGCTTTCGTTGTCTAATGGCAGCCACATATACTTGCAATTAATTGTTTCGATACGTCGTAAATGAACTGAGCTTTTTATGAGAGCATCACAGAAGAGAGAACAAGTTTATTTGAGACCAAACGATTTTCAAAAAGATCAAATTCAAAACGCTCCGTCGCAAATGAGCGTCGACTCGTCCTAAAATGAATGTGCGAGTTGCGACGGTTCAATTTTGGGCATTTTTGTCTTTTATTCTGCATCCCTCATAGAGTAAAAAGTCGGAACAAAAATGAAACATAAGAATCGAATGGATTCATGACAGCTCGGCTAAACACCTTTGAGCTTTGTGTAACTACTTGCCATGAAATATTTTGTCCATAGCAGCTAAGGCTTCAGTCTCGAAATCAGCGGGCAGCGGGGCAGGAGCAGGGCGCGTGACCAATTAGGTAGGTACGGACAGCTTATCCATATAAATCTGTACACTGTCACGCGCCGCCGCCGCCCCGCTGTCCGCTAATTTCGAGACTAAAGCCTCAGACATTTCTCCAGTTATTCACGAACTAAATTATCATTTATTTTATTTATTTATTTTAAAAACTATAAAGAAAATTCAATCATAAACTTAATCTAATACAGTGTAACATAAACCATTACTGGTTTTTCCGCACACTGTCATTCGTCTTCGACAGCTCTTTTTATACAATAATGCTATATATTGTAGTGTTTAATCTAATTGGACACTTATTAAATAATCAAATATAAATATCGTTGGATATTCTAGATTCGGTCGTCTACTCCTGCTGCTGCCGTCGCTGCGCGCGGTCCGGGCTCGGTCAATCGAGCTGCTGTTGTTCCGCGACACGGTGGGCGACGTGTCGGTAGCGACGCTCCTGCACGACATGTACCGCATGCAGCCCGCGCCCGCCGCCTTCCCGTCCGCCACCATCACTGACTGCTCCTCGCCGTAACTTCACCGTTAGCTCTTTACGGAACTTTATTGCTGAGAGCTCTTCGTTCCATCGCTAGCTGTTCCGCGACACGACAGTCTAACAGTTATTACTGACTACTCTTTGCCGTAATATCAATTAATATAATATATGATTCCTCGCTATAACTTCATAATTAGCTGCTCTTTGCGTTACTTTATTGCTGAGAGCGTAACTTCATTACTGACTGCTCCTCGCCGTAACTTCATCACTACCTGCTCTTGGTTATCTTTATCACTGAGAGCCCAACTTCATTGCGCGCTTTTATATTTTTGGACGTGACGGTAATATCGTGAACATTCGCGGCAAAACGATAGCACAGGGAAGTAATATGTATTTAAGGCCTATAATGGTATATTATAAGAAGACGATTTTAAATTTTCGTCAACGAGAACCTTATAACGTGCACGTTAGAGGCCAAAACGACGTGTTCACTCTTCTGTACCGCACAAAACGTCCGCGGTGCGTAAAGGGGCTGGAAGTCGGTGTCCACGATAATTCGACTTCCAGAATTATAAAAGGCTTATGTTTAAACGATGCCCAAAAATGTACCTAATTACTACCAATAAAATTCGAAACGATCACCAAAATGGATATTTTGATCACCAAATTACGTTTCCTAAAATATTATCAAATGAATGCTATTTTTATTATTATTTACTGCCATAAAAATATATGGACGCCTTTAAAATTAAATTCCGACTAAATATTATATATTATTGTCACTAAATACGTGTTACCAATATTTTAAGTTCACGAGTTTTAATTTGGTAGTTTTTGGTAGGCTAAAAAAGCTAACGATCGCTAGATTTTTTTTTTTATTCCAAATAACATACTGGGATTCCCAAACATAGGTCACTTGTTTATGGCTTGTGTTTAAGCGCCTGCCAGAAATGCACCTATTTTTAACCGACTTCAAAAAAGGAGGTTATCAATAATTTCGACGCGTATATGTAATATGTATATTTCCAGAACTGCCCAGTTTTCGTATAATATGTTAGTCTATATCAGGGTCTGAACAAATGTGCCAAATTTTAAAGTGTATGTGTGTTATGTATGTTTTATGTTTGTGTTCGCATATCTCTGGGACTACCAGTCCAATTTCAGTAATTCTTTTTTCGTTTTACTATGTATTGTTCTGTGTTCAACTTTGAGAGTAGTGCAAGTTTCATCAATTATTATTATTGTATTATTATTATCTATCAATAAATTCGACATGCAGCGTCTGAACCCAGCCTGCCTAGCATACGCCAAAGAGATATCTCACTCTACATGTTTCTCGATGTTTGATAGTTTGTATCTTCATCTCTATTGACCCTAGCATGACAAACATTTTTTCTCGCGTAGATCTATCATCGAAATAACACATTTTTATAGAGTTTTGTCAAGATAATGTCGAGATTTTGACATTATAAGACGAGTAGTTTTTAATTATCTCGAGAGTGAGATATCTCGTTGGCGTATGCTAGGCAGGCAGGGGCACGTGGGCGCGGGCGGTCCAATAGCGGTATTAGCTGTTTCTCTAAAGTAATAAAGTATTGTCTTATACGTTTTCAATACATTGTCAGAACAATGAATAAGGATATGAACAGATGTTTAACAATGTCTAAAAAACTAGCATGGTAATAGAATTTGAGTATGTAACCTGTTGTCTACGAATTACGATAGATTTATTTATCTTGATTCTTGATTATGTGTTTCAGAATATATATTGTGTAAACGACTAGAAAATATGCAATAAGCATATCTACGCGTCGCGGTGATGCCTGAATTGACCCTTAAAGTCCTACATTAAAGTAGTATATTGTGTTCAATATTTATTTTGGTTTTTAAGGTTTTTGGTAGTAATATGAATTTTTGTGTAAGACATTATTTGGTGATCAATTTATCCATTTTGGGAATCAAAAAGAATATTTGTACATTTGTTTATTTATTTTGGATCATAATATGATTTACTTTAGGACATTATAAAGTCAATTTAATTTTTTTGGTGTTATTTATTTTATTTGGTGCTTAGGCTTAGGATCTTTAAAATATTTTCGGTATCGTTTAAATTATACCCATTATAAAAGCGCACATTACCGACTCCCCCTCGCCGCGCCGTAACTTCATCGCTATAGTATGATCCTAGCCAAATCACTAACTGCTCTTCGCTCTAACTTCAAAACTGAGCGCTCTTTGCTCTAACTTCATCAGTGAGCGTTCTTCGCTGTATTATATCACTGACTGCCTCCTGCCGGAACTAAAATAACAGAGCTCTTTAAAGCCACGTATACACCAGCAAGGAGTATCCGTGGCTGAAGGTATGTGATGAATGATGATGATGATGATGAGACAAGGCACAGTGATAATGTCAAATATCAATCGAGGTTGACAGCGGCGGGGAGGACGGCCCGGGGGTGCTGTCTGATCACAATCTGTTCTTTGTTACAGATTCATCACAAAAGCTCTTTGATGTAACTTTATTAGCTCTTTCTTTTAACTCTACATAGGTACACTGTTTTTAGAAACTTTATCACTAGTGCCTACTTCCCTACTATAATTTCACCAATACTGAATTCGTCACAAGAGAAATTATTTAAGTATTGACATCGTTGATTGGCACAATATATGGAGTGGAGCAGGGTTCTATTTTAGCCCCTCAATCTATACTAATATTGTAAATGCGAAAGTATCTGTCTGTCTGTCTCGTTTTCACGCCAAAACTACTGAACCGATTGTAATGAAATTTTGTACACAGATAGATAGAGAAAGGACATAGGCTACTTTTTAACTAGAAAAAGGGGTTGTAAGGGGGTGAAAATTCGCGGGCAACGGCTAGTATAATATAAAGTTGAATTTTTCAAGCCTAAGCCCTAAGCAGTGACTTCGCTCCACATGAGCAATGAGCATACGTTCATAGGTCTTTAAAAATAACAAATAAGAATGCGTTTGAATCAGAGTATAATATCCAGAAACGTTGTAGGTGAAGATTTAATATTATGGTAATGTGCTAACTATAATGTAAAAATATAATATTGTAAAGAATAACTGCATTAGTTTATAAATTATATTAATGAAAATTTAAACTTCTAAGTAGACTGCATATACCAACTCATTGGATACTATATACTAGTCCATTACTAGTCACAGAATCTAGTCAATATTTTTTCTTTTAAAATTGTACATTATTATTACATATAAATTATATAATAATAATTAATGTTATCATAATTTGTCTTTATGTAAATAATTAATTAAAATGCAAGAGGCTGTAAAATGCTTAAAATATTTATTGCATGATTAAAAATTGTTTTATTTATTAAATTATTGTCATGATTTAGAAATTATTTTCTTGCTCCTTATTTAGGTCTCGTATGTTTTAACTACTGCTTTCTTAACTTGTGAAAAATAAACATTTAACAGTCACAATTAAAACAACTTGTATTATAAACTATTTATTTGTGCATTTTTAGTCTGACACATTGACTTTCCCAATAGAATGGATGGCTTCAACATCGGACAGATCCACTGCATCATCAAGATCTGGTTCAACAACTTGTGTTGGTGGTGCTACTTCTTTTTTAGGGGCTTCTCGGGGGAAATCTAATTTACTCCAAGCACCGGGCTCGCCCTTTTTAAGCTTAATCTCTACTTTTGTAGACAACATCGAAGCACTGCTCTTACTTACATCAATTACCTAAAAAAATATAGAAATTAAAATAATGAATTGATCATTACTTAACAGAAATCAATATAATTATCATTATTATAATATTATGTGCAAATAATCTTACCCCTCTCAGTTCTAGGTCCAATTCAAAAGCAGCATTGTCTTCTTCAGTAAAAATTAATTTTGTGTTTAAGCGAATAGGGTTTATTTTAACAAAGCTTGCTGTAGGATTGTACTTCTTAGCATATACACTTATAATGACATAGTCGGGAGTTTGGTGCCAATCCCAGCGACATTTCACTGTACCAGAAGGTGCACTCTAAAAGTAAATAATAACATTTTATATTATTTACATCACATACTAAATATTGACCTAGGCCCTGTAAAATAAATTTTATGATCACAAATAGTACACACCTCTTTGAGCCACTTATGATTTCCAGTTGTGCAACCTGGTTGACTGAGAAAGGTGTTAAAATCGGTTGTGCGTTTCTGACAGCAGGACCAAAATTTCAGACCCTCATGGAAAACAGGACACCCTGGGTGATATGTGCACATTGAATTGTTACTCTGTGGCCCTTCGTAAGACACGTTACATCCACCGTTCTTGCATGTAGTTCCAATTTCTATGGCTCCACTGAAACAAATGTGAAATGTTGCCATTTCAAAAAAGAAAATTTTTCAATGATAAATATATTTTTTATTTCAGGCAATCATGAAACAGTACAGTAATTACCTTTCAGAAGATTTTGCAGTCTGTTGTGCACTCTTGTTGACAATATCTTTAAGTGAATCAGCAATACGGGCTTCTAGGGTTACCAGTGGTGTGTCAAATGGTGGTCTCACAAGCTGAGGTCCTACTATTGGTGCTCTCACTTCTATCACCTCTTTTTTATCTAACTCTTTGTCTAATGCCTTCTTCTCTGGCTCTGGCGGTTTCTTTAAAAATACAAAAACGGTTAAGATACCTATCACACATCTATAGTCGGGACATTTTAATAGGCCACATTTGACAGTTCATCAAAATTGTACCTGGTAACTTTATAGCGACGTACATAAAAAATAAATATTTTCGTTTTGTTATAACTGCACAATTGATTAACTTTTTTCAATTACGATTACATATTTATTGTAAATATGACCGATACGAATTATTTAACGATTTGCTTTTACTGATAAACAATTCTAAACGTAATAAACAAATTCTGATCTTCATAATTGCACGTCGTTACAATGTTACGTCAGCCGACCTTTTTTCTTTTTAAACTCTAGGGAAGTTACCCTAAAAATCGAAAGCGAATAAATAGTATCGATGCATTGATTACTTTTAACGAAATATCCCAATAAATTAATAAGCACGCTGTGAAAAGCAACACATATTTATGTGAAATGAATAATGATAATACTACATTCAACAGTTTTTATAATTCAAGCGAATAAATGCATATTTTTTTGTAAATTATGTACTTTTATTATTTTTCTCCTTGAATTTGCAAAAGAAAAAGTAATAATGGGACAGGAGTTTGTTTCAAACGTATAAAATTATAAATATTCAAATATAAATATTCGTTTTGGTCGATGTTTTTACGCAGTTCACTTCACTATGGAGATTAATCTGACAGATGTGAAATGTGGCCTATTAAATTGCCCCGACTGTAAGGCTCTAAACACACTAGACTGAATTACGCCGCGTTTCAAACTCATACAAAATACGGGCGGAACGCGAGAGACGACACACTATTCCGTCGCGTGTTTGTATGCGTTTGACATTTGCGGCGGAATTTACGCCGGCGTAATTTAGCCTAGTGTATTTAGACACTTTTACACAAAAATATACTTATTTTGTTAGAATCAACCTACAGTCTGCAATAACTAAAAATATTATATTATACGGGGATAGTAGAGTAGTATGATTTATGTGATGTGATGACACAAATTAAGCCTTTAGGTATTATTTTGATCGGTTATTTAAAAAAATGTTTATTAGAATTTTAACTAATTTTAACTAATCAAATTCTCTGAGGATGTGATTCGGTTTGACGTCAGTGTCAATCTGAATCACACAGAGGACACATAAAAGCGGATGGCCGGATGGCTCATGAGCAATAATTGTTTTTACCCACAAAAATCAGGAATTGAGATACTTATAAATGCAATCTTGTACTTTAGATCATACAAAAATAAAAGCCTGCATTCATATCTCAGTACTTGATTTTTTGTGGGTGAACTATAAAGTTAATATGTATACCTAGCGGAATAAAAGCAAAGAAGCTGTCAAACGAAACCAAAATTAATTTACATCTGTGTGTAAAAATGTATATGTATACACTTACACAAGCATCTTTCTATGAGATTAAATTGTCAACGTGCCGATAAGTGCCGACTGGACATAAAAAAAGAGTTCTGCTGTCATGTATCACAATTCACACGTCTCTTTTTACGTTACTGATAGTGACATCTCGCTTGCTCAGGCCTTTGTTTCTCTATTCCGCTGGGTATTTAACTTTATGGGTAAACCATTGAGATGTATGGAGTTGACACCGCAACGCAGTGCTTGGTCACATTCAAGAGACGCTATATGGTCTCAGTGCACTTAGTCGGCCGCGAGCTCTTCTGCGCACTTGACGTATGACAATTATAAAAAAAAAAAACAAAATAAAAGTCACAGAAATGCCTTGGTGTGTCTTAGGATATTGTAAAAATAATCCAAAAAACACTTTCAAATACGACGGCATAACATTTCGTCGGTTAGTATTCTTATTTAATCCTTCAGGCCCCGCGCGAGCACCGGTGATCGCGACAACAATAGAATACAATAGCAATTCCTGGAATTCCGACTGAAGTATTAATTATTTTCAATTAAAATACGAACATTCAATTACTAGGCGAAGACGCGCGCCATTTCGCATTGTCATAGAGTAGTAGATTCAGAGGGGAATGTAGGCAGAATACAGATATCTATGATGAGACGACGATGAATGAAGTATTCACGTAGACGAGTTTGTATTTTGGTTTATATTATTATAAATACGGTATTACGTGTACATTATACATGCGTACATTATAATTGTATTTATAAATATATAAGTTGAATTTAGTAAGTATGTAGTGGACTTTGGATCTATACTTATTATAATATAATTATTATAAATGCGAAAGTTTCTGTCTGTCTGTCTATCCGTCCGTCTGTCGGTTTGTCCGTCCATCTGTCTGTCTGTCCGTCTGTCTGACCGTCCGTCTATCTGTCTGTCTCTCTCTCTCTGTCTGTTACCTCTTCACGCCTAAGCCGCTGTAACGGCTTTGCAAAATTTTGGTATGTAATACTTTGGTTTTTAAACGACTTCCAAAAAAGGAGGTAATACGTTTGGCTATATTATGCATCCTCTATCAGTTGTATCACGGGGAGTGCTCTGAGCACTCATCACCTTGTGATGGTCTTCCACCGTGCGTTTTTCGCGTAATTTTCTTCCGCGCACTGCAAAACTGTGGAACGAACTATCGCCAGAAGCATTTTGAGAAGAAGGCATATTCCCACGCATCTGCAGCTCTTCTGACGTTACGTTTGCCCCGTTATTTTATACTAGATGTTCCGCGTGGCTTCGCCCGCGTAAATTAAGAATGTCACGGAAACCGTACATTTTCCGCTAAAAAAGAAGCTTTTGTCCTTTCACGTGGTCTATTCTTCATGTGTGCCAAATAACATAAAATTGCTAGTGGTTCGTGAAATAAGCCCTTTAAAATAATTTTCCCCGTTTTTTCACATTTTCCTCTATTTCTTCGCTCCTATTAAGTTAAGCGTGATAAAATATAGCCTATAGCATTTCTCGATAAATGGGCTATCTAACGCTGAAAGAATTTTTCAAATCGGACCAGTAGTTCCTGAGATTAGCGCGTTCAAATAAGTCCTTTCAAATAATTTAGCCCGTTTTTTCAACATTTTCCTCTATTTCTTCGTTCCTATTAGTCTTAGCATAATAAAATATAGCCTATAGTCTTCCTCGGTAAATGGGCTATCTAACACTGCAATAATTTTTCAAATTGAATCAGTAGTTCCTGAGATTAGCACGTTCAAATAAGCCCTTTCAAATAATTCCCTCCCGTTTTTTCCACAATTTCAACTATTTCTTCGCTCCTATTAGTTGTAGAGTAGTAAATATTTCTTTTTTCTTCGCTCCCATTAGTTGTATAGTAGAAAAATATAGCCTTTCTCGATAAATGAACTATCTAACACTGACAGAATTTTTCAAATCGGACCAGTAGTTCCTGAGATTAGCGCGTTCAAATAAGCCCTTTCAAATATATTTCCGTTCCGTTTTTTCCACATTTTTCTCTATTTCTTTGCTTCTATTAGTCTTAGCATGATAAAATATAGCCTATAGCCTTCCTCGATCAATGGGCTATATAAAACTGAAAGAATTTTTAAAATCAGATCAGTACTTCTTGAAATTAGCGCGTTCAAACAAACCAACAAACAAACTCTTCCGCTTTATAATATTAGTATAGATAAAAAATCTAATTAACTTCTATGTCCTTGAGAAATCGTACTTGATGTTGATTAGTGAAAAAACCATGCCTATATTTAGCGACTTGTAGTTGACTTAAAAGTTGGATTTCACTTAACTATTTTTAACGAAATCCAATTCTTTAGTCATGCAGAAATAAACAAAACTTTGTTTGTATTCCCCTATTTTAGATGAGTCGCCATATTGGATGTAGAATGACATTACATTCGTTTTCGAGTTATTCTCAAAAAGTTCTTTCATTTAATATCCATACTGTTATTATAGGACGGCATTTATTTATAGTGATGTCACATACTGTATCGTGCATTGTCATTCAAACCAAACATGTATACAAAATTTCAGCTCAATCGGTTAAAATGTACTCACAAACTTACTTCAAAATTGAGTTCAAAAATTCCACCCGAATATAATAAAATCAATAAAAGCTTTTAATAATGTTTAGTAAAAATATTTCTTTTATTTTATCCACTTTCAAATAGAGTTTGCCTTCATTCGAGTGTAGGCATAAAACTTTGTCACTTCTGCGGTACTGATCTATAGCCATCACCGCCCCGCCTCTCACCCTGCTCATTCTTCAAGTGCGACATGTTTTTTGTTGGCAATAGCAACTCCATACATCTCAATGGGGTAAACACATTAACCCTTCATGCCCCATAAGCTCACCGATGAGCGAGACACAATAGAATAACAATAGGTTTCCAAGAATCCATGATCAAAGGATTAATACTAATTATCAGTGTCCATTATTTACTTATTCATTCATTTATGACATACATTCATTGGTCCTTTCATTTATTTATTTAACATACCACATTTGAGTGCTTCGACTGTGTGCATCCTTTGATATTTAGGAATTCAGTGAAATCAACACTCTTTTTGTTGCAACAAGACCATCCTTTGTAGGCATCGTGGAACACAGGTGATCCAGGATGATGACAGCACTCATCTAAAAATAAAAATTTCAATCTATAAAAAAATGTAAAGTTACAACACAAGTCAGTAGCAATATTGTCACAAACTACATAGGGATACTGAGAAAGTGTACTGTTAAATGTACATTGTGGTTTGTGTGTGTTTCACGTGGAAAATACTAGAAAATATCAGAAGCTTTGCTAGTAGTTTACAGTGTTCTAGAAAAGTCGTTACCTTTGTCGTTATCATTGGGATTAAAAAGCTTTCCACATCCTCGGTTGTAACAAAGAACAAGATCCTTATTTTCAGGCATTTTTAAGGAACCTATTCTGGTTATATAAATTGGTTTTGATAAAAAATATCACAAACCAAGAGAATATAATCACTACGTTGTAATCACAAATTGCATCCACGCTCGCGGCTCTTCTTCTTCTTCTTCGTGGGCTGCCAATGTCAGAGTCAGTGTTGTCACACCGAATTTTCGAAAATCAGTAGACGTCATGCCAAAAATTGGTAGAATTAAGTAGATGTTAGACCCAAAAGTTGGTAGATCTACCACCCTCATATCAGCAAATTTTTTAGAATAAAAAACGCTAGTTTATCCATAGAGAGAGTTTTATTGATATTGTTTATACATATTTTTATTGAATAACTAGATGTTCCGCGCGTTCGCCCGCCTAATATACGAATGATACGGAAACCGTACATTTTTCCGCAAAAAAAGAAACCTATGTGGTCTATTATTCATGTGTGCCAAATAATATAAAAATTATTCCAGTAGTTTCTTAAGATAAAAAAAGTGTGTCAGCTCCGACGCACGACTGGAGTTTACTCCTTAAGTACGAGTATCTAACCATACGCAAAAAGAGTTTATTCAACTGAAAAAAGATTAATATAATATGAAATCAGATGTTCCGGCAATATTATCTACGCCCCTTTCTGCCATAGTTATTTCAAAATATTTTTTTCTCAATTCTAAGGCCAGAATCGAATAGAGGAGAAAATTCCAGGAAGATCAAGCCGAAGAAACTCATATCCAGGATAAATAGTTGCCGAGTTACAAGCATTCAAACTTTGACATTGACAGCTCGGCAACTGTCAAACGTTGAACAAAAGCGGCCATAACTCAGCTTCTAATAGGCCTAGAGGAACGGAGTTTCTTCTAACATCAAAGGCAACACTTCGGCTACCCCCTCCCTGAATTTGAACTAAATCAGAGACATCTTTTTTTTCTCAATTCTAAGGCCAGAATCAAATAGAGGAGAAAAATCCAGGAAGATCAAGCCGAAGAAACCCATATCCAGGACAAATAGTTGCCGAGTTACAAGCATTCAAACTTTGACATTGACAGCTCGGCAACTGTCAAACGTCTTACTAAAGTAGCCATAACTCCGCTCCCAATAGACCTAGAGGAACGGGGTTTCTCCTAACATCAAAGGCAACACCTCGGCTACCCCCTCCCTGAATTTGAAATAATTATATTATTATATAATTATATTATTTTGTATGATATTATAATATAATTAAATAATATAATTATATTATTATTATATAATTTTATAATAATTTAATTATATTATATTATTATATAATTATATTATTTTATATAATATTATATTCCGATCGGTATCTTATGGTCCTTACCCTTATACCTTTATGGTCTTAATACACTCACAGCCAAATTAGAAAGTTTCCGTCGTCCAAAAACGTGACACATTTTCGTTACTTGTTAGTAGGTTTTACCCCTCGGATTTTTCTCATACCGGGCGCCGGAGTAAACTTCAATAATTTCATCCGTTTTTTCCAATTTGTCCTCGATTTATTCACTCCTATTAGTTTTAGCGTGATAAAACATAACCTATAGCCTTCCTCGATAAATGGTCTATCTAACACTGAAATAATTTTTCAAATCAGACCAGTAGTTCCTGAGATTAGCGCGTTCAAATAATCCCTTTAAATAATTTCCTCTCGATTTTTTCACTCTTTCCTCTATTTCTTTGCTCCTATTAGTATATATTAGCGTCATAAAATATAGCCAGCCTTCCTCGATAAATGGGATATCTAACATTGAAATATTTTTCAAATCGGACCAGTAGTTCTTGAGATTAGCGCGTTCAAACAAACTAACAAACTCTTCCGCTTTATAATATTAGTCGGACCAGTAGTTCCAGAGATTAGCGAGTTCAAACAAACAAACTAACTAACTAACTCTTCCGCTTTATAATATCAGTATAGATTTTAAATGTTCAGCACTCGGCTGATGAAGCAAACCTTCCAGTGTTGAGTGATTTTCTCTGACATGTCTTTAAATTGTTGAGGAGAACAGTCTCTCAACATTTGCACTGCTATGTGGAAGTGCAAGTACTTGTCTCACAAAGCAGGGGAACCATTGGGGACTGGTCTCTTTTTTTTTATTGTTGCAACATGTTTCCAAAAGACTTCGGGCTTAAGATCAATCTTTTAAATTTTTTGTCACCACTCTTGTAACATTTCGGACCGTTCACAGACTAATCTGCGTTTCGAAAGTGAGTGAACGGCTCAGAACAGCAGCAGCTCGTTAAATGCTGAAGGAAATGTTGTACCAAGACGACTCAATATACCAAAATGCTACCCGAGTAGCCTGTAACTTTTATTATTAATTCAAGTACGTTAACAATGATATGTTGAAAAATAGGTAGATTTGATACCGAAGTTGGTAGATAGGTAGAAGGGAGGTAAAATTGGTAGATCTACCATAAAGTTGGTAGATGTGACAACACTGGTCAGAGTGTATTGGATAGACTTTGCTCTATTTAATGTAGGTCTGGTGAAGCAACAAGGATATGGTTACTATGCTTATAAATTAAATTAATTTCAATGATATTCTACTAAATACAGATCTGTTACGTTCATAGGTACTATTTTCCGGCCTAAATTGCTTCCGAACAATTTTCAAATTCAATCGTCAAATTTGACAGATAAGTGAAACAAAAGATACAAAATGCCATTTACATAAAAGAGACAGACTAAATAAAAGACGGGCCAATTGGCCCGTATTTATGGCTTCACAACGCCGCGGTAGTAACATATCTGCTTTGTGATTTTTTTTAAATATAATACATTGATTATTAAATATTATTTACAATTTGATTCACCTAAAACAAAAACAAGTGTAAAGCCGGGTGTTTTCGTGTTTGCAAACATCATAACATGTTTGCAAAACAGAATAGGGGCGTGGCATAACAGTTTTTGTTAACAAAAACACATAACATGTTTACCGATACAAATGGAAAACATCCCCCGCATTCGCCTGCGGGGAGGGGAAACGGAGGGGAAAACAGATTACGGTATTGGAAATTGGAATCGTCACATTTTGTGGGTTTTGTGTTCTGTCATCTGTGATTTACTCAAAAGCTAGGCTAGGATGATGCTCAAAAGTTAGGTTATGTTTTGATTATTTCATACAATTTCATATCTGTTTGTACTTCAAATTAATTTTTGAAATAAATTGGAATCACAGAATCAATAAGTCATTTGAAATAAATGAACTTATTGATAAAAATAATTTTATAATAATAATAATAAAACAAAATCCACAGACAAATCAATAACAAAACAGAGCGCACCAGACGGGCATGTTTTGCTAACATGTTTTACAAACATGTTTTGCTAACATGTTTTGTTAGTAAATTGGCGCAGCGGACCCGGCTTTAGTAAAGGATTCACAAAATACAAATGTCAAATTGACATTGACAATTTGTTTTCAACAATATCAGAAAGTGACACTGACAAGACTGTAAGCCTGAGTCCTCTCCTCCTCCTGAGTCCTGACGACAGTTCAAAAATCGATTTTAGGTGAAAGCATGGTGAACCGTGAACCGTGAAACATGTTTTGTTCTATTTCAAAAATTGTGAGATACGCAATCACGATTCACTTCAACGATTTTTTTTTTACAAAAATGATTTTTTTTTTCTTCTCCACACTCTCGCGAGATTTTCGTGAGAATCTCGTGAGATTCTCATTTTATATTCTCCCGAAATTCTTCCGAGAGTGTACTAACTGCTGTGTGGAGCCGCGGAGCGGGCACCTTGAAGGCAGGGCTTCAAATAACGTTATTTTTTCATAACGTTATTGCTTCAAGGGCATATTTATTTATTTATAAATTCTTTATTTGCATTAAAAATTTAACAATATAAAATAACAAGAACAATATAAAGGAATAGCAAATAGGCGGCCTTACCGCTTTCAGCGGTTTCTTCCAGACAACCACAATATGATAACAGAAAATGTAAAAATGCTGAACTTAAACAAAAAATCTTATTATTAATAAAATATTATATGGTAATTTATATATTATAATATATATGTATATATATTACATACCATAAAATATCTAATAAACTACACTTTACATAGATATAAGAGGGTTAAAAATATAAAACATGTCTACAATTATATAATATACCTACTTATCAAAAATACATTAAAATAATAATTATTGTACCAAAACACTAAAAGTTTTACGTGGAGTGAGCCTGTTCTAGATAGTGTGTTTTTAAACGTTTTTTAAAGATATTAATTGATTCCGATTTTTTTATAAAATCGGGCAAGGAATTCCAGAGACGAATAGCGGAGATGGTGAAAGAAGAATCATAGAATGAAGTATTGTGAGAAGGAAACGCTAGAGTCAATTTGTTTCCAGAGCGAAGAATAGGATTGTTGTGACCAAGGAAATTGAATTTTACTTTGAGGTAGTTAGGAGTAGAAGGACTAAAAAGGATGTTATACAGTAAGTGAAGTATGTGAGAGTTTCGACGCAACTTGATCGGGAGCCATTCGAGCTGAATTCGATAATTTGAAACGTGGTCAAACTTTCGAAGGCCAAAAATAAAACGAATACACAAGTTTTGAAGGCGTTGAAGAGAAGAAAGAAGAATTTCGTTTATGTCACTGTAGCAGACATCAGCGTAGTCCAGAATAGGGAAAAGTAAAGTTGTAACAAGTTTTATTTTTGTTGCAAGTGGCAAAAAGTTGCTTAGTCGTCTGAGGGAAGCTGTGGCATTGTTCAGCTTTTTGCGAAGTTGTTGGATCTGGATGTTCCAGGAGAGAGTGCGGTCAAAGTGAACTCCAAGATTACGCACAGAGGAGCTGTAGGAAATGACAGTCCCATCGAGGACAATATTGGGCAAGGTGCTCCAGTCCACTTTCGCTATTAACTGTCGACTGCCGATGATAATACATTGTGTTTTGTTAGGATTAAGGACTAAGCCAAAGGCATTGCACCACCTCAAAATTTCATTTAAATCGGCGTTTGTTTGGGCAATACCTTTGGATAGTAAGTGAAGTAGGACTTGAGTATAGATCTGTAAGTCATCTGCATACAAATGATAGGAGGAGGAAATATGTCGAGAAACGGAATTAATGAAAATAGAAAACAAGAGAGGAGATAAGACACTGCCTTGCGGAACACCGGCAAAGATATCGCACCAACTTGACGATGTGTTGTCAATTTTGATACGTTGCCGGCGTCCCTGAAGGAAACTACGGAACCAGTTGAGCACGATAGGAGATAGGTTGAGTGAGCTGAGAAGAAGTAATAGTATATCGTGATCTACAGAGTTGAAGGCATCGCTAAAGTCTAAGAGCGTAAGTATAGTTAAAAGATGATTATCCATCCCCAGACGAATGTCATCAGTGATTTTCACCAGGGCTGTGGAGGTACTATGTCCGTAACGAAATCCAGATTGTAGCGGGTTTAATAAATTATGTAAATTAAGGAAGGACTGAAGTTGCTGTTGTACAGAACGTTCTAGAATTTTTGAAAGGAAAGGAAGAATAGAGATCGGACGATAGTCCGATAAACTTTTAGGATTCAGTTTTTTGGGAAGTGGAATAATATTAGCGCTTTTCCAGGAGGAGGGAAAGGAACCGGTAGAAAGTGAGTGATTGAGAATATGGGTTAGAACCGGAGCTAAAATGTCTAACAAGGGAACAATCATGTTTCGACCTATGCAATCACTGCCCACAGCCCTGGATGTGATTGACATAACAGCACTTTTAACTTCTGTAGTAGACAGCTCTCTAAAGGGAAAAGGAGCATAATCGGGAGAAGGTAAGGTGGACAGATTGTGTAAGGTTTGAGCCTTTTGGTGTGCATCGAAGATTCGTTTTGTATTAGCAAAATGGGAATTTAAGTGTTCTAGATTTATATCGGAAGGAACCGATGCTTTTGCATCCTTGCCAACACCCAAGGATTTTAAAAATTTCCAAACTTTGGCCTGGTCAGCGTTTTCTACCGAAGAATGAATATGGTGCCTTTGCGCATCCCTGCAAGCAGTGTTACAACGATTTCGTAGCTTATTGTAAAGTAACTTATCACATTCGGATTTAGATTTTTTAAATTTCGCTTTAGCTCTGTTTTTTCTATTAATTAATGTTCTGATTTCTTCAGTTAGCCATGGTGCCGGTAAGTGTTTGATTTTAATAGGTCGCAAGGGGGCATGTTGGTCAAAGAGTTCAGTAATAATGCTATTGAAAATATTTACTTTATCATCAATCGTCTGGGCGTTGAAAATTTCAGACCAATCAACATTATCTGCATCCGCGCGAAGATGATCTAAATTCATATTTTTAAATGCTCTTTGCATAATAACTTTGGGTTTAGCTTTAGCTGTTCGCCATTTGTACGATAGAAAGATACAATCATGATATGAAAAACCTTCAGCTGGGTGCTGGCCATGCGCGTCAACAAGGTGAGGAGACGACACAATCATCAGATCCAGGAGAGAGGGTGTGGAATGGGGATAGTGATGAGTGGCTTGTAAGGGCAGTAGATTAAGGTTAAAGGAGTTTACTAGAGAAGTTAGTTTTTTTGACCGGTTGTCGTCTTTAAGAAGACATGTGTTAAAATCTCCCATCAAGATAACATCGTCGTATAGAGGAGAAAATTTGTCAAGGATGTTGTCAAAAGAAGAAAAGTAATTTACGGAAAGATTAGGGCTATAAAACACTCCTAAAAGTAATTTTGAAAAACCATTTGTCACTTCTAAAAGAAGATGTTCCGTCTCATCAGCAGGTGGTGGTTGTGTAGAAGATTTAAGGATTTTATAGCCAATATTAGATCGGAGGTATATAGCTACACCGCCACCTGGTCTGCCAATTCGATCGTTTCTGATAAGTCGATAGCCAGGCAAGGAGTAGGATGTAGAGGACAGACAAGGTTTAAGCCAGGATTCGGAAACAAGGATAGCATGAACAAAGGATTGAGAATCAAAGTAATTGAGGAGTTCGGAGTAGTGTGCAGGAATACTTTGAGCATTTATGTGGATTAAGTTGAAGTTATTCTTTTTCATCGAGAGGTGAGAAGTAAGGGTAGTAAGCAATGGATTAGAAGAAGTACTGTGAAAGCTTTCATCGCCGCTATATGACTCAGAGCAAGAGAAGAAACTATCATCAAACGATAAATTTGACTGTGACATAAAACCCGTGAAGGTTTCCAAATGTATTAGTACAATGTAAAAATAAAATAAAATGGTGTAGGTAGGTATATGAACTTAAATATTATATATATACGTATATACTTAGATATATAAATAAATAAAAATAATAATTACAAAAGTTTATCAAACTTTTTCCGTCTTACGTACCAATCGACTTCGTTTACTATAAAAGAAGGTACGGCTATAAATAATATATACTCAAATTCACAACTTTTAAGAGTTATTTCTTACTATACAATAAATTGTAACAACAAATTAAATTAAATGACTTATAAAAAAAATTAAATGACTTATAACACTAATTAAGTAATGACTTATACCTCTGCTCATTACTGTTAAGTTTACAAACTGAATCGCATACAATCGTCAGAAAGTAACCAATTTCAAAAGTAAATACAACATAATCTATATAATTTGCCATTAATCTGTACAATTTAATATGATACAAATCAAACAATTAATAGAGCAAAGGTGTAACAACTAACATGACTTAGAGAAATAAAAATAAATTACCTACTTAATAAGAAGAAAACTTGACCCGAAAAACAAGGAGGAGAGCAATTGTCAAATGTCATCGTATAACTTTCTTTGACATTAATTGAAGGTCAAAAACTAAAAAAAGAAAGATTATTTACAAATTAATAAAGGTAATAATTATTAGGTAATTATTTACGAACGAAAGTTTGGCTAGTAGGCAGTAGCTCAACTAGCAAGTGCTTAGTTTAGGTTGGACGGTAGAAAAATACTTAATTACTTAAAAAGCTCAGGTTGACATATTTGGCTAATATTTTGTTGTCGTTTTCAATAATTAGCATACACATAATAAAACATAGCCCTCTTGTTTTTAAGTTATGTCGACAGTAATGTAAAAAAAAATATATTATAAATAGATAGATAGTAGCCTTGTTCGTTTGGCTCCTCAACCGCGCATGCGCGGCTTACGTGCGTTAACGTGACCGTCACACTCTAAAACACCGACCAATTTCTGTCAAAATCAGACAGGCATTCTAGAACATGACACTCACCTGACAGAAATTCATCGGTACTCCAGAACATGACACCCACACCGACAAACAAAAGAGCCGCATGCGTAGCTGAAAACTGAAACGAACAAGGCTTATGTAACACAATACCAAAAACTTCTTCTTCTTCTTCTTCTTAATACCAAAAACTATAGAATCGTAATACAAGAAGAAGAAGGAGAACAAATTTCAGTGTCAAAATGACATTTTCATTAATGACATTTACAGTTAGATATTAAGTAACTTTATCAGGGTAACTTAATCTGTGTATGATAAATTATTAATAACAGTGAATTATTGCGAAATCAAAAATAATTAGAAACAAAAGAAGGTTTATGACTTTAGGTTTTAAACTTACAAAGAGGGTTAACAGACTCAAACGTAAGCGAGATTGTATAGCAGTGTTACAATGAATAAAGTATCTAATTACTAAACAAACTAAGGTTAAAAATTAATATTTCAGTTAATATAAACAGAGCTTTTCAATGAATTTTATCAACACATTTCCTTAATGCATTGAGCAAACTTAATTTTTAAGGTGATACACAGTAGAACATAGTGACAAGTTATACTAATAAGAGTAATAGGCAACAATTTTTTAACAGGCATAGATAACGTTATGAAAATTAAACCGATACTAGAAATAACGTTATAAATGTATTTAATAACGGTAAATGTTATAACGTTATATAGGATTTATAACGGTAAATATATGTTCTTTGATAACGTTATAGTCCGTCAAGAAAGTCATGACAGGCGGGAATATTTTCTAAACGTAATCACGCTTTTAAGGTGTATTTTTTCTTTGTATTTTCACAGAGAACGCTTATTACATTTTAAATATGAGTGAGATTTGGTGCACCGTGCACGATCGCATACCTGATACCAGAAAATAACGTTATATTTACCGTTATTATTATAACGTTATTTTTTTGTAATGCCATAACGAAAAAATATCGTTTTAATAATAACGGTAAATATAACGTTATTTTACTTGATATCGTTATAAAAATAACGTTATCTGGCTACCATTATGAAAATAACGGTACGTAACGATATTTTTTCTGTTATTCGATAACGTTATGAAGCCCTGCTTGAAGGCTGAAGGTTCTCTGAAAATCTCGTGAGAGTGTAGAGCAGCAGGAAGCAGCTGCAGCAGGGAGCAGCCTTTTGAATCTAAAAGGGCCCATTCACGGCAGCCCGCCGTGTAGGACTGCAAATGGACATAGCTCACTGATTGGTTCACACTCGGTGTTTCCGGTCGTGTGAACCAATGAGTGAGCTATAGTCTAGCAAGAAAATCATGACAGGCGGGATTTTTTTTAAATAACATAAAAAATATGAGAACTTTATTAATTCGAGATAAAAATGTGCAAGGTGACAATATTTAAAATGTATGCATTCTCTGTGAAAATACAAAGAAAAAAATCAGGGCTTCATAACGTTATCGAATAACAAAAAAAATATCGTTACGTACCGTTATTTTCATAATGGTAGCCAGATAACGTTATTTTTTTAACGATATTTAGTAAAATAACGTTATATTTACTGTTATTATTATAACGATATTTTTTCGTTAAGTATAAACGAACAAATATCGTTACAATAATAACGGTAAATATAACGTTATTTTCTGGTATCAGGTATGCGATCGTGCACGGTGCACTAAATCTCACTCGCAGCCCACTTTTTTTGCGAGATTTGTGTGAAAATACAAAGAAAAAATACACCTTATAAGCGTGATTACGTTTAGAAAATTTTCCCGCCTGTCATGACTTTCTTGACGGACTATAACGTTATCAAAGAACATATATTTACCGTTAAAAATCTTATATAACGTTATAACATTAACTGTTATTAATGTCAATTTTTAACGTTATTTTTAATATCGGGTAAATTTTCATAACGTTATCTATGCCCTTGAAGCAGTAACGTTATGAAAAAATAACGTTACTTGAAGCCCTGAAAAAAATACACCTTATAAGCGTGATTACGTTTAGGCCGGCAATACACGTCAGATTTTTTCATCCGATAGTCTGGCCTGATTGTCTCATCAGACTGTCTGAAGGCACTCATGCCATACATATTTTGAATACCTATACACATCCGATCCGATAGTCGGATCGGACATCCGAGTCGGAAACAGCGCCAAGGCGTTTACGATTTTATTGTCGTTCCGATTGTCTGAAGGTGCGGTCTACATACTTTTGTACGGAGACCCAATAGACGTCCGATTCTTTCTTCCGACTTACCAGTTGATTCTCTTGCATGACACTGAACGAACGTATCGCATGGTTGTGGTTCGGACTGACTTTTACTTGTAAACATTAAAAAATAAATGGAATCATGTAGGGTGAATAATATGCCTAATACCCAGCCTCCCTCCAAAGATGTTTCAACTTTGAATCTCTGTTTTTGCCACAATTGCAGTCTTAAAATATTGTTTTCAATACAGTTTTAGGTAGGATGATTAATCTTTATTATGTAATGGTCTTGTTAGATTGAGTTTTTTCTTCTTTCGCGTCAACATGAGCAAATATGCAATAAGTAACCGTAGTTCGTCGTCCATCTTTTCTTTCTGCTCCGTATGCAAGCTTACAGATAGCTCGAGAACGACTGAGTTCAGAAAAAGTCTGGCGCAAGAATCGGATGTGTATCGAGCAAATACGATCAGATTATCTGTTCAGACAAACGGAAACAAAATCTGACGTGTGTCTTAGAAAATTTTCCCGTGCTTGGTGCACACACAATTGCCGTGAATGGGCCCTTTAATAGGCGGTATCCGATAGTCGGATCGGTCGTGTATTAGGTATTCATTTAATGTATGGCACGAGTGCCTTCAGACAGTCTGATCAGACAATCGGGCCAGATTATCGGATGAAAAAATCTGACGTGTATTGCCGGCCTAAAACGGCCCATTCATTAACCTGCATTGCAGTCCGCCGTGCAACTTCCTCCGCGCAGTCCGCCTGCAAATTGCAATGTAGTGTTAAGGATAGTGAATGAGCCTTTTAATCGGCAAATATGAAAGGTTTTTGAGTAGCAAGAAGAAAGAGATGTAGAACGACATAACTGTCATCTTTGACTGTCATTTTATTTTCTTTGATAAAAGTTGGCAACAAAAATCGAAAAAGAAAAACTACTGTGGGCGTACAGCGTAATTTTTGTATTGGGAAAAAATCATTAAAACAAAAAACATTTATTTACAAGGAATTGATTTTTAGATCGTGCGTTAAATAATAATTGAGTGATGAGAAAAACAAGAAGAAACCGATATGTCACTTAATTGTATAAATAAAAAATGTAATTTATCCAAACCATCATAATAAAATAGCGAGAAATGAGAATGTGTTAAAATCACGCAGAATAAATAAAAGTGATTCACAACATGTTTCTACAAAAATCTATTTATTTTTGATCATCTGAACTTCTCATAATGAATTTGATGCGCAAATTACGTGGGGCTTCGGCCTCTACGTCTTCAGAATCAGCAGAGGCAGCTAGTTCTTCATCCCACGTCCAACTGGGTCTAATGCATCTGAAAAAATTATTTGCCGAATACACTCACCCTCCACAGCCACTATCCGAATCTGAGAAGGATGATAAGTTGTATAATATGTTGCCTCTATTTTGCAAGGTAAGTAAAACAGCTGATTTTATTTTGCAAAGCATATATTTCAAGTTGTGGTGCATCGATTTTACAATATTTAACAGGACAATTTTCAAAAGGTTTTTTAAATTTATTAACACCTCCGTGGGCAGCCGGCTGCCGCTTGGGGATTGATGGGTGAATAATTGTTACTTTATTTTCCTATAGGTTTTCGGTACCAGCCCCAGCAGTGATATGAATGAAAAATTTTGGGATATACTATCATTTTGTCAACAAGTTTCAAAATTAATGGTATCAGAAATAAGGAAGAGAGCGAGCAATCAGAGCACAGAGGCTGCTAGTTGTGCTATAGCAAAGTTTTTGGAAATAGAGAATTCCGAAGAGTCAAGTAATGGTTGGATGTTACTATCAACCCTAAATTTATTAGCAGCCGGGGACCATTCTCTTATACAGGTACTTTATATAGCTATATTAATTTTCTTTTTATATTCACAGAAGTATGTACATTACTTAATTTCTTTTACAATTTTTAGGTCATGACAACAGCGGCTATTCCCTCAACCTTAGTCAAATGTCTATATTTATTCTTTGATTTGCCGGAAATACCTGAGTCTGAAGCAGATATCCAGGATGATAACAGTGAATTTACTCCTAGAGAAAGACGAATATTGCTTCAAAAGATTTTTGTTCAGGTGAGTTTCAAATTTAATACTAATATTATTTTATTTATACTAATATTATAAAGCGGAAGAGTTTGTTTGTTTGAACCCGCTAATCTCAGGAATTACTTGTTTGATTTAAAAAATTCTTTCAGTGTTAGATAGCCCTTTTATCGAGGAAGGCTATAGGCTATATTTTATCACGCTAAGACTAATAGGAGCGAAGATATAGAGGAAAATGTGGAAAAAACAGGGGAAATAATTTGAAATTGCTTATTATCTTAAGAACTGGAGCAATTTTTATGTTATTTGGCATAGATAAAAAGTAAACCACATGAAGGATCATAGGCTATTTTTGTCTGTCAATTTGTCTGTGAAATTCTTAAATATGCGGGCGAAGCCATACGGAACGTCTAGTATAATATACTTACTTTTTGTAGGTACTTGTGAGACTATCCAGTCACCCATTTCCCTGTGAAGAGTTGGCAAGGAAAGATGACTTAAGTTTGCTCTTCTCTGCTATTACATCTTGGTGTGCTCCGTATAATATTATGTGGAGAAAGTCTGCAGCAGAAGTGCTGATGACATTGTCTAGACATGGATTAACACCAGCTGTTGTGCAATACATACACAGTAAGTTTATGTGTATACAACTATACATGTAGTGATTCATACACAACTAAAGGTCACAGAAAAAAATTATGCATATTATAATTCTTTAATCCTTCAGGCCCCGCGCGAGCACCGGTGATCGCGACAACAATAGAATACAATAGCAATTCCTGGAAATTCCGACTGAAGTATTAAAAAAATAAAACTTACATTTGCTATAAGTATTTATATCTCTAGTAATTAGTATTAACACTTTTCTACCGTAATAATATAGTTTTAAATTAAAGTTGATGATAAAACCAACAGTACCAAATAATTTGTGTTAACAATCGTGATTTTTAACTTACAAAATACAGCTTTATGCAAAATATGTTATATTATGGTAATATATACTTCTACATTCCGATCTTAGCTGGAAGTTGTTAGTTTGTTAGAACAATATTGAGCCTTGAGGTCTATTATTTTTTCAGATAAAGGATGTGTTGCATTGTGCATAGAAAATATGCAAAAAATCCCAGAATTGACACCATTAGAGGTATGAGAGATTGTTTTTCTAATCTTATTTACTTATAAAGAATTTTGAAAGTTATGAATAAACAAAATGTTTTTCTAATCTTATTTACTTATAAAGAATTTTGAAAGTTATGAATAAACAAAATATATATTTTGGATTCAATATCTTAATTCATTCTGTATTTGAAACTGATAGAATATTTGTAAACACTTTTTCAGGTGGTGGAGATGTTTGTAGCAGTGTTTTGTTTTCTGAAAGATTCCAGTGAAGTTAGTCAACTGCTCTTAGACGATTTCAGATCATGTCAAGGATATTTGTTCCTATCAGAATTTCTTCTAAAGTATGCATACAATTTATTATTTTCTGCATGTATTTATTTTTTTAATGCTAAGTGTTTATTGATTTGTATGCACGCTTTTTTATTTTTTGTTTTTTTTTTAATTTCATTTTTGTTATCACAGACATCAACATCAAGGTGACCCTGATCTATTGACTAATGGGTAAGAACTAAGTTGACTTGTTAATTAACTAGTCAAGTGAATAATAATGAAACCAAAAGTTTGAATTCCTATTTACCTAAATGTATACTAATTATTTTAGTGACAATTATTTCAAGATAAACAAGAACTTCTTTATATCAAATAAAATTCAAAATCATTTCTATGAAATTTAAAAACACGCAATTGCAAGGATAGTCATATCAAAAGATTCATGGTAACATATTACAGACTAAGCACAATATTATTTACTTTTTTTATCTAGATTATTTTTTGTTTATAATTAAGTATTCTACACATACGCTAGTTTAGATAGTAGAATATCAAGTTTATTTGCGTAACAGACAGTAAATTGTAATAATTTCGATACAAAATGTTTTTTAATACTGTTATTTGAAAGTGTACGCAAAAGTAACATTCTGTCTTTTTCTAATGTAGGCTGGAAGAGGAAAGAGTGAGCGGGACAGAAGCCAGGGCTGCTTTGCGGAATTTGGTTCTTATGATATCATCGCTCTGTGCTTGTGGGTTCTCAGAGCTAAGACCAACTCGGGCTAACACAGAACTATTCCAACTGCAAGGTTTTGTATTGCCTCAACCGTCAGCTGCGGGACAGGCTGTAAGGAATGTTCAAGCATTTCAGGTAAATACTCCGTTTTTGAAAAATAATAATTGTCTATAGGCGTAATATTGCTCATAATCTACAAGACATGAAGAAATAAAAATACGTTTTTAAATATTGGTGAAAAGATTTTTGTATTATTGATTTGTTTTTACAGGTTCTACAATCGGTGTTCTTAAAGTCCACATCCCCAGCTTTATGCTGCACTATTCTTGATGCGATTTCAAGCGTATATCACGCAGATAACGCTAATTATTTTATACTAGAAAACCAAAACACACTGAGTCAGTTCTCCGAGAAAATCTACATGAAAAATGGTGAAATACAAGAGAAGTTCTTTGAACTACTAGAGTTTATAGTTTTTCAGCTAAATTTTGTACCTTGTAAGGAATTGATATCGTTGTCGCTGCTGCTTAAAGCTAATAAATCAAAGAGCTGTAGTATTTTGTGTATAAAAACTCTTCTAAATATTCTTAAGTAAGTAATATTTGGTTACCCAAATGTTTTAACCCTCGCACTACGATATTTTAATACAATTTTTAATGTACTCCTAGGCACAACCCCATCTTCAAAGACGTATACCGGGAAGTGGGGATGCTCGAAGTTTTCGTGACTTGCCTCACGCGCTACGCCGTCTATCTCAAAGACAAACAACTCCTGGAGGAGGAAAAAGCTAAACAAGACGGCGACCGGATGAACGAAATGGCGGGCTCGCCGAAAGTTCCAGAGAGGAGAAAAAGGCAGTCGCGTCAGGATTCCCTGATCCAGGACCCGAACGCTGATACCGAGGAGGAGGAACTGGGGTCTCTCGTCATGGACGGTTTGACGGCGCTGTTGAATGGCAACGTCAACAATTGCAACGTGTTCCGAGAGTGCGGTGGAGCGAAGTGCGTACACGGCATGGTCGTACACGAGTCCTGTAGGAGTAAGGCATTGGGTAAGTGACCACCAAAGTGCTATAAGCTATTAGGGAAATAATTGTTATGCAGTGTTTTTAATTTTTATGTAACCAAATGACGTGTTAGCATGTTATCATAATATTATTATTGTCTAAACAAAGTATAACAACCTGCTTATGGGACTCCCCAATATAATGTAAACCTTGTCGCTAGTGCCATCTTATTTTATAGTGACTATACTTTGATCCAAGTAATCTAACATTAACATTCAAATAATCCTACTCAGGTGTGATTCGCGAGCTGATAGTGAGCGGTTCGGGCGAGGAGGACATGGCGGCGCTGCTGTGCGGCATGCACGCCGCGCCCGCCAGCGCCGCGACGCTCAAGCTGCACGTGCTGCGTGCGCTGCTCGTGTGTCTGCGTGACTCGCACCGCACTAGGACTATATTTAGAAAGGTTTGTTAATGATGTAGTCACAAATCACAACAAATATCACTATAGGAACATAGTTCTAAAGGGATATATTTTGCCTTCGAAAAAAAAAATTACGTATATAAACGTCATTTTTTGTTTTTGTATTGGGATTTTTTTATTTTGATAGGCTACTACTACTTACATACGAAGTTGTGAGTAACATTTTCTAATTTGTTTATTTATTCAAACTGGGAAAATTCTTGTTTCCAAGTTTGAAAAGTTTTTTTTTGTGGTTCACAGGTCAGCGGTTTCGTCTATGTGACCAGTGTGCTGGTTTCACTGGAAGGGAAGTTGAAAGGTGACGAACCAATGGACCGGGATATGTTGCAACTTATTCACATAGTGTTCTACACTATCAGTACAGCAATGAGATTTGAGCCGGCTAACGCAAAGTTTTTTCATCATGAGGTGATGTTAATTTTTAATGGGTAAAAGAGGAAAACAAACCAATGATGTAGTGTTGAAATCAATGATAGCAGTAACTTGTTATTCATTAAAAAAAGTCTATCTATTAGATAACATTGTTAAACATTTCACGATATTTTTCAGATATGTATGACGACGCTATATGAGACCATACGCCTGTTGGGCTGTTTCACCGACGATACGGAACTATTAAATGACACTGAACCCGGGGATCCAGAACTGTATGAGGTGTTTCATGAGATATTCACAGGAAACATTCTAGAAATGACGTTAGTATTCATCCATTCCTATTTAAGAATCAAATTGCAATGATAAAAAGTTATAATATTCTAATAATTAAGAATGATTACTCAGCCATAGCCCATAGCCATAGAGAACCAGAAAACTTTGCCTGACTAAATATCACTGATTGAACTTTGTCAGGTTTCCGGATAAAGTTCCTGCGGTGTTCGTCCACGCGTGTGTAGTGCTGCGGCTACTTTACGATGTGGCGTTGGACGCGTTCGACAAGCCGAATTTCTGCGGCTCGCTGGATGTCAAATCGCCCAGTTTGACGAGACAGGGCTCGGCAATCAATGAGGTAATTAGTTTAGAACTATAAAAAGTCCCACAGCTACCGTTCATTTTATAAAAGTACTTTATGTATGAAAATTAAGGTCTACAGACTATGTGGAATACATTTTAGTGCAAATCAGTCATTTAGCAAGCGACTATATTAAGGCTCCGTTAAGGTTTAAGGTTGTTCTTGTTGCATACAATTATTTCTTGTAAATATTGGGTTTTACTTGTTAACACATTTATTTACTTGTTTAGATCAAACCGGCTGGTCGCGCTACGTCGCTAAACTTGACGTCAGGTGGTTCAAACAATGAGGCGTGGATAGTACACTCGGGTGTCGTGATCGTTTTAGCCAAACTGTTGCCCGCCATGCCCCGCTCACCCGAGCACGAGAAACATGCGAGAGCTATTAGAGACTATCTCGCGCATGTTTTGAAGAGCCTTGTAAGGAGGTGTGTAATGAGTTTAGAGTGTATTCTTCACTTTCCTTTTTTGTGACATTGAACAACTTGTACTAAAGGTGCTCTCTCACCGGCAGCATTCGCGTGTAATTTAGCATTATAGATTCGTCCTTGAACATTACATTACAATACTACCTCCCTAAATGACGAGCATTCGCGTGTAATGTAACATTATAGATTCGACTTTGAGCATTCCATAGCAAGTTGACTTCACTGTCACATAGCATTGATGTTACAATTTGTATCAAGACATTACACATTGTATCATTACAAGGTGCACCATGCAATACTTTTTGTTTCAGTGAACGCAATCAGCAAGTAATGTGCGGCGCCGGTCTGGCAGGCGTGGTTTTGCGTGTGTGCGGGTGTGCGTTACGGGCGGAGCGTCATCCGCTTCACGCGCCCGCCATGTACGTGCTCGAGCGTCTCGCCGCGCACGCACTGCGTCCGCATGAGCTCAGGTATACATTTTGTCATTTGTTAAATGACAAGGTTAAAGACAATAAATTAGTAAATACTGCTTGAAAGGATTATTAACAGTAAAGTGTTTACGTTGTGTCCAAAATTGATGCACAAAATAAAAGTACCGTTTCTG
This sequence comes from Lysandra bellargus, assembly GCA_905333045.1. Taxonomy (NCBI): domain Eukaryota; kingdom Metazoa; phylum Arthropoda; class Insecta; order Lepidoptera; family Lycaenidae; genus Lysandra; species Lysandra bellargus. The sequence goes on from HG995326.1 coordinate 8,894,730, forward strand.
TGATAAATTGATGTGTTTTTTTAATCTAGTTTTTCTTTTAGGGATTTTCTTCGAATGGGCAATCCGTTGAACTGCCAAGCTCCCGAGCCCGGGCAAGTGTGGCAGCCAGGTGGGCCAGTGCCTCTTACGAGAATCAAAACATTAGTGTCTATGACCACTCCTCGCGATTACAGGTAAAATATAGATCTTAGCAAAACGATGATCAAGTAATTAATAAAAATAGTCTAACAAACTAAAAAATACGCTTTTAGCACCCACTAAAACTACAAACCCTTTCATTTTCAAATAGCCAATCTGCCATGTTGGATTTAGGTCACGTGACTATTTCGCATTCCTGACAGCAAACCTACGAATAATAAAAACTAAGGAAGAGTAACTCCGTCAAAAAACATGCTCCAAATTACTTGTCACAAAAGTGTACCTTAGGTACACATTTCAATACATTTGCAATATTTAGGTGGCCTTGAGCGGTATAAAGGCTGACGTTACATGACAGTTCGAAAGGAACCAAATTATAAACGGTAATAGTATAGGAGTTACGTTTCTTTAGTTTTTATTATTCGTAGCAGCAAACTCTTTCATTTGATACCCATATCATGGGCGTGCGTTTCAAATAGCCTGTCCGCCATCTTGGGGAGGTCGGCGTATTGGATTTGTAATGACTAATGACGTTTCTTAGCTAGTCATGTATTGTTATCAGAACTCAGAGTGTGTGCAAAATTTCATTCTATTCGAAGACGGGGAAGTGGGTCAAATTAAGATTCCAAGATTTCCTTACATATATACAAGTGAATCTAATAAAAGCGTGTTAAAAAGATTAAGCTAAAGCCGTGAGTTGTGGTACAGAATATCATAGAAATTCTGTGTCCATACAAAGATTTGGGCATTGTCTCACAGTTTTGACTTTTATATGTCAATTTATATTTAAAAAATTATCGCAGGTCACAAAATTCGTGCACTCTTCCCCCATTCGTGGAATTCGACATGTCCGCCGAGGGTTTCGGTTGTCTGTATCTACCGAGCATAGCACCGCAGTCCGCTAATTTGAACGCATTGGGTACGCAAGATACGGCTACGCTCGGCGGTATTGGATCAGGTACGAGAAATATGATTTCATATTTTACTAAATCTTCCCTCTGTTGTCCAATTTTTCTGATACATAATAAAAAATTTCCCGAAAATAAACTTATTTAGTAAAAATGAATGTCACATATTTTTTAGAGTTCTTTTGATTATGAAAAGGGCAAAAAAAATTGTTCCATGTGTAAGTTCGGAAAGGTGCACGCGCGGGGGCACGACACGCGCGGCCGACGCATCCGTGTCCATTAATTGTAGTGTTTTTTAGGACAACTTTCGGAAGCTATTTCTCAACATTTTAGTACTGGGTGATTATAAAAGAAAAACTACGTGTATTTTTATTTTTAACAAGGATCAATATATCAAAATTTGGCAGGAAGGTTTAATTTGCAGCCTGTATATAAAATTCTCGTGTCACAATGTTAGTTACCGTACTCCTCCAAAACGGCTTTACTGATTTTTACCAGATTTTATATGCATGTTCAGTAGGTCTGAGAATCGGCTACTGGGTGCTTTTTATATTGATAAGTGCATTTGTTGAATAAATAATAGTAAATTATTACAACTCGAGACTGACGGCGACCGTTGTTTGTGTGACGGGATAGCGATGGACGTTGCCTTACTTATTTAGTCACTTCAATAATATTATGACAAAGCAACGTTTGCCGGGACAGTATATTATACACATAGTTATAAGTATAACGTCTGTAGATACCATTTTAAGTATATATATAATTATTATATTCCTCCCAGGCGACCGAGTCTTCCCGCCGCAAACCGGCCTTACATACTCCACATGGATATGCGTGGAGAAGTACTCTGACCCGCGTACCGACCCGCACTGCGTCCGCCTGCTGACGCTCGTACGCAACATCAACAACAGCCGTGACGAACACCTCGTATGTCTGACGGTGGTTTTGTCAGCTAGAGATAAGGCGATTATCGTGTCGACACAGGAGACTTTGGTTCCTCATAGTGAGTATAGTCTTTATTATTCTACTTGAATAATCAAGGAACATTGAATATTGATATTAGTATTAAAAATTAAAAAAATGTGTCTGTCTGCCTGTTTATCTGACCGTTTGGTGTGAACAACGGAGATTCTTTGAATCTCTGAATTGGATAGTACTTGTTAATCTCGAAGAAATGTACAGTTTTTGTTTGATAAAGGAATTTCAACACAGCAAAGTTGCAATATCCAGTATATTTACAGTAGTATTAAACTGTCTTTGTTTCAAATTCATCCATACTAATATTATAAATGCGAAAGTGTGTCTGTCTGTCTGTCTGTTACCTCTTCACGCCCAAACCGTTGAGCCGATTTTGCTGAAATTCGGTATGGAGATACTTTGAGTCCCGAGGAAGGACATAGAATACTTTTTATCCCGAAAAAATGTATGGTTCCCGCGCGATAAACGAGTTTTGGCGCAACGGAGTTGCGGGCGTCATCTAGTAATTATAATAATGTATATTCTTTACCAGATTTGCAACTTTTAATTTTCTTGCTAAGAAACAAATACTCATGTACTATCAGAGAAGTTGATTCCTATGCAGATCGGGGACCTACGTAGTTTGGTTGTGTTACGTCAAACCCAGCCGACAGATCACAATTAACATTGAATTGACATATTCAACCAAATAACGTTGGTCTATAACGTTGGTCAACTGCATAGGAATCAATTTTCTCAATGGTACAATCACTTAAATCATGACCATACGTATCACAGATGTGGGCGAGTGGGAGCCGGAGGGCACGGGCGAGTGCGGCGCTCGCGTGTGGTGCCCCGACCTGCAGCACGAGGGGCAGTGGCACCATCTAGCGCTGCTCTTCAATCGGGCTGTACTCAAGAACTCATCGTTCTCGCTGTATCTTGATGGTAATTTTTCAGTTACTTATATTATTACACCAAAATTTTGATCCACTCTGAGTGTGACAGTATAAGCTCGTAAAATATGTAGTCGGTTGATGACCTGTTGTTTAAAATCTATTAAAGCTTAAACACAGTTTTTTTAATTGATTCGAGCACTTGGAAATGTCTTATTAGCGCTTATTAACTTTGAATAACAATTATCGAACTGTTTCTTAGAATAAAATATTAATAGAATTTACTTTTTAGAATTATTATTTTTAACAAAAAATTAAAACCGACTTCCAAGATAAAAACAATAATAATATCCTTATAATATGAACTAAAAAGTATTAAATAATTTTTCCTATCTCATGGTGCCTTTTTCCGAATTCGGCTGAAACTCAACTATTTCTGTACTCAATCTTCATAATTTTGAAGTCGGTACCAGATATAGCTGAATCCAGATGCCAGAATATTTGAAACATTTGTAACTGGCACCGACTTCAAAATTATGAAGATTGAGTACAGAAATAGTTGAGTTTTAGCCGAATTCGGAAAAAGGCACCATGAGATAGGAAAAAATATTTAATACTTTTTAGTTCATATTATAAGGATATCATTATTGTTTTTACCTTGGAAGTCGGTTTTAATTTTTTGTTAAAAATAATAATTTCACTCTTTTTAGTTACCTATAGTAAAATCATCGCGTACTATATGTAGATTAGGGCCGATTCACATCGGAATGGCAGAGGCGAGGCGAGCAGTTACAGTGTCATATGATTTTAAACTTTATCCGCATTATTGTAATACATAGTATCGCTTGAGAAATCGACGCCGCCGACGGCCACAAGAGCCCACGAGCATCCACGGGCGGCCGTAGATTTCTCAAGCGATACTATGTATTATTAACAACAATGAAGATAAAGTTTAAAATCATATGTCACTGAAACTGCTCGCCTCGCCTCCGTCATTCCGGTGTGAATCGGCCCTAATACACCTGTATTAGGGTTATTAACAGTCACACTTACAAAATATAATATCAGCTGCAGATAATTTTAAACAATACATTTAAAAAAAATCGAAGTGGACACGTACTAGGGCCGCGCCAAACCGGAATTTTAGCAGCGGCGAGGCTTTCAGTGTCATATGATCTTAAACTTTATCTTTATTATTGTAATACATAATATCGCTTGAGAAGTCTACGGCCGCCCGTGGCCGCGATTGGTAAGTGTGACAGTGCACTAGCATGTTACTTGTATCATCGTAGCAACTTACTTCTCAGAAGTAATGTCAAATGTGTGCCTTACGCTCTGAAGATAAGGTTGAATATTTTGTTACATTCAATTTTGGTGACATTGGTGACCCTGACGTGGTAATGATGATGATGATGATGATGAATGTAATTTGTATAGTGGCATATGCTTTCAGTTCTTAAAACAACGCCTAAACCCCCAAACTTGTATCTATAAGGAATCCGGAATTCTCTTAGTATCTTCGGAACCATAGTATATCGTGGTGCAAAATCTTGCGTTTTGGTAGCATATGCTTAGGATGCTTCTCATAAAACTAAAATCACCATATATTTCCATATAAATTACGAGGAGTTCCCTCAATTACTCGTGGATCCCATCATCAGGTCACTACTTTTGTGAACATGGTACCAAATTGGAGTGAAACCCAATACAACAAAACAAAAATTTCGAAAATCGGTTCACAAACGGCGGAGTAATCGTTGAACATACAAAAAAAAATATCCACAGCCGAACATATAACCTCCTCGTTTTTTGGAAGTCGGTTAAAAACTAAATTATTTTTTACATACCCTTACAAAGAGAAAAAGTTAGACATTGAATAAGCTAAATTACACAGCAGCAATACCTACCGTGTCGTCTTTCTTTCTGTATATATTAGCATCAGACATTTGTAGTTAATAGTTACCAATACCAATCCCAGGCCAGCACATGCACTCGGGTAAACTACACTACGTGAGCGCGAACCCGGGCGGCGGCGCGGCGACGCTGTCGGGCGCGTCGAGCGTGTACTGCGTTGTGGGCACCCCGCCCCAGTGGCGTCGCTACTCGCGCCTCGTGTGGAGGCAGGGACCCGCTCTGCTTCTAGAAGACGTACGTTATTACTTACGTAACTTTGTGATTTACGCGTATGTTGTATTTTGCGATGTCAATGTTTATGCCACCAAAAGAGCGTACTCTTACGTAAGGCTTATGTTGTCTAGTCCGGTCGTGAAACATGTAGAAATTCATAAATTGACCTATCTCTTGCCTGCTAAATGTAAATTAGATTAAAACATGTTCATGATCGTGCATATTTGAATATGTCGCGGATTTTACATAAAATGTCTTATTAAAATTTGAAACATTTTTATAGGTGCTACCAGCTCAGACGATATCAGTAATATATCAGCTAGGTCCACACTACGTAGGCACATTACAAGCGCCAATGTTACCAGGACCTAACCAAGAACCACTTGCGCCGTTAGTCGCAGAAGAGAAAGTAGTTTTTGGTATTAACGCCCGTGCTTTATCTCAATTGACCCTAGCTAAGATACGCAAAGTTTACAGCAAGAATGATAACAAAGCTATAGCAAAACAGCTCGGTATGTCGTCCCATGAGAATGCGACGCCTATAAGGATTCTACATAACTCCGCTGGACATCTTATGGGGCCGGCGCGCTGCTTAGGTGGTACTGTTGTTGGCTATTTAGGCGTGAGGGTATTCTGCCCCAAGCCTGCAGCTATAATGGTAAGCTACACGACATTTTCTAGATAATATTTTTATATTTATTTATAGAAACAATGTAATAAAAACCTTGTCTAAAGTGAATTCATCGAATAAAGTGTATATAGGCAAAAAAACATAGGTACATATTATGTAGGTATATATCTTTCTTACAGATTGATACTGTTGGTGGATGTTCAGTCCTTTTGGGGCTAATAGCAATGGCCCAAGACGTAGAGTGTTTGTACGCTGGAGTTAAAGCACTAGTATGCGTGGTACGGTCCAACAAAGCGGCTCAAGCTGAGATGGACCGGCGAAAAGGCTATCAAACATTAGCCATGTTATTGAAAAGGAAGAAGCAACTGCTCAACTCACACATACTGCATTTAGTATTTGGACTTGTCGGCACAGTTGATAGTCAGAAAGAAACGTCGTCGATTCCAAATTTAACAGCATTTCAGGTAAATATAAATAAGGTTTTTATTCCTTGCAACACTGGGTTGTTTTTTATGATGTTTGGTATATTTTGATAAAATACTTTTTTCAGGATCTCATTTGTGACTTAGAAGTCTGGCTCGGGGCACCGGGTGGTCTCATTAAATCCTTACTGGAGCATCTACTGGAACTAGCCACGGAAACCGCACACAGAACGCACAATCTCCGCACAATGAGGGAACTTCAGTTGGTCCCGAAAATCCTCTACATAGTCAATGACGTCAAAGTCGCAAGCACAAAGAACGTTCTTATACACCTACTAACTGCCCTTCTAGGGGGTCAGCCTAGACCCAGCGACCTGTTATGCCTGGGTCAATTTATGGCATACACCTTACCACTTCCGTCGCAAACAGAGAAAGAAATAGACATAAAAGATGGTGAATTTGATACAGAAGGCGAATGTGACAGTATCATTTTGAGAAATAAATGTCTGAGTGTACTACATGGTCTGCTGTTTACACAGAGAAATTTAGTAAATTCCATTGTATGCGAGGAGATATCGAGGGTGCTCGGTATGGATTGGCTGCTCAGTTTCATGCAAGAGAATGTTCACCCGAGCTCTGTGCTTTGGGCTCTGAGGATATTGGTTATTCTCTGTTCCGGACAAGGGCAACAGTCTGGTATATTGCAACGGTAAGTAAAATAATGAAAACAAAAAAAAAAAAAATGTAAACCCCCTACACTTTCACTGTATTTTTATATTTATGCCGACAAATTATTACATAGGCTGCACTAAAAATATCGGGAATAGAATACTTCCACTATTCCTGTCATATTAAAGTCTTTTTAATTGTTTTTAAAAATCGAATACCATTTATTTATTAAAAAAAAAAAAATCTCGGTCTTGTCACATGGTCTTGTCAAACTTGTTTAGTAGTTGAGAAAATGGAATTGACTCGAGAAAATTCTAGAGCGATGATTTATTATGACTTTCGAAGTGGTTTAACACGATAACAGTGTGTTGGTCGGCTGATTTCTGCATTTGGTGATGAAGCCCCATCCAAAACCACAATTTATCGCTGGTTTGCTGAATTTCAACGTGGACATGTCAGGCTCAGTGGTGATCGCCGTCAAGGTCGTCCAAAAACTGTAGTCACCCAAGAAAACGTTGATGCTGTGCGTAAGTTGGTTGAGGAAGGTGGCATACCGCGAAATTCAGGCAACTTTAGACATTGGCATGAGTCAAATACAAATAATATTGAATGAACAATTAGGTTTAAAAAAGTTGTTTTCCCGATGGATACCGCATTTGCTCTGTGAAGAGCAAAAAGCGGCTCGCGTTACTTGGTGCGTCAGAACTCGCGAAAGATTCCACGCAGGATCCTCAAATGCTGTATACAATATCGTATCAGGTGACGAATGCTGGATATACGCGTACGAACCCGAAACTAAAAACCAGTCACGAGTTTGGGTGTTCGAAAATGAGTTAAAGCCAACAAAAATTGTTCGTTCACGGAGTGTTGCAAAAAAAATGGTGGCCACCGTTTGTCAGAACAAAAGAGTTTTTAGAGCAAGAAAACATAGAATTATTAGACCATCCGCCGTACAGTCCCGACTTAAGCCCTAATGATTTCAATACTTTCCCTAAAATAATTAATAAATTGCGTGGTCAGAGATTTTCATCACCTGAAGAAGCTGTGGACGCCTACAAAACGGACATTTTGGAGACCCCAACTTCCGAATGGAATGGTTGCTTCAATGATTGGTTCCATTGTATGGAAAAATGTGTCAAATTTCGCGGAGAATACTTCGAAAAGCAATAAAAACATTTTTAAATAGTACTGTTGTGTCACCTCCTTGATTCCCGAAATTTTCAGTGCCGCCCTCGTATTATCAATTTCATCGATGTTATATGTCAATAATTACTCAGATTCCGCGAGGGCGCGGGCACGGGCGGCTGGTTGCGTCACACGGAGCCGGCGGCGCGCGCTGCGGGCGTACTGCTGGCGGGCACGCAACCTTCACCCAACTCGCATCTGCACGCACCGCTGTTATACATGCCCGGATTTACGTTGCTTGCATGGTAAGTATGTTAGTAACTATTATAATGTGACATGTATAATATGATATAAAGTTTTTGAATTATTAATGAAAGACGTAACCTCAAAAAAATACAATGTATATTTCATTTTACAGGTCGTGTCTATACCACCTCGATATACCGGAGCTATACTACTTACTATTCGGCCTGGCTTTGGGTCAGCCTGCACGAGCCACGGCGGGAGAGCGCGCGTTGAGCGTCGAGCGTGTATGGGCGGCGGCGTGGGGAGCGGCCGCACCGCAGCGGCAGTCCGCAGCGGCGTTAGCGGCGCGTATATCGCTAAGCCCCGAACCCGTAGTGATATTGCTCGCGGCTGCGCGTGCGCTCGTCCACGATCCCGCACGCACAGGCCCGGACGCGCCGGCGTGGAGGGCCGACCATCCGCTAGCTATTGTCCAGGTATTTATGCTAACATTTGCGCATTTATTTATTTATTTTTCAAAAAAAAAAAAATATATATTGACTTCACAATACTTAACATTCGAATTTTCAATTTTCTTCAAAATAATATTATTATGTCTTGTTGTCCTTTAGGTTATCTTCTCTCTATACAACACATTACCGGATTTCGTAACTCTAGTGATGAGCGCCGAAGTTCTTACGGCACTGGCTTCGATACTCTTTCCGCCGAACACAACGGATGATATTCACATGCGTAAGTATAACTAGTGCTCTATAACATATCGTACTTTCAGTAAGACGGGCACAAGTAATTTTGTAAATGATTAGCACTTATGTCTTTGTCTCACCCAAGGTATAATATTATAAACTAAAATCGTTTACATATCTAAGCATGCTACTCACCTTTTAAATATCGCAATGAACCCTTTTTTACAGGCTATATAATTTTACATTAAAATTAAAAAAAGAAAAAAATCAAGTCCAGTGCCTCCATTTTTTCACATTAGTATTCAAACAATAAATTGAATAACCTAATTTACCAGCGGCCATATGCGAGAGCGGCGACAGTTCTGGCGCGTCGACGCCGGGTACGGAGGACCCGCCCGCTCTCAATGCGGGCGCGGCGCTCACCACACACCCCGTGCGTACCGCTGTCATGGATTTCCTGCGCGTTGTCGTGTTAGACTCGCTACCGTTGAGTGTTTCGGCCAAGTCTGCACCGGTGAGTGATATTTATCTATGGTTTAAGGTTTTATTTGAGTGTTGACGTTGTTCATTGTTCGTTATATAGTGCACGGTAGTTCAAAGTTTTTGCATTTATTACAAAGTTTAATATGAGTGAAGCATGGAATGGAGTGTTTGCGATTTAATATTAACATAAGAAAATGAGTAGGGCATGACAATGGTATTGTGATTACATCCGATTGGTATTTTACTTTTTAGCCATGGGAGCACGAGGTTAAAATATATTTCCTAAGCATAAATGACAGAAAGAGAAAACCAGAAATTAATTAAATTTATTTAATAGATTAGGCGTTCGATGACTTTAGGTATATTTTATAATATCGAAGAATTCAAATTCCTTAATGAATGTGTTAGTTTTCAAAAAGTTAGGAATAGGCTAAACGTTCATTGGTTAAACTAACAAGTAACAAAAGCTTTGGGTGTTGCTTCTAGACCGCTGACACAGTGCAAGCGACAATGTTTTGTACGCCATGTAGTTTCGCCACGTCAAGATCGTATTTCTTTAGCGTAAATATTCAGAATTTTATTTTAATCGCTTATTGCATCTATGCTATTAACAAGTGGATGGCGGAAATCGCATGTGTTTGGAAAAACTTAAACTAATGTTACTAAGGCTTTTCAGTCTCGAAATCAGCGGCCAGCGGGGCGGGAGCGGCGGCGGGGCATGATAGTGCGCCGTTCGCCGCTAGACGGCTTATCCATATAAATCTCTACATTGTCACGCGCCGCCGCCGCTCCCGCCCCGCTGCCCGCTGATTTCGAGACTGAAGTCTTTATACTCTAAGATATATTCTCTTCTATTATTATTATTAAACTTCTACAGCTCTAACCAACAAAAATAAACTAACAATTTTTCAAGTAGCAAATGCTTTATTAAAATTTTAAAACGTTCTTATACTTAGCATATTCATAGTTAAACCAGGTTTTAACAATACTATTGGGTATAATTAGGCAAAATGAAGTCACATATTCTATTTATGCATCAAGCACACACATTGGAAAAATTATTAGATTTTGTTTTAGAAATAACGTTACTAATTTTAATATTTTAGGTAATCGATCTAGTACTAGATGCATCACCAGTAAATTCCACAAGTCAACAACAAATAGAATACCAGACAGAGGTTTTGACGACAATAATGGAAAAACTACTAAACACAGAACTATTTAGTTCAGAGACTAATATATCTAATGTTTGCTACTTGGCTGCAAGGCTAGTTGATAAACTATGGCAGGGGCAACTTTCGAGAGATCCACACGAGGTATAAATTGATTTCCATTTAAATTTTATTTAAAATAAATAACCAACAATGACTAAAATGTTTCTTTTGAAGGTATTTGATTTCTTGGTTAAATTACTAACCCAAGCGAAAAAGAAATCATCCGTCATATCATTGGAAGGCCTACATCATTGTCTCAATCGGGCGATACTGTATTTACTGTCGCGTTCCACGGAGTCTATTGCTGACCAAATGTCGGTTTTGGAAGCTTTACATAAACTGACTACAAATAGGTATGTTGTTTGAAAATGAAATCGAAATGATATATTTTTAACCATCGATTAGTTTTAATTTAACACTTTTGGTGTCTTGTAGGTTACTAATATTTGGAGCGGGTAATCATGAGCCAGAATTTATCGGCTGTTTGACCTACTGTTTGCTGCAGCTGAGCGCAAATATGAAAATTGCTCTAGACTCGCATATGCGTACCACGTGGCATGTTAATCCTAGTGGAGATTTGGAGTCACAAGACGACAAACTTACAGCCCATCAAGGTTTGTATTGTTTTGGTCATCATATCTGAGATTATCAAATGCGGCCTTTGGGAAATATATGTATATTAAAACTATTTTTTTTATCTTAATAACAATATTTTGAGAGCAAAAAACTTGTAAAGGATCTCCTTTTCTTATTCTTAAACCACGTTTTCATCTCGTATTGTATCTTTGTGAATCATGACAATTTTTTAAAATGTTTTTAAACCGCATAGGTCGTAATCTAATGGCGGGTGCGGCGCGGCGCGTGTGGGAGGAGCTATATGCGTGCAAGAAGCCCGCCATAGAGGAGGTGTTTAAGGTCACACTCGCTTGCGGAGCCGCAAAAGCACCTGCGCTACCGGCCGTACGGGATCAAATCGCAGACGCCGCCGCTAAACTGTGGCTTGCTTATCTGGACGCTGAGAGAAAGGTAAATAAGGTGTAATAAGCTAAATATGACGTAATAACCCAAAGATATATCAGAAACTTTAACATAACTTATTTTATTTCAACAAAATTTGATACTATATCACACTATTTGACTGATGTAACTTAGTCCAGAGTTTATATTATGGCCCTTGTTATTGGTTATTTGTTTCTTTGATAGGCTATTTATCGCGTACCCTGGGAGCTACATAACCAAATACAGTCGAAGATACAGAAGGTGACGGGTGGACTGACCCGACTAGCCTCAAGGACTAAAGTAAAAAAAGAAGAATCAGTGAAACAGAGATCTCATCTACCCCGAGAACACGCTCTAGCGTATATGCAGGACCATGTTCAATTAGTAAGGTATGTGTAAAAGTGACTATTGCAACAATGTCTAACAGCTTTATTGAAAATAAAGGATAAGACAGGTTCAACTAATCTATGTCGTTGAATTTGACAGACAATGATGGCTACATAGATTAATAATAGATAAGGCCGTATCAATATAGTAAAATAGTCCACTTTAAAACATTACGCAAATAGCAAATTATTTAACTCAAAATATTACAAATATCGTTATCAGAGCCGCGTGGGTAAGCGGTGCGGCGGCACGGGCGAGCACCGCTGCGCATACAACGCGTTACGTACAGGCGGAGTGGGCCAGTGCTTGGCGGGAGTTAGTAAGAGAGAGGGGTCTGTGGGGACCGCCCACCGCGTCGCCGCTCGACAAGTGGGCGTTACACTGTACCGAGGGGCCGGCGCGCATGCGCAAACAACTGCGCCGCAACCCCGCCTTCTACACGCACTATCCGCATCGCCCGGAGCTTGAGCGCTCTAACAACGTGAGTACTACTTCTTAAGGCAGTGCAGAGTTGGTAAATTGCCACCGTATAATTATATATTTTGTTGCATGATGTAAAAAAAAATTGAAACATAAAATTTACTAATCTGTCTTATCAACCGTAAAGAAGTACAATACGATTAGTTTTTTCTAGGTGTTAGCGTTTAAAAAGATGTTTTTAGTATCTTAATAATGTTATCCCTTAACATATATGTATTTTGTTTATACAGAAACAACTGAAATACAAGGTAGCACAGAGCCGAGACAGTAAGGAGTACTACAGAGTGTACCAACAATGGCGCAGCGTCAGCCACTACGGTGAAACCGACGTTATAGAGACGACAGAAATACAGAGCTACGAAGAAGATATTAACACGTCCACGTTAGTACTAATCATCTGGTCGCTGTTAAGCATTAGTGTCCTAACCCAAAAAAAATTATGCAGTCTTGTTCTAAATCATCTAAAGAACATAACTGTATTCATAAATGAATACATAATTTTTTTGTGGGTTAGTACACGAATGCTTAACAGCGTCCACCTATACTTTGAATTATTAACTCTGACAAAAAATTTATAAAATTATTGTCTCATTTGAAGGAATAAAGAACAGATCTCGATAGAAGTTGCCAATGAGGATGGTTCGCCTTCGGATTTAGTTAGCAGTGGTGTCGTGAGCAAAGGGACGAACCAGTCAATAGATGGTAAGTTTGAATCGCATGTCTTAAACTTTTTCTCAGTCTATGGTTAAACTTAATATTGCATTGTTTTGACAATATCGACTTACTGTACAATAATTGCTGTGTGTTGAATACAATAAAAGATATAACATCTGCGGATCAAAATCCTTATAGAAATACGTTTTAAAAAATACATGTATTGCAGCTAATGATGATGGACCAGACGTTGAAGACGAGGATGAACAGCAACCACTGCCTCCGGACAACCAGACACTACTCAGGCTGTTGGAGCACCATGAAAAGGTGAGGGAATTGATTTAACAGGGTTAAAAAAACGATATGAGGATAATCCAATTTCAGACAATCGATCTGTAGCCACTGTTTAATTCATGTGCTGTTGACTAAACACAACTAATTTGATAATTTAAAAAAGAAAAAAAAAAGATATATGACCATTTTCTAGACTACTTTTGACGTATTCTTTCTTTCAGATATCACACATGTTCAGGTGTGCTCGTATACAAGGTCTCGACACTACAGAAGGTCTTTTGCTGTTTGGTCGGGAGCATTGCTACGTCATCGATGGGTTTACTCTCCTAAGAAATAGAGAAATAAGAGACTTGGACGGTTGTCCTGAGGACTATGAACCAATATTACCCAGTCAGGGCATACAGCGCAGCAACCAGAGACAATGCTCTAAGTTCTTATACGAGGATATAAGGTATACCTTTTTATTGATAAATAGTTTATAAACTGTTTTTGTCTATGATAACAATAGAATAAACGATTATTATTAAATATATAAATTATGATTGTTTTTAGGGAAGTACACAAGAGGAGATATTTGCTGCAACCAATAGCGCTCGAGGTTTTTTCCAGTGACGGTCGCAATTACTTGCTTGCTTTCCCGAGGAAAGTTAGAAATAAGGTAGGCTTTTTGAATAATTGTTGCATATAAAACCATTACGGCACAACCTAGTCTTTAATTTACTTTATTTTTCTAATTCATATAAACTACTACAGACCAATACTGTTACGATCGGTAGCCATTGGGTACGCTACTGTTTTAGCTCTAGCGTGATTTGTTATTCATCAGTTGTAATTAATACTGTGGTTCAGATTTTGAATAAAGCTGACATAAAAATAGATATAGTATTATGTATAAACAGGTGCCATCATGGTTACATGTTCTATGGTTGTCGCAGGTATATAGCCGGTTCACGGCGCTGGCGACGGGCATGGCGGACAGCGCGGCGGGCTCGGTGGCGGGCCAGCGGCGCGGCGTGGCGGTAGAACAACCCGCTGGCTTACTCGCCTCGCTCATTGGCGACACCTCTGTTACGCAGCGGTGGCTGGTACGCTATTTTCCATTATAACTTTGTTTGTCTTTAGGATGGTTTATATTGCGCATACTTCTATTCATTCGATTAGATCTGATAAAAAATAAAAAATTGTAAAGTGATTCAAATAAATGTGGTATTGTGCGATGAATAAGTAACATTTAAATCGGAGTAACGGTCACCGAACACGTAAAAGTTCTATTGACCTATTGTCATTGACCCATTTCTATTTAACTTTTTAAAGTACGGGTGCGCGGGGTGAATATGGTCACTACACCTGTTTCAAACACAAAAAGTTTTACTTATTATTGTGTTATGCGTACCTATGGAAATAAGTCAGCTATCTTACATAAATATCTTACACTCGTGTTTGTAATAATATTATATTGTATGGCATTTATTCGCAGAGAGGAGAAATAACGAACTTCCAATACCTGATGCATTTGAATTCTCTGGCGGGACGATCCTACAACGATCTCATGCAGTACCCAGTATTCCCGTGGATCCTAGCCGACTACGACTCATTGGAGTTAGATCTTACTAATCCTGCCACGTTTCGTGATCTCACAAAGCCAATGGGCGCCCAAAGTCCAGATAGGCTTGAACAGTTCAGAAAACGATATAAGGTAGACTTTGAACAATTACACATTATAACATTTATGTACAGTATTCCTCATGCTATTAATATTACACAATGAATGGACTATTATAAATAAAAATGCAATGTTTTGTCCATGTTTATCAAGCGACCTTTCCAATGTATCATGACAAAGAACAAATTGTTAGGTTATGTTATTTTTTTATTTAAAGGGCTTAATGATTCATTCAGTAAAAAAAAAATATTTATGACGCAACTAACGTTTTTATTTTTGTTTCTTAGGAATGGGATGATCCTCACGGTGAAACTCCACCATATCATTATGGCACGCATTATTCTTCGGCCATGATAGTATGCTCTTACCTGGTACGAATGGAACCATTTACTCAACATTTTCTAAGGCTTCAAGGTGGCCATTTTGACTTGGCAGACAGGTAAGATTTTATCACTCTTAATTTTGTTGTATTTTATGGTTGCACACCATAATTTGGTATATTTTGCCTTTTTAGAATGTTCCACTCCATCAAAGAAGCATGGAACTCTGCATCTAAACACAATATGGCAGATGTGAAAGAATTAATACCGGAGTTCTTTTACTTGCCCGAATTCCTACTCAACTCTAACAATTTTGATTTAGGTAAGTCAGTTTGGTCAACTGTAGGTCAATATAAACGCCACAAAAGGTCAATATAAACGCCACAAAAGAACGTTATTGAAGTCTACAGACTCTGTGTGCGTTTTTAAGTGTGTGTATACGTGTACGTGTAGAGTGCGTGTGTATTTACGTATACGTAATAACATGCATTTTTCTCTACAAATGAAAATGTCTCACCTAACATACATTTCAGGGTCCAAACAGTCTGGCGTAGCGCTAGGCGATGTCGTCTTACCGCCGTGGGCTCGCGGCGACCCGCGCGAGTTCATACGCATGCACCGCGCGGCGCTCGAGTCTGACTACGTGTCGCACCGCCTACATCACTGGATAGACCTCGTGTTCGGGTATAAACAGGCCGGTCCTCCCGCTGTCGAGGCCTGCAATGTGTTCCATCATCTCTTCTACGAAGGAAATGTGGATATTTACAAGTAAGTTGTAATTGTTTGGTTGCAAAGCACATGATCTGGACATCAACGTGTAGCTAATTGTGCCTTTCACTCGCTCACGAATATCGCGTACTTGTGGAAACCAACAACAATATAATGTGTGCCGGTAAAGAAGGCAAGAGCTTTTACTTTCTTAAATGTATTGATTATATTATAGGATTAATTTACAATTCTTAGATCTATTTCAAAACTCCATATCTATAAAGATTAATAATTCTAGTCCTGTTCATTTATAACCTGTCTCTTTTTCATAGTATCGATGATCCACTAAAGAAGAATGCTACAATCGGATTTATTAACAACTTCGGCCAAATACCAAAGCAGCTTTTCAAGAAAGCGCACCCGAGCAAAAAGATGTCCCAACGAAGTTCTACAATACTAGATCCGAATAATATCATACCGTCCCAGGGCATTACTCCGCCTGAGAAGTTGTTCTTTCATAACTTAGAGAATTTAAGGCCATCTTTGCAGCCAGTCAAAGGTAAGTTATACTTCATATATTGTGTTACGTGTAACCAGATTCATTCCTTGTTCGAACTAGTTTGTATCCTATCAAACTGTAAAATTATCTTTTCGTGAAATATTAAATCAACAATCCTACTAATATTATAAAGGCGAAAGTATGTGAGTTTGTGAGTTTGTATGTTTGTTACTTCTTCACGCTTAAACGGCTGGAGCGATTTCGACAAAATTTTACAAGGAGATAGCTGACATCCTGGATTAACACATAGGCTATATTTTTAACCGACTTCCGTAACGGAGGAGGTGTTATGTTCATTTTTTTAATTACTTATGTTCAACGATGACTCCGCCGTTTTTGAACTGATTTTCAAAATTTTGCCATCTCCTACTTGGGCTAACCTAAGCCCCCCCCACTCTCTTCCTGAAATTGTTGCTTTTAACGAAATAATGTCGCGTCGTTAGTATGAGTTTTAATTCTAGTTTTTAGGAACAAACTTAGTTATTAATTATAAAAGTGAATTTATTTTAACCTAAACTAAACATACAGATATCGAGTGTCATTTGATTCATAGGCTTTCGTCCCGTCTCCTTTTTGGGGGGGCTGTGCCTCCAAGCCCCCTCTCCTAGAAGAGTTACATAAAACGGAATTCGATTTACGAAATTCGATTTTCAAAATTTTGCCGTCTCCTACTTGGGGGGACGCAGCCCCCCCAAACCCCCCCCCCCCTTCCCCCTTCTGGTAGTGTTGCTTTTAACGAAACAGTGTAGCGTTATTAGTGATGTGTCTTAATTTTCCTTCTTAGGCACAAACTAAGTTATTTATTATTAAAGTGAATTTATTCGAACCTAAACATACAGATTTCGAGTGTCATTTGATTAATTTTCGTCCCATCTTCTACCAAATCCTAGGAGTGCTGCTTATCACAAAACAGTGTCTTCTATCAAACTTCCATCTCTCAGTCATCAAAATTGCAGTTTTCGCTGATCAAACTCAATTTATTTTGTCTCTAATACTATTTACCTATTACAACACAATTTAGTTTACCTAATCACACCTAATTAATCGTGGGTAACACCGCGGGGCTCAGCTAGTAATATTATAAAAGCGAAAGTGTGTCTGAACTGTGACCATCTGTTGTTTCTTCAAGCCCAAACCATTGAACAGATTTTGCTGAATATTGGTATATCTATAGATGTTTCGAGTCCCGGGAAAGGACAAAATACTTTTTATCCCCGAACAATATACGGTTCATTCGCGATTGCGGGTGTCATCTAGTTATCTTATATCTTTAAACGAGCACTCTTGTATAATGTATATTTATGATTGGAATCTCGGAATCGGCTACAACGATTTTCATGAAATTTAGTATATAGGGAGTTTCGGGGGCGATAAATCGATCTAGCTAGGAATCATTTTCATAAAATCTCATTTTATTCGTGTTCTATCGAATATCGAGCAAAGTTCGGTGAAATAGCTAGTTACATTTATTTGTCATATTTTATAATACTAATTTGCCGTTTGATAAGAAATAGTCTTAGGGCCTGTTTCACCGCTTCCTTATAAGGTGTCCGATAGGCTTATTTGACAGATTCTCCATACTCTATGTGTCAAGTTAAGTGGTGGATAGCCTTATCAGGAAGCGGTGAAACAGGCCCTTAGTATCCAGTTACATTTAATACGTATAATCACCACGTTTTTCCACAGAGGTAAAAGGCCCTGTCGGTCAAATCCTTTACACGGACAAGGCTATACTGGCAGTGGAACAGAATAAAGTGTTGATGCCGCCAACCTACAACAAATACGTGGCGTGGGGCTTCGCGGACCACTCCCTGCGTATCGGCAACTATGACAATGATAAGGCGGTATTCGTTTGTGAGTCCGTCGCGCAGGCGTGCGGGGAAATCGTCGCGTGCGTCTGTTTGTCCGATAAAACTATTGTTACGGCTGGTACTAGCACTGTAAGTACTTATAACTCCTAACATGATTGATGTTTAAAATAAGCTGAATTTAGACGAGGACGTAAGAGTGAAACAGCTGTTTTAAATAACCTTTGACTATGACGACGTAAATTGTTTACGTAAATCCTGAAGACGTGTAGTTAAAATTTCAATGTCACACATATAAATGTTTTATGTAAAATTCTAAGCTGTTGGTTAATATTAAATAAATAAATAAAGAATTATGTAGAGTGTAGACACATTATTGAATAAAAAATCTCCTTTAGGTGGTGACAGTATGGCAGTACTGGGCGCGGCGGCGGAAGTTATCAGTGAAGACGTGTCTATACGGGCACAGCGACGCGGTCACGTGTTTGGCGGCTAGCCCCGCCTACAACCTCGTAGTTAGCGGCAGTCGAGACGGTTTACTGCTAGTGTGGGACGTAGAACGCGGCGCGTACGTCCGTCAGCTGAGACCGCCCATCGCGACCGTACCGCTGCCGCCCGTGTCCGCGCTGGCTATTGACGATATCACGGTAAGGGTTTAAACCACTACAAACACTTGTGTAAAACTGATAAAGACAGTCACGAACTCACGACCTTATCTAATTTAATTTAAAGTTACACCCTGATAATGTTATAATTTATTATTTACTGATACGTTGTATAATTTTTGTGAAACATAATGGCTATTAAAACGATATTAGGTGGTTTTAAGTAATAGTACTATCAGATATATCATAGGCATTAAGCAGTTACCGATCTACGAATTTAGCCACGTGATGTCAACCCAACCAATATTATGACTAAGATTTTGAGATAAACAATCCAACCAATTGAACGATCTGACTGAACTAATTTCTCTGATGGTACTTACAAAAAATATGGTTGAAGCTTTAGAAAAGTTATCTGTTTTAGTCCCTCATTAAGAAACACTCATATATTCATAAATAACTATTACCAGGGCGACATAGCGACGTGTGCGGGCAGCTGGCTGCACGTGTGGTCTATCAACGGTACGCTGTTGGGCGGGGCGGACGCCGGCGGCGAGCGCGCGCAGATCCTGTGTGTCGCATTCAGCCAGACGCGAGAGTGGGACCCGCTGAACGTGGTGATTACGGGCTCCGGTGATGGCGTTGTTAGGGTATGGTTAATTTTGTTGCTATGTTCTAATTTATTAGAGGTACAGATTTTTTCGTAAATATGTATAATATGTCTTATGTCATACCTTCTTTTGGTCACAACAGATGTGGTCTATTGAATACGTTCTAAAGACGGATGATCACGATACTACGGCGGAAATTGATGAAGCTGACAGTTTACAAAAAGACAAAACTTTGGAGAGTGGAGAGCAGACCATCCTCGAGATCGATAGCGTCGACAAAGAAGACGAATCACAGAGCAAGACAGAAACAGAGTCAGAGAGGGACGCAGCATTAAAGAGGGTGGAGGCATTAGTGAAACAAATGAGTTTGTCACAGGAACAAGAAGGTAAGACACACGAGTTTAATAATAATTGGTAAAAAATATTCAAAATCATTATTGACCTAAAATTAATTTGCAGTACATTTAACGAAATCCGGATCGGAGAGTTCTTTATCGGATGTAGGAGAGACGACTAGCGCCAAGGAGTCGGCGAGGAGGCATGACGAGAAAGATATATGCAGCGACGAAGAAACACATACAGACCACGTGGACTCCTGCGAAGAGGGTAAAGAATATGACAATGAGAAGGACACGAGTGCGGACAGAGATGATGCGAATGCGGACATTGATGACGATAATGCGGACAAAGACAACGTTACGCACCGGACCAAGTTGCAAAAGCAGGGCAATGTGGTGCTGCGTCGCAAGTCGAAAACGAATCCCCTGTACCGCAAAAGTGAGTTAATTTGTTTCTTACGTCGTTTCATTATTAATACTTCAGTCGGAATTTCCAGGAATTGCTATTGTATTCTATTATTGTCGCGATCACCGGTGCTCGCGCGGGGCCTGAAGGATTAAGAAATCAATAGATTTTTTACTCATTGTATGCATTTTTCACGGTTCACCGGAGGGAAATAAACTGGATTGTAAAGTTAGTAATGAATTGGTTTAACAATCCAGTTTATTCTAAATCGATTTAACTTGATTTCCAAATTCGAAGAATCTAAAGAATTAAACTCGTGTAACTTTTTATCCCCAGGTGGTGGCAGCATCGGCGATAGCAGCGAATCCGGTTCAGTGGACATGGCGGTGCCGGCGGAGGGCGAGGGGGGGTTGCGGCCGAGCAAGTCTGACACCTCGCTCACGGACTCATTTGTTGTGCTCGTCGCGCCCGAACCCGCCCCGCCCCCCGCGCCACGCCCAGTCGCTGAGCCTGCACCAGGTACATGGAGTTAGAAATATATTGTCCAATTTTCATTGACTCTTCGTCTCGCTCTTCACTTCAACGTTTTTTTTCTGTAATGGTAACTTCTTAGTAATCTACAGTGTAACTGAAGCACAATAGAGGTTGCTCCGTCTATTGTGCTATTGTGCTGTCCATTGTGGCGTGAAGTATGATGGCGCTGTTAACATTTAAAAATTTTAGAACAACGTCTTCAAAACACACGTCAATATATTTCCTATGAGTAAACAATTAAATCTATTATTTCATCCATTGAACAATATAATCAACAATCAATAACCAAAAGGTAGATCTGATTAACAAAGGATCTTTGAAAATACAAAAGCTACAAGCAAAAGAGCAGCAAGGAAGGTTAAACAACCTGGAAATATCAGGTATGCCCGTTCTTAAAGGGGAAAACTTTTTCAATATTGTTAATAATATTGCATCATAACTAAAGATGAAGGCTTTTAATATATTTTAACCAATGCATTAACTAATAAACATCGTTATCAGAGGGCGGTCAATGGGTCCGTCGTCTTGTGCTGCGCGGGAAGCTGACAATGCACACGGCGTTCGAGCGGCGCGACAACGCCACGCCCGCCGCCGTCACCGCGCTCGCCGCAGCGCGCTCCGGACGAGGCCTCGCGGTCGGCGACGGACGGGGACGGGTCCGTATATTATTATTTATTTACTACTAGATGACGCCCGCAACTCCGTTGCGCCAAAACTAGTTTATCGCGCGGGAACCGTACATTTTTCCGGGACAAAAAGTATCTTATGTCCTTTCCCGGGACTCAAAGTATATCCATGCCAAATTTCAGCAAAATCGGTTCAGCGGTTTGAGCGTGAAGAGGTAACAGACAGACAGACACTTTCGCATTTATAATATTAGTATGGAGTATGGATTCAGGAGGCTCTGCCAACACTTTCTGTATTTCTTCTTTATAGAATCGCCGATCAAAACGTATGGTGAGTCAAATAATAAAAGCGTTCGATAATATTATGTAGCTGACATAACATTATCGAACGCTTTTACGCACGCATTCTTGTGTTATGTGGCAAAGACCCCAGAAGTCTAGTCTTGTAATGAAGTAAATCATCAACGCAATATCGTTGACGCAATGACGATTCGTTGTATTGCATTTTTTAACTCGCTTTATTATTTTTGTTGCTTTGTCGTGGATCGTGTGGTAGCGCGCCTAAATGTAAATAATAAAAAAATACGTGTGGCACTCAGGGACTGCCGCGGTAAAGCTATTGCATAGCATGTTTCATCAACCTATACAATTATAATTCTCATACGTCTAGTCGCACACACACAAACACCGTGCTGAAGTCTGGACTGGTCGTGCCGGAGTCTGAAACTGCGTGTTAGGTTTTTTCGTTACAGAACTTATTGATTCGGTCGCCGCGCTCAAGCCCGCGATAAAAGCTATGCAATAGCTAGAAAATTGACTTTCTACGATCTTAGTTTTTCAATTTGATGGACCATGTCGAAGTAATTAATTCCCGAAATGTTTGTACTGTTCATTGTATTCTATCCCGATGTGATAACACAGATAAATATAATTGCAACTGTGTATTATTTTTAATGATTCAGATATTCCGATGGTCGGCGCCGGACATGACGAGCGCTGCGGGCGCGAAGGGCGGCCCCGCGGACCACTGGATTCGCGATGACACCGCACCGTTCTGCACGCAATGTCAGGTAAAGGATTAAGTTTTTTAAAACTTAAAGTTAGACCTTCGTCAACACAGAATCTCGTCACTCACTCTGACATTGGCAACTCACCAAGGAGCCATTTTCAAAAAGAAGAATAAGAAGAACTTAAAGTTAACAACATGTTTATAAAACTAGGACCATTGCAAACATGATAAGTCATTTAAATGCATTATTCTCCGAGAGACGAACTCTTTAAGTATTGCAGTTCCTGGGAGTCTACAGGTTGTCTTCTTAAAGGTACAGTTACACATGCTCAAAAATAACATGCTTATTATAGTACTCCTGCAGCGAAAAATTTATCGATACTACTGGCATGGTGCTTAAACCACGCCCCCCGCCACCCGCGCCGCAAGTAGCGTGCTCAAAAATCGCACGCCTGTCGATTTTCGAGCATGCTCGAAATAAGCATGCTTATTTTGAGCAATGCATGGACACATGCTCGTAATCGATGCTAAAGCCTCCATTTATGCAAAAAACTGCATTTTTTAACTGTTACTTACCTGCTGAAGTCTGACGTCTTCAATTCTAAACCCTACATAAAATTTCAGGTCCGCTTCACGGCTCTTGAGCGGCGGCACCACTGTCGCGAGTGCGGCGCGGTGTTCTGCGGTCGCTGCTCGCGGTACGAGGCGCCAGTGCGCCGCCTGCGTGCGCTACGGCCCGTGCGAGTCTGCCAGCGTTGTCACGACAACATACACGCCTCGCGGGATTAAACAACGTTGCTACGATAACCTCCACGATACACGCAATTGGGGTTAATTCAGACCGCAACGCGACGCGTAGATGGATTTCTAAATTTGGATTTGACAGATTTGCAAGACGTCTCACGCAATTGAAATATGTCAAATCTATACAAATTTATGCCGCGCCGCGCCTCGCCTTGCCTCGTCGCGTTGCGGTCTGAATTGACCCTTAGACGACGTTGCAATGACAACGTACACGCCTCGCACCATTCAGTGTCACCATGCCATTATCCACGCCTCGTGCGACAAGACAGTTGTAAAGAATGTATACGCTCCGCCCAATCAAACAGCGAGCAGTACCGATGTCATAACGACACAATATGCGCAACAGCATTCAATACAATATAATGATGTAATTATCTAGACGAATATACTTGTCTATGTAGGTATTAATCCACTCCGACTTGATATATTTTAATAAACAATCGCGCTAAATATTATAATCCTTAAGAGGGCGACTAACCCAAAAAATCAAACATCGTCCTACTCTCTTCATACTCACGCCCGTCTTTCATATGCCAGGTGAAATAGGACGACGCGGATTCATCGCCAAATAAGTTTTTTCTCAATAGCACGATAACTATGCAACATTTAAAAAATCCGCTAGGTCGGTTTCTCAATGATAGAATTTTATATAATGTTCAATGCATGGTTTTGGCAATAAACGAAAAATTCGTGAAAATTAGATGCATCTTTGTGATTTTTTTCTATCTAGGAAATTTTAAGATATCGTGTTTTTGCTCAGATTGAATTCTTGGAAATGTAATGTAGTATCTAATTTTAGAAAATGGAACAATTCGGGGCTTATTTTCATGTATAAAAATGAATTATAAAATCGAAAATTTTGGGTTAGTCGCCCCCTTAAAATAAATAATCAAGAATCCAATGATATACTTTAACCCTTGATGGATTCAATATGGACAATTTGTTGCAAGCGCTAAAGTCTTCGCCTTAAAATTATATTATTAAAGACGAACATTTTAGCGTCTGTTAAATATACTTTGTCAATTGTCACAAAGTTAAAGTTGTGTATAGAAAGAGAAGAAAATTACTTATCAATATTTTATTCAGAAGT
Organism: Lysandra bellargus; assembly: GCA_905333045.1. Taxonomy (NCBI): domain Eukaryota; kingdom Metazoa; phylum Arthropoda; class Insecta; order Lepidoptera; family Lycaenidae; genus Lysandra; species Lysandra bellargus. The sequence continues at coordinate 8,919,130 of HG995326.1, forward strand.
AATAACGATCATCATGGAGGCTGTTAAAAAAATCAAAAAGATTCGGGCTAACAAAAATGAGTATTAATGAAATAAGTTTTATGGTAACTAGACCCTGACTAATTTATAAACAAATTATAATTTATTTACCTTATAAATATTGCAAAAGGCGTTGGAATCCCTTTTGATATTTATGATGAAGATTAGTATTGGTAAACATATTATTTATAATACGATTGGATTTAGTTTCAATACAGCTACGAGCACTAACATGTATAAAAACCATTTTTCACGAAATTAGTGACCAAATATGTATGTTTATGTAAAACACTAATAATTATACAGAACAGTATAATTTGAGATAACAATCTATGGCTAATATGAGTAATATCTTTAAAACTTAGGTTTTAGAGGAAGTCTTGCTCATGTATATTTTTTTTAAATTGATATACTTATCTGTGTAAGTGCTGATAGCTTCAAAAGTATAAGTTGATTTTTTATATGAAATATCTGGGGGCACGGCAGTGCCCCAGCCAAGCTTTTTAGCAAAGGCACGGCCGTACTATATTTTTCTCGAAGCGGTTCGCGGCTATTTCACACCCCCTTTTTCTTCGATGTTAACAAAGCTAGGGATTTCAAATTTTGGTCACTAAGAGCAAGTGTTAAAACTAGCTTAACCTCCAAATTACATGAAATTTCGATAAATAGTTTAATAGTTACGGATGGTCAAAGTTACTACATTTTGTCACTCACTGACATATAGATCATCAAAATTCTAAGGTACTTCTAGCAGACTTAGAACCTTGAAATTTGGTATCCGGATAGGTCTTTATTCACAATGAAAGGAAACATTATGAAACCGGCCAAGTGCGAGTCGGACTGGCGTACATAGGGTTCCGTACCGTAAATTTGTATGGGAGCCCCCCTTTAATAATAAGTTTATTTATTTTTTATTATTAATTAATAAAGTTAACATAAAATTGAGGGTTTCCTGAAATTTTGAAAAACCTCAGTCTTACCATTATGGACATAGAGCAGAAATAGCAAGATAATCTTATCCCACCAAAACATAAAATGTAAAAGGAGCCAAGCAAAATATTGCATAGCTATTCAATTCAATACTTCTGTCGTAAAAAGTTTTCAGATCACATTCAAGCCAAGCCTTCAACTTATTTTGTAATTTAAATCAACATTCAGTAAATGTATCAATAGATTTCTTTATTTTATAATTATTATAGTGGCTTGGCAATGAGCACAATAGAAACAAATATAAAACTGCATATTGGGAGGAGTTCATACTTACACAGACGGCAAGCGTAAAGTGTTTTAATACGTAACGACGCATGTGGCTGATGGTACCCAATAAATCCAATTAGTAGCTGATTATTTCTCTAGTGCTCATTGCCAAGCCACTATAATAATTATAAAATAAAGAAATCTATTGATACATTTACTTAATGTTGATTTAAATTACAAAATAAGTTGAAGGCTTGGCTTGAATGTGATCTGAAAACTTTTTACGACAGAAGTATTGAATTGAATAGCTATGCAATATTTTGCTTGGCTCCTTTTACATTTTATGTTTTGGTGGGATAAGATTATCTTGTATTAGTAATTATATAATAAGAATTAATTTCAACATGGCAGCTAAAATATTTTACCTACATGATACACTAACTTGTAACACTATATTTATAAAGTTTAATAATATAAATTCTTATGCAAATGCTTGGACACAATAAAAATAATCTGCAAATGAAGTAAGGCTGCCTTAGATCATTATAAACAAATTTTAGTGTATTGCCCTGCTAGTTTGATTTTAAATCGAATAATCAAATTCATAGAAAATTATTTATGAAGCGAGCGGGAAATAAAATTGATATTAACGTACAAATATTTAAAAGTCTAAAATCTATTTAGATATTTATTTTATTTATTTGATACTTAGAGCTCCGTGTAGCGTTTGTTATGTGCTTATTAGTTTACAAAAATAAATTCTTATGAAGTCAGTATTAGAGGATGTATGTTATATTATAATACTACTTCTATAGCGTGCGATCTCAATGCCTCGAAAATGAAATATTTTTTTGAGATTTTATTTATGTATATTCCTTTAAATCAATTAACCTTTTATAGGGCGTGATATTTTTTTGATAAGCTATCTTACTCGAGCTACACTTATGTGTAAGATGTTATAAACGTTAGTTCTAGTCATATATTGAAAGATCACTGTATCTTAGTTATAACTTTTGTGTGTGATTTACCATACATTTTGTTGAATATAAATGTACCCAACTATTATTTTATACAACTAAACTTTTATTTGGATTTTTTCGTAATAGGTTTTCACTTTTAATTTTTGAATAATTATATTTTTACTATTAATCAAATATGAATGCATTTTATAACATTCCTTGTGTTACTCGATGTCAATAATATATTGTACGTAATGAAAATGTAAACTTGTTGGATCATAGATAATATTATATGTATGTAAAATGCTTGTATGTCTCTAATATCGTAACGGGCGTGTTGTCAGTCAATTGATATAGTAGCGGCATGATAATATATCGCTTTCACTTGCACTCGCGGGTTATAGTTTCTATAAAGATATGAATATATTATACAGCTTTTGCCATTATCTTGCAGGGTATCGGTAGTATTCCCGTAGAGATCCGATTATAGAGTAGCACCGAGCCCATTTTCAAATACAACTGTTTTACCCCAAGCGTAGCGTTCAAATATGTAAAAACATTTAGAAAAATCATTTTATATCTTTGTAAATCCGTAGTGGAATGTAAAAATATATATAACGACACGCAGCGAGTTCTGTCGAACATTATCTATTTGTGAACTATCTCTTGCTATCTAATGTAAATGTGTTTTCCGGTCACCTGATGTGCGGTGTTAGGATAAATCGCAGACAATAGTTACGTTGTTTAGGTAGTTTGTAGGCACTGAAGTTTATGCCGTTGATATGTTCATGTGTAAATGAATAAAATGGTGCAGCAAAGTTATACTATTTTATTTTGAATTCCCTTTATTACCCCATTAACTATAAATAAGATAAACTTGCGCCAGTCTGGTTTTAAAATTAAGTACCGTGGTTATAAAATATAAACCATGTTTTGGTCTCGTACTCTGTAGAAGCGAAAGAGATAGCATGTCATTTTGACATACGATAATTTAGCAATAATCCAGATTGGCGCTGCTGGTGGGCTGGTGGGGATGGGTATAATGGCAGGAGAGGTATAAATAAAATCAAAATATTACCAACTAACATAATATTTATTACTCTTCATAATATTTGAACTTTCATTGTCTATATAATATCTACATATTATCGTATGCCCCGGTATGTACAAGCTTGAAAGATATACAATTTAGAAAAATAATTCAAGACAAATATACAAAATAACGCCCAACAAGAAATTCCGAAACAACTGGATTATTTATATTAAGTACAATATATGAAATATTTTATATTAATGTAACATATTGATCTAAAAATAAGTACGTATTGGCTTAGCTGGCATATTCTCGTTCATACTTCTCATGGCAACTGACAACGGGTGCAAAAGGTTAAAAATGGTGCGAGTTATTAGTATCGTCATCACAATCGACAAGTCATAAACACCATCTAGATTCTAGACGTACCGATAAGTATAAGCATGACAAATTTAGATTTGTAAACTAAAGCTGAAAAATCTGAAAGCTTCGACCGTATACCTAATTCCAACTTTAACAGTAGGCTGGAAGAAATTAAGTACTATGACCTAGTGATTATTTCAAATCAATTGACCGCGAATTTTTTTGATTAGTATGAGTATTTCGATAAAGCAAAATTTAGAAGTACTCCTGGAATGTAATTCAAAATGATATTGTGCAAAATCATTGTGCTACTGACAAAATATTATACAAAATTCAACTGACATTCTCAACGATGACAGAATCAAAGTATGAACCGCTTAAATTAAACTTGAATTACTTTACATCAAATAATAACAAAAAAAAAAAAACTATAAAAAACTTTATATTACTAAAAATAGGTAATATAAATCACACAAACCAACAACTCCGGCGCAAACTAGAAGTAATTTGATCTACCCCGTCCCTAATCGTTACTGCAATAATAGAATATAAACAAGGCAGATTCACAAAAGACGTAATTGTAAAGTATTCTACAAATTTACAATTATATACAAAAAATTAAAAAATATATCCAAAAAGCTCTATGATAAGAGTTTTGTAATAAATACTGTAAGATTTGTTCGCCTCTCAGCTGGACTCGGGCCCGGCTAATACTGTCCCCTGGACGTTTGCAGTGCGGAGTAAGTCTTATCTTAGTTACACATTGACATACCATATCTAGAGACAACGCAATCTAATGTGGAGTGTGTACACCGAACGCCGTAACAGCGTCAAGCCCCTAGAGGAGTTCAAAAACCTAAAGCTTTAGATTCTGGCACCATTTCTATAAATATGGTACATCGATGCAGTTTACGTATTTCTATCGAACAACATCGAGTGCAGAGTAAGCGCAGTGCACCTCACTATTAAGTACGATATTACATTGTATATTATGTAAAGTTAAGTCTAGCGCCCATTTCTATGGCCTAAACGTGACTGCTAACCAGTGTTAGTGACTACTAACCAGTGTATCAAATTATTCCTAAAAGTTTTAAGTCCATTTAATACTCAAGTGAAGCGTGAGCATGTCCTATTCACAACGTTTCAAACTTGAGCACATATTTTGGACACGAGAAAAATCACAAATTTTAGTAATTTGTTCGTCCATTGAGGAAGGTTTCTGTATGAAGACTGGGGGAATATTTAGAAAAATATCCTTTTTAATAAAAATATAGATTTTAGCACTGTTTTGAATATATGGCTGGGGCATATACAAGAACTGTGGATGTGCCGCTTTATGTCTAACGATGGAAGGAACTACGTGAAGTATCGTTAATAAGTTATAGCCAAAATATTTACTTGAAAAGTCATTACGTAAATCGACTTGGTCACTTCGATTCTCTAAGCGCAAAGCACTTCTCAATAGGACAAAACTGTTAATCAGCATAATATTTATATTTTTTAATTTGCCGTTACAATATGTCAAGAATAAACGTTTATAATTCAAGTAGGTCCAATAAACATTTGAAACTGTATAAGTTGTTAACATCTAAAAATAAGTTTTTCAGTTTGGATTACGTCGTACACTAATATATTAGGAGTAAAAAATATTTATGTGCGTATTATACTGCTACAGGTGCATTAAGTTTTTATAATATAAGACATTGAAGACTAAATTGGACGACAAGTGAGCAGCTTCCAACCATTTTCCTTCCTAGACTCCTCTGGCCTAGTTCAAGCGTACACTTTACTAACCAATTATTATAGTAACAATCATCACCGTGTTTTGTCAAAAAATCTTTGGAACTATTTAAGAATAGTTTTCGTCATCATTTTCGTAACAGTCGTCACATTAAACAATATGTATACTTCACATGCGTGATTTTTATAAAATCGACATAATAATCATTCGTAACAATCGATAAACATTTAATAATGAATAACAATCACCAACGCCTGAAAAAGTAATTAATGGAAGTTCAAACTAAAAAATTTTTTCGCCCAACGTGCGGTTTACTGTCAAATATTTTTTTGGAAACCCAATTCGATAAACTAAAAGTAATTAAGTAGTATTAATTTGTTCGTTGAGATCAGTCACTTGGCGTTGTTGCATTATTTCTTTGAATAATGACAACGAGTAAGACGAAAATGACTCGCAAACGCATTGCAAAGTAAGTCAAAGACAAAGTCATACACATGCCGTATAAAGCATATTTCGTTGCCAAAGTTAAGTACACGCATTCAGAATACTCTCGAATGAATTTCACTTCGAGAAGTCAATTAAGTACATAATGTACTTTGAGTATAGGTTTATAATGTTGACACATGTTTACGACTGTAATTTTTAATAAATTCGACACCAAAACGCAGTGTCTGACAAATAAAAATCAAGCAACAGGCCGCTTAGGCCTTAACGGTGTTTACTGATTTAATGATTAATAGTCTGCCATTTTATAGGGCAATAAATTCTTAACCGCTCGTTTTCTCCCTATCATTTTGCAACATATAGGCATGCTTTAAGGCTTAAGTTGCCTTACACAGGCAATACAATGATTTATAGAAAATTAGGAACGAACCCTTAATTGTTCTTTCACGTTCGCGTATGATAAAGCGCTACCCCTGTTTATAGTAACAAGCTGTAGCTGTAAACTCTAAACATTAGTTACGACTTTCAAGCGTTACAGTAACAAGCTACAGCTTGTCAAAATTAAGACGAGCTCACCAATGTTTATTACCGTTTGTGTTACAGCTCTCGAGTAATGAGTTACAGTTACTGCTGGCGAGTTACATATAGTGAGTTATCGCATTTACATTGGAGCAGGCGTCAAGAAGGGGTTAGTGGGTTGTCCGGCGAAGGAGTTAGCGCGTGCGGCGGCGGTGAGGGCCGGCGCGCGGGCGACGCGGCCGAGCCACGCGTCGGGATGCGGCAGCCCCGCCCCTGCTACCGGCTCCTCGGCCAGCGCCCGCAGACCCACTGACAGCTGCTGACACATTGCTGCCACCGCGTCGCTGCACACCTCGCTACTCGACTGTGGAATAGAACAGTTTCAATAAGATTGTAAAGGGAAGTTTTGTTAGGGCTGGCTTCACAGCTATCCGGGACACCCGTACGGACGGCAATATGGGCGCCCGGAGCATATAATATGAAAGCTAGCACATCGCTTCACAGCGACGCGGAGCGGGCCGTATGGGGATAACTGTGAAGCCAGCCTTAGCTTTGTTAGACAAGTTTTCATTGTTTGTAGTTTAGTTACTTATTTTTTGTTTATTTTAGACAACAACAAAATCAACTTTCTTGACAATGAGGTCAATTTTGACGACATTAAATGTAGCAAGGTGTTTAAAAAATACTGTTTTATCTGCTACTTGGGATCTCTCGAGATCTATTTCACCACTTCCTGATAAGTGTCTGATAGGCTGCTAATTACTATCGACAACTTATTTGACAGATAGAGTATGGAGTATCTGTCAGATAAGTAGTAATAACCTATCCAGCACTTATCAGGAAGTGGTGAAACAGGCCCTAAATATTATCAAGTTTCGCTAGATTAAAATAACTGTTATTAATACTCACATCATTCGACGTATCAGTGATGGGATTTATGGGATTGGTGATGGGGTTAGTAATGGGGTTGGCGGCGGGTATGGTGGGTAGCGGCGGGAGCGCGGGCGCAGCGGGCGCGCTCGACGGCGACTGCAGCCCAAGGCGCTGTCTCTCTAGGTTCGATGGTAATTCGCTAATACGGAGAGACATCTGACGCTTGAACGGTGAGCTGGAATAGACGAGATTTATATTTAGGAAAATTAAAAATTATAAAAAAATTGTATAGTGTAGTTGAGTATTTGATTACATTAATCTAAGATTAAACTAAACGTTAATTACACAGTTTATATTTAATTGCTGATCTTTATATTATTAAAGAATTATCTCTACCATTCAGCTTTCCATAGTGAGGTGTAGTCATCTTAGGAAACTCAAAAAAAATTGTTACGTTTCGCATGAAATATAACAACATTTCGTAGTTTTGTCCCTCAACAATATTAACGTTATCAAAAGAAAATTAACATCGAATATATTTATATCGATTAATAAACTTATCGATGTTTTTAAATATTTTAGTTACTAATAAAAGTATTTAAAAACTATTGTGTAAGAGTATACTAACTTGTTATTAAGATGTGCGAACCCGCGGAAAGATCCCTGCCGCTCGAGCAGGTGCGGCGCAGCGTGCGGGCGCTCCACGGCGAAGGGGTTGTGCGGCGCGCGGGGCGGGGCGCTGGCGGGCGGGGGCGGGGCTACGGGCGCGGGCGACGGCGTGTCCGCCTCCGATACGCGCCGGCTTATTATACCTGTGAGTACATTTTTTATTTGAGAGAATACAATTAAAATATACGAATTTATGATTAAAGGAGTTTTAACGACATAATTACAATGCTTAATATTTGTGAGTGGTTGACCAAAAAGGGACCAGAAGGATTGGAAACGGTTTTTTTTATTTTTTTAGTCCGTGGTCTTTTAGCTTTCTTTTGGTCTAACCAGAATATTTTTAGGTGCCGTAGTTTTTTTAAATGAATTTTTTGTGAACCGCGCACGAGTCGAAACACGAAACTTCAAACGCGTTTTACTCAAAATCAAATTATTTACCTTCAGGTCCCTTTTTGGTCAACCGCTCACATTTATTTAAGTATTTATTTGTAGTTGGTTTCTTCAAGTTATTTCTAGCTACATCGTATGTTTTGGAGATGTTATTCATGGATAGGTGATTAATTTTAGACAAAAAATCCACGTGAGCGTGCAGATAGGAAAAAATATTACTGACCACTCCAACTTAGTTTTACAAAGTGTGAATTCCTTGCAATTACCTACAGTTAGGTCTGAGCAGCCTGGCATCCTCATCTTATTAGAAACCTAATGTTTGATTGATAATGGAAGTGCTATTTGTCTAATCGATATCAGCAAAATTTAATCACTTCTGTTTTTTTTTAGCAACAGTAGTTAATTCTTACCTGACTTGCGGAAGGATCCCTGTCTAGTGAAGGCGTGGCTGGCGGCGTCAATGCTCATAGACACGGCGCACTCCTTGTCGCGTCGCTGCTTGCGCTCGAGGCAAGCGGCGAACGCGCAGCCCACCGCGTGCGACAGCCGCTCCCCGCTGTCGCGGCCCGCGAGGAACCCGTGACACATCCAACGACGCGTCGTGCCGTCGCGGCATATGTAACTGGAAACATAATATAACTATTAACTTGGTATTTTATGATATTAAAAACATATGATTAAGGTAAGAAGAAAAAAGATAAGACAGACTTTGAGACTACTCGAAGGTGACGTTAAGGGTTATTTTTTTATTTTTTTTATTAAATAAGGGGGCAAACGAGCAAATCGGGTCACCTGATGGTAAGCAACTACCGTCGCCCATGGACACTCGCAACATCAGAAGAGCTGCAGGTGTGTTGCCGGCCTTTTAAGAGGGAATACTCTCTTTTCTTGAAGGTTTGCAGGTCGTATAGGTCCGGAAATACTGCTGGTGACAGTTCGTTCCAGAGTGTGTGTGTGTGTATGTGTGTACAGTGCGGGGCAGAAAGTTACGCGAAAAACGCACTGTGGAAGACTGCCACTCATCAAGGTGATGAGGATGGTATGTTTATCGCGTGGGACGATGGCGAAAAGTTGCAGGTGGTATGATTCCGAACAACTCCTCAGAGCACTCCCCGTGATACAACCAATAGAGGATGCAGAGTGAAGCGTAATTCCAAGGGGTTCAAGCTGTTTGAAACACTATGGCAGTCAACAATTCGAGCGGCCCTTCGTTGGATACGATCCAGAGGGAGCAGTTGGTATTTTGGCGCCCCTGCCCAGAGATGAGAACAATATTCCATATGAGGCCGAACCTGCGCCTTGTAGAGTTGTAGGCGTTGGTCCGGACTGAAGTACTGTCTCGCTGTTATAAATTATAATATGCGTACCTCTTATATCATGTCAATTTTAAGTTATGTTATCACTTATCAATTTATCCACAGGTTTAATTGCACCCTGTATAAGTACGAGCGTGGAAAGAACACAAAGCTATACATGAAATCCTAAATATTTCATTTAAACAATATTTACCACAAAGTATTTAAACTATTCAAATAATTTGAGGTATGACTGACTGTATTGTGTGTATAATGTGCGTGCAATCTATAGTACAACATACACAATGTTGTACTATAGATTGCGTCAAAAACACTTACAACAAATCATTTTATAGAAAATAATTTAATGTAGTCAGATCTGCGAAACAGTGCGTTCTGCGATAAACTATTGCCTCGGATATTTTGCGCCTTAAGTCATTGTCGTTAAGTCCTATTTGAGGTAAAATGCGAAACGCAGCATGGGGTCACGATCTCTGTGCGTTCTCGTGTTGCACGGTGACGTCATTAGCTGATCTGGCCGTAATTAAACGCCGCGCTGTCACGCGCCAGCGACGACTTACATAGCTCACGAAAGAATAGACGACTGACGAGTGCAGTAATGATATATGATTAGGGATTGCAATCCCGCACCTTATTCAATCCCGCGGGATTGATTTGCGGGATTGGCCAATCCCGATCCCGCATGTTTGAATTTATGTTATAAAATTGAATAAATTGGAACTATAGGTTTATGTTTAATTAAAAATCAACTTTACTAATAGAAAATGTCTCATATTATGCCACAAAAATGCTTGTTTTGTAACAAAATAACAATTAAATCATCACTCTATCTTATTAGATTTTAAAATTAAAATGCCTCAGCAATCTTAAAGTCAGCAGAGCCATAATGTCCATGTCAACATTATGGCTCCGCATTGATTGCAACGACCACCCTCGCGTTTTTGCGTGCCTATATAGATCCCATAGTTGTGACCCCGAGACGGACTGACTCTTTGAACACCTGCAAGCAGCTTCAGATTTAGTGCAGCAGCAGATCCCATCCGCAGAGATCTTACTACTTGGCGACTTTAACGCCCACCACGCCGACTGGCTCAATTCCAGTAAAACTGATCATGCGGGAAGATCCGTCTGCGACTTTGCTCTTGCGAACGACTTAATACAACTGGTTGCTGCGCCTTCGCGAATCCCAGAATTAGACGGTCAGAATCCTTCCCTGTTGGACCTTCTGCTGACTTCAAATCCTGATGGCTACCAAGCATCCATGACCGCACCACTTGGTTCATCCAGGCCTGTCTCACTTCCATACAAACGGCGCGGAATCGCCGAAATATTTACCTACTATTCTGGAAAACAACCTAATTTCAACCTTTTGCGTAGCGTTTAGCGTTCATAGTACAATAACAGTCTGCCGTCTCGTTTCAATCTGCCAGGGCTGTCATGCGAGCGGCGCGGCGGCGCGGGGCCGGGTACTATTACTTTTGTTTCGCGGATGTGTGCGCTGCGTATGCGACAAGTCAAGCGAGTGCCAGCCTATTGAGACTAGTCCGGTGACCGGACGCTTGTGTTTATCATACCTAAACTCGGGAGTGAGACTTCTGTACCGTAAGGTACTATTATGTATTCTGTGTTTCATCGGATCATTGCCTTGCCACTTACGACGGCATTGCGACAGCGAGCTGTTAAACACCGTCGTGTGTGGCTCTACAAGTTGGCAGACTGGGATGGTATGCGGTCGTTTTTTGCATCCTATCCTCGGGGACACGTCTTGTGCTTCTCGCCGGATGATCCCGACAACACTGCCAACTCCGTTGCCAATGTGGTGATGCAAGGGATGAAGCTTTTCATTCCGTCCTCTGTAGACTGTAGTGCCAACTTGCGGCAGATTTCGTCCCTGGTTTGGTTCATCATCCAAAAAAGCTTCTCGCCGGAAGCAGAAGGCTTATCAATCCTGGCCCAATGCAGTGTCTGCTCGGGATTTAAATACCAGCACATATAAAATGAAATACTCAAGAAAGAGATCACTCGGGCAAAGAAACAGCACGTCTATAGACCCGTGCATTCTGGTCTCTGGCCAAAGCTATTAAAGGGAATTTCTGCAAGCCAACCCTACCATACCTACACGTCGAAAATGGATCGCGGTTGTCCTATGACGCAAAAGACAAAGCCGATCTTCTGGGTAAGTTCTTTGTGCCAAGCTTGACCCGAGATAACGGGGAACAGAAACCGCCGACCAAACCGCGATGCACGAGCGTCATGTCGGATATTTGGTTTTATCAGCGCTCAGTGCAAATAGCCCTCCGTTCTCTTGATATACAATTAAAGTCGAATGGACCTGACGGAATCCCTCCTATTTTGTTAAAAAAGTGTTGGCTCTGATCTTAACGCGTCTTTTTCGGCTCTTCTGTTCTTCTGGAATTGTACCGGCTTCCTGGAAGACTTGGTGTACCCGATCCCCAAAAAAGGTGACAGCTCAAATCCTTCCAATTACAGACCAATCGCTATAATATATATTATAATAAGTAATAACCAATTTATAATATAATGGAATCAATGATTATTATTTATTATCAATAGCCAGCTCCTTCGATACTTGCACAAACAGTACGGGTTCCGTAAGGGTCGCTCGGCTGGTGATCGCTTGGCGTACCTAACTCATCGTTGGGATCAGGCGATTGTGTCGAAGGGAGAGGCATTTGCTTTTAGTTTGGACATTGCGAAGGCCTTTGATCGGGTTTGGCACAAATCGCTGTTCAAAACTTCCATTCCATCATATGAGCTCCCCGAAAAATCATGCAAATGGGTCATGCGGGATCCGCGGATCCGCGTTTTGTAGGTCCGCGGTGCGGGATCCCGCGGGATTGCGGGATCCCGCTTTGCGGGATTGCAATCCCTATATATGATTTAGTTGCACTATTTTTAGGGTTATTACATACAAACACATACAGTTCAGTCCCTAGCAACAGAAGAGTCCATCTGTCTGTCTACAGGCTATATGTCGCGAAACGCGATTCCAGGATAGATGACAGATAAGTTTTAACAAACCCAAAAATCTAATGAAATTCGGATGAAGCTCTCATATATACAAGAAAAGTATTATTTGCCGTTTCGTCTGGAATATTTCGTGCGCGAGACAAACTCACGATTTTTCTAGAAAATCAAGTTGATTATCTCAGATTTATACCTACACCATAATTTCAATGAAGACAAATTATACGCTACAACACATATTTTTATGATTATAATACCCACATACTTACTATAAAACTATGTTTCAGATGTATAATGGCTGTGAGTTGTGAGTTCTTGCAACATGACGAAAATGCGAAATAGATGATCAAATACAGTACAATTTTTCGCACGTATTCCGATTTCCAAGTATATGTTGTTAAACTAATAGTATTCTGTAGTATAATAGGTTGTGCTTACTAATCGAGTACCGACTTAAACAGTCACATCATCGCTATTTTATTAAGCGCCCGATCATCATTGCCGGCGGCGTGGTTATGTAATCAGACGGAAAAACGTTTTATAATTTGAAATCAATAGGTATCTACATAAATTCCTGCGGTATATTTTATACAGAGGATACATGAGCAAAGGCTGCTAAGAAACAATGTATTTTCGTAGACATTCCGCATTCGTATAAACGCATTGAACAACGAGGCCTTTATGAATTTTGTCGCCTAACCGGTAACCTAAATCCTGGTCAGATTTCTCTCTGCGGCTCATTTCAAACGTGCAAAATTTTTACAAAATTCAAATGCAACTATTCCCTCGCATTAGTTTAAAGTTTTGGAGGCGTATGCAAAATAAGTTTTGGAACCCCTGCCATAGACACTCCATAAGACGAGAAAATCATTTAATACTCATTATTTCAATAGCGATTTACTGGTCGCTCTTTAATTCATCATAATATCCTGTCGCGCCAAAGCTTTACTGCAAGCGAATGAACATTGAAGTGTTCGAATCGAATCATCGATCTATGCGGGTCGAGATACAAGGGCAAAGTACCTGAACCCGCGCTCGTGGTTCCTGTCCGGCGCGCAGAAGGACACCTTCTCAATGGTCTGATCCACGATGAGGCCCTTCGTCTCCTCCTCCACCACCCGCAGACCGTCCCCGCTCACGTGTAACACCGCGCGGACTGGACGACGACGGGAGTTCTGGAAGAGATAAACAAAAATTATATCGACTGTTGCTACGTATTGTGAAATGAGCTCCTCTTGTTTTATTTCACAAATAGAAAGTATACAATGTATACTTTCTATTTGTGTATTACTGAACATGTCATGTTTTTCAGTAACATCTTTTTTCAACTCAGCTACGTAATGTTAGAATTTGCTTGCGAATTAATCAGAAGTTGCTGCACCAATGTTCAATTATCGCGCGGGATTTATTTTTGGGTATAGCTACATTATAATAAATAAGTAAGTACATTTTCGGGACTCAAAGTACCTATATTTAAATAAGGAATACTTATTGTACTATCGAGGAAGTTGATTCATAGGCAGATGGCGGACCGACTTATTTTGGTCGCGTTTTGTTAAACATAGCCGACGGATGACGACTTTCATTAAGTTGACATAAACCGACCAAACGACATAGGTCTGTCAACTGCCTAGGAATCAATTTCCTCGGATATACATAAATAGTAGTTACAACTAAAATATTGAACCTAAGATATCAAAAACATTAACATTGTTAGCTGAAACTAACAAGTACTTAACATATTGCTAAGTAAGTTTATAAGTTATGTTAAGTTAAGCTAAGTTTGCTCCTCATTTAGTGGAGTGCCTAGAGCGTAAAAATCGTGCGAACCTCCGATTTCCGTAATAGTGGATGAAAATTGAAAAGAAAAAAAAGGAATGTGTAGCTGATAACATAAATAATAAAGTTTACCAATTGAAAAGTAATGCTTCTAATTTTTAAATTATTCTATACCACTTCAGTTACACTCATAAATTTTAAAATTTTGAAGAAAACCTGCATTTCTTTCAGTTCAGTTATGTAGCAAAATAATATTTTATCATTTTTTTTATTCAAATCGTTGCTTATAATCCGAAAAAAGAAAATAAGTGGAAAAAATATATAATTTACATTAAAAAATTAATATTTTTGTATCTAGATGAGCATGTATCCGAATATGTTTGTTGTGTGCTTCGGCAGTTACCTGATAAATGGCGTTTCAAATTTTTTTTTTTTGTTTTAAATAGGAAGTTTAAAATTATTTCTTAGGCTTTAAAAAGACGTTTGTTAATGCATAAATTTTGTTAGCTCTTACTTTATTAACTTTCCGAAAATGTAGCACAAACTTATCACGTATATTTCGAAGAAAATCTGTATTTTATTTCTTTTGGTTAGGTTTTAACAGAATAAAATTCATTTTTTATTTTATTTTTTCATCGATTACATTTGCTAAAACAATATATTTATAGGAAAAAAATACAAATTAGGTTAAGAACTGATATTTTTTGTATTCAGGTAAGCATTTTCCAAATATAGGTCGTAGCATGCGTCTTTAGTATGTACGTGAGATCTGTAGCACTCAATTTTTTTTCTGGCTAATTAGGAAGTTTAAATATATTTCAAAGGCTAGAAAAAGCCTTTCGTTTGTCGATGCATTTAATGTTTTAGCTCTTACTTAAATAAATTCTCAACAAATGTAGAAAAACAATTTTGGTTTATTTTACACATTTTTGGAGATATTAAAACGTTTTAACCCTTCAATTCCCAGTGTCACCTGTAGGTGACAGCAGTTAAGTTAGTAATAATTTTTTTCTACCACTTTGAGATTTTATTATTAAATTTTAATACTATTGTTCCAAAGCCAATAAGTATAACTTATATATTTTCTAGTCTGACTACACTTGCCAAATGTTATGTGTCAAATACAATCAGATAATTGGCGCAATTTTCGACCCGCGTGTGTCAATGTTATCCTTACGTAATAAAAAGTGAAATAACAATGCCTAGAGCGTAAGTATTGTTTTTTTTCTTATTGTAAGTAATAAATGAATAAATAAGACATCGTATAAAAGTTTATATCAGTCAATGTAACATATAACATACTTGTTATAACATTGAAAATACTACGTGTCACCTACAGGTGACACTGGGCATTATAATAACTGTATTGTTCTAAGTTCCAGTATGGAAGCCTCTTACCCTCTCTCATGAGGGTAGCTCTTCGGGGTGGTGTGGTGGTTCCCTTTATTTGGGTTTGGCTTAGATGCAGCATGCCAGAATGCATGGCTGATCAAAAGACAGTCAGATAACAATTTGAGCTACTGTGACTTCCGGCAAAATGTCGCAACTATATACCTGCAAAAGTATGGAAAGCCTCCAACACGCAACTCAGCATGAGGCGTATATATATTCGAGTGGCTAGTGAAGTGAGGAGTGCAGGAACTGCTGTAGATCCATGTAATCACTCGCAAATCGACTGCGCTCAAAGAAGGTGCGGCTATTGTCAATTGTCATCAACGCACGAGAAAAATGTGTGGCAAATGGAATGTCGGTTTGCACCTAAACGGGCTTTTGATTTTTTTTACACTTACATTTTTTATTATAAACAAATGTATTAATGGTATTTTATCCCAAAAAAATCTATATTAACTTGCACTTGGGAATTGAAGAGTTAAAGTACTTAAAACTCATTATTTCTGTAAAAATTAAATACGCACAATAAGAACGAGTAACACGCTCTTCATTACAACACTTAAATCCTTCCAAACCCTTTTATCTTGGTTAAGACGAACGTTAATCTATAAAAACTTTGCAAAAATCTCATATATTATATTTAGCTATGCAAAGCAAACTTTCTTTTTTAAAAATTGTATTTTTGGTTAATTTTCAATGTAAACAATCGGGTAAGAGTCATTAAATAACAGAATCATGAATTTTTTTTTTTACTTGACTGGTTTTATATGGTGAAATATTAATTTTTAATTAAGTAACTAAAAAATTAAAAGCACAAACAATTTTTTTGTAAACTTTGCAAGTTATAGTGTAAAAAAGAAAATGACACCACAAAAACAAAAATCCAATCACTATTACAATTTTGGGAGGTTAAAATCTCTGGCGACTCCACTAATTATGCAGATGGCAGTGTAAATGATAAACAACCAGATAGCATCCATAGTGCTCTTCAGATACGGGTAAAATACGATATAACGACACACGAGTATGCTCTTAAAACTTTGTATAAGTCACTTGAAATCTTTGCACGGGTGATATCGCTAGAGTGAGAGGCGAATCGAGACAATTTTTTGTGCTTCCACCACACTTAGGATATCTACGAAAATGTTTCTTTCTAGGGAAGAATAGACAAACTGACTTATTGAAAAAGGATATCTTTCATTGCTCGTGAAATCCGCCATAATATTTCTTTACGGTATTTCTACACTGGCCATGCTGACTGCTGGTAGATAACTTACAACAAACTCAGCGCAAGTCAATTGCCATAATATTGTGTTCATTGTAAACAGTATAAAGCCATACTAGTCACAGACGGAATCCTTATAAGATACATCCTATTGTAGAGCGTAGAGCTGCCAGTGAGACGGAGGATTAACTAAATAAAGTTACAGCTAATTGACACTTACGTGTTTGTTCCTATTTCAAATCGGTCAAGACTCAAGACCGTGTTAGGTTTTATAAGTATTGGCTCTTCCACTTGCAATATAATCTTTCGTGATTTATTTAATTGATTATTTTGTATATATGTTACGCTCAAAGACCGAAATCGCTCAATGAGCGAAAAAAAGGCTCACAACGCGTTGTGGTCACAGTGAAACAGCCACGACGCAAAATTCGCGTCGTGGCTCTAATGAAAACGGCCACGACGCGTTCTGGCAATCGCAAAAAGTCCATAACGCGAAATTCGTGTCGTGGGCCGTGGCTGATATGCTTTTCGTTTTTCCTGATCTGTTCTTGATTGATTAATTGTCCATAGGTATGGAAGATTATATTTGAATTACCACGTGAACTAGGAACAAAATATTTTTTCTTTTACTAAATCACTGCATAACGTGTTCATCATTATTATTTATAAAATATCCATACTTCTATACTATCCGTACTATTATTATTATTGTCTGTCTGTCTGGCGCAACATAGTTGCGGGCATCAACTAGTAGTATTTATTATATTTAAATTATATATAGAGGAAAATAAAACTGAATACTTATTATTTATTAAGATCAGATTACCTTATATTAAAAAAAAAACAATAACAAACAATAGCACTTTGCGCCAGACAGACAGTAATAATATTAGTAGTCAAGAAAAACGAATAGCATATCAGCCACGACAGGAATTTCACGTTATGGCCTTTTTGTGATTGCCAGAACGGGTCGTGGCCGTTTCACTGTGACCACAACGCGTTGTGAGCCATTTTTTCGCTCATTGAGCGATTTCGGTCTTTGAGCGTAACATATATGTATTTAAATAAAGGTGGGTTGTGGAAAAAAAACTATCTAACTTTTCTGTTCTATATTCTCATCAAATAGCAAACTTATATTATATAGCTAACGTTATTATATTTTTTATTTTAACCACCAGTAAAGTAAACTTTAAGTTATTCGGAGGTAAGCATATATAATTTATTTATGAAGACAAAAGCTTGTTAAATATTTAAGTAAAGATTCATGGAAAACTTAAACACGCAAAAAAATATCTGACAGACTTAGCAGAAATATAATTGAACTAGCTGTTGCCCGCGATTTCGTCCGCGTGGGCTTCAGTTTATAGCGAGCGGTGTCAACAAAATTGGTGTCAAATTTAAAAGCTTTTTAAAACCCTGGTACCCCTTAAATCAAAATACCCAAAAACAGCAGCTGTGTAGTGTGCACATAATATTTCATTTTTTTTAATTAAACTTTATACCGTTTGACGTGGGAGAGCCATGCTTCGGCATGAATGGGACAGCTCGACCGGAGAAAAACCACCTCCTCACAGAAAACCGGCGTGAAACAGCGCTTGCGCTGTGTTTCGCCGAGTGAGTGAGTTTACCGGAGGCCCAATCCCCTACCCTTTTCCCTTCCCTACCCTACCCTACTTCCTTCCCTACCCTCCCCTATTACCCCTTAAAAGGCCGGCAACGCACCTGCAGCTTTTCTGATGCTGCGAGTGTCCATGGGCGACGGAAGTTGCTTTCCATCAGGTGACCCGTTTGCTCGTTTGCCCCCTTATTGCATTAAAAAAAAACAAATTTAAAGCTTATTTAGCCCCCCATTACACAACTTTAGCTTTACCAATAAACTATAGTTTTTTTACATTGGTATGTTTAAGGTTACGTCACTACATAGATAAAGTACTGAGTAGTGAGTTATTTAATAATGTGTGTAACAATGGAAAGAATCGAAAAACGTGATTTAATATGGTACCATCACTTATAGAAAGACTTATGAGCAAGCGATAGTGCGATGTAGGCGACTCAAAGCGCCATCTGTTATAAATTTTTGGAACTAACTTATTTTTAACAAATTTACGCATTTTCACCCCCTTACAACCCCTTTTTCCAGGTAAAAAGTGGCCCATGTCCTTTTCAGGCTTTAGACTGTCTGTGTACAAAATTTCATTACAA
This sequence comes from Lysandra bellargus, assembly GCA_905333045.1. NCBI lineage: Eukaryota > Metazoa > Arthropoda > Insecta > Lepidoptera > Lycaenidae > Lysandra > Lysandra bellargus. The sequence continues at coordinate 8,938,238 of HG995326.1, forward strand.
TCGGTTCAGTAGTTTTAGCGTGAAAGCGAGACAGACAGACAGACAGACGGACAGACGGACAGACGGACAGACGGACAGACGGACAGACGGACAGACAGACAGACAGACAGACAGACAGACGGACAGACAGACATACTTTCGCATTTATAATATTAGTATAGATATACCTACTTGGAAAAAATTGCGAGTCACGACTTAAAACATTTTCCTCATTCCTTTCGTGTATGTGACTATGCACATTGCACAGATTATGAAAATTCAATAGTCTACAAAGTATAAACTTATGACTCTTAAAGCTACCTTAGAAGAAAAATATCCAAAACTGTCTATATTATAGTATACAACGTACTAGACATATCCATAATAATATTATCTAACAGAAAAACACGTACCGTACACAAGTAGTTTGTCTTGGCAGACGCATAAAATACTAATACTCGTATAGTAGGAGTGAATGATCACTTTATAATACCAGACGTATATATGGAATATTGTGGAAGACTGCCAAAACCGTTTTTTCGTCGTATAAACGTTACACATTTTATGAGTTTACAAACCGTCTCACTTATTTGATATCTTTTTTAAATATCAATTTTTGGTAAAAAATAGCAGTTTTCTGTATAGAGTTTGTAATACTAGTAAGACGGTACATATTATTTTGAATTAAAAATATAGATTTAAGAAGTAAAATTACTGGATCCATAAACATATTTTTTTTATCCCAAAAAAAAACATATACCTTGGCCTTTGCATCCGTTGTGGATGATTTAAGGCTGATTTACATTAATACAGTAGCTGACGCCAACATCACTGGATTCCGTCGCTGGATCAGCTGCACTGTATCAATGTAAATCAGCCTTTACACAATATTTTCAGAGCGAAGTAAGCATTTTTCGAATACTGTGGTGTCTGGAACATGAATTTACGTGTCCGTATGGTTGCCTAAGCGTAAGCATAATATACGGCATTCTCGTGACATAGTCCCCCCAATCTAATCCTATGTTCAAATTTGTAAATACATAGTAATTTGGCTTCGTATTTAGCAAGTAACACCAGCTTAGCCTAATGCCTACATTGTATAGTTACAGTAAACGCGGATAAGTCACACCTCGCTACACACAGATAAGGTTGAGCGGCTACAAATCGGTGGAACTGTGCTTTTTTTCGCTTCTTTATTATTCAGAAGCTCGTATCGTAGAGTGACATATTAATATCAAGGATCCAATCATTGTTGCTTACGTCAATCGGCAGAAATTTACGGACGTGATTTGTATAAATTACGAGCTGACTCGGCAAAAGTTATACTATATATTATTATACAAGCACAATACTGCAAGTACAGACATAATATTATTATTAATCTTCGTTTTAAATAACTCTAGTCCCTATTAAGAAAACCGCGTTACTGGATTATGAGCTTTGTAATTATGAATTACCGACGCGATTAAAATAATGAATCTGTCTCGTCGTTGTTACTTGTTAATTCATTACACTCGACTCGTGTATATTATCTGGAAACTCGAGTTTTTCCGGTTCAATGGATGCTCGCATGCATTGTTTCAGCGACTTCAAATTACACCGACGGCAATAACTTGGCAGCCATTTTTTTTAATGCGGTCAATAAAAAATGGGTTATTTTTAGGATGGCCCGAGTTGAAACTTGAAAGTTGAAACCAAAGACTAAAGAAAACCCTTTTGGTGAATCTTTATTTAGAAAATCGTTTTTCCATTATAGGTTATTGACCCTAATGACGTCGTTATTTCGAGGTTTGACTTATCGATTTGACGAAAATCAAATATTTAAAGATAAGCCAAAAGTGGCTCTACCGAGTTCTACCAAGTAAAACTCCTACACCGATTTACATACATGTCGGTTGCCGGTTTCACTGCAATGCAAAAGTCATTTTTCAGTACCAAGGTGCCTTTACGATGATCGACGTGACAAGATATTAAGTGCAATATTGACTTTTTGCAATCTGATACTGTCCCCCTTCACTATTAAAACGTCAAAGATTTTTACAACGTGGGAATCGAATTAAAGACCTCTAGATCGAGCCAAACACCAACTTCAACCACCGCGTTGTCCACAAAGAATGTTGACAATAGACATTGCAGTACAAATAAGTACAGAAGCCGCCTGGTGACACCGCCGCGCCCTGCCTAAAATCGGTTAGGAGGCCATTCCACATAACTCAAAGTACTTTTATAAGGCTGCACGAGAAATTTCACTTGCTATCGAGTTCTTGAAACTTAACTGTAAACATAAATCTCGTTGTACGTAGCTTACATTACTCAGGAATTTTGGTATCTCGTGAGAATCTGAATAAGTAATAAGGCTTTCATGGATTTGCTCGTATGATGCTTCTCTATGTCAAGTTACATATTTTTAGTTTGAGTATTCATTGGTATGAATATTCTAGAATCTAGAGTTCTACGAAAGAATCTCTACATTTTATAAAAGGCTGCAGAAGTCATGGATGATAAACAAACGGACATTTTGTTTTTTGAACTTTCAATCTGTCTTTTGTAAAACTCGCTATAGTCATGGAGCATGTACTTATTCCTAGATTAGGGAATCTCTTTTTTTTAAAAGCAAAAATATAGGTATATAAACCGCTGTTGCATGGCACGCGACTAGAACGACAGCGACATTTACATGCGCGAGTAAAACTGACAGAATCGATTCTCCCATTATTTAATCTGTTTCTCTCACTCTCTCTCTCTATCTCCGTGTTCAACTCACCCGCAGCACCTTAAGCGCCTCCTCGCAGACCTGCATGCCGCGCGACTCGAACACCTCGACGCAGCCAAGGTACTTGACGGGGAAGGTGCAGGTGCCCGCGCGCACCGCCGCCTCGTCCGCGTGCCATTGGTGCGGCCGCGCTGACTCCGGCGGGGAACCCTGAGGTTCGTTTAAGGTTAGTTAATGTTGCCTGGGATTATTGGGTTAACATGAGTTAGGTCTTTCAGAGCCCTGTAGTTGATCACGGTTCAATGCTCACACTGAGGTAACTGGAGTTTTGTGAGGTCTATTGATGCCTGCGACCATAAATTACGGCAATTATCGCAAGTGCAACTAGAATGCGCGATAACCACTATAACCTGAAAGTGTCCTGGCTGACGTGACAATTGCCTCTTGAACGTAAACAGCTTCTTTTATCAAGTCTACCTATATAACTGATTCTAGTCTTTTCTGCCTCTACCCGAACAGAGACTTCCCATATCGTCAAGAGTTCGACTCTACCTGAGTAGAAACTTCTAATTTTTCCCTAGAGAGACGAAGTATCAAGATATGCCTTTTCAGACTCATATCACATAATATGCCATAAATATATAATCACCTTGCGTCGTCGGAAGGACTCGCGGAAGGAACGTCGCAGGCGCTCCATGCTCCGCGGCGGCGACAGCGCGGCGCCCGCGCGCGCCCGCCTCAGGGAGCTGCGGACCGACGACTTCTGGAATACAACAAGATGCACGTTAGCATGACACTCCAACTATTAGTACTATCAGAGAAGTTGATCCCTATGCAGCGGGAGGACCTAAGTAATTTGGTCGCGTTACGTCAAACCCAGCCTACCGATAACAGCTAACATTGAATTGACATAAGCCGACCACATGACTTAGGTCCGCCATCTGCATAGGAATCAACTTCCCTGATAGTACGATTGGAATCTCTTTGCTGAACCGAGCCGGTCAGTTGAAGATATCATCTTAGGTTCCTAGCAGCCTCTTTATATGAACTGGGTAGACGAATCCATCACATTAAGTGAGAACCTAAGTATCTGACGTTCTTGTGCTTTGATTTAATGTTTTAGATGTGCGTTTTCCATGTAAAGTCAACATAGAGAGACATTAGACGAAGACATCACCTAAACTTACTGGACCTAGCGGATCAAGATCAAGATCAAGAGCGAGGCGCGATGGCAACGCAGTCGCGTTCAACTATGCACTCTACATTGATTAGACGCAGAGCACTGCAGATACCTATTATGGAAAATTCTAGTATAATATAAGTATGTTAAACTACGACACAATTTACAAAATGTTGAAGTTTTGTAACTCTCAAGGTTTGGGTTTTGGACAATAGCCAATAAATACTCTTTACTCGAAAATTTTGTGTGAGGCAGTATGTAAACAACTGTACGTCAATGTAAAGAACGCCCACTCTATCATGCCTCATGGTGCATCTAACGTATTTGGCTTCGTGAGAGGTCAATAGGTGCATGAGTGATCACTACGGTAAAGACAAACATTTGTTGACATTTTGTGTCTGTGCTAGACAAGTGGTTTTATTGAACTTAACACCAACCGTGTCATTTGCCATTTTCTCAAGATTTTCTCCACTCGACTCACCCTCAATCCTCAAGAAGTCGGTTAAAATGATGATGTTTCGTTGAACAAACGTCTTGCAAATTACATAATTTTTGAAGATTGAGGTTGAGTCGAGTGAATAAAATATCGAGGAAACGATAACGAGCGTAAGTCTATTATATTGTAACTACAAAATTGTAGGCTACATTATAGAGCTTTTAGACAATGTTAGCCCTAGACTATTTGACTTTGCAAAGTCCACGCGGTGAAAACATCCTGTTATATAAAACCATCAGTTTAAAACGTGTAAGTAGTTTATGTCATTTATAAATATTGCAGATAACATTTTAGATATCATTCCCCGCATTATTTACATAAAAATTAGGAAGTTTCGTTTTACATCTTTAATTTAACCAAGATAAGATTGCGAAGAGTTTAACTATGTGTTTAAGAAATTATGAAATCAAATGTACATTATATGAATTTTTTCCTCATCAGAACATGTTTAATAATAATCATTTTATCAATTAATACGAAAGTTCATATAATGCAGCTAAATTGAAATCAAACGCAAAGTCAAAACTGCAAACTGCACCAGCATGCATGATGCAGCCCTTGCGGTGATAACAGCGCTATAAACATCAAAATGCAACTTTTTTGAGGACAGACACCGAAAAAAAATAATTATAACCAACAAAAAATGTGTAATGTAGGTGGGTCACTTTCGTTTGTCAGAGTGATAAGCTGCTGGGTCCAATTACATGAATCTGGAGCACACAGGCACTGGGGAATTGTGGACGTGGTAGCTAACTTAATTTTCAATCGATTACCAAGATCCCACACTAAAAGACATTTGAGTACTTTAATTTTAGAAAAGTTTGACTGAAATTTATGGAGCTTACGTTAAACTCTTTATTAAATTGAAGTTAAGTAAATCTCTAATAGCGCGGCTGTAAACCTAGTTTAAGTTTTAAATAACATTAAAATCAAATGAGACAAATAAAGGATAAGGGCAGAAATCCCCTTAAATAAGGCTAGAACTGAAACAAAAACCCTACTATCAAGAAGAGCTTTTTATGATAGTATACGAACTGCTTACGAAGAACCTGCCTACTTTAAGTCATAATAATATAAATATAGTAAAAGTATATGTATTCCTTTTTGTAAAATGCATATAAATTATACGTTAAATAACAAATTTTTTTCATGTGTGTTCACATGAAAAAAATTTGTTATTTTATTATATTATCACTAGAGTATTGGTTAAAATTTAAGTAATATTTAATACCTACTTGTTTCAAATTAAAAGTCATATAAGGGTTGATAATCTTATCAAATTCGATGGGAAATTAAACCATATGTTTAAGTGAGGTATTCGGTAGTCCCTATTTACATGAAGTATGCAATCGACCACATGTCAGTCATATTGGTTGGGGTGATTATAATATTACGATAATATCATGTTTTACTGAAAAGAAAATATTATTCTAGTTTCATTTTGGGATTGTAAATAGGAAAGCCGTCGATCGCCAATTCCTGGAATTTTTGTTATCGCGGCCTTTTTTGGTATGGGCCTTACGGGGCTTGATGGGTTAAAATTAAACAATAATGTGTTAGATATATTATATTACGTAATCTGATATAATTAAATAAAAACATGAAAAAAAAGAAAGTTGTTCAGGAAGGATGTTACGAATTAGAATGACATAATAATATGTTTTTAATAATTTAAAAAGTTGAATTTAAAATTTAAATATTAATATGTGACATAACTTGTATTTGAGTTATGTATTAAGGGTATTGGGCATCTAACTTTACTAAATTAATAAAGACGTGTAATTCTAATTTTAGTACCTACTTCACATACAGCATTATGAAAAATGTGGGGTAACCAAAATTTTAAGGAATACAGGACAATCAGGAACTTAGTGTTAAAAACGACTACCACATTCCACAATATTACTCATTCCCTCATTAGCATTCGATGATGCATGCGCTGGCCTCGTAACTCGTAAGGACCATTTGATTTGCAAAATAGTATTGACATCAGCGATATTTATTGTAATATCTTTGTCTATTAAACCTTCACAAAATTGTTACATTATGCTCATTTATATTCAAGAAGAAATTCCTAACATCCTGCTTCAATATAATGTGGTTCCTTTAAAGAAATAATGTACTTATAGGTGTTCTTTGTGTCATCAAGTACCAAGTGTATTGTTGATGCCTACATATTATGAACTAATTAATCAAATTCGTAATATGGGTAAGTGCAAATACTCGTATCAGTAATTACTAATTAATAAAAATGCCAACACGACACAATTGCAACCCGAATAATATGACCAATGTAGCTAGCGTTGTATTTTCTAACTATACTAATATTATAAAGCGGAAGAGTTTATTAGTTTGTTTGTTTGAACGCGCTAATCACTGGAACTACTGGTCCGGTTTGAAAAATTCTTTCAGTGTTAGATAGCCCATTTATCGAGTAAGGCTATATTTTATCACGCTAAGACTAATAGGAGCGAAGAAATAGAGGAAAATGTAGAAAAAACGGGGGGAAATTATTTGAAAGGACTTATTTGAACGCGCTAATTTCAGGAACTACTGGTCCGATTTGAAAATTTCTTTCAGTGTTAGATAGCCCATTTATCGAGGAAGGTTATAAGCTATATTTTATCACGGTAAGACTAACAGAAACGAAGAAATAGAGGAAAATGTGGAAAAAACGGGGGAAATTATATGAAAGGGCTTATTTGAACGCGCTAATCTCAGGAACTACTGGTCCGATTTGAACAATTATTTCAGTGTTAGATAGCCCATTTATCGAGGAAGGCTAAAGACTATATTTTATCCCGCTAAGACAAATAGGAGAGAAGAAATAGTGGAAAATGTGGAAAAAACGGGGGAAATTATATGAAATTGCTTATTATCTTAAGAACTACTGGGGCAATTTTTATGTTCTTTGGCAAACATGAAAAATAGACCACGTGAAGGGACATAAGCTATGTACGGTTGCGTGAAATTCCTGAATTACGCAAGCGAAGCCGCGCGGAACATCTTAATAAAATATTAAAAATCGTAGGAAAGTCAATTCTGTACATTGAATATTTTTGTACAATAAATAATACTTGGAATATGATCTACTATGCTAACGCGGACGAAGTCGCGAGCAACAACTAGTATCGTATAAAGTGCCTAGTTGTAAGGTCGTTTACATTTTTAACACGCAAAAAGTCATTTAAATGCGAACCATGAAGTGAAGGTCTCGTAGTATGTTAAATGTCAAACTCAAAATATTGACGTACAGAAAAAGGCTTCTCAATTATTTGACGGATGGGTCTGGACTCTGGATACCAGGTTTTGTACATTTTGTGGGAACAGCTGATATGAGTGAGCGTGACGGTTTAAGATCCCGTCCTCTCTTTTCTACTGCTCTCTTCACACTCACGCCCGTCTTTCATATGCCAGGTGTAAAAGGACGATCGCCTAGTTAGCGGGCAGATAGAGGGTTTTCTGTTTTTAAAGGGTTTTTTATATTGAAGTGGTAAAAAGTATTGTATTTTTTTTCATACCGTTAAGACGTCAATACAATCCATAAAAAGGTGATATTCTAAACCTTTTACTTTGCTGTAAAATCACAAAACTGTCGCGGGTTTGAGTTGGATTATTTAAAGATACTTAAAAAAATAAAAAATCTAGCTCCAACACTATATTATAATTGAAATGATCTTACATGTTGTGCATTAAAACTTATAGAAATACTGTATTTTAACTGTTAAATCACGTCTGTTAAATGAGCGAAATCGGCAAAATTTCGTATACGGACTCTTAAGTTTTAACAGAACGAGCAGCAAAATATACCTGATTCAAATTCAATGTGGAGCTATAAACGCACCGCATCTTGGCAAGCTTTCAAACCCCGGAAAAGCTTGATAAGATTACGAACGACGAAACGTAAACAGTGAAGGATTACAAAAGCAGCAAACTAGAAAGTGAGATAATGGGACAACGGCATGAGTAAATATTTATTACTAAGAAGTAAGCGTTAAAGAGTTAGTGAGACTTGTAAATACACGACTAAGGGCCTGTTTCACCGCTTCCTGATAAGGTGCCCGATAGGCTTATTTGACAGATTCTCCATACTCTATGTGTCAAGTAAAGTGCTGGATAGCCTCATCATGAAGCGGTGAAACAGGCCCTAAGAATATAACACTTGAATTTTATGAATAAAATAATTTAGTCGTTGATGTCTCGTTTGTAAATGTTATGCAAATTAACGGAACTCGAGAAGGTCATCAAGACGTGGTTTAAAGCAGTGTATAATTTTAATCCGTCTGCGGTAAAGCCGATTGTTTTAAGCAAGAATACAATACAATCACGATGAATCAAGTGACCGAGGAAAGGAAGACAATAAGTCTCTAATAAAATAATTGTTCGTACCATCTTTAGATCGGCGTTCTGCACTTGCGCACGATCCAAAGGTTCGTGAGGCGAGGATCCTTGATTGCCCATTGTTATTGATCGTTAACGGACAACACAATTCGATAAACACTGCTACTGCTGCATGTTGTTCTCAAACTCGGCGACACTTTGCACAGTGTTCTTTTAAAATTCAAACTAGTAACGGCTGTTTTGCAACATGACACATTCGCACACACTCGTTACCCAACGTAACTGTAGTCCTCCACGGACAGACACATTGCGCTTCACCCAATATGAGATAACTATTTCCTAGTATCTGATACTTCACATACATATCAAATCTTTAAACAAACAACGGCTCCGTGGAATATGGAATGTAACAGCCTTGAAGAGTCCTCAACCGTAACTATTATAACTAAAATCACGTCCCATGTAATTCGGTAATTATTCGGATTCTGCACGATGCTCAATCACAGTTCATAATAATATTTGTTCACTTCACTTAAAAATTGCAAATCGAGACTACCACCATTATTTCACGAACGCATCCAGCATGGACCCACTTTCGAAGATGCGGTAGTCACAAAAACGAAATCGTGTGAATTCGTTAACAATAAAATTTAAAAACGGGGGTCATTTTTTCCCACAAACGATGAATAAACGCACGGAGGCACGTTGAACCCGGTACCCGGTTAGCGGGGGGAGAGACCAAGGTAGCTGGGAACGACCGTGCGCCAGCTGAACGTTATTTTTTCCCACAGCATTGTTCCCCGGACCGTGGCGGGACGTTCGGGTCTAGGTTACTATCGGCAATGCACTAAAACGTAAACACTAATTCACCGCGTATCACTAAACTACATTTTGACTAGACACAAAAAATTGAGTAAAGATGTGGAATTATGTGTGACGGGGCGCGCGCGCCGCGCTCGAAGCGGACAACTTTACTGCGGAGCGCGCGCACGGCTGGCGGCATGCGGTGTGCAGAAACCCTGCCCGGTGAGCCCCCCGGACGTCCCCGGCCTCGCCCGGCGCCCGCGACCCGCGCCGCTAGACCGGTCCCTGCATTGTTAAGATTGACGAGCGGTGAGATCATCGCCAGCCAGCCTTTAATTTCAATTCGATAGCACTGGACGATTAACTGCCCACATAAATCTCTAATTGCGAGGAGTAATTGCTTTTAAATTTTCTAACGAGCTCCATCTAACGACTTGTTAATAGCGCATTGTTATTTTTTTTAAAAAAAGCTTGTAATTACATAATTTTGTTTTTCGGAACCGAAGGTTTCACAAAAAGCTCCTCTTTTTGTAATTTTGCTAAATCAAATTAAAATTTTCTTTTTTTTCTGTTCAATTTTTCCTATTTATACCTGGTGTTTATACCTACTTTAAAATATACACAACGCTTATAAATGCCGATTGCTGCTTAACTAGATACCTACATAATATGAAAATTATTAGAGCCGCCATGAGGGATCTAACGTTTACGATCATAGAGATAATATAATGGTTTACGATATTGAATTTATGAGCTGCAATATCACGAATTCTATCAAAACAGCTTAACAAGTTATAATTTTGTTTATTTCAACGTCTTATATTTTTAATAGAGGGGGCAGATTGTTCAATCTAAGTACTTTTCTTTTAAAATGTCCTCATAAATTGAATCCAGTTTCTTCTCAGTTATTTTAGTTCGCTCATAACAAGAAATGGGTACTATGACAGTAACATAAACCTAGGATCAATGCGCCATATTCACTCTCTCAAGGGCACAATATGTTCGTCCTTAACATGACGTGACCAACCTTTACCAAAAACCAGGACAAAATACATACTATTTATACATGCACTTAAGATTAGTGTTTTTTTTTTAACTTTTGTTTGACTTTCCTTAATTAGTTAAATAAGTTTTTATTTCGCATATCACTTCGTCATTAAAAATAGATCTAGCAACAACAAAAAACCGATATAAAAGTAAAATACTTATTAGATAATTTATAACGTGTCGTCAAACAAAAATCTTTATTTATTTTTATTATATGACGGCTCTTGCCTCGTCCTTATTTGAACTTCACTAGTTTCAAAACTTTTTAAGCATCCACGTGATTTTTTACAGATATAGTAAATGTCTACGAATATTCGTAATCATGGTCACCTCACCAAAAGCATCTGGCGGGGCGCGTGCTGCGCGGGACGGATGCAGGTGGTCCCGGCGAAGCTTACTATTGGCTCAACTCGGGTAACTTACATTTTGCTACTGACTCTAGAGTTAATTCATCAATTTTAATTTGCAATTTCAAACTTCAATGTCTTTGTCGGATATTTTGCGGAGCCGCGACAAAAATTCGCGAGGATCGCGCTGCGCGCATCCTCGCTTGTTTTTGTTAGTGACATAATTTTTCTCAGTGACACATTCTTCTGCGAATCTTACATAACACTGAATATACTTTCTTCAAATATTGGTATCTAGTTTTCAACTCTCTCAACTTCAACTCAACTCTTGTTTTCATGTATCTTTGGTCAGGTCTTTCTAAAATATTATGTCTGCTTCAGTATTTTTAAAAACGAGTATTTGCCATATTTCTCTTATTATTTGATATTCAGACATTCCTTTACTTAAAATAATTTAAATATTCACGAGTAACGACTTTAGTACAAAGGTAGCTTTCACAATGAATAAAGTATGTATTAGGATTGTTATAAATTATATAAAATCTAATAAGTAATAACTATTTTTGTCTTACATTTTCGTTCTTTTAAGAAAATGGAAAAATGAAAATCTCTTTTGTTCATTTTTAAGCATAGTCATTACTTCATTTTAGTATGAGCATTTATTAAGTAAATAGGCTAAATACATTACTATTATTTATTTTTATGACCTTAATTAACTAGGTAGTATTCGAAAATATTACTGTTTCATTTCATTGTTATAAAAATTCGAATATCAAAAGAAAACGACTAAGGCCGGAACAAACATTCTAAATTCAAATCATCTTAAATAATTTATTAAGTAATATTATTACATTTTTTCCGGTATTATTACAAAATCGTACTTTAGGCGAATGCACTTCGTTATTGAAATGATATCAGAATTCCGAGAGTAATTTCCTTTCGCGCTTTCAAAATACGTGATCTCAAAATCACGGATTTATAATATGACTCACATACTGAATCACGTTTCGTGCCGTTACGCGTGTTAGAGGTAAAGCTTCACTGTATGAAACAGAGTTAAGTTATAAACCATAAAGCGAAAAAAACTGCCGTGCTCTACAAAATCATATTGATCATCTTTTGATGATCACCTGATGACCTGGTGCTGAAGACCTACAAATGGAACAGAATTTAATTACAAAGAAGTATCTATCTAAGCCACATCTATACTAATATTATAAAGAGGTAAACTTTGTTTGTTTGTTTGTTTAATTGTAACGAATAGGCTCAAAAACTACTGGACCGATTTTAAAAATTCTTCCACCATTCGAAAGCTACATTATTTACGAGTAACATAGGCTACTTTTTATTTTGGAAAATATAGGGTTCCGTAAGATATTTTGGTTTTTCTGAGACAGGGTGTAAAAAATCAACCAGAAAAGTTACTTATTTTGCGTACGCTGCCTAAACTATTGTGGAATAAAGTGTAGAGGCCAAAGGAAGATCTTCCGACCGAGCGAGGTGTTATGCTCGGTCAGGCCGGAGCCCACGTGATACATTTCAGCTGTCGTATATATACCGACGTGCTCAGAAAACTTCGATAGCGCGATGCAGGAATGTTAGGCGAATTGTGGGTATCGCCACACTATAAAAGATAGAACCATACAATGTTCCAAGTAAATGTAGATCTTATAAATATCTACAAAAATGTCTGCGACACATTATACCTATCTGTGTCAAGTGAGGCACAACAACCATTTTTTTATTTAAAAATCTAGATTTTTTTTGGACTACATTTAAACGCATTTATTTTACTCATGCTGATAATCCTTATCAAAATAAATTACGCCCGTTTCGAAGTGGGCGCTACCAAGGCGCAGTAGCGAAGGTGACCGGCCCTGCAGCTGGTGAATTAGCTCATATAATACACCAAGAATACCAATGATCCCTACTGATTTTTTTTGTACTAACGATAAATAAATCCCAGGGCCAAACATTCAAATTAGTAGGAATAGATTTACGAAAAAAATGTTTTACGCATGGGCAACTTTAAATTGCCCTATCACGAGTCGGGGCTCCCAACCATCAGTATATTTATTATTTTGTTACCTGAAAATAACTTAACGTCAAATGTTGTTTATAGAGAAGCTCTACAATAATCGCTTTAGTTATCTATCTTAAAACAACGGGTTGCACTCCGGGACAACCGGCAGAAGTGAAAACTTATTTAAATACTCTCATCATTAACAACTTTAACATCCACAGAAAGACAACCTGTGCAGTCTGCAGCCTGCGGATAATGACTGCGTTGTCGATGTTTCTGTGAATTGACCTGGGAATCATTTTGCTGACCGTGTCTTTCCTGGGTAGGCTTTTTGCAGCGGTAACCGACATCTACGCGGGCGGAGCCGCGGGCGACCGCTAGTCTAAACATAAAACTACCTTGCTCTTTGCTCTACATTCATATAAACTGAGTCCTGCCGCTGAAGACGCGTAAAAATATTTTGAGCCTTAATATTGTTGAAATAAGATGCGCAAGCGCAGCAAAATGAAAGGGGAATGTAAGAATTCTTCGGGCTTCGGCATCCGTCCTTCGTTTAAAAGGCTTTGTAGAGTCGCGTGAGCGTGAGTCATTCACAAAGTATTATCCATAAATAAAGCACAGGTACTAGCAGGCTTATCACAGCCATCTATACTTATAAAATTACATGTTCTGACTGACTGACTGACTGATTCATCATCGCTGCGCAAAAAGTGTTAAAGTTACAGCCACGAAATTTGGTGAGTAGGGTTGTTTTGTTAAGTAGACACCCACTAAGGAAGGAATTTTGAAAATTTTACCCCGAAGGGGGTAAAATAGGGGTTGAAAGTTTGAATGAAAGTCCGTCATTTCTTGAGTTAGAAACATGAAACTTTATGTTTGGGCTACTGATTAAAAATGATTGGATACATGTTTAAGCGTTTTTGGAAATTCTACCCCCAAGGGGGTGAAATTGGGTTTGAAAGTTTGAATGAAAGTCCGTCATTTCTTGAGTTAGAAACATGAAAGTTTATTGACGTTTGCTTAAATAGAGTCCCGTTTTTACCCTTTTGTATAAGGAACCGCAAAAAAGGGAAAACTATCCATCTTTGTTATTATACTAATTTAACGCGGACGAAGTCGCGGGCAACAGCTAGTTATAATATAAAAAGTTACATTCTATGAAAGGAGAAAGTAACAGATCTAAGACAAAGATAATCTGATTCTTTGTCCCTAAACTCTATCATTTAGTCCGTAAAATCTGTCACTATTTCTTTTATTTCTTCAGTGTTAATTAGGTAGGTAACTAAGGAATTAAATTGTAGGCACGCTTACGCATAGACTGGGCTGACAAGTGGAACTAGAGCGCTATGATACAAACAACTTATCAGCCAAGTAGAAATAAACACCTTTTAATACTTTTTGACCTATTTAATATTTCTTTCTGATGATTTAGTAGGTGCTAATAGGAGGTACAGGATTACTCATAAAAGCATATCAACCCTGTTACGACAAAACGCTGTATCCGGTAACACGTCAACTTTCAAAAAATTTGTTTAATTTTTTTTAACTTAAGCTCGTTACCAAATTTTATTCAGTGTAGATAGGTACATGGATTCTATATGAGCTGATTACTTATAATATTTCCAAATTTTCATTAGAACCTTATTTTATCGTTTGTTTTTTAATTGTCTTAAAATACTATGAAAACCTTTGCCAGTATAACATACTAAACTAAGGGCGCATTTTCATTAGTCGTTAACTCGTGCGGTATACAGCATACGTAGTCCAGTGAGTATAGTAAGTTCACCTCGGAATTCGAGATACCCAGCTGTAAGTCTGTGAATGCGTGTGTTTTGAGACAACATTTAGGGTGCCAATATACAAATATTCGCAGACTTACAGCTGGGTATCTCGAATTCCGAGATTCCTACATAATCTAAGCCTAATTTGACTGGACCAACGGGGAGTCTATGACAACTAAAGGCGCATTTTGATTGGTCGCGGCATGCATTTTAGAAATCTCCCGCACCCCGCATGCGGGCCCTATCGACCAGTGAAAATGCGCCATTAGGGGCAGACTAAGCTCAAACTTGGGCGATTATTATCCTACTACGATACGGGTACAAAACGCTGCAATATTTAATATTTTTGCAAAACGCTGTAAGCTTACACTTACAGTGTTTTGCAGAAATATTTCATCCACATTTTGGGTTACAGCAAAATGATACATGAAATATTTCGGTTAAAAACTTGTCATCAATTTTTTGGGTTCAATCAATACAAAGCTTACATCAAGTAGATAAATTTAGACTATAATATTACAAAATGATGTATCCCGGTTTGCATCGTTTTGTCGTTGGCCGATATTATGAACTATCACTGTCAGAAAACAATGAAACATCGATCTCACTTAGTTGACCTAAAACGAGGTTTCAAAGAAGCCGCGCTATTTATCACTGAATGACTGAGCTGTTAATTGTAGAGCTGTAAGATGATTCAATTGAACTCCTTTTGCATTCGATTTAATAACTATATACAATATTATTGTAGAAATATAGAGGATTACGTGCAATACCACGCCATGTACAGAAAAAAATACTTATATATTTTTCATGGTTTAATCATCACAATGAATTTTAATTACTTATTATTATAATACATCTGGTAAGTATATTATGTAGTTGCAAATTTTTGAAAATCAGCATCAAAGAAATTATTCGTTAACTTTAAGACATTCAAAACTTGTTTTTATTTACCAGCACTTTTGTTAGCTAAGTATAGGTACAGGATAAATCTAAACTTTTTATTAGGTGGTAAATGCTAATCGCTATGTCCAATAACCAGAATTAGTACTTACCTATCTACAGCCATTATCGTGTTGTTATAACCTCATTGCGAATTATTTGTCATGACTTGCCAATAGCGACCACACATAATATTATAAATCATAAAAGCATTACAAAATTACTCGTAATTACATTTTGTTTAATCTATACTTATTTGGATATAATCATGTTAGTTAATACATACATTATAATTACCTAATTCGTATATGACTAAATGAATAATGACGAATAGGTAAAGAATCATAGACAAATTATCTTGCCTACTGCCTTGGTTTCAATATTCGAATATGTGCTAACCACTAGTATTGCAATAAATATTGCAAAAGTTAAAAAACCACTACCGCAGTCTTTCTTATTTTTTATAATCAAAGTCATTAGAATAATTAATTTTTAAATGACTATTTTATTCCTTAAGTAGGTAGAGTTTAGAATTTAGACGTACCTACTTTACATGCTGACGTTATAATATTACAAGTAGTTTTATTGAACAAATTATTTAGTATGCAAAACAAGCACCGACTAGTTATAAAGTCACTAATTTAAATAGCAACTAGTTGGATGCGTTGGAAGAAAACGTAAATAGTAGTTATACTAGTTAGTTATAGAGTTATAGGTATTAGTTACAGCGTGTTTTAAAATTATAATAATACTAGACGTTCCGCACGGCTTCGCCCGCGTAAATTAGATATTTCACAGACAAATAGACAAATTATTCCACAAAAAATGTATGATCCTACACGTGGTCTACTTCTAATCGGTGCCAAAAAACAGAAAAATTGCTCCAGTAGTTCGTGAGATCAGCCCTTTCCAATAATTTCCCCCGTTATTTCCACATTTTCCTCTATTTCTTCGCTCCTATTAGTCCTAGCGTGATGAAATATAGCTTATAGCCTTCCTCGATAAATGCGGTATCTAAGAATGAATGAATTTTTCAAATCGGACCAGTAGTTCCTGAGATTAGCGCGTTCAAACTAACAAACAAACTCTTCCGCTTTATAATATTAGTATATAGAATAGCAATAAAAATGTGCATGTCTTCATTTTTCAAACCCACGTCTTGTTGTAATAAGGTAGCGTTTCTAATTTCTAACTCTATCTCCTTGCTGCCTAAATACCTGTCGGGTTTTAATTTTTTTTTTAATTTAACAGAAAACCGTTTTGTTTTGTAATTTTTTTTAATTATGTGGCGCTCTAGCTTTAAATGCCTGACTATATTTACTATCCCACTTAAGGTGTAAATAATTACTGAGAATCATCATTAGATCTTATAAGGATAACTAATAGTTTCTATAATTAATTTTTAATTTTAAAATATATTTTTTATGTGCAATCCAAGCGCAATATCTCACTTCAATTAATTCCTAATATGCAAGGAACAATTAACATTTTACATACTTAATATTTACTTTTAATGTGGCGCGGGCGTCTAGCGTGCCGCGTTATTTGTAGAGGGCTTTTCAGCTTTAACCGATTTCGAGTGTGAAGTATTCGGCTGTGAATTTTTTCCTCTTAACAGCAAGATTCTATACAAACAAAAATATTACGACTGTTGACTTAATGAAGTGTTCATGACGAAAACACAAGAATATCCCGACGTCGGACTCCAAATTTAGCAACCCCTTCGAGAAATAAACCAAAAAAGCTTTTTGTAATTGTACATTTTTGTTTGCTTTACTGAATCAGATTTTGTAGCTTGAAGGCGACAAAACAAATGCAAAGCAGTATTATAGGAAAATTACTGCAAAATTGTACGCTTTAAATGAGAAGGATTAAGATTTGGAATTTTCTATTATACTTAGTCAGGGTGCCCTAAAACATTTTTTTTTACTAACAAGCTAATTTTTTGGGAGTAGCTTCATTTTGATAAGACAAACAACTTTTTTATCTGCGGAAAATCTTGAAAGTGGTAGCTAACAGAGATAGAAAGGATTTCATACTTTGATTTAATGGTCCTAAAATATATGGATTGTTTTATTTGTAGAACAATGTTACTCTTAAATTATATAACTATTAACCTACCAATATACAAATCAGCTGGTTAGGGTTCCGTCTTAGGGTAGCGTAGTCAACCAAGTTTTGTTGATAGCGCATTTTTGAGTTTTTGATGTTTTGCCTTTTATACTGAACCGTACTTAAATTCTGAAAGTTTGGTGTCCAATGTCCATGTCTAATTGTCTACTGAGGTGTGGTCTACACTGAGGTGTCCATGCTATATGGTGTTAGTGCTCAAGTTATTTAAAATAGTTGGTACGATGATAGGTAAAAGTGAATTCAGTGTTAAAAGGTTAATTGCGTTATATCTTCAATTTCCAATTCTAAGTACTGTTTATCTCGGCGCGTTCACACGGAGCGAAAGTCTATGTAGCTCTTAATAATGCACTCAGTAATGATGATAACTGTTACTTAGGTATCTGCTTTTACTAATTATAGCTTGTGCAGGCTTTAGTTTAATGGTTTAGAAAGTTGTCATAAGCCTCTAAATGAGTATTTTTAAAAATATAGGTCAATAAAGATAGAGCTAAAGTAGAAAATCAAACACTTTTTTCATTTTAAATCAGTCTCCAGCTGTTTCAAATTAAACCTAATTCATAATAATTATTATGTATAATATTAGTGCGAATAAATAGTTACCAATATATTATATATAGAATAAATTAGTTCATCAACATTTAGGCCATTATAATTCTAAATGTCAATGCCGCCAAATTGAGTCTCTACATTTTATCTTAATGTCGTAACTCATAGTAATACTTGACAGATCATTAAAATATTAATTGCTTTGCACGTTTAAAATTTGGAGCACGCTGTATTTTCGTACTTCTTTATAACTAAAAAAAAGTGCAGATGAAACAAAGGACATTGACACTGTCACGCTTTTGCAGACCATAAAATTTCTGCCGCCACCATTGTCTGTGTTTCCACAGTATTTCAGTGCATTCATTTTGTATCCCGTTAGCTTTTGTTCGTGTTCGGTAGCACGTTATACAGTGATCTATGAAAATCTAAACTGTGCATCACTTACTAATTTAAACACCGTCAAAACCTGTATAGTATCTTGTATCACTTGGATGTCTCGGTCATAGAGTCATGGATGTGAAATAACTATTACTTACTTAAAAACAAAACATGTAGAATAGGTGTCTCTCAAGAGACACTTTAGAGTTTAGAAGATGCCTAACCTTTTGGTTCTGAGTTCTGACTTAATTAAGATGCTAAAACAGCTTTGTAGAGAGATTAGAGCTGTAAGACAAGGGACAAAAGTTTAAATTGACTCACGAAAACTGTTTACAAATTTTTGTATGGTCAATGAATGTACATAAATTTAACGTGTTCTATACTACTAACAACATCATCTTAGTTACTTTCAAAGGAATTTGAACGAAAAGTTCCTTTATACTTCGCCAAATACATATTTTTTTTGGTTGACCGACTATTACTCAATAACTTATGAAGTCTTCTTAGCCGTGATAGTTTTCTTTTTAAATTCAACATATTTCCTACGCCCGTTAATTTTTTCACATTTCCAGAAGCAACCGTTTAGTTGGTAGAAGGGGGGGACACTGGACCCTAACGATTTTTTCCACTTTAAAACTTAATATTTCACAAACGGATCCCTAAATAGGAAAATGATCTATGAATACTCATATTTAAAAAAAAAAACCTATCCAACGACACCCCACACGATGGGGTGAACGTGAAAAAAATAATTCATCCCCGCTTGATGTGTAGGGAAGGTACCATCTTGGGTACCATAAAAAATTAAGATTTCATGTACCATTTTGTCGTCATAATTAATATAATGTGTATTCATGTCAAATTACAGCTTTTTAGGTCCTATAGTCTCTGAGCAAAACCGCGGACAGACAGACGGACAGACAGACGGACGGACAGACCGAAACTATAAGGGTTCCTTGTTGACTACGGAACCCGAACATACAGCGTTATCTAGCAAGTAGCAAATAGTTTTTCTTCTTGGTTTTTCTATTACATTATCATTTTTTGTATCTTGAACTAGGCAAAAACAATTGTTGTTATCTGTTTAAGTAAAAAATTTGAAATCAAACGACTTTTTTTACCTAAAAGTAGCCATTACCTCCACAATCTGTTGATATTATGAGACCCAAATCGTTGTCATGCAGACGTCTCGTATTGATTGAAACAAGCGGCTTAGGTTAGGTATAAATAGAACACCTATCTACTTACTGGTGCACGTCAAACCTTGGGTAATCGTGTAACTTACAGCTTTAGCTTTTAGGCCAGTCACTTCAATGAGCATGTAGATATTAAGTACGTAGTAATCTAGATTCTAGATTCTGAACAATTTCCAGGCAATTTGAACAAAATTATTATTATTATTATTATTATTATTTCAAGCCCAAACTGTCCCACTGCTGCGCAAAGGCCTCCCCCAAAGACTTCCATGTGTCTCTCTCCTGCGCCACCGCTGGCCAGCCTGACTGGTATGCCTCCAGCTCATCACGCCATCTTTTTCTAGGCCGGCCTCGGCGGCGGCGTCCGTCCTCAGGTGCCCACTCTGTTGAGATCCTTGCCCAGCGGTCGGAATGCATACGGCTAACGTGACCCGCCCAATCCCACTTCAGCTTGGCAGCCTTGACACCTACATCCTTGATACCTGTTTTGGAGCGCAGTGTGGTGTTCCTTATTTTGTCCAGTAGTTTGAACAAAAACAATTACAAATTTAGAATAGCAGCTCAAGTACAAATTGCAACAAAAAATATAGATAATATCATCCTATTGTATTATGTAGTAGCTAAGTATTAACAGTACATATTTGCAAACAGTTCTTTTCGCACGTCAAAATAAGGCCAATTGTATAATTATAGATGCAGTTAATTGTACAATAACGGCCTAACACTATATGGAGCGAGATATACAAAAGAATCTAACCGATTGCGCGCTAAATTTGTTCACGATTGATTACTATGTATTTAACGTAACGATACTTTGATCATGTTTAGAATAAGACGGAAGTCACGTATACGTGGACAGATTACAAATATCGCCTAGCCATCGTCCTCAACTGAGCAGTTGCCAACTGACGGTCAGCTCGGTCGGATACCCCAAAACCAGTGCACCGAGTGCAAAATAAAAAAAAAGGCTCGAAAGTTCCAGAGTTCCACCCAAGACGGCGCAGTACGGGGACGAAGCGATGACCGCTTGGACGATGTTCAGCTGGAGGAGGCTCTACAACGGTAGGAGCGGGGAGAACTGCGACGACTCCAGGACTCAGCTGCCAGCGGACACCAGGCAGCTGGTCTACAACGTGTACGTCTACTTCAGCCGGAGACCGGGCAGGAGCGCCAAGACGATACTGACCAAGACGGCTCGAGCGACGATGCTGCCGCCCGACATCGTCGCGGACATCATCAGAGATAAGCATAGTGATTAAGTCTTTTAGGGACCAGAATTTTAGGGCAATTAAAGTGGGCAATAATAGATTTTCGAAATTAATGTCACATTAAAATTTTAAATGTAGAGTCAATTTAAGAACTACATAATAATTTTAATCAAGTTTGAATTCCAACAAAATTAAACCAACCACGTAGATAAATTGCCATAGAACTATGCACATAGCAACGAAAATCTATTTAGAATTATTATTCAGAGCGCATTTTGTCTAATTGAAGCACGCATCACATTTTTGATTTTGTCTAATGAAGCACGCTGACGCATCATAATATTATTATGTCAGCCAGCTGCTACGAAGTACTCGTGAGTAGTAGCTACAGTAGAACCACAGTGTAATAAATATCTATTTATTACACTGTGGTAGAACGGTTAATATTTGACGTAGTTTTGTAGAGCAAAGGTTGCCTAATAAACAGGCCATTGCCTTTGCCCTATACATGTTATGTCAATGCAGTTAAAATTATCATTTTAAAGTTTGTTTATATATTTTTAATGCTCACCAGATAGTGCATATTTACATTTCGTTTATTATATAAGAATGTAAATGATGTAATTAAGTCATTATTTGTTAGTCGTTACTATTTTTAACTTAATTATTCTACTGATTTACTTACTTGACTATTTTTTTTATTAACAGTTTTTATTCAACGTATATTTTTTTCTTTTTGTACAAGTTCATTGTTAAGCACGAAAATCTTAGTTGCATAGTTCATATTTTTTGTTCAATCTTGATGTGGCAGGTAGGTAAACGTTTGATTTCAGTAATGAGGTGCTAAACGCTTATCGCCTCCATTAATTCGCTGTTAATAAAGTCTGGAAATAAAATGTTCGTTTCATTCGGGAAATGAATTTGGAATTGCGTTTTAAATAGAATTTTTGTATTTGTTCTTGTATTACATTCAGCTAGCTATAAGTTATAACATATTTTACGATTTATTTTATGGCATTTCATGTAAACATAGACATCGTGTAATCCTATAGCGAAATGTTCCTGATTTTATATTTTTCCTTATTTGAAAATGTAATCTCATTAATTTTGTATAAATGTATGTTGCTTTGCAAATATTCACTGTCACCTTCACCACCTCATGTTATTATCAATTATAAAACATTATTATCTTTCGTATCGTGATGTCGAATTGTAAATAAAATTGTTACTTGTTGATGTATCTTTTCATTTTCTAATTTAAAATACTAAAGACAGCTTATTAAGTCAAGCCACCAAAATATGAGCAAAAGATGAAGAACAACGTAATAAAATAAGAATAAATGTTAAATACTACTAGTTTTTACATGACTTCCAGTTTAAAATGTAAACAAGCGGTAAATTACGGTTTTAAAATATTCAACGAATCTACATCTATTTCGAAGTCAGCCCTTGGAATAATTGTACGAGTCGAAGTTATTTTGATGGCATAGTTTCATAACACCACATAAGACTGCGTTCAATATATCGTTACCCTTGTTACGAATAGTCTATCATCAAGATATTGATGATTAATGAAACAGATGTGTATCTATAACCGTTTAGATAATATATTTTACCTCGGAGTTCTCTCGACTCGTCTTTATGTCCATATCATTAAGGTCTTGTCGAAAGTAAAATAGACATTACCTGCTTCGTAAAATAGAGATGCAGTATTCCAAACAATGCAATCCAAATTTCCACTGTCTTATCACTTTCTTTCACTTATTACACAGAATTTCACCGATAAACACTTCACTGAGCAACTCGGTTCGGAGATTAATAATAACATGTGTCAAGTGCCAAATAGATGTATACAATTATAGTTATGTATGTGCACTTGTGAAGCGGTAATTGTGGTGCACTATTTCAGGCGAGCGGCAAGGCACTGAATCACTTCACACGGAAGGCGTTTCGACACCAGATATTGACGAAGGTTAGGCCCTCCATTCTATTAAAAGGCCGAATTACTCAACGCATACTCCTTATTATCGGGGATATCGGTATCTCACTATTACTGTGATAATACTCCAGTATCGACTTATTTATAACAAACTAGATAATGTTTACTTCCACTCTAGCTGTTTTTGTAAGCTAACAATGGTTTGTCATTGAATTTAATGAGGTTGTAGAAAATTATTTTCTTTATTCTAACTAGTGTTTTCATTGGCAATAAATAATAAATAATAATAAATTCATCAAGCCCCAAGCGGCCACATCCGGCCGCGATAACAATGAAAATGCTATTGTGTCTCGTTTTGCCACGATCGATGGGATGGGATTATTACAAGAAAAATTCAATCAAAATTTTTGTATGTCGCTTCATGTCGCTTGTAGATAAGACAAAACTCTCATATTATTGAAAACAGCTATTATAGAGCTCTATAATTGTAGCTCCATGATTATTAGGTACATCAAAGCAGACTATATTGTATTGTAGCATTATATATGCGAAATATAATAGAAAGAACTTATGAGGTGGGTGGTAACTGCTACCAGAAAAACAAGATTGTAATATATAATAACACCACCTATTTCTCTTAAAATTACTAGATCCAAAGCTACGCGACTCAAGTTTAATTAGAAATGTGTAATCCCCCGTCAAACCTTCAATTTCTCTGTCAATTTCCTGCTAACTACGAATGGCATGGAGTGAGAGATAACTCCATTCCGCTTCTCTTAATTTTTACTTTTTGCAGTCTATAGGTAGGACTTTCATATCCAGCCTTTATCGTTTATCTACTTTCAGAACATGAAATTGCCGTGTCCTTTCAAATTACAAAAACCTAATCGTGAATCCTGTAGGTACCTGGTACAATGTTGTACGCAATTTGTAGTTACTAGTCAGTACACGTATTTCGTAATGCCCTACTGAATAGAACATGCCGCCTCTGCCCTCTTCACTCTCACCTCTAATCCCCAACCATTCCACTTCGTGGGCGGCTGTGGGCGAACTGGTATGAACTATGAATCACAATTTTTACACTTGAAACCTAAATTACAAAAACCAACATTTTATACCATCCAAGTTATTACGAGCAATAAAACGACGTTGTTATATCTTTAGCAGTTAATTTTGTACCTACTCTACAAAAATGGAATGTTCTGTGGTAAGGTAAAAATAAAATATTTTGTTCGATTTAGCGCGTGTTTAGATCAAACTGACTATACCTACGCCGGTCGCCGAATGTGAGCAGGCTCACTGTGAGTCCCAGTGTGAACATGAAAATACATCAGTATGGAATGTCCGCGTCTACGCCTAGCGTAATAGCGTATTGTCGGTTGTCGGTTAGGTGTGAACAAAGTGAATATGTATGGAAATACTGCGTAACTTTCGCTGACATTCGGCGGCTCACCGTCGATTTGGTGTGAACACGGCCTTAATTATGTTTAAATTAAATTGAACAAGATATTCAATAAAATGAAATACGAATGGCCGAAAGTTCTACTCATTTTAGGTCTCTACAAGACAACCCCAACAAGTCACATTCAGCAGACTGATGATGATCATTCAATCAATGCAGAAACTGGCTCGTCCGGACTCCGGACTAACCGCAAATCAACGTCCTTGCGAGTGGCGCCAGACAAATGAGACGAACTGGTAACAAATTGCGTGGACGTCGTACTGAACTATCGAGTATCAACATTGATTTAATATATCGTTGAATATCAACTATCAAGTAACCGGCTGCAGTATACTGATCTTTTTTTGTTATATCTGGCAACGCACCAGCAGCTCTTCTGTTGTTGCGACGGTAGTTGCTTTCCATCAGGTGACCTGATCTCTTATTAAAAAAAGATACCTTAGTTTTTAGAAGTAGTAAGACAATAGATCAAAACGATTCGTCGCAATGTTCAATTTTCATATCCTCAAGTCTTTAACAGTGCTCTAATGTTAAAAAAAAAAGAACAATCCAATTTTATTTTTTGTCATGTAGGTACTGCTTGTACTTCGAAGCAAAAGGGTTTAAAAGTCGCTTGAGACGCCCTATCAGTGAAATGCATTACTTACTGGAAGATTACAGGAGCTAAGGACTACTTAAGTCGTGACTCGTGAACTTTCAAGGTATGCGATTGAAGTGTTTCGTACATTAGTAGTTAGTACTTTGACTTTTTTGAGTAGCTTAATAAAATTTACTGAATTACAGGCACAAAACTTATAAGTTATAACTCATTTATTTGTATTGCATTTACTAACAAAAATATGTATCCGCTGCATGTATACTTTATAGTTTTTAGTAATGGTCGTTGTCTAGTCGAGATTCTTTTCTTATACGGTCTATATCAGACAAGGAAAAAACATACTTATATACAGATACAGTGTGGATCAAAGTGAGGAAAGGAAAATTTTATTAAAAGGAAAATTTTATTAGTGAGGGGTTAAAATATTCTGGCACATTGTGCCCAGAATGGTTAAATAAAATATTAACAATGAAAATCTAAACATCTTTTTTAACTCACTGATTTACATGAAAATAACACCTACAAATATTTTTGTAGGCGTTATTTTTATGTAAGTCCTACACAATGTAAACACTGCACATCCATTCATTTTGAATTGAGGTCATGGAAACTAAAATTGCATGTAATTTAGTATGATTTGACACAACCCATTTATCATACTGTAGGTCCACCATTTGTCTAGGGGAGTATTAGATTATCATTTATATTGGATCCTAGATCATTGAGTCATTTATATTGGACTAGCGACCCGCCCCGGCGTCGCACGGGTATAAAATATATAGCCACTGAAAAAATTATTAAAATCGATAGCCTATGATCCTTCACGTGGTCTACTTCTTATCTGTGCCAAATAACATAAAAATTGCTTCAGTAGTTCACGAGATAAGCCTTTGCATATAATTTCTTCCGTTTTTTTTTTCACATTCTCATATTAATCTTACCGTGATAAAATATAGCCTATGGCCTTCCTCAATAAATGGGCTATCTAACACTGAAATAATTTTTCAAATCGGACCAGTAGTTCCTGCGATTAGCGCGTTCAAGTTAGCCCTTTCAAATAATTTTCCCCATTTTTTCCACATTTTCCTCTATTTCTTCGCTCCTATTAGTCTTAGCGTGATAAAATATTGCTTATAACCTTCCTCGATAAATAGGCTATCTAACACTGAAAGAATCATCAAAATCCGTTGCGTAGTGTTAAAGATTAAAGGGAACAAAGGGACATGAGGGAAAAAAGTGACTTTGTTTTATAATAAGTATAGATTTCTCCAAAGTTATTATATTATATATTCTTTTATATTATACTTAAGTACTTATTGTTTTCTCATACATACTTATTATCCTCAATAAATGGGCTATCTAACACTAAAATAATTTTTCAAATCGGACCAGTAGTTCCTAAGATTAGCGCGTTCAAGTTAGTCCTTTCAAATAATTTTCCCCGTTTTTTCCTCATTTTCCTCTATTTCTTCGCTCCTATTAGTGTTAGCGTGATAAAATATAGCCTATAACCTTCCTCGATAAATGGACTATCTAACACTGAAATAATTTTTCAAATCGGACCAGTAGTTCCTGAGATTATGGCGTTCAAACAAACAAACAACTGAAAGAATAATCAAAATCCGTTGCGAAGTTTTAAAGATTAAAGGGAACAAAGGGACATGAGAGAAAAAAAGCGACTTTGTTTTATAATATGTATAGATAATGTAATATAGATAAATGATTCATTTCTTCCTTGATCATAGATTTTTGACGTTTGCTGAGAGATTGGATCCAATACGGTCATAGAAATTGATGTTGCCAGTTATATAATATAAAAAAGAGATTTTAATTTCTTGTTCGTTAATATGTTTCAAAATTCAAATAATGCAATTCTTTTTCTAATTATATACTTGAACTAGCTGTTGCCCGCGACTTCGTCCGCGTCAGCCTATTATAATAACAGAGATGGGTTTCATGTTCAACTTAAGAAATGACGGCCTTTCATTCAAATTTTCAAAACCCTATTTCACTCCCTTCGGGGTAAAATTTTCAAAATTCCTTCCTTAGTGGGTGTCTACTGAATAAGACAACCCTACTCACCAAATTTCGTGGCTGTAACTTTAACAGTTTTTGCTCAGCGATGATGAATCAGTCAGTCAGTCAGTCAGTCAGGACATGTAATTTTATAAGTATAGATAATCTTGCTGAAACAACAAGCCGTATTAAAAATGACGATGTCTTTTGACAAATCGAGTTCTTCGAGATCTAGTAACACTGATTTCAATACCTGTCAGCGTTAGCGCTCACTATTGGCTATTAAAACCACATATGACGTAAAATAGGATCAATGATAAATGATAATGTAATATGCAGATATGATCAAATGATCATTTTTATTGGATCCTATATATTATGATCCTATAAATGATCCAATATAAATGATAATGTAATACCCCCCTAATAGTAGTACAATAATTTCTCTGATAGTACATCTGTATTGACCTAAATTCTAAATTTTGTAGTGTTGAAAAAATAAAAACAGTATGGCAATATTTGCAATAATAATGTAAATTTATCAAATGGCACATTGGCAGGTATTACATCAATATTATCATGATTCTAGTATCACGCGAATCACAAGTACTACTGCGATACTGCGATTCGGCCTATTACACCATCAATATACCATTCCGAAATAGAATTAACTAAAAAACAGCAAAAACAAAGAATAAAATTAAGAAACTCGAATGATATCTTACTCAGCTTACCACAAACAAACTATGGTAAAAAGAATCTACTATTTGAGGGAGTACAGATATATAATCACCTGCCAAAAACCATTAAAGATTCAAAAACAATGTCTAAAACTTTAAAATTTTAGGACAGCAACGCACCTGCAGTTCTTCTGATGTTGCGAGTGCCCATGGGCGACGGTATTTTATATTTAAAAAAAATAATAATATCATAAACAAAATCATGCCACCTAGGCAATTTATATAATATGTATACTGTATGTTATGTGTTTATATAATTATATTGTATGTATTTTAATATAGATTTCACAATGAACTATACATATAATTAATATAACTAAATAATACTTGCTACATTTATGATTTCATAAACTAAATATTAAATCTTATATCTTTAAACGAGCAATTCTTGTATATATATAAATATATAATTGGAATCTCGGAATCCGGCTCCAACGATTTTCATGAAATTTAGTATATAGGGGATTTCGGGGGCGATAAATCGAACTAGCTAGGAATCATTTTCATAAAATCTCATTTTATGTGTGTTTTTTGAATTTTTTTGAATACCGAGCGAAACTCGGTCATATAGCTAGTTATATCTTTAAACGAGCAATTCTTGTATATATAATTTCGGAATCGGCTCCAATGATTTTCACGAAAATTCAGTATATAGGGGGCTTCGGGGGCGATAAAATCGATCTAGCCAGGAATTATTTTCATAAAATGTCATTTTATGTGGGTTTTTTAATTTTTTGAATACCGAGCGAAGCTCGGTCATATATAATAATAACTAGCTATATGACCAAGCTTTGCTCGGTATTAAAAAAATAAAAAAACACATTAAATGACATTTTATGAAAATGATTCCTAGCTAGATCGATTTATCGCCCCCGAAACTATATACTAAATTTCATGAAAATCGTTGGAGCCGATTCCGAGATTCCAATTATATATTTATATATATACAAGAATTGCTCATTTAAAGATATAAGATAATAGCCTTTATTTGACAATCTTACTTACTAACATTACAATATATTATTATTATTATTTTAATTATTGACACCAGTTACACAAAAATTGACTAGCTTTTCAGCTTTTCAGCATAGGCCTCCCTTAAAGCTTGACATAGGACAGGATCGTGTGTTTTCCTCATCCAGGTAGATCCTGCTACTCTCTTTATTTCATCTACAAAGGCCCAAACAATATATTTAGCTTAACCCATCAAGCCCCAAGAGGTCCCCGGCAGCCACATAACGATTGAATATCTATTGTATCTGTAATTCCCACAATCGAGGTATTACAGGCTAACATAAATATTGTTAATTATTTATGCAATAAAGATAAGAAAATGGGCAGATGCACTGTTTAACAGTAAGAGGTTTTCACAGTCAAACACTTGCAACACCTCAAGAATTTGTGTCCTGCACTTGAATTGCTAGTTCTAATACCGCTATCCCCAACCCGCGGCCTGCTGGGACTTTGTTTGTGGCACACGTGATGTTAAGAAATTTTGAAATTCATGCCCACCGGCATAATAACGTAAAGTCTATGTGATAGCCATTAAGTTATTTTCACTTTAAAATCGTTAATTTTGAAGAATGTTATTTTTTTAACCCTCAAAAATTTTTGTTGTGGCCGGCAACACCAAGACCAAAACATATTTGTGGCCCGCATGAAAAAAAGGTTGGGGACCACTGTTCTAATAACTGTATTTGCATTTTTCCAAGACCCACAGCAAACACAGCCACACAGCTAACATTATGAGTGTTTGGTGGTTGGTACCATGGTATTTATTTAGACAAGCCAGCCCATTTCTAATCCATATTAACATTATAAAATATGTGAAAGTAACTCTGTCAATCTATCTGTTGAGATTTAATACAACAGCTCAGATTTTTATGTTTAAACTTTAAAATGAAGATACTTTGAGAATTAGGTAGGAACATAGTGCCATCCCGAAATGTACACTTTCCGTGCGATAAATACATAGTTTCAACTTTCAGCGTAACGAAGTTGCGAGTAACATCGAAAGTTAAAATTCTAGTATCAGATAATGTGCAAGATGGATAGTGCAAAATTCTAAACTTTATTTTTCGTACGAGAATGCACCAAGATATTAATTGAGAAATGCAGTTAAAAGTCTTAATATTTAAGTTATAATACGTTTTCGGCAAGAATTAGTCAGCCTTTGGGATCTGAGACAAATAATAATAAAAAATTAATTACAATAAAAGTACTTACCTTACATACACTGATTTGTAGCAATGATGTTACTTTTCCATAATTTATAGTGCACACCCTTATTCTTATTTAAATTATTGGGAATTTAAATGATATTTATTACAATTTTTTCTAAAAATATAACTGGTTTCAGACACCCACGTCTTGTGCGATTTGTGTATAATTTCTATTAGAAAACTAAGAAAAAGAACAAACACAAATAATATTTCAAAATGTTCGATTCATAAAAATTAAAACGAATTTGAGCTAATTTCTGGTCTGAAAATTTAGAGATTGTAAAACTATGTTGTAAAAGGATAAAATTTTGGATTTTTACAAGAATCGATGACATTTTTGACATCAAGCTAACAGCTGTCAAATTTGCTGTCAAGTGTCAATTTTTTTTTAAATATGGCAGTACAGACTACAGCCGATTCCTATAGCCCGGTGCCCGTAGTAGAGCCAGTCCACACCAGGGCTTCATAACGTTATCGAATAACAGAAAAAATATCGTTACGTACCGTTATTTTCATAATGGTAGCCAGATAACGTTATTTTTTTAACGATATTTAGTAAGATAACGTTATATTTACCGTTATTATTATAACGATATTTTTTCGTTACGTTTAAACGAACAAATATCGATATAATAATAACGGTAAATATAACGTTATTTTCTGGTATCAGGTATGCGATCGTACACGGTGCACTAAATCTCACTCGCAGCCCACTTTTTTGCGAGATTTGTGTGAAAATACAAAGAAAAAATACACCTTATAAGCGTGATTACGCTTAGAAAATTTTCCCGCCTGTCATGACTTTCTTGACGGACTATAACGTTATCAAAGAACATATATATATATATATATATATATATATATATATATATATATATATATATATATATATATATATAGAAGTTATAAATCCTATATAACGTTATAACATTAACCGTTATTAATATCAATTTCTAACGTTATTTTTAATATCGGGTAAATTTTCATAACGTTATCTATGCCCTTGAAGCAGTAACGTTATGAAAAAATAACGTTATTTGAAGCCCTGGTCCACACGGAGCGTTGCGTCGACGCAACGCTGCCGTTGTGTTGTTTTATTTACATACAGATAACCAAGGTGTTCTCACGGCGCCCTGTGTAGTCGCAACGCACACATGACGGACGAGACGAAGTGGGTGTTGACGTTGACTGCTTCTACGATGGCGCAGCACCCGTGTGGCCGGCTATGCGTCAGAATATTTGCGTTGCGATGACCCCACGCAACGTAACATGCCTTGTGGACTGGCTCTTAGTTATTAGTAGAGATTAGGGATTCGACAGAAGCCAAAACATGCATGTAAATTTCCTAACTAAAGATGCCAGTTGGCAGCGGCCAGCGGGCAACGTGAAGCTGCTGTAGCGACACTACAGCTGGTTTAGAAACTTATATATTTCTGTAAAAAGGCTCGCTGGCTTTGTGTCGCTAGCTGCGGAGGTTATATCATAGAAATATACATAGAAACTAGTGTCGCGACTCGAGACGACACGTCGTCGCGTCGTTTGCTGCAACTTCATGTAGCCGGCTTCCAACTTGTATCATTGGACTCAAGAAAAAAAAGGAAAATTGAGGGAGAATGTTGGTGTGGGTCAATTCATATTAGCGCAGAGACAAAGCAATATCGAAGCGAATTCCCAAAACTGAACATAACAAATTCAACCTTAGCTCCAGAGCGTTAACGCATACATTACTTCTGTGAATTTAAAAAAGGCGCGCAAATTCGTGCGATTTCCCCCCACCCGTGCCGCCGCCACGGCCGCCCGTGGACGCTCCGTGGCCTCTGGCGCCCGCCGGCGGCGGCGATTTCTCAAGCGATACTATGTATTAACTGCTCGCCTCGCCTCTGCCATTCCGGTGTGAATCGGCCCTTATTGTATCCGGGTTCACATAATATTATTTTATCACTGACCTCCATTAAACAAGAGAGATCAGTGTATTTTATTCATAAAGGTGACACACGTGGTTTGCACTTATTAATCACTGGATTCCAGGCTGGAGACAATTTAAATCCGTCCTCACGATTGAAATTTTTGTACTTTTTAATTTCAATGGCTTCACGTATTACTCTCGTGTGGTAATGACGATTCGTAGAGAGGATTTTGGGGTCGTGTCCATACAGTGATTAGTTCCCATATCAAGCAGATGTTCTACTACCGCGGATTTATTTGTCTGGCGATTTTCACTGCGGTTATATTGTGTTCTTTCACTCTTTCGCCAATAGTCCGTTTCGTTTGGCCAATGTACCAACTATCACATCTACAATCTATTTTATAAGTCCCAGGAGTTTGGAAAGTTAAGGAATCCTTTGGTGACTGCAGTACTTGTGACATTTTACGTAACGGAGTATACACAGACACAGTCTTAATGGAGTATTTTCTCAGTTCTGTTCCAATTTTGTCCGTTACGCTCCGTCCTTGACGTATGGTAGAAATGCTGCTTGACGGCTCACCTCCGGATACCATTCTCTCCTAACCTTCCGCCTTCTTAATTCCATCGATACGTTATATATCCGTTCCGTCTAAGTAATATAATGTTAACTCAATCCATCCAAAAATAAAGTTCACCTACGAGATGGACAAAAACAGATGCCTCGCAGTGAGCGAAAAAATGGCTCACAACGCGTTGTGGTCATAGTGAAACGGCCACGACGCGTTCTGAGCATTTAAAAACAGCCACGACGCGAATTCATGTTGTGGCCCTAATGAAACCGGCGTTCTGAAAACAGGCCAGTTACGCAGGAGTAATTTTATAGCGCCCAAGTGTGTGCGCAATACACAAGAGCACTCTGGTTTCAAAGAAACTAGGCGTTACAAAAGGTACTTAATGAAACCGATGACGAGCTTCGGCACCGATCGTTTCTTGCTGGCTGCTGCACCGGGCTGCGGCTTATTATAAGTACCTACCTAGCTAGGTACACACACCAAGTGTAACATTTTGACCTTGGGACCGCCCTTACCGCGCACGTAATAAGAGCGAGTTTTGAAGTGCTTCTGTTACACCTGACGTGTGACCTACCATACGGTTTACCAATTGTGTGATTAATTATTGGATATTTTATACAGGATGTTACAAAAATAAGTGATAACAGTTTAGTGTTACTTGTAAAGAGTTCACTGCGAAAGTAGCAGCGCTGAAAGACCATTTTTGAAGTGAAAACTTCTTTAGCGGTGTTGCGCACTTTTGTGGGATGGGTAAAAACTGTGAAACTCGCGTCAGATTTTCGTGTTGATCGAAAAACCATAGAAAAAGGGTAAGACTGTTGGAGAGTAGTTTGTGTCGAACTTGAACTCGAACGAAATGTACAGTCGGGGAAATGAGTTGTTTAGCAGAATTGTACAGTCGGGAAAAATTGTACTAAGCAGAAATGTACAGTCGGGGAAATGAGTTGCTTAGCAGAAATGTACAGTCATGGAAATGAGTTGTTTAGCAGAAATGTACAGTTGGGGAAAATTGTACTAAGCAGAAATGTACAGTCAGGGAAATGAGTTGTTTAGCAGAAATGTACAGTCGGGGAAAATTGTGCTAAGCATAAATGTATAGTCGGGGAAATGAGTTGTTTAGCAGAAATGTACAGTCGGTGAAAATTGTGCTAAGCAGAAATGTACAGTCGGGGAAATGAGCTGTTTAGCAGAAATGTACAGTCGGGAAAAATTGTGCTAAGCATAAATGTATAGTCGGGGAAATGAGTTGTTTAGCAGAAATCTAAAATCAAAAGTTTAGCAGAACTAAAATCATCTAAAAATAAAGTTTCACGTAAATATCTGGCAGTACGACAAAATAATTTGTAAATATAAAAATAACATAATAACATAATAATCACACCGGTTTCGGTGACGGTGGCCGGTTTCGTTGAAACCAGGCCAGCTACGCAGGAGTAATTTTATAGTGCCCAAGTGTGTGCGCAGTACACAAGAACACTCTCTATTCCTTTACTCTCATAGCCCAGTGGGACGGACGACCGACACGACTGGCGAGAGATCAGGCGCAGGACCGACTTTTTACATGCCCATCCGACGCATGGATCATCTTACCAGGTGATCAGCCTGCATTGTCCTAACCAAACTTAGAAATAACATGTTTCCAACGCGGGAATCGAACCCAAGACCTCCGAGTCAAGAGCCGCGCTCTATACCACTAGACCACGGAGGCGTTACGGAGGTGTAAATATAACACGCTGATTATACAGATTATGATAACATTACAATCACAATAATATTTTATTTTTATTTTATTTTCCGTTTCGTGGCAACCCTGGCATATCTGCTCGGTATCTACACCGGTGGCGGCATCATGCGACATCAAAGGCGTTTCCTGTAGGGATATTCCATTTACCCTTTTTTTATTTTAATCCGTGTATGGGATATTCAATATTGCTATACTGTGACCATATTGTGTAGACCTATGATAAAATATTATAAAAAAAAGGGTGTAGACGGTATGTTTGGCAAAGCCTTATGTGCGCGTACCTTAGTCGGTTTTTGACGCACATCAAAAGAGTCAAATAGACAAGTACAGCC
Source organism: Lysandra bellargus (assembly GCA_905333045.1). Lineage (NCBI taxonomy): Eukaryota > Metazoa > Arthropoda > Insecta > Lepidoptera > Lycaenidae > Lysandra > Lysandra bellargus. The sequence continues at coordinate 8,972,883 of HG995326.1, forward strand.
ACAGACTAATAAGATATACTACGTATAGTATTAGTACAGCTTGACAATACTTTAAACAATACTTAAAATCATTGAAAAACGTCATTTTTGATAGCTGTTCTCCTTTACGAGCAGCGCCACCAACTACGTTCATTTAATGCCTTGTCGCAGTTCGTACTGTAAAATCAAGTAAAAGTTTGGTATTTGATGTCCATGTGTGGAAGGCCGTATAATAATTATATTTGCCATTATTTGCACAGACTACTAAGGGATACTATTTATTTGCTTGTTTGTGTATACGTCAATAACTTTGCCAAATGCAACAAATAGCCAATACAAAGACTTATTTTCTTAAATCAATGAGCCAATAGAATAGCAAATACAAATAGCCGTGTGAAGTGCCTCCATAATACCAGGGCTTCAAATAACGTTATTTTTTCATAACGTTACTGCTTCAAAAGCATAGATAACGTTATGAAAATTTACCCGATATTAAAAATAACGTTAAAAATTGATATTAATAACGGTTATTGTTATAACGTTATATAGGATTTATAACGGTAATTATATGTTATTTGATAACGTTATAATCCGTTAAGAAAGTCATGACAGGCGGAAAAAATTTCTAAACGTAATCATGCTTTTAAGGTGTATTTTTTTCTTTGTATTTTCACAGAGAACGCTTATTACATTTTAAATAGTGCACCGTGCACGATCGCATACCTGATACCAGAAAATAACGTTATATTTATCGTTATTATTATAACGATATTTGTTCATTTAAACATAACAAAAAAATATCGTTATAATAATAACGGTAAATATAACGTTATTCTACTAGATATCGTTAAAAAATAACGTTATCTGGCTACCATTATGAAAATAATGGTACGTAACAATATTTTTTCTGTTATTCGATAACGTTATGAAGCCCTGCATAAAACTCGAAACTGGCCATGGTCATATAGCCAAAGTGCCATAATAAAAAAAAAAGAAAAAAAAATTGACAAGTGACAAGTGACAACTGAATAATGGAAATTCTTGGAAATTCCATTATTAAAAAAGAAGAAGAAGAACTACATTCAATAGAAATTAATTTTTAAATAAACTTTTTCGAAAATTGGAACCAATAACGAGATTTTATTTTATGCAAATTTTATGTGTTATGTTAAATTAGAAGCAAATTTCAAATCAACAAATATTATTTTAGTTCAGTTCCTAACATAAGCAAATTACACTATGGATACCGTTGTAAAGAGTATGTTAGAAGATGATGTAGAAGAAGACAGTAAGGTAAATATTTTTTGCAGCTATGTATTTGTGTAACATTGCATGTAGTGAATGATCAATGAAAAACTTTCATTTCTCCTATGAATAAATAGACGAATAATTATTAAACATTATTAGGACTATACTAGGGTTGCCAACCGTCCTGTTTTCCCAGGACATGTCCTGGTTTTTGTAGTGTCCTGGGACGTCCTGAATAGTTTTTAAGCAGCGTCCTGGGTTGTCCTGGGTTTTTAATATTAAAATTCGCGCGCATCTTTTCACATTTTTACGCTTCGAGCGGCCGCACGGCTCGCAAGTAGTTGCATTGCCGCGCTGCCATGCTATTTCAAATTCAAAACAAAGGCGCAACGTGCCACTTGATGATATCTCTTTCGCTCTACTATGGTCGCGCAGTAAATCAAAGCAGTAAAACTAACGCAAAAAATCAAACATCGTCCTTCTCTCTTAACACTCATAAAGTCTCACTCATAAAATCGTCTTTCATATGCCAGGTGAAAAAGGACGACGCGGAATCATCGCCAAGTTAGTTTTTTCATAATAATAACTCGATAAATATACAACGTTTTAAAAATCCGCCAGGTCAGTGTCTCAATGATAGAATTTTATACAATATGTTAAAATATTAACTTAGTTTAATGCAAGGTTACGGCAATATATGAAAAATTGGTGAAAATTAGATGCATCTTTGTGATTTTTTCTATCGAGAAAATTTTAAGATATCGTGTTTTCACTCAAATCAAATTCTTGAAAATATGTACTTATAATGTAGTATTTATGTTAAAAAATGTAACAATTTGGGGCTTTCAAGTACATATGAAAATGAATTATAAAATCGACAATTTTGGGTTAGTCGCCCCCTGTCCTGTTTTTATACTGAATTGTCCTGGTTTTTCCAACTTCAAATCCTGGTTTTTTAAATTTGAGGTTGGCAACCCTAGACTATACTAACAATAGTAGTAATGATAATCAAACATTATTAATGATCACAGGTTGTATGTTATTGCAAAACTTTTTTTATCTTGCAGGGCTTAGTAATATTTGGACGGGATGTTTCGAAAATTCCATGCTTTAGAGAAAGCTTTATGTATGGAATATCTTCTGGTATTGGTATGGGATTTGCAGCCTTTTTAAAAACATCCAAGCCAATGTTATCACAACATGTTGGCATGGGATCATTTGCAATGGTAACACTCATGTACTGGACTTACTGTAGAATGCAATGGTCTCAGCAGAGGTTCAACTCTCAACTATTGCAAGACGCTTTGAAAGAGAAAATGAAGTACGAAGGAACTGCAGTTGAAAAGGAATTAGAGCAAAAAGGAGTCTTAAAAACAGTCTAATTAAGAGTAGGTATAACTTCAATTTTCTGTAGATAACATATGATTAGATGTTGATGTATTTTATTGTGTACATAATAATTTATATAATATGTTTATGTAATTAAATAATATAAAGTGTTTAGCATTTGTTTCATTTTTCACTAGTATTTGAGTACTCTGTTATGATAAAAAATGTTATTTGTAAACATTTTACTACATAATACCTTTATCATTGATAAATATTATTTTAGTTATCATATCTTGTAGGCCTACATGTACTCTATAATCAATTTTAGGTAAGTAACTGTTAGAATAACTATAAACTAACAATGTTATAAACATAAAAATCATAGTCTTTTTTCAAGGGAGAACTAGAAATCTGTTATTAACGCATATAATATATCTATGGACGCTTCACACCACGTCAGTCTGGCCCCGTGCTAAGTACCTGAAGGACTTGTGTTTCGGGTACCAGACAACGGATTAATATATTTAATACTTTTATACCATACATATATTTTAGATTTTTATTATAATATGATACACATTTAATACACATCCATGACCCAGAAACTTTGAAAAACTTTTTGTTCCGTCGGCGGGATTCAAACCCGCGACCCCCGGCTTGAGCTACCAACAGCCCACCAACTGAGCCACAGAGGTCGTCAAAATATAGATAGCTGATGTGATTGTCTTTAAAGTTTTAAAGTTTTATGTCCTCCTAGCATCATTGTTTACCATAATGTGCAATTCATTTTTAGGGTTCCCTACCCAAAGGGTAAAAATGGGACCCTATTACTGAGACTTCGATGTCTGTCCGTCTGTCTCCAGGCTGTAACTCAAGAACGGTAATAGTTAGAGAGTTGAAATTTTCACAGATTATGTATTTCTGTTGCCGCTGTAACAACAAATACTAAAAACAAAATAAATTCAATATTTAAGGGGGGCTCCCATACAACAAATGTAATTTTTCAAACATTTTTTGCTCGGTATCAATGATGACAACAAGTAGGCACTTGAAATTTTCACAAAAGCCTTAATTATATGTGTACTTTAATAATTAAAAATAATATTTAAATAAAATATTAATTTAAGGGGGGCTCCCATACAAAAAACGCAATTTTTGGCCTATTTTTGCTCTATAACGGTACGGAACCCTTCGTGCGCGAGTCCGACTCGCACTTGGCCGATTTTTTCCATAAAGCAATTTCCAAAAAGCTTGACTACACTGCCTCAACCTGCTTGTTCATCCCAATAGATTTGTACCTTACATAACATAATTTAAATATTATGTATTTGGTTCAAACATTGGATAAGTAATTTACAGGCAATATGTTGATTCTCCCACACTTTATACGAGTGATGGTCTAAATATCTAACACATCTGATACCTATGTCTTATCAATTTATTGATATTCTGCTTAATAACAGTTTTTTAATAAAAATAGATAAGGTTCAATGTCGTAGCACGCAAAGCTCTACCGTGTTCTAGGTAATAGCATGTAAAAGTGTAGCATGTTAGTCATCTTTGATAATAATATGCCTATCGTATAAAAGTTTTTATATGAGCAGAAGCGAGGGCTGTCTGACGTCTGTGCCAGTTGCCACATAGTTGGTGCGCGCGCGCCCGACTCGAGTGCCGCGCCGCGCCGGTGGGTGTTTTGTTTAGGCGCTAAAATACTGCGAGTTGCGACATATTATCACATAATAATATTTTGAGTTAAAAAAACCATGGAAGAAATTGAAGCTTTTATTCCAGAAGACAGAGTAACGAATTTGGTATTTTTCGTAAATGGTAAAAAGGTACGCAAGTAATTATTTTCTAATCCTGATGATTATTGTTTGACTCTGATTTATTTTTCAGTAGTTTACAAATTGTTATAATTATTATGTATTAATAAGCTATCGATATGGCCTTTGGCTTAGACTTTGGAGAAGCAGACAAAAAATCTTAACTTATAAATAGTTGCTGCTTGCTGCTAAGCATTTGTGTATTAAGTATTAACTATTAACCCACAAAAAATTGTGTTGAGTTTTGAAAACTTGTTCATAATGATCTAAAGAGCAACATTACATGACTCAATTCGTATTTTTTTGTGAGATGATACGCAAATGCATAACAGCGTCCAAATAGCTAAATATTTGGCATTCCACCGTTTTCTAGGATTTTTTATAAAAGGAGGTTTTAGCTAACTCGCCGCCCGACTATGCTGATCGTCTTCATCGAGTTGTATTGGGTGATATTGCGCAATGTTGTATCGAAAAATATTTTGCAAGTTCGCAACATAGTGATATCGATTATTAATATTAATTACCTAATTTATAAACAACTCTTTACTAAACTGATATTATATGTTTTTAAATTGTTAATTAGATTGAATATTTCCTAATTAATAAAGCCAAAACATTATATAGATTAAAGACCACTTCGATTTTTACGCCTGTTGCTTTTTAGGTGGCAAAACGCATTATCGACTTTTATTAGCGGTAATGGTGGTTATGACTTAATATGACTTAAGAGGACGACTAACCCAAAAAATCAAACATCATCCTTCTCTCTTCACACTCACGCCCGTCTTTCATATGCCAGGCGAAAAGGACGACGCGGATTCATCGCCAAATTAGTTTTTTCTCAATAACTCGATACATAAATACAACATTTTAAAAAACCGCTAGGTCGGTTTCTCAATGATAGAATTTTATACAATGTGATAAAATATTAACTTAGTTCAATGCACGGTTATGGCAATAAATGAAAAATTCGTGAAAATTAGATGCATCTTTGTGATTTTTTTCTATCAAGAAATTTTTTAGATATCGTGTTTTTGCTCAGATCTAATTCTCGGAAATTTAATGTAGTATCTAATTTTAGAAAATGAAACAGCGCGGGGCTTATTTTCAAGTATAAAAATGAATTATAAAATCGAAAAATTTGGGTTAGTCGCCCCCTTAATATCTTATTTTTATGCCTACGCCGCAATAAAAAGTACTTTTGTCATTCTATTTTTAGTTTGCTTACATACTTGCAAATTCCAAGCCGGTTTTTCTACCCTTTAGAAGTAGATAGGTAAGGACTATAACAGACCTTTAAAATAAAGCGTCATTCAGACATGAGACATACCTACTTAGGTACTTAGTACTTCCTAATTCCTTCTAGTTTCGCTTGATGCGTAAATAAAAGCCCTAACTAATAACTATACATTAGACTAGTGGTCCCCAACCTTTTTTTTGTGCGGGCCATAAATATATGTTTTGGTCTTGGTGTCGCGGGCCGCTACAACAATTTTTTTGTGTTAAAAAATAACATTCTTCAAAATCAACGATTTAAAAGTGGAAAAAGCTCAACGACTTTCACGTAGACTTTACGTTATTTTGCCGGTGGGCGTGAATTTCAAAACTGTTGAACATCACGCGGGCCACCTATTACTGTCCCGGCGCGGCGGGCCCAGCGGTTGGGGATAGCGGCGTTAGACCCTACTTTTTAATACTTACCTCTTCATGACATTCTTGCAGGTGACAGAACCGAGCCCAGATCCATCATGGACGCTGCTGTGGTACCTGCGCAAGAGACTGTCGCTGACCGGTACCAAGTACGGCTGCGGGGAGGGCGGCTGCGGCGCCTGCACTGTCATGCTGTCTCAGTACAGGAAACACGAAGATCGTGTCAAGTATCCTTTCAAAAAGAGAAAAAGTCATCTAAGTAGTTACCTACCATTTGGATGGCCTTGCCAATGCAACGCGACGTAGAAAAACTTCGCTAAGCGTGGTCACTATAGAAGTATAGAATGAGTAGGCTTTAATGGCTTTTTTCCACGGAAGAAATCCCTACTAGACCATCGGGTCTAAGGATAGGATAATCTAAACAGACTGATTGACAAAAGTAACATTAATTAGTTTTGCTGTAGTTGTAGATAGTAGTTAGATACCTATTTAAGTTTAAATTCATAAGAGTAAATATATTGCATAATTTTCTTTAACAACATAACAGACATATTGCGGTAAACGCCTGTTTGATGCCAATATGCGCACTGCACGGACAAGCGGTGACCACAGTGGAAGGCATCGGGTCGACCGCGGAGAGATTACATCCTGTCCAAGAGAGAATAGCAAAAGCACACGGATCACAATGCGGATTTTGTACACCAGGCATGATTATGTCCATGTACACGCTGTTGAGAAATAAAACTAACATTAAATACGATGATATCGAAACTGCGTTGCAAGGAAACCTCTGCAGATGCACAGGATATAGACCCATCATCGAAGGTTTCAAAACTTTTATCGAACCATGGGAAACCAAATACCAATCCGTCGATCAAGTTTCATCTTGTGGCTTGGGAAAAGATTGCTGTCGAAATAAAAACATCGATTTACAAGAAGATTCAAAATTGTACAAACCATCAGAGTTTATTCCTTACTGCCCCAGCCAGGCACCAATTTTTCCACCGGAATTAAGACTAAATGATGAATTTTACAGATCCGCATTTATATATTTTAGGGGCAATGATGGTGTGTGGATAAGGCCTCGAACACTCGAAGAACTAGCAATCATCAAAGAAAAATTTCCTCATAGTAAAATAGTAATGGGCAATACCGAAGTAGGAGTGGAAGTTAAGTTTAAAAACAAATATTATCCTATCATGATTTCCCCAAGTATGATACCGGAGTTAAGTGTTTTAAAAGTAGCAGGCACCGGAATTGTTATCGGAGCAGCTATCACGTTAAATGATCTTAATAAATGTTTAGAAACAGTTATTAAAGAGCAAGGGGAAAAGGCGTCAATATTGGAGTCAATTCGAGAAATGCTACATTATTTTGCTGGCAATCAAGTGAGAAATGTTGCATCACTTGTAGGAAATATAGTGACGGCTAGTCCTATATCTGACTTGAATCCAATTCTGTTGGCTTGTGAAGCAATTGTTTGTGTGTACAGTACCACAAGTGGACGAAAATATATTCGTATTGACAGTGCTTTCTTCAAGGGCTACCGAAAAGTGAATATAGCAGAAGACGAAATAGTGATAGCTATTGAAATACCATTTGCAGATAGATGTCAGTATTTTAAATCGTACAAGCAATCTCGAAGAAGAGATGACGATATTTCAATTGTGACGGCAGCATTTAACATTAAATTCGCTGATGACTTCACAGTATCTAAAGCCAAGTTATGTTACGGGGGTATGACATCCACAACAATTTGTGCTACTAAAGCATCGCAAGCGATCACAGGATTTGTGTGGAACGAGGAAACTTTAAAAGTAGTTCTAAAATTACTTGTCGAAGAATTAGAGCTCGATGATTCTGCTCCTGGGGGAATGGCAAATTACAGGAAATCTCTTTGTCTGAGTCTATTTTTCAGATTTTATATGTACGTTTCAAGTAACTTGAAAAGTAATGTCCGAAATTTAAATACAAAACAACAATCCGGTGTTTTCCAAATCCATAGTGAAGACCCTAAAAGTTCTCAATGTTTCGAAATAAATAGCAACGTGATTCACAAACATGACAATATTGGGAAGCCTATAGTTCACAGATCAGCATTAAAGCAGGCTACAGGAGAGGCAATTTATTGTGATGATATCCCGCCACTCAATGAAGAACTCTATTTGTGCTTAATCAAAAGCTCAGAATGCTTTGCAAGAATTAAGATGATTGATGCTAGTAAAGCGTTAGCATTGCCTGGTGTCGTCGCCTTTTATTCGGCTTCCGATTTGTCTAAGGAAAGAAACAAAATGGGAACTATTGTGAAAGACGAACAAATATTTGCTAGCGATACAGTCACGAGTCAAGCTTGTGTGATTGGAGCTGTCGTTGCGAAATCTGAAAGCATTGCACGTAAGGCTAAAAATCTCGTGTCGGTGATTTACGAAAAATTACATCCAGTTGTTATTACTATTGAAGATGCAATAAAACAAAAATCATATTTCACTGGGTATCCAAAAACAATTAGGAAAGGCAACGTAGAAAAAATATTTTCACGATCTCGTAACATTTTTGAAGGATTTATAAGAAATGGATCCCAAGAACATTTTTATTTAGAAACAATGTCTGCTTTAGCGGTGAGAAAAGAAGATGATCTGGAAATAATATGTTCATCACAAAACCCTGCAGAAATTTCGGTACTGATTAAACGTAATAACTGTTAAAAAATAATTATACTAATATTTACTACAAAAATAGTATTAATTCCATTTTTTTTATTTTACAGCGAGTAGTTGCCGAAGTTCTTGGTATTCCAAATCACAATGTAGTAACAAGAGTCAAAAGAATAGGTGGTGGCTTCGGAGGGAAAGAAACAAGGAGTGTTATATTAACTATACCAGTTGCTATAGCTGCATATAAACTGAAGAAACCCGTAAGAGGTGTGCTAGATAGAGACGAGGATATGCAGATGACTGGTTTCAGACATCCGTCGTTGATCAAATATAAAGTCTCCTGTGATGACGACGGGAAGATTACTGCTGCTATTTTTGACATGTATTTCAACGCTGGCAATTTCATGGATATTTCTTGCTCGGTAAGTTTTATTCCTTTCTGTGATTTAATTGAAAAGATTTTTATAGCTAAGAATATTACAAATGTTTATTTTATAATTATTTTTAACAGACACTTAAAACATTTCTACCACTTTCCTTTTAGGTAGTATTTAAAGCAATGATGCATATTGATAACTGTTACAATATACCAAATATTGAAGTTAACGGTCACCTTTGTAAAACCAATCTTCCGTCAAATACTGCGTTCAGAGGATTTGGCGCTCCTCAAGCTATGATGGCCGCTGAAGTGGTGATTAGAGATATAGCTGTAAAAATTAATAAGCCATATGAAGACGTAGTGGAAATTAATTTGTACCGTGAAGGTGATTTCACTCACTTTAATCAGGAACTTACTCACTGTACGATATACCGATGTTGGAGAGAATGCATAGAAATTTCGAAATACTGGGAAAGGAAGAAAATTATCAAAGAGTTTAATGGGTAGATACTAGATAATATATGTTACAAAGTTTCAGATAATTATGATATAATGTAATTCTTAATGTTACCTGAATATGCGTCCGATGGTTGACACACATTCTATATAATGTTATCTTTCTTATTTTCAGCCAAAATAGATGGAAGAAGAAAGGCATTAGTTTGGTTCCAACCAAATTTGGCATCTCCTTCCAAACTGACTTCCTAATGCAAGGGGGTGCATTAATTCTTATTTACATAGATGGATCTGTCCTGCTTTCAATAGGTGGTGTAGAAATGGGCCAAGGTCTCTTTACAAAGATGATACAAGTGGCTTCTAGATGTTTAGGAATAGATATCTCCAAAATTCATATAAGTGAAATGGCAACGGATAAAGTCCCAAACAGTACTTCAACTGCAGCCAGCTTGAGTTCTGACTTGTACGGTATGGCCGTAATCGATGCTTGTCGTAAAATAAATGAAAGATTGGAACCGATCAAAAGCAAAAATCCAACTGGAACATGGGATGAATGGATTTCTGCAGCATATTTTGACCGAGTATCGTTGTCAGCAACCGGATTTTATTCGGCGCCTAAAATAGAGTACAACGAAAAAACGAATTCTGGAAATCTATTCGAATACTTTACTTTTGGAGTGGCGTGTTCTGAAGTTATAGTAGACTGCCTAACTGGAGACCACCAAGTCCTAAGAACTGATGTCCTGGTGGATATAGGTGAAAGTCTTAATCCTGCTATAGACATTGGACAAATTGAGGGAGCCTTTGTTCAGGGCTACGGATTTTACACCATGGAAGAAATCCTAGTATCTACGGAGGGCGAAGTTCTGTCGCGTGGTCCTGGCACTTACAAAATACCGACGCTGTCTGATATACCCAAAGAATTTAATGTCATTTTATTGAAAGGAGCTCCAAATCCACGAGCTGTCTTTTCTTCGAAGGTTAATTTTTGAGTCTTTTATATAGTTAAGTTTTCTTTTAGGCAGGTACTAACTTTTGTAGTTTTTTAGGCTGTAGGTGAGCCACCACTTTTCCTCTCTGCGTCAGTTTTCTTCGCCATCAAAGAAGCCATAAAGTCTGCTCGAATTGATGCAGGGGTCACTCCTGAATATTCCTTAATCATCCCAGCTACATGTGCTCGAATTAGAATGGCGTGTGAAGATTTTATAACACAAGAGGTAATCAATATAATATCAATCTCGTCAATTACTTTATATTTTTATTTTTACTTTCTATTGCCGAATTTTACGTTGTGTGAATAATAATTATAGTGAATTAAAATCCGGTGGATTTTGGAATAAGTGTTTATTTACTACAATTTATACTGGGTGTAACAAAACAAAGTGATAAAATTTTAGGGATTATATGAGTCCATTCTATAGAGGTCACTCTGAAAGTAGCAGCGCTAAAAGAGGAAAATATTTGTTGAGTTTTGTATGGACAAATTCTGTTGTGCTTGCCCATACAAATCACAAAAAAATATCTTTCAGCGATGCTATTTTTAACCGACTTCCAAAAAACGAGGAGGTTCAATGTTCGGCTGTGGATATATTTTTTTTATTTTTTATTTTTTTTGTATGTTCAACGGTTACTCCGCCGTTTGTGAACCGATTTTCGAAATTTTTGTTTTGTTGTATTAGGTTTCACTCCAATTTGGTACCATGTTCACAAAAGTGGTGACCTGATGATGGAATCCATGAGTAATCGAGGGAACTCCTCGAAATTTATATGGAAACATATGGTGGTTTTGGTTTTATGAGAAGCATCCTAAGCATATGCTACCAAAACACAAGATTTTGCACCGAGGTATACCATGGTTCCGAAGATACTAAGAGAACTCCGGATTCCTTATAGATACAAGTTTGGGGGTTTAGGCGCTGTTTTAAGAACTGAAAGCATATGCTACTATGCAAATTACATTCATCATCATCATCATCATTACCACATCAGGGTCACCAATGTCACCAAAATTGAACATAACAAATTCATCCTTAAGTCCAGAGCATAAGGCACACATTTGACATTACTTCTGAGAAGTAAGCTGCTTCGATAATTAATACAAGTAACATGCATGTCTTACAACAACAACCTAATTTCAACCTTTTGCATTGCGCTTAGCGTTCATAGTACAATAACTGTCTGGCGTCTCGCTTGCTATAATCTGCCAGGGCTGTCAAGCGAGCGGCGCGGCGGCGCGTCGCGGGGCCGGACCGGGCGGCGTATTTACAAAGGCTATACCGTTTGAGCCACGAGCCAGACTCTAATAGATGAGCTTTTGTTTATGCATAATATTACTCGACAATACCTATTCTATCTCAGTAAAAAAATTGACTCAAATGGATTAGCTTTTTGCCTTGATATTTTCAAATAAAAATTCACTTACAAAACCTAGTCGAGTAGAGGCTCACCGCCATAATATTTGTTTACCGCGAGCGTGCCATACTCGTACAGCATACTTTTAAATAAGACTGACTGTTACCAACTACGTTTAAATTGTAAAAATACTAAACTAATCGTGATAAAAATGATTATCTGCGTTTTGTATTTTACATTAGAGGTAGGTACCTGCCTAACTACGCTAGAAAAAATATTATAGTTTTCTTAGCTTTAAATGATCAGACAGATCAAAGACCAATCATTTATCTAAGATAGTTTTATAATTATATTTTGTACTCTCAACAAGTGTGTAGTTATGTACATACCTGTTCGTTAGTTAATTAAGTAGTATTTTTTGTCACTTAAATACAGAATAGAAACGAGTAAGTAATTTCATTACTGTAATAATAAAATAATAATAATTTTCATGTAACTATCCACCTACATATTTTTAAAGCTAACAATGACAATGTATTTACCATATCGGTATCAAATTGAATAGCATAATATGTTGCTGCAATGTTAGAAACAATTTAGCTAACAAAGTCTAGGCGATTTCGGTCATTTTTCTGTACTAAAATAGATAAGGGTTTTGTCAAGTTTTTGTCTAACAAAAGCTAAGCCAGTTCAGTTTGCGCTTTCACTCTAATGATATTATAGCCTTTGTAAATTCGCGACCGGGCGCGCACTAGCGGCCGAGCCGCAGCAGCGCGCGGCGAGTGGCGACGCGACGGCCATCGAGATAGATATATTAATATTATACCTTATACCTGGGACCCAATTCTCAGAACGTGAGAAAAGTTCATCTTCGAATAAAATACCGAATGTCAATTCAATTTTTCAATTAATTGTGATCTGTCGGCTGGGTTTGACGTAACGCAACCAAACTGCTTAGGTACCTGATCTGCATATTTTTACCTACTGTTTTTACCTTGGAAGTCGGTTTTATCACAGTGAGCTGTATACAGGGGACTCATACTAACCCTAAAGTGTTATCGCTTTGTTACACCCTGTATAGTCAAGTAGGTATATTAAGAGCCCGGGTTACCCTCGAAATTCTCATACATACGTAATACCAAAATCATTTTGTCATACGAAAATATTTAACACGTTTGAGTTATTTTTCAGCTTAAAATAGTAATTACCTAGGTCCCTGAACAAAAATTTACTTCAAAATATTTAAACATAAAAAAAAAAAATTGTGTATAAATTTTTTTACTAAATTTACTACTAAATATTTAAACACAAAAAAAATAGAGTAAAACACTAAAAAATATATAAATAAATAGTAAATTTACTACAAAATATTTAAATACTAAAAAATATTTTTTAGAGTTGAAATATTTTGTAGTAAATTTAATGTTTATGTATATATTTTTTAGTGTTTTACTCTATTTTTTAGTGTTTAAATATTTAGTAGTAAATTTAGTAAAAAAAATTTATACACAAAAAATTTTTTTTAGTGTTTAAATATTTTTAAGTTAATTTTTGTTCAGGAACCTAGGTAATTACTATTTTAAGCTGAAAAATAACTCAAACATGTTAAATATTTTCGTATGACAAAATGATTTTGGTATTACGTATGTATGAGAATTTCGAGGGCAACCCGGGCTCTTAAGTGTACTAGTTAGTGCCCTTTTGTTATGGTTACTTGTAGATTAAGTATGTCTTGAATCTATGCTAAAGCCTAAATAACAAGTCAAAATGTTATTGCAGGTGGAGCCGACTATGAGACACGTCGACAAACCATGGAACATTATATTATAAAATAGAACCAATAAAAATATCAACTAAATAGTGAATATTGTACAACAATAGGGATGATGACAAGGTCCAAGATTAGCGAATTTTGTTAATAAAATAAAGAAATCACGGTAAAAAATAAGTGTTCCAAAAATTTCAGCTTGATAGCATTTGTATTTTTTTGTTATGCGCCTTCAAAGTTGGATAATCAAGTCGATTCTTTTTTCAATTAAATTTCTTAATATTTGTATACCATTCGATAACTTATGCAATTAAAAGCAACTTATAAAACCACTTTCATAAACGCAATATTTAATATACCTACCGAACAAAATTCTCTCCCGATCCGTACAAACTACGAAAGAGTGACGTCAGTCTTTCGTAGCTCTTTGTATGGAGCGTTTCGGGCAGGTCTATTTTATGAGATATTTGAAATTGTCATATCTTGGTGAATTTTTAAACTATCAGAGTCATTCTTTCAGCGATGTTTCTATTTTTTAAGGGTCTTTCAATTACCAATAAGAAAAAAAAAATAGTCATCATGCCTATTACTCTAGAATCTGGAATTTAATTTCTCCAACTAATATTTTAAATAATAATTTATCTTACTAAAATTACCTTTACTTCCTTGACACCAATTGTATACCTATTTGAATATTCTACTGATAATACAGAATACGGTCTCTAAACTGGTGTATCGCCAAGACACAAATATTTTTTGGTCAAAATTTACACTGTACCGGCTGAGCGATAAGCGGGCCATCTAAATTCTCATATGCAGTGGTGCATCCACACTTCAAGAACTGACATTGGCGCATTAGACATTACTGATGTAGTGAAGTGAAGCTTCGTTCAACGTCTAACACGGTGATAGTGTGCGGCGCTTAGTGTAGCCCCTGTGTAACTCCCATTCTAGAAGTGTCGCAAGCAGCTCGCGTTTATTTATCTCAGTCCGTTCTAAACATTGAGTGCGTCTGTTTGTCACTGTTCCGTATTTTATTTTTATGAAATATGGACGGAATAGAAAGTTTAATACCCGAAGATAAGGAAACGAGACTCGTATTTTTTGTTAACGGAAAAAAGGTAGGTGACATTTTTCTGTTGGTGTGTTTATTTAATTTTTATTAATTTTATACACGTAGGTATTACTTAACATAACTAGTTTTTATTATGGTACAACCTAAATATTATTTTATCGACTGTGTAAGCCGGTGATGGTTCCATTCCAAAGTAAATATGCAAAATGATAGAGATTGCTTATCTACAACTAGCGATGTAAGAGCACAGTGCTCTACGAGGGATGTCAACATTATTTAAATAGGGAAATATTCATTATTATAATTTGTTCTTGAGCTATTCTCTCAATGTATATTTTATGAAAAACAATATTTTATACTGAAAAAGCGTCGCTTATTCATATTATACATACTGAAAAAGATTAATCTAAGTTGGCGCCAGCCGCAATCAAAATTAAAAGGGTCTGTCTACCTGTCTAAAGCTATCGTCACACTAAACTTAGACCGTACCTATCTATATACTTGGTGGCAATGGCATCAATGCTAATGAAAAGAATATGTTCAATGTACGAGTATATCATTATTATGGGAAATATCTAAGTTAAAAACGCCTTCAAGCCGTAATATGCTATACATAATACAGCCCCGTTACATTATCACAATAATTCGTATTATGCAATGTGCTTTGCAGGCTTTTAGGGAATGGTCCTATATTGTACACCTATATTCTTTTAAAGGTCTTCTATATTCATACAAAGAAAATTCTATTAGCTTCTATATTCATACAAATTCTATTAGCCCAGTAAAAGTATATTTAATTTCTCTATGGTATAAATTAGAGTGTAGCGTAGCTACTCATTTATCTCTGTCCGGGCACAGGTGACAATAGTACCTATCTTTTCCTTATAAAGTTATTATGTCTGGATGACTGACCCAAGTGGGTCAGACATCCCATCACATCAGAGAGAGGAGATCTCATGAGATAAAACCACAAAACTGACAATGTATCTATTACTTGTACTCCTTGAACTCAAAAGTGATTATAATTTTGTTATCACAATGTTATATCTGCTACAATAAACAAGAAGTCAGATTTTACACTGTAGATGATGATAAATTATAACTATCCGCTTCATGTACACTTCGTACAAAAGGAAGGAAAAAGTATCAATTTCTTTGATTCAACACCACGTAAGTATATCTTATATCTTTAAACGAGCAATTCTTGTATATTATATATATATATATATATATATATATATATATATATATATATATAAATATATAATTGGAATCTCGGAATCGGCTCCAACGATTTTCATGAAATTTAGTATATAGGGGGTTTCAGGGGCAATAAATAGATCTAGCTAGGAATCATTCTCATAAAATGTCATTTTATGTGTGTTTTTTTAATTATTTGAATACCGAGCGAAGCTCGGTCATATAGCTAGTAACTATTTAGGTAAGTAAGTTTACGGGGAGAAAATACTTGCCTCTACAACATAACGTAAAGGTGTATTATAAACATTTCAGGTGATAGAACCGAGCCCTGATCCATCATGGACGCTGCTGTGGTACCTGCGCAAGAGACTGTCGCTGACCGGCACTAAGTACGGCTGCGGGGAGGGCGGCTGCGGCGCCTGCACTGTCATGTTGTCACATTACAAGAAACATGAAGATAGTGTCAAGTATCCTTTGTTAAAAATAAATTATTAAAACGTTTGTAAAAAATTTTGTTAATGATTTTCTTTGACTTGATGTACATCAGGCACATCGCAGTAAACGCATGCTTGACTCCTTTATCGGCCTTGCACGGACTGGCTGTGACTACTGTTGAAGGTATTGGATCGACCGCGGAGAAGTTGCATCCTGTCCAAGAGAGAATAGCAAAAGCACACGGATCACAGTGCGGATTTTGCACACCAGGCATAGTTATGTCCATGTACACGCTGCTGAGAAATAAAACAAGCATTAAATACGATGACATCGAAACTGCCTTACAAGGAAACCTCTGCAGATGTACAGGATATAGACCTATCATAGAGGGTTTCAAAACGTTTATTGAACCTTGGGAAGCGAAGTATAGTCCTGTTGATCAGGTTGCATCGTGTGGCATGGGCAAAGATTGCTGTCGTAACAAAAAGAATGACATAAATTCGGACGAGAAACTGTTTAATACTTCAAAGTTCAAGCCCTATGATCCTACCCAAGAACCTATATTTCCACCAGAATTAAAAGTGTCCGATGAATACAATTCAAGCTACTTATTTTACAGAGGAGAAGAAAACGTGTGGTTAAGACCCCGTAACCTCGAAGAACTTTTAAAGATAAAAGAAAAACTCCCATGTAGTAAAATTGTTGCCGGAAATACCGAAATAGGGGTAGAAGTCAAATTTAAAAGAAAGGTTTATCCTATTTTGATTTCTCCACTAATGGTGCCGGAACTAAATATATTGCAAGTGGTAGATAAGGGAATTCAAATTGGCGGTGCGATCACACTGACAGAGTTGAATAGCTTTTTACAACATTTAATTGAACAAAATAAAGAGAAAGCTGGTATTTTAGACTCTGTTAGTGATATCTTACATTATTTTGCTGGTCAGCAAGTAAGAAATGTTGCATCGCTTGTAGGAAACATAATAACATCCAGTCCCATATCAGACATAAATCCAATACTATTGGCTTCTTCAGCAACCATTTGTGTATCTAGTTCAAGAAACGGTTTAAGGAAAATAACTATAGACGATAATTTTTTTACTGGCTATAGGAAAGTTAATATTGCCGATAATGAAGTAGTTTTATACGTCGAGATCCCATTTACAGATAAACTCCAGTTTTTCAAAGCGTACAAGCAGGCTAAACGTAATGATGATGACATTTCAATAGTAACTGCAGCCTTTAATGTAAAATTCACTGATACTTATAAGGTTTCTGAAGCCCAAATTTGCTATGGAGGTATGGGACCGACGACTATTTGTGCCTCCAAATCATCAAATTTGATTAAAGGTCAGCATTGGAATGATGCTATGTTACAAAAAGTATTTGAGTCTCTTACACAAGAATTACAACTCAATAACTCTGCACCAGGAGGAATGGCTGCGTATAGAAAATCACTGTGCCTCAGTTTATTTTTCAGATTCTATATGTTTGTTTTAAGCAACCTACAACATAATGGTTACTGTACAGATAATAAAGATACATTAGGAGCATATCGTATACCTAGCGCGGAGCCAGAAAGCTCCCAATGTTTTGAAATTAAAAACAATAGGAAAAGCGATTATGATACGATTGGAAAACCTATTGTGCATATGTCAGCGCTGAAACAAGCCACTGGAGAAGCAATTTATTGCGATGATATTCAGCCTACTCAAGAAGAGTTGTTTTTATGTCTAGTTAAAAGCACTGAGAGCTACGCAAAAATAATTTCTATCGATTCATCTAGAGCTCTATCACTACCAGGAGTAATAGCTTTCTTATCAGCAGATGATTTACCCGGACAAAGGAATAAAATGGGAGCTATTGAACAAGATGAAGATATCTTTGCTAGGGATGTCGTGACAAGTCAGTCGTGCATTGTGGGTGCTGTTGTAGCTACAACAGAAAATATCGCACGCAAAGCAAGAGATGCGATTGTTGTGAATTATGAAAAATTGCATCCAACTATTGTAAGCATCGAGGATGCAATTTATAATAAATCTTACTTTTCCGGCTATCCGAAAACTTTAAGCAAAGGTAATATTGATGATGCATTTTCAAAATGTAGCAAAACAATAGAAGGAGTTATACGAAATGGAGCGCAAGAACACTTTTACTTAGAAACAATGTCTGCGATTGCCGTTCGAAAAGAAGATGATTTGGAAATTGTATGTTCGTCACAGGATCCAGCAGAAGTATCTGTAAGTATGTTCTTAAGGTATATAAGGTATATAGATATCCAGCGGACGATTCCCAGGCGTGGCGCGCAATGGCGTGGCCTGCAGTGGGCTCTCGTGAGTCGTGACTCATTTTATACCTACTGGCTACTTTGCGTTTTATTCGTACATTAGAAAGACATCATTTCTAAATTTATTACTCTACGTTTCAGATATTGGTGTCAAAAGCACTAGGCATCCCAAATAATAAAGTTGTAACTACAGTTAAAAGAATCGGAGGAGGTTTTGGTGGCAAGGAAACGAGGGCTAATGTACTGGCTGTTCCTGTCGCTATAGCGGCATACAAACTGAAGAAACCCATAAGAGCCGTATTTGACAGGGATGAAGATATGCAAATTACAGGATATAGACATCCTTGCCTCATAAAGTACAAGGTTGCCTTTAATGACGACGGCAAAATCATTGGGATTATCTATGAAATGTATTTTAATGCAGGCAATTATATGGACATCTCGCCAGCGGTAAACATTAAATGCATATATATTTGGTTATTTATTAAAAAATAATAATATATGGCTAGTTATTTACTAATGTAACTTTTGTTTTCAGATGGTTTCGCGAGCCATTTTTCACGTGGATAATTGTTACCATGTTCCAAATATACAAGTCAACGCATATCTCTGCAAAACCAATACCCCATCTAATACCGCATTCAGAGGATTTGGTGCCCCTCAAGCTATGTTGGCCGCAGAAGTAGTAGTACGAGATGTGGCTGCAAAGCTCAACAAACCATATGAAAACTTGATTGAGATGAATTTGTACCGGGAAGGAGATTTGACTCATTTCAATCAAAAACTCGTTCATTGTTCTCTATCGCGTTGTTGGAACGAATGTATTGAGACATCAAATTATTGGGAACGCAAGAAGCATCTCGAAGAGTTTAATAGGTTTGTAATAATTAGTCTGTTGACTATGTAACAAAGTTTCTTATGTTGTATTTTAATATAAATTGCTTTAAACAGAATACAACAGTAGGAAAAAAACATGGTTCAATAAATACATTTTTGTTTACAGGCTAAACAGGTGGAAAAAGAAAGGAATCAGTCTAGTTCCAACTAAATATGGCATATCTTTTGGTGCTGACTTCTTCATGCAAGCAGGTGCACTATTGCACATTTATAGAGATGGATCTGTTCTTTTGTCTATTGGCGGAATCGAGATGGGTCAGGGACTGTTTACGAAAATGATTCAAGTGGCATCTAAAGCCCTTGACGTGGACATATCCAAAGTTCATATAAGCGAGATGGCAACGGACAAGGTGCCGAACAGTTCTCCGACAGCTGCAAGTATGAGTTCCGATTTGTACGGAATGGCTGTGTTAAACGCTTGCGAAAAATTGAACGAAAGACTTAAGCCAATCAAGGAGAAGAATCCTAATGGGTCATGGGAGGAGTGGATTTATAGTGCATATTTCGACCGCATCGCTCTGTCGGCTACAGGGTATTATTCTGCCCAAAAAGTGGATTACAACGCAGAAACGAATTCGGGCACGCTGTACGAGTATTTTACGTACGGCGTTGCATGCTCCGAGGTCATAATCGACTGCCTCACCGGAGATCATCAGGTTCTTAGGACAGACATAGTGATGGATCTAGGAGACAGTCTCAACCCGGCCATCGATATCGGTCAGATCGAGGGAGCGTTTGTCCAGGGCTATGGATTTTACACGATGGAGGAAATGCTGGTGTCACCGACCGGAGAGATTTTGTCAAGGGGCCCAGGAGCGTATAAGATACCTAGCTTGTCGGATATACCGAAGCAGTTTAACGTGTCGCTATTAAAAGGAGCTCCGAATCCGCGAGCTGTGTATTCGTCAAAGGTACTTGTTGTTTACAAAATATATAATTTTGCAAGAATTCATACTTCCATATTATTATTAAATAGAAATTTTATAAAAATAAAAGTGTGTATCTCTCAGTCTCTTATCTGTGATCTCTTCAAACCTTGTTTAGAGAGAGTAAAGATTATTGTATAAGCATATTCTGTGTTACCAAGGTTATAGTTAAAATGTATTAGCGCGTGGTGAACTTTCTAAGGTGTACCAGACAAACCTTGCAGGTTTAAGCAGAGACCAGCCATACATGGTTTAAGGTACATTCTCAAATAGATAGAAGTTAGAATTGTATTGCTGAAATAAATAAATTAAATAAAAAATAAACCTAAACCGCTAAATCGATTTTGTCGAAATTAGGTATGGATGTACTAAAAGTCCACAACATAGTCGTAGTGTGTCCTCTTGGGAAAATGTACGATAACGAAGTTGAGCGCAATGAAGTTGCGAGCATCATCAATTAATTTTGGTGTTACATTTCAGGCAGTAGGTGAGCCCCCACTGTTTCTGTCAGCGTCAGTGTTCTTCGCCATCAAGGAAGCTATCAAGAGTGCTCGCATGGACGCGGGGGTGACGCCGGAGTTCACACTCTCAGCGCCAGCTACCTGCGCCCGTATAAGGATGGCTTGCGTTGATTTTATTACACAGCAGGTAAAAATATATTTTTTTATAAGCCCATTGATATAAAACTAAAAAATGAACGTAACTGTATTTTTAATTTTATAATTTATTGGGGCATTAAGATAAAGACTTTCTTAGATAAGGTATCTACTAAAATGAAATGGTGTACGGACTTTTTTTTTACTTTCAGGTTGAGCCTACTATCAAGAACGACGGAAAACCTTGGAATATAGAATTGTAGTAGGCTGTAGCGCCTGTAGCAATGCTTGTTTGTATTATGTAGCTTATGAATAGAGGCTTTCTAGTTATTACACGTACATCCTTATACGTATATCTTCGTCTTGATATTATATCTCAGTTTTATAACTGAAAATCATACCAAAGTTTGTAGTCTAAAACATTGTTAAATATTTAAAAAAATACGATTTTGAGAATAAAAATACGTAGAAACTAAAAAATACTTTTAATTTAAACCTTATATTTTTTTTTTTAATTATTAGAATTTTTTGAATTTTGAAATATTTTTGAAAAACTTTAGATAGGTGCAGAAACATGAAACTTAGTAACTCAAGTAACACGCATAACCGCGCGCGCGGTAATATTTTTCCAATCGCGAGGAACTCTAAAAATAAACTCAGAACTGTCACAGAACAAGAACATTCGAATGATAACACTAAGATATTGTACGTAACATCTTGGACCACATAGCACACTCAATCAGTCGCTCAGTCGCGTTTCCAACAGCGCGCGGAGCGTGTGTCAGTTTTATGACTGTTGATATCATTATTGTTGTTAGCCTGTTGTGTGATGGGATTACTAAACGCCGACGAGATGGCCGTGGAAGCCAGCACAGAATTGGTCTTTTTTGTCAACGGGAAGAAGGTGAGGCTGATAATAATTTTGGACTACCTATATTATAATTACAATAAAATTTGAATGCGGAGTAGAGAACACGTTCTTTTATGAATTGAGTTAGGACAACATGTTTATTATAATAATAAACATGTTGTCCTAACTCATTCTTATTAACGAATATGTACCTAGGTATGTACGCTACTCGGAACATTTTTACGTATTTTAAAATCTTTCCTCCTAAAGTTACAATTTTTTATTAAAATAAATTAACATAAGTGTGGTCCGTGGACTATGGTAAACAAGTTTCGCATTATGCGTGCAGCGTGTTGATTGACAGAAAGTTTGGGAACCGCTCGCTATTAATTTTGCGATAATTATATGTGTAGTGGACTTGAAATTGTTAGCATAGAATCGAAGATCGAAGGCATTATCTTTATTATCTTCGTCTATTTAATTTTATTATTACGTTATCATGTTGTTTTGATTCGACACAAACAAGCTGATACAGATGGCGAGAGTTACAAAATCAATAATTCTAGATGAGGAAAAAGATTATAAAAAAGTAAAGTACTTATTAGCAATTTTACACACAATTACTCATAAATCATAATCCTTCAAGTCCAGTGGACACTGACCTATGAACCTAAAGGTTATGTTCAAGCCTGGAAGCCATAGGTTGGAAAAATTTAATCCGGTTATGCAAAATGCTATAATATTTTCCAACCTAACGAAAACTAGATTTTAAGTTCATTTAGTATTTGCGAGCCCACCTAACACTATTATTATGTACTCAGTAGGTTAATAATTATTGTCATCTTTAATGCTAGGCTTTAATTTAGGTCACAAGCACACAGAGTGGGTACGAAATTAATGTCTTCTCTACAATATTATAATGAATACCTGCATAGTTACCTATAATAACCCAAACTGTGTTGTGTGTATTAGCCTACTCGTACCATAAACCAAGGGCAAATAAGGTACCTACGTAGTTAAACCTACGCTTTTAATTTTAATGTTGTATTTTAAAATCAGTCTCATATTATTTTATTTATATTTACTATTTACTACCACTCATTCCTAAATGCCGTTGCCAAGGCGTATGATCACCCTTTCAGAATTCAGAGTTACTAAAAATAAAGAAAGATGTAGGTAAGTAATCAAATCAAAAAATTGTATGCTGTTGTAAAGAAACTACTTACAGATAACATGGTTATAAATTGTTCTCTGGTACATAAAAGCTAATAACCGTGTCTAAAATTAGACCAGCCCGTATAAATAGTCAGTACTCAAGATGCATCTCGGTCTCAAGACACGGTTCAGGCTCTGTGATTGGTTTGCTGTCAATTTGGCAATTTGGCGCCCCTAGAGGATGGCGCCCGTGTGCATTGCACACATTGCACATATGGTAGCGGGAGACGACTGTTAATTAATGCTAAACTGTAATTATTACTTATGAATACTTTCACAGTAATTGAATGGGGCTAATGTCAAAATCTTTACTTACAGTTACGTAATATTCGTCTATGAGTGCGGCAGTAAAGACTAAAGTGCAGTTATTTAACTTACCTAGGTATTAACTATTTACTTTACAAAACGATATTTCATCATTCGCAACAACATGTGACGAATTGACGATAATGATGTTTATAATGGCTACGTCTTGAGTGACCCTTTGATAAGACGTGACGTTTGCCCGTTACCACTAATCGACTCATTCTTCGCAGTTGATATTATGTTCTATTATAAAGTTATACAATTTAATAGATTAGAATATTAATATAACAGAAGGAATCCTCAAAGGCCAACACACTTTAGAATTTATAAAACAATAGGCAATCGTGTTAATAACAATACGGTTTGTCATCACTTTTGTTCGCGTAAAAATCCGATAGAAGTTTTATTCAGATATAGTTGTTATCAAAATCGTATGACGTTACTCACATATCCAATAAACATACTACATACAAAATGATACACCAGCAGAGCAAGTTTGTAGGCTCATTGATACCTTGAGCGGTGTCAATGCAATGGGAACTCAGTGAAGGTTAATTTGTCGTTTATCACCTCGCATACCTACATTTTAATCTATCCATATATGGTTAGTTTCCTTATATTGCTATCTGTATTCTAGTAAATCATGTTTTTATTCAATACCGTATTATCGTGCAGAATGCAGTTTATGATCGTGAATTTATTTCCCGATTACTGACAAGGAGTTTATTACTTTGATTGTAAGAATTGTTTTATTGACATTAATTCAGGTCGTTGAACCCCATCCCGATCCAGAATGGACCCTGCTGTGGTATCTCCGAAGGAAGCTGCGGCTGACGGGAACGAAGTTGGGCTGTGCCGAAGGCGGTTGCGGCGCTTGCACTGTCATGGTGTCCAAATACAACAGAAAAGAAAAGAGAATTATGTATCCTTTAAAAAACATTTTTCTGATTCCATAGATTTTTTTAATATTAGCTGGTTTTAGCAAGTTAAGTTTTTGGTAGAATATTAATTTGTTTTGACAATCGAAATCATGAAATAATAATTTTCCTTAAACTGATAACAGTCACTTAGCAGTAAACGCCTGTCTTGCTCCAGTATGTGCTATGCACGGATTGGCAGTAACTACAATCGAGGGAATAGGAACTACTAAAACAAAACTTCACCCAGTCCAAGAACGTCTGGCTAAAGCTCACGGCTCACAATGTGGATTTTGCACACCCGGCATTGTCATGTCTATGTATAGTTTACTCAGAACTACTCAAAATATTAAATACTCAGACCTAGAAGTGGCATTTCAAGGAAATCTTTGCCGGTGTACTGGATATCGAGCTATTATCGAAGGATACAAAACTTTTATTGAAGATTGGGAAGTAAAAAGAGTTGCGAATGGCACTAATGGTCACAGCAATGGAACTAGCAATGGAAACGGTGTCTGCGCTATGGGAAAGGATTGCTGTAAAAATAAAACTAACGACAGTGAGACAGAATTTATATTTGACAAATCATCGTTTCTGCCATACGATCCAAGTCAGGAGCCAATTTTTCCACCGGAGTTAAAATTGTGTCCAGTATTGGACGAACAATATTTAATATACGAGGGAAGCAAAACAACATGGTACAGACCGACAGAACTAAGCACGTTACTGAAGTTAAAGGAAAAATACAATGATGCTAAAATAGTTGTTGGTAATACTGAAGTTGGTGTTGAAGTTAAGTTTAAGCATTGCGTTTATCCAGTCATTATAATGCCCAATTGTGTGCCAGAAATGAACACTATAAAAGAAAACGAAACTGGACTCGTTGTCGGTGCATCCGTTACGCTAATGGAAATGGAAAATGTTTTTAAAAGTTACATAGATTTATTGCCCACGTACAAAACAAGGACACTGAAAACTATCATCAGCATGTTAAATTGGTTTGCGGGCAAACAAATAAGAAACGTTGCAGCCGTCGGCGGGAATATAATGACTGGAAGTCCAATATCCGATTTGAATCCAATTTTAATGTCATTAAAAGTCAAATTAAATCTTATGAGCGAGAAAGATGGTCCACGTTCAGTATATATGGACGAGACCTTCTTCACCGGGTATAGAAGAAATGTCGTGAAGCCTAATGAAATTTTGCTATCAATCGAAGTACCTTACTCTACTAGATATCAATATTTGAGAGCATACAAACAGGCCAAACGACGAGAGGATGATATTTCAATAGTCACAGCAGCAATAAACGTAGAGTTTGAAAATCACACTAATATAATTAAAGATATAAATATAGCTTATGGCGGTATGGCTCCAGTAACTAAAATTGCTGTCAACACGAGTAAAGCTCTCAAAGGATTAAAATGGGATGAGCAGATGGTCGAAAAAACATATGAATGTTTACTAGAAGAATTTCCCTTACCTCCCTCAGTTCCAGGAGGAAATGTTCTTTTTAGACGAACTCTAACTATGAGTTTGTTTTTTAAAGCATACTTAGCTATAGCCAAAGATGTTTGTAAAGACTACTTAAACGAGGACCTAATTATTCCATATCATAGCAGCGGTGCTGAGCAATTCCACGGTGTTATGCCAAAGAGCGCTCAGTATTTTGAATTAGTTGGGGACAGACAAGTTAAGAGTGACGCTGTTGGCAGACCTATTACCCATTTCTCGGCGATGAAGCAAGTAACTGGCGAAGCTATATACTGCGACGATATACCAACTGCCGAAGGAGAGCTGTATTTAGCTTTTGTATTGAGCTCGAAAGCACATGCACGAATTGTATCCATTAACGCCGACGAAGCTTTGAAACAACCGGGAGTAGTGGCTTTCTTTTCTGGTAAAGATTTGACTAAAGATCAAAACAGCATAGGACCAATTTTCCACGATGAGGAATTATTCGCTACTGAAAAGGTTATCAGTCAAGGTCAAACAATCGGTGTTATTGTGGCCGAGGATCAACAAACAGCACAAGCTGCGGCTAGAAAAGTAAAAGTTGAGTACGAAGAATTGCAACCTATTATAGTCACAATAGAAGACGCAATCAAACACAACTCTTTCTATAAACAGTATCCAAAAAGTATAAAGAGAGGAGATCCGAATACAGCTTTTGAAGATCCTAATAATATTGTAATCGAAGGACAGTGTAGAATGGGAGGTCAAGAACACTTTTACTTAGAAACTCATGCTGCGTTTGCAATCCCGAAGAAAGAAGATGACGAATTGGAAATAATTTGCTCCAGTCAACATCCTTCGGAAATTACAGTGAGTATCATTGAAATTCGACAACAAACTTTACTTAACATGTTACAACTTACAGTAAGTAAATAAAGTTTTAAAATTATAATGTGATTTCTTTTTCAGAAATTAGTAAGCCACATACTGCACGTTCCAATGAACAGGATTGTAACAAAAGTAAAACGAATGGGTGGAGGATTTGGGGGAAAAGAATCTCGTGGCATGTTAATTTCATTACCCGTAGCTCTGGCTGCACACAAACTTCAAAGGCCCGTGCGTTGTATGCTGGATAGAGATGAAGACATGCAAATGACCGGTACTCGTCATCCATTTCTAATAAAGTACAAAGTAGCATTTACTAGGGAAGGTAAAATTATGGGAGCACGTGTAAACATTTACAATAACGGCGGATATTCCATCGATCTTTCTGGACCTGTAAGTTTTACAAATGACATAATACGTATAATTAATACATATTTTTTAGAAACAAATCTATAGTACTTAAATCTTTGGTCAATGAATGTTTCAGGTGGTAGAGAGAGCCATGTTCCATTTCGAAAATGCATACTACATACCCCACTGTGAGGTCATTGGTCACATATGCAAGACGAACCTACCATCGAACACTGCTTTCCGTGGATTTGGCGGACCTCAAGGAATGTTTGGTGCTGAAAATATGGCTTGGGATATAGCTAGTAAACTTGGAAAGACAGCCGAGGAAATAAGCAGAATAAATTTGTACAGAGAAAACTTTACAACGCATTATGGGCAATCACTCGTACATTGTACATTACAAAGATGCTGGGATGAATGCGTGGAAAAGAGTAACTTAGCGCAAAGAAGAATTGATATTGAAAACTTTAACAAGTAAGTTGACAATCATGAACATATTACCTTAGATTAAATTCATTAGATGTGCCATCCTAAAATATTATATTTGCTCTTTTCAGACAGCACCGTTGGCGCAAGAGGGGCATCTACATCGTCCCAACGAAATTCGGTATTGCTTTCACTGAAAAATTACTCAATCAAGCAGGAGCACTGCTTATCATATACACTGATGGATCTGTACTCCTCTCTCATGGTGGTACAGAAATGGGTCAAGGCTTGCACACGAAAATGTTGCAAGTCGCCTCACGTGCTCTCGGCATTGATATATCCAAGATACACATAAGCGAAACTGCAACTGATAAGGTGCCAAATACGTCTGCCACTGCCGCCAGCGCCGGATCAGATCTCAATGGTATGGCTGTCCTCGAAGCTTGTGAAACATTGAACAAAAGATTGCAGCCGTTTAAGGACAAGAATCCCGATGGAAAGTGGGAGGATTGGGTCTTACAAGCTTACTTGAACCGAGTCAGCTTGTCAGCAACAGGATTCCACGCGACTCCTGACATTGGGTACGACTTTAAAAACAACACAGGAAAGCCATTCAACTACTTCACTTTTGGAGCAGCTTGCACGGAAGTCGAAATCGACTGTTTGAGTGGAGACCATCAAATTATTAGATCTGATATTGTAATGGATTTGGGTGAAAGTATCAATCCTGCGATAGACATAGGACAAATTGAAGGCGGATTTGTTCAGGGATATGGATTATTTACCATGGAAGAACTTATTTACTCGCCAACCGGAACGTTATACTCTCGTGGGCCTGGTGCCTACAAAATTCCCGGATTTGGGGATATTCCGCTGGAGTTCAACGTGTCTTTGTTGAAAGGAGCTCCGAACCCAAGAGCAGTTTACTCGTCAAAGGTATGTTTGTTGTAGATCCATACTAATATACTTAATATTATAAATGCGAAAGTGTGTCTGTCTGGTCTGTTACCTCTTCACGCTTAAACCGCTAAACCTATTTAAGTAGATGAAAGGTATGGAAATAGTTTGAATCACAGCAATGGACAAAGGATAATGTACGGTTCCTGCACGATAAATGAATTTCTGGCAACGGAGTTGCAAGCGTCATTTAGTATAGATATTATTTTAATTTGAACATTCCTTGCGGAAAATGCTGATTTTGAAATTTTAACGACCACAATAATTTTGGTATTTGAAATAGTTGATTAGATTTGATAGAATTGATAGAAATAGTTGATAGTTGAGAGTTATTTTTTGGTTTTCAGGCGGTTGGAGAGCCTCCTCTATTCCTTGCCAGTTCCGCGTTCTTTGCTATAAAAGAAGCTATAAAGGCAGCGCGTGCCGACGCGGGTGTGCCTTTGGACTTCTATCTGGAGTCTCCTGCCACATCTGCTAGAATACGAATGGCCTGTGAAGATCATATCACTAAGAGAGTAAGCTCAATTTATATTAATTATTGCGCAAATTGTATAAATGCAGAATGTTTTTTTTATTTTTATTTTGAATTGCCGAAACTATTTTGTTGTAACTTATTATGGACTCTGGGCGGAAGAGGATATAGGACAATTTTAATCTTTCTATCAAATATTATTGTACGGTTAATGCACGATATACGAATTAAACAAAAAAGTTATGGGTTATGGGTAACATCTAGTTGAATTAGCATACTTAATTATTATTAGGAGTCAGTTCTTTACAAGGTTACATAATAAATCAAATACATCATTATTATTCTGTTTCAACTGTTTTTTTTTAATTTTTTACAGATCCCACGACCAGAGCCAGGAGGTTATGTGCCATGGAACGTAGTTCCCTAGATTTTTTTTTAAGAGTACATAGATTTATATTCTGTTTAAATACAATACATATCATTTATTGTTACTAAACAAAAATATTTGTGTAAGTATATAAATGATAAAAGAAAAAAGCCTTTTACTTAAAAATATTAGGAAATCCCTAAGAAAAATTACCTATGAGTTTTTATACTATTTTGTGTTTTGGGAAATAAAAGAATATATATAAAACAATGAATAGTATATTAGATACAGACAAATTTACAGAATGTAATTAATAATACCTAGTTCTACTAAGATAACATTGATGACTTTTCGGTGGCTGAATAATTGTATTTTTTTAGTAATAAGTACCTTGTATTCAATAAACGGAAGTAAAATAAAAACGCTAACCTTTTAAGGAACTTTAAGAGATTTTCAGTATTATTCTACTATCAAAATAATAATTATTGTAATAAAATGTCACGTCTACACAAAAACATTATTCACTTTAAGCAATAATAAAATAAAATTAAAGCAACATTTAAAATCATTCTATCCAGTAACAGTCTATTTTAAGCCGTTTCAGTTCTTATGATATTCATCGTGTAATATAATCTATTTATCTTCTTTAGTTTGGAGTGATAACTAACAAAAACATCAGTGCTCTAAGAAGATTCGAATTCTCTCACGTTGGGATTGTATAAAACTTTCAATAACAATATCGTACTATAATAATATTTATTGCATCGCGTTCAATACTATTGAATCGTACAGCATAATATTTACAATTTTACACGACCCGTTCGCTTCGCTCCCGATATTCAGTACAATCCCTATACCAATGTAATAAATAGCATGACCTTATTGTCGATCACTAGCGCTACTTCTCCGACTCCGTCGAGCAGCCCGAGCCGGAACTATCTGTAAATAAAAATAAACCATATCATTAGTAAAAATAATTCTACACCAAAAGTATATTGTCAGGCCATTTCTACTGCGACTAACGACACTTTGCAGGGGGGAGAGACAACTATAGTACACATTAGCGCGCGTGGGTAAAGGGGAGATCTAGCCATAATACTAATTAGCTATGTCCACACTGTGCACTTTCATCTTCAATTTTCGTCATCTTCTTTCATTAAACTTTCGTGTTGGCGCATTCAATAATTGAATGCGTCAATGAACGCAACGCATACATTGTCATTTTTGTTCAGTTGCAGTGTCTGTCAGCTTATTGTAACATCTGCGACGAGAACATTTAACTGGGTGGAATATGTGCGCCTTATTTGATCATAAGAAATTCCAGAAAAAAAGAACAAAGCGAAAGTTATGGATACGGTCAGAGGGCACGCGTCGCGGGCATGCTTCACGTGCGCTATTGAATGCGCTATGATCAATGGATGCATGCCCTTAATGAACAAAAAAGGCACAGTGTGGACATAGCTATTAGTAACTACGGTTCTCATATTATGTCAAAATATGTCGCTACGATACCAGTCTTATGCACTCACACAATTTAACGCGAGTAAGTGAGACAGCCTGAGATAAATAATCGGGCCCCAGGGCACCACGTGCAGTAAGCTGTGACATACCTGACCGCCTGGAGTAGCGGCGGCGCGGGCGGCGGGAGGGGCTGTCGCTATTGTACTCCGTCTCCGTGTCGCCGTTACGCCGCGACCCCCGCGAGCTGTACCTGCAGAGATAGTATAATAAGTATTGAACTAGTATATAAAAAAGTGGTGAACTCATTATTAGCTACCTCTCATAGTAATAGGCAATCCTTACATCACACTACGAGAAATTCATGGAAACGAATTAATATTTGAGCAACAATCTCTTTGTCGATCAAATATTAACAAGCCAACTGTGTTATTCAGTGACACCTTCATTAACATACAATTCAGTTAATATTACATATTTAGGAATATAATACTTAATCCATAATTGAAGACGTGAGTGGAAGAATCGAACAAGTAACATTTCGTAACATACAGACAATAACAAATTTTTTCCCTTACGGCGCAGTGCAGGCGACAGACTATCCGTGACGCATTTTTTAGTCTGTGGAAATAGAACCTATGCAATTATATGCAGTAACGCACACGACGCGCAATTCTGGCGCACAAAAAATCCGGGTATAATTCGGGCATCGCGCCGCACAAAAAATGTGCGAAAAAAATTGTTTCAACACGCGCTAACGCAGACGGCGCATACTGTTAGAGCCGGGACACAAAAACAGGGCACGACGTCGTACGGCGCCGTGTCGTGGGAATCCACGACGCGCGTCGTAAAAAACCACGGCACGGCGTCGCACGGCGTCGTACGACGTCGCGTCGTAGAAACTCACGTAGAAATTCAAGATGAGGCGACGTCGTACGGCGCCGTGCCGTGGTTTTTTTACGACGCGCGTCGTAGATTCCCACGACACGGCGCCGTACGACGTCGTGCCGTGTTTTTGTTTTCCGGCTCTAAGTCTGCAATCTGCATTTGTAGTGACGTAATATACGCGATCTATTTAATTACCATGGCGTCAGATATATAGACATTTAATTAAAAAGAAAATTGTGGGAAGAAGTGTGCTGTAATGTATATTCAGCTCCTGTTTGAACATCGTTGAAATCTATCTCGTCATATCATCGTCTAGAAAAAACAAAACACGGTAAGTTTAAGTTTTTATTATAAAGTTAATATACCTAACGGAATAGAGCAACAATCTCGAGCTGTCAAACGAAACCGAAATTGGTTTACATCTGTGTGTAAAAATATGTGTACTTAGATACACTTACACAAGCATCTTTCTAAGATTAAATTGTCTGGACTGTACTCCGACTGGACGTCAAAAAAAAAAAGTTGTGGTTGTCTGGAAGAAACCGCTGAAAGCGGTAAGGCCGCCTATTTGCTATTCCCTGCCTTTATATTGTTTTTGTTATTTTATATTGTTAATATTTTAAGCAAATAAAGAATTTATAAATAAATAAAGAGTTCTGCTGTCATATCACACGTCTCTTTTTACCACACAGTGTTACTGATAGTGACATCTCATCAGTTTTTATAGGAAAGTAACCAAATATGGAATACCATTTTGTTTTTGGGTTTTAAAATAAAAAGATGATGTAAATCAAATATTTATTAATACTTCGCGATCTTTGCACGATTTCCATAGAGTCTACGCCCCTACAGTTCAGCGGACAGAATGATCGAAGATGTTCGTCGTGTGCGTTAAGTTTGTGAAAAATCCGCGAACGACATTTTGCGCGCCACGCAGACATTTTGTGCGCCGCAGACTCGATCACACAAAAAGCGTGCCGACTGTGATCTCCCTTTTACTTTCATAAAACTTGTAAGTTACCTAAGTCATAACCTAGCTAATATATCTGGCTACACATAATATTATAATCTACAGTTTTTCTATTTCAAATTATTTTTCCGGCCCTAGGCTCAATTTAAGCAAAAAAACGGGAAGTTTTTCATGTTACTTACCTTATTCTTCCACTCACGTCTTGAATTATACTTCAGATAAATCAAGTTTTCAATAACAAAGCGTACCATGTACAGGGACTATACTAAACCGTAGGTGGCAGCACGTCTAGTATTTTTTTTCGTATTGGCGACAGACGCTTCAAATAATTTATCATTAATGCGTGAGTTTCATACCTGTCGATAGATCTTCTTCTAGAGCGCGAGGAGTAAGGCGACCGGCGGCGCGGCGAGTAGCCCCGCTCGGGCGAGTAGCGCGCGCGAGTGGGAGAATAGCGCGACTCGGGCGAGTAGCGGGACTCCGGCGAGTAGCGCGTCTCGGGCGAGTAACGCGACTCGGGGGAGAAACGACGCTCGCCAAATCTGGAGGTATAAATAATTATGATCAATGTAAGTAGAGTAGATGATATTTTATTGGCGACGTGGCATTTTGTATCGCCTCACGTCAATAGTCACTAATTTTGACAAACAAGATTATATTATAATATCATGTGAGGACTTGATCTGACAAAATTTTAATCTGAAAAAAGATACGAGCAAACAGAAATATCAAAAATATTCGTGCCCAAAATTTTGTGTCGCACGCTACTAGTGGCACGCGTGGTGCAGGGATGGCCTAACCTAACCTAGGTTAGGCCATCCCTGCACTACATTATCTACAGTAAAATTTGAAGAAAGTATTTACCTTGGCGGCAGCGGCGGCGAGGGCAGGCGGCCGAGTGGCGGCGGGCGCGCGAGCGGCGGCAGCAGCGGCGGCGGCAGGAACGCCAGCGGAAGCGGCGGCACCGGCGCACCATCCGCCTCTAGAGGCGACGCGACCTCTGTTCGTTATAAAATAGAATTAGGGTCATATAATAAATGTTATTGTAATTTATAAGCTTTCAAATAAAATAAAAAAAACAGATCAAAATCGGTTCACACGTTTGGATATTACGATGCCACGGACACACAATCTCATGTATTGTATCCTTCCTTATTTAATTTATTTTCTGTTTAGTATTTGTTCTAATAAATAATTTCTAATAAATAACTAAGTATCGCGGTTCTTGAGATATTGCATTAATATTAGGATCCAGTTTTTACCCTACGGGTACGGAACCATAACAATGTTTTCATAGAAAAGTGTACTAACGTCTGTGTGGCGACGCGGCGCCATCAGCGTGTGATACTGCGACGAGTTTGCGTCGTAACGCCGCGGCGTCCGCAGCTGCAGCGTCCGCGTCGCGCCGCGCCGCCCGCGCCTCGAGCCACGCCTGGTGCGCGCGCGTCTCGAATTCACTAACTGCCGCGCGCTTCGCTGACTCCAGTTCGGCCAACGACAGTGTTAACGCATCGCATTTTTCCCTGAGGCAATTAAATTAAGATGAATTAATATTTAAAACACAATTAAGTATATTATTATGCCTAATTTGTAATATTATGCAAGTTTTTAAATTATTTAGAATTTCTGTAGGGAAAATGCAGAATTATGATGAATAGTTCTGTTGTAACTAAGACCGTTTTTAGTAGCCTTTTTTTATCTATAGCTAGCTGTTGCCCGCGACTTCGTCCGCGTTAGAATAGTAGATCACATCCCAAGTATTATTTAATGTACAAAAATATTCAATATACAGAATTGACTTTCCTACGATTTTATTATATAAAGATGTTCCGCGCGGCTTCGCTTGCGTAGTTAAGGAATTTCACGCAACCGTACATTTTTCCGCAAAAAATAGCCTATGTCCCTTCACGTGGTCTATTCTTCATGTTTGCCAAATAACATAAAAATTGCTACAGTAGCTCTTAAGATAATAAGCAATTTCATGTAATTTCCCCCGTTTTTCCACATTTTCCTCTACTTCTTCGCTCCTATTAGTCTTAGCGTGACATAATATAGCCTATAGCCTTTTTCGATCGATGGGCTACCTAACACTGAAAGAATTTTTCAAATCGGACCAGTAGTTCCTGAGATTAGCGCGTTCAAATAAGCCCTTTCATATAATTTTCCCCGTTTTTTCCGCATTTTCCTCTATTTCTTCGCTTCTATTAGTCTTAGCATAATAAAATATAGCCTATAGCCTTCCTCGATAAATGGGCTATCCAACAGCAAAAGAATTTTTCAAATCCGACCAGTAGTTCTTGAGATTAGCGCGTTCAAACAAACAAACAAACTGCAGAATTATAATATTATAGTATAGATGTGTTTATCAACAATTAGTACGAAACGCATTTGAAAAACTATAAAACATGTTATATTGAAGTAACTCACTTGTATCTCTGTATTTCCTGCTGTAACAATTCCATCTTCTCGACAGTACTAGCAGATTCTCCCTGTTTGCTAAGATACAACGATTCCTTCGCACTTAACTCCCTGTGGAACAAATATTATGTTTAAGTATGTTCAAACTTATTAAATCATTTATATTTTCTACTTCATTTTCTTTATATAAGTATTTTTTATTTCCTTAAAATAAAAAATAATAATTGGTCAAATGTAGAATACTTCTCCCACTAAATGTTGCCATAATCAACATTGTCGGTTGGTAACTTACCTAAGATAATCAAAACATCTACTCATGGGCGTACCCAGGATTTCAGCCAGAGGGGCGGCAACATGAGCTGAGCTGAACCCACTGAAATCCTGGGTACAGGTATATGAACCAAGATGCTTTTTTTAGCAGGACGATGTCTGTCTATGTGAATATCGACGTAAAGGACATTCAAATAACATTCATATCAGCGCGTCTTGTACAGTGGCGGTTTCGACGCTCGCCGCGTCCTTGATAGGGCGAAATAGGAGAAAATTATACATTTTATTTTATTAATGACCGAATCATTTATTATAAAACTATTCGGTTATTTCCTTACAACCTTACAACTTTAAAAAAAGGTATCCTTTCTGTAAAAAAAATCATATATGATTGTCATTGAAAATTACGAGATGTTCGAATTTGAAGTGTATTTTTATTCAATTCAAGATTTTTTTACAGAATCACCATGCTATTTTTCAATATTATGTTCGATTATTTTTTTTATTTTTTTTACTTTATTCCTTTTTGAAACTACATTAGTTTTGATGTAAGAGAATTCCACATAATTTCTTCAGACTGGAAGCTTAAAAATCAGTTTTTTCGAACTGGCCTGGCCTTAAAAGATATTTTACGCAGAGTAGATAACATGTTTTGAATTCCCACTTTCCAGGAAAATTGACATTTATTTGACCTTCCAGGGGGCTGGCAGCTGCCCCCGCTGCCCCCTCTCGGTACGCCCATGCATCTACTACTATCTACTACCATAACAAACATCAAATTCTGTCTAGTATTTTAAAGTAACAGACACAAAATTTCGCCTTCATAACATGTATTCATACATTTTACGAAGGTAAAATTTGAAGGTAAAACTGTGATACTTACTTCATGAGTTCACTTTCTCTTTCTTGGAAGTATTTGCCCAACACTTCTAGGCGAGTGATGGCCTCTGTGGCTTGCTGACTGGTGGTCTGGTAGGACTCTTGCGTCGCCTTCAACTCTTCTGCCAGCCGAGTTTGTTCTTTGTGCGCCATCTGAATCAATAATATTACATCATTTACGTGTTAACACCTCCATCATGGGTATCGCAGACATATTAGATTTTCAATTGTTATGCGGCAGCCGGCTGCCGCTTGGGGATTGATGGGTTAGGAATTATTAAATATATTTTTATAAGAAATATAATTTTTAAATATACTTATAGCTTTCTCATTCTCATTATGTTCATAATTATTCAGTCCTTTACACACAGCCTCCCTAAATTATAAAAATATTTAGTCAGCATGATAATTATAGTTATATTATAACTATTTACGGTCCACTGTTCTTGTCTGTTATGTTGACGTTTTTAAAATTATTTGCTGTGTATTTTTTTAAGTGTGGGGAATATTATTATTCATTACTGTTAAAACAAATATAATAAATCAATAAAATAGTATTACATACCTCATACTTGCTTATATACGAATTCTTCTCCTCTAGAGCTTTGGCGAGCTTAGCTTTGATTTCAGTGTGATCTATCAAAGAGTTCACATCCACATTAGATGATGATCCACTTTTTATTTCCTTGATGGTATCCTTAAAATAAACAAAGGCAGCATTATTGCATATTCTTCAAATAATATTACATACAGTAATATTTTAGGTAAGCACCATGTTTCTTGTTTTTAAAAATATTTGATGACCCTTAAATAAATATTATATTATTATGTTGTTGTTCGGAATCGAGCGAGACAATTCTTCAGTCCGTACCAGCGCCTACAACTCTACAAGGCGCTGGTTCGGCCTCAAATCGAAAATTGTTCTCATCTCTGGGCAGGAGCGCCAAAATACCAACTGCTCCCTCTGGATCGTATTCAAAGAAGGGCCGCTCGAATTGTTGACTGCCATAGTGTTTCAAACTGCTTGCACCCCTTGGAATTGCGCCGAGATGTAGCTTCACTCTGCATCCTCTATCGGTTGTATCATGGGGAGTGCTCTGAAGAATTGTTCGGAATCATACCACCTGCAACTTTTCGCCATCGTCCCACGCGAAAAACATACCATCCTCATCACCTTGACGAGTGGCAGTATTCCACCGTGCGTTTTTTGCGTAACTTTCTGCCGCGCACTGTAAGCAGTATTTCCGGACCTATACGACTTGCAAACCTTCAATAAGAGAGCGTATTCCTTCTTAAAGGGCCGGCAACCCGCCTGCACTTCTTCTGATGTTGCGAGTGTCCATGGGCGACGGTAGTTGCTTACCATCAGGTGACCCGTTTGCTCGTTTGCCCCCTTATTTAATGATAAAAAAAGTGTATAATGAACAATTATTATACATAGTGTATGTTACAGTCTACTAAGTAAATTGGCCAGCCAATTTAACGGCTAAGCCCGTTCACTAAACTTATTGTGAAATTATAATTCTAATATTTTTTATGGAGATGGTGTGTTAGATGTTTCTTGATAGTTAAAACAATAAAATCAAAAAGTTACTCTCGGTAATTATTTTACAAAATAAGAAGTACTGTATATCTTATAACCCATGAAGAGCCCGGGCGTGGCTTTGGCTGGTCAACTAGATGGCTGTTGATGTATCAGTCATCATTCAGTTTTTTTAAGGGCCTATGCTGTCCCACAGCTGGGAAAAGGCCTCAGGCCATCATGCAGTTAAAAAAAAATATTCATTAACTTTTAGATAAATCATACCTTTAGTGCGACAATTTCATGTCTCTGCAACTCAATAGTGTTGTTTGCTTCAACAATTTTCTTGTTTAGTTCCTCCAAAACTTTTTTTTGTTTGTTGAATTCCTCCAAGGCATTCTCAGCGGACACATACTTTAGTTGGAAGTTATCTCTATCTCTACTAACTGATATAAGTTCTTCTTCGAAAGCTCGTACTTTTTCTGGAATGTTCAGAAATTTACAGGTTAGAGCTGAACAAAGATCGTATTGAAATTCTACTACATCTATACTAATCTATACTTAATATTCTAAAGCGGAAGAGTTTGTTTGTTTGTTTGAACGCGCTAATCTCAGGAACTACTGGCCCGACTTTAAAAATATTATTTCAGTGTTAGAAAGCCTATTTATCGAGGAAGGCTATAGGCTTAGGTTCTATCACGCTAAGACTAATAGGAGCGAAGAAATAGAGGAAAATGTGGAAGAACTTATCTCACGAACTACTGGAGCAATTTTTCTGTTATTTGGCACAGACATAGGGACCAAGTGAAGGGACATTTGTTGCGGGCCAATGTACGGTTTCCGTAAAATTCCTAATTAATTGTGCAGGTGAAGCCGCCCGGAACGTCTAGAAGTTATTATAAAGAGCAAAAGTTTGTTTGCATAGAGAAGAGTTCAAAATTCCTGGGCTTATCTTAATGAAATATGGAATGGACATAGAGTAAACCATAGGGAAAAACAACATTTTATCGTGGGAAATGTATGGGATACTCTTAAAACTAGCAGCCCAGCGCGGCGCAACTTTTACTATTCTATGACTTGGCCCTAAACTGGTGATTACTTGGAAGGAATTATTTTGACACTTTGAAACTTTTTTCATACAAAATCTATCAAAGGGTCATATTTATTCACTGAGCTAATAAATTATATAATAGGCTAATAATTGTATTAGGAATAAATTGTTATTCCACAGTTAAAAATTATAGAAGATTGGAAAATCAGCCCTAAGAAAAGCAGTTGCTATTAATACCTTACACAATAATTATCATTTCATATAATGATGTGTAAAAGCAGCAATCAGTGTTTGATTACTCAATTTTAAGATAGGTATAACAATCTGTTTTTATATTATCTGCTACTGTATTTATCACTTCCATTTTAACTTGATAACATTATTATTACCACTGCATTCATCATCTATGGTAAATTATTATTATATATTTAAACAATTTAATTCTATCTAATAAAATCGTATTTTGTAATTTTTTGTATCAACAGTAGAATATTAAAAATGTCAGAAAATTTTGGATGACCTCATTTCATAAAAGTCAGCCAAGCACAAGAATATAGTATCATAGAAACATGATAAGGTCCATCTTCACTACTATCAGACACATTTTGTTTACAAAATATTCAAGATTTGTCAATGTCTGTTATCTAAAGACTGATAACTAGTTCTATTTGAAATACATATATTGACTATAAAATGAAATCTATACTAATACGTAATATTATAAATGCGAAAGTGTGTTTGTCTGTTTGTTACCTTTTTACACTTAAACTGCTGAACTAATTTTGATAAAATTTAGTATGGAGATACTTTGAGTTCCAGGAGAGGACATGGTATACTTTTTATCCAGAAAAAATATACGGTTCTCGCGTTATAAACAAATTTTAACATTCTTTTATATGGCATCAACAGAGAGTAGAGTACATAAAATAACACTTATTTCTTATATTTAGTAGCAAGAAAGATTACCGTTTAACTCAGCAATTTGTTCCTCTGAATTAGACCTCTCTTCCATTAATTCACTGAGTGTATTTTCCACTTCACCTAGCGTATTTTGTAATTCGCTCGCTGTGTTTTCAGAAACTCTCAACAATTTCTCATTGTCATCCAATGAGTTCCTCAATCTTTCATTCTGTTCCTTCAATTCGTTGATTTCCTCCTTCAACGACTGCACCATGTCGTCCATACCAAATGAATTGTCCTCGATTCCAGCTAACTTTGTTTTAGTAGTAGTAAGCTCCTCTTTAAGGATCTCACACTCCTGTAAGATAATCCAAATTATTGGTTATTTCATAAAAAAAAAATTTAACAAGAAATTAGCCCTTTAGTATAACATAATACTATGACGGAAATTTTCTCCACATATTTATATTATGTTTTTCTCTATGTATTCTAATACATACAAAACGCATAGTATCAATAGCTTTAATATGATTTTTCTCCATGATAAATGTATTAATTTATCTTATTTTGAAAATAGATCATAAGAAGTAAGTTGAAAAACGTTCAATCGAACTTAATGCTGAACATAACCATGAACCAGAGAAGATATTGATTCCCAGGCAGTTGACGGACCTACGTCATTCGGTGGGCTTATGTCAATTCAATGTTAGCTGTGATCGGTCGGATGGGTTTGACCATCTGCCTACCTAGGTCGATCATCTGCCTAGGAATCAACTTCTCTGATAGTACATAATATTAATATGACGTGATTTTTTTCCACAATAAGAAATATGCATGAAATGTTACCTTCATAGCAAAAAGCAGCTCCCTTTGCAGGTTATTAATATTTCCAATGAGCCTACTGTCTTGTCTTTTATTGTCTATGTAGTAATAACCAAGCGTGAAAAGCAATATTGTACTGGCAGTTGTTAGAAGAAATGTGAGAAATCGGTTGTGATTATTGCCTGTCCCATCACAATATTCATCTGTATAGCATGTTTCACCTATAACATAAATAGTTATTTGTACTATTCTATTTAAATTAGAATTATAGAATATAACTGAATGGACACCATTTTTTTTTTTTAATTGTAAGGTTTGTTCAAACTGATAATAGCAAAAATAAAAAAAAGATGTTCTTACCAATAACAGGAAATAAAGCACTACTTTCATCCTTTGCTCCCATTACCGAAGTGTATGTCGCCCACAAGTAATTCACAAACGAGAAACTTTCAGTCTCCTCAGGCTCATTTTCAGTCTTTTGAACATAATCAGGATTAAAAACATTTTCTGGTGGTGGCTGTTCAGTTGATGGTGGCATCATATCAGCAATTGTTGTATAAATATTTGAAAAGAAACCTTCAGTAGTGTCTTCAAGTGGTGCTTGGGTAGTTGCTTCCGTAAATATTTCATTGATAAGATTCTCACTTGAATCATAAGTATTTGGTGTTTCCTCTGGTATTGAAGTTGGGATATTGGACTCCGCAGATCTATCATCATTAATATTATAGGACTCAGTGCTTGTTTCAATGGCTGCTGTAGTCTCTGTTGTATATTGTGAATTTAAAACATTTTCTGATGAACTATAGTCTGGTGCTGAAATGACAGGTTGAACTACGGGCACTTCTGGTATAGTTGGTACGGGTTCTGGAGGATTAGTTTCAATGGGTGGGGTGCTTGGTGCAATATCACCAAACTGTATAGGTATTTCAGGCACTAATGTAACAGTTTCTACAACATTGCTAGGTACTTTGTCAACAGGGCTTTCTGTTACAATTGGTGGAGGCTCAGTCATTGGAGGAATCTCTGTAGGCACAAACTCAATTGGTAGAGGATTTTTCGGTGTAATATCAATATTTGGTAAAATTTCATTGTTAGGCACATTGTTACCAGATGTAAGAGTATTGTGTTCTGTTAGTTCAGGCACTTGAGGTACAGGTGTTGTTTCTGGTATTGTCTGAATTACATTTGGATTTATGTCACTTGATGGCACAATATTTTCTTTCTCTTCAGATACCTCCAATGATAAATTTTCTGAATCTTTTGATTGGTTTACCTCTATGTTTTTTGGCTGTTCAGTGTTCTGTTCTTCTTTGTTTTTCTTTCTATTTGTGTTTGAAATGTTGCTGTTACTATTGTCTATTTCACTTTGCATTTCAGTTTTAGAATTAATAATATTATCATTTGCTTCATTTACAGCAATAACAGTAGGTTCATTAGGTATATTATAGTTATTATCATTGTTTGTTTGAATTACCACACTTTGGTCATTTAAATCGTTAGAAGGAGATAAACTCTGGTCAATCAAACTAAGTTTTTCTGGTTCGGTATTTGCTTCAATAGATACATTTTCATTATCATTTGTAGTTTTTTCATGACTACCAACATTTTGTTCATTTATACCAGATGCTCCAGCTAAATTATTTTCCACATTAGTTGGAGTGCTACCATTATTAGATGCATCATTTTCAGATATTTCAGCCGAATTTATAACTGGCACATTTTGAGCTTCAAAAAATTTTTGATTTGAATTACTTACTTTATTTTCGACCCCTGTGGAAGGTGATTTATTTTGGTCATTAACAGTCAGGCCTTTAGGGTATTCAGTATCAGATGATGTGGATGGCTCTGTGGTAAAAATGGTTGTACCTTCAAACACTTCATGAGGTTTCTGTACTCTGTCCGGCTGAACCTCTGGTTTTTTACTGATAACATCAACTGTTGGGACTGTCAGTAGGTTCTTCTCAATAATTTTAACCTCTTTTAGAAATTTTGCATTAACAAACCCATTAATACCATTTATAGTTGCATACCAAATGTCTGGCTTGGTTTCAACTGATTTCATAAATATTAGAGCTTCACTTTTAGAT
Source organism: Lysandra bellargus (assembly GCA_905333045.1). NCBI lineage: Eukaryota > Metazoa > Arthropoda > Insecta > Lepidoptera > Lycaenidae > Lysandra > Lysandra bellargus. The sequence continues at coordinate 9,015,403 of HG995326.1, forward strand.
TTAAACGAAATAAACTCAGAATCCGGACTGATGTAGTTTAGCAGAGTTGTTGCTTTCGATATTGGCTCTGTAAGAAGATTTTACAATTAGCACACTTCCTGTCGTTCCATTCATAAATGTATATCAAGAAAACATATTTAATTATTTTAAAACATAAAAAGTTACGAGCCATAAGTTACCGTACACTATCACAACACTTTTACAAGCAAATACTTACTGTTACATTCTTCATTGGCACACAAAACTTTTTCGGGTAATTTACAGTGGTAAGTAGAAATTAGAAATATAAATACAATATATACTGAAAGAAACATTTTAGCATTATTATTCAATTAATAATAAATTAAATTCGTAAAATACCTACAAGACAAGACCGTAGGCCACATCATCTGTCAGTTGTCGCTTGTCAGTTGTCACTGTGACGTGACAATAGGAAAGAAACTTGACAGGTAACTTTTTAATATGATGTAGCAAAGAATTTGACACTACAAGAGTAAAATATTGTGTTGGGGCAGCTACAGCGGTACTGTTATACTTATAATACTTTCGGCGCTAGGACTTTTTTTAGGAAATTTCCTGCTCCTTATGGATGTATATAAGGTCAAATTCCGTAGTACTTCCAATTAAATTATGAAAGTGCTAAATATGTAAAAAATTGGACACCCGGACACTTGTTACTAATTATAATGATTATTTATAATTGATTTTTAGGGAATTATTCGATCCCACCAAAAACATTTCATGTAAAAGTTACCTCGACGACCACAAAATATGGTTTGCCCTTGGTTTGCCTTGTGAAAAAGACATCAGATCTAATTTAGACTCAAGCTTCTGAATCGACGCGGCCTAACTCTATCGACCCATAACTCCAACGAATTCTACATAATATCATATATGTATTATAACAGTTTAATAAATATTTTGTAAACGATTGAATTTTATTTTGCTTGTCGATTTGATTTATATTTCTATTAAAATATACACGAGAAACATGACAATTGCGCGAAACTGAACGTGCGAGAGGGAAAAAAAGATCGCGGACAATCCGGCCACAAAAAAGATTGTGGATTTCAACTTTTATTATTGAAATGGAGATTGGAGAACGATCTAAGGATTGGGATCGATCCGAGATTGATTTCAATCTATGGATTAGGATCGAATATTGGGTTCGGCCGTAAGTATGTATGTATAGTTTGGCAGTTTCGTTACTTATTTTAGATCAGAATTCAGAAACTAAACATTCGAAACAGCGAAGCCATACATACTTACGGATATGTAGAAAGTGTTGGAGTTAGGGTCGACAGAGTTAGGCCGCGTCGATTCAGAAGCTTGAATCTAAATTAGATCTGATGTCTTTTTCACAAGGCAAACCAAGGGTAAACCATATTTTGTGGTCGTCGAGGTAACTTTTACATGAAATGTTTTTGGCGGGATATATTATGTATGGTACAAAAGTATTAAATATATTTCCGTTGTCTGGTACCCGTAACACAAGTCCTTCAGGTAGGTACTTACCACGTATATTATATTGTACCTAATCAGCGTGTCGGCCAACAACAGAGTCGATCAATAGTCGAACGGACAGTCTGACATGGTCTGACTATTATTGCTACTTACCGCTATTTCACGCATTTAATTCAACTATTGAAAAGTGTAATGTGTTAAAATTCATCGCTCGCTCATCTATCACTATGTGTGGTACAATTTTGACAAGACGCGAGAAAGAGCAACGGAAACAGTTTCTTGAGATAAGTTATTTTGTAGACAGAGCAAAAATAGCTGGTTGTATCAATACTTTTAGTTTTTAACCGACTTCCAAAAAGGAGGAGGTTATAATATGTTCGTCTGTACATTTTTTTTTGTATGTTCAACCACAACTTTGCCGTTTGTGGACCGATTTGCATGATTCTTTTGTTGTTGTGCAGGGTTAAATTCGAATTTGGTACCATGTTTACAAAAGTGGTAATCTGATGATGGGATCCATGAGGAATCGAGGGGACTCCTTGAAATTTGTATGAAAACATATAGTGATTTCGATTTTTTCTGAATCATTCGAGGTAAAATCTACCAAAAAGTAAGACTTCGCACCAGGTTATACCCTGGATCCGAAGGTACCGAACAGAACTTTTAAATCCTTATAGATACAGGTTCGGGGATTTCGGCGTTATTTAAACAACTGAAAGCGTAAGCCAACACATCAATTTGATTAATCATCATCATCAAAACTATAGTTATACCATGGGTCATCACTTTATGACCCAATTATTGATACTTTTCGTGATATTTTGCATCGAAGCAGTCTATGTTTTTGATGACTATTTCGCTGTTTGTGGACCTATTTTCAAAATTCTTGTGTTTTTGTATAGGGTATGATCTTAATTTTGTATAATAATTACGAAAGTGGTGAGTTGATGATAGGTCGAGCAATCGAGGGAAATTCTTGAAATTTATTAAAACACTCATTGTGGTTAATGTTTCGAATAAGAGAAATTTCATACGAAGGTGTCTCTTGGTCCAAAGACACTGAACAGAACTCCTAATCCTTTAAAGATAAAAGTTTGGAAATTGCAGCATCGCTTAGATAACTGCAAGCATTTACCACGCTTTCACTTACAGTAATTATTATAATATGGATAGTAATTAATATTCGTAGTGGTTATCTACGCATAAAGCCTTATCTCGTAGATAACTAATAAGAGTAAAATTATTATTTTTTAACAAAAAATTGAACCCGACTTCCAAGGAAAAAAATGTTCTTAAAATGGCCTAAAAAGTATGAAATAATTCTTATTCTTCATTAGTGCCTTTTTCAAAATTCGACTAAATCCCAACGAATTCTGCACTCAATTTTCTTTTTTTTTGTAGTAGGTAGGTACTGGCTTATTCTATGTCAAGTATCTCAGTTCTGGGCTGGTACCGACTTCAAAAGAATGAAAATTTATGCAGTGCATGTGCAGAATTCGTTGAGATTTAGTCGAATTTTGAAAAAGGCACTGAATCCACGCGGCCTAACTCTATCGACCCTAACTCCAACATATCCGTAAGTATGTATACGGCTTCGCTGTTTCGAATATTAGTTTTCGTTGGTTTTTTTTGTTGGTTGTATACTAAACTTAGATTACATACCAAATTTCAGCTTTCTAGCACTTCAGGAAGTGGTCAAACATTTGATGACCATCAGTGTGTCAATGAAGAAATCGGCGTATTTTAGATATCAATAAAATCTAAAGTATAAGAGCTATTGAATTGAGATTTTGTATGCTTGATAAGTCCATTGATTATATCATATCCTGAAAATATGAACTATCTGCTACAACGGAAACCAATTCTATGAAGGTTCAAAAAAACGGCGAAACACTTCGAGAAAAGGTAGGTAGTGCCCTTGCGCTTCGCTTGGCTCGTCTCGGCGGGTGCACTACTGTGCACTCAGATATTTAATTATTATTGAAAAAAATTGAGATGTAATTTGACCACCGCAAACACAATGGTCGTCAATGGTCGTGTTCGTTTCGCATGCGCAAAGTTAAAAATTAGTGTCAGTGTTAGTGTCATGTGCCAAAATCTGGCAGAAATTGATTCAAATTTCTATTATTGCACATGCGCGAAAGCCGCACATGCGCATTGAAATGAAACGAATCTAACAGCTGTATCGCCATTACTTTTCGAAGAAAGTTTTCATCAATTTCAATTTGAAATATTTCCGCAGAATCACCGGTTAACCCACTATTTTTTGGGCTTAAAAAATCGCCAATCTTACAGAGAAATTGATAAGCAGTTTTTTAACCGTTTATCTTTGATACAAAGTTCCCAATTCTAACGAATTCTCAAAAATTGAACCACTTCCGGCAAAAATTACGTATGATTCATGGAAGTTATAAAATTAATTATTTCACATAGCTTGTCGGTAAGGTATTGATTTTTTGGTATCAATCGATGCAGGATGTTTTATTCTACTATATATTTCGAATTTAGGTCAGAATCTTTGAATTTATAAATGTTATATACATCCCTAAGGATCTATTTTTAAATTTTGACTATCTCAAATAGTTTTTGAAATAATAAAAAAAAAAACCAAACCCTTTTTTTTTTGTTTACTTTATTGTTTATAGCTTTTGCATTTTTTTTCAGCCCCTCCTGGAATTTTGATAGTATTCCGAATCGAATGATCCTAAAATCATAATTTTCAGTCAAATCCTCAGACCAATAAAAAAAGAAAGACGGAGTATTTACAGATAATGGCGTGAAGTCGCTGTCGATCAATGTGTGCGTCACGCCTAGCATAAATACGCTAGGCGTGCGCTTGTGTGCAAAAAAATAATGTTGCCAACTCAGGGTTTCAGATTGTCAAACTCCCATCCTGTTGCAGTCTTATTAAACTACTAAGTAATGACTACAAAAGTTGCTATCAAACTAGATTGTTAATCATCATTCATTAGTAATTGCTGAAAAAAGTAAATACTTAAATATCTATATCTAATAAATTATCTGTTTTAACTAAGAACAGACAGACAGACAGACAGACAGACATACATACAGACAAAAATTGTAAAGAATGTTGTTTGATGTATGCAATATGTATCGTATACAGATTAATATGCAAATAGTAAAAAAATCTTTCAATACTACAAACAGACACTCCAATTTTATTTATATTAATAGATTTTAAATGAATAACGAATTTTAGGTTAAAAATAAACATTTGTCAGGATAATACAGCACGTAATAATATTTTTCCCCTATTATGTGGAAAAATATATTGCGACCAGCATGCAGCACTGGTTGAGGTTCTGTGTTCCGAGACTCCCGAGACAATTTTTAAAACTAATAAATTAAATTCGTTATTTCGGTGGTAATACATAAATATTCAACTAATTACTTGTGAAACGTAATCCCACAAGGTTTCTTTTGAGCACAAGAATTGTTTTTGCACCATTTAACGATGCAGGACGGCATATTTTGATATTTCTTGATACAGATGAAAACGATATGCGCCGTCACTCGTTGAAACCGGAATGGCAGGCGGCCGGCTTCCTATTGCCTGCCTCACCGCGTAGCATGGATGGCTCTGTCTATCTTTTTTTATTGGTCTGAAGTCAAATCATAATTTTCAGTCAAATCAGGTCTTGAGGAAAATGACACTTGTGATTCTTGTGAACCAGACTATAGACTTTGGGATGAATGAATCTGAATCTGAAACTAAAAAAAATGAATCATAATTATTATGATTCTTAATTATGACTCTCCCAAGTGACTATTTTAGCCCCGCAGACTACATATTTCATACATTTTACTTTTCCCGATATCGGATCGGATCGGATAATGTGAAAACGCTCTTAGTCCATTGAATTTGAGTCACTTGTCAGTTGTCTCAAAGTTTATAATATCCTCTTTGGTCACTAACGTTTGTTTAAATCAATATACGTCTCAAAGCTTGTCTCATTTTGGTCAATTTCGGTATTATTAATTTCTGTATAATAATAATTCACTCGAACACAATAATAATATAACATCCATCCATTTATTATTCCTTAAAATGTCTAATGAACCACATCAAATTTTTCTCATTGACCTATCGAAACAATTTCCGTTTCAAATTGGTGAGTAACGCAATATTGTTTGATATGAAAATGGCACTCACAAGTCACAGTACCAAAGAATATAATAACTACGTCACAGTACGTCCTACTAGCTAAAAGCCGAGCTTTGTGAGGATTCGCGTCGTCACACCTTGAGTCTTGACTGACTGATGATAAGTGATAGCACATCTACCTGTACATATTATTTAAATGAAAATTACTACTAGTAGGTATGTTAAAGCACAAAATCAATAGGCGTGATAGTTTTTTCGTAAAGTGTAGGTTATAGGTACCACAAATGTACAGGTTGTGGGATATACTAGGGCTCGCTTCGTTCGCCCTGATTATAATGTACTATCAGAGAAGTTGATTCCAATGCAGATGGCGGACGTAAGTAATTTTGTCGCGACTCGCTTTACGTCAAACCTAGCCGACCGATCACAGCTAACATTGAATTGACATAAGCCGACCACATGACTTAGGTCCGCCATCTGCATAGGAATCAACTTCCCTGATAGTACTTAGTACTTATAATATTATTGTACTTAATAAGACACATCATACAAACGAAGAAAAAATACATTCAAAAAAGTAAAATTAAGTACCACGTCTCACGCCAATCCATGCGTCATACTCAGTGGCGGTGCAAGACCTACATTGTGGACCTATAATATAGTGGGCAAAAAGAAAAAGCTAACCTAAGACCTATATTATATTATGTGGGCAAAACATATTTTACGAGGTCCCCTGATGGATGATGTAAGGAGACAGATTTTGTTGAAAGTTTTTTTGATACTCCTCGTAAATCCTAGAAAAAAACGCGCTATCCAAGCGACGCGAGGCTCCTAGGACCGCGAGGCTGGGGCCTGGGGGAGGTCGAACACACCGCCCACGCCTTACGTTGCCTCTGTCTATACTCGGCGGCATAAGCATAACTAATAAAATGATCAGGCACAGGGCTCCAGCAGTAAACTTTATAATATTATACCTACGTACGGGTAGTTAAGTTTAAATACAAAGCAAGACTAGGGCTTCACACGAGACGAGAGTAAGCGAGAGTAACAAAAATCTCGTCTCGGTCTCGTCGATCCTCAAAAAATTTAGTCTCGTCTCGTTACCAGTTGTCTCGTCTCGTCTCGCTTAGTTGTAAATAATGATTTATTTCTATAATATAATAAAGAGAATAAGGAATATTTTATGACTAACGTGTTTATATGATAAAATGCAGTTTGGATGGTTACCAGATTTTATATTTTGTAAAATATATTGTTTTTTAAGTAGACCTTTTCTAATTTTTCGATTAAAAACTTCATTAAAAAAATACTAACGAGACCCGAAACGAGACTCTCGCTCGGGTAGCCCTGTATGTGGTCTCGGCATCGCCGAGAAAATTTTCCAAAAGGTCTCGTCTCGTTCTCGTCTCGTAAGAGCGAGACGAGAACGAGACGAGACGAGAAAAATCTCGCTCTCGATCACGACCTACCTTCCAACACAGATATGACTTCATAACGGACAATTCACAATACGCGTATAACACTAAGGGCCTGTTTCACCACTTCCTGATAAGTGACGAATAGGCTATCCACCAATTAACTTGACAGATCAAGTATGGAGAATCTGTCAAAAAATTTGTGAATATAGCCTAATCGGCACATACATCAGGATATTAAGTATCTATCATCACCATATTAAGTATCTACCGTGAAAAAAATATTTTTATTTCTCTTAATATCTCAACATAGGTGATGAACAGAAAAGCGAGTTATGTTTTCGAGAAACACTGATTATAAGTTGTGCACATTGCGACAACATAGGGGAGGGTGATTCTGATTCGGAATGGACATGCAGCGAACCTTCTGAGAGTAGAGGAAATCTCAAAGTAAGGAAAGAAGACAGCGAAGAGACTAATGACATTAAAACTATATCTGAAAATGTGTCCAAGCGTAGTGTTGATTCCGAAGAAGAGGACTTTCATTTTTATTTCTTTCCTGATTGCAAAAAACCTTACGTCCAGGGCAGTAATGATTCAATTGTACTCAAAGACGGTATCCCCTCGATAAACCCATTGAAACAAAGGGGTTTCCATTGTACATGTAGCTCAGACGGGTCTCTGTGTAAATGTTTCGTACAAGAATTTTGTGAATGCGGTAAAAAACCTAAAGATAAATGTTCGTGTGACAAATTAGACGCTATATGCATATGCGATGAAAAAGAACTTAAAATTATTTGTAATTGTAAACCTAGCCTGGTATGTTTATGCGCCTCCGATGGTAAAATTCAGCCTAAATGTACTTGTATCGCCGAAGTTGATGAGAAGTCTGACAGCGAGGAAGATGACCAGAAAGTTTTTAAAGAAAATATTGTCCTAAAATGCTCCTGCCCTAATATAGCAACCGCAGAGTGCAATTGCAATACTGTTCCTGAACAAGATATCCATTTAAAATGCTCCTGCCCTAACATAGCGACTGCAGAGTGTAATTGCAATACTGTTTCTAATCAAGATATTCAATTAAAATGCTCATGCCCAAATGTAGCAACCGGAGAATGCAACTGTAATACTGTTGAACAAGATGTTACATTAAAATGTTCATGTTCTAATATAACGATTGAGGAATGTGAACGTAGCTCTCCGCCCGAAGAATGCACCTGTGGCGACACTAATGACTGTAAATGTTCCGACATGCAGGAAAAAACTTCTGTCACGCATGAAAGTGGAGATGCATGCGTTTGCGATACGCCGTCGGAAAATACGTGTGATTGCGATCCGTGTACTTGTGCTGAAATATCTGATCCCTGTATTTGCGATAAAGACATTCCCGAAGCCCAAGATAAACCGACGAAGTTGGTAAGAAAGAGAGCAGGGAAGCACGGACATAGATGGTGTCACCAGGTCGACCCGAGGCACACTTACTTTGATTATGCCTACGATAGACACGATAAAATAGACTACAAAGTACCCGAAAAAAAGAAATTTAAGATTTTAGGCCTTCACGATGAAATTAAGTCTGAAATAAAAGTTGAGACCGAAGAAATCTCAGTCCCAATTTTCAAAAGAAAAGTACGCAAACCGTCGTTAGATTGCTGTAGTGCTGTTGGTGGTACGTTATAATAATTATTATTTCTTACGCTAAATTATTATTTTATTTGTTAATATTATTTACATTAGATAAAATACTTCTAAACTTAAAAATATTCACTTTCAAGGTATAAGCATCAGTGTGGAAATGCTAGGCGAAGAGAAAGACAAGTTTCTCGTCCAAGTCGTGTCCAACTCGTCTAAAGAGGGAGCTAAATGCGGATCAAAACTTATCAGTATTATGGACTGTAAACTACACACATTAGAGGAAAATAGAACAGAGTAAGCAACTTTTTCAGGTTTGACTACGCAATAAAGTTTTAATTAGTTGAGACTATAGCACAGAATACATATTAGGTAGTTTAAACTATGGGCGATCCACAAAATAATTTATATTACTTATCTGTTCTTCCTGTGGCGGTACCCACAATTCGCCTAACATTCCTGCATCGCGCTATCGAAGTTTTCTAAGCGCGTCGGTATATATACGACAGCTGAAATGTATCACGTGGGCTTCGGCCTGACCGGGCATACCACCTCGCTCGGTCGGAAGATCTTCCTTTGGCCTCCACACATTATTCCCATATTGGTGACCCTCGACAGAACACGCCTCCTTCATCATCATCACTCCCCGCCCCTCCGCACCGCGCCAGCCAGCATCGCCTCATCGGGTACCTCGTCCACTAGCCGCAATGTACCGCGGCCTGGGCGACTCCGCATCGGCATCATATCGGGCTTTCTCACTACACCGACCGGTCAGCAAGCAGAGCACATCTCTCCTGGTCAGCACGTAGCATCGGCCCCGCACGGCAGCTTATCCGACTCACTGGATCCCGTGCAGCAGCTTATAGTTCCGACTCACTGGGACTCACTGCAACAGTTTCGACTCACTGGAACTCTCTGGCACTGGCGACTCAAGCGACAAAACTTCAAGATTCGACCTCCGGTCTTCGGGGGGGAGTGATGTGGCGGTACCCACAATTCGCCTAACATTCCTGCATCGCGCTATCGAAGTTTTCTAAGCGCGTCGGTATATATACGACAGCTGAAATGTATCACGTGGGCTTCGGCCTGACCGGGCATACCACCTCGCTCGGTCGGAAGATCTTCCTTTGGCCTCTACGCAGTATTCACACACTTTCCTGCATAAATGTAAAAACGGTATTGTTCAATCAATAGAGCGTCTATAACTGTCTCACCTCACTCCACAAATATCTGCCTAAATTATTATGAAACAAAGCAAAAAGTTCTAACACATATTTTATATGAAGTTTATTTAACAGTACCACATATTTTCACGCCAATCCACGCACACGTACACGTTCACTTTTGACTGATCAATATGGTGTAAATACAGCTATAGCTTTTCTTAGAACTCGTCGTTTATTATTTCTTTCTACTGAACCGAAAATATACCTATGTAGAACCACGGACGTAACCTTGTCTAATCCCGAGTGAAGCATAGTTATGGCCGCCCGTGTATGTAGGATGTGTGCGTGTCATTGGCGCCGTCACTCTATGTACAATGACAGCGGGTTGTAGTATCTAGTTGCGTGTGTGAGTGTCGGTCACGTGTACAATAAACGAAATTGTCGTACCTTGCATGCTTCACCTCTTTATAGTATAATGCTCCGTCCGTATTTTTTTTACGTCCGTGTGTAGAACAATGAGATCTTGCAGGCACATAACAAGAGGCGATGTTACGAAGGAGCGTCGCAGTTATATGACAATTTGCGAGAGCGGCTATTACAATAAAGTGACCCGTATATGCGGCGAGCGTAATTTGGTGAAAAGAATTTATCATTCCTTCGATGATGCCCATAACTTTTTACTGGAGGGAGCGAACGTTGTACTTTTGCGTTACTTTGCGATAAACCGTTACAAAGGTCACGTCAAGACCGACACTGTTATTATAAATGGGACCATCTGTGAAAGTGTTTATGTGAGTAATTATTAGAAAGTAGGAACATACATAACGTATATTAAGTAAAAAAGCTCTTACTGCTTTGAAATACCTAGCCAATATCACTTTCATAATTTAAATTAAGCTGGTTACTTACGTGCCAAGTAAGTATACCTAATTACGTGCAATCTCTAAAAATCATACCCAGACCTCGTTATGGCACATTAGAGTAAATAAAACGAAATCAAAACTTATTACCTCATAGGTATTAAATTTATAGAGCAAAACATACCGTAATAATAAGCTGTTAATTTTTTAAGACCATCCGCGTGGGTAACTTTATAATGCTTTAAAATTCTTAATTTCCGCTGCTTTACGGGCTAAAGCAATTTGCCGTAACGTAATGTTATGAAAGCTAAAAAGAAAATACCGAAAACTCATTTGACAATTCTGTAGCTAGCGTTTTATTATACAAATTGATATTCTCGTTCTGTATAACATGGTATTGTCCAGGTTTGTCTCGGAGTGAGCCAGGCCATTGTGAACGGTAAGCCGCTATTCGTCGGGAAAGTTGAGCGGCACATTATAGAGCCATCTGGATTTATTCATCAAACACTGACAGTTCTAACGCTCAGAGGTAGGAATTTTCATAAGACGCTCTCCTTTAAGCTCTCCCTGAGTTTCATTTCGACTTTAGTTTTTAGGTCGGGAAATTCAATTTATGCTGCTGAATACTTACTTAGTTTTGTAATAGTTTAGTAGTGAAATTTTAATTGAATTAGTTCTAAAATATCAACTGTGCCCCGCTATATTCGCTTTGCGCTAGTTGCATTAAGATTTTTAATGTTTAACTATTTTAATTTTAGCACTCATTATTTCTTACTCGTCTTTAACTTTAAACATAACGTAGACCTTTTCGCGAGGCCATATATTTTACACATCAACATTAAACAAAAGGCGGGAATGCGGGTAGTTAACCAGAACAAATTGTCGTTAGGCTACGTCGTGAGTCACGAGTGGGCGGACAACTGCTACATATTTCATCTGAACCCGCTGCTGCGCGTCAACCCTGAAAAAGATGAAATAGAGTCGCACGAGCCGCTGCGGGAGAAATGGCGTGACGACTTGCAACTCTTATCTGATTACTTGGACTTTAAGGTGAGCTTATTATGGTTCTTGCGTTTCCACTGAAGCGGAACGGAGCGGAGCGGAGCTTAGCGGAGTCCGAATTTACCAATCAATTGAATGACACCGAAGCGGAGCACGAGACCTAAGTAATTTGGTCGCGTTAAGGCGACGCCTTGATAATTTGGCTGTAGCGATGCCGATTTTTCTCAGCAATGACTAAACCTAAGAAACTAAAGTTCATTGTCAGTATTCATCATGTCTTTGTTTTTGAATTGCCCATAGCATAACACGATTGGACAACTTTTATAACACAGAATTATCAATCGAAAAGACCTCTGTAAAAAAAGGGATTCCTATTTTTCCAACAGAGGAGAGTGATTTAAGGTTCCAAAATTTGTACATAAATTGGTTGAAGCATACACTTTAATATATGCATAGCTTATATGAAATGTATTTATGGTTTTTAAATTACGCGACAAAAACCATTTTGTCGCTTACGCCCTTTCCATTTTTTGCTGTTCCATTGCTTGTTTTCTATGAGAGGCCGGCCCGGCCTTTCATAGAAAACAAGCAATCTAAAACATATCCAACACGGTTTCTTACTTTAACGCAGCGTCGCCTTAAGTCAAACCCAGCCGACCGATCACAGTTCAAATAAAGTTTAGTTTTTAATGCCTCATTTAAAAAATGCATCGCAGTGCATCGACGTGTTGCAATATATATTTGTAGAGAAAATAGATACATACAATATATTATAAAAAGATAGCACTCTGTATGCAAGTAGATTTGTTTTACGAAGTTAGTAGCGCGTTCATGTACTTGCCTTTAAATTATTTTAAGGTTTTGTGCCAAAGGTAGAGTTATAGTTCAAAAGTACTCATTTTCATATTATTACTAGCTGTCCCGGCAAACGTTGCTTTGCCATAATATATTTGCCATATCATTTTATTGAAGTGACTAAATAAGTATATCACCATGGCAACGTCCATCGCTATCCCGTCGCACAAACAATGGTCGCCGTCAGTCTCAGGTTGTAATAATTTACTATTATTTATTCAACAAATGCACTTATCAATATATAAAGTACCGAGTAGCCGATTCTCAGACCTACTGAATATGTATATAAAATTTGGAAAAATCAGTAAAGCCGTTTCGGAGGAGTTCGTGGACTAACATTGTGATACGAGAATTTTATATATAAGAGAAGATTATATAGTTAATTTTTAAAGGAGGATTTTACCTTAATTAGACACCTTACTTTCTTATCTACTTACATGTTTGCTTAAACTTTAATATTCCTCTTCTCTCCGTATAAGTTTTATGAACTAAATTGTTCATTTTGTTTTGCAGTATAAAACTCTACCTTCTGATATTTCTCATTATATTTACAGCCTCGTAAAATTTATATTGCGTTAACAATATCTTGCTCGGATGCGCTCCTTTTGCTTCATCTGTGAGATATGCTTAGTGGTTGAGAGAAAAGTTTCTCAAGCAAAAAACTATAGAAGAAAAGGGTTCATTTTCCTATTTTCATAACAAAAGCGGTTTACCAGCCGTCATGTTTATCAGTTATGGTTCATAACGTAACCGACAATAGTTACCTCTGCCTATTTTGTTTTGGTTGTTTACAAAATGTTGAATACATTTTTTTTGTATGTCGGAATACTTCGAAATACTGCTAGTATTCAGTTGCTATAAAGTAAAATGAAAGGGAACCATGGGCTAAAGAATATTTTGTAAAACATGTAACCTATATGTAACAACAATTAAGAGAATAAAAAAATATATTGGCTTTATGCACCCTGAATTCAGAATAATCGTGTATCATAATGGTCTTATTTTAACCCTAAAAGCCATTAAACTTTTTTATGCTTTTTAAATAATAAAAGTCTAAAATCTAAATAATATTTTATTTTAGTTAATCGGAAACAGCTGTTGTACTTGGCACGGAGACAGGACTAATCTATACACAGAATAAATTTCGTATCGCCGTATATTTTGTTCCCGCCACGGGTGATAGTTTGATTGGATATTGATGAAACTCCAAACAAAGGCAACGTTTATCTGTTTATTGCACTGACAGTTTTTGCTAGAGTTTTTAAATTAAAAATGTAAATATTCGACCTATTCTTTTGGACGAGTAAATCCGAATATACATTGGCAGGTAGGGATTAGTGGGGTTATGAAATACAGAATACTCTTGTTTTAAAGTATAATTTGTGTCATAGAAGACATGTGTTTAAATGGTCCTCGTCTAGGTAGAGTAGAATCTGCTTACTGTGTGTAGAGTGTAATAATGATATATAACAAACGCATAGGAAGTAGTTGAGTTTGTTTGTTATGTACCTATGTTTTGTAATTATTAAGTAGCGGCCCGGTACGTGCTTCGCTACGTATAAAGTGAAATAATACAAAAATCAGTTAGAAAATCGATTCATCTATACATATATAAAATCGTAGGAAAGTCAATTCTGTACTTTGAATATTTTTGAAAAATAATACTTGGGACGTGATCTACAATCGATATGGAAGCCAAAAATATAGTTTTTAGAATTTTTGTAATGTTTGTCTGTTTATCTGTTTGTCTGTTTGTCTGTATGTATGTCTGGGATAAACTCAGAAAGTACTGGATGGATTTACTTCAAATTTTGCACGAATATTACTTAGAGGTTGGGTCAACACATAGGCTATAAATTTTAACCATACCACCTAGGATGGGGGGGAGGGGCTCAAGTTTCAATATTTTTAGTTTTTTGCTCATATCGCTAAAACAGTGCGTCGGAGAGAAAAAAGTCCGGTACATCATGAAAGCTCATAAAATTTCGTAAAACATATGGTTTTCGAGTGTCATTTAATTTGGGGGGGCTGCGTTCCCCCCCCTCATGGTTCTGTTGCTTATAACGAAATTGTGTCGTGGCGTTTGTATTGCGTCTTATTTCTCCTTTTTAGGAAAAAACTAAGTCAATATAATCAGCATATTATAATAAAATCGTAGGAAAGTCAATTCTGTACATTGAATACTTTTGAAAAATAGTACTTGGGGCTTGATCTACTATGCTAACGCGGACGAAGTCGCGGGCACCAGCTAGTTTCTTAATATAATATATTACTTAATTAAAAACTGAATCGTGAATGAACGAACGGCTGTACCGACTCTGGAACAGGCAACATAAAGTTGGCCATGTGAAAAACATGATTCCACCAAATTCACACCACAAATGTTTGCCCTTGGGCCTTGTTGATGGACATCGCAAATGATGAACGAACAGGATATTGTAATTTTGTGTATTGAAATAATTTAAGTGTAAGAATAATATGTTAAGAGCGCGTACCCGCCAATAAACTTTTTAGTTTGGCGGGGAACTAGTTTAAGCAGCTTTTCATTATTGTTATGGAATAAACGACAGTGGCGAAGCGTCCATATAACCCGATTCCCATCGGCTTCCCTTAGGGCTTAGAAAAATCGAATATACGGGCCAACGACATATTTATCTAATAAATATTTTACATACCTACTTAAAAAACTTTGAATTCACAATGTTATATGCAATAATTTTTTCTCTCACTTGAAATACATAGTTTGAATTAATAACTATCGCCTATAAATTTTAAAAGGCAATGCAATGTGCGGGCGCAGAGAATCAAGCCGTGGATTAGCGGCTTATTTCTCCATACAACGACAGTTCATAGTAAGCATCTGTCCTTTTCATTCCTGTGAACTGGTCGTCATGTTCTGTCTCGTTCTAGCACGCGCGATATATACTTGGAAATAACTCGATGCCCGACGAGTTATTACGGAGAAAGGTTAATTAGCAACGCACAAGTGCAAGCGAGATAGATGAGTCATGAAGTAAAATTGTTATGATTCGAATTTAAGAATGAATGTAGCGACATTATACTTTTGCTGGCGCGTAATACATTTTATTTTGGTAGGATTTTTTGTAATACGACTTTATTAAGAATGCCTTTAGCGGTACTAAATATGACAGGCGCGTAATACATTTTTATTTTGCTGGTTTTTAGATTGACATATTAATATGGCGGATAGTGTGTTTGTAAACAACATGTCGTTTGTTTTGTTTTGTCGAATTTAAATTTTGTTTTAGCGTTAGAACTTAGAAGAGTGTCGTGAATTAAATTAATTTATATTATGACTTGTGAATTGTGAGTCGTACGACGTAATCGCGTAGTTCGGAAAATATGGCATTAATTCAGAAAGACTGTTGTCTGACAGATTATATTTTGCTGTCGAAGGAAACTTTGTTTTCCAAACTTAGTTTTGAAAATTAAAAGCATGTCATTCAATTATTAATTACCAAAATTGGTAAGTAGATTTTTTACTCCGGCTTCCCTTCTCAAAATATTCACCCCTCGCCACTGATAAACGATTTAAAAAAAAATCGTTTGAACTTGACTGGCATATCAGTTGGAATCATCAACGCGGTAACAAACAAACTTCTTTAGTATTGACCAGTTATGATCATAGCCTTGATTGGCAATCACTTTTTCACTGCCAACCTGGTGCCAATTGTGTATTAATATTTCGCAACAATATAATTAAACAACCAACTTTCAGATTTAAGCATCTAACTTTGCCATTAGCACATACCGGGCGTTTCACCTGAAAATTTTGCCGGATCACAATGTGGACATATTATTACGTCCATCATTCCAAATCCAATGTATCCGTACGGCTAACGGCATACATACTATCTGACTGTTGTAATTAAAAGCAGCACACATCGTTTTAGTCAAAGTAGCACGACGTATTCGTGATCCCCGTGTAAAATCCAGTACAGGCCACTGACCTCCATTATACAAGTACGCTGGACCGATGATACCCTTTGAAATGACAGCTATTTCTTGTGCCTATTTGAAGCGGAATCAGCGCCCCATTATGGGAGCTGAGAACTAAATCTTATGAAATTATCTAAAAATTATGAAGATTGAGTACAGAAATAGTTGACGTTTAGCCGAATTCGGGAAAAGGCACTACACATTAGATAGGAAAAATTATTTAATACTTTTTAGTTCATATTATAAGGATGCTGTTAATATTATTTTTACCTTGGAAGTCGGTTTTAATTTTTTGTTAAAAATAATAATTTCACTCTTTTTAGTTACTTGGTAGGTAAACTGTTAGTGCCAATTCAAATTATATAAAAAATAGTTTCATATTGTCTTCACTAGATGTCACTGAGGCGCTCCTGTGTCGCGCTATCACTTGTACGTAGAAGTTTTATATGTAGTTGTAACTTGTACAGATTTCTGTTGTGTTGTTGAAAGTTTGTAAGCAACTGACGTCTGACAACACAACAGTGAGCTTGGTGTGAGCAGTGAGCATTGAATTGACAATATAAATCATAATATTGAGTGGTATATGATCTCGTATAATTGTTATTAAGTTCACCTCCGTCATAGTCCGCGAATTTATAAGTGGTCGTCGGTGGTACTGCGTATATTCTACGTATCTTATTACAATTTGTTAAGACTGTTAAGAGTCATACGGCATACCCCAAGGCCCAAATATCAGGTATATAGATAAATTTAAACAATACATTTAAAAAAATCTAAGTGAACACGTGCTGCATACGTGCAGCGCGGCATCACAATAGTGAATAGACATAACTATCAGTACTTTGACTGCTAAGAGACGGACGAGTTTTAATATCTGTCGTTTCTTTCGGGTTTCGCCAGGATAAGTTAAAGGCTGGCGCGCTGGCTGGTATAATTTATTTTAAAAAATAAGATTTTGAAATTGAATTCTGACAGTTTTCTTTGCATGTGCCAAAATATAAACAACAACTAAATTTGTAGGTTACGACCCTAGCGACGACTTTTGTCATAATACGTCAAACTTAAAAAAATTACATCAGTCCTAAGTCGGCATACTCTATCATTCTGTCTACTCTGGCGGAATGCCGCATGCCCTGACATTCCGGTTAGAACTTGAATACGATGTTTACGCACGCGTCGCCGCGCGCCGCCGTTGCCTCTGCGGCGCCGACCGCCGTGTATATTAAACAGCCTATAATAATTGGTGTTGTTATGTACATAATTATTATTATTGTATCCATACCTATGCCTTGTAGTATTATCTATTTTGTGCCATGAGGCATTGGTGACCTTAACACGACGTGGTAATGATGATGATGACGATGATGATGATGATGAATTTGAATTGCATGGTAGCATATGCTTTCTGTTCTTAAAACAACGCCGAAACTCCCAAACGTGTATCTATAAAGAGTCAGAAGTTCTCTCAGCATCTTCGAAACCATGGTATATCTTGACCCAATATTTGACTTTTTGGTAGCATATTCTTAGTAGACTTCACATAAAACCAAAATCACCATATGTTTCCATATAAATTTCGAGGAGTTCCCTCGATTACTCCTGGATCCCATCATCAAGTCACCACTTTTGTGAACATGGTACCAAATTGGAGTGAAACCTAATACAACAAAACAAAAATTTAGAAAATCGGTTCACAAACGGCGGAGTAATCGTTGAACATACAAAAAAAAAAAAAATCCACAGCCGAACATATAACCTCCTCGTTTTTTGGAAGTTTTGTGCAAACTTCACATAAACCATCTACTAAATAGTCCGAACAAACCCTGAAAATTAGGTTTGGATAGGTGAGCCCGTTCTTGAGTTATAAAGTGCCACTTATTTTTTTTTATTATGCCACTTATTTTTATATATTAAGAGCCCGGGTTACCCTCGAAATTCTCATACATACGTAATACCAAAATCATTTTGTCATACGAAAGTATTTAACATGTTTGAGTTATTTTTCAGCTTAAAATAGTAATTACCTAGGTTCCTGAACAAAAATTAACTTCAAAATATTTAAACACTAAAAAAAAATTTTTTGTGTATAAATTTTTTTTACTAAATTTACTACTAAATATTTAAACACTAAAAAATAGAGAAAAACACTAAAAAATATATAAATAAATAGTAAATTTACTACAAAATATTTAAATACTAAAAAATATTTTTTAGAGTTGAAATATTTTGTAGTAAAATTAATATTTATGAATATATTTTTTAGTGTTTTACTCTATTTTTGGTGTTTAAATATTTAGTAGCAAATTTAGTAAAAAAAAAAAAATAATAATACACAAACAAATTTTTTTTAGTGTTTAAATATTTTGAAATTAATTTTTGTACAGGAACCTAGGTAATTACTATTTTAAGCTGAAAAATAACTCAAACATGTTAAATATTTTCGTATGAGAAAATGATTTTGGTATTACGTATGTATGAGAATTTCGAGGGTAACCCGGGCTCTTAAGAAAGATGAGTAATATCTACATAATCTGCAAAATTATGCATTTATTTGTAGCCTGATATTATAGTTAATTTTCATGCTTTTTGACTACCTAAAACACATTATTTATGATACCCAAAAATATGTGTGGTCAGAGCGTGATCCTATTTTATTTACGTAGTTATAGTATTTGCTGATAAGTAAGATGATCATTAAGTTGGGGTCGTATCCTTTCTCGTCAAGAATTCGCTGACAAAAGCTATAAAATGATTGTAAAAAGTGCCGCTCGGTAAGATCACATCGGACCGATGTTATGCCTCGACTTTATAACTCCTATTAGCAGTTTCTTTGTCTATAGTTCACGTGTAATTTCTGATTGGGTTCCGGCGATACCGCGGTAACAGTTCGCCCGACCGTAATTACATGAATATTAGGTTTTTATAGCTTAGTTATTTACTCGGTAATGGCGGATGGCGTGGTAGTAAATGTCTTCTAAGAAAATATTCTTGCGTCGCTTGTTTTATGTCAATTAGCTTATAAAATAGAGCGTTATAGTTCTGTGAGTGGCGTACGCGTGTACTCTACGTAATAACGTCGTGTTCGGTCAACTTTTACAGGATTCCGTAATCAATAAGGAAATTATGTTGGAATAGCTGCATTATATTATCATACTAAGCACAGATAATTTATAAGCCTCTATTGTACTTTTTGGGGCCATTTCCTTTAATGTTATTAACTAGCTTTTACCCACAGCTTCACCAGAGTAAGCCCGTTATCCCACGAACACTGCACTTTTTTGGCCTGAGATAAAGTAGCGTTAGCTAGTAAAAAAGAAAATAATTTATCTACAACAATTTTTAGTACACGAATTAGAAATTTCCTAATATACAATTAATAATGATAAACTATATTATATTATTACATCACAGAGTACTCGCACGTCAGAGGGAGGTCTCTACGCGTTGGAGAACCGTGAGCTGACCGGCACCATCCGCGACTACCTCCAAACACTGCTACTCCTCCGCCCCCAAAATGCAATGGACTTCACCAGGGAGTACTTTGGGGCCATACTCCAAGACCTGGATCTACCCCACAATGAGTTTTTCAACCCGACTCACAGAAATGTCCGCTACTATTTCTATGAAGACTAATAGGTACTGCATGTTTATTGTTTATTTTCTAAATTTCATATAATCTTTTACTCGATCCGTTGTCGAGTCAGCTTCAAACAGAGTTTTTCATAGGGACTCTAAATTCTATATATGCTGTTTTACCGGAAGCGCTTTTGTTTTTGATACTTTGAAAATTTATTGTTTGCAAAAATATAGTTTTGTCTAAAAATATTATTGTACTTTTATAGCGATCAAAATGTTTTAAGGTTTCGGTAAATAAATATTAAAATGTCACCTGATTTTCTTTCGGACTTAAATGTAAAAGTCAACTTTAAAAACATTACTTAATAATAACTTACCATTTAGGCTTACGTAACCATTGATGACAGTATAATATTATCAACATTTAAATATTATTTTTATCATAAGCAACAATTCACATAAAAAAGGTAAAAGTATTCAAACCATTGGCCTCAAACCGCGATGATTATTTTATTTTTATACTTTTCATAATAAAACTCAATCAGACTTATTTGTGGACTTCAAAGTCTCATTCCGTATAAATAAAGTTATTTAAAAACTTTCTCAAAATTATCTTTCTTTGATTTTAAACTGTGTTCAAGTGTATTAACTCCTTATAACTTCGAAAGGTTAAGTGGTTTAGAAAAATGGAAACGAAATAAAAAGATTTCTTGTGTATTTTATTGAAACTATATAACATAATATTTTCAGTTTGTTTGGGTAGGTTCTTATCTACCCAAATAAACTAAAATATTATTTTGCCAATATTTGAATTTTGGGATTGATGTTAGATTCTGTCGGGTGCGGTGCTTTATCCTAGACAAGCTTGTCGTTCGTCAAATAAAACTTACTCGATTCTTAAGAGCCCGGGTTACCTTCGAAATTCTCATACATACGTAATACCAAAATCATTTTGTCATACGAAAGTATTTAACATGTTTGAGTTATTTTTCAGCTTAAAATAGTAATTACCTAGGTTCCTGAACAAAAATTAACTTCAAAATATTTACTATCACTTACTATTTCTTTATATATTTTTTAGTGTTTTACTCTATTTTTTAGTGTTTAAATATTTAGTAGTAAATTTAGTAAAAAAAAAATATACACAATTTTTTTTTACTGTTTAAATACATATTTTGAAATTAATTTTTGTACAGGAACCTAGGTAATTACTATTTTTAGCTGAAAAATAACTCAAACATGTTAAATATTTTCGTATGAGAAAATAATTTTGGTATAACGTATGTATAAGAATTTCGAGGGTAACCCGGGCTCTTAAGTAAGAAAGCTCATACTTACCAGAGGTATCAGAAACTATTCTGTTATTGAGGGAAATGAATCGGCTTAGAACACGCTAGGCTGTAATAAAATTTAATACAAAACATCTAGACAACAGGCATCATTATAAATAATAATAATTACGATGGAACGGAGTAAAAGCATTCGAAAACAAAGCAACAACGGTACTCTGTCACAAATCTTTAAAAAATCTTTGAAAGGATTCCCCATGTATAATGCAAAAATACATTAAAATAAACGATGGGCATAAAACACAATGTTTCAAGTCCTCGGCCGAGGAGCCATTCAAACGGAGCGCAGTAAATTTTTAATAAAGAGAATCTTTTTTTAAACACGAGGAATGTAATCCATTCATGTTGGGAGAGAGCCGTTATTCTTTTCCATCCGGTTCATATAAAATGTGATATAGTAAAGTACTTGAACCGTTTTGTTCGGAGCGGCGACTGCATGTGACGGAGCCTAAGTAACGTATGCGAGTTTAATGTGTGTCGCCCATAAAACAAGGCCATTTTTGTATTCTTTCACGTCGTATTTTTACGTCCTTTGCATTTCGAAGAGGGATTGTGGAAGGATTGCTTTGTAATAGACATGACATCTTATTATAAAAACATTTAGCTCCGAGAATCGTGATCCATCTTCGTAAGTCATAACTGAATCTAAGATGTACAAGGAAAAAGAGTAAAAATATTATATTTTTTGAAATGCCTTGTTCGATATTAATTTTAATAGTAGGTAGTGCTTTCGTCTTCAAACCTAGAATTTTCTGTAAAATATAAACCTACATTTTTGATATTAAAAGTTACGACCGATAACATTAAAACTCATGATATAAACACGGTTAATCATAAACAATAAGAGTTTATAACCCAAAAATTATCTTCAAAATATACTTTCTTGATTACCATCAAGCCACCGAAAAAGGCTACTAAAACGAACCCGTCTTTATGTAGGTATCTCAAAATATCATGCACATAACATTTTTATAGAATGGCGTGCAAAATAAAATGTTTCTATCAGATCTTTTACCCACATAGGATTTAATAGCTTCCTACCTTTTAGGCTGATTTTCCTGTCACGCTGACTGCGCACGCACCGTCGGCGCTGATGGCCAAGATGTATGAAATTGAAGGAACCGTTTTTGAATAACGTGTCAACGGTCAGCGAGCACCGAGCAGTCAGCGTGACAGGAAGATCAGCCTAAGGGACTACCCACACGTACCACAACCACACGACATCGCAATGAAAAAATGTCGTCGAGCGGTGGTTACGTGTGAATGGTGTCGCTGCAGCATTTTGTAGTTGCGTTATGGTACTGACAAAATGCCGACGTGGTTGCGTTATCGCCAGTGGTTGTGATGTGGTTGCGAAGAGATTACGTACGAAAGTCAATGAAAAGGAGGGATGGGGGGGGGGGGGGGGGGGAGCGCGGGCGGTGTGCGCGCACTGTCGACTGTCGTTGCATCGACGCAACGTTGTGGTTGCGATGTGGTTGCGATGTGGTCGGCCGTGGTTGCGATGTGGTCGGTATCTGACAAGTGGTCGACAACGACTGCAAAATGTGGTACGTGTGAATGGCCCAGCTCATTTACAATACGAAATATACGCGCGACCACGTGGTGTGGTTGTCCTGTGGTTGTGGTACGTGTGGGTTGGCAGTTGGCACGCTTGGTCTCGTAGCACGCGCGTAGCGGATGCGTAGAGCAGCTACGTGTAGTACGGCTACGCGTGAAAACTACGCAGTAGGTATTCTACACGTTGTATTGCTACGCGCTAAATACAAGCTACGCAAAGAAATAAACTACACATAGAAAGCAAACGACGCATAGAAAACAAGCTACTCATAAATAACAAGCTTCATGAAGTACTTTATCGTGAGGTACTCGTAGAATATCACGATATTATTATATGGTCTTTGGTATTAGAAACGTCCGTTTGTTTTTTATTTTTAGTTTTGAGATTTTAATTTATTATGACATTTTTTTACCACTAACACCAACCTCATACATACATAGTATTACAATGAGACATCTAAATATAATCATAATATGAATAATATGTAGTATATCACGAAGGTTCATGTATAAAGATGTAATCTTATAGACGTCCTTGTATCTTAACGAACACAGAACAGATTTTGTTACTCAGTCAGCTAACTCGTCAATCCCATATTTACATTTCACGCTACATAATACTGTATACGTTCGGAATACAAATTCGTATGAGCCAGGCCATATGTCATGAAACTTAGTAAATTGGATTTCGCGCTCCACTATTGTAACGCTGACAAGATACGTAATAATATATCATTTTTATTGACTAAGGTCTAGCCGCATTGCGCCTCGGAAGTTATTTACATGTATTCGCATCTCCGTAATACCTTATTGCTGATTTATAAGCAATGGAATAGTATTTATTTGAGCGGTAATTTTGCCAAGAAATGAAGTACTAACAGATGCCGTAACGGCCAGTAACTCATGAACCGTCGTGATTTATAGAAAAATTATGTATGTTGTATTGGCTAATTTAGTTTTTTTCGTAATTTAAATGGCTTGTAGGCCTTTAAAATAAGTTTAGTGTTAGAATCCTTCTTGTATAAAATAAAGAAACTTCCGTCCGTCTCTATAATAATGTGTTTTAGTTTTATAACATATGGTCTATTGTGATACTACGTAACGGTTTTAAATGCATGTTTTTAATAGTAAGAGAGATTCAGGAGTAAGGCTACCTTAACACTAGCGTTTGTCCAGCGTAGGCGTTCGATGAACGTATGCGCAGCGTAGACGCCGCGACAACGCGGAGCGTTCGTCGCGTCGCGTTGTCGCCGCTTCTCTACCGGAACAATCAGTACGCTACTCTAGCGCCGCGTGTGCGCGACGTATACGTCGCGTTACTGCAGTTGCGACAACGTGACGTACGCGCCGCGTTATCGCGGCGTCTGCGCTGCGCTAACGTTCATGAACTGTGAAGGCAGCCTAAGAGTCTAAACACACTATGCCGAATTTCCGCGATGGAAGTTGGGCTTGATTCCGCCTGCAATGTATTTTAAATTACCGATGACACACTATGCCGAAATTCCGTCACGTTATATTATGCGTTTGACATTGCCGACGTAATCATGCGGAATTTCCGCTGCGGAACTTCGGCATGGTGTGCTTAGGCACTAAAGGTTTACGTATACAGCGCAAGTCAGCTAGTTTACTATTATAAGACAAAACAAGTTTAATTAGAGTTGACATTATGTAAGTGGGCTGCAGAAGCCACACGCGCGTACACACATATTTACGACTTTCATATGAACAAAGAGCGGGAGCTAGAAGACAGAGATAATGCGAAACTTGCCGTCCTACGGACTCGCATAGTAATTTTAATGTTGGCAATTTTGTATGCAACGTTAAGCAGCGGGTGTTTGTTTGTGGAGTGTTTCGGTGAGGCGGCACGAGTCGCCCAAACAAGTTAATTTAAACTTCAACGCTCATCCGATTTAGGTTTACGAAGCTTAATATTACTTTGTAAGTAAAATTTGATTTCACTAATTAAGGAGTACGGACCCACACCTTGAGTAATTTGTATTAACTCGGACTGAGGGCGCTTCGGTTTAAGTAAAGCAAGTTGGAGGGATTTGGTGATCCCGTGATTAAATAATAACGTTCTAAGGTTTAAGTCTAGACTAAATACGTTACCCCAATTGTTTTCGAATAGTTTGAAAGAAAAATAAAATCATTTTTTTTAAACAATTAATTAGACAAGCATACAGGAATATGTTTATTTTTTGCGACTGAACTCTAAAAACACAACAAAATCGCCTTAGTTGAGGTAGTTAAGATGATTCTGCGTTTATACTCGAGTAATGGCTCCGATATCGACATGGTAAAATAACATTAAACTTTTACTTGAGAAAATTTTATGTACATTTTGTATTCTTGCCATTATGGTTTTAAGTAGCAGATTATCCATTTTCACTTAGCGAGAGAGCTTTCTAATCCGAAACGCTGAGCCACGTAAAAACCATAAGGAAAATTAAAGGTGGAAAAGTTAATCAGAATAATTCTTATTTTGTTGAAGAAACGAGGTAGTGGTAGGGAGCACTTAAACCACAGCACTTCTATTTAAAAGTTTATTTGAAAAAGAGGGACGGTTAAAGCACAGGCTAAAGCAAGCATACAATTTATGCGAAAGCCAGAAAAGCAAAATATAACTCGGGCGAATTAACTTGACACCTGGTTCAATTGACGTTTCTCTAAAGTACTGAGTGCAAAAAAAGTTTTTTTTATTTTAAGTTATTTCAAAAAAATAACGTTACCGGAACTAGTTATTTTTATAGGGCTACACTAACCACAGTATTTTATGCAATTATTCGACCAAGTACGAGTAGGTTTCGTAATTGTGCTTCACATGTGAAAAAAATTGTAAAGTTTTCCCGCCGTAAAAAATAACCTATGTGTTAATCCAATGTATTAATTAACTACATACCAAATTTTATTAAAATGCTCCAGTTGTTTAGATATTTCCTGTTATTTTATGCTTTTCACTAAGCAATTAATTTTAAAAACAACATTTTATGCTCAGTACTCACATATGATTTTGCTCGATCGAGCAATTACGTAGCCCACGGCTTGGGCTTTTGTCCACACGTTCAGTATTGCTCGATAGTTAGGAGGATAGGTTGATCCACAGGTATTAGAAACTTCCTATTAATTTTAAGATGCTCACGAGCTTCTTGAGCACTTTTAGTAGGGTTTACGGGAATCACTACTTTGCTGAGTTCTTTCTCGCGTTCAAAAAAAGCCAATACTTTGAGTATTAAAGCTCTCTCTTTACTATGGATAGTTCCTACCGTTTTGATTTAATATGTATATACCACAGACACACGGCAATGTTCAAACGTTAATACGAATAACAAAAACTTAACAAATTTAACGTTCAAACGTAACAAATAACACAACAAAACTCAACAAAAATCCAAAAACAATAACAATTAACTACTAAAAAATAACTCCGAAACGCAAACTCAATAACACACGTGTAACGGTAACAGATATGCTAACGCTACTGGACGCGTACGACGAGAGCGGGGCGCTGCGCGGGGAAGCGAGGGAGGGGTAAAATTTAAGCCAGGTGTCAAGTTAATTCGCCCGAGTTGTACGTTCGCTATTATCAAGAAGCCTTAATTTTAAGTACAATTAAAATATCGAGAGCGTAAGGTGTCGGGCGCGCATCGAGCGACACGCGTTCCGCATCAAGATAATATTTTTTGACTGACTATCGATGGCCGGTGGCGGCGGCCGGTCCCCGTCCCTCGCGCCCTGCGCTCGCGCCTAACCAGACCGGTTCGAGCGCGCCGCAGCTCAGGAGACGCGGCGGAGGGGGGCCGCTCGGCCGCAACTATATATAACAAAATATGATTGTCCGTCGTACGTCTAATAAATATACGAAATATTTAATTTAGTTGTAAGATTAGTACTTAGTATTTTAGAACAATGTAATCTTAAAATATAACTTATGTAACAGTATTTATGTAGCTTATGTAATTTATTTCTTTATATTATTTTAACAATGTAAATACATATTTTATCTGCCGTTATTTATATTTAATATTTATTTATCTATACTTAGGTAACTTAGGTAGGTAAGTAGTTAGTAGTTACACTAGTTACACTACATGTAACTAAATAAACGTTCCAAAAATTTGAAACTTCGTAGCTTGACGCTTGTAATTTGGTTTCTGACCATACATTTCTTTGCGGCCTTTTCCGCAAAAAATTAAAATTCTTTTCGAGTTTCCGCTTACCTTCGGCGCAATTTCGTCGTTTTCATAGGAGGGATGTGAGGCACAAATCTCGCACAAATTCAGCAACATTACATTTTTATGGCGGCCATGTTCTTAATAAAACTTTTCAAACCTATACATTTGCATCCGCACAAAGTTCTCAAAGTTTTAATTAGCCGCTTTCAAATATCAAGCGTTCACTTCTCGCCAGAATATATTTTACAATTCTCTTATTCATTTCACATAACTTTTGTCCCTAATAAAAATGATTGGAGGTTCTATTTAATGCCGCAGCCTTACTTAATTTTTTCCTGTCATATTCATAAAGTTATAATATACCTATATTAACTTTATGAACATGTCCGTTAAATATTATGTAACGTATTATAATATGTGGGATATTTGGTTTTTTTATTAGATTTCATATAAGTGAGTTTTAGTGACTTTTTCATCTTTATTACGAAATTTCATTTTAATAACAACAAAATATATTGGCGGGGAGAAATTTAATAATCTGAAACTATATTAGGTAAACACAAGTTAAGGTAATTTAGTTGATATTGTATAAGTTGGCAATTTCAGGTTTAAATGAAAGGTACTTTGTATTTACATTAATAACATTAATCTCCTTTGACTCGCTATTGGGGGATTAAAATAATAAAGTAAGGCCCCTGGCTGGTCCGTGCTAAAACGTTTGGTGCGCCTCGATAATGTTACCTGAGTCTCTTAAATAAGATTAGAATAATTATTATGACAAAACGTCCGTTCAAATATTATTATAAATTAAGTATGTCTATTGTCCCTTTACGCTTAAGCTGTTGAGCCTATTGTTATGGAGATAATATTGTGTCGGCAAAAGAACATAGCGTA
This sequence comes from Lysandra bellargus, assembly GCA_905333045.1. Taxonomy (NCBI): domain Eukaryota; kingdom Metazoa; phylum Arthropoda; class Insecta; order Lepidoptera; family Lycaenidae; genus Lysandra; species Lysandra bellargus. Next base: position 9,043,434 of record HG995326.1, read on the forward strand.
TTTTTCAATATATCAAGTAAATAGGAGATTGATGACTCATACAATCATCTAATCTGTGTGACATGGATGTAAGGGATAATTAATTTTAATATGTTATAATTAATTTAAGTTAACTTAAATAGTTAGCAAGGTAGATACTAGGTATTTATTAGTATAAATTATCTCCTAATACGTAATATCTAAAAAAGATTAAAGCAGGGGTTCCCAATCTTTTTTGGCCTGCAGCGCACGTATACGTCACAATTTTACTCTACCTAGCTAAAAAGATACATAAATAAACACCTTCAATGATTATAATTAGGTTAAGCAGGTAATTTATAATAATGAACAAAAATTTAATCATCAACCCGCTTTACATAATTAATATTTTAATTTTATTTTATAATATTATTTGTAGTTTTGGATAATGATCGAGGATCGACTCACGGCGCCCCTCTTGCCTTTCCACGGCGCACTAGGGCGCCGCGGCGTACACTTTGGAAACCCCTGGGCTATAGCACCAATAGCACCATAAAAATAAAATTGAAGACTTATTTTAAATTTTAATAGTTTTCTGATTATGTAGTTTAAAAAACTATTTCTAACAAGTTATTACAGATAGTATTTAAACTACATAATCAGATATATTTTAAATTTTTAAAAAAGTCCTCAATTTTTTATATGGTGCTATAGTTTTACGTATATATATAATATCCAATATATACCTATCGTTTGTATGCAGACAGGGTTCAATCCCTCCTATTGTGTTGAAAAAGTGTGCTCCAGAGTTGGCTCCGGTCTTGACGCGTCTTTTTCGGCTCTCCTATTCCTCTGACATCGTCCCGGCTTCTTGGAAGACAGCCTTGGTGCACCCGATCCCCAAAAATGGTGACCGCTCAAATTCATAAAGGTCAAAAGCATAAAGGTTGTAGTTGACGGCGAATACTCAGAAATTCAGTCTGTTAATGCTGGTGTCCCTCAGGGCTGTGTGCTATCGCCTACCCTATTCAGTGCTATTCATACTGCATATCAATGATTTGTTACAGACCAACGGCATTCATTGCTATGCGGATAATAGTACAGGTGATGCTGTATATACCGGCTCCCCCAATGTTTCTCGGCTAAATGTCATTGAGAGTCGAAACGAACTTGTGTAAGGTAGATAATTCATTGGAGAAGGTCTCTGAATGAGGTAGACGGAACTTGGTCCAATTCAACCCCACCAAGACACAAGTCTGCGCGTTCACCACCTAAAAGTCATTTCATCAGTATATCTTCGTTTTGAGGGCACATTTTTAAAAATCTCCCCTAGCATTGAAATACTTGGCGTTAACATATCAAGAGAAGTCCAGTTTCAATACCATCTAGAGGGTAAGGCCAATTAGTTAGCCTCGAAGAAGCTTGGTGTTCTGAACAGAGCGAGACAATTCTTCAGTCCGTACCAGCGCCTACAACTCTACAAGGCGCTGGTTCGGCCTCAAATCGAAAATTGTTCTCATCTCTGGGCAGGGGCGCCAAAATACCAACTGCTCCCTCTGGATCGTATTCAACGAAGGGCCGCTCGAATTGTTGACTGACATAGTATTTCAAACAGCTTGGACCCCTTGGAATTACGCCGAGATGTAGCTTCACTCTGCATCCTTTGTCGGTTGTATCACGGGGAGTGCTCTGAGGAATTGTTCGGAATCATACCACCTGCAACTTTTCGCCATCGTCCCACGCGGAAAATATACCATGCTCATCACCTTGATGAGTGGCAGTCTTCCACCGACGTTTCTTGCGTAACTTTCTGCCGCGCACTGTAAAACGTATTTCCGGACCTATACGACCTGCAAACCTTCAAGAAAAGAGCGTATTCCCTCTTAAAAGACCGGCAACGCACCTGCAGCTCTTCTGATGTTGCGAGTGTCCGTGGGCGACGGTAGTTGCTTTCCATCAGGTGACTCGTCTGCTCGTTTGTCCCCTTATTTCATAAAAAAAAAACCGCTACAATACATAAATAAGGGCCACAGTAGGGCTGAGTCTATTGTTGCCGGTACTATAGGCACCGCAAATGTATATTTACCTGACATTTATTTCAATTAGAGTATGTTTGACCGCGCTGCCGCCTCAGGCATGACCCTAACTACGAAGTGAGGAGCCCCGAGGCTGAATGACCCCGAAGGGAGCACAGTTGCAATTCCATAGAAAACACTCGCAGTTATAAATATATATGTGTAGCGTATAAGTAAAGTGTATACCTTTTCATCTGACAGAGCAAATCCATACTAATATTGTAAATGCGAAGGTGTGTCTGTCTGTCTGTCTGTTATCTTTACACGCTCAAGCCAGTGAACCGATTTAGCTGAAAGGTATAGAGATCTTGAGTCCTGGGAAAGGACATAGAATACTTTTTATCCTGAGAAAACCTACGGTTCCCGCGCGTTAAACGAATTTTGGCGCAGCGGAGCTACTTGTTGCTCTATTCCGCTAGGTATATTTTTTTACAATTTTTATATTTTATGCAATACATACAGCACAATATTAGGTGTACCCTCGGTATACCAATTGGTCATTTGTTGTACGGCGTGACGTGATTTCAAGGTTTGGGTTTTTCAATTTCGTTTTTTCAAGGTTCAGTTAATTTGTTGTATTACTTTTTTTAATATATAAAATTCTCATGTCACAGTGTGCGTAATTGAACTCCTCTGAAACGGCTCGACCGATTTTCGTGAATCTTAGCGAGCATATCGGCTAGGGTTGAGAATCGGACAACATCTACTTTTTATATTGATAAGTGCATTTGTTGAATAAATAATAGTAAATTATTACAACTCGAGACTGACGACGACCAATGTTTGTGAGACGGGATAGCGATCGACGTTGCCATGGTGACATATTTATTTAGTCACTTCAATAAAATAATACGGGCGAAATCAATACTTTATATGGCAAAGAAACGTTTGCCGGGACAGCTAGTTTAACGATAAAACTTTAAAATTTTATTTCATTGCTAATGTTATAAATTGAAATGATGTACCTATATTACCTTAATGTACTTTTAAAAAGTAATTTAAGGCTTGTAAACAAAGTTGTTCGTACAATACTTGTCGTCGGAAGTTCTGACACCACGTAGAGATCAACTACGATAACATGGCGCGCCCCTCCAAATGACTGTTTCAATGTGTGTAGTCACATCCTTATGAAAGAGTTTGTATGTAGTAATTATTCAACCAATCACAGTACACGTAATATTTCAGTTAATGTCACTTATTACCAAGATTTGTTGGTCGACTAATCATAACTAGCCTACCGCGCAAGACAACGCACATCAAACGTTTTGACAACGCACTTCAAACGTTTTGAATTTTGGAGGGGCGCGCCAAGTTATCGTAGTCGATCTCTAAGTCAAATATAGATTTTTTTCAGGAAAGATAAAAAATTGATTGGATTTTGTGTAGGTACCATACTAAGGAAAATTTACCATTCAACGAGTTTTTGTTGGTAGCTACGTGTTTCTGAATCCTGATTGGTTAAAACGATGCATCTTTAGATTTTCTGGCGAATGGCACAAAATGACAAAATAGCGAAAAAGTACGTTGTGTTAGAACGTAAAGTTGCTTAGACGTTCTGTGCATTTGCTAAAGAATTCAATAAGATCACATCGCGTAACTTATTGCAAACCGTATAGAAATGTATAGTTACCAAGTTGTTATTAACAGTGCAGTGGAAGGTTGTACACAGTAGGCGATTTTAATGTAGTTCTTTCCTGGTTATATCCGTATCTCACGGGAACGCTGAACTTTTTGTGGGATTAAACGTAGCCTATGTGTGAATCTTCAAAAACCTAAGCTGCCCTCATTCTAAGTTTAATTTATATATTTTTTTAATGAAAGAAGGGGACAAACGAGCAAACGGGTCACCTGATGGAAAGCAACTTCCGTCGCCCATGGACACTCGCAGCATTAGAAGAGCTGCAGGTGCGTTGCCAGCCTTTTAAGAGGGAATAGGGTAATAGGGGAGTGTAGGGATGGGAAGGGAATGGAATATGGAAATGGTAAGGAAGGGAATAGGGTAGGGGATTGGGCCTCCGGTAAACTCACTCACTCGGCGAAACACAGCGCAAGCGCTGTTTCACGCCGGTTTTCTGTGAGAACGTGGTATTTTTCCGGTCGAGCCGGCCCATTCGTGCCGAAGCATGGCTTTCCCACGTATAAATGTAATAATGTGTTTATACTGTACTCGGCGAAACATAGCGGTAGCGGTCATTGGCCTTTTTAGTCTAGGCGCTAAATAAAAAATGCTCGCACTGTATTTATAATATTTAAGAATGAAATTTACTTCTTATAAAGACACATATTATTACAAATTCGTCAGAAAACCTCTTGGTAACTTTTAGAATGATAAATTCCAACTTTTTATAAGTTCGAAGTGATCTAAGCTACATATTCTGTTCAGATCGAGTATGCAAAATACGATATCACCCTGAGGTGACGTTGTATTGTACGACGCCGTGCCGTAGAAACTCACGTAGAAATTCAAGATGAGTTTCTACGACGCGACGTCGCACGACGCCGTACGGCGCCGTGCCGTGGTTTTTTACGACGCGCGTCGTGGATTTCCACGACACGGCGCCGTACGACGTCGTGCCGTGTTTTTGTGTCCCGGCCCTCAGACCAGAAACATCTGACACTTCATTCTCAATCGCGGTTTATATAAGAAAATGACAAGTTTTTTGACAGGGAGTCAATGACCGCTACCGCCATGTTTCGCAGAGTACAGTTTTTGACAGGAAGTCAATGACCGCTACCGCCATGTTTCGCCGAGTACAGTCTTACATTTTACAAATTTTACATTACGAAGTAACAAAAATTTTTTTCTTAAAAATTAAAAAAGGCATTACTGTGATATTAGTTGAGATTTTAGAACTAGATGATATCCACAACTCTGTTGCGCCAAAATTCGTTTTAAATATCGTGGGAACCGTAATTTTTCTGGGATAAAAGTATCCTATAGCCCAGGACTGAAAGTATCTCTATAAGTACCAAATTTTAGCGAAATCGGTTTAGCGCTTTGGGTGTGAAGAGGTAACAGACAGACATACACCCTATTGCAATTATAATATTAGTATGGATTAGTAACATAATAATATAACTATTACTATCAAAATGCGCGTCAGAACTCCCAATGTGTAGCTCAATGTAGAGCGCATTAAATCAGGGCGCGCAGTAAATAGTATGTGACCCGGCGGAGGCTGACTAGAGTACGCTGGGGAATAGCACTGTCTATCAGGCGGACAATAAATTACGTTAATTGTCAACGTTTTATTGGACAGGTAACAGGCGAACGTCCTATAGGGAGCGGGAAGTTTGTATTGCCTCAGGAATTAAATATTTACGCGCAATGAAGATAAAGATCTTGTAATTTGCTTGACGTGAGACGAGTGTAATTGTTTTAGTAGATTCATTCGGCTTTTGTGTACATGAACAGCGTTTAAAAACTTTTTACATGTATAGTTTTTATTATTCGTTAATTATAACATATAAATTATAATAAGTACATTAAACCGTGGCTAACCGATTTTTATGAAATTTGGAATTTGAAATGGAAATATTTAAGAATCCCGGGAATGGACGTAAGATACTTTTTATCCCGGATAAATTTATGGTTCTCGCGTTAAGAGTGATTAACATCAATAAAAAATAATAAATAGTAGCATAAAACTGAATTTTTTCATATTTTTATTAAGTATCCGATGCCGCTCAAAAGCTGGAAGGTTCTCTCGCTAAAACTTAAAGGGCGCATTTAATTACGCTGATCAATATGTGATAGAGCCTAATGTTGATTTACGGTCAAAAGGGTCTAGGGATTTACAAGGGTATTGGCATGATTTAGAGCGGAACTTTTGCACGACTATTTATTTAAATGAACTGTCCCTTTTACATTATTCGGGTTTTATAACAATCAATTATTTGTATTGTCCACGCCAGTCATTGACTCGGGCGTTGAACTTTTTCGACTAAACACCTGGATGTTATTGGTACCGTATCCGTTCCGGGGCAGCTCTAACAAGCATCGAAGCATTACAAAGGTCCGTCTACTTTATCGAAGAACTTTAGTTCTAAGCGGTTAAGCGCTAGAAAAGCAAGCCGAACTATGGACATGCTAACAAATATGTCGGCAAATCCTTCGCAACTTTTGCCAGCTCCGGTCTACAAATTTTATTAGTTCGAACCTTCGTAGTGTATAAAGTTTAATACACTCGCGGCTCGCCGTAACGCGTAAAATGAAAACAAATTTTGTTGTTACGAAACATATTACGCAACAATGGAGCGAATTAGGTACAATGTTATAACAGGTACTTATAACAACAACTAGACGTGTTCGCCCCTAAAGTGCACATAAACCTCGAAAGTTTGTTCCGTTTAATAAAAAGTTAATACTCGGCGCGGGCGGAGAGGGCGGCGGCTGGGTCGGGTTAGATTGCGTTACTCGCTACATTATAAACAAGGCTGCCGGTGACACCCCTCTTTTACGACCTCCTCGGGCGGGCGGCGGCATGCATAATTAAATCTCCGCGGTCAAATTAGCAATTTGGAGCCCGACAATAGAACATAGTTCAGTTTTAAGTGTCTTTATTGTCCAAACAAATTTATTCGAGCATTACTCACTTCAATTAGTGTGGCGTGCACGCTTTTACGTTCTTTTTCGTTCTGGGATATCTCCGGCGAGATCAGAAATAAAAGATCGACTCCGGTTTTTATGAAAGGATGAAATAATTAGGTTTACATTCAAACCTGACTACTGCCGCGAAAGAGAATATGAAAAACCTCCGGGCTCCATAATTATACACGAGGCCATTGTGGCCGTGGATTGTCGACTTTTACGGCGCGATGAATAAAATATATTATTTAAAGTGAGTTCAGGGAGGAGGGGAATTAAGAGATTGCATTATTTATTGATACGTCTCTCTATCAAAAGGGTAAAAGGAAACTACGGAACCCTGAAAAGAGAAAAAAAGTTAAGATGTATATTGTATGTGTCGTATAATAGTTTATGTTTAGTATGTAGAGACAAAAGAAAGTGATACTACTTCAGGGTATGTTCTGTGTATGTGTCCCCTGTATTCACTGTAAAAATAATAGTGCTGAAAAATCAAATGCTTTTTTATGATTTGTATGGGTAAGCGACCCGACACGGGCGTCATGAATGGACAATTCAAAAATTTTAAAAAAGTTATTTATATCTTAGTTTTGTTGCACCCTGTATATTTGTGTACCAATATGCTTATTGTTTACTAGTCATGAAAATTTTTATGCCTGGAGAGTACACCGTTAAAAATCTCACGTTTTTATCATCTCGCGCACATCGAGCTGGCTTATGAATATTTAAAATTAATCACAATAAAGTCCCCGATACTCTCACTTTTATCCACAACAGTATCTCGACTCCGCTGAATTAATTTAAACTTTGCGTTTAGTCTGGTCGGCTGACAAAACTTTAGAATTGAGATAAAGCACCTAAAATAGCAGACTTTTCAGTAATATCTGAGATAACACGGGATTCGTCGGAACGGTCGGCAATAAATCCTAGTCGTCTCCTACATAATTTCTTTGATTAATATTGTAAGTTAAATTGTGCAAAGAAAATTTCATCAAACTTGAAGACATGACGCAGTTGATACTTTCAAGATTCGAATAAAATAGTATCTGTTACACTAGTATAAAAAAACAGCTCGTATTTCATAAATATTTTGTTACACTAGTCTCAGTCAATTAAAACCAGCTTATATTAAAAAATGCAATACTACAAAAACTGCAAGGTGAATTTGAAAGTCTGGAATATAATAAAATGGTAGCTAAATGGTTTCTGAGTGAACTCAGTGAATATTTGCATGTCCAAACATCATCCATCTTCAGTATTAACCGCGAGAAGTGATATCCATAATAGCGAGTGCTTGTGATTCTTATCTGCGGCGTAGTTGAAAATTTTTATCCTTTTTTTAAAAAATACTTGAGGTGGTGAAAAAAAATAAGAAAAGTAAAAGGCGAACATAGTTTAAACTGGGGAAAAAGCAAAGAAAAATATTACTAATATTATGTTTTATGTTAATACGAGTTACGAAGCTTTCGCTTTTCGTTTTCGATTTCATTTAATAGCGTTCTTAATTTATAAAATTAATATATTTACGCAAGCCGATCAGATGTTTTAATAAATAGATAAACTTCTGTCAAAAAATCTAAAAATACTGGGCATTAGCACGGCATTAGTTACCAAAACAAAATATGTACGTGTACATAATTGAGTTGACAAGAGTATATCTATAGTCTATACTGTCTATATTTATATAATAAGTACTATAATATATGTGTATAATATATTCCTTGTTTTCATTACGTTACAATTTGTTTTGATTTATATTGTTTGTATTGAGTATCCATTGTACTCAGTTATCTTTACATTTATAAGTTTTAAGCCCTTGGAACGCTCGGAAGTTTTAAAGCAACTTGCAGTAATCCATCGCAGTTTGTTTGCGATGTTTCTTACGGAGCTCTGCAAACAAATCAAATTTCCTAAAGTATAATATTATATAGATAAATGTCCCTCGCTCTCTCTAGCACAGTACTTCAATAAAGTTTAAAATTTTAAAGGAAAATTTGCTTATTTCTCCTTGTAATTAAGCAAGTTTGCGAGTACCTAGTTGTTTTAAGAAATATTATGAATTTCAATATTTTGTGTTGAGAGAATTTGTGGTTTAAAAATATTTGAGAACAGGAATAATATACTTTTAAATATGGATTTTTTCATATCATTCAAATTCGTAATATTAGCTAAAACATCTAACCTAACTGACAATTAAAAAAATACTAGTTAGAGTTTGGCAACTTTTTAGGGTGCCGTGTCCAAATGGTAAAAACGGGACCCTATTACTAAGACTTCGATGTGTGTCCGTCTGTCTGTCTGTCTCCAGGCTGTATCTCAAGAACGGTTTGAGCTAGAGAAATTAAATTTTCACAAATAATGTATTTCTATTGCCGGTATAACTACAAATACTAAAAACAAAATAAATTAAATATTTAACCCCCCCCCCCCCTCGCCTTAAATATTTAATTTATTTTGTTTTTACATTACACTTACACTCCCATACAACAAAAGTGATTTTTTGCCATTTTTTGTTCGATATTAATAATGGCAACTGGTAGGTACTTGAAATGTTCACAAAGTACTAAAACTTTAATAATAAATACAAAAAAAAAACCTTAAATTATTAAGGGGGGCAAAACACAATTTTTGCCTATTTTTCCTTTGTACGTACATACGGAACCCTTCGTGCGCGAGTCCAACTCGCATTTGGCTGATTATTTGAAAATGGCATCGTTTTCAAAAAGGTGCCTAAACAAAACAAAGTGAACTGTAAAGGAAATATTCGGTTTATTGCGAACAACATTCAACTGATATAACCGTGTTTTAAAAGTACATTTTGTTTGAGAATCGTACTTGGGGTTTTAAGGTAATATCATAAGTTTTTATTATTGTATATTGTGTAGCGAATATAAGCCCTGTCCCTTTCTAAAACTAATTTTAGAGCAATACAATTCTCGTAAAATAATATTGCTACGACGATTTGAATTTGTTCGAATCGTTTGATTCAAACGTAAATGTATCCCAGTAGAGTGTTTGAATAACTTTTCATGTTATATCTTGATAAAAAGATCAAAGTCGCACTATAAAAAAGCGATAAAATATGCGTCAAAGTTCTTACTCGACTAAAACGCATTATAGTAAAATACGAAGCCAATAAAAATATTGACTTACAATCGGTAAATAATAATTGAATTTCGAGGAACATTATTAGGTTAATATGGTTATTTAACAATTAAAACTTTAAACAGTAATAAAAGTTGTGTTTAGTTGTTGATGCAAAGGTAAAATAATTTAATTTTACTAAACAAATTAATTGTTGGTCGATGTTTAACATAAAATGTAATCTGTGGTTATTTGGTCAGTATCATAATGTTATTATACTTAATATTATGAATTAGGTGGTTTTTGTACCAAAGTTATAGAATTAATAAGCATAGTGGTTTTTAATATCATCTTTGTTGATCTGTAATTGAAAATCTAGTACAAATATTATTTTCATAAATTCTTTTATAAAAATAATATTTGTATTAGATTACCAGCACCATTTACGTCAATGCTATAAATTAAATTTTAAAATATAATATAACTAGAGACCCGCCCCGGCGTCGCACGGGTATAAAATTGATGAAGCCACTGAAAAAATGATTAAAATCGATAGCCTATGATCTACTTCTTATCTGTGCCAAATAACATAAAAATTGCTCCAGTAGTTCGCGAGATAAGCCCTTTCAAATAATTTCCCCCGTTTTTTCCACATTTTCCTCTATTTTTTCGCTCCTATTAGACTTAGCGTGATAAAAAATAGCCTATAGCCTTCCTCGATAAATGGGCTATCTAACACTGAAAGGATCATGAAAATCCGTTGCGTAGTTTTAAAGATAAAAGGGAACAAAGGGACATGAGGGAAAAAAAGCGACTTTGTTTTATAATAAGTATAGATAAGTCTATCTATGCCTTAAACAATTTATCTGAAAACCAGTGGGTAATAAGAACTAACAATTCGGATCGAACTATTGGAAAGTAACCCTATAACAATAATATTTTTGTTCCAATTCACTCATTTCCTACAATATTTAAATTGAAGTTATGAACCCAATAAATCGGTATTAAGTATATAGCCCACACTTTAAACAAATTAATCCTTTTTTTGGATTGACGTGGCACTAGTGGACCGTTTCGCAAAAAAATAAAGTAGTACAAAAACATTCAAATCGCTAGCCGGGTATTTTCACAGAATGGAAATATTTCAATCCTTTATAATTGGTTCTTTGTACACTTTAATAACCAAATATTGGGTATATTCCGTAAAGGAATTAAGGCTTTGTACAGTTTCAAATTATTCAAGCTTTTATATTTATTTTATATACATCTAAATTTCAGTGTATTGCTTAGAGACTGGTAAATTGTTTTAAAAACACTCTCATGCGTCTAATTCAAAGAAATGATTAAAAACATGACACCGTTTACTTAGCGACCAAAAATTCACGATCAAATTTTAAACTAAAAATGTATGTACAATTTTATTTTGCAAAATTAAAAATTACTTACACGTATTTCACGTAAATCATGCTCAAAATGTATGAAATAAAATTCATACGGTACGCTGAGCTCCTTATGTACAAACAGAATAACTGAGAGGCTCAAACATCGCTTGCTGCAGCTAATATACAGTTTTGATACTTTAAGTTCGTCGCTTTAATGTCCCTATGAGCTCTTAATCTCTACAATGTCATAACCGACTAGTCGGATTACATCGCGGCCAATTACGAATGCGACAAATATTTTAAACTTAATGTACTTTATAGGTATACGTGTATTAGCTATTTTTTATCACTGAAAGTACATAAAATATGCTACAATATTTATTTCGATTAGTTGCTAAACTGAGAAAAGGTAAAAAAAACAGAACTAAACTATTCAAAAGAGTTGCAAAAATTGCTCTATTACGAGTATGTATACTTGCGCTACGTGAGTCGCGATTTTGTTTATATAAGTCTCTCTATATAGTGCCTGCATTATGGAAATCCTTAAAGGAACATTTCACATGTAAATAGAGCGTTCATAGCAAAAAATGCGTATGAGCAATTTGTAATGGTACGTTTCATGAATTATGCAACGATACGTCTAAAGAACTTGCCGACGCTGTACAGGTGTAAACAGCAAATGTGTATGATTTTCGCATTACAATTTGTGAACCTGGTATCAAGTGGACATGGAGAATTTTGTGACTTTTTTTATTTCTGATTGGCAATCGACTACGAACGTGTATATTGTATTCAGTTCGTCCATAATTGACACCAGTTGTCCACGCTTTACATAGCTTTACAATCATGTTGGCAACAATGGTCACCTTACAAAAAGATAAAGAGAGCCTGTAAGCTTGTTTTATAAAATATTTTAATTTGTACCTTTTTAATCAAAGCCTGGTAGAATTGCCTTTTTAAAAATACAGCAACCACCTTCTCCGAGTGAGAAAACTCTGTTTAAACTTTAATTACTAATTTAGGTGGGTGTACTCTAGAGAGCATTACCCCGTAATGGCTAATTTAATGAACCGAATAGCAACACCTGCATAGAGAACACTGCACAATACCATTACAAGTGGGGAGGTATACAAATATTTTATTGTAAACTCACATTGTAATATTACAGTTTATTAAGAGTCCGTATACGAAATTTTGCCGATGAATACGAAATTGCAAAGGTTCGCTACAGAAATATTATTAGGTTTTTTCCCCTTATTAGACTTAAAAAAATATATATTAATTACTAGCTGTCCCGGCAAACGTTGTTTTGCCATTTAAAGTATTTCTACTTCATCAGTTAATACAAAATCTTACCCTCTCTTTTGTCCCCTAAGAGGGGTGGGGGTGGGGGGGGGAATGTTATACACCAGATGTTAAGTTAAAAAACATAGTTAATAATATTATGAAGTAAGTCCATTAAAGAAAAAAGTTTGATATAAAATCTGACCCCCTCTTTGGTTCTCTTAGAAGGGGTGGGTGGGGGGGTGGGAGATTTTTATACACCAGATGTTGAGTTGGAAGAAGACAAATATATCTGCGAAAACCGTATGCAAATCGGATCAGTAATTTTTATGTTAAAGAAAAAAGTTTGATACAAAATCTGACCCCCTCTTTCATCCCCTTAGAGAGGTGGGGGGAAAAATTTATACACACCAGATGTTAAGTTACAAGAAGACAAATACCTATATCTGCGAAAACTGCATTTAAATCTGATCAGTAGTTTTCGTGTGATAGTGGAACAAACATACAGACAGACAGACAGACAAAAAACTAACCACTACATCGATGTAGTGACACCCCCGCTTATTATTTTTTGAATATCTTTAATGTACGGAATTTTCATTTCTACAGTTTTATTATATATGTATAGATTTATTTATTTATTTATTTATTTATTAGACCTTTAGCTAACCTATTAGTGCCGAAGCATCTATAAAACGTTCAAACGTGTAACTCATTTAATAATATTCAGAAGAACCCCGTGGCGATTGCGCCTAAACCTTTCCACCCTTAATGTGCCTTAAGGGCATTAGTATGGTTTTAGTTAGAAAATGTTTGTATGGGAAAAAAAGGGCTGTTTTAAGGGTTTTTCCGGCAATTGTTCGAATTTTTCTCGCCGTAAAAACCATCTTTGAACTTCAACGAACATTTAAAAAAAAGAATTGGCCAAATTGGTCCAGGCGTTGTTGAGTTATGCGCTTACCAACACATTTTGCGATTCATTTTTATATTTTAGATATAGATTATTAGTATGGATTATGTAATAACAATACTTGATCATTATGTTGCTATGTCGTATCTCGACTATAGAGGTGTAAACTGATTGCTTAATTGAATGACGCAATAATATTATGTGGAAGCCGCAAGGTTCGCGTCTGTCCCGAAGCTAGGACGGGATTACTAGCTGAAGCCATTACTGTACATATTGCGACAAGAGATAGCGTCTACAGATATACCATATAAGCCGATTTAACAGCCCTTATACACATCTGCATGTGCAAACACAGCCGGGCAAATAATGTCGTCTGTTGACTATTCTGCAGCGTAATTAAACTATTGTTTAATTAATTGGTATTATTTGTGTTGTATAGTTTTTTTTCTCGGCAGTTTGTTGTATGAAATATGAAAGCCACACGTTTTCGCAGGACAATTTGAAATGGTACAGAAATAGGTAAATAGGAAAAATTGTCTTTGATTAATATGAAGTCCAAATCTTGGTCAGTATGTTTTTATGTTAGGAACAAGTCTCATACAAATATAGTTATTGTCACTACAAGTGACATTCCGAATATGTCCTGTAGGTTAATTACAGACAAAAAAACCACAGCGGAATATTTTTTTTAATGAAATAAGGGGACAAACGAGCAAATGGCTCACCTGATGGAAAGCAACTTCCGTCGCCCATGGACACTCGCAGCATCAAAGAGCTGCAGGTGTGTTGCCGGCCTTTTAAGAGGGAATAGGGTAATAGGGTAGGGATGGGAAGGGAAGAGAATAGGGGAGGGTAGGGAAGGGAACAGGGTAGGAGATTGGGCCTCCGGTAAACTCACTCACTCGGCGAAACACAGCGCAAGCGCTGTTTCACGCCGGTTTTCTGTGAGAACGTGGTATTTCTCCGGTCGAGCCAGCCCATTCGTGCTGAAGCATGGCTCTCCCACGTATAAATCCTCCTCTTTTTTCGAAGTCGGTTAAAATATACATACATAAGAAGCTGCTAGTCAAATAAATAAGGCAAATTCAGATCTATATTCATAGCAACGTGGACCGAAATGCTTTAAATAGATTTCCAACTAAGTCTTAGAACGAAAACTTTGCTTTTGTTATAACGAAGTCATGGGTCGGCGCATTGTTCCAGTTGTATTAAACTTGAATTTAATGCTTCAAAGGATTACTGTGAAATATGGTCACAACTCACAAGCGAAACGTGAAAACGGATTTGCTGCATTTTGTGTTCGCCATGCTGTTACAATTATAATTTAAATAATGACGAAACAATTAACACTATAAAAATCTGAGTAAATAACATTTTTAGTACAGATATAAAAATAATCTGTATCTGTATCTTGATTATATATAAATTCAGTATATCATATTATCTTGATTCGTATCAAAATAATCTGGGGGCACGGGAGTGCCCCCGCCAAGATGAGCCAAGCGAAGCGCGCAAGGGCACTACCTACCTTTTCTCGAAACGTTTCGTCGCATTTTTGAACCCTCGTAACTTTGGTTTGGATAATGCCCGATACTTAAAATTTTTAGTATATAATGACATGAGTGAGATAATGAAATGTGCAAAGTTAAGTAAGTGAATTTATTGGTCATGCTATGAGCTTTGAACTACTCTTCTATTGTACTTAATAACTTTTATATAAACCGCAACAAAATGGCCAGGCCACCGATTTTGACTAATGTGTAGAGTTTTTAGATTCTTCTCGTGCGGCTGACACATTGTATCAAGTATTTTGCCGCGATTTATGTGTAAAATTAAGGTTTTTAGATTTAGGGCTGAGTGTGTAAGGTTTGAAACTTGGCTCTACATGAGATCTCACTACTTTTTGACACCACGAACTATTATGTTTTCATCTTGGCAGCATTTTTACATGAAAATGTTTTTTGTGGGATATTTATATACAGAATTTCAACACATCTCTATCTAAGCGTAAACATAATGTAACAGTGTGGGTGGCTATAATGCAACTATTTCAAATCTCACCTATTAAGTATTAGCTATGTCCACACTAGGCACTTTCGTCTTCAATTTTCGTCTTCTTCTTTCATTCAACATTCGTTTTGGCGCAATTCAATAATTGAATGCGTCAACGAACGCAACGCCAATATTGTCATTTTTGAAGTTTTGGATACGGTCAGAGGGCATGCGTCGCATGCCCTCTGAGAACGTGTTCTCTGTTGACTGCGATAAAACGCATGCCCTTGATGAACAGAAAAAGGCACAGTGTGGACAAAGCTAGTAGCCACGCAATCTTCATATGGCATGTTTCAATTTTTAAGCTATCGGAGTCTTTTACAAAACTTTGTAAAAGTTGCCGTTAATCTTTAATGATACTATAAGAAAACGCGGAACGCCCACGCCCTCTACGGGAATGAAACATGGGACCTTTCATAAAAAGGAGACACAAATAGGGTAATAACACCCGCCGAGCTAGCGTGACGAGCACGTGACGAGAGACAACTGACAAGCCGACTAAAGAGAATGTTCACACTATACATTCTATTTATGCATCATCATTAACATTAACTAGGTACTACTAACGTCAAAATTGATAGAATCTTTACTACAAGTAAAATACTGAAAACTATTCATAGTTTTGAATTATGATAATATATACAGTCACAAAAATATAATTATTTAAAGACTTAATTTGAGTCAAAGTAATAATTTGAATACTTACTCCTTTTTGTTTTTTACGGGGCTCTATACAGTATGTAACAAAAATAAGTGATAATACTTTAGGGTGTGCACGTGTTCCTTGTAGAGAAATCACTGTGAAAGTAGCAGCTCTGCAAGACGATTTTTTTTGACGTGATAACGTCTTATAATTCGATATGGGGTGCGCGCACGAAAAATATGACAGTTCATGCGGCGTTACCTCGCTCTGAGGCGTTCCATTTACACTCTCAAGTCTTTCAACAACCGTAAGGCCCACCTGGGCCGCGCTCTTTGTTTCGATTATATTACATATTTCGATGACTAACGGCCGTTCCCAATATTTGATCTATCTCTGGTTTTGCCCTACTAGAGATAGGAATAGCTCTCATTAGACATTAGAGACATATATTTTATGTCAATTCAATGCTAGCTGCGATCGGTCGTATGTCAAACCAGAGATAGATTGAATATTGGAAACGGCCGTTAGAGAATACTTTTGTATGAAGAAGTTTGGTTAGTTATGACCTTGATACATTGACCACACTCTGAATAAATAAACAATCTGTGAGCTATTAGTATTATTTCGGCTATTCAAAATTGTGCTCTATTTCCTGCGTGTCAAGGTATGACTTGTGCTTTGTTCGAAGATTTTACTGGATTTCACGAATGTATGTAGCGTTTTGTATTGCGAACATTGAGATGTATGGAGTAGACACCGCAACGCAATGCTTGGTCACATTCAAGAGACGCTATATAGTCGCAGCGCACTTAGCCGGCCGCGAGCTCTTCTGCGCACTTGACGTATGACAATTATAAAAAAACAAAATAAAAGTCACAAAAATGGCTTGGTGTGTCATAAGATATTGTAAAAATAATTCCAAAAACACTTCCAAATGCGACGGCATATCATTTCATCGGTTGGTATTCTTATTTAATTATTTTCAATTAAAATACGAACATTTAATTACTAGGCGAAGATGCGCGCCATTTCGCATTGTCATAGAGTAGTAGATTCAGAGGGGAATGTAGGCAGAATACAGATATCTATGATGAGACGACGATGAATGAAGTATTCACGTAGACGAGTTTTTATTTTGGTAATATAAATACGGTATTACGTGTACATTATACATGCGTACATTATAATTGTATTTATAAATATTTAAGTAATTTAAATAAGGTAAATATGTAGTGGAAAAGAGGAAAAGAAGCTTTTCTTTTTGAAGAAAAGCTTTTATTTAAACAGTGTAACAAGAAAAACATATCCTTAAACAATTTTATTATAAAGTTATAACCTCAATACAATATTATAAGTCTTCGCATGATACCAAAAGCTTTTTGTTGAGTAAATTGATATTATATTTTTTATTTTAATTTTATTAAATTCTGACAGATTTATGTCTCGCGATAAGATTTTATTATCATGCAAGTTGTATAATATACACTGAGGTTATAACTTTAAAGTTAAATTGGTTGAGGAGAAAATTATTTTCTTCTTTTTAGAGTGTTTACATAAAAGCTTTTTTTCAAAAAGTTTGTGATTATAATTTATTTTTGTTTTTAGTTATCTCTGGCTTTTAGTCTCTGAATAGGGTAGACGTAACTTAGTCCAATTCAACCCCGCTAAAACACATGTCTGTGCGTTCACCACGTTCAAGTAAGGCCAAGTTAGCCTCGAAGAATCTTGGTGTTCTTAATAGAGCGAGACAGTAGGTATTTCAGTTCGGACCAACGCCTACAACTCTACAAGGCACAGGTTCGGCCTTATATGGTGCGCCAAAATACCAACTACTCCCTCTGTATCGTATCCAACGATGTACGCTGCCTAATAAGTGCTATTGTGTATTATTGTATGAGTATTGTATTTGAATGAAGGGCCGCTCAAATTGTTGACTGCCATAGTGTTTTAAACTGGCTGGACCTCTTGGAATTGTGCCGAGATGTAGCTTCGCTCTGCATCCTCTATCAGTTGTATCACGGGGAGTGCTCTGAGGACCATCCCATCACCTTGATAAGTGGCGGTCTTGCATTTTTCGCATAGCATATTTTAGGACCATCAAATCAAAGTATGAAATCCTTTCTATCTCAGTTAGCTACCACTTTCAAGATAAAGCAGAAAAATCGCAGATAAAAAAGTTGTTTGCCTCATCAAAATGAAGCTACTCACAAAAAATTAGCTTGTTAGTAATTAAAAAAAAAATGTTCTAGGGCTCCCTCACTATTATCTACTAAAATATTTCTTAATCTTGGTGTATTACGGTATAGTGCGCAGCTCTCAATGCTTGATTCTTCCGGTTTCCGTCAAGTGACATTACAGGTGAATGCTCCCAGTAAGGACCTTCTTCGCTGCTTCGCTTACCTTATAAATCGATTTATATCTTCTACTCAAAGATAGCTGTGGACGGTTCCATTAGACCGAAAAAATATCTTCAAATATTTTCCGCTCTATCCACCGGACTTATCAGATCAGGAATTTTCAAGTTGAACCCGATGTGTGTAAATTTTCAGGAATCCCATTGGATGGCCTAAATTTTGGTTCCTGACATCGAGATAGAACGTAGTCAAAGGTAGATTAATTCGGGCTTTTAAAAAAGATTAGTGCCTACCAAAAATAGCAAAATTCATCGTATTCCGATTAGATGATTTTTTTAAATCTTCATTAATTTTGGAGCATTGTCAAGAAATTTTTAGATAAAGCTATCAGATTGTTCGAAAAAAGAACTAACTACACTAATTAGTTATATTTTCGAACAAACTTATAAATATAAGCACCGATGCTCACAAGCAGAGTATACCGAGATGGGCATCTAACAGCTATAAAAGTAATGATTATTATTATCTTCGAAACACAATATTTTCAGCACCATTCAATAATAATAATTAAAATGAAACTTTAAATCTCCCTCACCAACGTTAATTCACACGTATTCTCCTATACATGAAACAAAAACAATCCACGGTTTTGTTATTAATGGAAGTTGATTAAGATCACCGTATGTGAGGTGAAGTAAATTGAATTCTATTGATTCGTTTTTAAGGTTGATTATTCCTTATTGTTTGCATAAAACTGATCCGCATGGCTTTGATGCAGGTGCGGTGGTCGGTGAAGCGGCTTTGTGAGAATGTACTAGTAGAGAGCTTAAACTTTTTTGCCCGTGTATTGCAGTATTGCGAGGTCCATTATTCAAAATTCAGGTGTAATATTATGTGAATGGCTAAAGTGAACTTGAAAGATACTGAAACAACGATAAGGTGCAATAAAAATAATAGAGTTGCGTTACAATCTTACAATATAATATAGGCCAAGTTAGCCTCGAAGAAGCTTGGTGTTCTTAACAGAGCGAGACAGTACTTCAGTCCGGACCAACGCCTACAACTTTACAAGGCGCAGGTTCGGCCTCATATGGAATATTGTTCTCATCTCTGAGCAGGAGCGCCAAAATACCAACTGCTCCCTCTGGATCGTATCCAACGAAGGGCCGCTCGAATTGTTGACTACCATAGTGTTTCAAACAGCTCGGACCCCTTGGAATTACGCCGAGATGTAGCTTCACTCTGTATCCTCTATCGGTTGTATCACGTGGAGTGCTCTGAGGAATTGTTCGGAATCATACCACCTGCAACTTTTCGCCATCGTCCCACGCGAAAAATATACCATCCTCATCACCTTGATGAGTGGCAGTCTTCTACGGTGCGTTTCTCGCGTAACTTTCTGCCGCGCACTGTAAAACTCTGGAATGAACTGTCACCAGCAGTTTTCCGGACCTATACGACCTGCAAACCTTCAAGAAGAGAGCGTATTCCCTCTTAAAAGGCTGGCAACGCACCTGCAGCTCTTCTGATGTTGCGAGTATCCATGGGCGACGGTAGTTGCTTTCCATCAGGTGACCCGTATGCTGGTTTGCCCCCTCGAAGAAAACATCATGATTTTATTTTTTTAATATTAAAATTTAATAAAAGTTCTCATAAAATTAAATGATAAGGCCTGCTTTTGCCTAGCTTTAATTTTCAGCATGTAGCTTTTATGCCGAAGTTTTTGTGAAGGCTGTTTTAAAATATGTAATTTTTTCGCGTTTAAAATGTCAGCTTTTAAATTTTGAGGCACTTAACCGAATTATTTGGAGGAATGTTATATAGATGAGATGAGTAAGACTCGGACGAAACGTGCAAGCGTAGAGTCACTTGAGCAAACGTAGCAGCCAGTACTCAGTAGGGCATAACACGAGCTCTTCAAAAGAACTAGTTATGACTTGTCTGAGTATATCTATACTACGAGTAATATTATGAAGAAGGAAGATTTTGTTATAATAAAATTAAACATACAATTTTGATAAAGCTCTATTTCTTTCAATTCTTACGCAAGTACCTATAAATATACATTTTACTTCCATTATGAAGTAGGTATTATAATATTTTCTTGACATAATGAAGGTACATTTTGTATTTCACTAAATTCTAGACCAGATTGTTGACGATACGACTCCGTCTAAATAAAATTATTTTTAGAACACCGAAAACCTAAACATTTTTCTCATTGTAAATTAGATCTTGCGTGCAGATTGTAAAGAAAATTGAAATCCCTACTAAATTCATAACAAAGTGTAATGTTAACGACCAAGTGCGTAAATCCCAGTGTAATTATAGCCCTTGGCCGCAAACAATATTAGAGGTGAAGTAAATCTGGGTTGTTACAAACTTTCCGACTACGAGTACGTGTTAAAAAATAACGTGGAACCTTCTGGAGCTTACGAAGATTTGGGTCCGATATTAACAAAGTCTGGTAAAATCTTGGGGATTTGTTCATTGACCGCCGTAATTGTTTTGGTACCACATACGTTTTGATTAAAATTAAGGACATATACGAGTAGGTACATAAAGTTTTTGCTGTTATTGTCGATATTTCATGAATTATGTTATTGTAAATGCATAATAATATATTATATTAAAGGCCCTTCTTCACGTTTGGTCACAGTGGATAGTATCCATACTGATATTTTAAATGTGAAAGCGCCGAACCGATTCTGCTGTTTGGTATGGAGATACTTTGAGTCACGGAGAAATAGTGTACTATTTATCCTGAAAAATGGACGGTTCCCGCGCGATAATGACTTTGAACATGCAAAATCCTAGACGAATATGTCCCTCGACACTGAGATATCGTTTGGTTAGTTTGGTATAATTGGTCCGTTACTGGCGTGGAGGCCGCATTATGCTATTGTGATGCGGTGCGTGCGTGGCAAAGTTTCCAGTAAAGTTTTTTTTTTTTTATCTTTATTTAAAACAGGTGAATCTTTCAACTTCTTTCTCTTTGGCGTCTATGTTTTAGGATTTTGGCGCTACAAGTAGTGCCACAATCCTGAATTTTTGAGATTGGCATGTTATCTCGCTCGGTCGAAAGATCTACCTTTGGGATATTGAAACTTTCATATAAGATTTTCGATTTTTCATGACATGATATGAAAAAAATAAACAGGATGAGTGCGGTAAAGTTTCACCGATCCCATTTGTTATTTACGTCTCAAGAGATCTAATAACAACATTTCCTGCCCGCACTCAGAAATCTGTACTTGCAATATTCCAACAATTTATCGAGATATTTTTAATGTAGTATTAGTTTAGGCCTTAAAATTTAAGAAAATATAATGATGACTCACATTATGATGACATAATATTTATAAATCAAAGAAGGAAGCTTGTGAGAAGATAACATACTCATAAAGTTTTAAAACGTAATATTTTTATACATTATGAATCCATCCCTTTCGTTCGCTACGCATATTACCCTATGGGGTTCATTTATAGCGGTCTATTAAATTATAATTAAGTGGGGTAAACCAATTTGCCAAAAATTGCCAAACAATCAAGTGCCCGCCTCAACCACCTACTGATCCCATTTTATGTAGTCTAGGATGATAATCGAAGGTAGCGTTACTAGCTTCCTAAAATATCCTATTTGGTGCCTCTTATGTCAGGTCTTGTTTACTATCCGAGCTTAGATAAAACCGTGTTTTATAATTAAAAGTAATTTGCCACGTAAAATTGCAGTGCTGAGTAAGGAAACCCCCGGCTGCCTTATTTTAAATGGCTCTAGGGCTGCATTTTTCTCGTCAAATTAACACGTAGCGTTGCGGGGCAGACGCTTGGCAGAGGAATACGGCCACCACTGAGCCAAATAGGTCATTAATTATTTTAATATTTTTGGATCTAGCCGCTGTATAGTGGGGTGATAAATAGAGATTGCATTTTTCCTCCTCCAACGAACTCGTATGATGTGAAATTTTAATGTAAGTAGTGTTATGAATACACATTATTTAATTAAATTACTAGCGTAGAAACGGTGAGGGGAGTTTCAGCTTGTTTTATGAATTTGTAGACCGGCTAAAGTTGTAAAGCTCGCATATATTTCATACACAAGCATACAGACAAGACTACTCTTAAAATTAATTTAATTTTGTAGACTACAGCCGAAAGCTGCTCTTCAAATCTAGATTTTAATTGCGTAGAAAAGTTGTTTTTGTTTGTTGTTGTTCAACTACTAACTATAATTTTTGTAAGCTATTAGTCTAAAGTAGAGATTGTTACAACACGCATCAGACAATTTCCATACAATGTTGGTCTAAAAAAAGCCGTGCGGCTAGACCTAGGATTACTAAAATAACTAGGCCATATTTACAGAACTGAAAAAATATATTATGGACTTAAACTTGTAACTGCATTTTCTGAGTACTTAATGATTTAGTTGGGGGAAAATATTAAGAGCATTACATTTTTTTATTTTTTTTATGAAATAAGGGGGCAAACGAGCAAACGCGTCACCTGATAGAAAGCAACTTCCGTCGCCCATGGACACTCGCAGCATCAGAAGAGCTGCAGGTGCGTTGCCGGCCTTTTAAGAGGGAATAGGGTAATAGGGGAGGGTAGGGATGGGAAGGGAAGGGAATAAGGCAGGGAAGGGAAAGGAATAGGGTAGGTAGGGGATTGGGCCTCCGGTAAACTCACTCACTCGGCGAAACACAGCGCAAGCGCTGTTTCACGCCGGTTTTCTGTGAGAACGTGGTATTTCTCCGGTCGAGCCGGCCCATTCGTGCCGAAGCATGTCTCTCCCACATTTGGAGGGCCTTATATTTTTTAAACTTTAGTTTACATGTCTAACTAAATAAATCTATAGAACAATAGCAATAGGAGGCAATATAACCCTTAAATATAATCATAGAGTATTTTCCTTAGTCTATGATATAATAAACAAATTTTATTCTTTAATTATTTATTACTACTGTAATTTATTACTACTGCAAAGATAGGAAAAAATGATGATGACTAGACGTTTAATAAGCTTCCATCGAAATGTCAAGCCCACGCCATAAATAGATTACCTTCCGTTCAGAAATATGATACTATACGAGCAAAAATAATATAAAGTTTATTAATCTAAGGGCATTTTCCGTACGTTGCTTTTAGTGTGATGAAAGTTGTGCGCAAAGTCCCTCGTGCCGTATAAGTCCATTAAGCAAATGGATGAAACAGAAATGAGAGCTCGTTTTTAATTTTTCGTCATGTAAATGACGTTATAATATGTCCCCAGCTACCTGGCCTGGCCCTCATTATGTAGTTCTTGGTAATATTCATTTATTAAATAAATGGATCGACATTAATTAAAAATAGATGTCATCATCGAGACTTGTGTTTGTATGGCTTTTGAAAAGATTTTCTACGTTGATATACGAGGATCAAAATCCCCATTCTTTATTTTAAGGCAACATTAATGAAGCTTCAGTCGTTCAGTTCAGTACGATTCAGTATTTTCATGAAGAGACTAATGAAAAAAGTTGGGGTTTCTGATTTGGGAACCATCCGTAAACAGCGTTATCTGTACTCATATAATATAATATTTTAGACTGAAGGGTTTGTTTGTTATTTCATTTGATAGGACGCGTTAATCTCAGGGTACTGGGTCAAATAGTAAAATTATTTTTATGTTGGATAGTTCATTTATCGACGAAAGCTTTAGGCTATAAAACAACACGCTGCGACCAATTGGAGCGAAGAAAGAGCGATGAAATGTGAAAAAAAATCCGGAGAAAATTATTATTTGCTAATCTCACTACTAGATTGATTTTTAGGGTCAGATAAGAAGTAGACCACGTGAAGGATCATAGGCTATTTGTGGACCAATTACGCTAAATAAATTATTTAAATACGCGAGCGAAGTCGCGCGGGACGTCTAGTGGTGTATAAAATCTTAGAAAAAATTTTTACGGTACCTCCCCTACACATAAATACGGGCTGATTTTTTTTCACGTCCATCGTGTCGTTGGGTAGTTTTTTAAAATATTATGAGTATTCAAAGATAATTTTCCGATTTAGGGATCCATTTGTGATATATAAAGTTTTAAAGTGGAAAAAATCGATATAGTCTAGTGCCAGTTAAACGGTCGCTTCTGGTAATATGAAAAAAATCACGGGGAAATATGCTGAATTTAAAAGGAAAACTATCACGACTAAGAAGACTTCATGAGTTGTTGTGTAATAGTCGATCAACTAAAAAAATGTATTCGTAGAAGTACAAAAGAACTTTTCGTTCAAAATCCTTTGGACCTAACCTAACTGAGATGATGTTGTTAGTAGTGTAAAACACGTTATAAATGTGCATTCATTGACCATACAGAAATTATCAAAAACTAACGGTACCTACTACGGTACCCTATATTGCGCGTGGCCCGACACGCACTTGGCCGGTTTTAATTTTCTTTGTATAATATGATGGCAATATAGGCTACTTTATTGTCGGAAAATGTAGCGTTCCCGCGAAATACCTTATTTCAGCGGGAGAAGCCGCGTGGAACGACTAGTGATTCACTAAATACTAAAATACTTGCTAGTATGTGAGATTATATTTTTGTGGATCAATAATATTTTGTTTTATGCCACAGTTTAGTGTTTATTATTGTGATTTAGTGTTTAGTTATTCTGTAGGTTGAATCTCACAGTTCATTCTAAAATAACCTTAAAGCCGATATAATGATGTGTCTTGGGAGTCGACCGCGAGTTTTGTAGCAGGGATCGGATGGAATATGAATCCCCTAAGGGTCGATTTTTCAATGCCAAGATAAACAGGATATATCTATGTGCATACTGCATAAAAGGGAAATTTTAAATTTCGAATTGTTGGATAGACATTAGAAAATTTTGAAGTAAGAGGTAACGTACGTAGGTAAAAAGTTTGCCAGACAGTTGGTTGTTGAAATATATCAGTATTTGTCATTGAGATGTATGGAGTTGCTATTGCCAACAAAAAACATGTCGCACTTGAGGAATGCGCGGGGAGGGAGGCGGGGCGTTGATTGCTATAGATTAGTACCGCAGAAGTGACACAGTTTTGTGCCTACACACGGATGAATGCAGAATCTATTTGAGTAAATGGATGAAATAAAAATAAAAAATACTATTTAATAAAATTTATATAATTAAGTTTGGATCTACAGTCCACTATAACCAATTACTTTATTTAAAGTACTTAAATATTTTCAATCCTACTAATATTATAAAGGCGAAAGTATGTGAGTTTGTGAGTTTGTGAGTTTGTATGTCTGTTACTTCTTCACGCTTAAACGACTGAAGCGATTTCGACAAAATTTTACACAGTATCGCATCGTTAGTGCTGAGTTTTAATTCTCCTTTTTAGGAACAAACTAAGTTATCCTATCCTATCCTACTAATATTATAAACGCGAATGTATGTGAGTTTGTGAGTTTCTGAGTTTGTATGTTTGTTACTTCTTCACGCTTAAACGGCTGGAGCGATTTCGACAAAATTTCAAGGAGGTAGCTGACATCCTGGATTAACACATAGGCTACATTTTTAACCGACTTCCGTAACGGAGGAGGTGTTATGTTCATTTTTTTAATTACTTATGTTCAACAATGACTCCGCCGTTTGTTGCTTTTAACGAAGCAGTATCGCATCGTTAGTGCTGAGTTTTAATTCTCCTTTTAAGGAACAAACTAAGTTATTAATTATAAAAGTGAATTTATTCTAACCTAAACTAAACATACAGATATCGAGTATCATTTGATTCATAGGCTTTCGTCCCGTCTCCTATTTGGGGGGCTGTGCCTCCAAGCCCCCTCTCCTAGAAGAGTTGCATAAAACAAAATTCGATTTTCAAAATTTTGCCGTCTCCTACTTGCCCCCCCCCCCCCCAAGCTGCGCCCCCCCCAAATCTGCCCATCATGCTATAGATTAGTACATACTGGTAGTGTTGTTTTTAACGAAACAGTGTAGCGTCATTAGTGATGTGTCTTAATTCTCCTTTTTGGGCACTAACTAAGTTATTTATTATAAAAGTGAATTTATTCGAACCTAAACATACAGATTTCGAATGTCATTTGATTAATTTTCGTCCCATCTTCTACCAAATCCTAGGAGTGCTGCTTATCACAAAACAGTGTCTTCCATCAAACTTCCATCTCTCAGTCATCCAAATTGCAGTTTCCGATGATCAAACTCAATTTATTTTGTCTCTAATACTATTTACCTATTACAACACAATTTAGTTTGCCTAATCACACTTAATTAATCTCGGGTAACACCGCGGGGCACAGCTAGTTAAAATAATAAAATTATTATAATGTTTGCATGTATAATGTACGTAATATTTTAAATATTACCAAATTACAAACTCGTCTGCGTGAGTACTTCATTCATCATCGTCTTATCATAGATCAGTATTCTGCCTACATTCTACTCTGAATCTACTACTCTATGACAATGCAAATGGTGCGCGTCTTCGCCCAGTAATATAATGTTCGTATTTTAATTGAAAATAATTAAATAAGAATGCTAATACCGATGAATTGTTATTCCGTTGCATTTTGAAGTGTTATTGAAATAATTTTTGCAATGTCCTAATCAATAACTAGGCATTTTTGTAACTTTTTTGTGTTTGTTTGATAATGTTGTACGTCTGGAGTGCATAAGAGCTCGCGTGCGACTAAGTGCACTGCGGCTATGTAGCCTATGTTGAATGTGACCAAACATTGCGTTGCGGTGTCAACTCCATACATCTCAATGAGAATACATAACATTATGAATATTATCATTAAATAAAATATCATAAAATAATATCATAAGCATTGAGATGTATGGAGTTGCTATTGCCAACAAAAAACATGTCGCACTTGAGGAATGCGCGGGGAGGGAGGCGGGTCGTTGATTGCTATAGATTAGTACCGCAGAAGTGACACAGTTTCGTGCCTACACTCGAATGAATGCAGAATCCATTTGAGTAAATGGATTAAATAAAAATAAAAAATACTATTTAATAAAATGTATATAATTAAGTTTGGATCTACAGTCCACTATAGCCAATTACTTTGTTTAAAGTACCTACTTAAATATTTTCAATTACAATAATAAAATTATTATAATGTTTGCATGTATAATGTACGTAATATTTAAATATTACCAAAATACAAACTCGTCTACGTGAGTACTTCATTCACCGTCGTCTTAGCATAGATCAGTATTCTGCCTACATTCCACTCTGAATCTACTACTCTATGACAATGCAAATGGCGCGCGTTTTCGCCTAGTAATTTAATGTTCGTATTTTAATTGAAAATAATTGAATAAGAATGCTAATACCGATGAAATGTTATTCCGTTGCATTTTGAAGTGTTACTGAAATAATTTTTGCAATGTCTTAACCCATAACTAGGCATTTTTGTGACTTTTTTGTGTTTGTTTTTTATTGTTGTACATCTGGCGTGTAGAAGAGCTCGCGTGCGACTAAGTGCACTGCGGCTATGTAGCTTATGTTGAATGTGACCAAACATTGCGTTGCGGTGTCAACTCCATACATCTCAATGGTATTTGTCAACATTTTTTACGACATAATATGAAGAAATATTTATTGGCGACCGTATCACTTTGCTTTTTATGAAATACTAGCGACCAGCCCCGGCATCGCGCGGGTATAAAATATATAGCCACTGAAAAAATGATTAAAATCATGATCATGATAGCCTATGATCCTACACGTAGTCTACTTCTTATCTGTGCCAAATAACATAAAAATTGCTCCAGTAGTTCGACTTCGCGAGATAACCCCTTTCAAATAATTTCCCCCGTTTTTTCCACATTCTCCTATTAGTCTTAGCGTGATAAAATATAGCCTGTAGCTTTCCTCAATAAATGGGCTATCTAACACTGAAATAATCATCAAAATTCGTTGCATAGTTTTAAAGATTAAAGGGAACAAAGGGACATGAGGGAAAAAAAGCGACTTTGTTTTATAATAAGTTTAGATATTTGCTGTTTATGAATTCCTTTTGTTAAAATTCTTCTACTTAATATGTCAATATTTGTAATTTTTATTGTTTTTTTACTCAAATTCTGTTCTGTCGACCTTTGATGACACCCTACAAAAGCTTCGTGATCCCCCAGGGGGTTGCGACCCACAGGTTTAAAAAACATTGAAATACATTTATTTACAGAATTATTGTATTTACATGGGAAAAGACCTAATGGCAGACACTTTAAGGAAACATGAAGCATTTGAATGTTATAAAATATATATTTATGAAAATAAAGGATTGATAACTTCTTCCATGTCTTCAGTAACTCTTACAAAATAAAACTATTATAATTATTCTCTGACAAATCAATTGAAAAATATATTATTGGTCTTTTTGTAAACTTAGTCATAAGTACTAATTTAGATGACATCACAAAAAACGAACATCACTAATAGTAGACACCAATATGAACTAATAGTTGATATAGAACATTACATTACATTTTACATTTTTCTTATTATTAGGTCTTTATTTGCCATTTTTCAAAAGATTTCATTTTCTTCATCATAGTAACTACATGCATCAGAAATATTATCCACGTTGTCTCCAGATTCTATTCATTCTTCTTCCATGCTGAAACTATCTTTTCTTTTATTTTAAATTTTCATATTTTTTTCCTAGCAAATTTATTTTCAGTCTTTAGTCTTCATGCTTCTCTTGCCTCTTCTTTTTTTCTTCTTTCTTTTCTCAGCTCTCCTTTTGACTGCTGAAAAACTAAAGCAGTCGATTTTCAGATCAGTATAAGGTCTAATATTTGACACCATGTCCATTTTTCGGTACAGTCGTTCTAAGTTGTTAGTTTGTTAATAGAGTTATATTTTCAGAGAATAGTGATAATAATTGCAGTAGAATAAACTACAACATAACTTTAGTATGTATTGTAAAACTAAAAGATGAGATCCATGTCATATATTAGGTTTTTTTACATTTGCAAGAACTAATAGTAGACATCCTTTATATTGTTAGTGAAAATGGATAAAAAAATCATAAATAAACATTAATTAGTGTTAACAACATGACCATTAATCCAATGAAATCAATAGAAATTACAAAAAATTTTGTTCCCGAAGGCGTCTCTAATATATTTTTTCAATTCAACAGATAGCTTGAGAAGCTTGTAAAATTTACAGTGGTGAGAAATAATTAGAGTAATTCTACGAATAAGGAAACGTAACTCCCATACTAATACAGTTTTAAATTTGGTTCCATTCGAACTGTCATGTAACGTCAGCCTTTATACCTCTCAAGGTCACCTAAATATTTCAAATGTATGAAAAGTGAACCTAAGGTACACTTTTTTGACAAGTATTTTGGAGCATGTTTTTTTGACGGAGTTACTCTTCCTTAATTTTTATTATTCGTAGGAGTAATTCTTATTTTTATGGTGTTTTTGTCATAAGTGTCATCTATTAGTTCAGTGTCTAGCATTAGGTCTTTTCCCTTAATTCTGTAGGTTGCCGATTGGAAAAGTGGTATACCAGTAACCTATAATATAACTTGTTACTTAGGGACCTTATACACGGTAAGATTTATCTGTACGATCCGTCGCATCAAACCGATCGTAACAACGAATCGATGGTGTATGTCAAGATCATTAACGATTTACTTAATCAAATATGAGCGACATTTTTGATGCGATCAATCGTCACGATCGATCGTGACGATCTAAGGTGACGATTGATCGATTGAACGAATCTTACCGTTTAAGGGGCGCTTTAGGACGCCGCGTCGTCTATAACGATCTGCGTCTGCGTCCTAAGTAACAAGACGTTATTATATCTATCTAATCTATCTTACAAATAAAGTATTTCTTCGGTATTTAAAACAAGTACTGAAATTGTTGTGCACTGTCCAAATACTTCATTGCGTAGTATTTAAATTTAATGTAACTCGTTATGATACTAATTTGGCGCATTGTACTATGCGTAACCCACAAACTTGGAACGAAACAAAAAAAATATTATAAGCATCTCAGAACAACAAAATACTGTTTACGATAATTTATTTGTTCTTTTTAAATTTATTTCAACTCTTAAGAAGGGTCCTGTAATTATAAAGAAAGGCTTACACAAAGTCCTGAAAGGGACTTTTATAATAATTACAATAAAATTAAGTTATAAAAGGTAATAAGATTCGGAGCGTTTTCTTCGCGAGTTCTAGAAGGTAAAATATAAATTGCGTTTCGGGTTTCTTAACTTATTTACTTCTTATAAGAGGAAACAAAATATAATTCCACTTCAGGTCAAAAGATAATGGCCTTTGATAACAGTCTGAAAAGCTTTCCGCTGTTTTGTTTTGTTTATCTCCGAGTTTACGTGGACTCCCGAAAAAATTATAACTTACGAGATTAAGTAAGAAGTTTTAATAAATAGCTTTGGGTCGGGCCAGATCTCCACCTCGATCTCATATCGTGTTTGCCAGACATGTTTGTTCGCTATAATGAAAAAATAACAAGAATTTTTGCATTGAATATAACCATCGGTAGCTTATTAATTTCTGCTGAATTCAAGTATTTAGTTACGTACATTTTTTTATCAAATCTCAATAAAGATGATTAATGAAAATATTTTATTAATTTTGCTCGATTTGAGAATATTTTAATAACGCAATAATTTTTATTAGAATCTGAACAAAGAGGATTGATCAAATTAATTTTATTAGTTTAACATGCTTATATATTTATTATATATGTAGCTAATATGAATTCTCAAATTGAAACGAATACTATAATATTATGTTCAATAATGCTTAACTAACTTTTGTTACAGAAAATTAGATAAAGACGTATTCATTTAAATTAAATTTGTATGCTGAAACTCCGCGGTTATTGTAATAATTTTATTAAAACTTTGCCTGTGAGTTTAAAAGTAATCCCCAAGCTTGTTAATGAACGAGACAGATTTTTAATTAATAGCACAGTCCTTGCAGGGCCCTCCAATATTTTAATGGTACAAAGAATCAACTGCTCTCTATCATGGTGTATTTTTGAGTTTCATTTTATTCATGCAGCTTTGAGGGCTTTTCAAAATAATGATTTATGTTAAAGGATGTGAGTCCCAAATTAACATCTCAAGCATGCCTTACTCAAAATATTAATTAGGCTTTTTGTATGTATGAAATATATAAAAATAAACGTGTATACTGTATAGCAATTGTCTGTATTGCTATATTATAAGTGTGTTTTATTTGCAGATATTATGTACTTACTATAGATATTATATATTTTATTACCAGTATACAATAATAACGCATAAGCTATAATTATATAATTTGGGTAATAATTCTCATTACCGATGGAATTTCACAATGTTATGCCTGATTTCATCAGCTAATTAAGTTGAGCCGATATTTAGTGAACAATTTTAAATAGCGGGCTCGTGTTATCCCATGTAATTACACGATTTGATAAGATTGGATTGATTTAATTCGAATAGCGATTATAACATAATTTTGTAACTCATAATCGCACAAAAGCCCCCGCAATTACTCGGAGCGCGCGAACCGAACGCGATACAAACTCGCCTCTATATAATTTTCATATTTTATCGCTTGTGATTTCACACATTGGCGAATAGTTTCGAAACTAAGCTGGCAACGAGCATCAAAAGATTATTATGCAAAATTTAAGCCAAAACCTAACCAACTGCGTGTCGTTTTGAATTCCGGAAACGTTTTATTTACGAACGACGTTGTGGACAATAATTCGACGTAATTCGAAAGTTTGTTTTTGTGAAAAAAAAAACCTGATTAAAGTTTACCATTATCTTTAAGATGAAAATTTAATAGAAAGGAAACACGTTCGAATCATTGTTTACATATTCTCATCTTAAAAATGTAACATACTTTGGAATTTGACTTCCGAGGAAAAATATAGGTAGAGATAAAAAAAAATGAAATCTTCTCTTATATATAAAATTCTCGTGTCACAATGTTAGTCCACGACCTCCTCCGAAACGACTTTACTGATTTTTACCAAATTTTATATGCATATTCAGTAGTTCTGAGAATCGGTTATACACGGTACTTTATATATTGATAAGTGCATTTGTTGAATAAATAGTAGTAAATTATTACAACCTGAGACTGACGGCGACCATTGTTTGTGCGACGGGATAGCGATCGACGTTGCCATGGTGATATACTTATTTAGTCACTTCAATAAAATAATATGGCAAATATATTATGGCAAAGCAACGTTTGCCGGGACAGCTAGTGATTTTATAAAACAATATTTCATGACTATCTTATCTCTTCTATTATTGCAAGTTGCAACTATCTTCACACACAGCTTTGGAGATCCGGTGCTGGCTACCTCGTATAGCCCTGAATATTTTTGGAAATTTCTCGGAGCTCGCGCGTAGTCTCGCTCGTATAAAATTATAAGTTGTCATCATTTTCTGCAATTATTTCGTTCATGTAGGTATCTAACCCCTTTTTTTTAAGATTTTTAATATTTTATTACGATGCGCCTAGGCAAGTCAAAGAAAATTAAGTGACGGGTAATGCTGAGACCTAAAATGGTTAGTTAATATTATATACTTTGATCGGTAAAACCAGTAATGATGCTGCATAATATTATTATTATTATTAAACTTGGGTATTATTTCACTTGTATGTAATTGCATATCATGAAGTTCACCATATCATGGTTACGTCCAAAGTACACTGTACATGCAGTTCAAACTCACTTTTTGTTGAAATAAAGAAATATAATATTATACTCTACAAAATTATTGAGTTTTCATTCTCAGGGACACATCGACATTCGTCTGTTAATAAATAAAAAGCTAGTAATTACTAAGGATGGGTTGCACCAGAGGCGTGGTTAAAGTTAAAGTTACAGTTAAAGTCATGGTTATAGTTAAGGCTAACTTAACTTTAACCTTAACTTTGAACACAGTTTGACAGAATAAATGTCTGTTGCGTTTATTTTTTTATTAAAGCTAGTACAGTTTATGGGATTGAGAGTATAAAAAATTGAATTATCCGTAAAAATCGTCAGGAAAAATATTTGTTATATTCAACACTGCCATATTAAATTTTCACGAAAAAAAATTGATAAGTATGAGTGGTTATGGTTATCGTCAAATATGGCGTCCTTAACTAAAGATTTGACATTTTGCACTGTAGTTATAGTTAAAGTTACAGTTATAGTTAAAGTAAGTTGGTGCAACCCGCCCTAAACGTAACATAAAGCAGTGACAAAAATGGCGCAGCTGTCAAATCCACCACGCTTATTAATAGATGAAAGGTAGACTAATTGGTTTGTCGACCGCGCCTATATTGTCACCTTGTCACTAAATTATTGCCCAATTGTAACTCAACCTAAATTAAATTTGGGCGGAAAAATGTAGCGCAAACAAAGATATCCGCAGCAAACTAATTACTAGCTATAGCTTTAGATTTTAGCTCCCTTATATCTACATTCAACACTATGAACATTGCAATGCTCATCAATTAATATGGAAAAATAGTTATAACATAATTTGAGCAAACGGGTCACCTGATGGGAAGCAACTAATGGCTGGTTTACACGTATTAAGTAGATAAATAGTAACTAAATTCTAATTGTCATCTAGCTTAGGACTCACTAAATTTTAACTTGCTACTTGCTACTAAATTTTGTGTTTACACGCAATTAACAACTTAAAATTAAATTAAAATTTAGTTAATTACTTATCTACTTAATACGTGTAAACCAGACCTTAGTGCCGCCAATGGACACTCGCAACATCAGAAGGGTCGCAGATGCGTTGCCAGCCTTTAATATTGAATAAATATTTGTTTTTATTAAAGTCTTAAAGAAATTAACCTAAAATTTTTCCTTAGAAAAGAAAATTTATTTCCGTGCACCGTTAACCGTAAATTATTATTGTTTCTTTATTGCTTTTGCGATAATTATGTTAAAACATTGCTCGGTAAACGCTCGTTATTTGATTTACGCTCAACGCACGCCAAATAATTATAAAATTACGGTTATGATTATTTACCCGAAACCAAACACGCCATACATCTTGTAAATTACCAGTCAATTACATTTGGTTTATCTGAAATTATGCGGGTAGTATAATAAATAACAATTATTACTGTAACGATCACATCCATACTTCCATACTAATATTATAAATGCGAAAGTGTGTTTGTCTGTCTCTTTGTCTGATTGTCTGTCTGTTACCTCTTCACTCAAACCACTCAACCGATTTTGCTGAAATTTGGCATGAAGAGTTTGAGTCCCGGGAAAGGGCATAGGATACTTTTTGTCCCGGAAAAAATGTACGGTTCCATCGCGATAAACGAGTTTTGGCGCAACGGAGTTGCGGGCGTCATCTAGTTCAATTATATTTTCAATGAGACAATCTTGAATATTTACATTACATAAAAAGTAATTTTATAAAATTTCGTATATGTAGGCAAAACCGGGTTAGAACAATTACTTAGGTAGGTTCTGTTTTCTGTACTGTATAATGTGTATTTTTGAGTAGGTAGGTGTTTTTGTAAATACCGAGCAAAGCTTGGTATCCTAAAAATTATAATATTAATTGCCTCAGAAGGCAGACTCTATAGTTAAATAATTTATATAAAAATGCCTTCGCAAATACAAAAATTAATCATATAAAATCATAAATTATATAGACTTTAATGAGAAATAAATAAGGTAGGATATAATATGATTGATTCCATGAATTTTGAAAGCGGCTTCACTCCAAATGTTTAATATTGTTCGAAATCAACGGTATTTTTTGCAAAGGGAATATTACGCAATGGTCGCAGAGGGCGCTACAAGCACATACAGTAAATAATCTGACTAAAATTCGACATGTTGCACACATCATATCAGAATATTGACAGAAATGTTATCTAATGTCGAACAAAACTTTTGATTTGCTGTCTGTACTGGTACTGTCGCCGTTAAAGCATTGCAGGCCTTTACTGTTGCTATATAGGAATATCTTATTAATCCTTCGATCGTGGATTCTTAGAAATCTATTGTTATTCTATTGTGTTTCGCTCACCGGTGAGCTTAAAGAGCTTAATGGGTTAAACTACTGGTAAAGGCTGATGAAGAAACATGAGTTGTAAGCATTCGATGATGATGTAAAGCATAATTCGAATAGGTGTATCTTGGCGTCCAACAGGAATTTATTGGAGCGAACTAGATAACAATTTGTGCGGCGCGCGCTAAACATACCAACTATTTTCAATCCTATTTGGATCAATATTTAGCGCCTTATATTGTATTCCGTGTGAAATCCCCGTTTGCAGTTTGCTTCAAATTGGTCTCATGTACGTGTGGAGCGGGGAGTCTCCAACCAATTTGGTATAGCAATCAACTGTGGTTAATACGGCAGTGCGATCGTGTCTAGTTACTAGCTATAACACCCTGTTGATTGTATACACGGTCTAATTTGTTCTTGTTCATTTCGTATTCTGTGGCTCATTAAGTACTTCGATAACGGGTCGTTATTTCGTGGTTATATGACATCACTAGCTGACGCCTGCAACTCCGTTGTGCCAAAACTCGTTAATCGTGCGGGAACCGTACATTTTTCCGGGACAAAAAGTATCCTATGTCCTTTCCCGGGACTCAAAGTATCTCCATGCCAAATTTCAGCAAAATCGGTTCAGCGGTTTGAGCGTGAAGAGGTAACAGACAAACAGACAGACAGACAGACAGACACACTTTCGCATTTATAATATTAAGTAAGTATGGATAATATGGATTCACAATCAGCGTGACATAATGTGGTAGGTATAATCAAAATATTATAGACTTTCAGAAGTACATACTTGCTCCGTTGCTAATACGATATGTTACTACAATGCTTTGATACTAGAGTGCAGCACCAGCCTATGCTGGTGAACACTAAACAAGAAATTTTGTTCGACGTTTGACAACGTTTAGTGTCAATATTCTGATATGACTTGTGCTACATGTAGGATTTTGGTCGGATTTTTACTGTGGCTAGTAGCGCGCTCTACTCCGACCCATGCGTATTCCCATTGAAAGTATGGTTTGACAACTCTTAGCCTAAAAGAAAGGACAAGTCATACGGAGCCAAATCTCACGTTTTTACGTACACAAGGTTAGAAAACACATTATATAAAACAGTGTCCACAGTGGACCACAGTACAATGTATCACCAATGCACTGACAAGGTATCACTTATCGCTGTTAATAAAACCGCAAGTTATATCACGTCTTCTTTGTCCATAGCTACTCGTATAATATTATGAAACAAAAGATAAATGTTGTCTGTCTCATCCCTGTCCAGGTCTATAATCCCTCATACCCTCATCTCGCATCGGCTTCTATCAAATATTCACAAACATTATAGATTTTGACGTGATTTTAAAATCGTTTCATGAAAAGCAAAAATATATAAATTTGTACATTTATTTTATCGTTAATACTTTGTGTCTCATTACCAAGAATACGCCTGTATTATATATCCTCAGTATCACCTTAAAGGTTGGTTGGTAGAGAATGCCACAAGGCATTGAGCCCGCCTTTGTAAATTGCATAAAGTGTGCATAAGTAAGTAAATAAAAACGAACCTTTTACGAATACAAGAGCAGAACCCTGATTGTATACTATTACAATGGAACACTAATGCAGCTACGTTCTTAGTTCGATCCAGTTCACATAAAAGTAAGTGATTTCATGAAATATTTTATCTATATTTTTAAATATAATAAATATAAAAAATTTAATTTTCGTTAACGTCATTTAGTTTTTTCTAAAAAGTAAAAATTACCGTACTTATTATTATAAAACAACTTTAATGTAGGCAATGCCTATATTAAAGGTACGAGTACCTATATTAAATACGAAATGAAAGGTTTTTATTATATTTTTGCATTTTGGGCTTATAAAATATTATCATGAATGCATTGTCCTATTTGACATTTAAAAATTTACAGAACTAACATTATTACATTCTGTGATAAAATTTTGGAGCACACGGAGTTGATAAAGTTTAATAGTTTTACTACGTTTATAATAAAGGTTCTGACCCAAAATACTGGTATTTTGCTATCTATGAAAAGTTTGTATCATATCAGGAATCTACGTTACGTTATATAGTTGGTATTGTAAAACATCTTTTTTGGAGATATAAGTATTATGTAAGTACTAGGTATTCATAAAATGGAAAGTTTTCCAAGCGTTTTCAATGATTCGACCCTTTGGCATGAGATGGCGCTATATAGCACGAATCAGATTTAAAAGGTATTTATATATAAGCAATAATTTGAATATCTTTAATTGTCATTATTATTTGATACTCAAATTTTATTTTGTTTAAATCACATTTTCAGATATAAAAAAAGGGTGTCAGCTCCGACGCACGACTGGAGTTTACTCCTTAAGTATGGCAGAAAGGGGTGTAGATAATATTGCCGGAACATCTGATTTCATATGATATTAATCTTTTTTCAGTTGAATAAACTCTTTTTGCGTATGGTTAGATACTCGTAACTCAAAATTCTCATACATACGTAATACCAAAATCATTTTGTCATACGAAAATATTTAACATGTTTGAGTTATTTTTCGGCTTAAAATAGTAATTACCTAGGTTCCTGAACAAAAATTAACTTCAAAATATTTAAACTTAAAAAAAAATAATTGTGTATAATTTTTTTTTACTAAATTTACTACTAAATATTTAAACACTAAAAATAAAGTAAAATACTAAAAAATATATAAATAAATAGTTAATTTACTACTAAATAATATTTTAATACTAAAAATATTTTTTAGAGTTGAAATATTTTGTAGTAAATTTAATATTTATTTATATATTTTTTAGTGTTTTACTCTTTTAGTGTTTAAATATTTGAAGTTAATTTTTATACAGGAACCTAGGTAATTACTATTTTAAGCTGAAAAATAACTCAAACATGTTAAATATTTTCGTATGAGAAAATTATTTTGGTATGTGAATTTCGAGTTACGAGTAAGTATCTAACCATACGCAAAAAGAGTTTATTCAACTGAAAAAAGATTAATATAATATGAAATCAGATGTTCCGGCAATATTATCTACACCCCTTTCTGCCATAGTTATTTCAAAATATTTTTTCTCAATTCTAAGGCCAGAATCGAATAGAGGAGAAAAATCCAGGAAGATCAAGCCGAAGAAACTCATATTCAGGACAAATAGTTGCCGAGTTACAAGCATTCAAGCTTTGACATTGACAGCTCGGCAACTGTCAAACGTCGAACAAAAACGGCCATAACTCAGCTTCCAATAGGCCTAGAGGAACGGGGTTTCTTCTAACCTCAAAGGCAACACCTCGGCTACCCCCTCCCTGAATTTGAAATAATTATATTATTATATAATTATATTATTATATTATTTTATATACTTAATATTATATTCCGATAGGTATATTACCTTTATGGTCTTAATACACTCACAGCCAAATTAGAAAGTTTCCGTCGTCCAAAAATGTGACACATTTTCGTTACTTGTTAGTAGGTTTTACCCCTCGGATTTTTCTCATACCGGGCGCCTTATATATGAAAATCGATTCTTAAGGAGTAAACTCCAAAAAACATATTTTTATTGCTTTACTAGCTGTCCCGGCAAACGTTGTTTTGCCATATAAATAATTTTTGGTATGAAAAATAGATGTTGGCCGATTCTCAGACCTACTCAATATGCTCACAAAATTTCATGAGAATCGGTCAAGCCGTTTCGGAGGAGTATGGCAACGAAAACTGTGACACGAGAATTTTATATATTAGATTGTTGACAACATTTTAGTTTTGCTACATACAAGTAATTCTTATCCTACTTTTGCAGCATAAAATGATTATAGTAATATTTCCTATACTGTACATAAATTAGATAATTTGCGTGAATTCACAATAATGTCTATCACCGGGTCTGTGGGGCCCGGTGCGCGGGGTGAGGTATTTAATAGTGCGTACTGCGGGTTAATTGATATTGCGGTTTGTAGATAACGTCATTCTACCGTCATCACCGCTGTTTTATGGACCCCTGGTATTACATATCTGGACACGCGGTAGCGTGTCAAGCCAAGTTCCAGCATAACAGAATGGCGAGCAGCACCGTGTGTAATATTACACGAACCATTTGCAGGTACTTTTGACCCTCTCATAATTCCGAAACTATTTGACATAAACGTTTCAAATTTGGCTCTTATAATGAGACTTGCAAGATAACTATATGCTCTAAATTTCATAAGCACAGCTCAAACGGTTATTAAAATATTAACGTCCGAAAATCTACAATTTTATCACTGACTGACTGACCTATAGATCAAAATTCTAACCCACTTCCAGATGACCTAGAAGGCTGAAATTTGGAATCCAGCTCGGCAATTGTGTGAAAGCGTGAGGAAAAATCAGAAAACAAAAAAAAATTGGTCAAGTGCGAGTCGGATAGAGCCAAACTAGGCAAAAATTGTGTTTTTTGTATGGAGACCCCCCTTAAATATTTATTTTATTTTACTTTTATTATAAATTATGAAAATAAAAATATAATTAAAGAGTTTTTTGAAATTTTCAAGTATCTACCGGCTGCCATTATTGATTTTGAGCAAAAAAGGCCAAAAAAAATTACATTTATTGTATGGGAGCTCTCCGTAAATATTTATTTGTGAAGTGAAAAAACTT
The DNA here is from genome assembly GCA_905333045.1 of Lysandra bellargus. Taxonomy (NCBI): domain Eukaryota; kingdom Metazoa; phylum Arthropoda; class Insecta; order Lepidoptera; family Lycaenidae; genus Lysandra; species Lysandra bellargus. The sequence continues at coordinate 9,083,454 of HG995326.1, forward strand.
TAGGAAATTAATAGAAGGTGACTTTATGAAGTATGTCTGTCTGTTACCTCTTCAAGCCCAAATTGTTTGTACCGATTGTTCTTAAATTTGGTATGGAGATATAGTTTGAGTCCCGGGAATAGACATAGAATTCTTTTAATACGTCTGTCCGTCTGTCCGTCCGTCTGTCCGTCTGTCCGTCCGTCTGTCCGTCTGTCCGTCTGTCCGTCTGTCTGTCTGTTAGACAGCTATAATAATAGCTTCTTTACTTCCGCACAATAAGCTGTACCCTATAGTTGATGGTTGGAAATACACTTGTGTTATACCGTATTATTCCAATGCCTCCTGATGGTAGCTGCTTTTTCGATTCGCTTGAATTTTCTTTGTTTTATTCGTCTGATACTCAACAAGGCTTGGGAGCTATTTCCCCACTTCCTGATTAGTTTCAGATAGGCTATCCACAACTTATCTGACAGATGAAGCATCTGTCAGTTAAGTTTCAGATAGGCTATCCACAATAATTGTGGATACTTCATCTATCAGATAAATTATTTATCTGATAGATGAAGTATCTGCCAGATAAGTTGCGGATAGCATATCCGATACTCGTCGGGAAGTGGTGAAATAACACCTTAAGATCCCGGGATACCCTCGAAATTCTCATACATACCTAATACCAAAATCATTTTGTCATAGGAAAATATTTAACATGTTTGAGTTATTTTTCAGTTTAAAATAGTAATTACCTAGGTTCCTGAACAAAAATTAACTTCAAAATATTTAAACACTAAATATTAAATTTAAATTTAAATTATTAATAATTTAAACACCAAAAAATAGAGTAAAACACTAAAAAATATATAAATAAATAGTAAATTTACTACAAAATATTTTAATACCAAAAAATATTTTTTAGAGTTGAAATATTTTGTAGTAAATTTAATATTTATTTATATATTTTTTAGTGCTTTACTCTATTTTTTAGTGTTTAAATATTTAGTAGTAAATTTAGTAAAAAAAAAATTTACACAAAAAAATTTTTTTTAGTGTTCAAATATTTTGAAGTTAATTTTTGTTCAGGAACCTAGGTAATTACTATTTTAAGCTGAAAAATAACTCAAACATGTTAAATATTTTCGTATGACAAAATGATTTTGGTATTACGTATGTATGAGAATTTCGAGGGTAGCCCGGCCCCTTAAGGTTGCGATTGAATATAGTCGAACATTATGTATGTTTGAACTGGGAAGATTAAGATGTCTACTGTCTAACCTTGCTCGGAAAGTTTCCTTTACAAAAAGTAATGATATCCCACCAAAAACATAAAATATGTAAAAATTGAAAGCCAAGTTCCATACAAACATTATTCTTGTCTATGGACTTAGCCGTAAAAAGGATGGAGATCTAAATGAGTGCCAAGTTCCATGGAAAATCGAAATATGTATGTATAGGAACCAAATAACATTATGAACAAATAATAGTCTATTTCTTTGCTTTATTGAATGTCTATAACAATTAATGTTATTTAAATAATTTAAGATCTTAATAGATTAGATTAGATTCTACTTGGCTAGTTTTCATCAGAATTAAAATGTTCAATAACTTTATGAAATGACTGATGTAATGAAAACTGGCCAAGTTAGATCTAATCTAGTTTATGATCTCAAATTATTTAAATAACATTAATTGTTATACATATTCAATAAAGCAAAGAAATAGACTCTATTATTTGTTCATAATGTTATTTGGTTCCTATACATACATATTTCGATTTTCCATGGAACTTGGCACTCATTTAGATCTCCATCCTTTTTACGGCTAAGTCCATAGACAAGAATAATGTTTGTATGGAACTTGGCTTTCAATTTTTACATATTTTATGTTTTTGGTGGGATTAATATTATCAGAGCGAGATAGCAAGACGCAAGGTCCACCATAAATTGTAAGTTTTTATTATTTAAGAATTCAAGGCTCTTTGGCTTTTTTTTAATCTAGACTACGACTGAAATAAGTTAGGAAAGTTTAAAGATAGCAACACACTTTTTGTGTCTTGTGAAAACTTGTGTACTAGTATTTTCTCCCTACAATAATATACAATATAACAAGCTCTGTAAATTTGATTTTTTAAATGTTTTAAAGAAAATATAAAGAGCATTTTCACCATCATTAATGGAAAAAAGAAAACGAAACGTTATTAAATTATGTCCCCACCCTGATAGGTAGACAAGCTCCATGATTTTTTTACTCGCAATCCCCCGTGTATCTTCCATGATAATACAATAATACATTAACGTCGGGAGGAATCTGAAAGGCCGAGTGCGGTGGCGTCTTTTATATTCTGCGAGTCTCTCCCCAGACGTGCAAATTGTTCTTTGTAATATCCCCCGAAGTTATCCGAAGCGACCGGCATAATTATAAAATACTCTAGTTACGAGCCGCCGCACCTGTTTCTAATATTAATTTAAAGTTATGTTCAAAAATTTCATAATTTGCAAAATTACACTTCTTTTCTTTTGATATACGATTAATGGAAGGCCGATTAAGGAAAATGTTCCGGAAATTTTACATAAAATGTGTTTGGTTTTTTAATTAATTTACGAACGACTTACACGAAGTTACGATGTGATTTAGGATGTGATTATAATCATTTGAGTTTATGAACGAAATAAATTGAGCTGAGAAATAATAATATATGATTGTACAGGTACATCATAATATATTTTATTCGTTGAAAGTAACAGTAAGTAATTTTTGTCATTATTATGAACCTATAAACCAGCAGTAATCTGCAGTTGGGTATGATGGTATGTGATTCAAAATATATAATACAAGTCCTACCACAAATTTAAATTTCGTACGAACTCCATTATAAATTTTATAATATTCAAGAACTAAAGTAATATTCAAAAAGCTGGAAAGATTTTCCAGTGAATTCCATTTTATTAGGCAAAAGTTCAAGATCAAATTATGTCATGTGAAAAGTTGTTAGCTCATTCCGAAAGTGTTGTAATACAATTTTTATAGATCCCTCATCTTTCTGCAATGCGAACAGAGTTGGCAGGGAGCCCGGAAGCTGGATTTACACCGAACTGCTCATATATTTTTTGGGGTGGCTGAGAGTTGTGAATATTTTGCGAAGTCTGCCAATATAAACATAAACGTTCTCTACGTTGATTGGATGTTATGAAAAAAATATTTTATCTTATTACTCGCCAAAATCAACTCGCCAAGATGAATAAAGTTTTACGACGGAGAAATATTTGTTTTGTACTCGCCGAGTTAAACGAGTAATTCTCTCATGCGATTGTTCATGGTTCTGTGCCTAACAATATATCTAAGGCTAATAAAATAGAACTTTTGATATTATGTAAATTGTTGAAGATATAAAGCTGCGCGTGTGGTGCGAAAGAAGTGGATTTCGTTTTCATTGGCGTTACCGTATAACTTATAAGGCAGCGTTTCCACCAGAGCTGAGCGGAGCTGTGTTGCGAGAAATGTGTTTTTGCGAACTAATAGCATCGCTGCGCTGAGCGATGTCATAAAGCGATTTTATTGGTTGCCCCGTGTATTATATTTCTCTATGTTATTGGTTTTCAACAACACATCCCTCGCAAAACAGCTCCGCTCAGCTCTGGTGAAAACGCATCGCCGCATCCTTCGATCGCGGATTCTTAAAAACCTATTGTTTACGCGGTCGAATTCGACCGATTGGGAGTTGATAGGTTAAATATCGTTTTCACTACCATCAATAACGTTTCGTAACACCTCGTGTCTGTGGAATAACGTTCAGCGTTTCTTACACACGTATAATTACGCCTAGTTTCCGAATCGTCTACAAATTATGATAAACGCCCGTATCATTACTACTTCCCATAACCTAGTTTCGTCAAAGCTCCCATCGTTAATAATAATAATTGTTATTAGCTGGTGTCGTAGCCGTAGCACCCTCCTAATTTGTTACGACGGAATTGTCCTACTTACAAAAAACTAGTTTACTACTTGATTACGGTAAACGTATCGTCGAAATTCAACCTCAGATAAAAAATGTATTAAATACGCCATTATAAATAAAACCTCAAAAGTCCCCGGCGATCCTCCTTGTGCAAAAATTATTATTCAAGGTCAAATGTATGAAAATGATGTTTTTCCCGTTTTTTTTCCAAACTGTACATTTTATCGTAAAAATAGATATAGTAAGAGTGTAGAATGTAGATCATAGAATTCTCACGAAAAATATTCAGACACTTTTTTCAAACGACTTACAATTTTTTACGGGTTTAAAGTTTGGGAAAATCATACTTATACTTATATTATAAAGTTAAAAAAAAATGTGGAACTGCTAGTTTGAATTGAAAAATACGTTTTGCGCTGGATAGTCTTTTTTATTGAGGAAGACTTGAGCCGCATAACATCACGTTGCCACCAATAGGGGCAAAGAAACAGAGGAAAATGTGGAAAATTATTTGAAAGAGCTTATCTCACAAACTGCTGAAGTATTTTTTACGTTATTTGGCACAAATATAAAGTAGACCACGTGGAGGGACATAGGCTATTTTGTTTTTCGGAAAAATGTACGGTTTCTGTGAAATACATAATTAACAGGGCAGAGCGGAACTTCTTGTACTACAGCCAAACATACTTCTGCGTGACTTATTACCGCTACGAAATCTTATCTTTTCGAGTCGCGAAGAGCAACAGTACGCTTGCAAGGCACTCAGAAGTATGTCAGGCCAAGAACATGTCAAACAACCCTAGTATGTAGTACCAGACGTTAAACGTGTCTCCACCCGCGTTTATTAAAATTCGCGTTTATATAAATTAAATAATATAAAAATTGCTTTAGCAGTTCGTGAGATAAGCCCTTTCAAATGAGTTTCTCCGTTTTTTTCACATCTTCATCTATTTCTTCCCTCCTATTGGTCGCAGGATGATGTTTAAATATAGCCTAAAGCCTTCTTCGATATCTAAGACTATCCAACACAAAAATAATTTTCCAATTCGAACCAGTAGTTCTACAAATTCTTCAGCCTTATAATATAAGTACATAGATATGATTTTCCCAACTATAAGCCTACTATTTATAACGAATGGTAAGTCGTACGAAAAAAAGTGTTAAGATATTTTTTGTAGGGAATTCTATGATCTACACTCTTGTCCTACCTATTTTTATGATATAATGTACCGTTTCAAAAATAAAAAGAAAAAATCTCATTTTCTTACATTTGACCTTGAATAAAAATTTTCACACAAGGAGGATCGCCGGGGACTTTTGAGGTTTTATTTATAATGGTATATTTAATGTCTCTACCAATTTTCAGCTCTATGCGAATTATTCCAAGGTCAAATGTTTATTTTTCCTGGGGTACTAGGATTCAATAAAAAAACTAAATCTATTTTCAATTTGACAAGTGACGACGGACTTCAACCATTTTATGATGTTCGTATGTATAGGCTTGTCCCTAGTGTGTGTGTTGTAGTGTGTGTAATGTTTTATTTGCTAAAAAAATGTATAAAAGCATAATTTCAAAATAATATTAGCTCGATGCACTCTTTCACCATATTATGAACTACAACTGTGCGAAATTTTATGCACCCACGTTTCCCCATTTCTCGTAAAAAGGGTTAGAAAGTTTACACCTCGCGTATTAATATTATAATTTACTTCTTTATTGACTGTTGCTGTTGTATTTTTTGTACTAAACCATTTACTAAACACTAATTTTTAAATTAAATTTAAAATAAAATTACATATTTTGCCACGATAAAAAAACTAATTACTCAAACTATATTGTTATTAGTACTAAGTATCCGTAAATAATTTTATAGATTGCTAGACTAGTAACTAATGTAACTCGCTTACTGTAGCAAAGACCAGACTATAATATGCTTTGTAAGCTGCCGGGCTTATTACTGTGCAGGAAGTTCGATGTGGGCGAATCCCTACCTTACTCCAGCACTTCAAGTTTGATCGGTATTTAAACTATAAAAGGGTATCGGCTATCTTGTTGTTAATTAAAAGAGGCCAATAGTTGGCTCGTTATTCCATCGTGTTCCAATACAACTTTATGAAGTGATTTTTTATGTTTGAGCTACAATAATTGTATAAAAGATTATGTTTTTTTATTTTTATTTCTGAATAAATTGAAATCAAAATATTATGATTTCAGAACGTCCTACGTATTAGCTACCACTGTTTCGGGAACTAATGCAATTGTAGGATTATGTATGGGTAAATGTGCGGGTGTCAGCAGTTTTGTGTTCGTAACGGCGCGCGACGGGCAGTCGCTACTCAGATACTCACGTGCGTGAGGTCTTTGCGGTAAGTAAGAGTGTTAGTTTCGGTATAATAAAAGGTCCAGTTTAATGTAGATTACTTATTTTATCGTTGCAACCAGGAGATTAAGTATAAGTAACTAGCAAGACTTCCGCAGACAGACGCAAGAAAACTATATTATGTCCACCTTAAGTTTGGTTACGATGCGTTTTTATGTTAACACTGTTTTTAATACGTGGTAGTTTAAAATAAAAATAAATAATATAAAAATTAATGTAAGCGTGACATGGACATTAAAAAACGAATCCTCGTCAAAAAATATAAATCCTTCTAAAAACTGGCTTTTACCAATATGTGGTCCACGTGTCAATCAGGCCAGATCCAAAGAGAAATTCTAAATTAAAACTAGCTGTTGGCCGCGACTTCGTCCGCGTTAGTATACTAATCCCATCCCAAGTATTATTTATTGTACAAAAATATTCAATGTACAGAATTGACTTTCCTACGATTTTTATTATTTTATTAAGATGTTCCGCGCGGCTTCGCTTGCGTAATTCAGGAATTTCACGCAACCGTACATAGCCTATGTCCCTTCACATGGTCTATTCTTCATGTTTGCCAAATAACATGAAAATTGCTCCAGGCCATTTAGCCGATACTTTTTCGTTTTCGCTTCGTTATAGAATCGCCGATCAAAATGTATGGAATTGACATAAGACGAGTCGAACGTCAACGTCATATTAACGAACGCTTATGTCAATTCCATACATTTTCATCGGCGATTCTATAACGAAGCGAAAACGAAAACATTTTGGCACGCCCCCCCTGTAGTTCTTAAGATAATAATAATCAATTTCATATAATTTCCCCCGTTTTTTCCACATTTTCCACTATTTCTTCGCTCCTATTTGTCTTAGTGGGATAAAATATAGTCTATAGTCTTCCTCGATAAATGGGCTATCTAACACTGAAAGAATTTTTCACATCGGACCAGTAGTTCCTGAGATTAGCGCGTTCAAATAAACCCTTTCATATAATTTCCCCCGTTTTTTCCCCATATCCTCTATTTCTTCGCTTCTATTAGTCTTACCGTGATAAAATATAGCCTACCTATAGCAATTGACGAACAGACCCTGCTGAGTTTGTCGTGTCGTCAATAATTTTATTGACGACACGACAAACTCAGCAGGGAGGTATCGTCAAGTTGGAGCAGGGCTGAGTGGACTGTATCTTGAGGGTTCAGTCCTGAAGAAGGTAGGGTACAAGTAGAAGGGAAACACCAGGTGAAATTTGGTACTGCAGCCGCGGTTGAGGGTCGGTCCAGCAGGGACTCGAATTGCTTCTGTGGTGTTCGTGTTGCGAGTGTTTTTGCACTGGGAAAGTGCGTGTTTATATACAAATTTGTTCTGTTACAATCTGTAGGATTCTATCAGTTGTTGTCGAGTATATGCAGTCCGTTTATTCAAAAAGTACAAATGACATTCTTATAAGCTAATATAACAGTAAACAGGCATTCTTATAAGACTAATTACAGCAAAAACGTAAATAAATGTATAAAACGAAAGAGACAACAACAATATTAGAGTGAGACACACTATACTTAGGCTAGAAAGGGACAACAATATCAATTGTGTGAAACACACTACATTTCTGTGCGAAAGGGATAGCAATAACACAAAAATGGGACAACAATATAACTTATTCTAATAGGAAATTATTCAAATGTAAAAATGTATAACAAAAAGGGAATAAAACCTAAGCTATTATTTACAATAGCCTTTCTCGATAAATGGGCTATCTAACACTGAAATAATTTTTCAAATCGGACCAGTAGTTCTTGAGATTAGCGCGTTCAAATAAGCCCTTTCAAATAATTTCCCCCCGTTTTTCCACATTTTTCTCTATTTCTTCTCTCCTATTAGTATTAACATGATAAAATATGGCCTATAGCCTTCCTCGATAAATAGACTATCTAACACCGAAAGAATTTTTCAAATCGGACCAGTAGTTCCTGAGATTAGCGCGTTCAAACAAACTAACAAACCCTTCCGCTTTATAATATTAGTATAGATATAGTTATAGTAATCTATAATTGAAAGCAAAAAAACCGCAGGATTTTATTGCATAACCCTTATAGCTCAGCTCACACTTAAGAATCAAGATCGCTATTGATTTCTAGAACTATGTTACTCGGGAACAAGAATTTGTCACTCGAGAAACTCTGCCTTTTGTAAAACTATATTTAACGTGCTAAAACTTGATCAAAGGCAATACTGCATGGCTTTGATAAGGAATACGGTTTTCTTAGCGAAGTTCCAAATCGGAAGTGTCACCTTCGAGTTTATTTATTGTTTCCTGTTGAAGCCGGATTTGTGCGGAATAGGACTTTGTGATTGGTGGCTGTTTAATTGGCTGTTTGACCTTTGTTTAATTGATTCGTTATACTTAGGGAGAACACTCTCTGGAACGAATTTTGATGCTTTACTCATTTTATAATCGAGCTCTAAAGTCTTGTCGTTATAGCTCACCGACTCATCTATATACTATTTTCGTTGCTTCAAATCTGCACAAAAATTATACAGGATGAAGAAAGCGCAAAAAACTGCTGATATTTAAAATCGTCCCATAAAATTACTGACACCATTTCAGCAGAGTATTATGATGTAGCTCTAAAGCAATATGTAACTTCCTTTTGTAATATACTTAATGGGGGTCTTCTATAATGAACGCTCCCAGTTTCGGCCGAAATTAAATTACACCTCGTCGATAGGTTATTGATATGGGAGCGTCAATATCGGCTCATCAATAACGTCCTATTATATGTGTTGGCCACGAGGGGCTTCACAAAAGGCTATAGCAGGAGCGTGCCTCAAAGGACTTGGCTTAAAATTTAAATTATAATGACAAATATGCTTTATACCTCACACGGACGCGCATAAGTTAACGATGTTAACTTTGTGAAGCTTTTTGATGGGGTATGGTTTAATTTTTTGTTGTGATTGATTAATATTTGCATTTCTGTTAAGGATTTGAGTGGTGATTGATATCTGTATTGATCTTGATTTGCTATAATTTTGTTTGTTTAAAAAAATATTAATATGTACTAAATTGTAAACATAAAAAATATAATATCGAGATGTATAGGTATATGTGTTATACAGTACTATATTTATCGTATTTTTCGGTAGAATTCCTGAAACGTCGCATTCAGGGTACCGATAAATAAAACGAGAACAATCGAGAGACGAAGGCACTAATGAAATGTAGCGAGCGGAGAGCCGGCGAACCGGCGTAATGTACCGAAACAAACGTAGACAACAACTTTTGCGAAATATCATCGATAAAAACAAAGATTAAAGACGAGGATCTATTTCAAACGTAAATGAAAGCTTTTCGTTCAGTTTTAATAAAACGTTGACCTAGAAAAGGGCTTTTTACCGTTATACTTCTTTGAGCCTTTGTTTATTTTCGAGTAATTTATTTTTTGAATTTGTCATTGAATTCGCTCGGGTTAATTATTTTTCGGAATGAAAGCAAAATACCTTTTCGCTTTTCATTAAGTTTGTAACGAAACGTCGGGTCGTATTCGGGAGGAATTCGGCACACGCGGCGCGCGAACTTCGCGCTGTTACATCTTAACTTATGCAATATACAGTCTGCCTTTATACTTTCCGTGACGCTCGATTACGCTTAACAACGCGATCCGGATGAATTTTCTTATTTACTGTAATCCGACGAAATTGGGTTGGACGATATACGAGCGGAGTCGTAGTGATTTCACACATGATATGCTTCATTAAGCATACTTCGGGCTTTATTAGATTTGTTATTAGAAGCTTTGCGTTTTATTACCCTTCTATTCCATAACTCTAAATAATTCCGCGTACGAATTTTATGTTTCGTTCGGATTTCGGAATTTATAGTTTCCTTGTTTTCCAGTGAAAGAGTATAAAAGCATTTTGTAATAGAGTTAACTTGAGGATTGCAACTACAGTCTTCAAAGTATAAAGAAACATCAGAATTCAGAAAGTCACCTGGAACTATCAGTTTATCTGTAGCAGGCGCTATGTTGAAAAAACTGTCCTTTTTGACGTAATACTATAGGACCCTCAGAAATGTTACAAAGAACATTGGCAGAGTTCCATACAACGAAATACCTGGATTTTTTTCCGGCGTCTAAGGTTGCAAAAATATCTAAAAGATAGCAAATGCATTACATAATCATATTCAAAAACAATTTTGCCTTATCGAGGCCACAAAAAAACCTTATTCATATATTTGTTTTTTGAGGTTATGTTCTATTTTATGCTACTAATTTTTGAGTTAATTATAGAGTCCCCGCCTTATTTACTACTATAATACGATATTATAAATTAAATTAAAATCTAAAATAAATACATCTTGATTAAAATACATCTACTTATTTAGATGTGTGGGAGTTTTAATAAGTAGCGCATTTTAATTGTTTACGGGTCACAAATACTTAAAAACAATTGAATGATTATTCCTACAGGTACATAATATTTTAATGTAATATTATTAATTTAACTATCATAGAACAAAAGCCAAAAAAAAATCGTAAAATCTATTTTTGTTGTAAAAGAAATGACATGCTATTATTATATTTTAGATATCCTATAATTATAGCTACCTATATTCCTACAATAAATGGTAGGTACCTACTATAATAATACTTACAACTTGTAAGTATTATTATAGTACCATTTACTGTAGGAATTAAGAATAATGGCTTAAATATCATTTTAATGGTTTTAAGTAAATAAAAAACTTATTGATATATTTTCAAAGTATTTATTAATCATCCTCTCGTTTAACTTTATTATAATTTCAATATTCCCTTTAATATCACTTTGCCTTCGTGCAATAGAACATCCACATAGAAGGGATACATGAATGTAATCTCGTTGACTAGTTCCAGCTTGATCACAGCTACTGGTCAGTGGTCATGTTTTGCTGCATATTGTGATTAACTGCAGCTATTGCTAATTCCCAACAAGCGTCACAAACATAATCATCTTGAACAGTTATCTGAAACAAAAGGTTATCATATTATTATGCAGCTTATTATTAAGTACAAAAAGGCATAATATTATTATTTTTTGGATTTAATAGAACTAAAAGCTGTTCATTATCTAATTATAAATGCATAATATTGCATATGCATTTAGTAAGTAACAGTATATTAACGAAAGGTGTAATAAAACTTACGATTTGCGGATGCACCCAAATGCACAGTAAGTAACATACATATTGTGTTCCTGGTCAATGATCCGATATCGGCAAAGAGTGTTCACGCAGATATTGCAATTTACGTTGCTTTTCCATTTTCACAATTCTGAATTCACTATCGCAAGGGTGCCATTGTCTGTCAAGTGAAAACGTCAACTGTCAAGTGTCATCATGTTTTAGATATACGGGCCAATCAGAGACGTTTTATTACTTCATTTGGATGCGGCCATTTTATACAAATAAATTGAGAGTTTAATTTATTAACAAATTATCTCCGGCTTTTACTTAAAAAAACAATAACGTGAAAAAAAACTGCAAATTAAATGATTAGTGTTTGTTTATGTGACATTTTTAGACGCTTCCGAAAATACTGGTAATGAGATATACATATCTAAGATATAGATATACATATCTTCATAGCCTTATCTAGGTTTGAGAAGAACTAGAAACACGATTAATGTATTTTGCCTCGATACATTTAATTTTCGAAATGACCTCTTAAAAATAAGAAATTTGAAGATTATTTTTAAACGAAAATAGATGTATTGTAGGAAATTAGTCTAATTGATAGACACCTTTGCAACTCAAAATCGTATAGAAGCATTTTGCTTAAATGCTCCTAGTTATTTTTTAAATAATTGTAATTACGTTTTGGGCATGTTTTCCGAGCGAGCCGATAGCTTCTGGCCGCAACGTATTCACGACTTTATAGTCATACGAATTAAGTATAAAATTGCCCTTGCGGTATAATTTAATTTCGATATATCGCCTTAACCAGTACTCATTTCAAAACCAAAACTGGTGTAGTAATTGAACTGTTCACAATTAGACAACTAATTACTCCCACTCCGCAGCACATGTGTATCCTTGCCGCGGTAATCAGTCTAGTGCCATCGCCGACCACAGTCTTCCATCAAACTCAATTACTGGGACTTCTTTGACTATGATTAAGGCATTAGGGGAATTGAATTAGCCCGCGCATTAATAAGCCGTTCTCGATCGACGATTAATCAAATTAAAGCATCTGCTCGACAGCCAGCTGTCAGATTAAGTAGTGTTTAGTTTACGTCGTCGCGGCAAACGATCGTCTGTGGGTGCTTCTTGTTTAAACACCTTTATTGTTTTATTGTTTGTTGTTGTTGATTAAACAGATCCTATAATTTATACCGTCTAAGGCCCATTTGAATTTCGAATGTTTGTTATTTCAGTTGTTTCGGTGTCTGCGTTATTAATTAATTGTGAAAGTTCTAAAGCAGCTGCCAATCACAATAATGGTGAATTAGCTTCGGATCGGGCTGTTCAAATACAGTTTATCTAATGCTTTGATCCAGTCAAAACGTTCTTAAATATGTACGATTGTATTTGCATAGATGAACTGTATTATTTACGAGCATACAGTCGCAAGTCTTCGAATACATTTTATATTTTATTTCTTTAGACTGACTTTTTAGGGTTCCGTAGCCAAATGGCAAAAACGGAACCCTTATAGATTCGTCATGTCTGTCTGTCTGTCTATCTGTCTGTCTATCTGTCTGTCTGTCTGTCTGTCTGTCTGTCTGTCTGTCTGTCTGTCTGTCTGTCTGTCTGTCTGTCTGTCTGTCCTTCCGTATGTCACAGCCACTTTTCTCCGACACTATAAGAGCTATACTATTGAAACTTGATAAGTAGATGTAGTCTGTGAACCTCTTTAAGATTTTGATACAAACATGGAAAAAATATGTAAAATTTTAGGGGGGTCCCCATAGATACAACTGAAACAAAAAAATTTTTTTTCATCTAACCTATGCGTGTGGGGTATCTATGGATAGGTCTTTAAAAATCATATTGAGGTTTCTAATATCATTTTTTTCTAACCTGAATAGTTTGCAAGAGAGACTCTTCCAAAGTGGTAAAATGTGTGTCTCCCCCCCCCTCTAACTTCTAAAGTAGGGGCATGATAATTCTAAAAAAAATATATGATGTACATTATTATAAAAACTATCAACGAAAATTGGTTTGAACGAGATCTAACAAGCAGTTTTTTTATACGTCATAAATGGTAAACCTTAATTTAACTTTCATTAAATCAAGTTAAATATAAAAATAAATCAAAAACCTTTGAATTTTATAGAAATAAACCTTACTGCTGCTGCGGAACCCTTCATGGGCGAGTCCAACTCGCACTTGGCCGGTTTTTTAATGTACCTACTTATCAAAGTCGTACATTTACGTAAAATCGATTTAAATAATGAACAAAAACTACGCGGAAGCTCTGCAGATAGCAGAAACATAATACACTACACAAAATATCACCACAAACACTGGAATTTTTAATTTAACCCCTCGTAAACGCGCATGAATAAAATTCGCATTAACGTAAAATTTAAATTGGATTTTCAGCGCCTATGATAACATAAGTTCGTACACATGAAAAGGAAAAATTTCCTCCCTGGAGTGGTGTACCGTTAACGCACAAAATGAAATGTATTCGGCGTAGCGTATCAACATGTCATTAACCCCGTAGTGTGGCAATCAGAGAGTAAGTGGGAATTTCCGCGTCGTTTGGTACAGCTCCCGACCTCCGGCTGAATGTTAAGAGCCGGCCCAAGTGCCGGCCCCTCGCGGACGTACCGGCCTGGAGGGGAACTACACGCAGAAAAGTATTTGGTTTATTTAGTTAGATGCAAAGAGGCCGTTTCAAGTTGGAAGTTTGTAACGACTGACTATAAAAAGTTTTTGTCACCAAAAACCTTTACTCCTATTTATAAAATAAATTAATAGGTGTAGTTTTGGGCATTGGTATTCATATCGAATGTGTCTGAGGCCAAGATTCTTTTCAATGTTTATCTGTCTGAGAAGTAGGTAGAGACACGTAGGAAACTTTTTCTAAATGTCCTATTGCCACGTGCAAACATAATACAAACATAATTTACATACGACGAATTGGACGAACAATGTTCAATGCATTCAAGTAACTGACGTGACTACAGTATAGGAATGCAAATAATGAGACAAATACATAAGGAAATTGTATTTCCGTATGTATTTGTATTAGGAATTTTACTGCTTGTGCTTATGCAAAAAAAAAAAAATTGTCATATTAAATTACTTTTAGATTAAAAAAATTTCTTCTTTGAGTAAGTAGTAGATCGAAATATATTTCATATTACGACATTCTTCGTTCATTTATATAAAACTTTAGCAGATTTTCATTTATTTCGTAGATAGTCTTCTTCTTCTTCTTATATATAAAAATGGATTTTCAAATGTGTTAGTCGCGCTAAAACTCGAAAACGGCTGAACGGATTGGGCTGATTTTAGTCTTAGAATATTTTAATATTCATAGAAGTCCAGGGAAGGTTTCTAAGGGACACGAAGTTCACCGGGACAGCCAGTTTTAAATAAAATTCGTAACATCACTATAAGGCCGTATTTAAACTATAAAGATAAGCAGGAATATACGTTACGCATGGCCGATCATTAAATATAAACGGGGAGTAATAAAATATTAACATTTAATATTTAATTTCTGTTTGCATTCACCGTAGCCGCTACATGTTGTGAGCTAACGTTAATACAGAACGTAATAACGTTTTACTTTTTTTTTCTTGGACTCGTAGTCTCGTATAACTGATATCTAATAATACTACGTTAGAAGCAAATAATATCTTTTTGGTACCGTACTTCTAATCTTTGTAAACCACAAACGAATATGCTATACGTAAATTTTAAGGGTCCCGTTACAGATTAAAAGAGAATTAGGAGATTGATAAAATTAAAAACTTTGTGCGAAAGCCCGACTTGCACTTGGCCGATTTTTCAAAGTGAAATATTATACATGAACATAATCGCGGGCAAAGGCTAGTGAAGAACAGTATAATTAAGATAAGACAAGAATTTGCATAAAATCCTAAGTTCATAAAATGATATCTACATCTAATGGTTAGTTAGGGTGTTCACTGTTCGTATTGTCCACGACCGCGACCGACAAAAATTCAAATAAAACCCCACTTTATGACCTATTCTATAAGTTTAATTTTACTGTACGCTACTACAAAACAGCGGCGGCATGGGCTGCTAGAACAATGTCAGTAGAAAATAAAACCTATATTGATGATACTAGGGCGGCACTGAAAATTTCGGGAATCAAGGAGGTGACACAACAGTACTATTTAAAAATGTGTTTATTGCTTTTCGAAGTATTCTCCGCGAAATTTGACACATTTTTCCATACGATGGAACCAATCATTGAAGCAACCATTCCATTCGGAATTTGGGGTCTCCAAAATGGCCGTTTTGTAGGCGTCCACAGCTTCTTTAGGTGATGAAAATCTCTGACCACGCAATTTATTCTTTATTTTAGGGAAAGTATAGAAATCATTAGGGCTTAAGTCGGGGCTGTACGGCGGATGGTCTAATAATTCTACGTTTTCTTGCTCTAAAAACGCTTTTGTTTTGTGCGCGGTGTAAGAACTCGCATTGTCGTGATGGAGGATGATGCGGCGGTTGCAGTTCTCTTTACGGAGTCCAGAAACGACCTGTAGCAAACAAATGCTAGCATACCATTCTGCATTAACC
Source organism: Lysandra bellargus (assembly GCA_905333045.1). NCBI lineage: Eukaryota > Metazoa > Arthropoda > Insecta > Lepidoptera > Lycaenidae > Lysandra > Lysandra bellargus. The sequence continues at coordinate 9,099,514 of HG995326.1, forward strand.
GTTCTTTGTCCCTCAAGAGAATAATCGCAATATGGCCGGTTTTGAAGACAAACGTGGCCACCATTTTTTTTGCAACACTCCGTGAACGAACAATTTTTGTTGGTTTTAACTCATTTTCGAACACCCAAACTCGTGACTGGTTTTTAGTTTCGGGTTCGTACGCGTATATCCAGAATTCGTCACCTAATACTATGTTGTATACAGCATTTGAGGATCCTGCGTGCAATCTTTCGAGAGTTCTGACGCACCAAGTAACGCAAGCCGCTTTTTGCTCTTCACAGAGCAAATGCGGTATCCATCGGGAAAACAACTTTTTTAAACCTAATTGTTCATGCAATATTATTTGTATATGACTCATGCCAATGTCTAAAGTTGCCTAAATTTCGCGGTATGTCACATGTCGATCTTCCTCAACCAGCTTACGCACAGCATCAACGTTTTCTTGGGTGACTGCAGTTTTTGGACGACCTTGACGGGGATCATCACTGAGCCTGACACGTCTACGTTGAAATTCAGCAAACCAGCGATAAATTGTGGTTTTGGATGGGACTTCATCACCAAATGAAGAAATCATCCGATCAACACACTGTTTTTGTGTTAAGCCACTTGGAAAGTCATAATAAATCGTATCTCTAGAATTTTCTCGAGTCAATTTCATTTGTTTTTGACTCATGCCAATGTCTAAAGTTGCCTGAATTTCGCGATATGTCACATGTCGATCTTCCTCAACCAGCTTATGCACAGCTTGATGCTGTGTTCTTGGGTGACTGCAGTTTTTGGACGACCTTGACGGGGATCATCACTGAGCCTGACACGTCCACGTTGAAATTCAGCAAACTAGCGATAAATTGTGGTTTTGGATGGGGCTTCATCACCAAATGCAGAAATCATCCGATCAACACACTGTTTTTGTGTTAAACCACTTCGAAAGTTATAACAAATCATCGCTCTAGAATTTTCTCGAGTCAATTCCATTTTCTCAACGACTAAACAAGTTTGACAAGACCTTGTGACAAGACCGAGAATCTTTTTTTAAATAAATAAATGGTATTCGATTTTTAAAACCAAGGAGTTTTCAATTAAAAATATTTTAATATGACAGGAATAGTGGAAGTATTCCATTCCCGATATTTTTAGTGCAGCCTATGTAATATTGATGACGCCCGCATTTATCGCGCGGAAACCGTACACTTTACGGGATAAAAAGTATGCTTTGTTCTTTGCGGGGACCTCCGTACCTAATTTCAGCAAAAGCCATTCACTAGTGGTTTGGGCGTGAAGAATTAACAGACGTCATGTAGACAGACAAACATACTTTTCTATTCATATTATTAGTATGAAATTCATAAAGTGGTATTTAATTTCATTTTTGTTGGTCACGGTCGCCTGCGACAAAGATCAGAAAGTCACCTTTAGGGGTGTTCACTGTTCGCCTAATCAACGGGACGGTGAAAACGGTCATTACACTGTGCATCAGATAAAGACAGCGGTACTTAACGGCTCTGTTAATTATTTCCAGCTTAACCTATATCACGGTTTACGCTTGACATTTATAATCCTGAAAGGTAACAGTATTGATCTGGTATTTATTCTATCAATCTTCTAATTATAAAGCGATGATGCTGGTCTTTACGGAGCCAATAAGGATATTGGTTTTAGAATGTATAATAAATGATCAAACGAACTTACCAAGTGAAGTTCGATCATTATTATATGAGTCGCTTCATTCGAAGATATATAATTATTAACGCGATTGCCTAGCAGATACAGAGGTAGTACTGGTTAATAATTATATATCGAAGAATGAAGCGAAGAAATATAATGGTATGTTTATTTCAAGTAGTCTAAAGTACTTACCTAATTTTTATCGATGCTAATAATAATTATGTTATTGGTACTATAACGGCTTAAACGGCCCATTCACTATCCTGCACGGTGGCTTATGCAGGATAGTGAATGGTGTTGCAGGCCTGCACGGTGCATTGCAATGCAGGATAGTGAATGGGCCGTTTTAGTTTAGGTTAGCCTTTTACTTTTTGAAAATTTATGATATTATGAATTTCATTGTCGGGCTTTTAAAAATTTGACTGTTTAAAGTCTAAACTCTAAAATGTGTTACATTAATTTACATCTTCTTATCTCGAGTCCCCAGCGTAAATCTAATTTATAGCAATTAAGAAGTTTAAGTATTAAGTAGCCAAACAGTTTTAGGTGTTGACGATAATTTAATTGAATCTTAACGAAAAGTTTCTTCGTATTTTAATGCTTTCACTCGATTAGTAAGATCTACATTTATACAGCAAAAGTCTTCGGAGAGGGTCTTCGAACTTCAGCTAGATCAATGCAGATCTAGCTGAAGTTATAAGCCGTCATCAATCACAAAAGTATGACAGCTCCGTCAATGTGTGATCTATCACTGATATTCTAGTGATAACGTGACTTTTACATTAGCTACCACTATATCGGCTCTGGTACTCAATCTGTTTAATGTTAAGTATTGCTTAAAGTCACAGTTTTCTTTTATTCAGTTATATTCTTCGTTTGCGTGAATCTGGGATAGATTAAGTCAGAGCTTTTGTTATAGCTGCCGCTCCTACGTACGCATGGCAGTGACTAGAACTAGTAGTCAACGTACTATTCTGCACGTATATTGGCTACCGTATCCACTATTTAGTCTTACATTTTTGCAAGTTTTAATATCGAGATGAACATAATTTTACACTCGCAGGTCAAGTAAGTTTTAGTTTTATGATGTGTGCTTAAGTTTTAACGACGGCAACTTTAAATTTCCGACGAAGAATATTCTTAAAACAGACGGGGTCGATAGTAAATTATGTTCACTCGCTAATTAGCTTAGCGAGCTGGATATTAAACTGCGAAAGAAATTTTGTGAGCCGTCTTTAGAATATTGCATTAAAATGGGCATTTTTCCCAGATGCCGGCGACGACACGAAATTAAATGACGTCGACGACGTCTCAAGTGGAAAAAGTTATTGAATTAAATTTTACAGAAACGAGAAGTACATAAAATAATTGTAAAATAAAATACTGTACAGAAATCATCACAATGATACGTAACAATAAAATTCAAAGTTATAATAAACTAGCTAGCTAGATACAATAAAGCTTTTCATAAATGCGAGTAGAACGAATTTTGATTTGAGCTCACAAGTGAGCAGACGTCATATACGCACAGATTTCCATTTCATAATACTTAGGGAAAGAAATTGATATTTGATTCAGCCACAAAATGGCAAACGATAAAAGGATGACGTCGACCGCTAGAAGCTTGAATATTTTCAGTCGAGTGCCTACAAATATTCTTATAACCTGAACGCCAGTGCCACGCCGGACGTAAAATTTAACTGACCTTTTTGAAAGCTCCATCGAAGATAAGGTGGACCTTTTAAATGTATTTCTGTTAAAGGAGCACTAAGATACGTTGGAAACTTATCAATTAGAGCATTCATATTATTTATACTCAATTGAATAATTATGGTAGTATCGAGATTTATTTTACGGTACACTGGCGGTTTGTATGGTTGGTTTATTCAAATCAAATTCAAATCAATATATGGTATAGTGTATTTAATTAATATTTTAACCACGTTTTAGGTATTTTAGCTTTCTTCCTTTTTACGTAAATAAACTTACTGCATGTAGTCCTTAATCCTTCGATCGCGGATTCTTGGAAATCTATTGTTATTCTGTTGTTGTCGCGGTCATCGGTGTCCTTATGGGGCTTGATGGGCATCGCAATTAATCAAGATTTACTAAAAAATACCGCGACACGTGGCGACACCTCCTGCTTTTTAGGGTTCCGTAGTCAACAAGGAACCCTTATAGTTTGGTCTGTCTGTCCGTCTGTCTGTCTGTCTGTCCGCGGTTTTGCTCAGAGACTATAGGACTTACAAAGCTGTAATTTGGCATGAATACACATATTAATAACGCCGACAAAATGGTACATAAAAATTCAAAAAATATTTTTTTATGGTACCTCACCTACACAACACATCAAGCGGGGTTGAATTTTTTTTTCGCGCCCACCCCATTATGTGGGATGTCGTTGGATAGGTTTTTTAAAAATATTATGAGTATTAATAGATCATTTTCCGATTTAGGGATCCATTTGTGAAATATTAAGTTTTAAAGTGGAAAAAATCGTTAGAGTCCTGTGTCCCCCCCATTCTACCAGCTAAACGGTTGCTTCTGGAAATGTGAAAAAATTTACGGGAGTATGAAATATGCTGAATTTCAAAGGAAAACTATCACGGCTAAGAACACTTCATAAGTTATTGAGTAATAGTCGATCAACTAAAAAAATGTATTCGGCGAAGTATAAAGGAACTTTCGTTCAAATTCCTTTGAAAGTAACTGAGATGATTGTTATAAATGTACATTCATTGACCATGCAAAAATTTTCAAAAACTAGCGGTACTACGGAACCCTATATTGCGCGTGGCCCGACACGCACTTGGCCGGTTTTCGTAATGATTTAGCAGTAATGTGGACCACACTTGTGCGATGTATGTACAACCACACTGTGTGGTTGTACATACATCGCACAAGTTCGCTTATTAGATTTAAAATACTATCTTGTTTATGTTTCATTTAACAAACAGAGACTAATGATTAGGTATAATAATTCATTCCATTCGGTAGATTCGTAAGCAAAATTATGAACAGTAAAAAAATGAAAGTTATGGTCAACCACTTAAATCATATTTTGTTGCTAAGAAATTCTTCACTTAGATTGAGGTTATTTCATATTATTATTATTCTATCCGGAAAAACTCGTAGGTAAGTGATCTCTATTTTTCATCGTTATACATTATTCATATTTATTTCACGAAGGCTTATAACTCCTAAAACAACATCAAACCTGTGATAAACGACTTCACTGTTACATCTAAAAATATTTGTTACATAATATTTATACTACGGTTTGTCTTTGAAGATCAGTAAAAAACAAAGTTATCATAAAAATATGGTTATGAGGAAAATAGACAAAATAAAAATAATTTTAAACAGAAATACCGGTTTCTTCTTTTTTTACAATGGTGATATAATGGACTATCACATAAAGTTAATAATCTATACTTATTATAAAACAAAGTCGCTTTTTCTTCCTTCATGTCCCTTTGTTCCCTTTAATCTTTAAAACTACGCAACGGATTTTGATGATTCTTTCAGTGTTAGATAGCCTATTTATCGAGGAAGGTTATAGGCTATATTTTATCACGCTAAGATTAATAGAAGCGAAGAAATGGAGGAACATGTGGAAAAAACCGGGAAAATCATGTGAAAGGGCTAACTTGAACGTACTAATCTCAGGAACTATACTGGTCCGATTTGAAAAATTCTTTCAGTGTTAGATAGCCCATTTATCGAGGAAGGCTATAGGCTATATTTTATCACGCGAAGACTAATAGGAGAATGTGGCAAAAACGGGGGAAATTACTTGAAAGGGCTTATCTCGCGAACTACTGGAGCAATTTTTATGTTATTTCATATTTGGCATAGATAAGAAGTAGACCACATGAAGGATCGTGATAGGCCATCGATTTTAATCATTTTTTTTCAGTGGTTACATTATATTTTATACCCGTGCGACGCCGGGGCGGGTCGCTTGTAATTAATAATTATGAATCAAGTTCATGTTTTTCTGCGCATCCATACTAATATTATAAACTAGCTGTCCCGGTGAACTTCGTGTCACTTAAAAATCTTCCCTGGACTTCTACGAATGTTTTAAGACTAAAATCAGCCCAATCCGTTCAGCTGTTTTCGAGTTCTAGCGCAACTAACACATTCGAAAATCGATATATATATATATATATATATATATATATATATATATATATATATATATATATATATATATATATATATATATATATATATGTAGATGCGAAAGTGTGTCTTTTGTTTGTCTGTTACCACTTTATGCCCAAACCGCTGAATAGATTTCCTTTTTGGTAAGGAGTACTTTTGAGTCTTGGCAAAGGACATAGGATACTTTTTATCCTGGAAAAATTGACGGTTTCCGCGCTGTTAAGAAATCTTGGCGAATCGGAGTCGCGGGCATCATCTAGTATATTATAAATCAAAGAATCAAGTTCATGTTTTTTTTCTGCAAATGTAAAATGCCAGCTGTATTAAACCAATCGCGAAGATATCAATCCGTAAAATCTTCTACCTCAACATCAAAAATCATCAACTGCGTTTGAGTCTTGAGTTTTTTATTCATTCCTCTTGATAAACGTTACGGCAGTGATCAAACACGGCGTAAAAACTGACGCAGGCTCTCCGCAGGGATGCCATTTATCCCCTTTTTATGGACTGTAGAGTTTGATGACCTGTTTTTATTGCAATTACCACCTCCACGTACATTAATAGGAAACAAAAATAGCCTTTTATTTTTCTTGTTTCCTAAGGGCCCTTGTGTTTATCCATTTGATGGATTGCATTAAACAAATGGTTTTTCTTAAGATGTAGATGTCAATTAACGTAGAAAAGTCTGACAAATTAAAGTTACAATTGCGTTCATTAAGAGCCCGGGTTATCCTCGAAATTTTCATACATACGTAATACCAAAATCATTTTCTCATCCGAAAATATTTAACATGTTTGAGTTATTTTTCAGCTTAAAATAGTAATTACCTAGGTACCTGTACAAAAATTAACTTCAAAATATTTAAACACTAAAAAAATTTTTTTTGTGTATAAATTTTTTTTACTAAATTTACTACTAAATATTTAAACACTAAAAAATAGAGTAAAACACTAAAAAATATATAAATGAATATTAAATTTACTACAAAATATTTCAACTCTAAAAAATATTTTTTAGTATTTAAATATTTTGTAGTAAATTTACTATTTATTTATATATTTTTTAGTGTTTTACTCTATTTTTTAGTGTTTAAATATTTTGAAGTTAATTTTTGTTCAGGAACCTAGGTAATTACTATTTCAAGCTGAAAAATAACTCAAACATGTTAAATATTTTCGTATGACAAAATGATTTTGGTATTACGTATATATGAGAATTTCGAGGGTAGCCCGGCCCCTTAAGTAATTAGTATTAGTTGATACTAAATTTAGTTTCGTTTGTCGAAATCAAATTTCCCTTTTAAAAGGCCGGCAACGCAGCAGCTCTTTTGACAGAGGAATCCCGTTTGCTTATTTTCAAAAAAAAAAAAAAAAAAACAAATTCATAAAATAGAATATTCTTAACCTTAACTTTATAGCGGTCATATACTAACCATGCACTAAAGTTCAATACAAGTAAAATAGTATGTAGTCCCCAAAATAGGGTCTCAAACGTTGTATCGATTGTATCACATAATGGTCGAGTAAAGGTTTTTCTTGCGTCCCGAAGACGAAACTCCGAGGCGCACATCCGCTCCTAATGAGCGCGGAGCCGGACAGTAACGACATGATTAGGCTTTGAGCACCAATACCGACTAAATCACACTTTCATTGCAGCCCACATCAGTATAGGCACAAAATGAAATATCAAGACCCTTTTTTGGCAACGATCATTTTTATAGAAAGTAGTTTTTTTTTATTACGGAAAATGCAAGCTTGTTTAATGATTTTAGAAATAGTCTTTTTCATAATATAATATACGTTGTAAGTAACATGTAAGTAATAAATTATTGTTATTATTATCCATTATTAATATTTTAATTAAAATTTTTATTAAATTTTAACAGTTAAAGTTGGACAGTAGAAATGACTCAAAACAAAAAAGTGTAAGCTTTACGCATTTTACCATAAAATAGGAGCAAAAAATAGCTTAACTCTTTAAACTCGTGTTGCATCTGAGCGGCTTACGATGGAATTATGAAATAAGCTCATGTTCGTCAAATGTTTGCTAGTTAGCATTCATAATAATTGCCGGGTAAATAACAAATGGAAATGGCGTGCAGCGGCGTGCGTGGCCGGCAGCCGCCGCGTCGTGTCGCCGCACGTCGCGCAACAAGTGACGTTCGCAGCCCGAGCTACCACCACTATCTTAGACGGCATCTCTTTTCTCGTCGACGCCTTCAATCCGCCCTCCTCGGCCTAGATCACCTCGCTCGACCCCCGCCGACCCCTCCGAACACGGCGGACCACAGGAGTCATCCGATCGTAACTTATCAACTCGCCACTTCCATTTCTTAACTAATAGTTCCGAGTTTATTTACTTTTTGGCACTTTTGGGAGAGATCGTGGACGGCGAGCGCATGCGCGGAGCGAGAGGGAAGGCAAAGACAAGGACGATAGTCAGTTCCACTCGCTCGGACCAATCGATTAGTCGAATAACGATAGCGGCTTCTTAAATGCAGATGTGTCGTGTACGGTACGTCAGTCGGTGAGCGGAGCCCGCCTCGACGACAGGCTATGGGCCTCGCTCGGGCCGCGTCTCGAGCGCGCTAGCCGCTAGCCTCCCCAGTCCTGGCCGAGCCGAGCCGGAGTGGCATGACATGCGATCGTATGTGAACGTAGATGCCCGTGAAATTCGACGGCACCGAAAGATACTCCTTCGAAAAAAATATTTGTAAACATTCCAAAAAGACACTCGAAGTGTTTCCCAAATGTAGAAAAATAGTGAACAAAGGACGGGCTGTGAGAGAAAAAGGTAATTTAATTTAATATAGCGTTCTATTCAAGTGTCACAAGTCGAATTCCCGTCCGGCCGTTTTCAGGACGATATTAAATTTTATATCTAAATCCTTTCGCCTTCCGTCTCATCTCGCATATAGAATTGAATTTTATTTTATAGGTGACACATGAAATATTAGGTTTTGTGTTTCAGTTTCATTTTTAGTTCAGAATGTAACATTTTTGTGTTGAAATAATATAAATTTATTTTAACTTCATGCCATTCACAGCTTGATACAACTATTTGTATTAAAAATACTTAGTATAGTATATTCATTATGAAATTTTTTAAATCGTCTTCTATTTTTCATCAAACACAAACAGATGAAATCGCGATTTTCTAACAGAAAAATACATTGAACACAATAGTTGAATCTCGTAGTGCTTTCGTAGCTATCTCGTAACACCTCTATGTAGTTCCTCACAAACGAGATTGAGAACAAAATAATTTCTCTCGTTTCATAACTTTGTCGATAACCAGTATGTTAAGTCGTATCTACACTTGTCACCGTTTTACTGCCATAATAATATTGAACGTAAAGATCACGTGGATTGATAAATTAACGTGTTCATTTCATTCGATTATGCTCGCGGGGATGTTGACTCTCGGTCCTTCGGAGGATTGACTTGCAATAATAAACCGCAATTATCGGCAATGGATTTAAATTATGGTGCTGTTTAAATAACCACAATATTAAGTAGGATAATCGTAGGAAGGGAATGATAAATACAAAACTTCTTTAAAAATTATCTCATAAAAACAACAGCATTAAATGTATTTTAGGATTTACTTCACTAATATTATAATATTGTTTAATGAGTTCCTCAAAAATATTACAATGTTTTGTAGTCTTGCCATATTATAATATTAATTGAATTAAATATTTGCTCTCGTATTTCGGGGTATTATAAGAACATTCGTTCCAGAATTTCAGCAACCCTACGTGGGTTGGCTAAATTCTTAAAACATTGTCTGGACAAAAAAAGAAGTAAGCTGGAATTAATTAATAAAATTTACAAATTTTGATATTGTTTCTTTTTAACTACAAAATATTTCAAAATAATACAATAAAATGACTAACGGAAAGCGTCGGTTTTCAGGAATTTGGGAAAAAGACTCCTTATTTTTGTTTTATTGAAGCACGAAATCTGTTATTATATTGAAAATATTTGCTCATATTTATATTTTGTTTGTTTTCAGGTTGTAAATATATTTTAAATTATTTAATCACTCTAAGAGGATAATTACATTTATATTGGCAGCGGTTACAAGCACAAAAATATTTACTTAGCTACGTTTTATTTTGAAAACAAACACTTTTTATAAACATATTTGGATTTTTCTTTTCCTCATTTAAATATAAAATACGTTATGTCCACGACTTTATTATAAAATAGTCAAATGATTTTTCCCCACATTTGATTTTATTCATATTTCATATATTTTTTATAAATATTAGGTACTAAAACTACGAAATTCGGTGATATCTTTCATTTATTTTATAAATATAAGCTTTTTGAGTTCGTTCGATATATTTTGTGGCTACGTGACAGAAGAATTTGGTAAATAAAGTCACGTGCTCGGACTAGTGAATTGTAAACAGATTTTAATGTACAAAGCCGACTGTAAATTGTATAAAGCCACTGGCAAATATTTAGGGGAGATACACGAATTTGTAATTTGCATATTTAAATATAACATAATTGGTTCTCATTTCGCGGGAATTATTGGAATTGAACGATTTCGGCTCTGAAGCACCCAGTTAATGATAAATCTAATACAATAATAACATAAATGTACATTGTGAAATTGTTATTTGCGATGTTATTACAATAATATTTTAAGTGTTGTACTCCTATAATATTAATACTAGCTGACACGGCAGCTTTGTTTTGCCACTTCACAATAAAAACGTAATTAAACTTATATTTATAATAGAAAATATATTATTAAAAAGTATATTATTAAATAATAGAAAATATATTATAAAAAAATAAAATATTAACTTTTACAATAATATGACAAAGGACATATTAATTTTTAGGGTTCCGTACCCAAAGGGTAAGAACGGGACCCTATTACTAAGACTTCGTTGTCTGTCCGTCGTCCGTCCGTCCGTCTGTCTGTCGCCAGGCTGTATCTCAGGAAACGCTATAGCTAGACTTCTGAAATTTTCACAGATTGTGTATGTCTGTTGCCGCTATAACAACAAATACTAAAAATAAAATAATATTTAAGAAACCTGATTTTTTGGCCTTTTTTGCTCGATAACAATAATGGCAACAGGTAGGCACTTGACATTTTCATAAAGACCTTAATTCAATTTCAATTCAATTCAATTCAATTCATTTATTTATTTGCTCTAAAAGTGTAATGCAGTAGGTGGTAATGTGGTTCTTATAGTCTAACACTTTTAGCTATATTATAGAATAGCATGCAAATATACATATAAAATTTTAATAAACTCTAAATCGTCCAAAGTTAACATTAAATATTATTAGAAGTCAACATTTGTCAAAGTAATAATTAAAATAACAGATTGGTAGTGTGATAAATCGTAGATTGCATGTCAGTATAATTATTATTGCTTAAAATTATCATGTTTATTAGTTTAATACATAGGAAAGAAAAACAGAAAATACATCAAGTTCATACGAAATAATTAGAATAAAATTTAAATGTATGTCATAGTAATAGTTAATTAAATTATAGTAATATGGTCAATTATATACGAAAATTAATTAAATTATGGTCACAATGATTAAAATAAAAGAAAAAATTTTAAATAGAATTTAGTCAACGTTATTACAATAATATAATTATTACAAATGTATATCATTTTTTGAATTGAATAATTCCTTTACCGAGTAGAAGTTTTTCATTTTTAACCATTTCACTATTTCCTTTTTAAATTTATTGTACGGTAGGTTTTTTATATTATTAGGAATAGCGTTATATGCTTTTATACACATTGCATAATATTGTTTTTGGTACATTGCGTATTTTGGAATGACGTCGAGTACTAATCTTACTTAAATATAATGTGTAATTCAATAATTAATAATAATATTTAAATAAAATAAAAAAATTAAGGGGGGCTCACATTCAAAAAGCACAATTTGTGGCCTGTTTTTGCTCTATAACGGTACAGAACCCTTCGTGCGCGAGTCCGACTCGCACTTAGACGATTTTTTCCTATTACGAAACGTTCTACCAAAATCGTTATTTTTGACATTGTAGAGTCCAAATCGTTATTAATATCGTATAATAAGTATGTCTGTCTGTCTGTCTGTCTGTTACCTCTTCACACCTAAACCGCTGAACCAATTTCGCTGTTTGGTATGGGGATACTTTGAGTCCCGGGAAAGGACATAGGATAATTTTTATCCCGGAAAAATGCACGACTCCCGCGTGATAAACGAGTTTTAGCGCAACAGAGCTGCAGGCATCATCTAGTTAATATTATAAATGCGAAAGTGTGTCTGTCTGTTACCTGTGTACACCTAAACCACTGAACTGATTTTACTGAAATTCGGCAAGGAAAAACTTTGAAAAAGACAGGATACTTCTAATCTCGAATGTATGGTTTCCGCACGATAAACGAGGTCATCTTTTTTCTAAACATATCTAAATTAAGAGTAATATAATCTGAATTTCCCACTTGGCTATTTATAGCAGTAGCTATTCATCTTCAAGGTTGGCATAGTGTTTGCCTGTGAAAGGTTTAATTAAAGTGGAGTGTGATATACTCAAGTCCTCTACGACGTAATTTACGTATTTAGGTCCTACGAATGTAAATCTATACTAATATACAATGTGTCCGGATACCGGTGTCCGAGCCTATAAGGTCATGATGTAGGGCATATTTTATCGACAAATTGGCTATTTTTTTTTCTGTAACTTTTGAAAAAAAAATTCTCTGGCTCTCATAGTAGGTATACTTCATAAGAAAATTCTTATAACTTCTAAACTATCTGACTTAGAGCATATTATTTAAGATGAAAAAACCCCCTCTATTTTCTTAAAATAAAAAATAACCAGTTTAATGCGCTACATTTTTCACAAAAAGTCATTAATAATAATAATTATTTAAAAAATTACTTTTTTTCCTTAAATTGCCTGTGTAAGCGTAGTTCACAAGTTTAGCTATCAAATGAGATCTTTTTTATATTCATGAGAAGTATTGGTCAGATTAGTGTGAAAGCCCGAGATAAACTAAGATGGCTGCCATTTTACAACCGTGAGAGAAAGATAAAATTTGAGATCCAATTTGTCGATAAAATATGCCATACACCATGACATTAAAGAATCGGACACCGGTGTCGGGACACATACTAAAGTCTCTTAATACTCGTAATAATTATCTGTAAATATGTCACTGAACTGATTTGAATGTGGTTGGTATCAAGAGTCTCGGCAAAGAACAGCGAATAGTTTGTACAGGCCGAAGACTTTCATAATATAAAATATTAATTTTAGTGGATCGTCGATAATCGATAATATGCGATCGTATATTACACCTTTGAAAAAGTCACATAGATCCCGTGCCGGAAGACCTGTCACGCTATACGGGTAAAGTACGAGGTTAGAACTCGGATATTTGACAAATATTATTATGTGCTCGGTCGCAGTCCTTTATCTGCGGCCACGTTTGAGTAGCTCGTACTAATTTCCGATAAATTCTGCGTCCTCGCGGGTGTAACGAGGCAAAAGGGAATTTATGGCCTCAGAATGGCGTCTACCTAAGTATTGAACGTTAATCTTCTGTGAAAGAGAATTCATACCGTCACACATTAGCTAGTTCTGAACTACCGATTTCAAGTACCCCTTTTATGTATGTTTAATGAACTTAATTGTGGTCATCCGTTTGTTTGTTAATAGAGATTTGAAAAGATTCGTTCTTAGTTTAAGGGTAATAATAATATTAATACTAACCCTAAATTGTCGATTTTGTAAGTCATTTTTATACTTGAAAATAAAGCCCGAATTGTTTCAGTTTCTAAACATCGATACTACATTATAAATTTCCAAGAATTTGATCTCAGCGAAAATACGATATCTTAAAATTTTCTCGATAAAAAAAAAAACATAAAGATGTATCTAATTTTCACGAATTTTTCATATATTGCCATAACCATGCATCAAACTAAGTTAATATTTTAGCACATTGTATAAAATTCTATTATTGAGACACTGACCTGGCGGATTTTTAAAATGTTGTATATTTATTGAGCTATTAAGAAAAATACTAACTTGGCGATGATTCTGCGTCGTCCTTTTTCACCTGGCATATGAAAGATGTGAGTGTGAAGAGAGAATGTTTGTTTTTTTGCGTTAGTGCCCTCTTAATCGAAATTCATAATGTGAAACAATAAAATATTAAGTAAAAACTTTGTATGTTACATGAGTAACTTTTGAAATTGTAACCAATTAAAACTTATTTGTCGATAAATAGATATTAAAACAACGAATGAAGTTACATTATCAAAAAACTGGCGGTGACGCCTCACAGCGACTCATATAAGTGGGCTTATTACACAATGCTATAATTGCCTGGGCGGCAGCAATTTAAATGCGGCAGATTAATACCCGGTTTTTGAGGTTTTTAAACCGAAGTTTGTCTTTTCAATAGCCTTGCTGATTGGTTAGCGTTTCGGTGCAAGCCAATCAAAAGTTCTTGTGAATGGATAAACGTTGCGCGTCTGTCAAAAACCTCAAAAAACGGGTCATTACGTTTCTTTTATCAAATGAACTATATACATTTTCGTTTAATTATCTCTAATGAAAAAAAGTTATGAATAGAAAAAAGCCTGACTACAATAATCTAATTATTGTAGTCGGGTTTTAGACTATGGTAATATCAATCGCAATTTAAAGCTGTTTATTTCATTCATTAATTTATCCATGATATTGTATTACACATAAACCTACTCATACATATTGTGTATTGCCAATTTAATCTGTACCATCGGCGTAGCCGAGTGAAATTAGGCATCGAAAAATTATTTGAGAAATAAAAAGGCCCTTCAAAAGCAGCAGTCAAAAAACCAGTTTTAAGTTAATTTTAAATTAGATTCTGGCTAATCCGTTAACGATAATAATCAAGCATTTGAGATATTAAATGGGATCAAGAGCTCGGGTAATGTTTTCCGAGGCACGAAAGGGTCTGAGAAACCTTTTTTAATCACGTAGAAATTGGGCGCTCACAAGGGACCTGCCATTTTGCGTGTACTTCGTATTATGTGTGTATATCGATATACGTGAAATCAATATAATATTATGCTGTCGCCCGCAATTTTTTGCGCCAAAATTCATCTAAATCGGTTCTGCGGTATACGCGTGAATAGGTAACAGACAGACGGAAACACTTTCGCATTTATAATTATTATATGGATGGTATTTTTAGCTTTCTATGGCTGTGAGTTTTTAATTTTTTACAAAGTTGCTTGGCGGCTGCCGCAACCAGAGACTCGGAAATGGACTCACATCTCTTTCTGTGTGCCTCTTCTACCTGGTACCGACACCAAAATGACGCCAGTACGAATAATTTACGACAGCTAAATAGATAGTGATTTATATTATAGTAATGTTCAATTTAATCCCGTATTACATAACAGCAAAACATGCGGGTAAGCAAATACAAAACAAAGTGAAATAAACTGAAATATTGGTCTGAAATAAAATATATTGTAATATCAATAAATTAAAGTGATACCGACAATTTTCGTTTTATCAAATTTTATGTTTTTTATTTCCCCAATAGATCAGACCACCCTTTTGGTCCATGTAATTCCAAGCCAGGTTTGATGCAAACGATCATAATGTTATTATAAACTAATGTTTTCTCTTTTATAAAAATTTCAAAATAATTGTTGTGTAAACATCTAAATATTTTATTGAAAATCAAAAATACGAGTATTGTTGTGTAACGCTATGCACAAAAGTTATTTTGCCGCTATCTATAGCCAAAATATGATTTGTAAGCAAAGTATATTTGGAGCCTCTAAAATAAAATATACATATTTTCCATACAGTGTTACGTTATGTTTGCGAAAAAAATAAAGGAGGCACAAAACTACAATTTCGTTTGTTATGGAGTAATAAGCAAAACGCTTTATAGAACCTTATAACCCGGTTCATGTAAACACGTCTATTTTCGCTAAAGTCACTTTTACGACTGGCAGCTTTGGAGATAATAATAGAAATGCTTTCCCCGCTCGAGTCATACGGGATTATTTACCTGTATCTGATTCTTTGTCTGTTTTCGCTTCAGGAGCTTCGCTTTATTTGCTCGAAGCGATTGGTTCGTTCTGCCATAACAAATGTAGGTAACGGAGATATTACGTTTGTCCGGATTAGCTCGAAACAATCTGGCGATTCCTTTTGCGCGATCTAATGGAACGTGAATGATACGTGTGAGAATCCGCACTGCTTCCTCAAGGTTTACTTCGAGCTTTACTATTAAGTTTATTAATATTTGTTGTAAACAAATATTTAAATAAAGTTCGTATACTTGTATATTTTATTGTTTTAATTTTAGGCTGACGTATTTTTTGGAAGCATATCTAGTGTTAATTCTAAAACTAAAACTATGTTTCTTTCGCATAAAAACTTGAAGGTTTGCCTTTGCACAACCATTAGAGTGGTGATGTTATGTGTTTTGTATGAACCAAATCTGACCACCAATAGGCTACTTGACCTATATTCAAAACGCTGTACATAAATATTAAGAATAAGCCTAGAAATATTTGTAAAATATATTTTCTTAAATAATTCAAATAAAACATCAGTTTTATAATATACTAGCTGTTGCCCGCGACTTCGTCCGCGTGGAATTCAGTGTACTTACAGCGTGCGGTGTCAACAAAATTGGTGTCAAATTTTAAAGATTTTTAAAACCCTGGTACCGCTTAAATCAAAATAGCCAAAAACAGCTGTGCAATATAATATGTGCACATAATATTTCATAACTTTAGCTTTACCCATAAACTATTTATCATAGATTGGTAGGTTTAAGGTTACGTCACTCATCACCACATAGATGAAGTACTGAGTAGTGAGTTATACATTATTAACGTGTATAACAATCGAAAGTATCGAAAAACGTTTTACATACGATTAACAATTATTAATATAGTATCACGTCTTATAGAAAGACTTATGAGCAAGCGATAGCGCGATGTAGGAGACGCACGGCGCCATCTATTATGAATTTTTTAACTAACTTAATTTGAACAAATTTACGCATTTTCACCCCCTTACAACCCCCTTTTCCAGTTAAAAAGTAGCCTATGTCCTTTCTCAGGCTTTAGACTATCTGTGTACAAAATTTCATTACAATCGGTTCAGTAGTTTTGGCGTGAAAGTGAGACAGACAGACAGACAGACAGACAGAGATACTTTCGCATTTATAATATTAGTATAGATAATGGAATGGAAATGAAATAGCCAAAACATATAAATGTTTTGGCTATTTCATTTCCCGTCTACCATAAGATAGACGGGAAATGAAATAGCCAAAACTTTTCTCCAAAAGTTTTCAACATTACAATTAATGATTTCTAATTTCTTATTTAATTATTTTATAATTTTTGGGCACTATTAGACTCGTACATTTAGCACATAAAAAATTTCAATAAAGAGAGTTTAAAATACAAAACGTATGACGTCACACTATGGCGGACAGTGTTTTCGGCGCCATTTAAAAGGCATGTTTTTCAATCAACATTTTTATGGGTTCTACTGTGTAAAATATTAAAATATTAGTTTTTTTTTGTGAAAATGAATGATTAAGAAGCGATTAGCATGAAGAAAAA
This sequence comes from Lysandra bellargus, assembly GCA_905333045.1. NCBI lineage: Eukaryota > Metazoa > Arthropoda > Insecta > Lepidoptera > Lycaenidae > Lysandra > Lysandra bellargus. The sequence goes on from HG995326.1 coordinate 9,116,983, forward strand.
AAATAGGTCAAGTAGCCTATTCTAATTGAGCTATAATGTCGCGGCGGCCGCGCAGTCTTTGGTGAAGTATTGTGTGACAATTAGCTACTTGTAGGCTTTATCGGTGGTGCAACATTGTTACCGATAAAATATTTATTACTTATAATATTACACTTATATCATAATATTATTGTGCGCACGCGCAGGAAGTCGATTTATTTTGCACGCTGACGCTGGTGTGCTGCGCTATTCGGGTGACCTATTTGACCTGTAACGTGCAGAGTCAAACGCATTTAGTGCAACATTGTTTCCAATACGCGAATCGCCTAAAAGTTCTAGCAATAAATTACTTATATAAGTATTTTTTCAGAAGCAATAATATTGCCGACACGACGTGACCTAAGCGCTAAAGTAATTTTGGTAAAAGTTCAATTTTGTTTGATTAATCACTGTAATAACTTCTGGGGAGAACTAATAGTTGTCAATGCCTTAGTGCTCACATACGTTATACCTATCAGAAACTCTCAGAATTTTTGAGAACAAGTCACTGTAAGGATAAAACATACAATGTTTTTCGTAGAAATTTAATCATTCTCTTTGTTTTGTGAAAAGGAAAATTTTTGTTATTCTTGAATAAACCTAAGTTACCTAAGTCAGTAATCACAGAATAACACCCTTTTGTTTACGCCAGCTTTATAATAACTCATAAAATTTTAATTATTCTCTAGCAAGTACACTTTCACACCGGACGTCAGCCATACTTTATCACATCGGTATCGTGAGGAAAAGCCATTTAATCGGCTATTCAACACAAGTAGTAGTGGGAAACGGTGTAAAATAGTAGAGACTTGCTACAGCGAGTCTTTGTATTTTTACTTTGTAAACTTATAAGTAAAATTAATGGATTTAGTACAGAACATACTGGGTCACCTAGTTTATATTTTTTGTCATAGGAAATGTGTTAAACAATTATTAGACTAGTGAGCGTCAGAAATCAAATTAAAGTGCGACCATTGGAGGTGATAGTGACCGGACAACGGACATTGACTCGTGAATCGTGATAGACAAAATGTCGTGACATGATAGATTCCATCTACGGAGTCTACGGACACAACTCAGATATCACGGTTATGGACCGATGCGTATAAAATAACATATTTCTTTGATACATAATATATTCCCAGAAATTATAACCCGTATGACCCGTAGACCGCGCCGTAGTCAGCAGTTCAGCACGCTTAGCATAACCGTAATAGAAAAGGTTTCTTTATAAGTACGTTAGAATAGACTAATGACAGATGACTAAGAAAATTGGTCAGTTTGTCTTTAAAATCTGTCAGCGTTTCTCTTCACTCGCAATACTTCTGCATTTTTACTAGCAGGCTTAGCATAAGCCTGCTAGTAAAAACGCAGAAGTTTTAATGCTAGTAAAAACGTGATGATCAAACAATTACAGTCCAAACTAAGACACGTTAGTCGGTCGAGGAAAAACTAGAATTGATTCCCGTTGGAAGTTGATCGACGCGGACTGGAGCAGGATGCAGTCGCTCCATAAATCTCTTTAACGTGATAACTTTTGTCCGTCACGGCAACCGGAGACGCTCAAGACGCTCAACCGTGAAAAATGTATAGACACTTTGATTCACTTCTTTTTTTTTTTTTCTTATTTATTAGGCTTGTGTCGAAACCGACAATGCCAGCCTGATTCACTTCTTTTAAACCTAATTATTTTTTCTATTATAAAATTATACCTGCATAGTTTTTACGTAAATAGTATTTTGTAAAAGCCTAGTAATGTCTATTAGAAGTCGTAAATTATGTAAATATCGATATGTACTTAGAGACTTAAATAACAAGAGAACTAAACGAAAATCTCGCATAATACTCTAACCGTTTTCAAATATTTAAAATTCATGCGGAAAATTGAAAAAAAATCTTTTAAAGTAATGAAGTCGGGGCAGATCGTAAATCTGTTTAATGTGGGGACATGAAAAATGTTCCGAATACGTACTTGAGAATCACTTATTTACGTCGACTCGAATGGAATTAAATTCAGACATTTTCCTGTCGTTTTCGCCCAGAGAATAGGAAAATATGTAAGGGGTATAATATCTGCGTTTGCTTATTCAATTGAGGCACAGCTATTTATTATATTACCAACACTTATTTGCACATCCTCGTTTACATAACAAAACATGGCCGTCCAAAATATACCCTGTATGAAAATCAAAGTTTATGCTTGCACTACAAAATGTATTATTTAGTAGCACGTGGCGACGTAAAATTGTTTATATAATTTTTGTTAATTTCAGAAACAATTATACAAACTATGATTGTATTAGTTTACAAAACTTTACATATTACAGAGAACACTGAAAAATTAATATCCGCGTCATTGAATATGGCTGAAGTTATTTATTGTAGGTGACGTGAATGTTTAAAACTTTTAATAATAGCAATTATCTGTAATACTGGCAGTATGACAATGTCTGACTTCACCGTTATAATGGGTGTTACAAATACTCTCTTCCATTCAAATAATAACTGTGTCACTGAAATACCGAAATATCTATTGAATAATATACAACACGCATAATATTACAATAATATTTTATGATGTTCCAAAGACAGGAGTAAAAAACATGCGTTATACGCCTAGCAACTTATATGAATCACTAATAAAACACACTTTTTCTTGCACTTTATCCACTATATTAAGATATTATTATAACTTTTTAAAACTTTTGTACAGTACCAGTAATTCAGCCGTGCTTGCTGATTTAATATATGTTTCCACCAATTTCCACCAAGAACCGTCAGTACAATCAATTACATATATTAAATCGGCAAGCACGGCTTAATTACTGGTACTGTACAAAAGTTTTAAAAAGTTATAATAATATCTTAATATAGTGGATAAAGTGCAAGAAAAAGTGTGTTTTATTAGTGTTCAACATGAATTTCCACCAAGAACCGTCAGTACAATCAATTACATATATTAAATCGGCAAGCACGGCTGAATTACTGGTACTGTACAAAAGTCTTAAAAAGTTATAATAATATCTTAATATAGTGGATGAAGTGCAAGAAAAAGTGTGTTTTATTAGTGTTCAACATGAATTTCCACCAAGAACCGTCAGTACAATCAATTACATATATTAAATCGGCAAGCACGGCTAAATTACTGGTACTGTACAAAAGTCTTAAAAAGTTATAATAATATCTTAATATAATGGATGAAGTGCAAGAAAAAGTGTGTTTTATTAGTGTTCAACATGAATTTCCATCAAGAACCGTCAGTACAATCAATTACATATATTAAATCGGCAAGCACGGCTGAATTACTGGTACTGTACAAAAGTCTTAAAAAGTTATAATAATATCTTAATATAGTTGATGAAGTGCAAGAAAAAGTGTGTTTTATTAGTGTTCAACATGAATTTCCATCAAGAGCCGTCAGTACAATCAATTACATATATTATATGAATCATGTTTCAATTTTGTAACATCCTGTACATTGGGGTGAAGGATGTTCGCGTACATTAATGGGGACGTACAGGGTGGCTCCATTATAGTCTTGAGATTTTAATTATACATTACCGTACCTCGTGTAATTTTATCACGCCAAATCGAGGCCTTAATAATTAAATAGGTAGATCCAAAATCCAGAAAATTGATTTTGTGATTCACGTTTCTTACAATATTATTAGGCGAATAAAATGTCTACTTTATATTTATTTTTATTATTGTTAAATGCAATGTTCTTTCATTCTTACGTTGAAAGCATTTTTTACCAAAGTCAATTTAATTAGAACAATATCAATTTGGCTAATTTAGGCGTTGTAGATTCGTAGCAACAATGCAGCGGGGTAGTGTTGCTACGAATCTACAACGCATGGACTTTGGTCTTTGTTTGGCCGATGAAAGGATCCTACAAAAATATTGGTTCAGATTCTAACAAATACGTATATTCCAGGAAACGCTATCAAAGGCTGTTCCGTGAATTCCACCAGCCCTTCTCGTTTAGAGCTAGAATGATTGAAAGAAAAAATGGTTATTCCATAAAAATATTTCAGCAGATGTTCGGTTTTAATTAATTAATTTGTAGATACGTGCAATGGTATTGGAGAACCAATCGTTATGAAAGTATGAACAAAACAAACACCTTCTGTCTTTTCAGAAACAGTATCAAAGATTTTTTTTTATTAATACATAATATAACATACCTCCATACGTTATTTAACAGGTTATCTATGGAAATATGACGATTGCTGACAGACATAAGAAAATAGTCGTTATTTTTATACTTAAAATTTAAAAATTTCTGAAAAGAATATTATTTATTACTGTTATTTAATAACAGTAATAAATAATATAATAACAATAATAAATAAGTAATAATAATAAATAATAACAGTAATAAAAAATATTATTTATTACTGTTATATTAACAGTAACAAATAATATTCTTTTCAGAAATTTTGGAAAGAAAACTTCTTTACCGGTCAAAGTATGCATAATGCAAAGTAGACTTGATTGCAATTTTGAAAATAGAATCAAAATGTTTTCTTTACTTGCCACTAACAAAATAATAATATTATGTGTAATACAGAGTAGATAGTACGATAACATGGCGCGCCCCTCCAAATGACTGTTTCAATGTGTGTAGTCACATCCTTATGAAAGAGTTTGTATATAGTAAGTATTCAACCAATCAATAAGTACTCGTAATATTTCACTTACCCCGCTTTCCATTTGATGTTAAAAACGATCAAAACGCTCAAGATAGGAGGCATTTTGAGCGTTTTGATCGTTTTTAACATCAAATGGAACGCGGGGACAATGTCACCTATTACCAAGATTTGTTGGTCAACTAATCATAACTAGCCGACCGCGCAAGACAACGCACTTCAAACGTTGTGACAACACACTTCAAACGTTTTGAATTTTGGAGGGCCGCGCCATGTTATCGTATTTTATCTCTACCTACAGTTGATGATATTTTGAAAAAAAAAGCAAACTTTTTTACGGGCCTCTTATCTTACATGTTTGTTGCAGGCGCGGAGGAGCGTCGATGTAGGCGGCCCGTCACAATGGATCAATGGGTGACGGCGACCAGCTCGCTGCTGGCGTTCCTGCTGTACTACAACACGCTCGACGCCGGCTTTGTTTACGATGACAGGTATGAATATTGCATATTGAAAACTTCAACTTTTGTGGGGTAAGTAAATCCGAAGATGTTTAAACGAAATAAATAATATTGGGCAGACAAGATTTATTCGAATTGTGAAATATCTAAAATTCTAAATATCAGAAGTTAGAAAATTATATGTCATAGCACCGCATGAAACCTTGCAAGGAGTTCCACCGAGTCAGGGTCAAGAAAACTTTGAGAAATGTATTTGATTTGGCACCTGCCATGTCGATTAGAATTGAGATTAGCTCATTTATAGCGAAATTTCAAAATTAACTGGCAACTATGTAACACACTGAAAGAACACGGCTTCCGTTCTACGTGACATGACCAATATTCTTATTTCAAGCGACAAGAATGCTATTTTATCGCAAGATACAAAGAAACTCTTAAATAAGGTAAGGTTTTTTAATCGTAAAAAAAGACAAAACCCAATATTATAAGCGTATAGAACATGAAAACAGAAAACACTTAAGGCTTCGACAAAATAGAAATCAGCGAAAATCGTTTAAAACTTAACGCTACTACCGAAAATATAACGAGCGAAATATTATATTAGAACATTTGAATTAATGAGGAACATCGTTATTACAATAAAGTTCATCTCGACGGTAACAATGCCTGTTTGGACGAGCACTCCGGTACTTCGCCGAGATAATTACTCCAGTTACAGTCACTGATTGTGGAGAATCGAATGAAACACCACGTTATTGTGAACGAGGTGTAGGATGTTCAATTTCAGAGTTTCGGCTCCTTTACAACAAATAATTGGCGTATACTTTAGGGATGTTCTTCCTTTAAAGTAGTAAGATATTTTGTTTTTTAAAACTCACTCCATATTTGGAGTGAATGTAACGCATGACACTTTGCTTTCGATAAATAATAATTAATCTTTTGTTGAATCCTTTAATTTTTTTTACTTGCTCCACTGTCGAAATTATCGAATACAAAAATTGATTACGTACCAAGTTTCGTGTTTTTACCTCGACCGCTTATAAAATAATTTATTTTTCATCCCTTTTTACCTTGCTAAAATATAATTAATTAAAGCCGCAAACAATTTTTATTTGTCAAATATCAAAGATTATTTTACCAAAAAAGTAAAATAAATGTTAGCGAAGTATGATTACTTCGCGATTCGCAAATATTTCCCAATAAAATCAATGCCTTTCTATATTCCTAATAACACCGCTCGCACTGTTGTTCGCATGAATGCGAGGAAGGGTCCGTATTAATAAAATACCAAACAGATCGATGGAGTCTAATCTCATACATTCTGTATTCAAGAAAACTGTTCTATTATTTAATAAAGGCCATGATAGAAAATAGCCCTACCTGAATATCAAATGGTTTTTTTTGGTTGGTTACCAGTACTGATTCTGGCGGCACACAAGTTGCAGTGGTGGGGTTATATAGTGGGTAGCTTTTCCGTTTTTAATACTTTGTATTATTATTAGGCTTGAGAAAACAATGTCTACAAAATGGAATTTTCTGCACTAAGATTTCATAGTAACCTTTTGAAGTACACAAACGTGTGCAGGGAGCATTATAATCTAGTCGCAGGGTGAGTGTAGTGTATTAGTAGTTAGTTAATATGCATTGAATTAGGCAAGTTCAGTACCTCTATTGATGATACTGCCATTCCGTAAGCAAACTTCAGCTAACAGCTAACTACATCAGTTAGTGTGATGAACGATGCTATTCTGATTATGCTTATAATATCTAGTTCCAAAGCTTAGGTCCATAACTAGGTGTTTCCCCCGAGTTCGTATACAAAAGGAAATGTCGCAGATCTCACTTTTGGTCTCGCGATGAATAAGGGGATTTTGTGCGGTTCAGAAGAGTGTAGACTGTAGACGTCGTGATGGCCTCTAATGTGCACGTTATAACGTTATCGTCGACGGAAATTTAAAATAGTCCCATTTAAATTTACATAGTACATAATATGCATGGGATATGCAATGGGTATAGATGCGAAACGGTCGGTTGTCTACTTAATTTCTTCTTTGAGCTAAATAATAATCCGATTAAAAGTTTGTGATGATGTCATTGCTGTTGAGGCGGTCTGTCAGTCTGGTAGGAATCTATCCAATACCACGAAACAAGGAAAGAGTATAATTTCTAAATGTTAATAAGGATAGATATACTTAAGTAAACTGTAGTGGGCTACAGTTTTGTCTAGCCCCTCTGAAATTTCAGGAGGGCTTCGAAGCAACAATAATACTAGCGGTAAAGATGATGATATTGGTCTTTTATATCGACCTTTATTAGGTCGAATCTCATGCTTTTTAGAGCACTTAGTGAACCTAAAAGGGGCGAACGATTTTTTTCTTCAGTTGGATACGTTAAATGTCGCATAATTTTTTATACGAATGTAGAAGCCCCGAGGACTTTATTCAAAACGGACGTTATAGCAATTGAATTAATTCTTAAAAGCTTTTTCAAGTAAGTTAAAAGGCACTGTGGTATTAGATTCGGGCCGAAGAATTGAACTTCTAGATTTATTTACTCATCGTCCCAGTTTGTTTAGTCTGTTCGTGGCAAATAGACGTAACAAAATTAGATATTGACTATGAGTATTGAGTTATCAAACCTGGAATCATTCTATTCTGCTTTTTTGCGGAGTAGTTCTGGTCTCAAATATCATCAAACTTTAACCGACTTCGAATTCGTTACTTCTTAGAATTTCAGAACATTTCATTGAACTGAAAATATATTCGGTTGAGATAATTCAGTCTCGTAATATTTTATAGCAAGAAATATTGAATTAAAACTTACATAATGTTCTCTTTTTTTTCTGATGTGGTTAGGCATGCATGATGCATGTATTTTTTTTCCTCTGTCTTTATTGTTGTGTGCTTTGTTTCATTGTAGTGTAGGTACTGTAAACCTTGTTGAATAAAATATGTATATAATTATTATTATTAGTATAACACTTAAAATCCTTACACGATTAAAATTATTAAAATATTGAGAACTTTTATGATCAGTATTCTCAAAGCTGATTATATTTCTTCGCTTCATTCTTCGATATATAATTATTAACCAGTAGACCTCTGTATCTGCTAGGCAAGTAGGCAATCGCGTTTTTTCAAAGACGTATGTGGGTAGCTGAAAAACTACCCGCACGCTCGGTTACTGGACGTTCCGGCATGTCTCATTCTTTGTTAACGCGAGGCAACGCGAGCACGAATACTTAGTAACCATGCCAAAGCGCTGCAGCTGGTTATAATTATTATTAAAATGATTGAGTCGGTGTTGGAAGTAACTAAAGTCAGTGTTATTTTATTGTGTAGTAAGAAAATACATGTAAGTACTATTAAATACTTTAAATAAACGGCAGGCACTACCGAGGCCTAGATGAGTCAAGTATATTCAATACTAACCGGCTTGTACTGCGACCGCGAGTCAATAAACAATGTGTTGGGACTGCGAGTCTTTATACACGATCTATAATATTATGTATGCTTTTTACGTTCTATAAATAGAATTATAAAACTATATGATTGCCGGATTGGGGGAAACAACTGCAGGTGATTACTGCAATTATTTTAACTAACCGGCACGTACTGCGACTGAGTCAATAAGTACAGTGTGTTTGGACCGTGAATCTTTTTACACAAACTATATTCTATAATATGCATCGGAATTGATTGTGGATCTCTGACGATGTTTTACCTATTCTATAAATAGAACTATATGTTTGTCCGATTGGGGGAAATAACTGCAAGTTAATTACTGCAAGTTTAATTATATATTAAGTTATTTTATAAGCCGCTATAATGTGTGGATTGACTGCGAGTCTCTAAACACAATCCTTATGCATCGGAATTGACCGCGGGTCTCTAACAATGTTTTATCTAAAAATAGAAGTACAATACTATGTTGGCTGGTTTGAGGGGATTAACTGCGAGTTAATCACAATTTAAAATATATATTGATATTTTTCAAATCAAAATTATGTATGGATTGACTACGAGTCTCCGACAATGCTTAAAAATAAAAAAATTGCAACTACCGCGCGTTTCTCCCGCGCTCTTTGTTCTATAAATATAACTACATAATTATTATTATTATAATATTAATATCTTTGCCGTTTTATACAGAATAGCTATTTCGAGCTAATAACTAGATAGACTGCGAGTCTCATCAGTTAACAACGAATGCGCGTCTCGCGCGATCCTTTTGTTCTAAATATAGAACTACGATTATGATTTACTATGTCTGCCGGTATATAATTATTATTATTGAATAAATCTTGCACCAATTTTGGGGACTCGGGATACATCGCGAGTGTACATAATGAAACTTACTTAATATCTACGTAACGTTATAGTTACTACCCTCAATATTTTTTGCAACATATTTTGTCGACAAATAAGTCGATTATAACGAGCTACCCCAATATTTATTTTTTTAGGTCACTAAGACCAGACAATCGGGAAAATATTACTAAAAGTGACCAATATAGGTACGGTACGATCAGGTTACGAATGAACCCGAAGCCTTCCCGAGTACCGGCACTGATAGAACCGGACCAGATCCGGATATATCCAGGGCTCCTACTGACGTTAGGTGCACCCTCGTTGGATTCGCCAGATTATTGTTTTAAATGATCCCAAAAACGATTAAGTTGAGCTACTTCTTATAAAACATTCCTGATAACAAGTGTTGCAGATCGATTCCATTTCCATCGATTATAATCATTATAGATCTCACCTAACAAAGTCTCGATATGATCAGACTTATCAACAGTATCTGATTTATCTCGATATAAATTATTATCAAACTTATCAGATAATATATTATCAGAAAAGACAACTTCGTAACGGAAACACTCAGACTCGATAAGTCTTGTCTCAATATCAGACCGATATTATATTTTTGTTTCGTTGGATAATTCCAGTATTTGTTCTCAGAGACAAATTAGTACATCCCATCAATCGGGTACCTTTTGGGCTCTAGCAAACCCTTCCCGCTACCCGTCAAAAAAAAAGGGGGGGGGGGGGCAGAGCTGGTTACCGTCGGCTGGCGCCGCTAGTACTATATCGCTACAATCAACCTCTTTCTAGTTCGAAGAGCATTGAGGCGACTAAACGCTCAACACCGCAGCCGTAGTGCTGACAGTTAATTTTACATATATTTTATAGATGTTACTATTATAATTATTGTGGGCTTTACACAGCTATCCCCAACCCGCGGCCCGCGGGCCGCATGCGGGCACCGGGACTTTATTTGTAGCCCGCGTGATGTTAAATCATTTGGAAATTCACGCCCACGGGCAAAATATTATACAGTCAACGTGAAAGTCTTTTTTCACTTGTAAATCGTTAATTTTAAATTACGTTATTTTTTAAACCTAAAAATGTTTGTTGCGGCCCGCGACACCAAGACCAAAAATGTTTGCGGCCCGCATGAAAAATAAAAAAATTAGGGAACTTCGTTCCAAAAACAAAACCAGGTTGGGGACCACTGGCTTAGTTTAATATACATCATGACATCAATAAACTATTAGAATTTAAAACTATATCTTCGTGTACCCTTATCGAAGGTTACCTTATTTCAAAGATTTTCTTTTCCCCAAACAAAGCGGCGGAAAATATTGTATTTATATTTAAATACAATTATTGAATTATTTTAAATTTGAAACCACTTCGTAAGTTTATTTCAAAATTACATGTTAATTTGGAAAATTAACTTTTAAGGCTTTCAAACCAATACCCAAAAGTGGGTATCTAGTAAAAATAGATTCAAGAGCCTACTTCTTGTTTTCTATTAACTCACTAGTCGATTGAAAGATTTTAATTAACGGATTAAGAGCCTTAAGTCTTGACATACAGACTATCAGATGCGCTTACATTTCATTTTTTTTTTTCACAAAAAATATAAAGAAGGAAACTAGACCAGGCGTAGGCTTTATCTAGACTAGACTTACCACGCTTTAACAATATCAGTATAATCTAGGCGACAATTGTTGGCGCCCCCTTTTTGTTAACGTTTTATTGTTAATAGTGCCATGGGCGTATTAAACCCACAAAAAATATGTAAATATTTAAGTCTTGACATTTATAATATTTATTATTATAACATAACTAGCTGTCCCGGCAAACGTTGTTTTGCCATATAAAGTATTTCGCCCATAATATTATTATTTTATTGAAGTGACTATACCTACTAAAGAGTATGTCGCCATGGCAAAGTTCATGATTGCTATCCCGTCGCACAAACAATAGTCTCGAGTTGTAACAATTTTTTTATTATTTATTCAACAAATGAATACACTTATTAATATAAAGATAAGAGTAGATGTTGCCCGATTCTCAACCCTAGCTCGCTAAGATTCACGAAAGTCGGTCGAGCCGTTTCAGAGGAGTTCAACCACGCACACCGTGACATGAGAATTTTATATATTAGATATACTATATGATAATATATGCCTATTAAAAACGAAATAATATAGAACAGTTAAATCAACGTACTCGTGAGCTATCTCAACTGATAGATATTTTGACACCTTCATATCCTGATTCCTGACCCCCGCCGCAGAATGCAACTAGTTTTAAGCGATTAAAATATTTAATACTAAATAAAATATGCAATGATAAATACGATAACAGAATCACGACGACCACAGAGCTGGACCCAGTTAAAGCAGTAGACTCCTTAAAATTTATTCTAAAATACTTTACTTCGACTTAGATTCTAGATGAATACTCTGTTTAATCTTCTTATCTTCTACAGCCATCACTGTGCACTGTCATTGTTTATGAACAATGTTGACTTTATTGGTTGGTTACATTGGCTCAGATGAATGTGTGAAGACTGAAGCGTCTTTCAAAAGAAGCTTTCCGGTAAAAATACCTATATAATAAATACATACCTGAGTAGTATAGTACGCGGGATCCACTTATAAATTATTTGTTTTTTCTTGCACTCTGTACCAACTGAATACTGGTTATTGACTTAAAACTTTCTGCCTAATAAAACTCGGCAAAATAAAAATTACGGTTTTAAATAGAAAAGATTTTTTTTAAAAAGAAGTTTCAAGTTATATTTAAGTTATTACGCCGTGCGATGGTTATTCAAGATTATATTAAATAGGATAAAGCAGGTGCTGTGCGAGATCGGCGCAGCGTCGACACGAGCGTCGACATGAGCATTGACACGAGCGTCGACACGAGCGTAGACACGGGGACTGAAACTGGACACGATTAATGACGATTAGTAAGACGACAATCGAAAGGCAGGACTAGCGACTCCAATACTTTCGATTTTTTTCTTAGCCATAATTTTATCGACGAACAAAGTTTCGCTGAATGATCCCAGTATGTTATCATTTAAATCACAAACCATAGAGGTTTCTTACGTTTCGTTTCTGACTATTATTATTATTTATTGTTAAATTCTTTCTCCAATATAATAATGATTACTATTCATAATGAATATATGGTATTTCGTAAAAAAAAAAAACTTTCTTTCGTTACTCTGAAAATCTACTGGTTAATAATTATATATCGAAGAATGAAGCGAAGAAATATAATAAATGATCAAACGAACTTACCAAGTGAAGTTCGATCATTATTATATGAGTCGCTTCATTCGAAGATATAATCTCCCTCCCACACAGTCTGCACGAAACTATGTTTGATGCAGTACCCAAAGAAAGAAAGAAAGATTTTTTACATTATTTCTCTCTAAACATAATGAGACATGCCGGAACGTTCAGTAACCGAGCGTGCGTGCTATCCACATACGTCTTTGAAAAAACCCGATTGCCTAGCAGATACAGAGGTACTACTGGTTAATAATTATATATCTTCGAATGAAGCGAATCATATAATAATGATCGAACTTCACTTGGTAAGTTCGTTTGATCATTTATTATGCTATACTTTTGGAAATCGTGCACTCGAAAAATCAGTGTATCTTAGCATCAAAGCAAAGTGTATATAATTTATATGTTGTATATGCGAAAGCTCCATCTGGCTCGTTGATATGCGGAGCTCTCGGGGAGGTTTACCGCACTGTGTCGCTCCTCATAATCCGCTTTCCTCGAGCGGGGAATTAGTGTTTTAATTCAGCAGCGCTTGAGAGTGTTTCACTATACTCTTTGTTGATAAAAAATATAACACCAAAACTCGAATTGTTTTAAATTTTATCTAAAGTGGAGTTTGTTGTCCTAACGGAGAAATTGTATGGATAAATATTTGGTATGTTATGACAAACCTAGCCATACTGCTAGGCTACTGCCTAGAATTATAACTTACAATAGTGACTGGATGTAAACCGACCGAGTATAACGTGGGTTTTATCAAATTGATACGGATTCTAGTGATTTATTTCGTTATTAATTATGTCATAGGGAGATGAAGCATTTTTTTTTTGGGAAACAGTGTTTTTATACTTTGTAATGTTTTATTCTTGATCTGTTTGTTCTATCACACATTTGTGTACAGACACAAAAACTAATATTTGCAACAAACTGAGGCCAAAAGCATATAGCATTATGTGTTTATTGTCATTTAGTATCAATGGGCGAGCGGCGTTTCAGGCCCTGCCTCTTCACCCTACGCGTCAATTTCAATTCAATTCCTCCCAAATCGACATCGTCTATTTACGTGTTTATTTACGGGATCGCCTCCATTCCATCTCCGAGCCGAGTGATTCAGTCAATATTGAATTAGTGACACTGCAGTTATGAAAACCGGGGGTTAAATATATTTTTATTTGTACATTGTACTATCACAGAAATTGATCCATGGATAGATGGCGGACCTTTGGTCAGGTTCATCCGGTTGACAGATATTGACTTGAAAAAACCCGTTAAATCAACGTAAATCTGTCTATTTATCAATTTACCTCACAGTATACTAGATGCCAACCACAACTCCGTCGCACCAAAATTCGACCATCGCGCGAGATGATGTGCTTTTCCGCCATTCAAAGTATCTCCATACCAAATTTCAGAAAAATCGGTTTAACGGTTTGGGCATGAATGATGAAGATTTGACAGACAGACAGACACACTTTCGCATTTATAATATTATATATTATATATAGTATGGTTATGGCAGTATGGATTGTACAATGAGGAGACACTTGTTATGTTTACCTAAATGTCAACGGGACATAATAAAAAGATGAAGTTTACAATAAAACTGTATTCAAATTTTACATAACTTTTAACAATTAATACAAAGTAATTATGGCGGTCGGCGGTGTGCCGTGTATGCGTGTGCGTGCGCGCCTGTCGCCTAGGCAAGTGAACGAGCCAGTGTCCGGACTCCGGTGTCGCCGCGGCCCGCGCTGCAAGCGGGAACGCTCCCCCCGCGCCCTGCTGTAGTGATGTAGCCGCGCAGCAGCGCTAGGGGATGTACGCGCTCGAACACTAAATAATAAACAAAGCTTTTCTTAGGATGACAAAACATTAATATTAATAATTATAAAATTTATGACAACTTAGTTAAATATCAGAAGAAGATCGGCCAGAGATAGAGCTGCCTGAGATGGAGGCTTTTTCCAAATAAAAAAAAATATTTGTATTAATTATGTTCAATCATAAAGATTTTATAGCATTATTCCGAAGTAGTTTTAATACATGCCCACATAATATAAAACCAATATAAAAATGCTTGTTCGCCTGATTCCCGATTTCATTAAAAAAACATTACTGAGATAGCTCTATGCCCGGCTCACAAAGTCCCTGTTTATATTTCTTTAACAAGTTATGCTATAATACCATGTTCATATTCTTTAATTAAAATTAATTGTGCGCCACCCAGCGTGATTAAAGTTAGCGCTTAATATTTGCAGACTTTATTGAAGCAGATTTCTTGATGCATACAATTTTGTCCTCTATTTTATGAAAACATTTAGAGCTATTTTAGTATGCTAGGAAATTGTTATTATGCTAAACATAATTTAATATTTTTTTCGGATAAAGATCGCCAACTTTTGTTTTATAATATTATTTTTATATCTCCACTAAATAACTTACAAACCTCATAAAATATGCGATGTATACCTACTTTTACAAAACAAATTTCTGGTACTTTGAGTGAGCATTTTCGAGAATAAATCACTTTAAGAATTCCAGCAGTGAGGCAATCTGTGGTAGAAATTTTAGAATTTTAAATCTTATACCTAGATAAAATTTATTGCCTCTGTGTTTGTGTCGTTTGAAACGTTCGTGCCGTAGCGAAGTTAACGAAATGTATACATTGTGGTATGTATAGGAAAATATTGTTCAAGTCACTTGAATATAATTTTAAGTATTTTTATTTGTACTTAAAACCTAGTCCTACATTATTTTATGTGTTCATGGATATGCGATCCACTTACGTATTTTAAGTTACGCCGAAAGCCAAAAATAAAAAGTTTTTACTTGAGTAAAAACTTTCGCAGCCACGCTTCATCAAACATTTAAAAAATGCTAGATATTTTTCTTAGCTAAGTCTACATCCGACTTTATAAATTGTGCTTACTTAAACTAAACATCTTAAGACAAACTGGACATATCTTTCAGGTTTCAAACATTTACTTTGAAATAGGTTTCAAGTTTGCAAAGCAAAATGGCTAGTCAGTTCATTTTAACTCAATTGTACATAGAGGTGCTCCGTGCTCTGAGAGAACAGTTATACAGAGTTGCACTACTGTATAGTGTATACATTACGGACTTAAATTGAGCTTTGACTAGCGACTTGCAGTTTCCCTCAGAGGACTCAATTTTATGCACTGAAAGTATTTAATTATCATTAGCTACCTAATGCGGTAATGTTTTAATGGTTTTTGGATATCAAATCAAATCATCTAGTTTTAGTGCAAGCTCTTTTGATGTCTTTACAATATAATCTAATTAAAAACTATAAGGTGACGTCACAGAATGTTGCGTGATTAATTGATGAATTACTGTTTGAGATAAAGCAATACAACATACACATAAACATAGATAAAATAATTGTATTCGAAATTACAAGTAAGGTTAATAAAGTAAATCATATCAACCACCATACTATAAAGTAACATAATACAAAAGTAAATTAATACAAAGTCATGTAACTACGACATTATATTAGTAATAGGATAGGATATAAAACATACATGTAATACTTACAAAGCTAGCGGGTCCGCACAAATTGTCAAGTGGAGGCGGGTGCCAAGACCGCCACGATAATGATGATAGAATCGATGAACTTTGTTCTGGAGCTCAGTGCAAACCACTTCTGTTTCGTAATTGAGGGCTTACGTGACGACCCGCCGCAGCTGCCCGCACCATAGCAAAGAGTTCCCAACTTCGCCCCAATCTAAGTTTCGGTACGACTAGAGATGAAAATAGTTTTTATTGGAACTGTTTCAAAGGGGGATGCAATTATTTTACTACGTTCCCCCGCAACGTTTTCCACGTCTTAGCGCAATAAACTCGCACGAACTTTACGTTGCTACGTCTAATTTTGTTTGTAACTGGCTGAAAGAAACGCCCGGCTTTGTGAATTCTTGGATCGTGGTGTGCATTATTTGTACAGGTACTGTGTTGCAAACGTTGTGAACTTTCTGACAGTTTTTGGACTACTTAAATCATACAAAACGACCATTAAAATAGGTTAAATGAATCAATGAATTCCTTGTCTGCTTGTTCGATTTAACCGGAAACGTTCCACTTGGACGTGTTTGGAATGAAATTTATGTGTTCACATGCCGAATAAAAGAGTTTAATTGTTCAATTTGCGCTCAGATTTTTTCAACATTTTTCACATTTCGTTATTTCTCAATTTATTCGCAGCTTGCAAATGCTGAAACTGTTATGTATTTGTTTATTACGCCGTACACTTTTATTGAACGGGTTACAGCGTATAAACCAGATGAGACGTGTCAAGTGAAGCTATAGTTAGTATCCATAAAAAATCATTCACGGTGACTCAAATTAAGTTGAACCCGTAAAATTTACTGGCACTTATCTAGAACTTACATTTTCGTATGAAATATAATAAAAAAATCGTGTCGAGTCGGTAATATCTTACACGATGTTGAATGAAGCGTCCATAGATATTATTATATTAATGTTATTTAACTTTAAACTTAACTCTAATCTCTATAACAAAATTCAGCAAAATCGCTTCAGTGGTTTGGGCGTGAAGAGGTAACAGTCAGTCGACAGACATACTTTCGCATTCATCTAATATATAAAATTCTCGTGTAACAGTGTTTGTACGCGAACTCCTCCAAAACGGCTCAACCGATTTTAATGAAATTTTGTATTAAACAGCACTGAGCACATTCGTTAGGGCTGAGAATAGTTTTTTATCTACTTTTAAAATTGATACTAGAAATAATTTATAATATGGCAAAACAACGTTTGCTGGATCAGCTAGTGATATTAGTATGAATAGTAAAAAACATTCCTAATTGTGTAAAATATTGTATAATATTGAATTCAAAACATATTCGGTGCTCTTAATTATAAAAGTGGTCTTCATCCAATTTCCGCTGCAGAGAGTTTCATATTTTATGCCCATCCGGTGCGCGGAGTGTCATCTTTTTTATCAGACAAGCAGTTTATCTACTGTTAATTCCGAGCGGGTTTTGAAAATTGTATCGCAAAAACGCTTTTATGCGCTGACGATGATGACAATTATTCGACTGTACGATATAACAAACACATTTTTATTTAATTAAACAGCAAAATAGGATTATTCGGGACAAATAGTAAATAATAAACATCGAGTCGGAATCGATTTAAAACCGATATTGATTGGCAGTGAAAATGAGGAAAACGTAAATCAGCCGACCGCGTGATGGATCCGTTATTTCGGGACCACTCCAACACAATAATTACTCAAAAATCCATTAATCTATTGCTAATTGATTTTTGTAATTACAGAGCTGATTTGTTGAAATAGGCATTAATTTTATGTTTCAGCGACGGCCGGAGTCAATATTTGCTCACTGTAATAAGGCTAATGAGTGCTTATTGATGCAAATGTATGGCCGTGCAGCTGTTATTAGCCTAGCTCGTTTTTATTAGCTTGTAAAACTTTCTATCGTTGTAATGTAATATACAAGCTTTTGTCTCTCTAGTTTTATAAAAAAAAAACGAAAATATTATTATTGTCAACACTAATGTGAATTACAATTTGCTTTGTTTGCATCGGGCTTCAATCAAATACATTCTATCATCACAAATATCACAATGTAGCATACCATAATATTTCGTCCCGAAATGGTTTCGGCAAGGATTACTTTTATACGCACTTAGTAGCGGATAAGCAAAGTATTTACATAACTTTCAATGACCGTTTGTTTGACCGCAATCTAAAATTAAATAATTTGTACTACTTAATTGTTAGTCCGGATCCTCTCATCATCTGAACAAGGGGAACTTCATTGATTTATGCTATGTAGGTACTCTTCACCAATGGCAGTTTTATAACTGACTCGGCAACTAAATAAATATTTAAAGTCATTCCTTTGAGCGATTTAAATCCATTTTGCGCCGAACCGTTCGACCCACAAAGCGGAAAAATCGTTTAAAAATGTCCAAATAAAATTATATTAAATAATGATATTTATTGGGCCGCAATAAAACATGAAAGCATATCGAAAACTGAAATGCAAAATAAATAGACTTTAGAATATATTGTATAATATTAATATTTTTTTAAAGTTTTACCCATATTTTAAAGGGCAAATAATTTTAACGAAAGTACTTCGGCAAGTAAACACATTTCGTGATCCGTTATTTGGGTTAATAAAGGTCCTCAAACGAAATAAAAGCAATTTACGTACAAAATACCCCTGAAGTTTTTATGTAAATAGCCACGTAACGGAAAGGAACCTTCTACACAATTTGCAATACAATAGCCGAATGTTAGAGATGATTTTTCCCTCTCCGCATAGTGAGCACGGTTTTGGCTCCATATATTATTCAATCGACTATTCCATTGGCTTTACTTCATATTCAGAATGATAAAATAATATCTATCGAAGGACCAAGCTTGAAATCAAAAGTGAAAAAATATTGACAGCTTATAAGCATTTGTTTGAGTAATTCTCTGAAATATTATTGATAACTAATGTTCTTTGCTTGAAAGTAGAAAATATGTATTTCGCCGCCACATTAAAATGTGACTTCAATACAGGAACTCGCACCAAAATAATTACCAGTGCGATAAACAGAAAATGGCGCGGTCAATTTGTCGGACAATAAAAACGTAGATAATATTATAATGTCCTCTCATATTTGTAACACAATACGCTTCAAAATTCGAGTCGATATCCGCATTAAGCGGAAGTCATTGAACTGAATAAGTTGGTAAGAATTCAGTGATCATTTTGGACGTATTTAAATCGAACCAATTCCTCTTAAGCGGGATGTGACCAATCGTGGATTTCTGGGCTGTTTCTGAACTACAATGTTCTTTAATCTATTTGAATCTATCTGTAAAGTCACAATTTTGTAGCCATAATATACTCAATTTTCAATACCGCAATCTGCTGTACTCTATAATTTTGTTTAGCTTACAATTTTTTTCTAATGTTCACCATACCGATTTGAAAAGAAAATAAAACAATTTTGTAAAAGATGCTATAAAGTCTCTACAAAGAATTCGCCGCGTCGATTATAAAATACCCTAGCGTTAATTCAAAGAATTTATTAGAATACATGAATTCTTACTCGTTTCTCTTATACCCTAGAACAGCGGTTGGAAACCTTTTGGCATGCAAGGGCCACGAGGTGGCAAAATAAAGTAAAGGATGCTGCGGCCCTATACTGGTATTGCTCCTAAAAGCCCAATATACCTACGCATATTATGAGGGCTTTTCTAGACCACAATTTAAAAAAAAAAGTTTCAGCCTCTCTGATGGATGGCACTATACTTTACTCCGCGAAGCATGGCGGTAGCGGTCATTGACTCCCTGTCAAAAATTTGTCATTTTCTATACAAAGCCACGATTGACAACAGCCGACACTTCATTGTCAATCGCGGTTTATATAGAAAATGACAAGTTTTTGACAAAGAGTAAATGACCGCTACCGCCATATTCCGCCGAGTACAGCTGTAAGTATAGTAAAATGTGAGCTATCAAAATTTGTAAGAGACAATGTGAAAGCATTCAGAAAAATAAACGAAGTTTTAATTACAAAATGACTTAAGCAGCTACGTTTTTAAGTTACGATAACTACTGGAAATATTGGAAAACATTGTTTTTGATATTTATAAATTATTCAAAAAACATTCACGCGCCGCAAGTAAGACATTCGCGGGCCGCATGCGGCCCGGGGGCCGCGTGTTGCCGACCGCTGCTCTAGAGCGTCTAAAAATAGTAAATATATTCTAAAGAAATAATAAGTAAAATGATAGAAATTCAATTTTCATAAAGGATTTCAATTAATTTGTCTAGACACTTCTATTGCGATGTTTACATGCTGCGGGAGATAACATTATATTTTATGACGTTAGAGAACATTAAATGGAGTGAAACCGAATAGTTTTTCTACTGAAAATGTATAGAATAATATGCGAAATAAAATAAAATGTGGAAATATTTTATAAAAATTCTCGGTTTTCAATTTTCATTATACGTATTGTTAATACTAAAATATGTAACTACAAAATAAATATAATATTATACTAAGGGCCTCTTTCACCACTTTTCACAACTTTTTTGACAGATTGCCCATACTTCATCTGTCAAGTTAAGTGGTGGATAGCCTATTCGGCACTTATCAGGAAGTGTTCACCACAGGCCCTTAGTGTAAAATTAAAAAAGACATAATATCTGAAAGCTATCATACTTTAAAATTCTGTCGTGAAATATGAAGTCAATCAATAAAACCGACTATAAAAAACTTGACTGCTTTGATGTTAAGAAAAATATAGTAATGTATTTTAGGGGCAGTTAATGTGACAAGCGTGCCGTAGAAAAGGGTGCGTTTCCACTGAAGCGGAGCGGAGCTTAGCGGTGCCTGAATTGACCAATCGTGCTATTCCAGTGGAATGATAGCGAAGCGGAGCGAAGATTTCGAGCATGGTGATTGGTCAAAGCGGCACCGCTAAGCTCCGCTCCGCTCCGGTCGGTGTTAGTGGAAACGCGGCCTAACATACTGGCGCAGGCGGGTGAAAACTGGACGAAAAATCGACGCTTATAGGTATGCGCACATTGTGACGGGGCGCAGCAGGGTGGTCGGCATATTTCATTCAAGTTTTATGACGTTTTCGAGTACGAATTCGTTTGACGCGCGGGAGCCGTACATTTTTCGAGAATAAAAAACCATATTATGGCCTTTCCCGGACTCAAAGTATATCTCCATGCTAAATTTCAGCAAGATCGGTTCAGTGATTTAGACGTGAAGCGGTAGCATACAGACAGACACACTTTTACATTTAAAATATTAGTACGGATCGCGCCCATTGAACAGAATAATCTCCAGCAGGGCGGGCTACATTTTTCATGACCGATCATAAAACTTGTATGAAAAATGCGGCCCATCCCGCTGCAGCTTGTCACAATGTGCGCATACCTTAAATCTAACCTCGACGTAAGTTCCTGTGGTAATCAGACTTAGATATATCGCAACGTTCGCAATCGCTCGGCGCCCGGCCTCAATCGCTCCAGTACAATGCCATCTAAATAATGGAAAACGTTTACCACCGTGCTTTCAGGATTGATTTCCTGAACCGTGTAGTAGACGCTTATTGGATTTTGTATACCCCATACCTCTTCATTCCGTTGATGGTAAATAATAAATTCTATCGACGTTTCTCCCGCAGCTCAGTCGACATTCGGAGTAATTATGGCGTGGGAGGTGACAGCTTTTGAAATGATATTCTATTTTCGTTTAATTGGACACGACAATTACCGGAAACTGTGACTGTTTTATACATACAATAATATTCTACTTATACAGATCTGTTACGTTCATACTATTTTCCGGCTTAAATCTCTTCCGAGCAATTTTCAAATTCAAAATTTGACTTTGACAGATAAGTGAAACAAAAGATACGAAATGCCATTTACATAAAAGAGACAGACTAAATAAAAGACGACCCAATTGGGTCGTATTTGAGTCTTCACAACGCGTGCGGTAGTAACATATCTGCTTCGAGTTTTTTATATAATATCATTGTATACATACCAATATTATTAACTCCAAAGTGTGTCTGTACTCTGTTCCCTATAGTATGCTTAAACGGCTGTAGCAATTTAACCCATCTACTCCCAAGCGGCATCCGGGTGCCGCAGCCCGCATAACAATTGAATATCTATTGTGTCTGCAATTCCCACGATCGAGGTGTTAAATGGGTATATTATTATGGATCGTTTGACTTTTGATATAACTTAGTCCTATTCGGAGAATAAGATTAAGTTTTGAAGTCAGAAAATGGTCGCAATTTTTGGATAACAGTGTCCAATTTCTTACTTGGTTCGAAACATTAAAAGCTTAACTGTACCTATAGCCGTAATTCGGTTACGGTTACGACTCGCGAAACCCCGGCTTTAGAAGTTTAAATGAGTATCACATACACAGATATATCATGCCGAGTGCGTGTAACGTTACGACGAGTAACAAAATACGTAATTCGGAGTCCCCGAAACACTTAAGTACGTACTTACCTCCATTTCACGCACTTTTGAATAAAATGAAACGCACTAATTACTAAGGGGGAGCGATTTGTAACTGATACACGTGTACGTGTACAGCTCGACAAGGCTTTAAATGAACGTGGCGAAAAAAGGAACTAACGTTGCCATTATACAAAAACGTCATTTTTGACAGTTTTTGACAGTTTGCCTTTACGAGCAGCGCCACCGCCCACGTTTATTTAAAGCCTTGTCGCACTGTACGTGTATCATGGAGCCGCCATTTCGGATTTTATTAAAAAAATAGCTATTGAATGAACTAAACTTTATTGAAATTTTTTCACCGATGGAAATCAATTTTACCGATCGAAGAATTTCAAACCAATACAGAGAATGTATGATAGTTTTCGAATTTCAATGTTGATGGGTTTTATTCTGTTTTCCCCAAAATGAAAATATAAAATGTAAAAAACTTTTTGGAATTAATATTTCTATATCTGTATGATAAACCTACCTATATATTGTTATCAAAACGAACGTTTTTCTGGTAAGTACTTATCACGAATTAGGTAAATACAAATTTTATAACTGAAACTATTAAAATTTTATAGAAAACGTTGTTTTAAAATGTTATTAAGTAAAAGTAGATCACGAGTCTTGTCACGCAGGGCAATCAATCCCAAAAGTAATTTTACCGATTCTGCGCTTCGTCGCTCGAGCCTCGCTCAAATCAAATATTATATTCCTTTATTACGTTAAAGATAAAATATAGGAATTACTTTGTAATATTATTTCTACTTTATCTAATGTAACTTAAATACGCGCTTAGGTACAGGCTGAAGCCAAATTTTTCACAATTGCCGAGTAACGAAATCAAACAAATATGTAGTATCGTAGGTAGTATCATGTGTCTTACTACCCAATGATTACGAAAAAATAATTATAACACAATCTTAACATTACTTACTCTAAAACTGAATTTTACTAAAAGAACATACCTCCTCAAAATTAGCTTATAACGGGTACTAGATAAAATGCTAACTACATTTTCCTTAGTCTATGACTATCTTAATATATATAAACTCAATGGACTCCTAAACCACTTAACCAATTATAATAAAATTCGCACACCATGTGTAGTTCGATCCAACTTGAGAGATAGGATAGTTTAAATCTGAAATTATAGTCGCAATTTTAGTTTATTGCTAATTATTTGTCTGTAAAGAGCGACCATTGTTTATGCGACGCGGGTCACGGGATAGCGATGGACGTTGCCATGGTGACATACTTACTTATATTTTAGTCACTAATTCAATAAAATAATACGGGCGATATACTTAATATAATAATATGGCAAAGAAACGTTTGCCGGGACAGCTAGTTATATAATAATTTGAAGATCAAATAAAATTAAAATAAAAAGTGAAAATTGGGAAACATTGAAACGTAAAATTTCAAATAAGCAAAGTCTTTGATATCCAAAAATATTCAGCTCGCACTTGGAAAAAATAAGGATACACTCGCGCTCGCCTTTACGAATATTTTTTATCTTCTAAATAAAATGTATGGAGGATTCGAATAAAATATGTACTCGACTTAATTCAAAGGATTTTAGTATCAGGGACCGTTTTGTGTGCGCTGGCCTTTTTGTCTTCATTCATAGCGCCATGCCTGCAGTAGTGCGGGCATTCGCCTCTCATTACAGGGGATGTTTTTGTCCCGCTGGGGACATGAATAAGCTTACTCTATCATACTTAACCAAATAAGCTGCATTCATCAAAGCTCCCATGTGAAGGATGATGTATGAGTAATGTTTATATCCATACATATTTATGGCTCGTTACTGTGTTGTTTGCGTACAGTATGTCGCCCTCGATTTGCTGGACTTTATTCTTTTAGCAGTATAAGCCGGGTTAGAGTTAGGTTTGTATAGATTGAAACTGTTCAGAAACTTCTCATTCTATATGTTAAGTTCATATGTGTGACAAGTATTCCTCCAAACAAACTAGGGCCAAAAACACACGAAGTCTTTTTTAGAGATTGTACGATAAATTAAACGGGCAATGAGCCTATAATTTCTAAAACGGAAACAGCGCTTTAGAGAGACTCGCTGTTGGTCAGCTGCCAACGGAATGCTGCGACAGTGATATTAATTTAATTACGATTACAATAACAATTTATACAAAAACAGATGGTACGAATAGCGAGCTTAGTGTTACTTTGAAATATGATACGATAATTTTATCACTGATGATAGAATAATGTTATCACTCTCAATGTATAATAATATTATAAACATCGAAATAACGTAACATAATATATTTAACTAGCATTTTCATTTTTCAGATTGATGTCTTAGGATTTTTGTGATTACTGATATCAGTTAGCAAAAGCAAAAATATTAAGTGTTGTTTTAATTTCGGCAATAATGAGAATGCAGATGTACACTGCACCTAAAACTATAACATAAGAGTAGCATTTCAGCCTTACGACACTCTCAATGCCATCATAATAATGTAACATTTTTGTTTGCAGGCGGGCGATCCTGTCCAACCCAGATGTCATCGGCCACACGCCGATCAGGTCGCTATTTAAGAACGACTTTTGGGGCACCCCGCTCACGGACCCCGGCTCGCACGGCTCCTACAGACCGCTGTGCGTGGCCTCGTATCGCCTCAACTATGCCTTCAGCGGGTTCAAGCCGTGGAGTTATCATTTGTTCAACACAATCCTTCATTCACTGACCACCGTGCTCGTGGTAGTCACGGCCCGGCGCCTGCTGCCGCCGCATTGTATAAGGCTCGGCTCCGCGGTCGCCGGCTTGACTTTCGCGGCCCACCCTATACACACCGAGGCGGTCGCCGGTGTGGTCGGCCGAGCCGATCTCGCCGCCTGCAACTGCTTTCTCCTCAGTTTCCTCCTATACACCGAGCACGTGCAGCTCCGGATCGAGAGCCAACGGAAGCACTGCCGCCACGTCATAAAAAATAACGTCATCCGCCGCCAACTAAACTCGAGCGACCAGAATTTTCGCCTCAGCTGCCACGACCTCGTTCAACAAATTGTGATAAATGTAAAGAAGCTGCTAAAAGCGAGCCAGGACGGGCCGTTAAAGATACTAAACGCCTGCGAAATGGAACCTTCTACGGTAAAACTCAGTAAGTGTCAGTGCTCGAGTGCTAGTGAGGACTCTGGTGAGTTAGTGCAGTGGTGTACGCTGGCCGGGACTCTGATCTTCGCGACCGCGGGGACACTCTGCAAGGAGCCGGCCTTCATGGTCTTGCCGCTCTGCGTTTTTTATGACTTTTTGAAAGACGTTCGACCCGAAGACTTTTATTCCAAGGTAAGTTTGATTGTAAATTATTGCAGTCATCTTAATTTATTACTAAATATCTCTCTTTTTGATCTCTACTATGCCTTATTAATGTTAGTAAAATAAATATAACTCTAAATAGATTAAGTACCTACGTTATAAAAAACTAACAAAAGAATCATAAATACTTATCAAGTTTAGTATTCTTATGCCGCAAAGGTTTGACCTATCTGATTTGAAATTCAAATACATGGACCCTTACCAAATATGCTCGGAAATATTTTTAGTTAAAGCTTCCAATATCGTAAATGATTTTACAGTGTTTATTTTTTGGTAGCATGGTTTTACACAAATAATATTTTTCGACTGAATTATATTTATTTCTATGAAAAAATGAAGCGATTATTTAAAAAAAAAATATAGAGGAGGTCTAGAGGAGGTTTAATTTGCTGATAAAAATATTTACCTAACGCAAAACTTTAACAAAGTTGCCTTCGTCTGTCAAGTGACTTAACCAACGAAAAACACCTCGTATGCATAAGTTATTCACTGTGTAAATGTTTTTCTTCCTAAGGGGATATATAAAGATGTAAATATTGGAGGAACAAACTTATCTTTCCAGGTAGAAGGTCGGGAGATCGTATTAGAGTCGGATAAATTGAACAAATCATATTAAGTCCTGAGATTGAATGAAATGGGCGCAAAGCATCCCCGAATCTTCGTTAATTGTCTAACTTATAACATATCATTATTCCGCGTGTGAGCCGACTTTCATTACAGAATCTGTCTTAATATAAAGTATTACTCCGCTAACTGATCCAATCCCCTAATCCAATTTGTATCCCTGAACGTCTTGATTGTTTTGAAGTCGTGGTCAGAAAGTTAGATGGGATAACCAAACGTAAGGTTATCCGATGAGTATGTGGGCACACTAATTAAACGTGAATTTCCTTTAGCTGGCAGAAAAACTTGCTTCTTTCTGTAAGTGTATAGGTAAAGAGGCGTCTTATTCATCTTCCTTGAAGATGTCCTACCTTTCAGACAGTTACTGTTATTTTTTAGTTAAATAGAAGTTCTTATTGGTTGCTCCATCCAGTATCGCTCACGCTCACTAATTTATAGTTCCATGTTATTGATAGCACTACTTGTGGTGGTGACGTTTTCCATAAAAGCGATACACTGCCCCGTTGAGGTGAGTTGCCGCAGGAACGACTCCTCAACGTCTATGCATAAAATATTTGTCTTGAATAACAAGCGACATTGATACGTCACTTCGTCTGACTTGGTGTTTTGACGGAACGATGGATAGGACAGTGGCACAATAGATATAACTACCAGTACTTCGACTTCAAAGAGACGGAGACGGTTTCAATATCTGTCAAATTCTTCGGGTTTCGCCAGGATAAGTTAAAGGCTGGCGCGCTGGCTGGTATAATTTATTTTTAAAAAGAAGATTCTGAAATTGAATTCTGACAGTTTTCTTTGCATGTGCCGAAATATATACAACAGCTAAATTTGTAGGTTACGACGTCGCTAGACGACTTTTATCATAATACGTCAAACTTAATTTTTTTTACATCAGTTCTAAGTCGGCATACTCTATCATTCTGTCTACTCTGATAGTAGAATGTCGTTTGTCCACCGCCAGCATTCAACGAGAACGAGTTTATTTAAAATAAAATGACGTCCGCAACTCCGTTGCGCCAAAATTTGTTAATCGCGCGGAAACCTCCCCTTTTTCCGGGATATAAAGTGTCCTATGTCCTTTTCACAAAGGATCTCCATGCCACATTTTAGCAAAATCGGTTAAGCTGTTGGGGCGTAAAGAGATAGACAGCAAACATATAGACAGACACACTTTTGTATATATATAATATTAGTATGGATGAAACCTATGTCATACAGTAGCAATTATCGGCCCAAAATAATCTCATTCTCAATAGACGGCGGCGGTCTGATCGTTTGGTAATATTTTGACGTGCCTCGCCGTAGTCGCAACGTACCTGAGTTGCGTCTATGTTACATAAATAATACGTTGTTCCGTTCTGACAACGCAACGTGGAGCAGTGTAGCCTTACTCTAAGCAAGGAGCAAAGACCCTAGATGAGGACTACATCCCGTAACATAACACCACACACCCTACAAAAGCAATTGCAATTCGTAAACAAAATTGAATGTTATTTCTATAACTCGAAATGTAATTTTACCCCGAAATTTTTCTCGTTATTGAAACACCCTTCTCGCTTTCGATTAAATTTATTTTCTTGTACTTTGTACGTGCGTGATAAGACGCCACGTGTAGGCGTAATAACATAACGCTTTAATCTTTTCTTTGTTTGCGAAGCGGTATTAAATGTTACACCGATTAGCTTTATTTATGACTTGCTTTTAATATGTTAGGAGTCGTCAATATTGCCGGCTTTCAGAATATGTTTTTAAGATACATATTTTTTCAGATTCCTTCACCTTACGAGACACATAGTCAGCACTTAATAATGTAATGTCTTTTCGTTTTATATTAAAACACTAGCTGTACCGGCAAACGTTGCTTTGCCATATATAAAGTAGGTATTTCGCCCATATTATTTTATTGAAGTGACTAAATAATTAAGTCGCCATGGCAACGTCGATCGCTAACCCGTCGCACAAACAATGGTCGCCGTCAGTCTCAGGTTGTAATAATTAACTATTATTTATTCAACAAATGCACTTATTAATATAATTTAAAGTACCCAGTATCCGATTCTCAGTCCTACTGAATATGCATATAAAATTTGGTAAAAATCAGTAAAGCCGTTTCGGAGGAGTTCGTGGACTAACATTGTGACACGAGAATTTTATATATAAGATTTCGTGTTCTGTGTAAAATTCATGTATTTGTTTGGTGATAAATTTTTCGACTATTTTATTTACAATTGGGAGCATGGTTATAGGTCGGTATTTTGAACAGTCTTTGGGGTCACCGTATTTATAGATCGGTCTTATTAGCCCAGCTTTAAGTGCATTTGGGTATATTCCAGATTTAACGCTAGTATTTATTAGGTGCGCTACTACCTCAGATATTTTGTCTGCTATTAGCTTCAGATCCATAACTCGAATACCGTCTAACCCCGGAGCTTTTTTACTTTTCATACTAAAAATGATTTTCCTAATCTGGAATGAGTCGGCTTTTTTGAAACGCATAGATTTGTTAATCGGTCTCCGGTATAAGCTCTGATCTAACAGTTTATTGTCACAATTAGGTATTATGTTTTGAACACTCTCTTTGAACGATTTTGCAAATAAGTCTGCAATTTCCTTTTCAGAATTTAGGTGTTTAAAGGAATTTATTATATGGCCATTAATAGAAGTTGATATTTTACCTGTAATTTCATTTAAAATCTTCCATAGTTCTTGTTTATTATCTTTGCTATTATATATTTTATTCCTGTAGTATATATAATTTAATAATATATATATATATATATATATATATATAATTTCTGTCTGTCTGTCACCTCTTCACGCCCAAACCGCTGAACCGATTTTGCTGAAATTTGGTATTGAGATACTTTGAGCCCCGAGAAAGGACACGGGATACTTTTTATCCCGGAAAAATGTACGGTTCCTGCGCGATAAACTAATTTTCAAATCAAATCAAATAATTTATTTATTTCGGGCATCAGAGGCCTATATAACAAATACCTAAAAATGTTACATACATATTATAATTATATAATAAATACCTTAAAACTAACATACATATTTTATAAAGAAGAACAAATATCATACCTTACTATGATATGATTTTTAGGGTTCCGTAGCCAAAATGGCAAAAAATGGAACCCTTATAAATTCGTCATGTTTGTCTGTCTGTCTGTCTGTCTGTCCGTCCGTATGTCACAGCCACTTTTCTCCAAAACTATAAGAGCTACTATTGAAACTTGGTGAGTAGATGAAGTCTGTGAACCGCATTAATATCTTGATACAAAAATGGAAATATTATTAAAAATTTTAGGGGTCCTCATAGGTACAACTGAAACAAAAACATTTTTTTTTCGTCTAACCTATGCGTATAGGGTATCTATGGATAGGTCTTCAAAAATCATATTGAGGTTTCTAATATCATTTTTTCTAATCTGAATAGTTTGCGAGAGAGACTCTTCCAAAGTGGTAAAATGTATGTTCCCCCCCCTCCTCTAACTTCTAAAGTAGGGGCATGATAATTCTAAAAAATATATATAATGTACATTATTATAAAAACTACCAACGAAAATTGGTTTGAACGAGATCTAACAAGTAGTTTTTTATACGTCATAAATGGTAAACCTTAATGTAATTTTCATTAAATTAACTAAAATATAAAAATAAATCAAAAACCTTTTAATTTTACAGAAATAAACCTTATTGCTGCTGCGGAACCCTTCATGGGCGAGTCCAACTCGCACTTGGCCGGTTTTTGTTCTTTTCGTCTAATCATAATACTAATAAATATATTATTTTAGGCAGCGTATAACAAGCTATTCAAGGTACGTTGTCTTTGTACTTTTTAACGTGCGAGATAAAGATAAGAAGATATTGTATTCACTGTGTAAATATTTTTAATTGATAGGGGGGAAATATTATATTAACGAAAGCGCCTATCGAGATTACTCTTCAAAATATATCTACCACTCAAGCCATACCGTGTCAGTAATAGATACTCAAGTATCTATTTTATAAAACATCCAAATATCACAAAAAACGTGCCGTTGATAACCCTAACCCCAACCTTTGTCCCGCTCCGACCCCTGCAATAATTTGTTACTAATATCCCTTTAATTATTTTGACGTGCTTGTGCACTATCAGCGTGTTTAACAATCGAAAGTATCGAAGAGTGAAATTTATCATGGTACCACGTCTTATAGAAAGACTTATGAGCAAGCGAAAGCGCGATGTAGGAGACGCACGGCGCCATCTATTATGAATTTTTGGAACTAACTTAATTTGAACAAATTACAACTTACAACCCCTTTTTCCAGTTAAAAAGTAGCCTATGTCCTTTCTCAGGCTTTAGACTATCTGTGTACAAAATTTAATTACAATCGGTTCAGTAGTTTTGGCGTGAAAGCGAGACAGACAGACAGACAGACAGAGATACTTTCGCATTTATAATATTAGTATAGATGGCACACAAAAGTGTGGTAGAGATTCTTTACCCTTATTTATAGCACCAAGCAATAAGCATAGGTGAGAATTTGACAGAAATTCAAACTCGCGATCCACGGCTTGCACACAGAGACTCTGAACTTTTAACCATAAAGGTGAACGCAGATTTGGCCGTACCGCACGCACCGCAGTCGCCGCATTTCGAATTCTTTATATGAAGTTATAGGCAAGCTCGCATACCTACCCGCGCCGCAGTCTTCGCTACTTCTACATTCTTTGTATGAAGAATTCAAATCTGCGTTCACCTTTAGATTGCCATGTGAAAATTGCATTTAGATTTTTGATGACGGTTATACAGACTTACAATCATCGAAAATGGTAACAATTTCGGACGTAATGGAAATGAAGCATTGTAAAACAATATAACGTCCATTTCGTGTTGCTGAGTACAGACACCGAAACACATTATATGTGATTAACAGCTGGATTTCAAATATTTATGGCATAATCTAGCCAATATTTCAAATATAATGCATTCTGTACTTAATAAGCGTGAATAAGCATGAAATGATAAAGCACTCGTTCGGTAGAGTTGAGTTTCGGTGTATGGAATATGGATGTAGTAACGTCACAACTCACTTTAAATTAGATAAAAGAATACAATATTAACTATTCAACTTTTTAAATAATATTTTGGTCTACAGGGTGTAATTGATTAAATGTTATTTTATTTTTACAATGAATTTTTGCTTCTTAATGATCTTACTCGTGTGAATGAATGATATACGAAAGTGGATACCTAGTGTATAAGTAATTATTTAGATATTATGAACCAGCGCTAATTACTTAATTTGTGTGTAGAACTAACGTTCAATATTGACCGGAGGTGTTTGTTCGTCCATTACTACACGCCTGTTCTTGCACACTTGTTATTACTTGATTAGCCGCCGCATAGTCAATATTTTTTAGCGCTTTACATTAATTGTTGTCATACCTTTTTTGAGTTTCATTTATAACATCTATATGTATGTATGTATCTTTATAATCACTTCTCTTGCCAATACGTTTTGCTAGTGTTTAGTATAAAATTACAACTTTTCCTTACATTAAACCACTTTGTTATAGTGATATTCAATAAATTTTAATTGTTTGACAACACAAAATCAGGAAGTAAATTTAGCTGTTCAACATTTTAATTCAGTTATTCATTTATTCAATCACGTTGGCCCTACGAAATCAGTTAAAAATACAATTCGAATCGGAGTAAGATATAAATAATGGATTGTTATTGTAAACATTTATGGGCAATTTATCATGGCCAAAAGTTTGCACTGATAGCGACAAATTCGATATTCAATTTGTAATTTACTATAGACTGACCGGTGGCGGCTGGTCTCCCGTAGCGACGTGCGAGGTCGCTACGATGGGTCAACTTACACTGGCGAACGTAAACGATGGACGAGATTTCTCCGTTAAAACAATATGAATTACTTTTTAATACGCCTCAGCCTCTCATCGCTCATTAAAATTGATTATCCGAGATATTTTGAACAAAATTCTGAGAAAGGACAAAACAAAAATGTATACTTACTAACAAAATACATTTTTTTATATACAGTTTATATTTTTAAGTACTAAATGGTTAAATTTAAAGTACAATATTTATCTTTGTCATTTTCATATAGTTTTCTGTAATTCTTATATCACAAAACTAACCTCGCTCGAGTTGGCCGAAAATATTTCAGTCTCGTTTTATTACCCAGGAGATTGATTCATTTTATCCCGAAGTCCGAACACATCAAAACTGTTACACAGTACATTTATTTTATGAGTCCTCAGGCGGTAAAATATGTGTACAGCCACACTCGTACATTATAGAAGTAGTTCTTTGCTACGACAGGTTTCAGGCGAATGAATCGCAAAGGCTGTCTGAAATTGCTTTGTGAAATATGTTTTCAGTTTAAAGCTGCTGGTTTTTGTTTACACGCGTACAAAAAAAAAAAAATTAAACAAGGTATCAAATACTTGAATATTGTATGTGTGAAAGATACAAACGGCTACAAGTGGTCGAATTTATTTCCTCAAAATATAATGAAGTCTGTCCTATAATCGAATTATAGTACCTACAATAAAATATTATATATCTTTACAGTTAAAAATAAAATTTATCATTTTATATTGTGTGCGACAATTATATATATAACGATATCAAAAAGTTATGACATGTCACGTGTGTATTTCTGCAAATCTGATGCTGGATAACAATAATTTGTTGTAAAACGTGCATCTACTCTATTTCAAACATCTCAAGGTCTGTTTTCAATTTTTCCAACTCCGCTTAGCCATTCGAACGTCAATTTAAACGAAAGATTGATTGTTGAACTTACAAACATAAACAAAGTACAAATAAAACAAAAAGCTTTCAAATTCATTATTGTACAGAAATAGGATTGTTATTTTGACTCGGTGTTGTCACTCAAGTCTGGGTGGTAAATAAGAGACAATAATCAACTTTGTACTTTGCGTAACTGAAACTCAAGGCTTTAAGGGTTTTCTGGGAGAAACGTATATCTCTACTTTATTGTGTGAATGATAATGAGTTTTTTGCAAGGAAAGTGTTTGAGTTTCATCAAATTCTAGACGAGCAATTTAATGACGCGCTTGCAACTAGATGTTAGTAACTTTAATTTTTAAATTAAACACAATTGCATTTCCGGCGCAAAACTGACAACGAAATATGTAGACGAGAAAAAGTACAAAATGAGTGTGAGCAATGGCAATCATTGTTCAATTTGGGTCACAGGTAAAAGACATCGTTATCAGCCGTGACACATTTTAGCTTCGCGTAAAAATGCTCCGACTTGCTTTGTATTCTACAAGATCCATTTCTACTCTAAAACATAGGAAAAAGCAAATGCACATTTAGGCATATTTTGGTGAAAAATTATCCACAGAAGTCATGCAACGGAGCAGTCATACCGAGCTAACAGATAAAAGTTATATTTATACAAAATAAACATCAGACTATGCATAAGCTTAATTAATTTACCCTTCGCTCGTAATTAGTGAAAACAAGAAAAGTTTGTTTCGGTGTTTAAATACTTGGGTAGGAGGTATTATATCTGATTTAATAAAGTATCCATATTCCTCACATAAGAAGTAACTCGAGCGTTGGCAAGCTTGCGCAATAATACTCGTTTTATTCGTCAATATATTCGGCAGTTCGGCTGCGTCGTGCTAACTGTTTTATCACTTTACGGCATGATATCGCATAAACTTAGGAAATGGCAATAAAAAGTTACAATGGTTATATTTTTGTATTCTAACGATCTGTGAAAGGTCATTGGTAAAGTTCAATTTTATTATGATATCTGTTATGTTTAATGTCGTTTTTTTCTCCTCGTAAACATTAATGATGGTAAAGGCTCACAATATTTTATTTCTAAATCTCTAAGGCACTTTTACAAACTACGAATAATAAGTAGTTTGAGAAATAATATTGATAATCATGATAAACAAATATAATCAAAAATAATAAGAATCCTGTTTTCGATGTACTTAAGTTCAATCAGTATCAATTAAGGCGCTATATTGAAAGTAATTTTACCGCAAGGGCAATTTTATACTTAATTTGTAGGACTATAAAGTCGTGAATACGCTGCGGCCAGAAGCTATCGGCTCGCTCGGAAAACATGCGAAAAACGTAATTTTAATTATTTAAAAAATAACTAGGAGCATTTAAGCAAAATGCTTCTATACGACTTTGATTTGCAAAGGTGTCTATCAATTAGACTAATTTCCTATAATAGATCTATTTTCGTTTAAAAATAATCTTCAAATTTCGTATTTTTAAGAGGTTATTTCGATCGAGAAATGTATCGAGGCAAAATACATTAATCGTGTTTCTGGTTCTTCTCAAACCTAGATAAGGCTATATCATCATATGTATATCTCATTACCAGATTTGTAACATTTCTGAGGGTCATATAGTATTACGTCAAAAGGACAGTTTATTCAATATAGCGCCTTAAGTAAGTATTAAACGTTAAGAAGCTTTAGCGATCAAAATAATTAAAATCACTTTAAATTTTTATAAGCTCTCGGATATAACGATATCGTTTTCGAGCAAAATAATTGTTCGCTTTGCTTAATGAATATTGATTTAGCGCCGCCTCCCTCATTCGCCCCGCATAAAATTAGCAACAAGCCCTTTTAAGACCGCGGCCGATATTTCAAAATCTTGACGAGTAAGAAATTCTCCGCGGCGCTTAACATTAAATTAGCATCGGGATTTTTCTCTCACTTTTTCGCCGTCCTCACCCATCGGGCCCTGTATATTTCAGCGGTCGCGTAATTTGTGGATCGTAAATGTTCTGAAATTGGTCATCCCTTTGGTTGAGGTGAATTTATGGGCTCCTCGGTTGGCCTGTCGAAAGGGGAATTAATAAGGCTCCCTCTAATGGTGAAACGTACCCGTACCATCAATTTGAATGTCCCAAGATTGCTACGGGCCAGCGAAATGGGCCTCGCCTGTGGAATATTTCACTTATGGATTTCTTTATTACGTTTTATGAATGTCAGCGATATTGACTTGAAAAATTGACGAAGATGATTGGTCCTAAGTGAAAACTTGTGTAACCACTAACACGAGCGTTCAATTCAAGCCAGTGAGGTGGTTTTCGATAGATGTAACCATCTATTTTAAGACTGTAAATATTCAGCTGAAATTCATCGGGCTTTCTTACAAACATGATAGTCCATTGCAATAACATTCATCAGCACAATTTACAATAAAATGATTGTTTCTTTTAAAAATATAATTTTCCATAAATCTCAGCCATTTTCATTTTTTAAGGAACCCAGTAATAAATAAATTATCTTTCTGCTTTCGCAAATGTAAGCTCTTAAGTCCGCTCACTCAGCACAAATTTAATTAAGAGCTATGCGATGATAAGCTGCAGGTGTGTTGGGCGGATTCTAGTGACGGAAAATACGCGGGGTATAATTAAAACGGCAGTTTACTTTGCAAAGTAAATTAATTATTGCGTTGTTGTGTACTACCTGGTACCTACGCCAGATAGATCAATTTTATTGGGGTAAGGTTTATGTGTTTTCTTCTTCTTTCTTAACGATATCATGATAAGTTCATTAAACGATATTTTAATGAATTTATTAAAAACTGATTTAATTTTACGGTAGCAAAATTGTTATACTTATATGTTTATCAGATAATTTTATAAACTAAATATATATTATGGTATAACTCAATAAAGTTAAAGAAAGGTTTTAATTAATAAAAGTGGAAAATGTTTCCCTTCTCTAGAATGTTGTAAATACACAAGCTAAGTAGTCTGATTTATAATATTTCACGTGTAAATTAACATTTTAATATTATCTAGACTAGGAATGTAGATTAACTCGTCACATGTCTTGAGTGAAGCGGAATCTCATTAACATTCTCTTGTGAACGAAACATTTTCTTATCTTTTTAAAACATTTGTATTTGCTGAACGGTAGCAGGACGTCTCCTATCTTCGAAGCACGTCTCGAGGACGTATGTGGCGGACATAAATTCTAGGCATTTTCAGTAACACTTAACTTTACATCTTCGTCGGAAGGCCGAGACCGAGCCAAGCGACGCAGCTCCAGGGGTGCCAACTGTGCACTCGTTTTTTCTTGTCCACATGCACATTTGTGCAAGGAAGCTCGTATGTTTGCCAGCCCTGTGCAGCTGGCACCCATCCGAGCGGACGTTCTATACATAGCTTGACCTAACGAAATAGAAAATGCCATTATTCTTTCGTCGAGACAAGAAGGCGTTCAACCAGTTTTATTTACATTCGTATTCGCTATACACTCGAGAATTTTAATATAATTTTGATTTTCACTTATTCACAGCCTGGCACGCTGTTTTTCTTTTGAATAAAATAACTTTAGGAAATTGTTGTTCAAGACATAATTTGTAGGGAATCGTTTAAATTTCGTGTGCTGGCTCTGAAATAAAATCTACACTCGTATATAATAATATGCCATTTGATGATTTTGTGATCACTGATCAATGCCAGCTATATTTGATGGATAATATATGTTAGTATTACGTTACCACATCTAACGAAATTCACCCAAAATTGTTCATCGCAGTTCGATAATTAAAGGTAGTTTTAGTTAAGCGATTCAGCGTTGGCAAACTAATACCCGGCAAACAATTTGTGAGCGAATGTTTTTAATACGTTTACCTGCGTTTACTAACTGATCAAGCAATGTATTTCTGGTATTTTTCGTGAACACAAAATCCGACAGATTATCGAGATATTCAAAATATGTTGTATTTATATAACGAACACTTTGTAACGTTTATTTTTATAATTTTCAAACAATAAAACAATAATGATACTGTTTCTTACTTATTACTTATGCTTTAAAATAATTATAGCCGTTTGAAAAAAAAGACGGGTTGCACTCCGGGAGTGCCGGCGTGTGTGTGTTAATAATCAAGTGAAAACTTGATTATTAACGTTAAGTGCATTATTTTTTAACCCACTTTTTATGAAAATCGATTTCTTAATTAATCGAAACCCTTAAAATCGATTAAATTTTTAACCCATTTCTTATAAAAATAGATTTTTAAAAAATCGATTTTTTTAATTAATCGAAACCCTTACAATCGATTAAAAAATATCGACAATCCAAAAAAAAAACAATCGTTTGTTCGATTAATCGATTTCGATGTTACAACACTACTCTCCAACCGTCTTACGGTTTTTCAATCAGCACGAGAATCTGACGCGAATTTCACAGTTTTTACCCATCCCACAAAAGTGCTCAACGCCGCTAAAGAAGTTTTCACTTCAAAAAAATGAAACTTGTGTTTTATAGCCACACAAGTTCCTACGCCTAGTAAAAATAACTCAATTTTTATTATGATTATTATGAAATGAAAGAATATCTCTATTTTAGCGGGGCTTCTTCACGAACATGTTTCTTCATGTAAGTCATGGGCATTGACAAAACTAATGTGTAGTTAAGTTGTTCAGTGTTCACTGACGTGTGTTCGAGAGACAAAGAATGCGTGATCGGTCACTCACAAAAAGCTGAATAAAGGTGAACGCAGATTTGGCCGCACCGCACGCACCGCAGTCGCCGCATTCGCAATTCTTTATATGAAGTTATAGGCAAGCTCGCATACCTACCTACCCGCGCCGCAGTCTTCGCAACTTCATAATAATATGAAGAATTGCGAACGCGGCGACTGCGGTGCGTGCGGTGCGGCCAAATCTGCGTTCACCTTAATACACGCGCATAGATATCAGAAACAACAACTGGTTTAATACCTCTGTGTACACGCGTAAAAATAGTACTCAGCTACAATGAATATAGTAAATTATTTATTTATACCTAAGTATAGGACTTAATAATTATTATGTTTAAATTATATTATAAATAAAACGAAGGTTATCAAAGAATCCATACCGAGGGACAAGAAGAAATTTGCAGTTGAAGAGCAGCCCTTGAGATTCCAAAACTTTTCAAAATATAATGAAGAAACATTTAAGAAGATTAAGTACTAAGTAGCACAATATTATCTAAAATGATATAACATACTGTATTTTAAAGAAAACTAGATTCTAAATATAAACTCTATAGACATCACGTCCTTGACCATACAATTACAATAGAGTAATAAATTACTCGTCTGTCGGTTATCTTATTATTGGGTCACCAATCTTTTGGTCGTTAAAGACACGGTCTGGACCGCGGCCAACTGTGCGCAGTCGTAAATTGTCTTTATAACTTAATATGCGTACTCGTCTTGCTATTGTAATGGGATCAAACTGTCGATAAAAAAGGCTTTTTCTATACGAAACTAGTGTAGGTGACTCATTTATCATTTGCATTATTTCTGCTGCCTATCTATAGGAAGATCTTGTATTACTATGATACGCTTTTATGAGTTTT
This sequence comes from Lysandra bellargus, assembly GCA_905333045.1. NCBI lineage: Eukaryota > Metazoa > Arthropoda > Insecta > Lepidoptera > Lycaenidae > Lysandra > Lysandra bellargus. The sequence continues at coordinate 9,156,133 of HG995326.1, forward strand.
CAGAGCTAGATAACTTATTTGAAAGTGTACTTTACAAGGCTGTAGAAATTTGACTCGTCGTTGTAGACAACTATTCCAACCTATCTTTACATCGGGCTTTGGCCCGTCACAGATTCCCACCACTGTATCTCCTGTGTCGCCAGAAATGACATTCCAAGGTCTATCTACAAAATCTACCTACACTATAATATTACACTTTAAAGTATTTTTTAATTAATTGCATATTCATAAAAATATTATATTTTAAAAAAATGAGCGCAACATAAAGGAAACAAGATAAATCACAATCAAAGAAATAGAAGCCAATACCAATAAAACGAGGAAATATCTAGCGCATAATTCAAATGAAGGTTATATTATTCTTTGATAAGCTCTTTAATTTCCGCTGCTTCGATTCTAAATAGGGTCTGGGAAACGTTCGACTAGCTTGCGGTAATCGCCTCCCTGGGCGCCCACGCTAGCTGATACATAATTATACTTTGAAATAATAATTATAAACCGCGAGTATCACGTGTACTTTCTTAGTATACTAATTAATTTCAGGCAATTGTATGCCGCGAGTGATTAATTAGGTTAGGGTTGTATTAAGCCTGAAGAGTTGACTGTCAGATCAGATTTAGTAATATGCATAATATGATATTATAATTATTATTGTACAATAAAATGGAGTATAGAGTTATCGACTACAAACATTTTTACTTTGATTTTGCAGTTTATTGTTTTGCTGAGAACTATATTAGGAATGGGTTAAAGTCTCCCATAATATTGTCAGAATTTCAAGTTTGTTATAGATTTATAGATCGTAATCCTCGGGTTTGTAATGAAATCCTTACGATTGGCAACCCTGGTCCCAGGCATAGTGAGGCCCTCCCTTTTCCTACTTAGCTCAAAAGTCCTTATATCGTGAAGCACTTTTCAGCTTAGTACACACTTGCAAAAAGTGTCTTCAATGAGAAAATTGTACAGTTAAAGACATTTTTGTTTTAATGACATCATCATCATCATGACAGGGAATAATACAAATACAAATAGGATCGTAAGTACTGTATAAATCAATAACTTTATGTATAAAGTTATTTATTTATATAATGATATTATTATATATCTAATTAAGTATGTTTTGCCTAACATAATTCATCATCATTTCATAACATTTCAAAACATGGGTTATCTCTTTTTTTTCTCAATGATTTAGGCTTTAGATGTAAAATTAAATTCTTCATAAGTTATTTTGATACAACGTATTTAAATTGGTTTCACACATTGGGCTTGAACTGGACTGGATATGTGATAAGTCATCATATTATAATATAATATCTATGGACGCTTCACACCATGTTATTCTGGCCCCGTGGTAAGGACTTGTGTTGAACTTGACTTGTGTACCTGAAGGACTTGTGTTACGGGTACCAGACAACGGAAATATATTTAATACTTTTATACTATACATAATAATTATATTTAAGATTTTTATTATATTATGATACACATATTCAATACACATCCATGACTTTGAAAACTTTTTGTTCCGTCGGCGGGATTCGAACCCGCGACCCAAGCTTGAGCTAGAGATCAACTACGATAACATGGCGCGCCCCTTCAAAATTCAAAACGTTTTGAAGTGCGTTGTCAAAACGTTTAAAGTGCGTTGTCTTGCGCGGTCGGCTAGTTATGATTAGTTGACCGACAAATCTTGGTACAATACCCGGCAATAAATATTGCACATCGACCTTTGGAAAGAGACATTCGGCTAATTTCGGTTTCATAGAGCGTTATCTTTGTAGCACACACCTATTTGACATTATGTCAGTCGCTGTTCAAATTCAATAGAGTGCAGTCGCGTCCAGTTCAAAATATATATCTAGAGTTGTTAACACCCCTAAATTTGCTACAGCTGTAATTTTCCAAAAGAATTTTAAATACGTAAACATAATTTGAACACCCTTTTTTATTTTATTTTACCCGAATATAAAGCCATAACTTATAGAAAATTTGGTGTATTTTATACAAAGAATAATAAAATTGTCAAAAGAACGCTCTACAAAACCGAAATTAGCTGACTGTCACTTTCCAAAGGTCGATGTGCAATATTTATTGCCGGGTACTGTAATAAGTGACATTAACTGTAATAAGACACTGTAATAAGTGAAATATTACGTATACTGTGATTGGTTGAAAACTTACTACATACAAACTCTTTCATAAGTATGTGACTACACACATTGAAACAGACATTTGGAGGGGCGCGCCATGTTATCGTAGTTGATCTTTACCAACAGCCCACCAACTGAGCCACAGAGATCGTCAAATATATTAAGCACGCCTTACAACTATTATTTAGAATCCGCACCAATGCACAATGCAATGATATAATTAATGTGGAAGTGAGTCTTTACTCTATCTGTTATATTATTATTCTCTGTACGCTCAATTAACCGCTGAAGCCGATTTGCTTGGTATTGATATACTTTGAGTTTCGGGAAAGTCATAGGAATAGGTACTTTTCGTCCCAGAAAAATGTACGGTCCCGCGCGATAAATGCATTTTGGCGTGACGGGGTTGCGGGCATCATCTAGTTAAAATAATACTTGACTTTTTGGTAGGTTGGAAAATAATTAGATTGATAAAATATTTATGAATTTGCAGGAGAATACCGCTCTGCGGAAGCTAATCCAGGCTGAGCCGATAAGTTAGGGACAAAGCCGACTCAGTCCTTATTTGTACTAAATATGGAACATTAAGATGTATTCTCAATTACCATTTTTACATTTATTACATAATATTTTGATTTAATTACGAAATGTTTCATATAAATAAAGATATAATATAGTTAGTAGTTAATGCAATTGGTACCGAACACCCTTACTATAAATATTATAAATGCAAAAGTGTCAGTCTGTCTGTATGTCACCTCTTTACGCTTAAACAAACTCTTTACCCTGAACTGGTTTGTAGGCCTCAGTTTAAATGGAATTCTTTGTTTCTATGTTGGTTTGCAGATTGCAGATACTTTCAGTCATGGGAAAGGGCATAGATAGATTTTAACCTGCATAAATCTACGGTTCCCCTTTTTCATAATTCTTTGTTATATTTTTGTCATTATTTTATTTTACTGTTTACTGTCTACTGAACATTAAAATTTTATTTGAAGAATTTTCTAAACTTTTCACATGTTATAAATAATAAAACAAATTGTTGGAAATGAAATTGAATGAGTAGTTAGAGATTCGCCGGTTCTGGCTCACTGCCTCAATGTAGGGAAAAATGGGTTTTTCGATGACTATTCGCCTAAAAAAAAAAAGAAAAGAGTTTGGTGTCAAAATAGGGGTTTTGAACCATGCCCGTTCGATTTATGCGATCCGTTTCTGCGTATTTGCACTAGTTTCATAGTTAGCTTTTGTGTTTAACACTCGTTATCTACTATCACCACGCTCCATTGTTCCTTCATAATTACATCGCTACTTATTGCATTGTTATGCTCGCCTGGGTGTCCTATTGTTCGTAATGACTAACTGGGCTTATCGCTTACGTCACCTCAATTTCTTATTACAGTTCTTTTATTTAATTAAAACATGTAATAATAATAACTCTCATAGTAGTATGTTTTCGTGCATTGTGAATCACTATTCATATAATATAGTTCCCCTTAGTATCTAGTGAATATTGACAATGCATTCCTGCTAATAACATTTTGCTGTGTTGCAATCCTCGTAAACAACATTCCAAAGTTTTTTTTTTTAACAATACAATTAAAGCTAAGGTTAAAATAAAACTTTGGTTTACTTTCGAACAAATTATTTATTTCGTATTGTTCATAAAACAAGATTCAAACATTTTATCCAAAAACATATCATTTTTAAGTGTGTCACTACCAAATTCAGTCTGAAACTCTGACAATGACTTATTATGAAACTTGTATAACAAGTACATTAAACAGTACTCTCCACACACAGAAGTCCAATCATTTTGTAGCCTGATAGTATTATAACGCCATTTCCTTGCATTTCTATTCAAAAACATTTTGTGGATTCCCGTAGGGAAGCGACCATATGTATCAAAATATTCACCGATGCCATGTTTGTCTATGTGAATAGGTACCCAGTAAGATCCTGGTTTTGAGTCCGGGTCGAAATTGCTTATAAGATATGTAGGAGTCGTTATATGCATTGGCAATCGATTCGCGGCATATACGCTATTTTTTAGACTAGGATGAATCTTTTTTAAGTATGATTTTAGTCGTAAAGTATCCATAGTCCGTTAAAAAAGCCTTGTGATATCGCATAGAAGCGCGCCCAAGCTTGTATGGATATCCAGTGGATCCAGGTTTACTATCAGGGTCCAAGTTGCTAATAAATGTATGTAGGGGTTTGATCATATTATATTAATATATAGGCAGACGATTCGCAGCGTATACATTATCTTCTTAAGTCTAAATCTTCATTTTTTTCTTCACTTCAGGTTTTGCAATCTTATCTAAATATGTCCCAACCATTAAGTTATCCTGTTCTTTTAGCGACTCACAGGAATAATTATTAGTAAAGAATATAAAAGTGTATCTATTGTATGCTTTACCATTAAATGGATGCTAAGGATGACTCAATAATAATTGTGAATAACGTTTATGATATTACGACTTTCCACTGATAAGAAAAAAAAATGCTTGATAATATTCCGGGGCAAGTACTCAAAAGATTTATCATAGGATTTGTAAATAACGCAACATAATATTTTAATCATTAGTAATAATACTTTTAATTTTGAAACTTATGGTATGAATTCATTTTGTATATACAGAGAATATAGACAACAAGTGCCTTCAAAAACTCTATAACCATCCTTCAATGGTATCTAATATGTTCACTTCAACCTATCATACATTATTTTCTGGCACTGGTATACATTTCCTTAATGAAGGAAATGGGGTATCAATTGATTCTAGTCTCTCTCAAACGATTAACTGTATTGTATTTGCAGAGTTTGATAATGTTATAGAAAACTAGATAAAAACCGTAATGTAACTGTACTCTGTAGACTATAGAAGCTAAGAAAAGTCACATGTATGATATATTTGAGTTATAATGTGTAAAGTGGGTGTGTGAGTGTTTACCTAATAGTGTGTGGATATTATGAAATAAAATATTGTACCAAAGTTATGTTTCTTTTATTTATTCATTCATTATTTCTTAAGGAATACCCCTCTTAGTAAATACATAAAGCATACATTATACGGATAATAATTATTATGTGACATATTATTATACAAGATCCATAAATTAGATTGGTTCTGTGATCTACTTTGGTTTTTGTCTACTTTGGTTCTGTGATCAGTATGGTTTGGTTTGGATCTACTTTGGTTCTGTGATTAGTATGAACATAATAGAGATCTGTAATTATTTGAGAAGAATTTGTGAAGATTTAGACTTAAGAAGATAATGTATACGCTGCGAATCGTCTGCCTATATATTAATATAATATGATCAAACCCCTACATACATTTATTAGCAACTTGGACCCTGATAGTAAACCTGGATCCCACTGGATATCCATACACGCTTGGGCGCGCTTCTATGCGATATCACAAGGCTTTTTTTAACGGACTATGGATACTTTACGACTAAAATCATACTTAAAAAAGATTCATCCTAGTCTAAAAAATAGCGTATATGCCGCGAATCGATTGCTAATGCATATAATGACTTCTCTTATAAGCAATTTCGACCCGGACTCAAAACCAGGATCTCACTGGGTAGCTATTCACATAGACAAACATGGCATCGGTGAATATTTTGATACATATGGTCGCTTCCCTACGGGAATGCACAAAATGTTTTTGAATAGAAATGCAAGGAAATGGCGTTATAATACTATCCGGCTACAAAATGATTGGACTTCTGTGTGTGGAGAGTACTGTTTAATGTACTTGTTATACAAGTTTCATAACAAGTCATTGTCAGAGTTTCAGACTGAATTTGGTAGTGACACACTTAAAAATGATATGTTTTTGAATAAAATGTTTGAATCTTGTTTTATGAACAATACGAAATAAATAATTTGTTTGAAAGTAAACCAAAGTTTTATTTTAACCTTAGCTTTAATTGTATTGTTAAAAAAACCTTTGGAATGTTATTTACGAGGATTGCAACACAGCAAAATGTTATTAGCAGGAATGCATTGTCAATATTCACTAGATACTGAGGGGAACTATATTATATAAATAGTGATTCACAATGCACGAAAACATACTACTATGAGAGTTAATATTATTACATGTTTTAATTAAATAAAAGAACTGTAATGAAAAAATTATCAATTTTTATTTACTTATTTAAAATCTTGTAAGAAATTGAGGTGACGTAAGCGATAAACCCAGGTAGTTATTACGAACAATAGGACACCGAGGCGAGCATAACAATGCAATAAGTAGCGATTGTAATTATGAAGGAACAATGGAGCGTGGTGATAGTAGATAATGAGGGTTAAACACAAAAGCTAACTTTGAAACTAGTGCAAATACGCAGAAACGGATCGCATAAATCGAACGGGCATGGTTCAAAACCCCTATTTTGACAACAAACTCTTTTCTTTTTTTTTTTAGGCGATGTCGCCGCTCGAACCGACAAAAAGTGATCGAGAAAGTTTGCGAGCTGCGAGCGGCGGGTGGAGGTGGACCCAGAATCGTGATCCAGAACCCGCGAAAACACACTACTTGAATGCCTGCTTTATGTTCTGATAGATATATAGGTCAGGTCGAGCTTCGTTCTGCGTTATACTGTTCATAACTATCGTGAATTAAAAAATATGATACATTTTATCTGTTTTCCTACAATATAGCGCAGATGAAAAATGTGTGGCGTTTGGAAAGTCATGTAAGCAACAAACTTAATACTAAGGGAAAAGCACTAATAGTAGTCACTATAAGGAAAAATAAAACATTTGAATGTAATAAAATGTAAGTATATTTATGAAAATAAAAGATTGATAACTTATTTTATGTCTTCTGTAACTTTAACAAATTAAAACTATTATAGTTATTCTCTGATAAATCAATAAAAAAATATATTATTGACCTTTTTGTAAACTTAGTCATAAGCCCTAATGGATGACATCACAAAAAACGAACATCACTAATAGTAGACACCAATATGAATTAATAGTTGACATAGAACATTACATTACATTTTACATTTTTCCTATTATTTTTTGGGTCTTTATTTGTCGTTTTTCAAAAGATTTCATTTACCTCATCATACATACATGCATCAGAAATATTATCCACGTTGTCTCCAGATTCTATCCATTTTTCTTCCATGCTGAAACTATCTTTCGTCTTATTTTTATTTTTCATATTTTTTTCTTAGCAAATTTATTTTCAGTCTTTAGTCTCCATACTTCTCTCGCCTCTTCTTTTTTTCTTCTTTCTTTTTTCAGCTCTCCTTTTTACTGTTGAAAAACTAAAGCAATCGATTTTTAGATCAGTACAAGGTCTAATATTTGACACCATGTCCATTTTTCGGTACAGTAGTTCTAAGTTGTTAGTTTGTTAATAAAATTATATTTTCAGAGAATAGTGATGATATTTGCAGTAGAATGAACTACAAAATAACTTTAGTATGTATTGCAAAACTAAAAGATGAGATCCATGTCTGATATTGAATGTACCGTAACTTCTTGGTGGAAATTCATGTTTCACAGTAATAACATACACTTTTCATACACTTTTTCCACTTTTTTTTAATTTATTTTATTACAATAATTATGTTTCACACGACCGGTTTCTATAAACAAGTAGGTAGTGTCGCGACGACACATCGTCTGCTGCCGCTCATGGTAGCGGGCTTCCAACTTAACAAAGCACTGAGCTTCGAATTTTCTTAACTTAACAAAATATGTCAATCATATCATCATCGTTAATCGTCGTCATCTATAACTTTTGATGACTTAAAAGGACTCGGAAATTGTATTGGCTCACATTTTCTGGAAATAAATAATTTACTTGTGTCGTGGGCGCAAAATGGACATTGAAAGTCTAAATTGGCGGCGCGATATCGGTATTAATGGCTTTAGGCCACTCGCAAAACTGTTAAAGTAAATTATACAGCTGATTTAGAACTTTAGCTATCAAGTTTTAATTAAAACAATAGACGTAAGTTCTCTTAAATAGGTATACCGTATTTCTTCCATGTTTGTATAGGTAACCCGATAACCGAAATGTTAATTCCACGAATTGCAGAATTTATTTTAAAACTGCTAGTAAATCTAGCTAGATATTCGCTTAAATTATATCGTGAAAGCAAATAAAATATTTCAACCCCTTTATTTTTGCGGCAGCCATAATTGGATGCTCGCAAGTACCCTCAAAATGCACAAGTGAACTCTAACATGCTTCATCGACGAACTTGAAAAATAATAGATTTATTGAATATAACTGCGCCGAAAATAAAAACGACTTCGTGAATTTTCGACCCTCCAAAAATTCCTCGACGAGTAAAAATAATTTCTCCGCCGAGTCCATTCGAAAACATTGAATAAAAAATTTCTAAAGCTGTACGAAACGGTAGGGAAATTTATTGAATGTTTTTACAGACGTTCGAAGTTCCTTAATCTGAAATCGATAAAAACGACGTCGGGCCAACTCGTGAATAGTACTTTAAGTTCGGAATGGAAGAAAGTCGTTGTCGGCCAACACCTGTGCGCCGGGGCGATACGCCCGCGATAGAGACGTACTTCGGGACCCAACATACCTGATAAAACCGAACGGTCTCTGGTAATTTATTGAAGATCATCGACTTACTTTAGATAGCTCCTAGTTTTCTTCTCGTAGCTGTTCGTTTATTTTTAAGCGTCGATTGACAGGGTTTTGTTCGTATTTTACCAAATTATCAAAGTTGCGCTGAGGCATCCATATCCATACTAATATCCATATTTCATACTAATATAATATAATAAATGAAAAGGGTATCTGTCTGTCTGTTCTCCTCTTCACGCCCAAAACACTGAACGGATTTTGCAGATATTTGATATGGAGATACTTTGAGTGCCGGGAAAGGACAAAGGATACTTTTTATCTCGGAAAAATGTACTGTAAAATGTACTCTCGGAAAAATGGCTCCCGATCAATAAACAATTTTTGGCGCAACAGAGCCTCATCTAAGTGTAAAAATAAAATTGGTGACAAAGAACGTAGTTTAGTCCAGTTACATATTATATTATAAATGTAGGCGAGTCCGAAACGGGAACTTGTAAAATACTAATCCGGCACAGCAAAAATGTCCACTAGAAAGTTTAAAACGAGGCTTCGACTGCGCGGCTCGAGAGCTCTTAATAACCGGCGACCGCTGACTAGGACTCATTACGCTCCTAGTTTTACTTGTATACTTATGTCCGCTTTTCCCTAGCACTTCACTACGTAGGTATAAAAGTGTAAATAGATAAATGTCACTTTGAACGGGAAGTTGCTTTTAAAGTATTTGAGAATTTGAAATTTAAAAAGTTGAAAACGATAGTAAAATTATTGAATACGAAGTTTGCTTTTACCTTTCGTAGAGGGTCTACGCTGCATTGCATACTATTTTGCATAAGAACTAAGAAGATTAACCCATCAAGCCCCATAAGGACACCGGTAACCCAGACAATAGAATAACAATAGATTTCCAAGAATCTGCCATCGAAGGATTAAATTGAATTAATATTACCTATTAATTCTGTTTCCTATACGTTGTATGGAATGACTTAATAAAACAATTGATGTAAACTTACGGGTTTCAGATAATTAAAGTGACAGTCGGATAAGGTACCATAATATTTTGTTGTGAGTTTCAATAGAGTAAAATATAAAAAGCTGAAAATTAAAAACCATAATTTCTTAAAATAGCTATAGCACATGCATAATATCGATAAACAAAACAAGACAATCACAGTATAATAAAAGTTTTATAGTGATCATGATTATGAACGTTAATACCATTCCTACATTATTACATATTTATTTTCTCCGCCAAGAAAGTTATAATATTTGTTTTTTGTAGCGGATTATCTTATACAGATTAGCAGATGAAATATATCTAGAGAGAATTGGTAATGACAAGAGGTCCTTTCTTATCATTACTAATTCATGATAATATCTTTATTTTCTTTGCTGGTTTAATACTTCAGTCGGAATTTCCAGGAATTGCTATTGTATTCCATTGTTGTCGCGATCACCGGTGCTCGCGCGGGGCCTGAAGGATTAATAGGCATGTTTATAATACTTTATGTTACTGCCGAATTGTTATCATAATATACATTGTATAAGAATTCTTGGGTTTCCATGACCTGTTCAATCTTCATGTCCATTTATAAAATATACTAGCTGACCCGACAGACGTTGTCCTGTCTTAGCGATGATTATTTAATTCGATTTGGTATAATTAAGTAAACAATAGATTAAAATTAGTATCTCCATGCCAAATTTCAACAAAATAGATTAAATAGTATAAGCGAAAATCATAAAAGTTTATTATGCGGGAACCATACATTTTCCGGGACAAAAAGTATCCCTTGTCCTTTCCCGAGACTCAAAGTATCTCCATAAGTACCAAATTTCATCAAAATAGATTGAATATTTTGCGCGCAAATAATAAAACTATATTGTGCAGTAACCGTACATTTTTTCCGGAACAACTTTGGTCTTCAGGACTTAAAGTATCTCTATGCCAAATTTCAGCGAAATCGGTCCAGCCGTTCAGGCGTGATGTTGGTACCACGCGAATATGGACACATTTTTAGGGTTTCGTACCCAAAGGGTAAAAACGGGACCCTATTACTGAGACTTCGATGTCTGTCCGTCTGTCCGTCTGTCCGTCTGTCCGTCTGTCTCCAGACTGTAACTCAAGAACGGTAATAGCTAGAGAGTTGAAATTTTCACAGATTATGTATATCTGTTGCCGCTATAACAAAAAATGCTAAAAACAAAATAAAAATAATATTTAAGAGGGGGTTCCCATACAACAAACGCGTGATTTTTTTTACCTTTTTTGCTCTATATCAATAATGGCAACAGGTAGGTACTTGAATTTTTCTCAAAGTCTTTTGTTACATGTGTTCTTTAATATATATTTAATAATAATATTAAAATAAAATTAAAAATTAAGGGGGGCTCCCATACAAAAAACACAATTTTTGGCCTAATTTTGCTCTATAACGGTTCGGAACCCTTCGTGCGCGAGTCCGACTCGCACTTGGCCGATTATTATATATAGAGATTAAATAGGCATTTTTTAAAGTATTTTTTGTATTTAACTGAAATTTTTATCTCTTAATGGAATGAAGACAATAACTTATTTCAACGTGAATTAACATTTTAATTGTGTCTAAATTTTTACCCTCGCTCTTGTTTTGGAACTTTTTAGAAGCGTTTTTATTTAACTTTGTTGTTGGCGAGCTACATTATAACGGCTTAAGCTTTTATGTTTATATTTTCATTTTGTGGTAGTTAATTCTATTTTGTAAAAAAAAATTCCGTGCGGCCCCGCCTGCATAAATAAAGAATTGCGACAGAAACCGTACATTTTCTAGCAAAACCTTGACAAAAAAATTAGAATTGACTTTATTATAGAATTGATTGGGGAAGGCCCGTTGGTCAATTCTATATCTGTGGAAAATTACATAAATATACTCCAATGTTTCATGAGATTAGCGATTTAAAAAAAAATCGTCAGTTTTATATTAGTAGAGATTAATTTTATGAAATTATCTGTGTTCTAGCCGTTGAAATGAATACGTCGGTAAATGCATGGTAAATTGAATAAATTCTGCGCGCCATTTTTTTTTGACGTTATAATAATATTAGGTAAGTATGTTACAAACTAAAAGACAAACATAAAATATGGGGACATATTATTCTACTTAATTAAATACTACAAACTATTACGACGACATTATTCTATACACACGGAGACAAAATGTGTTTTGTAGTTTTTAAAAAGGGCTCACAAGTCCTACGAGAAATGATCTACAAATATAAGTGAACTAGAGTTAATGGCGAAGCTTCATAACTGAAAAGCGCTTTTAGTCCGCCATTCTTTGACGTGGAAAAGTCACAGAGGAAACGTGAGCTTGTAATTCGAGATGAGATCGATAAACTTGATATATGACAGCAAACGTACGAGAAGGCTTTTAAGCAAATTTCGTGCGATAGTGAAGTGGTTTATTTAATATTACTTAGAAGCGTACGCGGTTACAGATGGGAAGGGGGGGATCACTAGGAAAATATGCGTAAAAATTTTCCCCAGTGAGCAAACTAAAATTCACTGCAACGACTGCGTGCATGACGTTAACTTGTATGCAGCAGCCGTTGCGGTGCTAAGAAATCCATACTAATATTATAAATGCGAAAGTGTGTCTGTCTGTCTGTTACCTCTTCATGCCCCAACCGCTGAACCGATTTTGCTGAAATTTGGCATGGAGATACTTTGAGTCCCGGGAAAGGGCATAGGATACTTTTTATCCCGGAAAAAAAATACGTTTCCAGCGCGATAAGCGAATTTTGGCGCAAGGATGAACGAAGTTGCGGGCGTCATCTAGTTTTCAAATAAAAAAAATTTGCGACTACTGTCGATTTATTTTAAATAGTAATTGTTGAATGTCATTTAATTTTGTATTTAAATACGCCAACACTTCAAATATAATCGAGTGAAAATCGGTTCTATAAAGGCTAATAGAGAACTTTATAGTGACAAACAAACTTGGGTATCGCCCAAGACCCATTTGAATTTCAACTCAAACATAAAATCGGCACTTGAAATTAATTTAGTAAGGTCTTCGGTACATAATTTATAACGGGTTCAAACAAGAATTGATTTGGTAGAATTGACAATCTTTCTTTACAAATTGCGTCATCCATACTAATATTATAGATTCTTTCTGTCTGTCTGTTATATCTTCACGTCCAAACTATTGAATCAATTTTTCTGAAATTTACTAGATTAGATATTTTGAGTCTTGGAAAAGAACATAGAATACTTTTATACTTACTTGAAAATGTACGGGTACCGCGCTGTAAATGAAATTTGACGCAACGGAATTGCGTGCACCAACTAGTGACGTATAATTTAATACGTATTTGTAACGAAATTGTATAATATATTTGCTATTTGCATTTTGGTTTTTTTGACCAAGTTAAAAAGTTACAATACACAGTTTGTATTGAACAGATTCTGCTAATGGTGGAGTCTCAACTGGCGAGATGTATAATGAGTCATTTTTATATTGTACTTATTATTTTTTTTAATTATTTCCTAATGCCTAAATCATAGTTATATTTATTTTAAAATTAATAAATAAAATTGTACACTATAATATTGTCTTGTACTACAAAACGAGTCTAAACGGGCACTAGATAAGTACAAAGCGATCCATCTGGCCCTTAGCCCATTAAAGTCGGCTTATCAATATTGATTTCCCCACCAGCCTGTACAAATTTAATTCCTATTAGCTAGGTACAGGAATATAACACGTTTATCTAAAATTTCAAAGGAATCTACGAATATTATAAAGTTAAGGTTATATTACATACCTAACTACCTCTACATTATTACGGCGCGTTCAGAAGTGCGCATTTCCTGCTGTAACGTTTGGGAAAACACGCGACTGCTAAATCCGCGCGCAGAAAACACGGTTGTCTGAGCGTGCCCTTACTGAGTGAATATATTTTACTTACTACAAAACAGCTAGTGCAGTACATGCTAGTGAGTGAGTATTTACTTACTACAAAACAGCTAGTGCAGTACATGCTAGTGAGTGAGTATATTTTACTTACTACAAAACAGCTAGTGCAGTACATGCTAGTGAGTGAGTATATTTTACTTACTACAAAACAGCTAGTGCAGTGCATTCTAGTGAGTGAGTATTTACTTACTACAAAACAGCTAGTGCAGTACATGCTAGTGAGTGAGTATATTTTACTTACTACAAAACAGCTAGTGCAGTGCATTCTAGTGAGTGAATATTTACTTACTACAAAACAGCTAGTGCAGTACATGCTAGTGAGTGAGTATATTTTACTTACTACAAAACAGCTAGTGCAGTGCATTCTAGTGAGTGAGTATTTACTTACTACAAAACAGCTAGTGCAGTACATGCTAGTGAGTGAGTATATTTTACTTACTACAAAACAGCTAGTGCAGTGCATTCTAGTGAGTGAGTATTTACTTACTACAAAACAGCTAGTGCAGTACATGCTAGTGAGTGAGTATATTTTACTTACTACAAAACAGCTAGTGCAGTGCATTCTAGTGAGTGAGTATTTACTTACTACAAAACAGCTAGTGCAGTACATGCTAGTGAGTGAGTATATTTTACTTACTACAAAACAGCTAGTGCAGTGCATTCTAGTGAGTGAGTATTTACTTACTACAAAACAGCTACTGCACACTTTTTGCAATACACTAATGTGTCTTTTTTAAAATGCAATACTGTTTTTCAGCTTACCGACTTTTCAAACTACAAATGGGAGATTCGGTTGTTTCGCAATTCTTCTCCGTTAATCCTACGACTTGAAGAAAAAATAGGCAATGGTTTAAAATTAAATCGGGCTTAGCCGGACGCTCTCAACTGATTTACGGTCTTAGCGAAATCTTCCCTTTAAAACGCTCTCAAGCTGAGCCAAGAATTATACTTTTGGTTCTGAGCATAGTTTGTTCTAAATCTTAACTTTAGTACACTTAAAAATTGTAGGTAAGTATGATGGTATTACGTAATATCATTATCTAATAATATTAAGTAATAATAATTTAATATTAAAATGTAACAAACAACCAAATAATCCTATAACATTATTGAGGCCAGTTCAGCCTGTCTGGTGTGAGCATTACACGTAAGTCGTAAAAGATTTAAAACTCGTTGCAATTTCAAATCGAGTATGTAATAAAAAATTGAGCTTGAATACTATTTTAATATTTGAATACTCGGGGACATCGGTAAAGTCATACCATAATTTGCATACGTCTTGTCGCACGCACACTAATACCGTGCCCAAATTTGCCTAACTGAAACGACCTAAGACGACACACGGCAACGCCGCTCCGCTCCGGAGGGGTGCTAGGTTCATTTTCGTTGCGGAATTTTTTGATTCGGTTAATATGAACTTATTTCTATTAGAGATAGACAGAAAAAAATGGAATTGATGGAACACAATTGCTTTAGCAGTACTCGACGAGCGTCCTATTTCTCTCGCCCGTACCACAGTAATAGGTTTTCTGTTCTCCTCTCTCTATTAGAGTTCAGGATCCGCCCCCTCGCCCCCACCACCGCCACCAACAATGACCTCGTATTTCAGGCGGAATTGTTTAAACACGGAACAAAGAAATACCTAGAACCGTTTAAGTATTTTGCCATAATTTTATATGGACTTTTATTGTTTTTAGCACTGTAGGCAAGTTTGCAACGCTTTCCTGGTTTATTTTCGTTTATGTTCTCGCCTCTTTTATTTTTAACGTTTATGTTTTAGTGCTGTTACGTAATCGATGTATAGTTGATGTTCAAATATAGTCGTTAGACTAGATCTAACAATCACATTATTCATTTTGTTATAGCAATGAGGCACAAAAACATTAGTATTGTTATTGTATCTAATTGGTATTTCTGACACAATGGATATTCTTGCAGTTGCAATACTAAGCAGGGCCTTGTTGCCTGTCGTAGAAACGAGGAATTAGAAACAATGTTTTGATAACTAAAGTAGATTTTGTGTTTGTCAATTTTTAAAATAATTATTATGATATTAACATTAAAACAATAATATTATAATTCACACTAACATTTAACCCTTTAACCGCCGAGCTTAAAATCAATTGTCGTGCCTCTAGCACCGGCACAATAAATCGAAAAATTTATACCTACAACAAATAGTGATGTGCAATACTTATCTTTTTCGATGTCGATAATTTATTTTTTAATTTATAATTGATATAAAGTTTAAACTGATATCTAGTATTTGAATCCATAATGCTGTTAGTAAATTATACAGCGCTGGCAAAAACATTAGATAAAAACAGCTTGAATAGTGAAGTGACATAATTCCCGATATTTGTTATTACATTTGAAATAATAATAATTTCATAGTTTCCACGGATTAAATAATTCAGTTTTTTATTACCTACTACAAATATAGATTTTCAATAGTAGATCGATATCCCATCCCCTTTACACGCATACAATTTCATCTAAATGTCGTAGCAGACAGACAGATAGGAAAACGTTACTTTGTAATTTATTGTAATTTTATTTCTAATTTAAGTATCCACTACAATCACATTTATCGAAAACATCATCATAAGCACAACACTAGTGGAAAATTCTAGAAGGCGGCACTCGCTTATGACGTCAGAAGCGGTCGCCTTTTTCCGACCGTGGCGCAGGGTGTGCTGACAACATTCGTTTCTAAACATGCAGGCTAAGGAAGGGAATCGTCAATTAAATCACTGAAATTTTTATACTATATTTATTATAAATTAAGTAAAACAAACACGTTTATTTGTTCAGTAACCATTGTTTTATTTGTTTTATAATAAATTAGTTAGTAAAAACAGAAATGCTTTTATTTATGTGGATTTTTGTATCAGTAAATCATTGATTATGTCCCGTCCTTACTGCCGGATTTTTCCGACTCGGGCGTTGGACATCAATACACTTTTCTAAGAATATTTTCGGTAATTTATTTAACTTTAGACATTATTTTTAGGTCTTCTAATTAAGAAACTGAAGTGTAATCCATTGTAAATGATTACTTCGTTAACTATTTACCAAGTATAAACATTATTTTAATATAATACAGTGCTATCAAACAAAACAGGCAGATTAACCGAGTAGTGGTACTTGGTCGTAAATATCCGACCTTGGCGAAATGGGCAAGAAAATATTTGTCGGATTATTTCGACCTTGGCGGCTAAAGGGTTAAAATCAATATAAATTTTCTTCAATATTATTCTTGAAATTACGATAGCTTTGAAAGCTATTATTGATATAATCCATACTAATATTATAAACGCGAAAGTGTGTCTGTATGTCTGTCTGTCTGTCTGTATGTCTGTCTGTCTGTCTGTATGTCTGTTACCTCTTCACACCCAAACCGCTGAACCGCTTAGATAAAGGCTTTCTGCTTGTAAATGTCAATATCATACACGCGTTTTTTTGTTTTTGTTTTAAGCACGTATACTTTGTTTTGATTTGCAGTATATATTATAGATTGGTAACAAACTTTGTTACCAATTTATACATTATTGTCATAGGATTTTGTCTCATAGGTTTTTACATACATAAGTGAAACTAGTTTTCTACTTCAATGCTAAGTACTCACATACGGTTTTGCTCGATTGAACAATAACGTCAAGCAAAACCCGCGGCTCGGACTTTCGTCCACACATTCAGCATTGCTCGATAGTTTTACTCTAAATCCATACATTTAATTCCCTCAAGCTGGCTCGATGCGAGCCTTCGAGCTGTCAGTTTTGCGGTCCAAGAGTAATTATTACTCGATTTGGAGTAAAACTATCGAGTAAAACCGTATGTCAGTACTTAGCTATACACAAGTCTTATTATACAATATACACCAACATAACGTAAGTATAAAAAATTTAAATTGATCGCAAAGAAAATGGTTTTACGAAAAAAAATAAAAGTTCGTATTCCACACGGTCCAAAGTAAATTACTTTTTGTAAGAAAACTAACTCCCTCCGTGAAAATATAAAATGCCCTGTTAGATTGTTTGCAGTTTAACGGTTAGCACGAATAGATACAGGAGAAAATTTCTATAATGCGCGCCACTGATTCAGAAATGTAGGTGGGTTCTTCTCTATAAAATTGACAATTTTAAATCTCGCGAAGAGAAATTGGAGAGGATGTTTGGATTGTATTTATATACTGTGGTTTGCTTGAACTTTGACATTGCGGATATTTTTTTCTTTAAATCAGGGTTACTATAAAAGTGAAGTCTCCGGAAGAAGAATGTAGGCCTCATAAAAACCATAAAATAATACCATAGCATAGTATTTAATAGAATATGTAAGAAACTTTTAATAAAAGATTGATCGTCTATAATTTGGAGCTTATATTTACAAACACAACCAGCTATTAAAGTTGTTTACTTCGCCGATCAAACTTCTAACTCGTCGAACGTTCAACTTTCTACTTTGCACATAAATAAAACTTTGAAAGGGTAGCCAAATAACCTCCCAGACATACCTGTCTGAGACATAACAATACATTGCAACTTGAATTCGTTGCAATACATTGATGTTTTAAAATTAACGTTTTCTTCAAAACCTACTTCTTCATCACACTAATACAAAAATAAATAATTAAAGGCTTCAAGAAAGAAAAAGATAACACAATATCATCGACTTATAAATACGAGTGGTTTTATCAAATCCTAGCGCAAGTGAGTCCTGCCGCACTCAGGAACGAATTAATTATTCAATTTAATTAAATGAAGATTTTGACATAAGCCGCGTACATTATCTGTCAAACTCTTCAGTCAATTGAAGTTTAATCATCGTTTCTCTAGGTTCGGCTGATGCGCTTAATATCCATACTTCCATACTTCCATAGCCATATCCATATACTAATATTATAAATGCGAAAGTGTGTCTGTCTGTCTGTCTGTCTGTTACCTCTTCACGCCCAAACCGCTGAACCGATTATGCTGAAATTTGGTATGGAGATACTTTGAGTCCCGGGAAAGGACATAGGATACTTTTTATCCCGGAAAAATGACGGTTTCCACGCGATAAACGAGTTTTGGCGCAACGAAGTTGCGGGCGTCATAGTTATGTATAAAACTGATATTTGGATTTGCCACAAATATAACTGATAATCATACGATATACTAAAGTGTCGCACTCTCCTTTCCTTTCAAAGAAAACACTCTACAAATCACAAAAGTCAGAAGAAATTGCAGATGAAATATGTCGGATCAAGTTACGAATGTAATCAAGTTATCATTTCGGTTCCATTTGCGCCCGCTAATTGTGGACTTGCAAATGACACGGCGACACGGCTGGAGTAATTACGGTGCCGCCGGACAATCACGCCGACGTCATTATGACTCAGGTCATGCAGCCTCATCACTTGCTCATCACTATTTCGGCGGGAAATTCCATTATTTCTCTATTTGTTCCATTTTCAAATCCTTTGGACTTGTCTAAATTGTACTATTGAGAAGTTAATTCATAGTAAGATGGCCGATCTGCGTAATAGTCGTGTAAATATCATACCAAAGACGACTAACATTGAACTGACATTATAACCCGTCCAAATCCGTTTGACGACCTCTGTGGCTCAATGGTTAAGAGTGTGTGGCAGCTCAAGCCGGGGGTCGCGGGTTCGAATCCCGCCGACGAAACAAAAGTTTTCAATGTTCCTGGGTCATGGATGTGTATTAAATATAAAATCTATGATATAATAAAAATCTTAAATATATGTATAGTATAAAGGTATTAAATAATATATTTCCGTTGTCTCATGTCTGGTACCCGTAACACAAGTCCTTCAGGTACTTAGCACGGGGCCAGACTAACGTGGTGTGAAGCGACCATAGATAAAAAAAATGACATGGGTCCGCCATGCCATCTGCCTATTAATCAATTTCTTCAAAGGTAATTCAATTCCTATCAAAGTAAAATATTTAATTACATGTAAGATTGAATTTGTACAATTAAACATGTATTTCACAAGTCCTTAGATTTACATAAACAGGCAAAATGTACTTAAATATTATAGTACCAACGTGTAAAAGCGATACTTGAAACGATATTTTTTTTTTATTCCGAGCAGCAACTCGTAAGGCTTGCACAATAAGCGAGCCATTCTGATAAAATCTATAAACGCTACACGGCAGTACCAGAAATAATTTCGCCCCCAGAAAACATAAATTCTCATTTCGATTTACGTGATCCAAAACGCAAAAAAGATTTTTCTAGATAAGACTAATTACATTAGTCTGGCCTTCTTTATTTGACACGTTCTGGCCCGTGAAAGAAATTCGGACGTGCGAAGTTACGAGGCGTGACATACGACTTGGATATGTTTACCATAAACACAACTACGTGATCCGCCGCGCGCCCAAATTACACTACTCGTGAAGGTCAAAATAAATGGCCTGAAAAAAATAACCTCCAAGAACTCGTCCAATGTTGCCAGCTTACGAATGTTTTCGGGAAAATTGAATATATTTTTTGACTGACTTCGGGTAGATTTTGTATGTTGATTCGTCTGCTGGTTGCTTCTATTAAATTAAAGTACTGATTCGCGTTTCCCTTTTTGTTAATATCTATTTAGACGCTAATTCATTTTGTAAAAAAAAAAAAACAGTCGTTTATGTCTGTAGTAATTAGTTATTTATGTGTAATGATACTATGTTCTTTACTGAAATTATACTCTCAAAATCACAAAAATAATCATTACAAAGTATTTCTGCATATCGGAAACTGGCTAAACGAAGAGAGGAAATATAATTCGCAGGATCGACCCCATTCCCCTATTGACCCGGTGTTTGCAGTTGGGCTTATTATGTGATCGCTCACTGCCACTTCAAAGGATCCACGGAGGTTCGTTTCTATTAAACATACGAAAACAAATTGACATCTTTATTTTTCCTACGCTCTTTCAATAAGCGACTTAAACTAATTACTTTATGTTTTCTCTGCAATCTATTTCCTGTGAAATTATTTTTCTTAGAAATTGCGAGTAATATTGTGAAGTATCCCTTATTGTATTTTCTTACTATTCGAATGCAAGATGAATTTTATATTTTATAGAAATTGTATTGTTGATATACCTAGCTTCGATCTTCTATGAACTGTTCTCAAGTAACCAACCAAAATAATATTATGTTTACGAAGTCGAAGCTGCAAAACAGCTGTACTGAGTACAATATTAGAAACTTCCTTCTTTTTAATGTCAAATCTCATTATGTAATGCATGGGCCAGGAATTCTGTCTCTAGAGGTTGGAATATAGTAGATATAGGATATGGCAATACAAAATCTCGCTTCTCGTATTTGCATTTATTCGAAAAGCTCTGAGACGGTTCTAATGCCATCGAAGATGCATTTAGATTATCCCACAAATGCATTTAAAATGCAGTGTTGCCAGTAAAGCGACGGAGAAGATTGATGAGTGTACTGAGTACTGTATACGTGTGTACTACACACTGTGAAGTCCCCTAGTCTATTACAAATACCATTTCTTGCACCATTAAAAATTATAATTTAAAGGGGTTTTAATTCTCCTCCCCTTAAATGTTCATACTAAATAATTATAATAATAGTTTTTTAAATTTTCTTTAAAATTAATATCCAATAACCAAACCGAATAAACATAACTTTGTTCAAAGTGAGTTCAAACATAAGTTTTTCAAACATACTTAGTTTTTTTTTATGTTTTTTTTTTATCATAGACTTGACATATTGTATGAATGATAAACCATAACTCATAGTTTTATTTCTAAATGTTCATAATATATTCCTTTACTGCCCCTGCTTCGTAATTTTAAGTGGTTACTGTAAACAGAAACTAATGTGTATGACTCTACGTCGTATGACCTAATTTACGTTTAAACGAAAGTGATTATAAGAACGACTAGTACACGTCTAAAAGAATGTCAATTTTGTTGGAAAATATACTTTATTTACATAAAATAGAGTCTATAATAAAAATGCAAACTGTGTGCGACGGAGTCATTTCTGTAGACCATGCGAATGGGCCCTTAGAACGACTAGTACACGCGAGAATTGTAATCACACTTTAGTTTTAGCAATTTTAATGCCCGTTTAATATATTCAAATAATAAAACAATAATATGTTATTTTACATCATTCTATTTCAAAGCTTCATAAAGTCACTTTAAGCTTGCATAATATGATATTGAGTACTAAAAGCATATTATATTGTAACGATTCAATTATTATAATTCATACGTCATAATACTATTAAAAGTTTTAATATATTCACTTTACTTTTTATAGGATAAGAAGTATAGGTAGGTTTAATAATTTTGACGAAAGTACATGTTCAGCGAATTGGTAATAAAACTAAACATTATGTTTTAAGTTGTCGTAAATGGACGGTACAAGAAATATTGGAAAACGCTCAAAGCTCTCGCAAATCCGATTTTAATGAAAACTGAAGCTGCATACGCTGCATCATAACTATTTTGAAAAAGCAGCTACAGTAAGCCGCGTACCGAGGTTCTAGAGATTTATAACTTTCAAGTCACAACTATTTTACCTCTCTCCCTGTCTTAGGGAGAATACTTACCTATCGCATAATAATTATTGCTCGTCAAATATACAGCATGACTGGTGAGACATGTTCAATACTCGAGAACGTGATATTTGGCTATTATATATCGAAAGTGACTCACCAGTCATGCTGTATAAATTCATCTCTACAAAATATCAACTGTGCGAAAATTTGAGCCAATCCATACTAATCTATATATATAAAAATGGATTTTCAAATGTGTTAGTCGCGCTTAAACTCGAAAACGGCTGAACGGATTGGGCTGATTTTAGTCTTAAAATATTCGTAGAAGTCCAGGGAAGGTTTTAAAGTGACCTGTGACACGAAGTTCACCGGGACAGCTAGTAATATAAATATGAATGTACGTCTGTCTGTCTGTCTGTCCGTCTGTCTGTCTGATGTCTGTCTGTTACCTCTTCACGCCCTAACCGCTGAACTGATTTCACTGAAAGCTGGTATGGGGATATTTTGAGTTCCAGAAAAGGACATAGAATACTTTTTATCCCGGAAAAATGTACGGTTCCCGCGCGATAAACAAATTTTGGCGCAACGGAGTTGCGGGCGTCATCTAGTACAGTTTATATGTTCTAAAATCGTGGGGTAAATAATAATACTAAGATTGGATATAAAAATTCAACCTTAAAGGAAGTAACAGCGAGAATCCCTTTATAAATTTCAAATTAAACTTTATCACAATAGATAGTTGAAATTTAAAAATTCAAAAGATCGACTCCATAATCATACATATCCTATTATATTTTGGCGTGCAGCCAAATTGAAACAGCGAACAGTTTATGGCGTGAAGCATTCAACGCCAAATAAATGAATATCGCATTTTAATGCATCTATAACTTTGTTGTATTATTTTCTATTTGGTTGCATATAAAAGGCTTTTTACTTCATTTTATAAAGGGGCACTAAAATTGACAATCTATTTTTGCACTGGATGACGAAAGTCGTAAGTATCACTAGTAGCTACTTATTTTACTTTTTTTTTTAATAAGGGGGCAAACGAGCAAACGGGTCACCTGATGGTAAGCAACTACCGTCGCCCATGGACACTCGCAACATCAGAAGAGCTGCAGGTGCGTTGCCGGCCTTTTAAGAGGGAATACGCTCTTTTCTTGAACTAAGATTTCTTTTCTTTTACTAAGATTTTATTTCTAAAATGGTGAAGTCATTCCAGTACGGTCTCTGGTGGTATTTGCTATGCTTACGACTTTTTCATTTATGTTGTTTAATAAAAAAATAGTGAGATTTACGTAACTCACTTTTCCATTTTTTTACTTTAATTCCATTCAATTTAAATGTTACGCAAATATCTATTAGCAAAATTTATTAATGTAATATAATAACTGTATTTTAAAAAGATAAAACCGACTTCAAAATTGTACGTGAGAATTTAAATTCCCTATCTCAAAAACTACTGAACCGATTTTGATAAAACTTGCAGTATTCCCTAAGTTGAACAACACCTAGTAAAATAAAAAAAATAATAATTTAGATCGGACTTGTAGTTCCGGAGATATGAGTACACAAACATACATACATATATACATACATACATACATACACTTTTGAAATTTGGCATATTTGTTCAGAAGCTGTTATAGATTAACATATACAAAAACTGGGCAGTTCTGGAAATATTACATACATACGCGTCGAATTGATAACCTCCTTTTTTGAAGTCGGTTAAAAACATAATAACATCATTAAATGAACTAAAATCATAATAATATGTCTTCATATTATAAAATATACAAATTATACAAAATATACGTTGTACGTGTAGTCAGTACAGAAAAAGGCAACTTTTAAAATATAGCGCGCCCTAATGCAAAAAGTTCGCAGCGTTGATTGATCACCACTCAAAAAGAATTCGTTAATATCAGCTGTCGAAATTTTCCACAACTTATAAATATAATGTATCCGATACAATTCAGAAGAGAAATTGGACATACGAGTATATTATTTACTTTCCTACTTTTCTCAAGGGAATAAAATCCATACGAATAAGTTATACATATTTTTTATGCAAAAGTTCTTATTGAAATCTAGGTCTTTGATAAAATGTTCTATGGCAAAACTTCAAATCCATGGAAAGTATATTTATTAACAGATAGTTTTTAACATGGCAAAATTATGTACTGTTCCCACGTAAAATGTATGTGGATTCTGCACAACAAATTGTGAGTTACATTTACCAATAAACATTAGTAAGTTGTTATTTTTTATTTGTTTATAAACAAAAGTAAGTCATAATCTCAAAATATTATCATGTGCATAATAATATGTGGCTTGAAAAATTGTATGGATGAACTGGACTACACAAACGATTACACAATGCTTATATTTTTTAATTGGTCCACGCTTACAAAGGGAATATGTGAGTCCAGATATATATTATATAGCTGACTACTTGAAACCTTATGAGTTCTAACTTCTATCCACTACTACTGCATCCGACTTGAACTCACAACCAACAGATACAAAGTACAATCCGCAAAGCGGCATTAGCGCCATTTTAAAAATAGGAGTACACCCAACAGATAAATAAAGTATAGTTTTTCATTTCTCGTGTTTGTTAGCCTTGTCCACTACATGGAAAGCTTATGCGCCTTCGTTTGTAATTCACAAAGAGCTCACGGTTCTTTCCTTAAAAAGGCTTTAGTTATTTGAACTAAGCTGTGTGTATTTTTTATCAGACGCCATTTTCCTGAACTGCAAAATAATTTCCGCGAGGATAAAATATAAAATTCAGTGTTTGTATGTACATAATGCAGATAAATACTATGAAAGAGGTAAAAGTTCTGCGTGTAATATTCATAGTCATGTGAGGTCAATGTAGCTCTGTAACAACTATAATGTAAGAAGCAAATTATAGGCATTAAAAATTTAATGTTTAATAGCGGATAGCTCCTTGAATTTTATTTAATTTTGTCTCGTTATACATCATTGCGTCGCATTGAGATGCCGACCGAATGAGATTGTTCTTCATTTCGGTGATGGACCCTGAGGGACCTATCAGACAGAGAGCGGTCACGCGGTCAAGCGTTGAAGCGGTCAGTTTTGCGTTCTTTGTGCTATATTACGCCATATAGAGATATCTACACAGGGCGCGTTCTGACCGCGTTAAAATTACTACTGTGAGACTGACCGCTCGAACGCAGAATGAGAACGCAGAACGCCTGAACGCGTGACCGCTCTCTGTCTGATAGGTTCCTTAGTCAAAACTGATAGCTCTGTCGTGGATCTAACTATACACTTATTATATTAGAGTACATGTACGCAATCTAACTTCACTCTATACGCGACATAGTAGAGTATACGCAATCTTCGTCCTCTCTATACGTAACATAGTACTTCTAGTAGAGTATACTCAATCTGCCTTCTCTCTATACGCAGCATAGCCACATAATTATCGTGGTGTCGTATCGCCGTTCGTCCCCGGGGGCTGAAGGAACAGATAGAGCGATTGTATATTAACCACTCACTGGGGCACCATAAGTAATTACAGCGTAGCTGGGCGTTGAGTCAGGTCGTATTCGATATTATGAATAGCAAAGACGAAAAATTGACGTGGTTGCACATATGAAATCCTAAAATTTAACCAGCCATTTGAGGCATTCGTCATTCGCGTTAAGAGTAGGTACCTATTTCGAAATCAAAATGAAGATCGCAGAATTTTCTTTTAAGCTGATCATCATTTCATAATCGGTATTTTAGAAAAGATTTTCTATCGCCATAAGCTTTTCAATTATCGTCCTCTTTAATTGAAAAGACTCACGGCCCCATAGAACGCTTAAACAAAGCAGATTTTATATTCATTGGATAGGTGCAAAATAAAACGCTTATCAAAGACGACGCAATCAGCGCTCGGTGTAGATTATAGTGTACTCTTGCTCGGTTAAACCATGCACTCAAGATATTAACTCGAGCCTTAAATCTCCTAAACATGTCAGACTAGCTGCTGCAGCAGCATGGCGCTCGGTTGCTCCGCTCCGTTCGAAACCATTTAACACGAGTTATGGTAATTAAACTAAGAAAACGCCATCTTAACTTCACAACTCGGGACACTGCGACGCGTTCCTTATTACCAACTTGGCATAACAACCCCTATTTGATAGGGTTATAACTTATCCAATTGTTCAATATGCGACAATGCTAACTGTCCTGTCGGTTTAATATATAATAATATAATAATATCTATGGACGCTTCACACCACGTCAATCTGACCCCGTGCTAAGTACCTGAAGGACTTGTGTTACGGGTACCAGACGACGGAAATATATTTAATACTTTTATTTGTACTATATATATATTTAAGATATTTATTATATGATACACATATTTAATATACATCCATGACCCGGGAACTTTATAAACTTTTTGTTTATAAAGTTAAACTCGGCGGCGGGACTCGAACCCGCGACCTCCGGCTTGAGCTCAACGTGCTCACCACTGCGCCACGGAGGTCGTTCGTTTTAAATACAATTGATTATGTTAAATTTTTAGTAGTAGGTAAACATTGAAACTCTGCTTAATCACAATTAATATATTATTCTGTTATGAGATCAGAACAAGCGTCTCTAGAAATACAGAAGTTAACAATCTGATTGCACAGATGTTAGAACGCATAAAGTCCATAAAATAGGAGAGAGAATTGCCACTCATAAAGTCGTTGGTAAATAAAGGTTAGCCGTATGTTTACTGACAGAGCGTCACGAGAACTGCTTGAGCGAACGCTGATACTGATGATTACAAAGACGTCAGAACGCATAAACTCCCATGAAATAGGGTAAAAAATTGCCACACTCTGTGTCGTAGTCGTCGGTAAATAAAGGTTAGCCGCATATTTACTAACATAACTTCACTAGAACTGTTTGAGCGAAAGCTATATACTGATGATTACAAAGACGCCAGAACGCATAAACTCCCATGAAATAAGGTAAAAAATTGCCTCACTCTGTGTCATAGTCGTTGGTAAATAAAGGTTAGCCGCATGTTTACTGACAGAGCGTCAACAGACTGCTCGCTTTGTGCCGAACAAACAGAAGTAATCCTGACCGTTACGATATTCTCCGGAATTCTGCTCTCAAGTATGAAGCACCGCTTTCTGTTTAACTTCTATGTTAACAAAGAGTTGTAGAGATTAACATGAATATGTATAAACCTATATATTATAGCTCATAAGCTATGCCGTAGGTTATGCCAGTAACTGTTGTACGAAAACTTTTTTCATTCGGGACAGAATATTGGGCAGAATCATGTTTTGGTCTTTTTGGCGCGGGCCGCAACCATAATTTTTCAGGTTTAAAAATAACGTTCTTCAACGTTAACGATTTTCACGACTTTTACGACAGCTGCATTATTTTGTTGGTGGGCGTGAATTTCAAAATTGTTTAACATTATGCAATATGCGGGCTACTGATGATGTCAGGTTCTATGTGAGTGATTCGAACTTCAAATTCGATCCGTAATCCAGTGATCGAAGGTAATCCATCACAAACTAAACAACGAGTATTCAACACATTAATCTCTATAAAGCTGCAGTTCTCAGTCGAATCTTTGACATCCAAGCAAGTTTTTATACGTTCCATTAACCGCGAACATAATTTTCCATTTAGTTATACTCAAATCATAAAGCTTTTCCATGTCCCGCAGATTTCGCCATGCAGTTACGAAAACATTAAACTTAATGTATCATGAGCTCGTATTTTTATACGTGACTGAGGTATGCCGTAAACCATTTAAAAGGCACTGGTAAAACGAATGTTCGCTGCAACACTGTGCAGTCTTTGTAAAAGAGAATCCTTAATTACGCGACGCGTCAAACTGAACTTTTTATTCGAAAAATGAAGCCGATATTGGATAGGAACGTGATGGCGTGTTTCTGTGTATCGTTCTCGCAGCATGGCATACTTAGTTTGCCGTATGCTGCCATGGGCCCCGGCAGGGGGGTGCCAGGTGGTGCACTTGCACCCCTTGGGAATCTCGGGATCCCCAATCAGGAATTATTAGCCAAGATTAGGTAGTTATTAGTACCGCACCGCAACCGCACGCCAGTGGAACGGTTTGTAAGCCATGCACTAAATATGTATTCTGTTGACGTAAATAGACAGTCACTGTTGTCCGTAAAAAGTAAAAAGAAAAGAAAGAAAACTAAAATCTGCATGCCTTGGAAATTATTTCTGCCGGCGTGGCGCCCATGTATGCTGCAATTAATTATCAAAATGATGTATTATTCTAATTGGTTTCGAAGTAACAAAAAAGTACATTTTCTGTAAATATTAACTGTAATATTAACAAGTATTTCGATAACATTGTATTTAAATTACTTTGTCAATTTCAAACTCCAAAGTATTTAAAAATATCAATAAATTCAGCTTTTTCCTATTGCAAAGAGATATAAACAAGTATTCATTTGCTTTTTCCATAAAAGACCGAGCGATAGCTGCGAACGAATGAATAGAATATAGGTCAAGTTATTAAAATAAATAAGCATCGTACGGTACCAATTTCATTCATTCTTTTCTATTCATTTCAAATATGGAGATATTGACAACAACCTTTAGAAACTTATGATAACAGGTAGACCCTTTTTGATGATAATGATTCGTTTTGTTATTATTATTTTTTACATCGTGGGATTTTCTCCCACACCTGTAAACTCTATATATATTTTAGGGGCCCCTTCACAATCTACAGTAGTTACGTCCTATCTAAGAAATACAAACATATACTTATCACTTAGTTTAGTTACTCCCTGTATAGAGACAAGGGCACGGGTTGTTTTTTATTATCCCTAGAAATTCTACGATTCTCCTAAACAGTGAATACAACAATTTAAAAGCTATTTATGTATCTCGCAGACATTAGCGGATCGTAATACGTGCGGTACAACGTCGGCCGTGTGCAAACAGCTTACCTCCAAACTTATCTGATTCCCTCGAACTAGCTGAGAGCACTGACATAGTTCTAGAAAGCTATTGAATAACAGAGCATTGTACACAATAGATAGACGCTGCTCCCGGGATTGTTTGGAATGGCTATTTAGCCACGGGCGAGGTATGCAGTTGTCTTGGGTACAGCGTGTTTAGACTTAGATAAAATAACATTTTTACAACTAGGTACACTAATACAGCTTATTATTAATTTATTTCAGGAACATATTTCGATTATAATATGTAATTTGATATTATTTTTTCTTATAGTACCTACATCTAAATGCTATCCACAACTGAACACAACGCAAAAAAACTGTCCAATTTTCTATGCCAGGTTTCTTAGTATCTCGCTTAGCCAAATTTCTGGAAATTCGATTCTGTAGTTAAGTTTGAACAACAAACAGACAGACACTCTGTCGCATTTATAATGTCACTATACATATTTATCAATCTATAAGTCTCTTTTATTACACCATTTCCTCAAGTACAACTCTCGTTCTATTTTTACACGGCCACATTTAATTTCCTATAGCCATTAATTTGACCTCAATTTCTCGAACGCTGCAAAGCCTCGGTTGAATTATGTCGGCGTCCTATAGGGAATCGTTTGTTCTCAGGTTCCCCATGGACGAGGTGAGAGGAGACAGGGGTACCTTCATAAATCTCGCACTGGCTTCCCGCAACTAACAACCTGTACTTGTATACTTTCGAACCCTTCCTTTGTATAACTTTTCTCATATATTGCACGCATTGTTGTTGGAGAGCTTATGGGTTGTTATATAGAGTTCTTTGTGTTTGCACAATTCTGTTATTAACATATTTTAGGTTCATACTTTTGAGATATTTTATCAACTAGATAATGTTTGTGAGTTTAAAAACAACAGTGAAATAATGTGCACACAGGCGTTTTAAATATTCAATCTACTTACTAAATACTTGTCTGTAAACATTGAGTCTGTAAAGCAATTTTTCTGATGTATCGGACAGGGGCAATAGTGATTAACTAAAAAGTTACAAACAATATTTATCACTTAATGCCATAGCTTGCCTTCAATCAATCACATCATTTTAATGAGCTAAGAACTAGACGGGAATATGAATTAAAAACGAAACAACAGCACTGATTAATAATTATGGAGCTTATCCCGCGGAATGTAAGTGGAGAGAACGAGCTGAGGGCCCTCGCCTACCTTATTACCGGCCGGCGCTTATTACATTTTTATAAGTAGCGGCTGATTGCCCCAGGTATCTTAATTATGCGTTCGCTGATTAAATCTAAGTGTTGATGTTGTTCAAAGATCTGTGTTTATCCGAATGATTTTTATAAATGTAAAAATGATTTCAATTGAACACTAATTAAAATTAATTAAAAGGAATACAAGATGTATTTGGGTTTCTAATTCTTATGCAATTAACAAGCATTATTATATTGCACTTTCACATAAATTAATAATAGTCAAAAATTTGATCGAAATTTTGCTCAATATTTTTTTTTCTTTGTTGCAGTGTCGATGGCGAAGCGTGTGTGCTCTAATGACTGGGGGTTTCACCATACTGTACTGGCGCCTGCAGCTGGCCGGAACGCCCAACGGGTTCGCGTCTGCCGACAACCCCACGTCCAGGGATCCCTCCCTCCTCACGAGATTTTATACCTTCACCTACCTCCCAGTTTTCAATTTTTTTCTCCTAGTGTACCCCTTCCAACTGAGTTTCGACTGGTCTATGGACTCCATCCCGAGGATCACGACGATCTTCGACTTCCGCAACGTCTACTCCATAATTTTCTACTCCGCCCTATCGAACGTGACGTGGCGCGCGTTCTCGAACGAGCTCAGGAAGCAGCACGAATTGAAAGAAAAATACTACAAGAAACAAAACAACAGATTAAAACAGAAGTGGAACAATAATTGTAAGCAATACAATAGAAGACAGGACTGCTACGAGAGAAAGAGCATGATGCCGTACAAGGATAGTACCTCGTCGAAGAAGGCGTTGTGTCCGTGCACGGGATGCCGGCACGCGCTCACGGAGGAGCACACGACCATGTGCCGGGCGGTCAACAACAACAACACAATGATGCATCAATCCACCTGCGTGTGTCCCAAAATAAAGAAACAGCGGCCCAAGTACGAGTACCGAAGCACGCGTTTCGCTATGCTAATATTCATGGCATTTACTGTGCTGCCGTTCGTGCCGGCCACTAATATTCTATTTTACGTGGGCTTCGTGGTGGCGGAGCGCGTTCTGTACATACCCAGCGTCGGTTATTGTCTCCTGCTCGGCTTGGGGGCGGGCTCGCTGACTAAAAACTGGCGGCGCGGACAAATGCGCAGCCAAATATTTATGTTTACGTTATTAACGACTCTGTTGGCGATGTGTGCGTGTACTCTGAGAAGGAATTTAGATTGGAAGGATGAGGAGAGCCTCTTTAGGAGCGCGCTACACATCAATCCACCGAAAGGTAAGCTTTTTAATATAAAATTATTTTCGTAATATTATCTCATTTTTACTTTATCGCAGAATAATATTTGCGCCACATGTCATGATGCCAAGTTACCGTTTTGTCGTGAGTTATATACAGTTTCCGAAATGTTTTTATACCACAGACAAATAACTAAAAAACTTCTCTTTATATTAGCCTCTCAACTGTGGCATAGCCACACTGTGGCTATGGTTTATATTGGCGGAACTGTGGAGGAGTTGCATTGTGGTTACTACCCAGATGTTTACAAAAACGTTCTCAAATCTTAAACAAAGCGTGTTATCGCGCTCTAACGCATTGTAAAATTGTATTGATGAAAGGAGCTAGCTATATTGAATCAAGATTTTTGTATTTGGTCGGATTTGCAGTTGGTGTACGAACTTGAAATCGCGACATTTTTCCTGAGTATTCTGTCGACGAATATTCTCGCGAGTGCTGTTTTAAATTAAAATAGCTTTAAGTGAACTAATAAAATGGATAATAGAAGGTAAGTTCTTCATAATTTTACACTATTCAGACGTATTAACCACGATTTTAGTTAATTACATACATGGGAATGTTACCGTCCACCTAACAAATGGCACCTATGGTTTTTCATTTAACAAATTCTAACCTAAAATGTTAGTGAATGTTGTACTTAATGTTGTTATGTTATCACCTGTTTCGTGCTTTATTATAAAAAATAACGTAAAGTAACCAGAAACGTGTATAATGTGTGAAATTCAGGTCGAAACGAATAGTGGGCATACAATAACCACAATGTGGCGCCCCCACAGACAATGAAAAATGGCCGTTTTTGAATATTATGGAGAAGGACTTTTTTGGTCACTTGACTTCTAAAGGGCTGCCTTTGGAGTGTATTCTTAGCGGCGTACCTATAGGGAAAAAAGAGTTTGGTGTTTTTTTAGGGTTCCGTACCCAAAGGATACAAAACGGGATTCATGTGGTAAAAATTGTCAAAATGGTCGAAGTAGTCAAAAGCCAGTTCCATACTAACCATACCGAAATGGTGCAATTTTTTGCTAATGAGACCCTTTTTAGTAGCTTTTTTTGTGTGATCCTTGGCTACTAAGTAGTCTTATTTGATTTGTATTATGTTCTAAACATAATGTTTAAAATTATGCTTTAATCTCAACCCCAGAGTACTATTTCTAAGAAATTGGGTTGTTTGTTACATGGTAATTTTTACTCCACATTTGAAGTGTTAATTTGTGTATGTGATAAAATCTAAACTATAACTATAAACAATGCTATGTTTTGTTTTTCATTAGAATGTTATTTCTACTTATTGTAAATATAAATATCCTAGGCCTAGGAGATAAGAATTTCAGAATATGAACCATGGAACATGAGCCCATTTCAGTCAAAACGTCAAGTGGGTTCATATTACTGAATACTTAAAACATGGATTTTGTAAAAAAATGTATAGAAAAAAGTGTATTTTATTGTAATTATTTTATCCTTAGACCTAATATTTCATACTTCTTTTAATTTATAAAACGTGGTATATTATTCATAAATTTTTAAAAATAAGGAATTGCTAAGATTACCCCAATATTTATTACTAATAAAAACTTCCAATTGTCATAATTTTTTTTCAGGTTATTTAAGCCATTGTTTATTTGTTAATTTGAAATTTCAGACAAAGCTTAGAAACAGATTTTGTAAACTTATAGTACTGGTGGATTGTCCTCTATACATTCACCAATTACGAATGCTTAATATCTTTTAAATAAATCGTTAAAATATTTGCAAGTTTTCTCAAAGTCGAAACGATTTGAGAAGCCGTGCAAAGGGGGAGTTTTGCAAAATATTTTGTAATAAAACATCAATCTGGCTCGTACCTAAGCCCGGCTCTTTAAATAACCGTTAAGGCGGATAATTCTTTTTATCTCCCACTAAAGGCTGGATTCAATTTGTTCGACGCGTATTTGTAATAAGTTGAACTTCCAAGAACTCTCGCTTCACATACACTTTAATTTTTTAATCGATACAAAAAGAGTTTAGGAGTAACTTTCATTGCCGCTTAGTTGATTCTAGCCATAAAGTTCTACATGTTTTATTTTCGCCTGCTACGCGGAGCAATTCGTTTGTCCCACAAGATGTGTAGTGTCACAGAATACATAATTAGTACCGGAACTTAAACGATGGTTAGAGCGTAAAGAGGATAAACAGATAGACAGACAAAGAAAAATACACTTTTTTATCAACGATATTGAGTTAAATTATACAAGTTTTTATTTAAAACTAGATTAGTAATTGTGCCACTGTACATATTGTCGAAAACGTCAGTTGCAGTACATGCGGCAGAGCCTAGTTCGCAGAAACTGAACTCAGTAGCAATCACAAAACAGAGCTCAAACGTATTAGCACAAAGCGTGAATAGCCTTTACATGTCAATTTATCAATAGTCTTACGTTCTAGTTGTCGTGAATAGGGGCGCTTATTGACGTATACATCCAGTATAATCACGCACGGTCCACCGACTTGCGAGCTTGCGGATGTGTGATATCAGCTCTGTATCCATTATCCCAGTCCTTTATTCAATCAAATGGCAATACGAAATGTGGGTGTACATTGCTATTCAAAGTTCTATTTTAGGTACTTATTTTTGCCAGTATTTTCCTCTACTGATAAATGCGAAAGTCTGAGTCTCTTCACGATTTAATAGCTAAATGATTGGGATGGATATTTGACAAGGAAATAGGATTGTTTTTAGGATATTTTTTTCATCATAAAATAATATTATACTACAAGATTTTAGCATAACTAATTTCCTATATGATTATCATAACAAATAACATTGAATGTTATTCTTTTCCTTGGATATTGTTCTTAAAAATCGATATAAGATACTTTGTCGATGCTCATAGCTGTAGAATATATCGTGCTTGTCGATAGCGGTTCAACACGTCTAGCAGTCGTGAAAGCCGCACGGTATCAAGTGACTGACGATAGCAAACGCCATCAGATTAGTTCACTGCCTATATTGAATGCCATGTATTCAATTTCTATCGATTTTAATTGCGTCTTTGAGTAGGTACACTTTGTTTATCAATAATATGTGACATGCCTCACTTAAGTGTTTTAGCGTAGTGAAATGTAATGGATATCAGCTTAGGTTATTATATCTACTTATTAGTCGCTTCGGATAAGAACGGATTGAAAACTGATCAACATTTATAGTCTACTAGTTGTCCCGGCAAACGTTTCTTTGCCATATTATATTAAGTATATCGCCCGTATTATTTTATTGAATTAGTGACTAAAATATAAGTATATCACCATGGCAACGTCCATCGCTATCCCGTGACCCGCGTCGCATAAACAATGGTCGCTCTTTATAGACAAATAATTTGCAATAAAATAAAATTGCGACTATAATTAAAGATCTAAGCTATCCTATCTCTCAAGTTGGAAAAAAGCACACATTAAAAAACAAAAAACATTAAAATCGGTTAAGTAGTTTAAGAACCCATCGCGGACAAACATCGTGACAGGAGATTTATATATATTAGACTAGCGACCCGCCCCGGCATCGCACGGGTATAAAATATATAGCCACTGAATAAATGATTAAAATCGACAGCCTATGATCCTTCACGTGGTGACCTACTTCTTATATTCTGTGCCAAATAACATAAAAATTGATTGACATTTTAATTAAATTTTATAATTATGTGATAATACTTACATACATATATTCAAATTAAATTATAAAGTTTTGATCAATGAAGCACAAATAAGTAAAAAACAGGATTAATTTCACTGTATTATCTTCATTATAATATGAATTCAATTTAACTTCAGTCTAAGTAACACGTGGCCGGCTATGCTAACACCAAAAATTTAAAAAGTGGAAATAATTGAATTATACGGTATTTCGTTCACTACAAAATAAATTTAATTAATTTTATAGCGTCAACAACACGTGGTAATTATGCTGTTAAAATGTAGCTTATATGACACGTTCGTAGATTTACTATAGCAGCGCCATCTATTGATTACTTACTCAACCCAGTCGAAAGGTATCGACATCTCTTAGAAATTAGAATCATTTGGAGTTAACAGATAATTGTGACTGTCAAATAATAACAGACAAATAATTAGCAATAAATTAAAATTGCGACTATAATTTGAGATTTAAACTATCCTATCTCTCAAGTTGGATCGAACTGCACATGGTGTGCGAATTTTATTATAATCGGTTAAGTGGTTTAGGAGTCCATTGAGGACAAACATTGTGACACGAGATTTATATATATTAAGATAATAATTATATCAAGGCTCTTAGCGAACACTTTCAATAACTTATGACGACCTCCTGTGGCTTGAGCGCTGACCGGTCAGCGCTCAAGCCGGGGGTCGCGGGTTCGAATCCCGATTTTGCTGAAATTTGGCATGGAAATATTTTCAGTCCCGAGAAAGGACATATGATACTTTTCATTCCGGAAAAATGTACGGTTCCCGCGGGATAATCGAGTTTTGGCGCATCGGAGTTGCGGGCGTCATCTAATATTAATAAATAATAAAAATCTCAAATACCTATTTGTGTTAGTATAAGTATTAAATATAATATTTCCGTTGTCTGCTACCCGTAACACAAGTACTTCAGGTACATTAGCACGGGGCCAGACTGACGTGGTTTGAAGCATCCGTAGATAATAATATTAAGTATATTAGTATAATATTAGCTGTCTTTTTTGTAATTCCTGAGTTTGTTGTTTTTTGCCACCTCAATTTAAAAAAGTATTAAACGTAGATTTTAAAATGAATTTATAAGTTAGTAAACAACAATTGTTAACGAGGTCAAGTCCTTTGTAAGATTTAAAATTTACATTTTGAAAGTTATAAGGCAATTAGGTATAGCGCAATGTCGTGACTACTTTAAACTTTTATAATTTTAAATATGGACTATTATAACTGATTTATACAAGGACGTCGCTACATAACTCCAGCTTAACGAGTCAAAGGGCTTAGTGAAAAATAACATATTATTTTTAATATTTTATTTTGTTCTTTTTCATATTTTAACTCCCGTCACTTATGTTTATGTCAACAAACATTAAATGATTGCACAAACCTACGCGACCAAAGCGACTGCGAAGCGGTAGCGTCTACCGCGCGGCGGACGCTGCCCATGTAATCTTATGGCGCTGTGCACACCTGCACGACCGCGACGCGGGATGTTCGCGTCGGCAAGCGGAACGTGCGCGTCAAGTTGTCAGACGCGTGTTTTGAAGTGTACATAACTAGACTTCTTTTTTAAAACCTTTTTTATATTATTTTCTACAACTCTTTAGTTTATGATTTTTTGATTTGTATACGTTTTGATAGATTGTGTAATGATATTAACGTTTGACGGTTCGCACCGTAGTCGCGCAGGTGTGCACGGCCAGTTTCGCGTTGCAGACGCTCCCGTATCGCGTACCGCGTCCCCTGTCACTGACGCTTAGGTTTGTTTTAAGCATAAATCAGTAACGTTAATTTTACTAAGTAAATTTTATGTTTATAATACCAACATAATAATACCAATACATCAAAGCCACGAGGCGAGTCAACACTTCATACCATTAAGATTATCAAAAGTATAAAAAAAATCTGACTTCATGATAAAGACCATCTTAAATTAAAACTCGGTGATTACAAAAACAGCGACGTACTTGAAATATAAAGGTCACCAATCACGCGCTAAACCCAATGACCTGAACATTGCACGGGTCATCGCTTTTAAATTTGACTTGACGTTGTGTGCTAACGGTCAACATTAAGAGCCTTGTACGAGAACAACACTATCGACCTTTGTAGTTCGGTATTCAAAGGTTCGGAATCTTTATTAGTTCATCAAAATCTGTAATTTGACAAGGGCAGGATCTATTAATAACAACAAAATGGTGAATTCAAGTTAACGATTTCATGAACATAATTTTATAACCTTAGACGAGCAATTTTTTTGCGCAATATCACGTATTGCTTATTTTAGATTTTATATTATTGACTCTTTAGAGTTGATATTGAACATCGCGCGCCTTCAATCTAATTGTCAAATAAATGTTCAATAAAATTGACGCTTGATATTGCACAATACAATTGATCGTCTAGGGGCCGCCTTAGACACAAAAATATTTTGCTTATAATATATAATATTTTGACCGTTTATTATTAATTACATTAAAACTTTGCTTTTTAATTTTTTTTTCATACAAAATACTTTAGGTGTGTGAGATGAAGTGCAAGATTAGATGCTTTTTTTATTTCAGCGTATGGGAACTTGGGCAGCGTGCTGTCGAGCCAAGGGCGGCTGGCGGAGGCTGAGGTGGCGTTCGAAAGGGCCCTGGGTCATCGACCTAATATGGCCGACGTACACTATAACCTGTGAGTATATTGTATCTTATTATAACTAAGGGTCAGTTCATATATCAATATCGTTGTGAAATACTTATTGTTTCACAACGATATTGTTGCGTTATTGCGCTGTGAAATATTTTAAAATATTTATAAACATGCATCGCATCACGTATTGTCATCAGATAGACATTAACTGCGTAAAATATTTATAATGTTATATGACCAGATTTTGTTTAAAACCAGAGAATACAATAATAACAGCGAACTACGAGTATAAACAACAAGGTAGCTTCTACTACAGTTACGTTCTGCTTTGATACGTTTGATTAGAAATGAACCAAAGACAATATTTAATAAATCCATCAATAAAATCGTCGCGTTTTCAAATAAAACCTCAGCTGAAGCTCACTCGTTTCGAAAACAGCCTAATGAATCCGACTCTGATTTTGGGTGCATATTTTATTTTCGACGGCACGTTTTGAATAAGAATAAGAAATTCGTTACGAAGCATTAATAGGACAGGATTAAAATTAGTTTAGCCGATTTTAAAAAGTAATTTTTAAAGTTGTTATATATAACTACAAAACACTAGGTTTTGTAGTTATATATAACATAAAGTAACGTTACGTTTTAAAGCACCGCAAAATATTGATGATGAAAATTTTGGTTTTTTGCCTATACATAACTATGAAACTTGCATAATGTAAATAATTATAGTACGTTCGTCCTCTATCTAAAACATTGTTTATTTTGATACCGAAATGTATATTTATGCAAACGAATATAATATTCGGCGATTGTTTTAAGCCAGCCAGCAGCTGTTAGACACAATACGTTGTTAGGATCTTGATATCCGATTAGGGTGTATTGTGGGACTGTTCGTCTCCTGATCCAACAAAAGCGGAATGAAATATTTTAATTAAGCTTATAAACACTTAACGAATATAAAATGTTGTATTTAAAATGTTATTTAATGTTGAACTGAAATAAAAAATATGTTTCTTCTACTACAAAAACGTTTTGAAAGCAACAAAGCGACTAAGGGCCAGGCCGCAACATTGCGTTGCGGCATCGTATCGCAAAAATCTACGACGTCACGGAATGTATCGTGGAAATTTGCGAGGCGTCAGCGACATTTCCCGTGAAATTTTTGAGTTGTGACAACGCATCGCATTTCTGTGCGATGTTGTTTTTGCGATACGACGCCGCAACGCAGTTCTGTGGCCTGGCCTTAACTGATAATAATGATGAGTGCGATTTCCATTTCAAATAAGCGCACATGTGGAATGAGAAGATGAGATATTACAGTATACGATATACTATACAACAGCTGCAATAATAACATCTTTTCGCTACGTCGCGCGTCACGTAGCTCCGTGGATCGTAGCAGCGTAGCCCGTAGCAACGTGGCTCGAAGCAACCCTCGTAGCAACTATTTTTGTAGGAATAAAAATTTTTTTTTTACTATAAGAGCCCGTCTTCACTTTGATTAGTGCGAGTGCAAGTGATTAGTGCAGGTGATTAATGATCAGGAGAATATAAAGGTCTTGCACTAATCAGTCGCTGTCCACACTTGTTTTCTCCCGATTACTAATCACCCGCACTTATCACTAATCAAAGTGAATACAGGCCGTACAGACGGTAGCTAGTATAGTTCCGAGCAGTAATAATATAGAAAAAATCTTAATTAGTGTAGTAAAAACTGATATAAAAATTAATAATTATGTTATAGAAAGTTTTAGTTTTAGTTAGAGCTTACAGCTGCTGCACTTGGCTTAGATTAATTTTGAGGACAAAGTAATTTCGACTTCTTGTATTGGTCTGTAACTATAAAATTGAGACACATCGGATACTACAAATTGCGACCACATCTGTGACCAAAAAGGGATAATTTCATACCCTGGCTTCTAACATATTTTTCGAACATTTGTATTTCAGATGATTGAGTAGCTTTAGCCAGATTTGATTGTGTAGCTACTCGATGTTGTAGGTAATATTTTAATAGCATGTTTTGTTTAATATCTATACCATGTTTTATATTCATTTTATAAAGCGCAAAAGCCCAATAGGTTTAGGAACATGTAATTAAATTCCGCAGAAACAAAGCCGTGGAATGAGCTAGTATGATAAACTTTCAATATATTGTATTCGAACCCGAGCTAAATAATGTATTCAAAGGGCCGTAAGTTCCCCATGTCGAACTGAAACAATAGGGTCGGTGTCCCTCCGGGACCGGGGCTAAAGATTGGACACTTTTATGGACATATTACGAAAGCATACAAGCACAACGGCCCTTTCTATTGACAATTGAGCTTTTTAAGAATAAAAATGGTGGAGTACTCATCGTATTTACTCTGGATGAGGTGACAAAGTTCTTAAAATATTTTTTGTCTACTTTTCCTCTATTTTAGAAACTGTCAGTAATTTGTTTCACAAGCTTTTGTCCCTTTATGTTCAACCTTTGCAGGTATTTAAATACAAAATTAGTAGCAACGCCAATTTATTTCTTTAATATAATATTTTACTTATTTCACAATGTGAAGAATAATATGGCATATTCTATTAAGCATTAGCCACATATTGGCTCGTATTTATGCATGAATCACAATCAATAGGCGCACGACACGGCAAGGCCATTAATTCAGCAAAGCTTCGGGTTCTTGAATTAATCGGCTGCTCCTGCTCCCTAAGCGTTGGGTTTCCGTGCAGTTTCACAAATTAACGCCCGCCGGCCATACTACGATGTAATTACACTGAATTACTTTAAATTTTCCTCCACAATATTTTGCATGGTTTTGAAAAAGGTGCAGAAGTTTCTGCATCCAGTTGGATGGATTTTTTTAACATTAGCTTTAGCCCACCACGTATCTCCAGTGTCGCCAGGATCAACAGTGGAATCTTACCACTTAAACCCTTAGATAATGTGATTTAAAAGATCCCAAGAAACTAACTAAAGCTACATTGGCAATGAAATTAACGAGAAGAAAATAGGAGAAGAAAGTGTTCCTGAAAGTATTCCTTTACTATGTAAATAGTAACAATAAATCAATCTGAGCCATCGCACGTGCACTCTTTGGCATAATTGTTTGGGCATAATAATAAATAATATTTATTTCCAGAAACTTATATTTATTGAAAAACGTTTTATAATAATAAATTCTGCTTTGAAGACGGTGATTGTAAGCTGTTATCGAAACAAACAATTTATACAACTTTGATGGACGTTTCGAATATTCTTCAACTTCCGCCATACTTAATTTTGTGTTTTGTTTGTGTTTAGTACAACAATCTGCCGGAACAGCACAAACTTCGGTGACGTTTGATCAAAGTTAGCTTGTCATGTTTACTAAATACATTTCAAAATATAAATAATTTCTAAAATCTTTAAGCTAAAGAGGAAAATAAATCTTTACACAAATAATAAGATTAAGAATTCGCTTTAAATGCTCTTTTGGTTTTTTTCTTTATTGCAATAACAGTTTATAAAAATAGCATATTATTTTATCAATATGATTAAATAACATACTACAAAAGTCACTAGCTTCATTGCTTTAACACTGAAGCAGAACAATTATAGTAAAAATTATTTAATAAATTTCAGATACTTTAGAGTACACAATAATAGTGATTATTATTGTAATTTTAGGCGCACAAAATTATGCTATAATAGTATTTAAATACTAATTAAATTAATAACCGTGAAGCCCGGTATTCCGAAACAATACCGCGCACAAGTTCCTAACAATAACGAAGCCAATATTATGATTTAGCCATGATTGCGCGTTCCATAACGTA
This sequence comes from Lysandra bellargus, assembly GCA_905333045.1. Classification (NCBI taxonomy): domain Eukaryota; kingdom Metazoa; phylum Arthropoda; class Insecta; order Lepidoptera; family Lycaenidae; genus Lysandra; species Lysandra bellargus. The sequence continues at coordinate 9,197,984 of HG995326.1, forward strand.
ATAAAACCGAAAGCGTGGCTCATCTTCCTATTCTATTACAGCAATGTACGCGTAATATCCTTAACATGCGCCAGTAATCGAGTAAGGGAACAATTACTGGGTAGAGGTGTTCTCTACAACGTAAACAGGAGCGTGTTATTAATATTTCCCGCATATTGTTATACTTTCCCGAAGGTTTAGTGTCGAGGTAATAATCGCGCTATATTTTGTACGAGGGTTGGCGAAATATGTACGTGGAAAAATATTTGGATTTCCTCCACCTCTGTTTCCAGCCAATTTATATTCTGGTTTTATGTTATTAATTTTTGTTGTATATTTACGTATTACGTTCGATAAAAGTAATATTCTTATTACTAAAATACCATTACCTTCTTGTGTAAAAGTTTGCAAATAATTTGTAATAGTATTGTTTGAAAATTTTGTACTTTCAAGATTTGTAATCTAGTAGACATTACTTGTTTACGGTAGTAGTTATTATATTTTAATAATACTTTATCTTAAGATACTTTCTATATCATAAATTAAAATTTTAATCAAGATGAAGCCGGATAAAATTTTAAGAATTCCGCAAAACCGCGACCGCAATAAAATAACCAAAACAATGAATACTAATTTGAATACGGTAATAAATATTTAAATTTCCGACCATCCTACTAATTTAATTTACGAACCGCGCTCATATAATTTACAAAATTTTAATTACGTTTGATTAAAGTCGTTATTACGGTCAACTGTGAAAAATGTGATAATTGACTGTGAAAATGATATCCTACTTAGGGCGCGTATTATATCAAATTGCTTTACATGATCGTCTGCAATATCAATATTAATGAAAAACTAAATGTTAAATTAAGATGCAGCAAACTTCAGAACTAACACTAGTGACTATGTTACTCAAAAACACGATAGCATACAATTTTCTCGATAGAAAAAAATTGCGAAGTTGCTTCCAAATCACTTATAATTAAAACGTTAAACTGCTAGTATTCGAGTAATACATTAAAATAAAACTTTTTAGTATAATTACATTATAGGTAGGGCAGGGATTGTGTTACATATTTTTTTAATAACTTAATAGATATCCTTTTAAAAAAAGAATACCTATAACTGCCCGCTAACCTGGCGATGATATCGCGTCGTCCTTTTTCACCTGGCATACAAAAGACGGGCGTGAGTATTAAGAGAGAAGGACGATGTTTGATTTTTTGGGTTGAGCGCCCCCTTAAGCTGATAATATTTACATTTAATTTTTGTGCACACAATTTTATGCATTACTTAATTATATTTCTAATACACATAAGGGTACATCCATAATTATGTATAATTTATAACGTACAAGGTGTACCAAAACTAAGTGATAATACCTAATTTAGGGTGTGTATGATTGTATTTCTGTCGAATGAGCAGCGTTGAAATAGTAACATTTTTTTTAACCTTTCCATGGGCAAATTCCTTACACTGAGGCGCTTGCCCATACAAAATATCACATAAAATTGCTCTTCTCGCGCTGCTACTTTCACAGTGAACTTTATGTAATGGATACATAATACACTAAAGTATTATCATTTAGTTTTGTTACCTACCATTAAGTTTTGTTACCTACATATCCAACGTTAGGTACCTACATATCCAACTTCACTCATCACAGATTAAACGGTAATTGATTAAACGAAAACGTCATTACTTAAACCACAACAAAGGACAAAAGATAAAGGAGACTAAGATTAGATTATTCCAATTTAACCGGATGGAATCACTTAGGCACGTACGTGTGCACCGAGTATCCGGGTAATGGGTAACGTGTAAAGGGGTTCCCGGGTAACGGGTAAGGGGTTCCCGGGTTACGGGTAATGGTACCAGGTACACGGACATCGAATATGAGGGGCCGTTTCATTTGAATTAGGAAATAAAGGCAATATTTATCCAGTGCTATTATCTCCGTAAACTCCTCAAGGTACACCTTTTTTTTGCGTTGGGGGAATGCGTTGAACGCACCCGGGACTACCCACTAAAATCCAAACGGTATTCCTGCTCCTGAAGGTGGGACTACGGGAAACGCGTGATACACGACCGCAGCACTCAAGGTACACGGTACCAACTTTTTAAATATTTAGCTTCTATTCAGTTTTGAAACGAAATAATAATATATTGTTGTTGTTATTACATTTTTTATTTTATTGTAATATGGCGATAGTAAGTAATGCTACATTTAACAAGTTAAAATTAACATAGTTGTTATGTTCAAAAACTTGCATTAGAAGGTAGATTAGGAGGGTTTTATGAACGCCGTTTCTATATTGTAAAGACGTCATAATATGAATATTATAAAGGTCCACTACCTGCCAAATATCTGTTAGTACAAAAAAGTATTAAACTGAACTTAATTATTAAAGAAGTTAAAGAAAAATATACAGTGAGACAATAGCTCGTATTGGAAAGATGGAAATAACGTCCAATTATATTGAAACAACATTCATATCGAGAATGAATGTAACAATTTTTCATGAAAACGCCAAGCCGCGAGCGCTCGAACTGCCAAAGTATATATTAACAAATTCGCTAAAGTTAACGAGAACTTGTAATGGTAATTTCGAGCTAATATTGGATATTGAGCCAATACTATACTCGTATTGAGTCTTAAGCAAACTTTTATTAGATGAAAAAATATGAAGCAGAAACACGGGATTGCTTATTTTGCTGTCGTATTTTTATTACCTTTGCCTATTACAAAACTTATTCGACAGATCTTTGAACAAAAATAATAAGGTGGAGGAATGAAATTATAATCTTGTACTAGATAACAGAGCTAACATATTTCGGTATTAAAACTAAAAATGTTCAACTTGAAATATGAGTTATACTAGAAGTGATAGGGCGAAAAGAGCCATAAAACATTTTATTACTGCACTCCAAAGAATCTTACATTATCTGATATTGGCTCATCGAAAACATCCGGTAGTCAAGAAAATTTAAGAATATCAATATTTAAAAATTTGGCTTGTGCTCGAATTCGAGCAATTTTTATGTTATTTGGCACATATAAGAAGTAGACCACTCACCACGTGAATGATCATAGGCTATCCATTTTAATCATTTTTTCAGTAGCTATATATTTTATACCCGTGCGACGCCGGGGCGGGTCGCTAGTCTTTAAGATAAAAACCACCCTATGTTATTACGGGGACTCGAGTATCTCCATACTAAATTCCGTTAACATTTACGTAGCGATTTAAGCGTTGAAATCTTATAGTATGGTTATAACAGACATACATTTTTAAATCATTAGGCCTCGTTTACACGTTTCTCATTAAATGTTTGAAATTTCAGTCTGTAAAGTTGGAAGACCCGTGTACAGAATCCCATAATTAATTCACACCTACATCAGTGGTCTACGATAACGATCTCTAATAAAGATAACTTTTACCGCACCGTATACCCATTACCCAAGTACCCACTAACACTCATATTAATTAAAGTATATCCATGTAGAGATTGGAGGGTTGGACATTGTCAATTGTCAATCAAATTGCTTTAGTAAATTTTACTAATATTTGAAGAAGTGAGTAACTAACAATTTGGAAATAATATTTTTTTTTTGTATAAATGAAGGCTTACCGGGAAAATGATTAAAAAAATATATAAATTTTATGTATATGTGTATATTTATCCGTGTATTATGATAAAAATAGATAAGTAGGTAACAAGGTTTGTTCAAATTATAAGAGAAAACGAAAGAAAGAAATTATAAATGTTAGTTATTCATTTCGTCCACTTACGTCTTCAATTTTATAAAACACTAGATGACGCCCGCAACTCCGTTGCACCAAAACTCCTTTATCGCGCGGGAACCGTACATTTTTCCGGGACAAAAAGTATCCTATGTCCTTTTCCGGGACTCAAAGTATCTCCATGCCAAATTTCAGCAAAATCGGTTCAGCGGTTTGAGCGTACAGACAGACAGACAGATAGACAGACGGACAGGCAGACAGACACACTTTCGCATTTATAATATTAGTATGGAAGTATGGATGTTTGTATGTATGTTTTTTGTGCGCCAAAACTGCGGAACAAGTTTTGATATGGTGACAGTAGTTAAGACTGCGAATCAAGATAGTCATTATAAAAAGGGTGGAGACACTGTCAACTTTCAGTATATGAAAATACCTGCTAGAATTAATACATAATTTGAGAAAGATACGGACGTAGTTTTCTTTGTTGCCCGACTTTTCTAATCACGCTCTATCCTTACCTTCTGTTCTAATCAATCTTAATTAGGGAGAGGAGACAACTTAGTGCTGTCCCAACATACTAATTACTTCCTTTCTAATAAATAGATCCAAACTGTATATTGTTATACAATGTTTTGTTCATTACTTATACGTTAAAAGCATTGTATATTGTATAATTATTATTGTAACATCTATAATATTATACACAGTATGTATCATTATCCACTTCTTCTTATTAAGAGAGTAAAGAGGGGGTTTAAATATTATTAATTAATTTGAATTGCCTACCTACCACTATATAAACTAAAACTTTTACATATAATCCATTGTGTGATAACGCCAGCTCACATTATGAAAGCACAAATTATTATTTAACAATTTGGCGATTGTTTGTCTAATGACATGCAATATCCACGAGCGACAGCAGGTATGAAATATGCTATCGAGACGCTTAAATTCATTACCGACTTGGCAAATTCAGATTCACTTGACACATTTCCATTACGTACGAGCGATGTGTGATCTACACACACAGGCGCGCGACAACACATGCACACACCCAGCGATGGACAACACTAATGTCGATGAGCAGACACGATGGGCCCAAAACTAAGGGTCTACACAGACGAACCGCATTTCAACTACAATCCAATCGCAAATTACAGTTCAAGTGCAGTTTGAATGCAGTTGACACGACTGCAATACGACTGCAATAGAACTGCAAACCAAACAGTTCACACGACTGCACGCCGACTGCAACTGAACTGCAATCCGACTGCGCGTTTGGTTTGCAGTTCTATTGCAGTCGTATCAACTGCATTCAAACTGCACTTGAACTGCAATTTGCAGTTGGATTGCAGTTGAAATGCGGTCCGTCTGTGTAGACCCTAACATCGCAATAGACAGAACAAATCAGTAGGCCGACTTAGAAGTGCAGTTCTCAAAGCTTATACGTTTGACGTATATTATGACGTATATTATTACGTATGACGATATTTCAACTCTAAAAAATATTTTTTAATTGGAAAGTTGGAAACATTTTATTTCCAAGTGTGGTAAGGACAATGCGGGCTGATCACCTGATTGTTTGATAAGTAAGAAGATCCATGTGTCGGACGGGCATGTAAAAAGTCGGTCCTGCGCCTGATCTCTCGCCAGTCGTGTCGGTCTTCCACAAATACTTCTATTTTTAAACTGAGGTCTTCCATCCCACTAAGCTTACTCTCTTAAAAAGAATAGAAAGTGCTTTTGTGCGTTTTTTACTCCGTTTGATTAATCCTGCCTGTCCTGGTTTCAATTAAACCGGCCACCGTCACGTCGTATGGGAGTTACGATTATTATTAGTATGCTGGCAGCGATAACACGTAGTACAGCGCGCCGATTTGTCAGCTTGTTTAAGTCAGCCTACTGGTTCGTTCTGTCTATTGCGTTAACGTCAACGTGCAGACATCGACGTGGCACAACACTAGCGTGTCCCAGCGACGATAAGGCGCAGATTAGACTCGTGTTCGCACACACACATATTAAACATTCCCGCTACTCGTAGACTCGCGACAACACTTGGTATTTTGCATATCGCCTGTTTGCGAAACAATTTGGTTGGAATGTATTTGCGCTAGACGCTGATATCGTTAAGTGTTTGCGATGTTTTTCTATTGAAATGCATTTTATGCACATATCGTTAAATTACATTTAAAGTTGAAGTAGAAACTATTATAATAATTTTTTTTGAGCAAGTTAAGAAATGTGTCCACTGTACAAGATTTATTAAGTTCATTTCAATTACAAAATTGTTTCAAACAGACGACAAAACATGGAGTAGAGTCAGAAGCAGGTACAAACTTCGGAGTTTTCTATTATACAAATTTTAACTACACCCCGGGGTGCATGAATAACGTTAAACTAACTTGTGAGGATGAAAATGAGTTATGTCAGACGAAACACTCGCAGTGAAGCAATCACAGAGTCGAGTATCTCACAGTCGCAACTGCGCCACAGTATAAGTCACAAAGAGTAGAGTAACACCGTGCCATTGAAAATAACTTGACTAGACCAGTTACATAGAATATAATAATTACTACTTATTGTAAATAAATCTGTGACTTACTTATGTTGTTGGCTATACAAAGTATATTTTTGTTATGTTTTATTAGTTTTAGAAATATTTTCTAGCAGATGATGCCCGCAACTCCGTTGCGCCTAAATTCGTTTATCGCAAGGGAACCGTACATTTTTCCGGGATAAAAAATGTCCTTTCTCGAGACACAAAGTATGTCCATACCAAATTTCAGCAAAATCGGTTTGAGCGTGAATAGGTAACAGACAGACAGACAGAAAGACACAGTATGGAAGTATGGATTAGCTGTTAATTGGTTCTTCAATAAATAAATAAATAAAAAGTTTTGCTCCTTCATGTTATCTGAAATCAAGTAAAATATGTGCGCGATCGATCGTTTCGCTCAAAATCAAATCAGTCAATGTATTTTTTATTGTATAACTAGCTGACCCGACAGACGTTGTCCTGTCTTAGCGATGATTATTAAATTCGAATTGGTATAATTAAGAGAACAATAGATTAAAATGTATTATCTCCATGCCTTTAATCAAAATAGATTAAATAGTTTAAGCGAAAATCAGTTTATTGTGTGGGAACCGTACATTTTCCGGGACAAAAAGTATCCCTTGTCCTTTCCCGAGACTCAAAGTATCTCCATACCAAATTTTATCAAAATCTATTGAATAGTTTACGCGCAAATCACAAAAGTATATTGTGCAGTAACCGTACATTTTTCCGGGACAAAATGTATCCTATGTTCTTTTCCGGGACTCAAAGTATCTCTCCACCAGTTTTCAGCCAATTTGGTTCATTCGTTCTTGAGTTATAAGTAGTGTAACTAACACCACTTTCTTTTATATATATAGATATATTATAGTCAGTGTAACAAATTGGTAACAAACTTACTCTTTCTTTTTGCTACTTAAATTATCTGGAATCAAGCTAATGACCGTGCCCCGATTCTCGCGGTCCGGACGTATGTAATCTACTGTATATCGCCTGTTATATTGCAACCATACTGTACATTATTATACTAAAATTAAAGTAGCGGGAGCATGCTGTATAAATATAAGTCAGGCAACAGCTCCATTTCGATATTAGTATGTCTATTTCAACATGCATTAAGAAATTACATATGATATTAAAGTTGTTCCATTCGAATGCACAAGCAATAACTTAGCTTTTGCTTCTATATAATATCGAGTTATTCAAATAGAATTGCGGTTAACTATATTTATAGTATAATTTATATGATTAGTCTATCATCATAGACTAGAATCTCAGGTGCCTTTTTACTAAGGATTAACATTGAGCTTTGTGAATTTTCAGCGTGTTTAATAAACATTGTGATACTAAAACCGATTTATGTTTACTGTCTAAAAATAAAAGTTTTATAACATTATATTAGGCTTTGTTTACACTCTATAGGCCTTATTACATTCTTGCGATAAATTGTTGAGGGAGCGATTGATTTCTCTCAATTACATTTTATTACTATGAAATATGCGTTCCCTTTATTTTTCGTTTCCCCTTTTTCCTGTTTCCCTTATCAGAACAACACAGCCTTATTAAAGCGTATATACGGTTACACTTATCGAGTATCGCCGCTAAAAAAACAACGGAGGTAATAGGTATAAACAATTTTAAATAAACTTGGTTTACTCTACGTACTGTATATTTTGTGGCAACTACAAAAGTTTATTTTTATTTATTTCGTTGTATTCGATGATTTTAACAAAGCGAATATAATGAATTTATATAATTATTGTTATATAGTTATGATATAATAATACGTATAAAGTAGGTAATGCTTAATGCATCAAGCTCCGTACGAGCACCCGCGGTGATCGCGACAACAATAGAATACAATGGCATTTCCGAGAATCTCCGATCTAAAGATTAAGGACAAAAACTTGTCGAATAATAAAAATATACATTTAAGGACAAAAACGTATCCTCGATACATTACAGTGTAAAGGAATTTATTTATTTATAGCCATTATGAAAATTAAGGAAAATAGAAAATAAAGATTTTTGTTTGATCCCACATATTTGGTATCCTGCCTTTGATATTAACTTATCCGGGCTTTAATTAACCTAAAGGTAAAAAATGTCAACTAGTAAATTCTATAGCTTTGTTGTTATAAACTAGAAGGTTCCTATTCATTTGGCCCATGCTGACCCAGTAGAAGTGATTACGATCGTAGAGGGATAGTTTAATCATAGACAGCTTTATAATCATAGTGAAAATCATAGTAATCCATCTTGAAGAAGGATCATTGTCATCCAGCTTAATGGAGAGAGCCCTTATGGACGCCTATTACCCATGATAGTCGCTGATTATGCAATAAGCATGCTATAAACATAACACAGCTTCGTAATTAGGGTGAATAACATATTTTGGTTAAGTCAGCATAGCGCGAACGTGAGGTGAGACCTTAAGATAGCTTCGCAATCATTATGGCAATCATAATTATTATCATTATATCATAGCCCAACGTGGAGAGAGGCCTTAGTAGCAATTTCGTGCAAATCATTATCGAAATCATCTCGAGTGACGTAAATCTGATACGTCCTTTTGTTATCGAGTAATTTGAGTGCGCGGGAAGGCATAAATTAAATTTACTATTTGTCACCTCGGCTCACGGAATGTCGGAATCGCGTGACTCGACGCCCGACGTCACCCGACGCCACCCGACGAAAGCATCCGCGCTTTTCGTGAGCGCTGCATGAATTACTTTGATTCAGCCAGCATTTCTGTTAAAAGCTATCAAACAAATATTCGCCAGCGTTCCTGTATTGTTAAGGTTTTAAGTAATTCCATTTGAGAGCGTCGCTACAATTGTTCGGTAGAACACCGCGCCGCTAGCGTCTAGAGTCTGCACTTTAAAGTGAATATCGAAAGAAACGATCGAACTGACTTTATAATATATTTGTTAAATATTTAAGTGAGTAATTGCTAGTTTTAACCCACGGCGTATTTCATGTTATTTTTCACAATAGAAGTAGCCTGCATCTGTCCAAAGTTTAAACACTAACATGCTTTTGGTCAAAATTCATTCGTACTTAGTTTGTGTGAAAAAGTAAGAAGTAATAAACTTTTGTCTTTAATAACATTTAAAAAAAAACTTCTATACTTTATAAATAAGTTGCCAAGAAAATAACTTGATAGACTAGGTATCAATCTTTAGCATTTAATTAATTTTTTAATATTGGGGAATTCCGAGCTTATTAATGTAGGTAACAAAATGTATTAATTAATCTACTTTATTGTGTTAGTTTTATTGTTCCTTACCCTTTCTGAATAAATTTACAATAATTCCTTAACGTGACATGAAATTCAAATTGATCAGGAGGTAAACTGTTTTATACATACAATTAATGATTTTTTTCACATAACGCTTTTATAACGCCAAGTTATAATGTAAGGTAGCGATTTTCAACCTTTTTATGATGTGACCCCCCTGGGATGAATAATAAAAAAATGTTTTGCGAAACCCTTTGCTTTGTTTTAATAGTATGTTACTTACTTGATAGTATATCATCAAGTACAACATAGCTGACACTTGATAGTATGTTTCATGTTTATCAATAGTATGTTTCATGTTTATCAATAGTATGTTTCATGTTTATCAATAGTATGTTTCATGTTTATCAATAGCATGTTTCATGTTTATCAATATACTTTAAATCCTTTTATTAAAATTCTACCACTAAATATAAATCTTTCTAATCTTTATTGTATTTCCTTACTGTAATAGTTCACTCGACCTATGGTGACCCCTATATACAGAATTTTCGCGTCCCCCCTAGGCGTCGTGACTCACAGGTTGAGAAACACTAATCTAGGGGGTCTGTTCAGTCTTAGCAGTTATTATTTCAGCCTCTAGACTGTACATAGAACATTAATCATAAGTAATCTATTTACTACGAAAGGTTAGCTTCGGAGTACGAGATAATTCAATAGAGCTTGCTGCTTTTAAAATAATCAAGGTGTAGAAATTCTGCTGAAAGCCGCAGCCATAAATTGCATTTATGTTTCTTATAAATATTAATACCTTATTTACTTATTTATATTTTACACAAATATTATTTATTATAATACTACAAAGTGTCCTTAAATTTAAGAACGCCTAAATTTATTTACTGTGGTAAATCGTTTCTTCGGGTAAAAAAACTACCTATATATTTCCCCAGGACTCCAAGTATCATGCCAAAATATATAATAAGCGGCTCAGCAATTAAAGCGTAAAATAATAGAGCCCTACAAACGAAAAATGTATTTGTATTATAATGAAACATTACCTCACGGCATTAAAGGGGTTACATGTGAGCACCGTTATTTTTACTTTACACTGTAATGTGACAAAACACGGGAATGCTTTCAGTGAGTTTTATGTAGTTAAACGTGAAACGTGAAATACACGGTCGATAGTACCGCCGTAATCATAGATGATTATTTTTATAATGGACGCCACGCGATGGGTTGATATGATAGGATTTATTCCAACTCTATTTAAAGTAGATTGGGTTGATTGATATTGTTTATTACTTTTCACTATAAAGATAATATATTTAATGAGTCCCTCGGTAAAATTGGACTACGATCAGACATTTTGTGAGCCTTGTGTGGGTATCACGCAATGAACAATAACAAAATAATAATTTCAGAAATAGTTTTTATTACAATTCACGGAATCACACTCACACTCTCTCAGGAACACTTTTACACTTTACAACACTTCATTTAGACAAGTAGCACTTAAGCGTCTCCCAGACAGACGCGGCCTGCGGTGGCGGTCAGTTGGATGGCGTGGCCGCGTGTGTCTGTGTCGTCCTAGAACTCTCAAGTCATCCAACTGACCGCCTCCACCACCGCCACCAACAGACCGCGTCTGTCTGTGAGATGCTTAAAACGAAACTAGGGTCAGTTCCGGAACGTGTTGGCTAGTTGGAAGCCCAGACGAGACTGATCGCATCTTCTGGCGACTGACACAGGAAGGGAAGTTTCCCTCTCCATCTCTCCCACTCCGACACGCCCCGACTCTGTCAAAGCGCGCCACTAGTTTCATAAAGATGGCGCACAAGTTTCGTTTCCGTTTTTGACCGGATGCGACATATTATTATGATACTTACCTGAAAAGTTAATTGATAGTTTGTCATTTATAAAAATGATTAAGATATTGCGTGTTGGTCAATAATAATGAGTGTATGCTCATCAGATAATTTTGCGTCAATAAAAAAAAATATGCTAAATATTACATTATACTAGCGACCCGCCCCGGCGTCGCACGGGTATAAAATATATAGCCACTGAAAAAATTATTAAAATCAATAGCCTATGACCTACTTCTTATCTGTGCCAAATAACATAAAAATTGCTCCAGTAGTTCGCGAGATACGCCCTTTCAAATAATTTCCCCCGTTTTTTCCACATTCTCCTATTATAGTCTTACCGTGATAAAATCTAGCCTATAGCCTTCCTCAATAAATGGGCTATCTAACACTGAAAGAATTTTTCAAATCGGACCAATAGTTCCTGAGATAAGCGCGTTCACGTTAGCCCTTTCAAATAACTTCCCCCGTTTTTTCCATATTTTCCTCTATTTCTTCGCTAAGTATTAGTCTTAGCGTGATAAAATATAGCCTATAGCCTTCCTCGAAAAATGGGCTATCTAACACTGAAAGAATCATCAAAATCCGTTGCGTAATTTTAAATATTAAAGGGAACAAAGGGACATGAGGGAAAAAAGCGACTTTGTTTAAGTATAGATTAATTTTAATTAACTAATGTATTAAACTACGTCTTATATTATTATAAACAATAATTATATAACTTATTTTTTTTTTCTATTTTTTAAGGGGGTTTTTGTCATAGTACTTATTTATATCGGTTTGTGGGCGCTTTTCCCATCAAGCGTGTTGTCAGCCGTGCGCAAATCTGGCCCGCATGCGGGTGACAACATGCTCTTGGCCGCGCTTGTTGCCCACATGACAGGAAAAATATCTATGTTTAAGGTTACACGGTTAGTCTGGTATCAGTTCAGTCCGTCAGTCTGATCCAGACTCACGGGAGAATGATCGTGTAACTGTTTGATTGACGGACTGATCTTTTTAGGGTTCCGTAGCCAAAATGGCAAAAAACGGAACCCTTATAGATTCGTCATGTCTGTCTATCTGTCTGTCTGTCCGTCCGTATGTCACAGCCACTTTTCTCCGAAACTATAAGAGCTATACTATCGAAACTTGATAAGTAGATGTAGTCTGTGAACCGCATTAAGATTTTGATACAAAAATGGAAAAATTATTAAAAATTTTAGGGGTCCCCATAGGTACAAATGAAACAAAAAAATTTTTTTTTCATCTGGCCTATGCGTGTGGGGTATCTATGGATAGGTCTTCAAAAATCATATTGAGGTTTCTAATGTCATTTTTTTCTAACCTGATTAGTTTGCGAGAGAGACTCTTCCAAAGTGGCTAAATGTAAACTGTAGTGTCTAACTTCTAAAGTGGGGGCATGATAATTCTAAAAAAAAATATATGATGTACATTACTATAAAAACTACCAACGAAAATTGGTTTGAACGAGATCTAGCCAGTAGTTTTTTTTATACGTCGTAAATGATAAACCATAATTTAACTTTCATTATATCAAAAATGAAATATTAAAATAAATCAAAAACCTTATAATTTCATATAAATAATTCTTATTGCTTCTGCGGAACCCTTCATGGGCGAGTCCAACTCGCACTTGGCCGGTTTTTTTATCTTTTCGGCCATCATTCTGACGTCAGTATCAGACTGATGGACTGAACTGATGCCAGAATGACCGTGGCTTTCGGATCTTTGCCGCGAGTGACCGCGACCGATGAAAATTCAAACGAAATGCCACTTTATGACATATAGGCTATAGGTTTCATTTTCCTCTACCTCTACCTCTTACGCTACCGCCGGCGGCAGCGTGGGTCGCCACGCAAATGTCAGTAGAAAATGATACAGGACCTATTATAATTCTATGTCATAAATTATCATTTTATTTGAATTTCTGAGCTCGCGGCAGAGATCCGAAAGCCATATTTAGTCTATTAAATGATAGGATGCGGGCAACTTTCATCCCTACCAAACCAGCGCGCGTGCGATGACACCCATGACCTATTCTATGTTACTAACGTAACTAGATTGGCAGTTTACGGCAGCAACGCGTTGCCACTTTGAAGTTGCCTGCAGGCATATCTGACCTACATAATGACATAATAACATTATGAATTGTCATTGTCTTTTGAACTATCAACTGGTTACGCTTTTCTGAGAATCTTTTGTAAGACGTTGCTACTCAAGTATTTTAGAAACTCATTGCCCATGACAAGAAAAGCGCTCTGACCCCGAAAATACTTGATTGATTTTCATGGGTACAAGACACAAGTTACTTTTGATATAGTTATATTATGATATGGTAACACGGTTCCCGATTTATTTATGTACGAAACAGCGGATAAAAGCTATACATGATACAGTGAAACAAAGTTTTATGAATATGTTCATTAATTCTTTGAGTCAAGCGGACACCGTCTTGAATATTAAACCGCACTTGTTTGCACGCGAGCGGAACGTGTGTAACACTTTTTAATGGACTCAACGAACTGACACTGATTCAGAAATATGCCATGTTGCGTTGAGGCATATTAATTACTTTCAAAATATGCAAACATTTCACATCCACAGCATGTTGTCGGTAAACAAGTAAAGTTTAAATATTTTTTTCTAATGTTTTGACAGCCCTTTGCCAAATTATTATAATATTAATTGATTCGGATTCTTCGAAATCTAGTAAGTAGGTAATCCACTTGCTTTCTAATCAAAATATTGTTTTAATTCAAGGTCGGCTGTCTGCTTATCTTATATATAATAAATAAACAAATAAATTCAATGCCCTGTATGTATTAACATATAGGGCATTGAAATGAAAATTGTATTTCTCATTCGCTGTCATCATCATAGGGGATAAGCCATTAATTATTTATCTATAACCACTTACACAAGTAACAGAAGTCTAAGTACTTGTTAGTATGTATATGTACTTACATAACCCTCGCCCTATCCCGGAAAAACAAACAGGACGCAAAATGCACAAAGCACGTCAAAATAATTAAAGGGATATTAGTAACAAATTATTGCAGGGGTCGGAGCGGGACAAAGGTTGGGGTTAGGGTTATCAACGGCACGTTTTTTGTGATATTTGGATGTTTTAAAATAGATACTTGAGTATCTATTACTGACACGGTATGGCTTGAGTGGTAGATATATTTTTAACCGACTTTCAAAAAAACGAGGAGGTTATATGTTCGGCTGTGGATTTTTTTTTAATTTTTTTTTTGTATGTTCAACGATTACTCCGCCGTTTGTGAACCGATTTTCGAAATTTTTATTTTGGTGTATTAGGTTTTACTCCAATTTGGTACCATGTTCACAAAAATGGTGACCTGATGATGGGATCCATGAGTAATCGAAGGAACTCCTCGAAATTTATACGGAAACATATGGTGATTTTGGTTTTATGAGAAACATCCTAAGCATGTGCTACCAAAACGCAAGATTTTGCACCGAAGTATACTATGATTCCGAAGCTACTAAGAGAACTCCGGATTCCTTATAGATACAAGTTTGGGAGTTTAGGCGCTGTTTTAAGAACTGAAAGCATCTGCTACTATGCAAATTACATTCATCATCATCATCATCATCATCATTACCACGTCAGGGTCACCAATGTCACCAAATTCAACCTTATCTCCAGAGCATAAGGCACACATTTGACATTACTCCTGAGAAGTTAAAGTTGCTTCGATAATGTAACATTCTGTTTCACTTCGCCGAGATATTCTGGAAAACAACCTAATTTCAACCTTTTGCATTGCGTTTAGCGTTCATAGTATCGCATATCTGCCAGGGCTGTCAAGCAAGCGGCGCGGCGGCGCGGGCGCGTGCCGGGTACTATGCACAGAATACAAATTACTCACGGAGGTACTATGTGCGCTGCGTGTGCGACAAGTCGAACGAGTGCCAGCCTATTGAAACTAGTCCGGTGACCGGCTACTTAGCACGTCACACGTGTTCACTTCGATTTTTTTAATGTATTGTTTAAAATTATCTGCAAGCTGCAGCTGATATTATAATATTTTGTAAGTGTGACTGTAATAAGATACGTAGAATAATATACAGGTGTATTATTCTACGTATAGTACGCGTTTGCTTACTAGGTAACTAAAAAGAGTGAAATTATTATTTTTAACAAAAAATTAAAACCGACTTCCAAGGCAAAACAATAATAACATCCTTATAATATGAACTAAAAAGTATTAAATAATTACTCCTATCTAATAGTGCTTTTTTCCGAATTCGGCTACAACTCAACTAATTCTGTACTCAATCTTCATAATTTTGAAGTCGGTGCCAGTTCCAAAAGTTTCAAATATTCTGCCAGAGAAAAGAAGATTTATCTGGTACCGACTTCAAAATGATGAAGATTGAGTACAGAAATAGTTGAGTTGTAGCCGAATTCGGAAAAAAGCACTATTAGATAGGAGTATAAAAGTATATTAATATATAGTATAAAAAAACTACTTGTTAGATCTCGTTCAAACCAATTTTCATTAGTAGTTTTTATAATAATGTACATTATATATTTTTTTTAGAATTATCGTGCCCCTACTTAAGAAGTTAGAGGGGGGGGGGGGGGGGGGGGAACACACACTTTACCACTTTGGAAGAGTCTCTCTCGCAAACTATTCAGATTAGAAAAAAATTATATTAGAAACCTCAATATGATTTTTGAAGACGAAAAAAAATTTTTTTGTTTCAGTTGTACCTATGGGGACCCCTAAAATTTTTAATAATTTTTCCATTTTTGTATCAATATCTTAATGCGGTTCACATATTTCATCTACTCACCAAGTTCCAATAGTATAGCTCATATAGTTTCGGAGAAAAGTGGCTGTGACATACGGACGGACAGACAGACAGACAGACAGACAGACAGACATGACGAATCTATAAGGGTTCCGTTTTTTCGCCATTTTGGCTACGGAACCCTAAAAATCATATCATCCGAAAACACACCTAGCACAAAAACATAACTCCTAGAAAGGGCATATTTAAAGTAGGTTTCAAACGTTGGGTGACCCTATATTATAATTTATACAGGACACCGACTGTACACGAAACTTGTAGGGAAACTTCGCTGACCAGCCCTGGACCGTCCTCATTAGTGTGTTGAGTTCGCGTCCATCCCTCCTCTCTAACTCACCCCCACCCCCTCTTTCCCCCCCACCACAGCCTGCATTATTCATGTGAACAATATTGTACTGCCGCATGTTATATTAAACTTACGGCTCTTTACAACATAATTATGTTCTTTAGTGGCACAAAGTTCGAATAAGTCACACTGAGGACTTGCGCCACTATGGGTTATTGTGTGCGTCAAATTATAATGTTTTTCACAAATAAGGCCGATTGTAACAACATGACGGACTTATAGTACGAGATACGACTGCAGAACTTTGCAGGTATCGAGTACACGCTTAAAACCACATTTTTACAAATGATTAAGATAAGGTGATCATATTTCTACTGGGGTGCCAGTCCAAATGTGGCCGCAAATATTTTTCAAAAAATTTTTAAAAATTGAGTTTGCGGAATAAAATGTGATCATCAGGTATTGAAAGCAAACATCGTTCATTTCATGGCAATGAGTATAGAGATTTAGAAAAATCCGGTGTGCCGTTGGGCACCCGGCCGCAACCCTATTGTAACCAGGTGTGAACAGGTACCATTCCGATACGTTTTTGCATCCATAACGTATATTAATCTTTTATATATCAAATGGAAGCTTATTTTCCTCTTATTATTAAAATATAGGTGTGCCTTATTAAATCTGGCCGCAAATAAGGGGAGCCGGCTGTCAAGGATGGCAAAGTATCGAAGGTTGAGGGAAAGGAAGCTAGCGCGAAACATTACGGGATAGTGATAACTGATAGTACATCATGTTAGTCGGTTCAAACAATAGTAATAATCGGCCAAGTGCGAGTCGGACTCGCGCATGAAGGGTTCCGTACTATTATAGAGCAAAATTAGGCCAAAATTTGTATTTTTTGTATGGGAGCCGCCCTTATATTATAATTTTACTTTCATTTACTTTAATGTTATTACTTATTATTATTAATTAATTTCATTTCATTTTTTCCGCTTAAACATTGCAAACGCAGGCTTCCTACGAGATTTATCAAAATAATGTACCAAGGCCCAATTCCACCAATGTCTGCTAATGTTAACAGCTTCTTGAAATGTCATGTCTTCTTTTTCATTCATACGAAAAACGTAAACGGTAACGTGATACTAATTAGAGCATTAACTTTAACAGTCTTTGGTGAAATTGGGCCTGAGTATTGTACACTATGAAAAGGTCTACAGAAAACTCCGCGATGGTATATTATGTCTATCTCTGGATATCCCACAGTAAAATATTTTTTTTGTCATTTACTTTGTCATTTACTTTTAACTTTGCTAAATGGTTAACTTTCGAAGCAATTTTAACCAATACAGCAATAATCCTTATTAAATTAAATACTTTATTAAATACATTATTGATTTAATATAGATCAATATGACCTTAACGGCATACGATTTATATTTTTTGAAGATATTACAGATTCTAAAATTGCGGGACGTAGCTTTTGTAGCGGTACCGACCAATGCGGGCGGGTAGTAATGAATATAATAATATTATGTGATTAAAAACTACTAAATCGATTTTAATCATTTATTCAGTGAGTGATATAGACTTTAATATATTTTATACACGTGCGAAGCCGGGGCGGGTCGCTAGTACATAATATTATTATGGATATTTAATATTTATGTAACAAACAATTTAACACTTGAATAAACTTTTAAATTCTTGTAGAGTATTAATTTATTTGGTCGTTTTTAGGATTCCGTACCCAAAGGGCAAAAATGGGACCCTATTATTTATAAGACTTCGTTGTCTGTGCGTCTGTCCGTCTGTCTGTATGTCTCCAGGCTCAAGGCTGTAACTAAAGAATGGCAATAGCTAGAGAGTTGACATTTTCACAGATTACGTAATTTATAATAAATAATATGTTGCCGCTATAACAACAAATACTAAAAACATTTAAGTATGTTCAAATTTATATTACCTATATTCAATAACTATAACATTCTGACAATAAAGACATTTGAATTTGAATACAATAAACGTGATTTTTTGGCCTTTTTCACTCTATGTCGATAATGGCAACAGATGGGCACCTTAAAATTTCACGATATCTTCAATTAAAATATGTGCAATTTAATTACTAATAATAAAATTAAAGTAAAATTAAAATATTAGGGCGGCTCCCATACAAAAAACACAAATTTTGGCCTAATTTTGCTCACTACACTACACAAAAATAGTACGGAACCCTTCGTGCGCGAGTCCGACTCGCACTTGGCCGATTATTACTATTTTTTGAACCGATGTTTAAGTACACTAACATGATGTACTATCAGTTATCACTATCCCGTAATGTTTCGCGCTAGCTCCCTTTCCCTCAACCTTCGATACTTTGCCATCTTTGACAGCCGGCACCCCTTATTTGCGGCCAGATTTAATTAGGCACACCTATGTTATAATAATAAAATAAAAATAAGCTTCCATTTGATATATAAAAGATCAATAAACGTTATGGATGCAAAAACGTATCGGAATGGTACCTGTTCACACCTGGTTACAATAGGGTTGCGGCCGGGTGCCCAACGGCACACCGGATTTTTCTAAATCTCTATACTCATTGCCATAAAATGAACGATGTTTGCTTTCAATACCTGATGATTAAATTTTATCCCGCAAACTCAATTTTTCAAAAATTTTTTAAAAATATTTGCGGCCACATTTGGACTGGCACCCCAGTAAAAATATGTTCTCCTTGTCATAAATATATTTTGTAAAAAGGTGGTTTTAAGCGTGTACTCGATACCTGCACAATTCTGCAGTGGGATCTTAGACTATTATAATAAACTAGATGACGTCCGCAACTCCGTTGCGCCAAAATTAGTTTTTCCCGGATAAAAAGTATCCCATGTCCTTTCTCGGGACTCAAAGTATCTCCATATCAAATTTCAGCAAAATAGGTTCAGTGGTTTGGGCGTGAAGAGATGACAGACAGACAGAAAGACAGACAGACAGACAGACACACTTTCGCATTTATAATACTAGTATTGACTTTAATCAAGGTTGAAACAAGTGTACTTGCATCGAAATAAAATGGTACTATTGTAAACCTGTAGGGTTTTACTGTTTCCCACGCTAACACTGAACTTTTTCCGGACAACATTTGGTTAAAACATTGCCTCATCTGCTGTTATGCCAAAGATCCATTTAATATAACTTTTTGCGTGAAAAAGCAACAAGCCTTCGAACGTAATATCATATTATCTGTGTGACAACCAATTCGACAGAAGGAAAATATCTAGAACAATAAAAAGGAAAACATTCCTTTCTTTTTAGTGATAATCATAATAATATTAAGACGTGCCTAGTACTTAAAAGTAACGAATGTAATCATTAAACCTTATTTTATTCTAAAAGTTCCCTACTCATTACATTTTCCTTCATAATTTAATATCTTCTGATTAGTTAGACGTAAGCGCAAAATGTAATGAATTACGCATATTTTAATTACTTTTTTACATGCCGGATATTAGACGGAAGGAAATTGCTTTCTATCAAATTACCCTCGTAATTAAGGATCAAAAGATGCTTATTAGTCGCAAGGGCCAACTTAAAAGCTGAAAATGATAATCATAATAATATTTACTTTCATAATGTCATCCTATGTAAGCAAGCGCCCACATTTTTTCAGTTATATTTTTAATACAGGCTGTTCTCTAATTTGGCAAAGAAGCCTCATAAAGTTGGTGTGCCCACACACACAAGTGAAGTTAATTAAAGCCTGGAGTCCTAGATAATAATGGAGCTTTTGTGTATTTTATTTATACAATAGGATTGTCTCTTTAAAATAAGAAGTCGTGCGTGGCTCTGACCACCTGAAGCATTTCATCATAATCTTCTCAGTAGTTTAGGAGCTTATTTATATTGCAAACGAACAAAGTAATCCTATTTTGTAATCTGTATAACGATTTCGTCATAAATACCAAAATACACGCTTACAAAGTAACTGAAAGATTTTCATGGATGATAATAATAATATTATCGTCAAAACAAAGTATTTCAATCTACTAAACCATACCACGCATATTCTTCGCATTATTTCAGCCAAAGTAGGTGTGGCGAATGAAGTAATTTACATAATAGTTGGTTTGAATGCAATTTGCACCCCGCTTAATACAATTTCACGGCCGCGTTAGAATTGGCCGTGTTGGGAGAAAATTTGTTATGTCAAGCGAAAAGTTATTGCGCAAACAAAAACAAAACACACAGCTACGTGGTTGCCGAAACAGGATGGTGTTTTTGTATAAACGTTTGGTATACTAACGACTTTTAAAACAATATAAAATACATTTTGTGTTCTAAAATCAATTTGTTCATGATGAAAGATCTAAAGAAGAATATGTTTTGTTCAAATTATTGAATAATTACGATTAGCTTAAATTGTGATACCATGTTTATTTAAAGAGCTATAAAACAGAATAGAGAGTAATTAATTAATTAATATTAGACGGCCGTGTTTGAAATTATTATTATTATTTTCAGGGGAATCTTACGTCAAAACCAGAGGCGCTACCGGGACGCAATTAAGAGCTTCGAGAGAGCAATTTACTTTCGTCCTTCCATGGCGTGTAAGTATACTTAAAAGATTTATTTTATGACACTTTATTACACGGAACCTTTGAGCCGCTATTAGAAGTAGCAGACGTACAAAAATATAACATAATTAATAATTATAGTATATTATATTACACTAACATGTGCAGATTGTTTACTTCACAACGAAAAATACGACAAGATTTATTACCTCTTTATTGATCCATTTTCAAAGTGAGATTATTACCTACATTTTTAGGAGTATATTTTTTCGTAGTCGATATACTTCATAGTAGAAGTACACACTTATACGAGATATTGCCCGCGGCTTCGCTCGCGTTAAGAAGTATCATTAATTATTATATACAAGCTTTCATCCCCTATTTTAACTCCTTGGGGATAGAATTGATCAAAATCCTTTCTTAGCGGATGCCTACGTAATAACATCTACCTGCATGCCAAATCTCAGCCCGATCCGTCCAGTGGACATGGGTCACCATGTCAGACCTTTGAGTTTTATATATTTAGATTATTATGTAATTTTTTAGAATTTAACCTAAATCTCAGATAACAAAAGTTATTCAATAGTGCTTATCTGGCGGAGACCCAGGGGTCCAGGTCACCCGACCTCTTCACCTGCCGTTCAACCCTGACCGCATCGATTACCACGTTTCCAAAGAGGCCTTAAAGGCCCATGAATATTCAACGCCATGCGTAATGTTGCCTTTAACCCTTAGCACCGCTTTTGCAAAAATAATTTGTTTTCCTCGGCAACAAATCAGTACTAAATATTCGACACGTGAACGAAATTGCGTGAAAATGTTTTTGAAATTACCGTTTTGTAGAAGGTTTATTTGGTACCTTGATTTATTAATAAGCCGTTCGAGGTAAATAAAGTAGCTAGCCCGATAGATTTCCAATGCGATAATGCGTTGACAATGGCGTATTATTTTAGTGGCATACGTCAATCTTGGGACATCCCTAATGGCGGATGGTCGCCTAGCGGAGGCGGCCAGCGCGTTGAGAGCGGGAGCGAAAGCGGACGGGATCAAAGTGCGGGATCGAAGAGAGCACGATGCCGCGCGAGTCTCGGCCCTGGTGCAGCTCGCCTCGCTACACTCCCAGAAGGGGCACTGGCACAAAGCCCTCTCGGCCTACAAGGACGCCCTGCAAATATTGCCAGACTCCAACACGCCCATTGTCGGGTGGACGAGACACGTAAGTTATCTTTGTAACAGTTTGTAATGGAAACCTACCCAACACTAGCATTGTTTAAGCGTCGGCAAATTTCGAAACGCATGACAAAATTAAATTAACAGAAAGATTTGTGTATTTTCGCGTCCATGTCGAGCCTAAATAAACCTAAACTGCGATGGATTTATTGCGACTTTTTTACAGAACGTATTGTGTATGGCGAGTGAAATATACATGCAGCTGCAGCAGTGGCCGCACGCCGAGAACAGCATTCTCTCCGCTCTCGCGCTGGCGCCCAACCACGTCGGCACACACGTCACTCTCGCACAAATCCTATCGAAAAACGTAAATATTGTAACCAATTTCATTGCACAACAGCCTCGCTCCGTTGAAACTGCGAGCTTTCGTAGTTTGTGTAGTACTCTATTCTTGTAGCTTCGTACGTTTTAAACTTTTTGTGTGACTATTCGAGACGAAAACTTCTGTTTTGAAAATAAATCATTATTTTCAATACAAAAGTTATGTTTTTTTTAAATCAATAAACATGCTGATGAAATTTCATCACCTCCAAAACGTTTATTTGTTTTGACTTTGTATTACCATCATCATAATATTATGTTCTTTATTGTTTATAATTGTTTGAAATATTATTTTTCTTCCCAGGTGAGTAGGTCAGCGGAGGCTGAGCTGTGGTTCAAAAAAGCAGTTAATTTAGCGCCAGACGATCCTTCGATACGAGATCAGTTCGGTAAGAAACTATTCTGTCACAAATAATTATTTACTTGTTATAATATTATTCAAAACCATAGGATTTGAAACTAAATCGGCCCCTCTGTCTGTCTGACAGACCGTCTTTGTCCGCGGTAAATTTTCCCAGACAATAATATAATATTAATGATCATAATATAATATTCTCATAATATTCAATAATGCTTTAACGAAATCGTAACAAGATTGTGGGCAAGTGTATCAATGTAGTTTGGACGACGATCTTCAAAGGCATTTAATAACTTGAGTCCGGTCTTGATCCCCTTCGGTCCATTGTGGTAAAGCAATTTATACACTTATTGAAAATCTAGCAACGCTATACAAATTCTTAATATCGTTATAATAAAGGCGGTTTCATAAATTGAAGAGGTATTATTTCGAGGTATATTCTTTAGTCTTCTTTATGCATTCATCTTGTAATGAAATACTTTTTTCGAAATAATAAAATGAAGGAACTGTTGTATTTCTTTCATTTTATTATTTTAATTCTACCTACTGACTATCATGGGCGATACGGATGAATCTATTACGTTTGCTCATTTCATGAAAATGTTTAACTTTTGTTTAACGTATAATAATGTATGAGGATACTATTTTGCTGTTTGATCCGGATTGATGTTGTGATAATGTTGGATCAAAATATTTTTCGTTTTTCATTACCACTCTAATGAGAAGCGTTTCCAGGCATGTTCCTAAGGTCGCAGAAGCGTTTACGGGAGTCAGCTGAGCAGTTCGTGATGGCAGCCCGACTGGCGCCCGAGGACAGCGCGCGCGCGGCGTCCGCGGCGCGGGCTCTACGCGACGCGCGACGGTGTAGAGCGGCCGAGCGCTGGTACGCCAAGGCGGTGGAGCTGAAACCGGGGGTACGCTATGGAATTCTATAGTATATATTATGTGTTTTGATAATGCAACGCACCTGCAGCTCTTCTAATGTTGCGACTGTCCATGGGTGACGGTAGTTGCTTTCTGCCATGTGACCCGTTTGCTCACTGTCCCTTATTTTATATTTAAAAAAATTATATGTTTAAAATAAGATTTTATAAATAAACCAAGAAAAATACACATTTCACCTGAAAATAAATTATAGAGAATAAAATCGGTACATGCGTTACGTGGGAGATCCATGCTTCGGCACGAATGGGCCGGCTCGACCGGAGAAATACCACGTTCTCACAGAAAACCAGCGTGAAACAGCGCTTGCGCTGTGTTTCGTCGAGTGAGTGAGTTTACCGAAGGCCCAATCCCCTACCCTATTCCCTTCCCTACACTCCCCTATTCCCGTCCCTTCTCCACCCTCCCCTATTACACTATTTCCTCTTAAAAGACCGGCAACGCACTTGCAGCTCCTCTGATGCTGCGAGTGTCCATGGGCGACGGAAGTTTCTTTCCAGTGACCCGTTTGCTCGTTTGCCCCCTTAATTCAATTAAAAAATATATATATTTTTTTTCCTAGGTCATGATTTTTTTGACTATTTTCTCTGAGCTAAATAATACTCTCTTCTGTTGTTGTCCCTACTATAATTATAAACTTAGTTACTTGGAATAATTGATACAGCTACGACAGGATACTGTATGCTAATGAAATGATATGATCTTTCGAAGTAAATATTGTAATTTGCTTACAGAAAGTTTTGTAAATAATATCGATATTTAATACGCGACTGTACTTCAAGGCTGTATTCTATTTACCTTCCTTCATCTTTACCTACGCTACGCTTCCTCAACTAAGTTTAATTTCAGGACGCCGAGTATCACTCCAACCTCGGCGCCATCTTGCATTTGAACGGCAAGTACGTGGAGGCGGCCGCGTCCTATCGCCGCGCCATCCAGCTTAAACCCAACGACGAGATCACCATCACCAACCTCAAGCGCGTCCGAACTCTCATGAAGCAGAAAAGTGAGGCATAGAAGTCATGTCAATTGCCAAATGTAGTATAAGGCCCCGATTGTTTGAGTAAATTTTTATATCGTGAAGTTGAAAAGAGACGAAAGTTATGAAGTGTTGTTTTGTTGCTACAAATCTGTTAAACGTAGGTTCGAGTTAAACTCGATTATTTCCCTGTTAATCAATTTATCCTTAGTTTCATCAGCACGTGTAAGTAGAATAGATTTTTTAACCGTTAATGAGTAATTCGAATCCTAGTTTATTATTTTGCGACTCTCGTAAAAGACGTTACGTTAAAAATTCAGTGTACAAAATTAAAGACAGCGAACCCCGGCCGAGCCACGTCCTCACCTTTCTTTACTGCTTATTTTATTACTTTTACTCCTTTGTATTCCACGTAAAGAGTCGTATAACACATTATCTCCTTTGTAATTTACATAAACAAATTTCTTACATTGTATATTCGTAATGTAATTTAATTTAATGGTATCCTATTTAACACGAGGAATTGGTTAGACGCTGTTTCTATTTACCGCAAATCTATATTTACTATACAGTTTAATTACTTTCCTATACGCGCTGTAATCATACATCAAGTACGTTGTAATAGTGATGGAGTCATGAACTATATTTATTATATTATAATACTAAGTAATTTTTAAAAGTCGGGTTCAAAGTGTTAGCATTTTCGTTTTTGAGTTCTTTGCACTTTTCATGTATTTGGTATGCACTTATTAACTACTACATGTTACCAATTTTTTTTTAATTACACGATAAAATAATTGCAAATTGAAACAAATTGTTTTATAACAGCTCCAATATTTCTCAATACATGATTTATCTATTTATTTATTAATTATAGGTAAGCCAAGAAACAATTTATATAAATGTTAAATTAGATTTGATCATTGAGTCTTTATACTTTGTAACAATTGCACAACGGGAATTCTATTATCTGTAAGGAACTTTACTAGTATTTGTCACAATCAAATCGTGGTACTAATTGAAATCTTTACTCGACGGTCTTGACAACGCTCTAGTTTTAGACAGATAATGTAAATATTAAATATAATGCGCATCAAAATCATATATTTTGAAAAGATATAATATACATTTGCTAATGTTGATATGTTATTCATTACTTGTTATGTTTGAACGTCTTCCATTGTCTTCATATTTTTATTTAGGGCTAGATTTTCTATTCTTCTGACAGTCTTCTAAAGGTCTTTTAAATGGGCTAAAATATTCTTAACACTATTAGTGTTATAAAAGTGTATGGAATGCACCAAGCATCAAAAGTGTCCAAGTATTTTTCTCTATTTCAACACTTCAGAATATTTCTAAGAAGGCCTTTAGACTGTTACTGATATAGAACCATCTACCTACTAATCGTACCAGTGGAATTGAGTTAATACTTTGCTTCGTGTAAGAAACATATCTACAAAAACGTGAATGTGAATTGTTAATTCGTAATAAATTTGTAAATTTGATGTAAATAAGTGCATTGAAGTTATCATCGTGCATAATTGATAATGTCTGATTACGTACTTTGGTCGTTTCTTCTCACACCTATGACAATAAATGTAAATAAAGCTTTGTAGAATAATAATAATTGCCAAATGGTGTATCATTTCTATTTCATTTCATAATGAAAGCTTGATCGTTCTCTGAAATTAATTTACATCGAAAACAATTTCTCGAATCTCACAATGCCCACCGTACTATAAATTAAATATAACGAAAAGGTAATCGTTAAATTATTACTACATATTTAAATATGAAAGTTCTGTTTCATAATGATTATTGTATTTCATCTACATCTAGTTTGTCAGTGAATTTTTGTAAAACTATTCACCTAGTTTTGTAACGTTTTTCTTCATACAGTCAAACAATATACTATATGCTTTAAAATATCATACATGAAATCTTTAATTACTATACATATTAGTTTTAAAGTAGTTTGTATTTATATATTTGTCAATAAAAACACAAGTAAATTTTAATTTTTTTTCGATATTACTACAATATTTAAACTTTTATACTAAACCTAAGATATACTAATTTCTTCCAATACGATATAGGGATTTGATTTCCTCTTAGAATCAGTGACTACGGTCTACAGAAATATCACGCCTATCGTTTTCATTTTAATTATCGACTCTAGCTACGCAAAATAGAGTCTAATTTTCTATAAAATTTAATAATATAGGAAAACAGTCAACGTTCGTAGAAAAGTAAACTTTATTTTGCGTGTACTAGACTCTATAATCATAATGCAGAAGAGTGGCAAGGAGATTTCTGATGATCGCACTTGCGGACTTTTACTCTGGATACGTAGACGACATTTCATGTAACACGGGCGTTACTCAAGTTGTGTATATTCATGGTATTATGCAAGTTTAACTGCAAATGTCCAAAGTGATATTATATTATATGTTGGTAATTTTGTAAATAAAAGCTTCAATATTTTAAAATGTGTATTATTTTACCAACACGTTGATTATTATGAAGAATATAATATTATTATATAATCTGAAGGGCCGTAGCTAGTTCGTAGCCTATTCGTAGCGAGTTCGTAGCGAGCTACGTAAGGTCTACGAACTTGATTGAAAGCAAGATTTTAAGAGAAGTAAGTCAAGTTATTTTGAATTATTAGCATTATAAACTTAACGAAGTTAAGCAGAGGACATATTACAGTTTGTTATGTCCATATTATGTCCAAAAAGACCTAGAATTATGTTTGTCGTGCAGTAGAAAAAGCAAATAATTAAAAACACTTATAGTGCCGTTAACGTAACCATTATTACAGTATCAGAGCTATATGAAGCTATAAACTTTGGCAAATATATTAATTTCATAAGAAGTTTCTACTAAAACATTGTAGACGTAGAGTAAATTGAAAAAAAAAACTGTTTCTAAATATGGATTTATTATTTAAGTGAACTCCTGGCAAACCTAGCTGTTAGGACAAAATTAAATCTATTATCCATTCAAATCTGAACTTAATTTACTACACAAGATGATACAATGTTTACCACATTGAGTGAACAGAGTTATCGGCTCGATTTTTGCTTGAGTTTTTAACTTTCATTGAATCGGCTGCCCAATAGGGCATTTAAAAGTGCATCGCACTGCCTCCTCAAGCTGCATTGTAAGCTGCCCCTTTATGTCTGTCTAGACTACAGAGCTATACTTTTGTAAAGTTTAGGGCCTGTTTCACCGCTTCCTGATAAGGCTATCCGCCACTTAACTTGACAGATGGA
Organism: Lysandra bellargus; assembly: GCA_905333045.1. Classification (NCBI taxonomy): domain Eukaryota; kingdom Metazoa; phylum Arthropoda; class Insecta; order Lepidoptera; family Lycaenidae; genus Lysandra; species Lysandra bellargus. The sequence goes on from HG995326.1 coordinate 9,226,197, forward strand.
GTATGGAGAGTCTGTCAGATAAGCCTATCCGGCACCTTATCAGGAAGCGGTGAAACAGGCTCTCAAAGTTTCTATTTGGTCGATACATTATAAATTAATTAACACAAAATGAGATAATTTGAAGCTGGAGCTGTGACGCCATTGGATAGTCTAATTAAATCTGAAGCGGACTTAGTCTAAGTTTACAAATTGAGGTGTCAGATAACCTAACAACTTAGTTCCTGAAAAGGATTGAATTTCAGATTTAATGTTCTTATCATAGCATTAACATTATTGTATAACAACAAAATATTTTTGGGATAACGTTGTCGAATTTCTTTGAAAAAATGGAACCTTTATTATCATACTATTCCTAGTATTATAAAATATGCTAACGTTTATCTGTTTATGTATGAAATTTTGTGTGGAGATACCAACAAGAGGGCCGATAAAATGCATAATATTATAATAGTTTTTATCCCGGGAAAATGCATGGTTTCCGCTTGATAATCGAATTTTAGAACAACGAAGTTGCCCACAATATTATGTGTTTACTACGCGCTCAAGCTTCGAGGAATCGGGTGCTTGAAAAGCCGCGTTCAACTATCACCTAAGTAGATCACTAAATAATAATCAGTAGCCGTAACATTTTTGACATTCCTCAGAACTCGCGCGTGAAATAATATACTGACAAACTAAAATAGTAATTTCCATTTAGAGAGGATTTCAAACGGTTGGAACTTTTTTTTTATTACGCAAAGGAAACACTTTATGCGTGCCCTGGGTTCGGGATGTGCCTCAGTTAGCTAAGCACCCCGGAGAATGTAGGACTGGCCGGCAAAAAGCGCCAAACCAACCTAAAATACCTAAAATACGGTTTTAATCTAAATAACACTTTACTTTTATGGCAGTTTAAATAGGTTTATACGTGGTTATACGTGGGAGAACCATGCTTCGGCACGAAGGGAGAAATACCACGCTCTCACAGAAAACCGGCGTGAAACAGCGCTTGCGCTGTGTTTCGCCGAGTGAGTGAGCTTACCGGAGGCCCAATCCCCTACCCTGTTCCCTTCCTTTCCCATCCCTACCCTCCCCTATTACCCTATTCCCTCTTAAAAGGCCGGCAACGCACCTGGAGCTCTTCTGATGCTGCGAGTGTCCATGGGCAACGGAAGTTGCTTTACATCAGGTGACCCGTTTGCTCGTTTGCCCCTTTATTTCATTAAAAAAAAGGTTTAAACATGTGTACCTAAAGTAACTATGCACATGCGCCTAAACTCCACAACACAGTAGAAAATAGCTAATGAGGTTTCAGCACACATTTCAGTTTTCACATACATCGGTGCGACTGATAGCTTTCAATTACCGGTTTCAGTTTCTAAAATTGGAAATCTACCAAATGAACGTTTAATGTAAAGAGCTTTTTAATTGAACTTTTGAATATAGAAACTGAAAAACCATTTTACTGTCCACAATGGAAATATTTTAAATAATACTATGACGTCAAATTGTGTAGCTTTGCATCGATTACAACGAAATATAAAAAAATTACAAGCTATTATATTTTTAGGGTTTCGTAGCCAACAAGGAATCTTTATAGTTTCGGTCTTTTCGGCCCTCTGTCCGTCTGTCTATCTGTCTGTCTGTCTGTCTGTCTGTCTGTCTGTCCGCGGTTTTGCTCAGTGACTATAGGACGCACAAAGCTGTAATTTAGCATGAATGCACAATGCACATATTAATGATGCCGACTAAATGGTACACGAAATCTTAAAAATATATATTTTTTATGGTGCCTTCCCTACACATCAAGCGGGGATGAATTTTTTTTCGCACCGTTTATCGTGTGGGGTGTCGAATAGGTTTTTTAAAAATATTAGGAGTATTCATAAATCGCTTTCTGATTTAGGGATCCATTTGTGAAATATTAAGTTTTAAAGTGGAAAAAATCGTCAAGAGTCCAGTGTCACCCCCTTCTACCAGCTAAACGGTTGCTTCTGGAAATGTGAAAAAATTCACGGGAGTAAGAAATATGTTGAATTTAAAAGGAAAACTATCACGGCTAAGAAGACTTCATAAGTTATTAAGTAATAGTCAATCAACTATAAAAATGTATTCGGCGAAGTTTAGAGGAATTTTTCGTTCAAATTCCTTTGAAAGTAACTGAGACGACCTTTGACCATTAAATAATAAATAAAAACTAGTGGTACTACGAAATCCATTAATCAACACACCTTTATTAATGAATTCTAATTTCAAAATGTATAATTCGCAAAAGCCCTGTTGTTCAAGTTGAGATTTGAATTAGAACGAGAAGGGGGTCTGTAACCGCAGCCTTCGACCGACGTCGCTGGTCGAATTTCAAGCACGAATTATAACAAAGGACGTCCAACGAAATTAAATCAAATTTACGATTTATTTCGTAAATAATATATAAGATATTATTTTTATGTCAATTTGATCCAATTATAAGTAAACCTTTTATTTCAATAAAAAATAAATCATTAGACGTTTTAGTTATCAATACGTAAAAAATATGCATGGCAATATTATAATTTATGTGGAGGTAAAAAAAAAACACACAGACTTAGTAACAACTATTCAGTTTAGTATATTATGTCGGTAATAAAGAAAATCTCATTTCCTCTAAAAAATCCTTTCTCATCTTCGACGCTAAAATAAAGAAAACGGCTGACATTTTATAAGAAAGAAAAGAATAGATTTCATTTCCGATGAGCTACATCAACGTCGCATTACGATGTTTTTTGTTGGTGTTTCCAAATGAGCGTCTAGGTGTAATCGTGAAATAACTTGGAAAAAGGCACTTAGTCCACACATTTGCGACTTTCCTTTGTAACGTCCCCTAAGCTCCATAATAATTTCTTCGAAGACATTCTCCATGCTTCACGCTCACCCTTTTGTCGCTTCCTTTCGCAGTTTTGCCGTCGTTTAGCTTCGCTCTGTATATAACAATTTACATATTCACATTGCAAAACGCTGGCGAATAAACAGGTGAGGTTTTTATACTTTTATCCTACTTTTATCCTACTTAATAATACATACGCTTTTTTACAAATTAACTCTAGATAGAATTCAATCAACGAATGTATGAACTACTAATTAAAGTAATGTTTATGTGGATTTTAAACTTACTATGACGTGTGTTATAAGATAACTAGTTGAAACGGTAGAAAACAATAAAGGCCAGTGTTTTCCCTAACAAAGTATTCCTTTATATACTTTTTACTAGCACGTTATTTGAATAGTTTTCTTAAACGAATCGATATGCAGCTAAAGCAATTTTTTGTGAGTAGTTCACGAAGAGCTTATAGTAAGTACTAAAGTTGTAAGTAAAATAAAAGTTTCCCACTAAGCCCAACGCAAAGAAAAGTTGCTGTAAGTATCTCACGAATATAATATGAGCGAGAATATTATACTCAAACTATTATCAATACTTTATAAGCTTCTTTGACAATATTACGATAAATTACCTTTTAAATGCATGCTCTTTGATTTTCTACATGACTGTGTAGAGTGTAGAGCGTAGACATTCCCCAAATCGTCAAGTAGTAACTAAATGTGGAAAAAACGGGGAAAATTATTTAAAAGGGCCTAACTCATGAACTACTGGAGCAATTTTTCTGTTATTTAGCACAGATCAAAAGTAGACCACGTGAAGGATCATAGGCAATTTTTTTGGGCTGTGAAATTTGTCTATGAAATTCATAATTATTAACACGGGCGAAGCCGCACGGAACGTCTAGTTGCTTATAATAATATGACTTAAAAAAAAAACATAAGTACCTTGAAAAAGAGGATTATTTTGTTAATTAGGTACTCTGGTATTTGGCTGCTGTTAGACCTGGTATTTTTGGCAGCAACACATACACCAGAGACCACCAGAGACCCTCTAAAAGCCTTATTAAATGTGCTAAGCGTAGTGGGTATTAAGAAATAACAATTTGTGTGCTAAAAATTGTCGCCCGCATTATTTTTCAGACCAGAACAAATTGCTACTTTGTTGCAGATTAATACTGGACGGTGCTGCTTCCCAACAAAGCTGTATTAAGCTTGTTAACTTCAAGCGAAACCACTTCAGTTATCAATAGTTTATATCTAAAGTATAGTTTTCACAGAGCCAGTACTGGCTGCCAATAAGACTGGCAGCCAGTATTGGCTTGGTATATGCCGCGTGTGAACAGTTTGGCCTGGCTTGAAAAACTATACTTTAGGAACATCATATTCAAGAAAATGTTTTTCATGTTTCAGCTCAGTTGAAAATAAGAAAAAGGTTTGTAGGTGGAATATTTGGGATTGTAGGCAGGATTCTGAAAGTCCCTGGGCCAACCAAAAGTAATAATAAACGAGATATCTGTTTTCGATCATACCAAGGGACAAATACATTATTATCGGCCATTCAGGAAATATATCAGATATTCAAAATGTCGGACCTATATTTATATTGGATTGTATAATATGGTACTCAGGTTGATAATAAATCTATACGTTCGTACGGGAAGTCTAGGTATATTTCGTGTCCAAATCGTAAAGGTATATTTTACGCGCGTATCTGCACTGTCAAATATAATTGCGTGTAAAACCCGCTGCAATTATATTTGACTCTGCAGATTTTTACTGAACTCTTAATCTCGGCTTAAAACATCAAAGGCTACAAATTTGACTATCGCGGTATACGAAATAATCCATCGTTTCGTTCGCATTAATATATGCAACAAGTACACTCTGTTCTGCTGTAAATTTACATTAAAAAGAAAAATAGGAAGTTGAGGCGGGCTCGTCGGGCGGCGTGTCACAGGTCATTAATATTTAACGCCGGACCCAAACATCGGCGACTGCAATCTCTTTATGTATAGGGTCACTTTACGTCGAGACGCGACGGGACGCGGCGCGGTAGTGCATTTTAAAATAGTGATTCAAATTTGAACTTCATTTACTGTACACGAAAAAATATTTTTCAGCGCGTCCCGACGCAATGGAGTATAATAATATGATGCACGTACGCGGGCGTCCAGCGGGGCTAAAATGGTCGCATAGCAATTCCTCTCAATCAATTCACAAAATGAATTGTCAAAACTGTCAAACTCACGAATGTCAAATTTAGACCAATTCAATTGGTCTAAATTCGTACTAATTTGACATTCGTAAGTTTGACCAATTCAATTGGTCTAAATTCGTACTAATTTGACATTCGTGACTTTGACAATTTTGACAATTAATTTTGTGAATTAATTGAGAAGTATGTGACAATTTTAGCCCCGCAGCTCGCAGGGCAATATTATAAAGTGTGCCGCAGACGTAGTCAGAGGGCACAAATCTATACATATAATAAAATCGTAGGAAAGTCAATTCTGTACATATAATATTTTTGAAAAATAATACTTGGGACGTGATCTACAATCGATATGGAAGCCAAAAATATAGTTTTTAGAATTTTTGTCTGTTTGTCTGTTTATCTGTTTGTCTGTTTGTCTGTATGTATGTCCGGGATAAACTCAGAAAGTACTGGATGGATTTACTTCAAATTTGCACGAATATTACTTAGAGGTCGGGTCAACACATAGGCTATAAATTTTAACGATATCACCTAGGGTAGGGGGGAGGGGCTCAATTTTCCATATTTTTAGTTTTTTGCTCATATCGCTAAAACGGCGCGTCGTAGAGAAAAAAAGTTCTTTTACATAATGAAAGTTCATAAAATTTCCAAGTTTGTCCTTTACACTTTTACACTTTCTATCTATCTCCACTCCTTGCCTTGCTACGAGCTTTTAGTTTTACCTATCTTATCTTCGCCGATTTCGAGTGTCGTTTGATTATACTTTTTTAAGAACGAAGTGTAAAACTAAATTAAAGATACGGTTTTCGAGTGTCATTTAATTTGGGGGGGCTGCCCCCCCCCCCCAAACCCCCTCCCTCATGGTTCTGTTGCTTATAACGAAATTGTGTCGTGGCGTTTGTATTGCGTCTTATTTCTCCTTTTTAGGAAAAAACTAAGTCAATATAATCATCATATATTATTCATTATATATTATAATCATCATATATTAATCGTAGGAAAGTCAATTCTGTACATTGAATACTTTTGAAAAATAATACTTGGGGCGTGATCTACTATGCTAACGCGGACGAAGTCGCGGGCACCAGCTAGTAGTTATATAGAACAGAACTAGTTTTTCCTAAGAAATATTATGCGTATGGTTGGTATGGTCTATAAAATATTGGCCTACTGGTTAAATATTCTCGAGTTTGCCACCACCGTTTTGTCTAGTAGCGCAGTAGTATTGTGTATATTATAATGTTTTATCTTTTTTGTTCCAATAAAGAAAATAAATAAATAAACTCGAACGAACTAATAAAATATCACCAATAGCCATCAAAAGCACGAACAAACAAAGAAAAAAAGAAAACGGAATCAAAGGCGAAAGCTCGTAATTAAAACATATCGCTTTCTTACCCCCTATGTAATTAATATAATGCGGCGCTGTCGTTAGTCAAACACGTTTCTGTTGTAATCACATTACTCGAAAGAGTTTTAACAAAATTAAATTCCCTGAACTTTGTTACATTTATTGTTTGTATTTGTTGAGTTAAAAGTTTCTGTAATTGCTGTTGTTGGTGAAATATTATCTTAGGAAAATCAATACAACAATTCTGTTGCTGCTGTTTTTAATTGGACAGACGTTTTTATTTAGGTTGTTTATCAGAAGAGGAATGGTAATGCCTGACAATAAATTATTATTAATTATTTATTTGTATGGTCACATATATTATAACGTACCAGGAATGGTCAGGCAGACGAATATCGGCCGAGCATTCCATGTGGGATATGCTCAAAATACTAATGGTCTGTCTTTCTTACATTTTCGATAGGCACATAAAATGGTAATTGGTTATAGTATTAATAAATATAATTTATTACCACTTCTACTTTTGTATTTTTGTAAATGTATTCACAAAAAACACTAAAAACAAAACTAATTTCAAATCGAACTTAAAAAAAACAAACTGCCGCACTCAGAGACGAATTTTAATTAGCTGGTAACTGTAATTTAATGAAAATGATGATATACTTTATCTTACAAACTTTTCATTAAATTGAAGCTTAATAATTATCGTTAATTAATGTCTCTGAGTGCAGCCGTAAGATACATTCGTATCTAAGCAATTTTATAACGTAAATATGTTAAATAAAGTAATTAACGTAATATAATAAGTTTCTTTAATATCGTTAACTCATTTTTACAACCCAGCCCGAGTCCCCGAGACGCAGAGGTCATTAAATACTGACACAAAAACTTATCTAGAGTACCATTCCTCATGGATTTCACTCACGTAAATCCAATATTACATGTAGGGGAAAATAAGTAGGAACTAAGTACGTTTATTTGATATAAACATGGCGCAGTAATTATTATTTTTCAAATGTTATCTTATCTTCTAGATTCTAGAATGATAGGGTGCTATTAAATGTATTGAAGTACCCCTCGTTTCAAAATTATTATTTCCACAGAGGCAAACTTAAGAGCCCGGGTTACCATCGAAATTCTCATACATACGTAATACCAAAATCATTTTCTCATACGAAAATATTTAACATGTTTGAGTTATTTTTCAGCTTAAAATAGTAATTACCTGGGTTCCTTTACAAAAAATAATTTCAAAATATTTAAACACTAAAAAAAATTTTTTTGTGTATATTTTTTTTTTACTAAATTTACTACTAAATATTTAAACACTAAAAAATAGAGTAAAACACTAAAAAAAAAAAATATACACAAATATTAAATTGACTACAAAATATTTCAACTCTAAAATATATTTTTTAGTATTTAAATATTTTGTAGTAAATTTACTATTTACTTATATATTTCTTAGTGTTTTACTCTATTTTTTAGTATTTAAATATTTAGTAGTAAATTTAGTAAAAAAAAATTATACACAAAAAAAATTTTTTTTAGTGTATAAATATTTTGAAGTTAATTTTTGTTCAAGATCCTAGGTAATTACTATTTCAAGCTGAAAAATAACTCAAACATGTTAAATACTTTAGTATAACAAAATGATTTTAGTATTACGTATGTATGAGAATTTCGAGGGTAACCCGGGCTCTTAAGCAAATAAGCATGGTGTCTTTGTCTGGCGAAACAAAATACGCAAAGGATTAGCACTTCAGCTTTATAAATACTTAAAAGGGAACGTTGCTTTGTTACTAATAAATAAAATATTGTAAAATTATAATTTACTAGCGACCCGCCCCGGCGTCGCACGGGTATAAAATATAAAGCCAACGAAAAAATGATTAAAATCGATAGCCTATGACCCTTTGCGTGGTCTACCTATTATCTGTGCCAAATAACATAAAAATTGCTCCAGTAGTTCGTGAGATAAGCCCTTTCATATAATTTCCCCCGTTTTTTCCACATTTTCCTATTGCCTTCTTCAATAAATGGGCTATCTAACACTGAAAGAATTTTTCAGTAGTTCCTGAGATTAGCGCGTTCAAGTTAGCCCTTTCAAATAATTTTCTCCGATTTTTTCCACATTTTCCTCTATTTCTTCGCTCCTATTAGTCTTAGCGTGATAAAATATAGCTTATAGCCTTCATCGATAAATGGGCTATCTAACACTGACAGAATCATCAAAATCCGTTGCGTAGTTTTAAAGATTAAAGGGAACAAAGGGATATGAGGGGAAAAAAAAGCGACTTTGTTTTATAATAAGTATAAATGATAGTAGATATCAATCATATTATATTTTCCACATATTTTTATATTTAGAAATATGTTAGGTAAATATTTGTTTGCTTAACAGAAGTTTGAGCATTTAACGGTTCGTTCCTAGAATTCACTACTTATTACTTACTTATTTCTAATATCAATACACGAAAGGTATACTTGTAAATTGTAATCAGTTTTAATCGCCTTTACTGGAATTGGTAGATAACATTTCCGACGAAAATCGGTGAATGCTCGATATTTTTCAAGGAAAACGATAATATATTAAAGCTGACGAAGTAGCTGAGCTGTGTGTGCTAATACCACATAATATATATCTCAATGAAAAAGAAATATCTCACCCCTTATATCTCAATATTTGAAGGCGGTGTGTAGGCCGCTTTACAGATTGTCTATAATTCCATGACAAATAGGTTCTATTATTTTGCGATCTGTCTTATTTTCTTATCGTATTGCCCAATGTTTAAGAGTAAATTATGGTGTGGATTTGACATCTCTGTTTTGTTTCCTCAGAATTGATGATTCATCTTTCATATTGAGTTTAGTTTGAGTTAGATTTAGTGTTAACAAATGAACAAACGCAATCGCAAACTTAAATAATGATATAAAATACCTAACTAAAATTTTTACGCAAATTAAAATATGTGGTAAAAAATAGTAAGTTATTATTACTTAATGGGGTGGTTAGTTTTACATTTATTATTATTAGTATTACACTTATTTGGAAATAGTAACTAGATGAGATAACTTTAAAGGATATTTACTATTTAGTGAGCAGCGCATCCCTAATAGCACGTGGCACACCCCTAGTGCACATGCCTAGTGTCTGTAGCAGGTAATTGAACGTCGCTCGCTTTAGACGGAATTGCAGTTATTCTGTTTATACAGAGCTCGTACTACAAACGTAGTCTTTGAGGCTGCGTGGAACAACACAATAGAAATACACTTCTCAAATCCAAACACCGTATTGCGTTATTCAGGAGTTGCGTGACAGTTTACGGGCACGCAACAATTCTGAATAGCGCCACCAAAATATTTGTATGTGGAGTCTTGTTTTCGTGTTTGAAATATTTCAGATGATCTTGCACCAGATACTCGTAAGTTCTTCGAACAAAATGTATACGATCTAACTTTAAAAACTTAAGTAAGTATATTTATTATTTATTATATTCGCTAAATATCAAACTAGAAGACACGGATTTAAAAAAATACGGATGGAGCATTACACTATAAAGAAGTGAAGCATGCAAGGTACGACAATTTCGTCACAATTTCGTTTATTGTACTCGTGACGACACTCACACACGCAACTAGGTACTACAACCCGCTGTCATTGTACATGGAGTGACGGCGCCAATGACACGCACACATCCTACACGGGCGGCCATTACTGTGCTTCACTCGGGATTAGACAAGGTTACATCCGTATTTTTTTTAAATCCGTGCTAGAAGACTAAATTGACTCAATTGATAATAAAGGCCCGTATACACTTTCATTAGTAATAAGTGCAAGTGATTAGGGCAGGCGATTAGTTATTAGGAAAAAGTAAGTGTGGACAGCGACTGTTTAGTGCAAGTGATTAGCCGGCTGCGTAGTAACGTGATTAGTTCTGTATTCACTTTGATTAGTGATTAAGTGCAGGTGACTAGTACAGGTGATGAGTGATTAGTAGAAAGTAAGTGTGGACACCGACTGATTAGTGCAAGTGACTAGACGGCTGCGTAGTAACGTGATTAAAAGCGTGTTCTATTTTTTGCGAGTGCAAGTGCGTGACAGGTGAAAACCAATTTTGATTTCGTTTGACAGCTCGAGATTGTTACTATTATTCCCCTAGGTATATTAACTTTATGGGCCAGACTGACGTGGTGTGCCGTGTGAAGCGTCCATAGATATAGTATATCATTATTATATATACCTATTAAAAGTACAAAAGGACACCCTTTCAATTACTTCCATACTAATCCATACTTATTACTTACTAATATACTAATAATATTATAAATGCGAATGTGTGTCTGTCTGTCTGTTACCTCTTCACGTTTATACCTCAGAAGTCAGAACCGATTTTGCTGAAATTTGGCATGGAGATACTTTGAGTCGGGCAGCTAGCATACGCCAACGAGAAAATTTTGTCTACACGTTTTCTCGATGCTAGATGGCGTTTCTCTTCATCTCTATTGACCCTAACATGACATTTTTTTTTCTCGTGCAGATCTGTCGTCAAAATCTATCGAAATAATGTCCAAAAATGATTTTGACATTATGTCGTTATCGACAATATAACTACACACGAGAGTGAGATATCTCGAGATTTTCTCGTTTGCGCATCTTAGGCCGGCTGGGAAAGGACATATAAAAATACTTCATGGTCAAATAGTTTTTAATAAAACCAATATTAAAAATGAAGGACATGTCAAAATGGCAGTTTTATTTTTGAAACTTGGACGCTCGTGTTGACAGCTACTACTGAATTTACTAAATTAAATTACTAAAGAGCCACTAAACAAGAATTGGACACTACTTGCACTACACACCTGTACTCCACTGCCTCAATTACTAGTCACTTGCACTTGCACTAATCAAAGTGAATACAGGCCATTACACAAAGCGCCTACGACGACGCCTGATTAATGGTTAAATAGCTATGTCCACACTATGCGCTTTCATCTTCAATTTTCGTCATCTTCTTCCAGTTAACTTTCGTTTTGGCGCATTCAATAATTGAATGCGTCAACGAACGCAACGCCAACTGTCATTTTTAATAACAAAGCGAAAGTTTTGGATACGGTCAGAGGGCTGTTGACTGCGCTATAACGCATGCCCTTGACGAAAAGAAAAAAGCTCAGTGTGGACAAAGCTATTGATCATTTCTGACAATATGTCTTGCTAACACACATTTTTATTACTTAGTAGAATACTAAATATCTGCATCTCTGTATATTAATTAAGGATTTGTAAAAAAGCGACGCCGCTGTAACGCCTCGACGTGCACGGAGTAGGGGAGCCCAGCTCAAAGCGTTGTTTCAGCTCAGTTAAAAATAAGAAAAAGGTTTGTAGGTGGAATATTTGGGATTGTAGGCAGGATTCTGAAAGTCCCTGGGCCAACCAAAAGTAATAATAAACGAGATATCTATTTTCGATCATACCAAGGGACACATACATTATTATCGGCCATTCACGAAATATATCAGATATTCAAAATGTCGGACGTATATTTATATTGGATTGTATAAATATATGGTACTCAGGTTGATAATAAATCTATACGTTCGTACGGGAAGTCTAGGTATATTTCGCGTCCAAATCGTAAAGGTATATTTTACGCGCGTATCTGCACTGTCAAATATAATTGCGTGTAAAACCCGCTGTAATTATATTTGACTCTGCAGATTTTTACTGAACTTTGAATCTCGGCTTAAAACATCAAAGGCTACAAATTTGACTATCACGGTATACGAAATAATCCATCGTTTCGTTCGCATTAATATATGCAACAAGTACACTCTGTTCTGCTGTAAATTTACATTAAAAAGAAAAATAGGAAGTTGAGGCGGGCTCGGCGGGCGGCGTGTCACAGGTCATTAATATTTAACGCCGGACCAAAACAGCGGCGACTGCAATCTTTTTATGCATAGGGTCACTTTACGTCGAGACGCGACGGGACGCGGCGCGGTAGTGCATTTTAAAATAGTGATTCAAATTTGAACTTTATTTACTGTACACGAAAAAATATTTTCCAGCGCGTCCCGACGCAATGGAGTATAATAATATGATGCACGTACGGGGCGGTATGTCCAGCGGGGCTAAAATGGTCGCATAGCAATTCCTCTCAATCAATTCACAAAATGAATTGTCAAAACTGTCAAACTCACGAATGTCAAATTTAGACCAATTCAATTGGTCTAAGTTCGTACTAATTTGACATTCGTAAGTTTGACCAATTCAATTGGTCTAAATTCGTACTAATTTGACATTCGTGACTTTGACAATTTTGACAATTTATTTTGTGAATTAATTGAGAGGTAGGTATGTGACAATTTTAGCCCCGCAGCCCGCAGACGTGTGCCGCAGACGCAGTCAGAGGGCATAAATAGTTATATAAAACAGAACTAGTTTTTCTTAAGAAATATTTTTATACGTATGGTTGGTATGGTCTATAAAATATTGGCCTGCTGGTTAAATATTCTCGAGTTTGCCACCACCGTTTTGTATAGTAGCGCAGTAGTATAGTGTATATTATAATGTTTTATCTTTTTTGTTCCAATAAAGAAAATAAATAAAATAACTCGAAGGAACTAATAAAATATCACCAATACGCATCAAAAGCACGAAAAAACAAAGAAAAAAAGAAAACGGAATCAAAGGCGAAAGCTCGTAATTAAAACATATCGCTTTCTTACCCCCTATGTAATTAATATAATGCGGCGCTGTCGTTAGTCAAACACGTTTCTGTTGTAATCACATTACTCGAAAGAGTTTTAACAAAATTAAATTCCCTGAACTTTGTTACATTTATTGTTTGTATTTGTTGTGTTAAAAGTTTCTGTAATTGCTGTTGTTGGTGAAATATTATCTTAGGAAAATCAATATAACAATTCTGTTGCTGCTATTTTTAATTGGACAGGTTGTTTATCAGGAGAGGAATGGTAATGCCTGATAATAAATTATTATTAATTATTTATTTCTATGGTCACATATATTATAACGTACCAGGAATGGTCAGGCAGACGAATATCGGCCGAGCATTCCATGTGGGATATGCTCAAAATACTAATGTTCTGTCTTTCTTACATTTTCGATAGGCACATAAAATGGTAATTAGTTATAGTATTAATAAATATTATTTATTACCACTTCTACTTTTGTATTTTTTGTAAATACAAAAACACTAAAAACAAATCTAATTTCAAATCGAACTTAAAAGAACAGACTACCGCACTCAGAGACGAATTTTAATTAGCTGGTAACTGTAATTTAATGAAAATGTTGATATACTTTATCTTACAAACTTTTCATTAAATTGAAGCTTAATAATTATCGTTAATTAATGTCTTTGAGTGCAGCCGTAAGATACATTCGTATCTAAGCATTTTTATAACGTAAATATGTTAAATAAAGTAATTAACGTAATATAATAAGTTTCTTTAATATCGTTAACTCATTTTTACAACCGGGCCCGAGTCCCCGAGGCGCAGAGGTCATTAAATACTGACACAAAAACTTATCTAGAGTACCATTCCTCATGGATTTCACTCACGTAAATCCAATATTACATGTCGGGGAAAATAAGTAGGAACTAAGTACGTTTATTTGATATAAACATGGCGCAGTGATTATTATTTTTCAAATGTCTTAATTAAATTTCAAATATCTTATCATCTAGATTATAGAATGATAGGTTGCTATTAAATGTATTGAAGTATCCCTCGTTACAAAATTATTATTTCCACAGAGGGTAACTTAAGCAAATAAGCATGGTGTCTTTGTCTGGCGAAACAAAATACGCAAAGGATTAGCACTTCAGCTTTATAAATACTTAAAAGGGAACGTTGCTTTGTTACTAATAAATAAAGTATTGTAAAATTATAATTTACTAGCGACCCGCCCCGGCGTCGCACGGGTATAAAATATAATGCCAACGAAAAAATGATTAAAATCGATAGCCTATGACCCTTTGCGTGGTCTACCTATTATCTGTGCCAAATAACATAAAAAAAGCTCCAGTAGTTCGCGAGATAAGCCCTTTCATATAATTTCCCCCGTTTTTTCCACATTCTCTTAAAGCCTTCTTCAGTAAATGGGCTATCTAACACTGAAAGTATTTTTCAGTAGTTCCTGAGATTAGTGCATTCAAGTTAGCCCTTTCAAATAATTTTCCCCGTTTTTTTCCACATTTTCCTCTATTTCTCCGCTCCTATTAGTCTTAGCGTGATAAAATATAGCTTATAGCCTTCATCGATAAATGGGCTATCTAACACTGATAGAATCATCAAAATCCGTTGCGTAGTTTTAAAGATTAAAGGGAACAAAGGGATATGAGGGAAAAAAAGCGACTTTGTTTTATAATAAGTATAAATGATAGTAGATATCAATCATATTATATTTTCCACATATTTTTATATTTAGAAATATGTTAGGTAAATATTTGTTTGCTTAACAGAAGTTTGAGCATTTAACGGTTCGTTCCTAGAATTCACTACTTATTACTTACTTATTTCTAATATCAATACACGAAAATTGTAATCAGTTTTAATCGCCTTTACTGGAATTGGTAGATAACATTTCCGACGAAAATCGGTGAATGCTCGATATTTTTCAAGGAAAACGATAATATATTAAAGCTGACGAAGTAGCTGAGCTGTGTGTGCTAATACCACATATATATCTCAATGAAAAAGAAATATCTCACCCCTTATATCTCAATATTTGAAGGCGGTGTGTAGGCCGCTTTACAGATTGTCTATAATTCCATGACAAATAGGTTCTATTATTTTGCGATCTGTCTTATTTTCTTATCGTATTGCCGAATGTTTAAGAGTAAATTATGGTGTGGATTTGACATCTCTGTTTTGTTTCCTCAGAATTGATGATTCATCTTTCATATTGAGTTTAGTTTGAGTTAGATTTAGTGTTAACAAATGAACAAACGCAATCGCAAACTTAAATAATGATATAAAATACCTAACTAAAATTTTTACGCAAATTAAAATATGTGGTAAAAAATAGTAAGTTATTATTACTTAATGGGGTAGTTAGTTTTACATTTATTATTATTAGTATTACACTTATTTGGAAATAATAACTAGATGAGATAACTTTAAAGGATATTTACTATTTAGTGAGCAGCCCATCCCTAACAGCACGTGGCACACCCCTAGTGCACATGCCTAGTGTCTGTAGCAGGTAATTGAACGTCGCTCGCTTTAGACGGAATTGCAGTTATTCTGTTTATACAGAGCTCGTACTACAAACGTAGTCTTTGAGGCTGCGTGGAACAGCACAATAGAAATACACTTCTCAAATCCAAACACCGTATTGCGTTCAGGAGTTGCGTGACAGTTTACGGGCACGCAACAATTCTGAATAGCGCCACCAAAATATTTGTATGTGGAGTCTTGTTTTCGTCTTTGAAATATTTCAGATGATCTTGCACCAGATACTCGTAAGTTCTTCGAACAAAATGTACACGATCTAACTTTAAAAACTGAAGTAAGTATTTCTTTTTAATGAAATAAGAGGGCAAACGAACAAACGGGTCACCTGATGAAAAGCAACTTCTGTTGCCCATGGACACTTGCAGCCTCAGAAGAGCTGCAAGTGCGTTGCCGGCCTTTTAAGAGGGAATAGGGTAATAGCGGAGGGAAGGGAAGGGAAGGGAATAGGGGAGGATAGGTAAAGGAATAGGGTAGGGGATTGGGCCTCCGGTAAACTCACTCACTCGGCGAAACACAACAGCTACACACAACACATGTTTAAACCTTTTTTTAAATGAAATAAAGGGGCAAACGAGCAAACGGGTCACCTGATGTAAAGCAACTTCCGTCGCCCATGGACACTCGCAGCATCAGAAGAGCTGCAGGTACGTTACCGGCCTTTTAATAGGGAATAGGGTAATAGGGGAGGGTAGGGATGGGAAGGGAAGGGAATAGGGTAGGGGATTGGGCCTCCGGTAAACTCACTCACTCGGCGAAACACAGCGCAAGCGCTGTTTCACGCCGGTTTTCTGTGAGAGCGTGGTATTTCTCCGGTCGAGCCGGCCCATTCGTGCCGAAGCATGGCTCTCCCACGTATAAATAGTATATTTATTATTTTTTATATTCGCTAAATATTAAACTAGAAGACTAAATTGACTCAATTCGTGCCGAAGCATGGCTCTCCCACGTATAAATAGTATATTTATTATTTTTTATATTCGCTAAATATTAAACTAGAAGACTAAATTGACTCAATTGATAATAACACAAAGCGCCTACGACGACGCCTGATTAATGGTTAATTAGCTATGTCCACACTATGCGCTTTCGTCTTCAATTTTCGTAATCTTCTTTCAGTTAACTTTTTTTTGGCGCATTCAATAATTGAATGCATCAACGAACGCAACGCTAACTATCATTTTTAATAACAAAGCGAAAGTTTTGGATACGGTCAGAGGGCATGCGTCGCGGGCATGCCTCCCGTTCGCTGTTGACTGCGCTATAGGGTGAATTTTCCAACCGCTTTTTTTTCGCGGCTACTGTGAAATTGGAGGTGTAAAATGGCTTTTTAGGGTTAAATAAAATTTTATCGTATAGCTTGTGTGATTATCTATATGAGGCAACAGTCATGTTTTTAATTCGATAACTAGAACATAAAAATAAAAAATTCTAAACGTGTAAATTAGGCCCCTCGGTGATTGTCCCAACGACCTTTATAGTCCTAATTTCGTCAGCCGAGGAAAAAACATATTAGTGGTACAAACAAACGGATACTTTTATTGGACTCTTAAAGAATTGAGGTATAATCAATACAAATTTCATAATCTCAATCGTTATACTTTCAAAATAGCGGGAGAAATAAAACTGTCCCAACATTTTGTCTTGATTCGGTGAATAAAAAAGAAACATGAATTGTTGAGACCAGAAGTACTTTTGAACGTAATGCTTCTCGAACTCAAGCGCCAGTCATGCTTGTGCCTTCGGAGCTAGAGGTGGTTTGCTGCGTCGCTGCGTGTTTCCGCTAAAAACGTAAGTCTCTCGGTGATACCCGACACTTTTCTCGACATTTCCGTGATTCAATTTATCATGTTAATTGAACCAGCCAGAAGAATTAATTTATTTTCTTACAAACACTTTTAATAATATTGTTAAGGATACGGGCAGTTGTTTAGTTTAGTTGAGGGGCCGTAGAAACTACGGGCGTGGCAGGATGGATGGATCTAGTCGACGGGGCCTGAGCAGGTGGGGCCAAGTGGGCGGGGCCAGTGGGCGTGGCCATGTCCAGACTGGGCGGGGCCTAAGGGGCGTGGTCAGTGGGCGGGTCCCGGTGGGCGGAGCCAGTGGGCGTGGCTTCATCCGAAGTGGGTGGAGCCTGGGGGGCGTGGTCAGTGGGCGGAGCTTGGTAGGCGGGGCCAGTGGGCGGGGCCTGCCCCGCAGTGGGCGGAGCTTGGTCCCCAGTGTTTGGTTGTTAAGTCTCCAAAGTTGCAGACCAAGTGGGACGGCCCATATAAAGTGGTTGATTCAAAAGCCACCAAGAGGCACATTCAAAGTGGTACACATAGACAGTTTGGCGCGTTATCATGGCAGTAACAACGATGCTCGGGACGAGCATCTCTAAGAGGGGAGTAGTGTTAAGGATACGGGCAGTTGTTTACCTGCGCGCGTCAGTTGCGCGTACTTTCTAGAAAAGTCCAACCCTTGTTTATGTGAATTGCGTGTTTTCGTAAACAATCCAGAATGTTAACGTTCTAGAAAGCGTTGGGGGCCGTATAAAAGGTAAACAATCCGGCAGTCAATTCAGTTTGATAAAAGCGATCATCAAGGCGACTTCGAAGTGAGAACAAGTGATCAATAGTGAGTGACAGTGATAGTAAACCTACGACTCGGCTACGACCTAGGACAGTGATAGTGCTCAGTGATTTGGATCTAGTGCTTAGTGTTTGGACTTAGTGATTTGTGTGAGCTAGTGTTTGTGAATAAAGTCTTCAAGAGAGTCACCAGGTCTTTCTCTCCGAATCCTCGAACCCTAGCACGTGACAATATGTATCAGTATGTAGTATAGATATCGGTATAATTATTAAAGGTGTCAAAATATTCAACGATTTGTCGCAAATTTTCATATCGGTGATTCCGTTTCGGTGAATTCGGTGACCTACTTGGTCACCGAAATGAAAAAAAAAAAATCACCGATATGAAAAAAATCACAGAAATGGCGATTCGGTGACTTCCGGTGACCTTCGGTGACAATAGTTTTCATATCGGTGAATGCATTTTCATCTCGGTGATTTTTAAAGTTGATTTACATAGGATCAATAATAATCTGCGAAATCGTAAAAAAATGTTAATAAATAAAAAATAAATAATATGGTGCTTCTTAATGTTTCATTTTTTTGAGCTATTGTATAGCTTTGATCACGTTTATCAAGAAATTCCGTAACGAAAAGCACCTACCACATTCGTCTAACTTTAATATTTATAAGGACACAATATTTACCTTTCATTTTATGAATAAGAAACTCAGAGACTGATATTTTGACCTCATGTAGTTTATTAGGATTACCTAAAATATTGACTTTTGTTGATTAGTAATTTAGCAAAAACAGTACGAGATAATATGATTATTTAATATTAGAATTTAATGAATCCTATTAAAAAGTAGTTTTGATTATAATAATGTTAGAATAATAGTTACTCAATCTTTACTTTAACTGTTTAACTTAAGTATATTTTTATAACGAAAAATTTTAACTAAGCACTAGAAGATACCTTTTCGTGAAGTTGGCGCGTGGTAATTTTTATTCAAAGCAAATGTGTCAATTATTTCCCAGTATTAATATAATATTTTGTTATTTGTAATTAAAATTGTTTGTAACATGATTTTTTTTTTAAATAAAAATACATTGTTCTATCCACAGACATAGATCAAGATGCGGTAGCAGTACTTCGCGTGAAATATCGCGTTCCCAAACGACGAGCAATGCTCGTCTTTCGAAAGTCTGTTCTTTAGTCTGCTATCGGAATCGGATGTAAATCGGAATTTTAAAAATGCCTCAATGCCTAAAATGGCCGTATTGAGCTGTAGAAATTTAAATAGAAACATTGGCCTTGATAATGAACACGTTTCTTATCATCGGTACGTCACGGAGGCAAAAGAGTTGTGCAATTATAGCTGATTTCGAGATGGATTTTTTGTGATGGATATAGGCTATGTTTTATTCTGAAAAATATTAGAGATAATTTCGAAAATTGCAAAAGTGTAACCCAAAGTGTCAAAATTTTTCCATAAAAATACATTATTTCGCTTGTTTTACAATCACGCTGTATACTATTTCGGTGAATTTACATTTCGGTGAATTTTGTTTTCATTTCGGTGACTGACTTTTTCATCTCGGTGATAGCTAAAGTATAAACGTGTGTGCTACGTTTGTTTATTATTTTATTTTTATGTCATTAGTTTCGTAGTTATAAAACATTAAAATTGAGAGGAAACTTCGGTAAAAACTCTAAAAAACATAGAAACAAAAAAGTTCACCGAAATGAAAAAAAAAATATGGACATGTTGAAATTCACCCTATAACGCATGCCCTTGACATACAGAAAAAGGCACAGTGTGGACAAAGCTATTGATCATTTCTGACAATATGTCTTGCTAACACACATTTTTATTACTTAGTAGAATTCTAAATATCTACATCTCTGTATATTTAAGGATTTGTAAAAAGGCGACGCCTGTGACGCCTCGACGTGCACGGAGTACAAAGGACTCGTGTTCCGATGATGAAGGCGCTTGATATTTTAACATTAATTAAACAGCATTATTATATTATACATCAGCTTAACAATAATGAAGATAAATAAAGCCTTTCAACAAAATTGAACAAAGGGTATTTAAATTAAAAGCCAGTACAATACAAACAAGGAAAGTTTTGGCTATGAAGGTAAATTAGCGTTAAAGTTTTATGACGTATAAATACAGTGGGTGTAATGATGGTTGCCATGTCGACGGACCCCCGACACTCCGGGGGGTCTGTAGGCGTAGTACCAGAGGACACCTCCCGCGAAAACCTTACAAGGCCAGAGGTCACGTTAGAAGTAAGACCCCACGCTAAGTTCTCGTTTAAACTGTAAGGTATTTTTAGATCTTCATGGCTTACTTTAGAAAGTTCTGCAGCTACAATTAGACGGTTGAATCAATGTTTAATTATGTTGTAGGTAATTTTCCGTAATTTCGAACCAATAGGTTTGAAATAATTTTTACCAACATATACAAAAAAAAAACAAAAACCCGGCCAAGTGCGTGTCGGGCCACGCGCAATATAGGGTTCCGTATTCCGTAATACCGCTAGTTTATTAATTTTTGTATGGTCAATGAATGTACATTTATAACGTTTTTACACTACTAACAACATTATCTCAGTTACTTTCAAAGGAATTTGAACGAAAAGTTCCTGTATATTTCGCCGAATACATTTTTTTTAGTTGATCGACTATTACTCAAGTAGCTCAATAACTTGTGAAGTCTTCTCAGCCTAGTTCTAGTTTTCCTTTTAAATCCAGCATATTTCCTACTCCCGTGAATTCTTTCACTGGGACACTGGACTCCAACGATTTTTCCCACTTTGAAACTGAATATTTCACAAACGGATCCTTAAATCGGAAAATGATCTATGAATACAAATAATATTTTTAAACAACCTATCCAACAAAACCCCACAAGACTGGGTGGACGTGAAAAAAATTTTTATCCCCGCTTGATGTGTAGGGAAGGTACCGTAAAATATATTTTTTTAAGATTCCCATGCACCATTTTGTCAGAATCATATTAAGTGCATTAATGCCAAATTACAGCTTTGTAGGTCCTATAATCTCTGAGCAAAACTGCGGACAGACAGACAGACAGACAGACGAACAGACAGACGGACAGACAGACGGACGGACAGACCGAAACTATAAGAGTTCCTTGTTGACTACGAAACCCTAAAAAAGAACTTTTAGTTATGTACAACTCAACTTCAAGTATGTTCGAAAATACGAAAGCTGTTTACTTTTTGTTTAATATTAATATTACTAGCCATTGAATATTAAGATAAAAAAGACTAATTTGTTTCTGCCCACTTCTCTAGTAAATTACTAGTACTTCTATTGAGAAGTAGGTTAAATAATCAACAAAGCTATTTAAAAGATAAACTATCAAAAAACGTACATATTTAAAAACGATCATTTAAGGCTCGATTTATACGAGTCCACCTAAACGGGTGGTTTGGCGGCTACACCGCAGATCACAAGCAATTGTATGAATGACAGCGTATGTATGCACACCGCTATTTAAGGGGGCGACTAAACTAAAATTGTCGATTTTATAATTCATTTTTATACTTGAAAATAATCCCCGAATTGTTTCATTTTTTAAACATAGATATACTTCATTATATTCCTGAGGATCCGACCTAGCGGAAGCACGATATCTTCGACACGACATCGAAAAAAATCACAAAGATGCATCTAATTTTCACGAATTTTTCATATATTGTCATAACCGTGCATTACACTAAGTTAATATTTAAATACATTGTATAAAATTCTATCATTGAGAAACTGAACTAGCAGATTTTTTAAATTTTGCCGCCACCGTTATTTAAGGGGGCGACTAACCAAAAATTGACGATTTTATAATTCATTTTTATAGTTGAAAATAAGCCCCAAATTGTTTCATTTTTTAAACATAGATATACTTCATTATATTTTCGAGGATCCGACCTAGCGGAAACACAATATCTTCGACACGACATCGAAAAAAATCACAAAGATGCATCTAATTTTCACGAATTTTTCATATATTGTCATAACCGTGCATTACACTAAGTTAATATTTAAACACATTGTATAAAATTCTATCATTGAGAAACTGAACTAGCAGATTTTTTAAATTTTGTATATTTATCGAGTTACTACGAAAAAACTAATTTGGCGATGATTCCGCGTCGTCCTTTTTCACCTAGCATATGAAAGACGGGCGTGAATGTGAAGAGAGAAGGACGATGTTTGATTTTTGCGTTGGTCGCACTCTTAAAAAGATTTTACCTACGCTTGTGATCTCGCGGTGTAGCGGCTAAAGCGTTCGTTTGTGCGGACGTATACAAACCTAAGATGCAAAATCATTAATCTGCTTAGCACACCGCAGGTTCTTAATGAAATCAATTATAGGATGCCCGCGGCTACACCGTCTGCTACAATTTAAAGTTTGGAATTATCAAAATAGTCCTGTCCACGGAGCTTTAATAATATTCTCAGCCAATGACACTTAAAGAACTCGATTATATATTTACCGGTATAATTTATTCTTGGATTTATACATACGGTCGTTTAAAATTAAAATTCTTCGATTTCACTTTAATAATAATTTGACAGCGTTTAATTAAACAGACTCGATAAATTATTATAGATACCAGTTTGCATTTTTTATCAAAACTGTCTCAAAATACATTTTAGGGTCAATTCAGACCGCAACGCGACGCGTAGATGGATTTTCTAAATATAGTATGGATTTGACAGATTTGCAAGACGTCTCACGCAATTGAAATCTGTCTATTCAGTACAAAAGAAAATATGCATCTACGCGTCGCGTTGCGGTCTGAATTGACCCTTAGGGTTGATTCAGACCGCAACGTCTAAATCAACCCTTATACATCATTAGAGTATGTACACAGCAAACAGCTGATTATTTGTAGTAAATAAATAAAAATAAATGTTTTGGTCACCTTCGTAGCAACCAGAAAGGTTTCTTGAAATAACGACGAAATGATAGGTTCTAGAAGCCATTTCCAGTAAAAGCCGTATGTTCTGAAGCCCATTGTGCAAATTTTAGTACTGGCAGGAAAATAAGTGCCGTTTTAGTTATTTTGAATCATAATAACGCCGAGCTTCGACGTTAAGAGCAGTATCGATGAGGTTATTGTATTCCATCACAACCACTCACTATAATGAGGAGTAGCGCTGCGGGCAAAGAACTGCGTTTCAATTGAAAATTATAAGCACCATAATTATTGTCATGCAGCTCTGAATGACAGCTGCTCCGACTTCTGATCAATACACAGTCATAATTAAAGATGAAAATGTGTACAATTTTGTCCAGATTTGTGTCTTCATATTATATACATACATATTACAATAAAGAATATATTATATTTATTACTAGAAATTATTTATATGGCGGAACAATGTTTGCCTGGTCATCTAGTTTATTATAATATAATACTGTGTATAATACCTATTAAAAACGGTAAAATTTTTACTACAAGTATTTTTAAAGCTAGACGATCACTGAAATAAAATCACTGAGTTGACGTAGATAAAATTTGTATGGGCGTACTTTGAGATACGGTGAAGAACACTGTATAATTTATTTCACAAATATGTACACCAGCTTCACGAAAAAAAATTGTGCTTAAACTTAATAATTGTTTACTAGCAGCTATTCGTCATATTTAATTATGTAGTTCTAAATCGAATAATATTAAATATTACTAACAATATTTAATATTATTCGATTATAGAAATAAAATAATATAAAACAAAAGTAGCAGTCGATAGAGTCGTGTATCTCGGACCGGGTGCGGTGTCCAAGTTCGCCATGCCGTAGCTAATTTGCACACAATTGTTCATTCCGAAGTAAGAGAAATAAGACCCGCTGGAAATCTATGAAACTTTGTAATTAGTGCAGTTTCAAACTTCATAAACTATAATTTTTGTTAAAGCGAACGAACACTCTATATTTCAACCCCGCAAATGTGTTTTTGCTTCATAGAAATTTTATTTAATACCTTACACGTGCTCCCGCAATATTCAATTGTGATAAAATACGCGTGTACCACAAATTAATCTGCAAATGAAAGTCAATTGAAAAGATTCGTAGTAATTTCGTGAAACGACAAAAATAAAATGATGGATGGCTTCTATAGCGGGAAACTTTTATCTTTGGGGCTTCGCCGCGGCGCTTACAAAATATTATATCGGAGAGGGCTCAAAGATAGACGGTCGGATAAAATAAATTAAAATAAAACTGTACCGTTACGTTCAATTAATTTTGTCAGCGCGTAATCGCTTTTACAATTTGCGGTCAAAACCAATTGATGGTTTGTCACGTGCAAATAAATTTTAACTCGTTTCGGGTTTTTTACTAACCCAATATAATATGACACTGATACTCCGCCATTGTTAATTTATTCTATTTTAATAGGTGTCTATATGCAAACTAAAAGCTTTGAACTGTAATCTATTTATTAATAATTAATTTGGTTTTAATTGGGTTTGCTTTTAGGTTTATGTAAAGACAAGTTGCGGCAAAGGAGTTGCTACTACTCGTTAGGTCAAAAGAAACATATTTTACACTTCTCATCTTATTACGAAGCTCGGCCTTTACTAAACATTTGATAGAACCCACCGCTAAGAACGCAAAAGCAATCAACAAACTTCAAAGAACGATTAGTTCTAATCGTTATTATGCAAACAATTAGCTGAAATTCGACTAAACCGATGAAGGATATAGCGTGCGTTCGGGGGAGATAGTAGTTTGGAGTAATTACGTTTGTTGCGAGCGCCGACAATCACTTAGAAGCACCTTATCTAAGGCCTGCTTAGCGGACTCGACTATTAACTCATAAATCCCGGCCAGTCACGCAACAAGCCGGCGGCGCGGGCGATACTGCTGGCGAATTATCCTTTCCTCGCCCTTAACTAATAGTTAACAGCTTCTTAACTTCGGTTTGTGGAGTTTTCCTTTGTTAATTTGTTCGGCAATTACTATTGTGCTATGTATCATAGGTATTTGAATATTCATGAAGAAATCCTGATTATTTACTTTGAACGCCGGAAAAAGCCATTAAAAAAGTATTCATCCTGAATAATAACTTAAAATAAAATAACACTCGTAAACCTACTTAAAAAGTAATTTTGTAACTAACAAAACAATGGGCACAAATTACAATCTAATTATAATTATATTTTGATCTTAACTAAATTTTTTAATTCCTAATAAACTTTATTAAAAACATTTCTCACGTATACGAAAAACTACCTGCATCTCATAACCTTCGATTTGAACATGGCGTATGTCATTTTAAATTTAATAAAAATGCGCGAGGGACTCTAGATATGGGATATGATAAAGCAATATGCTCTGTCACAGTGCGCTGCAACATGTTTCGTGATATTAAAAGACTCCAGCGATGTCGTAGAGTATGTCGTAATCTCGAAACTCTATCAATAACGTATGCGTTATTAAGACAGGAGTCATATTATGTACGTGTGGCAAAATCAGGGAACAAAAACAAATAGAATACGAGTAGATACTAAATGGTAGTTTTATTGGAGGTACCTATGTATATTTTTGATTTTTAGATCTATCAAAACACAATGACGTGGGAGAGCCATGCTTCGGCACGAATGGGTCGGCTCGACCGGAGAAATACCACGTTCTCACAGAAAACCGGCGTGAAACAGCGCTTGCGCTGTGTTTCGCCGAGTGAGTGAGTTTACCGGAGGCCTAATCCCCTACCCTATTCCCTTCCCTACCATCCCCTATTCCCTTCTCTTCCCATCCCTACCCTCCCCTATTACCCTATTCCCTCTTAAAAGGCCGGCAACGCACCTGCAGCTCTTCTGATGCTGCGAGTGTCCACGGGCGACGGAAGTTGCTTTCCATCAGGTGACCCGTTTGCTCGTTTGCAATTTATTATTTCATAAAAAAATGAATTTTTAATTTTGTTAGTCTCTCTAATACTGAACGGGTAAACCGATTTGGCTAATTATAATCTTGAATTATTCGTAGAAGTCCAGATAAAGTTCATATTAGGTAAAAAGTAATGCGTAGTTCACCGTCTTATCTACTTCATTATAAAATAATAATTAAGCTTACATTTTCGTTGTTCATAACTAAGACAAAGCTATTATATTTCTTTAAAAATATTTTTAATTTTTTTTTCTTTAATGAGTCCCGTGAGTTTTTTACGTCGCTTCTTAGTTATATATTTTGTCTCCAAGTTAGTATTTGCACCGATAATAAGTCAATAAGTATAAAATTCTGAAAAAAATTAATAATAATAATAATTAAATGGTTAAGAACTTTAAGAGTTTGTTATTTCACGTAAGCCAAAAATGTTAAAATATGTGTTTTAGGAACACAACCGATTTTTGCCAGTGCGTGTTATCTGACTATCTGTGATAGGTCTTGTCTATGTTACATTTTTATCTGTCATCTAGTCTATACTTTGTGGTCCCTTTTTTCCTGTGCTCTTGGTAATGGCGATTACGTGCAATAAATTGTCTTCGAGATAAATTTCCAAACTGCTTTTTATTTCCACATCCACGCAAAATTCTTCAAAAAACATTTATGGCCTGTTTCACCACTTCCTGATAAGTGCCAGATAGGCTATCCAGAACTCATCTGACAGATAGAATATAGAATATCTGTCAGATAACTTGTGGATAGCCTATCTGGTACTTATCAGGAAGTGGTGAAACAGCACCTTAGAAAATATTATACTTATAATTAAGGGGCTGTTTCACCACTTCCTGATAAGTTCCGGATAGGCTATCCACCACTTAACTTGACAGATAGAGTATATGGAGTATCTGTCAAATAAGTTGTGGATAGCCTTATATAATACACTAAATGGTGAAACTTCCTAGTGGTGAAACAGGCCCTTAGTGTATTAAAAAAAGTTGTAAATGACAATCGGACTGTTAACATGCATATTAAAGGGACATGAAACACAATTAGACAAAACAAGTAATGAACAAGTTATTTAGTCAACATGTACTAATTAACGCGATTGTTCGGCAGGCTTATGTTCATTTCAAATAATATGTATTATTGAATGAAATTATTCAATCGTATTAATGACTATAAATTAAACATAAGTATTTAATATTTATTATTGCCATCCATCTGTACCTATGTTGACGCCATTGCAGCAAACTTCTAATGGAGACACCCGTTGTTTATGGATACAATACACATCATATTCTAACTTATAACCCCTAGCCTTAGGCTATTTCATAAAAAAAAAATAACACAACAAAGTATATTTTAATTAATTATCTGATATATTCTTATGTAACTCGAATGCCAGAACTATTGAGGAACGCACGAAAAGAAACGACGATTTTTTTTATGAAATTACAAAGATGATTGAGTACTAAATAAATAAAATAAATAAATAAATCTTTATTGCAACCCCACAATAGGTCATATTTTTAAATTAAATTAACTACAAATTTATATTAAATTAACTACATATTACTTTTTAAATTAAATTTTAGAATTATTATATCAAAAGTAAGTACTAAAAACTTTGAGCACACGAACCACCACTCAACGATTCATATGCGCAAAGCAGTGACTTTACGCATATGAACCATCAAACAATGATTCATATACTCAAAGTCAAACCTTAAATGACGTCTGCAACTCCGATACGCAAAAATAAATTTATGACGCGGGAACCATACATCTTTTTGGGATAAAAAGTATCCAATGTCCTTTCCTGGGACTCACAGTATCTCGGTTCGAAAAATCGGTTCTGCGGTTTGGGCATGAAGAGGTAACAGACAGAAAAAAATACAAACATACACACTTTCGAATTTATAATATTAGTATGGTTTATATTGCGAGTGAAAGTCCAATATAAACAAATGGAAAATGTAATATGCAGAAACTAATTTATATGAATATTATAAACCATTCATCATCCGAGGCGACAGGGGCGTAGACTTGTCGACCCTAATCGAACCACGAAATTATACACTATACACGCTAGAGGTCTAATAATGTTATAAATGTACCTAATTGCTATCGGAAATACCTTGAAAAGCGACAAAAAGTTGTAAATAATCCACGTACTCTTATAATTATCAAGTTTAAAAAAATGTGTTCAGACTAGGTTTCAAAGTAATGTAAGAAAATAAATAATATTATGTATAATGGACGGATGGACCAAGAGAAATAATTATAATTGTTTCTTGTAGTTACTATACGGACCCCTCAAACTGTTTTCTGCATTACGAAACTGTAGTAAAGAATAAATAATATAGCTACTAAAGTGCTTTCATATTTAAATTCAAAAACTTTTTTGCAATAGTTTCGTCTGTCTGTAGGTTTAAAACAAATCAGAACGAGCCATTAAAAGTTTTGGCAATTAAAACTAAAATCCTTAGTTGTTTGCTGAGCTACCTATAATTCGGGAGTTCGGTTTGTTACAAGTGGACAATAATTCGTACACTAATTTTAACACCTTTTAAAGAGATTTTTGCTACAAAAAGAAAATGAGAGATGGTAACAATGAGGTTTGGTTTGAAAATGATAAAATATATTTTTCGGATTTGAAATTGTAGTAATATAAAAATGTATTTCTTTTTTTATTTTTTTACCAATCAGAATTAAAATAGAAAACTTATAGAAGGTACTTAAAATGTGAATATTATGTCATGTTGATTTCGTTTTACCAACAGCTGCATTGACAAAACCGAAAATTTGGCCTTTAACCTATGGATATTGTTTGACTTTAAAATTAAGTCACAGCAAGATAAGATACAGATATAATATATTTTTTATGTTACTTGGTGGGTACTTACTGTATAGGTATTTAAATAATTCTATGTATCAAAGCGCACGGAGTTCCAGCAGGCCGCGCGCTTGCCGTGCACTATTTACACGAACCGTTTCAACGCACTTTTCAACCGATTTCCAAACAAATATGCTATACTAGACGTTCCGCGTGGATTCGCCCACGTGAATTAGACATTTCACAGACAAATTAGTCCAAAAAAATTGCCTATAACCCTTCATGTGGTCTACTTTTTATCTGACCCAAATAACAGAAAAATTGCTTTAGTAGTTCGTGAGATAAGCCCTTTCAAATAATTTCCCCCGTTTTTTTCACATTTTCCTCTATTTCCTCGCTTCTATTAATCGTAGCGTGATAAAACATAGCCTGTAGCCTTTCTCGATAAATGGACTAACACTGAAATAATTTTTCAAATCGGACCAGTAGTTCCTGAGATTAGCGCGTTCAAACAAACAAACAAACTCTTCCGCTTTATAATAATATTATTTAATTATTAAATTATTTATATTATTTAATTGAATAAAACTGACATCAGGAAATAATTACTAAAAATACAAACTAAAATAAAATATACAAACATAGGTATACAAACTTAGAATACAAGTTCAGTTTTATATTTTACTTTATTTCAAGACAGAAATTAGCAAGTCTGTTCAGGAGTTCTCGAGTTTTAGCGAGACTAACGAAATTAATTATACATAATATCAATGTATATTGTATAATCATATTATAATATTATGACTATCGCTAATATTCTAAACGTTATTTACAAAATACAGTATATAAGAAAATAATAATATTATGATTTATGATATTCATAATTATTATTTATTTTAAACTACTGTGTGATACAACATACATCCCACCTTTCGGTATCCATTATTGATTATTATCAAAAGTTTAAGCACCACAAATCAAAATAATTTTTTTTTGTTCAAGCAATTGTCTTCAAGTATCACAAAAAACTATCAAAATCAACATTCAACAACAATAACATTCTCTCGATCGCGGATTCTTGGAAATCTACTGTTATCGCGCGCGCGGTCGCATGCTTTCGCATATATTGTACTTGAATAATGAATGCCTTGAATGAATTATTGTCACGTGTACCGGTTTCTCCACTCCGCCACCCGGCTCGCGCCTCCCGCGCCTCCCGCCCCGTTGCCGCGCTCTGTCGTGTGAGCGGATCGGCACGATACCATGTTGGAAATTATAGAGAAATTTCGTTGCGTTTACGAATACCAAAAATGATGAATGAAAATTTATTATATTGCCATTCTTTTGAAGACATTCTGTAACTACACTATATAAGCTGTGGTCCCAGGAAAAATACATTACGATTCGATGAGTTTTTAATATAAAACAAGTGTGCGAAAAGTATGTCGACAATGGCGTAAAAATTTATAAAATGTAATCGCTTATATTTTTTAGTGTGTAAATATTTTGAAGTTAATTTTTGTACAGGAACCTAGGTAATTACTATTTCAGCTGAAAAATAACTCAAACATGTTAAATATTTTCGTATGACAAAATGATTTTGGTATTACGTTTGTATGAGAATTTCGAGGGTAACCCGGCCCCTTAAGCAGTATACCCAATTTCATGGATATAGGTTAGGTAGATCCTGAAAAAAAAATGCTGTAAAAATAGCTAATTTTGGCACTCACTCACTCACTGACCGGTAATCAAAACCTCTAGGCCACTTCCAATTGTCCTAGCGTTATGAAATTTAAAATTTGGCACACAGGTCGTGTGCTATACGTAGATTATCAAAAATTTCAGAAATTTAAGAAACTAGATGACGCCCGCAACTTCGTTGCGCCAAAATTCGTTTATCACGCAGGAACCGTACATTTTTCCGGGATAAAAAGTATCCTATGTCCTTTCCCGGGACTCAAAGTATCCCCATACCAAATTTCAGCAAAATCGGTTCAGCGGTTTAGGCGTGAAGAGGAAACAGACGGACAGACAGACAGACAGATACACTTGCATTTATAATATTAGTATGGATTGAAGAAATCGGTCAAGCGTGAGTCGGTCCATTTCTGAACTTTAGAGGCCACTTCCAATTATTGTCCTAGCGTTATGAAATTTGGCAGGTCGTGTGTTATATGCAGATTAACGAAAAATTAAGAACTTGAAGAAATCGGTCAAGCGTAAGTCGGCTCATCTATGAACTTTAGATAAAAATTCCAGTGATATAATGAGAAACGATGAGGAGGGTGGGAGGAGTAGGGGGGGTATAAAAATATATTGGTCGAGTGTAATATACACTGTAGGTATAGCTTATTAAATAAATAAATATGTATGATTTCTTCAAAAAAAAAAGTATTGAAACCCCACCAAAAACTTACCTATAAAGAAAAAATAAGAATGATTTCTTGAAAAAAAGTAGGTATTGAAATCCCACCAAAAACATACCTGTTAAAATGGGGCCAATTTCCTATCAGCAAATTTTTGGCCTAAAAAAAGAGTTTAAATCCAATCCAATGCCAAGTTTAAATGCACTTCATCGATCGTAATCATCTTCATCAACAGCCTGATCCACAAATACTTTTAAATTTGAACTTGACAGGCTAATTGAATTATACAAATATTATCAAATTATACATTAATTAATCAAGTGTACGTACGAAAACCTGCCAATTTCAAATTTAGAAGTATTATGGATCAGGCTGTTGATGAAGATGATTACGATCGACGAAGTGCATCTAAACTTGGCATTGGATTGGATTTCAACTCTTTTTTTAGGCCAAAAATTTGCTGATAGGAACTTGGCCCCATTTTAACAGGTATGTTTTTGGTGGGATAAGAATATAACCGATGATATTTTTGCTAATAATATTAATCACAAATCATAACTCAACAGTTTGCCCACATGCTTAAGTACAAGCAATTCACTAGTTTTGCTTAACTTTTATTTGATTTACTTACTATTACCATATATAACACTTTGATTGAGTTAAAAGGAACAAAATCTCTAAACATAGCTATAGCCTCATACCTGTAGCCTCCGTCGTTCCGAACGTATTTACTTAAACAACGAGACCCGAATGGAAAACACTAAACTCGATAGTGTATTCTAACCCTTGAAATAAAATAAAGTAACACGTGAGCCGGAAAAGAAAGTCCAATATCTTGTTAGGAGGGGCAAATAAGTGAACAAACGCGATCATATAGGGGTCATAGTTTACGGCGACAGCTTTTAGCTTGCAGGTATTAACCCATAAATACAGCTTGTTTCTTCATTTCACGTCAATAAAGCTATTACTATCAATATTATGATGGTATTATACTAATAAAATTGTCCCCTCCTATCATGGATCTTGATTATGGATGGATATTGATTCGTGGAATGAATACATTGCATCATGATTTCAAAAACCGACATAAAAATATAAATTGCAAGTCACTTTTATTTAGTTAAAATTTCACAAAGCATTCTATGGTTGTCTGATACTGACATCACCATCAATATAATATTACGAATATTATTTTAAAGTTGAAGTTGTTTGTTTGCTTGGTCGCGCTAATCTCACGAACTACGGGACCGATTTTATGTAATTCGGCACAAATATAGAGTAAATCACGGAAAAAGAAGTACTTTAAAAAAATGTACGGTTTCCACAGAATTACTTGTTTAGTGCCTATTATCTTATATTATTAAGGTTGTTAGTTATGCTATTATTAATAACATTAACAAATTGTTATTTTACTTAAAATGAGTTTGTGTAATAATATTATGTGTGTAATAGATGTCATTACGGCTACGATAATACTATATTTCAGGTGTGATAGTCTACGAAGATATACTTAAATTTAACGATCCCCTGCAGACACTCGTTTAATCCAATTTGGCGGCCATTATGAAAATGAAAATGGCGGACAGGTATAAACCAGCTAACGCGTTATGTAATCCATCATATTAATTAATTTCATTCACATGTTTTTGGCATATAGTCTAGTAAACGAATGCTCGAAATGGGGGTGTGCTTGGAAAAGTCGAAAGCAGAAATTATGACTACGCCACTTTGTTTGGACTAGTTAGGAGATAAACATGCTAAAAGTCCTGACCCCTCTGAGGTGCGCCGGAGGGGAGGGGGGGAAAAGAAGGACCCATTTTTTTGGTTTTTAGACTAATTTACAAAAACGGTTCTTCGTACGAAATTTTATTCTACTACATAAGAAAAGCTAATAAAATTCTCTACAACTTTGTCCTTTACACTTTGTATCTATCTCCAATCGTTGCCTTGCTATGAGCTTCTAATCCTTCTTTTCCCCCCCCCTCCCCTCCGGCGCACCTCGGAGGGGTCAGGACTTTTAGTATGTTTATCTCCTAACTAGTCCAAACAAAGTGGCGTAATCATAATTTCTGCTTTCGACATTTCCAACCAGAATCATTCGTTTGCTAGGCTAATATTATATATTTTTTTATTTGCAATATTTCGCTTATTCAGTCAGTAATAATTTTAAGTGAAGGAAATACTGGACAGTGGACATCTTATAGATGCAGTCCTTATGTACAGACAATTTTTTAGTAGGTACATAATATTTTGCTATCATTAGAGAAATAGATGCTATCGGCTCACTATTAATATTATATTCATTCTTGAAGTGTTATTATCAATCAACAATAAAGTCAGCCACATGTCAGAAAATTATTCCTGTGTACCCAGCGATTTGGTTGTACTCGTAACATTTCGTACCAGTTTCTGACCATTGTTTCCGAAAAAGGGTAAACAGATAGAAATTGTGTTTAGTTATTATAAAAGCAAACAAAGGGACAACGGTGTTGGACCCCGCGCCCACCCCATGTAAATTAAAATCGTTGGTCCCAAACGGAAAGCCCTTCCACTTAGAAGCTTTTAAAGGGTTAATTAGAACTTATTTAAAGAACCTTTGAAAAATTCGTTCGAAGAATTCGATATTGAGGAAAATATTTGATACTTTATAGGTTTTCCCCGAAATTCTTTGTGCTTTTGGATGCGAAATCCTTAATTTTAGTAGGCTCTATAATCTATAGTATCACTCAGGTAACTTAACTTATTTAAACCTTTTCGTAGTGTCTTATACGCGACCATTATATTACCAAATTTTTTAATCTGTTATAACGTAAATGTAAATATTATTTAAAAATTGTATTAAGGGTCCGTATACGAAATTTGCCGATTTCGCTGATTTAACAACATAACATAAGATTTAATGCACAACATGTAAGATCATTTCAATTATAATCTAATGTTGGAGCTAGTTTTTTTAAGTATTTTTAAATAATCCAACTCAAACCCGCGACAGTTTTGTGATTTTTGCTGTAAAAGGTTTAGAATATCACCTGTTTATGGATTGTATTGACGTTTTAACGGTATGAAAAAAATACAATGTACTGTTGAGAAAGTCGTTTTAGATACAATGTTGGAATTACTTTTTACCACTTTCATATGAAAAAGTTGAGTAAAAAAATATGTAACTCGGCAAAATTTTAGAGAAAATGGGTAAATAACTGCTGTTAATTTCGGCAACTTGGAGCTGTAATTGATAAAAAGAAAACGACAGAAATAATCTATAGATAAAATTCTATTCAATTCGATTACACTATATTACTCGCCGCAAGGCTCGAGTCGGCAGTCCGCGCTTAAATATATTTTTAAATTTAATAATTAATATATATTATATTTTTTAATCTAATAAGGGGAAACAACCAAATAATATTTCTGCAGCGAACCTTTGCAATTTTATTATCATCGGCAAAATTT
Source organism: Lysandra bellargus (assembly GCA_905333045.1). Lineage (NCBI taxonomy): Eukaryota > Metazoa > Arthropoda > Insecta > Lepidoptera > Lycaenidae > Lysandra > Lysandra bellargus. The sequence goes on from HG995326.1 coordinate 9,260,997, forward strand.
CGTATACGGACTCTCAATCGTGTTCAGATATTTGTCAATGCAATAATACCTACTTAATTTACAATTATTTTAATTAGAGAAAAACCATTGTAAGACAATTTCAAAGCCGTGAGCTTAAAAGCGTGTATTTAATATTAGAAATTGACGTATTGTAAGGCCGTATTATAATAAAACCACACAAGCCACAATGTTGCGGTTGCCTCTAAATCGGTCTATTATTAGAATTCAGGACATTTGCCATTCCCGTCACATTTTGTGAATTGAATTAATATTTTATCATTGCTGTTATGTTTTATGTTTAGGTAATGGAAACATATTGACACGTAACATAAACATTATAACTCATCACTTTGGTATGCACTGTGAAACGTGAACATTGTGTTTTAGAAAAACTTGATTAAATTGAATAGTTCGACCCCAAAATTAACAGAGTGCTTAGTCAGAATACATTAGCCAGTTTCGTTATCGAATATATCGTCTATATGTATGGGATTTGACAAAACGCCTGGCATCAAAATGCGTTATAATGAAATTCCATATTATAGTTTTGATATCTAACTTCGCTATCAAATCTGATGAATGCAATTTGGTTACAGGCCTGGATATGAGCTGGTTACTTTGATAACAATAAAACAATAAACATTCATAAAAACTTCTTACTAGGTAGTTAAAATAAGAAACGCTCAGTTTCTGAAATACAGAGTTTTTGTTACATTTTTAACTCTAACCCGGCCACTCTCGATGGGTACAATTCAAACTAATGCGCCGTCTAATTTCCACTCGGATGGTTTTGTTTCTATATTGTTTTAAACGCCACTAAAAAGGGTACACGAAAGTACTGGCGGGAGAAAATTAAAACAATTACGCATAATGTTTTGGAAGGGTTCTACATCCATTAGACGTTCCGGTCGCCGTAGATAATGCCATCGGGTTATTGTTCACGGCAACAATGGCAGCACTTACACGGACGCTCTTATCTCCTCGACCACGTCGTTTGTACTGACACGGCCCACCTCCAAGATAGGGATGTCAGAAACACATTGTGTTATCATTTATTTTTTTAAATACCGCGAGGTACGGATGTTCCATGATATCATCTAAAATAGGGTTGTCAAAACATTTTAAAGTATTCCGAATTTTTCTTGTTTTCAGTACAAGCGATTTTTTTGTTAGATAAGAGCTCTAAGAAAAACATTGAAATATAGATAAAAATACTGGTTTTTATTTATTTCCTCGTTGAAAAAAATATAACACACAATATTCATTGTCTATTTAGGAAATAAGATATAATTTTGCTATTATATTTTTTAACCTGTTGAGTGATCGTCTTTAGAACAAATATAAAAATCGTGTAATAATAGAGAATAATAGTCTTTGTCTTAAGTACGTACGTACGTAAAACGTTAATTCTATTACACTGCTATAAAGCATTTGGGAATGCTTTATAGCAGCTGTAATTGATGCTTGATTGAATGCTTGATGAACTGCATATTTCCAATTTCATGTCGAACGTGTAAAAGTGCTAACCAAGTTTATTATGTTTTATTAGTAAAAAGTTTAATAGCATAAGAGAAACTTAAAAAACAACATTATGAGATTAAACGAGAAAAGCGAGAAATTGAAAAGTTAGAGCGTGGCATGAAGTTCACAGGTTCCGCCGGAGGAAACTGTAAAATTAATGAAATACCAACTTTATGGGTACTAACAAAATAATAAAGTAGAACCAATGTTTTGTAGCACGAACTATAAGCGACTTAATTAGGCACATTAATATGTATTCACGGTACCTAGTATACTTACAAAGGAGTCTTCATATTTTATGAGTATCAAAATACACTCAGATGCATTCAACTTATATTTTTGATAGATACAACATGAGTTTGAGTATCTATCAATAATCTTAAATCTTAATATTATAATATAGATAACGCATCAAGGCTGTCACAGACAGAGCAGGTAATGTAAAGATGTATATTATAGCACGATACATCTCGATACATCTTTCTATAGAAATCGTCAGGAGACCACACAACAACAGCTATAATGTATATTTTTACATTATAGCTGTTGTGTACGATTTCTATAGAAAGTGTATCGTGCTATAATATACATCTTTACATTACCTGCTCTGTCTGTGACAGCCTTTATTCTATTCAGTTTTGTGGTAACAGAGTTGCTGCTACCACAAAACTAAATAAATGACATGTAAATGAATAAAAAAATCGGCCAAGTGCATGTCGGACTCGCGCCCTAAGGGTTCCGTACCGTTATTGAGCGAAAGTTGGCAAAAAGTGTTTTTTTATGGGAGCCACCCTTAATTTTTTTGAAATGAAAACTTCTTCAGCGGCGTTGAGCACTTTTGTGGGATGGGTAAAAACTGTGAAACTTGCGTCAGATTTTCGTGTGGATCGAAAAACCATAGAAAAAGCGTAAGACGGTTGGAGAGTAGTCTTTTGTGTCGAACTCGAACTCGAACGAAATATACAGTCGGGGAAATGAGTTGTTTAGCAGAAATGTACAGTCGGGGAAAATTGTGCTTAGCAGAAATGTACAGTCGGGGAAATGAGTTGTTTGGCAGAAATGTACAGTCGGGGAAAATTGTGCTAAGCACATATGTACAGTCGGGGAAATGAGTTGTTTAGCAGAAATGTACAGTCGGGGAAAATTGTGCTAAGCAGAAATGTACAGTCGGGGAAATGAGTTGTTTAGCAGAAATGTACAGTCGGGGAAATGAGTTGTTTAACAGAAATGTACAGTCAGGGAAATGAGTTGTTTAGCAGAAATGTACAGTCGGGGAAATGAGTTGTTTAGCAGAAATGTACAGTCGGAAAAAGGAGTTGTTTAGCAGAAATGTACAGTCGGGGAAAATTGTGCTAAGCAGAAATGTACAGTCGGGGAAATGCGTTGTTTAGCAGAAATGTACAGTCGGGGAAATGAGTTCTTTAGCAGACGCGCTGATTAAGGCCGCGTTCCACCTGCAAGACAACTGTCGCGAGAAGTGTTTGACAGTCTGACAGCAGTTTTTTTTCGATTGTCGATATTTTTAATCGATTGTAAGGGTTTCGATTAATTAATGAAAACGATCGTTTTTTTTATTTTTTTAAATCGATTTTCATAAAAAATGGGTTAAAAAAATAATGCACAACGTTAATAATCAAGTTTTCACTTCTGCCGGCACTCCCGGAGTGCAACCCGTCTTTTTTTTAAATTAATATAATTAAGAAATTTTGTGAGTATTTCAAGTGCCTACCTGCTACCATTATTGATTACGAGCAAAAAAGGCCGAAAAAATTACGTTTGTTGTATGGGAGCCCCCCTTAAATATCTATTTAATTTTTAGTATATTTTGTTGTTATAGCGGCAACAGAAATACACAATCTGTGAAAATTTAAAAGAAGTCTAGCTATAGCGGTTCTTGAGTAACAGCCTGGAGACAGACGGACAGACATTGAAGTGTCAGTAAATATAGGGTCCCGTTTTTACCCTTTGGGTACGGAACCCTAAAAAACGCTAAGATAATTAAAATTTGTAACGTCTTATGAAATCCGTAACTCAACAACCTTGAAGAATATAATTAGTACATTCTAATTAACCCTATATATTTATAAAACTGGGACAATCTCACAAAGACAATAAAAATACAACTATAAATAAATTAATTAATATATATAAACACTATTTATAAACTATTTATATTAACCCTTACATCACAATTGCATCCTAATTACACTATAAATAAGGAAACACGACTGAGTGGAAAAACACGGCCGACATAGATTAGGCCCCTCTATAATTATTTCGTGATCCAATACGCTTATATGTTTAGGTGACAGTTGAATAGACCTCTTGTGTGGATCGCTCGTGGCAGGGTTTGTCCATTAGTCTGATTACGGTCAAAATGCTCGCCCCAGGGGCTTTCGGCCCCCTGCCATTGAATAACAGTACGAGCTATTAAATGTCAATTGGAAACTTCTCGAATTATAACCTCGTTGAACTCACCCGCACGTGAAGTCATATAATCACATTATAAAATATTCATCCATCATTATTCCGGTGCCGATTTTAATTAACAACATAATTTATGGCTTCCAAACAAAGATCTCCTCTCATTCGGATTCGTATAGTTCGAAGGCTCGTATCGAATTTTTATGTCAGGTTCCGTTGTTGATATGCACGATCCTCAACCGGGTGGTGACATTTCTCCTCTTCTTTTTTCAACGTTTATAAACACAGTATCCTTAGTAATTTTATTATGCAATTTTCATCTCTACGCAGACGCCCTTCAAATTTATCGTCAATCTCATTGTCTTCGTGTGTCGTCATCACCTCGGAATCATCATTGATAATAATCTGTCCTGGCAACCGCAAGTCAACGAGGTAAGTAGAAAAGTATTCAACTCGTTACACATGCTTAGGCGCCTTCAGAACTTTTTACCCTTAAAAACTAAAATCTCCCTAGTTCAGTCACTCATTCTCCCTATCCTCGATTATGCTGACTCCTGGCCATTCAGCCGAAACTTTTTCGTTTTCGCTTCGTTATAGAATTGCCGATCAAAATGTATGGAATTGACATAAGACGAGTCGAACGTCAACGTCATATTAACGAACGCTTTTGTCAATTCCATACATTTTCATCGGCGATTCTATAATGAAGCGAAAACGAAAACATTTTGGCACACCCCCCTGTTACTTGGATGTTATCGAAGAGTTGCTAACGAAGTTAGAACGTTTGCAAAATCAGTGCATTCGTTTTATCTTTGGTTTAAAAAAGTATGATACGTGCTCATATGCTCAGCTCTTCGGTCACAGTTAAAGTGGCTCCCGATTCGCCTTCGGCGAAATATCCATATCCTCTCCCTCCTTTACAATATCCTTTATAATCCTTTGTTTCCCTCTTACCTCGTGGTCCGCTTTAACTTTTCTCGACCCTTAGACATCCCCTGTAGGCCTAATATGAGAACAAATCTTTCCCCCCCTCCCATCGCTCCAATTTCTTCTCCTACACCTTTACCGTTCATGCAGTTAGATTATGGAATTCCCTTCCCCACACCATTCATGATAGTCCCACAATCACTGTCTTTAAAAGACGCTTAAAGGAACACTACCTCATTACTGAATCCAGTTAAGATTATTATTAAATATACATATTATAGTATGCATCCATATAATGTTTAAGTATTTATAATTGGTATAAGTATGTTGATATAATATGTAATAAATCATAGTATAGTATTATTAGTATCTAAGTGTTGTAGTATAATAACATGATATAATTATTGTATTTTAATGTGGTAATTTAAATTCACAGATTAAGGCCGTCCCCAAAGCAAACGACCTTGGCCATACATTTGCCGCGTTGCCGAAATCGCGCCAGAACCCCATTATTTTTACTTAACTTAGTTCAAAATTGTCCTAAAAAAATTAAAACGGGGAATATGTAGTTTATGATATTGTCGATCTATTGGCGTGTGTTTCAAATAAAAGTAATTTGTAAATCCTAAGGAGATGCTGAATGTATGCTTGAATTTTGATAAATTGGTATTACTTTGGAAGCTGATGTCATGAGTATAATAAACAAAAATAGAAAATTTAAAATGGGGAAAGGAATGTTGATATACTTAAGATTATTGCTGTATTTTTACTATAGCTTTGTAGCTTTCAGATTATGAGTTTATAGGGCTTTAAATACGGTCAATTACGGAATCTCCGGAGGGAACGCCCTTAAGATTATATTATAATATAGTAGATTCAAATTATTCATCAATATTAATTATTATCTGTGCACGCCCTATCTGATGTTTCTGTTCAAATTTCTCTAAGTTTAGGACTGCTGGAAGAAATTTCTTTTAGAGATTAGCAGTACGTCCTGTTGTGTCGTCTTTCTAATATTAAGTTACTTTTTAATGGTTTTGTGTACAATAATGTGTAAACGAATAAATTAATAAATCCTAAAAGAGTTTTCACATAAAAAATACAATGTAAATACAAAACAAGATTTTTTGAGGTAGGCCCAACGGAACTCTAATAAAAAATATATGTGGCTCTATCTTTTGTCGCGAATTCTTCGAAACCCTCAGCTTGGACTTAGAGACAACAGATTCTAAGAATGTTTAAGGGTTAGTTGATTCTAAAAAATTTCTTTTTAAGTATTTTTAATAATATTTTCCGGACCAGAGTTGGTGCGCTCAGCTCATTTAATTGTACTTGTTTCAATCAATGTCATAACTATAGTATTGTTTGTTTATTCATATATAATTATATAAAAATGTGAAGTAATCCACGCAGCGAACATACAACAGCATAGAAATAATTATACCTACATCTATGCGAGTAAAACCACGAGTTGCAAATTATTTCTTCCATTCATATACAACAGAGTAATTTCGCGCTAGCCAACCATGTCGTTGAAATGTAAATCAGTATAATTAAGTCTTTGAAGTGAGAGGACTTGTCTTTCGCTTCTGACACTTAAAACTAGACAGCTTAGCAAATTTATCCATAGTTAAATCCGCCCTAGTTACCTTTAATGAAATGTTGGCAACGAGGCAAAGTATAATCGATTGTACACTTTAGCGCCGTAAATTGTTTATGTTCGAGTAAAAATCTTAATCACTTACTCCTCCTTAATAAATCCCTAAGAACCGCCTATTGATTTTATTAAAAAATATGACAACATCGTTGTTAAATGTTAAATATACTTATATATGATTTAGAAAAAATTGTACGTCATATAAACTCATCGCGCAATAAACATGACGTTACGTTAAATATATATTATTTTTTATTAAACCATATTTTCAGGAAACATAAAGAATGCTCCTTGATAATTCAACCATTTTTGCCGAACAAAAACCGTACAAAATACGCGTAACGATAGGAGGCTTTTCGCCATAAAAGCCTACACGCCAAAAGGATTAACAAGGCTCACGACTGCGTTTTAGTGCCGCGGCCGGACAAAAATGTAAACGCCAGACGACAATCCAATTATGTATTCCCAATACGGAGGTGTATCGCTAAGTGCACAAATGTTGCTTGAAAGCTTCCAATAAATTGTAACCGAGAAGCAAAAGTGGTATATGCAATAAGCGTAAGTGATATTACGTATAGGATTATTGTTATTGACTCGCTTTTATATAGAAAAACAAGTGGAGGACTGGGTCTAATATTATAACACAAAATAATATCATGATAATGACAATATAATATACCCAATTTACTGAAAAACAGTTGATATTAAGACAAGATAAACCCAGTTACGTAAATGAAATTCAATACTTCTGTTGTTTTAAACAAACAATGTTATCGTTTGACACGTGAAATTGTGATATTGAAATAGTCCAACTTTTCATTACTGAGCGCAGAGAAGTAAAATTTTGTTCGATATGGATATACTAGAGTTCATAAGGAGCTGGAGAAAAACGAGCACCATTACTCATGGGCGGGTGCCTCGAGCACATTCTTTACTTACATACTTTTCGTTGTATATCGTTTTCATCTGACGTCAGACTTATACTGATGGCACTTGTTCTTAACTTATATAACGGAATATGTCTCTTGTTTAGCTTCAGTTGTATTAAATAAGTTTGTGACCGTCATATTGGTTTACATAGAAATCAACTTCACTCGGTTCTTGTTGGGTCTCTTTGTTTGAGTTTTACTACAATTATTATACATCTGTAGTGATGTATATTATTTTATGAGTGTATTTTGCCTCTATCGAGAGTCGCGACTCAACAGTTTTAAGCCAAAATGTTGTTTTTTCATTTTGTTTTCGTGATTCATGTTTAAGCATAACACACGAAGAAGCCCACGCTCGTCGTGTCTCAATTTAGCATTTGCCTTTAAAAGTGGTTATAAATTACTCTATATCTAAACGTGATCTAAGCTTGTAATTATATTAGGTTATAATAAAAGATTATAATAATCTTTAAATACAAAATTAATAGGTAATCCAAAATATTTTACTTATTTTGCTATAAGCACCTACCAAAAATTTTAATATTAAATATTAAAGTCGATGATGTGGGTAACTAATAATTTGAAATTTGATTTCTTCGCATAATTTGACCTTACCTTTGATTGACCCGGCCTTAAAACCGGGAAAATGATTGGATTTTATGTATAGCTAGATGATGAAAAATAATTGAACAAACCTTCCTCTCAATTATCAAAATTATTCTGTTCAAATTACGTTGCAAAAAAGATGTTAGTTCTCCACTTACGTCTTCGATATTATTATCATTATTGATATTTTTAAACTAACAGGACAAAGTTCAGATCAATACTAATAGGAGTTTTGAAGCTAGCTTCATTAATTTAGTGAATGCCGAATATAGCTGCTGCAAACTATTATCACGTCAATTCTAATCACAGCTTGGCTAATGCAGTTTATAAACTATTGTAATCTATTTTAAACGGCTGCATAAAAAGTTCATAGTTTTTAATTAAATTTTAAAGACTATTTTTATCACAGTTCATTACCAATAATATTTTTAGTCCCATATCCTAGCATACGCCTAGACAATTACGGTCTTAACTCTTACCACAAAAGATCTAAACATCTATTGAACAGTTGTTTTGAGACAATATTATTATATACTATTGTTTTTCTAACCAACTGTTCAACAGGTGTTTAAAATATTATCTTTTATAATAAGACCGTTAGAATTTATACTACAGATTGCTAAAGTTTATTTGTAACAGGGACCATACGTATTTCCGTGTCATAACCTATACTTTGCTATTTTTCGGGACTGAGAATATGTCGACCTATTATGTCATTAAAATAGGTTTAGCGGTATAAACCCAAAGATGTCACAGATATACAATTTTAGAAGAATCAAACAATACTTTCCCGCTAACACTACATGGATTAATATTTATATCTATTTCGGCTTGAGTCTAAATCCAGAAAATATCGATTATTTTAGTCGTTCATTAATATTCAGTAATGAACGGAGCCACCACTTGATTCAATTATCCAGAGCGCAGGCGGTGCAGAACATCACTTAACTTTTACCTCCTGCTTTTTGACGCGTTTTGGCCATTCTTTTTTGATTTTACCGTTTTAGCTATCATGCTAAGTACTCACATACGGTTTTACTCGATAGTTTTTCTCCAAATCGTGTAAAAATTATCGTGTGGACCGCGAAACTCACAGCTTGAAGGCTCGCGTCGAGCCGGCTCGATGGAATTAAGTAAATCTAATTTCTTTCGAACTTACTCGACGTGAGCCGCCGAGCTTTACTCAAACTCAAGCCATACTCAAACGTGTGAGTTTTGCGGTCCCCACGATGATTTTCACTCCATTTGGAGTAAAACTATCGAGTAATGCTGAATGTGTGGACGAAAGCCCGAGTCGTAGTATTTACTCTACGTGATTGCTCGATCGAGTAAAACTGTATGTGAGTACTTAGCATATAAAAATTAAAGCGCTTAAAAGCGCAAAATGAGTAAGACTTAATAAACTATTACTTTAACCAGAAACTAAATTATCTTCAAGTATTCGTAATAACGATCAATAAATCAAATTGGACTTAGTATAAATTTTGTCTAAGCAGATTACAAGTATTACTCGACAGGAAAATATAAAAGCAATTTCCTATTCAAAATGGAAAAATTGATTATCAATCGCACACACGCAGATTATCATGAAATATTTTGCAATCACATCACGGACAAAGTAAGCGATACGATTCTAGCGCGAACTCTATGAATAAAATTATCATTTTGCGGAATTGATTCCGAAGGATAGTAAAATACTTGTATTATAAGCACTTAGAATCTTTGCCAGGGTAACTTGGCTTCATTTTGTTTGTAATATTACTTTGCTTATAAAGTTTTTGATGATTACGTACGTACGTTTTGACGATTATTACGCGTATGATTGTTTTTAGGGTTCCGTACCCAAAGGGTAAAAACGGGACCCTATTACTAAGACTTTGTTGTCTGTCTATCTGTCCGTCTGTCTGTCTGTCTGTCTGTCTGTCTCTCTGTCGCCAGGCTGTATGATGTATCTCAAGAACCGCTATAGCTAGACTTCTGAAATTTTCACAGATTATGTATATCTGTTGCCGCTATAACAACAAATATTAAAAACAAAATAATATTAATATTTAAGGGGGGCTCCCATACAATAAACATGATTTTTTTAGCCTTTTTTGCTCGATATCAATAATGACCACTGGTAGGCACTTGAAATTTTCACAATGGCCTTAAATATATGTGAACTTTAATAATTAATAATAAAATTTAAATAAAATATGAAATTTTAAGGGGGGCTCCCATACAAAAAACACCATTTTTGGCCTATTTTTGCTCTATAACGGTACGGATAACGGAACCCTTCGTGCGCGAGTTCGACTCGCACTTGGCCAATTATTTTAATCTACTCACGTAATCAAAACATTAATTTCTATTATCCTTCAGCTATTATGTAAAAAGTAATCCGAAGTTCACCGATGTAGTTAACAAGTTCTATTTTCAATCAAATATTTAAAAAGTTCATTACTGTGTTACCTGACTCGATTCGCAGAACCCACTCCGAAATATCGTTTGCTCTACGAAAAACTTCGTTAGTTACGTTCGCTCGAGAAAAGCCAATCAGTATGTAAATGCTTATCAGAACTTATAGGGAAAAGCTAATTTTTAAAATGATTATCTAACTTTTCCAGTAACCCTTTAAAAGTTCTGATTAGATCAATTATGCTGCTAACTAATTTAGATACTGTTTAATAATGATTTTGATAAAACGAAAGATCAAAAGCTTTTTTATAAAGTTAGGGTTTCAAATTTTCTAATCAACATAGAACTGCTTATGTTTTCTGTTATAAATACGTATTTTGTCAATACTAAGCAGAAATAAAAACTTCACCCGCAAAATAATATGCAAAATGACTTATTATAACCGACTGTAAAGGATAACAATCATAATCTAATCAACTTTACTGTGCTTTTCATTAAATGATTGTACAATGTGTGAATTAAAAAAACTTCCAAAGTTACGTCAAGAGTTTTCAAAAATAATTTTCAAAGCTATCGAAATCCCGATCGTCATACGGAAGGATTGGCGGTGAAATCGCGTAGCAGAGGCTTAAATATTGCCTTCATATTTCAGTGTCAGCCCGAATAACTTCCTAACATTGTACTTCAACTTTATAATATGAGCAAATCCGTCACTCATATACCAACAAAGATTTTTCTTCCTGTTTTTTCGACTGAACTCTACCATTAATCACTATAAAGTAATTGTACGAGTGTGCCAGTTACACCGCTTTATACTTTCATTTCGCTCTCTGGTAACTCTGATATCATACTAATTAATAATAATTGTTGTTACATGGTTTAAAAAAAAAACTTTTAAGCTAGTAAGTATCAAAAAAACTAGAGATCGCCCAATGGTCGAAATGCGACTCTAAATTTAATTATAAGTTTCAACGCTATTAATATTCTATTATCAAAATATTGACTTTCTTCTTCTTCTACTTCGCGGCCCGCGAACGTCTTACTTGCGGCCCGCAAATGTTTTATATAAGTTATAGTAATTTAGTATCAAAAACAATGATTTCTAATACCGCCAGTAATTATTGCCCCTTAAAAACGTAGCTGTTTGTGTTATTTTGTCATAAAAACTTATTTCCCCTCATTGTGCGTTTATAGCAGCCCATTCTAGGGTTAATACGACCACAGACACGAGTATGAGGCCTGCCTTTGTTTTGCCACCTTATGGCTGTTGCCTACCAAAAGGTTGCCGACCGCTGTTTGAGATTAGATATTTTATTCTTTATTGCTCTGAAGTAGTAATTTGGAGGAGAACCTTATAAAATATTTACTTGAATAATTTTTCACGACGGCTAAAGGAATATCTAACCGAAGCTAAGTCAAGAATTCAGTAAAGAATAATAATTAATATTCGAGATGTCTTTTATACCTTTAATGCCTCCAGGACCGACGCAAATGCCTTCATAATGAAGGTGTGTTACGGCCTTTTTGTAAATTCAAACTTGACGCCAGTGCAGCCTGGCGCGGTGCGCCCAAAATGAAATATTACGGTAAAAATTCAAACTGAGCTAAACCGGCAGCTTAATAAAGTTTACAATTTCGTGTAGCTATTAATACCAATTTTAATACGTTTGAAAATAATGTTTGTAGTTTGTTAATTGAAAATCAAACTTTTGATAGCGGTAAATAATTGATTTTGTTTTTGTAATAATTTTATATTTTAACTTAAGTTTGTAGATTGTAGGTACGTCGCGTCATGATGTTTTAGGATATTATAATAAAAATGTCATAAAATATGTGTATTATCTTACAATACATATTATAGAAGATGACTGAAATGCATTATACAAATTACTACTGAATCAATAGAACTCTAATTCAATGCTCAGTCTCCGAAATACCTATCCACAACATCTATCTACAACATTCAAGTTTCTAGAACATTCCCCTTCGGTAATCTGCCTCATAATAATGAAGACGTGAGTGGAAGAATCGAACAAGTAACATTTCGTAACATGCGGACAATAACTCATTTTTTCCCTAATTACTTTAATAAAACTTGTAAGTTATCTACTTCATAACCTAGCTAATATAATCCATAATATAATCCATAGTTTTTCTATTTCAAATATTTTTTCCGGCCCTAAAGCCTCCATTTAAGCAAAAAAAACGGGAAGTTTTTTCATGTTACTTACCTTATTCTTGTTGTTTACATATCTACAATTTCTGTAATCCTATAGCAATTGTGAATTTAAATTAATTATCGTCAGTTCATTTCACGTTTAATACAATATAATACAATTGGAACATATTTTGTCTCAAATCTATCTGAAATCTGTTAAAACAACTGTTAAGTGCTTGGTATGGGACCTCTTACCAGTGATCATGCTAGTAAAATCACGTGCAAAAGCAAACATAATATTATTTCAGGGCATATTTTAGCGTAGCTTTGATATCGTAGTATAAGGTATAATGAGATTAAATCGTCGTTATTGTACAAAAAAAATCTGAAAATAAAAATTAAAAGAAAGCAAAGCGTACAAAAATTTCAAGATTAATTAACTGGTAAACTCTTCCCATTGCGTCGCATCGCAAAAATATAATGAATGACGGGACTTACATCTAAAGTTAACAACGAGATCCCCGACAAATAGGGCAGCGAGATAAGACACTCGGTTTATATTCGAGTACTTTCATTGTTACAGAACAAAGGAGCATCGTCGAGGAGCGCGTTTTGTGTGAAATGGCAAACAAATTACCACAAGAATAAAGTAGGGATGCACCGTATAGACGTCGAGAGTCCTTAACATTTCGTCAACGTTAGATCAACTTGTTCAATTATATATTAATTGTTCTGTTTTTGCGGTTTCGCCGAATATGGCTTTGTTTTTCATGCAATATTCTACATGATTAACTATTTCGTTCATTTGTAAAAATATAATCGACTAAGTACTTAAGTAATTTATACATTTCTGTTACAAAATATACTCCAGGTTCCACTATTGGTTCTACAACTACGTAGTCAGTGTCAAGTATTTGGTGGCCTGAGAGTGTCTCAACTCTCAAATCTCCATTAAAAGAAGTGAAGCAAAGCGCAAGGGCTAGTTCAGGTTACCAGACTGGCTATTGAGCCTATTCTCCAACATGTTTTGTCCATTTTGTTTTGAGGGTTCCGTAGTCAACAAGGAACCCGTATAGTTTCGATCTGTCCGTCCGTCTCTCTGTCTGTATATATGTCCGCGGTTTTGCTCAGATACTATTACGACCTACAAAGCTGTAATTCAGCATGAATACACGTATAATGGTGCCAACAAAATGGTATACAAAATCTTATAAAATTTTTATGGGAACTCCCTTGAACACCAAGCGGGGATGATTTTTTTTCGCGCCCATGGCCCACCACACCATGTGGGCTATTATAGTTGGAAGACTTCATAAGTTATTGAGTAATAGTCGATCAACTATAAAAAATGTATTCAGCGAAGTATAAAGGAACTTTTAGTTTAAATTCCTTTCAACGTAACTGTAATGATGTTGTTAGTAGTGTAAAACACGTTATAAATGTCCTGTCATTGACCAATAAAAATTAGCAGTACTACGTAACCCTATATTACGCGTGGCCCGACGAGCACTTCGCCGGTTTTTAAAATAATGTTATTAAAATTATGCCGGTTGGGTAGTCGGTAAATACATTCCCAATCATAAAATTCTTTTGATATCTCATCTTAAAAAACTGTAATGAAAAGAATTAGCTTTTTATTTTCTTCAAAAGCCTTTTTAGACAAAATTTCTATTTTATCAAAAGTAATATGGCTATCAAATTCAATGGCTCAATGATCATAAAAACCTCTGAGAGTTTCTTATCAATTTAAAAGTAAAATATTTGACCAAAAGGGTTATTCGGCGAAGTTAAGAGTTGGAATCGATATTAAATTGACACCGTAAAGTTGAAATTGGTCTCGCGATCACATTGCCGCTTGAAGCGAATTGTGAAAGTTAAAAAAGCTTAAATTTAGTTTTATCAAACATTTCGACCGAAAATTATGCGGCGATTAAAACATAAGAATCTAATACTGATAAAAAAGTTTTGGAGTTTATTGACGGACAGTACCAGTTGAGTTTTTTGGCCCAAAAATCCCGCAATGTATTGTGAGTCTAGGGATTGCAATCCGAAATGATATTTAATTTTACTTGTAAGACTAAATAATATTATTTTTAATGAAAATTTTATCCTTCGTAGTAATAAAAAGCTACCACCATTAATTAATATCATATTGTAAGATTAACATATGCTTTCTATTAAGTAGAAACCTACCATCAATAAGTCTCTGTAGACAATTTAAGGTAAGGTTTAAGATAGTCTTATCAATGATTACCACTTCTCATAATCGTCGGTCGTGGTTGGAGACTTTTTGTAAAAGTTTGTTCGATAAAGACAAATGTGATAATTTTAATTCAATGTATTAATTTAATTCAATGTATTATTAATATATATATATATTTCACTTTATAATGTTATATGTAATATTTTACGAATGTGTAACATAATATATTATATTCACAGCACATTCAATGTTTTTAATAATAGACAAAGCAGTTTCACTCGGATTTTATTGCAATATCGAATATACTTTGGTCAATCGGAGCCCATTGTGGGATTTCGACGTTTTTCGATAAAGCTCGAAGCGTACATTTTGCTTCTATTGTAGTGAACGCTTTCAATATGTACGGAGGATACGCATATAGGGCCACTTATACAGCGGCCTCGATGAAATACGAAATATTATGGACTTATTTTTAGCTTTCAATATTTTTTCGTCTATGAATACTTTTATTAAGGAATATGGATTGGGTTTGAGAAAAGAAAAATAAGACTTTTGTAGACCGAAAAGCCAATGATAATATTTGTTAGATTATTATTAGTCTGTCAATGTCTTTTGTGACTATTTTTTTAACTAAGATTTAAACACCCGTTGAACAATTGATTAGAGAAAAATTCAGTACAAAATGGTCTCAAAACAACTGATATTCAACAGATGTTTAATCTTTTGTGGTGAGACCGATGGAGTTTCAGCGTTGTTTTAATACCTCGATCGTGGGAATCGTAGACATAATAGATTTTCAATTGTACCTGGGTGCCGCTTGGAATTTGATGGGTTAAGAACGGAAAGCATATTATGCTACTATTACATTCACCATCATCATCATCATCGTTACTACTAAGTACTACTACTAGAAGTCCAGGGAAGGTTTATATTAGGGGGGAAGTGATACGAAGTTCACCGGGTCATGTTATAAAATAATATTGTCGGGTCGAATTTAGTATTTTACTATTTGAGAATTATACACCTTCACTTCTGTAATGTAACGAAATAACACATTTTGGTCGAAGGGTAATAAAAATTAAATTGTTTTAAAACACTCACACGTTCGCACTCTAGATATTATCAGTTCAAATGCAGTGTAAAACCTGATAAATGCATAATATTATTACCATTATTACATTAACATTTGACATTCTAGTCACTTCTTCCAGATGCATCAATCGTCAAGTCGAATCGGCTGCATGGATCGATAGTCAATTTCTATAGTCGCGTTTTCCATTACCTCCTGTTTATGTAACCCTGGTGGAGATCGCGTGCCGGCGGAGATTTACAACTCAATCCGACAATCAGTGAAACGCTTAACTAGGCGATAAGGTGTTGGCGAATGATTGCGTCCGTTTATTTGAAGATAGCTGCTGATATTTTCGACACGATACAACATTAAGTGCTTAATTTATGTGAGCGATACTTCTTCGAAACCGCCTAATGTTGAAGGCTTTTTTAGCTTGTATTTTCTGTTGATATTTCAAAACTAGATTCTTGGGTAGGTTTTTGATTAAAAAAGAGCTACTTAATATAGCATAGTACTGCAGGATACGTAATACGTATCGGACATTGGTCTATTATATTCAATTAAACACGATTGGTAAATGTATGTTATTGCGACTGTCTTACATTTATTTTATTTAATACATAAAACTTGTTTGTTAATTGTCGCACTTACTCCTTTCTCAGGGTTCAAAGTTCTAGTAGTAAGTTCTAGTTCTATATAATATATTATGTAAGTATGTAAAGTAAGTATCAAACATTAAAATGAATTGGACTATAATATTGATAGTATATTCGACCATCAACATTTTTTGTAAATTCATTCTCGCGATCCTAAAAACCAATTCAACATTGTTATATAACTGTATTTTAATAACTGATAATAAATGCAAAACTGAAGAAAGAACTCGTGTATTTATATAGTAAAAGTATTTTATCACAGTAAATAAAGCTTAAAATTGTACGGTGAGGGAAAATTGTAGTCGTAAATTGTTAGTTTGTTCTTGACAAGTTTTGTGTGCCAACAGGCGTGTAACGCGTCCGTAATGGCCTCCCATTCGCTAGATCACCCCATTCCGCCAAAAATATACACTTATAAGCCATAATAATACTTACAATTATACTCGTTTTAGAGCAAAAAATAACTGGTTCCTTTAATAAACACTTTGGAGTTGTTTGCTAATAAAAGGGAAATTAACTTACCATTGGCAGTAATACTATCATCAGCACCTTCGATTTTTGTTTGAAAGCTATATTAATGTTAATAATAATAATAGGACTCTATTTATGGAGCCAATAAATAGGCGATTCGCCGTATAATTTAAAACGATACTAGCAATTTAATACTTCATAGGAAACCACCAAACGATATCTCCTAAAAAAAATTATCAAGTTTTCTGTTTTCCTTACAAACTATAAGTACAATTTTATTTAAATCTATAATGTCACCTTACAATTTAGGAAAACTGCAGTATTCGGATAAGCTTGAGGGAAACGTTATACGGCAGCTTCAGGTCCGGCAGGTCCGGCTATTCTCCGCCACATTAGCCGCACCGCACTCCGGACCTATTTGCCGGAGATCAGATTAATGCCACTCCTCCCCCGGCCGTTTGGCAAGCCATATTTTGTGCTGCAAGTATACCGTAAAACATAAATTTAAATTCATACATAAATTGACTGAGTAAACATTCATAAAGGCTCACAAAGGTAAAGGTGACTTAGGAATTTATTTACCTAAAACATCATAATAAATAACGTAATAAGAGTTGAAACAAACAAAAGAGTTTTTGTTTCTGTATTTATGTTGTAATAAATACAGTAGTAATCATATTTCACCGTATCCATAGAGGGCAATAGCGTCATTCGCGACATTCATCTGCCGTACAGCAGTCAGGTGAACAAAACAAACGGGCAATAGAATAGATTTCCCATGGGCGCTGTATATTATGACTTTCCATAGCTGAATATTCCACGCGCCTGTATGACCGACCATTATCTGTTACTTGCGCTTTATTTATTCTAGCACGGGGGAATCCTGAAACTCTGATTACGTTCAGATTGCTTTTCCGTGTTAATTACGCCACGAAATTTCTGCTTTCAAATGACATTTGAATACTTTACGGCAGAGGTTTTGCGGGAGTAAAAATAAGTGCAACATTTACTACTGCTCGCTTTGTTTGCTGCTAATGGGTTTTGAGTAACATGCTATGATACTCGTTTATTTACGTCATAATAATTGCGCTTATATTTTATAACATTTTATTATTATGATTAAATAAACTGAGACTTACTCAGTTTATTTACTTACAATACTTATTAAAATGAAACTTATTTTAAATATAAGGTAAATAGTATCAAATCTTTTCTATAATGGTACGACATAATAATATTATATAATATACGAGCTATTGCCCGCGGCTTCGCTCGCGTTAAGAAGTATTATTATAATATATACACACTTTCATCGCCTATTTTAACGCCTTGGGGTTGGAATTTATCAACATCCTTTCTTAGCGAATGCCTACGTCATAACATCTATCTGCGTGCAAAATTTCAACCCGACCCATCCAGTGGTTTGGGCTGTGCGTCGATAGATCACCATGTCAATCAGCACCTTTGAGTTTTATAAATATGGATTGTTTTCAATTTAGTAGTAAATTCATAAATCATAACAAGTGCCTATTTTT
Organism: Lysandra bellargus; assembly: GCA_905333045.1. Taxonomy (NCBI): domain Eukaryota; kingdom Metazoa; phylum Arthropoda; class Insecta; order Lepidoptera; family Lycaenidae; genus Lysandra; species Lysandra bellargus. The sequence continues at coordinate 9,279,556 of HG995326.1, forward strand.
AAATAACATACTGTAGTACATAATTGATAATTTTCATGGAATTTAAACTTTTATTTTTGTCTCTTTATCAAGGCAATTGAGAATTATCTATCTGTCCAGAAGACGAATATGTACTTTGTTAAGCTTTACAAAGTTAAAGAAAAATACAAAACAAAGGTATTTTCTCCTAATCTATAAAAGTTTAGCTCCTACAGTTTGCTTTCAGGCGTACTTTATTATTTACAATGATGACAAATACGGGTCACCAAAAAAGCGCACTGATGTTAACATTTCAAAGTGACCCTTATCAGTTTACTGACGCGCTGTCAGCTCGCCTGTCCATTAGCATGTTTTGTTCCACACAAAAAATATTGTCAAAATAGTCTGGACACTTTTTCTGGAAAGATCCAGAGGAGAAACGCCTGAGGCAGGTTTGTGGTACTACGAAACGCGCGTCTAATACAAAGTATTTACAAAAGTATTGTAATGGTTTCATAATATCAATCATAGTTAAAATATACAATATTACAATTATTTCCTTATTTTATCTTTTAAGACGTGTTTTCTATGCAAATAAATGAGAATATATTTTGTACTTTAATGTAGCCTCTTAAGATGTGGTGTTGAAACCAGGACCTAATATAAGATTATTATCTTACATAGGACCTATTCAATATAATTTTACCTATTACCTGGTAATAGGTTAGATTGCACAATTGAGCGCTCCTGTTATCTATCTGAGGTATTATGTCTATGCCTTGTCTAATTCGCTTCAATTAGTTCACAATACAGCGGGTGTTTCCTGTGCCAAATTCCTTGAACTTAAGTCGATTTATTTAAGAGCAATCAGTAATAAAAAATGCAATGTTCTCCCTCATTAAACACAGCACTAAGCTGATATTTCGACTCCGGGTATCAAAGGGACTATAGCGTTACAAGGAGAATGCAAAATGTTCAAAGCTCGCTAATTAAGGAAGCTACAAAGCTTCTTATTTATTATTTATGAAGGGTCAAATATTATGTTATGCTAATATTAACGGTATCGCTTACGTTTGAGTTTCATGGTTCGGGTAATAGCTATAGGGTACTATTACGGAGTGGGTCAGGGGGAAGTTTTTAAAAAAAAACTTTTTACAGCTGAAAATTTATTTTAAATTGAAATAACACAAAAATGTGTTGTCGCGCCGAGGTTCAAAGCTACTCTAATTTATTTATTGCAAAATGAAAGAAAGGAAACGAAAAATGATGAATCTATGAAATATTGCAGAAGCGTGAGACCGCATGCTCAGCTTTTCACCTTGAATAGGATAACCGTGGAAATGATATCATAACAGCCCCCCGGATAAGATGGAGCAACATCCCTTAAGGAGATGCGAAATCTAAAAGTTAAGTATTAAAATTTTCCAGAGCTTTGAACTTCGCTGCCACATTACAAACTAATGGAGGAAATAAAAGAAAATGAAAATAAAACTTAAATGTAATTTAAACTATTTCTAGTTTATTTAAAAGTTAAAGAAAAACTTAAAATTATTACTAGGCTCATTTAACTGAATATTACATGGTTTTTGAATTAGTGTTAGCTAAAATATTTCTTTTACATGGAATAGGAGTATTCTTTAATTCTATTTCTTCAGTTGATATAAATTCATCATCATTACCTCTGATACTAATGGAGTGTGAAACTGATTTGTCCTCTGACCTTCTATTATTACATTGGTTAAATATTTTTATGCAACATGCTGATGATGATGGCCTAGATAAGAAATTTCTTTTACATCTGCATAGAAAATAAACAAACATTACGAAACTTATAATATAACCTGTCATTAAATAATGAACGGCATAAGTGCTAAAATGAGAAGGATTTTGGATTTTGTTAAGTTCTTTTTCTAAAGAATCTAAATTTATACTAGCATGTAACAACGAGTCTAAATTATTAATATGATCTATTTTTGACAAATGGATTTGAGACAAAGTCTTATTTATTTTATTTCTTTCGCAACAATCGTCTTGAAGTATATTAAAATTGGATATTACATTACTTATATTGTCATTCGTATAAACAAGGTCAGAAGGTGTAAACTGTAAGGTTTTATAAAAGCCTTTGCAATGCCTAGGTAAAGTAAAAACACCTGTACCAAACAAGATAACTTCGTGGGTCGTCAGATCGTCATTACAGCTGACGTGGCATTTGCCCGGTTCGGACTGAACATAATATATCCATCTGTTATTACTCAATTTGTGAAAAAGATCTACAGATCCATGAATTAATCTTGTCTGGCAAGAGGAAGGAATCTTACCAACTACTTCACTTAAAATAACGGTTTCACACGTGGGATTCGCGATCACCGAATATACGTTTTTCAACTCACAGATATAGCACTTTTCACTTATCACTTTACACTCGTCTAGTCTCGACAGTAGTGAGTAGAACATATGATCCTGAGTTATTGCAACATATGGGCTAGAGGGAGCAATAAGGATAAAGGTATCTGGGTGTTGGATATCATATGGAACTGGGAATGATATAACGTTGTACAAATTATATGTTTGCGGCAATACTAAAGGTATTTTAATTATTATTATAATCTTATTGGCATGAAAATAGCATATCAGATCGGAAATATCTACTAATTCATGTATATTCTGTAAGGACAACGTTACGGGTAAGTCAAAGTGCTTAGGTAAGTCATTTCGGTGTTTATCTAACTCGCTGAACAGCTGATGCGGACTGAGTACAGTCGGATGTAAAATATTTAATTTTGAAAATAATATGGCATTGTTAATGTCATCTATACTAAATGAAAGTGATAGTATAATAGAATCCAAAGCGTTAATAACAGAGTTCAACTGTGTTTTAATTACTAACTGATCATTGCTGTTTAAAATATCCTGCATTGATTTCTGAATTATATCCATATTCTTTATTAAAATATTCTCGTTTTCATTCACTTTATTTATAGAACTATTAAAGGAATTTATAGTCGATTTAACTACGTGTATATTGTCTTTCATTAACGCTACAAGTTGTTTTTCATCCGTCTGTACTTGGTTAATAGCATCAGAATATTTTATAGCATCCTCAGAATCTAAGGTGCCGAAAAATGTTTTTAAAATCGAGCCACCAAAATCGAACAGCCCTCGCTTAGAGCGACGATGAGGTTGCTCGTCATCTACTAAATAGGAGATAGAGGAAAACTTGTTGACGTTATTTAAATGTTGATTACGTAACGCGACTAAAGAGTTCCTACAGTCGATTCTGATTTGATTAAATTGGATAGAGCTACAAAGACTATTGACTCGTTCAAAAATGAACTCTACTTCATTAAGATTGGGTTTTACATGATCCACATTTAAATGCGTCACAATATTCCATTTAGTGCTAGTGAACTTAATATCTATAAGCTTATCAAAGTAAAGCCCTGGACTGTCACGTATGGGCGTGACGTACATACAGTGAGTCACCGGGACTATGCAGTACCTGTAAAGAGATATTATGACGTGTCACGTAACATCAGAAGCTAGTTTGATTTCGTCATAATGATGACGTACATGTTTCCTATTCATGAGCAGCGTAACTGAATGATTACCATTCATTTTAACAATCTTAAATGGACCTTTCCATACGGGTGATAAGGCCTTGTTTTGCTTGTGATGACATTTTACATAAACCATGTCACCGACATTATACGTCACCGGTTTAGAGTGACTATCATAGTATTTCTTAGACTTTTCTTTAGAGGATTCGATATTTTGAAGAGCCTTCTGCCTACTATAGTATAACCGATGATTAACCGCTCGTATATAATCAGTATAAGTGTTATTTTCTAATGTATCTATAGATTTAGGAATATAAGGTTTAAAGCCGAATAGGAGTTCAAACGGCGGAAAGCCTGTGGTGGTATGAGTATTAGAGTTATACGAGAACATTGCAGTATTTATATATAAGTCCCAGGTATTAGCGTTCTCATTGACAAACGGACGTAAATATTCTTTAAGCGTCGAATGGCTTCTTTCCAGAGCTCCACAAGTTTGTGGATGATGAGGGGAAGCAAATATATGTTTTATCCCGAATAATGTACTTAATTGACGTAAAACTTCGGAGCTAAAATTTGTACCTTGATCCGTTACTATAAATTTTGGAATACCTACGTGAGATATAAAATGAATTAATTTCTTGGCAGTTTCTTCCGCCGAGCAGGTCTGTAACGGATAGGCTTGAGAATATTTTGTTAAATCATCCTGTAACGTCAAAATAAACTTATATTTAAATTCATACGTCTCCGGAAGGGGACCTACTATATCTAGGTATACTTTCTCTATAGGCCTGGTCGCTGTACTCGTTATAATCATAGGAGCGCGATTAGTCTGACGAAGAGGCTTATTAATCTGACACGATCTGCAATTTTTGACGTAATCCTCTACATCTTGACGCATAGATTTCCACCAATACATGGACTTAATTCTCTCGAACATACGCGTTATACCAGGGTGACCCGCGGATGGAGAGTCATGATGGTCTTTGAGAATTTGTTTTATTTCTTCCGGAGTAGGGAAAAGAATAGAATTTTTGTATATATTTATTTTTATACCCGTATTATGAAAAACAAAAGCTAAAATATTATTAATTTTTGTATAGGACAATTTATTAAAAGGATCAGAAAAATCCGATATAGCGAACTCCTTCTCTTCCATGTACCAATATTTTATCATATCACGATAGGCAAGTAGTAAATTAAATATGTCTTTATAAGACATTTCATCATAATGATGAACACGCGTAAAAAGATGAGTAAATAAGTGTTTATCGTTTGAAGTATTATAATAAGTATATAATTCTCTCTCTATATCTCTTATATTAGGTTCGCTCGTGGATAGTTCTATAATTTCGGAACAGTAGGGCACTGACTCATCCAAATCTATGGAGGTCGGGTATGCTATCAATTTACATTTGGCTTTTAAAAGAGATTCATTATGCTCAACAATTACCGTATCATTACGATGACTAGGGTCTCTACTAATTTGTAAGAATTTATCGTAAGTCTCGCAGGTGGACGCCTCACAGGTTGGTGGCGGCGTCGGGTTACGCACCGGCGCGTGCGGCTGAGGTTCGGGTTCCGAACTGACGTTATCTGATATGTTTACTGGGAAGCGCGATAGTGCATCGGCATTGCAATTAAGTTTGCCTTGCTTATGAACTATTTCGTAATCATATTCTTCTAATTTTAAGCGCCAGCGAATAAGACGTGACCCCGGATCTTTCACATTGAATAGCCACACCAACGGCTTATGGTCTGTGACTATTTTAAATTTATGACCATATAAATAAGGACGGAAATTTTTGACGCCAAATAGGATAGCTAATAGCTCTTTCTCGGTTGTCGAGTAGTTACCCTCTGCTCTATTAAGGGTCCTAGATGCGTATGCGATAGGCCTGTCTTTTCCTATAGGACCTTGCGATAATATCGCCCCGACCGCATAATTTGAAGCATCGGTAGTAAGAACGAAGGGCTGACTAAAGTCAGGATATTGTAGGAGCGGAGCAGAAGTTAATTTAGCTTTTAATATATTAAATGCTTGCTCTTGCTCATTAGACCAGTGGAATGTAGCATCTTTTCTAAGAAGGGAAGTAAGAGGTTTTGTTAGTTTCGAAAAATTCTCTATGAAACGTCTGTAATATCCGACCAGCCCTAAAAACGACTTAATGTCCTTCGGATTTTTAGGAGTAGGGAAGCTGGTGACTGCCTTGACCTTGTCTGGATTTGGAGATACTCCTTTTTCAGTGATAATATGACCTAAATATGCTACCTCGCGGCGTAAGAACTCGCATTTATCTGGCTGTAACTTTAAATTGAATTTACGGAATCTATCAAAGACAAGTTTTAATTTTTCCATATGGGATTTTAAATCATGACTATAAATTATACAATCGTCCAAATATACGAAGCAATGAAGACCTTGAAGGCCAGATAAGACCAAATTCATAAGTTTTTGAAACGTCGCGGGCGCATTTTTTAGCCCAAAAGGCATACGATTAAATTCGTAATGTCCTGAGTAGTCTCCATTGGTGATTACTGTAAATGCTGACTTTTGGGAATCTTCACCATTTAGGCCTATTTGGTGAAACCCACTTACAAGGTCAAGGGTGGTAAAAAATTGAGAATGTCCTAATTGATCTAATATGTCATTAATTAAGGGTAAAGGATATATCTCAGTGACAGTGACGTCGTTGAGCTTCCGGTAATCAATTACCAAGCGCCACTTTTGTGCCCCCGAAGCGTCTTTTTTCTTGGGCACAATCCACACAGGAGCACTCCAAGGAGAATTAGATGGTCGGATAATATTCTGGTCTAACATACTTTTAATTTGTTTTCCTACTTCGGCCTTATGATACTCGGGAAAACGATACGACTTAGCGTGAATAGGGGCTGCATTCCCTGTATTAATTGAGTGTTCAATACCGTTAGTGCATGAGAGCGGGTCTCCTTCTAGATAAAATATATCAGAATAATCTGAACAACATTGTGATTAGTGCGTATTAAATCGATTACGCGTTGAGATCTCTCAAGAGAGGAAATATTAAGATTATTAATTTCATGAATATTCTGGGATTTATTTCTTTCAATAGCCTCATTATCTATAAACGACAATCGCACGCGGTAATCCTGAATCGTAATATCGGATTCAGTAGTATTAAGGACCGTGACATTTACTCGATTGTTTGGTTTAATATTTACTATACAATTAGCTATGTATACGCCTGCACTATAGACATGATCTAAAACGAGAGCTTCGCGTAAACCTTTTATTTCGGATGCATCATTCTTTATGCCGCATTCTATGACGGCTTCAGATCGAGCGGGGATGTTATAAGCCAATAAATTATAATGAATAGGTATGCGTCTCCCCAGAATAAATAGATAATTACTAGAATATTTAATATCGGCTTGTAGCGTCTTGAAAAAGTCGCTACCTAAAATACCATCATACTTAAACTGAATTTTGTCACTTACTGTATGAAATTTAAAAGAAAAATCGATATCTTTATAATTGAAATCAATATTCATTGACCCTAGCGTTTCATAATATGAATCATTATCGCTAAGACCCCTTAATTTAATTTTTTCATCTGATAAAATAGCTTTACGTTCAAAATTTGTTTGGCGTATAATACTTACGCAGGCGCCCGTGTCTAACAAAAAACAAAGAGGCTTCTGAGAGTAATTAGTTTTTAAGAATACATGAGGCAAAGATACTTTTGCATGTGAATTTAGCTCATAAATAGGAGTATTTTCCGTATTAGAAACATTGTTTTTATTTTTGTTATTCGAAGGAGTATCCGTCTGTACATGAACACTTTTACATGAACTCTTATAAGGAGTTTTATTTATAATAGGACTCAACGAATTAATGACTCTCGGCGGAGTGAGTTGAGTTTGACAAGAAACCATCCGTTTCGACAAAGGAGATCCCGAAGGTATCGGTCGATCACGGCTCAGCGAATCAAGGACTCCAGAGGGAGTTTGCTGAGGGTTTTTAATAACATCATTACGATGCGGGCAGTCATTACTGCTTTTATTAACGTGACAGGAGACCGTCCGAGTCGACAGGAGACATCTCGAAGATATCGGTCGAACGCGGCTCAGCGAATTAGAGACTCTAGAAGGAGTAGGCTGAGGGTCGTCACTAGAATTATTATTTAAGGAAATATGTTTTATCATATTTGTATTATTTGTGCCTGTCTTTTTATCGGGTGATCGGCGGCACGATGATGATACCCGATTATTCAGTTTAAATTTTCTGTTTCGAATGAATCTACCTCGCATTGTTCACAATTTTCATCACGCTCGTAACTAGCGGCGGGTGGCGACTCAGCAGTAACATGATGCTGGCTGGGAATATTATTATCGCGGGACGGACCCTGAGAATTCTGTTTCCGTCTAAAACATTGCGAAATGTCGTGCCCCGGTTTCTTACAATACCGGCAAAATATGACTTTAGAAACATTTTGATTTTGTGACATAGTGGAAGTCGAAGGATTCCGAGATGTGAATGGTCTTATTTTAATTTTACGCGGACAATCCTTTTCTGCATGTCCTGATCGGTTACACGACGAACATAATTTAATTGAATTTATTTTAGAAATATGGTTCTGTATCTTTTCTTCCTCGATAGCAATATTTACGGCATTATTGAGAGTTTTAGGCTGTCTATTACGGACTGCGCTACTAAGTGAAGGCCGAAGCCCTATGCAAAATGAAAATAAAGCTAGATCTTCCGTCATGGCGATACGCCCCGGAATTTCATTTTTTGAACAATTAGAATTAATTATTTCTGATTGTAGCGAAGTGAGACAAGTTTCAATGCGTAACGCATATTGTGCTACAGATTCATCTGAGGACTGTTTGCATGACTGTAATTCTAACAAAAGATGATTATGATGTTTTTTCTCTCCAAAATTTTGTTGAAGAAAATTCATTAAACTATCGAAATCCTCGAAAACTTTATTCGCACAAGCAATCTGAGCCTTACCACCCAATTTAGAAATTATATATTTAAGGAGTAAATTTCGCTGAATAGGGGATGCTAATTCTAGGGCATTTCGACAATTTGTCAGAAATGCTGTTAATGTATCACGCTCCCCATTATAACTATTAATAAAATCGCATAATATTTTGATAGGATATTGTTCCGTATTTACGGCCTCTACCTTAGTTTCCGGTTTATCTGATTTTACAGACATTTTATTGTTTATTAAAATTCACTAAGCACAATGACGAATAAAATAAAAATATTATTTAATTATTAAGTCAGATTTTAAGCTACAAAAATAAGATTTTAATTTTTTCCTTGATACGCGATTAAAGATAAAATAGAAATTTAATTAAAATTATACACAACGATATTTAATTAAAATTATTTTAAAATAATTAAATACTTGAGGAAATCTTGTGAGATTTTTTAGGAAGGAATTAGAGGATTGTTGCGCACAATATAAAAAATAATAATATGTTCGACTCACAGTACTGCTGCGAGAAGGAGAGTAGTGTCCATCGATGTTTCAGCGGCGCGGCGACGTCCCAGACCCACGGATGGCGGGCAGCTCGAGAAGACCAGGAGGCAGCTAGCAGCTGCGTGGCACCACCAGGTAGCGATCACGGAGAAGTTACGGCCCAACCGGCACGACGGCAGCAGCGACAGCGGCACAGGAAGAACGGCACAGGAACAACGGCACAGCGCGAACGGCGTGACAAAACGCCAGCGGCAGCACAGCGAGCCCGACGGAATACGCCCGGGTTTAGGAACTGGCTTGCTCTTAACGCTTAGAGCCGAAAATGTCCACGAATCGCGACGAGAAAACGCGCGGAATGATCAGCAGGCTCAGTCAGTCCGATCTGAGGCTTACTGTCGTGATCACAATCACCAACTTTTGAGTTTTTTCACCGAATTTTTTTTTTTTTAGTTCTGCACAAAATTACACTCGCGCCGTTTTTGAGATTGCCGAAATCGTGGCGGTTTCTCGAGCATCCCACTTCTGACACCACTATTACGGAGTGGGTCAGGGGGAAGTTTTTAAAAAAAAACTTTTTACAGCTGAAAATTTATTTTAAATTGAAATAACACAAAAATGTGTTGTCGCGCCGAGGTTCAAAGCTACTCTAATTTATTTATTGCAAAATGAAAGAAAGGAAACGAAAAATGATGAATCTATGAAATATTGCAGAAGCGTGAGACCGCATGCTCAGCTTTTCACCTTGAATAGGATAACCGTGGAAATGATATCATAACAGTACATTCATTGTAGTTAAGTTAGTTGTTACGAGATAATAGTTTATAGTAAGAGATTACACTGCGGTGCCCTGTAAACACGGGGATACTTAAATATAGTAGGTATTTTGTTTTCTTAATAGTTGACGTCACGCGAATTTTAATTGCGCATCATTGAAAATCAATAGCTATGTCTAGACTAGGCGCTTTCGTCTTCAATTTTCGTCATCTTCTTTCATTCAACTTTCATTTAAGCGCATTCAATAATTGAATGCGTCAACGAACGCAACGCCAACATTGTCATTTTAGAAGTTTTGGATACGGTCAGAGGGCATGCGTCGCGGGCATGCCTCACATTCGCTGTTGACTGCGCTATAACTCATGCCCTTGACGAACAGAAAAAAGCACAGTGTGGATAAAGCTTATGCGCGATCAGAAAAAAAACGCGCGTAGTTGCATGAGACTAAAGAAAAGACAAAGAATTAGGCATTATTAAGCGACGTTTAAGCGCTTTCTTGATGACGTCCTGGAAAATAATGTTTATGAAAACAAATTCTCCTAAAATTTACTATAATTGGAGTCATACAAACAAGACCTAATAATACTCAAAACATAAAAGCCTCAACTTGTTTGCTTAATATGATTTGACGTAACACAAACGCGTCTTTATTTGCGGTGTTCCCGTGAAAACTGTGGAACAATACAAACAATCCTAAAGATATTATTTCGAGCGTATTCGGTAGATTTACGTCCGATATACAAGCTGTGTTGGATTTGGCAAATGACAGACAAATTGGCGGGCTGCGAACGTGACGTGCGCCACAGTAACTAGGCCCCGGTGTGGAGGAAAGGCACGAATAAATCATATTATGTACGACGATAAATATTTCAACTCATACTTTTGGTCGGGGAATCTGAGAAAGCTGCGCTCGAATTGAAAAATGCAATTGTCAAAAATATGTGATTTAATAGCCCGCTCTCCGAGTTCAGGATTAGGGGATGTAGAGAGGATTTACGATTTAGTTTCAAATCAGTATGTCAGATTTTTTGTTGTGGCTGCGGAAAAATATAGTACACTATAATACTTTTAGTGATCAGTGTCTTTCGTTAACGCGTGTCTGTGTCTTTTCAGTTCCATACTTGTGTTTTTTTTAAAGAAATCTAGCATTAGCTATACCTTATGTTCCGAAAAAAACATAATTAGATAGTTCTCATCGCACAGAAAGAGATTCTCGTAATTCACGGATTTTTGTATTTAGGAAGTTACAAAAATAAACTATTCAACATTAATTTATCTAAAACCTTTTCTTTGATCGGTAACCGTTTCAAATGTTTTTCTTTTAATCAAACTAAAAGGCACCTTAATTTAAATCAAACAGAGTAATACTTTTTGTCAAATTACTTCTTTGTAAATCGGTCCTAAGGACCGCTTCCTTATATTAAAGAATTGTTTGTCTTTGTTTTCGTAAGATCGACAGCGAAGATATCAAAGTTAATTTATAATATATGAAGCTTAACGGGAATTCCTTATCAATCTCGAGTACTTTTGGTCTATTGTTCGGATAATCGATAACGGAACGAAATTCCATTAAGGGAATACCATCGAGAACGTATACAAAAAATCTACACAATTTTCGATTTTCATGCTTTCATTTATCCAAGAAGGAATTCCCCGGAGGCTTTTAATTAATTTTTTCGCTTTGACAGTTATTGATCGTTTAGAGTTTCAATAGGTGAGGCTCTGTTTATGTCGAATACTTAGCGGAGCTATAATAAATCACGGGAAAAGTGAAAGCGGCTTTTAAGCCTTTCATGGTCTATATATCATACGAATGAGGCTTCGTGGCACACCCGACTTGTACAGCGCCGGCTTTTAGCGACTTACATTGTTGCCCACTTTGAATCTATTTCACATCCGGCGAAACCAATCAATTGTAATCGTTTTTACTTTGTGTACTCCGCTTTTGTCCTGTCTCGGACTTTATGCTTAGAATTTAGATTTCTATTTGTGAAAATTATCATTGTGGCGATTAACAAACAACGTTTAATTTATGTATATCTCTAAAAAATTACAGTCATACTTAATGTCTGTCTGTCTGTGACCATTCACGCTTAAAGCACTAAGCTGGTTTTGATGAAATTTTCAATCGCTTCGTTTAAGGAGGGTCAATTCAGACCGTAACGCGACGCGTAGATGCATATTTTCTAACTTATGGATTTGACAAATTTGCAAGACGTCTGACGCATAAAGTATATTTACCTGTATGGTCTGACGTCTCACGCAATTAAAATCTGTCAATTCAGTACAAATTTAGAAATGCATCTACGCATCGCGTTGCGGTCTGAATTGATTATAGAATGTACAGTTCTCACGTTATAAGCGAATTTTGGCGCAACGAAGTCGCGGGCACCATCTAGTTCGAAATAAATCTTGAATATAAATTTTCTATTCACATCGCTTTCATTCCAACCCACCTTTATAAACCAACCAAGTATCTTATATCTTTAAACGAGCAATTCTTGTATATATATATATATATAATTGGAATCTCGGAATCGGCTCCAACGATTTTCATGAAATTTAGTATATAGGGGGTTTCAGGGGCGATAAATCGATCTAGCTAGGAATCATTTTCATAAAATGTCATTTTATGTGTGTTTTTTTTTTTATTTTTTGAATACCGAGCGAAGCTCGGTCATATAGCTAGTTTACATTAAAACCGCATTGCACACTACATATTAAAACAAAGTTGTTTAATACAGAGTCATCAAAGTTCAACAAAGTAAAGCGCAAATCTTGTAGCGCAGTCATAAATCAAAGTACCTTACACAAACTAAAGTAAAATAAACATCGTAGGAACTAATTAGTGTACAAAATTCATGTGGGACCGGCGCGGGCGGCCACGGCTGAAGTACAGTTTGATGTTGCGCTCACAAAATTAGCCAAGTTTAGGGGCGAAGTCGACCTCGCCTCTAACAAGTTAATTTAAACTGCCCGACTGATTTGCACCGAACCGTGACAATAACTCGTTTATTTATATTGAATTTACTATTAGTTTTACCGAATTTAATGCATTTTTTCTATATAATGGGATAACATTTTGTAGCTGGGAATAAAAGTTTAAAGAATGTGTTCGCTAGATTTTTAGTATGGACAATATTATATTATATTTTTATTAAATCAAGTATTTCCAGAAAGCCCATTAAATGGCCTTCTGTATATACAGCTAGAACGAAAACAGAACATTTTAGCATAATAATAATATTATATTTTTCTGAGCACGTTATACATGACAGGTATGAAAATGATATAGATAGGTAGGGTTCTATTTTAAACAAAATTTTTATATTTTTTGGAACTCTAAAAGCTAAGTAATGAAATTCATCTTCATTGCATTAAAATGCTTTTACGAATAATTGATTGATAGATCATATTGTTATTCATGCAGTTTTTTGATAAATTGCTTTTAAAACGTATAAAAATATTTTAAAATATTGCATAAAAGAGATAGCCGAGTGCATAAAGCACTCTGTATTAATAAGTAATAACGTTGTGAGGCTCAGAAATTATTTTTATTTTAAACGACATTAATATGACATTAATATTTTTACTTTAATTCAACAAGCCCCTTAAGAGCACCGGTGATCGCGACAGCAATAGAATACTATAGCATTTCCAAGAATCCCCAAATGGAGGATTAAGTGACATTTCAATAATCAAATTTAATTTAATATTATAAATAAACACCTGGCCATTTAGCACAACTTTTTCGTTATCGCTTCGTTATAGAATCGCCAACCAAAATGTATGGAATTGACGTAAGCGTTTGTTAATATTATGACGTTGACGTTAGACTCGTCTTATGTCAATTCCATACGTTTGATCGGCTTTTCAGATCGGCAGATCATGGGTCACTCTACTGATTAACTTCCATTTTAAATGCAGACATTAAAAATATTTTGAAATTTCAATAAAATACTGCCATGATACCGGAAACCTCTGTCATTCTATTTAAACAGTTGATAGTGAACATATCAATTTTTGCTGGCATTGTGAACACGGGCATGTAAGTTCACGCTATAAATCATATGCGAGTGCAGTATTTATTAACATAACACAAAGCGTGTCTCGCATTGTGCGGTAAGTACTTTCATTGTGCTGCTTGTGAACATAATAGTGACATAATACTAACATTGTTCTTGTCAGATTTACAGGTATGAACTAGTTCTATGAGGTTGGATTACTGAAAGGTACTGCATTAAGTTTTCAGCAACAGTAACACTACAGAAGATTCAAAACTTGGTTACGTTATAGTTAAACAATGTTTTGTTCCTTGTCTGGTACGTTATAAAAGAGGCTCAACATAATGTAGATCTTTTTAGTACCTATCGGTATTAATCTTATATACAAAATTCTCGTGTCACAATGTTCGTTCCCGTACTCTTCCGAAACGGCTTGACCGATTCTCATGAAATTCTGTGAGCATATTGAGTAGGTCTGAGAATCGGCCAACATCTATTTTTCATACCAAAAATTATTTAGATGGCAAAACAACGTTTACCGGGTCAGCTAGTCTTAGATTATATTATATCTATTGTTGAAGTTGCGTTAGGCTTTGTCCACATCTGTATCGTGATCGCGTATCAGATCTCCGTCGCGTAGCATCGAAGCGTATCATGATCGCTAGAAATGTACGCGATAATCGCGATCATTTTGCGTCCAACTAGCGATAATGATGCGCTTCGATGCTACGCGACGGAGATCTGATACCAGATACGCGATCATGATACGCGATCATGATACAGATGTGGACAAAGCAGGTAACTTCTATACCGTTTTCTTTTTTCGAAATTCTTAAAATCGATGAAAACGCAGTCGACTTTTCATCTATTATATGTAATTGATTGTACTGACGGTTCTTGGTGGAAATTCATGTTGAACACTAATAAAACACACTTTTTCTTGCACTTTGTCCACTATATTAAGATATTATTATAACTTTTTAACAAATTACACGACCGGTTTCGAAATTATTCATCATCAGGTGTAAGGTTATTTAAAACTACCGACGTTAAACTTACACCTGATGATGAATAGTTTCGAAACCGGTCGTGTAATTTGTTAAAAAGTTATAATAATATCTTAATATAGTGGATAAAGTGCAAGAAAAAGTGTGTTTTATTAGTGTTTTCATCTATTCTACGGAATAATGTTACAAAATAATACGGTAAACCCACAGAAACCCAAAGATATCTCTACAACGCCATTATAATTCCCATGAATACTAATGACATTGATGAAACACCAGCAACTAAATATTGTCATTTTGGAGGTATTTCGCAGTGTTCCGGCGAAGGGAAATTTCAGCGTCCAATATGACAAAAGCTGCTACTAAGCTTGTTAGTGTTATACGTAGTAGTATTAATTTGGTATAGACGGGCTTTCCTTTGACACGGTCCCATCTCTGGCGTGTAATTCAATTTGCTTTATCCTTTGCCGGGAAAATGACGATGTATTGCCGTCGATAACTATATGTGTTCATAATTTGAGGCGGCGCCATTTTAATCTAATCAATTTTTATCTAATTAAAGTACGATGGTCGTGTATATTATTATAGTATTTATACCGACGAAAGACACATCAACAATTACTTAATACTTCAGTCGGAATTTCCAGGAATTGCTATTGTATTCTATTGTTGTCGCGATCACCGGTGCTCGCGCGGGGCCTGAAGGATTAATATCTTATTCGTATATCGTTAGTAAGCGAACTCCTCCGAAACGGCTTTACTCATTTTTACCAAATTTTATATGCATATTCAGTAGGTCTGAGAATCGGCTACTAGGTACTTTATATATTGATAAGTGTATTTATTGAATAAATAATAGTAAATTATTTTAACCTGAGATCGACGGCGACCATTGTTTGTGCGACGGGATAGCGATCGACGTTGCCATGGCGACATACTTATTTAGTCACTTCAATAAAATAATATTGGCGAAATACTTTTTAATATGGCAAAGCAACGTTTGCTGGGACAGCTAGTTAAGTATAATGTAATAATTATTGTTACCTAGATATTTTATAGTACAGTAGCATAACAATTAATAGATAATATTATGTTTGAATTGAACTTTGCTTAGGAATACAATTATCTTTATTTTTTTAAAGGATTGCGTACTCAAACGTTTCGCACTTGGCCATCTTTGTGATTTCATAACGAAATAGCGTGCCCTGCAAAAAGTCACATCATTTTCAAATAGGATAATTTCCTAGGATGAAGGAAAAGAGATGTTACTGGAATTGTATAACAAATTGTGAGTGTTCATCGACGGAACATTGAGGAATGGAAACATATATCTCTGTAATGGAAATTTCCAGAGAATACGTTCGTACCTAATAACCCGCGGACATTTCTCTAAGAACTCGTTGCAATAATGTTGATGTCACTATGATTTGTGAACGCACTACATCACGCTCACCAGAGAAACTAATTTCGCGAGCCATGATACCTTAATAAATACAGAATATTACGCTACAAATGTCAGAGAAGGTACGAGACGAATGTGGAGAAGATATTACATGCAGATTGCAAGGCTTAAAGGAAACGATTTCTCAGTAATACAACTTGTTAAGTAGGCATAATCTTCGAGGCACTCATCATCAAATAGTACGAGTTATCTCATAAGATCTCATCAAAGAGAAATACGATTGCTTTTAATTGCCAATCTGATCACGTAGCGTGAATTGTCTTTAAGATCTGCATTACTTACTAAAGTTGGAGTCGGAATATTACTATCATCATTTTATTATTATCTTTATCATGATTACGCAAGCATTTGACATTCAGTTAATAATGTGTTTTTCAAGTACAATATAATATAAGTCTGATCTTATGAAGTTTTCGTAAAATCATCATTAAAATTCTTTCTATGCAGAACTGGAAATACGAATAAAAACGAAACAAAGGACAATATTGTATGATAAAAGATTGGAAGACTCGGATCTTGCAGATGGAAAAATTGTCGTGGTATTTTCTTTTACCGCACAGCAAAGAAAATTAGCATGATCAAAAGTACAAGAGAATGAGAGAGAATATAAATATTTTTATCCTTGAAAAATCAAGATTGGTTTCGGTTTTTCGCGGTCTTTATTTAAAAGTAATGTTTCTTTAGCTGATGTACGAGTAATTTAATGTTTTTACAATAAAATATGTACAGTTGATTTTCAAAATTTCTCACAACACAATATAATTATCTGCATTGTACACACAAAAGTTTGAGCTTAAAATATTCAAATACATAAAATTTTAAAACATCCTACGCCACATTGCAAAGTATAGAAACACAATGAAAATATAGTTTCCACCGCAGATAGACAGCAAGAAAAAGTAAGTTAATAATCTAAATCTTCAAACTTGCTTGAGCAGAGTAAATACTAGAAATTTTAAACTCGCCAGGTTGGTAAGGCATTATTTCCGCAACGTAATATTTTACTCTAGCCGCTGCTAGATAGAAATATCCGGTTTTATAGAACCTGGGAATATTATCTTTATATATTATTTCTGAAAGGTGTTTTCATATTTTCTTTAATAGTTCGTTAAAGTCAGCACTTAGAGTTTAGAGTGATTATGGCGTTTTAATGCTTTTATTTTGTTGAATAAAATTTGATAATAAAAGTGTTTGTTTTAATATTTGAGCATTTTCATTTAAAAGCGTATAATGTGGTGGTAAATAATAATATTAAGTATAGTATTATGTTACAAAATATTTAAATTAAATTGTTTTTTCTATGAAAGCTCGAATTACTGTGATTTTTAAATTTCACCAGACTAATTACTAACTGTGATTCAAAATAAATACTCGTTTTTAATTATTGTAAGGCTAATAGTTACCTAAATTAATATTATTAATGTTTACTCCTAGTTTAATTCTCAAAAGTAACATTTACTACACAGAAGTAGTAAAATTTACAAGAAAGTACTATCAGAGAAGTTGATTCAGGTGGACTTACGTAGATAATTTGGTCGGGGTTATGACAAACCAAACCAAAATACGAAGTTCCGTCGACTGCCTATGAATCAATATTTTCTTCGATGATACCTATAAACCACCAATAATGTAGTTCATAAATTATTGTTCAGGTAGAGGTTCTAAAACTTGATATGAATTTAATAGTTTTTACAGTAGCAATTATTATACACATTATAACTACAATAATCTATTTACAAAGTTATGCAATAAACATACAGAATCATCAACATCAAAAAAGTCTCGTCTTCCGCATCAACTTATTTTATTCCAGTACAGATGGAAATACCAGAGCAACAAAAAGTGTTGTAGCTCGCGTGCTACTCAGTTGTAAACAGAACATACAAGCAGCAGCTTTAATTATACAACGGGAGACTTATACGAGGTTATCAAGAACATAAAACTTAACAGCCTTCTACAGTAATAATTGCCATATGTAAATTTGTGTGCAAAAACTATGTATGGACTAAACGTAACAGATTTATCGTGAGGACGTCCGTTGAAGTTGGGGTTCGCAAGCGGTATACCGTATAGACAATAGACATACATTATTTTGATTTTGAATTGATTATTAATTGGACGCTGTTAAGCATTCGTGTACTAACCCACAAAAAACGTATTGGGTTATGAAAGCATGTTCTTTGGGTCAATAAGAACAAGACTGGATTCATAATTATTCAAGAAGGAAAATTTTGTGGGTTAGGACATAAATGCTTAACAGCAACCAATTATAATTATTATCTATACTATAGTTTTAAATAATGGCTGAGTGAAGATTAGACAAGTGGACACAGCTACGTTACATTTTTAGGGGATGGGGTTTTTAAAGTCGATACAACTAAAGAGAATATAAAATACAGTCGGGGTCTCGGGTCTCTAAGATTATTTTGGTATTTTGATTGGTGTTTCCAAAAAACGTATAATTTTGAAGTACTACATGATACGGCTGCGGTCTCGAAATATTCTAAGCATAGACGAATATTAAAGAGATGAAACTAAAATTGATTGTACAATAATATATAGCCATAACCTTTATTATTGAGCATCACATAATCTTGATAAAGATAATAATTATAAACAGAAGTTAGTGGTAGAGATTGCAATTATACATGCTTGCAAAATTAATTTATATCACAAACAAATATCTCACAAATATCTGACAAATAAAGTATGAAACTATTTTTATATCTAAATTATATAAAACTAAAGGTGACTGACTGACATGGTGATCTATCAACGCACAGCCCAAACCACTGGACGGATCGGGCTGAAATTTGGCATGCAGGTAGATGTTACGACGTAGGCATCCGCTAAGAAAGGATTTTGATAAATTCCAACCCCAAAGGGATAAAATAGGGGATGGAAATTTATATATAATAATACTTCTTAACGCGAGCAAAGCCGCGGGCAAAAGCTCGTCAGGAGTAAAACCTAAATCATTAAAATAACAGCTAAAATGAAAATTTCGTATCAGGTCATCATGATTAATGTCAAAGATTAATGGGATTTATATGAAACGCAGCTTATTAGAATTTAAATATTAAATCAATATTTAGCCTTTTTACCACAGTTACGTTGGGCAAAAAAGGGCAAAGATCTATGAAATATGGCAATACATAACCGTAAACCATAATATAAGCAAAACTTGCGTTCCCACAAGACTTAGTTTAGCGCCACTGTGAAAGTGATACCCTATGCTCATATAAGTTGAATGTCTTTTCAACGTGCGAATATTGAGTTTTATGTGTGAAAGGAGTCAAAGAGGGGGGAGTGGAGGAGTGCTCTCTGACGTACGAGCCGGCGTGAGAGATGGCTTTCAATATCAAATTGAATTCCGCGGTTCATTGATTTTCAATTTGTTAGGGAGTCTCTCGCCATATAGATCCTGTAAATGTAGTAGCCATTATAAATCTCCGTAATAGCTCCATGAATATCCATTTTGCTTTTTGTCATACATTTTGTTGCGTGTAATTTTTTTCGATACATTCCAGTTAACATCGTATTTCGTAATAGCTTTTTAGTCTGATACCATCATATAATATATTAGTTTAATATAACAGAAACAGAGAAACATTCATATTTACTTAGCTACATCAAATAAAATATAGTGTATCACAGTTTTTGCTTAAAAATTTATTTATTTATTCTCTTTATGTACAAAATTAAGACATAATATTTATAAAAGTGACAATATAACATTGGCGTACTTATATTATATATCCGAATTTTCTAAAAGTTGAGAATTACTATTCATAATTTATTGAACATTAAAGTAAACACAAAAATGTCTAAAACAAATCCACTATAATCTTTTCTCTGTTTAGCTAGTATAAGCGAAAAGAAAATATATTTTTTTGCCTTGAGCGTTGCGGAGAGGAAATGTGTGTTTTTCATGATTTATATCCCAAACATCGAGGTGACCGCTCGCATGAACCCGCGCGGCTGGCCAGCGGCGATAAGCCGAAGCCTCGAAAGAAAATAAACAAACTGCCGCCAACTTATAATATTCAATGTGTGCTTAGCGATTATAGTATGGCGGTGGCGGTTTATGGCGAATGCCGTATAATTAAAGTTTATTGTTCTCACGTGGTTTTGTTTACGATGTCCCATAATGGAAAACCTTTGTGACGTGAATTTATTAATGAGAGTTCAAAAGACAAAGGATTTATGGATTAATTGACTTTATGCTATTTATTTTGCGGACACTTTGTGTAAATTCTATTAAAAACAAGTTTTAAATTGTTAACGAGTCGAGCTAAAATAAAAGACTTTTGTGAAGTATATTGTTTTTGATTAAAACATGGTTATGTAGCTACAATATACATACTCGAGTAGGTGGATACAACTAACAACAATCATCGTGTAACACTCAACTTTTGGTAAAGTTTCTCTCAGCCGCTCCTGGAATTACATTAAGAATAAATTCCTCGTCGAACAGGCTCCCGTGCTAAGCGTAATTACAGACGGAGGTTACATAATTATCCACCTTTACTTTTAATTATTTATAGAGAGCCTGACTCTGCTCTCGTAATTAGGTCTCAAGACTTTAATTAGTAATGCTCCGGATAATGTAAGTAGACTCTTACTACTAGCCAAAATAATTTTCTTACATTAAGCCTTGCCCTTTGTGAGTCCATGCCATTACATCTTATTAAAAAAAAGTTTAATTAAAATTATTTTTTCAAAATAACACATCAAGAATCGAAATTAATGATTTAATATTTAACGAAACTTCGTACTCTTTGTCGTGTAGGTACTATATATACACGCTAAAGAGTACAAAACTTCAGATCACGGCGTAATTTGTTGTTTTCCAATGGAATATAATATTTAATAGAAGTAGTCAACGGAGACAAATCAGCGCCGAGACAGAACAGTTGTAGACAACGGAAAAATCTTCAAAGCGTGTACATAAAGGCTTTAATTTGGCATTTCTAGCTGCCTGGAAGGCGGCTGACAGATAAGATTGAGTGACAGACAGACGGCGAACTATTATGTTGTGAGGCCTCCAATTTTATACAGCCACGCATCTGAGCCCCGGATAATACAAGCAGCTAGATTGTTTTTCGGAAATTAAATCCGTCAATCTTATTGGGTACCAATATATTATGTTTGATACTTGAATTTAGTTTCAATTTGAATTTATTTAGAAAGTGTTATGTAGGTTTCATAAAAATAAAATTAAATACACTAGAATTCTTTGGCAAATGGCAAGATTTCTGAGATTAAGTAATATTATTATTTAATTATATTACCTATTGTTGGTGTTAAATAACTGTCAATAATTATTACGTCTTATGACAAGATATAACAAAGATTTCGTCCAAGGGTCGTTAGGTGTGGAAAATAAAACGTATTATTCTCTCTTTATCGACCGATATAACTACTAGTTTCAACACACTATCTATCAAGAAACAACGATCACTACTTCCCCGAATCGATTCCCAGTACGATCGGAAATTCGATGATAATGATAACGACGCCTTCACAAAGTTAATTTCCCCATTCACATGATACATAAGGAAAACTACCTTGTAAATTGTGTGTATATCTGCCACAAGCCGTGAAGCGTGTGACGCGGTGATAGAGTGACAAGAGACATGACGAATATTCCAGAACTCCCTGTTTGACTGTGGAATAAGTGGAACTCACTCGCTCCGACTGACATACGGAATAGTTACGTAAACACCGCGACTCGTCTCCCGGACCAATTTGTACATTTCTAAATGAATTATTTAGGCTCAAGTGCGAGTTACATTTTGAGGCACTTTCGCTCCAAATTGTAATTTATTTCTATAACTATTGCCATGATGGCGATGTATCTAAATAACTTGATAAATATTTTGTTGATAGATAAAGTTAATCAAAGTATTTGGACATATCCTAGGCTCAAAAGTGGGACAACTTTATAAGAATGATATTATTCAAATTATATTTGCATACTTCATTACTTAGGGGAGGTACAAGAGAAGTTTAATCTAGATATTTTTATGAGCAACGGAGCAAACTTTGTAAATTGCAAACGAGATCTTGTGTACCACTTATAAGTTTTATTAACGATCTTAGAAAGCCGGGCAGGTGTCGTAGCTTTTAATATTCTATTCAGGAGTTACTGAACTTGATTAATACTTTACACACTGGGCTGGCTAATGATTAAGCCTTTGATCTGCGAGGCTAAACCGCAAAATTAGAATTCTCAGGGCGCAGACATTTTTCAATTTACATTAACTCAATTGGGTGCTAAAGTCGTTACCAAATTTTAGTAATGAAATCATTTAAAAGTTGAAAAATGTAGCAATCACCAAGAATTGCCATTTCAAAGTTTATGATCATAATTTTATATTTACATTATACACACCAAAGCAAGTAGTAAAAATATATAAGTGGTTTGTAGAATACCGTGTAAGTACTTTTATAGGTAGAACTTGGTGCAGTATATAAATTAACTGTGGTTGTATTGTGGGATGTGTGGCAGAACTGGGAATGAACAGGTATATTCAGTTAACAAAAGCTCTCGGTAAAATGATATTCGTGTTTGTGATTGACTTTGTGAGGGTAAAGTGATACATTGTCAGTAGTCATGGTGCATTCTGCGGCGACGTGAACACTGGCAACCCTGTCTAGTGTCTACGTCAATTGTATTCTCTACTCGAAATTTCGGACCGATAATTGGTGAGGTTAGTTGTTGTTAGTATTACTGGTAAAACCGATAATTCAATTTAGAAACCAAAAATAAATAAATAAAATACCTTTTTATTCAAAATAAGTATTATAAAATGTATGATGCCAATGCCGGGCTAGTTCCTGAACCGTTAAACTAATAATTATGTATTCTGTGCCGAACCGTTCAAAAAGTGTACTTTTTAGACGTCAGGACTACGGTGCCTACCACTCAGCTACTACCGGTTCGGGAACCGGCGCGGCGCAGCGTAAAAAACTCGCACGAGGTTTCCTATCCTATCCTAGTTATCCTAGCTTTTACCAAAAAGATGGGAAATTTTTTCTTTCGAAATATAAAATTTATTTTAATTAATAACATTATTTATTATTTTACAATAAAAATAATAAGTAATGATAATATATTATTTAACTTTTTAATTTAGTTGTTCAATGTTCAGTTATGCATCAATAGCTGAACAACTACATGTCGTGTTTGCAATGAAGTTGCGCAGAAATTTTTGGTTAAAACTTATCATAATTATTAATACTATGTGCTTTTCGGGATTTAAAATATCTCCAAGGATACTTTCATCAAAATTGATTTAGCGGTTTGCGTGAAGAAATAACAGACTATACACACTTTTTAATTTCCATTATTGGTATGTGAATAACGAAGATAAGGCTTTTAAAAGTACGAATGTTACGTAAACTGAAATATCAATTTGCTAGCGTGCAAAGGTAAGTACTTCACATGCATTTTAAAGTAAATTTGCGATTCAATGAAGACTTTGACGTTAACAACGTGGTTTAGTGACTAGTCGCAAAATGCACCGGCAGAGGAATATTGCTAAGTAATACAAATTTTTACCTACTGTTTGTGCCAAGCTTGCTATTTCCTTGCTAAAGTTGCTATTTGAATGGTTGTTTATTAGATATGTCCACATTATGCGCCTTCGTCTTCAATTTTCGTCACCTTAATTCATTCAACTTTCGTTTTGGCACATTCAATAATAATTGAATGTGTCAAAGAACGCAACGTCAACTCTCATTTAGCGAAAGTTTTGGGCGATCAGAGCGTGCCTCAAGTTCGCTGTTGACTGCGCTATAACGTATGCCCTTGACGAACAGAAAAAGGCAGAGTGTGGACAAAGCTATTAGCGTCGCTTATAGCTTTGTCCACACTGTGCCTTTTTAACTAACAAGTTAAAAAAAAAAGTTAAGACGTGTGAAAAATGTAATGATTGTTAACTATATGATTTTTTTGTCTTTTGTAAAATATATTAATTACTTAGTACCTTCAATTTTTTCTAAAGTTTTCTTATTTTCTTTGAGTAAATATAAAGTATCTAGTAGTGGATAAATAAATAATAGCACTTTGAATTCTTGATACATCTGGAGGGTTCGATGCTTCGACCCAGTTGTGGTAGCCCCGGCGCATGTATTTTATATTAGAACGATGCTGCAGATTTGCGCAATATTAATACAACAATTTCAGTAGTCTTCTTGTCTTAACTTTTAAGTCCATATTAAACACCAAGAACAGAAAAAACGGTCTTGATGATATCATCAAAACGTGGTTAACAAAAGCCTTTTGTAAATAAAAATAAAATTATGCTAAAAATGAGCATATTTTGAATCTTGCTAACTGTTGTTTAAGTTTTTAAGCCTTTCAAAGAGTCAACTTAAAATAATATCGATTTTATTATGACTTACACAATCAGAGTTCAGAGAGGTTTATATCAGACGTCGAGGAATAATATTACCTTAATCAATATGCCACCAGCAATTATTGTTGATATTACCTATTATAACATTACACACCGTGCTATGCATACACAATATCTCATTTTCACATTAGCATTAAGATAACATTTATTATAGATTTGATAGTCAATTCCAAATGTCTAATTACCATTTTGCTAATACTACGTCATTGAGTTTTGTATGTATAGGTCTGTCTCCGACGCCCACCATTTTTAATTGGTACCACAATAATTATTCTACTACATAAATTTTATGTCAATATAAGTAAATACAATTTTTATGCGGTTGGGATTCTGTCTGTATATATTAGACCTGTCAAGTCAGCGTAATTTAACACGTTCACGCATCACACGATAAAGACCTGTTTAAAAAAACCAGCCAAGTGCGAGTTAGACTCGCCCATGAAGGGTTCCGCAGCAGCATTTAGGTTTATTTTTATGAAATTAAAAGGTTTTTGATTTATTTTTATATTTTAGTTGATTTCATAAGAATTGGCTACGGAACCCTAAAAAGTTCGTTTGAAAACACTATTTAGGTTTTAGCATAAGGATCGGATCACAGTTGTATTTAAAAATATGATAAATAGTTAAAAATAGTTTAAGGTAATAAGTTTAAGGTAATAGTTAAAGGTAATGCTAAACAGTATACACAGGTAACGACTGCACACGCAAAGTAAAATCTAACTTTTAAATATACAAAACGTAACTGTACAGGAAAACTACCACGTATTAAGTAGAAAATTAGACTGTATTTTTTCTCATTTACCAACGAAACCTAAATATTATCCTATGCTTATCTTCAATTATAAAATGTATTTTAACAAAATATAAACCGCTTGAACTGAATAAATATAACGGCCACTTAAATAAAACAGGTCAAAGTTTAATGTGATTGCATAAGTACGCTTTTATATAAATGTTATTATTATAATGTATTATTTTAAGTGTTTTAATGTGGCATATTTTAACTAATTTGAAGCTTTTGAAATAAAATTTAAAAAAAATTAATATACCGTTTGAACTAACGAGAACCTCATAGACCGTGGTTTTTAATGAAATTTACTTCAGATACATTACATTCATTTTGCGTAATACGAAATTAGTTTTTACGAAAAAAATTTTTCGTTTAATTTTTTGTTAAAAACTAAAAAAAAAAAACAACTACTCAGGGTAAACTTGGATTGCTTCAAGTAACTAACGACTTTAACTAAATTTAATATAATTGGAGTGAAAATCTCACAAAACTCCGTTTATTGGACGAAAAATAAGTTCAATAAGTATTAACAAAAACTTGAGTCGAAATCGACTTTACAATATCTGTGATTTTTGTAATTGTACTCGAAACACGAAAATATAATTAATGAACGGAACGCTACAATCGACACCTCGGTTCTTTAATTGTAGCTTGTTATTGCGAATCATTCTGTCGGCGCCAGATATTCCCATTAATTACTATAATAGCAATTAGCTTTCTGCCAATTAGTACCTACCTACTGTTTCATGTTTATTCACGCTGTCTAAGTATTATTAATGCTTATGTTTGACATGTATGTAATATATTATTATATTATTTGTATAATTATACATTTCCAGGGAAAAGCTTTACGTAAGAATTTTAGAGTTTTCGAATCGGAGATCGTAAACGAAATATTAAGAAGAATTTTTTATACCTCAAGAAAACTAACACCACACTGCAAACATTATACCTTTTCCATAATGACGGAGCTATAATATCATAATGCAATAAATCAGGTACAGATAACCCTATAAATCAGGTACAGATTTGACATAGGTACAGCCATGGGAATACGTTTACGGAATTATCGTAGGCTATCTTGATTGCGCCACTAATTGCGCGGCCGGCGGAGCGTGGCGTTCACTTTTCCACATTAATTCGCCCCTCGGCCCCCGGGCCCCCGGGTCGCTGGCAATGTAATAAATTCAATATCTATTGGGAGTTGAATTGACTTATTCAGTGTTATATTGCGGCATTATGGTATCAGTATATCGATTGTGTTGCGGTGGCGAAATTATTTTTGCGAGGTGTTTATTATACGATAGTGATATTGAGATAGTTACAAAAAAAGTTTTGGTTGATAATACCTTTATATTTTTATTATTTAGTACACACACGTTACCAAACAACAACACTAAAGACCGGTGTCAAATAAATAAGTCTATTAAAAAAGTAAAAAATGCATTATTCTTATACAGCTGGACTAACTCAATATGATATGAAAATTTTAACGGTATGGTCCGAAAAATTGTATAATATAATATTGTCCGCGCAGGGTATTGTTGCGTTGACTGCGTCTAGTCAAGTTACAAACTTAGTTGAAGTGGCTACTTCTGAATAAAGATTTATTCGCAACAAAGTGCCATTCGCAACACAAAAATCCATTCAGCGCTGAGTGCAGGTCTTACTTAGACTGGTTGAGCTTTGCTTTCATAAAATTCTTTATTATTTACGTAATCTATGAGTATTTGGATGCAGATCCGCCGTTAAAAACTCTTTGTTCGCAAAAACGTTTTATAACCCATACTTTGAAGCGCCGCGATAGTTTTAACAAGATATTTGAGTTCTTAGTCGCGTTTGCAAAAAATAGAGTTTTACAGCATAAAGTCAGTTTCAAAGGAAAGGGAGTTACGACTTTCGTTGAAAAAGTTGCAGTCCCGAGAAAAGACCGGGACTACACGTAGATGCAGAAAAGGTATATTTGTGTAATTTTTATGGATTTGTTCTTAGACAAGATGTTTTTAGCGTTAAAAATATTTTAAATATATTACAAATTTAAAATCTGCTCCGTGTACAACATTATATAAAGATACTTCGCACCACAGAATAATATTTGATTTGCTTGTAGAAATATTGCTGGCCTTATCTTATAAATGCCAGCATGCGATATTGTAAAACGTAATGTGAAATAGGTAAATTATGCCCTGGGGTACAGAATATATATTAGTAGTGCCTGGGGTAAAGTTATATTCCAACAAATATTGAGGTGGCTTATAATCATATAAATTATGCACATTGTTTGCACATACTAAATAATAAATATAAAAACTCATAACAAAAAAAAAAAATATATAAAATTAAAAAACAAACAACGCAGTAATCGTGAGACGTACAAAAAACAAAATTATATACCTACAGGCGAACCCCCTTTTTGGAAGTCATATGGCTTTATCCGTCTTGATTCCGGGCTATTTAAATCGAAGCTTGGCCGTGTAGGCATCCGTTCAGGTGGCGGAAAGTTTGAGACTGATGTCCGTGAAGTTTATCCGGAAAGTTACTTCCTCGTCCGCCGCGCGCCATCCGCCGACATTAGTACGTCACAAGTGCAATTTAAGAACTCAGCGAGGCGATGCATGCCGGGAACTAACTTTTGAAATATTTCACAAAAATGCTACGTGACAGGTGCTTATGTGGGAAATTTTCTTGTCCGGTTTCTGTGTAATCGCTTGGAAAGGATGTAGAAGTAACAATATTATGATGTTTATGTTATTACTCGTTAGTATAAATAGCTCCTTATTTTTACTAGAAAAAGAGTACAAAATGCTATTTTAAAAAAAAATACCCCCTTTCAGTCCATTTTAAAGTCTGTTAACGCCGAAACGAAACAAGACGGAACTTGGTGATGCATAAAGCAATACAAAAATAAAATGTCAAACAACATGGCGCTAACTTTTTAATTCTTCTTCGCCTCATATCTAAGTTAAATGTAAAGACGTAAAACTTAAAATTTTCAACAACGTACTGCCAATTCATTTCTAAATTCTGTACACATAAAAGCTACATTTTCAGGTTTAGACATTAATTACGGGCGCACTCACGTGATAACTAATTCACGTAATTGAGCACTCCAGAAAGCATAAAACCGAAATCAAGGGCGGCTAGATTTTGGCGCGGCCGGGGTCGTTACATTAAAGTTTCACAGCAGCCTATCACGCCGCTACTGCAGATTCCCGCGTAATTTCACACAGATTCCCGAATAACCCGCCCCTAATGCTGTATAGCGCAAAAACACCTGTGTGCTAAAATGAGCATTTTCACTATTAATTTTCTAAGTAGGTATATTCTAGGTGATATGCAAACGTTGAAAAAAATTGTAGTAGAGCCTTTTGAAGTGGGCATTGCATCTAATCAATGTGTTATTTCGTATTTTATAACACCGTAACTAAAGTTTTTAGGTAGCAAATTAATAATCATAATAAACAAGGCCTTTGAACTTCGTGATTTTGTCATTTCAGTATACAATACCAGCGTCCCAGTTCGCGTTGATTCCGTCGTATTTACGCTGGCTTAGCATAGTTTCCATTACTTCATTGTTTCTTTTCTGTCCACAGGAAAATATCCGTGTATATTGCCTCGCTGTCAGCTGCGTCGTGTTCATTTAGTCCGCGCCACCCGCGCCCGCCTACAGCGTTTATACATTGTGCGATGCGATGTCGCATGTCACTTGATTTTGCGATAGTAAAATTTATAAGTGAAGGACAGGGACATGTTTTAGGGCGCATTTTACGCGCACGCGAATTTAGTGTCCTTCTCTTAGTATGAGACATAGTATACCTGGTCTTACACATTTTCTGAACTATATCGTACCAAATTTAGGCATTGAAATAGAGTGCCTTTTAAGTATCTTAATGTCACGCGATTTAGCATAGAAAATGTTTGTTTCCAAAGTTGTCGTATCGTAAGGTGTAAACGCTCTAACGAGAAAGGTGGAACGACTAATTCCACGCAGCTGCGGTGATTCTAATACACTGGTTTTGTGATTGCTTTATGTGTCCTGTTTTATTAAATCCGTTTCTGATAAATCTTTAAATTTGTTTTTATTTTATTTCCTTTTGATTATAAAACATTCTCCACAAGAATGTGAAGTTTATTTGTTATTTTTAGATGTCTTAAATAAGTAAAAATACAGAAAGAAAAAAAAATGAAATCAATTACGTAGGAAACGACAGTTATCGCAGATCGATAGACATATTTCTACCGAGTAATCTACCGAATTTTCTTTATTTTTCCGCGTTGGGGAATAACGCCACATTAGACGGAGCACGCACGAGTTGGAGTCTGTTTGTGGAACAGTATCTGACTCAGCGATTACCTACGCGTTAGTGCTCGAACAAATGATTCGTTACCAATATGTACGATACGATATCAATTTTCTAAATAATATCTTTTAAAAATATAACTTTTATAACAGAACTGATTTGGAAGAAAAAAAGGTAAGACCATCAATCAACCGAGCTTAATTTATTACCAACCGAAATCGTTTGTTAAAATAAAAAGAGATCTGCGGCAGTGAAAATTTAATTAAAGATGGCAAGATAAAATGATTAATTTTGAACCTTTAAACTTTTTCAATTCATTTATAAAGTAGAAGGTGAGGTGAACTTTAAGAGATGAAACAGAGTGTTAAAGTAGAGATGTAATGCTCTCAGACGGTCTCCGAGAGGCGGCGAAGATGAATGGCTTTCAATATGAAATTGAATTCAGCGGTTCATTGCTTTTCAATTTGTTGGAGAACGTTGTTCGGCGTTTACCCCGATACCTCGCTACCTGCGAGCTGCGACTGTCCTCACTCCCTGCCTCCCCCCTCCCTTCTCTTAACCCCCCCCCCCCACTCAACACATAACGCTAATACATTTTTTTTATTTTCATCAATTGAATAATATATTGTGACTTCTGTACCCGCGAACTCGCTACCCGCTACCGCTATATCATAAGATATTTTTTTTCTGGTTTTATTATAAATAAAACCAGAAAAAAAATATCTAGGTTATAACCTTGTGTTATACATAAAACCAGATGTACATAATTATAATATTTGAACCGCAGTATCTCCATAATAAATTACCAATCCACTTGTAATAATTCTAACTCAAGCAATTACGATCTCGGGAAGTTGTATATTCGTCAAATATTATCGTGCATGATATTTAGACTCTTGCATCATGATAGAAAATATAGTAATGGTATCACAGTCCATCGTCGGCTAAATGCGGAGAGTGGAATATAATATCATAAAATTTAACCACTATAAGGTCCACCAGAACATTTAAATATTATAGAATGTCAATTGAATTGCGCATAACTATTAAGTAACCAACCGACATATTAAAAGATAATAAAATCGAAACTGTAATTTTTAATATATACGCCGATTGGAATCGTATTGGAAACTCCCTATAAATGAACCATATTGAACTAATTTTCAGACGCAGAATTGTTAAGCATAGCATTATTCCAAACATTCAGGATTGGAAACATCGGGCCGCGCCATAATCGTTGAATCGTATTACCATTACAACTGTCCACGAAACGCCAGCTGCTTCCAACAACTTTATTTTAGAAACGAGGGTCTCCACTAGAGTTTAATGCGATACTTCTGTTTCTTGTGACACTGTTCAACTTATTTTCGAATAACATAAGCTCTGAGTCTTATGTGAGAATGTTTTAGTGTTTATTCGCTATCCGTACTAATAAAAATAAAAAATTGTTAAAAAAAAAAACATTTGTTTCGTTTGGTCGCGATAACATCAAATCTGGGGGGTGTGCCAAAATGTTTTCATTTTTGCTTCGTTACAGAATCGCCGATGAAAATGTAATGGAATTGACATAAGCATTCGTTAATATGACGTTGACGTTCGACTCGTCTTATGTCAATTCCATACATTTTTATCGACGATTCTATAACAAAACGAAAACGAAAACATTTTGGCACACCTCCCTGGTCCTTTAGGCGAGACGTTTTCTTTATAGCTTCTTTATAGAATCAACAATCAAAATGTATAAAATTAACAGCATTCGATAATATGAAGTTGACCGCGTTCTATTCGTCTAATGTCAATTCAAATACGCGATTCTATAAAGAAACAATAAAGAAGAAGAAGTTGGACCGATTTTGAAGAAAGGCGCAATCAAAGAGCACGGGAAAAAGACACGGTCTTGCGGGATCTTTTCCTCGTACACAGTAAAGCCGCCATTCGACTGCAGCGCACGCTGTGCACGGCCACGCAGCGCACGTTTTTATTACTTTGACTACGTCAATTCGTGCGTAGCGTATCCGTGGGTTGCAGTGGTGTGTGAACACAGTCACATATATTTTCTTGCAAAGCGAAGCTTGACGCACGTGCGTTCTCTCCGTGCGCTGCGGTGGACTAGCGGCTTAATTTAAATAGCTAGTAATATTATGTGGATGTGCGTATGTCTATCTGTCTTTCAATTACTTCTGCACGCTTAGACGGCTCGTTCAGATGAAAGGACATAGGACAGTTCTTATTCTGCGACAATGTGCGGTTTCCGTAAATTTCTGAACGAACAAAGCAGCGGGTAGTGGGCCTAATTAGGAATTCAATTTAAGAGAAGCTTTTGTAGATGTACTTATAGGTAAAAGTATTTTGTAGACGGGTATTATTTGATTATTTAAATCTTAACCTACTAATGTGGTATTCGTGTTTTTCGTGATTTTGTAATCACGAAAAAAAAAAAACCTGCAAGATAATAATTTAAAGTACAAGTCGGTACCGAATATCGTCAAGAGCCTTTCAATTAGGCTTTACCTGAAAATATTATATTACGTCGTTCTTTTACTCAAAAGAAATAAAATTACCAAAAGTTATTGATTACAATACTCACTACAAATATGAGTATTATATATTTTCATAGTATTGTTGCCTGTGTTGGCCTAACACATCCTGGGCTTATTCGGTAGTTTGACTTGAAACAAAATATTCATGCTGAATTTATTTTATTTTTTGTTTTACCTACACAAACGAAGCAAATAACAAACCAAAGGTTACGAATTGTAGTTCCATGAATATTTGATAAAAATTGTTATTTTTACGCAAATTTTAAATATATTTTCTTTCTATAGTATATTTTATACTTTTTTAGCTTTAGTAATAATAGATTTTTATGATTTGACCAACAATATGATACGAAAGAAAAACCTTTTTGACCTCCAATATTCACCAAGATGCTCATGGCTTCTTGTCATAATTTACTGTACATTCAAGTAACTTTACCATTCTGTGCTAGAATGAAAAAACACCAAATGAAAAAAAAAAACTGTTTTATGCTCAAATACACAAACAAAACCAGTTAGTCTTGTGGAGTCATTATTATGTCACTGTATCAGTAGTAGGTCTGTAAAATGCTTTTTTAAATTATTTTCTTAAATATTTGTTCCATAATTTAATTTAGTTACATTTATAAATAATTAAACGATAAATAAAATGCAAAATAAAAATAATAAAACAAACAAAAAACGTTAAAACATAATATGATGGGTCATTTTACCGCTCTTAGTCTTTCTAGGAAGTTCAGAATTTCGGTCTTTCTAATGTTAAGAAGCAATTAAGAATAGGTTTTGTTTGGGCTCCTACGTGGAATGTTATATTTTCTCAACTTTTGTCATATCACGTTCTCAAAAATTTATTGCACCCCCAACGATTTTTATTTGAAGGAAATATCTTTCTGATTGAAATTGGAAACTGCTATGAAATACCTCAAGTTTGTAAATGTATCAATGTTCGAAAGTTCTGAGGTATACATTACATACTTGAAATATTTTCTCGTTACAGTGTGAAATATTGCACGCATTGATCTGTAAAAATGTTCTGAAACACTTTTGACTCGTGCGTCTATATTTATTTTATTATTTATTTAATTTAAATTGAAGAGTACCCTAACGTATTTTTTAAATTGATGTCTTAAATTGACGCGATCTTTAAATAAGGATTTGAGTTGGTATAACTACTACAATCTGAGATAAAATAAAATTTGAGGACCTTTTTTTGACGGCTTCAAAAAAGGAGTAAGATCTATTCGTATGTTTGCACTTGGATATAATAAATCCAATTGTTGCCTAATTTAATTAAGGGAAAAGACCTAAATATGCTAGACACTGAACTAATAGATGACACTTACAATAAAAATACCATAAAAATAAGAATTACTCTAATTATT
This sequence comes from Lysandra bellargus, assembly GCA_905333045.1. NCBI lineage: Eukaryota > Metazoa > Arthropoda > Insecta > Lepidoptera > Lycaenidae > Lysandra > Lysandra bellargus. The sequence goes on from HG995326.1 coordinate 9,313,231, forward strand.
TCTCAACACTGTACATTTTATAAGCTTCTCAAGCTATCTGTTGATGTGAAAAAATATATTCGGGACGCCTTCGGGAACAAAATTTTAAAATAGGATCAGTTTTCGTAAATAATGTGACCTCGTCAACACGCGCTCAGCAATTTCTTAGCAAATAGGTTAAGAAAGGCGAAATTTTACACGTAAGTTTTGAATACATTTATTTGATTTTTTGTAATTTCTATTGATTTCATTAGATTAATGGTCATGTTGTATACACTAATTAATGTTTATTTATGATTTTTTATCCATTTTCCATAACAATATGAAGGGTGTCTACTATTAGTTCTTGAAAATGTAAAAAACCTAATAGATGACATGGATCTATTAGGTTTTGCAATACATACTAAAGTTATTTTGTACTTTATTCAACTGCAAAAATCATCACTATTCTCTGATTATTATTTTTAACAAAAAAATTAAAACCGACTTCCAAAGTAAAAACAATAGTAATATTATGAACTAAAAAGTATTAAATAACTCTTACTCTTTAATAGTGCCTTTTTCAGAATTCGTCTAAATCTCAACTATTTCTGTACATACTACAGTCTTCATTACTTCGAAGTCGGTACCAGCTAATTTAATCGTGAGTTCTGTCAATGTCAAAATATCTGAAACTTGTGGAACTGGTACCGACTTCAAACTAATGAAGACTGTTATAGTATGTACAGAAATAGTTGAGATTTAGACGAATTCTGAAAAAGGCACTATTAAAGAGCAAGAGTTATTTAATACTTTTTAGTTCATAATATTACTATTGTTTTTACCTTGGAAGTCGGCTTTAATTTTTTTGTTAAAAATAATAATTTCATTATTTTTAGGTAAGTATCTACAAAATAAGGCTTTATGCGTAAATAACCAATACGAATGTTAACTATTCACATTATGTTACCGTAAGCGAAATTGTGGTAAATGCTTGCAGTTATCTAAGCGATGCTGCAATTTCCAAACTTTTATCTTTAAAGGTTCAGGAGTTACGTTCAGTGCTTTTGGACCAAGAGACACCTTTGTATGAAATTCCTCTTATTCGTAACATAATATTATGTTTAATTTACTAGAAACAACATTTTACCACTATGAGTGTTTTGATAAATATCAAGGATTTCCCTCGATTGCTCATAAATCCCATCACCAGCTCACCACTTTCGTAATTGTTAAGTGTACAAAATTAAGATTATATCCTATACAACAACACGAGAAATTTGAAAATCTGTCCTCAAACAGCGAAATCATCAACAAAAACATCTGCTTCGATGCAAAATCTCACGAAAAGTACCAATAATTGGGTCATAGTGTGATGACCAATGGTATGATTATGGTTGTGATGATGATGACCAATCAAATTGATGTGTTAGCTTATTCTTTTAGTTGTTTAAACAACGCCGAAATCCCCGAACCTGTACCTATAAGCATTCAAAAGTTCTGTTCGGTACCTTTGGATCCAGGGTATAACCTGGTGCAAAATCTTACTTTATTGGTAGCATTGACCTCGAATGCTTCAGAAATAATTAAAATCACTTTATGTTTCCATACAAATTTCAAGGAGTCCCCTCGATTCCTCAAGGATCCCATCATCAGATCACCACTTTTGTGAACATGGTACCAAATTTGAAAATCGGATGACAAACAGCTGAGTGATCGATGAACATACATAAAAAAATACATACAGCCGAACGTATTACCTCCTCCTCTTTGGAAGTCGGTCAAAAATACAACTCTATTAACAAACTAAGAACTTAGAACTACTGTACCTAAAAATAGACATGGTGTCTAATATTAGACCTTGTACTGATCTAAAAATCGATTGCTTTAGATTTTTAGCAGTAAAAAGAAGAAAAAGGAGAGCTGAGAAAAGAAAGAAGAAAAAAGAAGAGACAAGAGAAGCATGGAGACTAAAGAATGAAAACAAATTTACTAGGGAAAAATATGAAAAAAATAAATAAAAGGAAAGATAGTTTCAGCATGGAAGAAGAATGGATAGAATCTGGAGACAACGTGGATAATATTTCTGATGCATGTAGTTACTATGATGAAGTAAATGAAATCTTTTGAAAAACGGCAAATAAAGACCTAAATAATAGGAAAAATGTAAAATGTAATGTAATGTTCTATGTCAACTATTAGTTCATATTGGTGTCTACTATTAGTGATGTTCGTTTTTTGTGATGTCATCCATTAAGGCGACGCCTTGATAATTTGGCTGTAGCGATGCCGATTTTTCTCAGCAATGACTAAAGCTAAGAAACTAAAGTTCATTGTCAGTATTCATCATGTCTTTGTCTTTGAATTGCCCATAGCATAACACGATTGGACAACTTTTATAACACAGAATTATCAATCGAAAAGACCTCTGTAAAAAAAGCGATTCCTATTTTTCCAACAGAGGAGAGTGATTTAAGGTTCCATGTACATAAATTGTTTGAAGCATACACTTCAATATGTGCATAGCTTATATGAAATGTATTTATGGTTTTTAAATTACGCGACAAAAACCATTTTGTTGCTTATGCCCTTTACATTTTTTGCTGTTCCATTGCTTGTTTTCTATGAGAGGCCGGCCCGGCCTCTCAAAAAAAACAAGCAATCTAAAACATATCCAACACGGTTTCTTACTTTAACGCGGCGTCACGGCTTATGACTAAGTTTACAAAAAGACCAATAATATATTTTTTTATTGATTTATCAGGGAATAACTATAATAGTTTTAATTTGTTAAAATTACAGAAGACATTAAATAAGTTATAAATCTTTTATTTTCATAAATTTATCGGCGTGCGCGATTGACTTGTTTATTGGCAACTTATTTTGAGATAAGTTTTATAATGTATGTTATCTATTGGAGCGGCCAGTACGTCCGGATGGGGTTTTGAGTGACGCTGTCTAACTGACGATGGACTTTTGAGAGGTGACAACCATCACCTGCCAAATATCTAGAACAATTATGAATGTTGGAAGGAACGGTGTATGCTCCCAAACGCATCGGCTCCAATCCGACGATATCTGGTTAATCCATGAACGTAGAAAAAAGGCGGACGGAGTCTTGTTATATACAAAACTGTATCTTCACTTTTCTTCAGAGTCGGCCACGCACACATTCTGACGCCTGTCAAATGGTATGGACTAGCGCAAGAATGTGTGCGTGCGGACCGTGTACATACAGCCAGCTGGCCGACTCTGAACGACACAGTTTTGCGTATGGTGGGACTCCGTCCGCCTTTTTTATGTTTAGGATGGATGCAATGTTATTCCATGGCCATTGAATCAGTTTCAATATACCGCTCGACGATCCGATATCAGAACTGGGACTAGCCGGAACGGATGGTGGAAATTTTCAGGTCAAATTTTTCTTAATGTTGGAGATAATGATTTAACGATTTTTGAAAGCAAATTTCAGAATTTGTAGATATCACAAAATGATAGAGTTGGTTTGTAAAATCAAATCCTAGTCAAAATCTATGCGAGATTAATAAAAGATCGATTGATAAGATATTTTGATATTTCCTGAATTTAGCCCGGATCTTTCGTAGTGTAGAGCGCGGGCTCAATATAATGCTATGTATTTGTAGAGACAGAAAAAGCCGCTAAGCAGTGCCTAATTATTGCAATGAGCAGGGCTTTAGCCTCATGGTTAACGTGAAATAGCTTTGCTGGTATAAAAACATGGGGTCAATTGATGGATTTTTAAGCACGATTTAATTATGTTGAGATTCATGCTGCAACTATGCACAGATTGTTTAGAGGAAATGCTGATGTCGGAAAGTGCATCTTTATGTGCATTATGTTACATGTTTATTTGGTGTACTGGCGATCATTATCTGTGGAACAGATTGTAATTGCAGTTGATCCATGAATGCAACTAAAATTTTTTTACCCTAACATTCACGATTGAAATTGATATTAGAGTTCAGTTGCAGAAAGAATTATTGATGGCTTTAACTTATCATAGAAGGGCTTTTGGAAATACAATGTGAGTTTTCAAAGGATGTAAAGATCACGAATGGATCAAACGAGGCGATGATATTATGATTTTGGCAAAATGGGTAACATACATACGTGTTAATCGAATGTTCAGATAGGAATAGTTTTGATAGCGTTACTAAAATTCATACTGAGTTTTCAGGTACCAAAACTGTACAATATAGTGTGCTAAAGACTACGCTAAAGATGATGGAGTTGTGAGAAAGTCACTTCACGTTTGCTATTGGTGTAACGAAAGGATCACGTCTTGACAGAGTTGCCAAAACAAATCTAAGGATGACCAGATTGAACGTCGGTTTGATATTTGTACTGTTTTATGAGCTACTGTGGACTTTTCTGCATCTAAGTTGGTGAGATGTTTTCATTCTGATTTAGTTTCAATGAATGATGTGCTTTTTGGCCGAGGAAAGTGTAGCCAGTACGTTGCTGGGCAGTAACGAATAAATCAATCAAAGTTTTAATTCGATATTGGAATGATACAATACTTTAAAATCGCAGTTATTTTGACGAGTATTGGTAGTGTTTGGTAATAATTTTGTGCGGATTGTAATTAACGATTAATGACTACAGTTGTAGTAAAGAATAACGCAATTTACAGTTACTATTTTACGTTTGTTTATAACCAATGCATTTTAAATAATGTTAATATTATGGTGGAAAGAGATTTGACAGATGAAAGGATCATGATATCTTGAGTACACGGTTCGTGTAAGCCCTTAAAGTCTTACTCTATAATAGTTAAACCTGAATTGAAGCTGATCCCCAAAGTAAGGTTTGGGAATTTTGGTGGCATCAGGCATGCGATATGACAAAGATTACATTTTTGTGTTATTATAGATTCTTTCACCCTTTATCACAAAGTGAATAGTGATGCAGTTAATTAAAATTGAGCTTTTTGATGTGTGTCTAATTGATATGTTTAGGGCATGCAATCGAAGTTTTGACATAGCATTATTAGATTGAACATGATGATGTAGCTCTGGTATAGTTTTACGTCAGGATGAGTCAGGAGTCAGGACGCACCGTAACGGCATCAAACAGAAAAGCTTTATTATGTCGAGACTAGAGATTTGTATTTTGTTTTCATCAAAGTTAACAAATGCCTGTGTAGCAAAGTTGGCATTTGTGGCAAAGATGGCTTGTGTAGTAAAGTGGCCTATCATGAGGCAAAGGTGGCCTGAGTGGCAATGGTGGCCTATGTGGCAATGGTGGCCTGAGTGGCAATGGTAGCCTATGTGGCAATGTTGGCCTGAGTGGCAATGGTGGCCTGAGTGGCAATGGTGGCCTGAGTGGCAATGGTGGCCTGTGAGGCAATGTTGGCCTGTGTGGCATAGCCTGTGTGGCAAATGGACCCTGAGTAGAATAGCCTATGTGGCAACTGTAGCCTATGTAGCGAATGCAGCCTGAGTGGCACAAGACTTTTTGGTACGCGTTGACATTGGGTAATGTTGATGGTATTCATGTTGAGTTGTTTACCACAGTTTATTTTGCAAAGTTTTATCATGACAGACAAGATGTTGTTGAATCTATGGTAATGTTATAAGAATCCAGTATGGTCAGTTTGGCCGAGCGTTGGTGGAGTAAAGGAGCATAAAGTGTACATTTTGTTGGTTGCTGACTTGGAGATGGAACACACGAGGACGTGTGATATGCAGGACGGCCGTATCGGCGTGCGCGGTTAACTTGTCTATTGGCAACTTATTTTGAGATAAGCTTTATAATGTATGTTATCTGTTGGAGCGGCCAGTACGTCCGGATGGGGTTTTGAGTGACGCTGTCTAACTGACGATGGACTTTTAAGAGGTGACAACCATCACCTGCCAAATATCTAGAATTATTATGAATGTTGGAAGGAACGGTGTATACTCCCAAACCCATCGGCTCCAATCAGACGATATCTGGTTAATCACGTTCAGTGTAGATGACTAATATACGCCCACAATCTTGGAGGATGGATACAATGTTATTCCATGGCCATTGAATCAGTTTCAATATACCGCTCGACGATCCGATAAATATATCATTTTATTACATTCAAATTAAAAAAAAATATTTTTCCTTATAGTGTCTACCATTAGTGCTTTTCCCTTATTGCCTAATTACAGGTACAGATTTTAAATGCAGCTTTAACTCGATAAATCTATTTTATATAAGCCTATAAGGTCGTGACAATGCTGATCACTATCTGATCACTGATCAGATATCAAAGGATTTCTAATGACTCCTCACATGCCAAAGAAAAAGTCGCGCACTTTAGACACAAAAGACTTTCAATCGTCCTCACTCTATACCTGAGCTCACGTCGATATTAATTAACTTTTAATTTTACTCCAATATTAATTGAATACAACACCTCTTCTATTCTTTTTAAAACGATAATAATAATATATTACAGTACGTTCGATATTTTCGCACCCTCTTTAGAAATTTTTATTTAGAAGTAATAATGACTCATACTCATTCAATGTTCTTGTAAATAGAAAAGTTCAAGTCTAATAATAATCAAGCTATAAGATATTAGCTTCAAACATCAAAAGGTATCATCAGCAACGAATTAGCAACTTAACTCGTGTAAAAAATACACCACACGAAGTTTCTACTTAAATGTATACATATTGGGCCAATAACCGGCAGCTTATCCTAAACCTTAAGCATTTATCACAAGTGCCAAGTTATTAATAAAGCTTTATTGAAAGTCAGCTTGGGCGAAAGAATAAATGAGCCGTGAAAGAAACTAGCGGACGTAAGTGTACACAAAGGCTTAAGGGTGTAACGCCTAACGTTTCCTCCCATTATGAGCCGAGACCACTATTCACGAGCTCAAATGAGTCTTAATGTAAGGTACGATACCATTACCGAGGCAATTTTAAGCTCATAAAGGAAATTAAAAGACAAAAACGTCGGCTTGTAAATTCCACGTGTAGGAACTGCGAGGCAGCTACGGTGCTGTATCTACGGTAATGTTTGTGCTTTTCGGTACTAGAAAACGGAACCTTTTTTTTAAATAATATATTTAAAATGTAATTATTGCTAATGACATTTGAAATAAATCTAGATATAGATTGATATGTCAAAAAGTTCTAGAATAAATTTGTATAACAATAATTATCGATAGTGACGTTTTCGCAATATAACTTTGTTTATAGTCAGTAGGAGTTAGAAACTAATGGTTTGGTAATAAAAAAATTCTTCATAAAACTCCATTTAAGCCTCCAAATCGGAAACTTACACATTAAATAGCTGAAACTAACCTCCAATAAAGCGAATAAACATTTCAACGTATATTTATGGGAGTTTAACTATTAAGGAAAAGGTTATACGGGCCAACGTTTCTAAATAAATAGCATAGCAGTTCGCACGCACTTTCGCAATATTGCCTCACCATATTTTAGCTTTAAATGTCACTCTACAAAGATAACACATTGACGTTTTCGTGACTAAACGACGCCCTTTTAAAGTGTCGTAGTTTTTTTTCTTAGCGGGCCCCTAGACGATAAATTTTATTGTGCAATATCACGTATTGCTCCATATTATTAACCGTCTAGGGTTGATATTGAATATCGCGCGCATTCAATCTTTGTCAAATAAAATTCAATAAAATTGAAGCGTGATATTGCACAATACAATAATCGATCGTCTAAGGGCACGCTTTAAGTTCAAAGAAATTACTTTATTATGTGATAGATACAAGTATAACCCACACATACATGAACACTAAAAAACAGAGTGGTCAAATAATCAAGACTTGTTTAATATTTTTAACAACTTCCTTTATTGCTAAATATTCTTCTATTACAACGCTCACTCAATAGTCATAATATTATACAAATATTAGTTCTCAAGAATTAATACTATCAATTTCAAACAAAAAAATACTTGTGGCACTCGGGAACTACCGCGGTAAAGCATTTTATGTTGATAAAATGCTTTACCTGATATAATTGCTTTACATGTAATTATAATTCGCATACGTCTAGTCGCACGCACACAAACACCATGCCGAAAACTGAAATGAGGGGCTGTGTTAGGTTCATTTTTGTTACAGAATATATATATATATATATATATATATATATATATAATATCTATGGACGCTTCACACCACGTCAGTCTGGTCCCGTGCTAAGTACCTAAAGGACTTGTGTTACAGGTACCAGACAACGGAAATATATTTAATACTTTTATACTATACATATATTTAAGATTTTTATTATATCATACACATATTTAATACACATCCAGACCCGGTAACATTGAAAACTTTTTGTTCCATCGGCGGGATTCGAACCCGCGACCCCCGGCCCCGCTACCAACGCGCTCACCACTAAGCCACAGAGGCCGTCATATATATATATATATATATATATATATATATATATATATATATATATTTAGGAATCAGAAGTGATAAAACATAAAAAAAAAAACAGTTTTTATTGACCTAAAATTAACAATTTACTAATTAATCAAAATTTGTTACAATAGACAATCGTTAATTATTACACACAAATCACAATAATCACTTTAACACTTTTAAAACAAAGCACTGATACAAAATAGACCAAATATAACAATAAGAGACTAACCTCCAGAACGCGTAACACTGAAAACAACTACCTTACCGGTCGACGAACGGGCAGCAAAGAGGCCCTTGCCTGGTTATGCTTCTTCTTCTTCTTATATAGGAGGTAGTGAGGATCGGTGTAACCTGTTCTGGGGTACGATTTATATATATATATATATATATATATATATATATATATATATATATATATATACATGAATTGAAAGAAAGATCTTTGTTTCTTTAGGTGCACTTTACTTACCGATCCAGAGTAAAATGTAAGCATTCGAGAAGGTTTTAAAATAGATAGATTTAGATAAATGATAGTAAGACGTACTGCACCTTGAGAATCGAAATGTTCTAAACCTTGCCGCAAAGGAAACTGTTTTCTTTGCTTAGAACCTCGTAAATATCACTATGTATTTCGAAAAATACTCGGCTAAAATGTTTTTCATGAATAATCGACCAAGTGCGAGTCGGACTCGCGCACAAGGGTTCCTTATCATTTTAGAGCAAAATTAACCCAAAAATTGTTTTTGTATGGGAGCTCCCCTTAATTTTTTATTTTATTTTAATATTATTATTAAATATTAAAGTGCACATAAAACTAAGGACCTTGAGAAAAATTCAAGTACCTACCCGTTGCCATTATTGATACAGAGCCAAAAAGGCCAAAAAATTACGCTTGTTGTATGGGAATTTTATTTTGTTTTTAGTATTTCCTGTTATAGCGGCATACACAATCTGTGAAAATTTCAACTCTCTAGCTATTACCGTTCTTGAGTTACAGCCTGGAGATAGACAGACAGACGGACAGACATCGAAGTCTCAGTAATAAGGTCCCGTTTTTACCCTTTGGGTACGGAACCCTAAAAACGTATTCGAGGTATGTTTTGTTTATGTACTGCTTCATCAGCTTAACTACAAAGCAGTGTCACAAACAATGGTTTAATAGAAGACCATAATGAGAAATTATATTTTTTGCATTGCACTATATCGTTGTTTAAGGGTCAATACTCAATTCAGACTGCAACGCGACGCGTAGATGCATTTCTAAATTTGTATGAATGTGATGCACTTTGATTGCGTGAGACGTCATGCAAATCTTTCAATTCGATGTCGGTCCGTCTGTCTGTCTGTCTCCAGGCTGTTACTCAAGAAGAACCGCTATAACTAGACTTCTGAAATTACTAAAAACAAATAAAGTTAATATTTAAGGGGGCTCCCATTCAACACAAGTTTTTTTTTTTTTTGGTCTTGTTGGCTCGTATTCCATAATGGCAACATGTAGACACCTGCAATTTTCACAAAATCATCAATTAAGTGTGTATTTTAATCTTATATCTTTAAACGAGCAATTCTTGTGTGTATATATATTATATAATTGGAATCTTGGAATCGGCTCCAACGATCTTCATGAAATTTAGTATATAGGGGGTTTTGGGGGCGATAAATCGATCTAGCTAGGAATCATTTTCATAAAATGTCATTTTATGTGCGTTTTTTAAGTTTTAGTGTTTAATAATACATTAAAAATAAAAAATTATTATTATGGGGGGATACAAAAAAAAAACACAATTTTTCTCTATTTTTGCGGTACGGAACCCTACGTGCGCGAGTTTGATTCGCACTTTTCAGGAGAGACAACCGACTAATTTGATAATAGACACATTGATAATGTAAGTTACATTTTGTACTTTGAGTGTACTTCAAAAACAGTAAAACCATTTTTTATAAAAGTACAAAATGGAATAAACCATGTTTTTATCATTTTTTTTTTTTGGTTTTTGTCTCTTTTGAAAAGTTGCTAAAAATGACTTACGTGGTAATAAAACTTAGACGAAATAATAATAAGTAATCCTACACTAATAACACCTTAAAAACAGTCATAAATTACTGCATGTGCTTACTGTTTTTTTCTTTTTTACAAATCCAAAATAATAGCAAGAGCACAATGCGATAGCCAGAACAAACTATTACCAAACACAGCAGTTTTAGTTTTAGTTTTAGTTGAGTTTACATGTAATTCGCTTAAGGCGTTTTAATTAGTTTTGTGAGTTCTAAACTTATTTAGTTCCCAACTTTGAACCTAAACAAACAAATTTGACGCTCATTTATTAGTTTTGGTCATTGCTGCGAATATAATTAATACTAAACAGGCTTCTCGCTGCTCGGAGGTAAATTAATAACCTAACAATGAATTTATTATTACGTCGCCAAGTTCAGCCGGGTTTCCTTTCATCAACGTCAAAACACAATTTTAGATAAATAATAATCTAAAACTCTGGTTATATTGAACTTAATTACTATAATTTAATTTACATAAATTTTAAATTCTCAGTCTAATTTCAGACTTACAATATTCGAGGAAGTTCAGGGAAAGTTTATATTAGGAGGAAAGACATACGAAGTTCACCGGGTCTAGTCTTAAATAATACTTATTATTACATGCTTGTTTTTCCAATATTTTAAAGCTTACAAAACATGTTTATCACACACTTAGCATTTCCCTTATATATACGTTTGTTCAAAAATGTTTAACACGATAAACATTCGTAAGCCGTACCTTTTTCCCTGAGTAAAAAATATTCTATGTCCTTTACTAGGACTCAAAGTAGGTACCTATATACCTAATTGCATTAAATTACTACAGTGCAGTGGTTTAAGTGTGATGACTCATGAAGTAAAAATCACTTTTTTACAATTAATATTGAACACCGTTTTAAAATTTTATGGTTTTCTGAACTAGATTTTTTTTTTTACTATTATATAAATTTGAATAGTTAAATTACTAAAACAGCACAAACATTAACATAATTATACAAAACGTAATTTAAAAAATAAATACGAAATTACGTATTTTAATATTTAATGAGAACGCTTGAAAGTGAAATTATAAGGCCTCTGAATCACCTTGTTTCAGCGCCCATTATATCCCAACTAATTTAAATAAGGGCCGGCAATTAGTACATCTTTCATCATGGAAAAATCCTCACTTTCTGAATACCTCCGTAATGTTAATAAATGCCAGCAGACCGAGGTTCCCTTCATTTGAGCCCCTTTATTAGTAGTGATTAGCACTTTAATGGCCTTCCCGAAAGTAGATAAGAACCTCCTAATTGTCTGCTTTATCAAACAATAAATATCGACAACTGCTAATTAGAGACTGCTCAAAGTTTTTTCTAAGGATATTTTTGTAGAAAAAAATATTTCTCACTTTTTAGTGTTATGGTTAGGTACTCGTGTCTCTCAATACAAACATCATTTTTCTTTCCTAATATTCTGTTCTGTGTACTATGCATCGCTACGATTTAACACTTGTAGCATCGATCTAAAATTTTTGTAGTACTAGTTAGTACAGTAAATGAAGGCAAAAATCAGATGCAACCTCCGATTTCGTTGAACCTCCATCGATTTGGATGAAAATTTGGGATTAAGTACTTTAAGCCCTCTACTTTAAAAGTGACATACGTGCGTATAGCGTTTTTTTTATTTTAGGGGTGAAATCCACCCCTTTTTTTGAAAATAGAAAAAATGCAGATTTAACAATTCTGGCTTAACTAATTGGGTTTAATTCATAAATAAATGTTTAATGTTTTTTTCATGATATTTTATGATTATTTAATTAATTTTTTAACCCTTATGGCAAACCATCCCTTTAATCGTGAAAAAACACTTTTTGTATTTCTAAACTTTAAAATCGCATATTTACATTGTATAAACAGTTTGTTTAATTTATGATATAAATTTTGGATAAGTCTGAAATATAAACCCCTAAAAGTACCCCTCTTTATTGCGAAATCACGGTAAAAATTGGGTTCAAAAACTTAATAGGTTTATGTTTTTGAACCCAATTTTTTCAGTTAATTTACTAAGTATTAATTTCATATTTAGATTTTTTTGCGAAATTTTTTCACCCCTGTAAACTAACTAATGTCTGAAAAATAAGCTTTAAGTTTTTATGTTAAGTTTTTCAGCAGCTTTAATGAGTTTGAATATTTTTTCATAGTTATGATAAATTTTATTAATATATTTCAAACATTGATATTACTTAGTTCAAAATATTCGAACAACGATTTAAAACTATCCTCTGTGCAAAAAATTGATGCAAAGGCTGAATCTGCTAGACTGAAATATTCAATAGACGCACATCATTATAAAAAGCCCCTCTCTTATCGAGTCGACATTTACCGTTTCGTTTACTTTCTGAATATTGAAAGACTTTAAAAGATTAACATATATTTAGTAAGGACTATATGACGCCTGCAATCATGCTAGAACCGTATATTTTTTCGGGATAAAAAGTATATCCTATGTCCATATCCATTCCCAAGACCCAAAGTATTTTCATACTAAATTTCAGAAAAATCGGTTGAACCGTTTGGGTGTTAAGAGGTAACAGATAGACAAAAACACTTTAGCATTTATAATATTAGTATAGACTATAGACGTACCTATTGACAGGTTTTCTACAATATTTGCATCACAAATCTCTGCTTCAAAATTGTTTAAAAAAAAATTTTTGTTTTATCACAATAGCTCTGTCAATTTTTAAGCTATCGGGTTTTAGACCATTTTAAAGGTAATTTGAAGAGCTTTAAGATCAATTTGAACAATACTTTTTAAATCCCTTGGTTTAAAAGAAAATAGGGTTAAAAGGTCCCGATTTCATGTTTCTTGTATAATTTTTTAAGAAGGTTCAATATTTTTGAAGTTATGTTCAAAACAAAATGATATTTACGAAAATTTGAATAATTTCGATTTTACTAAATCATTATGTTTCTCAAAACTAAGTATTCTAAACCAAGAAAAAATTTTGAGGTCATTACTTATGCTAAAATAAAGACAAGCCTTTGGGGATAACCATAAATTTGAATTATTGTAGAAATGGCCAACGTTTTATTTTTCGATTTTTCCAAAATAATTTGAAAGTGCCATCTTATTTTTATCAGAACTTGTTCAATTTTGATGCTTTTAACTTTTTTCAATACTTATTGGAAAGGTATTTTTAAGCACTTTAAAAAGTTTTCAGGAAGTACATGTCATAAAATGCATCGGTTTACCGTTATTTTAGTTTGAATGCTTAGACTTAGGTACTCGCCGAAAGAAAATATATATACAATCACCTATAGCTAACTTTGAATGGATATAGGAAGACATTGTAGAGTAGATATTGGTTTGTTTTTTTATTGGCTTTAATTTTGGTAATTACACATTTTTCGTAAAAACCTATAGATTCTTAGTTAATTATGAAAAACCGCTTTAAGACAAGTATTTTTCTCACGCAAAAACATGATCTTCGATCTTTAATAACTCCGAAAGTATTACTTTATTCAAAAAACTTAATATTACTAATTTTGCTTAAAATTTGTGTGTCTATTGATTCCTGGGGTTATTTTTATTTAAAAAAAAATTACCCCCCAAGAAGGTTTGGCATCTACCCCCAGGGCAAAAACGCAAGTTGGCACTATGTCACTTTTGTTTCTTAGGGAATCTTCCACCTATAATTGGTGGAGGTTCAACGAAATCAGAGTTTCAACGAAATCGGAGGTGAAAACCTTCACTGACTCCACTATGTCTACGACTTTTGTAGCGCCAATTTGACGTGGGAGAGCCATGCTTCGGCACGAATGGGAGAAACCGGAGAAATACCAAGTCCTCACAGAAAACCGGCGCGAAACAGCGCTTGCGCTGTGTTTCGTCGAGTGAGTGAGTTTACTGGAGGCCCAATCCCATACCCTTTTCCCTTCTCTACCTTTCCCTATTTCCTTCCGTACCCTCCCCTATTACCCCTTAAAAGGCCGGCAACGCACCTGCAGCTCTTCTGATGCTGCGAGTGTCCATGGGCGACGGAAGTTGCTTTCCATCAGGTGACCCGTTTGCTCGTTTGCATAAAAAAAAACCAGTCTATGACTTTCGTAGCATCACTCTATGACTTTCGCAGTGTCTACGATTTTTGTAGCACCACTTTACGACTTTCGTAGCAGGAATCTATGACTTTTGTAGCACCAGTCTACGACTATTGTATACTAATAAAACACAATTTTTCATGCAATTTTTCCATTATATTAAGAAATTTCTTAATATAGTGGAAAAAGTGCACGAAAAATTGTGTTTTATTAGTGTTCAACATGAATTTCCAACAAGAAGACTTTTGTAGCACCACTTTACGACTTTTGTAGCACTAGTCTTTGACTCTCGTTACTCGTAGCACTTGTCTACGACATTCGTAGCACTAGTCTACGATTTTCGTAGCACCAGTCTACCACTTTCGTAGCACCTATCTACGACTTTCGTAGCACCAGTCAACAACTTATGTAGCAACGATTCGACCGACACAAATATTCGATGCGCAATTTTTTAAAACGTCTTTCTTTGTAACGGTGTCTTATTTCTGGAAACAGGTACAAAAATTAATAATTTTCATACAAAATCTCTAGACGCATAAATTCTATCGACTCATCAGCCATCCTCCATACAACAATTGAAACAGAAACAATGTATTGGATATCCATTATCGGCGGAGTATATTTACGTAGTATGATATGAAAGCTTTTTAATCCCGTAAAATTTAACAATGGATACTTTGATGTATAACAGAAATTGTCTGCTACCGGTATTAATAATTTACGTATAATGCGCCCATTAAGTATATTGGAGTCGTAATAAATCATTTATTTGTGTTTACGCGAATATCACTCATTGTTATAAAGCTGCTTTAACGTATTTTATCGCGGTTTATTTTATAGCTCGTAGGAGTGTGTTGATCGAAATATAAATATTTAGGAACCTTTGAGTACTTTGAATAATTTTATGAGTGGTGTCTGGTTGGTGTAAAGTATCTGAATAACAAAAATATTGCAAAAAGTAATTTTTAATAGGGTAAATTCTAATGAAGGTTAACAGTAAAAAATTTAAAAGTAAAAACTAAACTAAGAACTTTAGGTAATCCAATTTCTTAGTACAAAATAATTTGATAGTGACAAGAAAGAAGATGGGTAAACCAAAATTATTCTGCGTTAATGTGAGCCCATAGATGATCAATACATTATAAGACGTAGTGATTGAAAAACAAAATATGATCGATAAACTACAGCATGGCGTTTATAACTTTAAAATTATTGTAAAGTTACTCTGAGATACTCTTCTACTACATATAGATCTTTAATACAAAAGTTCGAATACATTGTTTTTTACATCATTAGAGTTCAGTCAGATTACGTAACTTAACTTGAGGGCAATTAAGTGGATTCTAAAGTTAATCAATAACATATTTTATCTATCCAAAACTTTGTGTAAGATCTACTACTGTAGAGATCAACTACGATAACATGGCGTGTCCCTCAAAATTATTGTTTCAATGTGTCTATTCACATCCTTATGAAAGAGTTTGTATGTAGTAAGTATTCAACCAATCAACCAGTAATCATAATTTTTCACTTAATATCACTTATTACCAAGATTTGTTGGTCAACTAATCATCTGATCGGACAACGCACTTCAAACGTTTTAAATTTTGAAGGGGCGCGCCATGTTATCGTAGTTTATCTCTACTCGTATATCATAATATTATATACGATATAATATACTATCAAAAGAAATATTGGAAGTCACAAAGGCTGATTTAATCATTTTAGCACAAAACTTTGGTAAGTTTCAAATATAAAATATAATACCGTTTGTGATTTCAAACGCCGACATCAAATCGAACAATAACATGAATAATGGTGTAGTGTCACCAGGTAATAAGTTGGTAATAAAGGAATACGACGCAAACGGCTGGAACACTGTAGCATTAGTCATCACGCGTCTACTTGGTGACATTTGGACAGCGCTGACAAATGATAGCTTTTATTGAATAATTATCACGAAGCTCGACTGTCACGGATCAAATAAATGTACGGGAAAACGTGATACAAGTCGGCGGGCCCAGATATTTTTTCATTGATCATTTGTCATGCTGTATACTTGATGGTGCGGTGTCGCTATGTGTAACCGGCGCATTAAAATGTATGAGGCGGTTGGATTTTAATGATTTCATTTTTTACATTTTGATTCACATTTGCATCGAGGCCGGTTCCAGATTTACGAACATTATCGTTGCCAATTATTTTAACGCCACAAAAACCGTTTCACATTTGTTTAATGAAAGGAGTAATTAAACAGAGCTCGAATCAAAAGTGTTTGTAAATTTTGTACGGTCTGTAACCGATTCTGAGAACGTACCTGCTGTGCATTGTTGTAAGTGTATATTAAAAGGGTTTTACGTAATAAAACTCATACACAGTTTTGTAATTTTAAATCATGGTTGTTTTTAAAACAAGACTTGTTTTAAAAACAACCATGATTTTTAATCATTTAGTAGGTATGATTAAAAATTACAAAACTGTTAAAGATCGAATTGCCAAAACAGTTCAGAAATGGAAAATCTTAAACAATTTATTATTTACCGTCTGTTAAAATGGAGAGACAGAAAGCGAAGTATGTTTAACTATTGCGTAATAAATCAATATTCAATTCCATTTTAAACAGGACAATGTTGTTATTCCAAATTCAAAGATATGCTTGTGTATTGGAAAATATGGATATACCAGAGTAAACAGAATTATAGAGTATGCCGACTTAGAACTGATGTTGAAATTTTTAAATTTGACGTATTATTACGAAAATCGTCGCTAGGGTTGTTAACTTGTTACCTACGAATTTAAAGCTATGACATATTCGCTGGACGTGTTCCTCTTTGGTCGTATTGTTGTTTGTGTTTTGGAACTGTATTGTATTAAAATTGTCAGAATCCAATTTTGAAATCTTTATTTTAAATATTTAAAAATAAATTATATCAGCCAGCACATTCCGTTCATAATCCTAGTGAAACCCGACGAATTTGACAGACATTGAAACCTGTCCATTTCTTTGCAGTCTTATGCAGGTAGTTATGTCTATTGTGGATATATAGTTTTATGTTTCAAAGGCGTGCGTGGCGTGTTTTTTACGCGCAAAAACTCTACTTATTATGATAATTAGAATTAGATCTAATGTTAATAAGAATTTTGTATTTAAAACATAGAAATACCTTTTAGGTTAGGTATTAGAGATTTTTTTTTAGTTGTAAGGAAACTGGAGTGAAAACTTTAAGGTCCCTTTTAAAAGTCTGACTGCCGCACTACGGACACTTAATGATGATTAACTTCAATTTAATGAAGAGAAATCTTCATACAATTACAGTTAAATAAATAATATTCATCTCTGAGTATTTTTATTTATATTTATTATAAGTAAGTGTTTTTAATCCCCATAAAAATAATATTTTAATTTACCACATCCATTTGTAGACACATCGAAGACAATCGTTTTCTCACTTGTTTGACGCATAACTTTAATGTTTTTGTTGTTAGCAATAAAGTTGCTAACTTCTATCCCGCGTTTGGTCGTTGTTGCTTTGGAAAAGCAATCTTAATATGGTGTTGTTGCCAAGCGCTGTTTGCGCCTCGTTTCTGGCTTCCAATTCTGCGGCTATCACATTTCAGTCAATATTTATTACATTTTTATTTAAATTAAACTTCTGTGTCTATCTATGTCTATTACTTTTGAAATATAGCTGGTAGTATGAGCGTAGCTCGCTCATTAAAGATATGCGGTATTCGAGTTTTCGTAACTTTGAATTTTATATTTTTATATTTCAACTGTCAACCTAATTACAAGACGAGCGCCTATTTAATTCCAGAATCTTCTAGACTGCAGTGTTGTAGTCATTGAGTTTGTATTTAGTCGGCTGTAAAGTCGGCTGTCGACGTCAAGTACAATCAAAGGACGCAATTAGACGGAAGATGAGCCAATTAGCCCAATTAGGCAACATCAAAAATGGCAACATCGTTACTCCCTAACACCTTATTCCGAACATTTGTGAAGGACGAAAAGTGTATTGATTTTTCGCTACCTTTTATGTCTATTGAGTTATGATCTTTGTCTTTATTGTGTAGATAATATGGCCCTACATTAAGTAAGCATTGTATTGCTTTTGAAGGTTTTGCATTTGAATAAATTATTATTTATTTTAAATAATTCTTAGTAATTATCGTATATACTATAACTATAAGCATTTGTTACCTTAAAGGTGCTCCCTATCCGAGAGCATTTGCTTGTAATGTAACGTTACAGAGTCGAGCGTTGCAATGCGCACCTTGTAATATTGATACAGCATATCTTGATACAACTTGTAACATCAACTAGCTATGGAATGCTCAAAGTCGAATGTTATATTACACGCGAACGCTCGTCAGACAGGTACACAGTATTGTATTGTAATGCTCAAAGTCGAATCTTTAATGTTACATTACACGTGTAATGTAATGCTCAAAAACGAGTATATAATGTTACATTACAAGTGAATGCTCGCGGTGAGGGAGCATCTTAATAATTTTTATATCTCTTCAGCGACAAACACTTTTGGAATAAACAAATTCTACTCTTCCGCACGTAGTCGCAAGATCTAATAGCGCAAAAGCTAACTTTGTAGAAAATATATTTCCTTCGCGCGACAGAAGTTCTTACATTACTTATCAGATATCAGGAGTACGGTGTATTATACTCCCGGAGTATTCAATTCCAAGCGATGTATTTACGCGTTCCCACTAGGTTTCAGTGTTACTGATATTTATGGGGGTCTGTGTAGCGTTCCCAAATTGAAATACATTAATATTTTACCATAAATGCGACACTTTCATGCGGGACATAGCCTTATCGTAATTGGATTCTTCCCTGAGAGCGAAGTATGTCTACGTGAGTAAATACATTTGTTACGGAGCCTTTGCCTACTAAAAAGTATCGCGACGTATCGAATAATTCAAAAGTGATGGTTGAGAATGATGGGACTTAGAAGAATAAAACTGGGTGATATTGATTTGGTCCAATGTTTGTGTTGTATTATTTTACATTTAGCACCTTAAAACCCACCACCTTAAAACCTACCTTCCGTACCTTCAAAGCAATTTCGCACATTATCTCCCATATTTATCGATGATATAAATATTATTCAAAATAAATTGAATCATACGATATACTAAAGAAAAACAAATTTTCATTACGATCACCCATTATCATTTCACTTAAGTATTAGCTATTCCTTTGTACTTTCCATATTATATTTTATTCATAATATTATATTTCTTAGAAATATGTAAAAGTAAATGAAACTGCCGACGATATACTAACATCAGAACCAAATCCACCTTTTATTACGATACAACAAAATTATTATTCACAACATGCAATAAGAAAATATTTTGTTTGAGCCCGAATCAAATTTTGCGGGTAGAAAATTTACAAAGACGTAAAAAACGTAAGCTTATTTGCGATAATATAACAGACGGAATAAATATTCTCGAGTTTATTTCTTTCGCCATCTTGATTTTGCGTTCTTGTAAATGATTTCAGAGCTCAAAATTGAAGACAGATACAATATAACAATAACATATTGTGTCTGCCGCTATTTAGCCGAACTTATAATAGTTAAAATGTCAAACAATAGTAACTCCATTTTAATACCCGTCTCGCGACCCAAACGCACAACAAATCCTGATTGAATAGACCGTAGGTGCATCTAAAAAACTATTTTTGTATTCAAATCCCCGAATGGGTGAAGAGAGCTCAAAAGCTTTTTTCGGGGGCTCGAAGCGAAAATCCGGCCTTAGAATTAAAAAATATAATATCAAAACTAACCTCGCAGAGCTTACACAACAATTTCTGCTCCTATTCAATTTGTATATTTTATTCAGCAACAACGTGGGCACGACGCGTACGTTCCTGAAGCGGGGCGATCTCATTAAAGTTTTTCAACAATGAGATATTATACCAAAAACAATGGACCTTTGTTTTGCTATGGCTTTATACAATAACGAACAATTATCTAAAGCTAATTAACAGTGCTCATTTTTTTCTAAGTTCTGAGTGGGTTGGTAATAATGAGTTCCATTGTGAAAAGTCGGTAGGCGGGATAAAATAAAATGTCATTTAAAATACAATTGCAGGAACTTATTTTATGTGCAAAAAATATGTACAATTAAAGTATACAAATTACAAAATAATCTACCATTATTATTCTTATGTACGAAGTCGCGGGTTCCGCCTGTGTCCAATAAATCCAAGTTGTAGCGCCATTAAATCACAATTAGGTGTAATGCGGGCGCGCGACCGAGGGCTTAGCGGCCCAAACAAAAGGCTCACGGGCTTAATACGTTCGTGTCTTATTACCTCACCCCTACCGAATATATTGTTCGCACCAAAACCGAATAAAATGTGCCGTTGAACGCACTAACCGAATGAACTGTACAGTAGAAAGCGCCATGCGAATCAAAATATTTTTAACCAATATTTACATAAATAGAACATGCAATGGTGAAGAGACAGAAGTAAAGGGTCATAAAACCGAGAATGGAATGGTTTCGGTTAGATTAAAGAAACAACTGAACTCTAAAATGTAGCTTAATCCTAAGAGGTCGCTGAAATCCTCACTGAAGAATAAAAGTATACTAGATAGATACTAGAACAGCCAGTGCCCAGTAGTGTTCCATGATTTTAGGTTTTCAGTAATAGAGATTTGAAGATTCGAATAGAAAAAATTACCCAAATAATATTATTCGATTTGTTTTCGTACTCAATATAGGAACCGTGAATAACACAAAAGGGCTGCAAACTGTTGTCGCCAATGCGAAAATTACTAATTAATTATCTACTTAACATATTATGGCCACCTATAGTTTCTGCAAGTTACCTATCGGTAAAACATTTTATTTCTGTATTTAATTTTATTATGTAGATATTTATGTAAATAACAATTTTAGTATTAGCACAATTAATTATGTTTTATTTAACCAAAGTGAGTCAAAACCCAAATCATGGGAATCCTTTTGAAGTCGTCCCTATGTCACAGAATTAAATACCATTAGTCCGTCTGTGTGGAAAACATTCTCTGTTCTAAAGCATTGAATTGAAGCGCAAGTCATGTGTACTGTTTTCAGTTTGATAAATCCACTTTAAAGCAGAGATTGGCCCACAAAGTTAAAAGTCATGTTACTTAAAAGGGGTTTAGTGGGGTCGAAAAGCTTCGGAGGGCGAAAGAGGATTGACTCGCGCACCTGTCGCTACCACTATACACTCTCAGCGGTATCATGAATAGACATTTTCAAGATCAAATACTGTTAGGAATAATTTATTTTGTATTCTCTGTGTTTTTGATGGAGATAATAGAATAGATGTTTTGCTTGGTTTTTCTTTAATTCTTTAATGTTTTGAAACTAGGAATTAAAAGTTATTAAAATGCTCCGATATCACAGAATCTATGTCCAAAATACGTACATACTTTTCAGTTTTGTCTAGAGTTATCTGATAGTCCTGTTGATAAAATAGAAAATTTTAAATTAGATGTAAATAATTTTAAATTAAATATATTTCAACATGCGTTAAATGTGACTTTTAATGTATGTAACTGTGACTTTTAATCACGAGGTAGTAAATATAAAATTAATACATGTCCACTTACCAACTTCATTTAAAAATTGTTTAGTTTTGCTGCGGTGAACATCAAAACGGAAACTCAAAAGTTCATATTCGGGAAACGAAAAAGACCAGAAACAAGATACTGCACAAAAATGGCAGAGGTATAATTAAAACTATGCTTTTCTGGGTAACACAGAGTTTTGCTGGCATAAATTCAGGAATAAATACCTTCTCGTGTTTGTGTGAAGTCCGGCTGCGGCGCTAGACAAATAGTTTGCAGCTGACTGTTAGCTGACCAATCCTGTGTACATGTATAAATCTGACTAGCCTAGCCGTGCAGCCCGCACGATATACGGCAGCTACTATGTACAAGGAATATTGTTTTATATTCCTTGTCTAGTGCACTTCCGCTTATGTGTGGTTCACTGTATGCGATACTCGAATAAGGGAAAGGGACAAACATGACGAAATATTAACTGTATCTCTTATATTGTGATTTGTGGTGACAAATTTACGCATATTGATAATAATGTTGAAGAAAATCTATAAACTGTACTTAATTATCTATATCATTATATAAAAGGATTTGTCCTGAATGACATGAAAATGGAATCACGCTACGGCCGAAACCAGTAATTGTAGATACTTGAAATTTAGAGGGAGTATTCTTCGTATGACGTAGGCGTGCGAAAAGAAGGGATTTTTAGAAATTCCTCTGCTAAGTGTGTGAAAAGAGGAGATAAAGTTAGTTGGGACAACTCGATTCCTTAGTCTGATCTGCTCGAAAATTCGCATCATTATTATTTGATGTATTTTATGAAAGATGTAATTCATAGTTTGTTGAAATGTATCCTTAAAAGTCGTTAAAAAGCATGAACAGCTTACAGCGCTATATAGCGTTTAGCAGCGGCTTGCAGCGACGCAGGGAGTTAGAGACTCCAATCATTGCTTTTTGCCACAAGAGACATAATCTGTGGCAAAACTTACCGGGGTATGTTATGGCTGTTTTACATGTAGCCTGCATGCAGGAGTCACAATAAAATAATATTATTGAAATCAATTAGTTGTTAAATGTAAATATTAACTAGGTATATATTTGTAACATATTATTGTTGTTATAATATTATTGTTTTCTTATACTTTTGTAGAATTTAGAAAGATTGTCTTGAATGGAGGGCTTATATTAAACATTCTGTTTTGTCATCATAATATAGTAAAAAAAAATATTTGGCGTTCGAAATTCAAAATTATTTATTCCTGTACGTTTAATTGCTGTTTTTTTATCAAGATTTAATTTTATGCACATAAGATTATGTAAAGTGCCAAAAATTTAAAAATATTTTTTTTTATATGAAATGAACTAACACTTTTACAAATCTATTTAATTTATAATAATATTATATACATATTATGATAATATTATCAATAAAAGGCGTCTTCTTCTTGAATGATAATATAATAATCATAATACTTACTTAATAATTTTCAGTATTATTATAATTATTATACATGGTGAGATATAAGTGTTTTGGGCGAAATCTAGGGCTAAAACAATTATAGTCCGTCAAGAAAGTCATGACAGCAGGGAAATTTTTCTAAACGTAATCACGCTTTTAAGGTGTATTTTTTCTTTGTATTTTCACAGAGAACGCTTAAGCTTAAAACAAACCTAAGCGTCAGTGACAGGGGACGCGGTACGCAATACGGGAGCGTCTGCAACGCGAAACTGGCCGTGCACACCTGCGCGACTACGGTGCGAACCGTCAAACGTTAATATCATGACACAATCTATCAAAACGTACAAAAATCAAAAAATCATAAACTAAAGAGTTGTAGAAAATAATATAAAAAAAGGTTTTAAAAAGGAAGTCTACTTATGTACACTTCAAAACACGCGTCTGACAACTTGACGCGCACGTTCCGCTTGCCGACGCGAACATCCCGCGTTGCGGTCGTGCAGGTGTGCACAGCGCCATAAGATTACATGGGCAGCGTCCTCCGCGCGGTAGACGCTACCGCTTCGCAGTCGCTTTGGTTGCGTAGGTTTGTGCAATCCTTAATTACATTTTAAATATTGTCACATTGCACATTTTTATCTCTAATTAATAAAGTTCTCATATTTTTTTATTTTATTTAAAAAATTCCCGCCTGTTATGACTTTCTTGACAGACTATAGATATGAAAATGCAATTACGATAAAACCTAAACCACGGATCGTATCTAGACTGAAAATTTTGGGGAAGTGTTCTCCATATGACGCAGACGTGCGATATAAGAAGGGATGTTTCAAAAAATCCAATTAATGTTATTATTAAGTTCTATAATAATACTTGCTGTCCCGGCAAACGTTGTTTTGCCATATAAAGTATTATATTGAGGTGATTAATAAATATGGCACCATGGCAACGTTCATCGCTAGCCCGTCGCACAAACAATGGTCGTTGACAGTCTCGAGTTGTAATAATTTACTATTATTTATTCAACAAATGCACTTATCAATATAAAAAGTAGTCAGTAGCCCAGAGGCCAAACATACTATTTCCTTAGTATGTCTGGCCTCTGGGCCAGACTTAGTAGCCGATTCTCACACCTACTGAATGTTATGCATAATATAATATAAAAACCAGTGAAGCCGTTTCGGAGGAGTTCCTACGGTAACTGACATGGTGACACGAGAATTATATATACAGTGTGTTCCTTGTAGAGAGTTCACTGTGAAAGTAGCGCTAAAAGACGATTTTTTTTTTCACTTTTGTATGGGCAAGGGCCCGAGCGTCTCCAGTTTCCCCATACAAAAGTGAAAAAAAATTGGTCTTTCAGCGCTGCTACTTTCACAGTGAACTCTCTACAGTCTACGAGAAACACGTACACATCCTAACGTATTATCACTTAGTTTTGTTACATCCTGTAGAAGATTATTATTTTACTAGCTGTCCCGGCAAACGTTGTTTTGCCATTTAAAGTATTTCTACTTCATCAGTTGATACAAAATCTTACCCCTCTTTTATCCCCAAAGAGGGGTGAGGGGGAAAATTTCATACACCAGATGTGATTTATTATATGTATAGATGAGTAAATTATGTCTTGACTCTTGACTGACCTGACTGGCTGAAAAAAATAGCATTTTAAATTCGAAATTCAAATTTTATGCATGACAGTGAAACTCATTTTGAAATCTTGAAATTTTATTATTGTGATTTGCGATAGCTGGCGATAGCTTTCTTATTTTTTAAAAATTCAAAGAAAGGGGGATACTCTACGTGCTTGGTTTACGCAGGGCATTTGCCTAGTATTCCAAGTAAGCAATGAGTTGTGCCCTGCAAGCCCCAAGCACGTAGAGGTTCCTTTGAATTTTTCCAAATCATTTGTAGGTATTTGGCTTCTAATTTGTTATATGAACGTTCGTATAGGAACGTTGGGATCGATTACTTATTGATTTTAATTAATAAAATAAGTTTTATTACATATTATATTATAAAAAAAGTTTGACCTTGAACAACTCGGAGACGTGACTTAGAACTTTGGTGTAGTAATAAAAAATATTATTTGGATTATGTTCTATTTAAATAATGAGTCTATTTTCGTCGGCCGGCACTTTTAAAATTAGCCCAATTTGGACCTTATCGTTTATTATGATGGTACTATCAGGGAAGTTGATTCATAGGCAGATGGCGGACCTACGCATTTTGTTTGCGTTATGTCAAACCGAGCCGATACCGCGAGAGACCAATAGATCTATACTTCTATATCTATCTATCTATACTTATTATAAAACAAAGTCGCTTTTTTTCCCTCATGTCCCTTTGTTCCCTTTAATCTTTAAAACTACGCAACAGATTTTGATGATTCTTTCAGTGTTAGATAGCCCATTTATCGAGGATGGTTATAGGCTATATTTTATCACGCTAAGACTAATAGGAGAATGTGGAAAAAACGGGGGAGATTATTTGAAAAGGCTTATCTCGCGAACTACTGGAGCAATTTTTATGTTATTTGGCACAGATAAGAAGTAGACCACGTGAAGGATCATAGGCTATCGATTTCGATCATTTTTTCAGTGGCTATATATTTTATACCCGTGCGACGCCGGGGCGGGTCGCTAGTAATATTATAAATATGAAGAGTTTGTTTATTTGAACGCGATAATCTCAGAAACTACTGAACCGATTTCAAAATAATATCTATACTAATATTATAATTGGGAATGGTTTGTTTGTTTGAACGCGCTAATCTCAGGAACTACTGGTCCGATTTGAAAAATTATTTCAGTATTAGATAGCCTGTTTATCGAGGAAGGCTATAGGCTATATTTTATCACGCTAAGATTAATAGGAGCGAAGAAATAGAGGAAAGTGTGGAAAAAACGGGGGGAAATTATTTGAAAGGGCTTATTTGAACGCGCTAATCTTAGGAACTACTGGTTCGATTTGAAAAATTCTTTCAGTGTTAAATAGCCTATTTATCGAGGAAAGCTATAGTCTTTATTTTTTCACGTTAAGATTAATAGAAGCGAAAAAATAGAGGAAAATGTGGAAAAAAACGGGTGAAAAATTATATCTGTGTTAGATAGCCTATTTATTGAGAAAGGCTATTATAGGCTATACTTTATTGCGATAAGACTAAAGCAGCGAAGAAATAGATGAATGTGTGGAAAAAACTGGAGAAGTTATTTGAAATGGCTTATTTGAACGCGCTAATCTCATAAATTACTGGTCCGATTTTAAAAATTATTTCAGTTTTCGATAGTCTATTTATTGAGAAAGGCTAAAGGCTATATTTTATTGCGCTAAGACTAATAGGAGCGAAGAAATAGAGGAAAGTGTTGAAAAAACGGGGGAAATTATTTGAAAGGGTTTATTTGAACGTACTGGAGCAATTTTTATGTTATTTGGCACACATAAAGAATAGACCACGTGAAAGGAAATAGGTTTCTTTTTTTTGCGGAAAAATGTACGGTTTCCGTTACATTCCTAAATAAGGCTGGCGAAGCCGCGCGGAACATCTATCATATCATAAAAGTATATTGTCCCACACAATATACTTTTATGATTTGCGCGTCGATGTACGGGAACAGCTATAAACTAAAGTCCACGCGGACGAAGTCGCGGGCAACAGCTAGTTTATTACAAAGCTAAAGAGTTTGTTTGAACGTGATAATCTCAGAAACTACTGGACCGATTTCAAATATTCTTCCACCAATGTATAGTTAAGATATCCCTGAGTGCTATGAGGCTATGTATGTACTATGGGCGGAGCCGGGGCCGACCACTAGTAAGAAAAAAATGCATTTATTAACAAAATAAATTTTGTAAAGTTGTTTTGTTAATAAATGTTTAAACCGATATATAAAATAGGCATCGATAATGATTATCATATTTGAGCTCATTGCATCATTTTTTGATATTTGTGGAATTAATTTTAATACTTACCTCGTTTTCTAGAGCACTTATTCTGTATCGTACATACACGGGTAGTGGAGGGAACTGGGTCACGTGCCTGTTTGTTTGTGTAAATCATAATTCATTATACGACGAATAGAGACGGGGCCGCGGCCTTAACATTGCGGAAAGACAGCCGGACAGACGTATTAATGTGAAGATATGGCAATCATAATAAACTAGCTAAAAGCCGAGCTATGTGAGGGCTCGCCTCGTTTTTCTGCGTGGTAATAATCCTTATAACAGTTTTTTTTATTTATTTGAATAGTAACCAAACCTTGACAGACCAATGATAACACACGTACATAATATAAATAAAAAATGTTATGTTAAAGCACAAAATATCAATAGGCGTGATAGTTTTCCGTAAAGTGTACTTACCACAAAAGTGCTCAGCTTGAGGGATATAATACTAGGGCTCGCTTCGCTCGCCCTGATAAGAGCTCACTGATTGGGCGTGGCATATATCGGAAGTAGTGGAGGAATCACAGCAAAGTGGGGACGCTTGGGGATGCCCAAGATTTCATTCCAATATAGTCTACATTGGTATGGTAGCGATCCTACCGAATGTTAAATAGTAAAAGCGAGTGTTTTGTGTTATTCATTTAAATCCTACACATTAATTGATCTAAACATATTTAAACATATTTAAGTCACAGTAAAGGTGCTATTTTTAGTTTATATAATAATATTAAGTATACCTAAAATTAGTAGATTAATAGTGCCTGTTGTTCAAATACAGTCAGTTGGTCAACGCTGATCTTACTATCTTAGTCGTACGTGCTACGAATTTCTACTGACACTGATCATAACTTTAAAAGGACAAAGCAGTACAATAGGGAACAAACAAGAATATAAATATCAAGTGCAATACAAGTACCACATTTGATTCAAAGCTAAAATCAGTTAGAACAAATATTATTTCGTATTAAACGATAGATTTCATGCTCCTATTATCTTCTATTGAGTAAAGCATGATTTTATTCCCTCGACCGATTAATAAAATTGTGTCACCAGGTTGAGTACTTGACATATCTATCTGTTTCATGTTCTACGCAGAGCCTCATAATCCTCATATTCAGGACAACATCTCATTTGCCCTAGCATTTACCGGCATGCAGTGTGCATTATTTATTTTTTGACCTCGTTCTAAGAGTGTCGACTTTTTATTACATCGTATTACGTATACGACGGATCTTGAAACTACGAATTTGCGAAATTACTCTCGCTTTGGCCTGACGTTTAATGGTAATGGAAGCCCGTGAGCTCGTACTTATTTTAATAGAAAACTATTTAACGTTGGTTTCACATAAAAAAATATAAAGTTTTTAGAAGTTTTACAAACTTGCTACTACCAAATGTATAGAGGTAGAGCCATAGAATATCATAGAGGTAGAGTTAACATTGCAAAAAAATCTTAAGTACCAACAAAAAATACTAATTATTATTATGTAGAATATTGAACTACGCAAAACTTTTTTCTTTTATTTCAAGTCTGCTGTGAAAATAAATGTTTTAAACTTTTCAAATGTTAATTAGCTTAAATATTATGGAAATAAAAAACATACCTTTGCTACAAGTATCTTATCGTGGAGTTGGGATTTGGAGCTGAGAGAACTTTTTGCGCTGCAGGGTTGGGACTTGGGGCGGACTGTAAAATAGCTGATAAGGTGTATGCGGGTACATTCCCAACTTGGTAGCCTTTGAATCAAAGCTAAAATTTTGAAATTACTTTTACAGTGATTTTTAATAGTGCAAGTAATTATTATGTGGCATACTAGGTAGTAGTAGCTATAATACACACTATGCAGTTATAAATACAAAGTCACAACTCACAACAGTCACGCGTCAACAGATTGGACATTTTGAATCACATCAGTCATCACTCATCACCAAGCAGGTAGCCATATTAAAAATTGATACATAGAACTAATCAATGGCTGGTTGAACATACAAACTGTATTTTTTAACTTTTACCAAAAATGACGTAAATAATCATCACAGATAATTTTCCATTGGCGAGGCCACTGAAGCTTTAAACGAATAATTTGGTATTACCTAGGGCATTCAATGACGTTCGGTCCCATTCCTATCACCTGATGATGTACATAATCTAATCACGTGTCACGTGCCCATCACGTGATCGGAAATGGCCGCAGCGCGATTTATCGCAATATTGCCAACTCCATTATCGCCGCGGTGAAGCGTCCCCGAAGGATATTAAATGCTAATCGTTCCCGCTTTTTGTCTTTCATTTTTTATTCACAGCCAACGGTTTTGCTAAATAGAAAAAATGACGTTGACATTTTTAATTTAATACTTTTCGGCTTTGATGGTCTCTATGTGGGGTCGGTACCTGATGATTTATTTTGTTTTGCCATTTGTTTCTCGTGTAAATCGTTTATGAAAGATCAAAAATACTTCAAAATATAATATTTCTGTTACCTGTGTTTTATTATTATCCCTTTGGAGTTTACAAACTTTGATTTTTAAATTGGGTTTTCATATTCGGTTATATTTAAAGTTTTACAAACTTTATGAATCAGTATTATCTTAACAATCATAATATATCAGTCTCAATTCTGTGATGAGCTTGATTTGCTATAACAATTAACATTCGAAATGTGCAATAATTTACACAATTTTACATAAAATATGTTGAATAGTTACAATAATTAAATAGTATAGAATTGCACGAAATATTAATAAACAAAAGCCAAAATAATATTTTGGAATATAATGTGGCGCATCGTATTAGCATACAACAGTGCCGGTGCTAAAACATTTCGGTGTCCATTTTGCATTTTCGATCAACCCTTTTGACAATTTATCGGTACATCACATTTTCATATAGCGAGCGCCGAGCGGCTCGTGCGGGTGGCGCGACCGCGCTTCATACATATTCAAATATCGAGACCGAAGGTACAAAGCAGAAACCCGTTTTGTCCTCGACGTGTCGGAATTACAAAAAAGCACGGGAATATGCCGATAATATTCGACAAAAGAAGGTCTACTCCCTCGCGGCCAAATTAACATCGAAATGTGTTTCATACAATATCCACGACTTCGCACACATGTTACAGCTCGGACGCTCAAATTGATTAAAAAGGATACTTAGGAAACATTTCATCCATTTGTCTTTAAAATTGTGACGTATTTTGTTTTATTAAATAGATGTTTTGTTTAATAATTTATAGTAACCATTTGGTTGCTATAAATTATAAAGTGTATATTAGTGCATTGCTCACTAGTCATAATAAGTACATCATAATTATCATTATGATCAATTAATTATTTTAAAACGTTACATGCTCATTACATAGTCAATTCTGGTAACAACACAAAATATGACAATTTCTATTCCATAAAAGTATCATAAAACTATCGCCAGGCGTCAGGTTAAAAAAATATAGCTATATTAAGTTATAAGGTACAATAATTAATATTAAATTTATTTATAAAATATTGAAACGAATCATAACTTTCGTTAGAATAACTAAGTAAGGAGCAATCTCTGTTTTGGGGACCTTTAATTTTCTTAGCTATTTCTCTGAATAAATTAAGCCGCTTTGTTCGATAATACCCAGCTCGGATAAAGACGTAAAGACAAAAGAATTTTATTCATAGAAATAATAAAAAAACATGCCCCTTAAGGTGTTCCTTGAAAAGTGTAGGAAAAGTGTAGCTATAAGTATTTTAATAATGAAAACATTTTATATAATTATTTGTCTGTATAATATAATATTAATAATATTATTATCACAGTATAATATAAGGGACAAAAACTATGAAGCGAGTTTGAATAATTTCACATAGTACCTAGTTTTTCTCTATTACGGAACTTTTAGATATTTTTGTGGTGCCATTATTGTTTCTTTTGACTGACACGTATTAATGTAGCAAGGTAGCAGCCAAAAGGTTGAGCGTCAGGCTCTATCTTACTTTAACCATAACAATGGTGTCCAAACATTGTGAGCGAGTAAGTGCAGTACCGTGTATCGGTTGCCAAATCCTCGGGGCATGTCCATAGATGTGTCCCAATGATTCAGAGCGCGCACTTTTAATTTTTTTAACAGTCCTTTTATAAAATTTATGTCCTCTATCGTGCTTTTATTGCGGCGCAAAACAAGCGAATTCTACTTTTATAACGCAAAATTCAGCACATTTTACAGGTGAAAAACTCTGTCGATATCAAAAACAGGATCCAAATTATTCAACGAGTGAATTTGCGTATTGCAGCGATTTAAGAATTATTTTGTTGTTTTCTATCTTTGTTAAGCCGTCTATATAAAATATATTCTATTTTTATTTGATATCGATAGTGAAAAGAAAAGTGTGATAAAAATTCATTGTAGCTATATTATGATTTTGTCCCACCGAAAATTATTGATTTTTGGCCAAATCTGAGGCAGAAGCCGATTAACCGGTATTCCCCAAAAACCTAAAAGGTAAAAGTCGAAGCAGCAAAATTTAATCTCATTTCAGATTACAGGGAGTTCGGCCTTGGAAAAAAATCAAGGCGAACTAACTTTTTTTTCTGGCTAAAGACCAGAGTTTGGCTGAATATGATTATGTGTCCGATGTGACCGAATTCGAAACCTAAGTTTCGTTGAACAACAAAACCAGATTATTTTTACATATTTATTTAATTATTTTGCTTCTATACAATATTATTATTACAAAGATGCAATCGAAGTATAAAAATGCAAGTTTATAGTCTACTCACTTTTCCGTTCCATGTCCTACATGCAATCCAAGATAAAAAAAAATCACTCACTTCTATCATTAAAAACAACTGCTCCAACTTTAACAACCTCACCATCAATGCCTCTCTACACCTTCATTCTCATGATAACTCACCCCCGCACCTTCATCGTAAACAACACAACTCGATACACATAATCGAATCTAAGATCAGCGATGGGGACCTAAAAGGTGCTGCCAACATGCTTTTTTCCAGCGATAGCATAGCCCAATACAACGCACACACCCTAGAAGCCCTCCGTGACAAACATCCCTCACTCCCACCACCGAACATACCTCCTTCGTCTAGCCCTTCTGTGCAACCCGTAGAGGCCTCCATAAAAGATGTAAAAAACGCGATAATGTCTTTCAGGACTGGGTCGGCCAGCGGTTACGATGGTCTAAGTCCCCAGCACCTGAAGGACTTAATCAGTGCATCTGAAGACTCCAGCAGAGCGCTTCTAGAGGACCTGACGACCTTAATAAACTTGATGTTATCTGGCAAGGTCCACCACGATTTCACGTTTATTTTATATGGCGCTAATTTATGCGCTTTAAAGAAAAAAGATGGTGGTATTCGTCCCATAGCAGTCGGTTGCACCTACCGTAGAATCGCATCGAAAATTTGTTGTAAGCACATTACGAATAAACTTAGAGATGTTTTTCAGCCTGTACAACTTGGCTTTGGGAGTAAGGGTGGATGTGAAGCCGCCGTTCACGCCCTCCGTACTTATATTAAATCCAAAACCGGACAAGTGATCGTGAAGGTTGATGTAAAAAATGCCTTCAACTCCGTATCTAGAAGCGCTCTGCTCAAGGAAGTCCATAACCACATTCCCGAAATATATGAATACATCCTTCAAAGCTACGGCGCCAATTCGACACTTCTATATAACAGGGATTGCCTACTATCCTCTACTGGTTGCCAGCAAGGCGATCCTCTGGGCCCCGCTATTTTCAGCCTTGCCATACATTCTACAATTACATCTCTCCAATCTGAATTTAACGTATGGTATTTGGATGATGCCACCCTCGGTGGTGACCCGGCTACAGTTCTCCACGATTTGCAGGTATTAATAGAGAAATTTAAAGCAATAGATTTGGATTTAAATTTCTCCAAATGTGAGCTTTTTTTGAATAGCCCAATCACACAGCCGCACGACGCAATTATATCGGAATTTAACAATTTGGCCCCTAGTATCAAAATTCTCAGTAAAGAATCCCTCCGCCTTTTAGGTGCCCCCATATTAAATGACGGTTTTGAGCCTTACGTTTCGGAACAAAAACAAAAATTCGTAGAATCTTCTGGCAAACTCGTCGCAATAAAATCCCATATGGCTTACCAAATAATTCGTTTTTGTTTGTTTGTGCCCCAATTTACATATGTCTTGAGGTGCTGCCCTCTATGGGAGTGTCCCAACCTTCTTTCCCACTTAGACTCTATTTTAAAAGAAACAGTAATTAATATTTTTAACTGTCAAATCTCTGACACCTCCTGGGCCCAAGCCACTCTTCCCATTCGTTTCGGCGGCTTGGGTCTCAGAAGTGTGTCCAGCGTGTCTCTTCCCGCCTTCCTTTCTTCAGCTCACAGCATTCATCCTCTTTTCATCAAAATCATCACCAATTCTTTTGGAAACATAGGCATTCAGTCACTAGCTGAGGCAATCAACGCTTGGAAGCGTGTTTGTCCCAGTGACGTTCCAGCTAACCCCAACATTCAAAAGAATTGGGATGAACCCCTAATTAATTTGGCACAAACAGACATACTAAATTCCTCGTCCACCACAGATCGCGCGCGTCTCCTAGCGTCCGCCGAGCCGGAATCAGGCTACTGGCTCCAGGCAAACCCATCATCCAATACCGGAACACTATTAGATAATCATACATTCAATCTATCACTCAGTTTGCGACTAGGAGCCAATATCAGCGAACCCCATCGCTGCCACTGCGGCGCCGCAGTAGACCGCCAGGGTCATCACGGCCTGTCTTGTCGACGCAGTGCCGGCCGCCAGTCCCGCCATGCTTCCTTGAACGACGTGATCCGCAGGGCCCTTGTCTCCGTCAACGTGCCGGCCACTCTTGAGCCGAACGGTATCGCACGTGACGACGGCAAAAGGCCCGACGGAATGACGCTCGTTCCGTGGAGCCGTGGGAGGCCTCTCGTATGGGACGCCACCTGCGTGGATACGCTAGCGGCGTCGCACGTGACGGCCACAACGAGAGAGGCGGGAGCTGCGGCGGCACAAGCGGAGACAAACAAAAGAAGAAAGTATGAAGCACTGGGAAGTGATTACTTTTTTGTTCCTTTCGGGGTTGAGACCCTGGGCCCGTGGGGCCCTGGTGCCAAACTACTATTCAAGGAGTTATCCCAAAGACTGGTTGAGAAAACTAACGATCCCAGAGCTGGCGCTTACCTCGGCCAACGTATCAGTCTTGCGATACAACGAGGTAATGCTGCCAGCCTCTTGGGTACATTGCCCACAGCCTCCGACTTAGATTTAGTTTTTTATATATAGTCTTTCTTTTTTTTATTATTCTCCCTCTGTTTTATATTTTAGTAATATATTTTATAGTAATTATTAGAAGTAAAAATTAATTAATTATAATAAAATATTTTACATAATCTATGATAATAATATTTAGTTTAAATTATAATAATTTAATTATTCTTAATCTAATAATCCAAAAATATTGCTAAGCTCATTAATTGGTATTGTAACGTTTCGTTTCCTTTATTATTTACAAATCGTAACATTTCGTGAAGGCATAATAATTGGCAATTATTGTTAACAAGCTACAGAACACGAATTATTATTTTTCTACTTATTTTGTTTTTAGTTTCATATTATTCTTTATATCTTTAATGTGTCACTTTCTCTCGTTGCGAAAGACTCTACATTACAAAGATCGAATAATTGTGTATTTGTGAAAAAAGTTTTCATTGCTTTGTATAATTACTTGAGAGCTGATTTTACTTATTACTTATTGATTAATTAAGACTAAACTCATTGATATGTTAATGTTCATAATATATTATTATGAATGTTTCGGTCGGTGTCTGAGGGGACTGACTGACTATCATCATATTATTGTAATAACTCCTAAACTTGTAAACTATCCAGACAATTAATGGGCAACTCTAAGAATGATTGACACTTTACGTTCAATGAGCTTACAATAACTTAGCTTATTACAAACCCATGAACAGACACAACAACTCATATATAATAATTTGACATATTTCATAGTAAATTTTGTTTCAAATTAAAAGTTTTAAACGATCTTGTGATACAACTACTGAATTCATAAAATGTTTCACATATAATGATCTAATTATTATAATTTAACCTACAATTTTTTTAAGACAGTAATTAGCCATAATATATTCTTTCCCGAAAAACTTAATTACTTATGAAAATGACTATCACTGTCTATCACAGCTTTACGGAATCCGGCTGGTAGGAATATTATAACGTACACAAGGTCTCTAGACGTACATTATTAATTTCTAGTTACAAAGTACGAACGCTCGAGGAGTGGAATAGCTTTGTAGGAATGGAATTTAACAATTCACACAAAGTTTCTACCAGAGACGTAGAAACTATAACTTTACATAATTGAACATGAATTTACATTGGGATCTGATTAACGGGAATTATTTATACCGAGCAGCTTAGCGTTTAACCCAAATAATATGAGCAGTATCAACGTGACTTGTGCTCAGTTTTTACGAGCTTTCGACAGGTGTTTATCTTTTCAATAGCTTTGACATTAGCACTATATATTTATAGTAAACTAGCTGTCCCGGCAAACGTTGCTTTGCCATAATATATTTGCCACATTATTTTATTGAAGTGACTTAATAAGTATGTCACCATGGTAACGTCGATCGCTATCCCGTCGCACAAACAATGGTCGCCGTTAGTCTCAGGTTGTAATAATTTACTATTATTTATTCAACAAATGCACTTATCAATATATAAAGTACCGAGTAGCCGATTCTCAGACCTACTGAATATGCATATAAAATTTGGTAAAAATCAGTAAATCCGTTTCGGAGGAGTTCGTGGACTAACATTGTGACACGAAAATTGTATATATAAGACTAGCTGTCCCGGCAAACGTTGCTTTGCCATAATATAAAGTATTTCGCCCAAATTATTTTATTAAAATGACTAAATAAGTATGTCGCCATGGCAACGTCGATCGCTATCCCGTCGCACAAACAATGGTCGCCGTCAGTCTGAGGTAGCAACAATTTACTATTATTTATTGAACAAATGCACTTGTCAATATATATGCATATAAAATATGGTAAAAATCAGTAAATCCGTTTCGGAGGAGTTCGTGGACTAACATTGTGACACGAGAATTTTATATTATACGAGTTGCCATATAAAGTATAATTATATTTCACCCATAATATTTTATTGAAGTGACTAAATAAGTATGGCACCATCATGGCAACGTCCATCGCTATCCTGTCTTACAAGCAATAGTCATTGGTCGCCGTCAGTCTCGAGTTGTAATAATTTACTATTATTTATTCAACAAATGCACTTATCAATATATAAAGTACCCAGTAGCCGATTCTCAGACCTACTGAATATGCATATAAAATTTGGTAAAAATCAGTAAAGCCGTTTCGGAGGAGTTCGCGGACTAACATTGTGACACGAGAATTTTATATATAAGAAGAAGATATAAGATAAGACAGACGTCTTATTGCCGACGTCTTATGGCCGACGACCAGCCGGGCTAGTACGGCCACCAGTAGAAATGCGAAAGTATAGACAAACTGTGGAAATAAACTTAAGGTGAAGTTCCGATCTTTTTTCATTCCGAAAAATTCAAAAATGCCACTTTATGACAGATTGTAGCCCTAAAAATTCAAATAATATCCTACTTTATGCCACATATTATAGTCTGTCATAAAGTAGCATTTTAATTGAATTTTTGTCGGTCGCGATTAGCCGCGGTAATGATCGGAACGGCACCTTAAGTTTATGTCCACAGTTTGTCCATACTTTCGCATTTCTACTTAGGGTCTACACAGACGGACCGCATTTCGACTGCAATCCAACCGCAAATTGCAGCTCAAGTGCAGTTTGAATGCAGTTAACACGGCTGCAATACGACTGCAATAGAACTGCAAACCAAACAGTTCACACGACTGCACGCCGACTGCAACTGAACTGCAATACGACTGCGCGTTTGGTTTGCAGTTTCGTTTTGCAGAAATTTCTGTGTAGACCCTTAGTGTGCAAAATTGAATTTACACTACAGCTTCACAGAAACTCATAGACAGCAAATGGCTTTCGAGGTCCTTAAAGGTGTCTTTAAATTATATTATGTCGGTTAAAACCTAGCCGGCTGCGTCTGTCATCCGTTTTATACTTCTTGGAATTTTTATGAGTCTCGCCTAGACGACACACGAGGGAGCCAGTGGCTTTGAAACGACTGGCTGTCAAAGGGAAATGGAGATTTGGTTGTAACAAATGTGGGAGCAGTACGTACCGTTCGTATATTTTCTTCCCGAATTACTTTCCAGACGGCGTGCTGGTAACGTGTTTGTTGGATTTTTATTACGCGATTCTCGAGAGGGCTGTCCCGCCGTGACGCCGTGACACATGCATATTACGTGCCGTGACGTCAGATTTAATTGTCTTCTTAGACTCGGAGTAAAGTCCGGCTATCGGAAAGTGGGTTTTGATATAAGGCCTAACACATAATATTGACTCTTTTCCTAAAATTTAGCTATACTTTTTTTACAAGATTTATTTGTTGAGATTAAAATAAAACTTTTCAAAAACAAAAGTAATACTTACCTACTTATTCTTAATCTAAAAAGAATCAAATAATTCTTATTCCTTATTACAGTGGCGTCTTCAGACTTCGCCTAAACCTCAACTATTTCTGTACTCAATCTTCGTACTTTTGAAGTAGGTATCAGCCCGGAAAAGTTCTGAGATCCTTGACATAGCAATTACGCTAAGGTAAGCTGGTACCGACTTCAAAAGCATGAAGATTGAGTACTGAAATAGTTGAGGTTTAGGCGAAGTCTGAAGACGCCACTGTAATAAGGAATAAGAATTATTTGATTCTTTTTAAATTGAGAATAAGTAGGTAAGTATTACTTTTGTTTTTACCTTGGAAGTCGGTTTTAATTTTTGTTAAAAAATAATAATTTTACCCTTTTTAGTTACATAATATGAGACGACAAGGCTATAATATTATAGCTTGTTGTCTTAGAGTTGTACATATTACTAGCGCTCCGCCTGCGTGGATGTCGGTTACGGCTGCAAAAAGCCTACCCAGGAAAGACTCGGTCAGCAAAATGATTCCCAGGTCAATTCACAGACTCCGACACTGACATCGACGACGCGGACGCAGTCATTATCCGAAGGGTGTACAGTGCACACTGCACAGATTGTCTTCCTCCCGCAAGCGCATCTCGCTTGGTGACGCCCATTATCGTAATATTTTTATATCGCCATAATTTCAAAACCAAACGTCCAATTTTAATCATTCAAAGACCAAATTTTACTAACATAAACTTTAATTAGTGATGAATGTTGATTTATTTTGATAAGGATTAATGGCATGAGTAAAATAAACGCGTTTAAATGTTGTCCAAGAAAATTCAAGATTTTTAAATAAAAAAATGGTTATTGTGTCTCACTCGACATAGATAAGTATAGTGTGTCGCGGACTTTTTTGTAGATTTTTATAAGATCTACATTTTATGATGAACATTTTATGGTTCTATCTTCTATGGTTTCGGCAGCGTACGCAAAATAAGTAACTTTTCTGGTTGATTTTTTCACCTGGCGTCCGAAAAACCCAAATTTCTAACGAAATCCTATTTCCCCAAAATAAAATTTAGCCTATGTTCAGCAGAAGTAATGTAGGATTTGCTTAGAGTAGTTTAAATAAAGCCAAAATCCTCAAACTTGTATAAAAATATAAGGATTCAAAAGTTCTGTTGGGTACCTTCAGAACCAGGGTATATCCTGGTGCAAAATCTTACTTTTTTGTAGTATATGCCTGAAGTACTTCATAAAAAATCGAAATCACCATATGTTCCCATATAAATTTCAAGGAGTCTCCTCGATTCCTCATGGATCCCATCATCAGATCACCACTTTTGTGAACAAGGTACCAACCTGGAATTCAACCCTGTACAACAACAAAGGAATCATGAAAATCGGTCCATAAACGCCGAAGTTATGGTTGAACATACAAAAAAAAAACAGAGGAACATATAACCTTCTCCTTTTTGGAAGTCGGTTAAAAAATAGTATTATGTCTTCTCTCTCTATTTTTTTTTATTTTTTTTTTAGTATGTCACAAAGAACCGACTATTTTAACCGCAAATAAAAACTATCCTTTTCGTTGCTATTGGATACAAAGTAGGTATTTATATATTATATACCTATACTTTAGTTGAGCTGGTAAATCAAAATGATATTGCAACAAGGTTGCAGGTAACATCTAGCGAAAAATTTATCGGCCATAAGTAATTCTAATAACAAGACTTTCCATGATCACTTAATGAAACTTTATACGATATTTTAGGGATCGTTCGCTTAAATTAACGGTAATTTATACCTCAGTATAAGCAGGAGGTACCGTTTCGGCTTTAATAAACAAATTATGTAATGAATCGGCAAGCTTTCATAAACAAGAAACGAATTTCCAAAGTTTGTTATTTACATGCTGCGTGGAACATGTAACATTATATCAGGTGGGGTAGAAAAGGGGAGCATACGTTTCTAATTAAGAATATTGACAGTAATTTATATCTTAATTACGTATCAATGGTGATCATAGACTTTATCTTACGAAAGTAGAATATGCCTAATGAAAATCGATATCGAGGTCTATCGGATTAAAACTATTCAAATACTGATTGACACTAGTATCAAATATTATTTTGCATTGCAACTGCGTTAGAATAGTTGCTTGACAGACAAATATTGTAATGCATTAACTTAAAGACACGAGAGTGCATAATTGCATATTGTTTAATAGTAAGCTTCCACAATAATACAAAAGACAAACTGTGCAGTACTTTTTTGTCAGCTATTTTACTGTACGAAGTATATACATTAAAAATATAATTTGCACTTTCTCTCACAGTAACTATTATTTTACAACGCTTTGATAACAAAGCCGTTTGAGGGTTTATTGTTTTGTCTGTGTTTCTTGCCTACAAAGGATCTTAGATATTTTAAAGTGAAAGTGTCCCCTCACTCGTTCGAAACTCCAGGCAAGGACGCGAGGCAATTAGAGCTTATAATGACTATGTTAATTACAGACAGTGGTTCTTGTTTCGACTCCGGCCCTGGATATAAACATTAATTTACTATGGCACTAATTAGCACTATGAACTTTGTTTGACGTTGCCTCAAATTGCTGAGGAGTGCTCTTATTATTTCGTTGTTTAATGTAACTTAATAAGATGGAATACTATATGTATGATTTGTATACTCTTAAAATGTAATTTCGAGAACACGCCGGTTTACAACTTTGAAACCATTTATGTAATAAAATATTTTGCACTACATAACCAACACAGAAACATTTACATATAACTTAAAACGTCTCTGGATATCGGGTTTTTAACCATCTTCGAAAACTGAGGAGGTTATATGTTCGTCTGTTTATATCAAAATAATAAAGTATCAATATAATATACAGTACACTTGTTCTAAGATATACACATGAGTTTCATAATTAATAATAGTGCACAGTTTGATATCCCATAAAACTAATAATTATTATTATATTAAGTGACGCGCGCTCATTACAAAATGTAGTTTCTTTTGTTTTTATGTTTATTAGCCGGCGTAATACGGTTTCTGTTAACAGTCCGTTTTATTCGGCTCTCCTTACATTAATGAGAGCAATAAAGTGCGGTCCATTAGATTTTTATGCGTCACGTGGTTGTAAAAACTACGAAAGTACTTGGAGTGGGAGCCAATTTTCAGGAAAATAATGCTTTACTATTCTAGCGCCAAATGAAACGTTATGATTTTGAAAATCGTTTACGGATACTCATAAGCCCGTTGCACCAGTTGTGGTTAAACCGCGAGTAAAAAGTAATATTACTAAGCTTAGAACAAACCTACGCGTCAGTGACGCGGGACGCGGTAGAGATCAACTACCATAACATGGCGCGCCCCTCCAAATGTCTGTTTCAATGTGTGTAGTCACATCCTATTGAAAGAATTTGTATGTAGTAAGTATTCAACCAATCACAGTACACGTAATATTTCAGTTAATGTCACTTATTACCAAGATTTGTTGGTCAATTACTAATCATAACTAGCCTACCGCGCAAGACAACGCACTTCAAACATTTTGACAACGCATTTCAAAGGGTTTGAATTTTGGAGGGGCGCGCCATGTTATCGTAGTTGATGTCTACGGAAGCGTCGGCAACGCGAAACTGGGCGTGCACACCTGCGTGACTACTAATATTATCTGATCATAGAGAAAAATAATACACCGGGCAATCATGATTCATGACACAATCTATTAAAACGTAAATCAAAAAATCATAAACTAAAGAGTAGTACAAAATAATAACAAAAAGTCTAGTTATGTACACTTCAAAACACGCGTCTGACAACTTGACGCCCACGTTCCGCTTGCCGATGCGAACATCCCACGTCGCGGTCGTGCAGGTGTGCACAGCGCCACAAGATTACATGGGCAGCGTCCGCCGCGCGGTAGACGCTACCACTTCGCAGTCGCTTTGGTCGCGTAGGTCTCAGCCTCAGCAGTAAGCCTCAGCTTAAAACGTCAACGTCAGGAAGTTTCGTTACACTTCGATGCATTTTTATAATATGAGCCATCAAAATAATTAGGAACAGATTTGAGCCCGGACACCGCACCCTGCAACTCTGTCAATCCAATTGAGCTTATTAAGTTCAGTTTTGAATGGGTCATTGAAATATTCATACGTGACTTTACCTTGTAGTGTAAACTGACCTAACAAAGTGTGAACTGATATATCAATCATTAGTTTTTCCACTTACGCCAAACAAAATTATAACAATGCGTGTCGACGTCGGTAAAAAGTGTTAGCGCCGAAATAGTTTTATTTATCAAAATATTCCGCGAAACAAATCCGCGGAACTCAAAAATTGAAAACAAATTCCGGGCGTAAATATTCGCTAGTTCTATAACACAAAGAATAGCTTTTCATATTAATTGAATTCCGCAGTTCATTGATTTTCAATTTGTACGGTACGACCAGCGACCGGACCGACCTCATACACATACATAAATCTCGTGCACGCCGTAAATACGGAGTTCGGCTCACACATTAATTTCATTAGTGATAAATACGTGCGGAAATATACCAAGACGGGTTTAATATCGGTTGTCCTAATGATTACAAGATTGTGGGGTGGCCATACTCCATTATTTGAAGCGGATAACGTACATTTTATTTAAGAAGGTAAGAACACAAAGTTAAAGACAACCTTAAGAAACTCTACAAACTTTTGTGCACAATGTAAAAATTTGTGCACTATATAAATATTATTTATATAGTGCACAAACTGTATGTATGTTTCTTAAGGTTGTCTTCGCTTCATAAAAAAGTAAAAGTCAACGTACTTTTCAGCGAATAAATACCTGATAGGGATCACTGCACCGTATAGTTTGAAATTGCTGCTAAATAAACCGCAACCCCGATTCGAGTTGTTATGAAACTACGAGAAACCTGTCCCGTCGTAGTGAATATAAACGCTCATTAAATCACCCGCGGTGAACTATGCTGCTCTATGAGAATCGTCACTTTTCATGCATCGTCTTTCATTTTCATGGAAAAACGCTCAATAATTTCCAAGGCTCGACGTGCTACGGTAAAGATATATAAAATCTTTAACGTGCTCATTTAATGTACGTGGATTACGACTTCAGAGGCTATAGAAGTAGCAAAGGGACAGCATACGCCCAAACTCGATGCTGGGATATATTTCTTTTTGTACAATGCGAATTCTGAACAGTAGTGTGATTCAATCTTTTTAACATCTTCTTCTTCCTAGTCGTATCCTCATTACTGAGGGACTTGACCACCAAAATTTGCTTTCCGGGATAGGGCTCTCCACTTGTCTCTGTTTTTGGCTTGATGCAGTGCCTCCTGGAATGTGCAGTCAGCAGCCTTGACAATTGCGTCTGTCCATCGTGTTGCCACTCTGCCTCTGCCTCTTTTCCCCTCTAATTGTTAATTTTTAACATCTACACTTTGTTTTTTTGTTTGTAGGAGATAATCTCTGAAACTATTGGTCCGATTGTAAAACATTTAACACAGATAGAAAGCTGGTGTGTTCTTGAGTGATATAAGCTATATTTTACGTATATATAGTTATGTTTTTCCGTTACGTCGTTCTCAGAATTCCACGCGGGTGAAGCCGTGGGCAAAAACTAATAGTAAATAAGATCAATTATTTAAGATCACTTTCTTTGGAATGATGTTCCGCGTCGAATCACGACTCACGACTCAAGACTGGGTGTGAAATGGCACTTGTCTTCCGATTTTTAACTTTTATTGCTTCTGACCGTACCAGCGTTACAATGTGGTTTTGAATTGTGATTATTGAGCTGAAAGTATAACTGAAAAATCCTGTCAAAGTCCCAGACGTGACTTAGTTTCAGATAGTTCGTGACTGCTGCATGCCCAATTCCTACACCTCGAGTGTTAGAAAGTTGATGCGCTGACTCACAGTCGGGGCATTTTAATAGGCTACATTTGACATCTGTCAAATTAATCTTCATAGTGAGGTGAGCTGCGTAAAAACATCGACGAAAACGAATAAATCGATACGGGCTTGAAATAAAATGTTTGAATTTTATACGTTTGAAACAAACTCCTGTCCCATTATTACTTTTTCTTTTGCAAATTCAAGGAGCAAAATAAGACAAGTACATAATTTACAAAAAAAAAATGCATTTATTCGCTTAAATTATAAAAACTGTTAAATGTAGTATTATCATTATTCATTTCACATAAATGTGTGTTACTTTTCACAACGTGGTTATTAATTTACGGGGATATTTCGTTACAAGTATAATCAATGCATCGATACTATTTTTTCGCTTTCGATTTTTAGGGTAACTTCCCTAGAGCTTAAAAAGAAAAAAAGTCAGCTGACGTAACATTGTAACGACGTGCAATTATCAAGATCAAAATTTGTTTATTACGTTTAGAATTGTTTATCAGTAAAAG
Source organism: Lysandra bellargus (assembly GCA_905333045.1). Lineage (NCBI taxonomy): Eukaryota > Metazoa > Arthropoda > Insecta > Lepidoptera > Lycaenidae > Lysandra > Lysandra bellargus. The sequence goes on from HG995326.1 coordinate 9,357,728, forward strand.
CAAATCGTTAAATAATTCGTATCAGTCATATTTACAATAAATATATAATCGTAATTGAAAAAAGTTAATCAATTGTGCAGTTATAACAAAACGAAAATATTTATTTTTAAGTACGTCGCTATAAGGTACAATTTTGATGAACTGTCAAATGTGGCCTATTAAAATGTCCCGACTATATAGGAAACTACTAAGTTTAAAAAGTGTGTAAAAATAATATTGTAAAACACCGTCAGCAGTAATAATCCGCTCATTAACATAGTGAGCTATGCAATTATTATCAGTACTTATTTGTTTCTTTTTGTTTAATAAAAATCTTCGCAAAGCTCAAGATTTGCAAGGGAAAATACTAAATCGCCATAACGCTGCACTACCATTATACAACCAAAGAAACATCTCGTTAAGAACATCGTACACTTTGGAAAATAAAACGCAGCGTCATTCATAAAAAAACTTACTACACATCTAATCCTGAAATACGGGCTATAAAATAAAACCGAAGAGCCATGCCGGCCGCAGCGTCCCCGCGCGGTCGTTTCCCGCCGTCCCCAAATTGTCACCTCCTCGTCGTCTTCATTTGCAACAAATATCCTTGGCCTGGCCATAAATTGGTTGATTTACATTTCCATCTGCCAAATACTGAGGCTTTTGAGACCACACGCAACAGCAGCTATAATGTATATTTTTACATTATAGCTGTTGTGTACGATTTCCATAGAAAGATGTATCGTGCTATAATATACATCTTTACATTACCTGCTCTGTCTGTGACAGCCTTAACATTGTATTTAGGTTTGGCAGGCGAACGCGACGGGCTTTTGCTCCTATACGTAGGTACGCTACAAAATTCTTAGTTGCTACAACTCCTTATACCGACGACCCTTGTTTTTTTATAGTAATGTTACAGTGAGAGTTATATCGCAGGTAGCGCGTTTGCACCATGCCTTAATTCTTTAAGCACATTTTATCAAAATGCATTCACCTCTACGCGGTAATCCTAAAAGCTTCTTACGTTTTAAAAACTTTTCTCTAATATCTCCGTAATGAAAGAAAATGTTTTTGGCTTAAGTAAAAGTATCATTATTGAAAATCTTACTTCAAAGTACTTTAAAGAGCTTATCATAGAATTTTATTAATTTTCAACAGGCTTATAATATAGAAATCTTAGATGCAGCCGTCTTGTGGAGGAACACAAACTGTGATATATAAATATTTTTATGTTGATTACCTATAAGAACAATAATTATTATAGACGATGCTATATTTTTCAAGTCAAGCGTAATGATTATGTGTCAGCAATATCTATATCATACATTGGAACAAAGAGTGTGTGGTAAATTTCCTTTATTGTCAAGTACAAGGGCCCTGCAGCTGACACTTCGATTTAGTGCCGACCGACCCTTGGTTTGAAGTGCTTTAGTGGTTTACCCGTTATTATATTATTATAATTGATAAAAAATTTATTTAACGTGACCTTTCTTTTTGTTTAATGTTTAGTAAATTAATTATATCGTTTTTGATACTTTTACACAGAATTCCTGACATATTAGTTAATCTTTACGATAGCGCTTTTAATTAAAATAATTTTAAATAGAATAACCCTGGAAAAACTCAGGAATAAGACAAACCTAGTAGCTTTATAGCATAGCTTTCATAATCAGAATAGACAATAGACATACAGTAAAAAATATTAATTCATGAACAATATAAGCTAGATGGGTAACTAATAAACATAAAGTGAACTCTCCATGGCAGTCGGTAACAATAAATTAAGTTTTATCACGATTGTCACAGCCACTCGCAGTAATTTCAAAACTTGTACAAATGTAAATTTACATGTAAATTACAATAAGCCCAGGGGCGTTTCTAGCACCTATTTCAAATGTGACAACCCGTAATTATTTTGAAGTATGAAAGTGTATTGGCGGCCTTTCCACGTTGGTTGGTTCTTCAAAATTTGTATAGTCGGTAAAATAAATACAATATACCTAATACTGATTGGCAAGAGGTCGGATTCAAATAAATCACCATTGTAAAGTAAAAAACAATGATTGGGGACAGATGATAATCATGGCTATCTCTGTTTTTTCTCAACGTAAAAAGTGGCCTTTGTAACTCTCAAGTATTAAGTGGGTACCTCAAGGTATATCTGGTTACACGCATAGGTAAGCAATATGCACGTTAAGGCGCTATATTGAAAAAGCTGTCATTTTTGACGTAATACTATAGGACCCTCAGAAATGTTACAAATCTGGTAATGAGATATACATATCTTCCTAGCCTTATCTAGGTTTGAGAAGAACTAGAAACACGATTAATGTATGTAATGCCTCGATACATTTTATTTTCGAAATGACCTCATAAAAATACGAAATTTGAAGATTATTTTTCAACGAAAATAGATGTATTGTAGGAAATTAGTCTATATAATTGATAGACACCTTTGCAACTCAAAATCGTGTAGTAGCATTTTGCTTAAATGCTCCTAATTATTTTTTAAATGATTATAATTACGTTTTTTCGCATGTTTTCCGAGCGAGCCGATAGCATCTGGCCGCAGCGTATTCACGACTTTATGCTCATACAAATTAAGTATAAAATTACTTTCTATATAGCGCCTAATCCTTCAAGCCCCAAGCGGCCGCATGCGGCCGCGATAACAATACAAATCTATTGTGTCTCGTTTTTCGTCACACTAATTACTTATTGCTTAGTTGTTGGAAATGCTTTAAATATTTACACTTTCAATATTTTATAATTTTTTAAAAGTTACAATATTCATTACTTACCGAAATTCGAAAATTAATGTAAGTACCTACTAAGTGACATCGTTGTAGAAAATAATATTATCTAACAATAAACATAAAAGGATTTCAAATCAATACTATTAAATTGCTATTAATATTTAATATGCATAAAACACAAAGGTTTTTAAATGATTAATAAGTTTTATCATAATTCAATTAATGTCCACCGCGTATATTAAACGTGAGAATTTATTATTCATATTTATATTATGAAATCGAAATGAAATTATTATGTGGAAGACAAACATTAATTTTTGCGTTTAAACAAACGTCGGTTTTAATTGTTTAAATATAATATTATTTATTATGTTCGGAGTTTACCGCGCGGTCAGTCACCCTGATCACGGCGATTTAAACACCGACTGTTGGAAACCCGAAAGTATACAAACTCGGTGAGCCTCCACGTTCATTATAGGCCAGTATAATGATTGATTATTATTTTTTAACAAAAAATTAAAACCGACTTTCAAGGTAAAAACAATAGTAATATGAACTAAAAAGTATTAAATAACTCTTACTCTTTAATACCACGCCTTTTTCAGAATTCGTCTAAATCTCAACTATTCCTGTACATAATATGTACTATAGTCTTCATTATTTTGAAGTCGGTACCAGCTAATTTAATCGTGAGTTCAGTAATGTCAGAATATCTGAAACTTTTGGGACTGGTACCGACTTCAAAGTAATGAAGACTGTAGTATATGTACAGAAATAGTTGATATTTAGACGAATTCTGAAAAAGGCGTGCTATTAAAGAGTAAGAGTTATTTAATACTTTTTAGTTCATATTACTATTGTTTTTACCTTGGAAGTCTGTTTTTATTTTTTGTTAAAAAATAATGATTTCAGTTTTCACTCTTTTTAGTTAAGTATCTATAAAATTAGGCTTTATGCGTAAAACCCCAATACGAATGTTAACTATTCACATTATGTTACTGTAAGCGAAATTGTGGTAAATGCTTGCAGTTATCTAAGCGATGCTGCAATTTCCAAAATTTTATCTTTAAAGGTTCAGGATTTCTGTTCAGTGCCTTTGCACCAAGAGACACCTTCGTATGAAATTTCTCTTATTCGTAACATATGTTTAACTTACTAGAAACAACATTTTAACATTTTGATAAATTTCAAGGATTTCCCTCGATTGCTCATAGTTCCCATCATCAGCTCACCACTTTCGTAATTGTTATACAAAATTAATATTACATCCTATACAACAACACGAGAATTTTGAAAATCGGTCTACAAACAGCGAAATCATCATCAAAAACATCTGCTTCGATGCGAAATATCACGAAAAGTACCAATAATTGGGTCATAGTGTGATGACTCATGGCATAATTATGGTTGTGATGATGATGATTAATCAAATTGATGTTTTAGCAGTTAGCTTATGCATTCAGTTGTTTAAACAACACCGAAATCCCTGAACCTGTACCTATAAGCATCCCAAAGTTCTGTTCGGTACCTTCGGATCGAGGGTATAATCTGGTGCGAAATATTACTTTTTGGTAGCATTTACCTCGAATGCTTCAGAAAAAATCGAAATCACTATATGTTTCCATACAAATTTTAAGGAGTCCCCTCGATTCCTCAAAGATCCCATCATCAGATTACCACTTTTGTAAACATGGTACCAAATTCGAGTTAAATCCTATACAACACAAAAATAATTTTGAAAATCGGACCACAAACGGCTGAGTAATCGTTGAACATACAAAAAAAAGATACATACAGCCGAACATATTACCTCCTCCTTTTTGGAAGTCGGTCAAAAATATCAACATCTTTCACATCTTATCGATCCATTATAGCGTTAGCACTTTGCCACTTGTCTACAGGCCCAGGGACGGAGACGCGAGGGCCTATGACATGTCTTCAGTGGCTTTCGTCCGCATTCAAAAATCACGTGCTTCCAAAATCTATACTAATATTATAAATGCGAAAGTATCTCTGTCTGTCTGTCTGTCTGTCTGTCTGTCTCGCTTTCACGCCAAAACTACTGAACCGATTATAATGAAATGTTGTACACAGATAGTCTAAAGCCTGAGAAAGGACATAGGCTACTTTTTAACTGAAAAAGGGGTTGTAAGGGGGTGTTTATGCGTAAATTTGTTCAAATTAAGTTAGTGCCAAAAATTCATAACAGATGGCGCTAAGAGTCGCCTACATCTCGCTATCGCTTGCTCATGCGTCTTTCTATAAGAGGTGGTACCATGTTCAGTTGCGTCTTTTGATTCATTCGATTGTAATAACAACTCACTACTCAGTACTTTATCTATGCAGTGACGTAACCTTAAACCTACCAATGATAAATAGTTTATGGGTAATGCTAAAGTTGTGAAATGGGGGCTAAAATATAAGCTTTAACATTTGGTATAAAGTTTAATTTTAAAAAATGAAATATTATGTGCACACTGCACAGCTGTTTTGGGTTTATTGATTTAAGGGGTACCACTGTTACCAGGGTTTTCAAAGCTTTAAATTTGACACCAATTTTATTGACACCGCACGCTATAAACTGAAGTCCACGCGGACGAAGTTGCGGGCAACAGCTAGTAATATATAAAACGAATTTTGGCGCAGCGGAGTTGCGGGCATCATCTAGTACTGCATAAATTTCTAATTATTATAATATGGACGCCGTTAAGCCTTTGTGTATCGTCCCACAAAAAATTACGTATTGATTTATGAATGCAGTTGTTTGTGTTCTTCAGATCATTTAGAACAAGACTGCATTCATAACTCAACAAAACAAATTAACACAAATGCTTAGCAACGATCACATCAGTTCATCTGTTACAAAAAAACTTGTAAGGATGAAATGTCTCACGATTGACACACATTTCCTTTGCGTATAAAGATACGCCAAGGCCATTTTCGATAGATCCATTATTTTTTCAAAAATATCTTTACCTTCAACCTCAATGGATAATCGTCAATAATACAACAAACCGTCGGTAAAACCGAATTCCATTCACCGTCATTATTTTTCCGATGTAATAAATAACTCACGTGTATTAAAATATGACGCTCATCTCTACAGCTGATGACGAGTAATTTATCCGTCCTCTTGTTTTGTTACGGGCAAAGCCTGACGAATGATAGCATCGTTTTGTACACAAATACAGCTGCATCACGCTCTCATAAACGGACAATATTAATCCTTCGACATATTATTTTCTTTCGTTGAATACCAACGACACAAGAAGATAGTAATTATTCTATGCGTAATAATAAAAGTTACTTCTGGACATAGAACTGAAAGATATTACAAATTGTGTTAAACTGAAACTTAACTGTAAAATATTGTATATTAATAATAAATCTATAGAACAGTGTACTTAGATTAACCTTCGGTTTTACGTTATAAATGTAACTCAAATCTCGATTTAAAAAAAAACATGGACTTCAATTACATCATGGCTACTCCAGATCCAGAAACGCTCAATTACTGCAACGATCTGTATAAAAGTAGTAAAAGTGAAGTATCAATGTTCTAAATTCGAATTTCCGAAAAATCCGAGCGTCTCGCGTGACTCCGGCCTGTGAGTATGGAGTGTATAACGTAATTTAAAAAGGTTGTGTTGGTCGTTGAGTTGAAAAATACAATTACTTACTAGAGCCACATGTAATAATGTCTTCTCAAAAACTTTTCCTATTACGGGTACGTTGTTTAACTCAGTTAAAGATTTCTCGCTAAAGGCAATCTGCTAGGGAATATAACTTACGTTATTTTAACATTAACTTTTACGATTTCGTAACTTTGTAAAATGTTAGCCAGACAGATCCAATTAATTGTATCGTTGTATTCCAATTAGGACCGTACTAACTTTCAAATTGACATTGACTTTGGAGTTGGTTATAAGGACACTCCATCAAAATCATCACAATGTTATTAATTAGGATAATAATAAAATATGATTAAGCAGATTATAGACAGACTTTGATATTTAAAATATTGTTGAAACTGTGATAATATATAATAATTAGTAAGACAGGCATTAGAGGAATATAAAAAAAATACTCAATTTAATATTTGAAACCTTATTTATTTTACCAAAATTATTAATATTATAATGCTACCAATTTCAATTTTTCGTGTAAACTGCACACTAAAAAATAGAAAGCACAATACATCTAATTTTAATATAGCCGCATTTTGATTTTTTTCACTTGTAAACCAAAATAAATTGAATTGTAGTATAGTACAAGAACCAGCAATGTTAACGTTCACTCCTTATGCGAACCTTTACGTTAATTGAGCACGACGTGTTTGAAATTGAATTACAGCAAATTGATTTCGCTTGTCTCAAATTAAATGAGTATCAATTATATTGAAGCAGAACAGTTCTGAACAATTCCGAATTCCCAGGCGCGCCTGTGTACATTGTCAATATATTAACAGACTTTCATTATGTAAACTTTTGTAATTTCTCCCAAAATTTGTAACAGGTACGTAATAGAGTGCTTTTCAATTGCGATCTTTGTCGTGTAAGTACTAAGCATTATTTTTGTACTTGTTGGAAACTGTCACTATAATATTTAAGAGTTTTTTAAAATACGAAAATTTGGTATGCATACATTTAAAATTGTTTTTTGATAAACTAGGGAGGTTTTACAACGTTCCCTCACTGTTCTAAAAACCCAATGGACGCGTGCTTTTACTCGTCCGCATCTTGGAATATTCGCAAGTATACTCAACACACAGTAGTCCACGGGAAGGCAATCACGTTCCACATCCTACCTTTATGGTTGCCATAAAAACATTTTTATAAATTATGCATTCTACATGTCCCACTCATCATGTATTCCGGCGGCTTGTTGTTCAGCAAATTGTACACCTTTCAGAGGGAACTTACGTCAACTTGATAGGGATTCTGTTTTGCAAATGTATCTCCGACTAATAGTTGTTTTTTATTCGCGTCACGTCCCGCGAAAGAAAAAATACAATGACATCGCTGGAACGGACGCAGTTGTGTAAAAGAAAGCAAAATGCAGAAAATGAAAAGAAAAAGAATTTACAGTTCAACCTTTATCTTTGTAACGGTCGCCTCGTCAAGTGGAAGTATAATTTACGTGGAGATGCTGGAAACAATTGTTGCACTCATTTTATTTACGTTTCAAATTTCCTCTAAGAAATATTTCTAATTATTGTAGCGTGAAATTTTTCTAAACCTATTTATAATATACGCTATATAAAAATCTCGAAGGCGTCCCATAATAGTCGGTACAATTCTACGCCAATTACTAAGAACTGCCAATTAGTACGTAGATAATATTATTATACAATTACGTTGTAACGCGTTTTCAATAAACATTAGGACTGTAATTGCTTTTGTTGATGTCATAAAGACAAACTGTTATGTACCCGAGCTATAGATTAGGCATTCAATCGGGCCCTCGCATAGATCGAGTTTATTGCCAATTACGTCTTAGCAAAGTTTTACATTATTGAATTGCGTATTCGAGAAACTTCGAGATACGTTTAATGCATCGCTGATTCGATACTGTCGTGCGGAGGGAAATATGATGCGATAATAGACCAACTTTTGCTTTTGTGCCGAGTTCTGTCTTAATGATGCCCCAAGTTATTACTTGTCAAAGATCATTTGAGTTGGTGCTATATTGTCTTCTTATTATTGTTTTAATAATTGGAATTGTAAGTAATGTAGCGTAATTAAATGTTGGATATGTGTTTTCCTTTCTTCTGATCATTTTCGTTTGATTACGCTAGGTGCCTAGCATGCGACGTGCTTTATACGTCTAATATGGAAACTTTTTATGAAAAGTTGTTGTTTCGTCGTTGTTTCGTGTTTTGTCTAGTGAGTGAGCTTAGCGGAGGCCCAACTTATTCCACTCTTGTGCTTATTCCCTTAGCCTATTCCTTCATAAAAAGACCGAAAAGGCACTTGCAACTCTTCTAATGTTACGGTGTCCATGGGCGACGGCAGTTGCTTTAAGTTAGGTGACTTTATGTTACAGACAATTTAATATCTAAATATATAAAACTCAAAGGTGACTGACTGACATGGTGATCTATCAACGCACAGCCCAAACCACTGGATGGATCGGGCTGAAATTTGGCGTGCATGTAGATGTTATGACGTAGGCATCCGCTAAAAAAGGATTTTGATAAATTCTAACCCGAAGGGTTAAAATAGGGGATGAAAGTTTGTATATAATAATACTTCTTAACGCGAGCAAAGCCGCGGGCAAAAGCTCGTTATTAATATTTGTTGCCATTGCATTACTAAAATTCCAGTTAAACAACAAAAGTAAAATCAACTTATTATTTCGATCTTTTACTTTATTAAGAAATCCTTTGAAAAACAAAAGAAATCTAAGCGCAAAATTCAAAGAAACAAATGTCTGGCGTAAATTTTACTTTTATACCCGTCTGAAACCCTTGTCCTATTTTACGGTAGTTTTCGGGGGCGGATCCGTAAGAACTTAACTCCAAAAATTGCAATCACACAAATTGAAAATTAATGGAGCACGAAATCCAATTTTGTATTAAAGCTTTCTTGAAGGCATTGTGCGCGCTCCCGGCCAATGATGTTTCAGAGAAAAAATATATTTGATAAGCTTCGTGACCTGCGTGGGAATTAATTCAATCTTGACGTTCGTGAAATTAACATACAACAGATTCTACGCCGTTACGAAGTTAAGCTTATTACTTATTAGTATGTGAGTCTGGTATGTGCTCGTTAGATATTGAGTCTGTCTTCAGTTACTCGAAATATTTTAACAGTCGCCACGCAGATTTAGATCGACTTATTATTGGGAAAATAAATCAAAAGTTGGAAATCGATTTAATGACACATATTAGCTACTTTTTGGTAGAGCATTCTGCACATCTGTACACTATTTGACGTCGCCCGGTATAAGCGCAGGGATCCCATCCACCACACCTGACCTCTGCCGTTTCCCATAAAATATTTATGGCTTATATTAAAACCGGTTCATAAAAATACAATCACGGAATCCGTCGTTAAGGAATAAATAAAACCCCTAGATTTTATAACATAATCAATTTTATTGATTTACGCATTCCTTCACATTTGAATCGAGAATTCTCTGGATACTAAACCCACTTCTAAAGATTACTGACCTATTTTCGAGACTGCTCGTGCGACGGATACTGTTGTAGAAATCTGTTTATTAAATAATGGCTAAAATTAAATTGTGTATTTAATTTTGGAAAAACTCAACCTCCATTCTAAGCGTAATAAGCAGGTGTAAACGCTTGGTCGAACTTTGTTTTCTCAATTGAATTTTTGTGCTCATATAAAAAATCAGGAAGTTTCTAACAAGCCCTGAGGATGCGCACCTGAGGTGTTAATTGGAATAAATTTCGCAAAAAGTTTCCGACCACAACTGGGACGAAGTTTACGAGTTAAAAACAATTAGAACAACATAGCGCGCCGACCGCCGCCGCCATCCATATGTGGAGCCGATCCAAACCGCACCCGCTCCATATCCAGCGACAAAGACAAATCCGAAATAGAAAAAACCATTGAGCTGACCAATTTAAAATACAATCGTGCTTTTTGTTCGTTATTCATTACTTGAATAATTTAAATTGCAGTTTTTGCAGTGAATTTATTAATTGGTTTAAATATATCAGTATTATTATAAAAAATTACTTTCCAGATCATCCAATTATAAGCGACGTCGAAATGAAGAAATTACGATCATTCTTTTCTCGCAGCTTTGAAATGTCCCGAAACGATTTGCGTAAAAAAAATAACATTATAATATAATAATCTGGTCCCGTACTAAGAAGGACTTGTGTTACAGGTACCAGACAACTGAAATATATTTAATATACTATACATATTATATTTAAGATTTTTTATTATATCATACACAATAACATATTTAATACACATCCATGACCCAGGAACAAAGAAAAAATTATTGTTCCGTCGGCGGGATTCGAACCCGCGACCCTCGGCTTGAGCTGACACACTCTACCCATTGAGCCACAGAGGTCGTCAAAATTATTAAAAACATTTTTGTAAGACACTTTCAAATGCTTCGGTTAGGACTAGGCAGGGTTTAATCGAAACACTTTACTAAGCCATAGTATCCGTTGAGAACCCGTATCGAGACGATCAATAGCTCGGTCAGAGGTCCGATACTACCAAATGGATATCATACGGAACTAAAACTTAGAACAGTAACGGTTAAAATGAAATATACCTTAATAGTAAAATTTTAACAGGTTCATAATTAAACATCATAATGTAATTTACTAGGTTATACTCTACAATCTACATTAAATTGTAAAATTTATTAAAATCGTCAATTAAAAAAAGTTTCCCGGTAAGCGGAAAGTTCACATCGAAATAAAATACTTACCGGGTATAATTATTATACTAGTATAATACAAACAACTTTGAATATAATAATTATAATGCTGACAAAATATAATAATCAATATTTTAACTTGTGAAAAAGAGATGGTTATTGGACATAATTATATTTTAATGTTAGTACCCGTGTATTTAAGTCATTAACATTAACGCACAATAATACATATTTTATTAACCACTAAGCCAAAGAAACTTTTAATTTAATGGTATTTTGTTTCGGGAATATAATATGTAATCAAATACGAATACGAACTTGAGTACTTACATATTTACAAAAAAATCGCCTCTTCATGTTGGACCATGATGGATTACCATAATTGCCACAATGATTACGATGTCTACAATATACACAATCGACGTAAATCACGGACAAAACACCCGAGTATTATCAACAAGTTCGTAATCTTCAATCATCTGTTTCTCCATCGTTGGCCAACTCGGGCATTACATAGCAACACCCAGCACTGTAATTTGGACGACTCCGATCACACGTAGAATCTAGGTAATGTGCACATAAATGCCACTACATAAATCGTGTACGTTGTGCGGTGATTCATAACAGCGAAACTGTAAGTGCGGGGCGGCATTGTACTCCATACGGCGTAATCTCACCTGCGACCGCCCATTCCGCACCTGATAGATTACCATACATTGTTCCGTGGCTGATATTAACTTGCTTATTACAAGTAATATCTTATGCACTTCCTATACCTTGATAATTAAAATATTTACACCACTACATACAAAGTATGCTTGTCCAAGTCAAGCATACAAGAAATGTCACAAGTGTAAGAAAGGCTACGAATCTAGAATTTTATTTTTATTAGTCTGATTACTGATTACTGATTTTTGTCGAATCCACTTCATACTACCCCCTTGGTAGTATGAAGTGGATTCGACAAAAATCAGTCCCTGTACTTGCAAAGGTAAAAGGCAAAATCAGCACAAAAATCACACCTTTGCACTATTAGCGAGAAATTTCGGTACACACAATTTTTTTTTTTTTTGTTTTTTGAGCAAAAGGACTGGTAATTTCTCATGGATTTTTAGTGCTGACTGATGACATAAATGGCTAACTACAAAACAGACACTAAACTATACGAAGAGACAAAGTCACTTAAACATTAATGTCATGACATATTGTAGATCAAAAGCGTAATTATTAATCGTGTAACCATTATGGTATAGAATTTCGTAAAATTTCTCACACGTTACCATTAGTCGTTAATGGCGCTTTAATGAAAGCCTCAGGTCGGGGCCGTATCTATACTTAATTAGCAATTAACAAATATTAAAGTAGCAGAGTGGAGATGAAACATGAACTCTGTAATTAACATAGTAACTGTAGGCGTCTAATTGCCTCGCAGTCCGGGAAGACGGCTTTAAGTCTCTAACGAGCGTATTTAAATGCTGACTTTGACATATTGCCGCGGTTTTTTGTATGTAAACGCCCTTAGTACAATTATAACAAGCGAGAAGATGGTATAAACATTTAATGAAGAACTACAAGTAATGTAAATTACAATACTATTTTGCCCCTTTTTTTTGTATGTACAATTTAAATTTTGAATATGTCTCGTGCTACGGGATTGTCTACGATGCTACGTATTTGTCTACGGCGCGACGCTACGGTTTTCATCGAGTTTTAATGCTTTACTTGAGAAATAAAACTTACTGATTGTTTTATCGTAATACAATTAAAGACATGAGTGGATGGAAGTGGGTAACATTTTACAACATAAGAGCAATTACTCATTTTTTTCCTTATAATTTGTAAATTTGTAACTAATACCTACTTCATCATCTAGCTAATATAATTATTATCTATCTATACATACAATAAACTTTTCTTGTTCAAATAATTTTCCCGTTCATTAAGCCTCATTTGCTTGAAAGCCATCTAGTAAGTTAAATAAATTACTGATATATATATATATATCGTAAAACTCCGAACATCTATTTTCGCTAAAAATAATAAAGTATTTTCAAATGTAATTTACCGAAAATATAGCCGGCTTAACCCCTAAAGGAACAAACACGATGCTATATTATGTATAATCATATAATTGGATTAGCAGTTCATAAAGGGATTAGTAGATGTACGTACATACATACACACGTATTATTAACTCGCTAATCTACACGTTAATTAGAGTGCAGCGCCATGTAAGACGGTATATCCTAATGACGTGTAATACTGTTTAATTAAGCAAAAAATACTATAAAATATGATATTGACACCAAAGAAATAAAATGGAAATATAGAGCGGTAGTTTTGAACGCATAGTTTTTATTTATTTATACTTAGTATTGAACGTTGTTATATTCATAAATATAGTTATGATTAAAAGCATATAAGATGTAGTAGACGTAGTATGCACAAATTTAATGTTATAATAATCTAATTTAACTTTGATTGAATGCTCCAAAATATTCTAACAAACCCATTCAGGTAAGGTTCCGAACTCTTACGTAAGACTATTAGAGTAGGTTTTCTATTAAATTTGATCCAGCAAGCTCATTGATTTTCAATTTGTACGGCGAACGTCCGGGTACGACAATCAGGTTTCAAATGGGCAAATAAATCTTTGTAGGACTACGCACGCCGCTTGCCATTTGTGAGTGTAATTAACTTCAGGAATGAACAGTACGCATCCATTCATTATGTTAATCTATTTTTATAATTACTTAAATATACAGATACTATGAGCCCGAAAAATAGTTTACAGTTTACAATTATTAACATACAATATAAAAAATAAGTAGGCAGATTGGAAACGTAATTTGGTCGGGTTATTTAAGATTATAATACAATACAAAAAACACTTTAATGCACACCAAAAAAAAAAACACTTTTATTGAAAACAAAAAGAATTTTAAACTAAACAAAATGAAACAATTTTATTTTCAGCTTAGTCGATTAACCATAATTCTTGACCATATTGAGGTAACCCAACGAAACTTTAATATTATAGAGTTCTGCCATCACAATATTAATCAATTTATCTGGCGAAATAAAATTATAATATTTTTAAATCCTTACTCATTTTAAGCTCTTTGCATTATACATTTAAAGAAGTTGCAAAATAGAATTTGCCTGAAAACACGACTGAGTGAGGTCTCAACATGGATCCTACGATATCCAATAGTACATTATATTATATTAAGCGCAAAGTATATTGCTGAAACAGAAAAAACTTAACTCCCATTTCACGGTCTGTATTTAAGTGGACTTTATCAGCATCACGATGTGCATATGAGCGTAAATTCAGACAAAGAACGAATTTAGTGCACACAATCAGCAATATACAACGTTCGTTTAGTTGCAGAGCGTCTGTGCGCTCACGTAGAGTCGCACCGGTTAGATGTATTGGAAGGCTAACAGGATGTCTCGCAAATACTACGTGAATTGCATGGCAAACCGACTGCAATCCAACCTAACCGAATCATTGTTGTATTGATCATGTATTTTTACTTGTGGTTGTGGTTTTCGAGTGGTTGATTTTAGTTTGATGATCGTATTGTTGATATAACTTGCGTTTACATAGTTAGCTATGTACGGCTACGGTCGTACTAGGATATGTATTCTAATAACTTTTGAGTAATCATTAAAAACTGTATATGACCGTCTCTCATATAATTTTTAATGATGACTTAGATAAAAACTATTTTGATTTTATGTATAAATCTTCACTAATTTTTATATTATTACAGTAAACAGTAAATTTGTCTGAAAATGATTGACTACTTTAGAGTTAAAATTACATAATACATAGTTACTGTAATTTTTAGCAATGGTAATAAATTCTACTGATTACTATTTACTTATAACAATATAATGAAAAATCATTTAAATATAAATTACATACATCATATTGTATTTTAAAAATATACCTTCAATATTTAAACATTTGTTAACTTGCACGATACGAGTGTATATTATTATTTTTTAACAAAAAATTAAAACCGACTTCCAAGATAAAAACAAAAGTAATACTTATTCTTAATCTAAAAAGAATCAAATAATTCTTATTCCTCATTATAGTGGCGTCTTCAGACTTCGCCTAAACCTCAACTATTTCTGTACTCAATCTTCGTACTTTTGAAGTCGGTACCAGCCCGGAAAAGTTCTGAGATCCTTGACATAGCAATTACGCTAAGGTAAGCTGGTACCGAAAGACTCGGTCAGCAAAATGATTCCCAGGTCAATTCACAGACTCCGACACTGACATCGACGACGCGGACGCAGTCATTATCCGAAGGGTGTATAACAGTGCACACTGCACAGATTGTCTTCCCGCAAGCGCATCCCGCTTGGTGACGCCCACTATCGTAATATTTTAATTTCGCCATAATTTCAAAATCAAACGTCCAATTTTAATCATTCAAAGACCAAATTTTATATACATAAACTGTACTTAGTGATGAAATAATTTATTTTGATAAGGATAAATGGCATGAGTAAAATAAACGCGTTTAATAGTTGTCCAAAAAAATTCAAGATTTTTAAATAAAAAAATGGCTATTGTACCTCACTCGACATAGATAAGTATAGTGTGTCGCGGACTTTTTGTAGATATTTATAAGATCTACAATACTAAGAAGATTTTATGGTTCTATCTTTTATAGTTTTGGCAGCGTACGCAAAATAAGTAACTTTTCTGGTTGATTTTTTCACCTGGCGTCCGAAAAACCCAAATATCTTACGAAACCCTATTTTTTCAAAATAAAATTTCAGCACAAATAATGTAGGATTTGCTTGGAGTAGTTTAAATAAAGCCAAAATCCTCAAACTTGTATCTATAAGGATTCAAAAGTTCTGTTGGGTACCTTCAGAACCAGGGTATATCCTGGTGCAAAATCTTACTTTTTGGTAGTATATGCCTGAAATACTTCAGAAAAAATCGAAATCACCATATGTTCCCATATAAATTTCAAGGAGTCCCCTCGATTCCTCATGGATCCCATCATCAGATCACCACTTTTGTGAACATGGTACCAACCTCGGATTCAACCCTGTACCAAAAGAATCATGAAAATCGGTCTATAAACGGCGAAGTTATGGTTGAACATACAAATATATATATTATATATATATATATATATATATATATATATATATATATATATATATATATATATATATATATATATATATATATATATATATATATATATACGAACAACAATATATATACGAACATATAAACAGACGAACGTATAACCTCCTCCTTTTTGGAAGTCGGTTAAAAATACAAAGTCGCCGCAATAGAAATATAATATACTGTATCTTTTTGAATATAAAAATCCTTTAATATGTCCCTCTAACATAAGCCGAACAACATAAAATATTATTTGCGACTCGAGAAAATAAAACCGACTCAAGAGACAAGTCAAAGGACTTCATTTCGTCCCAAAAATATAATTTATTTCCAGCATCAAATATTGTCACCTCGGTGTCTTCATTTGCAATACATATCCCTTGCGTAGGCAATACATTGAGAACGGTTTTTTCCTCTTTCGTATTTTTCGGACAGGGTTTTATAAAGTAAAACATTTAGAAAATGCTCGGTAAGGTTTTGCCCACGACGATATTGGGTCACATTTTCAATATATTTTGAGGACCATCAACCTTAGGTCAATTACGAGTAGGCGAGTGTTATCAACGTTTTTTGTTACGTATCAATATTAGCTTATTCTTTATTTAAATTGTTTCACTTTTCTTTTAATTAAAACGCACAGCTACAAGTGCAAAAAACACAATGTAATTACTATAAAGTTTTTTTATCATATTTTGCTGCTATATTAAAACAGCTCTGAATCGCACAAGTTGTATCGCTGGCGCCGCTCCAACAGCTGAACTACCTGTAATTATGTATGTTAATATGTGCGAGGTGGTCCTGATACCGTCTAACGACTTCCTTCGATAAAAATAAAGTTGCGTTGAAATTTCAGTTCCGTAGCAGCAAGTTTATTGCCGAATTGCGTGCGCCCGGCGCCGCCCGACGCTAGCGCCCGCGCAATCAAACTCCACTCTTTATATAGACATTGATTTAATTCACACACAAAATTTGATCGCGATTAACTATCGAGATAAAAAGCCGACATCGGTGCTATCGTAGTACCGGGTTTCGTTTTAAACCCAGTTGATTGGGTACAATGCCCGATTACGATTTATGTAATGAACTACATATGAGTGGATTCCGCTGAAATCGAGTGGCGCGATTTTATTTGAGATATTATTTTATAAATTAGCCTCAATGGGAGATATCATCAGTCATGTGGAAAATGAAAACTGTTTTTAATATTTTATATGTTTATTACTCTGTAATGCTTACTCTTGATACATTACCTTTCAAACATTTCAAGTTAAAAAAGTACAGTTAGAACAGTAAGACAATTTCTCGAGAATTCCGAAGTAAGTGTAAGTAGAGCTGGACTCTGACATAAACTGCGCCAACTCCCCTCGGAACACATCAAAGGTAAACTTGCTCCGGCCGAACAAAAGCCGTTCAAAACTTCATCAAATATGAAGGTGCAAGTAATAATATAACAAATTCAATATTTTCATTCGTAGAAATATAATATTTTTTCACAAATGATGATATTTTTCTATTATTTGATATAATAAGAAGATAGAACAATATACTTTTTTAATAACATCAAAAGTCAATAGCTTTTATATAAAGGTAAAATAACAGTAACACAATAACTTTATCAATATCATAGCAAATAAATTATTCTAACTAAATCTTTATTCAACTTCAACATTTTTAATCAAAACACGAAAAAGTCACCCCGAAATATTCCATCGCCATTTTGTAAATTAACAATAAAGACAAGAGTATTTTTATATCCACCGTAAGCCTCTCATTGAAAACAGAACCTCTTATAAGAATTTGTGATGTTTAAGTATTTTTCCACAAAAAAGAAAGCACATTTATTGCGGGACCTTTATTAACACAGCAATTGTTACTGGGGCTTCATTTCGAAAACCAACAATGGAAAATAAAAATGAAATAGAGGACGCTCCGCCTCCAGTAATGAATGAGAAGTAATTTGAGTTTTAATAAAACAGAACAATATAGCGGCCGTCCGGAGTGGGCCGATCAAACCCGTCCAATTTAAATACACAATAAGGAGCACGTGACGCTAAAATCGTAATCCGCAAAATCCTTTATAAAAATATTAAGCTTTTATGATTCGATGAAAAATATAAGCCTGCACAAATTGTGTAGGTCTCTTTGTTTGCGCATGAACATTTTTTAAATTAGAAAACAAAAAGGAACGTTTATTCAAATATTATTCAGAATTTTTTGAATTTAAATATTTTCGCCCAAAACTCTCGTACCTACGTCAAAACTCATGATAAAAAGCATAGACTCTCATCTGTTGGTTAACGTTATCACAAAGAAGAATCAGCACATATTTTTTTAGGCTAAGGTTTAAAAAAATTATCCTCAGAAGACATATTACAGTCACTTATAATATGAGAACTTAAAACTAAAGTTTTACATAAAATACAAGAAAAACGAACATTAAATTAACTATAATGGACAAAGTCAATAATGTGAATAAAAACCTGATCCTTAAAAGGTTCTAATAGTAGGTCTTCAAACGGCGAATGTGTCATTTCAATGAAATGATTGGCGGCGGTCCAAGGCGGTGCCGACGTCGAACATTCGGGAACACTCGCTATCGGACGCCCGCGGTACGCGCCATTTTTCTCCGCAAGAACACAAATGTCTTGCCAAAATGTCTGCCGTCGAAGCAGTCCAATTTGGAAAGCAATTTCGCAACCAATTCGTTTTGTAAGCGGATCAAGAGGCCGTAGTTAAATATAGCTATTAAATCGTTTTCCCTTATGGTTTTAGTGAGGGTATTTTAATAAGTAAGTAGCTTACGCTGTATACGCTAATATTCCTATAAAATTATACGCTGGTATAATTTTATAGGAATATTTAATAACATTAGTGTCAGCAAAAAGACTCGCTATTAAAAATTTTCATGATTTTAAACTTAAATTATTATGAAAACTTAAATTTTAAATTACGTTTTGAAAACCAATCAGCACAATCGAGTTACTTCTTTTGCATACAGAAGAAAGAGTCTGGAATATTATAATATCTGCTCCCTCTGTCTTATGAATTTTAGATCAGATCACATGTCCTGACGTGTATCAAATATTTTTACCCCTCCCAAAATAGTGCAGATGCCGCTGAATAATGCCGCTAAAGAAATTTTGACTTCAATGAACGATCATATAAACCAACATTCCCAATTGAATTAGCTTGTGTGTAAACTAGATGACCAGACTAGTTTTTACAGCGTGTGGTCACTACTTATTATACCGTCCACCGCAGCGTTGAATTCTACGAATGACCACTTTTTGTTTGTGTTCCCGGACAAAAATATCAGGAAAGGTTTGTGGCAAATTACAATCACCTTTTGTATTTATTTAAACAATATTATGTAATGTATTTTTTCAAACCCCACGATATTAATGAATTTTAGGCATTATTGTCACCTTATTGTGAGAACAAAGATTACCGAGAAGCATGAGCAAATTAAAGCAAAATATACTATAAACACAATAGGCTACTAGACCTCCTTTTTTTCTTCATGCTAATCGCTTCTTAAAAATTCATTTTCACAAAAAAAACTAATATTTTAATATTTTACATAGTAGAAACCCATAAAAATGTTTATTGAAAAATACGCCTCTTAAATGGCGCCAAAAACACTGTCCGCCATAGTGTGACGTCATACGCTTTGTATTTTAAACTCTCTTTATTGAACATTTTTTTACTGTTTTTTTATGTGCTAAGTACGAGTCTAAAAGTGCCCAAAAATTATAAAAGAATTAAATAAGAGATTAGAAATCATTTGTAATGTTGAAAACTTTTGGAGAAAAGTTTTGGCCATTTCATTTCCCGTCTACAATAAATGGAGATAATATATAAAACTGATGTTTTAAGCGAATTATTCAATAAAATATATTTTACAAATCTTTCTAGGCTTATTCTTAGGTGGGATTTCACCAAATACACATAAAACTTAGCTTTATAAAACTTAGTTTCCATTGAACGCGTTCATTCTGCGACGTAAATCTCGTTTTGTTTCGATTGGATTTCACTACCTTCTTTTGATCGCGATTATTAAATCTAAGTTTACGTGACGTCACGCAATTATTTTACATGTTTTCAGTATTTTAAAGCCATTTCACGTTAATTTAACTTCAAAATAGAAAGAAACAATACATAAACTTACAAACGCATGTGTCAAAACTGTCATATTGACATTTCTTTTGTCTATGTTTTTCGTTCCGCCATGACAGGGCTTGAACGGGTTTTATGACGTTGAACTTCGGACTTTCGGCGTTCAGGTGATAAAACTCGGATTTGCTGTGAACGCGTTCCGTTTACGCTGGTGAAATGCATTTCGATGTTATAATCGCGTTTATACGTTTTGAGCCGGTTCAGAGTGCTTTGAACGCGTTCCATTTCTTTGGTGAACAAATAAACTTACATATAACGAGCGCGATAAATAAAAGATATTAAATTACTATGAGGATGACGTCACATCCAAATCGGAAGTACCGCAAAAGCGTTTTCGCAGTACAAATCCTATTTTCATAAAATCATATTTTCAAATCGACTTTATTTATCAATATAAGCTTTTATTTGATGATAAGGATGAAATACGGTTTCGTAGGCCAAGTTCTACTAGAAATATGCATTTTTTCAATGAAATTGAATATAGGTCAAGTAGCCTATTATATTATCTTTCAGCCGAGATGAAAGATATTTTCAAAAAATTTTATTTTGTCAACTTAAGAGCCCGGGTTACCCTCGAAATTCTCATACATACGTAAAACCAAAATCATTTTCTCATACGAAAGTATTTAACATGTTTGAGTTATTTTTCAGCTTAAAATAGTAATTACCTAGGTTCCTGAACAAAAATTAACTTCAAAATATTTAAACACTAAAAAAAATTTTTTGTACAGGAACCTAGGTAATTACTATTTTAAGCTGAAAAATAACTCAAACATGTTAAATACTTTCGTATGACAAAATGATTTTGGTATTACGTATGTATGAGAATTTCGAGGGTAACCCGGGCTCTTAACGTACTACATGATATTAATTAATATTTAAACAAAAACAACAGTAGCTACGCGGATCCGTAGCAGCAACTACGCCTGCGTAGCGGATTGCTACGAGTGCGATGTGTGCTACGGATCGTAGCAATCGTGCTACAATAATTTAAAACTAGCGGCCTATACACCTATTGTAGTTTAAAAATGTTTTCCCTAAAAATTTCTTGCATGATTATGACCTTAGATACCGTTCTAAACAAGAAAATTATTTTATTTTATTTTTATATATTTTATTCCAAAATTTTTGTTCTAAATTTTTCATATTTAGCCAAGAAATAATTTTGTGTAAAGCAATTCTACACACTGAATATAGTATATACACTTTGCTACTAAAAATATTCAAGATTCCTGCCTCGTGAGTCTTCATTTGTAGAACAATAGCCGCTTAGAAATTAGACATGTTTACGAACTATATCTTAAGCACTAGCGTTAGCATGTTACTACAATATCTGCATAAAATATGTTAATATTATAACTTGCCCTATATAATGATGAGCTTTTATTTCATGAAAATTTATAAAATAATTCAAGGCCCATTATAACTAAATAGCTTTTAAGAAAACAACTTATTATAAAATGAAGAACAGATTTTTTCATCTTTAATAAATTAATAATATGTTTCTTACCGCACTGTAACACAATATTATTAATATTCAAAACTCTGTGGCCTAACCAAATTCAGTGATCTATTTTAATATTTAAAGAAAAAACTTTCACCGTAAAATTTCACAAAAGTCGACGGTCTAACAAAAATGAATGAGGTTCATTTACATTAATAAACCAAACTAATGGAGTAAGTTGATTAGTTCAGCGCGAGGGTTCCCCTTTCACGGCGAAGATGGTATCGCGGTATCTCCGCAGATCTACATTCTGGAAAATTGTCATCTGTGTAGTTGGCAAACTCACAAAGCACCGAGATCTCAGACTACGATAAGGTACGTATGGAACACGAACGAGCTGTATCTAAATGAAACGTTCGGCCGAGTCCAAACTATTTTCACATACGATTTCGGGATTTACATAATTATATAAGGAAGTTTAGAGATAAGTTAAGGATAGTTGTACGGTCCGTTACGAGTTCGCTCGAACAATTAATTAAAGATAATATCGTCGGATCGGCCCCTCGTCAAATGATCTATGTAGTCCCTCACGAGCCTTCGAAAACATTCGCTGATTTTAACTAAATTAATACACGCTTTATTTTTCAACGCGTTTCGCTGTGGTACAAAAATACTTAATATTTCAATATTCCATATTAGTTCTTAATCATAAAATACACCCCTATCACTCAAATCGCCCAGTCAAACGATTCTATACCGCATTCTACAGTTCATAACATCAGAAAGAAAGCATCACCTAAAAAAACACATTCTAATATATTCAGACGATTCAAAATCGCGCCCCACACAAATATCGTCGACATGAGAGAGTGTAAATATACTTAACGCGATCGAAGTTTGATTCGATATCCGCGAGGCGAGCGGGAGGTAGCCGGCGCACGATGTCAAAGCAAACTCGCGGCACGTGCACCACATACGCTAACCCGCCTGGGGACATATTGGTCACGTCCTCCCCCGTTTTCTCTTAACCTTTCCACAGTCTTTAATTCTAAGACTTTACCTTGCGAAATTACCGGCAATTTCGATGCAGTTGACTAATTGACTGTGGCCAATGCGGCTGCTTTTAATTGCGCTTATTGAGGTTTAGCCTTATATTTACCAACATACTAGAAATTGTTTACTCCCAACAAAAATTAATAAATGGTTATAAAAACACAGAAATAAAAATTTATGGAAAATATATAGTTAACTCTATGTACTTATTCATATCATAAAGTATGTACTTTTTCGGGCGTTTTTAAGGATTCAAAGAAGCCAAAAAGTAAAAAAAACAGAACACTTTTAGATTTGTTATTGTTTGCTATTCATGACCCCCCCCCCCCCTAAACACAGATGTAAAAAAATCTGATTATAATTAATTTTATTAATTTTAACTTTCCATACAAGGCTGAACTAACCCTACTGGGCTAAATGTAATTTTTCTCTAAACTGAATAGATTGTGCATGAGACACTTCCAAAGTGACAAAATGTTCCATAATTTACCTTTTATTCAATCAACTCAAGTATAAAAATAAAATCTTTTTTCCTAAGTGGTGTGGAATCCTTTGTGCGAGAGTCCGACTCGCACTTGGCCAATTTCATACATGTTGGGATTAATAATTAATCTTCCACACTACGTAATTAATCATTACCCTTCTACTTCGTGCATTTGGATCCGTGTAAAATATTTAAACAACCCATTTTACAGTTTTTCGTGAAAAGCAAGTAAACATTTTGAACGTAATGCATAATGGCTAAAAGATTTTTAAAAATCCTCTTTGATTCTGATTAAAGACAAAGGAAACAAATAAAAAACCAAATACTCTCTCGTCTCGTTAGCTCTATTCGGTAAATGTAAACTGATTTACGTGAATGAATTTTGTTTTTACTACATTCTAGCTCTAGTTGAAAAAGCCGCTCCTAAATTTTGCAGAATGTGTCCCAAACCCTGAGGTATCACGAGCAGCAACGGGTTAAAATACAGTCCCCCAGGGTCCAACAGGCCTGTCGTAAGGGCCGTTCTACACAAACTTGACACCGAGGGTACAACTTTCTACAAGTTCGGGGCCCTTGTCCCTTTTACTAAGGGATTTTAATGTAAGGCATCAACACAATGCGTTAATGTTAAAAACAAAGGATGTGGAGAATAATGGCATGTATTTATGATTCCTAGCCTAATAACGCAAAGTAATATTTTATCACATCAGGGTTATTTAATTTTTGATGACTAATATTTCCAAAATGTATTTACTGTTTTGCGTAATCCATACAAATAATATAAATGCGAAAGACTTTCTGTCTGCTATGATATGTCTGTTAACACTTCACGCTCACACCGCAGAACTGATTTGAGTAAAAATTGATGTATGATACTTTGCGTCTCAGGAATGGAGACAATAATTATTATTTCAAAGGTGTGTGATATGATAACATTTGGTAGATAATTTTTACGGTGATCAGTTGATAAAAAATGCGAAAATCCAATGGAAATAAAATTAACAAAAAATTAAAACCGAATTCCAAGGTAAAAACAATATTAATAGCATCCTTATAATATGAACTAAAAAGTTTTAAATAATTTTTCCTATCTAATATGTAGTGCCTTTTCCCGAATTCGGCTAAACCTCAACTATTTCTGTACTCAATCTTCATAATTTTGAAGTCGGTACCAGATATAGCTGAATCTTTATTTCTTTGACAGGTTTCTGGTACCGACTTCAAAATTATGAAGATTGAGTACAGAAATAGTTGAGGTTTAGCCGAATTCGGGAAAAGGCACTACATATTAGATAGGAAAAAATATTTAATACTTTTTAATTCATATTATAAGGATGCTATTAATATTGTTTTTACCTTGGAAGTCGGTTTTAATTTTTTGTTAAAAATGATAATTTCACTCTTTTTAGTTACCTAGTAGTTAGTGCCAATTCAAATTGTATAAAAAAATAGTTTCATATTGTCTTCAATAGATGTCACTGAGGCGCTCCTGTGTCGCGCTATCGCTTGTACGTAGAAGTTTTATATAGGTAGTTGTAACTTGTAATAGATTTATGTCGTGTTGTTGAAAGTTTGTAAGCAACTGACAACTCAACAGTGAGCTTGCCGCTTGGTGTGAGCAGTGAGCATTGAATTGACAACAAATCATAATATTGAGTGGTAATTGATTTCGTATAATTGTTATTAAGTTGACCTCCGTCATAGTCCGCGAATTTATAAGTGGTCGTCGGTGGTATTGCGTATATTCTACGTATCTTATTACAATTTGTTAAGACTGTTAAGAGTCTATACGGCATACCCCAAGGCCCAAATATCAGGTAGATAGATACATTTAAACAATACATTTAAAAAAATCTAAGTGAACACGTGCTGAAAAATGCTCGCAGCGCGGCATGCCGCATGACCTGACATTCCGGTTAGAACTTGAATACGATGTTGACGCTCGCGCCGCGCGGCGCGCGGCGACGCCGTTGCCACTGCGGCGCCGACCGCCGTGTATATTAAACAGCCTATAATTGGTGTTGTTATGTATATAATTATTATTATTGTATCCATACCTATGCCTTGTACTATTATCTATTTTGTGCGATGAGATATTGGTGACCTTAACATGACGTGGTAATGATGATGATGGCGATGATGATGATGATGAATTTGAATTGCATGGTAGCATATGCTTTCTGTTCTTAAAACAACGCCGAAACTCCCAAACGTGTATCTATAAAGAGTCAGGAGTTCTCTCAGCATCTTCGAAACCATGGTATACCTTGACCCAATATTTGACTTTTTGGTAGCATATTCTTAGTACACTTCACACAAAACCAAAATCACCATATGTTTCCATATAAATTTCGAGGCGTCCCCTCGATTACTCCTGGATCCCATCATCAGGTCACCACTTTTGTGAACATGGTACCAAATTGGAGTGAAACCTAATACAACAAAACAAAAATTTCGAAAATCGGTTCACAAACGGCGGAGTAATCGTTGCACACACAAAAAAAAAAACCACAGCCGAACATATAACCTCCTCGTTTTTTGGAAGTCGGTTAAAAAGAGATTATAATTACTCAATACTCTTTATAGTATTCATTAAAGTTAAAATTTAGCAATTGTTTTTAAATAATTTTATCACTTAAAACTTTCCCGTTTATCTTTTCCCAACCACGCGGCGGCGGAATAGTTCCTACTCCGAAACTTAAGCCACGAGTATTCCTTTGTACAATTTTCTACAATTACAGACTATATAGAGATACTAAAAGCTATTATACTTTTAATAACTCGGGCTTGTTTAATACTTCGAATACAAGTCATTAGTCTTTTCCGAGTAAATCACTCAGCTCAAATGAGTCGCTATCAAAGTTATTAAAATGTACTAGCTTAAGAGAATTACGTTATCAACAACTAGGTACGTGTATATTTCCAGTTATTGCTTATTTTTATTGTTTTGCTATACAACCTGAAGACGCATATAAAAGCGTATACAGTGGAAAAACCTTGTGACGCATTCCGGGGCTATAAAAATCACATAAAATATAAATTTAATATAAATCTGAGGAGCACGACACATAAAATGGAAGTAAATCACCAAAAGTCAGACGGTGGAGACGTTTACAGCCGCCGAGGCTGTTAGTTCCCGGAGCTGTCGGCTCGCAAACACTCACCACGAATAACGACATACTTAATGCAGCCTTAATATGTTTAGGAACGATATGATGTCACTTTGAAAAATTGCTACCGATATTCCAGAGTCAAAATATAAACTTAAATTTTCGTAAAATATTAAAGTTGAGTCAATTTTGCATTATATTCCAAAGTTATCTTAGAAAACTTTTATTCGGTACCTTTCGGTGCATAATTTTAAATACTATACTCTTAGCAAAAAGTTATTTTTAACTTTTATTTGATAAATTATCCTAGTCTATTATGCTATTCACTTTTTAAAAGATATTAGATAAAGACAAGACATTCTGTAAGTCCCAAGCAGCACAAGTATATCTAGTGAAGCACTATTAGTTATTTTATAGAATTAAAGTTAGTATTCTTACATAAGAGTCAATAATCCCTGAAGATATCCTATATACAGAGTTCAGTAAAAATAGGCACCTATCTACACTAGATACACTAGATATATGACAAGAGCAGCATAAGAATTCATCATTAGATAACGATAAGAGCAATTTATAATTAAAATATATAGGCAATATCTACAAAATTATAAGAACTTAATAAGAGGCACATAAGAAAGGAATTAGGTTTTGTAGCCAACATTAAGATAACACCATTACTCTACTGATGTTCTAGAGGTGAATATTTTTAAAACAACTAATAATCAAAATCAACTAAATAAAAACATCAACAAGAGTTATTTCTTTTAAAAAACATTTCCTATTTTCTAATGGCACATCGTAATTAAGCGAGTATTTTAAGTTAAAGCTTTAATGGCGAAATGAAATGAAATAAGTATTATACTTATTTCATTTCATTTCGCCAAAAAAATAAAATATCAAAATATATTTTTTTATGTTTCGCGCGAACAGAGGGCTCAAATATCGTGCCGAATTTATTTTATCGTAAAAGTTGATGAAATGGTTTAAAAAAACTTATGGGCCTATTATATTCGTAAATTTAAATGATTCATTTTAATAAAAAATATTATTGATGCACTTTTTTTAATAAAATATTTTGTTTAAATAAATACCTAAACAATGTATTTTGATAATAATTTCATATATTTAAGTATTTTAATGTTTTCAAATAAATAAATCGCGTATTTTATTGTAACTATTTTTTTTTATTTTTACCAAAATGGCGATTACCGTCGTATTCTATTAATAAAAATGGCCTCTAGATCAAATTATATATAACTAAGTATTGATTAGAAGATTTACTCCTAAAATTGAGCTAAAGGTAATTTTAAGAGCATGACAAGTCAACTTGCACTTTCACCAGAAAAAATAATCTTTCAATAGTATAATCGTTCTTAAGACCATCCTATCGTAGTCTATAGAAAGAAATGTTTGTAAACTATTTTTTCTCGTAATTATCTACCAGAGTATATTCAGACTGACA
The DNA here is from genome assembly GCA_905333045.1 of Lysandra bellargus. NCBI lineage: Eukaryota > Metazoa > Arthropoda > Insecta > Lepidoptera > Lycaenidae > Lysandra > Lysandra bellargus. The sequence goes on from HG995326.1 coordinate 9,385,741, forward strand.
TTAGAAGAAGGTGTTTTGTTCGCGTTTTGGTGATTTTTCAGTGCAACACCATAGAGAACCAATATTTCTGGTGGCCTTCCTGTTTTATAATATTACGTCTTATTGTCATATTGTCAAATCAAAAATATTCGCAATATTTTATTATCTGTATAAAATCATTAGGTAGGTAGTTGCTTATTACACGTATTTTTTAAGCAAGAAAATTATAGACACCTCTTCATCGCCAGAATCATCACTTTCACTACCATTGTCAGTCTGTAGTTCATCATGGTTTTCATCAAGAATCGATTTTCGAGACGGTGTCAATTCTTCTTCTTCGCAGCTTGATAATTCGTTGCTGAAGTGATGACTGATGACTTTGAGGGCAAAGAAAGTTGATGTGACTGTCAACTAACGGCATCATTTTAGGGTTCCGTACCCAAAGGGTAAAACGGGACCCTATTGCTGAGACTTCGGTGTCTATCCGAACCGTAACCGTAACCGTAACCGTCCGAACGGTAATAGCTAGAGAGTTGAAATTTTCACAGATTATGTATTTCTGTTGCCGCTATAACAACAAATACTAAAAACAAAATAAATTAAATATTTAAGGGGGGGTCCCATGCAACAAACGTGATTTTTCAAAAATTTTTTGCTCGGTATCAATGATGATAACAGGTAGGCACTTGAAATTTTCACAAACGCCTTAATTATATGTGTCCTTTAATATTTAATAATAATATTTAAATGAAATAAAAATTTAAGGGGGCTCCCATGCAAAAAACACAATTTTTGACCTACTTTTGCTCTATAACGGTACGGAACCCTTCGTGCGCGAGTCCAACTCGCACTTGGCCGATTATTTATATCTACTTTTACCCTTTTCTCCGAAAGCCTACTGAAGACTGCCTTCTTTAAATATCTCCCGCTTCCTTCATGCTTGCAGAACGCTGTCCTTTATATACTTAATACTCTTAAAATAAAATTTAAGCCTAAGTTCCCTAATGAAGGAGCAAACTGGACTTTCACTAGAGTATACACTATTGAGTATCTAGTCATTGATTCTATTAAGTATAGACTTAAAAAAGTACCTAACAAATCCATCTAAAAACCTTTTTGATTACTTTTAGAGTAATTATTCTTCAAATAATTTCAGTTCCTAAAAAGTATTTGTGATAATAAGTCTATAGAATAATTGAACTACAGCAGCGCTTTTAACAGAGCAAATATAGTCCATAACAAATCAATTTGCTCTTAACTCAGTGTAATGAACTAGTAAAGGTTTTAAAGCAAGGAACACTAGATATTTTTTCTATTAGAAACTTAGTTCTTATTCAAAACCATGTATAGAATGCCAATGTCTATTATGTCTATAAAAAAGCCATGATTAGTACTCTTAAAGCATAAATAGATTTAAGGCGTCTGAAGTGTGCTACTTGGGAGTATCTGTAAGGTCTGCATATTAAATACACTACACAGTTTTTTTCAATTTAAAATCCACTATGTGTTTTGTAATTAAAATACAGACAGAAATTAACGTAAAATCGAACAAAACTATTCACATCCCTTTTCATAAATTGAAATTCTCTATTTATTAATAATTCCGATCCCTCAATATACTGTGGATGAAAAGTTAATTACATTAGCCAACTTTTCGTAAAGTTGTTATCGACTAATTAATAAAACAAACGCCACTCGTAACTACTTTAATTAAACATAATATTATAAGATAAATATTATAAAATACACTCACTAGTGTAGATTGAAGTAAAAAATTGAAAAATCTGTCGCTTATATTGCGCAACCAATTTGAAAGGGGAAATATTTTGTAGAGGGATATACTTACTAATTTGAGTCTCAAGTAATGTTCAAAATTACCTGAAAGTTGCGTTGCAATGTGAACCGACCCTTATGAGATATGACTCAAACCGTAAACGTACTTTGTAATAATCTACAAAATAAGTTTTTAAGAACATTAATAAAGAACATAGTAATTTTATTTTCAGCGAAACTTTTGACTATTTTCTTTTAACGTGATGATAGTATTAACATTTTCCATCACTAAAAAATAAATGTTACAGTGTTACAGGTTGCTAACTGTATCTACTATAGTCTACTTTGCATAGAATGAGGCAAATACCACATGTTTGCATGATCCGTATGTGGGCAGCGCATACGGAAGTGAGAGAGATGCGTCACTTTTACGTGCTTACATGAATTTACATTGCTTTACAATTGATTTGCGTAACAATATAATTTCTTTACATTCTATTATGAATTTTGAAGACGCCAAAACCTTCGCGCACATTGATGGGAAGTAAAGAGGCGGACCGAATTCTTCTTTAAAATTTTATAATCTATCCTGAACTCGGCTACAAAACTTGTATGAAAAATACGGCCCGCCTCGCTGCGCCGCGTCACAATGTGCCCAAAGTGTTAGGCCTCTTTACGACTTTTCATATTATGAAAATATTACGCAAATCAATTGTAAAGCATTTTCAGTCCACTAAAACATTCCTTATTAGGTCAAAGAGCATATAATTATACAGAAGATTTGTAAGCCATGAGAATTACAACTGTTAGGTTAAAAAGCCGACGTATATAACAAAATGGCTCCATCGAACAAAAAGAGGCTTCCATTGAAACACTAAACTGAAAACATAATTTTGGTAACGCCCCCGGGAGTCGTCAGCATTACTATTTCCCGCAACAAAGCAATTGTCATATTATTATTATAGGGGGCGTTTACACCACTAAGCTAGATGTATGGCCCATTTGCCGACAGAATCGCGCGAAGCGGTTCATGTTATAAATGGCTCATGCATTAATACGTCCCGATGTGCAATAATAGCCAAATTAATGCATTTTTATCACGCACACATAAATAAACTCATAATGTGTAACTTGCCCCTATCTAAATAAGAATCCAGTGTGGCCTCCTTTTATTGAAATTAACTGTAAATAAACTGATAAGATTTCCGAGCTGGTTTAAGTGGCATAGTTTAGTCAAAAACTTACAGTTTAGGTCAGTTCACATTGCAACTCTTTAAAAACTAAAATTTATTACTTACATTACATTACTTACTTACACATGAAGATTTACATTGAACATGATATTATGCCAAATGGAAAATATACCAAGGATTTGCCACTTACGATTTCGTGCTGTCTGGCTAATTTACGCGCGACATTGCAATGTGTGTTGACCCTTAAAGCAATTCCACTCAATGACACCACTGCAGCCAATTAGATCACGGAACACGTATGACAGCGTCATTTCAAAATATTAAGTAATCATTTATGTCAATGTTGCAAACTTACGCTATATTTCAAACGTCAAAATTATGTAAAACTCGTTTAAATTTCACCGATTAAAAATATGGTAATTACCGAAACGCGTTTATTCATGTCTATGTAGAATGAGAGTTATTTTGTTGTTCATTTTCATTCAGAACAGTTCCCGAAGGAGCGCGGCGTGACGTGATTCATTTCCAGCCTGCATTATAAATTTGTATCTCTATTGTTTCTTTTCCAGCGGCCGACAGTTTCAGTTATCCATTGTAAGAACGAACAAAAGCTTAATACGGCGTAATGCAAGCGTAACAAATATGTATGACGCGTGTTCCCATTTTACAAAATGTTTTTGACAGCTTGATTAAAATTATAATGTCGACGGTTTTCATTGCATCCACTACCAGTTCGCTCGGCTGCCCAATTTATTATAGAAGTGATACGGCATTAGAATACAATGTCGGAAGGAAGTATAGAAATAGATAACTAAATAGTAATATGTAACCTAGGAAAGGTTAACATAGTAAGTTTTAAAACTCCTAAGACTGACTAGTCTACTCTTGGTAACTCCCTAGTAGCGAGAACTGTAGAGTAATGATAATGAAGACTTATTCTATTATTTAACATAAAGTAGCCGTTTAGTGGCTGGCGAATATCGACCACATAAGCCCACGATCGAGTTATATTTCCACGATATGACTTTATTTGCCCATTCCTTAAGCAAATCCGCAAAAGGGTCGTGTGGGCCATTAAAACCCAACTTTATAACTCACTACGTTTCTGGATTTTATCGAATAATACTAAAACAAATATTTACATATTTTGAGTTTTCTACTCAGGGTAAGAAAACACTTTTATCCGATATATATTTCTAGTACTTATAAAATATGATATTACCCCTTCAACTGTGGCGGCCATATTGCAAAAAAGCGCATCTGTGGGGCTACTTCTGGATGTTCATTGTTCAAATGTTCACGCGTGACGCGTTAAAATGACGATAACTCTAAAACTCCTTAAAGTCCATTGAAATGTTACATTTGCTTTGCATTTATTAGAGGACGCAATTTTATTTTTGGAATATGTTGGGAGGCTCAATAGAAGCTTAACCTCAAGTTTGTGGGGTTGCCACTCTTGTCCCCGGCCGCCATCTTGAAAAAAGGGGGTGACAACACTATTTTCGTGATATCTCAGAATCTATACGTCTTACAAAAATTTTGTAAGAACATAATTTGTTGCAAATTATTTTGCCTACAAATATATTTATATAACTTAACACCCTAAATTAAAAATTTAAAAAGTTATAAGCATAAAAGTGTTTTTTTTTAGAAGGTTTATTATCACTTTTTAACTTTTTTTAACACATTTTACAAAAAAAATACCTAAGACCAACCTTGTAGATGATCTTTTGAGAAAAAGATCCCCCGGTCCCATGAAATTAATTTTCTGCAGAAACAAAGGAAACTGTGGAACTATGTGTGGCTGCAGAAAAGCAGGCCTGAAATGCTTTATAGTATAGTAGGCATATGCAGACTAGTATATATATAGTTTGCAATTTGCATATATTTATGTAGTGTAGTAGGCATACTGCAGACTGTGGCTGCAGAAAAGCAGGTCTGAAAAGCTTTACAGAATAGTAGGCATACTGTAGAGCATTATAGGTCTGCTTTTCTGCAGGCACGCATGCCTTCACAGTTTCCTTTGCATCTGCAGAAAATTAACTTCATGAGATCGGGGGGATTGGGGGATCTTTTTCTCAAAAGATCATTAACAAGGTTGTTTTAAGGTAATTTTTTTGTAAAATGTATTAAAGAAAGTTAAAGAGCGATAATAAACCTTTAAAAAAAAATATCACTTTTTTGCTTATAACTTTTTAAATTTTTAATTTAGGGTAAAAAATTATATGAACATATTTGTAGGCAAAATAATTTGCAACAAATTATGTTCTTAAAATTTTCTGTAAGACTTATAGTTTCCGAAATATCACCAAAATAGTGTTGTCACCCCTTTTTTCAAGATGGCGGCCGGGGGACAAAGGCGGCAACCCCACAAACTTGAGGTTAAGCTTCTATTGAGCCCCCCAACATATTCCGAAAATAAAATTGCGTCCTCTAATAAATGCAATATTCGGTCCTAAAATTGTAACATTTCAATGGAGTATTATGGAGGATGCATATTATAACTATGTCATTGGAATCTGTATGAATTAAGCTGAGATAATAAAAATAAATTAATCCAATTTTGCTATGTTAAGTTTTATTAATTTTAATTTGAAATCAGATTTACAAAAAAATCCGTTTTTTGTCCTTGTAATAAATAAAATGAAAAATGATTTAAAACATGTTTATTAAATATAGATAAATATACATTATTTAACATTCATCAATAACAAAAACGCACTTCTCCATACATTTCTTTTAACCCACAAGCTTTACAAAAAACCAAAATCGTCAAAAAATAAACAAATTTTAAGACAAGGGTCAAGTTTGAAACTTCTAGTAATCGTCGTAAGTGTGTTTTAGAGCCATTAGCAGTGACTATAGCCCGTCTTTGTTATATTAAGTACACTTTGTGCAAGTTAGAGCGGTAAAGATATAGTTTACGATATACTGTGGTTAAAATAAAACACGAAGGTGATAATCGGACTCCAGCCCATCTACACGTTTTCTCGATGTTTGATGGCGTTTCTCTTCATCTCTATTGACCCTAACATGACATAATTTTTTTCTCGTGTAGATCTGTCGTCAAAATCTATCGACATAATTTCAAAAAATGATTTTGACATTATGTCGTTATCGACAATATAACTACGTACACGAGAGTGAGATATCTCGAGATTTTCTCGTTTGCGCATCTTAGGCCGGCAGGAGAGCGCTCAACAGAATGCGCGCATTTTGACATCGCGCTCCTAGAGCGCGGTCAACAGTTGAAGGGGTAAACTAGATGATCCGCTGAACTTCATATACCTTTTAACCCGCCAGCACTCGCGCCCATAAAAATTACACGAGCACTCGCGCGTAGAGAATTTTGCTCACATTTATTTAGGTCATTAAATATAGGTTTTACAAAGTAATATTTTTACTTTTTATCATTCTATTAAATAAAGTACACTTTGTTTATTATAAAAAGTATATATTTAAAACTTTGTCAACATTTATCTTTTTAATTTTCATTAACATTTATGACAAGAAATTTTTCGGTCGCCTAGGGTGGTATGAAGGAAAAAAATTCACAAATAAAAATGCTTTCAAAAAGAAAACTTAGATATGTGGGAAGTATTAATTTTCATTATATTTCCAAGCTTTACACATATCACAAGATGTATGACTTTGCTCGGTACATAAAAAAAATTAGTAGTAAATGCAGGCCTTTTTTGGTCTTTCGGTTTTTGCGTCTTGGGCAAACCACTCAGATTCTATTTGGTTTTTCTTGTCCTGGTAACTCATATTTTAGTAATAAACATTTAATCACATTAAAATACGATGTTTCTGTAGAGGATATACAAGGTTTGCAAGGTGCTCTGCTTTGGATATGACCACACCAAAATGCATTCATCTTTTTGATCCCGGTCCATCTATAATAGAAATACGTAATAGTTTTCCGTGACAGTAATTTAAAACCATAATATTACATAAAAGTAGCAGTAAAACTGTCGATATGATGAAAAATAATGTATTCATAAGGAAAAAAAGTACTTACGCCGACACCCGCGCGATGAACAAAATGCCGCGTGATGGTATACGGCGCAACAAACCTCCTCGTACCAGCGAATAGTGCACCCTGGCGAAAAGTTATCTGTATCTAGGGGTGGGGGACGAAACAAAACTCAGCTACTGAAGAAGCGATGGCCAAAAAGACTTTTTTGATAAAATGACACGTGTTTTAAATGAACCGTGAGCAAAATGCTCATAGCGCGAGTGCTCGCGGGTTAATAAACCCCTACTAATTATAATCTCCTGGAAATCCATAAATATATTTTATGTATAAGATACTTAATTATTGGTATTGAATTAAATATATTATATAATGTACAAATTTAAAAATATTTTTATATTTTTACCATTGACATAAGAAACAGGATATACTTAGTTACTTTGTGAAATCCATACTTATTTAATATTATAAATGCGAAAGTCTGTCTGTTGCCTCTTCACGTCCAAACCGCTGAACCGATTTTGTTGAAATTTGGTATGGGGATATTTTGAGTCCTGGGAAAGGACATGGGATACTTTTATCTCGGAAAAATGTACGGTTCCTACGCGATAAACTAATTTTGGCGCAACGGAGTTGCGGGCTTCATCTAGTAAAGTAATAAACTCACACGACGACAAAAAGGACGACCTTTTTGCGCATTAAGTCGCATAAATTTGCATTACAGATACATTAGTACAACACATATACGTAATGTGGTGTTAGGACATCCATTAGTTCATTAAAACGTAGAACAGGTAGGTAGGTATAATAGTTATTATTATTGCGCACTAAAGACTATGTTGTATGTTTTTATTTCAATTTATTGCTAGCTGCTGTTCGCAACATATTATATGTATAGTAGGTACTTAAAAAATTAAAACATGAACATAATAATTATAAGTATACAGACGGACGGATAGATACTTTCACATTTATAATATTAGTCGTTTTTAATCGACAACACAATTATCGCGTCCTTGCCATTATTTGCAGTTTTGTAAATCATGGTAAAATAATTTTCAACATCTTTCACGTAATTTCAGTAGAATTTAGACTAATTTAAACGGCAAAAGTTAGTATGCACTGTAAAAGTTTACACAAAAGAATTAGCCCCTGAAATCCGACTTTACATTACAAAGATAAGACTATTTTAGACCTGTGTAATGGTTTAGATAAAACAAAGCACAGCTCAAAGTTTCGTTTGTATAGAGAGACTGTGCCATAGAGCACTACAGGAGGACCAGTCGACCCTGGGTCTGAACACTGCTTGAAGAATATTTTAATATTATTTATTTATTATAAGGTCGTCCTTTTTTGCCGTCGTGTGAGTTTATTACTTTATTTCACAAAGTACCTAACTAATAATCCGGGAGCCCTAGAACAATTTTTTTTTATTACTATCAAGCTACTTTTTGTGAGTAGCTTTATTTTGATAAGACAAACAACATTTTTATCTGCGAAAGTCTTGAAAGTGGTAGCTAACAGAGATAAAAAGTATTTCATACTTTGATTTGAATATGATCCTAAAATATGGATTGTTCTATTTGTAGGACAGTGTTACTCTTAAATTATTACTATTAACCTACCAATATACAAAAAATCAGCGAGTTAGGGTTCCGTTTTAGGGTACCGTAGTCAACCAAGTTATGTTGATTACAGAACCCTAAAACGGAACTTGTCACAATGTCGAACTACTAGATCAACTGACAAAATATTATGTTTTTTTTTTAACTTTAGTTTTACTATTTCTATTAACTGTTTTAAAATGAATTTATGAATTATTACAACAGAAACATGGTCTCTTCATCCGTTGTAGATGATTCATGATTTACTTATACAGTATTTTCAGAGCGAAGTAACCACTGTTCAAGTACGGTAGTGCCTGGAATAAGATTCATATTATGTCCGTATGTTTGCCCGATCACCTAGTCAAAGTCGGCCTAGTCCAGAGTAATACCAACTAAGTGCGGGTTTCCGCACGATGTTTTCCTTCAGCGTATAACGAGCGCCCGTATTATGTACTTGAGTACGCCGGGATCAAACCTGCATCTTCTGCGAATGCGAACCAAAGGCCCACTAGGCCACGGACGCTCTTTATATAATACTAGCTGTCCCGGCAAACGTTGCTTTGCCATAATATAAAGTATTTCACGCATATTATTATTTTATTGAAATAACTAAATAAGTATGTCGCCATGGCAACGTCGATCGCTATCCCGTCGCACATTTACAATGGTCGCCGTCAGTCTCAGGTTGTAATAATTTACTATTATTTATTCAACAAATGCACTTATAAATATATAAAGTACCGAGTAGCCGATTCTCAGACCTACTGAATATGCATACAAAATTTGGTAAAAATCAGTAAAGCAGTTTCGGAGGAGTTCGTGGACTAACATTGTGACAATTTTATATATAAGATTTATAATAACAGCAAACGTTTGCAGAAAATGAAAATTGAAAACAAACGCTTGTGTCGTCGCCGCAGCCGTTCGGTCTCTTGCTTTATAAGTCTCTGGTAAAGACCGTGTGATGTACTATCAGAGAAGTTGATTCCTAGGCAGATGTGGGACCTACGTATTTTGGTCGCGTTACGTCAAACCCAGCCGATAAATCACAATTAACATTAAATTGACATGATTCGACCAAATGACGTTGGTCTCTCAACTGCCTAGGAATCAATTTCCTCGATGGTACATGTACACATACAGTACGTACAGAACCCGCCACAGGGATGCGGGAGTAACTTTGAATAAAGCTTTGCCCTTATTTTGGAGATAATTGTGGTTTATGCTGTAATTTCGTCGCGTAGTAGTAAAGTATGTATTATATTTCACGCACGCTTGTATGAAACGTTAAGCATTTTGTTTTAATGTTTGCTTAGGTAAAACCTTAATTATTATTATTATTGTAATTTAATGTGACACTGTGTTTTTTTTTTATATGAAAGAGTTTTTAACCGTAACGTAACCTAAACATAATTTACGCAATATAATTTTTAAAATTGGAACCAGAAGTTCCCAGAAATACCTGTCTTGATTGTTTATTTTAAACTTTGTTAGGTTTACTAAGGGTCTAGTACAACGATATTCCCAAGAAAAGCCTTTAGCTTTCATTACAATTTCAATAGAAATATTGCCAACAAAACAACTTATATCGGGAGCGATATTGTCAGCAGTCAGCACCTATGCAACTTGTAAAACGATCCGAATATAAACAGAAAAGAATTTTTCAAATGTCACTTGCACACAAAATGGACGCGAAATAAAAACTGACATACGGCCGCTGATACACCGGCGAGCAACTGTACGGCTAGTCCGATAGGCACGTGCTGCTCAAAATACATTTATTCACATTATATTTTTCGCCGCTGACATTCACGAACGTAAATTACGTTAAAAATGCCAATGGCCCCAGATACGATACATAACATTTTTCACCAAGTCAAATCGACAATTCCGGCCCGACGTTCTGTGGATATTATTCACAATTTTCACATACGGCCGCTTTTTTGCAGCTTAAACTTCCGACTTTGCGCATAAATAAAAATTGTGACGTTCGAAAACAAAGCACATGAACCCACACATAATATTTTCGACAAAAATAAATTTAATAATTGAATGAACTTGTATTTAAATTAGAATTATAACATTTGTTATTGTAGTCTCTGTAATAATTATTATTCTTGTCGTAAAATCAGGCTATTTGGAGCATAACATTAGTAGTCAGAGTTCAGTTTAGACTAAAAAACATTTACTTATTTTTAAGAATGTTGGACTCGTTTAGTTGTAATGGCTACTTAACAGATATTTCTTTGAATTCGTTTCATTATTTCCTTACATTTTTGCAAATGCTAAAGTAAATGTTTCGTTATAAAAAAGTTTAAACTTTCAACTTGAACTCTTTTAATTAAAGGAACATTCCAGAATAATTATATTAATTATTACTGTATGATCTTCGTTGGAGACGCGTCTGCATTTCCCTGAAGATTGCATGATGATATCCTATGATTAGTGGTAAAAAAGTACAAAGACTTACCTGGGAAAGTGCGAAATTGAGAAATCAATTACGTCGGCGATACCTACAATTTGGTGAAAAAAAAGAATTTTTAGACATTTTGTCCACAAAAATTATTAATTTGAGAACAATCCAGTCGGTTAACCGGTTTCGACGGTTTATGGTTAGATGACACTGAATAATTAGGTGTTTGAAATTCTATTTGCCACCAGATGCCGCTATGCAGCCTTAGGGTCGTATCAAACTACTGTCATACGTCACGATATAGCTGTCATGACTCATGTGTTACAATATAGCTATCATGTGTCACGATAAAATGCATACAATTTGACACGATAGACCCTAAGGCTACACAGCGGCACCTGGTGGCTAATAGAATGACATACACCCTCATTAAAAACACGTAAAAAAATGATTATTTAAAAACATAGTTTGTAGTCTAATTTCAATCTCAAAGTAACTACCTAGCTTTTGTCAATAAAAACAACCGGAATGAAGAAAATAAAACAACTTTAGTCTTGAATTTGGAAAAGTTAGACTCGGCATTAAACAAATTTGTTTATTACACCTCAAGCAAAGATAATAATATTATAGTGAAGGATATAAAATTTGTAAAACTTAGTAACTACTAAAGTGTAGTTCAGTAACTACTAAAGTGATAGTTAAAGCATATTTTTCAAAATTAAACTTAAATGGAAGATATATTAATAAATACCACTGATGCTGATGTTATCAACGATGCTAGACGAAAGATTAGGATATATTACTGCATTTTTTGCACGCCAAAGGCAGCACAAGCAAAGACAGTAAGCAAAAAGTTTTGTTTGTCGTTTGACGACGTCTCTGTCAATACTCTGGGTTGACGTGTTTTGGTCCTATTATTTGCTGTATGTGCTAGTAGCGCCATCTGCTCCAACCTTTACGTAATATTTTATTCAGCTGCTGAGTCCTGAAATTTAAAAAAAAACGAACGCCTCCGTGGTCTAGTGGTTAGAGCGTGGCTCTCGACTCCGGAGGTCGTGGATTCGAATCCCGCGTTGGAAACATGTTATTTCCAAGTTTTGTTAGGACAATATGCAGGCTGATCAATCAATCAATAATTATTGTCTGACGAGTAAGATGATCCATGCGTCGGATGGGGCATGTAAAAAGTCGGTCCTGCGCCTGATCTCTCGCCAGTTGTATCGGTCTTCCGCCCCACTGGGTTATGAGAGTGAAAGGAATAGAGAGTGCTCTTGTGTACTGCGCACACACTTGGGCACTATACAACTACTCCTACCTAACAGGTTTCAATGAAAGTGGCCACCGTCACCGAAACCGGTGTGGGGAGTATTATTATAATGAAATTAAGTACGTCATCAATATAATCCTTGTTTTTGTGAGTGATATAACAGAATTCCCCGTCTTCTACAGACAGATAAGTAAGTGGGTATAAACCGGTCCGTCACGTCTAATATATTTAGTTAGCCGGTCTACGTGGCTCCTTTCCATCTTACATATTGTGTGCCCTCCGCTTAACTTCCTCTACGTGCTCCCATAACAGGTTAATAGCTATTTTAAAACCGATGAGTCTGTTGACTATAGTTATTTTGTACAAGTGAGTTATTGCGATAAAATATATACTAAGTTTTACGTGAAATTAAAACAAGTACTATTAATGGTTCAAGTGTGTTTTCAATTACATCTGTTTCAACATAAATTAGTAGCTAGATTTCTGTCTGTCGATACCCCAACCGAAATTCTATATCGACGACCTCTGTGCTTCAGTGGTGAGTGCGTCGGTAGCTCAAGCCGGGGGTCGCGGGTTCGAATCCCGCCGACGGAACAAAAAGTTTCAAAAGTTCCTGGGTCATGGATGTGTAGGTAGTGTTACGGATACGGGCAGTTGTTTACCTGCGCGCGACAGTTGCGCGTACCTTCTAGAAAAGCTCGACCCTTGTTTATGTCAATTGCGTGTTTACGTAAACAATCCAAAATAGAACGCTCCAGAATTCGACGCGGGCCATATAAAAGGTAAACAAGCCGGCAGTCAACTCAGTTCGATCCGAGCGATCATCAAGGCGACTTCAAAAGTGAAAACAAGTGATCAATAGTGAGTGATTGTGATAGTGAACTAACGACTCGGCTACGACCTAGGACAGTGATAGTGCTCAGTGATTTGGATCTAGTGCTTGGTGTTTGGACTTAGTGATTTGTGTGAGCTAGTGTTTGTGAATAAAGTCTTCAAAGAGAGTCACCAGGTCTTTCTCTCCGAATCTTCGAACCCTAGCACGTAACAGTATTAAATATGTGTATCATAATATAATAAAAATCTTAAATATATGTATAGTATAAAAGTATTAAATATATTTCCGTTGTCTGGTACCCGTAACACAAGTCCATCAGGTACTTAGCACGGGGCCAGACTGACGTGGTGTGAAGCGTCCATAGATATTATTATAAATATGTCACTTTGTACTATCAGATAAGTTAATTCATAGGTAGATGGCGGACTTACGTAATTTGGTTGCGTTATGTCAAACCCAATCAACGGATCACATCTAAAATTGAATTGAAATAACTTGTCCAAGTGATGTAGGTTTGCGATCTGCAAGAAACTGATTCATATAATCAATTTCTTCGATGTTAAAATTTAGCCTAAAATGGCTAAAAGCCTAAAAAGGCTAAAGAGCGCAGCTCTCAGCTACAGCTCCTCTAATGTTACGAGTATCCATGGGTGACGATAGCTGCTTTCCATCAGGTGACCCGTTTGCTCGTTTGCTCCCTTATTTTAGATAAAAAAAGCTATTGCTCAAAGCATAATATAAAGATAAGTAGTTATAGATCATAAACAGTATATTATTTAACTTTCGAGGTTATAGTGTTTTGATATAATATTTTCAAATTCAGAAGAAAGCTCCTTGTAGCTTTCTTCAATTATAAAGTTTATTTCTTTAAAACTCACGTTATAACTTACAGCCTATCTTTTCTTAGTATACTAATAGGTGAACAACATAATACGCAAACTTTAGCGCCAACAAAAGTACGCGATAATAACAGTAACAGATATCGCATTGTGCAGGTAGCAGAATGGACCTTCATAATAAATTTATAGAGCAACATCCTACATACTGCTGTTTATCACAATACCCATTGAGACTAGAAGCCTAATTCTCGTGGCTCGATTCCCGTTTGGATTCTCAAATTACGTCCACCAATGGAGAGCCAAATCTACGCGCAACGAAACTTCAAATGTATTTCAGTACAGACATAATATTATATAATATGCGGAAACACGGACGTTAAGAAATATGTACGCATCTGTAGCGTATGGTTTCCCTTAGCTTGCATAAATAAACTTTTGCTTTCCGAGCTCAGGTAAGAGGTGTAAGAATTGGAACCCTAAGAAGAAACCTCACAATGCGTCCAAGGCATATGTACCAACTTCAAAGTCCTAGTTAAAAATTATGCCAATGTTATTGCTATAGTAAAGCTATAAAGTGAAGTTAGTAATATGCAAGTTCATGAAATAATACTAAACCAAATTTTAAAAATTTGTTTATCATAACCTAAAAGTGTATCTCATTAGTCAGTGACAACATTATATTATTTTAAATGACAAAACTCATTATCATCTAACAAAGCCGTTAAAATCAATACGATTAAAGAATACAGCATTAAGACGAATTAAAAAATTGCGCGAGAAAGGAAATTCAAAACAATTTCTTTGAGAATGCTTCATTTTATTTAAAGTCAGCAAAGTCCCGCGACCTGCAGGGCTCAAGTAATTTCCTAAAGGGGGTTGAGGTGGGGCAGGGAAGGGGGGAGAGGTCGGGAGACGGTGGAAAAACGAGAATTACACCATTCGCTAATTGCAGCAATCACTTTAATGTAGTCGACAAGACCGAATTGAATGGGGACCGGCCAGCGTCTTATAGCTTTGTCCACACTGTGCCTTTTTTTGTTCATCAAGGGCAAGCGTTATAGCGCATTCAACAGCGAACGTGAGACATGCCCGCAATGCATGCCATCTGACCGTATCCAAAACTTTCGCTTTGTTCTTTAATGACAATGTTGGCGTTGCATTCGTTGACGAATTCAATTATTGAATGCGCCAATACGAAAGTTGAATAAAAGAAGATGACGAAAATTGATGACGAAAACGCACAGTGTGGACATAGCTTATGAACGCTAAGACTTATCTTAAGTTGATTATTTTTTGTTATTTATCGATACTCCATTAGCGATGACGACTCTCGTTAATTTATTTATCTCGAGTATTTTCACAAGATTTTTTCGTACAAACGATTTTAATTAAAACGAAACACTTACGAAACGTTTACTGAAATTTTTTAATTAGACGAGTCGAGAGCTTGAGATGCTTTTACTATTCTTTTTACAGACTTTGATTTCATTGTGTTTTAATAATAAGAAAAGCTTCATATTCTGAGGTTTACTTTTTATATTTTAAAATTAAAACCAGTGTAAAAATAAAACGCAGGCATTATTAAAAAATTTAAAGTATTATTTTTTAAAAATGTATTGTCGCGCTACAATATTAAACATTGTCATGACTTTAACTGTTTATTCAGCATCTAATTTAGTAGGTTCGGTGTGTTGAATCCTCTTTGTATCAAAAGGTCAGGTCAGTTAGCATATTCACGATTACAAAAACGAGAAAAAGGTCAAAGGACTTTAATACTCCGCAGGCATGTATCACCACTTATTTAGCCATTAATCACTTTAAGTGTCGTTTATACTCAACTGTAATTCTCATTTCATCCCGCAAAGGGCATTTAATTCAAAAGCTTGTTAGATAAATACAGATAAAATGCCCAGGAAAAAAGGAAACGCTCAACTTCACTCCGGAATCCTTTTATTTCTTTCGTTTGTTCGTAACATTACATTTAAAATAAAAATATATAACAATAACACTAACATTAACGTAAACAAGGTAGCCTATTACATAAACGGGGAACATTTACCGTAATACGATATAACGTATATAAAGACTAGTTGTCCATTTAATTCGGTATTGAATTTCGAGCAATACCATCCTATCCCTTTGTTCCGGCGACCATGTTTGGGACACAAATTCTTGCGATCCGAGACTCAGGTTTAGTTATTCTGAATATATTAGAAAACGGATATAGGGTTACAAAGAATCCGTATTTTGCTGTTCCAATTTGATACTTTTCTGTATTTAATTAATAGAATTTTAAGAAGGGTTTTTCTTTCTATACCATGCCTTTTCATCCTTTTTACGGTCCGATGAAAATTCGAATATCATTAACTATCTATGATACATGAGTATTATCTTATGATAATATTATATTAGTATTATTGTGCAGTGTGACACAGTAGGCCAATAATAATAATAATATACTTACGATAACCATTGAGATGACGATAACACTCATGTTAGAGGAAGTACTAAAAATATAAATAAATAAAATTTCATAAGTTATGGATAGTATGGTCTACTGCAAAGGCGCCTTTAAGGCAAAACAAGCTTCGATCTACCTGAGTTTCTGCGGAATTTGTTTCCCCGAGTCATTGTTACATTATTGTTGAAATCGAGATACCCAACGTAAGGGCGACATCGCTCAGCCCAACCTGTGCCAACGATGGCACGCAAGCGGCCGCGACTATTTATTTCACTTTATGTGTCAGTTAGGTGCGATTCTGGCAAATTTATAGCTCACCCTTTCAAATGGTTTATTCTTAACAACAGCTATAACATTATGGGGACCATAAATCATCATTTATATAACAAAAATATTACACGTTCTGTAATCAAATTTTTAGTGGTTGGTTTTTATAGGCGCGTTCGTTAGGCTTTGGGTATATTTTTTAAAATTATTGTGATCTAAACATAAATAGGTTAGTATTTTCTATTGTAAACTAATTTTTTGTTATAGTCGCCGTATGCGAATCTGAGTAAATTCTTATAAAAATCATAATATTTTTTACGAAAGATTAGCACCTATTGTACACTTTTGTGAATTTTACCCTATTTTCAGTTATTGAAATTTACCTGTAGGCTATTAACTAAAAAAATCATAGAAGAGATCAAATAGGTATAAAAATAGTTTTATATTTTTTCCAAAGAAACCATGGCGAAAAGTGGCTTTAACGACTATCCAAACATAAAAATATGATGGCTGACGAACAGTTTCACTTCACTGAACTTCAAGTTATCGTAAGTACCTACTTTAGTTTAATATGTTGACATACAAAAATATTTTTCACTACGATGCAAAGATTTGCCCAAATAATTTGAATAACACCTGATTTGCTTTACCCGTAAGAAGCTCATTCTTATTCATTAGTAGAATTTTTGATCCGGTAGGATGAAGCGGTTTACTAACATTTTTAAATGTTCGTTTTTTGCCTATTTAATTCATAAAATATAAATGAAATCCATATTTTTTTATATTATCATTAGCCTCCATTATTGCAAAAAAAAAAACAGACATTGTCAAAAATGTAACTTGGCCACTTCATCCACTTGCGTAATCAAATCGTTAGTTTGTAACTAATTTGACTTGATACAACATTTTTGAAGTGAAAACTTCTTTAGCGGCGTTGAGCACTTTTGTGGGATGCGTAAAAACTGTGAAACTCGCGTCAGATTCTCGTGCTGATCGAAAAACCTTGGAAAAACCGTAAGATGGTTGGAGAGTAGTGTTTTGTGTCGAACTCGAACTCGAACTCCAACTCCAACTCGAACTCGAACTCGAACTCGAATTCATTGTAAGGGTTTCGATTAATTTTAAATCGATTTAATTTGAATCGATTTTTTAAAAATCGATTTTCTTAAAAAATGGGTTAAAAATTTAATCGATTGTAAGGGTTTCGATTAATTAAAAAAATCGATTCTTTAATAATCGATTTTCATAAAAAATGGGTTAAAAAATACACAACGTTAATAATCAAGCTTTTACTTCTGCCGGCACTCCCGGAGTGCAACCCGTCTTTTTTCATTTTAGGCATACACCTATTGTCCTCAGCTTACGTCAATTCTTATCTTAAAACGCGAGAATTAACCTCTGCGACCTCCGAAAGGGCGCAATTCCACCAGAAATGAAAGGCAGAACGATAAAACGAGGATTTTTAAGACTGCGCAGTAACAAATTGCGCGCAGTAACGTCCGCGACTCGAGATGAGCCCATACTACGAAATGTAATTTTTCTCCGGGATATCTCCCACAAATTACAGCTTTACAAAAATATGCTGAGTACAGAATTAAACTCCGCATTTGTTACGGTTTTTGTAAGCTTCAGCTCAGCAAGATAAACAGTGAGGATTTTATGAAGTTTAGTTACATTTTCGGAGTGTAAAACTATAACAAATATATGAATGTAACCGAAAAATATTAGATATAATATAAAACTCGTACTGCACATTAGCAAAGGAATTTTAAGCGATATCGGTTTTGCTATTTGTCGTTATCACTGTTTCGTGTATTTTTATAGTTTCGCAACTTTAATTTAAGATTCCCAAGTGTTTTGATTTCAGTTGGTAACATTTTCTTTAATTTCAAAATTAAAAATTGTTGATGAAATCAAATATTTTTACTGAATAAAAATTTTCTATGAAATATATAATATTATTATTTAAAAGTTTGCAAATGTAATGAATATAGAGTGGTTGCAATTCGATATTTTCTTTTTAAGCTTGATTTTCACGTGACGTAAGTGATATGAACACCAATATGGCCGTATTTCCGTAAACAATTTCCATCACAAAAACATCGACAACAATAGGAGGTCCCTCGAATGTAAACAACACAAAGCAGCCAATGCATGTGATTTTAATTGGCCATTGTTTTAATTCTTTTTGTGAAAACTGTTGGCGTAACTTCCAAGTTTGGTAAAAAATATTCAGCCTAATTGACAAAAGAAAAAAGCCTACCCACATAAAACGAATGCAAACTAAAATAAAATGTTATTTTAGTTCGTATTCGTTTTAGTTTTATTTTTACCTTTTGATTAAAATGCCTATTTATAAAGAACATTGTATTTTTTTTTTTCGTTTTGGGCACAGATTACAACGTAATAGTGCTGTTAAGATATCGACGTGAAATATAATATATTAATAACACATTACGGTAAGTAGAACTAATTAGTAATTATAACAAAGCAAAAGTAAATACAAAAATATTAGCATAATAAAATATTTAAATGTATATAAAAGAATAGCTCATTATTATATGTATTGGAAATAGTATATCATGTATGAATTTTCTCGTAAGATTTTTTATACATTGTAACATTACAGCGAACATTGGAGCTTGTTATTTGTTTCGATGGCTCAACCAAGGAGATTTGTTAGTGAGATTTACTCGGAGACATCGCCGGGGGCACACCGCACTAGTTTTAATTTATTTCGCTATATATTGTGTTCATACTGTTTAATATATTTCATTTTCCGTTGGAATCAGTTGTACCGGTGGAATCGGTATATGATATGGAAATAATTATCTAAAACTTAATTTTGTCAATGCTATGCAACATTTATTAAGCATAACAAAGCATTGTATTTGTATATTACCAACGCATGTCAATACAGTACCTATCCATGATTGAAGTAGGCAAACGATTTTTTTTCTAAAGTGGGTACATTATAATATGCATTTGTATGTGTTGACTACAATAACTACAACTACACTGTATTATTTTTTACTGTTAGTAGTGAAATCATTCATTTAATATAAACTTTCAAACACATTTGCATATAGTAGTAGATGCTTGTAGCACAGTATAGCATTATAACATTTCCCTACTTGTAGTATTCAAATACATATCTCATTATAGTTGGGGAGGTGAAGAGGGGATTTCGAGAGTAGCTCGAGCGTGTCAGATCAAGCTTGCATAGGCTCCCGACATGTGTCCAGTTATTATGGTATAGAAATCAGATTTGTCACGTAGTGGGCAATTTTATTTTTTTTAATTTTGAAATGTCATCGGATCTGTCCGATTAATCCTTCAAGCCCCAAGCGGCCGCATGCGGCCGCGATAACAATACAAATCTATTGTGTCTCGTTTTTTCCACAATCGAGGGAGATAAGTTTAGTATACCCCAAAGAAGCTTCCATATAAAGTACTGATCATTCAAAGGTTAGATAAGCCTGTAGGGACATTTTAAAATATAAAAAAATAAAGCTAAGTATATATTTTCTTAACTAAGCTTCGCAGATATTTTATTTTGCTCTAAACTGAATGATTTAGTTATTGTTGTCTAAAATATATATATATAAAATTTACCTAAATAAACAATTTTCTGAATATATTTTCATTTTCAAAACTTTAGAATGTCTGAAGTTTCTGAACCCACTGCTAAAATAAAAAACGCTCTCATTATTTTTTTATAAGCTTTATCTAATCAATGTACAAAACCTACTAGGTCTCCATAACGCTCGAGTGACTACAAAAATAGCACCCTCCCCTCCTCTACTATTAATGTATATAAAATTTAGTTTCCAAACAATGTACACATTGTAGAGCATAAAAGCAAAATGTTTTGATGGAAATATCGTAATTTCGTTAAGTCGGAATCGCGTGAGGCGAAACAACGTTGCCGCAACACCTAGGAACTGGGAATTATGCAATAACTAGACGCTGTCGGGTCGGAGTGAGCCGGCATGTATCATTCATAAGGAAATGTGGCTGCGGGCGGCGCGCGGTGCGGGCGGGCGCCGGGGGGCGGGCGGGCGCGAATATTTCACAGTCGGTTTATCGAGAGCGTGTTTAAAGCCTCATAGAGTGCGGCACAGGTGGCTCGAATACCCGCCGATAGTATAGGGACGTGATCGGAAACCCGAATGCCGGCCAACTTGCGACTTCCTCTTCAAATAATGAAATTTCAAATTTATCGCAGCCATCCGACTCTCTGTTCTACGTCGTTATATATTACAAATAAATACCGAATCGTTTGGCGTGAAACGCTATTGGCACTCATTCAGTTTAACACTTTAAAGTGGTATAAAATAATAGGAACTTTTGTAATGGGGCAATAATTCATTTTATGTATCTTTAAATCGCAGATGTGCTCGATTTAGTTTTATCAAGCATTTTAAACTCACCGTTTGAAAAAATTTAATGAACCTAAACGTGTTCGATTGAGCAGTAAATTTCCTGCCTATGTTATAATAGAAAAATACGTTTTGTCACTCATCACTTGTGTTATTTGAACACAAGTGATGATTTGTCACCTGTGCTGAGTTCTTCTGCATCCTCACGCCCACGACATTAATGTCGCACCAAAACATCCTCTAACGTCTGAAGCTATACCGTAACGATATTTACTTAATATTATAAAATTGAAGAGTATGTTTGCTTCAACGCGCTAATCTCTGGAACTACTGGTCCGATTTGAAAAATGTTTGCAGTATTAGATAGCCCATTTATCGAGGAAGGCTATAAACTATATTTTATCACGCTAAGACCAATAGGAGCAGAGGACTAGAACACTGTTTTATAATCGGGGGATATTTTCCTACTGAAAACTTACGCTGCGTGCGTTGCGTAAAAGGTTAAAATTTCGCAAAAATCATATAATATGACAAAATTGTTCCCCTTTAAAAGTTCTAAAAAAAGGGCTCGACAGTATATGTCTATCTTTTAAGCTTAGTGTTAGCGTTAGTAATATCTTGTTAGTGCCGGTGAACGAACTGCGCAAACAGAGATATTATGAACAAACATAATATCGGGTACCGCCGTGTAACGTGTATCTAACTGTTAAATGTACTGTGATATGCTACATCCGTACTAATATATAAATTCGAAATATGTCTCTCTTTCCTGTTTATCTGTTCTGTGCCTATGGAAGTTATAAAATTGAGCCGATATTGTCACGACTACATCGCAATTTTCCAACTAAGGAGCAAAAACAAATATGATGGCTTTTAAATAGAAATTGACACTGTTATAGATAACGTATCCCTTATATGCTTATTTTAAATTTATACCTACAACAAAGCGCCTTTAAACTTGACAGCTTAAGTTTGATTAAATCTTGCGTGAAAGTCTACTGAAACTTAAGTTTTCGGAATTCGTAGCAGGCAACGCAGTAGGTCTACGACGCGTGCTACGAGCTACGGTCTACTACAGTCTACAAAATATCTCACTACAAATAGTAATATTACTAGCAATCATTAAAATGAATAATTATCAAGTTAATTGATGACATTTTTGTCTAGGTGTATTAAATTCTTCTTCTTCTTTTCTTATTATTGAAAGTTACAAAACTATATTTTTATTCATTACGGTGTTTATATGCCTTTTAGTTTAGTTAATAAGAGCATTTTTATTAGATTTTTGATAATTATCGTCATAATATTATTGTTATACTATTATCAAGTGCACTTCGTACAGTTTATGCTTTTTATAAATCAAACGGGTACCCAAAGAATGCTGAAAAATAAATAATATCTAAGTCAGCCGTTTCTCAAACAAATATTGAAAATATAAAAGTTAAGTAAATAAGTACTTCACAAAGTCTCTTTTGCTCGAACAAAAGTTTGAGAGCTTAAAATATTTTTAATTATATTCTTTAAGATGGTTTTTAATCTTCAAGAACCGATGGACTTATGAAAATTTTATCTATATAATATAGAGGCAGTGTCTTCGCTCTCTTAGTAATAAAAGCAGAATAAGGTCGGAACACACTGAAGCGATACAAAAAGCTATATGAATTTTATTTTATATTTTTGTATTGCTTACGGATTGCCCGGTTACTCCTAGTTTGTTTTCGTATGAACTGGTCCTAAACAAACTAATAAGATTAGTCCTTAATATTATAGTAAACCTACTTTTTTCCCAAAAACAATAACATTATTTTTAGAGTCAAAAATTAAAAGCAACTAACCAAAACAGTTCTAAATCACAAACAAAAAACACCCAAATAACTCGATCGACGCAGAATTTATAATATTAAAAAAGTAATATTAATATCACTTGATACTATATTCAGGCTCCGTTCGGACCGCAAACTCCCGCCAGCAATAAACTCGCCCGGAGATATTTTCACATCGTTGTGGAAGTTAAAATGAAAGTTACTACACCCTGTAGAGCAATACCGCCATGGATAATGCAAAATTCTGGTTAGATCATTTTCATGAAACGCGAATAGCAAACGTAAAAATATATCCCCCGCCGCTCGTGTTATAATATATGACACTCCATTAGGTTCCTTCTGAGCCTATTGGAGATCAAATTTCTTATTTTATGCTTTCGTACGCGATTCTTATGTGATGTATCAGCTATACAAAATAAAATCTTTATTTTGTTTTTTATCAAAATTGATTTTTTTAAAGTAAAGTTTTATTTACTCCCTTACTAACAAAATATCTGCACAATGTATACACAATACAGCCATTATATACGAATTCATAGACTATATTATCTATATCTATACTTATTATGAAACAAAGTCGCTTTTTTTCCCTCATGTCCCTTTGTTCCCTTTAATCTTTAAAACTACGCAAAGGATTTTGATGATTCTTTCAGTGTTAGATAGCCCAATTATCGAGGAAGGCTATAGGCTATATTTTATCACGCTAAGACTAATAGGAGCGAAGAAATTGAGGAAAATGTGGAAAAAACGGGGAAAATTATTAGAAAGGGCTAACTTGAATGCGCTAATCTCAGGAACTACTGGTCCGATTTGAAAAATTCTTTCAGTGTTAGATAACACATTTATTGAGGAAGGCTATTGGCTATATTTTATCACGCTAAGACTAATAGGAGAATGTGGAAAAAATGGGAAATTTTATACGTGGGAGAGCCATGCTTCGGCACGAATGGGCCGGCTCGACCGGATAATTACCACGTTCTCACAGAAAGCCGGCGTGTTTCGCCGAGTGAGTGAGTTTACCGGAGGCCCAATCCCCTACCCTATTCCCTTTCCTTCCCTCCCCTAATTCCCTTCCCTTCCCATCCCTACCCTATTACCCTATTCCCTCTTAAAAGGCCGGCAACGCACCTGCGGCTCTTCTGATGCTGCGAGTGTCCATGGGCGACGGAAGTTGCTTTCCATCAGGTGACCCGTTTGCTCGTTTGCCCCCTTATGTCATTAAAAAAAATGGGGGAAATTATTTGAAAGGGCTTATCTCGCGAACTACTGGAGCAATTTTTATGTTATTTGGCACAGATAAGAAGTAGACCACGTGAAGGATCATAGGCTATCGATTTTAATCATTTTTTCAGTGGCTATAATTGGATGCTGTTAAACATTCGTGTTCCATCCCACATCGGACTAGTTTTGAGTAATCGGCGTTCTAAGTTTTTTTGGAATAATCTTTATTTTCTTGTTTTTTTGCTTATTTTAAGCAAAAAAATTTTATTGTGCGGTATCTTTTTTTTTTTTGTTGAAATGCGTAGATTATGATTATGAAAAAACATTTTAATTTTACATTCAGTTTTAAGAGAAAACGTATAAAAATGGTTAATGTAATATTGCTATGGGGCTTATTATAGCATTAATGTCCTTTGTGATATTTCACATAAATGCAATATTCTGATTTGTTCTTTCAATACAATTAATTTAAGTGCTTATTTATTTTCTATACAAAGCTGCGATTGAAAACATCTGACACTTCACTGTCAATCGCGGTTTATACAGAAAATGACAAGTTTTTGACAGGTAGCGAATGACCGCTACCGCCATGTTTCGCCGAGTACAGTATAGTTAGGGTTGCCAGCTCCGAGTTTAATTTTTAGAGGATTGGGTAGGACGAAATAAAGGATATGAGCTGTAGATAAAGGACATTTTTTTGCAATGAAATGCTATTATATATGCGGCTTTAAGAGCTTCTTCGTTTTCTATAATGAAATGATAACATTGTTTACATGGCATTTATTTGTAGTTCTGCTTTTACAGACTTTATATCTAACTTATTTCGGTTCTTGGTCCACGTATTCATACACAAAGAAAAAATCCTTTCAGCTTGAGCTTTGAAAACTGAGATAGAAAACACGAATTGTATAATTTTTAGTAGATACTAGATATAAAGGACAAAGTATTGTCCTCTATTGAACATTTTAAATTATAGGACAAGATCAAATATTGGGTCTGAAAAAGAGGACGTCCTTTAAAATAAAGGACGTCTGGCAACCCTAAGTACCTATAGTGTAATCTTATATATAAAATTCTCGTGTCACAATGTTAGTCCACGAACTCCTCCGAAACGGCTTTACTGATTTTTACCAAATTTTATATGCATATTCAGTAGGTCTGAGAATCGGCTACTCGGTACTTTATATATTGATAAGTACATTTGTTGAATAAACAATAGTAAATTATTACAACCTGAGACTGACGGCGACCATTGTTTGTGCGATGGGATAGCGATCGACGTTGCCATGGTGATATACTTATTTAGTCACTTCAATAAAATAATATTATGGCAAAGCAACGTTTGCCGGGACAGCTAGTAATATTATAAAATTATTAATTATAGTGTATACAACATTCCTTGTTTGTTAAGCCACTGTTCTTACATGGACAGTGACTAAACTCTCTGTATACTGTATAGTGTATACACAGTGTGGATCAATTTACTAGTAGGAGGCAAAATGATTTTAGCTTCAAATATCGCTGACTTGAAATTTTGGAGTGGAATTGTAGAGCGACGAACACAGCGGGTATATTTATGACGTCGGCACAGAATTAACGTTTACAGCTTAACATCTTGTTCGCGGCTCGCGCCCTAAGAATTTCAATTAATTTTACTATTAATTCAACCTACAATTTTTTACGCGTTATCGCATGACTACCGTAATTTTGTTTTCCGTTTGTTACAGTAACACAAAACAAAATTAAAATTCAACAAAAATCTACCATAAAATAAATTTTACTTTCATGTAAACGAAACTGACTGCAAAAATAAAGTACTTCGATATTTCATTGTATAAAGAACAACAAAAGACGTTCCGTCAAATATTAAAAAATTCCGCCAATAAGCCTTTGGGAAATATCGACGCTAGTACGAATATTTGCGAGACTATTCGAATGGAAACCGATTTTTATTTAAATAACTTCTCGTGTCACTGAGAGGGAGGAAAAGAATAATAAATTTTGATTACTTTCTCACGTTCGCATTCGTGAGTCGATTTAACAATTTTTCACTGCTTCCTCGACGAAAATC
Source organism: Lysandra bellargus (assembly GCA_905333045.1). Classification (NCBI taxonomy): domain Eukaryota; kingdom Metazoa; phylum Arthropoda; class Insecta; order Lepidoptera; family Lycaenidae; genus Lysandra; species Lysandra bellargus. Next base: position 9,411,848 of record HG995326.1, read on the forward strand.
ATGATTAAATTGGAAAATTTCGATCGGATTCTTTCCCTATCATTTTATTTTTCGTGGAATTGAAATTGTGATTGCGCGAGTAAGTAGTGTTTAAGCATGTTCTAAATACGTCGTTTTGTGTGATTGAATTGTAATAAAATTTCATGTATTGCGTGGAGCTAGTATATCAAGACGTAAACGTTGCACATGTATTTAACATGTTCTCAACTCAATAATAACATTAACATGTTTCTTATTTTTCCTATTATAGAAAGTAATGAATCTAATGTATGAATGAATCATAAATATATTTTCAATTCAAGGCAAAGGAGAGAGTAAATTGGTGGATACTTGTTTGTTTGCTCTACAGTGGGATCACAAGACGAACACATGCGCTGGTATCAAAATATAGATCTATCGTAAAACCACCACTCATTGGCAAATTGTGGAAAGTTTCAACAGATAAGAAAGTGTAATAAATTCGTTCGGACGACAGTGTAAATGACTCGAGAACTTTGGATATTGAGTTATACGCTCCTAATACAAGATGGACTCGATAAGCTTTACTTTGCTTCATACTTTTACAGAAATAGTTGTTCCATCCTCAAACTAGTCTGCCGATAAAAACTTGCTGGGTGAAATTTTAGTCTTTACTTATGCATAAACCCATTTAATACTTTTTCCCAATTATTTTATTGACCTTTTCATTTTATTATCACTAGCTACACGAATAAAAAGACATTTTCTAAAAATGATTCCTAGCTAGATCGATTTATCGCCCCCGAAAACCCCTATATACTAAATTTCATGAAAATCGTTGGAGCCGATTCCGAGATTGCAATTATATATATATATATATATATATATATATATATATATATATATATATATATAAGAATTGCTCGTTTAAAGATATAAGATTCAAAATATGACCTACATTACTTACTACAGAGCAGGAACAGACACCTTGGTTGCGACGAATACTCATCACCAACACCAACCACATCATTCAATTTATGAGCAGCATTGGGTTGGGGACGGTAATCTGCTAATGCGAAGGAGTTACAATTTTTTAACTTTATTTATTTATTTATTTATTTATTTATTGATTCACCAACAGAATCACATTTAATAAAATACAAAACGATACAGCTGACTTTTTTTCTAATGGATGAAATGTGTTCCAATGAAAGGTGAAATACAACATTCTTTGCGACAATGTGATGAAATGAGATGAAATGAAATATTGTGAATGAAATGATAATATATAATTATTAATTAACAATATTATGTTATTATATAGTTGGAGACAAAGAAAAAATAAAATTGAAAAAAGAAACAATGACTTCTTATAAACTAAATAAAAAACAAAGAAAAAATTACTCTTATCGGAAAATTTTACAATACATAACTTAATAATATTATTATGATTATGATCGCGGAAACAATATTTGCGGAATTAATTATTAATCGTATTCACTGTATTATCTCCAAAATGTTGTTTTAATTTACATTTGAATGCACTTAGTTTGTCGGAAAATATACAAATGTTGGGGCAGTTGGATAAACTTGACCTGCCATCAGCAAAAAAATGACCTACATTCACAATTGGCAGTAAATATAGGAGATATAGTATAGCAAAGATTATGAATGAACAGAACACTCGTTAATTAATGAAGAATGACAATGAAATTCCGCCATGTAAATCACGTTTATTACTACACAAAAGACATTTAATAACGAAATTACATGATTTATAGTCCGTGTCAGATTAAAATAAATGAAATCTGCGTTATCTATCTTTATTCATTAACTTTCTGTAATTTAAAATTAAAATAATTGTAAAATTCAGCGGCCGCTGTGATAAGATTAATTGATCGTCCAAATTATGATCTGTCAATTTAATATCGTGTTAAACTCAATTTACAAAATATGGTACAGGGTAGCCCTGGAAATTAAATGACCTACATTTTAGGACAAAATAAGTTTTTTTTTTTAAATATGGTTTGCAAATAAAATACTTTCGTAACATCTGCGAAATGAATCATTAAAACGGACGGGCACTCGTATTCATAAGTTTCGACGAATATACACTCGGTTTCAAACATCGTATTGTATTATTTTAAAATAATGACATAAAAATTCAGAGTTCTTTACAATAACACAATACCTCGTATCGAATTTATTACGTGTCTTCATTATTTTCGCCTGAACTCGCCATACAGATGACAGGCGAGCAACAAAATACGCCAAGGACGTGCATATAATTGTATACGCGAGAAAATTTAATGAGTTAGATAACTATCACGGTATTATTCCTTTAAGAGCGTTAATTTGTCCTGAATGAATGAGTCTTCTGAGACAAAGGACGATTGTCTCCATATCGCGGCCGGGGAAGACTCGCGGCATTTTTTTCTGAAAACTGTTCTTTTCGCCATCCACGAGATTAGATTCAAGGGGATAAATCTCTTCCCTCCTCGTGTCGCCATTTTGTGTGAAGGCTTTATTCAGGATTATTTATTCGGAACATTTGGTTCGCCGGCGTGTCATGCTGAATAACGCTTTTAATCTCTTCCTTTCTTTGAATAGTTTCCATTCACCTACAAGAAAAATGTTTGGCTTTCGAAACTCAAGCCTCTAGATATTTATTTGTTGCCCTTTACGGAGCATTGTCGCTTGCAAAGTGTCGAACAACAAAAGCCTAACATTGTCACAAACTTAATATTTTTAATTAAATTTATTACCATAGAGAAATATAATATTAGATCCTTACATATGAAATTGGCGTTTTGTATGGGAGGAATATAAAGAGGTTTTTTTTTGGTTCGGGGAGTACGGTGGATGTCGTAGACATTCCAATTGCAGCTCCTCCAGTTTTGCGGCCGTCTGTTGTGCAGTATGTGGTCTAGCGTTGTCCTGATGCATCAGTGGCCTAGAGCGATTGACCAGCATTGGTTGTTTAGCAGCTAGTTCTTCCATCATGGTTTATTATGACAATAGATATCTGCCGTAACCGTATGGCCAGATTTTAGAAAGCTGTAGTGAACGACACCGGCACTAGTCCACCAAACACTCACAAGTAACTTTTCCTGAGTCAATTTTCGCTTTGGGCAGGATTTGGATGATTCTCCAGTGGACAGCCATTGCGACGAATGCTTTCGATTATCGTAAAGGATTCATTTTTCATCACAAGTAATGATTCGATTTAAAATCACTTCATTATTGTGTCGGTTGAGCAATGTAACGCAGCAGTCGACACGCGTTTTCTGGTTTGCTTCAATGAATTCATGAGTTTTTTTATCTTCCCAATTTACTTCAAGTGGATTAAAGCAGTTTTATCACTTACACCGAAGCTTGCTGCTAACTCTGAAGTGGTTTGCGATGGATCCGTTTCCACAATAGATTTTAATTCTTCGTTATTCATTTTGGTCTCGGGTCGTCCACGGGGTTTGTTCTGAAGGTCGAAATTTCCAGAACGAAAACGATGGAACCAAATCCGTACCGTGTTTTCTTTTGCGACACCAGGGCCATAAACATTGTTAATTCTTCGAGCTGTTTCTGCAGCACTCGTGCCACGGTAGAACTCATATTCGTAAATAAAGCGATATTTAAATCTTTCCATTGTGCGATATGAACGACTCAAAAGAAAAAATAATGAAGAAAAAACAAATTAATGACTGTTTTGGAAACTCAAATGTACCAAATAAATGAATAAGTATATAAATTCGAATTTGGAATTCTTAACCAAAAATGGGATATTTGAGATCAAAGTGGCCTGTACAACAAAACGCCAATTTCATTATGTAAGGACTTATTACATACATTATTATAAACTTATATTATTAACCCATCAAGCCCCATAAGGACAGCGGTGACCGCGACTACAATATAGAATAACAATAGATTTCCAAGAATTCGCGATCGATTATGTCAATGATTGTAATCATACTTGTGTTGACGTATTTGTCATATAGGTATATATGTGTTTTTAACGTTTGAAAAGCCAAATATCATAAAATACTTTTTTATCGCCGAACAGGCTACTAATAAAGATAATTATAATGTTAGAAACAAATTCCTTAAATCCATGTAATATAATAAGTAGAAAAGCAATTCTTTATGTGGTATAAAGTTACATTGGAAAAGTTCGGTAGCAGTGTGTTGTTGCTGTAGTTTGTCTGTTGCACCACATTAACTGAGGAGTGAGGAGGTAGCTTTATAACTAGCGCTTTAAACAGACCGAATTGGCTATGAATAAAGAGGCGAAAATAAAAACTGTGGCTCCTCCAATTCTCCATGCCTATTTATGTTGGAAACTTTTGCCTCTACAATAAACCTTCTATTTTCGATTGCTCGATATATGCTAGGTAAAATAGTGTGTTTTACATCAGAGGTATTAGTAGTGCTATAAATATATACGTCAGTTGTTGTTGAACGAGTATTGTATATTTCACGTAGGTGTCTCCATAGTTAATATTTATTCGGGTATTCAGTCGATTCTCGTATAACTTTTTCCTATCCTAAAAATATAAATTAAATGTGCTTATGTACTTTACAAAGAGCGTAAACAACCATATTTAATTTAAATTACCATTTTTACGACCAAAACGTTTCTGCCGCTGTTAATTCGTGGAATGTACGAAATTTAACAAGTGCGAGTACGAGGCAACATCAATGCGCGCAGAACGTCTCGTGTGTACCCAAATTTAATAACAGTCTGCAAAGCACCCAAACTTTGTACGCGCATTTATATTAAATCCACGACTCGAAACTCGCATATCTCAACTTTCTGAGGTTTTAACTGACATAAAGTAAATGTGAGGCGCTACGAAATTCACAAATATTCTCATTACTTTCGAGTTTTTATTACTTTCGCGTAGCTTTACGTTTTAATATTTCAAAGTGACTGAGCGAAACTATCTCAAGTTTTTATTACCTGGCGGTAGGTTGCTTGTGTAACTCACAACTGTAATAATACTAAAATAGTCTAGTAAGTATTTAAAGATAAGAGTGTAAATAATTTAAGCAGTGGTGTAGAAATCTTCGTCCCTTTATGAGTATAGTATGATTTATCGCTCGGTGCAATGATATTCTATGTTATTGGCTCGGTGCGTCTACGCCAGTTGCAATCAATCAAACAAGGTTTTTTATTTTTATTTATAGGCCTACTTCCAGTAGAATTTTTCATAACATATCCACTGTTCATATAAAATATACTTCTAGTTTATTCTCAACCGAGATATGGCAATTGTTTCAATTTTTCCCGAAGTAGCTCGCTCCCCGATGACTTTCGCAAACAAGGCTTGCAACTCGTACACATTTTCGAGATTAAATTCGTAATACCGCTTCGGTTCGCCTTAGTTTCGTATTCATCGGACTCTATGTGTCTGAATTGCTGTTATATAACAATAAACAATGTTGTTATTGCTCTCGACAAAACTTCATATCCGATACGATTATTGTTGTGAATAACAAGTTTTCTAGTGTTATTTTGTTTTGGAACGACTCGTGAAGAAGTGCTAAGTAAAACATTAGCTGCAGTAAAACTATTTTCCAAATATCTTCTTGTCGATGTTTTCATACATGATCCGTTACTCCTATGGGAAAACAATGAAAATCACTTAAAATGGTCTTACTATAATATTATCATACCTATTATAATAATAATAATATTATGATGTTTCCTATTAAAGTGCTTTATGCCCGATTCAGGTTTCTTACTTATATTGCAACAAGCTTTTTACTTCTAAGGTTTTTAATTCTAAATCTACGATGTGATTTGATAAAAGGGTTCCTACTAAAAATGACTGTAAATTTCCTACTAGAAATGATGGTTTTCTTACTAAAAAAGCTCTTGGAATGAAGGTCTTAAATAATCAAAAACAAAATTTTTCGTCGGTTTTCAGAGCTTCATATTTTTGATGAAAATAATTCCCTTCGGCGTTCATAATAGAAATAAATGGATGAACCCAAAATTTTCTTCTTTTCTTTTGCCTGTATCTCCTAAGTATCCTATATCGGTTGTATCACGGGGAGTGCTCTGAGGAATTGTTCGGAATCATACTTACCACCTGCAACTTTTCGCTATCGTCCCACGCGAAAACTGTACCATCCTCATCACCTTAACCGTAACTTTCTGCCGCGCACTGTAAAACTCTGGAACAAACTGTCACCAGCAGTATTTCCGGACCTATACAACCTGCAAACCTTCAAGAAAAGAGCGTATTCCCTCTTAAAAGGCCGGCAACGCACCTGCAGCTCTTCTGATGTTGCGAGTGTCCATGGGCGACGGTAGTTGCTTTCCATCAGGCGACCCGTTTACTCTTTTTCCCCCTTATTTCATTAAAAAAGCACTAACGAAAGTGCGCACGTCTTTTTACGATCCATGTCGAAACCTAGTTTTTAAAATACGTCCAGTACGGTTGACGGTTATCGAAGGAATGGTCACCTTAATCGTGAAAGGAAGACGCCATGCCGCACGAAATCGCATCGCAAAAATTCGCGTCGCAACTTTTTGCGTTGCGAATTCGCATCGCGTTGCATCGCAGTTTTGTGTACAGGCCCGACATCGTAAAAGCCAACTCATTTTATGTCAAATTCTTAACATTATAACTAACTTCACTAATTTAAATATCTAAGTAATACAATTTGACCGAGTAGGTTTTTTAACTATAGGTATTCTATGTCAATATGGAAGAATGTAGTGTCTTGGTTTTATGAGGGTAATACAGCGTGATATGGTCGTTAGGAATATATCTTCCTCTGAAACGCCCGTAAACCATTTACGACGGTCATTCTGACTCCGAAGCTCAATGCTCTTAACAGGAGACATTTGCATACTAATTAGGTATGTAAGGCAATTGCTAATTACTATTAAACATTGTGTATTATATACATACTATAGACAAATTTAATCACAACCATAACGACAATCTTTGTTAACCAACGTGGCCCTACACGAAGGCCGTATCATAATGACATAGTCTAGTTAATAATTTAAAAAGTTTATCATAAATATTTCAAAATTTAAAGCCGTTAATTACAAGCAAAGACCTTTAAACATAATTATAAGTATGAAGTAACAACAAGCTCCATCTAGTTGCAACTTTAGGAAACAGCCTGTTCTCTATCAAGGAAGTCTGTTAGCGAAAATATAAGATACTGTATTTCGACAATGAAACTAAAAGTATAATTTAGAGACGATGAGTCGTTGTCAGAAAATAATTAATTATCACTGCTGAATATTTTATATTATTATGCCAACGATCATAGAATATACATAGAAAGGGATTCAAAATTTCTATATTAAAAAATTGCAAAATAATTTACCAGCGCACTCAAGACAATAGGACTCCACAACACATTACAGTACAGTACAGCTATATCAATAATATCATACAGTTATATCAATTATTACTTTAAGTATTTTTAAACATAATATTGTTACGTGCTAGGGTTCGAGGATTCGGAGAGAAAGACCTGGTGACTCTCTTGAAGACTTTATTCACAAACACTAGCTTACACAAATCACTAAGTCCAAACACTAAGCACTAGATCCAAATCACTGAGCACTATCACTGTCCTAGGTCGTAGCCAAGTCGTAGATTCACTATCACTCACTATAGATCACTTGTTTTCACTTCGAAGTCGCCTCGAAGATCGCTCCGATAAAACTGAACTGCGCACCGTCCACCTATTTATATGGGCAAGTCGAATTCTAGAAGGTTCCTTGCTCGATTCACGTAAACACGTAAACAAATAAACAAGTAAACAAGGGTCGGAACTTTCTAGGAGGCTCGAGCATGTACCACCTAGCACCATCTAGTTTCGAGTAGGGGATTTATGTGTAGTGTGTCCCCTAGTTTTGCCGGTTCGACGCTAGAAGGCTCTGTGATGTAACAATATTATATTTATAATAGAGTGTTAATTACCAAACATTCCAGTACAACGTGTACATTAATTTATAAATAATGTAATAATTTCCGAGCCACGTCTACCTCTCGTATTTTAACACAAAAACAAGTGAATACATATGACATCATTCCCATTTTGTTTTTTTTTTACAGTAATACTTTAATGCCTATAAGAAAATTGCCTTTTTGTAAGAAGTCATTGGATCCAGCTTCAAAGGAAAATAGGTTCTTTTTGAGAGGCCTATTTATCAATGTCAAATGAGACACAACATGTGTGTCTGTTAGTGAAAGGTCTGCTGTTTTTGTTTTGGAATTTTCATATTAAATGGAAATAACTATTTACCGATGCGAATCACAAGCACGATATTTTATAAAAAGTTGTGTTTTTAGTTCGGGCTTTGAACTGTCCAGAATTAAAATTAATGTTTTAATAACAAAAGGTTTAAAATCAGGCTAACGTGAAAAGCTAAGTTAATTTATCGAAAACATGGCTAAAACTGATAATATGACATAATATATTGTTTTTTTTTAATTCACTTGAGAATCATAATCATAATATACATTTTACTATGATAATGTTCTGAATATTATTGAAAATGGATGGGGGAATAAGGAACATGCAAGGGTCAATTCACACTGACGGGAAACAGTCTCAATTAGTGGTAATGACGATCAGAACAATTTGATTTGAGTGCAATAATTTCCATGTTTTCCCCCGAGGTGTCACCTACTTGTCATTTTATTAGTCCCGGTCCACAATATTGGGGTGAGGCGACCGCTGGAGATTGCTCGCCGCTTTACGGCCGCCGAATGCCGAGAAAAAGTTGTAAATTTTGTGCCAAATCGCGCATTTATACGGGCGCGAGTGACCTCTCAACCGTTTTCTTGGCCTCGGCCTGTAATTCCAGAACAAATTGAAGTCACCTGCAGCGGCTCTAATACAGACGTAATTCAAAAAGTTTTCCATTTCAACTTGCATCCACATTTCCTTTTCGATTTAATTTGTTCTTTGTTTGTTACCCGACTACGGCGAAGTAAAAATGAGGGTTATTTGTTTATTTTTTATTAGATATACTAAACTGTATTAACGCCCGACGTACATAATGTTAATACTGTAATATTATATTCGTGTGGTACAATTTTAAACTCCTTATCTCAGACCAATTATTGATCTGAGCTCCTTACTTAGGAATAGTTATACATACTTTGTTCTTGTCTGTCAAGATATTTTTCTGATGTATCAGACTAGGACAGAATATTGTATAACTTCAACATCTGTACACACAGTAAGATCTTTTTATGTTACTCATATTAATTATATAGGTATTTTATTGCTATAAACATTAAACCTGCTAAAGTTACTTATAAAAAAAAATCATAGATTAATTCGTAGTGGTATATTTTCGTCAGCATTTTATATAAGTGCTTGTATATATTTTGTTCAAAAAGGGGCAAAAGCTTCGAATACATATTTTTTTATTCTTGACTTTATTTTAACGAACCAATTGTGCCAAGAAAATGATTGACGCCGTGCCCATTAGTGAATTGTGTAATTTTCCTTTTTCGAATTTCTTTCTTTAGGTCTCTTACAAAATTGCTTCGCCCTCGCGAACTGCCATTAGAGACGAAATGAAGAAAATGACTCCTAATAATTATAATGTACGCAAGTTTAAATTATTGCTTTCGTTATCATTATCCGCGAGCTTTATGTTTTGGTGTAAATTACGCCGCGTATAACGTGCTATAATGAAGGATATTATTAGTGGAAAATGCAAAGAAAATCCTTGCATTTACATATTTAAAATGTGGAATTAATTATTAAAGATGAATATAACTAAATGAATATCATAAAGCGTTCGTATCATAAATTATTGTTTAAATAATACACATAGAATATTTCACGACTTTCAAAACTAAATAACATTACGATAAAGACCTTAACCAAAAAATACCTTTGGTATATAGGTTTTCTAATAACTCAAAAGGACAGCCACACTAATTAATTTTTTTATTATAAAATTCATCGTCTTTTAACCTGACTCTCACAGCAATAACATTAATTCAATTAGATAAGAGGGATCAGCAAGAATAAAGTGCCTTTCAATATAATCCCCACGAATTTATTTCTAAATCGGATTTGTTCGACTTTCAGAACTGTACTAAGTAGGAAAATACAATGAAAATTTTAACAAAAAAATATGCCAAATCTAAAAGGTAAAAGTTTATTCGGATTATTTGGATATTGTACATTTGCGAGGACCTTTTTATCGAATGTCTTTTTATGAGTACAATCCATGTACTATCAGGGAAGTTGATTCCTATGCAGATGGCGGACCTAAGTCATGTGGTCGGCTTATGTCAATTCAATGTTAGCTGTGATCCGGTCGACTGGGTTTGACGTAACGCGACCAAATGACTTAGGTCCGCCATCTGCATAGGAATCAACTTCTCTAATAGTACCTACCTAGATATTATTAGTGGGTAGGCACAAGTTACGGTAGATGGTATGATAGTATAGAACTTGTTAGTCCCCTCTTTTCTTCCACAATTCGCGATCTTGTGCTGTTACTGGCCACTCTTTGTCGAACGCATCCAGTTCGTCGCGCCACCTTTTTTTGGGTTGGCCTCAAAACAATAATAAAAAAAAAATCAAATACAATATACATTCTTGAGAACTCCCAACAGTATTGTACAAATAAAAAATTCGAACAGCGGAAGCCACTTGGCAAGTCCATAAGAAAATGAATGAAATATTGCGAGTATGGAGATATTATAAACTGAAATCAAGGCTTTGAGAATATTCCGCGAGAAGTTTCCGAACAAAACTTGGGTAAGGAGCGGGGCACAACATGAAATAAAGATACCTAAAAGTATACAACTGTTCGAGTAAAATTTTTAACATGCAGAGGAAATTACTCTTCAGTGCTCGCTGGTGACAGAAACTTGTTGTCGCTAACTGTTCTTTCCAACTTTGCTTACGAAAATATGAATATTGTATTTTATATTCGATTTTAAAATACTACGTTCCAGTTGCATTTGCGCGTTGGAATTGTTTTTATACTTGCAACTTCATGTTTAGTGTATAAACGTAGTTTTCTTTAAGCGTTTTTATTCTTGTTATTTTAAATTTGTTACTTACATTCAAGCTACTAAATATACAATACTGTTAACCCCCTAAGGTATTATTTATACGTATCTTGTAAAGAATTGCACGATAAATACTTACTTTACGTGAGTTAGAACATGCAATCAATAATTTACATAATATTTTGGAGACAGCTATTTAGAGTTTTGCCCTTAACAGTCTTTGTACCATCTAAAACTTAATTTTATACCACTCAAAACGAGCCATATCTGCTTTTAGCTTGTAATTTACGTACGGGACGTGTAATTAGGAATGCAAATAGCGTAAGTTATTAAAGAACGAATGCATTGAACCCTCCAACTTTATAATTTAATACCGTCGCAGTAATGTGACTAGTGTTATTTTTAATGTTGAATGCTTGTTTAATATGGAACATGATTTTGCTTTGAAACGATAATATTATTGTATGTTAAATTGATTTTAATATTATAAAATGTTCCCGCAACGTAGGTATTATAATATAATTGGCAGGCAGAATTTGCCAACTGACTATCAATTTATAGAAGTACGCAACTAATCGTAATGGTGCTTACCTGTGTATATTGTATATCGACGTACGATTATTTTACTATGTATAAAAATATTACAAACTAGTGACCCGCCCCGGCGTCGCACGGGTATAAAATATATACTTAGCCACTGAAAAAATGATTAAAATCGATAGCCTATGATCCTTCACGTGGTCCACTTCTTATCTGTGCCAAATAACATAAAAATTGCTCCAGTAGTTCGCGAGATAAGCCCTTTCAAATAATTTCCCCCGTTTTTTCCACATTCTCCTATTACTCATAGCGTGATAAAATATTGCCTTCCTCAATAAATCAAATCGAACCAGTAGTTCCTGAGATTAGCGCGTTCAAGTTAGCCCTTTCAAATAATTTTCCCCGTTTTTTCCACATTTTCCTCTATTTCTTCGCTCATATTAGTCTTAGCATGATAAAATATAGCCTATAGCCTTCCTCGATAAATGGGCTATCTAACACTGAAAGAATCATCAAAATCCGTTGCGTAGTTTTAAAGATTAAAGGGAACAAAGGGACATGAGGGAAAAAAGCGACTTTGTTTTATAATAAGTATAGAAGACGCTATTGTTATGCGAAAATAATTATAATAATGAAGGTGCTCACTTTTCAATTTAATTTTCGTATTCCGGGCGAATCCCCGCGAGTCCCGAGAACGCAGGCACATTTCGCATACTTTAAACTTCTTACATTCTCCTCTAGCCTAGACTACGAAGCGTACTCCCGAAAGCCTATTAAAATTCCAAATGCAAGGTGGATACAAAATGTGTAGGAATAACTTTTGGTAATAGCTTGTTTTGGCTTATCTATGAGATCGATGCGTGATACAAATGGATGTTTGTTGCGATGTAGACAGTTTAAAAATGTGATAATTTAAATGAACTACGACTGTTTAAGGCGCTATATTTAAAAAACTGCCCTTTTTGACGTAATACTATAGGACCCTCAAATATGTTACAAATCTGGTAATGAGATATACATATCTTCATAGCCTTATCTAGGTTTGAGAAGAACTAGAAACACGATTAATGTATTTTGCCTCGATACATTTAATTTTCGAAATTACCTCTTAAAAATACGAAATTTGAAGATTATTTTTAAACGAAAATAGATGTATTGTAGGAAATTAGTCTAATTAATAGACACCTTTGCAACTCAAAATCGTATAGAAGCATTTTGCTTTAATGCTAGTAGTTATTTTTTAAATAAATATAATTACGTTTTGTCGCATGTTTTCCGAGCGAGCCGATAGCTTCTGGCCGCAGCGTATTCACGACTTTATAGCCATACAAATTAAGTATAAAATTGCCCTGGCGGAATAATTTATTTTCGATATATCGTCTTAATAGTCAATATTTTTATGAAGGTTTTTTATATGGTATTAATACTTATAAACAACAGAAGTTCATAAAATTAAATGTCCTATAAAAGATTTCAAGGATTCATTTCAAACAACGAAGTCATGTTTTGATTTCATTTTATTGTTTACGGATGTGAATCCTTGTTAAACAAACGAACGGATTGTTATGCAGCGAACGATATTTCAGTTAATTTGAAACTCTTAATTAATATTGCGGCGGATTGCGGTCGCGACCTGAAGATTGAAGTTAACATCGTCGCGCAGCGCCGCCGAACGCCCGCCCCACCCCGAATGCTCCTATTTAAAACGTACCATCATAGAAAACGTTTTAACCAAATTGAAAATTCTAGCAAACAGGAGACTTAACACACAATATAGCTTTAGAAAGCATTATTGCGTTGAACAAGACCAGTCTGACAATGGGACTAAAGGAATTCATATTTGCTACTGTTCGCTCTCACGGGCATGGAATTTAAATGAACTTTGGCCAACAACAATGACACCACAGACTTTTGTTCCCCGAACAATACATTTTACCGGTGGAATTAAAAACTGTGAACAAAAGAGTACAAATTCATATTGCGAAGCGCGGCGGCGGCGCGCGGCCCAGGACGATTACGCAGCCGCAGCCGGGACTAACACGGGATAAAACAACAACGCCGTTTCTTTTATTTCGCTGTGAAGGACAATTGTACTCGTGTACGTAGGAAATGAACATACATTTTGCATAAACTTCCCCGATGCTGCTACGCTCCCGCCCGATGCATAAATAAATGAATACGATGGAACTGTTGGTGCTGAATGTTGTCTAATCACTCGCGAATGCTTCTCGTATCGTATGAATTGTGCTAGAGAATTCAATGCAGGATCTCAATATACAATTGTGCTGTCCTTAAACTCACCGATGATCTTCATCATCGATATAAAATAGTTTTTTAGAAAGAAATTAAAATAATTCATGAAACATACTTATTACTTATGAAACTATAGTTTATGTCAAATTGTTTCCCAAAATTAAAAACGATCGAAAGAGAACCAAATAAGTGACCGTCCGAACAGACAGAATCACATAAAACTATTAATAAGTGATAATAACATAAAAGTATTAACTCTAAGTACTCATAGTATTAAATATGCTGATTTGCAAGTAGTTATAGTACCAAACGGATATAATTTACAACCAAAAAGGTGTCTCTTTTGTTATAAACGGCCCTAAAGTTTTAAGAATTCCACTTTGGCGCTTCTATTCACAAAATAACCGATAGATAAAATATTTTACGGGCATATGCTTTTATATACATTACTCGAACAAAACTTTTCCATATTGATAAAAGCCGGAAGGAAAAACTCTTTCATACGACCAATATTATAATAGTCTCCGAAATGCTTGTTATTACATTTTCGTAGTTATGTGCAGGACTTTACTCCCGAAGTCCTATTACGTCGCATACTTTATCTCGCAGACGGAGTTTGTTTATCGTCCGACTTTGCTTCGAGAGTTCGTTATTTTCCTATTCGAGCGAACATAAAAATGTCATCTACAAGAATAACCACAGCCTTTATCTTCGCTGAACGTTGATAAGGGAAAATAATGAGAAGACTCGGTCGTATCGATTCTGATTAACTTGTTGGTGAGCTAATGAAATGTTTCAGATGTAACAATATAGCCGATTGCGATCGTTTGAGTTTAGTTGTCTATATTTCACAGTTATATACTTTGTTTTCGTCTCGATAAGGTAAATAAAAACTTGATTTTGTACGAAAAGAAAGAAAATTTGCTTAAATTAGAATTTGTTATCTGGGAATTGGGATTAAGCCCATAAAGTATCTCAGATTACGATGGGGCTGGCATGCCACGTATGGCAAAAGCCCTTTATTTAAATAAAGATTAAAAAAAAAAAGTATCTTAGATACTTATTATGAAACAAAGTCGCTTTTTTCCCTCATGTCCCTTTGTTCCCTTTAATCTTTAAAACTACGCAAGGGATTTTGATGATTCTTTCAGTGTTAGATAGCCCATTTATCGAGGAAGGCTATATTTTATCACGCTAAGACTAATAGGAGCGAAGAAATAGAGGAAAATGTGGAAAAAACGGGGGAAATTATTTGAAAGGGCTAACTTGAACGCGCTAATCTCATAAACTACTGGTCCGATTTGAAAAATTCTTTCAGTGTTAGATAAGTTATTGAGGAAGGCTATAGGCTATATTCTATGACGCTAAGACTAATAGGAGAATGTGGAAAAAACGGGGGAAATTATTTGAAAGGGCTTATCTCGCGAACTACTGGATCAATTTTTATGTTATTTGGCACAGATAAGTAGATAATAGGCTATCGATTTTATCATTTTTTCAGTGGCTTCATCAATTTTATACCCGTGCGACGCCGGGGCGGGTCGCTAGTTAAATTATATGACATTTTCTCAGTAGTATCGTGGAATAACATTTCTCTGCTTGCTATATTACTTTGTGTTTACTTCGCTAGCTATGTATTATTTATATTCTACTTTGACCTTTGTATATGTTCCAAGGGTTTCTAGATACTGCGATGGACAGCTAGTATCATTTAGTAAATTGACAGTAATATATCGTAGCTCTGCTCAGTGACCGTTGTGTCGTCACAATATCCGGCATCTGACTAGCGTGATAATCGCTTATTGATTACAGACTACAGAGACGGTAAAGAGACGATAGCTTTCTTAATGCTTACACATACTATGAGCACCAAAATAATTTGGTTATTAATTTTCTATTATTATATTATATACGAGCTTTTGGCCGCGGCTTCGCTCGCGTTGAGAAGTATTATTATATACAAACTTTCATCCCCTATTTTAGCCCCTTGGGGTTAGAATTTATCAAAATCCTTTCTTAGCGGATGCCTACGTCATAACATCTACCTGCATACCAAACTTCAGCCTATATATTATTATTATGTATGTATAGATAATAACCAGAAAAAAAAATATATTATATTTTAACATTTATTTGCTATGAGAAACCAGTATATACATCGTGCATTTGTGGCAGATTTCCTTGCAGTATTTGATTTCGTTTTACACAAAATGTGCACATAAATGTAATGTGAAAATGTTTTCCCTCGTTTCCTTACTATCAGAACGCTGATATCTTCTTCGACATAATACACACGCCATTAGATGTTCTTATCAAAACGACGTTTCATTGAATGGTACATTACATATTTTTTTTTAATCCGTGATTATAACATACCATAATATTATAATAATTTAATGAAAATGTTTAAAAAAAATTGAGTTTTAAGAGAAAGGCGTATTTTATAACAAAACTCATAACATGCGTAATTACTTATTCGAATATTATATCGAAAGATATTATAAAGATACACTTTACACCTAAACTAGCTTTTGTCCACGGCTTCGCTCGCGTGGAAAGTATTTCATGCAAATTTTGATCTCAAATTGAACTTCCTTAGGGGTGTTATATTTACAATAATATCTATGGACGCTTCGCACATGACACAACGTTCATCTGGCCACATGCTAAGTACAGAAAGGACTTGTGTAACCAGAAAACGAAGTATAGCTTAAGTTTTCGCAGATACCTATATAATTTTCGTAGACACCTATATACTTTTCGTTGACACCTGTACAGTTTTCGTAAACACCTCTACAGTTATCGTAGACACCTGTACAGTTTTCGTAGACACCTCTACAGTTTTCGTAGGCACCTGTATATTTTTCGTAGATATCTATTAAGTCTTCGTAGATATTATCTACACGGTTTTCGTAGACACCTGTGAGTTTTTGACCGACTTCCAAAAAGGAGGAGGTAATACGTTCGGCTGTATGTATTTTTTCTATTTTTTAATGTATGTTCAACGATTACACAGCTGTTTGTGGTCCGATTTTCAAAATTATTTTTGTGTCGTATGGGGTTTGACTCGAATTTGGTACTATATTCATAAAGGTGGTGCCCTGATGATGGGATCCATGAGTAATCGAGGGAACTCCTCAAAATTTTGATGGAAACATATGGTGATTTTGGTTTTATTACTAAGCATTTGCTACCAAAAAGTAAGATTTTGCATCAAGGTATACCATGGTTCCGAAGGTACTGAGAGAACTCCTAACGTCTTATAGATACACGTTTGGAAGTTTCGGCGTTGTTTTAAGAACAGAAAGCATACGCTACTGTGTAATTTATATTCGTCATCATCATCATCATCATCATCACTACCATTACACCATGCATCATCACATTATGGCCCTATTATTAGTACTTTTCATAATCTTTAAGATTGAGATGAGGTTTTTGAGCGTTATTTATGTTGTAAAAAAGGTTTAACTCAAATTTGGTACCATGTTCATAAAGTGGTGACCTGATGATGGGATCCATGGACCATGAGTAATCTAGGGAACTCGTCGAAATTTATATGGAAACATATTATGGTGATTTTGGTTTTATGAGAAGTATTCTAAGCTGCTATCAAAAAGTAAGATTTTGCGTCATGGTGTACAATGGTTCCGAAGGTGCTGAGAGTAACTCCTAACTCATTATAGATACACTACTACTGTCGTGCAATTTATATTCATCATCATCATCATCACTACCGTGACACCATGGCATGCAACAGCACATTACGACTCTATTATAAGTACTTTCCATAAGATCGAGACTAGATCATAATATCTATCTGCAACTGACACTTATGTGTTAAATAACTAATGTTATGTGTTAAATAACTAAAAAGAGTGAAATTATTTTTTTTAACAAAAAATTTAAACCGACTTCCAAGGTAAAAACAATAAGAATATTAACTAAAAATTATTAAATAAGTATTTCTCTCTAATAGTGCCTTTTCCAGAATTCGTCAAAACCCCAACTATTTCTGTAAATAAAGTCTTCATTACTTTGAAGTCGGTACCAGTCCCAAATATTTCAGATCCTGACATTGACTGAAGTCATAATTTAATTATTAGCTGGTACCGACTTCAAAGTAATGAAGACTTTATGTACAGAAATAGTTGGGGTTTTGAGGAATTCTGGAAAAGGCACTATTAAAGAGAAATACTCATTTAATAATTTTTAGTTAATATTCTTATTGTGTTTACCTTGGAAGTCGGCTTAAATTTTTTGTTAAAAATAATAATCATAGATACCCTGTACTGTTTTCGTAGAATTGATACATTCATTCATTCATTCATTTATTTATTTGCTCTAAAAGTGTAATACAGTAGGTGGTAATGTGGTTCTTATAGTCTAACACTTTTAGCTATATTATAGAATAGCATGCAAATATACATATAAAATTTTAATAAACTCTAAATCGTCCAAAGTTAACATTAAATATTATTAGAAGTCAACATTTGTCAAAGTAATAATTAAAATAACAGATTGGTAGTGTGATAAATCGTAGATTGCATGTCAGTATAATTATTATTGCTTAAAATTATCATGTTTATTAGTTTAATACATAGGAAAGAAAAACAGAAAATACATCAAGTTCATACGAAATAATTAGAATAAAATTTAAATGTATGTCATAGTAATAGTTAATTAAATTATAGTAATATGGTCAATTATATACGAAAATTAATTAAATTATGGTCACAATGATTAAAATAAAAGAAAAAATTTTAAATAGAATTTAGTCAACGTTATTACAATAATATAATTATTACAAATGTATATCATTTTTTGAATTGAATAATTCCTTTACCGAGTAGAAGTTTTTCATTTTTAACCATTTCACTATTTCCTTTTTAAATTTATTGTACGGTAGGTTTTTTATATTATTAGGAATAGCGTTATATGCTTTTATACACATTGCATAATATTACATATATATATAATACTAACATCATAAATAGTACAGTTTTCGTAGACATCTTCACAGTTTTCATAGATAACTGTACAGTTTCGTAGATACATGTACAGTTTTTGTAGACATTTACACGGTTTCCGTAGACTCCTGCACAGTTTTTGTAGACACCTGTACAATTTTCGTAGACATCTAAACAGTTTCGCGTAGACACCTGTACAGTTTTCATAAACACCTGCACAGCTTTCGTAGACATCCCTACAGTTTTCGTATACACCTGTACAGTTTTCATAAACATTTACATGGTTTTCGGAGACACCTGTGCAATTTTCGTAGACATCTAAAGAGTTTTGCGTAGACACCTGTACAGTTTTCATAAACACCTGCGCAGCTTTCATATACATCGCTACAGTTTTCGTATACACCTGTACAGTTTTCATAAAAATCTTTATAGTTTTCGTAGACAACTGTACAGTCTTCAAACACCTCCACAACTTTCGAAGGAAAGTGTAGAATTTTCGTAGACCCCTGTTACACCATTGATGAATACTGATACCCACTGATCTGGTTTCTTTTTCTTGGATGCCCAGGCTGTCCTCATACACGCGATATCAAACAAACATTCGAGGCCCGAGAATTGGGTCCCTGGTCTTTAATTGCATGCAGTCCGATACACGCTGCAGATAACCCGGAGACCTCAAAGAGCCTGCATAACGCCCAAATTGCTTGCGTAAGATGCATTCCTCGTACCCGCTATTTGATAATGATCTACGAGAAATTCCGCCAAAGGCTTCCCTGCGGTGAAGTAGCGTATCCCTACGAGATCTATTCTGTATATTTTTGACGTGATAACGTCTTATAATTCGATATGGGGTGCTCGCCCGAAAAACATGACAGTTCATGCGGCGTCACCTCTGAGGCGTTCCATATAAGGCTTGAAGTGCAAGCGAGAGCGCGGAACGAGCGACAAAGAGGCACGTTGTCACGTTCAACTATCGTCAGTAAACCGACTTTACAGACAACCGTTTTTTACTAGATGGATGGAACTACGTTGTGACAAAATTATCGCGCGGGAACTTTACGTTATCCTTTCCCGGGACTCAAAGTACCTCTATACAAAATTTTAGCAAAATCTGTTCAGCGGGTTGGGCGTGAAGAGGCTACAAATAGATATACTTTTGCACTTGTAATAGTAGTATAATGGAAGTACGGGTGTTATAGTATCTATAGAAGCTATTTATAAACCTGTGTAATAAAATTCCTAAAGCATAAAGATACTTTAGGCTAGAAATTGTAAAGAATCAGGAAGGCTGCAGAATTATTGAGAGTACTAAAAATAGGATTCTGGATTAAAACAATATCTTATATCAGTTGAAATCTAACATGCAAGCGTTGAGTTTCTAATATCTCCCATTCAGTTTTCAGCCCAGAGTATTCGTTTTCAGCGCTCAAAATTTTACAAGCCCATGCACCAGACTCCATTTTCATGACTATATTCTATATTCATACTAATATTATAAATTTGAAAGTGTGTATGTTTCTTTGTCTGTCTTTTGCCTCTTCTACCCGCAAACCACTGAATTGATTTCACTGAAATTTGAAGTCAAGATACTTTGAGTCACTAGAAAGGACAAAGGATACTTTTTGTCCCGGCAAAATGTGTAGTTTATTTTTGAGCAACAGAATAAACAAAATAGCACCTCGCATAAAGTTAATTTAGAAAATTCCTTGCAGTTATTCCGGGGTTGCAGGCTCAGCCCCCCGATTCACGATGGTCGGAAAGTTCTCACGTGAAAAGATCTCACATTCTGTCAGTAATATACGTTAATAACGGCTCATTTCGTCGTTACCGGCATTACAGTTTATGCGGCGTTCTCATCGCGCCACCTAAAAGTCTTATTATATTTTATGGAGGTTTATTGCATGCTCGAGGGAGCAACTCACGACCTTATTAACTACGACCCACTAACCACATACCTAGGCCAATATTTATTTAGGTACATTTGTTTGTAACGGCTATTCGCCCCGAGGCATACTATTCCGACTTTATGTTTCAAATGAAAATATATATTTCACGTGTTTGTTTGGTTATAACGGTTGTTTCGTGCGGTGCTCGAGTTTGATCCCAAAATATAATTATTTCAGGCAAGATTTAAAAATCAATGTGGTGTTGTGTTTTTTGTTAACAAAAAAATCCATACTAATATTATAAATGCGAAAGTTTGTCTGTCTGTCTGTCCGTCTGTATGTCTGTCTGTCTGTCTGTCTGTCTGTCTGTCTGTTACCTCTTCACGCTCAAACTGCTAAACGGATTTTACTGAAAGGCTTGAAGATACTTCGAGTCCCGGGAAAGGACATAGGATACTTTTTGTCCCGGAAAAATGTACGGTTCCCGCGCGATAAACGAGTTTTGGCGCAACAGAGTAGCGGGCGTCATCTAGTTTATAATATAACAACAATTTTTACTGAGAATTTTTACAAACATCTTATTTTTAAGTCTTATATTTTGTTAGGCGTAGCTACAGATAACAGCATAAGGTAAAAATAAAAAAAAAGTGTGTCAGCTCCGACGCACGACTGGAGTTTACTCCTTAAGTACGAGTATCTAACCATACGCAAAATGAGTTTATTCAACTGAAAAAAGATTAATATAATATGAAATCAGATGTTCCGGCAATATTATCTACACTCCTTTCTGCCATAGTTATTTCAAAATATTTTTTTCTCAATTCTAAGGCCAGAATCAAATAGAGGAGAAAAATCCAGAAAGATCAAGCCGAAGAAACCCATATCCAGGACAAATAGTTGCCGAGTTACAAGCATTCAAACTTTGACATTGACAGCTCGGCAACTGTCAAACGTCTTACTAAAGTAGCCATAACTCCGCTCCCAATAGGCCTAGAGGAACGGGGTTTCTTCTAACATCAAAGGCAACACCTCGGCTACCCCCTCCCTGAATTTGAAATAATTATATTATTATATAATTATATTATTATATTATTTTATATAATATTATAATATAATTATAATAATAATAATAATAATAAATACTCTTTATTGTGCACACATAAAATTGAAAAATCAAGAACATTAATTATAATAAGACAAGTATAACACAATGGCGGCCTTATTACTAATTAGTAATTTCTTCCAGGCAACCACGGGTAGAGGAAACATAATATTATATATACATCAGGTGAATGTGCCATAATATACAAGAAAAATAAAATATATATATTGCATATCAGACAAAATAGTATATTATTCATGATACATAATATATCTAATAAATACACAGATACATACATATCTACCTAGACTAAAATACATATATACAATACACACATATTAACATATATATATAATATACATACATATTTATATATACATACAAACAAAATATATATATATATATACATACATATAATATTATTTCAAAAAAATGATGGAACATTAATTTATATTTGAATATTTATGTGACGTTATCAGTAGTTGAATTATAATTATTATTATTGGTAGCGATAAGAGAGAGAATGAATTCAAGTTATTTAATTACTATCAACAATCATCATTATATGCAATAGCAAGGAAATGTCTCTTGACCAAGGTCTTAAACCGAAATAGTGTTTTAGACATTTTTATGTCTCTTGGTAAAGCGTTCCAAAGTTTTATTCCGGTAATAGCAAAGGATGAGCCATAAAATTTGGTGTAATGTACAGGCATTTCCAGGAGCAAATTAGACACTGATCGCAAATCTTTAACGTGTGCCTGTCGAAATAGAAAGTTATTTTTTAAGTACGAAGGTAAATGCGGATCATGTATAGTGGAATAAACGAGAGAAAGAAGGCGAGCATCCCGTCGTAGGCGAATAGGTAACCACTTCAGCTTTGCACGGTATTCGGAGATGTGGTCGTATTTGCGAAGGCCGAAGATAAATCGGATAGCCAGATATATAATATTTAATAAAAAAACAGATTATATAATATTATATTATTATTATTTAATTATATTATTTTATATAATATTATATTCCGATAGGTATATCACCTTTATGGTCTTAATACACTCACAGCCAAATTAAAAAGTTTCCGTCGTCCAAAAACGTCACACATTTTCATTACTTGTTAGTAGGTTTTACCCCTCGGATTTTTCTCATACCGGGCGCCTTATATATGAAAATCGATTCTTAAGAGCCCGGGTTATCCTCGAAATTTTCATACATACGTTATACCAAAATCATTTTCTCATACGAAAATATTTAACATGTTTGAGTTATTTTTCAGCTTAAAATAGTAATTGCCTAGGTTCCTGTACAAAAATTAATTTCAAAATATTTAAATTTTTGTTCAGGAACCTAGGTAATTACTATTTTAAACTGAAAAATAACTCAAACATGTTAAATACTTTCGTATGACAAAATGATTTTGGTATTACGTATGTATGAGAATTTCGAGGGTAACCCGGGTTCTTAAGGAGTAAACTCCAAAAATATATTTTAAATTTAACGGGAAAAAAAACAATATCCACCATATAAAGTATTCAATTAAACATTATCTTTGCACATTAACGATGACCAAGCGAACGAATAACATAATTTCTAACTCCATCCCCGCGGCAAACACGCTCGTTTTTAATTAATAAAACTAATGGTATTACATTAGCGCAATCATAAATTCGTAATAAATTGTACGGAACGAGGTGAGAGTGTAATATGAGTTACATAACAAATACGGCAGCCAGGAATGGGCAAAGTTTCCGTACACTCGCAGCGCAATCTCAAATTAAATCTGCGACGTCAGATCTCAGACGAGAACTGACAATCCTCGTTGTCTGCTCATATTATAAATCAGATCAACTTGTGTATCCCATTTTTCGTATTATTGGCTCGTGTTTCACAGAACTCAACATATTCTCCGAGATAACATTGCTAATTGGCTCCGAGATACATTTTAGATATGTTTTTGTCTCGACTTGTCTGATAAGTCTCGATGAGTATTTTAGTGGTTGGCAACAATCTAATTGGATTTTTTTGGAGTTTACTCCTTAAGAATCGATTTTCATATATAAGGCGCCCGGTATGAGAAAAATCCGAGGGGTAAAACCTACTAACAAGTAACGAAAATCTATTTGATTCTGGCCTTAGAATTGAGAAAAAAAATGATGTCTCTGATTCAGTTCAAATTCAGGGAGGGGGTAGCCGAGGTGTTGCCTTTGATGTTAGAAGAAACCCCGTTCCTCTAGGCCTATTGGAAGCTGAGTTATGGCCGCTTTTGTTCGACGTTTGACAGTTGCCGAGCTGTCAATGTCAAAGTTTGAATGCTTGTAACTCGGCAACTATTTGTCCGGGATATGAGTTTCTTCGGCTTGATCTTCCTGGATTTTTCTCATCTATTCGATTCTGGCCTTAGAATTGAGAAAAAAATATTTTGAAATAACTATGGCAGAAAGGGGTGTAGATAATATTGCCGGAACATCTGATTTCATATTATATTAATCTTTTTTCAGTTGAATAAACTTTCTTTGCGTATGGTTAGATACTCGTACTTAAGGAGTAAACTCCAGTCGTGCGTCGGAGCTGACACACTTTTTTAATTGTTTATGTGTACCTATTTTTGGAGTTTACTCCCTATGAATCGATTTTCATAAGGCACCCGGTAGCGTATTGCCAAACTGTATACTGACCCAGACGCCTATAGTCTGTACTGAACTACGTCGCGCTCATTGAAAATTGGAGCAAAGTATATACGAGCTCAGACCAATCTGGGTAGGTATGCACTTTGCTCGCTTGTATGTAAAGCAAACTGTGACATGCGAATATCTATAACTACCTATACAATGTGTTTAATAATTTCCCGTATATTTTTGTTATGTTGTTGTGTGTGGTTGTTATACCTATCCATGAAACTGAACAACTTTCCCTAAAACATACCTATTGTGAATTATTTTGGGTTATAACGAAAGAAAACCCGTTGTACGAGTAAGTATTTTGAAAAATTTGAACAGTAACAATTATAGGTACAGGCTGTTAAAAAAAATGTAAGTGTTTCCAATGACAGTATTTATTAATTTTTCATAAGAAAGATGTACTGACTGACACAATAAATTGTACCTATTTGTAATCGATGTTCACTGAAAATAATAAAGGGTTCCTTCAATCAACAACAAACAAATAAATTAATGAATCAAGAACAGAAAAATGTCATAATTACTATTTTTGTTTTTTGCCTGTATTGTAACATCGAATTTTGGCTTTTACTACATTTCTTACTAAAGGGGTCACAGAAAGGGGTCGATATTGAAAAATAAAGTGTCTTTAATACATAAATTTGTGTAATCATGTATAATCATAATTAAAGTAAATGTAATCATTAATCAACTACAACTACCACATTAACTATCAATCTTTTTCAATGTTTCTTTGCATTCGGCTGATTTTTATTAATATTTTCTGATAAATTATGTTTTCGTTTTTTAGTTACGTCTCTGCCACTCTGTATACGTCCTTTTCCTTTAGTTATTCCTCTGTCTTTTCTCCTTGCAATAGAAGTTGGCTGAACACCAATTTTTTTTGATCTACAATATTTAAAGGCGTCAAGGTCGCAAGCGGCGCAAGTTTTAGAAGACAAGGCAGGCATGATAGCGCGCCGCGAAGGAATAAAAGAGATAAGATATGTCTGCACTCGCATGCATTTTGCTATAAATTATCGATGCCATATTACATACTACACCAGACGCCGAAAAGTATGGACGTCTGGACTCGTATGTATTTTGCTCAAGTATTTTAAAGCAAAATGTATTTCGATTCAGACACGCTCTGAATAGGTATACAGTTTGCTCTTCAACTATAAAGGCAAACTGCGATCGAACTCAGAGCAACCCCGGTCTGGGTCAGTATACAGTTTGTCAATACGCCACCCGGTATGAAAAAAATCCGAGGGGTAAAATCTACTAACAAGTAACGAAAAAATGTGTCACGTTTTTGGCGCGCACCTTTAGTCCGCAACTTTCTAATTTAGCTGTGAGTGTATTAAGACCATAAAGGTAATATACCTATCGGAATATTATATTATATAATTATATTATTATATTATTATATAATATTATATTCCGATAAGTATATTAACTTTATGATTAAGACGTACATATGGTATGCTGTATAGGCGACTATACAGGGTGTAACAAAAACAAGTGATAATACTTTAGGGTGTGTACGTGTTCCCTGTAGAGAGTTCACTGTGAAAGTAGCAGCGCTGAAAGATCAAAATTTTTTTTCACTTTTGTATGGGCAAGGGCCCGAGCGTCACGAGTTTCCCCATACAAAAGTGAAAAAAATTTTTGGTCTTTCAGCGCTGCTACTTTCACAATGAACTCTCTACAGGGAACACGTACACACCCTAAAGTATTATCACTTGTTTTTGTTACACCCTGTATATATAAACTATATGTTATTGGGCTTGTTTGTTTCTATCAGTGTCGATGTATTTATATTGCTATTTTTGTTATAAATATCAATAATTAATATTGTTATTGTGAAGTTATAATTTTTATCATTATACTGGCTAAAGTGAACTAAAAGTATTTTGAAATAATTATGGCAGAAAGGGGTGTAGATAATATTGCCGGAATATCTGATTTCATATGATATTAATCTTTTTTCAGTTGAATAAACTCTTTTTGCCTATGGTTAGATACTCGTACTTAAGGAGTAAACTCCAGTCGTGCGTCGGAGCTGACACACTTTTTTTTAATTTCTGCGTTTGTTATCCACCGAAGCTGCATTTTGAGATGTGCTTTTAAAACCCAATAGAATAGAAAGTCATCGTACTTTACAATAATTCTATTAATAGGCTAATTTTAATTTGTACGATTTTCAAAGCATACACTATAGTTTCGCAGCATCCTCGGTCGCAAGGTAAATTGAATCAACATTAAATAGTTGGGGAGGGGAAGAGAGGATTTCGGGACAAGCTCGAGCGTGTCCGATTAAGCTCGTATAGGCTTCCGACATGTGTCTAGTTATCATGGTATAGAAATCAGATTTCAAACGTGCGGTTTCTGAACCCAGCGCTAAAATAAAAAACGATATTATTACTAATTGTATAAAACCTACTAGGTCTCCATGACACTCGAGCGACTACACAAATAGCACCCTCCCCTCCCTTACTAAAATAAGCAATGACAACAATTATATTATTAGTAGGCACGAGTTAATCGTACGACGTACGTTACGTACGTACGTAAAATATTATATTGTAATATGAAATATCATATTTTTATAACACCCCCTTACAATATAAAACCCCTATACTTAAGATGGAAACTTAATAGCAACACTCGTAGATCGTGGCTCGAGAAAGGTCTACGGACATAATAATAATCATATCGTTGAGGTACCTGCGTGTTCCTGTACCATCACTATTCCTGCATTACCGGTGCTATTCCACTGGGATGTGGCCTTTAATCAACCGACAAGGTCTATTATGTAGGTGGGATTATTGTAAACTGTACTAACAACTATTGCCCGCAGTCTTTATTACAAAAATTCGCAGTGGTACCTTTAACAAAACATTTGTATTAAGCTAGCAGGGGCATACCGTATCTAAGGCCACACACATCCTTGAGATCTGGGACTGTCGCGGTAAAGCCATTGCAGAGCATTTTTATTAACTTATGCAATTAAAATTCGCATACGTCTAGTCGCTCACAAACAAACACCCGTCGCAACGTGCCAAAGTCTGGTAACGTTGCACGGCGCACCGCACGGCACACCCCGAGCCACACTGAGCCGAAGTCTGCCGAACTGAAATGACGCTAGACGAATGTTATTTGTTCTTCGTTACGGAATTTCTTGATTTGGTCGCCATGCTCAAAGCTCGCTATTTAAAAAGCTATGCAATAGCAAGTTCGGTGGGGCGAGGATAGAGCGGGCTGGGGGCGCGTGCGGGACACACTATTGGTGGATCAGTGATCAGACGTTATTGGTAGCTAATAGCCATTGTAAATACTATACAAATGTGCCAATAATTTTATTACTTTCAAGCTAATTTTCTGTGAGTAGCTTTATTTTGATATGATACAGTAAATATGTAACGAAAAATTGAGTGCCCTCCGAATAAAGACCTACCGTTATTTGACGTGATGAATCGTTAGGGGGGCATGTCAAGAGGTCACAGAAAAATTAAAAAGGTCGCGCTAATTGCTGTTTTTGAGAAATTCAAAAATGAATAAAAAAAATTGAAATACTGATTTCTCGGAAACTATTGGTTTTAGGAAAAAGTTTTTTAAATAAAAAATGTAGAGGGCATTGCGAACTACATTTTTTGTCATTGGAGTGACGTCATCCGACTTAAAATACAAAAAGTTGAGGGCGCTAATGGATCAAAAAAATGTTACAACGGTATTTTCGATAGAAAAAAATGATTTTTTCATAAAAATATAAATTAGAAAGTTGTTCGTCACAAAATTAGCTACAACTTTTATTCAAACAATTTCTTTTTAAAAAGGTATGTAAGTCAGCGCCATAAACACTAAAAAGACCTGACTTTGCGTATACGTAGAAGGACTAAACACACAAATTAAGTTTATTAATTTTAATTTATTGTTGTATTTGTTTCTACTAACATTTAATAACATTTAGAGTAAATAAAATCAAAAGAATCAAAAGCTGAAACACGAAACGAAGAAATAAGAAAGAAATTTTCCAAAGCATCAATAATAAAGTAAAATATAATGAACAAGAAATCTTTCAAATTAGCAAAGCAAAATCAATTAATTAAGAAATACCAGTTTCTATGTAAAAAATTGCTTTTAAAAATATCATTAATTCACTTATTAATACAAACTTCAAATTAACAAAAAAATATTATTCATTTTTAATGTACTGAAAATTTATAATCGTATTTGTCATCCAATTTCAAAATGTCAAGTCCCAAAACCACTTAACTTCTTCGTTCTTCTTAATTACCACAGAATTCACCTATAGTCGGGACATTTTAATAGGCCACATTTGACAGTTCATCAAAATTGTACCTAGTAACCTCATAGCGACGTACATAAAAATAAATATTTTCGTTTTGTTATAACTGCACAATTGATGAACTTTTTTCAATTACGATTACATATTTATTCTAAATATGACCGATACGAATTATTTAACGATTTGCTTTTACTGATAAACAATTCTAAACGTAATAAACAAATTCTGATCTTAATAATTGCACGTCATTACAATGTTACGTCAGCTGACCTTTTTTCTTTTTAAACTCTAGGGAAGTTACCCTAAAAATCGAAAGCGAATAAATAGTATCGATGCATTGATTACTTGTAACGAAATATCCCCATAAATTAATAACCACGTTGTGAAAAGTAAATTTATGTGAAATGAATAATGATAATAAGTACTACATTTAACAATTTTTATAATTTAAGCGAATAAATGCATTTTTTTTTTTTGTAAATTATGTACTTGTCTTATTTTGCTCCTTGAATTTGAAGGAAAAAGCAACAATGGGACAGAAGTTTGTTTCAAACGTATAAAATTCAAATATTTTATTTCAAGTCCGTATCGATTTATTCGTTTTGGTCGATGTTTTTACGCAGCTCACCTCACTATGGAGATTAATCTGACAGATGTCAAATGTGGCCTATTAAAATGCCCCGACTGTAAGTTCAAATTTTTACTCAACAAAAGTCATCAAAATCAAGTCATGTTATCAAAAAATTTTTGATATAAAAATTAGAAAACAATTACTAATATTTCATTTGAATTAAAAAAAAAAAATGCATTGCATCAGGACTGTGCAACGACACGGTACATAATGTACAATTTGTACATATCGACAAATTCCAGCTCGAAAACGGTAAGTTTTATAAAAATTTTGTTTGAATAAAAGTTGTAGCTAATTTTGTGACGAACAACTTTCTAATTTACATTATTATGAAAAAATCATTTTTTCCTATCGAAAATACCCTTGTAACACTTTTTTGATCCATTAGCGCCCTCTACTTTTTGTATTTTAACTCGGATGTCGTCACTCCAATGACAAAAATTACATTTTTTAATAAAAAAACTTTTTCCTAAAACCAATAGTTTCCGAGAAAAAAGCATTTCAAATTTTTTTATTCATTTTTGGATTTCTCAAAAACAGCAATTAGCGCGACCTTTTTAATTTTTCTGTGACCTCTTGACATGCCCCCCTAACGATTCATCACGTCAAATAACGGTAGGTCTTTATTCGGAGGGCAAATTACATATTGATTGTACTAATAAGACGAACAACATTTTTATTTGCGAAAAATCTCGAAATTGCTAGCTAACAGAGCTAGAACGGATTTCATACTTTGACTTGATGGTCCTAAAATATGGATTGTTCTATTTGTAAGACAATAACACTCATTATATAACTATTAACCTATCAATATACAAAAAATCACCTTGTTAGGGTTCCGTTTTAGGGTTCAGTAGTCAACCAAGTTTTGTTGATTACAGAACCCTGTAACGGAACCCTAACGAGCAGATTCTTTGTTACTTATTGATATATTAATAGTCATATAATTTAAGAGTAACATAGCCCTACAAATAAATCAGTTCTTATTTTAGGACCATCAATTCAAAATTATGAAATCCTTTCTATCTCTATTAGCTACCACTTTCGAGATTTTTCGCAAATAAAATGTTGTTCGTCTTATCAAAATGAAGCTACTCACAAAAAAGGTTGATAGTGATTTAAAAAAATTGTTCTAGGGCTCCCGTACTATAAGGAAATATATAATTAAAGGAATTCTAATAAATTTACAAATTAAATGAAACAAGTTTATAATGGATACTTTTATTTAATAATAATGACAAACATGTAAGGCGACTAGGCATTTTCTACAATATTTTAATAATCTAGCGCAGTTGTTTCTGTAAACTTCTGCGTGTAATAATATTATTTTAAATAGCACCTTGAATACTTGAGCAACCTTGCCTAGGCATAATATTATGCTAGGCTCATCGTCTTAACTTACTTAGTTATTGTCATTATATTTGCGTACAGAATGTACAACACTAATTAAAATAATATAGGTATTTTATATCTGATATCTATATAATACCTATTTGAATTCGGTTTTAAGTTTCGATTACTTATTGTACAAAATATGACATTACTCTTATCAATAATGAGTATAATGACTGAGTGGCAAGGATATTAAACATGTATTTTAGTTCAAACTTATTAATCGGGACTTAACGCGACTTATTTACATAGTAATGCTACTACGAGTTCATTAAGTCCCGATTAATAAGTTTTAATTATAATGCAACGCGAAAGTTCAAAATGTATTTTAGTTTTAAAATATTAGGTATAGTATAATAGTGCAAAGTCCAACCATTGCTATAATATGAGTATTTAGTGCCATAGTTTCTACATTTTATAAACAATTTTTTATAATTTTTTTTTTTTAAACGGGCTTTGGCCCACCACACATTCCCACCACTGTATCTCCTGTGTCGCCAGGATCGACAGCGGTAACCAACCACGAAAACCCTTTGATATGATCTCAGGGAGCCCGAGGGACATGCTAAAGCTGTCTTGGGACCCGCAACGAATTTAATCAGAAGAAGATAGGAGGAGTAGGAAGTGTACAGTTTCCCTCCCCATAAATAGCGGGAGACAGCACAAAGTTGCAATGACCGAAAGTCAAAGAACTAAAGGGAAAGCACCACGGGAATAATTATTATTAATTATGACTACTAGGCTAGATCTAAGTTAATGTTGGGATTTGTTGTGTTACACTGTTTCCAGTAATAATTACGACAAAAACGCTTAAAGGCACGGAAGTTCCTTGCGTTGTCCACGAGATCATCGTAATATGGGACTCCAGATTTGCAAAGTATGTTGTTAAGCATTATAGATCTTTCGTTTTGCCAGAGGTTACACTCCCAGAGAACATGATGGGAGGTTTGTTCGAACATGTTGCCTTCGGTCGAGCACTCGCACATGGGTGATTCTACTAATTTAAATCCATAGAGTTTGGCTTTAAAATTACCATGACCGGTCAGGAATTGAGATACGCAATGATCAATATCCATCCAATGTTTGGATAGCCGTTGACGTATATCTGGAAAAAAGTTATAAAGGTGGCGACCTTTTGTGGAGTTATCCCAACGAGTTTGCCATTCAGACATTAGGTAACGTACTGAATCATCTAAGGGTTCAAACAATCTAGCTATTTTTGGTTTATCGCGAGCGTTTAAAAAGTCCGGGCTAGTAATGTTTTTGTTGTGGTAGTACATAGTCGCACGACGCTGTATTTCAAGGTCTACGGGTAAAACTCCGGCTAGTACGGGTAAAGCTTCGGTACTTGTGGTTCTGTAAGCTTTACACAGGAATATGAGAGCTTTGCAATAATTTGCGACGAGCCGCACCAATAGTTGCTCGGTCGGCCCACACGGGAGCCCCGTAGCATAAAGTACCTAGGAATGTCGCTGAGTAAATTAGTTTGAGAGTTTTAAATGAGAGACCCCATGTTGAAGTGGAAATTTTGGTAAATGAATAAAAGTTACGTTTAGCTTTTTCACCGGTCTGAATTATTATATGATCTAAAAACGAAAATTTATTCTCTAACAGAACGTTAACATTATTAAGTTTAATGCTGGGTGTCGACAAGAGGGATCTCTTCAAAAGTATTTGGTAGGTTTTATGCGCGGCAAAATTTAAGCGGTTGCGGTGGCCCCAGTCCGAAATTAAGTTTAAACTTTGGTTTGCTTTTGTTTCAATTTCGGAACGTGAGTTAGCCTGAATAATGAGAAAACCATCATCGGCATAGCCAACTAGTATGCAAAGCGGTGGGAGGGGGAGGCATAGCAGATCGTCGAAGCCTACGTTCCACAATTTAGGCGAGAGTACGGAACCCTGTGGACAGCTGCACGTCAGGGTTTTAGCGTGAATGCAGTGACCAAGTTGAAGCTTAGTTAAACTGTTATAAAAGTAAGAACGTATCAAGTAGTAAATGTTTGAGTAGCACCCTCTATTTTTTAATTTTAATAGCAGCATGGGCCACCACGCATTATCAAAAGCACCCGATATATCTAATGAGATGGCAAAGCAGAAAAATAGTTAATCTATCAGAAACAAAATACGTTATTTTGTTTCTGATAGATTAACTATTTTTCTGACTTCTAGGGCCGCATCTACAGTCGATTTCCCGGCGGTGAAACCATACTGCTGACTATGAAATTTAGGGCCACCGGGAAGCAGGCGCGGTACGATAAGGCGTTCTAACAGTTTACCTAAGCACGGTAGAAGCGTGATCGGACGGTAGGATTTTGGATCGTCTGAAGGCTTATTACCGGCTTTGGGAATCAATTTTATACTACCGATACGCCAGACCTTTGGAAAAATACCTTCCGCGATACATTTATTATAAACGAGTAAAATTGAAGAGTTCGCCGCTATACAGGCTTGTTTTATCATTAGGTTTGAAATTTTATCCTCGCCCGCAGATTTTTTAATAGGCAAAAGATTTACTATTTTAATAAACTCATCGGATGAAGGCAAGTTGGAAGGCGGTGTATTGATGGGGTCTAAAATTGTACTTCTAATGGCGCGATGGTATTCGTCGTCTAAAGTGGGCTCGTCGTCTGGAATCAAGATGTTCAGATATGATTTAACCGTATCCTCTAGGCTACAAGTATAAGTGTTGTTTATTTTAATGTTTGAAATGAAATTAGACGCAGAGCTATTATTGAGTTTAAGTTCGTGGTACAAAGAGGACCAGGGGCCCCGCCCTCCTTATCCAGTCTATTCGCGGCATTTTTTAACATATTATTTTTCGCTAGAGTAACGGCGGTGCGGTATCGTGACCTTGAAATACGAAGGTTATTTAAACTTAATATATAAGTGTCATCCGATCGGTCGATTCCCGATTTACGAATGTTATTAATTTTACGTCTAGCTTTTCTAAACTCTCGCCGAAGGTTTGAAAGATTATTGTTCCACCATTTACAATTTTGATCTTTTTTCAGGGGCCTACGACCCAAGGCAACATCGGCACAGTAAATAAAGGTGTTTGTCATAATTTCGGTGCACTCATTGGCGTTCAGTTCCGGGCGAGTGAAATCTCCGGCATGAGCGGTCATAAGGGAACGGAATAATATCCAATCACCACTTTTAACATTATATTTAAAGTCGTTGGAATTAATTACGGAATCACTCGGGACCGCACGAGAAAACTCGTACGCCAGTAAGCGGTGATCACTACATGACGCATCGGGAAGGACACGCCAATGCCTAATCTGGACGTACGCGCTAGATAGCGTGACGTCAATTGACGATTCGCCCGTTGAGCTACTATAGGTAGGTGGTGCATCGGGGGTGTTGTGAATTTGGAGGTTAAACTCCGCAATAAAGTCTTCAACGGCGCAACGTCGGTCGCAACGTCGGTTTTATATATTTGCCGGATTCATTATTTCCTCACTCAGGATCGGCGAGCGGATAAATTAATGAAACAAAAATAAATTCTGAGATATTTCCGCGAGACACCATAATAAAATTCATTAAGTGGAATATGATGAAGATTGAATATAATAATATTCATATCCAAACGTGGCCGAAAAATGGAAAATTTCCCGGCACGAAACTCAGTATTGAACATTTCAATTTTAATTAAGGAACGACTGAACTGAAATATTTCAATAGTCACAAAATAATCTCTAGGGGAATATATATGAAATTACAAAGGTACCTCAGCAAAATTTTATAGATAAATTTAATTTCATATCGGAGTCCTCGCCTCGGGGTATCGGTCCCTTGATTAGTAAACTACGGTTATTAAATTTACCGGATTAAAGTCCGGTTTGTAGAATTCACCAGAAGAATTTGTCACAAAGTTCCAACGGTTAACATAATATTCTGATAAATTTTAAAATCCATTAAACCGATTTCGAACAGAAAACGGTGGGAAAATAGAAAATGTTTACATAAGGCTCGGTGTGCAAACACGCCCTAAGTAGGCGTCAGTAATTTTTGGATTAGATTACTTTAATTTTTAATACATTTTTATTCTATAAAGAAAATACTTAATTTGAAATATAATTTGTACTACGAATCTAAAGTTGGGAAGCCTAAACGTGAAATTGAAAAACTAAATGATGAACTACGGAGGTACGATCGTTCGAGAAGCTCGACAACCTAATAACAACACTAAGAACAACTTCAGCATACCCTATTATAAATTACTTCCTCTTTAAGTTATCAGGTATATAATTGTCGGTTCCGGGAATGCCCGTGCCGCCGGAGTCTCCCAACCACGGGTACCTGTAAAGAGGAGATTGAATTTAGTTTTTTTCCATAATAAAAAAAAAAATTCTTTTTTATATCGAGTTTTTCGAAAAATCTATTTTTAAACTCAATATTTTAGCTATCGACGGAGACTGTAGAGTGTAGGCGTTAAAAGTTATAATATTGTGTTTATCCCCGTATAATACAAATACAAATATTTATTTACCAAAAAATTTTAACATAATATGCGATAACGGATCCCCACACTAGGCGATGACTGTCCTGTGGGGACGAAACGAAGTTACTATACTTACATTTTTTTCTAATAATTAGTAATATAATTACACTAAATTCAAAGTTGTTTTATTGATGTTATTAGTGTGTGTGTATGTGTGTGTATGTGTGTATGCGTATGTGTGTGTGTGTGTGTCTGCGTGTGTGTGTGTGTGTGTGTGTGTGTGTGTGTGTGTGTGTGTGTGTGTGTGTGTGTGTGTGTGTGTGTGTGTGTGTATGTGTGCATGACCTGTTTTATAGTAGACCATAATATCATACCGTGTCTATACTTATTATAAAACAAAGTCGCTTTTTTCCCTCATGTCCCTTTGTTCCCTTTAATCTTTAAAACTACGCAACGGATTTTGATGATTCTTTCAGTGTTAGATAGCCCATTTATCGAGGAAGGTTATAGGCTATATTTTATCACGCTAAGACTAATAGGAGCTGAGAAATAAAGGAATATGGGGAAAAAACGGGGAAAATTATTTGAAAGGGCTAACTTTAACGCGCTAATCTCAGGAACTACTGGTTTGATTTGAAAAATTATTTCAGTGTTAGATAGCGCCTTTAATTGAGGAAGTCTATAGGCAATATTTTATCACGCTAAGACTAATAGGAGAATGTGAAAAAAACGGGGGAAATTATTTGAAACGGCCTATCTCGCGAACTACTGAAGCAATTTTTATGTTATTTGGCACAGATAAGAAGTAGACCACGTGAAGGATCATAGGCTATCCATTTTAATCATTTTTTCAATGGCTATATATTTTATACCCGTGCGACGCCGGGGCGGGTCGCTAGTATATTATATTATGGTAAGGACGTTCATTATAAACCGAGTTACAAAACGTGGCCAGAAAAATGAGGTCACTTTGGTGTTGATTTAGTATTTTGATATTTGAAGTGACTTTTGCAATAATGGCGTAAGTTTTCAAGTGTCTTGGGCAATTTCAGGGCGGTGGCAGGTCGGGCTTGTCGCAGCGCCACGCGTCATAGTTGCTGGGCGACTCGATGAGGTGCGGGTCACATTGTTCTATCAGAGAAGTTGATTCCTAGGCAGATGAGGGACCTCCGTAGTTTGGTTGCGTTCTGTCAAACCCAGCCGAATAATCTATAAATAACATTGAATTGGCAGGATCCTACCAAATGATGTTGGTCTGTCAACTACCAAGGAATCAATTTCCTCGGATATACAGTGTTGTATACTCACTGCTTGGGGCACTCGCTGCAGGTCTCCATGTACCGCGTGTCGGTGATGTTGTGGTCGGGCGGCTTGAAGGCGAGCGCGCACTTGTTGGACAAGTTGCAGGGCGGCGGCGGCAGGTCGCGCTTGTCGCAGCGCCACGGGTCATAGTTGTTGAGTGATTTCGCGGAGCGCGGGTCCGTCATCCACGTTAGTTCCTGCGTTATGGTCACGAACCATACGTCCTTCCTGGAAGTTTTGTGGGTTTTGTAGACATACATGAATAATACATTAACGGGAGCGTGTAAATTCATCCTCAAGTATAAATGAGTAAATATTTATATTAGAGACAATATGAATACGAAGACAGTTGTCTGTAAAACTTGTCGGCTCTGGATCATCTGGAGACTGGATGAGCGCATTTAAACCCAGGCTAGAATTAAATATTAGTCCGCTACTACATCCCTTTAAATCATAATAATTATAGCAGAAAAGTATTATAGTCGTATAATACTTTTCTGCTATAATTATTAGCCCACGTTAGTTTGTAAATTACATCATAATTTATTATAATGAACGTACTATTAAGACTCATTAACACGGGCTATAAAATATCCCCCACAATAATTGTACGTACTTACAGGTACGTACAGTCGTACAATCGCCTCTATAAAAATTAATCCTTTCATATCAAACTACAAAATGTAAAAGTAAAGTAATCATTCTACAAAATATTCAAAGAAGAACTTTTCCTAATAATTTCGCAACTTGCTTGTTTAGTACAAGGTACAAGAAAATATTATGCGAGTTTTACGTAAGATACATAACAAAAGAGCGTAACATGGCTTACATCCACGTCTTTACTTATTCAGAGAACTGAGAGCAAATATTTTACTTCTTACGTTTGTCAAACGGTTTATTTGTTTGTGAATTATAATATACACCAGACGAGGCGTAGCTTTTAGATTCTAGCTCTAATTTAATGTGTACAAAAAAAGGCTAGGTCATGTAGTGAATTCAAGTGGAAAAACAAATTATTTTCTCTTGTAGTCTGATATAATCTCATCTCCGTAGGATCTCGCTTGTCAAATTATTTTCATTGTAGGTAGTTTTTTCTAGAGCATTACCAACAGTTGCCTAGGGTCCATGAATATTTATATCGAAAAGAATATTTTTTCTCGACTCTGGTGAAATAATTTACATGATAATTAAGGGATTAAAAGAAGGCGTTTCACTTGAATAATTAATGACGGCCAAATTATAATTCATAAATTAAAACGCGAAGAAAACTCCTTACATCCCTTTTAAGCACTGTGCGCACGGGTACGAGTTTTGCATTATTAAACTCCATAAGGCTAATGAGCGCACAAATATAATATTTATGTATAATTTCATACATTTAACATACAATTTTCGTTAATTATTACATTTAAATTAAAATATGCGTGAAATTTTAAAACTCAAGTAAACTACAATTAGGTTATAGGAATATCTGGTGTAATTTGTGGCTTAGATCAATTATTAATATATTATATCTACTCTCGAGTTCTAGTTGAGCTTAACTATTCATCATATTGTGCAAAGTAAAATTAAAACGACTTGACTTTAGTAGCTTAATACTAGCTTTTATTGTGGCCGTCCAAACATTGGCGCGGTAATGTACGAACGAAAATGATGTATTGCGTCGTCGTAGTGTATGTGTCGCAGTCATCTGGTTCAATCTGCGATTCGATTGAATGACTAGCGCATTCATTGAATGACACCATTCAATTGAATGACTCGGCCGAACGTTGATTAAGCGATCGTCCCTCAACGCTCAACTAGTTAGCGATTTGTAGCATAGCGTTTTGAAGATAGCGGACATGAAATCAGTCAGGTAATTGAACGTACATATTTCATTTTCTTCCTACTACGGCGCTACTCGTCACTAAAACAAATATGGCGTCAAACATCTCGCACAGCTGATAGCACTGGGTTGATATATTATAGATGATATTTACATTAAAGTGCTTTATTTGTAACAAAATAATTATGAAATCGTGGATTTGCCTAAAACTACCCCGTCAACGGCTACTTGAAAATAAATATAGCACCCCATTTAACGACTTCGCTATATGACTTTTAGTCAAGACGTTAAACGTTACAGTCAACGTCTTGACGAGTTGTCCTTTAGTCATTCAATTGAATGGTGTCATTCAATGAATGCGCAAGTCATTCGATCGAATCGCAGATTAAACCAGATGACTGCGACATATGCGAGGCAGATATGGCCATATATTGCGTTATTCCTTGCAAAATTTCTTTCGATCTTGCTCTCATAGTTGGTTTTCATCATCTTGCAAAAGTCGAATCCATACTAATATAAAAAATGAAAATGTGTCTGTCTATCTGTCTGTTACCTCTTCACGCCCAATCCACAGAACCGATTTTGCTGTAATCTGGTATGGAGATCCCGAGAATAGGATGCTTTTTACCCCGGAAAATGTTCCCGCGAGATAATCTAATTTTCGCACAATGGAGGGCATCATCTATACTCTGACCGCTTAAAGCGCGACTCTCGTAGCATACTAAATGTACGCTACGAGAGTAGCGCTTTAAGCGGTCAGAGTATAGTCACCCATAAATCCCATTAGTCAGTTACTTACAAGGTAGCAGCCCAGTTGAGGAACTTGTGTAGGCCGCGCTCCAGCGCCTTGATCTGGAACCAGTTGGTGTGGAAGGGCATCATGTATGGCGCGCGGTTCTGCTCGTAGTACCGGTTGAAATCCTCCTGAAGCCATTCTAGTACCTGGGCAAGTAAAAGTTTGCGTTTGTACTGTCAGAGAAGTTGATTCATAGGCAGATGGGATCTACGTAGTTTGGTCGCGGTCTGTCAAACCCAGCCGAGATCGGGAACTACATTGAACTTATATAATCCGACCAAATGAAGTAGGTTTGTCAAGTGCCTTTAAATCAATTTCTTCGATGGTACTATGTTAGTACATTTATTAAGGTTAAACCTACTGTAATACTTTTGGACAATTTGGGATTAATAAGGTTATCGAAAGATTTACAATTAATGCTTTTAAAAGCAGGTGTATCATGTTGAGAAAAAAGCCCAGTCATCGGGGATTCACCTTTTGCTATTTGTCTCTTTTACTCTAGAAACTTTATCTGCTGAAGTATGCCATAGAGAGCGATATTTTCACAATTAAATTAAAGAACAAGAACCCTTGGTCAATGAGCCAAGGTGATAAAGATTTACACAGAGCTGTAATAAATGATGAATTTCTTTAATCTTATCACTACGGATAAGAACTATGCTGAATCTAGAATGTAAAATATCTTTTCATCAAATTAAAGAAGGCTTTCAGCAATTATCACAATTGATCGCCAATTAAATTTTATTGTAAGAAATAAAAGTTTGAGTGGAAGTAAGATAAATATTAAATACTCAATTTTAATTGCCTAGCAGATTTTCTTAATTGATCATTTGAGTATTCCGGGAGATTCAATACTTAAGCTACTTAGAATTGAATAAGTGTAAATCTTGAATCCTCATATTTTTTAATTGTTTTGCAACAGGTATTAACTTGTTGATATAATAAATTGAGTTCAACGTCTACTTTTGGTATATTCTCCAATTTTTTATATAAATTTAAGGACGGCGACGAAAATCACTACCGCATTTTATTATTCAGATCTTAAAAATTTTAATGACCAAACTCCAAAATTACAAAACTTTTCCGCCCTGTACAATTAATTTATGGTAAAATAACTACACACAGCCTGTTGAGACATAACAAGTGCGGCAAAACTCCGTTTCAAATATTAAATTTACAGCTTAATATCGTACCTAGGATTGAGTGCTTTTTTACCTTTTTTAGGCTTCACAGTTGCGAGCTACGCTTAAGGCTTACCAGACTTGAAGTTATTAAACTGTTTGTACAACTCGGTCGGTAGTTTTAACTTTTAAGTTAGCACATATGGCTTCATATCGACGTTTATCGAATCGAATGTATGTACAATTTTGTAGAGCCTTTACCACATTTGAAAAAGTTCTAGAAATTAGAAATTAGAAACTAAGGTTTGTATTTAATTAATAATATCCTTTTAATATGAGATTCGAATACTTTCTGGTTATTACGTACACCGCTAAACTAAATAACAAATAGGAAATAACACACATAAAATAATATTATCTAAAACTTTACACTGGTAACGAACTTGTGACTTCTTTGTTATGTAGGTGACAAAAACATGAAGGAAAGTGATGGAAAGTCTATTTAGTTTTCCACGTTCATTTGCAAAATTTTGAAAAAAGAGAGAACCCTACCAATCCGGGTAGGTAAGTTAAAAATCCATATCCATACCAATATTATAAATGCGAAAGTGTGTCCGTCTGTCTGTCTGTTACCTCTTCACGCCTAAACCGTTGAACCGATTATGAAAGGTACGGATATACTTTGAGTCCCGGGAAAGGACATAGAATACTTTTTATGCCGGAATACTGTACGGTTCCCACGCGATGAACAAATGTTGACGCAACGCAGTTATATATAGATAATATAGAGAGGATATTATGTAGTGAAGTATATACTTACGTCATTGGAGTCATGGTTGTGCAGCACGCACTGGTCGAGGTATGGGCAGTGGCCGCCCTCGTACGATTCCACATAGTGAGCGTTGAACGGCACCTCCCACAAACCTGAGATGCATTTTTTATTTCTTGATTATCACGTTTTACATAATATCATCTATACTTATTATAAAACAAAGTCGCTTTTTCTTCCCTCATGTCCCTTTGTTCCCTTTAATCTTTGAAACTATGCAACGGATTTTGATGATTATTTCAGTGTTAGATAGCCTATTTATCGAGGAAGGCTATAGGCTATATTTATCACGCTAAGACTAATAGGAGAATGTGGAAAAAACGGGGGAAATTATTTGAAAGGGTTTATCTCGCGAACTACTGGAGCAATTTTTATGTTATTTCATATTTGGCACAGATAAGAAGTAGACCACATGAAGGATCGTGATAAGCTATCGATTTTAATCATTTTTTCAGTGGCTATATTATATTTTATACCCGTGCGACGCCGGGTCGGGTCGCTAGTAATCACATAATTTATAATTATTTTTACGGAACCGTACGCGCTGCACGCACCGAACACACCGTATAACCTAAGGTGCGGACGAATGTGCGAGGTTTCACATCATTTTATACAACGAATTCTAAAATGCGATGCGCGCCGATAAATGTACCTTTAGGGCTCCATTCCACCGCGGCGCACGAAGAGACTACGCACGTGCGTCAAGCTTCGCTTTGTAAGAAAATATTATACTTGTGACTGTGTCCACTGCAACCCGCGGACACGGTACGCACGAATTGTGTCAAGTCAAAGAAATAAATCCGTCTACGTCCACGCGTGAGCCGCAGTGGAATGGAGCCTTTATACCAAGCATAGTATCGGCCGAACATAACTTTAAGATTGCTCAGAGAAACTGCGAATGACAATCGGCGTATGCGTACAATAGCAACTAATGGCGCGCCATCTGATCACTGATATACCCAACAACGCGTCCCATGCATTGTTTTATTTATGGCAATAGTAACTAGTTCCACTGTAATGTTTTAATTCCCTGTTTCTTTTTGAAAGTTTCTTTTTGTTAGTACCAAAGTTGTAGGTTACGCGCTCAATCTGGCATCAGTTCAGTCCATTAATCTTGATTGACTCTAGATTGATGGCTAAAAAGTACATAATAAAAAATTATCAGTCCACCAATCCGCGGATTAGACGTTCAGTTTCGCGTCAATCTTTACCAGATTGATGTATCAGATTGATGAGAAACTGAGCGTGTTACCTACGTCTAAGGACCCATATTATAAACCTCTTAAGTAAAGAAAAGAGCACAATGGATTTACGCTTTCTCTACATTTTACGTGAGCCAAATGACGATAAAGGTCAAAACAGTAGCAAAATGTGATAAAAACTTTTTCTCACAAATGTGTTCCTAAGGCAACTAAGTTATTTCATTATATTTAAGTGGTTCCGTTATAAGTTGGAACTAATATTGAAAACTTTGCCGAACTAAAACAAGATGTTGCGTAGAATTTTCACCATGAGGCGATATATTACTTTGCAGAGTTCGGATCTTGAAAGTCGGACCACCATTTTGTATGGATATTAATGTTTGCTTAGTTAAATAATGCAGCCTTTGTTAATAATTATTATTAGTTACTACAATATTTAAGGAATTTATATAATAACCCTTTTATGAACATCTAAATCATACATAATAACATAATATGTTAAATAACAAAAAATAAAATTGTAAAAGTTTTCAAAATACTTACTAAAATTTATATAGGTATTTTATTTTTCATTCACTAAGTCCAGAAATAGATTTCTTTAATTGAAAATTTTTAATACAAATAGGCCTCGTATTTTTAAAACTAATGAATAAAATTAATGAAACTAAACATATAAGCTACTTGAAACCAGACTACAAGTTATAAGGCTACTCGAGGAGGAAAGTTGTTAAAGTATAGTTAAGTCACTTTGGTTTAATAAAGCTAGTTCCAAAGGCGATATCTAGTTCTAAAGCCAAAGACAACT
This sequence comes from Lysandra bellargus, assembly GCA_905333045.1. Classification (NCBI taxonomy): domain Eukaryota; kingdom Metazoa; phylum Arthropoda; class Insecta; order Lepidoptera; family Lycaenidae; genus Lysandra; species Lysandra bellargus. The sequence continues at coordinate 9,454,891 of HG995326.1, forward strand.
AAGTTGGCCAAACAAGCGAAAGGTGGCACGGATTAGGTGTTGAATTTTTAAAGTCGTGAACTTATTGGTTGTATTGGTCAGAGAACTTTGGCACACTTTGCTATTAGTTTATCTATACATAGTACATAATTACTTGAAGCTAGGATTTTAAAATTTTTGATTGATCATATCCGACATGGGTTTTTTTAAGTAAAAAGTTATTAAATATCGTCAAGTAAATTTAGTGTAAAAACAGCGCAAAGGTCATCATCAACATCATTAATTAGATTTTAAGTACTTAATGTGTGCTCAATATTGTAGGTACCTATTGCGTAACGCAAATAATAACACTATTTCGGAAGTGCATTTTTTCCTTTGTACTTTGTATACTGTACTATCATATTCATGAATAAGTTACAAAGTATTTACGTCGCTTACATCTTCTATGCTCGTGACTTCACATGTCCAAGTTACCCTACAAAGTTCAAGCTACGTACGATCGCTATGTTTACCACTTTCAGACCTTATAACTGTGGTATAAAGTTCAAGATAGACACTAAGTCGATGCGTACTTGGAAATGATTTGGTGGGACGTAGACAACCGATTTTCGATTTTATTACTGTAGCGTAAGGTTTACTTGCCTGGGAAGGATTTAGTCGGACAGGTGCCCGATTTGCACTCGTGCGGGATCTTGTAGTCGAGGGTGTAGGGCCACACGGGGATGGGCAGCGGTGGCACGCCCACAGAGCTGTCGTAGATGTACCCGAAGTCTTCCAACACCTGTTAGTGCAATTGAATCTGTGTAGTTAACTCGTCTAGAATCTATGTAGAGAGATCTTTTGAATCTTGTTAGCCATATCAAGAGATATCGTAGTATTGTGTCGCGTCCACCGGATCGAAATGGGAGCGTACGGAGCGGACGGATTTTGTGCTTTGTATTTATTTCTGTGGTAGTGCGTGCGCTAGAACGTCATTTCTGGGCCTGACAAATAAGGGTCAATTCAGACCGCAACGCGACGAGGCGGGGCGAGGCGTGGCGCGGCATAAATTTGTATGGACTTGACAGATTTCAATTGCGTGAGACGTCTTGCAAATCTGTCAAATCCATATAATTTTGAAATGCTTCTACGCGTCGCGTTGTGGTCTGAATCAATCCTTATAAATGACGGCGCTCCCGCCGTACCGTACGCTCCGATTCCGACCCGGTGGACGCGTAGCTTTAAAAGATATTCTAGTAGTCACTGATTTTTAAAAACAAGTTGGTAACAATAATTGTACTTTTTATTTAGCGATGCTATAAGATTAGATTGCTTGTGATACAGTCGTTAGATCCTAAAACTCAGCTAAAACATAAACAAAAATTATAATTTTATTAAGAAGTGTAGCTTCATAAATCATTAGCAGTAGTAGACGAATCATAGCCATAATTCGACGACCTCCGTGGCGCAGTGGTGAGCGCGTTGGTAGCTCAAGCCGGAGGTCGCGGGTTCGAGTCCCGCCGACGGAACAAAAAGTTTATAAAGTTCCTGGGTCATGGATGTGTATTAAATATGTGTATCAGATAATAAAAATCTTAAATATATGTATAGTATAAAAGTATTAAATATATTTCCGTTGTCTGGTACCTGTAACACAAGTCCTTCAGGTACTTACCACGGGGCCAGACTGACGTGGTGTGAAGCGTCCATAGATATTATATTATTATTATATATATAGCCGAGCAGTTAAGTATTGTTTTCACAAAGCCAGTACTGGCTGCCAATAAGACTGGCAGCCAGTATTGGCTTGGTATATGCCGCGTGTGAACAGTTTGGCCCGGCTTGAAAAACTGTTCACACGCGGCATATATACCAATCAAGTACTGGCTGCCAGTCTTATTGGCAGCCAGTACTGGCTCTGTGAAAACTATACTTTACTTTTCATTTACGCATGTATTGGGTTATAGTCAAACGAATTTTATGTGCGGATTTAAGTGACTTAAAAATAACAACTTATTTGTATAATCAAAGGCAAAAACATCCATATTTCAAAGCGGATTAAAACTTTGTCACAAAAAATATGAAAGTTATTTTCAACTTTGCAACTCAATGCAAAGTGCAATCAAGCCACTACGCGGCGAACTGTGAAGGTATTTCCACCACCGCAGAAATAATCGCTTCTCCCCCAAATTCAATAACATAAAACTGGGAGAGCACAGTCTGACAATAAGCTGATTTGCACACGCTCTTAGAACTTTATCCGAGCTAAGTAAATCGAAGCGAACAAATGGCTGAATATTCAACATTGAAGTTACTCTGTAGTCAGTAGTTTGACAGGGCGCAGTTGCATTTTTAGATAGCTTTTACAGCACCACTATATATTTGTGATGCTCACGGAAGAAGAATATACTTGAAAGGAATACTGAATTTGAAACCGCGAATATTTGTTACCTACACAAAACATCTGAGGCAAAAACCCACGAGTGTATTATTATTTTTAACAAAAAATTAAAACGGACTTCCAAGGTAAAACAATAATAACATCCTTATAATATGAACTAAAAAGTATTAAATAATAATTATTCCTATCTAATAGTGCCTTTTTCCGAATTCGGCTAAAACTCAACTATTTCTGTACTCAATCTTCATCATTTTGAAGTCGGTACCAGATGAATCTTCTGTTCTCTGACAGAATATTTGAAACTTTTGGAACTGGCACCGACTTCAAAATTATGAAAATTGAGTACAGAAATAGTTGAGTTTTAGCCGAATTCGGAAAAAGGCACTATTAGATAGGAATAATTATTTAATACTTTTTAGTTCATATTATAAGGATGTTATTATTGTTTTATTGGAAGTCGGTTTTATTTTTTTTGTTAAAAATAATAATTTCACACTTTTTAGTTACCTAGTAAGCAAACGCGTACTATACGTAGAATAATACACCTGTATATTATTCTACGTATCTTATTACAGTCACACTTACAAAATATTATAATATCAGCTGCAGCCTGCAGATAATTTTAAACAATACATTTAAAAAAATCGAAGTGAACACGTGTGACGTGCTAAGTAGCCGGTCACCGGACTAGTTTCAATAGGCTGGCACTCGCTCGACTTGTCGCACACGCAGCGCACATAGTACCTCCGTGAGTAATTTGTATTCTGTGCATAGTACCCGGCCCGCACCCGCGCGGCGCCGCCGCGCCGCGCCGCTTGCTTGACAGCCCTGGCAGAAAGCGATGCGATGCGTTATACTATGAACGCTAAACACAATGCAAAAGGTTGAAATTAGGTCGTTTTCCAGAATATCTCGGCGAAGTGAAACAGAATGTTACATTATCGAAGCAACTTTAACTTCTCAGGAGTAATGTCAAATGTGTGCCTTATGCTCTGGAGATAAGGTTGAATTTGGTGACATTGGTGACCCTGACGTGGTAGTGATGATGATGATGATGATGATGATGATGATGACGATGAATGTAATTTGCATAGTAGCATACGCTTTCAGTTCTTAAAACAGCACCTAAACTCCCAAACTTGTATCTATAAGGAATCCGCAGTTCTCTTAGTAGCTTCGGAACCATAGTATACCTCGGTGCAAAATCTTGCGTTTTGGTAGCATATGCTTAGGATGCTTCTCATAAAACCAAAATCACCATATGCTTCCATATAAATTTCGAGGAGTTCCCTCGATTACCTACTCATGGATCCCATCATCAGGTCACTACTTTTGTGAACATGGTACCAAATTGGAGTGAAACCTAATACAACAAAATAAAAATTTCGAAAATCGGTTCACAAGCGGCGGAGTAATCGTTGAACATACAAAAATAAAAAAAATATCCACAGCCGAACATATTATAACCTCCTCGTATTTATGTCTTTATAAATAACTATTGCTGCGGATAAGACTTAAAATCTATATCTTAGGTCATAACAGCCTTTTAACATGACCTCTATCCTTGTTTAGAGACTTCACATTTTATGTAATGTAAGTATACAGCTGAGATCGGGGCACGCCGGCACGGTTCCAAGTCGAGCGCGAAACAAGCACCGCCGTACCATCGTTTACACTGTAAAAACTATCCAGTAAAGTTTACAGGATAGTTATTTTGTGATTATCCTTCTCCATTATCCAGAAAAACAAAAAGAGTTATGCAAGATGTAACAAAACTAAGTGATAATAGTTAAGGATGTGTATGAGTATATCGAGTTCACTGTCAAAGTAGCAGCGCTAAAAGAGTTACTTTAGAGTTCCGTACCCAAAGGGCACGTCTTATAAACTGCATCTAAAATTATTAATTTTGATTTTGCCTAGCATTTAAAAATTGAATCACGGAATTTCATTACAATACAAACAAAGCAAATATCCCTATTCCCTGATTGTACATATGAATGCTACATTGAAATCTGCCATACATAAAATAGACCGAATCATAGTCGAACACATAAATTGCTATGCTAAATGCACAGGTACGAGTAAACACGTCAATATTAGCTAATTAAATATTGACTACTATTTGGGCACAAAAAGGGTCATGTTACCGGTAACATAGGTTGAAGTTACTGTACATGCTTGCACATAGAACTACAAATTCGCAACGCAGAAAGCTGCGACGCGACTGCAATTTCACGAGGCAAGGCAATAAAACGTTTATTATTCAGCAAGGCAGAACATTTATGTAAAATGCTAAATTTTTTTGATCGCAATATCTTTTGGAGACAAAGTACTACTGATAAGGGACGTTATAGGCGCTGCATTCTTTTGTACGCTAAGTATGGTGATCATAGAAAGGGTTTCTGTCTACGGAAGAATAGATAATAATGACAGATTGACAAAAAAATCCTGTCATTTTGACCCAGAAATTTTTCAGTACTTTTTCGCATTTCTTGTTATTTAAATTCTGTTGTTATTTAAATTGAGATAACAAGAAGAAGCCAAAGATACTTAGAGATACCCCGGATCGTTTGTCGGTTTGTACGATGGCAACGTTTTTGTAGTTTAGTGTGAAAATCGTACAGAGTGGCTAATGAATGACACAGACATATCGCATACAACTCTAATTACTGCTAAATAATTCAGGACCCCGTTATCGCTGTAATGTTACTCTGTGTTTTATAATTTAAATTGCTAACTTAATATTGACATGTGTTAATGGGAAAGTTATTTAACGTTTCTATGTACGTTTAGCCGAATTTAATTTAAATGCTTTTAAACTATTTCGGATTAGTATTTTAAACAGCTAAGTAACAAAAAGCGTTAGTTTATTAAAGTTACTTAACTTGAGGAAGTTGTCTATCAAATATTGTGAGAGTACTAAGTATGAATTAGAATCCTAAATGTTAAAGCAGCAGTTAATAATAATAATTATGTATAAAGTATTTTAGGGTTCCGTTCCCAAAGGGTAAAAACGGGACCCTATTACTAAGACTTCGTTGTCTGTCCGTCTGTCTGTCTCCAGACTGTACCTTAAGATACGCTACAGCTAGACTTCTGAAATTTTCACAGATTGACTTCAATGATTGAAAAACAAAATAATTTTACTTGAAATTTTCACAAAATTAATAATAATAATAATATCTATGGACGCTTCACACCACGTCAGTCTGGCCCCGTGGTAAGTACCTGAAGGACTAGTGTTACAGGTTACAGGTACACAACGGAAATATATTTAATACTTTTATACTATACATATATTTAAGATTTCTATACTTATTATAAAACAAAGTCGCTTTTTTTCCCTCATGTCCCTTTGTTCCCTTTAATCTTTAAAACTACGCAACAGACTTTGATGATTCTTTCAGTGTTAGATAGCCCATTTATCGAGGATGGTTATAGGTTATATTTTATCACGCTAAGACTAATAGGAGCGAAGAAATTGAGGAAAATGTGGAAAAAACGGGGAAAATTATTTGAAAGGGCTAACTTGAACGCGCTTATGTGGTCCGATTTGAAAAATTCTTTCAGTTTTAGATAGCCCATTTATTGAGGAAGGCTATAGGCTATATTTTATCACACTAAGACTAATAGGAGAATGTGGAAAAAACGGGGAAATTATTTGAAAGGGATCTCGCGAACTACTGGAGCAATTTTATGTTATTTGGCACAGATAATCGATTTTGATCATTTTTTCAGTGGCTATATTATGTATATTTTATACCCGTGCGACGCCGGGGCGGGTCGCTAGTTTATTATATGATACACATATTTAATATACATCCGTGACCCAGGAACTTCATAAACTTTTTGTTCCGTCGGCGGGACTCGAACCCGCCGCGACCTCCGGCTTAAGCTACCAATGCGCTCACCACTGCGCCACGGAGGTCGTCAATTCTCAATAATTATATATCGTGTACTTTAATAATCAATAATCAAATTAAAATAAAATAAATACTTATGGGACCGGCTCCCATACAATAAACAAAATGTTTGTCTATTTTGTCTCCAACCTTCGTGCGCCGACTTCGAGGCCGACTCGCACTTGGCCAACTTTTTTACTCTCTGAATTCAAACCCAATCAGTGTCTTTCGTTTTATGAATAAGAGATAAGAATCCTTGGATCGTAATAAAGCATAAAAAGAATTTCTTCTGAGAACTCACAAATAATTTTTAATTAATATAGCACCTTGAAATGCGTGTTGTCTGGCTGAGAAATGGCGCGTGCGTGTCTGATCTTACAATGGTGCAAAATGACTATCTATTATACAATATAATATTATTGTTTATGTACAAGGGAATATAAAGATAGCTTCGTAAGTCATAACAACTTCAAGGCACAGTTTGTGAGTTGCGACATATCCATGGGCAAAAATCGCCACATCCAATCCGTTTACACAAAATTTTATTCGTTAAGAAATTTAACTTTTTCCTTTATTTTCGGAGCTACTAACGCTCACTAGTACTTTACAACTAAAACGTCATTCATTAAAATTTTATCGTACACTGTAAAAAACCCAAATACATATTATATAACCTAACCTAACCTAACCTTCCATCCTTCACCGTGCTCAACCAAAAAAAAACGAACCTTAAACTGTGTGTTCCTGCCGGGTTTGAGGAAGGGCGCGCGCGTGCCCACGATCTCGGAGCGCGAGATGTTGGCGAACCTCCTCAGTATCTCCCGCATGCCGATCATCTCCCCCACCCACTCCTCGTAGCCTTTGTCCTGCAGTCCCTGCTGCTGCGAGATCGTCCCTGTCGCCATCTGAACGCAAAAGGTTAAATTCCGAATATTTTCCACCGAAACTTTCCACAAAAGAAATAGTTGGCTCAGTTGCTCTTTGCTGTCCCGGAGCGTGCGGGAAATATTGTAAATACATTCGCAACAAGGGCATAGATGCAAGAATTTTGAAAAAGGTTTTCTAATTTGGTCTCTATTAGCCCCACTCAAAGATTAAATCTTATCTTAAATTTATTTTAATGAAGAGTTTAATAAAAAATGTTTGAAATATAATTATAATACATAGTAATTCCTAACTTACTACATTAATTTAAATATTTATTAAATCCCACTGAGTAAGGTCGTACGATAAGCGCGTAAATAAAAAAAACTTAAATACACAAAACAAATAGTGCCCTTATCCCATATACCCAAGTTTCGTATACCCAAGTGTATACGAAAACTCAGTGATAAGGCTTTTGTGATTATAGACATTACTGCTGGTGCTGTTAATGTTTTAGGGTCCTTTGTCAGGTTTATACCAGCAGTAAAACTACATGGCACATAAAAAGCTGTTTCATCAATTTCATTATCGAGCACTCACCTCGTGTCCATCATGAGCGAGAGCCTGCACCATCGCATAGTTGCTGAAAAACAAAATGGATATGGCTTAGAACTTTTTTACACATTTATCATGGAAGCATCGAAATACATTTCATTCATCCTTGTAATTTGAGAGTGTGTCTGGCTGTCTGTCTGTCTGTCTCTGTTATCCTTTCACCGGATCCGCTAAACTGGTTTTGATGAAACTTACTATGGACATACTTTCGACTCGAGAGACCGACTAGTAAAGTAGAGAATAAGAACTCTCGTACGTTTGACCATTCAAAAAATCGATCCAGATAAGTTGTCGTAAGCACGTAGCGAGGGGGACCGAACGGAGTTATAGTATATCCGGCTAAAAGCACGCCTCGGTGTGAATTTCGAGAGCCATTTGTTTTTAGTTTTACTCAGTTACTCTTCTTTGGTATAGGTATTTCGATGGATAGGTAATACTAAAAATAGAACTGCACATGTACGTATAATGTCTATCTCGAATTAAAGTTGCATGAAGTTCCTATTAGAATTCGATGCCCTACTCTGAAAGTCCTGATACAGAATTTATTCGCAGTCGAATAAAGTCGTGAACGCTAAATAAGGCTGCACTGGATAATAGATATTGATTTTATCTAATCAGCGTCTATTTTAACTGTTACTACGAAATGAAGGGAGCTGGAACAGTTCGAGTCGGATCTACGATCGAGTTATATTATCGCGAATTAGGTCATAAAATCCTAGCGCATAGGAGCATTTTCTCTTTGAACCCGAGATAACAATTTTACTGCTGTTATACGTCGTGTTAGGGATTACATATTTTAATGGCGCCGAATGTACCGGCGATGAAGCTGGGAAATCTAATTTCGGTTTGCCCTTATACTTTTGCTTCGTGAATATTTAAAAATGCTTTTATACTTAGAAAAAGCTTCGCATATAATATGTAAATGGATTTCATTTTCGACAAAATCGGTATCGATGGGAGCTTATTGCGAATGTTCTACGTGTGGAGGGCCTTTTAGATGCATGCGAAAGGAGTCTAGATCATTTACATACTTAATATTTATTCATAAAATTGTCACAATGAACTACTGTCTAGTGTAGAATAAAAGTTTTTAAGGATAAAAATAAAGTGCCTCAAATAATGTAAATGGCTGTACTACATTAAATTAAATTAAACGACCGCACACAGCAGCAAAAACGGCTACCTAAATTTTTTGCTACAAAAAACCTTCATTTAAACACAGCACTTAGATGTTTTACTCGTATTTTAAAGGTTTTGTAGCTAGTTTAATTTGTTTACAGAGTGCTCGTATTTCCAAAGCACGATTTCATTAATTCTTACTGTTTCAATGGGATTGTGTGTCAAGCATTTAAACTGTCGACTTTAAATTGAAATTGCTACTTAACGCCGGCTGGAGTTTCTCCCGTGCATGGAGCTTTGCCGAGCAACCGCTACTTCGGTTTAAATATTTTCCAATTTTAATTGCCGTTGCTAAATTATTTTGTTTAAACTTAGATTAATATAGTAGTACAGCATCAGCACATTATAGGTCCCTTGACTTATCTTATCTAGCCAAGCCAAGCCAAGTTCCAGCATAACAGAATGGCGAGCAGCACCGTGTGTAATATTACACGAACCATTTGCAGGTACTTTTGACCCTCTCATAATTCCGAAACTATTTGACATAAACGTTTCAAATTTGGCACTTATGATGAGACTTGCAAGATAACTACATGCTCTAAATTTCATAAGCACAGCTCAAACGGTTATTAAGATATTAACGTCCGAAAATCTACATTTTTATCACTGACTGACTGACTGACTGACCTATAGATCAAAATTCTAACCCACTTCCAGATGACCTAGAAAGCTGAAATTTGGAATCCAGCTCGGCAATTGTGTGAAAGCGTGAGGAAAAATCAGAAAACAAAAAAAATCGGTCAAGTGCGAGTCGGACAGAGCCAAACTAGGCAAAAATTGTGTTTTTTGTATGGAGACCCCCCTTGAATATTTTATTTTACTTTTACTATAAATTATGAAAATAAAAATATAATTAAAGATTTTTTGAAATTTTCAAGTATCTACTGGCTGCCATTATTGATTTTCAGCAAAAAAGGCCAAAAAATTCACATTTATCGTATGGGAGCTCTCCGTAAATATTTATTTGTGAAGTGAAAAAACTTTACGAAATTAAAAGAAGGTGACTTTATGAAGTATGTCTGTCTGTCTGTTACCTCTTCAAGCCCAAATTGCTTGTACCGATTGTTCTTAAATTTGGTATGGAGATATAGTTTGAGTCCCGGGAATAGACATAGAATTCTTTTAATACGTCTGTCCGTCTGTCTGTCCGTCTGTCTGTCCGTCTGTCCGTCTGTCCGTCCGTCCGTCCGTCTGTCTGTCTGTTAGACAGCTATAATAATAGGCTTCTTTACTTCCGCACAATAAGCTGTATCCTATAGTTAATGGTTGGAAATACACTTGTGTTATACCGTATTATTCCAATGCCTCCTGATGGTAGCTGCTTTTTCCATTCGCTTGAATTTTCTTTGTTTTATTCGTCTGATACTCAACAAGGCTTGGGGGCTATTTCCCCACTTCCTGATTAGTTTCAGATAGGCTATCCACAATAATTGTGGATACTTCATCTATCAGATAAATTATTTATCTGATAGATGAAGTATCTGCTAGATAAGTTGTGGATAGCATATCCGATACTCGTCGGGAAGTGGTGAAATAACACCTTAAGGTTGCGATTGAATATAGTCGAACATTATGTATGTTTGAACTGGAAAGATTAAGATGTCTACTGTCTACCCTTGCTCGGAAAGTTTTCTTTACAAAAAGTAATGATATCCCACCAAAAACATAAAATATGTAAAAATTGAAAGCCAAGTTCCATACAAACATTATTCTTGTCTATATTATTTGTTCATAATGTTATTTGGTTCCTATACATACATATTTCGATTTTCCATGGAACTTGGCACTTATTTAGATCTCGATCCTTTTTACGGCTAAGTCCATAGACAAGAATAATGTTTGTATGGATCTTGGCTTTCAATTTTTACATATTTTATGTTTTTGGTGGGATATCTTTAAACGAGCAATTCTTGTATATATATATATATATATATATATATATAATTTAAATCTCGGAATCGGCTCCAACGATTTTCATGAAATTTAGTATATAGGGGGTTTCGGGGGCGATGAATCGATCTAGCTAGGAATCATTTTTAGAAAATGTCATTTTATTCGTGTTTTTGAATACCGAGCAAAGCTCGGTCAAATAGCTGGTTAAAAATAATATCTACCTACAGTGTGTTTGCACACGTGTTTAGTGTTACTGATATAGTTTTCTGTCTTTGTCCGAAACAAAAAAAAAAACAAACAAGGGCAAAACATTTTAGGAATTAGGACTGTAAAATACATATTATGTATACTATTTTACAATCGTAAAATATTTTGACCATGTTTTGGTATTGGAGGTATTTTTATTTATAAGAGGGCATACAGGAACAAAATATTTAATATTATATTATTATTACATAATATGAGAAGGCCGGATGTAGCAAAAGTTGGAAGAGGCAATGACACGTGATATAACAGTGATTTACATAATATATTTTGTAATATATTCAGATTTATTCGACTATCGGTATTTTTTAATATCGAGGGCTGTAGGTGAGCACTGAGCAGACGTAACAAAAGGTTACATGATTTTTTAAAATTTATTTACCCCCTCCAGATTTGGCCTAGAGTTGACTCGAGCAAATATTTATACGTAGCATTATAGCATCATATTTAAAATAATGATTATAAATTACTTAAAATATTTATAACTAGAAAAACCTAAAATCGTGTAAGCCCTAAAAATGTGTTAAACATCACATTTTATTTTATTTAATAATAAATATTTAGACGTGTAAGAGTATATTTACACAAACGCATAAAAGAGGCTCTCAACTGTCAAGTGTGATTTAAGAATACTTTAACAAGCATTAAAAATGGGCCATATAAACACATACAATGTATATAGAACGAAAGCCATTCGAGTACTCACCTATATTCATGAGATAAGAAGAAAGTTCCCCGGATGGGGCAGCCGTTCGGATTGCGTATTTTGCCATCAAAAACTTTCTTGTATAATTCGAAATTATTCAAATTAACCGCACCATCAAACGTAAGTACAATCATTTGGGGAGTCTGAAAAAGACATCAAAAAGTTAGCTTATATCGAAAGGCGTTAGAAAATAATTAAACATTCCAACTTTGTACGTAATGAGCATTCGCAGAAATAATTAGCGGATCTCTTGTTGGCCTGAATACTTGTCGTTCTGTGGTTAGTGACGTTATGGCTCGTAACGGCTGTCATCACCACTAGAATCTTTACTGGGAAGCACATTTCTCCTTTAATGATTAGGCTTTTCAGGCCTGATTAACCATGCTCACTATGTACTTGGATTGGGAAACTTACCGCGCGATTATTAGTCAATGTACTACTAAAGAAAATGATTAGTCGGCAGATGGAGGACGTAATCTGATTGGTTTATGTCAAGCCCAGTCGAGTAACATTTAGTTATCTTTAACCTGGCAAAAAACGTACCAAAATCCACAATGTGCCTATAAATCAATTTCACAGATAGATCTCAATATTCTTAAATGCGAGCCAATGTTGACAATCTGATTCAATTTGATATTCTGAATCAATGCGCTGTTTTATTTACCAAAATATAACCCAAAAAAAACGTTAAAAAAGCAAACAAATGCTACAGCTATTACTATTGTAATCAAAATATCACGAGCTGTAAACCTGCCGCCCTTAAACCTAATTTATAGTAATTGCAGTAAAGCACAAAGTATCAGACCATTTGCGCTCAGTCAAGGTTGATTTTCAAAATATGATGTTAGCTCAGTTATAAATATGAAATGAGAGAGAAATAGCATCATAATTCATAATATTAAGGACCTGTTTCACCACTTCCTGATAAGTGCCGAATAGGCTATCCACCTTAACTTAACTTGACAGATGAAGTATGGAGATTGGAGAATCTGTCAAAAAAGTTGTGAAAAGCCTATTCGGCACTTTATCAGAAAGTAATAATACAGGCCCTTATACTAATACTAGCTATACCGGCAAACGTTGTTTTGCCATAATATAAAGTATTTCGCCCAAATTATTTTATTGAAGTGACTAAATAAGTATGTCGCCATGGCAACGTCGATCGCTATCCCGTCGCACAAACAATGGTCGCCGTCAGTCTCAGGTAGCAATAATTTACTATTATTTATTGAACAAATGCATTTGTCAATGTACAAAGTACCCAGTAGCCGATTCTCAGACCTACTGAATATGCATATAAAATATGGTAAAAATCAGTAAAGCCGTTTCGGAGGAGTTCGTGGACTAACATTGTGACACGAGATTTTTATATATAAGACTAGCTGTTGCCCGCGACTTACGTTAGCATCCCCTCACATCCCAAGTATTATTTATTGTACAAAAATATTCAATGTACAGAATTAACTTTCCAACGATTTTATTATATAAAGATATTCCGCGCGGCTTCGCTTGCGTAATTTAGGAATTTCACACAGCCGTACATTTTTCCGCAAAAAAAAAGGCAATGTCCCTTCACGTGGTCTATTCTTCATGTTTGCCGCATAACATAAAAATTGCTCCAGTAGTTCTTAAGATAATAAGCAATCCATACTAATATTGTAAATGCGAAAGTGTGTCTCTGTCTGTATGTCTGTTCCATCTTTACGTTCAAACCGCTGATCCGATTTTGCTGAAATTGGGTATGGAGATACTTTGAGTCCCGAGAAAAGACATAGGTTACTTTTTATCCCGGAAAATTTGACGGTTCCCGCGCGATAAACGAATTTTGGCGCAACGGAGTTGCGGGCGTCATCTAGTTTCATATAATTTCCCCGTTTTTTCCACATTTTCCTCTATTTCTTCGCTCCTATTAGTCTTAGCGTGATAAAATATAGCCTATAACCTTCCTAGATAAATGGGCTATCTAACATTGAAAGAATTTTTCAAATTGGACCAGTAGTTCCTGAGATTAGCGCGTTCAAATAAGCCCTTTCATATAATTCCCCCCATTTTTTCACATTTTCCTCTATTTCTTCGCTCCTATTAGTCTTAGCATGATAAAATATAGCCTATAGCCTTTCTCGATAAATGGGCTATCTAACACTGAAAGTATCATCAAAATCCGTTGCGTAGTTTTAAAGATTAAAGTGAACAAAGGGACATGAGGGAAAAAAGCGCCTTTGTAGCTTTTTGATAGCCTTCCTCGATAAATGGGCTATCCAACAGTAAAATAATTTTTCAAATCGGACTTGTAGTTCCTGAGATTAGCGCGTTCAAACAAATAAACATACTCTGCAGAATTATAATATTAGTATAGATGTACAAAAATTTAACCTCTACAATTTTATTATATCTATAGACATTGATAGATAGATACCTATAGATAGAGAAACAAACAATAACTAAAAAAACGTTAAAGGTTCGGAAGCCTATCCCAAAATTGATGGAGAGCGGCGGTGAGGGGGGAGGGGGGAGGAGGGGTAAACACCCTCTGTACCGAATCCACACTGAGAAACCCACCTTCAAAACCTTTGAAATTTTCGGGATTCTAAGGCTACATCAAGTTTTATTCTCGGCAATTTGCATAGCGTGTTTTGTGACGGTCGCCGGCTGCTGCTGCAGCACAGTCACAGTTCTAACCTAACCAACTTTTGGACTTTCTGGATTGTGTTTTTGTTTTGGCGGGGGGCTGCGCCCCCCTTTCGTGGCGGCTGCTGTATCCGTGGTTAAGTAGGCCTTCTGTTAAGCCTTTTCATTAATAATAAAATGAAATAAAAATGATGCGCTTGATACGGCGCCGGCAGTCATTTCGGCAACCTGCTGGGGTAGCTAAATTTACGTTAAATACTCCGTTAACCTACAAAATATATTTTAACGTATATTATCAGATAATTTTAAACTGATAAATTGAACACAAAAACTCAAAACCTATAAGTACTTAAATAATACCTAATAATTACACAAAAAATATATTTTTTAAATTGACAAAGGAATTAAAATAATATCTACACTCAGAATAAAATAACACAAACTAAAATAAGAAAGCTATCACCAGCTATCGCCAATCACAAAATAAAATTTGAAGATTTCAAAATGAGTTTCACTGTCATGCATAAAATTTGAATTTCGAATTTAGAATGCTATTTTTTTCAGCCAGTCAGGTCAGTCAAGAGTCAAGACATAATTTACTCATCTATACATATAATAATTGTGGAAATGAAAATTCTGTACATTATAAATATTCAAAAAAATAATAAGCGGGGGTGTCACTACATCGCTATAGAAGCCAAAAATGTGGTTAGTTTTTGTTAAACATTAATTCCATATCCATTTTCTTGTTTCGTACTTTTTAGAGCGCGTTTTAGTAGTCGGGTTATGGTTTTTTAAACTTTATTTACTATTATTTATTCAACAAATGCACTTATCTGCTACTAGGTACTTTTTATCAATATATACCCAGTAGCCGATTTTCAGACCCACTGAATGTGCATATAAAATTTGGTTAAAATCAGTAAAGCCGTTTCGGAGGAGTACGCGGCCTAACATTGTGACACGAAAATTTTATATATCAGACTAAGTCCCGTAAGGACGTAGAATACTTTTTATCAGGGAAAAATATGCAGCTCCTGAGCGATAAGCGAATTTTTGAACAAGGGAGTTGTAGCCAACAACTAATACTTAAATAACAATTAACTTTAACATTGATGCAAGTTATATTTATTTCTGTAAAATAGATTTCACACTTCCACAAATTCCCTTAGATATTTGTCTTACTATCAGTATGAAATAGAGGTTCAGAATAAGTAAAATAAAAGTAACGAATAGTATTATGAAGATACATACACTGTACACACAACATCATCTTTAATATTAATAGATGAAATTAAGTATTTCATTCACATTTGATTTTCACCTCCCACAAATAGCTATCAGACTTTAATTACTGTATGAATATTAACATTTGAAAGGTCAAACAAAACTGTATTTATGTAACAATGTAATTAAACATCTAAAAACATCTTTTCTTGGGTACACCACCGCTTCTGTGATTAACCGCCCCACTTAGAAAAGGATTACCTACTCAAAGCTTACTTGTTAAATTAAAGTTAATTTCCCAACAATTTGACAGAAAATGTAAAGAAATTCTATTAAAATCTGGATTCAATTAAAGTTAATGTAGTCGTTTAACGTCTCCGAGCGTGAACAGATAAAACCTAACTCCAAAGTAATGCGATTAAGCTTAGGTATCATATTCTCGTATATGGCTTGTGGCGTTTATATCGAAATATAGATTTGAGAGCATTGAAACTGTTGATTAAGCACTCACACGAGCGGAAGAAAATACGTATCAGCTGCAATTCAATTAACTGGCTGCCTTGGCTGAGTCTAGGTACATACTCCGCGACACAAGCAGAACTTGCTAAGTTTACGTTTTTGTAGGGAACGCATTCTCTTTCTCGCGAGATCTCATTTTCGCGAGATCTCGGTCTTTTTTCGACCGTTAAAATGATTTTGATTTTAATAAACCAGCGAGATCTTGCTGAAGCTCAGGGGCATCACACACAGAGCAGGTATTGTAAAGATGTATATTATTATAGCACGATACATCTCGATACTTCAGCTGTAATGTATATTTTTACATCTTCGTATCTTAAGATACAGAGCTATATGAAAATATACATTTATAATTTGATACAATAATATCTCAATACATTTCCGTGTAAAATATACATCTCTTCTCTTCATAGGATGTTCAAAAATTTCTGTGATTATATAATGTATGATAGACAGAGACACACAGTGTTACCACCTCACCACAGCACTTCACAGCAGGCACTGCAGGCAGTCTGTTCCCCAGAGCCTAAATTTTCAATCAAATATCTTCAATCCACATCATTCTGTTTGAGCACATATTGTAACAATTGCGCACATCAACATCACAATCCGAATCATCTTCTGATGAACTATCTAGTAAATCTAATCACAAGTTACTCGAAGGGTCCATAGTATTACGACATTAAAGATAACAACAGCCTGTATAACACCTCAGCAGCTGAAATATGCGTCAAGCGGGGCGGCTACCATTGAAATGTAGGAAAAGATACATTACATTACCTGTTGTGTGTGTGATATTACATATAATTTAAAGCTATATATCCCGGGATGTAATATATATTAATATCTTTGAGTATTAATAACTGTTATTAATACTCTTTGCCTGTGTTTGTCTTCAATCTCGCGAAATTTGCATTCCCTACGTTTTTGTCACTTCCTATGGCAAGAATTCTCTCGTTTCTAAACAATGTCACACAAATTTTAATTAACGTCCTCACAAATACACAAAAACTTGCACTTCCATCTTCATGACTGTCTGCTGCTGATTATTTATCTCATGAACTTATTTTTATGTGGACGATGCTACGAGCCATATTGTCGTATGATAGGCAGAACTCTCAAGATTTTCAGACTTATAATAATATAGGTGTGTTAGTTGCTATGCGTTAAAAGCAGCGATTCCCGAAGATGCGGATTAAGTCAACAACCATTATACTCGATCTAAACCTCGTTTCTTGAGTTTTATGAATATCTGTAATTTGCTGGTATTCATTTCTTGTAAATATTTGTCATTTTTGAAGTGAAAACTTCTTTAGCGGCGTTGAGCACTTGTGGGATGGGTAAAAACTGTGAAACTCGCGATAGATTTTCGTGTTGATCGAAAAACCATACAAAACGCGTAAGACGATTGGAGAGTAGTGTTTTGTGTCGAACTCGAACTCGAACTCGAACTCAATTTGAAACTTGATCGAAACTTGATCGAAACTTGATCGAATTCGAAATCTTGATCGAAACTTGATCGAAACTTAATCGAAATTTGATCGAAACTTGATCGAAACTTGATCGAAACTTGATCGAAACTTGATCGAAACTTGATCGAAACTTGATCGAAACTTGATCGAAACTTGATCGAAACTTGATCGAAACTTGATCGAAACTTGATCGAAACGTGATCGAAACCTTGATCGAAACCTGATCGAAACTTGATCGAAACTTGATCGAAACCTTGATCGAAACCTTGATCGAAACTTGATCGAAACTTGATCGAAACTTGATCGAAACTTGATCGAAACTTGATCGAAACCTTGATCGAAACCTTGATCGAAACTTGATCGAAACTTGATCGAAACTTGATCGAAACTTGATCGAAATTTGATCGAAACTTGATCGAAACCTTGATCGAAACCTTGATCGAAACTTGATCGAAACTTGATCGAAACTTGATCGAAACTTGATCGAAACCTTGATCGAAACCTTGATCGAAACTTGATCGAAACTTGATCGAAACTTGTTCAAAACTTGATCGAAACTTGATCAAAACTTGATCGAAACCTTGATCGAAACCTTGATCGAAACTTGATCGAAACAACTTGATTGACGATTTTTTTTAAATCGATTTTCATAAAAAATGGGTTAAAAAAATGCACAACGTTAATAATCAAGTTTTCACTTCTGCCGGCACTCCCGGAGTGCAACCAGTCTTTTTTTTTTTTTATTCACATTTCTCTGCCATGTCCCCAAGTCCGTACACACCTAATGTCATTACTTACGTCCTCAGGATCAAGTCCGCCGGGTATAGTGGTGCCATCCTTGGAGCAGAAGCAGTATGGCAGCTGACACTCGGCTGGATCGCACCGCTCAGCTAAGTCGGTTGGCGCCTCCGTTGATGGGGCTGGTGCTGAAAGAATAGCGGTTGATTTGTGGGTAGCTTGTAATGGAAGCTTACAAATTATTGGGAGCTCCAAGTAATATGCGGTATCAATTTAACTACCAATCATTGGGATGTCTGAATAGTATGTGGTCCCAATTTACAAAATAATTGGAAAGTCTGAAAAGTTTTAGGCTGAAAGTTTCAGGATGGGAGAGGATATTCAACGATCAGTAGGTTACATAAATATTTTATAGAGTTAAAATTATTGTAGTTCCGTTTTTCTATGATCACAGAATAACATTTGCTACAACGTAATAGCTCGTAAGTCAAACATTTACAGAGCACATATCAAGTATTTGCCATGGCCTGAATTGACTTAAGAGAGATTCCGAATGTTGTACAGAGATGCAACGCACGCAGAGCAGAAATGTGTTGTAGGGACCATGTATGTATGAATGTGCGAGTGTCAGCAGTTTTGTGTATGGGAGGCGACGTATGCTAGAGACGACGGCCAGTCACTGCGTGAGGCCTTGTCTGAATGTACGGGTTTTAGTTTTGGGATAATAAAGGCCAAGTTAATATCACTTATTGGTTTCACTAGTGCAACCCGGGGACTTAATAGTGAGGGACTAAAGCGACTCCTACAATTGGTGACGCCGATCGTGTTTTGTCTTAAAAATTAAATATTTTTATTACAAATACGTGACAGTAAATTGTGTAGTGTAACTGTGACATAATGGAAGGTTCTAGTGAATTGAAGCCGATGGAAGGTCTGACGGGAAATGTTTCGCAATTGGCTGCCATTACCGTAACTTCGCGAATACCTGATTTTTGGACAGAGATGCCGAGACTATGGTTTATTCAAGTAGAGAGCCTTCTTGCGCCGCAGAAAATGGGAGATCAGGCCAAATATGATCTCATTGTGACCAAATTAGGACGTGAAGCTCTTCGTCAAGTGAGTGACATTTTGATGTCGCCTCCAGAAAATAATAAGTGCGAGGTACTCAAGAACCGCTTGCTGGAAGTCTATGAAGAAAGCGCCCTGAAACAGTTTCAAAAACTGGTCAGTGGCATGGATTTAGGCAGTCAGAAACCTTCGCAATTATTGCGTCGAATGAGAGAATTGGGAATTAATGCCAAGTTATCTGAGGAAACTCTACGGAATTTATGGATGACGAGACTTCCGACTTCCGTCCGAGCTGTACTCACAGTTAGCCAAGATCAAAACCTGGATAATTTAGCCAACATAGCTGATAAAGTGGTAGAAAATGTGCGTGGAAGTGAGGTCGAGGAAATTAGCACGAGGTCAATTCCGAGCAGCAGCAGCAGTCAGCCACCACTGAACGATTTAATAGCAGAAGTACAACGGCTGAATTTAGAAGTAGCGGCACTCAGAGTGGAAACCAGCCGTCGAAACCAGAACGGAAGAGGAAGAGGAGGTCGGAGTCGTGGATATGGATTTAGACCACGGTCAAGATCCCGCACACCCAATGATCCTGATTGGCTTTGTCGATGGCACTTCAGGTATCGTAACAGAGCTCAGAATTGCGAGAATCCCTGCGCGTGGAATAACCGTTCGGAAAACTAGAGGAGGTGCATTCGGCGACGGTGAACGGCTGCATCCAGATGAAAAATCACCGTCTCAGTGTTTTTGATAGGGAAAGTGGACAAAAATTTCTAGTCGATACGGGAGCGAATGTGTCTGTGGTTCCGGCTACGGGTAAGCAGAAAAACAGTGGTGAGTGCTCAGATTATAGATTGTTTGCGGCGAATAATACTGAAATTAAAACGTACGGTACTAAAACTATTAATTTGAACCTAGGCTTGCGTAGACCGTACCGGTGGACTTTTGTTATAGCAGATGTGAATCAAGCTATTTTAGGCGCTGATTTTTTAGAATTTCATAACTTGTTAGTAGACTTAAATCAGCAAAAGCTTATAGATAAGACGACTAGCTTATTAACGTATGGCCGAGTTGTTCACTGTAGTGATCCGTCTGTCAGTACTATAGATAATAACCATCCTTTTCTGGATTTACTGTCGGAATTTTCAGATATAACTAAACCGATTTCGTTTACAAATTTGGATCGTGTATCAGATAATGATGTTTATCACCATATTGAGACAACGGGAAAACCGGTTCATGCCCGAGCGAGGCCGCTGCCGCCAGATAGGTATCATAAGGTTAAGAATGAGTTTAGGTTTATGCAGGAATTGGGCATATGCAGGCCATCAAAAAGTGAATGGGCCAGCCCGCTGCATGTTGTTGCTAAAAAGAATGGGGATATACGGCCGGTAGGCGATTACCGGCGCCTGAACGCTATAACTAAACCGGACCGGTATCCGGTGCCGAGGCTGCATGATTTCACTTACATTTTAGCAGGGAAAAAGATTTTTACAAAAATTGATATCAATAAAGCATATTTTTTTGTGAAAATCGCGCCCGAGGATATTGAAAAAACGGCTGTGATTACCCCTTTCGGACTTTATGAATTTACGCGGATGAATTTTGGCCTTAAAAACGCAAGTCAAACTTTCCAGAGATTCATGAATAATGATGTGTTGAAAAATTTAGATTTTTTATTTAATTTTGTCGACGATGTTATTGTGGCTAGTGAAAATGTGGAAATGCATAAGATTCATTTAAGGAAGGTATTTGAACGTTTTAGGAAGTACGGTATAACTATAAATTTGTCTAAGTGCGATTTTGGGAAAAGCGAAATTGAATTTTTAGGATACAGGGTTTCATCGGAAGGATTTCAACCCCTAGAAAGTAAAATTAAGGCTATAATTGATTATCCGAGGCCAGAAACTATCGATCAGCTGAGAAAATTTCTAGGTATGATTAATTTTTATAGGGCTAATATACCTAATGCTACGGAGCATCAAATAGTGTTGAATTCATTTTTAAAAGGGGCGAAGAAAAAAGATCAAACAAAAATATGTTGGAATGAGATTTCGATAAATGCATTTGAGCAATGTAAAAACAGCTTAAAACGCGCGGTATTATTGTCTCACCCCGTGCCTAGTGTACCCGTGGCGCTAATGACCGATGCCTCAGATAAATGTGCAGGTGGTGTGTTACAACAGTGGGTAAATAACGCGTGGGCACCGTTAGGATATTTTTCAAAAAAATTTAGTGCGGCACAACAAAAATACTCCACTTACGACAGGGAGTTGACAGCTATATATATGGCTATAAAACATTTTAGGCCACTTTTCGAGGGTCGCGAGCTAATAATTTATACCGACCATAAACCGTTAGTTTATGCCATGCAAAAAGTAGAAAGTAATTCAGAAACGCCTAGACGTACCAGACAATTGTTATTCATAAGCGAGTTCACAACTGATATTAGATACGTCAAGGCCGAATGCAACAATGTAGCTGACGCGCTATCCAGGGTAGAAACGATTCAGTGTCCCACGGTTATCGAGTACTCGGAATTATCCAAAGCGCAGGAATGCGACCCTGAATTAATGCAATTACTGAATGACAGGAATGACAATATTTCTTTAAAGAAAATTATCATTCCTGGATGCGAAAATTTTGTTTATTGTGAAAACTCAACGGGTGTTTGTAGACCTTATTTGCCTGAATGTTATAGGAAAATAGCCTTTAAGTCGGTACATTCCAATAGCCATCCTGGTGTCAGGGCGACGCGCAAGCTTGTCGCACAGCGTTTCTTTTGGCCAGGTTTAAGAAAAGATATCGGAATGTGGGCTAAAACTTGTATATCGTGCCAAAAATCAAAAATTGGTAGACATACAGTGTCAGAATTAGAACATTTTGCAGATGCTGCCCGTTTTGCCCATGTACATATTGACATAGTAGGCCCCCTTCCGCCCACTAAGGAGGGATTTAGATATTTGATAACGATGATAGACAGGTTTTCACGTTGGGCAGAGGCCGTACCGAGTAGTGACGTCACGGCGGAAGTTGTCGCTAAGGTGTTTTATGACAATTGGATTACGCGTTTTGGAGCTCCGGAGTTGCTAACGAGCGACCAAGGTCGTCAATTTGAAAGTAACCTTTTTCATGAGCTACTTAAAATGTTAGGTGTTAAAAAATGTAGAAGTAGCCCGTACAGACCGCAAGCTAACGGCATCGTCGAAAGATGGCACAGGAGCATGAAACAGGCGCTGACGGCGCGTCTCGCTGATAATGAATCCTGGTATGATGAGCTTCCTACTGTCCTGTTAGGGTTGCGTACTGTCGGTAGGAGTGATAACGGAGTAAGTCCCGCTGAATATGTCTATGGGCAGACGCTGAGACTGCCGGGAGATTTTTATGACGTTTCAGACATGCGAAATTTAAACGAACATGCATTTTTGGATAAATTAAAAATTAGTTTACAAAGTGTCAAGCCGGTACCGCGACTGTCACGGAATTCGCGTACTATTTTTGTTCATAAGGATTTAGACAAATGTGATTACGTATTTCTGAGAAATGACGCCGTTCGTCGGCCCTTAACACCGCCATATGATGGACCATATAAGGTCATCGGCAGACAAGGAAAAGTATATAAATTACAATTACCGAATAGGACACTCGTTGTTTCGATAGATAGGCTGAAACCGGCGTTTATTTTGAACGATTCAGATAATAATGAGCAGACGGAGGACTGTAATAATTTAATTCCCGATAGAAACGTTAATAAGCCAGTTGAAATTACAGAAAACGTAAAATGTAATAATATGAAAAAAATGACTAGAAGTGGTCGTATTGTAAAATTACCTGTACGTTTCGATTGTTAAGTAATAATTTGTAAAGCCTATTGAATGACATACATCAATCGCTGGTAATATATTTGTATAAAAAAAATACAAAATATTATTAATGGAATAAAATGTAGTGTGCATGTGCCCTTATATTGTTATGGAATGCTTAGCGATTAAGTTACTGCTGGAAAAGCGTTTTCGCAATAAACATTGTTCACTGAAAAATAATATTTTATGTGCGTTCTAATTATTATAATTTGTAAGCTCGGACGAAGTACTCGTTACTTAATAAATAAAATAATATTCAACATGGGTAAAGGATATAGTAAAGAGGAAGTCGTCGTTGCTCAAAACGTTTCAGTTCAGGCAGAATTGAGTAGACAAAATTTTACTACCACAATACTATGTGTAGTAATGGGATTGATGGTATTTTTGGTATTGGTGATATACGGTCGTTATCGTATTAAAAATTGGGTGACAAAAATGTTTGCAAGATACGCGGCGGGTGGCAACACCTCCGCGCCCGCCCCGCCGCAGGTGCGGGTCTAGCTGCCGCCCACCTGCAGGATGTTATGGCTGGTAAAATGATACAGCTTCAAGATAGTGAACAGTGTTTATAGTGCTTATGGTTTACATATTGTTCTTGGTATACGAAGATAAATACAATATGATATTGCTATATTGTATCAGGTACAATAATATTGCTATTGTATTGTGGCTGTATCCTGTTTAAATGTCATTGTGTTTAAATTTTTATTTTCGTATTGTGTTTTCTTGTAAAATTTGGGGGGTGTAGTGTAGGGACCATGTATGTATGAATGTGCGAGTGTCAGCAGTTTTGTGTATGGGAGGCGACGTATGCTAGAGACGACGGCCAGTCACTGCGTGAGGCCTTGTCTGAATGTACGGGTTTTAGTTTTGGGATAATAAAGGCCAAGTTAATATCACTTATTGGTTTCACTAGTGCAACCCGGGGACTTAATAGTGAGGGACTAAAGCGACTCCTACAGTGTGATGAAGCTCGCAGTTGTATGTTTGGTATTCACGACGAAATCCAGGCCTGCCAACTTTACAATACTAAAATGTGCCTATCGAGCTCAATCAATCATACAAAAGCGTTGTTCAACTCTCGGGAGTCAGGACAACTGATGAATTGATAATATAGTAATAAAATGTATGGTACACCAAGTTATAATAAATCTCATCAAATCAACTGGTTTTTCTTTGACACGAGAATCACAATTTCATTTTCTTTTTCAAAGGATGATAAGACTGAGTACGCAGAAACTTACATTATCCTAACAAGTCACAGAGATTTTCGAAACAATATAAGTATAGTTTTACCGCGAATTTGTATAAGCCAAAGGCTACATATCAGTAAAGTAGCGTCAAAGGAACTTCAAAGGCGCGAGACTTATATAAGGTATTTCTTCACCTTTCAAATGCTTTCGTCTATGTTTCTACATACATGGTTTCAATTCGCCGTAAAAGGACATATTATCCATACAATGTAGTACTTAAAAATGTTAAGCTTTCCAGTTGAATGTAAAAACGAAATTTGGTGATATTTACATATTTTCGAATTATGTAAGTTTCATATAGTTCGCAATTGGGAGCCATTTTCCAGAATGCAATATTGCGTCGGGTATGACATGTATTTATTGCTCTGTTTTCTGACAATGCACTGGAACGAAATGTTACTTTATTACAGTTTCATTTCATAAAGTACTTGGTATCAATTTTTGTTTTGTTTTTGAATATCGAATATTTTGTTACAGGAAAAAGTGAAAATAATATTATGCTACAAACATAATAGGCTCCGTTCAACTAGCTCTATTTTTTATTTCCAATAAAAATCCAATTTTTAAAATCAATATCAACTTGTTATCAGGGAAGAGATCGGAAAAGTTTTGTTTTTCATTACAAAAAACTCAAGTCACTGTAGTAAAATAATGAAAAAACTCACTTGACGCAATCGGACCACATCTGGCCTCGGCCTTGAAGGTACAAAACTTGCTTATGTCATCAAAGTACAGCCCAGAGGGACATCTGTTCAAATACGGGTAGCCGTCCACACACTGAAATGAAATAAATCCTCGTTTAATGTTTGTTCATTTTTTGCGAGCCCTATTTAAAAATGGAACTTAAAAGGCTTATGTGGTTACAGTTATATGAACGCGATTCATAGAAATTTACAGATAACCAGATGGCGACCCTATGTAATTTGGTCAGGATATTATGTCCGAGCCAAAATACAAAATATTATAATGATTAATTGATTAATCTACTTTAAATAATATATTAATAACTTATCTTGACATCACGTTAACCCGACCGAAAAGCGTAGGTCTGGGTATAAATCAATTTATCTGATGATAAGTACTTAAATAATAATATATAAGGGAAAAGACCTAATGGCAGACACTTTAAGGAAACATGAAACATTTGAATGTTATAAAATATATATTTATGAAAATAAAGGATTGATAACTTCTTCCATGTCTTCAGTAACTCTTACAAAATAAAACTATTATAATTATTCTCTGACAAATCAATTAAAAAATATATTATTGGTCTTTTTGTAAACTTAGTCATAAGTACTAATAGATGACATCACAAAAAACGAACATCACTAATAGTAGACACTAATATGAACTAATAGTTGACATAGAATATTACATTACATTTTACATTTTTCCTATTATTAGGCCTTTATTTGCCGTTTTTCAAAAGATTTCATTTACTTCATCATAGTAACTACATGCATCAGAAATATTATCCACGTTGTCTCCAGATTCTATTCATTCTTCTTCCATGCTGAAACTATCTTTCCTTTTATTTTTATTTCTCATATTTTTTTCCTAGCAAATTTATTTTCAGTCTTTAGTCTCCATGCTTCTTTTGCCTTTTCTTTTTTCTTCTTTCTTTTCTCAGCTCTCCTTTTTCTTCTTTTTACTGCTAAAAAACTAAAGCAATCGATTTTTAGATCAGTACAAGGTCTAATATTAGACACCATGTCCATTTTTAGGTGCAGTAGTTCTAAGTTCTTATATTGTTAACACCTTTGAGTTAATACATTTTTTTAATACATTTATTTACATTTTTAATACAAGATTATTTAATACATCATTGGTTAAGACCTTCACTGCGGTAAGTAAAATCTTAAACTTTCGTCTGGTGCGGCGGCGGGCCAAAGTGTGTCCCCAATGATTTTTCCGCCAGTGCGTGGCAGGCCTTTCTCGACCCACCAGCACAAGGTTTGATTAAATAACTATAACTTTGCAAAAACATAATGTAGGTGTACAGTTTTTGGACTGTTGGAATAACCTTGAACCCAACTTCTTTAGATTTGATTCGCCCCGGGATCTGCCAAACAGAAAATGAGAAATAAACCATTGAAAGTGGCAGGTCGATATCGACCTGAACCGCACTAGAAAGTATTTTTAGTAGAGATGGGAAAGACAAAAATAAGGGTATATCGAAAATATATTTTTGATATACAATGTGTTCCGACACCGGTGTCCGATCCTTTAATGTTATAATCTATGGCATATTTTATCGACAAATAGGCTCTCAATTTTTTCTCCCTCTCACGGTTGTAAAATGGCAGCCATTTTAGTTTTTCTCGGGCTTTCACACTAATCTGACCAGTACTTCTCATGTAAATAGATGAAGATAAAACAGGTGTCATTTGATAGCTAAACTTATGGACTACGCTTACACAATTTTTTATTTCAATGCTCTAAGTCAGATAGTTTAGAAGTTATAACGATTTTCCTATGTAGTATAGGTCAGATTAGTCTGAAGTCAGAGAATTTTTTTTTTGTACTCATGTTTTATGGCGTATTTTAGTTACAAATTGGCTTTCAAATATTTTTTTTTCTCCAACTTTTGAAAAAAATATATTCTCTGGCTTCATACTAATCTGACCTACACTTCATAAGAAAATCGTTATAACTTCTAAACTACCTGACTTAGAGCATTGAAATAAAGAATTTATTTAAGATGAAAACCTCCTCTATCTTTTTAAAACAAAAAAGAACCAGTTTAATGCGCTAGATTTTTCACAAAAAGGCATTAATTAAAAAATACACAATTTTTTTTCTTAAACTTTTGTTTTTCTATGTTCAATTCCACGAAATTTATAACATATTGCTTATGCAAGCGTAGTCCACAAGTTTAGCTATCAAATGAGACCTTTTTTATCTTCATAGGATATTTACATGAGAAGTACTGGTCAGATTAGTGTAAAAGCCCAAGAAAAACTAAAATGTCTGCCATTTTACAACCGTAAGAGAGAGAAAAAATTTGAGAGCCAATTTGTCGATAAAATATGCCATAGATCATGACATTAAAGGATCGGACACCGGTGTCGGGACACATTGTATATATTTAAATACCTGTCTTTAAAATACAGAGTACAAAGATTTTTTTAGTGTATTTTAATTTTTTTTTTAATTATTTTTGCCTCGACACTCCTCATAGTTTCGCGCAGTTTTTCATAGCACCCTGCACAATTTCGCCTTTTAACGCTCATGTCAAGGACATGATCTTTTGTTTTCTGCTATCGTGCGTTGTTAATTTTATGAAATGAATAATTGTATTTAAAAAAACCGACTTCAAAATTGTACGTAATTGAGAATCAAGATTCCCTATTTTAACCTTTAACGTCACGGGCGGGGTCTACGCAGACCCCACGCGCTGTTTTTCGTCGATATTTTTTTAATTGGCAAGTTACGATCGCATGTTTTCGGCTAATCTCAATGCAACGCGAGGTTTTTCAGTGAGTAAAAGTCCGTCGCTCCTCTGATAAGAGAAGTTACATTTTTGCTTATGTGGGGATACCTGCAGACCCCACCCGTGATTTAACGTATGTACTTTTTTCACATTGGTTATGTGTTTAATTGTTTGTTTTTTTTAATTGTCTATGTATAAATGGAAAATTTGTTGCCGACTAACAGTAAATCAAATTGCTCAAATCATATTATGCAATTTAATGTCTCTGAAAGTTTTTGGAAACATTTTGAAAGAGTTAGAGGTAGCTAGACCTAGTGCACCAAAAATGAGGCGAAGATGCTATTATTGTCCCAGAACTAATTATTATTGCCCGTAAGCCTTATTATAAAACTGTTTGCAAGTCTCATTCAGTAAAATTATTTATTACTTACCTAGCTTACTCGAGGAATAATTTTAGTTTAGGGTCGTACTTTTCAAGGATTGTCAATTATTTTTCTGTAAATTTTAGTGCTAATTTTTATTTTGATTATTTATTCTAAGTCTTATTTTATGAGAAAAAAACAATGAGTTAGTCATTAGTTAGTCAGTAGACATTTTTGTTGAATTTTAGTACATTAAACATGTGCCCTACAAATTCTATGCACGAGATTGGTTAGTTCATAAAAATGTTCTTTACTATCTAAATAATGGTTAGTTTTATTAATAAATGCTTATCATAAATAAAATAATATCCATTCTTATAATATAAAACGGGTTTTAAAAATTATTAAACCATGCTGAATTTATACGTATATTTATATTGGGGTACCTCTACACCCCACGCGTGACGGAACGTTACCCAAAACAACGCGTGTACTTAAAGGTTAAACACTACTGAACCGGTTTTAATTAAACTTACAATATTCCCTAAGTTAGACAATATTCAGTACAACAAAAAAATTTACTTTAATCGGACTAGTCGTTCCGGAGATATGCGAACAGAAACATAAAAAAGTATAGTGTATACAACATGACCATTAATCCAATGAAATCAATAGAAATTACAAAAAATCAAATAAATGTATTCAAAACTTACGTGCAAAATTTCGCCTTCCTTAACCTATTTGCTAAGAAATTGCCGAGCGCGTGTTGACGCGGATTACTAAACTAATTCCTCACGAAACACGAAATACAGTGCTAGGTTTATTTACTTAGAAAGTATTTCAGTGCTTTATAAAAAATATTAAGCAAGTTTTAATATTTGCGCTTGTTATTTGTTAATAATAAATAGACGAACACAGCACTAATTAAAAAGCGCCCAAAGCGTATTATACCTAATTAATAATTAAATTAATTTGTGCTAAAAATTTGGTCGTATGAAACATTTGTTTCATACCTACGACCAAATTTTACTATGTATTTATGGACTCGTGCACATTTTGTGAAATATTACTTTTCATTAATATCGTGTAATACTACTGCCGGGATTCATTGAAAGTAATCGGTATTTAGTTTCCAGCTTTAATTAAAATTATTGAGATTATTGTTTATGATAAATAATCCTGTAGTATTGTTTGAATGTTAAAGTATAATATGTACACAATATACAGGATATTATAAAAAGGAGTTGACAAGGTGTAAAGTGAAGAAGTGAAATGTTGGGTGCTTATGACGTGTACATTGCATTGTAAAAAGTTCACACTAGAAGTAAAGCAGTGCTGAAATAGCTACAGGTAGATACAATACCTACTTAGGTATGTCGTATAAGCAACTCCTTGAAAATATATTACTACCATTTAATTCATCAAGCCCCATATTACGGTCACCGGTGAACGAGACACAATAGAATATCTATTGTGTCTCGTTTTCCCACGATCGACGGATTAATATTATAATGAGTTTAATCCAAGGCGTTAGCATCTAATTTAAATATGAACTTCTCATTTAAGGATTATTATAACTTATGAATGATTTTAAATGGTAATCTTTTAAGCCAGAGATTAAAACTTAAAAACTGACTAAGGAAATCTTAGTAAAACAAAACTTTGTGATAATAAAAGGTGTAGAGCATAATATACATTATTATTGAGGCGGCTTGTAATATTGTTTAGATACTTTTTATAAAATAATTTAGATCAAAACTAACTTTAACTCCAAGAAAAACATTATTATTAGAAGATTTATTAGAGGAATTAGAGGAAACAAACCATCCTCATCACCTTGATGGTGGCAGTCTTCCACAGTGCGTTTCTCGCGTAACTTTCTGCCCCGCACTGTAAAACTCTGGAATGAACTATCACCAGCAGTATTTCCGGACCTATACGACCTGCAAACCTTCAAGAAAAGAGCGTATTCCCTCTTAAAAGGCCGGCAACGCACCTGCAGCTCTTCTGATGTTGCGAGTGTCCATGGGCGATGGTAGTTGCTTACCATCAGGTGACCCGTTTGCTCGTTTGCCCCCTTATTTAATTTAAAAAAAATGATTCATAATAACTTAAATATCATGTCTTCGTACGCATGCTAGGTAGGGGAAACTTTGGATTGACAGAAAAGACATAATAATTAAGTTAATAGTTTAAGGTAGTGCTAATTAAAGTTAACAGATTAAATCAAGTGGGCCTAGGAGAACGCAACAAGATACAAACACCAAGTTTCATGTAAGAATAAAAATAACCAACGTACTAAACTAAAACGCTTAGAATTATAAGCAAAAAATAGGAGATATTATTGAAACATTAAATTAATTAAATTGTTGATAAATTATGAAATTAGCATTTCAAATGTCAACAACAGCGCCTTTTAGCCAATTAATTTTGACTTAGTATGTAATCGAACCGGTCCGGTGAATAAATAAGATAGAGTAGTAAGAGTATAAGGACTCTGTTCCATCTAAAAACCAGTGTAAGAAGATCTCCGGGTATGTGTGTTTAGTATGTGTGTGGTGTATTATGTTATGTTGGTTGTGGTTGAAAAAAGGTTGAATTTTAATGATGATCATCAGCGTAATCATAAGGACTCTGTACCACACACGGGGGCGAGGACGACGAGGACGACGACGGCGGCGGCGGCGGCGGCGGCGGCTGGTCCTGGTGCTGCGAGCTCATGAGCGGTGGTGGTAAATAGTTTTAGTTAGTTATAATGATCTTGATGATGATGATGATGATGATGATGTTTTGTTTAATATTAAAATGTTTAATACAATGAAACACATGTATTCATAAACTTTTAATATTGAAATAAGAAAACTTTCATTTTTCCATACAAAACAACACTACGAAACATATTCTAGCCATTATGACTCCAACTACACCGTCTTTTCGTACACTTTCAAAAATGTAATAAGAAAACTTTCATTTTCCATACAAACCAACACAATGAAACATATTCTACCCAATATAACTCCACCTATACCATCCTTTCATAAACTTTTAATAATCTAAAAAGAAAAAAATCATTTTCCATACAAACAAATATATAAATCAAAAAGTGTCCACGCTTTTCAAACAATATGCTTACTATACAAAAAAAATATCTTTTTCCCGCTTCCTCTGCGTGGGACGAATATGATATTTAAATGCGTAATTAAAATAACCTCGTAAATTGCAAAATAAGTTAATAACATATTATTTTATGGAATTTTCCATGAATTAAACTAATAATATATATTATTGTACGAAATTTTCCATGTCTCCTTTTCGATAATGATGACACTACCACCACCACCACCGCTCATGAGCTCGCAGCACCAGCACCGGCCGCCGCCGCCGCCGTCGGCGTCATCGTCGTCCTCGCCCCCGTGTGTCATAGTCCTTATGATTACGCTGATGATCATCATTAAAATTCAACCTTTTTTCAACCACAACCAACATAACATGATACACCACACACATACTAAACACACAAACCCGGAGATCTTCTTACACTGGTTTTCAGATGGAACAGAGTCCTTATACTCTTACTACTTATAAGATACCTCAATGTTTCCTTATTATATATTAATTTATTAATTTATATATAATATATTAATTATTATATTATTGCACTATGAATATTCAATGCAAGTTATTCGAGAATCGAGAACTATTACATCAAGGATATTTATAGGTCAAGAGATTATTATTAATTATTACAGATCTGTTAAAAAACTACGGATAAAAGCAGTGTACCACATTAACTCGTGATGGATAACCAATAACCATGATTGCAAAAAGCTGACTAAAATAGTAGGCGCAATCAACATCGATCATGTGCGACTGAAGACAAATATACGCCACGTTTGTGATCTCGTGTATTTGGAACAACGCGCCAACGTGGCTATTAAAAATAAGTCACGTTGCATCTAATAAAGGAAATGTCGCCAATATTTTAAGCTACATTTACAAAATATAAATACGAAGTGATTATAAAAGTTTCGGCCTTGTGCCGCATCGTCGAGCGTTACTTAATGCGGCGAGAAAACTTAAAATATAATCTAAAAGCGATTTATTATTGTCTCGTGAGTTTCCTACGAGTCAGTAGCGGCGTTAGGGGGCGGCGACGCTGGGCGACCGCCCAGGGCACCAGATAAAAAGGGGCGCTAAAGGCAAACAAAAAAGGCGCCAACTTTTTAGCACTACTCTATCTAGGCATCTCGCCCAGGGCGTTGGTAGTCCTAAAACCGGCCCTGCTACGAGTGTCGTCGTGATATATGAGCGTAGCTTTTATGTGCATTAGTAATTTTTGTAATGACACTACTTGGGAAGTTGCAAAACATTCTAGAGATATTATGTTTTGATGCCAACCAATACTTATATTGGTGTACAGTAGATACAGTAGGCCCTCTGATTTCGTTAAGGGGCCGGGTAACCCTCGAAATTCTCATACATACGTAATACCAAAATCATTTTGTCATACGAAAATATTTAACATGTTTGAGTTATTTTTCAGCTTAAAATAGTAATTACCTAGGTTCCTGAACAAAAATTAACTTCAAAATATTTAAACACTAAAAAAATTTTTTTTGTGTATAAATTTTTTTTGCTAAATTTACTACTAAATATTTAAACACTTAAAAATAGAGTAAAACACTAAAAAATTTATAAATAATTTGTAAATTTACTACAAAATATTTTAATACTAAAAAATATTTTTTAGAGTTGAAATATTTTGTAGTAAATTTACTATTTTTTTATATATTTTTTAAGTGTTTTACTCTATTTCTTAGTGTTTAAATATTTAGTAGTAAATTTAGCAAAAAAAATTTATACACAAAAAAAATTTTTTTAGTGTTTAAATATTTTGAAGTTAATTTTTGTTCAGGAACCTAGGTAATTACTATTTTAAGCTGAAAAATAACTCAAACATGTTAAATATTTTCGTATGACAAAATGATTTTGGTATTTCGTATGTATGAGAATTTCGAGGGTAACCCGGCCCCTTAACGAAATCAGAGGGACTACTGTATCTACTGTGCTTTATTTAACTCATGGCAATAATGTAGAGCGTAGAGCGAGTGTGCTGAACAAACTCTTTTGATAAAATCTATTGAAATCCATTCAAATATTGAAAATGTGTCTATTTATGCTTATTTACACCTTTACCGATTTAGTTAGGTACTTTGATACATTGATTCAATACCTACTTAACTATACTGTACTCGGCGAAACATGGCGGTAGCGGTCATTCACTCCCTATCAAAAACTTGTCAATTTCTATATAAGCCGCGATTGACAGTAAAGTGTCAGATATTGTCAATTGCGGCTTTGTATAGAAAATGACAAGTTTTTGACAGGGAGTCAATGACCGCTACCGCCATATTTCGCCGAGTACAGTATAGTAAACTAAGAAATGTTTTTATCGCGACTAAATCTATGGTACATTTACATTCAATATGAAGTTTTGCGTCTAACCTCATGTATTGACCATAGCAGGTAGGTATTTAGGTAAGTATATAAAATAAGCAAATCCATGCAACCCGATTTCCACCGTCTTCTACATGAACAAAGCATATATATAGGATTTTAGGTTTTAAGGCTCGTTACTTACTTGATAGAATCGCCTGCAGGTGGCCGGATCTGCGAAATTTCCGTTGCCGGTAACACCATAGGGACAAACGAACTCCTCCGCTTCCTTGTCTTTGTCCTTTTGAGAATTAGCTATAATTAAAATTCATTCATTAAACTTGGCTTAGCGAAGGCGAAATTGTTTTCCTAAAGTAAATGAATATCTTTAGATAATATGGGTAAGTAAACGCCCGTTGCGATTCATTTTGATCTTAATGGAAACGAAGCTATAACTTTATATTATTTACTTATTTTTATATGAAGTTATAATATAGCTCTACATCTATTGTAATTATAATATTATTATCTATTTAAATATCACGTACGTACTACGTTGTATGGTTACACACAAGATTTTTTATAAAACATTAAAGTTCACATTCGTTGTATGGTAACATACACGTATTACTATAAAACAATAAGTGGTCGCGTAGGTACGTGTTTTTTACTTAAAATAATATAATTTAAATTTTGAACGATCTCAAAAACACTTACAAACATTAATGTTTTTCTTAACGCTTGAGAGTAAAGTTAACCATTGACAAGGATCTCAGAGAGAAATGAGTCATAACTCATAAGCTACATAAAAACTGCTTGCATTATAATCTATACTAATATTATAAATGCGAAAGTATCTCTGTCTGTCTGTCTGTCTGTCTGTCTGTCTGTCTGTCTGTCTGTCTCGCTTTCACGCCAAAACTACTGAACCGATTGAATGAAATGAATGAATGAAAAAAATGAATGAATGAAATTTTGTACACAGATAGTCTAAAGCCTGAGAAAGGACATAGGCTACATTTTAACTGGAAAAAGAGGTTGTAAGGGGGTGAAAATGCGTAAATTTGTTAAAAATAAGTTAGTTCCAAAAATTCATAACAGGTGGCGCTAAGAGTCGCCTACATCGCGCTATCGCTTGCTCATAAGTCTTTCTATAAGAGGTGGTACCATGTTAAAATCAGATTTTTCGATTCCTTCGATTGTTATACACATTATTAAATAAATAACTCATTACTCAGCACTTTATCTACGCAGTGACGTAACATTAAATCTACCAATAATAAACTATAGTTATGGGTAAAGCTAAAGTTGTGTAATGGGGGGCTAAGCTTTAAATTTGGTACCTATAATTAATGTTTAATTTTAAAAAACTAAAATATATTATGTGCACACTGCACAGCTGTTTTTGGGTATTTTGATTTAAGGGGTACCAGGGTTTTAAAAAGCTTTTAAATTTGACACCAATTTTGTTGACACCGCGCGGCGCGCGCTATAAACTGAAGTCCACGCGGACGAAGTCGCGGGCAACAGCTAGTGATAAATATACTAAAAAACCTATAACCAATCTGTAACAAAATATGATACGAAATCTGGTTAGTGCGTAATGCGTATTTTAAACAACTTTCTCATAGCGCTCGGAGCCTTGAAGACGGTTTAGTTATGAGTGGACTAATGTACTGCGTCAGTCTAGAGAGTCTAGAACTACATAGATTGAACATTACGAAATTATACGCCCAAATATAGGTCCTAGTGAGTCAATTGACAGGATATGAACTTTTAAAATGATATTACCTTAAGTGTTAATGTAAACATTTCGTCATTATGTTAACATTTCGGCATCGTAAGAAATTCAGACAGTAATAGTGTTTTTCTGTTTTAGTAAACAGAAATAAAATGCTTTCATTTGAAATCCCTTTTAGTACCTAAGCACTATATCCCAATAAGCGACTTTATAATGATTTTCATAATCAGCTTTATGTACGGTCTACAAAAATTACATAATACCACGTTGTTTGTCCGCGTTTAGTGATGAGCAAAATTGGTCTTGGTCTTGCAGACTACCCTAAGACTAGCAAGACCAAGACCAAGACTAGGTATGCAAGAACAAGACCAAGACCAAGACCGACTATGCAAGAATCTTGCTCCATACAAGACTCTTGCCAAAAAAAATTACTTAGTCGCAGTGACTATAATATTATAAGATAAAATATTTATAACAATATTTAACATGAATTTCAAGTTCTTGTGATATAGCCTGGAAACAGGCAGACGAACAGGCAGCGATGTGTAAGTAATTGGGTCCCGTTTTTACCCTTTTGATTATGTAACCATGCATTTAAACTAAAAATTTGGGAATATACGTGACGGCCGAAAAGGAAGATCTTTCAACCGAGAGAGTGTCCGAAAATCCGGCCAAGTGCGAGTTGGACTCGATCATTAAGGGTTCCGCAGCAGCAAAAAGGTTTATTTTATGAAATTAAAAGGTTTTTTATTTATTTTTATATTTAAGTTGAATTAATGAAAGTTAAATTAAGGATAACCATTTATGACATATAAAAAAACCACTTGCTAGGATACGAGAACTATCTCGTTCAAACCAATTTTTTCCTGGTAGTTTTTATAGTAATGTACATCATATTTTTTTTTTTGACTTATCATGCCTCTACTTTAGAAGTTAGAGGGGGGAGGGGACACAGAGTTTACCACTTTGGAAGAGTCTCTCTCATAATTTTTCTATTTTTGTATCAAAATATTAATGTGGTTCAAAGAATACACCTACTTACCAAGATTCAATTGTATATACGGTTTGGGAGAAAAGTGGCTGTGACATACGGACGGACAGAAAGACAGACAGACATGACGAACCTATAAGGGTTCCGTTTTTTGCCATTTGGCTACGGAACCCTAAAAATACTCTAAAAAATTGGAGGGAAAGTTCCTATTTTTCAAAATTTTCATTTTTATTAAGGACATTATTGCCGCTAACAGATCAGCCTATGCTGAGTCGGCTCTCGACTTTTCATTAGTATTTTCAATTCAAGAATCATTCACATATCAAGTTAAGATAAGATCATGTAGCTAGTAACATTTTCAAACCTAAATTATTAGTAATTTAGGTTTGAAAATGTTTTTTCAAGAAAATTAAAACGTTTACAAAAAGTTTTGAAAAATGTTTGCAAGAGTCTTGCTTTTTGCAAGACTAAGTACAAGACTAGGCGTGCAAGACCAAGACCAAGACCAAGACCAGACAGATTTGAGCAAGACCAAGGCCAAGACTGCACAAGCACGACCAAGACCAAGACTGGTCGAGTCTCTGTCTTGGTCTTGTTTTGCTCATCACTATCCGCGATGGACTTATAAATTTTGTACATGGTGTGCAATTTGATTCAACTTAAGATAGCTTATTACATCGCAATTAAATTTTGATGTGGCTAATATTGATCTTCAAATATTCGTGTCTATAAGTCAAGGGAAGGTATCACGAGAAAAGTGATACGAAGTTCACCGGGTCATCTAGCTAGCTTGTATATTATTCTCTATCACAATATTAAACTTTTTTACGAAGTTCCTAATTATAATATTGTGATTAGTAGACAAGAAAAAAGAAAAACCATACATTGTAAATAAATTGTCGGTGCAGCGAAACAAAACGTTTAAAATGTATCCGCTGCGGTTATTCCGTTGTCATGAAATTCACATTTCAATTATTATATTCAATACAATATTATATTGTAAAATATGAAGCTAGCGGACCGAACTACACTATATAAAATATGTAATTTATTGACATGTATGAAATTGAATTTTGTAAAAATTTGTTATTCGAAAACCTAGTTCAATGTGAAATGCATGTTTTATGCATGTAACCAGTTTAATTGAGTCTATACAATTGCCTCTATTGACGGTTTTCATATTTTAAATGCCTATGTCTATATACATTGTATGATAAAAGTTAGATAACCGCCCAAAAGCCAAGACTGTACCTGCAATTTAATCTGCATAATCATAAAGCTCATACAAGTTTTAGAGTCGAGATTACTTTGCTCAATTCGTCTACACTTAGTAATTTTAGTTGGGGTAATAAATCGTAAGTTAGTAGGCCATGATTCCAAGTTTTACTGTCAATAACTTTAGCGCGAGTTTGTATTCATAGTACAGACTGCAGAGTGTGCCCGCGTTGGAATGTGAATAATTAGGCGAGGCTCAAACGGGCCACAATATTCATGCTCCCACTAGACAATTTTCATACATTTTTAACGAATTTTCTCAGTCGCACATAATGTAGCGTGTCGCTGCGACCCGAATGTACCCGAATGAACTTTGATACCATACGGCGACAGTTTGTCGCTCGTTTGCTTAACTTTATACACCGTAGATAACCTTCTGTGTTTAAAAAAGCCGTGTCAACGTTTCCTCACAATGGCCTCCGATACAAAACTGTGGGAAACGCATACATCTGATGTGAATAGTGAAAAAGTTTATGAATAATGATGGAGCATAGATACCAGATTTAGGAAGCGGCATATATGACGGCTCAGATAATATAATACGATCGCTGGTATTTTTTTTTAATTAGGGGCACACTACTGTTGCCGGCCTTTTAAGAGGAAATACGCTTTCTTCTTGAAGGTTTGCAGGTCGTATTGGTCGACAGTAGTCTTGTTTTAATAATAATTTCAAGTCGAAACCTTTGGGCTTTACAGCAATTTAAATGTTTGGTTCCAACAGTAATTAAGGTACGTGGCACGTTTGTAACCTAAAGCGTCTCCAACGACTAGTAATTAGACAAACTACAGGTGGCCTAATAGGACTCTATGTGACACTATAGAGACGTAACAATGTAATTTGAATACTAGGCAATAGAAACCTGCTACAAACTACAGTAATTTCAACGTTATCTATTTCTTGGGAATAAAGGATGCTAATATTTTATAACATAGGGCAGTTACTCATTTTTCCCTTGTAACTTACTACATCATGTGGCCAATTTGGCTGACTATATTAAAAGATGATTCGGTGAACTTTGTATCACTTCCCTCTTAATTTACGAACGTTCGCAGGACTTCCACAAACAATTATTTCGATACTAAAATCAGAAAAATCGGTTCAGCCATTCTCATCAATCATTATAATTTTAGATAGATATAGATGTACTTAGTTTCAATGAATATGAAAAGTACTAATAATAGGATCATAATGGACGATAATATGCTTTCTGTTCATAAACCAACGCCTATCAAACTTGTATATATATAATTACTCTTCAGTCAGGAGAGAACTCCTGACTCTTTACTCAGGAGTCCTCTCAGCACCTTCCAAGCCATGTAATACCTCGGTACAATTTTTTTCTTGTTGATAGCATAATTTGCTCAGAATACTTATCACGAAACTGAAGTCACCACAATATGTTTCCATATAAATTTTAAGGAGTTCCCTCGATTACTTATAAATCCCTTTATCAGGTCACCACTTTTGGGAATATAATACCAAATTGGGATGATACCATATACACCAAAAGAAAAATTTTGAAAATCGGTTCACAAACGGCAGAGTAATCATTGAACATAAAAAAACGAACATAACACCTCCCCCATTTTGAAATTCGGTTAAAATTGTAACCTATGTGTTATTCTGATGTATAAGCTAATAAATTAATAAATAAATGATTATTTCCAACACAAATTACAACAATTGAGTAGGACACATAGCCACCTAGTAAGCTCACGCCTGTATCAGGTGACTAGGCTCTTCCATCGCTAGTATTACAAGACTTTTATATAATAGAGACTTACATACTAAATTACAAAATAAAAATAAAGGAAAAGAAAAAAAGACAAAATTACGTACTAATTTACAAATTAATTGGGAGAAAAACCCAGCATAAAGACTATTTATGTATGTGGTGTGTGTGTGTGTGTGTGCGTGTGTGTGTGTATACATGTGTGTGTGTGCCTGCATGGGGATGAGGGTATGCGAGAGTATGTTTTTATATTTTAATAGTTTATTATTAATTATTATACATTTTCTGATATATTTTATATTTTAATGTTTTCTACAAGTTTTTCCGATAATTTAAGTTAGATAAATAGTTACTTTGTCTTGTTTTTGTATCATAACATGATTTGTTCCAAAAGTCTAAAATTTTATTGAGCTTGTTATACAACATAATAGATTTACTGGCATATTGATTTTTTGCAAACTCCGTTTTTATAATAGGTATATCAATTTTATGTTTACTACGTTTATTTTTACAACATATTTTGTCGCCTCTATTTTTGTGTTTTTTTTAATATTGTTCGTAAGATATACAGTTTTCTAATCGATAGGACCTTGCTGATACAATATAGTTCGTCGGTTGGTGTTCTTCTTTTTTTTAAATGAATTAATGTTAATAATGATCGCTGAGCCCTCTCTACTTCTAACATTTTCGTTTTGCTGGCACCTCCCCATACAGGTATACAATAGACCATAATAGATTCAGCTAATGTCGTATATATTTCCTTCATAACATTTCGAGAGGACTGATTATCATCGTTTAAAGAGACATTGGGATTAGGAACTATATATCTCAAGCTTTTGAAAATCCAGGTTAGTTTCCTTATCCTATTAGCTACTTGTTCCAGGTGCAGATGCCAAGATAGCCTCTGGTCTACTATAATATCCAGATACTTTATTTTATCTACTTTTACTATTGGTGGACAGTTACATGATAAGTGTGTATTAGGGTGGCAAGTGTGTATTTTTATGCTATATATCGAGTCTGGTTGCATACGGTTAAGGATGCTGAAGCACATATATTGTGTTTTGGTGGTATTTAAAAATAATAGATTAATTTCTAACCATCTTGCGATTTGTCTCATGCCATGTTCTACAAGTGCTTTAAAGCACTTAAGGAACTTAAGTTCCGTCCAATTTTTCCCCTTAAATATAATCGCAGTATCGTCGGCATATGAAAAGATGCTAGCATTAGTGATTTTCAAATTACAAAGATCATTTATATATATTTTAAAGAGTGTAGGACCCAATACACTTCCCTGCGGAACACCGAATGTTATTGAAACATCTTGGCTAGTATATTGATTAATTTTTACTTTCTGTTTTCTGTTCTATAAATAGCTTTCGAAAAGGGAAAACTCCGTGCCTCTTATGCCAATACTTTTTAACTTTTGCAGAAGGATGGGTATAGAAACCGTGTCGAAAGCCTTCTTTGAGTCCAAAAACACTGCTAAACATCTTTCCCCTTTATCAATTTGTTTTGTTATAATTTCAGTAAGAGCTATAACTGCATCTTCCGTCGATCTGCCATGCCTGAAGCCAAACTGAGAAGCAGATAATAAATTGTATTTATCTAAGTAACCAACAAGTCTGATATTTAGCAGTTTGCCTGATGTTTAGCAGTTTGCCAGTCAGTCTGATATAAGCTGTATTTATAGTTTCATTAAAATCCATTCAGTAGTTTTTGTGTGAAAGAGTAACAAACATCCATACATACATCCATACATACAAACTTTCACCTTTATAATATTATTAGTAGGATAAATAAAAAATAAATTGTTATCGTAGACACCTAGTATTGACTATAATATTATTGTTACTAATGGCGCTCACTACTGACCCAGTCATCTCGTACGATGTTAGTGAAAAGCATTTTCTAAAAACATTTATTTCACAAACCTAAGCCACACACTTTATAAGGTGTATACGGCCTGCAGGTGATGCAATTAAGTTTCGAGTACTCATAAAAAGGCTGTGACCGTAAACAACATGCTCAATAAACTAGTATCTAATACCTGTTATGAATATTATGCTCGGCATAAAACTTGTGTACACGAATGTACTCTAACTTAAACAATACCTTTACTTGCCTTTAACAATAAATAATATAATTATACTTAATTGGATAATAAAAATATTTTGCACGGTGTATCTACTTATCTTATACTTGCAGTGAGTCGTATGTTTGCAAAATTGTTCAATGGCGCCTGAATTAGCCTTAACAAGTAAAAACCAATTTGATATTAGAATTAGTTCAAAGTTATTTAGATAACTGCAATTTGCAAGCCTTAACGCGAATGAGAGAATTTGCTAATAAGATACTCTAGAAAGTAGGTATAGAGTCATAATTTGGTCATAATAATTCATAAAGCTTAGAGCTAGATTCCGACTTAAATAACTTGTTTGAAAATAATTATTTAATAAGTGATCATTAATTAATAATTATGAAATAGTTCTAAGTAAGTTCACAAAAAAAGTTTCTCAGTGACTCATTTACGCAGATTCCCTAGAAATACTTACATCAACAGTTAAATCCGAAAAAAACGGGGGCATACTAGCCTTACAATAAAAAAATATAACGATTACGTATTCCAAATTACTTAACTCTACTTAAATTACATAATTGTAATAGTGAAAAGCATATATCTTTATTGTGATTAAAACAGCAACAAGTTTGCAATATCTTAGAATCAGTGGCCTTCAATTTTTTATCAAAAAATAATTATTATCTAGTACCTACTTAATCTAAACTTTACAAAGTAAGGCTAGTCATACCTACTCTGGATTCTCACTTTTACCGTTCGCAGAACTTTTTTATTTGATAAAGTAATGTACCCGCTATCTTGCCGTCTAAGTACCAATTATCACAATAAATACCTAGTATTTAGAATTCTGATTATAAATATTAATTTATATGGAACATTTAAATCAATTTAAGAATAACTCTACATTTTGTTTCCAAGGATTCATAATGTCCCATTTCCTTTATGTTTATCCATTCAAATGGCAAATAAAGCATGTTATGTTATACTTGTTGATTACCATTAGCAATGATATTTTAAGCTGTCTTTAAAAGATCATACATATTTTAAAGTTAATATGAGCACCTAAATGCCAACATCCTGCTTCAAAATAACCGGTCACGTCTCACGTCTCAATGTCAAGTGAAAGAAAGGACGACCTGCCGAATAACCGAAAATTAATCACCAGCTACCTAGGGCTATTTGGACGAATAATTAGTATACGCTTTCCAAATAACCGAGCCACTAGCATCAAAACTAATTACTTATTAGTTATTAATATAATAGCCGATAGCTCTATTGATCAGTGCAGGTTTCGCAATAATTCGTCATAATCAGTTCAATATCGCTTCCTATTG
This sequence comes from Lysandra bellargus, assembly GCA_905333045.1. Taxonomy (NCBI): domain Eukaryota; kingdom Metazoa; phylum Arthropoda; class Insecta; order Lepidoptera; family Lycaenidae; genus Lysandra; species Lysandra bellargus. The sequence goes on from HG995326.1 coordinate 9,497,826, forward strand.
TACCTTACGTGTGCTAATGTAACTTTTCAATTACTTTCACTTAGCCAATGTAACGGTTACGTCACGAACGTGTAATCTAAAAAAAATGTAACACACTTGCATAATTAAACATATGCCTCAAAAAAATTAAAAAAAAAAACACAAGAAACTGACCGCACAGAATAAGGGCACTGATAATGAATATTTGCGTGAACGCTCTCATGTTGGCCCGCGAGCCGGTCACCGTGGGACACGACATGGTACCTTTCACCACCGCGAGCGCACTGCCAAGTCCGAGCCACCGCACCACGCTTCTGTCTGTGGACCTGTCTGCAAGGCTTTCACCTTCTAAGTCGCCTGCCATAATAGTTCACGTGTTATGTTATTGTGGCCCAAACATATTACATAATGTAGAAAACAAAGGTCCCGCTAATTATACGGCATTTCAAAATTGAATTAAATGATTTGGAATATTTTATTTCTTACGTTCACTGGGTTTGGTTGATTTACATCTAATTTCATAAAATTAAAAAAAAAAGCTACAGGTACTTCAATAAAAAATTTAAATAAGTAGTTAATTGTACTGTGTACCGCGCACTGTAAAACTCTGGAACAAATTATCACCAGCAGTATTTCCGGACCTATACGACCTGCAAACCCTTAAGATAAGAGCGTATTCCCTCTTAAAAGGCCGGCAACGCACCTGCAGCTCTTCTGATATTGCGGGCGTCCATGAACGACGGTAGTTGCTTTCCATCAGGCGACCCGTTTGCTCGTTTGCCCCTTATTTCATTTTAAAAAAATGTAGTTACGATTGAAAGCTTGAAGTTTTTTGCACGTTGTGCTGCCAGACAATAATATCAGCTCATAATAATATTATAAAGCTCCTACCAAGACTCTAAAGTCTACTTTAATCTCTACTTTAATCTCTATACACGATTACCATAGGTGCATATTACTATATCTAGGTCGAGCTATGGAGCACCCTGCTGCCTGCACCACTTTATTTAGGTAAACTTAGCGGTTTACCTACGGTGTGATAAAATATCAAGTGGCGCTCCACAAAACCAACGCAGATACTTATCAGTTATTAGTAACTAGCTGTTGCCCGCGACTTCGTCCGCGTGGACTTCAGTTTATAGTTGTTCCCGTACATCGATTGAATAGTTTACTCGCAAAACATAAAGGTAACTTTTGTGAGAACCGTACATTTTTCCGCGACAAAATATATCCTATTATCCTATGTTCTTTCCCGGGACTCAAAGTATCTCTATACCAAATTACCTACAGCAAAATAGATTGAATAGTTTAGGCGCAAATCATAAAAGTTTATTGTGCGGGAACCGTACATTTTTTGGGACAAAATGTATCCTATGTCCTTTTCCGGGACTCTAAGTATATAATATATCTACACCAAATTTCAGCAGAATCGTTCCAGCTGTTTACGTGTGATGTCGTATAACCAAGGGAAATATGGATCCATTTTTATTATTTTTAGAGGTTCCGCGCGGCTTCGCCCGCGTAAATTAGATATTTCACAGACAAATTTGTCCACAAAAAATAGCCTATGATCCTTTACGTGCTCTACTTCCTATCTCACCCAAATAAGAGAAAAATTGCTCTAGTAGTTCGTAAGATAAGCCCTTTCAAATAATTTCCCCCGTTTTTTCCACATTTTCCTCTATTACTTCGCTCCTATTATTTTTAGCGTAATAAAATATAGCATATAGCCTTCCGCGATAAATGGCCTACCTAACACTGAAATAATTTTTCAAATCGGACGAGTAGTTCCTGAGATTAGCGCGTTCAAATAAGCCCTTAAAATAATTTCCTCTGTTTTTTCCACATTTTCCTCTATTTCTTCGCTCCTGTTAGTCTTACCGTGATAAAATAAAGCCTATAGCCTTTTGCGATAAATGGCCTATCTGACACTCAAAGAATTTTTCAAATCGGACATGTAGTTCCTGAGATTAGCGCGTTCAAATAAGCCCTTTCAAATAATTTCCCACTTTTTTTCCCCATTTTCCTCGATTTCTTCGTTTCTATTAGTTTTAGCGTGATAAAATGAAACCTATAGCCTTTCTCGATAAATGCACTATCTAATGAAAGAATTTTTCAAATCGGACTAGTGGTTCCTGAGATTAGCGCGTTTAAATAAGCCCTTTCAAATAATTTGCCCCCGTTTTTTCCACATTTTCCTCTATTTATTCGCTCCTATTAGTCTTAGCATGATAAAATATAGCCTATAGCCTTCCTCGATAAATGGACTAACACTGAAAGAATTTTTCAAATCGGACCAGTAGTTCCTGAGATTGCTGCGTACTTGTTATGCTTTTGCCGAGCAGCGTACTCGGCGGCAGATCCCGCATTTCGGACATAGCCAGAAATGTGCGAAGTAGCGTACTAACGCACGTGGCATCCCATAAGAGGCAATGACCCTTGTTCCATGGGATCAAGGTAAGGCCTTCCGGCGTTTGCCGTCGCTCCTACTCAAACCGGGGGGCTTGAGGACACACGGTACGTCTGCTGTCACCAAAGCTGGACGAAGAATGTCATTAAGTGCATGGTGTCTAGCAAAACGACACGCAGCTAAGCCCGTGGTGACCGTAAGCGTCAGCCTCAGTACCACAGGGACAGCGGTGAGGCTCGCACACCACGCAACCCAGTCTCAGTGTCACTGCTACTCGAAGGGTGTTATCATCGAGAAGAGTGCCGAAGTGTGGTGATTTTAATGCCTGGTGCCAAGCGCCTGATTCCGCGCAGCTAGCTGCCTTAATTCGGGCCAGCGCTGTTTCCAAAAATGCATCTACTAAGTATAAATAAAAATTACTATGATAAAGCACAAATCTATATTATAGGCGTGATAGTTTTTCCGTAAAAATTACCACAAAATGTAAAGGTTGTGGGATATAGATACTAGGCCTCGCTTCAATCGCCCTGCAAATAAGAATTATTTGCCTGCAAATTGCAATAAGTGCAACCCCGTTGCTCACAATAATACGTGGATATAGATTAGAGACCCTCCTAACTCTTCATTGATCTTCAGTCTTCACCACTCAATGATAGGTCTCCAACTCTCTAGTTTAGTTTAAGCCATGGCCTACAAGTAGCATACTACCGCTGGCCTTTACGGTTTTAAAATATTATTACGAGCTCCGTCGTTTAGTTAAGGATGTATGTAAGGTCAAATTCCGTAGTACATCCATTTAAATTATGAAAGTGCTAAATATGTAAAAAATTGGACACCCAGACACTTATTATTAATTATAGTGATTATTCATAATCAATTTTTAAGGAATTATTCGATAATTAATCATTATGGAAAAAATTTAAATGTTAAAATGAATGAAATTTTAAAATGAATTATTTCACATAACTTGTCGGTAAGGTATTTTTTGGTATCAATCGATGCAGGATGTTTTATTCTACTATATATTTCGAATTTAGGGCAGAATCTTTGAATTTATAAATGTTATAATATACATCCTTAAAGCGCACCACGATTTGGTAGCAGGGCTTCATAACGTTATCGATTAACAGAAAAAATATCGTTACGTACCGTTATTTTCATAATGGTAGCCAGATAACGTTATTTTTTTAACCTACTATTATCGTAATAATAATAACGGAAAATACCGTTATATTTTCCGTTATTATTGTTACGATATTTTTTCGTTATGTATAAACGAACAAATATCGTTATAATAATAACGGTAAATATAACGTTATTTTCTGGTATCAGGTACGTGATCGTGCACGGTGCACTAAATCTCACTCTCAGCCCACTTTTTTTGCGAGATTTGTGTGAAAATACAAAGAAAAAATACACCTTTTATGCGTGATTATGTTTAGAAAATTTTCCCGCCTGTCATGACTTTCTTGACGGACTATAACGTTATCAAAGAACATATATTTACCGTTATAAATCCTATATAACGTTATAACATTAACCGTTATAAATATCAATTTTTAACCTTATTTTTAGTATCGGGTAAATTTTCATAACATTATCTAAGCCCTTGAAGCAGTAAAGTTATGAAAAAATAACGTTATTTGAAGCCCTGTTTGGTAGTATCTGTAAATTTTCATGTGGATTTCCAACAAATTTTGTGTCTCTAAAGTTAAAAAAATGTCAATGTCACCAACGTGTAGATCTAGATTTGTCAAAGTGACAAGTGACAGCGATATTTATGAAAATGATGACGAAGATGTACGGAAAGTGGATTTTCAATTAAAATAATTTGAAATAAAAGCATATTGTAAATATTTTTAGTTAAATGCGAGTAATATAAGTATCCACAATGACTACTTTACGCGAACGTCAACTCAGTAAGTTTTAAAAAAATATTTGCGGTTACAGTGGTTGTGATTATTTACACAACATAGCTTCTTGCATTTTGATTATTTTACGTACAAGAATAAACACTCTTTAATACCAAAAAATATAAAATATGACCTGTAGTATGCACCTACCGTACTTAAAAGTATCAATGTACCGTAAATATAACTAACACAATCTTAGAAAGTCACTGTTTTGATACCAACCAATTGATGTCCATTTAAAAATTGTAATTTAATTAGTTTTTAAAATATTCTAACATTTATATATTTCAGTTTTGAGATATTCATAAAATAAGTATTTATGTAAAATATTTAAAAACCCTATATTTACTGCTTGGTATGTTATTTGATTTAGAAGTTTTGTGCTATTTCAGATGCTCTAAAGCAAATGCTTAATTTGAATCAACCACTAACTAAAGCTGTAGCTACAGAACCATCATGGAAAGTTCTTATTTACGACAGAGTGGGTCAGGATATAATTTCTCCTCTTATATCTATAAAAGAATTGAGAGACTTGGGTGTTACTCTTCACGTGTAAGTATCTAAATTTCTTTAGTATAGTCTCGTTTACAGCTCTTTACCTCAATAAATTTTTTTAAGAGTCTTGCTCTATAATATCAAGGAATTAAGAAAAAGTAGTACATGCTGAAAAATGTATTATTTGTATCATATTACCACTTTTTAATTATAAATGTAAACAAATATACAGTATTTTATTAACATTATCCAAATGTATCATTAACTGATGTTAAGTATAAAAATCTATACCTGATATAACTTTAGAACCCTTTCTTATATTTTTCTTATTGCATTTCAGACAACTACATTCAGACCGGGACCCTATACCTGAAGTACCAGCTGTTTATTTTTGCGCACCTTCGGAAGAGAATTTGGGCAGAATTTGTCAAGATTTAGATAATGGAATTTACGACCAGTATCACCTGAACTTTATTTCACCCATAACAAGACAAAAGCTTGAAGATTTGGCCGCCTCAGCTATCCAGTCCAATTCTGTGATGAGTATTCATAAAGTTTACGATCAGTATTTGAATTTCATCTGCTTAGAAGATGATTTATTTATTATGAAACATCAACAATCTGATAATCTCTCATACTATGGTAAGTTTAAACTTTAACATATTATATTACAATTCTCTATTTGTAGAGGTAACTTTTGCTACAGCTAAAAACTAAATTGTTAGGAATCTTTAATGAATAAACAAATAAAATTCATTATTACACAACTAACCATCTTTTTTGCAGCAATAAATAAAGGAGACACCAAAGATACTGAAATGGAAGCCATAATGGATGAAATAGTTGAAAGTCTGTTCTCAGTGTTTGTAACTTTAGGTAAGATACAATAGGTTTTAAGAACTGCTTTCGTTTTCTATCAAATCAAAATCAAATCAAATCGTCTTTATTTCGGGCATCAGAGGCCCCATAAAACAAATACCTTTTAACTAACATACATAATATTTTATATTATACTTATAAACTAACACTGTCGCTTGTTGCCGGCAACGTGACTCAATGCTTTGTCCAGAGTCTTCCCCGGAACCTCCGGTAGACCACATCCAGCGGCCAGAACTCCGGCGCCTCGAAAGTCGACAGAAGATTTGTTGGTACTCTCACCACAAAGGAGCTAAAGTTAACCTTGTGGCGAGACTGCAGATGCTCGACCCTCAGGTGCAGTGTCGTCTTCTTCTGGATGTAGTCCACGACGTCCTCGACCTCCATGGACCAGTGCAGGCGGGATATGTACACTGGCGTCGCGGGGACCTCGCTCCGCAGACGCAGCTCAGGTACATATGTCGCGGTGCCGCGATGGTTGCGGGCGGCGGGCTTCTTCCTCCTCTCCACCAGTATGAAGCCCTCCTCACCACCTCCTGCTCTCGTCCTTGCTAGGTCGAGAAGATTCCGCCTTACGGCTCTTCGTAGCCTTGCGGCTCTCCTTGGTCTTGCGACTTTCTGGAACCTTGCGGCTCACATTCTCCCCATTTGTCGTCGCCCGCGGGGGAGGCGCGGGGCGACCAGCAACAGTCGCAAAGTTTTGCTGGGTCGCCTGTGGACTCGGCGTCGGCGCAACCGGGAGGGGAGCGCGGGCGGGGGACGCGGACGCAGCGGCGGTGTTCGTTGACCCGTCCGATAATGCTGACGGGCTAAACGTGGCCGTTTGCGTGCCATGGCGACGGGTGACGTATGCGGCATCAGGTGACCTACATATTGAACTATCGCTTTTTAACTGCGATAATTCAATACGTAAATCACTGATCGTAGACTCTGATGCTTGCAGTCTACCCTTAACTCCGGCCAGCTCCTCCTTCAGGAATCTCATGTCCTTCAGTAGGTTGACGACGTCGACGTGGTCCAGCGTGACGGGCGGCCGCTTGTGCAGCTCCTTTGCCACAAAAGCCGGCACCTCATCTGGATCCGTCTGCTTCAGCAGGGAGATGATGTCCTGCACACTCCTTTCCGTACCGTCTCTTCGTCGCGACGGCATGTTCGCGCTCTGGCCGAGCGTCTCATACAGCAGCTGCTTCCCCTTGCAAATCTCCTCACTGGTGAAGGAGGTCTTGCAAATCTGCATGATGCTGACCTCGTCCATGGTGTCGATGACGTGCTGGATAAACGCCAGCAACTCGTTGGCTACGAGCGCCATGGTCACGTGCAGCTGCGGTGTGCCGCGCGATTCGCAAAAATATTAATTACTTTTGCTGCGTGTGTAACGCGGAATACGACCGGTCGCTAGCTCGACACATTACACACGATATGATATCCATAAAAACGAATTTTGCGGATAAATTTTAACATAACATTAGTTTTAGATGACTACAAAATATGTAGTTCAATGTTTTGCAACAGGTGGCATTACTGATATGTGTCTTCTAATAATTTACAGGGAATGTACCAGTTATAAGATGTAGTAAAGGAAATGCCGCTGAAATGGTTGCTAAGAAACTGGATAAAAAGCTGCGCGAAAACCTCTGGGATGCCCGTAATAATTTGTTCCACGGACAAACTGGTTCATTCAGCTTTACACGCCCCATGCTCATATTGCTTGACAGAAACATGGATATGGCGACGCCGCTACATCATACGTGGACGTACCAGGCATTGGCACATGATGTTTTGGATTTATCTTTGAACAGGTTGGTTCAAAATAGACTTTTAGTATTATCAGGTTTATTTTGATAAAAATATGGACCTTATGAAATGGCTGAGCAAGAATACAGAATTCTTTAATCTGAAATTTTAATCTATTAAGATATCATGTATTTTCAAACCTTTTTCAGAGCAATAGTCCCAGAAAGCTCCGGCCCAGTTATGCCAGGACAAAAGTCGAAAACAAGGACTTGTGACTTGGATTCTAAAGACCCGTTGTGGTCGGAACACAAAGGCAGTCCATTTCCCACGGTGGCTGAAGCCATACAGGAAGATTTAGATAAATACAGGTTTGTTTTATCGATCTTGTTTTATCTAATACAAGAATAAAAGTCAAAATGTAGACCAAACTATATACAGGTCATAGGCTACTTTTACTGCAAAATGTATGGTTACTGCAGGAATGTAAAACCGTTTACCTTGAATTTACTGCTAAATATATTTTGCTAGCAATTACAGGAGGGTAATACTTATCTCCCTTGAATGCTTTTTTTGACAGTGCATTACTGCTTTATAATCTAAATGCAGCTTACCTCTCACTAACTTCCGACGTTGTGCGGTCGCGGACACTGATTTATTTACTTTATCTACCGCTACTTAATATCTCTTTCACTCGCGCGCTCGTATCGCTGTTACATGTGGAAACGAGATAGCAATCGCAAGTCGCAAGTGAGTGAAAGTGTCAACACGACTATACCAGCCCCGGATTTATAAGTAGGCCGTTATAGGCCACGGCCTAAGGGCGGCAGCGCCCATAGAGGCCCTACAGATTGCATACTATCAGAGAAGTTGATTCCTAGGTAGATTGCCGACCTAAGTAAATTGGTCGCTTTAAGTCTAACCCATCCAACTAATCACAGCTAACATTGAATTGACATAAGCCGACCACATGACGTAGGTCCGTCAACTGCCTAGGAATCAATTTCCTCGATGGTACAAAGGGCGGCGGAAATAAAGTGGCCTATTCTCACTCTATACTCTATACATATTATAAAACATAGTCGCTTTTTTCCCTCATGTCCCTTTGTTCCCTTTAATCTTTAAAACTACGCAACGGATTTTGATGATTATTTCAGTGTTAGGTAGCCCATTTATCGAGGGAGGCTATAGACTATATTTTATCACGCTAAGACTAATAGGAGCGAAGAAATAGAGGAAAATGTGGAAAAAACGGGGAAAATTATTTGAAAGGCCTTACTTGAACGCGCTAATCTCAGGAACTACTGGTCCGATTTGAAAAATTATTTCAGTGTTAGATAGCCCATTTATTGAGGAAGGCTATAGGCTATATTTTATCACGCTAAGACCAAACTTCACCAACCTCTGTTTGTTAAATCCTAACAAGGCATTACTTAACGGACCTTAGAAAATTAAACAGACTATTAAAATAATTATGTCCCACAGTAAAAATTTAACACAGGATTAGTAAATGCAATGTTATGTGAACAACGAGTGAACAACTATCAATTCGTTCATTCTTGTTATAAGGCGACGAAATTACAATGTACTATCAGGGAAGTTAATTCCTATGGAGATGGCGGATCTAAGTCATGTGGTCAGCTTATGTCAATTCAATGTTAGCTGTGATCGGTCGGTGGTAACGCGACCAAATTACTTAGGTCCGCCATCTGCATAGGAATCAACTTCTCTGATAGTACCAGTTTAACATGACATGTTTGCTGCAATGTGTCACTTTCTTCCTTATTCGTATAATAGTAGATAATGCGACCAAATTAAAATATTACTGATCGCATACATTTGTTACGCTATAATAGTTCTTCTTAATTTACCAGGTTAATAATTATTATCTGTCAAAGCTGAAAACATGAATCATAATACAAACTTTTTCTTACAAAATATTTCGCCATATTAATATATTTGCAATGTCAAGGAAAATCCGAGGGATTTTTGACAAAGTGAAAATAAATAATTATTTATAACTATGAAAAATAATTAATAATAAGGACGTAGCGGAAACACTCAAAAGTCAAAAGAGATTCTTTTATTGATATTCCATATTATTGTCTTTGAAAGTTGTTGTATTGACTCATATAACAGCCTGTTATATATTTAACGGACCTTCACAGCAGGAATTAAATTTAACACCATGCTAGGTGATTTATGACATTATGGCATGGTGGAATGCTTGAAAGCTCTAACAGGCCATTAACTGATTTAACAAGGCATTATTTATTTAACATTGCTTGATGGAACTAGGTCCAAGACTAATAGGAGAATGTGGAAAAAACGGGGGAAATTATCTGAAGGGCTTATCTCGCGAACTACTGGAGCAAGTTTTATGCTATTTGGCACAGATAAGAAGTAGACCATGTGAAGGATCATAGGCTGTCAATTTTAATCATTTTTTCAGTGACTATAATATATTTTATACCCGTGCGACGCCAGGGCGGGTCGCTAGTAAAAAATATAAATTCGGAACTGGACTATACAATATTATGTAAGAACAACACATTAACGATCTTTCTTTCAGGAGTTCAGAAGCGGAGGTAAAGAAGCTAAAGAGCTCTATGGGGTTGGACGCGGACAGTGATCTCGCGCTCAGCATGGTGAACGACAACACGCAGCGACTCACCAGCGCCGTCAACAGCCTGCCGCAGCTCATGGAGAAGAAGCGCCTCATTGATATGCACACTACTATTGCTACTGGTACGTCATATAAACTTTTGAAAAAATATTTTTGTTGACAGGGTTGACCTGTTTACTTACCTATGTCCAATATAAAAATAGTACGCATGTAAGAGCTATCTTATTGATTTATCGCTATTTGTTTCTTTTGTTTCCGCACTAATCTATTGTTTCCTCCCGCGGGAGCATAAGAATTTAACAAATTCTTGTGATGTAAAAAGACATGTCAATGCCTTTTAACGTCACAAGAATTTTGTCGCTAATAAGCACAAAAAAAAATTCTTATTAGCGGCGAAATTTATCTAATTTTATTAGGAAAAAGGCAGGGATTATTGCACTCTTTTGCACTTGTAAGATCGTAATTGAATTCGGGATATCTTACACTTGTCTTCACAGCTAGATGTTCTGTTACTTTGATCTATAACACGGTCACAGTAACTTGACACATGGTTTGATGACGTCATTATGGAGCGGGCACGTTATTGCATTCCAGCGATGCGTCAAGTTATAATCATACCCTTATTTTAGCCATCCTAAACGCGATCAAATCAAGACGATTAGACTCGTTCTTTGAGTTGGAAGAGAAAATAATGAGCAAGAGCAGTGGCGTGGAAAGCAAAGCGGTGTTGGACTTGATCACAGACACGAGTGCCGGCACAGAGGAGGACAAGATGAGATTGTTCATAATATACTATCTGTGCACGTCGCAGATGCCAGAAGATGAATACAAGAAGTTTGAGACGGCGCTGCTCGGTGCCAACTGTGACGTCAAACCTATGGCCTATATGAAGAGATGGAAGTGAGCTATTTAACTATTATTATTACGTTGTATCATAGAAGAAATTGATTCATAGGCCGTTTGAAGACTTAAGCCATTTAATAAGGTTATGTATATTTTATTTTTGACGAGATCGTTCCCCTGGGTTAGACATATCACATAAGAAGTTAGAATAACGTAGGACCGCGATCTGCCTATGAATCAACTTCTTTGATGGTACATACAACTGATTTGTATAATTTTATTACGTTATGCCTTATGGGGGTGAATCGTTGAACAACATTCAAAAACAAAAATTTTCCTCCTGCGCATGCACAGTGTTTTAGAAACGCCCTAAATCGGACATGACTAATTTAATGCAATGAGTCGATGGCGTCTTATAGTTCAAATGCAAGAGTAGAACTCCCGTGTGCGCATTTTACTTTTTTTTTTGAGAAAATTAATTTTTAAATTGCTAATTTTTTAACTCCCTAAAAACGAATTTATTTTATTTAAATTAATTACGAGGGTTTGTAAACTTGGTATCTAGCTGATTAGATTAATCATTAAGAGACACAAATTTTGTACTTTATTTCATTTCTACAACTGAAGTAGTTCCTGAGATTTTTTTTTTTTTTAATATTTAGACTTTTTTTCTGCTTTCCTAGTTGATTTCCGCAATTGTTTTCCATACTGAAAAATACTTTGGTATAGTCTTTACACTACAATATTTTTATTTTTTGCGATTCGTGTTCGTGTCTAGTGCCAGAGATTTACGAATTTCTAATTTTTATTCGCCCCTTTAAAAATTTTAAGAGCATAGTCTCATCGAATCTTATTTTTTTTAAAATAGGCAAATAATAGGAAGAAACATTTAATTCTTGATATTAACGACACTATAAATTTGGCACGGGAGGACAGCATTTTTGACGACTAAGGTGATGAAGATTAAAGTCAAGAATAAAATGTTTATTCCTATTATTTGCTTCATTATTTTAAAATAAATAAGATTCGATGAAACTTTGCTCTTAAAATGTTTAAAGGGGCGAATAAAAATTAGAAATTCGTAGATCTCTGGCACTAAATCAGATTCGCATAAAATAAAAATATTGTAGTCTAAAGACTATACCAAAGTATTTTTCAGTACGGAAAACAATTGCTGAAAGAATATAGGAACGCAGGAAAAAATAGTCTAAATATTTTAAAAAATTAAAATCTCAGGAACTACTTGAGTTGTAGGAATGAAATAAAGTACAAAAGTTGTGTCTCTTAATGATTAATCTAATCAGCTGGGTAGCAAGTTGACAAACCCTCGTAATTAATTTAAATAAAACAATTTCGTTTTTAGGGAGTTAAAAAATCAGCAATTTGAAAATATTTTTTCTCAAAAACGAAGTAAAATGCGCACACGGGAGTTCTGCTCTTGCATTTGAAATATAAGATGCCATCGACTCATTGCATTAACTCTGTCATGTCCGATTTTGTGGGTTTCTAAAACAGTGTGGCATGGGTAACTGCACACGTACTTTGAAAAAGGCCTAACCCTCTTTGTTTCACTCGCGCACGTAAACATTGCTAGCTCGTGCAAACGAGATAGCTCTAGTGCAGAATACAACTTTAAATTCCTAGTCGATCGATAGACGTTAAAATACGTAATTAATAGTAGTAATTATTTACAGGATCTTGTGTATGAAGAATTTTATGTTCGGTAGTATTTATATTTAATTTTGTATATTACAGGGGCCTAACTAAAATATCAAGTCAGGGTCAGTACGAGGGCGGCGGCACCAAAACCGTGTCTATGTTCTCAAAACTTGTCTCCCAGGGATCTTCCTTCGTCATGGAGGGTGTTAAGAATCTAGTTGTGAAGAAACATGTAAGCCTTGTTTCATCTTGTTGTATTCAACGAAATTCGACTGTTAGAGTGGGTTGCACCAGAGGCGTGGTTAAAGTTAAAGTTAAGGTTAAAGTTATGGTTAAAGTTAAATATGGCGTCCTAACTTTAATCTTAACTTTAACCGGAAAAATTGACAGATGTCGTATGAGCATATGGGGTGTTTGGACGCAATATTTAACTTTAGGCAGTGTCTAACGTGCCGCTAGCGGTGCCCGCTAAAATACCGTTGTCGACATAATAAGGAGGAAATCGCTATTCGTTAGTATGCCGCTAGTGGTATTTTAGAAGGAAGTGGCTAGCGTGCCGCTAGTGGTCGTTTAGCGATGCCCACTAAAATACCGTTGTTGGCATAATAAGGAGGAAATCGCTAGTATGCCGCTAGTGGTATTTTAGTTAATGTGCGCTAACAAACCGATGCAGATGGCGGTAAAATAAAGCATAGTGTTTAGTCTGCTGCTGTTCTACTACTCAGGCTTAGCATTACAATATTTTTAACTGACTTCAAAAAAATGAGGTTATCAATTCGACGCGTATGTATGTGTTAATATATGTACCAAATTATGAAATAAGAGGGCAAACGAGCAAACGGACCACCTGATGGAAAGCAACTTCCGTCGTCCATGGACACTCGCAACATCAGAAGAGCTGCAGGTGCGTTGCTGGCCTTTTATGGGGGAATATGATAATAGGGTAGAGGACGGTAAGGTAGGGAATAGGGTAGGGTAGGGAAGGGAATAGAGTAGGGAATTGGGCCTCCGGTAAACTCACTCACTCGCCGAAACACACAGCGCAAGCGCTGTTTCACGCCGGTTTTCTGTGAGCCCGTGGTATTTCTTCGGTCGAGCCGGTCCATCCGTGCCGAAGCATGGCTCTACCACGTAAAGAACGCGTCTGAACAAATGTGCCAAATTTCAAAAGTGTATGTTTGTATGTTTGTGTTCGCATAATATCTCCGGAACTACAAGTCCGATTTGAGTAGTTATTTTTTTGTTGTACAAGGCAAAATACTACTAGCGGCATAATAGCGATTTCCTTCTTATTATGCCGACAACGGTATTTTAGTGGGCATCGCTAAACGACCACTAGCGGCCCGCTAGCCACTTCCTTCTAAAATACCACTAGCGGCATACTAGCGATTTCCTCCATATTATGCCGACAACGGTGTTTTAGTGGGCATCCCTAAACGACCACTAGCGGCACGCTAGACACTTCCTTAACTTTAACCAGAGATTTGACATTTTGCACTGTAATATCAAATCTCTGGTTAAAGTTACAGTTAAAGTCAAAGTTAGTTGGTGCAACCCACTCTTACTCTAGATTATGTACATACACTAATTGTCCTATCACTCCCCTTCTTTCTCTTATACGAAAAGTAAGGTGTGTAAACATACTTGATCAACAATTAACTATAATAATACACATTGTTTATCAATCAATTAAAATGAATTTGCTAATGTTTAAATGCAGTGTAGATTATTAAACTACACTAACGTCACATAAAAGTGGGCGTGGCTTCTCGCAATTCTCTCCTGTACTTCTCTTGCCTATAATAATTAATTAAAGCCTTTGTCGCGGAATTAAGGTTTTGTTATTTGCTAATTAAAGTTTTAACTACAGGGAAAAAAAGACTAACCTAACTACAGGTTTTCTAACCTATCAGTTCAAAGAAAATGATGCCAAGTTGCGTGATAATCTGTTCAGTACTAATTTACTCTCATATAAACCTTTGAGTTTATCAGTAAAGACTACTCAGCCATCACACATGATAATTTCCAGAAACTACCTGTAAGTCGCACAGTGGAGAGCGCGCTATCAGGCGAGAGCGACGAACTAGGCTGGCTGGAGCCGCGCGCCGCTCGCGCCGACGCCGGGCGGCCGCGTGCGCGCCACGCCCCGCCCACCGACGCGATCGTGTTCCTCGTCGGCGGCGGCAGCTACATCGAGTACCAGAACCTCATGGAGTTCGCCAAGGTGACTTTTGTTTCTTTCTTTCTCTCTCTCTCTTATACACACGTACGGAATGTTATTTTCGAATATTTAAAAAAAAAAAATCGAACAATAAGATTCCCTACATACACGCAAGCGCCGAAAGCGTACATTCATAAGTTACATATTGACAAGCTACTATCGGCAAAATTAGTACTTGACTAATTCCCAAACCTCATATTTGCAGTTATTTTAGACTCCTCAAAATATTTGATCAAAAAGGTAATTTGGCTACAGTGACTACTGTCCTAGTTAAACTACATATTTGAGTACCTACTTACGGCCGTTTTCAATAACGTACCTACAGTTAGAGATAGATAGCTATCCTCGACCAACAGTAAGCTGCTATCTTTCCGTAATTTGCGTTTCACAATCAACAATATGACCTGTCATTCCTTGCCCAACGATAGATAGCATCTTTCCCTCTCTCCTATTCAAGCCGGGCGGGCCACTTTGAACTTTGTTTGTGTAGCACTAAGAAGTGTAACTTTAAGTAACTTTGAAGTTTGCTTGTGGATAATACGAAACTAGTTTTTTGCTCTCCAATTGAAGTGCTGTTTTTATAAACATCTGGAGACCTTCAATGGTATTGTTAAATAGTTTGTATCGCTCTGTGTTATTGAGATAAGAACAATGTATTCATTTAATTCTGGCGAAAAAGTCACCTACATAGATTTAAAAGTTTATAGTTGTAAGACGTATATCACATCGGATTAAATACTACATTATGATGGTTTGATTGATAGAAAATTTAACATATTTTATAATATTTTTCACAGAAACATAAAATATAGTTAGATTAGGTTTAGGGAATGCAAATCTCGCGAGATTTGGGCTCAAGCGAGATCTCGCGAGTTTATGAATACAATACCGCGAGATCTCGGCAATTTCGAGATCTCGCGAGATTAGCAGTTTGGTGGGTTTTTTTTTGCAAATAATCACAATATTTGAATAAATTACGAAAAAAGTAATAAAGTATTATAAGATTAACATTCATTTTCACGAACTTTTTCAATAGAATTTTATGCATCAAACATTGTTTTACGTATCTGTCTATAATTTTTAAGTAGTCAACTTTGACATACATAATAATATCTTCTGTCTATCAAATAACAAATGAAAGAAACAACCAGTCTTCTCTTCTAGTGTGCGCTTTTATAATTTTGGACGTGGCGGTAATATCGTGGACGTCCGCGGTAAAACGATAACATATGGAAGTAAAATGTATGGAAATATATGAAGATGCTTTTAAATTTCCGTCGACGATAACTTTTTAACGTGCACGTTAGAGGACATCACGACGACGTCTACACTTCTGAACCGCACAAAACGTCCACGATGCGTAAAATCAAAAGGGCATTGAACGTATCCAACATTTTATCGTGGAAGCCGGCGTCTACGATAACGTGACGTCCAAAATTATAAAAGTGCACATTATTAAACACAAATATTTTAGTAATAAACAATTCTATTATAATTAACAAAACAACGAGAAGTCAAAATTCAGGACCTAGTTGAAAATCACAATCCACAGTTGCTTAGGCCAGCTCCCCTTTTGTTTTTACTCCGTGATCGCAACTCCGTCGGTGTCAGTCCGCGCTTTGAATAAGACGTTTTCATGCTCAAAAGCAATCTCGTCAAACTCGCGAGATCTCGCCTTTTTTTTCGTCCCAGATCAATCTCGCGAGAACGAGATTGCATTCCCTAGTTAGGTTGTAAAGTTATTACATTATTTGTAAAAAGAGGGTAGGCCGGGCGCCATTTTTTTGGCACATTACCTACATACTTTTTGCAAATATTTTTGCGTTTACTGAAGGGTTAACATAATCATGTAATTCACACGTGGTTTGTATTGCTTCTGTACAATATTGGTATCACTGTCACTGTCTTCATCGCAATCTAATATTATTTGAATTAATTCAGTATCACTATCATCACTGCTACAGTATTCCATTATAATAAGTATGATACTCTTTCGATAAATAATAATAAACTCGTCTTCGAAATGATATTCTCCGTTGTTTTGTTGATATCGCCCGACATTGACGGATAGGCAAATGACGCTACTAGATATAGCTCCGCCTATCGGCGAGTAAGTAGAAACTCAAATTGAAACGCCGGTTACAAAGTTTTGTATGAGCCTCTAGTGGCTATCCGTCCTCCCGCCGATAGATAGACAACAGGGATAGGAAGTGCTATCTGTCAGTACGTTATTGAAACGCAAGTATGGACAAAAATATAGATTTGCCTATCTTTATCATTAAGGATTATAGATAGATAGGATATTGAAAACGGCCGTTAGACGACGCTCCACAGTGTGATAAAAACCTCGATTTTGTTTCACCGCGTTTTTCTTTCAAAATACTTTAGTTGATAGCTATATAAACATTAGAGTAAAACTCCGAGATCGATATTCTTTGTAGTTATTTTTTTAAAGAGTCTCAAATCTGGCGTTTTTCCGGGTCCATAATTTGCATAAAAATTAATTTAAAAAAACTAATCAAGTAATATTAATTTTGTTTATACCAATTGAACAAGCACTTAATACTTTACTTTTTCTCCAAATTTGGTTAACCTACTGTGATCAAGTAGGGAGATATTTATTTATTTAATAATTTAAGTTTTTCATTTTTGATTTCGCGATTAGATCGAGTTAGAAAAAGTTTTAAGCATGAAACGATAGTGTGAGTAATTCTTTATCAATGTTATTAAAAATCACACTCTAATAACCTCTGTGTCAGAAGTTATATCCAATTCAATTTTTTTTAATAAAAATTCGGATTTTTTTATACCTAGGGTTGTCACTAAAGTTGATATTTTATTTTCCCCGACTACATCAGAAGGTGATTATTGATTAGATACTGTTTGGGCATATTTTTATGTTATATTTTTTCAGTTTTTAGATTTTTTATTATTAGACCTACCTAAACGTGATCTTGATATTTTTCGTATAGGATATCGATTGCGAATTTGCGTATCAACCGGATAAATCAAATGAGAGACCTTTAGTGACAACCCTAGGTACAAAAAATCTGATTTTTTATTATTTTTTTTTTAAATTGGATATAACTTCTGACACAGAGGTTATTAGAGTGTGATATTTAATAACATTGATAAAGGATTACTCACACTATCGTTTCATGCTTAAAACTTTTTCTAACTCGATCTAATAGCGAAATTAAAAATTAAAAACTAAAATTATTAAATAAATAAATATCTCCCTACTTGATCACGGTAGGTTAACCAAATTTGGAGAAAAAGTAAAGTATTAAGTGCTTGTTCAATTGGTTTTAACAAAATTAATGTTACTTGATTAGTTTTTTTTTTAATTAATTTTTATGCAAATTTTTGACCCGGAAAAAAGCCAACTTTGACACTCTTTAAAAATAACTACAAAGAATATCGGTCTCGGAGTTTTACTCTAATGTTTGTACTACTTTATATAACTATCAACTATAGTATTTTGAAAGAAAAACGCGGTGAAACAAAATCGAGGTTTTTATCACACTGTGCGCTCGCAACTACGTTGCGCCAAAATTCGTTTATCGCGCGGGAACCGTACATTTTTCCGGAGTAAAAAGTATCCTATCTCCTTTCCCGAGACTCAATGTATATCCATGCCAAATTTCAGCAAAATCGGTTCAGCGGTTTGAGCGTAAAGAGGTAACAGACAAACACGCTTTCGCATTTATAATATCCACAAGTATGTGGATACCACTGAATATATAGTAATATATTCAGTGGTTTGAGCGTGGAGAGGTAACAGACATTACATATTACAGTCGGGGCATTTTAATAGGCCACATTTGACATCTGTCAGATAAATCTCCATAGTGAGGTGAGCTGCGTAAAAACATCGATAAAAACGATTATATCGATACGGACTTGAAATAAAATATTTAAATTTTATACCTTTGAAACAAACTCCTGTCCCATTATTACTTTTTCTTTTGCAAATTCAAGGAGCAAAATAAGACAAGTACATAATTTACAAAAAAAATGCATTTATTCGCTTGAGTTATAAAAACTGTTAAATGTAGTATTATCATTATTCATTTCACATAAATATGTGTTACTTTTCACAACGTGATTATTAATTTATGGGGATATTTCGTTACAAGTAATCAATGCATCGATAATTTATTCGCTTTCGATTTTTAGGGTAACTTCCCTAGAGTTAAAAAAGAAAAAAGGTCAGCTGACGTAACATTGTAACGACGTCCATTTATTAAGATCAGAATTTGTTTATTACGCTTAGAATTGTTTATCAGCAAAAGCGAATCGTTAAATAATTCGTATCGGTCATATTTACAATAAATATGTAATCGTCATTGAAAAAAGTTAATCAATTGTGCACTTATAACAAAACGAAAATATTTATTTTTTATGTACGTCGCTATAAGGTTACCTGGTACAATTTTGATGAACTGTCAAATGTGGCCTATTAAAATGTCCCGACTATAGTATGGAAGTGTGTTGTTGTGAGTAACTACGTTGTAACGGTTTAGTATAATTTCTGTCACAATACCCAAATATTCAATCGTTACACAGAGTCATTCGTAATTGAAATATGAAGTGAAGTAAGTTGCTTGTCACTTGTACTTGTGTACTTTATAGATACGAAATGTAAGATACTTATTTGAAGTCATAAAATGTTCATTCCTATCAGTTGGTGTTTCATCCTCGTTGAGTTCTTTTGTAAAAACAAAAGAGTTCCGTAGTTAACAAGGATGAAGGAACCCTCATAGTTTCGGTCTGTCCATCCGTCTGTCTGTCTGTCCGCAGTTTTTCTCAGAGACTATAAGTAGGACCTACAAAGCTGTAATTTGGCATGAATGCACAAATTAATGATGCCGATAAAATGGTACATGAAATCTTAATTTTTCTTTTTATGGTACCTTCCCTACACATCAAGCGGGCATGATTTTTTTTTCGCGTCCACCCCATCATGTGTGGTGTCGTTGGATAGGTTTTCAAAAATATTATGAGTATTCATAGATCATTTTCCGATTTAGGGATCCGTTTGTGAAATATTAAGTTTTAAAGTAGAAAAAATCATTAGAGCCCAGTGTGCCCCCCCCCCCCCCCCCCCCCGGGGTCCTACCAGCTAAACGGTAGCTTCTGGAAATGTGAAAAAATTCACGGGGACAGAAAATATGGTAAGATAAAAAGAAAACTATCACGGCTCAGAAGACTTCATAAGTTATTGAGTAAGTCGATCAACTAAAAAAATGTTTTCGGCGAAGTATAAAGGAACTTTTTGTTCACAGTCCTTTGAAAGCAACTGAGATGATGTTGTTAGTAGTGTAAAACACGTTATAAATGTACATTCATTGACCATACACAAATTTTAAAAAACTAGCGGTACTATACGGAACCCTATATTGCGCATGGCTCGACATGCACTTGGCTGGTTTTATCTTTACTAGCTGTTCTATATTTTCAGCAACAAGCGGCGAGTGGAGTGACAAGGAAAATTATATACGGCGCTACCACACTACCGAACGCGACGCAATTCCTCAAACAACTGTCATTATTAGGTGAAGAGCTACAATAAACATTCCTTATATCCAATCACTGTAATATATTATGAAAATAAATTATAATTTACTACTGGTAATATTAAATTGTAATATAAATTATATTTTTATTTTCATTTTCCTCGTTCCATCTAATTCTTTGGTTAGTACGTATTTTAGTTTATATTTTATACCATAAATTTTTTAATAGTTTTCCTTGTATTCAGTAAACAGTAAACACTATTAGTCACTAGAGGCAAATTAGTAGCTACATTGTTTTTTTCGGTACAAAACAATTTATTATTTTTGCTGATTCGATGTCTTACTGTTGAAATAAAGAGTAGCAACCAATAGCAACTGCCAAATACTTCCTCTTATGTTTTTAAATATATTCTTGTCATACTATGAAACGCAACGAACTAAATATTATTCAAAGCGTTTATTTTATCTTCTAAGTTCTAAAACGTAGCTCGCAAACATACCAGTAGGTATTGAAAAGGAATTGATAAGCAATTATTTTTAACAAAAAAATTTAAACCGACTTCCAAGTAAAAACAATAGTAATATGAACTAAAAAGTATTAAATAACTCATTACTCTTTAATAGTGCCTTTTTTAGAATTCGTCTAAATCTCAACTATTTCTGTACATACTACAGTCTTCATTATTTTGAAGTCGGTACCAGATAATTTAATCGTGAGTTCAGTAATGTCAGAATATCTGAAACTTTAGGGACTGGTCGGTACCAGTCAACCACCTTCAAAGTAATGAAGACTGTAGTATGTACAGAAATAGTTGAGATTTAGACGAATTCTGAAAAAGGCACTATTAAAGAGTAATGAGTTATTTAATACTTTTTAGTTCATATTACTATTGTTTTTACTTGGAAGTCGGTATAATTTTTTTTGTTAAAAATAATAATTTCACTCTTTTTAGTTATCTACAAAATAAGGCTTTATGCGTAAATAACCAATACGAATGTTAACTATTCACATTATGTTACTGAAAGCGAAATTGTGGTAAATGCTTGCAGTTATCTAAGCGATGCTGCAATTTCCAAACTTTTTTCTTTATGGGTTCAGGAGTTCTGTTCAGTGCCTTTGGACCAAGAGACACCTTCGTATGAAATTTCTCTTATTCGTAAGATATGTTTAACTTACTAGAAAAAACATTTTAACCACAATGAGTGTTTTGATAAATTTCAAGGATTTCCCTCGATTGCTCATAGATCCCATCATCAGCTCACCACTTTCGTAATTGTTATACAAAATTAAGATTATATCCTATACAACAACACGAGAATTTTGAAAAGCGGTCCACAAACAGCGAAATAATCATCATAAACATCTGCTTCGATGCAAAATATCACGAAAAGTACCAATAATTGGGTAATAGTGTGATGACCCATGGTATAATTATGGTTGTGATGATGATAATTAATCAAATTGATGTGTTGGCTTATGCTTCCAGAAGTTTAAACAACGCTGAAATCTCCGAACCTATACCTATAAGCATTCAAAAGTTCTGTTCGGTACCTTCGGATCCAGGGTATAACCTGGTGCAAAGTCTTACTTTTTGGTAGCGTTTACCTAGAATGCTTCATAAAAAATCAAAATCACTATATGTTTTCGTACAAATTTCAAGGAGTTCCCTCGATTCCTCAAGGATCCCATCATCAGATCACCACTTTTGTGAGCATGGTACCAAATTCGGGTTAAACCCTATAGAACACAAAAAGAATTTTAAAAATCGGACCACAAACGGCTGAGTAATCGTTGAACATAAAAAAAAAGATACATACAGCCGAACGTATTACCTCCTCCTTTTTGGAAGTCGGTCAAAAATAGGCCAGTTTGTATAGTCTTGATAACGCGTTCAGAGTTCAAGGTGACATCGGGATTAGCAATACTGTTGACTTCCTACTCGTTCGCCTTGACAGATGATCTATGGCGTAGATCATGGTATTATTACCACACGATGTAGCCCAGGAAAACCACAATATAACACTACGTTATAAGAGTTACACATGGCTACCATAGTATTAGCTGTCTGTATGAAAATTTAGGGGGCCAGATTTTTTGACTACCTACGCTAATTTGAAAGCCTGTAAGTGTAACCGGTTGCTTTTTGATTTATTATGGACTTGGTACGGCTGTCGGCTGATTACTAATAAGTAATAACTAATACATCATACAGCAGTAGCGACACCTATGCTACAGACGAGACTGTATCTCGATTAAATCTAATTTGAATAATAATTAATCTTTAGGGTGGATTGCACCAACTGTAAATTTAATTATAACTACAGTGCAAAATGTCAAATCTTTGGTTAAGGACGCCATATATCGAAATTTTTTCGTGAAAATTTAATGTGTTGTTATAAGAAATATTCTTCCTGTGTGATTTTTTTATACTCTCAATCCCATTACTTTGCTTTAATAAAAAAATAAAAGCAACAGACATCTGTCAATTTCTGTGGTCAAAGTTAAGGTTAGCCTTAACTATAACTTTAACTTTAACCACGTCTCTGGTGCAACCCACCCTAATGCATCTTACTTAGGTACTGATTTTCAAATGCAAGGAATATAATGTAATACCCTCCAAAATTATGAAGGATTATCCAAGAAGCAGGTATGTACATAAATTATACTGAATTGCAAGACCCATATTAATAAACTAAGATATTTTAAAACACGTGTATCGTTTCGTTAATAGTTCATCTGTGTTACAGGTCCCACAATGAATTAACGTTATTATTTTATTAAACATAACTGCATAATTATGGCGATATATTTTCCTGAATGTTAAAATGACTAATATTAAGTAGTCAGGTATGTAAAACATAATGAGCTATATTTTCCGTCTGACTGGAACAAAGTCATTTAAGTTTGCTGCTTGTAAATCTTGTTATTAAATATATATCACATCTTAGCACGTGCACGGGGATTTTATATTAACACTAGATGACGCCCGCAACTCCGTTGCGCAAAAACTCGTTTATAGCGCGGGAACCGTACATTTTTTCCGGCATAAAAAGTAGCCTATGTCCTTTCCCGGGGCTCAAAGTATCCCCATACCAAGTTTCAGCAAAATCGGTTCAGCGGTTTGGGCGTGAAGAGGTAATATACACACTTTCGCATTTATAATATTAGTATGGATATTTAGGAGTCTACCGAGCAAGGTTTCATCGAAATAAAAGTCATGTTCAACAAGTTAGCATTTTATTTACAATGACATTGAAAATAGAGCTAACATCTAATATCTACCAATAAATTTTGATTGTTTAGAACAAGAAGTATAAAATCTAAATCACAAGATTTATCTCAGTAGCATTCAGATCTTAACCCACGATTATTATGCGTATTTCTCATTATAGTTCTAATCGTTTCGTTTAGGGCGATAATAGGTAGTAAAATAATTCGGGGCTGTGGTTTGACTTGAGTCGGATCTACGACGGGTTTTCCCGCTCCAACTATTGTGCTAAATTCGAACGAAAACATTGTCCCTAATCGAACACTAGAAATAACCATCGAAAAATAGTGAAATGTGTTAATTCACTTGTACTTAATATGTATATAAAATAAAGAGTTACTTTCGATTTTAAGGAACTTCATATTGTAAAATAGTACTGCGTAAATAACTCTCGTGTAAGAAATATATGTCCCATACGTAACGCTTATTAAAATATACAATGTTTTCGTGGTTCTTATATCACTGACAATGATATGGTTTGGCACAGTAAACAATATCTCGAATGTGTAGAGAGAGCGATAAAAATATCAACATATCAATTATTATAACTAAAGTCTAAAACAATGACAACATAATATGCGACATGGCAAGCTATTTTAAAATATAAAAATAAAACTTACATAATATTGTAAAATATATCATTAATTGAAGCTTTTCACAAGTCTGCGAAAATACAACCAAAACTAAAAGCGTCTTAACGATTATGGTCATAGGCTTGTGTGGATTTTCCCATTTGCAGAGCAACTACCATCTGACATAATACTTGAAAACAATTGCATCATAAATAACAAAACATTTGAATGGCTGTTGAATTTATTAATATTCATTTTCGTATAAATAGACTTCACTAAATTATTCAGACCAATTTTGTCTAAACAGGACTAACTCTACAAAGATCAAGCAGCTATGAAGGCCTTGAAAAAATTCAATTTTATTTTAGCGCTAGTACTTTAATGGTATTAGATATTGTTTAAGAAATTTTTCAGGTTTCAGATTAGCCAGTCTTGCTAGTTAAAATTGTTCTAAAATAGGATAAAATTGGAAGCAGTTTTTGAGTCCATATGGCCTTAAGATATAAGTACCACGGTGGAGTCACTAGCGGCGACCTCTATGTTGAGATCAGCACCTCTGATAGAGACTCCAATGGTAGAGAATTCTCAAGGCGAGTGTTGGTAATTTGATACACAAAGGTTTTTCCATTATTGATAGCCAATTTTACCAAACATTTTTGAAAGACAGATCAACCGAATAAATTATCTAGCAGAAATAACCAAATTCTACATTAAAATGTTGTCTAGCGTGTCATTACAGTGTTCAAATTCCAACGTGCCTATTAACTCTAGTCAATTAGGAGGCATTAGGTATGTTACATTTATAGAACGATTTAAATTGCTTAAATAGGTTATTTGTAGATATTAGTATGACCCAATATATTCATTACAATTTTAAGATATTTGTGTCACTACGACTATCGCACCACTCTGCTGTACAAAAATATTTTACCTTGGAGTCATTGTGACAGATAAAGTACAGTATAACATATGATATTTTCATATTTTATCATTGCCGAAATAACATTAAAAGTGCAAATAGATGTCCGACGCTCGAGCAAACATTCTCGCGTTGGCGGTACGTTTGTAAGAAAATATTATATCTAACAAAGGTAAAATATCTCCGAACTGTCAGAGCATGCATGCACGCTCGTTGTGTACTTTCTATGATAGTAATAACAGTCAGACCAAACAAAAAAGGAAAGATAGAGCTCTTTAAAACAAAAACCAAGGACTTTATGCATATTCAGAAAATGTATAACTTCGCAGTACATACATACATACATAATCATTAATCAAACACCACCACAGCCCATGAGGCGTATACGCGTAGGCGTATGTGATAGGTACTGTACTCCTAGGCGTATGTGATACTGTACACACGTCGAGGCCTCGTTTATCCGGCCTCAGTTTCTGGTATGCACAACTCTACTTCCACTTTTTGTTTGACATGAACAGATGTGACGCTATCGAGACAACTCGCCGCAACTACTTCTGTTAAGCAGTCTTAAGCGTAAGATGGCACATACAGCGATTCCCTCGCAATGAAAAGTTAGTTAAAATTATACGATACGAACATCACTTATACGATATATACGGACTATATACAATTAACAAGGCAAATTTCAATTTTAACTAACATTCTCTTAAGTTATTAAGTAATTTTAATTAAGTATAAATGTAACTAATTATACAAAACAATCGTTTTATAGTCAATATTTAAAAAATGGAACTATTTTAAGAGAAAGACTTCTTTGCTTTCTATAAATAAGTAGGATCTTTGTGATTTGGCTATTAAATGATTCGTGTAATAATAATAATTGAATAGAGTGCTCATTGTACAGTTTTCATTACTATTGTACTCTTTATTATGTTTGTAATTAAAGTACTTGTCACATAATATATTGGGTTATAGATAAAATACTTAGTTTTAACTAAAATTAAGTATTTTATAGTTTGTGGATGGTACAAAATTAATTAAATATTTTACAATAAAAATATTGATCATGATAGTTATAGGATCATGATATATATTATATATATGGTAGGTGGTACGAAATAATAGTTAGTGGGTATTTTACATAAACTAATAAATTTAACTAAACAAAAACACAAATGTAGGTACAGGCCCGCTGGTACTGCTCGCTGGAGAAAACTCTTTAAAATATGTTATTACTTAATAACCCATGAAGTTATTGATTTAAGTTAGTTATGTTTAAAAAGTAAGTAAATAAAATATCTCAAGATAACAATCGTGTTACAAATCACATTCAATAAAAACATCCGCAATTTAAACATATTTTCGAAGGAAATTTAATTCGATCATCCTTGACGCATGAAGATTTAAAAGACAAACAGGCACCTGCGCAATTATAATATTTGTATGGACAGTATGGATATGGATGTAATAACCCATAAATTTAAGTAATTATCCATTGAAACTCAAACAAAGAACATATTTTGTACATTAAGCAAGGTGTCAATAACAATTAATTATTATTTTATCAAGAACGTCTGACGAACCCCAAGGTGACTAGCACGATTGTCGTCTTGAGACCTTTCGAGTTATTTTCTGTCTCAGGTGCCGTTTTAAGGAAAATAATAGCGAGAAATTAATTACAGAACAATAATGTCAAACCGAACCTTGAAGGTTCTTATCGAAAAATTCCGAATACGATGCGCCCAAGGAGAACTATAACTCGCTTGTAGAATTAAATTAAAGTAATAAGTAATAAAGAATGTCTAGCAATTTTGAAATTAAAATAGGTGTTAAACAAAACGAAAATGAACAGGATACAAATCAATAGTAGCATTATAGGACTTTAACATTATCGCAAACCTTTTTTTTTACTTTACAAGTCCTTAATACCTACTAAATTATTACGAAAAAAATCAGTTCTCCCGTCACAGCCTTCATATATACAAGTGTATTTTAATCAAAAATACACTAAACAAATAAATAAAATATATTTATAGCAATGCATTGTATGAGAAATAAATGATTTACAAATTCTATAAATATCTCAATCACCTACTGTGAATTGTGTTAAAATTTTTGAATACCTACTGGATAGTAAAGTATATAATGTTCAGTTGTAGAACTTAGTTAAATATAGATTTAAATGCCCAGTAGACATTCTTTAACCAGAAATGCAATATATTTTCATCAATAATAATTTCTACAATATAAAACAATGAATATTTTTGCTTAAAAAAAATTCAACAAAAATATACTTACTTAAATATTTCGTTTCACGCAATTTATTGGAATGGCATATGAAATGATTTCAAAATGTTTGTCTCAGATAAAATCTCAAATAATAGTAGTATGTACTAAAATATAACAAGCATTAAAAACTTGATCAATACTGTATAATGGAATGTTACAGTAAGTATAGCCTAGCCAATTAAATACAAACCTAGACGGCTCGGGTGTTACAGTATGATAGATAATTTTTCTTCTTTTTACACCATGTAACATTGAAATTAAGTCACCCATTAAAATCTTTACTTTTCAGTATAAAAATTGCTATATTTTAATAACAAAACATATTTTACTAAAAAAAAAACCTAAAAGTATAAATTATATTGTATTCCTAAAAGAATACAACAATGAGTACATTAAAAAATCGTTGTCATAAAATTAAATTCTCTGCTTGGGAATAAATGTCATAGTAGAGATTCTAAGGATATACATTGTCATACTTTAAAACTGGATACATTCTACTTTTAACAGGTAAGGCTATGCAAAAGTGTCATTACTTAAATTTAATTTGTCATTGTAGACCCAGCTTTATATCAACATGTTTAAATTTAATTTAACAAAATATTGAAACAATATAAGAGTTATACGACACATTGTTAGGCCCCTTTGAGGTACTGTAATGAGTATATGCATAACCTTCACATACAGCAGTTGTCGAGCAGAGACACTATTATTTTAGACTGAAAAATCTCCCCACTCCACAACTGTGATATTTCACAAATATGCCCTTTGTAAGACTCTCAGAAGACATAGACACTATACATTAGAGACAACATGTAACCAGGTTAGTAATTTAAGTACTATTTATTGGATAGTGTTGAAAAGATAGAAAGGATCAAAATTTAATTGTTAAAACTTACATCCTATACACAATTGATGCACATAGTCACTATTTAGGTAAGTATATAAGATTAAATAGGATTACATGCACACATACATAATAATGTCAAGGTATGGCATTTATACTTATAGGTATACTTAATAGGGTTAATAGACAGAAACATACCTATGCATAAAATATTTTTGATATAGATCTCAAATCTCGATAAACAAATATTAAGAATAAATGTGATTTATTTTCCTTTAACTATTTTATTTATGGACAGTGTTTCTCTTAAATCGTCAAAAATAATTACTTCTTAATTATTATTATTAAATCATACCATAGTTTACCATTAGAGCGTATTTATACTAGCATCAGCTTAAAAAGATAAGCCTTAAGAAGCTGTTAAACATTTGTCATGAAGAACGATAACTATTAATATATAACAACTTTTGCAACAATTTCTAGCATTAAATAATCATCATCACGACAATAGAACAATAGCTAGTACAAGATATCAATAACTTTCACACTAGCTTTTTAAAATACAATAGTCAGAATCTCACATATCTATATTTTGCTTCATACAGCATCAAAACTTTTTCATAATGAAAGCATCACAACATTATTATCTAAGTTTATAGTGTGAAACCTCCATTGGAAAATAAATTGGAGAGAAAGACAAGTAAACAACCAAATTGGAAGTAAAAAATGAGATTCATAACAAAAAGGTATAACGAGACTGTAAATACAATAACAACATGTTATTATGTCGGATTGAAATGACTAGTCCAATATATGTCATAAACAGTTTGTAGATAAACTACATAGTTATATAACAGGAATACTTGTGAGAAACTGAGTTGATACAGCCATTCTTGTTAGCCAGGTTCACCCCCGGCCATTATCAACTCCATCTAAATAGTAAATTGTTAGTACATTAGTGATACTATAAAATCAAGATATGGAATACATTAAGTACCTGAATCTATGATAAGCTGAAGTCTTGTAGTCAATTATTGCTGCGGGTTGGGCAGAGCGTTGCTGCTGCGACTGGAGCTGCTGCTGCTCAGGATCATTTTCCTCATCTGGTTGATGACGGTGGTGGCGTGGTACGCTTGTTTCCAACGAGATTTTGCAAAGTTCTTCTTGAGTTGTTCAGAAACAGTGCCATGAATGTTCTTATTGCTGGCTGCGTTGCCCGATATCCAAGGATGGGCCAAAGCTTGTCTGCAAGTAATAAATAATTAAAAGTATTGGCTTAAATTGCTTTTGACTTTTATACCTTTGACATAAAATTTTAATAACTTTTAAGTTGGAACATGATATAATTGACTATAATTTATTTTGTATTGTATCATGTAACTATTATATTCACAAGGCTGAGTTTTGTAAAACAAAGACAAACATATGATAATTATAATTTATTGTGTTAAGCAGATTATCCAATTTTAGAAAATTAATAATCCGATAAGATAATTTGTGGAAATTATTGTAATTAATCTTGAAATTTATTTTAACAGATTGTAAATAATATGTATAGTATGGTATAATAGTTCATAATTATATTTGCTTATTCTGGCTAAGTCATAAATTTTGTTAACTTAAGTCTAAATTATTTTTGGCCTCATTAACCACCCCAAATATGCCTGAAGGTAGATAGTTGAAGAATAGTTAATAGTAACACTGCACAAAAGAAATCAGAGAGTTTGATATAATCTGCTTGAGTACATTCTTATCAATATGAAAAAACATAAAGAGGTCAATTTGATAACCCCATGTCACGATAATAGTCTTATAAACATTTCACATTATAATATGTATATTGAAATTACATCCATCCATTTCAAAAATGGATAATTAAGAATATATAGAAAAATATATAATATTTTTTGACGTGGGAGAGCCATGCTTCAGCACGAATTTGACGTGGGAGAACCATGCTTCGGCACGAATGGGCCGGTTCGACCGGAGAAATACCATGTCCTCACAGAAAACCGGCGTGAAACAGTGCTTGCGCTGTGT
Organism: Lysandra bellargus; assembly: GCA_905333045.1. Classification (NCBI taxonomy): domain Eukaryota; kingdom Metazoa; phylum Arthropoda; class Insecta; order Lepidoptera; family Lycaenidae; genus Lysandra; species Lysandra bellargus. The sequence continues at coordinate 9,528,031 of HG995326.1, forward strand.
TTTGCCGAGTGAGTGTGTTTACCGAAGGCCCAATCCCCTACCCTTTTCCCTTCTTTACCCTTCCCTATTTCCTTCCCTACCCTCCCCTATTACCCCTTAAAAGGCCGGCAACGCACCTGCAGCTCTTCTGATGCTGCAAGTGTCCATGGGCGACGGAAGTTGCTTTCCATCAGGTGACCCTTTTGCTCATTTGCCCCCTTATTGCATTAATATATATAATTATCATAATAAAGATGACAAACATCAGTACATTTATTAAAATTTTACTTTAAGAGGACAAGAAAGTAATATACCTGCAAGTGTATCGCTTTTCCACTTCTACACACATCAGATGTCTTATAAAATCCTTGGCAGACTCACTGATGTCGTCCCAATATGGAGAATCAAATTCAAAGTCTCCTTTCAGAATCTGTGCAAACAGGTTAGCATCATTCTCATCGTAAAATGGTGGATACCCACACAAGAGTATGTATGATATGACACCTATACTCCAAACATCTACGGCCTTGCCATATGGTTTCTGAGCTAAGACCTCGGGGGCCACATACCCCGGTGTGCCACAAGCTGTTGCCATAATAGATGCAGAATCCTCAATTTTTGACAGTCCAAAATCACTTATCATAATCTTGCTGTCCTCATCGGCACTGTAGTAAAGAAGATTCTCGGGTTTCAAATCTCTGTGTACGACTCCCTGTGAATGCATGTAATCCACAGCTTCTAGAACTTGTCTTATAAGATTGGAAGCATCTTTTTCGGTATACGAACCCTTTTCAACGATACGATCGAAAAGCTCACCACCTGTTACGAGTTCCATTACAAGGTAAACCTTATTTTTGTCCTCGTATGTTTCGAGTAATTGTACAATATTGGGATGTGAAAATATTTTTTTCTCGCCACCTTCTGCCACAGCATTCTCGCTAAATCGTTTCAGAACCCTGATTTCGTTTTCTAAGGAGTCTTCCTTGCCTTTGAGAGCCTTTTTATCGATAATTTTACAAGCAAACAACTGTCCATTTTCTTTACTCTCTATCAAACGAACTTCTGAAAATGCTCCTGTCCCTAATAAATCCTTAACAACGTATTTGTCCTCAATGGACGGCTGCTTTTCAGACTCCTTATTATCTTTTTTGGATTTTCTACCAAAATCTTTTTTGCCAAAGAGAGGCATATTGAATTTATTTTATGACCTCTCTATAAATTGCAGATTTATTCAAACACTCAGCAAAACACTCTACGAGACACGATCCACGACTGACAGATTATCCAAAAATCAAAATATCGATAGAATTTGATTTATCCACAGACTAAAAAATTTACCACTCCATATTTTATTAAAAAAATAAAGTGCACCGTAGACGGTTGGTAGACGGTAATGTAAAAGAGAAAATATTATGTTCCCATTTTGAAAAGGAAACAATTCTTGCGCTTTTATTGAAACCAAACAACCGAGGTATAAAAATAATTAAAAAGGAAAAAAATATTCTTTTTTTTTTAATTTATTCGTGAATATGGATACAGGCTTACAGTTCCTTCAGTCGTACACATTATAATAGTACAATGAATTTATATAAGAATACAATTAAATAAATTCAATTCAAAAAAAAATTATTTTCCAAAAAAAGGGTGACCATCTTAAAAAAATTGTAGTAAGTAAAAATAGGACCGTTTTCCAATCCGTTTTCACTGGTTTTCACACTACGTGGTACGATATCACAAAATACGTGAAAAAAAATAAAAATCGCTACGATGCCGTTTTATTGCAACCTAGGCTTAGGTATAGGTACCGTATAAGCAAAGACCGGTCTTTGCTTATACCTTAGTATTTACCTCTAGTTTTTGAAAATTTTTGTGTGGTCAATGAATGTACATTTATAACATGTTTTATACTACTAACAACATCATCTCAATTACTTTCAAAGAAATTAGAACGAAAAGTTCCTTTATACTTTGCCAAATACATTTTTTTTAGTTGATCGACTATTACTCAATAACTTATGAAGTCTTCTTAGCCGTGATAGTTTTCCTTTTAAATTCACCATATTTTCTATTCCCGTGAATTTTTTCACATTTCCAGAAGCAACCGTTTAGCTGGTAGGAGGGGGGGGGGGGGGGCCCTGGGCTCTAACGATTTTTTCTACTTTAAAACTTAATATTTCACAAACGGATCCCTAAATCGGAAAATGATCTATGAACACTCATAATATTTTTAAAAAACCTATCTAACGACACCCCACACGATGGGGTGGAAAAAAATTTTTCATCCCCGCTTGATGTGTATGGAAGGTACCTTGGAAAAATATTTTTTAAAATTTTCATGTACCATTTTGTCGCCAACACTAATATGTTGTGCATTCATGCCAAATTACAGCTTTGTAGGTCCTATAGTCTCTGAACAAAGCCACGGACAGACAGACAGACGGACAGACCGAAACTATAAGGTTTCCTTGCTTACTACGGAACCCTAAAAATTACTAAGCCTACCACAAAAAAAAACCCACAAGTAGCTAAAGACCATGATTGGCCCAAAATCTCAGGGCAGCCAGACTTCCGTCATTATAATATAAAAGCTAAAAGTGCACTTACTTTAGAGCTAGGTATCAAGTGATAGGTAAATGTGCCAAGCAGTATCTAACTTTCCTTAAAGTATTGAATCTTCTTCTAATAAAATTCCATCTATGCCTATTATATAACAAAGTCGCTTTTTTCCCTCATGTCCCTTTGTTCCCTATGATCTTTAAAACTATGCAACAGATTTTGATGAGTCTTTCAGTGTTAGATAGCCCATTTATCGAGGATGATTATAGGCTATATTTTATGACTAATAGGAGCGAAGAAAATATAGAGGAAAATGTGGAAAAAACGGGGGAAATTATTTGAAAGGGCTAACTTGAACGCGCTAATCTCAGGAACTACTGGTCCGATTTGAAAAATTATTTCAGTGTTAGATAGCCCATTTATCGAGGAAGGCTATAATAGGCTATATTTTATCACGCTAAGACTAATAGGAGAATGTGGAAAAAACGGGGGAAATTATTTGAAAGGGCTTATCTCGCGAACTACTGGAGCAATTTTTAGGGTTCCGTAGCCAAAATGGCAAAAAACGAAACCCTTATAGATTCATCATGTCTGCCTGTCTGTCTGTCTGTCTGTCTGTCCGTCCGTATGTCACAGTCACTTTTCTCCGAAACTATAAGAGCTACACTATTGAAACTTGGTAAGTAGATGTAATCTGTGAACCGCATTAAGATTTTGATACAAAAATGGAAAATTTACTAAAAATTTTAGGGGTCCCCATAGGTACAACTGAAACAAAAAAAATTTTTTTTCGCCTAACCTACGCGTATAGGGTATCTAAGGATAGGTCTTCAAAAATCATATTGAGGTTTCTAATACCATTTTTTTCTAATCTGAATAGTTTGCGAGAGAGACTCTTCCAAAGTGGTAAAATGTGTCCCCCCCCCCCCCCCCCCCTAACTTCTAAAGTAGGAGTACGATAATTCTAAAAAAAATATATGACGTACATTACTATAAAAACTACCAACGAAAATTGGTTTGAACGAGATCTATCAAGTAGTTTTTTTTTTTTTTTTTTTTATACGTTATAAATGGTAAACCTTAATTTAACTTTCATTAAATCAACTAAAATATAAAAATAAATCAAAAACCTTTTCATTTTATAGAAATAAACCTAAATAAAAATGAATAGAAATATAGAAATAAATATGTTATTTGGCACAGATAAGAAGTAGACCACGTGAAGGATCATAGGATATCGATTTTGATCATTTTTTCAGTGGCTATATATTTTATACCCGTGCGACGCCGGGGCGGGTCGCTAGTTATTTAATATAGGTATACGTTATAGTAATCATTCGACTATAACTTCACTGCATTATGAGTACCTACTTGAATTCGAATGACGTCTATTTCATAATAATTCATATCGACATTAAAAGAAATTCATACCGCAGTTTAAAAATAATAATAAATACGTTTTAAGTCTAATTAATAAAAAAAAAGAAAATAATTAATTCAATATAGTCAAAAGGTACATTTTATTGTATTGGTATTTTAAGAAAAAAAAATCGTAGCCAAGATCGTAGCAAAGTCTTGCGTAGCTGACACGTAGCATGGTACGTAGCGTAGCTGTAGCTCGACCTACGCAGGTCTACGAAATTTGCAGTCTACAAAGTTATAGGGATGTCTTAAAAAATTCAAATGTTTCATTGTTAAATATTTTTTAATTTCTTGTATGATTTTAGTAAGTATATAATAATTATGCTGTTAGTATATTTATTAAAATTGTTAAAACTATTTCTATAAATCGCGTTTACTGGAAACAAATCTCTTTATAAGAAAGTGGTCTAAACTAAAAAAAATCTGTTAATGAAAGAAAATATCATCAACACATTTTGATTATTCAATAGTAGTATAACTCGAATAGGGGAAAATGTTGCATCACGCTGTCGAGCCCGAGACGAGGGGTTTCGCCCTCCGCTTTCATCCCTCAATGCATAGTCTATGCTCCAACCCTCTGACGTCACGGAAATCGACCAATCCCGCCGAGCTCAGTAGACGACGGCCCTCACAATCGAAATCACTCCGCGTATTCAACTGTTCGGTGTTCATATTTTTATGTTTTTGTTTCGTCACAGGTGCCGTTCAAAATGTACTCCGCGACCGTCAGTCCTCTAAAATGAAGCTCCTCCTCAAACGCGTTTCGTGATTTTTTTTAATTTCATTTGTGTGAAATACGAGTGTTACAAAATTACGTTAGGGGGCGGTACCGTGATGCCAGTTCGTAAGCAAGGTGAATATTTTACACATCGACTCTAATATTATTCAATTGCTACATGTTTAGCGCTGCCGAGCAGCTCGGAACATGGCCATAGGAACATTGTACGTACTCCCGAGTCCCGACGAGTATTCGGCATGTGTATTAGATAATAGGTAGGCCAATATATCACAATTAAGTTTGCGTTACATAAATAGATTTATCAATATTTTTATACCTGTAATATGTAGCGCAGCCACATTGCTGTCTTTGGTTTTACTTGTGGTACCGAAACGTTACAGTATAATAACTCTATGCTACGGCTGTAAGAATATTATAACCACATTCTTTATCTATACTTATGATATAATTACGAAGTTGGCCAAATCATACATAAGATTTTCTATAAAAATATTACTTAGCATGTTGAATAGAATTACGAAGTTACTATTTTAATTTAATATCAAAATATATTATAAAAAGTGTACACGGCTTTACCCGCCCGCGTGCTTATGTTTTGATTCCTACGAATAATTCCTTTGTATAAAACGATGGAAATAGCAGCAATGGAGATGTTTGTGATTGTTATTATTGTAATTTGAGAGTTACAGCATCTCACGTGGGTCTCAAACCAAATAATAAATATCATTACGTCTACTCATTACTAAATATAAAAATATAAATTATATTTTGTCGAAGCTTACAATGGAATCAACTTTCCATTTTGAGTAGTTTTCTTATTATTTATTAAGACGTAACCTAAGGATTTGTGTATACTGCGACCTCTCCACGGTGGCCCACGAATCATGATTCATAATGGAAAAATACATTAGGTAAGCGATTACGAACGCGTTGAGGCAATATTCAAATATGATTAAATATGATCGACCGCATAAGACAGCTTCTATGTTATAGCTACAATCATGTTGAACCAACATTTAAATACTAAAAAAATACGTGTGGTACTCGGGGATTACCGCGGCATAGCATATTTTATCAACTTATGCAATTATAATTCGCATACGTCAAGTCGCACGCACACAAACACCGTGCTGAAGTCTGGCAATGCCGCACCGCTGTGGCCTGTGCCGGTCGGAGTGCTAGGTTTTTTCGTTACAGAATTTCTTGATTTGAAAGTCGCCGCGCTTAAAGCCCACAATAGGCTAGGCAATAGCTTAAAACTGGGAAAGTAATGGACAATCTATAAAACTAGTCGAATTAAATGTCAATAGTAATTATAATTATAAGTAAAATTAAAAAATTTTGAAAATCACCTCGTATTTTCGATCTTAGTGATCGGTGATGTTGATGATAAATACACAACAATAACAGGTAGTGACGGAGGTAACTTTTGTGTGGGGACTGACGTGTACCGTCCTCATCGTTGCCGTCCTCTGGTCCCAATAGACGTCGGTGTCACTTTACAGTTTACACTGAAATTAGTTAGACAAACTAATCGATGGGACGTAATGTTATTTCTTCTTTCACGATAAAATATTTTACAAAATATACTCGTTACTCGGGCTTAGGTACTTATTGCGCGGGTATCGTACACTTTTTCGTAATAAAAACTCTAATCTATACCAGTGGGATTTACTAAGTTAATTTTTACTCTTTTATGCAAAAACAAAAGAACGAATTTTAATTGACGCGTCAGAAGCAGATTAAAACGTAAGTTACAATACAAAATAGCCTAATTTTTTAAAGTCGGTTAAAGAACAAAGCTACTATGGAAAAGAAAAAATACAGCGTTCCCTCGAGATTACACAGATTACATTATTAAAGTAGTTGCAGTGGAAAACCGGGTTTCTCCTGCAGCGAAACCGCAAAAGCGAGTAGCGAACTAATTTAACTTTTTTCGTATTCCAGAGGCCCACCGAGCATTAGAGTTGCTGGAAGACTACCACAGCAAGTTGGTGAAGCCCCAGGACAGACAGCTCCGGCTCGCTATAGAGAGAGTCATACGGATATTCAAGTCGCGCCTCTTTCAAGCACTTCTTGGTATGCTCAACATTAAGTCTGCTTGTTTGTTGTTTTGTTTATCAAAACCTTCTCTTTATGAAATACGTGGAACGAAGGGAGAACATGAAAGTTAAGCCATAACTAACTTTAGCCAATTACTACATAGAGAGTAGAGATTAATCTAACTCTAGGTAAAAGTCTAGTCTTTGGCATAGTGGCGCAGGATGGACGCTTTCATCAAAGCTATACGGTCTAGTGGAAACATTTAAATAGCAGATAGACTGAGGCAGTAAGTATCATTAAACCCCGATATCTATTATATTATAGAGTACTAGCTAATCCGGCAAACGTTGTTTTGCCATATAAATAATTATTTCTGGTATCAATATAAAAAGTAGATAAAAACCTATTTTCAGGCCTAACCAAGATACATACAAAATTTCATTAAAATCGGTTGCTTACCGTTTTAGAGGAGTTCGGGCACAAATACTGTGACACGAGAATTTTATATAAGTATTAGATAGTGCCTGCTGTCTTACTGTTCGTGATCTATTAGCTCTAGGAAAATCTAATCGGTCCCCGCACTTGAGCAGCCTGTTATTAGATGAGTGAGGGCGACGACCGACCTATTGTTGTGCCTTTACATCATGTATGGCACAAATCGGTCTATTACCTATCTATAGCTATAGTTTACAACTTTAGTAGAACTTAAGAAAGAGAAAAGCAGAGACTATAAATACAGGACATCAGTGATTTGATTTATGAGATCTTTATTATAATATTACAGCAGAAATAAAACACACAAAATATTTTGTTCATAAAACAACATCTTGGAGTTCCAATCCTGCGTTTTCTCTGTAAAATACGGCAACTTGCGACTCCAAGTCCTTCATCTTTCGTCACGAATCAGGCGATTTATTTGCTGTGTAGGTACTCACATTTTTTAAATATTAATAGAGGAGATGATCCATAAGAGAAATTTTCTTGGCGTTGATTCTACTTTCTAGTAATAACTACTTACTAAAATAAGTAGGTACTTTTGAAATGCAAATTCATACATACTTGATCAGTTCGAAATTCAAATGAAAAATTCTATTTCCTACACTATCGCTTTACATAATAACGTCGTTATTATGCTGCATGTAGGGCTACTGAAAATTCCTATCGGCTACCTAACTTCGGACAAATAGCTAAATTTTATAGAGCCAGGTTTGCGTCCGTTCTATACCCAAAATATTTTTGCTGTCCAGTCTAGTCTAGCTTGACAATTTAGAACATAATTTAGCTAATATAGTTTAGCAACAAAATTTTGGAAAGGCTAATAGAAGTAGACAGGTTTTCTTTTCTCCAGGACGGTCACACATTTTGTAGACCATTGGCCATCTTTATCCGTAAATATCTATTAGAGATATTTATTATTAGGGCGAAAGCTCGCTCTAAGAGCATAGATCTCTACTTCAGCTCACTTAATACGTGACAGTCTTTCGAAGTTTAGACAATATGTTATACCTATACTAATTATTATTATAATTTATATAGTTGCAATCTTAATTAGTCTGTCGTGTCTCAACCGTGCGCCAACCCTTATTTCTACAGAGACGAATTTTAGCATCCAGAGAAGCTAAACATTTTCAACAAGAACCCACCAATTATCTGAAGAAATATTTAACTTACAGCACCGCAGATTCGCCATCCCTGTCTACGGCCATTCGACTGAACTTGGCGCATCTACCGCGACCCTTATGTCACATTGTACTTCCTATTATTAACTAATTGCCGTGTGTTATCGTGATCAGACAGTATGTAAATATAGTGCGCTATAAATACTGACGCGTGACCGCACCACGTCACGGTCGCTCTTGAGGCTCATGTTCGACCAAGACACTGCCATTGTATATCTTATATTTAGTTGCAGTGGCATTATACTACCCTGATTTTACTATTATATTAGTACAGCTTCGATACAGTCCAGATATTATGAATGAGTAAAATTATATTCTCAAGGTGTATCAAACGACGTATTTGGAGTTTGGACAAATTAGAACTCGTTTAACGTTGGTCTGAAATTTATAAGAATACCATATTGCGCCTAATGAACCAGGGAAGAACTACAATTTCTATTATAATATGGATATAGTGACAAGGCCTTTAGACTTCAAAGATGTTTTATTAAAGAAGCAGCCAAAAAAATCTTCAGACATTACTGCGAGTTGCGACTTCTCTTTTAAAATTTGTTACACTTTCACGTTTCAACTTTCTTTAAAAATATCAATTATTTTTATTTCTTAGCTATATAATATCATCAATAAGAAGATCAGTAAAACCATCTAATAATACTTTTCACCTGCAAGAATTATCAGCCAAACTTATTAGTTGTGTGCATAGATAAGTTGTATGTTTACATTTTCGAGCTAGGTTTTCACGAATTAATTTTCCGGAAAATAGCCGGGCAAGTTTTTCAGTAGTTCACTTTGTACTTTGTATGTAAAGCGTATTTCCGGCTAGACTGCTTCGCATCATGCATGAACTATTTTAACAGTAAATTTTCCGTATGAATAACCCTTTACATTAAGGAACCGCGAACTCTCCTCTCTCTTTCCTTCTCGTGGATTCCTGTTTGCTCTCTCCACAAAGAGGACCTGTTGCTGCTCTTCACAAGGATACAAAGAAAATTGCGCAAACGAATTTAAAAAGGGAAATATTAAGTCGCCGCGCTGAAGGCTTTTTATCTGGACTGTAAGGGACTTGATATATTTTGTCAAAGAGATTCTTTGGAGACCAGAGACTTTATACTCGTGATTGAAATAGTTAATTTTACCAGTTTCACAAGCACGATGAACTTAAATTTCGGCAAGTGCCAATTTATAAACTTTTACTCGTTACAAATCATTTTGACCTAAATTTGAGCAAAGGTCAGTATTGGGCGGCTGTAATGCTACCAATTTAAGTGCAACTTATCAACCTAATGAAGAAAAACCGAGTACAATATTTTATTAGAAATATACTCCCGTGGTTTTAACCTTAATACTTATACGCAGAATCATCTCTAAATAAGATTATGGGCGCTTAATTATGCCTGCCCAAATTAATGGATAGATCGATATTATAATATTAACCGTACATAATGAAGGCAAAAGTTTGAGAAATGTTAGCGGCGATATTCAGGCTGACCCAAATATAAAGATATAGGTCATCGCGCCGGACCTATACCTGCAGCGGATGATACAATCCGTTTCTGCGAAAACAATTTTTAATTGAAACTTCGTACAGTCGTGCATTCGCGCGATAACTGAAGTTGCATTGTTCGCGAATAAACGTTTCAGTTTGCCAATTAATAGAGCCATATTTTCAGCTCGGATGTTAAGAGCCCGGGTAACCCTCGAAATTCTCATACATACGTAATACCAAAATCATTTTGTCATACGAAAATATTTAACATGTTTGAGTTATTTTTCAGCTTAAAATAGTAATTACCTAGGTTCCTGAACAAAAATTAACTTCAAAATATTCAAACACTAAAAAAAATTTTTTTGGGTATAAATTTTTTTTACTAAATTTACTACTAAATATTTAAACACTAAAAAATAGAGTAAAACACTAAAAAAATTATAAATAATTAGTAAATTTACTACAAAATATTTTAATACTAAAAAATATTTTTTGGAGTTGAAATATTTTGTAGTATATTTACTATTTTTTTATATATTTTTTAGTGTTTTACTCTATTTTTTAGTGTTTAAATATTTAGTAGTAAATTTAGTAAAAAAAAATTTTACACAAAAAAAATTTTTTTAGTGTTTAAATATTTTGAAGTTAATTTTTGTTCAGGAACCTAGGTAATTACTATTGTATGCTGAAAAATAAATCAAACATGTTAAATATTTTCGTATGACAAAATGATTTTGGTATTACGTATGTATGAGAATTTCGAGGGTTACCCGGGCTCTTAAGGGTCAGTCGCTTTTGTTGGTTGTATTGCACATCGCAAATAGAAAATGGCTAATTGAATTACATTTCTTCCTAGTTGTGAGTGGCGTTAACGTGGTTAGCATAAATTGTTCATTACGACACTTACAGTGAGATTACACCGTAGAGAAGTTTCAAATGTAAAAACCAATAAACCAAACTTATTTTAATGTAGAAAGAAATAAATCTTATATCTTTAAACGAGCAATCCTTGTGTATATATATATATATATATATATATATATAATTGGAATCTCGGAATCGGCTCCAACGATTTTCATGAAATTTAGTATATAGGGGGTTTCGGGGACGATAAATCGATCTAGCTAGGAATCATTTTTATAAAATGTCATTTTATGTGTGTTTTTTTTAATTGTTTGAATACCGAGCGAAGCTCGGTCATATAGCTAGTAAGATAGTTATACGTCCTGGACCTAACATTTTTTAATTCTTAAAATCCAGTCCAGAAGATGGTAGGTACGGTCAGAGATTGAAATTTGGGGGTCTCACGAGATTTAATAGAGTCGAATTAGGCACGATAATTATGTCGAAATAAAAGGTTCACATAGTTATAATTACATGTATTTTGTATAGAATCATGCGCCCTTTGCCCCTTTCGGCCTACCTAAATCCCAATAGGCAATTGTCTAGAGTTCTAGACTCTAGACTCTAGCCCATATAGCCAGCTGCGCTATCGCCGGCTACCGTATATTCTTAGTAAATCAGCACTAATGCTATAAGATTTAGCTAACAGTGTGTAAGGTGCCAGTATGATTACAGACACTGCAGTCGATGGAGTAATCACTAGTATGGCTTTATCTGCCAGTATTGTTTCACTGTCAGTTAAGCCCTTTGTCTCAGGTTACAATTCAAACTGCACTTTTATTTTGCTGATTCTCATTATTTTCGTTTGAGAGCTGCCCACATAAAAAGCAATTGACCTTTCGAACTCGTGCTACTTTATTTATTGTTTTTATGTACCAAAGCTACGAAGCTCGTGTATATGAATTACTAGACGTTCCGCGCGGCTTCGCCCGCGTAAATTAGATATTTTACAGACAAATTAGTCCACAAAAAATAGCCTATGATCCTTCACGTGGTTATATTATCTGACCCAAATAACAGAAAAATTGATCTAGCAGTTCGTGAGATAAACTCTTTCAAATAATTTCCGCCGTTTTTTCCACATTTTCCTCTATTTCTTCGCTTCTATTAGTCTTAGTGTCATAAAATATAGCCTATAGCCTTCTTCTATAAATGGGCTATCTAACACTGAAAGAATTTTTCAAATCGGACCAGTAGTTCCTGAGATTAGCGCGTTCAAAGAAGTCCTTTCAAATAATTTCCTCCCGTTTTTTCCACATTTCCCTCTATCTCTTCGATCCTATTAGTTTTAGCGTGATAATATATAGCCTATAGCCTTCCTCGATAAATGGACTATCTAACACTAAAAGAATTTTTCAAGTCGGATCAGTAGTTCCTGAGATTAGCGCGTTCAAACAAACAAACAATCAAACAAACAAATTAACAAACTCTTCCGCTTTATAATATTAGTATAGATGAGTGTTACTCAATAATATAACCGTTTATTTTAAAATATACGCGTTGAACAAAAAATTATATCCTCCTAAATATATTTGTAGATCAGTTCAAAATTACTTATACACCAATGACAGTCAACCCAAAATGCAAAATATGTTTATATTATGATACCCAACTCTCACTTTCATATTACTACTTACCCACTTAAGCATAGAGACATTCAAATAACTCTGTATACAAGTTAGTACAGCTGTATGCAAATCTAACTGACAACTCTACATTGTAATCGTACGACGATCGTATTCAAATTAATATTTAGTAATTAATAATTATCTACTAATTAGGTAATTATTGTACTATAGATACATTAGTAAATTTAGGAATAGTAACATGTGTATGTATTATTACATTAGTAGGCCTGGGGCCAGTGACAGATTTTCATGACCAAGTCCCTCCCAACCGAAACTTCGTAAAATGAATAAGGGACTTATACTATGAATTAGTATTAGAATTCAGCTCTCAATTCTGGCTCCCGGGCCATAGGTACATGTTTTAAATAGTTTAGATTAGAATAGCTGAGTTAAACTATCAAACAAAAATAAAGTAGAGCATTCATGTTTTTAAAATCAGAACAATAGCCCAATTTGAACGCCTAATTTTTGTGTTGATTATACCGTTTTGCGTTCTAAATATAGAGAGAAACGCGAATGTACCTAGTAATTGTATCGAGGTCACATAGTCAGGAAAGTACTGTTGATGCTATGCAGCTTCCTGTATGCCGTATACGACAAACAATTGGCTGTTGTGTTGACACATGATTGTACTAAAAAGTTTAATATTGTCCACTCTAGGACCTTCAATCTTGTATCAAAAATTGAAGAAAAAGTTATTTATTTCATTTTTTGAATCCGTACGGTCATACTTTTGCTATCAGGGAAATATTTTTTAGCAGGTAGTTAAATATTTCCTAATGATTAGGGTTCCGTATCCAAAGTCTGTCAGTTTGTCTGTCACTAGGCTGTGTATTAAGTTCTAGAAGGAATTAACACTGTCAATCTGTGAAACACTACACTTCCCTGAGTGTACTCTCATATTACCAGTACACCTAGTACATCCAGTACACCTATATCCAGCCTTTCAATCAGGTGAAACCTAAAATGATTTTTATATGTAAATTTGATTACTCCGAGCCACAACAATACCTTAGGGTCGGTGCCCGTAGTATCGATCAGTGTGCTCACGCGATGCTTTAAACTGGGTGAACTAACACAAATAGCATAATATTTTATGTAGCCGCAAGTCGCAACTACTTCTAAGAAGCAAGGTAGGAATGCTTAAGTCGTTTGAGTTATTGATATTATAATATTGTTTTATGTAGTTTTCTAAAAGGAAAGTATCGTCCTAGCTCTAATGTATTGGTCTTTGTAAATATACTTGGCGTAGAGTTTAGAGACCTTACGATCATCTAGAGAGTTTCTAGACGTATGTTTCTGTTATAAATTGGTAGAGATATTATGTAACTATTTTCAGAAGGTAAGTATCGATCTAAATTGTAGCCCAAACAATATGATGCCGAATAATAAAGTACTATAAAATAATAATTATTATTATTTTATAGTACTTTATCCCTTCTACCCAAAAGGCCTTTGAAAGCACACATGAGCGAGCAAAACCACGTTCAGGGGGACTAACAAATATAGCTAAATGTTAAGCCCATACAGTCTTCAGTTAATGGCAGTGATTGTGAGCACAACGACACTTAGCAGCTGGCAGGCGGCCAGATATTCTGAGGCTTATGCATGAAGACGAATTATAAAACTGCTGAACTTCTCACATAGATTCGTGCGAGGTTAAAACGCGAATTTTTACTTCTTCGTAATCTTTAGCAGAAATACAGCCTGGTGATAAGCAGACAGACACAGACAACAATAATTATGACGACCTACGTGGCGCAGCGCGTTGGCAGCTCAAGTCGGAGGTCGCGGGTTCGAGTCCCGCCAACGGAACAAAAAGTTTATAAAATTCCTGAGTCATGGATGTGTATTAAAATATATGTGTATCATGTAATAAAAAACTTAAATATATGTATAGTATAAAAGTATTAAATATATTTCTGTTGTCTGGTAGGTACTAACACAAGTCCTTCAGGTACTTAGCACCAGTTCCGTGTTTACACTAGGGGCACACGGGGCCCGGGCCCAGGGCCCCCGATCTCAGTGGGCCTTCAATTTCCCTAGCTCATTTATTATTCTCAAAACAAAATTTTTGTCGGATAACTACATTACAAATTACAATTTTTCGCAAATTACTAAACTTATAAGGCTGGAAGGTATTTTCGTGTATATGTTACTGTAAAAGCACGAACTTCGGTAAATCTTAAGATTTGAGTGTAAATCTTAGGATTTACCGACACGAGTTGGTAAATGTAAATCTAAAAATACGACAATCTTTTTGAACATTTACTATTACAATTCGGTATATGCTAGATTTTTCTACTGTCAACGGTAAATGTTGGTTTTAGGAATAAAAAAATTGGTAATTCTTAATTATTTACCTTAGTGAACTATTAGACGAAACAGGTAGGTACATAATATAAGTACTTAGTTATTATAATATACGATAGTAGTAAGTAATACTAACCTATTTAAATTATTTTCACACAACACATTATAACATACAACATCTCTGAATATCTCAATCTCTATTTTAACTATCTAACTGAATCAGTATTTCTCTATTTGACATTTAACAACGAAATAGGAACATAATGCTTACCAGCTAAGCTACTATCATTATTCTTCTTATATTTGATTTTTAAAAATGTAAAAAAGGCAATCAAATAATGATGTAAGTACTTAATTAAAAATTAATCCTTCAATCCTATAAGAGCACCGGTGATCGCTATTCGATCGGCGAAACACAGCGCAACTGTTTCACTCCGGTTTTCTGTGAGCCCGTGGTATTTCTCCGGTCGAGCCGGCCCATTCGTGCCGAAGCATGGCTCTCCCAGGGTTACTACCACTTTATTATTATTAGTTATAAGCAGCCTGCACTCCCTGCAGTGTCCCACTGCTGGACAATACCACTTTAAGAGGGCGACTAACCCAAAAGATCTAACATCGCCCTTCTCTCTTCACACTCACGCCCGTCTTTCATATGCCAGGTGAAAAAGGACGACGCGGATTCATCGCAAAATTAGTTTTTTCTCAATAACTCGATAAATATACAACATTTTAAAAATCCGCTAGGTCGGTTTCTCAATGATAGAATTTTATACAATGTGTTAAAATATTAACTTAGTTCAATGCAAGGTTATGGCAATAAATGAAAAATTCGTGAAAATTAGATGCATCTTTGTGATTTTTTTCTATCGAGAAAATTTTAAGGTATCGTATTTTTGCTCAGATCGAATTCTTGGAAATATAATGTAGTATTTAATTTTAGAAAATGAAACAATTCGGGGCTTATTTTCAAGTATAAAAATGAATTATAAAATCGACAGTTTTGGGTTAGTCGCCCACTTAATAATTTATAATAATTCCCTATGGGGCCTTCCATACCAAAAACACAATCTCTGGCCTGTTTTTGCTCTATAACAGTACGGAAACTTTAGTGCGCGAGTCCGACTCGCACTTGGCCGTTTTGTTTTCAACATATTTACCAACTATATGGTGGTAAAAGTTCGTATCGCAAACCTTTTCGGACATTTACCATTAGGAATTGGTAGATCTTAGGTTTTACTTGAAAATTTACTGCAGTTCGAGCTTTTACAGTAACATATTATATATTATACAATGTCAACATTAAGGCTGCTCTCGCGAAAAAAGCGTGCAGATGAAACCACTTTTCATCGGCATTAACAGAGAAATTTTATCTGAAAAAAATAATTACTAATCTACATGATATGATACGTAACGTGGTTTTGCCATATTTTTTCTATCGGTATCACATAATAAAAAAATGACGACCTCCGTGGCGCAGTGGTGAGCACGTTGAGCTCAAGCCGGAGGTCGCGGGTTCGAGTCCCGCCGACGGAACAAAAAGTTTATAAAGTTCCTGGGTCATGGATGTTTATTAAATATGTGTATCATATAATAAAAATCTTAAATATATGTATAGTATAAAAGTATTAAATATATTTCCGTTGTCTGGTACCCGTAACACAAGTTCTTCAGGTACTTAGCACGGGGCCAGACTGACGTGGTGTGAAGCGTCCATAGATATTATTATTATTATTATTAAATAAATAAAATCCCAAATCACCTCCAAATCGTTGAATGAAACCACTTTACTCCTTCATTATTTATCAAAAGAATGTATAAAAAATATCTACTGCTTTGTAATACATAAGTTGATAACTTGGTTTTTTTACTTTTTTGAAATATGTATTATATTAAGCAAAGGTTTTTTCTCCTATTTCGCCCTATCATGGACGCGGCGAGCGTCGTAACCGCCACCGTACAAGGCGCGCTGTTATGAATGTTATTTTAATGTCATTTACGTCGATATTCGCACTGATAGACAATCGACCTGCTAATTTAGGGGATAGAGGGCCCTTAATACATTTAATCTGCTTTTTAACCGACTTCAAAAAAAGGAGGTTATCAATTCGACGCGTATGTATGTAATATTTCCAGAACTGCCCAGTTTTTGTATATGTTAATCTATAAAAGCTTCTGAATAAATGTGCCAAATTTCAAAATGTATGTTTTTATGTTTGTGCACGCATATTTACTATGGAGTGTAGATCTAAATACCTACTTAAACATAGGTTAAAAAATCATGATATCATAATGACGCTTTAATGGTGAAATTGAAGATTTATTAGACTTCAGTATATCCTATGCTGATAAAAACAACAAAACTCATTACTCGGTAGAGTCGGTAGTAAACTTATTTTTATCTAAATTTATGATCGCGCTAAATTAGTTACCTACTTATTAAGCGACTTTAAGATACCTAGTAGGTTATTGTAGGCGATATCAATTCATATAGGTAGGTACTTCACACAACACGAGCAACATAGACGAACTTTTTTTATAGGGTAGTTACACAAGTCTTAATTCCCGACCTTCTACATTTTCAGATATCCAAGAGTTCTATGAGCTGACACTACTAGACGACAACAAGTCTATTCAGCAGAAGACAGCCGAGACAATACGTATCGCGAACAAGTGGGAAGCCGATGGCGTGCGGCGGGAGGTACGTAGCTATTTCCGTTTAATAGCTCGGTTTGATAGTACACTTTTCAGCAAATACGCATAGACATGATGGTCGCAACTCCGTTGCACCGAAATTTGCTTATCACGCATTAACCGTACATTTTCCGGGATAAAAAGTGTCGTATGTAATTATGTCCTTTCCCGGAATTCAAAGTATCACTATACCAAATTTCAGCAAAATATGTTGAACGATTTGGGCATGAAGAGGTTACAGACAGACACGCTTATATAATTAGTATGAATATATTAGGTAATATTACAGACTCTATAGACTACGATGCGTTTGCATAATATACGCGCTACGCGTTTTGAAACAAGTTGTGAAGACGTAGTATTGACTTAGCTGCTAGAGAAGACTAGTGTTAAGTATTGACTTTACCAGCTATAAGATTACAACTTTTTAACTCATAAACAAAATACTCTCTATTAGGTAGACCAATTTGTATCAATTTTAGAAGTCATAAGTTCACGTATACAACATAGCCGGTATATGTATCTATTATATTGTATGTATACGGTCCTATACAAGCTATAATGTTACAAAGTCACGCTATCTGCAGCTTTGCACACATTTCACATAATGTATTCGTCTTAACGAAATTGATTATCCGTACCCTAACTAAGCATCAGTATTTATTTCTACCTACTCTACCTACTCTACCTACTACCTCTACATTATCATAGCCATATTAATTACTACCAAAGGCTGCTAGCGGTGCTGCTGCCCGTCATTCTCTATATCCTAGGATTCCTGACTCAATTTTTACAAGCTCCCATTTTTTTCAGTCATCATCCGGTGAAAATGACTACAGATCGATTTCAAATGCATTCCTGCAGGAGAACAATCGGAAGGCTGACAGCCGTAACGTTAGCACACCGGATTCGGCCAAGGTATTGTTTAACGACCAATAAAATTCCCACAACGAATTTTGCAGAAATAGTTTTATCGGTGATAGCTGCTGTTGGTTAGCATAAAAATGCGGAGCTTACTAACGGAACTAAGGGCGCATTTTCATTGGTCGTTAACTCGTGCGATATACAGCATACGGGGAGCCTATGACAATTACTAATGGCGCATTAAATCTCCCGCACCCCTCATGCGGGCCCTAATGACCAGTGAAAATGTGCCATAAAGATTTCTTTCTACTAATAGGTAATTAATTATTTTATTATCAACTGTTCAATTAAGGTATTCTTATTTCAAACAGTTGGGGACGGTGCCTTCCATCGTGTCACCGGCTGAAAACGCAGATGATAGGAGGGTATGATTTAATTTGAGATTTAATGATACTTAATTGGCTGCTGCTACGGAGTATTATAATAAGTATTTGGTTTGTATATTATCGGATAGTCAATTAATTTCAATTTAAGTATAAGGTAAAATCTTAAGTAAAACTTTATATTATAGGCTTTTTTAATATTTTTGGTTTTGGTTGGTGGTTAGCTCAAGAGCCAATCTATAAACGTTACAATATGTACCTACTAAAGCAGTCAATATTGTTTAATAGAAGTCTCGAATTTCGATATTCAAGATTTTTAGTTCTGACTAAACGCCATCTGTTATGCATTATTGGAATTACACAGTATTTGTATTTTGTAGATGAATCGAGCAAGTCGCAGCCGCTGCAAACCGCAGCCCGCAGCTCGATAGTCGATGATTCATGATTTCGAATTTTTTTTTTTTTTGATGACGTGACGGCTCGGCTCACGGCTGACGTCTCAACTCTCAAAAAGTAGAAGGTATTCTATCGAAGCTATAAAACAAGTGATTGGTAATGGCGGACGGTTGGTGTTTCGCGTCTCGTAGTACTATTTATAACCTAAAATATAGTACAAGTTTTCAGCGATATGTACGCTAACGTTTCATCGTTGTGTGAATTTGTGCTGTTATATTTTACATTTGTGTCAATGACGTACGAACGCTATATCGTCAATTAAAAGGATATAACTAAATGATAAATCAGTGAAATGATAATGTACATAAAATTTTGACATTCAAACTGCTGTTATTTCGTATTCTTTACAAGTAAGGCCATACAATATACAATAATCTATTTTTAAACCTTTAGTAATTTCTTAATATTGTGGGGACGTTCTAAACTGGTGAGACTAATCATAATGCAACTTCATAATCTCGCTTGTAACTGATCTAAGTTACTCGCTGAATACATCTAAAGGTATAAATTAGTCTACATGCACATTAAATAGCGTAACACGGACATTCTAATTAAAGTTCATCGCTTTGACATTCATAACATCATATCATTAGACTCAAGTTGGTAACATCCAATTAACAACATCGCATTCTAATATACCCACTATCAAAAAAGGGGTTCGGCTCAAATATAATACTCTAGATAAGGCTTGGTGTAATTTTCAAACTTACCTAACATGATAATCAGCTTAATTTGGAGATTACGCGTGAAATCACCAAAAATTAGTTTGTACTCGCAAAGTGTCTATGAGAACAGCTACCTATACTTAATGTTTTCGGTGTAAGCTAGATATGGGTTCTAGGTTGAGAATGGTGCATGCTGGAGAGAGTCCAGTGCGGTGCTGACCGAGGCACAAGAGTGTAACTAACAATGCATGCAGTGTACATAGTGTAGTGCAGAAATCGAGTACCTGAGGGCTATGCAAATTATCTAATCAAAATGACTGAAAGAAGGAAGAAAAAAACCCACAATGGATTTCTACGAAAAGTGTCATCCCTATTTAATCTTGACACGGTAAGTAGGTGCCTACACAAATAGATTATTTCTGCAAATAGTCTTACAAATACAGTCATGTACTTATTATACTGCAAAAGTAAATATTGGAATTGATTTACAATAACTAAATCCTTGACTTTGTTTATGATGTATTGCTGTTGTTGATATCTGTAGAGTGTAGCAGCAGCCAAATTTGTCTACTGTGTATATATACTATAGTACAGTCGGGTTTCATTCTGGTTTGTAAATAATATGTTGTGTGAAGATTTTTTTTGTGTGAAATTTCAGTTAGCGTATGTTTGAAGTAACTCCCATTAATGCCCAATATCACATTCAATAAAATATGTTATACCCAACAAAATAGAAATCTTATTATCCTTAATTTGTATGATTTATCTCAATAATTGTCAGTATAATAATTATTGGTACTGAAAATAAACTATTGTGATCATATTAATAAAATTTAATAATTCTACTTTACAGGCCCATATATCTACACCTGAAATGAAGCAGGTAATTTTAATTTAATAATATTAAACCTTTTTGTACTTACTATAGTAATTAATCCTTCGAGCCCCAAGCAGTCGCCATGCGCAATAAGAATAGAAAGGCTATTGTGTCTCTTTTTTCCACAATCTAAGGATTAATGAGAAAAAAATATCAGCGTCTTGTGGAATAATAATGTAAACCAATCATAGGCTATTTATAATAGTAAAACAAATCAATAATAAATCATAACAGAATATAGCAATGGAAACAAATATGATGATAATAATGTATAGGAATAGGTCTCATTGTCATGATTTTTCAAATATTTAAATTTAAAGTGACCTAGAGCAGATAGTAGCTCAACAAGGTTTTTGTAGATAATGGTGATAAAAAAAATTGAATGAATAACAAAAATCCCATCCTCATTGTAATTTTCTAAATATGAGTCATGTGATATTCAAATATTATGTAGGTGTGATGTCAATTGAACATGCTCATCTACACGCCTATATTAATATGTCATTGAATTCTATGATACCTTATTGATATTATCAGCCTAATATATCTTCAGTTATGCAATAGATAGCATCCAAATTTATAATATGTATGTCCAGTTGCTATGTATGTTTTTTTTTTTTTTAATATTATGCATTGTTTACAAGGAGTTATAAGAAAATATTGAATTTAGGATGCTGTCATGTCTAATAGAATAGTATATCTTTGATTTTTTTATTGTAATGCTGCATAGGAATTCAATTATTAAATGATATAAAAGTTACAGGTTAACGGAATAGAGGGAGGTGCTGAGCGCGCCGTCGGTGAGGATGGCTACCTGTACCTAACTGTGACACTATCGAGGGCTGGTGGTGCTGGACTGGGGTTTAGCATCGCCGGTGGCTCCGACAACCCTCATGTTGCGGATGACCCACTCATATACGTCACTAAACTTATCCCTGGTGGAGCTGCTGCTGCTAGTCAGTTGCAAATCAATGATGCCATATTACAGGTATGATTGGTTTCAAGGTCAATCATCTTGGTAATATTTAAAGTATGATCCTATTTAACCCATCAATTCCCAAGCGGGATCTATTGTGTCTGCGATTCCCACGATGGAGGTGTTAAAGACAGCAAGGTACAGTCAAAGCTATTCATTCTACCTGTCTTAAAAGTAAATCAGTTGTAACTGACAAGACTCATTAGCTGCATTTTTTCAACTTATCAGTCCCTAATGACCATTTAACATGTTAATTATTGTTTTTCTCATTTCTATACATGATTTCCTCTCAAAATATGTACAGTATTTTTTAAACCTTTGTGGTAAAAAAAATTCCTACCTTACTAAAAAATTTTGGTAGTCTTCTATTGTTAAATTTAACAACAGAGTTCAACAGACAATAGAGAAAAAATGTATTTCATAAATGTGACCCACTTAGGCATATTATGTTTTATGCTTACTGTTCATTTAATGCTATACTTCTAACCTCCTTATAAATAGAATTAAAGGGACTCTTAAAATCTGGACTAAAAAAAAACTAATTGTACTATATACTAAGATTTATGTGTATATTTACTATAGGGATTTCTTCTATGTTATATTCTCATTAATATGCTGCTAACACCATGACAAATAAGCTATTGTATTTTTTTAGGTTAATGACACATCAGTGGAGAATGTGACACATGCAGAGGCAGTGGATGCATTGAAGAAGGCGGGGAACACTGTAAGGCTGGTAAGTGTTATCAATTTTCTATTTTGATTAAATAAACTTATCTCTGTGGTCTATGACATGGTAATAATGTTATGATAAAATAATTTTATTGATGGTAAAATATTATGATAATAACAGAAAAGGTTTGCTTGTTTCTTTACATTAAATAAGGCAACTACTTGACTGATTTTGATGAAAGTTGACAGGGAAGCCAATTCCACAAATTATTTTATTCGCAGGCTACTATTTATTTAGTGGGATTTTGTTTTGCGCATATAACGTCGCGGAAAACATACATCATAATATTATCGAGACTGAATGTTTAGAATACAGTTTTATCAATAAAAAGGTGAAATAAATAATTTGTTTACAGAAAATACGTCGAGGTCCGACGTCCGAGAATACGTTAAGTGTATCGCAAATATCGAACAGGGAGGAGGCAATTGAGATTGAGCTGGTGAAGGGTGGGTCGGGGCTGGGCTTCAGCATAGCCGGGGGCCTCGGCAACCAGCACATACCGGGAGACAACGGCATCTACGTCACCAAGATCATGGCCGGAGGTGCCGCCCATAGAGACGGACGGCTGAGGGTTGGGGACAAACTGCTCATGGTCAAAAATACCTCGGTGAGTGAATGTATCTTTGTTAAGACAAGGGCATAGATGCCTAACATTTTGTACTATCGTCGTTATTCGACGTAAACAAGGCTTTTGAGGTTCGAACTTCAGTAAAATCGTTTTAAAATACAGAAAAAAAATCGCAATGAAATCCCAGACCAGTTTTAAAATAATCGCCATAAAATATAATGATCAAATTATTATAAGTAGTAATTTCAAGTTTATTGTCTTATGTTAATAATATTAACTACAAACAGAAAATTGATTATACAATTTCCATGAATTCCATATTATGTTAAAAGTAGGTCACCAATGAGAACTCAACAAATACATTTTTCACAATTCACTTCTAACAAGTGTTCTTTGATTCAATCATAATGTATGCTAATTGAAGGATGGCTTGTTTAAGTTCCAAATTACTTGCTATTTGTAAAGTATTTTTAAATATTGACTTTTTGTGTATCTTTTCATATATCTTCATATAAACATTGATTAGTTAATTCCTTGAAACAAATTACAAAATTGCCCCACTTGTTGGCAAAATTGCTGCTATTAGCTAAACCAGCATTTGCTGAAGTCATTGACAACCCTTAACTGCTGCCCTTAATTGTTTTGCATTCTACAATCTACATATAGTAGAATTAATTTGTCTTGTTATGTTTTATGTGTTTAAAAGTCGAACCACTCTCAACTTATTTGAAAAATTGAACTCAAAGATATTTAAATAATTAGTATAATGACGTAGTTATATGATTAAGGTTTTGACAAAATGTAGACTTTATAACAACACCTTAAACTATTTCAAAAATTTAATAAGTAACTCTATAAGTTAAATATGATCTCTGAGGGCCCTTCTAAAATTCAGAGTTATTCTACCTTCCACATGATCTTTATGCCGTCGTAAGATTCATCTTTCCCCAACAGAAAGGCGATGTGTTCCGTGACGGCTCTTCTAACAGTCAGAGTTATTTTGCCTTCCACATGATCTTTATGCCGTCGATATAAGATTCATCTTTCCCCAATAGAAAGGGGACGTGTGCTTGGACAACGTGACCCACGAGGACGCGGTGGCGGCGCTGAAGGCTTCTGGTGAGAAGGTGCAGCTAGTACTGATACCCGGCCCGCGGCACGGACAACCCTCGCCGAGGACTTCTAGAGCTAATACACGTGAGAACTTGTTTTACTAATTCATACTTCCAAACTTATAAATGCGAAAATGTGTCTGTCTGTTACCTCTTCACGCTCAAACCGATTTTGCTGAAATTTGGCACGGACGTGGGAGAGCCATGCTTCGGCACGAATGGGCCGGCACGACCGCAGAAATACCATGTTCTCACAGAAAACCGGCGTGAAACAACGCTTGCGCTGAGTTTCGCCGAGTGAGTGAGTTTACCGGAGGCCCAATCCCCTACCCTATTCCCTTCCCTATCCTCCCCTATTCCCTTCCCTTCCCTTCCCTACCCTCCCCTATTACCCTATTCCCTCTTAAAAGGCCGGCAACGCACTTGCAGCTCTTCTGATGCTGCGAGTGTCCATGGGCGACGGAAGTTGCTTTCCATCAGGTGACCCGTTTGCTCGTTTTCCCCCTTATTTCATTTAAAAAAACGGAGATTCTTTGAGTCTCCGGAAAGGGTATAAGATAGTTTTCATCCCGGAAAAATATACGGTTCCTGCGCGATTTTTGTGCAATGGAGTTGCGGGCGTCAAGTAAATAACTAAACAAGACGGACTGCTTGTTATTTCCGTAACATGGAAAAGTCAGTTCTGCGATTTATGGTGAATCACTCCAACCTAAGAGTGATCTTAACAAAAATATTTAGTCCATAAATCTATAATTTAAGCCTGACTATTTTCGATATCTACCTGTCAATAAACACTGTCTATAATCTACGGTATATTATAAATCTTCATTGAGATATTATAGACTAGGAGAGAGCCTTATATCGGTGTATAAGCGTCAAAAGCGTGTCAAAAACTAAGGAGTCAGTCTGCATATTTCATGTAATAAATGTGTTAATAAAAGTTTTTAGTCAACATTTTATGCTAGATATTGTTGAGTTTTGTGGTTCCGCAAAATAATAAACCATAAGAATGGCCAAAGAATGCCTCAAACAGGTGGATTTAACATTAAATACGTAAGTTTTGAACGTTTCTTGGGCTTTTCAATCGGTATATTTGTAAGCTAAAAAGATAATTTATAAGTTTAATAATCCCTTATTCGTGCTATATAAGGCATTAGCGCTAAAAATGTCACATCAATTAATAATTTGTCTACAAAAATTGCATAGCTTTTTACGTGTGTTTACGGATTCTCCTTACTTGAACTCTAGTTTATCGATATCATAAACTAAATGACTTTCTTTTCTGGATTATAATGTGCTTCGAAATGATCTACAAATAGAAATATTCAAGAAAATAAACACACACTACTTGTATGAAAATAAGCACAAAATGGCCACGCGATGACGGGCTAAGATTACATCTATACTTTATTACTTTATCTATGTAAATCTTACTACATTCTTACACAGTGGCGGACGCAATATTACGTAATAATAGGTTGTCTAACGTAAAGTTCAAGCAGAGCCAAGCCATTAAATTGCATTAGGAACAATAGGCTACTTGACCTATATTCAATTTCATTGAACAAATGCATATTTCTAGTAGAACTTGGCCTAGGAAGCCGTATTTCACCCTTATCATCAAATAAAAGATTATGATTGATAAATAAAGTCGATTTGAAAATATGATTTTATGAAAATAGGATTTATACTGACGAAAACGCTTTTGCGGTACTTCCGATTTGGATGTGACGTCATCCTCATAGTAATTAATATCTTTTATTTATCACGCTCGTTATATGTAAGTTTATTTGTACATAAATATTAAGAATAAGCCTAGAAAGATTTGTAAAATATATTTTCTTAAATAATTCAAATAAAACATCAGTATTATATATTATCTCCATTCATTGTAGACGGGAAATGAAATGGCCAAAACTTTTCTCCAAATGTTTTCAACATTACAAATGATTTCTAATTTCTTATTTAATTATTTTATAAATTTTGGGCACTTTTAGACTCGTATATTTAGCACATAAAAAATGTTTCAATAAAGAGAGTTTAAAATACAAAACGTATGACGTCACACTATGGCGGACACAAGGCGGACAGTGTTTTCGGCGCCATTTAAAAGGCATGTTTTTCAATCAACATTTTTATGGGTTTCTACTGTGTAAAATATTAAAATATTAGTTTTTTTTGTGAAAATGAATGATTAAGAAGCGATTAGCGTGAAGAAAAAAAATAGGTCAAGTAGCCTATTAGCACTAAGTCGTAAAATATCCTGTCATTGAGACCTATAGGAAGGAAAACATTGAATATCTAATGGCAATTGCTTGCATCACATTAAAATTCATAAGTATTCACAGTTCACACGTATATTTGATTAGCCATGTGTAGTTCATTGTGTTATTTTATGTAAAGCAGTACACACACATTATATTAATATTTATTATTCATAAAATTGTTTATTTCTTGTTCTTTTGTATTTTGCGATTCCGTAATTCGCATCGTCACGGCCAATCTCAAAATAAGTTGCAAAAATATTTACAGTACTATGATATTATACCTCAAAGGCAAAACCTAGTGCAAAAAAAACATGTGTCTAAAAAAATATTTGTGGCAAAACCTTCAGTTTGTATCTGAATAAAATATAAAGTGTCAAAATGAACGCAGCGTCGAGCACGGCGAACTCGCACGTGCGGGACGACGGCGGCGAGGCGGTGGACGGCGAGGAGCCGCGAGTCGTGGAGCTGGAGAAGGGGCCCTCGGGGCTCGGCTTCAACATCGTCGGTGGCGAGGATGGACATGGTATGATGACATTTAAATGTATCTTCTTCTTTTCCAATACCAATTTCCATACAGCAGATGCAAAAAGATATGAGAGAAATAGAAATGTTTTTCTAAGGCTGTCCCAGACTCCAATGGCAAAGCATGTAATTTCTTCATGCTGAGGCATTTACGCTTCTTTACAGGATGTAACAAAATTAAGTGATAATACTTTAGGGTGTGTATCTATCCCTGTGAGCATGAGTAAAAGGGACACATACACACGGTAAAGTGTTGTAGAGTGACAGAGAAAGCATGTCAGTGTTGTTTAGAGAAGTGTGTGAAAATCTCTTTGCTAATTTACCCAGGTATATACGTGTCGTTCCTACTGGCTGGCGGGCCGGCAGAGCGATCGGGGCGCCTGCGTCGCGGCGACCGCCTGCTCGCCGTCAACGACACCGACATCACGCACGCCACGCACGAGCAGGCCGCCAAGGCTCTCAAAGTATGTACCCATTTACATTCCACTTACGTAACTATAATAATTCGGCCGTGGCCGGTTTATTGAAACCAGACCAGGTACGCAGGAGTAATTTTATAGTGCGCAAGAGCACTCTCTATTCCTTTTCTCTCATAACCCAGTGGGAACGACGACCGACACGACTGGCGAGAAATCAGGCGCAGGACTGACTTTTTACTTGCCCATCCGACGCATGCATTGTCTGTAAAGTAAGATCATTCATGGATGATCTTACTTATCAATCAGGTGATAAGCCTGCATTGTCTTAACCAAACTTGAAAATAACATGTTTCCAACGCTGGAATCGTACCCACAACCTCCGAGTCAAGAGCCACGCTCTAAACGACTGGACCACGGAGGCGTTACATAACTATAAGAGCCAGTCCACACTGCGCGTTGCGTCGACGCAGCGCTGCCGTTTGACGCATAGCCGGCCACGCGGGCGCTGTGTCATCGCAGCATTATTACGAAGAATTCTTAACGTTAACACCCCCTCCCGCTTCGTCTCGGGGGCTGCTGTCCGTCATGTGTGCGTTGCGACGACGCAGTGCACCGTGTGAACACTTTGGTTATTTGTATGTAAAACAACGCAACGGGATCGCTGCGCCGACGCAACGCGCCGTGTGGACTGGCTCTTAGGGTGGCTCTTATAATTTAATTGTTATTGGCTCAAGTCTAGACTGAATCCACTTACATTATTGAATTGTAATGTTGTGTTAAGACGCTGACAACTGCCAATGACCTTGATCTCGCATCACTCTCGCACCTGTGTCGATTTTCATGCCAGAGAGACAGAGATGTGAAGTGTTCACTCGGTAGCGTGGATACATTTTTCGTTTGTTAGAGGAAAAAATAAATATTATGGGAAATCTAGATGTCAGAACCGAAAATTAAATCCGGCAATCTTTGGATTTTTGTAAAAGGTATCAAATAAACAAATTTTTAAAGCATATATTGTATTATTACTTTAGTTAGAACTGTTTAAAGTTCTTGAAAGATGTGACTCTGGGGTATTTTTTTTTTCAGCCAGTAGGAGTACATTATTTTATTATTTAAATTCGACAAGCTTTTCCAAATATTATCAAAAATTATATATTTTGTGCCAATCAATGAAATACATACGTCTAGAAAATTGCACAAAGATGTCGAATTTACAGCTGTCTTCCCCTAAATCAGTTATGTTGGTAATATAAATTGATCGATTGGAGCAATACTCTCGAGTCCTAGACTCATTTAAGTGATATACTGCGCGTCTGCAGCTTACCTCGTATGCAACACGCATAAACATTGACCAACAAGATGCATCGCATACTAATCACCCCTAAAGAGATCTACATGATTAATATGTACCATCGAGGAAATTGATTCCTAGGCAGATGGTGGACCTACGTAGTTTGATCGCGTTACGTCAAACCCAGCCGACAGATCACAATTAACATTGAATTGACATAATCTGACCAAATGACGTTGGTCTGTCAAAACTGCCTAGGAATTTTCCTCGATGGTACATACTGTTTCGTATATTTTATTAATAACTATTTGCTCCTTTTTCGCAATACTCTAAAAGGGGTCAATTACCTAATTTGGCAGTCGGCCCTGCTAAGTTAACATCGATCGACAGATAAAAGTTGCATATAATATATGCTATCCAAAATATTATCCGAAGTTTGTGAAAGTGGTCCTTAGTAATAGTTTAATTGAGTATTCCAACAAATAGGAGAATCAGTTAATTGTGGATTTACTAAAAAGTTTAGCTATGTACATGGCATATTATAGTTAGCGCAAACAATTTTGACCTTAAACATCAACGAAATAAGGTTAATATTACCGTATGCTATTGAAAGGTTTTTAACATTCTGACGTCACATCTCAATCACGGCGCGTTTATAAGTCACGTGACTTTATTTAAATTTCATGAATTTTTAATTGTTGATAATAATTAATTGAAAAAACATTTTTTAAAGGTTTTTGCATTAAATATCAATAATATTAATAATAAGGTTTAAAAATACATTAAGAAAATCAATTGGTTGAAAGAAAAAATTAAAGCAAAAAAATCATCATTTAACCTAAGTATACAAATATTTAGAGAAAGTAATTTTTTCCTTAAATAAATTCTAAGGTTTATTATTTCGTACCGAAAAGCATAACTTCAAAATGTTCGTTACTGTTGTAATCATACATCGCGGCTGCAGTAATAAATGCAGATTACGTTTGAGGCGTAACGTGCGTGTCATGCCGATATAGTGATTGAATTCACACCTACTGACCTATTAACAATGCGCTGTAAACATTATCAAATCGTAACAAATATTGATAAGATTACTTCAATTGGTACAGTGAAAATTAACTGAAATTAAATTGGATTTTATTTGGGATCTAATTTAATAGTTTTGAGCCTTGCTAACCGACGGGCTAATACCTGCAATCGGTAGCTGCTGAGGTGCTAACTATAGTAAGGAGTGTGTTTTGCACACACTCCTGAATATTTCAACATATTAAATACTCGATAAAATCACATCCTTTTTAATTTCTCAGAGCTCGCGGTCTATCTCATCTATATTAATTATTATTATTATTATTTTAATTTCAGAGCACTGGTCAAAATGTGAAACTGACGGTTGTGTACAGACCTACAGAATACAACAAGTTCGAAGCGCGAATAAACGAGCTGAAGCAGCATCACACACTGTTGAGGACGTCACAGAAACGATCTCTATACGTCAGGTAAATACGATGTTCAAAAACTGTAGGTGATTATCATAATCTAACGAAAAGAATTCTAATCCGCTTATAACATCCTCCCATTTTAGAAATCCTTTCGTTTCATTTATATTGTCACATGACACATAATATAGTAATTCCTACTAGTAAATAGGCCGATTGCACTGCGGCCTGCGTTTGTTGTAGGCCTTACACGGCAATATTTATAACAGCCTCTATATTGATTTGATTTGATTATGCTATTAATATAAGGAGCGCCTGATAAAAAGAAATGGCAATCTCTTGCTTCTGGCTCTTATCATGTTAATGGCCAGGCTTTAACAATTAATATTATTGTCATAATTATTACGTTGGTGTTAAGAGTCTGTATACGAAATTTTGCCGAAATTGCAAAGGTTCGCTACAGAAATATTATTAGGTTTTTTCCACTTATTAGACTAAAAAAATATATATATTAATTATTAGATTAATATATTTAAGCGCGGAAAGCCGACTCGAACTTGCGGCGAGAAATTTAATGTGAGATTTAGGTTGTTTTGAATCGTGTTTTTTTGGCACAATTTGTTTTTTTTTTTTTTCTTTTTTCTCGAATTGGATAGAATTTTATCTATAGATTATTTCTGTCGTTTTCTTTTTATGAATTACAGCTCCAAGTTGCCGAAATTAACAGCAATTATATGTATTTTTTTCATACCGTTAAGACGTCAATACAATCCATAAAAAGGTGATATTCTAAACCTTTTACAGCAAAAATCACAAAACTGTCGCGGGTTTGAGTTGGATTATTTAAAAATACTTAAAAAAATAAAAAATCTAGCTCCAACATTAGATTATAATTGAAATGATCTTACATGTTGTGCATTAAAACTTATAGAAATACTGTATTTTAACTGTTAAATCACGTCTGTAAAAT
This sequence comes from Lysandra bellargus, assembly GCA_905333045.1. Lineage (NCBI taxonomy): Eukaryota > Metazoa > Arthropoda > Insecta > Lepidoptera > Lycaenidae > Lysandra > Lysandra bellargus. The sequence goes on from HG995326.1 coordinate 9,559,009, forward strand.
CAGCGAAATCGGCAAATTTCGTATACGGACCCTTAAGCACTCCTTGCTCACTAAAATGATTTTAAAATCATTTAAAATCACTCCAGGATGAGTGAGTGAGCAATAATGAACGCAACGACCGGTAGTCAGACCGCCCAGACTGTAACCAGAAGAGCAAGAATGACGACATAATATCACAAAACCTAAGTCGACCTGAAATACTTTTTTTTTTCAGTCGTTGCTACCTCCCGTACTATTATTATTATTACTATTATAGGTCTTGACTTCTTTTGTAATTGTTATTTTACCTTAGGGCTCTGTTCGACTACGATCCGGTGCGAGACGATGGTCTACCATCGCGAGGACTGCCGTTCCGATACGGCGACATACTGCACGTTACCAACGCCTCCGACGACGAGTGGTGGCAAGCCAGGTAAAATCTCATTCTGATTCAAAACATTTCCTGGCTTTTAAATATGTATTCAATTAACATTTGATTACTTATATTATTACTAGCTGTCCCGGCAAACGTTTCTTTGCCATATGACAAAGTATATCGCCCGTATTATTTTATTGAAGTGACTAAATAAGTATGTCACCATGGCAACGTCCATCGCCATCCCGTGACCCGCGTCGCACAAACAATGGTCGCCGTCATTCTCGAGTTGTAATAATTTACTATTATTTATTCAACAAATGCACTTATCAATATAATAAGTACCCAGTAGCCGATTCTCAGACCCACTGAATATGCATATAAAATTTGGCAAAAATCAGTAAAGCTGTTTCGGAGGAGTACGCGGCCTAACATTGTGACACAAGAATTTTATATGTATACTAACTGTCCCGGCAAACTTTGCTTTGCCATAATAATATAAAGTATTTCGAGCATATTATTATTTTGAAGTGACTAAATAAGTGTGTTACCATGGTAACGTCCCGTCCCGTCCCGTCGCACAAACAATGGTCGCCGTCAGTCTCGAGTTGTAATAATTTACTATTTTTTTATTCAACAAATGCACTTATCAATAATATAAAGTACCGAGTAGCCGATTCTCAGACCTACTGAATATGCATATAAAATTTGGTAAAAATCAGTAAAGCCGTTTCGGAGGAGTTCGTGGACTAACATTGTGACACGAGAATTTTACATATAAGAATAAGATTACTGTGTTGTGTTTCATAAATTCGCACATTGACCTATCGATTGTCTCTTTCGCTCACTAAAATATTGTCCTTCGCTCGCGCTCACAGCTACGAAATATTATAACAAGAGATCATTAAATGTTCTAATTTCTTTGTGATTATTTATTTAGCTCCCTAATATCGGAATTTGAAATGTCCTGTCACGGATCTTAAAGATATAGTTATGACCTTTGATACATGGACCACACTCTGAATGAAAAATAAATAAACGATATGTGAGCTATTAGTATTATTTCGGCTATTCAAAATTGTGCTCTATTTCCTACGTGTCAAGGTATGACTTGTGCTTTGTTGGAAGATTTTACTGGATTTCACGAATGTATATGTAGCGTTTTGTATTGCGAATAGTTTATTTTACTCATTATAAATATTTTTAGACAATCATTTGAAAGAAATACATCGAAATAACTTTAGGTTACACTCGAAAAAGTTTGTTACTATTTATAGAGATTCTGAAGCGAAGGTTAAGGGGTTAATAGTCCGGTCTAATTAGACGCAAAAAAATCGTAACCTCGGAATAACTCGCATAGAGCTGAAAATTGGTAGAGACGTTAAATACACCATTACAAATAAAACCTCAAAAGTCCCCGGCGATCCTGCTTAAGTGCAAAAAATTTTATTCAAGGTCAAAGGTATGAAAATGAGGTTTTTCCTGGTTTTTTTATTCTTCCAAACTGTAAATTTTATTACAAAAATAGGTAGGGCAAGAGTGTAGATCATAGAATTCTCTACAAAAAATATTCAGACACTTTTTTCATACGACTTAACATTCCTTATGAATGGTGGGCTTGCCTTGCCTTGTGGGTGGGGTGCCCTACCTATTTTTGTGATAAAATTTACAGTTTGAAAAAAAAACAGGAAGAACCTCATTTTCATACCTTTGACCTTGAATAAAATTTTTTGCACAAGGAGGATCGCCGGGGACTTTTGAGGTTTTATTTGTAATGGTGTATTTAACGTCTCTACCAATTTTCAGCCCTATGCGAATTGTTCCGAGGTCGAATGTTTAATTTTCCTGGTGTATAAGGATAGTTGAACGTGACAACGTCATACGTTGTCACGTTCGACTATCGTCAGTAAACCGACTTTACAGACAACCGAATTTTTTTTATGAAATAAGGGGGCAAACGAGCAAACGGGTCACCTGATGGAAAGCAACTTCCGTTACCCATGGACAGAAGCAGCATCAGAAGAGCTGCAGGTGCGTTGCCGGCCTTTTAAGAGGGAATAGGGTAAGGGGAGGGTAGGGATGGGAAGAGAAGGGAATAGGGTAGGGGATTGGGCCTCCGGTAAAGTCACTCACTCGGTGAAACACAGCGCAAACACTGTTTCACGCCGGTTTTCTCTGAGAACGTGGTATTTCTCAGGTCGAGCCGGCCCATTCGTGCCGAATATGATGCTATCTCGTTTCTACAGCTGCGCGATATAACAAGGCACCATTATTTTTATGACATGAGCGATAGGTCAATGCTATATTAATACTCAATAAGTCTGTAGTTATTATAAATTCTCATAACAATAATGGCAATTTAAAATGAAATGTTGTCAGACGGCTGGACTCGACGGATCCAGACGCGATCGGCATCATCCCGTCGAAACGGCGCTGGGAGCGAAAGCAGCGCGCGCGCGACCGACAGGTCAAGTTCCAGGGACAGGGCACGCCCGTTAGCGCTGTGAGTTAATGGAAAATCAGCCGGCCTAAGATGCGCATACGAGAAAATCTCGAGATATCTCACTCTCGTGTGTAGTTATATTGTCGATAACGACATAATGTCAAAATCATTTTTTGACATTATGTCGATAGATTTTAACGACAGATCTACACGAGAAAAAATGTATGTCATGTTAGGGTCAATAGAGATGAAGAGAAAAGCCATCAAACATCGAGAAAACGTGTAGACAAAATTTTCTCGTTGGCGTATGCTAGAGGGGCTGTACTCTAGTTGCGTGTGTACGGTAAATTATACGGCTATTGCTGAACCAAAGATTTCCTTTGGTAGGATTGGTCCTTATGGCCTAAGGATGGATTTAAGATGTGGAGCCACCGCGATTTTTGATGTAATTTTTATTTTATTTTAGCAGCTTCTGCTCTGAAGGAAAATAGAGTCTCAATCTGTATAGAGGCATTATGGTACTATTCCAAGTTCGGTACCATATTCGGATGACTTAAGAATGCTTAATTCATTTTAGGACCCATATTTGCACGATAAAGATGTTAAACAACGTAAAAAGAAGATGAAGAAGAAACATTATTTAAACGCGCTAATCTTAGTATGAGTCAGTAATTACTGGTCCGAATTGAAAAATTCTTTCAGTGTTAGATAGCCCATTTATCAAGGAAGGCTATAGGCTATATTTTATTACGCTAAGACTAATATAAGCGAAAGAATAGAGGAAAATGTGGAAAAAACGGGAGAAATTATTTGAAAGGGCTTATTTCATGAACTACTGGAGTAATTTTTCTGTTTTTTGGCACAGATAAAAAGTAGGAACGTGAAGGATCATAGGCTATTTATTGTGGACTAATTTGTCTGTGAAATATCAAATTTACGCGGGTGAAGCAGCGCGGAACGTCTAGTAATATTATAAAGCTGAAGAGTTTGTTTGTTTTAACGCGCTAATCCTTATTATTATTATTAGCTCCTTAGCTACTCATCCGATTTGAAAGAATCTTTCGGTGTTTGATAGCCTATTTATCGAGGAAGGCTATAGCCTATATTTTATCACGCTAAGACTAATAGGAGCAAATATACAGAGGAAAATGTAAAAATAAAGCTGAAGAGTTTGTTGGTTAGTTTGTTTGTTTGAACGCGCTAACCTCAAGAGCTACTGGCCCGATTTCAAAAAATCTTTCAGTGTTTGATAGCCTATTTATCGAGGAAGGCCATAAGCTATATTTTATCACGGTAAGACCAATAAGACCAAATATACAGAGGAAAATGTAAAAAAACGGGGAAAATTATTTGAAAGGGCTAATATCTCACAGACTACTGAAGCTTATGTTATTTGACACGAATATATAGCAGACTACGTGAGACATGGGTTATTAATTTGTGAAAACTATACGGTTTCCATGAAATTTCAGATTTACGCGGACGAAGCTGCACGGAACGTCTAGTATTATTAATATGTTTAATGCTCCATTCATCACCATGTCTTTGGTATGCAGAATAATGCGGCTATCAGCCTCCTTATATTAATTAGGCCCTGTCAACAGCGTTTTCGTTGGTTGAAAATCATATATTCAAATTTTTTTATTTTATTTTATTTTTACTATCTTTTATCTAAATATTATTCCAAAAATGGCATTTAAACATTCAATTCAATCGAAAATGATACCAAACTCGACTATATACCTAAATCCCACGCAGTTATTGACCTCATACGTTGTTAAAGCTAAAACAACCCCCCCTCCCCCACCTGCATGAAACATTCAGGTGGCTCCACATCGTAAACCCATCTTAGGGATATAAAGATCAATCCTACCAAAGGAAATCTTTGGTTCAGCAAAAGCCGTATTCCTCGTTTTTTTGTCTACTCTGTTCGCAGTGAGAAATTGATTCATAGGTCATTCGGTCGGGATAATATGTCAAGTATGTATACAGAATGTAACAAAAGAAAATGATAATACTAATTACTATTATAAGATAAGAACGCTTACAGACGAATATCACTTGCCGTCGACGCGTGTCATCGACAAATGCTGTTCGTATGTAAGAAGCCTTATGTAATAAATAGAAGTTACGGCTTACACGGTCAAATTTTCATCAATCTGATCCATCAATCTGATTGACGGAATATTGATGGTTATAAAAATTTCATATTAAAAATACGATCAATCCATCAATCCGTGGCGTACACGATCGAATTTTCGTCAATCCGTACCAGATTGATGGATCAGATTGATGAAAATTTGACCGTGTAACCCATAAACGTATGATGTTAAAGACCAACAAAGAGTGCGAGAGAGAAGAAAATCCTTTATGGAATTATAACAAGATGAAAAGAGACAGGCAGTCTAATGAAAACTTTAACCACTTTCATTTGACAGGTCGGCCAAAAGTCGTCAATCGTTTTTATTCCCTTTCGGTATTTGCAATTTATTGTTTAAATCCTTTATTATTTTCGACAAATACTATTACATATAACAATAGTAACTTGTTCTGTGAGTGATTGCAGTGTAAATCATAGGAGTAATCCTGAAAAATATACATTTCACAGGTAATTAATCTTCATGTCCTAATTGCTACGATGTGTTTATTTTCGCTATATTCTGTCTTTAGTTCTCTATTTCAAATAAAATATTCTGAATCCTCCCTTTTACTTTCATATTTTGCGTAACTAAAGGTACTATTGTTCTTATATTACACAAATTTTGAAGAAAAATTTTTCATCAAAATTTTTTACATATACGCTAGTGCTTGGATCAAATTTATCGACATGCTTATCGATATTGTACAATAACATACAACTAAAATAAAAATGTAATGGGGGTGTAAGGGTATTATGATATGTATTTAATTTAAGAATAAATAATATACTATGTGTGTCGTTTACTTTCAACTTTATATTTGCATTTCTATTAATGTTATAACATATCCGACGATTAAAAAATCACACCAAACGAAAATGTGTATATCTACTTTTCAATCATCACTTTTTTTCTGTCAAATAAAACATATGATAGAGTGCGCGCGCGATAACTCTGCGCGTGACAGCGTAGGGATTCATTTAAAAAATGGGTAATCCCAATGATATTTTATTGGTAGTTTTACTTTAATATCCTTATAAATACTAATTTATGTATAGGAATAGACATATCGTATATTATTATGTAATTATGGCGGCCCGACGAAAAGTTTCGTTCAGATGCGCGCAAAGTTATCGTGCGCGGAGTCTACCTAATTTGAATGAGGGATTTTCTTAACTTTTTAATTTGATTGTCAAACAGTTTCCATTTTAGTAACTAGATGGCGTATGGGTAGACAACTATCGGTAATACCAGGTAATACCATTAATAATTGCTACAAAACTGGGCAAAAGAATGTAAAACTTGATACATTTCAATTTGAAAACGACGCCATAATATTCCAATGACTAGGATAACAAAGTTATTACAACGATGTTTTAGTTACAACTCACGGAAGAAATAGCCCTATTTACCGATATTCACACCAAATATCACAGGAATTATACATTTTGGTTTCGACATCTTATCTGCACTTGTGCCAGATAACGGGTATTTCATGGCTAATATTTTACCAATAATGAACATCAAAGACCCAAATAACACAATTTGGGAAAAAATAATAAAAACCACACCAACAATAAAAAGTAGAAGGAGTTTGAAAGTGACATACTCATAACATGCCCGCCAAAACTCTTTCAGTTGTCAGTTTTCAGTTTTCAGTTTGACAATTTGCGTGTTCCTAAACTGTTACCAGTATATTGGCCTAATTGCTTAGGCCAATGATCGCTTAGGTTTAAGATATTTTGATTTATGCCACACTTGACAGTACACTGATATTTTTTAGAATTACAACCAATATGTATCCGTGATGCCAACCTACAGATAATTTCAGGTCGGTGGGGAACCAATAAAAAATCTAGAAGTGTCTATCGTCGCGCCGTCTGGTGGAGATTAAAAATAAGAAAATCTCTCATTACAAAATCTGTCAAAGTTGCATATTATTTATTTCTCATAAAAACACAGGTAAAATAACTCGAACGAACTATACTATCGATAGTAAAAGACACATCACTAGCACACGCACACATTGACAGATCAAAAATCGTCACGCTTTTTCGGGTTGTCAGGTGATCTATACGTCAGTATATTCTATATCTATGGTGTAAACGGTGACTATAACTTCTTTGAGGTCTGGGTTTGAGATTACCCGACAAAATTGTTAAATTCCTTATGTCCGCGATCTGCCAAACGTCAATATTTGATTGTACAAATTTGTATACGAAAACATACAAATTTGTACTACCGTATCAAATATTGATCTGCTCTTGTCTCTTTTTGTCTTGTTAAATGTCATCTAAAATAAAAATTGTACCTTACAAACAATTTATTTAACTTTCAGAGTCAATCAACGTTGGAAAGGAAAAAGAAGACGCTGTCATTCAGCAGAAGATTCCCCTTCATGAAGAGCCGTGAGGACGGCAAATCCGAAGATGGCTCAGACCAAGAGCGTAAGTGACATCTTTGTTTACCTAGTTGAAAACAAAACAGCAATCGCCCGACGTCCCCAACAAACTCGCTAAAATCATAAACGGTAGAAATGGCAGAACTCGCACCATATTCGTTGCTCACTGGCAACGTTTCGAGTTCTGCTTTAGTACAGCTCCCAAACCTGTAGCACGATAAAGGCCTTGAAATACAGCAAGCATTACTGTGCTGCGAATGGTAATTGTGGTTTCTAAGTAACAAAATGGGTGGGTGTATGGCATAACAAAGTGTTGTTCTTGTAAGATTCGTTAGAAAATTCGCTTGAAATACGAGAACAAGACGTTCAGCTTGTCCATTCTGAATCATTTTTTACTAGCAATTGACGCCGGGGATAGAATCTAGAAAATTATACAAAGAAAGTTAACAAATAGGAATAGTTTTTAAGCGACTGCTTTTTGGAAGTCGATTAAAAACTATTCGGTTATTATTTATTAATGATCATATTTTGTTTACAGCTTTCATGTTGTGCTACACTCAGGAGGACGCTAACGCGGACGGTAAGTCGCCTGCTCCTGTTGTATTTACTGTTATAGCTACTCGCTGTATGTGTAGGTCGTTTACTCGAACGGATTTTTATCGATCGTAATGATTTCGATTCGATTTATTATTGTAATGATAAAATTATTTTTTGGCATTTTAAATGACTTTCGTGATGAGTAATTTTAATGATCAATAAAAATCCGTAGAAGTCGATGCAATATTTTCTTTTGCTGATAAATTATCTAAATAATTTCGTATTGGAATACTGTGCTTTGTTCAACTGACACTACCTAATGATAAATGTCAGCGTAGTTATTTTTTTTTTTCAATTTGAGATCTTTATTTAATACACAACTAAAATATATTTATTCCACCGAGGATATAATATTTTTAAGATTTTCCAGGACTTAATCATCAATATGTGTCTAATATAATGAGTATTAATATTTTATTTTGAAATTTTACACTGCTTCTAAACTAAAGCAGACTTTGAACTTACCAAAAATTATGTTATACTCCGTATATTATAAAAATGTACTGGATATGTGTGAGTAAATTAACGCTTGTAGTGTTATATGGGGAAGCATGACAGTGCTTATTCTAATAGAAGTTAGATATATAATTGAATTATATATGCGTTATATAACTGTCGCTTGTAAGGTAACGCGGTGTACGCGAACCGAGGACGAGTGATGTACCCGACCGCTGTCGTATCGAACATCGATCTCGCTACATTACCGTGCAGTAATCGATTTTGTTTTATTGCAAAAAGTTGTTACCTGCTGCAAAATCTCGAATGTAAACTATGTATCAAGTTTTACCACACTGGAGGTACCGCGGAACAATGGTCTACAAAACAACCATACGATTACGATCAGTTCTGTTCGTTTACCTCCGTAGTGGCTAAAGCTTGACGCCAGTTTATATTTTTAATTATGGAGTAAATCATAAACGTAATTTGTTACCCGCTTTTCGTAATGAGTGTTGACGTTACGGCGCCGTAGTGTAGTCGGATGCGAGATGATGCCACGGTTTTTTATTTTGTATACTTGTCGTAGACACCCCCAAGGTCGCAGCGAGCACAAGGAATCGTTTAACACTCGTCTTGTCCCGTGCTTCTAGTTGCCTAACTGAAGCAAGCGTACCTCGTAACGATCAGTGTCTGTTCTGTCTCTTGTGATGGGTGCTAATACCGAGTTCTGAGCACAGAACGGTCCAAAACGAGACCACAGAACGTACTCGGATCCATCGATTTTTTTAACTTTCGTGTACCGTCCAATAGGGACTTCCCCGCCCGGTTCTTGCGATGTTCCTGAATATTGATAACGTTAATTTTTTTACGTGTAGGGGAAATCTTGTACCGAGTGGAACTTCCCATGATGGAGGAGATAACGCTCATATATCTCGAGGACGATAGTAAGTGTTGGGAGTGAGGCCGTCCGCCGTAGCTTGCGAGTGCCGTAGCCGATACCTTACCTCCCGCATTCTGGTTATGATCATCAATTAGAAACGTAGTTTTCATTTCAATAACACTCGATTTTTTATTATTTGTGATATGTTTATGTTTAGTCTTTTCTAATTCATACGCGACGATTCTAATAGCCTCCACGCACAAGATACCCACCGCGCCCACGTCGTTATCGTGTGAGGTCGCGCTCCTAGACTAAAGACGGGTCACCACCGCATAAAGATAGATGTAAATTTGTTAACGGAGAGTGGGCCACTGGAAGCACACGAGGACACAAGAGCAGCCTCTACCGCACTGACGCGCATGCCGCACGTGCTACGCCTTGTAGTTACATCACGCATGGGGCTAGTCACCTGGTCGATCCGTGCATTCATTTGGCCCGCGTTCCGCTTAGCGTTAAAAACGGTCAAAACGCTCAAAATGCCTCCTTTTGAGCGTTTTAATCGTTTTTAACGCTAAGTGGAACGCGGAGCTAGTTTCCGTGTTCCGAGTCTACCAACTGAATTCTTCCTTTTTTATTGACTAAATCCCCGGGTCTCTAGCCCTCATGACGACATACTACACCGATATCGCTGGTAGGCAGTGGCGACGGGTGATATTTTTAAATCTTTGACCCGTTGGAAATAGTTTTGTAACTCTCCGCCACTGCTGGCATCCAAAATTGCCTCCAGCCGATCATACAAAATTGAAACGTTTCGAAGCAACGTCGTCGGTTTTATAGATGCTTAAGAATTGGTATGCCTAATTATTGTAAACCACTGGACTGGACTTTCTTCGAAATGACTCACTCCGCAGACTGTCTTTGCTTCTTTTTCTTACAGCTTCTTTGTCTTTCTGTAATATATACTTATGTTGATTAAGTGTATTCTGTTTTTAAATTTTTAGTGTAGTTATGGTTTCCAAAATGTTATGAACAGCTGGTAAACCTAAGGCCTACCGATTATTCAAGTTTCGAGATCTCTCGACCGATTTTTTGGGAAAAATAGTCTATTTGAAATAATAAAACACAAAGTGCCCCTCAAAGATCGGCCGGGAGAGAATAGGAAATCAGAAATACTCCTGGAACTAGGAGGCTAAGACAACAATCATATTTCTTCACAAATTGCGGATACAAAGGAACTGGCTGCTCAAAATTGACGGCATACCTATAATAAGTACTATATAGCTGTACATCGGCCTAGATTAAGCTTATACTTGGCTTTATAGTATTTATTTAGCTTTAATTTAACTTAAAATTATAATTTCGTAATATGAACTTATATATTCTAGAAGTTCTTATTATAAATTACGCTTATATTTTATTGGCTTTTTAATTATTATTGAAATACTTTCTCTTTAAGTTTTTCGACAATGTGTAGTGCAGGAGTTTAGGTATCTTCATTGTAATCATCGGGAATATCGACCAATAAACATCTACATTGATGTGTGCACTTATTTTGTATTGCACGTTTTGAAAATGGCACAGGTTTTGAGCTCCTTCTCATTATAGTGTGTGTCATTTACATTCGAATGAAAGAGAATAAATATTTTCCAGAGTATGAATTCAAAATATTACGAGTCCTCTCTCGACGTGTTATGTAAAATGTACTTTTTTACTCGGATTTAATTTATTCTCATCTAATATGGCTTCAGTAGGCTATTACGTATTTTGTGATTTTTTTGCAAAGGCCATAAAATAGTATCAACATGAAAAACATGTCGTCATTGTTTGTGATCAAACTACAGATAAAAAATGTTGAACAAATTCAATAAGATACAACTGCTAATATTATAGTAATGTAGCCGGAATACGTTTTTTGTTGCAAACATACATTCATAGCTTTTCTGTGTGGTAATATGAATTATGAACATGACATACTTTTGAAATTTCTCTTGATGTATGGGAGAATGGATAACGACCGCATTTTCAAACGCTGCCTAATTTAAGGGGCTCTTGACACAAGCTTTCACTGTCAGCACGCTTAGCAAATAGCCACGATAGAAATGGTTTCTTTCTACGGGAGAAAAAAAGATAGAGGAAATCTGTGATAATATCCCTAAAATATATCGGTATTTCTATTATGGTCATGCTAAGTCTGCTGCTCAACAAGGACAGCATAATATGATAAAAGCCTCCTAATTTAAAGAGCGCTTTCGACCGTAACTCTTTGGATTTCACATTTCGTTTAATGCCTTTTGCTCGAAATGTCTGAGATTCAGAGTATGTCTTATTCAAAAGCGTAGTTTTCAATTTAGTTATTTACTTTTACATCTAGCGCTTAATTATAGTAACTATATTCGCTTATAACTAACAGCGCCATAGCGTAAACATGTCTTGTTCAAAAGCGTAGTTTTCAATTTAGTTATTTACTTTTACATCTAGCGCTTAATTATAGTAACTATATTCGCTTATAACTAACAGCGCCATAGCGTAAACTCTAAAACATTCTTTAGGAATGAGTTTGTAGCCGCGAGCTAGAGGCGACAGTGCGTACTGAATGTGACCGTTTCCAGGCCAAGACGAATCAGTGCTGTCGTACGAGACCGTGCAACAGCTGACGATAAACTACACGCGGCCCGTCATCATCCTCGGACCCCTGAAGGACAGGATCAACGATGACCTGATCTCCGAGTTCCCCGACAAGTTCGGCAGCTGTGTACCACGTGAGTAATGCTTTTCCTGACATTATTGACCCCATAGTAGGCTCAGCATGATCACCATAGAAGCTGTTTCTTTCTGCGGAAGAATAGACAAAGTGACAGATTGACAAATGAAATCTCGCCCACGGCGCTGGTAGTGCTAAAACTGTCACTGGTGCTACTTAACACGTACATTGCCATATCACGCGACGTCGCGTTATAGTGTCTAAACACACTAGGCTGAATTACGCCGGCGTAATTTTCGCCGCAAATGTCTGTGGGATATATGTATGGCGGCCAAAGGAAGATCTTCCGACCGAGCGAGGTGGTATACTCGGTCAGGCCGGAGCCCACGTGATACATTTCAGCTGTCGTATATATACCGACGCGCTTAGAAAACTTCGATAGCGCGATGCAGGAATGTTAGGCGAATTGTGGGTACCGCCACATCACTCCCCCCCGAAGACCGGAGGTCGAATCTTGAAGTCTTGTCGCTTGAGTCGCCAGTGCCAGTGAGTTCCAGTGAGTCGGAACTGTTGCAGTGAGTCCCAGTGTGTCGGAACTATAAGCTTCTGCACGGGATCCAGTGAGTCGGATAAGCTGCCGTGCGGGGCTGATGCTACGTGCTGACCAGGAGAGATGTGCTCTGCTTGCTGACCGGTCGGTGTAGTGAGAAAGCCCGATGATGCCGATGCGGAGTCGCCCAGGCCGCGGTACATTGCGGCTAGTGGACGAGGTACCCGATGAGGCGATGCTGGCTGGCGCGGTGCGGAGGGGCGGGGAGTGATGATGATGAAGGAGGCGTGTTCTGTCGAGGGTCACCAATGTGGGTATAATGTATGGCGGCCAAAGGAAGATCTTCCGACCGAGCGAGGTGGTATACTCGGTCAGGCCGGAGCCCACGTGATACATTTCAGCTGTCGTATATATACCGACGCGCTTAGAAAACTTCGATAGCGCGATGCAGGAATGTTAGGCGAATTGTGGGTACCGCCACATGTCAAACGTGTACAAAACGCGACGTAATAGTGTGTCACTTCTAGTATTCGGCCCATTTTGTATGCAATTTAAACGCGGCGGAATTTACGCCGGCGTAATTCAGCCTAGTGTGTTTAGACCCATACAATCCTCTAACCTGTGGACGACCACGCGACGTCGCGTGGTAGTGCCTAACGAATGGCATTTATAGTATTGGCCACTAGGGAAGGGATTTACCTTTTTTGGCGGGGCCTGCATATAGAATAACAGAATAGCCCAATATGGACTATGGATTATGAGTTATGACCCAATTAAACGAAATTTTCGTTTTGGCCATGTCGGTAAGTTCACTATTTTTGGCTTGGCAATCAACGTGTTAAGACCGGGCTGCCAAATTTTGCTGGGTTTTCTAATGAGTATTACGATCCTGGAAGGCGATTAACTTAAGAGCCCGTCCTCTCTTTTCTACTGCTCTCTTCACACTCACGCCCGTCTTTCGTATGCCAGGTGAAAAAGGACGATCGCCAAGTTAGCGGGCAGATAGAGGTTTTCTGTTTTTAAAGGGTTTTTTTTATATTGAAGTGGTAAAAAGTAATTCCAACACTTTATAGACGACTTTCTCAACAGTACATTGTATTTTTTTCATACCGTTAAGACGTCAATACAATCGATAAAAAGGTGATATTCTAAACCTTTTACAGCAAAAACCACAAAACTGTCGCGGGTTTGAGTTGGATTATTTAAAGATACTTAAAAAAATAAAAAATCTAGCTCCGACACTATATTATAATTGAAATGATCTTGCATGTCGTGCATTAAAACTTATAGAAATACTGTATTTTAACTGTTAAATCACGTCTGTTAAATGAGTTGTGTTCTTACAGTCGTAAATCTCAAGCGATTTGGTATTTTTATAAAATCAATAAACAATGTTGCAATTGAAACAATATCACTTATTAGTTGTATTATACATTTTTTCAATTATTTAAATCAATTTTTACACTATTACAATTATTCTATAATATGGTTAAATTGGTAAAAAAATTAACTTTCATATGACCACTGTATGATGTTTGTGAAACAAATTAGCTTATTTTGTCTCTCCTGTAAAAATAATTTTTGATATTACGCCTTTATTGCCCGGGGCCAGCGAAATATCTGTTACACTTATTGAGTTACTATATGGTTACTATGAACTATCATTAAATAACTTGCACTACTACAATCACACACTTTATAAAATAATGGCTAAAAGAAATGTTAGTATTGTATTTAATTTTTAAGTAAGTAATCATCAAAAACATTTTTGAGACTTACGACCTTTACGTGCTATAATGCGGGAACCGTTGTTACGCGATATTGTTCACTATTAGCTGCAGCGCAAAACACAATTCTCGGGGGCATTATTTATGGAATCATTATATCACGATTGGAAGATAGCGGGGTGTGTAGGCGGGTCTAGCGTGATTTGATATTTTTGGCAGCCCGGTCTTAAAGCTTACCTTCCGACATTGCAGACACGACGCGAGCGCGGCGCGACTACGAGGTGGACGGTCGCGACTACCATTTCGTGGCGTCGCGCGAGCAAATGGAGCGCGACATACAGAACCACCTGTTCATTGAGGCCGGCCAGTACAACGACAACCTGTACGGCACATCCGTCGCCTCCGTACGGGAGGTCGCTGAGAAGGTGACGAAAAAGTTATAATTATAACTCGACTACAATGCGACAACGCTTTAGGGTCAATTCAGACCGCAACGCGACGCGTAGATGCATTTAAGAGCCTGTCAAGTGTCCAGATAAGGCGATATGCGCGCGTTTTACGCGCGTAAAACGCTGGGAGGGATTCAGCAGCCAGTTACAAACATGGACTCGGAAAAAGCATTTGTGTTGTGGCTTTACTACACACAAATTTTTACTACCTAAAGTTTTTTCTTTTCTTCGGAATCACCTGTTTCACAAAAAATCTCGATGATTTCTTCCCAGTTTCTGTGTTTTATGACTTTATTGAAATAATCTGAAGATTCCACGTGGCCTCTCTTTTTTCTATTTCGTCAATAAAAAGTTCCGTATCGAAGTTATCATGCTCCATCATTTTCATCAAATCCGTCCACTCGCAACTGACTCGCGCGTAGTTCTGGACGCTGCAATGGCACCCAATTATCTGGACTCGCGCGACGCGCGCGCGTTTTACGGGCGAGTCGAGTCTCGCTCAGTGCAAGCGTTTTATTGCTCCTCCACATGAGTGGCCAGCGCTGGGCCATCGAATGGCGCCTGCGATGGCCATGCAATGGTCGCAACGCCACTACACGATGGCCGTGTTCAGTTGTGATCTAAACGTCGTTCAAGATGGACGTGTAAGCATTAGCCATTGCGGCAATGCAAAACGTGCATTTTTAATTATTTATGACTTCACCAGATGACCCGGTGAACTTTGTATCACCGCCCTCCTAATATGAACTATCTCTTGAATTCTACGAATAATTATTTCGAGACTAAAATTATATTAATTGTTTATGGTAGTGATGATAATGATAATGATGAATGTAATAATAGTAATAAGCTATGCATAATATGCTTTCCGTTCTTAAAACAACGCCGAAACCTATATTATAATGTAAAAGCTATAATAATTATTGTAAAGTTTCATTAAAATCCGTTCAGTAGTTTTTGAGTAAAAGAGTAACAAACATCCATACATCTATACAAACTTTCGCCTTTATCATATTTATAATTCATGAATTATAAGACCAAGTACTGGTCATTTTGAATAAAATTCGAACGAATTACGACGTCCTCACTCGACCGCGGTCAGGCGTCGACTGTCGTATCGCCATCGTGTACAGGCGTACCGCCATCGCTGGGCCATCATCCTTTGATGTGCGGCGGAAAAACCGCCATTCCACGGCCATCGCTGGCGCCATCGGCCATCGTACGCCACTACGTCCTCCCAACCCTGGCCCATCGTGGGGAGCTGCAATTACTCGCGATTTTAAAAACGCGCGTACGCATCTGGACGCGATGTATGTAACTCTAGTATCGTGTCACCTTAGTGGTAGATATTATGATATTGAAGACACGTGTTTATTGCCCTCTATAGTTTTCCAGAGTAATTTAGAGTCTGATAACACGCCATTCATTAAAACTGGGTCTTGGGTTTGAAACAAAAAAATTTGGATTCAAATTCCTTTATCTTTCCTTTTTTTTCAGGGAAAACATTGCATTTTGGACGTAAGCGGCAACGCCATCAAGAGGTTGCAGGTTGCTCAGCTTTACCCTATCGCCATATTTATTAAGCCAAAGAGTGTGGAGTCTATAATGTAAGTATTAAAAAAAAATTGCAAGTAATATTCATTTTATAGATGCGATGTGCCCACTACCCGTATACGAACTACGAAGGTATCGCATTGAGCCGCGTCCCTGACATGCTAAATGTGAAATTTATTTAACATTTGAAAAAACAAATATTACATTCTTGTGTATTATAAATATTTTTATGTTAATTTTCAGGGAAATGACGAAGCGAATGACCGAGGATCAGGCGAAGAAAACATACGAACGAGCACTGAAGATGGAGCAAGAGTTCGCTGAATACTTCACAGGTTAGACTTTAGAGAATATTATATTTTATAATTGGATTGTAAAAAAAAAACTGATCAATTGCCGCTTTGTCTGTGGGGATTTAGGCCTTGGCCCTCCTTGGCCTCTAGAAAAACGTGAACATTTCCTTTACCCTAATACAATATCTTAGAAGATAGTACTCACTACGCAGATACTAGCCTCACCCTCTGTAAAGAACACTGTGAACATGTTAATTTTGAGGAATAAATACCACGAAAAGTCAATTTACTATCGTAAGTTACCCTATTATGGACGACCTCTGTGGACTGTGGCTCAATTGGTTGAGTGTGTGGCAGCTCAAGCCGTGGGTCGCAGGTTCGAATCCCGCCGACGGAACAAAAAGTTTTCAATGTTCCCGGGTCTGGATGTGTAATTTGTGTATTAAATATGTGTATGATATAATAAAAATCTTAAATATACATATGTATAGTATAAAAGTATTAAACATATTTCAGTTGTCTGGTACCTGTAACACAAGTCCTTCAGGTACTTAGCAAGGGGCCATAGACATTTAGATATTATATTATAATAAAATTGTTTTAATTTTCAGCGGTGGTGACGGGCGACACGCCCGAGGAGATCTACGGCAAGGTGAAGGCGGTGATCACGGCGGAGAGCGGGCCCAGCGTGTGGGTCCCGCGCCGCGACCCGCTGTGAGCTCACACGACATTATAAACCCACCTTACCTTTGATACCATCATGTACTTGAACAACGGACGAATACTGAAACTTATGATGCACCTCAATGGAGGGTAGAGAGGTAGGTGAGACTTTCAGTATTCGCCCGCCTCTGACTTATGGTCTCACGGTTCGTTGATGTTGGCTTAGGAAAATACTCTTGATGCGTTTCTCGAAGTAAAGATGGAAGGTTTTGATAACCCTTAAAGTTTCACACTAGCATATATAGTCGCCCTGGACTACTCCTCACTTCGCACACCTATTAACGAGTATGTTAATTGTTAACTTGTGCGAACCATCTCGGTGGTGTAAAAGCAATAACCTTTGTCCCACGTTCGTGCCGAGAACCCTAATGTCCTTATAATGTAAGCGATTAAATTGCTTTGTTTTAATCCTCACGTCTGAGAATGTATTTAGATTGTAAAGGCCGCCTTACTTTTTAATGCAACCGAGAGTACACAGAAGTTTATTCAATGAAAATATGTCTATCTATACTATTATTTATCAAGTTGAAAAGTAAGTCGGCTCCCACGTGCCTCCGAATGACGCGTTAGATAGTCATAAATTTTCTATTAATTTTACACATTTTAAAATCGACGCTGCGTAGATGATCCTACCTTAGTATACATTTTG
Organism: Lysandra bellargus; assembly: GCA_905333045.1. Lineage (NCBI taxonomy): Eukaryota > Metazoa > Arthropoda > Insecta > Lepidoptera > Lycaenidae > Lysandra > Lysandra bellargus. The sequence goes on from HG995326.1 coordinate 9,576,907, forward strand.
AGTGATATTTCACGCGAGTACGAGCAGTCCTCACGCGTCAGTATAGTTCTTATAGCTTGCGCTAACAGAATATAGCGTGTTTGCATTGTATTAAAACTATTTATTAAATTTCCCGCTTAATGTAAATTAATTGTATATTGTAGCATATGAAATTGTATTGTTCACGTTAATTTGTTAATCAGGTCGCTAGATCGTTGTCGTGGTTGAAATTAGTTTCGGTACTCGAATAACGGCGACGGGATCGGCGCACCGGTTCAAAGTTATATGACAAGTTTACTAGTTGTAACTATATCGACTATCGTAGCCCGACCCACCTCACGCCCTGCATGGCTAGGCTAAGAATTATGTATCGGAATATTTTGCTCAAGCAGCAATCTGTATCATACCCGTTGAATCTCATGTCATGCGTCACGTCCCATTTAACACTTAGAAGAGGTGCAAAGTTGTTTGTTGATCATTTTTATAGTAAGAGATTGTGTTATATGGTGTGAAATGTCTCACCGAATAGTGTTTGACATTTATTTATTGAGAATTTTATTTTCTTACGGATTAATAGTGGCCATCTGCAAATATGGCACTGAACGTGAGCAAACTGATGCTTAAGATTCTATTAATACATTTGTATGTATCAATATTGTTTTATAATTTAAGTGCAATGATTTTTTTTTATAAAAATTGTATACTTCGGTTTGTACTTAATCTTAACATAATCTGACTCAGCTACAATAATTATTTTTATATTTAATTTTATACAATGGCTAGCAATAACAATTTTATTTAATCAATATCTACTTTTAATTTACCAAAGAAATTCATTCGACGTTAAAAGCTTATTGGCTTCTTTTAACAAGTACTTAAATGTTTTGATTTTATTTATGATAATGTGGAAAAATGTAAATATTATTTTAAGAGTTTTAAATTTTAACAAAAATAATTTTGTCTGTCTTACTTTTTAACATTATTAGGGGTACTCATAACTGGTGTGACATTGCACTCAACTAATATTAATTTGTGTATGTATTAATTCCTTGATATTTTAACAGTTGTAATTTTTTAATAAAATATATTTTAAAACTAATAATGTATTTTTACACTTTGTATAGTCATAAAAATATAAGTATTACTGATTTAGAGACTAGTGAACATTATTATTATTACCCATACACCATATTTGCAGATGTACAAATTTATCAGTTAGTGATGTTCAATAGACTAGTATGAATAAAATTATTTACGTTAAAATTCAATTGTTCTTTTTTATTTTCCATTTTTTTATCAAATTATAAATCCTACGATGCTGAGTGATATAAATTTAAATATAAATAAATTTTGAACTGCAAAAGTTTTTTAATATTATTAACCATCTGTTCTGCCGTCCTAAGCATAAACAACGCAATCGACATTTTTTACGAAATTGAGTTATAAGTATATTCAGAATCGTTGAAACGAGATCTACCAGGATCAATCACTCGTTTTTAACTATATTCTATAGTTTTCATTTTATTGTTAAGTCATAAACAGCGTATGTGATATTTTCCAAACTTATTACTAGTAATATACATCATAAGGAAACATGCGTTTTTATGACTATCTTACTTACAATTTCGACGTATGAAATACTAAGCATAATCAACGCATGTGTGACAGTTGCGTTGTTTATGTCTAGGAAATTGCACAATTGTATGCATAAGTATAGCAAAGATAAGGGAATTACTTACATTTGAGTTGCACGTACAGTTCGACAAGGCTTTAAATAAACGTGGCGAGAAAAGGAACTAACGCTGATATCATACAAAAACGTCATTTTTGACAGTTCTCCTTTACCAGCAGCGCCCATTGACATCATTGACATATTAATTTAAAGCCTTGTCGAACTATACGTTCAATATGACTAGCGAAGAATGATAAGATCAGCTCACATGCATTTATTTTTTTTGTAACCGAACAAAAAAGAAATTAACAACTTTAAATAGATTAACTTTAAATAGGCGTTTTATTTATTACGTTAAGAATTGCCATGAAAATAATTGTGATAAACTAAGTACAACTAATAAATAAACCCTTAATCAGGCAGAGTAATATGATTTATCGACCACCTAGGTAATTGGAGTTTTATAGCGAGCTTTGTCTTTTTTGAAATTCATAAAACCTATTTTTGATTATTTGTATCTTTCGTATGAAGCTAAAATTTTTTTACTAAACAATTCATTTTGGGAAAAATAAAAAAAAGTGGTAATTATATGCCCGTCTGGCGGTAGTATGATATGGACACTGTTTCCATTATACAAGAGATGATTTTGAAATAAAAATACAATTGTAAATTATTAGGTTTCTTTTTATAAAAAAAACATTCTTCTAATCGATACTACGTGTGGTAATTACACGCTTACAAAACAGTAATCTTAGGTAAGTATTCAAAATTCTTCAATTCTTGTGAACATATCACCTCATATTATGACAGAGAAAGAGATCAAAGTTCAAAGTATGCAGTTTCCTAAGTAAAAATAGGGATAATGGAAACAAATTATAAAACGCCAGAGAGCTCCTTAACAGGCATAGGACACAAAACGACCATTTTTTAAGAAACAGTTCTTAGGTATACATTGTACAGGTAAAAATTAAGACCACACCACACTTAAAAATATTTTTTAATGCCAGTGCACATGGGGCCTGATTAAGGGTTAAGAAATAATGTACCGGTTCATGTATTGCTATGCATCTATTTAAAGTTGTTTTCATTTTTGTTCGGTTACAAAAAAAAATGCATGTTAGTTGGATCTTATCATTCTTTGCTAGTCATATTGAACATATATGCAACTTAAATGTAAGTAATAATCCCTTACCTTTGCTAAGCATAAGCATCACAATTGTGCATTTACTAGACATAAACTACGCAACTTTCACACATGCATTGGTTATGCTTAGTAAATTAACATTATTGCAATCCATGTTTCCTAGTTATAAACAATTTTCCGTCTTTAAAAATATTAAAAATAACTAAATATGTAAATATAGCATCGCATATGCAAAGTTAACATTTAAAGGCACCAAACGAAATAAAAATATTTGGAATATTCCTCTTAGTTTCAAAGGGACAATAAAAATAAAGAATAAAACTTTAGGCGCGAAATACTCGAAAGTTGCCACTATGCAGATGCGTTGTTTACGATAAGGACAGCAGTGTTTCCTAAAGCTTATGAAATAAAGTTTTTAATACCTAATGAAAAGTGAAATTATTATTTTTATGCTTCTATTAAAATGCAATAAGTTACTTCAATGACTAGTTCTACTTAATGCATTTTGTTCTCTCTTCAATATCACTATAATATAGAGATTATAACATTTCTTTGAGAAAAAAAAACTTAGTTAAAAGATTAATTATGACGTTATCAGCGTGAAGGGACCTTATTGTCGGTATTGAGTTATTAGTATCTCCATAATCTACATTTAATAGGCTATCGAACCATCTAAATAACATGAGTGTAGGTTTGAAAAATATCTTTTAAATAAATGTTTAAACTCGAAAGTCGTAAAAGATGATATTGAGAAAATCGCATTCAAACTTCGACATCCTAAAAAAGTATGTTATTGTAGGAAGTTACATAGATATCATGTTTTTTGAGAAGTATGTTATATGGTCTTTTAGAATTTAACTTCAATTAAGTATATAATTTTATAACTCTATCCCTGTTGTTTACCACGCCAAAGTGCATGATGTAATGAAAATGCCCAAGATAGTTTCTACTAAATATTTCACTTATAGTATGTTTTCTATTGGATTTTATAAAAGAATAATATAAAACTTATCAGCTTTTACTAAATAGAGAGACGTCATCGATATTAAACAATATTGTTTATTGTATTAAAAAAAAAATTGAACAAATAAACATTGTGCTTCTACTAATCTTATTAATTAGTCAAAATCAACAAAAATATATATTTACTACACTTAAACATAGTCAAATGAGATCAAATATATAAACTTATATTTAAAAAGTAACTTTTTTCTGTCTTAAAATTCAAGGTAAAGTTTAGTAAAAAGCTGGTGCAAAAGGGACCTTATTGTCGGTGATTAAAAGTTTAGTAATATCACATAAAAATAAATATACATTTTTATTAACACTGAAGTTCTTATTTTTTAAATAACTTTAATTATCCTTTAGTAACAACACGTGTACCAAAAATATGTAATTTCTCACAGTTACCATAGAAGTATTCATAAATATTAAAAGGAACCTTAATGTCGGTCGTTACATTTTTAGTAATAAAGTTAAAAGAAGATACAAAAATACTATTAATTTTGTAGTTGAACATTATTTTTTATTTTTATTTATTTTTTATTTTATTTAAATATTTATTTAATTATATTTTTCATTATTTAATTATATTTCTGAGATTTCTTTATAAAAATAAAGGAACCTCAGACTTGGTATGAGTTTATCTAGATTTCATTACTTTTTAGGGTTTTGTAATCAACAAGGAACCCTTATTAGAGATAAACAAGCAGCTCCATCGAGATTCGAAACTTGGCTAGTTTTTTTACAAAATATTTTTGGTGGGATTTCACTTCTTTCTTTAGAAACGTGGGCATATTGATTTTTTAAGCTGAGCCGTAAGTAGTGGGTTTCATCATATCGCTCGTGTAGTTATTGCGCGCTCGTGTAAACATCACCATCAGCACACATGTTACATACGCCTCCGTGGTCTAGTGGTTTAGTGCGTTGCTCTTGACTCGGAGGTCGTGAGTTCGATTCCCGCGTTGGAAACGTATTATTTCCAAGTTTGGTTGGGACAATGCAGGTTGATCACCTTTGATCAGGAATTAAATTGAAATTAAAATTTGAGAGGGGCTCCCATACAAAAAACCTAATTTCGATTCCGACTCGCACTTGGCATATTTTTATGGTTTTCCCTATAAATTGCCATTAAACCCTAAACTCTGTTCTAAATTTCAGCTCTCTGAGTTTATGGGAAGTAGTAGTTCTATTTTGATGATCTTGAGTGAGTGAGTGAGTGTCATAAATGAGAAACTTTGCTTTGGCTTAACTTCGGAACTTAATGACCTCTAGAGGTTCTCAAATAGGGGCCTAAAATGCGGTGAAATGGTTCCTGTAAATGATGGTGTTTGCTTCGCGTTCTACTTGGCGGGGGCACTGCCGTGCACCCAGATATTCTAATCAATGTTACCGATTTTCAGCTTGGTGCAAATTACTAGTAGTATAACAGTAGATACCGTGCCGAAAGAAAACCTCAATCGACTCTCAACTGCAGCACCAACAATAAGGTCCCTTTTTTACTAAACTTTAAGATATATTTTAACCTATAAAAATCGTTTTTAAAACTTGTGTCTTTGTCATATCAAAATTTAGAGTCCGTTTATTAATATGGAGCAAAAAAAAATGTTTTTTTTTTGACACTTTACTTTAAATGCGATTATCTCGGAAACTAAAACCCTCCATAAGGTCCCTTTTCCCAGATAACGTCACAATTATTCTGTATTCTTCAGCAAAGAGCATGTTTTATAAATTGTAAAGCATGGTATTACATGACTTACTGATCAACATTGAGTTTCAATAAATAAAATATAATAAAACAAAAAAATCAGCTTACAGATTTTAATATTTACAGCTCATCCTGCACAACAGTAGTCTTTTCAGAAACATATAGACCGTCCAAGAACTTTCTGATATCCTTGTTTTTGACTGTCGTGGATTGTTGGATGAGGGCTGCTGATGCTGACACATCTTCGATGGAGTTGCCTTCGATGATGAGCTCGTCTTTCTGTTTGGGTGAGTTGACAACCGTCACACCGGGTGCCATCTTCACTCTCCTGATGAACTTCTCACCAAGGAAGTTACGGATTTCAATTACTGAGTTGCCTTCCGTTGTAACACAATTGATGGGGAAATGGGCGTATACAGCACGCATTTTGTACTGGAATCCCTTTGTTACTCCTGAAATAATTATTTAAAAGTTTTATACTTTGCACATGTCACTGAATGGTTTCCTATAACAAATGCATAATAAAATAATCATTTCTCACAATTATAAAACTTTGACCTGTATTGACATAACATTACAACTAATTTCATTTACTTGTAAGATGTGTCTTCATTGCAGGATTTATGATTTAGCACACAACACTTTCCTAGATGTATTTTCTGAGGGCACTAAATATTTAACAAAAAAGAAAAAAGTCTTCTGTAGCAAAGACAAATGTAAATAAAGGTGTATTTGTAAGAAATGTATAGCTTAAATGAAACAAGACACCAAATAAACAGCTTTTGAGCAATAAAAACTAAAAATGAAGTCAGCAGTTATTCCAAAAACTTGGATTGAAAAATTGGACAAGACTGACATAAAAGTAAAATGAACCTTACCTTTGATCATGTTTTCAACGTGGGAGCAGACGGTCCTTACTGCAGCGAGTTCCTTTTTGGATCCGAACCATTTCTCTACTTTCAGTAATCGAGGGTTTACCATGCGAATGTCAACCGCTAAGTGTTTGAAGTTTCTCTTCAAAACACCGCGCGGGCCTTTAACAGTGACCAGCCTCGACTTCACATGAACTGTGAGACCCTCAGGTATCTTCACTTTCTGATTAGCAACGATTTGCTTCATATTGAGGCCTAAAAACAAGCAAATGACAAATTATAACCTCCCGTATTATTGACACTAACTTTTACTTTACAACCAAGTTAATAACAGAAATATGACCGAATCTATAAACAACACTACTTTATTCACTTGTTATATAAATAAAATCACTTATAACTAGTACAATTATTACGATTTTACTGGATAAAAACAATAAATTTACAAACTGCTTACTTTCAGTCACAACGACAGCCGGAAAAAGAACCTACAATGTTGCCTATACTAAAAAATGTATTGACAATCTGTTAATATTATGTATTTTTTAGACTTCTAGGAAAGTTTCTTAACAAAAAAATGTTTTTGTAGGTTAATTTATAAACATAATAAAATAGTTGTTGGTTGCTTATAAATATCTACCTTTGTAAGTTTATTAACAAAATTTGTCAATTTAGCCGATTTTCAATTTTGTATTTTTATAACTAGCAACTTTACTTGGCAAAAACCTCGCAGAAAGCTGTTCGCTGGCATAAAATTTTAAGTACTTACTCGGTTAGGAAGATCTTACACGGTTTTGTTATCTAAGTCCTAGTCGTCAGTCGACACTCGACAGTCACCAGCGTCACTATTTAAAGCCTAGTTTGGACTAGTCACTAACTCACTAGACTAGTAATTTAGTATAGTAGAGAATAATTTATTGGCCGCTTACTGCTACTCACCAGTGAGTAGTGACTAGTGACTAGTGAGTCACTAACTCACTACTGCAGTCTGCACACAGACATCGTTTTTACTCAGTTTAGTTTACAGACTACAGACTACAGTACACAAGTGAACACTAGTTTAACTAATTTTTAACCGACTTCAAAAAAGGAGGTTATCAATTCGACGCGTAATGTATGTAATATTTCCAGAACTGCTCAGTTTTTGTTTAAGTTAATCTATGACAGCTTCTGAACAATTAATGTGCCAAATTTCAAAAGTGTATGTATGTCATTGTATGTATGTATGTATGTATGTTTTTATGTTTGTGCACGCATATCTCCGGAATCACAAGTCCGATTTTAGTGATTCTTTTTTTATTGTACTAGGTATTCCGTATAATTGTTCAACTTAGGGTATACTGCAAGTTTCATCAAAATCGGTTCAGTAGTTTTTGAGATAGGGAATTTTAATTCTTATTTAAGCGTCTCCCAGACAGACGCGGCCTGCAATGGCTAAGCCGCGTGGCTGTGTGTGTCTGTGTCGTTCCTAGAACTCTCAACTTCTCAAGTCATCCAACTGACCGCCACCACCAACGCCACCGCAGGCCGCGTCTGTCTGTGAGACGCTTTACGTACAAAAATTTGAAGTCGGTTTTATCTATTTTTAAAATACTTACTATTAATAATGTAAAAACTACTTAACAAATCTTTCGTGATTCGTTCTCATTTAGTTAATATAGCCAATAACTCGTATCAGTGTTGCCAGATGGTCTCGGCGCCGTACCCCTAAACTAATTTGATCTCCCCCTATATTATTTTTTCTTTTAATATTCAATAAAAAATATATTATTACTAAACTTTATTACAGCTCAACAAGGCTTTATATGAACGTGGCGAAAAAAGGAACTAACGCTTCTATCATACAAAAACGTCATTTTTGACAGTTCTCTTTTACCACCAGCGCCCATTGACATCATTGACATTATAATGACATATTCATTTAAAGCCTTGTCAAACTGTATTTATCTTTTCAACATCTCGAATCTCGACCTCGATTAGTTGTTTTGGCGCTCAAGTAATAATTTATAATAAAGATGGTAAAAAAAAAACATTAGGAACGTGATATTTGCCAAAATGTATAATGTATTTGACGTGTATTTTGAATTTCCTCTAAAAATCCCCTAAATTTTTTTCCCCTGTTTTGCCCCTAACTTGGTCCAAAACCCCCAAAATCTAGGGGGAAATCCCCTGATCTGGCAACACTGACAAGTATTACATATCAAAACCATTGATCAATACCAGGGCTTCATAACGTTATCGAATAACAGAAAAAATATCGTTACGTACCGTTATTTTCATAATGGTAGCCAGATAACGTTATTTTTTTAACGATATCTAGTAAAATAACGTTATATTTACCGTTATTATTATAGCGTTATTTTTTCGTTATGGCATAACAAAAAAATAACGTTATAATAATAACGGTAAATATAACGTTATTTTCTGGTATCAGGTATGCGATCGTGCACGGTGCACCAAATCTCACTCATATTTAAAATGTAATAAGCGTTCTCTGTGAAAATACAAAGAAAAAATACACCTTAAAAGCGTGATTACGTTTAGAAAATTTTCCCGCCTGTCATGACTTTCTTGACGGACTATAACGTTATCAAAGGACATATATTTACCGTTATAAATCCTATATAACGTTATAACATTTACCGTTATTAAATACATTTATAACGTTATTTCTAGTATCGGTTAAATTTTCATAACGTTATCTATGCCCTTGAAGCAATAACGTTATGAAAAAATAACGTTATTTGAAGCCCTGATCAATACTGATTAAAAAAAAAACAACTGACAGCTTGTCAGTAATCAGGCATCAGCTGTTCACTGTTCAGGCTTCAGCTGTCAGAAGTGACAGATGACAGATGACAGATGACAGATGACAGTTGAAAATTTTTATACGGCCAAAAATATTTAATTATTATTTTGAAAAATATTTAAAGAAAGTTAAACATAAAGTATCACTTATTTAAAGATGCTTAGAAAATTAATAAACATTGAAATCAGGACTGGGGTCACACAATTTGTACGAGGTATAAATTATAACCTCAAAGTTCAAAAACAATATTTTCATGAAATTTTTCGTGTTTATTTCTTTCTTTTGTGTTACAGCACGATCAACTTGGGACATAATAACAGGAGTTTGTGTGGAAAGATTGCCTGTAGTTTCACCACCATTAAACGAAATTCAAAAAAAGTTTAAAGATTTGCTTTGGACGGTAGAAGTTGAGAAAAGTCTCAAATCTGACCATGAGTTACGACATGAAAATGATAAGTAAGCTATTAATAAATTTATACATGTAATAAGTATAAAGTTATGTGAACTATTGGGAAGCACCATAAGTAAATAAAAATAAACAAAATACCATAGCAAGTACTTAAGAGCCCGGGTCACCCTCGAAATTCTCATACATACGTAATACCAAAATCATTTTGTCATACGAAAATATTTAACATGTTTGAGTTATTTTTCAGCTTAAAATAGTAATTACCTAGGTTCCTGAACAAAAATTAACTTCAAAATATTTAAACACTAAAAAATTTTTTTTTGTGTAAAATTTTTTTTTACTAAATTTACTACTAAATATTTAAACACTAAAAAATAGAGTAAAACACTAAAAAATATATAAATAAATAGTAAATTTACTACAAAATACTTCAACTCTAAAAAATATTTTTTGGTATTAAAATATTTTGTAGTAAATTTACTAATTATTTAAAAATTTTTGAGTGTTTTACTCTATTTTTTAGTGTTTAAATATTTAGTAGTAAATTTAGTAAAAAAAATTTATACACAAAAAAAATTTTTTTAGTGTTTAAATATTTTGAAGTTAATTTTTGTTCAGGAACCTAGGTAATTACTATTTTATGCTGAAAAATAACTCAAACATGTTAAATATTTTCGTATGACAAAATGATTTTGGTATTACGTATGTATGAGAATTTCGAGGGTTACCCGGGCTCTTAATAGCAGAATACTTTACTTGTTATGTCATTAATTTTAAGAGTAAGAGCTAAAACTAAGGCCTATGAATATTATGAGTATAGTCCTTAGCCAATGAAACAAATGTTGAAAGTGATAGGACTGAACAATCAGTGAAAATGTTAAACAATAATTACTAATCTTTGTTATTATGTGTTGTTGATTACGGAGTTGTGGGATACAGCTAGAATTTGTAATTGCTTATTTTTTTCCAACTGTGTCGTCACCTTTGGGGCTATAATATCTTATTAGGTGACTACTGCTAAAAATGTTATTAGGTGCTTTTTACGAACAAATTAAAGTTTGAAAAAGTATTTGGGGACTGATTAATAGTAACTAAAAATATATATTATATTTATGTTGTAGGGTTCAAGCTGAGTTACTTAAAAATGAATCAGTTGATGTGGACCTTGATGCTGTAAGTAAAATTACCGCTCAAGACTTTGAAGATGCATCCAATGATGAATTGGCTAAGTTCAAATTTGCTGATATTGTTACAGGTATTTTCTGTATGCATACTTACATAAGTTTGTCACATAAACACCTATTTTAAATCCAAAGTATAGAACTAGATATATATATATTTTGTTCTTCCATCAATTATTATTTCTTTGTCCAAGACCAATTAATATAAAATTATACCTCATGTCGTAATATTATTTTATTATGATTTGTAATGCTTCATTTTAACTTTTCAGAAGCTGACAAAAAGGGCGACAAATCAACACACGACAGGCACCTGCAGAGACACTTGGTGCTAGTGAAGCCCATTACTTTAGGCCAAGATACCAAAACCTTGTTACCTCAGGGACATTGGTCAGAGGGAGAAACATTAAGACAGGTGACCTTCCTTTTGTTATAGGGGATTTGGTACATTTCTGTCAGTTATACTATAAATATGTTACATGTATAATTTTTTTCCAGTCTAGACTGAAAGTAAATCGAAAATTCTTATATATAAAAATAGATTTTCAATTGTGTTAGTAACGCTACAACTCGATAACGGCGGCTGGACCGATTTGGATAATTTTAGTTTTAAAAATATGATTGTGGAAGTCCAGGGAAGGTTTATAAGTGATCACGAAGTTCACCGGGACATCTAGTATAATATAAAAGTTAATTAATTCTCTTAATTAATATTATAGAGAATAGTTTGTTGGCAATGATTATGCTGATTGCTGACTGGGCACCTGACTACTGGATTGATTTTGATTAAACATTATACTTTGTAGCGCTTAATAGAGAGTGGATCATGTTTATGGTAACAAACATCTTTTTATACCCAATAAGAAATGTATCAAGTCACGGAAAACACATGGTTATTAATTTTTGCTTTCCATAAAATAATTATATAATTATTTATTTATATCTGTATCATTTTCAGACTGCAGAAAGAGTTGTCAAAGAAAATTTTGGAACAGAACTCAAAGTAAAGTTCCTATCAAATGCTCCATGCGGATTTTATAAATATAAATACCCCAGTGAAATAAACGGAAAAGTTGGTGCCAAAGTAAGTATTGGAGAGCATGTTTATCATTCATACATAAAACGAATTGGGGAAATTCTTATTATACGGTTTCATTGCTAAAACTAAAGGACTGTCCAAAGCTGTTCCAGTAAGGAAATTTGGTTACTTAATTATAATGTATCTTACACTTATTTACTATTAAATTTTTCTAGAATATACATAGTTTCCTCTAGTAATGTCACCTTTCATGTATTTAGAAATTTTCAAGACAATGTTTCTTTGAAACTGGATCCTGTGTATTCTGAATCAATTTACAAAATATAACACTAGATGGCGTTGAGACCTAGTCCCTACAATCGGCACTTTTTGATCCCAAATTGTCTTTTCCTTCTATTTAATTTTAAATAATAACATTATTAATACCTTATGCTTATTTTCATGGTATTTTATCAGGGCGACTCGCTTAGTCGCTTACCTTACGGCATACATCTTGTATTCTTAACTCAAACATGCAATTTAGGACGTTATAAAATGGGTTTAGAAAAGTTTTCTATTGTTTTATTACCTTTCAAATGTAGAAAAAAAATCCAGCGGTCCCTAAACGACCCACAATTTGCCAAAATTGCCTTGCGACTTGTGACATAGTCAACAAAAGCTAGCACGTGAAGTACTCCAGTGCCAAAATTAATTTTTTTATGAGAGTAGGTCCCTTTATTGCCGCCACCCCATTTACGTAACCTTTAGGGCCTCTATGGACACTCCTAGGTGGGCAGGACGCTACCGTTCCTAGGCTGTGGCCTGTAACGGCCTATTTATAAATCCGGGGCTGAAGTACTCCGTACGCCTTTCCATATGAAAGTACCCCATAACAATTTTTTTAAACAAATTCAAAACAAAAGGAGGTTGTCATTGTAAATTGTAATATTATGAGGACCTCCTATTGATATAATATTTAATTTGCTTCTGTAACGATGTTAAAACAGTTGTCGTTTTCGAAAACAACATCAGTCTCTAGAAAGACCGCCTAGACTCTAGATTCTATATCAGGTGTCCAGAAAACTCGTAATTTAATTTACCGAACCTTATAAAAATTTACTCTACCCTGTAGGTGTTCCTATCAAATTTAATCTACCTTCAATCTTGCAGGTATTCTTATTAGATTTATTCCCACCAAAAACATACCTGTTAAAATAGGGCCTGTTTTATTTAAAGTTCGTAGATGAGCCGACTCACGCTTGACCGATTTCTTAAATTTCTTAATTTTTCGTTAATCTACATATAACACTCGACCTGTGAGCCAAATTTCATAACCCTAGGACAATGGGAAGTGGCCTAGAGGTTTTGATTACCTGTCAGTGAGTGAGTGTGTGCCAAAATTAGCTATTTTTACAGGGACATGTTTCAGGATTTACCTAACCTATATCTATGAAATTGGGTATACTGCTTAAGTTCTAAGTAATATAATTACGTTGGTATAATTTTATGTTTGCTCTCGCAATAGGCACTGAGCTACGGGGGTCAAAAGTGCGTCGAAACGGTTCGTGTAAATAGTGCACGGCAAGCGCGCGGCCTGCTAGAACTAGCCCTGCGTGCTGCGCACTTCCGTGCGCTTTGATATACCTTGCAGGTATTCTTCTAAGATTTAATCTTCCTTGCAGGTATTCTTCTACTATGCGCACCACGAGGCAGGCGAAGTCGATAAGAAGACCAAAGCGAACTGGCTGACACGGAGCGAGATGACACAGGTGCTGCCAGACAAATACAACAAGTCCGTACAGAACTTTCTAATTGAGGAATCTTATTAGCTTATGTAAATAATTTAAAATTAGTGTAGCAATAAATAAGGGTTAATTTTTAAAAGTATTTTTAATATCGTCATAAACATCAAATTCATTATTCTTTCAAAATGTAGCATGATAGGATTGAAATAACTGAAAGCTTTGTATATTATTATCAGTTAGCATCGCATCGCCCTATCACGTTTGTGATCTGTGATTATTTAGCAAAAAGTTCTTATTAGAAGTTTTTAATCCTAAACAGACATGTACTTACTTAGGACGTCTTACTTCCTACTCGTGGATGCTCGTGATCGTACTGTACAGACGATGTACGGTCGGCCACTCAAATTGTATTTACATAAGAACTCCAGATTGTTGTTAGTTATTGCTTTTGTTAAGTGCGCAATTTATATTTTCCACAATTATGGCAAAACAATATTTAACGAGAATCCACGGGCCGCGCTTCACGGTAATGCTTCGAAATAGAAGCTTATTTAAACAATGAGCGTGATTTACGGGTAAACACATTCGGCCGATCGGATCCAGCGCTTTTGGGGTTCGCTGCTAACCCATTATAAACTCTGTCGACCTCGAACAAGGCACAAATTCGATCGCCGAACTCTCCACGTTCGTGTTACTTGTACAATTTTGTTTTTGAAGTGTATCTCGTTGCGATGAAAGTACAATTTACATTGTGTATATTTAGGTTAAGATGTAAGATGTTTGCTGCACTCTTCAAGGCTCCAAGTCGTCTTTCGCCGTACGTTTACAAACATTACAGCTCGCTGTTTCTTGTTTTGTACCATGTAATATTAAATAATCCTCAACGAAGAATAAATAATTTGAAACGTTGAGATTACATTCATATTTTGAAAGTATAATAATTGTAGATGTAATACTATGTTTGGTTCGCAGTAGAAAGATTAATCGGAAACAAAAATTAAAAAAAAATTAGCTTTAAACACAACAATCTTAATATTTAATGTACTTCATATAGGCAATTGTTACTTAAAAAAAGTGTGTCAGCTCCGACGCACGACTGGAGTTTACTCCTTAAGTACGAGTATCTAACCATACGCAAAAAGAGTTTATTCAACTGAAAAAAGATTAATATTATATGAAATCAGATGTTCCGGCAATATTATCTACACCCCTTTCTGCCATAGTTAATTTCAAAATACTTTTAGTTCACTTTAGCCAGTATAATGATAAAAATTATAACTTCACAATAACAATATTAATTATTGATATTTATAACAAAAATAGCAATATAAATACATCGACACTGATAGAAACAAACAAGCCCAATAACATATAGTATATAGGTATAGTCGCCTTTACAGCATACCATATGTACGTCTTAATCATAAAGTTAATATACATATCGGAATATAATATTATATAATAATATAATATAATATTCCGATAGGTATATTACCTTTATGGTCTTAATACACTCACAGCAAAATTAGAAAGTTGCGCACTAAAGGTGCGCACCAAAAACGTGACACATTTTTTCGTTACTTGTTAGTAGGTTTTACCCCTCGGATTTTTCTCATACCGGGCGCCTTATATATGAAAATCGATTCTTAAGGAGTAAACTCCAATAAGGCCTAACGATTCCCTTTCGCAAGGTTATAAAGAAGGCCACAAATATTCCGCCGGTAACACTAAAAACTTCCGTATGCTTATATTTTTAATTTTCCAACGTTAGTGAAGATAAAGTGGGTTTCGATGTCTTTTATACCGGAAGACGGAAGTGTTACCTCCTATCGTCTTAGCAATATTTATTTATTAAAAGCCTAAGCTTACCCGCTGCTGGGCAAAGGCCCAAAACATTTCCATCTTTCTCTCTCCTGTGCCACCGTTGGCCAACCTGGCTGGTATGCCTCCAGCTCATCACGACATCTTTTCCTAGGCTGGCCTCGGCGGCGGCGTCCGTCTTTGGGTGCCCAGGGCCCACTTAGTTGTAGTAGGGGAGGTCGCGCTCAGTTTAAAAAGTCATTTCATACCGAGCGAAAATCGTTACAATAATAGTATTCCATTAATACATAACAGCTTTGATCGTCAGCCACTTCATAATGGGTGGAATAAAAATTGAGAGCATCTCAAAGTTTTTGTTGGGAATCGTATTGAATTGACATTAAAAAGATCCCAATTCGCACCTATTAAAGGTTCATAAATCATATCTAGATTATACACGCTTAGGTTCGGTAGGTGTTATTTTAGTTTTAGTATATAACAACAGATGGCGCTTTTAATGTAAAATGTATATAATTCTTCTTCACAAATATCATAACTTATATCGCTGGCTGACGGTTTTTCCACCATCGTATTAGCGACTGACGGATTTCTTTATTATTTACAAAGTAGAAACATTCACCTGTATAAATTTTGTACGGTATAAAATGACTTTATATTTAAAAAAAAATTTACATGTTCAGTAACGCGACTGACGTTGAATCTCCCGTCTGCAATACGGCTGACGGTGATTTTTTGGTTAAACATGACCTCAATAATCATCCATCAAAGTTTCATTCGGTATAAAATCACTTTTCGCAACTATTTTTTTACAACTTTGAAATACTCTCAGTTAACATTCCACCACAGGTGCGGCGACTGACGCTGATTATATTGATTGATAAATACTAAGCTAACAAGAATTTGGTAGGTATGAAATGACTTAGCGAACGCTAGCACTACCTCCCCTACTATTGAGATCCTTGCCCAGTGGTCGGAACTTGGAATGCATGCGGCTAACGTTACCTGCCCAATCTCACTGCCGTGACATCTACGTCCTTGATTCCTGTTTAAGAGAGCAGTATGGTGTTTCTTATTTTATCCAGAAGTTAAGTCCTAATAGTGAGGGAGCCCTAGAACATTTTTTTTGTGATTACTATTTTTTGTGAGTAGCTACATTTTGATAAGACAAACAACATTTTTATTTTCAAAAAATCTCGAACGTGCTAGCTAACAGAGTTAGAAAGGATTTCATACTTTTGACTTGATGGTCCTAAAATATGGATTGTTTTATTTATGGGACAAGGTTGGTGGTAACTACCACTTTCGAGATTTTTCGAAAATAAAAATGTTGTTCGTCTTATCAAAATGTAGCTACTCACAAAAAATTAGCTTGTTAGTAATCACAAAAAAAAATTGTTCTAGGGCTTCATTACTATAACCGTACATACTGCGCTCCAAATATCTTTTTCCAATTTTATTATCATAGGCACGAGTGACGAGGGGCCCTCGTGCCTATGATAGTCGAGGGCCGAGGCATTATTATAATAAACCTAATATAATGGTGTAGGGCGTAGGCAGCATTTTGTTTGCGATTAAGACTTAAGCCCAAGGCAGCGAAAGTCAAGACCAAATCGCGCTAAATCTGTTTGTTTTAAACTAGTTCCGTGAAACTAGGTTTGTTTATTTCAGCGTAACCCGTGCGCTACTATATTTCCTACAGAAACACTATTAGGTACTATAAATAAGCAGCACTATTAACAAATAAACTACAATCTTCTTTCACTACATATTTCTACTGTAATTAAGATTAATTCATGCTTATATTATAAATGCGATAGTGTTTGTCTGTCTGTTACCTCTTCACGCTTGTACCGCTGAACCTATTTTGATAAAATTTTGTACGGTTTCCGCGCAATTAACGAATTGTGATGCAACGGAGTTGCGGGCGTTATCTAGTACCTTTTTTTTGATGCGCAGGGGAAACCCATCATGGGTGCCCTGGGTTGGGGATGTGCCTCAGTTAGCTGAAGCACCCTGGGGCTATGTGGGACTCTTACCCACTAAAACCACCTGCGGTTTGCCTTCAGCCGTATACGGAGGGATATCCTGGATCTGTTATCTAGTACCATCTAGTACCTAGTACCCACTAATATAAATGCGACAGTGTGTCTGTCTGTCTGCGTGTTACCTCTTCAGGCTTAAATCGCTGAACCGTTTTTGATGAAATTTACTATGGAGATTGGAGATACCTACTTAGAGTCCTGGGAAAGGACATCTAGGATACTTTATCCCGGAAATATGTACGTTTCCAGCCAGTGGCGGCCTTACCCACTGCGAGGCCCGGGCGGAAGGTCTCTGCGAGTCCCTGGCCGGCGGCAGGTCTTTATGAGGCCCTTCGTCTTACAAAAACAAAAACACCTTGCGAGGCCCCTGCAAGCGCGAGGCCGGGCGTATGCCCTGTTCGCCACACCCTAGGGCCGCTATTGTTTCCAGGGCTATAAATGAATTTCTGCGCAATGGAGTTGCGACTTGCGGGCATGGACTGGTTTTCTTTAAAATACACTACCGTCAACAAACAACGATGACGATTCCTATCAAGTGCGTCGTTAATATCATCATCAATAGATAACATTATTATAACAAAGATGATCTCAGGGATAACACCGCTCGGTTTCTACAGAAAAATTAGGTATTAATGTGCCCTATCAACAAATATTTTAAAATAAATGAGATTCATATTTAAGGAAACGTAAATTAAAAAGGGAATCCATTTCGTCGTTCGCGGCGGGGGTGGCACCCAGGGGTCTCCGCTCGTACCATTATTGATAAAATTCTTACACCAAGCCATAATAATTATTTTTCTACATTCCATAATTTTATTATACTCGCCGCTACCAGCGGGTCGTGTTAAAAGTTTCAGGTTACTAATTGAATGGAAACAATTAAATTTTAAAAATTATAAGAGTTTATCTATGTATGATCATATAATGTATAGGTAATTTTGGTAATAATATGTAGGTGGGAAATTTTAACAAGTATGTTAAAAGAAAATTCAGGTTCACATATACCTAGGTAGCTGACGATTTTATATTATGTGTAACGTCGATGTTATTAACTATTAACACTCAATTAGGTGGTAAACTAAACAGGTACCTACCTAATTACATTTACTTCGCTTCCGTCTTTTTGTTTAGAATTTAATTAACAAGCTCTTAATTACCTACCTAGAAGCTGCACACTTCTATCGCATTCTTCATCGTTTAATGTTTTTGCGAGGTATAAAACAATTAGCACTAGGTATGATTCATGCACTATAAATTACAGTAGAAATCATCAGCTTATATAGAAGAAATCATCAGCTTATCTACAAAAATCGATGGACTGTAAAAAGAGCCGCCGAAAATTCACATTAGCTGCGTTAAATATAGATAAAACCCTGTAATAGAAAATAAGTGGGCCATTGTTCCAAATTTAATGGACCACCCGACGGATCGGAGGTGGAATCTTCGCAAAAACGTTCCGGAATGGCCGCAGAAAAAAGAAGGATCTCGAAGGATTCCGTAAAGTATTTTATCTCTCGCAGATAGCGGCTGCAGTGTCAAATCGTCAACAATGTAGGCTTATCGTATATTGCAGAAGGTTTTCCAGATAATATGGACAGCTTTTACTATTTAGTAAATAACAAAACAAACAATATGTACAGTTACAACAATGGTTTTCGGAGTCGATGTTTTTCGTGATGTTTTCATTATGAAAAAGAAAAATTATTAAAGAAAGCACGCAATAGATTAGACTTTAGCTTTGGTAGGTATATTTATAATAGATACATATAAATAATACTTAGGTAATCATTTACCTAAGCTTAAGAACTTAGGTTCCTGCAGTTTTCTGTTATTATCGATAATAATATGTACCTAATCATCTTACTATAGAGTTTAAGGTACTAGGTATATTATGAAGTCGCCTAGCAGCTTTCTGCTTCCTTAATATTGCATTGGTAAAATTAAAGTTAAATACTAAAAGAATGTAATAATTATTATACGAATATAAAAAGATTAAGTCATTAGGAGTTAAAACGCTCGCTTTTATTTCGCCGTGTCTAATTAGTGTAGAGGGAGCAAGGTGTAAGGATTCAGTGCCCTAATGTACATTGTTAATTGATTTTTTGTCATTTAACATAAAACTTGGTTTGCGTGCCTGCGATGACTAATACTGCCACTCCAAAGCACCCAAAGGTACCGTAGTGAAGTGTCACATTTCCAAAATACCTCAGATAAGAGTGTCGGTATAAATAAAGGAAAGAAACAAATAGAAGCTGTCGATGCTGGCAATTTTAAAACTTTTCTTATCTCCACTGATAGGTAACAATAGATCTGGTATTAGTCATCAGCTACCCTGAGGATAATGTTTTGGGTACGTCAGGGTACTGAGAACGTGTGTTGAAAGAACACTAGAACTAAAGTGTGAAATGTTTTGTACTCTAGTTTTACTAGTTGCATCAGCTTTTTAGACATTAGTTGGTGTCAAGAAAAAACTTTGATAAGGGTCGTTAGTAATGTTATAGGCGTTATCACTAAACTATTGCCAGCCCATTAAAAAAAATTACAGGATCGAAGATAATTTGGTTAAAACATGAATAGCTGATAAAGGAAAACTTCTTCAATAGGATATATATTATATAAATAACTGCAATGTTTCCACGCCAGAGGCAGCACCAGCATAGACAGAAAACAAACTTTTGTTCGACGTTTGATAAAGTTTCTGTCAATATATTGATATAACGTTTGCATTTTTGCAATTTGTCGAATTTTGGTCGGATTTTCACCGTATCTGCTAGTAGCGTCCTCTAAAACCTTTGTGTAATATTCTTTATTAGATGCGTTCACACCGATCTCACCAACAAGTCGCTATGTAGATTCTAGGTATTCGTTATCCATACATTTTCGCATTTTTTTCACACCTGAGGCTATTTCGCTGTAATATTTTGCTATTAAACCTGCTTACATTGAAAGCAAGCAGGCTTATTAGCAAAGTCGAATTTCGGTGGCTGGCACTACGTTTGGTATGGTGTCCTGACTCCAGTGACGGATTAAGATGCATGTCCATGCATGCATGACTTGATGCCCTAAGCAATCCATGCCTGTGTGCCCCCCCCGACACGAGAGTGAGACGTGATGCCCTAGGCAATTGCTTAATTTGATTAAGGGTTAATCCGTCACTGCCTGACTCCTGAGGTGGACGTAGAATATACATGTAGCCAGCCCTGGATTTATAAATAGGCCGTATAGGCCGTGGCCCAGGTCCTAGGGGGCGCGCAGGTATTTGTACAGTGACTTGCTATCTCGCAAAATTAAATTGAAGACAAAGAATTAACGCTATCACCAAACAAAATTTTCTTACACCAATCTTGTACTAGTAGTTAATTCTATCGTTCGGTCAGGAGTCGGGAGCATGACTCGCTGGGCTGGTGCGCGTGAGGCATGCGCTGTAGCGGGCGTATGAGTGCGCGGACGGCGCGGCGCGAGTGTGCGCGGCCGTGCGCGAGTGTGCGCGCTGCCAGGTGGGCTCCCATTAGCAGCGAGCCTCGAGCGGCCGCTCTTCATCTTTATGATAATTATTTTCTGTTTGTTTTCGACGAAGAATCAGCCCGCCTCGCCGGCCGACGCTTCTCGGAACCGTCCTCCATTGTGGTAAATTAAAGCCGCCCGGACCCCTGCCACGGCGAGAGATAATTCGACAGGATGCCGTATATTATTAATTGCACTATGACTTGTGGAAATTGAGCTCGGAGTTCAGTGAGTCATTCATTCTGGTGGCGGCCGCGTGGGAACGGGCCCCGCTCGTGATTTACACCCGTTTCCATTTTACGAGCTTTTAAAGTTCTATCGAAAATAGACGCTTTAAACTTTTCCTTTTTACATTCCGTTCACAGATACCGACCGACGTATTAATAAGTCCGTGCGGGGACCGCGGCCGCCCCGGCCGCTGCGCGCTGGTAAGGTAGGTACTTCGTTTGGCGCAATTTAAATGGGTTTCGAATTAACTATCGCGAGAAAGGAGCGATCGGTTCGTTAACTAAAGTTAACAAGGTCGTAAAGAAGAGGGCCCTAGCAGCCAATAAAAAGAAAAACAGTAAATAAGCCGAAAGGCCGCAATAAAAAACGGGAACCTCATAATGTTTACAATCTTGTGGCTTTATTCACTTTGTGTTCCAATTTCATGCTAAATCGAGCGGATAAAATCCTGCTTTATCAGGCAGACTCACCGTCTCTGAGTCCCCCCTCCCGCTCTGCGCCGCCTCCCGCCCCCCGCTCTCGCCCGCCGCACGCAGACCGCTATTAATGCACATTTAACATCAACCCTGAATGACGAATAACGCGTTGAAAGGTTCCATTTATAATAATTCAATTTGTGTGGATCCAAATGGACGTTTAATGATGTTCATTTATTTTATCCATTGATCCGTCCTAATTGGCCTGTATCGTTCGATTCAGTTCGCCGGCGTGCCGGAAACGGGGATCCGTGGACGTCTAGATGGAATGTAGAAAAAAATATATAAATAATCCATTATGATCTTTATGATGCTAAGACATAACTCCGAGAAAGGAACAACTTCACAATTCAATGAGAATTTAAAGACCTTGCAGACTGTAGGTTTTTATTCTTATTTTAAAGAAGGTGAAAAGGTGTTAAGAAAAGTAATAATAGAATTTTGATTTAAATATACTTAAAGAAAACTATTTTTGTACCTTTGTATATTAGTTAATCTAAACAATGATAGCAATAATTATTAACAATTATTATGATGATTATAACTGCAGAAACGATGCTGCTACGTCGTTCTACGCCGCTCTACGACGCTCTACGGTGCGCTACGCCGCTTTTCGCTCTACGCTACGAGTACGCTGTGCGCTTTTGTGAAGCGAAAAGCGGAAAGTTGTGAGATGCTTTTGATTGTCGTTTATACTAAGGTATCTGTAGATGTATTAAAAGTAAAAAATCTAACTTTTTAGGGTCCGTAGTCAACAAGGAACCCTTGTATATAAGATCTTAAAAAAAATATATATATTTTTTAATGTACTCCCCTACACATCAGGCGGGGATGATCTTTTTTTCACGTCCACCCCACCGTATGGGGTGTCATTGGATAGGTATTTTTAAAATATTACGAGTATTCAAAGATCATTTTCCGATTTAGGGATCCATATTTAGTGAAATATGAAGTTTTAAAGTAGAAAAAATCGTTAGAGTTCAGTGTCCCCCCCTTCTACCTGCTAAACGGATGCTTCTGGAAATGTGAAAAAATTCACGGGAGTAGGAAATATCCTAATTTAAAAGGAAAACTATCACGGCTAAGAAAAACTTCATAAGTTATTGAGTAATAATAGATCAACTAAAAAAATGTATTCGGAGAAGTAAAGGAACTTCGTTAAACATAACTTTAAACACAACTGAGGTGACGTTGTTAGTAGTATAAAACACGTTATAAATGTACATTCATTGACCATTAAAAATATCAATAACTAGCGGTACTACGGAACCCTATATTGCGCGTGGCCCGACAGTCGACACGCACTTGGCCAGTTTTTTATAATGTAATAAAGGGCAGAGGCCAAAACGATCTATCTTAGTTCGTATCGTTTTGGCCTCTGCAAGGTAGACATAAAGTGCCAAACTATTCATCGAGCTTCGGGCAAATGCGGTACCTACTCACAAAGACAGTAGGTAAATATTATTGAATTTTTGTATTATTATTCAATTTGATGTACTTATTTATATTGAATTCTTGTGTTGTTGGTGCAAATCAAAACAACTGGAACGATTTTAATCAACTTTTGTGCTCTTATCCGGAAGATCTGGAAATCGGTCGTCTGTACCTATATATCGTACCCAAAATAGCGTTTAAAGTAAAACAATTTTTGCTGGGTCATGTAGTGTTTTTAATGATATTCACAAAACCTTGTGGTGGTAATCGAAGGCATTTCAGTTTTAGGTTCTCAAAAACAAGTCAATTAAAAAATGCGTGTTAAGTGCGCACGGAGCTCAAGAGTGCATCGGTTAGGAGGCTCGACAGGTTATTAATTTTATGGTGTCGATGGCCGCTCGCACCTGGCCGCCGCGGTCACTGCGCCCGCGCCCCGCGCACTGAATCAATCAGTGTGCCCACTGCCCAGTGCCCACAGCACAGTGCCCAGTGCTCAATCCCCAGTATTCAGTGCCCAGTGCTGAGTGCCCACAGTTTGTGCACAAATCAATGGTGATTTAATATAATATATAGTATAGAATATATTCAGTAGACTATCTGTCGCTGTCATTTTAAGTAATTTGAAAGTGATAGTCAAATAACTTATAATGAATACACAGATGAATAGCCTACCTATTAGGGATATTAACGCACCTATGGTCCTAAGTCCCAACTACGAGACAGTTACAAAACATTATTAAATTAATTAAAGCTTAAAACAGACCTAAGCGTCATTGACAGGGGACGCGGTATAGGTCAGTTAACAAGAGCTGGCACTATGTTGACATTTAAACATTGCGCTTGTGTAGTGTCTGTGAATAAGCGCGTGGCGTGACGTCGTACGCATCATAAAAAGTCTGCCCGTCTCTCTCGCGCGCGGTCTATCTTATGAGCGTGAAGGGGACAGTTATTGTTTTTCATATGCTACTGTTTATAAATACAGCGTGATGTTACAAATCGGTAACGTGTGATCGGCGCGCGGCCAGAGTTCGGAACCGTACGATAATTATCGTACACATACGATAATTTTGTGCGTACGTACCGATGTACGATAGCATATTATTATCGTACACAGATTATACCATAATTTTTATCATGATGCAAATATATTATATATTTTTAAACATACTGTTTAGTGAAATTGCATAAGTGTGAGCACTGTGAACGTGCTAGCTTTAGTTAACTGAGCTATACGCGATACGGGAGCGTCTGCAACGCGAAACTGGCCGTGCACACCTGCGCGACTACGGTGCGAACCGTCAAACGTTAATATCATAACACAATCTATCAAAACGTATACAAATCAAAAAATCATAAACTAAAGAGTTGTAGAAAATAATATAAAAAAATTTTTAAAAAAGAAGTCTAGTTATGTACACTTCAAAACACGCGTCTGACAACTTGACACGCACGTTCCGCTTGCCGATGCGAACATTCCGCGTCGCGGTCGTGCAGACGCTACCGCTTCGCAGTCGCTTTGGTCGCGTAGGTTTGTGCAATCCTTTATGCTATTGTACACAGGAGGCGAAGAGCAGTCATACAAACTATTAACTCTATCACTTTTTTCAATAACAAAAGCCTCCGGATTCTGTTTTTTTTTATGCTACGCATGTAAATTGTCATAACTATATGTATTAAGATTTGTTTCTGTAAGTTTTACCACAGGGCTTTAGTGCCTACCGATTTTTATGTAAGGTTAAAAGGATATTATTTTTCACACATTACATTAAATACAATTATACTCAAAAGCAATATTCGAGCGTGTGAAATACTTTGGGTTAAATACAATTTTAATTTTAAAAGTCAATTAACTTTGCATTAAAATCATCACATTTTAATGTTTTGTCGAATAAATCCGAAATAACAATTATTTATTGATTGTTCTGCAGGAAAAAATTTCCGGTAAGATTTTAGATTCAAGTTAGTATTATCAAGTTAGTAGAACACATTAACAACTTAGAGCTTGGACAATTTTTACATTATATCTCTTAGTTGAAAATGGGCTTTTATACAGTTACTAGTGACCCGCCCCGGCGTCGCACGGGTATAAAATATATAGCCACTGAAAAAATTATTAAAATCGATCTTTGATCGAATATGATCCTTCACGTGGTCTACTTCTTATCTGTGCCAAATAACATAAAAATTGCTCCAGTAGTTCGCGAGACAAGCCCTTTCAAATAAATTCTCCCGTTTTTTACTCTATGTTCTCCTATTAGTTTTAGCGTCATAAAATAAAGCCTATAGCCTTCCTCAATAAATGGGCTATCTAACACTGAAATAATTTTTCAAATCGGACAAGTAGTTCCTGAGATTAGTGCGTTCAAGTTACTCCTTTCAAATAATTTTCCCCGTTTTTTCCACATTTTCCTCTATTTCTTCGCTCCTATTAGTCTTAGCGTGATAAAATATAGCCTATAGGTAGCCTTCCTCAATAAATGCTCTATCTAACACTAAAAGAATCATCAAAATCCGTTGCGTAGTTTTAAAGATTAAAGGAAACAAAGGGACATGAGGAAAAAAAGCGACTTTGTTTTATAACATGTACCTATAGATATAGATATAGATAGTGTACTTACTATAACTGTTTAAATTAAACTTGCTTAACATAAAGTCAATTTCGTCGAGGGTGACGTTTTTCTTTTGCAACTTCAAGTTATCTGATTTTAATTCTGTTTACACATTAAGGCGCTATATTGAAAGTAATTTTACCGTAAGGGCAATTTTATACTTAATTTGTATGACTATAAAGTCGTGAATACGCTGCGGCCAGAAACTATCGGCTCGCTCGGAAAACATGGGAAAAACGTAATTTTAATTATTTAAAAAATAACTAGGAGCATTTAAGCAAAATGCTTCTATACCATTTTGAGTTGTAAAGATGTCTATCAATTAGACAAATTTCCTACAACACATCTATTTTCGTTTAAAAATAATCTTCAAATTTCGTATTTTTAAGAGGTCATTTCGATCGAGAAATGTATCGAGGCAAAATACATTAATCGTGTTTCTGGTTCTTTTCAAACCTAGATAAGGCTATGAAGATATGTATATCACAGATTTGTAACATTTCTGAGGGTCCTATAGTATTACGTCAAAAAGGACATTTTTTTCAATATAGCGCCTTAACGTGATTCCAGAATAAAATTCAGGAATGGTATGAAGATTGTTTACTGTATAAATTGTATTGTGAACCTTTTTTAATACATACTATACTATATACTTTTAATAAAGAAAGACAGATAAACTTTTAATAGAGAAAGAGCTATCAGCTCTATCAACAATAGTGAAGTCTGTAAGTATGTGGACGGCATTCCCCCGGACTGGTCCGCCTATCACAATGTAAACTGTACGGATGCTGCTTCAATACTATCAGTAGCGCTGATCATGTATTGAACCTAATAGTTTTGTGCCTGGCTCAGGGCTCCGATATTACAGCTTGAAGAAATGTGTAGCATCCAATATTGTAGCGATTTGGCTTCAAATACTAGTAACGAGATTTTTGTATAGCTGTGAAGGTTATAGACTAGTGATAATAATGATGATTTTGATCCTGGCTGCGACTTTTTTGGGCGAAAATTCGTTTGTGCATAAAACCTTCCTGTCGTTTCCCCGGATTCAAAGTATCTGTAGGTATATCTACGGTTCTGCGGCTTAGGTATGAAAAAAAAGATAACTATAGACATGCAGGGAGACAGATAAACTATCCCATGAATATATTAGTATGACTGTGGGCATCCAAACATGCGCCAGGAACCTTATCTTGATCTGGAGTCTAACAACGCCACTGAACCTGGATTCTGGGGGCACGGCAGTGCTCCATCAAGCCTCGAGCAAAGGCCGTATATACCAAGCTTCTCTACAAGCGGTTAGTGGCTATTTCTCCGGATTTCACTTTTTAGATAACAAAAAGCGCAAAGATACGTACCTAACTTAAAGTAAAAATATTTCTTGTAGGTGTTGTTTGAACCAAAAGCTGAAGATTTAGGTATGATATCTTCGATATTTGAATAATATTTCAATGGGGAAGCGTGTAGGTAAGTATTGAGGGCACATTCAATTTTAAATTTGAAAAAGAATTTAATTTTGTGTACATTTAATTTATTTTTGAATTAAATAAATAACAAAGCATTCTAAATTTAATTAATAAGGTATAATATGCACTATGCAGTGGTGTCTATTATATAGTAGATATAAGTAGTTATAATAGTCATTAAAGCTTTATGATAGCTATCCATAAAGTTTAATCTTAATATTATGGATAAATAATAACATAAATCTACCTATCATCTTAAGTTGTAGGTACATAAAAGCACACCTGGGCAACGACGCAAATATTAATGTTATTAATTATATTACAAGTAAACTGGTAAGTCACAGAAACGACCATAAATTACAAGTGAACAGAGCGACTTGATTACTATGTTTAAAATTATATTATAATGTCACTGACGCGCATCATAAATATAATAGGTACTATACGGACTCTACCAGAAAACAATATAAAATAAAACCGGCCAAGTGCGAGTTGGACTCCCCCATGAAGGGTTTCGCAGCAGCAATAAGGTTTATTTCTATAAAATTAAAAGGTTTTTGATTTATTTTTATACATTAGTTGATTTAATGAAAGTTAAATTAAGGTTTACCATTTATGACGTATAAAAAAAACTACTTGTGGGATCTCGTTCAAACCAATTTTCGTTGGTAGTTTTTATAATAATGTACATCATATATTTTTTTTAGAATTATCATACTTAGAAGTTAGAGGGGGCACATTTTATCACTTTTGAAGAGTCTCTCTCGCAAACTATTCAGATTAGAAAAAAAATATATTAGAAACCTCAATATGATTTTTGAAGACCTATCCATAGATACCCTATACGCATAGGTAAGACGAAAAAATTTTTTTTTGTTTCAGTTGTACCTATGGCGACGCCTAAAATTTTTAATATTTTTTCCATTTTTGTGTCAAAATCTTAATGCGGTTCACAGACTACATCTACTTACCAAGTTTCAATAGTATAGCTCAGATTATAGTTTCAGAGAAAAGTGGCTGTGACATACGGACGGACAGACAGACAGACATGACGAATCTAAAAGGTTTCCGTTTTTTGCCATTTTGGCTACAGAACCCTAAAAAGCTTTAACTTTATAGGAATACAAAGGGAGATAGAACCTGAATTATTAATAATTAAAAAAGGCAATGTAACTTATTAGATAAGTTTTCAGGATAAAACAGGCAATAGTAACAAAATAAATTGCTTAATAATTTTCAGTCCTGAACCAAAAGCTTTTCAGTTGTTAGAAGCTACGCTAAAACTTTGCGCGGTGAATAGCTATTGCGCATGTTGATAAGTTATAAGCAGCTGATGTTGAATGGATAACTTACAAAATAGGTACCTAATGAAGTCTAAGGTCCTGTTTCACCACTTTCTGATAAAGTGCCGGATAGGCTATCCACGACTTTTTTGACAGTTTCTTCAAACTGTCAAGTTAAGTGGTGAATAGCCTATCCGGCACTTATCAGGAAGTGGTGAAACATGCCCTTAGTATAAGTTCATAACATAAGATCGTTTCATCGCATTTTCTCACAAGTAACATACCTACGCTCAAGTGTTTTCCTAATAGCTCAGGGAAATTAAATAATTAATCAACATATTATCATATAATCTGTATGACAGGTTTAATTAAATATTACAATTGCATTGAATAAACAACGAGCAATTGTCTATAGAAAATATGGTCGCAAAGCCATGCATGATACAAGCAAAGTATATAAACTTAGCATAATACGTACTTATATTATTATACCTTCCTATTTGCCTAAAAATCTTCATACGAGAAAAGTCTACGCCAATATACTATCACAGAAATTGATTCATCAGCTGTGCTGGACCTACGTTATTTTGTCGGCTTATTTCAAGCCCAGCCGACAAATCGCGAATAATATTGACTTGACATAATCGGATCGAATAATGTAAGCCTTTGAACTGTCTGATAAATTAATTTCTCTAACCATACATCTACAATCTACTTCAAATGTAAAAAAACCCAAAACAACCCCGAAGTGGGACCATTAATATACTTTTGGCCTCGGAATGCAACGTCCGTTATACAAGACTATGTGAACGGGCCTATATCGAGTACTCGTAACATTCTTAACAATTTTCATTTCTTACAAAAGTTTCCATTGAACAGTAGTTTTCCGCTGGTAGTATATGTGTCATTTCATAATTTTAAAGGTATGGTGGCCGGTGGCGTAATGCAAACGGTAAACAAGTAAATCATAAAGGTGCATGCATACCACGCTGGTTGAGTCTAAAACCAAGAAGGCAGAGTGACAATATAATATGTAAGTACGATATATAAGAAAAAATAATAAATTATTTAAAAAGTATAATTCATCAAATTGCAAATTGCATGTTAAAATGCTTTTGTATTCTTAAATAAATTTGTAAATCTTTCCTGAAACATTGCACTATACTTTTGCTCACTTTTGTTTTCTACAACAGAATAGGGATTAGTAAATAAAATACGACAGATTTCACGGTCCAGCTCCGAGTGGAACGCTAAAATGCGAGATGACGAACGTTTTAGCGCCTCCATAAAAGTTTCGGGCGAAACTTCTAACTACGGTCAATAAATTAATAACTCATCGTCGAATACCCCCAATTATAGGAAAACACAAAGCGAGCAGGTATATACAAAATAGAGCTGTTGTAAATCGTCAAGAGCTCGGAGCCCACACCGCTCTTCACCGCATTATGCGCTTTTTTTCATGCGCTTTTTGTGCGAAGGCATTCTCTTTGTGATTTTACTTCCGTCGTCTTTTTTTTTAGGTGGCGCTTATTTTGGACACAAAGGGAAAATAAAACGTTAGCGCCACTTCTTTAGCAGCACCGTACCTGCCGTGCGTCACTATACTGGCATCTCGTGCGTGTTTGCATACCTATTGTCTCATAGAATACGATATACAGTTATATTTTTTACTTCTATCGGCTTTGTATGACGCGAGATGACGCGAAGTGATGAGAGTGAAATTACTACAATTAGGCTACTTTTGGAATTATAGAAAAGAAGTTGCTGATGATATTTGGAGAGATGGTCATCTTTTGATTAACTCAAAAGTCAAAACCTTTAGTTTAAAGTTTAAACCCGTGCGATGTTTTACTATCTTATTAGGTTTAGTAAGTATCATAACAGATAATGTTGATCATTAACTTTAAATAAATTCAAATTTTATTAATTGGCTCCATAGTTTTATCTTTTTGTTTTAAATGCCTGCCTGCCTAGTGCCTATTTAAAACAAAAAGAAACGTAATTTACTTTCACATGTATACTTAATAAAATTTTTGTGAAAATCACTGTACAACAGTAAGGAAAACGTAACGTACTGTAAAGTATATTTTTATTTTATCTGTATAGATATCATGTTACAGTTATTTCTGTAAGAATACTACGGATTAAATACAATGTCTTCTTCCAAAAGAAGTGAATATAATGAGTATTCTTATCTCTGCTTCTTACACAAGGACGTTTAAAATCACAGAAACGGATTACTTCTTTTATTAAGCGGGTTTGTTTTTGGTAAAAACTAAACAGGAGTACCTTATTGTGAACTATTTGTTTAGTTTGCTTATTCTGTGATTCATGTTTTTACTTTTGTGTGACTCACTTGTATTAAACCCCCGTAGAGAGCTTTTGAAATTACCTTGTTTGACATTGCATCTTTATTTGCATGCAATATTGTTTTAATTTTAAATTTACGAATAAATATCGTACGCTATCACCAAATGTGAAGTTGCTGTTAAGATTAGGTATATTATATATATAATATACAATAATTACACATTACACAATAATCATTATGAAAGGATTCTAATAAAATTTTTATATTTTCTTTTATAAATATCATTCATTAATAAATAATTTTTGAGTTATCGACTTTAATAATAAATTTTCTTAGGCCACGTTAAGTTTTCAGTTGCACTTTTATCATGTAGGTTTATCATGTTAACTTTAAATTCAGCTTTTTTATTGTATTATGAACCAAGATAGGTAAATACTGTTACAACTTACATCTAAATGCTCACGAATATAGTTTTCGTTTCAAACAAGCTTTAGATTGATTGGCGTAGGTACCTATGTACTCAAATAAGGAAAACACGTGGAAAATTTAAATAGCCTAAAATGTTATCCATGTACGGGCTCTTAGAGAAATGCCACAAAAACTTTATTACTGGTAAGTCACGTTCGCAGCGTGAGATCATTGCTTAATTTCTAACGCATTTCGTTCGAGTCCGTCCGCGTCGGGCTCCAATTACAGAGGCGCGGGGCGCTTGTTAGGGAAGATAATTTCTTTATCTGCCGGAGGACTGCGTGAGGTCCAGAGTCCCTAGCGAGGTAAGCACGAACAATTAACAGCTACGGATTCGTATCGTTATTCGTTATTTTGTAAGTTGTTACAGCGTTTGGCTTATAGTCGATTATGTTACGAAAACGTAGAAGTATTTTGTTTTAGTCTATACTGAGCTCAATCATAGTTTAAATTTTATACTAAAGTGTGAGATGTGAGATAATATAACATTAAGACAACTATGTTTTGAAGCAACAAATAGTTTATTGTTTCGATGGAGTAAATACTAAATATGTAGCACCTCTTAACGTTTTGTACCTATTCCTATTACCTAAGCATATTAGTGGTATTATTTCTTTGATATCATATCTTTCCAGATGTTCAAGTTATAGATACTCGATACGTAGAACATTAAATATATCATTTCAACATTAGGTACAACTTTTGTATACAACATGACCCACGTCTTTTGAGGTGTCAACGTTCACAATGTAGCGCTCCTTTGTGGGCACTTCATCGTTTTATTTGCTACATCGCTGTTCAATAATGTTTATAATGTGCGTGTCAAATCATCCACGAGCGTCGAGACAGGTAGTACGATAATAAGATTTTAAAAATCGTGAGTAAATATTTGCCCGCCTGACCGTTTCTTACGGCAATAAGAGAGTAACAAAAAATACTTAACGAGAAGGTCCTGTGGGAGCGGCTGGCGCGCGAGACGGAAATACTATAGCCCTCGTGCCGGAGAGGGACCGAGCACGCCACGCCCCCAGCCACCCACGAAGTCGTAAACAGTCAAAATCCTTTGCACGCATTCATGTATCCCAAATCAAAATCGCTCCGAGCATTAGCCGCCGCGCCCGAAAAGGCAAATATGCCTCTATCTCCTTTCCCGCAGAGTCCAAAATTTTTTGGGCCCACTAAATAAGTTATTCGTGTCTTCCTCCTTTTTTGATTGGGATCAAAATGATAAATAACTTCGAGAATAAGTCCACGTGGAAACGATATTAAATTGATGTCTTAAGTATAACACGTGAAGTTTGGAAATATGTCCGCTTCGAATATTGTAAACTATTAATCGTTTCGAGACTTGAGTACCGGTGGTCGGGAGTCGCTCGACGGAGATTTAAGTCGAGGGCTTTATCGTTTGGAAATATCGACTCAAACGAATATGTTCGTTCGAGTTGTTACTTAATTCTCAGCGAGATAAAGTTTCTAAGTGACAGCGAACCCACTAATAGTGAAGGTAGCGCCGCAGGTGTCTGCGGGGCTCCTTAATGTGAGACCGTCTCACCGGCCGCATAGCGACCACCTAAACTCCAAATGCATTCTTGCAGTTCGCTCTTGAAATGGGAATAAAATACTTTCAGCTACCTATATCACGGTCTCACTTTCGT
This sequence comes from Lysandra bellargus, assembly GCA_905333045.1. Lineage (NCBI taxonomy): Eukaryota > Metazoa > Arthropoda > Insecta > Lepidoptera > Lycaenidae > Lysandra > Lysandra bellargus. The sequence continues at coordinate 9,609,740 of HG995326.1, forward strand.
CATACTTTCGTAGCGCCGACAAATTTATAGAGTATCACTTTGTGTTCTAAACAAGGTGATAGATGCTAGAGTAAGTAAGCAATAAAAAAAATTACACGTAAAAAATGACGCCATTAGACAAAACTCGGAAGTTTAGTTTTCGTAGCAGACTGCTACGAGATTACGGGATACGTGCTACGTCTCGTCTATAGTCTAGATATCTAGTAAATTAAAGAGACCCAAACATCAAGGGTGGTGCCTAAGGTATATTGCTTAGAAATATAAATGGTCAAGGAAGATAGGTACTATAAATACATAATATAAAATATTGATTCATTTAGTAATAAATAAATCATTTATTTCAGACTAAGTCCATAATTTGTTAGTAAAAAACAATACTTAAAAAACTATGTTAGTAGACATAATAATAAAATTCAATCAATCAATCAAAATTCAATCAATTTAAATATCTGTTTGGCCTGTTTGCGGCACTGGGTACCTGCACATGTAAACGTACCCAATGGCGCACAATGGGACAATCAAATTTGTCAATAATTATCCTCAGAATGATGTTGGTGCTGTCACGAACTCGGGTCATCAAGGAGGCAACTCGCTTTCGTAAGACAGCTTGGAAGCCATCTGTATGCGCTTGCGCGAACATATTTGATGCGCTGCAGAATCGTGGTAGCCCCAACATCACTCTCAGTGCATTGTTATATTGAATTCGGAGAGCGTTGTAAGCCCGCTGCGTGTAGTTGACCCACAGATTGCACGTGTACATACTTTGGCAAAAAGCTTTAAAAAGAGTTATTTTAACTTCTGCATTACACCGTGCAAATCTGCGGGCCAACATATTGCACCGGACTGCAATCGCTCTCCGCTCTCTCTCCAGATCACTATCGTCCTTCAAATCCTCAGTCACTATATGGCCCAGATATTTGAAAGTCGATACTCTCGTAAGAGCCACGCCATTGAGCGTCAGAGTCGGTACTGTCTCTACGTTACGTCCCTTTGCTTTAAATATTACAAGGTTACTTTTCTGGACGTTGTAGACAAGGCCGTGTGACTCCGCATATTTCTCACATACACCTATCAGTCTCCGGAGTGCTGAGATTGATGGACTCAGCAACACCATGTCGTCCGCATAACTTATGCTGTTTAAAGAGTAACCATCAAGTGAGCATCCAACCTGGGTGTTGCTGAGTTCATCAATCAATTCATTAACGTATAGATTAAATAGAGTAGGCGACGATAATCCCCCTTGCCTTACTCCACACTCCAGCCTATACTCATCTGACAACTGTCCAAGCCATCTGACCTGGTTTATCTGGTGTTCGTACCAATATTTAAGAAGATTTATTGCATCAGATGGCACACCATACTTTACCATCTTAGACCACAGAATGTTATATCTTACCAGATCAAATGCCTTGGACAAGTCAAGAAAAGCCCCATAAATACATGTTTTGCGGTCCGTGTAGTACTTGATGATATGCTTAAGAGACAAAATCGCACACTCTGTGGATAGCTTCGGTCTAAAACCAAATTGTGCGTCATGTAGGTTAAGTATTTTTTTAAGTTGTCTCTCAAGCAAACCATCAAGCACTTTAGCAGTGACTGTGGCTAGTGATATTGGCCGATAATTAGCCTTATCTGATGTATCTCCAGTTTTGTTTTTAATTACAGGTACTACAACCGTTCTCATAAGATCTATAGGCAGATAGGAATGTCTTTTACAAATTGTAAATAACAATCCTAAAAGCCTAGGTAAATGTGGGCCAGCATGAAGGAAATGCTCAATACTGAGGCTGTCATGACCTGGCGATTTCCCTCTGGTCATTTGTTTAATGACTGATGAAACATCTTTACCAGTAATTCGCTCATAATCGCCGGCGACAACAGCCTCAGCACTATTCACCTCCCCAAATTGCTGAGATACATTTCTAATGAAAAAGTGAGCCCTAAACATATTAGCTATATCCTTAGGTTCACTTATACCGTCAACACTCACCGGGACATTAGATTTGGGACTTATCTTTTTCGTTTCCTGCCAAAATCCGCGAAAGTCTTTATTCTTATGTTTTTCTACTATGTCATTCATTTTGATCAGTTCTCGATTATTCTGACAGTGCTTTAATTTTGTTTTAAACAAAGATCTAGACTGGCACATGTCAGTATAAGCATTACCAACCCGCGGCCGACCACAACGAACCCAGTTCAAAAATTTTTGTCTAGCATCACGGTGAGCGCTTCTGACATATTTGTTCCATCCCACAATGTGACATTTTTTTCTTTTTTTACCGTCTTTACCCCTGTAGGTATAAATAGCAGCATCTTGCAGAGTGCTAACAATTTTAGAATATAAATTATCAATTATAGCTAAATGTTCCTCGCTTTTAATATTACATGGCGCATCAGAGCATGAGCCTAATTTATAAGGAAAATCAATTTCTCTTAATTTTTCATTACAGAATTTAGTGTATAATTCTATTTGACTTTCGTCTCTATTGCCCCAAACAATTTTATTAATTGACGCACACGGCAACCGAAGTGTCGGCCCTACTCTATAAATGTTACACTGTATTTCTAAGGGATAATGATCTGACCAATAAATATCATACCGTACCTGTACTGAGACTACTGACCGTCGCGCAGATTCGGTGATCACGCAGTGATCCAACCATCTTCGACTGCCGTGTGCCTCACTGACATAAGTAAAAGTATCCTGTTCCAGCATGCCAATGTCGATGCAACACCAATTTTGCTCATTACAAAAATTTAATAACTCATTTCCAAAGTTCTCCCCAGGATGTGCATTAAAGTCCCCTAAGATATAAGCTGATTCTACGTCACATTGTTCAATGATTGCTACAATCTCACTAAGACACTGAACATATTCTAATAAATTGTCCGAACAGTCCGTTGGCATGTACACACTAAATACAAGAAATTCGCGGTCGGCAGTAGTAATTTTAATTGCCGCGATTCTATCACTTTCACATTTTATCACAGATACACAGCTAAACTTCCTTTTATTCCACAACAGAGCCACTCCGCCGTACGGTCGCCCTCGCAATATGCCTTGCGATGTGTCCACAGCTGATTTTCCATAGTAGCTAAATTGTGTATTAACTCGACTCAGTTCCGACATTTCCTGAGGCAGCAACCAGGTTTCTTGCAAAGCAATAATATCTACTGTTTGACTTAGAATTGATACACAATTCAAGGACCTCTTAATATTTTTACAGTTAAAAGTTATGAATGAAGTATTCTGACTATCCATATTGCGATTTATTCACCCCCTCTACAATTTTCCTATTTCGGAATTCAATAAATCTGCGAAAAGATATTCCGTCGGGCCATATGTTCGTCTCCATAAAAACATTAAGCTTATGTTTAGGTACTAAAACTTTATAAGAATCATACTCCCTAGGTTGTTTTGTCTTTATCTTAAAAAGTGAGACATTAACCTTTGTTTTGTTTTCTATGTATGTACGCACCGAAAATATTATTGAAAATCGGTTAATACTTTTGAGTTCATGTAAATGCGGAAATGAGTGACAATTTTAGAAATACCCTTTTTATTATTTGATCGGAATGTTCAACACAAATTTATCATTGTATCATAATAATAATAGATACCATTCACAAATTTTAGGGCCAAATGATAATATAGTAGAGACGATAAAACCAAATCGGTCCAATGGCCAACAAATTAAGTAGATGATAAAAAATATCAAATCCTTTGTCCCATTCTTTACCTGTCGTAAAAGCTATAATTTGTGCATCCAATAACGTAAAATAACCTCCTCCTTTTTGACTTCGGTTAATAATTAGGTGGAACGTGACGCGAGCCGCGCACTCCGCATGGCCGCCCCAAGGACAGAACTCATAATTTCGTCCCATTACCGCGACCGCAAAATGTTTATTGGTATACCGACGCAATTCTATACAGATAATGTAATTTAAATTGAAATATTTCTCGGGGTACTTTGTTTTGATTCGCTTTTGTTAAATTCGAGAGCACCTGTTATTTATGTAAATCCACATCCGTGAAAGAAAACAGGCTGTCACAATTTTCCATACCTACAATACGTACCAGTCCTATCATCGATGGATATAAACATAGATAGATACGAAACTCATTCGACACGGAATTCTAAAAAACAAAGCATGGAAACAACAAAAGGAAAAAACATTAAGTAGGAGCTAAAACCAATACCTACACAATAGGTATGTGACTTCACACAAACGTGGAACCTAAACCCATTAAAATTGCCTCCAGGCTATTATCAATTTATAATGTTAAATGGGCCTCTATTTATCTACGCTGTTTGACTGTGCCTATAATTTTTACTAACCTGATTGGCATTGAAAGGTTTCAATTTGCTTACGTCACCGTGGAGCAAATTGTTAATTCTACCTGAGTTAATAATTTTGGCGGAACGGTGTCGATTCTATAAAAAAGCTGCAGGTATTTTCGGTTTCAATAAATATAATTTTATAAGTTTCCGCGGTCCGCCATCGTTTGTTAGATCATAAAGATGTCTCTCTTTTCCAAATTATAGTTTTCCCTGGTAGTTTTTTTTTTATCCAGTTTTATTTCTCATATTTATAATTTACAACCTCTACTATCTCAAATCACGATCTCTGAAAGACCAAATCAAGACATCGTCTGGAAAATGTAAGAAAATCGCACGTTATAAAATATTTTCTATAATGCCTACAAAACGAATTTAAAAAATAAAATTGCAGATATACACATGTAGTAAATTCAATTAGGAACTAAACCTTTTCGTTTCATCTAAAATATCAAATCGATATTTGTTCGTTTCTTATCATTGTATAACGAACGTAAGATATTACCTGCTAAATAAAATTACGACAAAAACATCTTAAACATGGGCCGACGCACCGTCTGCGCGGGCCGCATCGCATAAAACAAATAAAATGTAAAAAAGATGCGGTGCATTAAGTGCATATAAACATGTAGCAGTGTCAATATTTGAGACCGCTTTCCCATGGGAACCTGCGAGCGCGGGATGTGCCGACTGCCGACTCGTGGACCGACTGCCGCTCGCTAAATCATTGCCCACAGTCTCGCCACTTTTGCCGACTCTTTTTATTTTCTGCTATTCAAATGTCATTTACTTTTGTCCGCATCTCGGCTCTTAAAATCAATTACGTTTTAACTGCTTCGTAAATGTACTGAAGATTCCTTTCGATGTGTAGCAATATCTGCTATTATGATTCGAGTATTACTTTATGTTCGTTCATTGCATCTTTATAGAGGGTCATCTTTATATTCTTTGCAAGTCATGAAATGTATTATTGAAAAATTATGAAACTTCATGCATATGCACATCTTAGTAAACCTCGAAACGACAGGAAGTTAGCTAGTAATCTGTAAAATCGTTAGGTTGAATGTTATTTTTAGAAAACTTTTTGGCAATCATAAGTGTATTTTCCAAAACCCAAAACGACGAGTCGCAGTAAAGTAAGTTAAAACGTCGAAATGGTCCTATTAAAGTCCGGGTATAAGTGGAATGTTGTAAATCTGTGTTAATTCGAGATTAAATTAAAGAATCGGATTGGGATCGTGCGATGATCACGAATATTTGTCGAGTGATGTCAGGAGCCGGGTCCGGGCGAGATAAGGTAATTGTAAATGCGTGTAGCTGTCCCTCGGATATATAGCCTCCTCGCGCGCAGCCCGCCTCGGCCGCGCCGGGACGATACCTTTCCGCATTAATCGATCCCAACATTTTAACCTCGTGTATTTCAACAATCTTCACCATCTCATATCACTTAATTACGCATATTTGTGGTTCCCGAAGCACCGACGCGTCCCCGTGATTTAAATTCGATTTTAATCTATTAACGTTACTATTAGCTCGGTATGTCGCGACCGTAAAATTACCCCCGGGTTCGTATCGAGACGGAGGGACATGTGTATTGTGTAGTGCACGGCCGCAGGTACCCGAGATGGAATGCCCGATACGCCGCTATAATGATGTTAAAACAAACTGTTAGGATGTCATTAGCGCGGGCGGCAGGGGAGGGGCGGAGGCGCGGGCGCATTATAAAAATTTGTCCCATCCGTTTCAGACCAAATTTATGGTTATCGAGATGACCCGTTTTTCTTCGGCCATCGAAATTTTTATTGCCGACTGATTTGAGTGGGCACATAGATAACGATGTTTTGAGGGTTCCTGATGTTTTCTACTTTGTTTTACGTGGACCATGAATGGACATCTAAAAGCGCTTAATCCTTTTGATGTTCCTTTTAGTTGGACATAATAAAATAGTGTTTTTCGAAACTTATATCTGAAATACTGAAGGTTTCAACCTATTAAAGGCATACCAGGTGATATATATTGTGTGTACCTAAGATGGTGATATGATTATGACAATATTATGGTGATAATATGATCACTATTAGAAGAGTTCTTAAATAATAAATAAATGTTTGGTATAATGTACACGGTATACCTAGCTAGGATATTTGTCAATCATTTAAGAGGGGGACCTATGACAGAAAAAAATCAGTTTTCACCACTGAGGTAGTAAGTACTACGTACTAGAGCAGCTATTGCAAACAAAAAACATGTCGCACTTGAGGCATGAGCGGGGTGGGAGGCGGGGCGGTGATGGCTATAGATCAGTACCGCAGAAGTGACACAGTTTTGTGCCTACACTCGAATAAATGCAGAATCTATTTGAGTAAGTGGATAAAATAAAAATAAAAATTCACTTTTTTACAAAAAAATTAATTAAGTATGGATCCATAGTCCACTATAGCTAATTACCTTATTTAAATTACTTAAATATTTTCAAATATGTACCATAATAAAATTATTGTAATGTACGCATGTATAATGTACGTAATATTTTAAATATTACCAAAATACAAACTCGTCTACCGTCGTGAGTAAGTACTTCATTCATCGTCGTCTTAACATAGATCTGTATTCTGCCTACATTCCACTCTGAATCTACTAAGTACTCTATGTCAATGCAAATGGCGCGCGTCTTCGCCTAGTAATTGAATGTTCGTATTTTAATTGAAAATAATTAAATAAGAATGCTAATACCGATGAAATGTTATTCCGTTGCATTTGGAAGTATTACTGGAATATTTTTTGCAGTATCTTACCCACAACTAGGCATTTTTGCGACTTTTTTTTGGTTTCGTTTTTGATTTTTGTACGTCTGGCGCACAGAAGAGCTCGCGGGCGACTAAGTATGTAAAAATCAGTAAATCCGTTTCGGAGGAGTTCGTGGACTAACATTGTGACACGAGAATTTTATATATAAGACTAGCTGTCCCGGCAAACGTTGCTTTGCCATAATATATTTGCCATATTAATTTATTGAAGTGACTAAATAAGTAATGTCACTATGGCAACGTCGATCGCTATCTCGTCGCACAAACAATGGTCGCCGTCAGTTTCAGGTTGTAATAATTTACTATTAGTTATTCAACAAATGCACTTATCAATTTATAAAGTACCGAGTAGCCGATTCTCAGACCTACTGAATATGCATATAAAATTTGGTAAAAATCAGTAAAGCCGTTTCGGAGGAGTTCGTGGACTAACATTGTGACACGAGAATTTTATATATAAGATAATAACATGTCCTGACTGACTGACTGAATCATCATCGCTGAGCAAAAACTGTTGAAGTTACACATTTTCACAAAATTTGGTGTGTAGGGTTGTTTTATTGAGTAGACACTAAAGAAGGGATTTTGAAAATTTTACCCCAAAGGGGGTGAAATAGGGGTTGACAGTTTGAATGAAAGTCAGACATTTCTTAAGTTAGAAATATGAAAGTTTATTTTTGGGCTACTGATTAGAATTTAATGAATACGTGTTTAAGCATTTCTGGAAATTCTATCCCCAAGGGGTAAAAGGGGTTGACAATTTAAATGAAAGTCCGTCATTTTTTAAGTTAGAAACATGAAACTTTATTTTTGGGCTGCTGATTAAAAATAGTTGGATACGTATTTAAGTGGATGTGGATGTTCTATTGCACGAAGGCAAAGTGGTGTTAAAGAGAATATTGAGATGATAATATAGTTGAGCGAGAGGATGATTAATAAATACTTTGAAATATCAATAAGTTTTTTATTTACTATTAAAACCATTAAAATTATATTTAAGTTATTATTCTGAATACAGTAAATACACTTACACTGCCACTGCGTTGGCGAAGGTGCATTGATTGCAGGGGTGATTACTTTGAATAACAGAAATAAGTAAGTTTGAAATAATCAGCCAAGTGTGAGTCGGACTCGCGCACGAAGGGTACCGTTCCGCTATAGAGCTAAAAATAGCCCAAAAATTGTAATTTTTGTATGGGAGCCCCCTTAAATATTTATTTTATTTTACTATCCATTATTAAAGTACAAATATAATTAAGGATTTTGTAAAAATTTCAAGTGCCTAGCTATCTATGTATATCCATTTTTGATATCGAGAAAAAAATAGCAAAAAATCAGGTTTTTTGTATGGGAGCCCCCCCTTAAATTATAATATCATTATGTTTTTAGTATTTGTTGTTATAGCGGCAACACATTCTGTGAAAATTTCAGAAGTCTAGCTATAGCCGTTCTTGAGATACAGCCTGGAGACAGACGGACGGACGGAAGACAGACATTGAAGCCTTAGTAATGGGGTCCCGTTTTTACCCTTTGGGTACGGAACCCTAAAAAGAACATTTTTCAAACAAAACGGTAATATTATCATAGGTATAAAAGACCTTATAATATTATGTATGTTATATGTAGCAAAGGAAAAATACACAGTAACAGAGACAAAATCATGGAAATAGCAAAAACATTTTACAAACAGTTATATTTTGATACCGCAGAAGCCGAATACAGCCCATTAAACTATGAATGTTCAGAATCAATCCCTCCTATTACAAAATCAGAAGTGAAAATAGTCTTACGTAGTTTGCCTTACAACCGCAGCCCTGGAGAGGATGGTATCAGTTCCGAAATGCTCAAAATTGGTTCTCCCACTCTGCTTCCATATATAACTAATCTTTTCAATAAAATCCTTAAATCCGGAAAATTCCCTAACAAAATTCTACATTCAAATATAATACTCCTACACAAAAAAGGTGAAAAGAATAATATAAATAATTATCGCCCTATCAGTTTAGTCTCTCACTTGTACAAAGCTTTTATAAAAGTTATACTTAACCGCATAGACCATAAACTGGACCAACACCAACCAGCAGAGCAAGCTGGATTTCGCCACAGTTTCTCCACAACAGACCACCTTCAAACAATAAATCAACTCCTTGAGAAATACTCTGAATATAATAAACCTTTATATCTGGCATTCATCGATTACACTAAAGCTTTTGACAATATTAAAGCACACTGCCATATTTCAATCTCTCCACAACCAGAACATAGATACTACGTATATAAATATTTTAAAATAATTTACAATCACAGCTCGGCTAATATAAAATTAAATAACACGGGTCCAGCATTCCGAGTTCTCAAGGGGGTTAAATAAGGAGACCCGCTCTCTCCCAAACTCTTTACAAGTGTCCTCGAAGAGGTATTCCGAAATATAGCAGACCTATGGGAGGCGGGAGGTGTTGTGGTCGGAAACAGGTGGCTGACGAACCTTCGGTTTGCCGATGACATAATCCTTTTCGCACCTACAGCCTTAGAATTGCAAAATATGCTATAAGACCTAAGCAAGGCAAGCCTAGAGGTGGGATTAGCGATGAATCAATCCAAGACGAAAATAATGACTAATACCAAAAAACGTAAGGTTGAGGTAGATGGTAAAGAAATACAATATGTCGACGAGTATATCTACTTGGGCCAGCTAGACTCTTTTGAAAATAGACAGGGTAAAGAAGTCGACCGACGTATAAAAAACGCCTGGAGGAGCTACTGGTCCATGAAGACGCTGATGAAGGGAGGTCTACCAATCTCCCTGAAACGCAGACTCGTCGACATGTGTATTCTGCCCGTCCTAACCTACGGTGCACAGACCTGGTCATTGACTGAGTCGCAACGGTTCCATCTCGGGGCGTGCCAAAGAGCGATGGGGCGCAGCATTTTGGGAGTAAGATTAACAGATAGAACAAGGAATAGCACGCTGCGCTCCAAAACTGGTATAACAGACATAGGCGTAAAGGCTGCCAAACTGAAATGGGATTGGGCGGGACATGTTAGTCGCATGCATCCTGACCGCTGTGCAAAGATCACCACAGACTGGGTACCTGATGATGGACGACGCCGCCGTGGTCGACCTCGAAAAAGATTGCGCGATGAACTTGACACATACAAACCAGGTTGGCCGACGGTGGCGATGGATCGAGACCAATGGAAGGACTTGGGGGAGGCCTTTGCCCAGCAGTGGGACAGCATAGGCTCTTTAAAAAAATGTAGTATATTATGTACTCTTCTAAATCATTTCATATATGTGCCGTCACTTTTGTTCATGCTCTTATTATTATTTATTATCAAGCGCATGGTCGAAGTAGTGAATTTTGCATATAATATTTTAATGTTATCACTGTTTGATTTAATCTTATCATTTCAAGACCGTAGCGTTGTTACGAAGAAATTTATTCGATATTTCCATAGTATCGAGTACGACATCCATTGAAACCAAATCGATTTTCAAATCGTTGTCATACACTAGTTTTTGTCAAAACTATATCGATTTATTTTTTCAATCTCTATTGCCGCGGCCGCTGATTCGTCTATTGTCACGGAGCTTCGTGCTATGAGACGATACCATTGGACGATACACGCAGATCGTCCAATGGTATCGTCTCAAGCACGAAGCACTACGCATGTGCGGCCGCAACATATGGGTTTGACAAATTATTTGTCATGATAATATTATCATATTTGTAAACAAATAATACATATTTTATATTAAATTAAAAAGCCTTCTACAATTGTTCATCGGCTCCCGTTTTCTAATGTAAAGGTTGCTTTTAGTGTGTTTATTGAATTTTTGTTTGTTTCCCATGGTTTCGATTAAATATTTTCTCAATCCGGAGTAAAGGCAAAGGAAGTACGTCCTCTCCTAAGGCGCGCGCGAACGCGACTGTTGGCGACTGAGAGGTGAGACAAATCTAGCGGTGAAGCGCGAAGGTGGTTTTTCTTAAATGTCTTAAAAAATATTGAGAATATTAAAAATCCGCTAGGTCGAACCCTCGATGATAGAATTTTATATGATGTTTAAAAATATTAGCTCAGTTTACTGCATGGTTTTGGCAATACAGGAAAAAAATCGTCAAAGTTAGATGCATCTTTGTGATTTTTTTCTATCGAGTAAATTTTACGATATCGTGTTTTCGTTCAGATTGAATTCTTGGAAATATAATGTTGTATTTATGTTTAAAAAATTAAACAATTCGAGGCTTATTATCAAGTACAAAAATGATTTATAAAATCGTCAATTTTGGGTTAGTCGCCTTCTTAATGAAGTTCAAACTAGTTATTGACTTAAATTAATTAACTTAATGTAACTAATGGTTTAATAAATGAATTTAACTAATTAATATCCGTGGGTTCACGACCTTATGTTAGGTATTTGATAGTCACTACGAGTTACGACTTACGACTTACGAGCAAGATTCGAAGAATATACCTAGATACGCTCTTTTTGGGATAATATTGTGGAAAAACTGTATATATATATATATATATATATATATATATATATATATATATATATATATATATATATATATATATATATATATATATATATATATATATATATAATATCTATGTATATTTATGTGTTTATAGAAAACTAAATGTTAGAAATTGATACAATAGGTATTATTTCAATATCTATAGTAAATTGATAAAACTTTAATGAATATCATACTTATTTATAAAAATGTCGACATTAATGAACTCCAAGTTACTTTAGCATTACGGTAATGAAAAGTTGTGCAGAATATTTAGCACAACGTAACTGTAAAATAATTTTGCATATTTTTGACTTTTATTACGAAAGTTATATTTCGTGGCAAGTGTTTAATTAGTATATTTTCATTAAATTATGCATTTAAATTACGTAATACAGGAGCCGCGGCGTACCTCGTAATGCATATATTTTATAACCCTGGCCTGTTTGTTATAAGTTACCTTAATAATTTGTATTTTTCATATCCCCGTTTTCTGCTGGAGCCAATTCGAACTTTAGTCCGTCGCGATAGGAACTATCGCGTTTTCACAACCAGTTTTCTCGCGATACGAAACATTGTCGAGAGAATGCTCGTCTCCAACAGGTCTGCACCAGCGGGTCTCGGTATTTGCACATATTACAGCTTCCCATGCAAATATTTCTAAATGAATATGAGTATTGCCGAGAACAACTTTTCGCATTGCGATGGATTTTCCTCGATCGTTTATGAAACTTGTAAATATTTGAATATTTTATAACTTGGGTACGTGTTGGAAGGATAACAAAATAAGAATTAATTAATACTTTAGTTTTTGTCGTTGTAGCACTTAAGAACTCAGTTGACGCATTACAAAATCCACACCACCAGGCTATAGTCACATAAGTTTATATAATAATAGACATACAGTTTTGTGATCAAAGAAATGAATGCAGTTGTAGTACAAAAACGCAAAAGTATATATATTTTATAGCTTCAAATACTAAAGTCGGAAAAGCGAGTTAGTGTGACTTGGAAGTGTATAACCCGTCAATACAACAGGTTTCCAATTATTTATGAGTCTCATCATTGTGAATATTTAAATTAACAGGTGGTTATATCACAGTCTCAACCTGTGTCGTTGTGTGCTTTTAAATCTTTTTAGTTAAAAAACTGATCGAGTACGTACTTCGCGGGTTATGAAATTAAAAAAAAAACCGGCCAGTGCATGTCGGGCCACGCTCAATATAGTGTTCCGTAGTACCGCTATTTTTTTGTTAATTTTTATATGGTCAATGAATGTACATTGCAGATAACGTGTTTTACACTACTAACAACGTCATCTCAGTTCCGTTCAAAGGATCAGAATTTGAACGAAAAGTCCCTTTATACTTCGCCGAATACATTTTTATAATTGATCGACTATTACTCAATAACTTCTGAAGTCTTCTTAGCCGTGGTAGTTTTCCTTTTAAATTCAGAATATTTCCTACACCCGTGAATTTTTTCACATTCCAGAAACAACCGTTTAGCTGATAGAAAGGGCTGGGCTATAACGATTTTTCCCACTTTAAAACTTCATATATTTTCACAAATAGATCCCTAAATCGGAAAATAATCTTTGAATATTATTCATAATATTTTTAAAAAACCTATCCAACGACACCCCACACGATGGGGTGGACGTGAAAAAAAAAATCATCCCCGCTTGATGTGTGGGGGAGGTACCATAAAAACATATTTTTTTAAGATTTTATGTACCATTTTGTCGGCATCATTAATATTATATTATATGTATAACAGGGGTCACCAAATAGTATCGCTCGGGGTCCGTTTTAAGAAATAAAATGACCTTCGCGATCCGTTTAAAAAATATATTTATTAAACAAATGTAATTACGGCAATCACAAAGGTGTTTCTTTGTATCAATGAGAAAAAGTGACAATTTTTGTAGCTACATGTTCATCAGTATGTCGAGACCGAAATTAATTTTTAACCAAGTTCATCTTCGAACATGTTTGGTCCGCACACAATGGGTCGGGGGTCCGCCATTTGGTGACCTCTGTCCTATAATCTCGAGCAAAACCACGGACAGACCGACGGATAGACGGACAGACGGATAGACAGACTGCAGACGGACAGATCGAAACTATAAGGGTTCCTTGTTGACTACGGAACCCTAAAAATTGGATTTAAAAAAACTGTCGTTAGAAGCTTTAATTCAAAACTTTAAGCTCTATAAGTAAAGCTCTACTAAAATGTAGCTTTGTTGTTTTGCCTGCCTGTTTCTTCATGATATTTCTGATGGTTTAATTGATGAAAATAGACGTTTAATAACACAAAATACTACACTGTTGTGCATAGTCCATAGAGCATAGTAAAAGGCGTACTTTACTGAAACTTTTCTGAAGCCTAGAGGCTAGAGTGGAGTAGGACTACAGCTCGACTCGACTCCACGTTTAAACCGAAGATTTTCGGGCTAAGGTAAGGTATTACAACAAGCTTCACCTCCAAATTACATATATTATTAAATATATTTTATGAAATATATAAAAATCTATCAAGAATTTTTGAAGACAGTAAATGGAAGAATAATCTGAAATGTAAAACGTATGCCAACAAATCTTCATTTAATCTTCTACATTTTTATTGCTAATTGTCAAGTTATCAATAATTATTTAGTCCTAATTGATGTTGGCATACTTTACACCTGTAATTAAATTTTTGTGCCTAGTTTTTACCTGAAATTGCCTTTTGTCTGCCTTGCTACGGTATGAATCCGAATGTTCTTTGCAATTTAAGGTACTTTTCTGTCATCTCAGTGGACAATCTTACATTACTAAAAAATCTAACATTACACTACACCTCAAAGCTTTTTGTAGTCATTAGTTCTAGTCACAATAGACAAAATTCATGTCAGATTACCATATAATTGATCAGACCAGAACATAATATTATGGCAAATGCGGAAGGTTGCTTTTAATGAATTTGTAAGATTAACCATGGTGGCTCTGGCGCTGGTGCTGATAGAAACTCTGCTTGTTATATTTCATCTTGATTCACTAAAATCACGTGTTTTAATAATACCTCAGTGAGTAAGACGGCCGGCTAAAGAAAGCCACCATTCGTCCTATTATGTGTTACCAACATCAGTCTCTCAAGCAATGAAAAGCAATCTGCCGCATTTGACAGACCGCAATACAAAAATATGGATTCAAAATATACTTGATGGAAACTCCTTGGCATGGTTTTGTCAGTTTCTAGGGGCTGGTTGCTCTCCTGGAACCTTTTCACTGATTGCATTGTCTTAATATTGTCGCTTTTTGTTATGTTGTGAATATAATAACAAAAACATAACGATAAACAAAAACCTTTAAGTGTTTTAGTAAGTTAGACGACTGAAAATAATGACTTTAAATTGCAAAGAAGACTTGGTGTCGTACCGCAGAATGGGAGTATTTTATCAGCAACGGTCCATACAAGTTTCAACGTTTTGTCACCTAGTGGCTGACTTGCCATCATCAAAAGTCTACGGTACTTTCAGCAGACTTAGAAGTTAGAACCCTTTGAAGCTGACCACACTTAATTTTGTAAACCTTTGATCACATAATAAACAAAACTGTCAAAACCACTGAATGTGGATTGAAAACTATAAAATAAGTTTAATTAGACTTCGTTTCTATGAAATTTGAAAATTTTTTGCGAAGGATAGATTGTTTAAAGAGACTGGGCTTTTTTACATTGAATAGTTTTGGTAGGATTTTTAAAATATGTATTATTAATTATTATTAATAAATATTTTTATGACAATGAGTATTTAATGCTCTTAAAGCGAAACTTTTCCTTTAAAATATTACATTTTGTTTAATTATGACCGATATAAATAATTAACCTATACAATCTGTTATAAAAATAAATAATTTGTGTGTTAGTTTGTTATAAATACCTTTTATCAGGTCTGGCCTTTAATAATTATCAAAAAAACTAAAAACCCGAAAAGCTCGAAAAACCCGGGTTCCATTTTTGAAACCTGGGTTTATTCATGATCGGTTTTTCATGATAGGTTTCGGGAAAACCCGGTCTCGATGCCCTAGGTGTGAAGCGTCCATATCACAGGTATGAAACAGGCAAGTAACGTTGATGGAGTCAATCTATTATAGATATCAGCGGTACTTTGATTGTCTCGGGCCCCGTCCGCTGACAGCATGACGAATGGCCCGATGCAGCAGATAACAAACTCGACCACTAACACCGCCGCGCCGCGTCGTGTCACCGTCAAAAACAAATAAATTCTAATGATCGATCGGTACCCGAATTTAAACCCTTTAGAGTCTCAATGCAAAAGATTAGTGACTGAGTCATTAGTCATTTTGAAGGTGATGTTCGGAGCGTTAAATTTCTCGAATATGGTTGGTCATCAATTTATTTAGGGATAGGTACCTAATGTAGAGATAGGTTACGGGTGTGCCGGCAGAAATAACGAAACAACTGAGCAGGCATATTATCTACATTTTCGCCGCGCGGTAGTAAGAGCGGCGAAATTCATTCAAATAATTAGGTTGGGTTGCACCAACTCACTTTAACTATAACTGTAACTTTAACTATAACTACAGTGCAAAATGTCAAATCTTTGGTTAAAGTTAAATATGGCGTCCAAGGACGCCATATTTAACAATAACCCCTCATATGTATATCTAATTTTTTCGTGAAAATTTGTTAAGTTTTACAGTGTTATATTTTTCCTGTCGATTTTTACGGATAATTCAATTTTTTATACCCTCAATCCCGTTACCTGTAGCTTCAATAAAAAAATAAACGCAACAGACATCTGTGAATTTCTCCGGTCAAAGTTAAGGTTAAAGTTAAAGCTAAAGGACGCCATATTTAACTGTAACCATAACTTTAACTTTAACTTTAACCACGCCTCTGGTGCAACCCACTTACAATAGTATAAACTAGGCAGTGTACATCAATCCGTCTAGTGACTTGTCCCATACAAAGTAAAAACTTGTGATACAATCAGACACCAGTTTTACTTAGTATGGGATTAAACGACGAAATTACTTACTCCTTCATAATAAACGCTTATTTTTTATATATTTGCCAGCAGTCGACTCTCCCTCCACCTTAAAAATTGACGAACAGATCTCGTCCTATTCCAAAATAGTGCGCAATGCCGCTAAAGAAGTTTTCATAAAAAATAAAACAGTGTTAAATATTTATGTTAGACGTACGAAGGATTACGCCGTAGGGTGTGGTCTCTTAAGAGCCAAGTAGCTGGTAATTTGTGAATACGAAAAGTCTGTTTCAATATTATATTAATTGTCTGAAGTTATCAACTTAACTCGTAGTTGCTGGCTGTCAGGTCATAATTAATATTGACATTTGACAGGACCATTTAAGTCCGGTTTTGATAAAATATGGAATTTATTATGTTTAATTAATTTATTTTAAACTTTATCGTTAACTGGTAATTTTACTGCAAATTTTATTTTAGTTTAAATTTTTTAATGAAAATTTTGAAGGAAAAAGAAAGAACCAAAGTTTTTCAATATAGCATAAAAAGCACCAACGACTTTCGTAACTTGTTATTAAGTACATCAGAAACATCTACTTTAAAGTTTACGACGGCAAAATGTATGAAGTGACATAACGAGTTCAATTAAGTAAGTAAAGTATTATAATTTTATTTGTAAAATGCGATACAAATACGTTGAAGCTCTTATAATCTATACATAAAATCGTAGACTACGAATAATAAAATCTAAAGAAACGTAACTCCCATACTAATACAGTTTTAAATTTGGTTCCATTCGAACTGTCATGTAACGTCAGCCTTTATACCACTCAAGGTCACCTAAATATTGCAAATGTATGAAAAATGAACCTAAGGTACACTTTTTTGACAAGTATTTTGGAGCATGTTTTTTGACGGAGTTACTCTTCCTTAGTTTTTATTATTCCTAGATCGTAGAGGTAAAATTTTTGTACTGTATTGAAAATATACTCGAAAAAACGAGTTAGGGGCATGTTAGAGGAGTACCTAGTACAAAACATTTTAACTGTTTTTGTCATTTTTGTTTCTCTGTCTGTTTGTCTGTTTGTACAGGCTAATCTCTGAATCCACTGGACCGATTTCAATTTAATTTGGCATGGTGATACCTTACATTCCTGGTCAATGTCTTAGATACTTTTTTTAAACGACTTCCAAAAAAGGAGGAGTTAATGTTTACTTTGCAGTTTGTGGTCAGATTTTCAAAATTCTTTTTTTGTTGTATAGATTGTTAACCCGAATTTGATAACATGTTTACAAAAACGGTGACTTGAACAATTTGATTTTTTCGGGATCGGGAGGTATCGATGGAACTCCTTTACAACAAAAACATTACAGTAATTGTCGCTTTTTTTTGAGTAAAATTAACATCACATGCCAGTTGCCACCAAAAAGTAAGATTTGCACCAAAGCATATCCTAGGGTACAGGACTTCCGAAGGTACTGTTGCTGAACGGAACTCCTGATTCCTTATAAGAAGAATATATTATGTAGGGGGTTCAAAGTTGTTTAAAATACTGGAAACATATCCCACTATGTCAATTATTTAATCGTCATGATCACCAGTCATACACATGTTCATGTTCATGCTCATGTTCATACTCATGTTCATGCTCATGTTCATGCTCATGTTCATGCTCATGTTCATGCTCATGTTCATGCTCATGCTCATGTTCATGCTCATGCTCGTGCTCATGCTCATGCTCATGCTCATGCTCATGCTCATGTTCAAGCTCATGCTCATGCTCATGCGCATGCTCATGTTCATGCTCATACTCATGCTCATGTTCATGCTCATGCTCGTGCTCGTGCTCATGCTCATGCTCATTGCTCATGATCATGCTCATGCTCATGCTCATTGTTCATGTTCATGCTCATGTTCATGCTCATGCTCATTTCGCCGTCTCTGTGCGATTTCTTTATGAAATCATTCTTTTACTTAAAATTTAAGGGCTATAATTTGTATTTGATGCTATGGTTGCGAAAGTGGAATTGGTTCGAGTTTCCTGGGTCTTTCATGTAAATTAAAAATTTCGTGTGTAATATAGATCGAAATAAAATAGTCATAGATGGGTGTTCAATTTTCTAAATCTCGATTTAAATAATAACATACATTCACGCGGACGGAGTTGTGGGCAACAGCTAGTTGCAATATAAGTGCAATATCCGGAGTGTCAGGTCTGGTCCTATAGCGGCGCAGAGCGTTGTGCCCAGACTAGGTAGGCAGCGAGCGTATGCTGCGCCGCGTCGTCCTCGTCCGTACAATGATGGCACTGGGGCGTTGGCTCCCGTCTGGCCGTATGGTGCAGGTAGTGACCGAAACACCCATATCCTGTCAGCATCTGCACCATCCGGTAGGAGAGAGTGCCATTACGCTGCGCCACTCAATCCTCCAGAGCTGGACGAATTACTGCAACAACTCTGTGACCGGTAGTTGGCGATGCCATTTGGTTTTGCTAGGTGCGCATTATCAGCATTCGCACTTGGCGACGCCATTGGGCTGCCAGATCTGGTGGCACCCGTTCCCCTCTTTCCTTTGCTGCTGCTGTGCGGGAATAGGCTTCCGCCTGCACACGGGCTTCCAGGTCCCGTGGAGGGGTACCGGCTAATGCAAACGTCGCTTCGGCGCCCCGCTTACCTACTTGTGTTTATTTTCACCT
Source organism: Lysandra bellargus (assembly GCA_905333045.1). Taxonomy (NCBI): domain Eukaryota; kingdom Metazoa; phylum Arthropoda; class Insecta; order Lepidoptera; family Lycaenidae; genus Lysandra; species Lysandra bellargus. The sequence goes on from HG995326.1 coordinate 9,629,102, forward strand.
TTATCATCCATATATTTCAGCTATCAATATGTAGGATATATATTTAACAGGGTAGGGTTTAAAATAAAAATAAATATGCATAATAAAAACAAAAATCAAATATATTAAGTATTAAATTTGTGAATTGAAATTTTGTTCAACAAATAAATCTTATAGCCTTTTCATAATTTAACCCGTGTGCAATACGTTTTTCTATCGCTAAGATTGCAAGACCCGATAAGCGTTCCTGGCTCAGAAGATCGCAAATAATTTTTAACCAATTTCAGTTTGCTAAAACGAGCTCTGCGATTACTGCAGGCGAGCGGGAGCCGGGCGCGTAATTTGTATAATAAATGTTCGCGCAGCACGTCTCACTCCGCACTCAGGGTATCGGTCAAGTTGATATGGCCATGTTAGATAAATGATGGTCCATTGGTCCGTGAAGTGTGAATTTTGCCGCCCCCTGAATTTCCCGCCCGGGGCATGGGCCACGGCTTGCCCCCCCCCCACCCCTAGATCCGGGGCTGCCTAACCTAACCTACTTTTGGACTTTCTGGATTGTGTTTGTTTTTGTTTTGGCGGGGGGCTGCGGCCCCGAGCCCCCCTTTCGGGGCGGCTGCTGTATCCGTGGTTAAGTAGGCCTTCTGTTAAGTCTTTTCATTAATAAAAAAATGAAATAAAAATGATGCGCTTGATACGGCGCCGGCAGTCATTTCGGCAACCTGCTGGGGTAGGTTTGTGAACCTTAGCCAAAAAAACAAGTTTCTTACCTAATAACACGTTAAATACTCCGTTAACCTACAAAACTAAAAATCTGTATTATCAGATAATTAAATTGACCAATTGAACACTCAAAACCTATAAGTACTTAACTAATACCTAATAATTACACAAAAAATATATTTTTTAAATTGACAGAGAAATCAATCAAATCAATCAATAATATATACACTCAGAATTAAATAACACAAACTAAAATATGAAAGCTATCGCAAATCATATTATAATTTGATGATTTCAAAATGAATTTCACTGTCATGCATAAAATTTGAACTTCGAATTTAGAATGCTATTTTTTTTCAGCCAGTCAGTTCAGTCAAGAGTCAAGACATAATTTACTCATCTATACATAGTCTATACATATAATAAAAATGTAGAAATGAAAATTCTGTACATTATAAATATTCAAAAAATAATAAGCGGGGGGTGTCACTACCTCGCTATACGAGTAGAAGCCAAAAATGTGGTTAGTTTTTTGTCTGTCTGTCTGTATGTTTGTTCCACTATCACACGAAAACTACTGATCCGATTTTAATGCGATTTTCGCAGATATATTCGTCTTCTTCCAACTTAACATCTGGTGTATAAGAAATTTTCCCCCCACCCCTCTAAGGGGACGAAAGAGGGGGTCAGATTTTGTATCAAACTTCTTTCATAATTCATAATTCATTTATTTGCTTAGAATATGGTACAAAAGGGTGTTACAATTTTTCTGTTTGGACCTAAGCATATTCTACTATTTACATAGTGTGCAAATATAATTAAACATTGATTCATTACATAATATTATATCTGAGATTAATTTATAAATATAGATTCGATAAAATAAACAATTCTTCCATTTTTATTATTTAGGTAAATTTCATTATACATTTAAATTTTTTTTTTTTGCTCATGATATTTTTACAAAAGGTAGATACAAATTTACTGTGTTACTAATAAACAAATTTCTAATGAAATAAAAAAAATATATTCTTAATAGAATAATGTGTTTAACAGGCCTTTAACCCAAATTCTTTTAATGAGTAATAGCATTTCTCTAATAACCATTTTTTTAGACAGGGTTTAAAGTTTTTAGTCGGTGTCTCTCTAATAGTTTTTGGTAACTTATTGTAAATTGATATAGCACTCATGAGGCAGTTCTTTTGATGTAGAGTACTTCGGCATCTTGGAACGTTTAATTTGGTAGGGTCTCGCTTGCAGTATTTACTATCTTCCTTCGAGAATTTATTAAATATGTGAGGATGATTTTTACAAATATTCCTATTTCGAGAATGTACATTGAAATGACCGTAAGTATTTGTAATTTTTTTAATAATGGCCTACATGACGTCAGTGAATTAACGCCGCATATAGCGCGTACATACTTCTTTTGAGCTAATAGTATTTTGTTTATGTGTGTTGAGTTTCCCCTTTCTTTGACACAAAAACTACTGATCCGATTTGCATACGGTTTTCGCAGATATATTTTTCTTCTTTCAACTCAACATCTGGTGTATAAAAATCTCCCCCTCCCACCACTCTAAGAGGACCAAAGAGGGGGTCAGATTTTGTATCAAACTTTTTTCTTTAACGTACTTACTTCATATTATTAACTATGTTTTCCAACTTAGCATCTGGTGTATAAAATTTTTCCCCCCACCCCTCTTAGGGGACAAAAGAGGGGGTAAGATATTGTATCAACTGATGAAGTAGAAATACTTCAAATGGCAAAACAACGTTTGCCGGGACAGCTAGTAAAATATTAATCTTATACAGGATGTAACAAAACTAAGTGATAATACTTTAGGATGTGTACGTGTTCCTCGTAGACTGTAGAGAGTTCACTGTGAAAGTAGCAGCGCTGAAAGACCAATTTTTTTTTCACTTTTGTATGGTGAAACTGGTGACGCTCGGGCCCTTGCCCATACAAAAGTGAAAAAAATCGTCTTTCAGCGCTGCTACTTTCACAGTGAACTCTCTACAAGGAACACGTACACACCCTAAAGTATTATCATCTAGTTTTGTATATAAAATTCTCGTGTCACAATATTAGTTACCGTAGGTACTCCTCCGAAACGGCTTCACTGGTTTTTATATTATACTAACTGTTGCCCGCGACTTCGTCCGCGTAGTATAATAACAATGATGGATAGTTTTCCCCTTTTTGTAGATCCTTATACAAAGGGTAAAAACGGGACCTTATTTAAGCAAACGTCAAACGCAAACGTCAGTAAACTTTCGTGTTTCTAACTTAAGTAATGACGGACTTTCATTCAAACTTTCAACCATAATTTCGCCCCTTGGGGTAGAATTTCCAGAAACGCTTAATACGCGGTCCGTATACGAAATTTGCCGATTTCGCTGATTTTACAGATGTGATTTAACAGTTAAAATACAGTATTTCTATAAGTTTTAATGCACAACATGTAAGATCAATTCAATTATAATCTAATGTTGGAGCTAGATTTTTTATTTTTTTAAGTATCTTTAAATAATCCAACTCAAACCCGCGACAGTTTTGTGATTTTGCTGTAAAAGGTTTAGAATATCACCTGTTTATGGATTGTATATCTTAAAGTATAATTTACACAGAGCCAGTACTGGCTGCCAATAAGACTGGCAGCCAGTATTGGCTTGGCATATGCCGCGTGTGAACAGTTTGGCCTGGCTTGAAAAACAGTTCACACGCCGCATATACCAAGCCAATACTGGCTGCCAGTCTTATTGGCAGCCAGTACTGGCTCTGTGTAAATTATACTTAACGGTATGAAAAAAAATACAATGTACTGTTGAGAAAGTCGTCTATAAAATGTTGGAATTACTTTTTACCACTTTAATATGAAATAGTTGAGTAAAAAAATATGTAACTCGGCAAAATTTTAAAGAAAATGGGCAAAGAATTGCTGTTAATTTCGGCAACTTGGAGCTGTAATTCATAAAAAGAAAACGACAGAAATAATCTATAGATAAAATTCTATCCAATTCGAAAAAAAAGAAAAAAAAAACAAATTGTGCCAAAAAAACACAATTCAAAACAACCTAAATCTCACATTACTCGCCGCAAGAGCCGCCGCCGTTCGAGTCGGTTTTCCGCGCTTAAATATATTTTAAATCTAATAATTAATTTATATTTTTTTAAGTCTAATAAGGGGGAAAAACTTAATAATATTTCTGTAGCGAACCTTTGCAATTTCGGCAAAATCGGCAAAAATTCGTATACGGACTCTTAAATACGTATCCATTCATTTTTAATCAGTAGCCCAAAAAGCTGTTGCCTGCGATATCGTCCGAGTTAGCAGTTAATAACGGAGATGGATAATTTTCTCCTTTATAAGGTCTCTTACTCAAAGGGTAAAAACGGGACCCATTCACAAAGATAATATGTCATATAAATAACAAAAACCGATTTATTAAAATTCAAGCATACATTCAGCATATCCTTAGTATTTACAAATTACTGATAAGTATTTGAAACATACGCCAATAGATCGACAGTAACATAAACTACATATTCCACGTTTTAATTTTTTTAGGGAAATTTTGTACTAAGATAAGTTAAAAAAATAGGGTTTTGGTGTGATCTCGGCGACGCGGCAAATGTATGGTCAAGGTTGTTTGCTCGTGGGATGGCCTTAATCAAATGACACTCGAAAACAAAGTATAATATGTTTAGTTTAGGTCAGAATAAATTCGCTTTGAATTAATAACTTTGTACAGAATTAACTTTCCTACGATTTTATTATAATATGTATAGATTTATATCAGGCTACGTAACATTGGCAACAGCTGATAGGCACTTGACAATATATGACTGCAAAATACTCAATTATTTGTTCGTCTTAATTTATTCGTTCCAATAGGTTCAAAGTAATACAATCACGTCCTCCATCATCTCTTATTTTATCCTCATGGGGGTTGAATTTACCAATATCCTATTAAAGCGCACGTCTTCATCATAGAAGCTCAAATCTTTAATAATTTCAGTTCAATCAGTCGAAAGTCCAAGAAAATGTCTAAGAACTTTCATCCCCTATTTTATCCCCTTAGGGATGGAATTTATTAAATTCCTTGCTGTGGAGATGCCTACGTTATAGTAACTTTATGCATACACAGTCTCTGGCTGATCGGTTTAATATTGACAAAGTTTCATGCAAAATTTCGTCTCCTATTTTACCCCCTTTAGGGGTGAATTTTTTTAAATCATTTCTTAGGAAACGCCTACGTTACAATAGCTTTATGCGTGCAAAGTTTCAGATCGATCGGTTTAAAATTGACAAAGTTTCATACAAGTTTTCAACCCCAATTTCACCCCTTTGGAGGTAGAATTTCCAAAAACGCTTTAAGACTTATTTATTCATTTTCAATCAGTAGCCCAAAAATAAAGTTTCATGTTTCTAACTCAAGAAATGACGGACTTTCATTAAGACTTTCAATCCCAATTTCACCCCCTTGGGGGTAGAATTTCCAAAAATACTTAAATACGTATTTATTTATTTTTAATCAGTAGTCTAAAAATAAAGTTTCATGTTTCTAACTCAAGAAATGACGGATTTTCATTCAAACTTTCAACCCCAATTTGGGGTAGAAAACCCTTGGGGGTAGAATTTCGAAAAACACTTAAACACGTATTTATATATTTTTAATCAGTAGCCTAAAAATAAATTTTCATGTTTCTAACTCAAGAAATGACGGATTTTCATTCAAACTTTCAACCCCAATTTCACCCCCTTGGGGGTAGAATTTCCAAAAACGCTTTAAGACGTATTCATTCACTTTTATTCAGTAGCTTAAAAATAAAGTTTCATGTTTCTAATTAAAGAAATGACGGACTTTCATACAAACTTTCAACCCCTATTTCACCGCCTTCGGGTTAAAATTTCCCAAATTCCTTCCTTAGTGGGTGCATCTACTTAATAAAACAACCCTACTCACCAAATCTCGTGGCTGTATCTCTAACAGTTTTTGCTCAGCGATGATGGATCAGTCAGTCAGTCAGTCAATCAGGACTTGTAATTTTATATATATAGATTATGTATAATATTCAGTAGGTCTGAGAATCGGCTACTGCATAGACTAAGGAAATAGTATGTCTGGTCTCTGGGCTACTGGCAACTTTTTAAATTGATAAGTGCATTTGTTGAATAAATAATAGTAAATTATTACAACTCGAGACTGTCAGCGACCATTGTTTGTGCGACGGGCTAGCGATGAACGTTGCCATGGTGCCATACTTATTAATCACCTCAATATAATACTTTATATGACAAAACAACGTTTGCCGGGACCGCAAGTATTATTATAGAACTTAATAATAACATTTTCCGAAACATCCCTTCCTATATCGCACGTCTGCATCATACGGAGAACACTTCCCCAAAATTTTCAGTCTCTACGATCAGTGGTTTAGGTTTTATCGTAATTCCATTTTCATATCTAATAATTGTTTTAACCCTAGATTTCGCCTAAAACACAGGGTAAACTAATTCTGCCAATACTGTAAGCTTATATGTCACCATGTATAATAAATAATAATTATAATAATACTAAAAATTATTAAGTATTATGATTATTATATCACTCAAGACAAAGCCTTTTATTGATAATATTATGATAATATGACGTATAATATATTATTATAAATTAAATAGATTTGTAAAAGTGTTACTTCATTTTATATAAAAAAAATATTTTTAATTTTTTGGCACTTTACATAATCTTATGTGCATAAAATTAAATCTCAATGAAAAAAAAAACATCAATTGAACGTACAGGAATAATTAATTTTTGAATTTCGAACGCCAATATTTTTTTAACAATATTATCACAATAGATATTATTATGATGACAAAACAGAATGTTCCTCTATTCATTATTCATGACAATCTTTCTAAATTCTACAAAAGTATAAGAAAACAATAATATTATAATATCAACAAATTGTTACAAATAAATCTATTTAATATTTACATTTAACAACTAATTCTTACGATAATATTATTTTATTGTGACCCCTGCAGGCAGGCTACGTGTAAACCAGCCATAACTTGCATGGCAAAAATAGAGTACACAGATTATGTCTATTGTGGCAAAAAGCAGTGATTGGCGTCTAACTTCCTGCGTCGCTGCAAGCCGCTACTGAACGCTGTAAAGCGCTGTGAGCTGTTCGTGCTTTTTAACGACTTTTAAGGATAAATTTCAACAAACTATGAATTACATCTTCCATAAAATACATCAAATAATAATGATGCGAATTTTCGAGCAGATTGGACTAAGGAATCGAGTTGTCCCATACTAATTTCATCCCCCTTTTCACACCCTTAGGAGAGGAAATTCTAAAAATCCCTTCTTATCGCACACCCACGTCATACGAAGAATAGTCCCTCCTAATTTCAAGTATCTACAATTACTGGTTTCGGCCGTAGCGTGATTCCATTTTCATGTCATTCAGGACAAAGCCTTTTATATAGATAGATTATATAGATTAAAATTCATACTTATTACAAACTTCTATTATTTAAATATATATATATATATATATATATATATATATATATATATATATATATATATATATATATATATATATATATATAATTGTACTCGTATAGGTAGATAGAAAATACAAAGAAATAAAAAATATGACAAAACTTAAGAAATATAAAATTTGATATATCTTTAGAGGCTCATTAAAATATAATGTTAAACATGCAAACGACTACAATGTTCATAATTTATTGTTAATTATGTCAGTAAAGAGCAAGGATCGTCTTAAAATAGCTGGAACACTTATTACATGGCTATTATTATGTTCATATTTATAGACAAGTAAGTAATAAGGCACAGAATGATAACTTGTATCACTTAAAAGTGCGATAGTAAATTGTGGCACATTTTTTAAAGTCATAAATGCTTTGTTTCAAAGTATTGATCTGTGTGTACAGAACTGCAAAGATGTGCATGGATTACGTTGATTTACGAGCATTATATTAGCGTGGATGACGTTGTTATAATAGTGTGGATACGAAGCAGCTGTCAATCAAAGTATACTTGCGATTTTTTGTATTAACAGCTATTAAGTTAACCAATGTCCAACGTATTAACTAGATGATGCCCGCAACTCCGTTGCGCCAAAACTCGATAGACAGACAGGCAGACATACTTTCGCAATTATAATATTACTATGGGTTAGTTCTATTTTTACATGAACCTAACCTACCTCCGCCAATCTCAAAAATTCTTGATTCTCGGAAAAATGATCAGCAGTATCCACTATCCCAGACTAGCTCTGGAATCAAGGCTTTAAAATAATATAACATACAACCTCTGTAACTTAATAGGTCTTACTCTACAACCTAGAGCTCACATACGCCCTAAGCTTATAAAGGATTAAAAAAGTTCAGTAGCTAATTATTTTAATGTTGAATGAATAGCCTGTGATGACATCATGCTATCGTAAGCGCTAGGGTAAGCAAAATCGTGGCAGACTCTCGCGACATTTAACAGGAAAACCTGTTGTTTTCTTGAAAATTCGGCACTAATTCTGCGAAGTGACATATTTAACAACGTTCACAACACAAACTCTACATCTCGATGTCATGACGAACTCTGTGGCTCAATAATTGGTTGAGTGTGTGGCAGCTCAAGCCGGGGGTCCTGGGTTCAAATCCCGCCGACGAAACAAAAAGTTTTTCAATGGACACAGATTTAATACACATCCAAACCCGGGAAGGGTCCGGATGTGTATTAAATCTTTGTATGATATAATTAAAATCTTAAATATATGTGTAGTATAAAAGTATTAAATATATGTATTTCCGTACCTGGTACCTGTAACACAAGCCCCTCAGGTACTTAGCACGGAGCAAGATTGACGTGGTGTGAAGCGTCCATAAATATTATTATTATCTACCGAATTACTTAGATATCACTTTTTGTTAAAATTTTCATTGTTATTAGAGATCAACTACGATAACTTGGCGCGCCCCTCCATATGACTGTTTCAATGTGTGTAGTCACATCCTTATGAAAGAGTTTGTATGTAGTAAGTATTCAACCAATCACAATACATGTAATATTTCACTTAATGTCACTCATTACCAAGATTTGTTGGTCAACTAATCATAACTAGCCTACCGCGCAAGACAACGCACTTCAAACGTTTTGACAACGCACTTCAAAAGTTTTGAATTTTGGAGGGCGCGCCATGATATCGTAGTTGATTTCTACATAATATATTTTTAAATAATTAACCTACTGAGATACTCAATGACATCCAAAGATGATGCATGATCTATCATCTATCAGCAAGTGTAAATCATTGCGTCTCTACTTTTTAACTAATTTCCACAAAGGAGATTCTTCGGCTCTAAATATTTTTATTTTTGTTCGCGTTTTTAGGGTTTCGTAGTCAACTAGGAACCCTTATAGTTTCGGTCTATCCGTCTGTCCGTCTATCTTTCCGTCCCAGAGACTATAGGACCTACAAAGCTGTAATTCGGCATGAGAGCAGATATTAATAATGCCGACAAAATGGTATATAAATTATTAATTTTTTTATGGTATCTCCCCTACACATCAAGCGGGGATGTTATTTTCGCGTCCTACCGATCGGACGACCGTGCGGGGTGTCGTTGGATAAGTTTTAAAAAAATATTATGAGTATTCAAAGATCATTCTCCGATTTAGAGATCCATTTGTGAAATATGAAGTTTTAAAGTGGGAAAAATCGAGAGTCCAGTGTCCCCCTCTTCTACCAGCTAAACGGTTGCTTCTGGAAATGTGAAAAAATTCACGGGAACGGGTGAATTTCAACATGTCCTTATTTTTTTCATTTCGGTGAACTTTTTTTTTTTTGAGTTTTTAGTTTTTACCGAAGTTTCCTCTCAATGTTAATGTTTTATAACTACGAAACTAATGACATAAAAATTCAATAATAAACAAACGTAGCAAACACGTTTATATTTTAGCTGTCACCGAGATTATTCATCCATACTAATATTATAAATGCGAAAGTGTGTCTGTCTGTCTGTCTGTCTGTCTGTCTGTCTGTCTGTTACCTCTTCACGCTCGGACGCCTGAACCGATTTTGCTGAAATTTGGCATGCAGATACTTTGAGTCCCGAGAAAGGACATATGATAGTTTTTAGCCCGAAAAAATGTATGGTTTCCGCGCGATAAAAGAATTTGGGCGCAACGAAGTTGCGGGCGTCATCTAGTTCTGTATAAAACAACTATAAAATCACCGATATGAAAAAATCATTCACCGATATGAAAACTATTGTCACCGAAAGTCACCGAAGTCACCGAGTCAACATATCCGTGATTTTTTGCATTTCGGTGACCGAATAGATCACCGAATTCACCGAAATGGAATCACCGAAACGCAAATTTGCGACAAATCATTGAATATTTTGACACCTATTTTATTTATACCGATATCTATATTATATACTTCAATATTGTACTTAAGTTCAAGAAGCACGCTCAAGAAGTACGTTCAAAAATACTTCTATTCTCGACAATTTATGTTTCTTTTTTAATCACCGAAAGCAGGCAAAATCTTGGGACAGTTTTTTTGTCCCACTGTTTTGAAAATATTATAACGATTGAGATTATGAAAATTGTATTGATTATACCTCAATTCTTTAAGAATTCAAAAAAAGAATCCGTTTGATTGTAGCACTAATATTTTTTCCTTGGCTGACGAAATTAGGACTAAAGCGGGTTTGGGGACAGTCATCGAGGACCCTTTACACCTTTAGAATTTTTATTTTAATGTTATAGTTATCGAATTAAAAACGTGTCTGTTGCCTCATATGGATAATCACACAAACTATACGATGAAATTTTATTTAACCCTAAAAAGCCTTTTCACACCCCAATTTTCACAGTAGCCGCGAAAAAAATGCGGTTGGGAAATTTGCCCGAGTATGAAATATGTTGAATATAAAAGGCAAACTATAACGGCTAAGAAGACTCAATGAAACTTATTGAGAGTCGATCAACTAAAAATAAATATTCGGCGAAGTACATATTTTATAAAGGAACTTTTCGTTCAAATTTCTTTGAACTTAACTGAAATGATGTTGTTAGTAGTATTAAACACGTTTCAAATGTACATTAATTGACCATACAAAAAATATCAAAAACTATCAAAATTGTACATGTACTTACATTCATTGATCATACAAAAAATATCAAAAACTAGCGGTAGCTTGATGTAGAGTCAGAACTAAAAACGAAACTTTGATAATTTAAAAACTTTGATTTGATAAGTAATTTGATTGTTAAATTGGCTTATTCTAAGAATTTTTATTTTATATAACAAAAAGCCATGTATTTACCAAGCCTTAATACATACACAATGATAGAGATTATATCTAATCATTCTGAGAACACACGGTATCATATTAAATATTAAAATTTTATGTTAATTTTATAACAATAATTTATACGCTAAGCATCCAGGTGTAGTTATGAGTATTAGTCATCATACCTAACATCTATAATTTCCCATGGTTGATAATGTAGAGTCAGCTAACAAACTATACATTTTAATGGTACCTAGGCTACATACTCCTCACTGACAGTGAGATTTTTGGGTAGTACGTCTACAACTATCTACGTTGCAGAATCAAAAAATAAACTTTGTCATTGACACTTAAATATTAAAACGTAATGTTTTTCTCCTCGTAGTTTCAACTCAGTTTCTAGTTGGCTTTTTTGGTACTGTAAAACATAAAAAGTATTCTGTTAACTGTGGTTACTAGATTACATATTATGCATTTTTAATTCAATTTCCAACAAAACGTTCATTAGCTCCTTTGAAATGCTACAACTTACAAGGAACCGTTTTTAAGTCTAGTTAAACCGGGCTATTATCGGTATCTGGAGCTGGAATGTCGTTAAAACGGACAGCCGATTGTCGAACAGTTAGATCGATTCCATGGCGTCCCATGGCTATGTATCAAATGTTCAGGCTATCGAATGATGGGTGCATTCCTTCGCAATCGAACCGCACGCGCGGCGAGCGGCAGAAATGTGGCCGCAACCCGACACCGCGAGCGTCGGCAAGGTCGGCTACTGCACCGCGCGACCTAGCTCCCTCCCCCCCGCGCACCACCCCGCACGCAGCCACGCTACAGCTTTTATAGCTTACAAATCTATTCACTTATTTTTAGACGCTAGTACCAGGACCGGCGCAGACTCCGAGGAACATTCCTCCGCGCAATTTGCTCGACCGCGCGTGGAAAATCCGCCGTTTTCTGGGTTCTATTTGAGTATGTCAAGATGAAATGGTTCCTAAACTATTGGGACTTTCTTCTTTCTTAAAGTTTATGGAAGTTTTGTGTTGAGGATGTGTAAAAGTAATGAGATGCGGAATTCGTTTTAGGATCACGGACACGTAGCTATTGTAGAGTCCGGTAGAGCTACTATTGGAGGATAATATAATTCGTATTATTTAAGATCGATTTGTATGCATCACGTTATGGTAAATTCTAGATTGTTTTACTTTTAGCCATTCCGAGCAGCGCGTTGGCGGTGTTTATTCTCTCCATAATAATGCTAATAGCAGTATTATTTAAACACCTTTAAACGGATTCGTGTTTATTACTCTCAGTCGATGCAAATTCACACAATAATTCATTAAATTCCATGATTAATGTATTTACTTAATAAGCGGTGTGTATGGAATAATGTCATGATTTACTATAGAGTCGTAAATACCTATGTTAATAAGTAACGTTTGATTTGATTGCAAAATGGAAACGTAGCGCGGGTATGTCGCACTTGTGCCGAGCAATATTTCCTTCGACTCGCTTATGCAAATGTAATATACTGACATATTATGATACAAACTATGAATATATTACATGTGATCACACGAGTGTCGCAGTGCCCGCTTACCGTTGTACCTGGCCGTGCCAATTACAAATAAAGTTTATACTAGAAAATTGATCGAGATATCTCGCACAGTGGTGATAGAGGGGGTCATTCTCTTTCGGTCCTTTAAGTGTTGCATATTTCGTATCGCACACGAAACGATTTATCAAAGACCTGATTCCGGCTGTCCACAAGTCGGCTGTAGATTTAAGTAATGGGCGGCTAATGGATTACTTTGGAGGTAATTTACGTTACATAAGTTGGGTAACATATTATCTCCACGTGGATTTGTAACATTAGCTAGTGATACTCGAGTCGGTCATATTCGACCGATCCGACGAGTTATCTACGAAAATTTGGAATAAAATTTACATGTTAAATATCAATAAAGCGTATGTGTCAGCCGGGTCATATATATTTACGATTATGATCGAAAACATGATCGCGGCAGACATTATGTCGTTTCGCGAGATACCGAGGGACCTTTGGCCCGAGCGGGGCGCGGCTCGATGCGACGCGACGCAGAGCGGCACGATGCGGCAAGGTGCGGTGCGGTGCGACACGGTGCGGCAAGGTGCGACCGTGCGACACGGTGCGGCAAGGTGTGGTTCGGTGCGGCAAGGTGTGGCTCGGTGCGACACCTGCGCTCTACTCGCCCGCACATCTCGCTCATACTCGACACTCGTCGTTATGTCCGAGATTTACGTCGGTGAATTAAAATGAAATGTCACTTAATTTAATCAGCACTCCCCGCGGCGTGCATCTGTCCATCGGAGTGAATCATTTTGTTTTGCAATTTACACCGATTTCTAGGAATCGATTAATAGTTAAAATTATCTCGTCCATCCATACTAATATTATAAATGCGATAATGTGTCTGTCTGTATATCTGTTTGTCTGTCTGTTACCTCTGAACCGATAACCGCTGAACCAATTTTGCTGAAATTTGGCATGGAGATACTTTGAGTCCCGGGAAAGGACATAGGACACTTTTTGTTCCGAAAAAATGTACGGCGCGATAAACGAGTTTTGTCGCAACGGAGTTGCGGGCATCATCTAGTAAACAATAATCGGTCACCCGAGCCGCCGTATACGTATCCTAACGTAAAACCCGGTGTAACATAATATTGAGATCGAACAGGGTCGGTAGTCGCTCCACCAGCGGTGCGCGGACCACGTCGACTCCTAATAGACCGTTCAAATTCATATTTTTAATGTTTTTCTAGAAACGTCCGTATGGTGCTTTCTACGTATATATTAACGTTTTTACTTCGTGTTTTTCAGGTAGTGAAGGTCGAGACTGGCCTAACGAGGCTGTTATCACTTTCCATACTAAACTTTCCCAGATATTGCGATCCGCGTCGATCTTCTACACGTACCATATTTTATTTGCTCAAGAGTTTAGACTTTAGAGTAATTAAATGTTGAACATTGTGAGTTGTGACACATTAAGGACGCTATGTCGAGGGATCGCGTATCTAATTTGAAGAATGAGGCAAAACATGCTTTAAATTTTAATTGAGGAAAATCGTGGAAATTTTGCTTCCTAGTTTCAATCAAAGCATATTTGCAATGAAAAATTATTAAATCCGTGTTGAAACCGACTTATTCAAGTAGCCGTTTACTATGGCCGGGTTTATTTGGTCCAAACACACTCAGCATCGATTGAGTATTGACTATAGACGGCACGTTGTTTACATTACAGTACACCTGATGTCGCCACTCTGACTCCTCACTCCGTACCCAATAAGGACAGGTCGTTGCACCAAAGTCTTTGTTTAAAAAACACATGTGACTTATACGTGCGTGAACGGAAAGACAAGTTAGCTCCTAGTTCCTACAATGCTTCAAAAGCTTTATGTAACGAAAAGCAGCGCACGAGTTAATTGTTCTAGTGAAATATTTGAATTTTAAACTAAACAGTTTACAATTCAAATATCGCCGATGTTATATATTATACAATAACATCTTACATCGGTGATAAACATCGCCGAAGTTATTGTTAATAATTTTCTTTCGACTACTATATTTACAGTTTAAATACGAAATACGAACTACACATTAAACAACTCACTCAATTATTTCAAAATTGTTATAATCTGGTGTTTCGCACACCTGTGATTTTATTATTCCACTCCACAGTAGGTATATCGGTACGAAAAAAAGATGAGGTAAAAATTAAAATAAATTGATTTATTAAAAATTCATAAGCCACGTCCCCGTGTATGTGATCATCGACTATTTGCGTCCACTCTCATAAAACTGTGACAAACGATCGTATTTAGATGAAAACACAGGCGGGCATCAGTCGCAAACGTTGAGTTTATATCATTTGGCAAAGTTCACCGTAATCGTGGAAAATGTCGGGCTCGGAGCCGGTCGTCCGCAGCACGGGGTCTGCCAGGTGCGCGCTGGCCGCAGCTCCACCTTCCGATAGATCACAATCGGAACCTGTTTTATTATTTTAGGTTGTAACTCGTAAATGACGCAAGTGTTGTGCGGCCGCGGCGGAGCGGGCTGGAGACACACCGTCGCCTCGGCCCGCGTCGAGGACGACCGCCCGAGCCCGATTAATATTCGTTTTCGACTAATAAATTACTATTATTTCTACTATAAACGCGGCTCGGGATCCTCGCCTAGGAGGGGTCGGTATCATTCGCAAATTCTGTGCGATGGCCGCTCGCGAGAACAAACGAACGGAAAATATTATTCATTTTCCATGAGGCGATGCCTTATGCTGGCTCGGGTCGGGATAGCCATAGATGTTATGAATGAAAAACGAGTAAACAAATAATAAACATTTTATCCGTCCTGCGCTCCGACGATGTAGTGAGTTAATTGGAATAGGTCAGAGGGCTCGTCGATATTGGCATATAAATTAATGCCATCGCGTGGCCACGATAAAATCGTATCAATATTGCAATTCGAACAATTCACTCCGACGATGCGAGAATTATCATGTATAACATGTTTAAAATGTAGAGCTTTGTTCCTTCGAACGAACTTCGGACGTGTCACGTGCTTAATTGTGACAATATGTACGTGAATCAATGATGGGTTGTAATAATTATTGTTTGTGGACGTAAATGGTAGCATGTGAGACGTAACTTGAGGCGCAGGCGGCGCGGCGCGGCGTCGGCTCGGTGCGGCGCCCTAGAGTCTGCCGCCTATCATTATGCTCACTAAACGCACGACCAGCCGACCTTAATCTTGGAATTTCGGAGCAGCCGAGAGTCCATTACATATGCATGCCTCGTCAGCGATCGACGATTTCTTCCACGTACGCCATAACAGGTGCCGTCAGCCTCGCGCTGCCTTTTCATTGCCACGACAAAAAACTAGTAACTTTGAGTGTATGTTGTCCTTAAGCTTGACATGTTCTTTTGTAAGTATCTCTGTGGTAAGTATACATTTTTACTTGCATAACTGAAATTAGTTTTAATTGATTAAGTACTCTTTTCGTACGTCATTTAGATACTTTGGGTGTAGTCCTCCACTTTAGCGAGAAGTCAAATTGTATTTAAGTAAATCAATGAAGTTATATAAATAAAATGTATTTTTGATGGTGTAGTATAATCTTAATAAGTGCCCAAAAACTCTAGTTGCTAGGTAGTAGTTGGTAGGTAGGTATTAGCCTTAAACTCTGCGATTTACATTAAATTGACGTAGGTATGCGTTACCAACTCCAAATTTTGCAAAAGAGTCTTCATGATAATATATCTTCTGAAAGCGAAGTCTTGAATACTGAAGTTATTCTGCAAAGCTTCAGTTTCTACATACTAGAATGACAATGGCCAGATGACTTCTCATAATAAATAGATTCAATATAATTGTCACGAAGCACTGGCACAGTATTACAATAATATTGTAAAGACGTTTGGTAAAGACTTTTTCCCACTTTAAACTTAATATTTCAGAAACGGATCCCTAAATCGGAAAACGATCTATGAATACTCATACTATTTTTAAAAAACCTATCCAACGATTACCATATACCATTTTGTTGGCATCGTTAATATTTTTTTTTTTTTGCTTTGCAGGTCCTATAGTCTCTGAGAAAAACTGCAGATAGACAGACAGACGGATGGACAGACCGAAACTGTAAGGGTTCCTTGTTGGCTACGGAACCCTAAAAAAGGAGTTACACTGTAATTTAATGAAGAGTTTTACAGAATACAACGAAATATTTTCATGTACCCTTTCTAATTTCCTTCCTATCTTTATATCTACGACATGCTGCAAGTATTATCCCATCCCGGTATAACATTGTGGTATGTATTATCCAATGCCATTTGAAAAACGAACACAATTTATAGTTTATACGTCCTATAACAAATGAGATATTGTGCGATGCCAGGACGTGGTCCTAGTTGCAGGAAAAGAGGCAGTTACAAATGGAATCCCGACTAGCGTTGGCCCATCCGGTGGCATTCACCGCACACGATTATCAACTCTTTTTGTAATGCCTGGATGCAATGCACTGTGTATTTTGACATCCTTCTTGTAAGAAAGTAATTGTTTTTAACTGGACGTCAGCAATTAATTTTCAATTAAAGATTTTGTGATGATGCAAGTACTTGGACACTTCTGGACTCTGGTAGAGTTAAGAGTGCGTATAAAAATGTTTTTTTGTTGACTTTAATTATGAGGCAGACGATACTTGCAAGAAATAATATGAAATGTATTTTAAGCAACAATAAATATGCTGGTCTTGTTAGCGATTAAAATTAGTTTATGAGTAGTTTATGAATTCAAAACAGTTTTTGATTGGCAAAGGCCAACGCGTCAGCTGTTGAATAGGTAAACTGCGATTGTACGATAACTATTACAATATGAAAAACATAAAAAAGTAGCGTATCTGATATTCAGACATGCAAAAAATATTATCATAAATATTGTTGTTTTGTATCGTTCACAGATTTTCCATTGAAATATTAAAAACAAGAGTCACGTAAATCATATTATATGATATAACATTATAAAATACTAAAATGCATCGCCCTCGCCAGTGAAACCTGCTTGTCTCAACGGCATCATGACAAAAGTTTTTAGAGTCCAGTGTCCCCCCCCCCACCCCCCGCTTCTAACAGCTTTCTGGAAATGTGAAAAAATTCAGGAGTAGGAAATGCGCCGGATTTAAAAGGAAAACTATCACAGCTAAGAAGACTTCATAAGTTATTGAGTAATAGTCGATCAACTAAAAAAAATGTACTCGGCGAAGTATAGGTAAATGAACTTTTCGTTCAAATTCCTTTGAAAGTAACTGAGATGATGTTGTTAGTAGTGTAAAACACGTTACAAATGTACATTCATTAACCATACAAAAGATTTAAAAAACTAGCGGTTCTACGGAACCCTATATTGCGCGTGGCCCGACACGCACTTGGCCGGTTTTTTTTTTGTTTCAGTTATGGTCTCTACATTTATTTGTTTACTTTTATGTACCTATTGTGTAGGTGTTGTTCAAAATATGTACTTTTATACAAGATTACACTACCTATAGCTACAGATTTTCATTTGCCAAAAAACTCAGTATTGGAAACACTTATCTACTTACTAAAAACAAATTACTGAAAGTTTCATCTTTAGTGCTACTTGAAACACGCAATATTGTAAAACCTATTGTTATTTCACGATCTATGATCAGTACACTGTTAATGTAGATGTCAGTGTGAAAAAGGAAAACGATAGACGTAACAAAATACAGAGTAATGCAGATCAGAGGCGCATTCCCGAGCTGCGGTCAGCCAGACCATGCGGGCCGCGCGTGATTGCCCAACTCATTAAAGAAAAAATATAATCTATTTATTGTAGACTAGCTGTTGCCCGCAACTTCGTCCGCGTTAGCATCCCCTCACATCCCAAGTATTATTTATTGTACAAAAATATTCAATGTACAGAATTGACTTTCCTACGATTTTATTATATAAAGATGTTCCGCGCGGCTTCGCTTGCGTAATTTAGGAATTTCACACAACCGTACATTTTTCCGCAAAAAAAGCCTATGTCCCTTCACGTGGTCTATTCTTAATGTTTGCCGCATAACATAAATTGCTTTAGTAGTTCTTAAGATGATAAGCAATCCATACTAATATTGTAAATGCGAAAGTGTGTCTCTGTCTGTCTGTCTGTTACCTCTTTACGTTCAAACCGCTGATCCGATTTTACTGAAATTTGGTATGGAGATACTTTGAGTCCCGAGAAAGGACATAGGTTACTTTTTATCCCGAAAAAATTTACGGTTCCCGCGCGATAAACGAATTTTGGCGCAACGAAGTTGCGGGCGTCATCTAGTTTCATATAATTTCCCCGTTTTTTCCACATTTTCCTCTATTTCTTCGCTCCTATTAGTCTTAGCGTAATAAAATATAGCATATAGCCTTTCTCGATAAATGGGCTATCTAACACTGAAAGAATTTTTCAAATTGGACCAGTAGTTCCTGAGATTAGCGCGTTCAAATAAGCCCTTTCATATAATTTCCCCCGTTTTTTCCACATTTTCCCCTATTTCTTCGCTCCTATTAGTCTTAGCATGATAAAATATAGCCTATAGCCTTTCTCGATAAATGAGCTATCTAACACTGAAATAATCATCAACATCCGTTGCGTAGTTTTAAAGATTAAAGGGAACAAAGGGACATGAGGGAAAAAAGCGACTTTGTAGCTTTTTTAATAGCCTTCCTCGATAAATGGGCTATCCAACAGTAAAACAATTTTTCAAATCGGACTTGTAGTTCCTGAGGTTAGCGCGTTCAAACAAACAAACAAACAAGCAAACAAACAAACTCTGCAGAATTATAATATTATTAGTATAGATGTACAAAAATTTTACCTCTACAATTTTATTATATCTATAGACATTGATAGATAGACACCTATAGATAGAGAAACAAACAATAACTAAAAAAAAAACGGTAAAGGTTCGGAAGCCTATCCCAAAATTGATGGGGAGTGGCAGTGACGGGGGAGGGGGGAGGAGGGGTAAACACCCCCTGTACCGAATCCACACTGAGAAACCCCCCAGTATTGGAGCTACTCACCTTTGAAATTTTCGGGATTCTGAGGCTACATCAAGTTTTATTCTCGGCAATTTGCATAGCGTGTTTTGTGACGGTCGCCGGCTGCTGCCACAGCACAGTCACAGTTCTAACCTAAAGAACTTTTGGACTTTCTGGATTGTGTTTTTGTTTTGGCGGGGGGCTGCGCCCCCCGAGCCCCCCTTTTATTTTATAGCGGTCGCGGGCTGCTGCCGCAGCACGCTCGGCTCCCTCTGTGTTGTGGTCTAATCTCTAACCTAACCTACTTTTACTTCAAAAAGTAGGTTACTTTTGGACTTTCTGGATTGTGTTTGTTTTTGTTTTGGCGGGGAGCTGCGTCCCCCGAGCCCTCCTTTCGTGGCGGCTGCTGTATCCGTGGTTAAGTAGGCCTTCTGTTAAGTCTTTTCATGAATATTAAAATGAAATAAAAATGATGCGCTTGATACGGCGCCGGCAGTCATTTTGGTAACCTGCTGGGATAGCTAAATTTACGTTAAATCTCCGTTAACCTACAAAACTAAAAATCTATATTATCCATATATTATAAGATAATTTTAAACTGATAAATTGAACACAAAAACTCAAAACCTATAAGTACTTGAATAATACCTAATAATTACACAAAATATATATTTTTCAAATTGACAAAGGAATTAAAATAATATCTACACTCAGAATATAATAACACAAACTAAAATAAGAAAGCTATCGCCAGCTATCGCAAATCACAATAATAAAATTTGAAGATTTCAAAATGAGTTTCACTGTCATGCATAAAATTTGAATTTCGAATTTAGAATGCTATTTTTTTTCAGCCAGTCAGGTCAGTCAAGAGTCAAGACATAATTTACTCATCTATACATATAATAATTGTAGAAATGAAAATTCTGTACATTATAAATATTCAAAAAAATAATAATCGGGGGTGTCACTACATCGCTATAGAAGCCAAAAATGTGGTTAGTTTTTGTCTGTCTGTCTGTCTGTCTGTCTCTCTGTCTGTCTGTCTGTCTGTATGTTTGTTCCACTATCACACTATTTATATCACATATATTTGTCTTCTTCCAACTTAACATCTGTGTGTAAAAAAATTTCCCCCCACCCCTCTAAGAGGACCAAAGAGGGGGTCAGATTTTGTATCAAACTTTTTCTTTAATGGATTTACTTCATATTATTAACTTTGTTTTCCAACTTAGCATCTGGTGTATGAAATTTTCCCCCTCACCCCTCTTAGGGGATAAAATAGGGGTAAGATTTTGTATCAACTGATGAAGTAGAAATACTTTAAATGGCAAAACAACGTTTGCCGGGACAGCTAGTAAAATAATAATCTTATACAGGATGTAACAAAACTAAGTGATAATACGTTAGGATGTGTACGTGTTTCTCGTAGACTGTAGAGAGTTCCCTGTAAAAGTAGCAGCGCTGAAAGACCTTTTTTTTCACTTTTGTATGGGGAAACTGGTGACGCTCGGGCCTTTGCCCATACAAAAGTGAAAAAAAATCGTCTTTCAGCGCTACTTTCACAGTGAACTCTCTACAAGGAACACGTACACACCCTAAAGTATTATCACCTAGTTTTGTTACACACTGTATATAAAATTCTCGTGTCACAATGTCAGTTACCGTAGGTACTCCTCCGAAACGGCTTCACTGGTTTTTATATTATATTATGCATAATATTCAGTAGGTCTGAGAATCGGCTACTGCATAGACTAAGGAAATAGTATGTCTGGCCTCTGGGCTACTGACTACTTTTTATATTGATAAGTGCATTTGTTGAATAAATAATAGTAAATTATTACAACTCGAGACTGTCGGCGACCATTGTTTGTGCGACGGGCTAGCGATGAACGTTGGCATGGTGCCATACTTATTAGTTATTAATCACCTCAATATAATACTTTAGTGATTAATAACTAATAAATATGGCAAAACAACGTTTGCCGGGAC
Source organism: Lysandra bellargus (assembly GCA_905333045.1). Classification (NCBI taxonomy): domain Eukaryota; kingdom Metazoa; phylum Arthropoda; class Insecta; order Lepidoptera; family Lycaenidae; genus Lysandra; species Lysandra bellargus. Next base: position 9,650,716 of record HG995326.1, read on the forward strand.
AGCAAGTATTATTATAGAACTTAATAATAACATTAATTTGATTTTTCGAAACATCCCTTCTTATATCGTCATGTCTGCGTCATACGGAGAACACTTCCCCAAAATTTTCAGTCTAGATACGATCCGTGGTTTAGGTTTTATCGTAATTGCATTTTCATATCTATAGTCTGTCAAGAAAATCATGACAGGCGGATTTTTTTTTAAATAAAATAAAAAATATGAGAACTTTATTAATTAGAGATAAAAATGTGCAAGGTGACAATATTTAAAATATAATAAGCGTTCTCTGTGAAAATACAAAGAAAAAATACACCTTAAAAGCGTGATAACGTTTAGAAAATTTTCCCGCCTGTCATGACTTTCTTGACGGACTATAATAATTGTTTTAACCCTAGATTTCGCCTAAAACACTTATATCTCACCATGTATAATAATTATAATAATACTGAAAATTATTAAGTAAGTATTATGATTATTATATTATCATTCAAGATAAAGCCTTTTATTGATAATATTATGATAATATGTATATATTATTATGAATTAAATAGATTTGTAAAAGTGTTAGTTCATTTCATATAAAAAAATATATTTTTAAATTTTTGGCACTTTACATAATCTTATGTGCATAAAATTAAATCTCAATGAAAAAAAAACACCAATCGAACGTACAGGAATAATTAATTTTGAATTTCGAACGCCAAATATTTTTTTAACAATATTATGATGACAAAACAGAATGTTTAATATAAGCCCTCCATTCAAGACAATCTTTCTAAATTCTACAAAAGTATAAGAAAACAATAATATTATAATAACAATAAATTGTTACAAATATATACCTAGTTAATATTTACATTTAACAACTAATTGATTACGATAATATTATTTTATTGTGACTCCTGCATGCAGGCTACGTGTAAAACAGCCATAACATACCCCGGTAACTTTTGCCACAGATTATGTCTCTTGTGGCAAAAAGCAATGATTGGCGTCTCTAACTCCCTGCGTCGCTGCAAGCCGCTGCTAAACGCTGTAAAGCGCTGTAAACTGTTTAACGCTTTTTAACGAATTTTAAGGATAAATTTCAACAAACTATGAATTACATCTTCCATAAAATACATCAAATAATAATGATGCGAATTTTCGAGGAGATCAGACTAAGGAATCGAGTTGTCCCATACTAACTTTATCCCCCCTTTTCACACCCTTAGGAGAGGAATTTCTAAAAATCCCTTCTTATCGCACACCCACGTCATACGAAGAATACTCCCTCCAAATTTCAAGTATCTACAATTACTGGTTTCGGCCGTAGCGTGATTCCATTTTCATGTCATTCAGGACAAAGCCTTTTATATAATGATATAGATTATAATTTATTGACACTAATTGTTTATTTTTAACTTAAGGCTCTCCGCTCTTGTCATACTTTAAAACAATTTGCTCTACCTACACGAAAATATTATATTTTACCAGTTTTTCCATGAGTAAAATACTTCCCACATTTTCTTTGCACCAAAATTCGAAAAAACTTCTATCGCATGGAAAGCGTACTAATTAAAAGCGTAAAATTTCTAAAAAACTTTCGTCCTTTCCCTCTATACTCTTATTAACTGTACTAAGTCTTATCAAAATCAGTATAGCAGCTTAAGCAGAGAAAATTAGTATAGATAAGTCCAGGTTCACACGGCACAATCCTGCACGTTTTTGCAGTATACGTCATAACGAATAAAATATAATGGCGCATACAATGTATATAGAACCATTCAAACGTCGATTGTACTGCACGATTTGTTGCAGTACACTGTACAATCGGCGATGTATACGATATACTGCAAAAAAACGTGCAGGATTGTGCCGTGTGAACCTACTCTTACTATCGCCTTCCAAAGTAAATAGGCTGTTGTGAAACAATATCAACTTACATAACAGACAAAATTTAAACACGAAATAATTGCGGCTTATCAAACTCCTAGCCTATAGCCTATTATGTAGCGCAATAAGAAGTTTTGCCTCGAGGCGCGGTACAGTAAACTTCCTATATAAATATTGCAATACCTAGTTTGTATTTTGTTCGTGCGTAGTTCTAATGCTTCATTTACGTCCATCTAGACGTATCTGCCAAGGTAATCGATGTAAGCTGGTTCAACCCGGTTCTGTTTAAGAGTACACTCGTCGCGTCTAACTCAACGATAGGTGTAACAATTTTTCTTGCATTTATACCCAAAATCGGGGAAAATTAGGCTAACTCAAAAAGTTATCTTTGCATACTCATTAAGAGAAACACTTAATTTGTGTCTTGATGTTTTATGATAAAAATATACTCTGTAGCAGGGCTTCAAATAACGTTATTTTTTCATAACGTTACTGCTTCAAGGGCATAGATCACGTTATGAAAATTTACCCGATATTAAAAATAACGTTAAAAATTGATATTAATAACGGTTAATGTTATAACGTTATATAGGATTTATAACGGTAATTATATGTTCTTTGATAACGTTATAATCCGTCAAGAAAGTCATGACAGGCGGAAAAAATTTCTAAACGTAATTACGCTTTTAAGGTGTATTTTTTTCTTTGTATTTTCACAGAGAACGCTTATTACATTTTAAATAGTGCACCGTACACGATCGCATACCTGATACCAGAAAATAACGTTATATTTACCGTTATGATTATAACGATATTTGTTCGTTTATACATAACAAAAAAATATCGTTATTATAATAACGGTAAATATAACGTTATTTTACTAGATATCGTTTAAAAAATAACGTTATCTTGCTACCATTATGAAAATAACGGTACGTAAAGATATTTTTTCTGTTATTCGATAACGTTATGAAGCCCTGCTCTGTAGATACTTATATTATCAATAAAACTTTATGGTGTCTATTTTTTAATTTTAAATAACATGCTAACGTACATACCGGGTACTGATCTACAAATTTGGTCTGTACTGAACCATAGAGAAAATCTTAAATCACCAAGTGCAAGTTAAAGGGTCAATTCAGACCGCAACGCGACGCGTAGATGCATTTCTAAATTTGTACTGAATTGACAGATTTTAATTGCGTGAGACGTCTTGCAAATCTGCCAAATTCATACAGAAATGCATCCACGCGTTTACGCATCTATGCGGTCTGAATTGACCCTTAGAGAAGAATCATCAAGTGCACTGTGTATGAAGTCGACTGGCGCAGCCTTAAGAGGCACAGTCGGAGAGCCAGATTCGCGGAAGCGCGGCGTCCGCGCGTCTGCCGCTGCACCTGCCTCACCGCCGGCTATTTATAACTCGCTAGTATATACATACTGTTAGCTAAACCTACGCTTAGCAGGCGCTACACGATCATATTACAATTCGATAGACGGACTAAGACTGTGTGCATTACAAGCAGTGTGATTGCAGGTTTATACAAAGCCTTCGTACGTGGCAAAAAAAAAGTATTTGTAAACTAAACACTGTCAGGTTTTAAAACTACTCTTTTAATATTTTTTTTGGTATACACATTACATTAATAAACGTGTGGCAGACTGCAGCGGAGACCACCTAAAAACTAAATAGAGACAAAATATTGTTTTAATATTTCGTAGCCAATCATTTTGTGTAAACTATGAGCTCTACCACAAAACCTCTCATAGATTAAAAAGACATGACAAATTAGGGATAAAAACAATATATAAATCGTAGATATAACAGTTCTAAAAACCTTTTTATGATGGATAAAGTATCGCCGTCCCTAGCTAAGTCGTTTCGGGTTCGTGCAGGAATGCCATCTTACAGTTACCGTACTGTATCCACAGTGGTTATTAAATAAAATGGGTAGCGTATGGAATCTAGCTCGTCTCTGACGCTTGCCAAGTCCTTCTGGCTGCGTTTAGTCTCCATTTTCTTTTAAAAACTAGAATGACAAAAGTTTCGCCTCTTAAAATAATATTATAAAACTAGCTGTCCCCGCAAACGTTGTTTTGCCATATAAAGTATTACGCCCATATTATTTTATTAAAGGGACTAAATAAGTATGTCATCATGGCAACGTCCATCGCTATCCCGTCGTACAAACAATGGTCGCCGTCAGTCTCGAGTTGTAATAATTTACTATTATTTATTCAACAAATGCACTCATCAATATAAAAAGTAGATGTTGTCCGATTCTCAACCCTAGCCGATATGCTCGCTAAGATTCACGAAAATCGGTTGAGCCGTTTCAGAGGAGTTCAATTACGCACACCGTGACACGAGAATTTTATATATTAGATCATAAAATATTTAGGCGGTGTAGGTATAACTGCGTTACCTACACGGTGTCCTTGTGTTTGCCTGGCACACTAGAACGTCAACTTGAATAGGTATGGTATACCGTAGTGTTTATCAACCTTTTTTATGAAGCGAACCCCCTAGTATGAAAAAAAAATTCGCGACCCCCTAACCTTTTGATATTTTTTATCATAGTTACGTATAATAATTACGTTTATGAATGTGATGTATATTCCTTTGTAAAAAATCTCCTACTTAATATATAGTATGTATTATTTTTAATCTTTATAGTCTTTTTACCTACGAATAATTAAAACTAACTCCCATACTATTACCGTTTTAAAGTTTTCTTTCGAACTGTCATCTAACGTCAGCCTGATACCGCTCAAGGCCACCTAAATATTGGAAATGTATTGAAAATGTGTACCTAGGTACACATTTTTGCCAAGTATTATAGGACATGTCACATGTTTTTTGACAGAGTTACTTTTCCTTGGTTTTTTATTATTCGTAGCTTTTTACTGAAATTGTTCTCTCAACCTCTGACGACCCTCCTACAGAAGCTTCGTGACCCACAAGTTGAAAGACACTGGGCTATACCGTATGGGTTAAGGTGTTGAACATTTGGTTAATCCCAATAAAAGCTATACTTTTAAGAACTTATTAAATTTTACGATACACGCTGCACCTTTAGTTAAAGGAAACTAATGATTCGTAAATTATTAAGTTATTTATTTCTGGCATTTTTATAGTCTATAATAAAATTCATCGAGGCTAGGAACGTAAACACTTATAATTTTATCAACTGTGCTCGCAGTGTTTAAAATATCGTAAATTGTAATGAGAAAAGAGTTAAAAGAATAATGAAATCTAAAATCCTTTTAATAAAACTTTAAATATACCTACCTAGTTACTGAGCGCAGCGTTTCTATCAACCTTTTTCAATTTTGTCAATTTTACTGATTGCTCATTTGATATCAGATCATTAGCTGTATCGAGAACATAATATAAATAGACTTGTCAATTCAGTTTTTTTTAAGATTAAATTCCATTAAACAGAATCTGGACCAGTCGAAGCAGTTCGTTTAACGAGCTCTATGTCAAGGCTGCCTCAAATTAATGATTAGTGTTAAAAGCGTGTTCGTTGTAGAATAAATATTATTTTTAATGATCAGTGCAGCCGGTGTTTGTATGGTGGACGCGGCCGACATGTTTATGTAAAGGTGCGAGCAGACAGCGTGCGGCCTGAGAACCTCTCTGTGGATTCATCACTATTTTCTTATTTATTTCACGCTTTGCATGAAATGTACGATTTTTTTAAATATTGGTTAAGTGCTTCATTGCAATCATACTTGGCTGAGGCACTTACCGTCCCCCCGAATACGGTATTGCTGCAAAACAGGCAGATCTGAAAAATAATTTCACAAAACTTCCCAATGTCCATGATCTGTAGTGTGTCCAGTTTTTATAAGAACATCTTCTGCTTTAACCCAATCTAAAACTTATTACTTAAGGTTGTGAAAGTGATTCTAATGATTAAACTAAAATTAAATCTATACTTTATGGAACTATCAATAGTGTCTCCGACTGTACCTATGTCAAAATTTCTACTAAGTGCGCAACGTAAGTGATCATAACTCTATGAACGGAAGATCCTAAGTCAAAAAGAGCCGCTTTATTTGTTTGTCTCTACCATAAGCGAGTGTTGGGAGCTTGGCACCGCGACGAACAAACATCGGTGGCTTCTCGTGGCTTCCGAACTTCTCCAAATGTTTGCCCACACCTCGGCCCGTGTGATGGACCGCTATACATAAGCACATATTTGGTATCCCGTGTAAATTATGTAATCTTTTGAATGTCATTTTTGAATAAACGACGTTCGAATGCGAGAATTGAGTTTGAGAGCAAAGGTGCCGTTTGGCAGCGGATGACATGAAGCAACCGCAGACGACGTGTCTACTGGTATCTATATTGTATTTCTGTGAAATACCATCCGCAGCTAGCGACACGAAGCTAGCGACACTTTTCATAGAAATACATAGAGGCCAATAGTGTCGCGACGACACGTCGCGTCGTCTGCTACAACTTCATGTAGCCGGCTTCCAACTTGTACCTTAAGAAACTGCAGTTTTTCTTACTCTCAACTCAATGTTTATTAAAAAGATGATTTGAGGCTACCTACCGGTTTCAAAATAATCTTTGTGAGACAAAAGTACAAAACAATATTGGAAGTTAATAAAATATGTAATAGGCTTTTCCTAAACAAGTAACACACAGCTAAAGAACCATAGAGAAAGCAAAACAATGATTAGATCTAACAAATTACAATCGTGTCGCTGGGCGTTAAAGAAAGGCAGATTAATTCGTAAACCCATAAGATATCCGCCGCACTGGAAAGCAGAGAAAATTCACAAATAAATAGAATTTCAGATTTTAATTTTGCCTAAAAAACTCTTCTCTACATCCAACGTACACCAAAAATCAAGGTAAGACGCAGTATTTTTTACCATCTAATAGAACACGATCGTTCAGCAATAAATATCCGCGGGTCATTACAATGTATCACGCATTCGAATTAAGCTTTTTGTGCCAAAAGGGACGTCCTCTGTTTGAGGTCGTGGATCGGCAAGGTGAAACGATAGACAAAGGCTCATCGCACACTGAACTAATTACGATCGGAGGAATGCCCCTCGGGCCACGGTGGTAATTGCGGAACGCCGCGCCTGCCCCCGCCGCCCCCCGATCACCCCCCGCAGCCCCCCACCGCCCCTCTCACCGCCCCCCGCAGCACGCCGCCTGAGGCGCGCTATCATTGCGAACGCCTAACGTTTATTCATTTGGATTCCGGATATTCTAAATAAGTTTTCTATTTTATTCAGCCTTGAAATTTCTTGTAGCACTTTCTTTTGGGTAGGCACAACTCGGCAACGAGTACTTACGCAATTGATTTAAGTATCTCTGAAAAGCAAGTATCTAAAGGATATCCGATATTATGTTCTAAGGCATCCAATCGGATATGTAATGAAAATGAAAAGAAAACTAAGTATAACAAAATACATCAGAGAAGATTGTAGGTACAGATAGCTGTTACAAAACGATCCTATCCTCTACGTAGAGCAGTTTACTGTACCATTAGACTTGATATGACACAGATAGTTCAAATTGATTACTTTACCAGACTTACTAAATGTTATAAGACAATCAATGTAATCAAAACATATTTGCTGTAAACTTGTATGATAATATAGTATTTCTTGAAATAGTCAGAAAGAAATGAGACAAAACTGCAAACTAGTTATATCATTAAAACATACAAAAATGCGATCTAATGAAAAACTATAGAAAAATATTGTAAGCAACAGCTATATAATGTGATAGCAAAGCTCAAAAAGTCAAAACTGAATCTGCGTGTGGTGTGGTGCGAGTTGGTATTATTACATTAGAACATATTTTGGGGTCGAGTGTAAACACGCACCTGTCAGTGGCACACGAGAGGGACAGGTTTCGAGAGACCGACCGACGACTATCGTATTCATCACTATAAATAAAATACAACACAGTATTCGATGTGTAGGGTTCTTTGCTTTGATAGCGTAAGTTTTCTTTTTATATTATGAAGAAAAACTTTAAATTTTCTTGTTTCTATCTTCTTCTTCTACTTGTTTTAGAATAAGCGTTAAAAGTTTTCTAAGCTATCGAAAAAACTGCTGTAATGAGTAATCCCTATATTGGCAAATGCTTAAATATAATCAAAGATGAAAAACCACACAAAATAGTATCACTGAGAATAAAATTTGAACGCAAAAGTAAATGTCTAATGATAAAAAGTTAATTGACACCTGAAACGACAAAAACTTAATCAAGAATCAAAACATAATTTCTAACGGACCCTAAAATTGTTTATTTCCAATTAACATCTTAAATGAAATCTGCAAACATAAAATTATAAAAAGTCATAAATATTAGTTTAGAATAACACTATTAAGTAATTTACGAGTCAGCCGTATACGGTGTTGGCTAATATAGAGTTGCACGTCATCGACATGGCAGACGAGATGAAAACACTTATCAAGGAAGACGACAAGATAATTAAATTTCAAGGCTTAATTAGTCGCGACTCGTGACAGAACGACAGAATAAACAATTTCTGAGATATTCGCACTATGTAGAGCTTTATTTTGAGTTTATTTTTACAGTAGATATGACTCTAAAATCGATAGAGCCTTCAATACGTTTACTTACCGATTCCGATGTTGACATTTCCTTTCGCAAGCTATCCATAACATTTTCAGAAGTTTAGTTTCAAATTGATTACAGTGGTAATGAATCTCATAGCTAATTAAATTTACAACTAGTAACTCAATCAACAAAATAAATAAGTACTATGCAACCGTTTTTCTAATGTTTCTCGACGAGAGTCCTTCACACTTCGTCCGTAAATTTCTTTAGAAGAAACTATAGAAAAACGAATAATAGCAAATTGTTTTTCTGTACATAGTTGTCGAATTCTAACGTTTTCGGTGTGGATACGGCGCGGCACGTCACCGGCCTTCATTCGCCGAGAGCCAAGAGGCTGCCACTTTCACTCTGCCACGACGTCATGCAATCACAAATTAAAATCTATATTTGGATATGACAAACATTATAAGATTACATTTTTCTAAATCGTTCGAAAATCACATGGAATTCTTGTGAAAAGTAATTATTATTGTCCTAACTCCTACAACTAAAGTCTGCTGTTTGTTAGCTAGCAATGTTCATTGTTCACTGCTTATTTCTCACCGCGTATTTCTGATATGTTGTTATATTAAGGGTCCGTATACGAAATTTGCCGATTTTGCTGATTTTACAGATGTGATTTAACAGTTAAAATACAGTATTTCTATAAGTTTTAACGCACAACATGTAAGATCATTTCAATTATAATCTAATGTTGGAGCTAGATTTTTTATTTTTTTAAGTATTTTTAAATAATCCAACTCAAACCCGCGACAGTTTTGTGATTTTTGCTGTAAAAGGTTTATAATATCACCTGTTTATGGATTGTATTGACGTCTTAACGGTATGAAAAAAATACAATGTACTGTTGAGAAAGTCGTCTATAAAATGTTGTAATTACTTTTTTCCACTTTAATATGAAATAATTGAGTAAAAAAATATGTAACTCGGCAAAATTTTAGAGAAAACGGGCAAAGAATTGCTGTTAATTTCGGAAACTTGGAGGTGTAATTCATAAAAAAAAAACGATAGAAATAATCTATAGATAAAATTCTATCCAATTCGAGAAAAAAGAAAAAAAAAACAAATTGTGCCAAAAAAACACGATTCAAAACAACCTAAATCTCACATTATATTACTCGCCGCAAGTTCGAGTCGGCTTTCCGCGCTTAAATATATTTTAAATCTAATAATTAATATATACTTTTTTGTCTAATAAGGGGAAAAAAACCTAATAATATTTCTGTAGCGAACCTTTGCAATTTCGGCAAAATCGGCAAAATTTCGTATACGGACTCTTATTATAACATACCATAAGTCCTAACTCCCGACATGCCTTCTAATTATATGAAATACAAGAGAGGTAATTCCATAAATGAAATTTGAAAATGAAATTTGAATTTAATTTTGCGATTTAGACATCCATCCTGGTGTTTTCTAATTTGGCTTAGGTATTTTTATAGCCAATCGCTTCTGTATTACGTGTGTCAATTTTTATAATTTCGTAACAAGTTTTATTTAAATTTGTTGTTAATCTCAATATTTATGATATGGTTTTGACGTATCTTATTTTTATTGAAGCGTTTAACTTGTTGATATTCGTAATAATCTTAGTTTGAGTCTTGAGAAATGTTAGCTAAAAACCACATGTTTTCAAATATAAACTTTTAAAATTATTTTTAAACGTATTTTTGTAGCATTTTATTTTATTTTCATTATTATTTAAATTTATTCACAATGTATATGTACTAAGTATTTAATTTTAACTTTTAATTTAATTTTGAATGTTTATTGCCTGCAATAAATAAAAAATAAATAAAAAAAGGATTTAATTCATTTTACAGTAATAATACACTTTTCATGCACTTTTTCTACTTTTATTACTTAATTTATTTTATTGCAATTATGTTTCACACGACCGGTGATCAGACCTGATGCATCATACCTGATGATGATTTTATCTAAACCGGTCGTATGAAACATAATTGCAATAAAAAAAATTATTAATAAAAGTTAAAAAAGTGCATGAAAAGTATATTATTACTGTGAAACATGAATTTCCACCAAGAAGTTACGGTACATTCAATATCATATACCTACATAATTCATTTTACTCGTTAGTACAGTGTACCTCAAATAACCTACCTATATCAACATTATCAATTTTATAAGGGAACAAATATAATCACCACCAAAAAATGCACTAATACCCTAAACTTGTTAACCAAAAAAAGATATTGAACACCAAAAAAATCCTACTAATCCTACTAATATTATAAAGGCGAAAGTATGTGAGTTTGTGAGTTTGTATGTTTGTTACTTCTTCACGCTTAAACGGCTGGAGCGATTTCGACAAAATTTTACAAGGAGGTAGCTGACATCCTGGATTAACACATAGGCTAGATTTTTAACCGACTTACGTATCGGAGGAGGTGTTATGTTAATTTTTTTTAATTACTTATGTTCAACGATGACTCCGCCGATTTTCAAAATTTTGCCGTCTCCTACTTGGGGGGGTGCCCTCCCCCCCCCCAAAACCCTGCCACTCTCTTCCTGAAAGTGTTGCTTTTAACGAAACAGTGTCGCATCGTTAGTGCAACAAACTAAGTTATCCTACTTCCTACTAATACCTAATATTATATTATAAAGGCGAAAGTATGTGAGTTTGTATGTTTGTTACTTCACGCTTAAACGGCTGGAGCGATTTCGACAAAATTTTACAAGGAGGTAGCTGACATCCTGGATTAACATATATGCTACATTTTTAACCGATTTCCGTAAAGGAGGAGGTGTTATGTTATTTTTTTTAATTACTTATGTTCAACGATGACTCCGCCGTTCGTGAACCGATTTTCAAAAATTTGCCGTCTCCTACTTGCTCCCCCACTCTCTTCCTGAAAGTGTTGCTTTTAACGAAACAGTGTCGCATCGTTAGTGCTGAGTTTTAATTCTCCTTTTTAGGAACACACTAAGTTATTAATTATAAAAGTGAATTTATTCTAACCTAAACTAAACAGTGTCATTTGATTAATTTTCGTCCCATCTTCTACCAAATCCTAGGAGTGCTGCTTATCACAAAACAGTGTCTTCTATCAAACTTCCATCTCTCAGTCATCAAAATTGAAGTTTCCGATGATCAAACTCAATTTATTTTGTCTCTAATACTATTCACCTATTACAACATAATTTAGTTTACCTAATCACACCTAATTAATCGCGGGTAACACCGCGGGGCACAGCTAGTAAAGTCTAAAATTGCAATACTAAACCAGCTATTTTAGTCATGAAAACACTTTAAATTATAATCGAACTCCAAATATAGTACATCATCACCAAATATAGTAAATGACCACCAAATATAGTAAATGATCACCAAATTAAGTAAATGATCACCAAATATAGTAAATGACCGCCAAATATAGTAAATGATCACCAAATATAGTAAATTATCGCCAAATCCATTTTTTTTAATGAAATAAGGGGGTAAACGAGCAAACGGGTCACCTGATGGAAAGCAACTTCCATCGCCCATGGGCACTCGCAGCATCAGAAGAGCTGCAGGTGCGTTGCCGGCCTTTTAAGAGGAAATAGGGTATTAGGGAAGGGTAGGAATGGGAAGGAAAGAGAATAGGGGAGGGAAGGGAAGGGATTGGGCCTCCGGTAAACTCACTCACTCGGCGAAACACAGCGCAAGCGCTGTTTCACGCCAGTTTTCTGTGAGAACCTGATATTTCTCCGGTCGAGCCATGCTTGCTGGCCGGCCCATTCGTGCCGAAGCATGGATCTCCCACGTATAGAGAAATGCAATATTTCTGTCCAAATAAATCACTACGTGTTCCCGAACCTAGTTTATGAACGCGATTGTAATGTCAATGTCAAGTAAGTTGTCTATTATACGTCTTGTCATGTCTCCCTCGCTTTTGTAGACCACTCTCTGTGTTTAAGAATAAACCTATATTTCTTCTATTAAAATAGTGTTTAATTATATCTATAAATAAGAAACATGGTGTCATAAAAATGGCTGACGAAAATCTGATCCGTCTGCTGGAGCAGCAGACGCAATTGATGCGTACTATGGAGACGCTGATGGAATTGATGCAGCAGCAAATTACTCAGATGTCGGCGCCATCCAGCGACGCCGCCGTCGGATCCACTTTAAAATCCAGCGTAAGCGTGCCCTGGCCCCAGCCTCTTGAAGTGGAAACTGGAGACCCGTACGAGAATATGGAGTTTTTTCGGAACAGATGGGAAAACTACTGTATAGCCACTGGTATGAACAATTGGGGCCCCGAGAAAGACGAAATAAAAGCGGGCATTCTACTAAATGCCATTGGGAACGCAGCTATGAAGAAGTACATGGATTTTAACCTGTCAGAGAGAGATAAAAAGAAAGAAAAATCTATATTCATTAAAATGGAAGAAGAAATCATAAAGAAGACTAATATTATACACTCCCGTTATGTTTTCAATATTAGAGGCCAGAACACGGACGAAAATTTTGATGATTTTTTGCTAAGTTTAAGAAAATTAATAAAACCTTGCCATTATCCTGACACTATCAAGGAAGAAATGCTGCGGGACCGGATCGTAGTAGGTATTAGAGACAGCAAAGTTATGTCAGAACTGCTGCGGAATGAGAACCTCACCTTAGATGTTGCTATTAACATATGCCGTTCAGCGGAAAGGGCATCAGCTCATGTGTCAGACTTGCAGAAGGTTAATGAGGTTAACAAGATATCAAAACATGTGAAAAAGGAAGCTACAGAAGGACCTAAAAAGTGCAAGTTCTGCGGTAATATGCATGTGTTTAAGAAGAAAGTTTGTCCAGCTTGGGGTACCCGATGTGAAGGCTGTGGAGGTCGTAACCATTTCAAATCAGTATGTAAAAAGAAAGGTGTTTCGGTGAAGGAAATAGAAGTAGAAGATGATTCATCGGATGACAGCGTGTACATTTCAGAGGTCCGAGCAAATAAAGTATCTGGTCATATGGAAGCCCCTTTGTTATTTAAAAAAGATAATGAATGGCATAAAATTTATTGTACTTTAGATACCGGGGCACAAGTTTGTGTCATGGGAGCCGAGCAGTATAAAAAAATAACTGGCAAAAATAATCTTTCTTCTCTTGCTCCAGCTACTCAGAAGTTGAAATGCTTTAATGGCTCTCCTATATCAAATTATGGTGTTGCCATATTTACCTGTAAAAGAAAGAACACATACTTTAAAATTAAATTCCATATTGTTGATGTTAAGCATGAGCCACTACTTTCAGAAAAGGCCTGTGTTGCACTAGGTTTCATTAAGTACTGCGACACTATTTCATCCCACTTCTGACACCATGTTTCTTATTTATAGATATAATTAAATAGAGAAAAAGTTAAGTTGCTTCATAAGTCTGTTAAATTTTATGGCCATGTACTTACCAATGAAGGTCTAAAAGTAGATGAAACCAAAGTAGATGCCATAGTTAATATGCCTACACCAAAAAATGCAAAAGATGTACTTAGATTCCTCGGCATGGTGGGCTACCTCAGCAAGTTCATTAATAATCTAAGTTTCCATGCACATAAACTGAGAAATTTGACTAAAAGAGATACAGAATTTGTTTGGACAGCTGAAGAAAAAAAAGAGTTTCAAGCTTTGAAGAATCTTATTAGTAGCTTACCTACCTTGCAATATTTTGATGTAAATAAAGAAGTAACTATAGAATGTGATGCCAGTGAGTTTGGACTTGGTGCAGCTATGTATCAGGATAACAAGATAATTTCTTTTGCATCCAGATGTTTAACCTCTACAGAAAAAAGATACGCGCAGATAGAAAAAGAGATGTTGGCGGTAGTTTTTGCATGTACCAGATTTAATCAATATATTGCAGGAAGCTCGAGGACTATCGTTAAAACTGACCACCGACCGCTCATAAATATTGTTAACAAGCCACTGGTAGACGCTCCAAAACGTCTGCAAATGATGTTGTTAACACTCCAAAAATACAATGTCCATCTGGTGTTTATTCAAGGTAAAGACAATCAAGTTGCAGATACTTTATCAAGAGCTCCTGTCACGTCAGAGATAGATAAAAATTATGAGTTGGAAACTAAGTTGAGGGAAAGAAAAGTATTCAAAATTATAGCTAACATATCCAGGATTAAGTATTTAAAAATTTCAGATCAGTTATTAAAAAAAATTAAAGAAGAAACATTGAAGGATGATACTTTGTTAAAGTTAATAGAATATATAAAGTATGGATTCCCTAAATACATCTCTGCACTACCAGAGTCTCTGAAAATATTTAATGGGATTAGTCATGAATTATCTACTTCTGATGGCTTGATATTTCGAAATGATCAAGTAGTTATTCCGAAATCATTACAAAGTGATATGTTACATAGACTACATGTATCTCACAATGGAGTATCAAGTACACTTCGTCTGGCTAGAGCTAACATTTACTGGCCAAACATGTCGGCAGACATAAAGGATTTTATTCAGAAATGTTTAATATGTGCAGCTCATTCACCAAGTTTGCAGAAATTAACTTTGGTGTGTCATGATGTTCCTCTATATCCTTTTCAATATATTTCTATGGATGTTTTCTCAGTTGGCGATCTGCGATATTTAGTATCTGTTGACCACTTCTCAGATTTTTTTGAATTAGACAGCCTAACTTCACTTACTGCCAGAGAAATTGTACAAATATGCAAAAGAAATTTCGCAAGACATGGTATTCCTCAAAGAATCTGTACGGACAATGCTACAAATTTTGTTAATGAACAATTTAGGTCTTTCACACAGGCATGGGGAATAGAACATGTTACATCTTCGCCTCATCACCCAGAGTCTAATGGCAAAGCTGAAGCAGCTGTGAAAATAGCAAAGAAATTAGTGGTTCAGAGCCTCCAAACTAAAAAAGATTTGTGGTATAGTCTACTTCACTTAAGAAATGTTCCAATTGAAATGGATAACACCAGCCCAGCACAGAAACTGTTTTCTAGGCGTACACGTACCGGTTTACCTTGCACACTACAGCACCTCAAGCCTCAAGTTATCCCTCAGGTTGCAGAGAATATTAAAAAAAGAAAAGAGAAGATAAAGAGAAATGTAGATAAGCATTGTAGACAACCAGCCCTTTTAACTATTGGCCAGAGAGTGATCACTCAGCTACATCCTGAAGTTGATAAAAAGTGGAGTTTTGGAGTTATTACCAAAGTTATTAACGATAGATCTTATATAGTCACAGTTGATGGGAAAGATTATAGAAGGAACAGGGTCCACATTAAACCTTTCGCAGGGGATCAGTGTCCTGAAAGTAAAACAACTAATGTACCAGTTACTGAGCAACCACCTCCTGACCCTCCTGTACATAGTGATGCTGCTGGATTTCATCTGTACACACCATGTCAGCTTTCGGAGCCCTATATCAATGAAAACGTTCACGAGCAGCCGTCGGAAGAGCCACCGCACAGAAGCAGAAGTGTTCGTACTAGAACTAAACCTAGTTATTTAAGTGATTATGTATGTTAAGCTTATTTTTGTAAAGAAAGGGAGATGTTCCCGAACCTAGTTTATGAACGCGATTGTAATGTCAATGTCAAGTAAGTTGTCTATTATACGTCTTGTCATGTCTCCCTCGCTTTTGTAGACCACTCTCTGTGTTTAAGAATAAACCTATATTTCTTCTATTAAAATAGTGTTTAATTATATCTATAAATAAGAAACACTACGATTAACAAAAAATGTAAGCATATTATTAACAAAATAATCGGCCAAGTATGAGTCGTATGGAGGGTCCCGTACCGTTTATAGAGAAAAATTAGGCCTAAAATTATGTTTTTGTATGGGTTGTGACTTGGTAGCCCCCTTTAATTTTTTTATACTATTATTAATTATTGAAGTAAACATACTTATAATCAAGGCCTTTGCGAAAATATCAACGTGCCTACTGGTTGCCATTATTGATACCAACCAAAAATGCCAAAAAAGTTACGTTTGTTGTATGGGATTAATAATAATTTAAATAATTAATTTAAATTAAAATATAATTTATTTATTTTGTTAAAATAAATAATAATTTATTTTGTTTTTAGTACTTGTTGTAGCTAGCGGCAACAGATATAATATATAATCTGTTAAATTGTCAGAAGTCTAGCTGGAGCGGTTCTTAATATACAGCCTAGAGAAAGACAGACGGACGGACAGATGGACAGACATCGAAGTATCAGTAATAGAGTCCCGTTTTTAGGGTTCCGTACCCAAAGGGTACAAACGGGACTCTTTTACTATGACTTGCTATTGCTAAATAAAAATATATTTGGTTATAATTATTAATTTTACATTAAAATGCTAACGTATAATGTTGGTGATTATTTACTAATTTTGGTGATTGTTTACTACTTTTGGTTTAACAATAATTTATTTGGAGTCATTTTGCATAAATAGGATAGCGAGATAATAAATCTTTGATGATCATTTTACATTAAAATGCTAGTAAGTATAATGTTGGTGATCATTTACTAATTTTGGTAATCATTTACTTATTTTGGTGATCATTTACTATTTTTGGTTTTAAGATGTTAAATTTTTGGTTATTATTTTACATTAAAATGGTGGTCTCTATTTTGGTGATCGTTTACTATTTTTGTCTGTGAAATGTTACTATTTCTGGTGATCAGTTAATTATAAGCCATTTTATAAAGCTGAAGATTAGTTTGTTTGTTTGAACGCGATTATCTGAGGAAATATAAGTTTACTGGTTCGAATTGAAAAATTCTTTTTTGTGTTGGATAGTCAGGTTCTTTTAAGAAAGGCTTCAGAGCTTAGGCTATATGACATCACGCACGCACGACCAATGGAAGCAAAATATCAGTGGAAAATGTGGAAAAACGGGAAAATGTGGATAAATTATTCATCTTTATTATTATTTACATTAAAACGCGAACAGCAGCTAGGTAATGTAATAATTTTATTAGGATACAACATCGCATTTATTGGAGGCCGATAAATAATAATGTTTCATTATCGTATTAGATCAGTTTATGTAACATGTAAATAGGCAATCGCGATTTGCAGGTGAATATTTCCAAACAAGCGTTGGGCAATAAGGTCGATGGAGCCCAAGGACCGGCACTAAATTAACAGAAAGTAATTATGAATTATTATAGGACCTTATAACATTATATGTACAGTAGTGTACCTACAGTACCTAATCAGTATAGGTTCGTGGGTTCTTATAATGAAGTTTTTAAACTTTATCATCAAACCAAGTCGTAGCTATAAAAATTGTTACAATGCGTTGCAAGGGATTTTTATTTATGATGTAACTAGAGAAATAGTGTTATATACTCTTAATAGGTATATTTATTATATTTATTATTTAAATCTCCTGGTGATTAAAGTTTTCATGATTTTTACTAAATGGCCGTTCCTAATAATGAGGGAGAGCCCTAGATCAATTTTTTTTGTGATTACTAACAAGCTAATGTTTTGTGAGTAGCTATATTTTGATAAGACATACAACATTTTTATTTTCGAAAAATCACGAAAATGGTAACTAACAGAGATAGAAAGGATTTCATACTTTGACTCGATGGTCCTAAAATATGGATTGTTTTATTCGTAGCACAAGGTTACTCTTAAATTATATAACTATTAACTTACAAATATAGGTACAAAAAAATCAGCTAATTAGGGTTCCGTTTTAGGGTCCTGTAATCAACAAAACTTGGTTGACAACGGTACCCTAAAACGGAACCCTAACCAGCTGATTTTTTGTATATTGGTAGGTTAATAGTTATATAATTTAAGAGTGACCTTGTCCTACAAAAAAAAAACAATCCATATTTTAGGACCATCAAGTCAAAGCATGAAATCCTTTCTATGTCTGTTAGCTACCACTTTCGAGATTTTTTATAAATAAAAATGTTGTTCGTCTTATCAAAATGTAGCTACTCACAAAAAATTAGCTTGTTAGTAATCACAAAAAAAATTGTTCTAGGGCTCCCTCACTAGTACTATAATAAGTAATAGTTAATAGAGCTTTAATGGTGGAACGTGTAAAGGTATATTTACGTCTCAAGATAAATAAAAAATAATTCTATTTTTAACTTGGCGGAAAATGCGACAAGTCTGCGTATGGATAAAAAATACAAAATATTTAAAAATGTTAATACGTTAGTAGGTAAACTCAATTTACGCGTGAGGACCTAATAACAAGTTAAAGCGATCTAATTTTAGAATGTTTACATTCAAATTCGATAGTAACCGTTCGAAAATTGAACGCGTACTAGTTGATAAGAAAAAAATCTGAGATTAAAAAAATGGATACTTACTGGCTGTATGACTCGAAGCTGTGATCAGCGAGGCTAATTAAATATGTCACCACCGTTATACGCGCCGGTCTGGAGTCACTCACTATAACCACTTCGCTTCAAAGACTTTGAAACCTAGAATCTGGCATGTCGGACGTTTGACAGAATTATTATTTTTAACAAAAAAAAATTTAAAACCGACTTCCAAGGTAAAAACAATAGTAATATGAACTAAAAAGTATTAAATAACTCGTACTCTTTAAAAGTGCCTTTTTCATAATTCGTCTAAATCTCAACTCTTTCTTTTAATACTTTTTAGTTTATATTACTATTGTTTTTACCTTGGAAGTCGGTTTTAATTTTTTTGCTAAAAATAATTTCACTCTTTTTAGTTATCTGCAAAATAAGGTTTTATGCGTAAATAACCGATATGAATGTTAACTATTCACATTATGTTACTGTAAACGAAATTGTTGTAAATGCTTGCAGTTATCTAAGCGATGCTGCAATTTCCAAACTTTTATCTCAGGTTCAGGAGTTCTGTTCAGTGCCTTTGGACCAAGAGACACCTTCGTATGAAACTTCTCTTATTCGTAACATAATATGTTTAACTTAGGTACTAGAAACAACATTTTAACCACTATGAGTGTTTTGATAAATTTCAAGGATCTCCCTCGATTGCTCATAGACCCCATCATTAGCTCACCACTTTCGTAATTGTGATACAAAATTAAGATTATATCCTATACAACAACACGAGAATTTTGAAAATCGGTGCACAAACAGCGAAATCATCATCAAAAACGTCTGCGTCGATGCAAAATATCACGAACAGTACCAATAATTGGGTCGTACTGTGATGACCCATGGTATAATTATGGTTGTGATGATGATGATCAATCAAATTGATATGTTGACTTATGCTTTCAGTTGTTTAAACAAACAACGCCGAAATCCCGAAAGCTGTACCTATAAGCATTTAAAATTTCTGTTCGGTACCTTCGGATCCAGGGTAGGTATAACCTGGTGCGAAGTCTTACTTTTTGGTAGCATTTACCTCGAATGCTTCAGAAAAAATTGAAATCACTATAACATCACAATTGACTCTACATCCTATGTATTGTTTCTTATATATTACTAGCGACCCGCCCCGGCGTCGCACGGGTATAAAATATATAGCCACTGAAAAAATGATTAAAATCCTGTGATCCTATGATCCTTACTATGATCCTATGATCCTTCCTATGATCGTTCACGTGGTCTACTTCTTATCTGTGCCAAATAACATTAAAATTGCTCCAGTAGTTCACGAAGTAAGCTCTTTCAAATAATTTCCCCCGTTTTTTCCACATTCTCCTATTAGTCTTAGCGTGATAAAATATAGCCTATAGCCTTCCTCGATAAATAGGCTATCTAACACTGAGAGAATCATCAAAATCCGTTGCGTAGTTTTAAAAATTAAAGGGAACAAAGGGACATGAGGGAAAAAAAGCGACTTTGTTTTATAATATTACTAGCGACCAGCCCCGGCGTCGCACGGGTATAAAATATATAGCCACCGAAAAAATTATTAAAATAGATAGCCTATGATCCTTCACGTGGTCTACTTCTTATCTGTGCCAAATAACATAAAAATTGCTCCAGTAGTTCGCGAGATAAGCCCTTTCAAATAGTTTCCCCCGTTTTTTCCAAATTCTCCTATTAGTCTTAGCGTGATAAAATATTGCCTATAGACTTCCTCAATAAATGGGCTATCTAACACTGAAAGAATTTTTCAAATCGGACCAGTAGTTCCTGAGATTAGCGCGTTCAAGTTAGCCCTTAAAAATAATTTTCCCCGTTTTTTCCCCATTTTCCTCTATTTCTTCGCTCCTATTAGTCTTAGTAATATAGCTTATAACCTTCCTCGATAAATGGGCTATCTAACACTGAAAGAATCATCAAAATCCGTTGCGTAATTTTAAAGATTAAAGACAAAGGGACATGAGGGAAAAAACGACTTTATTTTATAATAAGTATAGATAGAAGATGTATAGATAGGTACTCCACAGGTAAGTACCTATACTTTACAATTAATTCCCTTCAAAATAATTGCTACACCATAATTATTTTTGTAAACTCCATTATCCAATATGAAATAATATTTTATTGCATATTTCACTCAACCTCATTTTCATTTATGTGATTTTTGAACTCGATAAATACGGGTTTGATTCACTTTGGACGACTGATTCGTTCGGGCACTTATAAATATGTTATCGATAATTATTAATATCAGACATGTTTTACAATATCTATTAAACTGTCATATCCAAGTATATTTTAAGTTACATGAATATATACATGAACCAATGTAGTCTGAAATAAATACAGGAATCTATGTATGAAGCATATATACGGCGCGAATCTTAAGGGTCCGTATACGAAATTTGCCGATTTCACTGATTTTACAGACGTGATTTAACAGTTAAAATACAGTATTTCTATAAGTTTTAATGCACAACATGTAAGATCATTTCAATTATAATCTAATGTTGGAGCTAGATTTTTTATTTTGTTAAGTATCTTTAAATAATCCAACTCAAACCCGCGACAGTTTTGTGATTTTTGCTGTAAAAGGTTTAGAATATCACCTGTTTATGGATTGTATTGACGTCTTAACGGTATGAAAAAAATACAATGTACTGTTGAGAAAGTCGTCTATAAAATGTTGGAATTACTTTTTACCACTTTAATATGAAATAGTTGAGTAAAAAAATATGTAACTCGGCAAAATTTTAGAGAAAATGGGCAAAGAATTGCTGTTAATTTCGGCAACTTGGAGCTGTAATTCATAAAAAGAAAACGACAGAAATAATCTATAGATAAAATTCTATCCAATTCGAGAAAAAAGAAAAAAAAAACAAATTGTGCCAAAAAACACGATTCAAAATAACCTAAATCTCACATTAAATTACTCGCTGCAAGCTCGAGTCGGCTTTCCGCGCTTAAATATATTTTAAATCTAATAATTAATATATATTTTTTTAAGTCTAATAAGGGAAAAAAACCTAATAATATTTCTGTAGCGAACCTTTGCAATTTCGGCAAAATCGTCAAAATTTCGTATACGGACTCTTAAGCCGTCTTCAAAATAAACACTGTTCCGCACAATACGTTAATTATATATTTCAATATTATTGTTGGAATTTTCCGATGATAGCTCTAACGAATTATCTGATGTGACGACGCCCTTACGGTGAAAGTAGATTGTTATTGAGGTGCGTACGCGCATGTAGCGTACGGCCTGCGCCACGTGACTGTCAAATATTTTCATAACCATTTGCATATTATCCTCCTGCAGCCGATAGGTGTATTTGTATTCGAACCCGCGCCCACACTGTCTTACTAAAATTGTGTTATTATATCAGTGACATTTACTTATCAAGGACAGAGGAAATAAAAAAATCCAAATTCCAATACACCAAATACCTACAGCCTGCTTCGTAACTGAAAAGTTTGAAATCTTTTGTTAGTAATGAAATAAGTGAAATAACTACATTAGCTTACTACCTGCCGCCAGTCGGTCTTGTATCTACTATCTACGGACTCTTCATGTCTTATCATATTTTGTCAATACATACTCAATACATTACAACTTCCACTTGTAATGTCATTGGTCAAAGTGAACTTTCTTTTATACTAAAAGTGTACAAGCAAAATGTTATTTCTATTAAATTAAAGAAAAAATGTGACGTTATCAGCGTGAAGGGACCTTATTGTCGGCATTGAGTTATTAGTATCTCCATAATCTACATTTAATAGGCTATCGAACCATTTAAATAACATGCGTGTAGGTCTGGAAAATATTTTTTAAAAAAATGTTTAAGCTCGAAAGTCGTAAAAGGTGATATTGAGAAAATCGCATTCATACTTTGACATCCTAAAAAAGTATGTTATTGTAGGAAGTTACATAGATATCATGTTTTTGAGAAGTACGTTATATGGTCTTTTAGAATTTAACTTCAATTATATAATTTTATAACTCTATTCCTGTTGTTTACCACGCCAAAGTGCGTGATGTAATGAAAATGCCCAAGATGGTTTTCACTAAATATTTCACTTATAGTATATTTTCTATTGGATTTTATAAAAGAATAATATAAAACGGATCAGTTTTTACTAAATAGAGAGTCTTCGATATTAAACAACATTGTTTATTGTATTTAAAAAAATGTTGAACAAATAAACATTGTGCGTCTACTAATCTTATTAATCAGTCAAAATCAACAAAAATATATATTTACTACACTTAAACATAGTCAAATGAGATCAAATATATAAACTTCTATTTAAAAAGTAACTTTTTTCTGTCTTAAAATTCAAGGTAAAGTTTAGTAAAAAGCTGGTACAAATACTTAAGTAACACTTTTCAAAAGGGACCTTATTATCGGTGATTAAAAGTTTAGTAATATCACATAAAAATAAATATACATTTTTATTAACATTGAAGTTCTTATTTTTTAAATAACTTTAATTATCCTTTAGTAACAAGACGTGTACCAAAAACATGTAATTTCTCATAGTTACCATAGAAGTATTCATAAATATTAAAAGGGACCTTAATGTCAGTCGTTACATTTTTGGTAAGCAAAAAAGTTAAAAGAAGATACAAAAATACTATTAATTTCGTAGAAGTGTGGGTAACATTATTTTTTATTTTTATTTTATTTTTTATTTTATTTAAATATTTATTTAATTATATTTTTCATTATTTAATTATATTTCTGAGATTTCTTTATAAAAATAAAGGAACCTCAGAGTTGGTACGACTCTGTCAAGATTTCAATACTTTTTAGGGTTCCGTAGTCAACAAGGAACCCTTATTAGAGATAAACAAGCAGCTCCATCGAGATTCGAGACTTGGCTAGTTTTTTTACATAATGTTTTTGGTGAGATTTCACTTCTTTCTATAGAAACGTGGGCATATTGATTTTTTAAGCTGGGCCGTAAGTAGGGAATGCAAATCTCGCGAGATTGGAACTCAAGCGAGATCCCGCGAGTTTATGAATACAATACCGCCAAGATTTCGCCAATTTCGAGATCTTGCGAGATTAACAGTTTGGTGGGTTTTTTGCAAATAATCACAATATTTGAATAAATTACGACAAAAAGTAATAAATATTATAAGTATTATAAGATTAACATTAATTTTCACGAATTTTTCGATAGAATTTTATGCATCAAACATTGTTTGACGTATCTGTATAATTTTTAAGTATAATTTTTAAGTAGTACTTTGAAATACGTATAGCTACTATCTATCAATTAATAACAAATGAAAGAAGCAACCAGTCTTCTCTTCTAATTTGCGCTTTTATAATTTGCACGTGGACGTGGCGGTAATATCGTGGAAGTCCGCGGTAAAACGATAACATAGGGAAGTTAGGAAGTAA
Source organism: Lysandra bellargus (assembly GCA_905333045.1). NCBI lineage: Eukaryota > Metazoa > Arthropoda > Insecta > Lepidoptera > Lycaenidae > Lysandra > Lysandra bellargus. The sequence goes on from HG995326.1 coordinate 9,674,931, forward strand.
AATGTATGGAAATATTATATGAAGACGCTTTTAAATTTCCGTCGACAATAACTTTTTAACGTGCACGTTAGAGGACATCACGACGTCTACACTTCAAAAGGGCATTTAACGTACCCAACGTTTTATCGTGGAAGACGGCGTCCACGATAACGTGACGTTCAGAATTAGAAAAACGCACATTATCAAACACAAACCTTTTAGTAATAAAACAGTTCTTTTATAACTAACAAAACAACGAAAAGTCAAAATTCAGGACCTAGTTGAAAATCACAGTGCACAGTTGCTTAGGCCAGCTCCTCTTTGTTTTTACTGCGTGATCGCAACTCCGTCCGTGTCAGTCCGCGCTTCGAATAAGACATTTTTATGCTCAAGTTCAATCTCGTCAAACTCGCAAGATCTCGCCTTTTTTTCGTCCGAGATCAATCTCGCTAAAAAAGGCCAAGATCTCGCGAGAACGAGATTGCATTCCCTAGCCGTAAGTAGTGGGTTTCATCACATCGCTCGTGTAGGATTGCGCGCTCGTGTGAACGTCACCATCAGCATCACACGTGTTACATACGCCTCCGTGGTCTAGTGGTTTAGTGCGTGGCTCTTGACTCTTGGGTCGTGAGTTCGATTCCCGCGTTGGAAACGTATTATTTCCAAGTTTGGTTAGGACAAAGCAGGTTGATCGCCTTTGATCAGGATTAAATTGAAATTAAATTTTAAGGGGGGCTCCCATACAAAAAACCTAATTTCGAGTCCGACTCGCACTTGGCAAATTTTTATGGTTTTCACTATAAATGGCCAATAAACCCTAAACTCTGTGCTAAATTTCAGCTCTCTGAGTTTATGGGAAGTACTAGTTTCTATTTTGATGATCTTGAGTGAGTGAGTGTCATAAGTGAGAAACTTTGCTTTAGCTTAACTTCGGAACTTAATGACCTCTAGATGTTCTCAAATAGGGGCCTAAAATGCGGTGAAATGGTTCCTGTAAATGATGGTACGGCAGTGTTTGCTTCGCGCTCTACTTGGCGGGGGCACTGCCGTGCCCCCAGAATCCAGATATTTTAATCAATGTTACTGATTTTCAGCTTGGTGCAAATTACTAGTAGTATAACAGTAGATACCGTGCCGAAAGAAAGCCGCAATCGACTCTCGATTGCAGCACCGACAATAAGGTCCCTTTTTTATTAAACTTTAAGATATATTTTAAACTATAAAAAATCGTTTTTAAAACCTGTGTCTTTGTCGTATCACAATTTAGAGTCCGTTTATTAATATGGAGCAAAAAAAGAAAAAATGATTTTTTTCGACACTTTACTTTAAATGCGATTATCTCGGAAACTAGAACCCTCCATAAGGTCCCTTTTCCCAGATAACGTCACAAATATAATAATAATCTGAGTCTCGCGTGATCAATTTTACTTTTAAATGTTGCTGTTGAAATTAAGGTTCTAGATTAAAATATCAATCAATTTAATTTGTCGCTTATTTCATAGCTTTTATTTCAAATCTTTTGAAATAAGCCTAGGATGGTAATAAATTTTACAATAATATAAGCTAAAAGCATTGTTTATAACAATAAATGTAAACAGTACAATTAAATTATATAAGTTTAATAATGTAATTACAATTGATTGCTGCGGTAACGACTCTACGACCGAGCGACTATTAAAAAGATTGAACGCGCACTCAACGCAAGAAACCCTGCTCTAGATGGCTAGACTATTTATAGTACCTACCCACAACTTTCCTTAAACAGTCGTAAACTCGGCGTGCATATTAAACGGGTCCAGACACGAGATTCTACTGAAAGGACGAGGAAACTGAAACATAAAAGCACCGGCGTCCAAAGGAGTATTTATTTATTGAAAAGTAATAAAGGAAAACCTGTTTAATTTGTGCATACTTGAAATATTTTGAGAGAATGCCGCGGTCGATGGCCGCGCGCCTCTCCCTGCGTCTCGGCACGTTGTTATGCGATTGACACCTTATTATGCATTGCGGGCTTCCAGCTGATAGTCGATACTACCTTATCAGCGTCAGCATGTTTAATATTTTGGTATTACATAATATGCCTATGTACTACAATGTTCATGTTGGATGAACTTGGGTGACAAAGACGTGTTCTTAAAAGTCGGTTTTAAACTACTGACGATGATTCTATGTTTTATGTATTTGCACTACAGATACTTCTACAACTCCCAATATTGTGCATTTCTATTTAGGAAATCTATATTCTCATCTGTTGTCATATTGATATTTAAATATCTAAACAATTAATAACAAATTACAACCTTATTACACCAAAACGATTACCATGAAAATGAAAATTCAGTTCTAATTTTTATATGGATGACGTTCGCCTACTCTGATTCATGCGGAGCTTTTTGTCTGGAGAGAATGCGAGTCGTCAGACTTTGGTCTGGTCCGCGAGCCGCACGCGGGGGGCCGCTCCTCGCCCTTTTGTTTTTGTTCCCGGCCAAGAATGCAAAACAATTATAATTCCCTCGGGGATACGGTGCCTCTCTCCTCGAAATCGAATCTACGCATCGGAGGAGCTCTCGGACGATTCGATAGGGAAGCTAATAGGTTCACTCTCTCTCGACTGATGTGAAATCGAATAAAAGCTTTCGAGTGTCAATTCGAGAGGGAAAAACGGTGGAGCGAGGCGGTCAAACTATCAGAGGCACCGACCCCGGCCGATCCATTTACGTTAATTACGCCGAGATGGGGATAAATCGGCGTCCAGCCGTCCACGGCCGAGTTATACGAGCGAGCCGACTATAAAATAAATTATACCCACTTCGTTCGCTCTACTCAGTTTTTTGTTGGCGTTCACGAGCGAAAAAAAAAACAAAAGCGATTCTCCGAGAGGACGAAATACGAGGCAAAGACAAAGCTTAAATTTATCTACTGATAATATAGACGTAGGGCGGCGGGCGGCGGGCGGCGGTCGCAGCAGACGCGCGGTTGCCGGGTGGCCGGCCAAATTATACAGGCGGGCATTCCGCCGCGCCGGCAAAAACATGATATATCGCCGCCTGCGCCTGCGCCCCCGCCGCACCCCGTCTCACCCCGCAAAGACTGACCGAATATTTCAAATTCGGGGACCTGCCACAATCTAAATGGAATTCACTTTAAAATTATCTTCAGAATTCCTCGCAGACGACTCTATAACGTTTTGTGTCAAAATTCAAACTCTTGTTCGGCGAAATATCTAAATAAATGAGTCGCATTCGTAGGCGATGAAATCTTTAAGGCCATCCCCCGAGCAAACGACCTTGACCATACATTTGCGGCGCGGCGTCGCTGAGATCGCACCAAAACACATTTTTTTTTACTTATCTTAGTTCAAAATTGACCTAAAAAAATTTAAAACGTGGAATATGTAGTTTATGATATTGTCGATCTATTGGCGTGTGTTTCAAATAACAGTAATTTGTAAATACTAAGGAGATGCTGAATGTATGCTTGAATTTTAATAAATCGGTTTTACTTTTCAAGCTGATATCATTAGTTTAATAAACAGAAATAGAAAATTTAAAACGTGGAAAGGAATGCTGATATGCTGAAGATTATTGCTGTATTTTTATTATAACTTTGTAGCTTTCAAATTATATGTTTATAAGGCTCTAAATAACTAAGGCTCTAAATACGGTAAATTACGGAATCTCCGTAGGGAACGACGCCCTTAACATACTGTCCTTTTTTTAAGTCACTTCCAAAAAGGAGGAGGTTATAATATTATGTTCGGCTTTGGATATATATATTTTTAATTTCACATTTTCTTAAAGTTACGGTCTAGGTACGGATCGTTGAACAACTTAACTAAGTTTGTTTATGTTGTAAGCGAGCAGGAATATTATTTAATTTTATTTTCAAATTATTGTAATATTATGTAGACATTCCGCTATGAAAATTTAGGAGCAAATAACGGCAATGTTAATTTCGAGAAACCACAAACATAATGCTCATAATATTTTATTTGCCAGTTAAAATCTAATTACCATAATAAGATTACACATTGTTTACATTGAGCACATAACTGAAAATATGTGAATTTTCTTTAATGTTTGGCATGTTTAATTACTTATAAGCCAATTATAAACTTTCTTTTGCTTACTATCATTATCAAATTGTATGTCATGAAATGAGCTGGCTTATACTTCCGAAATATTTAAACGCAGATTGTGGTTTAGTCTGAATGTAAAAGTCCATTCTTAATATTATTTTGTGACCTTGTCTCGAGGTTAAATAGGTTACGGTCAAGTTGAATGATTATTATGTCTACGGTCCTGAAAGAGACGTCATATTATAATTTGTTTGCTACAATAATTAGTTATACTTAACATACTTACAAAAGAGTTTTTTTGGCGCTCCTAGAATCGAAATTACGTGGATATATGGAGCTCAGTCTTAAAAGAATCTGAGGAATGTAGATTTAAGGTCTATACAACTTAACCCCTTAGATTACTCGGTCAGACTTTGCGCGTGTTCAGACCAAACTGACTATACGCCGCCGAATGTGAGCAGGCTCACTGTGAGCCCCAGTGTGAACGTGAAAATCATACAAAATATTATACGGTATCGAATGTCCGCGCCTACGCCTAGCGTAATGGCGTATTGTCGGTTAGGTGTGAACTAAAAAGTGAATATGTATGCAGTATGGAAATACAATAACCTGCGTAACGTTCGCTCGCATTCGGCGGTTCATAGTCGGTTTGGTGTGAACACGGCCAAAGGCCTAAAGGTCGTTTTAAAAACCTAATATACCAATTACCGATTCAACCACTTTTTAATAATTTATTGGCTAAAGTGGATTTCTTTGATTATTTTTATAGGTTTAAGCAAGTATTATAGATTAGAGTATTATAGATAGTGGTATGAAATTCGCCTCTCACGATCATAGAGCTAGGGATGTGGCCATAGTATTGGATTGCAGTAAGCGGGCATTAGCATATTATCAAGTACAGCCAGTTCCCACAAAATGACAGTGGGATCCCTCGAAGGTTGAGAAGATGAAAGTATTACCTCGTTTCAAGAATGTTGCTCCAGTAAAATATGCCACGAAGATTGGTTTAATACCTACTTCATCATATCTATGTAGGATCTATAACTTCATGACATTATAAGTTTCTTTATACAAGATGTTAAAGGTTGTCTGGCAGAAACTGCTGTTAGCAGTAAGACCGCCTATTTGTACATAATTTTCCTCTATTGTGTTTATTAAGTTTAAGTTTAGTTTTAAGTTGTACAAATAAAGTATTTTCTATTCTATTCTATGTTATATATCAATAAATGATAATAATTTAGGGTGTGTCAAAGTAGCATCGCTGAAAGAGCTTTTTTTTAACTTTTGTATGGGAAAATTCTTGATCTTGATCGATCACGATCTTGATTGGCGTACTCAAGTGGCTCATGCTAGTAAAAGTGTTACTTATTGCCTGCAATTTCTCTAACGCATGAAATATTTCTTGCCATCAATTACAAAAATATTACTAGTACAAAGTCTTATACTCCCAGTACTGGATTATTGTGACACCTGTTACTTTGACCTTAACGCAGATCTCCTCAACAAACTCGACCGGCTTCTCAATAATTCCATTAGATTTATTTTTGGCCTCCGTAAGTACGACCACATCTCCCCTTTCCGTTCCAAGTTGCAGTGGCTGCCGATACGAGAACGACGATCGCTGCGGGCGTTGTGTACTCTCTTTTCCCTGCTCCATTCTCCCTCTGCACCTGACTATCTGGCCGCCCATTTTAAATTGAGATGTAGTAATCACGACAAAAATCTCCGGTCCACAAATAACATGCTCCTTCTTTGTCCACCCCATAAAACATCACTCGTCCATTCCTCCTTCCATATCCAAGCTATCCGCCTCTAGAATGCACTGCCAGTGGAAGTGAGATTGGCTAAATCAAAAAAAGTATTTAAGCGCAGAGTTCATGAGTTATTGTTAAATCCTCAGGCAGACTAGAACAGAATAAATGAAGTTGCTTTTAATTATTATTAGTATATATTATATAATACTAGACGTTCCGCGCGGCTTCGCTCGCGTAAATTAGATATTTCACAGACAAATTAGTCCACAAAAAATAACCTATGACCCTTTACGTGGTCTACTTCTTATCTTTGCCAAATAACAGAAAAATTGCTCCAGTAGTTCGTGAGATAAGCCCTTTCAAATAATTTCCCCCGTTTTTTCCACATTTTCCTCTATTTCTTCGTTCCTATTACTTTTAGCATGATAAAATATAGCCTATAGCCTTCCTCGATAAATGAGCTATCTAACACTGAAAGAATTTTTCAAAACGGACCAGTAGTTCCTGAGATAAGCGCGTTGAAATAAGCCCTTTCAGATAATTTCCCCCGTTTTTCCACATTTTCCTCTGTTTCTTTGCTCCTATTAGTCTTAGCGTGATAAAATATAGCCTATAGCCTTCCTCAATAAATGGGCTATCTAACACTGAAAGAATTTTTCAAATCGGACCAATAGTTCCTGAGATTAGCGCGTTCAAACAAACAAACAAACAAACAAACTCTTCCCAATTATAATATTAGTATAGATGTAATAGGATATTTATTATTTGTATAAATATATATTTTATTCTATAATAGTCAATTTAAAATATAGTATCCTTATAGCATGTAATAGTAAGTATGTATTTATTACTGTTGATAAAACGTGGATAAAACTGTACTTTGCATCTACCTCATCTTGTCTCAACATCACCCAAAGGTTGGCTGGAAGAAAATGCCTAAAGGCATTAAGTCCGCCTCTGTACCTTTATGTGTGCAAAAAGTATAATAAAAAATAATCATGACGCTCGGGCGCTTGCGCAACAAATCCTAAAAAGCTCTGTCAATGCTCCTACTTTCACAGTGAACTCTATAATATAAAGGTCACATACAAACCCTTTAAGTATAATCAGTTTGTTTTGTTACATCTTGTACATTTTTTTCTGGGATTTGAAGACTAAAGATGATGATAACATTTTAATTACCTTGCAAATGCTTATAGCTATTGTTCTTTAAAAACGTTTTCCTGACATTCACATTTAATCATTAAAACAGTAGTTTTTGTATGATGCAATGTAAGAAGGTGTCAACTGGATTCTATAGTTAAATGTTAATGCAATAATTATAACATTTATAACATAGCAATAACATTCTTTTGAGGTGTTAGTTTGATGTTAAATGCTATTTGCATATTAGAAAAAAATTATAGGTACTGTTGGCATAGAGAATGTAGTGTTATATTATTATACAGGCTGTATAATAAAACAAAGTCGGGTGTATATAATAGGAGACGCCTGTGTAGAGTTCACTGTGAAAGGGGCAGAGCTGAAAGAGTAACTCTTTTTAAAGTTTTGTATGGGTAAATTCATGAGGCTGGGGCGCTTGCCCATATAAATAAAAAAAATGCTCTTTCAGCGCTGCTACTTTCACAGTGAACTCTATAGTAGGGAAACACACACACCTTAAAGTATTATCACTTTGATACTTATTCGGGACTGAACGTGACTTATATTCTAGTAGTAATGCTACTACATACTTTTTTCTCGACGTTTTATCACTTTGCTTTGTTACACCATGTAGAAGTGCATCATAATAATTATCTAGTAATGCATGACGATAAAAAAAGTCTCAAATATATATTACATTTTTTATTGTATCATTATCATTTTTGTAATAAAATAGTTTTAACACGAATACATATTATATACAATTTGATTATGTACAAGGACCGCCGCTATATGTACACCGGGTCCGGCACTATCACTGAGTCCGCACGAGGCCGGACGCCGTCGTCATCGGCATCCGCACCCCACCACCATCATGTCCTGGTAGTTCTTTAGCACTACATTGTTCTTCTCGTCCATATATAACATCGATATGGAGGAGAGCTGCGTCGGCACGCAGCACGCCTTGGGCACCGCGGCGGGGTTCACCGAGTTCACTAGAGTCTGCACTATCGCGTGGTTGGTGCCGTTGAGGTGGTCCGCCAGCGGGAAGGGGCAGTCGCCCTGGCAGTAGTAGGCGTCGTAGCCGTGCGGCGCCACGATCCAGTCGCTCCAGCCCACGTCCGCGAAGTCCACGAACAACGGCCGGCGCTGGCACATCTCGCGCGCCTCCTTGCGCCGGTGGTGCGCCCGCGCCCGCTTGTGCGGCGCCGCCCGTTTGCTGCGCACCAGCCGCGTCTCGCCCCGCTCCCGCGCCTCCCGCGCCCGCGAATCCTCCGTGTACAGCATCAGCAGCGGCTGCAGCGCCTGCCACTCCTCGTGCTCGTCGGTGGCCCGTCTCCGCACCCTCACGTGGGGGAACAGGGCGTCCGTGCCGTTCGCGCTCTCCTCTAGGACGCGCACCAGCAGGCCGTGGTTGTCGCGGGGCTCCCGGAGCCACCGCCTCGCGGCGCCCGAAGCGTCCGCTCGCACCGTGCCCTCGGCCGGCCGGAGGGGCACGGAGTCGATTAGTCTCAGTATAGGTTCACTTTTACCCCGTCTACCGGGTCGCACTACGTCGTACAAGAGCAGTCTCTGTTTGCCGGTGGGGCCCACCGCGCGCTGGAACGTGACGTCCGCGCCCCGGACGACCTCGTCGGCGGGCACGCCGCTCACGTTGAAGAACAGGCGGAAGCGGTGCTCGCCGGGGAAGCGGTCGTCGAGGTGCGTGGGCGTGTGGTAGAAGGAGCGGGCGGTGTTGGCGGCGGCGGCGGGCAGCGCGCTGCGGTCGTACAGCAGGCGCATAGCGCGCGGCACGAGCGCGGGCGCGCGGCGCGGCGGCGGCCGGCGCGGCAGCCCCAGCAGCGACAGCAGCTGCCGCTCGGCGGCGGCGCGCGTGCTCTCGTCCAGGCCCGCGCATGCGCACAGCGCCACCAACGCGCACACCACTGCGCACGCGCACGCCCCACGCATAATTCTCCTCGACCCACCTGCAACCAAAAGAAAACTCCCGTTACTAATGTTCATCTTTAGCTTATTCTCGCTTTTCAGTCAGTAAAACTTATGACTTCTGGCAAAATTATAGGTAAGAAGTCCGGTTAATAAGTCTCACGGCCGCGCTTAAAGACACTTAATTATATTAACTTTAATTCAATGAAGAATTGAGGATTATTAAATCGAGCTATTAAAGTAACACAACGGTGTAAATTTATGTTTAATAAAGGTATTTTTTTAAATTAAGTAAAGCATTTAGCAAAGCATTAAGGAAAAATTTGATTAATTAATAAAAAAAATAATTAAATAAACTTTAGCTTTTTAAAAAGCATTTAACTAGGTCGATTACTGGGTAAGTCATAAATTGTTTTTATAATATGTATTTTTTCAAGTTTAATTACGATATTAATACTTTTAGTAATAAATATTAATATTTTGCAATTACAAATTAAAAGTTCTTGACTACCAAATTACGACCGTTGCAATAATCATAAATTTTGTTAAACTTTCGTTTTTACATTACAGTAATAACGGATTGTAAAGTTTCACTAATTAAGTACATTTTATTCTTTAAATTTTATACCATAGTCATTATGCATAATATTGCTGGGCAGAAATCGGTGGGTGATTAAAGACGTCTTCACAATAATAAAAAAATAATATACTTATTACTTACGATGAATTTTCATGTACAGATATTGAACTACTTGGAATCTGTAATTTATTAATTTGTCTGATAATCTTCTCTGATATTTATACTGTATGTTAAGTGCAAGCTACTCATATTTTAAAACCTACAAAGGTTTATTCATGTAAGGAAACATTTTTGACATCGGTATTATTTTGTTTCTCAGCGAGGTGACATAGTGATTTCGCTACATCGACTAAGAACAGAATCAAATAAACAAAATGATCTTCAAAAGGTACGAATCTATGGAAATACTTAATCTCTTAGAATTTTATATCGTCTCACTTCACGTAGAGATTCGTCGTATAAGCGAAGTTCGAGAGAATATCGTCCGCATTAGCTGTAAGCGGACAGAGGCGGCATTGTGCGCGGCCGACAGCCGCTTATCTATGTATTTCTAATAAATGCACCGTCACATTGTAATGCGACTATTAAGGCGAGCTGCATGTTAAATAGCTTCGAACAAACATGGCTTGAAGCTTTATTATATCTTAATTAAGTGATTATTGCAAGTGCTGACGTAGGGTTCAGTAGTATTATTATCAGCAAGATTAATGTTGAAGATAAATGTTTTATTGAGGTAACAACTGAAAATTTGTTTGAAGAGAGAAGATTCTATAGACATTACACCATTACAAGCTCTAAGCGCACCCTACTCAATAGAAATTTATCAATGAAAGTTAAATAGACAAATATTAATATAATTATATTAATATTAGCCTAAAATATCAAAAATATTCGCTCTACCTTACCTAGACCTAGCTCTGTAGAGTTTTTTATATTTTGTAAAATTACACATGTACTGGTATCATGTATATGACACGTATATGACTACATTAGAATTAAGATAAGTAGAACAAGTGCGAGTCGGACTCGCGCACGAAGGGTTCCGTACCGTTATAGAGCAAAAATAGTCCAAAAATTGTGTATGGGAGCCCCCCTTATTTTTTTATTTTACTTAAATATTATTATTAATTATTAAATTACAATATAATTTAAGGCCTTCGTGAAAGTTTCAAGTGCCTACCTCTTATCATCATTGATAACGAGCAAAAAAGGCCAAAAAAATCACGTTTGTTGTATGGGAGCCCCCCTTAAATATTAATTTTATTTTTATTTTAGTATTTGTTGTTAAATTATAACGGCACCGGAAATACACAATCTGTGAAAATTTCACAACTCTAGCTATAGCGGTTCTTGAGATACAGCCTGGAGACAGACAGACGGACAGACAGACATCAAAGTCTCATGAATAGGGTCCCGTTTTTACCCTTTGGGGTTCCGTAACCCTAAAAATGTAGTCCAATAACATCAGCCCCTTAGTCAAATAACATCAGCAATTTTCATTTCAATTCTACAGACACAAGCATGTAAATGTTATTAAGATCTTTACAATTTGATTGTAATGCAATTAATTGTAATTCAATGATACGTTTATCATTGACATTAAAAAGTTGGTATCAATGTTATCGAGGGATTTTCTCAGAAATGATTGTTTACGTTCTATTTACATAACGTACTGAACTTTACAATCAGACCGCACAACACATTGTCGACAATTTGGGTCAACGGTGTGACGTAAGGACAACTTACAAATATATAATAATAATAAATCTAATAAAGCCAAGACTGAAAAATGTATCAGAAGAGATAAAATATGTTTCATTAATAATTCAAGACGTGAGTGGAAGAATAAGGTAAGTAACATGAAAAAGCTTCCCGTTTTTTTGCTTAAATGAAGGCATTAGGGACGAAAAAAATATTTGAAATAGAAAAACTATGAAGTATATGTGTAGCCAGATATATTAGCTAGGATATGAAGACAAGTTACAAGTTTTATTAAAATAATTAGGGAAAATATGAGGTATTGCCCGTATGTTACGAAATGTTACTTGTTCGATTCTCTCACTCACGTCTTCAATTATTATTTATTCACCCAATTAATTGCGATATTATAACAATTGGTATAAAACCACATTATCCTACTAAATAGTACTTTAAGTAGACTTCTAGTTGTAAGTAAAAAAGTTATGGTATTACAATTTACAACATTTAACACATCTGAAACTATCAAACCTTTATTTTTATGTAATTTCATTTTAAAATTAGATTTTGTATCTAAATGTAAAGTTATATTACTTAAATGTTGTATAACACGAGTGAGTAATTGTTTATAATGCTAAAACATGTTTATAGTTTAAACAAATGGGAAAATTATGATAATTTATTTACAGCACAGAATTTAAATGTTACAAGAAAGAAAACACTTTGTAGCGGTAAAAAACTTGGTACCTACTCACATTAGCTCTATAGATTTTCTTATTAGATAAGAAAATGTTGGTTTAAGCCCTACTAATTTATCACTAAAATAGAATAGATTTTATATTTATTTATTTTAGGAATACTAAAAGTTCAAAACTTTCAAATTACACTAGAGACCGAAATTTATAAAACATATAATAAGGTAGCCGAAGTATTAATATTCATCTTTATTAATATTGTAATTTATGTAAAATTATAATATTATAACGCGGTGTCGCCGGTAAAGCATTTTAATTAAATTTGTATTTAGGGTAAGCCAGCGCTTTCCATTAGAGTGAAGTAAAAGACATCAACGAGACGTATTTAAATACGGGCCACTTTTTAATCAACTTATATTTTTAAACCGATACACGTCGAACGGGTGCCGTGGTTGTAATCCTGTATTATATGTTCCGTGTCAGTGGAATTTTTATTTAGTATGTTTCGACACAAGTTTTATCGTCGACTTTAGCTGGCGTGCTCGTGGACCGCCCGCTCGAAGCCGATCTATCGAGGTTCGGTCGGCCGAGGCTCCGCGCGCAAGAGATAAGGCGGTCGCCACGAGTTCCGTATTAGTTTTATGTTTTGATCAATAACCGAGCCGATATGCCGGCCGTATTTCTAAAAAATGCGGTCAAACCGGCGCAGGCGCTCGCCTCTCTCACTCACCCGAAATTTTAATGCATCCAACGTCGATACACACAAATATATTTGCAATCCGTTCTAGACAGGTTCAACGCTTCGGGAACAGATGGATTCGCACTCGTTCACGATAGAATTGGCACATAACAGCGGCGGCCGGTAACATCACTGGCGCGTGTGCGAGCGCGGGAGCGCGCGACGTGTGCGGGGTCGGTGCGCGCGCGCATGCCGTGCGTGCTGCGTGCTGCTCGCGGTCGGAGTGCGCGCCGCTCCAGACGCGCCGGCGTCGGCACCACCCGCCGCCCCGCCCACTCCCCGCCCGCCCCCGCTCCCGCCCTACCAGCCCTACCCGCCCTACCCGCCCCACCTACCCCTCCGATCTACCCCTCACGACAATTATGTAACTTACATATTAACCCTTATCAATCGTATTTCGTAGCTGCAACGATTAGTACGCCATTTGGTAATTAAACTCTTATCAATTTAACTTATTTCATGTTGGTATGCTTCTAAGCATTATCTGAATCTTGTTATTCTAAATGGTTGTTATTATTTTAATTAGATTATTGTAGAGTCATGTATCTTTTACTTATTATTCTATAATTTATATACTATATAGGTACTATTCTACTTATTACTATGTAAGCTATTATATAGAACTCTATATCTAATTGTTGCGACGTGAATGTAGCCTTTTATATTATAAAGTAAAGCCTGTTGAAGCAAGTACATATACTAAAACTTTTTTTTATAAAAATAATTCAAACCACCGTGCACCGTTGGCTTTATATTTTTATAATAGTGAAGTAAATTGTTATATCATAAGGAAATATAGAGTCAGTTAATTGCCGCTAACGACAAGCTTATCAGAGCCTACTTAATTAAATCATGATTAACATTTTATGAATGAATATAATCAGCTATTAACATTAATAAGAAGACATTTAGATATTCGCAAGGGCAAAGGTAGAAAGGAAGATAAATTATTATAACATATATATTCAGGAAATATATTTTAAAGAACTGAAGATAATATAACGTTAATATTAAAATTAAACAACAGGTAAGTAATCAATTTCGTAACGACAATTACTAACTATAATGATTGTTAATTTGTAGAGATAGTAGAGCTTCCATTCTGACTTGTTTGAAATTGATATTTGATACGATTAAATATGTAGAGTTGGATATTGAGTGAGAACCTATCTCTCTACATATTTATTTAAAAGAAAAATACTTAAAATCTACCACTACTTTTCAATTAATTTACTTTATAGATTATGGAACTAAAACATTATTCTACTCATTTTCTTTGAACCACCATTATTTTTAAATTAAAAAAAAAATATTGAGTTTTATAGCGTAATGCTACGTGGCGTAATGTGAGAATTTTTGTCACTCAAAATGAAATGAATCATAGGTTTAGACTTGTGTTAGGTACGTAGCGGGCTGCTACGGACTCTTTAGGTCTCTACATTTTAAATTTCAAGTTTAATTAATATTCATTTGCAAATTATAATTCCATAGATCCTATAGTTTATAAAACAAAACCTACTGACAGGATTAGATCACATTTTTCACTACACGTATCTACTCAAAAGTTGTACTTACATAACGATTTCAACTACTCACCAATTTAAAGTTTCCTTATCAAATTCTCAACGACACAATCACTTAATTTATAACACATTGGAACACGTAGAGCTCACTCTTGACGCACTCGGAACCGCTCGGGGCAATAGAGTTAATTATACACATCCTAGACGCGGTGTCCCGAGAGGAGTGGGGGCAGGGTGTCCACACTCGCAATTTACGGTTTTCCTCGAACCCACAGCAGCAGGGAGAGTGCTAACTTTATTTGTAACAGCACAAGTGGGGTGTTTTTGACACTTACTGTATACTTATACTTCCCTATCCCCACTTTTTTCTTTCTTATTCACTTTTTTTCTTATACACCTAGACGATTATGGAGTTGTGTGTAGTAGCAATGCAGTTATAAAAATGGATTTGCCACTTCTTCGACACTGGCATAAAAAGTCTTCATCCCCTCTACTTATATTTTTTATCAATAGAAATTGATAAGTATTTTGGGATTGTTTTGTCAAATGCTTTGAAATATTTTTTCGGTTTATCATTTGTCTGTTCATTGTGTACTTGTAATAATGTACAGCTATAAACAATCTAATTATATCAAGATATTTTGATAAATTTATAAATCGATATTTTATATATTTTAATAATATATGTTATATGACTAATATGAGGCAAAATAGTATAAACACTGAAAGTTGTTATAGTATACATATTTGTATTTCTAGTGGACAGATAAGTTAATGATTTTTATAATAATATTATACCTACTAAATGACGCCCGCAACTCCGTTGCGCCAAAATTCGCTTATCGCGCGGGAACCGTACATTTTTCCGGGATAAAAAGTATCATATATTCTTCCTCCAGACTCAAAGTATCTCCATACCGAATTTCGGCAAAATCGGTTCAGCGGTTTGGGCGTGAAGAGGTGACAGACAAACAGACAGACAGACGGACGAACAGACAGATAGGCACACTTTCGCATTTATAATATTAGTATGGAAGTATGGATTGTTAAGATACATTGCTCACAAATCACAATGTATTTCTTTTAAAACATTGAAACTGACTCAAAATAAGTACCTATGTAAAGTACACAATATCTTATACGGTCTAACTAAGTAACTGAAATTACGGAAAATCAAAACATGTTGGGACTTTTTAATTGATATCATGACAAGTTAATCGATAAGTAGACCTAAAATTAAGTTGGCGCTAAAAAGCTTATCTAAGAACAAGTGATAATAGTTTGTTAGGTGCAAATGATATTTAAGACTCTTTCTGTAAGGCAGCAGGTAAAAAGTTAGGCTATTAAAAAGTAATTAGGGAAATTGAATGCTTTACACTTGCCAGACAGTCTGGATCTATGACTAATCCATGTTCCTTTATGTGTTAATTAAGTCACAAATTATTTTTAACAAAAAATTAAAACCGACTTCCAAGGCAAAAACAATAATAACATTAATATGAACTAAAAAGTATTAAATAATTTTTACTATCTAATGGTGCCTTTTTCAGAATTCGGCTAAACCTCAACTATTTCTGTATTCAATCTTCATTATTTTGAAGTCGGTACCAGATAGCTGAATCTTCAGTCCTCTGACAGAATATTTGAAACTTTTGGAACTGGCACCGACTTCAAAATTATGAAGATTGAATACAGAAATAGTTGAGGTTTAGCCGAATTCGGAAAAAGGCACCATTAGATAGTAAAAATTATTTAATACTTTTTAGTTCATATTAATGTTATTATTGTTTTTGCCTTGGAAGTCGGTTTTAATTTTTTGTTAAAAATAATAATAATTTCACTCTTTTTAGTTACACTAGTAGGTAAACCTTCGCGTATATTTTACGTATCTTATTACAATTTGTCAAGAGTCACAACTCACACTCACAAAATCATATATTATCAGTGAAGTGAACATATTGTGCTAAGTAATTTAACAATTTTAATGCTTCAAGCCCCAAGCGGTCACCGGCGATTGAGATAACAATAGAAAGGCTATTGTGTCTCGTTTTTCCACGATCGAAGGATCTATCAGATAAAAAATTGTATAAACTTGCATAGGATGTAGCGTAGCTACTCATAATATTTAATATTATCATAATTATTGACAGCTCTGTTCTTGTAAAGCGCTTATTCCACTTATCCTAGCTAGGAAGTCCTAGCTAGGATCCTAGCTTTCTAAATGTTATTCCACTTGACTAAATTTTTTCCGATTTAGGATCCTAGCTAGGATCCTAGCTTCTAAATGTTATTCCACTTGACTAAATTTTTTAGGACCCTAGCTAGGACTTCCTAGCTAGGATAAGTGGAATAAGCGCTTAATCAAAAATTCAAAGCGATACTTAGTGCGCCATCTATCGATTAATAAGTATAACTGATTAAAAAGACACTTAATGACTTTGTTTTGTGTAAATGCTCTTTTTAAAATAACTTTATTTTAATTCTATTTGTCTATTTAAATTTTATAAAGTAATTAGTAAAGTATTCGATCTGCTGTCTGCCGCCACGCGCCACGCGGCGCGGCGGCGCGGCGACGCCGTCGCCTCTGCGGCGCCGACCGCCATGTATTAAACAAACAGGTGTTGTTATACAGTACATAATTATTATTATTAGTATATCCAAACCTATGCCTTGTACTATTATTAATTCTGTGCCATGAGACATTGGTGACCTTAATGATGATGATGACGATGATGATGATGATGATGATTATGATGATGAATATGAATTGCATAGTAGCATATGCTTTCTGTTCTTAAAACAACGCCGAAACTCCCGAACGTGTATCTATAAGGAGTCAGGAGTTCTCTCAGCATCTTCGAAACCATGGTATACTTTGACCCAATATTTGACTTTTTGGTAGCATACTCTTAGTACACTTCACATAAAACCAAAATCACCATATGTTTCCATATAAATTTCGAGGAGTTCCCTCGATTACTCATGGATCCCATCATCAGGTCACCACTTTTGTGAACATGGTACCAAATTGGAGTGAAACCTAATACAACAAAACAAAAATTTCGAAAATCGGTTCACAAACGGCGGAGTAATCGTTGAACATACAAAAATAAAAAAAAAAAAAAAAAAAAAAATATCCACAGCCGAACATATAACCTCCTCGTTTTTTGGAAGTCGGTTAAAAATGACGGAATATTCCAATTTCCACCAAACAATAACCCGACCTATAATTATTTGTAAAACACGAGTAGATAATTAGTAACAAAAGAGTTAGCGATATCTTTTGAAATGCAAGTTTGGACAGGACTCCGTTATTAGTCATCACGGAAAAAACTAAAACCTTTTGTGGGGGCTTTTAGGATTATTCCACGCCGTTAAATTTGTCAGTTGCATTTATTGTTACGCATTCCAAATATTATGAATAAGATCACTCGAAGAAAATCACAAAGAATAGCGAACAGAACGATGACTGTACCTCCAACAAAGATGGCTTCCGTCAGGTGGACTTTTATTTTGATTCCGACGACGTCTTGATTGAAAACGCAATAACATTAATTGTTATATTTTTATCGTATAATACAGTTAGTACGACTGGCGCAACTACGACGTTTTTACGTAAGAAATTACTTTGCTTTTGATATCTTAAAGTCACAGATAGAAAACCTAAAACAATATAGAAGAAAAACTGCGAGTTTTCTTCTGAGAATTGGTGATATTTGGTTTTATGGCAAAATTTTTATGGCAAAAATAGAAGTGATCATTTTATGGATTATTAGCAACTATCCTGACTCCTGAGCTATTACAGGTTGACTCCTAACCCGAAGCTCAAGTGGAGTAGGTCAGAGTATTATTAGCTTCAGACAGCGAGGCGTGCTTGCAAGTACATACTCCTTCACCATAAACTCATTTGAATAAAAAAACAACGTGAGATTAAGAGCCCGGGTTACCCTCGAAATTCTTATACATACGTAATACCAAAATCATTTTGTCATACGAAAATATTTAACATGTTTGAGTTATTTTTCAGCTTAAAATAGTAATTACCTAGGTTCCTGAACAAAAATGAACTTCAAAATATTTAAACACAAAAAATTTTTTTTTTGTGCATAATTTTTTTTTACTAAGTTTACTACTAAATATTTAAACACTAAAAAATAGAGTAAAACACTAAAAAATATATAAATAAATAGTAAATTTACTACAAAATATTTAAATACTAAAAAATATTTTTTAGAGTTGAAATATTTTGTAGTAAATATTATATTTATGTATATATTTTTTAGTGTTTTAGTCTATTTTTTAGTGTTTAAATATTTAGTAGTAAATTTAGTTACAAAAAATTATACACAAAAATTTTTTTTTAGTGTTTAAATATTTTGAAGTTAATTTTTGTACAGGAACCTAGGTAAGTAATTACTATTTTAAGCTGAAAAATAACTCAAACATGTTAAATATTTTCGTATGAGAAAATGATTTTGGTATTACGTATGTATGAGAATTTCGAGGGTAACCCGGGCTCTTAATGAGTGAATATTAATTATATAACTTTAGTCTTTAAAAATGAGTTAGTCAAGGTGACGCTCACTTAAAACTTAACTAGAATTAAGCTAGAACTCAAAAGTCAAAGTTTGAGCAAAAGACTCAGCTCTAAAAATTGTTTACCTGTATTTTTGGTTTTAGAAAATAAATAGATAACAGCTGTGCTCCTAAAATAATTGCTTTAGTTATTTTACTTGAATTTGTTGAACTTAGAGGGTCTCTAGGGCTTAAATCCAAACTCCAAAGTAGAAATCATAATAATTCAGACCGAGGACTCATTTGAGTCGGAATAGCCTTAACACAGTTATAACATAGACATTGTCTTGAATAATAATTATTTATTTATTTTAAAAAATATACATAATTCTTTATAGTTACGCTCCATAAGCCAATAAGGTTTGTCCGGAGAGTAGGTACTGTTGTAGGCTACCAGGTTTTAAATAAAAGATAAGTTAACTGTTAACTGTAAGACAACTGTTGTTTTATAATACTACAATTCGTATATCGTTCGTACATCATTCGTAAGTTCGTACATTATCAATTATGTTTTAAAAAGTAATACTCCTCGTTTTGTTATTGATGCATTTTAATTCTTAACCGACTTCCATAAAAGAGGAGGCTATAATTATAATATCTAACCCGTGGGTTTTTCAGTGTACTTAATATACCCAAAAACTGTGGTGTTATAAGTGCTCGCTCTTACATTATTATGTGGTAGAGTTTGCAACATATGCGCGTTAAACTTCACGATATGTTGTCAGGCTGGCATTAAATTAAAATTACTGATGGCTTATCTCTATAGCAGGCTACTGGAGCCGTTACGCGCAAATATCGAACTGTTGTTCTTGTTTTTTTTTTGTTCTTTTGGCGCGTGTCTCGCGATCCGTTATACGGCAGCCGCTGCCAGCGAAAGTTTGACGTTCGATATACCAGTCATCAAAAACATTATATACATAGTAGGTATCTGTATAGTCTGTATAGAGATGGTAGTAGGTATCTTTATGGCACTTTTACAGCTCTGTTCCTCATCATTTGAGTTGTGTGATGCATTTTCCTATAATATTATATACATAGTAGGTATCTGTATAGTCTGTATAGAGATGGTAGTAGGTATGCTTATGGCACTTTTACAGCTCTGTTCCTCATCATTTGAGTTGTGTGATGCATTTTCCTATAATATTATATACATAGTAGGTATCTGTATAGTCTGTATAGAGATGGTAGTAGGTATCTTTATGGCACTTTTACAGCTCTGTTCCTCATCATTTGAGTTGTGTGATGCATTTTCCTATAATATTATATACATAGTAGGTATCTGTATAGTCTGTATAGAGATGGTAGTAGGTATGCTTATGGCACTTTTACAGCTCTGTTCCTCATCATTTGAGTTGTGTGATGCATTTTCCTATAATATTATATACATAGTAGGTATCTGTATAGTCTGTATAGAGATGGTAGTAGGTATGCTTATGGCACTTTTACAGCTCTGTTCCTCATCATTTGAGTTTTGTGATGCATTTTCCTATAATATTATATACATAGTAGGTATCTGTATAGTCTGTATAGAGATGGTAGTAGGTATCTTTATGGCACTTTTACAGCTCTGTTCCTCATCATTTGAGTTGTGTGATGCATTTTCCTATAATATTTGATTACTAGTGTCGCATAATAATATATTATATGCTAAATATTATTTAATTTACCTACGCAACCTGCAATTACCTACTATTTACTAATACATGAAATTTTTGTGCACAAACGGTAGCAACTTTTTTCTATTTTCTCGTATGCTAGGTGCAGTTGGTAGGTACCAGCTATAACCTACAGTGTGAACTGTAAAAGCTTTTCTACTAAACATACTCTACCAATCTACACTATTCTAAGTTATTATTATGAGTATTACTGTAGGTAAGTGATTCTTTAAAAAATGATTCTCCTCGTAACTTTCGTGGGTTCACTCATAAATGACTGTAATGTTTCAAAACTAAATTACTGTTGGATATGCGTAGTCTGTGCTTAGTCTATGATAGAATGTCATGTTGCCAGGCTACGGGAATAAACAGTCTGAAAAAATGCGTAGCGTGTTTCATTGACCTCAAGCACATATTTAACAGTGGCGACGAGATTTCGGACTAATATCGGCTAGATAAAATTATTACAACTACGCGCACGGCGCAATGTCAGGTTCGTTTGGAGTTTTGCCTGTTTTTGATCATCTCGCGCAAGACTGGAGGAACTTCAAGAGTCGCTTCCTACAATGGGTGATTGCGAATGATCTTGAAGATACAAAAGAGAACAAGCGACGTGCCGTATTATTATGTGCTTTGAGCGAAAACACGTACAAACTGACATGCGACCTGGCCTTGCCGAAAAAAATCGACGGTGTAGAATATGAAGAGATCATATCGTTGCTGGACAAACACTTCATCCCGAAGGTACAGGGGTTCAGCGAGCGGTACAAATTCTACGCGGCGACACAACAGCCGGGCGAGACGCACGCGCAATGGGCGGCCCGACTCCGGGGGCTCACGGCCGACTGCAGCTTCAGCGACGTCGAAGAAGCGCTGAGGGATCGCTTTGTCATGGGCATGTTGGCCTGTCCTGAGAGAGCGAAGCTGTTCGAGCAGGACATCGCGACGTTAACCACGGCGAAGGCAGTGGAGTTTTCCGAGAGCGGACGGTGCGCGAGGGCGGCGGGCGCAGTCGTCAGCGGCGCCGAGCAGGTGTACAGCGTGCGGCAGGGCGAGTGGGACGGCGGCGGCACGGGCCCCGTCAGCGACGCCGATCAGGTCAACAGCGTGCAGCAGGACAGACTCAGCGGCAGCGACGCGGGGAAGTGCTCCGTGTGCGGCCGGAAGAACCACGCCTCATCTCGATGTCGTTTCAAAAAATTAAAATGTAAGAAATGTAATAGACAAGGGCACTTGCAAAAGATGTGTAGGAAACTAAATTACATAGGGACCGAGGAGATGAACGGGAACGACGATGATGACGACGGTGAGTTGTTCATCATACGTTCCGAGCGTGGCGAACCTATGGCAGAGTTTGTAAATTTGTAAATTTGAAATAGATAGCGGGTCGGCTGTCACCGTAATTTCTGAGGCTACCTATCAGCAATATTTTAGCAAAAAGCCGTTGTTAGAAACGAATAAGCGTTTGTTTACGTACACCGGGGCTAAGATTGACTGTATAGGTAAGGTACGGTTGGCGGTGAAGTACGAGCGGAACACCCGCGAGCTCGACGTGTACGTGGTGCGGGGCGGAGGGCCGCCGCTCCTAGGTTGAGATTTCATTTCGATTTTTAATTTACATTTGACAACCAGTCATTTTGTAAATAGTGTAAATAGTTATAGTGTACAGGATTTGGAAAGGCAGTATCCGGAGGTCTTTTCTAGCAAGTTGGAACGTTTAATAAGTACAAGATTAAACTGAGGCTCCGGGATGACGCTAAGCCCGTTTTTTTTAAAGCGCGTCCGTTGGCTTTCTCGTTACGCGACAAAATAGGCGAAGAGCTAGAACGGCTTGTCGGGCTCGGCATTTTGAAGCCCGTCGAGCACTCCAGGTTCGCGTCGCCCGTGGTGCCGGTGCTGAAACGGGACGGCTCGGTGCGGTTGTGCGTGGACTACTCCGTTTCAATAAATAAGTTGCTAGTCGTCGAGCACTATCCGCTGCCTACGGTGCACGAGTTGTTTTCGCGGTTGCACGGAGGGCAGGAGTTTACGAAGCTGGATTTATCGAGTGCGTACAACCAGTTCGTACTGGACGAAGACAGTCAGGAGCTCACCTGCATAAATACGCATCGCGGGTTATTTAAATATACGCGAATGTCATTCGGGCTGACAAGCGCGCCGTCTATTTTTCAGCGCGCGATGGAGGGCGTGCTCGCGGGCATGGACGGTGTGTTGTGTCTGCTCGATGACATATTAATAACCGCTTCCAACAGAGATGAGCACCTGCGGAGGATTCATGAGGTCCTCAAGAGACTGCAGGACGCGGGGCTAACCTTACAGAGAAGCAAATGTGAGTTTTTTAAGGACGAAATAAGTTACTTAGGGTATATTATTAATAAAGACGGGTTAAAAAAGTCACCGGACAAGGTTAAGGCTATTGTTAATGCGCCTAGGCCCGATAATGTACATAGGTTACAGTCGTTTTTAGGGTTAGTTAACTATTATAGAAGTTTCGTTCATGGAGCTTCGTCGTTGCTCGCCCCTTTGTACGAGTTACTGAAGAAGGGGACTAAATGGACTTGGTCGCAGGAGCACGAGCATGCTTTTATCGAAATTAAGAAGCGTCTATCATCGGATCGGGTGTTAACACATTATAACCCTAGCGCGAAGCTAATTTTGACGGTGGACGCGTCGCCGAGCGGCCTCGGTGCGGTGTTATCGCAGGTGGACGAGACGGGGGCGGAGCGCCCTATCTCTTTTGCGTCTCGTACGCTCAATTCTGCCGAGAAGCGATACTCGCAAATTCAAAAGGAGGCGACGGCAATAATTTTTGGTGTAAGGCGTTTCCATCAATATTTGTATGGAAGAGCGAGTCCGTTCATTTTGCGGACAGATCACAAGCCCTTAATTTCTATTTTTGGGCCCTACAGAGGTATTCCGGAAGTTTCTGCTAATCGGCTTCAAAGGTATGCGATGTTTTTAAGTGCATACAATTACAGTATTGAGTATGTTAGGAGTGCCAATAATTGCGCCGACTATCTCTCTCGGGCCAGTTTGCCGGACGTCCAGCCGCTCGCGCCAGAGCCGGCAGACGCGACAGGCATAGAGGACGATGTCGATAAGGCATCCTATATTAATTTTATAGTAAACAGGGACATGCCAGTAACTATAAGTAGAGTTCGCGATGAAACACTAAAAGATTCAGTGTTACAAAAAGTAAAAACTTGTATATTGAAAGGCTGGCCTAAGGGAAATGACGACGACCAAATTAAACCTTACGTTTTATGTAGAGCCCAGCTGTCCTACGAAAATGGATGTATAATGCGAGGGCATAAGGTAGTCATACCCGAGACGTTAAAAGCGGAAGTTCTAAAGGAGCTACACCGCTCTCATCTAGGAATGGTTAAAACTAAGGCTGAGGCTCGGGCACGTTTATGGTTTCCCGGCATAGACGGTGCGATAGAGACCATGATCAGGACATGCGCGATTTGTACACAGTTACGACCATCACCGCCGCGCGTTTCGCCTGCACCGTGGTCGTATCCAAAACATGCTTTTGAAAGAGTCCATTTAGACTTTTTAGGACCAATTCATGGACGTACGTACTTAGTTATAGTTGATGCTCATACGAAATGGGTAGAGGTACATCAATGCAGGAACACTGGTTCTAGCGAGGTAATGGACAAAATGTACGAGTACATGTCACGTTTTGGGTTACCGAGTACTATAGTGAGTGACAACGGAACGGGGTTTACGTCGTACGAATTTCAAAATTTTTGCCGAAGTAATGGTATAGCTCACGTTACGTCGCCGGCATATCACCCAGCGAGCAATGGACAAGCAGAGAGTTTTGTAAAAATTGTAAAAAAGGGAATCAAATCAGCTTTGTTTGTAACGGATAACGCCGAATGTCAAAAAATAATTTTGTTAAAATATTTGTTTGACTATAGGAATTCGGTACATTCTGCCACGGGTTTGTCACCGGCTCAAATGGTGTACGGTCGAAATTTAAAATGTCGTTTGGATTTAATAAAGTCTAGCTCACCCTCGGCATCGTCATCATCCCTTCTTAATAAAATGCTGTGTTTGCAAAGTAGTAAAGAAGGACATAAAAGAGATGCGAGTTTTGAGCCAGGTGATGAGGTACTGTACAAAAAGCATTTGAGTAGTAATAAGTTTGTGTGGGAACGTGGAACTATCGTAGACAAAATAGGGAAGGTTGTATATTTAATTTTTGATCATCAATCGTCATCTCATGTTAAAAAACATAAGAATCAGATAGTGTTGTTTTCGAAAAGAATATGGCCTGCATTTGTAGACAATGCCCGGAATTCAGAACCTGAGGAGTCGACGGGGGGAGACGAGAGTCATCAGAATGTTGATAATGATCGTCAGGTTCCGTCATCTCCGGACACTGTCAGCGGCCCTTCAACTTCGAGGAATCAGAACCGATTGTTACGAGACATTCCTCGAGTAGATTATAGGAGATATTTGTAATTAATTATTATATTATGTTTATAATTATCTGTTATTTGTACTATTATAGTGTTCTCTTATTTTCCTTACTTTTATGGGGGGAGAAATGTTGGATATGCGTAGTCTGTGCTTAGTCTATGATAGAATGTCATGTTGCCAGGCTACGGGAATAAACAGTCTGAAAAAATGCGTAGCGTGTTTCATTGACCTCAAGCACATATTTAACACTTACTATTATTTATTTATTATTTATTATATTACTAGCTGGTGCCCACGACTTCGTCCGCGTTAGCACAGTAGATCACGCCCCAAGTATTATTTTTCAAAAGTATTCAATGTACAGAATTGACTTTCCTACGATTTTATTATAATATGATGATTATATTGACTTAGTTTTTTCCTAAAAAGGAGAAATAAGACGCAATACAAACGCCACGACACAATTTCGTTATAAGCAACAGAACCATGAGGGGGGGGGGGGGGGGGGGGTTGTGAGCTCACTCATAAATGAGTGAGCCCACGAAAGTTACGCGGAAAATAATTTTTGAAGAATTACTCAGGTACTAATTTAGACACGCTTTATGCTATTGAAAAAAATGAAAATTGGTTGTTAAATTGTTTTATGTAGTTAGAAATAGTTTCTATATATTATTATTTTTAAATTTCTAGCGGGCAAAGGCACAGTTAGCGTATTTATAAACAATATAATTAGAGCAGTGGCACCACGGTCAGACTGGAACTAGTGGTACAGGTACAACGTAACGGAAATATACTTTTTGTTAATGTATAGACATCGTTTTAATTACTGAGCTATTCGTGCTAACTCACTAGATTTATCTGCGGTTTGACTGCTGAATAATTTTGATCTAATCTGATAATTAAGTTTTAATTAATTGCAACGAGTGGTTAATAATTATTCATATAAGAACTCTACCAAATAAATAAGAAGTTTAAAAACAATATTAACACCTGCCACTAAGAAAATTAAAATTTAGTTTCAAATATGGTATTCAAGTTTCATAAATATTGGTGATACAGCTATGGCGGCCATAGCCAATAATAAGAAGCGTTCTTATTAGACTCTTATTTTTTTAATTCGAATAGATTTTTTCTTTTAGATGTTCCAAGAACCATAAAAACTGTTTTGCGTGTATAAAATCTTCAAATAATAATCGCTTACCCTGATTTATTACTATTAGCATTTATCCCAAGTTTATGTTTAGGTTTAGGTTAGGTCCCAGTTTACAAAAAGGAAAGTATTTCACTAAAAGAAAAGCCTAAGTAGTAGGTTCCTAAGATTTCTTTCAGATTTATATCTCGCAATAAAAACTAAAACAAAAGCTCTAAACTGAGGAATCCGGGCGGACGTAGGCATCCAGTGGGCACGGCGCGGTAATTCTGCTGGGAACAACGGAGCCATGCCGTCTGCCACCCACGGTCGTCCGCGTTACTCACCAATTCACAGCTCATGTACGTAATTAGCCCATCAGCAGCACGCACCGCTCAAATGATCAATTAGACCAACGACCGCAGGATACACACCTAATCCTCTGCTCCTATCGCCCCATCTCGCGTCGTGCCAACTGATTCTGCCACGCGATTTTCGCGTCACGTCTCGGCAATCTCCCACTCATCCTGTCATGTGCTACATGGACTACATGGGCTACAAACGGCCCAGTTGTGTCGATCAGCGAAATAGGCCTTTTAGGAAAAGGAGGAATGAAAGGTATTTTAGTATACTTTTGTTTCTAATAAATAATTTAGGTACTTAATTTGTAGGACTTGGCTTTCAAACTTTCGTTAATCGCCAGTAATTTAATAACAATTGGAATAAAACATGCATTAGGGCTATAACAATGGTGTTACTTTGTTCACCGCTGCTTAAAAAATCCATTAGAGTACTAATTATAGTTTGAAATAAAACGCTCCCACTTTGCTAGAAATTAATTAATCTGATTCCCAATTCCACAAAGGGCTTCGTATCGCTTCCTTGTAACCGTGCAACAGGACAGTGCATTTTGAACGCTGTTACGTACGTGATAAGCGTGTTTTTTCTGGCAGCTCTCACACGGATATGCATTTGAAGGTTCCGATTTCATTGGCAGAAGCCTACAAATGCAGTGATCACTGTCGTTACGAGAGTGTCAGCCGAGCGTGTCAGATTGAAGGTCAGAAATGCATTCCGGAAAATATCTCGCGGTAGAGATAGCGGCTCATTCATTCCAGCAGACGAGGATGACCGATAGCCCCTCTTCTAGTAGGTACTTTTAATGGAATGAAAACTATGTCACTTTTTTTCAGAGCGCATGCAACTTTTTTTCAGAGACAAGACACAAAAAAAATCGGCAAAAAGACATTTAACACCTGTGTGTTAAAATATATGGCCAATTAACCTTTGACTGGTGACATGTCTGAGAGGCCGCTACCGTTTTAGGGTCTATTGCATAGAAATTAAGTATATGAATAGTTTGATAACTTAGTGTAGGACAAAATAAAAGCATTTTGTACATTGTGAATCAATTCATTAAAAGGAACTTTGATGTTACAATGAGAACAGTCTTACAATCATGAAAATTAGAAGCGGGATGAATAATGTGTTTTATAAAATTATAATTAATATAAGTCAAACAGTAACACTTTTTCCATAAAATTAACACAATAATCAACTGAAAAAAAAAACCTTTAATCACAGCTATCATTTCACCAAACTGACAATGGTCAAACTTCACTAATTCTGAAGGCTGATTCTCCTGCCATGGCTCCTGATTTATTGATCGATGTAACCTTGGTCGTTCTCTTCGTTTCCTGAATCATGATCACTTTGCTCTGTGATGTAATTTTCGGCACTATTTTCGGCTTCTGGTTCAGTGGAATCCTTGTGCCTACCATTCTCCTATTCTATGAATTTCAGATAATGAAAGCTGTTTTCTACGGTTTAATAATTCATTTCTGATTCCCAATTCCTTTCGCTTCTTGTTCGGATGACCAAAATTATCCATCGTAAATAATAGATGTAAAAAGTGAAAAAAATCAATAAGCGATGTAACGTAAAAAAGTTACGGTACTGGTGACGTAAGGTCTCACAGGCCGCTATCGAACTTTGCGTCCATTTAACTTATCGATTTGGGTTAGTCCGACGCAACTGTCTCCTTCTACGGCGCGGGGGCAACCAAACTCGAAGCTACACAGACGTTCAAACCCGGAGGGTGCGGGGAAGTGGGTGAAAAGACGTTTCACTGACGCCATTCGGCCTGTGAGACCGCTTGTCACCAGTTAAAGGTTAAAAAGGACATAATAATTAAATTATGTACTTAATTAAACCTTTCAGATGAAAATATTAAAAAACCAAAAACCATAACAAAGTACTTACTTTGAGTTTTAATTTTCTTTTTACAGAAACAATAAAATAAATTGCTGACATTAAAATTATCTGGTCAGTAACAAATAAGGCGACTGATAAAATTATTCGGATAAAAGTTACGATGCTCGTTATTTAAGAGCCACCTTACCCTTCTTAGAAGAACTTTTAAATGATTCACAAACCACTTAACAGAGTGTATAAAAACTTGACATGTAAATGCATAATTGTAATATAACAAAAACGAGGAGTTGATTTATTTGAATATTATGTCAATTTCTATAAACGAAATGATCATCATCGACTACAAAAGAGCTTTTATATCAGATGATCTTTTAAATGATTATTTTGTGGAACTGAGGAGAGTTAGGCTGTAGTTTGCTGACTGGCGTCTAGCACTCATGTGAAGTGTGACCTGCCGTACCCTTATTGTTTTTTAAATTTGTTTATCTCTGTACCTAAGTAGTAATTATATTTTGCTAGAAGCAGAGTATAATTTAAGATGAATTTTAAACTATTACAAATTTTAGAACAAGCACTTGTAGTCAAGCCTTTTGTGAAAGAAATTGCAAGCGTCATATCATTTAGCAGTGTTGCCATTGGAATTATTTTGCAATTGCCTTATTTTCCAATCGTACTCGCTTAAATGAAACCGATACTAAAATCTTCGTAATAAAACAACAAGATACCTACCTACTTACGTAGAGTAGAAAGCGATTTCTAACTTTCTGATAACATTATTTATGGGTATTAATGTGTATTATGATTATAGTATGTAAGTAGTAGATAAACTTATAATATCACTTATCAGACACATATTTTTAGTTATTAGACTTTATAAATGTAGTGCATAAAAATAGGTTACTAACGTTGCTCTTTACTTTTTAGTCCAATAATATGTGAGCAAAAACGTTCCATACTATACCACATCTAATAAAATAATCAGAGTTCCTTTTGGAAAACGCAAAATAGCATCATCAAGAACAGCATCTTACAGTTTAACGTAAATTTAAATCTATCAACAACTTTTGCTTTATATCCAGATATCGTATACATTCCGTGAAATATCAGCAGTCGGACCATCATGACAGTTGGTAGAGTACAGTCGATGACAACACCGAAAATCAGTCTTCAACCTTATCAGCGTAACAATAAAGTCGAAATGGTACACCGGACTGTCCACGACTGTACCATTAATAACAACTAACCTTGATGAACCTGTTATGCTAAGCAATATCGCCAACAAAATAAGATAACAATATTTAGCTTAATCTTATTGGTACGTAAGAAATTTAATATTCTTTATGATTGTAATATTTCATGAAACGTTTCAACAATCGATGAAATTAGTGTATAATAATAAAAAGCAGTTTTACTTTTGTATAGAAGTTATCAAAAGATCGAAAGCTGAAATAGTTGTAGCAGTGAATATAGCTTGATGGTGTCTTTATTTTTTTTCTATCTTTATCTGTTCAATTGCATTAGGTTATAACGTTGACGTAACTAGCTAATCAAAAGCTCTAGAAATTAAATAAAATTAGAAACTTCAGTTAAAACTGGGTACTATAGTGTATGACGTTAGAAACTCGAGCTGCAGTTTCTAACGTCTGCAGCTGCAGCTTGCTGAAGAAATGTGAATGAAAAGAAATAATGAGAGATGTTAGGGACAAACTGACAGATTTCATTTGTTAATCTGTCACTTTGTCTATTTTACCGTAGAAAGAAACCTTTTAGTGGCCATGCGAAGCTTGTATGAGGCATTCGCAAGCCACAAATTAGACACAGTCGAAAGTGCTAAGAAATATGTAATATGAAGGTAGTGTAATGTTAAGGTGTTCTAAAGAGGAATGTAGAAAGAACATTATAAGCCCCTGCATTTTCTGTAGACATAATATGTAGACTGTAGGGTTGCCAGGCATCCGGACAAATCCGGACATAGGCTTTTTGATTGCGTGTTCTCCAAAAATTAAAGGGCGGCTTTTGGCGAGCTTTTTACATGAAATCTTACCAATGTTAGACGATTTTACATCTTAATAAACTGAAAATGTGCACGCTCGATGCATACAGGTCTATGATATGATGATATGATACAGGTATATAATGATATGATAATAGCAGGTTGTCCGACCTTTTGTACAAAATGTCTTTACTTTTGTACAAAAAGGTTTCTCGGGCTATTAGGTTTGGCAACCCTAGTCAACCTAAGATGCTTTCTAATTATGTAACGGGTATGACATAGCAGTGTTCCTAATATTTAACAGTTTTAATTGTAAAACGCAGCTTGAGACTACATAATTTATTTAAATTATATGTTGGTATCGAACGGTGGCTAGCATCTATAGGACCGGTTCACACATGGATACACACATTACGACGGAACACGTTATTAGTTGTTACTACAGACCGTTCTCAGATATTCTACCTCGGGTTCATATGAAAGTAGTCCTTATGCTGTTGGCGTAAAGTCCATGGAAACGGTACGATGTCTTTACACAGAGATCCGAAGAAGAGCTCTTGCCCGTGTCAACACATTTCAGTAGAAGACTTTGGATGCTACATCTTTAATTGATTTACAAAAGATTAAAGCTTGGTACTATTACAACAATTACAAATGATAAAAGCTACATCATCATTTGTAATTAGAATTGTATTATTATGATTTAAGCACTAACAAGTCATGAAACTGCACACAATAAAATTTTTAAATGGGTGCATCTCTATTCTCTAACGAAATTGAAGAGGAGGTAAATAAAAGTGCTACTATAGTTACCTTCAGTTTCTTCTGATAATTATATTAATTAATCAGAAGAAAATAAATGTCTAAATGAAACCTTTATAACAATAATTCCTGAAGACAAGTCGAAAAAAAAAACTTTGAGCACCTGTGAAAACTTTACAGTTTACAAACTGTAGATTTAGGTCAGCAATAATAAATAATAATATAATCGAACTTTGCTGACATGTGCTTGTGGTATTTGACACACTTAACACATTTGCTGCGCGTTCACATTTATTTTACCTCGTATTTCCTATGAGAGTATCCCTTATACCTTTTGCTTTAGGTCCAGGGTAATCAGACAACTTGCATTTGACAATTTCGACATAGTCCATTGAAATGTTACAAATTAAAATTTAAAGACAGAATATTGTATTTATTAGAGGACGCAATTTTGTTTTTGGGACGTGTGGGATCATGGGCGTACCCAGGTAGGGGCAGGGCAGGGGGGGGCAGCTTTGGATGCCAATACAAACTTCCATGCCTCCATCACCCCCCGATCTTATGAAATTATTTTCCTGCAGATGCAAAGGAAACTGTAGAAGCATGTGTGGCTGCAGAAAAGCAGGCCTGAAGTGCTCTACAGTATGCCTCCATTGTTCTGGCCTAACATGCAGTGAGTGTGACATAAATTTTTTCTCACTTTTTTGCTTGTAACTTTTTCAATTTTGAACTTAGGGTAAAAAGTTATATAAACATAATATTTGTAGGCAAAATAATTTGCAACAAATTATGATTTCACAATTTTTTTGTAAGACGTATAGTTTCTGAGATATCGCGAAAATAGTGTTGTCACCCCTTTTTTCAAGATGGCGGCCGAGGGGCAGGGGTGGCAACCTCACAAACTTGAGGTTAAGCTTCTATTGACCCCCTCCTAAACATGTCCTAAAAATAAAATTGCATCTTCTAAAACTGCAAAGCTCATTCTAACATTTCAATAGACTAATAGCGAAGTTAGTAATCAAAAATGTATTTGACATGTTGTTCAAGCTAGGATAGCAAGCTAGTGTTTGTAAGCTAGCAAGCTAGTACTTCTGGCTTCGTGTAGACAAAACTATCTTCATTTATAAAACAGAACTAGCATGGTCCAAGCTAGGTCAGCAAGCCAGGACAGTTTGTTTGGTAAAAAACTAGCTTGCTATCCTAGCTTGAAAAACTAGCCTCGTGTGTCCCGGGCATTTGTGATAGTACAGTGTACACTTGTAATGGCTTAATATGTCAAATCTCTTTGGAAATCTAATTTCGCTGTCAACATTATCGAATGCAGATTGTCTATATACCCTGTTAGTGGTGGAATAAGTGTGAACCACAGTTCACATGTAGAGGCGGCGCGCAGCAGTCAAGCGTGACCGGTGACAGCCCCCAGGTTAATGCTTCAGCGATAACCAATCAAGATGAATAATATCGAAAATAAATCAAGATCAAGATATATCGAAAATAAATTATACCGCACGCGCAAGGGCAATTTTATACTTAATTTGTATGAATATAAAGTCGTGAATACGCTGCGGCCAGAAGCTATCGGCTCGCTCGGAAAACATGCGACAAAACGTAATTATAATTATTTAAAAAATAACTAGGAGCATTTAAGCAAAATGCTTCTATACGATTTTGTGTTGCAAAGGTGTCTATTAATTAGACTAATTTCCTACAATACATCTATTTTCGTTTAAAAATAATTCAAATTTCGTATTTATAAGAGGTCATTTCGAAAATTAAATGTATCGAGGCAAAATACATTAATGTATGTGTTGTAGTTCTTCTCAAACCTAGATAAGGCTATGAAGATATGTATATCTCATTACCAGATTTGTAACATTTCTGAGGGTCCTATAGTATTACGTCAAAAAGGATAGTTTTTTCAATATAGCGCCTTAAGAGCCCGGGTTACCCTCGAAATTCTCATACATACGTAATACCAAAATCATTTTCTCATACGAAAATATTTAACATGTTTGAGTTATTTTTTAGCTTAAAATAGTAATTACCTAGGTTCCTGTACAAAAATTAATTTCAAAATATTTAAACACTAAAATAAATTTTTTGTGTATAATTTTTTTTTACTAAATTTACTAATAAATATTTAAACACTAAAAAATAGAGTAAAACACTAAAAAATATATACATAAATATAAAATTTACTACAAAATATTTCAACTCTAAAAAATATTTTTTAGTATTGAAATATTTTGTAGTAAATTTACTATTTATTTATATATTTTTAGTGTTTTACTCTATTTTTTTGTGTTTAAATATTTAGTAGTAAATTTAGTAAAAAAAATTTATACTCAAAAAATTTTTTTTAGTGTTTAAATATTTTGAAGTTAATTTTTGTTCAGGAACCTAGGTAATTACTATTTTAAGCTGAAAAATAATTCAAACATGTTAAATACTTTCGTATGACAAAATGATTTTGGTATTACGTATGTATGAGAATTTCGAGGGTAACCCGGGCTCTTAACTAAGCACATATAAATAACTAGATGACGCAGGGAACTGCGTTGCGCCGAAGTTCTTTTATTGTGCGGGAACCGTACATCGGGATAAAAAGTATAATATTATGTCCTTTCCCGGGACTCAAATGTATCTCGAAGCCCAACAAAATCTGTTAAGCAGTTTGGACGTGACGAGGTAACAGATAGACAGACACATTTTCGCATTTATAATATTAGTCCAACGATACGTATTACGAGGTAGATGTAATCTATACGGATTACATCTACGTATCGTTGGGGTTCTCACAGAAACTAAGTAAGTTAACTAAATAAGTTACTTATTCAGCGCTGCCACTTTTAAGTACTATCAGAGAAATTGATTCGTAGACAGTTGGCGGACCTAAGTAATTTGGTCGTAACTCGTAAGTCAACCCCATCCGATTGATCACAGCTAACATTGAATTGATATAAGCCGACCACATGACGTAGCGTAGGTACGTCAATTGCCTAATAATCAATTTCCTCGATGGTACACAAAAAAAAATATAGTACAGGTTCCATATAACATTTTTAGGGTTCCGTACCCAAAGGGTAAAAACGGAACCCTATTACTAAGACTTCGTTGTCTGTCCGTCTGTCTGTCTGTCTGTCTGCCTGTCAGCCTGGCGAGTGACGACAGACAGACAGACGTCTGTCTGTCGCCAGGCTGTATCTCAAAAGCGTTATAGCTAGACTTCTGTCACAGTTTGTGTATATCTGTTGCCGATATAACAACAAATACTACAAACAAAATAATATTAATATATTTATGGGGGGCTCCCATACAACAAACCTGTTTTTTTTTTCCTTTTTTGCTCGATATCAATAATGGAAACAGGTAAGCACTTGAAATGCTCACAAAGGCATTAAATGTATGTGTACTTTAATAATTAATTAATAATGTTTAAATAAAATTAAAATTTAAGGGGGGCTCCCATACAAAAAACATAATTTTTGGCCTATTTTTGCTCTATAACGGTAGGGAACACTTCTTGCGCGAGTCCAACTCGCACTTGGCTGATTTTTCAGAATTATTCTCCTAAGCCTCAACTATTTCTGTACACAAACTCAAGCTTAGCAAGCTCTGTAGCAAGCCCAGTACCAGTATCAGTACCAGTATCAAAAATTAAAAATATTTTGTCATAGAACTCACGATTCTTAAATGGTACCGACTACAAAAATATAATGAAGATTGTGTACAGAAATAGTTGAGGCTTAGGAGAATTCTGAAAAAGGCATTATTAAAGAGTAAGAATTATTAAATACTTTTTAGTTCATTGAAGAATAATTGACTTATTCTGTAATTATAAAATATTATAGTTTCCACTTGGAGGACACACACACTTTCCAATTTATTGTTTAAATTATTATTGAAAGTAAGGGAACTTTTAATTAAAAGAGCAAGAAAGGTCGCGCATTCGCGGACTCTACGTGCTAAACTCTACTTAAGGGGGCGACTAGCCCAAAATTTTCGATTTTATAATTCATTTTTATACTTGAAAATAAGCCCCGAATTGATTTATTTTCTAAAATTAGATACTACATTATAAGTATTTCCAAGAATTAGATCTGAAGAAAAACACGATATCTTAAAGTTTTCTCTATAGAAAAAAATCACAAAGATGCATCAAATTTACACGAATTTTTCATGTACTAAGCACGGATTTTAAAAAGAAAACGGATGGAGCATTACACTATAAAGAGGTGAAGCATGCAAGGTACGACAATTTCGTCACAATTTCGTTTATTGTACACGTGACCGACACTCACACACGCAACTAGGTACTACAACCCGCTGTCATTGTACATAGAGTGACGACGCCAATGACACGCACACATCCTACACGGGCGGCCATTACTATGCTTCACTCGGGATTAGACAAGGTTACATCCGTATTTTTTTTTAATCTGTGGTACTAAGTGCATATTTTAACACATTGTAAAAAATTCTATCATTGAGAAACTTTTTAAAATGTTGTATGGGCTAATTTTTGCTGATATGACGCAGAAAAATTTTGCGAGAGAAAGAAAATCTACGCTGCTTGTGACGCCGGAGCACCTAAATTGTAGGGAATTTATTTCTCTACGCTATCATAGCGTTGAGAAATATGCCGTTGGAACACCAAAATGATAGCGTAGAGGATAGCCTCTACGCTTAGCGTAGAGAAAATCAAACTTATCTCTGTAAATAATACACAATGCGGTTTGTATTATAGCCCCAAACATGGCCCTTTTGACTACTCACATGATGCATTGATCGTTTTATGTGAAACAGTAATACTTACATTTGTGTCACAAAAAAACTTCCTTTGAAAAAACTGTGTACACAGCCCGACTGGGGTTCAAATGTAAACTGTCGAGAAATGGCGAATATTACGAGATTTTCCATAGAATACGTAAAAACTCAGCGTTACCACTTCCCGATTTTACCTTCCCTAACACCCAACGATAACAATAAATCGGTATTATTGATGACGTTTTAAATGTGGGGTAGAATTGATGTTTCTAACGATTCATTTGATTTGAAAAAGTTTATAAAGAAAGTTATCTTAAAATACTATAAGAATTAGATGAGGTAATAGCCATTTATATAAGTATTCATAACATATCAGATTTATCTTCAAATCTGTCATACTTACTGCTACAGCGACAGTTAAAGTGCACCTCTTCCACGGCGGATTGTATATTTTAAGCTATTTTCTTACCTTTTTTATGTTTAATTGTAAATATATTTTTAGACTATTATTGGAACTCAAATAATTCTAATGCAGGCTTGAGCACTTTGTTTTCTTCGTTAGAATCAGTTTTCGAACGTAAGATAAACACAATACTTCTTAAAATACAAAGGGCGGAGAAAAATAATTGCAAAATCAGCAAAAATTGGCGGCCTCGCCCGTATATTTATCGAGTTATTGAGAAAAAACTAATTTGGCGATGAATCCGCGTCGTCCTTTTTCACCTGGCACATGAAAGACGGGCGTGAGTGTGAAGAGAGAAGGGCGATGTTTGATTTTTTGGGTTAGTCACCCTCTTAAGGCTAACCTAAAGAAGTCTCTTAAGGACAAACAAATAGTTACATACACTTTATGTTATCTATACAACATGCACATTGCACACAATAGTTATTAATTCTTGTCTAGTTATTAATGAGTGCTGTCATAAAAGTTCTCTTTAAAATTAACACCAGCTATAATTACTGACATTATCTTGTAATATTTACATAGTATCTATAAATGTGCTACTGTGGGTAGTGACTATTTATAGAAGCAATATCAATGCCTTTGTTTTGCACGTTATGCAACACTGGGCTTAATAGTTATTTATGTTAAACTTGGTTTTGCATAAAATATGTTGTTTACATTTAATATTTTAAGGTGCAGTTTAAATGCGTTAGGTATAATGAAGGCGATTATTATTTATTACCGAATTATTTTGTACTTTAATGTCAGTAAGTTAGGCTTTAGAGATAATAATAAGAGTCTCAATTGCGAGTTTTTGTTTATGCGGACGTGTCAACAACATATGAAGTCTTAGTATTTTTAAAAATACTAATATAAGAAGTCAGAGCATTCGTGCTCATTTGGCTGGAAGCAATTTTTAGGTTAGAACTTTCAACTTAGAACCAATGAAAGTCGTAGAAATCACTTGATGTAGAGCCAAATTCATTCTTGCATACCGCACAGTCATAAATTAATTGTAAGAGATGAAACGCCTGTGCATACAGTTAGCGTATTACACTTTTCAAAACCTTGTTAAGATAAACAGGACCAGGGATGTAACATAAATAAGAGATAATGCTTTAGGGTGTGTATGTGATCCTTATATAGAGTTCACTGTGCGCTAAAAGAGTGTTTTTTTAATTCACCACATTGGGACACTTCTAATTGAACGCAAGAAGTCAATTTACATACCTACCTAGTATAGGTCTACCAGAATCTGATGGCAATTTTTGACAGCAAATTTTCAAAAAATATCCTAAATCATTGGATAAATTTTTATATTTGCATGTTTAATACACAGATTAGCTGCTAAAAGAAAAGGATCAAAATGTTTTACTTATTTCAATTACCCCGGTATGCTAGAGACTAGAGTCAATTTATTTTCTCACTTTTTGCCATCAGATTCTGGTACACCTATAACTATTTCAGCACAGGTGCTAACAGGAATAAAATAGGTAATTTATGCGGTGTGAAACAACACTCAAATTGTGTTTTGTAGAGTAAATTGTAATTGTTGTGTAATATAATGAAGAATTCTTAGAATTATAAAAGGCCATTAATTAAATCTAAAACTGTAGGGAGTAATGGACTTAAAAGCTTTTTCCAATAAGAAACTAGCTATCGACCAATAGATGGCGCTAGTCATATGATACATTTTAAGTTTTCTTAACCCAAAATCGTTTTTAAACTAATTTTATTTTCAGAATTACTTAATCTCCGGCTTGAAAATTATTTAAATTGTAACTTAAAATGTTTGTTTGCCAAAAACAAGCAGACGCGTCACCTGAATGTAGGTAGGTACCTAATCGATTACCGAGATCATTTACACACAAATTAGGTAAGTATATTATTTTAATTGGTCTGACAAATATTAAGTATGAAGAGATAATTTAAATAATAAATAATTAATTAGGTCGGTTTTTCTGTTTAGATTTGAGTGTAAAGTGACTAATTGATAAGTGTCTTAAATCCCTAAAAAAACTTATAAACAGCTACTATCGCTTCACAAAGTAATACGGTCTCTAGATTGTTCCAGCATTTTAATATTATTAGCATCACAAAAAATAATGAAACTTGCGTGTACACAAACAAGCTTTTGATAGTCCCCCATCGGCCATCGCACGAACTGCGTAGTTCGTATCTAGTGCTATCAACTCTATATCGGTACATACTTCTGGGTATTAGGGAATTTTATCACTTTTATAATGAATTTCATTTTGTTTACTAATAGATTGCTCGCAAACGAAACGCTCTACGTTAAGTAGAGTCATTCGTTTTCCTTCCTCGTTATTTTATGTTTGTTTACTGCGTACAATAAACAAACACAAAATAAGGAAACAGTGTACTCGACGTGGTGTGCTGACGTGTAACGATGCATTAGCTAAAACGAAAGACAACGTACGTGGATCATCGCACGTCGTGCGGAGGTTGAGCGCGCTGGGGCGGCGGTGCTGGGGCGGCCGGGCTGCTGGCGCAGATCGAAAGTCCGATGCGAGATCGAGCGTGCATATGTAAATATCGGCACATTTACGAGCGAAAGGGTTCACCAGAGCGGCGCACTAGCGCGGTCCGCGGGAACCAGTCCGGCGAGATTCCTTCGACGACCGATAGAAAAATGTCGAGTAACCATCGAACATCACTTGGCGCGAGTGTCTTGTGCGCGGCGCGGTCGCAGCTCGACTGCCGCCCTCCGCTCGCCTGCTCTGCTAGTATATTTATCGCTTAATTACTGAACTCGTCGGAATTACAATTACGAATAAGCTCGCCGAAAGGTAAATTCTGCCCGGTGACGGAAGGAGGACATGTGGATACGGCGCTACGGAGTCTGCTCAGTCCGTTACGTCACACTCCGCACCAGCTCGTGGCGCATCGCGGTCAACCCAGCTGCCGAACATTTGATCTCCGAAAATAAGTTTAGGAGCCTTATAAATGTACGTAAATCTGAGTAAGGAGAAACCAATAGACAGGCCCCCCGCTACCATATGTGCAATGTGTGCAATGCACACGGGCACCATCCTCTAGGGTCGCCAAATAGCCATCTTTAGGGGCGCCAAAACCAAGGACCCAAAAAATTTGCCTAAAGGGGCGCCAAAATCCGCACACAGGCGCCAGCTGTAGCCCTTACGGGGGCCCTATAAAGACGCCAATAGTCTATAAAAAATAAATGTAATTAGGTATCCATGAAATTCGCTATGTTGACCCCATTTAAATAATTTTGAAAAGAAAGAGGTCAAAAAGAGCTCTAAAACATAATGAGAAGTGACTCTAAATTCCTAAGTAATGATAATCTAGATATAATAATATTTGTTCACCATTATTGCTTACTATTGTAATTTTGCACCCATTGCACGTGCTTGGATAAAACCAATGCAAATATAAAAAAACATTTAATCATTTCGAAACGATTACATAAAATATAGCATCAATTATGCAGCTGATTGGAAACTTCAACGAAAAAAGGCTATTCCCAAATCCCACCATTGCAACTGCTGTGTCGCCAGGATCAACAGTGGTAACCACGAAAACCCTTTGATATGATCTCAGGAGTCAGGGGTGCCCGAGGGACAAGCTAAGTAAATGTGTCTTGGGCGTGACTCGCAACAAAATTAATCAGAAGAAAGGTAGGAGGAGTAAGAGATATCCAATCCCTCCTAGTTCGAAGCATTATGATTTATGAGTATTTATATTACCAATAAATTGATAAAATAAGATTGTTAGCTCTATTATAAATATAATAATAAGGGTCAGTTCGTCAGCCGTCTAATATTTTCTTTATTTTGTAGGATTTTTGGTACATTTCACAGACAAAAAAAGTTCTTAAAAAAGTTTGTCAAATCTGTAACCTGTCGGATCTGTCAAATAGACATGTCATTATTGTCAAGTGTCAACCAGGTGGACGAAATTCCCGAACAAAAAAAAATTGGGTTCCAAATTTAAACTTAGCAACTGTACCCAATCAGATAATCTGTGCAAGGTCGACTGTGATTGGCTGATAAAAAAGACCATAGAGAATATAAACTACATGAGAAAAAAGACGAAGAAGGAGTTCAAAATTCAAAGTTCGATTTTCATTTTGTGAAAATTATTTTGTAGCAACTCATACAAAAATTGTAAATTAAGTGGATTAATTAATGAAAAACGAAAGGTAAGCCATTGTAAAATGTAAATGTAACCGTAAATTGACAAATTGAAGCAAAACATAACTATGTCATACCATGTTCTAATACAAAGTATGTCGCAGTATTATTTGCATATTTGTACAATAATTTACAACATAAACTATATTAATATGAAAAAGATAGATTATTATTTCATAGAAAATATTATAATGTATATCAGTATGCAGTTAATTTAGAAAATGTTAAAATGTGTATATTGTTTTATTGTAATAATACATAAGGTTGATAAGTATACTAATAATAATATATATATAATTTATGTAAACTGTATGGAAATGTAGTAAATGAAAAATGTTTCATTAATTTCAGATTTTTAGGTCCCTATACTAGTTTGCAACATTTTAGTCTGCAAGCAATAGCTGGAGAAGGAAGGTCAAGACGTGAGGTGGTATGCAGCTGGCCTGATCCCACGCGATAGATTTCAGCTGTCGTATACAGGGTGTAACAAAACAAAGTAATGATACTTAAGTGTGTTACATGTATAAAGGTGCGCGTCTACTGGATCGGGATCGGAGCATATTGCGTAGGTATGCAGCGGACGGATTTGTTGCTTTGTATGTATGGTACTGACTACTGTGAACTGCACTAGAAGTACTGGAACGTCATTCTGCGCCTAACAAAATATATATGACGACACGACGCGCAGTCCGCACCGTACGCCCCGATTCTGACCTGGTGGACGCGCAGCTTTAATCCCCTCCCTATATAGAGTTTACTGTGTAAGCCAATCAAGTAGTTAGTAGAGTAGCATAGACAGCTATTCTATTATATTTATAAATAAAATAGATAAAACTGTACTGTAATATTATAATATTGAGTAATAGAAATCAACAAAAGCTTGTGGATTCAATCTGTTTTATTGTTTAATTTACCTTATTAGCCTATTTATTTAGCTGTGTACAATAATTTTTATTGAAATAAAACATTTATTTGAGCTTATTTATTTTTTATTTTATTTTTTTTAATTTTTGGTATGTTTAGAGTGAAAGGTTTTGCACTTAAAAATTTTAACTTCAGTTTCAAATTAAAAAAATAACGGATGTTTATTTTTTTTCCTCTAAGTCCGACCTCTTGTTACGTAGTATACAGTTTACATCCTCTTTGGTGTCAACCTTGAAATTTTTGTCAAAACATGGTTTTGTCAATAATTTATTTTAGCTTTTATTCAAATATAATTTGAAAAAACATCATGGTTAACCACAAATATGCTAGAATAAACTGTCTTGATATACCTTAGCCATCCAAATACAAAAGTACCATGTATACTAAACTAAAATTGCGGTTAGTAATATGTGCGTTCATATGTTTAGTTCTTCTTTGAATATTCATTGAATTTTAACTTATTCATTATTGTAGACCGTGCAGCTGTGTGGGAGGGATATTCTGCAGATACCTTAGTTCAGCAGAAGTTTCTACTGCCCTCAGACCCTTCTACTTTAGCGTCCATCCTGATTTATTTGGAAGATATCCAGAGCAGAGGGTAAATATATCGCTCTCTTAAACTACGCATTACCGTACCAATATCCGTGTTTTCAACGCAACTGAATAAAATATATACAATATATTTTCAGAAAATCAATGAAAACTCTCTTCAACAATTAAGTGCTCTTCTAGAAGCACAGCAGTCTAGTCGGCACATGTCAGTTCCATCACTACCATTTTATTTGAGACAGAAGGATATGCCCGAAGGTATGTATGTTATTAACTTATTATGCTTTAAAAATACCTAATCAAAATCTGCCACAATTTTGATTTTAAATTTTATTTTAGGTCACTTTAAGTTAGTATACATTAATTTGAGGAGTACTAATATAAGGGAAACTGTAGTAAATATCTTAAACACATGTGACATGTCTACCACTTTTGTAGACAAGATTCCAAAAACTGAACCAAAGTCTCAGTCCAGGTAAAGATCTCAGGTAAAATTACATAAATTACTAAATACTTTCAATAGAGGTGCTTATCAACCAACATTTCATACATTTGCTAAAACTTGATAAAATCAAATATTTGCATAAATTATCAACTTTATCTAATTTATCTGGGTTATTAAATTTGGTGTATGATAATATTTAAACAAATTTATATTTTTCCTTATCTCTGTTGCTAATTCATACTGTGCTATGTTAAGGCTCACATTTTTCTTAAATTAGTTTCAGTAAACAGAATTTTACAAATGCTTACGAAAACTACTCTACCGAATTTGAAAATGCTTCCCGTATTAAAAGAAAAGTGGAAGAAAAGAAAGCCATCACAAATATTATGTAAGTTCCATTACGACATTTTCCTTTACATTTTCTTTATTTGTTCTGACTTACACATAACTATAATTTATTTTCTTAAATATATCATCTACATTCTACACCAAGTTTTGTAGCAAACAAAATTTTAACTCTTTGTTATATTATTTTTCAGTGACTGGGTTGTAGAAAATAGTGCGGATGCAAAGGAAAAATATGAACTGACTGAAGCAACGAGGAACCAAGTGCAGGCCATGATCAAAAACCTGTGCAAAAACTATAGTATCAAACAAGTTGGTAAAGCCTTTACTTCTTAGTTTTCTTTCATTCACAAGAAATATTTACATTATAATAACTAACATACATTGCTGGCTATTAAATAAATTAGGTAGTTCCCCTTAAAATATTTGTGACGTTATCAGCGTGAAGGGACCTTATTGTCGGTATTGAGTTATTAGTATCTCGATAATCTACATTTAATAGGCTGTCGAACCATGTAAATAACATGCGTGTAGGTCTGGAAAATACTTTTTAAAAAAATGTTTAAACTCGAAAGTCGTAAAAGGTGATATTGAGAAAATCGCATTTAAACTTTGACATCCTAAAAAAGTATGTTATTGTAGGAAATTACATAGATATCATCTTTTTGAGAAGTACGTTATATGGTCTTTTAGAATTTAACTTCAATTATATAATTTTATAACTCTATTCCTGTTGTTTACCACGCCAAAGTGCATGATGTAATGAAAATGCACAAGTTTTTTTTTACTCAATATTTCACTTATAGTATGTTTTCTATTGGATTTTATAAAAGTATAATATAAAACGGATCAGTTTTTACTAAATAGAGACGTCTTCGATATTAAACAACATTGTTTACTGTATTTTAAAAAAAATTGAACAAATAAACGTTGTACTTCTACTAATCTTATTAATCAGTCAAAATCAACAAAGATATATATTTAATACACTTAAACATAGTCAAATGAGATCAAATATATAAACTTCTATTTAAAAAGTAACTTTTTTCTGTCTTAAAATTCAAGGTAAAGTTTAGTAAAAAGCTGGTACAAACACTTAACACATTTCAAAAGGGACCTTATTGTCGGTGATTAAAAGTTTAGTAATATCACATAAAAATAAACATACATTTTTATTAACATTGGAGTTATTATGTTTTAAATAATTTTAATTATCCTTTAGTAACAAAACGTGTACCAAAAACATGTAATTTCTCTTAGTTACCATAGAAGTATTCATGAATATTAAAAGGGACCTTAATGTCAGTTGTTACATTTTTAGTAATAAAGTCAAAAGAAGATACAAAAATACTATTAATTTCGTAGTAATTGTAACATTATTTTTATTTTTATTTTATTTTTTATTTTATTTAAATATTTATTCAATAATATTTTTCATTATTTAATTATATTTATGAGATTTCTTTATAAAAATAAAGGAACCTCAGACTTGGTACGACTTTGTCTAGATTTCATAACTTTTTAGGGTTCCGTAGTCAAGAAGGAACCCTTATTAGAGATAAACAAGCAGCTCCATCGAGATTCGAGACTTGGCTCGTTTTTTACAGAATGTATTTGGTGGGATTTCACTTCTTTTTATAGAAACGTGCGTGCGTGCTCACTCGGCGAAACACAGCGCAAGCGCTGTTTCACGCCGGTTTTCTGTGAGAACGTGGTATTTCTCCGGTCGAGCCGGCCCATTCGTGCCGAAGCATGGCTCTCCCACGTATATTTTTTAAGCTGAGCCGTAAGTAGTGGGTTCCATCATATCGCTTGTGTAGGATTGCGCGCTCGTGTAAACGTCACCATCAGCATCACATGTGTTACATACGCCTCCGTGGTCTAGTGGTTTAGTGCGTGGCTCTTGACTCGGAGGTCGTGAGTTCGATTCCCGCGTTGGAAACGTATTATTTCCAAGTTTGGTTAGGACAGTGCAGGTTAATCACCTTTGATCAGGATTAAATTGAAATTAAAATTTAAGGGGGGC
Organism: Lysandra bellargus; assembly: GCA_905333045.1. NCBI lineage: Eukaryota > Metazoa > Arthropoda > Insecta > Lepidoptera > Lycaenidae > Lysandra > Lysandra bellargus. Next base: position 9,719,484 of record HG995326.1, read on the forward strand.
TCCCACACAAAAAACCTAATTTCGAGTCCGACTCGCACTTGGCTAATTTTTATGGTTTTCCTTATAAATGGCCATTAAACCCTAAACTCTGTGCTAAATTTCAGCTCTCTGAGTGTATGGAAAGTACTAGTTCTTTTTGATGATCTTGAGTGAGTGAGTGAGTGTCATAAATGAGAAACTTTGTTTTAGCTTAATTTCGGAACTTAATGACCTCTAGAGGTTCTCAAATAGGGGCCTAAAATGCGGTGAAATGGTTCCTGTAAATGATGGTACTGCAGTGTTTGCTTCGCGCTCTACTTGGCGGGGGCACTACCGTGCCCCCAGATATTCTAATCAATGTTACCGATTTTCAGCTTGGTGCAAATTACTAATAGTATAACAGTAGATACCGTGCCGAAAGAAAGCCGCAATCGACTCTCGACTGCAGCACCGACAATAAGGTCCCTTTTTTTACTAAACTTTAAGATATATTTTAACCTATAAAAAATCGTTTTTAAAACCTGTGTCTTTGTCATATCAAAATTTAGAGTCCGTTTATTAATATGGAGCAAAAAAAAGACAAAATGATTTTTTTCGACATTTTACTTTAAATGCGATTATCTCGGAAACTAAAACCCTCCGTAAGGTCCCTTTTCTCAGATAACGTCACATTTTATTTTTCAGATTAAATATGACAAGGGATGGAATATCAGTCACATAAGAGGAGCAATACAAAGTCTGGTTGCTCTAGCCTCACAACATTCTCAATACATGGACAATCTTAAAGGTAACAAACATTCATTTATAGAAGAACGTTTTAATAGATATTTGCATTAAAGATATAAAGTACTCATAATTTTTACAATCCTAAAGTTGGGTTTAAAGTTCATTTGTCCAAGAACACAATAGCTTTTTAACACTCTCTCTGTGTTACTATCAGTCCTAAGCTTACATACAAGCACAGAACATTAAAAAAAGCATACAAGCATGTTGTATGTCATAATGTTTCAATTTTGTCTGTAGGTCGAACAATTGCATTTGGCCAATTTACCGGAGTCAGCTTGGATGGTGATGTATTTCTTAACATTATGGATGTTCGTAATGAATGGCTGTCGGTAAGATTGTTTTTAATATAAATATAAATGTATTATATATTTTGCCTGTAACATACTTGAGAATATTATTCAATGATCATTAATTATATTATTTTAGCTAATAAAAAAAGTAAGTCAAGAAGATAGTGCATTGACAGAGATCCCCAAATATGAGAAAGCCTTGTCTAGTATATTGAGAAATATACACATACGGAGAAGGTAAATAATTGTTTATTTAATAAATTACTGTTATTGTCAGTCACTTCATATTTGAGCATTTAACTTATCCATTAAAAGTGTGTAAATCTAGATTAACACAAAATTATTTTAAATGCATTTTCAGAAAATTCATGCCAAAAGTATCTGCAACTCAGTATTGTAGCCATCTCAGGCAGCTCATTACCTCAATTGGAGATTTCTATGGCTATGGAAAGAAGTTCCCATCCACTATACCAGAGTCGCTGAAGAAATATGAGATCGTTGTTGAACCGTGAGTGTATTTTTTTTCTTTGTGAAAAGCGAATCTTGGTAAGGACTCGTACACTAACTGCGAATTCACATCGCATCGCAAGTATCTGCGAATTTCTTTGCTTTTTACTATGAGATTTGTTTTTTGCCACCAATATTTGCGATTTAATGCAAATTCGGAGTTAGGCCGTGTTCACACCAAACCGACTGTGAGCCCCAGTGTGAACGTGAAAATATACGGTATCGAATGTCCGCGCCTACGCCTAGCGTAATAGCGTATTGTCGGTTAGGTGTGAACGAAAAAGTGAATATGTATGGAAATACAATAAACTGCGTAACACATTCGCTCACAGTCGGTTTGGTGAGAAGTGTGAACACGGCCTTATATTATGTTGGAGCTATAAGTTGGAACATGGAATACATGGTTAGTGCAAATAATTCAAATAATCGGTAATCAGTAGGTATTTTTTTCACCTGGCACCACGATGCGATAATGATGATCGGCAGTTTTGTACTGTATACACTGTGGCACAAACCACATACTCAACCATCAAGGAACTTACGTTTACACCTATAATTATTATTAACAGTTGAATATCAGCTTTATCAACGCATACAAAAAGCGCTATGTGTCGCATTCTTAATCACCAGATTAATTTCAGAGAAGCTGGGCCATTAATGGTATCTCCGACCGGCCAGTTCATAACGCCGTCGTCGTGTCCGGCTGATGAACTGATAGCTTATATCGGCAACCACATTGACGAAGCGACGCAACTGCTCACCGAGTATAGCATGTAATTTTTTGTTTTACTTTGACTTACGCCAGTCTCATTCGTTTGTCGCGTAGGAACTGTACTTATGCCGGGGTTAAAATATCATAATATTATGACCTTTTCTGGCACTCAAAATATAGGTATCCATACTTAGTTTCATCAAAGCAGTTACAAGTGAAATAGTGACAGACAGACAAACTTTCGCACAATACTTTAGCGATATTAAACTTAAAGTATTTGTTAATTTTAAAATTATGCTCTTGTGTAGTTAACAACTAACATGATAAAAATGTTGCATTTACAGAAATAAACATATAGAAAAAGCTTTATATGCGGAAGTGAAAGAAAGATTTGGTCTACTAGACCTGTCCAAAGACGACAGCATCACTCCAGGCCTGATGATTCTATGTTGTCAGCGTTTACTCACGAAAGCGGATAAAATTAATAAGGTAAGTACTTAAATCAAAAACATAATATATAAAATAAATTATTTTATTTAATAAATTGAAGACAAAAGAGTGATATTGTCTAATATTGAGTGCAAATTTAACGTTTATTAATATTTTAATTTTAAAAATTGTCTAGCTGCCTACATAATAAGCGAGAACGGCCATTTATTTTAAATACAATATATTTTTTATTCAACAGAATCTTTCTGGAAACATTCTCTACGTTACGCACTACTACTCTGTGCTGTCTGAAGGAGTCTTGTGCATACCATGGAATTTCAAATGATGAAATCGTTGCAATTCTAAAACAACGCTAGCAAAAGTGCAATATATTCTTTAAATACGATTATATTAGAATGTGCTACCTAATCTATGTTTAGCAAATTTATAAAATTTTAACAAACAAATTTAGTTCAAATATTACACTATTTTTATAAATATAGTAATCACAACTCGAATTTATATTTAGTTCATTGCGTAAATCTTGAACTTGTACCTATATTGTATTTTTATTGTTTTCTTTATGGCAGTGTACATCAAGTTTAACTTTGACTATGTACTAGAACAATAATTAATTAAATGTATATAATATAGTTGTAATAAAGATGTTATTTTCAAGTAGTAATACAAATTTTTATTTACATAACTGCCCATCAATAATTTAATTTTCAAACGACACTACATTTTATAATTCCCTTAACTACGAGTCAGTCACACAGCAACGCGCCTCTTTGTAAAATGTAAACCAACTTTAAAAGTAAATCTACACTTGTGATCGTCAATAACTTCTAGAAAGTTAAAAACCGACTATTTATGATAAAAATTATCAATATCATTTTCACTAGTCAGCACCCTTTAAAAATTGATTGAGCTCGTGTCATTACTCCACTTAACTTATGCTTTAGAATATTCAAAATATTATGCTATAAATATAATAAAGTTAGGAATCGATTTCAATAATTACGACTATTATTAATTATTATTAAGGCCTCCTATTTACAAGGATTACTTACAAAACAGGCCATACAATTTTCTAAGAGAAATCATTATTAATGCAATACAAAACTTGGCAGAAATTATGTAAGACGATTGACTAACATTACTGCCTAGATACTGTAAAAAGCCATCGAAACAATTTGTGCAATAAAACATTTACCAAGTACCTATATTGTTTTATATTTCATATGGTATAAGGTGAATACTACTAAACGAGCAGAGATAGAGATGATGAGTTATTTGTAAATGTGAGTTAAGTAATGATTTTAGTTCAAGCAAAAATTTAGGTACCTAAACACCACTTATTTCTCACTGTTTCAAGGCACATGTCTCTTGATTTTTCGTGAATTTGCGCTTTTAAATTGCAGCAAAATAATACTACGATAAACTATATCTTCAGTGAGCAAATGCTTCTTCTAACAATCATCGGGATATGTTAACTTTTGCCTAAAACAAGGATCAAAATACGATCTATCATAATATATTTTGTAACAATGATTTTGCATGTAAAACTTAGCAAAGCAATTTTACATAGTAAAAATATTATTTACAATTGATACAATTTTAAATCTGCTACAATTAAAAAAGCATTTGCACTTGATTAAATTCTAATACAGAATACATGGCTATAATAATAAACAAAAATAGATTCAACGTGGAAAATAAAAATAAACGCCTGTATCACTTTTTCTTATTCTGTTGCACGATTATCAGCTTATTCTTCTCTTTAGTGACTTTGGCAGTGGGTAAGTTTGTAGCTGGCATCAGCTGCCGCAGATTCTGACTTGGTATTACGGGTGCCTGAAATAAAAATTTAACCTTGCATTGTCATATTGCCATGTTTTGCATTTTTGCTTACAAAAAAAAAATTATGAAATACACTATACTTACAGGATGGTATCTTGTAAACTGTCTCATTCGATCGACCAGTCGCATCGCGTCGTCCGAAGTGTCCGAGTCGGACGTCAGGCCCAGAGATAGAGCTCGGTTTGGGTTACCGCCGTCTAAGCACCTGAAACATTCATTCGTGTCATGTAAAATACGTAAACCGAATATGTGAACATGTTACAAGTTGTGTAGGCATAATTTTAATACAATGATCGCAAAAAAATATATAAATCGGCCAAGTGCGAATCGGACTCGCCACTCGAAGGGTTCCGTACCTTTATAGAGAAAAAATAGGCCAAAAACTGTGTTTTTTGCATGGGAGCCTCCCTTAAATGTTTATTTTATTAAATTATTACTATTATTATTATTTATTATTAAACTACATACATAATTGAGGAGTCTGTGAAAATTTTAACTGCCTAGCTGTTGTCATTATTGATATCGAGCAAAAAAGGCCAAAAAAATCACGTTTGTACTTTGAGTTTTACAATATCTGACTAATTGGAATCTTCAAAATACTTAGTTGCAGTGAACTTACACCATAACATAATAATATAAACTTAACATCACAAATTCATTACTAAAAATACAAACTAAAATAAAATATACAAATATATACAAACTTAGAATATAAAATTATAAAAAGAAAAACTTTCCCAGGTCGTCCCCATCTGGCAGAGTGCCCAGCAAGCTGACAGCATTGCCACGTTGAATTGCAATTGCTATTCGCTGTGCTAGGTAGCTCCCGGCTCTGGGGTCTCGGGTGGCTTCAATAAGCCTCTTAGATATTTCGCTAAAAAGCTTATGTGCCCCTGGACCCCATGCGCCTAGGGTTTCTATCCCAAACGGTTCAAATATGAGATCTCCGCCGAGGTTCTCATATTTGCGCCGCTTGAGGTTCTCTGCTTGGTTGGCGGCAGCGCCCGCACAGCTCGAGGTGCCCTGAACATGAGACGGGGCGAGTGTGTCGACACAAGTAGCGTCCCACACAAGGGCCCGTCCCACATTCCAGGGAACCAGGGTCATTCCATCGGGTCTCTTGCCATCGTCGCGAACCAAACCGGAGGGCTCCAGTATCGCTGGCACGCCGGCAGTGACAAGAGCCCCACGAATGAGGTCGTTTAGGCTGTGATGTCGAGAGAAGCGTCCAGCGCTTCGCGAGCAGCACAACCCGTGATGACCGTAGCTATCTACGTGCGTGTCGCTGCCGGCACTAGCAATATCCCAGGCGTCCTTGGCCTCGTCCGCAAAGGGAATGTCTAATGGGCAAGATGAGGGCTCTAAAATTTGGCTATTACTTGTCGATTTGCGTGAACTGAGGACAAGAACGCCGGTAATGCTACGTCAAAAGTTTTCCGTTGAAAAAGAGGTTGGTTTCCTACCTGTGGTGCGTGGGCGGTCGCTGTCTTTGCGCGTGTCGCCAGGCAGCGATGGCGCGCGCCCGCCACGTCGCCACCTCCTCCGCCGCCGCGCTCGCGCCCGCCTCCAGCGCCGCGCACGCACCGCGTAAATCCACCACCTGTAACACAGATGACATAAACCAGGGGTGGCCAACTTGATTACACCTAAGACCTACTGTTTGTTAACGAAACCCTATGCAATCTACCAAGTACGTACTTCTTGAAATCTTAAATGAAACAGCATAGTTTAGCTTATTGGTCATTGCGCAGTCTGATCTAAAATATATTATTGTTTATATTTTTTGTCTGGCCACGATCGACTGAACTAACAGTCGCGATCGACTGGTTGGCCACCCCTGACATAAACAATAATTCATGATACTTTACCAATGCCAAAGGGCAAAACATAAACACCAAACCAATAAAAAGAAAAAAGATCCATAATTTGTATAAAGACAACATAATCATTCTTAGATGTTTTGGCCTTGTCTGATACATAAGAAGAGTTGGTTAACAAATCAAGTATAATAGGACTGTTCCTCATAAAGCAATTCACATAATGTGGATTGTTTTATTAGTAGAAGCCTAATGGCTAATTTTACAAGTCATAATAATATAGGCAAATAATTATGTAATTTATAGGTTGACTAAACTATGAACTATGAATTATTGTGATCCATCAACCTGAAAAGAAGCACATTAATAAACATACCTTTTGAAAGTATCTATACAACAAGGACTTCATTTCATCATGAGACAACTTATCAAGTCTTGCCATAAGCATCTGTTCACCCCTGCTTCTAGCGTCCTTATTGTCTTGTGAGTCTGACAGTGAGGCAGATGGAGAGTTGCCACATATCAAGTTATTTTTGTATTCTATTGCTGTATCTATAGCCTCGATTGCTTCTTCACATTCTAGCAATTTCCGCTCCTGTAACAATGAAAATATGTCGTTATTATGATGCCCTTTTGCAGACCAGAAAATATAATAACATACAAATATTTTAAACTAGTTACCTCTGAATCAGAGAGTGATTTATAAACTTTTCTTTTATGACCCAAACTACAGCGCTGGTCATGCAAACATTCTCTTGTTTTACGTAAATTTTTAATCTCCTTCCTGAGTAGCAACTCATTTTCTTTTGTTAATTCTAAACTTGCGAGATCATTGGTCTTTTCCTTTAAAATACTGTCTAATTGTGTAATCCTATGAGTAAAATGTTTAATAGAGTTAACTTTCTTATCTTTATTGTCCATTGAAGTTTCTGAGAGATCGTCTAACTTTAATTTGTCCTTGAGTAATTCTACATCAAGGGTGTTCTTTCGTTTTTCATCCTTTTTTATTTGCCTCTTGATTTGCTCGATTTGCTTTTTATAAGTTTTTAAATTAATTTCGTGTCTTTTTATTTCTTTAATAGTATCAGGGTCCATTTGACTAGTACTCGTCTTGGAGAGTTCGTCTATGAGTCTTTGTTTTGCTATGCACAGATTGATAAGTTCTTTGAGTTGTGACTGACTACTGCTTATTTCTTTAGAGAGTTTTCTAGCGAGTATTTGTTTTTGGGTGTACTTCTCCTTTGTTATTTTATACTTTTTACAGATTTCTAAAGTTTTGGGAGTCTCAATCATTTTGATCAACTCCCTCTCTATAAGCTTAGGTTCGGGATCTGTGTCATTCTTGTGAGATTCAATGATGATCTTCTGAGATTCTGGAGAAATAGCTTTAGCTGCAACTTTTCTTAAAAGTTCCAATTGTTCACCAGATATACTTTCCCCTGGCTGGATAGTTCTTCTTCTTCCTGAGATGGATTGTGATGTTAAAATTGGTAATGACTGGGAGCCACTGGTTTCAGAGATTGTTATATCATCAGAATCAATATGATTCAGATATTCCTCGCATCTTTTAGCAAAAAGTTGGTCATTCTTTTCTCTAAAATATTCCATTAGTTTCTCAAGTTTATCCTGAAACACAGTCTCAGAGTCACTATTTGCAGAATCACTTTCAACATCTGACTCGCTGGGTTCACTTGGTTCCGTGTCTTCTGCTATTCTCGGCAAACCCTGTTTAATGACAATATCCTTATTTTCTTTAGTGATATCACTGTTTAAGCATTCATCACATTCAGCCTTTAAAAACAACCATTCACTAACTTGGTTCATGTCAGACTCGGATATCGACTTTGACTGTAAAATTCTATTAAAGAGACCTTCTGCATTAGATACCAACTTGATCCACTGTGCCGTAGCAAACTGTAAATTGAATGCATTGTCACCAGGTAGTGACATCTTCTCATTATATACTGGAGTATTGTTGTCTGCAAATAAGTTAACCGTCACAAAATTCTTTATTCCCCTGCAGCAAAGGCACAAGTTTAATATTTTAAGTGTGTCTTGATAATCATCAGGTTCAGTGCTGATGCATCCAATAACCCAAGTGAATGCTCTACCGCCAAAGGAATCCTTTAACATTGCAGTGAGGATACAAGAGTCATAGTTAATTTGTTTGGGTGGATTTCCTGCTAGCAACTCTTTGATTATATTCTCTAAAGCAAATAGGCCGGGCTCAGGATAAGCTGCTAAATCACAAAAACTAGCTGTAGACATTCTGTGATTCAGTACACCGTTTGTGCCTACCCACTTCTGCTCCATACTAACTGTAAATACTGTGTGATTATTTCCTTGGCACCGTTGCCTCCATCCGAGCTGTAAGTACTGGAAAGCTTCCTCCACATTGCAGCATCTAACCAAACCAGCTCCCAGAACATCAAATATATTGTTATTTATAACTTGCATCCAAGTTATGTGTAATATGTATTCTCTTTCTGGCATTTGGCCCAATCGATGAAATATCTCTGACAAAAACCTTGGTATTATTCCTTGATCACTCTCACTGTGTATGCACTCAAAGCCTGAAAAGAATTTTTAATACATTGCATAAATAAGTATGTTTAGTTGTTTTGCATTATTGGAAAATACTATTGACAGAAGTATTCTTCATGTACTAATATTATATTTTTTATGGCACAAATACTACTTTATTTGACAAAATATGGTTCATGAGGGATAATAATGTTTCATACCCGGCCCAAATAAAGTGTAGGTTTTTCCCGACTTAGGCTGACCAAATATAACGACAGAAGTATCACACCCATCCAGAAAACAATTGATTTGGGGTATCATAAACGAATTAAATAGATGAGCTTGGGAACAATCCACTGGCAAAGCCCTGTTCACATGGAACGTTTGGCCATTTTCTGTAATCACAATTTGCGTCACTGGGTTGCTGAAAATGCACTGTAACGAGTCCGCGATGCTAGGTGGCTTAAGTCTTATTGCAATTTGTACTGGTATATCCATTGTCGATGTGTTATTGTAAAATATTTAAAAGAATATGAACGCTTCACAAAAATTAAGTTAGCCTTCGCCACGGATTTCAAATTTCACTCTTGACCCACTGTACTCAGTTTATTTTTGTGCATACTTAAACGTTTTTATTAAATTGATTATTTTTACAAAATAAACTGATAATTTTGCGAATGTTAATTTATCAAGAATAAAAATTCATTCCCGACTCCCGTTTGTTTTTATTTTTTGACAAAGGCAAAGAGGATGTAAACTTATACTACGTAACAAGAGGTCGGACTTAGAAGAAAAAAAATAAACATCCGTTATTTTTTTTAATTTGAAACTAAACGAGAAATTTTTAAGTGCAAAACCTTTGACTCTAAACATACCAAAAATTAAAAATAATAAAAAAAAAGAAATGAGCTCAAATAAATGTTTTATTTCAATAAAAATTATTGTACATAGTTAAATAAATAGATAATAAGGTAAATTAAACAATTAAACAGATTTAATCCACAAGCTTTTGTTGATTTATATTAATAATATTACAGTACAGTTTTATGTATTTTATTTATAAATATAATATGTAAGGTTCAAGTTTTTGAATGAAATTAAATAGAATAAATTATATTAAATGTAAAATATCTAAATAAAATTATTATTATAGTTAATAAAATATTTACAAATTTATGGAATTATCAAAATATATTTTAGTTCAATTATTTGATCATAAAAAGAAACGGATGTTCATATTACTTTATGCTGCCACAGTCGAAAGTCAATTACGGGGCTTAGTTTAATATAATTTAATTTAATAAATATTTTTGTTAAAAATAAATATTAGAAATTATTTAAATACACATAAATGTTATAAGCAATTAAAATAAGACTTTAAATTAAAAGCGGAAGTTATTTAAATTGCGCACTAGCGCCGCCAAGCGGAACTCGCACTTTACCCGCCTAAATGATTGAGAGTAGAGAGGGAACTTGTGGACTGGTGGGTTTTTTCCAGGTCAGTTGGTGGAGATCCTTCGTAGAGGATATTCCATAGCAGTAAAGTGTGAGCTCGGTGCTTGAGCTATAAAATAAGAGTTATTGCTGTGTGAAAGTAACTGAAATAGTTAGAGAGGAAAAAGTGTTTAAAAGTATTTAGTTTTAGAAAACCTGGATGTGTTAAGTTATTTGATTGAGTGATTGGAGAAGTAAGTGTAATAAACAAAGTGATCTGAGTGTTTGAGTTTTATTTTAATTATAAGTGTACAGTGTTGTTTTGCATATAATAGAATAGCTGTCTATGCTACTCTACTAACTACTTGATTGGCTTATACAGTAAACTCTATATAGGGAGGGGATTAAAGCAGCGCGTCCACCAGGTCAGAATCGGGACGTACGGTGCGGACGGCGCGTCGTGTAGTCATATATTTGTCAGGCGCAGAATGACGCTCCAGTACTTCTAGTGCAATTGACAGTAGTTAATACCATAAATACAAAGCAACAAATCCGTCCGCGCATACCTACGCTCCGATTCCGATCCAGTGGACGCGCACCTTTATACATACACACTTAAGTATCATTACTTTGTTTTGTTACACCTTGTATACGACAGCTAAAATCTATCGCGTGGGCTCAGGCCAGCTGCATACCACCTCAGTCTTGATCAGAGGATTTTTCCTTGGTGGCCGTACCACTCATAATCCCATACCTTCCTTCTCCTCCTAAAATCTCCATAACAGCTATTGCTTGCAGACTAAAATGTTGCAAACTAGTATAGGGACCTAAAAATCTGAAATGAATGAAACATTTTTCATTTACTACATTTCCATACAGTTTACAGTAAATTATTGTACAAATATGCAAATAATACTACGACATACTTTGTATTAGAACACGGTATGACATAGTTATGTTTTGCATCAATTTATCAATTTACGGTTACATTTACATTTTACAATGGCTTACCTTTCGTTTTTCATTAATTAATCCACTTCATTTACAATTTTTGTATGAGTTGCTACAAAATAATTTTCACAAAATGAAAATCGAACTTTGAATTTTAAACTCCTTCTTCGTCTTTTTTCTGATGTAGTTTATATTCTCTATGGTCTTTTTTATCAGCCAATCACAGTCGACCTTGCACAGATTATTGGATTAAGTTTAGTAGCTACGTTTTTTGGAACCCAATTTTTTTTTGTTCGGGAATTTCGTCCACCTGGACAAAGGCAAGAAGAGTTTTTTTTTTTGCATACAGAGGCTTCTACAGATTGGGCCTGGGCACAGATTACTATATGGGCCTAGGTTTCTTTCAGACTCCCCGATTTGGTCGGGGCTCGGGGCCGACCACCCGACCACGACCAAATCGGGAAGTGTGGAGAGCGGTTGGCCCGACATATAGCCCGTCAAAAAAGTCACGACATTAATAGAGTCGCCACTTGTTTCCGGTGTGGCCTCTTATGGCCACACTGTATCCAGTCACTATAAAAGATTTTGATACTTTATATTAAATGCAGTTTAAAAAACGCGTTGTAAATTATGTAGTTCAGAAAATTTGAAATAATAATTATGATGTAGTTATAGTGTGTGTTTAATTTACGATATTACAAGAAACAATCTAATCTATGTAAAATATTATAATCTTTGCATATTACTCACCTCATCACTAACTTACACGTACTGTAGCTGGTTTCGGTGACTCTGGTAATGATATTGTAATGCTATTATGTGTGTTTTGTATCATATTATAATAGCATCACCTACTTTTAAAAAATATATTGTCCGTTTACTTACAAATACATTATTGGTTCTGTTAAAAATACTTCTTGTAACTTTATGTTAGTTATCACAAATATGTCATTAGCTGGTTAAATTAATTGTATGTATCTATGTGCACGATGGAAGAGACTGCTCTCCACGACACAGGGAATCCTAGTGCGGGGATCAGTGTTTTGTTTAAGATATTACTTAACGTGTAAAATTATTTTTTGAGGGAAATAAAGATTTGTTTGTTTGTATATATAATAATGCAATAACTCAATCTCGGTTGAACCGATGTGGCTAATTTTCTTAAAATATTCCTGGAAGTCCAGGGAAGGTTTATAAGTGACACGAAGTTCACCGGGACATCAGCTAGTCACTAGTGTCATATATTATATTATAACGCCTTCGTGGTCCAGTGGTTCAGAGCTCGGCTCTTGACTCGGAGGTCGACAACTCCTAAAAATAGGTAAGCATAAATCTCGCAAAAAAAGTGGGGCTGCGAGTGAGATTTAGTGCATCGTGCACGATCGCATACCTGATACGAGTAAATAACGTTATATTTACCGTTATTATTATAACGATATTTGTTCGTTTATACATTACGAAAAAATATCGTTATAATTTTTCGTAATGTATATTCGTATTTGAATCAAACCGTTTGATCGTCTCTTTACAATACTCTATAGGGCCCCCGAGACGATCAAACGGTTTGATTAAATTCCCTATCTCAAAACTACTAAACCTATTTTGATGAAACTTGCAGAAGTCTCCCAAGTTAAACAATACCTATTATAGTACAACAAAAAATATTTAAATAAGACTTGTAGTTCCGGAGATATGTGAACACAAACATAAAAACATATTACATACATACACTTTTGAAATTTTGCACATTTGTTCAGATGCTGATATAGACTAACATTATATACGAAAACTGGGCATGGGTAGTTCTGGAAATATTACATACTGATACATACGCATCGAATTGATAGCCTCCTCTTTTTTAGTCGGTTAAAAATAATGTACCTACTCCAAAGAATGGTATAAAGTTTGTTCAAACGCATCGGAACACGATCAAACGGCGCGTCAAACACAACAAAAATATGAAATTTCATCAAACGAGCTTCAAACACGTAAATGTTTGACAAACCGTTCAAACTAGCTTTGTAAACGATCAAAATGGTTTGAGTCAAACCAAAATTTACATGTTTGAGTCAAACCGTTTGATCGTCTCGGGGGCCCTATACAACAAAGGAACAAATTTCAAAAGCTTGTTGTGTTGCTATTGCTAAAAAAAAATCGTTCGCACTATAATTATTATTAGTATTGGTCGAGCATGGTCAGATCGCCGGCGCACCCGACAAGCCGACCGCCCGACCGAATTGGAAATCGGCTCAGTCGAATTTGTAATGGCTATTGGCTCATCTACGGGTCCTTCTTCGAGAGTGGCCAGCGCTGGGTGATCGGATGGCGCATGCGATGGCCATGCAATGGTCGCAACGCCTCTACATAATGGCCGTGTTCAGTTGTGATCTAAACGTCGTTCAAGATGGACGTGTAAGCGTTAGCCATTGCGGCAATGCAAAACGTGCATTTTTAACAATTTATGACTTCACCAGATGACCCGGTGAACTTCATATCACCTCCCTCCTAGTATGAATCTTCTCTTGAATTCTAGGAATAATTATTTCAAGACCAAAATTAAAATAATGGTTTATGGTAGTGATGATGATGACAATGATGAATGTAATAATAGCATATTAATATGCTTTCCGTTCTTAAAACAACGCCGAAACTCCCAAACTTGTATCTTTAAAAAGTCGGGAGTTATGTATATTATGATGTAAAATAATTATTGGAAAGCTTCATTAAAATCCGTTCAGTCGTTTTTGAGTAAAAGAGTAACAAACATCCATACAAACCTTCGCCTTTATCATAATATTATTATATTTTCATTCATTATGAGATCACGTACTCGTCATTTTGAATGAAATTCGTAAATTGTAATACGAATTACGACGTTCTCACTCGACCGCGGTCAGGCACCGACTGTCGTGGCCACGATGTGCTAGGTGTTCCAGCGCATCGTCGCGGAGTAATGTGGAATGTTGTCCACGAGTGAGCCTGAAGAGGCAGAGGTGGTGGGGCTGCGGTCGTGTATCGCGCGTTTCCCGTAGTCCCACCTTCAGGAGCAGGAACACCGTTGGGGTTTTAGTGGGTAGTCCCGGGTGCGTCTTCCGTCCGCCCCGGGGAGTCCCACATACCCCGGTGGTCCTCCCCAGGCCCCGGGGATGCGTAAACGCATTCCCCCAACGCAAAAAAAAAGGCACCGACTGTCGTATCGCCAACGTGTAGAGGCGTACTGCCATCGCTGGGCCATCATCCTTTGATGTGCGGCGGAAAAACCGACCGGCCATCGGCCATCCTACGCCACTACGTCCTCCCCACACTGGCCCATCGTGGGGAGCCGCAATACAACAGTGGCCAGCGCTGGGCGATCGAATGGCGCATGCGATGGCCATGCAATGGTCGCAACGCCTCTACATGATGGCCGTGTTCAGTTGTGATCTAAACGTCGTGTACAAGCATTAGCCATTGCGGCAATGCAAAACGTGAATTTTTAATAATTCATGACTTCACCAGATGACCCGGTGAACTTCGTATTACCTCCCTCCTAATATGAACCTTCTCTTGAATTCTAGGAATAATTATTTCAAGACTAAAATTAAAATAATGGTTTATGGTAGTGATGATGATGACAATGATGAATGTAATAATAGCATATTAATATGCTTTCCGTTCTTAAAACAACGCCGAAACTCCCAAACTTGTATCTTTAAAAAGTCAGGAGTTATGTATATTATAATGTAAAAGCTATAATAATTATTGTAAAGTTTCATCAAAATCCGTTCAGTAGTTTTTGAGTAAAAGAGTAACAAACATCCATACATCCATATAAACTTTCGCCTTTATCATAATATTATTATATTTTCATTCATTATGAGATCACGTCGTACTCGTCATTTTGAATGAAATTCGTAAATCGTAATACGAATTACGACGTCCTTACTCGACCGCGGTCAGGCACCGACTGTTGTAGGATACGACATTTACACTCGGGCTGAGTGGACAGGGAAGTGGGGAGGGAAGTGGGCAGCGTGAATATGTAAATAGGTGACTCGCGCTGCCACTGAACATGCCACTGCCATTGCCATTGCGCAGTTTTTCGGGCGGAAGTCAAAGGACGGGCAGCGCGAGCGCGAGTGAATGTTTACATTCAGCTCCCTGATCCATCGCTCACTTGCCGCCAGCGTTTGGAGCAGTCAAAAAAAATTAAGTTAAAAATTGAAACAATGTTTATTTCATAAAAGAATTTATACAAGCTACAAGACGTTGCTTTGTAGAAATCTTTTGACGTGATAACGTCTTATAATTCGATATGGGGTGTGCGTACGAAAAAACATGACAGTTCATGCGGTGTTACCTCGCTGATCGCTCTGAGGCGTTCCATTTACACTCTCAAGTCTCTCAACAACCGTAAGGCCCACCTGGGCCGCGCTCTTTGTTTCGATTATAATATTTTTATATTATAATATTTCGATGACTTAGAGAATACTTTTGTATGAAGAAGTTTGGTTAGTAGGTTGTATCAATGGTCATACCTTTGATACATTGACCACACTCTGAATGAAAAATAAATAAACGATCTGTGAGCTATTAGTATTATTTCGGCTATTCAAAATTGTGCTCTATTTCCTACGTGTCAAGGTATGACTTGTACTTTGTTCGAAGATTTTACTGGATTTCACGAATGTATGTAGCTTTTTGTATTGCGAATAGTTTATTTTACTCATTATAAATATTTTATTTATAATGAGTAATTTATTCGTTTATTTCTTCTGAACAAGTCACTAATTATAGTTTCGAAAGTTTATAATTGAGAAACTAATATTACATCGGACTAAATACTATATTATGATGGCTTGATAGACAGAAAATTTAACATATATTATAATGTAGTTCACACCAACATAAAATATGGATTGTATGTAAGGATATTACATTAATTTTACAAAGAGGGTAGGCCGGGCGCCATTTTTTTTGCACATTGACCTGCCAACTTTTTGCATAGATTTTTCCCGGAACTGAGGGGTTAAGGCTATGACGTTGTCACGTTCAACTATCGTCAGTAAACCGACTTTACAGACAACCGATTTTTTTAGAAATGAAGCATAGTTAATTTTTAATTTAATTTTTTGTAACTGGTCCATGCGCCAACTTAAAATAATGGACTTAACATGTAGAATTTGTAGTAATAGGTACTTACGGTGTTCTATTTCTATGAATTTCCCTCATCCACAATTTCCTTTTACTACGACGACGGCATCTTCGATTCGATCTGTTTTGCAGTTTTGATTTCTTTTTAAAATATGCATATAGTTATATATACTCAGCAGACATAATGCTGTCGCCACAACAGTTTCGATATCCGCCATCGTTGCGAGTTGTTACGTAAAAGAGTATGAGGGCTGAGTGTGACCACCCACTCGCCTCT
This sequence comes from Lysandra bellargus, assembly GCA_905333045.1. NCBI lineage: Eukaryota > Metazoa > Arthropoda > Insecta > Lepidoptera > Lycaenidae > Lysandra > Lysandra bellargus. Next base: position 9,736,185 of record HG995326.1, read on the forward strand.
ATAATGCCACAGGAGATACGTAGTATCCCTTAGTAGTCTGTGCGCAGGAGTATTTAAGGCAATATTTCCGACAGCGGCAGGAGCAGTGGCAAGGGCTGAGTGTAAACGTCCCATAACTCGTATCGCCAATGTGTAGAGGCGTACCGCCATCGCTGGGCCATCATCCTTTGATGTGCGGCCAAAAACCCGACACCACCGCCATTCCACGGCCATCGCTGGCGCCATCGGCCATCCTACGCCACTACGTCCTCCCCACGCTGGCCCATCGTAATGGTCCACTACGCTGGCCCATCGTCTAGTCGTCTAGAGCCGCAATAACATTGGTTATAAGCCGAAGTGCCTTAAAAAAAAATAAAAAAAGAAGAAGAAGAAGAATCCTTGAAATAAATTTTTATCGATGTGACAAATCACAAAATATAAAATATCATTAGTTGTGATTAAAATGATAGTAATTTTAAATAATATGAATCCTTTCTGCTGATAAAATTCATTAGATAAATAAGTGCTTGAACAGTGTTGGTTTTGTTATTTAATATTTTGAGAATTTAGATTTCATTTAGGCCGACAAGTGACAACTGACAACTATAGGACACTTTATTTTGTCAAAGAACCAACGTAGGCCGTCTTTGGGTAGGAATAAGTCGTCTTTCTTGTGTTGATAAATATAAATAATGGCCCCAATTAGTACCTTTCTTAAACAATAATTACGGCAATTTTGTCTTAGTGCGGTTTTATAAAATATTTACGATGGAATCGTCCAATAAAAACGAATTAATGGAGCCGCCACAGTACGGTTTAAAATTACCCCTTAATCATGAATTTCCTCTGCAAAGCAAGCAAATTATTATACCCAGACCGAAGCAAATCTTTGATATGATGCCTCTTACTGCAAGGTAAGTAATTTTATATTTATTACAAAGTTGTGTTGTGATCACAGACAGATCAAGATAGATACCGCATGTGTACATACACACTTCACGTGCCATTTCGCGTTCCCAAACTACGAGCAATGCTCGTCTTTCGAAAAGTCTGTTCTTTAGTCTGCCATCGGAATCGGACATCAATTATTGGAATTTTAAAAATGCCTAAATGCCTAAAAGTGCTGTATTGAGCTGTAGAAATTCAAATAGAAACGTTGGCCTAGGTAATGGACACATTTCTTATCATCGGTAAGTCACAGTATGTAGGAAAAAAGTGGCACGCTCATTTTCATACAAATGGAGCAACATGCGGTATCTATAGCTTGATCTCAACAATATCAAAATACTTAGATATGACGTATGCCATCAAAACTGTAGCAATGTTTTTGCATGCAAAATGTGTATTGAGAAAATATTGTCGTCCTTTTTTGTCTTACAGCAGTAGCGTATACTACTTTCTCTTTCACTCATTTTACGCTTAAATCAAATCGAGATAATATTGTCATCCTTTTTTATCTTACAGTGATAGCATATACTACTTTCTCTTTCGCTCATTTTGCGCTTCGCTTTGATTTTTCTCTTAAAATGGAATATTAATAAAATCTTAAATATTAATAAAATCTTAGTAATTACGTGTGAAATATTACACCTTTCGCTTTATTTGTATTCCTCGTGTTGTTACTGCACTAGGATTGTAATTGAGCACATCTGACTGTCACAGCGTCCTAATGCGCACTGGTCACAGATGAGTGAGCCTCACTCATCTCGAGAGTGACACATTTTCGCGCTGACGATTGTATGGAATGCCTTTTCTAACGTTCTAGTTCTATGCTTGATCTATGTCTGTGGTTGTGATGTTAAAATTACTGTAGGTAAGGCTGGATATTTTTACAGGTATTTTAAATATTACGTGTCAAAGAGGTTGCAGAAGAAACGACCTATAATGGATTATGTTCATATGATATCAGCTCAGAGAATTTATGGTTAGTAAACTGCACAATACTTAAATTAATTAAAAAAAGTTAGATGACTTGTTATTTTAAATATATTAATAACTGTTTTTATGAGAATTTCTTCACAGGTTGTCCCATTGGAGGTATAGGTGGAGGGACTATTGGTAGAGGCTTTAAAGGGGAGTTCTGCAGGTTTCAACTGAACCCTGGTCTATATGAATATGTCACTGTGCCCGAGTGCCAGTTCATTGTGAACATACAGAATGATAAACATGAGACAATATTTCAGTCTGTTTTGTCTACCTACAGGTAACTTTATATTTATTTTATGACTTTAACAATGTTCTTGTACTTAGCCCATTTTGGAGAATATATTTATATTCTGTTAACCCTGCAGTGGTTGCGCACCTGAATGGGACGGGAGTGGTCGCCCGGACTACATAATATGTAGTCCAATTTTAAATAAAGATAAAAACATGCTAAATAATAATTTATTTATTTTACTTATTAAAATATAATAAGTATATACATCTTAATCAGAAAAAAGCAACAAAAATTAAGCATGTCCTCTGTATTAAAAGTAATTAAAATCACAAAAATACAGAGCTTGACTGCACTTGATACTCTTCCCTATCGCCATGCAGCTTGTCGTAAAGTTATATTATTTTAAAACAAATCAAAATTGTAAAACAGTCTTTATTTGACTAGTATATTCTTATATATAAAATTCTCGTGTCACAATGTTAGTCCACGAACTCCGAAACGGCTTTACTGATTTTTACCAAATTTTATATGCATATATTCAGTAGGTCTGAGATCGGCTATGCGGTACTTTATATATTGATAAGTGCATTTGTTGAATAAATAATAGTAAATTATTACAACCTGAGACAGACGGCGGCGACCATTGTTTGTGCGACGGGATAGCGATCGACGTTGCCTTGGCGACATACTTATTTAGTCACTTCAATAAAATAATATTATGGGCGAAATACATGCAAAATACCACGGATTAAAAAAATACGGATGTAACCAGCCCCCTTAGACAAAGTATCTTTCGTTAAAAATGTATGCGGTTTGACATAAGTCATCGCTAAATGACATTTCGCTTGCAAAGACTAATGTCAAATCCCATACATTTTGATAACGAATTTCGTCATCGTTTTTAACGAAAGGGACTTTGTCTACGGCCCAAGTGTCTAATCCCGAGCGAAGCATAGTAATGGCCGCCCGTGTAGGATGTGTGCGTGTCATTGGCGCCATCACTCTATGTACAATGACAGCGGGTTGTAGTACCTAGTTGCGTGTGTGAGTGTCGGTCACGTGTACAATAAATGAAATTGTGACGAAATTGACGACTAACCTAACCTAACCTAACCTTTTTTTTTTTTCCGGAGGGGAAATGCATTACGCATACCACCCAGGCCCAGGGGGCGACCCGAGCGGTGATGTGGGACTCCCGTAGCTAATGAGACCACGGTATACCCACTAAAACCCCCCCCATCTTCCGCCACGCCGCCTTTTGACGGGGCCACGGGAACGATACACACATCCGCAACCCCGCCAGCGGCCCGAAGACTCCACGATGGGCGCACAACACGTGCGCCCTCCTCCTCGGCCCCCACCAGGGCTGTAGCAGACGCCCCCCGAGTCTGCTACTTGGAGGCCATGTGGCAGATCAAGTCTGTGGCTCTGCCACCGACCACACCTCGGCTGCAGAGGATAGGGCAAGCGGCGCACCGTAATACCTACTTGCCTCTTCCTCTGCGGCCCCACCAATGCCGTTCAAACGGAACGGCCCCGCCAGCTCGCAGGGAGGTAGGGAGAGCGGCAACCTACCACAATACCTCTCCCTCCCGCGATCCGTCCTCGGCCGCAGAGGATAGGGCAAGCGGCGCACCGTAATACCTACTTGCCTCTTCCTCTGCGGTCCCACCTCGGTGCGCATCCGCAGCGGACTCCTCCAGTCCGAAGGGAGCGCCCTCCTCGGGCCAGGCGGCGACACCGGCCGGCCCTGGTTGCCTCTTTGCTTCACCGCGGTTGTCCAAGCCGCGGTTACTAGAGCCCCACCGCCACGACAAGGCGTGCAACCATCGGGGGGAACCTAACCTAACCTAACCTAACCTAATACCTTGTATGCTTCACCTCTTTATAGTGTAATGCTCCATCCGTATTTTTTTGACATCCGTGCAAAATACTTTATATTATGGCAAAGCAACGTTTGCCGGGACAGTTAGTACTAATATAATATTTAAATACTTATACGGAAATAATTAAAAAAAAAAAAATTGAACCAAAAAAAAAAAAAAAAACGTAATGGGTCGATCGGACTACACCTGTAATCCACGATATTTGAGGGGCTATAATTGCGTTACGAAAATACGCGACAGGGGCTTGCGCTGCACTGAATGTGTAGCTAGATAGGTCATTTGAAAGTACCTAGATGCGCAAGAGCCGCACGCTTACAGTTTTTGAGAAATTTTTGATTTTGTTTACGTAGACTACATATGTAGCCCACGCGACCACTCCAGGACTAATAAATTACCATTAGAGCCACTTTTGACTCTTGCCATACAATAGTTATATTTGTTAGCTTTTTCTATTTCAAAGATATATTTTTCAGTAAGCCAAAAAAAGCACCTCACTCTTGGGAGTGGAACTTGAATGGGTCGGAGTGTGAATACACAGCTTTGTATCCCCGAGCCTGGACAACTTATGATCTATCCAAATATGGCATTAAGTTAATATGTCGTCAAATTTCACCTGTGATACCTCATAATTATAAGGTAAATATTTTTAAATTAATATTATTTTTGTTCATAATTCTTTATTTTCAGTTTATGCAATAATCAATTGCTTAGGCCCAATTATTTATATGGTTTTAGGACTCTAGTTTGCCATGTGCTGTTTTTGTATTTTCTGCTGTGAATGTGTGCAAGGAACACCGGGATGTGAATATTACATTCACTTGGACTGAGGTACTGGCTGGGGACAACAAAAAGAAGACATTGGGTATGTCCAAATAAATTATATTACATTTGCTAAGCTCTCCTTTCAATTAACATTTACTCAGCTCATCTCTCTTTTCAACTTACATTTACTCAGCATATTCTCCCCTTTTAACATATATTTACTCAGCTCATAGAGCCTTTAAACTTATTATATTTATTCAGCTTGTCTCTCCTTTAAACTTACATTTATTCAGCTCGTCTCTCCATTTTAACTTACATTTAAAAAAAATTATATGTATTATTTTATTTTGCTATTGTAATTGTTACAGTGTGTATTTTGCAATACAAGCATACTTACTCAAAAAAAAAAAATTAGTAGTATTTAGTATGATGTGCTATTAGATTTATCTTTATTATTTAACGTAATAGCATACTCACCTGTGATTTTATCATATCAAAAAAAGGATTCCCTAATAAGATTCCAAATATTTGAAATATGTTGTAACTTTGTAGTCAGTATTTTCGTCTAGTAATAGGCATTTAGTAGTAAATAATAGTTCTCTTTATTTATTTGTAGCTAAACTTGACCTGGAAAGATATTCCGAGGAGTACACATGTGGAGTTACTCTAGAACAGAGAGTAGCCGACGCGCCCTGCACCTTCACACTCGCTAAGAGAAAGCGGGACACAGAGACCATCCACGATTCATACTGTCTGTGGAATTCCGCAAGAACATCCAACTATGTATGGGATTGTCTGAAGAAGAATGGAAAGCTGCATCCTGATCCGAGCCAAATGCCAAATGCACCTAAGGTCAACGAAAAAACAAATAAGGAAAACAAAAACGAGGAAAAAGAAAAGCAGAAAAAGATACATAAATGTAGGACTAGTATTTTTTATTTACTTTTATTGTTATTTCTTTTGCTATACCATCATTTTCATATGTACCAGTTTATTATAATACAATTTTTTAAATAAATTTGCAGGTGACTCTATAGCACTGTCAAGTACAATTTCGTTGGACCCGGGAGGAAGTGATTCGACAGAGTTCTGCCTTGTATGGGACATGCCCATTGTTAAATATAAGAAGGATAAGAAAATACACAAAAGGTAATTCCTTAATTTAACGTCGCGTCTAAGGCTCACTGCTCAGTCAGTGAAATTAATTTGTCAATAATATATTTAATACTTCCAAAAGAAAACTAAATATAAAACAGTTGCAAAGTAAAACCATAAAACGATACTAAAGTACTATAGCAAACTTGGATAATCTTTGTATCCACACTAATATTATAAATGCGAAAGTATGTCCGTCCGTCTGTTACATCTTCACGCCTGAATCGCTTAACCGATTTTGCTGAAATTTGGTGTGGAGATACTTCGAGTCCCGGGAAAGGACCTAGAATATTTTCTATCCCGAAAATATGTACGATTCCTACGTGATAAACGAAATTTGGCGCAACGAAGCTGAGGGCGTCATATAGTTCACAATAAACTGAAATTTTGCCTAGCAGCTGAATGTTTTTCTCCAACGTTAATTATACTTATGATTGATTGTTGATTGAATTACATAATAGTTAATCTAAAAGAAAAACCGGCCAAGTGCGTGTCGGGCCACGCGCAATATAGGGTTCCGTAGTACCGCTATTTTATTTTTTATTTTTGTATGGTCAATGAATGTACATTTATAACGTGTTTTATACCATTAACAACATCATCTTAGTTACTTTTCAAAGGAATTTGAACTAAAAGTTCCTTTATACTTCGCCAAATACATTTTTTAGTTGATCGACTATTACTCAATAACTTATGAAGTCTTCTTAGCCGTGATAGTTTTCTTTTTAAATTCAGCATATTTCCTACTCCCGTTAATTTATTCACATTTCTAGAAGCAACTGTTTAGCTGGTAGAAGGGGGGGACACTGGACTCTAACGATTTTTTCCACTTTAAAACTTAATATTTCAAAAACGGATTCCTAAATAGGAAAGTGATCTAAGAATACTCATAATATTTTTTAAAAACCTATCCAACGACATCTCACACGATGGGGTGAACGCGATAAAAATAATTCATCCCCGCTTGTGGTATGAGTAGGGAAGGTACCATAAAAAATATATTTATTTAAGATTTCATGTACCATTTTGTCGTCATAATTAATATGCGTATTCATGCTAAATTACAGCTATGTAGGTCCCTGGTCCGATAGTCTCTGAGAAAAACCGCGGACAGACGGACAGACAGACGGACAGGCAGACAGATGGACAGACAGACAGACAGACGTACAGACCGAAACTATAAGGGTTCCTTGTTGACTACGGAACCCTAAAAACAAGTAAACCTAGATAAGACAAGCTTATAAATATCAGGTGTTCAAATTACAAAGTACTTCTGTTTGGAATTAATTTAATTACAATATGTTATCTTTGAATACATCAATATTGTGTCACCGTTCGCGTTACTAGCTAGCCAAGCCTTGGACTAGTCAGGCGATATAGCTATTAAAATGTTAATTGACTACATTCATACCATACATCATAAAAATTGCCTCTAGGCCCTGTCATCCATACTAATATTATAAATGCGAAAGTGTGTCTGTCTGTCTGTCTGTTACCTCTTCACGCTCAAACCGCTGAACCGATTTTGGTGAAATTTGGTATAGAGTCCCGGGAAAGGACATAGGATACTTTTTATCCCGGAAATAAACGAGTTTTGGCGCAACTGAGTTGCGGGCGTCATCTAGTATAATAATATATATTTTCGCACTCTAATAAACGGCAAATCACCAAAAAGACAAATCAATGAAAGCCGGCGCTCATTTTAGAGTTTCGCTCCCAAAGATTTAATTCGCACTTGGTCGACTATAAAATACAATATGCTAAATGCCGATAAAATATTTGCAGCCATCGCTAAGAACTCTTTGAGTAAACAAGTTTGTCTCGTTTTTAAGTTATGTAGATAGCAATTATATAAGTAAGACCTAGTAAACCCGGCTTCTGAGACACAATATATTGATAAGAACACTTATCAATAATAATCACATATATCGCATATTTCGATAATAATCACATATATCGCATATATCGATAACAATCAGTAATATCGCATATTTCGTAATCGATATTTATGGCATAGCAACAAGGATGATAAAAAATGTTTAAATCTCTTTCAAACGCTTTAATACGGTTATTGCCCAATACGGTTATTATCTGAGCCATTTAAAAGTTAAGGACATTGCATTTACTAAACCGATATTGCTAATCCGATCCGATATTACTATTACATACTCATTTGTAGAGGAAAACCCTATGATTTTTCTTGTACTACGCATATTTTTTCCTATGATAATGATATTATGATAACTTCGACCGAAATTCCAGATAAATGAAGTTATTACAATCGTTCTTCCTAGCTAGCAAAAATGTCTACAGCGTTTGCACAGTAAATAATAACTTAGCCAAAGCAAGTATTTTTGTCTGTCAAGTAAATTTTCAAATGTATCATATAGAAACAGCAACCTTGTTCACTTCTTAATATTTCCAAGATCAAGATTGATACACAATGTACTACAATATTATGACTTCTTTTCAGATATTACACAAAATATTTTGGCAGCGATGGAATCGCCGGCCCTAGTATAGCAGCCTATGCGCTTAAGAATTATAAAAATTGGGAAAAACAACTTGCAGAGTGGCAAGACCCTATTCTTAATAACAGGTATCCAAAAAAAAAAAATGCAATAATTATACTCTGAAATCGAAGACAAATTTCATATTTAAAAAAAAGTGAATACATTGTATACTTGCTTATAATAATGTTAAGGTTGGATTTTTTTGTCTTAGTTATTTTTTTAAATTTTCAGCAATATACCAGACTGGTTAAAAAGTGCCTTAATGAACGAGCTTTATTTCGTCGCTGACGGCGGGACCATTTGGTTCGACGTTCAAGACGAATACCCTGAGACTGACCCTAGGTAACTATTCCACTGGTAATATTATGTTATTAGTAGAAGATTGATGATAATATGTATCACACATCCAGTATTATAAGAGCTATTGCTTTGCTTGCCCAATTTATAAAAAGTTTTGGTTACAAAATATAACTTTGTCGTATATCTATGGTAAGACGGTGGCCTAATGGGAAGCCCGTTGGTTCGCAATCGTGAGGGTGCAGGTTCGATCCCGGGTGGAGGCGTGTACCAATGAGACATTTTCTGATCTCAAGTGCATGTTATACGGACGCTCGTACGGTGAAGGAGAACATCGTAAGGAAACCCGCTCATAGTTGGTCCCAGACGTATTGACTTGCTCTTTTCTCTGGACTATGTTGCCAGAATGGCGTATGTGCTTGGGCAACCATACAAACATTTAAATATTGTCCCAGGCACTACAGTATTTAAAGAGTGGTTACTTGACTCTGAAAATACTGCACAAATCATCAATGGGTGCAAAGGCCTAGTATCTATGGCCGACTAATGTGTTACGCTTTTCTTATTCCCAGACATGATTTTGGTGTATTCGGTTATCTGGAGGGCCACGAGTACAGAATGTATAATACTTACGATGTACACTTCTACGCGTCTTTCGCTTTAGCACAACTCTGGCCTAACTTACAGGTGAATTATTTTCATAATTTTAACATGCTTTTATTAACTTGTGCTGTATGTATGTAACGGATTTTTTGAGCACGATTTTTACCTATCTCCAGTAGTCTAATTAATTCGAAACTTTCTACAATTAAAAAAGCGTGGTTTTAAAGTTTTTTTAAACTAATAATATTACCATTATTTACACAGATTTTATGAGCTACATAATAATACTTTCTTGTAAATTGCAGGTGGTACTACAATACATGTTCCTCGATTCCATTACTGTCGAAGAGAAGAAGGTGCGAAAATCTCTATACGACGGCAAAGTCGTCAAGTTCAAAATCAAGAACTCCATCCCGCACGATTTAGGAGATCCAGGTATTTTGTTGATTTATTAAATACTAGATGACGCCCGCAAAATTCGTTTATCGCGTGGGAGCCGTGTATTCTTCCGGGATAAAAAGTATCCTATGTCCTTTCCCGGGACTCAAAGTATCCATACCCAGCGAAATCGGTTTAGCGTGGGCGTGAAGAGGTAACAGACAGACAGGACACTATCTCATTTATAATATTAGTATGGATCTGCAATACATTTTAGTTAGGTGTAATTTTGAATGGTCCGAAAAAGTTAGGTGTAATTTTGAATGGTCCGAAAATTGTCAGTAGTTAGATATTGTTACGAATACGGACACACAGAGCCATCTAGCGTCAAACCAGCGCAATTTATCGGAGAAACGCAGATAGCGTAGATCCGCTACTCGATAGGGGATAGAGGGCGCCCTAAGACGTGTTAACATCGGCTCCGTATATTTTTTGTTATTTAAATTCGCATAGTTTAAATATTGCAGAAAAAAGTGATTAAATCTTGAAAAGAACTCATAAATCATAAGTGACATTGTTATCCAGTGACTGTGTGACATAATATAAAAGATAAAGTATATTTATCATAACAGTGAACAAGTGCAATTATTTATTAAATTAATTACCGAAACTACTTGAATTTTGACATACAAAATTTATAGTGCGAATTTAAAACCAACAACAATTTTAAAGAAGTGACTGTGGTGTTAAAAAGTGAAAAAACCGATTAAAACTGCGAAATACATTAATATTTTTATATCGGTGATAAATAGGCGGTATTCCGAAAACACAAACCCTACTTTACTAAATGAATAAATCAAACATTGCTTAATTTGCTAACTTATCCATAAATTCGCAAAGAAACATTATGCTCTAGTGGTGTAGTTGGTTAGGATTTAGTTTTTGTACACATTACCGACAAGAGACCGAGTTCGATCCCAGCTGGTTCTTCAAATGTTATATCGAATAAGTACCTGTTTGGAATATTATTTAAAAAAATTACTTTAGACTGTAACAAAAAAAGACGAAAGGTGGATACTGGATATATTTACCTAAATATTATCTTCAATAGATGCTTGAGCCCACACTCACTAGATGGCGCTATAGGTTACATTCGAAACTAAAAATTTACTGTATTACAATCATACATTAATTATACTTCGTATCGCATAAACACCTACAACGAATAAGTGCATTATGATGACTCGCAAAGGCTTGGCCCGTCAAGACGAACTTGTTAAGCTTCAAACGGCCTTAAATGAGTTACAAAAAGTAAAGGAGCAGAACAGTCAGTTTGTACAAGAAATAGAGGAGAATGAAAAAATTGTTTTAGAGACACTGCAAGATAACCAAAAACTAAAAAATGAACTATCTACGCTTCACTCGCTAAATGAGTCCATACTAGAAGAAAAAAACAGGCTTCAGTCTATAATAGGTAGTTTTGATAAACAATGCGGCATAGAGTATGAGTCGCTCCTGCAGAGAGTTACAATATTAGAGAGGGACCTATGTGATGCCCACAAATGTATTTCACTCCTTGAACAAAAAAATATAAACTCTACCATGACAAAAACACAAACTCTATATAACGAATTATTAACAAATGGAACAACTATAGACTTAACAGAGGATGACTCAGTATTTTCAACAGCAAGCTCCAGCAAAAATAAAGTTAATATAAATACTCTCAGTAGGAATAAGATAAAAAAATATATAAAGGTGAACAAATTCATGAAGAAATGCAAAGTATTTTTAAACAAACAAAACAAAGTTATAATTAACCAATTAAGTAAGCGAACAATGTTAGATAAGTTACGGAAATACACAGAGGACATAAATAACAACAGAATTGAATATGAGAATGACATTGAAGAACTCAGATGTAAGCTTCTACGGGCAGAGCATTCGCTTAATCATTATTCAAGTTTATATGATAAGGCCACAGCTGAACTGAGAGAACTTAACTTGGCTATGGATGCCTTACTGAATAGCCAAAATAGCCTTGAAACAAGAGTCTTGGAGGTTTGTTGCAGTGCTGCTTGTCCGGAGCAGAATGCATCGGATCTCGACAGTATTGTCCAAGACATTTTGATTCCGATAAATAATAATATGCCGAAAAAATGTAAAAGTGTGATGTTTAGCGACGGAATAGGAAAAAACCTGAGTAAATTTTTAAGCTTTGCTAAAGACCACTCCTTGACAAATTATTGTTATTCAAACTGTAACTTAGAGCATATCTTGGAAAATATGGTTAAACATTCTTCGCTCAACAAACACACTAATCTCATAATTTGTGTAGGAAACAGAGGAAGGGTAAAGAAATTTGACTTAATTAAATATATGAACTCTTTGACTTCAAAATATATGGGTAATATTATATTCTTTACGCTTCCTTATAGCAATAGTTTGACAGACTCTGAAAATTCTATTAGATATAAGCTCAATATGACTATGCATACAATTTCTCAAAATAATAAATATGTACATGTGATAGATCTTAACAAGCTTATTAATAGAACATGTTACGTTACAAAAGGTAGATATTACCTTTCTAATTTTTACAAAAAGCAATTAGCTATTTCGCTATCTTATTTTTTTGACATAGTATCTCCTAAAAACTTGATTAATTTTAGCACTCTTTGTGACCAAAACAATTTCAGTATTAACTATATCACTAACAATGATAATTTTAAGAAAACTATTGACATTAATCCTACATCTATTTCTTTAAATTAAGTTCTAAGACAATAGAGTTAAGCTCTTGCCTAAACTATTTTGATAACAAAATAAGTCATGAAGAAACTAACTGTATTAATAATAACTTAAACAATAAATATCAGAAACTATGTAACCAAAATATAAAATTCATAAAATTAGTACATCAAAATATTCAAGGCATAAATAGTAAAATGTTAGAATTGGAATTGTACCTTAACTCTTACAACATTGACGTTATGTGTATAACTGAGCATTGGCTAAGAGGTTTTGAGCTGATGTTTAACTTTAGCAATTATCAAGTTGGCAGTTCCTTCTGCAGATCACATACTATTCGAGGAGGTTCTCTAATTTTAATTAATAAATGTATAAAGTTTAAGAATAGGCAAGACATTTCAAGCTTATCTGTTGAAAACCAAATTGAAATAGCGTGTGTCGAACTGGAACGAAGTATAATAGTGAGTGTATACAGCCCGCCAAATGCATCATATGACACATTTGAGAAAATCATGGATTTAATTCTATTTAAAATAACAAATTGTAATAAAAGCATCTTCGTTTGTGGAGACTACAACATTGACCTTTTAGAAGTAAGTTTCCTGAGTACTAGAATAACTAGCTTATTTGGTTCATACAACTTAGTTTCATTATTTATGGATCCAACTCGTATCACGGAAACTTCAGCGAAGTGTATAGATAATATATTTACAAATGCAAAAGATTACATACTTGGAATCAAAATTATTAGTAATTTAAAATCAGATCACTTAGGCCAATATGTAAAATTTAAAACTAAAATCAAAGAAACTATTAAAAACAAAATTAGTTACGTTCCTGTGACTAAAGCCCGGCTAGAAAAATTCAAATTAAACTGGTACTCGCAAATGCCTATGGACTTTCATAATAAAGATCCTAATGAGTCTTACTGTCATTTTTTTAATAAATTCAGCAGCATATTTAGTAACGTATTTACACCTAGATCGTTGACAGTGACGGATAAACCTAGTTTTAGTGAGTGGGCGACAGTGGGTATACACAAAAGCCGACAAAGACTCTATGATATGTACAGTGAAAAACAGTATAATTTTACTGAAGATCTTAAGGATAAAATTAAAATTTATTCAAAGATTTTTAGGAAAGTATGCCAAAAGGCAAAAGCAGACTTTATTGCCGATAAGATTAAAAATAGTAAAAACATTGTTAAAACAACATGGAAAATAATTAATGATGAAATTGGAAGACCTCGAAATTTTGATACTGACTTTAAATTAAAAATCAATGACAATGTTACTAAGAATAAAGAAGAAGTTGCCCAAGCATTTGAACATTTTTTTACCAATATCCCAGTCACACTTACCAGATCATTAATCTCTTCAGAAGACATAGCAGAGTCACTACTTAAAAAAAATGTACCTATCTGTAAAACTAGTTTCAGCTTTAAACGAGTAAATGAGCATGATATTATCAAAGCTTTTAAAATGATAAATGTCACAAAAGCTACAGATCTATGGGGCATTTCTACATACATCTTAAAATCACTTATAGACGAGGTTGCTTATGAATTAGCATATATATTTAATGAATGCATTGATTGTGGCGTATTCCCAGACTTGATGAAATACAGCAAACTAATTCCACTGTTCAAATCTGGTGAATCAACCGATCCCAATAACTTTAGACCAATATCAGTTTTGCCTGTATTCAGTAAAATCTTTGAAAAAATAATGTTAAATCAATTAATATGTCATTTTAATATCAATAAATTATTACATCGGAAACAATTTGGCTTTACCAATGGAAAATCTACTACTGACGCTGGTATCGAATTACTATCATACATTTATGAAGCGTGGGAGGAGTCACATGACGCCTTGGCAATTTTTTGTGACTTGTCTAAAGCATTCGACTGCGTACATCATGGAACACTAATAAGAAAATTGCATCATTACGGAATTATAGATAAATCTTTGGATCTATTGACTTCATATCTGAGCGACAGAGTCCAGAGAGTCGATATTAATGGCAAGCGATCTTCAGGGGCCTCAGTTTCAATTGGTGTGCCTCAAGGATCTATTCTCGGCCCTTTTCTTTTTTTAATATATATTAATGACCTGCCCTACATGATAAAAGATGATGAAATTGTTTTATTTGCTGACGACACGTCACTCGTATTTAAGCTTAACCGACGGGCTCTAAATTTTGATAAAATAAATAATGCAATAGCGAAGGTTGTCCATTGGTTTAATTCCAATAACCTATTGCTCAATGAACGCAAAACAAAATGTATAAGATTCTCTCTACCAAACGTTAAGAAAACAACAACTGACATTAAAATAAAAGGCCAAAATTTGGATCCTATTGAATCGACAGTGTTTCTGGGTGTCACTTTAGATAGTAAGCTTCAATGGGATCAACACATAGATAATCTCTCAAAAAAACTTAGTTCTGTGGCATTCGCTGTTAAGAAAGTACGCTACATTACTGATGAAGCCACTTCTAGACTGGTGTATTTCAGCTACTTCCATAGCATTATGTCATATGGTATAATGTTGTGGGGAAGTGCTGGTGAAGGACGCTTAAATTCTATTTTCGTGTTGCAGAAGAGAGCGATTCGTGCTATCTATAGGATGAGCCCCAGAGAATCCTTACGTGAAAAATTCAAAGTTATCAATATATTGACATTGCCATGTCAATATATTTTTGAAGTACTCATGTACAGCCATAAAAATATTATGATGTTTCCTAAAAAAAGTGACACACATAACATAAATACTAGAAATAAATACAAACTGACGGTTCCTACTTTTAGACTTCATAAGGTCAAAGTTTCTTTTAGGGGGCAATGTATACGCTTATATAATAAAGCTCCAAAAGAATTACAACAGCTCTCACTTAATAAATTCAAAACAATAATAAAAAGACAACTACAAGGAAAAGCCTATTATAAAATTTCAGATTATGTGCAGGATAAAAATGCTTGGAATGTTAAACCTTGACATCTTTTTTTTTTATGATGACGAATTGATGTAATTTTATTTATTTATGAAATGGACCTGATGTTATATAACTATTTTGAAATTTTTTTATTTTTTATTTTGTAACATTTTATTTTGTGTTATTTCATTTTATATTTTTGTAATCTTGACATGTCCAAATTTTGTTTATGCAAACAATGGAATAAATGCCTTTTGACTTTGCCTTTTGACTTTGACTTTGATACTAGATGGCGCTAGGTGTACCTACGAGTAATTTCTAGAAATATCTCATACTTGTTTACGTATATCGGGTTTATTCTGGGATGTTCCGGAATATTCTGAGACTCGATCCGGCCCGTATAAATAGTCGCAGACAGTCCAGTCGGCAGTTCAGTTTCGTCTAAGCGATCTTCGAAGCGACTACGAAGTGAAAACAAGTGATCAATAGTGAGTGATTGTGATAGTAAACCGACGACTCGGCTACGACCTAGGACAGTGAAAGTGCTCAGTGATTTGGATCTAGTGCTTAGTGATTGGACTTAGTAATTTGTGTGAGCTAGTGTTTGTGAATAAAGTCTTCAAGAGAGTCACCAGGTCATTCTCTCCGAATCCTCGAACCCTAGCACGTAACAATATTTTACGATTGTATTTAGTTAAGTCTCTAGAGATCTAAATTGGCCAGTAATGATGTCGCGTTCACTTGTTATCGACAGTTATTCATTTGGACTGTACTTGAATAGACTAGTATTGTTCTCAAGATATCATAAAAAAATCGGATCTGCAACAGCATGGCGCCATAACAAGGTCGTAATTCGAAACTTTAATAGTAAAATTGAACAGTGATTTGATTGGTTACTGTGACGTCAGATGGCACTGGCCAGTATATTTTAGCTTAGGAACACACCCCAATATGACAGTTTTTGTCTTTCCACAGCCGATATGCCGTTCACGCACATCAACGCGTACAACATACACGACGTGTCACAGTGGCGGGATTTGAACCTCAAGTTCATACTGCAGGTGATGAGAGACTACCGCTTGCTGCAGGGACACAGCGCACCCTTCAGTAATGACAGGTATGAAGTTAGCAAACATATTATTATGTATCACTCTGAAGTTAGCAATGATAGGTATTGCGCTGAAGATAGTTAACAGTGACAAATACTGCAGCGGTGTAGTTCGATATTAATAATAAGTATTGTGCTAAAGTTCGAAAGCAATAATAAATACTGCGCTGAAGTCCTAGCAATGAAAAGTATTGCACTGAAATTATTAACAATAATGAATAGTGCGCTGAAGCTCGTGACATAATTATATTGCACTAAAGTTCATTACAAATCATGAGTATTGCGCTGAAGTTCGCGCAAAAGCTATATGGTATAGCTCGGATGTAATGGCGCCACTTAAAAACATTGTTATTTTGTATGAAGTCTTTGTTGGTTCCATTTATGACCACGTTCATTAAGATTCTTGTCGATAATATTGCCTGAAGTTCGTTTGAAGTTACAGCGAGTGACCTAGCAGTTTAAAAATATGTATGTATAATAACAATTAAAGTTATACATGTTAGTTAAATATTCAGTTTTCATATGTTACTAGTTACTACTCGTTAGAATTCAGTGTACTTACAACTTGTTGTTTATGATTGTTATAAAATCTTGGTAGTGTTTTTTTTTATTAATAGATGTTTGAATATTTTGTTCACTTGGTAATTTTAGATCTCACTGCCCCTTGTCCAAACACGCTAACTTTGTTCTCCTTTGCCTGAGTCGATCCTCACTTCTTAGCTACCTCGTATTAGATATGCCAATAGCTTGTAACTTATTTTAAAAAGCGCTATAGGTGTTACCGTTAAGGCTAATTTTGTTTCTAATCGCAAAGGAAATTTTGAAGACGGAACAGTCTACAACACAACTCTGTCATTTAAGGAAAGGAACTGAAAATGGTGGTTTTTCACCCATTTTTAATCCCTGTCTTAAAATGACCGCGTTAATACGACGATTGTATATAAAGGTACGATTCGATGGCGTATATCGACGACGTGAGAGAGGGAGCAGAGAACGACTTGTATTCGCGAAGTACGGGCCAGGAGGACGACTCGGACAGATCCGGCGAGCAGTTCGACAATTCGTCGACCGAACAGTCCAACACGACGAAACCTAACGGAGTCAATGATATCTTGGAGCTGCTATACAGGTTGGTACGGAAAAATGAGGCGACGAAGCAAGGAGTCGCAGTTGAAAACAGGCAATGCTAAAATTCAAGTTTGGAATGTTTATTTTTACTTGCGTATATCGACCCCGATAAGTGTTTTTTTGCTACTCCTTGTTTTGTTTGCTTAAATGTCACGCTTATTTTCTCTTTATAAACACGTCGTATCCAAAGATTGCTTGTAAGTTGTAGCCGGTGTCTAAGCTAGTGTGTTGAGCTTCATCGTTACCTTTAGATAACAACCTGCGTCCAATTTATGTTTTCATAATTTTACATCATGTAAAATACATACTTGAAGTAAAGTGTTAGAATTAGTAATGGCAAAGTTCATGTAAACATGCCAGCTTCGAAGAGAAGTTGGCTTCATTTGACTTCGACTAATAAACGTAACATGACGTATAATTCCTTGGAGCTTGTGTGTGGAATATTTGCATATTACAAAATATAATATGCAGTGAACCATTTCCATACTAAGCCACTCGAAACGGGCGTTATTTCAGATAATTTTATGTATAAAATATCTGAAATAATTTATAATAGTATGAGAGCCCTAGAACTTTTTTTTATTACTATCAAACAAATTTTTTGTGAGTAGCTTCATTTTGTAAGACGAACAACATTTTTATCTGCGAAAAATCTTGAAAGTGGTAGATAACAGAAAAAGAAAGGATTTCATACTTTGACTTGATGGTCCTAAAATATGGATTGTTCTATTTGTAGGATAATGTTAGTTTTTTTTTAATCTATTCAGAAATAAAACAAAAAATCAGCTTGTTAGGGTTCCGTTTTAGGGTTCATTAGTCAAGCAAGTTTCGTTGATTACAGAACCCTATAACCATCTATAACGGAACCCTAATGCGCTGGATTTTTGTATATTAATAGATTATTAGACATATAAATTAATAGTTATTACATTGTCCTACAAATAAAACAGTCCATATTTGAGGACCATCGATTCAAAGTATGAAATCCTTTCTATGTTTGTTAGTTACCACTTTCAAGATTTTTCGCAAATAAGAATTGTTCGTCTTATCAAAATGAAGCTACTCACACAAAATTTGGTTGATAGCAATAAAAAAAATGTTCTAGGGCTCCCATACCATAAATAAGATAGTAGCAAAACTTGTCTCTGTCTTACAAAAGTTTAATACTGTGCTGAGTATCTCTACTGTGTACATTTCTATTGTCTACTATTTTTAAGTACTATCAGAGAAATCAATTCGTAGGCAGATGCCGCGACCAGCGTATTATCGTTGCATTATATCAAGAGCCGAAAGATAACGATTATAACGATTAACATTTAATTGACAAGGGCCGGGACACAAAAACAAGACGACGTCGCACGACGTCGCGTCGTAGAAACTCATCTTTGAATTTCTACGTGAGTTTCTACGACGCGACGCCGTGCGACGCCGTACGACGCCGTGTGGTGGTTTTTTACGACGCGCGTCGTGGATTCCCACGACACGGCGTCGTGCGACGCCGTGTCGTGTTTTTGTGTCCCGGCCCTTAACCGAACCACGTAAACCAGGTCCGTCATCTGCCCATGAAGTCTCTGTACACTGTACCCATTAAAACTAAATAAAAAAAAAAAAAACTCGTAGCGCGACACCAGAGGGCGGGGACGAGGCGGTGTGCGGCGAGCAAGTGGGTGGGGCTCGGGTGTGGGGCGCGCGCCGCTACCTCGCCGACATGTACGCCGCGTGTGCCGCACTGCTCCGCCGGGCGCGTCTCTTCGACCGCGACAGCGACGGCCTCATTGAGAACAGCGGCCTGCCCGATCAAACGTATGACGCCTGGGTCATGACAGGCCCCAGGTAATGAACATTCTTAATTCAAACAGGCCTTTGGGATCTCTTGTACCTGATCTGTCTCCCTGATCTTTTACTTTTTGTCATAATATCAGGCCTTTTCCTTCATTAATATGAATAACTTTATAGATCTATCAAAAAATTCGACTCAGTCTTTAAGTGAACCTGAACGTAAGTCACCAACATTTCTCTTCCTCTTCATTCTTTGGTTATCCAGGACTAATGACAAGACTGTCGCACTTGACAAATCAATATTCCATTATATTAGTTGTAGCAATTATTAATTATATATGTGCTATAAATAAATACTTGCCAATATTTTTACATTACTAATTTCAGTGCGTACTGCGGAGGGCTCTGGGTGGCTTCCATAAGTGTGGTGGCCGCTATGGCTCGGAAACTCGGCTTTGAAGAGGACGAGAAAGAGTTCTCGAAAATGCTGGAAGAAGCGCGCAACTCCTTCGAAGATAAACTTTGGAATGGGTCGTTTTATCGATTTGATACAAAACCGAGCAATAGCAACGTGGTGATGGCAGATCAGTTGGCCGGTCATTGGTAAGCGAATAGTTACTTTTAGCTTATACAGGGTGTCCCGTAAATCGACGTTAAGTTGTATACCAGTGATAGGCCAAGTTACAATAGTTCTCAGAAAAGTTTAAAAAAAATCCAAATTAAAAAAAAAAAAACGAAAAATCGACATCATGTGGTGGTTTTTTAGTTCCCGACACTACTAATTTCTACTTTTTTTTGTATTTTTTTGATATGTAATGTAGGATGGAAATGAGGCTTTTTGCTCAAAACAATAAGAATGAAAAATAACATTGTAATACTATAAGACTTAACCAGTGTACTGACATGTGCATAGAGAAATTGTTATGGCAAAATAAAATTTTTGGGTGAAATAGCAGTCTTTTTGTAATTTAATATTGCATGCATGGAAAAAGTGCTTTTGAAAATGTAGACAACTATACTGTACTGTAACTGTAGGCCTACTACGAAACCATTTTCAGACTCAAACAATCGGACGAGAATGCCGCGTCCTGCTCTAACAACGTCATTTCAGATTTGTAAGTCACCAGCTACACGGTCAATTTTTCATCAATCTGATCCATCAATCTGGTACGGATTGACGGAAATTTGATCGTGTACGCCACATTTTGAACCCATCAATATTCCGTCAATCAGATTGATGGATCAGATTGATGAAAATTTGACCGTGTAACCTGTGACTTATAGTAGGATGCGTCATTCTCGTTCGATTATTTGAGTCTCAAAACGGCTTCGTGGTACAAGCCCAGTATTTGCAGGTTCCTAAGGGCGTCCGGCTGGACGGAGCCGGTATTTCCTGATGCCAACGTGAAGAAAGCTCTCCAGTGTATATACGAGAACAACGTACTGCGGTTCATGGACGGACGGATGGGCGCCGTCAATGGGTTCCGTGCGGGGGGCAGGACGGACACCACGGCCCTGCAGAGCGAGGAGGTGTGGACGGGGGTCACGTATGCTGTGGCCGCGCTCATGATACATGAAGGTGAGAGAGATTGAGAGAGCAGGTTGTACTATCAGAGAAGTTGATTCCCAGGCAGATGGCTGACCTAAGTAATTTGTCGCGTAACGCGCTAAGCCAAACCCATCCGACCGATCACAACTAACATTGAATTGACATAAGCCTAATAATTCCTAGGCAGTTGACGTAGGTCCGTCAACTGCCTAGGAATCAATTTCCTCGATAGTATACAAGGAACATAATTAATTATAATAAATATTCAATTACAATAATATAAATGATAGTGGAACCGAATGCTAGTTTTATATGCAAGGACCTAATCCTTACTAGTATAAATATTTACATCTTAAAATCTGTTTTTCCACTCCGACCAACTGAACGGATCAACTAATTGTTCCGATCGGAACTCAGTAAGCGCAATTCTTCCTATCGATCCAATTGGAGTAAACAGACATAGCGGTTTAATATGATTTAATTTTTAATAGTTATTCAAAATTAAATCATATTAAACCGCTATGTCTGTTTACTGGCAAAAGTAAATATCTTGAACAATTTCGCCCCGGTAACTAATACCCGTCGCATTTTTTTAAACTACATAATAATATACTCCTATTTCAGGCATGTACGAGCAAGCCTTCGTGACTGCCGGCGGGTTGTGCAATACACTAATTAAGATGGGCCTCTCGTTTGAGACGCCCGAGGCGCTATACGAGAACGGCAACCACCGCTCAGTGGCGTATATGCGGCCGCTCTCAATATGGGCGATGTACCAGGCGCTGACTACGCGCCCGCCGCCCACTGCCAACGGCCAGGTCGCCCGCGAACCGTTATAGCTAGACACGCCTCTGTTCAAACAGGTCAAGTATAAATTACTGAGTTATATCACCAGGTGACGTAGGGAATGACTTTGGTCACGTGTTAAATCGTTTTTGTTATATAATGAAACTGCGCAACTGTTTATTTTACAATGATTGTCATATTTTACAATGATATTAATATCAGTTTCATGTGGGTATGGCACAAATAACAACTGATAACCTATCGAAGTTGTACCGATTTTGACATGATTAAAGCAGAGTAAACAGGACTAACGAGTAGGCCGACTCAGAAGAGATCTCGAAATTTATACGTTTGACGGTGTGTGCCATGTGGGCCGGCGCGCGCCGTACTAATGCGTTTAACTCCGCATTGTGAAACATGTTGAAAGTGACAGACGCGCCCAACTCGCGTATATTCGACCGTTTGTTTCAAGTCGAGGTACTCTTGGGTTCTGTCTACTCTGATTGAAGCTAAAGTTTATTTTTCAATTTAATATTGCACGTTTATAAACAACCGTCACAAAACAAAAAGCACGTTTTTTCAGTAGAGCTGTTCAATTCAAAAAATACTTTATTCAATTAATTATGCACTAAAATACAGGATACACTTACGATAATTAAGTACAATTACAAAATGTACGATGGCTTAGTGCAGCTTACGCTCGCGCGTCCCGACTGGCTCGGGGGTGTCGCTTCTGTTTTCTTTTCGCTTTCTGTTCGTGCGTGGTGCGCACGCTGTCTTCGGTAAGGCGGCGTCGTGTTGTCCTCTGCTATCGGTTCCGGAGCTGCATATCGTGCGCATCTTCTTGCTTCTTTTTCTATGAATTCGCAGAATGCACGTCAACTCGGCTACGGCTCGCTTTGTCGTTCCTGAGCATCTGAGTGTCCGCTTCCAGCGTCAGCTGCATAGTTGAGGTGTAGCCGGTGTTATCTCGCGCTTCCCCCTTGAAGAAATTGAACTTTGCCTCAGGTGCATCATTCTCATTCACAATACCCACTAGAAGATTTGGGGATGCCCCCTTCTACTGAAATCAAAAGTAATGCACATAGTTTTACCTTCCTGAGCTTTTTGTTTTTCAATGCGTTTAATTTCATTGAATTTATTAACATTCAACAAATGCAGTTTATGTTCATTCTTCAGCAAAGTTTTTGTTTCATCAAAAACAGCCAATTTTATCTTTAGCCTGTAGGTATCACAATATGTTGCACAGGTATCTATCTGTTCTTGGTAAACCGAATTTCAGTTTATATTCATTTTTAAAAACTAACCAATACACCATATTATAAGTTATTCTTATTTGGTAACTATTTAAAACATCTTATGCATTTAGAATACAGTTAAATCTTCAGGCAAATATCGGCAGTTAGGATCGTCTCAAGGAATAATGTGATTGCATGGTTTTAAGCGACTCAATGTGGTTGCGGATTTGGTTAAGAACTTTTGCAGGTGTTTTATTGTACCTGTTAGTTTTGTGTGATCCACGCATATCCTTACGTGATAAATCAGGGGTCACCAATTTGTTTCGCTCGGGGTCCGTTTTAATAAATAAAATGACCTACGCGGTCCGCACATTAAGAAAAATTAAACAAATGTAATTACGGAAATTATAAAGGTATTTGTATCAATGAGAAAAGTGACAATTTTTGTTGCTACATGTTCATCATTATGTCGAGACTGAAATTAATTTTTAACGAAGTTCATCTTCGGACATGCTTGGTCCGCACGCAATGGGTCGGCGGTCCGTATGCGGACCGCGGACCGCCATTTGGTGACCCTTGTGATAAATCATTCATTGTCAACAGATTTTGTAGCCTTCTGATACGACCTTTTGTCACCCCGTGAATGTTGCAAAAAGCTGTTAAGCAGACTGATATTTCATTTACATCTTGACGTATTTTAAATGAATAAAAAGCCATGCGAAACTTTTGGGGATTTTCAGTCTAGTATTATTAGGGTACGATGAAGAAATAAGGGCTCATTAAAGTAGGCATCTTGATCGTTTTTGTTACTTTTAGTATAACATTTGAAAACTTTGCACCTGAAAATAAAAATACTTTGGTTATTTCTACAACAGTACATTTAAAAGAATGAAAAAATAAATGCTTACAAATAACTAACCTGCAATCTGATCCAACTGATCCAACGACTCTTTCTGGGAACAGGTGACTTTTGTGGTTAACATGTTCTTTTCCTTGAGCTTTCATTAATTTGACAACAGTTGGCTTATTCCCAGCCCCAACCCCCCCCCCCCCCCCGCACGATTTTACTATCCGTATTACTAACGGTATTAGAATAAACATCGGAAACGGACGCCTTTGGTACAAACTTACCCCCATCTGCATTTAACGGGTTTTTAGTGATGAAAAATACGGTTTTGGTGAGATATTAATACCTAGATTAGCATTTAACGGGTTAACATTTTAAACAGAGTGCCGCACATATCTAGATTCTAGCGCGCTCTAACAAATAATCTATGCTTTCTATATTATCGCGCGGCACGCGCTTTAAACAGTCCATAAAATATTATGTCTATCTTAATTTTTTCGGGAACTTCGGGAGTCGAGTGAAGTGGGCACGGATTTACGACGCGAAGGAGTCGACGTGCTCGTCTTCCTGTTTTCGGGCGAAAATTTCGCGAAATATCCAATGGGCGGGGCGTGGCGCGCCGAACATGTTACGCAGTTTTCTTATTGCGTGGTGGCTTTTATGCCTTGCCACCATACTGCGGTCTCTCCCGTTAGCATAGGCGTGCCACGGGGCGCGATGTGGTCCGGTACATTCGCACACTCTTTGTACGTTACTACGTTGTCGATATACGTTTCTAGAGAGACGGCGTCATTTGTCATTCCGTCGCATCGGGCGATGCACGCGACGAAATTTCCTGCTGCTGCTGTCGCTGGTGTCGGGGCGGGTGCTACTTGTGTTTGCGTCTGAAGACTTTGGATCACGCCGTTTAAAAGCGCGGCGAAAAGCTCAGCTTTTGACAATGTGGCGCCGATGTTCACGGGCGCGGGCGCCGCCATGTTAGCGTCGGCGTCAGTTTTTTCGGCACTTGCGTTTTCTTTTGTTTTTAATGTCCTCTCAATTTTAGCAATACGCGGTCGGGAGGAATGGCGGAGTGGCACACCACTGAAAAAATAATTTCAATTTTTTTTTACATTCCATGGTGTTTCATTATACAGCCATTTTCCAAGCATACTTATCATTCCCGTAATTTTGTTTTGTCCGGAGCATCCATCACAAAGTAGCCTTATATCTTTGCTTGCGGTTCTACTATAAATCCTTGCAAAAAGTAATAAACTGTGCTAATAATTTGGTTGCTGCTTTTAGAATGTTTGCCCGCGCGCTACGTAGCGACGTCGTTTCGCTGTCGCTCGCCGTCGCGTTGGTAATAATAGTTGTTATTGTATTTGCGATGGTGGTGTCTTGTTACCGATCAAAATTTCTTGGAGTGGTTGTCTGGGTGGCGTTTTGGCACCAGAGTCACCTTCTGGAGTTTCTTGCCTCATTGGAGTGTTGTATCTCTGTGAAATGGCTTGGCGTTAACTAAAGACACCTCAGCAGGCTGCAAAATCTACGTCAGTGAAAACATCCTTGTTTATAGGCCATTTACCTGTGGCTCTGAATGCATTAATAGCAGTCGTCATTGTTGCAGCAGATACAAAAGCTTTTCCGAATAGTCCAGCTGTCTGAAATTGTGCCACCACACGTCCGGGATGGCTCCGCAACCAATTCTTTATTTCGGTGGAATAATATAATGCTTATAGGTTTCATGAACCCAACATCCAGTGGTTGAAGTCTGTGTGTGCAGTGAGGTGGGAAACACAATAAAATAACAACATTTTCGCGAGCCAAATCAATGACCTCCACAGATTTAACATGTGTTGCATGACCGTCTAGCAATAAAAGTGCTGGATTATCTTTCGTGGAATTCGACCACTCAATGAATTTCTTTAGCCAAAGGACAAACAAGGGACCTTGGATCCACCCAGATTCGTGACATTCTCCCCAAGACCCAGCTGGTGCTCCATCAAGCAACTCCGGTTTCATTCGCTTCCTTGGAAATATGAACATTGGCGGCATATAGTTTGGACTGCGCTGAAGCAGAGAATTGTGGTCATTAGTTTTCCCCTTTCTGCGGAGGTCAGTGTTCCTACCTGCCTTTTGCCACAAGTAGCAAGGATTTTTGATTGACTTTTGGGCACTGTGGACACACCTGTCTCATCAACATTGAAAATTCTTTGTGGAGTAAGCTTATGTTCATCGTAAACCTTTTCTAAAAGTTGAAAAAAACTTTCAACAGCTACTCTATTGAAACCACAACAAGCTCTAGCTGCTGATATTGGTTCAGGTTTTCTGTAGCTAATATCGGGATGTCTTTTAAGGAATCCTTTTAACCAATCTATACCAGCTAAACTACTCTCTAAATCAAATTTATGAGGAATTCCATTTTTTTGAGCCACTTCAAATGCAAGTTTGCGCAGGTCACGTAAAGTCAGTCCATGAAACCGTGCTTCCATCTGTTTTATGTAATTAGCTAGTTCTCTCTCTTGATCGGGAGAAAACACATTGAAAATGCCCTAATTTCTTTTGAAAAATGCTGTCGTCTGGATTGTCCCGATATTTAGAAACATAACGTTCTAATGTTGTTTGTGGAACGTTGTGCATATTTGCTGCTTTTCTGTAGCCCATTTCTCCGGACACAACACTGTATACAGCTTGTTTCATAGCTTCCACAGACCATGAATGCTGTTCAGTCTTCCTCTTATATGATTTAAGATTTATTTATTTATTTCCAAGAAATTCGTACATAAATGTCTTACAATTTAGTTTGATCACAATTTCTGCCACATGGGCGTGGAAATATTGCCAGCATGCATGGCAAATATGATCAGTAGGTGTAATCTGGAAATAATGATAGTGATTAGAAGTATTGTTAATTATTACCTACTTTTTCCTATTTAATACTTTGCTAGATTAGTTTCACTTTCATGGTTTAGGTAAAACATTTCCACACTTAAAACTTAATAAAAAGTTCATGGTTAGGCTAACACGTAAAGCATTGTTTGAAGTAAACTACTTACATATTATCTAGGATATATCCACATTCGATTAATACATAATCACAAGATCTTCACTCTCGTCGCATAAAGCGGGCCTTCTCAATTTGAAAACAACAGCAAAGAACTCTGAACAACGGCCATAAGTCCACGTAAAATAATACATGCTGCTACTGTTGAATGTTGATTTTTCGTTTCATACAAGGATAATATAATTTAACTTCCATAATTATTAAATTAAAACGTACTCTGTGTTTAATTAATTGAATCAATCACTGGTGTCTGGTTTCTCCATCTGTCTTCTTCTTCTTCTTTATAAATGGCCTCATTCCTCAATAACTGATTGCCGTGACAAGAAAAAATATCGATGGAAAAAATAGGAAAAAATACATTCATAATATTATCATTTATTTGTTATTTAATGTGATTTTATGTAATATATTTTTTTCATTATGAGTTATAAATGAATAAGAGTCTAGTATTAATTCATGATAAACGTTTCTAGTTTCTACATGAAATAATATTATATAACTTTATTATTTGTTATTTTACTTATGGCAACTTCCAAAAAATATAACTGCGTTCAGTATGGTTCAGTATTTAAATGTTATTATTAATTATTCCGTAGTTAAAAAAAATATTATGTATTTACATTTATCAGGTAAGTATATCAAAATAAATACATAGTTTAATTATTGCCTAGATACATAGTAAAAATTGTTGGAAACAACAACAAAATTGTTATGCTGTACGTGTCCTGCCATTCGCCTATATCCGAATCACAAATATAGTTATTAGTACTTATAAAAGTATTATTACTGAATTAATATGTAATTTTTATATTAATTCAGTAATAATACGAAATAAGAACTATTGTGAACTGTCAAACGACGATATACACCGATATACACCGACGTTAAACTTAGTTCTAGGACTAATCACTTAGATGAAAAAAAAAGTAATTCCATGTGTATTTAAATTACTGAAGAATCGAATAAAATGTAATTAGATTCAAATTTATTCTAACTACATTCTAATCAACTACTGGTTAATTGCAGGTGCACAGTTACTTCAGCAATCTGATTATTTTGTAATCAGATTAACAAAGTATTTGTAATTGTGTAATTGTTAATCTAATTAGTTTTTGCCCAACTCTGCCCCATAGGTACAACTGAAACAAAAAAAAAAATTTTCATCTGGCCTATGCGTGTGGGGTATCTATGGATAGGTCTTTAAAAATCATATTGAGGTTTCTAACATCATTTTTTTCCAACCTGAATAGTTTGCGAGAGAGACTCTTCCAAAGTGGCAAAATGTGTCGTCCCCCCCTCTAACTTCTAAAGTAGAAACATGATAATTCTAAAAAAAATATATGATTAATTACTATAAAAACTACCAATGAAAATTGGTTTGAACGAGATCTAGCCAGTAGTTTTTTTTATACGTCATAAATGATAAACCTTAATTTAACTTTCACTATATCAAAAATTAAATATTAAAATAAATCAAAAACCTTATAATTTCATAGAAACAATTGTTATTGCTGCTGCGGAACCCTTCAGTGGCGAGTTCAACTCGCACTTGGCCGGTTTTTTATTTTAACATCCTATTTTCAAATGTACAATAGTCTATTTTTTTAGTCTTTATTCCTTCTGTAGGAGTTATTTCTTCAATTTTATATGGGCATTTTACTTCCACGATGGTGTCATCATTTATGAGGACATCTGGACTTGCAGCTAGGAAACATTGATTGATGTCAACGAATAACCCGCACTTGGTAACGTTTAGTCCAGTTTCCTCCGAAAATCAGCTTCTATCTCCTTACCATATTTAGTAGCAGCAGTACCTTTAAATTGTGAGTAGAGCCAATAATGATTTCAGTAATCCAGCAACCGAAGATTTTTTCTTACATTGCAAAAATTACCAAAATTAGATGCAGTGATACGTTTGCGCTTCTCTGTAGCCCATAATTCGTTGTCGCTCTGGCCAATTGTTGAACGCTAAACTTTTTGAACTTTAGCCTTTGAAAAGTTTAGTTTAGAAAGAGATATGTATATTTTTTTCTTCAAATATAATGTCTAGTGGCATATCGGGCTCCAATTTTAATCGACCATAATAATCATCGGGGCCAGTAACTTTACGTTTTTTTCTTGGTCTTATGGTCTTATACGTAGGTAAGCGATATAATTTTTCTTTTCCTGCATTTTTCATTTCTTTGCCTTGACTGACGTTTTTTCCATATATATATTTTTTTATATTTTCCTGGGCTGCAACCTTGAATTTTTACGACAGTTTGGTGTGAATATTCGGGTCCGTGTTCCATGATCTGACGTCACCAAAGCATCGTGCTTGATATGATCCTCTAGTCGTATAATTGACACCTTTTCCGCCAATAAACTTTGCAATAACGTTGTTAAATAATTGTTCCACAACATTATTTGTTACGTCTAGTAAAAGACTCGGCATTTTATTAAACTTGTATGAGTAATGACTTAAGGCTCGACCGAGATGGGTTTTTCGTTCTCGGCCGAGACCGAGACCGAGACCGAGAATAAAATAATATCTCGGCCGAGACCGAGAGCCGAGAACGAGAATAGAAAAAGCGTGAATTTTTTTTTATACTGTTTGCTTTTTAATACACTACTAATTATTTAACAAAATTAATTGTTTTAATAATCAAAGTTAAATAACATTATATTATAACATAAAAAAGCAATTTTTCGGCATTTTCGCCCTTCAAAGAATGTCGTCTCTCGTCATACAATTGTCCAGCTTTGCTAAAAAGTTGTTCACTTGCTACGCTAGTAGGCGGCGCAGATAAAAACTTATTTGCTGCGGGCTTAAGCACCTTATAAGGCGACGAAAACCAATACTCAAAAATATTAGCATTTCTTTGCAGTCTTGGCTCTCTAAGAAAGCTTTCTAGCGCTATTTCGATCACAGAGCTTGAACTGTATTCGTCATTGGTCATTGGCTCGTCTTCCAACTCTATCGAATCATGAGCTGCCCATAAGTTGGATTGACTTGTTGCAGCCATGTTTGACGAGTTAGTTGAAGATGCCCATGTCGTCTCACGAGAATCTGATCCTACATTTTCATTGAGAGTGAGAGTCTCGATAATATGAAGTTTGGCTGAGTTAACTTCGCTTTCAGTTAGATATTTAGTTTTAAACCGTGGATCGATCAGTGTTGCAGTAACTAGTGGCAAACAACTTTTAACAAATGAAAACCGCTGATTAAGTGCATCCACTAGCTTGCTCTTCATCGTCTCTGCGTGATTTCCAATTTCATTATCATCTTCCTGGTCATTAAAGGACTGAATGTTTTGTGTTGGCGCCAATTTTCCATTCAACATTGCCACCAACGGTATTACCACTGAAACACAGGACGAGTCGGAAGAGATATCCAACGTGGCTTGGTAAAAGCATTGCAAAACGTTCACTATATCTTTCATGAAATTCCATTCATCACTGTTAATTTCTAGTATGCCTCCATTTTCAATACGGTATAGGTTCAAAGCATTTTTTGCTCAAGCAGTCGTTCCAGCATTAAGTAGGTACTATTCCACCGAGTTTCGACATCTTGAAAAAGCGCATGCTCCGGTAAATTTAAGGTTTTTTGAAAGGTACTTAAATGTCTTCGAGCTTGTTCACTCCTGTGAAAATGGCCGACTACTTTATGACATTTTTTTATCAGCGTTTCTTCTGCAACCGAAAAAATGGCATCATGGATCGTCAACTGCAGAGTATGAGCAACACAACCCAACGATGTGAATTCAGCTACTCGAGTGGCGCGGACCATGTTGCGTTGTCTCGTACAGCCAAGTGAACTTTTTTTGCAATGTTATAAGTTTCGGAAATTTCTTTGAGTTTTTCTGCTATATAATCGCCAGTGTGGTCGTCTTCCAGAACAGTCGCAGCCAGCACCACTTTAAGGCGCTGTTCTTTCCGAACGAAATGGGCAGTAAAACTCAGCAGCGAACAAGTTTTTGTAGGATTTGACCATATATCAGTAGTAAAACTTATCCAATCAGCTTTCATTAACAGAGATACCACTTTGGCTTGAACCTTTTCATATGTTTCAGGCATTAACTGACTGCGAAAGTATTTTTCGGACTTCAATTTGTATCGTTTTGGCCCAGATGGATCAGCAAAATTCAAACGCTTAAATCCTTCACCTGACACTGTAGTATAAGGTTGCATGTCCACAATTATGTAATCCATAATTGCTTTATCAATTCGTTTGACAATATGATTAAACACACAACAAACATTAAACACATTAAATCGAAACAAAACTGAAAAAATAGCACCTGATAAGATTGTTGTTTAAAAAACAAATAAGTCGTTAACTTAGATCAAAACCAATTTTCGATTCATTTTACTAAGAAACGGTACCTAACCTACGTATCGTATTTGATTTTAGCAAAAAGCTTTGCAAGGGCTATAGGTACCTATTGACAAACAAACCATGTGTTTAGTTATTTTTAATTGTATGTATTTTATTAATTATAAACCTTACGTATTTTCAGCAAAAAACATACGCATAACGTTACAAAACCCTATCAATCTGTAATATATATTTAATTTACTTATATTTATAAAAACAACTTACCCGCTTTATATTCCACCGCAAAACTATAAGTAATGATCTTGCTTTCACCAAACCAGTGTAATTAATCAATTTACAAGTATCAACAACAAGTAATCACAGCAAGTAGCAACACAACACTTAAAAGAACTTATTTTAATTTACTGTGTTAAAACAAACTTCCACTCATTACTATTGTAAACATAAACAATTACAAATACTGCTCGAATGGGGCGAAAGCGGCCGGCCGCAGTTCGCCAGCCGGGACTTCAACCAATCACAATTCAGCTCTCTCACGCACTTACACCAATCGACTACGCGCTGCGGCGCGTTGCCACGCGCGGTAAAATTTGAATGCCGATCCGAACAATGTTACAATCTCGGTCATGACCGAGAATCTCGGCCATAATTAGCCGAGAACCGAGACAAGTTTCTCGGTTGGATTTGTAGCCGAGAATGCCGAGACCGAGACCGAGACCGAGATCTCGGTCGAGCCTTAAGTAATGTTGAATACCATTTCATAATCTGCTATGTTGCAAATCTAAGACATTTTTTTTTAAATTTTTATATTTGTTTGGATCACAAAAATTTGCTTTGCAATTTTTGTGGTCTCTTATTAATATATGATTTGCTGCATTTTTTGTCTTTTTAATTATTATTTTTTTCCTTTTGATTCAAATTTTAAGATTTTCTGTAATTAACTGCTGCAACTACTGCTTTTCTTAAAGGAAATACGTTTTCTTTAACCTTTTTTAGAGTTGTTTTTCTTTTTTCGTAAATAAAATTTCGTAATAGACTCATCCTCCTGAAAAAGCCGTTGTCATCGAATAACTGTTGTTGTTTTTCCCAGAGTTCTTTTAATGTTTTTACTCTTTTCATATGCGCGTACAGAGACGGGTCAATTGTCATGATAAATTTTGCATTTCATAATGCAGTGGTCCCCAACCTTTTCTTCAAACGGGCCCCAAACATTTTTTGGTCTTTGTGTCGCGGGCCGAAACAAAAATTTTTAGGGTTAAAAAATAACGTTCTCCAAAATTAATGATTTAAAAGTGGAACAAATTTCACGACTTTCACGACGTCTTTACATTATTTTGTCGTTAGGCGTGAATTTCAAAATGGTTTAACATCACACGGGCCACAGATAAAGTCCCGGCGGGCCGCACGCAGCCCGCGGGTCGCTGTGGACCTAATGTCCTTCCGGTTTTACACAATTTTTCATACCTTCAAGGATTAGAAATTCCCTGCCGCGTAGCACCACTCCCTGTAATCCGTCCGCATAGCTTGCTGCTTGTGTACATTTACCAAGTACTTGTCTGCCATTGCAATGGCAGTGAATGATGAAGTGCGTATCTAACAATTTCAAAATGTTAAGTTTTTGCTTTGTGACGGTTTGTTTATAAACGTGCGATATAAAATGTTTTAAAACGCACATTCGTTTTGGCACGTGAACGTTAAATCATTCATAAATATTTTTGAATTCGTAAAATTATTAAACACAACGCTAGACTACTTACAACTAATAATTGAAGACGTGAGTGGAAGAATCGAACAAGTAATATTTCGTAACTATATTATATACGTATATAATCCATAGTTTTTATATTTCAAAACATTTTTCCGGCCCTAAAGCCTCCATTTAAGCAAAAAAACGGGAAGTTTTTTCACGTTACTTACCTTCTTCTTCCACTCACGTTTTGAATTACGAAACTTTATAAAAGTGCTAGACGCGCAATCTGCCATGAATCTTTGATTGTAATGGTGGCTCCATATTTTAGCCGTGACAGACGTAAAAAGCCTTACGAATTCCCCATAGATGAATAATTAAGGCGAGTATCGTGAGATTTTTGCCATGATACTATGCAAATGTGGGGCCACCAAATGCCATGGTTAAGAAACCATGGCAACCATTGTGCAATAATATTTGAATTAAGACGAGTAAATTGTATTGATAGCGAGCCAAACACGAATATTTTACTATTACTAAATATTTTACTAGATTTATATATTTTGTAGTGAGGGCCTGTCCACATGTCCACGTCATGACGTCGTCAACGTGGAACGGTACGGTAACGTCGCACGGACCACGGTACGTTGACACGACGGGAAAATTCACGTCAACGTAACGTGAAACTGCACGTCACGGTGTATGTGGACAGGCCGTAAGGTTATAAAAAACATTTGCTTGTCATTAAAACGACAGAACTGCATATTGTACTATTTACTAGTTTTTATTATCCGTAGATCTACTCTAAATGATTAACACCTTTTAAGGCTGCTCTTTCGAAAAAAGCGTGCAGATGAAACAACTTTTCATCGGGATTAACAGAGAAATTATATCTGAAAAAAATAATTAGTAATCTACATGATATGATACGTTTATTGGTGTCTACATGATATGATACGTTTATTTAATATGGTTTTGCCATATTTTTTCTATCGGTATCACATAATAAAGAAATAAAAAACCAAATCACCTCCAAATCGTTGAATGAAACCACTTTACTCCTTCATTATTTATCAAAAGAATATATAAAAAATATCTACTGCTTTGCAATACATAAGTTAATAATTTGTTTTTTTTACTTTTTTGAAATATGTATTATATTAAGCCTTAAAAAGGTTTTTTTCTCCTATTGTATGTACGCGGCGAGCGTCGTAACCGCCACCGTACAAGGCGCGCTGTTATGAATGTTATTTTAATGTAATTTACGTCGATATTCGCACTGACAGACAATCGACCAGCTAATTTAGGGAGAGAGGGCCCTTAACTTGTGTTATATGTGTTACGTTCAAAGACCGAAATTGACCAGTGAGCGAAAAAATAGCTCACAACGCGTTGTGGTCACAGTGAAACAGCCACGACGCGAATTTCGCGTCGTGGCTCTAATGAAAACGGCCACGACGCGTTCTGGCAATCACAAAAAGACCTTATCGCGAAATTCGTGTCGTGGCTGATAGGTTATTCGTTTTTTTTTATTTGTTCTTGATTGATTAATCGGTATGGAAGATTATATTTGAATTACCACGCGTACTATAATACAAAATATTTTTTCTTTTACTAAATCACTGCATAACGTGTTTTTCATTATTATTTGTAAAATATTCATGCAAATAAAAATACGGACTTAAAAATATAAATCAATTGGCAATAAATAGGCAACATTCACGAGCTTATAATGATTCATTTCAATATGAACATAATATAATATTATTTCTTTTAAGGGGGAAATGCAAAGAATTATGTATTTTTATTCTATGTCCCTCACTTAAGCTCATTTTCAATTTTGCATTGCATACTTTATTTTCGCTAATCTGTAATCCTATATTAGAATTTGGATATATAATAAGTTGCATTAATAAAGGGGCATTTATATCAATACTCGTGTAGGCTACTTAAGTATTGCGTTAGTTACCGTACCTAGTTAATAATATGACTGAAAGTCATTTATACAAATTTAAGTAGTAATTTTAAAGAATTTATATAACTTATTTTTACGACTTCGCAAAATTTTATGGGAAAAAGATTCACCAATTTATTAAAATGTTATCATTATAATATTATGAAATATGCATTTCTATATTCTGTCTTATTTGGCATATTTTTTAATATTTTCTACGAGGGTGTACGTACAATAATTTTTGCTGTGTTTTAAGCAATTATCCTATAATATTAGTTTTTTTACTTTTAAATGCGTTTTTTAGTTCGTTTTAGAGCTTACCTAAATCTTGGTTTATTTCAATGTTAACTTCAGCACAAACGTTTACATTTTATCATATTTTTACTAGTTAATAAAAATTAGGCGACTTTGTAAACATTAAAATAGGAATTT
The DNA here is from genome assembly GCA_905333045.1 of Lysandra bellargus. Lineage (NCBI taxonomy): Eukaryota > Metazoa > Arthropoda > Insecta > Lepidoptera > Lycaenidae > Lysandra > Lysandra bellargus. The sequence continues at coordinate 9,771,476 of HG995326.1, forward strand.
GTGTATTACAACTAATGAAATAAAATATAAAACTTTTTGTTATAGCAAAAGTTTTTTAATTTGCTTAATATCAACAATATCAATATTATTGTTCTAGTCATCTGTAGATTTTTCTTTTTTGTCCGATTGAAGATCACAAGAAAAATTTAAAAGTTCAATACATAATTATTCACAAAAATTTGTTTTTATTCACGGAACCTCTTTGCTTTAATAAACGATCAAGTTTAATGAAAAAACAAAAATGAAATGAAACTTATATTTTATTATAATTATCATAAATGCAGTTTTGAGAAAGTTAATACAATAGTAATAAGTCTTATTTGCATTATTTTAACAACTCAAAAGTACCTTAAATTATCAAATATCTAAATAGCAGACTAAACTAATACAGTAAATAAAATATGTTAAATAATAAATAGAATGCTTTTAAATTGTAATTAAATATTTACAAGGTTACATGCTTACTTATTTACAGAGAGCATGCAATTTTAATCAGTCTTAATTTGTATAAATCTGCTATTTGCAAATATAAAAATAGCCAAATATGCTAAAGGGTGGTCGCGTTCGCGTTAGTGTCTAAACACACTAGGCCGAAGTTACGCGGGTTTTCGCATGATTACGCCCGCAATGTATTTTAAATTACCGATGACACACTATTCCGTCGCGATCCATCCGTATTTTGTATGCGTTTAACATAGCGGACGAAATCATGCGGAATTTAAGCCGCGTAACTTCGGCCTAGTGGGTTTAGACACTAAAGCCCGTCACAGACTTAGCTATAATATATATTAATATATATATAGCTAGGCATATTAATATATATTTTTTCTATACTTACTAAATCCACATGTCACAGAAATATATATATTGTAGCTGAGTGTGCGGTCACGCGAAAATTAGTATAGAAAATATATAGTAATATGCCTAGCTATAAAAATATTAATATATATTATAGCTAAGTCTGTGACGGGCTTTATAGGTAGAATTTTGAATGCTGTCGTCTCTTTCACTTGAGTTTGGATGTATTGCGTAAGCAAAAGAGACAAGTATGGGTCATCAGATGAGACACAAAGTGTTAACAATTGAATCAAACATCCTAGCAAATTTGAATTTATGAGGACATTTTTTGAAGTCAATCAGGTAAGTTTAATAATTTCTCTAGTAACATTGTAATTTGTAATCAAGTCACAAAATATGTGAAGCGTAATCAAATTTTACAATAGGTATACATAGTGTTTGCTGAAATTACCAAAAAAGTTTCTGGAGCTTTACATCTGTACATTAATTATTATTATCTGTGGATAATGTAAAACCAAATTGCTAATGATTTTCGACGATTCAACAACATATTGTATTTATCCATTATGTTTAAAAAATATTGTTTAATTTTCGATTTGTATGTAAATGCTTTACATGTGTGCAGCGGAGATGTTCATGTACATGTGTGCGCCGTCGCGGTCGTCGAAGCGCGATTTGTCGCGCGACGAGAAGTTTAGTCGCAGGTGCGTCGAGCTGTCCTCGTCCAGTCTCTCCCGCGACAGGGACGCCTCGCGCTCAACTATCGTCGCCATGTGCTGACTCCTGAGAGAAATCACAAGTAAGTATATTATAATAAATGTGTGGATAGCAATTAGTCCAGTTTACAACGCTTTACAATGTAAGTTATTTATGAATTTTTCTGAGCAAACTGATAGACTGAAATATAGCTATTATAACATGCTAGAGTAAGCGTGCTATCCTAGTTTTAGAGGTTAGAATTATTGTTTGGGTGGCAACAATCTTCACTTTACTTAATTTGTGTTTTCATATTTTCTGGAACATTTATGTTACCTAAACTCTGTTTCAATTTATTTAATGCTAAATTAAAAGAAAATTGCGAGATTTATCCGAGACATTTTAAATGGTAGTACTATTATCTAAGCTTTTTCAATAAGATTCTAATCACGGGTTAGTTAAATAAAGTTGGTCTTGGTCATAAATCCCTTGGGTCAGTTCCCAAGCCTCACCTCGTCTCCTGTTTGGGATGTCCGAAGGTGGTGAATTGTGGGCATCCGTTGAGCGGGCGCGGCGGGGGCGGTATCAAGTAGTCGTCGAGGCGGTTCTCACCCTCACACGCAGAATTCATCGTTAGGGTACTCGAAGATATCTGGAAATATGTATTTGCTTTAAAACATTTTCAAGAAACTAAATTAAGCAGCCTCATGTAATTCTAATCCTCTATACTCGCAAGGCTGTTAACGCACATAGAAAATATATCCAGGGTGATTTTGTATCTTGAGACACCAAAGCAATAGACGATTGGCAGCAGATATTGTACAATTTTTGTCGCCATCACAACTCTTGGGAACTATCACTTCATGAAGTAAAATAACGCTTGATTTTGTATGTAGGCTGTAGCTGAAATGAGAATTCTGGCGCCTTCTTGAGTCACAGCTGCGTCTTAACCACCACATCGCTTTATATTAGCGCCAAAATGTGGGGTAACTATCTCCCTTGCTAAAAAACTTAAATATTAAGCTAAAAAACTTAAGTGCTTACAGTGGATCTAGCTTTGTCGTCCATCTCTGACTGCACGCTGTTAGTCTCTCCGACGCTGCCGCCGCTGACGGTGCTAAGGCGGCCCGATGATGATGAACCTAGTTAAAATATTTCAGTTAAGCCTTTGTCTAAGGTTAAATTAATCTCAACCTCATGAATCAATAGTGATTTAACTTACTGTCACTTAAACTGCTATTTGGCCTGGTGCTTCCATTTCTTTTCTCTATGGTACCAGTGTTGTGATCATGATCTAAAACAAAGACAAACAGTAAATCGTTGAGCCAATAGGAGTTGTTGGTGTGTCTATTAATCAATAGATCATGCAACGCAATTAAGAACTCACGTTTGCTCTTGCTTTTGGAGAACATCTTCTTGACCCTTTCGAAGGGCGTCGGTCGCTTCATGTTGTCCTTGATCCTCTGCTGTATCTTGTCATACTCCTCCCGCATCTTGTTCAGCTGCTCCTGCTTCTCCTTCAGGGACTGCTGGGTCTCGTTCCTATTCTTCCACTCCATGACTAGTTTCTCAACTTCGGATATGGTGAAGACGTTATTCTTAAAGTCGTTAATTATCTCCGCGAGCTCCTCCTGCCCGGTCGCGTCTTTCCCCGACTTGATGCTCCCGCTGTTTCTGGTGTTGAGGTTGATTTGGCTTATGTCACTCGTCGGGGTATCGATGGTGAAAGCCTTCGATTCCTCGGTGGGGGAGTACAGGAAAATGTCGGACTGCTGCGGCATCAGTCTCGAGCTGTTCGCGTACAAATTATTTGGTCTGAACTTGGGGCTCTCCACCTTGATGTTGGAGGGCTGGACTAGATAATCGTGCTCCAGGGCCTGCTGGATCCTGTCGGCGGTGGCGTCGCGGAAGGCGATGCAGTCGTTCTGGTAGAACTGCTCCTTGACCTTCGGGATCTGGAGGCACGGCCGAGGCTTCTTGTAGTCCTCGGTCGTGCTCGTGTTCTCCTCGAGAGTGTTCGTGCAGGCCTCGCTGAAGGGATCGGACGTCGAATCGTCTAAGTTCTCCTTCTCATCGGTGACTTTGGTCGGGGAGTCCACGGTATCCGAGGACTCGACGATGCGAAGCTCGTGTTCGTTCTGCTTTTCTTCGCCGATCTCGTCTTCTTTGTCGGTATCCGACATGTTCTTCAAATAGTAGTACATGTTGGAAAATTCATTTATTTTCTGGAAAAAAAATATCAAGACGTTAGCTATGTTACTAGTCCAAAAATATATTTATAAGATCTTATCGAATACTAAGCTCTAGTTACCATGTGATCAGCCAGCATATCCGCCAATCTCGTGTGATGGTGGTCCCTCGCGAGGTCGGCGGGCGTCCTGCGTCGCGCGTTGCGGAGCGCCAGGGCTGCGCCCCCTCCAGGGCACTCCAGTAGCTGCCAGCACACGCGCTCCAAACCGAACCGCGCCGCCCAGTGTAGAAGTGTAGGGTACTCCTCTCCGCCTGGTAAATATATTTTTTCTTAATATAAATGTAAAGATGTTGGTAAGTAGTTAGTACGTATACAAAATATAATAACCTAAGGGCCCTTCCAAACGACGTATTTTTTACGCGCTGAAAACGCGCGTTTCTGATGCGCTCGTCTTCTGTTTACATAATTTACATATAAAGTTTAAAACTTTAGGCTTCCTTGCGTTTGCTGAGCGTTCAACTTGCGTTTGTGTCGATATTCGATACAAACGAGCATAAAAAACGTCGTGTGGAAGGGCCCTAAGTTCGTGTATTAATCCGTCTATCACCAGTTCCTGGAAATCTTTTGTTATCGCGGCCCATATAGTAGAGGAGGGCAAGAGGGGATTTTGGGAGTAGCTCGAGCGTGTCAGATTAAGCTTGTATGTATAGGCTTCCGACATGTGTCCAGTTATCATGGTATAGAAATCAGATTTCTCACGTGGTGGGTTAAAAAAATTTTTTTTTGAGTATTGAAATGTCATCCGATCTGTCAGATTAAGATAGGGGATGTTTAGTATATCCCAAGGAAGCTTCCATAAAAAGCACTGACGATTCAAAGGTTAGGTAAGCCTGTAGGGACATTTTAAAATATAAAAATATAAAGCTTCATATTTTCCTAACCAAGCTTCGCAGATATTTTATTTTGCACTAAACTAAATGATTTAGTCCTTGTTGTCTAAAATATAATAATAACTGACCGAAATAAGCAATTTTCTGAATATATTTTCGTTTTCAAAACTTTAAAATGGCCGCAGTTTCTGAACCCACCGCTAAAATAAAAAACGCTCTTATTATTTTTTTATCAGTTTTACCTAATGTAAAAAACCTACTAGATCTCCATGACGCTTGAGTGACTACAAAATTAGCACCTCCCCTACTAATATGGGCCTTACGGGGCTTGATGGGTTAAATAACGGTTAGTTGGTTTTATTTAATCCAATTTAAAAAAATCTACTCAAGTTATCATCAACTCGGAAATTAAAGTTATTATTCTTACATTAGGCTTGAAGATTGAAGCAAATATATTTTTGATTAGTTACGAAGAATATTCGCCCACGAAATCAAATCAGAAACATAAAAGGTGGCATTGATTTGGTGAATTTGTCGGCGTCGCTCACTTCTTAGAACTTCCTCGCAAAATCCCGGATCCAATAATCGATTTAACCTGAATCTCGCCGCGCTTGTATTACTTATATATTTGTGTGTACTTAAGTCGAAAGTTTTACTGGCATTGCTTTTCAAAGGGACCTTTTGACGATATAATACCTTTGACGGAATGAAATATTTATTTTAGATCGAATAAACAGTCTTAAAATTGACTTTTCGTTTATATACACAGCAATTTGAAAATTTCAACGACGAAAGCTTTGAAAAAAATAACTACACTAGGGCCCGTATTTTGGTCAGTAGTTACTTAAGATGCGACCCGGTCTCAAGACGCGGTTCGGCTCTGTGATTGGTCCAAACTTTGACAGCCAACCAATCACAGAGCCTGAACCGTGTCTTGAGACCGAGATGCATCTTGAGTACTGACCAAAAATACGGGCCTAAGTAATTAAGTACTTATAGGTACTACATACATTATTGCCCTATCGCCCCTAAGCCAGGGGTTCCCAATCTTTTTCAGCCTGCGGCGCACTTACAAGTCAACATTTTGTCACGGCGCCCTACTTTACCTAGGTATTACAAAAATATACATAAAAAAACACATTTAATGATTATAGGGTTAAGCAAGTAAATAATAATAAACAAATATTATTCTTCTGCATGGTTTGTATAATTCATAATATTATAATTTTATTTTATAATTGAGTTATGGTCTTGAGCTATGGATAGTGATTGAGGATCGACTCACGGCGGCGCCCCTCTTGCCTTTACGCGGCGCACAGTTTGGGAACCCCTGCCCTAAGCAGTGATGAAAGGCTGTGTTTTATTAGTGTTGTTTGTTTATGTGGTTCTTCTTTATAGGAAAGTTCTAGCCCATAAAACGCGTAGGAAGGGTTTTGGATAGCTGGCTATCCAGCTGTTTTAATATACTGACTTGATACGTCGGCTTTAGGGTTGAACTGGTCGGTGGAGGATAACAGGTTGAAGTGTGGTGGGATGTTCTTCTGGAACGCGTTTAACATCCAGCTGTCCAGTTGCTCCTTGCTCGTCGATTTGAAGCCGAGTGTCTGAAAAAACCAATTCGTTAAAACATACATAAAAAATCCACAGCCGAATATATCCTCCTTTTTGAAAGATGGTTAAAAATATAGCTAATTAACTGATTATTGATTTCGATGGCCTCAAATACCAAAACTCTACTCTTCCTGAATTATTTTTGGTAGATCTCTTAACTAACTACCTAAGCATTAAGTATTATTAAATTAAGTATTATGACAGGAGCCCATCGAAAATACAGAATTATTATGGAACGGTAATAATAATAATAATATTTATTTGCCAGAGTGAAATGTACAATAAGGTCTTCCAGAATTTTATAATACAGGATCATAACACTCAACTAAATTATTAGTATACAAATGTCATTTCTTAAAACTAGCCAAAAGAAGGAAAGGATACAAATGTCACTAATAATTTAATCAATAATATGTCAGTGTCACTCAGTGCACAAAAAGTCAACAATGAAAAATACGCAACAAGTCAGAAATAAACACCCACTTTTATGTTAAGATAGTCCTTTACTTCATAAAAACATTTATCCAGAAGCCATTCGTATTAAATTATTAATTAATTATATTTCCAGAGCCTAAACTACTACCACATCAAATTTGGTCAAAATCCGTTATATTATTTTTGCGTGAAAAAGAACAACCTTTGCGTGGCTTTCGGGCTCATACCTGGCACATGAACTCCAAAGGATGGTCAGACGCTCGCAGCAACTGGTCCAACTCTCTCAGTCGACTCTCACACTTGATCTGCCGTCTTCCCAGTGACTGCCCATTCTTGCTCACTCGTACCCACACCAGCATGGATACTTCTAGGCAGGATTCTGAAAGAAATATGAAGGTTCTTGATAATTAAGGTTCCGTACTCTGTAGTGGTTTTTAGATTTAGGAACGGCAAACAACGAAATGATCTTCTCACACAAACAGTGTTTTGTGTTGTTCGATTTATTAGTAAAAGGATTGAAGTTAAACAAACAAGTGGATTCGAAAGACTTTGGTGTTAAAATTGAATCACGTTAGTTTAGGCACGACGTAATATGTCCAGCGTCCAGCATATATATGCGTCCATGCATGATAGTACTTACCAGGTATATCAAATTGCAGTGTATAAGGGTTTCTCTTTTTGTATGTCGGAATGTGTATCACCTCGCCCTTTTTGTCCACCATTATCTTGATACTGTCCTCCTCTCGAATTGGGTCGTTCAATAACGCTATCACTCGACTTTGACCCTGCGACAAACATTCTTATTATGTGGATGATAATTTCGCTAAAATATTCTATTATTCTCTTATGTAAGTTTTGTATATATGAATTCGTATTGTCTCCCTATTCTATAGAAGGCATAGGAATTTTTTTTTAGGATTGGAAATCGTGTGATGTATGGTCAATGATAGTACTATATGATAGTACTACATTATTTTAAAAAAATAGCTGAGTCGAGCCTATATTTATTACCAGTCCAGACTTTATAATTATCAAGATACAATAATAATTACAAAATATGTTTATATAAATACTAGCTGTTGCCCGCGACTTCGTCCGTCAAAAGCTTTTATAAAAAAACCCTGGTACCCCTTAAATCAAAACACCCAAAAACAGCTGTGCAGTGTGCACATAATATTTCATTTTTTTTTAAATTAACCTTATCATTGTAATCGTAGCCTAATTCACTTTAGGCTTCACAATATTACCTCAAATAATATAAAACAAAAGAATTTCCTATTTTTGATTTACGCTGCGCTTACAATGATTTCAATACACAAGGATCATGAGTCATGACGTCTACTTACTATTTTAACTTTCTTTGGTACAATGGAGAAGCTAGTCTTATCAATAGCAGTGTCCTTGCAGTCTTTGGTCCTCAGTATGCCCACTGCGGCAGTCAGGAATGTATCGACGAATGACGTGTCCTTCTCACGGACCAACATCATCTGCCACTGATCTATCGATGGGTAATCTGAAAAACATTACGATTTAGTACACTGTTGGGTTTTCCCATGATTTTATACGACATCGCTTCGAGATAGCCAAGGGCAAGTGCGTTACTCAGACTTTAGAGTTTAGAGTTATTTAATAACGTGACCTTTAAATCAACGAGATGAGAGTACCTTGAGTACTTACCTGAGAGTACTTTCAAATAATCTTCGAGGGAAAGTAGCTCTGAACGCAGAGTAGGTACTTACGTGTCTCTCTCATTACGTTTGTTCGATATCGCATCGTATTTAGTAAAAATACTCTAAGAAGCAGGATCATTAAAAGTTCTATTTCTAATTAGTCATTTATTATCGGCTTAAAAAGCGTAAATACCTTCACAATTTTTTTTGACGACGTCGTTCTTCTCAACACCGAGCAGCATCACCAATACTTTATCCACTTTGAACAGATTGTCCGTTTTCAGAGTTTTCTTCAGCTCGGTCATTTTGTTTAGCAGGTGCGGGCAGAGGATTACTATTTGCAGCTGAGCTTTGCATAATTTGTCCAGCTTTTCTTGCGAGTCCTCTGACAGTAATTCTTCTGTTGTAATGGGGGTTACTCTGTGAATAAAAAATAAATTGATTGCAGTCCCACTCGGAAACTATTGGGATAAAGTAGCTAGTAGTAGTAGTATGTGCTAATCCAGAGCTTGTACTACTGACTACTATGTATAGGTACTAATTTATTCTAAAATACGTTTAGTTATTAGCTTAGCTTTGCTTGAAGATGAAACAAACAAATACAATCTTGCGCCATAATATTCTCGTAAACTACGTATTATGAAGTTAAGTGTGATAGGCCACCGATGAAGGAAAAGTAAATTTTTTGTAGCCCGGTATATAATTTCATCTGAAACCAGAATAAAGTGAAAACCTAATTAGTAATTACCTGTAGTGGTGTCTAGCACGCTGCGACATGATCTTGTCAAAGCTAGTGACGAGGTACTCCGACCACATGCCGCTCTCCTGTGACGCTGAGCTCCACAGAATCGCAATGTCTTCCATTTCTGTGGACAAAGGAATACATTAAGGATACTCTACGTGATACGTCTACTAGGACTCTATTGTTCTTGTTAGTTGCTAGGTATAAAAACGTGAGCTAGAAATAAGTACATAATTATAATCATAATTAGAAAGTTACAAAATGCCAAAGCTGGCATAGCTGTTCTGTCCAATTAAATATAATATGCATATAGACGTATTGAGTATTGCACAATGATATCAGTTCAAACTTCAACTGTCTGCGCTTGCGTCACGGGAAACAAGGTACCGTTCTTATCACTGACATCTTTATCGAATAAGGAAATAAGTTATAAACAACAAGCGAGCAAGTATGATTGATGCTGACACGTCTAAGCGCCTGGCACCGCTCTGGCAACGTTGAAAGGATGTGTTGTGGGGATAATCGAATAAACGATGTCGTTCTTTCGATAACCCGAGGTCAATGACATTGAGTTTCGGCCTTAGCGATATTAACTTGACCTTAAGAAACATCCAAATGAGCAATTAGTCGAGAGTATCGTATTGACAATTTGTTTTGCCTTTCGACAACATGCCTGCTGCCTTTTCTTAAAACAATGAAAATGTTTACGAAGCCAATAATAACTATAAGAGGTCTGCTTGACTTTGTTTGGCGACAGCGGATCTTAAATCGTTTTGCTGCGTAAATATCTTTCGTAATACCTTGATCGTGGGAATCGCAGACACAAGAGATTTTCAATTGTTATGCGGCAGCCGGGTGCCGTTTGAGGATATCCATCCTCAATCAAACTCATCCGAGTTAGCAAGAGGGTAAAAGTACTGCTTATAATTTAAATACAAGAATATTGTCTAAACTTTAATACTTTATTCATCAGAATCGTGGTAATTTCAACTCGATTCATGGAAAAGTTATTAGCAATGTTTCGTCAATTAGGAAGACTTGGTGCGTCAGTTGGTCAAACATTATCGGGATTTTTGGAGTTTACTCCTTAAGAATCGATTTTCATATACATATAAGGCGCCCGGTATGAGTAAAATCCGAGGGGTAAAACCTACTAACAAGTAACGAAAATGTGTCACGTTTTTGGACGACGGAAACTTTCTAATTTGGCTGTGAGTGTATTAAGACCATAAAGGTAATATACCTATTGGAATATAATATTATATAAAATAATATAATTATATAATAATATAATATAATTATATAATAAGTATAATAATAATTATTATATAATTATATTATAATATTATATAAAATAATATAATAATATAATTATTTTAAATTCAGGGAGGGGGTAGCCTTTGATGTTAGAAGAAACCCCGTTCCTCTAGGCCTATTGGGAGCGGAGTTATGGCTACTTTAGTAAGACGTTTGACAGTTGCCGAGCTGTCAATGTCAAAGTCTGAATGCTTGTAACTCGGCAACTATTTGTCCTGGATATGAGTTTCTTCGGCTTGATCTTCCTTGATTTTTCTCCTCTATTCGATTCTGGCCTTAGAATTGAGAAAAAAAATATTTTGAAATAACTATGGCAAAAAGGGATGTAGATAATATTGCCGGAACATCTGATTTCATATTATATTAATCTTTTTTCAGTTAAATAAACTCTTTTTGCGTATGTTTAGATACTCGTACTTAAGGAGTAAACTCCAGTCGTGCGTCGGAGCTGACACACTTTTTTTCATTAACAAACGATAATTATATATCCGTACCACAGTATAAATGCGAAAGTGTATGTTACCTCTTCACGCCTAAACCTATGAATCACTTTGCATTTTGATAATGGAGATACTTTGGGTCCCGGGAAAGGTCATCAGGATACTTTTTAACCCGGAAAAATTTACGGTTCCCGCGCGATAAACGCATGTTGGCGCAATGGACTTGCGGGCGTCATCTAGTACAACATAATGTGGTTTACTTAATGTATTTCGATTTTCGTTTAACATTTATTTTAACTAACTCTCCCACATGTGTTACAGTTTTAAGCACAAACACCGCATGACCTAATATTGTAACGTTTTCCTTAGACGGATCAAACAGTTACCTGCAGTTGTGGGAAACGATAATACATCACAGACTACTTCAAAGAAAATGCCCATTCAACCATTCACCGCCTTAATGTTGTTACAGATTCTTTGTAAAACTTTTTTTTGTCTGTGTGCTAACTCCGAACATAGCTCTGTCTTTGAAATTGAGGTTCCTAAAAGCCCAGTTGTTAGCAGATTTCGTGGTTTCCTATTTCTCGTTAATATGTAAACAAACTTTTAAAATTACTTGCTGGTATAAACTAAAAAGTTTCGTAATACTATAAAGTACTTACATTAATATAACTGAATGTTATAACCGGCATAATTTATTTACATACGAATGTAACCTATATTGTTTATGTTGGGGCGCACCGTTGTCTAATCGTCAAGTTATTCCGGGCCACGCCGATAGACGTTTGTCTATTTAGGAAACGGATATTACATTTAGTCGGGCCTCCATTTGGCGGGTAGGTGTATATCCGTGCGTTTCCGGCGCGCGCGCCGCGGTGCATAGCGTATGCGCTCAGGGTGCCATAAAAACTTACAGCCGTATGTTTTTCATTCGCTTCCACAACTGGAAGTGGATGTAACAATTATTTTAATTTAAAAATAGCTTTATGAGGCACTGGGTAAAACCAGGGCATTAATGCTCCTCCGTTATTAAAAAGATCCACAATTTCTCAAGCGTTTGCAAAGTAATTTATTTAAGTTATAGTGAATTAATGGTTCTTTTATCGCGTCATCCTCTTTACCTCTAATTTGTCCTCGTTGTCGCATCTCGCTGTTTTACTCCGTAAATTGTGTCAACGAGTTACTCTATTTATCGTCTCGCCTACCGCTTATGCAAGCTGCTCCACTTTAAAACATTCATTGTACTAAATTGTGTCCAATTATGCTGATTCTACATAAAAATAACTAACTTTTTATCTACCTCAAAACATAATCATTCTTTTCATTTAAAGTTTTTCATGAAACATAAGCTTGCGATGCAATTCAAAAAGTTTTACGATATGAATTCTTTCTGTACTAGCTCGATTAAAAGGATTAACATACATACTCCTAAACGAGCCACTTCAATTTTAATCAACATTAGCTTATAAATAGCACAAACATAAATAAAATCATGCATCATTACAATAAAAGTGGAGTAATGATATGCGCGCAGTGCGCGGCCGCAAACGTGCACTTTCTACATTTTTAAATAGACAGTTAATTGTATTGAGTTCGAGTGGCATTAGAAGTGGCTTGATGGCCGATAAGTTCAGGTTACATACGCTACAGAAGCCCTTGTAATTATAATTATAATGGACATTGAGCAAGAGGACTAGAGAGCACTATAATATAAATGAATTAATTAAATTATTGAATTAATTACACAACACAATCGTTTTAGTTTAAGGTAGAGCTGAAAGCTGAAATTGACATCTGCAACTTAATAATCTATTAGGAATTTGGGCTACAAAAATCTTAATTTTACGTTCGAAAATTGTCGCATAGCAAATAATTTTATATTGACTATACTGTGCTTAATTAACTATTTTCTATAATGTGTTAAGATCATAGAATTTTAAGGAACTAGGAAATCCTTTATCGACGTTAATTCACAGAAAAGCGAACGAAATTAAGCTGTAATTATTCCTAGTATGAATGAGTATTTATTTGTCCGAGCCCCACATGCGTGCACTGAACATCACCCGTTCTCTAAGAAACGGACCAGACGCCGGAAATTGTTAGTATAAGTATGTGTTTACATCTTTGATTTGAAATTTTTAACGCATTTACATGAATTATAGTTTTATTCTTGGTATCCTCCTCTCAGTAAGAATGATAGTATAGTTAGACAGTATTGAAAAGGTGATATTTTTGTAGTATAATAAATGAAAAATAATTTAAAAAGTAATAGCTGTTCATTTAAATAAAACTACATAGTTTCTTTGTAAACAATAATATTGAGTTTTGCGTTTCGCGTAGCTGGCCGTAGTCTCGTTGCTCGTAGACCGAAACGTTTCGTAGCACCTACGTTCATAGAATACTTCATACTTCATAATAATTTATTTCTGTTGTAAATTCTACTTTTAATTATTAATCCGTCTATATTGTTGAGTTTACAACTGAAAGACTTTTATTGTTATCTTTGTTTCTCGAAATAATAAAATTTAATTGTTCACTTTTTGTTTAAGTTGCGTAATACACGAGTTAGTCGGAACGGAATATAGCTAATGTTTTTAATTAAACGAGTTCAACAAACATCCCATTTAGTGAAACCGACTAATAGGTACGTGGAATTATGAGAAAAATAGATTAACAACAACAATGTGTATTACTGAGCGAAATGAGTTGGCCGGCTGAATCATGATATCGAAATAAACGCCGTTTTTTTTCATCTCGTGTTTGCGGTACTTAATCATGCTCTGTGTCATATTATTCCATTTCAATAATTTTAATGATGTTAATTTATATTTTCAACGATAAGTGGGTCATTGTGTAAATGAAGACTGAGTACTTTAAAAGTATATTGACTTTACAATACGTAGTAAGTAAGTACGTAGTAAGTTGGTAATTGTAACAACAACCTATTTGTTCTAGTCTCATACGTTAGAAAAGTGGATATACAAACAACGACAAAACACTGTCTGTATAAACAGCATGGATCCATGAATTAGTTAGGGGATTATTACGTAGTACTTAATATAATTTAATTCCTTAAATGGCTTGTAGTTAAAACACACTTAAAGCAAATCTCACAAGAACTATTAATAATAATAATAATTTGTACCTATGTACATAATATAACAATAAGACAATACAAAGCTAAAGACATTACCGAAATACTAATCACATCGCGAACACGTGCGAGCGATGTCCAAACTCAGAGGTGGTCACAGCTGCTAGCCACACTTACACAATGATCAATCTTAATCACAGGTTTTTATTATTCGTAGATTAGCAATGACAATTGATACTAATTATTATAAAAACAACTCTAACACGTGTTTTAAGTACTTGCTCTCTATGCTACTTACTTCATGTCACAGCTTGAGGTAGAATATTTTATCCTGATATCTTTGTATATAAAATTCTCGTGTCACAACTTACAATGTTAGTTACCGTACTCCTCCGAAACGGCTTTACTGATTTTTACCAATTTTTATATGCATATTCAGTAGGACTGAGAATCAGCTACTGGATACTTTTTATATTGATAAGTGCATTTGTTGAATAAATAATAGTAAATTATTACAACTCGAGACTGACGGCGACCAATTGCTTATGCGGCCGACGGGATAGCGATAGACGCTGTCATGGTGTCATACGCACAGAACACATTGTGGTCATACGTATTTAGTCACTTCAATAAAATAACATGGGCGAAATACTTTACTTATATGGCAAAACAATGTTAGCCGGGACAGCTAATGTTCTACATAAAATTCCTTTTGAATTGAGTCATAGCCCTATTTTACTATTCAAACAACAGACAATTTTGAAAAACCGACCAAGTGCGTGTCCGGCCACGCGCAATATAGGGTTCCGTAGGTAGTACCGCTAGTTTTTGATAATTTTTGTATGGTCAATGAATGTACATTAATTATGACGTGTTTTACACTACTAACAAAACAACATCATCTCAGTAACGTTAAAAGGAATTTGAACGAAAAGTTCATTTTACAGCAAAGTTAAAAACACAAAGTCAATGCTAGTGACTACTGTCAGAAAAAATCTCGACCATTACCAGAGGAATTGTAAATGCTTTACAAAATGAAAGCGATTTCCACGCGCTAAGTGCAGGCCATTTATTTTTACGAAAATATGCAACCAATAATTCCCAACATGTTATTTTAAACCGCTCTACATTTTCATAACGGGAAGCACCTGTTCCTCCTCAGTTTGACAAATATAGGTTATCTAGATTGTTATATGCACTAACCTGAAATGAAATAGCCCAGACCGCATCCTAATATTGTTTATCAAAACTTTCTGTGGAATGTAGAGCAGAGAGGTAACTTTAGTAACTCTAGACTCTAGAGCAGTGATTCTCATAGTGGTCCGGTGGACCCCCAGAGGGCCACACGAGACTAGACGGGGGTCTACGTTTGCCCTGACAGATGGGGGTCCACCATTGTAGGCGGGGGTCCATGTATTTATTGTGGTTAGCAGTGAAGAACTCCTGTGTAGGCTGGATGTCTCTTATTAGAAAGCATAGGCCAGGGATGGCGAAGGGGCCTTCCATGCGAACCATTACTATAATAATTTGGTGATCAGTTATAGCGTGCTCAAAATATAGGCAGATAATTTTGTGAAAAGCACAGCGACTGTTACTTAAAATAATAGTAAGTTTTGTAGGGGGGGGGGGATGCTTCAGGGGGTCCGCAGTATGCACCAATACCTTTACCTATAACAGATTTTTATTGCGTGTAAATAATAATAATAATTATTATTATTATTTACATAACAATTCTAAAGATAACATGTTTGTTTATTTTGCATCGAATAGGCTCTTAGGTTAGTGGAAAGATTCTGGAAAAAACTGACAAAAACATAGAGTTAATATGAACATGGTTTTCCTCATGTTCACAACTATGTGAACATGAGGAAAGCCATGTTTTTGGACGTTTTCGTCCAAAAGAAAAGTCGAAAGCTTTAGTTTTACATGCTTAATAACTGATAATAATCAGGGCTTCAAATAACGTTATTTTTTCATAACGTTACTGCTTCAAGGGTGCTGATAACGTTATGAAAATTTACCCGATATTAAAAATAACGTTAAAAATTGATATTAATAACGGTTAATGCTATAACGTTATATAGGATTTATAACGGTAAATATATGTTCTTTGATAACGTTATAGTCCGTCAAGAAAGTCATGACAGGCGGGAAAATTTTCTAAACGTAATCACGCTTATAAGGTGTATTTTTTCTTTGTATTTTCACACAAATCTCGCAAAAAAAGTGGGCTGCGAGTGAGATTTAGTGCACCGTGCACGATCGCATACCTGATATCAGAAAATAACGTTATATTTACCGTTATTATTATAACGATATTTTTTCGTTTATACATAACGAAAAAATATCGTTATAATAATAACGGTAAATATAACGTTATTTTACTAAATATCGTTAAAAAATAACGTTATCTGGCTACCATTATGAAAATAACGGTACGTAACGATATTTTTTCTGTTATTCGATAACGTTATGAAGCCCTGATAATAATATCATATGAATAATATTGCGTATAATAATACATAGATGGTAGTTGTCCAAAGTTGTCATACATCGTATTAAGATACGTGCATGGTGCTTACTAATGATAAATTACTGTCGTCACAGAACATGCGTCATGCTAGCTGGAAACATTAGGAAGTACATGACATAGATAATTGTCCACTATAATCTTATATGATATATCACACGAACATTTCCTTTAATTTAATCGATAAAATTCATTCATCTCAATTCTCATTTTAAGGAAGATAAAATAAATAATTAAATAAAAATGTTTTAGTTCTGAGTAAATTTGAATCATTTTTTTTCAGAATGTCTACCTTGATGCCTACCACCGTTTCGGGAACTACCCCGGCGAGAAGAACCGACGTAAGAAACTCGCACGGGTCCCACTTTTTACCAAAAAAGTGAGAGAAAAATTGTTGTTTTTAAAATTAAGTTCACAATTTTGTAACTTAATATTATGTATATACAATGTCAACATACATAAATAAATAGCTCAAAGAGTTAAAAAGGTATATCATTTTGTCTTTTATCGTATTTTAATTTTCTATACTTATTGTTGTTTGTAAGAATATCAATTTCTCATTCTATCATTTCAATAGAATTCAATCTCATTATTAAATGTTTAAATGGTGTCACTTTACTGATAATATTATCAGTTAGAAAACAATTAACTTGGGTAGAGCTTTAGAGTAATTACACGGTAGAGCTTTCTAGAATTTATTTAATTTGGTGTATTATTTTGTAATTTAGGTCAAGTTAATGAAAGCCTTGTTGCGGAATATAATTTGAAAATACATTTCCTTTTAAAGGAAAAGGAAAATTATAATACTCTAATTGTAAAGTCATTTTGTTGAGCAATTATTTTTTATTTCTTTGTTCGAAACTGGCGGATGTCATAAAAACTTAGACAAAGAATACGATCTCGCTAGTCGCTACATTCAAGACTTAATTTAACTGAGAACAAAACAGGAGCCTACGATTATTATTCCTGCGGCGAGTACATTACGGGAGCCGCTCCGATGCATGCAAACTACACCATGTTTATTCCGCCGTCCTGCCACCCTGCATAGCTAATGTGTGATAGAAAAGTAGGTGCCTTCGATCTTCTCGTGGCAAAAGTGACCTCTAAGTCCGGGCAATAAAGACCCCCGACTTTAGCATTTTAGTCCATCCCACCGGTGTCTCTTTGACATTGATTTTGACATTTAACGAAACCGAACATTTAAAAAATACTAATTGCAGTGGGTCAGCGAAACAATGGGCTTTTGTTCAATCGGGCACCAAAAATTGTTAGGTAGGTACCTTTTGTACAAAAGTTTTTTATAAAATTAATCGTTTATGTCTTTTCAACGAAGGCTTCGCTTCAAAGAAGGCTTGTTAAATTTCACAATTTATAAGAATAATTTTAGTTAATTTTTGATACAGTAATTGAACATTTAAAAAAATGATTAATTTAATTACCTATACTTTTGTACTTAAACTTTCAAAATAAAATAATTAAAACGTAATGTAGAGTCAACAATAAATTAACTCACGTGTATTGTCTTTCGTGACCGCCATTTCTTCCGAATCCATTTCAGTGTTTCACTTTCAACTAATGTCTATATCATTGCACAGAATTTAGCGAATGCAAGAGCGCAGTACGCCTGAGAACCGAGCACTGCAAAGTGTGAATTCGCGACGATGCGCGCCGGCGCGGCGGGCGGCGGGTTGGCGTCAGGCGGCGCGCGCGCACGCCACTCGCATACTAAAACCGCTAAAACGCAGGACCCAGGGACAATCGCGAACCGCAAACACATTTGGGATCGACCACGTTATCTATACCAAACAAATAGGTGTAAACAACGCGCTCTAAGCACGATAAGCTCCATAGAAAATAATGTTATCTGAAAGCGATAAATCTCGATTTATCACAACATTACCATTGATATTATTTATCTGTAAACAAACCATAAAAACGGAGCTTATTCTAAGTCTTCGATAGGCATCTGTATCGCGTGAGGGACGATCGCGGAAAGGCTCTACAATACTCTACTAAAGTTGAATATTAATGATCGATTCCGTGTATTTTTACTGTCGCGGCAGATCAAGGTGTTTATCGGTAAACTTATTACATAAAGCGGCGTAAACAAATCTATCAATGCGATAACAAGGGAAAGGTCGCGTTTCTTATTATTTTGGACAATGCACTGCTATCGCGGGTCGAAGGGCGAGTGCAATGCCCCAATATCGCGCGTC
Organism: Lysandra bellargus; assembly: GCA_905333045.1. Lineage (NCBI taxonomy): Eukaryota > Metazoa > Arthropoda > Insecta > Lepidoptera > Lycaenidae > Lysandra > Lysandra bellargus. Next base: position 9,790,106 of record HG995326.1, read on the forward strand.
TTGGACCAATTATTTACGACCATACATCAAACTGATTTTAATGTACCACCGGAGAAATTGATTCATGCGCAGATGGCAGGCCTACGTTAATTGGTCGCGTTGTCGAGTCAATGTTATTCGGCTGGGCTTGACTTTACCAGACCAAATCACGTCGGTCCACTGTTTGCCTATCAGTAATATAATTATTATCTATTAATAGAATTTTACTGTTCCAGTATCCTTTTGCTGTCGCCATTGTGGCACCTCGTATATTACGTAGTCACTGCAGTCCATCCAGAGCTGTCGCCTCGGAGTTTCTTCGAGTGTGATCCTTATATCGTTCTCATAAAGGTTAAGTCAGGGGTAGCATAACTTTAAATGGAATATATTATAGTCTTTGTAAGACGCGACGTAATTAGATAAAGTCATGATCAATATGGAAGTAATGTAAGCTCATTGAAATGAGACGGACCACCCAGCGCTCAGCGCCTGTCTCTACTTCATTTCCGCTCCATAAAGTGCGTTTCATAATCATCTAAACTTTTAATTGTTAACATTTTCTTATTGTCTGACACGTACTAATAGGTTTCATCAGAGTATAGGTACTTTGCAGTTTATGTAGGCACGGGCGCCGGCAGCGGGGTGCCAGGGGGTGCACTTGCACCCCTTGGGAATCTCGGGATCAACAGGAATGATTGAAATAAAAAGCATTTTGTAACCCAAAATACCATGCTGTACAAAGATAGTTCGTAATGTTTCGGCACTAAATGTATTCTGTTGACGTAAATAGACGGTCACTGTTGTGCGTAAAAAGTAAAAAGAAAAGAAAAGAAAGAAAACTAAAATCTGCACCCGTTGGGAATTATTTCTGCCGGCGTCCATGTACGTAGGTGTTACGAGCGTAGAACGCTTTCGTTAATTTGGTAAAGATTTTGTATATGAGTTTGTTTATCCATGGATTTTGTCAAATGTAAATAATAAAAGTTACAAGTAGATGACACAATCACAATTAATAATATATTCCCTTCCTTGTACCTTCCGTATCTAATAAACCTCATCAACTTAAAACCGCAAAACAAAAATATAAGTAGGTCTTATACAGCTTCGGAATTATTATGGTGACAAAATACAAATTGACAGTTATCCATCATGGCCCGATGTGAAGAGGGGTTACATGAATATTAATAACATTATATTATAATATTGGCCGAGACGTTTTCTTTATCGCTTCTTTATAGAATCGCCGAATGCCGATCAATATGTCTGGAATTTATATAAGACAAGTCGAACCTCAACGTCATATTAACGAACGCTCCAATTCCATACATTTGGATCGTTGATTCTATAAAGAAGCGATAGGGAAAAAGTCTTGGTTAAAGGGCTGATTCCAGAAGCTGATAGTTAATACTTAAAGTTCGTCACAGATGGTGAAGATAATATAAAATATATATTATCTTAGAGCATATTTTAGAACATCGCTCACCATAGAAATCCTATGAACCATCACACACGACGAAATTAATATATATTTTACCTTTGTATCTTAAGATACCGAGCGATATGGAAATATATATTTCGTATCTTAATATTTTATCTTAAGATACGAAATATATCTTTATGAATAGGTACAGGGTGTTTTTGTGTCGGGCAACGGGCTCATCGGTGATCGGACGCACTAGTGGATGCAGTGTTGCCAGTGTTGTATGTTAGAAAGTTACATACTTTCATTCGAAAAGTAACATTTTGAGGGAAAAAGTAACATTTCGGATAATTTTAAATAAAATTGACTTATAATTTATTGCTAGCTTAAAAAGCTCATTCAGAATCGAAATGAGTGTTTCTCTTGAATTTCTAAAATACTCATGAAACTTCTTCGCTGACAGATATTGATAAAGGTTAAATTCGCCGCAGGTTTTTCTCTTTTTTATGTGAGGCTCTATCCAAATGTTTCTCATTTTGGAATGTGCTACTACAATCTGCATTTCACATTCTATATCAGAATCATCGTCTGAGGAGCTGTCTAACAAATCAAGAAGTAAGGCAGTATCAGTTATCAGTTATCACTCATAGTCAATCACCCTGTACATAGAACTCTAACAAGGAATACGTGTGGCACCAACGCAGACTCGTAAGGAAATGAACAGATTTTTAATATTATCGTATCTTAGCCGTGTGTGATAGCTTAAGATACTATAATATTTTATATTTGGGCATCTTAAGATAAAATATTATATTATCTTCACCGTGTGTGATGCGCTTTAAAATAGTCTAAACAAAACTCACCTTTAAACGTAAAGTTCTTCGGCCGTCTTCTCTTAACTCCCTCCTCCTCAGTATGGTTGAATCTCGGAGGCGGCATCTTGGGCACCTCACTGGGCACCGTAGTGACCTCCCCCACCCCCGCGCCGCCTGTAGCCAGGTACCCCCCCACGGAGTGCCGTCGACGCCCCTGCAGGGGGATCGTGTAGAACACCTCCTCGTGCTCCTTCGTGCCATCGGGGGTGGCGACTTTGGTGCTTATTTTACCCTTCCTGCAGAGAAAAATGGGTAGGTGGTGTATTAAAGAGCCAAGGTACAAGTTGAAATAAAAAGACATAATTGAAAGATGTGGAACATAAACTTTTACTTTTGGTCAAACCACGTCGAGACTAGTGACAAAATTTCATACAAAGTATATGGCATTCGATGTTTTGTGACTAAACTTTTGGTTGGGAACTTGAGACCTTATTAGAAACATAAATTAGAAAGCTATCAACTAGCAAATAACAATGTTCAAACTTCAGATGTCACAAGCAGAAGGACATAACAAAATAACAAACGGTGGAATTGTTACTTGCAATATCAGTATTTGAAGCTTGCTTACGACGATAATGAAATCTGACTGATAAAATGATTTCTTACTTTATTCTCGGAGCTGTGAAGGTGTGCCTCATATCATCGGGAGCACAGTCCCCTGGCCTCGGCTGGCCCTTGAGGAAGGCCTCGGCCTGCTCGGGCTCCTTAGCGGACAGCGACCGCAGCAGCGCCCGAAACTCCTTGCGCCTTGGACTCTCGGGCTCCCGTCTTCTCGGCGAGCTCAGAGGACGTCCATCCACCCAGGTCCGCGCGGGAGCCGACCTGGAGAACTGCTCCGGGCCAGAGATAGGCACCGCGTTGTCGGTGACATCCTTGTCAGGGAACGCGAAGTATGATGGGTTATCTGGAAAGATAATGGTGAGTAAAGGCTAATGACTTTTTAAGATCATCGGGCAATTGTATGGTTTTATGGAGATTTTTACATAGAACTGGTGGACTTCGATACTTTTTAGCGTTAGCTTATGATGATTCGTGTAAGTTACCGATGAGCATCGTAAGACGGCATGCCCCTGGCCCCTGCGGCTGGCGACTGCGGCGGGGGAATTATTCAATAACGACAATGAAGTAACGGCAGCCCATTACGTCCACCCGTACTCCGCGGACCAACCTACTTCGAGCACCGAGCTCCGGAAAATGCGAATTGAAACCAATCTTCGTGTTCAGATCTTAACTATTGTCTATGGGAAGTAGGTAAGTTGAGGGATCCGACAGCGCCAGAACGTTTATGTTTTTCTAGGTATGTTCTTTAGTAATTAGTTTCTATAGTACGTTTCAGACTTCTAGAGCCCAAATTGCTTGTCGTTTATTTTTCACAACAGTATTTTAAAAGTTACTAAAATAAGCAAACATGCTAAAGAATGCTTCAACGATTGTATCTAAAGCAATAATCGTAAATTACTTGTTATGAACACTGCCTCGTCATCATCAGACTTACTCAAATATTTTTCAAAAATTTGACGGACTTTTATGAATGAGCTCGTAGACGTAAGTTGTAAGAGTACTTAACCGTAAAACAACGAATAAAGAGATAGTAAATCCCATCTATTATCACAAGTGTCCGCCCGCATTCGTCTATATTTTGGTGCTGGCCGCTGGGCTATTATTTCGACTGGCAGGGCGGGCCTGGCTGCGACCCTTAAGGGACATGTGGCCACACAAAAACTCTCAGTTAATGGGCCATTCGGCATTGTGTCTAATTTAAACATTATTTGCTCTGAATGCCTTAATATCGTGAGAGCGACTTGTGAGCGTGGGTGTTAAAGTGTAGTTTGTATTAATATTATCGATGTGATCTTTGTCAGTTGATTATACAGTACCTCTGGGATAGAAGTATGATTAATATTGACACTGACCTTTGAAAAAAAAAACTGCCTAAATTCTACTATGTATTTTGATCCAGCATAAATAATGTTCCATTCATTGTTATTTCCTATAAAACAAAAAATAATAGTATTCTCGTCCTGCGTCAGCTATATCAGTTGATATTTATAGAGAATGCCAATTGGTAGTTTGATAACAAATATACTGTATGGAACAAGGAACAATTAATCTGTAATTAATGTTGCATTATGTATTAACTATGACAGTAAAATTGGTAAGTATTCCATTATTCGTAGTTTATGAATGTTTTATCTTATGACTTTTTAGAATCGCGGCGCTATGGTGATTCTTCGAACTCTACAAATGAGTTTTCGGCTAATGAATGAATCAAAATTCTAAGAAATTTAAAACTAAGTGTGTGACGAATGCCACTACGTATAAATAATAAGTAATAACAATTAAATGTGTTATGTATTAGAAGAGTTATTATGGCGGATATTACAACGTTGCCAAAATTATTATTTATTTAGTTGTTAAAGCTTATCATTAAAAATAGTAAGTAAATACTCTCCTAGTAGACTTAATATTATGTAATACAAATACAAATTACATATTAAATATAATATCCTGTTTTCAAAGCGGATACTATACTAACGCAGCGTAAACGGAAATACAAACTCCTGAAACAAGTTTGGGCGGGCGGATACAGCACAGGTGTAATTTCAAACTTATACATGTAACATGCGAATATTCTAAACACTACCTAAACATAATATAGAGTTATAGTATAATATGGAGTTTAACTCACTGGTAGCACGTAAACAGTAATCGAACTGCGGTCCCATGGCTTCGGTGTACGCACGTCACATCCCGGCGCGCGCGCGACGGTCTCTACTGACTACTCTCTGCGGGCGGAGTGCGTCTACGTCGCGCTGCGCGGTGCGGACTGCGGGCGCGCACGCAGGTGAAGCGAACACAACACGTGCGAGCTTTACGAACTTTCTTAGCACGCGCGGGCAGGAAACGTTTATCCCAGCTCAAAAATCACGTATACGTTTATAGGGGAGACTGCGACCAGATTTAATTTGAGTGCACAGCACATGCGTCCGTTTTAGTAGCGCCGAGCTTTATGTTTGTAAATAAACGCACAATGTTGATGTTCGCGTCCATTCATATATAGTACCGCTTTATATTAGTACCGGCATGGATATAGCACTCGTAGGTATCGATCTAATATTTATAGAAACTTCGGGTCGTAAAATGTTTTAGGGTAGGTGAAAGATGAATCAGTGTTTGTTTTGAGATAATGTTAATGAAAACAATTTTTAACAACAATTCTCATTTCTAAAGGTAAAGCTGATAATTAAAATATTGAAAAAATTAACTGCTATTTTTTTGAATAAACGTAAAAAGATAGCTCTGTATAAAACATTAACATATATACATAATTAATAAGATAAACATTAATTGAAAAATAAGTAAGTCAGATCGAAGATCCTGAACTCTACAGTGTGTAACAAAACAATTTGCCGATTAGACGCTCTTAGTAAAGGCACCAGCAAACTCGTATTTGCAAAGAAGTCTACAAAGTAGGTATAAAATATTAGGTAAGTATTTTATGTAGCCCAATTATGACAAAGATTCATGCATGTTTCTTTCAAATCTGAGATTTAAGATCCGGTGTTCGGTAAAATGAGCCCAGCGACCGAGGTCGCTATCCCGCACCACTCGATAATTTTTCGAACGAATATTTTTAGTTGATACTTTTTATTTCGGATTGTGCTTTTAGTAAGCTTTTACTTATTAGTAAAGAAGAGTAACAAATAGTAGATACAAGCTAAAAGGTAAACAGAAGAAGGAAAATATAAAATACTAGATGACGCCCGCAACTTCGTTGCGCCACAATTCGTTTATCGCACGGGAACCGTACATTTTTCTGGGATAAAATCTATCCTATATCCTTTCTCGGGACTCAAAGTATCTCCATGAAAAATTTTAGTGAAATCGGTTCAGCGGTTTGAGCGTGAAGAGGTAACAGACAGACAGACAGACGGACAGACAGACAGACAGACACACTTTCGCATTTATAATATTAGTATGGATTATATTTTGAATGGTAGCACCTGGTAGCACGTAAACAGTAAGTAATCTCTATTCTGAAACTTCTGAAAGTCTTCGAATTTTGAAATTAAATTAAAAATATTATGTTAATTACATATTTATTACCTATATTTAAAATATGTAGTTAATTTTCAAGGCTTTCTTCTGAACGTCAAGTAGATTATTTGCATGTTTCGTTTGTGTCGATATAAGGCAAGCAACAAAATTGTCGAATATGCATTTTACAAAATATCGAGCGATATCAAAATACCCGAGATGGAAACAAAAAAAAAATCACCAGATGTGGGGTCGAGTGTGTTTACTTGCATCTGCTGTGAAACAAAGCTCGCTTGTGCCTCGATATTCACAAAGAGAACGAACATAACGCATATTGAATTTGCGAACGCCGGGACGGATTTTAAGGAATTTTATCTTAGATAAATGATCCAATCATCTATCTAAGGAATTTATCATTCACACGAGTACTAAAAGCTGGTCTGATATGGGTCACTGGATTTCAAACACATACTTAATACTCTCAGCACTGTGTGTAAGCTGTGAACGATGATAATAAATTAATATTTGAAAATCACGTCATAATAGTAAATATGTACCTACTTTACTAAAGTTAGTTACTTTTATCAACTTTGTCCACAACTTTCTGAATTAAACTGAAAGAAATCATTTGATTTCAATTTAATCAAATTCATTTTAATCAAAGAGCAACAAATCAGTTTAAAAAAGTTGTGCGAAATTAGTATGCGTGGAATGTTTGTGTTTATATTTATGTGTTGCATGCGAGCCGCGAGACATTCTGCCTGCCGCTGCTGGTGTTAAAATCACATATGACTAATGACATCAGTGGCAGTTTTTTGTTTTTATTATTTTAAATGTCGGCATTAGCCTCGTGTTCATATTTTGATGTTGTCGTGGCTAAGCCAAGTGTCCATGACCATTCAAATCAAAGTCAAAATTGTGAATAACGATTTCTATCATCGCTTAGCAGAATTACACTATTTTTTATGCAAGAATAACTTACAGAATTATTTCTATAGTTATTAATAGTTTCATTGTTACTTAGGACAGTATAATAGGCCCAAAAAAAATTGAATACATCTATCAAGTTTGTCTAGTCTCATGTGACCTCAATATCAAATATCGGTCGGCAGCACAGACCACAGCTGTAGGTAGGTATAGCAATATCCCTAGTCGGCAGTCCCCAGATTTAATACGTGAGTGTGTAACAGTGTAACGTATTAACGAATGTCTTATATTGTGTGTATCTACAGAATGATAACAATATAATATTTCTTTCGAGACTATGATAAACAGACAACAGTACCTACTAGAACACAAAAATGCTTAGACGCCGCGCCGGTGGCACGCGGTGGTGACACTAAGGCCGGTATAAATAGTCAGTACTCAAGATGCATCGCGGTCTCAAGACACGGTTCAGGCTCTGTGATTGGTTGGCTGTCAAAATTTGGACCAATCACAGAGCCGAACCGCGTCTTGAGACTGAGATGCATCTTGAGTACTGACTATTTATACTAGCCTAAAACAGCAGATTTTTAACCGACTTCCAAAAAGGAGGAGGTATACGTTCGGCTGTAGAGGTAGGAATGTTTGCTGCCATAAAAAGTTTGTTAAGGCATTATTACCTCTACCGAACAGTGCTTTCGGCTTTTAGCTTTTAGCTTTAGACAAGTTTTTGTTTTGCTGTTCATATTACAAAGTCTCGATACCTTGTAAAGGATCAACCTGTATATCAAGCATGCATGTGTGACAATAGACAAAGATGGCGTCTGTCAGGACTCAGGGTGGACTGTGGAGCGGGCAGCAGCGGCCGGCGGATGAAGTCGCGACCGCGGCTTACGTACAATTGGCTGCTTCCGCTTGTATCGAATTAATCCATTCTGCATACGTACACTAAACCTATATCCCATGGTTAACTGTTAACGCTTAACTGGACTTCTAAATTAACTGTACGACTATAAAGTTTGATTAACTTAGTTTATTTTGATATGCCGTACCTACCTACTTGCGCGCTTCTCTATCAGAAGAATTAGGAACATAAACATTTGTGGGATAGCAAAATATAGGTAAAGCTACGGCCACCGAGATCACCAAAATTTTTATTAATATTAATTACTTACACTTTAGTTTTTAGTATAATATTATGTAATACATATCAGGTTCCGGGCTATTTGGTTTAAAAGCGACACTCAGGTCGATATTGTTATAAATAATACCTACATAATATTCGGAATGCTGATTTTTCTCCATCGTTACAGCTCGGTTTCATAGAGATCTTAACAAATACTTAGCTCCGAACCCAACGAGAAAATTTTCAAGTGTTATTTAGTACAGAGTAGGTATAGAGAGCGTTCTATCTCTTTCATTTCTGTGATTAGACTAGTCCAGTAGATTCTAGATAATATGTTCCAGCTTTCGGGGTCTTTCCATGGATATTGTAAACATTAATAAACTGAATAACAGCTGTATTCTCGACCTACCTGTAAAACCTATAAAATCAAAACGATTAGCATACCAAGAATTTCACACAATCTTAATCAGGGTCTTTAAATAGAGTTTCATCATAGTTTCAAGGGGCAGTGAACTACGAACGGTTCCAGATGCACGAATGTTTGCAACATTACTACAACAAACAGAGGTGGATGAAAGCTACACTGTGCAACTGAAATAACCTGGGTATTTAGCCGAAACTTTTTCGTTTTCGCTTCGTTATAGAATCGCCGATCAAAATGTATGGAATTGACATAAGACGAGTTGAACATCATTGTCATATTAACGAACGCTTATGTCAATTCCAGACATTTTCATCGGCGATTCTATAACAAAGCGAAAACGAAAACATTTTGGCACACCCCCCTGTAAACGTATTTACACGAACGTTTCCCGAAGACAAATGTGCTGCTATCAAGTACTTGGATACCTCAACTCAGTCTTTACTTTCGTACTGTAATTTAATGAAATAAAACCCCAACAAGATTACATCCTTGACTGCTTAAAAATGTTTTACAGTAACTATTTAAGTTATCTGTAAGTTAATGCGTCGTAGCGTGCAGATGTTAGTAAGTAGAGTTTTTCGGGAATTGCAGAATAGATTACGTCTCTATTGTGTATCGTCATAGCCTCGGTGTAAACTGTAGGTACCATGTATTACTTCAATTCCCAATTGGTAGAACTGTATTGAACCTAAAAATAATAAAATAAACAAGTGTTGTTCTACAACGAGTCTAAATACAATTTTCAAGTTGCCAGATACCGAGCAAAACTTTCAATATTTTTTTCTCATTTTATTTGGGGATTTTAGCACACACAGTGGCTATGTCAATTCCATCTTGCTAAAAAAACTTAAAACTAACTTCTTATAATAAAAGAATACAACAATTTTGCAAAATCAGAATCTGGTTCAATAAAATTGATCAAAGACAGAAATCGAACAACGCATGCCTCTTCCAATTCTTCTTAGCGAGAAAGCTTTCACAAGAAAGAGAACTAGTAGTTAGATTAATTTTAGAACAAAATTTTAATGTTTAGGTATAATGGATCTATAGACTTCAAAGTTATTCAAATTAAGTACAAGGTACATCTAGAACTTTGTGCAATAGAGATGAACTCTTTTTTAGGGTTCCGTAGTCAACAAGGAACCCTTATAGTTTCGGTCTGTCCGTCCGTCTGTCCGTCTGTCTGTCTGTCCGCAGCACGTCCGCAGTTTTGCTCAAAGACTATAGGACCTACAAAGCTGTAATTTGGCATGAATACACATATTAATGATGCCGACAAAATGGTACATAAAATATAAAAAAAAATTATGATAGGGACCTCCCCTGCACATCAAGCGGGGTTGAATTTTTTATTCACGCCCACCCCATCGTGTCGGGGTGTCGTTGGATAGATTTTTTAAAAATATTATGAGTATTCATAGATCATTATCCGATTTAGGAATCAGTTTGTGATTAAGTTTTAAAGTGGAAAATATCGTTAGGGTCCAGTACGTGTCCTTCTACTAGCTAAGCGGTTGCTTCTGGAAATGTGAAAAAATTCACGGGAGTAGGAAATATGCTAAATTTAAAAGGAAAACTATCACGGCTAAAAAGACTTCATAAGTTATTGAGATTACTAATTAGTAATTAAGTACTATTAAGTCGATCAACTAAAATAATGTATTCGGCGAAGTATAAAGGAACTTTTCATTCAAATTTCTTTGAAAGTAACTGAGATGATGTTGTTACTAGTGTAAAACATGTTTATTTTTAGACGGGCTTTGGCCCACCACACATTCCCACCACTGTATCTCCTGTGTCGCCAGGATCGACAGCGGTATCTAACCACGAAAACCCTTTGATATGATCTCAGGGAGCCCGAGGGACATGCTAAAACTGTCTTGGGACCCGCAACGAAATTAATCAGAAGAAAATAGGAGGAGTAGGAAGATTCCAATTTCCCTCCCCATAAAAGCGGGAGACAGGACAAAGTTGCAATGATAAAGAAGAAAGTCAAAGAACTTAAGGGGGAGCACCACGGAAATAAGGTTAATAATTGTGACTCCTAAGCTAAAGCTAGGTTAATATTGGAGTTTATTGTGTTTGACTGTTGCCAATAATAATTGTGACAAAAACGCTTGAAGGCACGGAAGTTCCTAGCGCTGTCCACGAGATCACCATAGTATGCGACTCCAGACGTACAGAATAGGTTGTTCTTTCGTCCTGCCAGAGACTGCACTCCCAGAGAACATGATGCGCGGTTTGTTCAAACATGTTGCCTTCGGTCGAGCACTCACACATGGGTGATGCTACTAGTTTAAATCCGTAAAGTTTGGTCTTAAAATTTCCTTGACCGGTCAGGAATTGAGAAACGCATTGATCAATATCCATCCAATGTTTGGATAGCCGTTCACGAATATTAGGGAAAAAATTATAAAGGTCCCAGTCCCATCGTGACTGTCATTCGGAGATCAGGCTTTGCACAGAGTTTTCTAAAGGTTCAAACAATCTTGCTATTTTAATTTTATCGCGAGCGCTTAAAAAGAACGGGTAGTCAATGTTTTTGTTATGATAGTACATTGTCGCACGACGCTGAATCTCAAGGTCAACGGGTAAAACTCCGGCTAACACAGGTAAGGCTTCGGTGCTTGTGGTCCGTAAGCTTTGCATAAGAATATAAGAGCAAGACGTTGGCTTTGTAGCAACTTGCGACGAGCCGCGCCGATTGTTGCTCTGTCGGCCCACACGGGGGCCCCGTAGCAAATAGTACCTAGGTAAGTAGCAGTGTAAATTAATTTTAGGGTTTTGAAGGAGAGGCCCCATGTCGACGTAGATATTTTGGTAAAGGAGTAAAAATTGCGCTTCGATTTCTCATCGGTTTGAATTATATGTTCTAAAAATGTAAATTTATTTTCCAAGTAAAAACCAAGATAACAGAGTGACTGTTTGCGTTTAACATTAATATTGTCAAGTTTAATGCTAGGGGAAGAATTTGGTAAGTTTTATGCGCGGCGAATTTCAGGCGATTACGTTCACCCCAGCTTGATATTAAATGAAGACTATCATTGGCTTTAGATTCCATTTCGGAACGTGAATTTGCTTGAACGACGAGAAAACCGTCATCGGCGTAGCCAACTAGTATGCACAGCGGTGGAAGGGGAAGACTTAATAAATCATCAAATCCGAAATTCCATAGTTTTGGCGAGATAACAGAGCCCTGAGCCGCTTGTTAAATCATGTTATAAATGTACATTCATTGACCAATAACCATACAAAAATTTACAAAAACTATCGGTAAGTACTACGGAACCCTATATTGCGCGTGGCCCGACGCGCACTTGGCCTGTTTTTTCAATTAATCTCAATAACCAAAACAAGAGTAGATATAGATCAGGGGTCACCAATTAGTTTTGCTCGGGGTCCGTTTTAACACATGAAATGACCTTCGCGGTCCACACATTTTATAAAAAAATTTTGAGTAAACAAAGGTAATTACGGAAATTACAAAGGTATATTGTTTTAGATATCAATGAGAAAAATAACCATTTTTGTAGCTAATTATCTCCCTGAAGTTTGGAGTGAAATATTGTTGCAAGCTATAGATATTGATATTAAATCCTGTAAATGTTTGAAGTCCTAAGATGAACGAAGACCATCTTCGAACATGCCTGATGGTCCGCACACAATGGATCGGCGGTCCGGATGCGGACCGCGGTCCGCCATTTGGTGACCCCTGATATAGATAAAGCCACATAGGTGTAACAAACATTCGTTAAGTTCGTTATAGATACCTATCAACAAGATCAATTATAATAATGATGTCTTCTCAATAAACAATACCTTGAACCAAATACAAAGAATAATAAAGGTGCTATAGTTTGTTCGTTTTATGATGATATGCGTGACACATTATAATTGACAATAGTAGGGAAGTTACCTAAAAAAATTAATCGAATAATTTAAAAATATCGAATCACCTCGTAAAGGAATTGCAATCGAAATTATCGATTTCTTACTGATGTTTCAGAGTGACTCCGGCGATTTAAGATGGCCGCCCTTTTTTATTGATTTGATTTCGATTCAACTGTGTCAATCTCTATTGACAAGTTCCGTTTCATGCATCTGACATTTTTCAAATATTTTCGTAACAATAATTTTATACTCCTATTTCCAAGTTAATATTTATAATTTTATATCAATAAGTTAGCATTTAGCAACTTTTCATTTTTATTCATTTACAATTACAGGAAACATTTATTTTTGTCGATGGAATATAATTTATTACATTCTGATTTTTTTTTGTTTTCTTGTAAAAAAAAATCCGTAGCAAGGAATATGAGAACTGTCACCCATATCATCTTAGAACGAACAAACTATAATTGTTGCATTGTTATTTGTTGGCCGTAACGGGTTCGGTGGCGTTTGGGCCGTGTAACAGTACCACAGTGTCACTATAGTCACAACTGGGTTAATAAAATACATTATACATACAATATGTTATATGTAGTAACGCAATGGTAACTAGCCTGCTAGATAAGAGGCCACATGGTAAAGGTTGTTTCAAAATTTAAATGTTATTTAACAACTAGGTTAACTTCTAACCAAAACATAGGTACTAGCATAGAGGTACTAGTTAACGATTGTTTAACGAAGACATTAAGTATTTTCATCGTTTTTCAGATGAGTCTAAGCACTATCCCTAAGATCAAAGCCATGCCATATGAAAAAATATAGATATACTTCTTGCAAAACTCTACATTCATTTTACTAACTATCAACATAGATAAATATATTAACTTATTATGATCATGGACGAATAATTATTAAGAACTACTAGAAAACAAAATATTTATCCGAAGTTTTTTACAGAGTACCATCAACACAGTAGGTAGAGCAATGATGTTCAAAAGGTAGAGTGTTAACTGTTAAGATAATAAAATTAGTAACGTAGAGTAGCGCAGTTTAACTACACAGTAAGTACCTAATTCACTTTATAGCTCTTATCTTATAAGCTTTATGTCGATAGAAGGAAAGTACTATCGAAAGTATTATATTCTTATTTCAAGCGTCGTAACTTCTAGCTGTATAGTGTTGTCCTTGACGCACAATAATAAAGCAATCGAGATTTACGCAGAACTTATGCGAGACGAGATACGAAGGTCCCAAATAAATTATAAAATAACACACGAGCGACGAGACGATATAAAAACATCTCGACAAAAAATTAAAGGTTGAACAAACTTTTGGCGGGACACGGGACGAATAGAAAATGTGGGAACAATGCACGGAGTGCTGTTAATTCATATGCCAGCACTCACCCATCGCGGGACATCCGCCCTCGCTTCCGCTGCCAAAGATGGTGAATCTTCGATCGCAGTTCGTTGACAGGTCCCGTACACCTCCAATCACATAACAACACCACGGATTATTGTCTGATACGAGCAGTCGGCACCCTCACATCGTGAAGATTTTACAAGGCACATTATAAATATCTTGAACGTAGCGCACGGCCGCGGCGGCCGGTGGGCTGCGTTTGCGCGTCTTCTGTGGCTATTTTTGATGCAAAAACGCGTTGGGAACTGTTGGAAACGCCAATGTCTAGAGCATGCACGGAATATGCAATGTCTCAGCCTTGATAAATAAACAGAATGCAAATGCTGCTGCTTAAAAGTATTTTCCCTTTAAAGTTTAAACAAAGCATCAGGAATTCATCGTAGAATACGTCTTGTTACCTCATACCTAGTTAAATTACTGTGGTATGGTTTTGTTTAATGTTTACTACTGAGAACTTATTGAGTACCTACCACTTTATTTGACTATGGCGACCTCTGTAGCTCAATAATTCATTGACTATTGAGTGTCTCGCAGCTCAAGAAGTTCGAACCCGCTACCCCCGGGTAGCGGGTTCGAACTTCGAATCCCGCCGAACGGAACAAAAAGTTTTCAATGTTCCCGGGTCTGGACGTCTATTAAATATTACAGGGTGCAATTAAACCTTCCTGCCAAATTTTGATATATTGATCCTTGTGAAAAATAAAAATATACATATTTTTTCTTTTACAGTCACTCAGTACTAAAATTTTGAGAAATAGCTTCCGCAAGTTATCCTAAAAAACACTACAATTAATGGACACGATGCGCCGGCCGCGCGCCTCATCCCGCGTCACCCCCGATCATTCCCCCGCGCCGCGATTGACCATTCTGCAACGATTTTAAATGGGATAAAATATGTCATTGAAAAAAAAATAACACCCAATTTTTTTGGTTAAATGGACTCTCCTAATGATACCTAAGCCCTGGAAAAAAATTGGCAGGAAGGTTTAATTGCACCCTGTATGTGTATGATATAAAAATCATAAATATATTTTCGTTGTCTGGTACCTATAACACAAGTTCTTCAGGTAATTAGCACAGGTCCAGACTGAATTAAATTGCAAGTTGCAAATTGTTTTTGTTATGATTATTGATTGTTTTAAATATTATTCAATTAAAAAATTATTGTTTTGTGACTTGCAAGCATTACAGGAGCTGTCAGAGGGTCGTAAAGTGAATAGTGACCATTGGATTCCACTTTCCAGTATGCCCGGGACACACGAGGCTAGTTTTTCAAGCTAGGATAGCAAGCTAGTTTTTTATCAAACTGTCGGCTTGCTGACCTAGCTTGGAGCATGCTAGTTCTGTTTTACAAATGAAGATAGTTTTGTCTACACGAAGCCAGAAGTACTAGCTTGCTAGCTTACAAACACTAGCTTGCTATCCTAGCTTGAAAAACTAGCCTCGTGTGTCCCAGGCATTATGGTAATATTGCACCTACAAGTACTTCACTATCGAGCCTTTTAAATGCGGCTTGTGAATCGTCCAACAAGATTGGCTGATTGGGACAAGTGAAAGATAAAAGGTCAATTTTCATGTTATTTGCTCTGAGAGTATCTGACGAATAGGCAAGACAGGTACTTCACCTATTCCCATCAAATCTCCAGCCTGTATTGATCTTACTCACTGAGCTGCGCAGTAAAGACTTCATTCACTGAAAACTTCACAGATTGTACCATGCAACAGTCTCATACATGCGAAAACTGCTATTGAAAGTAAAAATTTCGTATCCATTGCTGAATTAGTTTCTCAGGCCTTACAAGCGATGCTCACATAATTCGTAATGGATATCAACCTTAAAGGAGTTTCCGATACGTACTCTACATCGTGGTATTCCGTATACTTGCCGTATACATAAAGGAAAGCTATACAGTATAGTAACAGAGTGTGGAAAATTGTTGCCATGTTAATACATTTTCAACTTAACTAATCAAAATACTTGTTAAACTTAACAGTATTTTTCGACCTTTTTTTATGATGTGAAAAAAATGTATTAGTCCCCTTTTGCTTTTTTATCATGTAATGTATGTTTAAGAATATATTACTTTAAATAAAATTCTTATCTTTCTAATTCTTATTGTTATTTTACTGAAATAGTTCTCAGGAGCTCTGTTTTTTTACTTTGTTCGTTTTTGAGTCCACACTCCACATTAATTTTGGTAAAAAATTGTATCGTTACAATATTATTATGAATATTAAAAAAGTAAAAAGGTACTTAATTATAATATTAAACTGTTTGTTAAATTTTCGCAGATTTTGATACTCTCACATGGCAACATTTTTCGGGGATGAAACAAGTGTGCGCTGTCAAACGTCAGCTGATTGGGGAAAACCTTAAGCATTACACCCATCATCGAGATTTTCTGCTCTATGTTTAGGAAGTTAAGGTTTAGTATGCTTTGAATGACAGCTACAGTTTTGACCTTCTGTGGGATCCGCTCTTCAGACAACATTCACAAATTGGCTCACACAAGCCTAGAGTACGGAATAGTGTCTTGTACAACACGGCAAACACGCATTTTACTAAAAATACCAGTGTAAACAGGGACCTTGTGAGTGAGGGTTGTGAAAATGACGGGGGTGGATGAAATACTCAATTATCAAAAGAACCCAGACGACGATTTCTATGGATTGCTGGGTTGCGATGAAAATTCCTCTGTAAGTTTACAATCTGAAATTAACTTTTTGTCTATTTATTTATTTTATTGCAAGTATTGATTGTTCAATCTCGCTTAACGACCCTATTCTGTAGTTGACCTAAATCTCGCAACTAGTACCTACTGTATCAACCATCAGTTTATACCTAGATTATTGTTTTGTACACAGGTGGAACAAATAACTACAGAGTACAAAGTTCTGGCCTTGCAGTATCACCCAGATAAAAATGCTGGAGACAAAGAGGCAGAAACCAAGTTCCAAAAACTAAAGGTTTGTAAAATTACTTATTCACATTGGTTGAAATAATTTACCATTAGTTTACCATTAATAATTTACCATTAGGTTGGTTACCATTAGCTGGGGAAAAGCACTTGTGTGTCATGGGAATCCCCCACAATTATAGAGTTGTCAACAAGCAATTTACAATTCATAAAATATTTTCAAACAGTTTGCAGTGTTTTTATAAGATTAGGATTATTTATTATATTGTCTATTGTCGCCGTGAAATAGGTCTAGGTCTCTTGTCATAATGTTTGACCTACTTTTGTAATTACTAAAGAGGCTTGTAAGAGATGTAAGTAGGCCAACAGAGTTCTTGTTAGCATTGTTAACCTCTGCATTGTTTTAAATTATTCATATTTAAATGATACTCATGCTTTTTACAGGAGGCCAAGGAGACGCTTTGCGATCCATCCAAGAGGGCTCTATACGACAAGTGGAGGTCAAGTGGGGTTTCAATTGGCTACAAGCAGTGGCTGGGAATGAAAGAACATATCCAGCAGTCCATGCACTGGTCCAAGCCGAACACTAAGGATCGCATGCTGGAAGATGAATCCGGACGATCCTCCGGCTCCTCCAGCCTGGGACCGACCAATGCTGCTGCACGTCGAGCCTCCGAGGGTGGAGCCAACCTCTGGGGACGTTGGGGTGGAGGGAACCAGGAACCACCATCGGAGGTCATCTCCAAGTTTCGTAATTACGAAATCTAAGCTCTCCGAGAATCTTAGACAATTCTTGCCTGCCCCTATTTCAAATATTATTTAATTGTAAGACCTAACAGCTATATTGCTGCTATTTTAACTTTTATATCCTGAAATATTTACAAACATGACATATTTTATATATTTTTTGTGATATTAGGCTATAATTTTTATTATTTCCTTCTATTCTAGAATGTAAGTTTAAAAACTTAAATTATATTGCCTTAAAAAGGCGTAACATTCATCAAGTCAGCTCGAAGATGGGTCGTTCTCGATTGGAACTCGTGCAGTTATATTGTATGTTCAGTGTTTAAGAAGTAAATGTTTGGTGTTTGATAAATCTTAGACACCCCTAGATGTAGGCATAGAGTATGTTGTCTGCCTTCCCTTAGATCTAAGTTACGCACATTCCTAAAATATGTGAGTCTGAAAGATACATTTCTGCTGTAGAACAATATGAAAGATTTATATTATAATGATCTATGATATTTTATATTTTGAAGATTTATATTTTTGACCTGTTTTATGATTAATCTATTAGTATATCTTTATACTAAGTATTCCTCTAACTTTTATTCTTGAAAAGGATATTGGGGGTGTGAAGATGTACAGGGTATTGTTGAGAGATGGATTATTTTTGTTTGTCCTTACTATGTCACACGTTCCACGCATATATAATTAATTTCAAATTCATATTTACAAATATAAATGTTGTGTTCCCTGATCGTTAGATGTGATTAGTATTTAATATGTGTTAAATGTTTTCAGCAGTATTTAAAATATTTACTGGATGTTTTAAAGTATATTCATGTTATTAATTGATGTAGTGAATTTTAAATGTCGAGAATCTCTATCAATATAATAAATAAGTATAGTAATTTTGATTTATTGATCAAGAATAAATGTCCCGCAAGAATTTTGAGTTTTATTTCCACTAGTTAGTAGAAAGTGACACACAAGTAAAGCAATTTCTTTACTTGTAAGTACTTGTAACTGCAATCGCTTCTGTTTTCTTGCTAAATAGTCCATTGAAATGTTACATTTGCTTTGCATTTATTAGAGGACGTAATTTTATTTTTGGAATATGTTAGGGGGGTCAATAGAATCTTAACCTTAAGTTTGTGGGGTCGCCACTCTTGTCCCCCGGCCGCCATCTTTAAAAAAGGGCTGATAACCAGGGCTTCAAATAACGTTATTTTTTCATAACGTTATTGCTTCAAGGGCATAGATAACGTTATGAAAATTTAACCGATACTAGAAATAACGTTATAAATGTATTTAATAACGGTAAATGTTATAACGTTATATAGAATTTATAACGGTAAATATATGTTCTTTGATAACGTTATAGTCCGTCAAGAAAGTCATGGCAGGCGGGAAAATTTTCTAAACGTAATCACGCTTTTAAGGTGTATTTTTTTCTTTGTATTTTCACAGAGAACGCTTATTACATTTTAAATATGAGTGAGATTTGGTGCACCGTGCACGATCGCATACCTGATACCAGAAAATAACGTTATATTTACCGTTATTATTATAACGTTATTTTTTATTATGCCATAACGAAAAAATAACGTTATAATAATAACGGTAAATATAACGTTATTTTACTAGATATCGTTAAAAAAGTAACGTTATCTGGCTACCATTATGAAAATAACGGTACGTAACGATATTTTTTCTGTTATTCGATAACGTTATGAAGCCCTGCTGATAACACTATTTTCGTGATAACTCGGAAACTACACGTCTTACAAAAAAAATTGTGAGAACATAATTTGTTGCAAATTATTTTGCCTTTACTCTTGTCCCCCGACCGCCATCTTGAAAAAAGGGGTGTTTTTCATGATGGCGGCCGGGGGACAAGAGTGGCGACCCCACAAACTTGAGGTTAAGCTTCTATTGACCCCCCTAACATATTCCAAAAATAAAATCGCGTCCTCTAATAAATGCAATACTCGGTCCTAAAATTGTAACATTTCAATGGACTAAAAACAATATGTAATGTTCGCTTATATGAAAGCTGTTGCCACTTGCCAGTCCAAAAGAGTCAAGATTTTTTCCAAAATTCTATTTCGAATTCTGGAAGTACTTTTTAGTTATAATGTGCGCACTTGTATCT
The DNA here is from genome assembly GCA_905333045.1 of Lysandra bellargus. Taxonomy (NCBI): domain Eukaryota; kingdom Metazoa; phylum Arthropoda; class Insecta; order Lepidoptera; family Lycaenidae; genus Lysandra; species Lysandra bellargus. Next base: position 9,810,004 of record HG995326.1, read on the forward strand.
CTCTCAGCTCTCTGGTGGCCTATGGGACTTGGTAAATGACAAACGTATTTATAACTTTCATATACCTAATCAGGTTAAAATCATTGAATGGTTAAAATTCGTTTTGTCACTGATTTTTTTTTTAATCCTAAGTGACCAAATAAAAAGTATTTTTTCATCCGAGTTACTGGAAGTAATTATAGGGCCTGAAGTCATATGAATCTTTTGTTTAAGGCGCAATAATGATTTGCGTCAGCCGTTTTTTTCAAGGACCTATGATTTTCCACAGAGCTCTAGTTTCGAGTTTGACCTGTAGGTCACAGCTCTCGGAGACCGATCAATACTATTGCAATCGAGCACTTACGGCAAATTAATATTCCACATCGACTGTTATTGATATAAATGACCTACGCTAGTCGCTAGTAGCTGCCTACATCACATACTTATTATGTACCTACTTAGAATGAACTACACAGTCATACTAAATACGTATTTCTACCTAACTACTCACTACGCAGGTAAACTGCTGGTCAGTGACGGATTACGACTACTTGATGCCCTAAGCAATTATTCATGCTTGTGGGACATCCTATCCTGGATATAATATCAACATAGAATCGGCCTTTGTCTTTGATCCTTTGCTCTTCTGGTGCCCCCTCAGATATGATGCCCTAAGTCGAGGCAATTGCTTAATTTGATTAAGGGTTAATCCGTCACTGCTGATGGTATCTGTGTAGATCCGCTATCCCCAACCCGCGGCCCGCCGGGGCTTTATTAGTGGCCCGCGCGATGTTAAACCATTTTGAAATTCACGCCCACCGACAAAATAATGTAAAGCTGTGGTCGTGATAGTCGTGAAATTTTTTCCAGTTTTAAATCGTTAATTTTGAAATATGTTATTTTTTAACCCTAAAAATTTTTGTTGCGGCCCGTGACACCAAGTCCAAAACATGTTTGTGGCCCACATGAAAAAAAGGTTGGGGACCACTGGTGTAGACTGTAGGCATAATATTATAGTAAGTAGAGGCGGCGCAAGGCGTGGGCGGCGTGGGCGACCGTCCACGGCCTCGCAGCCTAAGGGGCCTCGCGCCCCTTGGACCACGAGGTTTTTTAAAGGTTTTACGAGTTGAAATACTCAAATATTCACAAATAAAAGTTTTATAAATTAAACTTTGGGTATCAAAAATTATTTCTCTCAAATCCGTTCTTTAACATCATCCGTCAGGGCAGGGCGCCTCGCATAATATATTTTAGGGGGCCTCGCAAGATACCTACATCTTGCCCACATAAAATGTAGGTCTTGCCCCGCCACTGATCGTAAGATGGCACCTACTTACTTTATTGCGGTACTTATTTCGTACTAGATGACGCCCGCAACTCCGTTGCGCCAAAACTAGTTTATCGCGCAGGAATCGTACATTTTATTAGATTATAATAGAAAGACAAAGAATAATCTAGGGAGTCTCGTTTTTTTGTCTCGATTGAATTTATACTAATATTATAAATGCGAAAGTATCTCTGTCTGTCTGTCTGTCTGTCTGTCTGTCTGTCTCGCTTTCACGCCAAAGCTACTGAACCGATTGTAATGAAATTTTGTACACAGATAGTTTAAAGCCTGAGAAAGGACATAGGCTACTTCTTAACTGGAAAAAGGGGTTGTAAGGGGATGAAAATGCGTAAATTTGTTAAAAATAAGTTAGTTCCAAAAATTCATAACAGATGGCGCTAAGAGTCACCCACATCGCGGTATCGCTTGCTCATAAGTCTTTCTATAAGAGGTGGTACCATGTTATACAAAGTTTTTTGATTGTTATACACGTTATTAAGTAACTCACTACACTGAGTAGTAAATAGTAATACTTACTGATTACTGATATAATAATACTAATGTAAAAAGTACTGACTTTACCTATGCAGATTGCAGATTGCAGTGGCGTAACCTTAAACCTACCAATGATAAATAGTTTATGGGTAAAGCTAAAGTTGTGTAATGGGGGGCTAAAGAAGCTTTGGTATAAATAAAGTTTAATTTAAAAAAAAAATGTGCACACTGCACAGCTGTTTTGATAGTATTTTGATTTAAGGGGTACCAGCCACCAGGGTTTTAAAAAGCTTCTAAATTTGACACCAATTTTGTTGACACCGCGCGCTATAAACTGAAGTCCACGCGGATGAAGTCGCGGGCAACAGCTAGTTATGTATAAAATAACCACGATCAAAAAACTATAAAATTGCATGAGCGCCTGAGCGCGACTGAAAGCCTTTGCGCCTGCAATTTTATAGTTTTTTGATCGTCGTTATTTTATACATAATTCAATCGAGACAAAAAAACGAGACTCCCTAGATATATTCTTTGCCTTTCGTTCAGTACAAAAATTACCTGAAAATTCCAAGTAATTTGGACATAGTATGGCAATTTTGAATTTTAAATCTTGAAAATCGTCCGCTTCTGGAAGTACAGGGCCTTAAAAGGCCGGCAACGCACCTGCAGCTCTTCTGATAATGCGAGTGTCAGGTGACCCGTTTTCTCGTTTGCCCCTTTATTTCATAAAAAAAAGAAATTGGCTACAAAGGCAGGAGCTATTATTTACCAATTCCAAAGATTTTTCACCAGAATGTAAACAGCGTGTGCCATCGATGTCCGAAGAATTCAAAGCCACGTGATATAAAGTGTAGAGTATAGACTACACTGACAACATAATTATTTACTTAGCTGATTATTTATTTTGTTTTGAAAAGTAAGTACCGTACCAAGTTTGTGTGAAACCTAGGTTTTCCAACATAAGCCTAGAGCAAGGCTTGCCACAATATTTGACAGGCTTAAATAACTATCGGACCTTATAAATTATAAATTGTAATAGGCCTAATTTTACATATTGAGTCTGAAAATTAACCGCCATCTCGCTATCCATTAAAATGTGGTAGAAGTCGTTAGGGGCTAGCCGCTATGGCATTAGGTTATTTGTCTTCTCTCTTCCCGTAACTTTAATCAGACATGGTATTCACTCTTTTGGACATTTCAATATTATGTTGCTTTTTATGCAGCACTAAGTTTTTTCTTGTGACCTTAGCCTTATAATCAGCATTACGTCGGTCGCTATGTCCGTCTGTCCGATCATGGTGGATGTTTACACCGGGCTCCGGTTGCGTCGTTAGCCACCGACACGTCTCCAACCGACACCAGTCCATCATGAGCCATTGTGACAGAGAGTGTAGTGTAAGAACATGGTAAGTACAGTTCCATACATTATAATACGTGCTATACGAAAAATTCAGATTTTCTTAAGCGTATGCATTGGCTTGCCACCGCGCCTGGTTTGTCTGGCTTTAGTTAAGGTGTAATATATTACACAGTTATGAGTTAGGAATAGCTATACTTTCTACAAAATATACAGATAGGATAGCAAACAGTCACGGCACTTTAACTCCACACTGTCACCAAGACGAGGAAAACTGTACGTCAAAATAAAGTATATTTTTTTATTCTTATAAGGAGCTAATTAGTTTTGAATTATATTTAAAGCAATCGCGTCCAAATCCGAGTGTATTGTACTGGCCCTATATTTAAACTTCGTCGAAACGTAAAAGATAACTTAACGTGACAATATTACTTCAGTCGGAATTTCCAGGAATTGCTATTGTATTCTATTGTTGTCGCGATCACCGGTGCTCGCGCGGGGCGTGAAGGAATATTATGTCGATATTTCACGCCATCAATAACTAACAACAAAGGATGACTTTCTAGTTTCTTGCACGCGAGCTCCAACGAAGTAGAGATCAACTACGATAACATGGCGCGCCCCTCCGCCCCCTCTAAATGACTGTTTCAATGTGTGTAGTTACATCCTTATGAAAGAGTTTGTATGTAGTAAGTATTCAACCAATCACAGTACACGTAATATTTCAGTTAATGTCACTTATTACCAAGATTTGTTGGTACTTGGTCAACTAATCATAACTAGCCTACCGCGGAAGACAACGCACTTCAAACGTTTTGAACTTTTGAATTTTGGAGGGGCGCGCCATGTTATCGTAGTTGATCTCTAACACGCACTAGGAAATAGTCAAGAGTGGTGGGGGTCTGTACGATGTCAAAGATTGCCGGTAGAGTTGCGGTAGGTTCTATCGAACGCGCAACTCTGCGACGAGTGGAGCACCATGGGATTTTAGTGGGTAGACCAACGCCAGGAGTCCCACATATCCCGGACGATGTCCCCAATCCGCCGGGGAAACGGAAAGCATTTCCCCTTGCTAAAAAGAAATAGTCAAGAACCCGAAAGAGAACAGAAGACTCCAAGAAGTTGGAACGTTTCATAGCAAACATAGTAGGTTGCAATGCTGAAGAATGTTACGCATGTACTTACTTTGTTTGGTATGGGACGTTCCTATATTCTACGGCCAGAAGGAACAAGATGAATCAAGTGCTAGAGCAATGTGCAAACAACAGGAATGTTATGTACAGTAAACAGATAACTCTATATGTAACGTTTTTGTTGTCATAAATTGCTCTACATTCAGCGAGTCTACGTCGAAATAAAAAAAATGATTTAAGTGATAATATAACTTGAGAGACCGATACTAAATAGGTATTTGTATTTTTTGTATTAAATACCTACTTATTAATTTATGTTTTTCAAGCTTTAAGTTCAATAATATAACTAGTTAATTAGTAGGTATGTACTCAGAATATTAATACTACTTATTCGTTATGGAATGAAATAAAAATAAAAATGTGTATATTAGTTTTGTGGTTTTCATGTTTATTTTGTAAATAGGTAGTACCTACTAATGCTAAACTTTCTTTTCACGTCATAAGAAAATTCCTTATTTACCTCTTGAGTTAAAATCACTGTCGTTGCCTGTCTTCTCCCTGGTTAACCCACAAGGTCTCCGAAGCTCTTGACCTACCATATGAATCCATTTATTGCACACTGTAAAAAGATGAATTACTTACAACTCAATAATTAGAGCAGTGTTTTCTTCTTCTGTTATCTTCTTAATTTCGCGACCCCTTTGCAAATTGAAATATACTGGCGACCCCCTCGTGTCATAGAAAACCAAAGAAATAATTTTATTAAAAGGCTACCGACGTTAGGTAATGATTTTTTTCTAGTTATAATTTATCTATTATTTCTAGTTATAGTTTATCTATTATAATTTATACGTCAACTTTTTCTTTCTGTCGGCGACTCCCCCGAGTAAGGCTTCGCGACCCCCCTAGGGGTCGCGACCCACAGATTGAAAAATACTGAATTAGATGATACATAAAGAAATATTAGATCAAAACCGAGTACTCCAAGATACTGTACGACTTAGAAGGTTATTGTCTAGATCGGATAGTATAAACTATAAACATATTTCGTGGCGTCATCTTGCGCCGCGACATATTTTGTCACATGGTGTGACACACTTACCCCACTTGGTGCCGCGTAGCACGGGACAGGCGGCGTGGGCAGTCTTGCGATCACCTTCCCCAGATGGGAGCAAGTTAAACCACACCGCGGCCGCTCCGCGCACCGGGAATAAACTCAGGCTCAGCTTTGGGAAAACTGTGGCGCCGCCTTCAGCCACGTCCGACATCTAAAAAAGCTTTGCTCATTTAATAATAGCATGGAGTTAGCACAGTATTATGTGAAAAGATTGCTTTATTTAAGGATTACTTCTATTCGCATTTAAGCAACGTTATGTCGTCAATAATTGAAAATATAAACTCGTAAATTGTGGAGCTACAAATACCATTATATTACTAGCTGGTGCCCGCGACTTCGTCCGCGTTAGCATAGTAGATCACGCCCCAAGTATTATCTTACATCTTTAAACGAGTAATTCTTGTATACATATATATATAATTGGAATCTCGGAATCGGCTCCAACGATTTTCATGAAATTTAGTATATAGGGGGTTTCGGGGGCGATAAATCAGATCGATTTATCGCCCCCGAAACCCGCTAGGAGTTATTTTCATAAAATGTCATTTTATGTGTGTTTTTTGAATTTTTTGAATTTTTTGAATACCGAGCGAAGCTCGGTCATATAGCTAGTTTTTCAAAAGTATTCAATGTACAGAATTGACTTTCCTACGATATTATTATAATATGATGATTATATTGACTTAGTTTTTTCCTAAAAAGGAGAAATAAGACGCAATACAAACGCCACGACACAATTTCGTTATAAGCAACAGAACCAGCCCCCCAAATTAAATGACACTCGAAAACCATATGTTTAACGAAATTTTTTGAGCTTTCATTATTTACCGGACTTTTTTTCTCTCCGACGCACTGTTTTAGCGATATGAGCAAAAAGCTAAAAATATGGAAAATTGAGCCCCTCCCCCCACCCTAGGTGATATCGTTAAAATTTATAGCCTATGTGTTGACCCGACCTCTAAATAATATTCGTGCAAAATTTGAAGTAAATCCATCCAGTACTTTCTGAGTTTATCCCGGACATACATACAGACAAACAGACAAACAGACAAAAATTCTAAAAACTATATTTTTGGCTTCCATATCGATTGTAGACCACGTCCCAGCTATTATTTTTCAAAAATATTCAATGTACAGAATTGACTTTCCTACAATTTTATTATATGTATATGTGGCGGTACCCACAATTCGCCTAACATTCCTGCATCGCGCTATCGAAGTTTTCTAAGCGCGTCGGTATATGTATATTATACGACAGCTGAAATGTATCACGTGGGCTTCGGCCTGACCGGGCATACCACCTCGCTCGGTCGGAAGATCTTCCTTTGGCCTCTGTGTTTGGCCTCCACGCATATTTCCCACATTGGTGACCCTCGACAGAACACGCCTCCTTCATCATCATCACTCCCCGCCCCTCCGCACCGCGCCAGCCAGCATCGCCTCATCGGGTACCTCGTCCACTAGCCGCAACGTACCGCGGCCTGGGCGACTCCGCATCGGCATCAACGGGCTTTCTCACTACACCGGCCGGTCAGCAAGCAGAGCACATCTCTCCTGGTCAGCACGTAGAATCGGCCTCGCACGGCAGCTATCCGACTCACTGGATTCCGTGCAGCAGTTACAGTTCCGACTCACTGGGACTCACTGCAACAGTTCCGACTCACTGGAACTCACTGACACTGGCGACTCAAGCGACAAGACTTCAAGATTCGACCTCCGGTCTTCGGGGGGGAGTGATGTGGCGTTACCCACCATTCGCCTAACATTACTGCATCGCGCTATCGAAGTTTTCTAAGCGCGTCGGTATATATACGACAGCTGAAATGTATCACGTGGGCTTCGGCCTGACCGGGCATACCACCTCGCTCGGTCGGAAGATCTTCCTTTGGCCTCCGCACATATCCCACATATAGATATAGATAGAAGATGTGTTAGTTTGTTCTTAAAAAGGAGAAATAAGACGCGATACAAACGCCACGACGAAACGACCGATGCCAAAGCTCGTCGCATATTAATCAAACGACACTCGAAATCAGTAAAGATAAGATTGATAAAAGCTCGTAGCAAGGCAAGGAGTGGAGATAGATACAAAGTGTAAAGGACAAATTTGTAGGAAATTTTATGAGCTTTCGTCATGTACTGAATTTTTTTTCTCTACGACGCGCCGTTTTAGCGATATGAGCAAAAAACTAAAAATATGGAAAATTGAGCCCCTCCCCTCACCCTAGGTGATATCGTTAAAATTTATAGCCTATGTGTTGACCCGACCTCTAAGTAATATTCGTGCAAAATTTGAAGTAAATCCATCCAGTACTTTCTGAGTTTATCCCGGACATACATACAGACAAACAGATAAACAGACAAAAATTCTAAAAACTATATTTTTGGCTTCCATATCTATTGTAGATCACGTCCCAAGTATTATTTTTCAAAAATATTCAATGTACAGAATTGACTTTCCTACGATTTTATTATATGTATATGTATAGATTATGAATTGCCAGTGTGAGTTGAGCCTTGGGCATAAAGATTTAGAAGCTGTTTGAATAATTTTACATTGCGATATATTTTGTATTATTTACTTACGTAAAATAAAACAGTTGCAATTCTGTTACCAACTTCATCTGGAAACTGTTGAGTATGTTCAGGCTGTGATAAAAAAAGATATAAACAATAAAATATAATTGTTATTAATAAGAAATTATTGTAAAAAAGGCAGATTTGATATTTTATAACAATAAAATATATTCAATCATCATTTTAGAGTTTTAACTTTTAAATATTAGCTTAAGGATAATAATATGGGAGAGGACTTACGAGAGCGTAATCAACGTGCGATGTATAGTGACCACCTATGCCGTAGTTGACAACTTGTAGATTTTCAGCAGTGTCCATGTTCAGTCCTGTGAAATCCGCGACACGCCTGCTCACTCTTTCTACCACCGGCGACTCCTTGTCAACTAGCCAGGCCGACTTGCTTATACGTTTCTCCGCTGGCGTAAATCCTTTAGACTCAGTGTTGTATATCAGTGCTCGTTTTAACTGTTTTGTTACAAATGTTATTATTTCTGTTATCGAGTAGGTTATCGACAATGTATTGCATAAAGAGATTCAATGTTTTTAATTCAATTTTTAAATAGTATATGTATTTTGTGTGTGTTGTAGTACAGTGTGTTTGTGTAAACACCGTTGTCCTTGAAACCACCAAATGAGACCGTCAAAATGAACAACTTTTTCTATGAGAACAATGCTGGGAACTCAAAAAAAATGCCGTCTTCATACCCATACGGATGCCCGGATCTGCAATTTGTATGGGTATGAAGACAGTTTTTTTTTAATTCCCAGCATTGTTCTCATAGAAAAAGTTGTTCATTTTGACGGGCTCATTTGATGGTTTCAAGGACAACGGTGTTTACACAAACAACAAACATCTTGTATATTCTGAAGTATATTTTCCTAACCTCCCTAGCAAAAAGGACCCTCCTTTGCTTGCACATTGTGCACATAGGAATACAATGTTTCGTCCTTGTCTGATACGTTAGAAAAATGTTTTGACAAACAAGGATAAAATATTGTATAACAAGTAACGCTTCTGTATAGTGATATCTATACTAATATTAAAAAGCTGGGAGAGTTTGTTTTTTTGTTTGTTTATTTGAACGCGCTAATCTCAGGAACTACTGGTCCGATTTGAAAAATTATTTCAGTGTTAGCCTATTTATCGAGGAAGACTATAGGCTATATAATATTAAGCTAAGATCAATTGCAGCGAAGAAACAGAGGAAAATGTGGAAAAAGCGGGGAAAATTATATGAAATTGCTTATTATCTTAAGAACTACTGGAGCAATTTTTATGTTATTTGGCATACACGAAGAATAGACCACATATTTTTTTGCGGAAAAATGTACCGCGGGGCTAAAATGGTAACATTTAGCAATTCCTCTCAATCAATTCAGCAAATTAATTGTCAAAACTGTCAAACTGACAAATGTCAAATCAATACAAAAATACAGAAATGAATTTTTGTATTGATTTGACAGCAGACTCTGCAAAAAGCAGAGTTGCATTTTGCGATTTTAAAGAATTGAATCATATTATGATTCATATCATGATTCAACAAAGCGACCATTTTAGCCCCGCTGTTCCCGTGAAACTCCTAAATTACGCGGGCGAAACCACGCGGAACATCTAGTATATAGATCTTTTTTAAAAGGGGGTAATGTAATTAAAAAAAAAACCTACCCGTGGTTGGGCTATGTTTTTAATTACTTCTATTTCTTCATCACTTAGAACTTCGTAAAATATTACAATGTCCGGGTTGTGGTACTTGTACTCCATCTTTATAGGTGCCAATTTCAAAAATGAGTTCTCGTTGTAATAACGACATTTTAAACTGAAATAGTACATTTTTAGTTATGTGGCTTAAGAATACAGTTAAGTATTGATAAATTTGGCCCTAACTCTTTTGCAGATTAACTTACTTACAATTAAGTATTTCAAAGAACAATAATATTCTACAAAATATACTTTTCGTCGAGTATTGTTCTTTGAAATAATCCAGGCTACACTCTTTGTTAATAGAATCTTTTACTATTTTAGATTAGTACAATTAAGTTACAATTTTTGTAGTCTTAAAATTATCATCTTACTCTTTGGCTATTGCAGGTGGCGCCTCAACTTCTCCCCGACACAGAGCATTAGAAAAACTATAGAATTGCGCTTTTATTGCTTCTAATGTTGCATTCACGTTATTATTTTCGTCTGATATTTTGTCAGCTTCCTTTAAAATCCATATAAACATATTAAACAGGAGTCGGCTAACACGTCTCCGTTACTTACTTGAGTTCATTTTTTTAAATTTATAGTATTTTGTATATTATAGTCTTATATATAAAATTCTCGTGTCTCAATGTTAGTCCACGAACTCCTCCGAAACGGCTTTACTGATTTTTACCAAATTTTATATGCATATTCAGTAGGTCTGAGAATCGGCTACTGGGTACTTTATATATTGATAAGTGCATTTGTTGAATAAATAATAGTAAATTATTACAACCTGAGACTGACGGCGACCATTGTTTGTGCGACGGGATAGCGATCGACGTTGCCATGGCGACATTCTTATTAAGTCACTTCAATAAAATAATATGGGCGAAATACTTTATAATATTATGGCAAAGCAACGTTTGCCGGGACAGCTAGTAATATATAAAATACTATAAATCAGACAGTGTACAATGTACATACGGTACGTCATTTAAATCCATGCTAAGTTAAACTCGTGTTCTGTCAAAGTTAAAATCTGAGTTTGCAATAGTGCATAAAGTGCATAAAGTGCTCCAAGGCTTTAAATAATTATGTCAATAGGCGCTGATGGTAAAGGAGAACTATCAAAAATGACGTTTTTGTATGAAAATAGCGTTAGTTTCTTTTCTCGCCACGTTCATTTAAAGCCTTGTCGAGCTGTAGAAGCAAACTTACGTCATCCGCATTTAATTTTGCCTCTTCCACTTCGATATGTTTTTGAAATTTAATTATGTTTTTTAACGCATCTGAATTGTGTGGATCTAGTTCAATTATCCTTATTGCCCATTTCAAAGCTTCTCTATGATCACCTTCAAATAAGTATTATTTAATTTAGGAAAAGCAAAAAAATCTAAGTTTTATTATAGCAACACTTACCTAAAAAATGATACGATAAACTTATATGTTGAAGTACATCGATTTCTTCAAACATGTAAGAATTATTATCTTCTTTGAATTTGTGGAGAGCTGTGATCATCCAATCCAAGGAGTTTTGGTAATCACTCTCGTTATATAATATTTTGGCTAATTCATAACCGTCACTTGCACTCATTTTCGAACTGCAAAATATTTTTTTTTTGTTTTACTGGTTACTTTCTGTACTTATTGCCTTGCCTTATTGGTCTTGAAAAATGGTAGACAGGAATATTTTTTTGGGTTGATTATGAATTCAATTATTATTAAGTCGATGATGACCACAACTTCCTTGCGCCAAAATTAAACATAGGGTATGTTTAATTTTGGCACACACACAGTACATTTTTTCGCAACAATAGGGGTATAGACAGTAAACGATATATATATATATATATATATAACACAAATTATTGTTTTTTCGAGAGTTTGTATTAAGTATATAATTACCGAAAATTACATATTTTTACCCATTAATTTTATATTTTTTATTTTATTTAATAAAAAGTAAATATTTAAGCCGTAATATCACGTGATCGCAAACGCCCATCACAGGATGTGACGTCACGATCTCCAAAACATTGTGTGTGACAGTGACATTTCGATGTCAAATCCATACAAAGATTCTTGTTGTTTATGGTTGTTTGGAGGACCGTGACGTCATAGCGACGCCATGATGACTTTAGTATTTTAGCGGGAAATTTTGAAACGAAATTTAATAAGTAGCTTTTTTAATTCAAATAAGGGTGTATTTATTTTTTATATATATTTTTAGATGTAATCAATAGCACATCTGTAAAATAAATATATTTCCTAAAAATAGTCTACACCCCTATTAACAATTCAATCCTTATAATATTATGTCCTTTCATTTTTTCAAATTATCACCATACCCTTCTAAAATTTAAATCGATATTACGGAAAGACAGAAAGACACACTTTAAGAGTTTAGACTGTAGTAAGAAATGTTAATGAATATTACGTTAATTATTGTAGACTAACCTGTAAATAACTTCGTTAAGTATTCCTTCAGCGAGATCTTCGACCTTGAGAAGGTAAGTTTCCTGTAGGCGCGTGAGAGCGCGCGCGGCGCCGCGTAAGTCCTCCGCGCTGGGGTAAGTGGCGTCCTCGTACTGCGTGATGCTGATATTTCTTGCATGTTCTGGGAAATTGTTGCTAGTAATAAACAAAGTGTATAGGGTAAGGGTGCATGATGCCGACTGTTCTGTTTCATTCATATTATTATAATAAAATAAAATAAAATATATCAACTATGCAAAAAATATGAAAAGCTTAGTATTTCATGCGTTCTAAAGGAATTAAAAACAATTGCTTACTTTGTCAATTCGCTTTCCTACCTGCTCCTAAATCAATATTTAGTTTGACGTACTCCAGGTCTGTGGTCATCCTCTTGATGAGTGTGAACGCGTTTATAGGGTTGCCGAGGTAGTTCGGTATGTCTTTCATCGCCTTCACATGTTCTCGATTATAAATTTTTAAATACCTATAATTTTGACACGTAGATTAAGGTAACAAACTTATAACACCCCTCTTTTTTGCCGGGGCCCGGGGGTTAAAAAGGTGACTTGATATGACACATTGTGAATGGTGGGTCTTCATTTTCAGGGTTCCATACCCAAAGGGTAAAAACGGGAACCTATTACTGATAATTCGATGTCTGTTTGTCTTTCTGTCCGTCTGTCTGTCTGTCTGTCTGTCTCCAGGCTGTAACTCAATAACCGCTATAGCTAGACTTCTGAAATTTTCACAGATTGTGTATTTCTGCTGCCGCTATAACAACAAATACTACAAACAAAATAAAATTACATACAACAAACGTGATTTTTGGCCTTTTTTGCTCGTAATCCAATAGTGGCAACAGGTAGGCCCATAAAATATTCACAAAATTCTTAATTATATTTAAACTTGAGTATTTAATAATAAAATTAAAATGAAATTAATTTTTAAGAGGGTTTTCCATACAAAAAACACTTTTTTTTGCCTACTTTCGCTCTATAACGGTACGGAACCCTTCATGCCCGAGTCCGACTCGCAATTAGCCGATTTTTCAAATCAAGCTCTTGAACTACAATTATCGTACCTTTTTAAAACATGAAGCCGTTCTTCTTCTCTACTGATGTAGTCGTGTAAATCGTGAATAACCCTTTTTTCTGTTGTCAGCAATGGTTCCAAGTCTGACAAAGCACTGAATAGCTCCCCACGTGAAAACACGCCAAAACTTATTAAAACTAAAGACCAAAATATTTTTCTCCTGCACATAGTAATAAAGCGCTAGTTACTAGTGACTTTATTTTGATAAAGTTTATTCGAAAGAAAATAAAAACATACAATGCGTGATAAAAGCGTGCAAATTCGAATTTACTATACTTACTGTCGTTTTATCGTACATTATTTAGAACATGCGGGACTTGCAGGTAAGTGAAAATATGACTTGGTCATTGAAACTAATTGGGAAAATGAGATATGTATGATTTTTTCTTTATAAAATCAGTTTTATTGCCGTTTTTAGGAATAGTTCTTATTAATGTAGTGGTAACATAGAGGTATAATATATCACTTATATATTATAATATATATCTCTATAACTAGGTAGGTATAATATTATGTTGTAATTTTCTGTATGCTTCTATCTAATAAGCAATTTAAGTTTTGTTAGTTCAATTTTTCTATATTCTCAAAAATAAGTTTTACTTCATAAAACCAAAACTTTATTTATTTAATTTATTTAGTAACAAGCCTTGTTAATGATTCTTTTATACCTTCTGGCTGGTACTCCAGACCACAAGGTTTTATAAACTCTTGACCGACGAGATGAATCCATTTATTGCTTACTGTAAAGATTTAAAAAATATATGAATTACCAAAAACTGCAATAAATATTAGAAGTCTGTAACGCTGTGTAAGTTGTGTCACACTTACCCCACTTGGAGCCGCGCAGAACGGGGCAGGCGGCGTGGCGCGTGGCCAGGTCGCCCTCGCCGGACGCGTGCAGGTTGAGCCACACCGCGGCCGCCCCGCGCACCGGGAACAGGCTCAAACCCAGTTTCGTGAACACCGTGGCGCCACCTTGGGCCACATCCGACATCTAAATATCCGAATAATATGCGCATAAGTTTCTTGCAATCTGTATATTTTTCTTATTCAATCCATATTACATAATATTTATTTACTTACATAAAATAATACTGTTGCTATTCTGTTTCCCACTGTATCTGGGAACTGTGTATTCTGCGACTGTGAGAGAAAGGTTTTAATAAGCTTATGATATCAAAAAGTCGCTGCGCAGAATGTAGATTAAAAACAGATGCTAAGATTAAGAGTGTGATTAAGAGTGACTTACGGTGGCAAAATCGTAGTGTGGCACATAATGACCACCTATTCCGTAGTTCACGACTTGCAAAAGCTCGGCAGTATCCATGTTCAGTCCTGTGAAATCCGCGATTCGCCTTGTCACTCTCGCTACCACCGGCGACTCATTGTCAGCTAGCCCGGCCGACTTGCTAATGCGGTAGTCCACTGATCTATGACTGCCCGAAACAGCATCGCGCACCTTGGCTCGCTGTAACTAAAATAATCGGCCAAGTGCGAGTCGGACTCACGCACGATGGGTTCCGTACCATTAATTAGAGCAAAATTAGGCCAAAAATTGTGTTTTTTGTATGGGAGCCCCCTTAATTTTTTATTTTATTTTAATATTATTATTAAATATTTGAGGACATAATATTATACAGGGTGTAACAAAAATAAGTGATAATACTTTAGGGTGTGTACGTGTTCCTTGTAGAGAGTTCACTGTGAAAGTAGCAGTGCTGAAAGACCAAATTTTTTTTGTCACTTTTGTATGGGGAAACTCGTGACGCTCGGGCCCTTGCCCATACAAAAGTGAAAAAAAGATTCGTCTTTCAGAGCTGCTACCTTCACAGTGAACTCTCTACAAGGAACAGATACACACCCTAAAGTATTATCACTTATTTTTGTTACACACTGTATAGTTCTAAGGATTTTGAGAAAAATTCAAGTATGAATTCCCTAATTCATTTTGCCATTATTGATATAGAGCCAAAAAGGCCAAAAAATCACGTTTGTGTAACTTGTATGGGAGCCCAGCTTAGATAATAATTTTACTAGTATTTATTGTTATAGCGGCAACAGATATTTAAAATCTATGAAAATTTCAACTCTCGAGCTATTACCGTTCTTGAGTTACAGCCTGGAGACAGACAGACATACGAACCGGCAACGAAGTAATAGGGTCCCGATTTTACCCTTTGGGTACGGAACCCTAAAAACGAATGATTTTACGCATTATTGCGTAGTCAAGCTTCGAGCAAAAGCTTTAAGGTGGTTCATTTCCCATGCAAAAAAACAATCGACATTAATTAGCTAATTTCATACTATTACTACATAAATTTATATGCACATCTATTTATTTTGCAATACCATTCCCGCGATATGTTATATTTAAAATACTTAATTTCACACATAAGTAACATTTTTTTAAAAAGTGACATTTGTGGTTATGTCACTTTTTATACAAAAATCAATAAAAATGTGACTTTTGTGTGAAATAAAGTATTTTAAATATATTTCGTGGGAATGGTATTGCAAAATAAATAGATGTGCATATAAATTAATGTAGTACTTTTGCAATACCATTCCCGCGATATATTATATTTAAAATACTTAATTTCACACAGAAGTAACATTTTTTTTATTGATTTTTTTTTATAAAAAGTGACATTTGTGGTTATGTCACTTTTTATACAAAAATCAATAAAAATGTGACTTTTGTGTGAAATAAAGTATTTTAAATGTTTCGTGGGAATGGTATTGCAAAATAAATAGATGTGCATATAAATTAATGTAGTACTTAATAGTATGAAATTGGCTAATTAATGTCGATTGTTTTTTTGCATGGGAACCGAACCACCTTAAGTAGCCTTTTCTTGTACCTAAGTGCTGACAGCTGTACTTTTTACTCTTTACTAACCTAACAAATATCTATAATTATTATTGAGGTTTAAAAGATTTGTAAGTATTTAATTATTGTGTTGCATAAAACAGGAAGAACTTTTTAAGAAAATAAGGCTGGCCGCATACACACGTTTTCCGTACTTATTCGATTTCCTAATGTAGACTTTCGATTTGTAATTCCGAGAAACTAGCGCAAACGTCCGTTTTTCTTCATCCGGAAACCCGTTTTCGGAATTCAGAATGCATGGAATTACAAGAAATCCATTAACTGGCGTCTGGCGCACACGGTCGCTTTGTTCCGAACGGAACGAATTCCGCACTACGTTTCTTTTGCGCGTGAAAAAAACGAACGTTTGCACTAGTCTCATGGAATTCCAAATCTTATTTACATATTATGGCGAATTATAAAACGAGCGAATAAAAAATAACTTTGCGACTGATGATGACATACTTGATGTCTTAATAACTTGAGCGGTATGAATTTGAGTAAGCGAAAAATTAAACTAACGACGAATATTGATTAATAATAAAATCCAGAACGAGCTTACAGAAAGTCGATTGTGATTAATCTATTTCAGACATTAAAATTTTATCTGAGCGACTACATTACTAACTAGTCCATTGAAATGTTACATTTGCTTTGCATTTATTAGAGGACGCAATTTTATTTTTGGAATATGTTGGGAGGCTCAATAGAAGCTTAACCTCAAGTTTGTGGGGTTGCCACTCTTGTCCCCCGGCCGCCATCTTGAAAAAAGGGGTGACAACACTATTTACGTGATATCTCAGAATCTATGCGTCTTACAAAAAATTTGTAAGAACATAATTTGTTGCTAATTATTTTGCCTACAAATATGTTTATATAACTTTTTACCCTAAATTAAAAATTTTAAAAGTTATAATCAAAAAAGTGAATTTTTTTAGAAGGTTTATTATCACTTTTTAACTTTGTTTAACACATTTTACAAAAAAAATACCTTAGACCAACCTTCTAGATGATCTTTTGAGAAAAAGATCCCCCGGTCCCATGAAATTAATTTTCTGCAGAAACAAAGGAAACTGTGGAACCATGTGTGGCTGCAGAAAAGCAGGCCTGAAATGCTTTATAGTATAGTAGGCATGTGCAGACTAGTATAGTAGGCATACTATGATATAGTTTGCAATTTGCATATATTTATGTAGTGTAGTAGGTATACTGCAGACTGTGGCTGAAGAAAAGCAGGTCTGAAAAGCTTTACAGAATAGTAGGCATACTGTAGAGCATTTTAGGTCTGTTTTTCTGCAGGCACGCATGCCTTCACAGTTTCCTTTGCATCTGCAGAAAATTAATTTCATGAGATCGGGGGGATTGGGGGATCTTTTTCTCAAAAGATCATTAACAAGGTTGTTCTAAGGTAATTTTTTTGTAAAATGTATTAAACAAAGTTAAAGAGCGATAATAAACCTTTAAAAAAATATATCACTTTTTTGCTTATAACTTTTTAAATTTTTAATTTAGGGTAAAAAATTATATAAACATATTTGTAGACAAAATGATTTGCAACAAATTATGTTCTTAAATTTTTTTTGTAAGACTTATAGTTTCCGAAATATCACGAAAATAGTGTTGTCACCCCTTTTTTCAAGATGGCGGCCGGGGGGCGTATTGCCAAACTGTATACTGACCCAGACGCCTATAGTCTGTACTGAACTACGTCGCGCTCATTGAAAATTGGAGCAAAGTATATACGAGCTCAGACCAATCTAAGTAGGTATGCACTTTGCTCGCTTGTATGTAAAGCAAACTGTGACATGCGAATATCTGTAACTACCTATACAATGTGTTTAGTAATTTCCCGTATATTTTTGTTATGTTGTTGTGTGTGGTTGTTATACCTATCCATGAAACTGAACAACTTTCCCTAAAACATACCTATTGTGAATTATTTTGGGTTATAACGAAAGAAAACCCGTTGTACGAGTAAGTATTTTGAAAAATTTGAACTGTTAAAAATTATAGGTACAGGCTGTTAAAAAAAAAATGTAAGTGTTTCCAATGACACTATTTATTAATTTTTCATAAGAAAGATGTACTTACTGGCTGACACAATAAATTGTACCTATTTGTAATCGATGTTCACTGAAAATAATAAAGGGTTCCTTCAATCAACAACAAACAAATTAATTAATGAATCAAGAACAGAAAAATGTCATAATTACTATTTTTGTTTTTTGCCTGTATTGTAACATCGAATTTTGGCTTTTACTACATTTCTTACTAAAGGGGATAAAGAAAGGGGTCGATATTGAAAAATAAAGTGTCTTTAATACATAAATTAGTGTAATCATGTATAATCATAATTAAAGTAAATGTAATCATTAATCAACTACAACTACCACATTAACCATCAATCTTTTTCAATGTTTCTTTGCATTCGGCTGATTTTTATTAATATTTTCTGCATCTGCATGCATTTTGCTCTAAATTATCGATGCCATATTACATACTACACCAGACGCCGAAAAGTATGGACGTCTGGACTCGTATGTATTTTGCTCAAGTATTTTAAAGCAAAATGTATTTCGATTCAGACACGCTCTGAATAGGTATACAGTTTGCTCTTCAACTATAAAGGCAAACTGCGATCGAACTCAGAGCAACCCCGGTCTGGTCAGTATACAGTTTGGCAATACGCGGCCGGGGGACAAAGGCGGCGACCCCACAAACTTGAGGCCCCCAACATATTCCGAAAATAAAATTGCGTCCTGTAATAAATGCAATATTCGGTCCTAAAATTGTAACATTTCAGTGAGTGACTGGAAATACAGAGAAGACAACTTCAATATTAGGGTAGATTCGATTTGTATAAGTGAGGTTATACATTACGATCTAGTAAAAGTTCACTTTGTGCAAAGTTTTGTAAGCTGTTTTATTAATTATTGTTGGTTACTGATATTCTATTTGAGGGCTTATGTTTTATTTTTATTTTGATACGTTTTTAATGAAAACTACAGATTGTTAAATGCGCGCGAATTCTAGGCGAATTCGAATGGAGGCGGCGCGGCGGGGCCGGACGACGAATCGTTGCAGTCAGGTGAGTTGGGCTGTAGACGTCAGACGAAAAAGAAGAATAAGTTTTTATTTTTTTTAGTTGACTGTTGCGTCTTATTTTATTTTTGTAACATTTGATTATGGTAAATACATATTACTTTATTTTTTGAGTTTTCTTTAAATAGTTATTTCATATTAATAAAAAAATGTGATGATGTGATACTGCTATACTGCTATACCCTGCTCAATGGTGTATTTTTCAAAGTGGTTTTTGTATTCGAAACACTTCATAAAATGCCGATCAGTATAAAAATACATTTGCTAAATATTGAAAAAAAATGCAGGACGTACGTAACGTTAACAGTTTAACACTCAAACAGATATTAGGTCGCTCAAATATTATGAAGCTACTCATTTTGTATTTTATGTAAGTAACTCAAATTAATGTTGAACTTGCTGTTCTGTTGATTTCTCGTCACTCACAGTCAGTCGCTCACTTAGGAATTCTATAACCCAAATTAATTAATTTTGAAACTGTACATAATTTACAGTCACTCGTTTAATTACTACCTATTACATATTAGGAAATCGAATACGAAAAACGTGTTCCATGCGGCCAGCCTAGTATATGAATCGCAACGAAATCGGCCGGTATAAATAGTCAGTACTTAAGATGAATCTCGGTCTCAAGACGCGGTTCGGCTCTATGATTGGTCCAAATTTTGACAGCCAACCAATCACAGAGCCTGAACCGTGTCTTGAGACCGAGATGCATCTTGAGTACCTACTGACTATTTATACCGGCCCTAGTCTGCCAAGAGGCTTTAAATTTATATATTATTGACAGTTTAATAATAATTAATTGTTTGTCAGCTATGACAAATAGGCCATATACCATAAGCAAAACCTGATTACTTTTATAAATTATAACATTATTGAATTTTGAATCACCCTTGGCTGCGCGAGCTCCTTGAGATGTTGTATCTCCGAGTCGCTGAGCACCTCGTAGAACAGCACGATGTCGGGGTCGCGGTACTTGTACTCCATCTTGATCGGCGCCAGACGTAGGAACGGGTGATTTTCCGTCAGGTAACGACAGGTTAGTCTTAAAATAAGTTAAGTAGTTCATCTCATATTTTTGATGCCAAACATTCATTTGATTTTTATAACACTACAATACAAACATAGCTAATGTTACTTAATGTAAAACTAATCAAGGTAAGTTCGGACACAGGGTAAGTCCGGATAATTCAAAATATCACAAAATTAGTCAGTGTTTTTTTTTTGCGGGGTACTATGGGCATAATATACGCCATACTGCACTGCAACCGCAAACTGTAGTACAGTACCGTAACTGTAGTTTAATTTAGCGTTAACTTGAATTATCCGGGCTTAACATGTGTCCGAACTTACCCTGATTAACTTTATATGATAACTGCAGGTTCGTGCTCGTTATACACGTTACCTAAATAACATTGGAACATTAGTTGGACCCTGCTTTAATGATTAATCAAAATCACAGATGTGAACAGAAGAATTAAAACTTATTAAAACTTACTCCTTTGCTACTTGAGGCGATAAATCCATCTCTCCGCGACACAGCGTTTTGTAAATTTCGCAGTGATCTCTCAAATCCGTAGGTGCTTGTTTTACCTCTGCTTCAAGAGAATCTTCTCCGGTATCCTTGAAATAAATATAAAAAGAAGCACCTAATAAAACTAACCTGGTCGGTATTTAATACACAAAAAGATATTGTTCTTCTGGGACACTATGTGTCTCAACTGTCGATGTACAGGTATATCAATAGTAACTGACCCCCTTTAGTATCTTTTTTCTCTCCTGTTCGGCAATTGTGACATTAGGCTTACTTATATCATATGTCGGATGAATGGCGACTATTTTTTTCGTCCATTCTTCAGCTTCTTTGATGTCTCCTAAATAGTAAACATTTTCTATAAGATCCGAATCATAAACTGAAAAAACAATACTGATGTAAAACCTTACCTAGCATGTTAATTGCTAAAGTAATGTACTCAAGGATATCTACTTCAGTTAATGGGTATGAGGAGATCTCTTCGTTGTATTTTTTTAGAGCGATCGACATCCACGATAAGGAATTTCTGTACTCCGTGTCATAATATAGCGCTAAGCCTAGCTCAAAGCAATCATTCGCATTCATTGCAGAACTGTAAAAGAGACAAGCAGTCCAAAATAAAATGGTAATACAAAAAGTAGGTACCTACTGAAAGGTATAACTGTCGAATTCAACCCACCCATAAACAACTCCATTTAGTATTCCTTCAGCGAGATCTTCGATTTTGAGAAGGTAAGTCTCCTGCAGGCGCGTGAGAGCGCGCGCGGCGCCGCGTAAGTCCTCCGCGCTGGGGTAAGTGGCGTCCTCGTACTGCATAATGCTGATGCTTCTTGCATGTTCTGGGAAATCGTTGCCAGTTTTATTCAAAAACTCATGGGGTAACTGGCATCATCGTGCTGCGTGCTTGTTCTAGGGATGTGCTGCTCGCTTTATACAAATCACGTGGGGTAAGTGGGTCCTCACTCCTCGGGTTCTCGTTCATAAAGAGTTACACCGTTACTAATTGCTCGCATGTTCTAAGAAATTTTTGCTAGCATTAAACTCAAAAATTTAGGTACCTTAAATGCGACTTGGATACGCATAAAACTATTTTAAGACTTACTAGTATGATGGTACTCACTTACTCCTAAATCAATATTCAGTTTGATGTACGCCAGATCCGTGGTCATCCTCTTGATGAGTGTGAACGCGTTTATAGGGTTGCCGAGGTAGTTCGGTATGTCTTCCATCGCATTCACATGTTCTCGTTTGTACACTTGTATATATCTATAATTTGAATATTTATCTGGAGTAACATAAATTACCTCTAATAATAATAACTTCGTTAAGTTGATATCGTGAAGTGCGATGCGTTATCTATCTTTAATCTTAGAATATATTCGGCAATAATGTTTCATTTCAAATTCAGAAGAATCACATGGAGTGAAAAATGTCAAGTGAAAAGAAAAATGAATAAAAAATTAACTAACTGTAACCAGCTGTAACTAACATCCGCTTTAGCCTTTACCTTTTTAGTATGTTGAGCCTTTCCTCTTCTCTATTGATGTAGTCTTCTAAATCTTCAACAACTTTTTTATGCGTCGTCAGAAGCGGTTCTAAGTCAGACAAAGCGGTGAACAACTCTCCACGACAAATCACACCCAAATTAATAAAAACTAAACTTAAAAGAAACAATTTTTTCATCGTACTGAACGTCGAACTAAAAATACAAGTTCGACTTGTATTTTTATTACTTAGAATCTACGAATAATGAAAACTAGAATCAAATTGATTTTAAATTAAATCACCGAAGATAATTTCTAGACCAAAGCGTGAATTATCGATTGTATATTATTTGCTTCAATGCTTTGATTATAAATTGGTTTGAGTTACAACGTAAGAAGAGGAAACTAAAGTATAATATTGAATGTACCGTAACTTCTTGGTGGAAATTCATGTTTCACAGTAATAATCATACACTTTTCATCCACTTTTTCACTTTTTGAATCATAATTGTAATAAAATAAATTAATAAAAGTGGAAAAAGTGCACGAAAAGTGTATGTTATTACTGTGAAACTAAAGTGTCTAACACACTAGGCCGAAGTTGCGCGGCGTAAATTCCGCATGATTACGTCCGCAATGTCAAACGCATATAAAATACGGACGGAACGCGACGGAATAGTGTGTCATCGGTAATTTAAAATACAATAGCTATTTGACGATTTCGATAAAACACGAACAAAATGACATTTTCTAAAAATGATTCCTAGCAGGCCTGTCTCACTTCAAACGGTGCGAAATCGCCGAGATATTTACCTACTATTCTGGAAAACAACCTAATTTCAACCATTTGCATAGCGTGTAGCATTCATAGTACAATAACTGTCTGCCGTCTCGCTTTAATCTGCCAGGGCTGTCAAGCGAACGGCGCGGCGCGGCGGCCGGGTACTATTACTTTTATTTCGCGGATGTGTGCGCTGCGTATGCGACAAGTCAAGCGAGTGCCAGCCTATTGAGACTAGTCCGGTGACCGGACGCTTGCGTTTATCATACCTTAACTCGGGAGTGAGACTTCTTACCGTACTATTATGTATTCTGTGTTCCTAGCTAGATCAATTTATCACCCCCGAAACCCCCTATATACTAAATTTCATGAAAATCGTTGGAGCCGATTCTGATATTCCAATATTCCAATCTTATATCTATAAACGAGCAAATATATACAGGGTGTAACAAAAACTAGTGATAATACTTTAGGATGTGTACGTGTTCCCTGTAGAGAGTTCACTGTGAAAGTAGCAGCGCTGAAAGACCAAAAATTTTTTTCACTTTTGTATGGGGAAACTCGTGACGCTCGGGCCCTTGCCCTAATAATTTATTACCTCTAATAATAATAACTTCGTTAAGTTGATATCGTGAAGTGCGATGCGTTATCTATCTTTAATCTTAGAATATATTCGGCAATAATGTTTCATTTCAAATTCAGAAGAATCACATGGAGTGAAAAATGTCAAGTGAAAAGAAAAATGAATAAAAAATTAACTAACTGTAACCAGCTGTAACTAACATCCGCTTTAGCCTTTACCTTTTTAGTATGTTGAGCCTTTCCTCTTCTCTATTGATGTAGTCTTCTAAATCTTCAACAACATTTTTATGCGTCGTCAGAAGCGGTTCTAAGTCAGACAAAGCGGTGAACAACTCTCCACGACAAATCACACCCAAATTAATAAAAACTAAACTTAAAAGAAACAATTTTTTCATCGTACTGAACGTCGAACTAAAAATACAAGTTCGACTTGTATTTTTATTACTTAGAATCTACGAATAATGAAAACTAGAATCAAATTGATTTTAAATTAAATCACCGAAGATAATTTCTAGACCAAAGCGTGAATTATCGATTGTATATTATTTGCTTCAATGCTTTGATTATAAATTGGTTTGAGTTACAACGTAAGAAGAGGAAACTAAAGTATAATATTGAATGTACCGTAACTTCTTGGTGGAAATTCATGTTTCACAGTAATAATCATACACTTTTCATCCACTTTTTCACTTTTTGAATCATAATTGTAATAAAATAAATTAATAAAAGTGGAAAAAGTGCACGAAAAGTGTATGTTATTACTGTGAAACTAAAGTGTCTAACACACTAGGCCGAAGTTGCGCGGCGTAAATTCCGCATGATTACGTCCGCAATGTCAAACGCATACAAAATACGGACGGAACGCGACGGAATAGTGTGTCATCGGTAATTTAAAATACAATAGCTATTTGACGATTTCGATAAAACACGAACAAAATGACATTTTCTAAAAATGATTCCTAGCAGGCCTGTCTCACTTCAAACGGTGCGAAATCGCCGAGATATTTACCTACTATTCTGGAAAACAACCTAATTTCAACCATTTGCATAGCGTGTAGCATTCATAGTACAATAACTGTCTGCCGTCTCGCTTTAATCTGCCAGGGCTGTCAAGCGAACGGCGCGGCGCGGCGGCCGGGTACTATTACTTTTATTTCGCGGATGTGTGCGCTGCGTATGCGACAAGTCAAGCGAGTGCCAGCCTATTGAGACTAGTCCGGTGACCGGACGCTTGCGTTTATCATACCTTAACTCGGGAGTGAGACTTCTTACCGTACTATTATGTATTCTGTGTTCCTAGCTAGATCAATTTATCACCCCCGAAACCCCCTATATACTAAATTTCATGAAAATCGTTGGAGCCGATTCTGATATTCCAATATTCCAATCTTATATCTATAAACGAGCAAATATATACAGGGTGTAACAAAAACTAGTGATAATACTTTAGGATGTGTACGTGTTCCCTGTAGAGAGTTCACTGTGAAAGTAGCAGCGCTGAAAGACCAAAAATTTTTTTCACTTTTGTATGGGGAAACTCGTGACGCTCGGGCCCTTGCCCATACAAAAGTGAAAAAAAAATTTGGTCTTTCAGCGCTGCTACTTTCACAGTGAACTCTCTACAGGGAACACGTACACATCCTAAAGTATTATCACTAGTTTTTGTTACACCCTGTATATATATATATATATATTTGCTCGTTTATAGATATAAGATTGCAGGCGGAATCATGCGGAATTTACGCCGCGTAATTACGGCCTAGTGTGTTTAGACACTGAAACTAAACTTTAATATTATAAAATTGTTTCCCGTCGCCCGTCACTATAATACATCATGTCAAGCATAATGTAACTAAAGGTAAAAGTAGTATTTTAAAATTAGGTTTATATTTTGTTACAATTAATCAATAAAAAAATAGATTCATAAAATCACAATATATTTTAAAAATTTGTACAATTACCTATAATAATAAATGCTTCATTACAATGACAAGTTGTTTAATAGATTCATAATATTTTTATTCATGATTTGGGATTTCATAAAATTATATACTTACTTACATATAAATTGTACTCAGCAATCATTATAAAATTAAATATACTAAAAAAGTTTAAAAATGGCAATGACAATATCACAATAGCCTCAATTTAAATATGTTGCGCGTTGTCTTGTTAGTAAAATTTAAGAACAATAAAAAAACTAATTATCGTTTATAAACAATCATAAACGTAAAAATATTTTTATGCAGGAAATAAAAATATTTCGTTAACTGGTTTTCATTTTGTCCCTTACACATAGGCACTTCACAAAGTGACGTCAGTTTTTTGCACTACGAACCAACTGGACAAACACTGGGAGTTATCTGAAGGTCTTGTAGACTGGTTTGGGCAGCGGGCGCGTCTCCTCACGCTGGTACTCCAAGTTGCAGGGCTTGATCAGCTCCTGCCCGCCCTGGTGTATCCACTTGTTGCACACTGAAATATATATATATTTTTTTAACTACTCATTGCGATTTGCGACACTGAGGTACACGCACATGATGAAAGGATGAGCGGGCGGGTCGCATCTTTCATACGTGTTTTGTGACAAGCCTCGCACTCGTATTAGAAAGCGGCACGCCCGCTGCGCTAGTCATAATTATGGGTTTACTTGTAGGGATAACTTCCGCGGTTTTTGCACACGGCCTTCTTCTGCCACGTCCGATACGAATTGATGTGTCACACTTACCCCACTTGGAGCCGCGCAGCACGGGGCAGGCGGCGTGGCGCGTGGCCAGGTCGCCTTCGCCGGACGCGTGCAGGTTGAGCCACATCGCGGCCGCCCCGCGCACCGGGAACAGGCTCAGCCCTAACTCCGTGAACACCGTGGCGCCGCCTTGAGCCACGTCCGACATCTGACATAATAAAATTCGCTAGTTGACTATTTTTTCTTATTGGTAATTTAAAAAAACTCTCAAAAATAGAAACATCGGTGAAAGAATGACTCATGACTCTAATATCTTAAAAACTCTCCAAGATATAAGACAATTCGAAAGTCACATAAAATAAACCTTCTCAAAACGCTCTATACAAAGTTATAGTGGGCTATGACGTCATTGACCGATAGCTTGTATGCATCGCGGGAGAACATTACATTGGATAGCTATGTTAAATATTGTGTTTATGATAGTGGTGTCTTTAGAAAAAAAATTATAAATTGCATAACTTATCAAATGGCATACAAATAATTATTAGAAATTAAAAATACATATAATACATTACGGTGATCCCTCACCGTAATGTATTCGCTTGTAATGTAACGTTACAGAGAGTGGAGCATTACATCAGTGAGGGAGGAGAACCGAGCATTACAATGCGCACTTTGTAATGTTACAATGTGTAATATCTTGATACTGCTTGTAACATCAATGCTACGTGACAGTGAAGTCTACTTGCTATGGAATGCGCAAATTCGAATCTATAATGTTACATTACACGCGAATGCTCCCGGTGAGGGAGCACTTTAAAATATACCGTATATAAGTTATAAAGCTGAAATTTTACAAATGCTTATTTTTATCGTTGTATAATTACTTTAAAAATCTGCTTATATTTGACCTTGTCAACATCCTAATTAATGTAAAGATTAAAGAATAATATTATATTAATTATCGAATTAGCTGAACCTTTTGTAATGTAGTTATTTATAATTTTTGAAATGTTACTTCACTATACGTTGAAACATGTACGGTGCACCAAAGTTCAGTACTTACATAGAATAAAACAGTAGCGATTCTATTGCCCTGATGGTCAGTAAACGCTGTCTCTTGCTTCTGAAACAATTTAATTCATTGTAGAATTTTTGAAACATATTCGGTCAAATTCATTTATTGTTCCGTGTGTCACACTAGTTTTTACAAAGGTCTTATGCTTAGTATACACGAAGACACTGACACTCGACAAAAATGTCGACACTAGTGTCAATTGCGTCCACACTACATCTGCAACTAGCTGTCGCGGCAGGCAGGCGGCTACACACACAGACTTTCCATGTATATGTTACGCTCAAAGACCGAAATCGCTCAGTGAGCGAAAATATAGCTCACAACGCGTTGTGGTCACAGTGAAACAGCCACGACTAATGAAAACGGCCACGACGCGTTCTGGCAATCACAGAAAGGCCATAATCGTACGTGTCGTGGCTGATATGCTATTCGTTTTTCTTAATTTTTTCTTGATTGATTAATCATCCATAGGTATGGAAAATTATATTTGAATTACCACGCGTACTACAAAATATTTTTTCTTTTACTAAATCACTGCATAACGTGCATGTCATTACTCATTATATTAAGTATTTAAAAAATATCCATAGTTCCACACTATCCGTACTAATATTATGTATTAATATTATGTCTGTCTGTCTGGCGCAACGTGTTGTTGTTTTTTGTTGTTTCTTTTTTTAATATATGTATAAGTAAAGTAATCTGATCTCAATAAATACTAAAAATATAGTTTTATTTTAATTTCGATTTCGGTCTTTGAGCGTAACATATACACTGAGTGTTAAGTGTTTGGTGTCGTCGTGTATCCTTACCATTAGACAGGTATTTAGTGTCAAGTTAATCTATCTAATATATATATAAATCTCCTGTCACGATGTTTGTCCGCGATGGGTTCCTAAACTACTTAACCGATTTTAATGTTTTTTGTTTTTTAGTGTGTGCTTTTTTCCAACTTGAGAGATAGGATAGCTTAGATCTTTAATTATAGTCGCAATTTTATTTTATTGCAAATTATTTGTCTATAAAGAGCGACCATTGTTTATGCGACGCGGGTCACGGGATAGCGATGGACGTTGCCATGGTGACATACTTATATTTTAGTCACTAATTCAATAAAATAATACGGGCGATATACTTAATATAATATGGCAAAGAAACGTTTGCCGGGACAGCTAGTACATATTATAAAACAAAGTCGCTTTTTTCCCTCATGTCCCTTTGTTCCCTTTAATCTTTAAAACTACGCAACGGATTTTGATGATTCTTTCAGTGTTAGATAGCCCATTTATCAATATATTTTATCATGCTAAGACTAATAGGGGCGAAGAAATAGAGGAAAATGTAAAAAAAACGGGGAAAATTATTTGAAAGGGCTAACTTGATTGCGCTAATCTCGGGAACTACTGGTCCGATTTGAAAAATTCTTTCAGTGTTAGATAGCCCATTTATTGAGGAAGGCTATAAGCATAATTTTTTTAGTGGCTATATATTTTATACCCGTGCGACGCCGGGGCGGGTTGCTAGTTATGTAAATATGCAATAGGATATTTTGATTATGTCTCAATAAATAATTGTACATTACATTACATAAAAAGATTTTAAGGATTTAGCGTGATGGATTTTATGGAAATAAAACTAACGCCACAGCGGCGTGGACAATGTCACGAGACAAATGTTTCACATTTACGTCTTCCTGTTAATATCATACAAGTATAAATTTTGCATTTGTGCTTATTACGAACTGATTGAAGAGATTACGATCATTTATTTCATATTTAGTGGCAAGTGGCAACAATATTTCACACTAAAATTATCATCCTTGTCAGTCGAACTAAACTGTCATTTATTTGTCACGTGTCGTCTTAGAAACATTGGTTGCACTGAAGCACTGATAAATATATTTTTTTATTTTTACGCCCTTTACCCTACCACCTCGTACCATCTTGCCCCACCGTCTCATACACAACTCACCCGTGCGAAGTCGAAGTGCGGCTGGTAGTGTCCACCGATGCCGTAGTTGACGACCTGCAGCTCCTCGGCCGTGGCGAGGTCTAGGCCGGTGATGTCGCGGACGTGGAATTCTTACGCCACTTGCCCCACCGCCTCGTATCATCTTACCCCACCGCCTCATACACAACTCACCCGTGCGAAGTCGAAGTGCGGCTCGTAGTGTCCGCCGATGCCGTAGTTGAGGACCTGCAGCTCCTCGGCCATGGCGAGGTCGAGGCCGGTGATGTCGCGGACGCGGAATTCTTACGCCACTTGCCCCACCGTCTCATACACAACTCACCCGTGCGAAGTCGAAGTGCGGCTCGTAATGTCCGCCGATGCCGTAGTTGACGACCTGCAGCTCCTCGGCCGTGGCGAGGTCGAGGCCGGTGATGTCGCGGACGCGGCGAGACACGCGTGCGACCACCGGCGACTCGTCGTCGCGCAGCCACCCCGACTTGCTGATGCGGTAGTGGGCCGGCACCAGCTTGCCCGTCTTGGGGTCGTGGACAGTGGCGCGACGGAACTGGAAATAAAAAGACTATTAGAATCGTCCGAAATAGAATTTTGAGTCCGTTCATGCATATAAATTGGGTTTAGCATAAAAAGGAAAAGTAGAATAGGTAATTTGAAAAACTAAAAAACTCGGCTGCATTTTGACATACCCAGCGACTGTCACAGAAAACTGTAATCTAACGACGCGTCATGCTAAAATTTTTAAAATGTAAAACAGATCGGAAGGCCAGGTAGTCATACAGCACTCACCAATCTCACTCACCACATCCAACCCTGATATTCCGAATTGAATTTGTATTATTGTAGTAATCCACTGGACGGATCGGGCTGAAATTTGGCATGCAGGTAGAAGTTATGACGTAGGCATCCGCTAAGAAAGGACTTTGATAAATTCCAACCCCAAGGGGTTTAAATAGGGGATGAAAGTTTGTATATAAAAATACTTCTTAACGCGAGCGAAGCCGCGGGAAAAAGCTCGTATAATTATAATAATAAAAAAACCGGCCAAGTGCGAGTTAGACTCGCCCATGAAGGGTTCCGCAGCAGCAATAAGGTTTATTTCTATAAAATTAAAAGGTTTTTGATTTATTTTTATATTTTAGTTGATTTAATGAAAGTTAAATTAAGAGCCCGGGTTACCCTCGAAATTCTCATACATACGTAATACCAAAATCATTTTATCATACGAAAGTATTTAACATGTTTGAGTTATTTTTCAGCTTAAAATAGTAATTACCTAGGTTCCTGAACAAAAATTAACTTCAAAATATTTAAACACTAAAAAAAATTTTTTGTGTATAATTTTTTTTTACTAAATTTACTACTAAATATTTAAACACTAAAAATAGAGTAAGACACTAAAAAATATATAAATAAATAGTAAATTTACTACAAAATATTTAAAAAATTTTTTTGTTTCAGTTGTACCTATGGGGACCCCTAAAATTTTTAATAATTTTTAATTTTAAAAATTATAAAAACCTGTATACTTACTTACCTACATTAAAAAAAAGAGAGAGAGATCCAGAGAGAAACTCGCGCTACCGCACGGCTTACAATTAAAATTATTAAAAATTATAGAATTTTGCTCTAATTTTAATATACCGACATACCGACTTTGTGTCGTTACAACTTTTTCCGTCTAGCCCCCTTTCGCAACGCGCGATAAGGAATTTCGTTAAAAAAAACAGGTTAATCACCCTTGGCTGCGCGAGCTCCTTGAGATGTTGTATCTCCGAGTCGCTGAGCACCTCGTAGAACAGCACGATGTCGGGGTCGCGGTACTTGTACTCCATCTTGATCGGCGCCAGACGCAGGAACGGGTGATTTTCCGTCAGGTAACGACAGGTTAGACTGAAATTAAGATTAAATGTTTTCCAGGTTTTATAATTTGGTTCATTCGTCATCGCCTTATAAGCTAGTGTAAAGGGTTTATACATGCAACTTAACTTGAAACAGCCATTTCAATTTTAGACGGTCGATTTTCGTGTGCACTTAGACCCGAGGCCGAGTCTACATTGCTCCGTAGCATAGAGTAACTTATATATTATTGTAGTAGGTACTCCGTGGTCCGGTAGGATTGTCGTGCGTCGTCGGAGAGGAATAACGAGTTGTACAGTCGGGGCATTTTAATAGGCCACATTTGACATCTGTCAGATTTATCTCCATAGTGAGGTGAGCTGCGTAAAAATATCGACCAAAACGAATAAATCGATACGGACTTGAAATAAAATATTTAAATTTTATACGTTTTAAACAAACCCCTGTCCCATTATTACTTTTTTTTTGCAAATTCAAGGAGCAAAATAAGACAAGTACATGATTTACAAAAAAAAATGCATTTATTCGCTTGTATTATAAAAACTGTTAAATGTAGTATTATCATTATTAATTTCACATAAATATGTGTTACTTTTCACAACGTGGTTATTAATTTATGGGGATATTTCGTTACAAGTAATCAATGCATCGATACTATTTATTCGCTTCCAATTTTTAGAGTAACTTCCCTAGAGTTTAAAAAGAAAAAAGGTCAGCTAACGTAACATTGTAACGACGTGCAATTATTAAGATCAGAATTATTAAGATCAGTTTAGAATTGTTTATCAGTAAAAGCAAATCGTTAAATTATTCGTATCGGTCATATTTACAATAAATATGTAATCGTCATTGAAAAAAGTTAGTCAATTGTGCAGTTATAACAAAACGAAAATATTTATTTTTTATGTACGTCGCTATAAGGTTACCTGGTACAATTTTGATGAACTGTCAAATGTGGCCTATTAAAATGTCCCGACTATAGTCGCGTTACCCAGCTGGGAGGATAAACAACAACATCACAGTTTGTTGTGGCGATATAGTATAATTTTATAGCCTGTGGCATTGCTGACGCTAGATATAAAATCAACCTGCCCTAAAATCCAATATTAGGCCGGCCACATACGTACGTTTTCCGAATTCGTTTTCCCTATTCGGAAATCCGAATTCATTGGAATCAGTACAAAATACATTAACTGCCACACACGTTCGTTTTTCTCCATACGCGTACGTAACGAATTCCGCTCGTACGTTTCAAGTACATGCCGGCGCGTTCGCGCGTGATAAAAACGAACTTAGCGGAATTCCGAATACGGAAAACGACTTCGGAAATCAAATGCGAAAAGCGTGCGTTTGCGGACAGCCTTATAGCCAGTAAGTAATTAAACTCACTCTTTAGCTATTTTCGGTGAGATGTCCATTTCCCCGCGGCACAGGGTCTCGTACATCTTGCGCTCCTTGCCGTAGCTGCTCAGCTCCTTTAGTTGTTGGTCATCTTCCTCGTCTTCTAAGAAGTCTTCTCCGGTATCCTGTAAATGAAGAAAAATACATCGTGTAAATATTTTACTTATATTTCGCGTGCCAAAAAGTGTATCAATAGCTGTAACACTGAATATTGAGCTGTGTCGACGGGGATATAAATCGTAAACCGATGACTAAGTACTTTGCACTAACTCTGATAGTATCAAAGTTATTGTAATAGATCCCAGTAGCATCAGTTCTATTATTCATATAATCCAAATAATAATGGTACAACACGGCCTAGCGACAGACGCGACTTGCAAACTGGCTTGGTCAACTAAGCTGGCTTGGCTTGGCAACACAAAGTATCTTACAAATTTAATATAACATTTTTAAGCTGCACCTTGTGATTCCTACCATAAAAACATCGAGCCTATAGACCAAATGTATTCAACCTTTTTTTATACGGACCACAAACAACATTCAAGAATAGTCTTGTCCTTCAAGAATAATCTTCTTCGAACATAGTATTGGTGTAGCGGGCCGCAACCAAGATTATTAAAGGGTAAAAAAATAACGTTGTTCCAAATCATCGATTGAAGCGGGCCATTGATAAATTCTCGGCGGGCCGTAGGTTTAGTATCTAAGCTGCTATAGATTAAAAATCAAATCAACTTACCCCTCTCAATCTCTTCTTCCTCCTGTCCTCCTGTGCGGCGATTGTGGCATGGTAGTGCGGGATGTTGCCTAGAGCACGCTCGTGTGTCGGCTCTATCGCGATCAGTTTCTTCGTCCATTCTAGAGCTTGCCTTGCGTCTCCTGTAGAAGTATTTTGTCGTTATCGTAACTTAATGTAAATGAAGACGTGGCTTGAATGTGAAAATACATTTATACTACGATATATGCTGAGAAATTCAAATCAATGACTCGGCCGAACGTTGATTGAACAATCGTTACTCAACGTCCAGCTAGTCAGCGATTTGTAACATAGCCCTTTGAAGAGAGCGGACATGAAAATATTAGTCAGTTAATTGAATGTATTTAATTTTTTCCCACTGCAGCGTTAGTAGTCACCAACACAAATATTATGGCGGTAAACAGCATAGTATTGAAATTTATTCGATTAAATGACAAGATCCAACGTCCATACAATTTTGGGCTAATTTTAAAAGTGCCGGCCAACGCAAATAAACCCATTATTTAAATAGAACATAATCAAAAATATTTTTTATTATTACTTACACCAAAGTTCTAAGTCAAGTCTCCGAGTTGTTATTCAAGATCAAACTTTTTTTATAACATGTAATAAAACTTATTTTATTAATTAAAAGTAAGTAATAACAGCTAGTAAGTAATCGATCCCAACGTCCCTATCCGAGTCATAGAACAGATTAGAGGCCAAATACCTACAAATGATTTGGAAAAATTGACGGACGGAGCCACAGGAGCCACAACGTTACATCCGCGACTCCATCGGCGATCGCCTGCTGTTTAGGGTATAGCTGGCTCGTCTTGGGGGAAGGTTTATTTACCTTCCGTCCGTCAATTTTTCCAAATCATTTGTAGGTATTTGGCCTCTAATCTATTCTATTACTCGGATAGGGACGTTGGGATCGATTACTTATTACTTTTAATTAATAAAATAAGTTTTATTACATGTTATAAGAAAAAGTTTGACCTTGAATAACAACTCGGAGACTTGACTTAGAACTTTGGTGTAATAATAAAAATTATTCCTTAGATTATGTTCTATTTAAATAATGGGTTTATTTGCATTGGTCGGCACTTATAAAATTAGCCCAATTTGGACCTTGTCCTTTACTCTAATTTATTTGTAATATGAATACCGGAAATATAAAAGGTTTGTGCCAAAACAAAATGTGGAGGAATTGTTGATCAAAATAGTAGCTCATCTTCGTTATATTTTTTTTTAAGGGAAATACTTATGTCACGATAAAATCTCTTTGTGTAGAAAAAACAAAGTATTTTACTTATTAATTACTACAACAAAATTACATTTTAATTGACAATATATAGAAAATCCTAAGTCCAATTCTAACTAACTCAAATAAGGCTCTAAGTGCCATGCATTATGTTTTAAATAAAGATGTAAGTTCCATTGTTTGTTTCGGTAAATTGGCACTTGGGACATTTAAGGTTTTAGACACACAAAGACTAGTGACGTGATATTACATAAGCAAGTAACCAAAAACAATAAAGTTACCAAA
Source organism: Lysandra bellargus (assembly GCA_905333045.1). Classification (NCBI taxonomy): domain Eukaryota; kingdom Metazoa; phylum Arthropoda; class Insecta; order Lepidoptera; family Lycaenidae; genus Lysandra; species Lysandra bellargus. The sequence goes on from HG995326.1 coordinate 9,844,873, forward strand.
TTTTTGGGTCAAAATATTAAAATACCAAGTAAAAATAATGAAAGCAATAAAACATTATTCATACTATTCTATTTAAAATGGCTTCATAACGTCATTTTCTTCCCGAACTGGTAACAACATTGGCGGCACGCTGGCAGGGACTTAAACCGTTTTATATAACAATGTGCTATGCGTCCCGCTCCTCCGCCTTTCTTAAAAGATGTAAATACCAAGCAAAGATTACGCTAGTCACTCAATGCTTATTTTAGGTTATTGGCGATGGCACATAGAATACATTTCTGCAAAAAAATACGTTTCGAAAATTTTGGCACTTATCCCCTTTTTTATTTCCGGTATTCGTGGATCTACATTATTATTATTATTACGCCGCCAACGGCTACATGACTTTTATGGCTGGTTTACACGTATTAAGTAGATAAGTATTAACTAAATTTTAACTTAATTTGAAGTGCCAGCCGGAAATTTATCAAGTGACAATCCCCGCCTGGCAATTTAACAGAAAATAGTCAAAATTCTAATTTCCTCGTTTAGTACTTAACTAAATTTTAACTTACTACTTACTACTAAAATTTGTGTTTACACGCAATAAGTAACTTAAAATTAAGTTTAAATTTAGTTAATAACTTATCTACATAATACGTGTAAACCAGCCCTTAGTCAAGACGTTTAACGTCACAGCCAACGTCTTGACGAGTTGTCCTTTATAGTCATTCAATTTAATGGTGTTATTCAATGAATGCTCTAGTCATTTAATCGAATCGCAGATTAAACCCGATGACTGCGACACATACAACGCGGTATAAGAAAGACATTGCAATTTTATTTAACTACTCATAATATATATTATAAGCACAAGCTACAACAGATTTCCATTTCTACACAACTTCCATTCAGCAAATATAAACTTTACCTAGCAAATAATGAGCGAAGCTGATGTATTCCAGAATATCCACTTCTGAGAACGGGTACAAGTTATTCTCCTCATTGAATTTTTGCAGAGCTATCGTCATCCACGCTAGACAGTTCGTGTAATCTTTTTCATTGTAGAGCGCCTTGCCTAACTCGAAACAGTCGCCTGCGCTCATTGTTGAACTGTAACATAAATAATTTATTTTTTACTATAAACTTGGTGCAGTTTGTAGTAACATAATATGCGGAGAAACAGTAGCAAGGGCTCTAGAGTTTGACGGTAAAGTAAAAGGGAAAAAGTCAACGGAAAAACTTGCATCACTTACGACCGCGCTCAGAAATATTTTATGATTAAATGCAATATATTTAGCAATAATAAACAATTTAATAGAAACGTTGAGAATTCATGACAAAATCTAATTAACACATTATACTTTTAAGTTAGCTGGAAATTTACTAAAAAAATCGGCACCAAAATTACAATTCATCTGGTGTTTCGGCCTTCGGAGTTCGGGGCCATGTAAGGTATTTAAATTTACTACGGCGATGTGCGTCGAATTCGAGATACTAATCAAATGTATTTTTTAAAAACCAAGACGAATAAAAATTTAGTTTATTTGACTGCACAATTTATAACCCCATTATAAAGACTTTAACTTTACCTCAATTTATAACTTAAAATCAAAATTATGTTACTAGTTTCGTAAAGATACCCGCAATATTAAGGCTATATTACTTCAGTAGGTACCTTTTTGTGATATTCACAATTTCTCACCGGTAACAAACAATAAGCCTTCATTTGCACATAATTTATAAGCTGAATATAATAAAAACTTTTAATGAATGTTAATCTGTAGGATTTGAGATGATTGTATGAACAATAGTTTTATCTCACGCATGAATTCATGTATTTCCTCATGATTAATGAGTAGAATATACATTTCTTGTATTAAGTATAGACAATAATAATTTTAATACAAAAAATATCTATTGTAGAGATACTAAAGTTCTATTATGTATTCCTAACATCAACAGCAGCAATATCTAACAAATGAATAAATTGATGTTTTTAATAGTTAAGAGCACGTAGTAAACTACAAAAAGCAACATATGAGGAGGTAATACGTTCGGCTGTATGTATCCTTTTTTTTTGTACGTTCAACGATTACTCAGCCGTTTGTGGTCCGATTTTCAAAATTCTTTTTGTGTTCTATAGGGTTTAACTCGAATTTGGTACCATGTTCACAAAAGTGGTGATCTGATGATGGGATCCTTGAGGAATCGAGGGAACTCCTTGAAATTTGTATGAAAACATATAGTGATTTTGATTTTTTATGAAGCATTCTAGGTAAATGCTACCAAAAAGTAAGACTTTGCACCAGGTTATACCCTGGATGCGAAGGTACCGAACAGAACTTTTGAATGCTTATAGGTACAGGTTCGGGGATTTCAGCGTTGTTTAAACTTCTGGAAGCATAAGCCAACACATCAATTTGATTAATCATCATCATCACAACCATAATTATACCATGGGTCATCAAACTATTACCCAATTATTGGTACTTTTCGTGATATTTTGCACCGAAGCAGATGTTTATGATGATTATTTCGCTGTTTGTGGACAGATTTTCAAATTTCTCGTGTTGTTGTATAGGATATAATCTTAATTTTGTATACTTAACAATTACGAAAGTGGTGAGCTGATGATGGTATCTATGAGCAATCGAGGGAAATCCTTGATATTTATCAAAACACTCATAGTGGTAAAAATGTTGTTTCTAGTAAATTAAACATAGTATTATGTTACGAATAAGAGAAATTTCATACGAAGGTGTCTCTTGGTCCAAAGGCACTGAACAGAACTCCTGAACCCATAAAGATAAAAGTTTGGAAATTGCAGCATCGCTTAGATAACTGCAAGCATTTACCACAGTTTCGCTTTCAGTAACATAATGTGAATAGTTAACATTCGTATTGGTTATTTACGCATAAAGCCTTATTTTGTAGATAACTAAAAAGAGTGAAATTATTATTTTTAACAAAAAAATTAAGACCGACTTCCAAGTAAAAACAATAGTAATATGAACTAAAAAGTATTAAATAACTCATTACTCTTTAATAGTGCCTTTTTCAGAATTCGTCTAAATCTCAACTATTTCTGTACATACTAGTCTTCATTACTTTGAATTCGATACCAGTCCCTAAAGTTTCAGATATTCTGACATTACTGAACTCACGATTAAATTATCTGGTACCGACTTCAAAATAATGAAGACTGTAGTATGTACAGAAATAGTTGAGATTTAGACGAATTCTGAAAAAGGCACTATTAAAGAGTAATGAGTTATTTAATACTTTTTAGTTCATATTACTATTGTTTTTACTTGGAAGTCGGTTTTAATTATTTTTTTTGTTAAAAATAATAATTTTCTACAGAATTGATCATTACTTAATGATCCCGGTTCGAATAACTCATTCGCATACGCGGAAATAGGTACAGACCGAAAATCTACACGGCATGTATTGCCGTCAATTGAATGATCGCACCCCAGAGTCAAAACTGTTAGCACTGATTTATATTGAGACGGTAATTGGCGCCAGTATCATTGGATCCGGCCGCCGGCGCTGTATTATTATGAATACTAATATTATTAATGTGAAAGTATGTCTGTCTGTCTGTCTGCATGTCCGTCTGTCTGTCATAACGGACAGAACGAAATAACAGAGGTAACCCTCTTCACGCCAAAACTGCTGTTCCGATTTTGTTGAAAGGTATGGAGATAGGTACTTTGAGTCCCGGGAAAGGACATAGGATACTTGTTATCCCGAAAAAATGTACGGTTCAGACGCGATAAACGAATTTTGGCGCAACTGATTTGCGGGCGTCATTAGTTGTATGTAAACATGTCCAGTATCCAACTCTATGGTTCTGGACTACTGTATTAATGTAAATCAACGAAAAGATAAAATTAAATAGTGTCTCTTTTAGCCGCCTACAAAAGCGCTATCATTTTTCCATGCGCGATAGTAATGTTTGCGAGAGAAAGAGACACTAAAGCTATAAGTTCTCAAACTCTGTATCCAGCAAGTGGACTTTAGAGTTTAGTTTTTTTTTTTTAATGAAATAAGGGGGCAAACGAGCGAACGGGTCACCTGATGGAAAGCAACTTTCATCGCCCATGGACACTCGCAGCATCAGAAGATCTGCAGGTGCGTTGCCGGCCTTTTAAGAGGGAATAGGGTAATAGGGGAGGGTAGGGATGGGAAGGAAAGGGAATAGGGGAGGATAGGGAAGGGAATAGGGTAGGGGATTGGGCCTCCGTTAAACTCACTCACTCGGCGAAACACAGCGCAAGCTGTTTCACGCCGGTTTTCTAGTATGATGTAAGTACCTGTATAAAACCCCATTCAGCCTCCCCTCGGCCAAGTCCGCGACGTCAAGATGGTATGTCTCCTGTAGGCGAGTGAGCGCCTGCGCCGCTCCCGTCAGATCTTCCAACGTAGGATACTTCACGTCCGCGTAGTTGTTCAGCACCGTTATGTTCTTTATGTACTCTGGAATAAGAAGGATTTTAGCGTGATGAGCTAGTAACTGTGACTTTGTGACCAATGACTCATTAATGAGCTATAATAATCACCAAGGGGTTGTTTCACCACTCGCTGATAAGTGCCGGATAGGCTAACCTCGATTTATCTGACAGATAGAGTATGGAGTATCTGTCACATAGGTTGTGGATAGCCTATCCAGCACTTATCGGGCAGTGGAGAAACAGGCCCTAAGAATACTGAGAGATTGTGTGATACTGAAATGTAACTTCTAACTTTGGTTGTTTTGTGTCTAAAAATCCCCATATACGGCTTGCAATCAGCCCGAGTCTATCGACCCCATATACGAGGAGACTGAGTACCCTCAGTCTCCTCATATATGGGCCGCGTTTCCACTGACGCGGAGTGGAGAGGAGCTTAGCGGTGCCGAATTGACCAATCACCATGCTCGAAATCTTCCCTCCACTTCGCTGTCATTCCGCTGGAATAGCACGATTGGTCAATTCGGGCACCGCTAAGCTCCTCTCCGCTCCGCTCCGCGTCAGTGGAAACGCGGCCTTATGGCTGGTTTACACGTATTGAGTAGATAAGTACTAACTAAATTCTAATTGTCATCTAGCTTAGGACTTACTAAATTTTAACTTGCTACTTGCTACTAAATTTTGTGTTTACACGCAATTAACGACTTAAAATTAAGTTAAAATTTAGTTAATTACTTATCTACTTAATACATGTAAACCAGCCCTTAGAGACAAACTAAGGCTGGGAATTCATATTTATAACTATGAGGTGTTTACGGAGGCCGAAGCTTGTTTAATATAATATGTAAACAAATCTTTTTTACTTTGAGTTAATATTTTGTTATAAAACTACCTACTTATGTAATATTTAAGTAGGTAGAAATAATAAATATAAATGTTATACAATAATACCCATGCTAACGCGACCGGTGTCAAGATACAATGATGAATGTCTTTAGAAAGGATCTACAAGCACTAAGTACCTATAAATGTCGAGGACATCAGAATATCATTTAAGCTATGATTTAGAATGAAAAATATTTACTAAAACAAATTACATACCTTGTTACCTCCATTTACCATTAAATCAAGTTTGGTTGTTAAGATAATATTTTATTTCGTGAATAAACGGATCATGAAGTCGTGCATAATGTATTATAGCCTACAAGGTAATCCAGATTACATTACAATAATGCCTACAAATACAGTCATGCAGTGTCGTATCTATTGTCTATTCGTTCTTTGTTCAAAGTAATAGTACCTATGTGGTATGTTGTATTCTGGATTTATTTTAAAAACGAAAAAACATAATAAACAAGTGCGAGTTGGACTCGCCCATGAAGGGTTCCGCAGCAGCAATAAGGTTTATTTTTATGAAATTAAGTGGTTTTTGATTTATTTTCATAATCCAGTTGATTTAATGAAAGTTAAATTGGACCTATTTATGCATACCGGACTCAACTCACGCGATGACAGTTCTGAGAAAAAGCCGTTTTTATTAAAATTGTGTATTCTTTAAAACTGATTGTTATTTTAAGTAAAGTTAATTTACAATAGTATATTTGGTAATTTATTCTATGCGTACAAACATAAATATGTTAAAAATTACTACTATTTCCAACAAAAATTAAACAAAAACAGGAGGGCTCCTTTTAGGAAAACTATATTAGTGTGAGATACATATAATCCAAAGCGAACCATCGTTTTAGATTTATTACACAAGTCAACAGGATTTTCGTGCATGAGATCTGTGCACCCGATTTGGATGTCTAACATCTAATTAGTAATAGAAACAACGATTTTAACTTATAAAATTTGCTTTTAAATAAACTGAGGCCTCATGAACTTTCATATTTTGAAGAAAACCGGCATTTTTTTCTTTCGGTTATGTAGTAATAGAATTAAATATATATTCATTATTTTTTAGTTTATATTGTTGCTTATATTCCCAAAAAAAAGATTGAAATGAAAAAAATATATAATTTAGATTTAAAACTTAATATTTTTTTGTATCTAGGTGAGCATATCCTAAATATATCTTGTTGTATGCTTCGGCAGTAAGTACCTACCTGATATAATGTGGGGCTCCTACTTTTTTCTGGTTTTTACAAGGATGTTTAAAACTAGATGATGCCTGCAACTCCGTTTCGCCAAAACTCGTTTATCGTGCGGAAACCGTACATTTTCCGGGATGAATTGTCCTTTCCCGGTACTCAAAGTATCTGCATACCAAATTTCAGCAAAATCGGTTCAGTGGTTTGGGCGTGAAGAGATATCAAACAGACAGACAGATAGACAGACAGACAGACAGACACACTTTCGCATTAGTAGTGATGGTTTCAAGCAACGTTGCAAAAATCTTAATGTAAAAAATAATAATAATAATACAAAAAATAATAGTAATGGAGTATCTTACATTGCCATTTTACAAAATAATGAGCCATTATCGGACCTTTATTGTCCATTAAATGCAAAGAATGTGTAATGTAAAATTTGTCCATTACATTACTGTAATAGACAAATTTTACATTACTCATTTAAAAGTATTGTAAGTATATAGTAGAAGAATCGTCCTTGAAGTTTTGATGTCTCCGATTTAGTCCAGATTCGGGGAGGGGGTAGCCGAGGTATTGCCTTTGAGGTTGGAAGAAACCCCGTTCCTCTAGGCCTATTGCGAGCGGAGTTATGGCTACTTTTGTAAGACATTTGACAGTTGTCGAGCTGTCAATGTCAAAGTTTGAATGCTTGTAACTCGGCAACTATTTGTCCTGGATATAGGGTTCTTCGGCTTGTTCTTCCTGGATTTTTTTCCTCTATTCGGTCCTGGCCTCAGAATTGAGACAAAATTTGATGTCTCCGATTTAGTTCAAATTCAAGGAGCGGGTAGCCGAGATGTTGCCTTTGATGTTAGAAGAAACGCCGTTCCTCTAGGCCTGTTGGGAGCGGAGTTATGGCCGCTTTTGTTCGACGTTTGACAGTTGCCGAGCTGTCAATGTCAAACTTTGAGTGCTTATAATTCGGCAACTGTTTGTCCTCGAGATGGGGTTCTTCGGCTTGTTCTTCCTGGATTTTTCCCCTCTATACGATCGTGTCGTAACGGTCGTGTGTGCGCAATACACACGACCACTCTGGTTTCAATGAAACCAGACCAGTTACGCAGGAGTAATTTTATAGTGCCCAAGTGTGTGCGCAATACACAAGAGCACTTTGGTTTCAATAAAACCAGGCCAGTTAAGCAGGAGTAATTTTATAGTGCCCAAGTGTGTGCGCAATACACAAGAGCACTATTCTTTACTCTCGTAACCCAACGAAGCGGAAGACCGACATGACTGGTGAGAGATCAGGTGCACGACCGACTTTTTACACGGGCACACACTTGGGCACTATAAAACCTTTTACTACTTATTAATTTTGCTCTATAATGGTACGGAACCCTTCGTGTCGCGAGTTCAACTCACACTTGACCGATTTCTTTTTAAATGTACCTAAGTAAACAAAATATATTTTTTTTGTTTTGTGTTTTTCTTTAGGCACGGTATGAAAATAATAATTTCTAAGTGTTAGCCACTGATATTGAATATAATTGCAAAAAACATGCAAATAACGATTCTTATTCTTCGTATTAGCACTTTTCTTACTGGGCCTAAGGAGAAAAAAAGAAAGCAATAAAATAACGTCTTAGCCACTGATTTTGAATATAAATATTACATAGGGTGAACATGACTAGTGATTGGACAGTAGTCAGTACTAGTCATTGGACACAGCACAAAAACACTATAATATTTATTAAGGTTGCTTTAATAGCTACCTGTTTATCTTTAAAATCAGGCGTTTTATTACTTTAAAAATGCAGTTTTTAAAGCAAACTTTATAAATAATATTGCGTTTTTGTGTTTTGTCCAATAACTGGTACTATCTAATCACTAGTCGTTTTACCCTATCAAAAAATGGGATATGTCTATTTTGTGCCGGGCCTGTGTCACAATGACCCGTGAGTCTTTGTAAAATATTAAGAATTAAGCCTTTTTTAATATGCAAACAAGTCGCATGATTCCACTTGACTAATTAAAAAAAAATCGAGAGACCAATATCTAGTTTGGATCTATATAAAAAAAACAATACTCATTAATTTGTTACTTGGTAACTTTGTTGTAAAAATGTTTTGTTCTGAAAAAATTGTTAGATTAGTACGATCTTCATAGGGTCGATAAAAGGGCCATTTTGGAATACTTCTGCATTATTAGCTCAATTTTGGCAATGGTGTGGATTGGACTCAATTTGCATAAATAGGGTCAATTAAGGTTTACCATTTATGACGTACTAAAAAACTACTGGCTAGATCTCGTTCAAACCAATTTTCGTTGGTAGTTTTTGTAGTAATGTACATCATATATTTTTTTTAGACTTATCATGCTTTAGAAGTTAGAGGGGGGGACACACATTTTACCACTTTGGAAGAGTCTCTCTCGCAAACTATTCAGGTTAGAAAAAAATGATATCAGAAAACTCAATATGATTTTTAAAGACCTATCCATAGATACCCCACACGCATAGGTTAGATGAAAAAAAATTTTTTTTGTTTCAGTTGTATCTATGAGGACCCCTAACATTTTTAATAATTTTTCCATTTTTGTACCAAAATCTTAAAGCGGTTCACAGACTACATCTACTTACCAAGTTTCAATAGTATAGCTCTTATAGTTTCGGAGAAAAGTGGCTGTGACATACGGACGGACAGACAGACACAGACAGACAGACAGACAGACAGACAGACAGATGACGAATCTATAAGGGTTCCGTTTTTGCCATTTGGCAGCGGAAGGCGGAACCCTAAAAAAGTGAGTCACTTAATATTGTGTCATCTCAAGTTTAAACAAATATTTTTAAAAAGGTCACTAGATAACAAATAGGCTAAAAGTTAAAAAAAAGACGGGTTGCACTCCGGAAGTGCCGGCAGAAGTGAAAACTTGATTATTAACGTTGTGCATTTTTTTAACCCATTTTTTATGAAAATCGATTTTTAAAAAATCGTCAATCAAGTTGTTTCGATCAAGTTTCGATCAAGTTTCGATCAAGTTTCGATCAAAGTTTCGATCAAGGTTTCGAACAAGTTTCGATCAAGTTTCAATCAAGTTTCGATCAAGTTTCGATCAAGTTTCGATCAAGTTTCGATCAAGTTTCGATCAAGTTTCGATCAAGTTTCGATCAAGTTTCGATCAAGTTTCGATCAAGTTAAGTTTCGATCAAGTTTCGATCAAATTTCAAATCGAGTTCGAGTTCGACACAAAAACACTACTCTCCAACCGTCTTACGGTTTTTTATATGGTTTTTCGATCAGCACGAGAATCTGACGCGAGTTTCACAGTTTTTACCCATCCCACAAAAGTGCTCAACGCCGCTAAAGAAGTTTTCACTTCACAAATATATTGGCATATACCTAGGCCATTAAACATCTAATAATATTAAGTTACAAAGGTACAAGGTGTGTTGTGTAATAGTAATGTAGCCATTGGAAATACCAAAGTTCAGACAAAAAGATGAGCCACACCTAAAGACGAGTTTTAATCCTGAAAGGTTCTTACAAATGTGACTTCGATGTGGTTCAAGGTCAAAAACAAGTTTAAGAAAAATAATACGACATTAGCGACAGCATAATATTAGCATCTTAGTGTAATATTTTATGCCAGAACAGTCTAGGGTTCTATTTTCTACAAAGAATTGTATAAATTCGCCTGTAGGTTTTGTATTCAGGACAACTTTACAATAATAATTATACTTATAAGTTATAACTTTAAGGATTTTAAGAGGCCTTTTCAATTCCCTTTTCAATATACTAAAATATTTTGGCAATAGCTACGAAACACTACATCCAAATTATGGAGTGTAGATGGAGGAGAACTATCTTATATGGGGGATATTTGAAAAAGTGTCCAGCTGTACGCAGTAAATAACAGTTGAAAGTGGCGCCAGCTGCAGCAAAGGGTATGGAATGAATGTAACCGTTGGTGACAAAATACATAATAAATAAATAACAAATAAATAAAATAAATGGGTCGAAACGCGAAAAATTGTACTTAATACTATTTTTCGTTTGTCCCAATTTTATTTGTTTAATAATTTGATAGTTTTTTGATAAATTTGAGTTTTTGTACATTGTTCTAAATAACGAGCTTCTTATGTTTAGATTAAATCTCCACGAAATGCAGTATCACTAAACATTTATTTTTTAAATATATTTTTTCTATAAGTAATGGTTTTACTTTCATATAAAAACGTTTTGTCCAACTGCTGCTTTTGTATGAAAAATTGATAATGTTTCCAAAACTGAATTTGTTTTTCGTATTTTTAAATAGGCTCCTTGACCTATATTCAATTTCATTGAACAAATGCATATTTCTAGTAGAACTTGGCCTAGGAAACCGTATTTCACCCTTATCATCAAATAAAAGCTTATGATTGATAAAGTCGATTTGAAAATATGATTTTATGAAAATAGGATTTGTACTGACGAAAACGCTTTTGCGGTACTTCCGATTTGGATGTGACGTCATCCTCATAGTAATTTAATATCTTTTATTTATCGCGCTCGTTATAATATGTAAGTTTATTGATACATAAATATTAAGAATAAGCCTAGAAAGATTTGTGAAATATATTTTCTTAAATAATTGAAATAAAACATCAGTTTTATATATTATCTCCATTTATTGTAGACGGGAAATGAAATGGCCAAAACTTTTGTCCAGAAGTTTTCAAAATTACAAATGATTTCTAATTTCTTATTTAATTATTTTATAATTTTTGGGCACTTTTAGACTCGTACATTTAGCACATAATTTTTTTTTCAATAAAGAGTTTAAAATACAAAACGTATGACGTCACACTATGGCGGACAGTGTTTTCGGCGCCATTTAAAAGGCATGTTTTCAATCAACATTTTTATGGGTTTCTACTGTGTAAAATATTAAAATATTAGTTTTTTTTTTTGTGAAAATTAATGATTAAGAAGCGATTAGCATGAAGAAAAAAAATAGGTCAAGTAGCCTATTGTTATTACACTTTACGATATTTTTTCTATGTGTCCTAAACGAATTTATAAAAAATATCGCTTTAGTTATCATTTCAGTCGATTTCAAAAATGTGTCCACTTTTTTATGAGTGTGTAACGTCATGAATATAACGTTTGTTTCTTTATGTTCAATGAGTAATTTGTCAGTTTTTGCTATGTTCATATGCAGGGCTTCATAACGTTATCGAATAACAGAAAAAATATCGTTACGTACCGTTATTTTCATAATGGTATCCAGATAACGTTATTTTTTTAACGATATCTAGTAAAATAACGTTATATTTACCGTTATTATAATAACGTTATTTTTTCGTTATGGCATAACAATAAAATAACGTTATGATAATAACGGTAAATATAACGTTATTTTCTGGTATCAGGTATGCGATCGTGCACGGTGCACCAAATCTCACTCATATTTAAAATGTAATAAGCGTTCTCTGTGAAAATACAAAGAAAAAAATACACCTTAAAAGCGTGATTACGTTTAGAAAATTTTCCCGCCTGTCATTACTTTCTTGACGGACTATAACGTTATCAAAGAACATAATATATTCACCGTTATAAATCCTATATAACGTTATAACTTTTACCGTTATTAAATACATTTATAACGTTATTTCTAATATCGGTTAAATTTTCATAACGTTATCTATGCCCTTGAAGCAATAACGTTATGAAAAAATAACGTTATTTGAAGCCCTGTTCATATGTCAAGACTGTCGAGCGAGATGCGAACATTCAGAAAAGAAAATCGGCCATACTTGTTCGCCAAGTTAAACTAAGACACAACTAGGATTTGTGTTCACTTCAAGATTTGTCGCCAAAAAATATTGTTTATTGAGTGTTTGATTAAAAGGTAAGTACGGCTTATTGTGTTTTTTTGTTAACAAGATTTAAAAGATTCGTTATTACTGAATACGGTAAATTTACGTCCAAATCTGTAGTTGATTGGAATAAAGTGATATTTGGATTTTAGATAATGTCGCACGCTTTTTTACGTCATGAATGTTACAATGTGTAACAAATGTGTAACGTTACAGTCATGGCCAGTTCTAAGGCGGAGACTACACTTGAAAATACTTATATAACTGTTGTATTTATTAATAACCCACAACGGTGTTGAAAAGTTTCGTAAATCACTATTAAGCTATTGAAAATTACATTCTCGGCTAAAAATTCAGCAATCACCTTCGGCTCGTGCCCGATGTCAGCCACGTTCGTAGATATATGGAAGCATACTTACTTGTATTACAATTTACTATAATTAAATTTTTATATCTTGATATATTTAACCTTTTTTATCCTTTTCTATAAGCCTTTAATAAAAAATTGGATATACAGTTTATATTATAGACTAAGCTTTATGATGGTCATGTACGTAACATTCGGTCATGTACGTAACGTGTGTTACGATGTCATGAATGTTTAGTATAATTTTTCGCGTTTCGACCCAAATAACAAAATAAATAATACCAATATATTTTGAAAAATATAACCTAAAATATCTGAAATAAAAGCTGCTAAATGATTAAAGTTTACCCTGTTGCTACTGTAGCGCCACCCTAATTTAACCATAATTTAACGCATTTCAGCGGACACTTTTTACATACAGAGATAGTTCTCCTCCATCTACACTCCATAATTCAAATTAACAAAATAAAACCGTTATTTTTATCAACAATAATTGTCACTTCTATAATTACACAAAATGCTTGCATGTATTCGGGCCTATTTTTGCGTAAAGTATGCATGTATTCGGGTCACATTTTGCAGAATCGGAACAAATTTTTTGACACAGTTACTCTTCCTTAGTTTTTAGGGTTCCGTAGTCAACAAGGACCCCTTATAGTTTCGGTCTGTCCGTCTGTCTGTCTGTCTGTCCGCGGTTTTGCTAAGAGACTACAAGACCTACTAAGCTGTAATTTGGCATGAATACACAATATATTTTTGACTAGATGACGCCTGCAACTCCGTTGCGCCAAAATTCGTTTATCGCGCGGGAACCGTACATTTTTCCGGGATAAAAACTACCCTATGTCCTTTCTCGGGACTCAAAGTATCTCCATGCCGAATTTCAGCAAAATCGGTTCAGCGGTTAGAGCGTGAAGAGGTAACAGTCAGACAGACAGACGGACAGACAGACAGACAGACACACTTCCGCATTTATAATATTAGTATGGATATGAATGGTAACAAAATGGTACATGAAATCTTAAAAAAATTTTTTTTTTGATAGTACCTTCCATACACATCAAGCGGGGATGAAAAATTTTTTCGCGTCCACCCCATCGCGTGGGGTGTCGTTGGATAGGTTTTTTAAAAACTATTATGAGTGTTCATAGATCATTTTCCGATTTAGGGATTCGTTTGTGAAATATTAAGTTTTAAAGTGGAAAAAATCATTAGAGTCCAGTACTTCTGGTAAAAATCATTAGAGTCCAGTTCAGTCTTCTACCAGCTAAACGGTAGCTTCTGGAAATGTAAAAAAATTCACGGGAGTAGGAAATATGGTGAATTTAAAAGGAAAACTATCATGGCTAAGAAGACTTCATAAGTTATTGAGTAGTAGTCGATCAACTAAAAAAAATGTTTTCGGCGAAGTATAAAGGAACTTTTCGTTCAAATTCCTTTGAAAGCAACTGAGATGATGTTGTTAGTAGTGTAAAACACGTTATAAGTGTACATTCATTGACCATACACAAATTTTAAGAAACTAGCGGTACTACGGAACCATATATTGCGCGTGGCTCGACTTGCACTTGGCCGGTTTTTATTATTCGTAGATGTGATATTAATAATATTGTAATATCTAGTGTCTATGTGCCAGCAACCAGACTTATTAAAAAGTTATAAAATCATTCGAATGATCAATGATTGCACATTGCGCTTATATTTAATATGGACTTTATGATGCTGTGGCTTATAGGTAATATGAATGTGTGTCACCTACTCATCACATTAACTAACGCAATACCTAGGTACTCATGTTGTTTGATATTTACATAAGATGCTTCATGCTGCGCAATATTATGTAGGTACGTGTAGTGTAGGTTCATGGTGCTAGAGGTCCCTTCAAATCACCTACCACGAGAAGTTTTTAGATGGACGAATCAGGTCGTATCTCATACATTATTGATTTTTTCACTGTCAAAATTACCCAATGCAAGCATGCTTACTTTAAAAGTGTTGAATTTAGAAAATACTCGTAAAAGGATGTCGACATTACGGTAATGATAACGGCGATAGCGCCGTGTGACATATCAACGAGGATAGCCCCTGTTTTATTCATATCCGCTGGCACAAACAAAGCCCAAAAAGTTGTTTCGTAACTTAGACAGCAGTGACGTTAAAGAAAATCCAAGAATTAACTGTTACAACTTAGGAGGCGTTCATAAATCACGTACAAAATTTAAAGATTTTTAACATCCTTTTTGAGGTATTGACTATTGTGAGTATTCACGAATTTATGAATTTATTGCCTCCTCTCCATCTCCCTAATAATTAATACCGAATACGACAAAAATATTCTTTGTTATTTTGATAGCCCCTTAAATTAGCCACATAAACTTTTGCTAACACGTCATTTTTCTGAGATTCTCGCCCATTTTTTTAGTCACAATTGAGATTCGTTAATCTCTTAATTTATGGAAGCCCTTGTACGGCATTTTGAGGTCAAGACCAGTAGTTATACAAGTTATGGGCTAAGTGTCAAATACATCGTGTGTGTAACGTTTTCATTAGGTGTAAGTAAATAGTTAAGTAGAGATTGACCTTGAATAACACTTTCACATAATGATTTTTAAAAGCAAGGCTGTTTCTACCAAATTAGCGTTTTGGACTTAAGCGCAGGGGCCAGGGCCCAACGATTTCAACGGCTCATTTCCAGATAAGTCAAAGTAAAAAATAAACGATATTGCGGAGGAATCCATATTAGAATCCCCACTCAAAGTATCATCATACCCAGCACCAGTTTAGCGGTTTGGGCATGAAGAGGTAACAGACAGACGCACGGATGGATTAAGCAGATTGTAGAGTCCGCAGCCCTGCGAATCAGACGATCAATCAAACCAATTAATTTCATTTCATTCAAGTCTACGTTTAGGCGTTGGTATTTCGATGTTCGAATTGACAGTTAAATGCTATATCCGTATAGCCGAGGGCCACTAAAAGTCCCTTGTCCTGTGCTCTTACCTGTGCCTACTTCGATGCTCTGCTCGATGAAGTCCAAATCCGTAGTCAATCTTTTGATAAGCGTGAACGCGTTGATAGGGTTTCCGAGATAGTTCGGAATGTCCTCCATAGCCTTGTCATGTTCCCGCTTGTATATCTCTAAATGCCTGAAACATAAAACGTATGATATAATTATATAACAACAATATGCTAGAATCTAGATGAAAGTGGGGTGTCGGACCGGAGAAAGAAGCAGTGACTAGATCTAAACTCCAAAGTGTATTGAATTTCTATCTAAAATAATAGATAGGGTGAGTGGTGGTATGAATAGGATTTTCTTATGAGGTTTTCTTCGAAACCAGTTATTACTAATTCATTTGCGATAGACCGCAATAATCGATCGCAAATGAGTGACATTGTTTTGGTACTATACTCTTATAGGGCGCCTAGTGTATGGCACAAAGAGTCTTTGTTTAAACTTAATACGGGATCTTCAACTTTGAACGAAACATAATATTAGAAGACCAGCTTATGTCTCGAATTAGAACACGTAACACGTTTTTATGTTTAGTTTATAAAATACTAGCTGTCCAGGCAAACGTTGTTTTGCCCATATTATTTATTGGAGTGACTAAAATATAAGTATGGCGCCATGGTCGTCCGACCGCCATCTCTTAGGCATTCAAACACACAGAGTGTGGACAAAGCTATGATTGTATTCTCTTTGGACATAGCTATAGATCTAAACTCCCCTCTCGCACGCGCACCCCCGCGCCGCCTTGATGATGCAACAGGCCGCAACGGGCCGTGCTGCGTGCAGTAGAAATCGTAATATTTTAATTTCGCCATAACTTCAAAACCAAACGTCCAATTTTAGTCATTCAAAGACCAAATATTATCTACATAAACTGTTGTTAGTGGTGAAATAATTTATTTAGATAAGGATTAATAGCATGAGTAAAATAAACGCGTTTAAATGTAGTCCAAAAAAATTCAAGAATTTTTAAGTAAAAAAAATGGTTGTTGTGCCTCACTCGACATAGATAGGTTATAGTGTGTCGCGGACTTTTTTTGTAGATATTTATAAGATCTACAACTAATTTGAACAGATTATGGTTCTATCTTTTATAGTTTAGGCAGCGTACGCAAAATAAGTAACTGTTGGTTGATTTTTTACACATTGCGTCCAAAAACTCAAATATCTTACAAAAACCTATTTTTTCCAAAATAAAATTTAGCCTATGTTACTCGTGGATAATGTAGCTTTCGTATGGTGAAATAATTTTTAAAATCGGTCCAGTAGTTTTTGAGCCTATTCATTACAATTATACAAACAAAGTTTACCTCTTTATAATATTAGTATAGACAAATCTACACTGATACCCTCAACTGGATTATAACGGTACAAATTTCGGGTTTCCAAACATTCGTCCCGTTACATTAATGTGGACGTGTTAAAGAATCCTTTTTATCGGTCATCTCAGTTATAACTTTATAAGCGATTTATTTAAAACGTTCTAAGACAGTCCAGTGGAGATTTAGATATTAAAGTAATTCACGCGAAAACATAACTTCCTAAGGCCCAATTTCTACGGATTTATCAGGAGTTTTGGTTCAGTGCGCAAGCCAATCAGAAGATCATTAATTGTGAATACAGAAATTCTTGTCAAAAACCTTAGAAACCAGTCAGAAATTGAAGACAAATAATGCGGCTCTAAATTCTGCATATTCAGCTCTATATTAGCTCGCTTAGTCCTTAATTAATATTAATAACGAGTTATAAATACTACGACATTTTTAAGCATACTGTACAGTGTACACTGTAATTATTATTATAAGTCATCTATTAAAACTTTTTTCTAACCCATAAATGTCTTATTATTTCTCACCTCTTTAATATGCTAAGTCTTTTTTCCTCTTTGGTAATGTAGTCGTCTAGATCTTCGATAATTCTTTTGTGTGTCTCAAGCAGGGGCTCTACTTCTGATATTGCAGTGAAAATCTCTGCCTTCGATAATGCCAACAGGTTAAGAACAAATAAACACCATATTGGCACACTCCAAATATTCGCCTTGGAAAACATTTTTATCTGAAACAAAAAAAAATCCGTTACATTTTGTTTATCGCGAGGAAGCAAATTTTTCGGCGCTAAAAATCTTTTTGTACTTTCCCTGGACTAATAAGTATCTCCTTAGAAAGATGAATCTAAATTCAACTTCTAACGTCTGGATAATATGCTCCTTGTAAAAAAAGAAGCAGTGTCCATATATAGAGCCTATAATGTGTAACACAGTTTTAACTCTACATAATATTATGGAGAGCACAGTCGACAAGTACTGCAGACTGGAGTTTCAGAATAGTTACGTTTTCAAGCGGTTTTAAATTAAACAAGAACGCAATATTATTGAGATAATATTCACAAATCAGTGATCTAAAATATCCAGAGTCTTAAAAATACACACGGGGCGTCTGTTATTTGTTAATGCCATTTTAAAATTTTGCTAAAACTTTATTATAATGATTCATATCAATCTTATACCTTTAAACGAGCAATTCTTGTATATATAAGTAGTGTGTTTTCGCGGGTTCTGGATCACGATTCTGGGTCCACCCCACCCCCCGCTCGCAGCTCGCAAACTTTCTCGATCACTTTTTGTCGGTGCGAGCGGCGACATCGCCTAAAAAAAAGGAAAGAATTTGGTGTCAAAATAGGAGTTTTGAACCATGCCCGTTCGATTTATGCGATCCGTTTCTGCGTATTTGCACTAGTTTCGAAGTTAGCTTTTGTGTTTAACCCTCATTATCTACTATCACCATGCTCCATTGTTCCTTCATAATTACAATCGCTACTTATTGCATTGTTATGCTCGCCTCGGTGTCCTATTGTTCGTAATGACTACCTGGGCTTATCGCTACGTCACCTCAATTTCTTACAAGATTTTAAATAAGTAAATAAAAATTGATAATTTTTTTCATTACAGTTCTTTTATTTAATTAAAACATGTAATAATAATAACTCTCATAGTAGTATGTTTTCGTGCATTGTGAATCACTATTCATATAATATAGTTCCCCTCGGTATCTAGTGAATATTGACAATGCATTCCTGCTAATAACATTTTGCTGTGTTGCAATCCTCGTAAACAACATTCCAAAGTTTTTTTTTTAGCAATACAATTAAAGCTAAGGTTAAAATAAAACTTTGGTTTTTATGAAACTTGTATAACAAGTACATTAAACAGTACTCTCCACACACAGAAGTCCAATCATTTTGTAGCCTGATAGTATTATAACGCCATTTTCCTTGCATTTCTATTCAAAAACATTTTGTGCATTCCCGTAGGGAAGCGACCATATTATGTATCAAAATATTCACCGATGCCATGTTTGTCTATGTGAATAGCTAGCTACCCAGTGAGATCCTGTTTTCGAGTCCGGGTCCAAATTGCTTATAAGATATGTAGGAGTCGTTATATGCATTGGCAATCGATTCGCGGCATATACGCTATTTTTAGACTAGGATGAATCTTTTTTAAGTATGATTTTAGTCGTAAAGTATCCATAGTCCGTTAAAAAAAGCCTTGTGATATCGCATAGAAGCGCGCCCAAGCGTGTATGAATATCCAGTGGGATCCAGGTTTACTATCAGGGTCCAAGTTGCTAATAAATGTATGTAGGGGTTTGATCATATTATATTAATTTAAAGACAGACGATTCGCAGCGTATACATTATCTTCTTAAGTCTAAATCTTCACAAATTCTTCTCAAATAATTACAGATCTCTATTGTGTTCATACTGATCACAGAACCAAAGTAGATCCAAACCAAACCATACTGATCACAGAACCAAAGTAGACAAAAACCAAAGTAGATCACAGAACCAATCTGGTTTATGGATCTTGTATAATAATATGTCACATAATAATTATTATCCGTATAATGTATGCTTTATGCATTTACTAAGAGGGGTATTATATATGAAATAATGAATGAATAAATAAAAGAAACAACTTTGGTACAATATTTTATTTCATAATATCCACACACTATTAGGTAAACACTCACACACCCACGTTACACATTATAACTCAAATATATCATACATGTGACTTTTCTTAGCTTCTATAATCTACAGAGTAGTTACATTAC
The DNA here is from genome assembly GCA_905333045.1 of Lysandra bellargus. Lineage (NCBI taxonomy): Eukaryota > Metazoa > Arthropoda > Insecta > Lepidoptera > Lycaenidae > Lysandra > Lysandra bellargus. Next base: position 9,864,739 of record HG995326.1, read on the forward strand.
GGTTTTTATCTAGTTTTCTATAACATTATCAAACTCTGCAAATACAATACAGTTAATCGTTTGAGAGAGACTAGAATCAATTGATATCCCATTTCCTACATTAAGGAAATGTATACCAGTGCCAGAAAATAATGTATGATAGGTTGAAGTGAACATATTAGATACCATTGAAGGATGGTTGTAGAGTTTTTGAAGGCACTTGTTGTCTATATTCTCTGAATATACAAAATGAATTCATACCATAAGTTTCAAAATTAAAAGTATTCTTACTAATGATTAAAATATTATGTTGCGTTATTTACAAATCCTATGATAAATCTTTTGAGTACTTGCCCCGGAATATTATCAAGCGTTTTTTTTCTTATCAGTGGAAAGTCGTAATATCATAAACGTTATTCACAATTATTATTGAGTCATCCTTAGCATCCATTTAATGGTAAAGCATACAATAGATACACTTTCATATTCTTTACTAATAATTATTCCTGTGAGTCGCTAAAAGAACAGGATAACTTAATGGTTGGGACATATTTAGATAAGATTGCAAAACCTCATATCATTTTTAAATTTAAAAAAGTAAAATAATATTTATTAAGTTTTCCTATGACAAAAAAACATACGATAATTCTATAAACTAACTATATTCTTAATCCTATAGCATATTCCGTATATGCCCATTGCCCATAAGTATTGTACTTTGTTATGAAATAATATTAATTTATACTAATGATTTTTTTCTTTTGTAAACTAGATTGTAATACTTTGTTTCGAGTAGTTATACTTTTAAATTATACTAATAATTGTGAATAACGTTTATGATATTACGACTTTCCACTGATAAGACAAAAAAACGCTTGATAATATTCCAGGGCAGTACTCAAAAGATTTATCATAGGATTTGTAAATAACGCAACATAATATTTTAATCATTAGTAAGAATACTTTTAATTTTGAAACTTATGGTATGAATTCATTTTGTATATACAGAGAATATAGACAACAAGTGCCTTCAAAAACTCTACAACCATCCTTCAATGGTATCTAATATGTTCACTTCAACCTATCATACATTATTTTCTGGCACTGGTATACATTTCCTTAATGAAGGAAATGGTATATCAATTGATTCTAGTCTCTCTCAAACGATTAACTGTATTGTATTTGCAGAGTTTGATAATGTTATAGAAAACTAGATAAAAACCGTAATGTAACTGTACTCTGTAGATTATAGAAGCTAAGAAAAGTCACATGTATGATATATTTGAGTTATAATGTGTAACGTGGGTGTGTGAGTGTTTACCTAATAGTGTGTGGATACTATGAAATAAAATATTGTACCAAAGTTATGTTTCTTTTATTTATTCATTCATTATTTCATATGTAATACCCCTCTTAGTAAATGCATAAAGCATACATTATACGGATAATAATTATTATGTGACATATTATTATACAAGATCCATAAACCAGATTGGTTCTGTGATCTACTTTGGTTTTTGTCTACTTTGGTTCTGTGATCAGTATGGTTTGGTTTGGATCTACTTTGGTTCTGTGATCAGTATGAACACAATAGAGATCTGTAATTATTTGAGAAGAATTTGTGAAGATTTAGACTTAAGAAGATAATGTATACGCTGCGAATCGTCTGTCTTTAAATTAATATAATATGATCAAACCCCTACATACATTTATTAGCAACTTGGACCCTGATAGTAAACCTGGATCCCACTGGATATTCATACACGCTTGGGCGCGCTTCTATGCGATATCACAAGGCTTTTTTTAACGGACTATGGATACTTTACGACTAAAATCATACTTAAAAAAGATTCATCCTAGTCTAAAAATAGCGTATATGCCGCGAATCGATTGCCAATGCATATAACGACTCCTACATATCTTATAAGCAATTTGGACCCGGACTCGAAAACAGGATCTCACTGGGTAGCTAGCTATTCACATAGACAAACATGGCATCGGTGAATATTTTGATACATAATATGGTCGCTTCCCTACGGGAATGCACAAAATGTATTTGAATAGAAATGCAAGGAAAATGGCGTTATAATACTATCAGGCTACAAAATGATTGGACTTCTGTGTGTGGAGAGTACTGTTTAATGTACTTGTTATACAAGTTTCATAAAAACCAAAGTTTTATTTTAACCTTAGCTTTAATTGTATTGTTAAAAAAAAAACTTTGGAATGTTGTTTACGAGGATTGCAACACAGCAAAATGTTATTAGCAGGAATGCATTGTCAATATTCAGATACCGAGGGGAACTATATTATATGAATAGTGATTCACAATGCACGAAAACTTACTACTATGAGAGTTATTATTATTACATGTTTTAATTAAATAAAAGAACTGTAATGAAAAATTTCTCAATTTTTATTTACTTATTTAAAATCTTGTAAGAAATTGAGGTGACGTAAGCGATAAGCCCAGGTAGTCATTACGAACAATAGGACACCGAGGCGAGCATAACAATGCAATAAGTAGCGATTGTAATTATGAAGGAACAATGGAGCGTGGTGATAGTAGATAATGAGGGTTAATCACTAAAGCTAACTTTGAAACTAGTGCAAATACGCAGAAACGGATCGCATAAATCGAACGGGCATGGTTCAAAGCCCCTATTTTGACACCAAACTTTTTTTTTTTACGACTTTCCACTGATAAGACAAAAAAACGCTTGATAATATTCCAGGGCAGTACTCAAAAGATTTATCATAGGATTTGTAAATAACGCAACATAATATTTTAATCATTAGTAAGAATACTTTTAATTTTGAAACTTATGGTATGAATTCATTTTGTATATACAGAGAATATAGACAACAAGTGCCTTCAAAAACTCTACAACCATCCTTCAATGGTATCTAATATGTTCACTTCAACCTATCATACATTATTTTCTGGCACTGGTATACATTTCCTTAATGAAGGAAATGGGATATCAATTGATTCTAGTCTCTCTCAAACGATTAACTGTATTGTATTTGCAGAGTTTGATAATGTTATAGAAAACTAGATAAAAACCGTAATGTAACTACTCTGTAGATTATAGAAGCTAAGAAAAGTCACATGTATGATATATTTGAGTTATAATGTGTAACGTGGGTGTGTGAGTGTTTACCTAATAGTGTGTGGATATTATGAAATAAAATATTGTACCAAAGTTGTTTCTTTTATTTATTCATTCATTATTTCATATGTAATACCCCTCTTAGTAAATGCATAAAGCATACATTATACGGATAATAATTATTATGTGACATATTATTATACAAGATCCATAAACCAGATTGGTTCTGTGATCTACTTTGGTTTTTGTCTACTTTGGTTCTGTGATCAGTATGGTTTGGTTTGGATCTACTTTGGTTCTGTGATCAGTATGAACACAATAGAGATCTGTAATTATTTGAGAAGAATTTGTGAAGATTTAGACTTAAGAAGATAATGTATACGCTGCGAATCGTCTGTCTTTAAATTAATATAATATGATCAAACCCCTACATACATTTATTAGCAACTTGGACCCTGATAGTAAACCTGGATCCCACTGGATATTCATACACGCTTGGGCGCGCTTCTATGCGATATCACAAGGCTTTTTTTAACGGACTATGGATACTTTACGACTAAAATCATACTTAAAAAAGATTCATCCTAGTCTAAAAATAGCGTATATGCCGCGAATCGATTGCCAATGCATATAACGACTCCTACATATCTTATAAGCAATTTGGACCCGGACTCGAAAACAGGATCTCACTGGGTAGCTAGCTATTCACATAGACAAACATGGCATCGGTGAATATTTTGATACATAATATGGTCGCTTCCCTACGGGAATGCACAAAATGTTTTTGAATAGAAATGCAAGGAAAATGGCGTTATAATACTATCAGGCTACAAAATGATTGGACTTCTGTGTGTGGAGAGTACTGTTTAATGTACTTGTTATACAAGTTTCATAAAAACCAAAGTTTTATTTTAACCTTAGCTTTAATTGTATTGCTAAAAAAAAAACTTTGGAATGTTGTTTACGAGGATTGCAACACAGCAAAATGTTATTAGCAGGAATGCATTGTCAATATTCACTAGATACCGAGGGGAACTATATTATATGAATAGTGATTCACAATGCACGAAAACATACTACTATGAGAGTTATTATTATTACATGTTTTAATTAAATAAAAGAACTGTAATGAAAAAAATTATCAATTTTTATTTACTTATTTAAAATCTTGTAAGAAATTGAGGTGACGTAAGCGATAAGCCCAGGTAGTCATTACGAACAATAGGACACCGAGGCGAGCATAACAATGCAATAAGTAGCGATTGTAATTATGAAGGAACAATGGAGCGTGGTGATAGTAGATAATGAGGGTTAATCACTAAAGCTAACTTTGAAACTAGTGCAAATACGCAGAAACGGATCGCATAAATCGAACGGGCATGGTTCAAAGCCCCTATTTTGACACCAAACTTTTTTTTTTTACGACTTTCCACTGATAAGACAAAAAAACGCTTGATAATATTCCAGGGCAGTACTCAAAAGATTTATCATAGGATTTGTAAATAACGCAACATAATATTTTAATCATTAGTAAGAATACTTTTAATTTTGAAACTTATGGTATGAATTCATTTTGTATATACAGAGAATATAGACAACAAGTGCCTTCAAAAACTCTACAACCATCCTTCAATGGTATCTAATATGTTCACTTCAACCTATCATACATTATTTTCTGGCACTGGTATACATTTCCTTAATGAAGGAAATGGGATATCAATTGATTCTAGTCTCTCTCAAACGATTAACTGTATTGTATTTGCAGAGTTTGATAATGTTATAGAAAACTAGATAAAAACCGTAATGTAACTACTCTGTAGATTATAGAAGCTAAGAAAAGTCACATGTATGATATATTTGAGTTATAATGTGTAACGTGGGTGTGTGAGTGTTTACCTAATAGTGTGTGGATATTATGAAATAAAATATTGTACCAAAGTTGTTTCTTTTATTTATTCATTCATTATTTCATATGTAATACCCCTCTTAGTAAATGCATAAAGCATACATTATACGGATAATAATTATTATGTGACATATTATTATACAAGATCCATAAACCAGATTGGTTCTGTGATCTACTTTGGTTTTTGTCTACTTTGGTTCTGTGATCAGTATGGTTTGGTTTGGATCTACTTTGGTTCTGTGATCAGTATGAACACAATAGAGATCTGTAATTATTTGAGAAGAATTTGTGAAGATTTAGACTTAAGAAGATAATGTATACGCTGCGAATCGTCTGTCTTTAAATTAATATAATATGATCAAACCCCTACATACATTTATTAGCAACTTGGACCCTGATAGTAAACCTGGATCCCACTGGATATTCATACACGCTTGGGCGCGCTTCTATGCGATATCACAAGGCTTTTTTTAACGGACTATGGATACTTTACGACTAAAATCATACTTAAAAAAGATTCATCCTAGTCTAAAAATAGCGTATATGCCGCGAATCGATTGCCAATGCATATAACGACTCCTACATATCTTATAAGCAATTTGGACCCGGACTCGAAAACAGGATCTCACTGGGTAGCTAGCTATTCACATAGACAAACATGGCATCGGTGAATATTTTGATACATAATATGGTCGCTTCCCTACGGGAATGCACAAAATGTTTTTGAATAGAAATGCAAGGAAAATGGCGTTATAATACTATCAGGCTACAAAATGATTGGACTTCTGTGTGTGGAGAGTACTGTTTAATGTACTTGTTATACAAGTTTCATAAAAACCAAAGTTTTATTTTAACCTTAGCTTTAATTGTATTGCTAAAAAAAAAACTTTGGAATGTTGTTTACGAGGATTGCAACACAGCAAAATGTTATTAGCAGGAATGCATTGTCAATATTCACTAGATACCGAGGGGAACTATATTATATGAATAGTGATTCACAATGCACGAAAACATACTACTATGAGAGTTATTATTATTACATGTTTTAATTAAATAAAAGAACTGTAATGAAAAAAATTATCAATTTTTATTTACTTATTTAAAATCTTGTAAGAAATTGAGGTGACGTAAGCGATAAGCCCAGGTAGTCATTACGAACAATAGGACACCGAGGCGAGCATAACAATGCAATAAGTAGCGATTGTAATTATGAAGGAACAATGGAGCGTGGTGATAGTAGATAATGAGGGTTAATCACTAAAGCTAACTTTGAAACTAGTGCAAATACGCAGAAACGGATCGCATAAATCGAACGGGCATGGTTCAAAGCCCCTATTTTGACACCAAACTTTTTTTTTTACGACTTTCCACTGATAAGACAAAAAAACGCTTGATAATATTCCAGGGCAGTACTCAAAAGATTTATCATAGGATTTGTAAATAACGCAACATAATATTTTAATCATTAGTAAGAATACTTTTAATTTTGAAACTTATGGTATGAATTCATTTTGTATATACAGAGAATATAGACAACAAGTGCCTTCAAAAACTCTACAACCATCCTTCAATGGTATCTAATATGTTCACTTCAACCTATCATACATTATTTTCTGGCACTGGTATACATTTCCTTAATGAAGGAAATGGGATATCAATTGATTCTAGTCTCTCTCAAACGATTAACTGTATTGTATTTGCAGAGTTTGATAATGTTATAGAAAACTAGATAAAAACCGTAATGTAACTACTCTGTAGATTATAGAAGCTAAGAAAAGTCACATGTATGATATATTTGAGTTATAATGTGTAACGTGGGTGTGTGAGTGTTTACCTAATAGTGTGTGGATATTATGAAATAAAATATTGTACCAAAGTTGTTTCTTTTATTTATTCATTCATTATTTCATATGTAATACCCCTCTTAGTAAATGCATAAAGCATACATTATACGGATAATAATTATTATGTGACATATTATTATACAAGATCCATAAACCAGATTGGTTCTGTGATCTACTTTGGTTTTTGTCTACTTTGGTTCTGTGATCAGTATGGTTTGGTTTGGATCTACTTTGGTTCTGTGATCAGTATGAACACAATAGAGATCTGTAATTATTTGAGAAGAATTTGTGAAGATTTAGACTTAAGAAGATAATGTATACGCTGCGAATCGTCTGTCTTTAAATTAATATAATATGATCAAACCCCTACATACATTTATTAGCAACTTGGACCCTGATAGTAAACCTGGATCCCACTGGATATTCATACACGCTTGGGCGCGCTTCTATGCGATATCACAAGGCTTTTTTTAACGGACTATGGATACTTTACGACTAAAATCATACTTAAAAAAGATTCATCCTAGTCTAAAAATAGCGTATATGCCGCGAATCGATTGCCAATGCATATAACGACTCCTACATATCTTATAAGCAATTTGGACCCGGACTCGAAAACAGGATCTCACTGGGTAGCTAGCTATTCACATAGACAAACATGGCATCGGTGAATATTTTGATACATAATATGGTCGCTTCCCTACGGGAATGCACAAAATGTTTTTGAATAGAAATGCAAGGAAAATGGCGTTATAATACTATCAGGCTACAAAATGATTGGACTTCTGTGTGTGGAGAGTACTGTTTAATGTACTTGTTATACAAGTTTCATAAAAACCAAAGTTTTATTTTAACCTTAGCTTTAATTGTATTGTTAAAAAAAAAACTTTGGAATGTTGTTTACGAGGATTGCAACACAGCAAAATGTTATTAGCAGGAATGCATTGTCAATATTCAGATACCGAGGGGAACTATATTATATGAATAGTGATTCACAATGCACGAAAACTTACTACTATGAGAGTTATTATTATTACATGTTTTAATTAAATAAAAGAACTGTAATGAAAAATTTCTCAATTTTTATTTACTTATTTAAAATCTTGTAAGAAATTGAGGTGACGTAAGCGATAAGCCCAGGTAGTCATTACGAACAATAGGACACCGAGGCGAGCATAACAATGCAATAAGTAGCGATTGTAATTATGAAGGAACAATGGAGCGTGGTGATAGTAGATAATGAGGGTTAATCACTAAAGCTAACTTTGAAACTAGTGCAAATACGCAGAAACGGATCGCATAAATCGAACGGGCATGGTTCAAAGCCCCTATTTTGACACCAAACTCTTTTTTTTTTTTAGGCGATGTCTTTTTTTTTTGGCGAACCGACAAAAAGTGATCGAGAAAGTTTGCGAGCTGCGAGCGGGGGGTGGGTTGGACCCAGAATCGTGATATATATATATATATATATATTTGGAATCTCGGAATCGGCTCCAACGATTTTCATGAAATTTAGTATATAGGGGGTTCGAATTTTTTTGAATACCGAGCGAAGCTCGGTCAAATAGCTAGTATTATATTATATTATTATAGCCAAAACAGTAGCCAGTATACAGTTACAATATCCCACTCGGTACACCGACCTATTGTCACTTTCAATCACGATTAATAACATCGTTCTCTATTTTGATGAAGAATATTTAGGTCGAATATGTCGTGACCATAACAACTAGTAAGTTAGTGGAGCCACACCAAAACCTGGCAATCTAAATTAAAATATATGGGACGACTATTTTTATAATTTATAACATTATCTACAGTATTTTAAGCACATTAACATATTTATCAAATAAATTTCAGGATCTACAGCTCTCATTATAAGACAGACATATTAAGACATTAGCACTTTTTAGGGTTCCGTAGTGAGTAGTCAACAAGGAACCCTTATAGTTTCGGTCTGTCCGTCCGTCTGTATCTGTGTCCGTTGCTCAGAGATCACAGCTTTGTAGATCCTATAGGTACCTACAACCTATAGGACCTACAAAGCTGTAATTTGGCATGAATGCACATTTAATGGTGCCGATCATTTTCCGATTTATGGATCTATTTGTAAAATACTAAGTTTTAAAGTGGAAAAAATCGTTAGAGTTCAGTGTACCTTCTACCAGCTAAACGGTTGCTTCTGGAAAGGTGAAAAAATTCACGGGAGTAGGCTGTAGGAAATATGCTGAATTTAAAAGGAAAACTATCACGGCTAAGAAATTTATTGAGTGATAGTCGATCAACTAAAAAAATGTTTTCGGCGAAGTATAAAGGAACTTCTCGTTCAAATTCCTTTGAAAGTAACTGAGATGATGTTAGTAGGTGCACGTTATAAATGTACATTCATTGACAATACAAAAAAAAAATCAATTTTTCAATTTTTGTACATGGTCAATGAATGTACATTTATAACGTGTTTTACACTACCAACATCATATTATATCAGTTACTTTCAAAGGAATTTGAACGAAAAGTTCCTTTATACTTCAGACAATACATTTTTTTAGTTAATCGACTATTACTCAATAACTTTTCAAGTCTTCTTAGCCGTGATAGTTTTCCTTTTAAATTCAGCATATTTCCTACTCCCATGAATTTTTTCACATTTCCAGAAGCAACTGTTTCGCTGGTAGAAGGGGGGACACTGGACTCGAACGATTTTTTCCACCTTAATATTTCACAAACGGATTCCTAAATCGGAAAATGATCTATGAATACTCATAATATTTTTAAAAAACCTAATTCCAACGACACCCCACAGGATGGTGTGGACGCGAAAAAAAAATTCATCCCCGCTTGATGTGTAGGGAAGGTACTATAAAAAATAATAATTAAGATTTCGTGTACCATTTTGTCGGCATCATTAATATGTGCATTCATGCCAAATTACAGCTTTGTAGGTCTTTGAGTATCAATACAGTACTACTGTTATTGATACTCAAAGTTTGTAGGTCCTATATTATCTGAACAAAACCGCGGACAGACAGACAGACCGATGGACAGACAGACGGACGGACAGACCGAAACTATAAGGGTTCATTGTAAGGCTCTATATTGAAAAAACTGTCCTTTTCGACGTAATACTATAGGACCCTCAGAAATGTTACATGATTATAATTACGTTTTTTCGCATGTTTTCCGAGCGAGCCGATAGCTTCTGGCCGAAGCGTATTCACAACTTATGTCATAGAAATTAAGTATTTATATTAAGTATTTATATATATATATATATATATATATATATATATATATATATATATATATATATATATATATATATATATATATATATATATATATATATATATATATATATATATATATATATATATATATATATATATTATACAAATTAAGTATAAAATTGCCCTTGCGGTATAATTTATTTTCGATATAGCGCCTTAACTACGGAACCCCTAGTTTATACTAATACATATTATAAAGCGGAAGAGTTTGTTTGTTAGTTTGTTTGTTTGTTTGAACGCGCTAATCTCATTAACTAATGGTCCGATTTGAATAATTCTTTCAGTGTTAGATAGTCCATTTATCGAGGAAGGCTATAGGCTATATTTTATCAAGCTAAGACTAATAGGAGCGAAGAAATAGAGGAAAATGTGGAAAAAACGGGGGGAAATTATTTGAAAGGGCTTATTTGAACGCGCTAATCTCAGGAGCGACTGGTCCGATTTGAAAAATTATTTCAGTTTTAGATAGCCCATTTATTGAGGAAGGCTATAGGCTATATTTTATCACGCTAAGACTAATAGGAGCAAAGAAATAGAGGAAAATGTAGAAAAAACGGGGGAAATTATTTGAAAGGGCTTATCTCACGAACTACTAGAACAATTTTTACTTTTAGGGTTCCGTAGCCAAATGGCAAAAAACGAAACCCTTATAGATTCGTCATGTCTGTCTGTCCGTCCGTATGTCACAGCCACTTTTCTCCTAACTATAAGAGCTATACTATTGAAACTTGGTAAATAGACGTATTCTGCGAACCGCATTAATTTTTTGATACAAAAATGGAAAAATTATTAAAATTTTTAGGGATCAAAAACTGAAACATTTTTTTTTTCATATAACATATGCGTGTGGATATGTCTTCAAAAATCATATTAAGGTTTCTAATATCGTTTTTTTCTAACCTGAAAAGTTTGCGAGAGAGACTCTTCCAAAGAGGTAAAATGTGTGTCGCCCCCTATAACTTCTAAAGTAGGGGCATGAAAGTCTAAAAAAATATATGACGTACATTACTATAAAAACTACCAACGAAAATTGGTTTGAACGAGATCTAGCAAGTAGTTTTAGGTACAACCCCATAGGTACAACTGAAACAAAAAAAAAACATCTAACCTATGCGTGTGGACCCACAAAGCAAGTGCTCAAGGAATGGGGTCACTGACTATGCAGGAAGCAATGGGCTGAGATCCCTGGCCTTGAAAACTCCAAGGAACTAATTTCTGACTCTACAAGAAACTATCAGAATAAGTGCTCACCTTGGGTAGGAACTACTTAATTAAGAATCCTTAAGAAACACAGAATACATAATTAGTCACTGCAAGCTCAACAAACACCTAAACAGAATGGGTATTTGTAGCATATCGACTTGCAGATTCTGTGAGGAGGAAGATGAAATACCTATTCACCTTCTCCTCGACTGTCCTGCTCTACTACAGAGCAGAAATAGGCACCTTGGTCGCCACGAATACTCATCCACAGAGGAAATTCGTGGCACCAACCCCAACCATATCGTTCAATTTATGAGCAGTGTTGGGTTGGGGATGATTCTCTATTGCGAAGGAGTCACTATAGATCCTCATGGGTCGCAGTGACGTCAGAGCTATAGCGATTAGCGACCTGCCCTCTCTAAAAAAAATGCGTGTGGACTGTAGAGTATCCATGGATAGGTCTTTAAAAATCATATTGAGGTAACTTCTAATATCATTTTTTTCTAACCTGAAAAGTTTGCGAGAGAGACTCTTCCAAATATATGATGTTTGATGTAAGTACATTACCATAAAAACTACCAACGAAAACTTATTTGAACAAGATCTAGCAAGTAGTTATTTTATACGTCATAAATGGTAAACCTTAATTTAAATTTCATGTAATCAACTAAAATATAAAAATAGATAAAAAACCTTTTATTTTCATAAGAATAAACCTTATTGCTGCTGCGGAACCATACATGGGCGAGTCCAACTCGCATTTGACCGGTTTTTTTTAAATTCCCAAATCCCAAGTCCCGACCCCAGTCCCCAACGAGTTAATGGAATCGATCGTTAATGATTTTTAACTCACGACAAAAATTATTACTATCGCCGTTCATTTATAGGCTAGCTTCCTTATATTTTGTTTTTCAGTTTTCTCCCAAGAAAATCTTGCATACTTAATAATAGAAATAGGTTGATATTATGAACTATGATGTAAGTTACTAATCTAATTATTAAATTAATATTTAAATATTATGTATCACTAAGAGTCAGATACCCTATTCACTATAATATTATCATCACATGCGATAAACTACAAATAGAATGCCGGTTATCTTAAAACATGAAAAAGTAGAGCTGACCCAGAAATTTCTAGACAATTATTTTATAATTGATAAAAATAATTTAAAACAACACATACCGATTACAATATCAGTTGAAAAGTCGTTGCAAATGTTCCAGGCACATTATAATATTATAATCTTGGTGAAGAGAATAATGTGTTCGAAATTTAAATGAAACCCGAATTCCGAACACACAAAAGTGAACACTTCCGCAATCGAACACTGGCAATCGCAGACTCGTACTGCGCGAGCGCACGCAGATTGGGTCAACGGACAAATAAAGTTCGCTCGGAAGCAGCTAGCTTCAGATCAATGGCTGTTATCAATTCCAGTAAAGTACAGCTATGTACTTGTATAGCTATTTTACATGCTACGTGACGCTATGTCAGTATTACAAAGCTACTAATTGAAATGATATATAGGTACGTTTGTTACGGAAAATCGGCGAAGTGCGTGTAATACTTCGCGAGGGTTCCGCACAATTTACGGTTTTAAAAGTAGAGAGTAGAGACTAGAAGCCGACTGAAGGTTAGAACACCGAAGGAAGATTTAGATAGAATACTGAATTGTCATTAGGTTAGGTTTGCGCTTTAAGGCCTGTATTCACTTTGATTAGTGCAAGTGCAAGTGATTAGTAATTGAGGCAGTGGAGTGCAGATGTGTAGTGCAAGTAGTGTCCAATTCTTGTTTAGTGGCTCTTTAGTAATTTAATTTAGTAAATTCAGTAATAGCTGTCAACACGAGCGTCCAAGTTTCAAAAATAAAACTGCCATTTTGACACGTCCTTCATTTTTAATATTGGTTTTATTAAAAACTATTTGACTATGAAGTATTTTTATATGTCCTTCCCCAGGACTCAAAGTATCTCTATGCCAAATTTCAGCAAAATCGGTTCTGACTTCTGAGGTATAAACGTGAAGAGGTAACAGACAGACAGACACACATTCGCATTTATAATATTATTAGTATATTAGTAAGTAATAAGTATGGATTAGTATGGAAGTAATTGAAAGGGTGTCCTTTTGTGCTTTTAATAGGTATATAAGGTGCATTGGGGTAACTTCGGAAGAAAAAAAAATGGGGATATTTCGAAAATGGCAAATAATTACCAAACAGAAAGTAATTTTGAGCTCTGGCCACATTTACCAAGACGCCAATTTAATCACCTCCCCCGCTTCCTTTCCCTTCAGCCGTCAGCCGGGAGTGCGTGTGCGCTAAGTTCATTTTTTCGCGCCAAGTGCAATTTTATGATTTTTTGGGATTATCGAAATTACCCCGTTTTGTTTTATACAGAAATTAGGTGAGTTACGTAATAATTTGTTTGTTTTAAAGAAGCTTTGACGTTTTTTGCTTTCTTAAGAATATGTAATGTTGGTCTAGCTATGATTTTTAACAAACATTCTAAATAACCCCAGTGGGGTAAATTTGTTAACGAAATTTCCCCAATAATTTTTTCATAGTCTTTTGCAGGGGTGCGCAACATATAAAATATTTACCTGCCTTTACCAACAAACATAAACGAATGAAAATACAGAGTCCAAACTTGACTCGACTCGTGCAAATCATGTCGATTTTCGACATTGAGAGGTTTAAAACGTATTTTTGAATAGACGTGTAGAATCAATTTTTATTGTTGTTAAAATAAAAATAAAAACAGTTTTAAAGTATAATCCGGGTTCCCAAAAACATTTTTTTTATTACTATCCAGCAAATGTTTCGTGAGTAGCTTCATTTTGATAAGACGAACAACAATTTCCTTTGCGTAAATTCTCGAAAGTGGTAGCTAACAGAGATAGAAGGGATTTAAATTTTAATATTTCTATTTTATGGTCCTAAAATATGGATTGTTCTATATTTTGTAGGACAAGGTTACACTAATAACTATGTATTAACCTATCAATATAAGTACAAAAAATCAGCGCGTTAGGGTTCCGTTTTAGTCGTTTTAGTTCATTAATCAACAAAACTTGGTTGACTACGGAACCCTAAAACACAACCCTAACCAGCTGATTTTTGTATATTGATAGGTTAATAGTTCTATCTCTGTTAGCTACCACTTTCAAGAATTTACGCAGAGGAAATTGTTGTTCGTGTTATCAAAATGAAGCTACTCACGAAAAATTAGCTTGATTGTAATAAAAAAAATTGTTCTAGGGAACCTGTACGACTATATAAAAATGGTTTAAGTGAAGAAGCCACTTTTATTATTTGCAGGTGTCAACTGCTCGGGTGCTGATTGCTGACGTGGTTTTTAAATGCAGAGCTAAAGCGCCTTTCCTCTGCAATTGAAAACTACTTCCTTTTTTTAATTTAGTTTTAATTTTGATTTAGCTATTTACGAGACTGGGTAAAAATAATTTTTATTTTTAACAAAAAATGTGTTCCTATTTTATTTCGTTAGTTATAGTTTTGCTGGGTATTAAATTTAAATAAATACAATAATATTATCTAGTGTTGGCTTTTTTATTGTTCTTATCTATTTACTTCTTTGCTCCAAATGTTGAGGACATCTGCGTCCCCGATGGGGTAATTTCGAAAATTTTTCAGTCTAAAACTTAGTTTGGTGTCTTCTATGGCTTGTATACACAATGTTTTTGTATGGGGTAAAATAGAATAAAAATAAATGTGTGCCTTAAATGTATTATTACATTAGGTCGTGTTTCGCTGTTATTCGAAATTACCCCTTGAGTTTTCGAAATTACCCATGAAAAGTAAAAATAGGGTTTATATTTTAAAGGGGTAGTTATACCAGAATCCGTAAATACTTTTAAACTAAAAAAGATAAAATTCACATGGAAATATGTTTATTATAACTGAAATGTTAGAGTTATAGTTAAAAATATATACAATTCGTCTTCTAAAGTTGAAACAATGACACAATAGCCTCACTCTTCCAAAAAGCTTACGAGATTACCCCAATGCACCTTATAATAATGATATACTATATCTATGGACGCTTCACACGGCACACCACGTCAGTCTGGCCCATAAAGTTAATATACCTTGCGGAATAATAGTAACAATCTCGAGCTGTCAAACGAAACCAAAAATTGTTTTTGGCGCTAGTGTACTCGCAAAAGTGCATTAAAACGTGATTAAAACGATAAGCGAGCGATCCGCGAGCGATCGCTTAGATGATACCACTTTTTTTTATACCCAGCAATCGATCGCGAGATTATTGCGCGATTTTTGCTGATGGATTGTCGATTGCTGTTTTTACGTGATAGCCCAGCTAATAATAAGTGGCATCATCATTCGTCAATCATCAATGTGGGGGTCAGATCCCGTCGAGTGTCTTCATAATGTTTTATCGTTTGGGTTCATTATGCTGATTGTCTTATCAATGTGAATTCGTAAGATTAGTCGCTAAACTATCGCCCTCATAAACTACTTTAAGACAGTTAACGAATTGTGAAAAAAAAAACGTAACTTATATTATGTAAGTACTAATAAACAAGTGCGGGAGACCGCCGCGCCGCTGCGCTCTTGTTAGTAGAAATAAATTAATTAAAAATCAAAAAACCCGACTGCAAAAATGTTAACTAAAAAAACGAAACAAGACCTAATTCTGCCGGAGGCATCGAATCCATGTTTTAATTGATACGACTCTTGCTAACGAGTTTCGTGCCAGGATAAATAGAAGGTTACATAGAAAAATGTAGAAGAAGAAAGTGGGTAATAAAATGCAGTCGGAGGCATGTCGCACCAAGTTTAACATTAATTCTTAAATCATAAAATATTATGCCTCCGACTGCATTTTATTGTCCACTTTCTTCTTCTACATTTTTCTATGTAAACTTCTATTTATACTGGCATGAAACTCGTAAGCAAGAGTCGTATCAATTAAAACATGGATTCGATGCCTCCGGCAGAATTAGGTCTTGTTTCGTTCTTTTTAGTTAACATTTTTGGAGTCAGGTTTTTTGATTTTTAATTAATTTATTTTATTTGCGACTTTTTAGTTGTAGTCATCTAACCATTTCGACAATCAATCTAATAGAAAATTGAAAAACTACCGTGCTGATATAACCATATATCGTAGGTACACTTAGAAAGTGTACCTACAATACGTTATAATAGGTACATAGGTTTGGTACTGTTTCAATGTATGTTTCTAGTTTTAAGTACCAAATCATTGTTTTTTTTTTATATGTATAACTTTGTCATTGAATTTTCATTATAAGTACTTTGTTATTGGATTTTCATCTTGTTTCAGTAATGTCAGTTAATTTTTAATTAATATTGGATTTATCCATGCAGGCGGATTTTGGTTTTTTGATTACTAGTGGTCGGTCGCGGCTCCGCCCGCGTGGATGTTGGTGAGCTCTGCAAAAAGCATACCCAGGAAAGACTCGGTCAGCAAAATGATTCCCAGGTCAATTCCATCCATTCTTAGGCATCCATTACACGCTAGGTTCCTCGTCAGTCAATTTAATCTATCACGAATTATGTTTGACTGATGGACTGATCCATTCTGAATGTATCCAGATTTTCATGCGTCATTTCATTGCGTCAGTCACGCTCTTACACGGTAGGTTACCCATCAGTCACAGTCATGACTGTGGTAAAACTGACAGCAAAACCTACCGTCTAATGGATGCCTAACATCGACGACGCAGTCATTATACGCAGCTCGCGTGCCTCGCTGCACCCTGCACAGATCAAGTACCTTCCTCCCGCACGCGCACTCGCCTTGGTGACGCCAATTAGGTACTATCGTAATACTATTTTAATTTCGCCATAATTTCTAAACCAAATGTCCAATTTTATCCATTCGAAGACCAAATATTATCTACATAAACTGTACTTAGTAATGGAATAATTTATTTTGATAAGGATTAAAAGAATGAGTAAAATAAACGCGTTTCAATGTAATCAAAAAAAATTCAAGATTTTTAAATTAAAAAATGGTTATTGTGCCTCACTCGACATATATAGGTATAGTGTGTCGCGGACTTTTTTGTAGATATTTGTAAGTTCTACAATTGCTTAGAATTTTATGGTTCTATCTTTTATAGTTTAGGCAGCGTACGTAAAATAAGTAACTTTTCTGGTTGATTTTTTACACTTTGCGCCCGAAGAACCCAAATATCTTACGGTACCCTATTTTTTTCCAAAATAAAATTTAGCCTATGTTCAGCAAAAATAATGTAGAATTCCAATGGTAAAAGAATTTTTCAAATCAGTCCAATAGTTTCGGAGCCAAACAAACAAAAAATCAAATATTTCCTCTTTATAATAGTAGTGTAGATTTATTGTTCTATTTAATATTAAAACTGCAAGTTATATACATAGTGTTACGTGCTAGGGTTCGAGGATTCGGAGAGAAAGACCTGGTGACTCTCTTGAAGACTTTATTCACAAACACTAGCTCACACAAATCACTAAGTTCAAACACTAAGCACTAGATCCAAATCACTGAGCACTATCACTGTCCTAGGTTGTAGCCGAGTCGTTAGTTCACTATCACAATCACTCACTATTGTTCTCACTTTGAAGTCGCCTTGATGATCGCTCGGATCGAACTGACTTGACTGCCGGCTTGTTTACCTTTTATATGGCCCGCGTCGAATTCTGGAGCGTTCTATTTTGGATTGTTTACGTAAACACGCAATCACATAAACAAGGGTCGGGCTTTTCTAGAAGGTACGCGCAACTGTCGCGCGCAGGTAAACAACTGCCCATATCCGTAACACGTAAACAACTGCCCGTATCCGTAACACTACTCCCCTCTTAGAGATGCTCGTCCCGAGCATCGTTGTTACTGCCATGATAACGCGCCAAACGGTCTATGTGTACCACTTTGAATGTGCCTCTTGGTGGCTTTTGAATCCTGTAAGTCACATCATTCAATCGGGTAACCACTTTATATGGGCCGTCCCACTTGGTCTGCAACTTTGGAGATTTCCCTTTTCGGCGAGTTGGGTTATGCAGTCATACCAGTGACCCTTCTTCGAAGCCGCTCGTGTTCGCTTTCCGGTCGTATCTGGTCTTCATGTTCTCACTTGACTGTAACCCATTTTCCCGAACCATGGCGTGTATGTAGTGCATGTTTTCCCTTAAATCGCAGACATAGTCTGGTACGGTCTTTGGTTCCTCCGGTGACCCTCCTGTCAAAAGGTCTACTGGAACTCTTAGTTCCCTACCATAATTGACATACGCCGGGGTAGCTTTTATGCTTTCATGCTCGGCGGTACGGTATGACAGAATGAAGAGTGGTATATACTTGTCCCAATCTTTTTGTTTGTCATCTACTAATTTCGCCAAATGCCTCTCAAGGGTCTGGTTAAATCTCTCGACCATTCTATCAGATTGTGGATGGTACGCGGTGGTCCTCGTCTTATGCATTCCCAAAATTCTGCACACTTCCTGGAAGACCTGCGATTCGAAGTTCCTGCCCTGATCGGAATGGATTTCGAGAGGCACACCAAAGCGAGATATCACTTCCTCGACCAGCTTAGAAGCAACTGTTGTAGCTTCCTGGTTTGGTATGGCGGACACTTCGGGCCATTTGGTGAAGTAGTCCATGACAACCATAAAATACTTGTTTCCCGATTCCGTTACAGGAAATGGCCCAGCTACGTCAACTGCAATTCGTTCCCACGGTGCGCCAACGTTATACAAGCGCAGGTTCCCACGGCTCCTTGTCTGCGGTCCCTTGACTGCAGCGCAAGTTGTACATTTGCGGCACCACTCCTGCACATCATCTCGGCAATGCAACCAGTAGAACCAAGAAATCAGGATGTCCCCTAACAAAAATATTTTTAAACGCAGAGTTCGTCAATTATATTTAAATCAGTTGAACGATAATAATTAGTCATTAGTGTAAGGTTCCACTGGAATTCATGTTTGACAATTAATATATTATTATCATATTATATTATATTTTTATTTAGTATTTTAGTATTTTAATTACTTATTCTATGTATGTGTATTTTAATTATGTATAATTTATGTATGGTATTATAGTAAGCTAGTATGTATTAATATTTAATAGGTAATTACGGTTTATGTAGGTCTATTAAGATATAATATGCATAAAATAATAGTGTATCAAATATTAATATTAATATAACTATTTATTTCATATCACCAATTATGTTTTAGAATGCGCCTATTTTACGCTTTCATCATCACCCTAAGGTTGGCTGGTAGAGAATGCCATAAGGCATTAAGCCCGCCTATGTAAATATTTGCATAAAGTGTTTAAATAAATAAATAAATAAATAAATAGAACCTTTCTCTCACTTTTGTTAACGTCCTCTTGACACCTAGATGACCTCCTGATACGCCATCATGCATTTCACGGAGAACATCCGGTACTCTCGTTCTTGGGACAACTATCTGAAGATGGAACTCTCTGCCGTTAGTCTTCTCCCATTTTCGGTAAAGTATTCCATTTTGAAGTATCAGACTGTCCCATTGCGCCCAGTACGCCTTAGTGGCAGCGCCAGTGGGTGCAACCTCACTCCAGATTGGTTTTTCGTCACCTCGTTTCTTCCATGTGATGATGTGCCGTAGGTCGTCATCTGTTTCTTGAGCCTCCCTCATAGCATCATTCTCCCATGGACCTAAAGGACTTGTTTTCGTTAACTTTAATGTCACTTCCTTAGATTCCTGCTTAACACAGTGTTTGCAGTCTTCTGAACACGGCCTTCGTGAAAGTGCGTCGGCATTCCCATGCGCCTTTCCGCTGCGGTGTTCCGTCTTGAAGTCGTACTCCTGGAGTTGTTCAATCCATCGAGCTACTTGGCCTTCTGGGTTCTTGAATTGCAGTAGCCACTTCAACGCTGCGTGATCAGTTCGCAGTAAAAACTGTCTGCCGATAAGATATTTGCTGAAATGTTGTAGCGTCTTTACAACAGCCAAGAGTTCTCTTCTTGTCACACAGTAGTTTCTCTCTGGCTTAGATAAAGATTTGCTGAAATATGCAATTACAACTTCTCTTTCGCCCTGTTTTTGAGATAGCACCCCTCCAATGGCCGTGTTGCTTGCGTCAGTGTCGACTATAAACTGACCTTCAGGTTGTGGATACCCCAGGATTGGTGTTTCACACAGATGTTTCTTCAGTTTCTGAAAAGAATCTTCAGAAGTCTCGTCCGACATAAACTGTCGTTTATCTTCCGTCAGCCGATGTAATGGCTTGGCTATCTCTGAGAATCCCTTGACAAAACGCCTGTAGTAGGAGCATAGGCCGAGAAATGCCCGCACTTCGGTTTTTTTTCTTAGGGGTTGGCCAATTTTGAACAGCTTCCAGTTTCTCCGGGTCCGTCTGGATTCCATCACTGGAGATGACATGGCCGAGATAGTTGACCTTACTCCTGAATAAACGACACTTTTTCGGATTCAACTTTAACTTGGCCCCCTCTATTTTAGCGAAAACTCGTTCTAGGTTTCGCAAATGGTCCTCGAAGTCGCGGCCAACAATGATGACGTCGTCCAAGTAGACTAAGCAAGCCTCTCCAACTAAGCCTGCCAGTACACACTCCATGAGTCGCTCAAATGTGGCAGGTGCGTTGCACAATCCAAAGGGCATGACGTTAAACTGCCATAAACCTTTACCGGTGGAGAAAGCTGTCTTCTCCTTGTCTTTTGGATGAATTTCCACCTGCCAGTATCCAGATTTCAGGTCCAGGGTCGAGAACCATTTCATGCCACTCAAGGTATCCAGAGTATCGTCGATTCGAGGTAATGGATAGCTGTCCTTCTTAGTGACATCATTGAGACGCCTGTAGTCCACACAAAATCTTGTGCTGTCATCTTCCTTATTCACCAACACAACAGGTGAGCACCACGGACTTGCAGACGGTTCAATAATCTTATGCCTTCTCATGTCCTCCAAAAGGCCTTCAACTTCTTTTTCCTTTGCAATGGGTATCCGTCTTGCTCGTTGACGAATTGGGTTCTCATTTCCGGTATCTATTCTGTGCTGAACCATCGACTTTCTTCCAAGGTCGCCTTCCTGACTGGAGAAGATATTCGCGTGGCGCTGTAAAAACTTCTTAGCTTTCATGCTCTGCGAATAAGTCAGATTACTCTTGCAGTCGTCGAGAAGTTCAGTCACTAATCCGTAGTTGCTGCTTGCTTGGGAGACAACAGTTATTGGGGCTTCCTCCGCGTCAGCCAGTACACGCCTCTTAGTCCTGGCTGAAGCTCCCTGCTTCTTCAGCTCCTCTACTTGTAGCTCGAGCCTTTTCATCCTTGACATCTGGGTCTTCTTCTGCGGGCAGTTGAGCTGAAGATGGCCCCTCTTCCCGCACTTATAGCACATGGCTTCAAATATTTTCCTTGCAGGAGCCTTTACTTCGGAGACCTTGCGGATCTTATGGGTCTGCTGTATCTCATGGCGAACAGCCTCGACCTCCAAAGCATGCGCCAACGCTTCCTTTAGCGAGGTGTGGTGACGTAGCCTCACTGCAGCTCTGACCTCCAGATCCCTGATTCCGTCGACAAATGCTTGCACAATATTCGTGTCGACCATCTTGGAATCGGCTCCTGGGTGTGCCTTCTTGACCAGTTTTTCAATTTCCAACGCCCATTGCTGTAGTCCCTCTCCTGAGCGTTGGACTCTGTCACGAAATTGAGCACGGAACACGTGCTCCAGGTGTCGCTCCCCGTATCTGGACTCAAGGGCCTCCATCAGGTCTTGGAACCCCTTCCCTGTATGTACTTCTAGGACCGACAAAGCTTGCCCTCTGAGCGCAACAGTGAGAGCGGTCAGGCATTGTTCGTCAGTCCATCCGTTGGCAGAAGCAACCGTCTGGAATTGCTGACGATAAGCGTTCCATGAAGTAGTACCGTCGTATGGTGGCACTTTAACTCTTGGTCCTTGTACCACTTGCACTATTCCGGTAGTTCCACTTGACACCGCCACTCCTGTGGTTTCCAGGCGCACTACTTTCTTCTGAAGTTCAGTGAGGCCGGTTTTCACATTTTCCACATCCAATCCTAGCCCCGTCACTTGTTCGTCCATTACGTCGACATCTTTACGAAGCTTTGTCACCGTGTCACTGACATCCTTTATAGCCAGAAGCGCCTTTTCTTGAAGGTCCTTTTGTTGCTCTTGTGACTCTTGCATAGCGCCGAGCTTGCGGTCTTGTGACTCTTACAAAGTGCCCAGCTTGCGGTCTTGTGACTCTTGCAAAGCGCCCAGCTTGCGGTCTTGTGCCTCCATCGTTGCCCTTTGAGAATCTTGCAAAGCCTGAATTAACTTAATTATGCTTTCCAATTGAGGAGCCATTTGTGGGGCCGTAGAAACTACGGGCGATGCCTGGTGGCTGGAGCCAGTAGACGGAGCCCGGTGGGCGGGGCCAGTGGGCGTGGCCTGAGTAGTCTGGTGGGCGTGGCCAGTAGGCGTGGCCACGCCCAAAGTTTGCGGAGCCTGGGGGGCGTGGCCAGTGGGCGGGTCCCGGTGGGCGGAGCCAGTGGGCGGGGCCTGTCCCTCAGTGGGCGGAGCTTGGTCCCCAGTGGATGTGGCCTCCGCAGCCCGTTGCGCCCTTGTTCTGACACTTCCCTCGAAGTCCTCTCTCGGAGTCAATGGCATCTTCCAAATCTCACTTCCGACACCAGTTGTTACGTGCTAGGGTTCGAGGATTCGGAGAGAAAGACCTGGTGACTCTCTTGAAGACTTTATTCACAAACACTAGCTCATACAAATCACTAAGTCCAAACACTAAGCACTAGATCCAAATCACTGAGCAATATCACTGTCCTAGGTCGTAGCCGAGTCGTTAGTTCACTATCACAATCACTCAATATTGTTCTCACTTTGAAGTCGCCTTGATGATCGCTCGGATCGAACTGACTTGACTGCCGGCTTGTTTACCTTTTATATGGCCCGCGTCGAATTCTGGAGCGTTCTATTTTGGATTGTTTACGTAAACACGCAATCACATAAACAAGGGTCGGGCTTTTCTAGAAGGTACGCGCAACTGTCGCGCGCAGGTAAACAACTGCCCGTATTCGTAACACGTAAACAACTGCCCGTATCCGTAACAATATTTAGAATCAGTGTTTAAAATCCTTTATTTTGATACCCCACTCGATATGCTTGGTAGAATTTTTATTTTTTTTACCTCACAATATGGCGTCAAACATCTGCCATTTTGGGTTTTTTTTAATGTCACCTATCTAAGAACACTTGGGTCATTAAGACAAATCTAACGATATCTCAAATGTGAAAATCCGTTCAGCGGTTCTGAAGATACAAGGTAAGGAAGAATATTACAAACATAGAAGATACGCGCTAAACACGTAACCCTCCCGGCAGTCGGGTAACAAAAGTGAGAGCCTCTGAAACCGCAATAGGCATAAATAAAATGGGCCATCGACCGACATCATAGACATAATAATAAGTATTATTTTTTTCTGGGTTTTACCACACATTCCTACCAAGCTGTCTCTCCTGTGTCGCCTACAGGATCGACAGCGGTATCCAACCACGAAAACCCTTTGATATGATCTCGGGGAGCCCGAAGGACATGCTAAGGCTGCCTTTCCACCAGAGCTGAGCAGAGCTGTGTTGCGAGGAATGTGTTTTTGAAAACGAAAGGGATGATATCAAGGTCAAAGATGAGCGAATATTGTTAGTAAAATAAAGATATCACGGTAAAAAATAAGTATCCCAAAATTTTAGCTTGATATAGCATTTGTATTATTTTTGTTATGTGACGTCAAAGTTGGATATTGATGTCGAATTTTTTATGGTTCCGTAGTCAACAAGGAACCCTTATAGTTTCGGTCTGTCCGTCCGTCTGTCTATCTGTCCGCGGTTTTGCTCAGAGACTATAGGACCTACAAAGCTGTAATTTGGGATGAATACACATATTAATAATGCCGACAAAATGGTACATATAAAACATTCAAAAAATATATTTTTTTATGGTACCTCCCCTACACATCAAGCGGAGTTGATTTTTTTTTCGCGCCCACCCCATCATGTGGGGTGTCGTTGGATAGGTTTTTTAAAAATATCATGAGTATTCATAGATCATTTTCCGATTTAGGAATCCATTTGTGAAATATTAAGTTTTAAAGTGAAATCGGTAATTAGTAAATCGTTAGTCTAGTGTCCCCCCCTTCTACCAGCTAAACGGTTGCTTCTGGAAATGTGAAAAAATTCACGGGAGTAGGAAATATGCTGAATTTAAAAGGAAAACTATCACGGCTAAGAAGACTTCGTAAGTTATTGAGTAATAGTCGATCAACTAAAAGAAATGTATTCGGCGAAGTATAAAGGAACTTTTCGTTCAAATTCCTTTGAAAGTAACTGAGATGATTGTTAATTGTTATAAATGTACATTCATTGATCATACAAAAAGTTTCAAAAACTAGCGTACTACGGAACCCTATATTGCGTGTGGCCCGACACGCACTTGGCCGGTTTTTGTTTTCAATTAAATTTCATAACATTTGTATACCATTCGATAACTTATGCAATTAAAAGGAACTTATATTATGAAACCACTTACTACGCAATCTATACATCTATACAAGGGTCACCAAATGGCGGACCGCGGTCCGCATCCGGACCGCCGACCAATTGTGTGCCTACCACCGACGACGAAGATAAACTTCCAATTTCGCTCCAAACTTCAGATCTAAGATAATTAGCAACAAAAAATTACACTTTTTCTTATTGATATAATATGTAGATAAATACTTTCATAATTTCCGTTATTAACTTTGTTTAAAAAATATAATTTTATAAAATGTGTGGACCGCGAAGGTAATTTCATTCCTTAAAAGGGACCCCGAGCGAAACTAATTGGTGACCCCTGATCTATACATATTATAATAAAATCGTAGGAAAGTCAATTCTGTACACTGAATATTTTTGAAAAATAATACTTGGGACGTGATCTACAATCGATATGGAAGCCAAAAATATAGTTTTTAGAATTTTTGTCTGTCTGTATTTATGTCCGGGATAAACTCAGAAAGTACTGGATGGATTTACTTTAAATTTTGCACAAATATTACTTAGAGGTCGGGTCAACACATAGGCTATAAATTTTAACAATATCACCTAGGGTGGGGGGAGGGGCTCAATTTTCCATATTTTTAGTTTTCTGCTCATATCGCTAAAACGGCGCGCCGTAGAGAAAAAAAAGTCCAGTACATAATGAAAGTTCATAAAATGACCTACAAATTTGTCCTTTACACTTTGTATCTATCTCCACTCCTTGCCTTGCTACGAGCTTTTATCTACTTATCTTTACCAGTTTCGAGTGTCGTTTGATTAATATGCGACGAGCTTCGGCATCGGTCATTTCGTCGTGGCATTTGTATTGCGTCTTATTTCTCCTTTTTACGAACAAACTAACACATCTTCTATCTATACATATAATAAAATCGTAGGAAAGTCAATTATGTACATTGAATATTTTTGAAAAATAATACTTGGGACGTAATCTACTATGCTAACGTGGACGAAGTCGCAGGCACCAGCTAGTATTTAATATACCTATCGAACAAAGTCTCCCGATGCATACAAACTACGAAATAGTGACGTCATACTTTCGTAGCACTTTGTATGGAGCATTTCAGGCAGGTCTATTTTATGAGATGTTTGAATTGTCATATCTTGGTGAATTTTTAAGCTATCAGAGTCATTCTTTCAGCGATGTCTCAATTTTTTAAGGGTCATTCAATTACCAATAAGAAAAAAAAAAGTCATCATGCCTATTGCATCATTGAAATGACTTTGCCATGACATCGCTCAGCGCGGCGATACTATTGGTTCTCAAAAACACATTCCTCGCAACACAGCTGCGTTCAGCTCTGGTGGAAACTGGAAACGCAGCATAAAGCTGTCTTAAGACCCGCAACGAAATTACTCAAAATAAAATAGGAGGAGCAGGAACAATCCCCATACCTAAGACATACCCATACCAGAGACAGCACAAAATTGCAGTGACCAAAGTTTAAGTCAGAACTAAGGGCAAACACCACTGGAATAATAATGTTGACTATTTAACTATCTATTATACTAAACTATAGCTAAATTAATATAGGAATTTGTTGTTTGACTGTTGCCAATTTGTGATTTGTGACTAAAAGATTTTTCTGGTTACTGGAAAAACACCTACTAATGCATTACTAATTGATTACTAATGGCAAATTATTGTGAGTTTGCGTTATTGGGTGAAAATGTTATGATGTCTATAAATTCTAATTGTATTTTAATGTAGGTAGGTACTTACTGTACCTGCTATGTTTCAGTTGTCTCGAACGACGAATGCAAATGAGTGACCACTTTTATGTGGCCTACAAATTTGTAGATGGATAGTCTTCACTCAATTCAAAGTTTAATGTTTAGTTTTGATGGTAGGTTTTGAAATAAAAACCATAATATAAAAACTTCACTTACCTTTTCATAACATTCGTTGCGACCGACGATTATAAATATATTATGTTATAATTTATAGGTAGCCCGCTACGTAGCCCATAATAAATACACATCTAGTATCAATAATTATTTTAGAAAAGCTTTCTTTGAACTTTGAAGCTTTCTATTTTCCAATAGGTACATCCTCCAAAATCTCAGTTTATATACTGTATAATATTCTAAGCTCCAAAACATCGATGATCGAATTTCGTAAGCTCCATTTTATATTTTTTAATTTTCCTCCGTCTTCTTTCTTTTTTTTTTTTTTTTTGATATGGCGACTAGCATAAAACTATTGCCAGTGTCGAGTAGGTAAAGGTAGGGAAACAGGGCTTCATAACGTTATCGAATAACAGAAAAAATATCGTTACGTACCGTTATTTTCATAATGGTAGCCAGATAACGTTATTTTTATAACGATATCTAGTAAAATAACGTTATATTTACCGTTATTATTATAACGATATTTTTTTGTTATGGCATAACAAAAAAATAACGTTATAATAATAACGGTAAATATAACGTTATTTTCTGGTATCAGGTATGCGATCGTGCACGGTGCACCAAATCTCACTCATATTTAAAATGTAATAAGCGTTCTCTGTGAAAATACAAAGAAAAAATACACCTTAAAAGCGTGATTATGTTTAGAAAATTTTCCCGCCTGTCATGACTTTCTTGACGGACTATAACGTTATCAAAGAACATATATTTACCGTTATAAATCCTATATAACGTTATAACATTTACCGTTATTAAATACATTTATAACGTTATTTCTAGTATCGGTTTAATTTTCATAACGTTATCTATGCCCTTGAAGCAATAACGTTATGAAAAAATAACGTTATTTGAAGCCCTGTAGGGAAACATATGACGCGGTAAAAGTAGGGATTACAAGGACGGAATTTGGATAGGATCAGATCAGGAAAGTTTTGGTATACTAATATATTATTTTTTTTTGATAATATACTAAAATATAAAATATCGGTAATTATATAAGTATATATTATAAACTTAAATTGTTGGTTACTATAAATTCACATAAAATACTTAAATATTTTATAGGGTCACTTAATATACACATCATATTAGTAGGAAGAGGAACATGAAGGGAGTACAAAGAGGATAAAAACGATGTATGATCAAGCAAAGGACACGAGAAAATATGTGATCTAAAGTCCCCGCGTCCTCCCCACAATCACATATATCATTATCGAAAACGCCAATTCTATTTAGATGACTAGGAATACACGTATGTCCTAATCGCATTCTTATTATAGATGAAATCACTCGTTTAGAACTATTGATTCTATTAAACCAAGACTTTGTAGGTACTAGAGGCTGCAGTTTGTACATACGGTTACCCTTTTGTTGTCCAGTAAATTCCCAATATTTATTCCATTCGCTATATAAATCGATTGCCGGTAAACTCAAAAGGTCACTGGGATAAATTTTAAATGGAAACATGTCACCACTCTGCACTGCATCTTTAGCTAATTCGTCTGCTTTTTCGTTGCCTAAGATTCCTGAGTGGCTAGGAACCCAAGAAAAAGCTACTGTGTATCCTTTCTCAATGCATTTATAAAGTTTATATCTAATATCAAAAATAATATGGTGATAGGGTTTACTACGAAACGGAAATTTTTCAATACCCTGCAATGCACTTTTTGAGTCTGAAAAGATAATAGTCTTTGTTAATTTAAACAATAATACATATTCCAAAGCTTTCAGAATGGCTAAACATTCTCCGGAATATACTGAGCTTTCTATAGGCATTTTAATTTTTTGATGTATGTTATATTGACTATGATAAACACCTACTCCTACATTTCCTGCTTCTTGCAACTTAGAAGAGTCAGTAAACATATGATGCCAATTACTGTACTGGGTATATATAAAATTATTAATGTTATCTTTAGTTAGTAAATCATATTTTACATCAGGTTCAATCAACAGACTCTCAAAATTATATGAGAACAAAGGTAGTACATCAGATTGATAAATAGGAGCAGATATAGAAAGAAGTTTACGATAACTTACTATAAGGCATGGCAAAGATCTTTTATAGAAGGGACGTGACTCTAAAACGCTATTCAGTTGAGCTAGTTTTTCTAGTAATGAATGGAATTTGTACTGTTTCAAACGAAAAACAAATCTATCACTTAAATATTGTCTCCTTAGGCTCAAAGGTGGCTCAGTGCATTCTACCTGTAAGGCATTAATGGGACTTGACTTCATAGCTCCACCTATTATTCGGAGAGCTTTAGACTGAATTTTATCTAATTTCTTCATGACACACAAATTATCACCTACTAATAAAAATATACCGTAGTCTAAGACACTTCTAATAACCGCATTATAAATAAGTTTTAAACAGAACGGGTGAGCTCCCCACCAAACTCCCGCAAGACATCGCAACATATTCAAGTTACGTTCACATTTAGAAATCACATATTCAATATGTGAGCTACCATTCAATTTGTTGTCCAGATGAACACCTAAAAATTTTGCACTTGTTTCAACTGGAATTGATTTATTATCATAAGATATGTTTACATTTGGAATAGAAACCTTTTTAGTAAATACTACTACACTACTTTTCTCCACTGTTAAATCTAGCCCATTGTCGAAAAGCCATTGTTTAAGGACAGCAAGACTTTGATTTAATAAATCACAAGCGACATTAATGTCTGTATTAATAGCATAAATTGTTAGGTCATCTGCGTATTGCAATTTTTTTACAAATTTCGCAATTGCGGGGGCCAAATCGTATGTATAAATGTCATAAAGCAATGGGCTTAAAACCGATCCTTGTGGCAATCCTTTAGATATGGCACGGAGAAAATATTCAATGTCATTAACAAATACATAAATTAATCTTTCTTTAATTAAATTAATAATGAATCTGATAAGAATGTGGGGAACCTTTAATTTGTGCATTTTTTTCTCTAAAATTGATATTATAACATTATCATAGGCTGACTTAATATCTAAAAAAGCAGCCACAACGTACTGTTTATTTATGAAAGTTAAACGAATATCTGTAGTAAATATGCTTAAATTATCCATAGTGGATTTACCTTTTCTAAAACCGAACTGACTATTTGACAATAATTTATGATGCTCAAGGAACCATTTCAATCTATTTTTTATTAAATTTTCAGCCACTTTTATTAAAACTGATGATAGCGCTATTGGTCTATAAGAAGTAATTTCGTCGGCCGGTTTATTAGGTTTCAATATTGGTATTACTTCCTGTGATTTCCATGAGTCAGGAATATTTCCAGAAATCATGACCGTGTTAATAAGATTAAGGTAGTAACCTAACGCTTTATCCCCTAAGTTCGTTAAAAAAGAATACGGAATACTGTCCATACCTGGAGTAGAATCATTTACACTTGTTAAAATACCTTTGAGCTCAACCATTGTGAAAGGAGAATCTAGTGCGGAATACGAATGTTCTCTTATGTAACAGGTTGGAGAAGAGACCGGAAAAAATTCTGCTACTGAAGATGGAGCTAACTGATCAACATAACTACATAAAAAATCTTTAGGAAGTACCATAGTATGTTCTTTAAATACAGATCTGAATCTTTTTATACTTTTCCATACTTCAGATGGACATGTGGATGGAGATAGAGATGAACAGAAATTTTTCCAACCCTGTTGTTTCTTTTGTTTTAAAAAAATCCGAGTGGATTTATTAATTTCCGTTAATTTATCAAAATTTTCATTAGACATATTATCAGCATATTCCCTCTCAATAATTTTTCTTTTTCTAACTGCTTCCGAACATTCGGAGTCCCACCATGGAGGGAATGGGACTTTTGTTCCCATTGCTTTTTTTGTGGGGAATTGCTTCTCAGCAACATCGATAATTGTCTTAGCTAACAATTCAGAAGCAGTTATTTCGTTACCTAATCTAACTTCAGGAAGATAATTGATTTGAGATTCTATTTCATTTTTGAACTTACTCCAATCAACTTTATCTAATTTATATCTATTTCTTATTCTTTTGTTATTTATGTTGTTAGTTTTATAAGCCAAAGATAAACATATAGGATAGTGATCACTGCCGTATGAAGAAGACAAAGTTTGCCATGATATATTTGGTGCTAATGAAGGAGAGCAAATGGAAATATCCACTGCACTTTTGTTTCCATTAATATTGACGACCCGTGTAGGATCACCTGTATTAAGCACACATAAATTAAATTTGTCTATGATGTCCAATAAATCCTCTCCATCCCTGTTTGACACATCGCTTCCCCAACTCTGATGATGAGCATTAAAGTCACCCATTACTAATTTTGGGCCAGAAAATAAATTAAGCAAGTTATTTAAATCTAAAAATGTAGAAGAAGAATTTTGTGCTATATACAATGAGAAAATATACATGTTAGAATTTAACAACTGTACACCGACTCTATTGAAATTTGTACTATTTAAATGTGGCAATGTCAACACTTTAAATGGTATAGTATTTTTTATTAACATGGCAGCCCCACCATACCCGTCAGGTCTGTCATCTCGTACACAATATATATATATATATATATATATATATATATATATAAAAAGGCAATAAAAACTACAGACTTCGCTATTCGACTTAAACTTTGCAAATTATAATCTAATACTTTGATTTAAATTTTGTTTAAATTACACAAGATTACAACTAAGGAGAAAGTCGGCGTGGGTCGCTGAAGCCCGGATGGACGCAAGTCACCAAGTGGTCAACACATGTCGTGCGAGACCCGCTACTTGGCGAGGCTTGGGCGCGAGGCGAAAGTACAAAATATAACTAGCTAATAATTGTTAGAATAATATTATATTTTATTTATTTACATTTAATTTTATGCTTTATGGGATCGAAGTACAAATCGGTCGAGTTAACTTCGTACATGGCGGCGATACTTATAGTATGGCCGTCAGGTACGGAGTTAACTCGACCCTAATATAAGTACATATTACAAAATATTTTATTTATTTATTTAAATAAATAATTTTATTTAATTATTTAAATAAATAAAATATTTTGATATTAAATGCGATGGTTTTCTTGGTGTTTTTTTATATTTTGCGCTTTATATTTTGGTGACAGTATCTGCTTTTTTTGCTTTAGTATTGAAAATATGGATGGTGGGGCGAGAAACTCTGGTCGAGGTCGAGCTGGTGGTGTGGGAAAGAGAAGGGGTGGAAGAGGTGCAAGGGGACAGGGTCGTGGCCGGGGTGCTAGGGGACGTACCAATCCAACTGGTGAAAAGTAATATACTTTTTTCTGTTCTAACGTGTCGTTAAATATGAGTACACTTTAAAACTTATAAATAAATTTAATAAATATGTTTTATATATTTTTAGTTTTCTTATTGGAGTCGTTGACGACGGAAGTAGTGGGTCTCTTCTAAGAGGCAACCCTTTGGAGAGACCACTTCATCAATCGGCAGCGACTTTATCAATTTTATGATGAGTCAGCTAAGTATGTTTTGTATGACTTGAGTTGAGTTACTTAAATTATATTTTATTAAAGTATTTTTAATTAATTAATTTTGTTTATTTCAGTGTACTAATAGATTTAGAGGACAATATGGCGGACGTGGAGATGGAGCCGTAAGTCTTTTTATTAGTTGAAACTATGACTTACCTTACTTACCTTGCCTACTTAGTAAATACTATCGGGTTTTTCAGGGCTAGACATGAAAATATATCATTCAGCGCTCTGCCAACACAGAATGAAATTTTGCCGCCGTCTCCTGCTGCGTAAGTTTTTTTACTAATACTAGCTGTCCCGGTGATCTTCGTTTCACTTATCCAATCCAATTGGTTCAGCCGTTTTCGAGTTTTAGCGCGACAAACATATTTTAAAATCCATTTTTATATTTATATAGATTTCGCCTTGTGTCATTAACAAAGCTTTTATTTTCAGGTTCGAGACTTATGGAGGTAGCGCTCCAGGGACTCCAAGTAGTGCCCTATCGTGAGTGAAAAATTGTTGCTATTCGTACTGGAATGTTTAATTATACTATACGCTTAGTCGATGTTTCTGTATATCTGCTCTATCAGTTGTAGATAGTACTTTAAACTCTATCTCATATATAATATATTTTTAACTAGGTATCCTGACAAACATTGTTTTGCAGTATAAAGTATTTCTGATTTTGCCCATATTATTTTATTGAAGTAACTAATCTTTTATTTTCAGGTTAGAGTCATTTGGAGGCAGCAGTCCTGGCACTTCAAAGAGTAGCCAGAGGATGCCACCTTCATCTGCCCCGTCGTAAGTGACGAGTAGACTAGACGTTCCGTGCGGCTTCCCATTTTCATTAGCCGTTAACTCGTACACAGCATACGGGGAGTCCCTGCAGCCGAATGGCGCATTTTCATTGGTCGTGGCATGCGTTTCAGAAATGTCCTGCACCCTGCATGCGGACCCTATCGACCAGTGAAATTGCGCCCTAAGCGTCATAACAAACAAACAAACTCTTCAGCTTTATAATATTAGTAATTAATGTGAATTTGTTTACTTTGCGCTAAGGAAACCAAAATTTCTCTTCTTTTAGAACGAGCACCTCCAAGCGTGTCCCGCCATCCAGCAGAAAGGCTTTGCGGCTGGACGAGATCGACTACTATGTCAATCATGGCAAGTAATTTAAATATGTAACAATGTCGTTACTTTTATATGTCAGTCACCCTTTCAGTAACATTCATGTTTTATCTTTACAGGAAGTGAAGACGACAGTGACAGTAGCAGTGACGAAAAAGGTGGTCTATTTGCCACTTTTGTACCCAGATCACAACGCATTTTTTTTGATCTGGGTGATGACATAGACTCACCAGACTTTCCTGCTGCTCCGTCACCTTCGCAAGAGCCCCATGCTTCGGGCGAAGCCCCGTCGGTTGTGAACGTCGATCAGGCCTCTCCTGTTGTTGCGTCACCTTCCCAAGAGCCCCAGGCCTCGGGCGAAGTCTCATCGATTGTGGCTTCGCCGGAGGACTGGAGGCCTAAGGGACTTTTTGATTTTACATGGGAGCGCTTCCCTTCTAATCCGGTGCCTCCGAATGAAAGAAGGGAAGCGTTTCGATCAGAAAACGTGGGACCCGCAGGTATTTTTCCGAGTCCATATGAGGCTTTTGTCGCCATATGGACTCCCGATTTTGTAGAAAAAATAGCAGCCGAGACCAATCGATATGCTCAGCAATTGACTGACAGGAAAATACGTGAAGGCGGTCTCGGACCAAACAGCCGCATCACTAACTGGAAAGACGTGACCGCAGATACTATTTATGTGTATTTTGCCTTAATTACAGCGACTGGCATCACAATAAAAACTGACATAAAAGAATACTGGGCAAAGGATGAAATAATGTGGAGTCCCTTTTTCGCACGATACATGAGCTATAATAATTTTTTGTTAATAAATATGTGTCTACATTTTGTGGACAATAGTAATATAAATATCCAGACCCTAACCCGCCCGCAAGCTAAGTTGTACAAAATTCAGCCCGTAGTGCAGCACCTGAACAGCCGCTTTCAGGAGCTGTACAACTTAAATAAAAATATTGCGTTGGACGAATCACTCACCGAATGGAAAGGCTGGCTTTCCAACAAACAGTACATAAAAAATAAATCGGCGGGCATAGGCGTCAAAACCTACGAGGTGTGTGACTCGTCCACCGGATACCTCTGGCGGTTCAAGGTGCATGTTGGTAGAGAGGAAGGCGCAGTGACTCAAGATTTGGGTCACATCTCAAATCTTGTTCTCGAACTCCTCGAGGGGCTCGAGAATAAAGGTCACTGTGTCTGGATGGACAATTTTTACAACAGTCCAGCCCTCGCACGTGTTTTAAAATCAAAGGGGTTTGATTGTGTTGGCACACTTAGGACAAATCGCCAAGGTGTGCCAGCAGAAATCAAACAGTTAAAAAAAACAGATATGACGGTGGGCCAGATTTCAGGCTGCACTAGTGGGGACGTCGACATCGTGGTATGGCGAGATGCCAATCGCGTGGCGATGATATCGACATACCACGGTGCCGCCGTCCACACTGCAGAAATGAAAACAAAGCCCATCGTCGTATATGATTACAACGTATGTATGGGTGGCGTTGATAGAAAGGACCAGATGCTGAGTACGTATCCGTTAGAACGGAAACGTACTCGCATCTGGTACAAAAAATTTTTTAAGCGTCTTTTAAATGTTAGCATTTTAAATGCATTATTTTACACCGCGACAGCGGCACAGGGCACATTCGACAACACCGGGCGTTCAGAAAAGAGTTAGTGTTGCAGTTGCTGCAGAAACACCACCGCCAGGACGCATCCATTGACATTGTGCCCCGTACGTTGCGGAAGCGCGGGCCACTATTGTCTCAGGAAGTACTCAGTCACTTTCTGAAACAATATGGGCTCGTACCGAATACAACACGGAACGAACAGATTCGGCACTCATGCGTCCTGTGCCACAAGCGGCAATCTACTTACTGCCCGGCTTGCAATGTGCCCCTGTGCATTGATTGCAGTGTTGTCTATCACAGTTAAATCTATACATATATTTAAGATTTTTATTATATAATATCTATGGACGCTTCACACCACGTCAGTCTGGTCCCGTGCCCAGCATGCTTATATATTTAAGATTTTTATTATATAATATCTATGGACGCCTCACACCCCGTCAGTCTGGTCCCGTGCTCAGCATTCTTATATATTTAAGATTTTTATTATATAATATTTATTGACGCTTCACACCCCGTCAGTCTGGTCCCGTGCCCAGCATTCTTATATATTTAGATTTTTATTATATAATATCTATGGACGCT
Organism: Lysandra bellargus; assembly: GCA_905333045.1. Lineage (NCBI taxonomy): Eukaryota > Metazoa > Arthropoda > Insecta > Lepidoptera > Lycaenidae > Lysandra > Lysandra bellargus. The sequence continues at coordinate 9,900,392 of HG995326.1, forward strand.
TCACACCACGTCAGTCTGGTCCCGTGCTTATTTCATCCTTTGCCCAGTATTCTTATATATTTAAGATTTTTATTATATAATATCTATGGACGCCTCACACCCCGTCAGTCTGGTCTCGTGCTCAGCATTCTTATATATTTAAGATTTTTATTATATAATATCTATGGACGCCTCACATCCTGTCAGTCTGGTCTCGTGCTCAGCATTCTTATATATTTAAGATTTTTATTATATAATATCTATGGACGCCTCACACCCTGTCGGTTTGGTCTCGTGCTCAGTATTCTTATATATTTAAGATTTTTATTATATAATATCTATGGACGCTTCACACCACGTCAGTCTGGTCCCGTGCTAAGTACCTAAGGACTTGTGTTACATATATACACCTTTGAAATTTGGCACATTTGTTCAGACACTGATGAACAAAAAAAGAATTACTCAAATCGGTCTTGTAGTTCCGGAGATATGCGAACACAATCATAAAAACATACATACATACATACATACACTTTTGAAATTTGGCACATTTGTTCAGACACTGATGTGGACTAACATATCCAAAAATCGGGCAGTTCTGAAAATATTACATACATACGCGTCGAATTGATAACCTCCTTTTTTTGAAGTCGGTTAATAACCTCCTTTTTTGAAGTCGGTTAAAAACGGTACAGTTATAAGCATTTCACCTTAGAATTCCATACTTAGTATTAATAATGTAAAAAAAGTCTTAAGTAATAGTCACGCGAATGGCGTATCCATACTATGACATTGTCATGGATTTTGGTTAGTATGGAAAAGTTGGACGTTTTTAACCAAAGATTATACATTGAAAGCAGTCGATTTATTAAAGTGTTTTTATAATGTTAGAAAGAGTATTTATTATTGTTTTAGGAACAGTAAAAATATTTAAAAACAAATGAGTAGTTTTATAGCTATAGTCATTTTACCAGGACACTATTGTGTTCACTCGAATATTAGCCCTTTTTGCTGAGGAATGTAAACTCATAAAATCCATTCTAAACAAATTTAAGTGGCATGGTATCGATTGCCAACATCTTGAACTGTAAGAAAACATAAAAATGTTAACAAAATTTGTCACAGCTGTAGCTTTACCAGCAAGATAAAAAAAGGTCATTATTAACCTTTTGTTTCGGTCACTTTCTAACATACCTGTTTGTAAGTTGTTCATAATGCTCATAATTTGTATAAATGTGGGCTATTTTGTGACTCAATCATAAGACCATGTATCTAACTTTATAAATAACACAAATTTTAGTACTTAAGTATGTAAATGTGATTTATAATAAGGTTTTTAATAAAACAACTGGTAAATTATACATTTTTTTTGCGTTTTATTCAAGTTTTCTTGCGTTGATTTTCTTTTTTTTTTAATTCAGCATCATAGTCCGATAGGAAATTTAATCTAGTTTCTTAAAATATATAATATGTCTAAGTTTTAATAATAAAATTGCGTGATATCCTTCAAAAACAAAACCAAGTCGCGCCGACTGCGAATCGCGCAAAATACCTCGACGCTCAACGGAGTTGGGCCGTTTCGGGCATCGACGCGCGAGTGGATAACCTGGAATACGAAACGAAAAATATGGTCGTAACCAAGTTTCAGAAAGGGCAATAACTATAGGGTTGTATTTATTTACTAAGTAAATCAAATCAGTTTTTTAGTAAGTATACTTCTACAATTCCATTGTATTATGTTGGAATCCATTGTTGATGATATCAACAGAGTTAATCAATTTATTTATAGAAGCAACGTTGGACGGTTTTAAGGTATTATTTTGTTGTAAAGCACTAACTAGAGCAGATAAAACATTTAAAATAGTGTTTGCATCTGTCTTATTGTTTGCTAATTCTTTTCTATTTTCAGAGTCAACATAATATGCACAACCATTATCAGAAGCTGGAATTTGATACTCTTTTAAAATGTTTTTATGGAAATTTTTATCATATCCCTTACCAGGATTATGTGGGGAGCGTGACTTTGAATAAAAGCTTTTTTTATATGACCGTGCATTATTATTCTGAGTTGTCATAATATAATCAGAACTCTGTGCATCAGATGTTAAAACCTTTCCATAAGACCTTCTTCCGACCAGAATTGGAGGCTGCAACTTACTAGCCTCACCATAAGATATATTTTTTTCAGCCATGTAATTTTTGATTGATTTTTGTCTTGAAAACTCTGGACAAATTTTGTTTGTAGCGTAATGTTCACCTAAACAATTTATACAATGCTCTGCATCACTCGTGCATGACTCGGCTGTATGTTCCTGCCCACACTTGAAACATCGTGGTCCATATCTGTTGTGATGGTTATATTCATGCCTACATCAGGACCGGGCCCCGGGACCGGCCCCGACGTAGGGTCGGGCGGCTCATTCATTGAACCACCCAAAATAGTTAAATATTTACAACTAGCTAATATATATACAAGAAAAAAACTTACCAATATATACAGCTAACTACACTATATTTATTTATACAAGTAATAAATATACTTAATTATTTACAACTTTAACCCTCCTTATCCTATTTATAATAATTTTGCAAAAAAATTTCCGAGAAAACACTCCCGCCTACTCCAAAGTTTCCCGCGCTTTTCTCCGTCTTCTTTCTTTTTTTTTTTTTTTTGATATGGCGACTAGCATAAAACTATTGCCAGTGTCGAGTAGGTAAAGGTAGGGAAACATATGACGCGGTAAAAGTAGGGATTACAAGGACGGAATTTGGATAGGATCAGATCAGGAAAGTTTTGGTATACTAATATATATATATTTTTTGATAATATACTAAAATATAAAATATCGGTAATTATATAGGTATATATTATAAACTTAAATTGTTGGTTACTATAAATTCACATAAAATACTTAAATATTTTATAGGGTCACTTAATATACACATCATATTAGTAGGAAGAGGAACATGAAGGGAGTACAAAGAGGATAAAAACGATGTATGATCAAGCAAAGGACACGAGAAAAATATGTGATCTAAAGTCCCCGTGTCCTCCCCACAATCACATATATCATTATCGAAAACGCCAATTCTATTTAGATGACTAGGAATACACGTATGTCCTAATCGCATTCTTATTATAGATGAAATCACTCGTTTAGAACTATTGATTCTATTAAACCAAGACTTTTTAGGTACTAGAGGCTGCAGTTTGTACATACGGTTACCCTTTTGTTGTCCAGTAAATTCCCAATATTTATTCCATTCACTATATTAATCGATTGCCGGTAAACTCAAAAGGTCACTGGGATAAATTTTAAATGGAAACATGTCACCACTCTGCACTGCATCTTTAGCTAATTCGTCTGCTTTTTCGTTGCCTAAGATTCCTGAGTGGCTAGGAACCCAAGAAAAAGCTACTGTGTATCCTTTCTCAATGCATTTATAAAGTTTATATCTAATATCAAAAATAATATGGTGATAGGGTTTACTACGAAACGGAAATTTTTCAATACCCTGCAATGCACTTTTTGAGTCTGAAAGGATAATAGTCTTTGTTAATTTAAACAATAATACATATTCCAAAGGTGTGCGTCCCCCCAGAAAGCCCAATCGAGCTAGGTGTATTTTCAATATATCAGAATTTAGAGCAAAAATAGAGCACCTCTACAGTCAAGTAAAAAAATTGGAGCATTAATACGAACGACGCTGCGAGCTAAAAACCGTGGGCTTGCTGACGTCCTGTCCCGTCAGCACGCCCAAGCTAGATCTCGGGAACCGTTGAGAGTACTATCGTGTATTGTGGTTCAAATTTTCGAGCAAAATTAGAGCACTCTGCTCCCGTGAAATCAACTTCGAAACTAGAATGTGAAAGGAGTTAGACGTGATTAACCGGTGGGCTTGCTGGCGTCCTGTCCCGTCAGCAAGCCCACGCAGATCTCTGAAACGGTAATGATTTGGATTATGATTAAAAACTCTACAATAGAGCCCTATTTAGAGCACTCTGCTCCAAAAAAAATATTAATGTAGCTTCAATAGTTATCGAGTTACAGGCCTTTGAAAACGGGCTTGCTGACGTCGCGTCCCGTCAGCAAGCCCATTTGGAGCGTGAAAACTACTGAACGGAGAGTCGTCAAAAATATCTCAAATCGTAGCTTAGAATGAGAGAACTATGCTCCAAATAGATCAAAATCCTAGGTTTTACGGTTTTCGCGCTATCAGCGAAAAACACTTCAGCCGCCAAAATTTGTCGATTTTCACAATCGCGCGACGTTGCCGTTCCGCGCAACAAGCAAATGAACGCTTCATTTGCCGTTGGTGTACACGAGAATGAACCTTCAGATGGTTTATTTAAGAGTCTCTTTACTTGCAATCCTAAGATGGCTCGTAGTTTATGTCTGATATAATAGACCAGCAGCTATCGTTGCTAATTCGACATTTGTAATCTTCTTGTAAGTTCATGTAAAAGTAAGCTTGTTTGCCTACTCCCTATATTGAAATGTTACCTAATAATATTTCATTTGATGTGATGTGAGTCAGCACAGCATGATTAAGGGCCTACATGAGCCATAATGGCGCCGCCATTCGTTAAAAATAATTACTCACGTAAGTAGTATGTACCTACTTTTAAACGAAAACTCAGTTTTCAAGTTAGGCATTTATTTAGAAACAATCAATCGGCAAAATATAGAAAGATGTGTAATATCTATTATTTTTAACTGAGAAATTATTTTTTAACTGATGGCGGCGCCACTTAGGCTTGTGAAGTTGTGATCTTAATAGAAGTGTTGAAATAAAACAAGAAACATACAAATGTGTAAATGTTATAATTGTTACAAATCAGTCTTGATTATAAATTAGAATAGGTAAGGTGCCTGAAGGTACCTTTCGCACCTTTGCTTCTTATAAAACAGTCTTAATCATCATTTGGTTTCTTATGTTACTTTACTACGATTATGATTAAATAAATATAGCGTTTCATTTATTGTAGTGTTCCTATTACGTTTTTTCCAAACATGTTGAAATAAAATTTAAAATAAACTAACAGACAATATAAGTAAACATCGTAACAATAGGTAGGTATAGTGCTTAAGCAAAGTTATACAACAATTTTTATCACATTTTTAGTCATAAAATGGCACTAAAATTATGTAAAGTTTCATGTGCACAATCACCTCTTTATTTGTGTCCATTTCGCTATAATCCTCAATTTTGAAACCTTCATGAAAATCAATTTTGAGTAGGTATGCCAAAAAATATTCATGAAATAGTCGTGACTACATGCCGAATCTCGAAAATAGTCCTTCAACGATTCCAGAGTTATGGGTACCTTGGTGAGGATTATAGCGACATGCTTTTTCGGTATAATCCTCACCTGTTTTCTACGAAACGTTTACGGATTTCAGTATAAACTTGGTATCAAAAAATAGTCCGGAAATAGTCGTCCCAAACGATATAAATTTCGACCTGGTTTACTCTAAGTATGTTAAAAACCCATATAACCCATGTAAACTATACATATAAAAAATCCTCAACACACCTTTATAACTCTGGAATCGTTGAAGGACTATTTTCGAGATTCGGCATGTAGTCACGACTATTTCATGAATATTTTTTGGCATACCTACTCAAAATTGATTTTCATGAACTTTACATAATTTTAGTGCCATTTTATGATTAAAAATGTGACAAAAATTGTTGTATAACTTTGCTTAAGCACTATACCTACCTATTGTTACGATGTTTACTTATATTGTCTGTTAGTTTATTTTAAATTTTATTTCAACATGTTTAAAAAAAACCTAATAGGAACACTACAATAAATGAAACGCTATATTTATTTAATCATAATCGTAGTAAAGTAACATAAGAAACCAAATGATGATTAAGACTGTTTTATAAGAAGCAAAGGTGCGAAAGGTACCTTCAGGCACCTTACCTATTCTAATTTATAAACAAGACTGATTTGTAACAATTATAACATTTACACATTTGTATGTTTCTTGTTTTATTTCAACACTTCTATTAAGATCACAACTTCACAAGCCTAAGTGGCGCCGCCATCAGTTAAAAAATAATTTCTCAGTTAAAAATAATAGATATTACACAGCTTTCTATATTTTGCCGATTGATTGTTTCTAAATAAATGCCTAACTTGAAAACTGAGTTTTCGTTTAAAAGTAGGTACATACTACTTACGTGAGTAATTATTTTTAACGAATGGCGGCGCCATTATGGCTCATGTAGGCCCTTAATCATGCTGTGCTGACTCACATCACATCAAATGAAATATTATTAGGTAACATTTCAATATAGGGAGTAGGCAAACAAGCTTACTTTTACATGAACTTACAAGAAGATTACAAATGTCGAATTAGCAACGATAGCTGCTGGTCTATTATATCAGACATAAACTACGAGCCATCTTAGGATTGCAAGTAAAGAGACTCTTAAATAAACCATCTGAAGGTTCATTCTCGTGTACACCAACGGCAAATGAAGCGTTCATTTGCTTGTTGCGCGGAACGGCAACGTCGCGCGATTGTGAAAATCGACAAATTTTGGCGGCTGAAGTGTTTTTCGCTGATAGCGCGAAAACCGTAGAACCTAGGATTTTGATCTATTTGGAGCATAGTTCTCTCATTCTAAGCTACGATTTGAGATATTTTTGACGACTCTCCGTTCAGTAGTTTTCACGCTCCAAATGGGCTTGCTGACGGGACGCGACGTCAGCAAGCCCGTTTTCAAAGGCCTGTAACTCGATAACTATTGAAGCTACATTAATATTTTTTTTGGAGCAGAGTGCTCTAAATAGGGCTCTATTGTAGAGTTTTTAATCATAATCCAAATCATTACCGTTTCAGAGATCTGCGTGGGCTTGCTGACGGGACAGGACGCCAGCAAGCCCACCGGTTAATCACGTCTAACTCCTTTCACATTCTAGTTTCGAAGTTGATTTCACGGGAGCAGAGTGCTCCAATTTTGCTCGAAAATTTGAACCACAATACACGATAGTACTCTCAACGGTTCCCGAGATCTAGCTTGGGCGTGCTGACGGGACAGGACGTCAGCAAGCCCACGGTTTTTAGCTCGCAGCGTCGTTCGTATTAATGCTCCAATTTTTTTACTTGACTGTAGAGGTGCTCTATTTTTGCTCTAAATTCTGATATATTGAAAATACACCTAGCTCGATTGGGCTTTCTGGGGGGACGCACACATTCCAAAGCTTTCAGAATGGCTAAACATTCTCCGGAATATACTGAGCTTTCTATAGGCATTTTAATTTTTTGATGTATGTTATATTGACTATGATAAACACCTACTCCTACATTTCCTGTTTCTTGCAACTTAGAAGAGTCAGTAAACATATGATGCCAATTACTGTACTGGGTATATATAAAATTATTAATGTTATCTTTAGTTAGTAAATCATATTTTACATCAGGTTCAATCAACAGACTCTCAAAATTATATGAGAACAAAGGTAGTACATCAGATTGATAAATAGGAGCAGATATAGAAAGAAGTTTATGATAACTTACTATAAGGCATGGCAAAGATCTTTTATAGAAGGGACGTGACTCTAAAACGCTATTCAGTTGAGCTAGTTTTTCTAGTAATGAATGCAATTTGTACTGTTTCAAACGAAAAACAAATCTATCACTTAAATATTGTCTCCTTAGGCTCAAAGGTGGCTCAGTGCATTCTACCTGTAAGGCATTAATGGGACTTGACTTCATAGCTCCACCTATTATTCGGAGAGCTTTAGACTGAATTTTATCTAATTTCTTCATGACACACAAATTATCACCTACTAATAAAAATATACCGTAGTCTAAGACACTTCTAATAACCGCATTATAAATAAGTTTTAAACAGAACGGGTGAGCTCCCCACCAAACTCCCGCAAGACATCGCAACATATTCAAGTTACGTTCACATTTAGAAATCACATATTCAATATGTGAGCTACCATTCAATTTGTTGTCCAGATGAACACCTAAAAATTTTGCACTTGTTTTAACTGGAATTGATTTATTATCATAAGATATGTTTACATTTGGAATAGAAACCTTTTTAGTAAATACTACTACACTACTTTTCTCCACTGTTAAATCTAGCCCATTGTCGAAAAGCCATTGTTTAAGGACAGCAAGACTTTGATTTAATAAATTACAAGCGACATTAATGTCTGTATTAATAGCATAAATTGTTAGGTCATCTGCGTATTGCAATTTTTTTACAAATTTCGCAATTACGGGGGCCAAATCGTATGTATAAATGTCATAAAGCAATGGGCTTAAAACTGACCCTTGTGGCAATCCTTTAGATATGGCACGGAGAAAATATTCAATGTCATTAACAAATACATAAATTAATCTTTCTTTAATTAAATTAATAATGAACCTGATAAGAATGTGGGGAACATTTAATTTGTGCATTTTTTTATCTAAAATTGATATTATAACATTATCATAGGCGGACTTAATATCTAAAAAAGCAGCCACAACGTACTGTTTATTTATGAAAGCTAAACGAATATCTGTAGTAAATATGCTTAAATTATCCATAGTGGATTTACCTTTTCTAAAACCAAACTGACTATTTGACAATAATTTATGATGCTCAAGGAACCATTCCAATCTATTTTTTATTAAATTTTCAGCCACTTTTATTAAAACTGATGATAGCGCTATTGGTCTATAAGAAGTAATTTCGTCGGCCGGTTTATTAGGTTTCAATATTGGTATTATTTCCTGTGATTTCCATGAGTCAGGAATGTTTCCAGAAATCATGACCGTGTTAATAAGATTAAGGTAGTAACTTAACGCTTTATCCCCTAAGTTCGTTAAAAAAGAATACGGAATACTGTCCATACCTGGAGTAGAATCATTTACACTTGTTAAAATACCTTTGAGCTCCACCATTGTGAAAGGAGAATCTAGTGCGGAATACGAATGTTCTCTTATGTAACAGGTTGGAGAAGAGATCGGAAAAAATTCTGCTACTGAAGATGGAGCTAACTGATCAACATAACTACATAAAAAATCTTTAGGAAGTACCATAGTCTGTTCTTTAAATACAGATCTGAATCTTTTTATACTTTTCCATACTTCAGATGGACATGTGGATGGAGATAGAGATGAACAGAAATTTTTCCAACCCTGTTGTTTCTTTTGTTTTAAAAAAATCCGAGTGGATTTATTAATTTCCGTTAATTTATCAAAATTTTCATTAGACATATTATCAGCATATTCCCTCTCAATAATTTTTCTTTTTTTAACTGCTTCCGAACATTCGGAGTCCCACCATGGAGGGAATGGGACTTTTGTTCCCATTGCTTTTTTTGTGGGGAATTGCTTCTCAGCAACATCGATAATTGTCTTAGCTAACAATTCAGAAGCAGTTATTTCGTTACCTAATCTAACTTCAGGAAGATAATTGATTTGAGATTCTATTTCATTTTTGAACTTACTCCAATCAACTTTATCTAATTTATATCTATTTCTTATTCTTTTGTTATTTATGTTGTTAGTTTTATAAGCCAAAGATAAACATATAGGATAGTGATCACTGCCGTATGAAGAAGACAAAGTTTGCCATGATATATTTGGTGCTAATGAAGGAGAGCAAATGGAAATATCCACTGCACTTTTGTTTCCATTAATATTTACGACCCGTGTAGGATCACCTGTATTAGGCACACATAAATTAAATTTGTCTATGATGTCCAATAAATCCTCTCCATCCCTGTTTGACACATCGCTTCCCCAACTCTGATGATGAGCATTAAAGTCACCCATTACTAATTTTGGGCCAGAAAATGAATTAAGCAAGTTATTTAAATCTAAAAATGTAGAAGAAGAATTTTGTGCTATATACAATGAGAAAATATACATGTTAGGATTTAACAACTGTACACCGACTCTATTGAAATTTGTACTATTTAAATGTGGCAATGTCAACACTTTAAATGGTATAGTATTTTTTATTAACATGGCAGCCCCACCATACCCGTCAGGTCTGTCATCTCGTACACAATAATAACCAAGTCGCGCCGACTGCGAATCGCGCAAAATACCTCGACGCTCAACGGAGTTGGGCCGTTTCGGGCATCGACGCGCGAGTGGATAACCTGGAATACGAAACGAAAAATATGGTCGTAACCAAGTTTCAGAAAGGGCAATAACTATAGGGTTGTATTTATTCACTAAGTAAATCAAATCAGTTTTTTTAGTAAGTATACTTCTACAATTCCATTGTATTATGTTGGAATCCATTGTTGATGATATCAACAGAGTTAATCAATTTATTTATAGAAGCAACGTTGGACGGTTTTAAGGTATTATTTTGTTGTAAAGCACTAACTAGAGCAGATAAAACATTTAAAATAGTGTTTGCATCTGTCTTATTGTTTGCTAATTCTTTTCTATTTTCAGAGTCAACATAATATGCACAACCATTATCAGAAGCTGGAATTTGATACTCTTTTAAAATGTTATTATGGAAATTTTTATCATATCCCTTACCAGGATTATGTGGGGAGCGTGGCTTTGAATAAAAGCTTTTTTTATATGACCGTGCATTATTATTCTGAGTTGTCATAATATAATCAGAACTCTGTGCATCAGATGTTAAAACCTTTCCATAAGACCTTCTTCCGACCAGAATTGGAGGCTGCAACTTACTAGCCTCACCATAAGATATGTTTTTTTCAGCCATGTAATTTTTGATTGATTTTTGTCTTGAAAACTCTGGACAAATTTTGTTTGTAGCGTAATGTTCACCTAAATAATTTATACAATGCTCTGCATCACTCGTGCATGACTCGGCTGTATGTTCCTGCCCACACTTGAAACATCGTGGTGTTGATCTACAAATTGTTTTTGTGTGGCCATATCTACAACAATTGTAGCACTGAATTGTCGGATATATGTACAAATCTACAGGTAAAGAATTATAGCAAATGTAAACTTTAGGAGGCAAGATTTGCCCATCAAAAGTTACAACTACAGAACGAGAAGGTTTCCATTCGACAATGTTATCTATTTTTACCTTATAATTAATCCTCCTTATTTTTAATACTTTACCAAAACCTACTGGTGTTTCTAAGTTTTCTAAAATTTCAGTATCAGACCATTCTGTAGGGATATTTTTAACCACACCCATTCGGGTTACATTAAAGTTAGGAATAAATGCCTTTAACATAAAAGATTCTAGATTTCTATTATTAACAAAATTATTGGCATCTATGTGTGACTTAAAAGCTACTGTACATCGGTTCCTACCTATTTTCTTAATGCTACCTGGTACTATATTATTTACATTATTAGTTTTGAAGAATTTGCCTAAGATAAGAGGATGCAGAGTGGTACCATCCTGTAAAGATGATGTTATCCTTTGAACGTGAACTACATAAGGGTAACTGTCGGTAGTAGTATACATTCGAGGTTTAATATTCGGTGAATCAGTAGTTTCTGATGATTTAGGTGGCTTATTCGATACTATAATATTATTATTATCTGTTAGAAACTCTGGGTTGTACGTTGTTTTCGGCCGTTTGCGGCTCCCACTCATCTCATGTTCGTAGTCCATATCTGTTGTGATGGTTATATTCATGCCTACATCAGGACCGGGCCCCGGGCCCGGCCCCGACGTAGGGTCGGGCGGCTCATTCATTGAACCACCCAAAATATTTTAATATTTACAACTAGCTAATATATATACAAGAAAAAAAAAACTTACCAATATATACAGCTAACTACACTATATTTATTTATACAAGTAATAAATAATAAATATACTTAATTATTTACAACTTTAACCCTCCTTATCCTATTTATAATAATTTTGCAAAAAAAATTCCGAGAAAACACTCCCGCCTACTCCGAAGTTTCCCGCGCTTTTTTCCCGTCTTCTTTCATTGAGAAATTTGTCATACTTGAATGTTTTGACTTTTGCTGTATAGACTATAGGGACCGTGCAGAGCGATGACACTGCCACTAGTAACGAATAGCCGAAACTTAGACTTGGTCACTGTCGATTTAATGCTCATCTTCACAGATTGAATACGTTGTCTTCACCCGTCTGTAATTACTGTAATCATTCTGAACAAACCTTGGATCACATTTTCTTTACTTGTAACAGTTTTACTCTTCAAAGATTTATTTTTATAAATCACTTGATGGATATCTTTAAAACTGCTGAAGCCATCCCGCACTCCCTTCAGCAGCTTCTGAAAACACCCGATTGTTATAAGCCAATATTATATGAGTACGTCCTTTCTACCATTGGAGATATATAAATAAATACTCACAGTCATTACCTATATACCTTGAGATTGTATATAGTTACACAGTTCTCTGTAACGGTTATGTGTTGTAAATTTCCTAATTATATATGAGTACTTTGTGGTTGTAAATAATTCTCTTTTATATCTGCTTTTCAAATAGTTAATAGAATCAGGCGTTACTTTGCGGAAATCCATAGCTTAAAATTTAGTTTGTTATTATTTTTAGCAATATTCCGCGGAAAAAAAAACTTCCACCTTTAAGTAAATGAGTGAGTGCACGCATAGGCATGCGTACAGCACCTCCCTCCTCCCACACTGCCTATGCGTACACTCGCATGCAAGAACTTGCAAACACCACCACCACACAAGCAATAATGTTGGCAAATCCGTGCAAGGCCCCTCACCACCATGCAGGTTGAAAACCTCGACGCGCGTTTCGCTCCAACACCGGAGCATCCTCAGGATGTGGACTCTACGAACAACGTCCGTCAAGTGCAAAACACCGCCTTTTTATATCCTATCGAGCCCCGCTACTATCCCCACTACCCCCACTACCCTCACCAGTACCCCCGAACATATTAATAAGCGGTGACGTAGTCAAGCAAGTTTGGTCATTCAACAATGCAAATCTGTTATGTTTCTTTTCTTTTATGATCTCTAATTGTTCCAGCACGCTCAGCCGAAAGCCTTTATCGCATTTATGTAAAACTTTATAGGAATGGCCATCGGGCACGGTATGATTACTATCTAAAAGATGTTTAGCAAAATGTGACTTATCAGGATGACCATTCCTATAAGCCGCGATATGTTCTTTATACCGAGTCTCAAAGCTGCGTCCAGTTTGACCCACATATACACTATCGTATTCAGGACAATCGATCTTATAGACACCGGACTGATATTTTTCATCAATCCGGTCTTTATTATGACACAAATGATGTTTTAAAGTATCATTTGTCCTGAATGCGACATGCATATCGTTGTTTCTCATTATTTTGGATAAGCGTGCAGATACCTCTCCCATGTAGGTCAAACTTGACTTATATCTAACTATCTCCTTATCAATAGGACCTGCGTACAAAAACTTAACCAGTTCTTTCTTGTTTTTGTTTTTCAAAATATTATTAATAATTTTTGGACTATATCCGTTGGATGTCGCAATTTGGAAAATGATATTAAGCTCATTTTGATAATTATCTTTATTAAGAGGGATCGATAATAAACTATGAATGTAACTATGAAAGGCCGCGAGTTTGTGTTGCCAAGGATGACATGACGAAGCATGAATGTATTAGTATATGTCAGCTTGCGAAAGATTCCAAAACTGTGTTTATTGTTAACTCTAGAGATAGATAAATCGAGAAAATATATTTGTTAATGTTAAAGAAAATAAGAAAATATGTTTATTATTAACTCTAGAGATAGATAAATCGAGAAAATACATACCTGCCACTATAATTGAATTGCTCGTGAACATCTTTAACGCCCTTTTACTAGGATGTTCATTCCCAGATATTTGGAAAGTAGCTATAATAATAGGTATCCACAAACCGGGTAAACTCCGGACGGAACCAAGTAGTTACAGACCAATTAGCTTAATTAGTTGCCTCGGTAAAATTTACGAAAGAGTTATACTAAGACGCCTAAAAGACGTCATAGTTGATAAAAAACTCTTACCTGACGAACAATTCGCATTCCGCGAATTCCACAGCTGTCCCGCTCAGGTACACCGCCTAACGGAGTACATATTAGAACAAAAGAACAATAGGAGACTGACTTGCGCTGTTTTCTTTGATGTCGCAAAAGCATTCGACAAAATTTGGCACAATGGGCTAATTTATAAACTTTTTAAACTCGGCATTCCCGATAGTCTTGTTATAATAATAAGTAACTACCTCAAAAACCGTAAATTTCGTTTTAGAGTCGAAGGCATTCTGTCTTCACTTAGAGATCTAGAGTCTGGAGTACCGCAGGGCTCGGTTCTCTCCCCGACCCTCTACAATCTCTACACGTCCGATTTACCCACTCACCCTCGAGTACAAAAAGCGCTATTCGCAGACGACACGGCCCTTTTCTTTGCTCATCGCCAAATAGCTTTCGCGTCCAAAAAACTCCAAGAAGCAGTTACCGAACTCGGTAAATGGTTCGCAAAATGGAGAATCGAACTAAACCCCGACAAAAGTCACGCTATATTATTTAACGGACTAAAACGTAAGAAAATGCAACCTATTAGTCTGCACGGAAAATTAATTTCCGAAGTCACGGCTGTCAAATACTTAAGAGTAGTACTAAACAAGTCGATGTCATTCACGAACCATATATCGAATACCGTACGTAAAGCGAAATTTGTATTATACAAATTATATCCTTTACTCAACGCGAGTAGCAAGATGTCCTTAAGACATAAGCTCACCTTATACAAAACATGTATAAGAACGATACTCACTTATGCGTGCGTCTCTTTCGCACACATAAGTGACAATCAGATGAACCAATTGCAACGAGTTCAAAACCGTTTTTTGCGCATGGCAACAGGTGCCCCCCGTTACATGCGAAACATCGACTTGCATAGAGACTGCGAGCTTATCACTATCAAAGCCTATATCAAAGAACTCTCAGAGAGATTCTTTGAGAAAGGCAAAGTACATCCCAATCCGCTCATTCGTAAGGCTGTGGACTATGAACATGACGCACGGACATTCCGATACCCCTTCAGGCGGCCTAAGCATATCTTAGCCGACCCTGTAGACCCCATCACAGAATACGTAACGTACAGTTACGTAAACACAAATCACACTCACCCGCGTGGTTAGTACTGCACCGGGGACGACGCCGGCGCCTTCCCCGAGGACTTAACACGACCCGAACGACAAACAGACAGACCGACCGAAATCCGGTGCCGAGCTCGATCCCGGGTTCGAGTTCGCATGCGGATAGCATAGGAACACACCTAAATCATGACCGCGACCGCGACATTGTCGTAGAGAGCTCTACCAATTACTTTGACATTAGAACATACACGCGTATGTCACCCCAACCGGACTCGGAAGGGGAGAGGGACGGCCCTCTTTTATGCAATAACATTAATAACTTGAGCTCATCTACCGCGATAACTCGTACGCAGCTAGTTTGTGCTATCGCGCGCGAGCAGCCTCACTCGTCAGAGAGTGAGTAAGGGGTCGGACGCCTTAAGAGCAGGGGGGATCCGTGTCCCCACGTCAGATGAAAATAGCTTATTTTCGTAGCTCTCCCCAATATTGCCCGATTAGAATGTCACACGTGTGACTTTAGGGGAGGGGGCCAGGCCTCCTCATTGTTTATCTCCAAACCAACTAGCAACAGACTAGTTATAGCCACGATTAAACTACCATGGTCTTAACCAGACCAGTAGCTTAGACCCTTTCGAAAAAAAAAAAAAAAAAAAAAAAAAAAAAAAGAGAAAAAAAAACAGCATATAAAAAGCTGTGAGAGCCCGCGCGCACGAGCAACTTAGTTGCACGGCGATTTATTTGTCTCCTTCGAAAAAATTGCCGCCATGTCGCAGGGGTGCGCGCATGAGAGCGACAGCAACGCAACTTTTTTCCGATTTTTCTAGACAGTCATCAACATGGATTTGTTTGAGACGGCTGTGGTTGTTGCACTCGCAATAAAAAACCGAAGAAAGCGTCGCAAAATAGAATATTGGGTGCATCCATTATGGAGCGATCGCCTGACTCTTGGGCAATTTCATACTGTGTTTATGAAATTGAGAGCATACCTACCCAGAAAAAAATTACATTTTCTTTAGAATGAGTATCGGTCCAGTGTTGCCAGATGGTCTCGGCGATTTCCCCCTGAACTTATTTGATTTCCCCCCAGAAATACTCTATTTTGCCCCTATCTTGGTCGAAAACCCCCTAAATCTAGCTAAATCTAGGGGAAAAACCCGATATTTTGCCTCCATTTTGCCCCTATCTTGGTCGAAAACTCCCTAAATCTAGGGGGAAATCCCCTGATCTGGCAACACTGGGCCGGTCGGCGACTTTATTGTTGCCTGTGCGCGCACTTGCATAGAAACCAATAGGGTAGGAGACAGTTGCTTTGCAACCAAAAAAGTTGCCCAGAGTTGCGTCGCGTCGCGTCTCTACGTGCGCGCAGTGCGCACTTTCATACTAGCTCCTAGCTTGATCAAGAGACAAATAAATCGCCGAGCAACTAAGTTGCTCGTACGCGCAGGGCCTACTGTATTATCTATGGTGTAAAGAAGAAGAAGTAGCTGACAATTGATATAAAAAAATAATAAATACACGTGCCGTCAGCCGTGCGATTATTTTTTGTGAATTTTGTCTCCTAATCAAAATACCTACTATACTATACCTTTATGCGCTCATCATGATAAGTATTAAATAAAAAAATTCCTACTTGAAGTTTACAGAATTCTTTACTAGGTACTCAACGAGTCATGGCTAGTCTAAAAGTAAAAGTTATAAGTCGTAACCCTGAAGATTATTTACGGGCTACGAAAAAGGATATTCATAAAAGTAAGGCAGCTTTATTAAAATTAAACATTAACAATACTTCAACCTAACTATCTCTCCTATGCCTGATCGTGATAAGAATTATTATTAATTTTCAGTTCCAAGAAACTATGATCCTACCCTTCACCCTCTCGAAGGTCCAAGAGAGTATGTCAGAGCTCTTAATGCTGTAAAACTAGAGAGAGTATTCGCCAAGCCATTTATAGGGAGTTTAGATGGGCACAGAGATGGAGTTTCGAGTCTCGCGAAGCATCCAAGCAGACTAGCGTTGCTGGCCAGCGGTGCATTCGATGGAGAGATAAGACTCTGGGATTTGGCGAGCCGGAAGTGCTTACGCAATTTTGTTGCTCACGAAGGGTGGGTGAGGTCCATATGTTACACACCTAGCGGTGAATACTTCACTAGTGTTGGTGACGACAAAACAATCAAGACATGGAAATCAAATGTTCAGTCAGAGGATGATGAAGACCCAGTAAACACACTGTTGAGTATGTCTGTAGTGTCAGGAGTAACACACCACCGGACCAAACAAATATTTGCCACATGTGGGGAGCATTGCCAGCTGTGGGAGAGCACAAGGAATGAGCCCATTAAGGTTTTCAAGTGGGGAGTTGACAGCCTTCACCATGTAGCGTTTAACCAGGTAAATGCTTGTAATTTTTAAGTATTGGGTATAAAAATAACTATTTCTTCACATACTTCTAAGTATACAACCCATTTTTAAATATTAGTCATAATAACTGCAAGCTTGTTTGATTTAGTGAGTATTAAGTATCTTATTAGATTATCTGCAGTTAATTGAGGAAATTCATTCCTGGAACTTCAACATTCATATTTTAGAAATCTTTCCTCAGAATTTGTGATAAGATTGAATATATTTTTAGTAGAAAATAAAAAGGGCCTATATCTCAGCTCCAAGCTTAGCAATATAGTGATATTAGCAATAAAATAAAGCCAACATTACCCAAACCCCATAAATAAATAAATTAATGAGAACAATATAACACTCCAAATTTTTTAAAGTAGCAAAATATTATGTTTCAGGTGGAAAGTAACTTATTGGCATCTTGTGCAAGTGACAGAAGTATTATCTTGTATGATTGTCGTGAGAATGGACCATTGAGAAAAGTAGTGATGGAGTTACGATCCAATGCACTATCTTGGAATCCCATGGAAGCATTTATATTCACTGTGGCAAATGAAGACTACAAGTAAATATTTTACTTTTGTGTTTTAAATCTAGTTAAAGTGAGAAAAAGATTTGTAACATTTCACCAGTATAAGGAGGATCAACTATTAAAGTAAAAACTTTATCTAATTAAACACATGGACAGTCAGAAAAATCAATTTTATAGACTAGCTATCAAACTGTATTGTATTTGTAGCACACATGAGCTGGTATCAATTAGCTTGAGCATTGTGTTAAGTTCAGTGGCTGTTTAGTTGGCAACTCCCAGAGGCAGCGCAAGGCGTGGGCGGTGTGGGGTCGCCCACACCGCCCACGGCCTCGCGGTTTAAGGGGCCTCGCGCCCCTTATGGACCACGAGGTATTTTTTAAAGAATTTACAATTTTTGATACTCAATTATTCATAAAAAGTTTTATAAACAAAAGTTTGAGTATCAAAAAATTCTTTCTCTCCAAAAATCCGTATTTTTGCGTCATCTATCATGGGGCCTCGCAAAATATATTTCATGGGGCCTTATCTTGCCCACATAAAATTTAGGTCTTGCCCCGCCACTGATTGCACTCCATTTTATCAAGTTGATAGGGAAAAGGAAAAAATTTAATATATTCTTTTGCCTACGTAATTTTCTTATTTATTTAATTGGTTAACAATGTTATGAACCTATTTATTAATTAAACAATTTCAGTCTCTACACATTTGATGTCAGGAAGCTCAAACAACCTGTAAATGTCCACATGGATCACACTTCAGCTGTTATTGATGTGGACTACTCACCAACAGGAAAAGAATTTGTTGCTGGAAGCTATGACAAAACAGTCAGACTGTTTGAAAGTCTAAAAGGACACTCAAGAGATGTATATCATACTAAGAGAATGCAAAGACTGACATGTGTGAAATGGTCTTTAGATAATAAATACATTATTACTGGTTCCGATGAAATGAATATACGAATGTGGAAAGCTAGAGCTTCAGAGAAACTTGGTGTGGTAAGTAAATTTTATACAAAATTTTCAGCTTCCTTAAAATGGTCACTAATGATAAAATCAGAAGAAATATAAGAAACTAGCTATCCCTGTGAACTTCGTGTCACTTAAAAACCTTCCCTGGACTTCAAGGATTATTTTAAGACTAAAATTAGCAGAATCGGTTCAGCCAAACCAACGCCTACAACTCTACAAGGCGCAGGTTTGGCTTCATATGGAATATTGTTATCTCTGGGCAGGGACACCAAAATACCAACTGCTCCCTCTGGATCGTATCCAACGAAGGGCCGCTCGAATTGTTGACTGCCATAGTGTTTCAAACAGCTTGGACCCCTTGGAATTACGCCGAGATGTAGCTTCACTCTGCATCCTCTATCGGTTGTATCATGGGGAGTGCTCTGAGAAATTGTTCGGAATCATACCACCTGCAACTTTTCGCCATCGTCCCACGCGAAAAACATACCATCCTCATCACCTTGATGAGTGGCAGTCTTCCACAGTGCGTTTTTCGCGTAACTTTCTGCCGCGCACTGTAAAACTCTGGAATGAACTGTCACCAGTAGTTTTTCTGGACCTATACAACCTGCAAACTTTCAAAAAAAGAGCGTATTCCCTCTTAAAAGGCCGGCAACGCACCTGCAGCTCTTCTGATGTTGCGAGTGTCCATGGGCGACGGTAGTTGCTTACCATCTGGTGATCCGTTTGCTCGTTTGAAATTATTTGATAAAAAAAAAAAATTGGAAATAATGTGAATGAAGAAGTATGGCCAGAACAAAAATTTATGTAGAGTGGATGAGAGCTAGACTATTTAAAAAAATGTATTTTCTATTTTTCTTTTACAGCTTAAACCTCGGGAGCGCACAGCTTTGAACTACACTGAAGCTCTCAAGGAGAAGTTTGGTAGTCACCCACAGATTAAACGCATTGCAAGACATAGACATGTACCTAAACACATACTGAATGCTCAAAATGAATTGAGAACCATCAGAGAAAAGTCTAAAAGAAAAGAAGCAAACAAGCGCGCACATAGCAAGAAAGGAGCAGTACCATTCTCTGTGGAGCGCAAAAAACATGTTGTTAAAGAAGAAGAGTAGTGTTTGTTCTTTTTTAATAAACCAGAAAGTGCAAGTATGTTTTATTATAGTTTCCTACTTTAGACCTTAGGGTGTATAATGTGTCCCCTGTATGAGTTGGCTGTGAAAGTGGCAGGGCTGAAAGAGTAACTTTTTTAAAACTTTTGTATGGGCACAGAATATATATTAGTAGTACCAACAGAATTCCCACTAGTGAAACCCGTTTAAAGAAATAACAACTCATGCTAGGATACTACATATAAAGTTGAAATTCCGACCACGCAGTGCTAGGTGCCTAGTATATTTGCCTACATTTGCGCTCTCTTTCTGTCGCGTAAGAGGTACCCTTTCTAACGAAATCAAGATTGTCACCTTTTTGAAAATAAGATAATCTTCTTTTACTAATAGTAAACTTTTTTATAGTAAGTAATAATCAAATTTTAGTAGCCCAATGTATATTTTATAATAGTTTTATATTCCATTATAGTGTAGGAACGTCAGGAATTTTTTAAACATAGTAACTCGTGTTTATTTCTCTGTAGTATGCGGTTTGTTTGTAACAAATTGGTTTATTTGCTATGTTTGTGTATTTTTTGTATTTTTTTTTTGTATTTTAAAGTCTTAAATTACTTTATTGAAATATTTCTTTGACCTTTTTTCAATAATTGTTCATATTTATCAGATTAATAACGATTCTGTCACAGCGGTTAAATCAGTATGTAGATATATGCTATTAAAACGCGTGCGTCACCGCTTGTGAGTCCCTAGTGATCTGCCTCTCTAAAGGGGTACTTGCAGGGGTACTTACAGTTCGATACCTAAATGCGCGAGTGGGATAGGCCTGGTATGGGCAAACTCATGACGCTAGTCTAATAATTAATCACAAAAAAATTTGATCTTTCAACTGCTTCTTTCACAGTGAACTCAATATAAGGGACAGGGAAATAAAGTGATAATACTTTAGAATGTGTATTTAGGTACACATCCTAAAGTATTATCACATGTTTTGTTACATCATGTAGTTATAATTGCATATTATGAAATAGAATTATTAACAATATTATTTTTTGAAAGGAGCATGCCCAATAATATTTGACAACACTTTGTAGTTTGCACCTAGGTATATTAACTTTATGGTTTGCACTAAATAATATAAAATTCATACCATAAACTGAAAAGTCAAGACCAAACTTTTACAAATTATTTATTATGAGTAAGTACATAATATTTATAGTTTTGTTGCTGTGTTCGGTCCTATATATTAGTAGGGGAGGTCGCGCTCAGTTTAAAAAGTCATTTCATACCGAGCGAAAATCGTTACAATAATAGTATTCCACTAATACATAACAGCTTTGATCGTCAGCCACTTCATAATGGGCGGAATAAAAATTGAGAGCATCTCAAAGTTGTTGTTGGGAATCGTATTGAATTGACATTAAAAAGATCCCAATTCGCTCCCAATAAAGGTTCATATCCAGATTATACACGTTTAGGTTGGGTAGGTGTTATTTTAGTTTTAGTATATAACAAGAGATGGCGCTTTTAAAGTAAAATGTACATAATTCTTCTTCACAAATATTGACTATCGAATTAATTACTTAAAATTGCTATGTGAGATAATTTTATGGTTAATTCAAACGAAAATCGCCGTCAGCTGAATGTTTGCAGGTGGAAATGTTGTCTACGTGACGCCCTTGGATACATTGAGAGCGAAGTAGGGCTATATTGGTCATAACTTATATCGCTGGCTGACGGTTTTTCCACCATCGTATTAACGACTGACGGTTTTCTTTATTATTTACAAAGTAGAAACATTCACCTGTATAAATTTTGTACGGTATAAAATGACTTTATATTTAAAAAAAAAAATTACATGTTCAGTAACGCGACTGACGTTGAATCCCCCGTCTGCAATACGGCTGACGGTGATTTTTAGGTTAAACATGACCTCAATAATCATCCATCAAAGTTTCATTCGGTATAAAATCACTTTTCGCAACTATTTTTTTTACAACTTCGAAACACGCTCAGTTAACATTCCACCACGGGTGCGGCGACTGGCGCTGATTATATTGATTGATAAATATTAAAGCTACCACTGGACAAAAATTTGGTCGGTATGAAATGACTTAGATATCAATAGCACTACTTCCCCTATTATATGTATAAGAAAAGACATCAATTATTACTATATGATTACTAATGAAACTTTATTTTTTGTGAGATTTTATTACAACAAAATATTTTATTCATTGATAAAAATAAGCACCATGATTTGCATCCAACTGTTGTTTATGTTAACATGTATGTTTAAGGGTAAGGGTAAAGTACTTGTGTAAGTATTTCTTACAATAAATAAATATTAATAAATAATAAAAATAATCATCCAGCATGATTGACGGGTCTGCTTATTCGATTCGGCAACGTCATTGATTTTATGTCTTCTCTGTAACAAAATAAAAAGTTAATCAATATAAAAATACTCACAATCAAGTTAATCAATACAAGTTAATAAATAATTTCAAGGTTGTAATCGACTAAATTCTGCAGTGTCCTACTTAAGCGACTGGCTGGAGAATCATGGTCTCTTAATTTCCATAGAAAAAAGCTCTGTAGTTTTTTTCTCGAGAGCCAAGTATATCCTGGATATTTCTTTAGTTTACAGCAACCAAGTTTTTCCAGTTCGGGATTCTGTTAAATATTTAGACCTTCATTTGGATTCGAAATTGTCTGGTACTAGTCACATTAATAATTGTTTAAAAAAGGCGGAAAGAAATTTAAATATCCTTCGATCCTTATCAGGAGTTTGGTGGGGTTCTCAGTTCTCACCCATACGTCCAAAGGTTAATGTACAATGCTCTAATTCGTAGCCATTTGGATTATGCTTTCTTTTTATTGGAGCCTTGTAGCAAATCTGGTTTAAAAATGTATGATAAGCTGCAGGCAAAGTGTTTACGGGTAGTCACAGGTGCAATGAAGTCATCCCCCATTAATGCGCTCCAAGTTGAGTGTGTAGAGCCTCCTTTATCTCTACGCCGACAGTATTTGTCTGACAGGTTCGTATTTAAGGTCTACCAGTGGTCTAGCCACCCTCTTATTAATAAGCCGTCTTCACTCTTACATCTTTCAACTACTAGTTTTTGGACGCATAAAAGTTTACCCTGTGTTATGAAAAGTTATCAAAAGCTCAAAGTATCAAGTTATCAAAGTATCTCTTTCATGTCCTGTGGCCCAATTTTCAGTTAATCCGCTGTTTGAAGCTTCATTTTCCTCCCTTGTATTTTCTCCAGATATCATTTTAAATTTTCCCATAGTGAAGGGTTCCCCCGTTGCTAACAACCAATTTAATGCCATAATAAGTGATAAATTTAAGGATTGGACTTTGATTTACACAGACGCTTAAAAACTATCGGATACTTCTTGTGTTGGTAGTGCCGTTTGGATCCCAAAATTTAATGTTATCCTTAATAATAAATTGCCTTCGCTTTTTAATGCAGAGTCTCTAGCGATTTTTGATGCGCTTTCATTTGTGGAATCGCACAAACTTAATAAGGCAATTATTATGTCCGATTGTAAAAGTTCCCTGGAAGCAATTTTGTCAAACCCCTTTAGAAGTAAATTTAAATTTCCTTTAATTTTTAAAATTAGGGAGTTACTATTTAAATGCTATTGTAGCAACATTCAGGTTGTACTTGCTTGGATCCCTGGTCATAGTGGGATTATAGGAAATGAATGTGTGGATATATATATGCCAAAGAAGCTGCAAATTCTGGTGGTTTACGCAATTTCCAAATTTTTTGCCAGGATCTTTTGCCTCTGGCCAAGTCGCATTTGACTTTGGAGTGGAATACTGTTTGGACTGAGTCGAGTAGATATAAAGGACGTTTTACGCTACGCTGAAATTCAAGATTCAGTACCTAGTCGACCGTGGTTTTTTAAATATTTGAAAGCTAATAAACCTGTATGCTCTACTATCTGTCGGCTACGTCTGGGTCACTCATGTAATCCAGTATTTCTAGCTAAAATAAGGGTGAGGGATAGCTCATTGTGTGAATGTGGCTTGGATGAAGGCTCTCCAGACCATATATTTTTTGCTTGCGATTTTTCTTGACCTTTCATTGTACGATTACCTTTCTCCTAATATTGCTCGTCCCACTAATCTTAAATCTATTTTATCGTTAGTATATTCTCCATTTATAGACACCTTATGCTCGTTCATTGCTCATAATCACATTAGGCTCTAGGTGTAATAAGAATTCTCTTCCTTATAATTATTTTATTATTTATTGTAATTATGTTTATGTATTCCATGTATATTTAAAGGCTAAGAAACAATATTTTGCTTTATATTTGCTTGTTCTGGTTTTTTCTGTTTTATTATATCTTGTATTTGCATGGTCGCATGAAGTCATCACTCATTACCCGTGCCTCATTAGTTTGCGTTATACTTATAATATGTTATAACTGTACATATTTTTTGCCTCAACTCTGACGCTGGCAACTCCTAAACGGGGAGGCTTACGCCAAAGAAGAAGAAGAAGAAATATAAAAATACTCATATTGAATATTATGAACATTGCAAACAAGACTTGGTTTTAAATTAAAGTAAAAATAGGATAAAACAAGAGTAATATGTATACAGTACAATAAATGATCAAACGAACTTACCAAGTGAAGTTCGATCATTATTATATGAGTCGCTTCATTCGAAGATATATAATTAACCAAAAGTAGTACCTTTGCTTATCTGCTAGGCAATCGCGTTTTTTTTAAAGACGTATGTGGGTATTCGAAAGATTAATACCCGCTCGCTCACTCGACGTTCCGGCGTGTCTCATTATGTTTAGAGAGAAGTAATGCAAAAAATCTTTCTTTCTTTCTTTCGGTACTGCAGCAAACATAGTTTCGTGCAGACTGGGTGGGAGGGAGATTATATCTTCGAATATAATTAACCAAAAGTAGATTTTCAGTGTAACGAAGGAAAGATTTTTCTTTTTACAAAATACAATATATTACATTATGAATAGTAATCATTATATATATTCACTAGCTGTCCCGGCAAACGTTGCTTTGCCATAATATAAAGTACCTATTTCGCCCATATTATTTTTTTGAAGTGACTAAATAAATGTGTTACCATAGCAACGTCTATCGCTATCCCGTCGCACAAACAATGGTCGCCCTCAGTCTCGAGTTGTAATAATTTACTATTGTTTATTCAACAAATGCACTTATCAATATAAAAAGTAGATGTTGTCCGATTCTCAACCCTAGCCGATATGCTCGCTAAGATTCACGAAAATCGGTCGAGCCGTTTCAGAGGAGTTCAATTACGCACACCGTGACACGAGAATTTTATATATTAGAAGAAAAAATTTAACACTATGCCCATAAATAATAATAATAGTCAGTAGAAACAAAACTTAAAAGACCTCTATAGTTTGTTTTTCAAATGATAACATACTGGGATCATGATGATTATTTAACTTATTCAGCAAAACTTTGTTCGTCGATAAAATTATGGTTCAGGAAAATAGCGAAAGTATTGGAATCGCTAGTCCTGACTCCTGCCTGTCGACTGTCGTCTTACTAATAGTGTCCAGTGTTAATCCCCGTGTCGACGCCGCGCCGCTCTCGCACAGCACCTGCTTCATCCAGCGGCTAGCCGACCGACTGGGAGGTGGCTGTTCTGTGCAGAGCGAATAACCCGTACTGTAGTATTATCCTATTTAATATAATCTTGAATAACCATTGCAGGGCGTAATAACTTAAATATAATTATATCACGCCCGGGAGTTTATGTCTTTGTAATATAAATTTCGATACCGCTATTTAAAACCGTTTTTATTGTTATTATTATTATTTTTTCCTAGTTTTATTAGGCAGAAAGTTTTAAATCAATGATAAGTATTCAGCTGTAGGCACAGAGTGCAAGAGTGGAAACAAATAATTTATAAGTGGATCCCGGGTTCTATACTACTCAGATATGGGCTAGGATTTTTACAGGAAAGCTTCTTTCAAAAGGCGCTTCACACATTCCTCTGAACCAATGTCACCAACCAATAATGTCAACATTGTTCTTATACAATGACAGTGCACAGTGATGGCTGTCGAAAATATCGTATTACAGCCATTGTCAAATTGTTTGGCTAAGGTTCGGATGGAGCGGACGAAGATCTCTGTAATAAATATATTAACTAATAAGATTGAAGAGAGCATTTATCTAAAATCTAAGTCGAACTAAAGTATTTTAGAATAAATTTTAAGGAGTCTATTGCTTTAACTGGCTCCGGCTCTGTGGTCGTGATTATTGCATATTAATATGATTGAAAGTCGAGAATATTGTGTTCTCTTCTCGGTCTACCAAGCTGAATATCTTAACAATTATTATTCAAGAATAAGTGTGATTCTGTTATCGTATTTATCATTGCATATTTTATTTAGTATTAAATATTTTAATAGCTGAAAACCAGTTGCATTCCGCGGCGGGGGTCAGGAATCAGGATATATGAAGGTGTCAAAACAACTATCAGTTGAGCTAGCTCACGAATAGTACACTGATTTAACTGTTCTATATTATTCCGTTTTTAATCCTTCAGGCCCCGCGCGAGCACCGGTGATCGCGACAACAATAGAATACAATAGCAATTCCTGGAAATTCCGACTGAAGTATTAATAGGCATATATTATTATAAAATATATCCGATATATATAAAATTCTCGTGTCACGGTGTGCGTAGTTGAACTCCTCTGAAATTACGGCTCGCCCGATTTTCGTGAATCTTAGCGAGCATAATATCGGTTAGGGTCGAGAATCGGACAACATCTACTCTTCTATCTTTATATTGATGAGTGTATTAATTTGTTGAATATATAATAGTAAATTGCTACAACTCGAGACTGACGGCGACCCTTATTTGTGCGACGGGATAGCAATCATGGACTTTGCCATGGTGACATACTTATTTAGTCACTTCAATAAAATAAAAATATGGGCGAAATACTTTATATGGCAAAACAATGTTTGCCGGGACAGCTAGTTATATTATAATAATATATATTATAAACATTAAGACTTAAATATTTACATATTTGTTGTGAATTTAATACACCCATGGCACAATTGACCATAAAACGTTAACAAAAAAAAGGGGCTCCTGAGGCTGAAGAATTCTCGCCTAGAACACTGATATACTGATAGATCATGTTAATCCTTCAGGCCCCGCGCGAGCACCGGTGATCGCGACAACAATAGAATACGATAGCAATTCCTGGAAATTCCGACTGAAGTATTAAAGCGTGGTAAGTCTAGTAGTGATAAAGCCTACGCTTGGTCTAGTTTCCTTCTTTATATTTTTTGTGAAAAAAATGTTAGCGCGTCTGATAGTCTGTACGTCAAGACTTAAGGCTCTTAATTCGTAAATTAAAATCTTTCGATCGACTAGTGAGTTACTAGGAGCCAAGAAGTAGGCTCTTAAATCTATTTTTGCTAGATATCCACTTTTAGGTATTGGCTTGGAAGCCTTTAAGGTTAATTTTCCAAATTAACATGTAATTTCGAGGTAAACTTACTAGGCCTGGAGATAGTGACACAAAATTCTTGGTGATTTGTTCCAGTATGGCGGTTTTACAGGGGTATAATTACGTAAAGGCGAAAAGGAAAATGATGGTCATAGCGCCCGCACTGGCAGCCCAAACGCGTGGGCGTTAATCAAACGTGTCGGATAAATAACGAGTGTCGAACGATTTGTTATTCCAC
Source organism: Lysandra bellargus (assembly GCA_905333045.1). Lineage (NCBI taxonomy): Eukaryota > Metazoa > Arthropoda > Insecta > Lepidoptera > Lycaenidae > Lysandra > Lysandra bellargus. The sequence continues at coordinate 9,928,182 of HG995326.1, forward strand.
AAAAATGCTTGTATTTTCAGATAGTCGAAAAAAAATAAGTAGGCGAAAGCGTAATGCCATACTTGTCGGGTGCGGCTTACAGCCCGCCATACCGACGCGAATACGTTAATTTTAATAAAAAAAATTGAACCATTTGTACCAGGCTAATTTTTGCATAGCTAATCATCGTCGAGTAGCCATTCACGAAGGTTGGGGACCACTGTAATCTATTGTGTCTCGCTCACCGGTGAGCTTATGGGATGGGAAGCAGTGGGTCACGGTCTCGCTCGCGTCGCGGTCCTCGTGCGAGCCTCGCATCGCCTCGCACTTGCACCGACAAGTCCCGAGTGGTCCCGAGAAATCCCGACGGAACGGCGTATGCGCGCCTCGCGAGTCGCGGCGACTCGGGCAGTCTCGCGCCCGCTTCCGATTACGAAAGTTGCGAATTTTGATATTACTTAATACTATAGTGAATAGTGATATTATAAAATCAATTATTTTGTATGCTTTTACTAGAATACACATATAATATATTATCAGTCACACGTTGCAAAATTTGTCCAAGCGTTTTTTTGCCGAATCGGAACGCAAAATAATGTCTATGGCCGGAACACCTCGATAGTTCGATTGGTAATTATTGTTCTATTGGTCCCCAGAATACGGGTTTTATGGATCATTCGAACTTGTCAGTAGAAATGAATAGTTCATGAAATAATTCTGCGAGGATTTAGTTGTTAATTACAAATTATTATATTATATTATGCATTGAGATATGAGTACTATGTAGGTAAATATATGGCAAAATAACCGCAAAACAACTTGCCGGGATAGCTAGTAATATTATAAAACCAATTAATTAGTAAGCTATATTTACTACAATGTATGTAAATATCTTCGCACGTTGCAAAATTTGTCCCAGCGTTTTTTTAACGCCGAAACAGAACGCAAAATAATGTCAATGGCAGGAACACTTCGATAGCTATCGGTCCTCAGAATACGAGTTTTAGGGATCATTCGAACTTGCCAGTAGAAGTGAATAGTTCATGAAATAATTTTACGAGCGAAAAAGTTCCCATCCTGAGAATTAGCTTCCAGGCCTATACGAAGTGGCTTCAAATTTAAAATAATTCAAAAATTGTATTTAAAATATAAATACAATATTTTCCGCCGCTTTGTTTGGGGAAAAGAAAATCTTTGAAATAAGGTAACCTTCGGTGGGGGTACAAGAAGATATAGTTAGCCAGTGGTCCCCAACCTGTTTTTGTTTTTTGAACGAAGTTCCCTAATTTTTTTATTATTTATTTTTCATGCGGGCCGCAAACATTTTTGGTGTTGGTGTCGCGGGCCGCAACAAACATTTTTAGGTTTAAAAAATAACGTTATTCAAAATTAACGATTTACAAGTGAAAAAAGACTTTCACGTTGACTGTATAATATTTTGCCCGTGGGCGATAATTTCAAAATGGTTTAGCATCACGCGGGCTACAAATAAAGTCCCGGTGGCCCGCATGCGGCCCGCGGGCCGCGGGTTGGGGATAGCTGTATAAAGCCCACAATAATTTTAATAGTAACATCAATTCCGATGCACATAGAATAAAGATTGTGTAAAAGGACTCGCGGTCCAAACACACTGTACTTATTGAATTACAGTCGCAGTACATGCCGGTTAATTAAATAATTGCAGTAATTACCTGCAGTTGTTTCCGCCAATTCGGCAAATATATAGTTCTTTAATTCTATTTATAGAACAGATAAAGTATACATAATATTACTTCAGTCGGAATTTCCAGGAATTGCTATTGTATTCTATTGTTGTCGCGATCACCGGTGTTCGCGCGGGGCCTGAAGGAATATTATAGATTGTGTATAAAGACTCGCAGTCCCAACACATTGTACGTTTATTGACTCGCAGTCGCAGTACAAACCGGCTAGTATTGAATATAATTGGCTCGTCTAAGCCTCGGTAGTGCCTGCCGTTTATTTAAGTATTTAATAGTACTTACATGTATTTTCTTGTTACACGATAAAATAACACTGACTTTAGTTATTTACAACACTGACTCAATCATCTTAATAATAATAACCAGCTGCGCTTTGGCATGGTTACTAAGTATACGTGCTCGCGTTGCCTCGCGTTAACAAAGAATGAGACACGCCGGAACGTCGAGTGAGCGAGCGGGTATTAATCTTTCGAATAACCACATACGTCTTTAAAAAAAACGCGATTGCCTAGCAGATAAGCAAAGGTACTACTTTTGGTTAATTATATATCGAAGAATGAAGCGAAGAAATATAATCATTATTTACAAGTGTTGGTGATATTATGATCAAGTAAATGTAGGTTATATAATATCACTTATGTTTTTAGACAAAAACATTGAACTTACATTATTTCTTGAGGTAACACTGACTGGTCCAGCTTGTATTCAAGAACACAAAGGATGCTCAAAGTCCTAAGAGATGGCGAATAATCTAAAACATGGAGATCACTGTTGTCTACCAACCTCTCTGGGCTGTCCTCAGTATATTCCTCTGGTTGTTGATTTGGGTTTATTATTGGACTGTAAAACAGAATATATATTATTATATATTAGAAGCAAGTATTTTTATTCTAGATTGTGAATTGATAAACACAAACAATTTTGATATTTTTTTTTAAATTTGAATACAGGGTGCAATTAAACCTTCCTGCCAAATTTTTTCCAGGGCTTAGTTATCATTAGGAGAGTCCATTTAACCAAAAAAATTGTACGTTATTTTTTTTCAATGACATATTTTATCCCATTTAAAATCGTTGCAGAATGGTCAATCGCGGCGCGGGGGAATGATCGGGGGTGACGCGGGATGAGGCGCGCGCGCGGGGGCACGTCACGCGCGGCCGGCGCATCGTGTCCATTTTAATTGTAGTGTTTTTTAGGATAACTCGCGGAAGCTATTTCTCAACATTTTAGTACTGAGTGACTATAAAAGAAAAAATACGTGTATTTTTATTTTTCACAACGATCAATATATCAAAATTTGGCAGGAAGGTTAAATTGCACCCTGTATATTATTAGTTTACCCAGACTTTGGTATTATTTGTAGCCTACTAATATTATAAAGGCGAAAGTTTGTGAGGATGTATGTATGGATGTTTGTTACTCTTTCACGCAAAAACTACTGAATGGATTTTAATGAAACTTTACATCCTACTAATATCCTACTAATAATATTATAAAGGCGAATGTTTGTGAGGATGTATGTATGGATGTTTGTTACTCTTTCACGCAAAAACTACTGAACGGATTTTAATGAAACTTTACAATAATATAGCTTATACATCAGAATAACACATAGGCTACAATTTCAACAGACTTTCAAAATGGAGGAGGTGTTATATTTTAACGATTACTCCGCCATTTGTGAACCGATTTTGAAATTTTTTCTTTTGGTGTATAGGGTATCATCCCTATTTAGTACCACGTTCACAAAAGTGGTGACCTGATGAAGGGATCCATTAGTAATCAAGGGAACTCCTCAAAATTTATATGGAAACATGTTGTGACTTCGGTTTCGTGAGAAGTATTCGAAGCATAATAATATGCTATCAACAAGTAAGATTTTGCACCGAAGTATATCATGGTTCAGAAGGTGCTGAGGAAAATCCTGATTCTTTATAGATACAAGTTTGGGAGTTTCGGTGTTGTTTTAAGTACGGAAAGCAGATGCTACTATGCAAATTACATTTTATCATCATCATCACTACCATATAATACTTAACATGCATCATTCCATGATTATATGAGCCTATTATGACCCTATTATTGGTACGGTCATAGTCTTTTAGATCAAGACTCAAGTTTGTCAAGCGATTTAAATAAATGTCTAATAATATAAACCTGAAGAGTTTGTTTTGTTGCTCGAACACGCTAATCTCAGGAACTACTGGATCTGGTCTCTGATCACTGGTCCGATTTAAAAAATTATTTCAGTATTCGATAGCTCATTTATCGAGGAAGGCTGTAATATATTATCACGCTAATAATAATAGGACCAAAGAAACAGATGAAAATGTGGAAAAACCGGGAAAAATGTTAAAAAGGGTTTATCTCACTAACTACTGGAGCATTTTTGATATTATTTGGCACAGATATAGAGTACACGACGTGAAGGGTCATGAGCTTTTTTTTTTGCGGGAAAATTTACGGTTTTCGTAAAATTCCTAATTAACGCAGGCGAAGCCGCTCGGGACATCTAGTTAAGAATAAATATTGTAATAGTTACCTAGTCCCTCCAAACATGTAAACTTTATCTTTGTACAGGAGGCAAGCCTGCCTTCTCCTTCTCCACGGCTGATTTCCATGTACCCATAAGCGCTCCCAGTAATTGTCTTCAATTGAATATCTGTACAGGTCATTAAAATGAGTCTTTGTTTTTGCATTTAAACCACCAAAAATATACATGTACCCATTGTACAGCCCTAAAAATGAAGAAAGTATAATAATGTTAATTTTTTATGATTTTACAAGTTTTAGCAGATCAAACATGGTTTATAATATCTATTAAACACATACATGCAGAATGACTTCGCCTTCCTTCAGGCCAACAACCTTTAGCATGAACATTAGTCCATCTCTCTGTTTTAATATCAAGATAATATACTTGAGGGCAGTACAATTCTTCTTCCGTATAATATGGCATGTTTAAATCGCCCCGTCCACCGAATATATACATTCTGTCCTTGTAAGCTACAGCTGTGTGAAAATCTCTGTGTGAAGGAGGTGTACCATGAGGATTAATATAACTCCATTTCATTGTATCTAAGTCCAAACAGTGAACTTCCTGAGAATACTGGTCAGTCAGATATTCAAATCCACCAAAGATGTACATTTTATTTCCAATAATGCATGCCGAATGCCCGTCTTTAGCATTAGGGACCAAACCTGAAACTTGTGGACTACTCCATACCAATTTTTTGGTATCAAAGCACGAAAGAGTTTCACATGCTACAGCATTGTTCCTACCTCCCCACATATAAACCTAAAAAAGAACGGTAATTGTAAAGAAGAATATTGTTATAAACTACATAACCAATAATAATTATTTATTACTATTCAGTACTCACTTTGTGGCCGTAAGCGACTGCTGTGTGGCCATATCTTTGAAATGGGACATCGTTATTGGTACGGTAGTATATTGGCGCCCATCTGAGGGTCGAGGTATTTAAAACATGAACTGGAATTGGCTCCCAATCTTTGTATTCTTCGGTTGAGCAGTATCCACCGAAAGAATAAATTTTGTCTTCAATGCAAACCGCAGCATGGTTAACACGTCTCGGCCCTCCTTCTATGTGGACCGTCCATCTCATTTTAAAATCCCTTAAAAGCAAAAATACAAAGTGAAACGAGCAAATTATTGATTCCACTGGTTTTTATTGTCTACGTGAATACTAAAAATAAATCAATATTTTACGTCAGTCACCAAAACAAACACGAGACATGGAATGGGCTTACTACAAAGGCCAACTGCCAAGGCAACCACAAACTATATAGAATGCTAACGCATAAGGCAACTAACCTGATATTGGATCATGCTCATAAACTAAAAGATTTTCTAAAAGGTTAATGCGAAAGCAGCGAGTGAAAATCGAATGCACAGAATGAAGAATCAAGTGATTACTGTGAATATTTATTCGTATTTTGTGAATTGTCACTGTCAAGTGTCAACTGTCACATTGACAAACTAATCATTGACTGTCAAATGTTTTTTTTTTTTATTATGGCACTTCGGGTATTTATCAATGGCCAGTGTCGAGTATATAAATATGGCGGAAAAACAAATAATTATTGTTTATGTATTTACAAGTCGTACCTATAAGCTACGTTTTATTTAAATAAATAAATAAATAAATAAAAGTTTATTTGACTAAATAGGACATTACACTACAACATCAACAATTAGAATTTATACAAACATTAAAACATAACAATACAGCACGAATATAACCGGACACATACAATGACAAACAACAATAAATAGAACTTGAAATAAAGCAGTATGTACATGTAATACAGTTGTATTAATACATGTGAATGGTAGGTAGTGCAATGCCTTATGTGCCAAAAAGTGTGTAAAAAAAATATTTGCTGGTGTTTATTATCTATACATAAACTATTAGCCTCGAAGAAGCTTGGTGTTCTTAACAGAGCGAGACAGTACTTCAGTCCAGACCAACGCCTACAACTCTACAAGGCGCAGGTTCGGCCTCATATGGAATATTGTTCTCATCTCTGGGCAGGGGCGCCAAAATACCAACTGCTCCCTCTGGATCGTATCCAACGAAGGGCCGCTCGAATTGTTGACTGCCATAGTGTTTCAAACAGCTTGGACCCCTTGGAATTACGCTGAGATGTAGCATCACTCTGCATCCTCTATCGGTTGTATCACGGGGAGTGCTCTGAGGAATTGTTCGGAATCATACCATTCGACATATTGCAAATCGGCCTTCGTAACGCCGATACACAAAAAAGAGCCGAAGGACGTAGTTAGTAATTATAGGCCAGTATCTAAACTGTGTCTTTTTGCAAAACTACTTGAAAGGATGATTTATAATCAGCTGTATCCTATCCTAAGTCCAATTATCACTACGTGTCAGCACGGATTTATGCGTGGGCAGTCCACTATTACCAATCACATACTTTGTAGCGACTATTTGTCTGAGTGTATGTCTGAGCGCACGCAGGTCGATATAATCTACACTGATGTTACAAAATGTTTTGACCGTCTGGATCATCACACACTGCTGCGCAAGTTGTCTGCAATAGGAATTAGGGGTAACCTCTTCAGATGGTTCTCGTCTTATGTCGACATCATAGATGTCAATCTGTTGTTCTTAATGGTTACACATCTATGATCTAGGCCTATGTTCATACCATCAGGTGTACCCCAGGGCTCTCTATTGGGACCCTTGTTATTTAATATTTTTATTAACGATATTATCAACTGTTTCAAATATTCAAAGGTACTCCTATTTGCTGACGACTTGAAAATTTTAAGCCAAATCAAAACCATTGACGATGCTATTCGCCTCCAGAAGGATCTTAATAGACGCCTTGACTACTGCAGTCGTAACCAACTAGATCTAAATATCACCAAATTAGTAGCTTCACTCGTAAGACCACCCTCATTTACTACGACTACAAATTTACAGATGTATCCTTAACTAGAGTCAACAAGATAAAAGACCGGGCGTTACGTTTGATTCTAAACTTTTATTCGATTGCCACATAGACGACATTATCTGTTATCGTCTGTCTGGAACCCAGTTTACGATATATATTAACCGTATTGAAAACATACACAAGAAATTTCTTAGATACGTGTAATTCAGATCTGGAACGTACTTGAACAATTATTTCGAATGCTGCAAAAAATTCCATCTACTGTCTTTATCTGCTAGACGAAAAGCATCAGACCTGGCTCTTTTTATTAAGTTAGCCAACAGCTCAGTGGATTGCGCTGATCTCACCAGCAAAATCCAATTTCGCGTTCCAGCAGCCTCGAGAAGAAAGCGTGACTTACTGCATATTCAACACTATAGTACTAATTATTATCGCCAGAATTCTTATATGACCCAATTTTTTTATGGGTCGCAAGCATGTGTTGGTCTCGGTGTCGCAGACCGCAACCCAAATTTTAGAGTCAAATTATATTGGCTTATGCTTTCAGTTATTTAAACAACGCCAAAATCCCCGAACTTGTATCTTTAAGGATTTAAACGTTCTGTTCGGTATCTTCGGAACGGGTATAACTTGGTGCAAAATCTTGCTTTTTGGTAGCACGTGCCTCGAATACATACTTCAGAAAAAATCAAAATCTCTATTATGTTTCCATACAAGTTTCAACGAGTCCCCTCGATTCCTCATAGATCCCATCATCAGGTCACCACTATTGTGAACATGGTACCAAATTAGAATTAAACCCTATACAACAACAAAACAATTATCAAAATCGGTCCACCCGTCCACAAACGGCGAAGTTATGGTTGAACATACAAAAACGTACAGAACATACAGACGAACATATTATAACCTCCTCCTTTATTATATTTTAATATTATAATATAATATTATAATAGTATTATATCAAATATCCTTTAAAAAAATAACAAAAAAAGGATATGGGCGAACAGCCCATAGACGGCCCCAATTTTATAAATAAATAAAAAAAAAAACCTCCTCCTTTTTGGAAGACGGTTAAAAATAACGTTCTTCAAAATTAGCGATTTACAAGTGGAAAAAATTTCACGACTTTCACAATGACTGTGCTCTATTTTGCCGATGGAAATTTCGACCAAATTTCAAAATGATGAAAAACATCTGAATCAGGCACCCTAGTCCCTAAAGTTCCTAAAAATGCCTAAAACTAAACTTTGAGGTGGTCTGGCAGTGGGAAGCAGCTGTTAAAAATGACTGGCAGTGGAAGACGAGATTCCTACTGCTACCCCAAAGAAAATAAGTTAAAAATCAGCCAAGTGCGAGTTGGACTCATGCACGAAGCGTTGCGTACCACTATAGAGCAAAAATAAGAGTGTTTTTGTATGTAAAGTATAGACCACTAGTGTCAAACTTAAGAAGTTAGATTTTCAAGTCTCTAGTCTGTAGTTGTCAAATCAGTGCTTTTCAGAATATAGTTTTTCATCTTGCCTAATAGTTGGGGAGGGGAAGAGGGATTAGCTCGAGCGTGTCAGATTAAGCTTGTATAGGCTTCCTGTGTCTAGTTATCATGGTATAGAAATCAGATTTCTCACGTGGTGGGTTAAAAATGTTTTTTTTTTTAATATTGAAATATCATCGGATCTATCAGATTAAGATAGGGGATGTTTAGTATACCCCAAAGAAGTTTCCATATAAAGCACTGACGATTCAAAGGTCAGGTAAGCTTACAGCTTTATAAAAAAATAAAGCTTCATATTTTTCGAACTAAGCTTCGCAGATATTTTTTTGCACCAAACTAAATGATTTAGTCCTTGTTGTCTTAAATATATTTATAATTTATCTAAATAAGCAATTTTTTGAATATATTTTCTTTTTCAAAACTTTAAAATGGCTGCAGTTTCTAAACCGACCGCTTAAATAAAAAACCGGCCAAGTGCTAGTTGGACTCGCCCATGAAGGGTTCCGCAGCAACAATAAGGTTTATTTCTATAAAATTAAAAGGTTTTTGATTTATTTTTATATTTTAGTTGATTTAATGAAAGTTAAATTAAGGTTTACCATTTATGACGTATAAAAAAAATTACTTGTTAGATCTCGTTCAAACCAATTTTCGTTGGTAGTTTTATAATAATGTACATCATATATTTTTTTTAGAATTATCATGCCCCTACTTTAGAGAGGGGGGGGGGGACACATTTTACCACTTTGGAAGAGTCTCTCTCGCAAACTATTCAGATTAGAAAAAAATGATATTAGAAACCTCAATATGATTTTTGAAGACCTATCCATAGATACCATATATACGCATAGGTTAGACGAAAAATTTTTTTTTGTTTCAGTTGTACCTATAGGTAGGAGACCCCTAAAATTTTTAATAATTTTTCCATTTTTGTATCAAAATCTTAATGCGGTTCACAGACTACATCTACTTACCAAGTTTCAATAGTATAGCTCTTATAGTTTCGGAGAAAAGTGGCTGTGACATACGGATGGACAGACAGACAGACAGACAGACATGACGAATCTATAAGGATTCCATTTTTTGCCATTTTGGCTACGAAACCCTAAAAACGCTCTTAATATTTTTTTAACAGTTTTACCTAATGTAAAAAACCTACTAGGTCTCCATGACGCTCGCGGCTCGAGTGACTACAAAAATAGCACCTTCCCCTCCTCTACTATAACCACTTACTTATTTTCCTAACTATTATACTTCTTAACAGGAGCCCCCCCCCCTAATAATTAATTTTATTTAAATTTTATTATGATTATTAAAGTACAAATAGAAGTGAGTAATTTGTGGATATTTCAGGTGGCTACCTGTTGTCATCATTATTAACGAGCAAAAAATGTTTAAAAAATCACCCCCCTTCAAATTTTAAATTTATTTTGTTTAAATTAGTATTTGTTGTTATAGCGGCAATAGAAATACAATATAATCTGTGAAAATTTCAACTCTCTAGCTATTTCCGTTCTTGAGTTCTTGAGTTACAGCCTAGAGACAGACGGACAGACATCGAAATCTCAGTAATGGGGTCCCGGTTTTACCCTTTGGGTACGGAACCCTAAAAATGAGGTTTATTCTTTATCGAATGTCAGGTAGACATTTAGAACTGGATACCTTCTAAAATCTAAAATTACCGTGACCGAAACTACATAGATGATAGACCATAGTAATTACTGGTCGTTCTCACTTCTATAATTCGAAGATAGTCATTATAGGTATTGGAAAGTTATGACCCTAGAGTCAGACAGACTTTCGTCATTTATACAGAATAAAGCGTCTCCCAGACAGACGCGGCCTGCGGTGGCGGTGGCGCGGTGGCGGTCAGTTGGATGACTTGGCCGCGTGGCCGCGAGTGTCTATGTCAGGGGTCACCAATTAGTTTCGCTCGAGGTCCGTTTTAAGAAAGAAAATGACCTTCGAGGTCCGCATATTAAAAAAATTAAACAAATGTAATTACGGAAATTACAAAGGTGAAATAAAAAAGGTGGTACAAATTACAAACGAGAATGTCGAGACCAAAATTAATTTTTAACGAAGTTAATCTTCGAACATGGTTGGTCCGCACACAATGGATCGGCGGTCCGGATGCGGACCGCGGTCCGCCATTTGGTGACCCCTGGTCTATGTCGTTCCTAGAACTCTCAAGTCATCCAACTGAACGCCACCGCCACCGCCACCGCAGGCCGCGTCTGTCTGGGAGACGCTTTATTCTGTATAAATGACGAAAGTCTGTCTGACTCTAGGGTCATAACTTTCCAATACCTATAATGACTATCTTCGAATCAGAAAAAGACACTACGACTATATTAGGTACATTATGTAAGTAGTTATCTTTCTTTTAAAATAGAAATAATACTATTAATATTAGAATTTAGAATCTACTTCTAGGGGAACGTTACATTGTAATATATGTTTAATTTTAATGAATTGGTGATTCTTGGTCAGTATCTTATATTATTTTGTATTTTACAGGTAACAGATATTTTGAACGCGATCAAAACAAAACAAGTTAAAAGTTAAAACCTAGGAACTTATATCATGAGTACTTTGTGGTCTATTCGTGGTCTATATTCTGAAAGAGTCGGTACAAGTTTTGTTTTAATAGCTTATCTATAAAAATATCAATGTACGAGTTGTGCAATAAGTTTTTTCATCAGTAAAAGAGCAATAGGCGTGATCTTTCAACGCCAGACGGTGTTAGGGAGCGAATCATTTGTTATTATTTCTCTCACGCGTCGGGTTGCCAAACAAATTGTATTGTAACTGACAATATGAGCGATTATTGTTCGATTTAACACGTATGCTCTGCTTTCTGTGATTTTTCTTTAATTACCGTTACAGGCTTTCGGAGATTTCAACAAGACGTGAAGTTTTTGCATAACTCCGTACCTACTTACAAGTTTCACCTAATTTTACTTTTATCGTAATCTTTCTCACATGAAGAGACCAACAATCAGTAGCGGCGTCAAGCGGTGGTGGGACGCTGTGTGACTGCCCAGGGCGCCGGATTAAAAGGGGCGCCAAAGAAGTCTCGCCTAGGGCGCTGGTAGTGCTAAAACCGGGACTGCCAGCAAACATGATTATTTTCATTGGAGTGAATTAATATTTGCGATATTAATTAAAAGAAATGACATAATATTTACATTAAATTACCTAACTAAATTCTACGCACGAACTCTGAGGAATCGGCGAAGAAGCGACGCGAGTGCCATACGAAAGAAATGTTCAAAGCACACAAGCTGAAACCTTGTAATACTCGTAGTAAGTAGAGTGTATATATATTTTGAAAGCCCACACGCAGAAATATTCTAATAGTAAGTAGAGGTATATATACCTACGTGTATGCACTATTAGAATATTTACACAAAAAATTCTTAAATTGAAAACATTAGCTACAAAATCCACACGAAAGATATAAAAATGAAACTGTTTTTAGACATCGGGTGATAGCGGGGTGGCGAAGTATGTACCGGTATTTTCTTCCCCCCGGCCCGGTGACACGGCCTGACGTATAGAAAGCGCATTGTCGGTGACGGCACATCTATAAATCATATTTTGGGATCGGCAATCGGCCATCCTCCCGTCTGCGCGGTGATTTTCGTCGTTTTTTGTCTGACTTCGAAACCGTTGGCATCTGTGATAGAAACATCATTAGATTTTTATCAACACCGACGCGACAGCTTAGAGTTTTATAATTCTTTGATTTTATTTTACGTCTGAATTGTTTATATTACGCATATAATGTTTAGTTCTATGATTATATAACTCGACTTGAACGATAGTTTTTAAACAAAAAAATTACGTGCATTGCATCTCATAAAATCCTTATAAATCGTACTCAAAGCCCCCAAACATCAAATCTATAATATTGAACAATGAATATAATAAAAGCTCAATATAACGATCAAAATATTCAAATCGCTAAGGTGGTGGAAAAGTGGTTATTTGGGCCTGTTTCACGCACCACCCGTTAGCGTATCAAACACTAGCATTTATCATCGGAATCCTATAAAAAGTAAACCGGAACTAATCCCGCGCCCCGGCTCTCCCCCTAATCTGCATACGCCAAGGAAAATAATTTTACGCTCTACCCGTATCGGAATTGTGCTGCTTTATTGTGATGCGATAATATTTGACTTCATTCGCTCTGCCACTTCACGAGTGAGTCTTTATTTGCTTTTACGCGTAGAAATTTTGATTTGTTTTTGTTTATTTGTTTCAGTAAACAATATTAAATTGATCTCATGCAGATGATCTAATTTAGTATAAAGCGTACTTTATTAAACCTACTTAACATAAATTACAAATTAAAAATCGTAAATCTTGACTACAGTAATTTTTGTAGCGCTACGCCGCGTAGCCCGTCTACTGTCGCGTAGCGCTACGCAAGTGCTACGAATTTTCAGCGATCGTAATTATTACAACATTTTACGAAAAATTACAAAAATACAATTATTATTATCAGTGATTGTATGTAATTAACTAATTACAGTAAAAGTTATTTTTTGCCATTTTCCTTGCTTTCGGTACTTAATTATTATTATTGTAATTAAATTGTCTTCTTTATTTGAGATGCAACATTTTGTAATCTAAATAAAAATGTTGTTGTTTCCGATAGAGAATAGCACTTTTATTACCTAGGTAACAATATTTTATACTTAGTAGTTCTCCGTCCAAGTAAATAATATGCATATGTTCGCTAAGAGGCATGACGTAGGACATAAAGGCAAGTCGACGCCTCGCTTTATTGATACACGGAAAAGATTTCTCTTTGATAGTTGCGGCCGTGCCTTCTGATTCCATACATCGTTACTAGTGCTGTATCGTTTATCGATAAAAATTCAGTTTAACTTTTTCTATACGAATGTAAAATTTTATATTAATATCACGATCATTGATTTTTATATCAATTGTACCGCAAGCAAGATTCTATAAGATACTTTTTCAGTTCTTAATTCTTACCATTTTGGCGGTTGTTATAACAACCGTTTTCTTATATTTTATTATATTTTAGAACTTAGAAGTTAGAACGTTAACATTTTCTTACTCATGAAGTCATGATGCCCAGGTTATGATTTTTTTATGTTGTAGGTAATTAAAGATATACATTATTTATGTTCACCTAATAGTACTTACTCGTAAGTAGTACATAAGGTCTAGGTTACAAAGTTTTCCGTATCGCAATTTATCGACTATCGACAATCGATACAGAGTAAGAACAACCCTAAAACGTAAAGTTCCCCAGTCAATGTCACATTTATTGATGGAGTTTGGAAGTTTTCAATATTATGATGGCTACGTCGTACCTACTTTACATGATACGGATAGTTTTATTACGATTTCGCATTTGCCGCCTGGTGCGTGTAACTTTTTACCCTCCACGAAAATTCGCCCTTATTATCCTATTCAGACTCTAAGTGGTAGTTTTTATGTCGTAAAATGTCTATGTTTGAACTGAGAGTGGCTTATTACTTTTAAGCCTGAAAGAATCACACTTGAGGAGAAATAAACTACAAATTACTCTTAAATTAATAAAGATAGTAAAATTACATAAAGTTGTAAGTACTTATAATTATAATTTATTTATTCTAAACAACTTACAAAGCATGTTTATGTAACATATAACTATTGTTTACACTTAATTTGTTTCATAGAACTCGAAAAAATATCGTTTCTTACTGAATTGAGAGAAAGATATTCATAAAAGTATTAGAGGTTTTTCCATAAGTTTTATCATGACAATAACTCACGGCGCAGGTCAGACACAATAGTTAGTGTCACCTATAATCGTATATTAAACCCTTATCCCTATGAGCACCTTGCGACAATAGAAAGGAATATATTGTCGAAAAGTGGCCACATAAAAATGACATACGGTTCCAATGGAAAAATAAAACTACTTACAGCTATAGAAGCCTCCTTAGTCACGAGTACAGGCGGCTACAGAAACTTTAAGTTTTATTTAACTAATTACTAAGCCTTTGTTTTTTTTAATATTTGTATGAACGAATAGACCTATGAAGTTTTGTAAGCTGAATAATTATTATTAAAAAAGACCGAGTACGATTTGAAGAAATAATATTTAGAAAACGTAGTGTACTGTGCACTGCAAAGAGTGTCATTGTCTTCGCAAGTAAACATTGTAATGAGTCGAAATTTGAATACAATAGTGATGGAGTCAAGGTCGAGAAGCAGTTACATCCTTGTTGGTTTACATAATGACTTCACTACAGTAACACACTCCATATAAGTGTAAGACTGCCTGTGGTAATCCGTAATCTTTTGATGACAGTCTAAAGAAAAATCAAGCTTACGGTTTAAAATCCTTTAATTCAAGGTCAGACACATCGTCAATAGAAAAAGGCAACCTTTTATATTACAGCATTAGCCAAGTATTTCATATTATTTACATTACAGTGTTTCATGTTTGTCAAGAAAAATCAAGTTTCCGTTTTTCAAATCATGTGGAATACCTATATTTCAAGGTTAACACTTATCGTCCCTAAAAACAGCAACTTTCACGAAAAGCGTCGATATTTTAAAGTCCAAGGGCCATTGAGGACGGAATCAAATAGCGAATTCTCGAGGATCTTATCCAAATAACACATAAAAAGCAGACATCGTTTTTCTTTTAAAAAACTCTCATTTGCCTATCAATAGTGGTTCGGGCATATCTGACCGTAATAAACGTCACACTTTATGGCACTCGGGGAATATGCAAGGGAACAATTTTTACATTTTGCGGCGGTGACCGGGGGTGGAATTATTTCGACGGCCATTTTTGAGTGGATTTTTAAGTATCGTATTCAGAAATGTGAGGCTCAGCTCTTTGTAAAAAATTTGACGAAAAATGAAACATTTTCACAAAAAGATCTGTTTATTTTGCTTGTTAGTAGTTACGTTCACAAATTACGTGAGGTGTTTAAGGGGGGATGGGGTCGAGTCAAATCTCATCTAATCTTACGTTGGAGAGAGGGATGGTCTCGGCAAATCTCATGTATTTTTTTTTCTCATAAAATACAAAAGAAAATATATACTTTTTTGGTCAATTTCATCCACGTACTCGTACAATAAGTATGCTTAAGATTTAATCGTTATTTTGTAAGCGTAATCGTAACGCGATTAAGATCATTCACTAATTCGATCGAAAGAAAATAATTTCATACTTTCTACTGACTGTCAAACAATAAATAAGACCCACATTTTGAAAAATCTCATTTACCACTCCCACCCCCTAACCTGAGATTGGAGGGTGGGGGAGGGGTTTAAATAAAATCTCACGAAATCTCACCAAGGGGGGAGGGAGCATCAGAAAATTTCAAAAAACACCTCACGTAATTTGTGGACGCCCACAACAACATGAACCCAAATATTAATATCGTGCACGAAAGTATAATGGTTTTATTATAATAATTTTTCTTTCTCAACAAGTGGTTATAATATTTAACAGTCTAATTTTTGTTGTAAACTATTTACAAGTGAGTGGAAAGTTTGAAGTTTAAATTAACTCGCGAAACTTGTTCGGTCACGAGAGTTTTTGTATCATATTTCTATTATAATTTGTAAACAACTCTCAAGAAGGTTTAGTACTATACACTAATAGAGACAATATCAAATAATTTGCAATGGCCACTGTAATATGAAAGTTATACTACTTAATGAATTAATGAAAATTATAAGATAATAACTCTTAATTATAGCTACTGTTTTTGAAGTTTAGTATGCACTTTTGAGTTTTCTTCCTGGGGATTCTAATGAGTTCCTTGCTACTCGTTTACAACCCTGACTATAAATACAGAACTTGAAGATACTGACTGCTTCAAGTTAGACGATCGTACACAACTCGGTTAATCCTTACATAAACAGAATATGTCACCTCTAGTGCGTGCATCACCCGTCTTGGTCGTCGATCATGGAGGCGCGTCTGACAAAGGCGCCGGGTGTCAGATTACGTGGCACAATATTTGCGTGCGGCGAGTGTGGGGGCACGATAAAAATATTCTATTTATTATGAGACCGCGGAGGCGCTACATTCAAAACGCGTCACGCCGTGACATCCGACTTCGATGGATTCCCTAAACTTGTATGGTAGGGCTGGCAGTCAGGATGCTAGAGAGATACTCCGGGCGTGCCGATATACTTATTATGTAAAAACTTGGTCCCTTCACTTTCACCATAATCAATTTTTGTGAATGGCGGGTAATAGGTTATGTATTTATTTGTTTGTGTGTCAAAAGTAACAAAAAATTACCACTACGCGGTGTCTAAGGTTGGATGCACCACATATTCCGTTCATTCATCATACAGCATACTTAAAAGACAAATTCCTCAAAGTTAAGACTTATAAAATATTATTTTCTCACTTCCGGGAGGAAAACGTTAACTTTCTTCCCGCTGCGCTTACCGATGTTGCCGTTTTCCGCCTCCGTCGATGAGAAAAATAGTATACGCACCACGAGCAGTAAATAAGAAAGCCTTAGATCACATGTTTGTTGACCTCGGCTTCGCCTCGGTCAACAATTACATGTGATCTGAGACATTTCTTATTTTCCTTCTTATCTTCCATGAGCCTTAAATATAGGTCGTGGGTATGTATAAGTTAAGTCCAGTAAATGATGTACTATCAGAGAAGTTGATTCCTAGGCAGATGAGGAACCTACGTAGTTTGGTCGCGTTACGTCAAACCATACAACGTCAAAAGTATGAACTGACATGATACGACCAAATGACGTTGGGTCTGTCAACTGCCTAGGAATCAATTTCCTCGATGGTACATCATAGATGATATTGAAAATATTAGCAATCTAATAACAATAACACCTTTCATCATCACTATCCTGAGTAAAAATTAAAATAAAAACATTCAACTTTGTGGCAGCCCTAAACCGATGTCGCCTGATCGCGGGTTGCCCCTGTCAATAAGTACAAAGTCAATAGTCGCGAGTGCGGATAATTTTTCATTCATTCCTCATTCCCATTACGCGTTCGCCTGCTCTATGTTCGCTATCAGTAAATGCGGAAGGATAGTGTTGCATATTTATTGCGACGACGCGTCACATTTAAAATAAAAATAAAAATTCGCATTGAATTTAAATGTTTAATTTGAATTTTAAAATTTCAAATTCAATTCGAATTCAAGGAACCAAGACCACGACCGCACTCGCAAACATCGAGTCGGTGTCAAAATGTTTTAGGCAAAGAACTACAAACGGAATCCTGAAGTGCAGGCGAGGTAAACACTAAACAGGCAGAAATGCATTTCAGGATGCAAAAGTATCGCTCTCAAGACTGCGGTCACTGAGCAAACTCCACTCAAAAGCGCTTTGACTTCAAAGAGCCGCGGAGAATAACTGACGTCACTGAGAGAATGCAGAATAGACCTGCACCGAGAGCGCAAAATAAATGGCGACACCGCATTACACACTCACTGAATCAAAACACCGGCCGCCCGTCAACGTGATAAAACTGGAAAAAATAATAACCCACCCCTTTGTACGACTCGGCTCAGACTTATTCTGGAATCTCGGGAAAATGTGTATTGCCTTACTTATAGAGATATTTGTAGAAAATTGTGAATCATGTAAAATATTAAATATTATATTGCTAAATGAAGAGTTAAGCATCACGAAATAATAATTTAACACTTACGAGAAAATAATAGTAGTAGTATTTGAAGTCGGTACCAGATAGCTGAATCTTCAGTTCTCTGACAGAATATTTGAAACTTTTGGAACGGGCACCGACTTCAAAATTATGAAGATTGAGTACAGAAATAGTTGAGGTTTAGCCGAATTCGGAAAAAGGCACTATTAGATAGGAAAAATTATTTAATACTTTTTAGTTGATATTAATGTTATTATTGTTTTTACCTTGGAAGTCGGTTTTAATTTTTTGTAAAAAATAATAACTTCACTCTTTTTAACTTTCACTAGTAGGTAAACCATCGCGTATATTTTACGTATCTTCTATACTTATTATAAAACAAAGTCGCTTTTTTTTTCCCTCAGGGAACCCTTCCCTTTGTAGGGAACAAAGGGACATCTTTATCATTTTAATCTTTAAAACTACGCAACGGATTTTGATGATTCTTTCAATGTTAGATAGCCCATTTATCGAGAAAGGTTATAGGCTATATTTTATCACGCTAAGACTAATAAGAGCGAAGAAATAGAGGAAAATGGGGAAAAAACGGGGAAAATTATTTGAAAGGGCTAACTTGAACGCGCTAATCTCAGGAACTACTGGTCCGATTTGAAAAATTCTTTCAGTGTTAGATAGCCCATTTAATGAGGAAGTGTATAGGCAATATTTTATCACGCTAAGACTAATAGCAGAAGAAAAAAACGGAGGAAATTATTTGAAAGGGCTTATCTCGCGAACTGCTGGAGCAATTTTTGTGTTATTTGGCACAGATAAGAAGTAGACCACGTGAAGGATCATAGGCTATCCATTTTAATAATTTTTTCAGTGGCTATATATTTTATACCCGTGCGACGCCGGGGCGGGTCGCTAGTTTTATTACAATTTGTTAAGGGCCTGTTTCACCGCTTCCTGATAAGGCTATCTACCACTTAACTTGACACATAAAGTATGGAGAATCTGTCAAATAAGCCTATCGGGCACCTTATCAGGAAGCGGTGAAACAGGCCCTTAGAGTCACAACTCACACTTGAAAATAACATATTATCATAATTGACAGCTATTCTTGTAATCAAGAAGTCAAATCGATACTTAGTGCGCCATCTATCGATAGTAAGTGTAACTAATAAAAAAGACACTTAAATGACTTTGTTTTGTTTAAATGCTCTTTTTAAAATAACTTTATTTTAATTTTATTTGTCTATTTAAATTTTATAAAGTAGTTAGTAAAGTATTCGATCTGTCGTCTGCCGCCATGCGCCGCGCGGCGGCGACGCCGTCGCCTCTGCGGCGCCGACCGCCGTGTATATAAACAAACAGGTGTTGTTATGCAGTACATAATTATTATTATTATTATTGTATCCATACCTATGCCTTGTACTATTATCTATTCTGTGCCATGAGACATTGGTGACGTTAACACGACGTGGTAATGATGATGATGATGATGACGATGATGATGATGAATATGAATTACATAGTAGCATATGCTTTCTGTTCTTATAACAACGCCGAAACTCCCAAACGTGTATCTATAAGGAGTCAGGAGTTCTCTCAGCATCTTCGAAACCATGGTATACCTTGACCCAATATTTGACTTTTTGGTAGCATATTCTTAGTACACTTCACATAAAATCAAAATCACTATATGTTTCCATATAAATTTCGAGGAGTTCCCTCGATTACTCATGGATCCCATCATCAGGTCACCACTTTTGGGAACATGGTACCAAATTGAAGTGAAACCTAATACAACAAAACAAAGATTTCGAAAATCGGTTCACAAACGGTGGAGTAATCGTTGAACATACAAAAAAAAACCACAGCCGAACATATTATAACCTCCTCGTTTTTTGGAAGTCGATTAAAAATGTGTCTAGATCGGACGTGTGTGCTCAAGAGCAGTAAAAACAAGTAGGTATGCATTAGTAGGTCCTGTTACCTGTACAAGTGTAGGTACAAGATACACCACATATAGGTAATTTCCAAGCGATCCATCCCGAGATCGAATAATCCGAGATGTGGCCGGTTACAGACTTAAGGTTGATTTACATTGATACAGTAACTGGCGCCAGCATCACTGGATTCCGTCGCTGGATCAGTACTGTATCAATGTAAACATGTTTCAATCCAGTCCAGCACTGGATTGACACATGTTTACATTGATACAGTACTGATCCAGCGACGGAATCCAGTGATGCTGGCGCCAGCTACTGTATCAATGTAAATCAGCCTTTAAGGTCACATTACACAGAACGCTAATCTCAATAAACCCTTAAATTTCTGAAAGATTTATTTTTCGGTACGCCTCTATTTACAAAAATACGTGAACTACTAAAATCTAAATAGTAACGTAGGAATTAAGAAATTGCAATATCATGCATTTCACATTGACAAAATTATTGTTTCAATAGGAAAGAACTACCAAAACTATCTCGTCTGCAATTTGGATCAGAATAAGCACGTACAGACGGTAAATTCAAACATAACACTTGCGGCTATGTCAATATCGCTCGACACTTCTGAAGGGAGGTGATTTTACATCAAAAGACTGCCGCCGCATCACACCTCATAAACGAGTCACAAACAGACAAACAGTACACATGGGACTCTACTAATTCATGCCTCTACGCACGCTTGTAGAACCCAGTAACGAAACTATACTTAGCTCTAACTACCTACAGGCTACACGGTGAAAACGTATAAATATCGCTACAAACGCAAATTGGTAGGTAATGTAGAAATTAAAGTAAAATTGCTTGGATACATTTTTTGTTAAAAATTGTTTAAACGTAGTACTTGCGTTTATTTTTCCAAGAAATCTAGCCCCTAGGGCCTAGAGCGTGGAAACTATATATAGGGCATTGCATGGAAAAATGTTTCGAGTAAACATTAATAATCCCTTCTTAGTTATGTCATTTTGTTGTATAATTCAGTTAACCTAGTTCCATTTGCGATTTAATGGGTCCGTGAAGTCTATCAGCATACATGTATGCGGAAAATTAATTAGAACGTAATAAATTACCGAAAACAGGCCACCACCTTACGTTGTTCCCAAATTTAATTTCATAGTTCGCCAGTAAATGCATGAAATGTGGGCACGATTCGGTGTACGGCCAGTGCAGCATTATTTACTGCGCCACGGAGACGGGCACAGGAAAAGCAATAATTTCATTATTGTTCGCTCGCCTTTTCAGTTTCTCCAAAATTATTTTAGTTTCCCTTATCTTTGTGAGCATTTGCATGAATATACCCGCGATTTACACCGTTTGCATATTTTAAAAGGTAGTAGATATCAAAATGATTTAATAATGTTGAGTCGTCCTTAATTTGTAGTAGCTTCCATTCGTTACTAATGTGTTAATTACTTATGCTTAGTAAATATTCTTGACTTGACTTTTATACTTTGTTCCCGAATTTCTAAAGGTATTTTCAAAGTGTTCTACATATATAAAATACATTGACATTACAGGTGTGTACTATGAATACACGTAATATCGAAGCCAGGATTACCTACTGGTGGCCGTGCCGTAAGTTACGGCGTACAAAAATAAACTTTAACGAGAACCTGCACTCTGCAGCTCCCAATGTTAAGCCCGATTTATGGCCTGAAACACACCATTTATTTACAGTTTTTCTGTACTTAGGGGTATCTCAATTTTGTTGAAATTCCAGGAAACGAAATAATGTAGAAAATATTTGCCAATTTTCCTCCCCTGAAAAAGTTAAATAGCAATTGCTCACGTTTAAATGTATGTTTTTATGAAGGCTCTACATATACACATAAATAAAATTGGAGTGTCTGTTTGTAATATTGAAAGAACCGTTTGTTTACTACGTGCATATGAATGTAAGACATGTAAGTAATGTAAGACACCAAAACAACATTTTTTTCAATTTTTGTCTGTATATCTGTCTGTCTGTCTGTCTGTTTGTTCCGGCTAATCTCTGAAATGCCTAGAGCGATTTTGACAGGACTTTTTTAATCACATAGCTGATGTAGTAAGGAATAACTTAGACTACTTTTTAACAGACTTCCGAAAAGGAGGAGGATATATTTCACTTTTTTATAATGGTTTGCGGAATACATTTGTGGACCGATTGATCTGATGATGCAATCCATGAGAAATCGATGGGACTCCTTGAAATGTATATGGAAAAAACATAGTAATATTACGTTTTTCTGAAGGATTTTAAGCTTAAACTATCAAAAAATAAGAATTTGCGCCGAAGTATACCCTGGTTCCAAAGTTGCTGTACAGAAAGAACTCTTGAATCCTTATACCTCTAGATACGGCATACATGTTCGGCAATTTCGGCATTGTTTCAACAACTAAAAGCATATTTAAATGTCTATCCCATTTTTGCTATTTGGGTAAGAAACCTTAAAAAGGGGATTTTTTTTCTCTTTTTTATTATCTTTGTTATCACATTTTGCTGTCGCGGACGAAGTCGCGGGAAACAGCTAGTATTTTATAAAATTTAAGGACAGCATATCTACTAACAATATTATATTGTGATTTGTGGGAAATAAATTTGTAACAAATAATAAAAAACCCATAAATATTGAACAAAAAATGCACGGTATAAAGCTTCCGTTGTGGACATTTTCCAATGTTTTTCGATTGGAGTAAGCCACCTTTCAAATAATGTTTGGAATAAGTTATTTTTAATAACGTACACGTTGGTCCAGGCAATAACCTGAGATCGAACCTGATCCCTTACAAGCGCGAGCCGGAGAGCTAACCATTGGCATATTATATAATAAGTATTTTCCATCAGAGTAGGATCCTGAAAATTTCCTTAAATTAAAGTATCTAAATGTATTTACTAGTTAATAATTACTTAATTACCTTTACCTACCCATTTCAGAGTAGGTGGTACTTTATTTGACGTTATCGTCGATGATATATCTCCCCGATAAGCATTGTCACAACACAACGTTTAAGAAATTAAAAAACAAAGTACAATCTTATCTTATTTGCTGAAACACTAATTCATAATGGCTTTAGTTCTCCTGACTAGTATTAAACTTATGATTTAGGCTTATCGTTATTAAGGCGAATACATGTGAGATAAACGATTTTTTTTTACTTTTTACATTTATGTTTATTATTTTCTGTATCTTCTTTGTTCTATTTAGCCGCATATAGAATTAAACTATTGAGCAACTCAATAGATGTTAATGATTGAAAACTCTTATGGTACCCCATTCCAGACTCCTTTTAAATTCATTTTTGAAATGATGATAATTATTATTATCAATATTAACAAAAGTGCTTATTAAAAATTACAGTTTTTTTACTAAGCAATTAAAAAATATTGTTCTCTTCTTCTCTAATCGTTTAATTCCATTTTAAGCCTTTTTGTTTAAAAATGTTGGCTTGTCTTTCGACATATTTAGCCTCCTTCAGCTTCTTCCATTCCATTCTTTCTTTATTTGTTCCTCATCAAAACGGACGGACCGTACTTCTATTATAGGTAATATTATTTATTATCATCCTTCTATCATTTTTAATGCCTGCCTTTCTTTTTTTGACTGAATCTTAGGTACCTGCAATTGGAATTATTTGTCTTAGTTATTTTGTTACCATTTAATATTATAATCTAATAAAAATCGGCCAAGTACGAGTCGGATTCGCCCACGAAGGGTTATAAATTATACCGTTATAGAGCGAAAGTAGGCAAAAAAGTGTTTTTGTATGGGAGCCCCCCTCAAATATTTATTTTATTTTAATATTATTATTCATTATTAAAGTTCAAATAAAATTAAGGACGCTGTGAAAATTTCAAGTGCCTAGCAGTCATGCCATTATTGAGAACGAGCAAAAAAGGCCAAAAAATACGTTTGTTGTAACTTGTGTGGGAGCCCCCTTAATCCTTCGATCGGGGATTCTTGGAAATACTATTGTATTCTATTGTTGTCACTTGTCGCGGTCACCGGTGTCCTTACGGGGCTTGATAGGTTAAATATTTATTTTACCTTTAGTATAGATAATTTGTTATTATAGCGGCAACAGAAATACACAATCTGTGAAAATTTTATAAGTCTAGCTATAGCGGTTCTTGAGATACAGCCTGGAGACAGACATACAGACGGGCAGACATCGAAGTCTCAGTAATAGGGTCCCGTTTTTACCCTTTCGGCACGGAACCCTAAAAACGTGTATGTAGGGTAGGTACCTACTAAATAATAATGCATATTCTATGAAATTGCATTCAGTTATTTTTGATAAGTAAGCAAATAAACCGTGATATGGTTATAGAGGTAATTTGTAACAAAACGATTAACGAAGTGATAACACTTTAGGGTGTGTATAAGTCTCTGTTTTTTACACTCTGTACATAACATATTTTGACTACACAAGTTATAGGTCTACCAGAATCTGATGGCAAAAAGTGAGAAAATGAATTGACTCTAGCAATACCGGGGTAATTGAAATATAACATTTTGATCCTTTTTTCTTCTTATAGCGGCTGATTGTGTGTGCTAAACATGCAAATATAAACATTTATCCAATGATCAAGGATATTTTTTTGAAAATCTGCTGTCAAAAATTGTCATCAGATTCTAGTAGACCTATAGTAATGTAGTATGTATAAAACTATAATAACGCCTTTGTAGAAAAGTACCTCAGACAAATGTAGAGCTATAGCCGGGGCATCGCCTTAATTATAATCTGTGTCACACAGTGGAATATTTTATCCGCGACATAATCTCTAGTTCCCATTATCTACAAACAAACGAACGATTACCTCGTCACTCCCACTTCACAGACGCTGTATTTTAAAATCAAAGCCTACATTCTATATTATGAAGTATTTCAAAACTTATAAGGAAAAGCATAATTATCCTGATTCAATATAATGAAATATTTTTAAAATTTAATTTATTAATCTGACCTAAATAATTTGCGAACGCCTGAACAAGGCATACGTTGTAACTTGTATTTGTCAATGTATTTTGATTTTATGTATGTACTATCGAGAAGTATCAACTTCTCGGCAGACCTAAGTAATTTGGTCGCGATAAATCAAACCTATCCGACCGATCACAATTCACAGCTAACCAAAGAAGTTTTTGCAGCTAACATTGATTTGACTTATGCCGACCAAACGACATAGGTCTGTCAACTGCCTAGGAATAAATTTCCTCGATGGTACTTGGACTACTTGGTTGCAAATAAAGTTTGAGTTTAGTAATCTCTTGGACGCTATAACATTATTATATGTATTATAGTTTTTACACGGTAACAAAAAGTATGATTAAGAGCCTTATCAAGTTTTTATTTTATTATAATATTATATATATATATATAATATATATATATATATATATATATATATATATATATATATATATATATATATATATATATATAAAAAGTAAACAATACGGAAATAGCAAAAATATTATTCTTTTTTGATGTCTTTTTATAAATAAGAATTACGCAAAGCTTCATTAGAAGAGCCATTAGATGTAAAAGCTTAAGGCCGTCCCCCGAGCAAACGACCTTGGCCATACCTACATTTGCCGCGTTGCCGAGATCGCACCAAAACCCTATTTTTTTTACTTATTTCAGAATTGTTTGTTCAAAATTGTCCTAAAAAAATTTTAAACGGGAATATGTACTTTATGATATTGTCGATCTATTGGCGTATGTTTCAAATAAAAGTAATTTGTAAATCCTAAGGAGATGCTGAATGTATGCTGAATGCTTGAATTTTAATAAATTGGTTTTACTTTGGAAGCTGATATCATAAGTATAATAAACAAAAATAGAAAATTTAAAACGGGGAAAGGAATGTTGATATACTGAAGACTATTGCTGTATTTTTATTATAACTTTGTAGCTTTCAAATTATGAGTTTATAAGGCTTGAAATACGGCAAATTACGGAATCTCCGTAAGGAACGCCCTTAAGTCATAATAATATGTAAAGATTGCCTTTCTCCAATGTTGCGATATTACTTAAATAAAATTTCACAAGGAGAAATTTTACACGACTTAACTGTATTGAAATTAAGTGTAATTACACTAAATGTATTTTAACTTAGTGGAAATATTACTGTCACACAAATAATAAGCTCGTCTCGGTGCTCGGTGTACCCAGACTACGACAGAAGAGAGGAGGAAAGGCAGCTTAAATACTTCAAAAAGAGTTTTTGTAATATCATCACCATATTTTGTATTCTAAAACTTAAAAAAAAAATAAGAACAAGAAAAATAACAAAATTTAACAAATAAAGATGCTTAAATATTAAAGAGGATACAAACTATTGAATATGTTGAAGTAAGCTTTTTAATACTCAGCTGGTTAAGTTTTAAATTTTTTCCCTACATATTTGATTTACATATTATATAGAGTCTAGAGAGCTTTGTATAGTGTAGAAGTAGGTACTTAATATTTAGACTATTGTAGGGCAATTCAGACCCTTCTTATAATTTGTAACAAAAATAAAGTACTCCTCAATAAGCCTTGAACAATAGGGTATGTGAAAACTTGAGTGCAAAATATTTGAGTAAGTGTCGAATGTAACGTTCTTTGTAATGAATGGATATTTTGCATCTGCATACACTGATATTATTGTTTGTGGTATTGTGTAAAGTTCTTGAGAGCAATTATTGTTTTAAGTTTTCTACTTCCGACCCCCTCGGTAAGATTCGGTTAAAACATATTTTAATTTCAATCTAGGGTCCAAACTTCTAAGGAAATTACTTAAGTTTTGAAACATCAGTTATTTTTAGGTTCCAAATTAGGAATCCTTGCTTAGGAAGCGAGATTTTCTAAATATAACTTAGGAACATGGACGAATAGGCAGTTAAGTTGAAAAACGTTTACGTTATAATTGTGGGTGGGTTGACGTAGGTACCTAAAACGACCAAATTACGTAGGTCCGCCTATGAATCAATTTCTTTGATAGTAGGTACAAACTTTATTTTGCATAAGTGTGTAGTAGCAGTTATAAGAATTTAAAACCACCGTTATTCGTGAGAAAGAATAGAAAGCCACTTTAATTAACTGGCGATTTAAAGTACCTAGTTACTTTAAAGTTTAACATAATAATATAATTATTATTAATCGTTTTTTATGGATCAATACTAAATATAATTGATTTTTATTAAGTAAGTATATTAAGAGCCCGGGTTACCCTCGAAATTCTCATACATACGTAATACCAAAATCATTTTGTCATACGAAAGTATTTAACATGTTTGAGTTATTTTTCAGCTTAAAATGGTAATTACCTAGGTTCCTGAACAAAAATTAACTTCAAAATATTTAAACACTAAAAAAAATTTTTTTGTGTATAATTTTTTTTTACTAAATTTACTACTAAATATTTAAACACTAAAAAATAGAGTAAAACACTAAAAAATATATACATAAATATTAAATTTACTACAAAATATTTCAACTCTAAAAAATACTTTTTAGTATTTAAATATTTTGTAGTAAATTTAATATTTATGTATATATTTTTTAGTGTTTTACTCTATTTTTTAGTGTTTAAATATTTAGTAGTAAATTTAGTAAAAAAAATTTATACACAAAAAAATTTTTTTTAGTGTTTAAATATTTTGAAGTTAATTTTTGTTCAGGAACCTAGGTAATTACTATTTTAAGCTGAAAAATAACTCAAACATGTTAAATACTTTCGTATGACAAAATGATTTTGGTATTACGTATGTATGAGAATTTCGAGGGTAACCCGGGCTCTTAAATAATTTCCTTCAAAGAAGAATATAAAAAAAAAATGTCTTGTTCCTGTTATTTAATTAGATACTCTTATCCGATTGCTTACACTGAAAATTAACCAAAAACATAATTTTTAAAGAGGAAAGTTTGCTTTGCTAAGCTAAATAAAACTATAAGATTTTTTCAAAGTTTTCAGAGATTAACGCTGGTCGTAACCAAGATAAAAGGGTTTGGGTGGATTTCAGGGTTGTAACGACTTTTAAACGTAATATCTCCAAAAATGTGTAAAATATACCAACATTTTTTTGCTACATTTGTTGAGAATTTATTGAAGTAAGAGCTAAAAATTTAAATGCATCGACAAATGAAAGGCCTTTTCTAGCGTTTGAAATATATTTAAACTTCCTAGTTTTTATACCAGAAAAAAATTGGTTACATATCTCACGTACCTAACCTTTGTTTGGAAAATGCTTACCTGAATACAAAAAATATCAGTTCTTAACTTAATTTGTGTTTTTTTCCTTTAAGTATGTTTCAGCAAATGTATTTGATAAAAAATATTCTGTTAAAACCTAACCTAAAGAAATAAAATACAGATTTTCTTCGAAATATACCTACGTGAAAAGTTTGTGCTACATTTTCGGAAAAGTTAATAAAGTAAGAGCTAAAAATTTTCAAATAGAAGGCTTTGTCAAGCCTAAGAAATAATTTTAAACTTCATATTTAAAACCAAAAAAATAATAATAGGAACGTCATTTATCAGGTAGGTACTTAGGTAGGTACTGCCGAAGCACACAAACTAAAGGCTGTCACAGACAGCAGGTAATGTAAAGATGTATATTATAGCACGATACATCTCGATACATCTTTCTATAGAAATCGTCAGGAGACCACATACAACAGCTATAATGTATATTTTTACATTATAGCTGTTGTGTACGATTTCTATAGAAAGATGTATCGTGCTATAATATACATCTTTACATTACCTGCTCTGTCTGTGACAGTCTTTATTCGGAGATATGCTCATCTAGATTCTAGATACAAAAATATTAATTTTTAAAATCTAAATCATATATTTTTTCACTTATTTTCTTTTTTGGAATATAATTGCAACGATATGGACCAAAAAATGATAATATGTTTTATTATTTTGCTACAAAACTGAACTGAAAGAAATGCAGGTTTTCTTCCAAATTTTAAAATTTATGAGTGTAACTGAAGTGCTATAGAATAATTAAAAAATTAAAAGTACAACTTTTCAATAGGTAAACTTTTTTATTTACGTTATCAACTAAGTTATCCTTTTTTATTTTCAATTTTCATCCACTATTACGAAAATCAGAGGTTTGCATGATTTTTACGCTCTAGGCACTATAAGTACCTTATTAGGTTTAATAATAAAAATCTCAGTTCTCAAAACAAAAATACTTGTTTGTAATATTCATGATTTTAATAAAACTAAATTGACCATTATTGTTAGAAATTTTATGAATGAAAAGAACAACAATTTTATGAAGTCTGGGAGTAATATAGTTTACAGTAGTTACACGTAACAACGAGCGCGTAAAGTTTAAAAGAGCCGAACAATATTTCGGTGGTTGTATCTCCAATACTGTACAGTGTATAGGTAAGTCGACGAAGCTGATAACCTCTGGTGGCCATGACCTCCGCGTCAAATAACGGCCGACATCGATCGCGGGTCCTAGCCAACTACCATACAACAATTTTAAGCGGCGACGCGTAACCTAGTTACGAATTCATTTTTGCCGAAACAAACTTTTACGTAGAGAAATAGAGCCATTAAAAGCTGTAATTTAAATAAAAAAGTGAATGAAATTAATTAAAATGAGATATTTGCTACGATATTTGTCATTATTTAGGTAGAGTTCCTAATTTTGTCACATTAACCATTAGGAAGTGAGTTCGGCACTCGTAGAAACTCTAGTCGCGGCGGCATCTGGGCTCATATTGATTGCCAGTGACATTCTTATCAGTACACCCCCGGCGCACGACCGCACCGCTTAGCACCCAAAAGAAACAGGAACGCTTCTTCGCGCGTTCGTAACGCAACGGAAAAAAGGGCGGAGACATCGCGACTGCGGCGTCGCCCAATCGCGGCGCAGTCTGCGAGGCGGGCGACCAATGGCGCGTGCGGCCCGGGGCGGGCGCGCGCACGCGGCCGCGCCCTCGTTTCGCTCCGGCTTTTTATTTATTGTTGCGCGAAACTCCGCGCGCGACGGGTGTGTAATGCGCGCGTAGAACGTATCGAGCATGGAGTCCGCCGTGGACTCAGCGTCGACTGCGAGCGAAGTCAGCGGGTCCTCCGGGGGTTCACCGAGGGTGAAAGCGGCGTCGCCGGCCCGGGCCCTGAGCCCGCCGCAGATGTTGACGCCGCGCCTGCCGCTGCCGCCGCCGGGGCTCGGCCTGCTGGGCTCGCTGCAGATGATGCACCACTCGCCGCTGGAGCTGATGGCGGCCGCGCACCACCACGGCCCGCCGCGGTACGGCAGCCCGCCGCCGATCTCCACGTCCGACCCCTCTGCCAACGAGTGCAAGCTGGTCGACTACCGCGGACAGAAGGTGGCCGCGTTCATCATTCAGGGCGACACGATGCTCTGCCTGCCCCAGGCTTTCGAACTGTTCTTGAAGCACCTGGTCGGGGGGTTGCACACGGTGTACACGAAGCTAAAAAGACTGGACATAGTGCCGCTGGTGTGCAATGTGGAACAAGTGCGGATCCTGCGCGGGCTCGGCGCAATCCAGCCCGGCGTCAATCGCTGCAAGCTGCTCTCCTGCAAGGACTTCGACGTCCTCTACCGGGACTGCACGACGGCAAGGTATGTTTCACACGAGTCTAGTGCTATTATCCTTGTTATATTTTGCAAGTCCCAGTTGTTATTTATTTCATGTTTTCCTAAGTGTAATGTTGATTGTTGACTCTACATTTTTTTTAACTATAATTATTATTGTTACAAGTAAGTAAGAATGCTTATTATTGATTAAGAATTAAATAGCATAACAAGCTATCTAAAAGAAATCATAATTAATATTTTAACTATATAAGTAGGTACACTTAAAACTTCAATAGCTACAAATATTATATTATAGCTACTAGTGTAGAAAATACTATTGTAAAAAATAAATACTAATGTAGAAAAGGTAGGGTGGGGTATGAGTAGCATACTTATTACAGTATATTTATTATGAACTATAAATTATCATTATTACTGATTAGTAACGTAGGTAACGTAGAAATACCTACAGACAAATTATAATATCGGCGGCTCTACCTACCTACACAAATGTTTCTCTACTATTTTTTTTTTCTTAATCAAAATAATATTATAACATTAACACAAACGAGCTATACCTAACTGTTACATCTGCAATTTAATTGAAATTCGTTACAAATGTATAGGACTCTAAAAAAGTAGAAAAAAAATTGGTACTACCTGCCTTACCAGTTTGTTTTTATGATACATCAGTAAACTTATGCCTAAAAATTTAAACCAATGCAATATTGTACAAGTAGATATTATTATTTATTAAAATATATATTTTTGACACTTATATTTTGATTGGCTAATAAAAAGTATGAGTGTTGGCTAACTTGTGGCCGGCCGCGCGGAGTTCGTGAGCGGTGGGGTTGTCTGCATTAATTTTTCACATTTTAATACGCGCCAAATATTTCCTCGGGGCTAAATAATAAAGCGAGCTTCGGCGACGGAAGGGTTAAATCTCTGTTAATTAGCGGCCGAGGTTTAAATATTTAAATAGTAATTTTTACAAACGGTAAAGTTTGATTAAAAAAATCTTATTTAGAAGCGCTGCCGCGTCACCCAGTAGGCCCATATCGTTTTCCCCGAATGTGATTTTAAAAATGTAATGTCCGTTTTTACTGTTGTTTTGGGAGGTGTAAATTTTAATTTTTTGCTCGTATTGACGCTTTGCGTTGTTAATTATTAATATCTGTTTATTTGATGAGCGGAAACGGTTCGGCCACGGCGCGGCGTGTTGGCCGGTTATGTGACTCACTCTTGTGTTTCAGTTTTATGAAATCATGTCAATACTATAACGTGTTATGCCGATTCTTCCGAAATTTTATAAGCTCATCTTCAATAATAACAGAAAATATCAGGACTATCTAGATTTTTAACGTCTAAAATATAAAACAACAGCATGTTTGCCTCCTGGATAAGAATGATTGATAGTGTCTGATAAACACAAAGTAACTCAAAAATACTAGTATGAATAATTATAACTTGTTGAAATTTTCTTTAACTTTATTGATGTAACTTGTAAGTGTAGGTAGGTTCATTATTTCATTAATTTAGTGATGTAAATAAAAATTTTGTACATATTTTTCATGACAATTTCAAAACATAATTTTAGCTTCGACAAAAGCAACTTAGATCAGCGGCGTTTTAGGGTTCCGTAAATCCGTACCCAAAGGGTAAAAACAAGACCCCATTACTAAGACTTCGATGTCTGTCTGTCCGTCTGTTTGTCTCCAGGCTACTCTCAGGAACCGCTATAGCTAGACTTCTGAAATTTTCACAGGTTGTGTATATTACTGTTGCAGTAAAACAAAATAAAATTATTTTGTTTTCCTGCAACATTTAATATTTAAGATTATTATAAATATTTAAAAATAATTAAGAGGGGCTCCATACAACAAACGTGATTTTTTTGACTTTTTTTTGCTCAATAATGACAACAGTTAGGCAGTTGAAATTCTTACAGATTCTTCAATTATGTAGGTATGTAGTTTAATAATTAATAATAAAATTAAAATAAAATACAAATTTAAGGGCGCCCATACAAAAAGCTCATTTTTTGGCCTATTTTTATCTTTAACGGTACGAAACCCTTCGTGCGCGAGTCCGACTCACACTTGGCCGATTTTTAATTACATACCTAGGTACCTACATACGGCAAATGAATGAGTATAAAAATTTTACAGCTACAATATTACCAACCTAATATGTATATTATGTAACTTAATAAATTTTTTTATTTGTTTTACGTTATAAATTATAATATTTATCAAGCGTGAAAAGATCTTTCTCTATGTAGAGCTTAGTGATTTTTTTGTTCATGTGTTTTCAATGATTTGACGATATCCTCGATTAGGTTTCCGCGTCGTTGGCTTTCGATCCGACTTCTTCGTGTCTTGTCTAATTAGTTAATTAGTATCAGGAGATTTATTAGTTTCTTATTCGCAGTTCAGCGTTTATAAAACAGTCCGTTTTACGGAATCGTTGCTACAAGATTATCTATGCTACGGTTTTTAATTGTAGAGCTTACATCGTAGAGTACAAACTAAAATATATAAAAAAATTCGCAGCTTTTAAACAAGATTAGTAAATAAATTGTAATAAATTATATTGAAAATACTGTTAGAATTACAAACATAATAATATCATGTCAGTGATGTTATTATTATAGGTTAGGGTGCTCCCAGATAGAAGTTAGGTTTATAACGTTATACAACATTTTTGTATAACATTTTGTAACAAATTATAACAAAAGACACGTTTATTTTTTGACATGTTGTAGCGTATGTTACACGATGTTATAAAATGTTATCGTGTTACTCAATGTTTTATAACGTTATATATAACTTCTGTCTGGGAGCACCATTAGGTATATTATAGTCTTTATTAAATACAAGGATTTTCATTAACACTGATTCAGCTCGTTAGGTAAAAGAATTTAGCTATTACCTATTTACATAGTAGCTTTTAGTTAAAACACTAAAATATTTTTATTACACACACACACACACAATAAAATAAGGAGTTTATAAAGAAATTATTAACGTAATAATAATAAAGTATTAATAATAAAGTATTTTAATATTATTACGATTTGCAAAAAAAACTATTATAAATAACACGGGCGTTTTAAAATACTAAAAGCCAGACACTAAAGCTTAAAAGCACTCACAATGAAATAGTAGACGTTACCTACCTTTTATA
Organism: Lysandra bellargus; assembly: GCA_905333045.1. Classification (NCBI taxonomy): domain Eukaryota; kingdom Metazoa; phylum Arthropoda; class Insecta; order Lepidoptera; family Lycaenidae; genus Lysandra; species Lysandra bellargus. Next base: position 9,962,188 of record HG995326.1, read on the forward strand.
GGATATTTTTGTGTCTCTTTTAACAGATAATGGTTAAATATTGAAAGTAAACGACCGCTTCGGTCCGATCGGGCTAATTCGAATCGACATGTTTCCACTATTACGATTTCACTGATTCCGACCAAGAAAAAAACAAGTTTTTTTTTCATTATCTACCTTCGTGTGTGGACTTTTGTCTTGTAGCTCTTTTCGGCGAATTGTTCTTTTTTATTTTATTTTTATCTTCTATTGATATTATTGGCTTTGTACTAATTCATTTTTGGAACGTAAACCGTGTCGTTTTCAATTATTAAAATTGTATCAACTTGCTTTTCAATTATTTACAGCAAAGTTCTTTGTTCCTATCTGTATTCCATTGCAACATTTGCAATCCTTGATATCGACGGTATAACGCTTTAAAAGTGACCCAAAATTGATTTTGTTTCCTTACTAATTGTTCATGTAGGTTTTACTAGCCTAGGGGAATTGTGCTTAAGATGACATACTTTTTGTTTGAAGGTAAATATTTAAAATATTATTATTTTTAACAAAAAATTAAAACCGACTTCCAAGGTAAAAACAATAATAACATCCTTATAATTTGAACTAAAAAGTATTAAATAATTTTTCCTATCTTATGGTGCCTTTTTCCGAATTCGGTTAAAACTCAACTATTTCTGTACTCAATCTTCATAATTTTGAAGTCGGTACCAGATATAGCTGAATCCAAATGCCAGAATATTTGAAACATTTGTAACTGGCACCGACTTCAAAATTATGAAGATTGAGTACAGAAATAGTTGAGTTTTAGCCGAATTCGGAAAAAGGCACCATAAGATAGGAAAAATTATTTAATACTTTTTAGTTCATATTATAAGGATGTTATTATTGTTTTTACCTTGGAAGTCGGTTTTAATTTTTTGTTAAAAATCATAATTTCACTCTTTTTAGTTACCTAGTAAAATCATCGCGTACTATACGTAGATTATGGCCGATTCACACCGAATGGCAGAGGCGAGGCGAGCAGTTTCAGTGTCATATGATTTTAAACTTTATCTTCATTATTGTAATACATAGTATCGCTTGAGAAATCGACGCCGCCGGCGGCCGCAATAGACCACGAACGTCCACGGGCGGCCGTAGATTTCTCAAGCGATACTGTGTATTACAACAATGAAGATAAAGTATAAAATCATATTATGACACTGAAACTGCTCGCTTCGCCTCCGCCATTCCGGTGTGAATCGGCCCTAATACACCTGTATACTATTATTAACGTATCTTATTACAATTTGTTAACAGTCACACTTACAAAATATAATATCAGCTGCAGATAATTTTAAACAATACATTTTAAAAAAATCGAAGTGAACACGTGGTAGGGCCGCGCCAAACCGGAATTTTAGCAGCGGCGAGGCTTTCAGTGTCATATGATTTTAAGCTTTATCTTTATTATTGTAATACACAGTATCGCTTGAGAAGTCTACGGCCGCCCGTGGCCGCGATTGGTAAGTGTGACAGCCGTGCACTCTAGCATGTTACTTGTATTATCGAAGTAACTTACTTCTAAGAAGTAATGTCAAATGTGTGCCTTACGCTCTGGAGATAAGGTTGAATATTTTGTTATGTTCAATTTTGGTGACATTGGTGACCCTGACGTGGTAATGTTGATGATGATGAATGTCATTTGTATAGTAGCATATGCTCTCAGTTCTTAAAACAGCGCCTAAACCCCCAAACTTTTATATATAAGGAATCCGGAGTTCTCTTAGTATCTTCGGAACCATAGTATACCTTGGCGCAGAATCTTGCGTTTTGGTAGCATATGCTTAGGATGCTTCTCATAAAACTAAAATCACCATATATTTCCATATAAATTTCGAGGAGTTCCCTCGATTACTCATGAATCCTATTATCAGGTCACCATTTTTGTGAACATGGTACCAAATTGGAGTGAAACCTAATACAACAAAACAAAAATTTCGAAAATCAGTTCACAAACGGCGGAGTAATCGTTGAACATACAAAAAAAAAACCACAGCCGAACATATAACCTCCTCGTTTTTTGGAAGTCGGTTAAAAATAAGTCACATGAGATCAGTAACTTACTTTTATAAATAAATGATTCATTACTAACGAAATTAAACAGTTTTGGAAAAATCAACTTAATATAACAGTGAGAAAAAATATAAATTGCACGCCAGGTCGACGATATGGTAAGACGACATACTATGATTCTTTAGACTTTGATGGTATGTCGTCTTATACAATACGTAAATTCCAAGCTGCATCATCATCCCTCTAGTTGTCAGTGGTGTAAGGATTCTTAAGTTCTTCATCATTGTCAAAAAATATACAATGCTTCTGTTACCGATTTAGCAGAAACATAAGTAACTGTAGTATGTCATCTTAAGCCGACGTCTAGTATGTCATCTTACCAAATGAGTAATAGTGGATACAAATAAATTTTGTAAAAAAATACTTAACGTTAGAACACACTTTCATTAATATTTGTGGCCTATAAGAATCCATGTTCATAATAACAATTTGTTATAAGAAAATATTTTGACCTTATGCGTTTTTTCACCCCAAAACAAAAGTGTAAGAAAATTTTTCTCTCATCAAAATTAGGAAAATCTTTATTACTTTGTAAAGTACGGTCCCTGTCCGGCATACTAAGTTGGGCTACTAGGGGCACACTGAGGTGCTCTATAAAACGTCACAAGATCACAGACAGCACTATTATTTCAACGAATTTTGCCGATGTGTCGTCTTACCTGACTATGTCATCTTAAGCACAATTCCCCTATAGTTTTTTTTAATTTAGCATGAACAATTTATAGACCCTTGCGTGTAGTGCATCTCAATATTTTGTTTATCGTTAGCGTCATATGGGTAGCTGGGAGGAAATGCGATATTTTAGAGCATAGCCCGCATTACAAAACGTATATAACAATGAGTGGACGTTCCTTTTCACGCTTCAATAATTGCTCGACGGCAGATAAACGCGTATCGGGTTACAGCCCCAGGCTGTTGTGACTTACAACTCTTTTACCTCAACCCCGACACTGCTTTTAGAGCTAATTCAATCACTGACAATGCGAGGATAAGGCATGCAACTAATGTGATTTCCAGTCAGACTAGCCCTTTTACATGTTTGTCACAACTCACAGCCCGCAATGTAACTGGAATCACACATACTAAACTCTTACAAATATTTCCAATTTTATATTGGAAATATTTGTCTAAACTCTTACAAATATCTCCAATATAAAATTGCAAGAGTTTAGTTTTAACAATTGAAAATAAAAATCATTGATATTCAGAGACAAACTAATCGATTGCAATCGAGGCAATTACGTTTCTAATCATCGCTCAATAGTATCAAACGGATCGGGTCCCATTGTCTTCGTACAGAGCTACAATACGGGGGTCATCAACACGACTTTTTATGGAATTTTCAGTTTTACGACACATTTTGATGGTCCGCCTTCAAACGGAGTGATATTTTGTAAATAAACATCGCACTGAAATAACCGGCTACCTTTGTTACGGCGGCCCGGCCTCAGTGCTCACTCGGTGATCGACGGAAGGATACAAAAAGGATTTTTTACCGTTTGATGTCTATGATGTCTCTCGCCCGGCGCCTATGAAGTATTCCCACTTCAAAATGACTTACATTATTTTGTTTACGAATGTAACTTAATGTAACTATGGGAGTAACAAACGGAAACAGGGTAATAGGGACAGTCGTTAATCAGATGCTTATTTTAAGATGATAAATTGTTTTCTTAAATATTTTATATTATGACACAATTTTTATTATAATTATCCATTTACTATTGACCTATCAATACCCAAGCGGTCGGATTCGACCGCGTAAACAATAGATTTCCAAGAATCCGCGATCGAAGGATGAAACTTAAAAGGGAACGCGGGTACAGTAGAATTTAAACGACGAAACTATTGCCATCACGCTTCACCCTGCGCCGGCACGTGTATTGTGATAGAGACAGATACAGTAAATCGAGATTACGTATTCCTCTGATTCTTCTTCAAAATAGAGCCTATTTTTTTAATATCTTCAGGAAGAGTGAATATATGCCTCTACGTTTTTATTTTATCTTAAAGATCTTTCAAAATTGTTTTATGGTCGGTGAATTGGCGGGGTATGGGGCACTCATTTCTTGCGATTTTTGAACGGTCATATTTTTTATTTATTAGTAAATTTAGAAAAAAAATGGAACCTAGAGGCATAGTTTTAACAGATCCCAATATTGCATAAAAAAATCATTTGTCGAGACGCATTGTCATGGGAGTAAATTGGGGATACGTTTGTATAAAAAAACAGTGTTAGAATGTTAATTGTCTCATCAATCATCATTATCATTATTGTTTTATTTAAACTTTAAAGTTTAGGCCTATTCGACATCGGCATAAATTTAACTCAATTACATTTATGAGAAACTAGCTTTTGTCCACGGCTTCGCTCGCGTTAAGAAGTATTGTAATATACAAACTTTTATCCCTTATTTTAACCCCTTGGGAGTAGAATTGATTAAAATCCTTTCTTAGCGGATGCCTACGTCATAACATCTACCTGCATGCCAAATTTCAGCCTGATCCGTCCAGTGGTTTGGGCTGTGCGTTGAAAGATCACCATGTCAGTCAGTCACCTTTGAGTTTTATATATAGAATATATATTGAAGATTAATTGATTGATAGATTGTAAACATAGGACAGATAGGATAGAATAGAATATTTTTTATTTGTATAACTTAAAACTAAACTTAAACTTAAAACACAATACAGGAAAACTATGTACAAATAGCCTACTGCTAACAGCAGTTTCTACCAGATAAAATAATATTATTGATTTTATTCAATGTATATTCAAGCTCATCCGATATGGCAAATCTCAAAAGACAATGTAGGCGCATCTGTGCACAATATTATGAATGATCTCAAAGGGAGGACTGGCGCGGGTCCAAGTGGTGGTACTCATTGAAATATTAAACCAAGACGCCGCACTGCGGTGTCTCAGACACATGCTGCTAATAATTTGTACATTACTGTACGCAGCTTATACTACAATCTATATTCCCTTACTACTATTAAACTACAATTTCTATAGATATCCTTATTTCTAGCCAATATAATTAGAGCTAGCAGGTAGCAACTAGGTACGCGGTGACTATATACTAAGATACTAAAAAAAAAAAAGTACGAGATAGCATTCAAAACTAACTAGTTTTTAATGCTATTTCGTACTTTTTATTTTCAGTAATAAATAGTACAGTATGCTGTATGATTAACTTAAAAACGTGTTGTGACTAATGACTGAACTATTTTCTATGGCAGAGACAGATTTCAGAAACAAATTATTCATAAAGAGTTAGAACGTCTCATGCTCATTTAAAATCAAATATTTTCAAGCCATGATAATTGCTTATAATTCAAGTAAATAATTGAGTAACAACTTCTAAGGAGTAAAGTAATGCTAAAAATTTACATTGTTAGTAGTTCATCATTTGACAATCATTTAATAGATGTTACTAATAATAACTAAGTATTTACACATAATAATAGATATTACACTTACAAGTATCATTAATCTAAATTATAAATCAACAACAATGATTAATAGAACTGCATTCATACCGGTTAACAGTTAAATAAACCCAATTGGCATTCAGAGAACAGTAACAAATAAAGCGGCCCGAGGAAACGCAATTTCCTCGAAGGCAGTAAAGCGACAAACCGTTTGACAATGGGAATATCATGGAGGCAATTTATTACGATTGATCAACAAGTAGCTGGGGAAGTTCAGATGGAACGGAAAGAATGAAACCCCGGCGCCGCACGAAAGGGCGCCAAACACAGCCAAGTGCACAATCCGATGCACGCCGACACTCGCACTCCTCCGTACGACGAGAACGCACACAAGTGACACAAGGGACTCCCTCCGGCTAGACGGAATTATCTCGGGCTCTATTTCCGTTTCGCGTACTATTGAAATGCCATCCCGCTCGCACCAGCGCTAAACGCGCTTGCCGTCTCTTTCCCATTTGATTCATTCATGACCGTGGATTTGAATGGATTTGGTCGTCCTTTCAACAAGTTTCAGCGGGTGATAAAGGATTTCAGGATTGACACACATTTGTATTGGCGTAGGTTAGTTTTTATGGATTATTTTTGACTTTTTTTTATCAAAATTGTGTTGTTTTGGTGGTTCTTTTTATGTTATGAGTTCCGTGGAAGCTTTCTAATAATAATTTCTAGTACTTCTAAGCTTCTGGTGTAATCATTGTAAAGTCATTTCTAAACATAAGTTACTACTTAGTCCATAATTACTTAATATATTTTATTGAGCTCAATAATATTTTTCCTTATGGCGTCAATGAAAAAGTGTTAGATTATGTAAGGAAGTAGAAGGCAGTGACGAGTGGCGTGTAACGCGCCCAGTAGCTGCATCCGCGATGCCGCTATGTGTTGAGCTCTAATCAGCTCTAATTACAGCGTGGAGTCATTGCCGCTCGTCATGAGATCAACTGTTACAGACAGACAGACGGAGGGAGATAGTATCGGTATGTAGAGTCAGTAAAAAGGAAATTTCAATGACTGACTCTACATATTTATAAATAAGATGATCTTATATTTTAAACTGGATACTTTTCTGTATCATCAGTTCATCATCGGAAACGGCTATGATTATTTCTATGAAATTTTGGGTAGTTTTGGGGGAAGCAAAACAATCTAGAGTCTATTTATGTCTTGTCTTGTTCCTGGGAAGTTACGTTACTTTTTGTTTCTTTGAACTTTAAGCAAAGCTCGGTGTCCCAGGTATGCATTTCTCAACAACTTATATAGAAATATCCTATTTCTACACCGAGGATTTTTTTCAATTAATTCATAAACATTAAGTAATAATAACAGAGAAGTTGCTTGCAGTTAGAAAATATTGATTGTTTTCTAACGCTTATTACGTTTCTAATGTAATTCAAATGAATTCAGGGCAGATAGATACATCATCGGAGCACTAGCATCATTCAATTTCTTCTATTTACACTTACGTTGTACAAGTGATAATTAATCCGGGACAGATAAACGAACAATAGGTGGAAATAAACGGAGTGTCGTTTTTCCACAGATCACTTCACTGAGAAGTGTTGTGGGAACCGTTCACTCCCGCTTTGATTTGCGTTTCATGCTCATTCAATCGTGATATTGTTACTTTTCTATGATTCGAGCGAAAATAATTAGTCAAATTATAATTGGTTAGATACCTAAGTAACTAAGTAAGCATTTATGTAAGTGTTCAATAATAAAGTTGTTACAATTATTGCAAATTGTTTTAAATAATATTATACACTTACAGGAAATAATCTTTGTCGATATAAATAGAATATTATAATATTAACTAATGATCCTTTAAGATGGCCACTCATTTGCGATTGGTCGTTAAATTAAATAAACTTTCATTAAAAACCTATGAATCAATTTCTCTAGTAAGGAGTTGCCGAAAAGTAGTTTTAAATACTTTCTTAATGACATCAGTTATATAATATACTTAATAAACGTTACTTTATAAGTCTATGGCAAAAACACCAGGAATCAGTATACTTTCTAGCTTGTGAGAATCTATGTAAATATAGTTTACGATTGTTATAAGAAATAATTGATATATAATTAGGTATAGATCACCGGTGATGAGACCTTATTATATCGTGATACCGTCGTGGAGAACCGCGGAATAAGTCATTATTTAATTGTGACTCTCTCATTGTTACACTTTACAGCTATTTCTCGCTTTTTACCTTCCCATGGCTAATATACGCTTACGAATAGAATATCAGGCCGTCGGCAAAAACACCTTGCTTTGATTATTATTTTATTTTGTGTGTTTATAGTTTCATAATAAGTATCAGATACAGGGTATTTTTTTTTTTTTTTTTTTTTTTTTTTTTTTTTTTTTTTTTTTTTTTTGGGTCGGGAAATGCTATTGCGCATCCCCGGCAGCATTGGGGAAGGACCACCGGTTTATGTGGGACTTGCTACGGCCGAAGAGATGGTAGTGGCCGCAGCTGTACCCACTAAAACCCGACCGTGTTCCTACTACCGCGCAGGACGGAGACACGAGGGCCTATTACATGTCTTCCGTGACTTCCGTCCACACAGGGTACTTACCGTAGTTAATTCTACTCATATTTCAAATCAAGCAATGTTATTTTTTGTGCTTTTACTAAAATCGTCCAATTTATTGTGATCGTCCATACATAGCTTTAGTCTTTAGAGTTTAGTGGCCCATATTGTATTATTAGTCCATTGAAATGTTGCACTTGCTTTGCATTTATTAGAGGACCCAATTTTATTTTTGGAATATGTTGGGAGACTCAATAGAAGCGTAACCTCAAGTTTGTGGGGTTGCCACTCTTGTCCCCCGGCCGCCATCTTGAAAAAAGGGGTGACAACACTATTTTCGTGATATCTCAGAATCTGTACGTCTTACAAGAAATTTGTGGGAGCATAATTTGTTGTAAATTATTTTGCCTACAAATATGTTTATATAACTTTTTACCCTAAATTAAAAATTTAAAAAGTTATAAGCAAAAAAGTGATTTTTTTTAGAAGGTTAGGTTAAAGTTATAAGCAACTTTTTAAATTTTTAATTTAGGGTAAAAAATTATATAAACATATTTGTAGGTAAAATAATTTGCAACAAATTATGTTCTTAAACATTTTCTGTAAGACTTATAGTTTCCGAAATATCACGAAAATAGTGTTGTCACCCCTTTTTTCAGTATGGCGGCCGGGGGACAAATTCGGCGACCCCACAAACTTGAGGTTAAGCTTCTATTGAGCCCCCCAACATATTCCGAAAATAAAAATTGCGTCCTCTAATAAATGCAATATTCAGTCCTAAAATTGTAACATTTCAATGGACTATATGGAATTCACATCGAACACGTATTTCTTGTATATTGGAGTCAGTGAGCATGATGGATGCAAGATTAATGTTCCAACAATGCAACCGTCATAACACGTCACAGCGTCTCAACGACATACCGCGGGACAGGAATGCGTGAAATAGACAAACACCATCGCAAATATTTCATACTAGATATTTGAGATTTACAAACTTCAAATATTGAGTGCGCGGAATATAGGCAGATGCTAACTTCATGTAGTGGGAGTGCTTATGACGCAAGAAAAACATAGGTAGGTACTGCAATGTATTTAAATTACCTACCGATGACACACCATGCCGAAATTCCGTCGCGTTGTATTGTATGCGTTTGACATTGCTGACGTAATCATGCGGAATTTCCGCCGCGGAACTTTGGCATAGTGTGTTTAGACACTAAGATATTTTGTAACAGAGCAAAAAAAGGCTCTACTGACTTGTTAGTAAAACAAAACCCTTAAATTTTAGATTATGATGGAAAAAAGAAGAAACATACATTTTTTTAAACATGGCAGAATATCGATGATAAAGAAAGAATAGCAGGCGCCTCACGCATATTTACTTTTGACAGGTTTTACAGCGAGCTGGCCGCGACCGTTTACAACAAAGCAACGGATGAGATAAGAGCTACTTAGGGCCGCAATAGGGCCTCGTTAAGCGCTGATATACGGTTCATAATAAAAGCCAATAAAATATTTGCAACAATTTAAAAAGGAATCGATAAAACTTAGTACGCGAAAATCAAACGAGCGACGCCAGGGGATAGTAAATCGTGTTTTACGATTCACTTTTATTTATTATATTTTTAATTACGCGTCAAAGCCAACATTGTGTTGCGTAAATCAAGACTAAAGGACTTTGAATTTACCATAAGTCATAGAACTAGAACTTATTGACATCGTTGCCAAAAGTAGTCTGTAGTAACAAGAAATTAACCTATCAACTCCCAAGCGGCCAAGGGGGCCGCGATAACAATAGATTTCCAAGAATCCGCGATCGAAGGAAGCTAATTTTCATGAGTTTTATTTTTTTCTTACAATCGTTTTGCAAAAGTCAAAACTAAATATCAGTGTATTGCGATTTACGGCTAGTTATTCTAAAAACAATGCAGTGTTTTTTATGTCACACAACTAAAATAGAGTAGTTTAAATAATTACATTTTGTTGCATATATTTGGACCCACTTATGTAAGAGCAAGGAAACTACTAAGTAAGATCTAGAAATGAATAATATAGTAGCGTGAGAGTAATGGTCATAGTCACACTTAAAAATACTTTGTCTGCATCATTTACGACTTTTCGAACTGCCTGTACCTGCAAATCTACTTTTTACTGCCAACGAACACTATAAATAAACGTTACAAGTACATTTTATTAATTTACTCATACAGCGACTGCAGACGACGTGCTGGCTGCGACACTGAACGTCAATAGTGAGCGCTGATAAAAATATCGATTATGAACCGCGTGCGTAAAATCGATATCGGTCCAGATGCACAAAAATGGGGCAGAGGAATCGATTTGCCCCACATTTCGGCGGTCTAGCGGCCGCGCGAGGGTAACGCTCGCGATAAGGGATAGTACCCCCCCAGAGGGGCGGGGGGACGTCGGCCCCCCTCTATAATATTTACCGCCCCCGGGCCATACTTACGCCCCTCAGTATTTACGGGTTAGAGAAAAACAAGGGTACTCGAGCTTCGGAAGGTGCAACGTAGATTTTAATCCTTTCTGATGTTTTATGATTGATGGCGGATTTCGCGATCGGTATTGCGCTCGTGGTGATGGATTCTTTATGATTCCCCGTTTTTGTCCGCTCCCACGCCGCCCGTGTCGGAGACTCCCGTTTTATGATTAGTCGCCATATATACAAATAGATTACTGTTATTATTGCAGTTTTGAATACTTATTACCCGCACGTGACGGATGGAGTCAGAAAATGTAGGAAAAAGTCTTCAACGGACGTGGCGTCGCATACGAAATTGGTGCGTGATCTCGCACATGTTTTCTTTCATTTGCTTGGAGGTTCATTCAAATGAACGTTGCGATGTTTCGACGATACACGTATAAAAGTAACGAAACAATTACACCCGCTATTGAAAATGACATATCCATTAAAAGTTGCCTCCGGCATCATCTGTCAATCAATAATTTAATAAAAAAAAATTAATTAGTCAGCTTCGAGGTCCAATTTACGACGGGTCGGTTGGGGTGACGCCGCGATTTGGACCTTATTTCTATGAGAGCTGAGATGAATTTTGTATAATTAGTAAATCTAAGAATTAAAATGACTCTTGACAAAAATATAATGTAGCGATGACGGGTAATGCTCACGAGAAGACGTCGTTCAACCATCGACGCGTGCGCATCCAACTATCGCCGCCCGCCGCCCGCCGCCCGCCGCTCGCCGCTCGCCGCTCGCCGCTCGCTCACGGCCGAAACACTAATTATTATTGTTTTCACAGCGAGGGAACAGCTGATCAATTTTATTTTTAAACTATTATTCGCGGCTGCTATGATCTATATTTCTGTTTTAATGATTCGACGTCGATCTGCAACATATAAACAAATACTGAGCGAGCTGACACAAATAAACGGGTAATTCATCAAAATGTTTAGAGCCAAAAGGAAATTTGATTAAGGGAATTGAAACTGCTTTTTGTTATTTTAATTGCAGCCGTTAGCGGCGTTCTAGATGAATTGTGCCGATCATCATGAGTGTTTATAGCAGTACACGTAGGTAATGTTGGAGAAGTGCTGTTAATTAAGTTTTTTTAACTTTGTATCTTGGAATAAAAAAATAATTTTAATATTTGCCTATATTATATGTATTTGCCTGTTCGAATTACTTGGGAACGTATAAGGTTCATTAGTGCAGTTAATAGTGCTTCCTTATTTCCAGGCTGTATTTTATTAAAAACATACATGGTAACAGCCAACTGCAGGTACCCAAGTTTCTTTGCCCTTTATCCACTTAATAATTATAACTCAAAGGTCAGATGCACAATCTAATTCCATTGGAAATATCATTTTAGATATCAAAGAAAGGGTTGGGTCGCGGCGCTCGCTCGGCGCTGACTCGCACAATCTGCATATGCCCTGATTGATGTTCCCTGTAATTATTCGGACGCGTTAATAACAGCACCGACGACGGCGCACTTTGTTTCTGACTTAAGACGAATCAAATGAGAAATTCTATCGCCCTTTAATAGAATCTCAGTTTTGTTGATTAAACTTCGAATTGAACGTTTTGGTTTGACGAAATTGGCTGTATCGTTCCGTTTGTTGTTTAACTGTGTGTCTTTGACAGTGACTGGTGACAACATCTACATGTGATGTAGAGTAAGTTTTAGATAATTCAACTTAATTATATTAGTTTTAAAAACTACACTCACTCTACAGTCTAACTACTGCTATATACTTTAGTACCTATTTACCTCTGACAAAGATAAGAAGTCGACATTTACCTACTGTATGAAGTACAAAATAATTGCCTACACGACATCATGAAAAAAGCAACGTTTGATTACAGTATAACAGAAATTAACGACACAGGAACCACACCCAGCGACGTAAATACGGGCCACTCCCGTTTTCTACAATTTTCATAATAGCACAGTATCATGGATTCATATTTACATAAACGGCACACAAGATTGTCTCTACGGCGCGGTGCGTGCGGCCTCGTTCAAACAAATCACAATATTAAGGCAAATAGTAACGGCAGGAAAAAAAGCTATTATGCTAATGAAACGTTTCGAGTTAAATACGTTGATGTTGTTTGTACGAATAATAAATCACGGCAGACATTTTGTTGTAACCATTTTCATATAGGCGGTCTTAATTAACATGTTAAATAAATTATTGTCATTCGTCGGACGTGGAACGCCGCTTTTCCTGATTTTTCATTGGTGTGATGTTGTTTCATGAATACATAGAGCCACGCAAAAATTGTAAACAGGATCCATCCAAGGATTTCCACAGAAATTTTCAATTCTACCCACATTTACATTAGGCGCATTCAACAATCGCTTACAAAGTTGAAGCGTATCAAACGTAAAATTACGCGTTTGATTCGCAGTCGGGGCAATTGAAAAATGAAATTGGCATATCCATTGAGATGGTAGATATGAATATGATATACATTATTACAGTGGAGTGGCGAACATGCCTCGTCACACTGCCGAATAATAGAGTTCGCTGGAACGTTTAGCGCACCCTCCCAAATTGAAATAAAAAGGACCATTCGAGATGTAACAGCGATATGATTTGGCAGTTTTTTACTTTTCTTTTTTCGAGTGTGTTTTAGCTCTGTGCGTAGAGCGGGAATGAAATATAGACACGCCAGAATAAAACACCTTAGTTTATTTTATTTTGAGACATTTTGTACTATGTTCGTATTTGATATTCAGAGTTTTTACAATAATTAATATTATCTAGTTTGCAACTAAAATGAACGAAGTAGTTATTCAATATTAAAAACTTTCTGATCTTAGCCTTGTAGGTAGGAAACAATACTCAAATTCATTATCTATTCTATCTATACCAATATTATAAATGCGGAAGTGTGTCTGTCGGTCTGTCTGTCTGTCTGTTACCTCTTCATGCCCAAGCCGCTGAACCGATTTTGCTGAAATTTGGCATGGAGATACCTTAAGTCCCGGGAAAGGACAATATACTTTTTATCCGCGCGATAAACTAATTTTGGCGCAACATCTAGTTCTCTATATCTCCATCATTTCTTGGTAACCAATAGAGGATTATTATTTTTGCTGATCATAAAATATCTAAACTTGATTTAGAACAAAGAATCCAAGACTAAAAAATCGGCCAAATGCGAGTCGGACTTCGAAGGATTCCGTACCGTTATGGAGCGAAAATAGGGAAAAAAAATTGTGGTTTTTTTGTATGGGATTATAATTATTGATATTATTTTAATTTTATTATTTAATATTAAAGTACACATATAATTTAGGATTTTGTGAAAATTTCAAGTCTCTATATGTTGCCATTATGGATTACGAGCCAAAAATACCAAAAAAATAACGTTTGTTGTATTGGAGCCCCCATTAAATATTAACTTTATTTTGTTTTTAGTATTTGTTGTTATAGCGACACCAGAAATACACATTGTGAAAATTTCAGAAGTCAAGCTATAGCGGTTCTTGAGTGCCAGCCTGAAGACAGACGGACAGACATCGAAATCTCAGTAATTGGGTCCCGTTTACCCTTTGGGCACGGAACCCTAAAATTTACGATTAAAAAAACTACCCAAAATAAAATACTGGCACTTCTATTCGATTTCAAGGTTTGCATTGCGCCCCCGTTTTTGTACAGACTAACATAATTACAAGCGAGATTGTTACGAAGTGACTCGTAATATAAACCCCTTCCGAAATATAATTTTAATGCCAAAATATTAGTTATTATGAAAATATAGTGCGTATGTTTTTGTTTGTGTAACGTTTTTAGGGTTCCGTAGCCAAAATGGCAAAAAACGGAACCCTTATTCGTCATGTCTGTCTGTCTGTCTGTCCGTCCGTGTGTTACAGCCACTTTTCTCCGAAACTATACTATCGAAACTTGGTAAGTAGATGTAGTCTGTGAACCGCATTAAGATTTTGATACAAAAATGGAAAAATTACTAAAAATGTTAGGGGTCCCCATAGGTACAACTGAAACAAAAAATTTTTTTTTCGTCTAACCTATGCGTATAGGGTATTTATGGATAGGTATTCAAAAATCATATTGAGGTTTTCAATATCATTTTTTTCTAATCTGAATAGTTTGCGAGAGAGACTCTTCCAAAGTGGTAAAATGTGTGCCCCCCCCTAAAACCCCTTCTAAAGAAAGGGCATGATAATTCTAAAAAAAATATATGATGTACATTATTATAAAAACTACAAACGAAAATTGGTTTGAACGAAATCTAACAAGTAGTTTTTTTTATACATCATAAATGGTAAATCTTAATTTAACTTTCATTAAATCAACTAAAATATATAAAATATAAAAATAAATCAAAAACCTTTTTGACCGACTTCCAAAAAGGAGAAGGTAATACGTTCGGCTGCATGTATTTTTTTTATGTATGTTCACCGATCACTCAGCGTCGTCCAATTTTCAAAATACTTTTTGTATTGTATAGGGTTCAACTCGAATTTGGTACCATGTTCACAAAAGTGGTGATCTGATGATGGGATCCTTGAGGAATCGAGGGGACTCCTTGGAATTTGTATGGAAACATATAGTGATTTTGATTTTTTCTGAAGCATTCGAGGTGAATGCTACCAAAAAGTAAGATTTCGTACCAGGTCATACCCTGGATCCGAAGGTACCGAACAGAACTTTTTAATGCTTATAGGTACAGGTTCGGGGATTTCGGCGTTGTTTAAACAACTGAAAGCATAAGCTAACACATCAATTTGATTGGTCATCATCATCACAACCATAATTATACCATGGCTCATCACACTATGACCCAATTATTGGTACTTTTCGTGATATTTTCCATCTAAGCAGATGTTTTTGATGATGATTTCGCTGTTTGAAGACAGATTTTCAAAATTCTTTTTGTGTTGTATAGGGTTCAACTCTAATTTGGTACTATGTTTACAAAAGTGGTGATCTGATGATGGGATCCTTGAGGAATCGAGGGGACTCGTTGAAATTTGTATGGAAATATATAGTGATTTTAATTATTTCTGAAGCGTTCAAGGTCAATGCTACCAATAAAGTAAGATTTTGCACCAGGTTATACCCTGGATCCAAAGGTACCGAACAGAACTTTTGAATGCTTAAAGGTACAGGTTCGGGGATTTCGGCGTTGTTTAAACAACTAAAATCACAGCTTACACATCAATTTGATTGGTCATCATCATCACAACCATAATCATACCATTGGTCATCACACTATGACCCAATTATTGGTACTTTTCGTGACATTTTGCATCGAAGCAGATGTTTTTGATGATGATTTCGCTGTTTGAGGACATATCTTCAAATTTCTCGTGTTGTTGTATAGGATATAATCTTAATTTTGTATACTTAACAATTACGAAAGTGGTGAGCTGATGATGGGATCTATGAGCAATCGAGGGAAATCCTTGATATTTATCAAAACACTCATAGTGGTAAAAATGTTGTTTCTAGTAAATTAAACATAATATTATGTTACGAATAAGAGAAATTTCATACAAAGGTGTCTCTTGGTTCAAAAGCACTGAACAGAACTCCTGAACCTTTAAAGATAAAAGTTTGGAAATTGCAGCATCGCTTAGATAACTGCAAGCATTTACCACAATTTCGCTCACAGTAACATAATGTGAATAGTTAACATTATTTACGCATAAAGCTTTATTTTGTAGATACTTAACTAAAAAGTGAAATTATTATTTTTAACAAAAAAATTTAAACCGACTTCCAAGGTAAAAACAATAGTAATATTATGAACTAAAAAGTATTAAATAACTCTTACTCTTTAATAGTACTTTTTCAGAATTCGTCTAAATCTCAACTATTTCTGTATGTGGGAATAATGTGTGGCCGCCACAAAGGAAGATCTTCCGACCGAGCAAGGTGTTATGCTCGGTCAGGCCGGAGCCCACGTGATACATTTCAGCTGTCGTATATATGTTGCAGTCAAAACTCTAAATCAGTCAAAAGTACTATTGACCGCAAATTTTCAGTTAAAAGTACTATTAACCAATAATATTCAGTCAAAATTACTTTTGACCAACCTGTTTAGTCAAAAGTAGTTTTTACTGATTTTGTTAGTCAATAGTACTTTTGACTGGTTAAGAGTTTTGACTGCAACATATATACCGATGCGCTTAGAAAACTTCGATAGCGCGATGCAGGAATGGTAGGTGAATTGTGGGTACCGCCACATCACTCCTCCCCGAAGACCGGAGGTCGAATCTCAAGACTTCAAAGTCTTGTCGCTTGAGTTGCCAGTGCCAGTGAGTTCCAGTGAGTCGGAACTGTAAGCTGCTGCACGGGATCCAGTGAGTCGGATAGCTGCCGTGCGGGGCCGATGCTACGTGCTGACCAGGAGAGATGTGCTCTGCTTGCTGACCGGTCGGTGTAGTGAGAAAGCCCGTTCGTGCCGATGCGGAGTCGCCCAGGCCGCGGTACGTTGCGGCTAGTGGACGAGGTACCCGATGAGGCGATGCTGACTGGCGCGGTGCGGAGGGGCGGGGAGTGTTGATGATGAAAGGTGAACGCAGATTTGGCCGCACCGCACGCACGGCAGTCGCCGCATTCGGAATTGTTTATATGAAGTTATAGGCAAGCTCGCATACCTACCTACCCGCGCCGCAGTCTTCGCAACTTCATAATAATATGAAGAATTGCGAATGCGGCGACTGCGGTGCGTGCGGTGCGGCCATATCTGCGTTCACCTGAAGGAGGCGCGTGTTCTGTCGAGGGTCACCAATGTGAG
Source organism: Lysandra bellargus (assembly GCA_905333045.1). Classification (NCBI taxonomy): domain Eukaryota; kingdom Metazoa; phylum Arthropoda; class Insecta; order Lepidoptera; family Lycaenidae; genus Lysandra; species Lysandra bellargus. The sequence goes on from HG995326.1 coordinate 9,979,571, forward strand.
AAAAATGCGTGTAGGCCAAAGGAAGATCTTCCGACCGAGCGAGGTGTTATGCTCGGTCAGGTCATTTCAGCTGTCGTATATATACCGACGCGCTTAGAAAACTTCGATAGCGCGATGCAGGAATGTTAGGCGAATTGTGGGTACCGCCACATGTACATAGTACAGTCTTCATTAGTTTGAAGTCGGTACCAGTTCCAAAAGTTTCAGATATTCTGACATTGACTGAACTCACGATTAAATTAGCTGGTACCGACTTCGAAGTAATGAAGACTGTAGTATGTACAGAAATAGTTGGGATTTAGACGAATTCTGAAAAAGGCACTATTAAAGAGTAAGAGTTATTTAATACTTTTTGATTCATAATATTACTATTGTTTTTACCTTGGAAGTCGGTTTTAATTTTTTTGTTAAAAATAATAATAATTTTATAGAAATAAACCTTATTGCTGCTGCGGAACCCTTCATGGGCGAGTCCAACTCGCACTTGGCCGGTTTTATTTTATACAACTTTTGTTTGAGTTCACGTGGCAATATGTATCTTTAATTTGATATTTTTTTATTAATTAATTGAAGTTATGTATTTAAATATTATACGAATAAGTTGACTCTACTTAGTAGAGAGTTTATTCCAACGTATACCTTGGCTAAGAAAAATGCTTATATTTAATTTTCTTCCTTGATTAATTATCTCTAATTAAAACATGCTTTTTGAGTTATTGATAACGACTTAGTGGTAAAGGGAAAAAACTTGGTGATGGAGCACCAGATACCTCAAATTGATCATCATTTTTTACCTACTAAACATTGTTCAATAAATAAATACTTTAAGGCACAAATTAGACGAATGTCCGAATGGGCAGGGGGACTTAATCATAAGAATTTCATTAATTAAACAAATGTACAGGACCGGAAAGAAATTCGCCGGCCCCCGCGACCCCGGCAGATTTTTATATCGAACATTCCATTCCATTTTGTTTGGGGGTGTAATTGACTCGTTGTTAATTTTCTTTTAATTTTCATCCTCGAAGGAAGTAAATAAATTTACATACTAATGAAGCAGCTTGAAATAGAAATATTTGCATTGTAATTGTTTGATGTAGCAAATGAATTAATGTTGTAGAGACTAGAGAACTTAATAAACTCTTGTGTTATTTTAAAGACAATAAAAATAAATGAAAAAAATATTATGTTTTAGGAGTTTAGACTTTAGAGCCTAATTCAGTCTTATTTTAATTAAATAGACATTTGAATTAATGTACATTAAGGTCATAAAATAGTATTTAATGACCTTAATCTATTCAACCGGAAATAATCTTCAAGGTGACAGTTACACAATGTTAAGTTTGCAATTCATAATAAGGTTAGTTTTTAAATTGTCAGGCAGCTGGCACATAGACTATCTATTTGACCCTAGACGTTAACGCTTGGGGAATTCAAAGAGAATGTAGAGCATCGGAAAAGGCTTAATGTTATTTGAGCAGCACACCTGTCCATTTCAAACGTCCTAGTGACAACTTTAATTGCCATAAATTCATTTCAATTATAATCTATATTCTATAAGTACTAATATTATATACCTTAAGAGTTTGTTTGTTTGAACGTACTACAAAATACTGGACTTTTTTGTAATTTATTTGGTACAGATATTGAGCAAAAGACAGAATAGGACACACGAATAAAACACGAACAAAATGACATTTTCTAAAAATCGATTTATCGCCCCCGAAACCCCCTATATACTAAATTTCATGAAAATCGTTGGAGCCGATTCCGAGATTCCAATTACACACACACACATATATATATATACAAGAATTGCTCGTTTAAGTGTGTATCAAAATCTGATGCTTACATATTTTCACCAACAAAACTCACTTAAGTGATGGTCTGTGACAGTCTTTAGTCCGCATGTGACTCGTATGTTAGTTTGGCGATTCATGAGTCTAATGTCAACAGCAATACAATCGCATTAAAAGAGTTATCTTAGTACATGGAATTGGTACTTTTTGGTTTGCATCAAATGGGGTAGTTTTAATTTTTTTATATGTTGTATGTGATGAGGTGGTAATGTCAAATATAATTTTTCCACCTCGGAATCCTTCCGGAACATTGGAAAATTCATGAGAAACCATTAAATTTTTGATCAGTTTTCAGTTTTTGCCATTTTTTACCACTAAGGACCTGTTTAATGGTAGAAGTTATCAGAAATTACTTTAAAGTAGACAAAATTTTCAACAAAATGAGAATAGTTAGGTCTCGATAAACTGAATAGTTTCAAAGGTACAGCTGTTCAAATGTTTGTAAATTTTCCAAATAAACATTTATTTTTCGAGTTTTTACAAGTTCTCATCAATGTGGTCAATTATTGATCTATTTTGATATATTTAATATAATAATTATCTATCTATTTGACCCCTTTTATTGTACGATTTCCATGGACTATCTAACAATCTAGTAAACGCTAGTCGAAGGTAGTAAATCAAAATAACGCAACATTCGCTCATATTTCCAATTAAAATGCCTATACATATGCATTGTTATAGTCAGATATCCCTATTGTCCACGGAGTAGTTTTGTTTATTGTCTGTATGTACTTGCATTATGCTGTTCCAGCGATTGCATGCGAGCTGATACGCCGCTAGATGTGTGATATTCAGTAGTAAAAACTTGATTTACACCTTCGCACTACTTTACTTTTTACACTTTTACCGCTCGGTTTATTTACTTTGATGACTTCACTGCGCTGATAACGATTTCATTGCGCTGATAGCAGAAATCTTGTTTTTAGGGTTCCGTAGCCCGTACCCAAAGCCGTAATTCCTATTACTAAGATTTTGTCTGTCCTTCTGACTGTCTGTCTGTCTGTCTTCAGGTTGTATCCCTAAAACCACTTCAGACAGACAGCTATTTCCGAAAATTTCACAGATTGTGTTTTTCTCTTGCCGATATAACAACAAATACTAAAAATATATTTAAAATATATAAGAGGCCTCCTATACGTGATTTAATTGCCTTTTTTGCTCGATATCAATAGTGGAAGCTTCTCGATGTAAATCTTCTCTTATCGAAGTAGAATTTTCATAAAATCCTCAAGTTTAATATATGTACTTTAATAATTAATAATAAAATTAAAATAAAATGATTATTTAATCCTTAAATATTAATCATTTAAACCGTTTAATTTAAAGGGGCCTTCCATACATGATTTTTTTGGCCTTTTTTGCTCGATATCAATACTAAATGGCAGCAGGTAGGCACTTGAAATTTTCACAAAATACTCAATTGTAATATTATGTGTTGTTAATAATAAGATTGAAATAAAATGAATATTTAATATTTGAACCATACGGACTTTTTCGTGTGCGAGTCCGACTCGCACTTGGTTGATTTTCTTTTGTCGTTGATAGCCATGCTAGAATTATTATTATCAATTTAATCATAATATGTAAATTGTAGGTAATATTTTCGGTTATAAGTACATAGCTTTAACTTTAAACATAGCCTTTACTTAAGAGCTTCTGCTGGTTATACCAACAATTAATCATCACAATATAAATCCACTCAATAAATAGAAATGCAAATATAGAGCATATTAACTATATTATTGTAGGTATCATATTATTACATTCATATAAAGATGATCGCTCAAATCCTTCCAACTACAGATCAATCGCTATAACCTCTCTCTTCTCGAAGATAATGGAATCCATTATCAATAGCCAGCTTCTTCGATACTTGGACGGCCAGGGATTACTAAGCGACAAACAATACGCGTTCCGTAAGGATCGCTCGGCTGGTGATCTCTTGGCGTACCTGACTCATCGTTGGGCTCAGGCAATTGAGTCGAAGGGAGAGGCATTGGCTGTTAGTTTGGACATTGCGAGGGCCTTTGATCGGGCTTGGCATAAAGCGCTGCTATCAAAGCTTCCATCATACGGGCTGCCCGAGAAATTATGTAAGTGGGTCACTGGTTTCTTAGCAGACAGAAGCATAAAGGTCGTAGTTGACGGCGAATGCTCGGAAACTCAGTCTGTTGATGCTGGTGTCCCTCAGGGCTGTGTGCTATCGCCTACTCTATTCTTACTGCATATCAATGACATGTTGCAGACCAGCGGCATTCATTGCTATGCGGATGACAGTACAGGTGATGCTATGTATACCGGCTCCCCCAATATTTCTCGGTAAAATGTCACTGAGAGTCGAAACGAACTTGTGTCTAAGGTGGAGAATTCATTGGAGAAGGTCTCTGAATGGGGTAGACGTAACTTGGTCCAATTCAACCCCGCCAAGACACAAATCTGCGCGTTTACCACTAAAAAGTCACCAATGGTCGTATATCCTCGTTTCGAGGGCACATCTTTAACCATCTACCCTAGCATTGAGATACTTGGCGTCAACATATCGAGCGAAGTCCAGTTCCGATATCATCTAGAGGGTAAGGCCAAATTAGCCTCGAAGAAGCTTGGTGTTCTTAACAGAGCGAGACAGTACTTCAGTTCGGACTTACGCCTACAACTCTACAAGGCGCAGGTTCAGCCTCATATGGAATATTGTTCTCATCTCTGGGCAGGGGCGCCAAAATACCAACTGCTCCCTCTGGATCGTATCCAACGAAGGGCCGCTGCAATTATTGACTGCCATAGTGTTTCAAACAGCTTGGACCCCTTGGAATTACGCCGAGATGTAGCTTCACTCTGCATCCTCTATCGGTTGTATCACGGGGAGTGCTCTGAGGAGTTGTTCGGAATCATACCACCTGCAATTTTTCGCCATCGTTCCACGCGAAAAACATACCATCCTCATCACCTTGATGAGTGGCAGTCTTCCACAGTGCATTTTTCGCGTAACTTTCTGCCGCGCACTGTAAAACTCTGGAACGAACTGTCACCAGCAGTATTTCCGGATCTATACGACCTGTAAACCTTCAAGAAAAGAGCGTATTCCCTCTTAAAAGGCCGGCAACGCACCTGCAGCTCTTCTGATGTTGCGAGTGTCCATGGGCGACGGTAGTTGCTTACCATCAGGTGACCCGTTTGCTCGTTTGCCCCCTTATTTAATAATAAAAAAATAAAAAATAAAAATAATAAGCGGTAAGGTAGGCAGTAAGCCTAAAGCCATCCACTTGTTCGTTACAAAGTTAGGTGTATAGTAAAATTAATCAGCATTGGGATTTGGGATATTTGTTAATTACCTACAAGAAGGACACACGATGTTAAAAAATTAAACTTTCCTAATAATTATGTATTCTGGTTACCGAACAAGTAAAAAAGTTCACTTGGTACAGAAGTCGGGCTAGCATTGCTCGCCTTTCTTAATCCCACGTGAAAATGTCTCTATTCCGCTTCTATCCATACCTATACAAGAGTGATAGCCAAATATTCGTGGATGTGTGGAGTGTTTATACGTGGGAGAGCCATGCTTCGGCACGAATGGGCCGGCTCGACCGGAGAAATACTACGTTCTCGCAGAAAACCGGCATGAAACATCGCTTGCGCTGTGTTTCGCCGAGTGAGTGAGTTTACCGGAGTCCCAATCCCCTACCCCTATTCCTTCCCTCTCCTATTCCCTTCCCTTCCCATCCCCACCCTCCCCTATCCTATTCCCTCTTAAAAGGCCGGCAACGCACCTGCAGCTCTTCTGATGCTGCGAGTGTCCATGGGCGACGCAAGTTGCTTTCCATCAGGCGACCCGTTAGCTCGTTTGCCCCCTTATTTCACAAAAAAAGTAGTGATAGGTCAATGACCGAATTTCATATGATAGTACAAGGTACTCGTAGTTCCAAATTTTGACGTAGGATATGAATTGTCTACTTATCTCCGTGTAATAGAATCATAAAGCGCACTTACACAATGTTCAAACAAGATTAGTACATCCTGCTACCCCGGTGGCCTAATCCACGTCTTATCATTAAGGAAGAAATTTATGAACGAACTTATTGTTCATGATTACAAGAAGGTGCCGACACAATATATTAGGAAGATAACTTGATGGGAGTAATGAATGATCAATTTTGTAATTTTTATTGTTTTAAATTCACTTTTTTGCTGACTTCGGTTCTTCTCGCGGGGGTAGTTCCCGAACTGGTGGTAGGTTAGCCACGAAGATATTCTGAAAATATTTGTTTCAAAACTGAAAACAATGTTATTTTTTTACTTGCCAGAAATTACAGGCGTGTCTGCAAGTATCTCAACTTTCGAACATTATATTTACAGAGATTTCTGATAAATATTTCAATGAAATCGATCTGATAACGATGATGATACAAGTCACGTTACTGATGAAGCGCCGATAGCTCGATCTAGGTTTCAAATTACCGCGGGCACTGCACCGTTAAAATTGACGAAATACATAATTCTGTCAAAAAGTAAGCATCTTACCCAAATTGAATTATGGGCTTCTCAACGAGCTTATATTCCGTCTGCCGTCGTCGCAGTAATGTAGTCAGTAGTCACTAATTAGATTACAATACGAGTATGTAAAGTCACAATAGTTCTGCGGTAACACAGTAGGAAATGCAATTAGGTGCGCGAGTCGCTGAGCCGTGTAACTTCTTATCTCTATTGCATGCTTTTTCTATATGCAACAAACAATCGTGACTTTTATCAGACGATCAGAATTCTCAGGTATTTTTTTAATCGGCAACGATTTTAATTATTGTGCTGTTTCATAAGCTTCGTGTCAATCGAACATCAGACCGTTTCCACGTCTGTTTGAGTAATTATTGTGTTCGCCGATGCCGCATTACTAGCGCCGGGTGATCTGTAACGTGGAAAATTTGATACTTTTATTTGTGGAAATTGATCTTAATTGACAGTTGTTTATAATGCTATCAAAGTTTTTAGTTTTAAGTTTGGTTAGATTATCTCAAGATGGATCGCCACATCACGATTCAGGACTATCGTTGACTTGACATAACCCGACAAAATAACGTAGCCGTAGGTCAGCCATATGCTAAAAATCATTTTAATGGTACATATATACTTGCAATAAGTTCAAGTTTAAATTGTAACTGCTGAAAATTCAGATTAAGTCAACCACTTAAAACCTAAAGTATTGCATTTGCAATATTGAACAATATTAAACAATATAAATGTGTGTTAATAACGTTCAGTTCTATAATTTAGTAGTTACGTGCCTAGTTTTTATCGGCTAGATAGTAATTTGGCCTGTTTCATATGAGTTGCTGTGACGATTCGCTCGTGTTCTTCAATTAATTTCCACCGATTGAATTGTTGAAATACCATTACTTGTCTTGATGAAACAATTTATACATTAACTAGATGACGCCCGCAACTCCGTTGCGCCAAATTTCAGCAAAATCGGTTCAGCGGTTTGATCGTGAAGAAGTAACAGACAGACAGACAGACAGATACACTTTCGCATTTATAATATTGGTATGGATGTAGGAAAATATTGTAATTACTAGACAACATGACTATTCTCTTCTTTATGCTTTCAAGTTAGAAAAAATAAAATTAATTGTTATAGTAATAATTACTTTTGAATACCTTAAAAAGAGCTTAAACATCGATGCACTGCACTTCCGTAAAAACATAAAGTATAGGTACTTATTATATTATTTATAAGAAATCAAAAGAAAAAAAAATGTAATAACATGCTGGAAAGTTAGCGAGAATAAATCTTCGGGTATTTATCAGACCATTGTAGTTACCCGCAAAATAGTATTTCCGGAATCGTACGAACCATCCCTAATGCCTTAATATGTCCGAGTGATGTATGCCCGGAAACGCTAGTGCCAACCCTTGGGAATGAATATGGAAATTGAACAATTTGTGTCAAGTAATTTCCTCAAATATTTATTAACTTCGTGAATTTTTGGGCTAGCCATGTTTACTATACTTCACGTAAGCGAAGAACGAGGGAAGTGCATAACTACGTTTGAAATGTAGAGCTCTACACTAATTGCGTGCGAGCAAACCTAATTTATATCATTAGTCATTACGTATATCGTTAATTTTAATAGACATTACAAAATGTACGATTTACTAAATATGTAGGAACGTATCATGAATATAGCCTTAAATAATATTGAATATGAACTGGTTCAGGCATCTTTCTTAACCAGTTTTGACTACTGCGATGTAGCTCTTGTTTTATTTATAAGCACAGCTTTAAGCACTAAGATCTAAGGAGGAATATCCTCTTAAACGGAACATAGTATTGTATTAATAAATGTCTATTTGAAATAAATCGTGCGCTGGCCGAGCCCCGCGGCTGATCGCTTCTGTGGTTAAAACATTTCGTTATAATATTAATTTCATGTAACTATTGACTAGCACTAGTTTTTATTATTCGTAGACTAGCACGAACTTGCAAATAGGTAGTAATATGTAGGTTTTTATTTGATTACTATAAATTATAATCTATTCGTAAAAACATGAAACAAAATATGTCATATTTAGGTTTAGCAAGAGCCTTTGGAATTCGTTTGATTATCATGTTCATAAATTGTTAAATATGTATCTCCAAAAATTTTAATTAAGTTTAAAAAATTTTTTCACTTAATAAAACAAACGTTTTCGAGTGTAATAAAACACGAGGGTACATGGCACTGTTAAACAACGAGACGGCACTGATTAATCGCCTGTTTTAAAAAGTAACCCTTTTAATTAGCAATGGGCAAACATTTTGATCCCAGGATTACAAGAACCGAGAAAAGACTCGAAAGATGTAACAATAATTCTTGCGACTATAAATTAGAAAAATAAAGGTATTTTGGCTAAGAGAAGGGGAAGGGTTCCTTATGATTGTGTTGATTGGTTATAATTCAGAAGAAATTTATAAATTTTGGACACCTTAAATAATAAATTGTGACAATATAGGGCAGTTTTCCCCAAAGTGGGCGATAGCGCTCCCTTGTGGTCGTTGAAGGACTAAGGGGAGGCGGTGTGGGACCCAGAAAAAAAATTTGGATCGTAGTGTAAAGGCTTGGGGGGGGGGGTGATGTTTTTCATCTGGATGCACTTTAAATTGAAACAACGGGGGCACTAAAACATAATTTGATCTCAAAGTGGGCAGTAGACAAAATAAGTTTGGGAACCCCTGGTATAGGGCGTGAGTTGTGACTTGTGAGTCGAGACTACGACAATTTTTTGTGTGTTTGTGACAAATGTTAAAAAATAAACTTTTTAGATTTTTATTTTAAAAAATTTGGCAGTTATTAGGAAGGAGTAAGCATCTACTCAGAATAAATAAAAATATAACATTGATTTGGAGATAATACCATAGTTGGCTTGTTCTCAAGTAAAATGAAGGTAGGAAAATTATTGCCCACGGGAGAGTAAAATATACGCAATTATTTTTCAGCATTTCTTTCCGTTTGTCACTTCAAAACTTTTGGGGCAGGTGTGGTATAAGGGTTAAGGCACAACTTTATTACTGAGAATATTTTTTTAAAACTTATACCACTAAAATATTCATAACAATTTATTTCTGATAACATTTTTATAAATGACATGCTTAAAATGCTTCTAATAAAGTTCGCAGTTTATACAAAGATATTAATAGTTTATCAAAAAAGAAAAATATATTATTTTATTTTCAAATCCGATACCTAAGTAATAAGTAATTTTCGTTATTGTTATTGGAATTACAATAACGAAGTACGAAGATTCATCCACTTGTATTAATAATTCTATTAATCTGATTTGCGAAGGGGTGGAAAGTAATTATTTCTACGTTTTAATTGAGAGCTCCATAATATTTGAGCCCTCAAGCAGATCATTATTTATGTTTGAGTATACATTTACAGAAAAGTTTTCTTGTACAATAATTTAATTATTTCAAGACATCGTGTGGGAGTTTCGACTCATTACACTTCGATTCCTAGAAACTTTAACTTTTGCAGTATTATCCCGTGTAGACTTCTTTGGAATCTAATGTTTTTTTTATTTATGTAGATTGTAGGTACTTACTTGTTTCTAACTTATTTTTGTTGCTTATTAATTTATGTTTATATGTTAAATATAATTTCTCTCTCATTATGCTTTACCAGAGTGTATATATAATTTTTTGGTTTTATACCATTGCGAGAAGTATAAGACTAACAATAGCTTCAGAATTTCCTACACAATATTATACACTACATTTTTTTTAGATTTGTTAGGCTTAGGAGAATGCTGGCCTAAAACATTGTTTGACAAGATCGATATTATGAATAAAGTACCTATGCAAATACTTTTTGAACCTTGTCGCCAGTCATTTGTCATTACGAGCAAGGGAAGATAGAAAGCTCCTGTGCTCCTTTGGCACTATAAAAAAAGTTTCAGTGAAACCACCGTCACCGAAACTAGTGTGGGAGGCGTTATTATTATTTCCTATAGTGTATATTAGTGGCTCAAATAGTCTGGTAGACCCCCACATCCCGCCCGTCGCCCGTCACTGTCAATTGTAGCGAGGCCTAGAACGAAACGTATCAATCTAATTCCTAAACCTGTCAAACCTAATTTATACTAGCGTCAATTCTCTAGATCATCTTTCTAGTTAAAGTAGCGCTGATTTTGGACAAGTTCATAGGTTTGGAAGATCTTCATTAGGCATTTTGAAAATGAAACTACATACCCCATAGAGAAAAAATATGAAAAAGTAGCTGATATTGGAAATAGAACAAAGTCTAAAATATATACATATTATAAAAAAAATTGTGCAAAGTATATTAAAGTTATAACTCAGACATTTCCAAAATGACTAATTACTTGATTTTGTTGTTAACTTGTTACTTCTTAGTAACATCAACAATATCGTTTCTAGATCTCGCGTCGAAGGGAACATCACGAACTTCAAACGTTAGTGGTCAATTTATTTACTAGGCATTCGTTACGGTTTGGGCGGATACTTGCTTCGATGATAAATTATGCTCGGTCAGTCATTTTTGAGTTATGCGCTATAATACACTTTCGATCTTAATTTCATTAGCATAGGTTTTAAATATAGATAGAAGTACCTTACAATTAGCACAACAATAATTAAAATAACACTATATTTTTATTATTTATTGAGATCAGATTACTTTACTTATATATATTATATAAAAAAACAACAAAAAACAACAACACGTTGCGCCAGACAGACAGACAGATAATATTAGTACGGATAGTATGGAACTATGTACAATTTATAAATAATATAATGACAAGCTGCACGTTAATTAATCAATCAAGAACAAATCAAGAAAAATGAATAGCATATCAGCCACGACATGAATTTCGCGTTATGGCCTTTTAGTGATTGCTAGAACGCGTCGTGGCCGTTTTCATTAGAGCCACGACGCGAAATTCGCGTTATGGCTGTTTCACTGTGACCACAACGCGTTGTAAGCTATTTTTTCGCTCACTGAGCGATTTCGGTCTTTGAGTGTAACACATACACCACATTGTCGGTGACAGCTGACAGGTTTTTAAAGTAATAATTATACTACCTTTAATACCCTCTTCGATATGTGCCGAGCGAATATTTCCAAAGCAGATTGATGCGAGGAACAATTTATGCAGTAATAACATAGCTAATAATAACAACTATTGAATAGGAGGGAAAATAAACGCTAAATTGCACTTATTTAGTGGGTCGAGCGATCAATCATGGCGGCCGAGTCATCAGCCGGTTCAAATGTCAAACGAACCTAGGGTGGCGATAAAAAAGAAAAACTGAGTTGCCATTATTAAAAAAATGACTGTGACTTTATTTCCATTGTCGATTGCCGATTCGGGATTATTAACTGACTTGCATTATTTTTTGTATTATAATATTGATAGATGGCTTTTTTCGAACACCTTTTGAATTCATTACGTTTGTTTGTAGGCAAACACGCCGTCGAGTGCTTTAATTAAAGTGTTCGGAAAGCTCATTTACTGACAATTAAAAAACCGAATAAATATAGTACATTACGCACCTAGGGCAGGAAAATAAGAAATGTCTCAGATCACACGTAACAAACATGTGATCTGAGGTTTTCTTATTTACTGCCCATGGTGCGTATACTATTTTTCTCATCGACGGAGGCGGAAAACGGCAACATCGGTAAGCACAGCGGGAAGAAAGTTGACGCTTTCCGCCCGGAGGTGAGAAAAAATAGTTTTCTTATACTTAGTAAATAAATATTTACTTGTAAATTATCGGAGAAGGCTATTACCAGAAATGGGAACGAATAGAAACATTGACTGATTTTATAGACAAAATGACCGATCTTTGTTTTCAGTTTGTCATTTTGAACAGTAGAAACCCTCTTCTGTTCTTAAAAATGCCCAAAAAAATAAATTAATCTCTATTCGATTAATATATATTAGGTTAGATTTTCATTATTCCTTCTCGGTAAACGCATCCAATCTATCCATATTTTCCTTAATCGTGATCAATTTTTTCATTTTTATGTATTTGGACTTAATGAAATTGATTCCCTCCAATTTTACGATTTCGTTTGCGTGATACAGTCCGGTAATAATGTAATATTCGTCCATTGGGATGGGGCCGGAGCCGGACAATATCGTAATGACTCAATATTAAACGGTTAGTTATTTCGTATGCCCTTTTGTTTATAACGCTCCTATACACGCTTGTTAAGATTGACATTAATCAAATAGAAATTGATATGGATGTAGCCACGTAGGCTTCTTTTGGGGTAACGAGTCAAAATAACGTGGAAACTATGATTAGTTTTATTTTGCAGTACCAACTGTAGGGTGCCAACTGCCATTGCACTTAAAATGTAGAGTCTTTACTCTTTACTTTAAAAATTAAAAGTTAAAGCTCTTGTAGAGCTTTTTACAGGCAATCAAAACAAGAATTTTTGAGGTACATATTATATGTTTTTTAAATTTCGTTACCTATACCAAAAAATACTTAAATACTTAGGTAACACGGAAAATGTTTAGAAAAAAATAAGTTGCCAATACTTTTATTGTTTTTAGAAGTATTCTCCGATCCTCTCTACACATTGTCGCATTTGATGGAACCCCCGAGAAAAGCAGTGGGCCCAGTCTTCCTTAGGGTCTCTTCTATGGCATTTTCGTACGCTTTCGTCGCATCTTCAGGGCTCGTAAAGCGAATACCTTGAATTTTATCTTTATTTCTTGGGAATAAATTAAAGTCGCAGGGCGCCAGGGCTGGACTATATGGCGTATGCGGTATGCTGTATGACTCAATATCTCGACACCTGCCATAGTCAAATATTCAACAGTCCGTCTTGCGGAGTGCGCTGAGGCATTGTCGTGGTGAAGGAGTGCTTCGAAGGCGCTGCTGTCGAAATTTTCCAAGACAACAGGCAAACACCGATTGACATACCATTCTGCAGTAATGGCTGGTTTACACGTATTAAGTAGATAAGTAGTTAGCTAAATTTTAACTTAATTTTTAGTTACTTATTGCATGTAAACACAAAATTTAGTGGTAAGTAGTAAGTTAAAATTTAGTTAAGTACTAAACGAGGAAATTAGAATTTTGACTATTTTCTGTTAAGTTGGCAGGCGGGGCTTGTCACTTGACAAATTTCAGGCAGGCACTTCAAAATAAGTTAAAATTTAGTTACTACTTATCTACTTAATACGTGTAAACCAGCCATAAGTTGTTAATTGCGTGTAAACACAAAATTTAGTAGCAAGTGGCAAGTTAAAATTTAGTAAGTCCTAAGCTAGATGACAATTAGAATTTAGTTACTAATTATCTACTTAATACGTGTAAACCAACCATAACTGTCCTTTCATCTTCTAGCACAACTGTCGTAAAATTACATTTCGGACCAAAGAATGAGGCAATCATCTTTTTGCCTTTTTTTGACTTTTTTTGACTTCTTTCTTTCTTTACCTTAGTTCGCCAAACCTCGAAAGGAATATACCCCTTGAGCTGATTCTCTTTTGTTTTCGGATTCGAAGCTTCATCCAGCTTTCATCACCTGTGAGGATGTCAAATACAGCATTTGAGTCACCGCCGTTAAACTTATCTAACATTTGGCGACACCAGTCCATGCGAAGGCATTTCTGCGGGGCTAAAATGGTAACGTTTTGCAATTCCTCCAGAAAATGAATTGTCAAAACTGTCAAACTGACAAATGTCAAATTAGTACAAATTGTGGAAATTACTTGACATATGAATTGCAAGCAGAGTGATTTAAAAAAAAAACAATCTTAATTTAGACATAATATGAACTGCAAGCAGAGTTTAAAAATCTTAAAAAATAAATCAAAATTAAGATTCGTTTTTTAAAAATCGCTCTGCTTGCGATTCATATGTCAAGTAATTTGCACAATTTGTACTAATTTGACATTTGTCAGTTTGACAGTTTTGACAATTCATTTTCTGGAGGAATTGTAAAACGTTTATTATGTTTTTAGCGACCAAAACCGTTTCCAAGTATTTGTTATTTTTCTGTTAATTTCTTTAGTCATACAGTTTTCCGTAGATATTAATTGACCCAAATATATATATATATATATATATATATATATATATATATATATATATATATATATATATATATATATATATATATATATAATATATTCGCTCACATATTCTATTTGTTTATTATTGACAGCTGTAGGTTCTCTTTGAGATGAATTAGTAATAATTTTTGTTTTTGTTAAATTCATGGATAGGCCGGCCTTATTACTTTCATCTGATAACTCCTGTAACATGTTTTGTAATGTTTTAACGCCTTCTACGAAAATTACGATGTCATCTGCAAAGCGTAAATGATTAAGGTTTTCTCCATTTATGTTTAATTCATTTTTAGTCCATTCCAGGTTTCTGAAGATCATTTCCAAGACCCCTGAAAATAGTTTAGGTGATATAGGATCCCCCTGACGAACCCCTCTCACAATTCTAAATATCTCGCCAGTTGATTCTAGTTGGATTTGTGCCGAGCTTTTGATGTACACATTTTTAATTAATCTTATATATTTTGGACGTACTCCTTGCTTTTCTAATGCCTCCCATATGCCATATATATACTCATGTTATATTGTATCAAAAGCTTTGTTAAAATCTACAAATCCTATATAATATATTTTGTTAAATTCATTATATTTTTGTAAGATTTGTCTCAGGGTATGAATGTGGTCCAAGGTTGAAAATTTGCTCCGAAAGCCGGCTTGTTCTTTGGGTTGGTACAAAGCTTTCTGACGCCTAAATGTTCATGTAATATATATATTTTTAACTTGATTCATAGCGATGCCTAGGCTTGCCCGTATCTGCTGATAGGTCACACTTTTATCTCCCTGTATCATACGTCGCACATCACTAATGTTAACTTCAGTAGTCGCTGTTAAAGAACGTCCCTCACGCGGATCAATACTGAGATTGTTACGTCCAACCAAAAACCAATTGTAAATAGTGGCACGAGATGGGGCTTCATTATGAAATGGTAATAGCAGCCTATCAAAGCTTTTTTATTAAGTAATCCCACAACAAAAGTCATAAAAAATCATCAACTGAAAAATTTCTCGCGTTAAGTTAATTTTCACGTGTAACAAGAGCCAATTCACCAAAACAAATGACAAATGAATGCAATATACCATATAATATACCACATTATGTTACCAAAGAGTTCTAAAATTGTAATTCAAAAAAAGTTTTCATTAGTAATGTTTCTAACTAGCTAGTTCTAAACACTTTCAGTGTGACCCACGTAAAATTTTTAATGAAATAAGACTACTTACAAATTAAATTCCTTTAGTTGCTTTGACAAGTAGCCTTAGCCTAGCCACAGACGACCTTATTTTAGGAATGTCAAAATAAGGATGTTTCTGGCCAGGCCACGATGCAACAGCAATGATGCCTATAAAATGTAGAGTTTAAAAAATCAATAAAACAATAAATCGAATTAAATGCAATGTTGTTGCGCAGTTGCAATGGTGTGTGCGCAGTACGCGGCGCGGGGTGCGCAAACATGATCGCGTGCAGGCGCACAGTATCGCCGCAGCTACCCGCTACCCCATATTTTAACAACAGCTGTCCTAATACATCTTGCAATGTTGTTTTTAACTGTTTTGCCACACTACTGATCGCTCTTTTTTCGATGTTTACTTTTAATTTTTGTTTCAACTCAATGTTTCATATTACATTTTTTAGCCGCCGACGAAACGTCCCCCCACGTTTTTACGATGAGAAGGCTGTAGCGAGATCTAATGTGCATGTAAATTTATCTGTGTCGACCGCTGCTCCCAAATTTTTCTTAAATTTAAAATTTTCAACGAATTGGATGGATTTTTTTCTTTATTTCAGGTGCCTGTCAATGAAAGCGCCCGACAGGTATGTCAGTAACTCGCGCGTTCGGTTTCGTTGAGTCCCGGCGGTCGGCGGACTCGGGGGTAGCTTGGAAGACCACGACACACGCGACTCACCCGCGACGCAGGACATTCTAACAGTATCATTTTTCCAAACAAAATTGCTTCTCAATGTTTGTTATTTTCGATGTGTTATGGTTTTATTTTGCCGATGATTGCTAAATTCTGTGACCGCATCCTCGATTGGAAGCGATTTCGAAGATGCTCGATCGGCCGGGCTCGCGCCCGAGCATCGAGCACATTTTTGACTGTGTGAACTTTTACTGTTGGTTGTTACATGTATTTGAATAAGTACTTGGGTGGTTGTTAGTTGTCGTTGTTTTGCTTCCGAGTTACACCCTTTCTGTAATTTCGTATAGATGAAATCCTAAAATCACAGATAAATTTACAAGTCGTAGTATATGTGTATCTTTGATTGTATGTGTTTAAGTTGTTAGCATGTGTGTGTAATGTGTATAGTTGAAACGTGAAATAATTTTTACTTCTTTTATTCAGCGACACCTATAATCGCAGCGAAGTAGCAGCTCTCGTAAAAAGTAAGAGTACCTATAAACGATAGCAATAAAATATAATTTTATGAGCCACGGATTTGCAAATATAAATAACAGAATAACTGTCACATCATTAAAGTTTACAGTACACAACCACATTCATTTCCACATTCACATCGGCGTTACTCACGCTCGAGGTGCGAGATCCCAAATGGGTGCCGCGACAAATACCTGATGATCATCGTCAAATCGTAAAGGATTTAACGCCTCCGTTGGCACGCTCCTTTTGTTGGGCCATAAAGCCGACTATTATCGTGTTTGATAAACGCTGGCCGCACAAAAACCTCGCGAGCTACCGGCGGCGCCCCACCGCGAGCGGCCATTGACGGGCGACGCCACGCTGCGACGGACAAAGATATCCCAATAGGCTTTTGTTTTGGTTACTCAATAACATGATTCCACAATTTGAAGGAGCCGAAATTTGCACAAAAAACCGAATGGAAGAAAATATTCAGCGTTTTTTTGTAAAGGTGCGTAAAATAAAATAACGAGGCTCTCAAAATACAAACGAAAATAAATACAACATAACCTAGGCAAACGTGTGGAGCGAACAGAAATCACAACAAAGGATCAGTTTACATTCTAATACCTTTTAAACAAACAAAGGATGATTTCAAATAACTAAATCGTTTACCCTTTGACCGTCCACTGGTAATTTTCACTTCAGAAAACGGAATGGAAATGATTTTGTAAAGGGTTCACAGTTCACACCTCGCCCGCCGCGTTCGTTACATACAATTGCTTTGTATTTTAACGCGATTACGGAATGCGCTTTTGATTTATTCACTTTGAGGATACTAATTAAAACATAATTCAATTTGCTCATATTCGTGGCTCAGTTAAAGAATTACGAACAATAATGATTGTTTAGTAACAACCAACATCGAAACGCAACGTTACGAACCGACAATAATAATTATTATCATTTATCAGCGACGCAGTTTCGTTATCATTACAGTGGGTGCGTTTTTTACCAATTACGTCATGTCTGGCTTCACACCGACTGTCAGCGACCACTCACCTACTTGCGCGTACGAGCGTAAGAACCGGAGGACTTTCCCTCTCATCCTGACTCTCGTGTATACTTCATACTCCACACATTCCCCGGCGCATCCAGTCGGGGTGTCAATTATGGGAGTGCAAATGGGGTGCCGATCGCTCGAGCAGAAACCGACTTGGACAGTAATACAGTGTTATATCATACAGACTACAGTAAAACAGGTTGTGCCCTTGAAATCCAAAACAACAGAGGTTTACGTGCGACGTGATATTGCATTCTGTTACTATAAACTATGTATAAAGTAACTTCAAATCATCCTATGCACATGCACTCAATTCGGTCTTTCTGGAAGTGTCTGGAGTGAAGATGGTGTACTGTTTAGTATTTAGATTGTGGTAGCACAGTCTGTTTATGCAACTATTTAAAAAACTAATCATATGCTGACTATTAATAACGATTCCTAATTGAATAATTTGATTAGTACAATCACATATTTACATAAATAATTATTACATTGGTATGGAATGAAAGAGTATGCAATTTTCTGTGTCAAAATAGTAGAGGACTCTTGTAGATAGGAAAATACATTTTAGAAGAATACCTTAAGCTTTGTAAGCAGTAAGATTATTAAATTAATAACCTCGATCGTGGAAAAACCAGACACGATA
This sequence comes from Lysandra bellargus, assembly GCA_905333045.1. Lineage (NCBI taxonomy): Eukaryota > Metazoa > Arthropoda > Insecta > Lepidoptera > Lycaenidae > Lysandra > Lysandra bellargus. The sequence goes on from HG995326.1 coordinate 9,998,085, forward strand.
GCATTATCTATTGTTATCGCGGCCGCATGTGGCCGCTTGGGAGTTGAAGCATTAATCTGATTTCGACATAGCTTCAATTTTTTATCCAAAGACACAGCAAAAGTTATGCGGAAATAGATAAACGCACACAGACAAACAGACATACCTACATTTATGGCGCCGTAGCCAGGTAAACAGCAGACGCCATAGAAAAAAATACGTTAACAACTAAAAGCAAAGTATGTTTAGCGCTGTCATTACTTACTAGTAATAGCTATTAGCATTAGATAACTTTTTACAAGCAGTAAAATAATGATGGTGCGTTCTCGATGATGCTGATACACCAATAAAAAGTTACAACTTTGTACGAGTACGTACAGTCGGCGATATAAATGTTGAATACTGCGTTTTATTTAAGTGCGAATGTCCACTCGACTGTACCTACCGCAGCTGGATTTATCGAGTGTGCGACGAGTGCATTACTCAAAACATCTAAGACAAATGAATCTATAAAATTAATTGGACAAGTAATCGAAAACTCAGAAAGAATTTCTTCATCTTTGCTGTAGGGGAGTGAAAACAAATGACGGGCGGACGTTGAATAATTCGATTTCCTTATTTGCACCAATCAATATCCCATAAAGGAATCCGATAGCACGGTCAGAATGGCAATTGAACGTTTAATATGTTGGATATCCTTTCAGTGTTCGTTTACTGTATTACAATCGATACCTGATAACAACTTCAATAATATTAAAAATGCAGATACGCTTTCATTTATTTAATTAACTAGATGACGCCCGCAACTTCGTTGCGCCAAAATTCATTTATCGCGCGGGAACCGTACATTTTTTTCGGGATAAAAAGTATCATATGTCCTTTCCCGGGACTCAAAGTATCTCCATGCCAAATTTCAACGAAATCGGTTCAGCGGTTTGAGCGTGAAGAGGTAACAGACAGACAGACAGACAGACAGACAGACAGACAGACGGACAGACAGACAGACACACTTTCGCATTTATAATATTAGTATGGATATGGAAGTATGGATTGTATGAGTACCTATTTAATTTTTTTTCATTTATCGTTCAACAATAATTGATGAAATCACAAATTAAGACACACACGCAAATAAGATCTTTCTAATTATTATTATCACTGTAGGGCTCAAAACATTTAAAACTAACAAAGAACAAGTAAAAATAGTAAAAGTACCTGAATATAGCAGGTAATCTCGTCTAAGCATAAAGCTTATGGCTCGGGTAAATAGGCGCTGCGACGTAAAGGTTGCAGACAGCATATTAGTTGATGTAATTGCATTTGCCACCGACCTGTGCCGTTTCCTGCGGCGAGCTCGATCTTATAGACAATCGAATTACCCACGTAAACCACCCTCGGAAACTTGCCACTGATGACAATTTCTTGTCTGCCGTTTTTAAATGCTTTACTGGAGTACTCCCGTACCCACTCGAGAAGTAATGAAAACGTCGTCCCGAGTCGGCGCCATCAGTAAAGCCCTGTATCTGATTAATTACGAAAGATGCCTCGGCCAAATAAGCTCGTATTAAATTTTGCTCGTAATTCGGTCGGGTACTTATTTAATTCCGGATATAAAATTTCTGTGATTGAACTCCGGCGGGTGGAGTCGAGGGGCGTGAATTCCAACAAAATTAGCACCAGGGGTCGAAATAAAAAAGCGAAGGAAAAATTTAATGAACAGGAAAATGCTCCTTTTTGCAGCTATTCCATCTATTTATCTACATCGGGATGCCCATTACCTCGCTAAGAGAAAAGTTTACATTTTTAATTTAATGATTCCACTTTGTGGAAGTTGGGCGGGTTTCGGCGAGATCTTAATTTGGGGATTTCTGAGGCGTCTCGTTTTGTAAATATTATTCCTTTAATAAGACCTCACGTCGAGGGGGGCCTCCTGAAGTCCGTGATTACGACTCTCCGCGCCGACTTCATTTTGGACCTCGTCAGTTTGATTGGCGCTAATGAAATTTTTCTTGCTCTATGCTGCTTTCTTGTTTATGACAGAGCAATTTATGGCGGGCCCCGGATATGCCGTCAATGTAAACACACCCCTCGGTGGTTATTGAAGTCGATTTATCAACACGGCGGCGGCTATGTTTCTGTCGTACTCATTTAAATTTTCACTTTTGCTAATGCAATTCTTATTTTATCTCTCCGTTGAAGTGCGTGTCCCATCTGTAACAAAATTTTAGATCGTCGGGTCCCAGCTGCGCGCACGGAGGCGATGACGTTTCGCTTTTAGCGGAGGTTTTAAAATTGAATATTTGATGCTGCATTCCCTTATGACGAATCCGCGGCGAGCGTTCCCGCCAATTCGGTGGGAGATAATTTTTTGAATGGCTCTTTTAACGGTTACGACGATTACAAGAGAACATTATATTTTGTCTGCTCCATAATTCACATTTAAGTGGTTTTGCATCTCTACTAGAGCAGGTGACTGTCTTATAATAATGTGATCGGGTACTTTTTATGACACGAGCACTTTTCACATCTACATATTATTTGTATTTAAAAAAAATACGCAATACTGAAAATATAACAATCTTTATTGAATTCGAATCCCTCGAACAATATTAATTTGTACGAATGATTGCTGAAACCAATTATATAGTTATCGAACATCTGTACAGTAGGTACTCCACATTTCCCATTATAACGTAAATGTTCCAGCTTAGTTCAATTCTAATTACACAGATAAGCGACTTCAATAACGATTCTTTTATCACGTTCTACGTTTGGAATCTAATTGGAATTTCGCATGTTGATATGTGGACTCTTTATTGGTCGATATTATGTTTGCTTTCTGATATTGATGTTTGTTGTTCAAATGGACGTAACTAGCAGCTAGTGAAGTAGTCTTATCAATCGCTATCGAATGTATATCTCGTGTATTTTTTAATATTTATGGTAAAAGAATCATTGTTGACCCAAAATGTTATTAGAGGGGGTTGATTAATACAAATTGTTTAGTTGGAAATTAGAAATTAATAACCTTTTATCTAACGGCCTCGATTTATCAAAATAATAACTTTATTAATATACACTGGTGTAACATTAGCTTTCCATGTGTTATATAACAATATATAATATATCAATTGGAAATTGATTTTATAATTTGGGACGATCGTAGTTAAAGTTTGTGCGAGTGGGGTGGTGTTTTTTACCGGACCATCTGTTGTGTGCGTCGTATGAGTTTTTGTTATTTTAAAAGGAGACATGATGGATCAGTTTCAACACGTAGAAGTCGGTCTCTTTGTGATTTGCTTTATGGCTTTGTAATGTGTTTCTTTGTTTGTTCTACGAGCTACTGTTGCTACGAAAAGTCCGCAAACCTTATCATATTTGAAATCGTTTGTTTTTACTGTAAGTTTTCAATGCAAGTAAATTTAAAAGTGCAGGTTTTTAAAATATTGATATTGAATTTTATGATAATAAAGTTTTTTAATAAATAAAAGAATGGCAAGCTACATACATATTTTGTGACCTGTACTAAATTACCGGTTAAAAAATTCGTCTTTGTAGCGAATGGATATCTATTAATTGGCGTCGTTGAATTATTATTTATAATCCTGTTTATTTTAATAAAGTAAATATAAAAAATTGGTTTATAACATTCAAGTTAAATTAACTACATACATACTACAATGAATTTCATTTAGTCACAATTCAAGTAAAGCTTTTACGTGATCTAATTGCAAAAAATCGTTTCAAAGAGTAATCCGGATTACGCGACAATAGCACGTGAAATTACATGCCAGGGCGCCAACGTATAAAAGTTTGCCAAAAAAGTGTGATTGATCAGGAAAACCCGGCGTGGGAGTACTCGAAATTTTAAGAGCATATTCAAAAACCACCAAGCGTGCTCGACTAATAGGATCCCGGAGAGATTACGGCGCAGATCTTATCTCTTAGGACGTCTGTTTGTCGTTATTCTTTCGAATGTTATTACAAAAAAAAGTCTTGTCGGTTGAAAGGTTGAGGATTTGGTTTTTGTCGTGGAATTTTAAAATCGTGCGATAATCCGTTTTAAACTATCGATGCGAGTGTGGGTGTGTGCGCTGGGCTTTACTTTTTGTGATCGTCGAATGTGACTCCGGCCATTATCGTCGTAAAAGCCAATTTTCTTACAAAAGATTTAATTAGTCCATTAATATTAATTATGTTTCACTTCTAATTTATCAATTTGGCACTTAATCTTTGATCAGTGTCAACACTTTCTCTCGTGATCACGTTCGAGGTGCGATTAACTATCGTGCCAGTCAATGTTAAATGTCCGATGACTGCTGAGTGCTGACTCATCCCACACATTTACTTATTATTACTACATGTTAAAATAGTCGCCTAATTTAATTATAAAATAAAATTATTTATAGTAATTAATGAGACGGCATATTATAAATTTAAAGAAGTTTCAGATATTTGGATTTAATTCATTTGAAGGGCTCATTTTATTTAAAAACGTTAGACTTCTATACAATTAACGAAAGAGTACTTAATCAAGTAATAGTGACGTAATTAAAACGAAAATATCGGTTTTTTAATCATTAGATAATAACGTCGTGATTAAACAAAACATTGCCATTATAACACGCAGATAAATCATCCAAATGTAAATCCATCAAACTAATTTAATTCAAACTGTATCCATTTCTTTTTTGCAAACAAAATGATGAACACATTTATAGTGGTTACAGAGAGGCGAAAGTATTCACAGTGCAATGAAAAAAAAACCCGAGCGCGAGTTTTGATTGATCACCGACTCCAAGCCGTTTTTTGTGTGAAATTAAAAAACGCAAACTCTCCGTTGGATTAAAAAGGAATTTCTGATCGCCAATAAGCAGGGTATTCTTTTCAACCGAAAAACAGTTTGATATCGTCGAGAAGCAAAGTTTACTTTCAAATTTCAATCGACTAAAAATAACGTTAAATTAATCTGAGATGTATTTCCTATAAAGGCGAAAGGAAACTTTAAATTCGTTGCCAACATTGGAAGTCAAATGGAATCTGAAATGAAATTAGTTACAAAACCGAAAGGCAAGAGTATTGATAATCGAAACAGAACAGAACGCGAACAGTCGAACCGCAGGGCGAACCGCAAACGGGATAATTAAGGCTTCTATAATACATTAACATTGTGCATACTAAATTCACGGGAGACTTAGTTGAAACGTTAACGGGTACGTTAGGGTGAGACGTAGCACCCGACATCGCGGTACGTAATAGTACTAGCCGTTTCCACCTTTATGAACGATCAAAATGGCAGAAGCACGTGTATAAAATACACTTTGCAAAGTAGATTTAAATTTTAATAATATAAAGCTTTCAGACGAGAACTTAGGGTTGTAGTGTCTGGCATCAGAAAGGAATGGATATAACTTATAGCAAGAGTCTGCAGATTATGATTGTAAATTGTAATTAGTCATTTTGATAAGTATTACCATTAATTACTATAACTATTCTTGATAGTAATGAAAAAAAAAAACAGTTTTCAAAATACATTTATTGACAAAATGAAATAGAATACAATAAATCAGTACGAGTAAAACGAAGTCACTTCCAGAGACGAAATATCGTGGTGGGAGCCAGCATCCGCGGCGGAGCTCAGGTGTCGACTGCGGTCGATCCATAAGACAATGCTTAATAATTTCATTTCACAATTACGGCGGCCATCTTTGCGAGTCGCAGTTCGGGGCATCGACGCACCCCTCCCCGGCAATTTGCATCGTAACTCGGACCACGTAGAGGCCCTAACTGTTATACCACCACCTCCTTACTCTTGAATATATAATTTTGTTGCTTTTATTAGCGGCAACTTTGCGTGGGAATCGACGATAGCCTTCCGCGGCGACCGTTTATTGTGGACGATAACTCCGCTAGATTTATTTTATACTCGAGCTAGACTGTCCTGCGAGGGTAGGTTCGTTTACGCACGCTTTATACTGCCAATAAAGAGAGTGCGTCGGCCATTAAAATATTTGTTGGATTTATTCGACGGTCGTCCTTTTCTTATGTTTATTGAATCGTGTGTTACATTGTTGGCGAAATTAAGTAATAAAACGTCAGCATAAAGCATTTAGAATTTATTTCCTTTTTATGCCCGTTTATGCCTTCACGGAACAATTACGAGTGGAATTACAAAATGGAGTTGACGCACCTGTCCGTCTGCGTACTATTTGAAATACTAATTAGTAATTACTAACTGGTATGAAATTACTCGGGTACAATTGTCCCACCAAAAACATAACTGTTAAAAATGGGGCCAAGTTCCTATTGGTTAATTATTCGCCTTAAAAAAGAGTTGAAATCCAATCCAATGCCAAGTTTAGATGCACTTCAAAATCAATCATAATCATCATCATCAACAGCCTGATCCTTAATACTTCTAAATTTGAACTTGGCAGGTTGATTTGATTACATAAATACCAATATTAAATTTAATTATGCAATTAATCAAATGCTACGTATATCATAAAAACCTGCTAAGTTCCAATTTAGAAGTATTAAGGATCAGGCTGTTAATAATGATGATTATGATCGATTTTGAAGTGCATCTAAACTTGACATTGGATTGGATTTCAACTCTTTTTTAAAGCGAATAATTAACCAATAGGAACTTGGCCCCATTTTTAACAGGTATGTTTTTGGTGGGATTTCAATACTTTTTTTCGAGAAATCGTATGGTCTATTTTTATAGTGCCACACCCACATGTATCTTAGTCATTCTGCGTTTCAAAGTAACTTTGTTAGCGCCATCTATTGAAAGTATTTTTTAAACAATATTTTCGATAGATGGCGCTAGTGGTATTTGTTAACCTATCAATAGAAGCGAATTTTTTAAGGTAGCAGTATTTATTTTTAAGCTATACAGTGTGCATTATACATGACAATATTTTTAAACCCTTCTCTTCTCCTCCCACACGTATTCACTGTTACATAAGAAATTTTTCCTAAAATTCGTAGATGAGCCGACTCACGCTTGACCGATTTCTTAAATTTCTCAATTTTTTGTTAATCTACATATAAAACCCAACCTGTGTGCCAAATTTCATAGCGCTAGGACAATTGGAAGTGGCCTAGAGGTTTTGATTACCGGTCAGTGAGTGAGTGAGTGCCAAAATTAGCTATTTTTACAAGGACATATTTCAGGATGTAATAACGCTATATCTATGAAATTCGGTATATTGCGTAAGTACTAGTACATGATTACGTACGTATAATTTTATCTTTGTACTTGCAATAGTTACTGAGCTACAGGGGGGTCAAAAGTGCGTCGAAACCGTTCGTGTAAATAGTGCACGGCATGCGCGCGGCCTGCTGGAACTTGGCGGCGCACGGCCGTGCGCTTTGATTGTTTTGCTGTCGGTACACAAACCGCCGCAGTGGGTGCGGTGCATTCGTAAACGTTCCCCCTTTCGGTGTTAATGTAAAAGTTAGCGAGGCCAAGAAGGTTACAAAGTTTTGAAGTTTATTTTAACTCCTTTTAATTAATGTGTTTGTATGTCCCCGCTTAAGATCATTTTACGTAGCTTTCTTGATTTTAGGGGTTTGGGATTGCGAATTAATGTTAAATATTACATAATATTTGAAAATTAAGTTATCGTTTCAACTTAAAGTCATACGATTCGCTACACTTAGATAAAGTTGGTTATTATTTACCTATACATACTAATATTATAAATGCGAAAGTGTGTCTGTCTGTCTGTCCGTCTGTCTGTCTGTCTGTCTGTCTGTTACCTCTTCACGTTCAAACCGCTGAACCGATTTTGCTGAAATTTCGCATGGAGGTACTTTTAGTCTCGGGAAAGGACATAGGATACTTTTCGTCCCTGAAAAATGTACGGTTCCCGCGCGATAAACGAGTTTTGGCGCAACGGAGTTGCGGGCGTCATCTTTAAGTTATGGATATATTTTAAGAGATATGAAACGTCTCAGTCATTATTCATTTAATATTTATTAATACTTAATTAAAATAACACTTGTACCTATTATTAATTTATATTTTTTATTTACCTATTTCAGTGAAAACCGATTTTGATACTAGAGGTTAAATCTCTATAACTATGAAAACAGGTGTTTTCGTTAATCGCTCGTACTGATCAAAGCCATATCAGCGCGGTATGATTCGAACTGACACCGGAAAACACAATATTGATCCCCGGTTCCGAATAAATTGTCTCTCTAATACTAATGGCGATTTTAGGGGAATGCATAATTCCATTTCGTGTTTCCAACTCTTTAGGGGGTCGGAATATCGACATTAATAGAATCTAAAAGCTTTCTTACGACGTCATTTTGGAATGTATTAGCATGTCTCTCATTGTTTATATTGGGAATTATTTCATTTATTTTCATTAGCTAACTTAAAAGAAAATTTGCGTTATGCGTGATATTTTAGGGGTTTTTTTATAATTTCCCACAGAATAATGAAAGTGCTATTGTTGCTGAACAAATGCCTCCCGTGTTATAGGGGCATCTTATGAGCCTCCATCGAGGATATTGACACTTCTGTCTGTCATCGCCTTTGTTCTACCACGTGTTGGGTTACAGACACACAATCGTACACGTGTGCGAGAGCCCTTTCCTTTTGTACTTCTTCGGATGTCATTGTTTTGTTATCACTTCATTATATTACACGGTATAGTTACTTAATATGTAGTCAATTATTGAATAAATTAATTTAAGTTAAAAAAAATGAAACAGAAACAAATGAACGTCAATGTTTCATTACTCGTTTAAAAGCCTTAAATTTTTTTTTGAACTTTATGCTTTTGCATTCGTTACAGACTGCTTATTCGAAAATCGATTACTTATTTCTGATGTAAGTTAACTTTAACTGCTCGGGATCTAAATCAATAACCTCTTGTACTTTTGCGAGAGGAAACGACAGCTAATCGCGACAGATAATCGCATCTTGCGTCGTTCGCGCGTTATAATTAGTACAAATCGTCTTGCCTCAGACGAGAACTGAAGATTTACAAATATGTAGACATGGGAATTGGCACATAGAGAAGGACTATTTTTTTTTCTTTTCAAAAACGATAGGGTCTGGGAAATAGAAAATAAAGGGATACAAAATGTAGAGCTTATAAAATATTGGTTTTAATGGCTTTGATTTTGGTAAACATTTTATTCTAAAAAAATTAGTAATAACTAATAAAGTTTTACAGTTTAACAACTTTAACAGTACTTTAAACAAAACATAATAATTCATAATATATTATCACTTATCAGCTTTAAGACATGAACATAATCATAAGTTTAGATTGAAAATGTCGTTGTATCTAATATCAGGAATATTACGGGGTATGTAATCGAAAATGGTCTGTTGTTTCGATAGTCTACGTCGAACGTCTGTAATCTGCGAGATCCCGCGAGTTAATAGATTCGATAATTCACCGCGTCGCGATTTACATTCTATAACGCCGGTAATAGATGGCACTTGTACCGAATCGCCCCCAACTCAAACACAGTATTCATCGAACCTGTAAACGAAGTTCGACTTATTTTATGAGCTTATGTACAAATTTTTGATATAAGTAAAGTCCAAATGGGGAATAGAGACACCAAACTTCATATACAGGGTGCAATTAAACCTTCCTGCCAAATTTTTTCCAGGGCTTAAGTATCATTAGGAGAGTCCATTTAACCAAAAAAATTGGGTATTTTTTTTTCAATGACATATTTTATCCCATTTAAAATCGTTGCAGAATGGTCACTCGCGGCGCGGGGGAATAAGAGGGGGTGCGCGGGATGAGGCGCGCGCGCGGGGGCATGTCACGCACGGCCGACGCATCGTGTCCATTAATTGTAGTGTTTTTTATGATAACTTTCGGAAGCAATTTCTCAACATTTTAGTACTGAGTGACTATAAAAGAAAAAATACGTGTATTCAAAATTTGGCAGGAAGGTTTAATTGCACCCTGTAGAATGTTAAAATTCGTATGAAAATTCTCAGTCTCGTCATTTTGATTATTGATATTTCTTATAACCATCTTTACGTTTCTTTTAAAAAATACGTTGCTAATGAGGCTGAAAATTATAAAGGTAATACAATACAGCTTTAATTCTGTAATTATACATCATTAAGCATACCCGATTCATTTGCATAATAACTAAGAAAGTGTAAATGCAGTTGTCAGGAGCGTTATTTATCTGATCGGAGAATCTGCTACTGGTGCTTACGGCAGTCGACTACTCGACTATTGCACAAAAAATCAATAACGATATTTTAATGAGGCGCGACAAACTTTTTTCACGCACAACTTTTTACCAAAATACGAATTGAAGGGTCCACCGGCTCACCTAATTACGGTGGATAGTTGTGCCAGAACGAAATACTCGGCCGAACCGTCACTAATTACGTCTCAAAAAATAGCGGAATTGAATCCAAACATTTGTCTCCTAACGAATCGAGGCGCGGCGGGCCGCAGTCAAAGCGGCGTGATTCGGCACTTCTGTTCCGATTCCGAATGCTCGCTGCCCATTCGTTCTCCCGGCTACGCCTACCCAATAAATTAGATGCCTAGCGTGGCACGCCGCATAGTTCCGAACTAATGAAATCTCGAAAAGTACTCAACCCATTTTCTTAGCAACTTTTCCGAGAGAGCAGCCGCCTTCAAAGATTTCACCCCGCGAAATAATTCCGCTAATAACACTCACCGCTCTCACGGGTATGTTATGCGACCATAGGAATTTCATTAGATACACACGCGTCTGTTTGTTAAGGCGTTTTCCATTGCTAAAAGTTTCTTGAGGCGGGTATAATTCCTTTGTTTGTTGTCGGGGGGTGGCGCGCCCACCTCGCCCGCCACGTTTTCTAAGTCATCGGGTCCAATTATGCCCCTTTGTAGGTTTTGATATGTAAATTCGCGATTTTATTAAACAAACCATGATGCCATTGGAGGGCAGCGAGCCGGATTAATGGCATCTTCAGATTTGTGTAATCGCTTTCTCTTAAGATAACATCGAGTCGCGGGGGAGGTATTCGCTTTGTGCGCCTGCCTTGGGCCCGTAGGCAAACGACGAGTATATCAGATTCTATCGCTTCCAAATCACCTCCATAATCAGGTAACCTCGTGTGAGCACCTAATTACTAGCAAACACATAAAATCGACTCGGCCCGAGATCCATCAAGAACGAAATATGGCCTTAAATATCGTCGCTCATTTGATTATTATTACACAGATTTCAGGGACTGCTATCGCCCTCCAAATTAATCTACCCATAGAAACATAAAACGGACATTACTATCCAAACTACCCATTCGATTTAAGCTTAATTTTTACCCCAGCACTATTAATAATTTACACTGTATCCGGACAACGCTTGCGCCATATTACATCGCATAAATTAATAATGTCGTTCGCTTGTTTAACTGCGAATCAGATGAGTTTTATTGACAATTTGTTGGGAAAGAGCAATTTGCGGGATGGGCACCAGTGTCACCGAGTGGTCACCGAATGGGGGAGCACGTCTATAGGTACGATATTATTGTTTCATCATCATCATTACACATATCTGATATCTGCCTCTCTAATTAATAACACTCGTACAGTGGTGAGTGATGACTGATGACACAGAAATATAACGCAATTATCACATATAACTTATAAGTCATATAAGTCATTATCATATATAACTTATAAGTCATCAATGAAATTACTATAAAATCCGTTATCTAGCAATAAAGACTGTACAATAAGTTATGTCAATAAGGCGTTAAAATCTTTCTCATACCATGTCTCAAGGCGGTTAAAACCTAACTCTGTAAAGTAAACAACTTTCCAAATTACTAATTTTCTAATTTCAATTCTCAATAACTATTATAGGAGCGAATACAATGCGTTATCGCAACATGGCGCATGGCGTACTGAACACGACAGTACAGCAACTATCAGTGGATGCAAATGTTTCCATCGCATTACTGTAACTCAATACTCGCACGAATGTACACAATTGCATTTGGGGCTGCATTGAGCCAGCCGCTATTATAGTGCAAACGGAAGCCTCCGTATACATAATATGCCAATTATATTATTATCGATATGAAGGCACTTTGATAATAGTTTGTCTTTCATCGTTGTTTCAAAGGACAAAGCTTAAGGCTCTTTTTCATTTACTGAAAACGTAGTTTGCAAACTTTTATTTTCGTGTAGCACTGACTTTTGAAGAATGAAAATTGAAAATAAAGGTGTTGCTCGTTAGCTGTTACCGTAGATACCTTCAATCTTCATACCGTGTTATAAAAGAATGTAGAGTATATAGAGCTCAACTTTTTTTATTACTTAAAATTTTTTTTCTGTACTTTATCTAAATTTTTATAATAAATCTTAGTAAAACCAGTAGGTATGTACTAGTAAGTAATTGTTCAATGTTCATCTCTATGAATTATGAAGTTAATAAATGTACCTCTCAATACCTATCAGCATGTAATAGAGTTTTCAAGAACCAATCCGCGCTCGTATAAATTATAATTACTTACGGCAATTAATGTCATATGAAAAACAATGCATTACAAATTATAGAAGATAATTGAATAATAATAGGTAATTGATCAATAAACGAATGAAGTCGAATGTCTCTTATCAGGTTTAAGCAAAAAGCGTTGTCGCCTCGAATTAACACAAGCTTTTGTTATCGTTCAATTTGATTTCGCCGCTGGCTGCTTTATTATTTTAATGAGACTCAATTTTCAGGCATAATTGAATGCACGTCGCGCGGCTTCGATTATTGCATTTGATAGGACACAGGTTGTGGCGCCCGCTGCCCGCTGCCGCTCCGATTGTTCGAATTTGGAACTTGGCACCAATTTACACCTATTTTAATGCACAGATATTTTAATTACGATAGTTTTCGATTAAAATTATTCAAATCGAAATCAGCGAGAACTGAATCGGTTGATTAAGGTCGATAGATATTTTTGTATTAATCAAATTATTTATCACATTATAGTTTGAAAACGATAAACAAATAATTACTGTCGAAATAACCCCTGCGTGGGTCGTAGCACAAACGAGTGCATTATTCATGACTTTATTTGGTGTTTAATAGCCAACTAGTTTCACCTACAGTTGACATAGTGGTAGTTTAATTAAAAGGGGACGATTTGATTTGTCGTCAGTAATAAAATAGGGAAATAGTCGCCGGCAGACACAGGAAAACAATAAAAGATACTGTTGTTACAGTTTCTCATGTATAGAAGAGAATTAGAATTTAATAAATGCATGATGTAGGGGATCGTCCATTTACCTATTACTATACATATTTTTGAAGTGAAAACTTCTTTAGCGGCGTTGAGCGGCGTGCTGATCGAAAAACCTTGGAAAAACCGTAAGACGGTTGGAGAGTAGTGTTTTGTGTCGAACTCGAACTTGAACTCTAACTGGAACTCGAATTGATTGTAAGGGTTTCGATTAATTAAAAAAATCGATTTTTTAATAATCGATTTTCATAAAAAATGGGTTAAAAAAATGCACAACGTTAATAATCAAGTTTTCACTTCTGCCGGCACTCCCGGAGTGCAACCCGTCTTTTTTAACCTCTTACCCCCAAGGAGATACGAGGTTGTGTTTTGTAAGACACCTTCATTTAAAAAGACGGAGGTGACTAACAAAAGATTATTACGCAAAGAAAATATTGTAAACCCATGTAAACGAGCCGTGGTGTGGTCGTGCGACGTTTAAAGGTTGGTGGGCAGACCGGGCCCACCGCAGACCGCAGCACGCGACCTAACATATTTTATTACAAATCTTCTTACCTCCTTACTCATTATAGTTGAGAGGTTGTCTTGCGATAACAGTTGTGATTCCGCACTCAAACTGAACATGGAACTAATATTGACTTCGCTGTTAGTCTGTTCATCAACCTACATATTTTATTACGAATCCTCTTACTCATAAATAGTTGAGAAGTTGTCTTGCGACTAACATTTAAGAATCCGCACTCAAAGTAAACATGGAAGTATATTGCTCAGACTTCGCTGTTAGTCTGTTTATCATCTCAAACCATCGTAGCTAAACATTTTAAATTTTTGCTAATTATCTGTTTATTGTTGCTATCAAAAACTGTAAAAGAAAAACCATATTTATTTGAGACTCCTATAGTACTTATATCGAAAATGTTTTAGGCTTTAGCCCTTTGGAGACGAGTCTGACTTGACCTGACTGATTTTTGTTATACTCTAGGCATTAAGTGCATACAACTTTTTAAAAATAAAACACATAATTAGACTTAGTTAAGACATTTTTTTTAACCTGAAGCATATTTTTCAAATGCAACGCTAATTTAGTTATAACTCAACTCCTACACACAATTTTAATCGACGTTTAATCGGTGATGTATTGGGCTTGGAAATAGAATTTCCATTGCTTTGGGCTATTATGGTCGGCCAGGAACCGTTACGGGGGAAGTGTATAAGTGAGAGAGTGTTAGTTTTGACGTCTCTCGCGTGACCAGTCAACCTAATGCGTTTTTTTTTACCTTTGTTCAATTTCGAGTACCTACCTAATTGATTATGTCTATTAACTTGTTTCTTCGAGTGGCATCTCTATTATGGATGGCGCTTATTTTGGGCTCGATACCGTTATTAGTGGTTAAGAACTAACAACTTTAGTAAAAAAAAAACATTCAAGAGTTTTTTCTTTTTACCAAATACACAAGAATTGATATAAATCATATAAATGAAATCATCCAGATAAGACTATTTAAGATAAAAACACATTTAATCTAAACATTAGTTTGATTCTATATTTGCGTAAGATAAGCGGGTGCGTTGAGAACGGAAGTTGGTAACTCCTGTCATGTCAACTGACTTATGCAAATAAAATGTACCTTTGAGACTTACGACACTTTGCCTCCTAATATATATTTTTTTGTTTCTGCTTTAATTGAGTCATAAATTAACTCACTTCTCTGTTCTGATTATTTTAAAATTAGTAAAGTAGGATTAAAATATCCTAATTAGATTAAGGACGCAGTTGTAGAATACGCAATAGGCCCGGATGTAGAGTACAATAGAATTATTCCCACATGCCACAGATAAAACAAAACAAGGCTTAAACATATTCTAAACGCTAAAATAACAAACCGATTACTTCACAAACCGTACTATACCTCGCCGCGAGTCACAGGCGCGAGCGGAGAGACTCGAGAGGTACTCGGCGCGGTCGTAGCGGCGCGCGTGCTACGCGCTACGGCAGACAAATTACTTGATTAAATAGAACTTAATATAATACATGACTATCAGTTTGGTTGAGGAGATTTTTATATGTGCAACAGCTATTCTAATTAATCTAATCAGTACCTACATATTATTTTAGTACTCACATTTTTAGGGTTCCGTAGATAACAAGGAATCCTTATAGTTTCGGTCTGTCCGTCCGTCTGTCCGTCTGTCTGTCTGTGTGTCCGCGGTTTTGCTCAGAGACTATTGGACCTACAAAGCTGTAATTTGGCATGAATGCACATATTAATGATGCCGACAAAATTGTACATGAAATCTTAAAAAAATATTTTTTATGGTACCTTCCCTATACATCAAGCGGGGATGATTTTTTTTGGCGTCAACTCCATCGTGTGGGGTGTCGTTGGATAGGTTTTTTAAAAGTATTATGAATATTCATAGATCATTTTCCGATTTAGGGATCCGTTTGTGAAATATTAAGTTTTAAAATGTAAAAAATCGTTAAGAGTCCAGTGTCCCCCCTTCTATAAGCTAAATGGTGACTTCTGGAAATGTGAAAAAATTCACGGGAGTAGGAAATATGCTGAATCTAAAAGGAAAACTATCACGGCTAAGAAGACTTCATAAGTTATTGAGTAATAGCTAATAGTCGATCAACTAAAAAAAATGTATTCGGCGAAGTATAAAGGAACTTTTCTTTCAAATTTCCTTTGAAAGTAACTGAGATTATGTCGTTAGTAATTAGTAGTGTAAAATACGTTATAAATATACATTCATTGACCATACAAAAATTAAAAAAACTAGCGGTACTACGGAACCCTACATTGCGCGTGACCCGACACGCACTTGGTCGGTTTTTTGTAATTGCTTTAGATACAAGGATTAAAAAATAGAGTATTAAAAATTTCAATGAGCCTTGTTGAGTTATTAATGTTATCATTCGTATATGTAGAAAACAGAGGAGAATTCATAAATAATGTAACTGGGTTTTTTAAGATACACCACATCATTTCAAAAATAAATCAAATTTTACAACCACTCTCCTAGTTAGAAATTAGTTATTATGAAAGGACATCAGGCACTTTCCATAGAATGTTGGTCTAAAAAAAAGCTGCGTGACTTGACTTAGGATTATTTAAAATAGCTAGGCCAAATTAAGAACTTAAAAAAATATATGAACTTAACCCTGTAACTGCATTTTTAGAGTAGGTATTTATTTAGTTAGGAAAAAAATATGAACTAGGCCTTTGCATCCATTGTGGATGATTTATACAGTATTTTCAGAGCGAAGTAACCACTTTTCAAATACTGTAGTGCCTAAGACAAGATCTTTTAAATGTCCGTATGGTTGCCCAAGCGCATACGGCATTCTCGGTACATAGTCAGCCTAGTCCAGAGGAAAGAACAGGTCAATACGTCTGGGACCAACCTGTGCGGGTTTCCTTACGATATTTTCACCGTACGAGCATCCCTATTGTGTACTTGAGATCTGAAAATGTCTCACTGGTACACGCCTCTACCCGGGATCGAACCTGCACCCTCTGCGAGTGCGAACCAAAGTTCTACCCATTAGGCCACGAACGCTCTTAGTCGACCAAGTTTTGTTGATTACAGAACCCTATAACGGAACCCTAACGAGCTGATTTTTTGTACATTGATAGATTAATAGTCATATAATTTAAGAGTAACATTGTCCTACAAATAAAACAGTCCATATTTTAGGACCATCAATTCAAAGTATAAAATTCTTTCTATCTCTGTTAGCTACTACTTTGAGATTTTTCGCAAATAAAAACGTTGTTCGTCTTATCAAAATGAAGCTATTTACAAAAAATTTGCTAGACAGTAATAGAAAAAAAAATTGTTAAAGGGCTCCCGTACTAGCTATTAGCTTTTTGAAGTGAAAACTTCTTTAGCGACGTTGAGCACTTGTGGGATGGGTAAAAACTGTGAAACTCGCGCCAGATTTTCGTGTTGATCGAAAAACCATACAAAACGCGTAAGACGGTTGGAGAGTAGTGTTTTGTGTCGAACTCGAACTCGAACGAAATGTACAGTCGGGGAAATGAGTTGTTTAGCAGAAATGTACAGTCGGGGAAAATTATGCTCAGCAGAAATGTACAGTCGGGGAAAATTGTGCTAAGCAGAAATGTACAGTCAGGGAAATTAGTTGTTTAGCAGAAATGTACAGTCAGGGAAATGAGTTGTTTAGCAGAAATGTACAGTCGGGGAAATGAGTTGTTTAGCAGAAATGTACAGTCGGGGAAATGAGTTGTTTAGCAGAAATTTACAGCGGGGAAATGAGTTGTTTAGCGAAATGTACAGTCGGGGAAATGAGTTGTTTAGCAGAAATGTACAGTCGGGGAAATGAGATGTTTAGCAGAAATGTACAGTCGGGGAAATGAGTTGTTTAGCAGAAATGTACAGTCGGGGAAAATTGTGCTAAGCAGAAATGTACAGTCGGGGAAATTAGTTGTTTAGCAGAAATGTACAGTCGGGGAAATTAGTTGTTTAGCAGAAATGTACAGTCGGGGAAATGAGTTGTTTAGCAGAAATGTACAGTCAGGGAAAATTGTGCTAAGCAGAAATGTACAGTCGGGGAAATGAGTTGTTTAGCAGAAATGTACAGTCAGGAAAATGAGTTGTTTAGCAGAAATGTACAGTCGGGGAAATGAGTTATTTAGCAGAAATGTACAGTTGGGGAAAATTATTGTGCTAAGCAGAAATGTACAGTCGGGGAAATGAGTTCTTTAGCAGATGCGCTGATTAAGGCCGCGTTTCCACCTGCAAGACAACTGTCGCGAGAAGTGTCTGACATTTTTTTTTATTATTTTTTTTTTATCGATTTTCTTAAAAAATGCGTAGAAAAAATAATGCACAACGGTAATAATCAAGTTTCACTTCTGCCGGCACTCCCGGAGTGCAACCTATCTTTTTTTTTTAGACCAGAATGCCTGATGTCCTTTGCAACCAACCTATAAGGAGAGTAAGATGTATTTAGAAAAAGCAAATTTATTTTACATGGAAGAAGCTGAATCATATTTTATTAGTAATAAAAATTGTTTTGTCGGTATTTACTCTTGAATTAAATCATAAGATTACGTATTTAGGGAAACTAAAAGACGTAGAATGAAAAGTTTGGCTTGTTACATTAATTTTAGACCCCTAAAAGTGAAATCATAGACATATTGCATTTAACTTGAAGTTAGTGACTTGGGCCGAGGTATGACGATAGTCCGGGTATTCTCACTCAGCGATCCAATATTTAATAGTTTTATGATGTATTATCAAAACAAATCTCAACTAGTTACTGTGAGTACGTTTCGACTGCGATTGTTACTCGCCCAACCATCTTGATACTTTGACAGCTACATTTGAAAGTTATATATTTTGCGCTAACAATTTTGGTCAGGGATGTCATAAGTCAACTCATAACATAGAGGGTGAATACTTCGATTTGAGAACTGTGTATAATGAATACACTCTATTTCCTATGGAAAAAACTATTATTTTAAAACTTAACACAAGATCGCCTCAGCACTTTTTTTGTAACGGCAAATTTTTTTCTGTCATTTTGCAAAGTAGGTATAGTTTTATATACTTCTCGCTACAGTTAAGGTATATTAATGGAATATAATAATATATAAGTCATCAAGTACAATTTAAATGCACTAAATTAAAGTCCGCGTGATAAAAAGCATTTACTTTTTATGCGGAATAATATAATAAATGTAATTATATTTCATCATGTTGCCCTCGGGAAGTGCAGCATATTTTTAACGAATCATTAAGCATCCATACTAATATTATAAATGCGAAAGTGTGTCTGTCTGTTTGTCTGTCTGTGCGCCTGTCTGTCTGTCTGTCTATCTGTTACCTCTTCACGCCCAAGCCATTGAACCGATTTTTGCTGAAATTTGGCATGGAGATACTTTGAGTCCCGGGAAAGGACATATGATACTTTTTGTCCCGAAAAAATGTATTGTTCCTGCGTGATAAACGAGTTTTGGCGCAACGGAGTTGCGGGCGTCATCTAGTTCTACTATAATTGGTAAATATCAAATGGTAAAAGCGGAGTTTTAAGAATTAGAACTTACAATGTTTATGTACAAATTGAACAATCTTATCATACGAAGCTCATAATGTTATTATTATCATCTGCTCCAGAACATTTATGAGGAATTCGTTCAGAATACCTATTTGAAGCGTGCACTAGATGTAGTGTGCCGTATGTAGAATTAAGCAAGTATCAAGACTACTCGGGCATAGTTTAATACCTTCATACAGAAGCCGTCGATACAAAAGGACTTAAGATGTTTTTTCTTCATATTTTATTATGAACTTCTGTTCAACATCCAGATGTTTGAGACTGATCAAACAAAAGATTTTTAGACGCACATCAGACTATCTATTACTATGTGATTTATGAATAACTTCTGTTTCATATTATTTTAATAAGACCTATGTTTATCTTTAGTATACCTAGTCATGGGCACGATATATACACACGAATTACTAATTGATATTTTAATGAAATTTTCACGGTTTAAGTAAAGAAAACCTAAGGTTTAAGCTTCACCAGAGAACTTTCATGGTGGACACATCAATGATATTTCAATAACATGTCTATGTATTTCATTGCGCATAATCTCCGTAGCCATACATTGTAGTTCTCTTGACTCTATCTATTTCGCCTTTAGTTGTAGGCTAGAACTAAATTACCATCAGAGCATAAATATAATCATTCATTTGTGTATAATTATGCACCCGCCATCACTATGCAACAAAGAGTAGGTACGCTATATTAATCCTAGGCTAATAATATATGCCTTGAGAACAATCTAGATTATATGCTGTGAGTTTATTATGTCCTACTTTTATCAGTTATCACACACGATACAAACATAATATCTACGGTAAATGCATCTTACATGCTTGTAGATTGTTAACATCTTATGACCAGGATACACAAGGGTCAAGGACCAAGTTAGTCCATAATTATAGATAGCCACGATTGCGATGAACAGTCTAAGTCGATCATATACGAATATGCCGCTCTACACACGACCGTTATCGCTTGTATTTCGGATTCATCTCGGATCAACGTGGATCCTTTTTAAAAACAGTGACTAATAATAATCACAGCTTTGGCCTTCCTATTTTTCCAACATTTAGGATACTACATAATATAAGGATCACCTCGCTTATTTTGTCATGAGTTTTTGAGTTTCGAAATTTGAGTCGTGTGCGTACATTATCTTAATTTATATTTTACCGCTCTGTACAAAAACAAAGTTGTTATTAATTTTTTAAAGTTAGATAATTAACTACATTTGTCTTTGACAAAGAAAATATTAGTCCGATTCTACAGAGCAAACATGTAAAAATTATGTAGGTAAATACTTGTTTATAAATATTACCCAGATAACGCAATCATAATATCATGATATGCAGAAATAACGCATGCCTGGTCACTTTAAGTACATCTCTCTGACATTACTTTAGTAACTTATATTAAAACAAACAATAAATTTATTATAAATGTTTCAATAAGTATTCATTCCGCCAGAGAAATGAATTTCAAAAGGATTTAAAAATCTGTTAGCTATGAATAATTTGAAATGTGGAAATAGGTAGCTATTAGGTACCTACAGCTTCGTTATTAGATCAGTTAAATAAGCCTAAGCTTTAGAGTCAGAAAAAAGAAAAGATAATAAAGATTTTCTTTGTTAATCATCTCTTTGAAATTAAAATACATAAAATAAAGAAACTATGTGACAAACAGATAATTTTAAGGTTTAGTAAATTTTAAACTCTGACGAAATTTCACTCTTCTTGGTTGAAATTCATTATAATTTAATGTCGAACTCAAATAGTAGGGGAGAAGAGGGTGCTATTTGTGTAGTCGCTCGAGTGTCATGGAGACCTAGTAGATTTTTACATTAGGTAAAGCTGATAAAAAAATAAGAGCGTTTTTTATTTTAGCTGTGGGTTCACTGCGTGGAAACTGCAGCCATTTTAAAGTTTTGAAAAAGAAAATATATATTCAGAAAATTGCTTATTTAGGTAAAATATAAATATATTTTAGACAACAAGGACTAAATAATTTAGTTTAGTGCAAAATACAATATCTGCGAAGCTTAGTTACGAAAATATGAAGCTTTATTTTTATATTTTAAAATGTCCCTACAGGCTTCCTAGCCTTTGAATCGTCAGTGCTATAAATGGAAACTTCTTTGTGGTATACTTAACATCCCCTGTCTTATGCCACCCATGCCATGCCCCGGGTGCCATCGAAATTATCATACATACATAAAAATTTACTTATTACAAAAAATTTAAGCACTAAAAATATTTTTTAGTGTTTAAATATTTTGTAGTAAATTTTTGTGCAGGAACCTAGGTAATTACTATTTTAAGCTGAAAAATAACCCAAACATGTTAAATATTTTCGTATAAGAAAATGATTTTGGTATTACGCTCAGACCAATAAAAAAAGAAAGACGGAGTATTTACAGGTAATGGGGTGAAGTCGCTGTCGATCAATGTGTGCGTCACGCCTAGCATAAATACGCTAGGCGTGCGCTTGTGTGCAAAAAAATAATGTTGCCAACTCAGGGTTTCAGATTGTCAAACTCCCATCCTGTTGCAGTCTTATTAAACTACTAAGTAATGACTACAAAAGTTGCTATCAAACTAGATTGTTAATCATCATTCATTAGTAATTGCTGAAAAAAGTAAATACTTAAATATCTATATCTAATAAATTATGTGTTTCAACTAAGAACAGACAGACATACATACAGACAAAAATTGTAAAGAATGTTGTTTAGTGTATGCAGTATGTATCGATACAGATAATTATGCAAATAGTAAAAAAATCTTTCAATATTACAAACAAACACTCCAATTTTATTTATATTAATAGATTTTAAATGAATAACGAATTTTAGGTTAAAAACAAACATTTGTCAGGATAATACAGCACGTAATAATATTTTTCCCCTATTATGGGGAAAAATATCTTGCGACCAGCATGCAGCACTGGTTGAGGTTCTGTGTTCCGAGACTCCCGAGACAATTTTTAAAACTAATAAATTAAATTCGTTATTTCGGTGGTAATACATAAATATTCAACTAATTACTTGTGAAACGTAATCCCACAAGGTTTCTTTTGAGCACAAGAATTGTTTTTGCACCATTTAACGATGCAGGACGGCATATTTTGATATTTCTTGACACAGATGAAAACGACATGCGCCGTCACTCGTTGAAACCGGAATGGCGGGCGGCCGGCTTCCTATGGCCGTATCGGCTTCCTATTGCCTGCCTCGCCGCGTAGCATGGATGGCTCTGTCTATCTTTTTTTATTGGTCTGAGGGTATTACGTATGTATGAGAATTTCGATGGCACCCGGCCCCTTAATCTGACAGATCCGATGACATTTCAATATTAGAATAGAATAGAATAAGCCTTTATTGCCAGTTATACAATATTAAGGTACAATTCATCATTAATTAATTACATATATTATTATTATTATTTAATATTCAATATTTATAATCAATTCATAATACAATAATAATAATTAATAAAATTTTAAAAATTTTGACTTCTTTATTTTAAATTCATGCACTTAAATTTATAACATTATGATATTACTTGTATATTAATAATAATAACCTAGTCTATTTTTTTATTATTATTCAAAATTTTAATCAGAAATAATTATTATAGGCATATTATACATTTTACCTCTATTTGCATGCAAACTTATGTGGTATCTCTTTTCCTGGCTTGTCCATAGACATAGGCCTCCTCCAAGGTTTTCCATTTATCCCTATTTTGTGCTTTTCTCCTCCATGTTGCTCCTCCTATTTCTTTAAAGTCGTCCTCTCATCTCCGGTATTGCCTACCTCTCTTTCTTTTACCTTCTCTGGGATACCATTCGATAATTCTTTTCGACCACTTGTTTATTTTTCCTCTTAGAATATGTCCCGTCCATTTCCATTTATTCTTTTTTACCGTGTCTAAAATTCTTACTGTTTTCGTTTTCTGGCGGATATTAGTTAGTCTTATTTGGTCTTTCTTTTTTATATTTAGCATACTCCTTTCCATATTGTTCTGACATACTTCCAGCTTCTGCAAATTCTTCTTTGTTAAAGCCCAGGTTTGACTGCCTACCGGTCCTATAATACCGGTATCACACATGAGTTGAATGTTTTTGATTTCAGAGCAATAGGGATTTGATCATTCTTCGTTATTTCTTTCAGTGACCAATAGCGCTTCCATGCCTGGCATATTCTGTCATCTATTTCTTTTCCAGATAGGTTTACTGCAGAAATTGTTTGCCCTAGATATTGATACTCGTCGACATATTCAATTATATTGTTGTCGACTAAAACCGGGATTCTCAAGCTATTCGTCATTAGCTTCGTTTTTGTGGCATTCATCACAAGCCCAACATTTTTGCTGTGTGTGTCATTTCAATATTAATAATATTTTTTTAACCCACCACGTGATAAATCTGATTTATATCTGATTTATATATGATCGAGCTTGTCCCAAAATCCCCTCTTCTCCTCCCCAACTATAGAGAATCAAATTCTAATGAACTTTATTATTAATTGAATATAATACAATAATTATGAATTTTAATTATTGTATTATGAAACTTATGTAAACTTTTAAATCAAGTTTCATCCTGTCAAACCTTATTTTCCCACAGGCCATCTGTTGCATTTGTTTAGATTTTCATTCCCAGTTTCCTTCCTACTTTCAGCGACTGATGTTTTACTAATAACCTGTTTAACAAATAAGCGTTTATTTTTGTTCCACACTAAACTATCACACGTCCGGGAGACTATTCTGTTTCAAATCTTTATGTGTTTATTTTTATTGATTATGTTTTTGCTCGGTATTAAAACAGAATTGTTTAGTTTTCATATGAAAACAATCAGGCACTAAAAATTGGACGTAGTCCATTCTAGCTTATTATAAATATATAAACATCAAACAACAAAAGGTAAAAAATAAAATTATGTTCTGTATATAAGCAAGTTTCTCGTTGCAACAGTTGTATAAGAAAATGCATTCAAAATAGAGCCGCTAAATGACTCAACACTATTCCTTAGAAATTAAAATAAATTAATTTAGAAATAAGAGCAATTTGTAGCCAGGTAGTTCTTCGTTTTTTGACTCCGACGGTCGGTAGCGGCAGAACGGTAGCAAACGGCGTTATTGTTGCTAATGAGCCGTGTCTTACACAATGAAAACGATTAAAACACAGAAAAGACAAAATAGTATTGCAATCTATCGGATAGTTCTACTAAAGATGCGTTTTCAATTATAAAAGTTTTAAAAAACCATGGCGCCAACATCCGGTTCTGTTGATTTGCAGAATGACTCTTTAACTTTTTTTTTGTTGTAGTAGGGCAGAAGCTAAGAACATTAGTTTGTGGGTGTTTCCACACTAAATAAATCTTATAATTAAAAACTTAGTTGTTCACCCATTCAGCTGTGTTAATACAATAATATTAGCAAAGCACTACAATTATTACATTTTCTCTACAATTAAGTTTGTAATAGTTTTGTTGGTAGGTATCGCACTACAATAACAAAGTTAGTATTTTCTTACAGGAGAGCCTCGTACAACGACGAAACTTATAAGAGTGAAGTCTCGCTCTTAAAATATGAATTCGCACATTATGCGAATATGTATTAATATTCTTATGTAGCCACCTATATACGAATTACACGCAAGATTATTTAGTTCGTAACTCCTACAACTATAACCCCGTTAAATTACTTTATATTTAATTCAAATGGGATTTATAAGGGTACTGGGTGGCGGTCAGTCGGGAACAAATTGTATAATTTTAAACAACAAAGCAGTCCACCAGTGTTCAGTGTTTGAATAGCTGTGTCCGAACCAGAAGCCGTCAATGAACAAAACGCGCCAAACGCAGACCGACAATCAAAAATGGAAAATGAAATCAAACAATGTGTGGAATATGAATTGGTGTTAACTGCCCTTTAATGAAAATTCGATCGCACTTAAATATGCTTTTTTACAATAAGTAAAATAAACACAAACACATTTAATGTCGCTAACGCACTTAACTCTAGAATACCTTTGATCAGTAATAAGAAATGAGATAAAATAAAATTGAAAACGAGTACACATAATATATCTTTTATGATATTAAAGTCCTTATAAAAGCTCTTTGTACGCATGAAAGTCATTTCTAAAATTCATAAAAATGAGCTAGAAATGACATAAAACGACAATACAGAGAGCTATTACAAGTCGGACAATGGATCTGCGACAAAGGGAAATTGTAAGAAGGCTCTCCAGCCAGAGAGATAAAGTTACACAGGAGATATTATTATAAAATCATAAACGACTAATAGGCAATGTTTAAGAATAAAACTTTTTTAATGATAACTCTTGGAACCTTTTTTTTATTTCTAGAAGAAAGAAAGGTTTTTGTTCATGTTATTTATATCTATAATGAATAATGATATTATGCAGTACGCGAAAGATTTTGAAATACGTGTTGAAAATATTTGTTTATTTTTGTTTTAGAATCAGTTTAAATAATCCAATGCTATAGTTTAATTAAGGTACTGCTTATTTGCAATGAATTACCAAAGATAAGAGGATTGCAAATTAACGTCTCATTCTTACAGGAAAATATTAAACTGAAGAAGCCAATAGAATTTAATTTTAAACGATTGTAACAACACAGATTCCCAAGTCTTTCTGACGATGACGTCTCTTTCTTAGCAGTCGTCGAGTTTCCTTTGTAATTAAATATTGAAATTAAGAAATGAACAGCCGCTAATTACAAGAGCTTGTCCCTTGAGGGCTGATTAAGTTGCCCCAGCAGTGGTAGAAAGGGATGCCCGGGACCGATCCTTTTACAGTATTATATTTGAAATTCTTACGACTCCAATTTAATCACTCCGGTTATGTTTGTTATGTCATTTGAAGTGATAATTGACACAAAAATTTAAATAATTAACGACTGCTAATTTGAAATTCACCTTCAATAAAAAGTTTTGATAATTATTACGAAATTGTTGTTTCTGTATGATATTTAGGGAAAATATCTAAATAGATACATTTTGTAAAGCGAACTTAAAAAGTTAAGGGACTTTACCTTAGGCTTCTTGATACTAATAGTCTGAGGTTAAATAAGCCTCATTTAAAATAAGGTTATGGAAACGTTATAATTTACTCAAGATCAACGATCCACACAAAATTAAAATGTAACGAAATAGGTGCCCCTCAAAGACCGCGTCAACTTATTTCCATTTGGATGAATTTACATTTTCGAGCTTTTCACATCCGCCTTGTATATCAAAGTAATTACTTTTTATCCTTGTCTTATTTCTATGTTTTTTACTCGGAAAATACAAGATAGGCGATCTATGACCACACTAATCATAGTATGAACATAAATTTCGTGGTTGGACATTTCAATTATCTGAATCATGAGGCGTGCGGCGTAGTTCGTGCCAACACCATGGTGATAAAATAAAAAATATTTTCAATTTTATTTTTATTTTGAAGCGAAAATAATTCTTAGATAAAAATACAAACAAATGAAGTTAATTTCTATGTCAATACGAAGATTCATAAACCTATACATAACCATAATATTTAACTTACGTTGTAATTCAAAGTTCGTAGACGTATACAAAAACTGTATCTATCAAATGATTACAATCCAAAATTTAACAACCACATCTTATGCGGCCAATGAAGATGTAATAAGATGAATTTGAATACGTTTGGAATGTCTTTATTAACTGTCATCGAATCAAAAGAGCTGCTGTTACCCCATTCGAAAACATAATTACTTCTCTAAATAAAATGCCTCGAGAAATTGAAACATACTGCTACCTGAGCCTGAGTGTAGCGAGTGCCGAGTAGTGACTTGCTCGTATTGTGATGATACAGCGGCAAATTTGGTCTTAGATATAAAAAGCTTACTGGTATTATTCCACTTTTATTTACCTCATAAAATTGAGATAATATTGAGCTTTAATAATCCAAAGCACATAAAAAATAAAATTTGGAATAGTAAGCTGAACAAGAGCCTCATTAGCTGAGTTAAGATAAAAATCATAATATTTTTTTACAATTGCTTAAAAGCGAAGCATAAAAAATCCTGCAAAAATAATTAATCCGTAATGTTTTGGGGAATGCAGATGTTACGTTGTTCTGTTGCTCTGTCGGACCTCACCCCAGGGACAGGTAACATTAAGAAAGCATCCGAACATGAAATAATTGTAAAGCGAAATTACACTCGCAAAAACTTTCCCACCCCAAGCATTTTTTTACTTAATTTTTATTTTTACGACACACTTAAACGTGGCTTTGCTTTCACTTTTTATTGTTATTGTGCCCTCTAATTTTTGGCTACAATTTTTCTAAATATTTTATTAAGACATTGGTTTTAATGTCTGTGTCGGACTGATACCTTCTGACTTATGTTTGCATATTTAAGGTGCTTAGTGAGATTGAACATTAAATAACAGTGAATTCTCTTCTTCTTCAGGTACTTCTCAAGGTGAATAGGTGTTATGACCTAATCAAGGAAAGATTCACGCCTCAACAGGAACTCGTTTTGAAAATAGAACAAGGCTTTTTTATAACCGAAATCATTTATCATGTTTGTACTGAACCAAAGACAAACTGCTACTGCGCTTGAGTTTGCTAGAGATAAGATTACACCGGTTTGTTTTACGTTGCCTACTGATTCAGAATTTTTAAGACAGAGCTTCATTGTTGAACGTTACATTAATCATTATTTTGTTGGAATTATCAAAACTAATAATGTTTAATATTCTTGATAAATAACTATACCTAGTTATTTAAAGGCGTTCAATTAATTATTTTGACTATTTCATTTGTCAATAAATTAGAAAAACAAGTTTTTATATACTCTGCTACAACAAACCACAAAATTTTTACGTTTTCTATTTTTATCTTTTCATCTTCATACGTGAGATCTTTTACTGATACAAATGATTCTGATCAACAAATCTTTTCACTCGATTCCCTCTAAAACAAACAAACTCTTTCAGTAGAGTAATTTAAAGAAATAAACATTCTCATAATATTATTGTAAGTGTAAATGCTCCCTAAGTAATAAACTATCACTATTAACTTTCAATAGGCTGTCAGCGAGTTGTATTCCTGACTTTTTAGATAGAGGATGTTTACACGATGCGACTGGTATGATTTAGTGCCCATAATTGGTAGAGTGTGAACGTCCACCGAACCTAAAATAGTAACTACAATAACAAAGTCAATATTCTATTCTTAACGATGGGATCTTTATCATTTATTAGTTTATCCGTTCATATCGTCACTGTTTAAACTGTGTATTTTAAACAGTGTTCTTGTAGCGCCCTTTGTTAGTTTACATTGTTTTTAAATGCTTACTATGTTCTGTTTACATTTTCCTGTTACATAATAATATGTATTATGTAATTTAAATGAAGTAGTAACATAGCAGTTTTTTATACAATTTTGATTAGTAGCTTAAAGATTTACATTCAGGTGGTTTAATTATTGCACTTTCTTCTACAACATAATTTTAAATGTTCAGTTCCTAGTTACTTTTATAATTTATTTATTGCTTAGCTTTAAGAACATTGTAGTGGAGGTCTCAACTACTTATCGATTTATCAATTTCGTCAGATCAGACAGATATTTCTGTTTCATTACTGGCACTTACGATACAAAATCAATAGTGTTAAAATGTTTACTAATCTTATATATCGAGGGTAGATGTACGAGATATATCTGCTCTTTTGTGGCTGCTATTTGATCAGTGACATGGGTCGTGAGTGATGAATATTGCAAAGCAAATATTACAAAAAGCAAAACTATTGGCGGTGTTAGTTTCACTGGGGTAGGGTTGAGGAAATTTTTTGGTGACAAATACGATATTCTTGTGATTGTTTTACTTATAAATTGATAACAAACACAAAGCCTGTTTCATGGTATTGTCTTACCTGGTAACTTTTTAGTAATTTTGTAATTATTTAATCGATCGATAACTATATTTTAAGGTTGCTTAGAGTTTCCATTTAGCAACATCATCAATAACCATCAAAGCGTTTACATACCAAATCTCCTTAATTTATTTAAATACAATAAAATAAAGGCGATCGAGGCGCTTCTTGCTGATAAAATGGAGTGTCCATTTTACAAGTGGAAGACGATTCGAAGTCAGCGGTCACACTTTATTCGCTTACTTAAGTATATCTGTCGGTATTTGCGAGACAAATAAATCGTTTGGAAATCGTTTTGTAATAAATCGAACGCTTTTTAATGGCAGTTTATCGAGTGAGCTTCGGTGTTCAGATTACGGTGCGGCTAAGTGGTGGCGAGGGAGCACGCGTTGCTTATCGCTGTCCCTCGACACTTTCAATATTCGATTTCGTCGCGGTTGTTGCTTTTGTTTCGTCGCTTCCGACTTCATTTACTTTGGGTTCACTATTTTTATGATAAAATTTGGTTATAGCATTGATTGTGTTTGGCATGGATCGCTTGAGCTTCGCTTGAAACTGTACTGTAAGACATACTGAATGCTGATAAGTTACATGTTTATCGAATGTGCTCGACATACCACCCCTGCATTTTGAAAGGAATTTCCAAAATGGTCGTAAGTGTTGTGGGCTGTGGCCTGTGGCGCATGCTATCGATGTTTTGACACAAGTCAATTCCGTTATAAAAGTCGCAATGAAAAAAGTCGTAACACAACCGCAGAATCGCGCCCCAACCGTAACCGAAAACGAGACTCGCCGCAATCCAAGCTAATGGAGTGTCTCATAATGACGGTTGCTGACATAAAAATAAATAGGCGAGAGTCGGTTTCTGCGTAAGCCGATACTATGATAACAGCGCGCCCCCGATAATTGCCGAACTTGTCCGACCGCTGATACTCTGATGCCTAGTTGTAATGTGGGATTAGCTGGCACTGGTGTAATTGATCGTTTCGCGATTCCGCCATTTTTCTCTTATTATACGTATAATAGAGTTACTTCTTGTCGCAGTGAGTCGTTATGAAAAGTATGTATGTTCATTACGCAGATAGGCAGGTTGTATCGATTCTATGAATTGCACTTTTTGTAAATCATATAACTCGATAAACATGTTTGAAATACTTTGTTACATCTAAGCTTGGAATGCATGCTTTTTCACACAGCATACATGATACAATGCTCTACTAAGATTATTTAAAAAATTGTAGCCAACAACTTGCGGGACACAAATTGGCATGATGCATTTTCTAATTATTATGTTCTTTCGAACGACATATTTTCCAAAAGACACAATAAACATTACATTAAAACATATTTAATTTACACATTCTTATTAATTATATTCTTAGTCACTGTACAAAACATTCATAATCATTACCGTAGAAGTTCATTATGTACGAAGTTTCCTCGCGTTACTATTTTACAAGTAATAGGCTTAGTGCTAAGATTTAGGTGGCGCGGTATATTGCGGCCAAGAATATACTGTCCCACTATTATTTGACCGTAAATCACGGATGGGAAAACAATAAGCGTGAAATTGTGGAAACTGCGGACGATGTTTTGCGGTATTAAATCTTGGGGGAGTGAAATAAATAAAAATAAATCTGGGACTACCCTCACGCGCGAACTTGATTTATTAGATAAGTCCCAACTTGTGTACGGCCGACGCGATAGATACCGCTTTTTAATCGTTATTAATTAGATCCGATTTTTTTCTTACTTTTTTGTGCGATGAAATAATTTTGACTGATTTTATATTTTAATTACTTGAAGTTCTATTTAAAATACTTAGTCTGGCCATAAATACTGTTACTAGTAAAAATAAACAAAATATTACATTTGAATTTGGATTCTGTAATTTTTATATGATTGTTTATTGTGTTTTCTCGTTTTGGCACCAATGTATTTTACAATATTTTGCGATACTGAAATGGAGTGGGGTGATCAAAAGAACCAAATCGCTGTGATTGGATCACACAAAGTAGGTATGGAGTCCAATGTCATTTTTAAAACTCTCCATACGCTTGGTAATTAGTAAAATGTTTATGTACCGGGCCATTAATTAGTACAATGAGACCTCCTCTGCTTGTGGCAGAAAAAGATCCGGCCGTCCACGCAGTGTTCGTACGAAAATGGTGGTTAAAGCAATAAGGGAAAGAATTTGAAAAAAATCGGTTCGAAAGAAAAAGATTTTATCTCACGAGTCACGAGATAAAGATGGCACCTAGAACCATGTCGCGTATTTTAAATGATGACTTAGGACTTTCAACCTACAAGAGACGTATTAGTTATTTCCTAACTGATAATTTAAAAAAGAAAGGGTGGTTAAATTTAAACAACTACTGAAGTGGTACGCAAAGGGAGGTCACAAAAAATGTTTGTTTACGGATGAGATTTTTTTTTACAATTAAGCAACATTTTAACAAACAAAATGGTTTTGTTAATGCTTGAAGTTCTAAGGTTCAACATCAAGTTCAATAACCAAGAATGGTCCTTCCAACAAGGCTCGGCGCAGGTCATAAAGCTCAGTCGGTTTGGTCTTGGTTGGAAACGAACGTTTCGGACTTCATCAGAGCTGAAGACTGGTCGTCGTCTAGTCCCGATCTTAATCTTTTATTATTATGATTTTTGGTCAGTTTTAGACAGCATGGCTTGCTGTAAATGCCGTGATAATTTGGAGTCTCTACGACAATCCATACGACTGGCAGTGAAGAATTTTCCCATGGAAAGAGTCCGTGTTTCTAATGATAACTGGCCACAATGTTTAAAGGACGTTATTGTAGCCAATGAAGGCCAATTTGAATAAGCTTTTAATATTTTAAATTGTTTTATATTTATGTATGAAACTAATACACTTTAAAAGTAATAAAATTTATTTTCATCAGAAAAAAAACGTTTTTCTTTGTTTCAGTATTTATGGCAAGACTATGTATATGAGCTGTAGTTGCCTACTCTATATAGAGTAGCTGTTACATATTAATCTAAGCACAATGGGACTTAATTATTAACATTATTAGATACGATAGTGATACAGTTGCGTCTAAAATTGTTTAACTTTAAATCTTAATTACTAACTTTATCTAAAGTTTGTAGGTACTTTTAAGCTCATAATTACATACTTTGATTTTTTTATCTAGTTTTGATTTGGGGTCAATGTAAACAATTGAATGTAATGCAATGTAGAGATTGCCAATTTTGTGGCTAATATTTACTTCAAACATAATCACTATTGATGACATTTTGGAATATTAGCTGATTTCAGTGTCGCGCTGACCGGAGGCGCCGGAACCGAAATGTATGAAAATCAGCGGAGACCATTATATGTTATTCAAAACACTTCCTAGAATTTCAATACATCTCAGGATTCTCAGGCCATCGGCTTCGATCAATGCGACACTCAAATCGGCCAAGTTCTGATTCGTTTGTTTACGTTCGATCGACCTCACATGATAGTGTAAATGCATGGTGTTTAACGGCAGTAACGTGCTACCATGTCCGCAGCTCCAGACCGGGCCGACCACCGAAGCGAGCCTCCGGCGTGGGCCTGTCTCTCGCCGCCACGCAGTTCCCCCCGCACCCCTTCAAGAAGCACCGCCTCGAGAACGGGGACTACTCGCCTTATGAAAACGGACACATGAGCGGTGAGTACCTTTTGTAGCACGGTAAATGAAGGTTGAAGAATTTTAAAACATGGGCACAAAAACTTAAAGTTCATATTTGAAAAACAATGTGGGGCAAGGACCTGACAAGGTCATCTGGCAAACAAACTTATTTTTTTATAGAAAAACAGAAAATGCAGGGAAATAGTGAATATAGCTTGTAAGTAAAGTTAATATTAATGAGCACTGCAAACTATATCGAGACTTTACAAAGACCAGGGTAATTAACCAACTTTTAAGTAGCAATCGTAATTTACGTTAAACAAACATATTAATTTAAAATTCTGCCCTAAAAGTTTAGAAAATGAAAAATGTGCTGAAATTCCAAACTGTTGTTATTAACACCGTATTGCGGATCATAAAAGATACAATATGCATAAATCACTGTGTGATGGGGTATACGATAACATCGAATCTGTTCACCAAATAGACACCGGATATGAAGCCCCGGCTTCTCGGAAGGTATGCCTCCTCATTTCGTATACAAATTACACAAATACAAAATTATCCCAACACAAACGGAGAAAAGGGAATAAAGTGATTAAACAGCTCAGCGCAAGACGGCTGGCAATCAATCATTTTTGTCGCTTAGGCCTTTGTTTATTATTTAATCTCGCGTCTCTTTCTGTCGTACGTGCTACACGTTTCGCGTCTCGCTCGGGCCTGAAGTGTCGTACCAGACAAGGGAGCAATTACATTCGTGATCTTGCATAAGCGACACTTGCTTATCTACCACTGCCGCATTGACTTTGAGTGTACACTGTTCGCTTTTTTCGAATTTGCAATTTCAAATGCTCTTGTAAACGAATGGAAAGTCATTGTTTGGGTTTACCTGGTAATGTTATCCAGCTGTATTTGTAATTCTAACATGGTAATGGTTGCAATTAGCATACGGCTATCTCGGTAAAAATTGAAATTAAAATAATAATCATGTTTTCAAAAAATCACAAGTTTTGTATCATGTGGCTCTAATATCGCATAAGTGATGTAAACATTTTTAACAAAATGTATAATTACTTAATTCCACTAATACTTACCTTTATGAAAGGTAAAAAATACTCTGTTAAAAACAAATCACGTCCTACCTTGTAAAAATAGGCTAACACAAAATCTAATTAATAAAGATATCCCGTACCCAGCGAAGCTCCTAAATAAAGCCAATAATATTTTGACGAGTCGTTGACAGTGGTTTACCGTCCCACGCAATAATAAATACTTCCTTGAAAACTTCACACATACGTGTACGAAGGTTGTATGAGTGCGTGCAGGGGGTTGGCCCATTTTCACCCCGTGAAATAATAGGATACGAAAACATCGGAGGCAAAACATAATCCTTCCACAGAGTTGAGCGACATGGAAATACGAATATGAAATTTGACAGAGGGACCCGATCGCAAGGGCTGATGTTTGCCTTTTGATGATAATTGAGAATTGATAACGCGCTGCACTTTTGTTGTCATTATTAGAAGAAAGTTTAAAGATAGTTTTTCAGATGACGTGCGCGGTGCGATTTATTAATCAGTATTGTTAGAATAATAAAATGGAGGATTATCTAATCTTCCAGAATAATGGAATAGCTAGGTATTATAGTTGTTATAATTTGTTGTTAAAAATCTTGTGTTACTTTCCTTAATTTGATTTACGACGGTCGCTCTACATTCTATATCAAACGAAACAGGTAATTATGCGTATTACTTTCTTTAGTCAAAAATTTTTAATTGGCAACCCTACCGCTTCGGAAACGCGTATGAAAATGATGTGTTGATAATAATTAAAGGTTTCGGAGGATGTCGCCGCGTTTCGGATGTTATAAACGGGGGGATAATGTAAGGCATTATAACATTACTCGCAGGGGTATAAAGCTTTACATTCTGATTGAATTCTGCGACTGAAATTAAGTAAGGATTTGGCTGTTTATGTTAAGGGTGAGGGATATGATGGATCAGTCAATTTGCAATTCGCTGGTCTGTTCACGCCTTTATATTTAAATTTATACGATTTCATAAAAATGTAGCGGCGGAACGATACGGAAAATTGCCATAAATCTGCCAAATCCATGTTTGTACCATATAAATCTCTTTTTTGTCTTCTTTTATTCGCGAGTCTTTTTGAGGCTTTTTGTCGCTATCCTTGCAGTCGAGTGTAAGTTTTCTTACATTGTAATCCACATTTATATAATTGGTTAATTAGAATCGGCCGTTACTACTGTAAATATATTTTTCTGCGGCTCCATCGTGACGTCTTAATGCGATTGTTACGTTGAATACTCCAATTAATAGCTCGCAATTGCTGTGGGAAATAAGTCTTTAGAGAGAGAAATAAACACGTTTGTAAGAAATATTTTATGTGTGTAACTTGTAATTTCTCCTACTTTAGATAATTTTACCTCTTTGTCTGAGTTAATGATCTGTATTAGATGTTACTTATTTTAGTTTACTTTCTAGGAATCAAGTTTAAATAAAATAAAATAAATGATTATTCAATAAAGTAAGCCCTCATTTTATGATGCTTAGATAGATGTCTGTCGTCTCTTTTGATAACACTTTGATATCATTTGTTATTTCCTTAATATGGAGGATATTCAGTCCAGTCTTTTCTTTTTAGGGTTCCGTACCTCAAAAGGAAAAAACGGAACCCTTATAGGATCACTTTGTTGTCCGTCTGTCCGTCCGTCCGTCTGTCAAGACCCTTTTTCTCAGGAACGCGTGGAGGTATGAAGCTGAAATTTATATCAATTACTCAGGTCTACTGTCCCTTGAAGCTGTGAAAAAATCAAACTTCTAAGCCAACGCAATCAAAAGATACAGCCGTTTATGCCGCAAATTTTCGACACTTGCAAGGGAATCAAAACCTACAGGGTGCTTCCCGTGAACTCAGAATCTTGAAATTTGGTACGAAGCAACGTCTTATAGCATAGATAAAGGAAAAATTACGAAAACCATAAATTTTTAGTTACATCACATAATATATATTTTTTTAATAATTTTAAACTTACTACCCATTTCCTCATAAACGCGTAGAGGTATTAAATTGAAATTCATACCAAATACTCAGGTCTATAATACCTTTAAGCTGTAACAAAATCAAACTTCTATGACGAACTTTGTAAACCTTGCAGGTTTACTACGGAACCCTCGGTGCGCGAGTCCGACTCGCACTTGGCCGGTTTTTTTTAAATACATAATAATATATAATATGAGAGTACTTAAGATAGTCTGGTATAAGCAATCGTAGCATTTTCTCGGTACGTCGTTTACAATAATGGTTAAAACATTACGTTGTAATTGCGAGCAATCAAATAAATTACAGATGTACCGTATAGGGAAATAAGAATCAGCACGTTTATAATTAATCGCCTAACTGATGTGGAACGACAGAAGTGTTACGGGCTCTGGAAGTCTCGTGTGAGCACTCGTAGATATGAACATTAGCAACGGTACTAATTTGCTGGCTGTTACGTGCAACATAATTGTTACTCACTTTTACATTATAATAACATTTCCGTACTACATTTTATTGAACCCTCCGTCAGGAAATTGGGTATGACATTGAATTCTGGTTAAAGTATGTAATTTTTTGTCTAGCCTCGTAGTTCGGAGACCCATCTATGAACTGTGGGTAAACTACCACAGGTCTGCAAATTTTCACATTACCTTGTTGTAAATATATTATGTTTTCAAAATTATCTACTTATCTCTTTTACAGTTTTATTAATTTTCCTTTTACATATTTTAAACCGTCGATCGCCAATTCCTTGAAATCTTTTGTTATCGCGGCCCATATGGGCCTTACGGGACTTGATGGGTTCTTGATCCAAAACTATGATTTACTTTTTCAATTATTAAAATTATCAATTATTATATCATACATTTGAATCACCATAATCAAAATCACTAGTAGGTATAGTCTAAAAAATAATTGCGATACAAAAATGTTATTAAGGCGCTATATTGAAAAAACTGTCCTTTTTGAAGTAATATTATAGGACCCTCAGAAATGTTACAAATCTGGTAATGAGATATACATATCTTATCTATAGCCTTATCTAGGTTTGAGAAGAACTAGAAACACGATTAATGTATTTTGCCTCGATACATTTAATTTTCGAAATGACCTCTTAAAAATACGAAATTTGAAGATTATTTTTAAACGAAAATAGATGTATTATAGGAAATTAGTCTAATTGATAGACACCTTTGCAACTCAAAATCGTATAGAAGCATTTTGCTTAAATGCTCCTAGTTATTTTTTAAATGATTATAATTACGTTTTTTCGCATGTTTTTTGAGCGAACCGATAGCTTCTGGCCGCACCGTATTCACGACTTTATAGCCATACAAATTAAGTATAAAATTTCCCTTGCGGTAAAATTACTTTCGATATAGCGCCTTAAGCAAAAAAGTAGTAGTTTTTCTCGTGCCGGATCATAAACGCTACTTGTCATACCTTTATCACACCCGTCTGGCCGTAAAGAGTTCGATTCCCATCGTTTCGTCTCTCGTGTGGAACGGGGTTTACAATAAAAATGCAGTTTCGCCATCCACTTACGACATTACTTACACCTTGGACTCATCGCGGCGCATTCATTCCGTTTTTTGCCCGGGTAAAAGCATAACGATGGAATTTCTTTTAATTAGGTATTCCGACGTATTTGAATGTCGGCGCTGTCGACATTTTTGAAATGTGATGTAATTTCGTCGGTCAAAACACCTGGATAATTGAATAATTGTTTTATTTCGTGCTGCTTTTATTCCATTAAATAAACAACATTTAAGTGACAATTTAAAGTATAGCTCGTATTTATAAAGTAGTCAGTAATGTCTGAATTATTTACTTTCATTCCGGTATTTAAAGCTTATTTATTGGACTGAAGTTATTACAGTTCCGGAATTTCTTCAGTAGTAGTAGTTTGAGTCATAGAGCTAAATTTTACTAGGTACATTAACAAGTATTTCTCTGTTAATAATACGAAACATTTAACGAAGACCAGACCACTGTCGACCGTAATTCAAGATTAACTGTAAATTCAAAGTTAATAAATCGATAATTGATTCCACTGATGAATGGGCTCGGTCGTATCACCTGTGTTATTTACATAAACAAATGATCGAAACTGTGCTAGTCGTTGCTAAATTATAGGTTTCTTTTGTACCTTGGCTCTCGACGCTAATAACACCGTATTAATTCATCCCAGCTCGACCTGTCACTAACTTATCGATGGAGATTAATATGACAGATAGAAATAATGACTTCAAACCTCATTACATTTATAATTTAACAATGTTCGCAATTTGTAGAATTATTTTATACTGGCTGACCTGATGTCGTTAGCTTGTCAGGGATGCATCGGTTACTCTTATACCAAGAGGTACTTGTACTGAATAATAAATATATTTTCCCAATTTTGAGGTTTTTTTCCTTTTCACTTAAATAAAAGTCAAAGTTCCAATTACTCAAGACAAAGTGAAAAAATTCATACTGTAATTCACTTGCTTTCAGAAGACCTAAAGTTATTTAAGATAATATGGTATCCGCAACAAAAAAAAATGTAGCATACCTACGGCCAGGCCGATAAACGGATATGAAAGTTTTGTAAGGTTTCAAATTCACTTCTTTACGTGGTTCTACTGTAACTACCATAATATTTATAACCTTTAGGGCTTTACCCGTACGAGTGTGTCATACATATCGAAGCTTTATTTATTTTCGATTGCTTACATAAAATTACTTTCAACGGTAGCAGCTGCAACATAAAACCAGGACAGATAATCTCTTTTTTGTGTAGCGATATTAATAAAAATATGCCTCGATATTTTTATCTGTGATACTAACAAAGGCGTCCGTTACATTGTAAGTTTATGGATGAGTTAGTTTCAACAAATTCTTTTGGATTCGAATGTGGTATTAATGTTCCATGTTACATTTTGTATTGGTAATTGAATGTACTTGAACTCGTAGACTTCATCACTACTGTGATTAAATTTTTTGTTCTTTGGCTAACATAGTAGTTTATCATAATATACTGCCATAATATCGTCAAAATTGTATATGGTTCAACCATACTCCGATATCCTTATAATATCTTCTGGGGCCACTAAATCATATTTATTATTACTGTCCTTAATTCGCTGCGTTTGCGATAGTTATAAAATGGCAATATTCGTCGGAATAGGTCCTAACATTACGCACATAATAACGGGTATGACACGTAGTAATCCTCGCACATATATTTATCTGGGATAAAACTGTATCCCGGTCAATTTACGAGTAATTAACTCTGACCCTCTTTCGCACATCACTGAGGGAGAACTTTTATTCGGCTTAGAAATAGGTCGGATTTCTGCTTAACATTCATTGTGCTCTGAATAATATTAAAGTGGCTCAGCGATTCATCATTTTTTGTATCGTTAATAATATGGTTTCTTGAAAAAATTCAATTTTTTTTTTGTAATTTGTTCCTATAAAATTATTACGATATAATTATCGTATACGTACCAAAATCAATCTAAATACGTAATTAATAACGTTTATTTATACGTACATAAACACAAATTTTTATTTCACTTAACGAGCTTTTCAAATGCTTTTTTGATTATAATCCATGCATTAGTGCCTCCATCGTGGGTATCGCAGACACAATAGATTTTCAATTGTTATGTGGCAGCCGGCTGCCGCTTTGGGATTGATGGGTTAAATATCCACTTATACGGACTCTTTAATTTCCTATAAGAAACTTCTCTCTTCATGATAGCACGATCCTATAATAGGTAACTAAATAAGACGTGTTATTAATGTTTCGTTCCTTTAGTCTATAACTTCTCAAATTGCGCTCGTAAGTAAGGGACGTGGATTAGCGTGTGCTAGGGCAAATATTTTATTACAGTCCAAATCTCCAGTCCTCAACGTTTTATTGTTCATAAGGCTCGTCCGAGCCAAATGAAAGAGTTTATGGCGAGCACATAAGTCTGTCGATGTTGCGACGTGGCGGGGACTTACCCTGTTTCTAAGGAGATTTCATTGCCCTAATATACGGACGGAAAAAATTGCTAGTCAATTGCTACGTGACATCGAAAAAAAATGTTCAATCATCGTAAAAAAACTGACCCCTTTAATGACCGGCTGAATTCATCGACAGCTTAATCACAGGATTACATGGATGTCGATTGTCGAGTGTGACATGTAGGCGGATTGGTATTTTTACTACGACAACACTCCCCGCTCGTAGTGTTGACTCAAGTTATTGACCGTTCGCATTTCGCCGGCGATTGTGTATTACAGTTATTGATTGTATTTCGCACGTGACTTGTGTTGACGATTATGGCTTGTCTCTATTATGGGACCGGCTTTGTAGCTCGTATGTCACGTTACATCTCGCCTTAAGGTAGCGAGTTAAGCAGATAGTAGAGTAAGCCATTATAATGATTAGAATTAGTTTTAGCTGCCAGATATGCTAATTTCTTACTAACTTCTATATTATTCCCTCGGAATACATTGTAGTTTACTCTGACCTTTTCAATTCCATAACCTCTGGCTATTATAATGCTCACTGCCGCACTCTGATAACTCCAACTTATTTCCATATCTATTTTCATATCAGTAATTACTTAATTGATGAGGATGGTATAAGTGATAACTTAAAGCTGCTCAGTGTT
Organism: Lysandra bellargus; assembly: GCA_905333045.1. Lineage (NCBI taxonomy): Eukaryota > Metazoa > Arthropoda > Insecta > Lepidoptera > Lycaenidae > Lysandra > Lysandra bellargus. The sequence continues at coordinate 10,038,659 of HG995326.1, forward strand.
TGTTTCACATGATGTAACGGTAGTCGTTTTCATGCATATTTATTTGTTGCCAGCACATGCGAGCGACAAGCTGCGATTTATTTACAAAATTGCAGAGTCGTTTTGGCCAAACGCATATGCCATTGTATTACAAACCGTACAATTATGTGTTTATTGTAAACGCCACGATTGCGGCCCGACTGTAATTTACTTTTAATTCGCCTCGTTTCGTATCATTTTCGAGTTTATCTGTCTTGCTTTTCGGATATACATATTTGTTTGATCCATTATGTTGTGCAATTTTTTGGTCATTATCGTCAGAAGTGGCAATTTTATTATTTATTTCATTGTTAACCTAACTACTTTTTTCATTATTTTGAATAGTAAAACAATAATATTATGTATCGTTATCGAACAAAAGTTGTCCATCCTATATTCTCCGTTCTTTAATACACATTTTGAAACTTGCATTTCATATTTAAAAAGCATAATAATTTATGTGCTAAAAATAGTAATTATTATTAAATTAGAAGTTTTGTACATCTTAGTTACTTACCTAATATTGTCAGTTACTCTGTTTTCTTCTTTTTTTGGCTAATTGGATACTAGTTAGTTGGCTGTTTCCTTTTCAAATATAATATTTTATTGCTCAAACGAATTTTCTAATGTACATAACGTTTTTAAATATTTTTTATAAGTTCCTTCAGTCCCTTAATTACAATTATTAAGTAGTAGCCCAATACTTATACTAAAGTGCAGAATGACGATTTATGAATACTAAACTCCACAACCACATTGTATGGATCATCAAGAGCTCAGTCCAATAAAAATAAAAGTAAACAAAATATGATTATAAGAAGTTTGTGGTTATGATTACCTGCATCCCAACCTCTTTTAAACGCATAAGTGATATAATTGGGGTTTTGATTCTATCGGGTCTAATTCTAAATAATGGGCGGTAATTTGATCCGATCAGCGGACGACAGTCGATGGGCGATCAATAAATCGGAATGGACATAATAACGGACCACAATCGCCGTTTCATTTCTATAAATGATTCCGCACGTAATAATAGTCATCATAATCGGTACGTTAGAAAGGTTTATCTGGATTTACTTATTGATCGAGATTTGCGGAGTTGTTTTAAAATTACCTTTCAAATTAATTTCTTAACATTTAAAATTTGTTACAAAATTAACTTTAATATCAGTAACAGTATGATGAGAACCTTTCTTAACTATGATAATTTGAAAAATTAATTTTGCGATTTTCAAGTTATTCATACGTACAGTTAGACTTTTTGTGCATTAGTATAAGTACATAAAATGAATTGATATTGATACGACTGAGGAAAGAAGGGTTGAGAACCACAGGTTGTTAGGAGATTTAACACGTTACACGTAGGGGAGACCGGGGCTGAAAGTTACGATTTTCAAATAACATGGAATTGTATGATGAAAATGATAAGATTCATTTTTAATATTTGCATCTATTAAAGAACCTTAATCTGTTGCTGTAATAGTATAGCCATTTTTGCCAATATCTCAATAGTTTTTTTCTACAGGCATATTTTTACAAAATTTCGGAAGGGAACATTCAACCCCGCGTTGGGGCAAGTTGTTCCATGTGTGGGGCAAATTGTTCCGCTTGTATAAAATATGAGAATAATATAGTTTTCTTTTAAATAAAATAGTCATTTTTAAAGTTTTATTTATTTTTTGTTAATTCAGTGCTATAAACTACAAAAAAAAAAACTCTCGCTTTCTTGTAATACTCTTCGTTTAGCTTTTCTTGAGCTTTTCCCTTGCCTTTTCCTTAATAATTGTTGTTTTCTTTTCCCTTGATTGTAATGCCTTTGTTCTTCTTTGCTTTTTTTCTTGCTTGTTCTTCTGCCAATGGATTTTTTCTGGCGTGTCAGTCAAGTAAGGTAAGTTATTTCGAGGAACAACCAGCCCTTTTAGGAGGGAACATGTAGCCCCAAATTGAGTTTTTGTATAAAAATTGTAATACATATAAGTAAATTAACGAAATCAATTGAAAAAACATTCAAACAATAAGATACCTAACTAATGCCACTTTTAAATAGTAAAGACGCAAAGAAATCGGTCAATAATAAATAAAAATAAACCAAAAAGATTAAATACGAAAATATTTACTAAGGTGGTGTTCTAATAGCCGGTGTGCACAGCCACTCAACCACCGCCGTCAGAGCAACTAAGATGGCCACCAACGCGGCGCGTCACCTGATGCTTAAACGACGCACTTCACGAGTATTGATATCTTTTTCCGTTACAAAGTTATAACTGTCGGAACAACTTACCCCGGGAACTTCCAGCCCCGGTCTCCCCTACCTACCTACTTGGTTAATTAGTGAGTGCGGTTGACCAGCGCGTGGTGGGGTTCTTTCTTCACTTGTGGCCTTAGGGTTGGAGTATTTGTTTCAAACATAAATCCATTTGAATTCACATAAATGTAATATTTAGATACAATTAATACTTTTTACCATTAGGACTATGTATTTAGCATTAGGAGTATCATGAGTATGGTACCTTTATAAGTTTAAAATAAATTTGTTTTAAGTTTACCTACTGTAATTTTTTGCACCCCTTTAAAATTCTAGACTGAATTTTTGAACAATTTTATGGTAGTTTTTAATAGCATGTCTACTTCAGTCATTGGATCTTTATTGATTAATTATACAGTATCTACCAAAATTTAAGATTTCAAATTACTAAAAAAAAATCTCTCCTTCTTTTCTCATTTCTTATAATGATTTATTGCGGCCACGGATGTAAGTAGCCATAAAACAAAGCGAATTTACACAATCTGTAACAAACAAAATATATTTTGAATGGCGTGTATGGGCTCAAAGATAACCGAGGCGGTTAGCTGAGTAAATAACCCCACCAATTAGCCCAGGGTCCATTGGTCATAATGTTTGTTGTTCTGCAACTTTGAATAATCCTCGAGCTCGCCTCACTTCACTTCCAAATAATTTGGAATAATGAATTTGGAATTTTCAGTTATAGTGAGGGAGCTCTAGAACATTTTTTTTAATTACTAACAAGCTAATTTATTGTGAGTAGCTTCATTTCAGTTCTACAAATATAACAATTTTAGGACCATCAAATCAAAGTATGAAATCCTTACTATCTTTGTTAGCTACCACTTTCAAGATTTTTCGCAGATAAAAAAGTTGTTTGTCTTATCAAAATAAAGCTACTCACAAAAAATTGGTAATCAAAAAGAATTTGTTCTAGGGCTCCCTGACTATTATTGTTTTCTAGTTGAATCTATTTAGATATTAGATTTAATATTTTAATTACGGTATATTACCTGGAAAATATTCCTAATGTAATAATATAAGGGTAGAACGTGGGCCAAACATTTTTCACATATTATTTGGTGGATATAATAATAATAATATGAGTCCGAATTACCTTTCTTATAATATTCAAGTAATGATCTTTATTACCTGTTGTACATAAGTCATTTCAATTATATTCCTACAAAAATTGATCTTCTTTATACATTGTCGTAGTTAAGGAAATATTGAATCGATTATATCTATTTATATTACCTGAAGCACTCAGCTTTTAATGTAATACAATACTTAAAACAAACATAGTGCTCCCTAATAATCTCGAACCTCCTCTAGCTTACCGGAGGATTTATGATAATTGGCAAAACGGCTTTGAGCCACTCCGGACACCTGTACTCTAATAGCGTTACAAAGAGAAACACATATTTAATACCTACTCAGTGATCCCGAAATCCATTGTAGGGCGGACAATGGAAAAGGGTTTTCCTTAACGTTCCGACCGTTAATTCGTGTTTAATTCGACACCTCGTTAATTGTTTTCTATACCCCGGTCCGTTTGGTGACCCGCGGGGGTGTCCGACACCCGAAGGTACGCACCACCTCGGGGGGTCATTTTAAGAATATTTGTGGAGCACCCCCCATGTTTACACGGGCTGTTTGTAGTACCCACAAAACAATAGTCTCGAAATTCATTGCTCATTTTATTATTGTTGATACACCGTTTTTACGACCGATTCGAATATTGGATCGAATAATTAAATGATAATACTGGGCATTAATTGGATTTTATCCGAGGACCCGATTGCTTCAAAGTGCTGAGTATTTGCAAGGAATTCGGAGTTCGAATCGTCGACCCACCCTAATAAATGATAATTTTAATTTTAATTTAAAATCTTATTGGATTTCGTTGTTATTATAAATTACTGATAATTCTGATTGGATTTCGGCTCACTTATAAGTAAGAAACCCATTGTTTTGTTCCAGAAATGGCACGGATGGAGAAGTCCCCTCTGCTGGCGAACGGGTACAACGCTCCCCCCACGCACCTCGGTCCCATGGGGTTCATGCACCAGCATGCGCTGATGTCCCCGGGCATGCCGCACCCGGGCATGCCCCGGCCGGACGGCTCCATCATTAAAGGACAACCCATGCACAACATGGAGGCGCTCGCAAGGTACGTCGTTAAAACAATTAAACTTAGCAAAGTTGTGCGCTACAACTTTTCCTTGGACTAGCTATGTTCTCTGTTCAACAGTCTGAACATCTTTTTCGTAGCATCACGTATAATTAATGTCTTAAAATAAAGCACAAAGTTGTAGTGGACATTTGATTCTTATTGCAATTAGCGGTGCATGTCAGGAGACGCCATCTATCGAAAGATCCGGGAAAATTGCTTCAATAATAGAATTTTCTTTTAAATATCTACAAAGGGTGGTAGCTGTAGTACTTATAAAAAATAGTTATTTAATATTATTTCAAATAAACTATTAAGTGATATTTTGGTTCCTTTTAGTTTTACATTGCAACCATGTGAATCAGCTTTATACTTTTCCGGAGTTAGATTGCTTTCATTTTGAGCCATGCCCATCCTATTCACATAGAATTCAGTGGTTTAGAGCGGATATTGGGTGTATAAAGGTAATAAAACATTACTCTAAAACTGTCTTACGATGTCCAATATGTTTGCTCGACGTAGGTAGCGAGTTATTGTCATAAACTAAATCATCTGGGGCGGTGGAACTATTTTAGTTTTTAACGATTTCAAACCAAAGTTACCTGACGTTTATTTAGTATTTAACAAGTGTTGTATGATGTTGATTTTGTAATTATAAGTTTTATTGGGTCTTAATGGGAATCGTATACGCACAGTTTGTGAGTACGTTATTTATTATGTACTTTAATATCATTTCTTAGTACTTATTCCTCCTTTAATGGTGTCGTAAATGATGCTCTCTGACAGACTTTATGGTTTATTATGTAAAATATAGTACTTTGTGCAATTTAGTATGTACTATGTAAAGTAAATTTAGTAAAGCTATTCGCATACATTTTAAGCATGCTGAGTAATGATTATTATGCATAATAAAATATTGTTTTTTTGCTATACTATGATAATAAATTAAACAAATTTAGTAATAAATAATTAAGCTTTTGTTATAAGCAAATAAGATTTTTTTCTCTTTGTTTAATTTATACTTTTAAATTATTTACGAAACATGAATTTCCACCAAGAAGTAACAGAATATTCAATGTTTTATGGAAAATATAAATACACCTTTACACGCGCAGTATTTTGGTATGCCATAATATTTTCAACCACAAGAAAATGTAACATAACGCACCCAGGTAAACTGAGGTTAATGAAAAGGAAGCCCGTAAGCGGGTCACAAGTGATACAGGTTAAATGACTGAGTTAATCCAATAAGAAAAGTACAAATAACGAGTGCCCTCGCTTCCGCCCGAAGACCCACAACACTTGACTTACCCCACTGTCTTACTGCCGCTCGCCACTCGTGAGCCGCTGTCACATAGCCTACATTCACACATATTTACGGGCTTACAACCATTTTACTGCTAGCAAATGGTGTAATTCTTTGTGATTCTCATTATTTAGGTATGCCAATGAAATGATTTACGCTACGAAGTTTATCTTTAGGTAGTTGGAGGATGCCGAATTCTCTAACCATAAACATTAAATACTTATAAAACAAATATTGATTTAAACTCTATATGCATATGTATAATCTTATATATAAAATTCTCGTGTCACAATGTTAGTCCACGAACTCCTCCGAAACGGCTTTACTGATTTTTACCAAATTTTATATGCATATTCAGTAGGTCTGAGAATCGACTACTGGGTACTTTATATATTGATAAGTGCATTTGTTGAATAAATAATAGTAAAATATTACAACCTGAGACTGACGGAGACCATTGTTTGTGCGACGGGATAGCGATAGACGTTGCCATGGTGACATTACTTATTTAGTCACTTCAATAAAATAATATGGCAAATATATTATGGCAAAGCAACGTTTGCCGGGACAGCTAGTTATAATATAAGTATCGTGGTATACTGGAAAAGTATCAAAAAAATACCTTGCCCTGTATTTCTAAAAATACTAAAACAACGTGATTGTAAGTTTCATTAATCGATTGTAATTAAACAAAGCGGGAACATCGGTCTTTGAAAGGAACTTTCAAGAGAACGCTTAACTATTGTAAGAAGTATTCCCTCATCGGAGAAAAGTTTAATGAAAACAAAGTGTCAGAGTAATTGAGGAACAATTCACCGAGCACGCATGAGTTGGCACAGCACTAATATAAGCGATTGTTTTAAAAACATAATTAATTTCTTCGACCCCTCGTTCAACCTAACGGAACATTTAATATCGAGCACTCATAATTATTCCTTTTACATTCAAACCCTTTTTCATTCAACTTTTTATTTTTTAATACTTACTCGAGAATACTTTGTAGCGAGTTTTGTCTCCCGAGCAGACTTATTAAATTGGGATTCAGAAAAGGCGTCTTTGTAATAAAAATTGTTCAATTTATATTTTCGCGCTGCTACGCCATCATTTTTCTCCTCTTTATTGGACTTATTTTCTAATCTTTATATTAAATATTCTCCATTGTTTCTTAATTATCTAAGTTTTTTTGTTTTATTTTGTCTGCAGATCTGGCATTTGGGAGAATTGTAGAGCAGCGTACGAAGATATCGTCAAACACCTCGAAAGGTAATTTTTTTAATATTTTAAATCCTATGACATCAAAGGAAGAGAGCATACAAAAATTTGATCCGAGCCAAAGAAATCTAAAAACATCGAAAACGAAAAGCTACAAATCAAAGTCATTCGAAATTCAAACGGTATGCAGAGAGCAAGGGAGAGTGTGAAATTAGAGAAGACAATTAGATCGGCGGATCGGATGTATTTTTAACAAATGATCGTCCGGCCAGCATGCGGCACGGCCGAGAGGAGGAGGGGAACAATTCATCAAACTCATTCAGGGCTAATCTCGATGCTAGGAAAATGCGGCTCTCATGTAAATTGGGCCCAATCGGGGGCCATTGGTGAGGGGAAAACGCTTTTCTTTTCTTGTTTAATGGATGGTGATTGATCGGCGGGTTTGAACGATACTCGCGGTTTTGACTTTATTTTTAAGTGCTTATTGACTGTTTCAAATCTGTTTGTGTTGTGGATTTGGATCGTACAAGAATATTTCAATTAAACCAGCAAGCAACATCTTATCGAAACTAGCAATGGTTGGATAGTGTTTTTATTCATAGTAAAGTAATAGAGCCTAGAGAGAGAGAAAAGAATTAAACGTACCTCCTGCTTTAGCTATCTGCGCGGTAGATATCCGATTCCTCCATATCTCAGACGTTGTTCCATTGATTTTTGCGTTAAATAGATTCAGTTAATGAATAGCGTCTATTTAAATAATACCTACACATGTCGGGACTCGGGAGGCGTCGGGCGCGGGCAGCGCGGGTAGAATTACAGTCGGATAGCGCGCCGTGTACCGATGTGTCACTGTCAGCCGCGATAGCCGCGCCACGGGTCCGGGATTAAGGCTTTTTTAAAGAAATTACTTTGTAATTTTTGAATGAAACACATAAGCTTTGTGGAGCCCAAATGAATTTTTATGATGTATCGTTTCTTGCTCTGTTCCGATTCATTGACTTTGTTCCACGTTTCGCTGTTGGAGCATTTTTGTAGTTTAATTAAAAGGTCGAAGATGGAGTTTTGGATAACAAGATATCGTGTCTTTTAAAAATATTTCCCGTAAATATGTTAAGCCTTCTATTCTTTATAGTCTGTACTTAAACCTCGTCCGTTCTTTTTGCAGCAATTTAAATATACTTATTAATTTTAAGCTCGCGGTAGAAGGTTGTTATTTACTTCAGGAGATTATAATGAAGCTTTATATTAAGTATCTAACAACTTTTTAGACCTAAACGTGAAAAATTTATTATATAACAATGCGTTCTCATTCTTGGCATCGAAGTGGGTTTCCTTGGAGCGTATTATCTCGGTCCGTCTGCGCATGCGTCGCCGACCGGTTCTCGATCTTAACACCAATTAATTGACAGGATTATCTCTGATTTAATATAATTTGTACGTTCTGTTTGTTTTGTAATCTTCACGAGGAACGCATTTGTTTTCATAATCTACTAAAATACTTCGGAGTCCAGGAACGAAATTAAGCGAAATGAAAACAGTATTAGAACCCAAATATCATCGATCGATTCCAGTCATATCAATATATAAGAATTGCTCGTTTAAAGATATAAGATTTGCACAGGGTTTTGATAGATTTACGATCTTCAGGTAATTTTTATTCAAAAACGCTTCTCACTCGACTTCTGAGCTAGTTCTTAGAATGGAAACTCATCCTTACACTCTATCGAACCATAGCCCAAAATGAGTGTCATTAGTGTGGCAGTAAATCAACCGATTACTCAATTAACAGTCAACAAATCGTCGGGCTGTATGCATTCGTCCGGTTTAATTCCGTTTCGGATCGAATTAGCTGCGATTAATCGGCGTGCGGCGGGTTAAGCCCGTACCCTGCCGGGATCGGCACACATCGCTCTGACGTCGCTCGTTATTCATTCCCGTGCCGTGCCCCTTGTGACGGAGATAGCTTTATTTGTTGACCCTTAAATCTGTGCTGTGCTAAATTTAATTTCGAATTATTGACTGGCTACTGCGATGCACAAATTTTGTGAAATATTTATAGCTTCGTAGCTATTCATATTTTGATAAAGCTTTTTTATTTGTCTGCGTCATGCATATTATGTATTCTTGGACCAATATTTAAATTTCTAATTTCTTTAATTGTCTTCCGAATGTTTGGTTAGATTTTTCAGTTTATTTATCAGTAGCATTATCGTTATTGTAATTATTAAAATATTGATTATACTACTGATAAATAATCTCATATTAATTATTTCAAGCCAATGCCTAAACATGGCATTGGCTTGAAATAATTAATATGAGATTATTTATCAGTAGTATAATCAGTAGTAGAATTTCGAAAATGGTTAAAAAGTGTGTACAACTATAAATAGACAAAAACTTGCGAATAGAAACCATCAAGTCAAGAATCGCGAAGTAACATTTGCGTGATTGAATCCTTGATCATTAATTTGTAAGAAGATCAAACGAAGACCGAGGGTGATATTTATCAAGGATATTGCGAATTATTTTAATCAAATCAAATTCCCTTCGTTGTAAACAAATGCTTTTGATTAATGAGACGCGCGACAGAGCTTCATCGTTATGATAAAACACCCGAGGAAAAGGCAAAATTAATGGTCATAAAATGAACTCTTGTATTTGCGAGATAAAGGCTCGATGCTCTTCTTGCATAACTTCTCTGCAGAATTTTCGTCTTGAGATTGTATAATAGATTCTTTCCTGATAACTCTACCTTTGCGATGTGATTTCGAAAGCAGCGCTATTTAAAATTACATTTTTTATGCCTTCTTAAAATATTTTTACTATTTCCCACATTTATAACGCATTGTAAAAGATTGCCAGTAATATTTCAAAATTGTGATTAAACTAATTTTGCAAGTTTTATCTACCTCATCTCAATAATGGTCCCGATAGTGCTCAAATTTCACTTAAGATTTAGATTATCATGGAGGCAAGTCATTAATAAAAGCGACTTTTGATTTTCAGTCGGCTAATATGCTAGGGTTGTGAAGGGTGCACAGTCACGTCGTCAGCCCTCGGCATACCTCCCGAGTTTGTCATCGGTGTGGTCGTACTGGTATTCTGCTCTTTGTACCTTTCCCTTTTATAGTTACAACTATTCGTGTAGTTCCAAAACATTCATTGCGTTCACTTTGATCGTATCGACTGTGCATATCAAAATGTGCATTCAAAATATTAACGACAAAAATTAAGAATTAATACATAGGTTAATACTTATTACTTACCACTAAAATATTAGTTTTAAGATATAGCTGTTATTTTGTTGACCACAATTTCAATAAAGCTAAAAAGACCTATCGAATCATAAATATGTAAGTAGCTTCAAAAGCCATTTGGAATATTGTCATTTTGCAAATGAAAATAAAAGTAAAGCACGTAGATCATTAGAAAAACAAAATGATAAGGAGAATATTTAATACGGGAGCGGTGCTAACAATGTGCCTCAACTTGCACCGTCAGCCTATATTAATCTGGATCCGGCGCCTGACAGCACAAGTCAAATTTCTCATCAAAAATAAGAATTAATGGCGAACAGCATTAATCATTAGCTGGCAAACGGCACGAGGTGTCCGTATCCCATTATTTTGCATTACTAATGATATGTACACAACGATAAGGGACGCTTTATAAAAACCTCGCAGGTTTTGTGTCTCATCGATTTAGTAATGTGGTTATTAATGTGATCTTGAAGCGTGCTCGATTCACATAAAACTGCAGGTTCTATTTACATTCCATCACTAATGTTACTGTACACTGGCTGAGATTATTTTCTTTATGTAATTTTGTTTCTGATCGCTCTGCCCGGTGCCCAGTTGCTTCAGTGTTTACGAGTTTTCGCGCGTATTTTTTTCGATTTGTTTTAATTTGACGTGTAATAATTATCAAAATCAATAACGAGCAGCACGTGTAAGATGTAATTTAGTACTCGAACAAAATCATTTTCGGAATGCGTGTTACGCACGGGGAGGTGTGAAAATATGATCGAGTAAACAATCAATTAGCTGCCTTCACTCAGTAATTTTTAATAACTCAGATACACTAATCACTTCCTCCCGAGAGGCGGGACCGTTCTATTTGTAGAGGTTGGCAACACTGCCATCGACAGAAGATGTCACTTTTTCTTTAATTACGCGGCGGCCTCATTTCTTCGCGCCCTATTAGTACGCATCAATCAATGTTGCCAATACCTATTTTTTTATCCTGCTACTCGAATGTTTTTCCTTTCGTACGTTTTTGTTTACGGATATTTTTTAAGTGGGGAATAATTTGATGAGGTCCGCCACCCGACTGTGTTGGATGCGAGCGAGCTCATTTGTCATCGTCTTGTCATTTCTGCGTTTCTTTAGAACAGTCGTATAGGTGAAGTAATTATGCAAGTTTTTGGTTGGCTTTTTCATTTGATATTTATTAACGTCTATTGAATACCTTAGAATGTAATCAAGGTTTTCATTTTTTCCACCATCGTTGTATAAAATTGCAATTTAAACCCGGTATGGATATTTTCGATCGCATATCTTAATTTGGGAAACGGCTAAAAACTATGAATACGAAATTAACGTGTCATGTTAATGCCGACATCGATGGGGTAAATCAAATATGTGAATCCACAGATCAAAAGAATTCATTACAGTGTGTAAATCACAATTTGCATGTGGCGCGGGCGCGCGGCGTCGCGGTCATGAATATGCAACTCCGACTGCGCTCCGTCCTATGCTGCATTTAGATGTTCTGGCTAGCTTTTTGACTGTCAGATATAGTCGGTTGCTAGCACTAGACATGGTGGTACTAGTGCCACATATAAATTCATATTGACACCATTTATCACCCTTATGCTATAAGAGGAAATTTATTTTCAAATTGTCTTACATTCTCTTAAATGAATCAAACTGCTAGACTCTACAATATACGATGCGATTTACTCGACAAGTTTTTTTCTGTATTATCAAATTGACTTGATTCTGAAAAGTATCAAGTTGAGTATGTCATTACAACGCACATTTCATCAACAAAGTGCTGAGGCATCAAACCGGACACTTGCTCGCTTCCTGACCTTTTCCCGGTCTGTTATGCAAATCCCGACTCCCCGGGGAGCGCGAGCAAAAAGTATCGTACTGTTTACTGCTGACTCGTCCACCACGGTATGTGAGTCTGCATACGCCGCCCTGTAACGCCGTCATATTTTACGACAGCCGAAAAATAGAAGACCTGCTATTGGAACCCGATAGGGCGTCGACAAATAAAGTTAGAGAATGGAAAGTTTCGGAAGTGCTAATTGTAAGTAGATTAAGCGCATAATCGCCTTAAATCCGCTGTAAGTAAATAGAAACGAAGGCAATTCGACATTCTCGTAAAACTCAACCAGTAAAAGGTCCAATTGGCTCGCATTTCAGCCTGTCGTTCATAAATAAATTTACCTAAACGAAATTATCAAACGAATTTCCCGATGAAATACGGCACAGTATCAATAATTGATCGAACATAAGTAAGGGTCATCAGGCGTAGTGGACCGCCGATCCAACCCTACGCCGCGGCCACAAATCAAATGTTTTGATAGCGCCGCGGTATAACGAGACAATTTGATTGCGGACATATCCGCGGCAAATTGCTTCTAAATTATATTTTCTGTTTACTTTCCGAACTCCCCGCTATTGGGCTTAGAACAGATGGACATGTTTCAGCTTTCATTGTTGCCCGTCAAAGCAAATATGTTAGTCCTTTGGGGTCATTAATATCGCTTTGCATATCGGGCTCAGTTGTACGACTGAATAAAAGTCAATATTATTTAAAACGTGGTCAAAAAATTATACAAGGATTGGATGATCGATATCTACCCGCCGCAATCTATCTGCCCAATTAATTAGATTTATCTAAAGGATTGTGTTCATTTTATCGATATTTCGAACAATACGTTGATGGATCTGCTCTACATATCGAACAAGTTTTCTAAGATAAATCATGACATTGTTCCTAATTCGTATTCCATATTATCGTGATGCTGACAATTATGTAGACACCTTCTTAGTTTGATATTATTGAAAATCGAATAACAAGACAAAGAATCCTTTATTCTCTATTAGAGCATAGATAGGATAGGACCTCATTCGATTGACTGTGTGCATTTTGTGGTCACACACAATGAAGAAGTTCAACCGTCACATACGAGAAATTTATGCAATCGGACGACTTGCACTCGAGTTACTGAGATATAGGGAAGGAATTGTCGCATCACATCACACGAGGAGCGGGATCGAAGCGTGCCGGTGATGCCGATATTTTGCGGTCGTGTGCATACGAAGCCTTATTTATGCAATTAGCGTGTTGTAGAACATCTAGACCGTATTGTGTTTCAAACTGAGAGGACCGAACGAGATAATAAGGCAATTTTATGAATGTTTCCCCGAAGGTACAATGAGATTCGACATTATCAAAAACATTTCCATTACGGATAACGGTAATGCTCCTAAAAAGTCGGGGACTCGGAATCGTAGGAGCAATTTTGCATAATTATCTAACATTGCGCCGGGAGACAGGCGACGCCGGCGCTTAAATCCTAATAACATCGCATGGACCCGATCAGAATCTCGTTACGCTACTGTAATCTTCCCGAGCAAACGACGAATTTCACCGCCACACCGACACATACCATTATTTGTTAAGCTGTAAGGTTTATTACTTTAATGAAATGGTTATATTTGAAATAACGGTTTATGACGTAGTTGCAGTTACTAGTGACAAACTTACAAGTTCAGTTGAATGTAAAGAAATTATAAGTTTCAAGGTCTCCTTTTTTGGAAGCTGGTGAAATATACTAATTTAGTTTCATAATTGCAAAATATACAATACACCTGTATTTAAATTTTTTAAATAATAACAAACAAGTGAAGGAACTTTACTAGAATATGAAGAAAACCTACATCTAAAATAAATTACATAATTGCATTAAAACACGAAACCATTTTGTAACATCCCCACTCCCCAGCGATCCATCTTGCAGATTTTCTAATGACAACTTAAATCCTCTCACGTACTTCTAATAACGTAATGAGCTCCAAAGCTCCCAAGACATATTTTATTTTCTTCCGACACATTTTATATTTCATTTCACGTTTCATAAGCGAAATTTGCTTGTCCCTCTTCGCGTTCAGCGTAATGCCCCGGTCGCTTAGTGCACTTTTATTATGGTATTAAGTGACGTAATTTTTTCCATATTATATTATTCAAATTTAAATAACTGTCTCCGGTTTCCCTCGCGAGGTCTACCGATTGCTGTTGTCGCCCCCTTGAATCTGTTTGTTTTTACTAAGAGTTTTTTATGGGACAAAGTGATGTAGAGTAGCTGAATACGTGTAAATATTTTATAGAGGAATAAATTTTACATCCATACCAATATTGACACACTTTCGCATTATTATAAATGCGAAAGTGTATCTGTCTATCTGTCTGTCTGTCCGTCTGTCTGTCTGTCTGTTACTCTTCACTTCACGCTTCAACTCCTGAACCGATTTTGCTGAAATTTGGTGGATATAACGTGGGAGATCCATGCTTCGGCACGAATGGGCTGGCTTGACCGGAGAAATACCATGTTCTCACAGAAAATCGGCGTGAAACAGCGCTTGCGCTGTGTTTCGCCGAGTGAGTGAGTTTGCCGGAGGCCCAATCCCCTACCCTATTCCCTTCCCTACCCTCCCCTATTCCCTTCCCTACCCACCTCTATTACCCTATTCCCTCTTAAAAGGCCGGCAACGCACCTACAGTTCTTCTGATGCTGCGAGTGTCCATGGACGACGGAAGTTGCTTTCCATCAGGTGACCCGTTTGCTCGTTTGCCCCCTTATTTCATAAAAAAATACTTGGAGTCCCGGGAAAGGACATAGGATACTTGTTAGCCCGGAAAAATGTACGATTCCCACGCGATAAACTAATTTTGGCGCAACGGAGTTGCGGGCGTCATCTAGTATCTTATAAACTTTTCTTCTTCACGTAGAGGTTTATTTACTTTACTATGTAGGTAAATTATAATATTTGTGACTGAAATGTTTGCTTTCATTGTAAACTTTTCCGTAAACTCTGATTTCTAAATCAATTTAATGTTTTTTAGGTACATTACTTGTTATTCACCACAATAATTATGGGTAAAGGACGTTAAAGTTATTTAAACATCACCAAAATATTTATTTGACAGATGCTCTATAGAGTCGTTGTCCAAAAATTTAAGAAGTAAGAAAGGCCGCAATTTTTACAAATGACATTGTGACATCTAGGCGAGGGAGGAGGGTGCGGCCGACAACTCATCATGTTACTGCTTTGCCATTATTTTGCATTTTGTCCTACTCCGCGTGCTACTGCTATTTGCTTTGATTTGCCATCGTTTTGTTCGACTTTTATTTTAACTTAAACTGAAGTGATATCATTTTGTTTCACTTTTCATTTAACTTGAACTGTTCAAGTGATTTATGCAAATATTTTTATGTTCGTTACATATTGAGTATCGTCGTTGAGTACAATTGAGTAGGTACCTGTCTTTCGTAATTAGGTCAATAGCATTTCCCTAAAAAAAGAAAATTTTATCAAAACCATTTTTACTACGATTGATTTATTCGATTAAAACTAAAATTAAATTATTAGAGGCAATATTAAGATAAAGATAGCATTTTGTTTATAAAACATAACATTTTAAAAATTTACGTAATCATTTATTTTGATGTAACACAAAGCTACTTATATTTTGTTCATAATTTATTCCATTTCTCCCCTACACATTGGCATCGGCCGCTGATATTTTTTATTCGATTAGTAAACCCCTAAGGTGTTTTTAGCCTTTTTTCGGTCGATTTTCTTCGAAGCTTTGTTGACTGTTACGGGAGTCGGGAGGGTTGCAATGCTCATTTCTCGTGGATGAACTCGCTTATTTATCTTTTGTGAGTTTTATCTACTTGTACAATACGGGGATAATAAAATGATCAAAACATAATTTCTTTGCGTTACTTATAGTATGGTTCAACTTCGGTATTCAGTTACTTATTATGTAACAGTTGTTTATTCAACAGCTGATCTTTATAAGTATGGTTTATACTATATAATTACTTATTTATATAGCCGCTATACAATTACTAAGTTATATCACCTAGACTAGCTAACACAACATAACATACAATTACGTACTATTCCATTTGTTTTACCCGATCTAGTAGCGTAAATAATGATCAATAGAAAGTTTTGCAATCAATAAACAATTACCGCAAATTAGTCCGACGTCACCCACCGCCGTAGACTGTAGAGTATAGAATATAGAGTAACCGGCACGTCGTACCGTACACACTCTTCCGACCGCAGTACTTACACACTCGATTTGTGACGAACCGACGAACGGGGAAGGAAACTTTTTGATGGATCGGCCGGAGTTTGTTTTGCATGCGAGTGATATGTCTGAAATAATAAATGTCGAGGCGTCGACGGCCCCGTCTCCCCCGGGAGGGTGAGCTAAAACGATTTTTGATTTGGGTGTCGAGCGAATGTTTTCCGCTGCGACGCTCCGCGGATTTGATTTTCTTAATCGATTCCCGGGCCGATATCGCGCCATTGTGATTCTAATGAACGGACCGCGGCCGCCGGCTCGATGTAAATTGACAACACTATAACCGAGTGCTCCGTTTAATACTTACTCTAATCAGATTATGCATACAAGAACGGTTCGGAGCGGCTAACGCTGCGGTATTAGGCCGTACGAGCGGGTCAGAATTAACTAATCAGCGTACATTGGCGTCGCTGGTAGATTGCATCGCATTGTCCGAGCCCGTGGCCCCGGAATATCAGTTTAGGCCACTGGCCACTCCGTAATGGCAATGGTTAGCGTTAACTTAGTTAACCTTCATAATTATGTTATTAAACATTTGCATATCCCGGTATTATCGCGGCCCGCGTGCGCCGGCCTGTAATGCTCCATTCTCCAGCGCAATGAGATATCCCAAAAAGCTACAGAGTGGAGGATACCTACATTAATTAACGCAAGGCTTATTATGATGATGTTACAGTGATACTGCTAGCTACTCAGCTATTATAGATAAGTTTGGCAAGTTGCTGGTTTTGACAGTGTATGGTATTTATAGATTTAATGAAAACTAATTATAGAGATAGGTATACTTACACACTACACAATACAGAGCATACGATAATTTTGAATAAGTACATCTATAATTTGATATAAATGAACAAGATAAAACAAAGTGTTCTGTCAGTAGCTATTTTAACGAATCAAATGAATGAGTTAACAAGATTTTTATCTGTATTAATCTTTTATCAGCGAGATGTTAGGACAGCTGCATTCGAATTACAATCTAGGTGTTATTCGGAGAGACCAGATTAACGAGCTGGAAAAAACAATGTAAAAACGTTTTTAATTTGAAAAGTCATCGATCACGTTAAGTGTTATAATGACAAAAGGAAAACGAAGGAAGTGGAAATAATTTATTACTTTATTGATACAGGCGCTATCTTTTGTCCGATCGGGCGCGATGATTTGATCATTTCGTTTTAATTCGTTCAGGATATGCGGCACGTTTTTTGTTGTCATATTTCGATGGGAATACGATAATTGAAAACTAATATCCGCGTATTTTTAATTCCAAATTGATGTGACATGTTTGCTTTCGTGTGTTTTAATTATATTGCAACAATATTAATTGGACTTTTGTCAAATATTAATTGTTTTGCTTGACTTCAATGTGTTTTTATATTATTTCTCTACATTTTTACTCATATATTTCAAGTAATCTTCTTGAAAAGCTTGTGAAATAGTTCGAATGACGGCATTCATTATATAATATTAGATTATGAAACTGTACAGTGTACAACTGTACACCGTGCTTTGAGGCACACTGGGACTCGAATCTGAAAAACGTTACATAGAAGCATTGTTTCCAGTAATAGCCGGCGCATGGGAATCCATAAAGGAACTATACAAAGCACTTTAAAACGCATTTTGCATGATTTCAAAGAAAAAATGGGTAAAATGCGAAGGAGATACTTATATTTAAAATTCATAGAGTTTTCAGTTGGAAACGTTTACAAAAAGATATAAAGAATTATTAACATATTAATAGGAGAAGGAAATGAAAAATATATTAAATTCAGACGGAGCTCCGTGACTCGTCAGCGAGTACGGAACGACTCCATTTCGAGGGCTCCGCTGTAGACCACCTTGACACAGACATTAATGCTTCGCAGTACCTTTTTTGTCTTATTCTTAAATTAAGTTTAAGTCGTAAGAAATTACAAATAGTTGTAACAGCAAAATTTTAAATAAATAAATCTCATTATTTTAGTGTGATTATAAAGACATTGCAAGAACTAAAAAACCGGCCAAGTGCGAGTTGGACTCGCCCATGAAGGGTTCCGCAGCAGCAATAAGGTTTATTTCTATAAAATTAATAGATTTTTGATTTATTTTTATATTTTAGTTGATTTAATGAAAGATAAAATAAGGTTTACCATTTATGACGTATAAAAAAAAACTACTTGCTAGATCTCGTTCAAACCAATTTTCGTTGGTAGTTTTTATAGTAATGTGCATCATATATTTTTTTAGAATTATCATGCCCCTACTTTAGAAGTTGGGGGGGACACACATTTTACCACTTTGGAAGAGTCTCTCTCGCAAAGTGTTCAGATTAGAAAAAAATTATATTAGAAACCTCAATATGATTTTTGAAGACCTATCCATAGATACCCTACATGCATAGGTTAGACGAAAAAAAATTTTTTTTTGCTTCATTTGTAAATTAAATAAAAATTTTAATATTTTATCCATTTTTGTACCAAAATCTTAATGCGGTTCACGGACTACATCTACTTACCAAGTTTCAATAGTATAGCTCTTATAGTTTCGGAGAAAAGTGGCTGTGACATACGGACGGACGGACAGACAGACAGACAGACATGACGAATCTATAAGGGTTCCGTTTTTTGCCATTTTGGCTACGGAACCCTAAAAAGGGTATTTCCGAGTATTCTGCATTTGCTTTGTTTTCATTTGATGGGGTTAAAGACGATTAGCAAAAGTCAAATCAAAGAGATTTTATACTTTTCAATGATATTAATAATTCTACATTAGATGGTACCGTTACACACCGAGAATATTTATTTTTGATTTTGATTTTTTGACAGTCTCTCTTGTACATTGCTCTGTAATCCGCAAAAGGGTTCCACGAAAGCTTAAAACAGCCACTTATTATGTATGTTACATTTCACTTTCAGACGTCATTTATATTCAAATGCTCAAAAGGCATTACACGGCAAAAATTGGGCATTAACCCCTTTTCAAATGAATGAAATTGGCTCTGATAACAAACGTTTGAGGTTTGATTTAGGTACGAATTGGCTCAAAACTCAAACAAATATCGTTTCAATTTATTTCAATTTTCAACTTTTGAATTATTATTTATTGAGTAACCCATAAATCTATATCTATCTATACATAATCTTATTATATATAAAATTCTCGTGTCACAATGTTAGTCCACGAACTCCGAAACGGCTTTACTGAATTTTTACCAAATTTTATATACATATTCACTAGGTCTGAGAATCGGCTACTGGGTACTTCATATATTGATAAGTGCATTTTTTGAATAAATAATAGTAAATTATTACAACCTGAGACTGACGGCGACCATTGTTTGTACGACGAGATAGCGCTAACGTTGCCATGGCGACATACTTATTTAGTCACTTTAATAAAATAATATGGCCAAAATACTTTATATTATGGCAAAGCAACGTTTGCCGGGACAGCTAGTAATATTATAAAACAAAGTCGTTTTTTTTCCCTCATGTCCCTTTGTTCCCTTTAATCTTTAAAACTACGCAACGGATTTTGATGATTATTTCAGTGTTAGAGTCCCATTTATCGAGGAAGGCTATAGGCTATATTTTATCACGCTAAGACTAATAGGAGTGAAGAAATAGAGGAAAATGTGGAAAAAACGGGGAAAATTATTGAAAGGGCCAACTTGAACGCGCTAATCTCAGGAACTAGGTACTGATCCGATTTGAAAAATTCTTTCAGTGTTAGATAGCCCATTTATTGAGAAAGGCTATAGGCTATATTTTATCACGCTAAGACTTATAGGAGAATGTGGAAAAAACGGGGGAAATTATTTGAAAGGGCTTATCTCGCAAACTACTGGAGCAATTTTTATGTTATTCGGCACAGATAAGAAGTAGACCACGTGAAGGATCATAGGCTATCGATTTTAATATTTTTTTCAGTGGCTTTATATTTTATACCCGTGCGACGCCGGGGCGGGTCGCTAGTATATCAATAAGGTATTTAATACATACTTCCTCCCTCGCAATACAATGCTCCGAATTCTTAATACAATCCCACATTAATATTCAAAGATCAATATTTCATAATCTGGCAATAGGGTAGCGATGCCCGTACAAAATGATTACACATATCACAAAGGCGCAGCGGGGTCCTATAATATCGTGCCTTTTTCTTTTGTGGTAGCCCTGCGTCTCAGTGGGACGCACTTTACGGTTTCAAATGATCTGTTTGTCAGTCTTTGTCTGTCGGTCCGATTTGCGTGGTAGCGTGTCCGATTTACGGCTGCCGATCGTATCTAACTAGCTGCTGACAAATGATCGCTGCTACATTTCGAATATCGATTTGTTAATTGAATTTATTGGTTGATTCATAGCTTCATATTATTGGATTGTTGATAAGACCATCCATTATGATTTTAGGTGTGTATAAAATTATAAATATTAATTAAACTATGTAAACTTAATCTTATGTTAATCTTAGGTAAATATTTTGGAGAGTTCTATAATTTATTGTGTGAATTATAGAACTCCAAAACATGAACTTCGTTTGACGTTTCAAATCTTGATTTAAATGAAGGTAAACAAAGCTCATAGATGAAAAATAAAGTACCTATTAAAATATTAATGACACTTAACTATGTATAGATAATGAAATCATAAATGAGAAAACTTGAATTTTATTAATCGTGAGTAGGCCGTGGATGTGAGCAAACGCAATAATAATTTGATAGACAGGTTTATAAACGCTAATAACAGTGCCGAGTTGTATTACCTTGATTTCACCGTTTAAGTCACAACATACGCTAAACACAACATACTTGGTATAATCTATTTTTTAGCCTTCAGGTTTTCTACTATAGATAAAATATTTTTGTAAAATACTGCAAAAATTTTGGAAAAAAGTTGTAAGAAAGACGAGCTCAAAGAAAAGGATATAAAAAGTGGGGAGTTATTTCTTTGAAATTAACAAAACTGACATTAAATCAGATGAAAACCATGAATAAAAAAACACCAATAACTAAAAAGCCTAGTAAAAATATATTTGTCTTCCTCATAAAAACTGGTAGGAGCTGATGATGACGAAGTGAAGTATACTTTTAGCGGAGTTACCTAAGAACATATCCCGGCATGATAAAATAATAACACACGGAAGCGTGTGGCCGCGGGGCTCCCTGGCAGTCACGAGACTCCCTTCCGACTTCGCTAGAGGGAGGCTTACTGATTTACACTTAGATACAAGTCTAGAAATATTATGCAAGATTGATCAATATCAATACTTAGGTCTTAATCTGACATTTAAGAATAAGAACGTAGATAAACTATTATCAAATACTATCTGTTACGACTTACGAGCTGTTACATGATAAATAATATTACATTGACAAATCGTTATGAATTAAAATTCGTTGGAAGCTTGAGCCGAGTACGCAAACAATATTACCTATGTAGGACTTATGAAGAGCTTATCGTTTCAAAATTAGTATCAACTTTGCTTATTTACGAGTATTTGGACAAAATCTAGAGCTTTTAAAGATTTGATCGATTGTTACAGGTTACGAGACGAAAGAGGCGACATCGAACGAGTGATAGCGATGGACAAGGCGCGAGAGGGATCTCATAATGGTAACTCATCAAGGACATTCAATTCTTTCTAAAAATATGAGGGGGCAAAATGTGTGTAACCTAGAGTCACCTCCTAACTAAGGGCTTTTCCACACGACGTATTTTTTGCGCACTGACGACGCACGTTCCTGATACATTTTGTTTTCATCGGGTTTTGGCAGATATTATAATGTTTAAAAAGTGTCGGCTTCCTTCCGTTTGTTGAGCGTCCAACTTGCGTTATTATCGATACAAATGAGCTTAAAAAACGTCGTGTGGAACTTGTGGAAGGGCCCTAAGACTATTCTTTCTTTCATTAAATTTAAGTGACAGCGTCAAAGCATCAATGATTTTGACCATCAACACCATTCCTTTCAGGCTCGTCACCGGGTCACAGTCCGGTGCTGAACCTGTCGAAGTCGGGTTCCGGCGAGCGCGAGCGTGGCGACCGGGGCGAGGGTTCCGCCAGCGGCCGCAGTTCGGCAGCATCGCGTCGCACGCCGCAGCCGCCGCGTTTGCCGTCGAACAACGCCGCGGTGTCGCCCCGCTCCCACTCCGACGAGAGCGACGGCGCGCTCTCCGACCAGGACGACCATAATGTCAAAGACGAGGATGACGGTAAGAACAAGTTATGACATTTAGCTATGATGATTAAGGGGAAATTAAAAAAAAAGGTTAGTCACATCGCACGCTGCAGCCGCCGCGTCTGCCATCGAACAACGCCGCCGTGTCTTTCCACTCCCACTTCGACGAGAGCGATGGCGCGCTCTCCGATTGAGACGACCATAATGTCAAAGATGAGGATGACGGTAAGAACAAGTTCTGACTATTTGCTATAATGTTGACTATTAGCTTTAATGATTAAGGGGAAGTCGAAAGAAAGAAGTTGGTCAAGCCGCAAGCCACAGCCGCCGCGTCTGCCGTCAAACAATGTCGCGGTGTTCTTGCACTGGCAGTGATAACAAATTCTGTTCGCTACGAGAATCGAAGAGGAGTTAAATAAAAGGAAGCCATTATATCGACGTCGCGTTATCGCTTGTCAATTTCTCAAGCAAGACTTCCTAAACGAAGCAGCGTATTTTAAAGCTCTTAAATAATACATTAATAAAACATATTAACCCTTAAAGGCTACAATGATTTCGTGTACTATTATGACTACAACGGGTGTAAAAACACCCGGTTCTTAAAATTGGAAAATAATGATTTAATTAAAATCTTAATATTGCCAAAATGGGCTCAAAATGTTATTTGGATTTTTAACCCTTAAATAAATGCACAAAAACCTCATATTTATTGTAAAAATACCTTCTACCATCACAATTAAGCAGAATCCTGAAAACTGAAGAAATATTACTACCTGTATGAAAAATCTACTATATTGTATGCAGAAGTGTTTTAATTTATTGAAAAATCTTATTATTTTTTATAATCATAGAACAGACAATATTAAGGCGCACAAAAATATTTATGAACTTATAAAAAAATATCTTCTTTTTGTAATTGAAATTTCCATAAAATTTGTATAGTAAAAAGTTTGTATGTCACGAAATAAATACGACAATACTTTATGAATCACTTAGCGAATGACTTTTGTATGTGGTCCAATTTATCAGACTTGTCGATGTCCAAAGTAGTTTTTGAGACAGCCTATGATCTTAAATGAAACATAACAACGAATTTTTAAATAATGAGTTAATGATAACACATAGGCATCAAAATAAACATTTTACATTCGACAAATTTTAATACCCCACTATAACTACAACGGGTGTAAAAACACTCGGTCCACCTTCGTATATCAAAATCTACGTGTGCTAGACACTGTTTTTCCTGCGTATTTGGAGGCTACTTACCTTTTAGAAGAATACACGAAATCACGAAGCGATCAGTTTGCACATAAAAAAACCATAGCCAAAAGATTTCGTGACCCGGGTGAAAAAACACCGTTGTAGCCTTTAATGGTTAAAGTATTCCTACAAAAATATCAATAACTAATTTGTAATAACTCTACTAAACTTTTAAATTTTGAAGTTCAGGTACGATTGTCCTTAGAATCGCAGTCTACAAAATATGAATTAATAACATCACTAATTGCAAGGGATAATAATAAACTAGCAGTTGCAATGTGTGATATTACTTAAGTTTAATTAGCACTGCTCATACTATAACAGTCAAAAGCTTTAAGTTAGAATCGTGTTACATAGAAATAGTAGAATTTATTACATGAAACTGTTAATATATGTCAGAGGAGTAGTTAGCATGTTACGTTCGGTCAAATTGCCAGTAATAGAACCTTAAACATTTATAGTTCAGAAATCAACTCCAATAAAACTTTGGTTTCTCGGAACTTTACAAAGTAACACAATGTATCGAGCGCAGTGAGGAATAATTTATTACATCGCCGTACCTTTACAATAAAATAAACAATTATTGTTTCAACTTAATAATAAAGTATAAACGTATTACATAATATTACAACAATAATAGTAGACAATTTTCCGTCGATTTCCGAACACCTCACGTTCAGGTATAATGGTTCGATTTAATAAAATCATATTGTGTCTGCTTTAATAGACTTTAATGACGTATGAGACGCTCTCGAGGGATTCTATTTTGCCCATCTAAACGCTTTCGACACAATAATAGGACCCGCTTAGTGTTAAAGACTTAAAGGCAACGGCAGGATCAGGTATAGATATGTATTTGAAATCGTATTATCCTATGAAGCTTTAAAAAAGTTTTTTGGTACAGTACTAACTGTAATAGTTATCTTGCAGAGTCGAAAATTCAATTAAGACTAACTGTAAAACAATACTTTTTGTTAGCTGCTAACGCTAACGACTTCATTAATGGTACTCTCTTCAGCCTTGGCTAATGTAAACAAACAAAAAATTATTCTATTATTCAAATCGCCGCATACCTCAGCGTCGCTATTAACTCAATATTACTTGTACCGATACACGTGTAATTATCATTAGAAAATGAATGTAAACACGTTTTCAAGAAAACAGACGGCAGTTTCCTAGATTCCATCATCGTACGGGTTAAATATGCTATTAAAACTATTAAAAACCCGCATGATGGATGGCATAACGATTTCTTTGGTGACATGCGAGCGTACGTCTATCCTCTTTTTGCATTGCCTATTGGCATACTAAATATTTTATTAATTTACCTTCTCTCGTCTCGTATCATCAATCAATAGAAAACTCGTTATTAACACAACGTCATCCATTTATACATTACTTACGTAACGAGTAAATTAAATATTACTTTTTGTGACAGTAATCGATATCGAATTAGGAACTGCATAGAAGAAATTTTCTGCACAGTTGTCGCTTTTATACAATTAAAAAACAATAATTCAATAGATGCTCTAGCTTGACTCAACAACGATTGAGTAACGTATTATAATTATTAAATCAGAAATTATAATACAATCGTAGACTATTTTCATAATTACTTCTGTTCATTAGCTATTTATGGAACAAATATTGTAAAAAATAAAAATAGATCCCAGTGGAAGCAAACTACGCGCAACCTCAGAACTCCACATATTGCGCGCGATTCGTAGCACTTCAATTTTCTTATTAGTTTTGCATCTTCTAAAATATTGCGTCTTCTAATTGCTTTTTTGCATTTTGACCTATTTTAATTAACATTTTAGTCACATAATTTCTATAACTGACAATCTTTTTTTTAATAAAGCAAGTTCAGGATTTGTGCAGGTATTGTTTCTCATCTGAAACATTAAAAATTGTACCAAAAAATCTAAATCAATCGATTATTATTAATTCAAGCTCCCAAAAATTATCGATTATTATTAATTCAAGCTCCCAAAAATATATTACAGTATTTAGTTCAACTAAATAATAGCTAGTGGTTTAATGCGAGTAGGAGGTAGCAGGTGTCGTAAACCGGTGGAGACTCATCCAGTCGTAAGTCATAACATTTATCTACGACGTCAATACTAGCTGCCATACAATAGCTGAATTATTGAAACAATAACCCAGCTATCCGCGAATACGGAATAGTCCATATAAAGCGTGAGAACTACATCCAAACGTTTTGTTTGGTGAGTGGTGTTTCGCGATAACTATGTGTTTATAAGTAGACACTAGACAAGCTTATTTATTGCTTGCATTGGCAAATAATGTTAAAAATTGTAGGAACAATTAAGTTTATACTGCTAACTGCTAAAGTAAACTTAATAACGTACTTGTTTGCAAATTGCAAATAATTTACCAACAATGAATGATCTACATTAACGTCAACAATAAATTCAAGTTTGTCAAAACCAGTCTCATTTAACTTTGATCTTAAACTTTACAGCCTTTTTAATTTTATTAAAATCGATCTCCGACTTTATTTACATTGTAGCGTTATGTTTTATTTATCGGACAATGCAGTTTGACGCTTACAGGGAGCAATTAGGGTTCATTTTGTTTCGTGTTGGGATATAAATTTAGTTAATTGGTCTTATTAGGAGGAGGTTGTTGTGACAACTGGGAGTGCTATCGTGCGCATCTACAATGACGAAACGGCGTTGTCTTCATCACGAGACGAGCAATCACTATCTTGTCAGTTAAATTAAATGTATCGATAGATTACTCCGGGCCGTGAGACTTAATATGAAACACTTTCCTTTTGACGTCCATCGCATTTGCTATAATTATACCTTTGGGTCGAATCAATTTGAGCCATCGCTAAATGGTGTTGTCTTTTAAATAAAAGATCGTGTGTTAACATTATGATAATGAATTAAGCATTAAGTATGTTACATACAACCCTTTCCTTGTTATTCTGGTGACCTTTCTTTTTAATGACTTTCGTTTTTTAAAAAGAATAAGAGTATTTAAATAGAGAAGATAAAATAATCTAAATTTTACTGAAATCAAAAGTTATAATTTTTTGTAAACCTTTAACCGCATTAAAATTTCAAAATTCTCATTTTCCTCTGCTTACACCATACCCATAGTCAGCTTTAAATGGATACGATTATTAATTTAATCGGTGATTATAAATCGTGCACAATCGCAGTCGGAATAGGCATTTACTATAGTTTACATCGCGAGAGCACCACGCGATTTCCATGTAGCTCGCCATAATAATTGTTGAGAGAATGATACACGCAATATAAACTTGCTCGTTTTCTACTCAACATTGAAATATTTATTAATTAACTGCCTCGAATTCACGTATCACTTTGTAATTCCGCTGTCTACAACGATGACTACGGAGCTTTTAATTAAAAACGACGATTGATTATATTGGTAAAAGCTCTTTATTTCAATGGTGGTGTATGCAAGAAAATATTATGGGTATATTATTCACTTGCTGTTGTGGAGAAAAATAACTTGAGACACGCCATTTTGGGCCTTCCGATTTTTTTAAACGGGTATTGGACCACCACACACTCCCACCACTGCTACTTCTGTAAGCCAGGATTGACAGCCGTAAAGCGCTTTAGCCTTCAGTTGCTTCACACTACATTGCATCACAGTAGTTTAAATACAATTTTGGTAAGATATTCCCTGAAATGTGGTCAAAAGCGATCGGACTCAATCGTATTTCGTTCTACTATATGTTATAACATCAGGATGTTTGTTTAGGAGCAGACTTAAGCGACAGCGAGCGGGAGCTGCAGAGGAACTCGTCTCCGGCGCAAGTGAGCTACCCGCCGCCCGGCGGGTCCCCCACGTCGGTCCCCGTCGACCCCACAGCCGACACCCTGGTCTCCTCCACCGAGACCCTACTGAGAAACATCCAGGGCCTCCTCAAGGTCGCGGCCGACAACGCCCGCCAGCAGGAGAGGCAGATAAGCTACGAGAAAGGTAAGAGGTACTAATAAGATACGGAGAATACAGATTTGTCTTACAAGCGACTTCTTAAACATTTTAGGCAGGGACAAAACATTGTATAGCTGTATAACTTCATTTATTTATTTATATCAATATAGTTAGGCCGATCAATAAATGTTTAAAGATTAACATCTCTACGGCTCTACATCAGTTCACAGGCTCACAGATGTTAGTGCACAGAGTAGAATAATTATATTTCATAATAGTTTAATAGTAATATGTACAATTGCCGTACAGGGCATGTCGTGCCTTTTGCAAATAGCCGTAGAACAGATGCGGCTGAGTTATGGCGCGGCCCACTATCATTACCCGCGATTCCATTCGGACAGGATAATTGTTTAATTGATATTTCTGCTTGTTATTTATTCACATCATTTCATTTTCTCCATGAGAAATGCTCTCGTGCCCTATGGATCTCCGCGCTGTCGTCATTTTGTTCAAAACACATGCAACATCTCTAATCATCTAGAACGGGATTGTGAAGTAGTTTAAGTCATTCTGTTTCAATTTTATCCATTGCTACCATGGCCTAATTTATTATGATGTCGACCTATTTAGAGGATCTACACAAAATATAAATTTTTTCTGGTGAAATTTACTCCCGAAATTTATTAAAATGTATTCAATACTGCCGCTGTCTAAGCAAAAGAAAAGCAAAATGTGAGTTATAAAAATCTATAAAAATACAGAGGAGGAGAAAATTCGCGGTGCGAGTGATCATCAAACTTGAATATCAATATTGCGCCGCGGGCCAATTGTATTAATAAACAAAACAAAATGAGAAATAATAATGCTATAGGCCAACAAAAGGTTCCATTTCTCCCCCCGATGAGGCCCGGCCGAAGAAATAAACTCTTAAACGCGACCGATTAAGAGTGAAAATCATACGACTAATATAAAGCCGGTAATTTTGTTATTACGATATTAAAATTATTGTTGATGAAACATTTTTTCGAATCGGTGTAGAACTTTACCGGCTCATTTCAAATTACAGCAATAAGCTGATGCAGCCGGAATGATAGGTGGTGCGAGGCGTTTATTCGTTTACATTCTGTATGTTGTAGTTAGTTACGTGTAATGTTCATGTTTTGTTGGGCTAAATTGCATACTTTTGGTCCTTCTCCTGCGGATCGAGACAAAACGAAATGGACCATTTATAAATGCACCTTACTATTCTTAGCGCAAAAAAATCAGTGAAAAGTAGAGTCAGTAGAGCAGATTGTTTAACTTAAGCAAATTGTTTAATTCTTAGCTATATTTATATCGATAATCGATATGCCAAGGCAGCGGGCATACAAAACAAAGCAACGCAATGAATAGATGTGACTGTATGACTTCTAGTCTCCGACAGTCTGAGCTCAGTTCATCCCTCCGCCCTCAAATGACAGATCGCTATCTAGGGTATATTTGCTGACAATTTCCACACTAGCCGAGTGGGTGTCGGGCGAGTGGCGACAAATGTTCGGCATTCAGCGCGTTATCAGATACCGCTGGATGGGGTCCCGTGAAAGGACGACACCGCGATAACGTTTTTTCGATTCGTTTCTGTCAATAGAAGCGCAATGCATGGGAAATAGGTGTCAAATAGTTATTTTTCATCATTTTGTGTGCTTTTGATGCGTGGATGGAAATGTTTTTCGACAAAAGCTCCGGACTTTAATATTACACACGGTTTACAGAGCGTAAAACTACTATTTTTGTGAGCAAATGTGGTCATATTTAAAGTTTTAATGTATCATCGAGGAAATTGATTCATAGGCAGTTCACAGTTGACAGACCAACGTGATTTGCTCGGATTATGTCAATTCAAAGTAATTCGTGATCCGTTATCTGGGTTTGACGTAACGCGACCAATTTATGTAGGTCCGCCATCTGCCTATGAATCAACTTCTCTGATAGTACATGAAATCTAAATATGCGTAAATCTATATCCATGCTTCAATCCATACTAATATTATAAAAGAAAGTCTGTTTGTCTGTCTGTTTCCACTTCACGCCCAAACCGCTGAACCAATTTTGGTGAAATTTGGTATGGTGATACTTTGAGTCCCGGGAAAGGACATAGGATACTTTTTATCCCGGAGAAACGTACGGTTCCCGCACGATAGACGAATCTTGGCGCAACGGAGTTGCGGGCGTCATCTAGTTATTTTATAAAATCTCTTAGCTATTTCCTCACCATATCCTCACGTTTCTAACGTCGTTCGAATTATCCACCGACGTATATTCTCGTCGTATCACTCAGCTTGTCTAAACGGTCCACCTTCGAGCTCCGATAACAATTGCCGGTTCTCGTATATTTGAGCATTCGAATCGAGCATTTAGCTCACAATGAGAGCGCGCTAACACGGGGAATCGTTCCGATCGCAATCGTCGCGACATAAATCTGCATCGGCTACTCTTTAATCCTTTATCCCTATTAATTCTTACCGCTTAGTTTATTCCCGGCCGAGATGGCCCGGTCTTGTTACCGCGGTTTTGTTCTCCTCTTTTGTTTTACAACTATCAGTTTTTGTTAAGCTAAGTGCTGTTCAACGGACAAATGGCACATGCGCGGGCCGATAGGCCCGGTGTATTTTATGGGGACCCGGCATAAAGGGAATTCCACTTCCATATCTAGAGATAACTGGTGTAGGGACCGTAGTAGTCATGGTCTCGATATTCGATGTTGCCTCGTCTTTAATGTGCTGATTTATTGGTGCTATCACATCGGTGGGGCTAGTTTTTAATCGGCCTTCAGTGTCGATCGAGCTTTAACTTTCTTCAAATACGAATGTCTTCCCGCACCTATGTAAAACATTTTCTACTTTGTAATGAATTAAAATGTTTGGTTTGATATCAAATTTGGCTCTCGAAAGGGTCTAATCTGCAAAATACTGATGCCATACAATTTCGCCCCAACTAATATACAATTTCAGCGTTCGAGTCGTAGCCAAATAGCCATGATTAAATAAACTCCACTATAAATGTATGCAAATTATATAGATACATTAAATTGATTGCACGAACAAATATAAATAGCTTAAATGTTTGTCGCGGGCTGTGTTGAAATAAGCTAATTAGTGTAAAAAGTGTCTCTATGCTGCGTTATTATGGCACCATTTGCAACGAGATTCGCGATGAGGGAGCCCGCCATCAATAACGTGGAAGTGACCGATCGAACAAACAAGAACTGGCCAATGATAAAAACTGATGAGCAAATAGACAGGACTTGTGTACTCAGCTAATGGATTCAATTGATATGAAAGCTTTTACAATACTGACGGTAACATTGTTATGTCGATGCCATCAAATTACCTGTTTTATTACATGTATCCGTGTTGGACATTTTTGCATAGAGTTGTGATAAGCTTCTGGATTAGTTCAAAAATATACAAAACCGACCAAGTGCGAGTTGGACTCGCCCATGAAGGGTTCCGCAGCAGCAAGAAGGTATGACGTATAAAAAAACTACTGGCTAGATCTCGCTCAAACCAATTTTCGTTGGTAGTTTTTATAGTAATGTACATCATATAAATAAATAAATAAATTTTTATTTATTTATCATGCCCCTACTTTAGAAGTTAAGGGGGGGGGGGGGGGGGGCACACATTTTACCACTTTGGTAGAGTCTCTCTCGCAAACTATTCAGCTTAGAAAAAAATGATATTAGAAACCTCAATATGATTTTTGAATACCTATCCATAGATACCCCACACGCATAGGCTAGATGAAAAAAAATATTTTTGTTTCAGATGTACTATCAGGGAAGTTGATTCCTATGCAGATGGCGGACCTAAGTCATGTGGTCGGCTTATGTCAATTCAATGTTAGCTGTGATCGGTCGGCTGGGTTTGACGTAACGCGACCAAATTACTTAGGTCCGCCATCTGCATAGGAATCGACTTCCCTGATAGTGCCTATGGGGACCATTAAAATTTTTAATATTTTTTTCATTTTTGTATCAAAACTCATCTAAAGCGGCTTACAGACTACATCAGCTACTTACCAAGTTTCAGTAGTATAACTCTTATAGTTTCGGAGAAAAGTGGCTGTGATATACGGACGGACAGACAGATAGACAGCAGACATGACGAATCTATAAGGGTTCCGTTTTTTTCCATTTGGCTACGGAACCCTAAAAATTGTATCAGACAATAATATTATATGTTTCGCTGTAGGAAACTGTGGGTAGAGCTTATGATAGAGCTTACATAGAATATAGTAAGTTGTACTTAATAGCTACAAATATTATAATAGGTACTGATGCTCCAAACTGGGCTGACTTAAAATATAACCTACTAATTCATAATATTTATAAGAGTCATAATATTTTAAAATCAACAAATTGCACGACAATTTGACTCGCAGAAAATTGCGTCTGATAAAATAGAGCCGATTAAAGAAAACGGCCGTTTGTTTTGAGTTTAATATTTTTCACACAACGGCAATTATGCGAGAGGGCAAGACAGGATAATTACACAGCAGGCCCGGCGATTAGCGGTGACATACACACAATAACAAACAACGGTCGCATTATGTATCTAACATTGTTATTGTTGAAATTGCATACCGTTTGTCAAGCGAGGGAGCTACGGAGTCCATTGACCAACTAGAAAACAGGAGTTCAGAGGACTTTTTTCTTGAATACCTTGTCAAATTCCTATATCGGTATCGGTCTTTATACCGCTGTGTTCCTCATAATGAAACACTCTTTGCTCTCTTGCACCTCTAGAGGTATATGCAGGATCGATCGAGGAATCATAAGCTAACATTCGTAGCGCGGCTTCCACGGCCTCACCGCCCCCAGCGAGCCGCGCCACCGAGATGCGCGCGCGCAGATATCCGCAACGATGCATTGTTGCCCGCCGCGCCAGCTTTCGCGCCATTGTGTGGAGGTGCTCAAAAATCTCGCGGACTGATCTGTTTGTTTACTCCGATCTCGCTAAAATGAATTATGAGAGGTTTTCGGTGCTCATTGCGAGCTCCTCGATAAAGATGAAATGTTACAATAGCAACACGTAATGCATTCATCACGACGTGAACGGGACCATTAACAAAGGCTCGTGTCATATTCTTGGCTAAAATCTTCTTTGAGTTATTGCAAGCTTCCCAAAGTGCTGAAATAGCTCAGTACTATAGGCTCGCTTCGTTGGTAATTTAAAATCGTCGCAATACAAAATTCACGTTTCCGTTTGGCTTGGCCGTGGTACGTGTAAACAATAACTGACATTAACCGAAGGATATTAAAATGCCATTCCTGTGTGGCGATATGTGAGCGAGGCGGCCATATTGGATTACTTGCGCGTGTCGCTCCGGTTACAGTGCGCACGCGACTCGACCACACGCGCGCCATCTAGCGGCCGCCGGCGCAAACGCGGAATTGTGACAAACCGCACGTCGTCAGTTGCGGCTCTATAAATACTGAAAATAGCCTGCGTAGGGCTTACTCTATGTTCGATAGTATTTCTTAGTTACAACCGTTTTACAGAAATATTATCTTATTATACATTTCTGAAGAAAGGTGAAAAGTATTATAATTATAACACTTTTCTATTTAGCCGCAATTATTGTTTTATTTGTTAGTATCCAATCATTATGATAAAACATTGCCATTAAGCAAAACACTGGCTAAAATGATTCATTATAACTCGATTTGTTCGAAATACGCTTATAAATTTACAGACAGTAGCACGAATCCCGTACCATAACAAGGCAAGAAACTCCCAAAGGATCTTAAGATCTAATACATCGAATTGAAACAATTTATTTATGTGATAGAGCCAAATCAATTTGGCCCTTGTCCCGGCAGACATAAGACATAATACGGTGACGTGCATTCTGGAGTTGTGTCATTTTTCCCCGCGATCTATTACAAAGGGGTAAAGTGAGACAATCGTAAAGTTTAATAATAATTACATTCTCAACTCTCCTCCCGACCCGTGCACAATAATTAACCGCTCGGAATTACTTAGCCGAAATAATTTAATGTGACGTACGCCCAATTATTAACATGTACGAGATATCTTTATTAAAACAAAAAGGTACGATGTCATTCGTCTAGGTAGGATGTGTTTTAGAATTTTCTGCTTGCTTTGCTTTAAATTTCGAATTACATAGAACCTAACCTAACCTAAGTATTAGAGATGAAGTAAGTTAGTTTTAGAGGAAAAAACAAAAAAAACTATATTTGCCTTATCTTATTGGATGGAAGTAACTTTAATAAAAATCACTTGAAAAAAATTGGATGGAGAAGGCCTTTATTCCCAACATGCACAATTAATGAACAGAAAATTATAAACAAAAGACTCAATGATCCCCAAAGAAAAGGAAAAGGAAAAAAAATCTCGTTTTCTCTGCTCGAAACACCACGGAACCACAAGAAACCCTTGCATTTTTAAGTATGTCATTCCTTGTTGCATCTCATTATTCTGAATGTTAGTGAATATTGCTGCGCTTAATATTTAAAACTGGCGTAAACCGAGGTTTAATAGCAGTTATTTGCGAGCTAACGTGCCGAGAGCTCCGTATCTACTCGCATCTTGAATTATTCAAGATCAAGTAACTCTGGTCGTGAGTCTCAATGGGGTGAAATGGAACCCTTGCTCTAGTTGTAATTTACATATGGAATTACGGAATATAAGCAGGAGTTTTGTGGCGGTTGCGTTTATTATGCTAGTGTTTACGATCCATAAAATTTTAAACGCCGTTTGAACATCTCAATTTTTGATACGATTTGTAACTTGTAGCTGTGTAACTTTTCTAATTGACGCTTAATTAGTTCATTATTATTTACTATCAGTTTAGTACATTTGTAATACCTGAATCTTCAATAATTATTGTATTTGTAAGATTTTTAGCTTCGCAATATAATCGATTCTGAAGCGCTCCCAACGTTGTATCTCATAATTAAATCCACATTTTTCTTTTCAATCCACACCTTGGAAACTTCCGTCGTTATTTTCCATTAAAGTTAATTTATCTTAATTTCAATTCCCTCAATAGGCGGAGGGAATCGTAATAATAAGTCGTAGCGTACAGCTGGAACTCTACGGGCGTATAAATATTCTTTATATGCAGTTAAATTTTTAACGGCACGCCCGGAACGTCGGGAAGTTTGCACAAAAATGAAAAATTGCCGGTCAGGGAGCGGCGACCGCGAAACATCGCACAAGAAACGACTAATGAAAGCTTAGAGCAATTCGCATAAATCTCCTTTACATTTTTAATATCGATATATCCATCGAGGGGAGAATCGCGGGCCGGCGGGGGGGACGCCAAAAAAAACAAAACGTTCGCGGCCTAGCGCATTTGGGCCTTATTTAAATAACAGATGCCGTCTGCTTATAAATGTAGATATTTTTAATCGGTACCTCACCGGAGACATAATGGTATCGGCGATCTGCCGTCAGCTGGTATGTAGATGTACGGGGCTTATCGTGTTCGGTGGCTAATTTAAAAGTCCCGGGGCCGGGCGCGGGCGCGGTAATGCAGCCTGAAGCCTCTGTCATCTCGGCGCGCCGCGTGATATCTCTCTTGACCCGTATACTTCTTATTTGCTTCGTTACCTAAGTTTTTTCGTATCGTATCCCATCTCGGGAGTCGTGTAGTCTCATTAAAATAATACAGGGCTACCGGATAATCTTATCCGGTGTGTTTCGATCTGCGATTGGGTGCGCGTGCGCCGATAACGCGGCTCGGTATTCCAGCCTCTGCCCGCTCGATACTCTACTATTTTTAACTTATTTTGCGAGGACATCTTCATTATTTGTATCCCTATTACCACTTTAACGTGAAATGCTCGATCTTTAAACTTAAATGCTAAAAAATTTCGTACAATCAGATTTTTCAATCAACACAATATACAATAATTGCAGCTTAACAAATCAGTTTTAGATATCAATATAAATCGTGACTCGTGTTCGAATACACTGTTAAACTATTTCGTTCACAGAGCGAATTAAACATAGTTAAAAATAATTGATAACAATTAAATTCTAAATTGACACAATATTAATTTAAATTGCAGAAATATGTCGGTAAAGGCAGAAAATACATGACATCTACGAGTACAATAAGATCAACGAATAACAAGTCTAGTTAAACGAAATTGCTACAATGTAAATCTTAAACAACATCCACACACATGTAGAGAAATAATGTCGCATCACGCATAATAAAGGACAACGAAATATTTTTGTAAATTTTGATGTGGCCAAATTATAAAGGACCTTTTTCCAACCCCACAGCGATCAAAATCGTAGACGGAGTGACGAAGATTTTATGTTCTAAATTTCACACATAATAAAGAGAACCAATTCTTATGATTATTAGCGTAGAGACTGCGGGAATAATCCTCCGCTCCGGCGCCGTGACATAAGCCGGAAAAATCTAATAACAATAAAATAAAATTGCCGACGGTTTGTAAATTTAAAAAGCATAGGGAAGAAAATTCGTTTTCGCTTGACGACCATTATCGTTACTTTGAATTTACCCGCCAGAGTAGGAATTGTCAATTTAATCACCTGGTACACTAAAAGCAAATTGTTTCCAATAATAACTTTTGAACAGGATCATTTTGTCCCTCGGGATTCGAGAACTTTTGATTTTCAAAATATTCGTCTAAACGTGTATTTTACAAAACGGTTGTCATGTTTGGTCATAATTTAAAACTTAACCTTACCTATAAGTAAGTTCTACTATAGTAGAAACATATTTTATCACCTACAATCTGTTACGAAGTCGGCTATATTAAATCATTTGAAATAATAATTTCGCGCATTCCGAAGCATTTTAATTAGTAATACCGCCCTGTAATATTTCCTTATTTTATTACTATTAAAATCCCACCTTAAACCGCTAAGACTTCCCTCCCTTTATTCGCGAGTAAAGCGAGAGGAACCGCGAGGGAGATCAGAATACTCACCTTTGTTTTGGTTTTCCGACACCCATTTCGGTCGCATTCACCTTAACGCTCGTTTAAATTATTTTGCCAGTTTTGAGTCGTAAATTTCGGTCTGACTTTAATTGTTTTCACTGCAAGCCCAGTGTAGTCTTCGCAGGGGCTGAGAAAATATGTCTTAATTCGCCTGCCCTATGACTTGTGCGATTGTTATCGTTCTATTGTGTTTTCGGGCGTACCTTTTACTGAAATATTTTGGAATTAATTGATATAAATCGTTTCGTAATAATTTTATTTAAATATACGTGCAGAAATTTCCATTATTTCGATATTACGTTTTTATGAAAAAACTCACTAGCTCGTATTTACATAATACGTCGCACCTCTAATGCTCCCGAAACAATAATATTCTAATCTGATTCCAAAGAGAGGGATCACATTCGTAATTTAAATATTGTTGTTGCTTTAACTGAGTGCATGAAATTGAAAAGAAATAAAATTTTCTCCGCGCCCTCCGGAAACTCCCGAGTGGCAAAAAAGTAATGATACTCGAAACGACTCCTCGATTTAAAAAATAAAAACACAACCGATGAAAATATTTCGAAAATCGATTACAGTATCAGTTAATTACTTAAGGATATTATTAAATTGCGTAACCGGAATCGATCCTTTTGTTTATGGGTTTCGATCCTTTCAATCATCTATCAGCCATTGAGCCTGGGCATAATAATAATTGACCATAATTACATATTCCCTTGAACGGCGCATCACTTTTATTGTTATTTTATTTATTAAAGTGGTAATTTTTATTCGGCTCGGCGATATCAGTTTAAAGATTGATTCGATATAAATATCGATTTAGCTATAAACGAATAATCATCCTCATAATTTATTGTTTCATGAAATTATGTGTAGTTTACTTTTTGTAAGTATTAAAGCGGAAAGGTTGTAACTTTGTATTTTCTTAAACGTTTTAAAATAATTCGAATACATTATGTTTTTTTTTTTGTAGTACCTACTTAGATGTTACTGAGGGGCTTCTAACAAGTCTCTATTAATGAATGTTTTGAAGTTCCTCGATTTTTTTCTTTTTTCACTCTATTCTCTACATTTAAATTCCTTATTAAGAGAGCTTCTTTAATCTATAAATAGTTTATCATTGTTATTAAAGACATATTAGAGGCTTATTCGAGAGCGTTGTAGGCAATCAATGTTACGGATTCATTGCTATCTCTCGTAACAATACGGAGATAGATCTGTACGAAGACCACCGGGCGCCCCTTTGTCCGGCGATCGCGAGATGCGCCTGCGCAGATACTGCATACAGACTACCCACCATTACTGCACGCTTCGAACTAATTTACGCCTCTGCTAAACGCTAACGGTCGTATGAATAAAAACTTAGCGAGGGTTTTTAAAAGCTTTAAAAGCTTGTTGTAAAATTTAATATTAATAAAGTTTCTTTATTAGTGCTCTAACGCCTTTTTAAGGTGACAGCTGTCAAAAAATAGCGCGCCTGTTAAAAACCTATTTTAAGAACATTTTAAGCATAATCGTTATGAATAAACGTTTGCTAACAGTTATTTAGGCTCGAAACGTCAAATAGGAGTTCGAAAACTTTAGTGAAGCCTCGGACCTACTTTAAGACCATTTTAAGAGATTAAAATGGTCGAAATATCGAGTATTATCGCGATTTCTGACATTATTGCAATTTCTGAAGGAATTTCTAGCCGCCCTCGTCGACAAAAAGTATATAAGACGCAATTTATGACGCTAGAATTATGACGTAATTTATGAAATCCATAAAGTATATTTTTTGGAACGGAGTTCCTTTTCGCGCGTTGTGAAACCCCTTTTTTTATTTAATATAATAAATTAGCCCCCGCTAGGCCGAAAAAAACGACACTAAAAACGACA
Source organism: Lysandra bellargus (assembly GCA_905333045.1). Lineage (NCBI taxonomy): Eukaryota > Metazoa > Arthropoda > Insecta > Lepidoptera > Lycaenidae > Lysandra > Lysandra bellargus. The sequence goes on from HG995326.1 coordinate 10,077,280, forward strand.
TTTTTTTAATAGTACCTGCATGTTAGGGGCAGAGGGCGTTGCGCGTTGATAGTATTCCTGTGCGTCAATAGATGGCGTTTTTTAAATATTTTTTTATAAGTATTATTATGTACAGATTTTTTTAACATAGGAAATAACTCCGTTCCATTCGAGTGTCCTTTGACACCTCTCAAGATTTTTTTTACAAAATACTCATTGTTTTTGACACATTGAACACAATAAATTGGCACACTACCAACATTACCAACAAAAATATTATAAAACGTCATTTTACTTAGCGAAGGCTTAGCGTTTATTCATATGGAGTGCTATATGACGGTTTTTAACTTTAGCGAACATTTAAGTTAGAAAACTGTTAAAACCTTCACTAAGATTTTTTATTCATACCACCGTAACTAAAGAGCTCCTTCATTGGCTAAAAAAGTATATGAGTTTGGATTTCAATGGCAAGAGCTTTCACAATAAATTATTATAGTAGCAAAAATAATGGGTAGTTACAAAAATAATAATTAGGGTCTGATTGAGTGCTGATTTTTTTAAGTATTTTCAATAGAACATCTAGGTATCAGTATAGTATAGTATCAGTTTTGATACCTAGAAAAAGATAATATAAAATAAGAAAAACAGACAAATATCCTGAGGAAACGAAGTAGAGTTCGATGCATTCCTTTCTATTAAATTAACTTTTTTATAGATTAAAGTAAACATAATATAGATAAAGCCCAGGTAGACCAGCAACATCAGCAGGTCTACTGAGCTTTATCTAAGTTTCACAAGACAATGGTTGTTGTAATTAAAGGAGCATCTATGAAACAAAACTTGAAACAATGATCAAATACAGCGTTTCATTTAACGAGATTGAGTTCTGCGATAGTCCACGGAACTCGCCCATACTGCCTTATTACACACGAAGTTAACTTGTCCGGTATCTCCGAGATTATTGCTAGCCGATATAAGCCGGCTACCGATGTCGCTGCAAAATATTATACTTTGTTATATAGATCCTTATCGTGCCCACAGAATGATATCGTATATCTCCGTTTACACTAATATTATGAAGATGTTAACTCTTCGTTTGTTTCTTGCTCGTTAGCTTGCGCGTAAAAGAATAAAAGTTCAATAAATAAATTTGAAAATATAGTGTTATGGTAAAGATTTAGCGCGACTTTTTAAATCCAGATTAATAACTGACGTTGATAGCTTTGTTATCATAAATATCTACTATGAAATTATCTTTTGAATTTATTCAAAGTTAACCACCAATTTGTCAATTAACGAAAACATGTTTGTTGTGGAGTCAACGACATTCTACTGCTTATACAATTAAATCAGCTAAGCATTCATTACCATTATCTGAAATATCATTTTAGATTACGAAATCTGTGTCCAATTAGTAAAATGAACTCCTTTAAGAGATTAGCTCTAAAACTTCTAAACATAATAAGATAAAAAATAAGCTTTAAATTTAAACGTTTGCCATATTAATTTTTATTTTTAATTTAAGGTGCGTCACAAGTTAATCAGGATCCCCTACGACCTCTATAAAGTTGACGTCTTAGCAAGTAATTGAACGAGGGACTAAATTAAACGTAACGCTCCTGACCTCTTTCTATTCAAATTTCAGTCGTAATGTTCCGACGTAAACGCATTTGTGTTGGAGAAGATTGTTTTGTGCCCCGGTGATTGTTTTAAATGAAGTTATATCAGAAGTTGGCTCTATCAAACGTTCATGCATAATGTATGTCTAGCTTACAGTCAAAGAAATGTATTTGATGGAGTGAAATTTGTGGGCAGATAGGAGCAAATTTAAATTCGAAGTAATATGATATATACTTATTAAATCTAAGGCATAACCCGTAATATGGGTAATCATGGTCATCAACGGGTTTTATTAAACTTTACAAAATGTTTAATAAAATACTAAACAGAGCTTTCGAAAAATACAGTTCGTATTTTTATGTAATGCACGTAACAAATCTACTGAAAAAATACTCAAGAACCTAATATTCAAGACGAACTAAGTTATGGCGTCTATTGTGGGATGCCACCTGAAGGCTTATTATGCGTATACCCAAACTCAATCACTTCCGTCAGGTTAAATCTAATTGAAAGTTATGCAAATCTCTCGATTCGACTCCTTCACAATGGTCCCGGATTCCGAATGAGTTAATCCGTGTTTATGTTCCTAATCGGCCCTCCTTCCTCCCTTACAGTATTTATACAATGCCCTTTGTGTACCATCTTGTAATGTGCCAAATCAAACGGAATTGTTTACCTATTTATTTCATTAGATGAAACATTGAGTTGCCATTTACGATTTCCTTAAGTTACTTTTCAGTGATAATAATTTCTTAAAACAGAATAAATAGAGTTCCACAGTGTACCTCAAACTTTTATCTATTTCCAATCTTTTGACTATTTAATTTGAATTATAATAAACTTACTTTGTTATTAAATTATAATAACCTAAAATTAATGACTTATAATATGTGAAATGTTTTAACTTTTTATTTTTCATTACAGCTGAACTCAAAATGGACGTGTTAAGAGAACGAGAAGGCAAAGACAACCTAGAGAGGCAACTGTTGGACGAACAGAAAATGCGAGGTAGGTGATAACAATTTTATATAGCGCCTGTAATATTTAGGTTCTACTTAATGAATATAATTTAGGCAGCTTAGGAATACTGAAAGTGATCCCTGATAGTGAGTTTAGGATTACTAGGACTAAGCCAGCAACTAGCAAGGCGAACGCCAAACACATAACTGTAGATATTCGGAATGTTAGTACTTACGAAAATGGTTATAATGATGAAGCAAAATTAACAACTCATAGGTGAAATCCGTAAACTGTAAAGCAATAACGAAGAAATGCTATTAAGCAGTAGATAGTAATTGATATCGACGTGTTCACATTAGCTATTATTAATAGAAAATACATCGTGACCATTGTCTTCACATCCCAACGCTGTTTACGTCTGCAATAAACAATTTTCCTACGTTTGAGCGTCTCTTTCCGTGTCAGCGGCTCATTCGCCTTCGATTATTGCTGTTTCTATCGAACACAATAATTAATAATTATTACAATTCCTTAGGTTTTGTTATATTATGGTATCTCTACATTTTCTCTCTTTACGTTCAAAGTTTTGAAAATGTTAGCCTGAAAAAGCATTATTTAATGGAAAAAAATCGTCTTACGATAGTCGTGCACTAATTGGTCATCAGTGCATTTTGTAAGTCTAAATAGACTTAACTTACTCTTTAACTACATAATTTAGTCTTATTACAGTAATTATGGAGATAATAATATATACATTTTCAATAATGATATTGTTAAATGCAAAATAAACGATTCCCCGCCCTTTGTAAAGGTTAATTCAGCACAATACAATAACACCCTTTCTTGGCTAATAAACATAGTGTCAGCGAAGAAAACAGACGGAACTGAGTAACCTTTAGCAAATGTCAGGCGCCGTGACGGAGCAGCGAGTTCGAGAAGGGGTACAAGGTACAATTATTGTGACACGACTCAATTTAAATTAAATTAACAATATCTAATTATGTGCTTGTAAAATATAATGAGTAATTTTTAATGTAGATTAATAAGTTCTACACACGGCAAAAGTCGTTTAAAATTGGAAAATCTCGTAATTTTTCTTAAAATTTAAATCTAATAGACTAGGAACATAATTTACCGTCATGACACTACTGTATCACCTTTATAAAAGTCATCTTGAGCTTCACTTATCACAATGTAATTCTTTCCAACAAACAAACAAACAAATTATTTTTTTGGTGTAATGATTGTGGGCGTATGTCGCGGTTTAAACCGCTAATGGATTTCCTACGCCGATCGACAGTTCTGTGTCTGCAGTAAAAGCTTTTTGACAATTTCTCACGCTAACTATTACGGCTGTTATTATTCGACGACCTCCGTGGCGCAGTGGTGAGCGCGTTGAGCTCAAGCCGGAGGTCGCGGGTTCGAGTCCCGCCGACGGAACAAAAAGTTTGTAAAGTTCCTGGGTCATGGACGTATATTAAATATGTGTATCATATAATAAAAATCTTAAATATATGTATAGTATAAAAGTATTAAATATATTTCCGTTGTCTGGTACCCGTAACACAAGTCCTTCGGGTACTTAGCACGGGTCCAGACTGACGTGGTGTGAAGCGTCCATAGATATTATTATTATTATTATTATTGTGTAATACTGTTAAAAAGTTTTTCATTTCGGTAAAAACGTTTAATTTGTTTCATAAACTTTATACCACCTGCTTCACTTATAATGACGTATTTTTGCTAACCTAACTCATTTTCACATACACGCTTTGTATCTGTAACCCTCGAAATAAATGACAATGTGCATAAAGCAATAATTTACGGTGTTTTGATGAACAAACTATTGTTTCTGCGGTGATTGCAGTGTGGAGACACAAAGAGGGAAACTCCGATTCCATACATATTTCACACGGTGAATGCACTCAGTGCCGCGCAATGGTGGTAATTGCCAAAAACCAATCATCAGATAGCGGAGTATGTGTCGACGCTGTGATAAACGCCTTTGCTTGCAAACGCTCAATTACATTTACGCTGCATGCGTTAAAAATGTAGTAAATGCAAAACCTTACGCATAACATAAGAGTACACTAAAAATTTATAAAAAAATAACAAACTTTTTTTGGACAGAAAAACATAACCAATTGTTAGTGATTTGGATAATTGAAATTACAAAAATTTTTGTTTAGTTGGGTCGGGTAAAGCATGTAAATGTATTCTTCAGTTTATAAACTTGTATGAAGTTGTTAGTTGTTACCAAATTTGTTATTGCTGGACCATTGAAAACGTTATTACGTTACAGGTCCTAGTTGTCTAAAACTAATATTTGTGTTAACTGAACCATTTTATTTCCAATTCCCACAATGATATAGCTCGCTAGTTAATGGTAAAACCATGGACTAGGTATATTTCGCGCACTTGTTAGTTTCGCGCTAAGGCTCAATATCAATCAATCAGGCGATACCTCGTGCCGGAGCCATGAAAATTGAAATATACCCGCTCTCGTCTAATCAACGTCCGCCACATTCATAATAGATATTGTGTCGAATGGACCAGCTGAATCGCCGTATAGCACGAAATTGACTTTTCATCGCCCGCGTATTCAAACGAAAGAAAATCATTATAATGCAAATAGCGAACGTTAGATGCATCTAATGAATAATCATTTCATATGATACGGAGAAAAAGTCTTTCTGAAATATTTGCATGTTGCTATTTTCTCAAGCGTGTCTATGCATATACTCCTACGAGGCATATTTAGGATGTTTTCTATATCAAAGTACGTCGCCCCTCGATGTTTGATTGCGACGAGAGATGGTACGATTTATTGTGCTCGAGATTCAGTAATTAAATAACATGTAGGCCGTAACATTACGGGCGTCTTGAAAGGGTTCGCAGTGGAAATGCTACGCCAATTATGTGAATATTATGTTCGGAATGAAGGGATATTCATATACCTCCCGCGTCTCCAACATTATATTCCATTCCACGAATTATTCTCACTCTTTGACTCATATCAATAAGGTGATGAATTCATCAAGTATGACATCGTTTTATATTGGTATATTTGGCAATATAATATAAAAGTCTCCGCAAGCTTAAAGCAGTAGCAATCTAAATTGAATTCCAGTCATGTCAATCAAAGTGCCAAAATTACGTATATCAATGATGTTAAAATCTAACCAGTTTGCTATTGCAGCAAATGATTTTGCATAGGGCTAGTATTACATTATAGTTTGTTCGTTTTAAGATGATATGCGTGACACATTATAATTGACAGTAGTAGGGAAGTTACCTAAAAAAATTTATCGAATAATTTAAAAATATCGAATCACCTCGTAAAGGAATTGCAATCGAAATTATCGATTTCGTACTGATGTTTTAGAGTGAAGCCGGCGATTTAAGATGGCCGCCCTTTTTTATCGATTTGATTTTGATTCAACTGTGTCAATCTCTATTGACATAAGTTCCGTTTCATGCATCTGACATTTTTCAAATATTTTCGTAACAATAATTTTATACTCCTATTTCAGAGTTAATGTTTATAATTTTATATCAATAAGTTAGCATTTAGCAACTTTTCATTTTTATTCATTTACAATTACAGGAAACATTTATTTTTGTAGATGGAATATAATTTATTACATTCTGATTTTTATTGTTTTCTTGTAAAAAAAATCCGTAGCAAGGAATATGAGAACTGTCACCCATATCATCTTAGAACGAACAAACTATAGTAACCGAAGTGGATTTGAAATGCTATCATAGTTTGGACAGCCGAGTGGTTCAAATGAATTGTTTTGTGGAACAATCATATCGACATATATCAGTAGTCAACGCAGCCCATTGTTAGGCTACCTAACATCACCCCACGTTATTTGATTTGCTAGCTCTGGACCTAGTTAGGGAGATCTAATGTGGACGTGAATTATTCCAAAAGCAAATAAATCGGTCGGTTTTGTAATTTTGGAAACAAAATAATAGAGATTTATTAGTAAGTTTAATTATTATTCTACTAGTAATGATTGACATTCTTGTTTCTTGAAAAACATCTTTTATGATTAGGAAATAGGAATGTAGGTATATATTTTTAATCAAATTAATTTTGTGTCAGTTTACCAATGTTAGTTACCAAAATTGTTTTGTAAAACTGTAAGAGCTACCGTACACCTGAGACACGACTGTAGTTAGACACTAGACAGTCTTGTTTCACATTGTGGCGCACACCAAGTCAAAACTGTCTTAGGGGGCGTCCACAAATTACGTGAGGTGTTTTTTTTACATTTTCTGACCCTGGTGAGATTTCGTGGGATTTTATTCAACCTCCACCCCCACCCCCCAATCTCACGTGAGATTTTTCAAAATGTGGGTTTCTGTAAAATAACGTCAAAGTAGTTTCGTTCGAACGAATTAGTGAATGATATTAATCGTATTACGATTACGCTTACGATTAAAACTTAGGGCCAATTCAGACCGCAACGTGACGAGGCGAGGCGCGACATAAATTGTATGGATTTGAAAGGTTTCGTCAGAGTGAGACGTCTTGCGAATCTGTCAAATACATACTAATTTAGAAATGCATCTATGCGTCACGTTGCGGTTTGAATTGACCCTTAAGCATACGTATAATTAGGGAATGCAAATCTCGCGAGATTAGTACTGAAGGGAGATCCCGCGAGTTTTTAAATACAATACCGCGAGATCCCGCAAATTTCGAGATCTCGCGAGATTAGTAGTTTGGTGGGTATTTTTTGCAAATAATCTGGATGAAATGGACCAAAATAGTATAATTTTTCTTGTAACAATGAGAAAAAAAATACGTGAGTTTTGCCGAGACCCCCTCTCCCCCTTAAACACCTCACGTAATTTGTGGATACCCCCTTGACTACGATGAACAGTGAACAGAGTAGATAGAATTATGACGCAACGCATACAATTGTATATTAAACAGTAGAGAACGCCCGGACAGAGTAGACAGAATTAGGTATAGAGTATGCCGACTTAGAAGTTAGAAATTTTTAAATTTACGTATTATGACGAAAACTTCACTTGATACCTACGAATTTAAAACTATGACATATTCGCTGGACGTATAACGTGTTCCTCTTTGGTCGTATTGTTGTTTGTGTTTCGGCACGTATGCGATTAAAATTGTCAGAATCCAATTTTGAATATTTAAAAATAAATTATATCAGCCAGCGCGAGGCAAACTCCGTTCATAATCCTAGTGAAACCCGACGAATTTGACAGATATTGAAACGTGTCCGTTTCTTTGCAGTCGAACTACTGGTAGTTATGTCTATTGTGGACACATCATAGACACAACTGTCTTATTTGTGTCGTAAGACAGACTTGTCTATCTTAGACAAGACTGTCTAACTACAGTCGTGTCTCCAATGTACGGACTGCGGTCGCACTAAAAGTTGTAAAATTGTCTTGTACACTGAGTTACTGAACAGCCAGTTATAATGTCATTATATTCAAAGCTCCGATCAGGTGATTCAAAAGTGCACCACTGTGCACTTTTGAATCACCTGATCGGACCTTTTGTGCCGGCATGGTCAGAAACTTCCAATTATAGGGATTGTCTCTACTACACATATCTATATACATATTATAAAACAAAGTCGTTTTCCCTCATGTCCCTTTGTTCCCTTTAATCTTTAAAACTACGCAACGGATTTTGATGATTCTTTCAGTGTTAGATAGCCCATTTATCGAGGAAGGCTATAGGCTATATTTTTTCACGCTAAGACTAATAGGAGCGAAGAAATAGAGGAAAAAACGGGGAAATTTAATTGAAAGGGCTAACTTGGATCTTGGAGCGAACTTGATGGATTAATCTCAGGAACTACTGGTCCGATTTGAAAAATTCTTAGTGTTAAATAGCTCATTTATTGAGAAAGGATATATATTATCAATACTAACTAAGACTATTAAAAGAATGTGGAAAAACGGGGAAAATTATTTGAAAGGGCTTATCTCGCGAACTACTGGAGCAATTTTTATGTTATTTGGCACAGATAAGAAGTAGACTACGTGAAGGATCATAGGCTATCGATTTTAATATTTTTTTCAGTGGCTATATATTTTATACCCGTGCGACGCCGGGGCGGGTCGCTAGTAATAATATAATTTAGTCATTATTTGACAGAAGTACGACCCAAATATCTGGGGGCACGGTAGTGCCCCAGCCAAGCTTATTAGTAAAGGCACGGCCGTACCATACTTTTCTGGAAGCGGTTCGCAGCTATTTCACACCCCCTTTATCTTCGATGTTAACAAAGCTAGGGATTCAGAATTTCGGCCACTAAGAGCAAGTATTAAAACTAGCTTAACTTCCAAATTATATGAAATTTCGATAAATAGTTTAATAGTTACAGATGGTCAAAGTTACTACATTTTGTCACTCACTGACATATAGATCATCAAAATTCTAAGGTACTTCTAGCAGACTTAGAACCTTGAAATTTGGTACCCGGGTAGGTCTTTATTTACAATGAAAGGAAAAATTATGAAACCGGCCAAGCGCAAGTCGAACTGGCGTACATTTTTTTTCTTTTATATTAAAATAAGGGGGCAAACGAGCAAACGGGTCACCTGATGGTAAGCAACTACCGTCGCCCATGAACACTCGCAACATCAGAAGAGCTGCAGGTACGTTGCCGGCCTTTTAAGAGGGAATACGCTCTTTTCTTGAAGGTTTGCAGGTCGTATAGGTCCGGAAAAACTGCTGGTGACAGTTCATTCCAGAGTTTTACAGTGCGCGGCAGAAAATTACGCGAAAAACTCACTGTGAAAGACTCATCCACTCATCAAGGTGATGAGGATGGTATGTTTTTCGCGTGGGACGATGGCGAAAAGTTGCAGGTGGTATGATTCCGAACAATTCCTCAGAGCACTCCCCGTGATACAACCGATAGAAGATGCAGAGTGAAGCTACATCTCGGCGTAATTCCAAGGGGTCCAAGCTATTTGAAACACTATGGCAGTCAACAATTCGAGCGGCCCTTCGTTGGATACGATCCAGAGGCAGCAGTTGGTATTTTGGCGCCCCTGCCCAGAGATGAGAACAATATTCCATATGAGGCCGAACCTGCGCCTCGTAGAGTTGTAGACGTTGGTCCGGACTGAAGTACTGTCTCGCTCTGTTAAGAACACCAAGCTTCTTCGAGGCTAATTTGGCCTTACCCTCTAGATGATATCGGAACTAGACTTCGCTCGATATGTTGACGCCAAGTATCTCAATGCTAGGGGAGATGGTTAAAGATGTGCTACATAGGGTTCCGTACCGTAAATTTGTATGGGAATAATAATAAATATATTTAATTTTTAAATAATAAGTATATTTAATTTTTATTATTAATTATTAAAGTTAATATACAGTTGAGTATTTTCTGAAATTTTCAAAAACCTTTCTGTTACCATTATGGATATAGAGCAAAATAGGGGAAAAAATCGTGTTTGTTGTATGAGGTCCCCTATTAATAATTTATTTTATTTGAATTGGACTATTAGTTTTTATAACGATACCAGAAATCTATACTAATATTATAAAGCGGAAGAGTGTGTTTGTTTGTTTGTTTGAACGCGCTAATCTCAAGAACTACTGGTCCGATTTGAAAAATTCTTTCAGTGTTAGATAGTTCATTTATCGAGGAAGGCTATAGGCTATATTTTATCGCGCTAAGACTAATAGGAGCGAATAAATAGAGGAAAATGGGGGAAAAGCGGGGAAAATATTTGAAAGGGCTTATTTGAACGCGCTAATTTCAGGAACTACTGGTTCGATTAAAAAAAAATTTCAATGTACATAGCACATTTATTGAGAAAGACTATAGGCTATATTTTATCACGCTAAGACTAATAGGAGCGAAGAAATAGAGGAAAACGTGGAAAAAACGGATAAAATCATTTGAAAGGGCTTATTTGAACGTGCTAATCTCAGGAACTACTAATCCGATTTGAAAAATTATTTCAGTGTTAGATAGCCCATTTATCGAGGAAGGCTATAGGCTATATTTTATTACGCTAAGACTAATAGGAGCGAAGAAATAGAGGAAAATGTGGAATAAACGGGGGAAGTTATTTGAAAGGGCTTATCTTACGAACTACTAGAGCAATTTGTTATATTTTGGGTCACATAGGAAGTACACGTGAAGGATCATAGGTTATTTTTTGTGGACTATTTTTTCTGTGAAATATATGAACGTCTATAAATAATGAAAATGAATCCATAATAATATATTTCCCTTGGTTACGACATCACGCGTAAACAGCTGGACCGATTTTTCTGGGTATAGATATATTATGTACTTTGAGTCTCGGAAAAGGACATAGGATACTTTTTGTCCCAATAAATGTACGGTTCCCGCACAATAAACTTTTATGATTTTCGCCTAAACTATTCAATATATTTTGATGAAATTTAGTATAGAGATAGTTCCCACAAAATGTACCTTTGTGATTTGCGCGTAAATTATTCAATCGATGTACGGGAACAACTATAAACTGAAGTCCACGCGGACGAAGTCGCGGGCAACAGCTAATACATAATATGTGAAAATTGCAACTACTTAGCTATGGCGGTTCTCGAGATCCAGCCTGGTGACATAAGGATGGACGACGGACAGACAACGAAGACTTATTATTTATGGATAATATTTTTCATCTTTTGGGCAGGGAAACCGAAAAACTGAAAATAATATACATAATAATAATATATTATAGTAGTTTATTAAATAAAAGAAAACATTTTTATGTTTGTAACTTTGCAAGAACAGTATGAGTTTCGACTGCATATTTGTTATAATGAAATGGTATTGATTAAATAAAAAATAGTATTAACAACGTTAACAATGAAACAATAATTAAATTCGATTAAAATATAAATGCAATCAGTACTGCGATATACACTCCTTACTTGCTCGATATAATATACTCGTAATATGGGAGTTTTAAGTTATGACATGAAATAAGGTGTGCTCCTTTCCTGCGAGGAACGTTGACGCTTACATCAGTGCTGCTATGTATTCAACGCTATGCTAAAAATGACCACCTTCAAGTATTAAAGCTTAAAAGTCAATTAAAATATATGAATAATGATTTCTTAAGTTTTCGCGAGTATCACTCATGATATTATAAGTTTAAACACTTACGGATTTTGTCGCGGAGCAATTTTATTAATCCCGATTTTCGGCTGCTTTACAGCGGCCGTGGTCACGGGTGGACTGAGGTGACAGGTGTCCAATTTCTTGAAGTTCTTTAACTACCCGAAGACCACCCGTGACCACGGCCGCTGTAAAGCAGCCGAAACGTCGGGATTAATAAAAGTGCTCCGCAACAAAATCCGTAAGTGTTTAGACTTATAATATCAAAATAATATATGAATATTAATAATCGACTCAGAACTAACGAAGCCTCAAAAATAATATAAAGATAATAGAGAATGAGTATCAAGTTAAGTACAGAAAAGTTATAACGTGACAAGAAAAGAAACAAAAACCTTAAAAAAAAGAAATGAAATCCCACCAAAACATGAAATGTAAAAGGAGCCAAGCAAAATATTGCATAGCTGTAATACTTCTGTCGTAAAAAGTTTTCAGATCACATTCAAGCCAAGCCTTCAACTTATTTTGTAATTTAAATCAACATTTAGTAAATGTATCAATAGATTTCTTTATTTTATAATTATTATAGTGGCTTGGCAATGAGCACAAGAGAAATAAATTTAATATAAACTGCATATTTGAAGGAGTCCATACTTACACAGACGGCAAGCATAAATGTTTTAGTATGTAAGGACGCATGTGGCCGATGGTACTCAATATATTACATTATTTCTCTAATGCTCATTGCCAAGCCACTATAATAAATATAAAATAAAGAAATCTATTGATACATTTACTAAATGTTAATTTAAATTACAAAATAAGTTGAAGGCTTGGCTTGAATGTGATCTGAAAACTTTTTATGACAGAAGTATAACAGCTATGCAATATTTTGCTTGGCTCTTTTTATATTTCATGTTTTGGTGGGATATTAATAATATGATTTGCTAAATAAAATGAATAGAGAAATACAAATACAATATTGGGCAGCTCTGAACTTCATTCATCACTGTATTGGAATGTGTATCTCATTGCTCTCGGCGAAGGGTTTAAGGGCATAAAAATAGTTTCGGTGGTAAATCACATGTCCAGTGAGGTCGTGGGCAGAATACTCGTCAATCCGACGAGTCAACGCGTGACTTGAGTTACAAAATTGTCATCTACGGCCCACGAAGTTTTACTTCTGAGAGATCGTTTGTCCGAGGACCTAAGGATCAAATTTCATAAAAACTGAGGTAAAACAATAACGAATGGATTGTATAGTAATTGAATCCCAACTGTCCTATACTATTTGTCATTTTCGCCTTCCATTTATATTTGTGAATGATTGCCGATAAATCATACACCGCGATTGATAATGAAGTGTCAGATGTTGCTAATTGCGGCTTTGTATAGAAAATGACAAGTTTTTGACAATGAGTCAATGACCGCTACCACCATGTTTCGCTGAGTACTGTATAGTTAAGTTCTCCACGTCACTAGTTAAGTTTACCTTAAATATATATGTACCTAAGTGTATAATTATTTTTTATTCAAATGTCTTATCTATACAAACCTAACACATAATATCATTTACTATTAGGTAGCTGTAACATAATATTTTATTACTTCCTAATATTATCTATCTAGACAGTTCCAGTAGGTACCTTAGTATAATCTAGTGTTGAACTTTTGAGATCCGCTACACGAGCACACGTAACAATCAAGTGTCTTATTGTTTTGATATCATCCCTCTAAGTTTGAAACTAATTATAAAGTTCCCTCAAGTGATCTAAAACTGACATATATTGACATGGGTGTCGCTAACACTCAACTTAGGATACGGCATATTATCCACACATTAGTGAGCAAATTCACAGGAGCAGCTAGCTAAAATACAAAGGCGTCAAACATTAAATTTTGTCTGAATCAAACATTTGTTTTAAAACACGTCATACGGATTAGAAACATTTTAAGCCGAGAATTCGTTAACGGCGCCATAACTCTTTCAATTTGGAACGTATGATCCAATCAGTAATCCTGGGCGTAATTTTTCGAAGGAAACTCATTAAATTACGATCGAAAGGGAGTAACAAACACACAAATCGGATCAATGGATGTTTTCGTGAAACGAAGCGCAGTATGAGCTTCGGCGGCGCATGGCTAATGCAGATGATTAGATTTAGCCGACTGGTCAGATATCTAACCGGCTATATTGTCTGCGTTTGTATTGGGCTTACATTGTTCTGGGTATATTGTTAAACTGGCTTTATTCGATCATTTCCACAGCGCCGGATGAGTCTGCGAATGCATTTAAATATTGATGTTAAAACATAGAGTGGATTTTGAAAAAGTTTGTGAGCCTTTTTTTTCAATCACGAAAATGTATACAACGATCAAACATAGCACGAACTGTTGAATAAGCTTTAAAATACAATATACAGTCTAGACTTTAGGGCATAGCTATAGATAAGTTATATTTCCTTTTATAGTAAATCACAGCCCACTTGTCCAAGTAAAAGTTAAGACCTGTTAAGGATAACTAAAGGGCGGTAGAAGGATCCGAATGAAAGGCAGAGGCATTACACATTTCACCGCTAAGTAGAATACGCTGTAGCTTTTCTTTGAAAACACTAAGCGGCCGCCTTATAAGAAACGGACAAGAAAAAATCGACTGCCGATTTAAATGTAGAACAATTATGCATTAAGCACGGGGCCTAGCGAGCTGCTCGGTTTTAGATTTGATACAAAGCCTACTATTATGGTAAATTGAGTTTATACCTCTGCTCGGCGGTAAATAAAAATACGAACGTTATAGATGATCTCAATTCGCGAGACAGACAGGTTTATTATAGAAAATATAGTAGTGGGACGTTTAATTTAGCACAGCGTCAACGCGCACAATGAGATAACAGAACTCTCGTACGTCGGCGCTCGGTGCCACAATGTAGGGGCTTGTAATTACAACTTCTGTAATTACGAACTCATAGCAGAAGAACACGCGGAAGCGATGCTAATCAACGCGCTATTCAGATCCTCACGAGAAAACCAATAAATATAACCTTAATAAAATCTCACGCGGAAATAATAATAAAATATTACGAGACGCCGCGATTCCGTCTAATTAATTTTGAATATGTGGCTGCGCTGTCTCGGAGGGCCCGCGTACAGGAGTAGAGGAGTAGAGGAGCGAGTAGCTACAATGAGTGCTCCGAACTGGAGGTAACGCGATCCGCGAACTCGTTAAATTAGAATTTATGATTGTATGTAAAATGGGTGGAGGTTTCTTGTTTAACGTTATATTAATATACATTGAGATGTTTTTCATCTTCGAGTAGGCGTGTAATTATAAACGTGTTCTATATTCCAATACATTTCTCTGTAATTTAACTTCTTGTTTTCAAATTTCCTTTTGAGTTCCCACCTGTTAACCTTTGCTTACTTTTAGTAGTTATATAATTTGACGGGTTAGTTTTGCGTGAAATCAGTCATCCGCGGTCGGATTGTCGATTTCTATACCATCGAGTGGACTTGCCGGCCGCGGGGTGACCGCTGCCGCGTCGTCGTGGTAATCTGATCCGTACTTGTTACGCTCAGGACGATTCGCATCAATAAATGTTGATTTATATTATCAAACCCTCAATCATTTTATAAAATCAATAAATTTTATATAATTCCTTAAGCAGACCTAAATTATAATAATGTAGTTATGAAAAAGCACAGGCTTTTACGAGGTTGCTACAAAGTGACCTGACTAAACAAGGTATTTATTCTTTTACATTATCAAAAGATGATAGAGCTTTTAATATAAGTTCCTAAAACAAAAAATATTATTTAGAAATAATCACTTACGGTTCATAAAGCAATATAAAAATGTGCCATAATTGGGTTATGCGAAATGACTCGGGCCCAAGTATTCCGCCCGGCCGCCCTGGCGCGGAGGAAATTCAATAATAATTGAACTCGTGGCCGGCAGACCGCGTCCGGTGTCTTGGGGAAATTGCTTATTGATCTCGCGCTGACTGCTGCCGAGGCGTCCGTAATGCTGCCTCATCCCAATTAGTCCGCAAATTAAATGCTCTGATTATTATTATTAATAACTTTATTATTATTTTGTGTTTTTTAAAAATTAACGGTTTTAAATAAATTTAAATTTGTTCTGTGTTGCACTATTAAAATTGGATCCGCATTTAAAAATACATACCTAATATGTATTATGAAATTCTATTTAATTTTTAAAAGAAACAAAACTAAATCTTGTCATTTTTATTCAAAAGTTGGTTAAGTCACTAAATCTTTGACCGATGAAATATAACGAAAAATATTACCCCAGGAAAATTAAACATTCGACCTAGGAATAATTCGCAATGGCATAGAGCTGAAAATAGGTAGAGACGTAAATACACCATTACAAATAAAACCTCAAAAGTCCCCGGCGATCCTCCTTGTGCAAAAAATTTTATTCAAGGTCAAAGGTATGAAAATGAGGTTTTCCCTGTTTTTTTCCAAACTTTACATTTTATCACAAAAATAGGTAAAGCAAACTCTTGCTTTACCTATTTTTGTGAATATTTTTTCGTACGACTTGCCATTCCTTATAAATGGCGGGCTTAAAGTTTGGGAAAATCATATCTACGCTTATATTATAAAGGTAAAGAATTTGTGGAACTACTGCTTTCAATTGAAGAATTCGTTTTTTTGTTGGATAGTCTTATTTATCGAGGAAGACTTGAGCTAGATAACATCACATTGCCAATTGAGCAAAGAATCAGAGGAAAGTGTGGAAAAACGGGGAAAATTATTTGAAGGAGCTTATCTCACAAACGGCTAAAGCAATTTTTATGTTATTTGGCACAGATATACAATAGGCCACGTGAAGGGACATAGGCCATTTTGTTTTTCAGGAAAATTTACGGTTTGCGTGAAATTTATAATTAACGCGGGCAGAGCCACGCTTAACATCTAGTACTACATTAGTATGTAGTATGTAAACCCTAGTGGGTTGTTTGAAAAAATTTAAATGTTCTCGGCCTGACATACTTCTGAGTGGCTTACAAGGGTACTGTTGCTCTTCGCGACTCGAAAAGTTTAGATTTGGTAACGGTAATAAGTCACACAGAAGTATGTTTAGCTGTGAACAGCCCTCGTATGCTGTAGTACAAGAAGTTCCGCTCCGCCCTGTTAATTATGTATTTCACGGAAACCGAACGTTTTCCCGAAAACAAAATAGCCTATGTCCTTCCTCGTGATCTACTTTATATCTGTGCCAAATAACATAAAAAATACTTCAGCCGTCTGTGAGATAAGCTCTTTCAAATAATTTTCCCCATTTTTCCCCATTTTCCTCTGTTTCTTGGTGGCAATTCCCTATTGGTGGCAATGTGATGTTATCTAGCTCAAGTCTTCCTCGATAAATAAGACTATCCAACAAAAAACTAATTTTTCAATTCAAAGCAGTAGCTCCACAAATTTTTTAGCTTTATAATATAATTAGTATATATATGATTTTCCCAAACTTTAAGCCCGCCATTTATAAGGAATGTTAAGTCGTATGAAAAAAGTGTCTGAATAATTTTTGTAGAGAATTCTATGATCTACACTCTTGTCCCACCTATTTTTGTGATAAAATGTACAGTTTGGATAAAAAACGGGAAAAACCTCATTTTCATACCTTTGACATTGAATAAAATTTTTAGCACAAGGAGGACCTCCGGGGACTTTTGAGGTTTTATTTATAATGGTGTATTTAACGTCTCTACCAATTTTCAGCTCTATGCGAATTATTCCGAGGTTACGATTTTTTGCGTCTCATTAGACCGGGCTATTACTATAAAAAAGACTAAAATATATGCGTTTATTTAGTAACAGCAATGCAATTGATGCATATTCTGGGATTTTCGTCAGAAATATGAAACAGCGCACCACTCACACCAGACACCGCGAGCTGTTTATAGGAATGTAAGCTGACGATTGTAACTGCATGTCGATTGTGCCAATAAACCGTGTAAGTGTGCTCATTAACGTTTGTTTACCAGACCACACACAGAACACATTGAAGTACTAAACTGAGGATATCGCAATGCACTATCATATTTAGCGCACGTGAAACAGAACACTCGGACACTCGGAATACAACACCATTATTATCATTAGAACTGTGCACTTGGACGTCTATGGCACATAATGCGTGTAGATCTACTTATTCTTGATATTTTAATGTATTTCTGTGTTTTGCTGTTGGGGAGTCTAATAAAGATATAAATAAACAAATCCGTGGTAAAATCAGACACATGCCTGGCGAATAAATTGAAATAAAAAAATATATAAATCGAAATACTTAAACTTACTCTAAATTATATTTGTCTATTCTCGTATAAGCGGCCTTTCTATTGTTTCTGTTATAACGTCTGTATACGATCTTTTTGTTAGAGGGGTAAGCCGTAAGACTAGATAAATCCAAATACATATTATTTACAATTATTCCTAAATGTAACTAGAAGTCTATGAAGCTTTTTACAACCTACATACTTTCCTTGTCTTTATTTTGTATCAGGCGTTTAAGAGTCCGTATACGAAATTTTGCCGATTTTGCCGAAATTGTAAAGGTTCGCTGCAGAAATATTATTAGGTTTTTCCCCTTATTAGACTTAAAAAAATATATATTAATTATTAGATTTAATATATATTTAAGCGCGGAAAGCCGACTCGAACTTGCGGCGAATAATATAATGTGAGATTTAGGTTGTTTAGAATCGTGTTTTTTTGGCACAATTTGTTTTTTTTTCTTTTTTCTCGAATTAGATAGAATTTTATCTATTGATTATTTCTGTCGTTTTCTTTTTATGAATTACAGCTCCAAGTTGCCGAAATTAACAGCAATTCTTTGCCCATTTTCTCTAAAATTTTGCCGAGTTACATATTTTTTTTACTCAACTATTTCATATTAAAGTGGTAAAAAGTAATTCCAACATTTTATAGACGACTTTCTCAACAGTACATTGTATTTTTTTCATACCGTTAAGACGTCAATACAATCCATAAACAGGTGATATTCTAAACCTTTTACAGCAAAAATCACAAAACTCTCGCGGGTTTGAGTTGGATTATTTAAAAATACTTAAAAAAATAAAAAATCTAGCTCCAACATTAGATTATAATTGAAATGATCTTACATGTTGTGCATTAAAACTTATAGAAATACTGTATTTTAACTATTAAATCACGTCTGTTAAATCAGCGAAATCGGCAAATTTCGTATACGGACCCTTAAGTAATTTACGCCGTAATACGTACGCGAAGAATCAATCCCGTTTTGATCTGGCATGGCAGTCCGGCGTGAAAGATGATTCCATTTATACTCTCATTCGGAAGCTAACGTTTTATGCTCTAAGCCCCAGTTTATCGACTTATTGGTTTTTATCGTGAATTCGTTTGCTTGTTTATCTTGTTGCGTTATTACCGTTCGACTTCTTATTGCCGATTTGATGTGTTTATTAAGAAATGTTTCGACATGTTTTTTCAACAATCTGTTATTCTATTTGGCCATGACGTCTTTATAGATTCTCCGATTTATAAATTGCATCGTACTTCGTTTTTATTGATACAACTTTGTAGAGTTTTTAAATGGTGTTTTAAATGACCAATGATAGTGAGAATTTTTATATCAATTCTAGCTATTATAAAGTAGGTCGATATACACAAACATGTATCATAATATTTTAAGTTAATTTCTTGTAGAAGATTGACAGAAGGACACAAAAATTTTACGATATTATATAGATATGCGGTTGATTCCAGCAAAAGCCGTCCAGCCAGTCAGTATATACGCCAATTGTGTCCGGTATATAGTATGTCACAATAACATAGAGAAAATATGAATTATTTTGAACCCTTTCCATCCGGATATAATCAAATGACGCATGCGGAAATTGATTTACGGATACCCTTTCCCGGCTTTTGTCCATTAGGTATCAAAATGTTGGACGCCCGCGCCGCAGACCAAAGAACGTCTAGCTATTGCCAGAGTTACTGACGAATAGACATCAGTATTTGCATTTCTGCTAATAGTCGAAACTATGATAAATTTATAAAAATTACATTTTCTTGTTTTGAACAATTCTCAAGAATTTTTAAGTTTTTCAGATGATTTAGATTTTATCAATCATGTACTAACAAACATTAGAAAAAATACAATGAGGTTTTTCCGTGGGTTTTTCAGTTTTCCAAAAAGTATGGCATAATAAACAAATGAATTTACCTATACAGTATACACGAAATATCAATAACTTTATGAAAGCCTCGCACACCAATTTACGAAAAATTTTAAACTGTAGATACTTATATGCAAAAGTTTTTTAATTTAATCGTATACAACGGAATGCTTTTCATTTTATTACTTTTCGAAAATATGTGCCGCTAAAAAGTCCACTACTAAAATTAATTTACTTTTATTTTATTTATACATTGCCATTGTATTTTATCTAACAAGACGCAATGCAATCATAGTCTTTGCAACATTTCCGCCGAAAAAAAACACGTTCTAAGAAAAAATGTATGAATAGCACAAATAAAATACGAATGGTACGAGCCATTTAAAATAACCTGTCGGCACCTGTTAGTGTCGGGGACATACGTTTCCCGCCTTGGCCGCGGGGGCGCGCCCCTATGACGAATTCGCCTTTTATTTTGTCCACTTGACTCGATTGGGAGTGATTTTTGAGCGTGAATGGGCAGCCAGTGTAATTTGCCATTGACAGCATGAAACGCACATTGAAATCCATAAAGGACGGACCCAAACTCAATCAGTCGTTGTTTTGTTTAGACGTAAATCAACAAAGGAATGAAAAATGTAATTTCACAAAAATGGTTCAACAAAAACACTGTACAAATTAGTGTGTGATATAGGTGCGTACATTACCATGGCTGAAACCGCAATATAACATTTCGCAATCTTAGAGCAAGTTTGAGCAGTGCCCTCCAGAATAGTCGCTACACAATAAATTATTTAATAACCCTCGGTCTACCCGACCTGTGCACTTAATCAGGGAATATATTTGAGAGAATCACCTCTTTGGAAACAATTAATTTGGCCTTGATTGGGGCTGTTGCACTTAGAAGATGTCTTTGTGGTCGTAATAGAGGTTTGCTCCCGAGCAATAGAACACTTATATAACTACGTGAACTTCGTCTCGGGAAACTGAGGTACTGGAACTTTGGAACTTTATTATATTGTTAATGTTGCTCGAACTAAGCGAAGGATCGGCGTCTGCTTTGGATTTCAGTTTTTTCTCAGTTATATTTGAATATTGTTTCGTACCTAGTGTATTTTAATTATGCCACCACATAAAGTATAAGGTGACATCACTCATTAAAAAGAGAGTATTGAACCTTCAACAAAGCGTATTCGTCGGAATCAAAAGGTTTGGGGTTTCAAAGCATTGTCCATCTATAATTATCTGTCCCAGGTGACCGATGGCGACCGGTCTCAAGTTAAGTAGTTCGCAACTTAAATCGTATCCCATTACAGGACGAACTAACTCTACTCGTCTTTTCGGGCGCTACGTAAAAATGATTATTGTAGTGTAGTGCTCATTATTAAAAAACGGAGGATTTTCACATTTCAAAATCATTATCACAGTAGATACGATTATGTATAAAAAGCTAACATGCTTAAGAAATATATTTAAAGCAGATCTCTATTATACATTAGTAAAACCCAGGTTTGAGGCAATACAAAACACACAAAAGCGTCCATAAACTTACATAATCGTCCCTCTTCCACGTGCGATCGACATTTCTAAACTTTTAATTTTCTCGCGAACAAAACGAGAGAAGGGGTGGCTCATTTGATGTCCAGGGTCGGCGAAGTTCGACGCTTTATTACTGTGTCCGGCTTTAAGTGGGTGTAAAGTTTCAACACCCTTTGATTTACTTGCTGCGCGGAATTGGTATGCAGCGATCGCGACCAATTCGTTTGAACTTCTCCTTTATTAGCTTTTTCTCTTTGACAAACGAGTTAAATAAACCAATCCGGGAGCGTCGCTTTAAATAAACATCGCGAACCTAAATCACGAGCATAATTCCCGAGCACCGGGGAACACTAGCCGCATAAAGGGCCCCACAATTATTGCCCTAATGCCTCAAAAGGACCACCTCGATCCCCTAATCGGAAGCCAAACTAGCGCCGCTTCTCGCATAGAATCTTAAATTGGCAGCTCGGTCCGGCGGCCGATCATAAAACATCTTAAGGTGACGCTGCGTTAAAGTAAGAAACTGTGTTGGATATGTTTTAGATTGCTTGTTTTCTATGAGAGGCCGGGCCGGCCTCTCATAGAAAACAAGCAATGGAACAGCAAAAAATGGAAAGGGCATAAGCAACAAAATGGTTTTTGTCGCGTAATTTAAAAACCATAAATACATTTCATATAAGCTATGCACATATTAAAGTGTATGCTTCAACCAATTTATGTACAAATTTTGGAACCTTAAATCACTCTCCTCTGTTGGAAAAATAGGAATCCCTTTTTTTACAGAGGTCTTTTCGATTGATAATTCTGTGTTATAAAAGTTGTCCAATCGTGTTATGCTATGGGCAATTCAAAGACAAAGACATGATGTATACTGACAATGAACTTTAGTTTCTTAGCTTTAGTCATTGCTGAGAAAAATCGGCATCGCTACAGCCAAATTATCAAGGCGTCGCCTTAATGAGTGCGGCCGGCAGCTGCGGAGCCACACGTCCCGGCTCCTCTCATATATATTAGCGCCGCTCGCCAGTTGTTTACAAGTCGACAACTAATTTGTTGCAATATGTGCATAGGACTCCACTACGAGCGATATCACTTTCGTGCGTGTCTCGCATATATTACCTCCTTCCTTCCTCCGCGGTGACCCTAACGACCCCCGTTATATTCAAATTCGCCCCGGACCGGCCATTCGGACGCGGATTTATTATAAGATTAAAGGAAGATTTCACTTGTGAAACAATATGGCAGCCGATTTACATATTTCGTTTCCTTATTAGTTTCGGGATATTTGTTTTAGGGCTAGCGAATTTACATTCACTGACCGATTAAATGGCCCTCGGGCGTCTTTAATGGGGGTGCCGCGTGGTCGTTGTTGGCCTCGGCGAATGTGTACTTATGCGTAATTGAATATTTTATGAGCTTAAGTTAATTTAGGGCGAAGGCTGGAAATTTTATGAAACCAAGAAACCTGCAAGTTGTAGGACGACGTGAATAAATAATCGTAGTTTTGAGTACGCCAAATAGGGTTGTTTTGTCTAACCGCCGAGTCCACAGAACCACTCACATCTCCAGCTGTGTGTTTATCGTGAGCATTTATCTGTTGACAGTTTTTATTTCGCGGTTGTCATTTACCCTCTGTTTCAACAATCTCGTCGTATTCCGGACGAGTTTCTTTCATTCGCGCTAGGAGTGCTCACGTTGCATTACCTGTATTCAAGTCGAGATAGCTTCACTTAGTTTCCTCTTTTTCAGTCCGGAGGTTAATTTCTGCATCTTTATTATTCGAGTGGCCGGTATATGGCTGCAGTCTAGTCTCGGCGTAGATTGTGTGGCGGAAAGCAAACTTGAATTGTTGGGTCGCGTGGAGGTAATGAACGCACGGGTGGGATCCGGCGCTGGAGGGGTCTAGAGGGGGGAGGAGAGGGGGGAGCGGGTGCCCCCCTCGGGAGGCACACCTGGGAGTGAACGCCGAGCGGGGAGGATGCATCGCGTCCTGTATGCACAGCGCCGCTTCCGCATTCGTTAATGCAAAAGCGAGCGCAGACTTCAGGTGTACATTTTCAGCGCTTGTGTGCTTTATACTCGATGTTAAGGCGCGCGTCTTTGTGAGATGTTGGGTTTCAATTATTATTACATTTTATGTCGGTGCTTTGAGATACGCTGAAGACATTATGATTGTAAACTGCTTGAAATCATTTTCGCACAATCTCACCGTTCTGCTCTAAGTTGTAGATAGACAATGGGTAACTGCGTTGGCCGAATAAGTATAATTTCTTCCAAAACTATTGGGAGGATTTTATTAGACATTTGTTAGCTCTTTCATAAGTAAAATTCACGACATGTTAATTTTTTTGGGTACTTGCACCAGTCCATTCATAAACATTATTTTTTTCGCATTTATGTTAATTCTA
Source organism: Lysandra bellargus (assembly GCA_905333045.1). Taxonomy (NCBI): domain Eukaryota; kingdom Metazoa; phylum Arthropoda; class Insecta; order Lepidoptera; family Lycaenidae; genus Lysandra; species Lysandra bellargus. The sequence goes on from HG995326.1 coordinate 10,101,085, forward strand.
CTGATTAACTCTAAAAGCATACGTATGCCTTATCCCATTTCATTAGTAGGCATGACGTAAAGCATTAAAACTACAAAAGAAAACGAAAGCCCGAGACTAAAATTAATAATCTACGAGTAGGAGCTGCAGTACAAAAATCGTTGAATTCTTTTGCTCGTAATAAAGTGGAATACACACAGGTGCTTAACAATTCATTACTGAATTCATTCATTTCGGGTTCATTAAAATCGCATTAGGATTAATTTTTCTCGTCCCCATTTAAATTCGCAGTTTGCCGAGGGGATCTCGCTGGACGCCAGCAATCATCCATTGTCAATATTTGCTGTACGTTACCTGCTTTTCATGATATTGCACGACAACCTGAGGTGTACGTTTTATATTCTTTACATTTCCGCGGATCCTATTATGTCTTTGATTAAAATGCGAGTTTCTAAGACGATTTTTAGAGAGTTTTTGTTTATCTGGATACAGCTTTAGTTGCAAAGCGGAAATTATTCGTACTCGACGAGTTATTGAACCGAATTGCAACACTCTTTCTCCACTAATTAAATATAGATTAGAAAACGACTTTCATCGAGTCACAATATTAAAGTAACGTCCAATACCGGTTATTACTTGACTAATTTTATGTGTGTGTACGATGGCCATTAAATAAAACGCCCAATAAGTCATAAATAAGATTATTTTTTGTCGCGGCCGTAATGCTTAACGTCGAGACGATCAATTTCAGTGTTAATGTGTACTTTCATATCCTCGCCTTTCACTGAAAATTATTGCCACGTTTTCAGACGTAAGGGAAATAATACTTTTTATTGGATAATGTGTTAACATTATGCCTATAACTTTTTGTTAATGATAATGCAATAAAATATTTTAATAAAAACACCAATCAACAAAATATTATAATGATTTATATTTTATATCGTAAAATAAAAAATAATATAATTAGCAATTTAAAAGTCTATTTTTAATTCATGGTGGTAATAGTTTATGAACTATCTCCATAAAAAATATAAAGTAACTCAATAGCCTGGGGCACAGAGCAAGCATCCTGTTATCACAACAATGTATCGGGCAAATCGAATGTAAATCGATATTTTTCTCGAATCGATAGCGAAGCCTCACGAGTCGTCATTCGCACGCGATGCTCTCCCTCACTGACAAAATACATCTACGTTATTAATTCAGGCATATTAATAAAGGGCTCACGTTACGACCACACCGTGTCGCAGGAAGCATGGCCCGGTGAACCAATCCGACCGAATTATATTCCACGCCTGAATCATATTCACCAATCGATTTCGTATCTATTCGAATGAAAACAAAAATAAACGTGCGCTGATTTAAATTTCGAATTTCAATCGTCTCGAGGAATTCCGATGGCCAAAACGGTGGCCGGAGGCTGCAATATCGGAGTTTCACGCTCCGCGGGTCGCGGACATCATAACCAGTCGAATGATAACTATAAAGAGAGATTGTATTTTAACTAACGTCGTAATAAGTCCAGCGGACCCTTTGATCGGTTTTGATTAAAGTGCTCGCGATTCCTTCGCCCATAAACATTTTTGTCTACTGTTATGAAGCAGTTCGAATGCCTCGAGTATTTTATTTTTCATTTCATCGGTCATAACTTTTATGTCAAAGCGTCTGATCTTGCGAAAATAATACTACTCCAGCTTAACAAAATATTGAAAAGAAGCAAATCTATGAACAAACGGAAATCTTAGATTGACGCTGTATCTTGGAAGGAGACCCCTCAACGAGCATACGCTGTGATAACTGACACATCTTATCTATTCACCATTATTTCATACACATCTATCGGAAAGCCATTCCGACTGTGTCGGATTTTATTCTAGGCAATTTATTTTCAATAAAGAACTATAAAAAAGACTTATCTAAATGGCTTCGGTGCGACTGGGAGGGGCGGAGATGTCATAAAACTCGATTCTTATTTACGTCATATGGCACAACTGGGAACACTGTGCCATGATCTGCCAGATTATACACCACATAAAGATAATAATTAATATCGTGATAAATATTTTTGCGACATTTTTGTATTTCGACCCAAGTAAAACGAAAAACTCATAAGATATCAAAAATATTTGACGTCAGCAATGAAATGAATAGACCGTATTTAAATTTTAATATGAAATCTAATTTTATCAATAAATTGAAAGTTCGTGTATTGGTACCTTCCACGAAGGTGTAATCAAAATCCAAATAATTCAAAAATAACTATTCAAATAATAATGCTGGAGCCTATACTGTTATCAAAAACTTATCGCCTCAGTCATCGGTAGGTAATCGAATTATTGTACGAACAAAAACTAAGCGGCAAAGGCTCGGAGGCCGCGGACCTCTTATTAGCTCCCATATTAATGGGATAAAAACAACATTTAAGTCGAACATAATTATTTTTATTTTATGCGCGACGTATTAAGGGAGCAAAATATAAATTCGAGCACGCAAACCGACTCATTTACATGTTATTCGAGCGACCCACCCAAGGGGGCCGTATCAGCCATTTATGAGTCGAAAGTATTAAAGAAAAGAAAACCGGATACACATAAAGAGATATAATAATAAGAAAAAGAAGCGCGCAAGAAAACCGCTCGCGGCGAACGAGCCCCGTACAAAACGGCATTGTTCCGCGACTTTTAAAAACGGAACAAAACGAATGAGGGGAAGGAAATCGGATGAAAATATGAAAAGAATACACGTTGTACGAGTAGAAGTGAAACGAAAAGTCGGAGATCCGCCGAGCCGCCCGCGCCGCCCGCCGCGGTCCGCAAATATAATTTGCATAGCCAAGTAGCCCAACTTTTGTGTGCAACGGATGTTCGCAACCATATTCGTTCGTCGCTTTTTAACCACACTCTCGTTCTGTATCGGCCGGACTTTTTATTGCATTTTTCCCCTTTGAACGGATTCTTTCAATATTTTGGTGGTTCGTTTTTATTCAAACGCCCGGTTGTCGAATTGTTTCTATTCATATCGCGCTTTGATCATATCATTTTTGCGATCAGAACACAATTGAAATATTTTACCGATGCGGGGTATTCATTTTGGCCGAGACTCCGAGAGTAGCTTTTATATTGAGCTTTTAGATCAGGGAATAATGGTATTCCCTTTATGAGTAGTTTAAGTTTTGTAATAATTGTTATAGAAATAAAAATACATAATATTTTAGGTATATAAACACCACTACAATGTTATTATGAATTCGCTACGCTAGATTGAGACACGATCAGCAATGACATTACAATTATACTCTATTAATTAACGTGATAAGCAATATTATGCATAGTATAAACTACCTTTGAAACATTTAAAGCCATTATCAATAAAGAATGACTTAGACAAGCGAGTACAATAGTCGACAAAGGATTAGAATTCTATATTGAAAGCCTCCCTCGAGTCGACAGGAGTAATCCATTGAGGAATTATTACGATTCATCTTTGCTCATCTTACAATATCAACCGGATCACTCACAAAGGACGCCGCCGACCAATATTGACTTAAAAACAAAAGCTTGGCATTACATGGTACTAAAGAATAGTAGAAATATTTAATTCGACTATTATTACATTGATAGTGAACAAGACGAAATGAAAAATGTAAACCCCTTACTTATTAAAACCTTCTAAGGGGGTAAAAGCTATATCATTTTCATAATGTTCAGTCCTCGTCTGATACGTTGGAAAACAAACCTGCCAGACAGAAACAAAACATTGTATAACTATACGTCGTGTACACAGCGTCTGTGTACACAGTTTAGATATTTTTTTATATAAGTAATTTTTATTAATAGGAAATAAGCAACAGCCTTATAAATAAACCACTGAGGTATGACGAGAGCTAATTGCTGACCATTAATGCGATGTTTTCAAATGAGGTAAGATGAAAAGGTCCAAAAATAAGCGTCATCGGAGTGAGAACGGTTTTTCAGAGGTGTCGGTCTGTGGCGCGGACTCGTCGGCCCGTTATTTTCCACTCGCTGGACGCTCACATGTGCACTCGTATTGACCTAACCTTTTCATCCTAAAACGAGGTTTATCTATGGGGATGATTTGTTTTTCCCGAAATGTCCTATTTTTGTTTTTTTCCCTTAGATGTTTTCTCTGGTTCTGGTAAGTGGTAATACATGATTTTGAAGAAACTTCTTTACGCACGCTTGACTTGGGGAGTAAGCTGGCGAGAGCATCACGAAAAATGTAACCGCGCTAGGCAAACGGAGTTGAGAGGGAGATATAACTTTCCTCAAATTAGGAAGAAATAATCATCTCGTATTTGACTGATATCTCGAGATGTAACTTGGGCAAGAAAGCAGCCTTGGCGCACATTTTATTTCTCTCCCTCTCATAGATAGTACATAATATAGATGCAGAATAAGAAGTTTCACTGCAGTTATGTGGTCTAAAGCACACCATTTTTATTATATATCTTAATACCATGGCTCGTGCTATCAATATTCCTTTAAAAAGAAACATGCCAATTACTTACATCTATGCCCTCTCGCAACATACTGCTATTCACGTGCATGTAAAACATCAAAGTATTGAATAACTTGGTGAAACTTCATCTAATTAGATCTCCTAATGAAACATGCATGGAGTACAATGTTTCACGTCAGTGCGAATTGACAGCTAACACTAATTACCGCGCAGCTTAGAAATACTAGGATTTGAGACGAGAAAAACCTATTACTTATTACCAGTGTCGGAGGTTGAAACATAACAAATGATCAGGAGTCCATCACTAGTGAACTTCGACCGGCTTCATTATACATCACTAATTACGGCTAATCCAATCTGTAAGATAGATAAAAATAATAACAACATTCTTAGCAACAATTAATCGAGATAGAGACAAAAGAGTAGACACAAAGCTATAAAAAGATATTTAAGAGTGCCGCAAATTTTTGGTTTACGAATATCTCGTTATAAGTACTGTTATTATGAAAGGTTATTTTAATAATGAGTTAATTTGGATCCCGTCGTCGATATGCAAACGAAAGGAAAGGGACACTATATTTTAATATTTGACGATAAACTCGCCTCAAAGGCGCGGCTCGATATATCAATAGCCTTTCCGACTCCATCATTCGTCAATCCGACCACAGAGAGAAAAAGATAGCAAGATTATTGCTCTACGTACGCGAGGGAGATACTATAAGTACGGTTGATTAAGGCTCTACTACAAAAACAAAATGGAATCTCGCCTTGTATTAACATTTTTACTTGACACATTCCAAATAAAGATATTATATTGGCATCGCTTTTTGTGTTATTTAAGATTCACATCGCGATGTGTATTTATAAATACGAATAAAGTAATACGAAGTTGTTATGAAATAATTTATATTCAATGTAATTTTTATCATGGCTGCGAAGTCCCCGAGTAAACTAGGAGCATGCTGCAAAAGTTTGTTTAGGATACAAAGTTCATTTATATTTTTGATGGCTAGTCACCTGCATCGCGAAGGAAAATATTTACGGAAAACTTACGCCTACATCTAGTATATTTTACTATTTTGATAAATATAGAGTAAACCTGATTTTTATAAATCATAGAATATAGTCGTAGAATTTATTTTAATTTGTGTTTATTCTTTTCAGTTATTTACCAAAAAAGACTAAAGAAAGAACGAAAACAACGACAGCAAATCCAAGAGCAACTGGAAATGGAACTGAAGAGACGACAGAAAATAGAAGAGGCATTGAAGCAATCCGGAGCGCCCGCCGAAATACTGAGAATAGTAACAGGTAATTGTTAACACCTAACTCTGTTATATATATAATATTTTATTCAAAGATATACTTTAATGTCTTCCGTCTGGAAAATAGACATAATTTACGTGAAATTGTAAAATACATTCAGCACATCAAAGTCGAACACGAAGCCCGTCGAGCGATCACGATCAGACTATTCAACAAGTATCAACATTACTCTGTTTCTGACATGTTAACTTGCCGACTGTCAAACTATGTGTATCAGTGAGGCGTTCTCGCGTTCCGGTAATGACCTAACTCCTCGACTATCCGATAAGTTTTCAACTTTAAGTGATGTATGTAAGAATCATTGTTTAATTGATGTTCACTGTTGATTTGCGCCGGCATCGCGCCAAGGTGCCGTAGAGTGCGTGACGTAAGAAGGGTGGTAAACGTCAGTGAAGGCTTGTGCTAATCTCAGTGTCAGGAAATCGTTTCGCAGACCATTTGAAACGGGGGTTCGGTGCTGAACTAACACGCATTCGAGTTCAATTTCTTGTGTAATCGCTGTTTGCTATTTGTCGACCTACTTCACTTTATAGCGGCTAATCTATTCAGAGAACAAAGTTTTGCTCGATTAGCGGTGCCCTATTAAGTTGTACTTTTGGTTTCCCAGTGCTGCAACGGGATTTTAAAACAGCTAATGATGCTAGTGTTGGTCGTGCACGTACACGGAAATGCACAAAACAGATCGGCCTGCGACAGCTTAGCACTAGCAACAGTTCTGCAATACCCCCAAAAGTAGAGAACATAGGAAAATTCCCATATATTTTCCGAAACATGAGCTAACTTCCACCATTTTGCAGAGAACCTGACTCCAGCGCCGCAAGAGAACCGTCCGGAGCGCGAGAACGGCACGGAGAGCAAGCCGCCCAGCGCCGAACCCCCCACCAGCTCGCCCCCCTTCCCGCGCGACCCCCCGCGCACGCCCGACAAGCCGCAGTGGAACTACCCGCCACCACCGGTTGACATCATGACCAGCGGCGCCGCCTTCTGGCAGAACTATTCAGGTAAGTGCTACTTAGAGTACGGTTACACGGTCAGTCTGACATCAGTTCAACTCATCATTCTGATTCAGATTGATGAAAGAATGATCGTATGATTGACAACTTTTTTTAACTTCCCGGCAACTATTCTGGCATCAGTCTGAGACTGATGGACTGAACTGATGCCAGACTGACCGTGTAACCCAAGTCTTAGATATCCGAGGATATTTGAAGAATATCATATGAACCGAACCTACCTTAAGATGCAACTAGTCAGTAATAAAAATATGAGTATCTGGTTATGTTACGCGATCATCACTCGTAACTTGCTTCATTACTGAAAAATTACTAGATACTGTTCCAAATACTCGTAGTAAAAAATAAGTAGGGGAAAAAGCTCTACCTTTTATGACTTCTCTATTTTATTTTATTCTACACATGTAGATGTTTACAAAGCTTTTTTAATAAGTACCTCCACCTCCACCAGTAAGTACTCTTAGTGATAGACACCCATGAACTATTAAAGAACGGAAGAATATTTTTAAAATAATCATCATTGTCTATGAGAATACATTTTTGTAGAAATATATACTATACTCCTACAAAAATGTATTTTTCCTGACATATACTATCAATATAATATTTAAAACAAACAAAAACATTCTAACTCTAGTAATATTGTATCAAAGAGAGGGTCTTACAAAAGGAAGTAAAAAATTCGACATGCGAAATTTATACTCATCATATTACATACCATTGCGGATTGGGAATGTCAGATATTTAAAAGCACAAAATGAACGGTACACACACGTCCATTTTTGATATTTCACTGGGGTGGGCTCGGCTATATCGTTTATTGAATTATAAAGTTATGGAATAAAAAATCTTATGATACACGGAAAAAGGTTCTCCCCAAAATATTAACTGACGTAAATGAAATTCAATCTGAAAAAGTTCAAGTATCAAAAGCTATAACTTCCTTATGAAAAGCTCAGAATTTCATTAAAGCACATTGGGTTAGAAAATATAATAGTTTATGTGACGTGTTTGGGTGAGCTTACAGTTTTACAATAAAAAAGTATGTGCCTTAATAATAGACATTGGACAATGTTCGCATTTTCTAAAACATGGACCACGTAGGCTCTGTAATATCTTCATAATAATGTAAGGAATAGATTCGTGCTTCTAATAGCGCTGTTGGTGTTACAACGCACGTTCTAACATTGATACGTAGCAACTATTTCCTGCATTGTCGACAAGTGCCCTATAATACGGAGCCCTCAAGTAGATTGCAATTTAAGTGTTACCCCTTTCGAGTACGAATGCACGCGAGCACGCAAATACAGAATAACACTAATGGAATATTGCATTTCTACGTTTTGCAACACAGAAGACAATGTTCTCATTTACATTTTGATTTTATGTTGCAGAAGTATAAGTAAGTAATCTATGCCTGATGCGATTAGTAAATCAATATTGATATAAGAAAGTTGAAATTTTGACATTATAATAATTATATTTTTGTTATATTATGTTGTAATTAATGAACTAATTGGTATACACAATTAATGACATTTAATAAGAAATGAAAAGAGAAACTCATAAATTTACAAGAATATGCCTTTCACAAAGTTTTATTACACTCAAAAATATTTTTTGTATCCGTAAATTAGAAAACTTTTGCTACATTCCCTTCCCTGGAAACCGGGTGATTTAAATAAAAAGTTGTTTATAAATAAAACAGAATGTAAACACGATGCTTAGATTTCATTAATTTTAACAGTTCATAAAATATTAAAATATACCTTGATGATGAGTTGCATTTAATAGTATACAGATTTCTCCCATATAGTTCCCTACTTACATAATAAAAAATAAGAATCCAATGAAATAGTCTCTTAATTACAATTTACAAGCAATGATTAAAATCATATTATCGTTATTTTTTACATCGCTTACAAGATTTTGACTAATAGAAAGTAAAAAATCTATTATTTTGTAAATATTTCATAATTCAGTTCAAATTCCACAAAAATGGTCGGTATAAACCTAAACAAAATTATAATAAAAGTTATTAATTACAGCATACCGCTGTTTTTGCGAGGATAAATGTTAAGTAATATAAAGTTGAAAAATTAATAAAGAGGAAAGTTCTTCGGTTACTTTTTAGGTGCGCTTGTAAAATGAATGGAAATAAAATTGTATCGCACAGGTGCGCCGTGCGCTGCCAACCGCTGAAGATATTAATTTTTGTTTTGAGCAAACAATATAAGCGTACATAAATATCATCTGGCTCGACCTACTTTTATACATTTTTTAAATTTTACGTTAGATTTCAGTATAAACGGCTGTTCGTTTTTTTTTTCAAATACTTTATTCACTTTATTACAATTGGTTTACAGTATACATAAATACGCCAAACTGAACTAGCAGTTTGTAGGCGTTATTATATTTCATACCGACATCTGTATACGTAGAGTAATGAAATAAACTCATTACTTCGAGTAATAACTAAAAACTCATTCACCACGTAGTAAAAAAAAGAAATAGTTTCGCGAGGACTTTAAAAAATAACACGCAATGCGATGATTATTGTCACCACACTTTTAATTGTGCTTCATTAGGGCGTAGAAGCATTACAAACACCCGGCAAAAATACAAATACTGAGACCACAGTAATGAATTGAACTGGAAAAATATTATTATCAAATAAAGTCAAGCTCCTGAGTCTACTATGATTTTCACAGTTCACGCCGACGTGGCGGGAATCGGGATACGATGAAGTGCTGGATTTTCAGATGTGTTTTCAAAATTTTACTTAACTAGCAGTAGACTTTTTTTACACTCCTAGAGAGATTTGAAAATCTTTACACTACTGTAAAAATAAGTGGCTAAAAATACTACCTTCATAAAATTACCTTTTGTAGAGGCACTAACAAAGTCAAAGAAAAGCTATGAGCTAAAATGTGTTCATTTTCGATCGAACTGTAATCGAGCGACCTATACTTTTCACGGTCATTAAAGTTTGAAACAGAGCACAGTACTAAAAAACTCGAAATCTTTTATTTTTTCCGACACATTTAATTATGTCACGAAATCAAATTATTATTGGAGATGAAAAATAAAAATTCCTTTACAATAGGAAACGCAATCAGCGTCATTGGTTCCGCTCCCGAACGTTTCTCGCGCCTCGCCCGCGCCGGCCGCCGCTCCTAGATCGCCCCACCTTGTAACTCTTTTTATTTTTCCACTTCAGCCCCAAACATATTAAAACATACTAAAGTAATATCTCTGTAACAATAAACCCCTTTGTACTCAAGCTTCTCAAATTTTTTCGCACTAATTATTTTTTGTTTTAATTTAACGCTCCCAGAAAACAGAGGTGTCGGTTGCCGCAAAATTGATTAAAATACCATCGATTACGGTGGATTCATTACGAAGTATTATATTCCCAAAAAACTTCGACTCAAAGAAAAAGCTTAGATCGATGACACTTATTAAAAGATAAAAAGCTATTCAATCTTAACCAGTTCGTTTTTTGTGGGCCCGAGTGGGAGAAACAATTTGTGTTTGCAGCTATTGAATACAGTAAGCGTAATTTCTTGCTCGATCTTCTATTTAATTACGAAATCGATTCGTCTCCGTATAGAGTCATCCGTGATCGGATCGATTGAAACGTTTTTCAGTTTCGCTCGAAGGGCAAAGTAACCTCGGGAATGTTAATTTAAATGACAAAATCGACGTTATGAAATTTAGTTTTTACGATAGAATACCTACTGTAATGGAGAATTTTTTCGTTTAAATGTTAGCGAGAGCGATAATTTAAGCCGCTTATCTCGAAGAAATGGACTCCGACATGAAAGGCTAACTTTTTATTTAACTCGAGCGCTCGAGCATAACAGTCATTTCAAAGAACAAATAGATTATTGCTCTCAAAGGGACCGGCAACTCTGTTTTAGAAGCGGCAAATGCAAAAATATTACGTATTCAAACATACCTAATGGGACATTTAGGGGTGGCAGCGAAGTGAAACGGCAAAGGCCGAAGCTTTTAAGTGTATAATATTTAATTGTGACGCCCTAGGCGGATAATCTCGCCCAAGATAATAGGTTTCTGTTTCGGGACAACCCTCGACGAGCGACACTTTCGAGTGTGAAGCCCCCAGGCTACACCTCACTGAGACAAATCGGATTAGAAAACGTTTTTAATGCCAAATGCTTAAAACAATGTTTACTCGACCCGAGAGGTCAAATCGTCAGTACAGCACAGTAATCGTAAAAGCGTGACCTGTAATTAAAAAGTAATTAAATTTTACTATCTTACATTGTAATAATCTTATCCTTTAGCTTTTAGTATCTCATTAACGTAACTCAACTCCCCAGTAATTAATTTATTAAAAAAAAAACTGCATTAATGCCTCCCTTAATATTACGTTTAAAATCTAAATTGTAAACGAATATCGTTCGCGAAATTGGATTCCCTGTAAAGAAAATGTTCCTTGAGTGTAAGCAAAAAACTTGATTCCGTTTATATCTTTTATATCTCGTAAATTGCAGGAGGCGGCAAGCGTTGCATGAAATTGAATAAGCATATTTCGTAAAACGTAGACGTTTTCGGAGACAATTGCCTTACCTCACCTACTCTTGCCTCTTTACGAACTTTGTCAATTTTCCCTTAAATCATATTAGAAATATTTTAGTACTCGAGACGTCTTTTAACTTTATTGTTTTCAAATATTTCTTTGCAATTTTAGAATCCAATAATGACGTCTTAGAATAAACTAAATTCTGAAAGAATAATTATAAAAAGAAAAGCCTTTGCGAATATAGGCTTTAACAACCTTAAATGTGAACTTTCTTTTTCGTTTTGCATTCAGTTGCAAGTGTCTACTCCAATTAAACACTTGTTACTGAATTTGGCACGAAAATTCTAAAGGCTTACTTCCATCGATATGTACTACAAGTTGTGTATTTATCCACAGAATCCCTGGCGCAGGAGTTGGAGATGGAGCGCAAGTCGCGGCAGCAGGCACTGGAGCGAGACGTGAAGAGCCCGCTGTCGGACCGCGCCGGCTACTACAAGAACTCGGTGCTGTTCAGCTCGGCCACTTAGCTAGGGGGCCCCGGGGCTGCGGACTTCCCCGACAACCACGACGACGACGCCCGGAAACCCATCATCAGCGTCAAACCCGAGTTCCGGGAGAAATGAACTCGAACCGAGTGGAAGCAGAAGGGACTCGAGTGATTTTCAGTTTCGTGTACATTTACGCAACTTTTAGATCTCGATAAGTGTCTAAAGATTTGTAAATACTGTTGTTGAAAACGAAGGATTTCGTCCCGACGCGAGATCGTTTTTTCTTCCATAGCAAAATTTGTACATAGTTCTTTATATTTTTTAGCTTTAAGCGTCGTGAACGTTTCGTCGACGATACGCATTATTTATTCGTCAGTATTTAATCTTTTTCGAGGCGTATTATTCTTATCGTTAAATGCCATATTTATGTAATAATATTATCGTTTAAGTTTGTACGTTTATACGAGGCACAGCTATAAGTTCATATCTGCTGTATCTATCTCCGCAAGATCACGATATTGGAATTGATCTAAGACTGCTCTTTCACTTTCCAAAGACGTATTTGTAATACATTGAACGTTTTTAATGGCTAGTCGAACTCGATCGGTACTCAAAAATCCGAGTAATTATTTTTTTGATAATTTCAATTCGATATCGACGAGATCTCCGGTGTCGAGCGCGAGGTTTCAATGAAGAAATGTGATCTTTAATGTCGTGTAATTTATTCAGTTTTAGTGCAATGATTAGATGTAATTATAGATCTTAACATAGAACGATGGTTATTTTAAGTTATTTCGAAAGTATTTTTTCCGCATAATTGACTGATGAAGTTCACGTACAATATAATTCGAGTTCGGTATTTTATCTATTGTAATATAATCTCAGTATATCCGTGGTTCGGTCGATGTACGTGTAGTTATACTAAGTGCGATAGATTAAAGTAAAGTATAAAATAGCGTTATTTATATCGCTTAGTTTACGAAGGACTCACGTCTATAGTTCGAGTAAGGTAGACGTCGTTCGGCGAGTGGCGCGGGCGCTCGGCTGCCGCAACCGGCAACAGTACGGTTCCGGTGGTCGAGCCCGAGGGGTGATCGCCTGACACGTTTCGTACATATTATCTGTAATGGGTAATGTATTGAATAAACTTAGTTGTTATCGTAAATGTTTAGCTGGATGACCGTGTGTGAATGTACAAAGCGCGTGAATGTGGCCATTTCATATATTTAACTCTGTTTCGAGGAATGGTGCGAGTGTTTCACAGTTCAAATTCTGATTGTAAATTATTTCTGTACACTACAAGTAATGTAGAGTAAGTTTTCCTTTGTCAATTAGATTACGAGGCTTATATTTCGATTTGGTTATTCGTGTACGATTAAAGCGACATTATTTATTTCTCTTACGATAATTATTATTATTATTTTACTTAAAATTGTGTGTGTGCCTTGTATCGTAGATCAAAATATCAAGATTAAAAAAGGAAAAATTATCATGCTGTTGTTTCAATTCACCCCCTGAACATTATTAATGACTTAGAAAAATTAGGGTTTGTAAAATATTACAAACCTGATTTTTCAGACATTTTACAGTTAGCTAATAACTAATTATGTACTGGTATTCGAGTCGAAAGGTCGATTTTTATCCGCAACCGAAGCCAAAGATTCAAATTCCAAAAAAAAAATATTTTAAATTGACGAGTTGTCAGGGAAGCCTAGGGCTATTTTTTATTACTATCAAGCTATTTTTTTGTAAGTAGCTTCGTTAGCTAACAAGATAGAAAGGATTTTATAGTTTGATTTGATGGTCCTAAAATATGGATTATTCTATTTGTAGGACAATGTGACTCTTAAATTATATAACTATTCACCTACGAATATACAAAAAATCAGCTGGTTAGGGTTTCATTTGAGCGTTCTGTAAATAATCAACAAAACTTGGTTGACTACGGTACCCTAAAACGGAACCCTAACCAGCAGATTTTTTGTATATTCGTAGGTTAATAGTAATATAATAATTTAAGAATAACATTGTCCTACAAATATAACAATCCATATTTTAAGTACCATTAAATCAATCAATTTCTGTTAGCTACCACTTTCAAGATTTTTCGTAGATAAAAATGTTGTTTGTCTTATCAAAATGAAGCTACTCACAAAAAATTAGCTTGATAGAAATCAAAATAATGTTCTAGGGCTCCCTGACTATAACTTTTTTATTAAAATAATTTCAAAACATTCATTAAGTACTTACATAAATATAATTTTGTTTGCGACGATTTCTATTACTTTTATCGATAATTCCTCCCCCTAACATTATCAAGGCTCGTTATTATACATTTGTATTGCTCTTTCAACATGAATTTATATCTTGAATACAATTTGATTTGTACGTTTGATTTCTACAAAATAAACCTTTAGTTTTTGATGATTTAACTGAACTTGTTTAATTCACCCGAAGCTCGAGTCAAAGCTTTCCAAATCAAGCTTTGGCTTGAGCTGAACAACTGATTAAGTTACATTTTTAATAAATCTTATAAACAAGCGTCAGACCAGTGCGTCAGACATAAAGTTTTAATTGAGAAACGGTTTTCAATACCACAATGTTCATTGTTCAATATAGAGACTATACTTCGTAACAATTTCCATATAAGTATAGTTCTAAAATGTATAATAATATTATAAAGTGACTACCTACTTTATAAATATTTTTATGATTTTTTTATTATACTTCATGGAATAACAAGACAATAATTACAAATTTATTATAGTCCATTGAAATGTTACATTTGCTTTGCATTTATTACAGGACGCAATTTTATTTTTGGAATATGTTGGGGGGGTCAATAGAAGCTTAACCTCAAGTTTGTGGTGTCGCCACTCTTGTCCCCCGGCCGCCATCTTGAAAAAAGGGCTGACAACACTATTGTCGTGATATCTCGGAAACTATACGTTTTACAAAAAATTTTGTAAGAACATAATTTGTTGCAAATAATTTTGCCTACAAATATGTTTATATAACTTTTTACCCTAAATTAAAAATTTAAAAAGAAAATTTTTAAAAAGGTTTATTACTTATCACTCTTTAACTTTGTTTAATACATTTTACAACAAAAATACCTTGGACCAACCTTGTAGATCATCTTTTGAGAAAAAGATACCCCGATCCCATGAAATTAATTTTCTGCAGATACAAAGGAAACTGTGGAACCGTGTGTGGCTGCAGAAAAGCAGGCCTGAAATGCTTTATAGTATAGTAGGCATGTGCAGACTAGTATAGTAGGCATACTATAATATAGTTTGCACATATTTATGTAGTGTAGTAGGCATACTGTAGACTGTGGCTGTAGAAAAGCAGGCCTGAAATGCTTTATAGTATAGTAGGCATGTGCAGACTAGTATAGTAGGCATACTATAATATAGTTTGCACATATTTATGTAGTGTAGTAGGCATACTGTAGACTGTGGCTGTAGAAAAGCAGGCTTGAAATGCTTTACTGGATAGTAGGCATACTGTAGAGCATTTTAGGCCTGCTTTTCTGCAGCCACACATACTTTCAGTTTCCTTTGCATCTGCAGAAAATTAATTTCATGAGATCGGAGGGGGTTTGGGAATCTTTTTCTCAAAAGATCATCTACAAGGTTGATCTAAGGTATATCATAAATGTATCAAATAAAGTTAAAGGGCGATAATAAACCTATTAAAGAAAATTATCACTTTTTTGCTTATAACTTTTTAAATTTTTAATTTAGGGTAAAAATTCATATGAACATATTTGTAGGCAAAATAATTTGAAATAAATTATGTTCTCAAATTTTTTTTGTAAGACTTATAGTTTCCGAGATATCACGAAAATAGTGGTGTCGCCCCTTTTTTCAAGATGGCGGCCGGGGGACAAGAGTGGCGACCCCACAAACTTGAGGTTAAGCCTCTATTGACCCCCCAACATATTTCAAAAATAAAACTGCGTCCTCTAATAAATGCAATATTCCGTCCTAAAATTGTAACTTTTCAATGGACTATATGGAATGAAACACAGGTAAGAACTAAGAACACAACTATTTTGTGACAGTAAGACTAGTTAGTCTGACTTATTCCTAAAAAAATATATTTTAAAGAAATGAGAATAAAACTGAAACAGTCACTACAATTCTATGGTGATAGCAGTGGAAAAATCTCCAATAGTGACTACTAAGACTTAAAACTGCTCTGCTCTTCTTGATAACTTTATTCCAACTCAAAAAAATGATACCACTGAATTCACCTTATAGTAGGGGAGGAGAAGAAGGGTTTTCGGGATAAGCTCGAGCGTATCAGATTAAGCTTGTATAGGCTTCCGACATATTGTGTCTAGTTGTCATGGTATAGAAATCAGATTTCTCACGTGGTGGGTTAATTTTTTTTTTTTAAATATTGAAATGTCATCGGATCTGTCAGATTAAGATGGGGATGGGGGAAGCTTCCTTAAAAAGCACTGACGATTCAAAGGTCAGGTAAGCATGTAGCCCGGACATTTTAAAATATAAAAAAACAAAGCTTCATATTTTTCGAACTAAGCTTCGCAGATATTTTATTTTACACTAAACTAAATGATTTAGTCCTTGTTGTCTTAAATATATTTATAATTTACCTAAATAAGCAATTTTGTGAATATATTTTCTTTGTCAAAACTTTAAAATGGCTGCAGTTTCTGAACCCACCACTAAAATAAAAAACGCTCTTATTATTTTTTATCAGTTTTACCTAATGTAAAAAAACTACTAGGTCTCCATGACGCTCGAGTGACTACAAAAATAGCACCTTCTCCTCCTCTACTATTATATTATAGTCCGTCATACCGTCAAAGCTAAGAACATGACAAATTTTGAATTCAAATATTAACATTATTAGCTCTTAAACTAATGTGCCAGTATTAGAATTTAATTAAAAATAAGGTTACACTAGTACTGGCCAAATGAACGGTTTAGATCATAATATAAGCTGAATACAACATTGCACAAGTAGAGTACAGTAGTTAGTATCGTATAGGGCATAGGCTATCCACCACTTAAGAGCCCGGGCTACCCTCGAAATTCTCATACATACGTAATACCAAAATCATTTTCTCATACGAAAATATTTAACATGTTTGAGTTATTTTTCAGCTTAAAATAGTAATTACCTAGGTTCCTGTACAAAAATTAACTTCAAAATATTTAAACACTAAAAAAATTTTTTTGTGTATAAATTTTTTTTACTAAATTTACTACTACATATTTAAACACTAAAAAATAGAGTAAAACACTTAAAAATATATAAATAAATAGTTAATTTACTACTAAATATTTCAACTCTAAAAAATATTTTTTTGTATTTAAATATTTTGTAGTAAATTTACTATTTATTTATATATTTTTAGTGTCTTACTCTATTTTTAGTGTTTAACTATTTAGTAGTAAATTTATTAAAAAAAATATACACAAAAAAAATTTCCTTACTTTAAATATTTTGAAGTTAATTTTTGTACAGAAACCTGGGTAATTACTATTTTAAGCTGAAAAATAACTCAAACATGTTAAATATTTTCGTATGAGAAATGATTTTGGTATTACGTATGTATGAGAAAATGATTTTGGTATTACGTATGTATGAGAATTTGAGGGTAGCCCGGCCCCTTAATTTGACACACAGAGTATGGAGATTGGAGAATCTGTCAAAAAAGTTGTGGATAGCCTATACAGCACTTTATCAGGAAGTGGTGAAACAGGCCCTAAGTGTATGTATGTCCGTTAAGTGATAATTCTCCACGCATAATATTCTAAACAGACTTTTATAAATGGTAAGAAAATACTTCAAAAATAAATCGCCCAAAAGGGCATCTAGGACAGTATTTATCGCGATAAACGATTTACAATGTATCCGTTGCACAATGTTTGTTGCGCAATCTTTTTCTCGAAAAATATCTAAACAATAGATAAAATATAATCTACAAGTCTGCATACCAAAAATCATTACAGATAAAGACAGCGGACCTTGAACTTTTTTTTAAACGGGCTTTGGTCCACCACACATTCCCACCACTGTATCTCCTGTGTCAATGGATCGACAGCGGTATCTAACCACGAAAATCCTTTGATATGATCCTCGGGGAGCCCGAGGGACATGCTAAAACTGTCTTGGGACCCGCAACGAAATTAATCAGAAGAAAATAGGAGGAGTAGGAAGATTCCAGTTTCCCTCCCCATAAAAGCGGGAGTCAGCCTAGAGACAGCACAAAGTTGCAATGACCGAAAGTCAAAGAACGAGAAGAAGAAGTTTTTGAAAATTCTCATCAATAGAGACTAAAGAATAAGGACGCACCTACTTACTATCTATGGATACTAAACCTAGGACCGGGAGCAAACCTTAGAATGTCCAACAATTCTAATTACTGCACATTATTTTAATTTTTACTAACTCAATTTTAAAAGACAGCCAAATCATTCAAATTTATTCAATTGATTTGGTGGCAGAAAAAGAAGGTGGTGGAAGAACGTTACGTTACGTATTTTTATTATGGTTTGTATTTTACATGACTATAAGGCGAAACTATGTATAATTCTGTGGCGAAACTAAATAGGAAGGTAATGTATGAAGGCCGTAACGCCTAAGCTACTGAATGCTGACAACAATTTTATTAAATGCGTTAGATGCCAAAGGCTTCGTTATCATGATCCCGCTAACACATGACTAGGTATATGATTTTCGTGATTGGGTTATGTCTCTAAAATTTCAATTGTTACAACATTGTAACTACAATAATTATTACATTACAGTACACTAACATTAACTAGTTACAACTTATTACATTTGTAGATGACGCAACTACATTTTTTCGGGATAAGACTATCATATTATTATGTCCTTTCTCGAGACTCAAAGTATCTCCGTGCCAAACAGCAAAATCGGTTCAGCGGTTTGAGCGTGAAGAGGTAACAGACAGACACACTTTCGTATTTATAATATTAGCACAGTTTATATCTATTTATTACTTCTCTATCTATTTATTAGAGTGTGGAGACTGGAGACACTTTGAGACCTGGAAATAGTCACAGAATTGCTTTTGTCCCGGGATAATCTATCGCGCAGTAAACGAATTTTTTGGCGCAACAAAATCGCAGGCAAGATCTACTGCTGAATAAATTACAAATCAACCTTGTTATTATTCTAATAAGAGACCATTTTGTCTATTTAAACAGCAATTCTGTAAATAATTATAATCTAGTACCTATCCAGTAAACCAAAAACCGTAGCCATACATTCAAAACTTTTCATCTGAAAAAATGATTAAAACTTGCGTACCGTAAAACCGAAAACCAGAACTTTCGATTTCATAAAAGGAGTTCGACCATTTTAAATCCAGTTAAATCGGAAAACTTCATATTTATTGCTAATAGATTTTCGGCCGATGAGCACGGGGTTATTTGGGATGCAATTTTATTTTGTCCATATGAATGATTTTTATATCTGCCCCGGGCGGCCGGACCGATTGGTTCGCCCCTCCATTTCGGCCTCGCGTCGCTTATTAAAGTATTTTACTTTTTATGGAATTCGATATCTGACGTTTTAGTTATATCGCGATCGGTAGATATGATGACGATAAGTTTTATGACTAAACTTTGAGGCCTGAAAAAAAGGTAAATTTTAATCACTTTCAGGTAGTATGGATTCCGATCCGAAATATCTTAAGCCAGAAGAATATAAGAGCGCTAAATACAGAACTCTTAGACTAATATAATAGATTTGATAATGAATGAATGAATGAATGAATACTTTATTGTGCACAATCACAGTTACAATAACAACATACATAAAATAAAAAGACAAAATAGCGAGAGCACACAAAGGCGGCCTTATTACTACATAGCAATTTCTTCCAGGCTAAGATCCAGGCTTTAATGATTAATGTATTCTATAAACAAATTGGCAATACTTACAAACTATGCACTTTTTTCATGTCTTCAGAATTTTCAGCGCTCAAATTTTATACGGCCAAGCTCTCAACAAAACATGATATTATTAAGTTGTTTTTTATTGAAAAATAACATCCATAGGATTAAAATATTGTTTTTTTTATAAATTAGAATATAAGTAAACCGTAGAATGTCGCTTTGATCACAGGGGCACGGAAAAAGGCATCCTTTAAACTAAGCATAATTCGAGATATAAAAATTAGTACCCTAGATATAGATAAAAATTAGTACCCTAGTAGACTGCTAGATATGTATGCCTCAACCTGTACGTAAAAAGACGACAGGTTATTAAAACTAGAATCCCACTGCTTCCTAAACCCATTTCGCTCATTTTCCAACACGTAGAGGCTAGAGTTAGCTCTAGCATCGATCTAACTACGTGGTACCTGAACAAAATTTCATAAAATAAATTAAACAGAATGGAAAGTCAAGTATATATAAATTAAAGAAGTACACGTATGTTTGCTCGTGTAATTTAGTTAATAATAGTCGACGGAGTTAATATTGCGGGCATAAATATTGTCGCTGCAGACAGCTACTTGCCGCGCTAAGTCTCCATTGAGGAATAGGGGCTTCACAGGGTGCTTCTGAAAGGTGATGCTAAAAATACTCCCATGTTCTAGGTAATCTAGGTAATGTGAAATTTACAAGAGCTTTATCTACAGCTGAAATTCAGTTCTTTAATTTTGCTTTTGAAACTCTACCTGAGCTTCATCTTCATCTAAAATTAATTTCTTAAAATTACTGTATATTTTTGTCTATTACTCTAGTAAAAAGGTTTGTCTTACTCTACTAAAAAGACACATTTAATTCTATCTGATTTTAGTGCAATGATATCATCAATTTTCCTTGCTATGAAAGTGAAATAATGACTAGATAAGAAAGTATTATGAATGAAAGTTAATGTCAGTAGTTCAAATTCTCTAATGTTCAAATAAATCTTCTAATATTTAAAGATGCTATTTAAATATTACAAGACAAGTTATTTAGTACTTTTTCAAGATTTCAGAAGAAATATAGCAGCATTTCAGCGAGCATCCTGTATAGGGGCACACGTAGGTATGAATACGCACCTGACGGGGCTCGCAATTTCAGCAGAGTGCGCGGCGGATTAGTTTTTCCTTACGATAATTAAATAACTTTGAAGTATGTGCCCGGGTGATGTATGGCCCTGTTTATTGTCTCTACAGGGTGATGAACATCGTTATTACCCGTTCACATGTTTTATTGCTGTTAATGTATGCTCACCTTAATATGGAGTATTTACAAAATTGTTTTAATAATTGCCCCTTGTAACTGCTGTGCCTTGACAATTTTTTAGTATGGGTCAATTTTATTTTGTATAATTGCCGAACAACATTATTACTGATATAAATGATAAATTAGACATTGGAATAACCATAATTTTCAGGTCGTCCCTCAATTAAAGATTGCTATTTTATTGAAGTAATCTTTATTCATTTCAATTTGCCAAAGCCAGAGACCAAAAACAACAATGAATTGATTCAGCCACACTTTGCTGCGAAAACATCTTAACGCCTCCACAAAAAGGGTTATTACTGAATTTGCATAACATTGAATTTAGATTATTTCACAATTAGAATATTAATTGATAAGAAAGAATAAAATTTTAAGAAAAGTGTAAAATTTAATATGAAAAGAGTAGTTAGTGAGTTTCTTTTTGTATTTATTATTATCAGAGAAAAATGCAAATGTGCTTATGCAAATGCGTGTAAGACACACGCATTTGTATAAGCACATAAATCATAATATATTATGTGATATTACCCGACCAAATAACGTATCGCCATCAGCTTATGACCAATTTCTCTGATAGCACATTGTGCAGAAATCACATAGGCTGCTAATAAAAATCAAGACTGATTAAAGAACTGCTGGCGTCTAGACAATATTTTACGAGTCCATTAAATAGCTTTTGCCAAAAAATACACCTAACCGATGAGAACAAACTTATTGATTGGCATGCTCCTCATCTACAGACAAAGCAGCATCTTCACACTTTAAGATTTTTGCGCAATTTGCAACGATATTGAATAGAAGTTTGTCGAAGTACGCGGAGCTAATGTAATAAGACAGCAGAATGGCCGTCACACCGCGGACTCGCATTAGTCGCGACAGCCAAACGAACTTAGACGATCTTCAGCCGACCTCGAGCTCCTAGTCTAATTGGATTTAAATACAGATCTGTTTTTGTTGCCATCTCTTACACTATAAACCAATTCCAACATGTAATTGATTTATAGTGTAAACTGTAAGAGATGGCAACAAAAACAGATATTGGCCTTGGAAAATTTGCATGACAGTTTTCATTTAGCTGTTTCATTAACTTTGTGTCTGGGTATAATATCTCAAAAGTCTTTCACTATGACCTTAAGTCCTATACGGTCAAAGCCATAGGTACAGTTATTTGAAATTGATGATTATTATCACCTATATTATGAGCTACCTTTAAAAAGTAAAAAAAATTAGAAACAAATCTGATGGATGGCACAATAATAATGGGGAAATAAGGTGGTTTGCCGAGACATACCACTTTTTGTCTCACAAAAATGTTGTTTACGTTGTTGATCGATTTCGATCATCAATTGGAACCTCAAATAAATCATGTAGCACTGAAATATCACGTACTCGGTTTAACCATATTTTACTAAAGAGGGATGCGATGAAGCTTGACGACATTAAAATGTAGGCTGTATTTAAGTTTTATTAAACACAAAATGCTATGAATGATAGTAGATACTAGAATCTAGATAGTAGTATTCATTATTCGTCAATTCAATGCTAAGGCATGTAGCAGCAACGTTTACCTTGTTATGAGGTTGATTGGTGACCACCAATTACTATTTTCGATTGGGCCCCACGTACATAAAGCACGATGAACACAAAATGGGATCTTTACATACGCGGATAACGATCTCTCATTTCGCTCCAACATTAATCACGGAGTCCGTATTGGAATAGAGTGAAATTATTCAACATAACTGTTCGATAAAATGGCGTCGATGAAGGCGGCACAGAGACACAATAATAAATTGTAATTACAATTTAAAATGAGCAGGCGTCGCCGAGGGTGTGGCTTCCAGCCCCCACGCGCGCCACCTTGCCTTACGTGTGTGCACTTTTTACATGCATGCAGGTAATTAAGGCACCGGTGTGTGAGTAAAGGATCTAAAGAAAACATCGGTACAAAGATACATCGTACTTTATCTATAAATTGCTTACCCGCGCTGCTGGCCTGCGAGTAATGCGAATAGGTCATACGCGAAATTTACGACGCATATCATCGTAACTGACCGACTCCATAGTACGCCTCAAATAAATAGTCCTTTTGTTACTCATATTTGAACATTAATATCATAAACACAGTAGGTAGTATTTATTTTAAAAGTTGCCCACGAATGTAGCGTCAGACAGTGCGACCTAGATCCAGGCAAGTGTCTCTCATATCGTGAGCATTTTGAGAACAATGTCACTACCACAGACGTAGATCAAGATAGATACCGCATGTGTATGTACTATCAGGAAAGTTGATTCCTATGCAGATGGCGGATCTAAGTCATGTGGTCGGCTTATGTCAATTCAATGTTAGCTCTGATCGGTCGGCTGGGTTTGACGTGACGCGACCAAATTAATTAGGTCTGCCATCTGCATAGGAATCAACTTCTCTGATAGTACTTCGTTTGATTTTTTGTAGTAGTATAAAAATATTGGTCCATGATCAGATCGAATAAAATGAGTTTCATAAGAAATTATAATAGTAAAACATTAATTTGCTTTACAAAATTACATACTTATAGCTACGTACCAGCTGTAGTATCTAAATAAAAAACATAACAAAACCCAAAAAATTACTCGAATGTTATAGGACCAACATAAGACATACATACACACACAATCACAAACCCAATTCTTTATCTTAATTTTTCCATATTATGAATAATTAATATATGTATTACATAAGCAAGAGGTAATAGATGTTATTATTCATTCGTATTGGTCAAAAGCGTTCGTTCCCAAAATGATTTGATTCGTATCAAATAGCCATTTAACAAAATTACACGTTACCAAACTACTTCTTTTATTTTCGTTCCCCATATTCCAATATGATTTTAATAAAACCCGAATCAACTGATTTGGATAATCTTCGAATAAAGGGTTCCGCAGGTTTTCTTTGTAAGTTTTTGCTTTGTGTAACTAAGATGGATATCTATTTCTTGAATTCTTAAGTTTATCCGGCATAAATGAATTTCATAAAAGGCATGGAAATAATATGTATTTTTAGTCCTGGCAAAGGGCATTTTAAAATATTTTATGTCAATAATATGTGCGCGATGAATAATTCGTGTGCAACGTTTATTGCTTCGAATAATAAAACGTTTGTTGTCATATAAATAAATGTTTGTACACGTACGTTCCTAGTCACTACATAGTATAAAACAAAGACGCTTTTTTCCCCTATGTCCCTTTGTTCCTTTTAATCTTTAAAACTACGCAACGGATTTTGATGCGGTTTTCTTAAATAAATAGAGTGATTTAAGAGAAACTTTTATAAGTATTATAACATTCATTAAATAGTGGAGATATAGTTATTTTTGGGGTTTCTAATGTGATGTCGTAAATAATTCTATTTTTTTTCGCTTACATTGCAAACGCAGGCTGAACCCTACTAGATTTATCAAAATAATGTAAGTACTAAGTATTGTACACTATGAAAAAGCCTACATAAAACTTTGTGATGGTATATATTATGTCTATCTCTTATGGCTGGTTTACACGTATTAAGTAGATAAGTAGTAACTAAATTCTAATTGTCATCTAATTTAGTACTTAAAAATTTTTAACTTGCTACTTGCTACTAAATTTTGTGTTTACATGCAATTAACAACTTAAAATTAACTTAAAATTTAGTTAACTACTTATCTACTTAATACGTGTAAACCAGCCCTAATGGATTTCCCACAATAACATTTTTTTGTCATTTACTTTTAACTTCAAATAATGACTAATTTTCGAAGCGATTTTAACCAATCGACAATAATGATTGTTCAATTAAATGCTTTAATTTATTATTGATTTAATATAGATCTATATCGAATATATTCCGGATTTCAAAATTGCGGGACATAGCTTTTGTGGCGGTACCGACCGATGCGGGCCACGGGTAATAATAATGAATATTAAATCAAAAATACTGAATCGATTTAATCATTTTTTCAGTGAGTGACATTTCAGTGAGTGACAGCCATTTTTTGCGGTTTATATAAAAGTTATTAAGTACAATAGAAGAGTAGTTCTAAGCTCATAGCATCACCATTGACCAATAACAAAATGGCCAAGCCACCCATTTTGATTAATGTGTAGAGTTTTTAGATTCTTCTCGTGCGGCTGATACATTATATCAAATATTTTGCCGCCATTTATGTATAAAATTAAGGTTATTAGATTTAGAGCTGAGTGTGTAAGGTTTAAAACTTGGCTCTACATGAGATCTCACTACTTTAATTAAGGGGCATACGAGCATGTGCATTGTGCACTCGCATTATTAGAAAAGTTACAAGTGCTTTGCCAGCCTTTAAGAGGGGATCGGTTATATTATATAAAATTAGGGGACAACCAAGCAAACAGGTTACCTGATGGAAAGTACTACCGTCGCCGAGTTGCCATACTTTCAGAAAGAAAAGGCTTAATTGAGGGAATAGGGAAAAGGGGTATCCCTATTCCCCTGTTCTCTTTCCCTTTTTTATGAAATTAAGGGGCAAACAAGCAGACGGGTCACCTGACGGAAAGCAACTGCCATCGCCCACGGACACTAAAATTAGAAGAGTTGCAAGTGTGTTTCCGGCCTTTTTATGAGGGAATAGGCTAAGGAAATAAGCAGAAGAAAATAGGGATAGGGAATAATGTATTGGTATAGAGTGCAGTCGGGCCTCCGCTAAACTCACTCACTAGACGAAACACAGCGCAAGCGCTGTTTCACGCCGGTTTTCTGCGAGTCTGTGGTCTCTCAAGGATAACACGTATTTTTAGGGTTCCGTAACCATAGGATAAAAACGAGAACCT
Source organism: Lysandra bellargus (assembly GCA_905333045.1). Classification (NCBI taxonomy): domain Eukaryota; kingdom Metazoa; phylum Arthropoda; class Insecta; order Lepidoptera; family Lycaenidae; genus Lysandra; species Lysandra bellargus. The sequence continues at coordinate 10,126,991 of HG995326.1, forward strand.
ATTACCTAAGGCTTCGTTGTCTTTCCGTCTGTCCGTCTGTCTGTCTGTCTCCAGTCTGTAACTCAAGAGTAATAGCTAGATATTTGAAATTTTCACAAATTATGTATATTTGTTGCCGCTATAACAACAAATACTAAAAACAAAATAAAATAAATATTTAAAGGGGGCTCCCATACAACAAACGTGATTTTTTTGGCCTATTTTGCTCTATATCAATAATGGCAACAGGTAGGTACTTGATTTTTTCTCAAAGTCCTTAATAATATGTCTACTTTAATATTTAATAATAATATTAAAATAAAATAAAAATAAGGGGGGCTCCCATACAAAAAACACAATTTTTGGCTTAATTTTGCTCTATAAGTGTACGGATATGGGTTAGGTTGGGTTTGATAATTTTTATGTTGTTTCTGTACTAATAGCATGTTACATACTAAATTTCAGCTTTCTCAGACTTCAGGAAGTACCCTAACAGTTTTGGTGAGTCAGTGCCAAAATTGTACACCTATAAAATCTAAAGTATAATAGCTTCGATATTAAAACTTTGCGCATTTCATTATTTCACTCATGTCATTATATCCTAAAAATTTCAAGTATTTGGCATTATTCAAACCGAAGTTACGAGGATTCAAAAATACGACGAAACGTTTCAATAAAAGTTAGGTAGTGCCCTTGCGCGCTTCGCTTGGCTCATCTTGGCGGGGGCACTCCCGTGCCCCCAGATACCCGTGCGAAGCCGGGGGGATCACTAGTATAAAATAAAACATTCTTCACTTTTGTTGTATATTTTAAAACAGTGCACAAACATAATATTTAGTTAGAGAATAAAATTTAAACCACAATCCTACGGACTCCTAAAAAAAGAATAGAGATCGTAATCGAAGTGGCCAGACTTGTAGAGGTCTATATAAAATGGGAATACATTTAATGATTATTATGCCCGTAAACGTTTTGCCCCAAACTCGGGGCTCGGGGGACCTAATCACTAATTTAAACACTTTTCACCTATTTTTAAATTTATTTCGACTTAAATATACACTTTTATGCTTAAAGTCTATAATTTGAATAAGGCAATGTTAGTGTGTTATTATATAACTGGTTTTATAATTTTATTTAGGAAGGGAAAATATTCAAGGTTTAATTCTTATCAGGAAACGAGTGCTACTACCACTCCTTGAAATAATAATCCCCTAAAACACCATAAAATAACCTAATAAATAAATAGGTGGTCGTTGTCTTCAAATTATATAAGTGGGTAATAATCATGTTAAGTTACTATCGTAATAAGGCAAGTATTTTGTCACAAAAACTTTAATAAGTCAGCTTCATCGATGGGAGCAAAAAATAAAGAATTCAGATGACACTCTGCATTCTGCGTGCTCGGTATAAAAAAGTTATGTGGATCAAACGAAAAAAGCACACAACAACATTTAATCTAAAACCGAAAGATTGATGAAAATTGATGTACGCCCATCAAATTGTGTATGTAGTGGGGCAAACATTAAAATTTAAATTTCGATACCCAAAACTGCGCTCACTCGCTCACTTGGTTCACTTCATCAAAAGACCGTTACAGAACTAAACATAATAATGCTGTTTTCATTGGCTGTGGTGTTAGGTTCAAAGTTTTAGCGAATATTGTATTAAATTTTAGGTCTAATTTTGTTAACAAAATGAGGAAATCAACAGAAATCACACACACTTCATATGAGATGTTAGAGACGGTATCTCAGACGGAATCTCGCACTCGTGTTCCAAAATCTATATTTCCTGTTAATAATATTGAAATCTGAATAGAAATCACGTACTATTATATAGTTTTCTCTACAGTGCATAGATTCATATGCCGATTGGGAAATCAGTGCCTCAAATTATTTTCTGAATTTAAAATAATAATTGTAGAGCAACTCTACTCTACATTATTGCGCTCTGTAAATCCTTACCATCGACGAGCACTATATCAGTTTCAGAACTTCTCGACAGTTCTTCGTCATATTTTTAATGATCTAATGACACAGATTTTAAAAAGCTACCCCGGTGTATTCTGTGACTTGCGTCAGCGGGCACACAGCGGCATCGAGAGCACTCTTCGAGCCGCACACAATGCCGGCTTGTTTGTCCCTTCTGTTTGAGCCGTCAGCACACCCGCTGAAATACTCCAATTATTACTCAAATTTCATTTTACATTGAAACGCTACCTAATATCGTCCAACATTTACAGCCGATAAATTCTAAAACTACGATAACAATATTACGATAATAAATACAGCGCCAATTAAAAGTACACGAGCGATTATATTTATTTGAGTTTATTAGCGATTACTATCTTTAAAAAGGCCCCCATAAAAATAATTATATACTCACCGAACCTTTGTATTAGCTACCAGCTGAACATAATACATGAGTTTGCTAAATCATTTCTGTAAGGCGCATGCAAGTTAAATGAAATACTGTCTTGTATTTCATTTCATTTAACTAGCACGCACTAACGTAAACAATTTTTTTCTAAGAATCACAGGCCACAAGTAAAAATTTGAATTTAAAGTATGGAGTTCAAGCGGTTTTTTTTTTTCTAAATAACACTCAAGTAAGTAATGAATTTATTATTATAGCTTTGAGGTCCTTTGGGAAACTATGCAACAGTAAATAAAGTGTATTAAAAATTAGCAGCCATTCAATTAAAAATTTAATCAACAGCGCAAAATAAACCTCGATTAAAGTACAGTTAACACGCAAGGACCAATTACAACATTAACTTTATCTGTTTCTTTTTCATGAAAATGAATATAATTTTCTAACGAAAATTGTATTCAATACGAGTATATAATTATTACTGTAATAGTAATATATTATATTCCTTGTAAGCAAAATCTGCAACCTTTAATAAAACGGTAAAATTGTAATTTATTATTGCAGTTTTCAATTGCAAAACTATCAAAAACTTAATGTAGAGTCTAGCGGCTGGGCTCAGTAGTTACAGCCCTACAAACTAAAAATTATAATGTTGCCTTTAAATAAAACTATTAGTAGTACCTTAAGGTACTATTCGCTATTAAAATTATTGGAAAACAAATTGGCTCTTTTAAAAATAGCAAATTTAATTTTTTATCGCGCAATTACTGAAGTCAGTATGGGCGTCATAAATATAAAGAACTATTTGCTTACATCAAAACATACCATAAATAAGGGTAAACACACACATTCGAATTCATTAGGGCCTGCTACCTTGTAGGTAGGCGGATCTGGTGCATGCGTGCCTTCTTACATTACACCGCCCATACCGGCTAGCTGCCAACTTCCACATAGGTAATGTAGTTGCAATGGCACCTTATGTACGTATACATAATGTTCATGTGTTAGCTTTAATATAGGAATATCCGAAATTTAAATCCTCAAATACACAACCTCGTCATCTATACTCTATACTAATACTAATATATTAATATATACTATACTATACTAATATACTAATTATACTAATACTAATATACTAATATTATTATAAATGCGAAAGTATCTCTGTCTGTCTGTCCATATTTCATCTCTTCTTCTTTCTGTCCACAATCCATATTTTAGGACCATCCATTAAATCCTTTCTATCTGTGTTAGCTACCACTTTCGAGAATTTTCGCAGCGGAAATTATTGTTCGCCTTATCAAAATGAAGCTACCCACGAAAAATTTGCTTGATAGTAATAAAAAAAATGTTCTAGGGAACCTGTACTACTTTTGATGAGAATGTGAAAAAATTATGCACCCTGTATATGGAACAAATAAGCACGTAAAAATGGAACAGTCATTTTGGTCTATCTCTAAAGAGGTAATGTCATAACTCCACTTTCGTAATTATATTTGTGCATGTTTGTTACAACCCCAAATAAAAATCAAAAAATAAGGTTTATTTAATCACTAGCCATAGATGATAATTATAAAAATATATTTAAGAGTCACCGATATATTATGAAATACTTTCAAATAATAAAATTATGGCTTCTTTTTGAAAATACAGATAAAAACGTGTCTCCTGTAAAAGTTACCAACGGTAGATATTACAAATAAGCACGGAGGCGACGAAAAGGGAAATTATTATGTTTAGATTTTTAGTCTTTCCAAAGCCGTATCCTACCACCTATCCTATATAATCAAAATATTAACCTACTATCAACGCCGTTGAATAGATATACTTCTATCAAAAAATTAATATTATTATACCCTGTAATGCTATTAAAACAGCAATAAAAGTAGAGACTAGATCATAATCTATATTAAAATACCTGAGGATTCGACGCCTTCGCCATTAGTGAGTAGGGACGCGAAGACATGGGATGCACGGCAATAACTCGATTACTGGAGGAGGCTGGGGGAGGATTATAAGAACTTCGTTAGTCTCACGGAGGTGTCTAACTCAGGTCTGAGACGAGAGAGATTATCGCTTTTGCCTTCAGCGCCGTATTTTGTCATCGATAATGTTTATACTTGTATGCTAACCGCGTTTGAGATGAACATGTATTACAGGTCCTCTATAATATTATAAAATCTATAATATGTAATAAGATTATGCGTGTCTTTGTCTTTTTGTATTTTCAGTCTCATTTATTATCAAGGTGTAACTTTCAGCGAGGGCCAAGGTAGTTCGACTTTAGAAAAAATTATATTATTGGAAAACAACATTTTTTATATCTGTTTTCACTTAATTAACAGGGTACTGCTTGGTAGAGATTTGTACAGTTATGGCCAAATAAAATAAAGCTATTTTATAATCGCAATAAAATAAATCAATCATCACATAAAACAGCAAACGATACCTGTACACGTGAAATTAATACACACGCTGCTGAAGAATCCAAGTAAAAAGCCATTTGAGCTACTTCCAATATGTTAAAGCAAACGAATCCGATGATCAATAAACCTTGAGAGAACTCTCTGACTTTCCATTAATGAGATTCTGTGAAATTCAGCTCTCATAGAAATTACAGTGGAGCAAATTACGCAAACTTTTGTGAGTCCGGGCGAGGCCCTGCAAACACAACTTGCACTCTAATCACTAGTTGCGCAATCCACGAGAGAAGTGCCCAATTATTAATAGTTTAAAATTATTGTATAATCGAGAAGTGACGTTCGTTCAGAGGTTCAAACTGATTTCCACCGTATCCAAGCCAGAGTCGCCACTGCGATTTCTGAAATGGACAGACGGCAGGACCTAAATTGTAAATAATATTATGATTGCAGACGTAACCTAGTAAAAACATTAAAAATTACACATAATTTTTGGTAGTTAGGTTGTGGAAATAATATGAGGCTGATAAATAAATTTTTTTTTTTTATGCAATAAGGGGGCAAACGAGCAAACGGGTCACCTGATGGAAAGCAATTTCCGTCGCCCATGGACACTCGCAGCATCAGAAGAGCTGCAGTTGCGTTGCCGGCCTTTTAAGGGGTAATAGGGGAGGGTAGGGAAGGAAATAGGGAAGGGTAGGGAAGGGAAAATGGTAGGGGATTGGGCCTCCGGTAAACTCACTCACTCGACGAAACACAGCGCAAGCGCTGTTTCACGCCGGTTTTCTGTGAGGACGTGGTATTTCTCCGGTCGAGCCGGCCCATTCGTGCCGAAGCATGGCTCTCCCACGTCAAAAATCTCACCTATCTGCAACAAAACCAATCAGCTAGTAATCAATACTTTTATATGTTTAAATTTCGAAGCCGGCTACGAATATAAGCTAGCAATTTCATAGTACAAACCGGACGTCGTAGTTTTGCATACAAAATCCGCTCCGTGGACATGAAACCAATCTAACTTTGCAGCAATAAATGCACTGTACTTTACGCGTTCTCATCAGCTTATCTGCTACGTAAAGGTATCGTAAAAATATGAGCTAAATGTTTGATAATCTCATTTTATCCCTATTTGATGAAATATTAGGTGCCTTAGCATTTTTTGTGTGTTTTTATTAAAGAGGCTTATTAGTGTATTTTTTTAACTATGTCGACTACGTAGGCATGACATACTAAACGATTAATTTTGTTCACACATTCGATAAGTAAAAAGTGTTGTTGAAATCGTTTATTAGTTTTGACATATACTTATCTATGCTACCTTGGGTCGTTGCCATAGCACCGAGTTGTTTACGACACTTCAATAAATCTTCTTACAATAAAAGTACTACGTTACAAAATGCATTTCAACTACACAACAAGTTTCTTTACCAGATTTTTCTAAAAAGTCTGTTTACTCAAATACTCTATTTCTAGTCCCACGTCGTAGCGGGATAGTTGTGAAACGTTATCACAGTCTTTTATTAGCAATATAATTTGATTCTCATGCGTCGGAGGGTTCCTAATGAAATTGCAGTGAAAATTTCGATCCTTCCTGGGTGATAGCTATCTTTAATAACGTATGAGTGGCTGAAACATTAAAATGAGAGCGGCCGCACCTCAAAGGGTTAACTTAGTAACGAGTCGATCGATCCCATATAAATGTATAGTCATGTATCAGTGGATTTATAATTTCATTTACCTACCTCACTACCTTCACTCTAAGTTTATTAGCCTCTTTTTAACCATACTATTAAGTGTACAAAACACAGGTTAGGTAAAGTCAATATTTTTAAACTTTCGGAAATAAACTTTACCTATATAAATGTATTCATGGCTTTACTAATTTAATGACTTTAATCATCGACCTTAAAAGATAGATAACAATTTAAATTGTAAAGCAATTGAAGTAAGACAATTAAAGGAATAGCTCAGCCAAATATTTAAAACTTTTTAAGGCGCAAAATATTAAGAATACTTAAAGTAGTTTAGCTTCTTCAATCATCGGTCCATTAACCGATTTTATACATTTCTAACTACATACTACCTTCTTTGATACTGTAACACAACAAAACCTGGGGGGTGTGCCAAAATGTTTTCGTTTTCGCTTCTTTATAGAATCGCCGATGAAAATGTATGGAATTGACATAAGCGTTAAGCGTTCATTAATATGACGTTGACGTTCGTCTCGTCTTATGTCAATTCCGTACATTTTGATCGGCGATTCTATAATGAAGCGAAAACGAAAAAGTTTCGGCTAAATGGCCTGGAAGTGTAATATAACTTAAAACTAATGACTGCAAGTTAAATCTAAATACAATAACCGACCCCGAAGTTGCGTACCGGAACTATCCCGCGTCCCAAACCGAACTTAGGATTTATTACTACCGTCAAATCTCGCTCTTAGTTAATAATTCTAGAAACATCAACAGGATGTGGCACCACTTCCGGTGAGATACCGGAAGCTTAAACTACGCAGGGTCTTCACTTGTAAATAGTAATGTTAAGGAAATTGCTATATTTTGATGTGTCTAATAACTGGGTAGAAGTAGATATTAACAATACACTAAGATATCTGATATTGCAGCACATAGTATATATGTACAATGTACATGTCCCTTAAATAGTGGTGACTATACATAAGTGACTACATAAGGAAATTCAAATTAATATTTAAGCGATATTCTATTCAGTCAATCAATAGAAGAAGAAAAATTATTATTATTATATCTTACTAGCGACCCGCCCCGGCGTCGCACGGGTATAAAATTTATACTTAGCTATAACCGAAAAAAAGACGGGTTGCACTCCGGGAGTGCCGGCAGAAGTGAAAACTTGATTATTAACGTTGTGCATTATTTTTGAACCCATTTTTTATGAAAATCGATTTAAAAAATAATAATAATAAAAACTATCGTTTTAATATAATAAATCGAAACCCTTACAATCGATTAAAAAATATCGACAATCGAAAAAAAAAGCTGCTGTAAGACAGTCTATCAGACACTTCTCGCGACAGTTGACTTGCAGGTGGAAACACGGCCTTAATCAGCGCGTCTGCTAAAGAACTCATTTCCCCGACTGTACATTTCTGCTTAGCACAATTTTCCCCGACTGTACATTTCTGCTAAAAACTCATTTCCCCGACTATACATTTCTGCTTAGCACAATTTTCCCCAACTGTACATTTCTGCTAAGCAACTCATTTCCCCGACTGTACATTTCTGCTTAGCACAATTTTCCCCGACTGTACATTTCTGCTAAACAACCCATTTCCCCGACTGTACATTTCGTTCCAGTTCGAGTTCGACACAGAACACTACTCTCCAACCGTCTCGCGTTTTTCTGACGCGAGTTTCACAATTTTTACCCATCCCACAAAAGTGCTCAACGCCGCTAAAGAAGTTTTCACTTCAAAAATGATTAAAATCGATAGCCTATGATCCTTCACGTGGTCTACTTCTTATCTGTGCCAAATAACATAAAAATTGCTCCAGTAGTTCGCGAGATAAGCCCTTTCAAATAATTTCCCCCGTTTTTCCCACATTCTCCTATTAGTCTTAGCGTGATAAAATATAGCCTATAGCCTTCCTCAATAAATGGGCTATCTAACACTGAAAGAATTTTTCAAATCGGACCAGTAGTTCCTGAGATTAGCGCGTTCAAGTTGGCCCTTTCAAATAATTTTCCCCGTTTTTTCCACATTTTCCTCTATTTCTTCGCTCCTATTAGTCTTAACTTGATAAAATATAGCCTATAACCATCCTCGACAAATAGGCTATCTAACACTGAAAGAATCATCAAAATCCGTTCCGTAGTTTTAAAGATTAAAGGGAACAAAGGGACATGAGGGAAAAAAAGTGACTTTGTTTTATAATAAGTATAGACGTTCCTTTTCTCCTAATACAGTGTTCCGCAGAGACACTGTACCATTTTGTGATAAAGAGTAACCCAGATATCCTTTCAGAGTGTTACCACTACCATAATAATAATTTATTATTATCTATCTAATTCAAACAACTTTGATAAATAAAAAAAATTCAATCTCATAAGCCTCCGAAATAATATTATGTTACTATGTAATTATCTTACTATTACATACGATACGTGTGTGTGTTATGCGCCAATTTTAACGTAATCTTAACATAGTGTTAAATATATGGTTTCGGAAGACGAAGTATACGGTCCAGTCAATCTCCCTCCACCCGAGCAGCAAATGAGCAGTTAACTCGGCCCGATTATTTTAAAACCTTCCAAGTCTCGGCCTCACGAGGAGGGAAAAGGGCAGCATCTAATTTTAGTTGTCTATAACATGGTTATATGTTAAAATATTAGGCAAAGGAAGTTATATTATACAGAATATGCCTAAAAACTGTGTTTTGTTATTATCATAATATGGATAAACTTATAGTAAAGATAAAAATACATGTTGTGTATTTAAAAATGCAAATGTATTGTTGGTTAAAGGCCTAACGGTAGTTTTTAGGGTTCCGTAGTCAACAAGGAACCCTTATAGTTTCGGTCTGTCCGCCCGTCTGTCTGTCTGTCTGTCCGCGGTTTTTCTCAGAGACTATAGGACCTACAAAGCTATAATTTGGCATGAATGCACATATTCATGATGCCGACAAAATGGTACATGAAATCTTAAAAATATTTTTTTTTTGTTACCTTCCCTACACATCAAGCGGGGGTGTTTTTTTTTTTTCACGTCCACCCCATCATGTAGGGTGTCGTTGGATAGGTTTTTTAAAAATATTGTGAGTATTCATAGATCATTTTCCGATTTAGGGATCCGTTTGTGAAATATTAAGTTTTAAAGTAGAAAAAATCGTTAGAGTCCAGTGTCCCCCCTTCTACCAACTAAACAGTAGCTTCTGGAAATGTGGAAAAATTCAAGGGCGTAGGAAATATGGTGAATTTAAAAGGAAAACTATCATGGCTAAGAAGACTTCATAAGTTATTGAGTAATAGTCGATCAACTAAAAAAATGTTTTCGGCGAAGTATAAAGGAACTTTTCGTTCAAATTCCTTTGAAAGCAACCGAGACGATGTTGTTAGTACTGTAAAACACGTTATAAATGTACATTCATTGACCATACACAAATTTTAAAAAACTAGCGGTACTACGGAACCCTATATTGTACGTGGCTCGATATGCACTTGGCCGGTTTTTATTAATTTTTATACCTACTTAGGAAAATATTTAGAAGTATGCGTTCTTGTTTTCTTATTTTAATTACATATATTTTGCGGTTTAGCTATTATTACTGTAAAATGTCAATAACTTCAATATCCCAGCGATAGCATCTTACAAGCTCCATAAGGAAAAACACAATTAATTATGTTAAAACTCAATTATAAAGTTTTTACATCTTTCTTAAAAATATGAAAAGAAGGTTAGCGCAGAGTAGGCTCTTTTAAATACAGAATAGCCTGTAGCAACCAATAATATTATGAGTTCTTTTATTAAATGTGTACAATATCTATTTGATCATGATATCGGTTTTTAGAACCATTACAGAAAAAGAGTTTTGCTTAAATAAAAAAGACTAACTCCTGCACTTCGAAACATATTTAATTAGTCACTGTTACTTTAATTTAATGAAGATTTTGACATCAACTTCCTGTTTTTAACAAAACACTTGATTAAATTAAAGTTAATTTATAATTAAGTCCCTGTATGCGGCAGTAAATGCAAAAGAGAAACCTAAAAATATTAAACTCGGTAAAATTTTAACCTAGTTCTCATTCAATTATACGAAGATACTTTTTTAACTATACTTACAAATAACTCCGACGTAAATAAGAAAAGCCTCATAGGGAATCGTGTGGGCGAAATAGTGTCGTGACAAAAAACCATACCTCAACCCCCAGCGGTAAATCATCGGGAATGAGAACCAATTACGTATAGAACACAATACACTACGTATTATTTGAGCTGCTTTTCATAAGCTTTGCGAATACAACTTGTTAAAACACTGTTTCATGATTATAATATATTGCCACTGAAAATAGTAGAGGTTTAGAGTTATTATATTTGGAATAATTTGTCATTATAATAAAGGATCTTTCAAGGATTAAATACACCATATTTAAAGTTAACATTACGGGTGATATGGAAGTCTATCTATATCCTCTTCGCGTTTAAATAGCTAGTATGAACTTGCTTTGAGTAGTTGCAGAGGACATAGGTAAGTAAGTTCTTTAAGGCTAATAAAAATAGCTAAACCGATACTAAATAATTTTAGTATGGACTTGCTTTGAGTAGTTGCAGAGGACATATTAGGTATGTAAGTTTTTGTCCCGGAAATGTATTTGGTATCATCCTGAAAGAATTTTGCAATAATGAACATTTAAGATTACGTAAAACAAAAATAATAAGTACGATGCAAATAAGTTGTGACTTGCTAAGTCATCTCGTGTAACTTTTATGAGTGTTGGAATACATTAAAAGTTTCAACATAAATGTAAGTAATGCGTTTTACTTCATATTTGGCGTTACATTTATCCGGAGTAAAAAAATGTGTGTTTAGGTGTTCCAGAAGAGAAACAACTGACATTATCATTTAAATGATAATGTCAGTTGTTTCTCTTGCCCATTAAACTAAAAAAACATCTTACTCTATATGATGAAGAGCTGTATCTTTGGCTTCCGATAGGGTTTTGAACTACTATCATAATATTCATTCAGCCTCTGGATGTCATGAGGCTTTCGTTAGGGATTTAAATTCGGAAAAGTAAAGTGTTCCTTTGGCACACTCTATTTACGCAGAAAAAGCCGGCAAAATAAAGTTATTAAAACATATTGTACAAACTGAAATTACCATTGCAGGTTCAATTCATCATAGTTTACGACCAAAATATAAAAGTCCATGTAAATATCACGCGGTCCAAGCAACCAATATGGCCGCCACGGATCAAACGGATTTGCATGTTTGCCATGCTAATTGATTTAATACTGTGCAGCTTTATGTTAAATACGAATAAAATATTAAATGTTCTGTGATCGTCCCAAATTGTTTCACATTATTTAAACTTTATTATGTTAAATATTAATATGGTTCTACATAATTGTACCGCCACAATCCTCAAACAGACGTAAAAGTCAGTATTATTGAATGATACTTTAAGCGAGATAGACAAACATTAATTATATGTTTATATATGTATCTGTTTCTCAAGAATAGCGTAAATATTTCTGTGAGATTTAGCAGGTTTTGGGTTTAACAAATACGTTTTAACTTTTGTCCCAGCAGGGCAATCGCGCTAAATTTTATCAACTGAACCGCAAATGAAACTCGGACGTTGATCGACTTTTGGAACGATTAGGTATCGCGCTAACGTTTTGACAGCCAGTTGAGACCTTACTGAACCTCAGCCGAAACGCAAACGCTGTCAAAACAAAAAGTTGATACAATGCTACTTCTACTCGCACGTTTCTGAAACGTTCCTTAATTTCGTGTGTTAAATTGATGAAAATCGATGGAAAAATACAACATAAGCTATAATCAAATTATAATATAAGCTTATGTTTTACTTCAAAGCTATAAAACAACACTACGGACTATTTTAGTTTGTTATAAAGTGAATTGAATTTTGACATTACTACTTCTTTACGTAAATGTTTTCTACTTTTGTCACAAGTCACAACTCACAAGTCACTATTCAACACATATATGGCGTTTGTAAAATACATATCATAGTAAAACAATACTATGAATTCAACTACGTAAATTAAAACTCCAAGTAATAATTACACACTCATAAGTTCTACCAACACAACTTCACCTGTGTCATATTCATCCATATGTAAATAAACAATTTGTCAATTGACCAATTAACACATCGGAAAAAATTTGTTCATATTTAAGCCAATCAAAACTAAATACGAAGGGCGCTGATTGGTCCGCTGCAATGTCTGTCTAAAGGTCAAACGTTGCGCTTCGTTCGAGTTCCATCTAAGGTTGAGTTACAGTTGAAACTATAGCACGATACTGAAATTTATTCAGACGCAGCGGAACCAAACCGTAACTGAACCACAACCAAAGCAGATGTGAACCTGAACTGAAACGTTTAAAAATAACGCGATTGCCCTGAAAACCGCACTTTTCAGAGTCTCTCTTTCAAAACGAAAACGTCAAAACTTTTTATAACAGAAAAATCTATTTATATAAATTAAAGCTTGCCTTAGCGATTCTCAAAATCAGCAATTGTAAAGTAGGCCTTAAAAATAGAATCGATAGAGAGGCCTAACGTAAGTCGGACTCGCGCACGAAGGGTTCCTGTGCAGAACGAAAGTAGACAAAAAAATGCGTTTTTTGTATGGGAGCCCCCCTTAAATATTTTTTTTATTTAAATTTTATTATTAATTAATAAAGTAAAATTATATAATTAAGGATTTTGTGAACATTTCAAGTGTCTAGCTGTTACCATATTGATTACGAGCAAAAAATAGCAAAAAAATCGCGTTTGTTGTATGGGAATTAAATATTTAATTTATTTTGTTTTTATTATTTGTTGTTATAGCAACAGACATACACAATCTATGAAAATTTCAGAAGTCTAGCTATAGCGATCCTTGAGATACAGCCTGGAGTCATACAGACAGACAGACAGACGGACAGACATTGAAGTCTTAGTAATAGGGTCCCGTTTATACCCTTTGGGTACGGAACCCTAAAAATGATAATTTCCAAACCGCAGACAGCATGAGCGGGCTACGTCTTTGAATATGAAAGTGACTTTCAAAATCATTGTCGCCTACGAGCGGAATCCCCCGCCAACTGAAAATGTCATTAATGCCTGAGTGAAATTTGGGCTCTAATCTCGTCACAGCAAAGCTTATTACATTTATACAACGGAGTAATCTTGGAATAAAGTTTTCAATGGGAAGCGCCGAGTCATCGCCGCTCGAACCCTTCCCTGAAAGAACTCGGTCTAGGATGACGAGTTCTGATAAATACCGTTGCCAAATAATTTATCTTAAAGTGGAATTCGTAGCTAATGTATTGAAGTGCCGAACGGGCGAAATAATCTTTGATTGATTGGACGTTTTCGTTCTTAATCCTGTGCCAATTACCTACCTCCCTACCAAAAGCAATCTTATTTACTAAGTAGTAATGTAAGTAGTATGTTGTAAATAATATGATATATTTTTGATATCAATATTTAAATACATAATATATAATCTATAAATAAACCAAACAAATATTGTGAACTGCGTGATAAGTCAAACTGCGTACAAATTACATAAATAAATAAATAAATAAATAATAATATATTATTTTTTAACGTTTTTCATCAAATTATTCTATAAAATCCTATTGCTATTAATATAGACATATTTCGGTTTGAATAGTAAGTGATTTTCCACTTACGAGGAGCCGCGCGCCGCAAACCGCGAGTCATCCCCGCGCAATAACCGATTGTGACCGTATTACGTCCGCGCACAAAGCCCAGACCTGAAGTTACACAGATCAACAATGTTCTGGAATGTGCTACGGCCTAGGTGACGAAAGTATTATTTTAACAAAACCACATTTTAGGATAACATAATAGGGTACGCCAGTGTTCTTCTTCAAATTAAATATCATATAAATTTTAAAAGCTTCCATACGTTTGACATTATTGGTTTTCGATGTAGCTGTCTACTCCTACACTGAGTTTTACTAGGTTTTACTGTTTTGTTTACATTTTTGTAAAATTTTTAGGTGTACATTTATGTCACTGTTAAATATATTATATGCATAGTGTTACTATAGTGATATAAGAAAAAACTATATCTAAGTTTTTACTGTAAGGAACGGTGCTATATGCACATTGCACATGTGAAATGGCACAACCTCTCTAAAAGACTGTAGAGTTTCTGAAACTCAGAGTATGTAAAAATTAAATAATTCATATTAATTCCCTTCCTCCATCACATCAATTAATATTATTAGCTTTTAAAATCCTCTAATCTATATCAATCTTACCAATACTCAGAATCAAAAAAAAATCCACAAAATTAAAACATTATTATTTTATTACTTGACTCGCAAAAATCTTTTAAAAAGTGGCATTTTTTTATAAATTAGCATAGAGATCAACTACGATAACATGGCGCGCCCCTCCAAAATTCATATAACGTTTGAAGTGCGTTGTCTTGCGCGGTAGGCTAGTTATGATTAGTTGAATCTTGGTAATAAGTGACATTAACAGAAGTATTACGTGATTGGTTGAATACTTACTACATACAAACTATTTCATAAGGATGTGACTACACACATTGAAACAGTCATTTGGAGGGGCGCGCCATGTTATCGTAGTTGATCTCTACTTGTCCCATCCAGTACACCATAATCAATGTTAGGATTTTTTATTACTTTGACTGTGATGCGACAAAGTCGTTTTTGCGCAAACATATCAGCGACAATGGAAAACGCGGCTTTTGTATTTTTTAGTTTGATTGATGATTTTAATTTCCTTTTTGGTTCATTGATTACGAGATAAAGGTAGAATAAATGGAATGTTGTTTATAAAAATTGCTTATTCGGCACAAAATCTTCATAAAAAAATTCAAAATCATTTTTCAAGTTATATCAAAATAATTAATTTAACATAAGTACGGACTCTATATTTTGTGTAGTGTTTGTAATATGACGTTATAACTTTGAAATAAGTCTAGAGATCAACACTTTTGTGCTTTGTATAAACATATATTACAAGATTAGGCTATTGGATTTTTGAAGCGATGGGAAATAGTTTAAGTAAGAATAGTTTCTATCAGAGAAGTTGATTCACAGGCAAAAGATGGACCATATGTAGGTTTGCGATCTGCCTATGAATCAATTTCTTAGATAGTACATTTAAGGCTTCTTACAGACGAGCGGCACTTGATGACGAAAATCGCTGGATTTTTTTTCATTGATTTTTGACACTTGTTGACGATAAGTAACGCCGACTGCGGTCGACTGCCGTCGACGCGTGCCGTCGACAAGTGCCGTTCGTCTGTAAGCGCTCTAATTTCCAATACTAAAATATTAGATAACCAGAAAGTAGATATTCAAAAAGTAAAATATAGATAGGATAGGAAAGCCGCAAAGCCAGAGCTATTCCGCGGCGCGAGTGACGCCGGCGGTAGTATGGCGGCACCGGCCATCTATCACGCCCTAAGCTCCGCCAATATTATGATCAATGCCTCCCATACGACGATCATCACTTGAACAAAGTTTTAGTTTGACTGCTAATCTGATTCGCCAGATGATAATTACAATAATAATATTATAAAACGACTAAAAGAATAACTTTCAGAGCAACAACAAAATATAATCACAGAATATATGAATAACTCCATTTCACCACAACATAATTGCCAAACAGCTAATTGCCAAATCAAATACGATTTAAGCGTAAGAATGTGACAAATAAACAGACAAACACATTTTCGCATTCACAATATTAGCATGGATAAATTAAAATACATCACAGATCAGACTATATCCAATCTCAGTACATTGACAAAGACGATCATCAAGTATCGGACTCAAAGTGCGCCTGACAAAAGATTGGAACCGGAAAGATAGGTGAGTGGTACTCGAGCGGCCCTAGTGGAGGAATGAATGGACTGAGTGCCATCTCAGGATCTGCGTGATCAATTGATATCGGCACGGACAAACCCTCGCTACTTCGTTTGGCTTAAAGGCTCGCTTACAAGTGCGCGAATATTACACGCCTGGGTGATTTTAATAGCAATTCTGCAGGAATAACGCCTATTAAAAGTTGGGCAGCAATATCTATAGTATTGTACTATACAACTGCAAACAACAATACAATTTGTAATTTTATTATTTGCCTTTATGGAGTGACAAAGCTATAAATAATTTAAAAATGCGAGGAAAACTGTGGTAAAATTTAGCAAAAGTTCACCCCCTAATTAAAAAAAAATAAAAAAAAATATAAGTCATAACTGTAATAAGAACAAATTGATCGAAGAAAGATAAGAAAAAAGGAGATTATTATGCAAATCCCGCCAATAAATGAAATTTAAAATCGAAAACATTAAAAACTCATAAAAGTTAATCGTACTCAATTATTCAGTGTCCCCTCGAAGCCACTTGAAAAAATCCAATCAGCATAACTCGTCACTTTAATATCGATCCCCAATTTGCGAACACTTACCGAATGGTTTTATGCATAGACATAATGCGGAAAGCGAATGCCAGCTCTCGCCGCCTTTAAGTGACTTTCAGCCGTATTACTTGCGGGTTAACATTATATTTTATTTCACTGTCGTGTCGAAATCCACGAAGACGAGTGGTTCGCTCCGAGTTTAAAATATTCATAGCTTGTACTGTATCGTATTTAAATATTTACATAAGTGTCACGCGGCGTCGGTGACGTCTGCCGATAAACGTATTGAGTGGAAACCCTGACTCGGGCTCTCCGCTCTCGTCACCCCTGTCCCCTCCGAAGCGATTGCGAAAAATGAATTTATGAACACCCATTTGTGGCAATCTAATTATTTATACTCGAAAACATGTGTCTTTAGAATCGAAGCTGAATTACCATAATATTTAAATCGAATGTTGGTTTTGCATAATCGCTACCATTTTGATGTCAAAGCAAAACATTGGTTTTTATGACAAAACATAAATGTAATAAACAGTGTTTTACATTTTCGACTTTACCGTAATATTCCGAAAATACCTGTGCCTGGAACAGGCGTGATTGCATCAAGTCTTGGCTCAGGCGCTATTAAAAAGACAGAAGCTTAAAAGCTACTGCATTATAATAAGCTTTTTTAATATTTTCTACAGAGGCAAAACAAAAGAAACATATGAACAAAAGAAATGACTATAACCAAATATATAATCATCAATCATAATAAAGAGGCACAGAACTTACAGTTTTGTGCCTATATTCGCACTTTGCCTAATACCAAAACAAAAATTTCAAATTTAAACTTCATATTTGATAAGAAAACAGCTTGTTATGTACGCAGGCGTTAATACGAGTTACGCGGGGGAGCGAAATACAAGCATCATGTATTTGAGTCATAAAAAATAATGGATCTGAGAATCGTCGAGATATGCACGGAAATACGGAGGTGAGTGCTTGAGAAATCGTAATGGCATCGACGAAACGGGGATTAGGAAACGATCCAGTGGAGTCGATCGGGGGTATGCAAACGATATAGAGTTATGGGGGCGAACTGTGTGCTCACTGTTCACTGCTGAGCTACCGAAATCACGAGGAGAGTACTGAGTTATTGCGTTATTGTGCGTATCATCTGAAGATTGAATCTTTGATGATTGAAGATGATACTGATGCAACATTGACGGCCGCACTCGGAGCATTATGCCCGAACTATGGGCTTTTTTGACTTGAGTTTATCTATATACTAAAATACTAGTGTAGAATACCTATAATTCTATATCCTGTCAAAAACTTAAAAACACGGCTTTAACTATAGTTTAATAAAGAGTATGACAAAAAATCTTAATTAATTAAAGGGGCGTTCCACGCCAAGCGGACAGGAAAAAATAGTCGATGTCTCCGATTTTGATAATATTTGGATATGTTATACCTGCACGTGTTATTAATACGTGTGCCAAATATTTTTGTAATATAATTGCTAGATTAATAATGGTGGGACTTTGAAGCGCGATTTTTCTATTCGGCACTCAGTGCTTCAAAGCCGATTATAGATTGAAAAAATTATATATTTGAATAATTAAATCACTGAACTTGTTACTCCATTTAATGAGCTTTTTAACTGCATTTTTGAAAACAACAAATTTTTTTTTTCTTTGAAAAAAGTGTAAATCAGTTCTTTTTTCTTGATTTTCTCAAAGAAGGACCCTTTTGATTTTTTAAAATATTTTTTGCGTAAATAGCTAATATTCTATAGAACATTCCTGCATATCTTCTATAATGGGCCGGGACGTGGATTAGGAGCTAGACTGAAAATACTCCCGAAGGGTGGCGTCCAGCGCCATACAATACTATGGGCAGAGATCGAGTGGAAATTAGCAAATAACATCAATTTTGATGTCGTGAAAAATAACATTCAATAGATTTTTGAAAGAGAAACAGACAATAAAAGGTTTACAAGAAAAAAAAATTCGTGAAAAAATTTTTTTTTTCTCAAAAAAAATATATTTCTATTTTTTTTAATTATGGTACTCTTTAAAAAAACTTATCTAAGGGTACATTTCTCTCCATTAAAATCGAAGTTTTTTGGCAATTTCCACTACTTAGCGATTTCTGCCCTTAGTACAGTATGGCGTTGGACGCCACCCTTCGGAAGTATTTTCAGTCTAGCTCCTAATCCACTTCCCGGCCCATTATAGAAGTTATGCAGGGATGTTCTATAGAATATTAGCTATTTACGCAAAAAATATAAAAAATAAAAAATCAAATCTTTGAGAAAATCAAGAAAAAAAACTGATTTGCATTTTATTCAAAGAAAAAATTTTTTTTTTGTTTTCAAAAATGCAGTTAAAAAGCTCATTAAATGGAGTAACAAGTTCAGTGAATTAATTATTTAAATATATAATTTTTTCAATTTATAATCGGCTTTGAAGCACTGAGTGCCGAATAGAAAAATCGCGTTTCAAAGTCCCATCATTATTAATCTAGCAATTATATTACAAAAATATTTGGCACACGTATTAATAACACGTGCAGGTATAAACATATCCAAATATTATCAAAATCGGAGACATCGACTATTTTTCCTGTCCGCTTGGCGTGGAACGCCCCTAAAACTAAATATTCATTATAAGGGCCTGTTTCACCACTTTTTGATAAGCGCCGGATCCAACACTTGACAGATAGAGTAGGGAGAATCTGTCAAAAAAATTGTGGATAGCCTATCCGGCACTTTATCAGGAAGCGGTGAAACAGGCCCTAAATCTCTGAATTCGGCCGTGAGCTACTGGACTTAAAAGTATTGGATAAACTTATTTCATTATGTGGGTAAACATATAAAACGTGTCTCGGGTAAATAACATTACATAAAGCACTACCCCTATTTCAGGTAATCGTGTTTGTTCGCCGCATGTAAACATATTCGCTCTAAATGACGGTATTCCTTGCGGAAAGTACTTGAAAATACATATGTTGGGAGTTTACGACATCGCTGTTACATTCTAAAAAGATAATCCCTTACATTACCTCGACAGTACGTTGTTAGTAGAATGGGTATGAAGTGTTCTTTTAGTTGTATGATTTTGAATCTAATTTAGGTTTTAGATGTAAATAAAATGCTATAACGTTACATTACTAACCTAAATTGTGACTGGTCGACTATGATACATTAAATACGGTTTCGATATAATTTAATACAAAAGAGTATGATCATATTTGACGACCTCTGTGGCTCAGTCGGTGGGCTGTTGGTAGCTCAAGCCGGGGGTCGCGGGTTCGAATTCCGCCGACGGAACAAAAAGTTTTCAAAGTTCCTGGGTCAAGGATGTGTATTAAATATATGTATCATATAATAAAAATCTTAAATATATGTATAGTATAAAAGTATAAAATATATTTCCGTTGTCTGGTACCCGTAACACAAGTCCTTCAGGTACTTACCACGGGGCCAGACTGACGTGGTGTGAAGCCTCTATAGATATTATTATATTGTGACGAACCAACCAGCTCCATTATCGTGCATTGCACTTCGTGAAGTTTTTTAAGTGCAGCGGAATCTATAAGACAACTAAAATCAATATATAACGACTCCAGTATGTATCAATGTTGGTTTACAATAGCATAATCCGAGTATATACTTTATAAGTAATACTATTACGAAAGATTAAAATTTTAACAATGTCAAAGTCTATCTGATCAATATAGAATATCGCACATTACATTGTTTGCACAACCCACAACGAGTAATATAAGTTTAAAAGATATTGATCCTGCGCAGATCAAAGTAGGTCAATATGAAAGAATCCGCAAGAATAAAAGGCATGCTTTCATTCCTCATGGGAAAAGACGGAATGGATATCAACAAAATTGTGTTGTACTCAATACCCAGGACACATAAAAATTATTGTGGATGTAAAAATGGTTTGGGATAAGCTGATCTTCTAAAAAATATGCTATAGATGGTTTAATAGTGTAACTGAAGTATTAGGACGAATAGAATAATAAAATTGTATTCGTAGAATAGGCGATCGGTATTATTTGAAGTTTAATCCTTTTTTTACTAAATAAACTTTTTAGTCTCTGTGGCATGATACTGCATAAAATAAACTTGGCACACTATTCAGTATATCAGTGGAAGATTATATTAATTTGATCAATATTGGGAAATAGGGCAACTTCCTTCGACACTAAGGGTAGTCTTGATCGCATATGAAGATATACGATACGATAATGAATCTCAGCAGGAAGGAAGGTATGACGAAGGTGCCTTCACAATGGCCGAGTTATTTATTCATCTCAAGTTATTGGCAAGTAAACAAAGTTGGACGGGCGGGGTGGCGCGGGCGGGTGAGCAGGGCGGGGGAACCCAATTACCTCTAATGAAGACAATGATATAAGCGCGGTTATTGATCTAGATTTAAATTTCAGGACGGGTCAGTCCCTGCGATGTGCGGGCCCTTAATGCTTCTTATCAAGTTTGTGTAGCGCGACCGAGGAATCTTGATATTCTAAGGAAAATAATATTATTATGTGTAAGCAAAATAGTCTTGGATAATATTGTCACTATTAAAATGTAGTTAAGATTGTTTATATTAAGTATGTAATTATTCTATTGAATACTTTTCAAGTAAGCAAATCTAAATAAAGAATTGCTGACTCCAAAAACAATGATATTGCTTGTGGGTTAATTATGTCTAACACGTTTTATACCTAGTAAATTTTTATACATAGTATAGAAACATTCTTACAATCTTTAATAATTTTGGTAAACGAAACATTGCTTCTTGTATATTCATCACCATTATCTTCAAGTTATAATAGATTAGGAGGTCACAACATTTTTGGTAACGATATCCAAAATGACTTATTTTAGATCGACAAGATAAAGAGCAACTCTATGATGCCAAATATGTCGGTCTGCCTGCGTAAAGTAGTTGCGTTCTCTGTATAGGGCGCCTGAAAACCCAGTTATCATGACCAAAAAAAAATATATAAGGTATATGGCTGAGTAAGTTATATTAGGTAGTATACTAGTTGTTCTCATATCAATAGCGTAAAAACTGACCAAATATTCGGTTGCGTTATGAAGCAAACGTGATTTATCATGACCTATACAGGGTGCAATTAAACCTTCCTGCCAAATTTTTTCTAGGGTTTAGATATCATTAGGAGAGTCCATTTAACCAAAAAAAAATTGGGTGTTATTTTTATTTCAATAATATATTTTATCCCATTTAAAATCGTTGCAGAATGGTCCATCGCGGCGCGGGGGAGTGATCGAGGGTAACGCGGGGGGAGGCGCGCGCGCGGGGGTACGTTACGCGCGGGCGACGCGTCGTGTCCATTGATTGTAGTGTTTTTTAGGATAACTTTCGGAACTTAGAGTGACTATAAAAGAAAAAATACGTGTATTTTTATTTTTAACAAGGATCAATATAATATCAAAATTTGTATAATGCCTGCAAAGAAACTCCCACTAGTTTGTTGCCAGTTGATCATGGCTGAAAGGAAGACTGTAGGAAGTACATTCCTGTTTGGTACATAGGTAATCAGCTGCCAATCAGTGTGGCTGATGTAACAATAAACGATGAAAACAAAAATGATAATAATGAAAACGAAGATATTTATACTGGTAAGTCACAAACTTGGAATGCATTCACGTTTAACCAGCTTTCGGCAAGCATAGCCAGCTACGGGGTCAAACACATAAGTTTAACCAGTGGTGGTGGCAACCCAGCGGTACATGAATGCAGCGCACTATACGAGACCTAAACCCCTATTTGTTTTTTCTAATAGTTTCACATTATATATTTCCTATAATATTTGTAGTAGGTAATCAAAAAATTATAAATAATTGATAAATGGTGCGTAGTTTAACGAATCAATGTCACTCTGCTGGTGCTCGCCAAGCCCTGGGGCACGATGTCAGAGATGAATAAGATGATTATGCAAGTTAAGTTTGAAAACGCAGACAAGATTACGTGTCATTGTTACAAAGAATCTAATGGCGTCAGAGGGGGAGCTGCAAAGTTGCGCGTACTGGTGCCTATTTTAGTAGACAGGTATAGATAGGTGACAAGCAGTATCAAAATTTACGATTCAGCCTTTTTACGTCTTAATGCTGGGATGACCTACTCTAATAAAGTTGAGACATGCAGGTTTTCGTCACGGTGCTTTCCTCCACCGTAAGAGCGTCGTTTACTATTACAAGAATGAATATAAGTTCTGAAAAACTTATTGGTACAAGGTCCGGGTTGTAATTCAAACCCACGACCCTACGATCACGATTATTGGGATCATGATAAGTACATATGTAAATCGAAAAATCTCACCTGTGTGACATCTTGACACGCTTTTTTATTAGCTTCACCTGTATCTCAGTCACAATGTAAGAAAATCTTGGAATTCAATTTCAGCCTACTTCTAATTATCGTATCAATTTGAAACTTTGTAAGTTTATAACATACTAGATGATGCCCGCAACTTCGTTGCGCCAACATTCATTTATCGCGCGGGAACCGTACATTTTTTCGGGATATAAAGTTTCTATGTTCTTTCTTCATCAAATCGGTTCAGCGGTTCGAGCGTGAAGAGGTAACAAACAGACAGACAGACAGACTTTCGCATTTATAATATTAGTATGGATGTCACAACTGGATGAGGAGGGCACAAGACCGCCGTAAAGGATGGAATTGTAAGAGGCCTATGTCCAGGAATGGACTCTTAGTGGCTGACGATGATGATGATGATGAAGTTTATAAGAGTCCGTTGATAATTGCAATTACTACCATCGAGCTGATCGATGATGGTGTCGTGGTGGACAATATAACTCATCCATGGCTGTTGCGAAACCCCTTGAGCTTGGGCTCATTTGTTTTCTACTGATGACCTAATTCGCTACACTTGGTTGGTGGTGAGAGTCTGATGACGGAGCAGGGTGAGATTTCAGATTTTTTAGCGATTAGATATTTTAATTTTCCTCACCGGTCATAAAAGCGTGTGTTTTTCGTTTTTAAACCAAGCACTTTACTAGTAAAATATTTAAAGAATATAGGTACGTTCAGACATAGGTCGCCGATAACTATGAATTGCAACCAAATATTTGGTCAGTTTTGGTGCCAATAAGCTAGTACGTACCGACAGTTTACGATTTGTAATTTTCAGCCATTTACCTGATCATTTTTTTTTCGTCACAATAAGTCACGTTTGAACGCTGCGTTGAACGAACAGAGAACGCAACTACTTTACGCAGGCAGACCGACATATTTGGCATCAGAGAGTTGCTCTTTATCTTGTCAATCTAAAATAAGTCATTTTGGATATCGTTACCAAAAATGTCGTGATCTCCCGTAATATAAAGGAAGGATCAAGATTCTCGGATCCAACAATATTGAAGTTTAATGTCCACTAACTAATTTCTTATCCCCAAAACATAATATTATCCAACACACGAACAAACGTCTGAATGATGATTAACGAGCACACACACTCTAACACACGCCATTGTGTGTGTACGTGTAGAATAGATCACTGTGCCTTCCCAAAGTTGTCGACAAGTTTCACTATTTATACATAATATAGTTAAGATTGTTATATTTATGCAATTTGCGAATTTAAACGAAAGTAGGAAAGGAAAGCTGAATTTTATGGAAAATACTCGATATTTTTTCTGTCCCTTCGCGAGAATTTTAAGTTTATAATTTACCTACTTCAACAATTTTTTACATTCAAGTGTAAAAAGTGACAAAGCAGCCTTTTAAATTATCAGTACCATGCAGTTACTTTGACTATTCAGCTAAATTGTTTAATAATAAGTTGCCGAATAGACAAACAAAGAAAAATAGTATAGAATAACCAACTCTACCCCAGCCTACAGACAATCGATAAAGGCGTTACGATTTATGATACAAAAGCCTAACTCACCCAGTTCAATTTTAAGATATTATGACTACCGTTAATTAAGTCCAGAGTACCGTTTCGATCTCTATATCCGAGATTTTCCGAGACGTGGAATTAAGACATGACTAATGTCCGAAGAATAGTGGAATAACCGACTCGACCTATACGAGACGTCCAGAAAGCTAAGATATGGTAGATCGAGGCCACACTACTGCTTTGTGTTGCGGTGCGTAACATCATCGCACGATCGATGTGCATTACCGCATCGCAGCTGCGTTGCGGTAAATGGTAATGCACATCGACATAATAAGGAACGCGTCATTTACACTTTTACCAGAGTAGACAGAATGATATGTCTATTGTGCTTTTACTTTATCTCCTGTCCGCCGTTCTGTCAAAAATATATAGACATAGACTGGATGTATAGTGTAGACTACTTGATAGAAAGGCACGGTCGTTTTATCTCTCTTATTTTCCTTTCCGTATTTACTTGATACTCGAATAGAAAATTCTCATTTCTTTAAGTTCACGTCCAAAATACCGCGTCTGACGACGCAAGGCATCAACGCGACTATAAAATATACAGTATTGTAAAACTTCGAAGCCGCAACGCAACGTAGCAATGTGGCTTAACAGAATGGCCGGAATAAGGGTATGAGTATTATATGAAGGAAACGTTCTGTGGAAATGTATCGCGGGCAGGCTGACCCCCGACCGCGCGCCACTTCCTCACCCGATCCTATCTCGCGAGAAACGCTCATTTTTTCTCATGAATCACATATATCTAATGTACTTTTTATATAGTTATTGATACGACGTGAGAGGTCTTGTGGTTTAGAGCTTGGCTCTCAAAAAGGTCGCGGGTTCGTAACATACAAAAATGTTGTTTTCAAGTTTGATAAGATAAATCTGATCATCTACTTATTATCTGACAACGATGACCCATGTATGGGCAATGGGCATGTATATGATTTCTCTCATGGGAATTGAGTAAGACAGTGCTAACTCCTCCAAAGAGAATTGAGGGTAAAATAGCGATGATTCCGATGCTCTACATCACCTGTTACGCAACACAATTGACTCTGAAGGGATAAGCTATCTTGAAAAAGTGGAACAAACTTCTAGAATATCCGATGTGGAGCAATACCGACCTATAATACATACTACGATAGTAAATATCGAATCCAATTCCCTATGGGCAGCCGAAGGAAACAAAACAGGAGCTATTGCAGCGGTCCCGGGTGTGTGCGGGGGGGTGGGTGAAGTCATCAATCTGCGGTCCTCCTACTGTCGATACATTACAAGTGACCTACATACTGCTCCCGACGCAGATGTGCCCCCGCTAGCCCCCACCTACCCCCGTCAGCCCCCATCGACACACATGTCATTATTCAATGTTCAATTAAAATCCGCCTTTTGTTTCTCTCCTACAAAAAAGAGGACCGTATTGCAGGACTTTTCTTTGTTCGTGATGAAAATCTTTAAATTTGGTATTTAATTTAAATTTATTTGCTTCTGACAAAAAATCTTTACTCTTAAAATGTAGTATTTAATTACGAAAACCAATTAAAAAAAATTGTGTAGCAAATAATCAAACGAGCAATTAATTAGAAACATAAAATGAATTTGAAAAAAGCTTGGGTTTCGAGAACTCATTATATTCAGAAATAACTTTTAATTAATTACTGCTATCAAAAAATAAATAAACCGTAATTTATAGAGCCTCCTAATTGAAATCTTGACGGGGCGAATGAGTGAATAGGTTGAGAACATTTTATTTGTACCCGCAATAATGAAAGTCGGCGAACTTATCTCGCGACACCTCGCCCAGCGGCCGCGCCTTTGTGCGCCATCTTTTCATCGTCAAAACTCATTTCAATTAATTTTCTTGTAAGTAAATGATGTGCCCTCTAAAAGCGAGATATCATTAGCGGCAGAGGAAGGCGAGAAATGGGGCTGTTTTTAATTTTTATTTACCTTTAATGGACTTTTATTGATATTACAGTATTATGTTTCCGAGAATTTAATGTCTAGGTTTAGCGAAGGATGAGAAACGAATAATTTGGAATAAGATCTTTTTAATTAAAACGTAATACTGTAAATAATATTATTTCTTGAAAAATTATACGATAACTATGATACAATCATAATATTATTAGTCTCGATTTGCCATAAAGGCATCATGCATGTTTTATGAAAACCCAATCCAATAGAACAAATATTTTTCTTTCAAAGAAGATTATGTAATACCTTTATGAGGTTATAGTAAATGAGAATAAATAATAAGAAGATAACTTAATTCGAAACGCCCTCTACGAGATTAATGCCCGTTTTCACCAACTACACCTAAAATTTAGGTGTCCCTACTCCCTTAAGCCAATAATCCAAGTTTTGTTCTTAATGAATTGACAACCCCGTAACTCTTAGGTGACGTTTATTTGAAATAAAACAACCTATTAAGTGGGCGACTAACCCAAAATTGACGATTTTATAATTCATTTTTATACTTGAAAATAAGCCCCAAATTGTTTCATTTTTAACCGACTTCCAAAAAACGAGGAGGTTATATGTTCGGCTGTGGATATATTTTTTTTTTTTTTTGTATGTTCAACGATTACTCCGCCGTTTGTGAACCGATTTTCGAAATTTTTGTTTTGTTGTATTAGGTTTCACTCCAATTTGGTACCATGTTTACAAAAGTGGTGACCTGATGATGGGATCCAGGAGTAATCGAGGGAACTCCTCGAAATTTATATGGAAACATATAAATTTCGTTTTATGTGAAGTGTACTAAGAATATGCTACCAAAAAGTCAAATATTGGGTCAAGGTATACTATGGTTTCGAAGATGCTGAGAGAGCTCCTGACTCTTTATAGATACACGTTTGGGAGTTTCGGCGTTGTTTTAAGAACAGAAAGCATATGCTACCATGCAATTCAAATTCATCATCATCATCATCGTCATCATCATCATTACCACGTCGTGTTAAGGTCACCAATGTCTCATGGCACAAAATAGATAATAGTACAAGGCATAGGTATGGATACAATAATAATAATTATGTACATAACAACACCAATTATTATAGGCTGTTTAATATACACGGCAGTCGGCGCCGCAGAGGCAACGCGTACGTAAACATCGTATTCAAGTTCTAACTGGAATGTCAGGGCATGCGGCATGCCGCCAGAGTAGACAGAATGATAGAGTATGCCGACTTAGAACTGATGTAATTTTTTTAAGTTTGACGTATTATGACAAAAGTCGTCGCTAGGGTCGTAACCTACAAATTTAGTTGTTTATATTTTGGCACATGCAAAGAAAACTGATAGAATTCAATTTCAAAATCTTATTTTTAAAATTAAATTATACCAGCCAGCGCGCCAGCTTTTAACTTATCCTGGCGAAACACGAAAGAAACGACAGATATTAATACTCGTCAGTCTCCTAGCAGTCGAAGTACTGGTAGTTATGTCTATTGTGATGCCGCGCTGCGAGCATTTTGCAGCACGTGTTCACTTAGATCTTTTTAAATGTATTGTTTAAATTTATCTATCTACCTGATATTTGGGCCTTGGGGTATGCCGTATGACTCATATCAGTCTTAACAAATTGTAATAAGATACGTAGAATATACGCAGTACCACCGACGACCACTTATAAATTCGCGGACTATGACGGAGGTCAACTTAAGGTGAACGCAGATTTGGCCGCACCGCACGCACCGCAGTCGCCGCATTCGGAATTATTTATATGAAGTTATAGGCAAGCTCGCATACCTACCTACCCGCGCCGCAGTCTTCGCAACTTCATAATAATATGAAGAATTGCGAATGCGGCGACTGCGGTGCGTGCGGTGCGGCCAAATCTGCGTTCACCTTTAATAACAATTATACGAGATCAATTACCACTCAATATTATGATTTATGTTATCAATTCAATGCTCACTGTTCACACCAAGCTCACTGTTGAGTTGTCAGACGTCAGTTGCTTACAAACTTTCAACAACACACCGAAAATCTGTTGCAAGTTACAACTACCTATATAAAACTTCTACGTACAAGCGATAGCGCGACACAGGAGCGCCTCAGTGACATCTAGTGAAGACAATATGAAACTATTTTTTATACAATTTGAATTGGCACTAACAGTTTACCTACTAGGTAACTAAAAAGAGTGAAATTATTATTTTTAACAAAAAATTAAAACCGACTTCCAAGGTAAAAACAATATTAATAGCATCCTTATAATATGAACTAAAAAGTATTAAATAATTTTTCCTATCTAATATGTAGTGCCTTTTCCCGAATTCGGCTAAACTTCAACTATTTCTGTACTCAATCTTCATAATTTTGAAGTCGGTGCCAGTTCCAAAAGTTTCAAATTTTCTGTCAAAGAAATAAAGATTCAGCTATATCTGGTACCGACTTCAAAATGATGAAGATTGAGTACAGAAATAGTTGAAGTTTAGCCGAATTCGGGAAAAGGCACTACATATTAGATAGGAAAAATTGTTTAATACTTTTTAGTTCATATTATAAGGATGCTATTAATATTGTTTTTACCTTGGAAGTCGGTTTTAATCTAAAATTAAATACTACATTATATTTCCAAGAGTTCAATCTGAGCAAAAACACGATATCTTAAAATTTTCTCGATAGAAAAAAATCACAAAGATGCATCTGATTTTCACGAATTTTTCATTTATTGCCATAACTGTGCATTGAACTAAGTTAATATTTTAACACATTGTATAACATTCTATCATTGAGAGATCGACCTAGCGGATTTTTAAAATGTTGTATATTTATCGCGTTATTGAGAAAAAAATTATTTGGCGATGAATCCGCGTCGTCCTTTTTCACCTGGCACATGAAAGACGGGCGTGAGTGTGAAGAGAGAAGGACGATGTTTGATTTTTTGCATTAGTCGCCCTCTTAAGCGATTCATCCATCAAACCATTAGGTGACGTTTATAATTTACGGGATGGATTGACGACCCTGTACACTTAGGTGACGTATGTGGTGACGACGACGGTTGGCTTAACAATGAATCTGTTATAGAATGGCCGTCTGATATTTTACTTGTAAAATAGCGAACTCCCATAATTAATATACATATTTATCACAAACGTCCCTCTTTAATCACTCTATATATTAAAGAAAACCGCAATTAAAGGGAACAAAGGGACATGAGGACAGAAAAAGCGACTTTGTTTTATACTATGTAGAGATATACGTCACCTAAGAGTTACGGGGTTGTCAATTCATCAAGAACAAAACTTGGAATATTGGCTTAGGGGACACCTAAATTTGAGGTGTAATTGGTGAAAACGGGCATACATTTTTACCTCTACGAAAACTCGTAGACCCTCTACAGCAGCTACGACAATTTATTAAACAGGTGTTTTTTTTTACTTTTTTAAGTTGTTTAAATATTTGAATGATTACTTTTTAAGCTATTAAAGTATACATTCGATTTCTGCGCCTCATTTTTTTCGCAGAATGATAAAAACAAAGGAATTTCCCCATCTGCCCCCACCGCGTCCCCCGGGAGAATCATTAGGAAAAAATCGTGTTGATGGATTTAATTACAAAAAATTATTATTTGTAAGAAAGTTGGCTGAATAAACTCGGACGGAGCGGGTTCTTGGCTCCCCCTTAATCGGATTAATTTACTTTTAAAAAGCGGGGGACGGCTTTTGTAATTAATGGAATGATAACATTACCTCGCGGTTGACGCCTTTGGAAACACAATAGCCCGAGAGGTGCCTTCCAAAATACGTTCGACCAGAATGTATCGAGTTTAAAGCGCTCGGTGTTGATTATAATTATGATAAAATAAAAAAGGACAAAATAATTAGAAGGTGTCAACTGTCAACTTTTAATAAAAAATTCAACATCAGCGTTCCGAGTACACGTACACATTATTAAGTCGATACACCACGAACTCGAAATGGCCCCACTCCGAACAACATTGTTTGGGCTGATGAGAAGCGTTTTTTCCAGTCGGTTACCGTTCGGCGATCTGTTCTCAACTCATCTTCACTCACGCAAATCATATTGCTCGGAAGGGTTCGAGTTTCCCGACCGAATCTTTTTTCCGAGCGAGGACACATCGCGTACGTATCTCTTTCTGATTTGCTACGTCGAAAAGAGAGGTCAGCTCGATTTTGTATTCCGCATTAGTTTCGAATCGTCAAGTCATCGCAACTGATTTTTCTTTCTGTCGACCCTTTGACGACTATTTTCATGCGTGGTCATGCTTAATTTAAAATTCGCAAACGTTTCCCATGAGGAATTTGTTTAAGCTTTAAAACATTAATGTTTGGCTTGAGAATAAAAAGTTAATATCTAAATGAAAATAAATTAATGAAACTTAATAGCAATGTAGATTTGATGTGGTAAGTATAAAAATAATTTAATAATTTTTGACTATGGTGATTCTTTATGTTTTTATTTAATCAGTTTATATTATAACTGAAAATAAATTAATGAAACTTAATAGCAATGTAGATTTGATGTGGTAAGTATAAAAATCATTTAATAATTTTTGACTATGGTGATTCTTTATGTTTTTATTTAATCAGTTTATATTATAACTTACAGTTACAGATTCAGTTACAGTTACAGATTCAAATCTATACATATTTCATGTTCAAATCAGCTTTCATTTTATCTCTTTATCTATATTGTGGAGTCTCTATGAACATTTTGGTAGGGGAGGAGAAGGTGCTAATTTTGGAGTCACTCGAGCGTCATGGAGACCTAGTAGGTTTTTCATATTAGGTAAAACTGATACAAAAATAATAGGAGCGTTTTTTATTTTAGCGGTGGGTTCAGAAACTGCGGTCATTTTAAAGTTTTGAAAAAGAAAATATATTCAGAAAATTGCTTATTTCGGTCAGTTATTATTATATTTTAGACAACAAGGAGTAAATCATTTAGTTTAGTGCAAAATAAAATGTCTGCGAAGTTTAGTTAGGAAAATATTATGAAGGTTTATTTTTTTATATTTTAAAATGTTGTTTTTTATGGGAGCTTCTTTGGGGTATACTAAGCATCCCCTATCTTAATCTGACAGATCGGATGACATTTCAATATTCAAAAAAAAAAATTTTTTTAACCCACCACGTGAGAAATCTGATTTCTATGCCATGATAACTAGACACATGTCGGAAGCCTATACAAGATTAATCTGACACGCTCGAGCTACTCCCAAAATCCCCTCTTCCCCTCCTCTACTATTTGTTACTTATACCGGGTGTAACAAAACTAAGTGGTAATACTTTAGGGTGTGTAATGTGTATAGGGCCCCATATTATAAGGAGTAAATTTTTTAACTTTTGTATATCTGTAGTGCTTGCCCATGCAAATCGCAAAAGCGCTGCTACTTTTACAGTGAGTTCTATATCAGGGACATACGCACCCTAAAATATTATCACTTAATTTTGTTACACCTTACATACAGAATAGTGAATAGTTATTAATTACCCCGACTACAATTAAATATAAACTGTGTTCTCTGTCATTCGAGGATAAATATTATATCTAATTCAACCCTAAATTGTCAAAGAGTGTTGAAATTGGCCCACACAAAGAACGAATGAACGTTATTTTTCTAAAGTGCTGCCTCATGTCGCGATCATTATTTACTGTTGTCTATCTATTTTCTTCATATGTGTCTCAAAAAGCTACCCCTAAATTACGTACATTTCTTTTTAAAAAATATTCGTGTTCTCATTTTCTGTATTAAAAAAATATACGTAATATTATGTTGAACTAAGAGAAAAAACACTAACAAATGTGATATGACATAATATAAATTACTACATATCTGCTTTTAATTATTATGCTCTTGGAATTTTTTTTCGTGCAAGTTAAATAATTAAGAACATTTAACATTTTAGCATCACAAATTATAACATTAAGTATAAAATACCCCAGATCAAAATGTAAGTTATTGAAACAAAGTTATCTAAACAACTAGTTCATCGCAATGTTAGTAAATTACTTACCTAGAATTAAATACAGTATAATCAAATTGCTTAGTAATAATAAACATTTATTGTAATCACTTTGTGAATGTTAATTTTAAATATTTGAAATAAACAACATTCATTGCACAGATCTTGCAATTACGTAATTCTTTAACATTGTTGTTATTAACGCTTAGTTCTTAAAACAAATGAATTTGCTAGAATTTAAATTGCAACTCAATTTAAACAAAAATTATAATAAGTGTATCGAGAACACGCTGCAATATTTGGACTTATACAGCTGTTCATCCTGACAATGATTTTAAAATTCTGCTGTTATTACAATGTTATATTTTTTACGTAATATAATCTTATATATAAAATTCTCGTGTCACAATGTTAGTCCACGAACTCCTCCGAAACGGCTTTACTGATTTTTACCAAATTTTATATGCATATTCAGTAGGTCTGAGAATCGACTACTCGGTACTTTATAAATTGATAAGTGCATTTGTTGAATAAATAATAGTATTTTTTTTTTATTTTTTTTAATACCATCACCCTAACAATATCAGGGCTTGTTTTCTGCTTTCTTTATCTTAACTACAATAAAATAATTTACAATAACAAATATTACAATAATTAATAAAATACAATAATTAATAAAATTCAACAATTAAAATCCAATAATCGGTAAAATTCACTATATCAATGGTAAAACGATAAAACTACGGCACGACATTCAACTAACCATAATATCACAGTTAAGCCTACAATTACTAACATCACACCAATTTACTACAGTTTGTCTTATTTACATAATTTACAATCTCTTTACAAAAGGAGAGAAATATTTCCCTCTTTTTACCCCCCAGGATGGAAGGCAGGTTCTCACCCGTCATCGATATGCCCAATTTCTGCTCAATATCATATCTATTAGTAGCAAAAATTGGGCAGTCGAGTAACAGGTGAGGAACCGTCTCCTCAACTCCGGGCTGACACGAACACGACGGATCCTCCTTCAACTTGAATATGTTCAAGTAGAAGGCGAATCCGCCGTGGCCAGTCAGTATCTGTGTAATGTGGTGCGTTATGTCTATTTTCTTGACTATTTTGTGTGCAAAATAGAAAAAGAGCTTGGGAAAAAGAGCTTCGTGACTCAATAGTAAATTATTACAACCTGAGACTGACGGCGACCATTGTTTGTTCGACGGGATAGCGATCGACGTTGCCATGGTGACATACTAATTATTTAGTCACTTCAATAAAATAATATGGCAAATATATTATGGCAAAGCAACGTTTACCGGGACAGTTAGTAATACTGTATTATTATATTATCAAGTAAAATGTAAGTAACGAAAACCAGGAAGTTTTCCGCGAAAAAGTTACCAATATAAGATTTTATCAATTTCCAATATGATATTTATTAAGTAGACAAAAATTAAAGCAGTTTGAACAGGCCACGAGGGCTCTAGCGACGAAAGGCTAATATAGATTGGAGAGGCAATGCGCATTAGCTCCATACACTCAATGCTCTCGTACCGGCAGCTTGATGCATAATTTATTAAGGTGCATATGCGCGTATGTCACAACTCAGCAAAATTGTTCAGCCTCCTCCAAACCCACAACACTTTAAGGTAATTATAGGCTAGAGCTTGTAATAAAGTGGTCGGTGATTAAAATCGCTTTTCAGAAAACGTGCGTTAAATATTCTTTTAACTTTGTCTGTACCTTAAAAACATTTTTAATAAAGAACCCATTCACATGTTTAATCTTCATATCGCCACTTATTGTAGTCTACCATTTATAGCACCAGCATCCCTACGTATTTTGGTGTCGACTAAAATGTATTACTTAATGCTATTTACATAACTGTGCCTTGAATAAGATATGTTCTATTTGGTATAATACACTGATTCTAATGCAAGTAGTTATGAAATGTTTGTATGTTATAGTGAACTGTTTCATACAATACAAGCTATGTATGGCTTCCTCGAAGTTACCCGTGTTTGAGTACAATCATACTGAGTTACGAAGCATTAACTATATAATATAAGTAGAGAAACGACATATTTGTAAAAAAAAGAACATTATATACGGTCGAATTGAGAATCCTCCTTCCTTTTGGAAGCCGGTTATGAAAGGTATAATAATACCCAAAAACATAACAGCTACATTTAGAGAGATTTAATGATTTAGTAATAGGTACTTACTACTTAACTTTAAGGCCGTGTTCACACCAAACCGTGAGCCGTTGAATGTGAGCGAACGTTACGCAGTTATTAGAAATACGTATTTCCATACATATTTACTTTTTCGTTCACATAATATAACCGATATAGGTACGCTATTACGCTAGGCGTAGGCGCGGACATTCGATACCGTTAATTCTTTTCATGTTCACACTGGGGCTCACAGTCTGTGAGCCTGCTGATATTCAGCGGCTCACAGTCGGTTTGGTGTGAACATGGCCTAACATATAAAGTTTTTGACATAAACTTCATTAAATTAAAGTTTCAGCAACCACAATAATAATTATAATTGTAATCTGGGTGCCCGAGATTAGGTATATTTTATTTTGGCGATGATCTAAATACAGCGACATCAACATACTAGTGGTACTAATTTTTGTGAAGTAAAACACAGTAAAATATTCAACAAAATCGATATTTACTGATCAGTAGTTGTTGAAAATGGCATTAGGTCGCATAACGACGTGGTGTCTGGTCATACTATACTTATTAAATATTTTATTAGTTTGTTTGGTTTGTTCATCGAGATCTACGTATTATGAAGAGTTTGTAAGTAACTTTTCTTTTTTGTAAATTGACACATATTTTTTTAAGTTTTATTTTTATTCCTATATTTTGATCGCAAAAAGGTTTATTGTGTCTAAAATATTTTTCAAACACGTGCATAAAAACATAAATCTTACTGATCTCGATCTAGTTATGATTATAAATTATAATATTGTTTTCATTTACGGGTCATTCTCCGGAGAGCAAAATTAACGTGTCCCGGGCTTGTGTACTCTGTAATATTATCTTATTCAAGAATGTAATATTTTTAAATGGTAGATAGTATCTAGTATCTACCGTTTAAAAATATTACATACATCAGTATCTAGCTACAAACTTAAACACAGGCTTCTACTTTAAGTAATTCAGACTAAATTAATTGAAATCATGTTCAAAAAACCATGTTTTTCTAATTACCGTAACGTGTCCCCACGCCAACTTGCTTGTAATTTTTATAACGTACATATTTAGTTTAATCTATTCATGGTTTTAAACGCTTATAAACATGGGTTATCGCATTGCAAAATTTCGACGCAATAGGCCCAGCCTATAAATAGTTATCATGAAATAATCGCTTGTCAGATCAAGAGTTTTAATTACCGTAACACATGCTGTTTTCTGATGCCTACCCAAAAATATCAGGATTTGGCACATTATGAGTGCACGGGTCGCTTCTCCTTAGTGTATGCCACGGCCCATCAGCGGTCCCACGTCATTATTAGTGTGCCGCCGATAACGCACGATAGTATCTAATTAGCGTAGCTTTGGTTACAAACTTGTCTAATTACCATAATCTTCAGTTTAAAATTATGTTTAAATTAGATTTTTACTATGTATGTTATGCTTATGTTTCAGAATTTCGCCTACGTACGTGGCCATAAGCTAATTTTTGTCAATTGTGTTACTGTACCGTTACGTAAAACACTAGATATGTCTAATTACCGTACCTATAAATTTTTAAGTCTCATGATCTAAAAAACTTTAATTAACTGTTACATGCCACATTTATTATTGTGTTCGTATCTTTCATTTCTTTAATATTTCAATGTGCCCAAGTCAAATCAACGAAGAAGAAAAAAGGTTACGGTAATTAGGCAAATAATGCCAAACCGGAGAATGGCCGTTACAGATCTTGTTCTAGTTTTAATAGCCAAATATTTTAGGAAAAAAAAATACATTTTACGCGCGTTGTGCAATAGTAAAACAGTTTGCGTAAGGCTCTACGTAGAGCAACTGCGCAGTACTGC
This sequence comes from Lysandra bellargus, assembly GCA_905333045.1. Lineage (NCBI taxonomy): Eukaryota > Metazoa > Arthropoda > Insecta > Lepidoptera > Lycaenidae > Lysandra > Lysandra bellargus. The sequence goes on from HG995326.1 coordinate 10,163,860, forward strand.
GTCACGAATCGTTGGATGATGCGTAAAACAAAACTACGCTCGAAACACGTTTTCCACGTGTATCCGAACGTTACATAGTTTCATTCAAATCGATTTTCCTTTATCGATAAATCTGGTGCGAATTGCGATAAGACTTAGTAGCGTAAAAGTAATCGTTATTTATACTACTTGTATTCTTGATATCAAATGCGTTGAAGTAGACATACTTTCATGTGTGTAGTTTTAAATAAGAAGAAAAAACACACTACATTCAAATCATTTGATTAAATCGCATTAAAATATTATTAAATCTTCGTTCAATATCCAAATCACGAGGCGATATACGTAACATCCAATTTAAGCCTCTGTAAAACTATGTGCTATGTAAGTTTACCTAGACATAATAGTATGCAATTCATATTGTCAATTCTCTCTGCAATTACGGAAAATTTTTTAATAAGCTTACCAACACATATAAATCGCTATATGAAGTAGTAGTGATATAAAAATACAAAATAATACAAAACAAGAACCGAAGGTGGAGCCACCTCCTCTTCCGGGGGGTGCGCACTCCCACACTAATAAGAACCATTACTAGGTCATCTACTTGTAAATTATCGAGCTCTTATTGCTATTGATCATTATTTTCTTTTTTTTAATTATATATTTTCCTAGAAATACTTGGCATAAGGTACCATTTAAATATAAAGTATGGACCTAAAAAGGTTTTTATTCGACTCAGAAGGCAAGGAGAAAATTCGTATGACAAAACGTACATCCATTTTCCTATTATCAATTGTTACCAAATATGGGTGTGATAGAAAGAATAATGCATTTAGGAAATAATATATACCTTGATTCTGAAAATATTGTACTCTATTAAAGGTCTTTCTACGGGCAGAGCAACATGCAAAACCATAAGAAAATAATATTTAAAGATCGATAGCATTAATTAATTTCTTCAGGTAGAACTCGCCTAAGTGGTGTACTTGTCGCGATCAAGCTACATGTAACATGTATACACGAGCGCAAAGTATACGGCAGTAGCAAGTTACATAAAAGTACGAGCGTTTCTTATTCTCGGATTGTTACCGGCGCGCGGCGCGCTCGTGGGCGATACATAACTTTAACTTCCGAAGCACACGCTCTGAAATATTTATTCCTGAAACGTAAAGATGGTGGGGTGGGGATGGGGGTGGGGGCGGTTTATCCCGCGGTTTCCTTCCCGCCGTGTTTTACTTCGAGAATGGGAAGTCGCCGCCGGCGGATCGATATCGCCAAAGATAAAAATTATAGAAATGAATATAACTGACTTATTAATAGATCAACGTTGAGATTTTTTTTCTCTTTATAATTTTATAATATTATTAGTTATTTAGTTGAACAATATTCTTTGGTTAGATCTATATGAATTATTGATAGCTTTGAAGCACTTCTACCATTACTGAGTAACAATAATTACAAAAGAGGAGCAAAATAAGCTGTCGTACTTGTATAAAATCTAAACGTACGGACTGCTGAATCTCCTAACTTAAAACTTCTATGAGGAAGACAATATTCACCACAAAAATATAAACGGCAATGACATAAAATAGACATAATATTATGTTTTAGATAATAATGTTTATAATGTGGGCTTACTATATAACTTATTTTTTATTGTGTCCCCATTACATTTAACACTACGGAAGTACGTGACGTATTTATTAGGTCGTAGGTAAAAACCCTCTACGACGTTTCCAGGCGTTCGTATTTCCAGTTCTGCGAAGTATCGAATAGTCTATGTCGGGGGAGCTACGCCCCCCCTGGTCCCCACCGTTCGATTGTCTGCGGAGGCTGCCCCGCCGGTGCCATCTGATGTGCCGAGAGCACTCCAGATCTGCATAGATCGTTGCCTTCGTTTTTTTCCCTATCGAAAAATCAATACCAACTCTTATGTATAAATGGACAGATACTTTTTCTCAGCGTCTTTTATGAGCTCGGCCACTCGCTCCACAATAGATTTTTTAACAATTGATCTCATTCACGAGGCGGCCGAGATATTTAGATATTTCCAGTGACATTTTCAGTTACATTGCACACAGACAATAGAAACGGCATTAGCATTTCGGAGGTTCGACCGAGTACATAATGTAAATCGCGCGTCGTCGGAACCGTACCGAGCTTTCAGCCGCTATCTCCCTCAAAGGGAAAGAGGCCCAAACACCGAGCAATAGAGCCTTCGGATCCAGCAAAACAAATACTCGGTACATTCCAATGCTAGATATCATTCGCCACGCCCACACAGTCGGCATGACGACTGTGAGCGCTCCCATTGGTCGCGGCGAAGCCTTCTCCATTTGAATTGGTTATATTTTTCTACGATTGAATTTGGAACTGTCCGTTTGTTCTGTGCAAGTGTCGTACGCATGCGCCCGTAGGCGGCTACGTCACGTACACGTATCTACGTATCTACGTCTGAGGCTACGAATGTTTTATTGGACTCCTCTCTCCGTTCCCATTCGTATTTCAATTCTGGTTTTGTATTTGTGGTACATCTGTCTCATTGCGCAGCCGTGGCGAAATATTCTTTTTGCGTTTGCCTCCTCCTTGCATTGGTTTGTTTTATTTAGTTTTGTACTTTTATACGTTTTGAATAGTATGATCTGTTTATAAGTACTATGTTATTTTGTTGTAGTATGTTTGCAACGATCTAATATTAGACTTTGATATTTCTTGGAAGATTTTGATTTTGATTCAAAGTTTATAAATCTTTATTAATGCTAATAGGAAAATTATTTATCGAACATTTCCACTTCATTCTGGAAACGTGAAATAAAAATCTGAATTAATAGATGTTTATCGTTTCATATTAAGTATATTTTATTGCCTAAGCATTTAGTGCAATGATTATAGTTTGAGAAAACTTTAAAAAATTTCAGCTATTTTGAAATGTTTCTCTATAACAATTTCAAGCAATTAATGGAAAACGAAATAGTTTTAGTAGTGGTATTTGTCAATAGCCAAACACACCAACGCATAACACAAAGGCATACGGTTCAAATATAACAACATCACATGTTTCAGACAACTGCAATAACACACAGGCATCCATAGCAGGCTCTGTCCGGAACAATTTCATTTGCGACTGGGCGAGGATAGCGTTGTAATTACAACAACAATCGATAGAGGCGCCACCGTCTGCCGCACGTTTAATCTCGCCAGAATCAAAGGACCGTCGCCTCACACCCACCCCCAATTCGAGCTACCCATCAGCTCCGCCGGCGACCGCGTCGCCCCGTGCGCCGTACAACGCTCGCCCTTTTACGACTCCCACGCTACACCCGAACGGCGGCCGCAATGTAAAGGCGATTCCCCCCAAAAAAACGCCGCTTCTTGTCGAGCGCTAAATACTTTGTCTCCGAGCCTATACCGGGAGCGGTATGTCTAGGTGTCCTCAGACCAGATAGTTGCATTTCCAGTTAGCTCGCGTATAACTATTCGTGGACTTTTATTAAAGCTTAACATTGTTTGGCTCTTGTTGCAGCTTTTATACAGTCGCCGCCAGTCGTGCCCATATTGTTTTGCAAATATTACCTTGGTAATTGAATTCCTGAATCAGTTGCTTATAATAATAAGGTTTTTGGTACACAAAGCTTTCGGGAACGGTTGGACGAACACCATTTTGTTGGGAAATAAACTTTGTTGTTTTAATCAAAATAACTCAAATGTGTCGTTTCTAATATTTTGTAGTTGAACACAATAATATTTAATTAAAAACAGGATGATTTCTAAAACCAAACTAAAAAATGATGAATATAAAATTGAAATAAGGTCAGACTCACTAACCAGAGTTTATTAAATAATTTCCAAACTATATCTGCTAGATACTAATCTTACTACCTGAAAAAATTTACGAAGGATTTTTGCCAATTTGCCTTCATATGTTTTTTTCGTTTCAAAACTTTTGCAACAAAAATTGCAGGTGGAGGCTTGCGCACAATTTTATCGCAACTTTCCAAGTCTAGATATAGCCCGCACACAATTACGTAGAGAATTATTTATAAATAACCCATTGCCTTCTATTGTATGCTTCAATTAAACTTGCACCAGTGCATGCTATCGATTGTCAATAATTTTGCGTCGTACTCGCGTTGTTGGAGTCTGCTAGACGGTGGCGGATTTGCCCTAAGGCCCAGTAGGCCCGGGCTTAGGGCGGCCAGATATAAAGGGCGGCAAATCGTGCAAAAAAAATTTGTAATGGGTGCGATGCAGTGTGAAGCTAGTGGCAATGGACGCGAATCTGGAGTCTGGACAGACGCTATATTTTATCACGCTAATACTAATAGGAGCGAAGAAATAGATGAAAATGTGGAAAAAACGGGGAAAATTATTTGAAAGGGCTAACTTGAACGCGCTAATCTCAGGAACTACTAGTCCGATTTGAAAAATTCAGTGTTAGATGGCCCATTTATTGAGGAAGGCTATAGAGTATAAGGCTATATTTTGTCACGCTAAGACTAATAGGAGAATGTGGAAAAAACGGGGGAAATTATTTAAAAGGGCGTATCTCGCGAACTACTGGAGCAATTTTTATGTTATTTGGCACAGATAAGAGGTAGAACCACGTGAAGGATCATAGGCTATCGATTTTAATCATTTTTTTCAGTGGTTATATATTTTATACCCGTGCGACGCCGGGGCGGGTCGCTAGTAATAGTTATAAATAAAACGTACTGGAATAATTTCATTATAATATGTTTTTTGTTTTTAACAAACGAAATTTTGGGAATTAACTACACATGAATTATAGGTCTACCAGAATCTGATGGCAATTTTTATATTTTCATGTTTCACACACAAAGTCGCTAAAGGAATAAAAAAGGATGAAAATGTTTTATTCCTATTACCCCGGTATTGCTAGAGTCAATTTATTTTCTCACTTTTTGCCATCAGATTCTGGTAGACCTATACAAGGTCTCAACTCTCAGTAGTGTGCAGCAAAGAAATAATAATAAAATTTTACGCGGGTTTTTGTATAGCCAGCTAATACTTTTAGTTATACAATTTTCGGAATCAATTAAAAATGGAAATAGAGTAATTCATGAATTATGTTACATCTAGTAATGATGGGTGCTAAGAAAGGGGTGGCACATGGCCTGGGGCCTACAGCGGCCAGGACTGCAAATCCGCCACTGCTGCTAGATGATGCATAGTTTCACTTAATTATTTCCATCTATTTTCGCTTGCTACATTATAGCATCATCAACAGCCCGCGACAGTTTATTTAAACAACTAGATGTCCGCAGATTCTTTGCGAAGCATTTCGTTTGTCGTGCGAAGAATTTTTTCGACTCAAAAATATCTCCATTCTCTATGCCGTATTTTACCTAAATTTATCCAGCGCGGCGGTTAAAGTGTAAAGAGGTGATAGCAATACATATGTATGATATTAGTATAAAAAGATGTTCCTTATTTCTTTAGTTATAACAGACCTCGGAAAAATACGGAACTAATTCTCCAAACTTGAAGATTCTAAGAAATAACTTCATCCGCCCGTCCGTTCTAAACTTAGTAAATAAGTTCAAAATGTTACTGATGATTCAATTATTATACTATACACAATATTTTAAAATAGAATATTTATTTTATGAGCTAGATTAGACTTTGACGCCTTGATTGCTTCAGGATTCAATTACTGAAACCAGCCAAGTGGTAAGGGGCCTCGATATTGTTGTCTAGATCAGTGTAGTGAACTATGTAGGCATCTCAATTCCAACTGAATAAGTAAGTGTAACTTTATTACATTTAATAAGTACCCTAGTTTTTAAGAAAAATATCAAAAATGTAGAAGTAAGTACGGATGTAATTTTTTTAATTTTTTGAATGAAAAATTTATATATTCTATAAAAGCACGAAAAAACATGTTATAAACCAAGAGAACGCCAAAACATACGACATTATACGTGTACCAAAACACAGCATGTGGAAATTGTTAGTCATCTCATGCGAATTCTAATTAAAATTCATGTTATACACGTTACCTAAACCTAAACGTGTCTCAAACCTCAGCCTCGCCTCCCGAAGCTCTTATAGAATAGGAAGCAAGTGTAGGTAATGGCGCAAAATAGTGACGCAGTATTATTGCAGTGGGCGGGGGGGGCTCCCTCCCTCGCAGCCCCCACCCCATCCCAGGCGACTGAAAACTCCGCGAGAAAAATAAGATCCGTACTCCGTCCTGCTTATTCTAAGGAAAGCTTTTTTGTATATTTTTGTATACTTCTCTTTTTTGTGTGCCTGCGACGCGTTTGTGTGTTACATAGACGAGTACTCTAAATTGGAATTGCGAACTTGTTTATGAGCGTATTTTATTTACTTCTTAGAATTTTGAGGGTTCAGGATATGTTTTTAGTATTTTTTGTTATAGCGGCAACAGAAACACATAATCTGTGTAAATGTCAACCCTCCAGCTATTACCGTTCTTGAATTACAGCCTGGAGACAGACAGACGGACAGACGGACAGACATCGAAGTCTTAGTAATAGGGTCCCGTTTATACCCTTTGGCTACGGAACCCTAAAAATACTGTGCCTTTAGTTCGTTCCAATATATTGTTATTTCTATTAAGAATTAAGATTCTCAAGAACCTCAAGATTTAGCCCTGATCAGAAATCTTTCGAACAGTTGAGTGATTGTTTAGTCAGAAATTGAATGATTGCATTCTTACAATCTGATTTGTAACCTATTTGTAACTAATAACTATTATAGCAATTTTATAGTTTGTGTCTTTATAGTTACGGGTTTCAACTACCGACTACAATGCTCGTTTCAAAAAGCACCCTGTACAGCTTTGTCCACACTGTGCCTTTTTCTGTTCGTCAAGGGCATGCATTATAGCGCAGTCAACAGCAAACATAAGGCATGCCCGCGACGTATGCCCTCTGACCGTATCCAAAACTTCAAAAATGACAATATTGGCGTCGCGTTTGTTGACGCATTGAATTATTGAATGCGCCAAAACGAAAGAAGATGACGAAAATTGAAGACGAAAGCGCATAGTATGGACATAGCTAATGTCGAGCAAGAAAAGCGCCATCTAGTAAAATTTAATCACACTATACACAGCTCGACCTTCCACGCGGTCGCAGGACATAGTATGTAAATGATGGGATGTAAGGAGCAAGGATGTATAGTTCACATCCAGTAGATGGCAGTTGAAAAACACATCCTTTTCGTTCAAAAACCGCCCAAATGCGTATTAACGCACGGCTTTTAGATGGTCTGCAGGCTTTGAATAAGAACAGTAGAAATGGGAAAGAATGGACATACTTACTGACAGATTTTAGTGAAAAAATGGAGGATTTCCTTTGTCTGTAACTTTGTCTATTCTTCCGGGGTTCCGAAAATGAACTACGATTTTGTTAAAAATATTACATTTTAACTTTAATGCTACAGAATACATAATATCAACAAACTGATGTGAATATGATGAAAAAAATACCAACATAATGATATTATTAATTATTAGGTATTATCAAAAACAATGTAACGGTTGAATATTTAAACAATAATAGATAAAACAACTATTCAGGTGGACGAAATTCCCGAACAAAAAAAAATTTGGGTTCCAAATTTAAACCTAGCAACTGTACCCAATCAGATAATCTGTGCAAGGTCGACTGTGATTGGCTGATAAAAAAGACCATAGAGAATATAAACTACATGAGAAAAAAGACGAAGATGGAGTTTAAAATTCAAAGTTCGATTTTCATTTTGTGAAAATTATTTTGTAGCAACTCATACAAAAATTGTAAATTAAGTGGATTAATTAATGAAAAACGAAAGGTAAGCCATTGTAAAATGTAAATGTAACCGTAAATTGATAAATTGAAGCAAAACATAACTATGTCATACCATGTTACCATACAAAGTATGTCGCAGTATTATTTGCATATTTGTACAATAATTTACAACATAAACTATATTAATATGAAAAAGATAGATTATTATTTCATAGAAAATATTATAATGTATATCAGTATGCAGTTAATTTGGAAAATGTTAAAATGTGTATATTGTTTTATTGTAATAATACATAAGGTTGATAAGTATACTTAATAATTTATGTAAACTGTATGGAAATGTAGTAAATGAAAAATGTTTCATTAATTTCAGATTTTTAGGTCCCTATACTAGTTTGCAACATTTTAGTCTGCAAGCAATAGCTGGAGAAGGAAGGTATGGGATTATGAGTGGTACGGCCACCAAGGAAAAATCCTCTGATCAAGACGTGAGGTGGTATGCAGCTGGCCTGAGCCCACGCGATAGATTTCAGCTGTCGTATACAGGGTGTAACAAAACAAAGAAATGATACTTAAGTGTGTTACATGTATAAAGGTGCGCGTCTACTGGATGGGGATCGGAGCATACTGCGTAGGTATGTAGCGGACGGATTTGTTGCTTTGTATGTATGGTACTGACTACTGTGAACTGCACTAGAAGTACTGGAACGTCATTCTGCGCCTAACAAAATATATATGACGACACGACGCGCAGTCCGCACCGTACGCCCCGATTCTGACCTGGTGGACGCGCAGCTTTAATCCCCTCCCTATATAGAGTTTACTGTGTAAGCCAATCAAGTAGTTAGTAGAGTAGCATAGACAGCTATTCTATTATATTTATAAATAAAATACATAAAACTGTACTGTTATATTATAATATTGAGTAATAGAAATCAACAAAAGCTTGTGGATTAAATCTGTTTTATTGTTTGATTTACCGTATTAGCCTATTTATTTAGCTGTGTACAATAATTTTTATTGAAATAAAACATTTATTTGAGCTTATTTATTTTTTATTTTATTTTTTTTAATTTTTGGTATGTTTAGAGTGAAAGGTTTTGCACTTAAAAATTTTAACTTCAGTTTCAAATTAAAAAAATAACGGATGTTTATTTTTTTTCTTCTAAGTCCGACCTCTTGTTACGTAGTATACAGTTTACATCCTCTTTGCAACTATTCGCACTACTAAAATCATTGAATTATTATATTTTGAGCAGAGAAAAAATTCAAAATGTACGAAAATAAATCACGAGCGTGGAAATTGCGTGGTATAAAAATAAAGTGCGTTGCAACTAACATTGAAATACGTTAGATCAGGGATCACCAAATGGCGGACCGCGGTCCGCATCCGGACCGCCGACCCATTGTGTGCGGACCACCGACCAAGCATTTTCGAAGGTGAACTTCGTTTATTGCACTAATGCTTGCACCAATTTTACTCCAAACTTGGGACAGATAATAATTAATGAGCAACAAAAATTGTCACTTTTCTCATTGATATGTAAATAAATACAGGCTATAATCCATAGGTAGTTAATTTTGGTAAAAAAAAAAATTATAAAATGTGTGGACCGCGAAGGTCATTTCATTTCTTAAAATGGACCCCGAGCAAAACTAATTGGTGACCCCTGCGTTAGATCGTCTAGACTCTAGACCGCTGTAATGTACGAGTATTCCCAATTGAATCATCCGCCTAGCCTTGACTTTGGAATCTTAGCAGACGATATCGCAATTTTAATACATTTCTAAAGTTTTCAATTTTCATTGTAAGGCTTCCGCCAAACCTACGCGTCAGTAACGCGGGACGCGAGCGGGACGCAGGCCGGAACGTCTGCAACGCGAAATTGTTGTGCACACCTGCGCGACTACGGTGCAAAACCATAGATTATTCCCGCTTTGCCGACGCGAACGTCTCGCGTTGCAGACGCTCCCGCTTCACAGTCGCTTTGTTCGCGTAGGTTTGGCCGAAGCTTAAAGCGTGATTCCTAATTTTCATCTGAAATGTTGAACTGTAAAAATAGTCTACCAAGTGTCAAAGAAACAGCATCAAAATGTGCTCTAGATTTTGTAGTTCTGATTCACGCAAGGACGCAGAAAGACTAGCCGATAAAATATAAACGCACAGGGTAAATCGTAATTTTGGATACTGTAATAATAAATGGTTGCTGTTTATGGGGTTATATTTTATGTGGGCGAGGCCGCCAATTTTAACTGATTTTGCAATTATTTTTCTCCGCCCTTTGTATTTTAAAAAGTATTGTGTTTATCTTATACTCGAAAACTGATTCTAACGAAGAAAACAAAGTACTCAAGCATGCATTAGAATTATTTGAGTTCCAATAGACTATTAAGTCTAAAAATATATTTACAATTAAACGTAAAAAAGGTAAGAAATTATGTATATATATATATATATATATATATATATATATATATATATATATATATATATATATATATATATATATATATATATATATATATATATATATATATATATATATATATTTTTTTTTATATATATATTTTTTAAGCCTTTAAATAGCTTAAAATATACAATCCGCCGTGGAAGAGGTGCACTTTAACTGTCGCTGTAGCAGTAAGTATGACAGATTTGAAGATAATTCAGATATGTTATGGATACTTATATAAATGGCTATTACCTCATCTAATTCTTATAGTATTTTGAGATAACATTCTTTATAAGCTTTTTAAAATCAAATGAATCGTTAGAAACATCAATTCTACCCCACATTTTAAACGTCATCAATAATACCGATTTATTGTTATCGTTGGGTGTTAGGGAAGGTAAAATCGGGAGGTGGCAACGCTGAGATTTTACGTATTCTATTGAAAATTTCTCGACAGTTCACATTTGAACCTCAGTCGGGCTGTGTACACAGTTTTTTCAAAAGAAGTTTTTTGTGACACAAATGTAAGTATTACTGTTTCACATAAAACTGTCAATGCATCATGTGAGTAGTCGAAAGGGCCATGTTTGGGGCTATAATAAAAACCACATTGTGTATTAAAAAAAATACAAAAATCTTTATTCACAAACTTAAAATGCAATAATATCATAACAGTATTTGAGACCCCCTCTTAAGTAAAGTTTACCTGTGTTAGGGAAATCTCGATCTGCCGAAAACAATAAATTTGAAAAATTAATAAGAGAGGCAAGTAGTTATTATAAGGAGAAATATAGAGTTTAAGTACTTTTTTTTTATTATAATTACTAATATCTTAAAAGCTATTCAGAAAGCGAGCGCGTATGTACCTATGTAGGTGAATGTGTGTGTGTGTGTGTGAAATATGTGTGTGCGTGTGTGTATTATTTACAGAGATAAGTTTGATTTTCTCAACGCTATGATAGCCTCCACGCTATCATTTTGGTGCTCCAACGTCATATTTCTCAACGCTATGATAGCGTAGAGGAATAAATTCGCTACAATTTTGGTGCTCCAAAGTCACAAGCAGCGTAGATATTCGCCAATTTTCTTTCTCTCGCAAAAATTTTCTGCGTCATATCAGCAAAATTTGGCGGCCTCACCCATGTATTAACCCCTAAAAATGTTTTTGTTGAGTTATGACTGCAATCTTGTTCTATATGATTTAAAGAACATAACTGCATTCATAACTCAATATTTCGTAATTTTTGTGGGATGATACACAAAATAATATTATGCTTAACAACGTCCGTATCACAGACATAGATCTTGATCTATGTCTGTGATCCATACAATAATTATTATATAAATACGTCGTTACTTTATAAAATGGGCATTCACTAAGAAAGCTTTTCATTTTACCCCTAAATGATTTTTAAATGGGATCAAAGATTGCAACCCAGAATACTATTTCTTGGGTCTGAAACCACGGGATAAAGCTATAAAAACTTAATTAAAAGAAACAAAGTCATTAACAAATTTTCTTTAATTAAATAACGTGAGTAACTTTCTTAAAAATGCAGATCTACGTTTATGCTTAACAAATAAAAACTATATTCTTTATTCAGTAAGAATATAAGTAAGAAATAAGAATATACTAAAATAATTAATGATTTAAACCATTAACCATTACCTACAGCTATTGATCCCTTGTTCTAATTTCTAACTGCTCAAAGTGACCTTATACATAACCTGCCTTAAGGTGTGAATCATTGGGACTTTAACAAGAGAACAATTTTTAACGACACACGGCGCCCGTACAATTTATTTGTACGTCTGTCCTTATCACTAAATTGGATGCACCGCGAGTTAGAGAAGGAGAGAAAACCGTTTTTTTCGGCAGTAATACCCATGGGGCAATGCACTCAGTACGTAACTGGTTGGGAGAGGACGAAAGTACAATGTTTACGTAGGTAATTCGAGTTGAAATATAAAAGTAACATTAGGATCAATTTTATTATGATAAAATTTAATATTATACTCAATATTACACATTACTACATTACTACAAGAATTTTATATTCCAGAAATAATGCCAGATACTGGAAAACTCAAATTAACCTTATCTAGCCTAATTAACAATTAAAAAAATTAGTCCATCAAAACATTCAAGGTATGGTAGAAATACTTGTGTGTTTTGTAACGCTGAACACTAGCAAAAGTATAAGCAAATTGATCACAATTCATAATAATATTATAATTCTAATGTGTTGATTAAGTTTACTGGTAAGTATCTAAATTCTAAAACGAAGAGCGTGTGCAGGCATCTGAACTAGTCAGTTCTGAAAGCTTACAAAGAGTCTTGTTGTTCAACCCAACCTATCAGCTATTAGGTTCATTACGAGCATTACATAATAATGTACCATCAGAGAAGTTGATATAGGCAGATGGCGGACCTACGTAACTTGGTCGCGTTATGTCAATCCCAGCCGATAGCTCACCAGTATTTAATTAATTGACATAATCTGACCAAATGCCGTAGGCCCATCAACTACATAAGAATCAATTTCTTTGATGGTACATTCTAGTAAAAATAGTTTTGTTTTTATAAATAGACAACAATTTAACCTACAATTTTTGGAAGCTGGCGTCTTTTCCTGATCCTGATTAATGTGTAAATAGCCTTCTTTTTCGTCGGTTGATTCTGTTGCTTGTATGTAGCAGTTAAATGTATTCCTTCCAAAACCCCCTTTCTCGTGAACTTGAACGTTCGGCAGTTGAACCCGCGCGAGGTGACATTGCCCACAGACACTTGATAACAAACACACTTTGATACTTGAACTATATTACTTACGACAGTTAAAACAGTATCAAATTCTAGTATCAGAGTGGATAATTTTATGGTACTCCTTCGGATCTGTAAGGTTTTCCGCCTGGAGCCTACTAAAGTTCGTATATCTATCACGGCGAGCCATTTACTAGTCGTTCTTCTGGCTCTTCCCTTTTATCATCCTTCTAAGTCTATAATTATTATGAACGTAGAGATGAAATTCCGTACACATATAGATTACTTATTGATAGACCTCTGCAGATTCCAAACTTTAAAATAACAGAAAAAAAAATATGTATTTTCTACATTTGAAAATGTACCATCGAGGAAATTGATTCCTAAGCAGTTGACTGACCAACGTTATTTGGTCGGATCATATCAATTTAATGTTAATTGTGATCTGTCGGCTGGGTTTGACGCAACGCGACCAAACTACGTAGGTCCCCAATCTACCTAGGAACCAACTCTGATAGTACATAAATGATTAAAACATACTTTTGTCGGAAGAATATCGCTCAATTACAAAAAGTTCGTGTTTCGCTTTTGCACGCTCGAGAAAATTCGCGATAAGTAGAACGGTCCCAATCTCATAATGATGATTGATGATGACAGAAAAAGTATTCGGGCGAGTCCTATGTTATTAAAATAATAATATCTATAGACCAGGGGTTCCCAAACTGTGCGCCACGGCGCCCTGGTGCGCCGTGGAAAGGCAAAGGGGCGCCGTGAGTCGATCCGGGACCATTATCCATAACCAAAAATATTATAAAATAAAATTATAGTATGAAATTATACAAAGCAGGCAGATCCATACTTCCATACTAATATTATAAATGCGAAAGTATGTCTGTCTGTCTGTCTATCTGTTACCTCTTCACGACTGAACCGCTGAACCGATTTTGTTGAAATTTGGTATGGGGATACTTTGAGTCCCGGGAAAGGACATAGGATACTTTTTATCCCGGAAAAATGTACGGTTCCTGCGCGATAAACGAATTTCGGCGCAACGAAGTTGCGAGCGTCATCTAGTGATTATATTATTATTATTTACTTGCTTAACCTAACTATAATCATTAAAGGTGTTTATTTATGTTGCTTTTTGTATTAACTAGATAAAGTAGGGTGCCGTGACATAATATTGATACTTGTAAGTTCGCCGCAGGCTGAAAAAGATTGGGAACCCCTGCTATAGACGGTTTACACCACGTCAGTCTGGCTGAGTTACTCTCGAGGAGTAACTTGGGTTACGGGTAGTAATCAGACAACAGGTATATCACACTATATTACAGTATAGGTATATTATGTTTAATACACATTACACACATAATATTATAAATACACAAACCAGGAATTTCTTTGTACGGCCATTCTCCGGTTTGGCATTATTTGCCTCATTACCGTAACCATTTTTTTTACTTCGTCGATTTGACAGACACATTGAAATATTAAAGAAATGAAAGATACGAACACAATAATATATGTGGCGTGAAACAGTTAGTTAAAGTTTTTTGGATAATGAGACTTAAAAATTTATGGGTACGGTAATTAGACAAATGTAGTGTTTTACGTAACGATACAACGACACAATTGACAAAAACTAGCTTAGGGCAACGTACGTAGGCCAAATTATGTAACATAAACATAATATACATAATAAAAATCTAATTTAAACATAATTGAAAAGTATCGATTACGGTAATTAGACAAGTTTGTAACCAAATCTATGGCAATTAGATACTAACGTGCTTTATCGGCGGCACACTAATATTAACGACGTGGGACCGCTGATGGGCCATGGCCCATGGCACACACTAAGGAGAAGCAACCCGTGCACTCGTAATGTGCCAAATCCTGATATTTTTGGATGGGCATCCAAAAACAGCAGGTGTTACGGTAATTTGGACTTTTGATCGGACAAGCGATTATTTCATGATAACTATTTATAGGCTGGGCCTATTGAGTCGATATTTTGTAATGCGATAACCAATGTTTATAAATTAAATAGGTACGTTATAAAAATTACAACCAAATTTCGAGATCAAGTTGGCGTGGGGACACGTTACGGTAGTTAGAAAAACATGGTTTTTGAACACGACAACAATTAATTTAGTCTGAATTAATCAAATTAGAAGCCTGTGTTTAAGTTTGTAGCTAGATACTGATGCTATCTACCGTTTAAAAATATTACATACTTGAATAAGATAATATTACAGAGTGTACAAGCCCGGGACACGTAAATTTTGCTCTCCTGAGAATGGCCGTGTAAAGCTGTTATCAAAATAATGCCTCGGATCAAGACTATTTGGGCCAGCGCGATGTGCTGCACTTGCAGACGGCGTATGGATGCACCGACTTTTTCGCCGGTTTTAACTTTGTCCTTGAATTTCAAGTTTAGATTACCGAGTGCATTACGAAAACGTGTTATGTACCCACATTGCGTACTGCATAATGATACCGGTTACTCGAAAATTATTGGGGAATTTTTTACACTTGCAAGTTGTAATTGGAAACTTTCGAACGAGGAAAGGTATAGCTTTGGCATCGACTTTGATTCCAGGCAGATACTTAAAGCTCTCTTCCTGCCGTGGTGACATAGTAATTTATGGTACTGTCATAATATGATGCTTTCCATTCTACAGAGAGTTGTTGAAACCTGATATGCAATATTTATTCCCAGTTTTTTTTTTATGAAATAAGGGGGCAAACGAGCAAACGGGTCACCTGATGGAAAGCAACTTCCGTCGCCCATGGACACTCGCAGCATCAGAAGAGCTGCAGGTGCGTTGCCATCCTTTTAAGAGGGAATAGGGTAATAGGGGAGGGTAGGGATGGGAATAGGGGAGGGTAGGGAAGGAAAAAGGGTAGGGGATTGGGCCTCCGGTAAACTCACTCACTCGGCGAAACAGCGCAAGCGCTGTTTCACGCCGGTTTTCTGTGAGAACGTGGTATTTTTCCGGTCAAGCCGGCCCATTCGTGCCGAAGCATGGCTCTCCGACGTATTTCATTTTTCAAATATTTCAGAGTACATACTCAATATTATATCATAATGTTTTGCAGATAACTTTTGTCTTCTCTTCTTCACAGTATGTGTGCTTAAACTTGAACTGTACACAATGCTGTAATGTAACAAGAGCTATGAAAGATAATAAATAATACTCCTAATCTCTTACCAAAAAAAATATTCAGTTAACACATATTTTGTATACTTAACATATTTCCTGTTCTCAGTATCCTAGACCCAAACGAAACATATCAACAACAAAGCATGATAGTAGTGTGTTTTCGCGGGTACTGGATCACGATTCTGGGTCCACCCCTCCCCCCGCTAGCAGCTCGCAAACTGTCTCGATCACTTTTTGTCGGATCGAGCGGCGACATCGCCTAAAAAAAAAGTGTTTGGTGTCAGAATAGGGGTTTTCGGCCATCCTCGTTCGATATATGCGATCCGTTTTTACGTATTTGCACTATTTCCAAAGTTAGCTTTTGTGTTTACCCCTCATTATCTACTATCACCACGCTCCATTGTTCCTTCATAATTACAATCGCTACTTATTGCATTGTTATGCTCGCCACAGTGTTCTATTGTTCGTAATGACTACCTGGCTTATCGCTTACGTCACCTTGCTTTCTTACAAGATTTTAAATAAATATGAATGATAATTAACTAACTAATGAATTATTGCAAATTAAAAGTCATAATTAATTATGTAGGTCACCCGATCATTCGATGGACTTCGTAAATACACGACGACGCGGTGTGCAAACTGACATGTTTTGCTCGTCAGCGAAATCTGACGAGTCAACGACCGCCGCCGCCACGATCGCCGCGGCTGCCACCCGCATCTCGCGGCTCGCGTCGAAGCGCAAGTGTAAAAGCTCACAAAGCTCGCAACACACAAGCGTGCCCTGCGAGTCGCGAGCCGTGCCGCGAGATAGGTCGCAAGCTCAAGTTTACTCTCTCGACTCGTAGCGCGTCTCGCGACTCGCAGGGCACGCACCCGCTCGCCGCCGCCACCCACATCTCGCGGCTCGCATCGAAGTGCAAGTGTAAACACAAAGCTCGCAACACACTGCACACAAGCGTGCCCTGCGAGTCGCGAGCCGCTCCGCGAGACGGGTCGCAAGCTCAAGTTTACACTCTCGGCTCGTAGCGCGTCTCGCGGCTCGGCTCGCGACTCGCGCGCGAGAGTAAATCATGTATTACAAGATTTTAAATAAATAAAACTTGATCGTTTTTTCATTACATGTAATTTATTTCATTAAAACATTTATTGCGCGCGCGAGTGTAAATCATGTATTACAAGATAGAATTTGTATAATTTGTAATTTGTATAATAAAACTTGATACATTTTTAATTACATTTATTTTATTAAAACATGTATTGAACATACTGTACGATATTATATTATCATTACACAAAGTGTTGCTACTAAATAACTTTTGAAACTCTACTAAACTTTCCCTATTGAACTTATAATACAAGGACATACATTAAACTATACTCGTCACAAACTGATGTGAAATCATTTTGTAATCTCCGCAATATGTTAAAATCCAATCTCCTACAGTTTCACCCCATAAAAGCCTTGTGATATTGCATAGGAGTGCGCCTGCAGGAATCAAAGTATTGACAAATGTCATTTTCATTGATGTGCATGGCCATCCAGTGGGGTCCAGGTGTAACAATATATTATCAGGATCCAAGTTGCTAATAAATGTATGTAGGGGGTTGAACATATTATTATATTATATAGGCAGACGATTCGCAGCGTATACAATATTATCTTCTAAAGTCTAAACCTTCACAAATTCTTCTCAAGTAATTACGAATCTATATTGTGTCCATACTGTATTATCACAGAACCAATCTTGTATATGAATCTTATATAATAATAATATGTCACATATCCGCATAATGTATGCTTTATGTATTTACTAAAAGTGGTATTACATATGAAATGATGAATGAATAAATAAAAGAAACAACTTTGGTACAATATTTTATTTCATAGTATCTACAGTCTACACACTATTAGATAAACACTCACACATACACACGTTACACATTATAATTCAAATATATTATTATTATACATATTGTGACTTTTCTTAGCTTCTATAGTCTACAGTTACATTACGGTTTTTATCTAGTTTTCTACAAGATTGCAAAACCTCATATCATTTTGAAATTTAAAAAAGTAAAATAAAGTTTTCCTATAACAAAAAACATACGATAATTCTATAAACTAATTATATTCTTAATCCTATAGCATATTCCGTATACACCCATAAGTATTGTACTTTGTTATGAGATAATGTTTTTATACTAATATTTTTTTCTTTTGTTAACTAGTTTGTAATACTTTGTTTCGAGTAGCTATACTTTATATTATACTTTTATAATATGTATAATATTGTACTGAATGTTTAATTTTTAAAGTTTCATTGTATTACAACATTGTCTATAGTCTATACATAATATTATAAAACAAAGTCGCTTTTTTCCCCTCATGTTCCTTTGCATTGTTCTCTTTAATCTTTAAAACTACACAACGGATTTTGATGCGGTTTTCTATAATAGATAGAGTGATTCAAGAGGAAGGTTATAAAGTGTTAAAAGTAATAACATTCATTAAATAGTGGAGAAATACTGTTATTGTTGAGGGTTCTAATGTGATGTCGTAAATAAATACATATTTTTTTCCGCTTACATTGCAAACGCAGGCTGAACCCTACGAGACTTATCAAAATAATGTACCAAGTATTGTACACAACTAAAAGGTCTACAGAAAACTCCGCGACGGTTCATATCTATCTCTTATGGATATCCCACGATAACAATTTTTTGTCATTTACTTTATACGACAAATAATGGCTAATTTTCGAAGCAATTGTAATAAATATAATATTAATCCTTATCCAATTAAATATTTTAAATATATTGTTGATTTAATTTAGATCTATATGGCCCTCTACAGCATATTATGATTTAAATGATTAGTTTCGAAGATATTACAGATTTAAAAATTGCGGAACGTAGCTTTTACGGCGGTGCCGACCAATGCGGGCCACGGGTAGTAATAATGAATATAAAATATAAATCAAAACAGCTGAATCGATTTTAATCATATTTTTTCAGTGGCTATATATTTTATACCTGTGTGCGAAGCCGGGGCGGGTCGCTAGTAAAATATAATACAAAAGTTTTTTCAAGCTTTGAATTATGTTACATAAATGAGTTTCAATCAAAATTTGAACATATTTCAAATTAATTATTATAGCTTGTTTCATTATTTTCAAAAACCTTTTAGAAAATTACTAAACTTTTCTTTTATATAAAAATATTCAATTATGCTCAATGTTGAGATTCAAATCAACCAAACATAGAATTTTCACTCAAAAAGTAAATAAAATGTTTATCATACAACGATACTAAAACTTAAAATATTTATTTTGTCTAATGATACACCATTACAAATTGAGAAAAGTTATGTGGAATAAAACCTTCTAAAAATCTTGTGTTCGTATGTGATTTGTCATTGTAACGTGAAACTGTATTTTTAAGCTTAGTCAATATGATTAATTTGTTTTCTTGTTAATAATAATTGTAAACGTACTTTGTTATGAGATAATTTTATACTAATGATTTTATTTCTTTTGTAAACTAGATTTTAATACTTTGTTTCGAGTAGCCATACTTTTATATGTATAATATTGTACTGAATGTTTAATTTTTTTAGTTTCATTGTATTACAACATTGTAATTTATATAATATTTAATCAAGCTTAAACAAAGTTTTAAATTACTCATATGAGTTTCAATCAAAATTTGAATATAATATATTTCAAATTTATTAAAGCTTTTTTCATTATTTTCAAAAACTTTTTAGAAAATTATAAGACGTGTTTTTTTTTAATTTAATATATTTCAAATTTATTCAAGCTTGTTTCGTTATTTTCAAAAACCTTTTATAAAATTACAAAACGTGTATTTTTCATAAAAAATTATTTCAAATTTATTAAAGCTTTTTTCATTATTTTCAAAAACTTTTAGAAAATTATAAAATTATAAAACTTTTTTTAATTTAATATAATATTTCAAATTTATTAAAACTTATTTCGTTATTCCAAAAACCTTTAAGAAAATTTCAAAACGTGTTTTTTTTTATAAAATATTTATTTTATTTGATTATCAAGTTTTATTTATTTAAAATCTTGTAATACATGATTTACTCTCGCGCGCGAGCCGCGAGCCGAGCCGCGAGACGCGCTACGAGCCGAGAGTGTAAACTTGAGCTTGCGACCCATCTCGCGGCGCGGCTCGCGACTCGCAGGGCACGCTTGTGTGCAGTGTGTTGCGAGCTTTGTGTTCACACTTGCACTTCGATGCGAGCCGCGAGATGTGGGTGGCGGCAGCGAGCGGGTGCGTGCCCTGCGAGTCGCGAGATGCATTACGAGTCGAGAGTGTAAACTTGAGCTTGCGACCCGTCTCGCGGCGCGGCCCGCGACTCGCAGGGCACGCTTGTGTGTTGCGAGCTTTGTGAGCTTTGAGCTTTTACACTTGCGCTTCGACGCGAGCCGCGAGATGCGGGTGGCAGCCGTGGCGATCGTGGCGGCGGCGGTCGTTGACTCGTCGGATTTCGCTGACGAGCAAAACATGTCAGTTTGCACACCGCGTCGTCGTGTATTTACGAAGTCCATCGAATGATCGGGTGACCTACATAGTTAATTATGACTTTTAATTTGCAATAATTCATTAGTTAGTTAATTATCATTCATATTTATTTAAAATCTTGTAAGAAAGCAAGGTGACGTAAGCGATAAGTCAGGTAGTCATTACGAACAATAGAACACTGAGGCGAGCATAACAATGCAATAGTAGCGATTGTAATTATGAAGGAACAATGGAGCGTGGAGATAGTAGATAAGGAGGGGTAAACAGAAAAGCTAACTTTGGAAATAGTGCAAATACGTAAAAACGGATCGCATATATCGAACGAGGATGGCCGAAAACCCCTATTTTGACACCAAATTCTTTTTTTTTTAGGCGATTTCGCCGCTCGAACCGACAAAAAGTGATCGAGACAGTTTGCGAGCTGCGAGCGGGGGTGGACCCAGAATCGTGATCCAGAACCCGCGAAAACACACTACTCATGATGTTTTTGTAGAGATTGATTAGTCGATTATATGAAACGAATATTTGAGATACAATATGTTGATTGTTGTGGCTCGGGCGTGCATCCTATTGTTCCAGATGTCAAGACTGTTTATCTAAGCTATGACTTAAATATTATTATAATTGGTTGGTCGTCGGGCGACCTTATCAGGATTCACGTAGCTATCGACGACGTCACGTTGCAATAAAATCTAACGTACCCGACTCACGAGTCACACGTGCACTCTCATTCACATTAGGATAGGTCAAGACAACTAACGTAGCTCAGCTCTCAGTAGATGTAATAAATAATGGTTATAAAAAGCCCGCATCACGCGCGGGGCAATGCACTTTTTCGTGAGCGATCCGAAGGCAGGCGACGAGTCGTATGCATGACATTTTTATCAATGAGACGTTCCGCATCCTCGACGTTAACTCCGATGATATAGAATTCAGAATCAATCATCGCTCAGATACGCCGTTCTTCTTCCCAGCCGAACCTCCAAAAATGCTATGGCCCGATCGATCAAATGAGAACCGTAAAGTGATGCAGTTGATGCTACTTTAAAATAAAAGAATACTAACAATACTGGGCTTCGAAATTTATGCAGAAGACCCTTTTCGCATGGTAATATGATCGAAAATTGGAGTGTGGTTGCGAATCTCCTCGCAGCACATAACATGCATACGCGGCGGGCACAAGCGGTTAGCTGTAGCTAAGGTCAAGATGCAGCGCGGTCTGCGCACGAGAATATGATAAATAACTATTAGGACTACAATATTTGTGAGGCTTTTTAACAGGAGTATCTATTCAATAACGTATTTGTTTGGTTTATGTTTAGACGATAATCGATAGCCAATCTAGAGAACAAAAAACTCCTCTCAAAAAACCACAGAAACTTAAGGCCATCCCCCGAGCAAACGACCTTGACCATACATTTGCCGCGTCACCGAGATGGCACCAAAACCCTAATTTTTTTACTTATCTTAGTTCAAAATTGACCTAAAAAAATTAAAACGTGGAATATTATGTAGTTTATGATATTGTCAATCTATTGGCATGTGTTTCAAATAACAGTAATTTGTAAATACTAAGGAGATGCTGAATGTATGCTTGAATTTTAATAAATCGGTTTTACTTTGGAAGCTGATATCATTAGTACAATAAACAAAAATAGGAAATTTAAAACGTGTAAAGGAATGTTGATATGCTGAAGATTATTGCTGTATTTTTATTATAACTTTGTAGCTTTCAAATTATAAGTTTATAAGCCCCTAAATACGGTAAATTACGGAATCTCCGTAGGGAACGCCCTTAAATCATATTCCTGTAACCGTAAAAGATGTTATATTGTTTTAAGAACTAGACTAAAGGGATTGTAATATACAATAAATTTAGTATGTTAATTGTTGTAAAAGCGAGCTTATTCTACATTTTAATGCTTAGAATCTTGTCTTCACTCTCTCCTCCTTATCGATATAAATATTTACCCTACGCATGTGGCCATCACTGTACGATAGTCACTTTTACAACGTATCAGACAAAAACAACCTATAAATAGGTACGCTCAGGCCTCAGGGTAAGCAAATATTTTACTTTAAGGAAATTACAAATTTCTTCAATTCCCATTATTTTGGTCATAATTCAGTAAGTACCCTTGAATAACTAAGGCGATTGCAGATACAAGCTAAATTTTTCGACTTTGTAACTTCATACATATTTTTGTCATTTCACATTATAATATTATACCGTTCCAAAAAACGACGACAAAAAAAATAAAAAAATAGAGTTTAACATAAGGGTAGTTGTTGTAAACAAACAAAAACTCTCGTCCTAAAATTAGGATTCAGTTCACTCAAAATATTATGTAAAAATAAAACAGGGAGAAACCGAGAAGTCGTAATTTATGTTGTTTATCAAAATAGATTCGTTTTATATAAAGCTTACGGCGGCAGGGATGTTTAGTTGAGAATGTCTTAGACAATAATAATATTTTATTTTACACTACACATCTAGGTACAAGGCTCAGAAATAAAATCATTTCAAAACAAAATTCTTTCGTATCTTTTTTAAAATCTACTTTAGAATATCTATGGAATATATAAATGTTTTGAAGATATAGCAAATTGCGTTTAGTCACACAGCTTTGAGTATCTACGAGTACGTATGGTCTACGTCAATGCTACGCTCTACGCCATGCCATTCTATGATACTGATCACAGTTCGCAATGTTTGATTGCATTGTCATGCTGTTGATTTTTACAACGCGATTAAATTCCGTTCGGTAGATTCCGTAGATGCAACTTTTTTTGGAGAGCATACTTTTTAATTTTAAGTAATTGTAAATTAATTATTAAATAACACTTGTTTTGTAACTAAGAGCGTAGCTCAAAATCAGTCAGTTCTTGCTACTAGCATAACAGTATTATAAATATCTCCTCCTCCTTTTTGGAAGTCGGTGAAAAAACTAAGGTTTGATTGTATAAACTTACATACAAACAAGGCCCAGTAGTCAAGAGATACGAACATAATATAATTTAACTCAAATAATTAAGTTACAGAGTGACTCATACATCATTCATACCGAGATCTAAATCTCAGATTCTACTACTTATGCCACGCGAGAGGATCGCGCTTTGTAACATGAATGAAAAATAGTCTATTGAATACTTAGCGCATTGTTAGATGGAGTCAAGGAGAAAAACTGAACTGAATGCTGGAGATTTAGCTGATGATAAGCTGGCATGCTCACGAATATAGACGGATCTTTGGACTGGGTCCTAGGTATCAGGAAAAACGTGATATTATTGTACTGTTTAAATTAGATAAGTGACTGTAGTCTGTACCTATACAATTAGTCAATATAGTGAACGTATCACGAATTATACTATTATTACCTACTGTCACTTATCAGTACCCTGATTCTATTATTTAAGAGGGCGAGTAATGAATTGAAAAAAGACAGCGAATAAAAAAAACATCGTCCTTCTCTTTTAGCACTTACGCCCGTCATTCATAGTCATGTGAAAAAGAACTAGGCGGTATCTGCGCGAAAATACATTTTTCTTAATAATTCGATAAATAAGTATACAAATTTATAAAATATCCGCTGGTCCAGCTGAACGACGCTGCATTAATTGTTGCACTAAAGTACCATCAGAGAAGTTCATTTCTAGGCAGATGGCGGACCTAAGTAATTTGCTAGCGTTAAGTCAAACCCATCGACCGATCACAGCTAACATTGAATTGACGCCAATCAAAGGACGTAGGTCCGTCAATTGCCTAGGAATCAATTACCTCGATGGTACACTCAAGATTAGTAGAGTAGTACAATGTAGTAGAATCGAGGTACCGTTCTAATTGTATATTATGACGCATATACCAAGGTGCATTAGGACACCACCATTTTGGGGCACTACTGGTAACAAACAACATATACTATTCATGTCTTTTGACCTCAATATAGTTTAATGATTCGTTTAAATCAATAAATACAGATAAAATGTTAAAATAATAATAATTTAATCAAGAAATTTGTCACTCACAACAAGGCTGTAAGGGCAAGATGCCTAAGGGCTCTTTAAGCTTTTAACACAGGAGGTATAAGCCTTTAAAATTAACTGATTAAGTCCGAATTTTTCGATGTTATTAAAAATCAAATCATAATTCATCAATGTTTAAAATCCCAATAGTATTTTATAAGTCCAAGATACGTTTTACGTTAGTAGCAAAAGGCAAAGGGTTGCACTGTAGAATCAGGTCACGTGTCCTGGCGCTAGTTTAACATTTTCACCTATGCCGATGCTAACGTCTTTAGGGTTCCGTAGTCGACAAGGAACCCTTATAGATTCGGTCTGTCCGTCCGTCCGTCTGTCTGTCTGTCTGTCCGCGGTTCTGCTCAGACGCCTCAGAGACTATTATAGGGCATGTACAAAGCCGTAAATCGTAATTCGGCATGAATGTACGTACTAATGATGTCGACAAAATGGTATATAAAATCTTTAAAAAAATAATTATGGTACCTCACCAACACTTCAAACGGGGATGTTTTTTTTTCACGTCCACCCCACCGTGTGGATTATCGTTGGATTGGTTTTTAAAAACATTACGAGTGTTCAAAGACCATATTTTTCCGATTTAGGGTCAATTCAGACCGCAACGCGACGAGGCGATGCGAGGCGCGGGGCGGCATAAATTTGTATGGAATTGACATTTCAATTGCGTGAGACGTCTTGCGAATCTGTCAAATCCATAAAAATTTAGAAATGCATCTACGCGTCGCGGTGCGGTCTGAATCGACTCTTAGGGATCCATTTGTGAAATATGATATTTTAAAGTGGAAAAAATCGTTAAAGTCCAGTGGGGGACCTTCTACCAGTTAAACGGTTGCTTCCGGAAATTAGCGAAAATTCACGAGAGTAGGAAATATGCTGAATTTAAAAGGAAAACTATCACGGCTAAGAAAACTTCATATGTTATTGAGTATATATTATAGTCGATCAACTAATGTATTCGGCGAAGTATAAAAAAAATTTTCGTTCAAATTCCTTTGAACGTAACTGAGATGATGTTGTTAGTAGTGTACACATAATAAATGTACATTCATTGACCATACAAAAATTATCAAAAACTAGCGGTACTACGGAACCCTATATAGCGCATATGGCTCGAGATGGACTTGGCCGGTTTTTTTTACTTCAATAATTCGTATGGAAGCTTTATTACCCAACTGCACCATAATTAAGGTTATATGTTATTCCAGTATATAATTATTGTATTATATTTCTGAAACACGCTTTGGGCAGTGGTACTCAACCTTTTTTTATGCGGGCCACAAATAAGTTTTGGTCTTGATGTCTGATGTCGCCGGTCGCCGGTCGCGGGCCGCTACTAAAATTTTGCGGCTTGAAATTGGAAAAATTTTTGCGACTTTCACAATGTACGTGTGAATATTTGCATTGCGTGAATTTCAAAATAGTTCACTTCACGCGAGCCACTGATAAAGTCAAGCTGAAGCTGGGCCGCAGGTTGAGTATAACTGCTCTAGAGCCTACACGCCTAATCGGATTGGACTTTCGAGCTTAAGAAATATCATTTGATTCTTTTTATTTCTGTCGACTCGTTTGAGTAACACTGGGTACGTCTGAGTGTAACAAAGGCGTACCAACGCATCAGGTTTTTTTTCATCAATGGTATTTTAATCGTATCTACAGTCTATTATAGTATAACCATAGTAAAAGGAAGGGAAGTAGGGTAACTCCGGCCCAATCCGCGATTTAATTGCCTACTGTCTTAGGGTTGTCAATTTTAGGCGGCGGCGGCGCGGCGTGGCGCGGCGGCGTTGTGATGTGGGAGCGGCAAGCGGCTGTCCGAGCTTAGTTCGCAACCGCATGAACAGCGGCAACGTCGCGGTCTTCCGACTTTTAATAATAATAAGTGACTCTTGATCTACTCATATTTGGGCCAATTTTCGTGCATATTTGCATGTATATTTCGGCACTTGGATCGTGCATATAATCCGATGTCTAAATAAAATTATAAATATACCCTTTAAAACAACATTAAAAACTAACGCCTGTCTCTTATAGGTGCCTACTATAAACAAATTTGCAGTTATGATTCGAACTTTGCTTTATGTGTATAATTAATATGTGATTTACAATTACCACACAGCAATATTTATTACTCCTGCGATTATGATCGGACATTTTTGATTCGTTTGGCGCGGCGTGGCGCGACGCGGGCGTGCAGCGTAAAGTATTAGCCCCGACTGGTATGGTCCGAAAACGGTCCGAGATTTAAACAAGTGTGCGTGCGGCGACGCATTGATACTATGGCGCACACATACAAGCCGCGCGCGGTGCCTTTGTATGAAGATAACTTACTTCCCCTTCTTATACTATGGTATAACTAGACAGTGTAGTGAACTGTGTGACGTAGAACGTTAGATGTAAGAACATAGATAGCTCTTGATTTTCCATTCATGCATTGTTAAGGAAAAATTTAGTAGTGGGCTATGTCCTGTTTACTATTTTTTTAAGGAAATCCTATGCAGTAGGTATTAAAAATAAAGATATATTCTAGAAAGCGGCAAGAATATTATAGACAAAAAGAATATAGAGCGATTAATTGCAATGATTTTGTTATAAGTACATAGGTACTATAGGATAGATATTGGGTATCTATCCTATAGTACCTATGTACTTATAACAAAATCATTGCAATTAATCGCTCTATATTCTTTTTGTCTGTAATATTCTTGCCGCTTTCTAGAATATATCTTTATTTTTATGTAATTAGCGTAACACAAAATAAAATATGCAATTGAGGTTGCTTGGTGCTACAGGCACATATTTTGTTCAGTTGATGCAGTTAGGTACACAATATACAATATATTACATGATTCAGTTAAATAAATAAAAATCATAAAAGATTAGGCATGATTTATGCAACAGATGTAGGTTAGGTCACATAATATATTAGTGCTGTGGGTATGGTATGGGACATGGGTATTAAGTATTAATTTAACTAGCCTACCTATAAAGTAAAATTTGTTCTTATATCATTTATTGTTTTAATATATTTATTTAACATAGAAAAGAACAATCAAATCTCATTTTCCATAAGAAAATTACGGAGATAAACCTCTTTTAAAATTAAAAAAAAATTGACGTACGTATTGGATTATTTGCACCTACTTATGGTTGTAATTTTTATGCCTATAAAAAATTGTAATATTCTTCTAGAATAGCTGAGCGGGAGCAGCAGGAGGCGCACGATGGCGGGCGATGGAACATATAAATACATACGGGCGGCGCGCGTGGCGATACAGGCCGAAAGCGCCGCGGACGTAGCACGTGCACACCCAAATTAAAAAAAACATGAACGACGCCGAACTGTACCAGCAGGGTAATACCCTGCAGACCCGGGACGCGCTGCTCTGCCTGCAGGAGTACGCGCCCCGGATCCGCTGGGCGACCGGCGACATCGTCGTCGACATCGGCTGCGGCGACGGAAGCGTCACCACCAAGATCCTCAAGAAGATGCTGCCGCCGGACCACAAGCTCGTCGGCTGCGACAAGAGCGATAAGATGGTGATGTTCGCCAACGAGCACTACGGCCGCGACGCCACCTCCTTCATAGTGCTCGACATAGAGAACGACCTGCCCAAGGGACTCAGAGAGGACTTCGATCACGCCTTCTCCTTTTACGCCCTGCACTGGATCAAACACCAGAAGTAAGTTTTCTATATTTTTTTCCTTCATTGCATTAATTACTGATGAAATTAAAAAAGAAGCTCAAACTTTTTTCAATTGGTTAAGAAATTAAAGTACTTAGGTATTTTATTGGTTGTCGAAGTAATGACCAAAAGTAATCAATTTAAAATGTTTAACATCCATTGTTAAATATATTTTATACTATTATTAGAAAAGATACCAAACAAGACGTGTTACTCAACAACATAATGTTTCCATCTCAATCTGAATTAGATTGACGTAGCCCTCTGTCCTACACGACTACGTTGAGTAAGGTTGAGCTCAATTCATTTAAAAATAGAACTACCTCGAAACTTCTGCACTACCATACCTATGGTGTTCAACAAAAGCAACTCTTTTTATCAGATTACTTGTTTTGTTAATATTGGTCTACGAAAGACATTTTTCCCTAACTAGAAAGTTTTGATGTAAAATTTAATGTGTGTAAAAAATTAAAATATCACCTTACTAGTTACGATTTGTGTAATTTTTAGGGTTCCGTATCCGAAGGGTAAAAACGGGATTGAAAACGGGACCCTATTACTAAGAATTCAATGTCTGTCCATCTGTCTGTCTCCAGGCTGTATCTCAAAAACCGCTATAGCTGGACTTATAAAACTTTCACAGATGATGTATATCTGTTGCCGCTATAACAACAAATACGAAAAAACAAAATAAAATTAATATTTAATAAAATTTATATTCCCAAACAAGAAAAGTCCCTTTTAATTATTAAGGATTCACAAAATCCTAATTATATATTTTATACTTTAATAATTAATAATAAAACAAATATTTGGGAACCCTTCCCATGCAAAAAACACACTTTTTGCTCTATAACGCTAAGAAACCCTTCGTGCGCGAGTCCGACTCGCACTTGGCTGATTTGTTTGAATCGCTTAAAGAAAATCTTTATCACTATTCGTAACGTGACGTAATCCAATGTCATATTCAGTAGTACTATAACAGTAATTATAAATCGGTTAGCGCAAAGCATGAAATAATGCGTAACTCTTAGGTATTTGTTATGTTATGGTGCTCCCACAACGCCGTAACCTAAAAACATTCACTAACAAATGTTGTCAACTGTTACATTTTGTCAGGAACTGTTAAATGTTATAAGTGCTCCTACACTAATAGAAAATGTTTACTAACGTTAACTAACATTTTATAACATTCAAATCTGGTATTGGCTCACTGCATACCCCGTCGTCCTTTATAAAAGGTTTACAAACAAAAGGTAACACAATATGTTTTATTTTGTGATAATTTGTTTTGCTATAATTTGTTAACTTACGTTTACTAAACATTTTCTAACATGAAAACATTTTAAACATTTTTTAACATTTGTGATTAAATGTTTGCTAACAAATGTTTACTAACGTTACTAAACATTTTCTAACGGCGGTGTGGGAGCACCATTTCACTATCATAAACTTGACGTACAAGATCAGCCAGATGTTAATTCTATTGGACTTTTAATTTAACTCCCATTTATTTAATTGGTCAATGGGACCTCAGCTCCTAATTCGGTCGAGGTCGTAGGGCTATTGTTGCGGTGAGAGTTTGTACTATCAGAGAAATTGATGAGACAGACGGCAGACCTACGTGATTTTGTCGGGTTAAGTCAAGCTCAACCGGCGGCTCCCGACTTAATATACTTGAAATTTACTCGACCAAATAAAGTTGGTCCCTCATTAAATGTCTATTCAGAATCAATTTCTCTGATAGTTTATATTTACTACGAATTTTAAAATGTGACTCTACATTTACGCTATGACTGGTTTGAGGTGGCTTTAACGCTCTTGAATTTGTTGTTTTCTTTGCCGTCTTTACCTTCTTCTGTTTCTTCTGGAAGTGCGATTTTATGGGGAATTTTATGCCTATTATGAAGTCAAATGTTTAGATTTCGTTAACTTTTGACGTAAAAGTTGAGCATAAAATAAAAGATACATTAATTTCAATCTTCTACAAATTTATTGAGCATATACCATTTTCGTTATTCACTCCTGAAGAGTTCCCATTTTTTTCGTAGTTTAATCACACTTTACGGAAAAACTATCACGCCTATTGATTTGTGTTTTAATACAGTATTTTTTTTTTATATGTAGTTGTGTTATCATCGGTCAGTCTAGGTTTGGTTACTATTAAAATATATTAAAAAAACTGCCTTAAAGGTTTACCATGCAGAAAAACGATGCAATCCCTTAACAAAGCTCAGCTTTAGCTACTAATAAATATAATAAATTATGGCATTCTAGGGCGGCGTTCACAAACATCTACGACCTGCTGGCGGAGGGCGGGGACTGTCTGCTGATGTTCCTCGGCCACATGCCCGTGTACGATGTCTTCCGAATCCTGGCGCAGTCCAACAAGTGGCGCACTTGGCTGAAAGACGTGGACCGTTTCATCTCACCCTACCACGATTGCAAAGTACGTCTTCCTGACCTGCATTTTAAGAGCCATAGAATAGTACGAATAATAAAATTAATATAGCCCTCATTATTTGATGGACTTTAAAGACATGCCGTCGTTACTCATAAGTCATCAGTTACACCCATCGGTAATAATGACTTAAGGCCGTCCCCCGAGCAAACGACCTTGACCATACATTTGCCGCGTTGCCGAGATCGCACCAAAATCCTATTTTTTTTTACTTATCTTAGTTCAAAATTGACTTAAAAAAAATTAAAACGGTGAATATGTAGTTTATGATATTGTCGATCTATTGGCGTGTGTTTCAAATAAAAGTAATTTGTAAATACTGAGCAGATGCTGAATGTATGCTTGAATTTTAATGAATTGGCTTTACTTTGGAAGCTGATATACTTAATAAGTATAATAAACAAAAATAGAAAATTTTAAACGTGGAAAGGAATGTTGAGATATGAAGATTATTGCTGTATTTTTATTATAACTCTGCAGCTTTCAAATTATGAGTTTATAAGCCTCTAAATACGGTAAATTACGGAATCTCTGTAGGGAATGCCCTTAACATTAACAACTTTAGGGGCAAATCGCCATTTGTCTAGACTTTAACAAGGAAAACAATTACAAATACTTGCCAAATGTAGTGTTAGTAAAACTTAGTAAATAAATTACAGGACCCAGAAAAAGAAATCAAGAGGATGATGATAGACATCGGTTTCAAGGATGTCGAAGTGAAATGCTCCGAAAGATCTTTCCTATACGAGAGCACGACCGCCATTAAAAGTAAGTAGTGCCTGGTAGTACCAAATGTTAAGTTGAACGTCAGTTATGTGCACTAATTAAAATTGCTCTTGAGATACGATCAACTACGATGATATGGCGCGCCCCTCCAAAATTCAAAACGTTTGAAGTGCGTTGTCTTGCGCGGTCGGCTAGTTATGATTAGTTGACCAACAAATCTTGGTAATAAGTGACATTAACTGAAATATTACGTGTACTGTGATTGGTTGAACACTTACTACATACAAACTCTTTCATAAGGATGTGACTACACACATTGAAACAGTAATTTGGAGGGGCGCGCCATGTTATCGTAGTTGATCTCTACATATAAATACGCTTCTCAATCATTAAAGAAGAATAAAAGAATTAAAATTCAACGTATCTAAGATACAAGTAGTTTAAGTGGTAGAGAACACGACGCATCTATAATACTTACATTCTTGATCTATTTAGAACTTATATCCACGGTAGTTTTTTCACTGCAATAAACCTAATTCTCTGCTAATACATCGTTAAATTCTATTTTCAGAGGCGGTCGCAGGAGTCAACCCGTTCGAAATACCCAGAGATAGAGTGGAGGACTTCTTAGAAGATTACGTCGCAATAGTCAAGGAAAAGTACTTAATAGACCACGCCAACAACAATTCAACGGAATCATTTAGCGTTAAGACAAATTATCAATTAATAATTGCTTATGGAAAAAAAATTACTTAATCGTAGATATGCATTTTTAAACTATGTAGTGTTTTCCTCGAAGCAATTAGTCTGATTGTAAATACAGCTCGGTATTTTTTTACATAACGATTTTTGAATATTTATTAGGTTCTTTAGGCTGTGTTCACACCAAACCGACTGTGAGCCGCCGAATGTGAGCGAACGTTACGCAGTTTACTGTATTTCCATACATATTCACTTTTTCGTTCACACCTAACCTATTAGGCCGTGTTCACATCAAACTGACTATACGCCGCTGAAAGTGAGCGAGCGTTACACAGTTTATTGCATTTCCATACAAATTCACTTTTTCGTTCACACCTAACTGACTATACGCCATTACGCTAGGCGTAGGCGCGGACATTCGATACCGTATTTTCACGTTCACTTACGTTCACACTGGGGCTCACAGTGAGCCTGCTCACATTTAACGGTGTATATTCAGTTTAGTTTGAACACGACCTTACCCTAGGCGTAGGCGCGGATATTCGATACGGTATATTTTCACGTTCACGCTGGGGCTCACAGTGAGCCTGCTCACATTCGGCGGCTCACAGTCGGTTTTGTGTCAACACGGCTTTAATCTAGTAGTATTTTAGATAGAGTAGGTTTAGGATAGTTACAACAATTCATAGTACAAAGAGGCAAGGTGAGATATTTATTTTACAAGTCAAGAGTGAATGAGGATGCGTTGGTAACTTTTAATTATTATATTAAGTAGATTAGTTACCTAAGTAACAGAGCTTTGTAAAACCTGTGCTTTAGTATCTGGTTTAAAGAAATTCATATTTAAAATTTTATTTTATTTGTCGTGATGGAGCATAACGATTAACTACTTATTATAGGTACAAAAATATATGAGAGAATCTCCTTCTTTTCGAGAGTCATCACAGAATAGAGTCATGTTAAAACAAGGAAATAATTACACTTGCTTTTAAATTAGTATAGGTACTTAGCATTTTGTTAAAGCTCGGCTACTTACCAACTTATATTTGGCATCCTAAGTTAGCTATAAGTTAAATAGTAAATTGAAAATTGACCATTCGATATTGAATAACAATTATTTATTTTAAAATATTTTAAGCAGAATAATATTCTACTAGAGATTCTAATTTATATAGTAAACTGCTAGAGTAGTACCTACTTTGATAAGGAAGTTGATACAATAATTATTTTCATGAAACATATTTATTAGTATTATTATGTATTATGTAATTTTATAATTTTAAAATAAATAATAAAAAAGTATTTTAATTTATATGATGAATTTTATTGCCATTATTTTTTGTTCTAAAGATTAGTGCTAAAATTGCTTAAAACCATCGAATTGCTTTTTTACCGTTGAATAATGAATTTCCATATTGTATTCGTGCCTATAGAAACGGAAATATCTCGAAAAACTTGGAATTCTTAAAATATAAGCACTATTTAAGTACTTGCTCAGATTTTAGGCGGTTCTTTTCCTTTCTTCTCCACAGTCATGTTTGTGGAAATGCACAAAATATTTCCCTTCTTTGTTACAACGGTCGCTTTCATGATATAGTCGCCATAGAAGAAAGACGAACCCAAAAACGATTTCGTCAGCTCAGAAAAGTTCATTTCGACAAAATAATTTCCCTGAAAATAAAATTAACGGAAAACATTATATTATAAGTCTATGGGTTATACTTAGTTTATTTAAAAATATATTTTCTCACCTCCGGGCGGAAAGCGTCAACTTTCTTCCCGCTGCGCTTATCGATATTGCCGTTTTCCGCCTCCGTCGATGAGAAAAATAGTAGATATGTATGCATCATGGGCAGTAAATAAAAAAGCCTCAGATCACAACAATTACATGTGATCTGAGACATTTCTTATTTTCCTGCCCTAGGTGCGTAATTCATATCATTTAATGCATCCTGCCTCTATACAAGTAATGATCCTGCTGATCAGTACTGATCCGGCTTCTTATACAACAAACCTTTGATTGCCTCTAAATTTCATACAGGCAACTCGGGTTACCCAGAACGTATTTTCTCCTAATTCTTAGTATATCATTATAGAAATTATGCATGCAATGCATGTTTACATAACTTTGAATAGTATAAAAGTATTTTATTTTAATAATAAAGTTACCTTTTCGACAGCGCAGTTGTGCGCATTCAGATTCTTCTCAATAATACTCGCAAACAGAAAATGTTGGCAAGGGTCTTTCAGATTGTAAGCCCAGAGAACACTTTTAACGTTGTCTGTTATACTACTCACTACTATCTTAATCTGAAATAATTATTATGACATGATAAAATGATGAACAGTAGTTTCTAAAATTTGTTAAAGTTTATGTGTACGGTGTACCTGTACATTAAAAGACACCATTGGTAGCATTAAATTAGCTAGTTAACTGATAAGTATAAGGGCCGTCACTTATTTGCGATTAATCGTTTCCGACAGTTAAAAATTATTGTAAGCCCTATATATTTTAAACGTTTAAAATATTAAATACTAAACTTATAACAACTGTACTGCTCCAAGACATATTTTAATGATAATAATTTAACTAAACAGTAGAAAGT
The DNA here is from genome assembly GCA_905333045.1 of Lysandra bellargus. NCBI lineage: Eukaryota > Metazoa > Arthropoda > Insecta > Lepidoptera > Lycaenidae > Lysandra > Lysandra bellargus. Next base: position 10,198,771 of record HG995326.1, read on the forward strand.
GTGTGTGAACTTAATATCGAAACTCTTCAGGTATCGGTCCGATCCGTAAGCGACCGCGACCGACGGTATGTCAAATAAAATGCCACTTTATGAACTCGGCTATAGGTTTCATTTTCTGCTAACGATGGTCTAGTCGCCGCTGTGTTGTAGCGGCATAGGCCGTAGAACAAAACGAAACCTAGCCTAGTTAATAAAGTGGAATTTTATCTGAATTTATGTCGATGGCGGTCGCTTGCGACAAAGATCTGAAAGCCACTACTGAGTTACTCATCAAACAATGCAGTAAATATAACATACCTCATCAATTCGACTGGGAACAATGAAGGTAAAATTCATACGACCATAGTATTCGCCGCCTTGGTTTCGAACATCGACCACTAGTTCAGACAAATTTTTAGCTTTCGGTCCCTTGCAGAGTTCGAAGCTACTCCATCTAAGAGTATAAGGGCCCTGAATGAACATAATTTGATATTTTAGATTTTTTTCGTAGATTGGGAGTGTTAATGCAACTTTAGCACTGAAGAAAGGTGATTGAAAAAATTAAACCCATAAACTACGTTAGATAAAAAATAGATAAACTTTTGGTATATTTTAATTATTATTTAGCGAATTAAATTTAACTTACGAAATTATTCGTATTTTTTTGCAACGAATTACCAGCGCTAATATTAGGCACCATTACCACAAAAGTGGCTACTAAAATTATAGCAATCATTTCGGTGACTCTAGACACGGACTATAAACAACTATCATTACTGCCAATAAATGTTATAATGACTACAAAAATGGATATTAGATTGCAGACTAATTGTTAGGCTCGTTACTAGGGTTGGCTAGTAATCTAATAATATATTACACAAAAAATATACTTGCTTACGCTAGGGAGCTGGCGAGCAAAATTCCTATATGATCAGCACACATGGCAGACGCTATTAATAGTGATAATTATACCCTGAGAAACATCAAGAACCTCGTCTGCCACCACGGAGGCGCTGCGTTGTCAATTTACAGCGTTTCAAAAATATTGGAAAAAAAAAGGTGGGTGATATTATATGCATATGTCTGCCTCTGGGGCTGATGATCAAAGTCATCCTGTAAACACAAAAATTCGTAGAGGCAGACATCCAGGGCTCTGACTTTTGTAGTTTTCAATTTTTTAAGTTTTTTTTATGATTTAAAAAACTCTATATGAAGTGCACACTTGGCAGATTGAAATTGTTCGATTAATAACAATGAGAAGGGCCACAGAAAAATAGTCTGCCAGCATGTTGCCTCTGCGTTCGCTATGGACAGCGTTTCAAAAATGTAAAAAATAAAAGAAGTGCTATATTATGCGCACATGTCTGCCTCTTGGATTGATGTTTGAATTTATCATGAAAACCAAGAAACTCGATGAGGCAGACGTTCATGCATCTAATATTTCAAAGGCAGACCATTTGATTTTTTTTAACCCGACGCTCGCGCCAAGCTAGAAGTACAAAATTCAATTTTAAACACGCGTCAGAAATATTCGGCTTCTACCTGTTAACTAGGTACGTCTCCGCAGGTATGAAATTTCTCCACATTGATTCCATATGTGATTCCATAGATTTCAGCTTCAGAAGAAGTTGAATCGTTACCGCGACTTCAGCGAATAATATCAAACTAAATAATAACAATAGACTATAAAGAATGACAATAATCGCATGTAATACCGGATACCCGCTTTCCCTTGATTCTGTGAATTTCAAACAGTTATACACCTAAAAATCAGCAAAATGTCTGCCAAATGTTTTTTCATATCCACGGAGTCATAATGAATCGAATGGGCGCAATGAGAACCGTGTGAAAATTACTTAGTAGAGCTGTTTTTTTTTAACATTTTTACAACTCCGCCCCATAATAATGCAGAGCCCTGAATGTCTGCCTCTTCGATTTTCTTCGTTTCCAAGCTGTTTGTGACCATGAACCCCAGAGGCATACATGTGCAAATGATTTAATATCCCCTTTTTTTTAAGCAAACTCAATCGGCTGTAACGTGAAAACGCAGCGACGTAGGACCTTAATTGACTGGACCAAATCAATTCGTAATGACGTAAACTGTAATCTACCTCGATGTGAAACTTGTGCAAATCATATACCTAAACGCTCACCAGCTCCCTTATTATTGCTATAAGGTGCCAGCTCGGACGACACGAAGTTTTAGCAAACGTCGCCACGTTAAAGGATACTATGCTATCTATCTAAGTATATTAAAAACTAAAGGTGCATAATAATAATTATACTATAGGGCCAAACACTGTAAAAATGGGCATGTACACTGGGAGGGATAAATACCTATATTATATAAGTAAGTAAGAAAAAGAATATAATTAAACTTAATATCTGATAATTTTATTGACATAAGAAACAGGTTAACATAGAAATTTATCGAAACAAGTAGTTACACGTCGTTTGATCTTTGATGCAGGGCTTCAAATAACGTTATTTTTTCATAACGTTACTGCTTCAAGGGTATAGATAACGTTATGAAAATTTACCCGATATTAAAAATAACGTTAAAAATTGATATTAATAACGGTTAATGCTATAACGTTATATAGGATTTATAACGGTAAATATATGTTCTTTGATAACGTTATAGTCCGTCAAGAAAGTCATGACAGGCGGGAAAATTTTCTAAACGTAATCACGCTTATAAGCTGTATTTTTTATTTGTATTTTCACACAAATCTCGCAAAAAAAGTGGGCTGCGAGTGAGATTTAGTGCACCGTGCACGATCGCATACCTGATACCAGAAAATAACGTTATATTTACCGTTATTATTATAACGATATTTTTTCTTTATACATAACGAAAAAATATCGTTATAATAATAACGGTAAATATAACGTTATTTTACTAAATATCGTTAAAAAAATAACGTTACCTGGCTACCATTATGAAAATAACGGTACGTAACGATATTTTTTCTGTTATTCGATAACGTTATGAAGCCCTGCTTTGATGTTGTGCTCTACCAACTTAAAACAATATTATAGTTTTTTATTCTATTTTTAAATGGGTTTTTGTCTATAGGTAAGACATTTTCGTTTCCACCATAATGAAATCCACTCATCAACTTCCGAGTTCCGGTAATAAATTATACACATAACACAGCCAAAGCTATCCTAGTTTTTCAAATAGAGAACATAATGCGACTCAATAGCGCACAATGCCGAATTATGCTGAAACTACTTTTCTGTCACAGTTGGTATCCATTGCACGCATCAAACGAAAGCACTACTTTTGATAGTGCTCGATTGTGCGAAGCGGTGCTGTAGTTGGAACATTCAACGTTGAGCATTATGCCGCATAATGCGCTATCTTATATCTTTAAACGAGCAATTCTTCGGCTCCAACGATTTTCATGAAATTTAGTATATATGTGGTTTCGGGGCCGATAAATCGATCCAGCTAGGAATCATTTTTATAAAATGACATTTTATTCGTGTTTTATCGAATACCGAGCAAAGCTCGGGCAAATAGCTGATAATGCTCTTATTGGAAAATACCCAGGATTATCATACAGGTTTATACAAACAACTCTGAATTCATTCCACATCAACGACAAAGATGATGATGTACAAATTCCTAGACACTCTTACTTTATTGATTCCTCATAATAGAAGGAGGAAGCAATAAACAAAGTAGTATTTGGGTTAACCTCCACTTAGAGCCAATTTTAGAGCAATCATACCATAACATAACCATCACATTATTATTTATAGTCATGGAAAAATTAGGAACCCATTTATACATTAATTTATTTCAATTTGTGTTTGATACAGTATAGTGAAAGCTAAAATAGATTTTTCCTGTTCTGAGAGTAAAACCCTAATGCAAAAAATAAATAATAATTGCTTGATTATGCTCAAGCTCGTTTTGTCACAATAAAGGAAAATTATTGTCAACATCAAATAATACGGCCATTTCTCTATGGGCTCAATTCAGTCATTAGCTTTGGTCATTAGTCAATCATTATAAGTATCTACGTCATTCACGGCCAAAAATAATTTATGAAATATTTTCCCAGAATAATTTAAATATTAAATATCATATTCGGCAAAACCGTCGATATCCTTGGAATAAGTACGTATAGAAAAGGGAAGGAAATAAAGTTATAGATATTTAACTTATTTAATTCAAAAATTTTATATAACAATAACAATATTTATTTAAGTACTTGTACTAAAATTTTTCGTTTCTTACTCTTCAGAGGCAATTATGAAGAAAGCAACTAAATCGGAATCCATAGAAAAAATATTTGCTCTAGACTTTCTGATAGTCAAAATTTTAAATTTAGAAATACCTGATGAGGATCCTTTGGAGTATGACATCAAAGCCACCTTCCTGGATCAACTAGTCATAGCCAAATCCATGACTAGTAACATAAAACGCACGAAGTCTGAAGCACTTGTTGGACAAATAGAATATAATCCCTCAGACTACCAGAATATGAATAAGTTGGCTGATACACCTCTCACAGGTAAGTAATAAAAATATAATGCCTCCTCCACAATCTACAAAATATTCGCTGCTCGCACGCTTTTCCTTTAAGTGTAGAGCTTATTTCATACGAAAATCTTAAATTACATTGCTCGTTACACATTTCAGTGGCATAATACATCTTAGAATTAGTCTTTTGGGAAGCCTTGAGTTTTAAAACACTGTCAGTCCATAGAAAACATAGTGAACATAGTGGTACTATCCATATCCATACTAATATTATAAATGCGAAAGTGTGTCTGTCTGTCTGTCTGTCTGTTGCCTCTTAACGTCTAAACGGCTGAACCGATTGGGCTGAAATTTGGTACAGAGATACTTTGATTCCTGGGAAAGGACATAGGATACTTTTTATCCCGAAAAAATGTACGGTTCCCACGCGATAAATTAATTTTGACGCAACGGAGTTGCGGGCGTCATCTAATAGTTTATAATGCTAGAAATAATTACTGTCTTTTATGGAATGAGTAGAGAAGGCATGTAAAACTTAAAAGCTACATACAATTGTTGGCAGTATCAATACAACCTACCAATCTACATTATAATCAACAAAAAGAACAAGTTCTATTAGAAGAAGTGGTAGAAGAAGAACATAGCCTTTGCGAGGTTATTTCTTATCATTGCAACATTGATATTGTTAAAATGTTTACAGGTATAAATTCAGTTACAAATGTTAGGTACAATTTATATCCGTTTATTCACTTTAGTAAGTACCGTTAAGTAACTTTACTTTTTTTTTTAGACGTAGACTATATGACAGTAGAAAAACGTATGGACTCTTCTAATCGATCAGTTCTGCACGCGAAAAGTTGGCTAAACCTACCACTCATATCAATTGAAATTACGGGTAAACGAAGTGAAGAAAATGCTCAGCATTATAGAGTTTTGAGAAATACCAACCTTCTCAAATTCACATTGATTGGATGCTACAACATGAGCATTCCGTGTACCGATACACTCTCCTACGCATGCATCACCGAAATGCCGATGTGTAATGTAGAGGTTATAATTTTTTAATCTTCATTAAATATTTTAGTAGAGATAAACTACGATAACATGGCGCGCCCCTCCAAATTACTGTTTCAATGTGTGTAGTCACATCCTTAAGAAAGAGTTTGTATGTAGTAAGTATTCAACCAATCAACCAGCACTCGTAATATTTCACTTAATGTCACTTATTACCAAGATTTGTTGGTCAACTAATCATAACTAGCCGACCGCGCAAGACAACGCACTTCAAACGTTTTGACAACGCACTTCAAACGTTTTGAATTTTGGAGGGGCGCGCCATGTTATCGTAGTTTATTTCTTTGTACTAGCTCCGTGGCTTATCTCTACATGCAGGCTGATTAATTCTCACATCTTCGTATTCCTAGAACACTCACATAGCGCTATTTGACAAAGGCGGGCCGGTTCCAAGTCGATTCAATCACACCAACTTTTACCCCAAATGGGAGAGCCTACGAATTGATGAAGAGAACTACGCGAGAAACGATGAAAAATTCTTCTGTAATGATTTAAAAGAGTTTCATAATCCAAACAATGTAGATTTGGATCATATTGATAACAAAAGTAAGAATACTATAATGATTAGGTATGCTAATAATTAGATACATTAAAAGTATTTGTACAAGTTCTACTCTAGAACCCAATATTTGATAAAAAAAGGTTTCTGAATAAACTATTATTAAAACCGACAGTTTTCATCAACATGCGTATAAAATAGGAATCAATAATTTTATGTTAAAAATATTTCGCTCTAGACATGAATACTACTAAAAACTAATACTACCTACTAAAACTACGAATTTCATACCCAAGTTCGTGTGATAAGTGATCTAACCTTTGGGTACTTACCTACTTGGTACTTATTATCTATTCATGTAAGTTTCTAAATCACAACATATTTTATCAGATGCGGTGCTGTGGACTTCCTTTCATCGTTCTCTGGTCGTTAAGAGCGCAGAGGAATGGTTGTACCACCATCTCCACCACCACGAATGGCCAGTAGAGGTTCACGTGTGTGGGGTGGGACGCTACTGTTATGTTGCTTTCCTCGACCTGATCAAACTGATCTACCCTGGTGGTAAATTATTTAATTAAATAATATGGCTTAAACGACACAAAATTCGTATGAAATATCAGAATTTGTTTGCAGGGCCCCCGCTACCATATGTGCAATGTGTGCAATGCACACGGGCGCCGTCCTCTGGGGGCGCCAAATCGCCATTTTTTGGGGCGCCCAAACCCAATAAAGGACCTAAAAAATTTGCCTACAGGGGCGCCAAAATCCTTTTTTTGCACACAGGCGCCAGTAGCCCTTACGGAGGCCCTGTTTGTTTGTATTATTCATCTATGCTCAGCTTTTGAGATTTTTTGACAGGAGCTAGTATAAAAAAAAAAAACCAATCAACAACGCTAGTGACAAGATAAACTCCTTTCAAAAACCTTAGAAACCGGGCAATTAATAATGGTTTGGACCATATATTTATTATATTATTATACTAGATGACGCCCGCAACTTCGTTGCGCCAAAATTAGTTTATCGCGCGGGAACCGTACCCTTTTTTCGGGATGAAAAGTATCATATGTCCTTTCCCGTTACTAAAAATACTCCATATCGAATTCCAGCAAAATTGATTCAGCGGTTTGAGCGTGATGAGGTAACAAACAGATAGACTTTGGCATTTACAATATTTGTATCTGTCCATACATGATTACTAAATGTTTCGTTTACTTATTGAATTACTGAGCTAATAGGTGTTTGGAATGTTTTTTTAGGGTTCCGTAGTCAACAAGGAACCCTTAAAGTTTCGGTCTGTCCTTCCGCCTATCCGTCTGTCCGTCTGTCCGTCTGTCCATCTGTCTGTCTGTCCGTCTGCCTGTCTGTCTGTCTGCGGTTTTGCTCAGAGGCTATAGGACCTACAAAGCTGTAATTTGGCATGAATGCACATAATATAACAATTAACAACGATGCCGACCCTACATAAAGCGGGGATGATTAATTTTGCTCGCGTCCACCCCATCGTGTGGGGTGTCGTTGGATAGGTTTTTTAAAAATATTATGAGTATTCATAGATCGTTTTCCGATTCAGAGATCCATTTCTGAAATATGAAGTTTTAAATTGGAAAAAGTCGTTAGAGTCCAGTGTCCCACCAGCTGAGCTGTTCTACCAGCTAAACGGTTGTTTCTGTAAATGTGAAAAAATTCAAGGGAGTAGGAAATATGCTGAATTTAAAAGGAAAATTATCACGGCTAAGAAGACTTGAAAGTTATTGAGTAAATTTATTATAGTCGATTAATTAAAAAAATGTATTCGGCGAAGTATAAAGGAACTTTTCGTTCAAATTCCTTTGAACGAAACTGAAATGATGCAGAAGTGTAAAACACGTTATAAATGTACATTTATTGACCATACAAAAAATATCAAAAACTAGCGGTACTACGGATTACGGAATCCTATATTGCGTGTGGCCCAACACGCACTTGGCCGGGTTTTATTTTTATTTTAGAGCACACCCTCCGCCTGGCGATGCCCCTAAAGCGAGTACAAGCGGAGTTGTCGCCGGAGGAGTGCACAGCGGAATACTTCCTGTCGCAGACTCTGTCTTTCACTAGAATTGGAACTGCCAAAACTAACAAGTACAGTAAAAACTAGAATCACCTGTTGAGGCTTGAATTTGTGAAGCAGATTGAAGCTTAAACTACATTTTTAGTTTTTACTAATTGGTAACTCTGTAAAACGGTAGTATTGTGATAAGCTACGAATAATATAAACTAGTGATAAGCAAGCAAGCCTCACGGCCCACGAGTTCGTTTGCTTCAATTGCTGTTATTGTGATTTTAATTCAAGCAGCTCAGCACTTTTTTTGGTAAAACTTCTCATTTTAGGGGAACTTCAGAAACAAACCAAATAAATGACACGAACATCTCGTCAGTAGCCAGCGTGACCGGCAGCGACGAAAGCGATCCTTTCATATTAGTAGAGATCAAACTAGCAAGACCTCTGAAGAAACCATCCGTACCTCCTAGTGTTACAAAGTATGGATTCCATTTCCGATAAATTATTATAATTATAATTAGTAGCTGAAAATATGGTTCAGATGTTTTTATAAACCCTGTACTTAATTAAACCCTGTTTATTTGTGAATATTTTTGCGTCTGTAGTGTTTCTTAAAAAAATATTCAAAATGCATAATTAGGTAGTAGACACTTGTAAGCCACGTCTGCCAAAGAAGCACTTTCCATTAATTAAACAACTTTGAAGCAACGAACTGGTGGAGATGTTGAGGAGAGAGGAGCAGTCTGCGCAGCCCCGTAAGGTCTCCGGCCGCAGCCACACGGACCGGCAGTGGCGGGAGACGGTCAGCACCGCAGCACAACTGCTATATACTTTTCCGAAACGAGGTATGTAAATTCCATCGAATCCTCTATATGTAATATTACAGTTTAATATTAAGCTCTCTCTTTTTTCGTACATGCCTCGCCGCCAAGTTGATCGAATGCCAATTTAACCGAATATGGATAAATACTTATCTAAGTATATAAAACGTAGCAATTTTTTGTATAAATCGGAAATCATTTTAAGTCCTCGGCTGCTATAAAAGCAAACAAATATATTGCTAGTTTTGTAATCCTATCGGGATTTTAGTATATTTACCATATCAGCTCTGGCCTGACAGGGAACTCTTTTTCTACTGACCTAAAGTACTGACGTCAAAATTCATAAAACTTGACGTTTAGTCAAGTTTTATGAATTTTATTTATCTGCCAATTCAATCTTTAGATTCCTGCACGTTCGATCACGACCTAATCACAAGTAAAACACGAGTGGAGATAGAGAGTTCCTTTTGGCAAGAAGCAGCGCACTTCGTCAACAATAACTTTATTGCGAGTCAGTTTTTAGAATCAGACGAAGCGTTCGAGGTATGTCATTGTTGATCACTGAAGTACTTAGGTACCTAATTTATATGTATATCTTTTATTTTACGCATATAACTGTAGGGTGTAGAGAGCAAGGGTGTAGCTACCGCCGTATTTGCCGTATCATTGCGATGCCGCTGCCGGATCACAGGGTCTCAAAGTGAATTTTAAGCTTTTTTTTCCTTTGTGAGAAATATTTAACAATTCCAAAAAAAAATTACACGGGGCCCCTCCGAAGCACGCTACGCTTCTGAGTTAGAGATACCTTAAGTTTAATAGAGACTGAGAGAGAAGAAGAGAGTTGGCGTGTCTCTATACATAAATCATCTGTATTATTCGTTATCTAACTGTATCCTATAAAAATTGTCTCACGCAGGAGCTAAGAACAATAGCACACATTCACATGATGCGAGCAGCAACAGAGACCTTACTTGGTTCACCAGATTTTGATGAACGAGGCCAACTGCTTCAGGCGGCGCGACAGGCCCGTCAGATGCAAGATACACCGCACGCTACAGAGCTCTACCTACAGGTTAAAAATACACCTACGATATTTTTTCACGTTTCATTTCTGCTCAGATAACAAACAGAATATGTTTTTTAAATAAAAAACTTTAATAACCGTCATTGGCTTGTAGACAGTTTAAGAAGACTACGGTTAATAAACTTGTCTACGAATAAATATTATTTTTTTATATAAACCAATATAAATCAACTAATTTATACTTCTATCTCATCTAGTTGCTAACGACCTATAAAAGAAATTCGGATATTTGGCGAGAATTAGCCACCTGTTTCCAAGATGTGGATAAAAAATTAGCGCACGTATGCATCGATAAGGCTCTTAAATTTAACCCTCGTCATCCTTTGAGGTACATCTTTATTCTTACACTATTTCTTGCATAAATGTAAAGCTAAATCTCTGAAGTAGAGTTTAGATAATATTATCATATCATTCATTGATCATTGTACATACATACATACCTATCTACCAATTTAAATCGACACAACCAATATGTGTTTTACAATAGGTACCTACTAGGTAGTCAAATTGTTTCAGCTTACTATCAAAAGCATGTCTTGTAATGGAGGGGGATATAGAGCAGGCAGAGATGTTTTTCTTAGCAATACTCAGTCTGTACCCGTTTTGTACGCTGCTGTGGGTCATTACAAGTGCCTACTATTTTCACCGAGGGCTGCATAATGTTTCGGAAAAAGTAATGGAATATGTTAAAAGGTATACTTATTGGAAACCGTCCTTCTAGTTGCCACTTCCAATGGTTAACCTTTCTAAAATTATGTATGTGGAAGGGAATGCTTGTAATTTGAATCAGAAAACTAAAATAACAATATGCTTAGAGCAGATTACCTATGCTTCCAGAATCATCAGCCGCGTCAATGGTAAGGAACTCCGGGGTTACTGCTGAACCTAAAATAAAAAGCATTGTCATTGGCAGTGGCCAAACGATTTTGTCATAACATAAGACTTCTTTAGAAAGTTTACAGACGAACGGCACTTGTCGAAGACACGCGAATACTTCTTACAGACGTCGACAAGTGTCGTTCGTCTGTGAGGAGACTAATTCTTGTTACGTAACGGCTTTAGAGTGTCGTGTGAGGATATACCGGAGTCGCCTCTGTTCCCCCGCGCGTGGGGCTGCGAACTGGGCGACTGGTGGGACCACACTCCCATCCTCGCCGGCTGTACCCCCTACTACGACGCGGCCGATCTGCTGCTGCGGCTACGGGGGATCACTGTGAGTCTTAACTGGGCTAACTATATAATTTTCACGAATACCATAATATTATTTACTTATAAAATTGGCAGTCACTCAGCAAACTACCTATATACTTACTAGTATTTACAGTGTGACCAAAATTTCTTTCCTGTATCGTTGTTTTCGTCTATCGTTTGCAGTTTGCACCTCGATGTGTGTTTTTGGTAAGTAGTGTGTTTTCGCGGATTCTGGATCACGATTCTGGGTCCACCCCTCCCCCGCTCGCGGCTCGCAAGCTTTCTCGATCACTTTTTGTCGGTTCGAGTGGCGACGTCGCCTAAAAAAAAAACAGAGTTTGGTGTCAAAATAGGGGTTTTCAACCATGCCCGTTCGATATAAAAGATCCGTTTCTGCGTATTTGCGCTAGTTTCAAAGTTAGCTTTTGTGTTTAACCCTCATTATCTACTATCACCACGCTCCATTGTTCCTTCATAATTACAATCGCTACTTATTGCATTGTTATGCTTGCCTCGGTGTCCTATTGTTCGTAATGACTACCTGGGCTTATCGCTTACGTCACCTTAATTTCTTACAAGATTTTAAATAAATATGAATGATAATTAACTAATGAATTATTGCAAATTAAAAGTACCTAATAATTAATTATGTAGGTCACCCGATCATTCGATGGACTTCGTAAACATACGACGACGCGGCGCGCAAACTGAGTCTTTTTTTAACAATATAATTAAAGCTAAGGTTAAAATAAAACTTTGGTTTACTTTCAAACAAATGATTTATTTCGTATTACATACCATAGTTCATAAAACAAGATTCAAACATTTTATTCAAAAACATATCATTTTTAAGTGTGTCACTACTAAAGTCAGTCTGAAACTCTGACAATATACTTCTTTGAGACATTCATGTTCGTATGGAAATATAAAAATTTATTTACTACGGCAGGGGAGATAAGTGATCGCAGTAGACGGGACCCCCACCGACTAGTAGTGAGCGAAAACCCTAGATTAAGCAAATTTAACAATAGCTGTATTAATATGTGTGTCCAGTTATACAATAGAATACCGAAATGTATCAAGTCGCTCAGCACAAGAATGTTTAAAATTAAATTATATGAATGGATAGCTAACCAGAATTTCTATAGTGTTAAAGAGTTTTATAATAAATTGACTTAATAATATCTATATCCAGATTAAATTAACATCTTTTAAATATACTTATAATTATGAAATATGTGTTAAATTAATTGTAAACTAAGAATAATGAACTTTATTAATTTTATATTATATGTAGATAGAATCTAGTAGTAGGACTAAAAAAATATTATATAATTTATAACCTTATGTATAGAGACTCTGAACAGTGATAAAATCAAAACAATGTTTATTTTTAATTTTGCACGCTATTGTCATAGCAAAACATGCCGCACTGTAACAATTGTAACAACTAGTGTGTGTTAAGAAATTGGAAATTTTAAGACCAAATTTAAGACCCTTTTGCTACAAGAACAAATCAGTATATTGTAACTTATTTTAAAACTATCTTATTTATTTATTATTATTATTTTTATTTTTATTATTATTTTTTTATTGTTTTTTTTGTTACTTTAATATTATATTTTACACAGATAAGTAAGTAATTATTATCATTTGCAAGTTGCAATTTGTCACATTAGTATAAGAATCATTACATAAGTACTATTTTAAATTAACGATCTTACATCACACCAATTGTAATAATAATCATGTCGTCTTTTCTACTCACCCTCCAATTTCTGAGCCGAAGCACGGTGGGTCAGGGTGCTCCTGCATTGCCAGCCAGGTATGCTGACCGTATCTGCTGCAGTTCAGCTGTCACCATCTTGTAGTCACGCGTTATTTGGAAGTTGGAACCGACAATCGAACGGACTCGTTGTCATGTGACTATACCTAAACCGGAATAGAGACATAATATAATATTACAAGGTACATTATTAATTCATGTTGATTACTGTATGGACAATATTTTATATTTAAATATACCTATTTTTTAATTTTATTACTTATATATTATGTGCTTATATTATGTATAATAGTTAACACTTACCCTTATTATCCTCAGTTAAATATACATCGTGTTCTAATCTTCTATTGAATCAGCTAAGTATTATTATTTTTATTGGAAAATGGACAAACTAGAAAGGGACTATCGTGCAGCGCAAAGCCCTCACGCAGAGTACGGCGCGGCGCGGGCGGCGGAGAGCGCCAGCTGCAGGTGCAACCTGCCGCGCTCCTCCCGTCTCCTCCGGGTTCGCGTCGTGACTCGTGATTAAGTTATTGAAGTTACATAACATAAAGTACTTATACACTTATATTATTTATCATGTCTATGGGGTTCAGCGCGTCGGCGCATGTAATACATGCATGTGCAGTACTTCACATTAATTCACAATAGCAAGTCTTTTACAGTTTCGCATAATAATTGTTGCCTTAGATTACGATGTAATTATCATATTTAAATATTACCACTTAACAATTATTAGCACACACTATGTCTTGAAGTATATTATATATGTGTATTATTTTGTATATATTTATTAAAATAGGACTGGTGACTTGTGTGGTCTGTCATTTGCCTGACAGTCTGGATCCACTGAAAATCAGGGACTGCAAACTGCGGTCATTACCTGAGTGGATGCCAATTCAGTTTTTGATCATTACACTCCCTACCTTACTTCGCTGGACTTTGAAATCTTGTTATGCCATTATTAAATATGCACATTATTGTATTGTCGTTTACTTTGCTTGTAACATATTTTATTATGGATTGTTTTGTACCATTTGCATTTGTCGAAATTATTTGTAATCTTGTGCGTATGTACGTTCTATTTTGTTTTTGTTTTTAATTTGTATTATTCTTGTGGTGTAATGGTCAAAAAGGGTGAATAAACGTTTATTTATTTATTTATTTATTTGTTACCCAAAATGATTGGGATTCTATATGTGGAGAGTACTGCTTAATGTACTTGTTATACAAGTTTCATAACAAGTCACTCATAATCATAATCATAATAATCATAATCATAATTACATTTATTTGCTCAAAAATATGGTTATATAGGTTGTTACAGTTGTTACAGTGCGGCATGTTTTGCTATGACAATAGCGTGCAAAATTAAAAATAAACATTGTTTTGATTTTATCACTGTTCAGTCTCTATACATAAGGTTATAAATTATATAATATTTTTTTAGTCCTACTACTAGATTCTATCTACATATAATATAAAATTAATAAAGTTCATTTTTCTTAGTTTACAATTAATTTAACACATATTTCATAATTATAAGTATATTTAAAAGATGTCAATTTAATCTTGATATAGATATTATTAAGTCAATTTATTATAAAACTCCTTAGCACTATAGAAATTCTGGTTAGCAATCCATTCATATAATTTAATTTTAAACATTCTTGTGCTGAGCGACTTGATACATTTCGGTATTCTATTGTATAACTGGACACACATATTAATACAGCTATTGTTAAATTTGCTTAATCTAGGGTTTTCGCTCACTACTAGTCGGTGGGGGTCCCGTCTACTGCGATCACTTATCTCCCCTGCCGTAGTAAATAAATTTTTATATTTCCATACGAACATGAATGTCTCAAAGAAGTATATTGTCAGAGTTTCAGACTGACTTTAGTAGTGACACACTTAAAAATGATATGTTTTTGAATAAAATGTTTGAATCTTGTTTTATGAACTATGGTATGTAATACGAAATAAATCATTTGTTTGAAAGTAAACCAAAGTTTTATTTTAACCTTAGCTTTAATTATATTGTTAAAAAAAGACTCAGTTTGCGCGCCGCGTCGTCGTATGTTTACGAAGTCCATCGAATGATCGGGTGACCTACATAATTAATTATTAGGTACTTTTAATTTGCAATAATTCATTAGTTAATTATCATTCATATTTATTTAAAATCTTGTAAGAAATTAAGGTGACGTAAGCGATAAGCCCAGGTAGTCATTACGAACAATAGGACACCGAGGCGAGCATAACAATGCAATAAGTAGCGATTGTAATTATGAAGGAACAATGGAGCGTGGTGATAGTAGATAATGAGGGTTAAACACAAAAGCTAACTTTGAAACTAGTGCAAATACGCAAAAACGGATCGCATATATCGAACGGCATGGTTGAAAACCCCTATTTTGACACCAAACTCTTTTTTTTTTAGGCGACGTCGCCACTCGAACCGACAAAAAGTGATCGAGAAAGTTTGCGAGCCGCGAGCGGGGGAGGGGTGGACCCAGAATCGTGATCCAGAATCCGCGAAAACACACTACTTTGGTATATTAAAAAATGTAAAAGCAACTGCAAAATCGCATCCACGTCTTCCGTTCGTTTTAATAATTAAAGACATGAGTGGAAGAACCAGATAACTAACATTTAAATACACCTTGTAACTTAATTACCTACTTCATCATCTGGTTATACATTAAATACACTTTTTTTAAGTTCAAGTCGTTTTCCCTGGCCTAAAGCCTCAAATCTCAATTTATGCAAAAAAATCCGGCAATTTTTACTGGTTCTTACCTGCTTCATCCACTAACGTCTTCAATTTCAAAAAAACTTTTTCCGGCTTTCAGGTAAGGCTATGTGTGTATGTACTATATAGGTATGTACTTAATTAATAATTTAGTTAGGCTATTTACTGTGGTAGGTACGAAAAATTAAGCTAACCGAATATTGTAATTTGTATGTTTCAGCTAGCCGAAGTGTGTGTGGCGCTGTCTCTGTCCGAGGCCGGGGCCACTCCGATGTACTACCACCTGCTGGCGTTATGCTGTCGATTGCGCGGGGAGGTCAACAACGCGCTGTGCCACTTGCAACACGCGAGGAAGACGAATGGGGTCAGTGTACATTATATTACTCACAAGACGTTCCGCGCGGCTTCGCCTGCGTAAATTAGATATTTCACAGACAAATTAGTCTACAAAAAATAGCTTATGATCCTTCACGTGGTTTACTTCTTATCTGTGCCTAATAACAGAAAAATTGCAAGCCCTTTCAAATAGTTTTCCCGTTTTTTCCACATTTCCCTCTATTTCTTCGCTCCTATTAGTCTTAGCGTCATAAAATATAGCTCGTAGCCTTTCTCTATAAATGGGCTATATAACACTGAAAGAATTTTTCAAATCGGACCAGTGGTCAAATGAGCCCTTTCAAATAATTTATCTCCATTTTTTCCACATTTTCCTCTATTTCTTCTTAGCGTGATAAAATATAGCCTATAGCCTTCCTCGATAAATGGGCTATCTAACACTGAAAGAATTTTTCAAATCGGACCGGTAGTTCTTGAGATTAGCGGGTTCAAACAAACAAACTCTTCAGAATTTTAATATTGACTAGACGTTCCGCGCGGCTTTGCCCGCGTAAATTAGATATTTCACAGATCGTTGTGATCCTTTATGTGGTCTACTTCTTATCTGTGCCAAATAATAGAAAAATTGCTCCAGTAGTTCGTGAGGTAAGCCCTTTCAAATAATTTCCTCCCGTTTTTTCGACATTTTCCTCTATTTCTTCGCTCCTGTTAGTCGTAGCGTGATAGAATATAGCCTATAGCCTTTCTCGATAAATCAACTATCTAACACTGAAAGAATTTTTAAAATGGGACCAGTGGTTCTTGAGATTAGCGCGTTCAAAAAAACAAACAAACAAACTAACAAACTCTTCCGCTTTATAATATTAGTATAGATTATAGATGTATATAGAAGGCCTAAGGCCTAAGCACAGATTGATATGTACTTACTACGCCTAAGCCTACAACACTCTATAAATTTCTCTTTAAATATTAGGTACTGTCAGCGTCTCTGACACCTAGGAATCAACTTCTCTGACTCAGAGAAGTTGATTCCTAGGCAGACGGCGGATCTAATTTGGTCAAACCCTCCGACCGATCACAACTTACGGCTAACATTAAATTGACATATAAGCCGACCACATGAAGTAGGTCTGTCAACTGCCTAGGAATCAATTTCCTCGATAGTCGATGGTACGTCGACGATCTAACAACACTAGTCACTTCCATGAAATATTCATAATTCAAGATACTTACCTATTAATATAACATACCCCTGAACGCATTTCACTAAAAGCATTCACTATTATCATAAAAGCTCCTCATGGCTCGTGCTAAAAACCGGCCAAGTGCGTGTTGGGCCACGCGCAATATAGGGTTCTGTAGTACCGCTAGTTTTTGATATTTTTTGTATGGTCAATGAATGTACATTTATAACGTGTTTTACACTACTAACGACATCATTTCAGTCACGTTCAAAGGAATTTGAACGTAAAGTTCCTATACTTCGCCGAAAAATTTTTTTTTAGTTGATCTACTATTACTCAATAACTTAATATGAAGTCTTATAAGCCATGATAATTTTCCTTTTAAATTCAGCATATTTCCTACTCCTGTAAATTTTTCCACATTTCCAAAAGCAACCGTTTAGCTGGTAGAAGGGACTCTAACGATTTTTTCCGCTTTGAAACTTCATATTTCACAAATAGATCCCTAAATCGGAAAATGGTCTATGAATACTTAAAAAAAAAACTATCCAACGACACCCCGAAAAAAAAAGACTGGTTGCACTCCGGGAGTGCCGGCAGAAGTGGAAACTTGATTATTAACGTTGTGCATTTTTAACCCATTTTTTATGAAAATCGATTTAAAAAAAATCGTCAATCAAGTTGTTTCGATCAAGTTTCGATCAAGGTTTCGATCAAGGTTTCGATCAAGTTTCGACCAAGTTTCGATCAAGTTTCGATCAAGTTTTGAACAAGTTTCGATCAAGTTTCGATCAAGTTTCGATCAAGTTTTGATCAAGGTTTCGATCAAGGTTTCGATTAAGTTTCGATCAAGTTTCGATCAAGTTTCGATCAAGTTTCGATCAAGGTTTCGATCAAGGTTTCGATCAAGTTTCGATCAAATTTCGATCAAGTTTCGATCAAGTTTCGATCAAGTTTCGATGAAGGTTTCGATCAAATTTCGATCAAGTTTCGATCAAGTTTCGATCAAGTTTCGATCAAGTTTCGATCAAGGTTTCGATCAAGTTTCGATCAAGTTTCGATCAGGTTTCGATCAAGTTTCGATCAAGTTTCGATCAAATTTCGATTAAGTTCCGATCAAGTTTCAATCGAGGTTTCGATCAAGGTTTCGATCAAGTTTCGATCAAGTTTCGATCAAGGTTTCGATCAAGTTTCGATCAAGTTTCGATCAAGTTTCGATCAATTTCGATCAAGTTTCGATCAAGTTTCGATCAAGTTTCGATCAAGGTTTCGATCAAGTTTCGATCAAGTTTCAAATTGTGTTCGAGTTCGAGTTCGAGTTCGACACAAAACACTACTCTCCAACCGTCTTACGCGTTTTGTATGGTTTTTCGATCAACACGAAAATCTATCGCGAGTTTTACAGTTTTTACCCATCCCACAAGTGCTCAACGCCGCTACAGAAGTTTTCACTTCAAAAATCATCCCCGCTTAATGAGTAGGGGAGGTACCGTAAAAAAATATTTTTTAAGATTTTATACAAGGACCATTTTGTCGGCAACATTACTATAATATGCATTCATGCCGAATTACAGCTTTGTAGGTCCTATAGTCACTGAGTAAAACCGCGGACAGACAGACAGACGGACAGACGGACGGACAGACCAAAACTATATTAAGGGTTCCTTGTTGACTGCGGAACCCCAAGAAATGGCTTAGATACGCACTTAGCTACAATAAAGATATTTTCAGGCCTGTTACCTGTACAGTTTGGAGGGAGAGTGTCATTGCGTTAAGGGTAACTGGACCGCAGCCAAGATGTGTTTGGAGAACAGCGTTTATTACAGCCAACCCTTTTCGTAAGTCATTTGGTCACCAATCATTTTTGAAGAATTAAAAATAATCGCTTTTATCCTTCGTAACTCCTACCTAAAAGCTATGTACTTATTATCTAGGACTCTCCTTGCAATCTCTTCTTCAAGCTTATCAAGACATGACATTAACGTTACTCGGTCTGTGCTCTTGGACTTGGTACGTCGACAGCCCAGCGCGTATGCTTGGACGAAGCTAGCGCAGTTTTTCATGATGGTAACTTTCCCCAATCACAGAATATAATTATATTAGAAGTACCAACCCCAATCCACAATTTAGGCTTAAGAGGGTTACCCTCGAAATTCTCATACATACCTACGTAATACCAAAATAATTTTGTCATACGAAAGTATTTAACATGTTTGAGTTATTTTTTAGCTTAAAATAGTAATTACCTAGGTTCCTGAACAAAAATTAACTTCAAAATATTTAAACAGTAAAAAAATTTTTTTTGTGTATAAATTTTTTTTACTAAATTTACTGCTAAATATTTAAACACTAAAAAATAGAGTACAATACTAAAAAATATATAAATAAATAGTAAATTTACTACTAATGTGGGGATAATGCGTGGAGGCCAAAGGAAGATCTTCCGACCGAGCGAGGTGGTATGCCCGGTCAGGCCGAAGCCCACGTGGTGCATTTCAGCTGTCGTATATATACTGACGCGCTCAGAAAACTTCGATAGCGCGATGCAGGAATGTTAGGCGAATAGTGGGTACCGCCACATCACTCCCCCTCGAAGACCGGAGGTCGAATCTTGAAGTCTTGTCGCTTGAGTCGCCAGTGCCAGTGAGTTCCAGTGAGTCGGAACTGTTGCAGTGAGTCCCAGTGAGTCGGAACTGTAAGCTGCTGCACGGGATCCAGTGAGTCGAATAGCTGCCGTGCGGGGCCGATGCTACGTGCTGACCAGGAGAGATGTGCTCTGCTTGCTGACCGGTCGGTGTAGTAAGAAAGCCCGATGATGCCGATGCGGAGTCCGCCCAGGCCGCGGTACTTTGCGGCTAGTGAACAATGTTCCCGATGAGGCGGTGCTGGCTGGCACTGTGCGGAGGGGCGAGGAGTGATGACGATGAAGGAGGCGTGTTCTGTCGAGGGTCACCAATGTGGGAATGATGTGCGTGTGGGCCAAAGGAAGATCTTCCGACCGAGCGAGGTGGTATGCCGGGTCAGGCCGAAGCTCACGTGATGCATTTCAGCTGTCGTATATATACTGACGCGCTCAGAAAACTTCGATAGCGCGATGCAGGAATGTTAGGCGAATAGTTGGTACCGCCACACTAAATATTTAAATACTAAAAAATATTTTTTAGAATTGAAATATTTTGTAGTAAACTTAATATTTATGTATATATTTTTTAGTATTTTACTCTATTTTTTAGTGTTTAAATATTTAGTACTTAGTAAATTTAATAAAAAAAAATTATTAACAAAAAAAATTTTTTAGTGTTTCAATATTTTGAATTTAATTTTCGTACAGGAACCTAGGTAATTACTATTTTAAGCTGAAAAATAACTCAAACATGTTAAATATTTTCGTATGAGAAAATGATTTTGGTATTACGTATGTATGAGAATTTCGAGGGTAACCCGGGCTCTTAAGTGTCTTTTAATATCAACTCGGTTTGCTACATTGTTTGAAAGTGTAAGGGTCAATTCAGACCGCAATCAGACGCGTAGAAATGCGTTGCGGTCTGAATTGATCCGAAGCTACGTTGTATTGTAGGTTTTTGACCTTTTGTGAAAAATTAGACATCATCATTATCATGTTTTGTTCTGTCACTCC
The DNA here is from genome assembly GCA_905333045.1 of Lysandra bellargus. NCBI lineage: Eukaryota > Metazoa > Arthropoda > Insecta > Lepidoptera > Lycaenidae > Lysandra > Lysandra bellargus. The sequence goes on from HG995326.1 coordinate 10,219,653, forward strand.
TCAAATAAGATCGTCAACTTTCCTATTTAGGGTACTTACCTCTATTGAGGAAATTATACCGACAGACCAAGAGCATCGGTGCTCATTTACTTAACAATTTAATCTATTTATAGAAAAAATATTTAGTAACCAGTTTCCATAACGTCTTACTACTTCCATAAAGAAGGCTGTACCTAAATTCCTCTTTTAAATTCAGAATAAATCCAGAAAATTGGACACACCCGGTTCATCTGGCGACCACGATTTATCCACACGCTACGTCGTGGCTTGCGCGGAGCAGGCTCTCAAGTGTGACAGATATTTCCAATACGCCTGGACCATTCTTGCGAAGACTGTTCAACCTGCCGCGAGACGTGTGTATTGTCGGAATATGGCAATTTGGGTAGTATCGCTTTGCCTTTCTCTACTTTAACCCTATCTCTAATCTCTGCTGTTCCCTACGGATATTAAGTAATTTACCGTATTTAGGGGCTTATAAACTCATAATTTGAAAGATACAAAGTTATAATAAAAATACAGCAATAATCTTCAGCATATCAACATTCCTTTCCACGTTTTAAATTTTCTATTTTTGTTTATTATAAGTACTAATGATATCAGCTTCCAAAGTAAAACCGATTTATTAAAATTCTAGCATACATTCAGCATCTCCTTAGTATTTACAAATTACTGTTATTTGAAACACACGCCAATAGATCGAAAATATCATAAACTACATACCTATTCCATATTTAAATTTTTTTTAGGTCAATTTTGAACTAAGATAAGTAAAAAAATAGGGTTTTGGTGCGATCTCGGCGACGCGGCAAATGTATGGTCAAGGTCGTTTGCTCGGGGCATGGCCTTAATGGTCCGGGAGTTGTCAAGCTCAAAAGTGCCCTCATAGCGTGCATGGATTTTTTTGATGAAAATAGGTAGTTTATTTAGAAATAAAGTTTGAGTTTAGAACGATAGGAACTCGAAACGCTCGGTTTGCGTGGATTTGCAAAGCCGGAAGTACGTAAAAAATTTAAGGAAAAAAAAAAGTGAATAAATGTGTTGCCCTCACATTGCCAACCATTATACTTTTGAGATTGACAGCTCCCGGACCAAAAAGTTATTTCTTGATTAGTTACCATATTTTCTTTCTCTTTCGTAATCTACTTCTTCGTACTGTAACTTTTCAGTGTGGCCACTTATACGACAGGCTTCCTTTCAAAATGTACCCAAAGCTTCCACGCGGAGACCTTATGTGTAAAACTATGGACTGCCAGTGCCAAGAGAAAGAGGAATCTTAGATATTGAATATTTTTACTAACTATTATTTATAGCAATAAATAGCCGGTTTCCAATAGCAAGATATTTAATTTAAACACTTATGTAATAAACATAGGTAATAATTAATCTAGCCAAAAAAATAGAAGTAGTTAAGTAGGTACCTACCTAACAAATTACGTAACCTATACGCAATAGGTAGCAAGTAGCAGAACGTTTACCTTTTTTAATATAGCACGGCAGCGATAGTACTAGCCAGACTCGTAGAACTTTTTCTTAGCAGGCGTACAGACTACAGAGGCCCAGAAAGCTGAGCAGGCTGGAGCATGGCTGGAGCCTAAGCGCCCATTTCAATAACGTCAGAGTGTTAACACTTAACAGCGTGTTAAAATGTCATGTCTTCACTTTCATTCATAGGAAAAACGAAAAAGGCAACCTGATACTAATTCGAGCATTGACTTTATCAGACGTTGTCGAAATTGGGGCTACGGGCATGTTTCACCACTTCCTGATAAGTGCTGGATAGGCTATCCACCACATAACTTGACAGATATGAGTTAGAGTATAGAGAATCTGTCAAATAAGTTGTGGATAGCCTGTCCAGCACAGTGCCGAATAGGCTATTCACAGCTTTTGACAGATTCTCCATATTTTACTTGTCAAGTTAAGTGGTTGATAGCCTATCCAGTACTTTATCAAAAAGTGGTGAAACAGGCCCTTAATATAAGTAAATCTGTCGCTGGTTATCTGTTACTTTTGGGCGGTGGCGGAGGGAGGCGGCAGGTGGGGGTCATGCGGAGGCGGCAGCGTCGCGCCCGGCGCGTGCGGGCTCGGCAGCTCCGTTTTAAATGTGTTCACGTGTTAAAATGTCATGTCTTCTCTTTCATTCGTATGAAAAACGAAAGAGATATCGTGATACTAATTCGAGCATTAACTTTAACAGATGTTGATGAAATTGGGGCTAAAAAATATTATAGTAAATCAGTCGCTGGTTATCCGTTAATTTTAGGCGGTGGTGGGGGCGGCAGGTGGCGGTCGTGCGGCGGGGGCAGTGTCGCGCCCGGCGCGGGCGGGCTCGGCAACTCTGACAACTTCTGCGTCACCCAGAACAGGATGTAGAGGAATATGCCCATTCCCGATAGCCTGAAAAGTGTTTTAATTTAATAGAACCGTCTTTGAGTTACGGACTGTGACAGACCAATACCTGCAAGCGATTACAAAAGTTTCTAGATATTCGTCTATTATTGTCTATTAGTATAGGTAATATTATTATACTGTACTCGGCGAAACATTGCGGTAGCGGTCATTGACTCCTTGTCAAAAACTTGTCATTTTCTATATAAAGTATAAACCATAAAGGTAATATAATATGATATAAGCCGCGATTGACAATGAAGTGTCAGATGTTGTCAATCGCGGCTTTATATAGAAAATGACAAGTTTTTGATAGGGAGTCAGTGTCAGTTTCGCCGAGTACAGTATAGTCTACTAGCTGACCCGGCAACGCTGTTTTGCCATATAAATTATTTCTAGTATCAATATAAAAAGTAGATAAAAACCTATTCTCAGCATGGGCGTAGCCACACTGGGGCAAGCTGGGGCGCTTGCCCCACCCTAGCTCTGACCTATAAGGTGCCAAACAAAAATTATAGGTCAGAGCCAGGTGTTTCCAACTTTTTTTCTACTACTAACAACATCAACAAGGGGGTAGGTTGACTCCGCCCCACCCTGAGCGCAAGGCTGGCTACGCCCATGATTCTCAGGCCTAACGAATGTACTATCAGAGAATTTAATTCCTAGGTAGATGGGGGACCCACGTAGTTTAGTCGCGTTACATTAAATTGTCATGATCCGACCATGAAATGACGTTGGTCTGTCAACTGCCTAGGAATTAATGTCTTCGATGGTACTATCAGGGAAGTTGATTCCTATGCAAATGGAGGAGGAGGAGGAGTCATTATCATTAATTGTCCATTCCATATTGTGCATGCTTAAAGCATTGCAATCGTGGTAGCAAATACGGTTATCCCAGCTAGGTTATCCCTCATGGATTAAGGTGATAAGAGGCCTGTAGGAGCCTACTTTATACGTGGGAGAGCCATGCTTCGGCACGAATAGGCCGGCTCGACCGGAGAAATAGCACGTTCTCACAGAAAACCGGCGTGAAACAGCGCTCGCGCTGTGTTTCGCCGAGTGAGTGAGTTTACCGGAGGCCCAATCCTCTACCCTATTCCCTTCCCTACCCTCCACTATTCCCTTCCTTCCCTTCCCATCCCTACCCTCCCCTATTACCCTATTCCCTCTTAAAAGGCCGGCAACGCACCTGCAGCTCTTCTGATGCTGCGAGTGTCCACGGGCGACGGAAGTTGCTTTCCATCAGGTGACCCGTTTGCTCGTTTGCCCCCTTATTTCATAAAAAATATACTTTGCTTTATTAGTGTAAAGCATTAGACTATAAAAGGTTAAGAACCACTGGTATAAAGTATAGAGTATAGACTATAGTCAACTGAATGTGCCATGAGCCCATGACTTATGAGATGAGTCATGAGCCTAAAATCTAAATCATTTGGTTGATGAAAATCTATAAGAAAACGCTTGAATTTTTAAATCACAAAGTATTTTGGTATAATTTTAAAATTATAAAATTATTAAAAATTTGATATTATCTTATTTACTACACCAACTTTTTTCATAATTATAAAAGGTGAAATACTTACATTCCAATCATGTTCTTGAATCAACAGAAATACTGTATAAACAGCAACTAAAAAAACTGAACTGAACAAGAACATAACAACTGGGATGCAACATGTTTACATTTTTCGTGGTGTTTGCAGTAAACTTACAAATTGACAAACAGGTATTTTTAAATAATAAATAAGAACATCCTTCATTTCTCATAACTTATAAGTCATAAGTATTAAATGGCAATTACTTGAATTTGCAGTGGTATCATGCGATAATAATAATTATGTGGTATGCCTACCACATAAGGGTACATGTCGGAAGCCGGTGACATAAAGCGGCGGCAAATGTCGTGCCGTCGCGACACTACTGGTTTCTATGAAATACCCTGCGCAGCTAGCTACACGAAGCTAGCGACACTTCATAGAAATAAGTCATAGAAACCAGTAGTGTCGCGACGACGCGTCGTTTGCCGCCGCTTCATGTCGCCCGCTGCCAACCGGCACCTTAAATTTTAATTTTTTATTTTGCATAAATTAATCTTTCTCATTGCATAGTTCCACAACACTTAAATTATATTATTTATTAAGCATTTAATATGTTTAAGCAAACTTATTTTATTCATTGTTATCTACATTCTACTACTGTAGAATGTAGAAGAGATACTTCTCTTCAAAGTAAATGGAAGCACTTAGCAAGGTTTACTTGTCTTATTTAGTGACAATGAATCTAGGAATCAAAAATCTAATAAAGGTTCTAAACAGTGGGTGGTAACCAAAAATGTAAAAAGAAATAAAAAAACAAAGTTCGGTTATGTTGTTTTACTATCAATTTTGGATGTATGTGTACAAGTATGAATTCGAGGAAAATAAAGGAATATGTAATGTTTTTAATTATTTTATATATTCTACATCGCAGTATTTTATGAACAAACATTTCTTATTTTACTTCCGATATAGTACGTCTACTCATTCATATTCTTGATTGCTTAACAATCTCATAAGTAACGTGAGAGCGGTATTTTAGTACGTGACACAAATAAAATACTATATATAGGTCAAATCGATTTAAATAAAATATAAAGACTAAACTAGGTATTTCATTGCTTTCTGCAGATGATTATCATAATATATGTACTGCATAAATCTAACTGTACAGACACGTAACAAAACTCGTCAAGTAAACGTCGTATCCTCATGATATTATTTATTACAAACATCTCTCGCTGCATAGAAACATACATAATATTCACTGCGTATCGTAAAATCGGTGAAAAAGTTGCAATAAAACCTAAAATTCACATACTGAAAGTCTAAAAATATATTATAATAGATTTCACATGTCTATACATAGATGAGTTTTCACTACGCGCATAAAGCCGGCGTCGAGCGCGGCCGCCGCCCGCCGCCGCGCGGACTCGGCTCGCCGCGCGTTGCGTTTACGCTTACGCTACACGCTGCGGGGCGACGCCTCGCAGACGGCCGTGCGCTCCGACCTTGCGGCCGATCCATCCGCGTCGGGACAGGGCCGCGAGAACCGAAACGATATACTTGCCGGGGGAGTAAAAGGAATATTAAAAATCGTAGACGTCGGACGTCGAGGGGGCGAGGGCGGTCGCGGGCGCTCAGACGAACACCTTGGCGAGGCCGTCAGCGCCAGCGCTGGCGATGTAGGGGCGCAGCGGGTGGAAGGCCACGTCGAGGATACTCTCGTCGAACTTGCGGCGGTGCGCGGTGATCTCCTGGACGCAGGTGCGCGAGTCGAGGTTCCACAGGCGCACGGAGCAGTCGTGCGAGCCGGACAGCAGGAACAGGCCGTTGGGGTCGAGCGCCAGGCCGGTGACGGCGTCCAGGTGCGCCACCATGGCGTGCGAGCACGCGCCCGACACCGCGTCCCAGAATCGGATGTGGCGGTCGTCGTGCGCCGTCACCAGCAGCGGCAGCGTCGGGTGCGCGCGCACGCGGCTCGCCGGGCTCTCGCACGATACGCGCAGCACCACCTGAACAAATATTATTATTGTGTAAAGGAAAACTATAAGTAGGTATTATGCGATTGTGCAGAAGATTTCAGAACTTACGTGAAATTTAAATCAATTAAAAAAATTTATAAGTGACTAGCTGTTGTCCGCGACTTCGTCTGCGTGGACTTCAGTTTATATTTGTTCCCGTACATCAATTGAATAGTTTAAGCGCAAATCATAAAGGTAAATTTTGTGGGAACCGTACATTTTTCCGCGACAAAATATATCCTATGTTCTTTCCCGGGACTCAAAGTATCTCTATACCAAATTTCAGCAAAATAGATTAAATATTTTAAGCGAAAATCATAAAAGTTTATTGTGCGGGAACCGTATGTTTTGGGACAAAATATATCCTATGTCCTTTTCCGGGACTCAAAGTATATAATATATCTATACCAAATTTCGGCAGAATCGTTCCAGCGTGATGTCGTAACCAAGGGAAATATGGATTAATTTTTATTATTTTTAGAGGTTCCGCGCGACTTCGCCCGCGTAAATTAGATATTTCACAGACAAATTAGTCCACAAAAAATAGCCTATGATCCTTCACGTGCTCTACTTCCTATCTGACCCAAATAAGAGAAAAATTGCTATAGTAGTTCGTAAGAAAAGCCCTTTCAAATAATTTCCCCCGTTTTTTCCACATTTTCTTCTATTTCTTCGCTCGTATTAGTTTTAGAGTGATTAAATATAGCATATAGTCTTTCTCGATAAATGGCCTATCTAACACTGAAATAATTTTTCAAATCGGACCAGTAGTTCCTGAGATTAGCGCGTTCAAATAAGCCCTTTCAAATAATTTGCACCCGTTTTTTCCACATTTTCCTCTATTTCTTCGCTCTTATTAGTCTTAGCGTGATAAAATATAGCCTATAGCCTTCCTCGATAAATAAACTATCTAACACTGAAAGAATTTTTCAAATCGGACCAGTAGTTCCTGAGATTAGCGCGTTCAAACAAACAAACAAACAAACTAACTAACAAACTCTTCCGCTTTATAATATTAGTATAGATTTTGGATGTTTAAGTGTCAAATTAACGGCAACGCGATGCGTAGATGCATTTCTAAATTTGTATTGAATTGACAAGATTTCGCTGTCAAATCCATACAAATTAAGAAATGCATCTACGCATCGCGTTGCGGTCTGAATTGACCCTAAGACATAATTATTAAGTTAATAATTATAGTGGTGTATTCATGTTACTCAATGCCTCAATATTGTGATAAATTTTTTCCTCATTACATACCTGTCCGGTCTCGAGGTCGTATAACAGCAGTTTGCCGTCGCGGTACACGACAGCAGCGCGCGCGGCGGCGTCGGCGAAGTCTGCCGCAGCGGGGGCGGCGGGGGCGGCGGGCGCGGGGGGGTCGTCGCGCAGCGTCAGCAGCAGCGGGCGCGGCGCTCGCGGCGACCACAGCCGTGCGGTGCCGTCCGCAGACGACGACAGCAGCCGCCCGCCCGCGCTCGCCAGCGACCACACCGCGTCCGTGTGCTCGCGAAGTACGGGCCCCTGAAACGCAGGTAGTGTTTTACAACTTTGTTATGAAATATCATAAATATTTTAATTCTTAGCAAACGGGCGCTGTGAACCGGAAAGTAGCCAATCGTACATTTGTCAATGCATACATTTTGATGGTGGCACTTCACATGGCTATTTGTATTTGCGTATTTGATTTATTCGCCAAACAATCACCATGTGTAGACAGTATGTTTGACAAAATATTGGCCTTATTTGCCTATTTGACAAATTGCTTGTCGGTTTTTGACGCACATCAAAAGAGTCAAATAGGCAAGTAATCAAAATCAAGTAAAAGTTTGGTATTTGACGTCCATGTGTGGAAGCCCGTATATTTGCTTGTTATATATACGTATACGTCAATAATTTTGCCAAATGCAACAAATTGCCAATAGCAAATACCAAAGCCATGTGAAGTGCCACCATGATACATTGACATCTAACTTCGCTATCGAAACTAGCGAATGCAATTCCTACTTAGGTATGTGCGCCGCAGACTCGATCACACAAAAAGTGTGCCGTCTGCGATCTCCCTTAGGGTCAATTCAGACCGCAACACGAAGCGTAGATACATTTCTAAATTTGTATGAATTTGACAAATTTGCAATAAGTGTCACACTCTCATGCAATTGAAATCTGTCAATTCAGTACAAATTTAGAAATGCATCTACGCGTAGCGTTGCAGTCTGAATTTACCCTAAGAACCCTGTATCAACATGTAATCCATTAAAATCACCTGTACGGCCGGGTCATACGGGTCGTAGGGGTCGACCTGCGGCGGCGGCAGGTTCCACACTCGGATGGTGCCATCCAACCCTCCGGAGAAGCACTCCTCAGATCGCGGGGCGCCCATAGCCAGGCAAAGTACAGGAGCGGTGTGGGCTCGGAACGTATAGAGGGGCTCCACGTCCAGGCCCGCTGACTTCTTGGCTTGGACCGTGCGCTGCAGGTTCCATAGTTTCAGCGTGTGGTCCTCAGACGCGGTCACCAGCGCCGGCTCGGTCGGGTGGAACGCGAGCGCTCTCACCTGAAATGTTAGAGTAAATCTTACATTTCTGAAGGTGTTATATGTTAATCGAAAGTCCGTTTCCTTAGTGTCTAAACACAGTCTAGGCCGAAAATACGCGGCCGAAGTTCGGCATGATTACGCCTGCAATGTATTTCAAATCACCGATGACACACCATGCCGAAATTACGTCTCGTTATACTGGGTATTTTCCAATCACAGCATTATAGCGCCTTAGGGCCGGGACATAAAAACACGACACGACGTCGTGTCGTGGAAATCTACGACGCGCAATAATGCTTAAGGTTGAATGTTCCAATTACAGCAACGCTTCGCACAATCGAGCACTCTCAGAAGTAGTGCTTTCGTTTGATGCGTTTTTTTTTTAAGTTGACATTGATCAAAATATTTTATTTATATTGTTAGAATTCCAATTATAATATTATTATCTTTAGTAATATTATTACTATTATTTACATACAATAATAATTATCTCTAGTAATATAATTTATGGAAAAAAATTTAAAGCTTTCATTTCGTTAATGTAGTTTTTTTGGAAATAATCAAAGTTAATTCAACCTGTGTTAATAAAATTAATATTTAAATATGGATGAAGTAAAATTTATCTTCGAGTAAAATTTACTCTAGTTTGGTCGAATCCGCCATTAATAAGTAATAAAGTAATACATACACCATCAAAATGCGAGCGCAAAGTATATTTGGCGTTCCACGTCTTCCTGAAGGACTCCTTGTTGGCGTTGCCGACGTCGTACGCCTCTGGCTCGTTGCTGACGGTCAGCTGGGCCAGCTCGCCCAGTGCCAGCGGCTTTTCGTCAGACTCCCCGGCAATGCTCGTATTTCCACTCGGAAATTTCACTGCAATATACAGAAGCTGATATACCAACAGGCTATAGTCTATACGAATCATAAAAACTAAGGAAACGTAACTCTCATACTTCAACCGTTTTAAATTTGGTTCCTTTTCGCACAATAAAATATGGCAATAGCAACGAAATATTGAGGGAGCCCTAGAACAAATTTTTTTGTGATTACTAACATTAAGCTAATTTTTTGTGAGTAGCTACATTTTGATAAGACTAACAACATTTTTATTTTCGAAAAATCTCGAAATGGATAGAAAGGATTTCATACTTTGACTTGATGGTCCTAAAATATATGGATTGTTTTATTTGTAGGACAAGGTTACTCTTAAATAATATAACTATTATTAACCTACAAATATACAAAAAATCTGCTGGTTAGGGTTCCGTTTTAGGGTTCTGTAATCAACAAAACTTGGTTGACTACTGTACCCTAAAACGGAACCCTAACTAGCAGATTTTTCGTACATTTGTAGGTTAATAGTTATATTATTTAAGAGTAACCTTGTCATATAAATAAAACAATCCATACTTTAGGACCATCAAGTCAAAGTATGAAATTCTTTCTATCTCTGTTAGCTACCACTTTCGAGATTTTTCGAAAATAAAAATGTTGTTTGTCTTATCAAAATGTAGCTACTCACAAAAAATTCGCTTGTTAGTAATCACAAAAAATTTGTTCTAGGGCTTCCGTACTAAAACACTAATGCTAAGTACTCACATACGGTTTTACTCGATCGAGCAATAACGTCGAGCAAAACCCGCGGCTCGGGCTTTCGTCCACACATTCAGCATAGCTCGATAGTTTTACTGTAAATCGATACATTAATTCCATTGAGCCGGCTCGAAGCGAAGGCTCGCTTCGAGCTGGCTCGATGTGAGCCTTCGAGCTGTGACTTTTGCGGTCCACACCAACGATGTCAATAATTCCGGAGCGAAATGTAGGGAAAAACAACGCGGTAATCAATGAATTATACACGTCCGACTGTCACCGCGTCCTAGAGCGCACTGCTCTCAGATGAGTGAAGCTCACTCATCTCGAGGGTGACACATTTTCGCGCTGACGATTGTATGGAATGCCTTTTCTAACGTTCTAGTTCTATGGTCCACACAGTAATTATTACTCGATTTGGAGTAAAACTATCGAGCAAAACCGTATGTGAGTACTTAGCATTACACTCAAATTTACGAAATAAAGCCGTTGACATTAATTGTCACTTCCATATTTACAGAAAATTATGTACCGAATACATGCATAAAGTATGCATGTATTCGGGTCACATTTTATAGACTCGTGGACAAATTTTTGACACAGTTACTCTTCCTGAGTTTTTATTATTCGTAGCCAACAGGCTTAAGTGTCTGAACACATCATGCCGAAGTTCGGATACCGCTTGCAATGTATTTTAAATTACCGATTACACACCATGCCGAAATTACGTCGCGTTATAGCGTACAGCCGAATTTTCGTTTCGTGTAGCGATTCGGCGGTAATTTTTTTTTCAGCGTCAATTCGGCGGCGTTCGAGACACAGAATACTCGTACAAAGTTACGCAAGTGAATTTGCGCCGCGTAATTTCGGCTCCTATCGAGTGTCATATCAACCGAATGCCTCGGAACGTAATATCGGCCACGGAACTTCGGCCGCGCTTATTCGGCATGGTGTGTTTAGACACTTAGAGCTAATTCTACCTTACTAAATTAAGACGTCTAAATTGATTCGGGAACTAAAAATCGAGTGAAATAGCATTTAGAAAGTTAGGATCCTAATTAGCATAAAATTTAAGCGTAAGTGTGGCTTCTGATTGGTGGAATTCTTCTAATTAGTCTACTTTTTAGGATCCTATTAAGAGGTCTTTTAGTAAGGTGAAATAAGCCTTTTAGCATGGTCACCGTAGAAACGGTTTCTTTCTACGGAATAATAGACAAAGTGACAGATTGACAAAGGAAATCTGCCATTTTGTTACTAAAATCTGTCAGTATGTCCATTCTTTCCCATTTCTAACGTTGTTACGCCAAGCTTGCAGAAGAGTGAAGACAGAGCAAGCTAGAGTGGCTTTAGAGGGCGGCTAGTTAGGCGAAAAAAAATTTCAGAAAAAAAAACAAACACACGACGATAGAACATTCATAAAGTTTTAATTTCAGAATGTATGATCGTGAACTAAACTTAAAAGCGTATTGAATTTGACACAGTAAAGGAAGCAAAAATTGAATAGTATTTTAGCGGCAAAGTAAATCCTCCACTGGCATTATTACGCTTGCAATTAAAAGGTTACGTTATAGAGGAAGTTTCGACACTAATTGTGTGCATTGTTTTCAGTAACCGTAAAAATACTGAATAAGTAAAAGGATTCTGATTCTGCTAGTTTGATCCAACATTATACAGCTTATAGATCGTTTTATATACCAAATCTGCATATATTCGGGATAATCTCATAAAACAATCATTTTTAATGACCGGTCCGATTGATCAAAAAAAAAGTTTTTGGAGATATGCGAACACAAACATAAAAACATACATACATACACATTACACATGCACTAATTGTTTGGCACATTTCCTCAGACGCTCATATAGACTAACAGTACTAAGGCTATGTTCCGAAATGTACTGCGACCACTACAGAGTGTGACGTAATTTTAGTATACTGCGAAGCCGTTCCTTTATAGTTAGTATACTGTTGGTATACTGGTTACTATTTAAAACGGAACGCAATCCAGTATACTATCAGCCGCATTTTTGACAGCTCGTATTGAACATTTTCAACACAGTCTAATAAGGTTAATTTTTGCAATTCTTCCAGTGTTTTATTGTTATTAATCCAAATTAATTACAGAAATTTATAACTTTGGGATTAAACTGTAGGTATTGTTTTAAAACGTTAGAAACTCGAGTGGTTTTGACACTTGACAGTTGACTTTTGACAGTTGACTGATCACGTGATCAAAGTACTGCGAGTGCCCTACCTCGAAAACGCCAGTGCTCACAGTACAATACGGCGACGATTGATGACGTCATATATTTCACTAGGGTACTGCGGCAGTGCACTGCAACTCCATTACGGAACGATTTTTCTACAGTGATAGCACTGTGCAGTGGTCCTCCTTTCTTTGAAGTCGGTAACAATTACAGAAAATAACTACTGGTACTGTGGTACGACGCGCGTTTTTGATGTGCTCGTCTTCTGCGTGTTTTCATCGCGTTTTGGCAGATATAAAGTTTAAAACGTTTCGGCTTCCTTCCGTTTGCTGGGCGTTCAACTTGCGTTTGTATCGATACAAACGAGCGTAAAAAACGTCGTGTGGAAGGGTCCTACAAGAATGTTGCCAGCACATATCACTCACCACCCGGGTAGTCTTCCCCCTGTCCGCCGGCGTCAGCCTCGCTCACCGTCAGCAGGTTCAGCTCGTTCAGCACCTCCTCCGCCTCGTGGTCCACCTCCTCGCCTTCACCGTACAGATTAAAACGATACATAGAGAGAAACATAACTGAAGACGGCTCCGTTACGGCTTCTCCACATCTCCACGTCACGACGTCGTCAACGTGGAACGGTGCGGTAACGTGGCACGTTACGTTGTCGCGACGTGCAAATTTAGGTAAACGTAACGTGAAAATGCATGTCACGACGACACAACGTTGCACGTCGCCGTGCCTTGTAAAATTCTACCTATTGTGCGTTAAGTATTAACTGAGCAAGCGCAATAGATCGAGCGGCGAGCCGTGTCGGCCAACGTGACGTGCAGTTTTACGATGACGTTGCCGTAGTCCGTACCGTACACTTTTTCTATTCGAATAACATACCCTAGTTAATGCACAATAGGTAGAATTTTACAATGGACGGCGACGTGTAACGTTGCGTCGTCGTTACGATGTGGACAGGCCGTGACACCGGAACCACATTTTGCAGTCGTAATCGACCACGTCTTGTGTGATACCGACCACATCGCAACCACAACGTTGCGTCGATGCAATGACAGTGCGCGCACACCGCCCGCGCTCTTTCCCCCCTCCGTTTCATTGACTTAATTCGTACGTAACACTAACCAGTGACCACATTGCATCGCAACTACTGGCGACAGCGCAACCACGTCGTCGTTGCGTCGTCGTTACGATGTGGACAGGCCGTGACACCGGAACGTCCCCATACACGCTACCAATGTTCGCTTGGCCTGCTCAGGCATATCTGTACAGTACAGACCGTAGCGTGTATGTAGTATGGCTTGCATAAGGCCGCATAGACGGACCACAAGTTGCAGTCGCAAGGAGCGATTGCTCCGACTGCTCGAGGACTGCTCGAGCGGTCCGTGTAATGCGGATATGAATATTAGTATGGAAACTGCAGATCGCTGTGCGGTAACCGCATCTTGCGGTCGGTCTCGACTGAAAGATGCGGTTCGTCTATGGCGGGCCTAAGAGTAGACTTGACAAAGATTGTCAAACGGTATTTACACTTTTTATATATTTTATCGACGTGTATAATAATTGTACACTCCAATCACATAACATAATAATAAGTCAAATAACATGCTAAAAATGTATCCTGAGCATAAGTTAAAGCTTCTTCTTCAGCAGTTTATTTCCTTTTTAAAATTTTACTGGTTAAACATGTAACTGAGGCGTAGTTTCAAAAACTTAATTTCTATCGCTCTTTACTCTTACATTTTAAAAACATGGACAATATTCAAATTCCTATCAATTATACCGAATAGAGATTCCCTTCGAAAACTTCCTTTTGAAGTAGAACCTTTGTCGAATATTGTAAATCTCCTACCTTGTTTACCAGCAGTGTGATGCATCTGTTTGGCGTCAAGATCATCAATCTCGTCCATGTCCATTTCCTGGTTGGCGAGGAACTCGAAGTTGGCGAATACAGCTGCTGTCTCCTGCACGGAGAGGCCCTCTTCGTTGTAGCCGCTGCCGGTCGACATGCCGCCTTTGCGCTGCTCCTTGTTACCTTTGGAACATCAATAATGTTAGTTTTGTAGTTTGGCTTTGTCAAAGTATAAAATCTTGTTATCTAGATAATAATTAATAATGTCAGTTTTGTAGTTTGTTTTGTCCATAAAGTTAATACACCTAGCAGAATAGAGCAACAATCTCGAGCTGTCAAACGAAACATAAAAATATGTACTTACACATGACAATTATGTATAAGTATATAACGTATACACTTACACAAGCATCTTTCTTGAGATTAAATTGTCAATGTGCCGATAAGTGCCGACTGGACGTCAAAAAAAGAGATATGCTGTCATGTATCACATGTCTCTTTTTACCACGCAGTGTTACTGATAGTGACATCTCGCTTGCTCATGCCTTTGTTTCTATATTCCGCTAGGTATATTAACTTTATGGTTTTGTGAAAGTATAAAATCTTGATACTAGATAGCTATAAGCACACACATTCATAGGCGTGATTCCAGATAACTTCAAACAGAAATTATACAATGATAGCAAAACTTGTCTAAGCCGGCCCATAGACGATCAATAATTGTATTGTGCAATATCACGCTTCAGTTTTATTGAACAGTTTATTTGTTGAAGGCGAGCATGTTCAATATCAACCCTAGACGGTAAAAAAAATATTACACGTGATATTGCGCAATAAAATGACTCGTCTAGACTAGGCCCGCTAACAGCCGCACTTAGAGACGAACTCTTGACATAAGCCCCATACATATTATTATCTGTTAAACTCTTCATTAAATTGAAACTCAGTGCGGCTGTTAGGGCCTACCCACACGTACCACAACCACGCGACAACCACAACCACACCACAACCACAACTCGGGCGTATATTTCGTATTGTAAATGAACTGGACTATTCACACGTACCACATTTTGCAGTCGTAATCGACCACGTCTTGTGTGATACCGACCACATCGCAACCACAACGTTGCGTCGATGCAATGACAGTGCGCGCACACCGCCCGCGCTCTTTCCCCCCTCCGTTTCATTGACTTTCGTACGTAACCACTAACCAATGACCACATTGCATCGCAACTACTGGCGACAGCGCAACCACGTCGACATTTTGTCGGTACCACAGTCCACAACGCAACTACAAAAAGCTGCAGCGACACCATTCACACGTAACCACTGCTTGACGGCATTTTGTCGTTGCGACGTGGTGTGCTTGTGGTACGTGTGGGTTGGCCCTTAGTGTTGAGCGAATTTGATTTTAAGGACACAACTGCAGCATAGATCAAGATAGATACCGCATGTCGTTCCATTTGTATGAAAACGAGCGTGCCACTTCTTTACTACCTACTGTGACGTACCGATGATAAGAAACGTGTCCATTCTCAAGGCCAACGTTTCTATTTGAATTTTTACACGAATTTCGCTTTATGACCTTTTTACGATTGCCAGAACGCATCGTGGCCGTTTTCATTAGAGCCACTGGCTGGCACTGGCAGTGGCTGTTTCACTGTGACCACAACGCGTTATGAGCCTTTTTTTCGGTCATTGAGCGATTTCGGTCTTTGAGCGTAACACATACACATGCGGTATCTATCTTGATCTATGTCTGTGGACACAGCCAAGTTGCTATGCAAAATATTGAAACCAAAGCTCGGTTCTTTCTCTATGCTTGCTGTCTCACACACATTGCAGGGTTTTTTCCTTAGAATCTGTGTTCAGATGTTATATATATATATATATATATATATATATATATATATATATATATATATATATATATATATATATATATATATATTTAAGATTTAAACCTAAACAACCTACTTTTATTTATATACTAGATGACGCGACGCCCGAAACTTCGTTGCGCCCAAATTCGTTTATCGCGTTGAAACCGTACATTTTTTCGGGATAGAAAGTATCCTATGTCCTTTCCCGGGACTCAAAGTATCCCCGTACCAAATTTCAGGAAAATCGGTTCAGCGGTTTAAGCGTGAAGAGGTAACAGACAGACAGACAGACAGACAGACAGATAGACAGACAGACAGACAGACAGACAGACAGACAGACAGACAGACAGACAGACAGACTGCCAGACAGACAGACTGACAGATAGACAGACACACTTTCGCATTTATAATATTAGATGCTGTGATTATAAGCATAAAATATAAGGGGAGAAAATTATAAAAACATGCTGGGCCTTTTTTTATAAAATAAAGGGGGCAAACAAGCAAACGGGTCACATGATGGAAAGCAACTACCGTCACCCATGGACACTCACAAGAGCTGCAGGTGCGTTGCCGGTCTTTATTTTACTACGTGACTTACCATAATCATACATCTTGCGGCACAGGGCAGTGTTCATCTGGTAGTGTTGGTGTTTATCACAGTTTCTGTAACTGGTTTCATCTGCTTGCTCCTCATTGTTCAATCCCAGTAAGGTCCTCACACGATTAGAGCGCACATCAAGTATAGTGTCTGCATAACCTATTTCCTATACAAAATTATAATTATATAATTTGTAATTTACATTTAAAAAAGTTTTTCTAATAACAAAAACTCAAATGCAAGGACTTATTTAGAAAAAGTATGAAAGAGGGAAAAATTATACCAGTGTTATCCATATAAAATAACATTCTGCTTCTTTGGACATTACCTAAAATTAACATTTGCTAATAAGAATATGAAACAATTAATGATGAAATAAGACACTTGATAGACAAGGAAAAGGACACTCAACCATGGCACAGAATATTTATTAGTAGTACCAACAGAAATCCCACTAGCTAAACCCGTTTAAAGAAATACCAACTCATGCTACGATACTATAAAGTTCAAATTCCGACCGCGCAGTGCTAGGTGCCTACAATTATATTTGCCTACATATGCGCTCTCTTTCTATCGCGTAAGAGGTACCCTTTCTAAAGAAATCAAGATTGTCACCTTTTAGAAAATAAAATAATCTTGTTTTAATTACTATAGCTACTAATAGCAAACTTTTTTATAGTAATAATCAAGTTTTAGTAACCCAACGTATATTTTATAATAGTTTTATATCCGATTATAGTGCAGGAGCTGGTCAGGAATTTTTTACAACTTAAACATAGTAACTTGTGTTTATTTCTGTCTAGTATGCGGTTTGTTTGTAACAAATTGGTTTATTTGCTATGTTTGTGTATTTTTTTTATCTTTTTTGTATTTTAAAGTATTAAATTACCTTACTGAAATATTTCATTGACTTTTTTAATTTTTTCAATTCTTCATATTCATCAGATTAATAACGATTCTGTCACAGCGGTTAAATCAGTACGTAGATATATGCGACGAAAAAATCTTGCGCGTGCGTCACCGCTCGCTTGTGAGTCCCTAGTGATGTGCCCCTCTAGAGGGGTACTTACAGTTCGATACCTAACCGCGCGAGTGGGACCGGCCTGACCATGGTACATATAAACTTTAAACTTTAAAAAGATTGTATTCTATGTATAAGAATTTACCTGTAGATATTGTTTGATGAGTTGACGGCCCTGCTTCCATTGGGCCCTTTCAGCGGGCTCCGGCTCTTGTGCTGGCTCCTCTGATGGCAAACGCACATCGCCTTGTTGCAAGTCAACACCATATTTGAGCTTATGAAACTTTGCTCTCTCCTGCTTCAAAGCGTACTCCAGCATCTTTATCCGCCTGACAAGATCATTCTTCAGGTTTTCTTGACCCTTCCTTTCGCCTTGGAGAAAAGCGATCCTCGCCTGTAATGCAAAAAAATTATAAAAAAAAAATTGTACTACTATATTTGGCACATAAAATAGTAGATACTACCAACCTTCTGTAAGGGTAAAAATATTGAGTCATAGAATTTATTTATTTTTTAAAAACACTTCAAGCAAATATTTACAAAGGCGGGCTTAACCGATTCAATGCGGCGCACATTTTTGAAGACTTTCAGTCGTGGCGGCATACAATTTTCTCGTGACACGTTAGCCGTGTCATACGCCAAAGAAGTAGATGACAAGGCTACCGTGTCACCCGCCACGTTCAAAAAGGTTTATTGTTTTTTTTTTTCGCTTGTATTAACTTGATTTATTTGGTTGAGCCCAAATCATTGATGTTAACGGAAGGCTACATTGTTTTGAGTTGATTTCGAGTAGTTTTACTGAGTTAACCTGAAAATGGCAAGTAAGCTATTTTTTATTCAGATGTTGCAAACCTTTGGTAGATTTTAAAGTTAGAAAAATGAGTATATTAAATAGATCTGAGTTTCCGGTGTAAATTATACGTTCGTAGATAAATTTAAAGAAGTTCGTTGTCAAGTTTTTTAACCGACTTCCATAAAGGAGGAGGTAGCATATGCTTTCAGTTCTTAAAACAGCGCCTAAACTCCCAAACTTTATCTATAAGGAATCCGGAGTTCTCTTAGTAGCTTCGGAACCATAGTATACCTCGGTGCAAAATCTTGCGTTTTGGTAGCATATGCTTAGGATGCTTCTCATAAAACCAAAATCACCATATGTTTCCATATAAATTTCGTGGAGATTCCTCGATTACTCATGGATCCCATCATCAGGTCACCACTTTTGTGAACATGGTACCAAATTGGAGTGAAACCTAATACAACAAAACAAAAATTTCGAAAATCGGTTCACAAACGGCGGAGTAATCGTTGAACATACAAAAATAAAAAATAAAAATATCCACAGCCGAACATAATATAACCTCCTCGTTTTTTGGAAGTCGGTTAAAAAGACTATAATTATAATAAGTATACCAATAAGAGGGTTAAAATGGTTTATATTAGTGATTATGCTGATGATGATAATGAATGTAATTTGCATAGTAGCATATTATGCTTTCCGTTCTTAAAACAAAGTCGAAACTCCCAAACTTGTATCTATAAAGAGTCAGGAGTTCTCTCAGCACCTTTCGAAACATTAACCAAGTAAGATTTTGCATCAATGTATACCACATTGGTGCAACTACTACTATTGTGCAACTATTACTTGTTGGTAGCAAATGCTATACTATACTTTGTGGTACTAAATGCTATATTATGGATTCATCAGGCCACCACTTTTATTAATATATTACCAAATTCAGATGATAACATCAAAAGAAAAATCAGTTCACAAATAGCAGAGTAATCATTGAACATTGAAAAACTAACATAACACCTCCTCGCGGGTCTTATTGTAAAGTCTTACTAAAATCCGTTCAGTAGTTTTTGCGTGAAAGAGTAACAAACATCCATACATCAATACATACATAGGTACATCCAAACTTTCGCCTTTATAATAGGAGTAGGATATTAGTAGGACTGACATCCCTGTATTAATAACTGTATAACTCTTATAAGAAATATAATGTATATGTCGCAGGGAAAAGAGGATATCAGGGATTTCACGATATCCCTAGGGATATCACGAACTCCCGGTAGATGCCGAATATTCTTGTTTGTTACGCCTTCTTACTAAAAATATCTAGTGACATGTCATTTCACTAAACTAAATCTAGTGAAATGTCAGAAACGGGGATACCGCCGAATAAAAATCGAGCCACTCATTTCTCTCGCTTGCTCTAGTTCCCACGCGTGACACGGGCACTAGTGGGAGTGAAACAAATGCGTCGCTCGAGCTGGCGCGGCTCGTCCAGCCTGGAGACAGACAGACAGACTAACCCTTTGGGTATAGAACCGTAAAAACTAGGATAATCGAAGAGCTGGAGTACCTGTAGTACCAGTGCCTGTACAAGAGCCTAACCAAACTAGAGGTCGACATGCCACCTTTACAAAAAATATTCAACTTGGTGGTCGGCAGCTTCGTTTGACGTCAAAAATCAAAGGTCTGAAGTATTTGATGAAAAACCCTGTTGGTTTCAACTGTATGATTCAGAGATATGGTAATGCTCCCTCAGATCTGCTATAGTTGCATTACACGTGTGATAATAATAATAATAATAACTCCCACTCTGGTTTTGGTGTCGGTGGCCGGTTTCATTGAAACCAGGCCAAGAATAATTTTATAGTGCCCAAGTGTGTGCGCAATACACAAGAGCAATCTCTATATTCCTTTACTCGCATAACCCGGTGGGACAGAAGACTGACACAACCGGCGAGAGATCAGGCGCAGGACCGACTTTTTACATGCCCATCCGACGCATGGATCATCTAACATCTTACTTGTCAGATTCAGATGTTAGATGATTCTATCAAAGTACCCGTGTGTATACTGGAGCAAGCGAGAGAAATGAGTGGCTTGATTTTTATTCGGCGGTGTCCACTTTTCTGACGTTTCACCAGATTTAGTTTAGTGAAATGACATATCACTAGATATTTTTAGTAAAAAGACGCAACAAACAAGAATATTCGGCATCTACCGGGAGATCGTGATATCCCTAGGGATATTGTGTAATCCCTGATATCCTCTTTTCCCTGCGACATATATATTTTTTTCTTCCTTCTTCTTTAATGGCAGTTTCGTGGGTTGCCAATGTCAGAGTGTGTTGGATAGACTTTGCTCTATTTTAATGTAGGTCTGGTGAAGCAACAAGAGTATGGTTACATAATAATTTTAATAATATATATTTACAAGTTGATTCACCTAAAACAAAAACAAGTGTTAGTAAAGCTAAAGACATCACAATCTAATATTGTTATCGCGTATATATATACACAAAATCTCGATAAAATGGGTATTTACATAACTTAAAACCGATTTAAAATTGATGGGAAGAGGGATGAAATTGGGAAGACAGTCATATAGGGATGATTGTTTTCTAGGACAGCAAAAGAAGATGTGATCTAAGGTACCCTCATCTAAACCACACTCACAAAGAGAATTATCCCTAATCCGAATTTTGGCAAGAAAAACTGGTGAACAGCAATGCCCAAGTCTAAGACGACAAATTGTCGAGCATATTGGTTTGCTACATTGTAAGTATTTTAAAAACCAGGGTCTAACAGGTACACTACCCTGAATATCAAAATAGTGTTTACCTTTGGTGGTACTTGAGCTGGCCCATTCTGAATTCCACTTGCTAGAAAGCTGAAATTTAGCTACTGGGATTAAGTCATGACAATAGAGTTGGTAATGACCGAGTCCACCAGAAGTTATGGCGGCTTTAGCATAAGCATCCACACTCTCATTGCCAATAATTCCGTTATGACCAGGTATCCATGCCAATGTAACCTGGATATTTTGAACACGGCACTTAAGGAGTAACTGTCTTACTTTCAACATCAATGGGAACTTGGACTTAGAGCGGAACTGATTGGCTGAAATACCCTCTAATACGCTTCTGGAGTCCGAAAGTATAAGTGATCTGTTTAGGCCATGAGATTCGATAAATGAAAGTGCCTCATAGATGCCAAGTGCCTCACCTGTGAAAACCGAGGTGGTGGGTGGTAGTTTAAAGTTCAAGATCACATTTACTCTCGGAATCCAGACAGCTACTCCAACACAACCATCCGCTGAGGGCTTAGAGGCATCTGTAAAAATAAGCAGCCAATCCCTAAAATGTGAATCAATAATTTCATTAAATTGAGTGTTAGCTATTGAGGAACCTTTGTCTATTGGAAGGTTAAGGATAATGTCTGGAGATGTTATTAATGCATGGTATGGAATGGAATAGAGGGGATTGAGTCTGCACTGGAAAATTGGGCAATAGAGTGGAGCGAAAAAACTTTTTTTTGATATTGAAAATTTATTAAAATTTGCTGTTACTGCTCACAAATAAATGCACAAAATTTTATTTAAATCATAATAAATTTAGAGGTGCCCCCAGCGTCATGAACTTTAGAGAAATTCGAAAAACTTCGTCAAAAACCACCAACTTCTAATATTGCCAAATTAACGCTGATATACATTATGTGTATTCCGTTACGTTCTTAACTGTTTAAGCTTGAATATTACGAAGATAGATGGGGAGATTGAGGCAGAAGAGGTGATTTCATTGCACTATTCAATCGTTGTTCGAACGCCATAAAGTGCGCGCTATTAATGTAATTCTGCTTGTGAGAAACAGTGATTCTAAGCACTACAATAAACTCCTGTAAGTAATATTTTTAATTTCCTGTTCACTGATTGTTGATAAAATGCTATTTACGATATAATTTATACCTAGTATTTCTCTTTATTACAGTCATATTATGTCGTCAAAACACGAAAAGAGACATGTTGTCCCGTTTTTGGTTTATCGGAGAAGTTACCAGTGTGTCAACTACCAAATCATAATTCTATTATAAAAATTACTTATTTATTAATCAATATCACATTAATCCTTCAGGCCCCGCGCGAGCACCGGTGATCGCGACAACAATAGAATACAATAGCAATTCCTGGAAATTCCGACTGAAGTATTAATATGAATCAAAGCTTGACAAAACAACTAAAAAGACAGTTCATGATATATCCCAAAGACTGGCTACGGAAATTTTACATATCAGGCGAAAAGCGTCGCTTCCAAAAAAAATAAGTATATTATTTACTTGATTAAAGAACTGCAAGAAAAATGATGATAGGCCGTGTAGATTTAAATACGTCTGTAAAAAATATAAATAAAATGAAATTACAAGAAATTATTTTTAACAAAAAATTAAAACCGACTTCCAAGGTAAAAACAATAATAACATTAATATGAACTAAAAAGTATTAAATAATTTTTACTATCTAATGGTGCCTTTTTCCGAATTCGGCTAAACCTCAACTATTTCTGTACTCAATCTTCATTATTTTGAAGTCGGTACCAGATAGCTGAATCTTCAGTCCTCTGACAGAATATTTGAAACTTTTGGAACTGGCACCGACTTCAAAATTATGAAGATTGAATACAGAAATAGTTGAGGTTTAGCCGAATTCGGAAAAAGGCACCATTAGATAGTAAAAATTATTTAATACTTTTTAGTTCATATTAATGTTATTATTGTTTTTACCTTGGAAGTCGGTTTTAATTTTTTGTTAAAAATAATAATAATTTCACTCTTTTTAGTTACACTAGTAGGTAAACCTTCGCGTATATTTTACGTATCTTATTACAATTTGTCAAGAGTCACAACTCACACTCACAAAATCATATATTATCAGTGAAGTGAACAGATTGTGCTAAGTAATTTAACAATTTTAATGCTTCAAGCCCCAAGCGGTCACCGGCGATTGAGATAACAATAGAAAGGCTATTGTGTCTCGTTTTTCCACGATCGAAGGATCTATCAGATAAAAAATTGTATAAACTTGCATAGGATGTAGCGTAGCTACTCATAATATTTAATATTATCATAATTATTGACAGCTCTGTTCTTGTAAAGCGCTTATTCCACTTATCCTAGCTAGGAAGTCCTAGCTAGGATCCTAGCTTTCTAAATGTCATTCCACTTGACTAAATTTTTTCCGATTTAGGATCCTAGCTAGGATCCTAGCTTCTAAATGTTATTCCACTTGACTAAATTTTTTAGGACCCTAGCTAGGACTTCCTAGCTAGGATAAGTGGAATAAGCGCTTAATCAAGAATTCAAATCGATACTTAGTGCGCCATCTATCGATTAATAAGTATAACTGATTAAAAAGACACTTAATGACTTTGTTTTGTGTAAATGCTCTTTTTAAAATAACTTTATTTTAATTCTATTTGTGTATTTAAATTTTATAAAGTAATTAGTAAAGTATTCGATCTGTTGTCTGCCGCCACGCGGCGCGGCGGCGCGGCGGCGCGGCGACGCCGTCGCCTCTGCGGCGCCGACCGCCATGTATTAAACAAACAGGTGTTGTTATACAGTACATAATTATTATTATTAGTATACCCATACCTATGCCTTGTACTATTATTAATTCTGTGCCATGAGACATTGGTGATGATTGATGATGATGATGATGATGATTATGATGATGAATATGAATTGCATAGTAGCATATGCTTTCTGTTCTTAAAACAACGCCGAAACTCCCGAACGTGTATCTATAAGGAGTCAGGAGTTCTCTCAGCATCTTCGAAACCATGGTATACTTTGACCCAATATTTGACTTTTTGGTAGCACATTCTTAGTACACTTCACATAAAACCAAAATCACCATATGTTTCCATATAAATTTCGAGGAGTTCCCTCGATTACTCATGGATCCCATCATCAGGTCACCACTTTTGTGAACATGGTACCAAATTGGAGTGAAACCTAATACAACAAAACAAAAATTTCGAAAATCGGTTCACAAACGGCGGAGTAATCGTTGAACATACAAAAATAAAAAAAAAAAAAAAAAAAAATAAAAAATATCCACAGCCGAACATATAACCTCCTCGTTTTTTGGAAGTCGGTTAAAAAACACTGCGTAACAAAGAGATAATGGGTCCAAACCAGACGTCTTATTCGCGTTCTTTGCATGTTGACTTAACAACCGAAAGAACGAGTTCAAGCAATTGTAGCTTCTTCTTGTAGCTTTTACAAGCTAATCAATCGCCATAATAAGTAGCTGCTCAGCCACCCAAGAAAAAGAGATTCAATTTTCCATCGTTAGCTCTCGTATGCGATCGTACCTGAGTCTCTGACAGAGCAGCTGCTATTATAGCTTTATCTGCTTCTTTATCTGTGTTAAAAGATGTTGATTGTTGGTATTATTACATCAAAGGATGCTGTCATTGATCGTTAAAAATGCGATGAGAAATAATGAAAAACAGATCAGCACACACGACGTATATCGCAATTATAAAAGTATACGCAGAAATTATTTTGATGGTAGAAAAGGTGACTGTGATGGTACAGTTGTGAATATAGTTTTCAAAGAAGATGTTATTCGTTTTATGGAAGAAGTAATTAACAAAATACTAAAGTAGTTTTCTTTTTCCAATTCCTAATTGTGAAATTAAACAACAATTTAATACCAATCTATTTTTTTTCTGATGATCATTCCTTGATAATATATCATAAATATTTATTTTTTCTTGATAAAAACATTGATACCACTAACCAGAGCCTATAGCCAAGACTTTTTTTTTATCGTTTCTTTATAGAATCGTCGATCAAAATGTATAGAATTGACATTAGACGAGTCGAACGTCAACGTCATATTGGCGAATTTTTAAGTCAATTCCATACATTTTGATCGGCAATTCTATAGAAAAGCGATAAAGAAAAGGTCTTGGCTAAGGGGTCAGTCTTTTATTTAACATATTACAATGAAGTTTTTTTTACAAGGAACAGCAAATAAAGAAAAATACTATTTATCAAAACTAGACCAATATTTAAAAAAAAATCGTATTTTTCGAATTTTCAATTGGGTTGGGGCGCCTCAAAACATCAAGACAAGTAAACCATATTTTGTATACAGAATTTACTCATAACAAGGCAACTTTCTATTGCTATGCCATTAAAAAAAATTGAAAAAAAAATTCTTCATACAAAATGGCTCCACCCTATTGGGCAAGGAATTTGGGTTATCTTACGGTAACTGACTAAGAGACAGGGGGGATCTTTATTTAGCCAATAATTAGATGTAGTATATATATTTTTTTTTAATCCGTTGGTCACCAATTCCTGGAAATCTTTTGTTATCGCGGCCCATATGGGCCTTACCGGCTTGATGGGTTAAATTAAATATAGTTGAGATTAATTACAAAGAATATTTTTTATACAAATGAAAATGTACTATCAGGGAAGTTGATTCCTATGCAGATGGTGGACCTAAGTCATGTGGTCAGCTTATGTCAATTCAATGTTAGCTGTGATCGGTCAGCTGGGTTTGACGTAACGCAACCAAATTACTTAGGTCTGCCATCTGCATAGGAATCAACTTCTCTGATAGTACCTATGTAGTTAACAACAAAGTGGCTGAAGATAAACTATATTGTACTTGTAGAAATTTAAAACAAAAACCAATAACAAACGGTAATCTATACTAATATATATTTTTTTTAATCAACATTTTTGACAAGGCTTAAAAATGCACTTGGCATCTATGTCAGCCTCATAGTATTATTCAAAGTTCATTTAAAAATTAATTTAAACTATGCGACCCTT
This sequence comes from Lysandra bellargus, assembly GCA_905333045.1. Classification (NCBI taxonomy): domain Eukaryota; kingdom Metazoa; phylum Arthropoda; class Insecta; order Lepidoptera; family Lycaenidae; genus Lysandra; species Lysandra bellargus. Next base: position 10,245,937 of record HG995326.1, read on the forward strand.
CGTTGATAATAAATAAAACCTAATTAAAGTACGGGCCTTTTGCGAAAGAGGCGACGCCAAAATAATATTAATTTGCCCGCCAAACAAATTTCCTGGGAACAACTGGCTTCTGAGATCACAATTTTGTCCACAATCCACCAACAAGTGCATTAGGTCTTCTGTAACCCTACAGTGAATACAATGAGGGGACTCCTTCTTTCCTATCATATAATTAAACTTGTTGAGTGGAACGTGTCCTGATCACATCCTCATAGCCGCAACCAAGCTAGTTCTAGAAATATTAGCGCCTTCAAACCATGGGCTCGAGCAAGGTTCACAATTCAATGTATAGGACATTGAATTGTGAACCTTGCTCGAGCCCATCAAGCCCAGAACCAGATACCTTTGGAGGAAGAACAATCAATAAAAAATTTCCTCCACCTATCAATACAAATTTGCTTAGCTCTATGAAAAAATTCTGTATAGTATGGCTGTATATGAGAAGACATATCCCGACCATCACAGATAGCCTCTTTTGCCAGTTGGTCAACCATCTCGTTGCCTAGTAAACCTATATGGGAGGGCATCCATTGCAGTCTAATGCAAGATGTTTCACTGAAGCCATTTAATATTTCAAGAATATCATATGCAATAGGTACTCCTCTAGCTCCCGAGACGCAACGAATAAGGTGCTGAAGTGCAGACATTGAGTCTGATAAAATAACAACCCCACATAAAACATCATTCTGAACATATCGAAGTGCTTCTAGAATTGCAATAAGTTCAGCTCTCATTTATATTATAAAGAGATAAACTTTGTTTATTTGTTTGTTTGTTTAATTGTAACGAATAGGCTCAAAAACTATAGGACCGATTTAAAAAATTCTTCCACCATTCGAAAGCTACATTATTTATGAGTAACATGGGCTACTTTTTATTTAGGAAAATATAGGGTTCCGTAGGATATTTTGGTTTTTCTGAGACAAGGTGAAAAAAATCAACCAGAAAAGTTACTTATTTTGCGTACGCTGCCTAAACTATAAAAGATAGAACCATACAATGTTCCAAGTAAATGTAGATCTTATAAATATCTACAAAAATGTCCACAACACATTATACCTATAACCTATCTATGTCAAGTGAGGCACAACAACCATTTTTTTATTTAAAAATCTTGATTTTTTTGGACTACATTTAAACGCATTTATTTTACTCATGCTGATAATCCTTATCAAAATAAATTATTTCATCACTAAATACAGTTTGTGTATATAATATTTGATACTAAAATTGGACGTTTAATTTAGAAGTTACGGCGAAATTAAAAATTTTGATTCACGCCCGTTTCGAAGTGGGCGCTACCGACGCGGGGCCCAGGGGTGCGCAGTAGCGAAGGTGACCGGCCCTGCAGCTGGTGAATTTGGCATTAGCTCATATAATACACCGAGAATACCAATGATCCCTACTGATTTGCTTATAAGTAAAAATTTATTTTGCGCTAACGATAAATAAATCCCAGGGCCAAACATTCAAATTAGTACTGAATAGATTTACGAAAAGAATGTTTTACGCATGGGCAACTTTATATTGCCCTATCACGAGTCGGGGCTCAGGTAACAAAATATACTGATGGTTGGGAACCATCAGTTGTTTATAGAGAAGCTCTACAATAATCACTTTAGTTATCTATCTTAAAACAACGGGTTGCACTCTGGGTCTACCGGCAGAAGTGAAAACTTATTAGGTATAAATTACATTTAAATATTATCATCATTAACAACTTAAACATCCACAGAAAGACAATCTGTGCAGCCTGCGGATAATGACTGCGTTGTCAATGTTTCTGTGAATTGACCTGGGAATCATTTTGCTGACCGTGTCTTTCCTGGGTAGGCTTTTTGCAGCAGTAACCGACATCCATGCGGGCAGAGCCGCGGGCGACCACTAGTGTTATATAAAATATTATACAAGAATGAATAGGACACTTTTGTTAATAATATAAAAATATTTTATTTATCTCTTATTTTAATATTTTATTTATCTCTTCTTATTTAATTATTATATTTTGTGCAAAAAATTATTATACAGAAGAAATTTAGTAATTAGTATAATATTTATTTTCGTAGACAGTATTTTGCACTGGTAATTACTAGGAAAAATAATTATTTAGATTTATAATTATTAAAAAAGTAAGAAAAAATTACATGAAGTCTAATTACATGCTGAAATCCACAAAATCAGAACACTACAATATATATCAAATTCTAATAAATACAAAACAAAAAGTAAGTACTTAACAAAATAAGAATTGAAATAAAAATAATGTTCACAGCGTTACAATCAAGTCAACTAAGATTATCGATGAGTAGATATTTAGAATAATTAAAAAAATACCTCGTATTCCGCTCTGTCCACCTCCCATTGTGATCTTTCAAGTTCGAATCTCGCCCATTCGTGTTGAATAAAATGCAAAATGCCCGGGATGGAGTACTGGACACTTTGACTAGATTCTTCATTTTGTTTATTATTTACACTAACTCCTATCTGAGATCCTACTTGCCCTCCGTTGTGATGAGATACGGAGCTATCATCCATGGCTGTAGGGATTTTCATGACATGGCCACCATTACCGTACTTGTCACAGTCCTATCGATAACTATGTTATAAATACGCAAATTAAAATGCTAGTTTAACATTTTAGTTTACTGAGTATCTAATTCTTTATTTTAACAACTACACCATCTACACCACTTTTTATTAACAACGAAATCATGTATGAAAAATTATTGCATGACGGAATACAAAAGTCGAAACGACGTCCGTTCGTTCATGAACTTTTTTTTTTATTTTGCCAAAGGAAACAAGGCAGAAGGTCAGATCACAGATGGTTTTCAGTAAAGAGCACAGACTACATTAATAATTATAACGTTTTACAAATTACACCACAACTTTTAAAAGTCATCATACACGGTTATTATTATTATTATATAAATTGTCACAGGTTACACGGTCAAATTTTCATCAATCTGATCCATCAATCTGATTGACGGAATATTGATGGTTATAAAAAGTTCATAATAAAAATACGATCAATCCATCAATCCGTGGCGTACACGATCAAATTTTCGTCAATCCGTACCAGATTGATGGATCAGATTGATCAAAAATTGACCGTGTAGCCGGTGACATTATTGTTAATTAAATCTCTTAATGTATGTCAATGGTGTATCTCTTGTCTGTCGCTGTCGCTGTAAATTAATATAATCTGAATCGATGACAGACAGCTAAGTTTAGAGATCTTTGCAGACAGCCGACAGGGCTTCAAATATAACGGTATGAAAATTTACCCGATACCGATACTACTTGTACTAAAGGGCCCCCGAGACGATCAAACAGTTTGACTCAAACACGTAAATTTTGGTTTGACTCAAACCATTTTGATCGTTTACAAAGCTAGTTTGAACGGTTTGTCAAACATTTACGTGTTTGAAGCTCGTTTGATGAAATTTCATATTTTTGTTGTGTTTGACGCGCCGTTTGATCGTGTTCCGATGAGTTTTAACAAACTTTATACCATTCTTTGGAGTAGGTACATTATTTTTTACCGACTAAAAAAGAGGAGGTTATCAATTCGATGCGTATGTATGTAATATTTCCAGAACTGCCCAGTTTTCGTATATTATGTTAGTCTACACCAGCGTCTGAACAAATGTGCAAAATTTCAAAAGTGTATGTATGTTTTTATGTTTGTGTTCACATAATATCTCCGGAACTACAAGTCCGATTTAAATATTTTTTTGTTGTACTATAATAGGTATTGTTTAACTTGGGAGACTTCTGCAAGTTTCATCAAAATAGGTTTAGTAGTTTTTGAGATAGGGAATTTAATTCTCAATTTCGTACAATTTTTAAGTCGGTTATATTTTTTAAAAAATTATATTTATTCGTCACAAGACGTGTACTCCACAGCGAGTATTGAACCAAACTGCGCAGTTTCGTTTGACAAACCGTTCAAACCGACATCAAACGGTTGCATCAAACACGTAAGGTTTGAATCAAACCGTTTGATCGTCTCGGGGGCCCTTAATATTATGTATTTTGTGCCGATACTATACTGTACTCGGTGAAACATGGCGATAGCGGCCATTGACTCCCTGTCAAAACTTGTCATTTTCTATGAAAACCGCGATTAACAATGTTCAGAGTCTTTTATTTATTTATTTAATAAGTAATACCACATCATGTACATTATCACCTTAAAACTAAAATCTCGTACAATAATACGTCTAATGCACATAACAACAACGGTGTACCGTGTACATAGCATTTATTTCTATAAAAAAATGTCTTACATTTAACATAAAATAATTATTAATGATTCCTTAAAATTACAAAAAATTATCTATATATATATATATATATATATATATATATATATATATATATATATATATATATATATATATATATATATATATATATATATATATATTGTAAGTATAAGCATTATAAATATCGTGGTAAACATCGAGATCTGCAATTTATGTTAGTTTTAATATTACAAATAATATTATGTCATTAGCTGGTTAAAATCAATAGATACATACAATTAATTTTAACCAGCTAATGACATATTTGTGATAACTCACATAAAGTAATTACATCAAGTGTTTTTAACATAACCAATTATGTAATTGTAAGTAAACTGACAATATATTTCTTAAAAGTAGGTGATTCTATTATAATATGATACAAAATACACATAATAGCATTACAAGATCATTGCCAGAGCCACCGAAACCAGCTACAGACTACAGTACGTGTAAGTAGACACCCTAAAATCGAGTTACGATTTTTCTGTTTGAAGGCCCGTATTACAAGAGTGAGCTGTATGTTTAGTATCCTTCGCCTCACTTTTCATTAATAAAAAATCAAAGGTGACTGAGACATGGATCCATCAACGCACAGCCCAAAGTCCAAACCATGGGACGGATCGGGGTGAAATTTGGCATGCAGGTAGATGATAATATGACGCAGGCATCCGCTAAGAAAGGATTTTGATCAATTCCACCCCCAAGGGGTTAAAATAGGAGATGAAAGTTTGTATATAATAATACTTCTTAACGCGAGCGAAGCCGCGGGCAATAGCTTGTACGTTTATAATTTTTGACTTTTTAACCGACTTCCAAAAAGGAGGAGGTTATATTATGTTCGTCTGTATACTTTTTTTTTTTGTATCTGTATTCTGTATCTGTGCTGAGAAGTGCGATGCCGTGCCGCGGGCCGCGATTCGTCTATCGTCACGAAGCTTCGTGCTATGAGACGATACCATTGGACGTTACACGCAGATCGTAAAATGACCAATGGTGTCATCTCAAGCACGAATCACTACGCATGTGCGGCCGCAACATGATTGACATTGCAATTTGCAATTTTTTGAAGAAAATAAATAATTCTCGAGTCTTAAGGGTCCGTATACGAAATTTGCCGATTTCGCTGATTTGACAGACGTGATTTAAGAGTTAAAATACAGTATTTCTATTAGTCTTAATGCACAACATGTACTTAAGATCATTTCAATTATAATCTAATGTTGGAGCTAGATTTTTTAAAGTATTTTTGAATAATCCAACTCAAACCCGCGATAGTGTTGGGATTTTTGGTGCAAAAGGTTTAGAATATCACCTATTTATGGATTGTATTGACGTCTTAACGGTATGAAAAAAAATACAATGTACTGTTGAGAAAGTCGTCTATAAAATGTTGGAATTACTTTTTAACTGACTTCCAAAAAACGAGGAGGTTATATGTTCGGCTGTGGTTTTTTTTTTTTTTGTATGTTCAACGATTACTCCGCCGTTTGTGAACCGATTTTCGAAATTTTTGTTGTGTTGTATTAGGTTTCACTCCATTTTGGTACCATGTTCACAAAAGTGGTGACCTGATGATGGGATCCATGAGTAATCGAGGGAACTCCTCGAAATTTATATGGAAACATATGGTGATTTTGGTTTTATGAGAAGCATCCTAAGCATATGCTACCAAAACGCAAGATTTTGCACCGAGGTATACTATGGTTCCGAAGCTACTAAGAGAACTCCGGATTCCTTATAGATACAAGTTTGGGAGTTTAGGCGCTGTTTTAAGAACTGAAAGCATATGCTACTATGCAAATTACATTCATCATCATCATCATCATTACCACGTCAGGGTCACCAATGTCACCAAATTCAACCTTATCTCCAGAGCATAAGGCACACATTTGACATTACTCCTGAGAAGTTAAAGTTGCTTCGATAATGTAACATTCTGTTCCACTTCGCCGAGATATTCTGGAAAACAACCTAATTTCAACCTTTTGCATTGCGTTTAGCGTTCATAGTATAATAACGCATCGCATCGCATATCTGCCAGGGCTGTCAAGCAAGCGCGCGGCGGCGCGGGCGCGGGCCGGGTACTATGCACAGAATACAAATTACTCACGGAGGTACTATGTGCGCTGCGTGTGCTTGTCGCACATGTCGAACGAGTGCCAACCTATTGAAACTAGTCCGGTGACCGGCTACTTAGCACGTCACACGTGTTCACTTCGATTTTTTTAATGATTGTTTAAAATTATCTGCAGGCTGCAGCTGATATTATAATATTTTGTAAGTGTGACTGTAATAAGATACGTAGAATAATATACAGGTGTATTATTCTACGTATAGTACGCGTTTGCTTACTAGGTAACTAAAAAGAGTGAAATTATTATTTTTAACAAAAAATTAAAACCGACTTCCAAGGTAAAACAATAATAACATCCTTATAATATGAACTAAAAAGTATTAAATAATTATTCCTATCTAATAGTGCCTTTTTACGAATTCGGCTAAAACTCAACTATTTCTGTACTCAATCTTCATAATTTTGAAGTCGGTGCCAGTTCCAAAAGTTTCAAATATTCTGTCAGAGAACAGAAGATTCATCTGGTACCGACTTCAAAATGATGAAGATTGAGTACAGAAATAGTTGAGTTTTAGCCGAATTCGTAAAAAGGCACTATTAGATAGGAATAATTATTTAATACTTTTTAGTTCATATTATAAGGATGTTATCATTGTTTTACCTTGGAAGTCGGTTTTAATTTTTTGTTAAAAATAATTACCACTATAATATGAAATATTTGAGTAAAAAAATATGTAACTCGGCAAAATTTTAGAGAAAATGGGCAAAGAATTGCTGTTAATTTCGGCAACTTGCAGCTGTAATTCATAAAAAGAAAACAATAAAAATAATCTATAGGTAGATAAAATTCTATTCGATTTGATAAAAAAGAAAAAAAACAAATTGTGCCAAAAAACACAATTCAAAACAACCTAAATCTCACATTATATTACTCGCCTCAAGGCTCGAGTCGGCAGTCCGCGCTTAAATATATTTTTAAATCTAATAATTAATATATATATTTTTTAATCTAAGGGGAAACAACCAGATAATATTTCTGTAGCGAACCTTTGCAATTTCTTATCATCGGCAAAATTTCGTATACGGACCAGGGCTTCAAATAACGTTATTTTTTCATAACGTTACTGCTTCAAGGGCATAGATAACGTTATGAAAATTTACCCGATATTAAAAATAACGTTAAAAATTGATATTAATAACGGTTAATGATATAACGTTATATAGGATTTATAACGGTAAATATATGTTCTTTGATAATGTTATAGTCCGTCAAGAAAGTCATGACAGGCGGGAAAATTTTCTAAACGTAATCACGCTTATAAGATGTATTTTTTCTTTGTATTATCACACAAATCTCGCAAAAAAGTGGGCTGCGAGTGAGATTTAGTGCACCGTGCACGATCGCATACCTGATACCAGAAAATAACGTTATATTTACCGTTATTATTATAACGATATTTGTTCGTATAAACATAACGAAAAAATAACGTTATAATAATAACAGTAAATATAACGTTATTTTACTAAATATCGTTAAAAAATAACGTTATCTGGCTACCATTATGAAAATAACGGTACGTAACGATATTTTTTTTTTGTTATTCGATAACGTTATGAAGCCCTGTACGGACTCTTAAATCTGATTTTAAATTTCGTATTAAATTCCATAGTTTAAGGTAGGGACCTTTAACCTCCTTACTATTTTTACGTGGGAGAGCCATGCTTTGGCACGAATAGGCCGGCTCGACCGGAGAAATACCACGTTCTCACAGAAAACCGGCGTGAAACAGCGCTTGCGCTGTGTTTCGCCGAATGAGTGAGATTACTGGAGGCCCAATCCCCTACCCTATTCCCATCCCTACTCTCCCCTATTCCCTTCCCTTCCCATCCCTACCCTCCCCTATTACCTCTTAAAAGGCCGGCAACGCACCTGCAGCTCTTCTGATGCTGCGAGTGTCCATGGGCGACGGAAGTTGCTTTCCATCGGGTGACCCGTTTGCTTGTTTGCCCCCTAATGAGAGGTTTTCTTATTTTTAGGCTATGTTCTGAAATGTACTGCGACCACTGCAGAGTGTGACGTCATTTTAATATACTGCGAAGCCGTTCCTTTATAGTTAGTATACTGGTTACTATTTAAAACGGAACGCAATCCAGTATACTATCCATTAAACTATCAGCCGCATTTTTGACAGCTCGTATTGAACATTTTCAACACAGTCTAATAAGGTTAATTTTATAATAAATCCAAATTAATTACAGAAATTTATAACTTTGGGATTAAACTGTAGGTATTGTTTTAAAACGTTAGACACTCGAGTGGTTTTGACACTTGACAGTTGACTTTTGACAGTTGACAGTTGACTGATCACGTGATCAAAGTACTGCGACTTGCGAGTGCCTTACAGTCGGGGCATTTTAATAGGCCACATTTGACATCTGTCAGATTAATCTCCATAGTGAGGTGAGCTGCGTAAAAACGTCGACCAAAACGAATAAATCGATACGGACTTGAAATAAAATATTTGAATTTCATACGTTTGAAACAAACTCCTGTCCCATTATTACTTTTTCTTTTGCAAATTCAAGGAGCAAAATAAGACAAGTACATAATTTACAAAAAAAATGCATTTATTTGCTTGAATTATAAAAACTGTTAAATGTAGTATTATCATTATTCATTTCACATAAATATGTGTTACTTTTCACAACGTGGTTATTAATTTATGGGGATATTTCGTTACAAGTAATCAATGCATCGACAGTGTTGCCGTTTGTACGGTAATTGCCGTTTCGTACGGCATTCAAGCTCTTTTAAGACGAATTGTACGGTATACGGCAGAGTAGTCATTGCCGTACGCTTAAATACGGCAATCGTAGCATTAGGAAGCTTAACCGGGTGTTGTCAAATAAGGAAAAGATATGACTTTTCTGACGTATTACTGCAGAAGTTATCGATATTCTCGCCAAAAAATGCAGTTTCTCATGTCCAAAGAACCACGGAGCAAGTTTGTTGCCCATAATGCTAAAGGTTCCTTGTTTCATGAAAGGTAAAACAAATGAAGAAAAACAGGCCATAGACGATGAATGGAGACTCCTACCGGAAACAGATCTTCCCGAAAACTCATTCCTTCATATAAACAAAATGTCACCTGATGAGTTTTGGAGCAAGATATTACATTTGTCGGAACCGCAATTTCAGAATTTGGCGAAATTTGTTCTTGAAGTTCTCTCCTTGCCACATGCAAATGCCGATTCAGAAAGAATCTTCAGCGCGGTGAACTTAATTAAAACAAAACAAAGAAACCGCCTCTTAACATCTACTATAAATGCGAAATTATTAGCCAAACAGTACATTTCCAGAAAATATTCGAATTGTACGAAGTTTAAGCCAACTTCCGAAATGATAGCGAAAATAAAAAAAAAACATCTGATTACGAAAAAGATGCCACCGAAGATGCCTTTCTAGGTAACATTGTGGATATGATTGGAGGAGAGGAGTGATCTGTGGTGCCTTTTCAATCAAATCTACAGGTTCAGTGACATTTTTTCATAAACTGAAGATTTTTTTATTTGTTTGACTAGTGTTTCATGTATACATTTTATAAATTAATAAAATGAAAAATGTACGGCAATTTTTGTTTCAATACGGTAATTTCATCTCTTGCGTACGGCAACCCTACAAATGACCAGCGGCAACACTGTGCATCGATACTATTTATTCGCTTTCGATTTTTAGGGTAACTTTCCTAGAGTTTAAAAAGAAAAAAGGTCAGCTGACGTAACATTGTAACGACGTGCAATTATTAAGATCAGAATTTGTTTATTACGTTTAGAATTGTTTAGCAGTAAAAGAAAATCGTAAAATAATTCGTATCGGTCATATTTACAATAAATATGTAATCGTAATTGAAAAAAAGTTAATCAATTGTGCAGTTATAACAAAACGAAAATATTTATTTTTTATGCACGTCGCTTTAAGGTTACCTGGTATAATTTTGATGAACTGTCAAATGTGGCCTATTAAAATGTCCCGAATATACCTCGAAAACGCCAGTGCTTACAGTACAATATGGCGACGAATGATGACGTCATATATATTTTACTGGGGTACTGCGACCACAGATTACTAGTATATATTTGTAGAACTGCGACAGTGTACTGCAACTCCATTACGGAACGATTTTTTCTACAGTGATAGCACTGTGCAGTGGTTGCAGTACATTTCGGAACACAGCCTTAATCTCCACCAGACGGCGCGACGATAGACACTTCTAGAAAGTTAAGCCTAAGCGATCATTGGCCTAAGCGATTGGGCCAGTATACTGGTAATAGTTTAGGAACACGCTGATATCAAATACTTGTCAAACTGAAAACTGACAAGTGACAACAGTTTTGGCGGCCATGTTACTTTCAAATTGCTTGCAAGCAAAGATATTTCACCTCAAAATATCTTTGCTTGCAAGTTTCAAACTTCTTCTACTTTGTATTGTTGGTGTAGTTTTTATTATTTTTTCCCAAATTGTGTTATTTGGGTCTTTGATGTTCATTATTGGTATAGTCGGGACATTTTAATAGGCCACATTTGACAGTTCATCAAAATTGTACCAGGTAACCTAGTAGCGACGTACATAAAAAATAAATATTTTCGTTTTGTTTATAACTGCAAAATTGATTGACTTTTTTCAATTACGATTACATATTTATTGTAAATATGACCGATACGAATTATTTAACGATTTGCTTTTACTGATTAACAAGTCTAAACGTAATAAACAAATTCTGATCTTAATAATTGCACGTCGTTACAATGTTACGTCAGCTGACCTTTTTTCTTTTTAAACTCTAGGGAAGTTACCCTAAAAATCGAAAGCTAATAAATAGTATCGATGCATTGATTACTTGTAACGAAATATCCTCATAAATTAATAACCACGTTGTGAAAAGTAACACATATTTATGTGAAATGAATAATGATAATATTAAATTTAACAGTTTTTATAATTCAAGCGAATAAATGCATTTTTTTTGTAAATTATGTACTTATCTTATTTTGCTCTTTGAATTTGCAAAAGAAAAAGTAATAATGGGACAGGAGTTCGTTTCAAACGTATAAAATTCAAATATTTTACTTCAAGTCCGTATCGATTTATTCGTTTTGGCCGATGTTTTTACGCAGCTCACCTCACTATGGAGATTAATCTGACAGATGTCAAATGTGGCCTATTAAAATGCCCCGACTGTAAAATATTAGCCATGAAATACCCGTTATCTTGCACAAGTGCAGGTAAGATGTTGTCAAAACCAAAATGTTTAATTCCTGTGACATTTGGTCTGAATATCAGTATATAGGGCTATTTCTTCCGTGAGTTTTAACTAAAACATCGTTGTAATAACTTTGTTATCCTAGTAATTGGAATATTATGGCGTCTTTTTCAAATTGAAATGTATCCAGTTTTCCATTCTTTTGCCCAGTTTTGTAGCAATTATTGATGGTATTCCCTGGTATTACCGATAGTTGTCTACCCATACGCCATCTAGTTACTAAAATGGAAACTGTTTGACAATCAAATTAAAAAGTTAAGAAAATCACTCATTATATTTGACTTTAAAAACTGGGATATCAAAATTTAAAAAAAAAACTTGGATTATAAAAATAAAAAAAAACACCTTCTTACCTATTAGTGCTCTATAATGGTACAGAACCCTTCTTGCGCGAGTCCAACTCGCACTTGTCCGATTTTTTTACCTTTTCCCGCTTTTGACTGAAGAATCCCGCATTTTCACTCAAAAAGTTCCAAAGTCCCGACTTGGCACAAAAAAATCTGACAACGCTGGTTAGGAAATTATGAAGCTTTATTTTTTTATATTTTAAAATGTTCCTACAGGCTTACCTTACCTTTGAATCGTCAGTGCTTTATAAGGAAGCTTCTTTGGGGTATACTAAACATCCCCTATCTTAATCTGACAGATCCGATGATATTTCAATATTAAAAAAAAAAAATTAACCCGCCACGTGAGAAATCTGATTTCTATATCATGATAACTGGACACATGTCTGAAGCCTGTACAAGCTTAATCTGACACGCTCGAGCTTATCCCGAAATTGCCTCTTCCCCTCCCAAACTATATTCATTGGAATATTATTGCGTCTCGCGTCTTTATCAAATTTAAATGTATCAAGTTTACATTCTTTTGCCCTATTTTGTGACAATTAAGATGGTATCAACGAAAGCTGTCTACCCATACGCCATCTAGTTACTAAAATGAAAACTGCTTGACAATCAAATTAAAAAAAAAATTATTAATCCACATGATTGACAACCTCTGACAACTTAATATTTCAAAAAAATCTAGTGGCCACAGCTATTTGTATCTCTAAGGTGCTAATTTTTATATAAAATAATAGTTGTTTTTATTTCAATTACATAAAAATATATGCGTCATTGGCCTCCCTAAAGGTTTCTTCATGACGCGTATATGCGTCATTGGCCATGAATCGGTGTAGAAATTTCTTGTGTGCAATAAATGTATAAATAAATAACGGTACGTAACGTTAATTTTTCTGGTAATCGGTAACGTTATGAAGCCCATGATGGCTGATGCAACCCCAAAGATAGTCGTTGTGCAAGTTGTGCAACCCCAACCAATGACAACCCCAATGATCACAGAGTTTTGTCAGTTCACATCACTATGCGTTAGCATTCTTTATAGTTTGTGACATCACTGATCAGTGATCACAATTCACATCCCTAAAATCTATACCTATTATCTTTGGATTTTGGTTTTGGTCTTGGAAATTCTGCCATTTTGTAAGCGGCGTCCTGTGCATGTGATTGATTGTGACTATCGAAATCAATAAATTTAACAATAAATACGTGTCTATATCTTTGCCAATAATTCAAACAATATACTAAATCATTAATATATCAAAGTGTGATGCTGATGTCCTAAGCGAGGGTGAAAAGTCAGTCTTGTAAGTTTTGCCGAAGCATTTTACAGAAGGCTCAATTTGTAACCATTTTTCATGCATCATTCTAAATAACGACTTAGGTATTTAATTTTAGGAGAAATGTCGCGCTATGGTGACTGTAAAGTATACGTAGGTGATCTGGGGAACAATGCTAGTAAACCTGAACTTGAAGATGCATTTTCCTACTATGGTCCGCTGAGAAATGTCTGGGTAGCTAGGAATCCGCCGGGTTTTGCTTTTGTGGAATTTGAAGATCCAAGAGATGCCGAAGATGCGGTGAGTGTAATTAGCGTTTTATAAACTTATAATATAGATAATTAGGTATCATTTTGAGTTATTCATAATTATATTAACCTAGTGCGTTGTAAAAACCTCAGGCACCTACTAATTGGTTTATATAGCAATTTTAATGTAAGTAATAAAGTGTTTATCAATCTAATTTACGATTTTGCAATATTTCAGGTTCGTGGATTAGACGGGCGCACTATTTGTGGCCGACGCGCTAGAGTGGAAATGTCAAACGGTGGTCGTGGGTACGGAGGCCGGGGTCCGCCGCCGCGTTCCCGCCTCCCGCCCAGGCCATACGATGACCGTTGCTATGACTGTGGTGACCGCGGACATTACGCTAGAGATTGTACCCGTCGTCGTCGCCGCAGGTATGCTCATTATGAGTACCTTAAAATATTGTGTACTGATTTGTTCCCATTGGAATCTTTAAAACTGTTTCTTTTATAAAACTAGAAACGTTACATTGTGTTTTTTTTATGAGGATAAAGATTCCATACCACTGCTTTGTTCCACATAAACCAATGATAACTATGTTATAGGTTATCATTGGCCTGTGCGCCGAGATTGAACTCTTCAGTGTCTGCACTTCTTATAGTCTGCGCTACGTAGTTTTTACTTCACGGCGTGTACAACGCTAATGTTGGCAGCATCTAACTACGCTCTCTGGCTACGTAACTACATCCTACGTGCACGCTCCACTTAACGAGAACTACTTTGAGATAATGTTTGTCTGCTCATCGTGACACTCGACTCATGTAATCACTGCGTGCACTCAGTGAGTTACACATTTTATGTGATATGTATTCTGTTCAATCAGAAATTCAGCTGTTAACAGTAACAGAATTGTCAGTAGAGATAAAAAGTTCCAGAAGGTGATTGTATTATGCGCTGAAGAGTCATTTAACTATTTTATGACATAATCAACTAAAATTGGGATTTTTGTGGACCAACAAGGATGTTACGGCACATGAATGACTTTGTCATGGGGACATGGATATAAACAGCTGTTCCTTGGAATGATATCAGTGATGAATATTCATTTGATCACAACTGTGGACATTATACATAATTATATACATTTAGTTTGATCATGTGCTTAAACAGACTTGTTATAGGTCTCTACCCTTTTTTTACAATTAAATATTTCTGAATGAAACAATAAAAAGAGTTCAGTAAAAAAAATATATTATTTTAGAAATTCTAAATCACAAACTTTCTTACATTCAAGTTTTTAATTGATATCTTAAAATGTTTCAGCCGCTCGAGGTCCCGTCGTCGCACGCGCTCCCGTTCTGCAAGATCAGGCTCTCGTTCCAGAAGCCGCTCGCGTTCCCGCTCCCGTTCCAAGGGAAGATCGATGTCCCGTTCGAGATCTCGGTCAGCATCCAAAGATTCTAAAAAGTCCAATTAATATGGTACATTATGTAGAATTGCATTTTCCATTTTTATTTTTTAATATTAATCTGATTTTGATGTATACTCTATATGAACATCACATGACCGTTTTGTACAGTTTACAAAAACAAGATAAATGCATCAAAGTTTGATTTCAAGAAATATATTGACTAAGTGAAAATAATGACCGCCTTATTATTGAACCCTTATGCTTAAGCTGGCCCCTATAGTTGCATGTGTACGGTAAATTATACGGCTATTGCTGAACCAAAGATTTCCTTTGGTAGGATTGGTCCTTATGGCCCAAGGATGGATTTAAGATGTGGAGCCACCGTGATTTTTGATGTAGTTTTTATTTTATTTTAGCAGCTTCTGCTCTGGAGGAAAATAGAGTCTCAATCTGTATATAGGCATTAATTATGGTAATATTCCAAGTTTGGTACCATATTCGGATGACTTAAGAATGCTTAATTCATTTTAGGACTCATATTTGCACGATAAAGATGTTAAACAACGTAAAAAGAAGAAGAAGAAGAAACATTATTTAAGAGCCCGGGTTACCCTCGAAATTCTCATACATACGTAGTACCAAAATCATTTTGTTTGAGTTATTTTTCAGCTTAAAATAGTAATTACCTAGGTTCCTGAACAAAAATTAACTCCAAAATATTTAAACACTAAAAAATAGAGTAAAACACTAAAAAAATATATAAATAAATAGTAAATTTACTACAAAATATTTAAATACTAAAAAATATTTTTTAGAGTTGAAAAAATTAGTAGTAAATTTAATATTTATGTATATATTTTTTAGTATTTTACTCAATTTTTAATGTTTAAATATTTAGTAGTAAATTTAGTAAAAAAAATTTATGCACAAAAAAATTTTTTTTAGTGTTTAAATATTTTGAACTTAATTTTTGTTCAGGAACCTAGGTAATTACTATTTTAAGCTGAAAAATAACTCAAACATGTTAAATATTTTCGTATGACAAAATGATTTTGGTATTACGTATGTATGAGAATTTCGAGGGTAACCCGGGCTCTTAAACGCGCTAATCTTAGTATGAGTTAATTACTGGTCCGATTTGAAAAATTCTTTCAGTGTTAGATAGCCCATTTATCGAGGAAGGCTATAGGCTATATTTTATTACGCTAAGACTAATATAAGCGAAGAAATAGAGGAAAATGTGGAAAAAACGGGGGATATTACTTATTTGAAAGGGCTTGTTTCACGAACTTCTGGAGTAATTTTTCTGTTATTTGGCACAGAAAAAGTAGGAACGTGAAGGATTATAGGCTATTTATTGTGGACTAATTTGTCTGTGAAATATCTAATTTACGCGGGCGAAGCAGCGCGGAACGTCTAGTAATATTATAAAGCTGAAGAGTTGTTTGTTTAAACGCGCTAATCTCAGGAGCTACTCATCCGATTTGAAAGAATCTTTCAGTTTTTGATAGCCTATTTATCGTGAAAGGCCTATATTTTATCACGCTAAGACCAATAGGAGCAAAGTTACAGAAGAAAATGTGAAAATAAAGCTGAAGAGTTTGTTGGTTAGTTTGTTTGTTTGAACGCACTAATGTCAAGAACTACTGGGCCGATTTGAAAAAATCTTTCAGTGTTTGATAGCCTATTTATCGAGGAAGCCTATGAGCTATATTTTATCACACTAAGACTATAAGAGCTAAGATACAGAGGAAAATGTAAAAAAACGGGGAAATTTATTTGAAAAGGCTAATATCCCACAGACTACTAGAGCAATTTTTATGTTATTTGACACGAATATATAATAGACTACGTGAGACATGGGTTATTAATTTGTTAAAAATATACGGTTTCCGTGAAATTTCAGATTTACGCGGACGAAGTCGCGCGGAACGTTAGTATTAATAATATGTTTATTGCTCCATTCATCACCATGTCTTTGGCATGCTGAATAATGCTGCTATCAGCCTCCTTATATTAATTAAGCCCTGTCAACAGCGTTTTCGTTGGTTGAAAATAATATGTGACGTTATCAGCGTGAAGGGACCTTAATGTCGGTATTGAGTTATTAGTATCTCCATAATCTACATTTAATAAGCTATCGAACCATGTAAATAACATGCGTGTAGGTCTGGAAATTATTAAAAAAAAAATGTTTAAACTCGAAAGTCGTAAAAGCTGATATTGAGAAAATCGCATTCAAACTTCGACATCCTAAAAAAGTATGTTATTGTAGGAAGTTACATAGATATCATCTTTTTTGAGAAGTACGCTATATGATCTTTTAGAATTTAACTTCAATTAGGTATATAATTTTATAACTCCAACAAACAACAGGAATATATAATATAAATATTATATATTCCTGTTGTTTACCACGCCAAAGTGCATGAGGTAATGAAAATGCCCAAGATGGTTTTTACTAAATATTTCACTTATAGTATGTTTTCTATTGGATTTTATAAAGGAATAATATAAAACGGATCAGTTTTTACTAAATAGAGACGTCTTCGATATTAAATAACATTGTTTATTGTATTTAAAAAAAAATGAAAAATAAACATTGTGCTTCTACTAATCTTATTAATCAGTTAAAATCAACAAAATATATGTTTACTACAGTTAAACATAGTCAAATGAGATCAAATATATAAACTTCTATTTAAAAAGTAACTTTTTTCTGTCTTAAAATTCAAGGTAAAGTTTAGTAAAAAGCTGGTAAGTACAAACACTTAACACTTTTCAAAAGGGACCTTATCGTCGGTGATTAAAAGTTTAGTAATATCACATAAAAATAAATATACTTACCGATTTTTGATAAACAATAAAATTCAATAGTGCTGGAGTTTTCTGCCGATAAAACTTATCGATATCTTTAATAATTGTATTGAAATCTCCGATAACCGATTTTTATTATCAAATACATATTATGCTCTTAAAATAATTGATAGGTTTCCGTTTGACGAAGGAAGACTGGAATTATGGTTGAAAAAAATTGAAAAGCCTGGTTGGCGTCCGAAAATTGCTACTACCGCTTGCCGTTACTATTTGAAGTGTACAAACGTTCTCTGTGAAAATACAAGGCACAAAAACTACCATTTTATCGTGATTATGTTTGGAAAATTTATTTCAGCGTCTACTCTTTCTTGACAGACTGTAACTGTGTAACGGTAACTAATAAAATATAATGTTAAAGTATCGCACATATATTTTTATTATTTATAAATACCTTACCTATGTGGGAATAATGCGTGGCAGCCAAAGGAAGATCTTCCGACCGAGCGAGGTGGTATGCCCGGTCAGGCCGAATCCCACGTGATACATTTCAGCTGTCGTATATATACCGACGCGCTTAGAAAACTTCGATAGCGCGATGCAGGAATGTTAGGCGAATTGTGGGTACCGCCACATCACTCCCCCCCGAAGACCGGAGGTCGAATCTTGAAGACTTGTCGCTTGAGTCGCCAGTGCCAGTGAGTTCCAGTGAGTCGGAACTGTTGCAGTGAGTCCCAGTGAGTCGGAACTGTAAGCTGCTACACGGGATCCAGTGAGTCGGATAAGCTGCCGTGCGGGGCCGATGCTACGTGCTGACCAGGAGAGATGTGCTCTGCTTGCTGACCGGTTGGTGTAGTGAGAAAGCCTGTTCGTGCCGATGCGGAGTCGCCCAGGCCGCGGTACATTGCGGCTAGTGGATGAGGTACCCGATGAGGCGATGCTGGCTGGCGCGGTGTGGAGGGGCAGGGAGTGATGATGATGATGAAGGAGGCGTGTTCTGTCGAGGGTCACCAATGTGGGACCAATGATGTGGGTGATGATGATGAAGGTGGCGTCTTCTGTCGAGTGTCACCAATGTGGGACCAATGATGTGGGTGATGATGATGAAGGTGGCGTGTTCTGTCGAGGGTCACCAATGTGGGAATAATGCGTGGCGGCCAAAGGAAGATCTTCCGACCGAGCGAGGTGGTATGCCCGGTCAGGCCGAAGCCCACGTGATACATTTCAGCTGTCGTATATATATATACCGACGCGCTTAGAAAACTTCGATAGCGCGATGCAGGAATGTTAGGCGAATTGTGAGTACCGCCACACCTACTCCACCCCAATAAAAAAATGTATTCAAACGTTCCATATTTATTTATGGATCGCATTATCCAATTAGTTAATTTCCCTCGCACTTCTGCAATCGCCGCCAAAATGGCGAAAATCAAATGAGATAAAATAAATCGATAAAAATTGGCTCGCTAGATCCATAAATAAATAGGGAACTTTTATATTATTATTAGACGTTCCGCGCGGCTTCTCCCACGTAAATATCTAATTTCACACACAATTTCACAAATTGGTCCACACAAAATAGCCTAGGTATATAATCTTTCACGTTATACATTCCCCCGCTTTTTCCATATTTTCCTCTATTTCTTAGATCTAACACCGAAATATTATATCTAACACCGAAATCATTGTTCAAATTGGACCAGCAGTTTTGGACTGAGATTAGAGCGTTCAAACAAACAAATTCTTCCGCTTTATAATAATATATGATGAGATTAGTTAGGGTCTAATAACACAGAACACTTATTCAGATTTGTTCAGCTTTCATACGATACACTTTAGCACTAAGTTACTTTGATAATATTAGAAATGAAATTAGAAAATACAATACAACAAAGTTTTTGTTAGAAGCTTATCTTCAGTTTTGTTTTTAGTTTTTCGTAGTGCTAACTGGTAAAAATAAATGGATTATAGATAGTTAGGTACTGCTACTTCACGTTATCTACGTATGAAATCGTTGTTAATTTATTACGCATATCTAAATTACGGAGAGGAAGTCTGTAATCTTTAATACAAATATGCAGCGTTTGTATTATTCAATTTAATGTTTTTGTCCTAATGGTCGACATTATCTGAATCTGGAAACATTTCATCCATAATAGAAAAGACAGTTGTACATCACTAGTATTAGTTCCAAATACTCCCACTACTGCTATCAGCGCCAATATGGCGACATGATGGCGACTTTCAAACGTCATTTAATACGTCAAATTTAGTTCTTATCCCTGATAATGGGAGAGCTGATTCCGCTTCAAATAGGCACAAAAAATAGCTGTCATTTCAAAGGGTATCATTAGTCCAGCGCAATGCCAGCGCACTTGTATAATGGAGGTCAGTGCAATAATTAGTTAAATCAAACAAAATTTGTAAATCTCAGCTGTTTGTGTACGAAACGTCAAACGTTGTTATGCTTCTGTAGGAGCATCACATTGGAAAAAATGGCCACGCGGTGGGGACAGAAAATAATTATTTTATCTCTTTTCTCCACAAGCAATACGTAATTAACTATCTCTTTCTTTGTGTGAATGAAAAGGAAATATCCAGCAATCTATACTTTTACTCTATCTACGTTTCTATACCATGATAACTAGACACATGTCATGTCTGAAGCTTGACACGCTCGAGCTACTCCCAAAATCCCCTCTTCGCCTCCTCTACTATAACACTTCTTAGCCGTGAAGTCCGTGATAGTTTTCCTTTTAAATTCAGCCTATTTCCTACTCCCGTGATTTTTTTTTACATTTCCAGAAGCTACCGCTTAGCTTGTAGAAGAGGGGACAGTGGACACTGGACTCTATAAATTTTTTCCACTTTAAAACTTAATATTTCACAAACGGATCTCAAAATCGGGAAATGATGTATGAATACATACTCATAATATTTTAAAAAACCTATCCAACGACACCCCACACGATGGGGTAGACGCGAAAAAAAAATTCACCCTGCTTGATGTGTAGAAAGGTACCATAAAAAATATTTTTTAAGATTTCATGTAAGTACCATTTTGTCGGCATCATCTTGATATGTGCATTCATGCCAAATTACAGCTTTGTAGGTCCTATACCAGTGGTCCCCAACCTTTTTTCATGCGGGCCACAAACATGTTTTGGTCTTGGGGTCGCGGGCCGCAACAACATTTTTTTAGGGTTAAAAAATAACATTCTTTAAAATTAATGATTTAAAAGTGGAAAAAATTTAACGACTATTACGTAGACTGCGTTATTTTGCCAGTGGGCGTGAATTTCAAAATTAGTTAACATCACGTGGGCTACAATTATTAAAGTCCCGGCGCGGCGGCGGGCCGCATGCGGTCCGCGGGCCGCGGGTTGGGGTAGCGGTCCTATACTCTATAGTCTCTGAGCAAAACGGCGGACAGACAGATTGAAACTATAAGGGTTCCTTGTTGACTACGGAACCCATTGAGATGTAACGGAACCCTAAAATTGTTTTACCGTACCTATTGTAGATTCCCAAGAGACAAGTCTCAGACTAATTATTGGTAAAAACTAATGCTGATAGGGATAGTTCTCTCCCCGACCCTCTACAATCTCTACACGTCCGATTTGCCCACCCACCCTCGAGTACAAATAGCGCTATTCGCGGACGACACGGCCCTTTGCTCATCGCCAAATAGCTTTCGCGTCCAAAAAACTCCAAGAAGCAGTTACCGAACTCGGTAAATGGTTCGCAAAATGGAGAATCGAACTAAACCCCGACAAAAGTCACGCTATATTATTTAACGGACTAAAACGTAAGAAAATGCAACCTATTAGTCTGCACGTAAAATTAATTCCCGAAGTCACGGTTGTCAAATACTTAGGAGTAGTACTAAACAAGTCGATGTCATTCACGAACCATATATCGAATACCGTACGTAAAGCGAAATTTGTATTATACAAATTATATCCTTTACTCAACGCGAGTAGCGAGATGTCCCTCACCTTATACAAAACATGTATAAGAATTAAGAACGATACTCACTTATGCGTGCGTCTCTTTCGCACACATAAGTGACAATCAGATGAACCAATTGCAACGAGTTCAAAACCGTTTTTTGCGCATGGCAACAGGTGCCCCCCGCTACATGCGATACATCGATTTGCATAGAGACTGCGAGCTTATCACTATCAAAGCCTACATCAAAGAACTCTCGGAGAGATTCTTTGAGAAAGGAAAAGTACATCCCAATCCACTCATTCGTAAGACTGTGGACTACGAACATGACGCACGGACATTCCGATACCCCTTCAGGCGGCCTAAGCATATCTTAGCCGACCCTGTAGACCCCATCACAGAATACGTAACGTACTGTGTACAGTTACGCAAACACAAATCACACTCACCCGCGTGGTTAGTACTGCACCGGGGACGACGCCGGCGCCTTCCCCGAGGACTTAACACGACCCGAACGACAAACAGACAGACCGACCGAAATCCAGTGCCGAGCTCGATCCCGGGTTCGAGTTCGCATGCGGATAGCATAGGAACACACCTAAATCATGACCGCGACCGCGACATTGTCGTAGAGAGCTCTACCGATTACTTTGACATTAGAACATACACGCGTATGTCGCCCCAACCGGACTCGGAAGGGGAGAGGGACGGCCCTCTTTTATGCAATAACATTAATAACTTGAGCTCATCTACCGCGATAACTCGCACGCAGCTAGTTTGTGCTACCGCGCGCGAGCATCCTCACTCGTCAGAGAGTGAGTAAGGGGTCGGACCCCTTAAGAGCAGGGGGGATCCGTGTCCCCACGTCAGATGAAAACAGCTTATTTTCGTAGCTCTCCACAATATTGCCCGATGATAATGTCACACGTGTGACTTTAGGGGAGGGGGCCAGGCCCCCTCATTGTTTATCTCCAAACCAACTAGCAACAGACTAGTTATAGCCACGATTAAACTACCATGGTCTTAACCAGACCAGTAGCTTAGACCCTTTAGAAAAAAAAAAGGGATAGTTTTAAAATAAAAGACAATCTTTTAAAAACTTATATATTATACTGTTGAATTAACACCTTTTGTTACATATTACAAGTTTATAAAAATGGCGACAGTTAAAAATCCACTAGTGTGCCTAATTCATACTGATTTGTTTTATTAACAATTTTTGTAAACTAATTTTTATTGAGATCATATAAATTATTCATCATCTACCTACGTGCATAGGAAATCCGATAATAGATAATAGATATTATAGAAAAATAAAAACATATACTTATATTTGTGTATTTAAAATGTCGGTATTCACCACATAAAATCTAATAATACCTACCTAAGTCTGACATAAATATAAAAATAACTTTGATTTAATCTCATTTAAATAATATTCAACTAAAAATATCTCATTTATATTACACTAAGACTGTAATTTATATAATATGACTTTATGTGGTTTAAAACGTTTTATTAGTTGAATTACACAATAACTACGGAAGATAAGACTTAAATGTTGTGAATTAATGCTCTGTAAAACTAAAAAATGTATGATACTATTGACAGCACGGCTTTGTATAACATAATCAAAATTATTGTAGACAAGGATTGAAAATGGTATATTAAGAGAATGAAATTCGATTACAAAACTGTCCTCCTGGTAAACATGATTTAATTGCATGATCTAATTAGGAGTGTAGTAGTATGTGTGTATGTATGTATGTATGTATGTATGTATGTGGAGTACAGCTTTTTTTATGTTACAGCAATTATTAGTATGACTGGTTTCTGCTTAATAAATCATAGCAATAATAATTAATATTTATCACACTTGCCATAGTTTACATTGACAATTTTTGCCAATTTTTGACTTGGAAATATTTTTTAAAAACTAACTATAGCATATCAATATAATTAAAGACACAAAGATACATAATACATATTATTATGATTTTCATTTGAAAATAAACGAAAATAGCACAAAATTTTAATTTTAGAAACAGAATTAGATAATTGAGTAATACAAATACAAAAGATACAAAACAAGATATATAAATTAACTCTTTCTTCTTAACTTAACAACATTACATTTTGTACATTAGGCCCACACTTTTTACAGAATATTCTAATACTATGTTTGTTAAAACAATGTATATTATACCTTATTATGTTTTGTCATGATAGACAGACATATATGGCCATAATCAATATTATATTATACTCAATCTTTTGCACGGAGACATAAAAATTATTGAGGAAGCAAATATATTTAAAAAATATCACATAAGGTGACCCCTAAGTATTTGGGTCCCTCCTACAGCAATTAGCAATTATTACATTGACAATTCTTATGGTCTACCTTACAATTCATAAATCGATACAAACAAAATATCTTTATGGTTGTAGACCTATCAAAGACAATTATTACTCATGTCATAGCAGTAGTTGGTTACCTCAATTGAAACACACGATATTATGGCAATGGATGTCTCTGCCTCCTTTGCCGTCTGTGCATTTGATGTTGAGGTTGTAATAGAGGCTCTTGATGTCTTACTTCCTGATGATGGCTTTCAGTTATTTTCTTTTCTGGCTTTTCCACTAAGTGGGCATTGATTGGATATTTAAGGGCAGTTCCTAATTGTTCATTGTGTTCTTCTAACGAATTAACAGCATAATGTAATACTAGTTCATTTAATGTTCTGAAATAATAAATTATATTGTTACTAAATATAAGCATAAAAGCAAAAGAGACAGGTTGTGCATCAGAAGCATTGTGTTCACAATGTCTATATTACATATAAACAAAGAATTCAAGAGAGAAGTCAGGAAGTAATTTAGGTAAAAATATTTTGTCCTTACTTGTAAATATTATATGGTTCTGCAAATCCATATCCTCTTTCAGTCTTGAAAATTATACAGTGGTATACTAAATTATTACAACATATTGACAGTGCCAGTTGACCGGTAGAATTGGGACGAATCAGAAAGGTTCCTTGGGGTTTTCCTTCAAGTAGTTTCTCTGCCTTCTCTCGAGTACAATTTTCAACCATCCATGTGACCATCTCACGGTGAGCATACAGCTCTTCTAACTTGTGTATATTGTCATCCTCTAAAGCCTGAAGATATTCCTCTGTTTTTCCTCGTCTTTGTAACCATCTACAAAAATTTTTAATAATTAGTAAGATATGTTACAAACATTTAATTATTTGAAGCACTAAAATAGTAAATAGCTTAATAAACAAAACAATTACTTACACTTTGTGACGGTCCTTAATTTTATAAAGATTAATAATATCTGATTTTAACTTAGTTATTTCTCTTTCAAGCAGTAGGTTTGACTCAACTGTCACTTTCAATATGTTGTGAAGTTGTGCTCTCGCTTGCTTCAGACTGTTCACTCTGGAAATCAACTGTCTGTTGTTTTCTATCAGATCATTTTTTTCATGAGGCTGTGCTTGTAGTTGCATTTTTTCTTGGGCCTTTAAATGGTCTTCACAGACTTTGACTGTTTCTCTGAATGCATCTAAAGCTTGCCTCTTAAATTTAACTTCTTCCCTGAGTCTCATGTATTTATCGGAGCGTTCATCGTAATCTCTAGTTTTTAAAACAAATTCTTTATGAATATCTTTATATCTAGTTTCAAGGAGCTCATCATTCATATTTTCCCCACAATCATTGTCCTGATGACGGGACAGGGGGTACATGAGCTTAATATCGAGACTACTATTACAATGTGCAAGGGAGTATTCAGTGTAAAACCTAACAAGATCCACGATGGAATTGAATTCAAAGGGCTCACAAAATCCATAACGGCCATCTTGATTATAAATTTTGATCAGTTTATTGGTACCCCCTTTGCGAACGGTTAATGTGTATCCAGTGTCCTTGTTTGAGGCATTTCGGACTAGAAAAGTACCATCACATGTATCTCTGAGTTTCTCATTAGCTTCATCCCTGAAAAAAAGTACTCAATTAGTACATAGACAAAAGGTATATTTACATTTACAGAATTATATTGTAATAATACATAGACATTCCACGCGGCTTCGCCCACATAAATTAGGAATTTCACAGACAAATTAGCCCACAAAAATAGCCCATGATCCAGTAGTTCACGAGATAAGCCCTTTCAAATGTTTTTTTCCACATTTTCCTCTGTTTCTTTGCTCTTATTAGTCTTAGCGTGATAATATATAGCCTATAGCCTTCCTCGATAACACTGGAAGAATTTTTCAAATCAGACCAGCAGTTTTTTAGAACAGTTTTGCAAGTTGCATTACGTTTACAGTAGTAGTTTCTTTTTATTCATGATCCTAAATACTAAAGATGTTAGTTCTCTCAAAGGCTCACCGCTCATTGCTATTAATTATTTTATCACTCACCTAGTAATATCACCCCAATACCATTCAGCATTTTCTAAGCCGTCATCAGAAGGTTGCTGAGGCGCACCTATTTCTACCATGATAACTATCACATATGATAGACCAGCTCTTTAAAAATTATCGAAATAACTTCATGAAAAAAAGCGATCTTCAAGTAGCAACTCGGTCATTTCCGCTTGATTGAGGTTACAAAAGCAAATCATAACAAACTATCTGATTAAATATGTTGAGGTCCATCCACAATCACCACTCGTAAATCACATTAACTTTAATTAATTAAACATCACAACAGTTCACAAGAAACACCAAAGTGCAAAATGTAGGTTTGGAGTTCACACTTCACAAAGGAATAGGGCTAGAGAGTCGGAACTTGGAAGCAGAGATACTGCGGCTTAGCGCTTACAAACAAGTCAACTATATCGGCAACCATTCTTTTTGGATCTAAGATGTTAAAGGAAAATAAAACTAAGCAATATCGAGTTAATACATTACAAAAAAGTAGGTAACACAAATTATCAAAAAATTCAGTCTCGATTCTCGAATTGCCAATTTGCCTGTGCCACAGACAACTTTCGTCTATGCCATGGACTATAAAGTATAGACTCTAGACTATCGAATTTCCATAGATTAGTCGACTAGAGAATAGAGATTAGGAAAGGCCCATTACAATTTACAAGCCCATTATAATACTTTATCTATGGGCCCATTCACTATCCTACAATCTGCATTGCAGTCCGCCGGCTAATGCAGGATAGTGAATGGGCAGGCCATGCAGGCCTACAACACCGAGCAGGACGCGACCTTGGTCCTGCACAAAGCCAGCAAGCTCCGCCCATCCCTTGCAGTCCGCTGCAAAAGACCGGGAATGTGGTTGCAACTTGCAGGACTGCATTTTTTTTTTTTTTTTAAATTGGCTTCACCCTAAATATACCCCAAAGAAGCTTCCATAAAAAGCACTGATGATTGAAGCCTGTAGGGACCATAAAGGTAATATACCTATCGGTAATATATATATATATATTTATATATATATTAACTTTATGGTAGGGACATTTTAAAATGTAAAAAAAATAATTCTTCATATTTTCATAACTAAGCTTCGCAGTCCGCAGATATTTTATTTTGCACTAAACTAAATGATTTAGTCCTTGTTGTCTAAAATACAATAATAACTGACCGAAACAAGCAATTTCCTGAATATAATATTTTCTTTTTCAAAACTTTAAAATGGCTGCAGTTTAATTGCGGCTCGGCTCCCCACGATGGGCCAGCGTGGGGAGGACGTAGTGGCGTAGGATGGCCGATGGCGCCAGCGATGGCCGTGGAATGGCGGCTGTGTCGGTTTTTCCGCTGCACATCAAAGGATGATGGCCCAGCGATGGTAGTACGGTACGCCTCTACACGTTGGCGATACGACAGTCGGTGCCTGACCGCGGTCGAGTGAGGACGTCGTAATTCTTATTACAATTTACGAATTTCATTCAAAATTACGAGTGCGTGATCTCATAATGAATAAAAATATAATAATATTATGATAAAGGCGAAAGTTTGGATGGATGTATGGATGTTTGTTACTCTTTTACTCAAAAATAAGGGCATAGATAACGTTATGAAAATTTTACCGGTACTAGAAATAACGTTATAAATGTATTTAATAACGGTAAATGTTATAACGTTATATAGGATTTATAACGGTAAATATATGTTCTTTGATAACGTTATAGTCCGTCAAGAAAGTCATGACAGGCGGGAAAATTTTCTAAACGTAATCACGCTTTAAGAGTGTATTTTTTCTTTGTATTTTCACAGAGAACGCTTATTACATTTTAAATATGAGTGAGATTTGGTGCACCGTGCACGATCGCATACC
The DNA here is from genome assembly GCA_905333045.1 of Lysandra bellargus. Lineage (NCBI taxonomy): Eukaryota > Metazoa > Arthropoda > Insecta > Lepidoptera > Lycaenidae > Lysandra > Lysandra bellargus. The sequence goes on from HG995326.1 coordinate 10,274,028, forward strand.
TGATACCAGAAAATAACGTTATATTTACCGTTATTATTATAACGTTATCTTTTTGTTATGCCATAACAAAAAAATAACGTTATAATAATAACGGTAAATATAACGTTATTTTACTGGATATCGTTAAAAAATAACGTTATCTGGCTACCATTATGAAAATAACGGTACGTAACGATATTTTTTCTGTTATTCGATAACGTTATGAAGCCCTGATGTAGAGGCGTTGCGACCATTGGATGGCCATCGCATGCAACCAATGACAAAAGAAACAAGCATGCAACGAATACTATACTCACAAGAAGATCGCATGCGCCATTCGATCGCCCAGCGCTGGCCACATTATCTCAATGCTGGCCACCATAGATAAGATAACTGATAAAGTAACTATTTCAATGCTGGCCACTGTTGTAGAGGAGCCATGAGACAACTGTCAAATGTCAATTGTCAATTATGAATTAACAGCCAGCATCCGCTATCCAGCAAATTGCAAAATCAAAAATGTTTTTAGTACTCTACGGCATCTCTAGTCTCTACGGTACATACCAGGTGGACGAAATTCCCGAACAAAATAAATGGGTTCCAAATTTAAACGTAGCTACTAAACGAGATCCAAAAATCAGCTAATCTGTGCAAGGTCGACTGTGATTGGCTGATAAAAAAGACCATAGAGAATATTAACTACATCAGAAAAAAGACGAAGAAGGAGTTTAAAATTCAAAGTTCAATTTTCATTTTGTGAAAATTATTTTGTAGCAACTCATACAAAAATTGTTAATTATGTGGATTAATTAATGAAAAACGAAAGGTAAGCCATTGTAAAATGTAAATGTAACCGTAAATTGATAAATTGAAACAAAACATAACTTTGTCATACCATGTTCTAATACAAAGTATGTCGTAGTATTATTTGCATATTTGTACAATAATGTACAACTTAAACTAGGTATATTAATATGAAAAAGATAGATTATTATTTCATAGAAAATATTATAAGTAATGTATATCCAATGATATTCATACATATTATACAGATCTGTTACGTTCATACTATTTTCCGGCTTAAATCTTCCGAACAATTTTCTAGGGTTGGCGATCTGTCATCTGAGATCGATTAATCGCAAAATCGATCTTTTTAATCGATCCAACGCATTGAATCGATCTCGCGAATCGATCCTAAACACCCTAAAATCGAGTTACGATTTTTCTGTTTGAAGGCCTGTATTACAAGAATGAGCTGTATGTTTAGTATCCTTCGTTTCACTTCTCATCAATACGTTTTTGACTTTTTAACCGACTTCCAAAAAGGAGGAAGTTATATTAAGGTAAATGACTAGTAAGTAATAGTATACTAGTAAGTAATACTAGTAAGTATAGTAGTAATTCCTGTTTTTAAAGCAAAACAACGCCTGTTTTTAAAGAAAAAAAGTCAGTTTTTAAAGCAACATTAATAAATATGGTGTTTTTGTGCTTTTTCCAATGACTAGTACTGTCCAATCTACTAGTTATTTACCTATGTTCGTCTGTATATCTTTTTTTTATATCTGTATTCTGTATCTGTGCTGAGAAATGTGATGCCGCGGGCCGCGATTCGTCTATCGTCACGAAGCTTCGTGCTATGAGACGATACCATTGGACGAAACACGTAGATCGTCGAATGACCAATGGTATCGTCTCAAGTACGAATTACTACGCATGTGCGGCCGCAACATGATTGACATTGCAATTTTCAAATTGCAATTTTTTGAAGAAAATAAATAATCCTCGAGTCTTAAATCTGATTTTAAATTTCGTATTAAATTCCATAGTTTAATGTAGGGATCTTTAACTCGATTTAATTGATGTATAAAATGACGACGATCAAAAAACTCTAAAATTGGAGGTGCAAAGGCTCAGCTGGTGCTTTCATTCAACACACTTTGCGCTTGCAATTTTATAGTTTTTTGATCGTCGTTAATTTATACATCAATTAAATCGAGTCAAGTAAACGATAATCACTAGATATATTGTTTGTCTTAAAATTATTACAAAAATTATCTAAAAATTCCAAATAATTTGGACACAGTATGGCAATTTCGTAGAAAGAAGAGGTAACTTTGTGATTTTTATCTATCGAGTGTAGTTCATGATATTGTGTAATGGAATATGAATTCCAATAATATGTTAGATCCTTAACTAACACATATTGTATTTTTTTCAGAATTTAAATTACTATATTTTTATGTCTCCTGTTCCGTTTAAATCTTGAAAAACGTCCGTTTCTTAACTAGCTCCCCTTAACTGATACTTTGATATGGTAAATAAAATAATTACCATCATCGGATTCTCTGAATTTACTGATTCAAAGATCGTTAATTATAACATTTGTCTTGTTTTTTATAAATTTGATATGTACTTACACTGTAAAAACTAATTTGAAAAAAGATCGATTTTTCGGAAATCGATCATCAGGTCACGATTCGAATCGATTTAAAAATCGATCTTTTTCGGCAAGAATCCCATCCCTACAATTTTCAAATTGAAGTGTCTAACGTGCCGCTAGTGGTCGTTTAGGGATACCCACTAAAATACCGTTGTCGGGTTGTCGGCATAATGAGGAGGAAATCGCTAGTATGCCGCTAGTGGTATTTTAGTAATGTGAGCTAATAAACCGATGCATTATGTAGATGGCGGTAAAATAAAGCATAGTGTTTAGTCCGCCGCTGTAGCCACTCAGGCTTAGCATTACAATATTTTTAACCGGCTTCAAAAAAGGAGGTTATCAATTCGATGCCTATGTATTATGTATGTAATATTATGTATTAATTATATGTAATATTTGCAGACAGCAGAACTGCCCAGTTTTCGTATATGTAAAGCGCTAGCTGTTGGCTCAATGAAAATAAAAATAAATAAAAGGCGAAAAAGATGGTTGAAAGAATTTTTGCTCCACGAAAAATTATGAATTATGAACTTTCTCAACTATCTACTTGGAACCAGCAGACTTAAGGAATTACCTACGAATGGATTCCAGATCATAAAATATAATATAAATTGACTTTAATACAGATTTAGCACTCCCCACTACAGATAAAAGGTTGAAACCATCTGGCAACACTGATTTAGTCAGTTAGAAGCCACATTTTTCCGATTTAGGATCCTAGATAGGATCCTAGCTTTCTAAGTGTTATTCCACTTGACTAAATTTTTTAGGATCCTAGCTATGACTTCCTAGCTAGGATAAGTGGAATAAGCGCTTTAGTCTACATCAGCGTCTGAACAAATGTGCCAAATTCCAAATGTGTATGTATGTATGTTTTTATGTTTGTGTTAGCATATCTCCGGAACTACAAGTCCAATTTGAGTAGTTCTATTTTTTTTTGTTCAAGGTATGATTCAACTTAAAAGGCCCATTCACTAGTGATAGTGAATGGGCCTTTTTAGTGTGTAGGGAATACTGCAAGTTTCATCAAAATCGGTTCAGTAGTTTTTTAGGATACGGAATTTTAATTCTTAATAACTTAATTAAAGAATTAAAATTCCGTATCCTAAAAAAACTATTTTGAAGTAGGTTTTATCTTTTTAAAATACTATTATATTATATTTAAGATAGATTATTATTTATTGTAATTTGTAGATTAAAGCTGTTATAGTTTTGCATGTATATTTTAAGAATGAATTATGTAGTAAAAAAATAAAACAACAAAATATAACCCCAGTATTTTTTTTATTATTAAACATACAGGTTAGTAACTTCCTAAAACAATTCATCACAGATATTTAAATCAATAAGCTACAAATTCTAATTTTACAAGTAATATTCCTGACAATCCTATGAGCATCTTTTTAAAACCTTGCACGGTGCACCTGTGATGAAACAATATACAGTGTGTAACAAAAATAAGTGATAATACTTTAGGGTGTATACGTGTTCCTTGTAGAGAGTTCACTGTGAAAGTAGCAGCTCTGAAAGACAAATTATTTTTTTCACTTTTATATGGGCAAGGGTCTGAGCGGCACGAGTTTCCCCATACAAAAGTGAAAAAAAGTTTTGGTCTTTCAGCGCTGCTACTTTCACAGTGAACTCTCTACAAGGAACACGTACACACCCTTAAGTATTATCAGTTATTTAGTATTATTAAGTATTATTATTAAGTATTATCAGTTAAAAAGTTGCGGGCGTTATCTAGTATTACATGATACATAATTACGCGTTGAATTGATAACCTCCTTTTTTTGAAGTCGGTTAAAATATTGTAATGCTAAGCCTGAGTGGCTATGGCTACAGCGGCAGACTAAACACTATGCTTTATTTTACCGCCATCTGCATGATGCATCGGTTTGTTAGCGCACATTACTAAAATACACTATACCACTAGCGGCATACTAGCGATTTCTTCCTTATTATGCTGACAACGGTATTTTAGTGGGCATCCCTAAACGACCACTAGCGGCACGCTAGACACATCCTTTTCAAATTCAAAATTGCAAACATTGACAAATTTGACAGATAAGTGAAACAAAAGATACGAAAAACCATTTACATAATAGAGACAATTATATCTTCAGTCTCTTTCTTCGCCTGAGCTATGACAAAAATTCTATTTTTTTCAGATTGTTCGAAAAAATAATTGAAAATGTAAATAATCGAGGTATTTATTGCAATCAAGATATGTGGTAAGAGATTCCATGCGTTTTGTTTTCTTTTGAGTCATAATTGGTACATTTTCGAAACACGCACGACGTCATTTTCAATTTATTTAGGTAAAACAAGACGCGGCACGTTCGTGAAGTGCGTTCGATGCAGTTCGTGCAGACTAAAATATAAAGGACGGGTCAATTGGCCCGTAATTAAAGCTTCACAACGCGCGCGGTAGTAACATATCTGCTTTGAGTTTTTTATATAATACATACATATATCATTGTGTATATCAGTATGCAGTTAATTTGGAAAATGTTAAAATGTGTATATTGTTTTATTGTAAGAATACATAAGGTTGATAAGTATACTTAATAATTTATGTAAACTGTATGGAAATGTAGTAAATGAAAAATGTTTCATTAATTTCAGATTTTTAGGTCCTTATACTAGTTTGCAACATTTTAGTCTGCAAGCAATAGCTGTTATGGAGATTTTAGCGGAAGGAAGGTATGGGATTATGAGTGGTACGGCCACCAAGGAAAAATCCTCTGATCAAGACGTGAGGTGGTATGCAGCTGGCCTGAGCCCACGCGATAGTTTTCAGCTGTCGTATACAGGGTGTAACAAAACAAAGTAATGATACTTAAGTGTGTATGTATAAAGGTGTGCGTCCACTGGATCGGAATCGGAGCGTAGGTACGCAGCGGATGGATTTGTTGCTTTACTATTTATGGTATTGACTACTGTGAACTGCACTAGAAGTACTGGAACGTCATTCTGCGCCTGACAAATATATGACTACACGACGCGCCGTCCGCACCGTACGTCCCGATTCCGACCTGGTGGACGCGCAGCTTTAATCTCCTCCCTATATAGAGTTTACTGTATAAGCCAATCAAGTAGTTAGTAGAGTAGCATAGACAGCTATTCTATTATATTTATAAATAAAATACATAAAACTGTACTGTAATATTATTAATAGAAATCAACAAAAGCTTGTGGATTAAATCTGTTTTATTGTTTAATTTACCTTATTAGCCTATTTATTTAGTACAATATTTTTTATTGAAATAAAACATTTATTTGAGCTCATTTGTTTTTTATTTATATTTTTAATTTTTGGTATGTTTAGAGTGAAAGGTTTTGCACTTAAAAATTTCTCGTTTAGTTTCAAATTTAAAAAATAACGGATGTTTATTTTTTTTCTTCTAAGTCCGACCTCTTGTTACGTAGTATACAGTTTACATCCTCTTTGGTACATACCGTAATTATTTTTATAAATTTGAAGACTGTGATTAAATTAAACTATTGAATGTTGAAATGTTATTAGTTATAGTCTCGTTTAAATGGAAATAATTTTAATGTTGTGTTCTCGGCTGTAGAAATGTTATTTGATGAAATACCTATTTTGACGTCAAGATGTTCTTCGGAAAATCTGTTCTACTATTATTTTCCTTATTATGCCTCGTATCTGCTACTCATATTAAAGGAGAATTCTCAACCCAAGAATTTTTCAAGTTCCTAGTCAAATTTGGTTTTCAAAAAACGGATATACACTTCCAGAAGGAAACATATGGATATATATTTGGGAATGTTACTGCTATGGAACATTTTAAATATCCCATAACATTTGCAGTATTGGATAGAAAGCATTTCCTGCATTATTATAAGAGTCGTGATATTGTAAACAAAGAGCTAGCGTGTCAAACCATGTTCCAACAACTTAATAGCTCAGCTTACCATCCTAAATGTAATGCTTACGGTCAAGACCTATTCCGGAGGATACCCTGTCCTCAAGGTAAACTGTGTATAGATGAAGACATGCCGTGGAATGTAATAAAATACAATCAATTTACATATGTTATTCAGAATACTGGTCAGCCTAGGTATGTATCTCCATTACTTTTTTATTTCTTGGTAAACATATTTAGGTAGACTAAGTATAACCACCTGTTACAGGTTTTGGTATGTGTCGATGGTGGCTTGCTACTTGGATGAAGTCACATGTACATGGCATCACTACGCAGGGGCTCCAACACCAGATAACAAGACACTAACAAAAACTCCCCAAACTTTACAGTACGATTTCTGGCTTGTAAATGGGAGCCCCAACTTGTCACTTTACAACACCATGTTGTATCAATTCTCATTTGATAGACAGAATACACTAGAGCTGTATTTAGTGTTTTGGCTGTGTTATATTATTCTCCTGCCAGTGCAAATTTATGCAGTTCGGTAAGTTTATTTTCGCAATACCTTTGCAATGTTAACCACTCAAACGTCCATGTCTGACAGCTGCCAACCCCTTGAACGTCCACGCGCGCGCTGATCTAATAATGCGGTCGAGCGCCAGATACCGTCATCGATTTAAAGCCTATTTTGTAACAAACTACAACTGTTACGGCAAATTAAAAAATACCTGTATGAAGCTGATATTTTTAGGAATCAAAATATGTGAAAAGTAAATTTTAACTCTTATCGTAAATAGTACAAAAAAATGGAACTTTACAACATAGGTAAAAATTGCGTAAAATATTAAATAATTACATGTTTTTATTTAATATTTCATAACATACCTTAATACTATTTACATATTAATAAACTAGATTATATAAGCTTTTTTTTGATACCAATATTTAATTACTTAGAGGGATGAGTGTATTACAATAAAGGAAAACAAATTACCCATTCCTGCATGAATTTGATATCGCCCATGTCTAAATTCTGAGAATTAAATAATAAATATGTAATCCTTTCTTATTTTGCTATATTTATTTCATTTAAATATTCACATTTAATAATGATGACATTTTTTCAATTACATGAAGTATTTTACTACATTAAACATTATATCATACAAAAACTTAACGAAAAACCGACAAACAACGGCAAAGTTTTTGCGTCGATTTTAACTCATTTATAAGCATCATAATAGACTGTGGATGCTTACAATTTGAAGATATTCTGAAAAAATGATTCTTCAGGATTATTTCAATATATAACACCTAATACAATCGTATAATAAATACATTTTTAAGACGGCACTCACAGACACTTCAAAACTTTTCAACGCATGTTTGTAAACAATTTTTTTCATAATGATAGTGTCACCCGATGTACTGTTTTACCGACCCAAAAGACGGGTAATTTAATAAAGAACTATCTAGCGAAACACTTGTGTACCTCTTGAACACTACCACAGATAAAAACACGTTTAAGTGGAACGAGTCATCTGGGCTGCTCTAGTCGTTCTAACGGTTGACGCCAAAAAGTTTTGGGCGACTATAGTCGCCCGGACGTTTCAGTGGTTAAAATGATTGTTTCTAGTCAAAGTAGGTTTTCAAATAAAAATTACTATTCTGTTCACTGGCATATCTTATATATAAAAATGGATTTTCAAATGTGTTAGTCGCGCTTAAACTCGAAAACGGCTGAATGGATTGGGCTGATTTTAGTCTTAAAATATTTGTAGAAGTCCAGGGAAGATTTTAAAGTGACACGAAGTTCACCGGTACAACTAGTAAATTAATAGTTATAAATTATAACCAGCAAATAATTGAATATGACAACACCATTTACTTAGTGGTTGATATAATATTATGTATTTACAGAACTCAGAGTCATCCAGTGACAAAATTGTTTACATCCAGCCTAGTACTGGAGTTTATAGCACTGTGCTTCAACGTATTGCACACTGTTAAGTTTGCGGCTGATGGAGTAGGCTTTCCTGGACTGGCTGTTGCTGGTGATATTCTTGATATCATGAGTAGGGTAAGTGTAAGGTGTTTCATATAAAAATAGGAAAGTACGTATGTACTAAAGCAGTGGTGGTCAACTTTTTTTAACCAGGCTACTTATTAAAAGTTTTAGTCTTGGTGTCGCGGGATGCAAACTAAATTATTTAGGGGTAAAAATTTACCTTGTTAAGAATTAGCGGTTTATTATTATCTTTATCCTTACGCGGGCTACTGATAAAGTCTCGGCAGGCTGCAGGTTGAGTATAGCTGTACTAAAGCATATATTACAGCCTCCTGAATACTTATCCCTTATTAAGGGCAGTGTAACATTTAGGAAGTAAGTCCAATAGCGCACTAGCGGCTAGGCCGCAGCGGCCAGGTCGCGGCGGCCATCAAGACTATGGTGTCACCACTGGCCGCGTGGCGGCCAGGTGCGCATGGTCTATGGCGGTTTCATACTAAGGTCTGTCTCGATGGCTGTGGCATGGCCGCTAGTGCGCTATTAGGCTAAGGCAAGGTATTGGCATTATGTAAGGCGCCACACCTCCAGTAACTACCAAGCCCAGAAAAAGTGTGGTGTTATATCAGCTTAAGAGATAGGATACTCTTAACTCATTTCTAAAATTAGGTTTCCCCACAGATATAGATCAAGATAGATACTGCATGTGTATGTACTTCGCGTGCCATATCACGTTCTCAAACGACAAGTAATTTTTGTCTTTCGAAAGTCTGTTCTTTAGTCTGCCGCTGTAACTACCAGTAGCCCGGTCTAATTAGACGCAAAAAAATCGTAACCTCGGAATAATTCTCATAGAGCTGAAAATTGGTAGAGACGTTAAATACACCATTATAAATAAAACCTCAAAAATCCCCGGCGTTCCTCCTTGTGCTAAAAAATTTATTTAAGGTCAAAGGTATGAAAATAAGGTTTTTCCCGTTTTTTTTTCCAAAATCTTCATTTTATCACAAAAATAGATGGGACAAGAGTGTTAAAAAAGTTTGTAAAGCCGTTAGCGGCTATTCACATTAGGAATAAAATTAAAAATTCGAAAAATAAAATCAAAACTACTTGGAAAGTAATAGCTGGTGAGACTGGAAACGTCACCTGTCGTAGCTCTGATTTTGAAATTTATTTTGAAAATAAAAAGATTACCAATGATCATGAGGTTGCGACGGTCTTCGAAAAATTTTTTGCTGACATTCCGGTCTCAACTACGAAAAATTTAAACTCCTCACCTGCAGCTGCTGAAAAACTACTCAGAGACAATGTAAAGGAATGTAATGCCAATTTTAGGTTTAGAGAGATTGTCCCCAAAGATATCATTGATACTTTTAAATTAATAAATATTAAAGATACTACTGATCTCTGGGGCATGTCTACTAAAATTATCAAATCAATAATTGACATCATAGCTCCTCATCTATCAATGATTTTTAATGACTGCATAAAGAGTGGTGTTTTTCCTGACTTGATGAAGCACAGTAAGGTTGTACCTTTATTTAAAGCGGGACTTAAATCAGATCCAACTAATTATAGGCCTATATCGATTCTACCGACTCTAAGTAAAATATTTGAAAAAATAATTTTAAATCAGTTACTGTTACATTTTAACTTAAATAATTTATTGCACAAAAATCAATATGGTTTTACTAAGGGTCGATCCACAACGGATGCTGGTATAGGTCTTCTTTATAGTATATTTGAAGCATGGGAGGACTCGCAGGATGCCCTAGGGGTTTTTTTGCGACCTCTCCAAGGCTTTTGACTGTGTTGAGCATGCTACATTAGTCAGGAAATTGCACCACTATGGCATTAGGGACTCAGCACTCAACCTTTTGACATCTTACCTCAAAAATAGAACTCAAAGGGTTGACATTAATAGTAAAAGGTCCAATGGGACCAAAATAGAATTAGGCGTCCCACAGGGATCCATTTTAGGTCCATTCCTTTTTCTCATCTACATAAACGACTTACCTTATCTTGTTAAGGATAATGATAATGAGATAGTACTTTTTGCTGATGACACTTCACTTATTTTTAAAGTGAAGCGACAACAGTCAAATTATGACGAGGTAAATAGTGCTCTCTCAAAAATAGTACATTGGTTTAACGTTAATAACTTACTTCTAAATTCTAAGAAAACTAAATGTTTAAAATTTACTTTGCCCAATGTTAGGCAAGTTAAAACCAATATACTATTAAATGATGAAAAGATGGATTTGGTGGACACCACTGTATTCTTAGACATTACACTAGATAGTAAACTACAGTGGGGTCCTCATATTGCTAATCTTGCAGATAGGCTCAGTTCTGCAGCATACGCAGTCAGAAAAATACGAGAAATTGCTGACGAAGACACAGCAAGACTAGTTTATTTCAGTTATTTTCATAGTAGAATGTCGTATGGCATCCTCTTATGGGGAAACGCTGCCGACATTAATACGATTTTTGTGCTGCAGAAGCGAGCTATACGTTCAATTTATAAAATGTCAGCTTTTGAATCTCTGAGAGAAAAGTTTAAAGAAATTGGTATTCTAACTGTTGCTTCTCAATACATTTTGGATAATGTTTTATATGTTAAAAAGAATCTTAGTAAATTTACAACCAAAAGTGACAGTCACGGAAGAAACACTAGAAATAAGTATAAACTAGAAATACCGGTGATCAGACTTAGTAAAGTTAGTAAATCTTTTAAAGGTCAATGTGTACGCCTTTACAATAAAATCCCAGAAAACGTTCAAATCTTTCCATTAATAAATTTAAAAAAGTAGTCAAAGAACGTTTGTGTGCCAAAGCCTATTATAAGGTCAATGATTTCATAAACGACGGCACATCTTGGGAGTAGGATGGCTGCTTGCAAGGCTACTTCTACATTATTTTATGACTTACAATTATGTATGTATGTTGACATTGTATAATTTTAAGTTACAGCATTGTAAACTTTATTTTAAAAGATTAATTTTTTTCTCACTTTTTTTGGTAAATAAAGTGGGCCCCCTGCGAGTTTCTTACGCCGGTTCTTCTCGCCGGGTTAGTTCCCGAACCGGTGGTAGGCATCATGTAGACTTTCAGAAAATATTTGCAAAAATTTATTCTGAATAAAAAAATTTGAGTTTGAGTTTTGAGTTTGTAGATCATAGAATTCTCTACAAAAAATATTCAGACACTTTTTTCATACGACTTACCACTCCTTATAAATGGCGGGCTTAAAGTTTGGGAAACTTTAAGCCCGCTATGTATCATACAGTGTGCTCAAATTTCATTTGGAATGTAAAGATCAACTACGATAACATGGCGTGCCCCTCCAAAATTCAAAACTTTTGAAGTGCGTTGTCAAAACGTTTGAAGTGCGTTGTCTTGCGCGGTAGGCTAGTTATGATTAGTTGACCAACAAATCTTGGTAATAAGTGACATTAAGTTAAATATTACGTGTACTGTGATTGGTTGAATATTTACTACATACAAACTCTTTCATAAGGATGTGACTACACACATTGAAACAGTACTTTGGACAGGCGCGCCATGTTTTCGTAGTTGATCTCTATTATATTATGTCGTTAATTTTGTATCATATATTTTTCAGACATTATTTATGCTCCTACTTTTATTGTTAGCCAAAGGTTGGGCTGTCACAAGGCTGGAGCTAACATACAAACCATTAGTTTTTGGAGTGTGGATGGTATATGGTATAGTCCACATATTGCTTTATGTATGGAATACTGTAAGTTACTAATTCATATTACTTATTTTTTTAGTACATAAAATATTATAACAAAAGACTAACTATACCTCTCTTTTTGTTCACTAAGGATGGTGTGAATAAAAGAATCAAAGGTCATCAATCAATGTGTCAGTGACTATTGTATACCTGTAAAAATTAAAAAAAAAGTAACATTTCATTTCAGACTGAAGTAGACATAATAGAAGAGATAGATGAATATCAAACATGGCCAGGATGGCTTGTGCTCACACTAAGAGTGGCCATTATGACCTGGTTTGTGTTGGAGCTGCGAAACACAATGCTCTATGAACACAATATGGCTAAACTGAACTTCCTCCTACACTTTGGAGCATCCAGTCTGGTTTGGTTTGTGTACTTGCCGATTATTGCTTTAATAGCACTCCAAATAAGCCCCTTGTGGAGGTTTAAATTTATTATAGGTAAGTAATATTCATCATTTATTTATAACACGGTCAAATTAACTCGACGCATGGTTTGATCATTGATGACGTTATTATGGAGCCGACACGTTAAATAACAAAATTATCTACCTGATATATTTTGTGAGTATGTCTTAACAAATTGTAATAAGATATTATAACACAATCACATCAGCTTGACGCATTGCTGGAATGCATTTTGCATCCCAGCGATGCGTCAAGTTAATGTGACCGTGCTATATTTAATATCTTGTAATATATTTACCCTTTTACCAATAAAAGTATACACATGCATGAACGTCAAGCCACAGCTGCACTGTTTTGATATTTTTATTAGTATAGATCAGTTAACTAAAGCTGGCACGTTCACAGTGCTCACACTTATGCAATTTCACTATACAGTATGTTTAAAAATATAGTATGTTTGCATCATTGTAAAAATTATCGTATAATCTGCGTACGATAATAATATGCTATCGTACATCGTACGTACGCACAAAATTATCGTATGTGTACGATAATAATTATCGTACGGTTCCGAACGCTGGCCGCGCGCCCATCACACGTTACCGACTTGTAACATCACGCTGTATTTATAAACAGTAGCTTAAGAAAAACAATAACTGTCCCCTTCACGCTCATAAGATAGACCGCGCGCGAGAGAGACGGGCAGACTTTTTATGATGCGTATGCAGTACGACGTCACGCCACGCGCTTATTCACAGATACTACACAAGTGCAATGTTTAAATGTGTTGATCGTGCCAGCTCTTGTTAACTGACCTGTAAGTATTATAGTCCCATTGTAGGTTATATTTTTCTAGGTATAACATATTCCGCCGACTGTCTGGCATTTTGTGTTATGGCACATCTTTTATGGCCAACTCGCTCAGAACAATACTTGTTGCTGACACCACCAAACTATACAGGTATTTTTTACCTATAATAATAGTTAGTACCTAGCCTAGCCTTACATTATGTATGTCGTAGAATTATGCCGAGATGTAGCTTCACTCTACATCCTCTATCGGTTGTATCACGGGGAGTGCTCTGAGGAATCATTCGGAATCATACCACCTGCAACTTTTCGCCGTCGTCCCACGCAAAAAATATACCATCCTCATCACCTTGATGAGTGGCAGTGTTCCACCGTGCGTTTCTCGCGTAACTTTCTGCCGCGCACTATAAAACTCTGGAACGAACTGTCACCAGCAGTATTTCCGGACCTATATGAACTGTAAATTTTCAAGAAGAGCGTATTCCCATAGGCGACGGCAGTTGCTTTCCATCAGTTGACCCGTTTGCTCATTTGCCCCATTATCTGTTTTAATCTGCGGTTCGATTAAATGACTAGCGCAATGCGCATTCACTGAATGACACCATTAAATTTAATGACTAAAGGACAACTCTTCTTTTTCTTTTTTATTAATGGCTCCTTTGTGAGTCGCCAGTATCAGAGTGCTTTGGCGAAGACTCTGCTTTGTGAGAAACTCGTCCAGACATTGACTGTGGTCTGTGACGTTTAACGTTTCGACTAAATGTCATAATAATATAGTGAAGTCGTTAAATGGGATGCTATAATTTTTTTAAGTAGCTAGATAAAGATAAAGATAAATCGACGCTGTCATATTACTTTTTTCTACAAAAAAAGCATATTAAAGTAAATTTAATCGACAAAATATCAACACAGTGTTATCAGCTGTGCGAGCTGTTTGACGCCATATTTGTTTTTGTGGCTACTAGTGCCGCAGTGGGAAAAAACAAAAAAGTGAAATACATACGTTCAATAACCTGACTGATATTAGGTCCGATATCTTCAAAAGGCTATATTACAAATCGCTAACTAGTTGGACGTTGAGTGACGATCGTTCAATCGACGTTCGGCCGAGTCATTCAATTGAATGGTGTCATTCAATAAATGTACTAGTTATTCAATCAAATCGCAGATTGAACCACATGAATGCGACATGTGCACATGGTTGTACTGTGCATTTAATTTTGTTTCTGCAATATGTGCTAAAAAAGTGGTAGAGCTCGTCTAATTTGAAATGACGCGCCCCACCACTTCAAAGTTGATATAAATGAAAAATTTTGTACTGTGAATACGAGGGAGGGGCGCGTCATCTTAAGTTGGACAAGTCTTAAAATAGTAATAGTAACAAAAAACTTTTTAGCATACATTACTTATTGCAATGGGATAAGCACAGGGAAGCTATTATTAGCTTCCCTGTTCTTATCCCATTTGCCTTGGTGCAGAAACGCAACAAGTTCGTAACAATTTAATGGATTACTTGTATGGTTACAGCTGGTATTGAAGAACTCGACGAATTCGACGAGTCACCCCACGTTGTCCACAGCGATACAGTCGCGTTGACCACAGAAGAGAGCATCAACGCTGATGATGAGGAGGTGATATTCACGAGACCACAGAAAAACGGATCAGTCTTCTCATAGCGACCTACGTGAGAAGCCGAAGCTACTTGCTCACGGGCATGGCATATTCGATGCTCGGCTAAATATGGGTGTTTGTTTTATTCATCGGTAGCAAAACTGTCAGGTGCATTTTATGTACATACAAAAGAGTGATATCATGAGTATGTGTGAAGATTGTGCACTGCGAGAATATTAAAAAAGTGAAGTCGTCATCCCTACAATTTACGTGATGTTTCTATGAATTTATTAATTTCAATATCATATTATAAAGATTAAATTATGATGTAAGGCTGCAAAAAAATGAACAAGATAATATAGATAATTACATTGTACCACTTTTACTGTTCCTTATGAAATATCAAAAGACACTAGGTTTATTTAACGACCAATATACAAACTGCAAACACCTAGATATATGACTCAATACTATTAATATCGAAATACATAATATTACGTCTATACTGTTGAACGGTGTGATACAGTGGTGGAAGCAAAAATGTGGTTTGATTAAATTAGTAAATAATTGCGAAAAATAAATGGATTTTAAACTAATTATTGTATACAGGGTGAATTTTTAAAAAAGCTTGCGACACGATTAAAGGTGTAACAAATGACGCTTTTTAAAATTAAAAATAAGCTGGTTCGATTCCTAGCTAACGAAATGGATTTAAGTACATACATAAAACTAATACTTAATGCAGTTTTAGTTTTTATCAAAATCAATTTATTCCATTCAGCATTTAAAATTTTCTATAGGTTTCGATTTTCGAATTAAGACTACCCACATGGGCGTACCCAGGTAGGGGCAGGGGGAGAGGGGGCGCGCCCGATCCCCCGTTCCCCTAGAAGATAAAATAAAGGTCAATTTTCCTAACAAGCGTCCCAATCAGACACGGCGCGGCGCCGCTGTCGCAGTCATCTAGTTCAATCTGCGATTCGATTGAATGACTAGCGCATTCATTGAATGACTCGGCCGAACGTCGATTGAACGATCGTCACTCAACGTCCAACTAGTTAGCGATTTGTAACATAGCCCTTTGAAGGCAGCGGACATGAAATCAGTCAGGTAATTGAACGTATTTCATTTTTTTTCCCACTGCGGCGCTAGTAGTCACTAAAACAAATATGGCGTCAAACAACTCGCACAGCTGATAGTACTGATATTTTGTCGATTAAATTAACTTTTATTTAATTATTTTTGGATATGATTGAAAGAATTTATTATAATAGTTGTTAGGTTAAATGTTCAGACTTCAGAGTCTGAACTTCAGACATTTCAAATTTAATTTTTGATGTTGTGTGGGTAAATTCTTTGCAAGGCCAAAAAATATTGATTCCAGATTTGTTTGTACTTTTTTAAAAGTTTTATTTTCACTGCCTAGTCAACTTACCAGAACATACTCTTCGTTTCGAATTATAACATATTTTGTACTAATTTTTGTTTAACAATTATTATGCTTTATATTCATGCATTTGTCATATAAAATGTATTATGTTCTGAACTTGAAACGTGAAACTCTTGGTCAGTATTATTTGCTTTGCTGTACCTACTTATACATTACTTAGGTACATATTTTGCAAACCACAACCCAACGTGAGCATATTAAAAATTATTGTTATAAAATTAGTTCTACATAATATTATAAGACACGTCTTTATAAAAAAAATGTATATTTAAGAAATACTGAACTGATTTTGAAATGTTAAAAAGTAAGACCTTATGAAAATTGGTTTCTTTTGTTACATAGACACGGTTTATAGAACTAAAAAGATTATCTTAAAAATTAAGTAACTGAAGTGCCAATTTATTTTATTTTTATTGTCAGCTAGAATAGTTTATTGATGAATGGAATTATGAATGCTAAGTATATATTTTATAGGCAGCTTCAACATTTTTGTGTCCCAGTTTGTGGCCCATTGATAGGAAAAAAATAATTCTTATTGATATTATAAACAGGAAAGTGTATTCGTCTTTCTTTTGTCATTTGAATCTTAAACCGCTGAACTGGTTTGAATCAAATTTGGTATTTAAACAAAATGTATTTTCAGATATAATTAAAAAAACTTTCCACATTCATCTATGGAAGACCATTCACCAAGCCTCTTTTCCAATAGTGAGTTCTGTGGGAATAGGGACTATTCCTGTCCTTTCCTGACACAAAAAAATCTATAGAGCTCGACAAGGCTTTATATGTTTTTTTGATATGTTTTTGACAGTTCTTTACCAGCAGCGCTCCGTCCACATTCATTTAAAGCCTTGAATGGTCTGGTGATGATAAATTGTTATTTATTTTTATCGAATATAGCCAATAGCCAAGAACACGCTCGATCCCGGCCTGTTCCAATAAATAAATTTTAAAGAAACGACCCCTCCTTTTTCATCTGAGGTAAAGATGTTTCTGTTTTATCTTTTTAATAATATATTGTATTGCATTAAAGAAATCTTATATGAAAGGCTTTTGAGCATTGCTTATAGGAAACTGTAGGTATGTTATGAATGTTGTGGATGTGCTAAAGCTGTATATTGGCCAGTGGATATGCAATTTTCATAATTGTTCAGTGTTTTATGTTTTTTGCCAAATTATTGGGAAAAGCACACATTAGTGGTTAGCCAGATAGAAAGTAGGTTTCATCAGTTTTACAATTTTTGTGACGTACCTAATTAAAATGTAGATTCAATACTTTAATGATTGTTAGAGATTAGACACCGGGTTTAGAATGTTTTATTGATATTTTCATCACACTAGTATGTACATTAATATTGACGAATATATATTTGTGGTCAAATACACTGGAATTGGATGTCGGTGAGTTTCAATGATTCCACTATTTGAAAAAAACTTCACTTCTATTTAATAAAAATGAAGGTTTTTTCAACTATATTTAATAAAGTTTCAATTTAATAGAAGTGAAATTTTTTTCAAATAGATGGAAGTGCATTTATTCAGTTTGGTACTTTTAGTGATGTGTGTTGGCACTAATCCCAACGTGATGTCTGCAGATGTTAGGTATCGTAAACAATTTATAGAACGTTATAAAACAGATTCGTCGTTACTCTACTGTGTGTAAATAATATTTTTATTATAGTTTAGGAACTTTGCCTAGTATTCGTACAAATCTCCTTTTAAAATTATAATTTTCAACCTATCCTCATTAAAAACTGGGATATGTTGTAACTTGTATATTATGCTTTCCAATATTTTACTTTAAAGAACACTGTAACAAGTAACTCTTAAAATATAGGCTACCGTAATGAATGTTCCTTACACTTATGATGTACATTTGGATTGTATATTAAATAGAGTACAACTAGTTTGTGTATATGAGAATATGTACCTATATGTATTATTATTTAGTTTAAAAACGTACTGCACAGTGCACGGTACTTATTACTGAGATAGCTGTTATAATTATTTAGAATTTAACCACAAAGTAATAATGGCTATAAGAACTATAGGATATAGCGAAAAAAGGGTGAAAATAGTTGCGGGCTCGATTTTGATAAAAAAATAAATTGCATCGCCCTATTACGACGCTCCCCCTTCGGAGATGCCGTAATTTGCCGTTTTTAGAGCCTTATTAACTCATAATATTTTGAAAGGTAAAAATTATACTAAAAATAAGTACAGTAATAATCTTCAGTATACAGGGTGCAATTAAACCTTCCTGCCAAATTTTTTCCAGGGCTTAGGTATCATTAGGAGAATCCATTTAACCAAAAAAAATTGGGTGTTATTTTTTTGTTAATGACATATTTTATCCCATTTAAAATCGTTGCAGAATGCTCACTCGCGGCGGTGGGTATGATCGGGGGTGACGCGGGGCGAGGCGCGCGCGCGGGGGCACGTCACGCGCGGGCGACGCGTAGTGTCCATTAATTGTAGTGTTTTTTAGGATAACTTTCGTAGGCTATTTCTCAACATTTTAGTACTGACTACTGAGTGACTATAAAAGAAAAAATACGTGTATTTTCATTTTCATCAAGGATCAATATATCAAAATTTGGCAGGAAGGTTTAATTGCACCCTGTATAAATGCTCCTTTCATAGTTATTAATTTGCTATTTTTATTTTTTATACTCACGATATCAGCTCCCAAAGTAATACCAATTTATTAAAATTCAAGCATACATTCTGTATCTCCCTAGTATTTACAAATAACGGTTATTTGTAAATACTAGGGAGAATAACACATGATCGACAATTTCATCAACTACATACTGGACGTTTGAATTTTTTTGGGTCAATTTTGAACTAAGATAAATAAAAATAATACATTTTGGCGCGATCTCGGCAACGCGGCACATGTATGGTCAAGGTCGTTTGCTCAGGGGATGACCTTACGCGCAACAAACACACATATACATTTAATACAAATGTATAGTCCGTCAAGAAAGTGAAGAAATTAAAAAGTGGTAACATCGTAGTGTCATCCCTTTTTTAGGGTTCCGTAGTCAAAAAGGAACCCTTATAGTTTCGGTCTGTCCGTCCGCCTGTCTGTCTGTCTGTCCGCGGTTTAGCTCAGAGACTATAGGACCTACAAAGCTGAAATTTGGCATGAGTGCACATATTAATGCTGCCGACAAAATGGTACATGAAATCTTTAAAAAAACTTTTTTTTATGGTACCTCCCCTCCCCTACTCATCAAGCGGGGATGAAATGTTTTTTTCGCGTCCACCCCATCTTGTGGGGTGTCGTTGGATAGGATTTTTAAAAATATTATGAGTATTCATAGATCATTTTCCAATTTAGGGATCCGTTTGTGAAATATTAAGTTTTATAGTGGAAAAAATCGTTAGAGTCCAGTGCCCCCCCCCTCCCCCCTTCTAGCAGCAGAACGGTTGCTTCTGGAAATGTGAAAAAATTCACGGAATTAGGAAATATGCTGAATTTAAAAAGAAAACTATCACGGCTAAGAAGAAAAATGTATACGGCGAAGTATAGGAATTTTTCGTTCAAATTCCTTTGAAACTAATACTGAGATGATGTTGTTAGTAGTTTTAATAAAACGCGTTATAAATGTACATTCATTGACCATACAAACATTTAAAAAAACTAGCGGTACTACGGAACCCTAGTTTTCTTAGATTGATTTGAAAGGGATGACACTACGATGTTGCCACTTTTTAATTTCTTCACTTTCTTGACAGACTATATACTTATGTTGCAGTCATCTGGTTCAATCTGTGATTCGATTGAATGACTAGCGCATTCATTGAATGATTCAATTGAATATATATAGCGGTTCAATTGAATGACTCGGCCGAACGTTGATTGAACGATCGTCATTCAACGTCGAACTAGTTAGCGATTTGTAACATAGCCCTTTGAAGATAACGGACATGACATCAATCAGTTAATTAAACTTATTTCACTTTTGTCCCACTGCGGCGCTAGTAGTCACTAATGACTTAACAAATATGGCGTCAAACAGCTCGCACAGCTGATAGCACTGTTGATATTTTTTCGATTTTTACTTTAAAGTGCTTTATTTGTAATAAAAAAAATATGAGACCTATTACTACTCCGTCAACGGCTACTTAAAAAAAATATAGTATCCCATTTAACGACTTCACTATATGACTTCTAGTCAAAACGTTAAACGTCACAGTCAGCGTCTTGACGAGTTGTCCTTTAGTCATTCAATTGAAACGTGTTATTCAATGAATGCGCTAGTCTTGCTATCGAATCGCAGATTAAACCAGATGACTGCGACATATTCAACACTAGAACGGGTCTAAAAAAAATAAGGTAAAGTAAAGGCTCAATCAAATTGTAATGGTTCGATTTTTAAGTTTTTGTCGAAAGTTGAGCTCGCATCTAATTTCAGATTTTTTCCTAATTCCTATCACCGTTAAAAGCACCCTTTTAAAGCCACCTTGTTTAAGTTATTATGTTATTAGCTGTTTATTTGTTTTCAACCGGAAAAACGTTGTGGTAACTTCGATATAATAAAATATTATTATATATTTTGTGAATTCCATCGTCCAATTTTGTGATAAATTACAATTATTAAACTGTGAAGTTAAGGTACTAAGGTAAGAACTGTACCTATTTAATAATAGGTACAGTATAAATATTTGTAATGTGGTCTATTTTCGAGGGGCAATTTTTTTCACAACATTTTTAGTTTACTATTCTGCACAAAAATGTTTTCAACATAACTGTCATAACAAACATAAACGGCACCTGTAATTAAAAAAAATGTAAAACCTAGAAGAGAACCTCTTTTACCGTATTATTAAAAAATTATACCATGTTTGCCTGTTATGGTCCTACGAGTCCGAGCTCGAAGGACCATTAAGTATATGAATATCGAAGCCTCTTGACAATGGACGACATAATATTATAGTACGGGAGCCCTAGAACAATTTTTTTGTGACTACTAACAAGCTATTTTTTTGTGAGTAGCTTCATTTTGATAAGACAAACAACTTTTTTATCTGCGAAAAATCTTGAAAGTGGTAGCTAACAGAGATAGAAAGGATTTCATACTTTGATTTGATGGTCCTAAAATATGATCAAGATTTTTCGCAGATAAAATTGTTTGTCTTATGAAAGTGAAGCCACTCACAAAAAATTATCTTGTTAGTAATCACAACAAAAGGCTCCCTCACTATTACCTACTGTTTTGAGTGTTGTCAAGTTAATAATTAATACCTATTGTCTTGTGCTGTTTTATTTTACCGCGCTGCTTGAAAGGCACTGGTAACATGATGAAATTAGGTACGAATAAAATTTATAACTTCTATTTAGACTTCTCATTTTATATTATTGTCTGCCTTGAATTATAATGCTGGATTTACCGGGTGACTAAAGCCGCACGATTTACTTAAAATCTTATTTAAATGATTTATTTAAAATCGACTGTCTAAATGGCAGTTCGACTACGCCGCATGCGGCTAAAGCCGCAAGCCTCAAAGTCGTGCGGCCAATGGCCGCATGCGGCTGGTGACTAAAATAGACCGTGTAAACGCTTGAGTTGCAAGCGATCGCTTGCTGCAAATATATAGTTTGTCGGCACTAGTTACAGGCGATTTTTGTAGGATGTCTAAAAGGGTATGGCGATTCGGGTTGGACAGGCGATTCGACTGGTGACTTGCCGCGCGACTAAAATCGACCTGTTAGTCAGCCGTGTAAATCGAGCATAAGGTATTTTGGTATTAGTCAACAAGGAAAATGCATAATATTGAATCGTTGTCCAAAAATCTAGTCGCAGTTACAGAATGCAGGTATATGTTATAGCATATACCTGCATTCTGAATAGAAAAAAGAAGATATAATAGATAAAAGAAATAAATTCAGAATCAACAACAATAATTTATTTATTCACATGTAGAGCTACATACATAGAATATTTAAATATAGTCTCAAAATAAAACAGCTCACACAGCACATCATTTGAAGGAAGTACCTAATAATAATAAAATATGTAATCAAAACTTAGCCCAGCAAAATATACAAAGGTATAATAAATGATTACACGCATAGGGCTGAATGATACAGCACGTATTATAATTATTTGAATAGTGTTATAAAAAATATTTTTAAATATGACTCAAAGGTACTGAGGCAACGCTGACTACTGACTGACCTTCGCTCTACGTCCGATCCGTACCGGTGAAAATACGGTCCAAAGTAGACTTAGAACCAGCTCTAGATTTATGGGCGGCAGAGTTCGTACATAGGGGCGGCAAAATTAAAGTGGCCTAATAATAGTGTCCGAACAAAGCTTCGGCTTCGGCCGCCTTCGGCCAAAAAAGCCACCTTCGGCAAAACCTTCGGCTTCGGTCTAAAACCCGGCCGAAGCCGAAGGTTTAGCCGAAGGTCCGAGCAACCGTCGAAATTGAACAAACTGTTACGAAAGATTGAGTGAGTAGTGAGAGAGCGACGGACCGGTCGTGTCATGCAGAGGCCGCTGGGACTTGGGAGTCACTGTCAAATACAATGAATAAACACTAATTTCTTAGTTATTTATAAAATTATTAAGTAAGAAGATTACTAATAAATATAAGATTATTAATAAATTACACGTTCACTGATTTGGATCATCAGAATTTAGGAAATGATTATAGACCGAGAGATGGTGACACAAAATACTAGGTCATTTGTACCAGTATGGCGGTTCTTCGGGGGTCTAATTACGTAAAGACAAAAAGGAAAATGATGGTCATAGCGCTCGCACCGGCGCGCGGCGGCCCAAACGCGTGGACGTTAATCGAACGCGTCGGATAAATAACGAGTGTCTAATGATTTGTTCCACAAAAATGTTTATATTTTCAGATAGTCGAAAAAAAATAAGCAGGCGGTAGCGTAATGCCATACTTCTCAGGTGTGACTTACAACCCGCCATACCGACGCGAATACATTAATTACTTAATTTAAGAGAGAAAATTGTAAAATGGCTACGAACGATACCGTATCCGGAATAAAGCCGCCAGCTAACCTAACCTAACAAATTGACTCAGACAAGTCTACGTCATGGAAAAAGTGATTACAACAGTTGGAATGGTATGCAATTGCTATTCAACTTGATAAAAAACCAGCCGAAGTCCAGGCAGTTACATTTATGGCAGTAATAGGCCCAGATGCGATCGAAATCTACAACAGCTTCAATCTTAGCGACGCAAATAAAAATAACCTCAAAATTATAAAAGAAAGGTTTGGGGAATATTTCACACCTTAAATATATCATTCGAAAGATACATATTTTTCAAGATCGAACAAAACGAAGATGAACACTTTAACGAATTTTTAACCAGAATAAAAACCCAAGCAAGCAAATGTGAGTTTGACAATTTACTCGACGAAATGATATAAGACAAAATAGTATTTGGAATTAGATCAAATCATATAAGAGAGAAATTGTTGACAGAAGACAAACTAAACTTGACAAAAGCTATAGCAATATGTAAAATTTGTGAAGAAGCCACAAAAGAACTGGACGAGATCGAAGGTAAAAATAAAGTCTTATCATAGAAAAACAAAAGTCTCAGAAATAAACAAAATGAATATTTTGACTGCAAAAGGTGCGCGGCGGTACAAACCATAAAAGCAGAGAATTCCCAGCTTTTAATAAACCATGTGGGGCGTTCCACGCCAAGCGGACAGGAAAAAATAGTCGATGTCTCCGATTTTGATAATATTTGGATATGTTATACCTACACGTGTTATTAATACGTGCGCCAAATATTTTTGTAATATAATTGCTAGATTAAAAATGATGGGACTTTGAAACATGACTTTTCTATTCGACACTCCGTGCTTCAAAGTCGATTATAGATTTAAAATATATATATTAGAATAATTAAACCACTGAATTTGTTACTTCATTTAATGAGCTCTTTAAGTGCATTTTTGAAAACAAAAAAATAATGTTTTTTTCTTTGAAAAAAATGCAAATTAATTTTTTTCTCTTGATTTTCTCAAAGAGGGAACCCTTTTGATTTTTCTTATATTTTTTGTGTAAATAGCTAATATTCTATAGAACATTCCTGCACAACTTCTATAATGGGCCGGGAAGTGGATTAGGAGGTAGACTGAAAATACTTCCGAAGGGTGGCGTCCAGCGCATATATAGTACAGTATACTATGGGCAGAAATCGCTAAGTAGTAGAAATTGCCAAAATACTTCGATTTTGATGTGGAGAAATGAACCCTTAGATAAGTTTTTTTAAAGAGTAACATAATTTAAAAAAAAAGAAAAAAAATTTTTTTTACGAATTTTTTTTCTTGTAAGTAAACATTTTTTGTCTATTTCTCTTTCAAAAATTTATTAAATGTTACTCTTCACTATATCGAAATTGATGTTATTTGGCAATTTCCACTATGTATCGATCTCTGCCCATAGTATTGTATGGCGCTGGACGCCACCCTTCGGAAGTATTTTCAGTCTATCTCCTAATCCACTTCCCGGCCTATTATAGACGTTGTGCAGGAATGTTCTATAAAATATTAGCTATTTACATAAAAAATATTAAAAAAATCAAAAGGGTCCCTCTTTGAGAAAATCAAGAAAAAAAAAATAATTTACATTTTTTCCAAAGAAAAAACTTTTTATTTTTATTTTCAAAAACACACTTAAAGAGCTCGTTAAATGAAGTAACAAGTTCAGTGGTTTAATTATTTTAATGTATATATTTTTTAATCTATAATCGGCTTTGAAGCACCGAGTGTCGAATAGAAAAGTCACGTTTCAAAGTCCCATCATTTTTAATCCAGCCATTATATAACAAAAATATTTGGCACACGTATTAATAACACGTGTAGGTATAACATATCCAAATATTATCAAAATCGGAGAGATCGACTATTTTTTCCTGTCCGCTTGGCGTGGAACGCCCCATGTGCTAAATACAATAAAAATGGACATTTTGCCAAGATGTGCCGTACGAAAAAAAAAAAAGAGATTAAACAGAAAAATAGAGTGAATGCAGTAGAAGAAAGCTCAATTAGTTCTGAAGATGAGGTATACATATCAGCTATAAATGCTGGCGTAAATAAAGACTGGACAGAAAAGATACAAGTGGGTAATGTGAATTTTACAGCCAAACTAGACACAGGAGCACAATGCAATGTGTTACCGAGACACTTGATGACAAAATAAAGGAAAGGCTAAAACCAAGCCGCACTAAAAATTTAATAAGCTACACAGAAGATAGAATGGCAGTTTTAGGTGAAGCCGAGCTATTGTGTACAATCAAAAATGAAGAAAATAACATTACATTCAAAGTAGTACAAGAAAAATTCTAGGATTAGATACCTGTGAAAAATTGGAATTAATCGCAAGAGTCAAAACATTGAAGGAAAGTGAATGCGAATATGATATTGTGTTCAACGGTTTAGGTTGTTATAAAGATTACGAGTATGATGTTGATCTTATAGAGAACCCAAACTCGAAATCATATCACCAAGACGTATTCCACATGCCATAATGAGGTGAAGCAAGAACTCGACAGAATGGTGAAGTTAGACGTCATAAAGCCACAAAAGGAGCCTACTCCTGCGGTGAGTCCTATTGTAATTGTCAGACAAAAAGGCAAATAAAAAATCTGTATATTATATCCACCAGATATAAACAAAAACATTTTGAGGCGTCACATTCCACTTACTACTATAGAAGAAATTTCAGCTGATATTAAAGGTTCTAAGTTCTTTGCAATTTTAGATTGTACAAAAGGATTCTGGCAAATAAAACTTTCCGAAAGAACACAAAAAATATTAACTTTTGCTACCCCATGGAAAAGATATTCTTACAAAAGACTCCCTTTTGAAGTGTCCTCAGTACCTGAAATATTTCAAGAAATATTAACTTATTTGCTCAGTAAATTCAAAAATGTCAGTGTCCATCCATACTAATATTATAAATGCGAAAGTGTGTCTGTCTGTTACCTCTTCACGCTTAAACCGCTGAAACAATTTTGCTGAAGTTTGGCATGAAGATACTTCGAGTCTCGGGAAAGGACATAGGATACTTTTTATCCCGGATCGGTTCAGCGGTTAGGGCGTGAAGAGGTAACAGACAGACAGACACACTTTCGCATTTATAATATTAGTAAGTACTAGATGACGCCCGCAACTCCGTTGCGCCAAAATTAGTTTATCGCGCAGGAACCGTACATTTTTCCGGGATAAAAAGTATCCTATGTCCTTTCCTGGGACTCAAGGTATCTCCATGCCAAATTTCAGCAAGATCGGTTCAGTGGTTAGGGCGTGAAGAGGTAACAGACAGACAGACAGACACACTTTCGCATTTATAATATTAGTATGGATTCAAAATCTAGAGAAGAACTCAACAAAACTGTTTGTGAAGTCATAAAAACATTGAAAACAGCCGGTTTCAAACTGAATAAAGATAAGTGCTTTTTTGAATCACAAAGAATTAAATTTTTAGGGCACATTGTTTCAGAAAATGGACTAGAAGGAGACCCTGAAAAAGTAAAAGCTATTCAAGAAATAACACCAACAAATAAAACTGAGCTACAGAGACTACTCGGGATGATTACGTATTTAAATAAATTTATTCCAAACATGTCAGAATTGACAAATCCGTTAAGAGATTTGCTACACAAAAATACAATCTTCACATGGGAAGCTCATCAAGAAGAAGCTCTGAACAAAATAAAACAGAGTCCTCCAGTATTGAAACTTTATGATGTTAACAAACCAGTAACACTAACTGTAGATGCAAGTTCAAGAAACCTTGGAGCAGCACTTCTTCAGGAAGGACAACCAATAGCCTATGGTGCAAGAGCGTTGACTAAAACTGAATAGAATTATCCACAGATTGAGAAAGAAGCACTTGCCATACTGTTTGGATGTAAGAAGTTTCATGAATATGTTTATGATAAAGAACTGACAGTGGAATCAGACCATTAGCCACTTGAGACAATCTTTAAAAAATATATACAATCTTCTCCAGCGAGACTGCAACGCATAATATTCAATCTTACGCCATACTCGCCAAAGGTTATATTTAAAAAAGGAACAGAAATACCCTTAGCAGATCTCCTCAGTTGAGATTGCGATACATCTAATCTGAAATATGAACAAGACAATTTGAAAATTGCAGTTATACTACCTATGTCATTGCTAAAGAAGAGTTAATTACAGCTACTAAGGAAAATCCACACTTATAGTTTCTTCTAAAAACAATAATACAAGGATTCCCAGAAAAAGCACCGATTTGATAACTACAGACTAGAGACTTGACAATCTAACTTCTTTTAGACACTAGTTGTCTATACTTTACATCTCCCTTTGCATGGAGACTAAAATTATTAATTTACCAACATAGTAATAATAATAATAGAATAAATTGCACATCACAAGTTATGTTATCTTACATTGTGAAATAGTAATTAATAATTATAAACTATATAGGTGCTATGATTACAATTAAATATCGAACTATACTTATTTCAATCACCTAGGTGGCGGCAATCTTGTCAAAGCAGATGTTATGTTGTATAATATTCTGCAGCTCCCACCGCTCGAAAGATTTCTCAAGAGGTCTTCCGCCCCATAGCTATAGTATGAGATACATTTTTTCAGGTTGAATTTTATCCAAATGAACCGAATACGATGATGCCATACTGTAACAAACTGTGGTAACAAATGATTTTATGTCTTGTATCTTGAAATCAGGTTTCAAGGTCAAGTATGGCGCCACTTTTTTCGTCTACTAGAGTCTAGAAGTATGGCAAATATAATAATGGTCACATTGTATCGTATAATTTCCAAAAATCGACAATTTTTTTTCACCTTTTAGCTCAAGTCCGACAGTCATGGTTACAATCTGTAATATATTTTTCAGGTACAATTGCATCCAAATGACGAGAATACAATGATGCCATGATGTAAAAATGATCTTACGTATTTTACAGTCGTATTTTAAAACGTGTCAATTCAAGTATGGCAGCACTTTTTCCCCCTACTAGAAGTATGGGAAAAATAATAACGGTCACATTTTGTCAATTACTTTCCAGAAATTCAAATGCAATATTGGTACAAATCGTTTGGCGAAAAAAAATATAATTATAACGCCCACGCGTTTGGGCCGCCGCGCGCCGCGCCGGTGCGAGCGCTATGACCATCATTTTCCTTTTTGTCTTTACGTAATTAGACCCCTGAAGAACTGCCATACTGGTACAAATGACCTAGTATTTTGTGTCACCATCTCTCGGTCTATTAATCTTATTCTTTGTAACATTTAAGCTTAAAACAAACCCAAGCGTCAGTGACAGGGGACGCGGTACGCGATACGGGAGCGTCTGCAACGCGAAACTGGCCGTGCACACCTGCGCGACTACGGTGCGAACCGTCAAACGTTAATATCATGACACAATCTATCAAAACGTATACAAATCAAAAAATCATAAACTAAAGAGTTGTAGAAAATAATATAAAAAAGGTTTAAAAAAGGAGGCTAGTTATGTACACTTCAAAACACACGTTTGACAACTTGACGCGCACGTTCCGCTTGCCGACGCGAACATCCCGCGTCGCGGTCGTGCAGGTGTGCACAGCGCCATAAGATAACATGGGCAGCGTCCGCCGCGCGGTAGACGCTACCGCTTCGCAGTCGCTTTGGTCGCGTAGGTTTGTGCAATCCTTAAGAGTTACTTTTTGGTCTCTGTACACAGCTCAGGTGAAAACTTTTTCGCATCAGCATCAATATCGTTTGAGGATATTACTTGAGTTACTTACTTCACTAATTAATGGTGTTAATATTACGGAATCGTGCTAATCTCCAGCTCTATGCCATCATTTAACCCATTATAAGCATAATCAACTGGGCTAATACTTAAGTTCAAAAAGATTTATAATAGATATAGGTACATTTTTATTTTTTTTAATATAACATTGAACAAGAAACTATGATTATCGTAATAATAATAATCTTACATAAATATTTATTATCGTTTATACATTTTGACCTGATGCAATTCATAGGTAGGTAATAGGTTTTGATTTTTAAAATTCTAATTTCATAGATGTAATATGATTACAATTATTATTCACTTAGCGTTACCTATTACCTAATACATCAAAATTGTGATTCAATAGAAATACGAACTTATTTCAAATGACTTTGACCTCGCCAATGAAGCCACATAACAACAGAACAAGGTAAACATTTTCAAGAGAAGACAAATAATAAATACCTTTAAAGCGTAAACGGAAAGCGTGTTGTTTTCATATCCACTAATGCTCCTTTCGCGTATTCCAAGAACGGTAATCCTCCCTAACATAAGCGGAATGTCACGAAACAATTTGTATGACGAGGCTGTACAAATTACAATTTCAATGTATAATACGTTGCAGAACACTACATTCCTGGAATACACGAACGGGCATAAACGACATGTTTCACTAATTTATACCAGTTATCACTCAATTTGACGACTAACATAAAGCGTCTATATCTATTCTACATAGTACAGAAAAATAAACCAATAAACCTAATACTGTTAGGTATGATCTATCACATTATACACGGGTTATTTATGTAACTAGATAATATTAGTAGGTATAGTGTTAGATTCCTATGATTAACAGCACTTTTGTTTTCTCGAAGTATTTGTGAATATTTTACAGTCTGCATTTAATGAGATCCGTTGCTCTATAATTAGAGGCAAAATGACTACATTTATAGCTTGGATAGGTAGTAAGTTAAAGTACTAATTATGGAGTTTTGTTTATTCAATCAATATTCGTCACGCCAATCAGCGATTTCGTCAGTACATTTCAAATAATAGATGATAATAATTAGACTGATAAGTATTTTTACGCAAAGTATAATTTATGTGGACTTTGATATTTTACTTTTTAAACAAAACAATGGAATTAACGAGGCCACCTACACTTAAGATTTGTAGCCCAACGACTGACAAAAAGGATGGTCTAAAATATTGTATTTTTAGGACATCAGCTAGTTCAAAATATAAACAACCGAATCTAACGTGTACGATCAAAAACGACGCTCTCACATCTTTATTACGCTTGGCATATTATAGAGTTATAGACTATAGAGCATTGTTGCGTTCTATTCTTGGCGTGATAGTTCCCAGCGTCTGTTTCATAAATTCTTGCCGACTTACGTTAATATTAGAAAACGCATTTTGATACACTTGAATCCGGTCAAAATATCTGTAGACCATCTGGTGACGTCATTACGACGCAGCCGTGTTATCACAGCCGAGTCCACAGAATATATTTTGAACGTTTAGTAAATGTAATATTATTTTTAGACTAGGCAGGTATAGTTCTTATCGAAGCAATCACAATAATTATTATTATATCTAGAAGATATTATCCTAGAACTTTATAAATGACTACAACAGCTACAAACACAACACTTAGAAGTAGGTAAGAATTTTAGTCGTAGCCAGACTTGAAACAGATAATATAGAGATACGAAATATTAATAAAATATAAAGATCGGTGATACATAATATGACATACCTAATGCTTGCTGTAGACCTTTTCTAGCTCCTACATATATATGTATCCTGAGTCCTGACCGGTTTCGGCCTCGGCGACTTGACTTCACACTAAGTAATGCGGCGACGATCGTGGGCACGCATATGACTAACGTATCCTACATAGGTACTAGGTTTTGTCGGTACCTAGTGAAATAATTAATACTGCAAATTGAAAGTATTATAAAGTAGGTAAGTTATTTCGGTGAGATAATAGGGACACTAACATAAGGTAGGGTTGCCAACCTAAAATTTAAAAAACCAGGTTTGAAGTTATAAAAACCAGGACAATTTCGCACAAAAACAGGACACAAGACTCGCAATAGTAGAATAGTAGAATTATCTAGTGACAAAAGACACTAAGGTTTAGGAAATTAAAATAATAATGTGTTTTAATCAATAAAACAATATAATATATGTAGTTAAAACTATCTATACTAATATTAAAAAGCGGAAGAGTTTATTTGTTTGTTTGTTTGAACGCGCTAATCTCAGGAACTACTGGTCCGATTTGAAAAATTATTTCAATGTTAGATAGCCCATTTATCGAGGAAGGCTATAGGCTATATTTTATCACGCTAAGACTAATAAGAGCGAAGAAATAGAGGAAAATGTGGAAAAATTTATTTGAAAGGGCTTATTTGAACGCGCTAATCTCAGGAACTACTGGTCCGATTTGAAAAATTATTTCAGTGATAAATAGCCCATTTATCGAGAAAGGCTATAGGCTATATTTTATCACGCTAAGACTAATAGGAGCGAAGAAATAGAGGAAAATGTGGAAAAAACGGAGGAAATTATATGAAATTGCTTATTACCTTAAGAACTACTGGAGTAA
Source organism: Lysandra bellargus (assembly GCA_905333045.1). NCBI lineage: Eukaryota > Metazoa > Arthropoda > Insecta > Lepidoptera > Lycaenidae > Lysandra > Lysandra bellargus. The sequence goes on from HG995326.1 coordinate 10,305,798, forward strand.
TTTTTATGTAATATTTGGCAAACATGAATTATAGACCACGTGAAGGGACATATAGTCGGGACATTTTAATAGGCCACATTTGACAGTTCATCAAAATTGTACCAGGTAACCTTATCGCTGGCCCCGGGCAATAAAGCGGTAAACGCCGGTTACGCCCTTTTTAATGTTATTTGATTTTTGGCTTCTCTGAGTATTAGTCTATCACCCCAATTTTTTTCATTTTTTTAAATAACGTTTTAGGTATAATAAATGACAACAGCTTTATGGAATGGAAAATTCTCTTATGACTAAAACTGTATTCTTAATTTTTTTCATTTTTTTTAAATAAAGTTTTAGGTATAATAAATGACAACAGCTTTATGGAATGGAAAATTCTCTAATGACTAAAACTGTATTCTTGCATTACTCTATGAAACATAACTAAAAAAAACCGGTGAAGATACAATACAGCTAAGCTTTCGCTGTAAGATTCCCGAGAAGAAGAGAGTAATCGGCTGGTACACTCGAAATCTAAAGCGAAAAATACGTCGTATTTTGTTCTTACAGCCGTAAATCTCAAGCGGTTATGGTGTTTTTATAAAGTAAATAAGCAATCTTGCAATTGAAACAATATCGCTTATTAGTTGTATTATACATTTTTTCAATTATTTTTATAAATTTTTACACTATTACAACTATTTTGATATGGTTAAAAAGATAAAAAAAATTAGCTTTCATATAACACTTCAAACGCTTGTTTTGGACCACTGTACGCTGCACTATAAACAAATTAGCTTATTTTGTCTCTCCTGAACAAAACGATTTTTGATATTATGCCTTTATTGTCCGGGCCAGCGTTATAGCGACGTACATAAAAAATAAATATTTTCGTTTTGTTATAACTGCACAATTGATTAACATTTTTCAATTACGATTACATATTTATTGTAAATATGACCGATACGAATTATTTAACGATTTGCTTTTAACAATTTTAAACGTAATAAACAAATTCTGATCTTAATAATTGCACGTCGTTACAATGTTACGTCAGCTGACCTTTTTTCTTTTTAAACTCTAGGGAAGTTACCCTAAAAATCGAAAGCGAATAAATAGTATCGATGCATTGATTACTTGTAACGAAATATCCCCATAAATTAATAACCACGTTGTAAAAAGTAACACATATTTATGTGAAATGAATAATGATAATACTACATTTAACAGTTTTTATAATTCAAGCGAATAAATGCATTTTTTTTTGTAAATTATGTACTTGTCTTATTTTGCTCCTTGAATTTGCAAACGAAAAAGTAATAATGGGACAGGAGTTTCTTTTTTCTTTATTTATTTAAAATTTTGTTGAATTCAAATATTTTATTTCAAGTCCGTATCGATTTATTCGTTTTGGTCGATGTTTTTACACAGCTCACCTCACTATGGAGATTAATCTGACAGATGTCAAATGTGGCCTATTAAAATGCCCCGACTGTAGGCTATTTTTTGCGGAAAAATATACGGTTGCGTGAAATTCCTAAATAACGCGGGCGAAGCCGCGCGGAACAGCTAGTTTATCATAATAGTAGAGGAGGGGAGGGTGCTATTTTTGTAGTCAATCGAGCGTCATGAAGACCTATTAGGTTTTGTACATTAGGTAAAGCTGATAAAATAATAATAAGAGCGTTTTTTTATTTAAGCGGTGGGTTCAGAAACTGCAGCCATTTTAAAGTTTTGAAAAAGAACTTTGTAGTGAACCCAGGACGCTATCTAAAAACTATCCAGGACGTTCCAGGACACTAAGAAAACTAGGACATGTCCTGGGAAAACAGGACGGTTGGCAACCCTAACGTAAGGCTAAGAAATAAGTATCAAAATATAATATATTTGTAGTTTATAATTGTACCTATAAGGAATGCTTGTTATTATATTATTAGAAAAATTTAAAATCGTCGTAAAAAAAAAGATTAAATCTACCCGCAATGCCCACAAATTGAAGTTAAAAAAATAATGTAGAAGAGGAAGTAAATAGTATTATGATTATTGTTAAAATAAAATATTATGAAAATAGATAAGTAGCTATAATGTTATGTAATTATTTGAATTAAATCTACCCGCAATGCCCATTATTATACTTATTTTATAGTTACTAAAAACAGAATACCATGCGTTTTTAAGAGGAGTTTGTTCTTACCCGACTGCCGGGAGGGTTATGTGTTTAGCGCGTATCTTGTATGTTTGTAATATTCTTCCTTACCTTGTATCTTCAGAACCACTGAACGGATTTTCACATTTGAGGTGTCGTTAGATTTGTCTTAATGACCCAAGTGTTCTTAGATAGGTGACATGGCAGATGTTTGACGCCATATTCAGTGTTGCCACCTTGGTGGTTTTTCCACCAGAACTGGAGTTTTTTTAAAGCCTTTAGGGTATTTTTTTAGTAATATAGCGTTTTAATTATTTTTAGTGGTTTTTAGCGGTTTTTTCAGTATGGAATCTGGAAACATACCTACCAGGAATTTCCTGTTCTACGCTTACTTTATGACCGAAAAATCCCTAGCACAATCAGAATTTCATATTATTCTATGCTTGCTCTCTAGCCGGGGAATCTCTTAGCGCAGTCGTTGTTAATGTTTTCTTTTAATTTTGATTCTTGACAGTTGACATTATGTGTCGAATTTGGTTCGTGCTGTTGAAATCTTAAAATTTGATAAAGTCGTGGCATGTCGCACCAAGTTTAACATTATAATTCATAAATCATAAAATATTATGCCTCCGACTGCATTTTATTATCCACTTTCTTCTTCTACATTCTTCTATGTAACCTTCTATTTAAGTATACTGGCATGAAACTCGTAAGCAAGAGTCGTATCAATTAAAACATGGATTCGATGCCTCCGGCAGAATTAGGTCTTGTTTCGTTCTTTTTAGTTAACATATTTTGCAGTCGGGTTTTTTGATTTTTAATTAATTTATTTTTTATTCATTTTATATTTGTACAAACTGTTTCGGAAACTTTTTTGATAGTCTGACTTGAACTTGGCCAGTTTTTTATTGAAGAAGTTATTACAAATTGATTATTGAAGTAATAAATTGCGTCATAAAATATAAAGTAGTAAGTGTTTTAAAAAATATAATTAGAAATAGAACAAAAAATAATAAATTACTAAAGTGAGTTAACATTTGAATACGATCCCAAAAATTAGAAATTGACAAAAGAAACAATTCATCTTACAACAATGTATACCATACACAGATTACCCCCCATTATAATTCAATTTGTAATATGAGTATGGATGGATTTTTATAGTCCATAGTCTCATTCATAGAAACCTACTCGATACACGCGCAATTTTTAAGTGGCATGCCAAAAAACTTTAGACTTCTTGATCAACTTGATTGATACGGGACTCGTTTCGTATCTAAAATAATATTTTAATTTTATTTTTAGGTTTCCGAAATGTCCAAATATAAAATTGAAATGGATAAATACTACTTATCGTGGAGAGAAATGGTTTCCGACTAACAACAGTGTTGTTTGTTCAAGGCATTTTACCGACGATTGCTTTCATATTATGAAGAATCGCAGGCGATTGATGGATACTGCTGTACCAACTTTATTCATACCTTTTCATCGTATCAGTCAAGACCACATTGAGTTATTTTTTTGCAATATCAGATCGCGTGGAGGAGCAAATGACAACCCCACGCCGAAACAATTTCATGGCATATACCGTAAAATGCTTGTTCATATGGAGCTTCAGGAAACTAATACAGGAAATTGTGTCTCATTGGAAGAAATAAGTATTTTAAATTGTTCGTCTGCTGTACAACGCATTAACGTTTCAATTGAAAGGGGAGATGTCGAAGACGATAAGGAAGAAAGACCCTCTGATGACTGCTTCACTGAAGCGATACAACAGATTTCTCTTTCTCTTTTTTCAGAAAGTATTATAGAATATATTTCAGGTGCCGTGGTACATTACCTAATAAAAAGAATTAAATGCAACAAGTGTGTACGGTCATTGGTATCACTAGAAGAAAACTATAATAGCTTAATATGTGCTAGAGATTATGGTGGATTGATATATCCATCTAAAACTGTTGTCAAAATTTGTAGACGCTGCGAACAAGTTATTCGAAGGGCATCATCAAAAATTTACTACAACGATAAAATGCGATTTGTAACTAAAACAATGATGACTTTTATAAATGAAGATATATTTTCTGAATTAAAAGTGCATCAATTCGATCACGAAAGCTGTAATCATATCGTGGAATTAGCTAAAAGCGTGGCAGAAAAATACGTTGACATAAGACTACTGTATTGACCCGAAGATCAAATCCTCAAGCCGCATTGCGAAGAGTTTATACAAAACTGATCCATTTTAAAAACCAATAAAGGGCCTAAAAAATATCATTGCGAAAAATAAAAGTTAATAAATTAAAATGTGTTCTTTTATTGGACTTATAAATATCGCCTTCACATTATAAGGTGACTAGTAATCTTATAATGTGAAGGCTCGTCCTGATAATGTTTTTATTAAAAAATAAGCTAGCGGAAAAAGCCTAGGCAAATATTCTGTTCAAGAGCAAATTAATTTTTTATTTTTACATTCCTACCTAGTCAATTGAAGAAAAAACTTTTCCCGTCAAAATTTATCGATATTATTATCGACACTATGGAAATCCCTAGTTTTTATTGCATTTCTACCTGCACCCTTGAGCTAGCCAATCAGAGTTCTTTTGGCCCGTTCCCCGCACCCCTTTCTTTCCGCCAACTTTGGTGACTTTGAATCTTTTCAAAATTTTTAACTTGTGGTATCTACTGGGGGGTAATCTGTGATACCATACAACTTTGTTACTCAGTAGAGATAAACTACGATAACATGGCGCACCCCTCCAAAATTCAAAACGTTTGAAGTACGTTGTCTTGCGCGGTCGGCTAGTTATGATTAGTTGACCAACAAATCTTGGTAATAAGTGACATATTACGAGTACTGGTTGGTTGGTTGAATACTTACTACATACAAACTCTTTCTGCTTTCATAAGGATGTGACTACACACATCCATATGAATCTGATCCTTGATCCGAGCCGAAGGATGATGAATACGATCCTTCGGCTCAACCGGAGAGATACCACGTTCTCACAGAAAACCAGCGTGAAACAGCGCTTGCGTTGTGTTTCGCCGAGTGAGTGAGTTTACCGGAGGCCCAATCCCCTACCCTATTCCCTTCCCTACATTCCACTGTTCCCTTCCCTTCCCTACCCTCCCCTATTACCCTATCCCTCTTAAAAGGCCGGCAACGCACCTGCAGCTCTTCTGATGCTGCGATGGTCCATGGGCGACGAAAGTTGCTTTCCATCAGGTTACCCGTTTGATAGTTTGCCCCCTTATTTCATAAAAAAAACATTCACACAGTAATTTGGAGGGGCGCGCCATGTTACCTATCGTAGTTTATCTCTAACTAGAATGTTAATATTTTCATGAATAATAATAGGTATGTAGGTACGTTACCTATTATAATTTATCCCTACACCTGTACCTTGTAGGTACCACAAAAAGTTTTATGAAAAACATAGAAAGTTTTATTTAAAAAATTAAAACATTCTTTACAAATCGTCATAATACATTTTTTTTAAATCGTATTATCGTGTTATGATCCTATTGTTATTTATCTATTAACAGTGGCGGGGCAAGATTTAAATTTAATGTGGGCATGGTATATTTGTGAGGCCCCCTGATGGATGGCGCAAGATGACGGATTTTTCCGAGGGTAGAATTTTTAGATAGGTACTTAAATTTTTATCTTTAATAATTATTGTTTTATTTATAAAAACTTGAGAGGTGTCAAGGGACACGCGGATGGAACGAAGTTATAAAAATATATATATATGAAGACGCCACCCCCACCCAGCTAAAAAAATTCAAATTTCCCGCCAGTTGACGTTATCGCCACATCAACGCCTCTGCCCCTATTTCGCAGCCTGTACCTACTAAAAAGTGTCGTTACAACTTTTTCCGTCTAGCTTTCACAACGCGCGATAAGGAACTTCGTTCCTAAAATTGAGTAGACCTATCAAAACTCGTAAATCCTTAAAAAACTCCTTGTGGTCCACCGTCCAAGAGGTGCGAGGCCCATTGAACCGCGAGGCCGGAGTTGGTAGCCCACATTGCCCACGTCACGAGATGCCGCGCCGCCTATGTCTATTAAAAACAAGTTTCTTCGCAACGATCCACCAATATGAGTCGCAAAATAGTAAGTATATCATAATAAAATACTTCATTAGTCACTACGTATAAAAAGATTCTAATAAATTTATTTAAATGTAGACAAACTTAGCTTGGACAATGTTATATTATACGTAGGTAAGTACTTTAAAATACAAAAAATACGTTTAATTATTATTTTTAATTTAATGTTATACAATTATTAAACAATGTAATATACTTATTTGTTTTTAAATGTTATAAGTTAAATAAATAAAATAAATATCCTAGTACTCCAATATAACGACATTCTACTGACTACTGCAGATTGAAGACGCATCCTATGACCTTTCTATGTAAATTAATAATTGCAACAAATTATCCCGGGACATCAAACAAGTTCGATTAAACCAATCATTTACATGATACAATATAGTTGCAAAATATTATAAAATGTGTAAGTTCACATTTCGTGGGTATAGTAATAAACTAATCATAATAAGTAGGTAATATGCAATCCAGGTAGCCATATTATTTTTGTAAATGCTAAATCGGAAACTTCTGAAAGTATATAAATTGATGCAAGTAAGTACAATTTTTTTTAATGCACATGCATAATATTATAGGTATAGGCTATTTTCGTATCCGTTCGGCCAGCCCTGCCTGCCCTGCCCCGGGGCAGTTCTAACTTCTAGCTATACCAAAAACGTTATAGTAAGGAGATGTATTCATATTATGGTTGTTTTTTGTTTGCATTGAATACTGCTCTGAAATTACAGGGCCGGTTTTCATAAAATGTGGCACATATTATTTTATACTTAGCATTGTTAATTTTTTTATTATTACTTATAGTTTATAGTAGACAGAAGTTCATTTTGGATTTTTATTAAATTGTTTATTTCTATCCTCGTTTTATTCTCATTTTTAACTATTTTTTTATAGTACTTAGTAAAAAGAGTGTTTGAAGGGCAGACCTTTCTTTATAAAACCAATCGAAAATGCTTGGCAAACATACTGAAAGTCCAAACTTATAGTAGGTACCTATAGGTATGTACTTATATCTTTCTAATCCGTTTTGTAAATTTATTTTTCAGGAAAAGTATTTTAAGTTAATAATAGGTAATTTAAAGTTCATAATAATTTATTTTAATGGATATATTATTTAGAAGAATTTATTTCTTATTATTTCTAATATTCGCAGATTTATGATAGCAATATTAAAATATTATTTTAGAGATGATTATTTTTAAGATATAAGCAATAATTCTATAAATACATATTTTATTATGTGTACTAGGAATAGTTCATGCTTAATTATTTGTAAAATATACATATCAGAACACCTTTTATAAAAGAGACGACCACACTTTGCATAAGGACTAGAATGTTTTGAAAAAGTTTTAGAGATTCCCAGCCTTATAAGTAGTTTTCAATATTAACACTAAGTAATAAATATATTGACATATTTTAACCAAGTAAGAATTAGATAACCAGTAGATATAGATTTTTTAAATTTAAGTATAATATTATGTCAATTAGGTACTTGGTGACATTAAGATTATAATATTGTAATTTGTAACACATTAGCGCAAGTTATGCTCTTAGAATCAATACATAGATCTCGTTCCCTAAATGTAATTAATATTTAAGAAATAGCATAATGGAAAGAATTCACTTACACATTTAATAAGAGAAATAATTATCATGTTTAGGAACCAATAGCGAAGTACCAAAAATTTTTTAAATAAAAATATTAATTGAACTACATGCTAAAATATTATTGCAAAGTCAAAAATTACTGACGTCGATTTCGAGGCGCAGAAGTACTCACCGGCGCCAAGAGTCTTCGAGGCACGAGCAAGCGAGCATTGCCTCGAGCTGGTCTCACCGCGCCGGGCTGCTTCAGGTCTGCGAGGTGCGAGGCGTAGCCATCGTTCAAGGTTGTAGCCATATTGTTGTATTTCTTGCTTATACGACCTATGGCATATATCTGTTTCTGAGACAGACCACAGTTGTTATAGACGTTTATATCTTTTCCCGAGCCATACGCTGCACTTATAATGACCCCATGCTCGTTGATGAGGCTATTCAAGTGAGCCGCCTTGTGACCCAAGGGATCAGTCGAAAATCCATCGGAGAAAAATACCAAGCCATGAGGAAAGTTATGCTCGGCTAGCCACGATACGACCTTTCTTTGTTGCATATCGGGTCTTCCGGTTATATACAATATCAAATATCCAAGGTCTTGCCAGAATCGAACGACGTCCACCGCTCCAGCTCTCACTTTAGGATCGCGCCCGGTGACCGAAACACTGGCAGTAAAAGATCCATCGATACTAAATACTACGCATTCTGTTTGCGGTGGAACCACAGCCAGATGGAAGTTACAGCTGGTATGGTCTCCTCGGACGACTACCCGTACAGGATAAATACCACAGCCTACACTTTGCTTGTCTGTCAAGGTATACGTGATTCGCCCCGTCTTATCTGTCATGACGGTTGAGAGAAGGATCCATTCTCCAGCAGGAGGATCTTTTATCATATGTATGTCAACTTTTTCCCCAGTTAGAGTGATCATATCTAGGGGGCCATACATGAATCTAGCTGTAAATGTTTGAGGACATCCTTCCTTTACAATAACATCATTTGCTCGGTGATTTGCCGCAACATTTTTTAGTTTTACTGAAGTACGCTTTTTCATCCATTTTTCTTTGTCTTGTCCAGGTTTAAACATCAAACTCTCTTTATCATCGACTTGATTATATAAAGCTAAATCAAAATGACCAACTTGTCTTAGAATGAATGCAATCACATCAGAACTCTCCCAGTAACTTGCATGGAAAAGGTGGGGTAGAGCATTGGTCGGAAAATTAGATAATCCTTCTGGACAATATAGAGCATAGTCCAGTCTCTTTGATCCCCACCATTTGAGTTGAAGGGCATTCATGGTAATCAATGGAATATTATCAACGAGCCCACTTACAGTACTCTGAACAGATGCTTCAGAAAGCCTTCTAAGTACAGGGGTAGGAGGCATCTGCAAATGATCTCCGAACAGCGCTGGATGACTCTGTATCAACTCCAGTAAATGATAAGGTTGTCCATTACCTAAAGGATATTTTGTATATCTAGCAACATTGATTGGGGGCAAGTTTGAAAATCTTGCAGACAAAAGAGGTTCTAATCTCGAAGCAACAGGATCAGTAGGATGAAACAGGTTATAAACTTGTTGGGCAGGTGGTTTTATAATGTCTTTTGTTTTGTCATCTGACATTTTTCTAGATGCTAATATGAGTGATAATGGGCTACCAAAAGTGAAAAAATCACTTACTTCGAATTCCAATTTTGTTTGATTATCGCTTGCGGTAGAGGATCTTCTTCTGGGTGTGGGAGCTTGAAGATGAGACTTATTGATGTAATTTTCAGTGGGCTCATTTGGAATAGTGATTTCAGTATCAAGTATGCTGTTTTCACTGTCGTGTCGTGATTGATACTGCAAGGAGCGACATAAAGCATCATATGCTAAAACTGATCCCATACTGTCACCCACAATACACACTTGACCATTAAAACCTTTGCCATCTTCTGACTTGATAAAATCATTGTAAACAATATTAGCTGAATTTATTGTTTTTGTAACATATTCACAATATTCTGGAGAAGATGTAGCAATAAGTGGAATAGCACCAATTGGAATGAGATCATTTGTAAGTGATGGGGTTTCAACGGTTGAAGGTGAACAGTCAAAACTATATGGACTTAGTGTGGACAATATACCAAGAGCTTCAGTACAAATAGATGGACATGACACCAATTTTATTGTTATATGACCTACAAGTGTAGGATAGTGCTGCCTCATAACAGATTCAAATGCTCCTTTAAATGTAGTCACATCAGATTTCTTGGCAGTCATGTCAACATTTGCATCTAGCACACTTCCAGCATGAAACACAAGGATTAAAACTGTAGTTGAACAGGTACTGTGTACCGGTGTATCAGGACAGCCATCCATGCTCTGATGACTGTGCAAAGTCGGCAACCTGCGGGATCCTCTTTCTGAGGTTACTCTTTTCAAGAATGTTGGGTTAAATATACTATCTTCTTGATTGGCTTCATTTTGGCTAGGAGATATATCTATATCCGCTTCATCTAAGGAACACATGGAAGACCATTTATTAAACGTAGATTCACAATCATAAAATTCATCTTCTGAACCAGTTTCCGTTTCAGATTCTCTAACGAGTGTTTCCATTCTCCAGTTAGCACCTTGACTAACATTTTTATTGAGAGAACCAGATGATGAAGATCTTGTATTAGTTTTTGATGGACTTTTGGATGCTATTGGAGTGCCTTCAGGGCTCAATTGTTCTGGAACACTTTTGTCAACATCATGTTTTTTGACTGATTGAGGACTTGCAGTCTCTTCATTCTTTTCCAAGCTACTCATTGTGGCAGCAAGAGATTTGGAGTTTTCCTCAGAAACATCAGTTTCTTCACCTGCCTCTCCAGCCATTTTCTTCTGTAAGGCTAGCTGAGTTTGTCTCTCAATTTCTCTTATATCATCCATTGTTAACCCATGCCACTCATCTTGCCATGCCCATGCTTGCCTATGCGCTCTGAGCATAGTTTTTCTTAATGCTACATCATGAATGAATTTTTCTAGCTTTGTTTGCATTCCCCAGTATCGGAATTCCACCCTACATAATTTATAAGCGCACATCAAAGATTTTCCATTTGGCAAAGGTTGAGTTTTTCCCTGAACTTCGTTCCAATAATCCTCGAGCCATGTGTCTGTTAAAGGTCCTCTATTACACTTTTGGGAGACAAACAGCTTTGGATCTTCCTCCCTAATATAATCAGCACCATAAAGTTGATCTTTAACAACATCTATAACATCTACAATTCTGTTTTTCAAATCACTACCCTTTAATTTAAAAACATTTTCTTGGTGGCCATTGTCAGAAAAGTAGTATGTTTCAATTTCTAGTGAGAACTTTTCTACAAATGGGCATGTATAACGAGTTTTTGTATATGGATAAGCATTCCATGCTTCTTCAGATACTGTCAAAGCTGATTTAGGTAGTAAACTCTTAAACCATCCAGGCAGATGGCTACCGACATGGTATATTTTTTGGGTATATTGGCCACTTCCCCCGGGACCATTTTCATAAGGTTCATTTACAATAATTTCAACACCACTCCCTTCGCCAGAGCTTTCTTCCCTACTTTTCTTAGCAATCATATACAGTTGAGCGATGCGATACTCCTCAACTGTTAGGGGCAAAGGTATTCTATACTCCTTGATCAACATTTTTGTACTCTTTTATTAAAACAGAATCTGAAGTTTCTGTAACAAAACATTAAAAAAACTGAGATATTGTTTTGTATTTATTTAGATAACATAAAACTAACTTAGAACAGGTGGAATTAGATTGATTTTCATTAATTTTACACAATGAAGTTTAGCTTTAAAGAAATGTAAATCAAATCTTGTTATTGATTACAAAATCTAGACGCGAAAATCGGTAATATTTTGATTTGGTAAAACAATTTTTCTAGCGACTGTAAGAAAAAAATATTAAAGACGACTTAAGACGATTTTTTTGTGCTTTTAAACTATTTCCGAAAATCATTAACGACATAAGTAATTAGTAATTACCTACATCTCTACGCAACAAATTTAATTAAATTTTCGGTCAAAGGTACATTTTAAAAAAATGCATATTAATGCCTTACCTTTATCTTCATTGTCACTACTTAAAACGCGTATACCTAATAGGTATTTTTAAAGTTTTCACAATAAAATCAAACATTTAAACATTTCTTTGCGGAAACATTAAAAATCAACACCACTCCACACAAACTCCACACACAAGCAGTGAACTTTGACATTTACGAAGGCAAAATATTTCAAGTCGGAACGGCACAAGCGCCAGCTCAGAGTCTGATCGATATTTTTATGTTTTCTTTTATTAGTTTCTAAGAATTGATTACCTATCGTAGTCATTATAATTTACGGAAAAGATTTAATCAGGATATATCTAATTTATTAAACTTTTCTAATTATATTTTTAACAATATTATTCCTAAAAGTTTCATACGACTTTGAAGGGAATGTATGCATCAAATGGAACGTAACCGGCTGTATTCATAGTCATGCTCATAGTAATTTTTTTAAGTTCATAAAAATATCCACCCAATTATCGAATAAAAACTTTTAATTAAGTATAGATATTATTCACTTTCTTTAGAAACAGAGCAAGTAATGTTTTTGTACAAAAACGACAAATATTAAAATATTTCTGAAACCTCTCAAATACTTAATCTCTTTGTTAACAACAAACAGAGGTAATACTATGAATACTGCTTTCGATAATGTCAATCGTTGAATTCGTAACTAGTTCTTGAATTTGATGATTGCATTTTACATTTTACCCGACTGCTAAAGCAAAAGTAGGTAGGTAATGTTTTCAGTTTTTTCAATATAATTATAATATTATTAGTATCTTGTTTACGTTTATTTGGTTAGGTCATTGACATAAGAATTGGTTTAGGTAGCTTATTAAAATTAATGTGTTTTGTTGGTATTGGGGTCAGGCTAGGGTTACCAACTTTTTTTTCAAGAAATAAAGTATATTTAGGTTTACGAAGAAAATTAAACAGTATTTTAGACATATGAACAGTATTTTTATTTTTTATTTATTTTAAACATATATTTTTTAGTACTCCTCGCACAGCTCAATAATTTATCATCATTTTTAAAAATATCATACGCTTCACCACAACTATAGCTTAAAGTAAATTTGTAGCTCATTCTTAATTAAATTAATCGATGCTCTATTTCTGTCCTCCCGCCACTTAGCATTCATTACTGAAAAAACTCTTTCAGTAAATGCTGAGATGACAGGAACAGAAAGTAGATATGAGACAATTTTAGTTATGTTTATAAATTCTTCTGAAGCGCTCACTAACAAATAGCTCCATTTTTGGCCAGTACTTACTCATTTCAAGAAAATCTTTGTCTTCTGATATTTTTTCATAAATGACTTTGAAATTTGTTAATTCAGAATATAAATCATCCATGCCAATATTTAGTCTGTACAAATTTAGATTATCTATAATTTTCTCAAAATCATCAAATGCGACTGAAGACTTTAATGACAAACAAAAAGTCGTCTGTTTTGTAAAGGCGTTATATTACTAATGTGTTTGCATGTTGATGCTGAAAACAGTATATTGTATACTTTATTTTTGTTCAACAGTTAAAAGTATAACTGAGTGAAAAGCAGATAATACTGTTTAAAACAGTATAGTTGGTAACCCTAGGTCAGGCCGCCAATTTTTGGTGATGTGGCGTAGAAGTATTGCGTAGGTAGCGTTGTAAGGGTAGTAATACACATTTTTAAAAAATATATATTAGAGATCAATTACGATAACATGGTGCGCCCCTCCAAATGACTGTTAACTGTTTCAATGTGTGTAGTCACATCCTTGAAAGAGTTTGTAAATTGTATGTAGTAAGTATTCAACCAATCACAGTACACGTAATATTTCAGTTAATGTCACTTATTACCAAGATTTGTTGATCAACTAATCATAACTAGCCTACCGCGCAAGACAAGACAACGCACTTCAAACATTTTGACAACGCACTTCACACGTTTTGAATTTTGGAGGGGCGCGCCATGGACCTACAGAGGTCCATGGGGCGCGCCATCAGCCATGTTATCGTACTTTGTAGTTGATCTCTAGTCAACTAGCAATCTCTCGTCAAGGTTTTTCCGAAAAAATTGGCTGAATCATTGTGTATGTACCTATGTCCTTCCGAGTCATTTTGTTGCTGAATCCGACATTACAGTCAAAAATTTGACTGCAGTCTGCAATACTTCAAAATACCGAAGGCGGAGAGTTTTTTTTCTGAAATCAAAAAAAAATGGCGGCCTCACTTGGGCCTCACCTATTTAATGGTTTCTAAATTCTAGCCTAACAAAGTTCTCCCCCGAGGCATACCTACAAATTATAAAAATACCTACAAACATACCTACAAACTATTGTACAAAATACTACATAGTGATTAATTAGTATATTTATCGATTAATCGTTAAATATAATCACTATGCTTGTTAACCAGCCAGGTAAGAAATTAGATACCTAGGTACTAGATATTACCTATGATAATACTCATGAATTGTTAAAAGAATTTAAAAGAAATAAGTGCCTTTTATATCCAAGGCAAATCCAAGGTCACCTATAGGATACCGGAAATAAAAATTACACATTTTAAACAATTTTTTTAATAAAATATTTTTATAATTTTCCTTTTTCGTGTGTAGGTACTTATTATAAAATGCTGCTCTTATATGTTTTAAAAACTACAGTTAAGTAAACTTAAACATACATCATAATATTATAACAGATATATATATATATATATATTGTAAGACTAAAGAATAGATTTAGAATTGAACTTAATAGAAGAATCACGTGTATAATCTGGTATAATATTAATTATTATTATCATATACCTTTAAACGAGCAATTCTTGTATATATACATACATATATAAATATATATGTAATTGGAATCTCGGAATCGGCTCCAACGATTTTTATGAAATATGGTAATAAGGGGTTTCGGGGGCGATAAATCGATCTAGAGATCAACTACGATAACATGGCGCGCCCCTCCAAAATTCAAAACGTTTGAAGTGCGTTGTCTTGCGCGGTAGGCTAGTTATGATTAGTTGACCAACAAATCTTGGTATAAGTGACATTAACTGAAATATTACGTGTACTGTGATTGGTTGAATACTTACTACATACAATTTACAAACTCTTTCATAAGGATGTGACTACACACATTGAAACAGTCATTTGGAGGGGCGCGCCATGCTATCGTAGTTGATCTCTACTTAGCTAGGAATCATTTTTAGAAAATGTCATTTTATTTGTGTTTTCGAATACCGAGCAAAGCTAGTTATTCCTTATGGGGTATAAAGATACGCCAAAATATTATGGTAATGAAATTAATGGCATACCGCGTAAAATTGTCCAAATTGTTTACTCTATTTTTCCTATGTGTTCCTAGTTTTTCAGGGTCAGATTTGACTATAAGTTAATATTTAAAATGATTTAACTTAAATCTATCGTATTTTAAGCGACGTTATTTAAGACAAAGCCAAATAGAAAACGCCATAATATAAATTAATAATGTATGAATGATCTCTTGTATTTTGGAAATCTATTCCTTAGTCTATCGCCTGGGAAAACACAACATTAATAAAATCATAGAATTATAACTATATATACTTAATATTAAATATAGTTGTTACGCTCAAAGACCGAAATCGCTCAATGAGCGAAAAAAAAGGTTCACAACGCGTTGTGGTCACAGTGAAACAGCCATTTCGCGTCGTGGCTGAATCTAATCAAATATAATCTTCCATACATACCTATGTATGGAAGATTATATTTGAATTACCATGTGTACTAGGTACAAAATATTTTTTCTTTTATTAAATCACTGCATAACGTGTTTATCATTATCTTATATATAAAATTCTCGTGTCACAATGTTAGTCCACGAACTCCTCCGAAACGGCTTTACTGATTTTTACCAAATTTTATATGCATATTCAGTAGGTCTGAGAATCGGCTACTGGGTACTTTATATATTGATAAGTGCATTTGTTTAATAAATAATAGTAAATTATTACAACCTGAGACTGACAGCGACCATTGTTTGTGCGACGGGATAGCGATCGACGTTGCCATGGTGCCAACTGACAACAAATTATTTAGTCAAATAATATGGCAAATATATTACGGCAAAGCAACGCTTGCCGGGACAACTAGTTATTTATAAAATATCCATACTTCCATACTATCCGTACTATTATTATTACTGTCTGTCTGGCGCAACATAGTTGCGGGCATCAACTAGTAGTATTATATATAAATAAAAATAAAACTAAATACTTATTATTTATTAAGATCAGATTACCTTATATATTAAAAAAACAATAACAAACAATAGCACTTTGCGCCAGACAGACAGACAGTAATAATATTAGTACGGATATTATGGAACTATGGATATTTTACAAATAATAATGAAAAACTTGATAAGCAATGATTTTATTTAAAAAAAAAAATATTTTGTAGTACGCGTGGTGATTCAAATATAATCTTCCATACCTATGGATGATTAATTCAATCAAGAAAAACGAATAGCATATCAGCCACGACACGAATTTCGCGTTATGATCTTTTTGTGATTGCCAGAACGCGTCGTGGTACTTTTCATTAGAGCCACGACGCGAATTTCGCGTCGTGGCTGTTTCACTGTGACCACAACGCGTAGTGAGCCATTTTTTCGCTCATTGAACGATTTCGGTCTTCGAGCGTAACATAGTATTATATAGTAGTACTATATACCTAGTATTGATATCGTTGAATAAAATCACGTCATATTAAAGATACAATAGTTACTACATAATTTATTTAACGGGCACAACATACATAATTATTGTGCGTATAGGTAGTTGTAGTGGTCATTTAAGACACAATCCTTAGCCTACATTTTGTTTAATTTGCTCCCAAATACATAATATTTAATAACTATTTAACACTTATCGAATTATCAAATTGTAAATAAATGCTATTTTTAAAAATGTGTAGAAATAGTTGTAGACTTTTATAACAATGATTTAATATGTCCTCCAAAATCCAAATACAAAACGTGTGAGTAAAAGTTGTGTGAAAAAATATAATATACATTACATTGTATCCAACTTATTAACAATCACGTGACAATATAGGCATTGTTATTCAATGATGATGTTTATCGAGTTGAGTATTTTTATCGACTATTCTGCTGATGCAATGAATTTCTATACAATGTGTAACAAAACTAAGTAATAATACTTTAGGGTGTGTATGTGTTCCTTGTAGTGAGCTTGGATTTGAGCGCTGCTACTTTCACAGTGAACTCTCTACAAGGAACTCATACACACCCTAAAGTATTATCACTTAGGGCCTGTCCACATCTCCACGTCACGACGTCGTCAACGTAGGAACGGTGCGGTAACGTGGCACGGTACGTTGACGTGACGTGTAAATTTACGTCAACGTAACGTAAAACTGCATGTCTTTTTTCTTCTATTTCTTCGTTTTTAACAATATCAAAAGCAGAATACGTATTGTGCGGTCCACATCTAGATAAGTAGTGAAGAATGTAGCAGTTTTACAAGGCATGGCGACGTACAATGTTGCTGTATCGTGACGTGCATTTTACGTTACGTTAAGGTTAATTTACACGTCACGTCAACGTACCGTGCCACGTTACCGCACCGTTCTACGTTGACGACGCACAGTGTTTTAGAACTCCCCAAAATCGGACATGACTAAGTTAATGCAATGAGTCGATGGCGTCTTATATTTCAAATGCAAGAGTAGAACTCCCGTGTGCGTATTTTACTTCGTTTTTGAGAAAATCAATTTTTTAATTGGTCATTTTTTGACTCCCTAAAAACGAAATTATTTTATTTAAATTATTTACGAGGGTTTGTAAACTTGCTACCCAGCTGATTAGATTAATCATTAAGAGACACAAATTTTGTACTTCATTTGATTCCTACAATTCAAGTAGTTCCTGATATTTTAATGTTTTTAAATATTTAGACTTAATTTTTTTTCTCTCCTTTCCTATATGATTTCCGCACCTTCTGTCCATACTGAAAAATACTCTGGTTTAGTATATACACTACAATATTTATATTTTTTGTGAATCGCGTCTCATACCAGAGATTTACGAATTTCTAATTTTTATTCGCGCCTTAAAAATTTTAAGAGCAAAGTTACCATCAAATACAATTTTTTAAATAATCAGTTAAATATAAAAACATAACCGATCAGGCATATTAACTATAAAAACATTCATAATTTAATTTTTTTGAATAATTAGTCAAATATGTAATAATCACTCAAATAATAAATCAGTCATTTATAATAAACATTGTATTCTTCATCACCTTGGTCGTAAAAAAATGCTGTCCTCCCGTGCCAAATGGAGGAGGATGAAGTCGTTAATAATATTAACGACACTATAAATTTATTATTATTATTATTTCAGTGATTATTGTTTGACTAATTATTTAAAAAATTTAAATTGTAAATGTTTTTTTATTTAACTGATTATTTAAAAAAATAGTATTTGATGAAACTTTGCTCTTAAAATTTTTAAGGCGCGAATAAAAATTTGAAATTCGTAAATCTCTGGTATGAGACGCGATTCACAAAAAATAAAAATATTGTAGTGTAAATACTAAACTAAAGTATTTTTCAGTATGGACAGAATGCGGAAATCATATAGGAAAGGAGAAAAAAAATTAAGTCTAAATATTTAAAAACATTAAAATCTCAGGAACTACTTGAATTGTAGGAATCAAATAAAGTACAAAATTTGTGTCTCTTAATGATTAATCTAATCAGCTGGGTAGCAAGTTTACAAACCCTCGTAAATAATTTAAATAAAATAATTTCGTTTTTAGGGAGTCAAAAAATGACCAATTAAAAAATTGATTTTCTCAAAAACGAAGTAAAATGCGCACACGGGAGTTCTACTCTTGCATTTGAAATACAAGACGCCATCGACTCATTGCATTAACTTAGTCATGTCCGATTTTGGGGATTTCTAAAACACTGTGCGACGTCGTGAGGTGGAGATGTGGACAGGCCCTTAGTTTTGTTACACCCTGTATAAATCATAAATGAAAGAACACTAATATATCAAATATTTTTTGTTGTTTTAATTAGGTACATTATAAAAATTAACACTTTAAAGCAGCTAGCTATACTCAACCTGCAGCCCACCGGGACTTTATTAGTGGCCCGCGTAAAAATTTCATGCCCACCAGCAAAATTTGTGCATGTCGTCGTGAAATTTTTTCCACTTTTAAATCTCTATAGTCCGCGCGGAACTAGTTAGCCCGTGGCCGCGCCTTTCGCGGAGCGGTGTGAAATGTGGTGTTTCCACGAGTAGAGCCCAAAGAGGCAGAGGCGGTGGGGCTGCGGTCGTGTATCACGCGTTTCCCGTAGTCCCACCTTCAGGAGTAGGAACACCGTTGGGGTTTTAGTGGGTCCCGGGGTGCGGATACTACGATCCGCCCCGGGGAGTCCCACATACCTCGGTGGTCCTCCCCAGGCCCCGGAGACGCGTAAAGGCATTCCCCCAACGATAAAAAAAAAGGTAGGGACAGGGGTGAGGGATTGCTTGCTGCTCGCAACGCACATGAGATTAGACAGTGACGACCAATCTCGCGATATCGTGAACAATAATATTATTTAATTATTGAAAAGTATAAATTAATCCTTCAGGCCCCGCGCGAGCACCGGTGATCGCGACAACAATAGAATACAATAGCAATTCCTGGAAATTCCGACTGAAGTATTAAAGGCAATTGATCAGTTTTATATTCTAAATTATTGACATTGGCTTTCCGTTTTCTAAAAACCTATGCACTTTAAATATTATTTCCTTAGATTGTCTTTTTATCGGCGGACTTATCTTGCTATTGCAATCTCTTGTGCGTTTTGTCTAAACTAGTCAGAACCAGGCCTGTCCCACTCGCGCGTTTAGATATCGAACTGTAAGTACTCCTCTAGAGGGGGATCACTAGGGACTCGCAAGTCACAAGCGAGCGGTGACGCACGCGCAAGATTTTTTCGTCCCATATATCTACGTACTGATTTAACCGCTGTGACAGAATCGTTAATAATCGAAAAAAGGTCAAAGAAATCTATACTAGTCTATACTAGTCTATACTAATCTATATCTATACTAATATTATAAATGCGAAAGTATCTCTGTCTGTCTGTCTGTCTGTCTCGCTTTCACGCCAAAACTACTGAACCGATTGTAATGAGATTTTGTACACAGATAGTCTAAAGCCTGAGAAAGGACATAGGCTACTTTTTAACTGGAAAAAGGGGTGAAAATGCGTAAATTTGTTCAAATTAAGTCAGTTCCAAAAATTCATAACAGAGGGCGCTAAGAGTCGCCTACATCTCGCTATCGCTTGCTCATAAGTCTTTCTATAAGAAGTGGCACCATATTGAGTTAAGCTTTTCGATTCTTTCGATTCTTTCGATTATTATTCACGTTATTAACTCACTACTCAGTAATTTATGCAGTGGCGTAACCTTAAACCTACCAATGATAAATAGTTTATGGGTAAAGCTAAAGTTGTGTAATGGGGGGCTAAAGAAGCTTTAAATTTGGTATTAATAAAGTTTACTTAATTTAAAAAAGAAAAATATTATGTGCACACTGCAAGCTGTTTTTGGGTATTTTGATATTTTAAGGGGTACCAGGGTTTTAAAAAGCTATTAAATTTGACACCAATTTTGTTGACACCGCGCGCTATAAACTGAAGTCCACGCAGACGAAGTCGCGGGCAACAGCTAGTATTTCAATAAAGTAATTTAAGACTTTAAAATACAAATAATAAAATCGGCCAAGTGCGAGTCGGACTCGCGCGCGAAGGGTTCCGTACCATTATAGAGCAAAATCAGGCCAAAAATTGTGTTTTTTGTATGGGAGCCGCCCTTAATTTTTAATTTTATTTTAATATTATTATTAAATAATAAAGAAGACATATAACTAAGGACTTCGAGAAAAAATCAAGTAGTCTACCTGTTGCCGTTATTGATATAGAGCAAAAAAAGCCAAAAAAAAATCACGTTTCTTGTATGGGAGCCCCCCTTAAATATTAATTTTCTTTTGTTTTTAGTATTTGTTGTTATAGCGGCAACAGATATACATAATCTCTGAAATTTTCAACTCTCTAGCTATTACCGTTATTGAGTTACAGCCTGGAGTCAGACAGACAGACAGACAGACAGACAGACAGACAGACAGACAGACAGACAGACAGACAGACAGACAGACAGACAGACAGACAGACAGACAGACAGACAGACAGACAGACAGACAGACAGACAGACAGACAGACAGACAGACAGACAGACAGACAGACAGACAGACAGACAGACAGACAGACAGACAGACAGACAGACAGACAGACAGACAGACAGACAGACAGACAGACAGACAGACAGACAGACAGACAGACAGACAGACAGACAGACAGACAGACAGACAGACAGACAGACAGACAGACAGACAGACAGACAGACAGACAGACAGACAGACAGACAGACAGACAGACAGACAGACAGACAGACAGACAGACAGACAGACAGACAGACAGACAGACAGACAGACAGACAGACAGACAGACAGACAGACAGACAGACAGACAGACAGACAGACAGACAGACAGACAGACAGACAGACAGACAGACAGACAGACAGACAGACAGACAGACAGACAGACAGACAGACAGACAGACAGACAGACAGACAGACAGACAGACAGACAGACAGACAGACAGACAGACAGACAGACAGACAGACAGACAGACAGACAGACAGACAGACAGACAGACAGACAGACAGACGGACAGACGGACAGACAACGAAGTCTTAGTAATAGGGTCCCGTTTTTACCCTTTGGGTACGGAACCCTAAAAAGATAAAAAAATACACAAACATAGCAAATAAACTAATTTGTTACAAACAAACTGCATACTACACATAAACAAACACAAGTTACTATGTTTAAGTTGTAAAAAATTCCTGACCAGCTCCTACACTAAATAATCGAATATAAAACAATTATAATATATACGTTGGGTTACTAAAATTTGATTATTACTATAAAAAAGTTTACTATTAGTAGCTACAGTAATTAAAAGATTATTTTATTTTCTAAAAGGTGACAATCTTGATTTCGTCAGAAAGGGTACCGCCTGCGCTCGGCGCCCCCAGGACCGTGGCGCCCGTGTGCAACGCACACCCTGCACCTAAGGGAAAGACGCCCCTGGTACCTCTTACGCGATAGAAAGAGAGCGCACATGTAGGCAAATATAATTGGAGGCACCTAGCACTGCGCGGTTGGAATTTGAACTTTATAGTATCGTAGCATGAGTTGTTATTTCTTAAACGGGTTTCACGAGTGGGAATTGTGTTGGTATAATACATACTGTCAAAATCAAGCGCCCCTGCCTCTCCGTCCCATACCCCAGGAAAATTAAACATTCAACCTCGGAATAACTCGCATAGAGCTGAAAATTGGTAGAGACGTTAAATACACCATTATAAATAAAACCTCAAAAGTCCCCGGCGATCCTCCTTATGCTAAAAAAAATATTCAAGGTCAAAGGTATGAAAATGAGGTTTTTCCCGTTTTTCTCCCAAACTGTACATTTTATCACAAAAATAGATAGGACAAGAGTGTAGATCATAGAATTCTCTACAAAGAATTCTCTTTCCTTATAGACGGCGGGCATAAAAGTTTGGGAAAATCATATCTATACTTATATTATAAAGCTAAAGAATTTGTGGAACTACTGCTTCGAATTGAAGAATTCGTTTTTTGTTGGATAGGCTTATTTATCGAGGACGACTTGAGCTATATAACATCACGTTGGCACCAATAGGAGCAAAGAAACAGAGGTAAATGGGGAAAAACGGGGAAAACGTTTATTATAAATTTCAGGTAAAAAATAAGTGTTCCCAAAATTTCAGCTCGATAGCATTTGTATCTTTTTTTTGTTTTGCGCCTTCAAAGTTGGATAATCAAGTCGATTTTTTTAAATTAAATTTCTTAATATTTGTATACCATTCGATAACTTATGCAATTAGAAGCAACTTTTGTTATAAAACCACTTTCATAAACGCAATATTTAATATACCTATCGAACAAAGTTCTCTCCCGATCCATACAAACTACGAAAGAGTGACGTCAGTCTTTCGTAGCACTTTGTATGGAGCGTTTCGGGCAGGTCTTTTTTATGAGATGTTTGAATTGTCATATCTTAGTGAATTTTTAAGCTATCAGAGTCATTCTTTCAGCGATGTTTCTATTTTATAAGGGTCTTTCGATTACCAATAAGAAAAAAAATTTGTCATCAAGCCTATTCTATGATCTGCACTCTTGTCCTACCTATTTTTGTGATAAAATGTATAGTTTAGAAAAAAAACGGGAAAAACCTCATTTTCATACCTTTGACCTTGAATATTTTTTTTAGCATAAGGAGGATCGCCGGGGACTTTTGAGGTTTTATTTATAATGGTGTATTTCACGTCTCTACCAATTTTCAGCTCTATGCGAATTATTCCGAGGTTACGATTTTTTTGCGTCTAATTGGACCGGGCTACCACCGCTCACATACCTAAGGTAAGGCGCGGCCAACTAGTTCCGCGCGGAATATAATACATAATATACATATTAAAGAACGTTGTTTTTTAACTTTCAAAAAATTTCTGTTGCGGCCTGCGACACCAAGATTAAAATGGTCATATAAAAAAAAGGTTGAGTACCACTGCTTTAAACATAAAAAATTTCTATGTTATACTTATTATATCACATTAAACTATTCTCCAGACAATAGGTTTGTTATGTCAACAAATATTTTGTTCAAGGCCTCCACGAAATGTGTGCTGTTGTTATAGTCCTTGTAGCTCATAACAGCCGCTCCTACCTTGTCAGGGAACACCGAATAACTGTAATAAAAAAACAATAATAATAGAAGCCCGAAACATAATATCGACATTGTTTTTTTTTTCCTTAAAGGGATTTTTGTACAAAAAGACGATGTCAATCCAATCGTACCTTATGCCAAATATAACAGTTTAATTTACAATAATTCTGACTTGTAGTTATATCCTAAGATCCCACCGTAAAATCCTGCATGAATCGTTTTTTTTCGATCAAATATATTTTAAAATAATCTTTAGAACGTATGGAATGGATTAATGTTGGGTTGCCTTGTTAAAAGTAGCCGCAAGTACCTCTAATTGAGCAAAATGAAAGCCCGTAATACAAACTTGCGTGTATTCAATAGAAAAGTAAGAACTACAGTCGGGGCATTTAAATCTCCATAGTGAGGTGAGCTGCGTAAAAACATCGACCAAAACGATTAAATCGATACGGACTTGAAATAAAATATTTGAATTTTATACGTTTGAAACAAACTCCTGTCCCATTATTACTTTTTCTTTTGCAAATTCAAGGAGCAAAATAAGACAAGTACATAATTTACAAAAAAAAAAAAAATGCATTTATTCGCTTGAATTATAAAAACTGTTAAATGTAGTATTATCATTATTCATTTCACATAAATATGTGTTACTTTTCACAACGTGGTTATTAATTTATGGGGATATTTCGTTACAAGTAATCAATGCATCGATACTATTTATTCGCTTTCGATTTTTAGGGTAACTTCCCTAGAGTTTAAAAAGAAAAAAAGGTCAGCTGACGTAACATTGTAACGACGTGCAATTATTAAGATCAGAAATTGTTTATTACGTTTAGAATTGTTTATCAGTAAAAGCAAATCGTTAAATAATATAGTATCGGTCATATTTACAATAAATATGTAATCGTAATTGAAAAAAGTTAATCTATTGTGCAGTTATAGCAAAACGAAAATATTTATTTTTTATGCATGTCGCTACAAGGTTACCTAGTACAATTTTGATGAACTGTCAAATGTGGCCTATTAAAATGTCCCGACTATAAGAAGGAATGACATTGAGGAATGACAGGACACTACGCGTAAAAATAAAAACGCCTGTGAAATAAAAAATAGCAATCTTGCGGGTTCTCGACGTCCTCAAATCCTGCCAGGCATAATAATTGTAGGCCTGAACATTTGTCATATACAAAAGTGATGGCAACCCCAGTTTGCAGCTATCGTGCAACTGGCAACTATGGATATTCATGTACAAAATGCATAAAACTTTAATTTTGTATCAAAATTATTAAAGTAATCGTTATTAATTATTAAAGTACAATTATATTTAAGGCCTTCGTGAAAGTTTCAAGTTCTACCTCTTATCATTATTGATTACGAGCAAAAAACGTAAAAAAAATCACGTTTGTTGTACGGGAGCCCCCCTTAAATATTAATTTTATTTTTATTATAGTATTTGTTGTTATAGCGGCACCGGAAATACACAATCTGTGAAAATTTCAGAACTCTAGCTATAGCGGTTATTGAGACACAGCCTGGAGACAGACAGACGGACAGACATGGAAGTCTCATAAATAGGGTCCCGTTTTTATCCTTTGGGTACGGAACCCTAAAAATCGATGCTTCAATTTTGATGAAGAACTATGTCTGTTTATGGGCTGGCAACCCTAGGTTGCGGCCGACTTAGAGCTGGCAACCATTTATACCTTATATTGTTACGTAATTTTCATTCAAATGATGTAAAATTTATTGAAAAAAATATACATGCAAATTAATGCATTTATCTCATGAACATTAAACTTATAGTTTGTTCGTTTTAAGATGATATGCGTGACACATTATAATTGACAGTAGTAGGGAAGTTACCTAAAAAAATTAATCGAATAATTTAAAAATATCGAATCACCTCGTAAAGGAATTGCAATCGAAATTATCGATTTCGTACTGATGTTTCAGAGTGAAGCCGGCAATTTAAGGTGGCCGCCCTTTTTTATCGATTTGATTTCGATTCAACTGTGTCAATCTCTATTGACATAAGTTCCGTTTCATGCATCTGACATTTTTCAAATATTTTCGTAACAATAATTTTATACTCCTATTTCAGAGTTAATATTTATAATTTTATATCAATAAGCAACATTTAGCAACTTTTCATTTTTATTCATTTACAATTACAGGAAACATTTATTTTTGTAGATGGAATATAATTTATTACATATTTTCGATTTTTTTGTTTTCTTGTAAAAAAATCCGTAGCAAGGAATATGAGAACTGTCACCCATATCATCTTAGAACGAACAAACTATAATTAGAGGTACTTGAGGCTACTTTTGACAAGGCAACCCAACATTAATCCATTCTATACGTTCTAAAGATTATTTTAAAATATATTTGATCGAAAAAAACTATTCATGCAGAATTTTAAGGTCGGATCCAATATTATTAACATTGTAAATTGTTGACGACTAAGTCTACATAGGGTTGTGGGCGACCATCACTTATCTCTATTATACAAGTACGCTGGATCCATGATACCCACTTGATTTTTGTGCCTATTTGAAGCGGAATCAGCGCCCCCATTATTCGGGAAGAGAACTAAATTTGACAACCATGTATGTATTATATTTCTCTATAGCTTAATCGTTTGAATTGTTTTCGTGTTTTTAAAGTGTTTTAAAAGGTTTTACGCGATTAATGCCCGGTTTCTGAGGAACTTTTAACGGCCGTTTATCTATTCAATAGCACTATTGGTTCGATAAACTAAGAAAGTGCGTTTCTCAACATCGCAACGTAAGATAAAGTCCGTTTATTCTAAGGTTAACTTAACTGACCAACGTGTGCCGTTTATCGATTTCATAACTTTATTTGACGCTTTGCTTCAAGCAAATTACATAGACTTTTAGGCTTTAGCTTGTTATTATTCAATTTTTAGTGAAAGCTTAGTATTAAAATTAACGTGATGAATACGAGCAGCCCATCAGAGTCTTTTTGGAAGTATTGGAGTTTATTTCTTATATTTGAGTACCTGCTTACCTAGAAACTTATGGCCGTTTTCAATAACTTACGGTCTATCTACAGATAAAAATTATTAGTTATAACCGTAAAAAATAGTTCAAAAGTAAATATATATTTAATATTTTTTAATGTTTTTATAACGAGTAGATACACGCGTTTTTTTCATTAAATTCGATGGTGAAATTTTGGCTGACGCGATTCGGGTGCCAAGGAATGTGAGATATCAAAACCCAAAAAAGTGCATTGTTTGGCCTAAACAAAGCAACAAGTGTTACAACAAAATAAAAGAGCAGGTAGTCTTGTCTCTACAAACATGAAACAGATGTTGATTTGGTTCTCCGTTAGTACTTAGTATAATATGTATTGTGTTCTGTAATGTTGACTGTGGTTGTATTAAAACTACTTACATAGTAGGTAAATGATTTGCAAATTGCAGCATTTTTATTCAGTGCATTGCAGCATTTTTCTTATAAAACCGCTGGACCGATTTTCATCTCATGAAAATTGGTTCAGCGGTTTTATAAGGAAAGATAAAGCACAAACGATAGTTGTAAACATGGCAATGGAATGGAAACTATACGAAACTTTTTTGAACATCAATGAGTTAGTTTGACGTTTATTAAAAAAAAATGACTATGATCGTTTATTCATCCGCTGATAAATAGCGAATTTTAATAGTTTATAACAAAAACAATGCTTATTTACTTATTTCCTCTTGAATAAAATATTCGTATTATTCGCTTATTCGTAAATATTTATATTCGTTAATAAAACTAGCAATAATCCTAAATTAAAAATAGCGAATTTTAAAAGACCCATCTAACGACAGATTGTGGAACTGCTTAACTGTTCGATAGTTATTGAACGGTCCCTTGCGTACTCAGAAACCCAGTGACAGTTAACCGACGTTTATCCTATAGATAACTTTATTGTATCAATAGCTAATGAGAGTTTAACTGAGAACTTCAGAAACCGGGCATTAGTAATATATAAATAAGTGGTGGTAGTTCATAGTTAAACTATGAAAGAGTGTATGTTATGTAAAACGCGGTACAAAAAGGGATGTGGGGTTACATTTCACAAGTAAGTGATTTTAACAGCAAATTTCTACGATATTAAACTTTTATTGATAATATAGGCACTTAAAAATGTGGCACTAATCTTATTATACCGTATTCACCACATATTTACCTTTGTTTTACCTTGTTGAGTTTTCTGTCGATAAAACTTATCGATATCTTTAATAATAGTATTGAAATCGCCGATAACCGATTTTTATTATCAAATACATATTATTATGCTCTTAAAATAATTGACAGGATTCCGTCTGACGAAGGAAGACTGGAATTATGGTTGAAAAAAATTGAAAGCCTGGTTGGCGTCCGAAACTACTACGACGACTACTACCGCTTGTCGTTACTATTTGAAGTGTACAAATGTTATCTGTGAAAATACAAGGCGCAAAAACTACCATTTGATCGTGATTATGTTTGGAAAATTTATTTCAGCGTCTACTCTTTCTTGACAGACTGTAACTGTGTAACGGTAACTAATAAAATATAATGTTAAAGTATCGCACATATATTTTTATTATTTATACCTTTCCTACTCCACCCCAATAAAAATGTATTCAAACGTTCTAATTTATTTATGGATCGCACCAATTAGTTAATTCCCTCGCACTTCTGCAATCAGCGCCAAAATGGCGAAAATCAAATGAGATAAAGTAAATAGATAAAAATTGGCTTGCTAGATCCATAAATAAATAGGGAACTTTTATATTATTACTAGACGTTCCGCGCGGCTTCTCCCACGTAAATATAATAATTTCACAGACAAATTGGTCCACAAAAAATACTATAATCCTTCACGTTATACATTCCCCCGTTTTTTCCACATTTTCTTCTATTTCTTAGCTCCTATTAGTCTCAGCATGTTAAAATATACAAAGCATGATACAATACAACAAAGTTTTTGTTAGAAGCTAATCTTCAGTTTTGTTTTTAGTTTTTCGTACTTAGTGGTAACTGGTAAAAATAAATGGATTATAGATAGGTACTGCTACTTCACGTTATCTACGTATGAAATCGTTGTTAATTTATTCCGCCTATCTAAATTACGGAGAGGAAGTCTGTAATCTTTAATACAAATATATAGCGTTTGTATTATTCAATTTAATATTTTTATCCTAATGGTCGACATTATCTGAATCTGGAAACATTTCATCGGTAATAGAAAAGACAGTTGTACATCACTAGTATTAGTTCCAAATACTCCCACTACTGCTATCAGCGCCAATATGGCAAATTTCAAACTTAATTTTTACGTCAGATTTAGTTCCTACCCCGAATAATGGGGGAGCTGATTCCGCTTCAAATAGCCACAAAAAATAGCTGTCATTTCAAAGGGTATCATATTTAGTCCAGCGTACTTGTATAATGGAGGTCAGTGGCGACCATACATGTAAGTATCACATACACAATAACTATGTGATACTTATTAAATAGAAATGTTATTAATGCAAAAGTGTGTCTGTCGGCTGTCTGTTACCTGCTTATGTTAAGAGCCCGGGCTACCCTCGAAATTCTCATACATACGTAATACCAAAATCATTTTCTCATACGAAAAAATTTAACATGTTTGAGTTATTTTTCAGCTTAAAACAGTAATTACCTAGGTTCCTGTACAAAAATAAACTTCAAAATATTTAAACACTAAAAAATAGAGTAAAACACTAAAAATATATAAATAAATAGTAAATTTACTACAAAATATTTTTTAGAGCATAAATATTTAGTAGTAAATTTACTATTTATTTATATATTTTTTAGTGTTTTACTCTATTTTTTAGTGTTTAAATATTTAGTAGTAAATTTGGTAAAAAAAATATTATACTTACACAAAAAATTTTTGTTGTGTTTATATATTTTGAAGTTTATTTTTGTACAGGAACCTAGGTAATTACTATTTTAAGCTGAAAAATAACTCAAACATGTTAAATATTTTCGTATGAGAAAATGATTGGTATTACGTATGTATGAGTATTTCAAGGGTAGCGCGGCCCCTTAAATCGCTTAACAGATTTGGATGATTTGTATGAAGAAATTTTGAGCCCAGGGACTGTCGGAATCAAATAATACTTACTGCAAAAACATATTTCGTTGCAACAAAGTCTCAGGCAACATTAAGTATTTAATAATATTAATCTTTGTGTTAAGTAAGTAAACACATTCAACAAATATATTTGAAATTATGAAGTTCCTCGAAAACAACTTACGCAATTCCAAAACCTTCTTTGGTGACAGGACCAAATCCACCACCCATCATATTAGGGCTGGACAATGTACTGGTACTCAATATAGATTTATTCAGGTACTTGTAAGCATATGACTCAAATAACTCTGGACGGGGTAAATTGTGATCTTCAGCTATTTTCATCAGCGCAAACAAGTGACGGTCAAATCCTTGGCCCATCGCCGCTTCTTTTACCAACATTGAATGGTAAGTAGTACATTCCTGCATCAGCGCACGGAGCTCTGCTTTGCTTTTAGTATGAAGTCCATCACAGAATGCCTGTAAATGTTAAAGTAAAATTATTATAAAATAAATCGAGATTGTTTGAATATCTATATAATATACTTTGAAAGAAATAACTCTTGTAGCTGTTACAAAATTGAAAATATTATATCAAAGCCCACTTTAGAGTTTAGACTCCATAACTGAGCAAGTGAGCAGGTAATATTATGTATCACTATAATTATTACAATGTTTGTATATGTCACCGGAAATGTATGTATTCCGTCAATGTATACAATTCCTAGGAAATATATGTAATTCCTTAAATCGCACGGATATGTGTAAAATTAATGATATTAGACACACATTTCCTAGGAAATCTATACATTTCCTAAATAGTAATCGGAAATGTAAAACATTTGAGATATCAATGGGTACGCGGGGATAGCCGGGGCCCGGGTGGGACTACGGTCAGTTACTAACCACAATCCACTGGACGGTTCCAGTTCAGTAAAACAGAAGTTCTAGAAAAACTGTACTACAACAATATGTTTGCGCTTTAAAAATAAATTATTGTGTACTTCCAATTAGTGCCATTTCAGCTTACCCTGCAATTATTATTTTTAACAAAAAATTAAAACCGACTTCCAAGGTAAAAACAATAATAACTTCCTTATAACACGAACTAAAAAGTATTAAATAATTATTCCTATCTAATAGTACCTTTTTCCGAATTCGGCTAAAACTCAACTATTTCTGTACTCAATCTTCATCATTTTGAAGTCGGTACCAGATGAATCTTCAGTTCTTTGACAGAATATTTTAAACTTTTGGAACTGGCACCGACTTCAAAATTATGAAGATTGAGTACAGAAATAGTTGAGTTTTAGCCGAATTCGGAAAAAGGTACTATTAGATAGGAATAATTATTTAATACTTTTTAGTTCATGTTATAAGGATGTTATTATTGTTTTTACCTTGGAAGTCGGTTTTAATTTTTTGTTAAAAATAATAATTTCACTCTTTTTAGTTACCTAGTAAGTCATCGCGTACTATACGTAGAATAATATACCTGTATATTATTCTTCGTATCTTATTACAGTCACAGTTACAAAATATAATATCAGCTGCAGCCTGCAGATAATTTTAAACAATACAATAAAAAAAATCGAAGTGAACACGTGTGACGTGCTAAGTAGCTGGTCCCCAGACTAGTTTCAATAGGCTGGCACTTGCTCGACTTGTCGCACGACGCAGTGCACATAGTACCCGGCCCGCGCGCCGCGCCCGCGCCGCCGCGCCGCTCGCTTGACAGCCCTGGCAGATATGCGAGACCGCAGACAGTTATTGTACTATGAACGCTAAACGCAATGCAAAAGGTTGAAATTAGGTTGTTTTCCAGAATATCTCGGCGAAGTGAGACAGAATGTTACATTATCGAAGCAACTTTAACTTCTCAGAAGTAATGTCAAATATGTGCCTTATGCTCTGGAGATAAGGTTGAATTTGGTGACATTGGTATTTGGTGACGTGGTAATGATGATGATGATGATAATGATGAATGTAATTTGCATAGTAGCATATGCTTTCAGTTCTTAAAACAGCGCCTAAACTCCCAAACTTGTATCTATAAGGAATCCGGAGTTTTCTTAGTATCTTCGGAACCATAGTATACCTCGGTGCAAAATCTTGCGTTTTGGTAGCATATGCTTAGGATGCTTCTCATAAAACCAAAATCACCATATGTTTCCATATAAATTTCGAGGAGTTCCCTCGATTACTCATGGATCCCATCATCAGGTCACCACTTTTGTGAACATGGTACCAAATTGGAGTGAAACCTAATACAACAAAACAAAAATTTCGAAAATCGGTTCACAAACGGCGGAGTAATCGTTGAACATACAAAAAAAAATCCACAGCCGAACATATAACCTCCTCATTTTTTTGGAAGTCGGTTAAAAATAAATAGCCATAATATTATAATATTAAATGTTAAATGTCAGTACTCGTTAACATTTAACATAGTATCTATATTCTATACTTAATATTATAAAGCGGAAGAGTTTGTTAGTTTGTTTGTTTGAACACGCTAATCTCAGGAACTACTAGTCCGATGTGAAAAATTCTTTCAGTGTTAGATAGTCCATTTATCGAGGAAGGCTATAGGCTATATTTTATCACGCTAAGGGCCTGTTTCACCGCTTCCTGATAAGGCTATCTACTACTTAACTTGACACATAGAGTATGGAGAATCTGTCAAATAAGCCTATCAGGCACCTTATCAGGAAGCGGTGAAACAGGCCCTAAGGCTAATAGGAGCGAAGGAATGGAAGAAAGGTGGAAAAATCGGGGGGAAATTATTTTAAAGGGCTTATTTAAACGCGCTAATCTCAGCCTCTCGGGAACGACTGGTCCGATCTGAAAAATTGTTTCAGTGTTAGATAGCCCAGTTATCGAGGAAGGCTATAGGCTATAATAATTATAAGATGTTCCGCGCGGCTTCGTCCGCGTAAATTAGATATTTCACAGAAAAATAAGTCAACAATAAAAAGCCTGTGATCCTTCACGTGGTCTACTTATTATTTGATCCAAATCTATACTAAATACTAATATTATAAATGCGAAAGTATCTCTGTCTGTCTGTCTGTCTCGTTTTGACGCCAAAACTACTGAACCGATTGTAATGAAATTTTGTACACAGATAGTCTAAAGCCTGAGAAAGGACATAGGCTACTTTTTAACTGGAAAAAGGGGGTTGTAAGGGGGTGAAAATGCGTAAATTCGTTAAAAATAAGTTAGTTCCAAAAATTCATAATAGATGGCGCTAAGAGTCGCCTACATCGCGCTATCGCTTGCCCATAAGTCTTTCTTTGGTGGTACCATATCGGCTTAAGTTTTCGGATTATTTCGATTGTTATACACATTATTAAATTATAACTCACTACTTTATCTATGCAGTGGCGTAACCTTAAACCTACAAATGATTCGCGTAGTGTATATATTCTTTGCCAATGATAAATAGTGTATGAGTAAAGCTAAAGTTGTGTAATGGGGGACTAAATAAGCTTTAAATGTGTTATAAATAAAGTTTAATTTAAAAAAAATGAAATATTATGTGCTCACTGCACAGCTGTTTTTTGGGTATTTTGATTTAAGGGGTGCCAGGGTTTTAAAAAGCTTTTAAATTTGACACCAATTTTGTTGACACCGCGCGCTATAAACTGAAGTCCACGCGGACGAAGTCGCGGGCAACAGCTAGTAACAGAAATAATGCTCTAGTAGTTCGTCAGACAAGCCCTCTCAAATAATTTCCCCCGTTTTTTCCACATTTTCCTCTATTTCTTCGCTCCTATTAGTCTTAGCGTAATAAAATATAGCCTATAGCCTTCCTCGATAAATGGACTATCTAACACTGAAAGAATTTTTCAAATCGGACCAGTAGTTCCTGAGATTAGCGCGTTCAAATAAGCCCTTTCAAATAATTTTCTCCGTTTTTTCCACATTTTCCTCTATTTCTTCGCTCTTATTAGTCTTAGCGTGATAAAATATAGCCTATAGCCTTTCTCAATAACTGGGCTATCTAACACTGAAAGAATTTTTCAAATCGGACCAGTAGTTCCTGAGATTAGCGCGTTCAAATAAGCCCTTTCAAATAATTTTCTCCGTTTTTTCCAAATTTTCCCCTATTTCTTCGCTCCTATTAGTCTTAGCGTAATAAAATATAGCCTATAGCCACCTCGATGACTGGGCTATCTAACAATGAAGGAATTTTTCAAATCGGACCAGTAGTTCCTGAGATTAGCGCGTTCAAATAAGCCCTTTCAAATAATGTCCCCCCGTTTTTTCCACATTTCCTCTATTTCTTCGCTCCTATTAGTCTTAGCGTGATAAAATATAGCCTATAGCCTTCCTCAATAAATGGACTATCCAACACTGAAAGAATTTTTCAAATCGGACCAGTAGTTCCTCAGATTAGCGCGTTCAAACAAACAAACTAACAAACTCTTCCGCTTTAAGCCCGTCACAGACTTAGCTATAATATATATTAATATATTTATAGCAAGGCATATTATTCTATACTAAATCCACATGTCACAGAAATATATATTATAGCTGAGTGTGTGATCACACGAAAATTAGTATAGAAAATATATATTAATATGCCTAGCTATAAACATATTAATATATATTATAGCTAGGTCTGTGACGGGCTTTATAATATTAGTATAGATTCCTAGGAATTGTACACATTTCCTAGGATATTTATGTATTAAATAGTTTTTGAAACAATATTTTATACATTTCCTAAATAGTTTCGGAATTGTTTAAATTTCCTAGGATTTGTATACAATTCCTAGATTTCATACATTTCCGGTAACATATACACACAGTAGATGGAATGGAATTCCATCTATTGAAAAAATATCTATAGTGGAACATAGAATCTGTCCCTTTTCTTGCAGTTGGTTAAAAAGAAAAACATTATGAAATCCTTGGTATGAAAAAAAGGAAATTGCTTTCAAGTAGTGACCGACCGAAGTTTCGGCCTTAGTTTCGGTTTCGGCCAAAATATAGCCGAAACTTTCGTCCCGGCCGAAACTCATACGTCGTTCGGTAAACTTCGCAATTAACTCGTGATTGCTTGCCAGCGAGGCCCCGGCTCAGTTCGCCACCATCTATTTAATCGTATTTTGAGATAATGTTTTCCAGATTAGTCCCAAATCAAAAATTAGCACTTTGTTTTATTTTAACTAAATTGTCTTAACTTATTGTTATCGAAATTATATTATTGAATTTTATTTCTACGACACACGCAAGCTTATTTAAATACACATAACTGTTGGCGAATTACGTGCTATTTTAACAATGTTTCTCAAACAAACGATTTAGTAAATCTATGCTAATATTATAATTGGGAAGAGTTTGTTTGTTTGTTTGTTTGAACGCGCTAATCTCAGGAACTACTGGTCCGATTTGAAAAATTCTTTCAGTGTTAGTAGCCTATTTATCGAGGAAGGCTATAGGCTATATTTTATCACGCTAAGATTAATAGGAGCGAAGAAATAGAGGAAAGTGTGGAAAAAACGGGGGTAAATTATTTGAAAGGTCTTATTTGAACGCGCTAATCTCAGGAACTATTGGTCCGATTTGAAAAAATGTTTCAGTGCTAGATAGCTTATTTATCGAGAAAAGCTATAAGCTATATTTTATCACGTTAAGATTAATAGAAGCTAAAAAATAGAGGAAAGTGTGGAAAAAACGGGAGAAATTATTTGAAATGGCTTATTTGAACGCGCTAATCTCAGAAACTGCTGGTCCGATTTGAAAAATTCTTTCAGTGTTAGATAGCCTATTTATTGAGAAAGGCTATATGTTATATTTTATTGCGCTAAAACTAATAGCAGCGAAGAAATAGAGGAAAGTGTGGAAAAAGCGGGAGAAATTATTTGAAATGGCTTATTTGAACGCGCTAATCTCAGGAACTACTGGTCCGATTTAAAAATTATTTCAGTGTTAGATAGCCTATTTATTAGGAAAGGCTATAGGCTATACTTTATTGCGCTAAGACTAATAGGAGCGAAGAAAAAGAGGAAAGTGTGGAAAAAACGGGGGAAATTATTTGAAAGGGCTTATTTGAACGTACTGGAGCAATTTTTATGTTACTTGGCACACATAAAGAATAGACCACGTGAAAGGAAATAGGTTTCTTTTTTGCGGAAAAATTTACGGTTTCCGTTACATTCCTAAATTAGGCGGGCGAAGCCGCGCGGAATATCTATCATATCATAATAGTACATATTATATTGTCCCACACAATATACTTTTATGATTTGCGCCTTAACTATTCAATCGATGTACGGGAACAACTATAAACTAAAGTCCACGCGGACGAAGTCGCGGGCAACAGCTAGTGCTATGATAAATTGATTATATTGCGTATGAACTATTTGCTTAAGAATTTTGTTTGAGATTATAGGATATATTAGGATATATCTTGCAAGATTTATGTAGTAAATCATCTTGCCTCACTCTTTTACTTTTACCACGCGTTTTTAACTGTGGACACGCAATCTCTTAGGACTTAGGCCGTTCCTACCCTGCTAGAATCTTATCTAGTCCACTTCCTCGTAAGCTTCACTCTTGCAACCCTTACACCAATCACACGTAAAACTTCGTTTTATTAAACTAAGTTCTCAATGAACAATGAACGCGTTTATGGCGAAGTAAATCTCGTTTTGTTTCAAATAGATTTTACATTCTTCGTTTAATCGCGATTAATGAATCTAAGTTTACGTTACGTCACGCGATGATTTTTATGTTTTTACCATCTTGGAGCCTTGTCACGTTGTTTTATTAACAAAATAGCAAGAAACGATAAATAACCTATAAATAATAACGCATCTGTGAAATCTGTCATCTTAACAATTTTTTCGTCTATATTTTTCGATCTGTCATGACACTACACTCACAGGACCAAATGTATTTTATGAAGTTAAAACTCGAATATTGGGCGTTCAGAAGATAAAAATCGGATGTGCTGTGTTAATATTTATTTTAAGAAATGTCGCTAAAAGTAAAAAATTCAATGTGGTGCTTTTTCTTTAGTTCAAAAAGTTGTAATATATTATGTTAAAAATCAATAAATTTCAGAAAATAATCGTAATTTTAAATGTTTTACCAAGTTTCGGTTTCGGTTAGGGTTTCGGCCGAAACTGAGAGTAAGGCCGAAAGTTCGGTTTCGGTTTCGGTTGAAAAACCAGTTTCGGTCGAACACTACTTTCAAGTGTTTTCCAACTTATGGGTCGCGACTCGCGACCTATTATTTAAGTATTTAAATATTACGTAGGAGTGTAACGTGGGAGAGCCATGCTTCGGCACGAATGGGCCGGCTCGACCGGTGAAATACCACGGGCTCGCAGAAAACCCGCGTGAAAAAGCGCTTGCGCTGTGTTTCGCCGAGTGAGTGAGTTTACCGGAGGCCTAATTCCTTACCCTTTTCCCTTCCCTACCCTCCCCTATTTCCTTCCCTACCCTCCCCTATTCCCTTCCCTACCCTCCGCTATTAGAGCAATAGCTTCCTTTTAAAAGACCAGCAACGCACCTGCAGCTCTTCTGATGCTGCGCGTGTCCATGGGCGACGGAAGTTGCTTTCCATCAGGTGACCTGTTTGCTCGTTTGCCCGCTTATTTTACAAAAAAAAAGGAGAATTTTGACAAAAGGATAAACCTATTCCAAAATATACATACATGTCAAAAAGCAAAAGGTGGGGGTTGCGAAATATTTTTTATGGGGCTAGACTAGTATATGCCATACTGTGTATTGTGTTATCTATAAAGTGTTGCCATCAGATAAGATTATTTGCTTATAATATAAAGTTAATTATAAATTACCTTTGTTTTATCTGTGCAAGGCCGCATTGTTTCTGTCCTGCCGTGTTTAAATGCAGACGTGCTACATGACTCGTATGTGCCCACGTATTTGCCATAAAGAAGGTGATAAGCTGCCTGAAAATGTTTTAAAATTTAAATTTAAATAGTGTTATATTTTTTGTGTTTTCCAAGGGAAGACACCCAGCTGTTTACATTTTGTTCCACAAAAACCTCTGTAATATAATACTTAATAGCATGAAAATGATGAAAATAGCATTAGTAAAGGATTAAAAATAAAAATGGTTCATTTACCTGAAAACCAAGTTGCATTATACAGTCGCCACTGACTTTAAACTTCTTTATTCTATCCTTGTTTAGTCCTTCATATAAAATATAATCTATGCTTAACGAGTTGTAAAAATCACTGTATTCCTTAGTAGCTTTTTGGACAAAATGTTTTGCTTTATCATCTAATTTGAATTCTGCAAAATTTACACAAAACTTTCAAAGTGCACATTCTAATTTATTATTTAAATTAAAACTGTTATATTAATTATTTGAAACATGCTGCAGTCATTTATTATTTACCCAGTTTCTTGACACTTATATTTTTATCAGAAGGTTTACATTCTGGAGTTAGAAATGGCTTTTTGACAGTTTCTGTGTAGATGTCTTCTATGTACCTCAGAACAGCGACCCCATCTCCCCAAGAGTGCTCAAAGTTAACACCTGACACACCATCTTTGGTCACGATTAAACTGATAGATTTATCAAACCATCTAAAATAAACATCTCATTGTTATTTATTGACGTTAATATAAAATAATACTTCAGTCGGAATTTCCAGGAATTGCTATTGTATTCTATTGTTGTCGCGATCACCGGTGCTCGCACGGGGCCTTAAGGATTAACATTCACATTTTACATATTTTGTCCTACTAGCTCTATATTATTTCTGCATTAAAGCGAATACAACATCCAATGTTGCATGTAATTCTATTGCTATATAAGTTTAAGCATATGTTGAGAGCTTCTATGTAAAAAAAATATCCTAATACCTATTAGCTCCATCACCATGCAAGTAATGTTTAAGAAGTTTATGTTTGTCATCCCCCATTGTCTCTTCGTCCAGAACTAAATTAAATATGGCTGAATCAATCAGCTTCATTGCTTCACCATTGCCTGTTTCTTCTAAATGTGCACGCTGTTTTGCCCATTCATCGCGGTTCTGGCAAGTCAGAACTCCAACAGGAAATTCAGCTTTTGGTGCATTATCATTCATAATTTTAGCCATGTTACCCAGTATCTCAGTGGGTGAGAGCAGGTTTCCTAAAATGTTCATAAAAATTATTAGATATAGTTTTAACTATTCTTATAAAAAAAATTAGTTTATTTAAAAATACCATCTTACCATTAGAGTCTAGTATATCAAATACATAGAAATTGCCATTTTTTTGTATCAGTA
Source organism: Lysandra bellargus (assembly GCA_905333045.1). Classification (NCBI taxonomy): domain Eukaryota; kingdom Metazoa; phylum Arthropoda; class Insecta; order Lepidoptera; family Lycaenidae; genus Lysandra; species Lysandra bellargus. The sequence goes on from HG995326.1 coordinate 10,344,960, forward strand.
TGTGCTTAGATTTTGGGTCCCTGAAGATTACATCTTTATTTATCTTTGGTATTCTAGATGCATTAAATAGTCCTGGAAACTGACTCATATCCAATGGGAAAGCTTTGAATAAGTAGGCGCCATACCTGAAATTATAAAGTATTATATTATATTTACATGTATAGATAGACCAGGCAGACATTTTATTAATTTATAAATGAGAAAACACAGATTAGAGGATACATAATATATATATATATATATATATATATATATATATATATATATATATATATATATATATATATATATATATATATATATTTAGCTGAACCAACGCTGGTATCCGATCTCCTATTACTCAAATAGTTCATAACTTTAATAATCACTTTAATGATACAGATACCTATATGTATATTTTGCTCTCAAACATGCCAAATATAAAAAATCAATAGACTTAAAAATTTACATATAAATAATCAAAACCTTGCATTCTTCTTCAATACATAATTTACAAACACTACACAATACACATACAAATATACTTTCCTATAATAATAATCTGCTCTCTGTTCTTTAGATCTCTATTTTTTCCTATACTAATTATTCATCTGTGGTCACTGCCATTGGTTTTACATTTAGTAAATCTTATAAATGCATACTTTATTATAAAATGTAAGACTGTTTGGAGACCCCAATAAATGAAAATAAAATAAAATATATACATAGATTAGGAGTCTGTATACGAAATTTTGCCGATTTTGCCGAAATTGCAAAGGTTTGCTACAGAAATATTATTAGGTTTTTTCCCCTTATTAGATAAAAAATATATAATATATTAATTATTAGATTTAAAATATATTTAAGCGCGGAAAGCCGACTCGAACTTGCGGCGAGAAATATAATGTGAGATTTAGGTTGTTTTGAATCATGTTTTCTTGGTACAATTTGTTTTTTTTTTTCTTTTTTCTCAAATTGGATAGAATTTTATCTATAGATTATTTCTGTCGTTTTCTTTTTATGAATTACAGCTCCAAGTTGCCGAAATTAATAGCAATTCTTTGCCCATTTTCTCTAAAATTTTGCCAAGTTACATATTTTTTTACTCAACTATTTCATATTAAAGTGGTAAAAAGTAATTCCAACATTTTGTAGACGACTTTCTCAACAGTACATTGTATTTTTTTCATACCGTTAAGACGTCAATACAATCCATAAACAGGTGATATTCTAAACCTTTTACAGCAAAAATCACTAAACTGTTGCGGGTTTGAGTTGGATTATTTAAAAATACTTAAAAAAATAAAAAATCTAGCTCCAACATTAGATTATAATTGAAATGATCTTACATGTTGTGTATTAAAACTTATAGAAATACTGTATTTTAACTGTTAAATCTCGTCTGTAAAATCAGCAAAATCGGCAAATTTCGTATACGGACCCTTAATACTAACCATGATAAACTTTCAGGAAGGAAGCCAGTTACATTCCAAAATAAAGGTGTGTTACTCTTTTTGGGATTTAGATGATACACCTCAGGGATAAGCAACTGAGCTCTAAGGGAAAGCATAAACCTTATAGAAGTTACCAACAAATTAGAAGCTCTCAGAAGTTGATCATTGTATTCGGGTCTCGTGTCATTTTGCACGACCAAAAGTGGATTGTAGTTAATAGGCAAGGGCACTCTATCCCTAAGGTACAAATCGAACCAGTAGTCTGATATGTAGCTGGTGTGTTTGTTCGCTTTATCTTTAGCTATCAATTTTTCTTGTAAAGTTTTACCCTCTTTGTCAGCAAAGCTATTCACGATTTGAATAGTCTTCGCATATTCATCGGAGTTCATGAGAGGTCGCACAGCATTCAAAAAGCGATCTTTGCTCTTACTCAATTCTGGTATAGGCAAACGAGGTAGAGACTTCTGAAAGTGCATAGTCGGCACTTTACTTTTTTGCAGATATTGATAGTTGAAATCCTTTACATTTTTCACTTTCTTGCTGAAATCCCGATGAAAGTTTGATTTTTTCAAGACTATACCGTCACATATTTTCAAACTCTGAATAGTTATCATTATGCTAATATATTGTTATTAAAATATACTACTTTTAAAGTAATTACTTAAAACTTAAAACTATTTCAGTAAAATAATTATTTTGATCTTTGAAGTTTGAACCTACAAATTACAAAAATTACATCTAAAATCATAGGGGTGACACACAGACTACTAAGGGATACTATGGTGACACATAGTACATTGTTGGTAAAAAAAATATTTGTATGGAGCGTGCTGCCATCTTACAAATAATACAACAAACTTTTTTTTTTGTCGATACCTCTAAATGTCACTAGATGGCATAATATAGACAAATACGTATAACGTATTGACATTTATCCAATGTAGTGTTATATTATTTTAGAGGACCGGTTGGTCTCTCTAAGAGTTCACTAGAGGTCGGAGGAGTAAAGAGTAAAACTCGATTTACTGTGGTGAACTGAAGTGATTTATTGAGAACTTTGTGCTGCTTATATACAAAAAATTTTCATAATTATTATTACCAGAAAGTTAAAAGATTAATTGTGATTGGCTATTGCAAAACAGAAAGAGACATAATGAATGAGATAAAAATGTTTACAAAAGCTAGAAAGGGAAAACTATTAGAAAGGGATAAAAATATTAACAAAAGGTCGATCCTGATTGGCTGCGTCAGTGTCAGGCAGCGGTGAACGGAGCCAAGGCAGCGGTAGCCCAGCTGCACCCGGCCTACTCATCACCGCAGATCCCGCTCAACATGCACGTTGCGCTGTACAAACAGTATGTTCGCAGCCGCCTCACGTACGCAGCCCCAGCGTGGCACCATCTGCTCTCTGCTACGCACAAACAAACGCTGCAGAGAGTACAGAATAAGGTGCTGCGCCGTATCGCAGGAGCGCCGTGGTACGTGAGGAACGGAACCATCGCGAGAGATCTGCGCGTGGAGAGCGTTGAGGCGTTCGTAGCGCAACTCTCCAAGAGCCTTTTCGCGCGAGCGGACGCCTCGCGCCTCCCTGAGTTGGCCGACCTGGCGCCGTGGCATGCACGGCCGCCGGACCGCCACCGACTGCCCCGAGATGCTGTCCCAGAGGACATCGCAGAGATTCCGCCCCCCCACCAACGAAGAGGAGGAGACTGCACCGCGGCACCCAGCCGCGGTGCCCACTAACACCGTGGGATTGTTCTCCCCCCCTCCATTCCCCTGCGTCGGCAACTTACATGCCGGCGTATTTTTAGTCGTCTTTTCCGCCTGGGGTCTGACGGCCGCGACAGCCCTATTGTCGTAACCGTCGACCCCACGGCGTAACTTCCCCCGGCCGCCAATAATAAAAAAGGCCGGGTTCGGAAGCTTCCTCCCCTTCCTGGTAACTTTCCCCCCGTCCGCTAATAATAAAAAAGGCCGGGGGCCGAAAGTATTTTCCGCACACTTTTCCCGGGTCGCTTGGTCCGCAGGCGTGGTAGTGTGGTGCGTGCGGGAGTGGACCCATACACGTTCCCCTGGTCCCGGCCAGGGGCCCGCATGCACCACTGGTTAACCTGCCGCGTCTGATGTACGATTGTGGCCTGGTCAGGCGTGTGTAGGTTTGTTGGTCCCATGGTTTTCCCCGCATTAGTCGCGGGGGTTTTTCCTAAAACTGTATTTTAATTACTGTATTTTCCCATGCAGAGGGGCCAAGCCCCTGAACATGGTTTCCCACCCGAGGCCCCTTCGCGGGCCTTGGCGTGTAGGAAGTTGCGATGTGTGCGGGGCCTCATATCGCCGCGCAGTCTCGTCGTGACGTCGTCTCGCTGCACCGCTCGCCGCCGCGCCGGTAATAATAATAGTGCCGCCATTTTATGAAGACAGAAGATGTTATATAAACGCCTTGAAGACTGCAGCTACTTTGTGAAGATCCCTCTCGATGTAGGCACGATGTGAAGACGCGTAGTGTTGTGTTGTGAAGAATTCTTATTAGAAAAAGTCCTTTTCAGGGCTGGGTCACGTCCGGTATTATTACACGGACGGTTTCTTTCGTTATTGCGAACGTACGTTCTTTGCAGAACGATTTTCTTCTCTGTTTCATCTTCTACGACGAACGTTACATACAAAGACGGCGGGCGCCCCTTTCGGGGCGTGGTTTTCTTTGTTTCAATCGCCGAACGAACGTGTAGGTACTGCTACAGTGCTCCCCCTCAAGCGAAGTGCACCGGCAGTCTGACGGCACGGCCCGTTCTTGTTATCTTCTGTGTTAGACTTGCTTGTGTCTTCTGCTTGACTGGTGTTGCACTTGGTAATGGTTGTGAGGTAACAGGTAACGGGTAAAGGTAATGAGGTATTTTGAGGTAAATTATTGGTATGTGAAGGTAAGATAACAGGTACATTGGTATTAGGTAAGTTGGTAATTACCGGTGACTGTTGTACATTGCTCGTTGACTCGCCGAGGTAATCTTCACTCTGTATGTAGGCGGGCTTCAAACGATCGATGGATACTGTTGCTGTGCGATCGGGTAGCTGTATTACGTAGTATTTTTCTTCTCGTCGAAGAACTTTGTACGGCCCGTCATACGGACTTTGAAGTGGTTTTCTTACAGCGTCTATACGTAAAAATACGTATTCGCACGTAAGTAGATCACGATGTATGAAGATGTTGCGTTGATTACCGTGGCGATGTACATTGTTTTTTGGCTTGAGAGAGTTGATGTTTTTTCGTAGTTGCTCGATGTAGGTATGATCTAGGCTCGATGATGATGTTGTTTCGAAGAAGTCGGCCGGTAATCTTAAGTTACGGCCGTAGGTTAATTCGGCAGCGCTGACTCCGGTGTCCTCTCGTATGGCGGCGCGTAGTCCTAGTAAAACTGTAGGTAGCTCGTCGATCCACGATGAATTACTATTGATGAGTCTTGATTTCAGTGAATTCTTGAGACTTCGATGCCAGCGTTCGATCATGCCGTTAGATTGCGGGTGATACGGCGTTGTACGGGTTTTATCGATTCCCATACAACGTGTTAAGTTCACGAACAGCTGACTCTCGAACTGGCGTCCTTGGTCGGTTGTTATTGTAGTCGGACAACCGAATCTCGCGATCCATTGTTCGTAGAATGTTCTTGCGACGGTTTCGGCGGTGATCTCGGTGAGTGGTACAGCTTCAGGCCATTTTGTCGAGCGATCGATCATAGTAAGTAGGTACCTATGACCACTCGCTGTTGTACTTAGCGGTCCGATTATGTCGATGTGCGTATGTGAAAAACGATCGACTTGCGGGAAAGTCGATACGGCGCTCGATGTATGTCGTTGTATTTTGCTTCGCTGACATTGTATGCAGGTTTTCGTCCACTCGCTAATGTCGGAGTTCATAGACGGCCAGAAGAATTTTTGCGCGATGAGTTTTCTTGTTGCCTTTGTTCCAGGATGACTTATGTTGTGAATAGAGTTGAAAATGGCGCGTCGAAAATCTTGCGGAATGTACGGGCGAACGTATTTTGTTGAAGTTTCGCATATAATCTTGATATCGGAGTTAGGTAGCGTTGTTGTTTTGAAACTTAAGTTTTCTTGACCGTACAGTGTAGGTAGCGTGCTATCTCGCTCTTGCGCGCGAGATATTTCTTCATAGTTTACAGCTGACGGCGTGTTGATTGTTTCTATGCGGCTGAATGTGTCGGCGACGATGTTATCTTTTCCGCTGATGTGACGAATGTCGTGCGTGAACTCGGAGATGAAAAGTAGTTGCCGAGTTCTTCTCGGAGTTTCGGATGTCGATGTTTTCTTCTGTAGGGCGAATGTCAATGGTTTGTGGTCGGTGAATATGATGAGTTCTCGGCCTTCGAATATTTTTCTGAAGTATTTTACTGCCATGTAGATAGCTTGAAGTTCGCGATCGTAGGTGCTGTACTTCGTTTGCGCTGTAGTAAATTTCTTCGAGAAGTAGCCGAGTGGTTGCCATTTGTTATTGTAATATTGTTGTATTACAGCTCCCGCTGCAGTGTCCGAGGCGTCGGAGAAAATAGCGATCGGTGCTTTGTGATTCGGGTGGGCGAGCAAAACAGCGTTTTTGATGCTATTTTTGCAAGCCGTGAATGCTTCTTTCGATGTCTCGTTCCATTCGATCGGTGTTTTATCTCGCTTTTTCGCATTATGTAGGTATGCGTGTAGCGGGGCTTGAATAGTAGCGGCGTTCGGAATGCTGTCTCGGTAGAAGTTTAGCATGCCGAGAAAACGACGTAGTTCTTCTATATTTTTCGGTAGCGGGAAATCTTCAATAGCTTGTAGTTTGTCTTGTGGTGGCTTGATTCCATCGCTGTTTACGCTAAAGCCGAGGGATTTAACTTCTTGCTTGCCGAGTACACATTTAGCTGGGTTGATTGTGATCCCGTTTTCTTCTAGGCGTTGAAGAACACACCGTAGATGTTGGCGATGTTCTTCTTCGCTGCTGGATGCTATTAGCAAGTCGTCGATGAAGGAAAACACGAAATCGTATCCTTGCAGTATTTCGTGTATAAAACGTTGGAATGTCTGGCCTGCGTTTCTTAGGCCGGGACACATTCTCGGAAACTCGAATAATCCGAATGGTGTGATGATTGCTGTCTTCTCTATATCTTCTTTATGGACTGGTAATTGTTGGTAGGCTCGGTTTAAGTCGATCGTCGAGAAGATAGTTTTTCCGGCGAGTTGGAAAGTGAAATATCGAAGTCGTGGTATAGGGTAGCGGTCGGGCTTCGTTACTGCGTTGAGTCGTCGGTAGTCGCCGCACACCCTTATGTCGCCGTTCTTTTTTGGTACGACGTGAAGCGGAGAAGACCAGGCGCTCTTGCTGGGGCGACAGAGACCTTGTTGCATCATATTCTCGAATTCTTTTTTTACTTGATTGTAGCGATGTGGTTGTAGCGGTCGGGCGCGACAATGTAGCGGTGGCCCAGACGTTTCGATGTAATGTTCGACGCTGTGTTTCGGCGTGATGTTCATCGCTGTCAATCGTGTGATTCCGGGGAAGTCTGCTAGTATGTCGTGATACGACTGCGTGCTGTCGACACTACGGATAGTAGGTACGTCCGTGTAGCGTCCAGGAGCGTTAATATGTAGACTGGTTCTTCCGTCGATGAGTCTTCTGTTTTTCAGGTCGACGATGAGTTCGTGGTGTTGCAGGATGTCGGCACCGAGGATTGGTTTCGATACTGCTGCGACGATAAACTTCCATTTGTACGGTCGGCGAAGTCCGATGTTGAGCTCTAGTGTTTTTTCGCCGTACGTCGGTATTACGGTGTTGTTGGCGGCGTAGAGTTGAAAAGGTAGCGGCTGGAGATGAAGGCCTTTCTTTTTCGGTATGACGGATATATTGGCACCCGTGTCTACCAAAAAAGTGAGATTCGTTGTCTTGTCCGTGACGAATAGGCGGTATTGTTTGTTGTGAACGCCGGATTCCGCCGCTGCCAACGTTCTGTCTAGTTTTCCGGGTTGTTGAACGTACACGGCTGTGTACATTTTCGCGCTTCTTTCCCGAATTTGCTGTGGTAGTAGCAAAATGATGATGGTGATGTAGACCGTGGACGCGAAGTTGATCGTTGCCGGAATCTTGATGATGATCTGTGTCTTGACCTTGGGTGATGATAATAATTTTCTCTTCGATAGTAATTATTATTATTGAACTGTTGTTTTTTCAGTTCGGCGACCTCTAGGGAGAGTTTTCTAATTTCTTCTATGAGAAGGCACTCGATGTTCGATGATGGTGATGCGGAGCTATTTACACGATGAGATGATGATGAAATGCTATTTACAGTATTTACATTTTGCTCCATTATCTTGTCGGCCAGTGCAGCTTGCTCGTCGAGTGTGGTCTTCGTCTTGAATGTTTCGCTGACGGCCAGGACGGAGCGGATACTTGTCGGGAGGAGATTGGCCCACATGAGCTGTAGGGTGGAATCGGGGACCTTGTTGCGAGCCAGATTTCGCATACGTCTGAGTAGTTGCGACGGTTTTTGGTCTCCCAATTCCATGTCTGACAGCAGCTGTTGAAACTGCCGGCTGTCAGATTCCTCGTATGCGGAGATGAGCCGGTCCTTCAGAGCTTGGTATTCGTTGCTCTCTGGCGGGTTGTATGGCAGGTCGGCTATCTGTTCGATGTCCTCCTTCTCCAGGCGAGCGATGACCATCTGGGAGAGCTGGCTTTGGTTTTTCTGTAGGCTGCTGGTGGCTGCTATAGACAAATACGTATAACGTATTGACATTTATCCAATGTAGTGTTATATTATTTTAGAGGACCGGTTGGTCTCTCTAAGAGTTCACTAGAGGTCGGAGGAGTAAAGAGTAAAACTCGATTTACTGTGGTGAACTGAAGTGATTTATTGAGAACTTTGTGCTGCTTATATACAAAAAATTTTCATAATTATTATTACCAGAAAGTTAAAAGATTAATTGTGATTGGCTATTGCAAAACAGAAAGAGACATAATGAATGAGATAAAAATGTTTACAAAAGCTAGAAAGGGAAAACTATTAGAAAGGGATAAAAATATTAACAAAAGGTCGATCCTGATTGGCTGCGTCCGCGCGCCGCTCGCGGCTCGAGTATAAATATAGGAGCTAGCCCCTGCGGGGCCTCATATCGCCGCGCAGTCTCGTCGTGACGTCGTCTCGCTGCACCGCTCGCCGCCGCGCCGGTAATAATAATAGTGCCGCCATTTTATGAAGACAGAAGATGTTATATAAACGCCTTGAAGACTGCAGCTACTTTGTGAAGATCCCTCTCGATGTAGGCACGATGTGAAGACGCGTAGTGTTGTGTTGTGAAGAATTCTTATTAGAAAAAGTCCTTTTCAGGGCTGGGTCACGTCCGGTATTATTACACGGACGGTTTCTTTCGTTATTGCGAACGTACGTTCTTTGCAGAACGATTTTCTTCTCTGTTTCATCTTCTACGACGAACGTTACATACAAAGACGGCGGGCGCCCCTTTCGGGGCGTGGTTTTCTTTGTTTCAATCGCCGAACGAACGTGTAGGTACTGCTACATTATCTTTCATCCGCTGACGAAAATTTTCACTTTTTAAAAGTATTTTAAAGTTTTCGCCTGCGTTAGTTGATTTTTATTATTGTGGTTTTTAGGTTTTTAGTTACTTTCTTCTTATTGTTTCTGACTTCGCTCGGCTTGTGATAACTTGTTTAGTGATGACTGGTATCCGATAGTTCCTGTAAAAAGCTTCGTTTGAAATTTCGAAATCACGTCGAACTTCGAAGATATACCGATATACCCGTGACCTCAGACTTTTTATTTGGTCTGAGCCCCTGACGTCACTGTTATTTTGGATGTGACGAAGGAGGTAAGTAAAATAAACCTTTAAGTAAATCAGCTATCCCCAACCCGCGGCCGCGGGTCGCATGCGGCTTTATAAGTGGCCCGTGTTAATATAAGTGGACCTTGTTAATATGAGTGACCCGCGTAGTTAAAATTATTAATTAATGATTTAATCGTCGTGAAAATCTTGAAATGGGCTCTTAAGGTTCACAAACCTGCGCCAACTTTTTGGTGTTGAAATGGCTTGAGGAGGGATGTTTTGGGTGAAAAAAACCCTCCGTATTACTCCCTACCTGAGAAGACCTTCCTTTTTGAAATTTTCATAATCTTGAAATTAGGTCATTAATTAAAAAATATCCTAAACATTAATATGTTCTACTAATTTTTATGTTTATACAGATTACAGTTCCCGAACACAAAACCTACACAGGGTTACTACTTACTGTGTACGCTTAACGCTAACATAGTATTTTGTTTTTGTTACAGTTAATAGACAAGCAAATAGACAACAGTAAACTGAATATTATATTCAATACTGCAACTTACTGTGGAAGCCAGTGAAGGAAGTTACATCTCACCCTGGACATGCAACATTCACTGTGATGTTCTACAGATTACTACTAGACACAGAAATAAATCTATGCCAGGTTAGATATGTAATTGTTATTGAACCTAGTTAAGTAAAAAAATAGCAAATGAATCTGATAATTTTTGGTGAATTATGACAGAATTAGCAATCGGATTATATTTATTTTTAATAGTGTTTCCTCATTCTTTCAAAATATTGCTAGGTATTAAAATTTGTATAATTTCTTTCAGGTTTCACCAACTAAAAGGACAATTCAAAAATTACTGAAAAGTTCAGTTACAGACTACAGTAGTTTTTTCTTATTTGATTTGGTTGTTAATAAAATAAAGTAAACAAAATATTGTACTGTTTTAACTTTTATTGCCTCTAATGGCCTGGATTCACTTTGATTAGTGTGAGTGCAAGTGATTAGTGCAGATGATTTGTGATTTGGAGATAAATGGCAACTCCAATAGTTTCTCTAAATCACTATAAATCATCTGTACTAATCACCTGCACTTGCACTAATCAAAGTAAATCCAGGCCATTAATTTTTGTATCAAAATTATCATTTAAATCCGGTAGATGTCGCTGCTTATTATCAAAAACGCCATCTAGTTGACGCCTAGGCATACTAAGTACCACTCAACTAGATGGCGCTGCTACATTACGTGTCAAAGCGCCATCTTAAGTCGAGTGCAATAATCTTACCTATACTTTTGCTTGTGTCACATCCATCTCAGTTTAAATACTGTATTATCTATGTCTAAAATCTTCAAAATTCTTCTTTTCGTTCTCCTTAAAAAGTTGACAAAGTGCGACAAGGCCACAGTGCTGCCAACCATTCAAAACATTTTCCCCCTAAAGCAACTTCAAAAGTCAAAACCCACTAAATTTCAACCAAAACTCCCCAAAAAATCAAAATATTTAAAATTACTTGGGGTTAGACTATAAGCGCTCAAAACACTGAAATACATCTTCAACAGGCCAATAAAACAAACAGGCCAGCAGTTTTAAAATACTTTAATCTTTTTTTTCGTTACATACAACGACCAAAAAATATTTATACTCTAAAAAATATGTTTTGGTTTTTAAATATTTTGTAGTAAATTTACTATTTATTTATATATTTTTAGTATTTTACTCTATTTTTTAATGCTTAAATATTTAGTAGTAAATTTAGTAGAAAATTTTTTTTTTTTAGTGTTTAAATATTTTGAAGTCAATTTTTGTACAGAAACCTAGGTAATTACTATTTTAAGCTGAAAAAAACTCAAACATGTTAAATATTTTCATATGAGAAAATGATTTTGGTATTACGTATGTATGAGAATTTCGAGGGTAGCCCGTAGGGGTCGCAAACCGGAATCCCGAATTTCGAAAATACCGGGATACCGGGCCAAATTTAAGTCTTCTTAAAACCGGTATTCATTTTACCAAAACCGGGATATTCGGTATTTTCGGTTTTAGTAAAATAAATGTAAAACAAATACAAATAGAAAAATCACGTCCTTTTTAGTGATAAGTAGAGACCGGATTATATGCAACATAAAAAGCTTATTATATGCATGTGTGAGGTACGACCCGCTTTACTCAAAATATAGATGAATATAAATGACTATTATTTCAATAATAGTCATAAATAAAATGATGTAAGTATAATGGTAACAATGGTTTTGTCTTATTGTTTTGTTATTTAACTTGAAATTCTTATGAGAAGTCGTTGAGATGTAAGAAGTACATATTTCAATAATTCATGTGAGTTGAACTAATTATTATTAATAATTAATTCATGATATTTGGACAACAAATATAATATTATAACATTATTTTTGAACACGTCAATTGATCTTTAAACAGACAATAATTATTGTTGTTTCCGGTTATGATACTTTTGTTACAAAAGATAGTACAGTTAATAAATTAATATAAAAGTGTTATAATTAAATATTTGATTTCTAATGATTTTCAGGATGATTGTAACTATGAATCATTGTATTTATGATATTAGATACATATCTTGGTAGTCAGAGGCGGGGTGGAGTGATGATGGCGGTGGGGTTGTTTTTGAGATGGCAGTATATAAGGCGGGCTGTCTGATGGAAGGGACTCACTCGCTCTCTCTTGTCGTAAGCCGTCACTCTGCCTCCTGTCAATGTGAATTGGCTCTGAGTACTTCGAACAAAGATCGTTATAAGATAAGTATTTATTTGGTTAAAACGCTTCTTGGCCTTTTGTGTAATATCAGTTCTTTCAGCTTAATAATTGGAAATGAAGAAAAGCTAAGTGAATAATTGTATTACGTAGTTACAATACGTATAAACTACGTTTTATTTATTGGTGTTTATGATTTATACAATACTTTTATTTAGCAAGCCTAAGCCATTTCTGACACATGCAAATATGCATGAAAAATGCTTGAAATATGCACGAAAATTGGCAGAATATGCAAAATTAAATGACAATATGCAAATTCAAAATCCGCATACAATTAAGTACTTAAATTATTTTTTGATAGGCAATAATAGGTACAGTAACATTATAATATGACATTAAAATTATTTTGAAATTTTGTAAACGTAATACAAATATTTTTCTAAATTTTCAGTGTTAAGATTGTGTCTACGATCATTTAGAAGATTTTTGTAAATAGAAAAGGTTCGCTCCACATTCACTGAGGAAACTGGGCAGAATTTGAACTTGGGTGCTTTGTTAACAATTAGACGTACATTTTCTGGGAAAAGTTGTACCATCCCATTAATTTGTAGTTGGCAAGCGCGACGTTCTTCTGGTTCTTTCATTTTACTATCGTAAGTTCTGTCAAAACAAAAGACGCGCACGGCTACTGACTGCATTCGAAATGCAGTAAAAGTCGCAACTTTTACTCAATATGGGTAATATTGAGTAAAAGTTGCGACTTTTACTCAATAATAATTACGTTTTTGTTATTATTGTTAACTGTTATTGTTATTAAATTTGGTCGCATTTTGTAACGCAGGGTTAGTGAAAAATGTTGTAAATGTGCCGAAAACATGCATCATAACTAGATCTTAGGTAAAATATGCTATTGTGCCTGAAAATGGCTAAAATATGCAAATGCATATGCAGATATGCAAATGCATATAATCCGGTCTCTAGTGATAAGTAACCATAATTATTTAATAAGTACCTACTTAATGCTTAAGTAATTTTCAGAAATATTCACATTAAGTGGATCTTTTATCACCACAGCTTTTAAATACATACTTCAAATACCATATTTTACGTCCCCAAATGCCGAAATATTCTCGTGTCTATCTCGAAAGGCGTCAAGAGTTACATTCATAACTTCCAACAACTCTTGAATTCATAAAACTCAAATTCAAATTTTCAAAACGCCTATCGATAAAGTAATGATATTCCACCAAAATGATCCAGTTCCTGAAAACTGATCATAAGGGGAGATCTCAGATCTGTCTGCGACTTTGCCTTTGCGAACGACTTTGCACAACTTGTTGCTACGCCTAAACGAATCCCAGATGTAGACACTAGGCGGTCAGAATCCTTCCCTGTTGGACCTTCTGCTGACTTCAAATCCTGATGGCTACTAAGTATCTGTGACCGCACCACTTGGTTCATCGGATCATTGCCTTATTAAAAGTTCTGTGCCACTTACGGCGGTATTCGACAGCGTACTGTTAATTACCGTCGTGTGTGGAACTATAATAAGTTAGCAGACTGGGATGGGGTGCGGTAAATTTTTGCATCGTGATGATCCCGACAACACTGCCAACTCTGTTGCCAATCATGGTGGAGCTTTTCATTCCGTCCTCTGTAGTGCCAACCGGTGGCAGATTTCGTCCCTGGTTTGGTTCATCCTCTAAAAAAGCTCACCGGTACCAGGAGGCTTACCAATCCTGGGCCAATGCAGTGGTCGGGATTTAAATACCAGCACATAGGTATAAAATGGATTACAACCTTGCCTCTAGGGTCCCTCAAGAGAGAGGTCACTCGGACACAACGGCATTCATTGCTATGTGGATGATAGTACAGATGAAGCCCTAAATAGCGGCGCCCCTCATATTTCTCGGTCATTGAGAGTCGAAACGAACTTGTGTCTAAAATAGAGAATTCATTCCACTGAATGTATAGGTGTTTTTTAGCAGTGGGAATCAGGTCCCGGCAATATAGTTGGTAATGGTTAAGTCCACCCGTTGTAACAGCTTGTTTGGCATAAGCATCTGCATTTTTATTTCTAATAATGCCGCTGTGACCAGGTATCCATGCTAAGAAAACTAGGTTGATATTTTGATTTATGTCACACTCGACAGTACACTGATATTTTTTGGAAACACAGCCCATATGTAGTCAGTGATGTCAACCTACAGATAATTTCAGATCGGTGGGGAACCAATAGAAAATCTAGAAGTGTCTATCGTCGCGCCGTCTGGTGTAGATTAAAAATAAGAAAACAACCCAATCACCGATCTGAAATTATCTACAGGTTGGCATTAATGACAACATATTGGTAGTGTTTCAAAAAAATAACAGTGTACTGTCAAGTGTGACGTAAATCAAAATTTATTATTATCTTAAACCTAAGCGATTCGGCCAGTATGCTGGTAATAGTTTAGGAACAAAAACTTGTCAACTTGTCACTTTTAGGAAAAAAAACTGAAAACTGACAACCTGTGACAACCTGAAATACTGAAACTTCTTCTACTTTTTATTGTTGGTGCACGGTTTTTATTTTTTTTTCCCAAATTGTGTTATTTGGGAAAACCCAAAATCAAATCAAAAGTCAAAACAAAAGTGATGTTCATTATTGGTAAAATATTGGCCATTAAAATATATCCGTTATCGCACAAGTGCAGGGCTTCATGACGTTATCGAATAACAGAAAAAATATCGTTACGTACCGTTATTTTCATAATGGTAGCCAGATAACGTTATTTTTTTAACGATATCTAGTAAAATAACGTTATATTTACCGTTATTATTATAACGTTATTTTTTCGTTATGGCATAACAAAAAAATAACGTTATAATAATAACGGTAAATATAACGTTATTTTCTGGTATCAGGTATGCGATCGTGCACGGTGCACCAAATCTCACTCATATTTAAAATGTAATAAGCGTTCTCTGTGAAAATACAAAGAAAATAATACACTTTAAAAGCGTGATTACGTTTAGAAAATTTTTCCGCCTGTCATGACTTTCTTGACGGACTATAACGTTATTAAAGAACATATATTTACCGTTATAAATCCTATATAACGTTATAGCATTTACCGTTATTAAATACATTTATAACGTTATTTCTAGTATCGGTAAAATTTTCATAACGTTATCTATGCCCTTGAAGCAATAACGTTATGAAAAAATAACGTTATTTGAAGCCCTGCACAAGTGCAGGTAAGATGTTGTCGAAACCAAAATTTATAATTCCTGTGACATTTACGGTGGTATGAATAAAAAATCTTAGTGAAGGTTTTAACAGTTTTCTAACTTAAATGTTCGCTAAAGTTAAAAACCGTCTTATAACACTCCATATGAATAAACGCTTTCTAAGCCTTCACTAAGTAAAATGCATTTAAATGACGTTTTTTTTGGTTTTGTTGGTAGTGTGCCAATTTATTGTGTTCAATGTGTCAAAAATAATGAGTATTTTGTAAAAAAAACTTGAGAGGTGTCAAAGGACATCCGAGTGCAACGGAGTTATTTCTTATGTTAAAAAAATCTGTACATAATATACTTAAAAAAAAAATATTTAATCTATTGCCGCACAGGAACACTATCAACGCGCAACGCCCTCTGCCCCTAACATGCAGGTACTAATAAAAAAATGTCGTCTTTAGTATCGTTTTTTTCGGCCTAGAGGGAGCTAATTTATTATATTAAATAAAAAAAAAAGGTTTCACAACGCGCGAAAAGGAACTCCGTTCCAAAAAATATACTTTATTGATTAAATAAATTACGTCATAACAGGGCTTCATAACGTTATCGAATAACAGAAAAAATATCGTTACGTACCGTTATTTTCATAATGGTAGCCAGATAACGTTATTTTTTTAACGATATCTAGTAAAATAACGTTATATTTACCGTTATTATTATAACGTTATTTTTTCGTTATGGCATAACAAAAAAATAACGTTATAATAATAACGGTAAATATAACGTTATTTTCTGGTATCAGGTATGCGATCGTGTACGGTGCACCAAATCTCACTCATATTTAAAATGTAATAAGCGTTCTCTGTGAAAATACAAAGAAAAAAATACACCTTAAAAGCGTGATTACGTTTAGAAAATTTTCCCGCCTGTCATGACTTTCTTGACGAACTATAACGTTATCAAAGAACATATATTTACCGTTATAAATCCTATATAACGTTATAACATTTACCGTTATTAAATACATTTATAACGTTATTTCTAGTAACGATTAAATTTTCATAACGTTATCTATGCCCTTGAAGCAATAACGTTATGAAAAAGTAACGTTATTTGAAGCCCTGGCCTCGCCTATCTTTTTGTAGTTCTTCAGACACTAATGACACAATACAGTACACACAGTATCGTCCTGATTCTTTTGTACTTAAATCTATTTTTTTCTAAAGTCGTCCTCTAATAAATCAAATGGATTTATTATTATCTTATATACTTTTTGTCGACGAGGGCGGCTAGAAATTCCTTCTGAAATTGCAATAATGTCAGAAATCGCGAAAATACTCGACATTTCGTCCATTTCAATCTCTTAAAATGGTCTTAAAGTAGGTCCGAGGCTTCACTAAAGTTTGCGAACTCCTATTTGACGTTTCGAGTCTAAACAACTGTTAGCAAACGTTTATTCATAACGATTATGCTTAAAATGTTCTTAAAATAGGTTTATAATAGGCGCGCTATTTTTTGACAGCTGTCACCTTAAAAAGGCGTTAGAGCACTGTTAGAGAACGTTTATTCATAATAAATTTTACAACAGGCTTTTAAACCTTTTAAAAACCCTCGCCAAGTTTTTATTCATACGACCGTGTGCATAACGATAAATAGGGCTATTTCTTCCGTGAGTTTTAACTAAAATATCGTTATAATAACTTTATTATCCTATTCATTGGAATATCATTGTGTCTTTTTCAAATTTAAATGTAATGTAAAGTTTTACATTCTTTTGCCCAGTTTTACGCCATTATTTATGGACGATGGTATTACCTGGTATTAAGGTAAATGACTAGTAGATTGACTGTCCAATACTATAATAATCATTGGAAAAAGCACAAAAACACAGTATTTATTAATGTTGCTTTAGAAATTTCCTGTTTTTAAAGTAAAAGAACGCCTGTTTTTAAAGAAAAACAGTCAGTTTTTAAAGCAACAATAATAAATATGGTGTCTTTGTGCTTTTTCCAATGACTAGTACTGTCCAATCTACTAGTCATTTACCCTAGTTACTAAAATGGAAACTGTTTGACAATCAAATTAAATAAGAAAATGCCCCATTGACTCTAGCAATACCGGGGTAATTGGAAATTGGAATAAAACATTTTTATTTTTCTTCATAAAGCGGCTGATTCTGTGTGTCAAACATTCAAATATAAAAATTTATCCAATGATTTTTTTTTTAAAAATCTGCTGTCGAGTAATTGTTTACCGCCATTTACTCGACACTCGTTTTATAGCCGAAGTGCCTTATTATGAAAAAAAAAACTCAAAAGTCAAAACATAATTTTTTGACAGCAGGCGTGGGTTTTGGCGGGCATGTGAAAGAGTGCTGTTGTGTTTTTGTATTATTTTCCTAAAATTGTGTTAGCTGGGTTTTTAATGTGTAATATTGGTAGAATATTAACCATTATATATTCGTGTTCATGCACAAGTGTAGGAAAGTGATGTAATCCAGAAACGTGCTATTTTGTGTTCCCTCCAAAACTCCATCGAAAGTTTCAGTAAAGCGTCTACCACTTTACTGAATCGACCGACTTGACTCCTTGACTGTATTGACTTTTACTTAGACTTTGACTAGACTTTAGACCTGACGATACATGAAAACGATGATGAAAATTATAATAGGAGGAATATGGTTTTCCCGCCATATTCCTTACCTTTTTACCTTGTCTGTGGCACAACATACACATCCTTTGTGTCAAGTTGCCAAAAAAAAAAAAAAAAAAAAAAAAAAAAAGAAAAAAAAAGACAGCAGGCGTGCGTGAGGCGTCGAATCAGATGCTTGGTCTTAGAATCAGGGTGACCATATGTGGCAGGTTCCTGCCATTTTGACAGGATTGGCGTCTTATTTTGGCCTATGGCATGATCGGTTGACGTTTTAAAAACTTGGCAGGTTTTGGCAGGATTGGGGTATGAAAAATAAATGTTATTTTTGCATCAAAGAAGTCAGTGATTTATTAGAATCTGGTGGTAGTAATTCAAATTCTGTTTTAAGTGTAGATAATTTTTGGGGTGCAATAGGCAAAATGCGTGACTCTAATAGACATTAGACAGTTTAATTTTAAATGTTTCAAAGGGATTGTTACGCTTACGGCTTACCAATGTCTAACGCTTCATGTGAAAGTATGTTCTCCCATCAATCAATACAAAAACTCGGAAGTCGGAACCGTTTTTAGGGTTCCGTACCCAAAGGGTAAAAACGGGACCCTATTCATGAGACTTCGATGTCTGTCTGTCCGTCTGTCTGTAGTTAGAGTTCTGAAATTTTCACAGATTGTGTATTTCCGGTGCCCCTAAATTGGTTTTCGGCAACCGGAGCAACGAATACTAAAATCAAAATAAAATTAATATTCATAATTCCCATACAACAAACGTGATTTTTTTGCCCGTAATCTATAACGGCAACAGCTAAACGCTTTAAATTTTCAAAAAATCCTTAATTATATTTGTAATTTAATTAATAATAATAAAATTTAAATAAAATAAATATTTAATCCCATAAACAAAACACAATTTTTTGCCTACTTTCTGATTTCTCTCTGTAACGGTACGGAACCCTTCGTGAGCGGGCCCGACTCGCACTTGGCCGATTTTATAAAAATATATGTTGCAATTTATGTTGCATGTTATGCAAGGCATTGGTGAGCATAGTGATTGCAAATTTTCCTTCAAACCTACAAATTACAAAATAAATTTTGAATCGCATGAACAAAATATTATATTATAGGTACATAATATGTATAAAGATAAATAAATGGAAGAAGACGATGCGAATGTTTAATCTAATAAAAAATGCAATATACTTATTATAGGTGTATTTTTACTTTTCTTACTTTAAAACAACAGAAAATAAAGATGGCAGTATTTGGGCATTTTTTACTACAGGCTTTGGCAGGATTTGGCAGTTTTTTGACCACAGTGGCAGGAGCCAGCTGCCAGGATCTGTAATTTAAGGCGACGCCTTGATAATTTGGCTGTAGCGATGCCGATTTTTCTCAGCAATGACTAAAGCTAAGAAACTAAAGTTCATTGTCAGTATTCATCATGTCTTTGTCTTTGAATTGCCCATAGCATAACACGATTGGACAACTTTTATAACACAGAATTATCAATCGAAAAGACCTCTGTAAAAAAAGGGATTCCTATTTTTCCAACAGAGTAGAGTGATTTAAGGTTCCAAAATTTGTACATAAATTGGTTGAAGCATACACTTTAATATGTGCATAGCTTATATGAAATGTATTTATGGTTTTTAAATTACGCGACAAAAACCATTTTGTTGCTTACGCCCTTCCATTTTTTGCTGTTCCATTGCTTGTTTTCTATGAGAGGCCGGCCCGGCCTCTCATAGAAAACAAGCAATCTAAAACATATCCAACACGGTTTCTTACTTTAACGCGGCGTCACCTTAAATATGGTCACCCTGCGTCGAATGTCGTCTGTTGATGAAAAATGAAAATTCAAAATTGGTAAAACAGAAAACTGTGGTCTGTACTCTGTGGAGTGTGGACGTAAAAATTTTCTTTGGTGTGGAGTGTGGACTGTGGTAATTACATAAAATGGAACTTGTCCATTTGTATAGTGCGTTTCATCAAATAGTTCCTTTGCCGTCATGTTGGCACTAATGCAAATTAATGTTGCCACATTACCCTTACTGTACTACCTTAAATTAGGGGAGATAATATGTTATCACAAAATGCACTTAAAGAAAATTGTACATAATTCTAACAGCTTTCGCCTGCGGCTCTGCCTACGTTAATGTCTATCCCTCGGGGACCGTTCTTTTTCCCGGGATAAAAGGTACCCTATGTCCTTCTCCATACTACAGAGTTCCAGACAACGACGTGTACCTATGAAAGTTTTATGATGATTCGCTTAGTACTTTATGTGTGAAGGTGTAACCAGCAAAGTCACTTTCGCATTTACTAGCTAAAAGCCGAGCTTTGTGAGGGCTCGCGTCATCACACCTTCACTGATTGATGATAACACATTTATATGTAAATACTATGTTAAAACACAAGTCAATAGGCGTGATAGTTTGTCCGTAAAGTGTACCACAAAATGTACAGGTTGTGAGAAGTACTAGGGCTCGCTTCGCTTGCCCTGATAATATTATTGTACTAGCTTTTACCCGCGCCTTCGTTCGCGTGTATGTAGTTTTCGTTACTAGAAGTGCGTTTCATCAAATAGATCCTTTGCCATCACGTAAACACGGTAGACACACTCTGCATGTATTCATAAGTTTTACTGTGTTTAAGCATAGTATAAGGAGGGGAAGTAAGTTATCTTCATACAAAGGCACCGCGCGCGGCTTGTATGTGTGCGCCATAGTATCGATGCATCACCGCACGCACACTTATTAAAATCTCAGACCGTTTTCGGACCATACCAGGCGGGGCTAACACTTTACGCTGCACGCCCGCGTCGCGCCACGCCGCGCCAAACGAATCAAAAATGTCCGATCATAATCGCAGGAGTAATAAATATTGCTGTGTGTTAAATGTAAATCAGATATTAATCATACACATAAAGAAAAGTTCGAATCATAACAACAGATTTGTTTATAGTAGGTACCTATAAGAGACAGGCGTTAGTTTTTAATGTTGTTTTAAAGGGTATATTTGTAATTTTATTTAGACATCGGATTATATGCACGATCCAAGTGCCGAAATATGCATGCAAATATGCACGAAAATTGGCCGAAATATGGACAAGCAAGAGTCACTTATTATTATTAAAAGTCGGAAGACTACGAGTCAAGACGTTTCCGCTGTTCATGCAGTTGCGAACGAAGCGCGGACAGCCGCTTGCCGCTCCCACATCACACGCCGCCGCCGCCGTGCCGCCGCGCCGCCTAAAATTGACAACCCTAAGACAGTAGGTAATTAAATCGCGGATTGGGCCGGAGTTACCCTACTTCCCCTCCTTTTACTATGGTTTAAGGCAGTGGTGTTCCTAACGGCTATATTTTCATAGCGCGCTAGATGCTAGACGCTACATTTTTCAAACGCGCTATTTTTGATGCTACGTTATAACGAATAAAGTCTCGATTCGTTCAAGCGCGCTAGTTTTGACGCTACGAGTACGTTATAACGAATTTCAAGCACGCTAGTTTTGACGCTACGTTATAACGAATTTCAAGCGCGCTAGTTTTGACGCTACGTTATAACTTATAACAGTTAAAACGAATGAAATCTCGATTCTTTCAAGCGCGCTAGTTTTGACGCTACGTTATAACGAATGATACGTTATAACGATCGATTGGACACGTTGTAAAGTTACCGACGTTATTGAATTATTTCGCTAATAATAATTATAACACGGTGGGTGAGTTAATATAATATAACGTGTTTGTTAGATGACTTAGAATAATATAATCGTTTGAAGGCATTATTATTTATTTGGTTAGTTTATTACATTTGAAATATTTAAATTAAAATGATACAATATAATTGTATAATAATATTATATTGAAATTGAAAGGAATCGCTTTATATAAGTACAATTCTTTTTTTTATAAGTTATTTAAATGGTTTTTAATTTTTTTTTTTGTTAATATATTTAAATTATTTTTAGATCTTTTTTAACATTTTATTTACTTACATTTAAAAATAAAAATACATTCACATGGAACGGAAGTTACCATTATATTACAGTACAGTGCTCTTCGGAGCAGGGATTATAAAACATTATAATTTACCTATGCACGCAACGCAACACCGAAAAAATTATGACAGCCGAATTCACCCGATTTGGGCCCGAACGATACGGCAACGAACCAACGAAAGTCGCGACTCGTGCGCGATCGGCAGCGCGAGCGGCGCCGCGCTAGGTCAGTGACCGCGCGATACGTTATAACGTAGCGTCTTGTGCATAGTTTTATAGCGCTCGCTATTCGTTGCGAAGAAATAGCGCGCTACTTTTTTCAGCTATACGTTATATTAACCACCACTAGTTTAAGGGTGATTAAACTGACGCTGGTAACCCTATTTCACTAAGCCGTAATGGCGGCAACCCGAGTTTAATGGAATTATTGGGGCCTGGTTACGTTTCTCACGTAGTATTCCTTAGTAGTCTGTGTTTCTCACGTTCACAAAACTCTTTCACTCTTAGCACCATCATTCTTTCACCACTCTTTAATGTTTTCGGCATGATTTTCTCACGAAATCACAGTAAAATTATGAAAACTCGCAGAGCATGTCAACCTTCCCCGCGTTCCATTTGATGTTGAAAACGATCAAAATGCTTAAAATGTCTCCTATTTTGAGCGTTTTGATCGTTTTTAACATCAAATGGAACGCGAGGTTTGTTTTATGTTTACATTATTGACAGACAGGAATGCCAACATGACGGCAAAGGAACTATTCGATGAAACGCACTATAATTGTAAAGGTTAGTTTGTTAAAATTATAATAAAATATGAGAATTTGCAACAATTATTATTATTATCATGTCTTGATCGTTATTTAAATAAATAATCATGCCTATTCCAATTCCAATAGTTCCAAAATTAGTTCATGTAGCTGTCTTTTCGCAAGAAGGTTATAATTTGTTATAATTTGTAGTCTTTATTACTATACAAAAACTATTCATGTTTTTTGTATTGTATAAACTATAATATAATATGGTAGGGAGTTAATGGAGTCACTGCGAGTTATTTTAAACCCATCCAAATACCTACCAATCTAACCAATTTATCGTCATTACTTTTTTCATTAGAGTTAATTTATCAAATTGGACACTGTTAAATAGTATTCGGGCTTAATAGATTGAAAGAAATATTTGTATTGCAGAGTCCAAATATTTATTTTAAAAAATATCAATATGAATGAAATACCAGAACACTGCATCAGTAATGATGCAGCTGAATTGGAAAGTGAGGAATACCTGAGGGGTGTGAAATCATCTACCTGCCTGCTGCTACCCACAACACCAAGCCCTTCTCCCATGGACTTCAAGCATCCACTAGAAGAGGATGCAAATGAAAATATATTTTTGAATTTGTGTGACAACCCTAAAATAATTGATCTTCAGAATTCGGCTTCAGGTAAGGTTCATATTGTGGTCCAGGAACATGATATAATAACTTACATTATTTATCCTTTTTAATTTTGTCTTTTCAGCTGAGGGTAGTCAACATGAAGATTCAAGTTCTTCTGCAGACTCTAATTCAGTAGTGCAGGATCCTATAAGTGCACAACTTATTAATAACATCAGCATGTTAGATTACCAAACGCTGAGTAAAAATGGAGATATTATTATGGGAGAGGTAAAATTGATATTATATTTCTATTTATATTGTAAAGTTTATATTCTAATCCTTCGATCGGGGATTCCAAGAATTGCTATTGTATTCTATTGTTGTCACGATCACCAGTGCACGTACGGGGCTTGGGTTAAACTATAACAATTTCTTAGTACTATGCAAATAAATAACACATATTGTATCTTTTTTCAGCCTGAAACCTGTAAGCTGAATGGGAGTCTTGGTGGTGGCCAGAAACTTCCCAATTTTGTAAACTGGAACTGGCCTTTGATCAGGAAATTTCTTCTGTGGTTTGTTGTGTCCGGTCTCATTGGATGCTTGGCAGCAATCATTGCCATGGTTATCACAATACCAAAGACATGCAACCCAGATCTTCCTTGGTACCATGGAAAGGTATTTTATGAAATCTTCCCAGCTAGCTTTAAAGATTCAAACAATGATGGTATCGGTGACTTTAAGGGTCTCATAAAGAAACTAGATTACATCCAAAGTATGGGTGGCTCAGCTATCCGTCTGAATTATATATTTGAAGCGAATAATTATCCTGAGCAATATTATAATACAACATCACTGTTGAATATTGATAGAAGTCTTGGTGTACTGAAAGATTTTCAAGACCTTGTGACTGCTGCTCATGAAAAAGACATTTCTGTAATTCTTGATATACCAGTTTTAAATATGGTTAAATCTTATGATTCACTCAGGTCCAACTCTTCTCTGGTTTTTCCAAAAGACGTTGTAAGTAATGATCTGGACCAAACCTCAGGTGCTATTGCTTTCTGGGCTCGGGCTCAGCATGTTGATGGATTCTATTTAAAGAATTTAGAAAAATTTGTGAATGAGCCAGATTTTGGCAAATCACTGCAATACTGGAAGCACATTATGGGTGTTGGTAAAATATTTATTGCTAATGAAAAAGCCCTAAATAATGTTATGGATGACAACAAGCAAGTGTTTCTGAACAGAATAGACCTTGTTGATGTACACTTGGATTTAGAAGAAGGTATCGACGGTTTAAAGAATCATATTGATAAGGTAGTATCCAGTACACTATGGGAGAAGCCGTATTATCCTTGGGTACATTGGAATATTGGCAACATTGACACAGAGAGAATTTCAACGAGGCATAAAAATAATTCTTTGGCTTTGTTGGTGATGGAAATGGTTCTGCCTGGTACTGTTAGTTTGTTCTATGGAGATGAAATCGGGTTGACTGGCCTTTCAGAAAAAGATGTAGAGGGAGATTTTCATGAACATAAATATATACATAACCTGGTGCCAATGGCTTTTGCACAGAGTGATGAGTCAGACAGTATTGCTATACTACCATGGAACTCCAAATCTGTCTCTGAGCCTGAATTCCACTACCTCAGTATTATGAAAATACTGATTGAACTAAGAGTTAATACTCCCACAATTTACTTGAGGGCGATATACAAGGACGGAATTGTTATGAAAAATATGGAAATTCGTAAAACAGACAAGAATTTGATTGTCATCGAGCGTTGGTACCCAAGGAGAAATACATGTGTATTTGTAGGCAACCTTGGCAACGTGCCAATAACGACCGATCTCTCGACTATGTTTTATGGCGGTACAGTGGTCGCTAGTACTAACACGTCATTAATTGGTGAGGTCATGTACTTTGACAAAGTAACATTTTTGCCTAACTCTGCCATTATTCTAAAATTGGAAAAATAATAGCACATAAATTTTTCTATTTTATAATAAGTATTAGTATTTAAAACACTTCTTACAGAAAGGCTTCTTACAGACGAACGGCACGTGTCGGTGGCACGTGTCGGCGGCAGTCGACGGCAGTCGGCGGTACATGTCGGCGAGTAGAGGTGGCGGTAGGCCCCCAGTTGTGACGTACCGCCTAAAGGTAAGCGTCCACAAGTCGGTATCGTACGCAACGGACGTCTCGTATCAAACGGATATTTTTTTACAGTATGTCAGCTGAATCAGCAGCGTACGGATTACCGATTAGCCTAGTAAATGAATGCTCAAAAAGGGGATGTGGATGGAAAAGTCGAAAGCAGAAATTTTAACTTTGGAACTTTGTTTGGACTAATTTGAAGATGAACATACTGGCTAGTCGGTAATCCGTACGCTGCCGATACAGTGGACATACTGTAAAAAAATTATCCATTTGATGCGAGACGTCCGCTGCGTACTATACCGACCTGTGAACGCTTACCTTTACGCGCTACGTCACAACTGCAAGCGTGATAAACTGTCGACGGCTGTCGTCGACTGCCGCCGACACGTGCCGCCGACTGCCGTCAACTGCCGCCGACACGTGCCGTCGTCTGCCGTCGACTGCTGCCGACGCGTGCCGCCAACACGTGCCGTTCGTCTGTAAAGTTTAAGAAACTTAAATGCTATAGAATCTCATCTTTTGCCAAAGAATTTTATTAAATGTTATCAATAATAATTATATTTTGTTATTAACATAAGTTTAAAATATGTGACTTAGGTATGACTAGGAGGACTAAAGGAATAGGAATAATTTAGAAAACAGGCAATGGACGTGGCCCATCAAGGGGTGTAACCATATATAGAGGAGGTGAAGACCCCTCCCCACTCCCTAGTTTGAGTCCTCAGATTTAGCTCTTTTCATTGTTTTGAGTCTAATCTCAATATAAGTAAAAGTATTAATGCATAGACAAAATAACATGGCAGCATTTTTACATTTGAGTTGCTAACTTGAAGTTAGTAACTTTCATTTTAATGTTGAATCTTTTTATGAGTTCCTAATTTATGGTTACTTTTGTAGTTTTTAGATAAATGTTATTTTATAGTACAAAGTACTTATTTGATACAGTGTTGGGAAGTAAATACCATTGAAGCTTATCGTTATAGAGATTTATTTATGGACCTGTTTGGTCTACCTAGTACCTACGGGCGTTGGAAAAAACTGCATAAATGAAACGAGAAAATCTTGTACGATAGTTTACTATTATACATTTGTACATTTTGGAATACATTCTTATTATTGTTGTATGTACATGTTTCTTGAAGAAATAAATAGCTGTACCATTTTATTTCTATAATTAACTAGCTCTGTCCAATGACTCGAACTATATTACATTATTCAGAAGAAAAACTAAAAGAAACATTGTTTTAATGTTGTCAAAACATCGCTGAACTTGAGACTACAACAAAATACACCATATCCTTAAATACCTTTCATGGTGAGGAGTAAGGCCCAATACTCTGTAGTCATAAGGCTACAAATTACAATCCTAATATTTAAGATCAGTATACATCTATAGCTCAGGAGTCAGGTATAATGTTATGGTATGTTATGTTGTAGTCTAGGCTTGACATCTATATTTGTGACGATCACCTAGCGATTAGTACTACGCGATTAAGAAGTAAATCCTATATGGTACAAGTATTTCATACTTATTTATTGAATAAAAATTATTTCGAACTATATTCGATGCTAGGTAAGACAATAGAATTTATTTTTCAATCGCATAGTACTACGTTAAATCTTAGTTTAA
Source organism: Lysandra bellargus (assembly GCA_905333045.1). Taxonomy (NCBI): domain Eukaryota; kingdom Metazoa; phylum Arthropoda; class Insecta; order Lepidoptera; family Lycaenidae; genus Lysandra; species Lysandra bellargus. The sequence continues at coordinate 10,372,001 of HG995326.1, forward strand.
ATTATATTATTGCAGAGGCAATTACATTTCTAGTATCAGTCTTTTGTTACAATAATAAAGGAATGTATGAGCTCATAGCACTGGAAGGATTCACAATAAATGAGCAAAGCGTTATCCATCAGCGGTTCTATGCAAGTAAGATTCTATTGCCCTTTTTCCCCAACTGTTCCTAACGGTAAGTGATGCTTAGCGGCCAATAAGACTACCAATTTCTTAAGATTTTACCAATGTTTATGTGTGAATGACGTTAAAACATCATAATTAAACTCAGCGTTTTAGGACGTAGTTGGTGAAAAAGGGCGTACGCGTAAGTCAAATATTGATAATATTGTTAATTTATTTGAACATACTGTTTTGATTTAATGGTAAGACATATAACTTTCGCTAATACTCGTCTAGATCCGCTGAAGGAGTGTGTAAAATGAACATTTAGGAGATGTGTTGACTTTTCTTCGCTTTGGCTACATTTGGATGCATAACATATGTGTTTGACATAGCTCTAGGGGTGTGAGGTTCAGAATTAGGTATCGCGGGTAGTTTGTCCGTAGGGTTTCGCAGCAACACTTTCTTTTGAGTTCCAGTTCCTAATATCGGTTTCTTATTGATTGAAGGTTGTTTGTTTTTTAAATCTAAGGTATCGGTGGAGTTTTGATTAGGCTTAGCTGATTTTTTGTCGCGATCGCAGTCGGCGCTCGTCTGTTTGGCCGTCTTTGGGGCACCAAATGCTTTCGTCTGTTTCAACAAGGATCGATCGTTGCATAGCGCGGCTATAAGCGGCAAATCTAAATTTTTACTTTTTTCTCTTAAACTTTTTATATCTAAATCGACGTTAGGTTCGCTTACTTTGCCACGGTTTAATTCGCTATGAAACATGCTGCCGTGAGGAATGTTCAGTTCTTTTAAGTGTGAGGGCAGCTTCTTCTTATGCTCGTACGGAGGCGGGGGAGGGGGCGGCATTCGCCGTGTTTTTGTTGGCGGTGGGTTCATCATTTTAACAAAATTGTCATTAGATTTGGTCCTAGAGAACATGGGTATTTCCTGAATGCGGGACGGAGATCTCTCCAAATTAATGGAATGACTGCTCATAGACGTCTTACTGGCTAGCGAGTACCAGCTTGTTCTAGTACCAGGTATCTGTATGTAGGAATCTGAGAGATTCTGTATGGATCCGTACGTCGAGGAGGCCGACAGAGTGGTCGACAGGAAAGGCGTACTTCTGTATTGTAGGCTGCTTTTTTGTAAATTCGAGAGCCGCGACTCCGTTAACTTGTGGTCTAAGTAATTTTGCTGTGATATGGATGGATCTTGAAGAGGGTAGTAGACGTAGTCTACGTCGCTGTATAGTTGCTGATGGAAAACGGAGTTGTGCGGTGGCGGCGGGGGCGGTAAGCGAGTCACGGGTGGCGGGGGCGGTAGCCTAGATCGTCTGGGTGGCGGAGGCGGGGGCGGTAACTTCATCATTGCTACGAGCAAGCTTGAATCTACACTAGGAGGCTTTTCTCTAGCCACAGAAAAAGTGTTATTAATTCCTTGGGATAACTTCGAGCGTTCCGCTCTTCGGCTAGAAGTTTGGTGTCGTTTCGATTTTTGAAATCGATGCTCCACGACCATTGGGCTTGCGAACGTTCTTTCGCCGGAAACGTTAACTTCTCCTGCTTCCGCCTTAAGAATAGTTATCATTGGTTTAGACGTAACTACTCTCGCAGCTACCTCTTCTTTATCGTTAATCGGTTTTAGAGGCGAGGGGGCGGTTGTTGTTCCCGGATAAGCAGGAGGGGGCTTATTGGGAGTGGTGGGTTGAGATGATATAGTTTTGTGATTATATTCATACGGCGGAGGAGGCTTTTTTGGAACTTTTGGCAACATTGAATCGTCGTTTAAGTCTAAGATGTTTGGAAGAGATAAATTGAGGCTCTTTCGACTATCAATTCTGGCAGGAGGGGTAGGTGGGCGGTCGAAGAAGAAACTATTGTTCGGATAGTTGTCATCGGATGGAGCTGTATCTTCATGTCCTTTTAGATAACTGTCTCCGGCATATGGTAATGGCAGCCTAACGTAGTCTGAAACTGAATCAAAGGTATCACTCACAGATTGGTTCTTAGGGTATATTCCGCGGCCAACGATTAAGTCACTTAATTCACTTGCGCTGAGTAAATTGTGTTTATTGTCTGTAGGATCACTACCGTCACCATGGAACGATAAGGCACTAACGTTTGAGTTCGTCCGCTCTCGGAATAAATTTTCTTTATCACTTTGCGCTTGGGTACTAAATTGTGATGCACCGTCTACACAGTCGATGTTTGTTGAGCATGACTGAGCTCTACGTTCTTTACTCTTAAGATTTTCCCGGTTCGATTTGTTATTAAGTATCGAGGAGACGCTATCAAAATCGGCAAAATCATTTTCTTTGTTGGATTTATATCTTGAAAATTGTGAATCTCTATAGTCTGACCTACTTTCATCAGAAGGAGAGTACATCTTCGACCGACACGTAAGTTCCGAACTTCCCATGGTGTAGACACCGCTCGTTTCGCTAGATGCAGCAACGGTAATCGGTGGATTGAGGCCATCGTATAGCGCTGAAGACGTATCTTGAGAAAATTCAATATCTATACCGACGGTGCTGTTGTCACTTATCATCGAATTTTGAGCAGTATGGCTATAGCCTAATTCTAAACTGCTCCCATTGGAAGCTCGACTTAAAGTGCTCAACGCTGCGCGTGTCATTATTACTGTACTACACGATGAAGAGCATTGTGATCCAGTGCATTTCATTTTACTAGAGGTTGGGCTGTCGGTCAACGTTTCACTGACACTTTGGTCTGGTAAAGATATTGTTTCATCGCACGTACTAGTAGAGCAATGCCCTAAATCAAGTGAACATTCTTTTATCGAAGTTTCAGAATCATCTTTATTTTTTTTAGTTTTTACTTTTGTTTTTGGTCGCTGAAGAGACGTCGTTTTACCCTTTGGTTGAGCAACTTCTTGTGGGCGAATAAAATATGTGTTAGAACAATCTAACAAATGAGCAAATGCCAAGCTTTCCGTAGAGGGTGCTGGTGGTGAATCAATCATGATTTCTAGTTCATCTTCCGATTGTACTCTGTCGCTAACTATTCCCGAAGTTGTGTTAGAACTAGTGGAAGATATGAGTGATATTCTCTGTTCATTTTTGTTTTGGGAATAATTCGAACTAAATGATTTTGAATATGAAAAACAGTTTTTTCGTTCATCTTCTTCCTTCTTTAAAATATCATTTAACTTAGGAGATATTTTCATGGAAAATTGATGTGTTTCTTTGCATAACGCAAAAAGATATTTACATTTTTCTTCACTGGATGAATATAGTGTTATTTTGCCCTCTTCTGTGCGTATTTCAAATTTCTTTCTGTCAAAGCTTAATTTTCCTATAGAACTCCAAATAAAGTTAGACATGCATCCGCTGTCCGGTAAAATCTTGATACCTTTAGCTGTTACCAAGAGCCACACAGTACCAGGCTCTGGTTCGGTTTTTGATTGTTTTAGCCTGTATCTGTGGGAATTTATAGTATCAGGCAAGAGGCATATTTCACGAATGAATCTTATTTCAGCATCACTCTTAGAAAGTCCTCTATGTTCACGATGGCAAGCGCGGATTGCAGATGCTACCCAGTCACCTTTTAGAGATGGTGGGGCAAAATCTTCTACTTTAAAATAGTCTCGACCTTCGTAAGTCTCTTCGTCACCGAACTGTGCTTGTAGCGCTAATCCAATCAGCAGCAAAATAATTTCAGCGGGCAATGCGTCTCGAGAACGTACATTTTGTAAAAGTTGAAGGAAGTACAAATGTCGACTTATTTCGTCGTGTAGAAGTAAAGGACTCTCGACGTGAAATTGTAGAATAAGGTGCAACTCGAGCAACGGTTTTCCATTAGCATCTAGGCCCTGAAATGAAAGAAAAATAGCATGAGGTAATTCACTAGATATTTTTGAAATTTATAGAATGATATTATTTCATATTAGCATAGAAAAAAATAATTTTCTAAATACTTACGTGTGTGTGTGATGATCTCCAGCTCTTTGGCGCATACTTAGAAAGTTTGCTTTCCAAGTCAAGAAATAGATACTCTCCGTCTGAAAAGAGCAAAATTAATATTTATAAATATTTATTATATTAAATTTTCCGTAGATTATTGCGTTGATTGGTCTAGTTCGCCTTTTGTATAACATGAACAAACATAGTACTATCTCTTGGCGCAGCTTACATATATGCCCAAAATTCCTGTGACTTATTACCTCATGAGTAGGTAGGTACGCTTTCGCGTGTTAGTAGGCACTATAAAATTGCGATATGTGCCTAATAAAAATCATACGTTCAAATAGAGTTCGTAATACGGCCATGTAGATTGGTTTAACGTGTTGGAATGTCGCTTGACGTCATTTACAGATACATAATTAATAGCTTCGACTACATATGTGTTGTTAGATCGCGAAACAATACTCGAAGATTGCCAATACTTAGTTACACAATTCGTACCCACTACCCAGGTACGTGGCAAATAAGTGGAATGCGTCTAGAGTCTAGAGTATCCTTACAAACAGGCGTGTTCTATGTGAGCATGACGATACCCTCCTTTTACTTATCTTATATTTTTAAACAAGCAATTCTTGTATATTTTATATAAATATGTATATAATTGGAATCTCGGAATCGGCTGCAACGATTTTCATGAAATTTAGTATATAGGGGGTTTCGGGGGCGATAAATCGATTTAGCTAGGAATCATTTTTAGAAAATGTCATTTATTCGTGTTTTATCGAATACCGAGCAAAGCTCGGTCAAATTGCTAGTTGTTTTAAAATAAGGAAAAAGTAGGTAAGTAAGTACTTAGTAGTAATTATTTTTTTATTAAAATACTAAAATACCTATAATACTTTAAATACCACCTAACAAGACTTCATCATTCAGTCATCTAGCTCAAATCAATCTTCACTTACTTTGCATTATAGCTATGCCGAAGAGCTCTGTGTCTGTCGTGGTCTGCAGCTGCATGTGCGCGTAGGCCTGCACCTTCAGCTCCTTGACCCTGGCCTTGGCTTCCACCACGAAGTGTACCGGCTGCTGCCCGGGGAGGCGCAGGGAGAGCAGGCGAGCGCCGGCCCCCAGCGCGCGCGCTGCCCCGCCCAGCGGCCCGCGAACCGAACACAGAGCGCGCATGTCGCATCTCGATACTACTATTACAAGCTCTGGAACAAGAAAAATAGCAAGGTAAAGCTTCTTCTAGTTCACTGTTACAAGATATCAAGGTATGGTTGGAACAATCGAATGAAGGGTTGAGTATTCTACTTTATGTATAATGCTCAAAATGTGATGTGCTCCTTTTCTATGTGTTTTTGTAGAAATATTTTAGTATTCATGCGCATAGATAGTAGACAGTAAAATAGAGGAATGATAATAATATGAACTAGGAAAAGATGGGACCGCAGTCAAATTTAAAAAATATCTTCTCCAAAACAATTGCAAAATGTTATTAGATACATATACCTAAAACCTATACCATACCATATAACTAATACCTAAAACTTTTCTAGTAAGCCCGGCCGCATATTATAAGAATTTCTGATCAGAAAAATTCGGACGCCCCGCCCCGGAACGCACTCTGCTCTGAATATTGTTTTGTTGCGGATCCCGCATACTATCAGAAGTCTGACGTGTCTGATGCCCGCCGTCGATCGGATGGCAGAAATGTTTCTGTAGATCAATGTGTAGATCTCTAAAACATTTTGTACTAGACCCCGCACACCTATCAAAAATTTCTGATAGGTGTGCGGTGTCAGGTTTGGACCGTGTGGTACCCGGCGGGCGTCCGAATTTTTCTGATTAAAAATTCTTATAATGTGCGGCCGGGCTAAAGTTAATTATTTTCTATACTTACAAATTAAATTTCTTATACTATAAAAATACCTAACATCCCGCCGACTCTACCTACCGACCGGCAGGCGGCATCATTATGCAAGATAGTTCCTAAGCGAAGCAATTAAAAATCAATTCGATCATTACATCGGAATGTGAGGGTGATGTCATGAATTATAAAGCCATCAAAACACGTTTTACAGGATTCATTAAAATTTGCTGCCAAAGTACTTTTACCGCGTCAAGAATAAAATTATCATTCTTGTTTTGAATATTTTAAAATGATTTCATAATTATTATTTTGTGTTTATCGGGGATTGATTCGCTTTCCCAAAATATACATCTTCTAAACTCTATTACATTCAATAGGTACTTACATATTATTATTATTATAAAACTTAAGAAATAGTGAAGAGTGCTAACATGGACGTACAAAAAAAGAACTTTTTTTTTGTAAGTCCATGAGTGCTATTTAAGCACATTAGCGTTTTTGAAGAAACAGAAAAAAAAAATAATGGTACTCCACTGACATAGTATGTACTACGTGTGGTACTCTATATTTTTATGTACCTACCTATAGAATAGGGTAGACCGTAGACCCTATTTCGTCCTGACGGCGCGGTCATTTATAACACTGTATTTTCAAATAAAATATGTAATGTATTTTCAAAAACAAAACAATTTTCTGTAAAATTTACTTCTTGAGTTGGTAACTTGGTAAACCTATAGTCTCTCCCTCCTTAAGCGCTTATTCCATTTGTCCTATTTAGAAGTCCTAGCTAGAATCCTAGCTTTCTAAATTTATTCCACTTGACTAAATTTTTCCGATTTAGGATCCTAGCTTTCTAAATGTTATTCCACTTGACTAAATTTTTAGGATCCTAGCTAGGACTTCCTAGCTAGGACTTCCTAGCTAGGATAAGTGGAATAAGCGCTTTACTCCTTACATCCCTCCACGATTTGGAAAGAATTTGAGATTACAACAGAATTTTTGATCAAATCAATGCTGATGTGTAGCCTGTAGGACTCGAAACTAAAATCACGGCTAATGTTTAGTTTGCAGTCAATAACAGCGATAAAAGTATGGAGTACTCCGGTATTTATAAAACAAATGCGTTTTCGTTGTTAGGGAGTTGGGACTTGGGACGGAGTAATATTTTTGTGCTTGCCAAAATCTGCGTAGTGCGTGTATGGTGTTCATGTGTATGTGTGTGTGCGTATTTACGAGCGGTCTTTACAATGTCCGGGGTCCGTGGAGCCATCTGTGCATTCCTCTGTTGTTTTTTGTACCATTTGTGTTTGATACCTGCTGCTTTTAAAACCCACATGCCGTTGGCTTTTTTCTTTTTATAAATTGCCGGAATGACGGAAAGATAATATGCCAAATCATTTAAGTATGCAGATTGCTTTAGAATAATTTAAAAGGCTGCTTTTGTTTTTATAATTTTTGTGAAATTCACTTAATTTTTTGTTAGAAGATACTCGGTAGGTAGGTATACCTACCACTACTAAAAATTGTTACAAAAAATTACTCGAGACGTGTTTCAGAAAGTTACCCAGCTACTCAATCAATGCAGCAAAACAGTCTTTCTATTTTGAATTTTTATTATTGTACTACGTATCGGAAGCTGCAAGATAACGGTCAAGAGTCAGAACTTCAGAAAGCAGCAATTCAAAAATTCAACTCTACCAGCAGCCCTATTGGCTGCTGGTAGAGTTGAATTTCTGTGCGATGTGCCATATTCGTTGCTGTACTAGGTATCTACCATTCGCATTTTATTTGTTTTTCGTTGTCTTGGAATACAATGTTCATAATAAGCTTAGCTTCGTAATCTAATAATATCTAAAATGTTACTTATTTTGTACTCTACATATAATTTATTACAGTTAGATTTAAAGTAAGAGTAGCTCTACAATTTGATGTTTTTAGTATATGTAATTCTATGTTTGTAGTCACTGAGTTATAAGTTCCGTATTTACAATGAATTCTAAAGTTCGTGTTGGGGGGCGTCCACAAATTACGTGAGGTGTTTAGGGGAGGAGGGGGTCGAGTCAAATCTCATCTAATCTCACGTTGGGGAGAGGGGGGGTCTCGGCAAATCTCGCGTAATTTTTTCTCAACAAAATAATAATATTTTGGTCCATTTCATCCAGATTGTACGTATGCTTAAGATTTTATCGTAAGTTACACGATTAAGCTGAGGATTAAGATAATTCGTTCGAAACAAAATCTACCGACTGTCAAAACCAAACGTTTACGTAAACCCATATTAAAAATCTCACGCGAGATTTGTGTGGGCGGGGGGATAAAATCTCACGAAATCTCACCAGGGGGGGAGGGGGGTCAAAAAAATCAAAAAAACACCTCACGTTCAACATATTATTAGGTATCTGTATAGCAGTTTAGTAAGTACTAAGTAAATAGGTACGCAAATAGGTGTGTTTCAACCTACTTAATCATTATTCACAACCATAGTATTAAGTTATGAACGGCTAAAGTTTATCCATTCGGGCTGAATATTTCTTTAAGTTATTGACATGTTTACAAACCGGTAATTTGTAGCAAATAATGTTTGGTACCTTTCAAATCTGCTTAGTTTAAAATGTTTCTTGGAATGTAGCACCACAAAATGGCCTCAAAAAAAACTAGACGCGAATAAATTTCATCGCATCCGGTACCTCCGCGGCTCTTCAGCTCTTGATAGCTTCAAGAACATGTCTTTTTAGGGTTCCGTAGCCAAAATGGCAAAAAACGGAACCCTTATAGATTCGTCATATCTGTCTGTCTGTCTGTCTGTCCGTCCGTATGTCACAGGCACTTTTCTCCGAAACTATAAGAGCTATACTATTGAAACTTGGTAAATAGATGTAGTCTATGAACCGCATTATGATTTTGATACAAAAATGGAAAAAATATTAAAAATTTTAGGGGTCCCCATAGGTACAACTGAAACAAAAAAAATTTTTTTTCGTCTAACCTATGCGTATAGGGTATCTATGGATAGGTCTTCAAAAATCATATTGAGGTTTCTAATACCATTTTTTTCTAATCTAAATAGTTTGCGAGAGAGACTCTTCCAAAGTGGTGTGGTAAAATGTGTTTCCCCCCCCCCCCCCCCCCCCCCTCTAACTTCTAAAGTAGGGGCATGATAATTCTAGAAAAAATATATGATGTACATTATTATAAAAACTACCAACGAAAATTGATTTGAACGAGATCTAACAAGTAGTTTTTTTATACGTCATAAAATAACTTTCATTAAATCAACTAAAATATAAAAATAAATAAAAAACCTTTTAATTTTATAGAAATAAATCTTATTGCTGCTGCGGAACCCTTCATGGGCGAGTCCAACTCGCACTTGGCCGGTTTTTTTGTTTTAGTAAATGCGCGATAGTTTGATATAGGGCTGCCTCTGGTCCAGTGTCACCAAAATCGGAATATTATGTCCATTACGGTCGCAAAGCGTGAACGTCAAATCTAAAAGGACGAGTCCTAGATACTGTTATTAGATTCAATGTTTGCCAATTGTACTATTGACATATTATAGAAAGAGTTGATCAATTTTAGTCGTAAAATATGATTTCATTTACAACATTAAATTGAATTCGAAATCTTATCCGTCGATGTTAGTAGGTACATAGGTCAATATTGCCAAAACTCAGATTTTGTTTGTTATATTAGAGACACTTTTGACCAAATGAAAATCTACGTTTAACAACGGTGGCAGCCCTGGCGGCGGTCTGGCACGCGGGCGGGGCGGGGGCGGACCGGTCGCGAGGGGCGCGGGGGGCGCTACGTAAGCGCGGTAGCAGCGGCGACGCATGGAATGCGGACGACCTTCAGATGCCGAGCGCCCCTCCCCCAAGCCGCATCTTGCGTCCTCGCATGCCTCTCGTCCGTGCCTCGACGACTTTTGACACTCGTATTGTTATGACGATAATGTAAGGAATTTTATAAACGCTTGACCACTCCACTGAGCACTTACAGTGATAGGTCTAGGTGCTTGCGCAAATGCCAGGTATCAACTAGCACTATGGTAGATGAACAGCGGAGTCGTATTTTGTTTCGAGGGATCTTTCAATCCTTTGAGTGGTGGTCAGAAGTCAGAACATCTATACTAATATTATAATTGGGAAGAGTTTGTTTGTTTGTTTGAACGCGCTAATCTCAGGAACTACTGGTCCGATTTGAAAAATTATTTTACTGTTGGATAGCCTATTTATCGAGGAAGGCTATAGGCTATATTTTATCACGCTAAGAATAACAGGAGCGAAAAAAATAGAGGAAAACGGGGGAAATTATATGAAATTGCTTATGATCTTAACTACTGGAGCTATTTTTATGATATTTGGCAAACTTGAAGAATAGACCACGTGAAGGGACATAGGCTATTTTTGCGGAAAAATGTACGGTTGTGTGAAATTCCTAAATTACGCGGGCGAAGCCGCGCGGAACAGCTAGTTTTTATATGTAATCCTTTGTCACCTTTATGCAATCCACACATGCATGTTCATTACATGCGTGTTTGTCTAGGTACCATACTTATTTTTTTCAGGAAAAGTGTAGCCACTGCTCTGCAAACAGAGCAGTAGATGTCTCCCAAATCCTGATTCTAAGGGTCTGTTTCACCGCTTCCTGATAAGGCTAATTTGACACATAGAGTATGGAGAATCTGTCAAATAAGCATATCGGGCACCTTATCAGGAAGCGGTGAAACAGGCCCTAAGTAAGATTAACTGGTTTCAATCTGAATGCCTGGTATTTGCTAGGTTGGCGGTTTTAACTTTTAAGTACTGGTACCTTGAATGAATTACATACTTATGTTAGTTGCTTCTTACTCTGAAATGATATTAATTATGTCCTTGCATTTTGATATATGTATGTGTTACGCTCAAAGACCGAAATCGCTCACTGAGCGAAAAAATAGCTCACAACGCGTTGTGGTCACAGTGAAACAGCCACGGCCCACGACGCGAATTTCGCGTCGTGGCTCTAATGAAAACGGCCACGACGCGTTCTGGCAATTAAAAAAAGGCCATAACGCGAAATTCGTGTCGTGGGCCGTGGCTGATATGCTATTCATTTTTCTTGATTTGTTCTTGATTGATTAATCATCCATAGGTATGAAAGATTATATTTGTATTATCACGCGTACTACAAACTATTTTTCTTTTACTAAATCACTGCATATTGTGCTTGTTATGTTATATTATTTATAAAATATCCATAGTTTCATACTATCCGTATTCCGTACTAATATTATCTGTCTGTCTGTCTGGCGCAACGTGTTGTTGTTTTTTGTTGTTTTTTTTTAAAATATATGTATAAGTAAAGTAATCTGATTTCAATAAATAATAAAAATACTAGCTGTCCCGGTGAACTTCGTGTCACTTTAAAACCTTCCCAGGACTTCTACGAATATTTTAAGACTAAAATCAGCCCAATCCGTTCAGCCGCTTTCGAGTTTTAGCGCGACTAATACATTTGAAAATCCATTTTTATATACAGGGTGTAACAAAAACAAGTGATAATACTTTAGGGTGTGTACGTGTTCCCTGTAGAGAGTTCACTGTGAAAGTAGCAGCGCCGAAAGATAAAAAAAATTTTTCACTTTTGTATGGGCAAGGGCCCGAGCGTCACGAGTTTCCCCATACAAAAGTGAAAAAATTTTTTGGCCTTTCAGCGCTGCTACTTTCACAGTGAACTCTCTACAGGGAACACGTACACACCCTAAAGTATTATCACTTGTTTTTGTTACACCCTGTATATAGATAGTTTTATTTAAATTAATATAATTTAAATATAATACTACTAGTTGATGTCCGCTACTACTTTGCGCCAGACAGACAGAGCGACAGATATTAATAATAATAATTATTAATACGGATAGTATAAAACTAATAACTATGGATATATTTTTATAAATAATAATGATAAACACGTCATGCAGTGGTTTAGTAAAAGAGAAAATATTTTGTAGTACGCGTGGTAATTCAAATATAATCTTCCATACCTATGGATGATTAATCAATCAAGAACAAATCAAGAAAAACGAATAGCATATCAGCCACGACACGAATTTCGCGTTATGGACTTTTTGTGATTGCCAGAACGCGTCGTGGCCGTTTTCATTAGAGCCACAACGCGAAATTCGCGTCGTGGCTGTTTCACTGTGACCACAACGCGTTGTGAGCTATTTTTTCGCTCACGGAGCGGTTTCGGTTTTTGAGCGTAACATATGCATAGAAGAATACTTATCTACAGCTGTTGTAGTAGCCTAAACTCAAATGTGAATTGCTACGCTTTAAATTACAATTTCAAATTCACTGGGATTATATCTATTGTTGTCATCAAGGGATTCTATGCTGGACTCATCAAAGCGTGACTGGTGACACATTGTATGATGTGACTTATCAAATATTTGGAAGAGTAATGATGCCTTTGTACCTGGAAATGTGCAGTAGCTCTGAATAGTTTTTTTTTTTTTTATATGGACTAGCTTCCCCTAATCGGGAAAATTTTTCGATGCAAACACTCTTCCACTATTCCGTTGAGAATGAAAATGTAGAGTTTGATTTTATTATCACAAGTTAACAAAAAATGTCGAGGATAAGCTAGGTGGAAATAAATAATAATAATAATATAAGTCCCATACCGGTTTCGGGGACGGTGGCCGGTTTAATCGAAACCAGGCCAGTTACGCAGGAGTAATTTTATAGTGCCCAAGTGCATGCGCAGTGCACAAGAGCGCTCTCTATTCCTTTACTCTCATAACCCAGTGGAACGGAAGACCGACACGACTGGCGAGAGATCATGCCCATCCGACGCATGGATCATCTTACTTGTCAGACAATCAGGTGATCAGCCTGCATTGACCTGACCAAACTTGAAAATAACATGTTTCTAACGCGGGAATCGAACACACGACCTCCGAGTCAAGAGCCACGCTCTAATCCACTGGACCACGGAGGCGCGGTCCAGTGGTTTAGGTGGAAATATGTAATTGTAAGATTCTATAAGAAATGTCGTAATCGCAGACATCGATCGTGCCAAAATGTTCATTTAACATCGAAAATTATTGCATAACTATGATGTTTTGTAGTATTGACGGTACTCACTGTACACGCTATAGGTTATTGGTTAGGACCTAATTTTGAAGTACGATAAACCTTCTGTTCGGCACTGCTCTTCATGAATGAAATAGTCAAGAACATGGAGAACTTTAATTTTAGGCTTTATTATGTGTTTATTAAGCATATAAAGAACGTTCATTACATCTCCCTCAAGGGTCCTCTGCATTCCTTAACGCCTTACATCAGTCCACATTCCGTAGAGAAACTAGTTGGAAAACCCATAACGAGTTCAAACTTGTTTTGATAGTTATTAGATACTGCCTTTAAAATAGCAACTGTCTGCGAAATAACTTCCAGAGGCCAGTTTTACTCGATATTTAAAATGTTTAAAAATATGATATTGGGATTCATGACCAATGACCAAAAGAACATGGAGATGTTGGTAGCGATGATGAACATTGTACATACTACAGTACAATCCCCTAAAGCAGTCTTTCTCAAAGTGGGCGATAGCACCCCCTTGTACAGGCCTAAAGGGTGCGGCGTGGGACCTAGAAAAAAAATGGGGGCGTTGTGTATAATAGGCGGGGGTGATGTGTAATTTTTATTTAATCTGGATACATTTTAAATTAAATGCATCTATTCCCTCACAATAGTTTTAATTTTTGGCTGGCAAGTTTTGGAGGCAACTTCTTAGAATTTTGTTAAATAAAAAACTCTGAAATGCGGGATTGGAGAAAATTCGGGAATGCAAATCAAGTCGGTGGAAATGGTAAAATAATAAATATGGTTTGAAAACGACTCATTTAGTATTTTGTATTTATTTTTATAAAATTTGCGGCAAAAGCCCCTTAATTTAAATAAATTAGGGTTGCCAACCTTAAATAAAAAAAAAATGGAGTTGGCAAAACCAGGACAATTGAATTTAAAAACAGGACGCCTGAGGCTGTCGCAGGAATTACGTCAAAAAAATAATAAAGTCAATATTTTGACAATATAAGATCAATACAAAGGGCGAAGCCAAACGAGCGTAATTTGTGAGTAGTGAGTCGCAGAATTTCGGTCCGGCAGAATTCTGCTGCATTCAGTTTCATACAAAAGTTCTGTTTGATTCACACGAGCGTAATTTTGTGAGTCATGATTATCTACCAACAGTAAATATTGTCAAGATTTTCTTGACCACGTGGTTGTACCCATACAAAACAATCTGTGTTTTGTATGGGTGTACTACAGTAGTTGCATAATATTATGGAACAAATAGACATTGGACGTCAGAGATTTGCTTATGTTATCATGATTTTGAGTAGCTGTTCCATACAAATCATTCGTACTAGATTTTTAAACATTTAATATTACCCATCTTCCAGTGATTAATTAACTATGATTATTATCTGTAAAATCGCGTTTAGTTCCTATTTACTACTAAATGAGTTGTAAATATACACGACCAGCATAAAAAAAAAAAAACTATGTTATGATTTTATAACTTACAAATTATATTTTTATTATTCAGTATTATATTTATTTTTAATTCAGTTTAAATTATATTTAGGTTAGGAGCAATATTATCGACTCTTCATTAATGCATCGTTGAGTAGCCCTAGAACTAAATACTTAATATTTATTTACTAGCTGTCCCGGCACACGTTGTTTTGCCATTTAAAGTATTTCTACTTCATCAACAAAAACTTACCCCCTCTTTTGTCCCCTAAGAGGGGGGGGGGTTTATACACCAGATGTTAAGTTGGAAAAACAGTTAATAATATGAAGTAAGTCCATTAAAGAAAAAAGTTCGATACAAAATCTGACCCCCTCTTTGCGCCCCTTAGAGGGGTGGGGGGAGGGGGGGGGGGTGATTTAATACACCAGATGTTGAGTTGGAAGAAGGCAAATATATCTGCGAAAACCGTATTCAAATCGGATCAGTAGTTTTCGTGTTAAAGCAAAAGTCTTATACAAAATCTGACCCCCTCTTTCGTCCCTTTTGAGGGGTGGGGGGGAAAAATTTTTATACACCAGATGCTAAGTTGGAAGAAGACAAATATATCTGCGAAAACCGCATTAAAATCGGATCAGTAGTTTCCGTGTGATAGTGGAACAAACATACAGACAGACAGACAAAAAAAACCAACCACATTTTTGGCTTCTATAGCGATGTAGTGACGCCCCCTCATTATTTTTGGAATATCTTTAATGTACAGAATTTTCATTTCTACAGTTTTATTATATGTATAGATTACTACATAAATACGAACGCAATGTTAGCGGACGGAAATGCCTTTGAGGCTTCAAAAAGATTGGGTCAATTAGAAAGCTTTCGTAGGTCAATCAAATGCTACCCGCGCTACGCGTGTTGTTAAATATCGCCTGTTCTTTATATTAGAATGTTAACCCAATTTTGATTTGTCTCAATATTGCAGATGGCAGGTGCTGTGTCCAGTTAAGAGCGGGCTGTCAAATTTTGCTGTTTAGGTATTACGATCCCGGAAGACGATTGACTTGAATGAAATTGATATTTATTTAATCATTGTATATTTATCTCATATTCTGTAAAAGGAAAACACGATTCACTTATTTTGACTCGATAGTCGATAGTTATATTTTTCGAAATTATGAATCTTTCTGGGCTTTTCAACAATCTGTTACACTTATTGAGTTACTATCATTAAATAACTTACACTACTCCAATCACACACTTTATAAAATAATGGTTAAAGGAAATATTAGTATTGTATTTAGTTTTTAAGTAATTTTAAAAAAAGTTTTGGGACTTACGACCTTTACTTTCGTGCTATAATGCGGGAACCGTTGTTACGCGATATTGTTCACTATTAGCTGCAGGCTGCAGCGCAAAACACAAAGCTCGGAGGCACGATTCATGGAATACATAATATTATCACGATTGGAAGATAGCGGTGTGTGTGAAGGCGGGGCTAGCGTTTTGGCAGTAGGCTCTTAAAGTTTAAGTGCACAAAGAAATTCTTAGTTCTTACGTATTTCCTAAAAATATTTTCTAAGCTTCGTAAGTAAGTAAGTATTTCTCATTTCGTCTTAACAATTGCTACGATTTCGTCGTTTTCTTTCAATGAAAACATTTTATTTCTCATCAGCTGTTTTAGAAATATTTATCCCTAGGTGACCTTAACACTGGTTTAAAAATTAGCCTTATCGGAAGTTTGAAAGGGGAACTCTCATTTCCAATTTTTCATCTTCTGAATTTGGTTGAGGTTTTAAAGACAGTTTAAATAATGTCTCCTAGCTCCTACTTCGTTTTCGGTGACGGAAACGATTGTTTTATTGAGACCAGCCCAGAAGCTACGCATAATTAGGTATTTAAACCACTAGACCACCGAGACGCTTATCCAAGGATTATGCTGAAGTCTGCTTTAGCATGTCCGTCCAGCACCCAGCATGATACGTTATGGCAGTTATTTTGACCCAGTTTAGACCCACATTAGAATTATTTTATCTGCTACTTAAGGCTATCCCCCGAGCAAACGACCTTGGCCATACATTTGCCGCGTCGACGAGATCGCACCAAAACCCTATTTTTAACCGACTTCCAAAAACGAGGAGGTTATATGTTCGGCTGTGGATATTTTTTTTTTTTTTTTTTTTTTTTTGTATGTTCAACGATTACTCCGCCGCTTGTGAACCGATTTTCGAAATTTTTGTTTTGTTGTATTAGGTTTCACTCCAATTTGGTACCATGTTCACAAAAGTGGTGACCTGATGATGGGATCCAGGAGTAATCGAGGGAACTCCTCGAAATTTATATGGAAACATATGGTGATTTTGGTTTTATGTGAAGTGTACTAAGAATATGCTACCAAAAAGTCAAATATTGGGTCAAGGTATACCATGGTTTCGAAGATGCTGAGAGAACTCCTGACTCTTTATAGATACACGTTTGGGAGTTTCGGCGTTGTTTTAAGAACAGAAAGCATATGCTACCATGCAATTCAAATTCATCATCATCATCATCGTCATCATCATCATTACCACGTCGTGTTAAGGTCACCAATGTCTCATGGCACAAAATAGATAATAGTACAAGGCATGTGGCATTATGTACATAACAACACCAATTATTATAGGCTGTTTAATATACACGGCGGTCGGCGCCGCAGAGGCAACGGCGTCGCCGCGCGGCGCGCGGCGGCGACGCGTACGTAAACATCGTATTCAAGTTCTAACTGGAATGTCAGGGCATGCGGCATGCCGCCAGAGTAGACAGAATGATAGAGTATGCCGACTTAGAACTGATGTAATTTTTTTAAGTTTGACGTATTATGACAAAAGTCGTCGCTAGGGTCGTAACCTACAAATTTAGTTGTTTATATTTTGGCACATGCAAAGAAAACTGTCAGAATTCAATTTCAAAACCTTATTTTTAAAATTAAATTATACCAGCCAGCGCGCCAGCCTTTAACTTATCCTGGCGAAACCCGAAAGAAACGACAGATATTAATACTCGTCAGTCTCTTAGCAGTCGAAGTACTGGTAGTTATGTCCATAGACTAGTATATATGTTATGTCTATTGTGATGCCGCGCTGCGAGCATTTTGCAGCACGTGTTCACTTAGATCTTTTTAAATGTATTGTTTAAATTTATCTATCTACCTGATATTTGGGCCTTGGGGTATGCCGTATGACTCATATCAGTCTTAACAAATTGTAATAAGATACGTAGAATATACGCAGTACCACCGACGACCACTTATAAATTCGCGGACTATGACGGAGGTCAACTTAAGGTGAACGCAGATTTGGCCGCACCGCACGCACCGCAGTCGCCGCATTCGGAATTCTTTATATGAAGTTATAGGCAAGCTCGCATACCTACCTACCCGCGCCGCAGTCTTCGCAACTTCATAATAATATGAAGAATTGCGAATGCGGCGACTGCGGTGCGTACGGTGCGGCCAAATCTGCGTTCACCTTTAATAACAATTATACGAGATCAATTACCACTCAATATTATGATTTATGTTATCAATTCAATGCTCACTGCTCACACCAAGCTCACTGTTGAGTTGTCAGACGTCAGTTGCTTACAAACTTTCAACAACACAACGAAAATCTGTTATAAGTTACAACTACCTATATAAAACTTCTACGTACAAGCGATAGCGCGACACAGGAGCGCCTCAGTGACATCTAGTGAAGACAATATGAAACTATTTTTTATACAATTTGAATTGGCACTAACAGTTTACCTACTAGGTAACTAAAAAGAGTGAAATTATTATTTTTAACAAAAAATTAAAACCGACTTCCAAGGTAAAAACAATATTAATAGCATCCTTATAATATGAACTAAAAAGTATAAAATATTTTTTCCTATCTAATATGTAGTGCCTTTTCCCGAATTCGGCTAAACTTCAACTATTTCTGTACTCAATCTTCATAATTTTGAAGTCGGTGCCAGTTCCAAAAGTTTCAAATTTTCTGTCAAAGAAATAAAGATTCAGCTATATCTGGTACCGACTTCAAAATGATGAAGATTTAGTACAGAAATAGTTGAAGTTTAGCCGAATTCGGGAAAAGGCACTACATATTAGATAGGAAAAATTATTTTATACTTTTTAGTTCATATTATAAGGATGCTATTAATATTGTTTTTACCTTGGAAGTCGGTTTTAATTTTTTGTTAATTTTACTTATCTTAGTTCAAAATTGACCTAAAAAAAATTTTACGTGGAATATGTAGTTTATGATATTGTCGATCTATTGGCGTGTGTTTCAAATAACAGTAATTTGTAAATACTAAGGAGATGCTGAATGTATGCTTGAATTTTAATAAATCGGTTTAACTTTGGAAGCTGATATCATTAGTATAATAAACAAAAATAGAATATTTAAAACGTGGAAAGGAATGTTGATATGCTGAAGATTATTGCTGTATTTTTATTATAACTTTGTAGCTTTCAAATTATGAGTTTATAAGCCCCTAAATACGGTAAATTACGGAATCTCCGTAGGGAACGCCCAGATATTCCGATGTACAAGGACTTGTTTTTTCATGCTCCTGCTTTTAAGTAGTAGGTATACAGTACTCCAAATAGCGGTGGTGGGCTACCATGCGTGCTCACCTCTGCAAATCTAGTATAACCAGAATGAACAGCGGTTACCAACCTTCGTGGTTATTTAGAATAGATGTTGAATCTGTTTTGACACCCGCAACGAAATTATTCAGTAGGATTTATAAATAGGAAGCTTAATTTTTTTACGTCATCGGCGATATGCGATTAATAATAATATGTTATATGTATATTAGACAGTAAACGTGTTTAAATATATTCATTATTATTATAATATAAATAATTAATTATTATGTCCTTGACTTGAGCTTTTTGTATAATAATTGGTACCAGTTTATTTTTTGTGAATCTTCTTTGACGTACTTAAGTAGTTAAAATTCAAAATAATATACATTTTTCTCAACTAGTAATTAGGTACTTAACATTGTTGTTTGTTATAAAATATTATAATGATAAATTAAAATTATAAATTTTTCTCATCTATCATTCTAGATTTACATTTTTCCATTTCTTCAAACATCAACAAACTTAAAAATTAATGTCACTTTAACAAACTGAATTCACAATAATTGTTCCTAAAAATGTTTAGTTTCATAGTAAATAATTCAGTTTTCCGTCTTTCTATGCATTCGGCATGATAAATATTTTTGGGATGGGATTTGAAATTTCATCCTCTCTTCCCTCATCAAAAACTCTTCGTCCAAGGGTGGTTGTAGGACTGACCAATGAAAGCATTTCACCGTGACTTTCGAGAGACACTCTTGGTTAGGGTACCTTTCCATTTAGAAAGATTACTCCATAAATTATGTGTTTTTGTGAATCGCATAATTAACTGTCTTTTGTTTACGCAGAAATAAAAACAACATGTAAGCGCCGATATTTCTTTTTATGAATGAAACATAAAAGTAAAACCTGAAAACCCTGTAACTAGGTGTGTTAAGTGTTACGTGTCTTGACATTCGTTACTTTTATTTACCGTGTGCTATCAGAGGAATGCGGTCGTAGCCTGTTTATGAGCTAATGAATCATTTGTTTTATCAATCACTGAGGTGATTACGCCTTTCTGAGGTTTTCTGGACTGGACATTCTACACACGTAGTAATTGTATTACCTATTTCTAGAGACGAAGGCGGAAGAAGATAATGCTTTTATACAAATTCCATTGTTGTTACGCAATATAAGGTCATGGATATAAAAACATTGTTGAGAATAATTGTTGTTTTGAGGAATACAATAATTGTATTCATGATAATTATTAAATTATGCGCATAATATTAAGATGGTGTTAATAATTTGTCGGATTCCTCATTAAAGACGATTTGAACAAATACAAAGGTGTTAATTTTTTGTGTTCACGGTTTACAAGAAATATTTAGTTTATTACTCTATTAACTCGTTTCAGAAGTAGGTAAAACAATAGAACTTAGAAGTGTAACAGAATACCTGAGAACTGTACTGCCTACAAACATGAACCGCGGTAGTAGGTAGGTTATATTACTACTTACTACTCTACCAACGCGACGTAGAGTTGCGGAATTACGTTTTCTATTGATGGGTAAACAATATTGTGGGTGGTGTGGCACCGAAATTGTATTATTACGACAAACCAATATTAGTTTTACATATCTACCTAGCGTAAAATACAGAAGAAATAACAAGTTAGTATATATTCATACGCACAAAACTAATATGATTTTGATTTTGATGATTTAGGTCAGCAGAAGGAAGCTTGAAATGAATTTGATATAAGAATACATAAAAGACCAATCATAGATATTTAAATTGTAGAGACTTTAGAACGTCACAGAAAACATAAGAAACACAGCCAACATGATCACTGGTGGAGAGAGAGCAGTGAGCCACATCTCACTCCTAATCATCGATTAGGAGTGCAGATGTGGCTCTCTGTGGCTAATATTAAGGCAGTACTCGTGGTGTTCGACCCAGCACAGTGGTGTGGTTGGATGAGGAAAGGCGCGGGCACAGGGTCAGCGGCCGCGGCGCGATGTCGGCGCTGGCGCGGAATTCAAGCTATGCGTATAAAATGAAAGTGGCCGCATCGTGAAAGCGCGCGCAATCGCCGCCGTCCGCGGCGTAACACTCACCATCAATAAACAAATCCTAGGGGTCGATCACAGGGATAATCCGTGGTAAACCGCATCCATTAGCACTGAACGTCACCGAGCGCGCGATTTTCTGAGGGAGCGGCGGCGAGGCGCATAATCTCCGCGAGCGTGGGGAGCCGACTGACTACTGAGCGCGGCGACTGCGGAGAGGGCGCGTGGGTCGGCGGAGGCCCGAGGCATGCAGGCACGCGCGGGGCACACCGCGGCTTCGGCTCCGAGTGGAATGTTCGCCCCGCGCCGCGAGATAGCGTACCCGTCGGACCCGTTGCGGCCCGCGCCCCGCTCGGCCTGCAACTCCGACTGATTGAGATTTGAGCCCGTGTTGGACGCCGCGGATCGCTTACGCGCGTCTTCGGTCACCTGCAGCACCTGACCGGCTTTTGAAGCCGTAGAAGTTGGAACATGTCTGAATTATTATATAAAAGTTGAATAAAAGCGCGACATAATAGGTGGAAAAATAAAAATATCTGAAAATTACCTACTCTACATTTAAAAATTTTTTCCCAAAAGGGATTTTTAGGGTTCCGTAGTCAACAAGGAACCCTTATAGTTTCGGTCCGTCCGTCCGTTTGTCCGTCTGTCTGTCTGTCTGTCTGTCTGTCTGTCTGTCTGTCTGTCTGTCCGCAGTTTTGCTCAGAGACTATAGGTAATAGGACCTACAAAGCTGTTGTTGTCAATTCAATGCTCACTGCTCACACCAAGCGGCAAGCTCACTGTTGAGTTGTCAGTTGCTTACAAACTTTCAACAACACGACAGAAATCTGTTACAAGTTACAACTACCTATATAAAACTTCTACGTACAAGCGATAGCGCGACACAGGAGCGCCTCAGTGACATCTAGTGAAGACAATATTGTTACGTGCTAGGGTTCGAGGATTCGGAGAGAAAGACCTGGTGACTCTCTTGAAGACTTTATTCACAAACACTAGCTCACACAAATCACTAAGTCCAAACACTAAGCACTAGATCCAAATCACTGAGCACTATCACTGTCCTAGGTCGTAGCCGAGTCGTTAGTTCACTATCACAATCACTCACTATTGATTACTTGTTCTCACTATTGAAGTCGCCTTGATGATCGCTCGGATCAAACTGAACTGACTGCCGGCTTGTTTACCTTTTATATGGCCCGCGTCGAATTCTGGAGCGTTCTATTTTGGATTGTTTACGTAAACTCGTAATTCACATAAACAAGGGTTGCACTTTTCTAGAAAGTACGCGCAACTGTCGCGCGCAGGTAAACAACTGCCCGTATCCGTAACACGTAAACAACTGCCCGTATCCGTAACACTACTCCCCTCTTAGAGATGCTCGTCCCGAGCATCGTTGTTACTGCCATGATAACGCGCCAAACGGTCTATGTGTACCACTTTGAATGTGCCTCTTGGTGGCTTTTGAATCCTGTAAGTCACATCATTCAATCGGGTAACCACTTTATATGGGCCGTCCCACTTGGTTTGCAACTTTGGAGATTTCCCTTTTCGGCGAATTGGGTTATGCAGCCTTACCAGTGACCCTTCTTCGAAGCCGCTCGTGTTCGCTTTCCGGTCGTATCTGGTTTTCATGAAATCCAAACCCAAGATGCAATCATCCATAATATCAGCCACAATAACGTCATGAAGGTATGAGGACCCCCCTACATTAATCGTAACTGACATTTCTCCCAGGACGGGTATTGGCTGACCGGAGGCAGTAAGGAGCCGACAGTTAATTCTCCTCTTGTGTCTTCTTGCGGCTTTTACCAGACTTGGGTTCACTATCGTTCTAGAGGCTCCCGTGTCTAGAGTCATTTTGCAATCCGTCCTGTTAAAAGTCCCTTGAATCACAAGACTATTCCCGCTGCATGCTTGGGAGATAACAGTTATGGGGGCTTCTTCCGCGTCAGCCAGTACTCGCCCCTTAGTCCTGGCTTTTATTCGTTTCCCTGATCCCGGGCAGGGGACGAAGCTCCTTGCTTCTTCAGCTCCTCTACTTGTTTCTCGAGCCTTTTCATCCTTGCCATCTGGGTCTCCTTCTGCGGGCAGTTGAGCTGAAGATGGCCCCTCTCACCGCACTTGTAGCACATGGCTCCATAATTTCTCTTCGTAGGAGCCTTAACCTCCCTGACTTCCTCGGGGACCTCGCCGATCTTATAGGTCTGCCGTATGTCACGCCGAACAGCCTCGACCTCTAAAGCATGCGCCAACGCTTCCTTTAGCGAGGTGTGGTGACGTAGCCTTACTGCAGCTCTGACCTCCAGATCCCTGATTCCGTCGACAAATGCTTGTACAATATTCGTGTCGACCATTTTGGAATCGGCTCCTGGGTGTGCCTTCTTGACGAGTTTTTCAATTTCCAACGCCCATTGCTGTAGTCCCTCTCCTGAGCGTTGGACTCTGTCACGAAGTTGAGCACGGAACACGTGCTCCAGGTGTCGCTTCCCGTATCTGGATTCAAGGGCCTCCATCAGGTCTTGGAACCCATTTCCTGTATGTGCTTCTAGGACTGACAAAGCTTGCCCTCTGAGCGCAACAGTGAGAGCGGTCAGGCATTGTTCGTCAGTCCATCCGTTGGCAGAAGCAACCGTCTGGAATTGCTGACGATAAGCGTTCCATGAAGTAGTACCGTCGTATGGTGGCACTTTAACTCTTGGTCCTTGTACCACTTGCACCACTCCGGTAGTTCCACTAGACACCGCCACTCCTGTGGTTTCCAGGCGCACTACTTTCTTCTGAAGTTCAGTGAGGCCGGTTTTCACATTTTCTACATCCAATCCTAGCCCCGTAACTCTTTCGTCCATTACGTCGACATCTTTACGAAGCTTTGTCACCGTGTCACTGACATCCTTTATAGCCAGAAGCGCCTTTTCTTGAAGGTCCTTTTGTTGCTCTTGTGACTCTTGCATAGCGCCGAGCTTGCGGTCTTGTGACTCTTGCAAAGCGCCCAGCTTGCGGTCTTGTGCCTCCATCATTGCCCTTTGAGAATCTTGCAAAGCGTGAATTAACTCAATTATGCTTTCCAATTGAGGAGCCATTTGAGGGGCCGTAGAAACTACGGGCGTGGCAGGGTAGATGTAGCTAGTCGACGGGGCCTGAGTGGGCGTGGCCTGGTGGGCGGAGCCAGTGGGCGTGGCTTCACCCGAAGTGGGTGGAGCCTGGTGGGCGGGGCCAGCGGGTGGGGCCTGCCCCGCAGTGGGCGGAGCTTGGTCCCCAGTGGGTGTGGCCTCCGCAGCTCCACCTCCAACTCCTCTCTCGGAGTCAATGGCAGCAGCTCGCTGCGCCCTTGTCCTGATACTCCCCTTGAAGTCCTCTCTCGGAGTCAATGGCATCTCCAAATCTCGCTTCCGACACCAGTTATTACGTGCTAGGGTTCGAGGATTCGGAGAGAAAGACCTGGTGACTCTCTTGAAGACTTTATTCACAAACACTAGCTCACACAAATCACTAAGTCCAAACACTAAGCACTAGATCCAAATCACTGAGCACTGTCCCTGTCCTAGGTCGTAGCCGAGTCGTTAGTTCACTATCACAATCACTCACTATTTATCACTTGTTCTCACTATTGAAGTCGCCTTGATGATCGCTCGGATCGAACTGAACTGACTGCCGGCTTGTTTACCTTTTATATGGCCCGCGTCGAATTCTGGAGCATTCTATTTTGGATTGTTTACGTAAACACGTAATTCACATAAACAAGGGTTGCACTTTTCTAGAAAGTACGCGCAACTGTCGCGCGCAGGTAAACAACTGCCCGTATCCGTAACACGTAAACAATTGCCCGTATCCGTAACAATATGAAACTATTTTTTATACAATTTGAATTGGCACTAACAGTTTACCTACTAGGTAACTAAAAAGAGTGAAATTATTATTTTTAACAAAAAATTAAAACCGACTTCCAAGGTAAAAACAATATTAATAGCATCCTTATAATATGAACTAAAAAGTATTAAATAAATTTTCCTATCTAATATGTAGTGCCATTTCCCGAATTCGGCTAAACCTCAACTATTTCTGTACTCAATCTTCATAATTTTGAAGTCGGTGCCAGTTCCAAAAGTTTCAAATTTTCTGTCAAAGAAATGAAGATTCAGGTATATCTGGTTCCGACTTCAAAATGATGAAGATTGAGTACAGAAATATTTGAGGTTTAGTCGAACTCGGGAAAAGGCACTACATATTAGATAGGAAAATTTATTTAATACTTTTTAGTTCATATTATAAGGATGCTATTAATATTGTTTTTACCTTGGAAGTCGGTTTTAATTTTTTGTTATAACCTATAACGTCTTATTCATAGTTGAGTCTGTTTAGTGTTTAGGCACAAATAAGCTTAGACAAGGTATTTGGGTTAGTCGTTGTACTTGGACAAGCCTACGCAAACCTTACTTACGGCACAAAATAAAAGGACCTAGGTGTGCTATAGACAGTACACAATGATAATAGTGTATTCAGGGACTCTTACCATAATTTAAGAAGACTCCCAAAATTATCTTCAAGGGTCCAAGTCCAACGCCTTTCCAATATAGGGCCTCAAAAAAGTGTGGTGTAACGTGTAGGTACTTTAATTATTTTTTAACAAAAAATTGAACCCAACTTCCAAGGAAAAAACCAAAATTCTTAAAATGGCCTAAAAAGTATGAAATAATTCTTATTCTTCATTAGTGCCTTTTTCAAAATTCGACCAAATCTCAACGAATTCTGTACTCAATTTTCATTCGTTTGAAGTCTGTACCAGCCCTGAGATACTTGACATAGAACTTAGCCAGTATCGACTTCAAAAGAATGAAAATTGAGTACAGAATTCGTTGCTATTTAGTCGAATTTTGAAAAAGGCACTAATGAAGAATAAGAATTATTTCATACTTTTTAGGCCATTTTAAAAAAAATATTTTTTTCCTCGGAAGTCGGGTTCATTTTTTTGTTAAAAAAATAATAATTTCACTCTTTTTAGTTATATACAAGACAAGGCTTTATGCGTAGATAACCACTACGAATATTATATAATATTCGTAGTGGTTATCTATAAATAGTATCCTTAATATTATAATACTGTAAGTGAAATTGTGATAAATGCTTGAAGTTATCTCAGCGATGCTGCAATTTCCAAACTTTTATCTTTAAAGGTTCATGAGTTCTGTTCAGTGTCTTTGGACCAAGAGGCACCTTCGTATGAAATTTCTCTTATTCGTAACTTAAGTGTAAGTTACTAGAAACAACATTTTAACCACTATGAGTGTTTTGATAAATTTCAAGGATTTCCCTCGATTGCTCATAGATCCCATCATCAGTTCACCACTTTCATAATTGTTATACGAAATTAAGATCATATTATCCTATACAAAAACACGAGAATTTTGAAAATCGGTCCACAAACAGCGAAACAATCATCAAAAACATCTGCTTCGATGCAAAATATCATGAAAAGTACCAATAATTGGGTCATAATGTGATGACCCATGGTATAATTATACTTGTGATTATGATGATCAATCAAATTGATGTGTTGGCTTATGCTTTCAGTTGTTTAAACAACGGCGAAATCCCCGAACCTGTATCTATAAGGATTCAAAAGTTCTGTTCGGTACCTTCGGATCCAGGGTATAACCTGGTGCAAAGTTTTACTTTATGGTAGCATTTACCTCGAACGCTGAGAAAAAATCAAAATCACTATAAGTTTCCATATAAATTTCAAGGAGTCCCCTCGATTCCTCATGGATCCCATCATCAGGTCACCACTTTTGTGAACATTTCCATTAGTGAACCAAATTCGGATTCAACCCTGTACAACAACGAAAGAATCATGAAAATCGGTCCACAAACGGCGAAGTTATGGTTGAACATACAAAAAAATATATATATATACAGACGAACATATAACCTCCTCCTTTTTGGAAGTCGGTTAAAAAGTTTGCAAAATCGTCATTTTAAAACTTTTCAAAAGTTTGTCTCTATTTTTGCGAAAGCACAACGACAGATAAATAAGCATATGGGTTTATCAACCCATAATATAATTTATATCTAATAATCACTGTTATTAATTACCTGCATTTTGGCTGTACTTGCTTTAAAAGATGAAGAACAAAGTTATACTTAATCATTAATCTACATTCTACAATGTAATGTGACGTGGGATAGTAGACAGAGCTCTATTTTTGCAATTGCCCAATTGGTAAATGGTAATTATTGTAATTAGTTAAAATATGTCTGTATTTAAGTTGAAGAATAAAGATAATCTTCAAAGTTCAATGCAATGTAAATGTAGAGACTATGGGCGTAAGATGGTAGAGACTATAATATAGATTACTAACTGTCCCGGCAATCGTTGTTTTGCCATATATTTTTTTGTATTATTATGTAGTTGTAATTGGAGTGACTAAATAAGTATAATTATGGTACCATGGCAATGTTCACCGCTATCCCGTCGCACAAACAATGATCGCCGCCAGTCTCGAGATGTAATAATTTTCTATCATTTATTCAACAAATGCACATAATTTTATCAATAAGTATAAAAAGTAGCCAGTAGCCGATTCTCAGACCTACTGAATATAATGCATAAAAAATTTGGTAAAAAGTCAGTAAAGCCGTTTCGGAGGAGTAGGTACGGTAACTAACACTACGTTGTGACACAAGAATTTATAATATACTTATAAATTATAATAAGATATTGATACTTATTAACACATATTATTCAAAGAACATAATCAAATAATTAGTTATCCTATCTGGATATGTATGAATGACGCGAAGCTTAAAAAGCACAAGATTTAAGGTAATTTTTATTTTTTTCATAACTTATATTATTCGCGGTAACTGGAGGAATCTCGTCTTCGAGTGCCGGACATTTTTGACAGTTACTCCCACTGCTAAGTGCTAACTGCTAGACACCGAGAAAGTAGGTATAATACTTTAAAAAAGTTCAAGGGTGTCTGGCAGGTGTTCAAAATATCCGGCACTGGAAGACGAGATTCCTCCACTTACCGCGAAGAATATAGATTATAGGCTATGAAATTGAGCTTTACTCTTTCTGGAAGGTCAGGTAGACCTTCAGAACTGGACATACCTCCTAAAGTAACCGCGAACGAAACTCCATAGTTGCTGGTCGTTCTTGCCTCTGTAAAGGCCACAAACAGGTAAACTTTCAGCTTTACGAAACGGAGGAAGGTCTGGCATCGCAGGCTCTTACTCTATACCTAATTACCTATAATAGTTAGAATAATAAGATTAAAATACCTGTAACATTAAATCAAATATTGTTATTTTACCAAACAAATTATTTAATTACTTATAAGATATTTAAAATTACTTATATCCAAAGATTTAATTCATATTTAGAAATAAATCTTCCTCTAGCTAGCGTCTATAAAACAAAACCGGCCAAGTGCGTCTCGGGCCACTCGCAATATAGGGTTCCGTAGTACCGCTAGCTTTAGAAAATTTTTGTATGGTCAATGAATGTGCATTAATAATATGTTTTACACTACTAACAACATCATCTCAGTTACTTTCAAAGGAATTTGAACGAAAAGTTCCTTTATACTGCGCCGAATAATTTTTTTTAGTTGATCGACTATTACTCAATAACATAAGAAGTATTCTTAGCCGTGATAGTTTTCCTTTTAAATTCAGCATATTTTCTACTCCCGTGAATTTTTTCACATTTCCAGAAGCAACCGTTTAGCTGGTAGAAGGGGGGACACTGGACTCCGACAATTTTTTCCACTCTAAAACTTAATATTTCACAAATGGATACCTAAATCGGAAAATGATCTATGAATACTCATAACATTTTTAAATAAACCTATCCAACGACACCCCACATGATGGGGTGGGCGCGAAAAAAAAATTCAACCCCGCTTGATGTGTAGGGGAGGTCCCATAATTATTTTTTTTTAATATTTTATGTACCATTTTGTCGGCATGATAATTATTATGTGTATTGTGTATTCATGCCAAATTAACCTATAATTCGATATCAATCGGCAATATCGAGCGCCTCCCGGATGAACTTCTGACAGAGTACATCAGTGGCCGCCTTCGCGTGTCGTAAGTTGACTTGTATTACTTTAATCATTTTTTTTTGTGTAGCGTTACTGTGGAGTGTACCTGTAGAGTGTTAAAGTGAATCTATGTGGATGTGTGTGTGTGTGTGTTTAGTCTGTGTGGTGCAGGTTGGGTAGTCGGAGCAGGGGGTTTCGCGCCACCTTACGACTTGAGTGCTCCTGCGCTAATGAGAGCAGCTGTGCTGGCCTCCTCACAGCGCAGACGCCCCCAGAGCCGCCGCGTCCGCGTCCGCGTCCACCACGGGACTGTCCAGGCCTACCCCTATTCACAGTTGCCTCTTTCAGGGGAACTTGAGGTCTGAGATTGGTCTGAGCATCCGGGCGTCCACCTCCCCTGCTGGTGTGCATGTGCAAGTTTTGTGCTTGCACATGTGGAGTGTTCGGCTGAGCAGTAACAGTGGCAGATGATGTGCCGCTGCTGCCAGCTTGGGGCGGCGCCGTGCCTCTATAGCATATTGGCTTGATAAGAGGTGCTGGCCGTCGTCCTTTATGTGAGATGTGGGGCTGGGAAGTTGAGCCCAGCGGAGGTGTTGCCGTCACTCCGTCAGACCCTACGGGGTTTGACAGGGGTGTCGGTTTTGGTCCCTTCAAGCGAAGCTGAACCCGGTTAAACCCGAAGTAGAGCTGAAAATCCCGCTCGGAAAGCAGCTTGACCGCAGATTCGTCGAAGGAAAAGGTAAAAGTTTGACCCTTTCCATCGGCTTTCCTGCTGACCACTTTCCAAATCCGGATTCCCATACCTCCATTCTGCGAGGACCTCCTCTAGGTCAGGAACCCACGCCATAGCGTAACGGGGCTTGGGCAGCTCCGCCTCGTCAACGACGCGGAGGGCTGCTCCATCCCAGGGATGGATCATGTCGATCAGCCGCGCCAGCCACTGCTTAGAGGCAGCGTCAACGCAGGTGAAGACAAGTCCACCCGATCTGTGGACGCATCCTATTAGCTTAGGTCCCTCTCACTCCGGTTGATCGTCGATGACTCGAAGAATGCATTTCTTCAACCCCTCGGCGCTCTCCCGTGAGAGAGGTCCCCCAGCATCGAGGATGCCCACACGAATGGCACTCGCCGCCTCACTGAAACTCGGCTTGGGCGCCTGAGCACTAGTGTGCTTGGCTGCCTTCGTCGGTCTTTCCTGTGAGTTGGCGGTGTCAGAGAGCTGCCGTTTGGAGCTCGAACTCTCCTCGGCATACTCAGGAAACTCACTGAGTGGTTTCTGACAAAGGGTCTTCGCCTCTTCGAGGCTTTTCCCCTCGCCATCCACCACTAAATGCGTCTCTTGGCTGCCCCACTAAGTTGTCTTCTTCTTCTCTTAGGGGCGTTAGCGGTAGCGCCAGCCCCAACTTCAGAAGAAGAAGGTGCAGAAGCGCTAGATGGTAGAGGGTCGGAAGGGGTACCAGACACAGTAGTGTCCTCTGCCCCGACAGACCCAGACAATAGGTGGTCCTCAGCTACGCCGATTTCCATCGCCTCCGTGGAGCATAAAGCTTCCAGTTCGGCCACAAGACTTTACTGGTCCTTTTCCATCTCCATTCAAATCCCACGAGTAGCTAGGGAAATAAAAGGTCCACCCCCACAGAGCCCCGCTTGCAAGGGTATGGCTATTTACTCCTCGAGGTCGCCTGGTATCGAGGGTCCTCCGTTCGCGGCTGACTTCCCCCAGCCATGCATCCTTCGGCACGGGTCGGATAACACCGATTGGATTGGGTTTTTGTTGTCGAATTGAGTTCTGGTCTGGGTTGGGGTTCTAATGTTGTGAGCACTAGAACTCCAAACCAGACCAGACACCAACTCAACCCAGACCGACTGATCCCAAATCTGACAGCAACTTGTCGCAGCCGTTTGGGGGTAGAGACGCGCTCGTCTACCATCGAGACCTGGCTGTTTACACAGCTAAGCCCCGACAGGCTGAGCCGAGCCCGCCTCCTCCTACAAACGGCGGCAACGCCGCAGTCAGATCCGGGGTCAGCCGGTCCGCCGGTCGATCTGCCGCCCGCTTGCCACATCCGCTAGATGTTTCAAGCGAGCGTTGCCCAGGGACACCGTCACGATTACTTCACCAGAACCCAGAGAACCGTCGACATACAGATTTAATCCGTTAGTCGGCGGCACCGAAAGACTGGAGAAGTATTCGTGCACGCTTGGAGGTAGCCGGAAATCGCCCCTAATCGCCCCGCCTTCGATCACTAGGAGCAAGTATTAAAACTAGCTTAACCTCCAAATTATATGAAATTTCAATAAATAGTTTAGGAGTTACGGATGGTCAAAGTTACTACATTATGTCACTCACTGACATATAGATCATCAAAATTCTAAGGTACTTCTAGCAGACTTAGAACCTTGAAATTTGGTACTCGGATAGGTCTTTATTCACAATGAAAGGAAAAATTATGAAACCGGCCAAGTGCGAGTCGGACTGGCGTACATAGGGTTCCGTACCGTAAATTTGTATGGGAGCCCCCCTTAAATAATAAGTTTATTTAATTTTTATTATTAATTATTAAAGTTAACATACAAATGAGCGTTTTCTGAAATTTTCAAAAACCTTAGTGTTACCATTATGGATATAGAGCAAAAAATCGTGTTTGTTGTATGAGGCCCCCCTTTAATAATTTATTTTATTTTGATTGGACTATTAGCT
Organism: Lysandra bellargus; assembly: GCA_905333045.1. Lineage (NCBI taxonomy): Eukaryota > Metazoa > Arthropoda > Insecta > Lepidoptera > Lycaenidae > Lysandra > Lysandra bellargus. The sequence continues at coordinate 10,403,824 of HG995326.1, forward strand.
TTTATAACGACACCAGAAATACATAATTTGTGAAAATCGCAACTATCTAGCTATTGCAGTTCTCGAGATCCAGCCTGGTGAGTGGTGACATACGGATGTACGACGGACAGACAGCGAAGACTTATTAAAAATAGGGCCCCGTTTTCAGCCTTTGGGCAGGGAAACCTAAAAACTGAAATTGAAAAATAATATACTTAATAGGTAATTTAATATAATAATTTATTACATAAAATAAAAGATTTTTATGTTTGTAACTTTGCAAGAACAGTATGAGTTTCGACTGCATAATATTTGTTTGACGTACAAAGGCATTAGTTATGAACTTAATGAAATGGTATTAATTACTTAAATAAAAAATAATATTAACAACGTTAATAATGAAACAATAATTGAATTCCATTTAAATATAAATGTAATCACTAATCAGTACTGAGATATACACTCCTTACTTGCTCGATACAATTATTAGGGGAGTTTTAAGTTATCACATGAAATAAGGTGTGCTCCTTTCCTGCGAGGAACGTCGCGACGCTTACAACAGTGGCCAGTGCTGCTATGTATTCAATGGTAAAGATAAAAATGACCACATTCAAGTATTAGCTTAAGAGTCATTTATATAATATGAATATAATAATCGACTCAGAACTCAGAAGTATTTACGTTACGTTGTTCACCTATGGAACTAACAAAGCCTCAAAGAAAAAATATAAAGGAGATAGGGAATGGGTGCTAAGCTAAGTAAGTACAGAAAAGTTTTCTTTTCACTTTTCTTTTCAGGTCACGTTATAGTGACCTGAAAAGAAAAGAAAAAAACCTTCAAAAAAGAAATGAAATCCCACCAAAACATGAAAATATGTAAAAGGAGCCAAGCAAAATATTGCATAGCTATTCAATACTTCTGTCGTAAAAAGTTTTCAGATCACATTCAAGCCAAGCCTTCAACTTATTTTGTAATTTAAATCAACATTCAGTAAATGTATCAATAGATTTCTTTATTTTATAATTATTATAGTGGATTGGCAATAAGCACAATAGAAACAAATATAAAACTGCATATTGGGAGGAGTTCATACTTACACAGACGGCAAGCGTATACAAAGTGTTTTAATATGTAACGACATATTATGTGGCCGATGGTACCCAATAAATCCAATTAGTAGCTGATTATTTCTCTAGTGCTTATTGCTAAGCCACTATAATAATTATAAAATAAAGAAATCTATTGATACATTTACTGAATGTTGATTTAAATTACAAAATAAGTTGAGGGCTTGGCTTGAATGTGATCTGAAAACTTTTTACGACAGAAGTATTGAATAGATAAGCAATATTTTGCTTGGTTCATTTTACATATTTTCATGTTTTGGTGGGATTTATAATGTTACTGTATATTTTATTATTCGTAGGGTGTATAGTTATAATAGTTATAAACGCCTCTACCAATAATTTTCAACTCAATGCGAATATTCTTTGGTTATGCCTAGGTTACGATTTTTTGCGTCTAATTTCTCTGGGCTACTATTACCTTTTCTAGGTTTGTCGAATAGCTTTGTTCGTTTGGGAACTTAGCCATATGAAAAACCGGTTAGCCACCGAAAATGCATTATGGCATGCAGTAGACGGCTACCTGCGTTGAATTTGATAGCCCTCGCCTTAGGGCATAAAGAGGTCCCTCCTTCACCCTCCCAGATCTGAGATATACCTGACGTAATAAATAAAAATATCTATGCAGCTGTATTAAAATTTTAATAAAAAATCGGCCAAGTGCGAGTCGGACTCGCGCACGAAGGGTTCCGTGCCGTAATTGAGCGAAAGTTAGCAAACAATTGTGTTTTTTGTGCCTCTCTTCAATAATTAATTTTATTTTGTTCAGCCTGGAGACAGACAGACAGACAGACAGACGGACAGACATCGAAGTCTCAGTAATAGGGTCCCGTTTTTAGGATTCCGTAGTCAATAAGGAACCCTTATAGTTTCGGTCTGTCCGATGATCTATTTGTGAAATATGAAGTTGCAAGGTGGAAAAAATCGTTAGAGTCCAGTGTCTCCCCCCCCCCCCATTCTACCAGCTAAAGGGTTGCTTCTGGAAATTGTGACAAAATTCACAGGAGTTAAGAGTCCGTATACGAAATTTTGCTGATTTCGCTCATTTAACAGACGTTATTTAACAGTTAAAATACAGTATTTCTATGAGTTTTAATGCACAACATGTAAGATCATTTCAATTATAATATAGTGTTGGAGCTAGATTTTTTATTTTTTTAAGTATCTTTAAATAATCCAACTCAAACCCGCGACAGTTTTGTGATTTTTGCTGTAAAAGGTTTAGAATATCACCTTTTTATGGATTGTATTGACGTCTTAACGGTATGAAAAAAATACAATGTACTGTTGAGAAATTCGTCTATAAAGTGTTGGAATTACTTTTTACCACTTCAATATAAAAAACCCTTTAAAAACAGAAAACCTCTATCTGCAAGCTAACTTGGCGATCGTCCTTTTTCACCTGGCATATGAAAGACGGGCGTGAGTGTGAAGAGAGCAGTAGAAAATAGAGGACGGGCTCTTAAGTAGAAAATAAGTATGTTGAATTTAAAAGGAAAACTATCACGGCTAAGAAGACCTCGTAAGTTATTGAGCATAGATTAATCATTGGTCTTCGCACACGGCGCTACGACCCGCGCACGAAGACCAATGATTAATCTATGTTATTGAGTTAAAGTCAATCAACTAAAAATGTACTTATATCATATATTATAAAGAAACTTTACGTTCAAATTCCTTTGAACATAACTGAGATAATGCTGTTAGTATGTAGTGTAAAACACGTTATAAAATAATTATGCACATTCATTGACCATACAAAAATTATCAAAAACTAGCGGTACTATGGAACCCTATATTGCACGTGGCCCGACACGCACTTAGCCGGTTTATCCTTTGGGTACGAGTCCCAAAAAAGGGACCAAAATTTGATTGCATTGAACTTAGCTACTATCAGGCATCACTATGGATCAGGGGTTTTTGTAGCGTTTCTTTTGTTTAATTCATTATTAACCGACATCCAAAAAAGAGGTACCAAGTTCTTTGTTACCAAGCTAGACCGGAGATTTTTAAAACGAGATGGTTAATGAAACAGTCTAACTTAACTACCATTTACCTTTTATTGTACGGAATCTCCTACCATGAACGTTGTACGTTGTTGTATCGACTACAATCTACCCTATCGCAATGAGAGATTTTCTTATTTTTTATCTCCACCAGACGGCGCGACGAAAGACATTTCTAGATTTTCTATTGGTTCCCCACCGATCTGAAATTATCTGCAGGTTGGCATCACGGATACATATTGGTCGTGTTTCTAAAAAATATCAGTGTACTGTCAAGTGTGGCATAAATCAAAATATCTTAAACCTAAGCGATCATTGGCCTAAGCGATTAGGCCAGTATAGTGGTAATAGTTTAGGAACACGCTGAGATGAAAAGCTTGTCAAACTGAAAACTGACAAGTGACAACAGTTTTGGCGGTCATGTTACTTGCAAACTTCTTCTACTTTTTATTGTTAGTGTGGTTTTTATTATTTTTTTAAATTGTGTTGTTTGGGTCTTTGATGTTCATTATCGGTAAAATATTAGCCATGAAATACCCGTTATCTTGCACAAGTGCAGGTAAGATGTTGTCAAAACCAAAATGTATAATTCCTGTGACATTTGGTGTGAATATCGGTAAATAGGGCTATTTCTTCCGTGAGTTTTAACTAAAACATCGTTGTAATAACTTTGTTATCCTAGTCGTTGGAATATTATGGCGTCTTCTTCAAATTGAAATGTATCAAGTTTCACATTCTTTTGCCCAGTTTTGTAGCAAATAATGATGGTATTCCCTGGTATTACCGATAGTTGTCTACCCATACGCCATCTAGTTGCTATAATGGAAACTGTTTGACAATCAAATTAAAAAGTCAATCCCTTATTCGCATACTCGAAAGCTATTTTTGAAATCCCCGAGGCGGAGTACAGCTATTAGTTATAATATATTCTGTCATCTGTGCGGTGTGCCCGAGGTAGCTTTTTTAACCGACTTCCAAAAAACGAGGAGGCTGTTGATATTTTTTTTATTGTTTTTTTTGTATGTTCAACGATTACTCCGCCGTTTGTGAATCAATTTTCGAAATTTTTGTTTTGTTCTATTAGGTTTCACTCGAATTTGGTACCATGCCCACCTAAGTGGTGACCTGATGATGGGATCCATGAGTAATCGAGGGAACCATGAGTAACCGGTATACGCATCGCAATTAGATTCATTTTAGCTTAGCATAAAACTGTAGTTACTAGGGGCGGATCTTCTCTATTTTTCATGTTTTTTTAAAATATCTTTGGAAATAAATATTAAGAAACAAATTGTTCGGTTCAGAAGATTTTAATGCATTCAGGCCCCGCGCGAGCACCGGTGATCGCGACAACAATAGAATACAATAGCAATTCCTGGAAATTCTGACTGAAGTATTAATATAGATTTAATAACAATTTATTCAAATAAAATGTATAATTAATAATTATCCTAGTTAATACTTATATTTCGATGAATTAGATTTTTGACGGAGGTGAGTTTGTAAATTACTACACTTTGTAGCCAAAGTATTACGTTTTATGAAAATGTTTATGGTTTAAAGTCTTTTAAATATTGTGCTTTATATCCAATAATGTTCAATAAACCTGGGTTTTTTTAAATGAGTTTAGTCGTTTTTTGGTAATTTTCCTACCTATTTTAGTAACTTGCGTTGGCCGTTGCGTAGTTTTGCTAAAAGAGAGTTGGTAACACTATAGTCAGCTGCCAACTGTTATTTGTTAAATTTGTCAAGTGTCCGGTGTCAATGTAAACACCACAGACTACTAAGGGATACTAACGGTAAACACCAGGGGTGTGACAGTGCAGTTTCCAAATGTGCCGCTTTGGCGCTGCGATCGCCCAACTCATAATCAGTGACCTCGCCTCTACTTTAATATAACTCATCTGTGACGTCGCCATTTTGTGACGTATTTTGTTTATTGTGTTGACTAACCGCGTTGAGTGTGCTGATAGTTTGAAAATCCTCGCTTCTTGCTTGAGTTGATCCAAATTAATCAATTACTCCACTGTTTTTTGATACAATATAGCAGTCTTTTATAGTGTGCTACTGTAAAAGCTTGTTTAATTGTCGTTATGGGACTATTTTAAGTGTTGCTCCTCAACCAGCGAAACGCATAGGGCTTTTTCCTTTCCCAAAGAATGACAATTTAAGAACCCTGTGGATGTCCTTCCTGGTGCCAACTAATTCTATCCTCATCGGCCTATCTAAAGAGCAACTTCTTCGGAAACGTGTTTGCGAAAAACATTTTGATATAGATCAATTTGACGAAGAAGGCTTAGGAGGAAGACTTAGGTATTCCTATCCATGTCTCTTTACGGATGTTGAAATAGAACACGGCGTACCCCTAATGCCCAGCGAATCTGGTAAGTTTAACTTTTAATTTTTATATCTAAGCAGATAAAACTACATAATATTTTGTTAGGTATGTCAGGTTTCAACTCATGTAGATGCATTCAAAGACATGTCACAGACAGAGCAGGTAATGTAAAGATGTAAATTATAGCATGATACATCTCGATACATCTTTCTATAGAAATCGTCAGGAGACCACACACAACAGCTATAATGTATATTTTTACATCTTAGTATCTTATGATACAGAGCTATATGAAAATATTATACATCTATTTACATTTTGATACATCTAAATATATTTCAATACATTTCCGTGTAAAATATACATCTCTTCTCTTCATAGGATGTTCAAAAATTTGCAGCTGAAATGTGTTTCAAGGCTACCATTGAAATGTAGGGAAAGATACATTACATTACCTGTTGTGAGTGTGATAGATTAATATAATGTAAAGCTATACATCCCGGGATGTAATGTATATTAATATACATTACCTGCTCTGTGTGTGAACCCCTTAAGACTTTATTAGCATTGAGATTTAAGTTGTGTAGATGCTTGTTAACTTTACCAATGTTTTTTACATATTTTGTGTACCAATAATCTGAAATGCACTCAATTGTTTCAGACCGAAATGCTCTAAGTGATCACAATTATTGCAAAAGAAACTCAGATGAGGATGTAAATGTTACTGATGAAATATTGGTCCTCGGAATAGCAGGTAGGTATTTTGTACTATGGCATGTTCAAATTAATTACATAAAATAGAATATCATAATTTAGATTTTAGAATATATATAGGGTTACCAGGCGTCCGGATAAAGCCGGACACAGTCAGGCTTTTCGCTTGCGTGTCCGGCAAAATTAAAGAGAGTCCGGCTTTTGTAGAGCCTAGAATCTATAACTTTTTATAAAAGTCCTACTTTTAGACGGTTGACGGACACCTAATGAGATGTAAAATTGTAGAGCTATTAGATGTTAAATTGTTTTAACCTAATGTTTAGATTTATTGAGCTTTTGATGTTTAGAGCTTTTTTGTACTAATGTCCGGCCAAGTTGACTGCCGGCTTTTCGGTCTAGCAACCTGGCAACGCTAAATCTATATGATCATATCAGATCTCTTCCTATGTTTGTTATGTTGTTTTGGTCATCCATTACCATAACCCACTAGGTCTGACTAAGGGCAAGGGCATACGGGGCTACTGCTGTATATGACGGACTAAAATTAGACAGAGTGCTTTTGTGTACTACAAAATAAGGAGCTAATATTAACTTTTAGTCATTCATGTTAATAGAAATTAATAATTTATCTTTTTGTTGTTGTAGGTGATGATATTCATGGACATCCATTATACATACATGAAGTTAATATGGCTGTTAAAAGATAAGGAGGTATGTAAAATAATAACAGCTCGTTATTCAGAACCTTCATTCTCCTAACTTCTAAAATTCTTTATAAATGTGTGTTCTATTTAACGTTAATAATTGTTATTGAAGTGAAAACTTTAGCGGCGTTGAGCACTTTTGTGGGATGGGTAAAAACTGTGAAACTCGCGCCAGATTTTCGTGTTGATCGAAAAACCATACAAAACGCGTAAGACGGTTGGAGAGTAGTGTTTTGTGTCGAACTCGAACTCGAACGAAATGTACAGTCGGGGAAATGAGTTGTTTAGCAGAAATGTACAGTCGGAGAAATGAGTTGTTCAGCAGAAATGTACAGTCGGGGAAATGAGTTGTTTAGCAGAAATGTACAGTCGGGGAAATGAGTTATTTAGCAGAAATGTACAGTCGGGGAAATGAGTTGTTTAGCAGAAATGTACAGTCGGGAAAATAAGTTGTTTAGCAGAAATGTACAGTTGGGGAAATGAGTTGTTTAGCAGAAATGTACAGTCGGGGAAATGAGTTGTTTAGCAGAAATGTACAGTCGGGGAAATGAGTTGTTTAGCAGAAATGTATAGTCGGGGAAATGAGTTGTTTAGTAGAAATGTATAGTCGGGAAAAATTGTGCTAAGCAGAAATGTACAGTCGGGGAAATGAGTTGTTTAGCAGAAATGTACAGTCAGGGAAAATTGTGCTAAGCAGAAATGTACAGTCGGGGAAATGAGTTGTTTAGCAGAAATGTACAGTCGGAGAAATGAGTTCTTTAGCAGATGCGCTGATTAAGGCCGCGTTTCCACCTGCAAGACAACTGTCGCGAGAAGTGTCTGACAGTCCGTCTGACAGCAGCTTTTTTTTTTCGATTGTCGATATTTTTTAATCGATAAAGGGTTTCGATTAATTAATTAAAATTTAAAACGATCGTTTTTTTATTATTATTTTTTTAAATCGATTTTCATAAAAAATGGGTTGAAAAAATAATGCACAACGTTAATAATCAAGTTTTCACTTCTGCCGGCACTCCTGGAGTGCAACCCATCTTTTTTATTTACAGATGTGACAGACCAGCCTTCATGCTCCTTCAGCAAGCCTTTAGATATAGAAATCCCTACTCTTTCTGAACATACAGGTTAGTAAACCTTTTTGTTCTGGTCAACTATAATAATTTACCTGAACCCTGCACAACATACCCCGTGGAGTCTCTCGGACTCCCAGAAACAAAATGGTAAACTTAACCCATCAATCCCCAAGCGACAGCCGGCTGCAGCATAACAATTGGAAATCTATTGTCTGCGATTCCCACAATGGAGGTATTATTAATATGAAACAAGAACATTTTAAAAGTGAAATACTTACTATTTTTCTTAATTATTTAATTGGTTTTAATCTACGAAAAATAAAAACTAAGGAAAAGTAACTCCGTCAAAAAACATATTCTACACCTTTTCAATACATTTGCAATATTTAGGTGGCCTTGAGCGGTATCAGGCTGATGTTACATGACAGTTCAAAAGGAACCAAATTTAAAATGGTAATAGTATGGGAGTTACGTTTCCTTAGTTTTTATTATTTGTAGGAATATTAAAATTTAATGCCATTGCTTAATGCACTATAGAACAATAAACCAATATTTTTTTCAGAAAATGAAATTGTAAAAACTACAGAAAGAAAACGCAGTTATGAAAGAAGGATTAAGCGGTTTAAAGGTATTATTTTTATTACTTTATGCATATCAATATTATAATATTATGAGAATGAGTGTCTGTCTGTATTTTAACTATTGAACTTCTGAACTGATTTAGATAGACTTGGTATGCAACTGCTAAACAGACTATGTAGAGATTTCTTCTGTAGATACTTTTACTTATAAAAAGTATTGCTTATTAAGCATGTTTACAAAGGGATACATGAGGAATTTAGAAAACTAATTTATGTGTGTAGAAATATCAGATTAAAATTTTCCTAAAGTAATCCAAGCATAAAATTATAATAGACGGTTCACATTATCCCTATCCATGGGGTATTGTATAGTGCCTAAGCAAATTATAAGTTGTCTAAGCATTGTTTAAAATTCCATGTATAATATGCATTATGCATGTAACATATTAAAAAAAATTATACAGGTGTGCTTTTACAGGTTTGGCAGTGAAAACAAACAACTTCAGGAAAACCAAATTTGTCAAGCGAGTGAAAGAAATTACTTCAAATAGATCTATAATATTTAAAAACTTTGGCTGGCTAAGCAAACAGGCACAAACATTTTTATTGATGCAACTGAAGCTATGTAGCAAAAATAAAATGGCGAGAAGATTTAGTTTGGATGAAAAATTAACTGCCTTGGTATTATGGAAGCAAAGCCCAAAATCTTACAGATTATTGGAAACTATGTTTGCTTTGCCAAATAAAAGAACATTAAATCGCCTTACAGAAAAAAATGTTTATAGAACCAGGCGTTCTAGAGTTTTTAAATATATTGAAAACAAAATAAGGAATTGGAAGTCGCAACAGAAATTATGCACAATAGTTTTTGACGAAATTGCATTAACGCCACATTTAGCATTTAATGAAAAACATGATGAAATATTCGGGTTAGTTGATGTAGCTGGAGACAAGAAAATTTGTGACCATGCTCTAGCTTTTATGACCAGAGGATTGTGGTCATCGTGGCGCCAAACTGTCGCATTTTATTTTGGTGAAGGGACTGTGTCACAGCTTCACTGCAAAATATTTTAAAACAACTTGTGGAGCAGGTGGCATTGTGTGGATTGATACCACTGGGACTAGTATGTGACCAAGACACAACATTTAGATCAGCTATTAAACATCTAAAAGAGATGACCATTCAATATTGTATAAAACAAAATGAAAAAGATGCTAAGTGTTACATTTAATAATAATTAACAAAATCTTAAAGTAGTTAGACTGTTTTCTGCAATAATAATATAATGGTCAGGGCCCCCGCTACCATTTATGTGCAACGTGTGCAATGCACACGGGTGCCATCCTCTAGGGGCGCCAAATCGCCATCTTTAGGGGCGCCAAAACCAAGGACCCAAAAAATTTGCCTAAAAGGGCGCCAAAATCCTTTTTTTGCACACAGGCGCCAGTAGCCCTTACGGGGGCCTTGATAATTGTTATTTAAAATTTATTCAGCATAAAGTATGCTGTGCTGCTATGTAGTATGCACTTAATAATGTATGTTTACATTTCAGATGGTACAATTATCATAGCTGGGTACAGCTTGAGTGTATTTTTCGACCCACCTCATCTTTTAAAAGGTGTAAGAAATAACTTCTTGAATAAAAATATAATTTGGAAGGGTAAAACAGCCACATGAAAGGATATCCAATTTATTTACGATTTGGATAGCAAGGGCACTACCTAAACTAACGGCTCATCATGTTCAGCCAGACAAAATTAAAAAAATGAAGGTCAGTGTGGCTGCCCAAGTGTTAAGTGCTCGGACCGCAGCCATGCTAAAATGTACAAATATACTCAGTAAGTGAATATCAAACTTATTTTCTAACATGAGAGATGAATAGAGTAAGTTTAAAATAAAGCAATACACCACATCCACAATAATACTGTGCAGTGTACAGTAATGTAGAAAAGTTGGTGTTTTGTATCCAAAGCTTTTTTTCTACAGGACGTTAAAGATTGTTGTTTATAGAATTTTTAGCACACCAGGGGGGTGTGCCAAAATTTTTTCGTTTTCGCTTCGTTATAGAATCGCCGATGAAAATGTATGGAAGTGACATAAGCGTTCGTTAATATGATGTTGACGTTCGACTCGTCCAATGTCAATTCCATACATTTTGATCGGCGATTCTATAACGAAGCGAAAACGAAAAGTTTCGGCTAAGCCTTCCTCCTAATATTCCTCGTCCCACTAATCTTAAATCTATTTTATCGTTAGTATATTCTCCATTTATATGCACCTTATGCTCGTTCATTGCTCGTAATCACATTAGGCTCTAGGTGTAATAAGAATTCTCTTCCTTTTATTTAATATATTATTACTTATTGTACTTATGTTTATGTATTCCGTGTATATTTAAAGGTTAAGAAACAATATTTTGCTTTATATTTGCTTGGTCTTGTATTTTCTGTTTTATCTTGTATTTGCATGGTCACATGAAGTCATCACTCATTACCCGTGCCTAGTGCATGGCAATCAGTTTGCGTTTTAACTGTACATATTTTTCGCCTCAACTCTGACGCTGGCAACTCGTAAATGGGGAGGCTTACGCCAAAAGAAGAAGACGATAACGAAGCGAAAACGAAAAAGTTTTGGCTAAATGTCCAGGCCATTTAACTAGTTAGTACCTTCTAATATTTAGCTCACTACAGTTTATTGAAAGTTTCTAATTCTGTATATTTAATTTTCAGATCAGCATTACATGGGCAGCAGCAGCAGCATGGAAACTACAGCAGAAGTTGTTGCATTTTTCAAGCTTTTTGATAGCGTAAACTGCTATCCTGGTGGTGCTATTAAAGGAAAATTAAGAAACGCAGTTAAAGTAAATTCCCCACATATGCAGTTTTGGACAGAAGCCATTAAAAAATTAAATCAGTTGAAATTTGAGGACACATCTAGTAAACTCGCCATACAATCCGGGAAACCTCGATATGTACGGGTCCCTTCCGTAGATGGTTGGATTACAACATTAGAGAGTTTTATTAGGTTAACTAAAATATTATTTGAAAAATATGCCGTAGAATATTATTATAATCGATACATTAATCAGGACCTACTGGAAAATTATTTAGGACGTGTAAGAGCTCTAAATTATCGACATGTTAACCCAGACGCACACATTTTTATTTAGGTATGCTTATAAATCATTACTGTTTTCAAACGTGTTAAGTCCACATTCAAGATTTGCTAACTGTGAAGTGGATAACGGAGACAACTTAATTGATATACAATTTTTATGTGAAGAAGATAATTATGAAAATATTGAAGAAGAAAATAATGAAAATATTAATTATTCATCCACTTCACATGAAAGCCAGAGTGTAAGGCCCGCTCTGAGCGGGTCTATATCAAAGGATGAGGTTATTTTAGAGAAAGCCAAAGTGCAATGCTCAGCATATATCGCTGGTTATATTTGCAGAAAAATGACGAAAAATGTAAAATGTTCAAAGTGTATAGAGACTTATACAAATAGTTCTACAGGGGATGATATTTATTCACATATACGGCATAGAGAATACAAATTGTTAAAAAACAATAATTTAGTTTATCCTAGTCATAAACTTTTAATGTTGTATATAGATGCCGCTTCACATATTCATAATTTTTTTTAATAAAAAATGCTTGTCAAAAAGGAATAGGGGCAACTCTAAGAAAAAAATTAGAAAACTTAGAGTTTTCCTGGTTGGGATGTCAGTATGTGCACTCAGATTTGTTAAAAAATATATTTATAAATTATGTGATCAGGCTTTATGTCCACAACTGGAGCAATATACTTGGTAAAAATTTAAAGGGAGTTTTTGAAGAAAACTATGCTACAAAAATGTCTAACATTCATAAAATTGCTTTTCATAAAAATTAAATATATAAGACCAACAAGTTATGAAAAAAGGTAATAAATAAATGATAAAACTTAAGCTGGTTTTATTTTTAAAATACATAATCAAAATAGCTGAAGTAACCAGAGCTATTATACTACCTATAAAACATTTTATCGATAAAGTAGGCACCTCACTAGTATCGACATCTGGATTATCGATCGTTCAAGCTCTATATGACGTTTCATACTGATGATGCTGTCAAAATGACAAACGCTACACAAGCGCCAAAACGGAACAATGTAAAACTAGGGAAAACATGACTGTCATAGGCCATAGCTGTTATGAAGTAATTGTATGTGATTTGAATGTAAACCAAGAACCAAACAAAGAATTAATTTATCATGTTTTACATTTTTGAATTATAATTATTTAATTTACATACATAACATACTGAAAAATTGTTTAATTAATTGACAATGCTTTATTACCCAAAATTACTAAGTGGTCGTGTAAAGACTTAATTATATTAGTGTTCAGTGAATTAGTGACAGTCATTATGATTTCAAAAATAGCTATTTTATGTTTTTGTTTACTATTGTCCATTTTTATGGCGAGTCTAATCGATATAATAGCTGTTAATCATAATAATACTGAAAATATTAATATAGGACGCAACTTCACACACCATTTAGAAGAAAAATATGGAACAATATCTGACAATACTAATAACCTCATCTGGTTTTTACAAGTGTGTATTTTTTTAATTTAGTATCGTTGCATTGTTTTTTTGTCCTTTAGCAATAAAAACTTGATACACTTATGACCTTAAGTATTATGTTTTGTTATGTAATTTGTATATTTTCAGATTTCTGATATACATCTAAGTATATTTCGAGATCCAGGAAGAATATCACAGTTCCAACAGTTCTGCGATAATACTGTAAAAAATATAAGGCCGTCGGTAGTGCTGGCCACAGGAGACCTAACAGATGCTAAAGCTAAAGACAATCTTGGTAGTTCCCAAGTAAAGAGAGAATGGATTTACTACCACAACATTATCAATGAGTCTGGGGTTACCCAACATACTACCTGGTTAGATATAAGAGGAAATCATGGTATGTAGATGCTGTAATATAGAAATGTTAAAAATGTATTAATACCTTGATAGTGGGAATTGCAGACACAATAGGTTTTCAATTGTTATCCAGCAGCCTGGTGCCTCTTGGGGATTGATGGGTTAAATAGTATTTCAAACCTACACCCTATTAATCCTTCAGGCCCCGCGCGAGCACTGGTGATCGCGACAACAATAGAATACAATAGCAATTCCTGGAAATTCCGACTGAAGTATTAAATATGAAGCTATTTTATCAAATTAACAAAGGAATTTAGAAGGGTACTTAAATCAAAGTTGCAGCCAAAACAGTTTAATGTTTTTTTCTTTTTTTTTTAGATAACTTTAATATCAGGACAATAAATTCAGAAGAAAATTATTTTAGGAACTATTCAGTACAAGGTTCCACTCATCCCAAGTCATATTCTCATTACATTGATATTAATGGTGTGAGGGTGGGGTTTGTTGGAATTGATGCATGCCCTGACCCAGGTCTACGGAGACCATTCAATTTTGTTGGAATTTTGAATCCACAGGAACAAAGGAATATACAGAAATTAAAGGAAGATGCTGAGAGCAAAGCAGATCATATCATTTGGTTTGGCCACTATCCAACATCTTGTATACTTTCAGTGGAAACCGAAACTGGAGAAAGTTTAGATGTGCGGGAATTGATTGGGAGTGTTAAGAGTTCCCAAATATATGTCTGCGGTCACTTACATTCCATGGCTGGACTGGTGCCAAATATGTATACAAAACATAAAAAGGGATACCTAGAACTCGAGTTAGGTGACTGGAAAGACAATAGGCTGTATCGTGTGGCCGCTATTGATCACGGACTATTTTCATTTGTTGACATTAAACACAACACATGGCCAATAGTTCTAGTCACAAATCCAAAAAACGCAAGATACGCCATGCCTGGCAGGGAACCTTTAGATTTAATTTGGAAGTCTGATCATGTAAGAATATTAGTTTTTAGTGATGTTGAAATAACGAGTGTGAAGGTATCTTTTGATATGTTAAATTGGATAGAGTGTAAGGTGGCGAAAAGTCCACTGTATGTATGCCCGTGGTCACCAAAGAATTACGCAAATGGCTTACATAAACTGTATGTAAGTGCTGAAGATGAGCTACAAAGGAAAACGACATTGGAACATCCTTTTACATTGGATGGTGCTCCGCTTTCATTTGATATTTCTGCAAGAATATTATTGATGGTTGATGCTGGACTAGTGGTAAGTTAGTAGTCGCATTAAATAATGAACTCTGTGTTTTTTTTACCTCATTTTTCCTACTCACGATTTTCTCTTTCAGTTTCAGACAGTATTTGCAACACTTATATCGTTGAACATAGTGCCGCTAGTAGTATTGAGGCTGCAGAAGCGGCCTCCGAAGTCACGAAGAAGGCCTTGGGGGAATGTACTCAGACGAATTTGGCTGCTGAGCAAAATCGATAGAGTATTTTACCCGATAGTGCTCTACGCAATCTATTTGCCGTTCGGGCCGTGGGCTACGGGGGAACTTCTCGACGGCTACATAGGGACTATATTCGCCTGGGGAATACTGATAAAGGGTGTTCTTCTACCAGAGCCCTTCACGTACATGTACGGTAGCGTACAACTCATGTTTGTACAAATACCTCTGATATTCGTACTATCGTATTGCCTACAAATACGATTATTCGGACAGCACTGCAGGGGTTTTAGACGTCTACTCAAGAACCTGCCCTTTATTTTGATACTGACGATCCAACTGCTGTTGGCGTATTTCTTCTGGCTGGAATATGGAACAATGTCGTTCCTGTTTGGACCGTTACGGACTTGGAGTATTGCTCTCAATATGTTGCTGTGGTATAAGACGCTTACGTTGCCGCCTGATTACTGCAGGTATGTACTATGTGTTTACTTACGTAATGCTATGTTTAATGTATGTATATTATAATTAATAACATCTAGATTGTAGAATGAGGAATTTCTAAGCAATAAACGCTTAGAAATTTCTCGCTTGATATTTAGAATATTACAAGTCTGCTTTTTTTGTACATCGAAATCGTAAATAAATAATATGACCGATGACGTCACAATTATGATAAATGATAGCGTTGTTATCGATCTGAAGATAGCGTGTGTCAATGAGTTTAATGACCCCTGTCGTATTACAGTAGCTTTCTAATATGGCTAAGAATAGATGATCTTGTTTATTTGGAAAGGGCAATGCTGATTGACTGATAGATCGATACACAATAACATACGTTTGTGGCGGCCAACCAAACCAATCGTTCGCGCGGACGCGTAATATCAACCCAGCCTAAAACCCCTAAAACCAACAAATAAACCAAAAAAGAAAAAAAGACGTAGAAAGTATTCACTGCGATTACTACGAAAGTATTTCTCAAAAGTTGGAATAAGTATAGATAAACAAAAAATGTACGATCAAAAGAAAATGCGCTGCCTATATCCATTTACATTGTTATCAACATGTTGTTTTATAATAAGAAACCATTCACAAATTAGTACGATAAGACGTGTACCCCATTTGCATATTTTGCATTGTAGTTTCCTAAGTACCACAGTCTGAAATACGATTGATACGTTGGTCTTATGTACCAGAGTTTTCCTAATATTAAGGGCCTTTTCACACGACGTATTTTTTGCGCACTGACAACGCGCGTTTCTGATGCGCTCGTCTTCTGCGTGTTTTCATCGCGTTTTGGCAGATATAAAGTTTAAAACGTGTCGTCTTTCTTCTGTTTGCTGAGCGTTCAACTTGCGTTTATATCGATACAAACGAGCGTAAAAAACGTCGTGTAGAAGGACCCTAAGATTGAAACCTTAAATGAGTCCTTTGATTGACTGATTGTCGATTTGAATAATTATGTTTTCTTTTTCAGACACCTAATGAAATTGAACGACACACCATAACAGATTAAAGCAAATTTTGACGAGCTTGCTTGGAATTGCACCAAAGCTTAAGTATTACTTATGTTCCTGTTATGCTACGAATATTATGTTAAACTTCATGTCCGCTGAGTTGAAAATCAAGATGAGCGCCTGCGAACAATTAAGTGTTCGCAGTTCGTATTGCTAAGTAGCTGACACGGCTTATCGTCCACGCTGACCGCTCGCTAACCGTCGGCACCGACACTGAAATGTATGAAAAATCAAAGCTGGCTCTTTAGCCAAGACGTTTTCTCTATCGCTTCTTTATAGAATCGCCGATCAAAATGTATGAAATTGACATAAGCGTTCGACAGTATAAGGTCGACATTCGACTCATGTTATGGGAATTCCATACATTTTGATCGGCGATTCTACGAAGAAGCGATAAAGAAAACGTTAACAAAGACGCTTTCTTTGGGGCTGTGAGTTGTGACCGCAACGCGTAATTCAGAACGCTTCCTAGAATTTCACGTATCTCGTATTAGCAGCGCCGACGCGACGGTGCGCGTGCGGTCGGCGTACTGCGTAAGACTAAAATTAGCCTAACAATCAGTTTGGCGAGGTATATAGTGTGTAATATCTATTATTTAATAATTTTACTCTCTGGCCCACTTGCTCTCTGTGGGTTAAGGTAACATTAATGTTGTCTCATAACGAAAATACTCTATTTCATAATCGAAGACATGAGTGGATGAACCACGTAACTAACAATTTGAAAACTGCATATTTGGCTTACTTGGGCATAGCTGTATAGGGGTGGAGAGATTAAGAACATCCTAAACTTCGAATTCGTCTATCATAATAGTATTGAAGGTGAGGTGAAAATTAAAAACAAAATATGAGCGAGCGAACTGGGACTGAATGCCTCCCCTCACCCCGCAACTCTCTCCGCTCCGCGTTTAGCGACCGATCGTACCTCGCTACGCCCATGTTGAACGACAACCCAGAGTTAACTTTAATCTAGGTCATGCAAGAAGGCCTAAGTGGGTTGCGTGTGTATAGTATTAGATGTACTTATATTATATTCATTCCAAAAGTTTATACTTTTTAGATCTTAAAAAAAATCTCAAAAAATAATATTATAATTAGACCCGTTCAGTGGTGGATTTGCCCTAAGGCCCAGTAGGCCCGGGCCTAGGGCGGCCAGATATAAAGGGCGGCAAATTGTGCAAAAAAAACTTGTAATGGGTGCGGTGCAGTGGCAATGGGCGCGAATCTGGAGTCTGGACAGACCCTATATTTTGATAGTGAATAAGGTCTGAAGTACTGAAAACATTTCATTATATGTGTTTTTTGTTTTTAACAAACGAAATTTTGGGAATTAAAAAACATAAACTACAAGGTCTCAACTTTCAGTTGTGTGCAGTAAAGATGCTTGTTGGCTTAAGTGGTGAGATACTTAAAGGCTCGCGTAACGTATGTTTATAATCTTCCTATTTTTGCGTTTCAAAATTATAAATAATTTCGTACATCGTTCAAAATAGTTCGTACGTTTGGCCCAGGACACCACTCGAAGTACACCTCTCTTCAGTGGCTCATAAGTCATAACTCATAACGCTATTCGCGACTAAGAACAATTTTACAGGACGTCATAATCTTTTAGTATAATACAAGTAATCTAGGAAGAATGGGTGGGAAATGAGTAGGTAATTAACACGTTCGCTGTGAAGCAAGGCATTATATGCCTAGTTGATCGCTTTCAGTCTGTCCGTGATCTAAAATCGTGTCTTTTTGCAAGGTGCGGGCGCTGTAACTCGAGAAGTACTACCTGTACGAGAGAGATAGTTTTATATCTAACACACATTTTTAAAGCTTATGGCGTTTAACGATTAAAAAATGGACCAGGTTTTTAAAATATAGTTCGCACTGAATTGAAATTGAATAAGCTCAGTGCGAATACCAGGCCTTGATTTGTAGGCTGAACGGGTAAGAGGCGTGCGCGCCGCGGCAAGTGCTGTCGAATGCTTTGTTTGTTGTCGATAGTGCGCAATTGTTTGCAGTAGTGATATTTACGTTTTAATCGCGTAGTAAATATTAAAGTGTTGTGAAATCGCGTCAAGTAATATTGTTTCGAGTAATGACAAAGTCTTTGATATATTATTTCCCGTTAGACCTGTTATTAAGCCAAGCTGTCTGTCTATCTGTTACCCCTTTACGCCCAAACTGCTGAACCGATTTTTCTGAAATTTGTTATGGAGATACTCTGACTCCCAGAAAAGGACATAGGATACTTTTCATCCTGGAAAAATGTACGGTTCCCACGCGATAAACTAATTTTAGCACAACGGAGATGCGTGCGTCATCTAGTTTTAAAAAAATTGTCGATATGATGCATTTGTTTTACTGTCACATCGCTATTATTATATCTTTCTAGCGATTGAACAGCTCCGGTAAACCTGGCATCTCTTTTTTTTTTTTAAAAGGCATCAAGTTTCTGTCCACTTCCCGGGCGAAGATAGTTTCAAATAGGTCCACTAATTAACTTTATACACGTGAAATTTGATTTATTCAATCCTAGCATTATTGATCTTGGGTTCATATTTCTATGAACAGCTTTCACCAGGCCATTAAAATAATATAATATCTATGGACGCTACACACCACGTCAGTCTGGCCCCGTAGTAAATGCCTGAAGGATTTGTGTTACAGGTACCAGACAACGGAAATATATTTAATACTATACATATTATATTTAAGATTTTTATTAAGGGGCCGGGCTACCCTCGAAATTCTCATACATACGTAATACCAAAATCATTTTCGCATACGAAAATATTTAACATGTTTGAGTTATTTTTCAGCTTAAAATAGTAATTACCTAGGTTCCTGTACAAAAATTAACTTCAAAATATTTAAACACTAAAAAATTTTTTTTGTGTATAAATTTTTTTACTAAATTTACTACTAAATATTTAAAGACTAAAAAATAGAGTAAAACACTAAAAATATATAAATAAATGGTAAATTTACTAGAAAATATTTAAATACTAAAAAATATTTTTTAGAACATAAATATTTTGTAGTAAATTTACTATTTATTTATATATTTTTTAGTGTTTTACTCTATTTTTTAGTGTTTAAATATTTAGTAGTAAATTCGGTTAAAAAAAAAAATTACTTATACACAAACATTTTTTTTTGTGTTTATATATTTTGAAGTTTATATTTGTACAGGAACCTAGGTAATTACTATTTTAAGCTGAAAAATAACTCAAACATGTTAAATATTTTCGTATGAGAAAATGATTTTGGTATTACGTATGTATGAGAATCTCGAGGGTAGCCCGGCCTCTTAAGTATATGATAGACATATTTAATACACATCCATGACCCAGGAACTTTGATAATTTTTTTTTGTTCCGTCACAACAGCCCACTAACTGAGCTACAGAGGTCGTCATCGTAAAACCTTGTTCGCATACGATGAAACCTTATTACCAGATCGAAAATACCTGGTATCGCATGATATGCTACAAAAATCAGTCTCGCATCTAACGTGTTAAAAATAAAACCTTTATGTTTTATTTTTTCCAAAAATATTCTAAACTAGCTTTATAAGCTAATACTTTTAGTTAAGTATACAATTTTCGGAATCAATTAAAAATGGGAATAGAGTAATTCATGAATTTTGTTAGGTACATTTATATGGGTGCTGAGAAAGGGGCGGCACATGGCCTGGGGCCTACAGCGGCCAGGACTGCAAATCCGCCACTGGACCCCTTGTTTTATATTTAGTTACTTGTGGTCCAAATATGTATATCAGCTGATTCGAAATTAATTTCAATTATATGTTTATCAAATTACTTTCCAATTCCTTCTTCATACACAGCGTGATGCGCTTAGCTAGTAAACGAAAATCACATGTTACGTGCTAATTTCACCACGCCTGTTAACCTTAATCATCTATTAAAATCAGATGTAAATCTTTCGTTAATACGAAGTATGAAAGAGACAACATTATATTGGTACATCGATGATTAAATTTTGACTGCGATGAACATAAACAAGCGTTGGTAGAATTACTTACTTAATTGTTGTTATTTAAAGAGGATTGCGACAATAACTCCATACATTTACTATCAAGTTCTTCGTTAAATTAAAGTTGAGTAATTAGTTTGTCTCTGAGTGCGTTCTTAAGGCTTGTAAAATATATTTTACTATGTGATATAGATTTAGTCAATTACATTTAGCAATTCGATGTTAAACGCAGTGCATTTATTCGAAATTATTTATTTTAATAGCACCATATTTTAATTTAATCGACATTATATTTTATGGAATAAAGCTACGTAATTGTTGTAATTTGTGTATTTTTGAGTTACCCTAATTAAGGTTTGTTAGAACGGACCAGGCAGAGTTGGCTTTTACTTTTTAGGGTTCTGTCTTTCAGTTCTACTAATAATAATTCTTCTAGCTAACCATAATATGCGCTAGCTATCTATAGCCTATCTAATAGCTACTGTACCCGTTAGTCGTTAGTCACAGCTTACTCCTTAGTAGGTATTTAGTTAGTGCTATGTTGGTATGATACTTGGTATTGTTGGGATTTTTGTCATTTGGCCGATTTTTTTTTTACTTCCACCGTTGAATGTTGTATGACTTGCATCCGAACATTGTAAAATTATGTCTTCATCAACCACAGACATAGATCAAGATAGATACCGCATGTGTATGTACAAACGACGAGCAATGCTCGTCTTTCGAAAGTCTGTTCTTTAGTCTGCTATCGGAATCGGACGTCAATCGGAATTTTAAAAATGAATAAATGCCTAATTGTGCCGTATTGAGCTGTGGAAATTCGAATAGAGACGTTGGCCTAGATAATGGACATATTTCTTATTATCGGTACGACACAGTAGGTAGTAAAAAAGTGGCACGCTCGTTTTCATACAAATGGAGGGATATATGGTATCTATCTTGACATATTATGTCTGCGTTATCAACCCAACGTTGGCCGCAGGTGTAACAACACCTACCGTTATAAGGTAAATAAAATATAATGGTGTGCAATTACAATCTAAAATACCATCGAAGAAATTGATTCATAGGCAGTTGACGGACCTACACTTTGATCTTAGTCAAAAGGCCGAAAGGTAATATTTTGGTCGAATTATGTCAGTTCAATGTAGAGATAAACTACGATAACATGGCGCGCCCCTCCAAAATTCAAAACGTTTGAAGTGCGTTGTCTTGCGCGGTCGGCTAGTTATGATTTAAGTTGACCAACAAACCTTGGTAATAAGTGACATATTACGGGTACTGGTTGATTGGTTGAATACTTACTACATACGAACTCTTTCATAAGGATGTGACTACACACATTGAAACAGTAATTTGGAGGGGCGCGCCATGTTATCGTAGTTTATCTCTAAGTCGTGATTTATTGGCTGGGTTTGACACAAGGCGACCAAATTACATAGGTCCGCCATCTGCCTATAAATCAACTTCTCTGATAGATAAAAATTAAAATTTTAAACTTTCGCGTTGCAACTTGCAATATATTATGTAATTAAAACTTATTAATCGGAATCTCCTCGTGACCACGGCCGTTGCAACACGCCACACGGCGTAGTCTAAACGTCGAGAGAAAGCATGTACCTACTTGCACGGACTTAAAAAAATACGGACGTAACCTTGTCTAATCCCGAGTGAAGCATAGTTATGGCCGCTCGTGTAAGATGTGTGCGTGTAATTGGCGCCAATCAATGTACAATGACAGCGGGTTGTAGTACCTAGTTGCGTGTGTGAGTGTCGGTCACGTGTACAATAAACGAAACTGTCGTACCTTGCATGCTTCACCTCTTTATAGTGTAATGCTCCGTCCGTATTTTTTTTACGTCCGTGCCTACTCGTAGTAGCATTACCTACTACTAGAACAGTCGCGTTAAGTCCCAATTAATAAGTTTTAACTTCTCTGATAGTACAAATTACAATACTACTAGGTATTAGGTAAAGGAAAAGATTGAACATAAAGTACCAAATATACAATATATTTATTTGGTTCATCAATTTATGCAGGTACTAACTACTAAGTATAAAAATGTAAAAATATATTACATATACTTAAAACTAAGTACATAATAAAATCTCATATCTCATCACAGAAAATCGATAATATTGCTACAATAATTATACATATTCATTCTTGCGAATTAACATTCATATTTTATATCTAAACTAGCCTAATCTTGAGATTTATGTATGTATATTAAATTACACATAAACCAATAAGCATATAGATGCACTTCATAGTATTTACTGTGAACGCGGGAATTATCTTGGCTCCTATGTTAATAGAGTTTGACGTCACGAGAAGCCAAGGTAGGCTGCGTGTCATGACTTAGACTAATGCGTGTATAGATCCGCACTTGGTATTTTATTCCGCAGTATTTATAAATTTGAGCCTTGATTTTTTGACGTTACCCTTTGATTATTTTATGTTAAATATTAAAAACTATACGTATGTCAGCCGTCTAGTTGAATTGGCCAGCCAACTCGACTCATAAGCCTTCTTATTCAAGTATATTTACATAATTTATTTTCAAATTAGATCTTGATCGTTAGGACCAATAGCTCTAGACGAATTAATTTTACATGGCTCTTGGTTTTTTAAAAATATTTAGTTTTTATGAAACTCAAGAGCTATGAGCCTAATAGTCGAGTTGGCCAGTCAATTTAACTTGATAATCTACTCATTATGTTGGTATTGTCCTTGTTTAAAAATATCTGAGTTACAGATATTGTGGATTCTAGACAAAATATGGATTTCCTAACATGATTACTTAAGTATCTACATAATAATAAGCACCATTAATATCTTAAATTAAGCACCATGATTCAAGAATAGCGATTTAAATATAATTAAATAGGTAACGAGGTATAAGCGCGCCTAAGTAGCAGATAAATAATGTACACTGTTTGGTCATTGATCGCTTTTAGTACCTTTGGTTTTACTAGTCCGTATACGAAATTTTGCCGATTTTGCCGAATTTGCAAAGGTTCGCTACAGAAATATTATTAGGTTTTTTCCCCTTATTAGACTAAAAATATATATATTTATTAATTATTAGATTTAAAATATATTTAAGCGCGGAAAAACTTGCGGCGAGAAATATAATGTGAGATTTAGGTTGTTTTGAATCGTGTTTTTTAGGCACAATTTGTTTTTTTTTCTTTCTCAAATTGGATAGAATTTTATCTATAGATTATTTCTGTCGTTTTCTTTTTATGAATTACAGCTCCAAGTTGACGAAATTAACAGCAATTCTTTGCCCATTTTCTCTAAAATTTTGCCGAGTTACATATTTTTTTACTCAGCTATTTCATATTAAAGTGGTAAAAAGTAATTCCAACATTTTATAGACTACTTTCTCAACAGTACATTGTATTTTTTTATAAACAGGTGATATTCTAAACCTTTTACAGCAAAAATCACAAAACTGTCGCGGGTTTGAGTTGGATTATTTAAAAATACTTTAAAAAATAAAAAATCTAGCTCCAACATTAGATTATAATTGAAATGATCTTACATGTTGTGCATTAAAACTAGAAATACTGTATTTTAACTGTTAAATCACGTCTGTAAAATCAGCGAAATCGGCAAATTTCGTATACGGACCCATAATCGTTAAATTAAAGAATATTATAAACAGTAAACCACAGTTAATATACCTTTGCGTCCTTTGAATGTTAATGACTGGCTTAAAGTAGTCACTCAAAACATATCTGGCCCTCATTAGGAACAAGGAAAATGACAGTCCGACTAACTTAGCTACGCTGCTGTCTTCGTCTTAAATACATAAAAAAAAAACATAATTGACAGACAGACTTACATAATACATTAGTCAATCCGGTCTTATTCCTCGACAATGCTCCTCGAACATAAAATAAATCTAGTTAAGGCGAGGATAAATTTACATTTTATTTGAATAAATTGTTAGTAAATCTATATTAAAATCTTGTGAACCGAACAATTTTGTTTCTTAATATTTATTTCCAAAGATATTTTAAAAAAACATGAAAAATAGAGAAGATCCGCCCCTAGTAACTACAGTTTTACGCTAAGCTAAAATGAATCTTATTGCGATGCTATACGCTTGGTCTTTGGTTGTGTGCAATGTTATCGTTTTGGATTGAGATTAATCCCCGCCTTAAAGGGATTTGTGTTTATGATAAAAAGGATCAGGAAACGAATGCCATCAACCGCGATAGCAAGATAGCAAAATTGTACTAATGTTATACTTCCTGGTATTAATATCCCCCAACACCGTGCACATTATCTGCAAGCTTTGTAGACGCGGAATTTCAGAACGCACACCAGCAACACTTGGAGCAGAATGATCCATACGCTCAGAGCCACGAAATCCTTATAGAAGTCCATGTCGTCGAGTCCTAGATACTTAAGATAGGCCTGGGGCTTCTTGAATATGCAAAATGTTTCGTGACAAGGTAGAACAGGTCGGCCAAAGTCGTAAACGATTTTGATGAATGCGTCGAACGAGTATTGGAAGTACGAGACGAGAGCGAAGGGCTTGAGGTAGTAAGGTATTTCTGGGTACTTGATGAAGAAGCCAGAGAACATCAGCATGGGGATGTTGGCTGCCGGCACCACGAAGAGGCCGAGCTGAAAAAAAACATAAATTAACTAAAATAATTAAGTCGGTATCTATTTAGTAACTTTGATGGTTCAAGAGATGTGGTAGGTAAGTATATAACTTATGGAAAGTTTCACTGAAATTATACAGGGTGTACAAAACTAAGTGATAATACTTTACGGGGTGTATGCGTTCCTTATATATAGAGTTCACTGTGAAAGTAGCAGCGCTGAACGAGTAATTTTTTTGTGATCTATGGGCAAGCGCCGCAGTGATACGAAATGGCCCATACAAAAGTTAAAAAATCGGTTGTCTGTAAAGTCGGTTTACTGAAGATAGTTGAACGTGACAGCGTATGACGTTGTCACGTTCAACTATCCTTAACCCCTTAACCCTCGCTTCCGAATCTCTATAAATAGAAACAAACTTTTTCGAGTGTAACCTAAAGTTATTTCGATGTATTTCTTTCAAATGATTGTCTAAAAATATTTATAATGAGTAAAATAAACTATTCGCAATACAAAACGCTACATAAATTCGTGAAATCTAGTAAAATCTTCGAACAAAGCACAAGTCATACCTTGACACGTAGGAAATAGAGCACAATTTTGAATAGCTGAAATAATACTAATAGCTCACAGATTGTTTATTTATTTTTCATTCAGAGTGTGGTCAATGTATCAAAGGTCATAACTAACCAAACTTCTTCATACAAAAGTATTCTCTAAGTCATCGAAATACGTAATATAATCGAAACAAAGAGCGCGGCCCAGGTGGGCCTTACGGTTGTTAAAAGACTTGAGACTTGAGAGTGTAAATGGAACGCCTCAGAGCGAGGTAACGCCGCATGAACTGTCATGTTTTTCGTGCGCGCACCCCATATCGAATTATAAGACGTTATCACGTCAAAAAAAGTTACTCTTTCAGCGCTGGTATTTAGACAGTGAACTCTATATAAGAGACAATATACACACCCTAAACTCTAAACTCTAAAGTATTATCACTAAGTTTTGATACACGTATGTAATAACGTTTTGTCTACGTAGACAAAACATTTGTCTACGTTATTACGTTACACATAATATTTCCTTTTTAAAAACTAGGTCTAGGCTGCTGTGCCATGTGCGAAAAAAAGAGTTCAACGCGCGCGAAGCTGTACAAAATAGGTACATATATTTTTTAACAGGCTTAGCTGACTTATCTTTCCCGTTTATATTGTTTACAGAATTGTAATTATTGTGAAACATGTTGAAGGTGACAGTCGCGCCCAACTTGCGTATAATATATTTTTTTGGAGCGGAAGTACTCCTTAGTTCTGTCTACTCTGGTACATAAGCCCTACTCACTTTGACCCCGCAAGACGCGCCGATCACCAGGCCGAAGTTCTGCGCGAGGACGGTGACGAGCGCGCACACGCTCCACGCCAGACCGATACGGAACGGCTCCAGCGGCTGCGACGTCAAATACCAGGCTGGCAGGACAAACGCCGTCGCACACAGCAACTGAAATTATAGTACTAGATGATGCCCGCAACTCCGTTGCGCCAAAATTTGCTTATCGCGCGGGAACCGTACATGGCTGGATAATAAGTAGGTATCTTATATCCTTTCCCGGGATTCAAAGTATTTAGTATCCCCATACCAAATTTCAGCAAAATCGGCTCAGCGGTTTAGACGTGAAGAGACAGACAGACGAACATACAGACACACTTTCGCATTTATAATATTAGTATGGATTTTAATGGGTACATATATTTTGATTTCCAGAAATGGACAAGAGATTTTACGAGAAAAAATCGGATGTAAAGTACTGTCAGAGTTTATTCCTAGGCAGATGGCGGACCCGCTTAATTTTAATTAGGAACTATTATGTCAAATCCAGACTATATAAATCACAACATAATGACATAAGCCCCGCGTTCCATTAAGCGTTAAATAATCGGCCAAGTGCGAGTCGGACTCGCGCACGAAGGGTTCCATACCGTTTAGAGCAAAAATAGGCCAAAAATTGTGTTATTTGTATGGGAGCCCCCGTTTTTTTTATTTTATTTAAATATTATTATTAATTATTAAATTACAATAATATTTAAGGCCTTCGTGAAAGTTTCAATTGCCTACCTCTTATCAATAGTTAATGGAATCAGGCGTTACTTTGCGGAAATCCATAGCTTAAAATTTAGTCTGTTATTATTTTTAGCAATATTCCGCGAAATAAACCTCCACCTTTAAGTAAATGAGTGAGTGCACGCATAGGCATGCGTACAGCACCTCCTTCCTCCCACACTGCCTATGCGTACACTCGCATGCAAGAACTTGCAAACACCACCACCACACAAGCAATAATGTTGGCAAATCCGTGCAAGGCCCCTCACCACCATGCAGGTTGAAAACCTCGACGCGCGTTTCGCTCCAACACCGGAGCATCCTCAGGATGTGGACTCTACGAACAACGTCCGTCAAGTGCCGCCGCCGGCTAAAACACCGCCTTTCATATCCTATCGAGCCCCGCTACTATCCCCACTACCCCCCCTACCCTCACCAGTACCCCCGAACATATTAATAAGCGGTGACGTAGTCAAGCAAGTTTGGTCATTCAACAATGCAAATCTGTTATTTTTCTTTTCTTTTATATAATGAGAGCTTTTCTTTTATTTTGAAATCAAGTGACTTCGCCAACTCGTATGCTGGTGCACCAATGTATGAGACAAACAAGTATGAGGCTTAGCTAAAAACAAACAAGTTTTTAGCTAAGCTTAAATGAGCAATTAATAATAATCAATATTTATTTCAAACTGAATCATCAAAGAAAAAACTTATCCCAATGAATCCTCGCGCACCATCACTGATTGGGCTTGCCAAAGATTCACAAAACTGATATTCCTATGCGTCCAGTTGTCTCATACATAGTTGCACCAGCACACGAGCTGGCAAAGTCACTTAATTTCATAATAAAAGAAAAGCTCTCATTTCGGCCACCTTATGCCATAAAAAATAGTCTACAATTATTAGTCAACAAAATTAAAGATGTGACTTTGCCACCTCGTTAACAAAAATAATAACAAACTAAATTTTTCTACCTCTTATCATCATTGATTACGAGCAAAAAAAGCCAAAAAAATCGCGTCTGTTGTATGGTGGGGGTATTAATTTTATTTTTATTTTAGTATTTGTTGTTATAGAATATAGCGGTACCGGAAATACACAATCTGTGAAAATTTCAAAACTCTAGCTATGGCGGTTCTTGAGATACAGCCTGGAGACAGACAAACGGACAAACAGACATCGAAGTCTCATGAATAGGGTCCCGTTTTTACCCTTTGGGTACGGAACCCTAAAACGATCAAAACGCTTAAAATAGGAGGCATTTTGAGCGTTTCGATTTATAACCCTTAATGGAACGCGGGAAATAGGCTAAGCTATTAATTTCTACCTACTTAACAAAATTAATAAAGCCAACAAACATAAATATCTACTACAATATTGTCCACGTAAACGTAGTGAGACGCTGGTAAAGGAAATGGCACACTTTCACGACGATTCTCGAGTTACGTAAATAGTTTCTACGTAACTAGAAGTGAGTTTTCTAAAGTGCGTAGAAAACAATATGAGATATTAGTAGATACAATACATTTTTAAAATATAATGACGACCTCTGTGGCTCAATGGGTAGAGTGTGTGGCAGCTCAAGTCGGGGTCGCGGGTTTGAATTCCGCCGACGGAACAAAAAGTTTTCAATGTTCCTGGGTCATGGGTGTGTATTAAATATGTGTATGATATAATAAAAATCTAAAATATATATTGTATAGTATAAAAGTATTAAATATATTTCCGTTGTCTGGTACCCGTAACACAAGTCCTTTAGGTACTTAGCTCGGGGTCAGACTGACGTGGTGTGAAGCGTCCATAGATAAAAAAAAATAGGTAGTTCCTACCTGAATTGGCAGATCGATGAGAATCTTGGAGAAACAGTACGTCGACAAATAATACCACTTGTTCAAATGTTCGTGGAGCACGACTTTTGATTCCACGGGAACTGGAAAATAAAAACTCGAATCAATTACTATTTTCAGATTGGACAGTTAATTTGCAATTTATGCAACTTATATCAAATAGTGGTTGCGATAGTTACTATTAACACAGTACTTACATATTTTACATATTATTAGTTTGTTACACCGGAAGTAACTAGTACTTAAAAGACAGGCTAGGCCTAGTTTAAGTACTAGAACATCAAACGATTGTATGTAATGTATAAGTGTCTTTTTTCTAAATAAATTTCTAAATTTCTAAATTTCTATATGAGCGTCGATGTGTTTGAGAATGTTAATTTTTAAAGGATAGATACTAAAATTAAAAGCATCAGATTGGCTTCGGTAGGTACGAGTTACAAGTGCTTCGTACAATTTAGCAGGATAGTAATTATAAACTTCGAATCTCACAATAGTATTGAATGTGAGGTCTCCATTCTCACCCCGCAACTCTTCCGCTCCACGTTTAGGTATAAGACTCGTGAGCATTAGCGACCGATCGGCCCCCCCACAAAAGCGATCGGTTCCGCCCGTACCTGCCCGTACCTCGCTACGCCCATGGCCCTGGGCGAATTTTTTCGGCGCCCAGGGTGCTGATGGTGCTAAAAAAACGAACGCCGCTACTGTCTAGACTCATAGAACATCAACTTACAGGTATGTATCGTAGGCATGGCATTAGAGAAGAACAGGAAAAGCAGGAAGAAGAACAGGCAGGCCGTGTTGGTGACCACCCGCTCTGCGGACTGGCCCGCTCCGTTGTACAGCGCGCCCAGCATCAGCGCCACTATGAAGTGTGTCACCAGCCTTATCTGAAAATAACTTAATATTATTATCTATTTATGTAATAATAATGAATAGTTAAAAAAATTAAAAAAAACACGCTTTTTAATTTTTTTTCTAATTTTTTGAAGTGAAAACTTCTTTAGCGGCGTTGAGCACAAAAACTGTGAAACTCGCGATAGATTTTCGTGTTGATCGAAAAACCATACAAAACGCGTAAGACGGTTGGAGAGTAGTGTTTTGTGTCGAACTCGAACTCGAACTCGAACTCAATTTGAAACTTGATCGAAACTTGATCGAAACTTTATCGAAACTTGATCGAAACTTGATCGAAACTTGATCGAAACTTGATGGAAACCTTGATCGAAACTTGATCGAAACTTGATCGAAACTTGATCGAAACTTGATCGAAACTTGATCGAAACTTGATCGGAACTTGATCGGAACTTGATCGAAACTTGATCGAAACTTGATCGAAACTTGATCGAAACTTGATCGAAACTTGATCGAAACTTGATCGAAACTTGATCGAAAATTGATCGAAACTTGATCGAAACTTCATCGAAACCTTGATCGAAACTTGATCGAAACTTGATCGAAACTTGATCAAAACTTGATCGAAACTTTATCGAAACTTGATCGAAACTTGATCGAAACCTTGATCGAAACTTGATCGAAACTTGATCGAAACCTTGATCGAAACTTTATCGAAACTTGATCGAAACTCGATTGAAACTTGATCGAAACTTGATCGGAACTTGATCGAAACTTGATCGAAACCTTGATCGAAACTAGATCGAAACTTTGATCGAAACCTTGATCGAAACTTGATCGAAACTTAATCGAAATTTGATCGAAACTTGATCGAAACTTGATCGAAACTTGATCGAAACTTGATCGAAACATGATCGAAGCCTTGATCGAAACCTGATCGAAACTTGATCGAAACCTTGATCGAAACCTTGATCGAAACTTGATCGAAACTTGATCGAAACTTGATCGAAATTTGATTGAAACCTTGATCGAAACTTGATCGAAACTTGATCGAAACTTAATCGAAACTTGATCGAAACTTGATCGAAACCTGATCGAAATTTGATCGAAACTTGATCGAAACCTTGATCGAAACCTTGATCGAAACTTGATCGAAACTTGATCGAAACCTTGATCGAAACCTTGATCGAAACTTGATCGAAACTTAATCGAAACTTGTTCAAAACTTGATCGAAACTTGATCGAAACCTTGATCGAAACCTTGATCAAAACTTGATCGAAACAACTTGATTGACGATTTTTTAAAAATCGATTTTCATAAAAAATGGGTTAAAATAATGCACAACGTTAATAATCAAGTTTTCACTTCTGTCGGCACTCCCGGAGTGCAACCAGTCTTTTTTTTACTTTAAATATTGCATTGTTAATACGTATGCAAAGTTTAGAATTATTGATACTACTGGAGATAAAAAAAAAATTGTGCTCAAAGATTCCGTATGTAACGTATACATCCCGAGCTAATAAAAATATTCTGTGCATTATTGATTAAAGTAACAATAGATAATATCCAAGCAATGGAGTTACCTATTGATAATATGTAGAATGTAGATATTTCTTATTATATTTCAAAGTAAAGAATGTTCAGAACAGTTAACTATAATTTATTATTGAACGAGAAAAATATTGCTTAAAGGGTTTAAAAAATGTGATATTAAGATTACAATTACATTTATTGTAGGTAACTTTTTAATTCCATTTAAAGCTTAAACGTCTTCGGTCTTCTAATACTTGTAGATATCTAGCAACAATTATTTAATGTTAACTATGTGATTAAGCTCTACTTGTAATAATAACAATAACATAATAATTAGAGGCCACGAAATGTGCCGTTGGTGCATGGTATCATCATTGATAGCCTTATCTCCTATACTTACACACATACCTACTCCATTTATAAATAGAACACAATCATTATTCCTTTGTTCGATATGGTATAGTTCAAATTACATACTTAGGCCAGCCTATATTCGTCCACTGCTGGACATAGGCCTCTCTCAATGAACGCCAAGATGACCGATCTCCTGCTACTCGCATCCAACATGGACCCGCAACTAAACGGAGATCGTCGTCCCACCTAGTTGGAGGTCGACCTACACCCCGATTTCCCAGCCTTGGTCTCCATTCCAGAGTAAGTTAGGTATGCTATTGGGTTTTTTTTCCGCCGAAATATTGAGATTCTCATCTCAACATTTCCGAACATAGAGATTAACCTCTCTCTAACTCAGCTTCCACATTTTCATCTTTTGCAAGATCATACCATCAGAGGTATAAGGTTTTGGTTGTGTAAAGTAAAATAAGTCGTGATAAATCACACGGAAATTGACATAACCCGATCAAATTAAGTTGGTTGCCCATCTATCTGAGAGTAAATTTCTCATAAGTATAGTCACTATTTTAAATTTAAAACATTAACAGGTTTTTTCAAACTCAGCTCCAAGCATGCGTTTCATGAACTGGGTTTTTAACTCTATATATTAGGTTGGCCCATTCGTGCCGAAGCATGGCTTGTTGTTAACCTGTGTCAGATGCACGTCTCTCATAGCTCCTATGAACCCTCGTTTGAGCAGCGCGCCCATCTGTTGTCCCCAGTTGGCGGTGTACTCGTTCACGTACTCTACATTAGACTTCAGTAACGCCTCCGCCTCAGCTGATTTCTCTGAAAAATAATAATTGATGATGCAAAGAAGAATATGAAAATTAAGCTCTGTGAAATGTAACGGTTGTCAATGTCAAAACTTCGGAAGCAAAGACTTTGGCCGAGATTATCAATCCGGCATCTGAACCACCGCGTTATGCCCAAAAAATTTTTAGGGCGATAAATATAAAACTGTCAGTACTTCCGAGTTCAGAGTCAACTAGGAAAAATCAATTTGTGCCAAAAGTCAGCGTTAGAGCTTAAAGTCGATCAATAGAAATGATCCATTTTCAGCTCTACAATAGAGCTGAAAATTCCTCTATTCCACTTCGAATCCCTAAATTTTTCGGCGTTCCGGATTCTGAATCTGAAATTCATAAGTAATAAAATTAAACTCTACAATATATAGGTGTACCAGAATCTGATGGCAAAAAGTGAGAAAATAAATTATTGACTCTAGTCTCTAGCAATACCGGGGTAATTGAAATAAAACAATTTGATCCTTTTCTTTTAGCAGCTAATCTGTGTAGGTATTAAACATGCAAATATAAAAATTTATCCAATGATTTAGGATATTTTTTGAAAATTTGCTGTCAAAAATTGCCATCAGATTCTGGTAGACCTATACATACCTGCGTTTCCATTTCTTGGTTTAAGTACTTCAGGACTACACGACACCTTGTTCATTTCTATGGCGTAAGATTTAGCTTCGTTTTCCAAAAATGATAGACTTTGTGAATTTTCTTTGCTAGCGATTTCCAAAACTGTAACGAAAAAATTGTGTACCTTAGTACATACGTATAATATTTTTAACCTGAAACATTTTAGTATATATAAATAATAATATATAAGTTAGATCACGTGTTAGAAGATAACACTGACAATAATAATTAATTAATTCAATGTCGAACATTAACAATCCAAATTCACATCCTCGCATCATCTTTCTAAGCCTATTAAAATTTAATCTTATCTATTATTAGTTATCTAGTACCTGCCTACTTATGCGATGTGCTGTATTGCAATTTGCAGCATTTTAAACTATTACATATTGTGTCATATTATAATGATAAGATTTAATTTTAATAGGCTAAGATGATGCGAGGATGTGAATTTAGATGGTAATGTTCGACATTGAATTAATTATTATTGTCAGTGTAGTAGTATATTATATTATGTCGCAGGCGGATTGTATAATCCGCCGTTTTGCATTACGGCTAGCTGTTTAAGAAACACTGCCGTTTTGTTATGCGGCGGTTCAACGATTAGCCGGATTGTTATTACGGTACGCGTAAAGTCATGAATCATAATAAGTATATCATTTCTTATATTCTATTAAAAAAAAATTTGCAAGGCAACATTCTTTTCCTACAGGAAAGTTACACGTTAGTTGGCTAATATAATCATAACGATCGACACACGAATCCTATTTTTGAGGGGCCCATTCAAAGAGTTGGCGAGTCACAGTGTGCCAACTTTATGATACATGTTTCCACGTATCGGTAGACGCCATAGTTCTTCCATAGTCCCAGTTACCCAGTCTACTAGCACCTCACCCCTATAGAAATGATACTGGATCATTTCTAATGTCCATTCCCTGTACTAATAGTCCGTCACTGGCCGCTGGCTCTCCTTGGTCGTACTCCAGCGGCGTGCACAGCAATATGACTCAGGGTCTGCGGG
This sequence comes from Lysandra bellargus, assembly GCA_905333045.1. NCBI lineage: Eukaryota > Metazoa > Arthropoda > Insecta > Lepidoptera > Lycaenidae > Lysandra > Lysandra bellargus. The sequence continues at coordinate 10,438,027 of HG995326.1, forward strand.
GCCCAGCAGAGTAGTCGGATGGCCTATATTATATTATCATGGTCGGAAAAAATCTTAATAGCGCAATGTAGCCAGCGACAGCAATATTGCTAGCGCCATCTATCGAGAACATCGAGAACTATTTTACATACTCACCTAATAGGCTTCAATTTTCACATATTCATGGTTCCGGACGAGATTTACCAAAAGTATTTAATTTTAAGCAGGCCTCCAGATGCTTTTCTGTATGGTCATGCTTCTTTGCCGCGTTATAGAAATTATTTAGATCTGAATATACTGAATCAGTCCACACTGAACTACAATTATTAAACAATATGCAAGGAAAACAATATAATTTAATCGTGTGCACACAACCACACAGCCAGTTAAATGATTCATATTGTGAAATCTTGTTATTTTAAATTTTTAATAAACATACATTCTCAACACAGACCTCACAGTCAATTAACATTTTTAAGAAATCAAAAACGCACTTAAAATAGAAACTCAGTAATAACTATTAAACTGTTAAAATGTACAAACTTTTAAATGTTAAAACAATAAGTCATCTTAGAAAACTATAAACTTGCACAAACAAAAATAATCGTAACAGTGCTCATCACATGAAAACAGAAAATGACGTTCCAAAAATACTAAACATTTATGTAATGTAAACAAATATAACCCTTACTAAACAAATTGCATTATGTGTGCATACGCGATTAATTAGATTTCCGTCCATTATTTTCACTCGGATTATAATAGGCAACGAAGTGTGAAGTGCAACGAACAATATCCGATCATACCCGAACCGAACGCCTCGGATAAGCTCGGAAGAGCTGCCGCAGTTCCTGAAGCTACTTGCCCGTACTAGGCAAATGAGACATTCATGTCTGTCTGCGTTTGCAATCTGTGCACCGATACAAAAATCTCATCGCACACATATGCCCGAGGTCTGCGAGGCCTCGAGTGCATAACCCCGCTCGGCGCGTAATAATGTTTTTATGAAGTTTTGCAAATTAGTTTTTGCTTTTTTATAAATTTAGGCGTTTTAAGTGTATTCATTTTTTACTTTAAATAATAATTAAGGTCATCTAAAACGTACGAAAGTTAAATTAAAATATATGTGTATGGCAAGTATTTATTATTAATCATTAGGTATGCACTGCTTTTATGCCTTCATGGTGTGCACGCCCATGTCGTACTCCCATAGTGCGGACAGGGAGAGTCGCCGGCCAGCGTCACATAACATTTAGATTAAAACTGTGTAACTCTACGTGTTGGCTTCGGCCCCACGCATGCCTTCCAAAGGTTCGGGATTTAATTGCCCGTGAGCAAGGAGTGCTTTACACAAACATAATTTTTTTTATTTTATTATTTGTCTTGTATTATTATAATGGTTGTCTCTTTGTGCGGTGTCTATCACACGCCATGTCTACACATTATCACGTGATCTATGTAGTATCTATATAGGCAGAAACACAACATAACTTACGATAGTCCGCGATGTTATAATACTGCGGGCACACGAAGCCGTATTTGGCCAACGTGGCGGGGACGTCCGATATCGCGCCCGCATGCAGAGTCCTGCCGTTGGACAGGACTATCACGTCGTCGGCCATGTTGAAAAGCTGCGATGACGGCTGGTGGATGACACAGGCCACCGTCTTGCCGCTGTGGGCCACCGCTTGTAAGGCGCTGGCGACTGACAGCGACGACACTGAGTCCAGCCCACTGGGTAAAATGAAAGGACAAACATTAGCGCTAAAAGCAATTCAAGAATGTAAGATGCATTAGGGGTGTGTTCCGAAGTAACTGCTTCATAAATTCTTCATAATTTCTAGCAATTTTTAATAGCATGTATGGTGTACCTAAGCTAGGTAGTAGGTACGCTATACATAATAATATTATGTTCCTAAAAACCTGTTGACTACATTTTACATAATCAATAATCATAAACAGAGTAAGCAGTATAAGACTAATGATTTTGAACCGTAATTATTAAGAGCCCGGGTTACCCTCGAAATTCTCATACATACGTAATACCAAAATCATTTTGTCATACGAAAATATTTAACATGTTTGAGTTATTTTTCAGCTTAAAATAGTAATTACCTAGGTTCCTGTACAAAAATTAATTTCAAAATATTTAAACACTAAAAAAATTTTTTTTGTGTATAATTTTTTTTTACTAAATTTACTACTAAATATTTAAACACTAAAAAATAGAGTAAAACACTAAAAAATATATACATAAATATTAAATTTACTGCAAAACATTTCAACTCTAAACAATATTTTTTAGTATTTAAATATTTTGTAGTAAATTTACTATTTATTTATATATTTTTTAGTGTTTTACTCTATTTTTTAGTGTTTAAATATTTAGTAGTAAATTTAGTAAAAAAAATTTATACACAAAAATTATTTTTTTAGTGTTTAAATATTTTGAAGTTAATTTTTGTTCAGGAACCTAGGTAATTACTATTTTAAGCTGAAAAATAACTCAAACATGTTAAATACTTTCGTATGACAAAATGATTTTGGTATTACGTATGTATGAGAATTTCGAGGGTAACCCGGGCTCTTAAGAGAGTGGCTTAAAGTTCACAATTAATTTTATAGCTATGTAGCATGTTCTATGGTCATACGATATTAAAATTATTATTATCGCTTGCAGTAAAGGCTAAGATTAGTCATTAATGTTAAAACTTATACAATATTATCTGATGATATAATCTACTGATCCCACTCTTGTCTAAACGATCCTGTTGAGCTAGAGCTAGAAAAGTTAAAAGATGCTATAGTATAGGTAAAAACTAAAAGGTACTCTTGGATTTGTTAAGTTGTCAAACTGGGTTCCGTGAATACCTCCCTAATTTTCTATGGAACCCAGAATGACAAACTCAATAAACCATGTTTTTGCAAATAAACGTTCTTATTCTTATTCTTAAAGCAGTTGCTCTACAATGTTGTCTATACTAAGTAATAGACAATAGTCAATGTCGATATCTTTAATAACTAGAATCAAGACCATCCTGTGGCCTTAGCGTAAGGCCTTTATAATGCTAGCTAGTTAACCTAGAATGTCCTGGTTCACCTTGTCGGTTCGTCGAGGAGCATAACGTGTGGGTCGGTGAGCAGCTCGCACGCGATCGTCAGCCGCTTCCTCTCGCCGCCCGACAGCTTGCCCGCGCGTGTCTTGTACGCGTCGCTCATACCCAGCTGCCTTAATACGTGGTCTATCTGTAATGAAACGGGCATAGCTGAGTAGGGGTGTGTCAGAAATAGATTGAATACAGGCGAGTTCACAGCTTAACACTTAAAAAGTTTAAAGCCGTGACGCTCCTGTCATGACCTTTTAAATTTCACTCTTAACGAGACGAAACGCCTACTTACAAGACTAAGGGCCTGTTTCACCACTTCCTGATAAGTGCCGAATAGGCTATCCACATCTTAACGTGACAGATGAAGTATGGAGAATCTGTCAAAAAAGTTGTGAATAGTCTATTCGGCACTTTATCAGAAAGTGGTGAAACAGGCCCTAACTGTAATATTGACGACTATTGTACGCGATTACGCAATTTAGAAGAACCATACACGGTTATTCCTTTTTAACGGGCAAAACACTCAAGCAATCCAGCCTACGTCAAGACGTCTTCCGGTCATGTCATCTAGCAACACCGGATGTTCCTTTCACCTTCACTTTACATCCGATCCCTGGCCAGGGAACGCAACATCTATCTTCAAAAACGTAATAATTTTATATTTTACTTTTATCTAACATCTAAATATATAGTCCGCACAGCGCCCGATCCAGCTATTTCGCTGCTCCGGGCAAAATAATAATTGCCGCCCTAAAAACTGGCCAAGTGCGAGTTGGATTCGCGCAGGAAGGGCTCCAACTTTCATACTAGTATGAAGTAAAAAATTGGGTAAACGCGTTGCTGAAAGTTAAACAACTATAACAGACCACGTCATGGCAGCGATAGCGCGATGTAGACGACCAGCAGCGACATCTATTATCAAAAGAAAGAAAATACAAAAAACACGATTCTTGTATTGAGAATTTAAAAATATTTAATTTATTTTGTTTTTAGTATTTGTTGCTACAGCGGCAACAGAAATACATAATCTGTGAAAATTTCAACTCGAACAGACATCGAAGTCTTAGGTGGGATTTCACCAAATACACATAAAACTTAGCTTTATAAAACTTAGTTTCCATTGAACGCGTTCATTCTGCGACGTAAATCTCGTTTTGTTTCGATTGGATTTCACTACCTTCTTTTGATCGCGATTATTAAATCTAAGTTTACGTGACGTCACGCAATTATTTTACATGTTTTCAGTATTTTAAAGCCTTTTCACGTTAATTTAACTTCAAAATAGAAAGAAACAATACTCAAACTTACAAACGCATGTGTCAAAACTGTCATATTGACATTTCTTTTGTCTATGTTTTTCGTTCAGGGCTTGAACGGGTTTTATGACGTTGAACTTCGGACTTTGGGCGTTCAGAAGATAAAACTCGGATTTGCTGTGAACGCGTTCCGTTTACGCTGGTGAAATGCATTTCGATGTTATAATCGCGTTTAAACGTTTTGAGCCGGTTCAGAGTGCTTTGAACGCGTTCCATTTCTTTGGTGAAATCGCCCCTTACTGATAGCATCGCGATCGGGTTTACCCGAAACTCGAAAACCCGGGTTTTGGGCATCACGAAAAAACCGGGTTTCTAAATAGTTGATACCCGGGTTTTTCGAGTTTTTCGGTTTTTTTTTTTGATAATTATTAAAGGCAAGATCTGATTTAAGGTAATAATAACACACTAACATACAAATTCTTCATCTTTTTAACATAAGTAAAGATTTAATTACTTCTATTATTCATAATTAAACAAAATAGAATATTTTAAAGTACTTGCAAGTTTCGTTTTTAGGGCGTTAAAGACGTTTTTAGGCCGTATGAATAAAAACTTAGCGAGGGTTTTAACTACGTTTTTACTATGTTAAAACCTGTTATACACCGTCGCTAAGTTTTTATTCATACGACCATAATTGTCACAAAAACAATAATAATGAATAATAACAAAACATTTGCTAATATTTTGAAAATTTTACCAAAACTATTGAATGTAAAAAAGCAAAGTCTCTTCAAGCAATCTATCTATCGCAAAAAATCATACAGAAGTATAATAGTTTTCAATCAACATTCATTGAGTGACCACAGTTTTCTTTATTTTTATCCGACTACGGCAAAGCAAAAAGAAAGGTGAAAAGGTTATGATTTTGACAGGCTATGTATGTATGTATGTTGTATGTGTGTATGTATGTTCATCTGTTCCATCGTAACTTCTAAACTACTTATCAGAATTCGACAAATGATATATCATTAGAAATGACATATCATTAGAAGCGTCGTAATCATTAGAAGCACTTATCCAGTAAAATACTATTTAAATACCATAGTCTGGGGTCACGGCAGTGCCCAACCAAGTCTCGAGTAAACGGGCACGGCCGTATCATAGTTTTATCGGAGCGACTAATTTACCTCTCCTATATTTTGGATCTTATCAAAGCTAGGGATTTAGATGTTTGGATCAAGATTAAGTATTATAACAAGCTTCACCCCCAAATTACATGTATTATTAAAATGTATTTATATTTTAAAATATACTTATAATAAAAATAATGTATTAGAAATTTTCGAAGGCAGTAAATGGAAAAATAACCTTTAATATAAAACGTATGCCAACAAATCTTTATTTAGTTTTTAACATTTTTATTGCTGATGTCATCCATATTAATATTATGAATGTGAAAGTGAGTCTGTCTGTCTGTCTGTCTGTTACCTCTTTACGCCCAAACCACTGAACCGATTTTGCTGAAATTTGGCATGGAGATACTTTGAGTCCCGGGAAAGGACATAGGATACTTTTTGTCCCGAAAATTGTGTTGTTCCCGCGCGATAAAAGAGGTTTTGGCGCAACGGAATTGCAGGCGTCATAATAATAATAATTATTTAGTCCTGATTGATGTTTGTCATACTTTACACCTGTAATTAAATTAATGTGCCATAGTTTTTTCCAAAAATTGCCCTTTTCTGCCTTGCTACGGTATGAGACCGAATGCTCTTTGCAATTTAAGGTAATTTTTCTCTGCCGTTTAACTTTCTGGAAAATCCCTCAAAGTTTTTGTCGTTATTTGTTCTACTCATAAGTCACAATATATCTACAGTATTTATGTCAGATAACCATGTAATTGACCAGACCAGACCACGTGGCAAATACGGAAAGTTGCTTTTCAGGAGTTTGGAAGATAAACCATGGTGTCATGGTGTAACACATAAGAAATTGTCTTTGGCGCTGGTGCTGATAAAACCCTGGCTTGTATTTCATCTGGGTTCACTAAATCACGTATTTTAATAATTTCGCAGTGAGTATTCCATCCACGGCCGGCTATCCATCATATAAGCCATCATTCGTCCTATTATTTGTTATTATCATCAGTCTCAGTTTTGTCGATATCTATGGGCTGGTTGCTCTCCAGGAGCCTTTTTACTGGTTGCATTGTCCTATTATTGGGCGACGTCACTTAACGGACGTTGTTCGTAGAGTCCACATCCTGAGGATGCTCCGGTGTTGGAGCGAAACGCGCGTCGAGGTTTTCAACCTGCATGGTGGTGAGGGGCCTTGCACGGATTTGCCAACATTATTGCTTGTGTGGTGGTGGTGTTTGCAAGTTCTTGCATGCGAGTGTACGCATAGGCAGTGTGGGAGGAGGGAGGTGCTGTACGCATGCCTATGCGTGCACTCACTCATTTACTTAAAGGTGGAAGTTTTTTTCGCGGAATATTGCTAAAAATAATAACAAACTAAATTTTTTGGTCAAGTCAACAATTTTTTAAAATGTTCATCCGTCGCCCGATGTACTGTTTTACCGAGGTTTTACCACTGTTTTACCAATTAAAAGATGCGTAATCGGTAATCATCACGTAATTTAATAAAGAACCATCTAGCGGAACACTTGTGTACCTCTCGAATGCAGTTATAGTAATAACTAATATTTATATTGTAACCACTTTTGTGTAGGGTGTGGTTATTATTTTTGTTTTTAAGCCATTTTTCAAATTTTCGCCACCGACGCCGCGCCGCTCTCAATTTGCCGCCCCGGGCAATTGCCCGGTTTGACCCCCCCCCCCCCCCCCCCTGGATCGGGCCCTGAGTCCGCAAAGCAATAAGTGATAAGTTTGAGTGACACACAAACAACTATAATATTGTGTACCGACTACCGAGCATCTTTAAGAATTTGTAACGGCCGGGGAAATCGAATATTTTCCATAGGTATAAAATATAAAAGCTCTTTAAGCATCGCGGTGTCTGCGTGAATTGCTGATAGATAGATATAATATACTTTCAAATTATTATTTATTAATATTGTGTATTAATAGCCATGATGAATCCATAATTATATCAGTCGTATACGTTATAACTATAAGAATTACAAAATAAATACGTTGTATACGGTATACCTGCAATTTATACATAATATATCTAATATATAAAAAAAATACGATTTATGGACCACTTTTATAAATCATACAACCAATTATATTTACAATGTAATTGTATTTTATAATGTAATTACATTTACAACAAAAATAAGTAAGGACACGTTTATGCTAATTACGCTCGTGGTCAATCGAAATAAGCGATTTCAACCGTCTTCTAGTAGGAGCCTTATTTTTTAACACAATTATTAAATTATTTGAGTTTGAAAATCAAAGATGTTTTTCCTAAATGTTTTTTCCCGGATGAACATGAATAATGAATTCAGAGGACAGAGCGTCTTCCTAGACGCTCTACGCTTAGACGCCCTTACAGACGAACGGCACTTGTCGACAAGTGCCGTTCGTCTGCACTCTGCAAGAAGCCTAAATCAGTGCGTTGCAACCCCCTGGATCGCTTGGGCGTCGCAACTCTCGTCACAACATCGTGAATATCGTGATTCGCGAGGCTTTAATATGTCGAAGACATGCGACGGCATGAGCATGAACATACTGCTATTCATAAAATTCTGAGCTTCATTACATGCTTCATGTCATTCTAGACACATTGCAGTAGCAGTAATAAAACTGATCGAATTCTGTCGAACATATTCAGACAAACTGATATATTATATCTAGTCAAATCCGTATATATAAGGGAAAATAATAAATATGCTTTTAGCCTTTTATTCATCGCATTCTCGAGGACACATAAAAAAATCGGGAATCCCTGGGTGAAATTAAGCAGTAAGAGATAAGCACTCGGTTTAAGAGGGCGACTGATCCAAAAAATTAAACATCGTCCTTCTCTCTTCACACTCACGCCCGTTTTTCGTATGCTAGGTGAAAAGGACGACGCGGATTCATCGCCAAATTAGTTTTTTCTCAATAACTAGATAAACATACAACATTTTAAAGTTTCTCAATGATAGAATTATATGCAATGTGTTAAAATATTAACTTCTTTCAATGCACGGTTATGGCAATATATTAAAATAAAATTCGTGAAAATTAGATGCATCTTTGTGTTTTTTTTCTATCGAGAAAATGTTAAAATATCGTATTTTTGCTCAGATCAAATTCTTGGAAATATAATGTAGTATCTAATTTTAGAAAATGAAACAATTCGGGGCTTATTTTCAAGTATAAAAATGAATTATAAAATCGAAAATTTTGGGTTAGTCCCCATAATATATTTTAAGAATCTCGATGACCTTTCATGTCTTGATGTAAACTCAAAATAAAAATAACATTTGTCACTATTTTTTGCAGTAAACCGACATTTTTATATGATACCTACCCAATTAAGGAATAAATTAAAGCAGACATAAAGTCGTGAAAAAATTCCACTAAAACCAGCTGTCCGTATTAAGTACTAAGAAGTTTTTGTTGAAAAACCCACTGCTTATCATTAGCATGAACTTAACGTTCGTTCCCACCGGCACCGAATCAATATGCACTAATAGTAGATTTACAAACAAGGACTAATATTTGATCGTATCTGTACATAATATGCATATTATATTATAATACAATCGTAGGAAAGTCAAAACTGTACATGGGAAAAAATACATAATAACACTAAATTAATTATTAACTAAAATTATTAAATAATAGAGTAGGTATAGATTAGGTAATCTTAAATACACAAATTCATTATTAAAAAAAACTATAATATACAAAATACGAATATAATAAGTATATTTGTATATTTTAGTTTGTTTTATATTCTAAATTCGTATATTATACAAACTTAGAATATAAAACTATAAAAAGAAAAACTTCCCCAGGTCGTCCCCATCTGGCAGGGTGCCCAGCAAGCTGACAGCATTGCCACGTGGGATGACAATTGCTATCCGTTGTGCCAGGTAGCTTCCGGCTCTGAGGTCTCGGGTGGCTTCAATAAGCTTCTTATGGTAGCTGTACACACTCGTCGAGATACCCCGAGAAAGGCCGAGCGCGAGTGTGTACAGGGCGCTCTCGTCTCGCCTCGAGCTCTCGTTCTCGTCTCGGTCGCTCTCGGTGGCTTGTCAGGTTTTTGGGCCCCAGTTCAAAGGGTCTTGTTGGCTCTCGCGAGGTAAACGAGAGTGGCCATGTACACACTCGTTCAATTAGTTGCTCGCTGACAGTATTTATGAACAGACGTGGTTTATAATGTGGCCCGACACAATATATTCTTTTTCTTCATACCTTACAAATTACTTTTAATAGTAAATGTTTTAAAAAATGTAATAGCTTGTAATGTCGAGTGTGTACAGCCGCCATTAGACATTGCTCTAAAAAGCTTATGTGCCCCCGGACCCATGCGCCTAGGCGTTTGGGGTAGAAACTAGAAACCCTAGGGTTTCTACCTCAAACGGTTCAAATATGAAATCTCCGCTGAGGTTCTCATATTTGCACCGCTTTAGGTTCTCTGCTTGATTGGTATCTGCGCCCGTAACACTCGAGGTGCCCTGAACATGGGACGAGGCGAGTGTGTCGACACACGTCCCAAACAAGGGCCCGTCCCACATTCCAGAGGACCAGGGACATCCCATCGGGTTTCTTGCCATCGTCGTGTGCCAAACCGGAGGCTTCAGTATCGCTGGCACGCCAGCAGTGACAAGAGCCCGACGAATGAGGTCATTCAGGCTGTGATGCCGCGAAAAGTGTCCAGCGCTTCACGAGCAGCACAACCCGTGGTGACCGTAGCTGTCTACGTACGCGCCGCAAACACACTGATGGGGGACGACATGGGATGCACCAAGACACAGAGCAGTAGCTAGGCAGAATGTATCTCGGTCCAGCAATGTTCCTGTGTTTTTAGGTAGTAGTGCCCGCAGCCAAGCTCCCGACTCCCACCTCTCAACGGCCAAAAGTCGAGCCCGTTCTGCGACGCTGGTAGACGAATTTAACAGTTTATTACGCACAAGTTCGCAGACGGGTCCGTCCCAGAGCTATTGAGAAGATGTGTTCTCGGGGACTATGATATTGTTAGTGCCGGCAGTCCCCGGCACTAACAATATCCCAGGCTCCTTGGCCTCGTCCGCAAATGGAATGACTAATGGACAAGATTAGGGCTCTAAAATTTTAGCTACAATTGCGCGATTTGCGTGGACTGAAGACAAGAACGCCGGTAATGCTACATCAGAAGTTTTTCGTATTCCCAAGCCACCGAACCTTACGGGTAGTGAAGCTTGGGTCCAGGAACGTTAATCAAATTTGATATTTAAAATTGTGGAGAGCGTAATATGTTTTAAATTTTAAATTGTTATCTAAACTATGGAGAAGTTGTGGGAACTTCCAGAGCAGCTGACAAGTGACAACACCGCAAAACATACGGGAACGAATAAACAATGCCGAATCAAAGTAAAAGCCATGTGACTGTTAATTTGGAGAAGTCGGTCTAAACTTTCACTAAAATTTTGTACATTTTCATTTAGTAGTCAACAAGTCCTTGTTGATTACGGAACTTGTGGAGGAATTTGTTGGGCGTCCTATCAAAATAAAGCTACTCACGGAAAATAGCTTGATAGAACTATAAAGATTCTTTTGGGGAAGGGAATGATTCAGAAACTCACTGTTCTATACCGCCTGAACCTGGACTATTAAGATTCTTTTGAGGAAGGGAATGACTCAGAAACTCACTGCTCTATACCGCCTGAACCTGGACTATTAAAATTCTTTTGGGGAAGGGAATGACTCAGAAACTCACTGCTCTATACCGCTCCAGTCTGGACGCCCCCGGTATTTTGAGGGCGGCTGCGAACTCCAGGGTCTCCTTAACTGTGAGGTTGTCGATGAGGGTCGCGTGCTGAGGCACCAGCACCACGTTGCTGCCGGTGCCTCGAAGACATCCTGTCACACCTTTCTTCCTGAAATCGTACAAGAAGAGAATAGGGGATCAAACAGCGAACTATCCTAAATTGCGCTATTGATGTTTCTGAGAACTGCATATAGGTACATTATAATATGCAGTTATCAGATAATAATATACTACGCGTCTGAACTCTGAACTAACTACAGGGGACCAAAGAGTAGGTATTATAATATAAACTACGTAACACAGGGGACATCGGCTTGACCCAGAGCAAGGTTATATTAGGCTCGAAAACAGAAACGAATCCTGAATCATGCTGTCGAAGTGTCTGAGAGCGGCATAGGTAAAGTCTGAAATGACTACAGGAACTTCGGTTGGACCGAGTACAAAACCTCGCTTGATCGGAAGATCTTTCCTGATATTATCGCACAGCATGGCCCAGGCTAGGCACTCAGCACTCAGCCTGTTTGATGTTTTAACCGGCCAGAATAAAAAGAGCCTGACTTTTATTTTAGAAGAGCTTACATCTTCATACATAATATAATTAAGTGGACGTAAACACGTTCGAAGATTGGGTCAGTCCTGACCCCTGGGTACTGTAAACAAAACAAAAAAATGTATAGGTATTATACTTAGAGGCATCATCGTCAAGCTATTACGGATAATGTTTCCTGATGTACCGGCGCAAAAGAAATATACAACACGTGTTGCGAGCATTAAAGTTTTGTTATGTAAATTAATGTTATTAAAGATACATAATAGCGAGTACTTTATAAGTGTGTAGTGTGACTTCCCAAGTCAAGGCATCATGGGTTAGGGATGTACCATCGAGGAAATTGATTCCCAGGCAGTTGACAGACCAACGTCATTTGGTCGGATCATCCGCTGGGTTTGGCAACTAAACTGGTGATGAACTACGATAACTTGGTGCGCCGTGCGCCCCTCCAAAATTCAAAACGTTTGAAGTGCGTTGTCAAAACGTTTGAAGTGCGTTGTCAAAACGTTTGAAGTGCGTTGTCTTGCGCGGTCGGCAACGAATAATAAAACCTAAGGAAATGTAACTCCCATACTAATACAGTTTTTTTACAGGTTCTATTCGAACTGTCATGTAACGTCAGCCTTTATACCGCTCAAGGTCACCTAAATATTGCAAATGTATGAAAAGTGAACCTAAGGTACACTTTTTTGACAAGTATTTTGGAGCATGTTTTTTGACGGAGTTACTCTTCCTTAGTTTTTATTATTCGTAGGCGGTCGGCTATTTTTTTATTTTTTTTTCATGAAATAAGGGGGCAAACGAGCAAACGGGTCACCTAATGGAAAGCAACTTCCGTCGCCCATGGACACTCGCAGCATTAGAAGAGCTGCAGGTGCGTTGCCGGCCTTAAGAGGGAATAGGGTAATAGGGGAGGGTAGGGATGGGAAGGGAAGGGAACAGGGGAGGGTAAGGAACGGAATGGGGTAGGGGATTGGGCCTCCGGTAAACTCACTCACTCGGCGAAACACAGCGCAAGCGCTGTTTCACGCCAAGGCTAGTTTTGAGTTGACCAACAAATCTTGGTAATAAGTGACATTAAGTGAAATATTACGAGTACTGGTTGATTGGTTGAATACTTACTACGTACAAACTCTTTAATAAGGATGTGACTACACACATTGAAACAGTAATTTTGAGGGGCGCGCCATGTTATCGTAGTTTATCTCTACGTAGGTCCCCCTTCTGCCTAGGAATGAACTAATGATAGTATCAACTTGAAACTGGTTATTATACTGTTTAATTTTATCGCAACTTTATTACGACTTTGGATTTAATTTATCTTACTATATTTATAAGTACGTACATAATTAAATAAATATTTAAAGTAAAATAAGTTTATTTTTGTACATAATATGAAGAAAATAAAAATAGTTTTATACGTTTAAAATACGGATAATTAAGTCCGGCATGAGAAACATTTTATTTAAACATATAAAATGTTATAAATAATGTTTTCTAATTTAATTTAATTTTCATAGAATTTTACTATACTGTATTCGGCGAAACATGGCGGTAGAGGTCATTGACTTCTTGTTAAAAACTTGTAATTTTCTATATAAACCGCGATTGACAATGAAGTGTCAGATGATGTCAATGGCGGTTTTGTATAGAAAATGACAAATATTCGACAGGGAGTCAATGACCGCTACCACCATGTTTCGCCAAGTGCAGTATAGATCGGGAATGCTAGTGACAAAAGTATATCGGTACGGTAGTTTGTAACTATAACTTTATGTTAATTTATTACATAAATAAAATAAATTTAGGTTGAAGACAGGAAAAATGAATCGCGAATATGCCTTATTACTTATTACATTTAAAACGTTTTACGCATAATACATCACTATGTAAAAGACAAAATAAATTTAGGTGTCTAAACACACTATGCCGAAGTTCCGCGGCGGAATTTCCGCATGATTCCGTCTGCAATGTATTTTAAATTACCGATGACACACTATGCCGAAATTCCGTCGCGTCATATTGTATGCGTTTGACATTGCTGACGTAATCATGCGGAATTTCCAACGCGGAACTTCGGCATAGTCTGTTTAGATACTAAGAATAAATTAATCAACTCCCGTTTCCGATTATACAAGGAAAAACGACATATTTTGTATAGATTACACTTTTGTTTGGTCAAAGTCGATTAATTATCACTTTAAAATATAAGCAATCAATGTATTCGCGTAAGAAGTTAAAATATTTCATTATAATATTAGAGCTTAGCCAGGCATAAAGTAAAATATTTTTGCGGCTTGGGCGCAAACGCAGTGTGGTGACCGGTGGGCGCCGCGCCGGGCGGGCGCGCGGGCGCGGGCCGCGGACCGGACGTCAGGCAAGATTAGGTACACGTACAGGCAAAGAGGAAATCATGAAATAATAAATAAATTGCATGAAATAATAAATAAATAAATCTTATTATAAGCTTCTTAAGAATTGATGAATTGAATTGCAAATCTTATTATATATATCGGCGTATTCATGTTGAGTTGTTTATCACAGTTTATTTTGCAAAGTTTTATCATGACAGACAAGATGTTGTTGGATCTATGGTAATGTTATAAGAATCCAGTATGGTCAGTTTGGCCGAGCGTAGGTGGAGTAAAGGAGCATAAAGTGTACATTTTGTTGGTTTCTGACTTGGAGATAGGACACACGAGGACGCGTGATATGCAGGACGGCCGTATCGGCGTACGCGATTAACTTGTCTATTGGCAACTTATTTTGAGATAAGTTTTATAATGTATGTTATCTGTTGGAGCGGCCAGTACGTCCGGATGGGGTTTTGAGTGACGCTGTCTAACTGACGATGGACTTTGGAGAGGTGACAACCATCACCTGCCAAATATCTAGAATTATTATGAATGTTGGAAGGAACGGTGTATGCTCCCAAACCCATCAGCTCCAATCTGACGATATCTGGTTAATCACGTTCAGTGTAGATGACTAATATACGCCCACAATCTTGGAGAATGAATGCAATGTTATTCCGTGGCCATTGAATCAGTTTCTTATACCGCTCGGCGATCCGATATATATAAGCTTCATAATAATTGATTGATAATAATCGACTACATAAATCATAAAATTATAGACTACGGTAGTCGGTAGGTAAGAAGTAGGTTTATACGTGGGAGAGCCATGCTTCGACACGAATGGGCCGGCTTGACCGGAGAAATACCACGTCCTCACAGAAAAGCGGCGTGAAACAGCGCTTGCGCTGTGTTTCGCCGAGTGAGTGAGTTTACCGGAGGCCCAATCCCCTACCCCATTCCCTTCCCTACCCTGGCCTATTCCCTTCCCTTCCCATCCCTACCCTCCCCTATTGGCTATTACCCTATTCCCTCTTAAAAGGCCGGCAACGCACCTGCAGATCTTCTGATGCTGCGAGTGTCCATGGGCGACGGAAGTTGCTTTCCATCAGGTGACCCGTTTGCTCGTTTGCCCCCTTATTTCATAAAAAAAGAAGTAAGAACCTTTACTCGTTAAAATTGTTATGTTGATCTTATATTGTTAAAAACACCAATAGCTATGTCCACAGCCCACACTATGTGCTTTCGAGTTTCGTCTTTAATTTTCGTCATCTTCTTTCGTTCAACTTTCGTTTCGGCGCATTCAATAATTGAATGCGTCAACGAACGCAACGCCAACACTGACATTTTTGATGTTTTGGATACGGTCAGAAGGCATGCGTCGTGGGCATCCCTCACGTTCGCTGTTGACTGCGCTATAAGTTATAACGCATGCT
This sequence comes from Lysandra bellargus, assembly GCA_905333045.1. Taxonomy (NCBI): domain Eukaryota; kingdom Metazoa; phylum Arthropoda; class Insecta; order Lepidoptera; family Lycaenidae; genus Lysandra; species Lysandra bellargus. The sequence goes on from HG995326.1 coordinate 10,453,636, forward strand.
CTTGATGAACAGAAAGAGGCACAGTGTGGACAAAGCTATTAATGAACACTGACGTACGATTAGATAAGAAGAAGAAAACGAACGATAAGTACTATCAGAGAAGTTGATTCCTAGGCAGATGGCGGACCTTTGGTCAAACCCATCCGACCGATCACAGCTAGAGATAAACTACGATAACATGGCGCGCCCCTCCAAATTACTGTTTCAATGTGTGTTGTCACATCCTTATGAAAGAGTTTGTATGTAGTAAGTATTTAACCAATCAACCAGTACTCGTAATATTTCACTAATTGTTGGTCAACTAATCATACCTAGCCGACCGCGCAAGACCACGCACTTCGAACGTTTTGAATTTTGGAGGGGCGCGCCATGTTATCGTAGTTTATCTCTAACATTGAATTGACATAAGCCGATCAACTGACATGGGTCCGTCAACTGCCTGGGAATCAATTTCCTCGATGGTACATAGACAGCAAAAATGCCTTCAAAAGTCGCGTTGAGCGAGTAAAAAGCTAAAAGTATGTGATGATTTATTACTTTCTACTCCTCCAAGCCTGTAACCTTAACTGAATAGTCAATTTACCTACTTGCGCCCGGAGAGTATGCTCAAAAGGGTGGTCTTGCCGGCGCCCGACGGTCCCAGGATGAAGGCCAGCCGGCCCGGCCTAATTGCTCCAGACGCCCCCTTGAGAAGGTACTGAGATTCATCGTCCTTTTTTCCCGCGAATACATTTCTACCTGTAACAAAAATACAGTTTTTTATCTAATATTATAAGTATATTATATTAAATTCTCGTGTCACAGTGTTTGTACGCGAACTACTCCAAAACGGCTCAACGGCTTTTTAGGGTTCCGTAATCAAATGGCAAAAAACGGAACCCTTATAGATTCGTCATGTCTGTCTGTCTGTCCGTCCGTATGTCACAGCCGCTTTTCTCCGAAACTATTAAGGCTATATTATTGAAACTTGGTAAGTAGATGTGGTCTGTGAACCGCATTAAGATTTTAATAGAAAAAGGGAAAATTATTAAAAATTTTAGGGGTCTTTAATCTTTAACCTTCATCATTTTGAAGTCGGTACCAGATGAATCTTCTGTTCTCTGACAGAATATTTGAAACTTTTGGAACTGGCACCGACTTTAAAATTATGAAGATTGAGTACAGAAATAGTTAAGTTTTAGCCGAATTCGGAAAAAGGCACTATTAGATAGGAATAATTATTTAATACTTTTTATTGAAATATGAATATTATAAGGATGTTATTATTGTTTTACCTTGGAAGTCGGTTTTAATTTTTTGTAAAAAATAATAATTTCACTCTTTTTAGTTACGTAGAATAATACACCTGTATATTATTCTACGTATCTTATTACATTCACACTTACAAAATATTATAATATCAGCTGCAGCCTGCAGACAATTTTAAACAATACATTTAAAAAAATCGAAGTGAACACGTGTGACGTGCTAAGTAGCCGGTCACCGGACTAGTTTCAATAGGCTGGCACTCGCTCGACTTGTCGCACACGCAGCGCACATAGTACCTCCGTGGGTAATTTGTATTCTGTGCATAGTACTGGCAGATATGCGATGCGATGCGTTATTATACTATGGTTGGTATGGTTTAAAAGGTTGAAATTAGGTTGTTTTCCAGAATATCTCGGCGAAGTGAAACAGAATGTTACATTATCGAAGCAACTTTAACTTTTCAGGAGTAATGTCATGTGTGCCTTATGCTCTGGAGATAAGGTTAAATTTGGTGACATTGGTGACCCTGACGTGGTAATGATGATGATGATGATGATGAATGTAATTTGCATAGTAGCATATGCTTTCAATTCTTAAAACAGCGCCTAAACTCCCAAACTTGTATCTATAAGGAATCCGGAATTCTCTTAGGAGCTTCGGAACCATAGTATACCTCGGTGCAAAATCTTGCGTTTTGGTAGCATATGCTTAGGATGCTTCTCATAAAACCAAAATTACCATATGTTTCCATATAAATTTCGAGGAGTTCCCTCGATTACTCATGGATCCCATCATCAGGTCACCACTTTTGTGAACATGGTACCAAATTGGAGTGAAACCTAATACAACAAAACAATTTCGAATCGGTTCACAAACGGCGGAGTAATCGTTGAACATACAAAAAAAAAAAAAAAAAAAAATATATATATATATATATATATATATATATATATATATATATATATATATATATATATCCACAGCCGAACATATAACCTCCTCGTTTTTTGGAAGTCGGTTAAAAATTAGTTTGAACGAGATCTATAAAGTAGTTTTTTTATACGTCATACGGTAAACCTTAATTTAACTTTCATTAAATCAACTGAAATATAAAAATAAATTAAAAACCTTTTAATTTCATAGAAATAAGCCTTATTGCTGCTGCGGAACCCTTCATGGGCAAGTCCAACTCGCACTTAGCCGGTTTTTTCGGTCTGTCCGTCCGTCTGTCTGTCCATCTGTCTGTCAGTCTGTCCGTCTGTCTGTCCGTCTGTCTGTCCGTCTGTCCGTCTGTCCGCGGTTTTGCTCAGAGACTATAAGACCTGCAAAGCTGTAATTTAGCATGAATGCACATATTAATGATGCCGACAAAATGGTACATGAAACCATAAAAAAAATTGTGGTACCTTCCCTACACATCAAGCGGGGATGAATTTTTTTTCGTCCACCCCATCGTGTGGGGTGACGTTGGATAGGTTTTTTTTAAAATATTATGAGTATTCATTTTCCATTTAGGGATCCGTTTGTGAAATATTAACTTAAAGTGGAAAAAATTGTTAGAGTCCAGTGTCCACTTGGCCGGGTTTTTTTTCTTATAGTGGCTGATCTGGGGGCACGGGAGTGCCCCCGCCAAGGTGAGACAAGCGAAGCGCGCAAGGGCACTACCTACCTTTTCTCGAAACGTTTCGTCGTATTTTTGAACCCTCGTGAACTTGAAATTTTTAGGATATAATGACATGAGTAAAATAATAAAATTCGCAAAGTTTGAAAATTGTAGCTATTATACTTTAGATTTTATAGGTGTCCGAAAACCCACAATTTTGGGCACCGACTCACCTATCATCAAAACTGTTAGGGTACTTCCTGAAGTCTAAGAAAGCTGAAATTTGCTATGTAACATACTATTAAGTAGTACAGAGACAACAAAAAAATTATCAAACCCAACCTAACCTATATCCGTACACTTATAGAGCAAAATTAGGCAAAAAAATGTGTTTTTTGTATGGGAGCCCCCTTATTTTTTAATTTTATTTTAATATTATTATTAAATATTAAAGTAGACATATTATTAAGGACTTTGAGAAAATATCAAGTACCTACATGTTGCCATTATTGATATAGAGCAAAATAGGCCAAAAAAATCACGTTTGTTGTATGGGAGCCCCCTTTAAATATTAATTTTATTTTCCTTTTAGTATTTGTTGTTATAGCGGCAACAAATATACATAATCTGTAAAAATTTCAACTCTCTAGCTATTATTTTTGTTTCTTCGTTTTCGTTTTCGTCTTCGTCTAGTGAGTGAGTTTAGCGGAGGCCCAACTGCACTCTATACCAATACATTATTCCCTATCCCTATTCTCTTCTGCTTATTCCCTTAGCCTATTCCTTCATAAAAAGGCCGGAAACGCACATACAACTCTTCTAATGTTACAGTGTCCATGGACGATGGCAGTTGCTTTCTATCAGGTGACCCGTCTGCTTGTTTGCCCCCTAATTTCATAAAAAAGGGAAAGAGAACAGGGGAAAAGGGATACCCCTTTTCCTTATTCCCTCAATTAAGCCTTTTCTTTCTGAAAGTATGGCAACTCGGCGACGGTAGCACTTTCTATCAGATGACCTGTTTGCTCGTTTGTCTCCTAATTTTATATATAACCGATCTCCTCTTAAAGGCTGGCAAAGCACTTGCAACTTTTCTGATAATGCGAGTGCACATGTTCGTATGCCCTTTATATTACATATTATAAAATAAAGTCGCTTTTTTCCCTCTGTCCCTTTGTTTCCTTTAGGGTTGCTGAGGATTCCTCTTCCGCTTCCTCATAATGAGGAAGTTCCGCAATATTTTGGGTTCCTCAACCGTTACCGCATCCTCATAAATAAAAATAAAAAAATCCTCTTCCGTTATCGCTTCCTCAAAATTTAACCTCTCATCTGTCAAGGCGCCCAAAATGGGCGTCTAAAAAAAAAACGCACATGTCAAACCAGAAAAAGCGCCCAAATTGGGCGCCTTAATACGAATTATTATATGAGGAATTTATGAGGAATTTCACTGCGCATGCGCGTCGCGTATCCAATTATCGTATCCGACCACATATCCAACGCACGCGCCAGAGCCAAAGAGGATGTAAACTGTATACTACGTAACAAGAGGTCGGACTTAGAAGAAAAAAATAAACATCCGTTATTTTTTTTAATTTGAAACTAAACTAGAAATTTTTAAGTGCAAAACCTTTCACTCTAAGCATACCAAAAATTAAAAAAATAAAATAAAAAAGAAATGATCTCAAATAAATGGTTTATTTCAATAAAAAATATTGTACATAGCTAAATAAATAGGCTAATAAGGTAAATTAAACAATAAAACAGATTTAATCCACAAGCTTTTGTTGATTTCTATTAATAATATTACAGTACAGTTTTATGTATTTTATTTATAAATATAATAGAATAGCTGTCTATGCTACTCTACTAACTACTTGATTGGCTTATACAGTAAACTCTATATAGGGAGGGGATTAAAGCTGCGCGTCCACCAAGTCGGAATCGGGACGAACGGTGCGGACGGCGCGTCGTGTAGTCATATATTTGTCAGGCGCAGAATGACGTTCCAGTACTTCTAGTGCAGTTCACAGTAGTCAATATTATAAATAGTAAAGCAACAAATACGTCCGCTGCGTACCTACGCTCCGATTCCGATCCAGTGGACGCGCACCTTTATACATACACACTTAAGTATCATTACTTTGTTTTGTTACACCCTATATACGACAGCTGAAAACTATCGCGTGGGCTCAGGCCAGCTGTATACCACCTCACGTCTTGATCAGAGGATTTTTCCTTGGTGGCCGTACCACTCATAATCCCATACCTTCCTTCTCCTAAATCTCCATAACAGCTATTGCTTGCAGACTAAAATGTTGTAAACTAGTATAGGGACCTAAAAATCTGAAATTAATGAAACATATTTCATTTACTACATTTCCATACAGTTTATATAAATTATTAAGTATATTTATCAACCTTATGTATTATTACTATAAAACAATATACACATTTTAACATTTTCCAAATTAACTACATACTGATGTACATTATAATATTTTCTATGAAATAATAATCTATCTTTTTCATATTAATATAGGTAGTTTAAGTTGTAAGTTATTGTTATTAGGCGCCGACAGGAGTCGCAGAAGTGTACCTCCTGTGACTCTTGGAGGTGTGCAGCTGAAAAGAGTCGACCGAGTTAAATATCTGGGTCACTGGGTCACCGCCTCTCTGTCAGATACGGAGGACATAGAGAGGGAGCGTAGAGCGCTATGTGTGCGCGGTAATATGCTGGCTCGTAGGTTCGCACGATGTAGCAGGGACGCAAAAATAACGCTCTTTAAAGCGTATTGTCAGTCATTCTACACGTGTAGCCTATGGGTCAGATACACGCAGCGCTCATATAGTACTCTCAAAGTCCAGTACAACAACATATTCAGGATGCTGTTTGGTCTGTCGCGCTACTGTAGCGCCTCATCTATGTTCGCTGAGGCACATACAGACTGTTTTCAGACCATTATTAGAAAGAGATGTGCCTCGCTCTGGTCGCGTGTGCAAAACAGTCCAAACAGAGTCCTGAATGTGTTGGGTAGCAGGTGGGATTCCGTGTTGCTGAAGCATTGGGTGCAGCTCCATGCTCCGATAGCACGGTTCCCATATATTTAATTGTTGAATGTAATGTAATTCCAATTTATTCTATATTTTTACTAACACTAGATTAAGGACCTATTGTTGAAACTAACACTATGGATGAAAATCTGAAATAAATTAATTGAATTGAATTGAATTGAATTGAATTGTACAAATATGCAAATAATACTACGACATACTTTGTATTAGAACATGGTATGACATAGTTATGTTTTGCTTCAATTTATCAATTTACGGTTACATTTACATTTTACAATGGCTTACCTTTCGTTTTTCATTAATTAATCCACTCAATTTACAATTTTTGTATCAGTTGCTACAAAATAATTTTCACAAATAATCTTCACAGGAAACTTAATTTGAATCGATTTACTAGTAGATATGAGATAATATATCGTTTTGGTAAATACCAATTAAGTAAATGTAATCACGCGTAGTACCTATCTATAGAAACTTACATTGTACCGGTTTCATTTCATTATTGGTCCATCCATACAATAGTATAGGAGATAGCAACGTTTTCGAGAAAGTATTTCAGGTCGACTGATTTTGTGATAACATGTCGTCATTCTTGCTCGTCTGGTTAGAGTCCGGGCGGTCCGGCCGCCGCGCCGCGCGCCGGTAGTGGTTACATTCATTAGTGCGCATTTCATTTATCCGGTGATAATCCTGGATTTTAAAATCATTATAGTATGTATGTTATTTTAATACTATGTTATTTAAAGATAAAAAAACTTATAATCAATTTACCAGACATTGATTCGGTTGCTAAGACTTGAAATACATTGGTAAAATGAAAAAGTATTAAAGTAGGTAAGTAATAACGACCTGAAATACTTTTTTTTCAAACGTTGCTACCTCCCGTACCACAAACACGTGTAACAAAATGAACTTGATTTTATTTCTGAATTATATTTACCTAATATGCCAAATAAGGTAAATAAAAAACATGATCCGGTCTTTGTCTATTGACCTATACCAGACCTATACGAAATAAATTCAAGACGCTCGCTAGTCCTTTGAAATGTTACAATTTTAGGACCGAATATTGCATTTATTAGAGGACGCAATTTTATTTTTTGAATATTTGAGGGGGGGGGGGGTCAATAGAAGCTTAATCTCAAGTTTGTGGGGTCGCCACTCTTGTCCCCTGGCCGCCATCTTGAAAAAAGGGGTAACAACACTATTTTGGTCATATCTGGGAAACTATAAGTCTTACAGAATATTTTTAAGAACATAATTTGTTGAAAATTATTTTGCCTACAAATATGTTTATATAACTTTTTATCCTAAATTAAAAATTTAAAAAGTTATAAGCAAAAAAGTGTTAATTTTTTTAAGTTTGATTATCGCTCTATAACTTTGTTTAATACATTTTACAAAAAAATACCTTAGAACAACCTTGTTAATGATCTTTTGAGAAAAAGATCCCCCAATCTCATGAAATTAATTTTCTGCAGATGCAAAGGAAACTGTGTGGCTGCAGAAAAGCAGACCTAAAATGCTCTACAGTATGCCTACTATTCTGTAAAGCTTTTCAGGCCTGCTTTTCTGCAGCCACAGTCTACAGTATGTCTACTACACTACATAAATATGTGCAAACTATATTATAGTATGCCTACTATACTAGTCTGCACATGCCTACTATACTATTTAAAAGCATTTCAGGCTTGCTTTTCTGCAGCCACTCATGGTTCCAGTTTCCTTTGTATCTGCAGAAAATTCATTTCATGGGATCGGGGGATCTTTTTCTCAAAAGATCATCTACAAGGTTGGTCTAAGGTATTTTTTTTTTGTAAAATGTGTTAAACAAAGCTAAAAAGTGATAAAAAACCTTTTCAAAAATTTTCGCACTTTTTTGTTTAAGTATAACTTTTTATATTTTTAATTTAGGGTAAAAAGATATATATGCATATTTGTAGGCAAAATAATTTTTAACAAATTATGTTCTTACAAATTTTTCGTAAGACGTATAGTTGCCGAAATATCACGAAAATAGTGTTGTTACCCCTTTTTTCAAGATGGCGGCCGGGGGACAAGAGCGGCGACCCCACAAACTTGAGGTTAAGGTTCTATTGAGCCTCCCAACATATTCCAAAAATAAAATTGCGTCCTCTAATAAATGCAAAGCAAATGTAACATTTCAATAGACTACTGCTACTACATTTCTACTAAATTTCAATGAATCGTGCTGGGCCGATTTGGGTGTTTCTAAGGCCCACTTGCACCAATCGAGAAATAAAATTAAGTTTTATTTTATTCCTTTCGTTCCTCGTTTTAGGGTTCCGTAGTCAACAAGGAACCCTTATAGTTTCGGTCTGTCCGTCCGTCTGTCTGTCTGTCTGTCTGTCTGTCTGTCCGCAGTTTTACTCAGAGACTATAGGACCTACAAAGCTGTAATTTGACATGAATACACATATTAATGATGGCAACAAAATGGTACATGAAAATAAAGAAATATTTTTTTATGGTAGGTACCTCCCCTACACACCAAGCGGGGATGAATATTTTTTTTCGCGCCCACCCCATCATGTGGGGTGTCGTTGAATAGGTTTTTTAAAAATATTGCGAGTTTATTTGTGAAATATTAAGTTTTAAAGTGGAAAAAATCGTTAGAGTCCAGTGTTATCACTCTTTTTGCTTATAACAGCTATTCTACCAGCTAAACGGTTGGTTCTGGAAATGTGAAAAAATTCAAAGGAGTAGGAAATATGCTGAATTTAAAAGAAAAACTATTACGGCTAAGAAGACTTTATATAAGTTATTGAGTAATAGTCGATCAACTAAAAAAAATGTATTCGGTGAAGTATAAAGGAACTTTTCGTTCAAATTTCTTTGAAAGTAAATGAGATGATGTTGTTAGTAGTGCAAAACACGCTATAAATGTACGTTCATTGACCATAAAAATTTTTCAAAAACTAACGGTACTACGGAACCCTATATTGCGCGTGGCCCGACACGCACTTGGACGGTTTTTTTATAATAGTAATTATATATTTAAAAATAAAACCGACTTAAAACTTGTACGTAATTGAGAATAAAATACCCTATTTCAAAAAATACTTAACGGATTTTTATAAAACTTGTAGTATGTATTCCATAAGTTGAACAATAAACCTATTACTTATGTACAACAAAAAAAAAAAACATTAAAATCAGTCTTTGCAAACACAAAAAAACATGTACATACATACACATAGACTTTTGTTCAGAAAATAATAATATAGACTTACGTGGGAGAGCCATCTTCGGCACGAATGGGCCGGCTCAACTGGAGAAATACCACGTTCTCACAGAAAACCGGCGTGAAACAGCGCTTGCGCTGTGATTCGCCGAGTGAGTGAGTTTACCGGAGGCCCAATCCCCTACCCTATTCCCTTCCCTACCCTCCCCTATTCCCTTTCCTTCCCATCCGTCCGAATAGGGTAATAGGGGAGGGTAGCTCCCCTATTACCCTATTCCCTCTTAAAAGGTCGGCAACGCACTTGCAGCTCTTCTGATGCTGCCAGTGTCCATGGGCGACGGAAGTTGCTTTCCATCAGGTGACCCGTTTGCTCGTTTGCCCCCTTATTTCATAAAAAAAAACTGGACAATGTTTGAAATGATAAACTCCTTTTAATTAAGTCGGTTAAAAATAGAGGTCTGATATTATAACAGCGGTGTTGTGGACACAACGATGACAAGGGTGGCGAACACATTTTAGAAAGTTAGTTAGTAGCGTATTTCTAAGACATTGTTAAAGTGAAATCGCCCCATGTTTGGTCCTTTTGACTGTATTGGGTTTATTAGTTAAAATACGTAATTATTGTGTTCCCTAGAACTTTGTATTGAGATGTTCCTTTCTAAAAAGTAATAAAGTTTTGTTTTAAGATTTCAATGGACCGTCAGAATAATGAATAAGAAACTAGCGTGAGAATGGGTTTGGAGAAAGCTAGCAGATGCTTGCAGCTTGGCACATTGTCTACGATAGGTTTATGTACTTGATTATGTGTTTTGGAATATGTATAAACTACAAATAAATAAAGTCTGTGCTATCGTATATATGGGACATCAAGCTTACCACCATGTCATCCACGTAATGCCCTTTAGTTATTACTTCCTTTGCCCTTGGGTGGCTCATGGTATGCAACTCTGCATTGTGATTGCGTACGTAATGTGCCATGAATGGTGAGCTTGCCGCTCCAAATATCATTCGTACCATTTTGTACCGTTGTGGAGGCCCCTCTCGGTGTTTGCCTCTCCATAGGAATTGTTGTGCGGGCTGGTCTTCCTTTCTTATTAGAATCTGAAGGAACATTTCTTGAATATCTGCCGTGACAGCTACTGCCTTTTCCCTGAAGCGGAAAAGTATTCCTGGTAACGGCATCAACATATCCGGACCCTCTAATAGTCTGTCGTTTAGACAGAGCCCGTTACTTCTTGCCGCGGCGTCGAACACCAATCTTTGCTTCCCTGGTTTGTTCGGGTTTTGGACGGCGAAATGAGGCAAGTACCAACAGACGTCGCTATTATCCTCTGTTCCATCGCACGGAACTGCGTAACCTTTGTCCAAGAGGTTTTGTATCATCGCTCCATATGCTTTACCAAAGACTGGATCAGCATCCATCTTCTTCTCTATGCCCTTTAATCGCCGAAGAGCCGCAGCATAGCTATTAGGTAGCTTTACGTTGTCTTGCCGCCATGGAAGTCCGACTTCAAATCGACCCTGGGTCGTCCTGATAGTTTTTGAGACTATTTCCAGAGCTCGCCGGTCCTCTTCACTCACTCGTGGTTTGGCGCCAATGCCTAGTGATTCAATTCGAAAATTTCTTTCGACCAACTCATGAAGTCTTTCATCATCTTCTAGGGGGGTGCTTTTCTCATAGAAGTGCAGCACTCTTTCGCCATCGGTAATTATTGTTCGAGGTACCGTTCCGTGCACTACCCACCCCAGTTGCGTTTGTGAGGCGGCTGGCTCATTGGGTTTTCCGACCCTCAATCGCCGTGAAACGATACACTCCCAATGGTCTGTGCCCACTAGCAGTCCTGGTTTTGCTTCCTTGTAGCATATTTCTTCGGCCGGCAGATCTCGAAGATGCTCAAATGTAGCAAGATCTCGTGTTACACTTTGTGTATGTAAGCACAAGTCTTTGATCGTACGTGCCCGTAAGGTGAATATTTGGTCCTGGTATTCCCCCTTTGCTTGCACGGTTACCGCTCGGCTATACTTCTCGGTCTGGGACATGTTTGCGCCTTGCATATGTAACGGCTTCAGTGGACCTTCGGCGCCTACGGCCTTTGCAAGATCTTCGTTAATGAGTGTCACAGTCGCGCCTTCGTCCAGTAATGCGTACGTCTTTATCTCCCCCCGTGGTCCAGAGACGATGACAGGGCACATCTTCAATAACACCGCAAGTTTCTTTGGCGGTGTTTGTGATGCGATTGACATTACGGCTTCGGGTTCCTGCGTCCTCTGTTGTGGATCTTTATGTAGGGTGCTGTGGTGTGAGTGGACACATTCTTCAACTCCACACCGTTTTGCCGTGCATTGGAACCTTTGATGTTTGCTGTCGATGCATTTAAAGCACCGCTTTTGCTCTTTTACGAACTCCCAGCGTTTGTTGATCGTAAGTGCAAGGTAATCCGGGCATTTCGACAGCTGATGTGGAGCTTTGCATTTGGGGCAAAGTTCAGCGTTTTCTTGGGCTCTGGTGGAGGTTGTGTACACCTTCCTTTTCACCACCTGGAACGTCGGCGGCGTCGACCAAAAGACAAGCACTGAGTGCAGTGATGTCTATATACGACCCACTGGGGTTGCTTAGTCACTACACTATACGAGCCAAGATTATGCTACAGAGTCTATGGAACTTGCAAATATCCTGGGACGAACCGATTCCCATAGAAGAAGGAAGTGTGTTTTCAGACTGGCTGGCACGTCTATCAGACATTGAACACTTACGGTTTGACAGATGTTACGCCCCAGGTCCACACGAAGTAATGGAGCTGCATATAATGTGTGATGCGAGTGAACAAGCATACGCTGCGGTCGCGTACTGGCGAATCCTTCAAGAAGACGGGGAAGTCGACGTAAAGCTCGTAGCAGCGAAAGCGAAAGTGGCGCCACGGCGTTCACAAACAATCCCTCGTCTGGAGCTACAAGCAGCGGTCCTCGGGGCAAGATTAGCTGATACCATAAATCGAGAACACCGATACAAAATTGGCAGAACCACTTATTGGACGGATTCATCTACTGTAGTACACTGGATCAAAAACGACGCACGCCGCTATACTCCTTTCGTAGCGCACCGGCTTGGAGAGATCTCGGAGCTCACGAATCGAAAGGAATGGAGATGGCTACCAACGGAGCTTAACGTGGCAGATGACGCTACAAGACTTAGCGATAGTAAAATAAGTGCCACAGATCGTTGGTTCCAAGGCCCCTGCTTCCTACGCAAGCCTGAGGAACTGTGGCCGTCGCAGAAAGTCATAAGTGAAGAAGAGGACGAGAATTGTTCTCATGTCTACGAGATAACGAACAGAAGTGCTAAAAGGCTATACAGCTGGCTTCCTGATCCGGAACGCTTCTCCAAATACGAAAGGCTCGTAAGAGCGACGGCAACGGTATTGGCTTTCATAGACATTCGAGTCCGGAAGACGGCGACGCGACTTGAACTCAGACACTTAGAGCAAGCAGAAAACTTGCTCTTACAGCGCGCGCAATATGACTCTTTCGGCGAAGACATCGACAAAATACGCTCTCAGCGACCGTTAGCAAAGGAGAGTAAGCTATTGAAGTTAGATCCTGTACTCAAGAATGGACTGCTGAAAGTAAGAGGCCGAATAGGAGCAGCAACAGTACCCGTGGAAATGAAAGCGCCGATTATCTTAGACGGACGGCATCCTCTCACGAAGCTTATTGTTCTAAAAGAACACTGCGCAGCTGGACATGCAAATCGCGAGCGGGTCACCAATGACTTGCGGCAGAAATTCTTTATAATGCATCTAAGGCCAACAGTGCGTGCGACAGAAAGAAACTGTGCATTCTGTCGGACACGCAAAGTGAGGCCGCAAGTTCCCGCCACAGGAGATCTACCACGGGCCCGCTTGGAACCCTTCCAGAGGCCATTCAGCAACTGCGGGTTGGACTATTTCGGGCCAATGACAGTGAAGATAGGACGAAGACGAGAGAAAAGATGGGGCGCGCTATTTACGTGTCTTACTTCACGCGCCGTGCACATCGAGCTGGTACCCTCACTCTCCCGAGACTCAGCGATTATGGCGTTAAGGAGAATGGCTGCTCGTCGTGGGTGGCCACGGATTATGTACTCCGACAACGCAACAAACTTCCGAGGGGCCGACCAGGAACTACGAAACGCCTACGCTGAATGGCAGCCAGCCCTACGAGGGGAGGGTCTCCTCCACCGAATGGAGTGGCGTTACATACCGCCTGGTGCACCAAATCAAGGCGGTGCTTGGGAGCGATTGGTACGCTCCGTAAAAGCGGCGCTGTCAGTAACACTGAAGGAGAGAGTGCCCACAGAAGAAGTCCTACTGACTCTTCTCGCTGAAGCCGAGCATTCAATCAATGCCCGGCCGTTGACATATGTGAGTGTCGACCCTGATGATCCGGAGGCACTTACGCCTAACCACTTCCTCCTGGGCTCTTCCACGGGGCTGCCTAGTACTGGCCCGTGCACAGAAACAGACAGGCGAACATGGAGAACGAGCCAGGCGCTTGCCGATCATTTCTGGCGGCGCTGGTTGCGCGAATACCTGCCTACGTTAGTGCCCCGAGGAGAAGCGCGAAAGAACATGCGACCTATCCAGCGCAGTGACGTTGTCATAGTAGTCGACAACTCACTGCCTCGCAACACATGGCCGATGGGTATCGTCGAGGACGCCTTCCCGGGACCCGATGGAGCAGTACGAGTAGCCGTCGTCCGAACACGGACGGGGACGTTCCGGCGGCCTGTCAGCAAGCTGGTGGTGCTACAAGAAGGAGAGGCTACGCAAGCTGCGCCGGGGGGAGAAAATGTTGTGGACACAACGATGACAAGGGTGGCGAACACATTTTAGAAAGTTAGTTAGTAGCGTATTTCTAAGACATTGTTAAAGTGAAATCGCCCCATGTTTGGTTCTTTTGACTGTATTGGGTTTATTAGTTAAAATACGTAATTATTGTGTTCCCTAGAACTTTGTATTGAGATGTTCCTTTCTAAAAAGTAATAAAGTTTTGTTTTAAGATTTCAATGGACCGTCAGAATAATGAATAAGAAACTAGCGTGAGAATGGGTTTGGAGAAAGCTAGCAGATGCTTGCAGCTTGGCACATTGTCTACGATAGGTTTATGTACTTGATTATGTGTTTTGGAATATGTATAAACTACAAATAAATAAAGTCTGTGCTATCGTATATATGGGACATCTTTGGGGTTAGGTACGAATGTGTGCTGAAGTATCTAGCTATAAGTTTTGAGTCTAATAAAACTTGATGATTGTTGCGTTTTGATTTCCGCTACAATTGTGGACACGAGTATTCCTTGCCATGATATAATTATAATTATTATGTAATCCACACGTTTGAGATAAGGGCAAGAAATACGAGTAAGGATTTTATATTTGGTTATGTGTCTTTGAAAATAGATTATATTGTGGAACTTGTACAAATAAATGTGAATTATGATATTATAATTTTGTACATTAAGAACATAATATCATGGAATTGAAACTGTTGTATATGTATTGAATAATTATTATTGTCTATGTAATTTGTAATTGTGTAGTGCACAGTGCCATCGCAATGAGTAGAAAAGAGATAGATGTACGCAGTACGCTGAAATGGTATCTCCGCGCGATAGAAACAAGGCGGGATTCTGCGTATATCCCCGCACCGGGATAAGTGGGCGGGGTCTTCTCCCTCTGCGCTAGCGCATGGCGGGAGTGAAGCTTAGAGGTATAAATTGGCCGGTCAGCGGTCAAGACGAGGCGTTGCGTTACACGTTGTGATCACACGTTGTGATTAGATTTGGGCATAGGACTCATACGGCAACTGCGGCTTCAGAAACTTTGACGAATATCTGTCTGCCCTTTGCATTGGTACAGTGCACATAGTGAATAGTCTAGTTTTAATTTAAAGTTAATAAACAAAGTAAATAGTTAAAAGTGATTTAATTAAAGTCATCAAAACTCAAAATATATCAACAAAAGTCATACAGTCCACAATATTGTCTGATATTGTGGACTGTATGACTTTGTTGTTATTTGAGTTTTGATGACTTTAAATAAATCACTTTTAACTATTTACTTTGTTTATTAACTTTAAATTAAAACTAGACTATTCACTATGTGCACTGTACCAATACAAAGGGCAGACAGATATTTGTCAAAGTTTCTGAAGCCGTAGTTGCCGTATGAGTCCTATGCCCAAATCTAATCACAACGTGTAACGCAACGCCCCGTCTTGACCGCTGACCGGCCAATTTATACCTCTAAGCTTCACTCCCGCCATGCGCTAGCGCAGAGGGAGAAGACCCCGCCCACTTATCCCGGTGCGGGGATATACGCAGAATCCCGCCTTGTTTCTATCGCGCGGAGATACCATTTCAGCGTACTGCGCACATCTATCTCTTTTCTACTCATTGCGATGGCACTGTGCACTACACAATTACAAATTACATACACAATAATAATTATTCAATACATGTACAATACAATAGTTTCAATACCATGATATTATGTTCGTAATCTACATAATTCACAGAGCATACTTGGTATATATTTATATGTACAAGTTCAATAATGTAATCTATTTTCAAAGACACATGACCAAATATAAAATCCTTACTCGTATTTCTTGCCCTTATCTCAAACGTGTGGATTACATAATAATTATAATTATATCATGGCAAGGAATACTCGTGTCCACAACTGTAGCGGAAATGAAAACGCAATAATCATCAAGTTCTATTAGACTCAAAACTTATAGCTAGATACTTCAGCACACATTCGTACCTAACCCCAAAGATGTTCCATATATACGATAGCACAGACTTTATTTATTTGTAGTTTATACATATTCCAAAACACATAATCAAGTACATAAACCTATCGTAGACAATGTGCCAAGCTGCAAGCATCTGCTAGCTTTCTCCAAACCCATTCTCACGCTAGTTTCTTATTCATTATTCTGACGGTCCATTGAAATCTTAAAACAAAACTTTATTACTTTTTAGAAAGGAACATCTCAATACAAAGTTCTAGGGAACACAATAATTACGTATTTTAACTAATAAACCAAATACAGTCAAAAGGACCAAACATGAAGCGATTTCACTTTAACAATGTCTTAGAAATACGCTACTTAACTTTCTAAAATATGTTCGCCACCCTTGTCATCGTTGTGTCCACAACAAGCGGGTTAACTTTATATTGGTTATTTTTAACCCCCGACAAAAGAGGGGGGTGTTATAAGTTTGACGTGTCTGTCTGTCTGTCTGTCTGTCTGTCTGTCTGTCTGTCTATCTGTCTGTTTGTCTGTGTGTGTATCTGTCCGTGGCATCGTAGCATCCAAACGGGTGGGCCGATTTTGATCTAGTTTTTTTTGTTTGAAAGCTGATATGATCGAGAGTGTTCTTAGCTATAATTCATCATCATCAGCCTGCTCAGTGCTGGACAATCAGGGTTTATCTGGTTCATGAAAGGCCGTTAGCAACTTGTAGTCGTTTGATGGGTTTTATATTTCATTCTAGTTCTTGACATTTGTGAATATACAATATACATTATACGTATACACATAATAATGAAAAGTTGACCTGGCGCTGCAGCATCACCTTGTAATCAATAGGATATCCAACTCCTCGCCAATTTAGACAACAACCAGTAAGAAGTAGATAAACAGTAAATATTTACATGCTGCTGCTGCAGCATCACCTGGATTCTATAAGAACCGAGCTACGGTGAAGGTTTCATGTTTGGGCTCATATTAACGGCCTCATCGAAAAAAACATTGATAGATGGTAATCATAAGAATATGATTCTGTTGAAAGGAATTATTGTGCACTACAACCAACACAAGTTTAAAAAGTATGAAATAAAATTAAATTAAGAAATTTAAAAAAACTCCCGCCAAACAACTTTAAAAAGTAATGAAATAATATTTACTGCCTTTAAGTTCAAATAATTCCTAACTTGTGTAAAGTAATATTTTAGTCCATAATTGTTGTCAAGGTGTGTCGGGGGACCGCTAATGTTATAGATGTATCGACGCGATAATACGCGACTTGGCGGTTGTAGGTTGTAGTTTACTTGGCGGTCCCCCGACACACCGTGACAACAATTATGGACTAAAATATTACTTTACACAAGTTAGGAATTATTTGAACTTAAAGGCAGTAAATATCATTACTTTTTAAAGTTGTTTGGCGGGGTTTTTTTTAAATTTCTTAATTTAATATTAAAAAGTAGTTACTCTATTAATTTAAAAAACTGCTTACTGTTATTTTTAAATGTTGTTTAAAATAAATCAAGAGTAAAGCCTACGAACAGAATATTATGCTGAGTACTCACATACGGTTTTTCTCGATAGTTTCACTCCAAATCGAGTAATAATTTTATTACTGTGTGGACCGCAAAACTCACAGCTCGAAGGCTCGCATCGAGCCAGCTCGATAAAACTAAATGTATATAAATTCCTTCGATTTGGAGTAAAACTATCGAGCAATGTGTAGACGGAAGCCCGAGCCGCGTTTTGCTCGACGTTATTGTTCGATAGAGCAAACCGTATGTGAATACCTTTTTTTTTTTTTTTTTTTTTTTTTCAAGACGGGAAATGCGCTTAAGCATGCCCGGCGGCACCGGGGAAGGACCACCGGGGTATGTGGGACTCGCTACGGCCGAGAAGATGGTAAGTTGGCCGCAGCTCTACCCACTAAAACCCGTCCGTGCCTTCTCCTCCGCTTTGTGCTGGGCCGCTGGACCCGTCTGAGACGAAAACTGCAGCGGCCCAGTCAGCGGCGTCTGCTTCCAGCGCAGCTCCTCCGCGCGACATTATGTTGCCGCTTACTCCGGGAGAGCTGCCCAAGGCACTGGGCGCTCTGTAACCGGAAAGACTCGTGCAATGGGCGGCGGGTTCCCCATTCCGTCGCCCGAGTCCTATCTACGGCGGGAGCTGGCGTTCGTGTTCGGCGCGCCTGCGCCCTCCGCGCCGTCTTCGAACCGGGTCTGCGGCCACATCCGCCTCTCTTACCCGTTCGGCGGCCTCCTTCTGTGAGATAACATCTTCACAGAAGGTAGCCACAGCGTCCCAGCCCTGTCTCGACCGGACCATAGTTGTAACTATGGCCGGGAGTGTGAGGTCTAATCCGGTGGTCGCAACAAGCACCGCTCGCTGTTCTACCCAGGCTGGGCATTCCAGGAGCGTGTGCTGTGCGGTGTCGTCGTCGTGATCACAGTGGTGGCACCGGGGGGGTCGGTTCTCGTCTGGCCGTATGGTGCAGGTAATGACCAAAGCAGCCATGCCCGGTCAACATCTGCACCATCCGGTATGTGAGAGAACCCCTCTGGTTTGTCACCCACTGTCGTATGTGAGGCCGAATCGCCTCTACGACTCGTCGCCCGTATGTTGGAGACGCCAGCCTGTCTTCCCAGGTACGCATTGTGATTATGCGCGTCTGGCGGCGCCATCGAGCTATAAGCTCGGGTGACACCCGTTCCCCGCTCCGTTTAATCTCCGCTGTTCGGAAATAAATCTCCGCCAGCCCTTGTGCCTCGATGTCCCAAGGCGGGGTCCCCGCAAGAGCGAGTGCTGCATCACCAGCTATTGTGCGATAGCCACGGATCATTCGCAACGCCATTACCCGCTGGACACCCTTTAAAAGCGCTTTGTTCTGGGCGCTTAGGCCTTCTGACCATACCGGAGCTCCATACAGGGCCATGGATCGTAAGACCCCCGTGTAAAGCTGCCGACAACTGGACCCTGGTCCTCCGAGGTTGGGCAGGAGGCTACCGAGGGCCGCTGCCGTTCTCTTCAATCTCGGCGCCAGCCGACGAAAGTGCTCGGCAAACGTCCATCTCGAGTCTAGGAGGAGACCCAAGTATTTTAATTCCTTCCCGATCTGGACGCTCACGTCGCCGATTTGGACTGTAGCGTTCGTGGGAAATCTCCGGCGGGGGCCGAGGAAGAGGATAGCCTCTGTCTTCTCTAACGCTACTCTCAGCCCTTGACACTCAATTCGTGCCACTATCTGACCAACGCCCACCCTTGCCAGGCGGATGGCCTCCTCAACAGTCCTTCCTCGTACCAGAATGAGTGTGTCGTCTGCATAGCATACGAGACGCAACCCTCGGAGCAGCGCCGCACGCAAGACACGGTTGTATCCGATGTTCCACAAGTGAGGGCCCAAGGCAGACCCCTGTGGAACACCGCACCACGTCACAAACCGGATCACTCGGCCATCTCGCCCAATACACACAATGGTCCGACGTCGCAGGTATTGGGCGACGATTCTGCGCATGTATGTGGGAAGTTCCAAGTCGCGAAGGCCCTCCTCAATCGCCTCATATGGCAATGTATTAAACGCGTTGGCAATGTCAAGTGATATTGCCACTACTGCGCCATCACCAGCTGTCCCCTTCTCCGAAAAGTCTTTCACTTCGAGAATTGCATCAATTGTTGAGCGCTGTGCACGGAAACCAAACTGTGCCTCTGACAGGTTTGGTCCCTCTTGCTCAAGATGTTTGACAATTCTTGACGCAATCACTCGTTCCAGTAACTTACCCGCCTCATCCAGAAGGACTATGGGCCTATAAGCCGACGGGGAATCGATGGGGCGACCTTCCTTTCGGAGAAGTACCAATTTCCCCTCTTTCCAGCATTCTGGAAACTCTCCCTGAGCCAAACAGGTGCTAAATAGTTCCCGGAGCCTCTCCTTCAAAGGACCTAATGACTTTACCCAGATGCGCCCGGGAATTCCATGAGGCCCTGGGGCGGTCTTGCTCTTTTCTTTGAGCCTCAGGATAGCGGCACTAAGCTCGTCATCCGTAACAGGCGGGAGCTCTCCTAATAATTGATTATTACCGACCAAGGGTTCTGAAATAGCCACAGTCGGGAACAACGTGGACACTATTCTGGTGAGCTGCTCCGGGGGAAGCGTCTCCACGACTGGCGGTCCACGGCCGAATTTCTTCCTCACTGTCCGATATGGACGTCCCCACGGGTCCCGATCCAGCTCGGCTAGCATTTCTTGGCGGGCAGTATCCTTAGCCATTTTTATGGCGACACTCAGCGCGCTCTTGGCCATAACATACTCCTCTCGGAGCCGCCCTAGCAATAATTCATCCGGAGTCCTTCTGCGCCGCTGTCTTTGGTATGACAGACGTGTACGCACACACTGGCGTCGGAGCTCTGCTATCTCTTCCGACCACCAGTAGACATGCCTCCATTGATTAGGCCTGTTCATACGGGGCATGGCCGCATCGCATATGCGGGTGAGTGCTCCGCGAAACCATAGCGCTTCCTCGTTTACGTTGACGGGAGTCGTAGGCCTGGGGGCCCACGCCTCTGCCTCTGCTGCCTCCTCAAGCGCCTCCAGGTCTAAATTCGAGAGCGTCCACCGTGGAAACTCCGCACCTCTCACCGATTGGCGAGGCGTCAGCTGGATGGTTTGTGGGGGGGAGACACTATATCTGATATAGAGATGATCGGACAGCGTCTCAACGTCTCTCATCACCCTCCAGTCACGGACCATCTCTCCGACCGCAGGGCTGGCAAAGGTGAGGTCGACTATCGAACTCCCCTGATGCCGAACGCAGGTAGCTGCGTCCCCGCGGTTTAGAATCGAGAGCCTGGTTGAAACGACCCACTCCAGCACTGCATCGCCCCGGGCGTTGGTCACGGACGATCCCCAGGCTGCGTGCTTTGCGTTAAAATCGCCAGCGACAAGAAAGCCCGTTAGATAAAAATTAAATGACTGCCATTTTTAAACTGCGAGAGAGAGAGAGAAAAAAAGACGGGTTGCACTCCGGGAGTGCCGGCAGAAGTGAAAACTTGATTATTAACGTTGTGCATTATTTTTTTAACCCATTTTTTATGAAAATCGGTTTAAAAAAAAAACAAAAAAACCGATTGTTTTAATTAATTAATCGAAACCCTTACAATCATGGGCGCCGGCAGGGGGGTGCCAGGGGGTGCACTTGCACCCCTTGGGAATCTCGGGATCAACAGGAATTATTGAAATAAAAAGCCGTCTGTAACCCTATTACTATGCCGTACAAAGTTCTCTGGGAGTGCAGTCTCTGGCAGGACGAAAGAACTACTATGCTAAACAACCTATTCTGTACATTCTGGAGTCGCATACTACGGTGATCTCGTGGACAGCGCTAGGAACTTCCGTGCCTTCAAGCGTTTTTGTCACAATTATTATTGGCAACAGTCAAACACGATAAACTCCGATATTAACTTAGCTTTAGCTTAGGAGTCACAATTATTAACCTTATTTCCGTGGTGCTCCCCCTTAAGTTCTTTGACTTTCGGTCATTGCAACTTTGTGCTGTCTCCCGCTTTTATGGGGAGGGAAATTGGAATCTTCCTACTCCTCCTATTTTCTTCTGATTAATTTCGTTGCGGGTCCCAAGACAGATTTAGCATGTCCCTCGGGCTCCCTGAGATCATATCAAAGGGTATTCGTGGTTGGATACCGCTGTCGATCCTGGCGACACAGGAGATACAGTGGTGGGTATGTGTGGTGGGCCAAAGCCCGTTTGTATGCCGTACAAAGATAGTTCGTAATGTTTCGGCACTAAAATAATATGTATTCTGTTGACGTATATAGATAGTCAATGTTGTTTTTATTTATTTTATTTTACTGTTGTTCGTAAAAACTAAAAAGATAAGAAAAGAAAAAAAAATCTGCGCCCCTTGGACATTATTTCTGCCGGCGCCCATGCTTACAATCGATTAAAAAATATCGACAATCGAAAAAAAAGCTGCTGTCAGACAGACTGTCAGACACTTCTTGCAACAGTTGTCTTGCAGGTGGAAACGCGGCCTTAATCAGCGCGTCTGCTAAAGAACTCATTTCTCCGACTGTACATTTCTGCTAAACAGCTCATTTCCCCGACTGTACATTTCTGCTTAGCACAATTTTCCCCGACTGTACATTTCTGCTAAGCAACTCATTTCCCCGACTGTACATTTCTGCTTAGCACAATTTTCCCCGACTGTACATTTCTGCTAAGCAACTCATTTCCTCGACTGTACATTTCTGCTTAGCACAATTTTCCCCGATTGTACATTTCTGCTAAATAACTCATTTCCCCGACTGTACATTTCTGCTTAGCACAATTTTCCCTGACTGTACATTTCTGCTAAACAACTCATTTTCCCGACTGTACATTTCTGCTTAGCACAATTTTCCCCGACTGTACATTTCAGCTTAGCACAATTTTCCCCGACTGTACATTTCTGCTAAACAACTCATTTCCCCGACTGTACATTTCTGCTTAGCATAATTTTCGCCGACTGTACATTTCTGCTAAACAACTCATTTCCCCGACTGTACATTTCTGTTTAGCACAATTTTCCCCGACTGTACATTTCTGCTAAACAATTCATTTCCCCCACTGTACATTTCTGCTTAGCACAATTTTCCCCGACTGTACATTTCTGCTAAACAACTCATTTCCCCGATTGTATATTTCTGCTTAGCACAATTTTCCCCGACTGTACATTTCTGCTTAGCACAATTTTCCGCGACTGTACATTTCTGCTAAACAACTCATTTCCCCGAATGTACATTTCTGCTTAGCATAATTTTCTCCGACTGTACATTTCTGCTAAACAACTCATTTCCCCGACTGTACATTTCTGTTTAGCACAATTTTCCCCGACTGTACATTTCTGCTAAACAACTCATTTCCCCCACTGTACATTTCTGCTTAGCACAATTTTCCCCGACTGTACATTTCTGCTAAACAACTCATTTCCCCGATTGTATATTTCTGCTTAGCACAATTTTCCCCGACTGTACATTTCTGCTTAGCACAATTTTCCCCGACTGTACATTTCTGCTTAACAACTCATTTCCCCGACTGTACATTTCGTTCGAGTTCGACACAAAACACTACTCTACAAACGTTTTACGCTTTTTCTATGGTTTTTCGATCAACACGAAAATCTGACGCGAGTTTCACAGTTTTTACCCATCCCACAAAAGTGCTCAACGCCGCTAAAGAAGTTTTCACTTCAATAATACCGACGTGTTATTTAAATTTTGAAATCAAGAGCAGAAATATACTTATAGAATAGTTAATTCGGCTAAGGTCAAATAATATGCTGATAAGACTGATATGTTGAAATTGAAATTGAAAACACAACTAAGATGTGCTAAGATTATTATAATATGTATGTCATTAGTGAGTTGACTTTCTCAATTACGTTATTTTGCAGGGCAAAGATTTCTCTTTGACCGAACCAAACACAGCGTATACCAAACACAGGCTTCGCTGTGTTTGGTACCTATAGTCTATACGCAGCACAATCGTAGGTAGGGTTGCCACCTAGGACATAATAAGGGACATAATTATTATTATAGGACATAATAATATAGGGCGTAAATTAGGGCCAGGCCTCCTCATTGTTTATCTCCAAACCAACTAGCAACAGACTAGTTATAGCCACGATTAAACTACCATGGTCTTAACCAGACCAGTAGCTTAGACCCTTTCGAAAAAAAAAAAAAAAAAAAGGGCGTTTAAGCCGGACATCTAACGTCCGCCTTTTTGGTTGCGTGCTCGGCCAAAATAAAGTATGTCTGGCCCATCCAGATTTTCTTAGGCTTTTCTTTTTTCGTGGTTAGCTAGCGGGAAAAATAATTTAACTGAATTTATTTATTATTTAAAATGATGAATATGAGATTATTATAAACAGGTGAAAATATTGATTTTAGGAACTGCTTTTGTCGTCTGCCACAGAATACAAAATATTATGTACTGCTACGAATAAATTCAAAGGGAAGCCGACAGTCGTTAGTCAGACTTGTCGCGGAGCGCATAAGGGTGCGTCCACATTTGTATCATTTGCGCGATCAGATCTCCGATCAGATCTCCGTCGCGTATCATCGAAGCGTGTCAAAATGATACGCGTATCATGATACGCCCCGATCGCTATTAACCGCGTATCTGATACGTGTCGTATTAGATACACGCATGATCGGCAGAATGATCTAATAGGTGTCCACACTATGATACGCATACTTGATACGGCGCGATGATCGCGACGGAGATCTGATCGGAGATCTGATCGCGCAAATAATACAATTGTGGACGAGCCTTTAGACAACTTTGTCTATGAGACGTTTTGTCTCAAATGTGCGCATCTAGTGCATTTTATTAAGCGATAGTCTGTCTTAAGACAGTCGTGTCTCAGGTGTGCGGCAGCACTAAGAGTGGGTTGCACCAGAGGCGTGGTTAAAGTTAAAGTTAAGGTTAAAGTTATGTTATATTTTTATATTAGGTAATAGTTAAATATGGCGTCCTTTAGCTTTAACTTTAACCTTAACTTTGACTGGAGAAATTCACAGATGTCTGTTTCGTTTATTTTTTTATTGAAGCTACAAGTAACGGGATTGAGGGTATAAAAAATTGAATTATCCGTAAAAATCGACAGTAAAAATATAACACTGTAAAACAGCAAATTTTCACGAAAAATTGAGATATACGTATGAGCGGTTATGGTTAAATATGGCGTCCTTGGACGCCATATTTAACTTTAACCAGAGATTTGACATTTCACACTGTAGTTATAGTTAAAGTTATAGTTAAAGTAAGTTAGTGCAACCCAACCTAAGAGGCTAATGCACCGCAAGCATGATTGCCAGATGAGTAATTTCCAGTTTTTGATTATTTATAATATTATGTATTATCCTTATCAGATCTGTGATTCTTGGAAACATAATATTAAATTATATTTTACTTAATATACAACATAATAAAAATATGCTTTTAATTAATTATCTGGTAACATATTAAACACAAAGACAATAATAATTATTACCGAGTATAGCTTACTCAGCCGTGCTTTCTTACCCCATCATACCAATAATATAAACGGTCTGCCGACTTAACTGCTGGAAGTGTGTCATACTGGAAGCTTAAAAATCAGTCTTTTCGAACTGGCCTGGCCTTAAAAGATATTTTGTTTCCAACACTTCATTTTACGCAGAGTAGATAACACGTTTTGAATTCCCACTTTCCAGGAAAATTGACGTTTATTTTACCTTCCAGAGGGAGGCAACTGCCTCTCCCCCCTGACCCCCCCCCCTCGGTACGCCCATTAGTATGTATGCCTTTTTTAAATTAGTATATCTATTTACTTGGTAGGTACGGTGGACGGTCTGGATTCTGGAACCCAAAGCTTGTTGCATTTGGGCTCGTTGTCATTAGATTAATCAGTGCTAATTTATACTTTGTATGAGTGTCGGCCTCATTTTTTCCGCCGCCCCATGTACGAAAACTGCCGCCTCTAGGCCACGGCCTAAACGCCTATTTATAAATCCAGGGCTGAGATTAATCCTGGCTTACCAAAATAGTGTAGCCTGTGTAACGTAGCTAATTAACAAAGAGACCACTATTCGTTTCCTTGAAAAACGGCCAGTTTGTATCAAAATACCAGTTTGCTGTCATTCCTAATCATATTACATTTACATTATATCCACATGCAACAGTTTATGTTTATATATCTTTCTGTCTGGTACCTCTTCCTCTGACCCGAAAAAATAAAAGAAAACGCAGTTTTCAGCTCGGAGTTCGGACGAAGGACATAATATTGTTACGTGCTAGGGTTCGAGGATTCGGAGAGAAAGACCTGGTGACTCTCATGAAGACTTTATTCACAAACACTAGCTCACACAAATCACTAAGTCCAAACACTAAGCACTAGATCCAAATCACTGATCACTATCACTGTCCTAGGTCGTAGCCGAGTCGTAGGTTCACTATCACTGTCACTCACTATTGATCACTTGTTCTCACTTCGAAGTCGCCTTGATGATCGCTTGTATCAAACTGAAACTGATTGCCGGCTTGTTTACCTTTTATATGGCCCGCCATACTTTCTGGAACGTTCCATTCTGGATTGTTTACGTAAACACGCAATTCACATCAACAAGGGTTGGACTTTTCTAGAAAGTACGCGCAACTGTCGCGCGCAGGTAAACAACTGCCCGTATCCGTAACAATATTATATTAGTTTTAATGGAAAAAATATGTACTTAGAATACTAAAACACGGTATTTAAGAAAATAAACAGTATGGACACAGATTAGTTTTAACTTTTAATGACAAAAACAATTTGCATTTAAACGGTGTTTTTTTGTATGGTGCGTGCAAAGGAGTTCAACGGGGTCGCACTACTGATGCTCTTGCAGTTTGTTCGAAATTGTTTTCCTTGTGACAGGAATTTCAACAATAAAAGGGTTACTGATATCCAAACGAGGAGGCAAAAATCACAGAATTTTTGAAGTTGTTTTTTTGCTAATTTTAAATAAGTACATAAGAAAAAGTGTAATTGTTTGAATATTTAAATTTTCCAATAAAATTATTACAATAATTATAGAAAAAAGTTTTTGCATCTACAGATAATATATTTTTCATTACAACAGTTCCAAATAATTAAAGCTATGATTTCCGTGAACATTAAAAAAGTAAGTGGTATGTAACAACATATTCCCAGTAATTTTAATATCTGTTTGATACATTATTATCTTTGAGTAGGTATTAGGTAAGCAACGTTCAGAAAGTGCAACTACGACAATGTTTATAACAGTTTACAACTTAAATTTTAGTAAAAAATTACTTGACCGTGAAAAGATATGTACGTAAGTAGAACATAAATAATAGGATAATTAAATTGGTAAATAATTTTTTTC
The DNA here is from genome assembly GCA_905333045.1 of Lysandra bellargus. Classification (NCBI taxonomy): domain Eukaryota; kingdom Metazoa; phylum Arthropoda; class Insecta; order Lepidoptera; family Lycaenidae; genus Lysandra; species Lysandra bellargus. The sequence continues at coordinate 10,480,476 of HG995326.1, forward strand.
ATTAAGTTATTGAATTTACATGTACTTAATTTAAATGTTTTTTTTACTTATTAAAATAAATGATAAGATATTATAATAAAAACGATTTAACGTTTAAACAAATCATATGCTATAATATTATTGTAACTCACGCAGCCGTGATAATATTTACTATCTCCACTATTTATACACTCCATTGCAACAATCACAAAACATTAGCACATAGTACATACTTATTATCATAATGAGTATTAAATAATATTTACCAGGCAGCTTCAAAGTCAGATCTACGAAAACGGTGGCATCGCACGCGGGTTTTCTTATATCACCTATTTCTATAACACTCATCACAGTGTTTGTAATTAAACCGATGCTGTAACAACAAAGTTTAAGTCACACACGACTGCTGCTGTTGCCAGCTCTGTAACCACTGTCAAGTGAATGTTTGGATCCCGTTTACGTGCGGTTTATCAAGCTGAATGCGTGAGTACTCAGCTCTCTATCCAGATACATCATAATTCATACAACATAATATTATGAACATGTTGTATGATGTATCTGGATAGAGGATATACTACTATCCCCGGCTCGGTATGACCACCGTACAAATATTACTATGGACAGAAGAAATCGCCAGTTGATTTTTATTTCAAACCATTTTTATTTTGGGTTTTTATTTCCAGAGAAAAAAGTGCCCATCAAACTCATTTTCTTATTTCTTTCGCTTTCCGTATCGAAACCTGTTTGACTATGAATTAAAATTTTGCATTATGCCGACTGGTGATTGAAATCATAATATTATTAAGTTTCAAGGTTCGAACAATTTTGCACAAAATATTATTGCAAAGTGAACAAAATCATGTTATTCGAGTCACCAGTGTATTTAAGCAAGTTTTGACGCCGAATTGATCATTATTAGGTATTTAATCTATACTTATAAAATTACATGTCCTGACTGACTGACTGACTGACATCATCGCTGAGCAAAAATTGGTGAGTAAGAGTAAGTAAAAATAAGTGAGCCACGAAATTTGGTGAGTAGGGTTGTTTAATTAAGTAGACACCCACTAAGGAAGGAATTTTTAAACTTTTACCCCGAAGGGGGTGAAATAGGGGTTGAAAGTTTGAATGAAATTCCGTCATTTCTTAAGTTAGGAACATGAAACCCATCTCCGTTATTATACTATGCTAACGCGGACGAAGTTGCGGGCAACAACTAGTACACAATAATATTATACGTAATATCAATATCTGCTTTATATTAATTGAGACTATACCTACTCAAGCAGTTCCTTTTTAAGTTCAGTTTTTATCCATTGGGCATCGACTTTGAATTTAACTAATATCCGTGTTTTTCAATTAATTGTCGCAGCAAGGTCTACGAAAAGTCTTAACATATCTATTATAATATGCATTATGCTGTAAATTGGTCTAACTTTTATAAAAAAATATATACTAGACGTTTCCCACCATTAATATAATATGTGAATTATATTTCTTCGCTTCATTCTTCGATATATAATTACTAACCAGTAGTAAGAAAATACATGTAAGTACTATTAAATACTTAAATAAACGGCAGGCACTACCGAGGCCTATACGAGTCAAGTATATTCAATACTAACCGGCTTGTACTGCAACCGCGAGTCAATAAACGTACAATGTGTTGTGACTGCGAGTCTTTATACACGATCTATAATATTATGTATGCTTTATCTGTTCTATAAATATAATAATAAAACTATATGATTGCCGGATTGGGGGAAACAACTGCAGGTGATTACTGCAATTATTTTAACTAACCGGCACGTACTGCGACTGTGAGTCAATAAGTAGAGTGTGTTTGGACCGTGAGTCCTTTTACACAATCTATATTCTGTAATATGCATCGGAATTGATTGCGGATCTCTGACGATGTTTTACCTATTCTATAAATAGAACTATATGTTTGTCCGATTGGGGGAAATAACTGCAAGTTTAATTATATATTAAGTTATTTTATAAATTGCCATAATGTGTGGATTGACTACGGGTCTCTAAGCACAATTTATATGCATCGGAATTGACTGCGAGTCTCTGACGATGCTTTATCTGTTCTATAAATAGAACTATACGTTGGCCACTTTGGGGGTTAACAGCGAGTTATTTTATAAACCGCTATAATTTGTGGCTTGACTGCGAGTCTCTAAACACAATCCTTATGCATCGGAATTGACCGCGGGTCTCTAACGATGTTTTATCTAAAAATAGAAGTACAATACTATGTTCGCTGGTTTGAGGGGATTAACTACGAGTCTCCGACAATGCTTAAAAATAAAAAATATGCAACTACCGCGTGTTTTTTCCCGCGCTCTTTGTTCTATAAATATAACTACATAATTATTATTATTATAATATTAATATCTTTGCCTTTTTATAGAGAATAGCTATTTCGAGCTAATAACTAGATAAACTGCGAGTCTCATCAGTTAACAACCAATGCGCGTCTCGCGCGATCCTTTTGTTCTAAATATAGAACTACGATTATGATTTACTATGTCTGCCGGTATACATATAATTATTATTATTAAATAAATCTTGCACCAATTTTGGGACTCGGGATACACCGCGAGTGTACACAACGAAACTTACTTAATATCTACGTAACGTTATAGTTACTACCCTCAATATTTTTTGCAACATATTTTATCGACAAATAAGTCGATTATAAGGAGCTACCCCAACATTAATTTTTTTAGGTCACTTAGACCAGACAATCGGGAAAATATCACTAAAAGTGACCAATATAGGTTCGGGACGATCAGGTTACGAATACCGGCACTGATAGAACCGAACCAGATCCGGATAGATCCAGGGCTCCTACTGACGTTAGGCAGGGGCGTGCACTCCTTGAAGGCAGAAATGCAGTGCATTACTTGCCATTCACAGATATTTTAATTTAACTTTCGTACGTTTTAGATGACTCATGACGTTAATTATTAATAGTAAAAAATATAGTAGAAAATTTGAATACATTTAAAACGCCTACATTTATAAAATAGCAAACAATCAATTTGCGAGCAATTAAACATTAAAGTTAGGTACACGCGCGAACGGTATGGCTCAAGGTCAAGGCAAGCACTTCAGTGTGCTGCATGCTCTCTGATTATGTGTGCGTTAGGATTTTCGTATCAGTGCACAGTTAGAAACGCACACAGACATAAAACTTTGTAGGCGAACTCCTGCCGCAGTAGTTCCAACTTCTGAGCGCGCCGGCGCTCGGGAATAATCGGATATGTTCGTTGCCTATAATCCGAGTAAAAATAATAGACGGAAATCTAATTATTTACGTATGCACATTATGCATTTTTATTTTGTAAGGTTTATAATTGTTTACACTTTACATAGCAGAAATGTTTTGTTTTGGGAGGCCATTGCTTTTTCGATTTTTTTAATGAGAATATTTTTTTGTTTGTGCCAGTATATTAGTGGTTTTCTAAGATTTTCATTTTAATCTTTACGAAAAAATTTTAAATTTAAACATGAAATATGCATCATAAGAACTTATATTTTATAAAAAAATATCATTCCTTTCTGGAAAGTTTGTCTAGCGACCGCGCGGCGGTGCTGTTAATAATAAAATAAATTGCGCTTGTCATTTTCTACCAAAATTTTCCGATTGCAATATTGGCACTCATGATGCTTAACTTTATTTAATATTTTTAGGGTTGCCAACTACCAAGAAAGATTTTGTTTCTAGGAAAATATTGTTTCGGGCCGTGTATCGCGGAAGTCTTTGAATATGGGTGGGCCACATACAGATCCCGGCAATAAATATTGCACATATACCTTTGGAAAGTGACAGTCGGCTAATTTCGGTTTCGTAGAGCGTTATCTCTTACGCACGAAATACAAAAAGTCCGGTATATATTAGGAGCTGTTAAAACAATTAAGGTTTGCTTCTTTTGACAATTTTATTATTCTTTGTATAAAATACACCAAATTTTCTATAAGTTATAGCTTTATATTCGTGTAAAATAAAATAAAAAAGGGTGTTCAAATTATGTTTACGTATTTAAAATTCTTTTGGAAAATTACAGCTGTAGCAAAATTAGGGGTGTTAACAACTCTAGATATATATTTTGAACTGGACGCGACTGCACTCTATTGAATTTGAACAACGACTGACATAATGTCAAATAGGTGTGTGCTACAAAGATAACGCTCTATGAAACCGAAATTAGCCGAATGTCTCTTTTCAAAGGTCGATGTGCAATATTTATTGCCGGGTATTGTACTTTAAGTATTTTAATTTTTGATATATCGTACGGCGCGGCGTACCTCTATTTTACGGGGAACCGTAAGCACATTTTTTCGGGATAAAAGTATTCTATGTCCTTTCCCGGGACTCTCCATGATATCTTTATACAACATTTTATCTAGAGCGGTTCAGTAATTTATGCTTGAAGATATAACAGACAGATTTTCACAATTTATTACATTTGTATAGATTGGTAAGTATACCTAGATATCATAAAGGTCTTAATTGTTGGTCTACTATGTAGCCCAAATATTAGCAAAATTCTAAAAATACTTTGTTAAATAAGTATTTATATCTGTCGCTCTACGAATAATAATAATCGGCAAATTGCGCACGAAGGGTTCCGTACCGTCATACAGCAAAAATAGGGCGAAAATTGTGTTTTTTTTTTATGGGAGCCGCAGGCTGAAATTTTTATTTTATTTTATTACTATTATTAATTATTGAAGTAGACATATATTTAAGACTTTTGTGAAAATATCAAGTGCCTACGGTCTGCTGCCATTATTGATATAGAGCAAAAAATGCCACAAAAATCTAGTTTGTTGTATGGGAGCCCCCCTTAAATGTTGGATTTATTTTGTTTTTAGTATTTGTTATTATAGCCGCAACAGAAATACGTAATATGAGATAATTTCAACTCTCTAGCTATCACCGTTCTGGAGATACAGCCTAGAGACAGACAGACGGACAAACAGACTGACAAACAGACGGACAGACAGACGGACAGACAGACGGACAGACAGACATCTAAGTCTTAGTAATAGGGTCCCGTTTTTACCCTGTGGGTACGGAACCCTACAACCTAAGGAAGAGTAACTCCGTCAAAAAAATTGCACCAAGAGGCTACAAAATGACCCGAATACATGCACATTATATGCAAGTATTCGGTACACAATTCTGTGTATTTATAGTGTATTTTTTTTTTTACTTGGGAGAACCATGCTTCGGCACGAATGGGCCGGCTCGACCGGAGAAATCACAGGAGAAGCACAGAAAACCGGCGTGAAACAGCGCTTGCTCTGTGTTTCGCCGAGTGAGTGAGTTTACCGGAGGCCCAATCCCCTTCCCTACCATCCCCTATTCCATTCCCTTCCCATCCCTACCCTCCCCTATTGCCCTGTTCCCTCTTAAAAGGCTGACAACGTACCTGCAGCTCTTCTGATGCTGCGAGTGTCCATGGGCGACAGAAGTTGCTTTCCATCAGGTGACCCGTTTGCTCGTTTGCCCCCTTCTTTCATAAAAAAGTGACAATTATTGTTAACGGCTTTATTTCGTAAATTTGAATATTATTGCTATTGTCATATTTTAGTGTGCGAAAAGGAACCAATTTCAAGACGGTCGAAGTGTGGGAGTTATTTTACGTTTCATTAGTTTTTATTATTCGCAGCTGCTGTCGCTACTTGTTATTATAATAGTCAAATTTATTGTATGATAATATTTAAATTATAACCTTGGATGTGGTAGTAAGCAATAGATAGCAAGAGGATATAAGCTTATCATACGTTTCCTACTGTTAGAATATGCGCGGAAAAAAACCATAAATAAAATATAATAAATATAATAATAGACTCTTATCTAAAAATACTCTTTAATTTTATACTAAATTGACAGTTTTATTGAAGTTAAATATAATTGGCCAAGTGCGAGTCGGACTCGCGCACAAAGGGTTCCATACCGTTATAGAGTGAAAATAAGTAAAAAAATATTTTTTGTATGGGAGGCCCCCCTTAATTATTTACTTTATTTTAATTTTATTATTTAATATTAAAGTACACAATTATACGTAATTGAGGATTTTGTGAAAATTTTCAATTTTCAAGTGTCTATATGTTGTCATTATGGATTACGAGCCAAAAAGACCAAAAAATAACGTTTGTTGTATGGGAGCCCCATTAAATATTAACTTTACTTTGTTTTTAGTATTTGTTGTTATAGCGGCATCAGAAATACATAATCTGTGAAAATTTCAGAAGTCTAGCATTAGCGGTTCTTGAGTTACAGCCTGGAGACAGACAGACAGACAGACGGACAGACATCGAAGTCTCAGCTGTAATAGGGTCCCGTTTTTACCCTTTGGGTACGGAACCCTAATAAAACGACTAGAAGTTGCACGCCACCAACAATAGACAGTTTACGGAAACTATTTTCCGCGATGAAATTGAAATTGATTTAGGTATATCTCTATCAAACATCAGTTTATATTCAATTTATTGCATTATTATTCAAAAAATTTTGTCAATTAAAATGTTGTAAGACTTGTTAGTTTTAAAATAATTAAGCTTAAAGGGCATTGGGTAACTTTGTATGGACCTGTGGCGTCATTTTTTTCCAGCGGCCAGTTTTAAAACCATTACTATTTTGTAGCGCTATATTAGAGAAACATATAATTATTAGTAATAAAAATTGTTCTAAGTAATATCGGAGCTAAGCTACGATTATTTTAGTTTATTTATTTTTGCACCTTATGTTCACAAAATCAATAGTAATTAACGTTACTTTATGGAGCTATCCTTAACAAACAGGTGTAGAAAGGTTATATTTAATCTGTTGGATATATATTTCTCACTAGCTATTGCTCACGACTTCGTCCGCGTCAAATATAAATAATTTTTAATTTATAAACAACGGCTCCTGTGAACCAGACATACGTAGGAGAATAGGAATGGCTAAGAGTGCCATGTCTCAAATGCATAAAACCTGGCGCGACAGAAAGATTTCGCTAAAAACCAATACGAAACTTGTGCACCCGCTCCTATTTTCCATCTTTCTTTATGGATCCGAGACATGGACTCTGAAGTCTGCAGACCGCAGACGTATCGACGTCTTCGATATGTGGTGCTGGAGAAAAATGCTCCGAATCCCATGGATTGCATTCAGAACCAACGCATCCATTCTGGCTCAACTTAACCTTTAACTATGGACATCAAAAAGTTGTAACATACTTATGGACATGGGGTCTGACAGACCGCTCGCATTTTATCTGTTTTTTAGGTAATTTAAAGATTTTTTTGTATTATTTTTGCTTAAATGCCTTTTTGCTTAAATGCCACACAATTGATTTAGGAAATGTATGGGTTAAATATCCAAAATTCTAAATTATTTTGTAAAATGAAGCATTTTAAGCAAACAAGTCACTTTTAAGACTTTCATTCACCTGTGACGAAAAAATGTCATTTTTATATAATACTAGCTGTCCCGGCAAACGTTGCTTGCAATAATATAAAGTACTTATTTCGCCCATATTTTTTTTTTGAAGTGACTAAATAAGTATACCATAGCAACTTCTATCGCTATCCCTTCGCACAAACAATGGTCGCCCTCAGTCTCAGGTTGTAATAATTTACTATTATTTATTCAACAAAATATGCACTTATCAATAAGTATATAAAGTACCCAGTAGCCGATTCTCAGACCTACTGAATATGCATATAAAATTTGGTGAAAATTAGTAAAGCCGTTTCGGAGGTGTTCGTGGTACTAACATTGTGACACGAGAATTTTATATATAAGAAAGATAAACATAAGTTTTGAAACTTTTGCCTTAAGGGGCCGGGCTACCCTCGAAATTCTCATAGATACGTAATACCAAAATCATTTTGTCATACGAAAATATTTAACATGTTTGAGTTATTTTTCAGCTTAAAATAGTAATTACCTAGGTTCCTGAACAAAAATTAACTTCAAAATATTTAAACACAAAAAAAAAAAATTGTGTATACATTTTTTTTTTACTAAATTTACTAATAAATATTAAAACACTAAAAAATAGAGTAAAACACTGAAAAATATATAAATAAATAGTAAATTTACTACAAAATATTTTAATACTAAAAATATTTTTTAGAGTTGAAATATTTTGTAGTAAATTTAATATTTATTTATATATTTTTTAGTGTTTTACTCTATTTTTTAGTGTTTAAATATTTAGTAGTAAATTTAGTAAAAAAAATTTCACACAAAATAATTTTTTTTTAGTGTTCAAATATTTTGAAGTTAATTTTTGTACAGGAACCTAGGTAATTACTATTTTAAGCTGAAAAATAACTCAAACATGTTAAATATTTTCGTATGAGAAAATGATTTTGGTATTACGTATGTATGAGAATTTCGAGGGTAACCCGGGCTCTTAATTGCCTATTAAATAATATAAGCCATATCTATATCTATACTTATTATAAAACAAAGTTGGTGTTTTTCCCTCATGTCCCTTTGTTCCCTTTAATCTTTAAAACTACGCAACGGATTTTGATGATTCTTTCAGTGTTAGATAGCCCATTTATCGAGGATGGTTATAGGCTATATTTTATCACGCTAAGACTAATGGGAAAATGTGGAAAAAACGGTGGAAATTATTTGAAAGGGCTCATCTCGCGAACTACTGGAGCAATTGTTATGTTATATGGTAGGATCATAGGATATCGATTTTGATAATTTTTTTCAGTGGCTATATATTTTATACCCGTGCGACGCCGGGTCGGGTCGCTAGTTAAATATAAAAATTGGAATTTAATCTTCTGAACATCTATACTTATAATATTAAAAGCGGAAGAGTTTGTTAGTTTGTTTGTTTGAACGCGCTAATCTCAGGAACTACTGGTCCGATTTGAAAAATTCTTTCAGTGTTAAATAGCTCATTTATAGAGGAGCTACGAATAATATAAACTAAGGAAGAGTAACTCCGTCAAAAAACATGCTCCAAAATACTTGTCAAAAAAGTGTACCTTAGGTTCACTTTTCATACATTTGCAATATTTAGGTGACCTTGAGCGGTATAAAGGCTGACGTTACATGACAGTTCGAATGGAACCAAATTTAAAACTGTATTAGTATGGGAGTTACATTTCCTTAGTTTATATTATTCGTAGTGGAGGAGGCTATATTTTATCACGCTAAGACTAATAGGAGCGTAGAAATAGAGGAAAATGTGGAAAAAACGGGGAAAATTATATGAAATGCTTATTTAGTAATAGTTTGAACGCGCTTATCTCAGGAACTATGAATGAATGAATGAATGAATGAAAACACTTTATTGCACCAAAACAAACATGACATACAAAACTTAGTAACTAAGAGTAAAAGTACAAAAGGCGGCCTTATCGCTACAAGCGATTTCTTCCAGACAACCTTTATTGTAAAATTATAGAGTAACAGTAGCATTAGATGGTAGGTGACTGCATAGGCAGCTAAGAGTAAACTTTAAAAAAATATATAAGTATAATATTATAAATACTATACAATATACTGCGTACAATATAATATTATATATACATACATACTAAAGAATACGTAGAAATAAATATATGTACATACAAACATAAATAAATATAAATAGCACAAATACTAATAGTTATCAGTTATTATGGATTATTTGCAACAAAAAATGTTCCTTGACCCCATTTTTAAAAACGTACGAGGACTGAGCACGTCTCAAAGATGTGGGTAATTTGTTCCACAGACTGACAGCACGAGCTGTGAATGAAGATTCGTAAAATTTTGTATTACGAGTCGGTGGTATTAGTGCAATATTAGAGTTTCGAAATATAAATAAAAATGTAAACCTTTCTTTTAAGTAGGGTGGTGTCTTAGGGTCATACAAAATGTTATATAAACACGACAGTATGTGAGCATTCCGCCGAAGTCGGATTGGCAGCCACTTGAGTTTTACACGAAATTGGGAAATGTGATCATACTTTCGCAAATCGAAAATAAATCTTATGCAGAGGTTTTGGAGGCGCTCAAGTTTATTTAGCTGCTCCTCTGTAATATTTGTGAAACATATGTCAGCGTAATCGAGTATGGGCAATATGAGCGATTCTGCAAGCAGGATTTTAGATTTGAAAATGATTCGATTTGAAAAATTCTTTCAGTATTAGATAGCCCATTTATCGAGAAAGATTTTAGGCTCTATTTTATTATGCTAAGACTTATAAGAGCGAAGAAATAGAGGAAGATATGGAAAAAACGGGGGAAATTATGTGAAAGGGTTTATTTGAACGCGCTAATCTCAGGAACTACTGATCCGATTTGAAAAATTCTTTCAGTGTTGGATAGCCCATTTATTGAGGAAGGCTATAAGCTATATGTTATTACGCTAAAACTTACAAGAGCGAAGAAATAGAGGAAAATGTGGAAAAAACGGGGGAAATTATGTGAAAGGGCTTATTTTAACGCGCTAATCTCAGGAACTACTGGTCCGATTTGAAAAATTCTTTCAGTGTTAGTCAATTCTGTACATTGAATATTTTTGTACATTAAATAATACTTGGGATGTGATCTACTATGCTAACGCGGACGAAGTCGCGGGGAACAGCTAGTATAACATAAAAAATTTGACATAGGTCGAACATGGACAAAATTATTGGCAGTCATTTCACATGGTAAAGACCACCACAAACGTAATTATAGCTTAAATGTAACTAAATATATTGTGGCTAGTATTTATTTTAGTTATCTAGACAATTTCCAATTAGTTTTTGCTGTAAAAAAATTATTTCCTAAATATTAGCTCTCCAATACCCAAATTTGTTCCTTAAAACATTTTCAATGCAATATTTATTTATTTATTTATTTAATCTTCATGCAAGTTACAAAAATACATTTAAAAAAAGTTTGAAATAATGCATCGGCGTACTTATCTCTTAAAAGAGATCTCTTCCAGCAAACCTTATAATTTTGTGGATGTATTGTAATAGAGGGGGCATGTACACAAAGAGACAAAAAAAGAAATCAAACAATCATAAACCTATACTAACTTATACTAACTAAAAACTAAATCTAAATTAAAATATAGATAAAAATATACTAATAATAATAATTACTTACACAAATACGTAAAATACATAATAAACTAATACAATACACATACAAACAATAATAATTATTAACAACGTATAATATAATATATAAATATAATAAAATAATACATAGATATAAATACATATAACAAAAACGGCAGATAGTGTGAAGACAGATGCACATTGGTTAATTAAATTTAATAAAAGAGAGAGATAGAAAAAAAAAAAAAAAAAAAAGGATTACACAATCATTTAAAGTATCCGATCAAGGTAATGCCAAAAAGTAACGCTTTAATCTCGACTTGAAAGTGTTGACAGTTGGGGCTCCACGAACGTGGTCCGGCAGACCATTCCAGAGACGCGCTGCGACAGCCGAAAATGAGCTCTCATAGAATACTGTGTTGCAGTGTGGTATTTCTAGAGGCCTCTTCACTGTGCACGCTCGAACAGGCCTCTCGCTTGGTGGAGTAAAGCTAAACCTTTCATAAAGGTATGGGGGAGAACGAAAGCGAAGAATCTTGAAAAGAAGCGTGAGAATGTGCGAATTTCGACGCAATCGTATTGGGAGCCAGTTCAAGTGCTTGCGAAAATCTGAAATGTGGTCATATTTACGTAGACCAAAAACGTATCGAATGCACATGTTCTGCAGTCGTTCCAGTTTATTAAGCAACGCTTCAGACACATCCAAATAAACGACATCAGCGTAGTCAATAAGAGGGAGAATGAGAGATTGCACCAGTAACATCTTAGTTGGGATAGGCAGGAAATTCTGTAAGCGTTTAAGCGCATGCATAGCTCCATTAACACGCCTACTGACATCGCTAACGTGAACCGTCCATGTTAGGTTTGAGTCAAAATAAACTCCCAAATTTTTAACCTCATCCGTTATATGAATGATATTACCATTATACGTAATGTTATCTAGGTTCGCAAAATCTATTCTACTGCGCAACTGTCTATTACCTATAATGATCGCTTGAGATTTTTTGGGGTTTACAAGTAGGCCGAATGTTTCCGCAAACTCCTGAATTCTCACTAGGTCTTCATTGAGCTGGAGCACTACATTATTTATGTCATTTAACGCGGCATGCTTGTAAATTTGTAAATCATCAGCATAAAGGTGGAAAAAAGAACTTATGACGCGCGTGATTTCATTTATAAACAATGAAAAAAGTGTTGGAGATAAGACTCCACCCTGAGGGACGCCAGCATCCAGGTCCGTCCAGTCAGATATAGAGTCGGGTATAAAAATGCGCTGTTGCCGATCTCTTATATAGGAGTTAAACCACGCTAGAGCCGAATCCGATACACCTAACGCGCGAAGAATACCAAGTAAGACGTCATAATCTACTGAGTTAAATGCACAACTAAAATCGAGGAGAACAATGATTGTCAGTAGTTTATTGTCCATGGCCTGGCGAATGTCTTCAGTCACCTTTAGTAATGCAGTAGAGGTGCTATGATCCGTGCGAAAACCAGATTGGAAGTGATTCAGCAACTGATTCTGATTCAAATATTCTGTTAGTTGCTTATTAACGGCTTGCTCTAGGATTTTGGACAGGATGGGCAAAATCGAAATAGGACGGTAGTGTGAGGGTGAATTAGGAGTGGGGACCTTAGGTAAAGGAATGATATGGGCTTTCTTCCAGGATGTTGGAAAAGTATTAGTTGTGAGAGAGAAATTAAGTAAAGTATTAGTTGTGAGAAAGAAATATTCCAATCGTTTGACCGATTCCAAGTTTTTTTATGTCTTACAACGAAGAATTTCACTAGAAAACATAAGCAGAAGTTATTCGAAGACATTTTATTTAGACATTGATTGCACACTACCGAAAACACAAACATGATTCTTTGTATGGGAAGCATGGACATGGGGTCCCACAGACCGCGCTCGAAGTTCAAATCGGCATAGCTTTTCGAACTTGCAGTCTGCGTCGATTTTTTTTGCTTCAGAATACATTTTTCGACTAAAACTGAAGCTACTGAGCGCCGCAAGAGTAGGGTAGATGCAATTCTTGCAGGGTACGAGCGGTCTGTGAGACCGCGCGTCCATAGTTAAAGGTTAACATAAAAACAAGGCTCTCTACCATCTGCCTCAAACGCATTTTTGAATATTTCGGACACATAGCCAGAAAAAAAGGAGACAATCTTGAAAAACTCATGGTAACTGGCAAGATTGAGGGAAAAAGACCACGAGGTCGCAGTCCCATGCGTTGGTCCGATCAAATCAGCACCACACTTGAGTCCACCGTCTACGACGCTCTTCGAGTGACGGAGGATAGGAACAGCTGGCGTAAGACTATTAGAAGGAAGGTCATGGAAGGGGGAGGTCACGACCCTCAGACATGAGGAACACGACTGGAAGAGGAGGAGGATGTGTCCCTTATATAGTGTTTACTGTGAAAGAAGCAGCGCTGAAAGACCAATTTTTTTTGCGATTTGAATGGACAAGCGTAAAGAGTTTCCCCATACAAAAATGAAAAAAAAGTTCTTTCAGCGCTACTACTTTTACAGTAAACTCTGTAGACGGGACTCATGCACAGTACACACCCTAAAGTATTATCACTTAGTTTTGTTATACCTTGTATACTAATATTATGTTATTTATGAAGCTGAAGTGTTTTTATGTTTGAAAGTGCTAATCTCAGGAACTACTTGTTCGATTTGAAAAATTATTTTTGTGTTGGACAGCCCATTTATCGAGGAAGGCTTAAAGCTAATAAATAATGCCTTTTTTGTATTTTCTTGAATATTCATGCTATAATTGAATTTGCGTTTAGTTAAAAATACGAACATAAAATGCCTTATATCTTGGTTCCGATATAGTTTAGCTATATGTCCCCCATAATAAAGTTTACTCCCCTTGATATGTTCTTTCATAATAATATGCCGGTTTGGTGAGTGGCTGCGGGATTTGAAAATGACGCCAATATTACCCAAACCCCTTTTGACAGACGTACAAAGAAGTTGTAATATTAATCTCTAGATAGCTATTTAGCTAAGAATAACTACATATTTGTCAATAATTTGATAGCATAAATTACACAGTAAAACCTAATCTATTAATTATACCGATATTGAAAAAATCCCTGTGTTACGTAGCTAGGCTTATAAAATTTAATCATTTAAAATATCTTATTATTGGTAGATAAATCGTTGTAAACTAAAATTAATTATTAGTTGCCCTAGCTAGGTACAATACGCACACCGTTATTTCTTAAGTAAACGTAGATTTTGTAAAGCCATGTTTCGATCAGAAACTTAAGAAGCCTCGGTAGCAGAAATAGTTATGTACTTTTAATAGTTAATGGCTATAATAATATTACATTATAACTAGTTAGTTATTATAATAATAACATTGTTTAATCCTTCGATTGCGGATTCTTGGATATGTATTGTTACTTTATTGTTGTCGCGATCACAGGAGATCTTATGGGGCTTGATGGGTTAATCTAGACACGCGGTAGCGTGTCAAGCCAAGTTCCAGCATAACAGAATGGCGAGCAGCACCGTGTGTAATATTACACGAACCATTTGCAGCTACTTTTGACACCCTCATAATTATTCAGAATAAATCAGACCCAGTATATAGCATTATATTATGTCTACTAATAACACGGAACAAGACGAGTCGAAGAACACGACGAAGGGTTAAAGGTTACGTATGTTATTGATCAATAAATAATAATCATCAACCAGGAACAAATTAGAATATAATATTATCTAATTATGTCTGTAATTATTATTTACAAGTAGACATATGTCGCAGGGAAAAGAGGATATCAGGGATTTCACGATATCCTTAGGGATATCACGAATGCATGATGAAGAGAAGTGAGTGGCTCGATTTTTATTCGGTGGTATCCGCGTTTTTGACAATTCACTAGATTTAGTTTAGTGAAATGACATATCACTAGATATTTTGAGTAAGAAGATGTAACGAACAAGAATATTCGGCATCTACCGGGAGTTCGTGATATCCCTAGGGATATCGTGAAATCCCTGATATCCTCTTTTCCCTGCGACATATACACTTTTCACCAACTGCTCCCCCACCCGATCAAATTGGCGGATATGCTCACCAACTTTTATTTTAAACTTTAAAGACATTAGACTTTGAGATTTGAGAATTTAAAAAAGTTTAAGAAGTTAATGCATGTTGATTATTACAAGTTTTAACATGCATGAAAATATTTTCTTTGGAAGATTCAAATCTATACGACTTATACTCGTATTATAAAACTGAAGATTTTCTTATTTTGTTTGTTTGTTTGAACGCGCAAATCACGAGGAACTACTAATTCGAATTTGTAAAATTATTTTTGGGTTGGAACTTGGATGGATAGTTCACATTTTATTAAGAAAGCCTTTAGGCTATAAAGCATCTCGCTATAACCAATATGAGTGAAGAATCAGAGGAAAATGTGGAAAAAAGGAGAAAATTATTATATAATAACTACTGGACCGATTTTAATGTTAAGGACATATAGGCACTTTTCGGAAAAATGTTTCCCGCAAATGACAATATTATTTTCGCGGTGGAACATCTAGTAATAATATGATATTACACGTCTTATGCTGAATACTTGATATAAGAGGGGAAAAGCTTATGTTTAAAAACGTAGGTAAAAACATAATAAATAGCAAAAGCAATAAAATTAAGTCCAAAATAATTGAGGGAAACACATTAAAACATAATCTCATTATGCCTGCAAGTTGCAACTGGGTTTTTTTGGCAATCTCTTTTCATGAAAATCGTTGGAGCCGATTCTGAGATTCCAATTATATATTTATATACTTACACAAGAATTGCTCGTTTAAAGATATAAGATTATAATACATACATTAATATTCTAATTCGGCATTCATTTTTTGTTTAAATATTTTAAACAAGTTGATTTTTATCATTTTAGGGTTCAGTACCCAAAGGGTAAAAACGGGACCCTATCACATAATATAAGACTTCGTTAACTGTTCGTCTGACTGTCGGTCTGTCTGTCTCCAGGCTGTATCTTAAGAACCGCTATAGCTAGAGTTCTGAAATTGTTACAGATTGCTAAGTATATCTGTTGCCGACAACAAATACTTACTAAAAACAAAATAAGTTAAAATATATTTAAGGGGCGCACTCATACAACAAACGTGATTTTTTTGGCCTTTTTTGCTCTATATCAATAATAGCTACACGTAGGCACTTGAAATATTACCAAAATACTTACAAATATACATAGTATTCATAGTACTCTAATAACTTGTAATAAAATTAAAATAAAATAAATATTTAAATATTATACAAAATACAATATTTTTGCTATTAAATGGCACGGAACCCTTCTAGTGCGAGTCCGACTTAGACTTGACCAATTTTTTTATTTACACTAAAAGTTTTTGCTCGCAACTCCGCTCAATTTATCATAACCGCCTTAAACTATGGCCGTCACAATAAGTATATTTTATAAATTTTAAAATTAAATCAACTATTTTTTTGTCAAGAATATTAACTACATTCTTAATATTATGTTCAAGATAACAACATAATATTAGGTTGGGGAAAAAGTTTCTTCGCATTTTATATAAAAATTCAAAAGGTTTTTTTAATAAAGTTTATTTACAATTGACTAAAGTATATAGGTGCCATTTGGTCGATAACTTTTTGCCATCTTGTTGGTAGGGACATGATTCCATTGCTATAAAAATTTTGGGGCTTCTTATGAAAGAACTGCGACAAGTGGCTTTGGCAGTCCTCTTGTGATGTCAACCTGACACTGCCTAAGGAATTCTGCAGCGACCGAAGCAGCTGGAAATCTGAAGGTGCAAGGTCAGGACCACGGAGCTTATACAAAGAGGATTATACGGCGGATGCATTAACACCTCCCAGCCAAACTCCCGTAATTTTTGCTGAGTGGCTAAAGATGTGTAAAGTCTAGCGTTATCATGGTGAAAAACCACACCCCTTCTGTTGATTAATTCCGGCCGTTTTCTCTTAGCTTCTTGCTTTAATCTCATCAGTTGTTCGCAGTACAGTTCAGAATCGATGGTTGTGCCTGGCGGTAACAGCTCATAGTAAATAATGCCCTTCCAATCCCACCACACACACAGCATCACCTTGTTTCGCCACAGTCTGTGAAACCTGACCGGTCATTGACCACTATCTTTTTCGCACGTTCTTATCGTACGTGATCCACTTTTCGTCACCAGTACAAAAATGGTTCGGTTTCATTACGTCGTAATAAATAATCACAAATGAGTACACGATTCATTAGGTTTCTTTAAGCTTACTTACATTATTAGTAGCTCATGAGGCACTCAAATATCGAGCTTTTTTGTGTACCCAGCTTTTTTCAAATGCACCAAAACATTCCGAATTCGGCTAAAACTCAAGTTCTATTTCTGTACTCAATTTTCATAATTTTGAAGTCGGTGCCAGTTCCAAAAGTTTCAAATATTCTGTCAGAGAACTGAAGATTCATCTGGTACCGACTTTAAAATGATGAAGATTGAGTACAGAAATAGTTGAGTTTTAGCCGAATTCGGAAAAAGGCACTATTAGATAGGAATAATTATTTAATACTTTTTAGTTCATATTATAAGGATGTTATTATTGTTTTTACCTTGGAAGCCGGTTTTAATTTTTTTGTTAAAAATAATAACAATAAGAAAAACGAATGAAAATCTCACATTTACCTAATTTGAATTGTCTTCTGTAAAATTTAAACTTTTTAATGATACCAAAATCAGCCAGATACAATTATTGGTAGGTATAGCCCAAGAGATTTTATGACAAGTTCATACATACTACAATGCGAAAAGACTTTTTCCCCAACCTATTATTATAATATACTTAAAGTTTACCTACTTTATCTACATTCTACTATAAATAACAGAAAAGTACGTAAAACTGGTATTTACTTCCTTAGGGTCAATTCAGACCGCAACGCGACGCGTAGATGCATTTCTAAATTTGTACTGAATTGACAGATTTCAATTGCACGAGACGACGTCTTGTAAATCTGTCAGATCCATACAGAAATGTATCTACGCGTCGCGTCGTGTTGCGGTCTGATTTGACCCTCAATGAGGTCTCTTATTTTGTTCACACTTCCCAAACAAAATATTTGCAACGTGTAAATATTAAAATGCTAACTGCAAATCACACTATTAAATAGGTATCTACTGCCTACTCATCTATTAAACATTCTATTTCTGAGATTCAATCGAATCTTTTTAAACGATACATCGAATACTACGACACTAACGCTAACAGGTTTGCGATAACTGGCCGTATAATTTTGAACTCTCTGGCCGTGTATCTGCCTGTGCCATCGTAGCTCCCAAATGAGTTAACCGCATTACATCCATATTAATACCTATTATAAATTCGAAAGTGTGTCTGTCTGTCTTTCTGTTTGCCAGACAAATAATATTATATCTGTAACCTTGTCATGCCGAAACCGCTGAACCGATTTTGATAAAATTTGGTATGGGGATTACGTACGGTTCCCGCGTGATCAACGAATTTTGGCGCCACGAAGTTGCCGGCGTCATAGTCTGCACCAACATCACCTGTCTCTCTGTTTCACGGATCACGATTGAGGTTCATTACTTTTTCAATTCAAGCAACCAGTCAAAATATTATTCTTTCTACGCCTGAGATTTCATTTTGAATGATTTACTTTTTAAAACACTAATATTCTTTACAAGTTCTACGTTTGTAGTTTTTATGTTACAGCAGTTTAGTACCGGAAGAATGAAAACATAAACATGCGACTGTCATCAAAAATACTTACTTAAAACGTTGTTGATCTTGTACGTGATGTTAATGAACGTGATAAAATTGACTTCATCTACACTGAAGTAATCCTTTCCTATCTCCACATCCATTTGGCTCACTCTCACTGTCCCAGAGTTGTCCAGTCCACGATAATACGCCGGCGCGCGGATATGAACACTTGTCTTTTAAGTGAAACGAGTACTACCAGCGGAATTGATTCATAGGCGGTGACGACCTACTCAGTTCGCTCGGTTTATATTAAGTCCATCCAACACATCACGACCGATATTGAGTTGACATAACCCGACCAAACAGTGTAGGTCCTTCATCTGCCCGAATCGATTTCTTCAACGGTACCTTGGCTCGTTTACATCCTGTACCTCGACCTAACGTAGTACTGATTACTGACTACTGTCAGCCGACGAAAGTAATCAGCGTTATCAATGTCACATTATCGTAATATCCTCTTGATATAAGAAGTTCATAACGACAATATTTTGATTAATCGCATTAAATACATTGCTTCGTACATATTACGCCATAGTACACATATAATGTTGGGCGCGCTCTAACAATGAGATAGGTGTATTAGTTGCACAAAGAAATGAACCGATAACGATTTTTACTAAGACAAAGTCTGAGACGACAAAGAAATAAGCCACATAAGGTTGGTTCATCTCCATTCTAGAGATCAACTACGATAACATGGCGCGCCCCTTCCAAATGACTGTTTCAATGTGTGTAGTCACATCCTTATGAAAGAGTTTGTATGTAGTAAGTATTCAACCAATCACAGTACACGTAATATTTCAGTTAATGGCACTAATTACCAAGATTTGTTGGTCAACTAATCATAACTTGCGCGCAAGACAACGCACTTCAAACGTTTTGACAACGCACTTCAAACGTTTTGAATTTTGGAGGGGCGCGCCATGTTATGTGAGCGAGAAGGTCTACCTGTAGGTAGAGTTCAGATAATCGGTAGGAATAGCGTTGCACCCTGCAGGAACCCGACGCCAATCTGTGATTAAACAAAATGATAATGGTGATGATTGATGATAAGATAATTTAACATCTTAATAATTTTCATCTTATTCGCAGCAAAAATAATACTCAATATTAAAAAATATAAAGGTTTTATTTATTTGAACATGTAGATTGTAGGTAGAAAAACAATTACGTAACTTTAACTTTTAGGTTATAGTCGCGAGCAGCTTATCAAGTGAGTACGTTAAAAAAACTATTTATGTTTATATTTATTTATCCATATCCATACTTCCATACTAATATTATTATAAATGCGAAAGTGTGTCTGTCTGTCTGTCTGTCTGGATATTTTTTGTCTCGGAAAAATGATTTGCGCGTAAACTATTCAATCGATTTTGATGAAAGGAGTATGGGCACATTTGGGCTATCGGCGGCCACTGATGAAATTAGTATCAAATGAAAGTACTGATATTTAGAAACAACATTTGCCTTGGACGTATCATTGTGTTCCATTTAGTTTAACTGAATGCGAAATAACGTGATCGCATAGAACAATATTGCTTAATAATTATTTATTATTTGTGTTTACCTAATACCAATGCATAATTCTAAGCTTCCAAATCAATCAAAACAATAAAACCAGTTTGTGCTGCTGCGCACACGTCTGTAGTCTGGTATCTCGGTTGGGTTAGGTATAGGTTAGGTTAGGTTTTTTTTTTTTTTTTTTATTCCACCCCCCTAACATTATTAGGGATTGTTGTTTGCTGTATATTTTGTTTGCTCTTTTCATTTGTATTCTTTTTTTACTTTTTTACATCTGATTTTTTACAACTTTTACAGTTATTGTCAATATCTCAATGCATTAATACATTCCTTATATATACTTTCTATTTATACATTTTGTATCAATTTGTTATAATAGCCTATATTATTATTGAATACCTATTTGGAACATCTTCGAAGTTCCAGTGATAGCAGCAGTTGAAAATACAATTCGTGTATTAATACGATTACATTTGTACAATGATATAAAATAAATACTCCAATAAAACAATCCAAAATTTCAATACTCCAATAATAAATATTCCAATGAAATGTCAAATTTAAATAAAACTACGGCACAAACATTCAATCTAACCCTAATATCACAGATTAAACTTAATTTAAGAGCCTACAACTATATTACACCAAAATATCACAGTTTTTCTTGTTACAGTATTCTACAATCCTCTTACAGTAAGAGAGAAATACATCCCTCTTTTTTCCCCCCAGGATGGAAGGCAGGTTCTCACCCGTCATCGATGTGCCCAATTTTTGCTCAATAATATACCTATTGCTTGCAAAAATCGGGCACTCGAGTAACAGGTGAGGAACCGTCTCCTCAACTCCGGGCTGACACGAACACGACGGATCCTCCTTCAACTTGAATATGTTCAAGTAGAAGGCGAATCCGCCGTGGCCAGTCCGTATCTGTGTAGTGTGGTGTGTTATGTCTATTTTCTTGACTATTTTGTGTGCAGCAGCAGCGCTTGGGAAAAAGAGCTTCGTGACTTCGGCCGTCCCTCCCACTTCGTATCTCCTGTCCCATTCCTCAACAGTATCCTCTCTTAAGATACGCTTGACGAATGAAATAGGACACAGATCGTAGTCGGGCTTCCTTTTCGAGCCCAGAGCGGCCTCCTTGGCTAACTCGTCTACTCTCTCATTCCCTCTCAACCCTGCGTGCGCCTTGATCCAAAACAAGGACACCTCCCGCCTCTGCAAAGCAGCTTCTCGGAGGGCCGCCCTTGTTTGCACTGCCAGGGGATGAGGGGAACTAAGAGTGACAGCCTGGAGGGCCGATCTGGAATCGCTGAGGATTCCGACCTTCGTCAGTCCACTCTTGCAGGCTTCAGTTACAGCTCTTTGGAGCGCTAGAAGTTCGGCTTGGTAGACGGTGCAATACGGCGGCAACGCAAGCTTGACGGCCTTTGTCTCGGGCTCACCCCTCCATACGGAGAGTGCGGCTCCTACTCAACCCTCAATCTTGCTGCCATCCGTATAGATCCTATGGACGTGGCTGTTAACCACGTCAGCATATGAGTCCTCGTCTACCAACCCGAACCTCAGCTCTACCTGCTCTGTCGGATGTGGGTCCTCAATCGCAGGAGCCATTCGCTCCACCTCCCTGTCCCTCAATGCTGGGTGCGGTACTCTCTTCTTGGCCTCATAAAGTCTCGATGCTTCGAGTATTCTGAGGTCCAGAGGGAGTATCCCAGCCAACAGCATTGCAGAGTTCAGGGAGACGGTTCGATATGCTCTACAGATCTTCTGGGCAAAACCCCGTTGAACGGAGTTGAGCCTTTTTTGGACCCCCATCTTTTCCGCGGTGGGTGCCCACGCTGCTGCTGCATACAAAATAGTCGGCTCTATTACGGCTATATATATTGTCCTAACTATTTGGGGGTTAAGCTCCCAACCTACACTAGCAGCTTTCACTAGCTGTTTGTATCGTGCTATAGCCTTCTTGCATACGTTTGTTACATGGGCGTTGAACGTTAGTCCGCTGTCAATCGTCAACCCCAGAACTTTTATATTGTTATAGTACTGTAGTTCGACACCCCCATCACGAGTCGCGGCACGTCATATTTTAACTTCCTCGTTGACAGTAGCGCGCATGTTTTGTGGGGGGCGAATTTCAATTTATTTTTATCTCCCCATTTCCTTATTTCTTCCAATACTTTATTGGCCTTTAGTTCGATTTCCAGGGCCGTATCTCCTTCAAATACTAAGACGACATCATCCGCGAAAGCCTGGTTGAATGCATCCATCTCCTCTAACATTCTAAGCAAGGGGTCCAACAAGAGGTCCCACAGGATAGGTCCACCGATGGACCCCTGTACGCACGCCTTGTCGGTCCCCTTGCTCACTTCCACTCCAGCATATCTAACATTCACTCTCCTACCGCTCAAGTAGCTGCTGAACACGCGCCTCAGGTTCCCCGGACACCCAACTTCAGCCAACCGAACCTTTATGGCCGGCCACCAGGTACTATCGAAGGCCCCCTCTATGTCCAGTGATACCACAACAGAAATTTTCTTCTCCTGCCTCTTCTTTCTGATGTGGTTCACTAACCTGTAGAGGGCGTCTTCGGTGCTCCTTTGGGGCATGAAGCCATATTGGTTGGGGCTTATTTTAGGCAACAGGTAGAACCTAAGTCGGGCGACCAGCATCTTTTCGAAGATTTTGCCGAGAACAGGAAGGAGGCCGATCGGTCGATGGGCTTTTGGTACCCGGTATGATTCCTTGCCCGGCTTTCTCAGCACCACCACTGTCGCCTGCTTCCACTTTTCGGGAAAGTAGCCGACAGTGAGGCACTTATTCAGCAGGGCAAGGAATCATTCCGGGTTACAATCCACAGCGTGCTGGCAGATGTCAGACGTGAGACCATCCGCCCCGGGGGCCTTCTTGGGGTTGAAGGACCTTACGGCTCTCTTCAACTCCTCCATGATGAAAGGAGGGTCGTCCGGGCCCGTCGGCGGTTCGGAGTCCAAGGACTCCGCTCGCCGACGTGTTCGTCGATGTTCCTCGCTTTTATCACTTTCCAGGTCCGCGGAGTAGAAGGTCTCCGCCAACAGTTCTGCGGAGCTTCGGGCGTCGAGGGTTTCACTGCCCCTTGTTAGGGGCAGATCCTCCTCGCTCCCTCCAACTCTGTTCAGCACTCTGTAGATGCCCTCCCAGACCCCCTCCCTATCCTGTTTTCGGCAAAACTCCTCCCAGCTCTCTACTTGAGCCTCTTTCACTGCGCTCTCATACTTCTCTTTCGCTTCCAGGTACAACCCAACCACGCGGTTTCTGCGATCAGGCGCTGCGTTCCGGATCCTGCGTTTCCTCGTGGTGACCTCCTTCTTCATCTGCGCGAGCTCATCATTCCACCACTACAAGGTGAATCTCTGTGTGTGTTTTTTGGTCGGCATAGAGTCTCTGCATGTCTGTGTAATGGCTTCTGTGTAGCTGTCTATTGCGTCATCTATTTGTTGTGTGCTGTGTATTGAGTCTATTGCTTGTACAGTCAATTGTCTGTCTGACATCAACTGGGTCAGTTTCTCACGAAACTGAGTCCAGTTCGCCTTATGAGTGTTAAAGATGCGTGTGGTACGTATTATGTTCGTGCCTGTGGATTTCTGTTGTCTGATGCCGAAGGAAATGCCGTTGTGGTCCGAGCTCGTCAGACCCTCCTCCAACTTCCAGTCGCCCACTCGGTCCAGCAGATCGTCGGAGCACGCTGTCACATCCACGAAGCTGGTGTACCTTCTACCCCCTCTGACGGTATCGTACGTAGGTATGTCTCCGGTGTTGATTATATGTAGACTCATTGCTTCCAGTAACAGCTGACACTTCCCTTTCTTGCGGGTCTTCCACATCGCCACCCCACCACGGGCTCTTTGCGTTGGCGTCGCCTCCCAAGACCATCTTGTCGGATCCTAACTCCCTTCCTATCCTCATAAGATGGGCCAGGTAGGGCCCCACAGGCTTATCGGGCTCGAAGTAGAAGGATACTACAACCATCTCCCAGGCTTTGGTTCGGAGGATGGCCACAACAATGTTGTTGTTGCTGAGGCGCGTGTGCAGTTCGACGTCCAATGTGTCGTCGAATACTGCAACACACGCCTTGACAACATCATCCCCTTCCCCATCACTCTGGTAGACCCTCACTCCGTTGTGTGTCCTTATACTCCGGGCCCCACCTATTTAGGGCTCCTGTAGCAGCGCCACGCAGGCCTTACGCTTGGTGGCTTCCAGCATTAGCTCCCTTGTGGCGATTTGGCTCCGCTAGAGGTTGGCCTGCAGAATTCGGTACTGGAAGTACTCACCAGGGACAACCTTAGCAGTACGCTAGTGGTATACCGTGGTCTCATTAGCTACGGGAGTCCCACATCACCGCCTGGGTGGTATGCGTAATGCATTCCCCCCTCCGGAAAAAAAAAACACAAATAAAAATGTTTTCAAAAAGAAAACTTAGATGTGTGGGAAGTATTATTCTTCATTATATTTCCGAGCTTTACACATATCACAAGATGTTTGCTCATTTGCTCGGTACATAAAAAAAATTGACAGTAAATGCAGGCCTTTTTTGGTCTTCTGGTTTTTGCATCTTAGGCAAACCACTCAGATTCTATTTGGTTTTTCTTGTCGTGGTAACTCAGATTCTAGTAACAAACATTTAATCACGTTAAAATACGATGTTTTTGTAGAGGATATACAAGGTTTGCAAGGTGCTCTAACTTTGGATATGACCACACCAAATTGCATTCATCTTTTCGATCCCGATCCATCTATAATAGAAATACGTAATAGTTGTCCGTAACAGTAACTTAAAACCATTATATTACATAAAAGTAGCAGTAAAACTGTCGATATGATGAAAAATAATTTATTCATAAGGAAAAAAGTACTTACGCCGATACCCGCGCGATGAGCAAAATGCCGCATGATGGTATACGGCGCAACAAACCTCCTCGTACCAGTGAATAGTGCACCCTGGTGAGAAGTTATCTGTATCTACGGGTGAGGGACGAAACAAAACTCAGCTACTGAAGAAACGATGGCCATAAACATAATTTTGACGAAATGGCACGTGTTTTAAATTTACCGTGAGCAAAATGCTCATAGCGCGAGTGCTCGCGGGTTAAACCCGAGTAAGTACGGTACTAATAAACACAGCTGGCCCTCCTTATAAAAACCTTACCTTCCCGCTTTTGCTCTAAACATAAGCTAATATACTTATTAAATAATGCATAATATCAACTTGAAAAATAAAAAATAATTTTATCTACTTTTAAAGTATATTTCGGCGATGAGATTTCTACACTGTAATTGTAGGACTCCTAAGTATGAATATATGTTAGAATTGTTCTTGGCCGCGGATAGCCCAGGCTCCATACAAATTAGCCCATACTCCCTTGATATGAAGATATTTTGAGTCCAGAGAAAGGACATAGGATACTTTTTGTCCCGGAAAAATGTACGGTTTCCGTACAATGAATTTTTATGATTTGCGCGTAAACTATTCAATCGATTTTGATGAAATTTGGTAAGGAGATACTTTGAACCTTGAGAAAGGACAAAGGATATTTTTTGTCCCGGAAAAATGTACGGTTCCCACACAATAAACTTTTATAATTTGCGCGTAAACTATTCATTCGATGTTGATAAAATTTGGTGTGGAGATACATTTAGTACTGAGATAGGACATAAAATAATTTTTGTCACGAAAAAATATATGGATCCCACTCAAAAGACTTGAAGTTTGCGCGTAGACTATACAATCGATTGTAATTATCTATAAACAGAATAAAATCATAGGGAAGTCAATTTTGTACATTGAGTATTAAAAAAAATATACTTGGTACGTAATCTACAATCAATATGGAAGCCAAAAATATAGTTTTGATAATTTTTGTCTTTTTGTCTTTATTTATGTCCGGGATAAACTCAAAAAGTACTGAATGGATTTACTTCAAATTTTAAATATTACTAAGAGGTCGGATCAACACATAGGCACTATATTATTAAAATTAAAACACTATTTATATTTTACATATATACGGATTGTTGCTTACATCAAATTCCTATTTATGCAAAGTGAGTCCAATCCACACCATTGCCAAAATTGAGTTAATAATGCAGAAGTATTCCAAAATGGCCCTTTTATCGACCCTATGAAGATCATACTAATCTAAAAATATTTTCAGAACAAAACATTTTCACAACAAAGTTACCAACTAACAAAATAATGAGTATTGTTTTTTTTTTATATAGATCCAAACTACATGGTCTCTCGATTTTTTTTAAATTAGGCAATCATGTGGAATCATGCGACTTGGTTGCCGTTTGCATGATATTAAAAAGGCTTAGTTCTTAATATTTTACAAAGACTCACGGGTCGTTGTGACACAGGCCGGACACAAAAGAGACATATCCCATTTTTTTCGTTATGTTATGGGTATCCAAGATAGGGTAAAACGACTAGTGATTGGACAGTACCAGTTATTGGACAAAACACAAAAAACGCAATATTATTTATAAAGTTTGCTTTAAAAACTGCCTTTTTTAAAGTAATAGAACGCCTGATTTTAAAGATAAACAGGTAGCTATTAAATCAACCTTAATAAATATTATAGTGTTTTTGTGCTGTGTCCAATGACTAGTACTGACTACTGTCCAATCACTAGTCATGTTCACCCTATGTAAAATTTATATTCAAAATCAGTGGCTAAGACGTTTTTTTATTGCTTTCTTTTTTTTCTCTTTAGGCCCAGTAAGAAATGTGCTAATACGAAGAATAAGAATCGTTATTTGCATGTTTTTTGCAATTATATTCATTATCAGTGGCTAACACTTAGAAATTATTATTTTCATACCGTGCCTAAAGAAAAACACAAAACCAAAAAAAAAAAAATGTTTACTTAGGTACATTTAAAAAGAAATCGGTCAAGTGTTTGTTGAACTCGTGCACGAAGGGTTCCGTACCATTATAGAGCAAAATTAATAGGTAGTAAAAAGTTTTATAGTGCCCAAGTGTGTGCCCGTGTAAAAAGTCGGTCGTGCACCTGATCTCTCACCAGTCATGTTGGTTTTCCGCTCCGTTGAGTTACGAGAGTAAAGAATAGTGCTCTTGTGTATTGCGCACACACTTGGACACTATAATATTACTTCTGCTTAACTGGCCTGGTTTTATTGAAACTAAAGTGTTCTTGTGTATTGCGCACACACTTGGGCACTATAAAATTACTCCTGCGTAACTGGCCTGGTTTCATTGAAACCAGAGTGGTCGTGTGTTACGACCGTTACGACACGATCGTATAGAGGGGAAAAATCCAGGAAGAACAAGCCGAAGAACCCCATATCCAGAACAAACAGTTGCCGAGTTATAAGCACTCAAAGTTTGACATTGACAGCTCAGCAACTGTCAAACGTCGAACAAAAGCGGCCATAACTCCGCTCCCAATAGGCTTAGAGGAACGGGGTTTTTTCTGACATCAAAAGTAACACCTCGACTACCCCCTCCCCGAAATTGAACTAAATCAGATACATCAAATTTTGTCTCAATTCTGAGGCCAGGATCGAATAGAGGAGAAAAATCCAGGAAGAACAAGCCGAAGAACCCCATATCCAGGACAAATAGTTGCCGAGTTACAAGCATTCAAACTTTGACATTGACAGCTCGGCAACTATCAAATGACTTACAAAAGTAGCCATAACTCCGCTCCCAATAGGCCTAGAGAAACGGGGTTTCTTCCAACCTCAAAGGCAATATCTCGACTACCCCCTCCCCGAATCTGGACTAAATCGGAGACATCAAAACTCCAAGGACGAATCTTCTACTATACTTACAATACTTTTAAATGAGTAATGAAAAATTTGTCTATCACAGTAATGTAAAGGACAAATTTTACATTACACATTCTTTGCATTTAATGGACAATGAAGGTCCGATAATGGCTCATTATTTCGTAAAATGGCAATGTAAGATACTCCATTACTATTTTTTTGTATTCTTATTATTATTTTTTACATTAAGATTTTTGCAATTGAAACCATCATTACTAATGCGAAAGTGTGTCTGTCTGTCTGTCCGTCTGTCTGTCTATCTGTCTGTCTGTTTGATATCTCTTCACGCCCAAACCACTGAACCGATTTTGCTGAAATTTGGTATGCAGATACTTTGAGTACCGGGAAAGGACAATTCATCCCGGAAAAATATACGGTTCCCGCACGATAAACGAGTTTTGGCGAAACGGAGTTGCAGGCATCATCTAGTCTTAAACATCCTTGTAAAAACCAGAAAAAGTAGGAGCGCCACATTATATCAGGTAGGTACTTACTGCCGAAGCAATACAACAAGATATATTTAGGATATGCTCACCTAGATACAAAAAAGTTTTAAACACGTGCCAGAAATCCAAGAATACATCTTACAATGCTATGGTACGGATTCATCACAGGAGCGATCTTTAACTTTCCTCTACCGGTTGCCAGCAAGGCGATCCTTTAGGCCCAGCTATTTTTAGCCTCACCATACATTCGATCATCACATCTCTATCTTCAGAATTTAACATTTGGTACTTAGATGATGGAACCCTCGGTGGAGACGCAGCCACAGTCCTACTTGATTTACAAGTCCTAATAGAGAAATTCCAATCAATTGATTTGGAACTTAATTTCTCTAAATGCGAGCTTTTTATTAATAATGATAATCCCGTCGTTCAATCACCTGATACGATATCAAAATTTAATAATTTGGCCCCTAACATCAAAATTTTTAGTAAAGAGTCCCTCCGCTTACTCGGTGCTCCTATTTTTAGCGACGGCTTTAACACCTATATTTCGGAACAAAACAACAAATTTTTACAATCATCCGACAAGCTCATAACAATAAAGTCCCATATGGCATATCAAATTATTCGTTTCTGTCTGTTTGTGCCCAAATTGACATATGCTCTAAGGTGCTGTCCTTTATGGGAGTATTCAGATTCACTGTCTCAACTAGACCAGACCCTCAGAAACACACTGGTCAACATTCTTAACTGCCGAATCTCCGATACCTCTTGGGTTCAAGCTACTCTACCCATCCGGTTCTGAGGCCTGGGTATTAGAACGGTGACTAGTGTGTCTCTGCTGGCGTTCCTTTCATCAGCCCATAGCATCAATTCACTTTTTAAAAAAATCGTCACAAATTCACTAGGCAGCGTTGGTATTGATTCCTTAACAGAAGCTATAAAAACATGGCGTGAAAACTGTACGGCGGAAATCCCAGTCAATGCTAACATCCAAAAAAATTGGGATGAACCACTACTAAATTTGGCTAAACTCGACCTTTTAAATTGCTCGTCCGCCGTGGACCGTGCGCGTCTCTTGGCGTCCGCTGAGCCAGAATCGGGGTATTGGCTCCAGGCAATCCCATCATCTAATATAGGCACACTTTTAGACAATAACACCTTCAACGTTTCAGACGGTTTGCGTATAGGTGCCGAAATCACCGAAGCCCATCGCTGCCATTGCGGCACCTCAGTGGACCGCCAGGGGCACCACGGACTGTCTTGCCGCCAGAGTGCCGGCCGCCAGTCCCGCCATGCCTCCATAAATGACGTCATCCGCAGGGCTCTTGCTTCCGTCAACGTGCCGGCTACACTCGAGCCGAACGGTATCGCGCGTGACGATGGCAGGAGACCTGATGGAATGACGCTCATTCCATGGAGCCGGGGCAGGCCTTTGGTTTGGGACGCCACCTGCGTGGACACGCTGGCGGCGTCGCACTTAACGGCCACCTCGAAAGAGGTGGGAGCGGCCGCCGCTCACGCGGAAACCAGCAAGAGGCGGAAATTTTATTTATTTTTATTTTAACATATTGGGGTGGCTTACAGCTAGCTATAACACAGTATATATACGTGATAGTTTTCAAAAAGCCAATTACAAGCCTCCACAAGTAGCTCGTTAATGTAAATTAATAACAAAAAGGAGAAAGCAAGGTTAGTAAATACTTAAATACTAGTTTGTATAAAGGAAGTTAGTAGTAACAACATGCAAAGTAATTATTTATAATAGGCACAAACTAACGCTGCATCTCAATGTCAATGATAACATTAATACGAAGATGCAACAACAACTGCAAGTACCGTCAACGATTTGTAACTATAATAAATAATAATATTTAAAAAAAAAACAACAGCAACGCCCATTTACGACCACACATAACACATAGCCCAAATGTCACTGTTGATTTTTCTGAAAAGCGGTATTAATAGATGCTAGGCTGCTAGTGAAGAGATCAATATTAGGATCTGATTTTATGAGCTGATTAAACACCTTCGATGATCTGAGTAGAAACGAATTCTGTCGATATGAAGTGCGAGCATATGAGATGTGTAGAATATTTCTGATACGAGAGTGACGCGACGGAACATTTAATTTAAGATTAGATAACAGTTCAGGACAGTGTATTTTAGATTGCGCTAATTTCATAAGAAACCGAATGTCGGCGATAATACGTCTGGTTGAGAGTGGTAAGAGGTGGAAGCGACTGCATCGTTCATCATAGCTGCTATAAGGAATCTTGAATTTATAGCTGAGGTACCTTGTAAACTTTTTTTGGACATTCTCGATTCTTTTTGAGTAGATATCAAAAAAAGGATTCCATACTTGACTACAGTACTCCAGATGACTTCGGACATAGGCACAGTACAAGATTTTGATGCTTTTCATGTTATTGAAGTAGCTGGTGTTACGAATGATAAAGCCCAAAGCTTTGACCGACTTGTTGACTATATAGTCAATGTGTGATTCGAAAGTGAGCTTGCTATCAATCTGGATCCCTAGGTCATTAATAATAGAGGTACGTGATAAAAGTTGACTGGCAATGGAGTAATTAAAGGTGAGAGGTTCATTTTTACGACTAAAGGAGATAATATTACACTTGGATATGTTGAGATCAAGCTTGTTATGTAGGCAATAGTCCGCTAAGCGAATCAAATCATCTTGTAGGAGTAGAGCATCAGACAAGTTCTTAATAAGTCGGAAGATTTTCATGTCATCAGCGAACATCAAAAATTTCGAGAATTTAAAGCAATTGCCAATGTCGTAAATAAATAAGATAAAGAGTAATGGCCCCAAAAGAGAACCTTGTGGGACCCCAGACGGAATAGGTATCCACGAAGACATGAAACCGTTCAATACAACAGATTGTGTTCTGTTGTGCACGTACGACGAGAACCACCTTAAGAGGTCACCCCTTATACCTAGCTCGTAAAGCTTTTTAAGAAGTATGCAGTGGTCTATCCGGTCAAAAGCCTTACTATAATCGGTATACACCACATCCACCTGGAACCCATTATCCATATTCTCAGATAGGAAGTCGGTAAATGTAAGAAGATTGGAAACAGTTGATCTACATTTTAGGAAACCGTGTTGTTGAGGGGCAAAGGTAGACTGAAGACAACTGTACAGCTGATCGTAGACCAACCTCTCCAAAACTTTAGCTAAGAGGCAAAGCTTAGAAATTGGCCGGTAGTTTTCGACCTTTTCTTTTGGACCTTTCTTGTGTATGGGAGATATAAAAGCAGTTTTCCACAAGGATGGCATTATTCCCTCAGACAAAGATCTTCTAAAGAGCAACGAGACCGGTATAGCAAGTTCATAAGCGCACTCTACAATCAAAATCGCAGGAAGACCATCGGGGCCCGCAGATTTGTTAAGGTCGAGAGATTTTAGAAGCTTGTGCACAGTCAGTACATCGACCTCGAATCGCTAATATGACAATTTGTAACATCAGTCGCCACACTATCGACAGTTGCGATTGGGGACGAGGTAGTTTGAAACGTAGTGCTAAAAAAGGCACTAAAGAGTTCACATATCTCTTGTCCCCCCTCGCAACTGCGATCACCATATGACATAATTGACGGAAAATTATGATTGCCACGTTTGCTTTTTACGTAAGACCAAAACATTTTGGGATTACTAGATATTGATGACTCAATCTTAGTTAAATACGCCTCGTAACAGGCACGTTCGACATCCTTGGCTCTGTCCCGTAGTAATTGGTAGGTAAATAAGTCAGACATGTTATTATAAGTTTTGAACTTTAGAAAGTATTTGGCCTTTTCTTTAATAATTTTGATGAGTGCAGAGTTGTACCACGGTGGGTATTTACTAGCCTTAACCCTACGTTTTGGGATGAATAAGTCCATAAGTTCGAATATTTTATTATTGAAATTGCATAGCGCATCATCCAAAGTGCCTACTTGAATTAAGCCTGCCCAGTCAGTTTTTTGTAATTCACAGCGAATGGACTCATAGTTGCCCTTATTAAAATGGTAAGCGGTGCGTGTATTTAACTTTAGCGATTGGGAATGAGCCGTTTTTAGTGCGATCGACAAGGCCGGGTGATATGCATCCTCACTGACTAACGGGTCGAGACAAGCTGAGACAGACACACTAGTATTGGACAGAACCAAGTCTAAAATCTTACCAAATTTATTATTTGTAAGATTATATTGATGTAGCCCACATAAGTTGATAGTGTCAATAAAGTTAGTAAATAGGTTATTTTGTACTGAGTTAGGTAATATTCCATGGGGCGTGCAGGTCCATGTAATGTGGCTCATATTAAAATCACCTAAAATCAAAAATTTGTCATTAGGTCGGCTATATGATATTTCAATTAGTTTATCACAGTATAAGTTTAATTGAGAGGTAAAATTATTGCCTGTGTTATGCTCACAGAGATACAGAGTGCATAAATTAAGGAAAAAAGCGCTTCTGTCGGAATGATCGTATAGTTTGATAGTAATCCAAATGTCCTCGGCACTAGACTGCCAATTGGTATTTTCGACTGCGGCAAGCTCGCGACGAACCGCGACCAGCACGCCGCCGCCTCGCGTCTGACCCGTGGCCGAGTAGTTGCGATCGCGCCTCCATACAAGGTACCTATCGTCGAAAAGTTCACTATTCGATATTCCATCTAGGAGCCATGTCTCAGTTAGGGAAATTATATCGTAATTGCTAATAGCTAAGTTTCTAAAAAAAGTAGTTGACTTTGTCCGCAGTCCCCTTACATTTTGATAGTAAATGTGTAAATCATACATTATTTATAGGAGTAGCTACAAACAGATGTGTATTAAAAATTATAGGACCAGACCAGTACTGAATACTTCTGATAATAACAGTAAGCGGAATATAAACCTTAGTAAGATTAAGATATTGCCCCCAGCGCAACACTAGCTTATTTGAATCAATGTCTAAAGTTTGAATAGAAGCAATTTCCATCTTATAAGTAGTTACAGGACAAAGTAGTGTTAAATAAGCAATTCTATATAATTTATTTCTCCAAAATAAATAAATCATATTAAGTGTAATAGTATAGTAAGGTATGTAAAGAAGAACTATAATTAGCGTATAATGGAGTAAATCCCATGCAACAATGATCATTATTATATTGTTATTTAAGGTGTACAATAATAGCATTTTAACCTCAGTAGTGTTATTGACTTTTGTCTCGAGATAGTAGTATTTCATTAGTTGAGTGAGGTATAAAATTACTATTGGTGTCCATGTATGTTTAGTAGGGAGAATGCAAATGATGTTTAATACGGCCAGAATAAATAAATAGAAATAGAAACAGTAACAAAAAGGCTTTGATTGAATAAAACCATAATAACCTGCTATAAAATATGGTATTGTTTTAGTAGTCCATGCATTATTGATAACAGTTGAGAAAATAATAGGGAGTAATAAAAAATGTAAAATTAGATTAATATAGTATTTATTCTTCGAAATACAACTGATACGAGTAATAAATAAGCACCCTTCTGGTAATAGTGTTGGAAAAAACAATGTAATCCATGCATCATTATTAAAGGATAAATAGTAATAAGTGAGAAATGTAGGAATAACAACTGGTTTAGTAGTGCAATATATTTTGTTGAATAAAATATTGTTCATATAAAACAGCTATATGAGCAAATATGAGTGTCTAGGCGAAGACTTCACATTTCTGCCTTTTGCTGTTGAAACCTTGGGTCCGTGGGGGCCAGACGCAAAAGCCCTCTTCAAAGATGTCTCCAAAAGACTGGCCGCCAAATCAAATGACTCCAGGGCTGGCGCCTACCTCAGCCAACGTATTAGTTTGGCCATTCAGCGAGGTAATGCTGCCAGCCTAATTGGTACTTTGCCCGCAGCCTCCGATTTCGATTTAATTTTTTATTTATAAATAGTGTTCATTTAAATTAATTAATTTATTTATAGTTGTATTTTTATTGTCTTTGTTTCAGTATTTAAGTTTCTCGTTTTTACATATGTTTTGAATTTATCACTAGTATTCATGCATTTTTCATCATACAATTCATATAATCTTTGTCTGCTTATTTTAATTCCTGTAGTTGCCCACACTGTAATTTTTTTTTATGGCTTTTTTTAACCGTTCTAGGAGTAAATATAGTATTAAATTGGGTTCTTATCATCTTAAACAATTTGTTAAATGCTTCATCTGAGCTATTTGTCTCATCAAATAATAGTTGAATACTTGAACTTAAGTTATTTCTAAACTTCTCAATACGTTTTGTATTCACAGGAACAAACACACGCTTTTCCTCTAGGTAACTATCGCAATGTATATTAAATGAGGCTAGTTGCCCACAGTGATCAGAGCTAAGCTTATTTATTATTTCTTTTTTACATGGAGAAAAATTTGTAAAAATATTATCAATACAAGTTGCCATTAGTTTTAAATCTAAATTACATATTTTTTTCATTTCAATCTTTTTTTGGGAATATAAGCAACAATATAAACTAAAAAATAATGAATATTATAAATTTCATTCTATTACTACATAACCGAAAGAACAAAATGCCGGTTTTCTTCAAATTTTGAAAGTTCATGAGGCCTCAGTTTATTTAAAAGCAAATTTTATAAGTTAAAATTGTTGTTTCTATAACTAATTAGATGTTAGACATCCAAATCGGGTGCACAGATCTCATGCACGAAAATCCTGTTGACTTGTGTAATAAATCTAAAGAGATGGTTCGCTTTGGTTTATATGTATCCCACACTAATATAGGTTTTTCTAAAAGGAACCCTCCTGTTTTTGTTTAATTTTTGTTGGAAATAGTAGTAATTTTTAACATATTTATGTTAGTACGCATAGAATAAATTACCAAATATACTATTGTAAATTAACTTTACTTAAAATAACAATCAGTTTTAAAGAATACACAATTTTAATAAAAAACGGCTTTTTCTCAGAACTGTCATCGTATGGGTTGAGTCCGGTACGCATAAATAGGTCCAAATGGTGTCGCGTCATTATTGTTGAGTTTTAATTCCCCTACTTAGAAACAAAGTTATTAAATAAAAGTGAATTTATTCTAACCTAAACTAAACATACAGTTTTCGAGTGTCATTTAATTAATATGCACGGGACTTTGAAATAAAATTATTTGAAATAAGGGCTTATCTCACGAACTATTGTAGCAATTTTTATGTTATTTGGCGCAGATATAGAGTAGACCACTGCACGTGAAGGGACATGAGCTATTTTTTGCGGGAAAATGTATGGTTTCCGTAAAATTCCTTATTTACGCGAGCGAAGCCGCGCGGGACATCTAGTAATGATATAACTATTTTGCTATCATAGTTTTTACAGGGAAACTAGTGGGGTGTTGGTATGCCAATTTTGAACTACAATAATAATAATTAAGTACTATTATAGTCTATTATCTATACTGTAGACTCTATGTCACCGGCTACACGGTCAATTTTTCATCAATCTGATCCATCAATCCGGTACGGATTGACGAAAATTTGATCGTGTACGATCGGATTGATGGATCGTATTTTTAATATGAACTTTTTATAACCATCAATATTCCGTCAATCAGATTGATGGATCAGATTGATGAGAATTTGACCGTGTAGCCTGTGACTATAGTGTGTCTCAAAATCTTCTTTAAGATTTCGCCTACGGACGCGACGAGTACGTGAGCTTCACCATTTCGATAGTAATTTTTTTAATTAGAGATTCAGATCTGTGGACTCGGTTTGTTTTACATTAAAAAAAAAACTGTATGCAGGTACTAACTACTAAGTATATTAATACAACCTTAAATAATTAATACGTGTGGAACTGGGGCACTGCCACGGTAAAACTAAGTATTGCTATCAACTGCAATTGGGATGATGACAAGGTCAAAGATTAGCGAATTTTGTTATTAAAATAAAGAAATAGCAGTAAAAAATAAGTGTTTCCAAAATTTCAGTTTGATAGCTTTTGTATATTTTTTGATATGCGCCTTAAAAGTTGGATATTTAAGTCGATTTTTAAAATGTCTTAATATTTGTATACCATTCGATAACTTATTTACGCAACTTTTGTTACGAAACCACTTTCATAAACGCAATAATTAATATAGCTACCGAACAAAAATCTTCC
Source organism: Lysandra bellargus (assembly GCA_905333045.1). Taxonomy (NCBI): domain Eukaryota; kingdom Metazoa; phylum Arthropoda; class Insecta; order Lepidoptera; family Lycaenidae; genus Lysandra; species Lysandra bellargus. Next base: position 10,517,274 of record HG995326.1, read on the forward strand.
GCGATGCCTACAAACAACTCTAAGGTGACGTCATAATCGAGTAGCATTTTGTATGGAGCGTTTCGGGCAGGGGCCTTACTCCCCAAACTGATATCGATTTAGATTTTCGATTTCAACGGTTTTTGACACTTTAGACATGCGTTAGACATCTAAAATAGCGCACGATCGTGCTGCAGATCGGTTTGAAACTAATTCAACCTCAATGGATTTTGCTATTCCTGACAGCTATGCTAGCGCACGATCGGGCTGCGGCTCAATTTGGAACTAATCAGCATCGAAACATTTGCCAAATCGAAATCTTAGGTGCTCGCGACAAACACAATTGTCTGAGAATCGACTTTCAGATCGTTTACAAACGTCAAATTTCACGGTAGCAACAGAGGCCTCAGACCAATAAAAAAAGATAGACAGAGCCATCCATGCTACGCGGTGAGGCAGGCAATAGGAAGCCGATACGGCCATAGGAAGCCGGCCGCCCGCCATTCCGGTTTCAACGAGTGACGGCGCATGTCGTTTTCATCTGTGTCAAGAAATATCAAAATATGCCGTCCTGCATCGTTAAATGGTGCAAAAACAATTCTTGTGCTCAAAAGAAACCTTGTGGGATTACGTTTCACAAGTAATTAGTTAATATTTATGTATTACCACCGAAATAACGAATTTAATTTATTAGTTTTAAAAATTGTCTCGGGAGTCTCGGAACACAGAACCTCAACCAGTGCTGCATACTGGTCGCAAGATATTTTTCCCCATAATAGGGGAAAAATATTATTACGTGCTGTTCGAATATATAGTTCGAATAGAGTAAAATTCGTTATTCATTTAAAATCTATTACTATAAATAAAATTGGAGTGTCTGATTGTAGTATTGAAAGATTTTTTTACTATTTGCATATTAATCTGTATACGATACATACTGCATACACCAAACAACATTCTTTACAATTTTTGTCTGTATGTATGTCTGTCTGTCTGTTTGTTCTTAGTTGAAACACATAATTTATTAGATATAGATATTTAAGTATTTACTTTTTTCAGCAATTACTAATGAATGATGATTAACAATCTAGTTTGATAGCAACTTTTGTAGTCATTACTTAGTAGTTTAATAAGACTGCAACAGGATGGGAGTTTGACAATCTGAAACCCTGAGTTGGCAACATTATTTTTTTGCACACAAGCGTACGCCTAGCGTATTTATGCTAGGCGTGACGCACACATTGATCGACAGCGACTTCACGCCATTATCTGTAAATACTCCGTCTTTCTTTTTTTATTGGTCTGAGACAGAGGCATCGACATCGATTGAGATCGATTGTTGCCGAGATAGGTATTGTAAACGTTTTTTAGGGTCACTAGGGTATCGATTGGTGTGGTGTCGGTAGTTTCATTTTTTGTTGATAATATTTATTAATTCATTATTATTTTAACATAATAATCTAACGTGGGAGAGCCATGCTTCGGCATGAATGGGCCGGCTCGACCGGAGAAATACCACGTTCTCACAGAAAACCGGCGTGAAACAGCGCTTGCGCTGTTTCGCTGAGTGAGTGAGTTTACCGGAGGCCCAATCCCCTACCCTATTCCCTTCCCTACCTATTCCCCTCCCTTCCCATCCCTACCCTCCCCTATTACCCTATTCCCTCTTAAAAGGCCGGCAATGCACCTGCAGCTCTTCTGATGCTGAGAGTGTCCATGGGCGACGGAAGTTGCTTTCCATCAGGTGACCCGTTTGCTCGTTTGCCCCCATAAAAAAAAATGATCCGTCTGCAAGCATTTTTAATGTGATTGATGGCACCTCCAATGGAGTTAAGCTCTACAGTTATACAGTCCCATTTAAATTTGGTATCGTGCTTAGCTTGGCTCGCCCGCATGTACACTTTTGCGATTCCTGGATTTTCTTCAAGGAACCTCAACAACATCTTAATTTGTAGGTGCGTCGGACGGACCATTACTTTCCAAATAAAAACTAACTTTTAATGTTGGCATGCAGGGATACAAATTTTATAAATACTAGAATATGTATATGACAATGTTAAGTGTAACTATTGTGTAACTACCAAAGAGAATTTACATATTTATTCAATGTTAAGATGTTCTTTAACGAAAATAACAATTTTAAACCCACTAAAGTAGAAAATGGGCACATCCATCTAAAGTTTCTAAAGAAATGTATTTTTATAGTATGACGAAAAAACACAAACATTATTTCATATTTTTCATAACCTTCTACTACTTTATAACAAGGACGTTGCTATAACGACTTTGACAAGACGCCATGGCAACATCTCGATTTTGATACGATTTTGTTCCGGAATTCCTACGCACAATAACATCAAAAACGAAATCGAAATCAGACTTGTATCAAATTGTTATCAGTTACGGGGTAAGGCACGGTCCATTTTATGAGATGTTTGAATTGTCATATGTTGGTGAATTTTTAAGCTATCAGAGTAATTCTTTCACCGATGTTTCTATTTTTTAAAGGTCTTTCAATTACTAATAAAAAAAATGTCATCATGCCAATTATAATTAATTATGTAAGTATGTTAAGTATGCAGTACTTTACACTTTTAGAGCGTGGTACCGATAAGAAAACACATTTTTTTCTTTTATATTGTAACTAGCGACCCGCCCCGGCGTCGCACGGGTATAAAATATATAGCCACTGAATAAATGATTAAAATCGATAGCCTATGATCCTTTACGTAGTCTACTTCTTATCTGTGCCAAATAACATAAAAATTGCTACAGTAGTTCGCGAGATAAACCCTTTCAAATAATTTCCCCCGTTTTCTCCACATTCTCCTATTAGTCTTAGCGTGATAAAATATAGCCTGTAGCCTTCCTCAATAAATGGGCTATCTAACACTGAAATAATTTTTCAAATCGGACCATTTCTGATTTTCGGTCGTTTCTGAGATTAGCGCGTTCAAGTTAGCCCTTTCAAATAATTTTCCCCGTTTTTTCCACATTTTTGACCGACTTCCAAAAAGGAGGAGGTAATACGTTCGGCTGTATGTATTTTTTTTAATGTATGTTCACCGATCACTCAGCCGCTTGTCGTCCGATTTTCAAAATTCTTTTTGTGTTGTATAGGGTTCAACTCGAATTTGGTACCATGTTCACAAAAGTAGTGATCTGATGATGGGATCCTTGAGGAATCGAGGGGACTCCTTGGAATTTGTATGGAAACATATAGTAATTGTGTGACGTCACAAACGTCAAAGCAACTTAATTACCTGTCCGTATTTTTATTTGTTTTTAGTAGTAAAAATTCGTCTATATTCAGTTGGTGTTGTGAATTGTGATCGTAATATTCCGTTGCCGTTGTGTGAGTGTTTGTGAGGCTGTACAAGCGCGTATCTCCTTGTAAATCAGTTTTTCGTCACAGCACGTACGTACATTTACACACACGGTGAGGGTAGTGTTTTTGCAATTACAAATTATCGTAATTGCCGTTTTTGAGACTGGGAGCGACATCTAGCGTCGGGTGCTGGTATCACATTGATCACTCGTTGGCTACAAGACGTCTCATCGATTAGTGCAGCGCCATCTATTGAAGTAGTTGTGAACTGCATCCTGATAAGCGCCACCTTTTTTTTTTAGAAGCTTTCTGCACTATACAGAAGCGATGGATAAAACATCTAAAATATGCGGCGGCTGCGAGAGGTCTTTGGGGAAGTCTGCGATTACGGTAGTTGCTTGTAACGCCTGTAATACCAAGTATCACAAGGGGTGTCTAGCCTTACCAGCAAAGGCGAACGTAGGAGTGGACTGGGTCTGTCCGAATTGTAAAAAGAATGACAGACGTGGCGACCATACGCCGGTCAGAGGCCTTGTTGCGGACCCCGGAATTTCCACTCTGGCTGATGTTGTAGACCGTCAATCTAGCTGCTCGCCCCAGGATCGCATGAGATCGTCAGAAGGCACAGATGATAGTCTCAACAACCTGGCGGTGTTTCGACGTGAGTTTGCTGATCTCGTCACCGAGCTTCGCGGCTGTCGTCAAGAGATGGCGCTGCTGCGTGAAACTATAACCGACTTGAACTCACGGTTGACCAGCGCCGAAAAGAGACTCGACGCGCTGGAGCAGGGCGGCGTCGGCGGTGCGGGCACGGAAAAGATTAGTAAGCTGGAGTGCACCGTGGCCGAGCTAAAACTTGACCTGAACGAGCGAGATCAAGATGCGCTCCTTGCGGACCTCGACATCGGACACTTGCCGGAGGAGAAAGGCGAGAATGTGACGCATACAGTCTCGGTGCTGGCGACGCGCCTGGGTGTGGCCCTGGAGGCGCGTGACGTGGTGTTTGCGGAGCGCGTGGGAGTGCCGCCGGCCCAGGGCGGGCGCCCGCGCCGTGTGGTGGTGCGCCTGGCTCGTCGCGACCTCAGGGATGAGCTGCTTAAGGCGGCCCGCACACGTCGTGGCCTCACCACGGATGGCGGTGCGCGCGTTTTTGTTAACGAGCGCCTCACTCGCCACAACCGCTTGTTGTATCGGCGGGTACGCGAGGCGTGCAGCGATAAGAAATGGCGCTACTGCTGGACGAGACGTGGGCGCGTCTGTGCTCGACAGGCAGATGGGAGTCCGGTCCATCAGTTTCGTTCAGACTCGGACTTTACTCGTGTCTTTGGTTCAGACGTATAATTCTGTAATAAATTATTTTTTAGGTTTTACTTTTTATATACTAGATTGTAAGTTAAACTTTAGAATGTGGTTTGTTTTGAGGTCTGGTGGTTTAAAGATCTGTAGGGTTAACATTAATGCTACTTTATATATTTTACTTATATATTATTTTATTTATGAAGTTATATTGCATGCATTGAACATTTATAATCTTATACTATTTTATATACAAGTAAAATGTCATGTTTTTATGATGTTCCTATTTACATTATTATTTTACATCAGCTATACTTTTATAAAAATACCTAATAAATATAATCTTGTCACATATTTTTATATTTATACACCCTCTAATATATTTATTGTAATATACTTTTCTCATTTTAAATGGTAGTTAAGAATAACAAATTGTTCACAGTAGGCCTTTTTAATGCAGGATCATTGGGGACCAAGCACGATGAATTTATTGCCATGATGGACCGCCTATCGGTAGATATTATGGCCATAAACGAAACCTGGCTAAGGCAGGGGGAAGATGGCAGAGCGCCAATAGTCCCTGGGTATCGTCTTCGTCATCGTCCACGACCTTCTAACATAAGGGATGGTCGTGGAGGTGGTGTTGGGTTTTTTGTCAGGCAAGGTATCAATGCGCGACTGATTCCCAATCCTGAAACACCTTCCGTGGAGCAAATGTGGCTTAGCCTCACAATAAATAAACATAAAATTGCAGTAGGCACCGCATATAGACCACCATGGATGGATGTTAACCTGTTTATTGATGCTATAACACAATCCTGGTGCTCTCTAGCGATGTTTGATCATATCATATTATTAGGGGATTTTAACATTAATATGCTTCACCCGTTAGACAGTAAATCTAAACTGCTCTCACAGTTCTTGGACTCTCTACACATTGAACAAGTTGTCACTGAACCTACACATTTTACAGATCACTCAGAATCCCTAATTGACATTGTTTGTACTAATGCTGAGGCACGTACTGTAACGGTCAGTCACATACCTGATTTGGGAAACCACGCAGTTGTCACAGCACAGTTCAGCTTCAAGAAGCCTAAGTTTTCGCCTTTTATTAGCTCTTATAGACCATTCAAGGACATTCTGTTGGACGTTTTTACTCAAGATCTAGAAAGAATTGATTGGGGATACTTGGAAGGTATGAATGATATAGATGAGATAGTTACAGAATTCAACAGACTGATCACCTTACTTTTTGACCTGCATGCCCCCTTAAAACAAGTTAAAATTAAAAGGCAATCTACACCATGGCTAACTGATACTGTAAAGAAAATGATGGAATTAAGAGACAGAAGTTTTAAAAAATGGAAGGCAAATAAAAATAATATCCACAAAAAAGCTTATAAAGACTTAAAATCTTTAGTTGTTTCAGCCATACACTGTGAAAAGCGTGCTTATTTTAATAAAAATATTAACAGTAACATTAACAAACCAAAGGTTTTGTGGAAAAATATTAAAAATAATTTAAACTTATCTAAAACTAATGATAATTTTTTAAAATGCAGTTTTAAAAATCATTCAAAGTATCAAGTCCAACGCCACTGGTACAGATAACATTTCATTGGAGATGCTAAACTTAACACTTCCTAATACCTTGAAAACTATCACCTACATTGTGAATAAGTCCTTGCAATCCTCTACATTTCCCTCGACCTGGAAAACAGCTTTAATTAAACCTATCCCTAAAAGTCCCAATCCTTCCTCACCCCAAGATCTCCGCCCAATTAGCATTTTGCCCTGCCTGTCAAAAATAGTAGAAAAGGCAGTATACATCCAAGTCATGAATTATCTTGAGACTAACCAAATTTTACCGAAGTATCAGTCTGGTTTTCGACGTAAGCACAGCACTGTGACAGCTTTATTGGATGTTCTGGACAATATCATCACTGCTCAAGACCAAGGCATGGGCACCATCTTAGTCTTGCTAGACTACTCCAGGGCATTTGAAACAATTAGTATTCCTCTTCTCCTATCTAAGCTGTCTTACTATGGTTTTGAGCCCTCAGTGATCAATTGGTTCCGCAGCTACCTGACTAATAGATTACAAAAGGTAGAAATAACTGACAGCAATGGCAGCAGGGTATACTCAGAATGTCGCGATGTTCCAAGAGGAGTTCCACAGGGATCGATCCTAGGCCCATTACTCTTCATACTTTTTAGTGCCGATCTATCCAAAAATATAGCTCACTGTAGGTACCATATGTACGCAGACGACACCCAAATCTACGTCAGTTTTCTTCCTAAGGATACGCTTGAAGCCTTAAAAAAACTAAATGAGGACCTTCAAGTTATCTCAGAATGGTCAAACTCTAATGGGCTAGTCTTAAATCCATTAAAATCTAAGTTTATAGTTCTGGGCTCAAAAAAACAGGTTGGTGACATCTTGGCTAAGCACCCAACTGTTTTGGTCTCTGGACAACAGATTGAGCGGGTAAGTACAGCTCGTAATTTGGGAGTAGTAATTGACTCGCACCTTACATTTGAGCAACACATGTTGGAGGTTACAAGGGGCTGTTTTTACCGGCTCAAAATGCTGTACAAATACCGGCCTTACCTGTCTGAGGAGCTCAGAATCAGGCTATGCGAGACATTAGTACTGTCGAAGCTGAACTATGCAGACACTGTCATGGGTAATAATCTGTTGGCCAGAACAGAGAAACTTGTCCAAAGAGTCCAGAATGCGTGTGTGCGTTTCTGCTTTACTGTTCCTCCTCGTGCCCATGTTACACCTTTCATTAATAACGCTAACCTCCTTAAGATGAAAGCACGCAGAAAACTTCATTTTGCTGTACTCCTTTTTGACATCATAAGCACCCAAACTCCTTCCTATTTGTATGAGAAGTTATCCTGGGCAAGTGAGGTTAACACTCGTACTAGAGCCTCCCGGTACCGCATCCTGACACCACAGCATAGGACGGCCACTTTTCGAGGTTCTTTTAAGTATGCGGCCTCTCGCTGTTGGAACAACCTCCCACCTCCTCTCCGGGCGCTGAAAACCAAAAAAACCTTTAGTTTACATTACAGACGTCACCTACTTTCAATTCAACAGACAATGGTAAATACCTGAGGTGTATGCACCACTGGCTTGTAGTGAAGGTTGTCGAACGGCGTCAGGCACATAACAATATCCCATAATGGCTAGTTGCGTTTTCCCGGTGTCCTGTACGTATAACCACTTCACTTGGAACTGCTCAAGACCTTTCATATATAAATTTACACGTAATTTGTTTATTTATTTCATGTATTGCTATTTAGATTTTCCATTATTGCCACGTCAGAAACCACGTTTCAGTAACGCAGACGTCAAACCACCATTTTAAGTTTTTTATTTTTTTACTTGTCAAATTTGTTTTTTTTTTCTTCTCTCTCTCTTTTCAAAGTTAAAGACAACAACACCTGTACTCGGTCTGTAGATTGTAATAATTTGTAATAATTTGTAATTAATTGTTGTATTAATTAGTTAGTTAATTAGTTCCTGTCACTTTTATTATTGTTTTTTTTTTTTTTTCCCGTAAATCTTGTGTTTAGTTTAGTAGCGTTGTGAAGCCACTCATTGGCCTCCGCAGAATATCAGTGCAGCGGGCTTGCTTGCTGCGTTTGCTGAGCTGGGGCCAATTTTTGGCGTCACACAGCATTAAATAGTATATTAATTTTGATATTATAGGATATTAGACTTATATTATAATGTATTGTGTGATGCTAAAAATAAATCCATTCTTATTCTTATTCTTATTCTTATTCTTAATTTTGATTTTTTCTGAAACATTCGAGGTAAATGCTACCAAAAAGTAAGATTTCGTACCAGGTCATACCCTGAATCCGAAGGTACCGAACAGAACTTATAAGTACAGGTTGAGAATGCTTATAAGTACAGGTTCGGGGATTTCGGCGTTGTTTAAACAACTGAAAGCATAAGCTAACACATCAATTTGATTGGTCATCATCATCACAACCATAATTATACCATGGCTCATCCCACTATGACACAGTTATTGGTACTTTACGTGATATTTTTTATCGAAGCAGATGTTTTTGATGATGATTTCGCTGTTTGAAGACAGATTTTCAAAATTATTTTTGTGTTGTATAGTGTTCAACTCAAATTTGGTACCATGTTCACAAAAGTGGTGATCTGATTATGGGATCCTTGAGGAATCGAGGGACTCCTTAAAATTTGTATGGAAACATATAGTGATTTTAATTATTTCTGAAGCATTCGAGGTCAATGCTACCAATAAAGTAAGATTTTGCACCAGGTTATACCCTGGATCCAAAGGTACCGAACAGAACTTTTGAATGCTTATAGGTACAGGTTCGGGGATTTCGGCGTTGTTTAAACAACTAAAAGCATAAACTAACACATCAATTTGATTGGTCATCATCATCACAACCATAATCATACCATTGATCATCACACTATGACCCAATTATTGGTACTTTTCGTGATATTTTGCATCGAAGCAGATGTTTTTGATGATGATTTCGATGTTTGAGGACAGATTTTCAAATTTCTCGTGTTGTTGTATAGTATATAATCTTAATTTTGTATACTTAGCAATTACGAAAGTGGTGAGCTGATGATGGGATCTATGAGCAATCGAGGGAAATCCTTGATATTTATCAAAACACTCATAGTGGTAAAAATGTTGTTTCTAGTAAATTAAACATAATATTATGTTACGAATAAGAGAAATTTCATACAAAGGTGTATCTTGGCCCAAAAGCACTGAACAGAACTCCTGAACCTTTAAAGATAAAAGTTTGGAAATTGCAGCATCGCTTAGATAACTGCAAGCATTTACCACAACTTCGCTTACAGTAACATAATGTGAATAGTTAACATTCGTATTGGTTATTTACGTATAAAGCCTTATTTTGTAGATACTTAACTAAAAAGAGTGAAATTATTATTTTTAACAAAAAAATTAAAACCGACTTCCAAGGTAAAAACAATAGTAATATTATGAACTAAAAAGTATTAAATAACTCTTACTCTTTAATAGTGCCTTTTTCATAATTCGTCTAAGTCTCAACTATTTCTGTACATACCTACTACAGTCTTCATTAGTTTGAAGTCGGTACCAGTTCCAAAAGTTTCAGATATTCTGAGATTGACTGAATTCACGATTAAATTAGCTGGTACCGACTTCGAAGTAATGAAGACTGTAGTATGTACAGAAATAGTTGAGATTTAGACGAATTCTGAAAAAGGCACTATTAAAGAGTAAGAGTTATCCCATCAAAACATGAAATGTAAAAGGAGCCAAGCAAAATATTGCATAGCTGTAATACTTCTGTCGTAAAAAGTTTTCAGATCACATTCAAGCCAAGCCTTCAACTTATTTTGTAATTTAAATCAACATTTAGTAAATGTATCAATAGATTTCTTTATTTTATAATTATTATAGTGGCTCGGCAATGAGCATTAGAGAAATAATATAATACATTGGGTAAAATCGGCCACATTATTTGAAAGGGCTTATTTAAACGCGTTATTCTCAGGAACTGCTTTTTTGATTTGAAAAATTCTTTCAGTGTTAGATAGCCCATTTATCGAGGAGGGCTATAGGCTATATTTTATTACGCTAAGACTAATAGGAACAAAGAAATAGAGGAAAATGTGGAAAAAACGGGGGAAATAATTTGAAAGGACTTATTTGAACGCGCTAATCTCAGGAACTACTGGTCCGATTTGAAAAAAAATTTCAGCCTTAAATAGACCATTTATCGAGGAAGGCTATAGGTTATATTTTATCACGCTGAGACTAATAGGAGCGAAGAAATAGAGGAAAATGTGGAAAAAAACGGGGGAAATTATTTGAAAGGGCTTATCTTACGAAGTACTAGAGCAATTTTTCTGTTATTTGGGTCAGATAGGAAATAGAGCAGGTGAAGGATTATAGGCTATTTTTTGTGGACTAATAATTTGACTGTAAAATATCTAATTTACGCGGGCGAAGCCGCGCGGAACATATATTAATTAATAATAAAAATGAATCCATATACTTCCCTTGGTTACGTTATCACGCGTAAACAGCTGGACCGGGTTTGCTGAAATTTGGTATAGATAATATATGTACTTTGCGTCCCGGAAAAGGACAAAGGATAGTTTTTGTCCCGGAAAAATGTACGGTTACCGCACAATATACTTTTATGATTTGCGCGTAAACTATTCAATCAAATTTGATGAATTTTGGTATGGAGAATGGAGATACTTTGAGTCTCGGGAAGGACAAGGGATACATTTTGTCTCAAATAACAAAAAATTAAAACCGAAAATGTACGGTTCCCGCGCAATAAACTTTTATTATTTTCGCTTAAGCTATTCAATCTATTTTGCTGAAATTTGGTATAGAGATACTATGAGTCCCGGGAAAGAACATAGAATATTATATTTTGTCGCAGAAAAATGTACGGTTCCTACAAAATGTAACTTTGTGATTTACGCGTAAACTATTCAATAGATGTACGGGAACAACTATAAACTGAAGTCCACGCGGACGAAGTCGCGGGCAGCAGCTAGTAATTATAAAATAAAGAAATCTATTGATACATTTACTAAATGTTGATTTAAGTTACAAAATAAGTTGAAGGATCTGAAAACTTTTTACGACAGAAGTATTACAGCTATGCAATATTCTGCTTGGCTCCTTTTACATTTCATGTTTTGGTGGGATTTCATTTATTTTTTTAAAGTTTTTGTTTCTTTTCTTTTCAGGTCACGTTATAACTTTTCTGTACTTAGCTTGGTTCTCATTCTCTATCTTCTTTATATTATTTTTGAGGCTTCGTTACTTCTGAGTCGATTATTAATATTCATATATTTTGATATTATAAGTTTAAACACTTACGGATTTTGTCGCGAAGCACTTTTATTAATCCCGACGTTTCGGCTGCTTTACAGCGGCCGTGGTCACGACTCACGGGTGGTCTTCGGGTAGTTAAAGAACTTCAAGAAATTGGACACCTGTCACCTCAGTCCACCCGTGACCACGGCCGCTGTAAAGCAGCCGAAACGTCGGGATTAATAAAAGTGCTCCGCGACAAAATCTGTAAGTATTTAAACTTATAATATCATGAGTGATACTCGCAAAAACTTAAGAAATCATTATTCATATATTTTAATTGACTTTTAAGCTTTAATACTCGAAGGTGGTCATTTTTAGCAGAGCGTTGAATACATAGCAGCACTGATGTAAGCGTCAACGTTCCTCGCAGGAAAGGAGCACATCTTATTTCATGTGATAACTTAAGACTCCCATATTACGAGTATCGAGCGAGTAAGGAGTGTATATCGCAGTACTGATTGCATTTATATTTTAATCGAATTTAATTATTGTTTCATTGTTAACGTTGTTAATACTATTTTTTATTTAATCATTACCATTTCATTATAACTAATATGCAGTCGAAACTCATACTGTTCTTGCAAAGTTACAAACATAAAAATGTTTTCTGTTATTTAATAAACTACTATAATATATTATTATTATGTATATTATTTTACAGTTTTTCGGTTTCCCTGCCCAAAGGATAAAAACGGGACCCTATTATCAATAAATAATAAGTCTTTGCTGTCTGTCCGTCGTCCATCCTTGTGTCACCAGGCTGGATCTCGAGAACCGCCATAGAGGTAGTTGCAATTTTCACAAATTATGTATTTCTGGTATCGTTATTAAAGCTAATGGTCCAATTCAAATAAAATAAATTATTAATAGGGCTCATACAACAAACACGATTTTTTCCCCTATTTTGCTCTGTATCAATAATAGTAACAGTAAGGTTTTTGAAAATTTCAGAAAATACTCAGCTGTATATTAACTTTAATAATTAATAATAAAAATTAAATATACTTATTATTTAAGGGGGGCTCCCATATAAATTTACGGTACGGAACCCTATGTACACCAGTCCGACTCGTACTTGGCCGGTTTCATAATTTTTCCTTTCATTGTAAATAAATACCTATCCGGGTACTAAGTTTCAAGGTTCTAAGTATGCTAGAAGTACCTTAGAATTTTGATGATCTATATGCCAGTGAGTGACAAAATGTAGTAACTTTGACCATCCGTAACTATTAAACTATTTATCGAAATTTCATATAATTTAGAGGTTAAGCTAGTATGAATACTTGCTCCTAGTGACCGAAATTCTGAATCCCTAGCTTTGTTAACATCGAAGATAAAGGGGGTGTGAAATAGCTGCGAACCGCTTCGTGAAAAGTATGGTAAGGCCGTGCCTTTGCTAAAAAGCTTGGCTGGGGCACTACCGTGCCCCCAGACCCCCAGATTAATACTTTTTAGTTCATAATATTATTATTGTTTTTACCTTGGAAGTAGGTTTTAATTTTTTTTTGTTAAAAATAATAATCCTCTATTTCTTCGCTCCTATTAGTCTTAGCGTGATAAAATATAGCCTATAACCTTCCTCAATAAATGGACTATCTAACACTAAAATAATCATGAAAATCCGTTGTGTAGTTTTAAAGATTAAAGGGAACAAAGGGACATGAGGGAAAAAAGCGACTTTGTTTTATAATAAGTATAGATATAGATATGAGAAGTTAATATTGTTCAACATATTTTTATTATCTTCCAATACACATGTTCCCATACTTTTTCTTCTCATAGACCACTTTAAACATTTTGCTGGTTCCGATGGACCCCCGCGGCAGCAACACCACCCATCCATTCAGTTCCCATACTTTTACTTATGTTTTAACATCGTAGTATAATCAATTTAACATCAAAACCAACCATGATTATTATTTTAAAAACAGTCGCAATATAATCAAAATTTCTACAATAGTAACCTGAGATAAAAGTTATAATTTTAATGGGAGGGATATTATATTTAGTGAATTGACAGCAAATGATATCAATATTTGGCTTGAGTTTAGTTAAATGTAATCGTAATCGTCTCCTCGCTTTGTAATATTTAATATGCTAATATAATATTTTCTGCCTCTATTCATAGGGGAAGTCAAGTCGGGTCACCTAATTTTCATAGACCCCGTAGACTCCCATTTTTCTTCCGCGCAAGCGTAGACCCCTGTCGGGCTCCCGTGGACCCCTAGAGGTCCTGGACCACTTTGGGAATCAATGTTCCAATACATGAGCAGCTACAGCTAGTCTACACGCATACGTTTAGTTGCACGCACACAAACAACGAGCCGAAGTCTGCTGAACTGAAACGACATTAAACGAGTGTTAGGTTTTTTCGATACGGAATTTCTTGATTCTGCCGCCGCGCTCAAATCCCACGATAAAAGCTATATGAGTAGTTTGATAGGAGACGGGCTGATAAAAACAAGGGACGAAGTTGCACAAACTTTTATAAAAAGTTCTCAACAAGTTGCGTTACATTTAAAAAGAAAAACTTCAGTTGCTTTGGTTAATAACTTTGTATTTACTTATAAAAATAAGGAAAACATTTGAGCAATAATAATTATTTTGCAACGTGACTGACAACAATTATTATTTTTCGTGTGCTATAAAGCTACTAGTTACATAAACTATCGATATAAACTAAGTTTTATCGGAATGTAATTATTATTTTTTAACAAACTTTCTGTGCATTTATTCATCATTTTTTAAATGTTTTTCGCGACTCCATTTGAACATAATAAAAAGCTACCGGTATTGCACATCTTACCGCCATAAAAATAAGGTAAGTATGTTTTTTTAAAGAAGTATTCAAGCAAACAATCAAAAATTTCCTCTTTATAATACACATCAGCATCAGAATCATCAGCAGATCATTTCTATATTGATAGAAATGATCTGCTTGACTTCTACATTTAAACTCAATGATTAAAACTAATTGTTGTTGCTTGAGACATCTAATATTACAATTAACGAATCTCTAATTTATTTTACATTATTTTTAACAAAAAAATGAAACCGACTTTCAAGGTAAAAACAAGGATAATATAAACTAAAAAGTATAAAATAATTCTAACACTTTAATAAAATCTCATCTTTTTCTATACATATTATAGTCTTCATTACTTTAAAGTCTGTACCAGCTAATTTTTAATCGTGAGTTCAGTCAATGTCTGAAATCTTTGGTACTGGTACCAAGTCAAAAGTTCCGTCAGCACCTTCGCAATCATGGTATACCTCGATGCGAAATCTTACTTTTTGGTAGCATATGCTTAGTATACTTCACAGAAAACCAAAATCACTATAATATGTTTCCACATAAATTTTGAGGAGTTCTCTCGATTACTCATCGCATCATCAGGTCACCACTTTTGTGAATATGGTACCAAATTAAAGTTAGACCCTATACAACAAAAAAAGAATTTTGAAAACCGGATCACAAACGGCTGAGTAATCGTTGAACATACAAAAAAAAAAAAATACAAAGGTGCAATTAAGCCTTCCTGCCAAATTTTGATATATCCTTGTTAAAAATAAAAATACACGAATTTTTTCTCTTATAATCGCACAGTACTAAAATGTTGAGAAATAGCTTCCGAAAGTTATCCTAATAAAAAAACACTACAATTAATGGACACTACGCCTCGCCTGCGCGTGACGTGCCCTGGTTAAATGGACTCCCCTAATGATACCTAATCCCTGGAAAAAATTTGGCAGGAAGGTTTAATTGCATCCTGTATATAAAGACGAACATAGAACGGAGAACCTCTCTCCTTTTTGAAAGTCGGTTAAAATGAGTCATGGTAAAAAATATAAATATCATTTTTAGATTACGATAAATTCACAATATTTTGTACGTACTTATGTAAAAGTAAATACTTTTAATCTCCAATTTGGAGATAGCTTACATTTTGTAGAGATTTAGATTGTTAGTAATATAATTTACATAAGATTATAAATAGATTATAAAACTCCCGACGATAATTTTAGTAACAGGAAATCATTGATGATAACAATATCATTACTGGGACTGACGACAATATAATCATCATAATCATCATCAAGCCAGTTTTAATGATAGAAAACTGTTTTAGGATAATGGTGTAAGAAAACCAGGATTACACTGGTTTGTTTTTAAACTATGTCAGTGTAGTCAATGTAAATTCAGTTTTTTTTTGTAATTTTTACATCTGCAATTTAACTTTCATTTGTAATTTTCAGACATAAATACTTGTGGTTTATTCAAAAATAAACGGAGTTTACTGATTCTGTAGCACGTCAGGGATGTTCGCGGAAGCCGGAGTGGATAACTTTGCAACAATGCGAAGAAGATAATATCTTTTATGCATATCCCTATCCATATTAATTATGCATCCCTGATTAGATGAGTACCTACGTGACAGCTCCAAGAGTTACTAACTCATTGACAGTCGTTTGGACACTGATTATCCAATTTGTCCATTGATGATAAAATGGAAGCAAATGCATGCACACAGAATTTAATAACAATTTTTGTTGTTTATTATAATTGGATTAGTGTGTATGTGGTATCATAATATTTTAACCTCATTTTAAATGGACTATGAATTGTCTGGGATTAGGAATAAACGTTATTACAAATAAAATAAATAAAACCGGCCAAGTGCGAGTTGGACTCGCCCATGAAGGGTTCCTCAGCAGCAATAAGGTTTGTTTCTATAAAATTAAAAGGTTTTTGATTTATTTTTTTAAATTTTAGTTGATTTGATGAAAGTTAAATTAAGATTTACCATTAATGACGTATAAAAAAAACTACTTGTTAGATCTCGTTCAAACCAATTTTCGTTGGTAGTTTTTATAATAATGTACATCATATATTTTTTTTAGAATTATCATACCCCTACTTTAGAAGTTAGAGGGGGGGGGGGGACACACATTTTACCACTTTGGAAGAGTCTCTCTTTCAAACTATTCAGATAAGAAAAAAATTATACTAGAAACCTCAATATGATTTTTGAAGACCTATCCATAGATACCCTATACGCATAGGTTAGACGCAAAAAATTTTTTTTGTTTCAGTTGTACCTATGGGGACCCCTAAAATTTTTCATAATTTTTCCATTTTTGTATCAAAATCTTAATGCGGTTCACAGACTACATCTACTTACCAAGTTTCGATAGCATATCTCTTATAGTTTCGGAGAAAAGTGGCTGTGACATACGGAGGGACAGACAGACAGACAGACAGACAGACAGACAGACATGACGAATCTATAAGGGTTCCGTTTTTTGCCATTTTGGCTACGGAACCCTATAAATTGAATTACTTGTAAACTTTGGGCTATTTTCAGGATACGACAAAGTTACTAAGAAAAATGTTATGAGTGGTTTAAAATACCCAATGCAGGCTAGATCGAGATATGATTCATTAATCTACGAGTATGTTATATTTAATATTAATATTCTGTACAAAAACTCTGGCACATTGGTATATATGACTCGTTTCAGAAATAATGTCTATCGGGTTAAGAAATATCAAAACTTTGAACCCATTACATCTAGCTTACAATATAATATACTTAAATTGACCATTCATTCCCTTATATATTTTCTTAATTACATAATATATAGCTTTCTTAGAATTAACAAAATATTTATTTATATGAAATATCGCTATTTAAAGCTTAAATATATCTCGGTTACAGCATAAAACTTGTCGGTTACGCTGCGGAATTCCCCTTATGGCTCGATCACATTAGTCCGACACCAGACGAGCAAAATTACTGCGTCCAGCCAATAAATAAATAATAATTTAATAAACTCTGAGTCTAGAGAGACGAAAGCTATCTCGCCTACGTAATTTCACAACGACGGACGCAGCAACTTAGCTCGAAACTATACAATGCACATGACTAATATCTTCAAAGGTTCCAATTCACAGCCATATTGCTTTATAATTATAATACGAATCTCCTCACCATTTACATTTTAATCTTATCTTTAAAGCTATATAGGCACATAGAATGAACACAAATGCTATGATAAATAAAGCTAGGACGACCGTCCAGTATTCCACTCCTTCTACTTCGTTGTCCTTCAGGAATTGTCTGGGGTAGGTGTAGTAGCAGAAGAGATCGGTGCACGGTAGCTTCTCCCGGTCCATGCCGTAGATGGAGATCACCATACCGGATAGACCGTACTTCAGAAACGACAGGTGGAAGAGCCATCTTATGTAAAAAGGGGCGTCGCTGAGCCGCAGGAAGAATCCCGAGAATATTGTGAATGGCATTATGAAGAATGGCCCGAAAATTACGCCGTTCTGTAATGTAAAAATAATAATTTATTGATGAGAGAATCATCTACGGTTTTGAGTTATTTAAACAAAAAAAAGGTTCTATAAGATTTTTGTATATTATTAAAACCGGTTTATAATTGCAAATGACAGAAACATCTCGTAAAGGCTCGTCCACATTTGTATCATTTGCGCGATCAGATCTCTGATCAGATCTCCGTCGCGTATCATCGAAGCGTATCAAAATGATACGTGTATCATGAAACGCCCCGATCGCTATCAACTGCGTATCAGATACGTGTCGTATCAAATACGCGCATGATCGGCAGAATGATCTAATAGGCGTCCATACTATGATTCGCATATTTGATACGGCGCGATGATCGCGATGGAGATCTGATTGGAGATCTGATCGCGCAAATGATACAAATGTGGATGAAGCCTAACACCACGAATATCTAATAAAAACTAAGGCAATGTAACTCCCATACTTCAACCGTTTTGAATTTGGTTCCTTGTCGCACACCAAAATATGGCTATAGCAACGAAACACTAACACTCAAAACGAAATAAAGCCGTTGACATTAATTGTCACTTCTATATTTACACAAAATTGTGTACCGAATACAAGCAAGAAGTATGCATGTATTCGGGTCACATTTTGTAGACTCGCGGACAAATTTTTTGACACTGCTTAACTCCTCCTTAGTTTTTATTATTCGCAGTCGTAACATAGTATTATAGTATCCTCTCAAAAGAACAGAAAATCTGTTAAGCATTGCCATATACACAAACCACATACTTAGAGTATTTTTATATTATATTCACTCAAAATTCATTTATCGCACGGGAACCGTAAATTTTTACGGGTTAAAAAGTATTCTATGTCCTTTCCCGGGACTCAAAGTATCTCCATGTCAAATATCGGCTCAACGGCTTGGGCGTAAAGCGGTAACAGACAGACAGAGAGACTGACAGACACACTTTCGCATTTAAAATATTAGTATGGACTGACTGAGTTATTCTACGTTCTAGTTCTACGAGTAATACCTACACATTCTAAAATCTAATCCATTGTGAGCAGCAACCGAGTGAAGCGACCTGTTACTAATACCGGTTTTGGGTTCACTTTGTAGGGCAAAAAGCTACCTACTGAGATTATTGCGTGATAAAAACCTTTACTTCACATTATTATCATAACATATTGCTTGTCTTCATCTAATTATAAGAATATACACTTGACAAAACAAATCGGATTATCGCGGAGTAAAAATTTTCCTCTCTCCCACACCGGTTTCGGTGACGGTGGCCGGTTTCATTGAAACCAGGCCAGTTACGCAGGAGTAAAAGTGTGTGCGAGGTACACAAGAGCACTCACTATTCCTTTTACTCTCATAACCAAGTGGGACGGAAGACCCATACGACTGACGAGAGATCAGGCGCAGGACCGACTTTTTACATGCCCATCCGACGTATGGATCATCTTACTTTTCAGACAATCAGGTCATCAGCCCGCATTATCCTAACCAAACTTGGAAAAAACATGTTTCCAACGCGAGAATCGAACCCACGACCTCCGAGTCAAGAGCCATGCTCTAAAACACTGGACCGCAGAAGCGTTAACTGACTTAATCTGTCTTATTTCGTAATACTTAAGAGCCCGGGTTACCCTCGAAATTCTCATACATACGTAATACCAAAATCATTTTCTCATACGAAAATATTTAACATGTTTGAGTTATTTTTCAGCTTAAAATAGTAATTACCTAGGTTCCTGTTCAAAAATTAACTTCAAAATATTTAAACACTAAAAAAATTTTTTTTGTGTATAATTTTTTTTACTAAATTTACTACTAAATATTTAAACTTAAACAAAACAAAACAACTCTAAAAAATATTTTTTAGTATTTAAATATTTTGTAGTAAACTTACTATTTATTTATATATTTTTTAGTGTTTTACTCTATTTTTTAGTGTTTTACTCTATTTTTTAGTGTTTAAATTTGTAGTAGTAAATTTAGTAAAAAAAAATTATACACAAAAAATTTTTTTTTGTGTTTAAATATTTTGAAGTTAATTTTTGTTCAGGAACCTAGGTAATTACTATTTAAGCTGAAAAATAACTCAAACATGTTAAATATTTTCGTATGACAAAATGATTTTGGTATTACGTATGTATGAGAATTTCGAGGGTAACCCGGGCTCTTAACGTTATATAAACAGATGTTTTACACACATAGAAAACGTTTGCTACACACCTTAACATTGAATATGGATCCGTTAAAGAGGCCAATGATGAGCGCCACGTAAGACACTAAGAGCAGAGTCAGGCTGTATATGAAGAATCTCTTGGCTTCCAGCGGCTGTCCAGACATATAGTACGTGATACAAGAGAACAGCAGAGTGCAGACCGTCTGGAGAGGGAGACTGGAGACCAGCGTGGAGAAATAGTAGGAGCCCGCGTTGTACCATCGATTGAAATGCTCCCGTCTTATGATCGGTATTTGTTCTGGAACTGAAAGTAAAAGTATTGTGACTGTAGCGTATTGATAAATAAAGATGGCCGCACTACCAATCATGGTGGGGGCTGGGAAAAGATGGCCGCCAGATGTGAGAGCTGTCGTCCACTTCTTCACCAGCCGCCCTGAATACGTAGTATCTCTTCTTAGTCTGTGCGCCCTGAGTAGAGTGTTCAGTGACACAGTATTCTGTATTTAATTTACTCCTCCAACGATAATGTACAAATTGTACAGTGACTTTATTATACAAAGGAAAAAAAAATATAGTCGGTAAATTGACCGAGATGGTGATATTAAATTCGGCAGAAAGGGCAGCATTATGATCGAGACATAGTTTCGTTTAAACGGGCTACAACTTACAAGGTCATTTGTTTATATAATTATACTACAAACTGACACGTCATGAATTTAATTAATGGAATCTGACTACTGAATTGAATTGAAATAATGATGTTGATATCTATGTATAGGTCCAGAATCTGGTGGCAAAGTTTGAGAGCAGATTTTCAAAAATATCCTTGATCATTGGATAAAATTAAATATTTGCATGTTTCACAGTTCAAACGCAGAATCAGCCGCTATAAGGAAAAAAAGGATCAAAATGTTTTATTCCACTTACCACGGTATTGCTAGAGTCAATTTACTTTCTCACTTTTTGCCATCAGATTCTGCTAGATCGTAGAACTACAGTGTAAAGGCGACGCCTTGATAATTTGGCTGTAGCAATGTCAATTTTTCTCAGCAATTTCTAAAGCTATGAAATTAAAGTTCATTGTCAATATTCATCATGTCTTTGCCTTTGTATTACCCATAGCATAATACGATTGGTCAACTTTTATAACACAGAATAATCAATCAAAAAGACCTCTGTAAAAAAAGGGATTCCTATTTTGCCAAAAGAGGAGAGTGATTTTAGCTTCCAAAACTTTGTACATAAATTGGTTCAAGCATACACTTTAATTTGCCCATAGCTTATATGAAATGTATTTATGGTTTTTAAATTACGCGACAAAAACCATTTTGTCGCTACGCCCTTTCCATTTTTTGCTGTTCCATTGCTTGTTTTCTATGAGAGGCCGGCCCGGCCTCGCATAGAAAACAAGCAATCTAAAACACATCCAACACGGTTTTTTACTTTAACGTGGCGTCACCTTAATTGCTGATCCGGCGTTGGAAATCCGGCTACTAATTGAAGACGTGAGATGAAGAACACGATAACTAAATAACATTTTGTAATATACAGACATTCACTCATTTTTTCCCTTATAATTGGAACAAACCTTGTAACTGAATTACTTTATCACCTGGCTAATATATCTATGCATAAAATGCACAGTTTTTTAAAATTCAATTCATTTTTCCGGCCCATAAGTTGGTACTACTAATATATATTCCGTGCCATAAGCCTCTATTTATGCAAAAAACGGCAATTTTTCTACTGCTAGTTATTGTGTTCTTCCACTCAAGTATTTAATTATATCCGGAAATATTTGCACCACAATGCGTATATTTCTAATCGTTTGTCAAAATTTGTCATTCTTTCTTCTTATGAAAAACAAAAGGGGCATCATCATGATACCACGATTAACATACATCTCAGGTGATATGAAAGGATAGCTAGCCACTGACGCTATTTATTATAAGATAATTTTAACACTTAATATCTTATAATAAACTTATTATATCTTAAGGTGCATAGGTTGCCTAAAATAAATGGAATTTAATTTAAAATACTCACAATTAACGGAGACGCTACTGAAAGCGGTGAACATGACGAACATGAGACAGAAGTACAGTAGATTGTAGTTGTCCCTCACATATGCCGCGTTCCAACCGATGTCATAGAACAACGTCCCAACGAAGAGAGCCATCAACACGTGGATGCTCGTTATCATGAGAATGTTGGATGGATTACGCCATAATAGCTGAAAAGTTTATAAAGCATTGAAAAGACACTCAAACAATGTCGAAAAGGGCAAACTGGATTTGGCAATCACAATGGAAAAAGTCGAAAAGTGATAGTAGATTTTCGACTGTACCTAATATAAGGTGTAAAAAAACTAAGTGATAATACTTTGGGGTATGAATGTGTCCCTTATAAAGAGTTCACTGCGAAAGTAGCAGCACTGAAAGAGCAAATTTTTTTGAAGTAAAAACTTCTTTAGCGGCGTTGAGCACTTGTGGGATGGGTAAAAACTGTGAAACTCGCGATAGATTTTCATGTTGATCGAAAAACCATACACAACGCGTAAGACGGTTGGAGAGTAGTGTTTTGTGTCGAACTCGAACTCGAACTCGAACTCAATTTGAAACTTGATCGAAACTTGATCGAAACTTGATCGAAACTTGATCGAAACTTGATCGAAACTTGATCGAAACTTGATCAAAACTTGATCGAAACCTTGATCGAAACTTGATCGAAACTTGATCGAAACTTGATCGAAACTTGATCGAAACTTGATCGAAACTTGATCGAAACTTGATCGAAACTTGATCGAAACTTAATCGAAACTTTATCGAAACTTGATCGAAACTTGATCGAAACTTGATCGAAACTTGATCGAAACTTGATCGAAACCTTGATCGAAACTTGATCGAAACTTGATCGAAACTTGATCGAAACCTTGATCGAAACCTTTATCGAAACTTGATCGAAACTTGATCGAAACTTAATCGAAATTTGATCGAAACTTGATCGAAACTTGATCGAAACTTGATCGAAACTTTCATTGAAACCTGATTGAAACTTGATCGAAACCTTGATCGAAACTTGATCGAAATTTGATCGAAACCTTGATCGAAAATTGATCGAAACTTGATCGAAACTTGATCGAAACTTGATCGAAACTTGATCGAAACTCTGATCGAAACCTTGATCGAAACTTGACCGAAACAACTTGATTGACGATTTTTTAAAAATCGATTTTCATAAAAAATGGGTTAAAAAATGCACAACGTTAATAATCAAGTTTTCTGCCGGCACTCCTGGAGTGCAACCAGTCTTTTTTTGTAATTTTTATGGGCAAGCGCCCTCGCGTCATGAATTTTTCCATACAAAAAAGTTACTCTTTTAGCGCAGCTACTTTCACAGCGAGCTATATATAGGGAAGAGAACCCATACACACCCTAAAGTATTATCACTTAGTTTTGTTACACCTTGCACTTAGCAGAAGTATGTATTATAGACATTCAGCATGTTGTACTTTTTTATATTGACGTAAGTTAAATAAAATATCTGCGAAACTATAACTGAGGTTTATAGTACTAAGCAACGGATTCTTATGTTAAGAATAGGTATATTAGAATATTTCGAGTGAACTTATTTGATTAGTTTGGGGATCAATTACCTTGAAATAAAACTGGTTGATTAAGATTTTGTTGTCGGTTATTTAAAGCAAAATCATTTTAACTCTACGAATAATAAAAACTATTTAACTTTATTTTGTGTTTGATTAATAACACTAATTATACAGTGTTTAGTATTGTTTACACTACAAAGACCATAATAATTATATTTGGATTGTATCATAAAACGGGCATAATGATAAATATTATATCGTATTTTTTTTTCATAATCACTTAATGACATTTTAAACAAGGGCATCGTTGTTACAAAAACGGTTCAAACAGTGGTATAATTTAGTTAATGATAGTCAGATTATTTTGGCAATCGTACGGTTGTTAAAATACTAATGATACAAAAAATATTAAAATACAAAATGATGATAATCTTTTTAGTACTTTTGCTGACAAAGAATAACATAATCAAATATCTTTTGATATTTGATTATGTTATTCTTAACTTAAAAAGCAGAATTTTAGTTGTGTATTCAGCGCACTAGTTCACAAATCACATTTTACCAATTACGTTTGTTTATTGATACTTATGCAAGCGTTAGTGAAATTAAATTTTTATCATATGATATATACTAGTACATACCTAGTATAACCTATATACCTATTACCTAATATATACTAGGTGTAAACTTATCAAAATATCCTTTACCGAGCAAGAGTAGGTGCTGATTTACATTGAGCCAGTAGTGGGAGCTAATAGCCAGCCAGCCTGGCCAGTAGCACGAAAGGTTTAAAGAAGCGTGCTTGCTCATGACTTACCGGTCATACTAAATGATCTTTAAAGGCAGTGGCGGATTTGCAGTCCTGGCCGCTGTAGGCCCCAGGCCATGTGCCGCCCCTTTCTCAGCTATTTCCATTTTTAATTGATTCCGAAAATTGTATAACTAAAAGTATTAGCTTATAAAGCTAGTTTAAAATATTTTTGGAAAAAATAAAGCATTAAGCTTTTAGGTTTTATTTTTAACACTTTAGCTCCGAGACTGATTTTTGTAGCATACCATGCGATACTTACGGGGTAGTGAATTGATTAAAAGGCTATAATAATAATGCGATACCAGGTATTTTCGATCTGGTTTCTGGATTCTGGAATAAGGTTTCATCGTATGCGAACTAGGTTTTAATGGACTGGTGAAAGCTGTTCATAGAAATATGAGCTCAAGATCAACAATGCTAGGATTAATAAATGAAATTTCACGTGTATAGAGTTCATTAGTGGACCTATTTGAAACTATCTTCGCCCGGGAATTGGACAGAAACTTGATGCCTTTTTAAAAAAAAAACGAGATGCTAGGTTTACCAGACCCTATCAAGCGCTACAAAGATATAATAATAGGGATTAGGGATGGGACAGTAAAACAAATGCATTATATCGACATTTTTTTAAACTAGATAACGCACGCATCTCCGTTGTGCCAAAATTAGTTTATCGCGCGGGAACCATACATTTTTCCAGGATAAAAAGTATCTTATATCCTTTCCTGGGAGTCAGAGTATCTCCATAACAAATTTCAGCAAAATCGGTTCAGCAGTTTGGGCGCCAAGGGGTAACAGACAGACAGACAGACACACTTTCGCATTTATAATATTAAGGATGGATAATGATAAGAAAAACCTGATTCAATGCTGTACTGGTGCTTTTCTCGAGCTGTATTCTTCTTTTCGTTTTTTTTTGACTTAATTACAGGTCTATCGGGAAATAATATATCAAAGACTTTGTCACTAATTAAAACAATATTACTGGACGCCATTCACAACACTTTGATATTTACCACGCGATTAAAGGTAAATATCACAACTGCAAACACTTGCGCACTATCGACAACAAACAAAACATTCGACAGCACTAGCCGCGGCGCGTACACCCTCGCCCGTTCAGTGTGACTACCAGGCCTACAAATCAAGGCCTGGGATTTGCACTGAGCTTTTTCAATTTTAATTCAGTGCGAGCTATGTTTAAAAAACCTGGTGCATTTTTTGATCGTTAAACGTCATAAGCTTTAAAAATGTGTGTTAGATATAAAACTATCTCTCTCGTACCTACACATAGTGCTTCTCGAGTTACAGCGCCCGCACCTTGCAAAAAGACACGATTCTAGAGCGCGCACATACTTGCTTCACAGCGAACGTGTTAATTACCCACCTATAACTCACTCATTCTTCTTAGATAACTTGTATTATACTAAAAGATTATGACGCCCTGTAAAATTGTTCTTAGGCGCGAATAGCATTAGTTTAAATGCTTATGACTTATGAGCCACTGAAGAGAGGTAGGTGTACCTCGAGTGGTGTCCTGGGCCAAACGTACGAATTATTTTGAACGATGTACGAAATTATTTATAATTTTGAAACGCAAAAATAGGAAGATTATAAACATACGTTACGCGAGCCTTTAAATATCTCACCAAAAACAGCCATGCTATACAAAAACCCGCGTAAAATTTTAATAACCGAGAAGCCACGACGCATCTTTGCTGCACACCACTGAGAGATGAGACCTTGTAGTTTATGTGTAGTTAATTCCCAAAGTTTCGTTTGTTAAAAACAACGAAACATATTATAATGAAATGATTCCAGTACGTTTTATTTATATTATATATGCAGATTCAGATATTGAGACCTACCTAATTATTCACTATCAAAATATAGCGTCTGTCTACACTCCAGATTCGCACCCATTGCCACTAGCTTCACACTGCACCGCACCCATTACAATTTTTTTTGCACGATTTGCCGCCCTTTATATCTGGCCGCCCTAGGTCCGGGCCCACTGGGCCTTAGGGCAAATCCGCCACTGTTTAAAGGAGCTTCTTCATAATGGTATATGCTGGCCTACTACAAGCCATCGCTATTGTGTAGACGGGGTAGTGCTGTATGAGGGCGGACGATGGTCACGTCAGTAGTGGGCCAGCATGGACCATTGTGAAGACTAGGCCCTCAAGATACGGTCGAGTGGGAGTGGCAACATTTTTTTCGGTAGTAGATATTATATTACTGGATGTTGGACTGTTTACATTGATTCAGTGATCATCCACTAGCGCCAGCTGCTGTATAAATATAAATCAGCACTTACAGTTAAATGTCTCTGAATATACTCACTAAACAAGCTCTTCGTGTTAGCACAGAGAATTGTTTCCAAGATGTCGTTGGATACGTACTTTTCAGTGCCATTAGTATCTTGCTCGTGGGATCTTCCTTCGGCGGTGGCAACGACGTCAAACATATTCTATCGCTTTTACTATTTTTAAATATATTATCTAAAATATGATTAAAAAAAATTATAATATAAAGTAAAACCTTGAAGGCGAAGCGCGAATTTCACCAGTCTATGATCAATTCCATTTAATTATCAAGTATAAAACTCTCTTGTTGTTCGTATATATGTGAATAAAATCCCATTGAAGGCATGGTAAAATTGGAACTTGAGTACCATTGCAAATAATTTATTTTTGGAGCTTAATAAATAATTACTTAATATTAATTTACCTGGATTTTTTAAATATTAATAATAAGCGGTAAAACACATACCTACTATGTCACTATCTATCTCAATTGTGTTTTCTATCCATTGTATGCTTTTTCCGTTTTCTAATTTTTTCACTAAGTCATTTTGAGTTTTCTCTCCACTTTTTTCAATAACTGAAAAAGAAAAATAAAGTAGAATAAGTTGACCAATTATTAATTCTTCGTCTTGAATTGAATTTAATAATAATTATTATTATATTATGTACGTTGCTAAGGTAAGGAATATTATAAACATTTTATATTGCACGTATTTTGTTTTTATCAAAATCAACAACAAAAATATCAAAATAATTACTTATACATGAATACTACAGCGCAAAAAAATAAATAAAAATACAATTATACCGAGTACTTTCAAGGCTAAAACGTTTATACAAAAAATATACGATATAAAAATTGTAGGTTACAAGTACTAGTGGTGCTGCAGTGTAGGCGTCGCAATGGATACTTCCTTATTAGAAGATAAAACGGCTCCAAACTATTACTGAATAAAACTGTAGCGGTACTTCGGTTACTTCGGTATTTAAAGTAAAAAATAATGCTGTGTTTCTGAATATTATTTGTTGATTCGTATCACAGTTTATTTATCAAAAGAATGTGTTTTATTAAAAATATATATAAATATAATGTTATTGGTTGTTATTAGACTCACAACCTTAACTTGACTTTGGCTCGTAGACCGAACCTATGGCTCTACGTAGAGTTTATGACTGGTTTAAGAGGTTTAAACAGCTGAAGTGGATATTATGTTATTGAGAATAAATCGATGATAACCATTGTTTTATGTTTCTTCCTTATTTTACTCTCGGACTGTACCTACGCATAAAGAGTTCGCTAACCTGTAGGTCAATACAATACGGTCTTATAATACTATAAAAGTCATGCACCATGAATCATTGTTTATATCCAATTCAAGTAACAAAACTTAGCAGTAGTTTTTGTTTACTTGGTTTTACCATATTATTCTGTCCAATATTTTGTTAATTTACCTCAACCAATAAATGAAATACTTACAAAAATCCACAGGATCGTGAGTAACAGGGCACACTAAGTCGAATTGTTCCAGAAAAGGTCTGAGCAGGCGGACGGAGCCGATGTACGCGCATTTGCCAGCTGCTATGCCATACAGCCTGTCCACTAGAGAGAGTAGCGCCGCTGATGGCTGGTGTATACTGATGACCACCGTCCGTCCTTGCCGAGCCAGTAGGTGGAGGAGGTACATTATCTGCTTTGCCGTGGAACTGTCCAGCCCACTGCAATTGAGAAAATTATCTTATGTTATTTGAGGATAAAGGTAGAGTCACACGTTAAAAGTCTAAAACCATCATAATTATATGGAATGGAAAGTGAACCAAAGGCGTACATAGGTTTTTAGATTGTCATGTCTTTGATGTGGGTAAGCTATATGTATTTTTCGAGGCCTCCTGATGGATGACGCAAGAGGACTGGCTTTGTTGGGAAAAATAATATTTTGATACTCAAATAATTTTATTCATAGACAATTGAGTATCAAAAGTCAAAACTCGTACTTGTAAATCCTAAAAATGGGTGCGAGGCTCATTGAACAGTGAGGCCGTAGGCGGTGGCCCACATCGCCCAGCCTTACGCCGCCTCTGCTCGAAATGTACTAAACTGCAGTGGTCTCCAACCTTTTTTTCATGCGGGCCACAAACATGTTTTGGTCTTGGTGCCGCGGGCCGCAACAAATTTCTTTAGGGTTAAAAAATAACATTCCAAAATTAACGATTTAAAAGTGAAAAAAATTTAACAATCCCATAGACCACGTTATTTTGCCGGTGGGCGTGCATCACGCGGGCGACGCGGCGGGCCACAATTAAAGTCCCGGCGGCGGGCCGCGGGTTGGGTTGCGCGGGGATAGCGGTATTAAAGCATTTGTGCTAAAGCCTTCGATCAAATATTTCTGACTAAAGCTGGTATTTAAGCAGACGGGTCAACTTCTGCTCATTCTCGTCTTTAATTTGACATCTTATCTTACATCTCAATAAATATATTATAAGCCTTATAAGAGCTGAATACGCATAAGCACTGACGATTCAAAGGTTAGGTAAGCCTGTAGGGACATTTTAAAATATAAAAAATAAGGCTTTATATTTTCTTAACTAAGCTTCGCAGATATATTTGCTCTAAACTAAATGATTTAGTCCTCTTTGTCTAAAATATATTTATAATTTACCTAAATAAGCAATTTTCTGAATATATTTTCTTTTTCAAAACTTTAAAATGGCTGCAGTTTCTGAACTCACCGCTAAAATAAAAAAAAAAACGCTCTTATTATTTTTTTATCAGCTTTACCTAATGTACAAAACCTACTAGGTCTCCATGACGCTCGAGTGACTACATAAATAGCACCCTCCCCTCCTCTACTATTGCAGCTTCTTGAAAAAACCAAAGAAACATACAGACTGATAAGAAAACGGGCAACGTTTTTAACGTAGATATGGGCTTGGAAAAAAAAATAACTTGGGATTTTTTCACACAACCGGTAGGGTCTTACCCTACTGGTTGTCTACATATTGAAAAAAAATGTATACAGAACCGCACACTGAGACATATTTAATGATAAACTTCTACAATAGGCTACTTGACCTATATTCAATTTCATTGAACAAATGCATATTTCTAGAAGAACTTAGCCTAGGAAACCGTATTTCACCCTTATCATCAAATAAAAGCTTATGATTGATAAATAATGTCGATTTGAAAATATGATTTTATGAAAATAGGATTTGTACTGACGAAAAAGCTTTTGCGGTACTTCCGATTTGGATGTGACGTCATCCTCATAGTAATTTAATATCTTTTATTTATCGCGCTCGTTATATGTAAGTTTATTTGTACATAAATATTAAGAATAAGCCTAGAAAGATTTTTAAAATATATTTTCTTAAATAATTCAAATAAAACATCAGTTTTATAAATTACCTCCATTTATTGTAGACGGGAAATGAAATGGCCAAAACTTTTCTCCAAAAGTTTTCAACATTACAAATGATTTCTAATTTCTTATTTAATTATTTTAAAATTTTTGGGCACTTTTAGACTCGTACATTTAGCACATAAAAATTTTTCAATAAAGAGAGTTTAAAATACAAAACGTATGACGTCACACTATGGCGGACAGTGTTTTCGGCGCCATTTAAAAGGCATGTTTTTCAATCAACATTTTTATGGGTTTCTACTGTGTAAAATATTAAAATATTAGTTTTTTTTTTGTGAAAATGAATGATTAAGAAGCGATTAGCATGAAGAAAAAAAATTGGTCAAGTAGCCTGATATTTCCTGTCAAAATCTTAAGAGCCCGTCTTCTATTTTCTACTGCTCTCTTCACACTCACGCCCGTCTTTCATATGCCAGGTGAAAAAGGACGATCGCCAAGTTAGCGGGCAGATAGAGATTTTCTGTTTTTAAAGGGTTTTTTATATTGAAGTGGTAAAAAGTAATTCCAACACTTTATAGACGACTTTCTCAACAGTACATTGTATTTTTTTCATACCGTTAAGACGTCAATTAATAAAAAGGTGATATTCTAAACCTTTTACAGCAAAAATCACAAAACTGTCACGGGTTTGAGTTGAATAATTTAAAGATACTTAAAAAAAAAAAAAAAAACTAGCTCCAACACTATATTATAATTGAAATGATCTTACATGTTGTGCATTAAAACTTATAGAAATACTGTATTTTAACTGTTAAATCACGTCTGTTAAATGAGCGAAATTGGCAAAATTTCGTATACGGACTCTTAATGACTTTTAATTTATAACGTCCCGGTACTAAAATACACAGTTATATTATAATGATTAATGGAACAATTTTACTTAGTTAATTTTGTTATACAATGTATTTTTGCATTGCTAAAACATTTTAAATAACATGCCCATTGCTCAGTATGTTTAATGTGTACCTATTATTTTAATCATAACATGAGGTAACAATAGGAAGCAAAGGTCAATCATATTAGGTTCAGTAGCTCTGTGACGTTCAAACTGTTTCGGCTATTATAATTAATTATAATCAAATATAATGAAGAGGTTTTCAAGAAAGTTCCGACAGGTTGGGGAGACAAGGGTATTGTTGTTGCCAAGAAGAGGCTAACAAACCTCCGCTTCGCCGATGACATCGTTCTGCTTGCCACGTCAGCTCAAAACTTACAGTCCATGCTACAAGATCTTAGCACGGCGAGCCTCGAGGCGGGACTCCAGATGAATCGATCAAAGACCAAGATCATGACTAACGGCACGAAACGCAGGGTCGAGGTAGATGGGTATGAAATTTCGGGGAAGGACGTACCAGGAAGCTGCGCGGCTGGCCGAAGAGGGCACAAAGCTCGTAGTCAGACGCATTGAGCAGCTTGGGCTTCGGGTTCGTATGGAAAAAACCGAAGCCCTGCTCTTCCGCGGGCCCGGGAAGAAAGGACCCCCATCGGGTGCACGACTCATGATCGGAGAGACGGAGGTCAGGGTGAGCCCGACACTGAAATGTCTTGGGCTCATCCTGGACGGGAGGTGGACCTTCGGTCCTCATTTCGAACAGTTGGGACCGAAGGTCGTGAGGGCGGCATCAGCGCTGGGCCGGCTCCTTCCGAACATAGGAGGGCCCAGCGAAGCCTGCAGGCGGCTATACTCCGGGGTCTGCCGGAGTATAGCTCTGTATGGGGCCCCAATTTGGGCGGATTCCCTCACCGTTAAGAACAAAACCCAGCTGCGGAAGGCGCAGCGTGTCATAGCGGTGAGGGTAATTCGGGGCTACCGTACAGTCTCCTGGGTGGCAGCCACTGCCCTGGCTGGAGATCCCCCGTGGGAGCTCGTGGCGCCGGTGCTCGCCGAGATGCACCTCTTCACTTCAGAGAGGAGGTCACTCTTCGGTGAGTCGCCGACATATGAGGAGCTCTCGCGGGTGCGGAAGCTGGGGCAGGAATGGCTGCTTCGAAGGTGGGGTGAGGTTTTGGCGCAGGCCCAGTACGGTCAACGTACTGC
Organism: Lysandra bellargus; assembly: GCA_905333045.1. Lineage (NCBI taxonomy): Eukaryota > Metazoa > Arthropoda > Insecta > Lepidoptera > Lycaenidae > Lysandra > Lysandra bellargus. The sequence goes on from HG995326.1 coordinate 10,549,487, forward strand.
TCAGGCTCTGCAGCCAGTACTTGCGGCGTGGATGCGTCGCAAAAGAAAACCCCTCACATTCCGCCTTACACAGGTACTCACCGGACACGGTTGTTTCGGTGCGTACCTGTGTAAGATCGCCAGGAGAGAGCCAACGTCGGCCTGCCACGACTGTGGCGCTGCGGAGGACACGGCCCAGCACACCCTTGAGGTGTGCGATCGTTGGGCCGTACAGCGCCACGATCTGGTGGCAGTACTAGGCGGGGACCTCTCGCTCCCGAGCATGGTACGCTGCATGCTCGAGAGCGATGAGGCCTGGCAGGCGGCGGTCTCTTTCTGCGAATTTGTTATATCGCAGAAAGAGGCCACGGAGCGGGACAGAGAGAACGATCCCACCTCTCTGCCGCTCCGCCGGCGTAGGACGGGAGTGCGGAGGCGACGCTATGCGAACCTCCTAACTCTCGTCTAACGGGGCTCCGGGAGAGGACGGGAACCTCCCCGGCTTAGCCAGTCCCGGCGCCGAGGGGAACGCTTTAGTTTGCCTAAGCGTTCCCTTACTTTTGATGGAAGTCCGGTCCCGAGGTAGACCGGCCGGTCGTGGAGGGAGTCTCGTGTTTGTTAGATCCGGGACATCCCTCCGTTATACGGCTGAAGGCGAACCGCAGGTGGTTTTAGTGAGTAGAAGTCTCACATACCCCCGGGGTACCCAACCCGGGGCACCCATGATGGGTTTCCCCTGCGTAATAAAAAAAAAAAAAAAAAAGATGGGTATGAAATGCAGTATGTCGACGAGTACGTTTATTTAGGCCAAATAACATCTTTTCATAATAGACAGGACAAGGAAGTAGACCAAAGAATTAAGAAGGCGTGGAAAAGCTTTTGGTCGATGAAAGAACTTATGAAAGGGGACCTTCCACTCTGTCTAAAACGTAAACTTGTCGACATGTGCATCCTGCCCATCCGGTGCTCAGTCTTGGTCTTTGACCGATCTACAAAAGTCCCGGCTCGGAGTTTGCCAAAGAGCTATGGAGCGCAGCATTATAGGTGCCAAAAGGACGGATCGTATCCGAAACACTACTGCGCTCCAAAACGAAGCTAATGGACGTCGGCAGAAAAGCGGCTAGTTTAAAGTGGAGCTGGGCAGGGCACGTCGCTCGCATGCACCCGGACAGATGGGCACGTCTAGTTACGGAGTGGCTACCGAACGTTCGGCGAAACAGGGGCAGACCTCAGAAAAGGTGGCGCGATGAACTAGACGCTGTCGATAAAGAGTCGCAAAATACAGCAAAGAATAAAGACATGTGGAAGGAAAGAGGGGAGGCCTTTGCCCAGCAGTGGGACACCATCGGCTATTAATAATGATAATAAATATAATGAAAATCAAAATTAAAATATTCTTACAAGTGAGTATACAATTAATGGAAAAGTGTGTGTCTTTCTATATGTTACACTTTATGCTCAAACTGCACAGTCGATTAGTTAAAATTTGCGATGAAAAAAATGTATATTTTGTCCAACTACAGTTTTAAATTAAGGCTAACCTTCATAGCCTTGACAAATGCACAAGAGAATATTATGCTACATTAGTTAATTGCTTAATTGAAAGAAATTATAATGTCGTTTAAGTAAAAGCAAATAAATAAATACTTGTAACTCTATTTTCAAGTTAAACGACTGATGTATAATATTGGCCTTGTTTGGAGCTGTGTTCCTTGCAAGGCCATTTGGAAGAGCTTAGCAAAATTTAAGTTTATTAAATGGCTATTCAAGCTAGGTTAAAAAGAGATTTATAATATGATACCTTATAAAACAGAGCATTACTTGATAATTTGATTTCTTAGTCGTGTCAACAAGACAAAAAAACGAGGAATACGGCTTTTGCTGAACCGAAGATTTCCTTTGGTAGGATTGATCTTTATATCCCTAAGATGGGTTTACGATGTGGAGTTACCTGAATATTTCATGCCGATGGGGAGGGTTTTTTTTTTAGTTTTAACAAGGTACGAGGTCAATAACTGCGTGGGATTTAGGTATATAGTCGAGTTTGGTATCATTTTCGATTGAATCGAATGTTTAAATGCCAATTTGGGAATAATATTTAGATAAAAGATAGTAAAAATAAAATAAAAAGAAATTAAGCATGTATGATTTTCAACCAACGAAAACGCTGTTGACAGGTCTTAATTAATATAAGGAGGCTGATAGCCGCAATATCCTGCATGCTAAAGACATGGTGATGAATGGAGCAATAAACATATTAGTAATACTAGACTTTCCGCGCGTCTTCGTCCGCGTCAATCTGAAATTTCTCGGAAACCGTATTTTTTTATAAATTAATAACCCATGTCTCACGTAGTCTACTATATATTCGTGTCAAATAACATAAAAATTGCTCCAGTAGTCTGTGAGCCCTTTCAAATAATTTTCCCCGTTTTTTTTCATTTTCCTCTGTATCTTTGCTCTTATTGGACTTAGCGTGATAAAATATAGCTTATAGCCTTCCTCGATAAATGGGATATCAAACAATGAAATATTTTTTCAAATCGGGCCAGTAGTTCTTGAGATTAGCGCGCTTAAACAAACAAACTAACCAACAAACTCTTCAGCTTTATTTTCACATTTTCCTCTGTATCTTTGCTCCTAATGGTCTTAGCGTGATAAAATATATGCTATGGCCTTTCTCGATAAATAGGCTATCAAACACTGAAATATTCTTTCATATCGGATGAGTAGTTCCTGAGATTAGCGCGTTGAAACAAACTCTTCAGCTTTATAATATTACTAGACGTTCCGCGCTGCTTCGCCCGCGTAAATTAGATATTTCACAGACAAATTAGTCTATACTAAATAGCCTATGATCCTTCACGTTCCTACAATTATCTGTGCCAAATAACAGAAAAACTACTCCAGTAGTTCGTGAAATAAGCCCTTTCAAATAATTTCCCCCGTTTTTCCACATTTTCCTCTATTTCTTCGCTTATATTAGTCTTAGCGTAATAAAATATAGCCTATAGCCTTCCTTGTTAAATGGGCTATCTAACACTGAAATAAATTTTCAAATCGGACCAGTAATTACTGACTCTTACTAAGATTAGCGCGTTTAAATAATGCTTCTTCTTCTTCTTTTTTAACATCTTTATCGTTCAAATATGAGTCCTAAAATGAATTAAGCATTCTCAAGTCATCCAAATATGGTACCGAACTTGGAATAGTACCATAATTAATGCCTCTATACAGATTGAGACTCTATTTTCCTCCAGAGCAGAAGCTAAAATTAAAAAAAATTAACATCAAAAATCGCGGTGGCTCCACATCTTAAATCCATCCTTAGGTCATAAGGACCAATCCTACCAAAGGAAATCTTTGGTTCAGCAATAGCCGTATAATTTACCGTACACACGCAAATATTTTAATTTATTTAGTTAATAAACGAATAACAAGCATTTTGCCGTTAGATTGGCTTTACATGGCTCAGGGTCCTTACTAATCTACAGCAGCAGCAGTTAGCAGGACCATTTATATAATTGTACCATTTATAATTTATTTGTTATGTTAGGAAAGGGAACTTTAAACACGATTATGGTCAAAATTTTGGTAGACTACAGGAACCCCCAAACTTGTATCTATAAGGAATCCGGAGTTCTCTTAGTATCTTCGGAACCATAGTATATCTTGGTGCAAAATCTTGCGTTTTGGTAGCATATGCTTAGGATGCTTCTCATAAAACCAAAATCACCATATGTTTCCATATAAATTTCGAGGAGTTCCCTCGATTACTCATGGATCCCATCATCAGGTCACCACTTTTGTGAACATGGTACCAAATTAGAGTGAAACCTAATACAACAAAAAAAAAAATTCGAAAATCGGTTCACAAACGGCGGAGTAATCGTTGAACATACAAAAAAAAAAAAAATATCCACAGCCGAACATATAACCTCCTCGTTTTTTGGAAGTCGGTTAAAAAGTAGGTAAATGTAGGCCACGGCACGCACGCTCGTAATAATTATTGTTATCATAGTTCGGACCAACAAACTAATGAGCCGTTACACATAATATGTATGTATGTAACTAATATAGCCGCGTGCCGACTAGCCATTAGCCGAGCCATGCCCCAATGATAAAGCATAAGCAAGTTGGTAGACGTTTCCTGGATTTTCTCTATTAAACGATAAAAATATCGTAATGCTATAGTAAAATCGCCATGAACCTTCTAAACATTCCCCTAATCTAACGACAGATTGGTCAAAACTTTACATAAAGTAAATTCTGCTACTCTCTTTTCCGAAGGGGACCGAGAAAGGTATATAGTCGATACGTCATTAAGAATGCCGTACTTTCTTAATGACGTACTTTACTTGTGATACCGAAGTAATAACGCATAGAAAACAGGAGGCCTACTACGAAACCGTTTGATACTTAAACCTACTTTATCAACGTCATTTCTCGTTTGTTAGAGTAGGACGCGGCATTCTCGTTTGATTGTGACTCAAAACGGTATCGTTTTACGGCCCCAGCAATTGAATGAACTTGTGAAAGAAGAAATTATGTTTTGGTTGGCATTATAATAGTCTGTCAGAAAACATCTTAGCAACTGATAATAAAGTCATTTGCATGCATTTATTAGTGCCGACAAAGACATGTGAAATAATCATCAGTTTATGTCTAAACTATAAACACAGCTTTAATGATTTTAGGTTAACGATTTAATCATTCATGTTCAAGTAACTCCTGCCAAGTTAAAGGAAGTGCCGATTGCACATAAAGTGTTTAACAAATTGTTTAAACAGTTTTTATTATTGGTTAATAACTTAGTGCTAAGTTAATTTGTACAGTTAACACTATAGGATATAGATAGTCTGTGTCAAGAGTCCGTATAACGAACAAAGGACTACTGCAGTTCTAGTGTTAATAATAATTAATATCTAAAATAATGAGTTAAATTTGTTACATAAACTTTAAAAATATATCCTGTTCGTTATAAGATATAGAAGGAAAATAAATACTACAGAATTTAAAAATGTGCGAAGTTGAAAATGTGGCGCGTGATATAACTGCAATCATCAATCGATGTACGATTTAATGTAAGGGTCAATTCAGACCGCATCATGACGGGTAGATTACATTTGCAAATTTGTACTGAATTGACAGATTTCGTGAGTCTTGCAAATCTCTCAAATCCATACAAATTTAGAAATGCATCTACGCGTCGCGTTGCGATCTGAATTAAACCTTGTAAGACATGTTACGAGCTAATTGCCGGCTTTCATTATTATTTCATTATTCCAGTAGCAATACAGCGCTGGAGTGGATTACTGGATTGGACACTGACATGGCGCTTAAGATTGACTTATGATCTTATCCCATTTTGGGTTTACTTTGCTGAATTGCAAGTATCCAGTGCGCCGAACTGTTGCATTCGGCATCGTCAAGTCTTTAATTATATTTCCTTAAAGCCTAGTGCAACGTTTTCGTGACGCTAAATATTATAATGAGGGACAGATGGCGCTATGTAGCCGTAGGGACTATCCTGTCAATTGTCGTGTCAGCTGTCATAACTCACATGTCACGAAATAGCTTCCACATGCCACGATATATCTGTCATTTGTCTGTCTGACACGACATTTGACACGAAAGGCCGTCCCTCTGGTGGCAAATGGAAAACTCATATTACCTGGTGGGTTCGTCCAGAAACATGATGGCGGGGTCCGTAACGAGCTCCAGTCCTATCGCCAGCCTCTTCCTCTGGCCCCCCGACAGGTTGCAAGCTCTCGTGTGACGATTACTGACGATTCCTAACGACGTTATAATCTCTTTTATCTGAAAAGGAAATATTTTAGTTAAAGTCATTGTTCCCTTTAGAATTGGGCAATCTTTTTCTCAAAAGATCATCTACAAGGTCGGTCTAAGGTCATTTTTTGCAAATGTATTATACAAAGTTAAAGAGCGATAATAAACCTTTCAAAAAAATTCTCACTTTTTTGCTTATAACTTTTAAATTTTTAATTTAGGATAAAAAGTTGTTTGAACATATTTGTAGGCAAAATAAATTGCAACAAATTATGGTCTCACAAATTTTTTGTAAGACGTATAGTTTCCGTGATACCGCGAAAATAGTGTTGTGACCCTTCTTTTCAAGATGGCGGCCGGGGGACAAGAGTGGCGACCCCACAAACTTGAGGTTAAGCTTCTATTGACCCCCCAACATATCCTAAAAATTAAATTGCATCTTATAATAAATGCAAAGCAAATGTAACGTTTCAATGGACTAATAATAGAAGATCAATAGAAAATCGTTGAAATTTAAAATTTATAATTTAATTTTTTATTTGAAGTCGAATTTCGACCATTGGCCGATCTCTATAGTTTACGCCATTTGTAATTTAACAAATGGCGAAAGCTTGGATTATAGCTTCCATTTTGAAATATTTAAATATCAATGCGTAACCAATGATAATAATTATATTGTTGTTACAACAAGGAAGGTTATCTGGTTTGATAAGTTTTTTAAAATGATACATAACAAAAATACATTCAGGTTTTATGCACTTTTTATAACAAACGTGATCATAATTTACATACCTATTTTGGGTAAGATTGTTAAAAATAAATTATTTAAATCTTAATAAACTGCATTTTTTGTACTGAACATAAACCCACTTACCGATAAAATACTTGTCTTAGGTAATTATGTAACAGTGAATAAATTACGTTATATAATAATTATATTGTATCTATGTCTTTTTTGTCTGTGTCCCCGTGTCCCTTCTGTGTGTAAGAGTGACCAGTGACCACCAAAGAGCCCAATAACTGTATTTTAAAAAGATAAAACCGACTTCAAAATTGTACGTAATTGAGAATAAAATTCCGTATCTCCAAAACTACTGAACCGATTTTGATGAAACTTGCACTATTCCCTAAGTTGAACAATACCTAGTACAACAAAAAAAGAATTACTGAAATCGGTGCGGTAGTTCCAGAGATATGCGAACACAAACAAAAAAACATATATACATACATACATACTTACATACATACACTTTTGAAATTTAGCACATTTGTTCAGACGCTGATATAGATTAACATATACGAAAACTGGGCAGTTCTGGAAATATTACATACATACGCGTCGAATTGATAACCTCCTTTTTTTGAAGTCGGTTAATGAAGTCGGTTAAAAAACATATTTGTAGGAATAAAATATGTACAACATGACTGGTGAGACATGTTCAATACTTAAGGAGAGTACTCTGTACTCGATTCTCATTATAATTATGTAATAAAATTAGGTACTTAATTTTTTTCGAATTTCCCTTTAAATAGTATAGGCATTATATATTAGCATTGCAATTTTATCAACTTATGCAATTATAAGTAATTCAAATAGTCGCACGCACGCACACAAACACCGTGCCGGTCCGGCAACGTCACTTTGCCGGTCGGAGTGGTTAAGTTTTTTTTTTGTAACGGAATTTCTTGATTCGGTCTCAGCGCTTAAAGCCTAAATAAAAGCTATGCAGTAACATAAAATAACGACAACTTATAGAAAGAAAAAAGATAGCCGAACTAGCACAGGTAGAGTAAGCCGGCCTTAAACGATCAATGTATAGTCAATACTCAAATCTCACTTCAATTTTATCAAACAGTCTATTTGACAATTAGATTGAAGGCGCGCGATGTACAATATCAACCCTTTAGACGGTCAATAATCAACGCAATACGTGATATTGCGCAATAAAATTGTTCATCCAGGAGCCCGCTAACTATGGAATAAGAAGTAAGAACCAACTTACTCGCTCCTGTTTCTGCTCCCTGCTGACTTGGTTGCCGAGCTTGAGCTCAGCGGCGATGTTCAGTGACTCCATCACAGTGAGGGTGTCCTGTATCTTGTCCTCCTGCAGGATGTAACACGACCGCCGACGGAACATCTTCTCATTCCTGACTCTGCCGTTGAGGAGAATTCTGCCGCTTGTCGGTTTCCTGTAAAAGAAGTTGCTTAGGTATATTTCTCTGTAACTTTTGTTGCCTTCGTTGATTTTTTTATTGCAGTGTGTTTTCCATAATATCATTTTGTTATATTTTTCTATCAAAAATATATCAAAATTAAGAGTTTAGATCGTCTTCGCCGAATGACTCGTCTTCGTCTTCGTCTTAGCGAGCGTATTTAAATATTATGTAAGTATGTATATTGTTTAGTACCTAAAATAACTACTGATTTAGGAAAAAGTTGTTATTAGACAAAATAGATTCAGCTATCCGAGGTCATATTAAATGACGACGTGTACTTTTAGATCCCAGTTGTTAGAATACTGCTACAGCCTACTATAATATTCGACATTAGATATCTCATGACATGAACTATCATTATCGCATGATTATATTTCAATTATGTATTTTTTTTTACATCTATTCCTACATTGACCTTACAACGATGATAATATCAACGTCACAAAAATTGCTGAGTTTTTATCAAAAAGACACGCAAAGGTTAAAGCTGTCTCTCAATTTTGATGCTACACTATTATAATATACTTACAGTGTATTTGGTCACGAACTAGCGGCACTTATATATTATTGTACTTGTTATGCAAAAAAATACTAACTACTAATGTCTAGCCCGCTTCGCCTCTGTGTGGCAGGCATTTTCTTATTGACTCTACCCGGTTAGATAAAACATTCTTTCTTTGCGAGGTTTCGTCCTATTGTCACAAAAATAGCCTTAAATGAAAGGCAAATTTGAAGTCGGTACCAGCTAATTTAATCGTGAGTTAATCAGTCAATGTCAGAATATATGAAACTTTTGGGACTGGTACCGACTTCAAAGTAATGAAGCTATAGTATGTACAGAAGTAGTTGAGATTTAGACGAATTCTGAAAGAGGCACTATTAAAGAGTAAGAATTATTTAATACTTTTTAGTTCATATTAATACTTATTGTTTTTACCTTGGAAGTCGGTTTTAATTTTTTGTTAAAAATAATAATTTCACTCTTTTTAGTTATTTATCGGTAAACATAAGCTGTCAGTTGTAGATTTAGGTATGAAACTATCACAACTACTATACTCAGGCAGTTTTCAAAAAAGTTTTATGCTATGTCTCAAAAGCCTCATAGCCATACGGCATACCCTACTATAAATATACAGACCTGTAATGAAATGGCTACTATAACACGTCGTTATTTATTACTTATTTACTATATTATTATTACTGAATTATCATGAATAGAATTTGCATAATAGCATACTTTCAGTTTTTAAAACAACGATGAAACCCCCAAACTTTCATATGAAAACTTATTATCTGAGTTCACTACCACTTTAGAATTTCTTAAAGAACTCCAAGCATATATCCCTGTGCTAAGTACTCACATACAGTTTTGCTCGATAGTTTTACTCGACGTCGAGCAAAAACCACTGTGTGGACCGCAAAACTCACAGCTCGAAGGCTCGCATCGAGCCAGCTTGAAGGCTCGAATCGAACCAGCTTGACAAATTTTTTGACATTAGTTTTTATTATTCGTAGAGCCTAATTTCCTTCGAACTGGAGTAAAACTATCGAGCAATGCTGAATGTGTGGACGAAAGCCCGAGCCGTGGTTTTCACTCTACGTGATTGCTCGACCCAGCAAAACCGTATGTGAGTACTTACACGAGTTCATCAAGCAATGCTGAAATGTTCAAACGCCTATCTCTGAAGGCTCTAGAGTTCTAGTTCAGTGACTTTCGTTGTATGGGTCTAAACACACCGCCGCGTTTAAATTGCATACAAAATACGGGCCGAACGCGAGGGGTGACACACTATGTCGTATTTTGTATGCGTTTGACATTTGCGGCGGAAACTACGCCGGCGTAATTCAGCCTAGTAAACTTCCGCATGTAAACTCATCAGCTCAACATAGTAAAATATTATGCTTTAACTACTTTAAGCTACAATAATATAACTATATATTTTGTCCCAATCAAGGAGTTTCCTAGATCAAATTACCAACTTGGTAACCACAAGTTTAAATCATTTACTTTGTAACAACATTGATACAATTTTCAAAATCACTCGACAAACTCGAGTCTCGATCGAAAATACTATGAAAAGTACCAATAATAGGGTCGTAATTCATAATGATGCATCGTGTGATCGTACTGACAATTATGATGATGATGATGATGATGATGAATGTAATTTGCATAGTAGTATATGTTTCAGTTCTTAAAACATCGCCGAAAGTCCCAAACTTGTATCTATAAGGAATCCGGAGTTCTCTTAGTATTTTCGGAACCATAGCATGCCTTGGTGTAAAATCTTACTTTTTGGTAGCATATGCCTAGGATCCTTCACATAAAATCAAAATTACTATATGTTTCCCTATAAATTTTGAGGAGTTCCCTCGATTACTCATGGATCCCATCATCAGGTCAGCACTTTTGTGAATATGGTACCAAATTGGAGTTGAACCCTATACAACAAAAGAAAAAATTTGAAAATCGGTTCACAAACGGCGGAGTAATCGTTGAACATACACAAATAAAAAAAAAATATATATATATCTACAGCCGAACATATAACCTCCTCCTTTTTTGGAAGTCGGTTAAAAAAACACACATAAAAAGACATTTTATGAAAATGATACCTAGCTAGATCGATTTATCGCCCCTGAAACCCCTATATACTAAATTTCATGAAAATCGTTGGAGCCGATTCCGAGATTCCAATTATATATTTATATATATACAAGAATTGCTCGTTTAAAGATATAAGATATGTATATATATATACATACACACACAGGCACAGACACACGCGGCCACGCGGCCAAGCCACCCGACTGACCGCCACCGCCACCGCCACCGCAGGCCGCGTCTGTCTGTGAGACGCTTAAAGATATAAAGATCATTACAGTGGTTAGCGAGGCAATGCTGCCTGCCTAATTGGCAATTTGCCCGCAGCTTCCGACCTAGATTTAATTTTTAGGGTTCCGAACCCGAACGGTAAAAACGGGACCCTATTACTAAGCCTTCGATGTCTGTCTGTCCGTCTGTCTGTCTCCAGGCTGTATCTCAAGAACGGTGATAGCTAGAGAGTTAACATTTTCACAGATTATGTATTTCTGTTGCCACTATATCAACAAATACTAAAAACAAAATAAATTAAATATTTAAGGGGGGCTCCCTTACAAAAAACGCATCTTTTAAACTATTTTTGCTCTATAATGGTACGGAACACTTCGTGCGCGAGTCCAACTCGCACTTGGCCGATTTTTTACTTATGGTATTTATTTATACATAAAATAGTTGTGATTGGTTGTGTATAAAATGGTAATCGATGTATTTCTAGTTAAATAAATGGGTGTATAAAATAATATAAAATATACCATCTTCGGGAATTAAGAATGGTAAATTGTAATACTTCCGCGGATAAAACAATCAAAGACAATATAGCTGAAGCTGCAGAGCTGTTACTCTACTGAGTACTGACTACTCTATTTATATGGTTCTAGATTTTATTATTACATTCTTATGAAACCTCTAATATCACACACAAAGCGTGAATTTCAATTTCTTTGCAATGAAATAAAAACGTTTTTATTTAAAAGTAACATAATAAATGCGAATTCCATATCAGCTACACAGTACGTACTAAATACTAATGTAACTTTCAATAAAGGTATGCAAGATGAAGAGCATACCTTTATAGAAATACAAAAATGTTTAAGTAACGTATAGGTACTAGACAAGCTGTCTTTATATTCTGTGTAAAAAGTTTTGATTTACGCCTGAAACCGTACTCTGACCTGTGCCTATACCATGAAAAAGGCAAAGAAAGAACATATTTTATTATTACTCAATTATTTTCCACCAACCTACCACTAAAAGAGATTTCTTAAGGAAAACAGATAACACTTACAAAGTAACATAGATAATGCATACGAGTGGCAAGATTTGGCGCACAATGTCAAAAACACCTGTTCTATGATAAGACAGCCACTTGAAAAAGAAACACTAAAATTGCGAATTGCGATAATTTGAGCGCGTATCGGTCATTGATAGTGCAGCCGCTCGCGAAACTCGTATATAACATTATATAAGATACTTCTAAGTACGTAAAAGATAAGATTTTATACTCGAATAAGTCGTAGGTAAGTGGTAACAACTACAAAAATTCTATAAACGTATCCTATTCTTTTGTTACTCTACTTATAATAATAATTATATGTATGGACGCTTCACACCACGCAACGATGCGTCCTGATGAATTAAATCACCCCAAAGCCTCTACACAACCCCCCATTTTTTTCTGGGTCCCACACCGCCCCCCTTCAGACCTTCAGCGCCCAGAAGGGGGCGTTATCGCCCACTTTGGGAAAGGCTGCACTATACTATGACATCCGGGACCCGGGAACATTGAAAGCATATTTTTTATATAGCAGGATTCGAACCCGAGACCACCGGTTTGAGCTGCCACACTCTCAACCATTGTTTCTTTATAAGTAAACGATGTGATGTTTTTCTTAAATAGAAAAATAAATATTTATGTATGTACCTACTTAGTGCGTTTATAAGGATGCTCCAGCCTCCAACGTGTCGTGAGCTTATCACTAGCCGATGACCCTTGGAAATCTATTGTTATTCTATTGTTATCGCGATCACCGGTGATCTTATGGGGCTTGATGGGTTAATAATATAAGTTAGAGATTTATAGTATTAAGATGCAGTGCAAAAATCTTGACAAAATATTTGCTACGCGTAGTCGAGCAAATATACTTTTACATGTACATTGTACATACTTTGCAGCTGCTGCCATCAGACAGACCAGGAGAGTGGAGATCAATCCTTATTTCTGAGCACTAAGGCCGAAAAGTAGTTAGACGGATGTTTATCCACTCGTACGATCAAACGCGCCCTCTCTACACCACGTAATGACGTTTTGGATCCAGTTTCTTTTTCCACGTGTAACTAAAATTAGACCACAAAAAATTAATAAATTATTAACCTGAGGACTACAACCTTTTATGTTCGGAAAATTACGGATGAATGCTAATAAAATGTGAAATGAATAAGAATAATAATTATGGTTGTTAAAGACGACTTATTAAAATATATTAATATGATATTATTAATTATTAATATGACGCACAAGGCTGAGGCTACGTTATTTTTGTAGCAAAATCTAAAAGTTTTATAAAATAACTTGTAACTGCGACCATTTAAAATATGTAATTATTATTAATAATTATTAATTATGTTGTTATGACGTGTCTTGCTCGTCTTTATTACAACTAAAACATAAATCATTATTTTAATTTAATTTGAGACATAATGCTATTTAAATATTTCGTTATACGCTCAGCTATTCAGGTTCAGCCATAATAATACCAATAAAAGTTATTTGACACAGTTTTATAACTGAAAATAAAAGTGTAAGTTGCATGGCCACTTACGTAACCGTAAGGTTGAGGCTACGTACATTTTAACAAGTTTTGAAATTAACAAAACTAGATCACACCTTATTAACATTAAACAAGGTTATAATATTAAAAATACATAAATGTTTAACGGGTTTTATGCGGCACTTTTGTAAAGGCAACGAGTTTAATTTAGCTTTTAATATAGGTACATACTACTTTCTAGATAGGAAAGTATGAAATATATTCTACAGACCAGCTGCGCAATAAGGCAGATATAATAAATGATCAAACGAACTTACCAAGTGAAGTTCGATCATTATTATATGAGTCGCTTCATTCGAAGATATATAATTATTAACCAGTAGTACCTCTGTATCTGCTAGGCAATCGCGTTTTTTCAAAGACGTATGTGGGTAGTTGAAAAATTACCCGCACGCTCGCTCACTGGACTTACCGGCATGTCTCATTATGTTTAGAGAGAAGTAATGCAAAAAATCTTTCTTTCTTTCTTTGGGTACTGCAGCAAACATAGTTTCATGCAGATATAATGGGTGTGAGGGAGATTAAATCTTCGAATGAAACGACTCATATAATAATGATCGAACTTCACTTGGTAAGTTCGTTTGATCATTTATTATATCTCTTCGCTTCATTCTTCGATATATAATTATTAACCAGTAGATTTTCAGAGTAACGAAAGAAAGATTTTTTTTTACGAAATACCACATCCATTATGAATAGTAATCATTATTATATTGGAGAAAGAATTTAACAATAAATAATAATAATAGGTCAGAAACGAAACGTAAGAGACCGCTATGGTTTGTGATTTAAATGATAACATACTGAGATCGTGGTGATTAAACATAATATTATAACTGATTCAGCGAAACTTTGTTCGTCGATTAAATTATGGCTAAGGAAAATATCGAAAGTATTGGAGTCGCTAGTCCTGCCTTTCGTCTGTCGTCTTACTAATCGTAAGGTATTTTTACCGGAAAGCTTCTTTCGAAAGACGCTTCAGTCTTCACACATTCATCTGAGCCAATGTCACCAACCAATAAAGTCAATATTGTTCATAAACAATGACAGTGCACAGTGATGGCTGTAGAAGATAATATCGTGATTCGTATTACAGCCATTGTCAAATTGTTTGGCTAAGGTTCCGATGGAGCGGACGAAGATCTCTGTAATAAGTCTATTTAGTTAATAAGATTAAACAGAGTATTTATCTAAAATCTAAGTCAAAGTATTTTAGAATAAATTTTAAGGAGTCTACTGCTTTAACTGGGTTCAGCTCTGTGGTCGTCGATAATGTGATTATTGCATATTAATACGATTAAAAGTCGAGAATATTGAGAATATTTTAACAATTATTATTCAAGAATAAGTGTGATTCTGTTATCGTATTTATCATTGCATATTTTATTTAGTATTAAATATTTTAGTCGCTTAAAACTAGTTGCATTCCGCGGCGGGGGTCAGGAATCAGGATATGAAGGTGTCAAAATATCTATCAGTTGAGATAGCTCACGAGTACATTAATTTGACTGTTCTATATTATTTCGTTTTTAATAGGCATATATTATTATATAATATATCTAATATATAAAATTCTCATGTCACGGTGTACGTCGTTGAACTCCTCTGAAACGGCTCGACCGACTTTCGTGAATCTTAGCGAGCTAGGGTTGAGAATCGGGCAACATATACTCTTTTATCTTTATATTAATAAGTGTATTCATTTGTTGAATAAATAATAGTAAATTGTTACAACTCGAGACTGACGGCGACTATTGTTTGTGCGACGGGATAGCAATCATGAACTTTGCCATGGTGACATACTCTATAGTAGGTATAGTCACTTCAATAAAATAATAATATTATGGGCGAAATACTTTATATGGCAAAACAACGTTTGCCGGGACAGCTAGTTATGTTATAATAATGTATATTATAAACGTCAAGACTTAAATATTTACATATTTTTTGTGGGTTTAATACACCCATGGCACTATTAACAATAAAACGTTAACATAAAGGGGGCGCCTGAGGCTGAAGAATTGTCGCCTAGAATACTGATATTGTTAAAGCGTGGTAAGTCTAGTCTAGATAAAGCCTACGCCTGGTCTAGTTTCCTTCTTTATATTTTTTGTGAAAAAAAAATGAAATGTAAGCGCATCTGATAGTCTGTATGTCAAGACTTAAGGCTCTTAATCCGTTAATTAAAATCTTTCGATCGACTAGTGAGTTAATAGAAAACAAGAAGTAGGCTCTTAAATCTATTTTTGCTAGATATCCACTTTTGGGTATTGGCTTGAAAGCCTTAAAAGTTAATTTTCCAAATTAACATGTAATTTTGAAATAAACTTACGAAGTGGTTTCAAATTTAAAATAATTCAATAATTGTATTTAAAATATAATACAATCTTTTCCGCCGCTTTGTTTGGGGAAAAGAAAATCTTTGAAATAAGGTACCCTTCGATAAGGGTACACGAAGATATAGTTCTAATAGTTTATTGATGTTATGATGTATATTAAATTAAGCCAGTGGTCCCCAACCTGTTTTTGTTTTTGGAACGAAGTTCCCTAATTTTTTTTATTTTTCATGCGGGCCGCAAACATCTTTGGTCTTGGTGTCGCGGGCCGCAACAAACATTGTTAGGTTTAAAAAATAACGTAATTTAAAATTAACGATTTACAAGTGAAAAAAGACTTTCACGTTGACTGTATAATATTTTGCCTGTGGGCGTGAATTTCAAAATGGCTTAACATCACGCGGGCTACAATAAAGTCCCGGTGGCCCGCATGCGGCCCGCGGGCCGCGGGTTGGGGATAGCTGCGTAAAGCCCACAATAATTATAATAGTAACATCTATAAAATATATATACAATTAACTGTCAGCACAACGGCTGCGGTGTTGAGCGTTTAGTCGCCTCAACGCTCTTCGAACTAGAAAGAGGTTGATTGTAGCGGTACTAGCGGCGCCAGCCGACGGTAACGGGAAGGGTTTGTCAGAGCCCAAAAGGTACCCGATTGATGGGATGTACTAATTTGTATCTGAGAACAAATACTGGAATGATCCAACGAAACAATAATAATCTCGGTCTGATATTGAGACAAGACTTATCGAGTCTGAGTGTTATAGGTTTCCGTTACGAAGTTGTCTTTTCTGATAATATATTATCTGATAAGTTTGATAATAATTTATATCGAGATAAATCAGATACTGTTGATAAGTCTGATCATATCGAGACTTTGTTAGATGAGATCTATAATGATTATAATCGATCGAAATGGAATCGATCTGCAACACTTATGATGGAATGTTTTATAAGCAGTAGCTTAACTTAATCTTTTTTGGGATCATTTAAAACAATAATCTGGCGAATCCAACGAGGGTGCACCTAACGTCAGTAGGAGCCCTGGATCTATCCGGATCTGGTCCGGTTCTATCAGTGCCGGTACTCTGGAAGGCTTCGGGTTCATTCGTAACCTGATCGTCCCGTACCTATATTGGTCACTTTTAGTGATATTTTCCCGATTGTCTTAGGTCTTAGTGACCTAAAAAAATAAATATTGGGGTAGCTCGTTATAATCGACTTATTTGTCGATAAAATATGTTGCAAAAAATATTGAGGGTAGTAACTATAACGTTACGTAGATATTAAGTAAGTTTCGTTATGTACACTCACGGTGTATTCAGAGTCCCAAAAATGGTGCAAGATTTATTTAATAATAATAATTATATACCGGCAGACATAGTAAATCATAATCGCAGTTCTATATTTAGAACAAAATGATCGCGCGAGACGCGCATTGGTTGTTAACTGATGAGACTCGCAGTCTATCTAGTTATTAGCTTGAAATAGCTATTCTTTATAAAACAGCAAAGATATTAATATAATAATAATAATAACAATAATTATGTAGTTATATTTATAGAACAAAGAGCGCGGGCAAAACGCGCGGTAGTTGCAAATTTTTATTTTTAAGCGTTGTCGGAGACTCGTAGTCAATCCATACATAATGTTAATTTGAAAAATATCAATGTATTTTAAATTGTAATTAACTCGCAGTTAATCTCCTCAAACCAGCCAACATAGTATTGTACTTCTATTTTTAGATAAAACATCGTTAGAGACCCGCGGTCAATTCCGATGCATAAGGATTGTGTTTAGAGACTCGCAGTCAATCCACACATTATAGCGGTTTATAAAATAACTTAACCCCCAAACCGGCCAACGTATAGTTCTATTTATAGAACAGATAAAGCATCGTCAGAGACTCGCAGTCAATTCCGATGCATATAAATTGTGCTTAGAGACCCGTAGTCAATCCGCACATTATGGCGGTTTATAAAATATCTTAATATATAATTAAACTTGCAGTAATTAACTTGCATTTATTTGCCCCAATCGGACAAACATATAGTTCTATTCATAGAATAGGTAAAACATCGTCAGAGATCCGCAATCAATTCCGATGCATATTATAGAATATAGATTGTGTAAAAGGACTCACGGTCTAAACACACTGTACTTATTGACTCACAGTCGCAGTACGTGCCGGCTAGTTAAAATAATTGCAGTAATCACCTGCAGTTGTTTCCCCCAATCCGGCAATCATACAGTTTTATAATTCTATTTATAGAACAGATAAAGCATACATAATATTATAGATCGTGTATAAAGACTCGCAGTCCCAACACATTGTACGTTTATTGACTCGCGGTCGCAGTACAAGCCGGTTAGTATTGAATATACTTGACTCGTCTAGGCCTCGGTAGTGCCTGCCGTTTTTTTAAGTATTTAATAGTACTTACATGTATTTTCTTACTACACGATAAAATAACACTGACTTTAGTTACTTCAAACACTGACTCAATCATTTTAATAATAATTATAACCAGCTGCAGCGCTTTTTCATGGTTACTAAGTATTCGTGCTCGCGTTGCCTCGCGTTAACAAAGAATGAGACATGCCGGAAAGTCCAGTGAGCGAGCGTGCGGGTAATTTTTCAACTACCCACATACGTCTTTGAAAAAACGCGATTGCCTAGCAGATACAGAGGTACTACTGGTTAATAATTATATATCGAAGAATGAAGCGAAGAAATATAAATACTATTTGTGGCTTTTTCTTGTAAAATGATACATTTAGATATTAAATACTATTTAAATTAAATCAAGATTTTAGATTGCAGAGTTGTTAAGATTTTAGTTAAAATTAAATCTTAACGATTAACCCTATACTTGTGGTATTTTCTTGTGAAATGTGTGTACGTGGTTTTTTCTTGTGAATTAATACATTTTATATTTAGACGCAAAGAATATAATTCAAACTGGCTTAAAAATTACATTGTAGTAGTAACATAAGTATAAACTTTGTTTTTAAAGCAGTTTTATTTATGGCTGCAGCTGTAATTATACATCAAAAACCACAGTTTGCTTTTTACACATTATACAGAGCCGTAAATTATTATTGCAAGGAAAATACATATAGTATTTAAGTATATAGGTATTTTAAGCATACGTATTACGTACCCTTATGACGTAGTCTTAAGTCTGGATATCTAGCATTATATTATTAAAAAGAGATTGATGGTGTAAATATAGCCTATTCATTCATAGCGCAATATTTATACCACAAATCTATTTTTGTCTACTATTTAAAAAGTGCCGATCAGTTGATTCCACTCAATTGAATTAACTTAAGTTAATAGCGTAAAAATAACCATTAATATGACTATAATTTTCACTATCAAGATGGGATTGACATAGCCACTGTGTGTGCTAAAATCCCTAAATAAAAAGATATAAAAAATGTTAAACCTGTAATGTCCTTAGTATCTAAATATCAAATGACTCCAGTAGAAATATAACTGTAAACTTTTTATTTTTATTTTACAGTAGCCAGTTTACATCCTTTAAGATATGGAGCAATATAACTTGTCACAATATGAGTTAGTCATGGTTCGTATTAAATCATAGATTGCTACCCATTATCATAACTCTGCAGTCAATGATGGATTGCTATTTTTATGACATGAAAATACCTAGAGACAATGTCGTACAAATATTTCCGCGTGTTTTTCATTACTCGATTACTAAGAAAGAAACCGAGCATTACTCGGAGTTTGAAGAAAAATCAAGCATCTAAGTAGTGACTCAAAAGTGACTGACTGACAAGTCTACTAGACAATAAAGTAGCCTTAGCCTCAAATTCACCAACGTCTGCAGTCAGTGTTAACACTTGTTAAAATGTCATGTCTTCTCTTTCATTTATAAGAAGAACGAAAGAGGTAACGTGATACTAACTCTAGCGTTAACTTTAAGAGTCGTTGGTGAAATTGGGGCTTAGTGTACGGTAATAAGGGTGATATTGTACTAACGTGTATCCAGCGAGGATGTCCAGCAGCGAGCTCTTGCCCGCGCCGGACTGCCCGATGATCACGCTCAGCTCGCCCGCGCTGAACTGGCCGTTCACCCCATCCAGTATCACTTTTGGCCCTTCAACAAAAAAAAAAAAAATGGTAAAAAGAAATATTCAGTCTTCCCTTTTTGAACCCCTCTACGTGCGTAGCTCGTAGGCCGCTACAAAGACTTCGTAGCGATGTCTACGGTTTTTTTGTCAAACAGCACATCATAATTTTGAGGGTATACTTAAAATATCTATTTATTTATAATTAACTCATTTATATTGTTGTATGGGTAAGTCAGTAAAATAATTGTAATTGAGTTTTTTTTTTATTAAACTGTCCAATCAATTAAAGCAGTCAAAGATCGTAGTACAATTAAATAATCTTCGCATTTTCTAAATATACACTAAAATAACATTGTTTTTTTTTTATTTGATACAATTTTGATTCGGTTCAATAATAAAATCCAAATAAGTTTTTGCTCATCTCTTTTATAAAAATACAATAATTTTACATATTACTAGCTGTTCCGGCAAACGTTGTTTTGCCATGGTGATATTAGCCATATTATTTTATTGAAGTGACTAAATAAGTATGTCACCATGGCAACGTCGATCGCTATCCCGACGCACAAACTTAATGGTCGCCGTCAGTCTCAGGTTGTAATAATTTACTATTATTTATTCAACAAATGCACTTATCAATATATAAAGTACCCAGTAGCCGATTCTCAGACCTACTGAATATGCATATAAAATTTGGTAAAAATCAGTAAAGCCGTTTCGGAGGAGTTCGTGGACTAACATTGTGACACGAGAATTTTATATATAAGACAAGGAGATTATGACGAGGAAAATATTATCTTGATTCTTGAGTGCATCAACACTTAATGCACTTACAATACCTAAAGAGTTGTTAATTGTATTTTATTGTAGGTACAACTTAACCCGGCGAGAGTGTGGTGAAAAAATTTAACAAGGAGTAAGTGGCAGGGTATGACATACCCGCTTACAATATTTGCTGTGAAACCGGATTTTTAAGAAAGAGCGCTAAATTCATTATTTTGTATTATAATCTTATATATAAAATAACACAATGTTAGTCCATGAACTCCCCCGAAACGGCTTTACTGATTTTTACCAAATTTTATATGCATATTCAGTAGGTCTGAGAATCGGCTACTCGGTACTTTATATATTGATAAGTGCATTTTTTTAATAAATAATAGTAAATTATTACAACCTGAGACTGACGGCGACCATTGTTTGTGCGACGAGATAGCGATCGACGTTGCCATGGCGACATACTCATTTAGTCACTTGAATAAAATATGGGCGAAATATTTTATATTACGGCAAAGCAACGTTTGCTGGGACAGCTAGTAAGACTATATTTTAACATATTGGAAATAAAACATCTGCGTCATCTTAATATTTTTGTTATTTAACTTAACTCTAAGCAAGTCACTATGTATTTTCAAGAAAAAAATTTCAACTCTCAAATAAACTTTAAGAGAACTAAAATAAACAATTTTTATGAAAAAAAAAAAACAATACAGTTGTTTTGTAACATGAAATATATAACCATATAAACCAAGAAAAAGTAACAAAAATATTCAGGAACATCCTAATAACTGGAGCTCAATTCAGCACAGTTTTTGCAAGAAAAAGTTGTATGCTCCATACATAATATCGGCTTTGTACGGCTTGCACATGCATATTTTTTCTTCCAATCCTTTTTGTATGGCCAATCTCCGCAACTAACATAACGACCAGGAAGATTTTGAGTGGAAGAAAATGGTACGTTGACCTTGGAAGAGATTTTCTGACATATGTAAATGACGACATTTTTTTGGTCTTTCCGCAACTTCAGATGTTCGTAAGTTAAAGTCAAGCCTAAGTTACGGATAAAATTGGTTTCCTTAGAGGTTTTATCCTGGTTAAAAAAAAAATAGTACTTCTTCCAGAATTGACCGAAGTCGGTTTTCTGAACTGTTAACGTCCATTTTTAATTTAAGTCTACAATGAAACAAAGAAAGTAAATAATATTAAAATAGCAGAAAAAGCAATGTTAGTTTTTGTCACGAAATATGTACACCGACTATGTGGCAGGGTACATGCGGCATGCCCGAACGCAGTTTGTAGGCTTATAACTCAAACGCAGGGTGCCGCGACACTACGACCATGCCACTATCCCCTCCGGCACTCCTTTACCTCCAGCTACTCAAAGCGACATGTTCTAAGGTCACAAATGAAAAATGCACGCAAATTAGTAACATGGTGGGTATGACATACCCTGCCACACTCTCGCCGGGTTAAAGTACCTGTATAAAAACGTTTTTATATAACACTGGTACTGATAATATATATATTCTGTGATATCACGCAGAAATTAACTTGCCACAACACAATATCCTTCCGAATTTCTTTAGAACGCAATGCCTTAATTACTATTATAGTATGGCTATAGTAATACGCCTACGTTATTTGGTTGGGTTATTTCAAGTTCAATCTTTTTCTCTCAGCTGGGCTTAACATACTGACTAAATTAAGTAAATCTACAATCTGGTTCTGAACGAATGAAAACATAAATGAGTCTAAACACAATAGAGTTGCGTAGATATGGTGAACGCATGCTTATATCTCGTCAATATGATACACAGAATATGTGCAATGCGGTTTACAAGTTCAAACTTGGTTCACACATACAATTATTAGTTAGTTATTTTATTGTGCTTTAACAGATAGTAAATATTTACACAATGAAATTCATGCGTAACATAAATAGGTCGCGTTATTAGTACCTTAGCGTCACTAAGTAAACATAGTACTTACTAATAATAATAATAATAAAACATTTATTCAACATACATTCACAGCACAAATACACTTAAACACATTTATTATACATAATATACAAAGCGCAAAAAAAAAAAAACAAGATAAAGTAAGTAAGTAACAAAAAAATGATAATAATAATAATATGAACATAAAAAATAACTTTTAAATGGACTCTGATGTAAGGCAGTGATGCGAACATAATAATATTATCGTTGAAAAGGATTCCACTCAGGCTATGATCACGGTATACCTGTACCGTGATCCCTGGTATTCTGTGGATCCTTAGATAGTAGTTGTCAGGCGATTGACAGACAACAATCAGCATTTTAAATAAATCCATACTTAATATTATAAATGCGAAAGTGTCTGTCTGCCTGTCCGTCTGTCTGTCTGTCTGTCTGTTACCTCTTAACGCCCAAACCACTGAACCGATTTCGCTGAAATTCGGCATGGACATACTTTGAGTCTCGAGTAAGGACATAGGATAGTTTTCAACCCGGAAAAATGTACGGTGCCCGCTCGATAAATGAATTTTGGCGCAACGGAGTTGCGGGCGTCATCTAGTAAGTAAATAAATATAAATTAAATATTTTTTAAATGTAATAATGCGCAAAATGTTAATATTATTAAATGAATTAAAAAAATAACATTGTGAGTTTATACAATATACATAGAAAACATTATATACATTAAAGATACAAGTATCGATGTTATAAAATATGTTTTCGTGTGTTTGTCACTTTGTCTACTGTTTGTTTCCCTTCACTTTTAAAACACTGAAATCTGAATTGTTTGTCATGAGATTTGGGTAAAGAGATGCTTTGAGTCCTGGACCCCGGTGGAGGATAAAGGTTAGATTTTTTTCCAAAAAAAAAAAATATATAATTCGTGATAATGAATAATTTCGGCGCCGTGAAGTTGCCCACTACATCACTTTTAATTATTTCTCATACAACTTACAAGGTTTAAGTTTAATCAGAAATCTTAAAATGCTTATTTTAATACAAGGTCTACGACATACTTTAAGCGTATTTTAAATTAATGTTAATATGTAATTGTTAACCAATTTTTAATAGTGTGTTGTTGTCAGTATTTAATAGGTATTATCAATTATGTTACTAAAATTAGTTACGGCTAATTTAAAGTCTTGCTGGTGTTAACCTTTTTTAGATTTTATGTTCAATTAGGTAATTATTACTTATCAGGAATGTTTTATCAAAGAGAAGTGTCAAGCTCAAAACTCAAACTCAAATTTTTTTATTCAGAATAAATTTTTGCAAATATTTTTTGAAAGTCTACATGATGCCTACCACCGGTTCGGAAACTAACCCGGCGAGAAGAACCGGCGTAAGAAACTCGCAGGGGGCTCACTTTATTTACCAAGAAAAGTGAGAAAAAAATTAATCATTTAAAATAAAGTTTACAATGCTGTATCTTAAAATTATACAATGTCAACATACATACATAATAATTGTAAGTCATAAAATAATGTAGAAGAAGCCTTGCAAGCAGCCATCCTACTCCCAAGATGAGCCGTCGTTTATGAAATCATTGACCTTATAATAGGCTTTGGCACACAAACGTTC
This sequence comes from Lysandra bellargus, assembly GCA_905333045.1. Taxonomy (NCBI): domain Eukaryota; kingdom Metazoa; phylum Arthropoda; class Insecta; order Lepidoptera; family Lycaenidae; genus Lysandra; species Lysandra bellargus. The sequence continues at coordinate 10,573,710 of HG995326.1, forward strand.
TTTGACTACTTTTTTAAATTTATTAATGGAAAGTATGTGAACGTTTTCTGGGATTTTATTGTAAAGGCGTACACATTGACCTTTAAAAGATTTACTAACTTTACTAACTCTGATCACCGGTATTTCTAGTTTGTACTTATTTCTAGTGTTTCTTCCGTGACTGTCAATTTTGGTTGTAAATTTACTAAGATTCTTTCCATATAAAACATTATCCAAAATGTATTGTCGCATATAAATATAAGCCCTTTGTAGCAAACAAAAGTAACATAAGTAGATATCAAAATAATTGTAAACGTTTTCACAGCAAGAGTAAGAAAACCTGACCCGTCTACAGAATATTGATCGTTTGCTGAGCGGTGCTTACTGCTTACACTCTACAGCTTATCAATATCAGCCGATTTGAGTTAAGTAAGAAATATTTTATCAAAATAAAAATTAAATGATAATATTATGCAAATTATAGGATCAGGTGTTAGACGGTGACGAAAACTCTCTAATAATAATAATAATGTAGAAATCTGTTTGATACCTTATCTTTTATCGACGTTAATCCTCTACTGAGCAATCACATGTTTAAAGTAGAGTTGGGCCTACTTGTGCCAGTCGTTTGTCATATTATTTAAGCTTTGCTTTTCATAGGCCTATACAAAAATAAAAAATAAGTATTTTTTTAGCGCTGCCACTTTCACATTAAACACTGTACGTACAAGGGACACATACACACCTTAAAGTATATTCACTTAGTTTTGTTACAGCCTGACAGAAACGATTTATAAAAAAAAAACATTAATTTCAATCACATGGACAAAGCCGCAAGCAAATCTAGTAATACATACTATGTATTAAAGAATCAAGAAAAAAAAAACATAAAAGGCTATGGGCAAAATGTATGGGCTCCGTCCCCGTCTACCAACAGTTATAGAACTGATTGATACCAACGTGTTCCTAAAGTGCCCCCTATTTAATTAATATCATTTGTTTTAGATAAATCAGTGGGAATATATATATATATATATATATATATATATATATATATATATATATATATATATATATATATATATATATATATATATATATAAAACAACCATATTACTACTTGACCTTGCCAAGATCTAGTTGTAATACGGGTCCATTTTGTCTAATATTTCATTTGGAGGTGGGCATTAGCGGCTGTAACATAGTTATAACTTTCATTATAGTTATAACTATTTTTTGTATTCTGTTTTTATTTAAATAAATATTTTTTATCATTATTTTCTTAGATAATTATTCAAATATAGAAGGTGTAACAAAACTAAGTGATAGTACTTTAGGGGATGTATGTGTTCCTGTCATAAAGTTCACTGTAAAAGTAGCAGCGCTGAAAGCACCGCTGTTTTTTACTTATAAAAGAAGGGAGCAAACGAGCAAACGGGTCACCTGATGGAAAGCAACTTTCGTCGACCATGGACACCCGCAACATCAAAAGAGCTGCCGGTGCGTTGCCACTCTTTTAATAGGGAATAGGATAATGGGGTAGGGGAGGGTAGAGAAGGAAATAGAGTAGGGGATTGGGCCTCCGGGCTCCGGTAAACTCACTCAATCGGCGAAACACAGCGCAAGCGCTGTTACACGCCGGTTTTCTGTGAGCCCGTGGTATTTTTCCGGTCGAGCCAGCTCATTCGTACCGTTCCACGGTGCTGTGCACTAATGAATATATAAATAAGCATGTACTTTGGAATTAGTCGTCAATAAGTACGTTAACGAAATATTTGTTTATACCATGAGAACCCCATGCATTTGGGCAAAGTCGCCGTAGTATAAAAATATCATCTTGCCAAAATCTGTCAATTGAGCTACATTTCATTTGTGTTGATGGGTGGGAACGATTCCGCCCATACCCCTTTTGGCGCTGCCTAAACTATTACATCTCCGCCAGCTAACCATATTTTACAATAACGACTTTTTGATAATATACCAAATATCACTCCTAGTAACAGAGCCCTTTACAAATCTCATTAAACCTTTTGTGAGTCATATAAGTAGTCTGCTACTAGTTACATAAAGGATGTCTTATCCTCATTGTGAATGCTATTGACTGGCTCCTGATAACTTCATTGCCGAGTTCCGGTGGACGTCTCGCGTACAGGGTCACTGTGTGGCGTGGGGGTTCCTAATAAGTTTTAGGGTTCCGTAGTAAATTGACACGAGTAACAACTCTAGCAGTCCTTGGCAAATAACGCTTCCCTTGCTTTGCTGCTATATTATTGTATTTATTTGCAAAATGCTAGGAGAAGAATTTGGAGAGCAAAAAATGTATAGTTAGTTATTATATAGTAAAAATGTATGTTAGTACATTCATAATTGTTATTACAAAATATATATTAATGCCTTAACTTGTCTATTAACCCATCAAGCCCCAAACGGTCGAATTTGACCGCGATAAATAGAATAACAATAGATTTACAAGAATCCGCGGTCGAGGTAATAATTATTATCGAGAATTTTGTGGGAAACATTTAGCAAACCTGTTAAATAATATTATTATTCTCTTGCTTAAACTATAAAATTTTAATCGGGCACGTTGAATGTCGTTGAATGTTTTAAATGAGCAATTGCAAATGTAACTGAAGGTCGGAAGTTACGTTTACTTGTATACATAATATAACAGCTATGCTCGCCACAGCGACCGCAAGATCAACGCTACCTGACTGATGCAGTATCTAGATTTACTAGTATTGTACTAGCCAGCATGTACCTTAATTTTTGCAAATACTAATTAATTTTTGCAAATTCGAGAACGACATAATGTCAAAATAATTTTTTGACATTATGTCGTTCTCGACAATATAACTACACACGAGAGTGAGATATCTCGAGATTTTCTCGTTTGCGCATCTTAGGCCGGCTGCCCAAAACGCTCCATACAAAGTGCTACGAAAGACTGACGTCACTCTTTCGTAGTTTGTACGGATCGGGAGAGATTTGTTCGATAGGTATATTAAATATTGCGTTTATGAAAGTGGTTTCATAACAAAAGTTGCTTTTAATTGCATAAGTTATCGAATTGACTTTTTGATTTGAATTTGAATGGAAGTTTTTTGATTTTACAATTATTTTTTGAAACCAGTTACTACTTATATTAACTGGTTCGTAAACCAGTCCTATTTAAATGATAATTAAGATATTTTGTGATGAGGCTTCTGAGTTTTAGCCATCATGAGCTTAGTTGCACCATATTAAATTAATTATTCCATAATATACGCTTTTGTGATCCTCAGAATTACTAATGTTAGCGAACATTGACTTTAATTATGAAATTTGGGAAAATGGGGCCAATTATTATTGGCCCCATTTTGAAAAAAAATACTTCAAAGGGACAAAAATGCCAATATACATTTTACGAGAATAATATTTTCTTACGTTTGTGTCAAAGGGTAAGAACGGGACCCTATTACTGAGACTTCAATGTCTGTCCGTCTGTCTGTCCGTCTGTCCGTCTGTCTGTCTGCCTCCAGGCTGTAACTCAATAATCGCTATAGCTAGACTTCTGAAATTTTCACAGATTGTGTATTTCTGTTGCCACTATAACAACAAATACTAAAAACAAAATAAAATTAATATTTAAGGGGGCTCCCATACAACAATCGTTTTTTTTGGCCTTTTTTGCTCGTAATCAATAATGGCAACAGCTAGGCGTTTGAAATTTTCATAAAGGCTTTAGTTATAATAATGTTTACTTTAATAATAATATTAATATTTTAATAAAATAAAATTTTATTGGGACAAAAAACCATACAAAAACACAATTTTTGGCCTATTTTTCGTCTATAACGGTACGGAACCCTTCGTGCACGAGTCCGACTCGTACTTGGCCTATTATATTTTTTGAAAAGTTATTTACTAGTTACTTTAACGATGTGGACCTTTTACTACACGCACGCCTTTTACTCGTAAAAAGTCGAAAATGAACATTTGATACCCTTTTTTAGGGTTCCGTAGTCAACAAGGAACCCTTATAGTTTCGGTCTGTCCGTCCGTCTGTCCGTCTGTCTGTCTGCGGTATTGGTCAGAGACTATAAAAACTACAAAGGTGTTTTTTAGGTGTAATTTGGCATGAATGCACATAATATTGATGATGCCGACAAAATGGTACATAATATGTTAAAAAAATATTTTTTTATGGTACCTCCCCTACACATACGTGGGAGAGCCATGCTTATACGTGGAAGAGCCATGTTTCGGCAAGAATGGGCCGGCTCGACCGGAGAAATACCAAGTTCTCACAGAAAACCGGCGTGAAACAGCGCTTGCGCTGTGTTTTGCCGAGTGAGTGAGTTTACCGAGGCCCAATCCCCTACCCTATTCCCTTCCCTTCCCATCCCTACCCTACCCTATTACCCCATTCTCTCTTAAAAGGCCGCCAACGCACCTGCAGCTCTTCTGATGCTGCGAGTGTCTATGGGTGACGGAAGTTGCTTTCCATCAGGTGACCCGTTTGCTCGTTTGCCCCGTTATTTCATAAAATAAAATAAATACATGAAGCGGGGATGATTTCTTTTCTCGCGTCCACCCCATGGTGTGGGATGTCGTCGGATAGGTTTTTTAAAAATATTGTGAGTATTCAAAGATCATTTTCCGATTTAGAGATCCATTTGTGAAATATGAAGTTTTAAAATGGAAAAAATAGTTAGTGTCCAGTGTACCCCCCTTCTACCAGCTAAACGGTTTTTTTCTGGAAACTAGCGGTACTACGGAACCCTATAATATAGCGCGTGGCCCGACATGCATACTATTGTATTTTTTTATTCTTGTTGCTTCGTTATTCTTTAGAGAAACAACCGTATAACATGCAAGGTGTGAGGATAAAGTGTTAAAGCACAGAAGGTTCTTTTGACACTACTATATTCTGACCTAGAACTTCTACAGAATATTAAATAATATTTATTTGTTTGCTTTTCCCGTAACAACAGCTGTTGGTTTCAATTTAGATATTGATTAATTAAATTATTAGGAACACTAAAGGCCTGTTTCACCGCTTCCTGATAAGGCTATCCACCACTTAACTTGACAGACGGAGTATGGAGAATCTGTCAAATGAGCCTATCCGGCACCTTATCAGGAAGCGGTGAAACAGGCCCTCCTGATAGGGCTATCCACCACTTAACTTGACAGATAGAGTATGGAGAATCTGTCAAATAAGCCTATCCGGTGCCTTATCAGGAAGCGGTGAAACAGGCCCTTAGGGGATGTTTCACCACTTCCTGATAAGAAAGTTTAAGAGGGAATAGGGTAATAGAGGAGGGTAGGGATGGGAAGGGAAAGGAATAGGGGAGGGTAGGGAAGGGAATAGGGTAGGGGATTAGGCCTTCGGTAAACTCACTCACTCGGTGAAACATAGCGCAAGCGCTGTTTCACGCCGGTTTTCTATGAGAACGTGGTATTTCTCCGGTCGAGCCGGCCCATTCGTGCCGAAGCATGGCTCTCCCACGTTAAAATGTTTTTAGTATTACACAAATCAAATATATCAAATCGTTTAGGTTAGGTTATGACAAATGTACTACATTTTTTGTTTTTCTAGAAAGCGTATTTAATTCAAAGAAATGAAAACAGCATTATAATAGTCATCTTTTAGAATTTTTTCTATCGAGCAGAATTTTTCAAAGTGTGTACTGATATACTTTTGCATATAGGAAATTTTCTCAATTTTAAAACGGTACTTTTTTATACTTAAATAATGACATTTTCTTCACAAAAAACATTATTAAAAAAAAAAACATTTTACGTAGTTGCAACAACCACTGCACCTTAAGCGTTTTATTCCTGACAATTGACATATCTTTCTTATCTCAATGAATTTATCTGAGTTTCGTCAAGTTTCGTACATTTATAGTTTGTGGCTACGACGTCATGACCATAAACGTTAGCAGCTGATCTTAAATTTTTCACTAAATAATATTCTAATTTATGCAAAACATGGATTACTTGTTGAAATAGAGCTAGTTCTCCGACTTAAAGGTCATCGAGAGGTTATTTTTAGCATTTTGGTTTAAAGGTTTATAGTTGAATGTTATGTTACAATCTTATTATAACATTCAATTCAAGTTTAATGACAAAACTTTTTGCATTATGGAAGTCTATATTTTGTCCATGATAATATTATGTACAGAATGCTAATAATACCCTAGTAAACGAATGATTCTGGTTGGAAAAGTCGAAAGCAGAAATTATGACTACGGAACTTTGTTTGGACTAGTTAGGAGTTTCTGGATTTTCTTGTCTCTAAGAAAAAAACATTGATTTTTCAATGGCCATAGAAATGTCGTTTACCAACAAATCTTTATACTTACTTCGTTTTATAAAAATGAACATTTCATTCTAATGAGAAAAAATCTTCTACATTTTTATTGCCAATAGTAAAATTAGTAATGATTAATCCAAATCTATGGTTAGTGCAGACTATTTTACCTAATAAGTAATACATTTTTGAGTCTTCTGCGGTATGAGGTTAAAAATTCTTTGTAATTTCAAGTAATAACTTTTCCTGCTATCTAAGTTACTAGAAAATTTTTTAAATGCCTGTTCTAGTCATAATAGACCGAATTTATATCAGACCAGCCTGGAGACCAGTCCAAAACCAGAATAATGTTGTCAAATCAACTCAAAATTAAGCCGATGCGATCAGTAAAAAGGCTCCAGAAGAGCAACCAGTGTCTAGAAACCGACCAAACCGTGCCGAAGGATTTACCATAACTTTACCAGTTACGATTTTTTTTTAAATCTATATTTTTAAAGGGTTTTTTCTAAAAGAAAATGACACCCTTATAGTGTATACGAAATTTATTTACTACGGGCGAAGTTAAACAACTAATTATTAGTCTAATGCCCGTTTTCACCAACAACACCTAAAATTTAGGTGTCCCTTAAGAGTCCGTCTATGAAATTTGCCGATTTCTCTGATTTAACAGACGTGATTTAACAGTTAAAATACAGTATTTCTATAAGTTTTAATGCACAACATGTAAGATCATTTCAATTATAATCTAATAAAAAAAAAATAGTTGGAGCTAGATTTTTTAAAAAGTATTTTTAAATAATCCAACTCAAACCCGCGACAGTTTTGTGATTTTTGCTGTAAAAGGTTTAGAATATCATCTGTTTATGGATTGTATTGACGTCTTAACGGTATGAAAAAAATACAATGTACTGTTGAGAAAGTAGTCTATACAATGTTGGAATTACTTTTTACCACTTTAATATGAATTGAGTAAAAAAATACAACTCAGCAAAATTTTAGAGAAAATGGGCAAAGAATTGCTTAAAATTTAGTTTGTTATTATTTTTAGCAATATTCCGCGAAAAAAACTTCCACCTTTAAGTAAATGAGTGAGTGCACGCATAGGCATACGTACAGCACCTCCTTCCTCCCACACTGCCTATGCGTACACTCGCATGCAAGAACTTGCAAACACCACCACCACACAAGCAATAATGTTGGCAAATCCGTGCAAGGCCCCTCACCACCATGCAGGTTGAAAACCTCGACGCGCGTTTCGCCCCAACACCGAAGCATCCTCAGGATGTGGACTCTACGAACAACGTCCGCCAAGTGCCGCCGCCGGCCAAAACACCGCCTTTCATATCCTATCGAGCCCCGCTACTATCCCCACTACCCCCACTACCCTCACCAGTACTCCCGAACATATTAATAAGCGGTGACGTAGTCAAGCAAGTTTGGTCATTCAACAATGCAAATCTGTTATTTTTCTTTTCTTTTATGATCTCTAATTGTTCCAACTCGCTCAGCCGAAAGTGTGGGAGGAGGGAGGTGCTGTACGCATGCCTATGCGTGCACTCACTCATTTACTTAAAGGTGGAAGTTTTATTCGCGGAATATTGCTAAAAATAATAACAAACTAAATTTTAAGCTATGGATTTCCGCAAAGTAACGCCTGATTCTATTAACTATTAACAAAGAATTGCTGTTAATTTCGGCAACTTGGAGCTGTAAATCATAAAAAGAAAACGACAGAAATAATCTATAGATAAAGTTCTATCCAATTCGAGAAAAAAGAAAAAAAAAAAACCAATTGTGCCAAAAACCACGATTCAAAACAACCTAAATCTCACATTATATTACTCGCCGCAAGGCTCGAGTCGGCAGTCCGCGCTTAAATATATTTTTAAATCTAATAATTAATATATATTTTTTTAAATCTAATAAGGGAAAAAAACCAAATAATATTTCTGTAGTGAACCTTTGCAATTTCATATTCATCGGCAAAATTTCGTATACGGACTCTTAAGCCAATATTCCAAGTTTTGTTCTTGATGAATTGACAACCCCGTAACTCTTAGGTGACGTATATCACTACATAGTATAAATCAAAGTCGCTTTTTCTATCCTCATGTCCCTTTGTTCCCTTTAATTGCGGTTTTCTTTAATAGATACAGTGATTGAAGAGGAAGGTTTGTGATAAATATGTATATTAATTATGGGAGTTCGCTATTTTACAAGTAAAATATCAGACGGCCATTCTATAACATATTCATTGTCAAGGCAACCGTCGTCGTCGCCACATACGTTACTTAAGTGTACGGGGTCGTCAATTCATCCCGTAAATTGACCCATAGGATTTTGGATTTAGACATATTTCATGACCAACGCTCGTCTTTTAAAAGGAAAATACTTAAAGTAACCAAAGACTGAATAAATAATAATAATTTGTGACATTTTATGACATTATGTAATTAACTGTTATTCTTGTCTGTGATTTATTGTTTTATTTTTTCAATATTTATATACCATATTATTTAGTGACATATTTTAATAATTTTGTATATTAGTTAACTTATTGTTTTATTTTTTTCAATATTTATATGCCATATTATTTAGTGACATATTTTAATAATTTTGTATATTAGTTAATTTTATAGCTGGTAAGGGACATTTTAGATATTTTTAATTTTATTATTTAGACGAATTATTTTATGAAATTATGTTCTAGTAATCAAGTTTTACTTTATTTTACTAATTACTTTAATTTTATATCCTTAAACTGATTTTAATTTTAATTAGTTGATTTTGATTTTTATACTTGTATCATTGTACTGACTATGTTTATATTGAATTGTATTAATAATGCTGTGCATATCTGTAATTGGCATAAGCGCATAACCCTTAGTCTAAGTAATGTGATTGTACTGATTGTGTTTATGTTGTAGATGTGCCTCTGAAATAAATAAATAAATAAATAAATATTTTACAAGGACTCACGTCAGTCACGTGGCTGGTTTTTTGTTGATATAAAGGCGACGGGTCATTGTGACCCAGGCCCGAAACGACAAAAAATTACTCCTGCGTAAGAGCTACCGCACACCTGAGACACGACTGTCTTAAAACAGACTATCGCCTAATAAAATGCACTAGATGCGCACATTTGAGATAAGACGTCTCATAGACAAAGTTGTCTAATGCGCTCCACGACAAGTCTGACTAACGACTGTCGGCTTCCCTTTGAAGTGTATGCGAGCGCGCACATCTACAACAAAACTGTCGAACCACAATAGACATAACTACCAGTAGTTCGACTCAAGGCTCGGAAACCTGGTTTATCTTCGCGATCCTGTTCATTAGAAACGCCATACATTTCCAAAAGAGCGTTTTCAAGAGTGTTTGGCATATTGGCTATTAGATGGTGCACTAGAAAGGGATAGAAGATATCACTCCACTAGTTACTTTCCGCGAGAAATTAACCAGGTAATTTCAGAAGCAATACCGCTCGCATCTCTATTTCGCTCCGAACGAACACTTATCCAAAAACCTGGTTATAGAGCGTTTTAACCTGGTTAAAAAAGTACCGGTTCCGAGCTCTAGACTTTGACTACAAAGAGACGGACAGGTTTCAATATATTATGTCAAATTCGTCGGGTTTCACTAAGATTATGAATGGAATGTGCCTCGCGCTGGCCAATATAATTTATTTTTACATACTTATAGATTTCAAAATTAGATTCTGACAATTTTAATCACAATAATATGTGCTAAAACATAAACAATAATACGACCAAAAAGAGAAACACGTCCAGCGATCCAAGTACTATCTTTCCCGTCGAGTCTTTCTCGTTTATTTTTGAAGTTATGTTTATCCGAATGAGAACTTTTCTATCAATATCTATAAAATCTTTCAGAACTGCTCGCAATAGACGCAAAATGCACTCGGTTTTAATTTTATTAATATACAACTTGTTATTTGAAATACCTAAGTTGTAAATATAAATTATTTCAAATTGACGTATTTCACATCCCGTTTTTAACGTGTTTATTATGTTCCAAGTGACAAGTTAACAACCCTAGCGATTTTCGTCATATACGTCAAATTTAATAATTTCTAACTTCTAAGTCGGCATACTCTATAATTCTGTGTACTCTGTCCGGGCGTTCTCTACTGTTTAATATTATACAATTGTATGCGTTGCGTCATCGTAGTCAAGACAGTTTTGACTTGGTGTGCGCCACGTGATAGACACAACTGTCATTAGACTGTCGTTAGACTGACTTGTCTATGTGAAACAAGACTGTCTAACTACAGTCGTGTCTCCAATGTGCGTTCGCACTAACTGGCCTGGTTTTATTGAAACCAGAGTGGTCTTGTGTATTGCGCACACACTTGGGCACTATAAATTTAAAATTTTGCTGAAATTTGGTATCCAGATACTTTGAGTACCGGGAAAGGACAATTCATCCCGGAAAAATGTACGGTTCCCGCACGATAAACGAGTTTTGGCGAAACGGAGCTACAGGCATCATCTAGTTTTAAACATCCTTGTAAAAACCAGAAAAAAGTAGGAGCGCCACATTATATCTGGTATATTTAGGATATGCTCACCTAGATACAAAAAAATATTAAGTTTTAAATCTAAATTATATATTTTTTCACTTCAATCTTTTTTTTTGGGAATATAAGCAACAATATAAACTAAAAATAATGAATATATATTTCATTCTATTACTATATAACCGAAAGAAAAAAATGCCGGTTTTCTTCAAAATTTGAAAGTTCATGAGGCCTCAGTTTATTTAAAAGCAAATTTTATAAGTTAAAATCGTTGTTTCTATAACTAATTAGATGCTAGACATCCAAATCGGGTGCACAGATCTCATGCACGAAAATCCTGTTGACTTGTGTAATAAATCTAAAGAGATGGTTCGCTTTGGATTATATGTATCCCACACTAATATAGTTTTGCTAAAAGGAACCCTCCTGTTTTTGTTTAGTTTTTGTTGGAAATAGTAATAATTTTTAACATATTTATGTTTGTACGCATAGAATAAATTACCAAATATACTATTGTAAATTAACTTTACTTAAAATAACAATCAGTTTTAAAGAATACATAATTTTAATAAAAACGGCTTTTCCTCAGAACTGTCATCGTGTGGGTAAAGTCCGGTATGCATAAATAGGTCCAATTTATTATAAACGTCACCTAATGGTTTGACGGATGAATCGCATAGTAGGTTGTTTTATTTCAAATAAACGTCACCTAAGAGTTACGGGGTTGTCAATTCATCAAGAACAAAACTTGGAATATTGGCTTAAGGGATACCTTTTTAGGGATTGCTGGTGAAAACGGGCATTAGTCACCAAATTAATTAAGCAATATGAACTAACATACTCCTATTACATTTACTAGATTTTGTTCAGCAATAAAAAAAAAAGGCGAATGATAAATTATCTCACAGTTATATACCTTCAAAAGGGCTTTACTTGATGATGTTATGATTATAAAGATTTTTTTGTGGCCGGGATCTGGTACAAGTTTTTGTTTAAAATGGTTTTTGTACTATCAAGAGGTACCAATTTTGATGGGAACTTATTAACATACTTACTATTCTTGTTCATATGGAAAAATATAATTTATTCTGTATAGTATAAGAAAAACTGCCTTAATCGTTAATATTCGTTTCAATATTATCTATCGTGATTCGTGAGCCATCTAACTTCTGATTCAATATTTTAGGGTGACACTGTACCCTTCTTAAACACAACGTTGTTAAAAATTGTTTATTGTTTGGCGTTGTTAGTTTTTGATATGGTGTTTTACTAATCTTTTTAAAAATATAATATTATCATCTACGTAAATTAGTATTAAGACCGGGCTGCCAAAAATATCGAAGCCGCCTACACACCCCGCTATCCTCCAATCGTGATATAATGATTCCATGAATCGTGCCCGCATAAATTGTATTTTGTGCTGCAGCTAATAGTCAACAATATCGCGTGACAACGGTTCCCACATTATGGCATGAAAGTAAAGGTCGTAAGTCCCAAAATGTTTTGATGATTAGTTAAAAATTATATACAATACTAATATTCCCTTTAGCCATTATTTTATAAAGTGTGTGATTGTTGTAGTGCAAGTTATTTTATTATAGTAACTCAATAAGTGTAACAGATATTTGTTGAAAAGCCCAGAAATATTCATAATTTCGAAAAATATAACTATCGAGTCAAAATAATAAGAGAATCGTGTTTTCCGTATACTAATATCAGATAAATATGCAACGATTAAATAAATCTCAATTACATTTAAGTCTATCGTCTTCCGCGATCGTAATACTTATTAGAAAACACATCGAAATTTGGCAGCCCACTCTTAAATTATTGTGAATTGTGTGAGTATCAATGAATATTTGAATAGCTATAAATAGTCCACTTTGAACAATCTATATATTTTATTATAGCAACTTTTTTTATCAAAATATTTGTGACCTTAGTGAAAGATAAAACTTCATAATCATTGACAAAATATATCGTGATTCGTGAACATTGAGATTTAAGTTATGCTTAGTACTTATATCTCAGTGATCGTGAAGGAATAATCGTAATTATTATTATTAGGGGGCGTTCACGAATTACGTGAGGTGTTTTTTTGAAATTTTTGACCCTCCCTCCCCCCTGGTGAGATTTCATGAGATTTTATTCAACCCTAAAATCTCACGTGAGATTTTCAAAATGTGGGTTTCTTACGTAAACGTTTGGTTTGACACTCAGAAGATTTTCTTTCGAACGAATTTGTGAATGATCTTAATCGTATAACGATTATATTATTATGCCTTTTTTTTTTTTTGACGCTGTGAAATGCTGTGACGCATTCGACGTAGGGGATGGAGGCTTCCGCTGCGGATATGTGGGGCTCGCCGCGGCGAAGATGGTAGGTGCCGCAGCCCTACCCACTAAAACACTGCGATGTTCCCTCGACACGCTGGACCGAGTGCGATCGGTAACTGTGACATGGCGTCCGGGTCTCGGCCGGCGACTCCTGCTGTGCAGCGCAGGCCCTTACATTGTGGAGGCTTTAAGGCCCCTCAGACCGAACTAAGGCCCCACATGCATAGTCCGTTCCTCTACTTGTGTCGCGATGCGCGGGAACATGTTGCACATCGCGACCCGCTCGGGGACTGGATGTAACGGGCGGTGGCATCCCCATACCACCGCCCGAGTCCCCTGGCTAAGGCGGGATGTCGTGGCCATTGCGAGCGACACGTCTCCGTCCTCGGCCTTCTTCCTGGGAGTTCGAGCGCCGCCTGCTCTCTCGCGCGCTCGGCCTCCTCCTTCGTCGAGATGACGTTGTGCGCGAATGTCTCGACGGCTGTCCACTCTTCTTCGCTCCTCACCATGGCCCTGATGAGCGCTGGGAGCGTTATGTCCTCGCCGATGGCGGATGAGAGCTCCGCTCGTTGTTCCGACCAAGCGGGACACGCCGTGATTGTGTGATCGGCCGTGTCCCGGTCCGCCCCGCAGTGATGACATTCTGCGGTCGGTTCGCTTCTGGTGATCTCGCACAGGTACCGACCGAAGCAGCCACGTCCGGTCAGCATCTGTGTGAGTCGAAAGGTCAGCGCTCCATGCCTGCGTTTTATCCACTCCCTGAATAAGGGGCGGATCGCCTCTATAAGGTCGATGCTCACAGTAGGCTCCTCGAGCCGTTGCGCCCACGACTCTATTGCCGTCTCCTCAGCTGAGCTCCTCCACCGACGTACGGCGTCCGGTAAAGGGTTGCTGCCCTCCGCGCGGACCGCTGCGCAACGCCAAAATACGTCGGCGAGGGCTTGAGCATCGAGGTCCCAGGGTGTGCTGCCCGCGAGCAGGCATGCCGCATCATTGGATATGGTGCGGTAGCCACGCACTGCCCGGGATATTATTATACCTAAGCTTACGATTAAATCTTATCAAGCATACTGCATACGTACAATCTCGATGAAATGGACTAAAATAGTATTTTTTTTAATTACGTGAGATTTGGCGAGACCCCCCTCTCTCCAACGTGAGATTAGATGAGATTTGACTCGACCCCCTCTCCCCCCCTAAACACCTCACGTAATTTGTGGACGCCCCCTTATTCAAAATATTAAATGGATTTTAGGCCGGCCTCATACAGCCGGAATTTCATAATCGGAAATTCATATTATTAATTCAGAAAGACCGGAATACCATACAATATCAGTACGCTCCACACACATTCTGATTTTTTCAAATTATGAATTTCATAGATCGATCTATAAGATTCTTACAGATCGATCTATAAAATTCATAATCTAAGTAAGTAAGTAAGATTCTTACAGATCGATCTATGAAATTCATAATCTGAAAAAATTTGATTTTATGCTTCGAATAAGGTTTAATAATTACTCATAGTTAATTGGCTAGTTGCTGACATATTTTTAGTACAATATATCTTTAGGAAGTTGTAAAGTGAAGTGTAGAAACATCTTTCGTAATATTTTTCTCGTCGACAAAACTAACATCGGAGTGTTAGGAACTCGAATGTGTACCGAGTTAAAAAACTAGTTTATTTAGTAGATATATAACATTTGGTCTTTAATTAAAAATGTGAATTGTGATGAGCTACCTTTAATTATTAAGATTTTTTTTGTGGTATAATACTAGAGTGTAGATAAGTGTACTAGAGTAGTACGCGGTAGAGACTAGAGTCTCTACCGCGTCCCTATTGTCTGACTCTAGTGTTAAATGTGTTATTATTTTATCACCAAGAACTGAGTCGTTAGCATTGTACTCTGTTCCACTGTTCCATAGATAACCAGATAAGTACATAAACGCGCTATCATTGGCTAATGATATATTTTATTCCAAAATAATAATTACCAAAGAGATAACTAGCGAGCGTAGTGATTATGTGATCACAGAGAGTTCACTCACCTTTTATAAATCCGCGCACTTTATAACATATGTTTTCGAAAGAAATGTTGAATGTATCCTCCACGAGAGACGTAGAGTTGGTCTCCTGGGAATCCGACTGCGTGTCGGGGATCGATATCGATGCGGCCATTGTGATCGATACAAACACCGATTACTTCACCAAAACAAAGAGTTGCGCTGCCATTGCGTGACCAGTAGCACAAAGGATCTGTGTGTACACTGAACAAAGAGTTGGTGCACTAGTGCGGCGCGAGCCACCAACCGCGCGAGCGAGTAACGGCAGACTAATGAATAAAGAACCTATATCGTGCGCGAGCGACTCTAGTGGTAGAGTCGTATCTACAATGTTGTTATCGATAATTTTTATCCCCAGCTAATGATGTCGTTTTAAATGAGAAAAATGCCATTGTTGTGATTACGAGTGAATCTATATAATTAATTACGTGTAGAAATTTTTTAATGACGGTATTTAGCGGAACAATAAAATTAGACTAAAATCCAGGAAATCGAAATGACAGTTTCATAAAAAGGTACCCAAAATATGACAATGTAAACAACTAAATCAACAAAGCTCATCTAAAGACTAAAAGTAATTTAACGTGCCATTTAACTTTTATCATCTAAGTTTAAATGATATTTTACTATCTCGAGTAGTGAAGTAGGTCAAGAAAAAAATGAAATGATGCACAAGAATGACATTTTGATATGAAACTGACTAGATAACTCGAAGTATTTAATCGATATGTTAGGCGCGCGCGTGTACGTCACTAGCGCGTTATTTAAAGAAGTAATTACAGGTCGTTCCCTTCCTCACTCATTTAGCTCAGACTATAATGTAAGTAGTAACTGATTACGGCGATTATCAAATTAATTATCTTAAAAAAATTATGTAAACGGAAAACTAGGCATTTGTGAAGTATACTCATATATTTATTTCAGGCATTACTATCAATTTGGGTAACTTTGAACATTTTTTATAGTAAGTATCTGTGATATTACAAACTGATTTATACTCTTAATGGAGGCACTTCACATGGCTATTTGTATTTGCGTATTTGATGTATTCGCCAAACAATAACCATGTGTAGACGGTATGTTTGACAAATATGACCGATACCAAATACACGTATCTTTGTCGGTTTTTGACGCACATCAAAGGAGTCAAATAGGCAAGTAAAGAAAATCAAGTAAAAGTTTGGCATTTGACGTCCATGTGTGGAAGGCCGTATTTGTCTTTATTTGCTTGTTTGCGTATTCGGTATTCGTCAATAATACTGCCAAATAAAACAAATAGCCAATTGGAAATACAAATAGCCATGTAAAGTGCCTGCATAACGCTTTCATTTTATCAAATAAATTGTGTTCTTTTGAATTGTATTAATTTTCTAATAAGAATAATTCCCGGAAAAAACAATAGAATTACCCAAAATTTTACCCAAAAGTTAAATTCAAAATTACTCTAAGTTTTGGGTAACTTTGATTTAATTTTTGTTTTGATGAAAACCTCTTAATATTCTAATATTTGAAGGTTTTATTGTTTTCAATGAATTCCTCAATCATTTCTCGAGTGGCTTGAGCCCTCTTTCTGGATATGTTGCGAATTATTGCGAGTAACTTTTGCTTTAAGTTCTGGATGTCTTTCCAGAAAAAGCACACCACATTCATAGCCAGGCAATCATTTTTAAATTGAGGCTTTGGTGTGTTGTTGGTATCTAAACTATGTCTAACATGCTGATCGGTATTCCCGATCACTATATATGTAGCAACAAATGGGCTTTAAAGCTTCTTTCTTTTACTTGACCCAAAGTGACGGGCTTGCCCACGGATTTACTATGCTTGCCTTTTAATTTATAGAAAAGGGACACCGGGGGTGTTCTGTTTCGACGCAGCAAGTCTTGACATTGCACCAGATTAAATTTTGCTCAGGGCTTCCTCGAGTGTTTCAGGGGAGTAGAACTTGCTTTTTAGCCCATACCTAACGCCGCCCGGGTTTAACTTTTTAGTTTTTTTTTTGGGCACATTTGCATTACAATTACTGTAAAAATGAATATTTTGACGAGAATTGAGCAATATTATTTTTATAACAAAACAATATTTTTATGATACAGGTAACTTTGAACGATTCAGTATTACCCAAATTACTTCGATCTTGAATGTCGTCAATACTTTATCAGTCTTACGCAAAATTTAAACATCAAACATGTAAGTATAAAGATTTCAAAATAATAATATAATAATATGTATTTACTATAATATTTTAAAGACAAAACATATCTATTTACTTTTACATAGTTTTATATATTTAATCACGATTTCAAATTCGTGCAACAAACACATTTAAGAACTTCGCTACACTAGAGCCATCGTAAATAGTGCGACTTGTCGTTGCGTTTAGACGCCGTGCAGGAAGCCATTATTAGTAGCAGAGTATTCGAGAGAGACGGCTGTGTTGTTCATCTTGTGAGTGAATATGGATGAGGTTCTATTTGCACTTGCCTTGGTGCTTAGGCATAATTCCTCCCAAGCCTGATTTTTCTTTCCTCGGTCACTATACTCATTCGGACGTAAGTTTCAAACAGCAGGACGCGCTTCGACGTCCGAAATGAACACATCAACATCGAACGTATCCATTTTGAAATTATCAACAGACGTGCACCTTGGATAGCGCTCAAAGCGAGACTCAAGACTGACGCGCGACTATCGTCGTGTGTGCGCGTGTACGCGATTCCAGACGCAGCGACTAGACGCGACCGCGCACGGCTCCCCTAGCTTGTCGTTGCGACTCTGCGACTCTGACGTCAAGTGTGCGGAGCTTCGAACAAAATATATGAAAATTGTCGGCCGTAGCATGTCGTTGCGTCTAGTCGTCGAGCTGTTGCAGACGCCTGTCGCATCGTGTGCGCCTACACTTAACAGTTTTTTTTTTCTTCTCGTTTGCTACATAACATTTTGGCGATTCAAGTAACGCAGTCAGTGAGACATCAAACAGTTTACATGAAAAAAAAATCTTTTTCTCAACTTTGCTCAAAGTTAAACCGCTCATACACCCCTTACAAAAATATTTTGCTCTTTCCTCTTTCCTCTTAGATAAATGATTGGTCTTGCGCTGAGATTTCAGAGACCAATTATTAATCTAAGTCTTGCCTAATAATTTCCTTTTCCAATGTAACAGACAAGTCACAAGGACAAAATTTAGTATAGCGGATCCATTGTGTAAATTATTTTTATTGCCAAGGGGAATAAACTGCACTTTGTCACGAGCTGCCGGGCAAATTCTATCTAAAATTATAAAACATTGGTACGTACTCGTAGCACGTACAGAAACATACTTATAGAATTATAGTAAAGGTCTGGCCGTATATTTGTTGAACGAGCAGCTTTCAAAATTCGTATTTGACTAGAGTAGATTGTATATTAATTAACCTATTATAATTATAACGACGATACTGGACGTAGCAATTACTACCAGTCTCAAAACACGTGCTGTTCACATGCCAGTTTAGTTTTTTTTTTTTTTTTTTTTTAAGTTGGCCCATATCCTTTTTTTGTTATTTTATTATTTAGATTTTTCGCACCAAGGATATTTGATATAATGTTATTAATTTTAATAAATTGCAGTCCATCACGCCATGGACTTTTTTTATTTTTTATAATAGAGTAGATTATATATAATATGATATATACATATAATAAATAAATATAAAAAATTACTTAATTATAATATTAGTGTTATATATAAGGTTTACGTTTTATTAATTGGTATTTTATTTTTGCCGATCTCTGAGAATCACAGGTCACAATCCGCTATGTGGCTTAGGACTTTATCGTTCCTGTCTTTTATAGCCATTTTTATGTTGTAATCTTTTATGTGTTCGGTTGACACCTCCGTGGTTCTTTTTATGAAGCTTGCCACAGCGTCTCCGTCAGTGTTAATGTAATATACACATGTGTTAGTGTGCCGGGATATAGCTACGACTCCATGAGGAACGCTGTCATGGATTGCCAGCTTTCGGGACTTGGTCTGTATGATGATCACCGAAGGACTCGTTAATCCCTGAGCTTCATGGATTGTTAGGACGCGAGAGTCCGTTCCCGATCCATAGCCTGTACTAGTGAGGTCTGCTTTCTCCTCCTGTGTGTGGACAAGATACAAGGTATTTAGATCGTTTTTAGGTATTCTCACTCCTGTATACTTCATTAGCTTTAGGGACCGCACAATTTCCTTCGATGAATACATGTTATTATAGACCATGCTTAGGGCGTATGCCACATCCATAGGGCTCCTGTGTGTGCAAGACAACTCCTGGGTGATGCTGGTTTGGACGAGTGTAATTAAGTTTAAAGAGGTTTTCACGCTCTATAAACGGAAGTTGGTTAATATCTCCAATGAGGATGACATCGTTGGCGCCTGTTAACTGATTTGCCATGACGATTGAGCCGAAATGGTTCATGAGGGCCTCGTCAACTATTAACCTTTTGTAGGTTCCTTTTGTCCTATTTACCAGCAAAAAGGCCATGGTACAAACTTTATCTTTAACTTTGTTGCCAGTTCGTAGCGATAGCCTTTGCTTTAGATCCTCGGCTGCTTCGATCGTCGTTGTTATTATAACGTCTGTTTCCTCATTGAAGTTATTCATGATCCAAGTTGTCTTCCCACATCCCATCAATTTCGCGAATATGTCCCAGTTCATGCTGGATTCAGGGTCCCGAGATAGGACTTCTGCCATTTCTAGTATCCTGTCTTCCAGCATTATTCTGGTACATTCCGCTATTACCACTATTGGATCCTCAGATGTTGTTATAAATTTGAGTGTTCCCGTACGTTTTGTCTCATCCTCGTCCAGAACCACGAACCCACAAACGGCGCTTAGTGCCGCCATATACTGCCCTGTCATCGCCCCGGCAATTATTGTGGAGGTGATATTGTCGTATATGGCAGCCTTTGCATCCTCGAGTCTCACTTCTAACAGCTTTTGATTTTTTCGCTGACAGGCCTGCATGATCTTATTGCAGGTCAATAGCTTTATGGTCTTATTTGCTCTTATTATCGACTGGAACTCGAGGAAGGCATTTATTATGTGATCTTCGGGGCTCTGGGCCAGTCTGAGTTTTGGCGGGAGCACTTGCCCGAGATCGGCCCTATATCTTTTGTTTTTATTTGCTGATTTTTATGTAGATGGTTCCCTCAAAAAAGCCTCCATTGCTAAAGCCTGCCGATTTGTTTGTGATGAAGCCTTGATCCGAGAAAGGGTGTTTTTATCCTCGATCATGTCAATTTTTTCACGATGAAGTACTTTTTTGATGGAGCCCACAAACGCTTTTAATTTGGCCATTGAGTTTTGAGACTTCTTAATTTCATTTTTATCCCTCTCTTTCTCATCCTCTTTTTTGTTCTCCCGTGATGCTTGTAGTCGTTCACTTGCGGAGGATGAGTTCGCCTTGTTGCTGGGTTGGGACGTCCCAGTGACATGGCGTCTACGCCTATTATGCGTGGGGTGGTACTGTGTCTTATCCCCATTGCTCCCAACTCCTTCAAAGACGAACATGCCCGTTCAAATGCTGTTGCAAATGCTATTATCGTTTTGGTGTCTGATTGCAGTATTCTGCATGGTAGGCCAGCGAAGTTAGATGTTGGGAGAGCTAAATATTTGCTCATTTTCATTGCCAGTTTACTTGCCGCTTAGGGGCGTCCACAAATTACGTGAGGTGTTTGGGGGGCGAGACAAATCTCATCAATCTCACGTTGGGGAGAGGGGGTCTCAGCATCTCACGTAATTTTTTTCTCAACAAAATAATACCTTTTTGGTCCATTTCATCCAGATTGTACGTATGCTTAAGATTTAATCGTAAGCGTAATCGTTATACCATTAAGATATCATTCACAAATTCGTTCGGAAGAAAATCTACTGACTGTAAAACCAAACGTTTACGTAAGAAACCCACATTTTGAAAAATCTCACGTGAGATTTGGAGGAGGAGGGGGGGTTGAATAAAATCTCACGAAATCTCACCAAGGGGGGAGGAGGGGTCAAAAAATTCAAAAAAACACCTCACGTAATTTGTGGACGCCCCCTTAAGCGAACAATTAGTGTCTTTTTCATTGAAAGATCTCAGAAGTGCAAAATCTAAATAGGTATTTTTTAATCTATTAAGCTTATTATATATGTAAGTAATTATTTTTATAATATTATATTACATACACTTTTAATATAACCGATTACTTATTTATTTTGTATCACTTCTTGCTACAAAAAACCTTTGGCAACTAAATAAATATTAAATAAAAAAACAATAAATAAAAATGTTTTTTAATCTTCATAGATAAGCCAAGAGCAACATACTCGTATATTTAAATTGAACATTTATAAACATTATAATAATTTTTAATTATAAGCAACAAGCAATGTAAACATATTTAGTTTTTGCTATTTGCGAGACTAGAGGTATAAACATTAGTCTAAACCTGTCAAAACATACATTACTTAATACTTTCCTTTACTTAAGAGGTCGAATAAAGCAAAAAATCAAACATCGTCTTTCTCTCTTCACACTCACGCCCGTCTTTTATATGCCAGGTAAAAAAGGACGACGTGGAATCATCGCAAAGTTAGTTTTTTCGATAAATATACAACATTTTAAAAATCCGCCAGGCCAGTCCCTCGGTGATAGAATTTTATACAAAGTGTTAAAAACATTGTGCTAAATTCTATCACTAAAATATTAACTCAATTTAATGCACGGCTTTGTCAATAATCAATATGTATATGAAAAAATCGTGAAAAATTAGATGCATCCTTGTGATTTTTTTTATCTTTTACTTGTGATGTGATAAATTTTAAGATATCGTGTTTTGGCTAGGTCAGAACCTTGAAAATTTAATCTAGTATGTATGTTTAAGAATAAAAATGTTGCTTTAGTCGCCTTCTTAAAAAAAGTTTGGATCTTTCTTATTCTTATTCGATTCTTAAAAAAAGGATTGCATCCATCAAAAAATATGCCCCATATTTTTCGATGGATGAGACCCAAAACAATAATTTACTCGGTTTTTATTTTTAGAAACACTAACTAGCAGATTTTTTGTACATTGGTAGTTTAATAGTCATATAATTTAAGAGTAACATTGTCCTACAAATTGAATATATCTCTGGTAGCTACCACTTTCAGGATTTTTCGTAGATAAAAAGTTGTTTGTCTTATCAAAATGAAGCTACTCACCAAAAATTAGCTTGTTATTAATTAAAAAAAAAAATGTTCTAGGGCTCCCTGATTATAAAGGTTTATCTTTACGTTGGGTTCTTAGGATAAGCACGTTGACCATGACGATTGCGAAGTTTCTATTGTATGCACAATTATTATTATAAATGGATATTTTTATAAATGGACTTATTAAAAATGGATATCCTCAACGGATTTGTTATCCCCTGGTGTCCATAGTTGGCCAAGCCGCATATAAAACTAGATATATATCGGTAATCTACGAATAATAAAAACGAAGGAAAAGCAACTCCGTCAAAAAACATGCTCCACAAGACAAGTAGTCAAAAAAGTGTACCTTCTAGGTTTCGGTGCTTAGGTCAATGAGTTTCTAAAATACTAGAGTAACAACGTCTTACAAAAGATTCTCAGAAATGCGTAACCACTTGATAGTTCAAAAGACAATGTCAATCCATAATGTTATTATGTCATTATGTAGGTCAGATATGCCTGCAGGCATCTTCGAAGTGGCAACGCGTTGCTGCCGTAAACTGCCAATCTAGTTACGTTAGTAACATAGAAAATCATTGGCGTAGGTACACATTTCAATACATTTTCAATATTTTGGTGGCCTTGAGCGGTATAAGGCTGACGTTACATGACAGTTCGAAAGGAACCACAAAAACAGTAATGGTATGGGAGTTACGTTTTCTTAGTTTTTATTATTCGTAATCGGTAATGTAATAAAGTATTTATTACCTAATCATTTAACACTTCTTATATTGCAACGCCTTATTATATAATTAACCCTTATTAATTACTATGTAATGTATAAACCTAAATATCAATACAACCTTCCGTTCAATATAATTTTATGTGTACATAACCTAATCCAATAAAAATAATATTATAAAGCAAGAAACTAAGTTCTTAATCTCTATTACAATTCTTACTAAGCTACCGTTTATTCAGCTTATAATATAAGGTACAAAACGTGAGGAAGTATAGTAGTATGGTCGTAAAGACGATGAGAGCAAAGTTGGAGGTGATGTCTATGGGCGTCACGTCGAATTCCGTGAGAAAATTCTTCGGCGACATGTAGTGGCAGTACACTGGAAAGAAACAATAAAAAAAAATTAATGAAATAAAAACGGTAAAAGTTAGGAAAGAGACACACATTATTTGTAATAATACTTAATTAGTTTTCTACTCTGTGAGGGGCCAAACTCTCAATTTGAAATCGCTTACGGGTCTTTTTGAGTTTTAATCTTCCGAGTTTCACTGGTAACACATAATAATAATTGATCGATATAATATAAAAAAACATATAAAAAACCTAGCCTGGTTAGTACGTAATAACTGCACCAAACAACTCATGTTAGCATCAGCTCTTATCAATTTCTCTGATAGTATAATAGTTTCGGACCACTTTATAAAATACCAAAATAATTATTCCTTCTTAGGTCGGCCATAGACGGACCGCATCTTGCAGACGAAACCGACTTAATTCACTAAACTACTAACTACTAAAATATCCGATACATGGACCGCTCCAGCAGTTCTTCAAATTTCAACGCGACCGCTCTAGCGCAGTCGGTCCCGACTGCAACTTGCGGTCCGTCTATGGCCGGCCTTACATGTTTTCTTACCTTTCGAGCACGGCAGTTTTCCCCTATCCCCGTAAATAGCGTTGACAGCGATGTGACAGCCTGCCCGGAAGTACGAGGTGTGGTAGAGCCAGCGGAACGGGTAGGGGGTGTACTTCAGAGGTAGAGAGAACGCGAACAACGAGTACACACACGTCATAGACGGCCCAATGAAAACAGCCACCTGGAAGTATGAGGAAATGGGTAAATAAAGCAGGAGTTCCCAAAGTGTGCGCCCCAGCACCCTGGTGACGTGGAAATGTAAGGGGGGCGCCGTGAGTCGATCCTCCATCATTATCAAAACCACAAATTTTAATTTTAATTTTTAATTAAATTTTTATTTTGTAAAGCAAATAGACGATTAAATGCATTTTGTTATTAATCATTTACCTGCTTAACCTAACTGTAATCATTAAAGGTGTTTATTTATGTATCTTTTTAACTGCGACGCAGGCTGAAAAATATTGGCAACTCCTGGGTTAGAGTTAATACTTTCAAACCTTGATCGACCGTACGTACAATTTTGCTTTTATAATAATTGGTCGGTATTAAGAGCACTAATTACCTCACTTAAGTTGATCAAGGAATAAGGTTATTATTGTATATAATATAAAATGACCAATCCACAAAGCAACAAAATCCGTTCATTGTGGTAAAGAAATAAATATCCATAAAATATGGTCAACCATCTTTACAAACTTTCACGTAATTTACATTAATTACCAACTATGGGTCAATTCAGGGGCCGTACCACGAAATCGTTTTGAGACTCAAACAATCGAACGAGAATTCCGCGTCCTGCTCTAGCAACGTCATTTCACGTTTGTTAGAGAGGTCCTGTTCGTTAGAGCGGGACGTGGCATTCTCGTTTGATTGTTTGAGTCTCAGAACGGTTTCGTAGTAGGCCTCCTGACCGCAACGCGACGAAAACGCGAAATTTAGAAATGCATCTACGCGTCGCGCTGCGGTCCGAATTGACCCTATAAGGTTAAGTACTGTATAATAGTAGGACACGAACTACCTACATTATATTATAAGCATATTGCATACCTTAATAGGCACTGTAGAACCTAGGAAGAAGCCCCAGGAAGCTCCGCAAACGGACATAAGCATCATGGCGGCGACGTACAGCGTCATGCGCTCCCCCTCTATCGGGTTTCCGGTTTGCCAATAGCAAATAACGGAAGATATCGTCGTTATTACTATCTAGAATAAACAAAGCTAATTGTTAAAAATTGTTAGTTATCTACCATAACTTTGTGTTACTGCGCACACACGTCCCATGTACGATGCAAATTACTTCTGCTTAAAAATAAAACTAGGAAGTATCTACTCGCATCATAATAAGAATTTAAATCAAAAGACCCCTTCATCAAAAGAGACCCTTTCATCAAAAGACCCCTTCATCAAAAGAGACCCCTTCATCAAAAGACCCCTTCATCAAAAGAGAATCAAATCCCTTTTGAGTTTTCCACAGTACAGTAAAAAGGAAGCCCTTTACAGTATTTTTGTAGACTACTCGCGCATCGATAGCGAAGAGTTTAATTTATTTGAATGTACTATAGTACCTAGATATACATTTTTAATTTAAGGATGAATTCTGGCTGAACTTTTCAGAAACTTTTATCATGGGATATTTTTGCAAAAATTTTTTAACGGTTTCTTGGTGAGTATTATGTGCTTTATCACTGACCTGGAAAAGCAGCTCGACTGACAGAAAAGACATCATGTGGGGGCCCAATCTGTACCATTGGTTAAAATGTTCTATTTTGACCACTTCTATTTCTAATTGCGCTGAAAAGAATTAAGTAAAATTCTATTACTACCTATACAGTATACAATCCATACTTTACTGATATTATAAATACGAAAGTGTGTCTGTCTGTCTGTTACCTCTTCGCGCCCAAACCGCTGAACCGATTTTGCTGAAATTTGGTATGAAGATACTTTAGGTCCTGGGAAAGGACATAGGATACTTTTTATCCCGGAAAAATGTACGGTTCTCGCGCGATAAACTAATTTTAGCGCAACGGAGTTGCGGGCGTCATCTAGTTCATTATTATAAATGATGTTGGATGTTGAAAGTAGACGCAGTGGTATATTTAGCTGGTCAAAGCGAGAGCAAACTCTTTAAAAGGTATAAAAGCTTTTGATATCCTTGGTAATCCTAAATAAGATGAATATATGTATTTATATGACACAATATCATATAAATACTAACATTATTCACTTTTATCTCAGATACTCGATTGATTTGGTCACATTATTATGGTCTGATAAGCAAAATCATTTGAGATCGGTAGATAATTACACACAGGTGAACACATTGGGCGTTTAGAAGCGCAAAGCTTGCTAACGCGCGTTTTGAGAACCCCGAATTCTACTGAAGCGTACACATGCAAGCGCGCCAGTAACGCGCGCTGTGCCACTGTGCCTTTGTTTGTTCATTAAGGGCATGCATCATAGCGCAGTTAAAAGCGCACGTGAGGCTTGCCCGCGACGCATGCCCTCTGACCCTATCCAAAACTTTCGCTTTGTTCTTTTTTTGAAATTTCTTATGAGCAAATAAGGCGCACATATTATTCCACCCAGTAAAATGTTCTCGTCGCACATGTTTACAATAAGCTGACAGACACTGCAGTCTGCAACTGAACAATGTTGGCGTTGCGTTCGTTGACGTATTCAATTATTGAATGCGCCAATACGAAAGTTGAATGAAAGAAGATAACGAAAATTGAAGATGAAAGTGTATAGTGTGGACATAGCTAATAGAATCTGGGGTTCTCAAAACTAATAAAAAATATTGAGAGCGTTATTTATTTTACCGGTGGGTTCAGAAATTGCAGCCATTTTAAAATTTTGAAAAAGAAAATATATTCAGAAAATTTGGATTAATTATAATTATATTTTAGACAACAAGGACTAAGTCATTTAGTTTAGTGCAAAATAAAATATCTGCGAAGCTTAGTTAGGGAAATATGAAGCTTTATTTTTTATATTTTAAAATGTCCCTACAGGCTTAATTACGTAACCTTTGAATTATTGTCAGTGGATGGATATGGAAGCTTCTTTGGGGTATACTAAACATCTCCTATCTTAACCTGACAGATCCGATGACATTTCAATATTGAAAAAAATAAAGAAAAAATTAATCCAGCACGTGAGAAGTCTAATTTCTATACCATGATAATCGCCTACGGTAGATCTTAGCGGTAGATCAATGTACGATTTTTAGTTTTTTGGCGACCGTGATTAAGTAAATACATACTTACAGGATAGTGTAACGTACATAAGGGCAGCATATATAAGGAATATAGCGCAGGAGTATATAGCAGATCCGTTGCCAAACACAGTAGCCGCATCGCTACCGTTCATATAGTAAACCTTTCCTATTAGGAAACTTATGATCAAGTACGCAAAGATGCGCAATAGAAAAGATTTCTGAAATAAAAAAAA
The DNA here is from genome assembly GCA_905333045.1 of Lysandra bellargus. Lineage (NCBI taxonomy): Eukaryota > Metazoa > Arthropoda > Insecta > Lepidoptera > Lycaenidae > Lysandra > Lysandra bellargus. Next base: position 10,601,212 of record HG995326.1, read on the forward strand.
AATTAATCAATATTACCATAACAAAAATTAATTCAGATTGCTTAACTGATTCAGATACTTAGCACTGCATTAAGGCCCTTCCGCACGACGTTTTTTACGCTCGTTTGTATCGATACAAACACAAGTTGAACGCTCAGCAAACGCAAGGAAGCTGACACGTTTTAAACTTTATATCTGAAAAAACGAGATGAAAACGCGCAGAAGACGAGCGATCAAAAACGCGCGTCGTCAGTGCGCAAAAAATACATCGTGTGGAAGGGCCCCAAAGTGTATCTATGAGTGCGGCCGTTAAGGCCCTTCCACACGGCGTTTTTTGCGCTCGTTTGAATTGTTACAAACGCAAATTGAGCGCTCAGCATACGCAAGGAAGTCTAAAGTTTTAAGCTTTATAATATGTGCCAAAACGCGATGAAAACGCGCATAAGACGAGCGCATCAAAAACGCGTGTCGTCACTGCACAAAAAATACGTCGTGTGGAAGGGCCCTTAGAGTCCTACAAAAACATCTTTAAAAATTAGTTCATAATATTAGCATTGCTTAGTCGTGAAATTGAGCTCTAATAATATCATGATTTTATATTCCTAATTTTTATAATTATTTGTGTATCTCGTTTGTAATCTTACTCTTGCCAAACAATACTTAAAACACATTATTGTGCAATTTAGGCTATTGATGTTCATAATTTCATATTATATTCGGATTATTGTGGACGTATCGATCGAAGATATTATCGGTCGGTAAGGTCGGACTTCGGAGTTACAATGATTCTAGCTGATAGTAAAGATAAAAATACATACAAAAGTCCTTGTTGCTATCACAAATGTTCGTCGTGTCAATATCATCGTTTGCCACAAACTGCTCGCCTCATTTTGAGCTTTCGGTGCCTCTTTATGTTCTTTTTTTGAAGCTTAAAAATAAACAATACTTTTACTATACAAACTTATCTATTTTACTTAATGTATACTTATTATAATACAAAGTCGGTTTTTTCCTCATGTCCCTTTGTTCCCCTTTAATCTTTAAAACTACGCAACGGATTTTGATGATTCTTTCAGTGTTAGATAGACCATTTATCGAGGAAGGCTATAGGCTATATTTTATCATGCTAAGACTAATACGAGCGAAGAAATAGAGGAAAATGTGGAAAAAACGGGGAAAATTATTTGAACGGGCTAACTTGAACGCGCTAATCTCAGGAACTACTGGTCCGACATGAAAAAATCTTTCAGTGTTAGATAGCCCATTTATTAAGGAAGGATATAGGCTATATTTTATCACGCTAAGACTAATAGGAGAATATGGAAAAAACGGGGGAAATTATTTGAAAGGACTTTTTTTTTCGCGAACTATTGGAGCAATTTTTATGTTATTTGGCACAGATAAGAATACTTCTTATCTGGACTAACTGTCCACGTGAAGGAATAGGCTATCGATTTTAATCATTTTTCAGTGGCTAAGTATATATTTTATACCCGTGCGACGCCGGGGCGGGTCGCTAGTAATATTATAAAGCTTAAGAGTTTGTTTGAGCGCGCTTATCTCAGGAACTACTGGTCCGATTTGAAAAAATATTTCAGTGTTAGATAGCCCATTTATCCAGGAAGGATAATTTTTTTTACTAAATAAGGAGGCAAACGAGCAAACGGGTCACCTGATGGTAAGCAACTACCGTCGCCCATGGACACCCGCAACATCAGAAGAGCTGCAGGTGCGTTGCCGGCCTTTTAAGAGGGAATACGCTCTTTTCTTGAAGGCTTGCAGATCGTATAGGTCCGGAAAAACTGCTGGTGACAGTTCGTTCCAGAGTTTTACAGTGCGCGGCAGAAAGTTACGCGAAAAACGCACTGTGGAAGATTGCCACTCATCAAGGTAAGTATATATATTGTTATAGCGGCAATATAAATACATAATAGTCTGTGAAAATTTCATCTCTCTAGCTATTGCCACTCATCAAGGTGATGAGGATGGTATGTTTTTCGCGTGGGACGATGGCGAAAAGTTGTAGGTGGTATAATTCCGAACAATTCCTCAGAGCACTCCCCGTGATACAACCGATAGAGGATGCAGAGTGAAGCTACATCTCGGCGTAATTCCAAGGGTTCCAAGCTGTTTGAAACACTATGGCAGTCAACAATTCGAGCGGCCCTTCTTTGGATACGATCCAGAGGGAGCAGTTGGTATTTTGGCGCCCCTGCCCAGAGATGAGAACAATATTCCATATGGGGCCGAACCTGCGCCTTGTAGAGTTGTAGGCGTTGGTCCGGACTGAAGTACTGTCTCGCTCTGTTAAGAACACCAAGCTTCTTCGAGGCAAATTTGGCCTTACCCTCTAGATGCTATCGGAACTGGACTTCGCTCGATATGTTGACGCCAAGTATCTCAATGCTAGGGGAGATAGTTAAAGGTGTGCCCTCGAAACGAGGACATACGACCATTGGTGACTTTTTAGTGGTGAACGCGCAGACCTGTGTCTTGGCGGGGTTGAATTGGACCGAGTTACGTCTACCCCATTCAGAGACCTTCTCCAATGAATTCTCCACCTTAGACACAAGTTCGTTTCGACTCTCAGTGACACCTTGCCGAGAAATATTGGGGGATCCGGTATATACAGCATCACCTGTACTGTCATCCGCATAGCAATGAATGCCGCTGGTCTGCAACATGTCATTGATATGCAGTAAAAATAGAGTAGGCGATAGCACACAGCCCTAAAGGACACCAGCATCAACATACTGAGTTTCCGAGCATTCGCTGTCAACTACGACCTTTGTGCTTCTGTCTCTTAAGAAACCAGTAACCCACTTACATAATTTCTCGGGCAGCCCGTATGATGGAAGCTTTGAAAGCAGCGCTTTATGCCAAACTCGATCAAAGGCCTTCGCAATGTCCAAACTAACAGCCAATGCCTCTCCCTTTGACTCAATTGCCTGAGCCCAACGATGAGTCAGGTACGCCAAGAGATCACCAGCCGAGCGACCCTTACGGAACCCGTATTGTTTGTCGCTTAGTAATCCCTGGCCGTCCAAGTATCGAAGAAGCTGGCTATTGATAATGGATTCCATTATCTTCGAGAAGAGAGAGGTTATAGCGATTGGTCTGTAGTTGGAAGGATTTGAGCGATCACCTTTTATATTGGCTATAATATATGTAATATTAAGCTAAAATTAATTGGAGCGAAGAAACAGAGGAAAATGTGGAAAAACGGAGAAAATTATATGAAATTGCTTATGATCTTAAGAACTACTGGAGCATTTTTTGTTATTTGGCACACATGAGGAATTGACCACATGAAGGGACATATTTTTTGCGGAAAAATGTACGGTTTCCTTGAAATTCCTAAATAACGCGGGCTAAGCCGCGCGGAACAACTAGTATATTATACAAAACTAATTCAAATTTAAAAGTTATGACTTATGAATAAACATTGTTTAGCAAGATTCAAGTAACAAAGTTTACTCATTTTGTAAATCAGATTGTGCAGATTGGTATTACCGTTACTTACATTTAGTTGAAATGATATAATTATTGTTGGAAGTGTTATTTTCAGCACAGTTTTGGTTGTATTTAGCCATTTCTGTCGCAGCTTTGTCTATGCAAGCCCTTGTTTCTGTACTCGCAATTTCAATCACTGAAAAAAAAAAATAAACACAATTTAGGTAAATATTGAAAAAAATGAAAGAAATAAAGTAGGAATAAACTTGAGTGTAACTAAACCAAAAGATAATGCAAAAAATCTTTGCTTATGTAATGTTTAAGGCGCTTAATAGCACGTGCCTAGAATTATTTTGTTAGCAATGATAATTATAATAATCGTTATATTATTTAATTTTAAGGTTTTTTTGTTACTACAGGAAAATTCTGTTGCATAGGCGAGAAATACGGTGCTTATTCAAAATAAAATATAATTTAAGTTAGAATTAAATATGTCAGCAAAAAATACTGTAATAATCGTAATATTAAGTAAAAACATAATTAGTGCATGTTAATTAGTAGTTACAAGAAAATTTCTTACAAAAATCAGCAGGATTATAATACGACGGGCAACAAAGATCAGCGTAATTGAACGCAGGAATGAGGTTTATCCGGGGACCATCGTATAGAGTCTTCCCGTTAGCCAGACAGTAGATGCTGTCGAATTTCTCGAGCAGCATCGCTGACGGCTGCTGAATTGTCGCTACTATTGTCCTCCCCCCTTTAGCCAGCTTACATAACACTCCAAGAAGCGACGTTGCAGCACAAGAATCTAGTCCCCTGCGAAATAACCACAAAAACCACTTAAAATAAAGGAAGTTGTTAGTGCCAAGGTTGTCGGCAAATGACTTTTTAAATGGACTAGACATTTTCCCAGTTTTTATATTCGAAATTCAAACTCAATAGGCAGTTTGGTGATGCCATACTGGCTAGGCCCATGTTTAACAGATTCGGCTTCTAGGCTCTGGAGCCGTATGGCTAATATACCTAGAGAATATAATGAGTTCACGAGGTGGAGATAGTGTTATAAGTTATAACTTATAAGTTATAACATAGCTCTCTACCTAGTCAACCTTCAGGAGCTTAGAAGCAAAACTATGCTGGTGTTAATGGCAGTATGAAAATGAAGTAAAAAATTTATAAATAAAAAACCAAAAAGCTCTTAAAAGTCTTAATTTTAACTGAATAAATTATTGTTGTAATTTTTTAATATAATATGGTAATGCCATTGAACTTACGTAGTTGGTTCATCAATAAACATCAGAGCTGGATCAGACAGGAGTTCTAACGACACCGCCAGCCTTCTTTTCTCTCCACCTGACAGTTTGCCTATCAATGTCCTCTGAGATTCGCATATATTTAGATCTATTAGTATATCAATTATCTGAAAATTATGCAAGTTTTGAAAACCCAGCACATAACATTATTGTTCTTCACACACGGTGATTCTGTATTCTGTACCTAATCTATTATTTTAAATGTAACATTAACAAGGATGAAGATTCTTTATTGTTCTATTTTAATAGTAAAATCGGGATTCTTATTATACTGGTTAACAGGTTGAGATTATTTTATTGCTAATCATAACGGTAAATATAAAAATACGTAAATAGAAATGAAGTAGAAGAAAGAAAAGAAGGCCTTATAATAAGGAGGAGGAGAAGCAATAAACTGCGCTTACACTGTAGAGCCTTACGCGCCTTGCTCCAATCTAAAGTGCCAAGTTCTACCTTTATACGTAGGAAATAAAGCAAAACCAGCTAATTACCTTCCTATGTCGCTCCATAGCTGTGAGATGTGGTAGTTTGAGAGCGGCCGCGAAGTGCATGGCCTCGTACAGCGTGAGGTGGGAGCGCATGTTGTCGTCCTGCTGCCGGATGTACTTCGTACCCGCTCTGGTGACGGACTGGGTCGCTGACATGGGCGTGCCATTGATCCGTATTGTACCCTTAGCGCCTAGTGTTCTGAATGAAATAATGACATATTGATACAGAAGTCGAGCCAATGAAGAAGGGCGTTATTCTCTAGATGGATCGCAATCGCATATATTACGGCTGGTTTACGTTGAGTAGTGAAGATGTGTTTTTTAATTTGACGTATGAAATAGTAGAATATTGCTTTGGGAGAGTAGCAGATGCTAGTACCGCGGGATTTCAGAGGTGCAACAGAGTGAAAAACAACTACGCATGTTTAGATCCAGCTCAGCATCTAGTAAGTACAAACAGACTTCCGTCATTTTATAATAGCTGAAAATTCTTCTCTATATGAACCCTACATTAGTAAGAACCACCAGCAGTTACTGTTCTACCTAACATAAATGAAGCTTTACTTAACCTTCGACAAAGAATAAAGCTGAATTTTTTATGTTATTTTCTTCGGAGCAAATGTCGCTAACGTACGTTTGTGCTGGTGATTCACTGCTAGCCCAATTACCTACGAATAATAAAAACTAAGGAAGAGTAACTGTGTTAAAAATTTTGTCCGCGAGTCTACAAAATGTGACCCGAATACATGCATACTTTATGCATGTATTCGGTACACTTTGTGTCCTTATACAAGTGACAATAATTATTATTGTCAATGGTTTTATTTCCTTTAGAATGTTAGTGTTTCGTACTCTATTGCCGTATTTTATGTGCGAAAAAGAACCAAATTCAAAACGCTTGAAATAAGGGAGAAAGGGCCAACCCACACGTGCTACAACCACACAACATCGCAACGACAAAAAGTCGTCGAGCAGTGGTTGCGTGTGAATGGTGTTGCTGCAGCTTTTTGTAGTTGCGTTGTGGTACTGACAAAATGCTGACGTGGGTTGTCGCCAGTGGTTGCGATGTGGTTGCGATGTGGTTACGTACGAAAGTCAATGAAACGGAGGCGGGGAAGAGCGCGGGCGCCGGGCGGTGTGCGCGCACTGTCGTTGCATCGACGCAACGTTCCTGGTTGCGATGTGGTCGGGCATAGTTGCGATGTGGTCGCAATGTGGTCGGTCGTGGTTGCGATGTGGTCGAGTCACACAAGTAATCGACAACGACCGCAAAATGTGGTACGTGTGAATGGTCCAGTTCATTGACAATACGAAATATATTACGCCCGACCGCGTGGTGTGGTTGTGGTGTGGTTGTGGTGTGGTTGTGGTTGTCGTGTGGTTGTGGTACGTGTGGCTTGGCCCTTACGTTTCTTTAGTTTTTATTATAGATACCGATTGAGTTTAGTGCAACCTTGTAGGAATGTCAACACTCAGACAGCCGACAATGGCCCGTAGGTTATCGATTTGTTTATTTCGTACCTTATTAAATGTGTAACGACCTTATTACATATAAAAATAGCGATTGGATATGTGTGAGTGGTTGACCAAAAAGGGACCTAAAGGTAAATAATTTGATTTTGAGTAAAATGCGTTTGAAGTTTCGTGTTTCGACTCGTGCGCGGTTCACAAAAAAATTCATTAAAAAAACTACGGCACCTAAAAATATTCTGGTTAGACCAAAAGAAAGCTACAAGACCACGGATTAAAAATAAAAATATTAAAGAAGGTACCAAAATAATTTGATTTTGAAGAAATCGTGTTTGAAATTTCGTTTAGAAACAAGTTACGACTCGTGCGCGGTTCACAAAAAAATTCATAAAAAAAACTACGGCACCTAAAAATATTCTGGTTAGACCAAAACAAAGCTAAAAGACCACGGGATAAAAAATGACAAAATAAAAAAACCGTTTCCAATTCTTCAGGTCCCTTTTTGGTCAACCACTCACATGTAGTTTTTAAATATTTGTGTGTAAAATAGGACCAATTGTTGGCAATTCTCTTGTATTATGCACTAGCTGTTGCCCGCGACTTCGTCCGCGTGGACTTCAGTTTTAAATAGTTGTTCCCGTACATCGATTGAATAGTTTACGCGCAAATCATAAAGGTAAATTTAGTGGGAACCGTACATTTTTCCGCGACAAAATATATCCTATGTTCTTTCCCAATATACAAAATCAAATTTCATCAAAATAGATTTAATAGTTTAGGCGAAAATCATAAAAGTTTATTTTGCGGGAACCGTACATTTTTTGGGACAAAATGTATCCTTAGTCCTTTTCCGGGACTCAAAGTATATAATATATCTACACCAAGTTTCAGCAGAATCGTTCCAGCTGTTTACGCGTGATGTCGTAACCAAGGGAAATATTATTATGGATTCATTTTTATTATTTTTAGAGGTTCCGCGCGGCTTCGCCCGCGTAAATTAGATATTTCACAGACAAATTAGTCCACAAAAAATAGCCTATGATCCTTCACGTGCTCTGCTTCCTATCTGACCCAAATAAGAGAAAAATTGCTCTAGTAGTTCGTAAGATAAGTTCAAGTTCGTTTCAAATAATTTGCCCCGTTTTTTCCACATTTTCCTCTATTTCTTCGCTCTTATTAGTCTTAGCGTAATAAAATATAGCATATAGCCTTTTTAGATAAATGACCTATCTAACACTGAAATAATTTTCTAAATCGGACCAGTAGTTCCTGAGATAAGCGCATTCAAATAAGCCCTTAAAATAATTTCCCCCTGTTTTTTTCCACATTTTCCTCTATTTCTTCGCTCTTGTTAGTTTAAGCGTGATAAAATAAAGCTTATAGCCTTTCTCAATAAATGGCCTATCTAACACTTAAAGAATTTTTCAAATTAAACCAGTAGTCCCTGAGATTAGCGCGTTCAAATAAGCCCTTTCAAATAATTTCCCCGTTTTTTCCCCATTTTCCTCTATTTCTTCGTTTCTATTAGTCTTAGCGTAATAACATGAAACGTATAGCCTTTCTAGATAAATGGGTTATCTTATACTGAAATAATTTTTCAAATCGGACTAGTAGTTCCTGAGATTAGCGCGTTTAAATAAGCCCTTTCAAATAATTTGCCCCCGTTTTTTCCACATTTTCCTCTGTTTCTTCGCTCCTATTAGTCTTAGTGTGATAAAATATAGCCTATAGCTTTCCTCGATAAATGGACTATCTAACACTGAAAGAATTTTTCAAATCGGACCAGTAGTTCTTGAGATTAGCGCGTTCAAACAAACAAACTAAGAAACTCTTCCGCTTTATAATATAAATATTAGTGTAGATATGATAATAATATGTATATACGAGGGGAGGTACAAAAGTTCGCGGAATGAAAGGGTTGTTAATAAAATATAACAATAAATTTATTTTTCCTTTTCAATATAATCACCCTTAAGTGTAATACATTTATTTGATCTATGGATTAATTTTTCTAAACCATCGAAAAAATATTTTTTGTCTTTGGCCTCAAAATGCGCCGAAATTGCCTCCTTCACTTCGTTATCGTCGGAAAATTTCCTTCCCCTTAGCTCTTTTTTTAAATTTGGAAACAAACAAAAATCGCTAGGGGCCAGGTCTGGACTATAGGGTGGGTGAACAAGTGGTTCGAATCCATGCGTGTGAAGAGCAGCCATGGCAACTCGGCTCTTGTGAACCGGCGCGTTGTCTTGCAAAAGCAACACACCCTTGGCCAATTTTCCACGACGTTTTTCTTTAATTGCCTCCTTTAACTTTTCCAATATTGATGCGTAGTATTCTCCGGTTATAGTGGTACCTTTTTCTTTATAATCAATCAGTAATATTCCCTCACAATCCCAAAAAACAGTGGCCATCAACTTTCCAGCCGATTCTGACACTTTGAATTTCTTGGGAGGTGGTGTACCCTTTTTGTGCCATTGCATGGACTCCTGTTTTGATTCAGGTTCAAAGTGATGAACCCATGTTTCATCTCCAGTAACAATCCGCTCCAAAATCTGCACAGGGTTGTCTCCACACACCTCCAAAAAGTGCTTAGACGCGTCGATGCGCTGCTGTTTTTGAAGCGGCGTGAGCATTCTCGGCACCCATCTTGCACTGACTTTTGTCATGCCCAAGTGGTCGTGCAGGATCCGCAAAATGGTTGTATCTGATACTCCAACAAATGCAGACAATTGTTTTTTCTTTAAACGTGTGTCTTCCAGTACAAGTTTTTCGACTTTTTCGACGATGTCTGATGTGGTGGTCTCAACTGGCCGCCCAGAGCGAGGGCCGTCTTCAATTGAATCTCGACCATGTTTGAAAAGTCCATGCCACTTATAAACCATTGTTTTACCAGGGCACTGATCTCCATAAACGGCTTCCATTTCATTTAAAATGGTTTGAACGTTTTTTCCTTGCTTGGTAAGGAATTTTATCACAGCGCGATGTTCAATTTTCTCCATAGTTGCAGTTTGCTTCCGGATTGACTTGTTTAGCAGGCGAGTACTCGTAAACGAATGGCGCTATAGGGTTGAGATTTGATATATGTATTAATTATGAGTGCTCAATTAGTATGACACTAAGAGAGCTACCCTATCCCCACTCCATCCCCTCCATTCCGCGAACTTTTGGACCTCCCCTCGTATTATTAAAAATTAAATAGATTAGTAAAAGTGTAACTTAATTTCTTATAAAAAAAATATTTTTAAATTTTTGGCACTTTACACAATCTTTTGTCCATAAAATTAAATCTCAATGAAAAAAAAAAACACCAATTCGTACAGGAATAATTAATGTTCAATTTCGAATGCCAATATTTTTTTACAATATGATGACACATAATGTAAAGCCCTCCATTCAAGACAATCTTTCAAAATTCTACAAAAGTATAACAAAACAATAATATTATAATAACAATAAATTGTTACAAATATATAGTTATTATTTAGATTTAACAACTAATTGTTACGATAGTATAGTAGGCTTCATAAGTTGCAATTTCGATTGTAAATCTAGATAATTTACAAATAGAATGAGATCGCTTTATCGTGAATGGTGGCTTTATTTCATAAGCAAAAGAGTATATAAAGGGCCCATTCACGGCAGTCCGCCGTGCAGGACTGCAAATGGACATAGCTCACTGATTGGTTCACACGACCGGAAACACTGAGTGTGAACCAATCAGTGAGCTATGTCCATTTGCAGTCCTGCACGGCGGACTGCCGTGAATGGGCCCTTTAACTCAAATGAGCTCTAATAGTCCAATCAGTATAGTAAGTTCACCTCGGAATTCGAGATACCAAGTCTGTAAATATTTGTATATTGGCACCCTAAAAATATAGTGGGTAGGGTGTGCGCAACTATTAAATTTCAAGGTCAAAAGGTCACAAAAAAAGGTTTTCTGCACTTTTTTTGTAAATATTTCATTTCCTATGGGTATTTGCTATTTGTATTTGTCACCATAATGTAGAATACAAAATTCTCTACAACTTTTGTCCAAAAAAATTTTTCATACGGTTAATCGTTTCCGAAAACGCGCCATATTCAATGTGTCGCGATACCGGTGTCCGATCCTTTAATGTCGTGATGTATGGCATATTTCGTCAATAAATAGGCTCTCAAATTTTATCTCTCTCTCACGGTTGTAAAATGGTAGCCATTTTAGTTTTTCTCAGGCTTTCACACTAATCTGACCAATACTTCTCATGTAAATATCTTATGAATATAAAAAAGGTCTTATTTAATAGCTAAACTTATGGACTACGCTTACACAGGCAATACGTTATGAATTTCGAAAATTAAAGATAGAAAAACCAAAATTTAAGGATTTTTTTTTGTGTATTTTTTAATTAATGGCTTTTTGTGAAAAATATAGCGCATTAAATTGTTTTTAAAGATAGAGGGGTTTTTCATCTTTAAAAAAGTGCTTCTATGCTCTAAGTCAGATAGTTAAGAAGTTATAACGATTTTATTAAGAAGTATTGGTCAGATTTGTATGAGAGCCAGAGAAAAACATTTTTTCAAAAGGTAGAGAAAAAAAATTTTAGAGCCAATTTGTTAATAACCATACCATACATCATAACATTAAAAGATCGAACATGGTTAGGGCATGATTTAGAACCCCAGGTGTGGGGTTGGGCAATGCGAAACGATTCTCTGCAGCCTATCATGACTTTTTTTTCCTTAAATTTTGGGTTTTTCTATGTTTAATTCCACGAAATTCATAACGTATTGCCCTTGTAAGCGTAGTCCATAAGTCTAGCTATTAAATAAGACCTTTTTTATATTCATAGGATTTTTACATGAGAAGTATTGGTCAGATTAGTGTGAAAGCCCGAGAAAAACTAAAATGGCTGCCATTTTACAACCGTGAGAGAGAGAAAAAATTTGAGAGCCAATTTATTGACGAAATATGCCATACATCACGACATTAAAGGATCGGACACCGGTGTCGCGACACATTGAATATGGCGCGTTTTCGAACGCAGGCTCCGGTTAACATGAAGTGATACTTTGACCGCGCGCTCTCCGCCCTCTTTATCAGAAACGGTTCACCGTATAAAAATTTTTTTTGAACAAAAGCTGTAGAGAATTTCGTATTCTACATTATGGTAATAAATACAAACAGCAAAAAACTCATAGGAAATGAAATATTTACAAAAAAAGGTGCAAAAACCGATTTTGTGACCTTTTGACCTTGAAATTTTATAGTTGCCCACATCCTACCATATGTAGGTTTTGAGACAACATGTAGGGTGCCAATATACAAATATTTACAGACTTACAGCTGGGCATTTCGAATTCCGAGGCTCTTACCCAATTTAAGCCTAAGTTGACTGGGCCATAACGACTGGCTTACACGTATTAAGTGGATAAGTAGTTAACTAAATTTTTACTTAATTTTAAGTTATCAATTGCATGTAAACACAAATTTAGTAGCAAGTGGGCAAGTTCAAATTTAGTGAAGTAATTATAAAGTCATAAGTTAAAATTTAGTTGACTACTTATCTACTTAATACGTGTAAACCAGCCATAACTTACATGGCAAAAATAAAGTACACAGATTATGTCTATTGTGGCAAAAAGCAGTGATTGACGTCTCTAACTCCCTGCGTCGCCGCAAGCCGCTGCTAAACGCTGTAAAGCGCTGTAAACTGTTCATGCTTTTTAACGACTTTTAAGGATAAATTTCAACAAACTATGAATTACATTTTCCATAAAATATATCAAACAATAATGATGCGAATTTTCGAGCAGATCGGACTAAGGAATCGAGTTGTCCCATACTAACTTCATCCCCCCTTTTCACACCCTTAGGAGAGGAATTTCTAAAAATCCCTTCTTATCGCACGCCTACGTCATACGAAGAACACTCCCTCCAAATTTCAAGTATTTGTGATCACTGGTTTAGTCCGTGGCGTGATTCCATTTTCATGTCATTCAGGACAAAGCCTTTTATATAATGATATAGATTATTGCCTAGTACTATCACCTACCTTATTTTGTCGGATTATGTCAAACCCAGCAGACAGATCACTCGAGTCACGACTCACGACTATCATTAAATTGTACATTAATACCCGACCAAATAATGTAGGTCCGCCATCTGCCTATATTTTATCGATTTATTCGATTAGGGATTGCAATCCGGATGATGAGAAAAACTATTACTATTTTATAACACTTTTAGTATTGAATAACATGTTTTTCTGTAATATTTTCTGTTTTTGTTTACATTGAGGTGATAATTATTATGCACACACAGATGCTAATTCGTAAGTCTGTCTAGTTAAATAAAGGAAAATAATTGAAGTTTATAATATAATAAAAAATCGAATAGTCGATAAAATTATGAAAAGTATAAGCTTCTACGTTATATAAAAATAATTTAGATGTATCGTGTAATATCTGACATACAAATTCTTTTAGTATTTAATAACACGTTTTTCTGTGATATCTTCTGTTTTTGTTTACATTGAGGTGATAATTATCAGCCATAAAAAGGAAAATAATAAATGTGGGTAGAAACCAAATAAGAATCTTTACCTGAAGCCTAACTGGGCACTGTAAGCTCAACAAGCACCTTTACAGAAAGGTGTTAAGAATATGACAACATGCAGATTCTGTGACACATCTATTTACCTTCTCGTAGACTCCCCTACTCTACTATAGAGCAGAAACTCTCTTACTCTACTAAGGAGGAAATTCGTGGAACCGCGATTGGTTCAGTTTATGAGCAGGAGTTACAATAAATCATCAAGGGTATTCGTGACGTCAGGACTCAGGGTTACAGTAATCTGCCTTCGGAGACAAAATATCTCTAAAGTATCGTAATATCTTTAAATTGCCTAAACCTGTAATAGGCTTAGGGGGCTAATTTATTTTTAAAATTGTGTTTTTTAATTTCAATAATATTCAGTAGAATCCTTCTAAATATCTCTGCATAGTGTTAATAGTCAAAGTTGAAATTGTTTTAATTAGTAACTTGTAATGCCTAAGTAAGGTTCCTAGTAGTTGGGCATTGTCCAAAAAAAAATCACATGTACTTTTTATATTTTTTTCGTTAAAATAGGGTATTTTAAGAATATAAATTAAATAATTTTGAAATTCATTGGCTAGTTTTTCCCAATAAATTTTTAAAGTTTCGCTCTGACGTCATCATCGGCGGCCAATTGACCTCTACAGTATGTTTTAAATTTCCTTTCAATCTTATTTATAATGGCTGGTTCGTCAAATGCAAGTTCTCATTATGTGAAAGCTGATACGAGAAGCTTACCAAAAGTTCAAAACGTAATGTTGGTCGAATTTATTGCTAATTTAACGCCATTGAAGGTCAAATTAAGGTTAAACATATTTGTTCAAAAATATAAGTAACTAATGGGTATTTTTTTCGTTTATATACAGAAAAACGATTACTGACCTTATTCCTCGAAATGTTTTTGTAATGAGCAAAATTAAAAAAAGATGGACAATCCCCTAAAACATTTCGTTTTTAGTTGACTACCCCTGTTTCGAACTCGTATATTTTTTATTTCCCTTACCCCGAATTCCGATTTTAATCAAAATTTCCTATTTTAGTTCGTATTTCAACAAGTATTGAGTTCAAATTTGAAAAACGAAATAATAATATTAAAAAATGATATCGTACAGGTATATAATCTATACTACTATTTATACATAATTATATTCAGACTGTTCCCCTTACCCCAAAAACAGGGAAAGGGGAACAAAAGAAGTAGCCTAACGATTATAAATTGAAGTCCACGCGGACGAAGTTGCGGGCAACAGCTAGTATTTTATAAAAAGTAATTTGGCCGCCGTCTGTTGTAAGCTTCCGTATAAATCTCCGTTATAAAAGTTGCGGAAACAGAAGCAGAAACGGATGTTGAAAATCGCGCGGAACTTCCGCACTTGCGGAAACAGAAACAAAGATCCGTTGCATGTTGCATCACTAATTATTATAACAAGCTTAAAAAGTCGTTCAATCATGGAAAGCTGACATACATAGATATGTTTTGCGTTTATCAAAACTATTAAAAGACAATAAGTATTAGTAGCTAGAACTCAAAATAACGTTTGAAAAATAAAGTATGTTTCCCTTACCCCAACTAACCTTAATAATAGAATCATAAAATGATGATCGTCTTATGATTCTATTATTAGTAGGTACTTTTCACATAAAAATCGCGAGTAACGCCGCGGGGAACCACTAGTATTTATAAATATAATTTAACAGTAACATTGTCCTGCAAATAGAACAATCCATATTTTATAGTATCATCAAATCGAAATATTTAATCCTTTCTATATCTGTTCCACTTTCGATAATTTTCGCAGAGGTCTTTCGTCTTATCAAAATGATAAGCTAATTTTTTGTGATTAGCTTGATACTAATTAAATGAAAAATTGTTCTAGGGAACCTGTACTATCCTACTTTTTAGGGTTCCGTAGCAAAATGGCAAAAAATGGAACCCTTATAGATTCGTCATGTCTGTCTGTCTGTCTTTCTGTCTGTCTGTCTGTCTATCTGTCTGTCTGTCTGCCTGTCTGTCTGTCTGTCTGTCTGTCCGTCCGTCCGTCCGTATGTCACAGCCATTTTCTCCGAAACTGAAAGAGCTAGTATACTAGCTAAGAGTAGTGAAAGAAATAGTATACTATTGAAACTTGGTAAGTAAATGTAGTCTGTGAACCGCATTAAGATTTTGATACTCGAATATCTTATATATATATATATATATATATATTATATTACCGCTAATGTGCGTAAACCAGTTAGACTGCTGCAGATTAACAAGATATTCTGCAGATTATCTGCGTGAGTCCGATAAAGTGCAAAAAGTTTATTCTCATTAAATTAGATAAAACAGGTTCTTGTTTGAATAAAACATGTTATTTAGATGTAGAGAATTATATGATATAATTTTTTGGGCATATACAAAGGAGTAAATTATTAAATGACATTATTCTTATGACATGTTTAATTATAAATGACCAAACGAACTTACCAAGTGAAGTTCGATCATTATTATATGAGTCGCTTCATTCGAAGATATATAATTATTAACCAGTAGTACCTCTGTATCTGCTAGGCAATCGCGTTTTTTCAAAGACGTATGTGGGTAGTTGAAAACTTACCCGCACGCTCGGCCACTGGACGTTCCGGCATGTCTCATTATGTTTAGAGAGAAGTAATGCAAAAAATCTTTCTTTCTTTCTTTGGGTACTGCAGCAAACATAGTTTCGTGCAGACTGCGTGGGAGGGAGATTATATCTTCGAATGAAGCGACTCAATATAATAATGATCGAACTTCACTTGGTAAGTTCGTTTGATCATTTATTATATTTCTTCGCTTCATTCTTCGATATATTATTATTAACCAGTAGATTTTTAGAGTAACGAAAGAAAGATTATTTTTTTTGAAATACCATATTCATTGTGAATAGTAATCATTATTATATTGGAGAAAGAATTTAACAATAAATAATAATAATAGGTCAGAAATGAAACGTAAGAGACCTCTATGGTTTGTGATTTAAATGATAACATACTGGGATCATGGTGATTATACATTATATTATTCATTCATTCAGCGAAACTTTGTTCGTCGATTAAATTATGGCTAAGGAAAATATCGAAAGTATTGGAGTCGCTAGTTCTGCCTTTCGCCTGTCGTCTTCCTAATCGTCATTAATCGTGTTCAGTTTCAGTCCCCGTGTCTACGCTCGTGTCGACGCTCGTGTCGACGCTGCGCCGATCTCGCACAGCATCTGCTTTATCCTATTTAGTATAATCTTGAATAACCATCGCACGGCGTAATAACTTAAATATAACTTGAAACTTCTTTTTTAATAAAAAAGAATTACATAAATTAATAACATCACCGATCCAATCACGCCCGGGAGTTGATGTCTTTGTAATATAAATTTCGATACCGCTATTTAAAACCGTAATTTTTTATTTTGCCGAGTTTTATTAGGCAGAAAGTTTTAAGTCAATTACCAGTATTCAGTTGGTACAGAGTGCAAGAAAAAACAAATAATTTATAAGTGGATCCCGGGTACTGTACTACTCAGGTATGTATTTATTATACAGGTATTTTTACGGGAAAGCTTCTTTCGAAAGACGCTTCTTTCTTCACACATTCAGGTGCTGCCGTACGATGGCACTACCTTTTGGAACGCTTATCGTCGGCAATTTCAGACTGTTGCTACCGCAAACGGATGGACGGAGGAGTAATGCCTGACCGCTCTCACCGTTGAACTCAGAGGGCAAGCTTTGTCGGTCCTGGAGACACTTCCACATACGGGAAATGGGTTCCAAGACCTGATGGAGGCACTTGAATCCAGATACGGGGAGCGACACTTGGAACACGTGTTCCGTGCCCAACTGCGTGACAGAGGCCAGCGCTCAGAAAAAGGACTTCAACAATGGGCGCTGGTAATTGAAAAACTCGTCAGGAAGGCATACCCAGGAGCTGACACCAAGATGGTTGACACGAACATTGTTCAAGAATTTGTCGACGGAATCAGGGACCTGAAAGTCAGAGCTGCAGTAAGGCTACGTCATCACACCTCGCTAAAGGAAGCATTGGCGCATGCCCTGGAAGTCGAGGCTGTTCGGCGTGACATACGGCAGACACATAACATCCGCGAGGTCGCTGCGGAAGTTAGGGAGGTTAGGGCTCCTGCAAGGAAAAGATTTGAAGCTATGTGCGGTGTAAGTATAAGTGCGGTGAGAGGGGCCATCTTCAGCTCAACTGCCCGCAGAAGTAGACCCAGATGGCAAGGATGGAAAGGATCGAGGAACAGATAGAGAAGCTGAGGAAGCAAGCAGTTTCGTCCCCTGCCCGGGATAAGGGGAAACGAATAGAATCCAGGACTAGGTGGCGAGTATTGGACAATGTGGAGAGAACCCCGATAACTGTTACCTCCCAGGCACGGAGCGGAAAAACAAAGACAAATACTTTGGGTCTCTCGGAAAATGATGCTATGAGGAAGGCTCAAGAAAGAGATGACGACCTTCGGCACATCATCACATGGAAGAAACGCGGTGACGTAAATCAATCTGGAGTGAGTTTGCACCCACTGGCGCTGTCACTAAGGCGTACTGGGAGCAACGGGACAGTCTGATACTTCAAAACGGAATACTCTACCGGAAATGGGCTAACGGTAGAGAGTTCTATTTTCAGATAATTGTCCCAAGGGCGAGAGTATCAGATGTTCTCCGCGAGATACATGAAGGTGTATCAGGGAGTCATCTAGGTGTCAAGAGGATGCTAAGGAAAGTGCGAGAACGATTTTTCTGGTTGCATTGGCGGGATGATGTACAGAATTGGTGCCACGAATGTACTTCTTGCGCTGATGTGAAGAGACCGCAGACCAGGAGTTGTAGGGAAAGCGTGGCGCGACAGTAACAACGATGCTCGGGACGAGCATCCCTAAAAGGGGAGTAGTGTTACGGATACGGACAGTTGTTTACCTCTGCGCGTACTTTCTAGAAAAGTCCAACCCTTGTTTATCTGAATTGCTTGTTTACGTAAACAATCCAGAATGGAACGTTCCAGAAAGCGACGCGGGCCATATAAAAGGTAAACAAGCCGGCAGTCAATTAAGTTTAATCGGAGCGATCTTCGAGGTGACTTCGAAGTGAAAACAAGTGATCAATAGTGAGTGATTGTGATAGTGAACGACTCGGCTACGACCTAGGACAGTGATAGTGCTCAGTGATTTGGATCTAGTGCTTAGTGTTTGGACTTAGTGATTTGTGTGAGCTAGTGTTTGTGAATAAAGTCTTCAAGAGAGTCACCAGGTCTTTTTCTCCGAATCCTCGAACCCTAGCACGTATTAATATTCACGTGAGCTAAAAATATATATATATCTAATTGGCTTGAAATAGGTACTTGGAGGACTGAAGGTATAATATAATATTACTAGCCATTTGGCCGAGCTTTGCTCGGTATTCGATAAAACGCGAATAAAATGACATTTTCTAAAAATAATTCCTAGCTAGATCGATTTATCGCCCCCAAAACCCCCTATATACTAAATTTCATGAAAATCGTTGGAGTCGATTCCGAGATCCCAATTATATATATATATATATATATATATATATATATATATATATATATAAATATATATATATATATATATATATATATATATATATATATATATAAATATATATATATATATATATATATATAAATATTTATAAATATACAATAATTGCTCGTTTAAAGATATAATATTATGTCTATATAGAAACATATTGATGGTTATTTGAAAAACTTAATAATTTGTTGTTAATTTATTTGATAATTTATACTTACGAATAGCCAGCAAGTATATTCAGTAGGGTAGTTTTTCCGGCTCCTGACGGTCCTATAATGCCCGTCAATTCCCCTGATTTGAAACATCCACTCACTCCTTGTAAAATTTCTTTCTTATCTGCAAAAAACAAAACGGTTACTAATCAATAAATTTTAAATTACAAGCTTACGTAAAAAGTTACAATATTGCCAACTAGAATTGATAAAATATTATTTTCAAGATTCTTTGCATTATTTTTTTCTAAAGCAAAAACATATTTGAAATTTAGCAAAAAAAAAAAAAAAAACTCGCTGCCGAGTGTCAGGTAAAGGGCAAGATAGAGGTCTCTGACCGCAATATTTACGTTTAGATAATGGCAAATTACCGCTTTTTTGTTTCATTTAATGACAAAATAATTGTATTCATAATGGTCTTGTTAATTTAACACCAGTTTATTGTTTTTTCCTGCCACTGTTTGTTTTATTTTACATACATTGGTGCCTAGAACTTTAGGGTAACTACTTGGGTTACATAACTTTAGGGTTATACAACTCGCTTTAGGTTGTGGGTGTAAGTGCATGAATTTTTTATATTGCTATGCTAGACAGACTAAGAAAAGCAGAAAAGTAAGTAGAAGGAAATTAAAAAGTAGGCCGATCATAATACTCATGAAGACTTTAAATCTCATGTAAAAAACCATGTTTGCTGGTTTTGTTACTACATTTAGGGCGTGTTTCACCACTTCCTGATAAAGTCTCGATTAGGCTATCCACAACTTTTTTGATAAATTCTGCATACTTCACCTGTCAAGTTAAGATGTAGATTGTAGATAGCCTATCCGGCACTTATCAGGAAGTGGTGAAACAGACCCTAAATTATAACTCTCTCTCGTTTAAAACATGAGGTACTTACCCAATCGAAGTGTTCTAAAATTAAATTGATTCAAAATATAGCTAATGTTTTCAAATTCCACACAAACTTTGTCCTTCTCATCTATCTGCACTATATTATTGTCTTCTGACATTTTGTTTTCCATTTTTACCTACAACAAATTTTGTAAAAACAAACTTTTATGATAATAAATAATAATCACTTTTATGATCCTATTGTATTATCTAAACATATTGTTTTTGTGTATTGTCTGTTTATTTTTTGTGGTAAACACATAACAATGATTCGATACCTTCGCATGCACTAAAGATTCCTAACTTGAGACACGCAAGCGCAGGAGTTCAATATTCACACAAAAGTGTTAATGAATTTAGTCCATCATCAGGATCTACACTATGCCTGCGATCTGAAAAAAAAATAGCTGTTAGTAATTATTAGTTGGGCCTAATGTGCCTATCACCCTTTTGGGTGATGCCTGCATTATGATTGTCAAAATGTCCTACAATTTTTGAACTGCATGTGCTATCAGAAAAGTTGATTCCTAGGCAGATGGGGGACCTAAGTAATTTGGTTGCGTTGAGTTAAATCCCATCCGACCGATCACAGCTAATATTGAATTGACATAAACCGACCGAACGACGTAGGTCCGTCAACTGCCAGCCTAGGAATCAATTTCCTCGATGGTACATAATATTAATATCTCTTTGTTTCAAAAATTTTCAAGTATGTTGCGCCAAAATTCGTTTATTGCCTTACATATTATGCTGAATATAAAAGGAAAACTATCACGGTAAGAAGACTTCATAAGTTATTGAGTAATAGTCGATCAACTAAAAAAAATCAATCAATCAAGTTTATAGGAACTTTTCGTTCTAATTCCTTTGAACGTAACTGATATAATGTTGTTAGTAATGTACAACACGTTATAAATGTACATTCATTGACCATACAAAATTATCAAAAACTAGCGGTACTAACTACTACTACTACGGAACCCTCTATTGCGCGTGGCCCGATACGCACTTGGCCGGTTTTTACATTATCTTAATTTAGTTATTTTATTAGGTACCTACGTCGTCGGTGCCCGCAACTCCATTGCGCTACAATTCATTCATCGCTCGTAAACCTTACATTTTACGGGCATAAAAAGTATCCTATATCTTTTCCCGGGACTCAAAGAAGGTATCAATCTGCATACCCAACTTCAGCAAAATCGGTTCAGAAGTTTGGGCATCAAGAAAACAGACAGACATACTTTCGCATTTAGAATAGTATTAGTATAGACAAAATATTAATCATCTCATTTTCCGACACGTGTATCCGAGTAAAAAAAACACTTGCTGTCATGGAAAATTCTCGAGATCGTTGAAGATGATGAGTTGACACGAAAAATCTTTATGGCTCCTGACGAAAATAGTGAATTCCATGACGGGTTTCCATAGACCAGAAATAGCAAAAACACGGAAGAAGATAGCTGTTAACAGTTATTTATATATTATGATTTATATGTATGAGGTGTCCTATCGAAAAACATAGCAAACTTATGTTTTAAAATCGATTCTATACACAGTGGTACATACTGCAAAACTGAGTGATAATATTAAAAAAAGTTTTTTCGCATTTTATATAAAAATTCAAAAGGTTTTTTTATAAAGTTTATTTACAATTGACTAAAGTAAATAGGTGCCATTTTGTACGATAACTTTTTGCCATCTTGTTAGTAGGGACATGATCCTTGCTATAAAAATCTTGGGGCTTCTGATGAAAAAACTGCGACAAGTGGTTTTGGCAGTCCTCTTGTGATGTCAACCTGACACTGCCTGAGGAATTCTGTAGCGACCGAAACAGGTGGAAATCTGAAGGTGCAAGGTCAGGACCACGGAGCTAATACAAAGAGGACTATACGGCGGATGCATTAACACCTCCCAGCCGAACTCCCGTAATTTTTGCCGAGTGGCTAAAGATGTGTGAGGTCCAGCGTTGTGAAAGCGTTTGAGTGGTGAAAAACCACACCCCTTCTGTTGATTAATTCCGGCCGTTTTCTCTCAACTTCTTGCTTTAATCTCATCAGTTGTTCGCAGTACAGTTCAGAATCGATGGTCCTGCCTGGCGGTAACAGCTCATAATGAATAATGCCCTTCCAATCCCACGAGTTGCGAGTTAACTCGTGTTTCGCCACTGACTGTGAAGCCTGACCGGTCATTGACCACGATCTTTTTCGCACTTTCTTGTCGTACGTGATTCACTTTTCATCACCAGTTATCAGCTTCTTCAAAAATGGTTCGGTTTCATTACATCGTGATAAAGAATCACAAATGAGTACACGGTTCATTAGGTTTCTTTCAGTGACCTCATGAGGCACACAAATATCAAACTTTTTTGTGTACCCAGCTTTGTTCAAATGCACCAAAACCATTTTGTGGTCAATCCCCAGTTCTTCAGGTACATCGTAACTACTACTCATTTTAGCAATAAGAAAAAAAATGAAAATCTCACATATTTACCTTATTTGATTTTTGAATTGTCTTCTGTAAAATTAAAACTTTTTAATGATACCAAAATCAGCCAGATACAATTATTGGTATCCCAAGAGATTTTATGACAAGTTCATACATACTATAATGCGAAAAGACTTTTTCCCCAACCTATCACTTTAGAGTGTGTAGCTGTCCTTACTCCCTTGTAAAAAAATGTTGCTTCAGCGTTGCTATTACTACTATTGCTTCTATTTTCACAGTGAACTCTATAGAGTTCACTGTGAAAATAGCAGACTCTATATAAAACTCTATAGAGTTCACTGTGAAAATAGCAGCGCTGAAGCAACATTTATTTGTGGATTGTAATTACTAATTAGTATGGGCAATCAGTTTTAGTACACGCGATAAACTGTAAACAGCTTAGCTGCTCTCATATTTTGTAGGTCAATTATTATTCTATAAAATAATTCACAGTACAAAATTTTTCACTAGTTAAGTGGTAGGGCGCGTAATTTCAAATTAGACAAGCTCTATACCTACTTAAGTTTTTTATTTGTTAGTAACTAGAGTAGGTAGTAGTTTTTGTGACAAACTTAATTTTTCGAATCACATAAATTTTTTACTATGCACACCAGACACCAGTGTTATAATGTTTACTGCAGAACATTGCTTTATAAGCTTAAATCAGTGAGCTACCTAACTCATGTTCATCGTGCATCTTCAAATCAAATTGTCATTTAGCCAATATATTTTTGTTGCTATATATAGTTAATGTTTGATAAAGGTCGATTAGTAAAATATCTTATTAAATTAACTTAATAATCTCGGTAGTCGGTATAAGAAAATTGTCCATTCAAGTGCGAGTCAGATTCATGAACGTAGAGTTTCCTACAAAATTGTTAAAAACATGTTCATTGTATTAGACTTCAGAGTCTTCCTAAATATTTAATTTTGCTGTTATAGAGCCAAGAAAATATTTTTTAACGATTTGCTATTAGGTTATATTAGATACAGCTAACTTAAAGACGATAAAATCTCGGAATGTTTTAATGTTTTATAATTACAATGGTATTCTCTTTTTAAGACCGGTATTACCAAATTTAAATACAAAACGACAGTTTCGCAAGTTAAAACAAAAAAATGTTTTATTGAAATGCTAGCAGAACATGTTTGCATTGTTTACTTATTTTAAATTCTTATCGTCTAGATTCCTAAACTAAAAGTATGTTATTTGTTATTATACTTTTATGCTAATCAGAAGTTAATTATTGCTTTCCTGTGTCATGATTTCACATTGTGATTCATACAAGAAAAAGTTACTGCTTCAACGCGATACCGGCACTGCCAGACATTTGAATTTAGAGATGGTGAACTTTTTCTACTGCTACTGTCATATTAAAAATATATATTATGTTTATAGAAGGGCTTAATTACAACTATCGTATTTTCTGTTAAAATTTCCGGGTCGCAAATCGCATATAGCCGAGATCGTAACCTCGGATTTATTCGCATAGAGCTGAAAATTGGTAGAGACATTAAATACACTATCATAAATAAAACCTCAAAAGTCCCCGGCGATCCTCCTTGTGCAAAAAATTTTATTCAAGGTCAAAGGTATGAAAATGATGTTTTTACCGTTTTTTTCCAAACTGTACATTTTATCATAAAAATAGGTATGGCAAGAGTGTAGAATGTAGATCATAGAATTCTCTACAAAAAATATTCAGACACTTTTTTCATACGACTTGCCATACCTATTGATAAAATGTAGTATGTACAGTTTGAAAAAAAAAACGGGAAAAACATCATTTTCATACCTTTGACCCTGAATAAAAATTTTTGCACAAGGAGGATCGCCGGGGACTTTTGAGGTTTTATTTATAATGATGTATTTAATGTCTCTACCAATGTTCAGCTCTATGCGAATTATCCCGAGGTCAAATGTTTAATTTTCCTGGGGTAATACTGCTCTTCACCATGCCGCAGCCCGCAAATCGCAATGCTTGACTTTACTAACGTTTCATTAAAGGTAATGAGGGAGTAGAATCATTACGTTACTATACACACGCAATGCGAACGGAAGCATACGAAAATATAACGTATACTTACATAAAGTACAAAGTGTTGGTTTGTTACATACCTAGATTAATAATTATTATACTAGCTTACGAATTGACATCTACCGAAATCCATACTAATATTATAGATGAGAAAGTGTGTCTGTCTGTCACCTTATCACGCCCAAACCGCTGAACAGATTTTGCTACAATTTGGTATAGATATACTTTGAATCTCAAGAGAGGACGACACTTTATCCCGGAAATATTTACGGTTCCCGCGAATTTCGGTGCAATGGAGATGCGCGGGCGTCGACTAGTCCTACTAATATTATAAAGGCGAAAGTATGTGAGTTTGTGAGTTTGTGAGTTTGTATGTTTGTTACTTCTTTACGCTTAAGCGGCTGGAGCGATTTCGACAAAATTTTACAAGGAGGTAGCTGACATCCTGGATTAACACATAGGCTACATTTTTAACCGACTTTCGTAACGGAGGAGGTGTTATGTTCATTTTTTTAATTACTTATGTTCAACGATGACTCCGCCGTTTGTGAACCGATTTTCAAAATATTGCCGTCTCCTACTTGGCCCCCCAAGTAGGAGACGGCTGCGCTCCCCCAACCCCCCCCCCCCACTCTCTTCCTGAAAGTGTTGCTTTTAACGAAACAATATCGCGTCGTTAGTGCTGAGTTTTAATTCTCCTTTTTAGGAACAAACTAAGTTATCCTACTAATCCTACTTCCTACTTCCTACTAATATTATTAAGGCGAAAGTTTGTGAGTTTGTATGTTTGTTACTTCTTCACGCTTAAACGGCTGGAGCGATTTCGACAAAATTTTACAAGGAGGTAGCTGACATCCTGGATTAACTAATATTATAAAGGCGAAAGTATGTGAGTTTGTGAGTTTGTATGTTTGTTACTTCTTTACGCTTAAGCGGCTGGAGCGATTTCGACAAAATTTTACAAGGAGGTAGCTGACATCCTGGATTAACACATAGGCTACATTTTTAACCGACTTTCGTAACGGAGGAGGTGTTATGTTCATTTTTTTTATTACTTATGTTCAACGATGACTCCACCGTTTGTGGACCGATTTTCAAAATTTTGCCGTCTCCTACTTGGGGGGTGCAGCCCCCAAAACCCCCCACTCTCTTCCTGAAAGTGTTGCTTTTAACGAAACAGTGTAGCGTCATTAGTGATGTGTCCTAATTCTCCTTTTTAGGCACAAACTAAGCTATTCTACTAATATTATAAAGGCGAAAGTATGTGAGTTTGTGAGTTTGTATGTTTGTATGTTTGTATGTTTGTTACTTCTTCACGCTTAAACGGCTGGAGCGATTTCGACAAAATTTTACAAGGAGGTAGCTGACATCCTGGATTAACACATAGGCTACATTTTAAGCCGACTTTCGTAACGGAGGAGTTATGTTCAGCGATGACTCCGCCGTTTGTGAACCGATTTTCAAAATATTGCCGTCTCCTACTTGGGGGGGGGGCTGCGCCCCCCAAATCCCTCCCACTCTTTTCCTGAAAGTGTTGCTTTTAACGAAACAGTATCGCGTCGTTAGTGCTGAGTTTTAATTCTCCTTTTTAGGAACAAACTAAGTTATCCTACTAATCCTACTTCCTACTTCCTACTAATATTATAAAGGCGAAAGTATATGAGTTTGTGAGTTTGTATGTTTGTTACTTCTTCACGCTTAAACGGCTCGAGCGATTTCAACAAAATTTTACAAGGAGGTATCTGACATCCTGGATTAACACATAGGCTACATTTTTAACCGACTTCCGTAACGGAGGAGGTGTTATGTTCATTTTTTTAATTACTTATGTTCAACGATGACTCCGCCGTTTGTGGACCGATTTTCAAAAATTTGCCGTCTCCTACTTGGGGGGGCTGCGCCCCCCAAACCCTCCACTCTCTTCCTGAAAGTGTTGCTTTTAACGAAACAGTATCGCGTCGTTAGTGCTGAGTTTTAATTCTCCTTTCTAGGAACAAACTAAGTTATTAAATATAAAAGTGAATTTATTCTAACCTAAACTAAACATACAGATATCGAGTGTCATTTGATTCATAGGCTTTCGTCCCGTCTCCTATTTGGGGGGGCTGTGCCTCCAAGCCCACTCTCCTAGAAGAGTTACATAAAACAAAATTCGATTTTCAAAATTTTGTCGTCTCCTACCCCCCCATCCCCCTACTGGTAGTGTTGCTTTTAACGAAACAGTGTAGCGTCATTAGTGATGTGTCTTAATTCTCCTTTTTAGGCACAAACTAAGTTATTTATTATAAAAGTGAATTCATTCGAACGTCAGATGAATTTGTATAATAATTTATATAATTTATTATAATTTCATTCAATGCATACAGATTTCGAATGTCATTTGATTAATTTTCGTCCCATCTTCTACCAAATCCTAGGAGTGCTGCTTATCACAAAACAGTGTCATCTATCAAACTTCCATCTCTCAGTCATCAAAATTGCAGTTTCCGATGATCTATCTCAATTTATTTTGTCTCTAATACTATTTACCTATTACAACACAATTTAGTTTACCTAATCACGCCTAATTAATCGCGGGTAACACCGCGGGGCACAGCTAGTTGTGCTATAAAATCAAAAAGTATATTTAAAGTTTTTGCGAACTAATTGACGAACAAGTATAATCGCTGCTGAAGTTATTATCCAAGTCGTTAATAATAATGATAGAACGTGATCCATTGTATCACACGATCATAATATAAAAAAAGTGCTAAAACACTTTCCATGTATGAATCCCCCTAACTTCACTTTTGACTATTGCACCCAGTATCACTTTAGCAATATTATATTTTAGTACTAGATATAAAAAGGTGGAATACCGATTACAAATATTAAATATTGGTAATATTTGGGTAATATACATAAGCTTGTCTTCTGAAACACTTTCAAACTATTTTATGAGGTTTATTTTGCCGCTTTCTGGACCTGCAGCGGGAAGTAGGTATATATTTTTTTATTTTTATTGATAAGCAAAATATATCAGAAAAAAATCCAGGGTCTCTTAAAAATTCTCGCATAAATTTTAATTTGAGACCACTGAATATTCTAAAATGTTTACCGATTTCTTCATTCACTTCTTTAAATTTAAACAAACACCTCCCTACCTTACGGCAGCACGCAACCACTAAAAGTTAACCACTGACCACTACAGCTACAACTTTACTTACAACTATACTCTAATCACAATAAATTAACGCGCTGGGCTAAAACTCCGCTCTCTACGCCGTGATAAGCGCTACTGAATAATATATTGAATATCAGGTTCTTGATACATATACATTTAAGTCTATGTGGTAAGTTGAAAATGGCAAAATATAGAGTTAAGGCTCTTAAAAATATGCGCGATAATATGTATCGGAAGCGTGTTAATGCACACAAAAAATTGCAAAAGTTATAACTTATAAACAAATTAAGTTTGCAAAATAAGGTATTACTTACGTTTTTTTTTTTTTATTATGAACTCCAAAATTATTAACATTTAAGAAAAAAAAAATCTTAAAGAGGAGGAAATTTTCATAAAAAATCCCCGACTCCCGGAATTCTATCTCAATTATTTATAATTTTAATTTAGCGCTGAAAATAGGCCTAAGAATTTGCTCCCATTGAAAATTTTACTTAAGAGGCCGGGTGCCATCGAAATTCTCATACATACGTAATACCAAAATCATTTTCTCATACGAAAATATTTAACACGTTTGAGTTATTTTTCAGCTTAATATAGTAATTAAAGTGTTATAGGTTCCTGCACAAAAATTTACTACAAAATATTTAAACAGTAAAAAATATTTAAGTTAAATTTCCAACGGGAGCAAATTCTTTGAACACCTTAAGTTTTTTAAATTGAAAAAATTTTTATTAGTGCGACGTGCTCGGTTTTGAAGCCGCGCGCGCTACCTAAAAATGCCGCGCGGAGGCCTATTTTTGGCGTTAAATTAAAATTATAAATAATAGAGACAGAATTCCAGGAGTCGCGAGTCTTTTATGGAAATTTCCAACTCTTTAATAACATATTTTTTTAAATTTCTTAAATGTTAATAGTTTCGGAATTATTAACAAAAAATGTAACATCTTTTTTTTTTTGGAAAATATTAATTTGTTTTAAGGGCCCTCTCTCCCTAAATTAGCAGGTCGATTGTCTGTCAGTGCGAATATCGACGTAAATGACATTAAGGGCCCCTTCCTCTGAAGCTTTAGGTATTTTACGCGCCGAGGCGACTTGCATCCGCGTTACGCGGGAGCCGTTCGGATATGAACTCCGGCGACCTTTGGCGGCAAACGAGAGCGCCACAGTATAAAATAATGCAGTAGGCAAGATAAGTTTAGCTTAATAGACTATTTCAGTATTATAATATTATTTTATTTCAGCATTATATTAGTATTATTTCGACAGCTTAGGAAGCTTATATCGTAAACATATACGGTCTACTCTACTCTTACTACACTTTTTGATAATAGAGAAATGATTATAGGAGATTTTGTTGCACCTGATTATACAGAGTGTAACAAAACTAAGTGATAATACTTTAGGGTGTGTATGCGTCCCTCGTCTAGAGTTGACTGTGAAAGAAGCAGCGCTGAAAGAGCAAAAAAAAAATTTGAGATTTGTATGGCCAATTGCCCCAGCGGCGTAGCGAGTTCACCCATATAAAAGGTAAAAAAAACTCTGCGCTTCGCTGCTACTTTCACAGTGAACTATATAATATAAGGGACACATACAAATATAAAGTATTATCACTATGTTTTGTTACACCCTGTATATTAAACAATACAAACAATGAATAAAACAAACATAATTGTTTCGTTGATAATTAAAGAAATATATTTTTGATATTAAATACGGACAGAAGACTTTTTTCACCAATTAGCTGGAAATTTCCCAATTTGCAGTCAAATAAATTGTTGTGACGTGCTTTTTCTTGTAATTGACTAAACAAGTAATTGATGTCAATGATGCGTCTTCCTGCTACTGGTTGAAACTCGTGGTCTGGATTTCCAGACTCAACGAGAAGAGGCTCATCTTGACTAGTTTTTCTGCAACAATAATTGACCTCAGATTATTTACTTTTTTATGAAATAAGGGGGCAAACGAGCAAACGGGTCGCCTGATGGAAAGCAGTACCGTCCCCATGGACACTCGCAACATCAGAAGAGCTGCAGGTGCGTCGCAGGCCTTTTAAGAGGGAATACGCTCTTTACTTGAAGGTTTGCAGGTCGTATAGGTCCAGAAATACTGCTGGTGACAGTGTGTTCCCGAGTTTTACAGTGCGCGGCAGAAAGTTACGCGAGAAACGCACGATGGAAGACTGGCACTCATCAAGGTGATAAGGATGGTATATTTTTCGCGTGGGACGATGGCGAAAAGTTGCAGATGGTGGCAGGGAAAAATTAGTTACTGTCCGTATGGAAATTATACTTATTTGATTCTTCCACTTACATCTTTAATTGAGGCCAGATATACGGACCACAACTCTCAAGTACAACGCACTGCACATAAAACTTACTCAGTATCCTCGAATACACTTGCTAGGCTGACAGTATCATGGTCTACAACAGATTTATCGCCGTATTTCATTTCCCTGAAAAAAATAATATAAAATATAATATAATTATAATAAAGAGCAGGTACACATTGGGCGTTTTGAAGCACACGCTTTGCTAACGCGCGTTTTGAGAACCCCGGATTCTATTGAAGCGTACACATGCAAGCGCGCCAGTAACGCGCTTCAATAGAATCCGGGGTTTTCAAAACGCGCGTTAGCAAAGCGTGTGCTTGAAAACGCCCAATGTGTACCTGCTCTAAAAGCTATATTTAATTGTGATAGCTGGTCTCCGTCATGTGGAACCTTACGAGCCAGTTCACACGGCGCCTTTCATCAGCCTTGCGTCGACGCAGCGCTGCCGTTTGACGCATAGCCAGCCACACTGGCGCTGTGTCATCGCAGCGTTGCATCGACGCAACGTTGACGCAACGCGCCGTGTGGACTGGATCTATAAATCAACGCGGATGGAGTCGCGGGCAACGTCTAGTAAGTAGTAAGTAATAAATAAGTATGTATTGTACTTACGCGTACTGCTCATCGATGCATGTATTTGACGTCAAAGCTTTGGTACCAGATATCAATGTCCTGAAATTATTTAAAAGAAAAACCATTAGGTACAGTTCAAAATATTGGTAACACGTTAAGTAACTTATATTTATGATATCTAATTATAATATATTACAATCATTTAAAAATAATCTTAGTTTAGACTTTAGTACCTTCTAAATAATGTAAAATATTATAGTCGTACATATTTCGATGGACTACGTCTGATTATGGCAAAGTTTTAAAAACTAGTTTATAATATAAAATTTAAATAACATACAACATATAACATAACACATAACAAAACAGTCACGGGCCACAAGTAAGACGTTCGCGGGCCGCGTGTTGTCGACCGCTGCCCTAAAGTATTACACACTCTAAATTATGATCACTTAGTTTCGTTACACCTTGTATTACTTATATAATATTTCCGTGGTAATGTTTACGGCAAGGAACCTAGGGTAGAAAGACATTCGGTATTCTAACCCAGTAAAAAGGAGTAGGTGGTACCTAAATAGTACATTCTCAAATAAGAACGAACAAAGTACGTATTTATATAGTAAGTAATGCAAGAAGTAAAGGGCAATATTTTGAGAGAAAAAGATCGATTCCTATTCCTACGTAATAAATAAGATACAACACAATAGGTACAATTAGTAATAAAATTTAAATGAATAAACATGTACGTGGAGTACTGTACTTACTTTGCATTTATTTTTAATGCATTGGTCCTGTTTGTTTTTGATATAACTTGTCGTGACTTTTTTCGTTTATTGTGTTTGTTAGCCATTGTGTCGTCACAATCTCAGTCTCGTTATGTATATATTACAGTTTATTATAGAAAATTCACTATACTTCGCACGTCGGCGGTCGCGTAGAGCACCGGCACAGGTCCGACGTCCGCAAGCGTCAACACGCTACTAACGATTTAACGAAGCCCGCGAGTCGCGGCGCTCGCTCATTTTGTGGGTATTTGGACATCATATTTGGGGAAATAACACTACAACATCCACTTCAGCGACTTTCACTAGATAAATAATTTATATAAAGGCAGGTATAAAAATAAGGTCAATAAATTTATTATTTTAAGCACAGTAATGAAAATAAAATTTAAAAAGAAGCAACTTTGGATTTTTTTTCTATCGAGCGAATTTTATCTGATTGTGTAACTGTAAGCGAATTTCACTCTGCTAGATCCTCAACTAAAACATATATTTTTCTCAGAATTTTACGACCATTTTTTACTGATTCGTATTGATTTTAAAAACAGTATTTGAGGAAGAAGGAGCCCTTAAAATAACATTCATAACAGCGCGCCTTGTACGGTGGCGGTTACGACGCTCACCGCGTCCATGATAGGGCGAAATAGGAGAAAAAAAACCTTAAATAAGGCTTGGTATAATACATATTTCAAAAAAGTAAAAAAAAAACAAATTATTAACTTATGTATTGCAAAGCAGTAGATATTTTTTATATATTCTTTTGATAAATAATGAAGGAGTAAAGTGGTTTCATTCAACGATTTGGAGGTGATTTGGTTTTTTATTTCTTTATTATGTGATAACGATAGAAAAAAATATGGCAAAACCAAATTACGTATCATATCACGTAGATACTAGATTACTAATTATTTTTTCAGATATAATTTCTCTGTTAATGCCGATGAAAAGTTGTTTCATCTGCACGCTTTTTTCGAAAGAGCAGCCTTAAATATAAAGATAAATTTTTCTAGACGTCATTCCGGAACTAATGAGCTATCGCGCGTATTTTTAATAGCCTTATCTCTATATTTCGCCATTTTCAACTTATCACATAGGCTATTAAATGATTTAAAAAACGACCTTTGGAGTAAAAAGTAAATATTCTAATTTATTTTATCATAATACCGAATCTGTGTCATCTGCATAACGAGGATCAAGATGACACGTTTCTATTAATATGTAAGCAAGATCTTCAATATAATGATTGTATATAAGGTAGCTACATATTTACAAAATAGAGGGTCACCATTAAAAAAAAAAACAGCTGCAAGAAAAAAAAATCAACCGCATACCTACTAATAATATTATTGTGTTTGTAAACATTTATGACACATATTTTATTATAACGGCTTGTCCACATATCCACATCACGACGTCGTCAAAGTGAAACGGTGCGGTAACGTGGCACGTTACGTTGTCACGACGTGCAAATTTACGTTAAGGGTGCGTATTATATCAAATTGCTTTACATAATCGTCTGTAATATCAATTTTAATGAAAAACTGAGTGTTAAATAATAATTAAGATGCAGCAAACTTCAGGACTAACACTGGTGTAGTCACCCGTTACTCAAAAACACGATAGCATACAATTTTCTCGATAGAAGAAAATTGCGAAGTTGCTTCCAAATCACCTAAAATTAACACGTTAAACTGCTAGTATTCGAGTAATACATTAAAATAAAGCTTGAAACTTTTTAGTATAATTACATTATAGATGGCAGGCAGGGATTATGTTACATATTTTTTTAATAACTTAATAGATATACTTTAAAAAAAAGAATACCTATAACTGCCCGCTTACTTGGCGATGATTCCGCGTCGTCCTTTTTCACCTGGCATATGAAAGACGGGCGTGAGTGTGAAGAGAGAAGGACGATGTTTGATTTTTTGGGTTGGGCGCCCCCTTAACGTAACGTGAAAATGCACGTCACGACGACACAACATTGCACGTCGCCATGCCTTGTAAAATTATACTTATTGTGCACGTATTAAGTGAGCAAGCGCAACGGATTGAGCCACGTCGGCTGACGTGACGTGCAGCTTTACGGTGACGTTACCATACCGTACACTTTTTCTATTCGAATAACATACCCTAGTTCAGGGGTCACCAAATGGCGGACTGCGGTCCGCATCCGGACTGCCAACCCATTGTGTGCGGACCAAGCATTTTCAAAGATGAACTTCGTTAAAAATAAAAATAAAAATAAAAATTTACGTAAATTTGCACGTCGTGACAACATAACATGCCACGTTATCGCAGCGTTCCACTTTGACGACGTCGTGACGTGGAGATGTGGACAGGTCCTGTCGTAAAATTAAAACGTGTTAATTCTATATGTGGTAATTATTCATAGCTATTATCAATTATTGCATATTGGTGTGAATTTTCAACAACTATTATATAATAAATTTTAGTATCTGTCGTGTTCTTGCGACCTATTAAAATTAATATTTTAATTAAAATATTATTCATTTTACAAGTGTAAGTATATAAACATTTTATTATATTTTAATGTATTGTAACACACAATCCATTTATTTCTAGGTATTATTGAAATACATTGTTATAATTGTTAGTTTGTGTCATTTTCAATTGTTACTTGCAAACTCCTAAAAACTTTCAACTGTTTCAACTATGAAGGAAACATTGAGTTCGTCGTTTCTACTAAATACATATTAATGAAGAAAAATTATAATGTAGTCGTCGCAATGTGCCGGTATCAGTATAAGGCCCGTATAAATAGTCAGTACATATAAGAGCCTTCCCTACGGAGATTCCGTACCTAATTTACCGTATTTACGGCCGAATACTGGAACGTCACTCAAATGCATTAATCAGTTGAAGGGCATTTAAATGTAAGCGTTTCCCATATTTAAGTGATATACACAAACGCCACTCAGACAATTTCTTGTGGTACTCACGTAAGTAGCCCTGTGAGTAGCCGTCAAATATTTACATCATGGCAACATTTACATTATTACATTTTACGCTAGATCTAACTTGATTGTACAAATACAAAGTTCACTAAAAATCATTTAATTGCCGTTTACTATTAGTTTTCATTAAATATATTTAAATTAATTAAAGACATGACAATTTTTAACATTATTT
This sequence comes from Lysandra bellargus, assembly GCA_905333045.1. Taxonomy (NCBI): domain Eukaryota; kingdom Metazoa; phylum Arthropoda; class Insecta; order Lepidoptera; family Lycaenidae; genus Lysandra; species Lysandra bellargus. The sequence goes on from HG995326.1 coordinate 10,635,694, forward strand.
TCTGATTAATTACAATAGAAAATCCGAAATCGACTTTAAAGTTTAAAACAATGCAACCATACGTAGAATGGAACGATATTTTGAGTAACAACTGACAATTGACATGTTTGAAAACCGACCGATTGACATTATCAAAAAGAAGAAGAAGACCGACCGTAGTGATTATATTCTCTTTGTGGAAAACATACATTCAGCATCTCCTTAGTATTTACAAATTACTTTTATTTGAAACACACGCCAATATATCGACAATATCATAGACTACATATTCCACGTTTTAATTTTTTTTTAGGTCAATTTTGAACTAAGATAAGTAAAAAAATAGGGTTTTGGTGCGATCTCAGCAACAACGCGGCAAATGTATGGTCATGGTCATTTGCCCGGGGGACGGCCTTAAGATGCGACCCGGTCTCAAGACGCAGTTCGGCTCTGTGATCGGTCCATATTTTGACAGCCATGAGCCAACCAACCACAGAGCCTGAACCGTCTCTTGAGACCGAGATGCATCTTGAGTACTGACTATTTATACGGGCCAAAGACTGGATCGCCCAACAAATGAAATTAAATTCACATTTGACATCGACGTAAGTAGCACTTTTACAAATTTGATCCATATTATAAACCATTGAGATGTATGGAGTTGCTATTGCTAACAAAAAACATGTCGCACTTGAAGAATGAGCGGGGTGAGAGGCGGGGCGGTGATGGCTATAGATTAGTACCACAGAAGTGACAAAGTTTTGTGCCTACACTCGAATGAACGCAAACTCTATTTGAAAGTGGATAAAATAAAACAAATATTTTTACTAAACATTATTAAAAGCTTTTATTTAACTTGCTCTGTATATTATTATTTAGTTACTAGATGACGCCCGCAACTCCGTTGCGCCAAAATTCGTTTATCGCGCGGGAACCGTACATTTTTCCGGGATAAAAAGCATCCTATGTCCTTTCTCGGGACACAAAGTATCTCCATACCAAACAGCAAAATCGGTTCAGGGGTTCGGGCGTGAAGAGGTAACAGACAGACAGACAGACAGACAGACAGACAGACAGACAGACAGACAGACAGACAGACAGACAGACAGACAGACACACTTTCGCATTTTTTATATTAGTATGGATTATAAAGCGGAAGAGTTTGTTTCTTTGTTTGAACGCTCTAATCTCAAGAACTACTGATCCGATTTTAAAATTTCTTTCAGTTTTATATAGCCCATTGATCGAGGAAGGCTATAGGCTATATTTTATCACGCTAAGACTAATTGAAGCGAAGAAATAGAGAAAAATGGGGAAAAAACGGAACTGAAATATATTTGAAAGGGCTTATTTGAACGCTCTAATCTCAGGAACTACTGGTCCGATTTGAAAAATTCTGTCAGTGTTAGATAGTTCATTTATCGAGAAAGGCTATATTTTTCTACTATACAACTAATAGGAGCGAAGATAAAAGAAATATTTTTCTACTCTACAACTAATAGGAGCGAAGAAATAGTTGAAATTGTGGAGAAAACGGGACGGAATTATTTGAAAGGGCTTATTTGGACGCGCTAATCTTAGGAACCACTGGTCCAATTTGAAAAATTATTGCAGTGTTATATAGCCCATTTATCGAGGAAGGCTATAGGCTGTATTTTATCACGCTAAACCTAATAGGAGCGAAGAAATAGAGGAAAATGTGAAAAAACGGGGGAAATTATTTTATAGAGCTTATCTCACGAACCACTGGAACAATTTTATGTTATTTAGCACACATGAAGAATAGACCACGTGAAAGGACAAAAGTTTCTTTTTTGCGGAAAAATGTACGGCTTCCGTGACATTCTTAAATTACGCGGGCGAAGCTGCGCGGAACATCTAGTATAAAATAACGGGGCAAACGGGTCACCTGATGGAAAGCAACAACCGTCGCCCATGGGTACTCGTAACGTCAGAAGAGCTGCAGATGCGTGGGAATATGTCTTCTTCTTAAAATGCTTCTGGCGATAGTTCGTTCCACAGTTTTGCAGTGCGCGGAAGAAAATTACGCGAAAAATGCACGGTGAAAGACCGCCACAAGGTGATGGGATGGTCCTCAGAGCACTCCCCGTGATACAACTGATAGAGGATGCATATAGCCAAACGACTTCCAAAAAAGGAGGTAATACCTCCTTTTTTGGAAGTCGGTCAAAAACCAAAGTATTACATACCAAAATTTTGCAAAGCCGTTACAGCGGCTTAGGCGTGAAGAGGTAACAGACACAGAGAGGGACAAACCGACAGACGGACGGATAGACAGACAGACAGAAACACTTTCGCATTTATAATAATTATATTATAATAAGTATGGATCCAAAGTCCACTACATACTTACTAAATTCAAATTACTTATATATTTATAAATACAATTATAATGTGCTCATGTATAATGTACACGTAATACCAACCGTATTTATATTATTACCAAAATACAAACTCGTCTACGTGAATACTTCATTTATCGTCGTCTCATCATAGATATCTGTATTCTGCCTACGTTCCCCTCTGAATCTACTACTCTATGACAATGCGAAATGGCTCGCGTCTTCGCCTAGTAATTGAATGTTCGTATTTTAATTGAAAATAATTAAATAAGAATACTAACCGATGAAATGTTATACCGTCGCATTTGGAAGCGTTTTTGGAATTATTTTTACAATATCTTAAGACACACCAAGGCATTTTTGTGACTTTTATTTTGTTTTTTTATAATTGTCATACGTCAAGTGCGCAGAAGAGCTCGCGGCCGACTAAGTGCACTGCGGCTATATAGCGTCTCTTGAATGTGACCAAGCACTGCGTTGCGGTGTCAACTCCATACATCTCAATGTTATAAACATACCGTGTGTTGAAATAAACTAGCTTTCGCTAAAGCTAAAGTTCTTTACGCTGGCCCATGACGGAAAAATTAAAATTGAAATTGTTATTATTACAGACGAATATTCCCATCTATAGGTATATGCATTTATATGCAATCGCTTTTATCGGCCCAACGTGGGAGGCCATAGCAGACTGAGGAGTTGGACCTATTAGGCCTGGAGATACTGACACAAAATTCTTCGTCATTTGTACCAGGCTGGCGGTTCTACAGGGGTATAATTAGGTAAAGGCAAAAAGGAAAATTATGGTCATAGCGCTCGCACTGGCAGTCCAAACGCGTGGGCGTTATCGAACGTGTCGAATAAATAACGAGTGTCGAATGATTTGTTCCAGAAAAATGCTTGTAGGTGGGCGAAAGAAAAATTACACCTTTGCAGTGGTATGGCGGCCATTGGGACCTGTCGGAAAAGTATGGCAAGGTGATTTTCGTGAATCCACGATGGTTTATATAGTTAGAAACTAGAAAGTGACAAGTCTTTGACACCTCACGAGCGACTCGCAAGTTCAAAATTAAAGTCAGTCGAAGCGCTAAAATCTGCCGGTCTCCGTCTCGAGACACCCAAGGGGCGTAGTGCGCGCATCCTTATCAAAGGTGTTCCTCAACACATTACAGACGATAATTTTCTATTATCCCTGTATAACCAAAACGTAAACGGCGAAATTAATGTGACACAAGATCAATTCATGAGTTCAACAAAAATACTAAGACGTCGTGACCAGACCTTAAAGTGCGTCAACACCTCATCGAAACAAAAGAAAAACTTTTTATCGACTGGGCGATGTGTCGATTTGTAGATGATGTCGAACTCGTGCGCTGCGCTAACTGTCAACAGTACGGGCACACCCAAAGAATAATAAAACCTAAGGAAATGTAACTCCCATACTAATTAATACAGTATTAAATTTGGTTCCATTCAAACTGTCATGTAACGTCAGCCTTTATACCGCTCAAGGTCACCTAAATATTGCAAATGTATGAAAAGTGAACCTAAGGTACACTTTTTTGACAGGTATTTTGGAGCATGTTTTTTGACGGAGTTACTCTTCCTTAAGGCCTGTATTCACTTTGATTAGTGCAAGTGCAAGTGACTAGTAATTGAGGCAGTGGAGTGCAGGTGTGTAGTGCAAGTAGTGTCCAATTCTTGTTTAGTGGCTCTTTAGTAATTTAATTTAGTAAATTCAGTAGTAGCTGTCAACACGAGCGTCCAAGTTTCAAAAATAAAACCGCCATTTTGACATGTCCTTCATTTTAATATTGGTTTTATTAAAAACTATTTGACCATGAAGTATTTTTATATGTCCTTTCCCAGGACTCAAAGTATCTCCATGCCAAATTTCAGCAAAATCGGTTCTGACTTCTGAGGTATAAACGTGAAGAGGTAACAGACAGACAGACACACATTCGCATTTATAATATTATTAGTATATTAGTAAGTAATAAGTATGGATTAGTATGGAAGTAATTGAAAGGGTGTTTTTTTTTGTTTTTTTTTTATTGAATTAAGGGGGCAAACGAGCAAACGGGTCACCTGATGGAAAGCAACTTCTGTCGCCCATGGACACTCGCAGCATCAGAAGAGCTGCAAGTGCGTTGCCGACCTTTTAAGAGGGAATATGGTAATAGGGGAGGGTAGGAAAGGGAATAGGGTAGCGGATTGGGCCTCCGGTAAACTCACTCACTCGACGAAACACAGCGCAAGCGCTGTTTCACGGTTTTCTGTGAGAACGTGGTATTTCTCCGGTCGAGCCGGCCCATTCGTGCCGAAGCATGGCTCTCCCACGTATAAACGTGTCCTTTTGTACTTTTAATAGGTATATATAATAATGATATACTATCTATGGACGCTTCACACGGCACACCACGTCAGTCTGGCCCATAAAGTTAATATACCTAGCGGAATAATAGTAACAATCTCGAGCTGTCAAACGAAACCAAAATTGGTTTTCATCTGTCACGCACTTGCACTCGCAAAAATAGAACACGCTTTTAATCACGTTACTACGCAGCCGACTAGTCACTTGCACTAATCAGTCGCTGTCCACGCTTACTTTCTACTAATCACTCATCACCTGTACTAGTCACCTGCACTTAATCACTAATCAAAGTGAATACAGAACTAATCACGTTACTACGCAGCCGGCTAATCACTTGCACTAAACAGTCGCTGTCCACACTTACTTTTTTCTAATAACTAATCACCTGCCCTAATCACTTGCACTTATTACTAATGAAAGTGAATACGGGCCATTAGTTTTTATTATTCGTAGGGCACACCGCTAAATTCTGTCGTGACCTTAGAGGTCGTGACCATAAAGTTAATATACCTATCGGAATAGAGAAACAAAGGCCTGAGCAAGCGAGATGTCACTATCAGTAACACTGCGTGGTAGAAAGAGAAGCGTGATTTGAGGTTGCATAGCTTTTTTTTATCTGTTTGACATTCTGGCTGACCCTGTACCGATCGTTGTCAATTTGGGCTCTCAGAAAAATTGTGATTTTAAGTTTAATAATGAATAGTTTTTAGAAATACTGCTCTAGAAACATGGATATAAGTTGGAAGATTGACTGTGATACCACACATCGAAAAAACCCGGACAAATATTCATTTCACAGGTGAATTATTCTACATCGACAGGACCTAGTTTTATGCATGTTTTAAGTTTGTTTTTGCCAATTCCCTACGAGTTATTGGTATTGATTTTGATAATTCACTTCTTTATATGTTTAATTATAAAAAACATAACAAAACATAACTTGACTAGCCATGATGCACAATTTAAGGATATTTTGTGTAAACAATTTTCATCTATTTTACACTAGGGCTGCATCAAGTTATCGATCAGTAGTATCGATATGAAAATATTTTTTATAATAACATACTCATCCGTAGTTTATAATTAGTTTAAGTATATTAATATACTATCATACATAATTTATTGTTTTTAAGGTTCCGCACCCAAAGGGTAAAAAGTCCTAGTAGTGGGGTCCCGCTCTACTACTAAGACTTCGTTTCCTGTTCGTCTGTCCATCCGTCCGTCCGTCTGTCTGTCTTCAGGCTGTATAACAAGAACCGGTATAGTAATAGACTTCTGAAATTTCCACAGATATTGTAATGCTCATCCAAGATAGGGAAATAGTTAAAAGCACTTCAGCATGATGGGCATCAAATAAAAGGGCTCATTGAGAGTGAATTGAAAATTAATAGGATCTAGTGAAGTCGTGTCGTGTCGTGTACTGATGTTACGTGACGTAACCTGTCGTGTCGTATAGTGCCGGGTTTTAGAAAATGCCCGATTGCAACCGGTCACCTTTCATGCGCGAGTCCGACTCACACTTGGCCAATTTTTCAGATTTCCTGCTGACCTGGATACCAGAAATTCATGGCTTAAAATAATTAACCGTCCAAACTGGACTGCGAAGAAAAATTCATGCATACTTAATTATGCAGCAAGCATTTTAAAGAAAAGTCATATTTTACTTCAAAATTACAATTTTATTAATACACTTACAATTTTATACACAATTACAATTTTATAAATTTAAATTACAATTTTATGCCTATAATATCTATGCAGTTTTATTTTATCCCACTTTATTATTTTTACAATCTTCCAATTATTATTCCATGATCGATATTTTGTCGAATTACAAGATGTTTGTACATCACTGACACGTAAACATAATTGTATACACAGATGTAAATCAAATTTTGGTTAAGCTTGACAGCTCGGGATTGTTTCTCTATTCCGATAGGTATATTACCTTTATGGTCGTGACACAAAGCCATGCTGTAAACATTGCGCCGAAGGGCATAGCTCGGATAGCTGCCCAAAAAAAGATAAAGACGACTTTAAGCCGATTGGGGGAGTTGTTTGCGATATAAAAAACCGACCGACCGCCCCACTGGCTCCCCAGATTGTCCTACGTATAAGTCTAAGATGGAGCAACTTATTTTAACGACTCGGTATGGATAGTTTAAATATAGGACAGTTAAACCTCCACAATAATAAGCACGCAACGATAGAATTAGAAAAGTTGGTTTCCGATTACAATTTAGACTTGGTGCTCGTACAGGAGCAATATCAACTCGCGTCGCTAAGGTCGAAGATAATACAAATTAATAACCTAGCTCGCGCGGGTATTTACACACCTCAGTCTAGATTTTCAGTCAGTTAACTAACCTTTCGACGTCGCACTGTGCGGTAGCCGAGGTATCGTGTCCTCAGTTTAGACTATACGTTGTAAGCTGCTACTTCCAGTACGCGGATTCCGTAAGCCCCCATTTACATCAACTTCGCCGCGTATTACAATCTCTCGCGGGTAATAAAATTATTATTGGCGCCGACGTCAATGCATCCTCGCCCTTATGGCACGGCCAGCTTAGATACACTGACCGCGACCGACGTACCGCTGTAGAAGACATTATTGCGGAGTTTAACCTCCATATTCACAACACTCCCGATGCACCACCTACCTATAGTAGCCCAACGGGCGAATCGTCGATGTAGTGATCACCGCTTATTGGTGTACGAGTTTTCTCGTGCGGTCCCGAGTGATATCGTAGTCAATTCTTAGGACTATAAATAAATACAATGTAAAGAACGGTGATTGGAATTTATTCCGCTCCCTCATTACCGCTCATGCCGGAGACTTCACTCGGCCGGATTTAAACGTCAACTAGTGCGCGGAAATTATGACAAACACATTTGATTATTGTGCCGATGTAGCCTTGGGTCGTAGACCTTTAAAAGAAGATCACAACTGTAAATGGTGGAACAGTAAACTTCTTAATCTTCGTCGGGAATTTAGAAGGGCCAGGCGCAAAATTAATAATCTTCGTAAATCTGGCCTCAATCGTTCGGATGATAATTACATAATTAGTTTAAATAACCTACGCATTTCAAGGTCACGCTATCGCGCCGCCGTTACGTTAGCAAAAATTAATATTATGTTGAAGAATGCAGCGAACCAGACTAGATAAAGAGCCCTGCGCGTTCTCCGGCGCGTTCGATCATGTATGGTGGCCGATATTATTATTAAAACTAAAAAATCGAGGTTATTTATATACATATTTATGCCATAATACGTTCTTACTTTTTTAATGGTCAAACTAAGCTTCGACTTGGCCATTGTACACACGCTAAAGATTTAACTTGCGGCTGCCCTCAGGGCTCTGTTATCTCGCCAAAATTATGGAATTTCGGATTTGATGATTTATTAAGTCTTCCCCTACCACCGCTGTGCATACTAGTGGCTACGCCGATGACGGTTTTCTAATCGTTCAAGCAAATTCACGTTCCGAAATTGAATCTAAAGCCAATGATAGTCTTAATTTAATATCGAGCTGGGGTAAACGTAATCGCCTGAAATTCGCCGCGCATAAAACTTACCAAATTCTTTTAAAAGATTCCCTTATATCTTCCCCTAGCATTAAACTTGACAATATTAACGTTAAACGCAAACAGTCACTCTGTTGTCTTGGTTTTTACTTGGAAAATAAATTTTCATTTTTAGAACATATAATTCAAACCGGTGAGAAAGCGAAGCGCAATTTTTACTCCTTTACCAAAATATCTACGTCGACATGGGGTCTCTCTTTCAAAACCCTAAAATTAATTTACACCGCTACTTACCTAGGCAGCATTTGCTACGGGGCCCCCGTGTGGGCCGACAGAGCAACGATCGACGCGGCTCGTCGCAAGTTGCTACAAAGCCAACGTCTTGCTCTTATATTCTTATGCAAAGCTTACAGAACCACAAGAACCGAAGCCTTGCCTGTGTTAGCCGGAGCTTTACCCGTTGACCTTGAGATTCAGCGTTGTGGGACAATGTATTATCATAACAAAAAAATTGACAACCCGTTCTTTTTAAGCGCTCGCGATAAAATTAAAATAGCAAGATTGTTTGAACCTTTAGAAAACTCTGTGCAAAGCTTAATCTCCGAATGGCAGTCACGATGGGACTGTTCCACCAAAAGGCGTCAACTTTATAATTTTTTCCCTAATATTCGTGAACGGCTATCCAAACACTGGATGGATATTGATCACTGCGTTTCTCAATTCCTGACCGGTCATGGAAATTTTAAGGCCAAACTTTACGGATTTAAACTAGTAGCTTCACCCATGTGCGAGTGCTCGACCGAAGGAACATGTTTGAACAAACCGCCCATCATGTTCTCTGGGAGTGCAGTCTCTGGCAGAACGAAAGAACTACTATGCTAAATAACCTATTCTGTACATCTGGAGTCGCATACTACGGTGATCTCGTGGACAGCGCTAGGAACTTCCGTGCCTTCAAGCGTTTTTTGTCACAATTATTATTGGCAACAGTCAAACACAAACACAATAAACTCCGATATTAACTTAGCTTAGGAGTCACAATTATTAACCTTATTTCTGTGGTGCTCTCCCTTAAGTTCTTTGACTTTTGGTCATTGCAACTTTGTGCTGTCTCGCGCTTTTATGGGGAGGGAAATTGGAATCTTCCTACTCCTCCTATTTTCTTTTGATTAATTTCGTTGCGGGTCCCAAGACAGATTCAGCATGTCCCTCGGGCTCCCTGAGATCATATCAAAGGGTTTTCGTGGTTGGATACCGCTGTCGATCCTTGCGACACAGGAGATACAGTGGTGGGTATGTGTGGTGGGCCAAAGCCCGTTAAAAAAAACAGTCTTTGACAGGGAGTCAATGATCGCTACCGCCATGTTTCGTCGAGTACAGTATAAAATCATCTAAAATATAATATTTAACAGATTACAGACATAACAATATGATAAACGTAATATGTTCACCGTTTGTCCATGATCCAGAGGCAGAGCAAAAAATTTTTGTTACGTAAACGTGAGGCGAATATTTTCGTAGTAATATTGATTGATGTTGCTGAGGAGTTTCAGAAAAAAAATCCCATCAAAAACATTTCATGTAAAAGTTACCTCGACGACCACAAAAGGTTTGCCCTGTGAAAAAGACATCAGATCTTATGTAGAGCCAAGCTTCTGAATCGACGCGGCCTAACTCTATCGATCCTAACTACAACAAATTCTACATATCAGTAAGTATGTATGGCTTCGCTATTTCGCTACCGTCGTCGTAGAAATGTGGCGAATATTTAGTTTCTGATCTGAAGTAAGTAACGAAACAGCCAAGCCATACATACTTACTGATATGTAGAATTTGTTGTAGTTAGGATCGATAGAGTTAGGCCGCGTCGATTCAGAAGCTTGGCTCTACATTAGATCTGATGTCTTTTTCACAGGCCAAACCTTTTGTGGTCGTCGAGGTAACTTTTACATTAAATGTTTTTGATGGGATATCAGTCCTTTTTGTAAGTTGCCAGCTGTACTACTTGCTATAGTTTATGCGTTATAAGATGATATGGGTGACAGTTCTCATATTCCTTGTTACAGATTTTTTTACAAGAAAACAAAAAAAATCAAAAATATGTAATAAATTATATTCCATCTACAAAAACAAATGTTTATTAGAACTGTAAATGAATAAAAATGAAAAGTTGTTAAATGCTAACTTATTAATATAAAATTATAAATATTAGCAGTGAAATAGGAGTATGCAATTATTGATACGAAAATATTTGAAAAATGTCAGATGCATGAAACGGAACTTATGCCAATAGAGATTGACACTGTTGAATCGAAATCAAATCGATAATTAAAACCGACTTCCAAGGCAAAAACAATATTAATAGCATCCTTATAATATGAACTAAAAAGTATTAAATAATTTTTCCTATCTAATATGCCGAATTCGGCTAAACCTCAACTATTTCTGTACTCAATCTTCATCATTTTGAAGCCCTGCAGCTGCTTGATTATTTAATTTATTTAAATTTAACTACTTTAATGATTAATAACTAAATTTAAATAATTTAATTATTAATTATAGTAGGGGAGGGGAATATGCTACTTTTGTAGTCACTCGAGCGGCATCGAGACCTAGTAGATTTTTTACATTAGGTAAAACCAATGATATAATAAATAAAAAACTCAAAGCAGATAATATGTTACTACCGCGCGCGTTGTGAAGCTTCAAATACGGCCCAAATGGCCCGTCCTTTATTTAGTCTGCATCGAACCATCGAACGCACTTCACGAACGTACCGCGTCTTGTCAAGTACCAAAATAAATTGAAAATGCCGTCGTGTGTGTTTAGAAAATGTACGAACTATGGCTCCAAAGTAAACAAAACACATGGAATCTCTTACCACTTATAAGTATGCAATAAATACCTCGATTATTTACATTTTCAATTATTTTTTCGAACAATCTGAAAAAATCGAATTTGCGACATAGCTCAGGCGAAGAAAGAGACAGCGATATGATTCGACGTTTAAAAATAGAACTGTCTCTTTTATGTAAATGGTTTTTCGTACCTTTTGTTTCACTTATCTGTCAAATTTGTCAATGTTTGCAATTTTGAATTTGAAAATTGTTCGGAAGAGGCTTAAGCCGGAAAATAGTATGGATCTGTATAAAGTAGAATATTATTGGGTGAAACTGATAAAAAAACAATAATAGCGTTTTTCATTTTAGTGGTGGGTTCAAAAAAAGCGGCCTTTTTAAAGTTTTGAAAAAGAAAATATATTCAGAAAATTGCTTATTTCGGTCAGTTATTATTATATTTTAGACAACAAGGACTAAATCATTTAGTTTAGTGCAATATATATATATATATATATATATATATATATATATATATATATATATATATATATATATATATATATATATATCTGCGAAGTTTAGTTAGGAAAATATTATGAAGGCTTAGGTTTATTTTTTTATATTTTAAAATGTTCCTACAAGCTTACCTTATCTTTGAATCGTCAGTGCTTTTTATGGAAGCTTCTTTGGGGTATACTAAGCATCCCCTATCTTAATCTGACAGATCGGATGACATTTCAATATTCAATAAAATATATATTTTAACCCACCACGTGAGAAATCTGATTTCTTTACCATCATAACTAGACACATGTCGGAAGCCTATACAAGCTTAATCTGACACGCTCGAGCTACTCCCAAAATCCCCTCTTCCCCTCCTCTACTATTATTATTAAAGTATAAATATAATTAAGTATTTTATGAACATTTCAATTTCCTATGTGTTGCCAATATTGATTAAGAGCAAAAAATAGCAAAAAAATCACGTTTGTTGTATGGGAATTAAACATTTAATTTATTTTATTTTTAGTATTTGTTGTTATAGCGGTGACAGATATGTACACAATCTATGAAAATTTCAGAAGTCTAGCTATAGCGGTTCTTGAGTTACAGCCTGGTGACAGACAGACGGACAGACATTGAAGTTTTAGTAATAGGATCCCGTTTTTACCCTTTGGGTACGGAACCCTAAAAAGGAGAGCCAAATCTATACTAATATTATAAATGCGAAAGTATCTCTGTCTGTCTGTCTGTCTGTCTGTCTGTCTCGCTTTCACGCCAAAACTACTGAACCGATTGTAATGAAATTTTGTACACAGATAGTCTAAAGCCTGAGAAAGGACATAGGCTACTTTTTAACTGGAAAAAGGGGTTATAAGGGGGTGAAAATGCGTAAATTTGTTCAAATTAAGTTAGTTCCAAAAATTCATAATAGATGGCGCCGTGCGTCTCCTAAATCGCGCTATCGCTACTCATAAGTCTTTTTATAAGAAGTGGTACCATTAACCATTTAAATTAAGTTCTTCGATATTTTCGATTGACGTTGATAATGTACTACTCAGTTATCAGTACCTACTTTATCTATGTAGTGATGAGTGACGTAACCTTAAACCTAGCAATCTATGATCAATAGTTTATGGGTAAAGCTAAAGTTATGGAATATTATGTGCACAGTGCACAGCTGTTTTTGGCTATTTTCATTTAAGGGGTACCAGGATTTTAACAACCTTTAAAATTTGACACCAATTTTGTTGACACCGCGCGCTGTAAGTACATTGAAGTCCACGCGGACGCAGTCGCGGGCAACAGCTAGTTCCATATAAATATTATGCTTGTCTAGGGACTTCGCCGTAAAAAGAATGGAGATCTAAGTGAGTGCTAAGTTCTATGGGAAATCGAAATATATGTATTTATAGGAACCAAATAACATTATGAATAAATAATAGAGTATATTTAAGGCTTTATTGAATATCTATAACAATTGCTGTTATTTAAATAATGTGAGTGAGACATTAGTCATTTCATAAAGTAATAGAACATTTTAATTCTGCAGACAGACAGATAGACGGACGGACGGACAGACAGACAGACAGATAGACAGACAAACAGACAATTTCAAAAATCTAATCTTAGGTCTTATCTGTACAAATTAGTTTTAAATATTCTAAAATTATTGTTAAATTGTGGATTTAGCTACTCAGACGGAACAAAAAGTAGCCAAAGTCGAAGTTTATCGAACCACGAACCGAGAGCGAGACCGCTCAAACTACGCCGCGCGATTTATTGTTACGTAGATTCATAGTTAGAACTTCACGGGTCACGGGTTCGAATCCCCCCAACGGAACAAAAAGTTTTTAATGTAAGGGATGTGTATTAATTAATATGTGTGTCATATAACAAAAATGTTAAATATATTATGTATGGTTTTATAAAAGTATTATATTTTCGTCGTTTGGTACCCGTAACACATGTCCTTCTGGTACTTACGACGCAATAGGGCCAGACTGACGTAGTGTGAAGCGTCTTACTATCAAAGCGCACGGAAGTGCGCAGGCCTAGTTCCAGCAGGCCGCGCGCATGCCGTGCACTATTTACACGAACCATTTGGACGTACTTTTGACCCTCCTGTAGCTCAGTGCCTATTGCAAGTGCGAAGATAAAATTATACCTACGTAATTATATAGTAGTACTTACGCAGTATACTAAATTTCATAGATGTAGCTTCAGCAGATCCTGAAATATGTTCCTGTAAAAATAGCTAATTTTGGCACTCACTCACTTACCGGTAATCAAAACCCCCAGGCCACTTCCAATAGGCTTGATGACTAATTTTTTTTCTTATTGGTAAGTGAAAGTCAGTTAAAAAATAGAAACATCGCTGAAAGAATGACGCTGATAGCTTAAAAATTCACCAAGATATGACAAATTAAACATCTCATAAAATAGACCTGCCCGAAACGCTCCATACAAAGTGCTACGAAAGGCTGACGTCACTCTTTCGTAGTTTGTACGGATCGAGAGAGAACTTTGTTCGATAGGTATATTAAATATTGCGTTTATGAAAGTGGTTTCATAACAAAAGTTGCTTTTAATTGCATAAGTTATCGAATGGTATAAGTACAAATATTTAGAAATTTAATTGAAAAAAAAATCGACTTGATTATCCAACTTTGAAGGCGCATAACAAAAAAAATACAAATCCTATCGAGCTAAAATTTTGGGACCACTTATTTTTTACCGTGATTTCTTTATTTTATTGACAAAATTCGCTAATCTTTGACCTTGTCATCATCCCTATTATCCTAGCGTTAAGTTTGTCACACAAAATTGAGAAATTTTAGAAATCGGTCAAGCGTGAGTCGGTTCATATACGAACTTTAAAGGCTACTTCCAAATGTCTTAGAGTTATGAAATTTGGCATACAGGACGTGTGTTATATTTTAAGAAATTTTAGAAGTCGGTCAAGCGTGAGCCAGCTCATCTACGAACTTGAGATAAAAATTCTCATGTACTAGTGATACAATGAGAATACAATGAAGAGGGTGGGAGGAGGAGAGACAGGGTTGCTATAAAATATTGTCACGTATAATACACACTGTATTTAACTATACTTAAAAATTTGGCTTCTAGTGATAGTTTAACAAATAACACTAGCGGCATCTACATCTATATCGGGCGTGGCACAAAAAGAAAACATGACATCAACAACAGGTATGATTTCTTGAAAAAAAGTATTGAAATCCCACCAAAAACATACCTTTTAAAATGGGGCCTAGTTTCTTTAGGCAATTTTTTTAATTAAAGGAACTAAAGGAACTATTTTAATATTTTAATAGGTATGTTTTTGGTGGGATAATTATATTATGTAATTTATATTACGCCACTCAACTTAAAGACAAAATTATTCGTAATCACTTTCTTAAGAATATTATCGATTTTCAGCTTGGTGCGAATTTATGCAAGGTTACAGGGGTATTTTTGTCTAAACTCTAAATTGAATGGGGTATAATATTATATTATGTATAAATAGCTCCTCACTAACCGACTTCCAAAAAACGAGGAGGTTATATGTTCGGCTGTGGATATTCTTTTTTATTTTTTATTTTTGTATGTTCAACGATTACTCCGCCGTTTGTAAACCGATTTTCGAAATTTTTGTTTTGTTGTATTAGGTTTCACTCCAATTTAGTACCATGTTCACAAAAATGGTGACCTGATGATGGGATCCATGAGTAATCGAGGGAACTCCGTGAAATTTATATGGAAACATATGGTGATTTTGATTTTATGGGAAGCATCCTAAGCATATGCTACCAAAACGCAAGATTCTGCACCAAAGTATACTATGGTTCCGAAGATACTAAGAGAACTCCGGATTCCTTATAGATACATTTTGGGGGCTTAGGCGCTGTTTTAAGAACTGAAAGCATATGCTACTATACAAATTACATTCATCATCATCATCATCATCATTACCACGTCAGGGTCACCAATGTCACCAAAATTGAACATAACAAAATATTCAACCTTATCTCCAGAGCGTAAGGCACACATTTCACATTACTTTTGAGAAGTAAGTTGCTTCGATAATACAAGTTAAACATGCTAGTGCACTGTCACACTAAACAATCGCGGCCACGGGCGGCCGTAGACTTCTCAAGCGATACTATGTATTACAATAATAAAGATACAGTTTAAAATCATATGACACTGAAAGCCTCGCCGCTGCTAAAATTACGGTTTGTCGCGGCCCTAGCACGTGTCCACTTCGATTTTTTTTTAAATGTATTGTTTAAAATTATCTGCAGCTGATATTTTATTTCGTAAGTGTGACTGTTAACAAATTGTAATAAGATACGTAGAATAGTATACAGGTGTATCAGGGCCGATTCACTCCAGAATGGCGGAGGCGAGGCGAGCAGTTTCAGTGTCATATGATTTTAAACTTTATCTTCATTGTTGTAATAGATAGTATCGCTTGAGAAATCTACGACCGCCCGTGGACGCTCGTGGCCTCTTGCGGCCGCCAGCGGCGTCGATTTTTCAAGCGATACTATGTATTACAATAATGAAGATAAAGTTTAAAATCATATGACATTGAAACAGCTCGCCTCACCTCTGCCATTCAGTGTGAATCGGCCCTAATCTACGTATAGTACGCGATGATTTTACTAGGTAACTAAAAAGAGTGAAATTATTATTTTTAACAAAAAATTAAAACCGACTTACAAGGTAAAAACAATAATAATATACTTATAATATGAACTAAAAAGTATTAAATAATTTTTCCTATCTCATGGTGCCTTTTTCCGAATTCGGCTAAAACTCAACTATTTCTGTACTCAATCTTCATAATTTTGAAGTAGGTGCCAGTTACAAATGTTTCAAATATTCTGGCATCTGGATTCAGCTATATCTGGTACCGACTTCAAAATTATGAAGATTGAGCACAGAAATAGTTGAGTTTTTGCCGAATTCGGAAAAAGGCACCATGAGATAGGAAAAATTATTTAATACTTTTTAGTTCATATTATCAGGATGTTATTATTGTTTTTACCTTGGAAGTCGGTTTTAATTTTTTGTTAAAAATAATTTTGTTACGACTGTGAATAGTCTGAATTTACCGTTTTGCTCTACTTATTATTACTTACTACAATTAATGCAACCCAGAATCATTTTTAACTTATCCTTGGTAGCACAGAGGGTTACAGAGAAGGCAATAAAAATTAAAATACTTTATATGGGTTTTAATATGGTTTATTATATTTTTTTACAATTCCGTCGTTTCCAATTGGTACTTTTTAGCAAAAATAGTCAGCTTAAATCACAATTTTCGTACTCGTAAATAAACACGAAGTTCGATGTTCAAAGGTCAAGCTAGTATTATTAATTATTATTCAAGCATTTCTTGCACAGATAATAATATTACATACATATTAGGTATGTAATAATACATTTCTTGTACTCCGTTTCAATTTAGGCGCAGACAAAAGTATAACTCTAGTCTCTACCAAATTAATGTGACACTGTATTTCTTTATTGCTGTTAACACCTGACATTTAAAATGGTAGCATTATAATACCCAAACTTAAATTTTTTAAATAATACAGCTTGCATCCTCTTGGATGGACGATCCTACGGATTAATATAAATGCATTTTGTTACATTAAGGCGCGCCGCAGACGTCACATATTATTACATTATGAAAAATATCCAGACACTTATTTCAGATGAAAAGTATTGACTAAAGAAGGAATAAATTCGGTGAAGCATTGGACAGTCTAGTCACAGGTCAAATGTGTATCGGAAAGAAACAAATATGAAATAAGTGACGAAATGCGAACAAACTTTGCTGAGATTGAGTTAAGTATAAAAAATTGAAAAAAAAAGTCAAATACACATCGTTAACAGAACTAAATTTAAATATGAGCATAAATGAATAAATACAAGTGTAATGACTATTGTTGTGACACTTGAAAAGTTGAAGTTTTGGGTTGGTATATTTATTCCAAGCCACCTGCAAATTAATACTGTTTTAATCCAATAAGACTCGCGCAGACATCGGTTCGTGCGAGTCGGCCTTAGAATACATTTCAATATTTAAAATACAGTGGTCAGTGGCAATAATAATTGTAATACAGATAAGGTGAACCTAAAACCTAAAGCCAAACCCTAAAATAACACACATGCTTAAATTATACACAATATGAAACTAAAATAGTAAATTCCACTTTAAATTATTACTCTTATGTTTTAAGATATAAGTACTCTGATTTAGGTATAATTTTAGTCTGTAAATATTATGTTCTTTTTTTACCTTCTCTTTATAACCAGTTATCTACTAGAGACAAAATATTTTATATTTTTTCAGTACATAATAATTATTATTATAATGATCAGAAACAATTGGCAAGCAACATACCTATTCCTTGACATAGCATTTTAACCTGTATACATAAATTCTTCTAAACTTCATTTTTTAAGGACTTAAATTTTTTCTATTAATCTAAAGACTATTTTACACGTAACACGCTATTTTAAGCATTGTCGTGGAATTTTTAGACTTGAATAATCTTGTCATAAAAAAATATTTTTCTTTACTTAAATTTAACACTGGGCGGAACACTTAATAGAAATAAAAATTACAGATTTATTTGATGGCAACGAAAAAATAACGCTGAATCATTTTGTCTACCGTAAGCATTTGAGGGTTAAGGCAAGTTCTGTGTAAAAAATCTTCTCTCTATAAATAAGCTACTTATTTATAGAGAGAAGATTATAATTACTATCTAAGCAGTTAGCTTAGATAGTAATTATTAGTAAGATATATTTTTTTCTAGAAATTATTGTGTTCGGACGCTCGGAGGTATGACTTAACTTAAACTTATGCTCTAATATCAATTCATAATTTTCCTATTACCATATAATACTCAATCATCACCTACAACACCAACTAACTAAGCACATAGCACCTTTATTTCATTCAGACTAATAAGTACCAGCTATAAGTCATAATTTCATACGCAAGTAGCGTTGTCCAAATGTCTACAATTAAACTACAAGTTACAAATTTCATACATCGCATAGCGTCGTCCGAATGATTAAATATTTCTAGTTTTGTGTTTGCGTCAAATATAAGACGTACATCGAGTACATCAGTCGTTAATCTAAGCGTAACCGAGGTTTAACCGGCGGTTAGCATCAGCTGTTGATGGTTCATCTCTTGTTGAGGCGGTACCAGAGGATGAGGCAGGTGAGGACGTGCATGAGGACGGTGGTGGTGAGGACGATGGCCATGTTGCTGCCGACGTCGATGTCCGCCATGTCCATCTCGATAAGGAACTTGCTGGGCGTTATGTAGTGGCAGTATTCTGAAAAAAAAAAACATTCAAATACATAATTACTGTCACCCTAAAATCATACTGTGGCGGTACCCACTAACATTCATGCATCGCGTTATCGAAGTTTTCTAAGCGCGTCAGTCTATATTATGTATACGTAACACGACAGCCGAAAATATGTATCACGATTCACGTGGGCTTCGGCCTGACCGAGCATACCACCTCGCTCGGTCGGAAGATCTTCCTTTGTGGCCACCACGCTGTCCCACAATACTTTTTTCGTTCCGTTTTCGGTAAAAACAACATTTTTAATTAGGTGGTTCAAGTTTTACGTGTTTGTCATGTCTGTGCATAGTAATTAGTAGCATCCGAATTGTTCCACCCGAACGATTTTGATCTAGTTTTTAGGGCTCTGTACCCAAAGGGTAAAAACGAGACTCTATTACCAAGACTTCGTTGTCTGTCCGTCTGTACGTTTGTCTGTCTGTCTCCAGGCTGTAACACAAGAGCCGCTATAGCTAGACTTCTGAAAATTTCACAGATTGTGAAGGTATGTCTGTTGCCTTTATAACAACAAATACTAAAAACAAAATAAATTGAATATTTAAGGGAGGCTCCCATATAGGTAACAAACGTGATTTTTTTGCAATTTTTTGCTCTTAATCAATAACAACAACACATAGGCAATTGAAATGTTCACAAAATACTTAATTGTATTTGTACTTTAATAATAAACAATAATATTTAAATAAATAATTAAGAGGGCTCCCATACAAAAAATACAATTTTTAGCCTATTTTTGCTCTGTAGTGGTACGGAACCCTTCCTGCGCGAGTACAACTCGAACTTGGCCGATTTTTTTATTTGAAAAGTTCATTATCATTTATCATCAGCTCTCGTATTCTGATTCCTAACATACAAGAACAATGTAAATAATAGTAGGTAAAATTATTGTAGCCTTTAAAGGCTGTCACAGACAGAGTAGGTAATGTAAAGATGTATATTATAGCATTATACATCTCGATAGATTTCGATACATCTATACTTATAATATTACATGTCCTGACTGACTGACTGACTGATTCATCATCGCTGAGCAAAAACTGTTAAAGTTACAGCCACGAAATTTGGTGAGTAGCAGTGGCGAAGCGTCCATATAACCCGATTCCCATCGGCTTCCCTTAGGGCTTAGAAAAATCGAATATATGGGCCAACGACATATTTATCTAATAAATATTTTACATACCTACTTAAAAAACTTTGAATTCACAATGTTATATGCAATAAATTTTTCTCTCACTTGAAATACATAGTTTGAATTAATAACTATCGCCTACAAATTTTAAAAGGCAATGCAATGTGCGGGCGCAGAGAATCAAATAAGCCGCAGGATTAGCGGCTTATTTCTCCATACAACGACAGTTCATAGTAAGCATCTGTCCTTTTCATTCCTGTGAACTGGTCGTCATGTTCTGTCTCGTTCTAGCACGCGCGATATATACTTGGAAATAACTCGATGCCCGACGAGTTATTACGGAGAAAGGTTAATTAGCAACGCACAAGTGCAAGCGAGATAGATGAGTCATGAAGTAAAATTGTTATGATTCGAATTTAAGAATGAATGTAGCGACATTATACTTTTGCTGGCGCGTAATACATTTTATTTTGGTAGGATTTTTTGTAATACGACTTTATTAAGAATGCCTTTAGCGGTACTAAATATGACAGGCGCGTAATACATTTTTATTTTGCTGGTTTTTAGATTGACATATTAATATGGCGGATAGTGTGTTTGTAAACAACATGTCGTTTGTTTTGTTTTGTCGAATTTAAATTTTGTTTTAGCGTTAGAACTTAGAAGAGTGTCGTGAATTAAATTAATTTATATTGTGACTTGTGAATTGTGAGTCGTACGACGTAATCGTGTAGTTCGGAAAATATGGCATTAATTCAGAAAGACTGTTGTCTGACAGATTATATTTTGCTGTCGAAGGAAACTTTGTTTTCCAAACTTAGTTTTGAAAATTAAAAGCATGTCATTCAATTATAAATTACCAAAATTGGTAAGTAGATTTTTTACTCCGGCTTCCCTTCTCAAAATATTCACCCCTCGCCACTGGTGAGTAGGGTTGTTTTATTAAGTAGACACCCACTAAGGAAGGAATTTTGAAAATTTTACCCCGAAGGAGGTAAAATAGGGGTTGAAAGTTTGAATGAAACTCCGTCATTTCTTAAGTTAGGAACATGATGACGAAACCCATCTCCGTTATGCTAACGCGGACGAAGTCGCGGGCAACAGCTAGTCTTTCTATAGAAATCGTCAGGTGACCACACACAACAGCTATAATGTATATCTTTACATTATAGCTGTTGTGTACGATTTCTATAGAAAGATGTATCGTGCTATAATATACATCTTTACATTAACTGCTCTGTCTGTGACAGCCATAACGAATAACTTTGTTACAGAGTTGCTAATTATTTCTTTACACCTTAACCTATACGAGTCCTAATTGCTAATGTTAGACAAATAATTGTTAGTAGGTATCTGAGTATTATATTTTCATGTCAATATAACACGTGTAATTATATTGAAGATTCTCTATCATAACCACAGAGGTATTAAACCAGTAGAGAGGTTGTGGGGGCGTGGCCGGTGAAAGTGAAACATGAGCAATGATTAAATATTGGAGAAATACTGCTTTTTTGGGGTTTATAATATGATGTCGTAAATAATTACATATTTTTCCGCTTCCATTACAAACGCAGGTTGAACCCTACGAGATTTATCAACAGAAAACTCTACGATGGTATAATTATGTCTATCTCTAGCTATGTCCACACTATGCGCTTTCGTCTTCAATTTTCGTCATCTTCTTTGTATTCAACTGTCAATAATTGAATGCGTTAACGAACGCAATGCCAAAATTGTCATTTTTGTTCAGTTGCAGTGTCTGTCAGCTTTGTACCATGTGCGACGAGAACGTTTTTATTTACTGAGTGGAATATGTACGGCTTATTTGGTCATAACAAATTCCAGAAAAAATAGAACTAAGCGAAAGTTTTGGATAATACTGTGGACTGCGTTATGACGCATGCCCTTGATGAACAAAAAAAGGCACAGTGTGGACAAAGCTTCTTATGGCTATCCCACAAATAATGGCCAATTTTCGAAGCAATTTTAACCAATACGGCATTTATCGTTATTTAATTAAATACTTTAAATATATTATTTATTTAATATCGATCTATATGGCCCTATTCGAAGATATTACCTACAGATTTAAAAATTGCGGGACGTAGCTTTTGCGGCGGTACCGGCCATAGAGGCCCACGGGGCACGGGTAGTATAATGAATATAAATCAAAACTAAGCTACTGTATCGATTTTAATCATTTTTTCATTTAGTGACATAGGCTATATATTTTATACCCGTGCAACTAATATATATTCCGTGCCCGTGCGAAGCCGGGGCGAGTCGCTAGTATGCTATAAAGTAAGAAAAAGTGTAGCGTTTACGATGCGAGATCTGCGTACCGAATACCGATTTTAGACTTCTTCTTACCTTTAGCGCAGTGCATCCTAGTTCTATTGAAGCCGTAGACGGAATGCACGGCGACGTGAAACCCAGCTCTGAAGTAGGAGATGTGATGCAACCACTTGAACTCTATGGGCGTATCCCGTAGAGACAGGCAGAATCCGAAGATAGAGAACAGGCACGCTAGCACCGGACCCACGAATACTGCGATCTGAAATCACATAATAATTGTTTATGAGTAATTGGATAATATCTTTTATGAAATGCTGATGTATACAATCCGCTGACGACAGAAAAATCTTAACATGATTACGCATAAAGCACAAGACGTGTCATAAGAAGTGATATATAGTCAGAAACGCTTCATCTAGTTGCACTATCGTGTACTGATAGCTAGCAAGCCCATTAAGATTTACTTTTATCGAATAGGCTCCGGAGCGGAGCTTAACGTATTTTTTATTTCATCATTGTTTCATCAATAGTACGACACGCGTAGAAAGTTCGTACAAGTTCGCGGTTGGTGGTTAGCTTCTAGTAAGTAACCTAGAGACTGAAATTATCATCAGCTTTCTAACTAAAAAAGTCACGTTCAATTTGTGGCCCTATTGCTCTGTGGTTATGATAATGATTCCTATCTTTCGATAACTAGAAATAATCTACCTTAGTGGGTGTGGTAGATCCGATAAAGTATCCCCAGGCCTGTCCACACAGCGACGTGGCGACGATGGTGGCGAGGAACAGCGTCGCCCGCGTCGGCTCTAGAGGGTTGTCCGTTAACCAGTAGGATAGCACCACGTAGGACACGCACGATATCATCTGCAAGTGATAAGTACTTTCAGAGAAGTTGGTTCATAGGCAGATGGCGGACCTATTAGTTTGGTTGCGCGTCAAACTAACGGTGCGACCACATTTGTATCATTTGCGCGATCAGATCTCCGTCGCGATCATCGCGCCGTATCATGATCGCTAGTGTGGACGCAAAATGATACGCGTATCATGATACGCATATCATTTTGATACGGCGCGATGATCGCGACGGAGATCTGATCGGAGATCTGATCGCGCAAATGATACAAATGTGGACGCACGCTTAGATCATTCTGCCGATCATGCGTGTATTTGATACGACACGTATCAGATACGCGGTTAATAGCGATCGGGGCGTATCATGATACGCGTATCATTTTGACACGCTTCGATGATACGCGACGGAGATCAGACACAAATGTAGACGCACCCCTAGCCGTCAGATCATGAGTCGCGACTCATATTGAATTTACTTAACCCGAACAAATGATATAGATCAGCCTACATTAATCAATTTCTTCGGACCACCGAAGGAACTAACCTTTGTACTATCAAAGAAGTTGATTCCTATGCAGATGGCGGACCTAAATAATTTGGTCGCGTTACGTCAAACCCAGCCGACCGATCACAGCTAACATTGAATTGACATAAGCCGACCACATGACTTAGGTCCGCCATCTGCATAGGAATCAACTTCCCTGATAGTACCAACAAAGGTTAGTTAAAAGAATTGACATAAGATAGGTCTTTGGACTCTTTAATTAAAAGAAAATTTATTATTTGCAAGAATCTGCGATTACGTGGAAATAATGGCAATCATCAATTCTAAATTTTAATTCCAGTTTCACAGGGGAGTAATAAAGTCATCATCTTAATATATATAAATCTCGTGTCACAATGTTTGTCCTCAATGGACTCCTAAACCACTTAACCGATTATAATAAAATTCGCACACCATGTGCAGTTCGATCCAACTTGAGAGATAGGATAGTTTAAATCTCAAATTATAGTCGCAATTTTAATTTATTGCTAATTATTTGTCTATAAAGAGCAACCATTGTTTATGCGACGCGGGTCACGGGATAGCGATGGACGTTGCCATGGTGACATACTTATATTTTAGTCACTAATTCAATAAAATAAAACGGGCGATATACTTAATATAATATGGCAAAGAAACGTTTGCCGGGACAGCTAGTGGTAATATAATTTTCAATATTATGATAATTTTGTTTATTATTTCTTAACCCATCAAGCCCCATAAGGACACCGGTGACCGGCGACAACAATAGAATAACAATAGATTTCCAAGAATCCGCGATCGAAGGATTGATTGTCTACTATACTTTTTTGGAGCAGGTTATTATAAGCATAAGGAAATAACAAACGCAATCGTCATATTAAAAATTGTAAATTCAGATCAACAAGGCTCTATTACGCCCCTGCGCAAAAAATATCTTAAGGCTTGAATGGGTGTTTGGCTTAAAATTTTGACAGGCGTAATAAATACGCGTGTTATTCAAGATACTGAAGGAGCTTGAAGGAAATTAAATGTTTAGCAGCATAAGACAACTTTAAAAGCTGTGTAATATCCAAACTTATGGCAACTGCTACAGCAATACGTTTAAAAAACAGCTACCCATATTTTTCATAATTTATCTAGCTTTTATCACTAAGCACGTACAATTTACATACTTATTATAATCTTTGCAAAGTAATATGTTACTTACGTACGTAATATGTTACGTCACGCTATTCTATTTTTAAAATTAAATGTCATAACGTGCTAAACTTATAATACCTGGAATGGCAGTTCCACGGCAAGAATAGAGACGATATACGGCCCCAGGCTGTACCAGCGATTGTAGTATTCACCCTTTAATATGTCCATTTCTAGTGGAACTGAAAAAAATATATTTACAGTATTATATTTAGATATACGGGTGCCGGTAAGCTTCTTGTCTGATGCAATAACGAAGCGCTGACCTTTATAAACTACCAAGCTCTTCACTTTCCCACAGTGCAGAATTTAATAACATACTAATACAAAACTACT
Source organism: Lysandra bellargus (assembly GCA_905333045.1). NCBI lineage: Eukaryota > Metazoa > Arthropoda > Insecta > Lepidoptera > Lycaenidae > Lysandra > Lysandra bellargus. The sequence goes on from HG995326.1 coordinate 10,661,014, forward strand.
AAGGACAAAGTCGATGATCGTATGACTGTCTCCTTTGGAGACTATTTACTTTGTACTTACATGTGTTAAGAATCCGTATACGAAATTTTGCCGATTTCGCTCATTTAACAGACGTGATATAACAGTTAAAATACAGTATTTCTATAAGTTTTAATGCACAACATGTAAGATCATTTCAATTATAATATAGTGTTGGAGCTAGATTTTTTATTTTTTGCAATGCAACTCAAACCCGCGACAGTTTTGTGATTTTTGCTGTAAAAGATTTAGAATATCGCCTTTTTATGAATTGTATTGACGTCTTAACGGTATAAAAAAATACAATGTATTGTTGAGAAAGTCGTCTATAAAGTGTTGGAATTACTTTTTACCACTTCAATATAAAAAAAAAAAACCCTTCAAAAACAGAAAACTTTTATCTGCCCGCTAACTTGGCGATCGTCCTTTTTCACCTGGCATATGAAAGACGGGCGTGAGTGTGAAGAGAGCAGTAGAAAATAGAGGACGGGCTCTTAAGGCGTTGCGATGCATTAAAAAAACATTTAAAGGAACAGGCTTCCCACCACGACGGCTGGAATGTCTAACGAATGTGTAGAGTTTTTATGATTGTTAACTAAGGTTCAGTTTTGAATAGGTCATTTAAATATGCATCCTATTGCATGGACGCGTCACGTCCCTTTGTGAATTCCCTAATTCCAAATCTCAAAGGTACTTACAAGTGACGGTGACGGACATTTTCCCAGTGTACACAACGAGTAGCATGGACCCGTACAGGTAGACGTAGTTGCCCAGCACGCTGCTGGCCTCGCTGCCCACGCCCAGGTAGAGGTAGCCGAATATCAGAGCAATGATCAGATGTGCCAGCAGTCGGTACAGGAATAGAGACTGAAAAGATAATAGCAAAACATTTGTTTCATTCCCTATTAAAAAAATATCTCATCCTATTTGGAAATCGGAAGTCAGCTTAGACAAAATTTAGGCAAAATTCAAAACTCATTTTGGTGAGGTGATACAAGAATTGCATTCCTTCTTTATCCTAATCCCGTAGTGCTCATAAAAATCAAGGGGATTTTAATAAGAATTACGACCACAGACATAGATCAAGATAGATACCGCATGTCGCTCCATTTATATGAAAACGAGCGTGCCACTTCTTTACTACCTAATGTGATGTACCGATGATAAGAAACGTGTCCATTATCAAGGCCAATGTATCTATTTCAATTTTTACAGCTTAATACGGCACTTTTAGGCATTTAGACATTTTTAAAATTCCGGTTGACGTCCGATTCCGATAGCAGACTAAAGAACAGACTTTCGAAAGACGAGCATTGTTCGTCGTTTGGGAACGCAGTAGGGCACACGAAGTACATACACATGCGGTATCTATCTTGATCTATGTCTGTGATTACGACACGAGGTTAGGTCCGTCCTTACACCTGTCTTGAAAATTAAGGGATATAGAATGCGGTAAAAACCATCTTAATATTGCGACTATAATATAAAGTACTTTACAAAGAAGTAGGTATCATATGTATTGGACTAAAAAAAATTCCTATCCTACCCAAGAACATACAGCTAGCTTTTCATATTTTATTCCAATTTAGTCTGAAATGCTTTGTGATCGCAGACTCAATTAAGAAATTCTTTAAACCATTACTCATCAGGAATTGTTTTTTAAACACGCTCAATTGAGATAATAAAAGGGTGAGGCAGAATCATCGAAGTGGTACATTCTGTACTTAATAGGTACTTTCACCGGGTCATTACTCGAAGGTCACTCATCCAGGAAGGACCGAACAAAGGATAAAAATTCTGAGACTCGAGTATGGAATTTTAATTATATAATGATGAAAGAGTAATTTTAATATAAGAAATATGTACGGGGAAAATGCATATATTATAAATGTCTTTAATTATTATTGCGATAGTGGGTCACACGAACAATTGAGTGGCGAAATGTTCGCGAAGAATCGCCAATCGCCATACACTAAACTGGGTAAAACTGTGGTTTACATAATGTCACGCGAATACAATATAGTATTTTGGACTTGGAACACGACGTTGCTGTTACAGTAATGATTTTTGGAACAATCTAAACTAAGTAAATAGGAATAATTACAAAATTGTATTTTAAACCGAGATACCATCGATAAACTTTAAGCTGTGCTCAGTAAAGCAAAAGTTATTCCTAGCTGAAGAATTTTACCACATCCGCGTCACAACAATTCATTAGTTATAAAAATAAATAAATTTAGAGTAAAATTAGTAATTAATGATTATTACCGACTCTAGATTTTCTACTCCTTTCATAGATCGAGGGAAAAACGGGGTTAAAGGAGAAATAAACTGTGGTTAGCGGCAGTTATTTTAATTAACTAACAATAACTTGTAACCAGTTATTAAAATAAATTATTGACACTTTATATAGCCGCTAGGAGCACGTGATGTTAATTTGTATGGATGTAAATTACATGAGACCCGCATTCAGTGCGTATGACGCAGACAATATAATGTATACTCCTATTAATATTTATAAAGTTTTTATCGCTAAAACCACAAAGTACGCACAATGTGGGTTACTAATTCTACCTAGCCAGGATAAATTCAATTGTTACTGTATATCAAATATTTATGTAAAATGCTGAAGTTGGAAAACAGGAAAATTCTTAACTATAACTTACTCATTACTTGTTACTTCAATTAAAAGTAAAAAAGTTATACTTACATAATTTCTTGTTGTAATCAAATAATTTCTATACAATAATATGCCGATTTGTGATAGTATTCCAGCCGGTCTATAAATATGCTTCGCCACTTTTTGCATATTCTTACAATTTTTCATGTCCTTTGTCTTCATTTCGAAACCTAAAATCAAAATATATCTCATGAACAAGTAAAACAGTTTTGAAATTGTACCATTAGAGAAATTGATTCATAATAATAATTATGCAGATTGCGGACTATTATTTGGCCGGGTTATTTTAGCTGGGATTTCCATAATCCAACCAAATTACGTAGGTACGTTATCTACCTATAAGTAATCAATTTATCTGATAATATTAAAATAATAATTAATGAGAAGCAAAAGCATGATATTGCAAGTGTCTTGCACGTGATTAAATACTAAGTTGTAGTTGTAAGTTGCAACATCGTTATTAGCTTTTTACTGCTTATTTGCTCACACTATATACACTATGTATTTGTTGTAAATATATACTCACTGATGGGGTTTGTGAACGTCGAGATGATGGTCGTGTTGTTCTCCCAGGTGGAGGATGACTCGACGTTACACTGCCGCATAATCACTGCCACCTTCCCCAAGTCAACTTTGTACTCTCCTGACGCTATTTCCATCACTGAAAGATAGAACATGGAATTAATAATAATAATTATTAGTACATCCATTCCATACTTCCATACTTATATTATCCATACTATCCATACTTTAATATTATAAATGCGAAAGTGTGTCTGTGTATCTGTCTGTCTGTTACCTCTTTACGCCCAAACTGCTGGATCGATTTTGCCGAAATTTGGCATGGGGGTACTTTGAGTCCCAGGAAAGGACATAGGATACTTTTTGTCTCGGAAAAATGTAGAGTTCCCGCGCTATAAACGAGTTTTGACGCAACGGAGTTGCGGGCGTCATCTAGTAAGGTGTTGTAATTTATAACTCAAGAAAGAGTACTTAGAATACCAGGAAAAATAAAAAAAAAATGGGAGCAGGGTAGGAGCGGGGAGGGAAGCGGGAGTGAGGTAGGACTCGTGAGCTGGTATGTTTCCGCATCACTCAGAATCTTATAAAAATAGAAAATATTGTTTCTTTGTTGATCTTGAATAATACGTGTAGTTCTGAAATTACTATGTTAGGACAAGTGACAACTATGGAAACAGGTAGGTACTTACAAAAATCTGCTGGGTTGTGATAAGGTGGGCATTGTAAGCCAGCAGTAGCCAGTGCCGGGAGAAGGTTTTCACGGGATCCAGAGTACAGAGTGTGGCCGGCCGACAGACAGTAGACTGTGTCAATTTTCTCGAAGATCAGCGCTGACGGTTGGTGGACAGTCGCCACTAGTGTTCTCCCACCCTTGGCCAGGGAACTCAGTAATGATATCAGGGAAGTCGAAGCCGAAGAATCCAAGCCACTAAAAAAATATATGTCTTTGATACCGTTTTCAGTGATTGTAACCGTTTCATCGAAACAATATTACCTATGTCAAATGTGCAAGAATTAATATTATAATTTCCAGCAAAAGTCCAGCAGTGGACGAATATAGGCTGATATGATGATGATGATGAAAAGGCAATAGGAATTCAGCAAGTGTGCCCACTAGAGTACTATCTCTTTCTCAATTCTCTACAAGTGAAGATGACCTACATTACTGATGTTGAGAGATCAGGCCCACTAGGTGACGTTTACATGCCCTGCGTGGATCACCTTTTCTGTCAGACAGTTAGCCAATCGGCCTGCATTGCCTATCCTATCACCTAGCCTATTAGCTTAATCATACTTTTTTGTTTTTTCAACGCTGTTATCGAATTAACGACCCTTGGATCTTGTCTAAAGCTTCATTTTAACCTTGAATGATGAAGGCGTCAACAAAAAATGTTTGAATAATAGACTTTACAAAGCAGCTAGAGTACACTCCGTTAACGAGATCGATACAGATTTGAGATTACAGAGGAATGCTGAATGACACGAAAAGCATTTTAAACTTTTTAATGGTCTTCAAGTCAACGACCTCATTGTGTAGGTACATCATGACTAAGCGACTTGCTTTGTTAACTGAAACAGTATTGGATTTTGTGCCACTTTGGTTTGTAAATATCTTAGTTAAACTGTAGTTATAGAGCGACAACAAGGTTAAATCTACTGTTGACAGCAGACATAGGAAAGAAGGCTTTAAGATACATATTGCTCATTTTGCGAACGGCACATTTTGCGTTTGGTGCACATTATGCTAATGGTTTGCGTATTGCTCATTTTTCGAATTACACATTTTATAAAGATATAAAATGTATATTTACGTATTGCTCATTTTTCTTCGAAGGGATATAGGCACTTACGTTGTAGGCTCGTCCAGGAAGAGTAAAGAGGGATCAGATAGGAGCTCCAGAGCCACCGCCAGCCGCCTCCTCTGACCTCCTGATAAGTCACGGCAGAGCGTCAGAGATGTCCCACTTAGACCCAGCAAGGCCAGCGTCTCGTAAACCTATTGAATAGAAATATTGAAGTTAGGAAAATGCAAAAATATTCCTTATAGCTAGAGCATGGTAGATATAGGCTCTACCTTTCTCTATCTATCTCTATAGCGGTCCTTGAGATACAACCTGGAGTCATACAGACAAACAGACAGACGGACAGACGAAAAAACTCAAATTTGCTGAACATACACTTTTTTTATCCCACCCCACTACTCCCACACCCACCGCCCCCGGCCCGCCAGCACGCAGATTATGAGAAAGGGTTGTTTAGGGAAGTAGCTAACGGAGTTTTAATACATAACAGCTGAAGCCACATGACGAATTTGGTCGTGAGCTCTTAGTCGACTAGTAACAATTATTATAAAGTTCCTCTTGTGAGAATAGCTAAGCGCATTTATTTATTAATTTAAAGTTAATTAAAACAGGTGGCACTAATTACATTAATTAACCTAGAACTAACGTATTTTTAATGTATAATTAAAATAATAAACAATAGACAATATTAGAAGCTTACTTTCCTTCGCAAAATTTCACACATACTTTCTTTATATCAGCAAATACCTACACTTATACATGAACGTACGGACGGAGTCTTGTCATATACAAAACTGTGTCTTCACTTTTCTTCAGAGTCGGCCACGCATACATTTAAATGGTATGGACTAGCGCAAGAATGTGTGCGTGCGGACCGTGTACATACAGCCAGCTGGCCGACTCTGAGCGACACAGTTTTGTGAATTGTGGAATTCCGTCCGCCTTTTTTTATGCGTCCATGCACTTACACATATTATTATTATGAATTAAAGCAATTTTTAGAAATTAAAATTAAGAAATGAAAAGTACAAGTTAGAAGGGAAAGGAGGAAAATGTTATTTTTATGTTTCTATGTAACTAGAAGACAGTTAACAATTTTATACTGTACTCGGCGAAACATGGCGGTAGCGGTCATTGATACCCTGTTAAAAACTTGTCATTTTCTATACAAAGCCGCGATTGACCATATCTGACACTTCATTGTCAATCGCGGTTTGTATAGAAAATGATAAGTTTTTGACAGGGAGTGAATGACCGCTACTGCCATGTTTCGCCGAGTACAGTATAATAAGAATAAAAGCTCATTTGAATGATTGGATGAAGATTGATTGATTCAGTTCATTGGCAATTGACTTTCCATTACAGCTACAAGCGGGCTGACCGAAATGACACTGAAATCAATGCAATACCTCCATTGACGTATTCAATGACCTCAATTGAGCTGTCTAGCGTTTCAGCGCTACGGATAACGGAATGTTTAAAATGCTTCCCTTTTTTAAGTATTTGAAAAATATGGTTTGTTTTCGTTTAGTGGAGATATATTCATCGATTGAATGTCAAGTTGCCCAGACGTCCACGGCCTAAGCATCATTGGTTCATTGGTCATAATGCTGATTTACAATATTTCTGTTTTATCTGTGAACCATCACATTATTAATGCCAGGTTTCTGAGGTTTTTCGACACAAGTTTATCTTTTCAATACTGCTTCTAATTGGTTTACGTAGAACGTTAACCAATCAAAAACGCTACAGAAGATACCTTAGTTAAGTTCCCAGAAACTGGCCATTCTTTTACTCTTCACGTCAGTTAAGAACACCTCACAATGCTTACTTTTTCCTTCCTCTCGTGCGACTTGAGGTCAGCGAGTTTGAGTGCTGCTGCCAGCGACATGGACTCTTGCACGGTGAGGTATATTCGGAGGTCGTCGTTCTGTCGGATGTAGCGGGCGCCGCCGCGGCCGTTGCATTGTGACGCGTCGGCGCTCACGCCGTTCACTGCCACCAGACCCGCCGCACCTTTTGTACTGGATAAATGAAATTTGAATAAGTACAAGCTTTTTCGGTATTTTTACCTGGTAAAAGGAAGGGTAGTCTTAAAGACAGATTTACATTGAGTCAGTAACTAGCGTCAGTGTACTGGGCGGATGCTGCTATGGCAGTGTAAGGTGAGCATTGACACGGCAGTGGACGAACGTCAGTTACTGACTTAATGTAAATATGTGTGTGTAAATATGTCTTTATTATAATTATGTAGAATGTGGGCTCCGCCCTAGCACCTAAAGACTTTTAGTATTTGTCCTATTTTGATTAATACTCGGAAAAGAGTTGTGGTGTGACTGAGGATAATTAGATTGATAGTAAATGATTCACTACTATACTACGCCCGATGGGCGTTGCCTAGTGTGTAACTTTACTTGATTTGAAAAGAGTACCCATCATATGCCAGAACCTTCCATATTTTATAATTTTTTAAAAGATAATATTGGATATTAAATTATTATGAAATACTAGACGATCCGCGCGGCTTCGCCCGCGTAAATTAGATATTTCACAGATAAATTAGTCCACAAAAATTGCCGATGATCCTTCACGTGGTCTCCTTTTTATCTAACCCAAATAAAAGAAAAATTGCTCAAGAACTTCGTGAGATAAGCCCTTTCAAATAATTACCCTAGTTTTTTCCACTTTTTCCTCTATTTCTTAGCTCCTACTAGTCTTAGCGTGATAAAATATAACCTATAGCCTTCCTCAATAAATGGGCTATCTAATATTGAAAGAATTTTTCAAATCGGACAAGCAGTTCTTGAGATTAGCGCGTTCAAATAAGCCCTTTCAAATAATTTCCCTCCGTTTCTTCTACATTCTCCTCTATTTATTCGCTCCTATTAGTCTTAGCGTGATAAAATATAGCCTATAGCCTTCCTCGATAAATAGACTAATACTGAAAGAATTTTTCAAATCGGACCAGTAGTTCCTGAGATTAGCGCGTTCAAACAAACAAACAAACTAACGAACTCTTCCGCTTTATAATATTAACTAGACGTTCCGCGCGGCTTCGTCCGCGTAAATTAGATACTTCACAGATAAATTTGTCCACAAAAAATAGCTTATAATTACGTGGTCTATTTCTTATCTGATCCAAATAACAGAAAAATTGCTCTAGTAGTTCGTGAGATAAGCCCTTTCAAATAATTTACCCCGTTTTTTCAACATTTCCTCTATTTCTTCGCTAGTATTAGCCTTCCTCGATAAATGGACTATTTAACACTGAAAGAATTTTTCAAATCGGATCAGTAGTTCCTGAGATTAGCGCGTTCAAACAAACAAACTCTTCCGCTTTATAATATTAAGTATAGATAAGTATAGATGTGAGATTATAAATGTAGCTAAATGTTTATGTCTGAGAAGAGTCGCCGGTTTATCATTATTAGAGATGTGCCGACACTAGTCGGCCACTTTTGTGGTCGGCGACTAGTCGGCGAATAGTCGGCAAAAAGCGCCGACTAATCGGCTTTTTACCTTTTTGCTATTATTGAAAGAAGAACCTTGATCATTATTAATTATAAAGTGTTTTAAATATCAATCAATCAGTTTAACACATTTTAAAATTAAATGAAGTGTTTCTGAAATTACTTGTTAACTAGAGGAATTATTTTTGTAAATATAATTTTAACAAAAAAATAAGTATGTACAAGGTATAACAAAACTAAGTGATAATAATTAAGAGTGTGTATGTGTTCCTTGTAGAGAGTTCACTGTGAAAGTAGAAGCGCTGAAAGACCAAAAAAAATTTTTTGTATGGGGAAACTCGTGACGCTGGGGCGCTTGCCCAATGCCCACACAAAAGTGAAAAAAAAACTTGGTCTTTCAGCGCTGCTACTTTCACAGTGAGCTCTTTACAAGGAACACGTACATACCCTAAGGTATTATCATTTAGTTTTGTTACATGTACTATTAAATCGAGATTTCATGTACCTACATGAAATATTTAATGAAAACCATCAACTGTATTATAGAATCAAAATTAAGTAACGTACTCGAATTAAACACGTTTGCAGACGGCATGTGCGACTTACCCACGAAACAGCAGTAAAAAAGCGTTACGGAAACTTCTGAAACCATGATGGGCTTGCCGACTTGTCGGCTGATTAGTCGGCTTCTTTACAGCCGACTAATCGGCTAGTCGGCTAGTCGGCCAAAGTCATGATCGGCACATCTCTAATCATCATTGTTTTTATTTGTTAACTAGCTGTCCCGGCAAACATTGTTTTGTTTGATTTCTACTTCATCAGTTGATACAAAATCTTACCCCCTCTTTTGTTCCCCTAAGAGGGGTGGGGGGAACAATTTTATACACCAGATGTTAAGTTAAAACAACCGTTAATAATATGAAGTAAGTTCATTAAAGAAAAAAGTTTGATACAAAATCTGACCCCCTCTTTGCTCCCCTTAGAGGGGGGGGGGGGGGGATTTTTATACACCAGATTTTGAGTTGGAAGAAGACAAATATATCTGCGAAAACCGTATGCAAATCGGATCAGTAGTTTTCGTGTCAAAGCAAAAGTCTTATACAAAATCTGACGCCCTCTTTCGTCCCTTTAGAGGGGTGGGGAGAATTTTTTTTATAGAGCAGATGTTAAGTTGGAAGAAGACAAATATATCTGCGAAAACCGCATTCAAACCGGATCAGTAGTTTTCGTGTGATAGTGGAACAAACATACAGACAGACATACAGACAGACAGACAGACAAAAAAACTAAATACATTTTTGGCTTCTATACCGATGTAGTAACACCCCCCGCTTATTATTTCTTCAATATCTTTAATGTACAGAATTTTCATTTCTACAGTTTTATTATATGTATAGATTTATCATTAGTCGTAAAAATTGTCATGCTTAAGAGCCCGGGCTACCCTCGAAATTCTCATACATACGTAATACCAAAATCATTTTCTCATACGAAAATATTTAACATGTTTGAGTTATTTTTCAGCTTAAGACTGCTATTCTAAAAATATTTTTTAGTATTTAAATATTTTGTAGTAAATTTAGTAAAAAAAAAAATTATACACGAAAAAATTTTTTTTTGTTTAAATATTTTGAAGTTAATTTTTGTACAGGAACCTAGATAATTACTATTTTAAGCTGAAAAATAACTCAAACATGTTAAATATTTTCGTATGAGAAAATGATTTTGGTATTACGTAGAATTTCGAGGGCAGCCCGGCCCCTTAAGATAAAGAACGCATATAGCTTAGGAAATAAGAATTACAGTCTTAAATTGAGCAAAACAAAATTGCTAATTCAACCAGCCATGTCTGCATTGTGTTGCAATTCATGGAAGTTTTTGCATAATAAAATATGCTAAGTTTTAAATTTTAAGTACGCTTTTGTTGTTAGAATTAGAATAAAATATTATTCAAAATAAAATTATTATTTACACAAATTTCAAACTAAAGACTACTTAGTTGCTGCCTGGCATAAACGTCTGTTCAGCCGGCCTAGCATGCGCACAACGAGAACATTTTGTGTACATGTCGTCAAAATTAGAGATAGTTGTGTTTTTTTAAGGGCGGCCACATACATCAGTTTTCCTGATCCGATTTCCTGATCCGTTTTCCGAAACCGGGTTCTCCGAACGCAGTAAATTCATACAAAAGTAATTGCATGTCACACACATTCGATCAGTTTCCGTACGGTTTTATTTCGTGATACGGTTCCCGAATCAGGAAAACTGATGTATGTGGCCGCCCTTCGGAGGCCCGTTTCGGAAAACGGATCAGGAAATCGGATCAGGAAAACTGATGTATGTGGCCGCCCTTTCTCTATTAATCTGCTATTTTTGTCTACGAACGCCAAAATGACAACAAATTTTTATAGGGTTTTGTTGAGATTTTGACATTATGAGAAGATTAGTACGCCGTCTACGGTTTGGAAGGCAAAGAAACACGCTTGCAATGTCTGTTCCTTATTTTAATCAAAATATTAAATATAAATAAAATGGCATCATCGACATATCTTATCGAGTAAGCTAGTCTACGAACGAAGAGTGAGATGCTCTCGCTGCCAGAATGCGAGAAGTGGTGACCCTGAAGTGGTGAAGATCGGCCGCCCGGCGAAATGTGTCGAAATGCGCATCGCCGGGCTGGACGATTCAGCGACGACCGCCGACGTCATCGAGGCGGTCTCCCGTCCAATTCCATCAGGACGGGCCCCATAAAGGTTGGAAGGTGGGGCGACGGCTCTGTATGGCTTAGCGTCCCTGTCGCGGCCGCGAAAAAGCTAGTCAGCTTGGGGCGGCTGCGAGTGGGCTGGGTTTCGGCGAAGGTGACACTGCTGGCCGCGAGGCCTATGCGGTGTTACCGATGCCTTGACACCGGCCACCTGGCGACGACATGCCAGTGCCCGGTGGACCGCAGCCGGAATTGCTTCCGCTGTGGGAAGCCAGGGCACAAGGCCGCCGAGTGCCGAGAGAAGCAACCCAACTGCTTCTTCTGCGAGGTACTCGGCAAGGAGAAGGACCACGTGCTGGGTAGCAGCGGCTGCATCACAGTGAAGAAGCCGCTCCCCAGCACCAAGCGCCGGACGAGAAGAGGAGCTCCCTCTGATAAGGCTCGGCCGAAAGAGCCTGGAGCCGGCGGTGCGGGGGCTAGTCAGTCCCCGCCCGCCATGGAGGTGGAGCCATAGGGCCGTGGGCGGTTGATCGGGGGATCACCGCCCGCACGAAGGGTCCCGAGAAGAAAGCTCCCTAGATGCCCGGGGAGCTCTCAGTAAAGAAAGTCGGCGGCAGTACACCAGCCGCCGCAACGGAGATGTGCCGGACGCGGCAAGCGCCGTGAGGAATGCGGAGTAAGTAACATAGTTCCCGTATCCCACGGCTGGAAGAAGGGGGTTTTTAGTCGGTAAACCTCCGGCGCATCAAGCCGGAGGGAGTCCGACATACCCCCGTCGTCCACCCCGTGCGCGGCGGGATATACGTAACGTATTTCCCCCCCTCAACAAAAAAAAAAGGTACGACACAGTTATTTTTAAAGAGCCTACTAGCGACCCGCCCCGGCGTCGCACGGGTATAAAATATTATATAGCCACTGAAAAAATGATTAAAATCGATAGCATAATATTATGATCCTCTACGTGGTCTACTTCTTATCTGTGCCAAATTACATAAACATTGCTCCAGTTGTTCGCGAGATAAGCCGTTTCAAATAATTTCCCCCGTTTTTTTCCACATTCTCCTATTAATTTTAGCGTGATAAATTAAAGTCTTCCTCAATAAATGGGCTATCTAACACTGAAAGAATTTTTCAAATCGGACCAGTAGTTCCAGATATTAGCGCGTTCAAGTTAGCCCTTTAAAATAATTTTCCCGTTTTTTCCACATTTTCCTCTATTTCTTCGCTCCTATTAGTCTCAGCGTGATAAAATATAGCCTATAGCCTTCCTCGATAAATGGGCTATCTAACACTGAAAGAATTTTTTAAATCGGACCAATAGTTCCTGAGATTAGCGGGTTCAAGTTAGCCCTTTCAAATAATTTTCCCCGTTTTTTTTATGAAATAAGGGGGCAAACGAGCAAACGGGTCACCTGATGGAAAGCAACTTCCGTCGCCCATGGACACTCGCAGCATCAAAAGAGCTGCAGGTGCGTTGCCGGCCTTTTAAAAGGGAATAGGGTAATAGGGGAGGGTAGGGATGCGAAGGGGAGGGAATAGGGGAGGGTAGGGAAGGGAATAGGGTAGGGAATTGGGTCTCCGGTAAACTCACTCACTCGGCGAAACACAGCGCAAGCGCTGTTTCACGCCGGTTTTCTGTGAGAACGTTTTTCTACATTTTCCTTTATTTCTTCGCTCCTATTAGTCTTAGCGTGATAAAATAATATAGCCTACAGCCCTTTCAGTGTTAAATAGCCATAAATGGGCTATTTAACACTGAAAGAATCTTCAAAATCCGTTGCGTAGTTTTAAAGATTAAAGAGAACAAAGGGACATGAGGGAAAAAGCGACTTTGTTTTATATTATGTAATTACTAATAAGTATGTGTGCAAGTTGCAACACACAGTAGCAACGTTAAGGGGGGCGACGCTAGGCGACCGCCCAGGGCGCCGGATAAAAAGAGACGCCGAAGGCAAACAAAAAGGGGCGCCTCTTATTTTTGACACTTCCAGCACTATTACCCTGGGCGCCGAAGTAATTTCGCCCAGCCCACGTAGACAAGTGGCAAAACGCTAAAGCTTACGCTACAAAATGTATAGATTTGACATTAGTATTTAGTATTCGCTAGCGAAGCGATGACTTATGTTAAATTGCATACATTTTGTAATGTTAGCGTTTTGCCACTTGTCTAAGGGGGCTGGGCGCTGGTGGTGTTAAAACCGGCACTGGCAACACCACGGAGCTAATACAAACTTTGTATTAGCTCCGTGGGCAACACACAGGAGAATCTCTCTGCGATGCGACCGGCGACAGATTAAGGCGATTCCTTCTCTTGTCCGACAAGCAGTCAAGCAAGTTCTAACCAAACTTAGAAACAATGTTTGTGCTTATCCCAACTTGAGGTTTGAACTCACGATCGAAGTCCAGAGTCGAGCTCTAAAAGACCGAAGCTGTTTTATTCTTAAATCGCGGAATTCTGTCTGTAGCGGTCATTGACTCCATGTCAAAAAAACTTATCATATCTTCGTAGTTTCCTATACAAACCGCGATTGACAATGAAGTTACAGATGTTTCGAGTATGGGCAATATCGTATTTTGCAAGCACGATGTGAACAGAGTATGAATTATATCACTTCAAAGTCATAAATAGTTGGAGATTATCATAAAAGAGTTACCAAGACGTTTTCCGATAAAACTATAATAGTCTGTGTCTTTACAAGAATTCAATTTTATTCTTAACTTATGAGAAAGCAGTGCGAGTATTTTTCACATAGCTCCTAGACTAGAAAGGTCAATGACCGCTAGTGCCACCTTAAATTGCTCAGGCTATAGTAAAGTTTAAACAACTCGATATTATAAGGTCAATGGTATTACAGAACCTTGATGAACTCTTATGTCAGTTATTACGTTTGTGGTTTTGTGCAGGTTAGTAACTTGGTACTATTTTGTGCCTTGTTGTAGAAGAAGATAATATACCTAAATACTATGTATACAATAACTTTTCAGCAGCTTCTGACAGACTGACAGTTTATGCGTAAAGGCTCGTATTCACTTTCATTAGTAATAAAGGCCTGTATTCACTTTGATTAGTGCAAGTGCAAGTGACTAGTAATTGAGGTAGTGGAGTGCAGGTGTGTAGTGTAAGTAGTGTCCATATAATAATGATATTTTACTATATCTATGGACGCTTCACATGGCACACCACGTCAGTCTGGCCCATAAAGTTAATATACCTATCGGAATAATAGTAACAATCTCGAGCTGCCAAACGAAACCAAAATTGGTTTTCATCTGTCACGCACTTGCACTCGCAAAAAATAGAACACGCCTTTAATCACGTTACTACGCAGCCCACTAGTCACTTGCACTAATCAGTCGCTGTCCACACTTACTTTCTACTAATCACTCATCACCTGTACTAGTCACCTGCACTTAATCACTAATCAAAGTGAATACAGAACTAATCACGTTACTACGCAGCCGGCTAATCACTTGCACTAAACAGTCGTTGTCCACACTTACTTTTTCCCAATAACTAATCACCTGCCCTAATCACCTGCCCTAATCACTTGCACTTATTACTAATGAAAGTGAATACGGGCCATAAGTGCAAGTGATTAGGGCAGATGTTTAGTTATTAGGAAAAAGTAAAGGCCCGTATTCACTTTGATTAGTGATTAAGTGCAGGTGACTAGTACAGGTGATGAGTGATTAGTAGAAAGTAAGTGTGGACAGCGACTGATTAGTGCAAGTGACTAGTCGGCTGCGTAGTAACGTGATTAAAGGCGTGTTCTATTTTTTGCGAGTGCAAGTGCGTGACAGATGAAAACCAATTTTGGTTTCGTTTGACAGCTCGAGATTGTTACTATTATTCCGATAGGTATATTAACTTTATGGGCCAGACTGACCTGGTGTGCCATGTGAAGCATCCATAGATATAGTATAATATCATTATTATATATACCTATTAAAAGTACAAAAGGACACCCTTTCAATTACTTCCATACTAATCCATACTTATTACTTACTAATATACTAATAATACTATAAATGCGAATGTGTGTCTGTCTGTCTGTTACCTCTTCACGTTTATACCTCAGAAGTCAGAACCGATTTTGCTGAAATTTGGCAGGGAGATACTTTCGAGTCCTGGGAAAGGACATATAAAAATACTTCATGGTCAAATAGTCTTTATATATAAAAACCAAAGGTGACTGACTGACATGTCGATCTATCAACGCACAGCCCAAACCACTGGACCGATCGGGCTGAAATTTGGCATGCAGGTAGATGTTATGTCGTAGACGTCCGCTAAGAAAGGATTTTGATCAATTCTACCTCCAAGGGGTGAAAATAAGGAATCAAAGTTTGTATATAATAATACTTCTTAACGCGAGCGAAGCCGCGGGCAAAAGCTCGTTTTTAATAAAACCAATATTAAAAATGAAGGACATGTCAAAATGGCAGTTTTATTTTTTAAACTTGGACGCTCGTGTTGACAGCTACTACTGAATTTACTAAATTAAATTACTAAAGAGCCACTAAACAAGAATTGGACACTACTTGCACTACACACCTGCACTCCACTGCCTCAATTACTAGTCACTTGTACTTGCACTAATCAAAGTGAATACAGGCCTTTAATGATACTGATTAGTGATTAGTGATTACTGATAAGTAATTAAAGAATTAGGTATTGTAATGTTATCCAAACACTGCTAACTGCTTTACAGTTTTTTTTTAATACAGTGTCATTACTCATTACTCAACGTTTATCAGTTTTGTTTATAATATAATCTATAAGTATGACTTATAATATTATCTTACATACGATTAAATAATCGTTATATATATAATATATAATATTAAACAAACTAAACGGGATATGGGGATCAGTAGAACATGTTGGTGCCTATCAAACTAAAGTTCCAAAAAAAATGGAAGACATGAGCACTGAACGAAATGGGTAACTAACAATTTAAAAACTGTCGATTTTTTCCATAAAATATGGAGGCTTTAGAACCGGAAAAAAGATTCGAAACCAAAAAATGTAGATTCTATAATATATAACTAGATATAATATTAGCTAGACAATGAAGTAGGTAAGTTACAAGGTTTGTTCGAATTTTTGGGAAAAAATGAGTAATTGCTCTTGTAATGTTGTAAAATCTTATCCACTCATGTCTTCAATTCTCATCTGCGATGCGACAAGTCAAATACAGCGTGTAACAAAACATAGTGATAATACTTTGGGGTATGTATCAGTCCCGTCACCCGTGTATAGAGTTCACTGTAAAAGTAGCAGCGCTGAAAGAGCAATTTTTTTTCACTTTTGTATGGGAAAACTCGTTACGCTAGAGCGCTTGCCCATACAAATCACAAAAACAATTTAGTCTTACAGCGCTGCTACTTTCACTATGAACTCTAAGTATATATGGGACACATGCACACCCTAAAGGCTAAAGTATTATCATAATTTATCACTTAGTTTTGTTACAACCTGTATATTATGGTTTTACTTGTACTTACTGGTTACGAAATATTCCTGTATATTATGGTTTTACTTGTACTGGTTACGAAATATTGTGGGTCAGTATTTCAGTAACGCTGGTGAAGCAAAACCAGTGAGCCTTGACCCCCTGAGTCCTGCGGGGCTAAAATGGTCGCTTTGTTGAATCATGATATGAATCATAATATGATTCAATTCTTTAAAATCGCGAAATGCAACTCTGCTTGCAATTCATTTCTGTATTTTTCTACTGATTTGACATTTGTCAGTTTGACAGTTTTGACAATTCATTTGCTGAATTGATTTAGAGGAATTGCTAAATGTGACCATTTTAGCCCCGCTGCGCCGTGGACGTTGAACTCAAGACCGTTAATTAGGATAAATGGAGTGATTATCGAGTGGCTACTATAATCGTACTATAATAGACCGTCTGATTGAGAAGGAAAAACGGCTAATTGATTAGGTGATAATAGCTATGTCCATTATTAATTATTGCAGTTATAAAAATCCCAAGAGTCACAGTATGTTAAAATATCATAAATGTTTCATTCCGAAAAAGACCAAAGATTTTGGATGGCCGAAGGATGAGTTTTCGACTTGTGTCACTATAATTGCGAGTTGTTATAAAAAATATATGTAGGTACTGCTCAAAAATATTTTGTGTTCATTAAATTTTATTAATAAATAAGTAAATTAAACTTAAGAGTCCGAAATATTTTGAAGTTGTTATGGAATTTATGGAATGCAAAATTGTAAAGGTTTTGTACAATTGTAATAATATGTATATTACCATAATAATAACATAGGTACTGAAGCAACTTATCATGTACAGCTACATGACGTTTGCGTCATAACCAGATATAGTTTTCCTGTGCATTAAAACTATTTATGACAATAATAACCGTAAACTGTTGTGTTTTGTTCCAGTGTAATTCCAATGGTATTTCCAAGTTCTATGGTAATTTGAAAATATTTAAATAAATGACAGTGTGTTTAGATAGAATGTTGTGTTATTAATATTTTAAATTTCAACTTTCAAATTACATAATTGTAGATGTGAGTGGAAGAATCGAACAAGTAACATTTCGTAACATACGGACAATACTTAACTCATTTTTTCCCTCATTATTTCATTTAGCTATTAATATATCTAGCTACACATTAAATCCATAGTTTTTCTATTTCGAATAATTTTTCCGGTACTAAAGCCTCCGTTTAAGCAAAAAAACGGGAACTTTGTTCATGTTACTTACCTTATTCTCCCACTCACGTCTTGAATTATTATAGTATTACAATAAGTAGGTACATTTTATAATCTAAAGTGAATTTTGATAGATATCTGTTGAAGAAAACGTAATTATAGTGGATTCGAGTTATTCATTACTTCCAAAGAGACCTCTGCGCTCTGTGGATTTATAATTTTTTATTTTTATAAAATACATTTACATAAAACTTTTCATTTTTAAAATACGTTTAAATAAAATAAAAGTTTAAAACTACTCACGAGTAGCCGGCCAAGATGTTGAGGAGCGTGGTCTTGCCCGCACCCGACGGGCCCATGATGGCCGTCAGCTCGCCTGGCTTGAAGCATCCTTCCACGCCGTTCAGGATTTGTCGGTTCTCTGAAAAAAATAATCAATCAATACTAAATTGAGCAAACTTGGCATAAGGGTCTTCACAAATCTTGACTGATAATAATTATAAGGCTAAATATATATTTTTTTAACGCACTAATCTCACGAACTACTGGACCAATTTTTTTACACCTAGGCACAGATACGGACTTGCCTTTCTAACTTTGTATGGTAACTTGGTTTATAATCTACAGCTCTAGACTGTAGAGTATAGAGCAGGGGTCACCAATTAGTTTCGCTCTGGGTCCATTTTAAGAAATGAAATGACCTTAGCTTCGCGGTCCACACAATTTATAAATTATATATATATATATATATATATATATATATATATATATATATATATATATATATATATATATATATATATTAAATAAGGGGGCAAACGAGCAAACGGGTCACCTGATGGTAAGCAACTACCGTCGCCCATGGACACTCGCAACATCAGAAGAGCTGCAGGTGCGTTGCCGGCTTTTTAAGAGGGAATACACTCTTTTCTTGAAGGTTTGCAGGTCGTATAGGCCCGGAAATACTGCTGGTGACAGTTCGTTCCAGAGTTTTACAGTGCGCGGCAGAAAGTTACGCGAAAAACGCACTGTGGAAGACTGCCACTCATCAAGGTGATGAGGATGGTATGTTTTTCGCGTGGGACGATGGCGAAAAGTTGCAGGTGGTATGATTCCGAACAATTCCTCAGAGCACTCCCCGTGATACAGCCGATAGAGGATGCAGAGTAAAGCTACATCTCGCCATTTGGTGACCACTGGCATAGAGCCCATACCTTTGAGCTATTTTTTGCGGTAATGTGAACGTTCCCGCGGAATTTCTTATATGCGGGCAAAGCGGATGCGGTCTAGTTGTTAAATACTGCTAAAGATTTTTCTGATAAAAAGAATATACATAATATGAAAGGTTCTTCCTATTCCTTAGTGTAATGCTTCCTACTCCTGTATCTTCTGATTAATTTCTAAATTGTGTATTTCGTAAGACGCATTATTTATTATCAGTTACTGGGTACCTGCGATATTATTTATATTGACCTTGACCCTGATATCTATAATAAGTAATTATTAATTTAAAAAAAATTTGGCCAAGTGCGAGTCGGACTTGCGCACGAAGGGTCCGTTTGTTGTATGGGAGTTGGGAGTCTAGCTATCGCGGTTCTTGAGATACAGCCTGGAGACAGAGAGACGGACAGACATCGAAGTCTTAGTAGTATGTTCCCGTTTTTACGGAACCCTAAAAACAATAAGAAATAAAAGGCTGAATATTGTCAAGAGATGGGTTTGACTGTGATAAAAAGATTTTTATTTCGACACAGTAATTTACGTACCTATCAATGTGATACACATGGATTAGCTTGTAACAATGGAATCGGCAAAATTACCCTTACAATTTGTTACTGTGTAGTAATATGTATTCTGTGCTTACATTTAAATTTTAAAAGTATTATATAGATTGATAGTATTATGTATCTGTTTCTGCTGTTATGTTACTCAAATTATTATTTTTCATAGCAAAAATTATAAATGGGTAAATAATCATATCCACAGCCAATCATTGTTATATTCAGCTATTGTTATAAAGTTATAACAAACAATGTAACAATAGAATTTGGGAGTTAAAATAAGAAGAAAAAATATAATACTAAAGTTAGTACTAATATTCTTCGCATAAACAAGAACTTTTGTGTTTTGGGAGGGTTATAATTTAACTACCAAGAGAAGAAGATAAACATTCAAAAGTGCATAACAACAGACCACCCATCTGCTGACGATTGTACCATATATACCAGGGGTCACCAATTAGTTTCGCTCGGGGTCCGTTTTAAGAAATGAAATGACCTTCACGATCCACACATTTTATAAAATATATGTTGATTAAACAAAGGTTATTACGGAAATTACAAAGGTATTTATTTACATATCAATGAGAAAAGTGTCAATTTTTGTTGCTAACAATTAAGAATTATCTGTCTGAAGTTTGGAGTGAATTGGTGCACGCCATTGACATTAAATCCTGGAGATCTTCATCAGTAAGTCGGGACCGAAATTTATTTTTAAACGAAGTTCATCTTCGAAAACGTTTGGTCCGCACACAATGGGTCGGCGCGGCGGTCCGGATGCGGACCGCGGTCCGCCATTTGGTGACCCCTGGTATATACTATATCGCTTGACCGTTGGCGTACTGAAAATAATAGTGGGTTTACAATTTACATTATTCCAACCAGCGCTGGATTGCTACTGGAATAATGTAAACCAGCCATAATGGTTTTGCAATCGTCAATACAACTAAGTTATAAATATTGATCATTCGACGTAAAGTACCACATAACCGTGATAAAATATTAGTTTAGGTGTTTGTTTATATAATGTGAATCTCTCATAATATCTTATGTTTATTTCGCATCCAACGTAATCGGGTCAAAGACTTCGGAAAGAGGATATTTATGGCTGTTTCGTAGGTCGAAGCGTGAAATTACGCACAAAAATTTATGTAAATAGGTTAACGTAAGAGTTACATCAGTTTGTTTTATGGGAAACTCCGTTATGTAAAGTCTCTGGGTCACTCGGTTATTAAACGCCTGTGTAATAAAACAGGTTTTGCGAATCTTTATTGCGGTTTTTTATCCTAGCAACATTTTGCATGGTGTTTTTATTGGCAACATTTTGCGAACTCGTGTCACACAGCCTACGAGTATTCTTATAAAAAGCCTAAGTATACATTTAAAAACAGAACCTTCATAGTTTATACGGTACACTTTCTCGGTAGCGTTTGGAGATATCGAGTCAAAATTGTTTTTTGAAATTGATATTTGAATTATTATTACTAACTAGGTGACACCCGCAACTCCGTTGCGCCAACATTCGCTTATCGCGCGGGAACCATACATTTTTCGGGAATAAAAACTATCCTATGTACTTTCTCGGGACTCAAAGAATCTCCATGGCAAATTTCAGCAAAATCGGTTCAGCTGTTCGAGCGTGAAGAGGTAACAGACAGACAGACACAGTTTCGCATTTATAATATTATTAGTATGGATATGGATATGGAAGTATGGATATATAAAGTTGTGCGTCATTCCAAAAGTTAACAGCCCCATAAAATTATTAAGCAGCAGTTAAGTTGGCACTAACCAGCAGCTAACGAAGGTTAAACAGTTGTTAACTATAAACGGAATTCGATTTGCAAATCAAACCTCGTTTAAGGGTTTTCACATACACGTATTATGTCGCATCGTATAAATATAAAAATACAGTCAGATGGAAACAAAATCGCAACAAGTCCTCCGCGAATCCAAATACATCTTCCGCAACAATCGATTTACACAATAATAAGGAGAAACTAAACGGTGTTTTAATCTAATATCATAAAAACGCAGTACCTACAAAACATTAATACACAAAGGTAGTAACAAAAAGAGTATACAATAAGTATACTGTATAGTTTATAAGAGATCTAGTTCTGGGCAAAGTTGGCTGATGGAGATCGTTATTCGTTGTTTATTTTCTAAATAATCGGCCAAGTGCGAGTTAGACTCGCGCATGAAGGGTTCCGTACCATCATAGGACAAAAATAGGAAAAAAATGTATTTTTTGTATGCCCCCCCTGAATTATTTATTTTATTTAAATTTTATTATTTATTATTAAATTATAAATAGGTACAATTTAGTATTTTGTGAATATTTCAGGTGCCTATCTATTGCCATCATTTATATCGAGCAAAAAATGACAAAAAATAACATTTTTTGTATATGAGCCCCTCTTAAATATATAATTTATTTTCTTTTTAGTATTTGTTTTTTTTTAATTATTAAATAAGGGGGCAAACGAGCAAACGGTACTGATGGTAAGCAACTACCGTCGCCCATGGACACTCTCAACATCAGAAGAGCTGCAGTGGCGTTGCCGGCCTTTTAAGAGGGAATACGCTCTTTTCTTGAAGGTTTGCAGGTCGTATAGGTCCGGAAATACTGCTGGTGACAGTTCGTTCCAGAGTTTTACAGTGCGTGGCAGAAAGTTACGCGAAAAACGCACTGTGGAAGATTGCCACTCATCAAGGTAAGTATATATATTGTTATAGCGGCAATATAAATACATAATAGTCTGTGAAAATTTCATCTCTCTAGCTATTACCGTTCTTGAGTTACAGCCTGGAGACAGACAGACGGACAGATAGACGGACAGACAGCCGGACAGACAGACATCGAAGTTTTAGTAATAGGGTCCCGTTTTTACCCTTTGGGTACGGAACCCTAAAAATAGTATTCTCTATAATATTATCTTAAAAATCCTTAGCTAATCCCTTAATTAATCACATTGCAGATTTTTGTATCTTAGTTGCGATTTCGCGTTGGGCCGATTCGCAATTCTGTGTACAAGCCTTGACAGCCAGCTCCTTAAACGTGGATGCAAACCGGCATAAAACAACATATTAATATGCAGTAATACACACGTCATGCTCAAATTTGTAGTCCACGAGCGTTATGAATATTGAACACTGAGGAACTAAGCGGACAAACATCCTAAAGGATAATGAACAGCCACTGTCATTTTTCAAGAGCAATCTAACCCAGATTAATATACAAGATGTGCCGTGTGATATTATCTGCTACTTGGGTTCCGCCTGGTTTCATAAGAATACAAATAAGAATTAATGCCTGCCAAATCGTTATAAATGACGCCGTTTTTAAATAATAATAATAATTGTAATTAAGTGCAGTACCTTCATAGAATAAAGGACGAGTTTCCGTATAAAAAAATCGCGTCTGCAAATTCGACCTACTAGGACGAGATTTTGTTGTACAAGAGTAAATGCTAAACACTTTGTGCTATTTTATCTTCTCCTTTTTTAATATGGCAGCCTCAGTAACTTGCCAATTTCAGAGTGGCTTCGTATATATTTTGCTCTACAATGTAGGTCTGGTGAAGAGCAAGGTTTTTTTTTTATTAAATAAGGGGGCAAACGAGCAAACGGGTCACCTGATGGTAAGCAACTACCGTCACCCATGGACACTCGCAACATCAGAAGAGCTGCAGATGCGTTGCCGGCCTTTTAAGAGGGAATACGCTCTTTTCATGAAAGTTTGCAGGTCGTATAGGTCCGGAAAAACTGCTGGTGACAGTTCGTTCCAGAGTTTTACAGTGCGCGGCAGAAAGTTACGCGAAAAACGCACTGTGGAGGACTGCCACTCATCAAGGTGATGAGGATGGTATGTTTTTCCTTACAGCTGTGGTACTTATCTAATAATTGAAAAAAATGTGAATGTGCTAATTTTTACTTTCCTCTAGAAAGTTTGTATTTACAGACAAATCAATTTTGCCAAATTGTGAGCCGGAAGCAAGCTAGTAATTTAATATGGAAGTACACATAACTTTCACTAACGCCGGTTGCAAAAAATGAACCGGCTTGTTACTGGGTCATTGTTCTTGTACTATCAGGTGAGTTGGTTTAATACTCAACTTTTTTAAAAATCTAATTTCTTCTTCATACACGATGTTTTGTTTTAATAAGAAAAAAATTGTGATTCTGACTTAATTAGATATTTATTATAATCTAGTAATTATGTTTATTTAGCGCAATTTTTGTACATTTAATAGATATTTAGATAGTAATTTACATATTTATGAGAAACAGAAGATGGAAAAATTTTATGAGTGCCTAATCCAAAATCATCTATTAATGATTTAATAAATGTTAGCATGCTGCATGCTATACGCCAAGGTCAAGTAAAATAAAAAAATTAAAAAAATTAAATCATCGTTCAGTTAATAAAATAAAGGGGTATTGAAAACATAAATTAGATGACAAGACCATTAAAATACTCGTACATTGTATTTTTTTGCAAGAGTTTGACTCACGTTTTAATTTCTTTGCACGTTTACTGTCACGCGTTCTATAAACGTGTGACAATATTTGCATTTTTTAATCAATGTTTCGTTGCTTGTTAACATGTCGATGACGCATTGTAGTATATTTCTAAAAAAACGTAAGTGGCGGCTAGCGGTAAGTGGAAAAATATTTGCGAATATCGAGTGACGCTGACGCATTTATCATTCTGAAGATCGTTTAATTTGCACAGTAGCTGGGATTTTGTAAGTTCGTGTCACAACAGCTGTTTAACATGACAAGGATCCCATTGATGTAGAGGATGGTACGCATCATGACATTCTGAAAATATTTATTTTTTTATTCAGAAATAAAACAATTTTGATTTTGATTTTTTTTCCGCCTCGGCAGATTATAAATCGGTAACTATAAGAAAAAAGACCTCCGTTTGATGGTCGGTAGCAGGTGAAAGTTTCGGAAAAGTCTTATGAGTTATGACAAATTTCGAAAGCACGAAACCACCTTCCCACTCAAAAAATAATTAGTACTTCCCTACTCAATAATTAGAACACATAAACAGCTATAATTAGAAAAAAACGCAACGCATCTTCCTTAATTAAAAGGCAATTAAAGTCAAACGTTACTAATTAAGTAGACTTCCTCAGATTAATTGTCGGGTCATAGGATCACTGTTCAGACTCGTGCATACTGATGGCTCTAATGATATAATATTTGTATTAATCACCGGTTAAATCCACTTAATTGATTGTTAATTGGTTAAAAATTATAGAGAAACTATGTGTGACGAATGCAGATACTTTTGGCAGGTAAAACGTTGGATTTTATCGGATTAGAAGTAGATACAAAGATTTTCGAATAAATAGAATACGTATTATGTAAGATTATATCTTGCCTATTTGTAACAAAAATTCTGATAAAAATATGGTAGTGCTAACTGCTAACGTTGTACTTTATTAAATGACGACAAAAAGTTTTTATCGTCGTGTGATGCATTAGCACTAAATCTAGGGCACAGTCACACTGGAAATCCGATGACACAGTTATTTCATAACGTTAATAGCCTCCGATTATATTCCTACATGTAAAAACTGTACAGTCTAGATCCGTGATCGTTGTCGGTCATATTTTGTGTGGCCCGCGACAAATTTAATTATTTGAATGGTCAACTATACCATATACTACACAATGATTAAAATTACGCCATATTTAACGCTAAACGTAACCGGCAATCAATCTCGGCCAGTTATCGTTAAGAGCCCGGGCTACCCTCGAAATTCTCATACATACGTAATACCAAAATCATTTTCCCATACGAAAATATTTAACATGTTCGAGTTATTTTTCAGCTTAAAATAGTAATTACCTAGGTTCCTGTGCAAAAATAAACTTCAAAATATTTAAACACTAAAAAATAGAGTAAAACACTAAAAATATATAAATAAATAGTAAATTTACTACAAAATATTTTAATACTAAAAAATATTTTTTAGAGTATAAATATTTTGCAGTAAATTTACTATTTATTTATATATTTTTAGTGTTTCACTCTATTTTTAGTGTTTAAATATTCAGTAGTAAATTAATTAAAAAAGATTATACTTACATAAAAAAAATGTTCAGTGTTTAAATATTTTGAAGTTTATTTTTGTACAGGAACCTAGGTAATTACTATTTTAAGCTGAAAAATAACTCAAACATGTTAAATATTTTCGTATGGGAAAATGATTTTGGTATTACGTATACAGTATGAGAATTTCGAGGGTAGCCCGGCCCCTTAAGGTACAAGTTGGAAGCCGGCTACATGAAGCTGCAGCAGACGACGTGACGTCACACTACTGGTTTCTATGTATTTCATTGTAAAAAGGGCATTAGTGTGGAACCGCTCTTAGAGCGCCCTGCACATACTCTGTGGCCCGGTGCTGGCCACACATTGTCATGTGTGGTGGCCAGTAAAGTGTGACGACCGCTGGTCTAGATTCTAGAACAGTATACCTAATATGAAATATAAGAATGCCAGTCAAAATATTCAGAAAGCAGAAGTTACTTTCAATATGTTTTTACTTGGTCTTCTAAGTAAAAAAAATACGTAATTTTCTCTAGGCACCTCACTTAATAACATAAAACTATCTAAGTGGGGTCCTCATATTGCCAAACTGGCCGATAAGCTCAGTACCGCAGCATATTATGCAGTCAGAAAAATTAGAGAAATTTGTGGTGAAGACACGGCGAAATTAGCTGATTATAGTTATTTTTATAGTAGAATGTCTTACGGCATTCTATTATGGGGAAGTGCTGCTGATATTAATACAATATATTTTATTTTATTTTATTTATTTTATTTTGTTTATTGGGGACTCCAAACAGTCGTACAAAATTATATTAAAAAAAAGGTATACATTTTAAAGATTTACTAAATGTAAAACCAACGGCGGTGACCACAGATGAATAATTATATTATTATACTTATTAAAAAAAAAAATAGAGATATATATATATATATATATATATATATATATATATATATATATATATATATATATATATATATATATATATATATATATATATATATATATATATATATATATATATCTATTTTTTTTTCTATAAGGGCATGTTTGTGTGTCAATAATTGTGTGTTATGTGTGTTTGTGAATAATAGTTAAAAAAGTAGTAAAGTTCAAGTTAGTATAATTGTAAGTGTAAATTATTATTTATTATGCTTGTAAATTATTTATTGAAGAAGAATGCAAGGTTTTAATTATTTATATGTAAATTTTTAAGTCTGTCGATAAGACATTTTTTATATTTGGCATGTTGAGAGCAAATATATCTATATCATTGAAGTGATTATTAAAGTTATGAACTGTTCGAGTAATGGGAGAACGGATACCAGCATAAGTTATATTGTTTTCTTGAATGCGATCTAATAGGTACCCTGTAACACAGTTTGTTAATGAAGTAATTGCAATCGTATTTATTATTACAAAGGTCGTAAAGCGTCATTGCCTCCAGTTGCAAACGTCTTGATTTTAGATTAAGCAATTTATGTTTAGCCAGAAGATCGTTGTAGGGAATTCGATTTTTAAAACATTTGTACTGCATAGAACGAAGGATTTTTTTTGTACGGATTTAATCTGGTCGTTGTATTTATTGTATAAAGGATTCCAAATTGATACCGCATATTCCAATTGACTTCTAACAAGTGATTTATAAATATATAAGTAAGTGGATGGCTTTTGAAAAACAGTGGAAGCTCGCATAACAAAGCCATACATTCTATAAGCTTTCGCTAAGATAGTTTGAATGTGAGTATCTAAATGAAGTTTAGTATCAAGCGTAACACCATTACGTACGTAATGGTTTTCACATTTTTGAGAGGAGTACCACTAAGAGAATAAATATAATTACTTATAACATTTTTTTTTTTGTGAAAGATATTGAGTTACATTTATTTAAGCTAAGACCTAATTTATTTGCTATGCAGTAATTAGAAAAACTATCTAAATCGCTTTGAATTTTTAAATGATCCTCAACAGTAATAATTTTACGATATATTAAAAAAAAAATGTCGTAATGTCGTTTTTTCTTTTATATTTTATTTTGTGCTGCAGAAGCGAGCCATACGATCTATTTATAAAATGTCATCCTTTGAATCTCTCAGAGAAAAGTTTAAGAAAATTAGAATTCTGACCGTTATCTCTCAATACATTTTGAACAATGTGTTATACGTGAGAAAAAAAGTAAATAATTTTAAAACAAAAAGTGACATACACTGCAGGAACACTAGGAATAAACACAGACTAGATATACCTACCAATAACCAGGCTGAGCAAAGTAAACAAATCTTTCAAAGATCAATGTATACGCCTATACAATAAAATCCCAGAAAACGTCCAAAATCTTTCAATTAATGAATTTAAAAAAATTGTTAAAGAACGTTTGTGTGCTAAGGCTTATAAATGATTTTCTCAATGATAACACACCTTGGGAAAAATAAGCTGACAGATCATAGGCAGCTTTTATATTATAAATGTACCATATTTTACATACCTATTGTAAATTAGCTTTTAAGCTATATAAAATAATGTTTTATTTTGCTACTAAGGTGTAAAGTAATATTTTAGCCCATAATCGTTAAATTGTTGTAATTTTCCACCTTTTTGGTGAAAGGTGGGTCCGTGCGAGTTTCTTACGCCGGTTCTTCTCGCCGGGTTAGTTCCCGAACCGGCGCGGTGGTAGGCCTCATGTAGATTCGACGTTCTAATAGTGTTAACTTTGCTAACCTATTTGGAAATAAATATTTTGATTTTGATTTTTGATTTTAAGTAAAAATTACTAAAAATTTATTAAAAAGTAAAATTATTAGACTCAAGAATCTCCGGAGTCTAGGTAAAATAGGTAAACATCTGTCCACTTACGAATTGAACACACTATTATTGAAAGAAAAAATTACCCAAGAACATCGATTGCAAGGTAAACAATTATTCGATCCATAGTTGAGAAACGAATATGGCATGTTTTCACAACAGATACTCGATTTTCATCACTGATTTAAATACTATACGTTAAGGCGCTATATTGAAAGTAATTTTACCGCAAGGGCAATTTTATACTTAATTTGTATGACTATAAAGTCGTGAATACGCTGCGGCTAGAAGCTATCGGCTCGCTCGGAAAACATGCGAAAAACGTAATTTTAATTATTTAAAAAATAACTAGGAGCATTTAAGCAAAATGCTTCTATACGATTTTGAGTTGCAAAGGTGTCTATCAATTAGACTAATTTCCTACAATACATCTATTTTCGTTTAAAAATAATCTTCAAATTTCGTATTTTTAAGAGGTCATTTCGATCGAGAAATGTATCGAGGCAAAATACATTAATTGTGTTTCTGGTTCTTCTCAAACCTAGATAAGGCTATGAAGATATATATATCTCATTACCAGATTTGTAACATTTCTGAGGGTCCTATAGTATTACGTCAAAAAGGACAGTTTTTTTCAATATAGCGCCTTAGAAATTATACGCGCCCTACATGAAAACGGGTACAGCGAATTCTACTTGAGTATCGAAACCGGTAATGGGCATGTAAGATTGTAGGCCATCGTAGGTTGGACCGAAGGCTCTAGAACTTGTGGGATTTAAGTCATAGGTGCAGTCATGAAGCTATTACTTCTACCTTACTAACAAGAATTATAGATATTAATAGATATTCAGAGTATGGACGCTCTGAGTATATATAGTATGCCAAAAAAGTGAAGAAATTAAAAAGTGCAACATCGTAGTGTCATCACTTTTTTCTTAGATTGATTTGAAAGGGATGAGACTACGATGTTGCCACTTTTTAATTTCTTCACTTTCTTGACAGACTATACGTACGTAATATTTTTACAAACGTTTAGTCCTTAACAAAAGTAGCCTGACAAGGAAAAACATTGCATATAAGTTATAACGTTGGAATAAACAGTGGGAAACCTTTTTACTAGTACGGGAATATAATATGTTTAGTATTTTTACAAAACCCTTTAGTGGTATCGGTGAATGGGCATTTTGCAATGTCGCCTGCGTAAATAATTTAAGTACGTTTAAGGAGTATTTCGCAAGTTGGCACTTCATTGATTGCAGTAATAACAGGACTTAGTTTCAATTCGCCCGATGTCGAAATTGTTTGTCGAATGTTGTTATTGCGTGAGGAGTGAGGACTGAGGATGTATGTAATGGGTATATCGCAAATTTGCACATTGTGGAAGTAGGATGTTATTATTTGCTACAGGAAAATGCAATTGCTACTGCATTTATTGATTTAATAGGATGATTTAGTAATCTATTCAAACAAATTAAAGCTAGAAAATCAAACACCTAATTAGGAAGAACTATAGCTAACATGCGAGGTTACAAGAATCATAAAAATTGTAATGATTATTATTTTTCATCGCTGTAAAAAGAAAAAACCAACTGCAAAAACTATCATTTACTTCAGAAAGTGGATTCAGATTCTATAATAATTAATTATTATTATAGAAGTACGTACATGGATACAAACGGATTTGTAACAAATCTTTAGTGGTAAGGTTATGCTTGCATTGACTACAAGCCACTAGGTAACTAAGCTTAAGCAAATTAGCATTTTTAAGATTAATGAATTCTTTAGTTTTTAGTAACCTTATTTTATTTTCATTAGGGCTACGAATAATAAAAACTAAGGGATTATTATCAACTTAAGTAAATTTTCCACAACGGCCAATAAGCAGCCATATCTAATTAACTAGCGATAAACAACTGTAACAGTTATTAGAAAATACAAATTTTATCAATGAAAATGATAACAAAGTCAATGTTATTTATTTAGATAAGGATACCAAGGGGAAAGTTAAATAAGACGATATAGCAATACATAATATTATGATAATGAATTCAAACTAAAAAGTGCGTAAATGTTAAATGTACACCAAACAAAACCAAATCAGGTGGCTATACTAACATTATATTTTCAGTTATTAATGACGTAGAGGCTACCCAACGTATTTTACCCACAACTTTTTCAAGTGAATAGTTTGTGTCATCCAGCCTCCAAAGAACAGCGTGTAGGCTAGGATGTAGACCTGTGTAGACGTAATCCAGACGTAACGATATTATTATTCTGTTACTCTAGAGGTCAATCTTGGGAATTGGGATTCATAGATACTACGCTGTAGGTATATGGAATCCTAAATCACGTAGAACACAAATGACAAGCAAATACAATATAATCGATACTACTGGCAACCTTCATTGTTATCGACGCGTTTTGTTGGCGCTGTAAAGTGTATTGTTTCGGCCTTCATTTGTTAACTAATGCCCAGCTGTATAACTATTTAATTATGGTAAAACGTTAGAAGCACTTAAAAGCTAAAAAGTACTATCCGTTTCGGATACAAACATTTAAGTGTATTCGTTGCTTTCCATACGTCTAGATTCCGGACAAAGCCAGGCCCTGAGATTAGTCTTTGTGTTACATTTTAGTTTGCCGTGACTGACTAAATATGTACTTGTTTCTACTGAAAAAGTGTTTATAAAATGTCTTTAAAATGCGTTAATAGATTTTCGCATTGTCGCTTGCAACGTGTGGCTCGTCTGCGCAAACCTTAACACTCATAAAGCAAGCGGTACAAATCAACAAGCGGAGAAGATTCAATTTCAATTTGCAAACAATTGCGTTACTCATTAGGTTAGGTACATCAAACATTGTGACTGCATTCTGGGCCGCTTTATCGTTTGTTAGCAGATGCATTAGCCTTATAAACAATGCCATTACACATTATTATTTATGATTTATTTAAAGATCAGCGTAGACGGGCTACCATTGCTCACGATTACGCCCCGAGATGCTTAGAGGCGACCAATCGTGATGTTTGTTGCTCGTTTGTACACTACACCTTAATAATTCTATTGAACGTTCATTCTCCACTAGAATGAGCTAGTAATCTTCTAATTGATTATTTTATTGATTTGTGAATTACATGCCATTTTATAATATAAAAATACAACATCTTTATCATTTTTCAAATTAAAGTCCAGTATATTTCAAAGAATTCCAAATGTAAGATCATTATTATTTTTTTTGTTTGCTAAACACAGCTTCATGATTATTTACATTACTAGCTGTCCCGGTGAACTTCGTGTCACTTTAAAACCTTCCCTGGACTTCTACGAATATTTTAAGACTAAAATCAGCCCAATCCGTTTAGCCGTTTTCGATTTTTAGCGCGACTAACACATTTGAAAATCCTTTTTTAGGGTTCCGTAGTCAACAAGGAACCCTTATAGTTTCGGTCTGTCCGTCTGTCTGTCTGTCTGTCCGCGGTTTTACTCAGAGACTATAGGACCTACAAAGCTGTGATTTGGCATGAATGCACATATCAATGATGCCGACAAAATGGTACTTACATGAAGTCTTTAAAAAATATTTTTTTTCATGGTGCCTTCCCTACACATCAAGCGGGGATGATTTATTTTTTTCGCGTCCACCCCGTCGTGTGGGATGTCGTTGGATAGGTTTTTTTTTTAAATATAATGAGTATTCATAGATCATTTTCCGATTTAGGGATCTGTTTGTTAAAATATTAAGTTTTAAAGTGGAAAAAATCGTTAGAGTCCAGTATCCCCCCCTTCTACCAGCTAAACGGTTGCTTCTGGAAATGTGAAAAAATTCACGGGAGTAGGAAATATGGTGAATTTAGAAGGAAAACTATCACGGTTATGAAGAGTTCATAAGTCATTGAGTAATAGTCGATCAACTACAAAAATGTATTCGGCGAAGTATAAAGGAACTTTTCGTTCAAATTCCTTTGAAAGTAACTGAGATGATGTAGTTACTAATTGTTAGTAGTGCAAAACACGTTATAAATGTACATTAATTGACCATAAATTTTTTTTAAAGCGGTAGTACGGAACCCTATATTGCGCGTGGACCGGCACGCACTTGGTCGGTTTTATATATAAGATTATGGTTTAGGGCGCGTGAGTTCAGTTTACTTTTACCAAAATAAAAATTATATTATATCGCTTAAATACATACTCTCTACCCCCTTTAATTTTAAAAGTAAAAGTATGAATAAATTCGATAAAAGTGTTAAGATAACAACAGCTGATCTGTTAGCAAATTGTAATTCAAGGTGAGATAATCAAAACTTACCGATTCGTAGTTTACCGATGTTCAACGTTTTCACTGCACACGATATATTTTTAAACTCTAGACACACCGTGTTCCTTGGGAGAAGAGGCACAACATTGTTATTGCTTAGAGCCACGCTGTCGTCGACCACACCGGGGGTCATTTTGAGGTATCACACATTAATTTATTCAAGTCACAAAAACCCCTTGTCACTGAACCACTTAGTCAGCAAAACCCCGTCACTTCCACTGTAGTCACTGTCACCGCTAGAGCCGAACTGTCCGATGCAAGTTTCGCGACTACCTTATCATTGTGTTGCAATACTTCGGGTATCTGGAAAGAAAAACGTAAGCATTTAGTACGAGTGACACAAAATTGTACGTTGGGTAACAGAATTTATGATTGCGATGCAATTTCGATAGTACGATAACGATAATACTAATGAGGCATCAAAAGGAATGCATAATGCTTTAAAGATAGTGCTTTGTTTTAGCAACATTTTTATAGCCCATTTTAGGTAAAGGACATTTTTAAAATCGCTCGGTGTTACTGGTTACCCCATGTGATCAATATCTACTAATATAGAATAACAACAATGTCTCTGTCTAACTCCAATATGCCAATGACCTATCTAATCACTGAATGAATATAGCGTGTCCATTTTTGCCGAACAATCTTTAAACTGTGCTCGACCTATATCTATACAGGTATGCACTACATAGACGAATAGTATAGTGCCAGTGATAAGAGTCGAGGCCAACTGCTTTTAAATAATAATTTGATTACCTATACCTGACTAGGCTAACATACTACATCATAGTATTTTGTACCATCGAAGAAATTGGTTAATAGTCACATGGCGAACGTCATTTGTTATGTCAATTTAATTTTAGTCGTGATCAGTTGACTGGGTTTGATATAACACGGCTAATGTACGTAGGTTCACCATATTCTGCATATGAATCAACTTCTCTGATAGTAACTTCTATGTGCTAGCCCGGGTGGACTGGAGGAGTAGATGAAGCCTACACCACATTGAGTAGGGGCTCATTTCACAACACAACTTAGTTGCTTCTAGCAGCTGATGTTGATAATGAACAGAATACACAACTGGTAGGGTGTCAAGGTTGCTGATAACATCTACAGTCCCAACTCCCACCCGTGCATTGTTCGTTTCGCTATACCACAAGTACCAATAACTACGCTATAGTTATAAATAATTCTTAATAAGAAATTCTATTACTGGGTCAAGAAAATCTAAAAGATATCAATGCTAGTTAGAAACAGTCTCGTCTCCAAAGTTGCTAGTATTACAGCAAAGATTTTGTAAGTAGCTAAATAATTGTGACATTCTCCTCGCACATCTGTACTATCATAATATTATAATTATTATTAATCCTTCAGGCCCCGCGCGAGCACCGGTGATCGCGACAACAATAGAATACAATAGCAATTCCTGGAAATTCCGACTAAAGTATTAATATCATAATATCATATTATTACGTAGTTCGTATGCGGTACGCGCATACGAACTACGTAAGTCGTAACTGCAACAAGAGTGTAACAAAACAAATTGATATTACTTTAGGGTATGTATGTGCCCCTTTATATTATAGCTTTTACTGTAAAATTAGTAGCACTGAAAGAGTTACATTTGATTTCGATGTTTTTATGAGAAATACCCCAAAGTTATGAAGTTGTCTGTGCAAAAATTAAATAAAAAGAATTACTCTTTTAGCGCTGCTACTTCCACAGTGAAATCTTTACAAGGGATATACCTGTACAGTACCCTTAAGTATTATCACTGTTTTTGTTACACCCTGTAAGTTGAAAACGTACACACAGAGAAACAAACGAAATGTAATTATTGGTCTTTAATGTCCCCACATTGCAACCTTTAGGAGTTTCTGCAGCTATGAATTAAGACAGTTAAAAATTATTTTTTTATCAATCATTTCAAAACCTTAATCCATTATTATAAACACAAATACATTATGATAAATAATAGTGACCGACCGAACTTTCGGTTTCGGTTTCGGTTTCGGCCAGTTTCGGCCAAAAAATCCAGTTTCGGCCTTAGTTTCGGTTTCGGCCAAAATAAAGCCGAAACTTTCGGCCTTGCCGAAACTCAGTGTTCGTGTGTCGTTCGGTAAACTCGTGCTTGCTCGCTGGTGAGACCCCGGCTCATCTCGCCACCGTCCATATTTTAATCGTGTTTTGAGGTTATGTTTTGCAAATTACTGCCAAATTACTAAGTATTTATTTTGTTTTTCTTAGCACTTCGTTTTATTTTCATCACATTGTCTAAACTTATTCTTATCGAACATGAGAGATTTGAATTTTATTTCTAAACGACAAACGCACGTGCTATTTTAACAACGTTTCCCAAACAAAGGATTAAGTAAATAAAATAAATTGATTAAATTGTGTGTGAACTTTGTTTACTAAATAAGTAATTTTGTTTGACTATGAGATAATAGGAGGATAAAGCTTGCGAGATTTATCTAGTCAATCATCTCGCCTCATTCTTTTCCTTTTACCACGCGTTTTATTTATATTTAAAATAATAAACCTTTAACTATGGACGCGCAGTCACACAGACCGTTCCTACTCTACTAGAATCGTATCTACCCCACTTCCCCCTAAGCTTGCAGCCACACTTGCGCACTTGCAGCCCTCATTACACAAGCCGACAAAAATATTTTTTCTGGTGCCTGTTACTTAATGACTATTATTATCCGATTATTTGCATTGAAAATTAACCAGAAACATAAATTTAAAAAAGAAAGTATGCTTTAATAGTCTAGCTCTAGAAAATAAATAAAAATTTAAGATTTTAAAAATTCTTGGAGACGCTCGTCGTGACCAAGATAAAGGGGTTTGGGGATATCAGAGTAGGAACGGGAAGTTTGCCGCTGGCACTTATTGTGCGTGTTTAATTTTTTAGAGAAATTATGAGTTTTATGTACTTTAAAGCGTAAAAATATCTTCAAAAATGTGTAAAATGGACGTAAAAAGTTTTTGCTGTATTTGCGGAAAATTTATTAAAGTAAGAGCGAAAAAGTTACTTGCACCGATTAATAAAAGGATTTATCAAGCCTTTGAAACTAATTTACAACTTCTAATTAAAAACAAAAAAATATATATGGGTGCCTCATATCTCACATACTTACTTATGAAAGAGGCATGGTACAAGCTATCACCTAAATACAAAAATATCAAAATTTGAACATAAATTATATATTTTTTCCTTCTAATACTGTTTTTAAGTTCTGTTAAATTGCATGTTTACTTAGTAATTTCGTTTTGAATTTCGACCGCGGTCTGTGAGACTGCATGTCCGTGTTTCCCATACAAAGAATATGACTGCAATTGATTGTTTTTCAATAGTAAATGTCTTGAAATAAATTCTGCTCGTGTTTTTAAGGTTATCCTTCGTTCGAATACATTAAAACTTAGAATCGTATAAAAAACGGAGTATGATACTGAAAAGTTTCTAGGAAACATATTCGAGTCTAAGATTAATAATGTTTGTTTTAACAAATGTCACAAGTAAAAAATTCCAATTCGGCACTTTTTCTTATGTGTTAACAAATGATACAGAATAGTAAATTTCAGTAAATAATCGTCATTTTAAATGTTTTATCAAGTTTCGGTTTCGGCCGAAACTGAGAGCAAGGCCGAAAGTTCGGTTTCGGTTTCGATTTCGGCTAAAAAATGGGTTTCGGTCGGACACTAATAAATAATAATTAATATGCGATAGTTATAAAGATTATTTATTGTTATTTTTTGTCCTGCTTGTTATTGACAACCAACGATATAGCGAAATGTAGCGAAAAACAACGCGGTAATCAATGAATTAAACACGTCCAGCTGTCACCGCGTCCTAAGGCACGCTGCTCTCAGATGAGTGAGCTCACTCAATTCGAAGGTGACACATTTTCGCGCTGACGATTGTGTGGAATGCCTTTTCTAACGTTCTAATTCTATGTTGACAACACTTTTTATTGCAATGATTGTAATTAATGAAAAATTATATATCTCATTATTGATGATACAAATTTACACATTGTAGGAGATTCTACTGCTGCGAAGTAAGACGATTGAATTATTTTATTACCCGACTGCCAGGAGGGTTATGTGTTTAGCGCGTATCTTCTATGTATGTAATGTTCTTTATTACCTCGTATCTTCAGAACGGCTAAACGGATTTTCACATTTGATGTATCGTTAGATTTGTCTTAATAGCCCGAGTGTTCTTAGATAAATTAAGAAAAAACCAAAATGGCGGATGTTTGACGCCATATTGTGAGGTAAAAAAAAAAAAAATTCTACCAAGCATATCGAGTGGGGTATCAAAATAAAGGATTTTAATCACTGATTCTAAATATGTATATAACTTGCAGTTTTAATATTAAATAGAACAATAAATCTACACTAATATTATAAACAGGAAAGATTTGATTTTTTATTTGTTTGGCTCCGAAACTACATGACCGATTTGAAAAATTCTTTTACCATTGGAATTCTACATTATTTTTGCTGAACATAGGCTGAATTTTATTTTGGAAAAAAGGGTACCGTAAGATATTTGGGTTCTTCGGACGCAAGGTGTAAAAAATCAACCGGAAAAGTTACTTATTTTACGTACGCTGCCTAAACTATAAAAGATAGAACCATAAAATTTTAACTAATTGTAGAACTTACAAATATCTACAAAAAAGTCCGCGACACATTATACCTATCTATGTCGAGTGAGGCACAATAACCATTTTTTTATTTTAAAATCTTAAAAATTTTTTGGACTACATTTAAATGCGTTTATTTTACTCATTCTTTTAATCCTTATCAAAATAAGTTATTCCATTACTAAGTACAGTTTATGTAGATAATATTTGGTCTTTAAATGAATAAAATTGGACATTTGGTTTAGAAATTATGGCGAAATTAAAATATTACGATAGTTGGCGTCACCAAGGCGGGATGCGCGTGCGTGAGGAAGACAATCTGTGCAGGGTGCAGCCTGCGTATAATGACTGCGTCGTCGATGTTTGTGTCTAAACACACTAGGCTGAATTACGCCGGCGTAATTTACGTGCCCGAAATTACGTTCAGCCGCTTACGTCTGATGCGACACACTATAAATTACGCGAAATGCCGAAAGTTCGCGGCGTAATTTCCGTTGCCGAACGCGCGCGTAAGTGAGTATTTAAAATTCTCAGATGTAATGTGTGCGTTAACACTTATAAGGTTGGATTTGCTATGTTCGGTTTTAATAATTCCGTCGCGTATAGTGTGTAATGTGTTGCTATACAAAACATTACCGCCGAATCGCTGCCGAACTTAACGCTCGACTCGGCTCGACGGAAATTCGGCTCACGACGGGATTTCGGCATAGTGTGTCGTCTGTCGCGTTCCGCCCATATTTTGTATGGATTTGAAACGCGGCGGAATTTACGTCGGCGTAATTCAGCCTAGTGTGTTTAGACCCTTAGTGTCGGAGCCTGTGAATTGACCTGGGAATCATTTTGCTGACCGAGTCTTTCCTGGGTATGCTTTTTGCAGAGCGCCGCTTATTTCCTTGTTATTAATAAACCTTTTTTATTTTTTCTATAGTGGTAATTGATGTTATATTTCATTATTGACGACATTCACGTGTTTTTAATTTACTAATCGTCTGATAAAAAAGTTTCCGCGAATAAAGATTAATATCGCGAAAGGCCACGTCGTATGTATACATTTAGAGTTATAGACAAACAATAATTCTAGATTACTAAGTACATAATATTTTAATGAATAAGGAAAAAACACCAGTACCTTATTATTCTTTGGTCTTTACAAAATATAATGGTCCACAAATCCCGAGTGATTAAAAAAAATTTAACGTAAGAAAAATGTGTCATAAGAGGCCCTAGACAAGTGGCAAGCGTAATCGCCTTTACGATAATTCGTAAAGGCCAACAAAATATATGGGATTTGACATAAATATTTAGTATTCGCTAGCGAAGCGATGACTTAATATGTCAAATCGCATACATTTTGTTGGCGTTTACGATAAACGCTTGCCACTTGTCTACTAGGGCTGGCTGTCATGTTTTGCTTGTCGCCCGTCTGTGCTGACCCAAGAAAGGCACAATACGACATGCGGTGTACAAATACTTGTCGACCTTATTTAAAATCATAATAATATTATATTCATAATGTGTCTTTGAATTGAATTTATTTATTTAAGTGTGTTTGTCTAATAAACTCGTCCACAGTCCACAGATGAAATTCGTGGCACCAACCAAGCACATCGTTCAATTTATGAGCAGCATTGGGTTGGGGATGGTACTTTCATGCAAAGGAATCACAATACATTCTCAAGGGTCGCAGTGATGTCATGACCTGCCTTCAGGGCAAAAAAAGTGTTTGTCCATGCACATAATATTATATTGTACAAAGTGTAACTTGTAACAAAACTAAGTGATAATACTTTAGGGTGTGTATAGGTCACCTGTATTATGTACATATAATAAGAGTTCACAGTGAAAATAGCAACGCTGAAAGAATCACTTTTTATTTTATTTTGTATGGGAAAATTCATGACGCTGGGGCGCTTGCACATAAAAAACAAAAAAAAATCATTTGCTCTTTCAGCGCTGCTACTTTCACAGCGAACTCCATATTTTGGGAAATTAATACACACCCTAAAGTATTATCACTTAATTTTGTTATATTCTGTATAAAATTGTACACGTGGTACATCGAAAAGTTTAAAACAATAAGGATAATTATTAATAATTATTATAAATCCAATAAGAATCGTTCTGTGACAAAATTATAATTCAGATTTTGATCGATGATAATTGATAACAAATCAATGACAATGAATAATTAATTTTTTTAGCATTTTTTGCTCGGTATCAATGATGACAACAGGTTTTTTTAATTTAATAATTAATCATTATTAAATTAAAAACCTGTTATAATTTAATAATTAATTTTATAATTTAATTTAACAATTAATAATAAAATTGAAACAAAATTAACAATTAAGGGGGCTTCCATACAAAAACACTTTTTTCCTATTTTTGCTCTATAGTGGTACGGAACCCTTCGTGCGCGAGTCTTGGCCGATTTTTTCTTCTCTTCAACCTATTTATAATCTATATTCTGCATAATTGAAGGCCCAGCCCCCCTAGACAAAGTATCTTTCGTTAAAACGATGACGAAATTCGTTATCAAAATGTATGCGGTTTGACATACGTCATCGGTAAATGACATTTCGCTTGCGAAGACTAATGTCAAATTCCATACATTTTGATAACGAATTTCGTCATCGTTTTTAACGAAAGGGACTTTGTCTAAGGCCGCAGGTTACACACCACACTAGGTATGAAGGTCAATGTTTTTAATTTCCACCAAAATATCACTGAAGGTTTATTAATAACGAGATATATCTAATCAATAACAATCATAATAATTCTCTATCGCATCTGACGTGATTTGTTTACAAAATTAGTAAATTAATTAGAAGATAATAATTATTTTAATATTTTGTGAACAAATTTTACTTTTGTATATAAATAAATGGCTTTGGAAAGGAAAAAATATATATTGACTCTCTTATTTGTTATGGTAGTAATTTCTTGGCACTACTATTTCAGTCTAGTGCCAAAATTTTAAATAGCACGACAAGCTGCTAGTAATATTATTACTACAATTCCATACTATGTATTGTACGAGTATAATAATAATTACTACCAAGGTTTAATCTAAATAACAAGGCACTGAAGTTTTATGCCTCTATTCGCCGTTAGAATATTATTTATATAATACTTACATAATAAATAAAAGGCGAAAAAGATGGATGAAAGAATTTTTGCTCCATAAAAAATAATGAATTATGAACTTTCGAACTACTTGGAACCGGCAGACTTAAGAACTTACTTGGAACCAGCAGACTTAAGAAATTACCTACGAATGAATTCCAGATCTTATAACATAATATAAATTGACTTTAATACAGATTTAGCAGTTTCCACTACAGATAGGTTGAAACCATCTGGCTACACTGATTTAGTCAGTTAGAGTTTTTCCGATTTAGGATCCTAGCTAGAATCCTAGCTTTCTAAATGTTATTCCACTTGACTAAATTTTTTAGGATCCTAGCTAGGACTTCTAAATAGGACAAGTGGAATAAGCGCTTTAGAAAGTTATCTATTTTAACACAAATACTTTTCGTCAAACGATTTCGTTGTACGGTGAAATAATATTTATAAGACGAGCTTATCAGCTGGGCTTGTAACAAAAATTTTAATTAGACTTTTTGAACAAATACATAATTCATCTAAGTTCATTTGGTATCCTAAGCATACAAAAAGTTACTGTGATAAAGATAAGAAGTGTTTTTCTTGGATTTCTAATTAACTACGGAGGTAAAAAATAAAAATAAAAATTTGAACATAACTTGTTTACTGTGTACCTACTTATTTTTTAGGGTTCCGTAGTCAACAAGGAACCCTTATAGTTTCGGTCTGACCGTCCGGTTGTCCGTCTGTCTGTCGGTCTGTCCGTCAGTCCGTCCGTCTGCGGTTTTGCTCAGAGACTATAGGACATATAAAGCTGTAATTTGGCATGAATACACTGTTATATCAATAACAGTGTAGGTATTCATGCCGACAAAATGGTTAAAATCGTAAAAAAACCTCCCACATCAAGCGGGGATGAATATTTTTTTCCGCATGTGGGGTATCCCCCTCTACGAGCTAAACGGTTGTTTCTGGAAATGTGAAAAAATTCACTGGAGTAGGAAAGATGTTAAATTTAAAAGAAAAACTATCACGGCTAAGAAGACTTCATATAAGTTATTGAGTATCTAATAGTCGATCAACTAAATAAAATGTATTCGGCGAAGTATAAATGAACTTTTCGTTCTAATTCCTTTGAAAGTAACTGAGCTGATGTTATTAGTAGCGCAAAACACGTTTTAAATGTATATTCCTTATGGTCAAATATTTTCAAAAACTAGCGGTACTACGGAACCAACCCTATATTGCGCGTGGCCCGACACGCACTTGGCCGGTTTTTATTTTTATAATCGTTATAATAGCACAATAAAGTAAAATAAAATAAAAAATAAAGCTCCCATACAATTATTTCTTTTTTCTGATACAATTATCCGTATTGTACGGAGCTCCTCGTGAGCGAGTACGACTCGCACTTGACCGGTTTTTTATCTCATCATCGTAAAATGACAATTACCTATAGCTTCCTTGTTTAAAGTTCATAATAATTAATGTATTTAACCGTTTCTTATAAGATTTATTATAAAAAGAGTCTTTAATGACATGTAAAGTAGAAAAAATAATGATGTGTCAAATCGATCGCTTATTGTACAATGAATAAAGGTGAACGCAGATTTGGCCGCACCGCACGCACCACAGTCGCTGCATTTCGAATTCTTTATATGAAGTTATAGGCAAGCTCGCATACCTACCCGCGCCGCAGTCTTCGCAACTTCTACATTCTTATATGAAGAATTCGAAATGCGGCGACTGCGGTGCGTGCGGTGCGGCCAAATCTACGTTCACCTTAACATTTACTTTTTAAATTTTCTTCGAAGGTGGAAACTGGTGGAAGCAATAACGAGACGTCATGTTTGACGCACACTATGTGTCTCATTTTCTTGTTAGTGTTCAAGAAAAACATTTTTAGTACGTACTACTGCTTATCTTCGCCGACAAGAAAGACAACTATAATTAATGTGTTAATGAATACTTTTCTTAAGGATGTATGTAAGGTCAAATTCCGTAGTACATCCAATTAAATTATGAAAGTACTAAATATGTAAAATATTAGACACCCAGACACATATTATTAATTAAAATGATTATTTATGATAGATTTTTAAGGACTTAATAGATATTTAATTATTATTGAAAAAAAATGAGATGCAATTTGACCACCGCAGACACAATGGTCATCAAAGAGAATTTATCACCACGTATGGTCGTTTTCGTTTCGCATGCGCAAAGTTAAAAATTAGTGTCAGTGTTAGTGTCATGTGCCAAAATCTGACAGAAATTGATGTTAATTTCTAATAATGCACATGCGCGAAAGCTGCACGTCATGCGCATTGAAAATGACAGAAATATGTCTAATCTAACAGCTGTGAGCTGTATCGCCATTACTTTTCCAACGAAAGTTTTCATAAATTTCAATTTGAAATATTTCCTCAGAATTACCGGTGACCCCACTGTTTTTTGGGCTTAAAAAATCGCAAATCGTACAAAGAAACTGATAGCAGTTTTTTAGCTCTTTCTCTTTGATACAAAGCTCCCAATTTTGACGAATTCTCAAAAATTATAAGACTTCCGGCAAAAATTACGTACGATATATAGAAATTTTAAAATTAATTATTACAATATATAACTTGTCGGTAAGGTATTGATTTTTTGGTATCAATCGATGCAGAATGTTTTATTCTACTATATATATCCCATACCTTCCTTCCTTCCATTCCTTATTTTCGCTCTATAACGGTACGGAACCCGTCGTGCGCGAGTCCGACTTGCACTTGGCCGATTTTTTGTTTATACATACAATGTGTCCCAACACTGGTGTCCAATCCTTTATAAATTCCTTTACTTCTATAGAGAAAGTTTTTTTGAAGTGATAACGATTTTCTCATGAAGTATTAGTTTGAGAGGCAGATATTTTTTTTCAAAGGTTAGAGAAAAAAAATTGATAAGCAATTTATTAGTAAAATATGCCATACATCATAAATGTACAGTTTCCCTGAAATTTCTAAATTACGCGGGCGAAGCCGCGCGGAACATCTAGTCTAGTAGATAAAAATAAATAACAGTTATAACAGTACGTATGTACGTATTACCACGCTTGTGCCATGTGCTACAATAATCGGCCAAGACGTGCAAGTCGGACTCGCTCACGAAGGGTTCCGTACCGTAATA
Source organism: Lysandra bellargus (assembly GCA_905333045.1). NCBI lineage: Eukaryota > Metazoa > Arthropoda > Insecta > Lepidoptera > Lycaenidae > Lysandra > Lysandra bellargus. Next base: position 10,704,798 of record HG995326.1, read on the forward strand.
GAAAAAAAATAGACCAAAAGTTGTGTTTTTTGTTTCGGAGCCCCCCTTATTTTTTTTAAATTATTTTTATTAAGTAATTAATAAGGAACACATATAATCAAGGACGTTGTGAAAATTGCAAGAGCCTACCTGTTACCATTACACCATACCATTGTATAATTTTAAGTTACAGCATTGTAAACTTTATTTTAAAAGATTAATTTTTTTCTTACTTTTTTTGGTAAATAAAGTGGGCCCCGTGCAAGTTTCTTACGCCGGTTCTTCTCGACGGGCTAGTTCCCGAACCGGTGGTAGGCATCATGTAGACTTTCAGAAAATATTTGCATAAAATTATTCTGAATAAAAAAATTTGAGTTTGAGTTTGAGTTTACCATTATTGATATCGACAAAAAAGGCAAAAAAAAAAAAATACGTTTGTTGTATGGGAGCTTTAATATTAATTATTTTTTGTTTTTAGTATTTTTTGTTATAGCAGCACCAGAAATACATAATCTGTGAAAATTTCATAAGTTTAGCTATTGCGGTTCTTGAGATACAGCCTGGAGACAGACGGACAGAAGGACAGACATCGAAGTCTCAGTAATAGGGTCCCGTTTTTACCCTTTGGGTACGGAACCCTAAAAATGAGTAAATCTGTTGTTCGAGTGTTATCAGCTGTTTATCGTCAACAGATAATAATAATTATGTTTGTTGCGCAGCAGCTGCTTATCTATTAAAAAATCGGTTGTCTGTAAAGTCGGTTTACTGACGTCGCTTCCGAATCTCTATAAATAGAAACAAACTTTTTCGAGTGTAACCTAAAGTTATTTCGATGTATTTCTTTCAAATGATTGTCAAAAAATATTTATAATGAGTAAAATAAACTATTCGCAATACAAAACGCTACTGTATACATTCGTGAAATCCAGTAAAATCTTCGAACAAAGAACAAGTCATACCTTGACACGTAGGAAATAGAGCACAATTTTGAATAGCCGAAATAATACTAATAGCTCACAGATTGTTTATTTATTTTTCATTCAAAGTGTGGTCAATGTATCAAAGGTCATAACTAACCAAACTTCTTCATACAAAAGTATTCTCTAAGTCATCGAAATACGTAATATAATCGAAACAAAGAGCGCGGCCCAGGTGGGATTGTGGCCCAGGTTGTTTCGAGACTAAGTGTCTTACGGTTGTTGAGAGCAGTGGTGTTCTTAACGGCTATATTTTCATAGCACGCTAGATGGAATACGCTACATTTATCAAGCGCGCTAGTTTTGACGCTACGTTAAATATAATGAATGATACGTTATAACGATCGATTGGACACGTTGTAAAGTTACCGACGTTATTGAATTAATTATAACGCGGTGGGTGAGTTAATATAATATAACGTGTTAATTAAAGATAATTACTTAGAATAATATAATCGTTTGAAGGCATTATTGTTTATTTGGTTAGTATTTTTATGTTTGAAATATTTAATGTTTTTATTTTTTGGTAATATACATCTTAAATTATTTTTACATCTTTTTTTTACAACAGTTTTTTTACATTTTATCTACGTTTAAAAATATAATAACGTATCCAGATTTAGAAAAAATACGTACGGAAGTTACCATTATATTACAGTACTTACTACTTACAGTGCTCTTCGGAGCAGTGGGTCAATTACTGATGATTATAAAACATTATAATTTACCTATGCATGCAACGCAATACTGAGAAATTTACGACAGCCGAATTCACCCGATTGGGACCCGAAAGACACGACAACGAACCAACGATCGGCAGCGCGAGCGGCGCGGCGCCGCGCTAGGTCAGTGACCGCGCGATAACGTAGCGTCTTATGCATAGTTTTATAGCGCGCGCTATTCGTTGCGAAGAAATAGCGCGCTACTTTTTTCAGCTATACGTTATATTACCCACCACTAGTTGAGAGACAACGTGCCTCTTTGTCGCTCGTTCCGCGCTCTCGCTTGCACTTCAAGCCATATATGGAACGCCTCAGAGCGAGGTAACGCCGCATGAACTGTCATGTTTTTCGTGCGCGCACCCCATATCGAATTATAAGACGTTATCACGTCAAAAACCATCGCAAATTAATAACTAAGCGGTGCCCGTGGCGGTGCCACAAATTACTAAATTGTAGGTAATCCTAATTAGATGATGCATCGAGAAGAGATATTTCGTTAAAAAATTACATTTCCCGTGCTTTTTTACGTTGATAACAATAATAATAATTGCAACTGCAAGAAGTTAACGTGTGTTATGTGTATAACGATTAACGGCCCTGTCGATCGAATATTCTAATTACGAATTGCAGATATTTTACTCAAGAATAAAAAATATATTAAAAAGGTTGTCTAAACAAAATATTTGTTAAATTTCTTTTGTTTGTCATTTTGTTTGTTCTTGCGTCTTGTAAGTCTCTCTGTAAAGCGGTCAACATCAAGACTTTGGGCGCAGGTGATTCTATCTTATGTAAAATAGAAACTAGTGCAAATATAAATGGTATGCTCTCATAAATAATAATTACTTACAGTTTTTGTTAGATAATAATGTAGCGTACTCTTTCCTCCACAAACGAAAATACTCTTTAAGTAGGTATATAATAATATATTTTGATAGAGTTTTCAGATCGCCAAAGCGAAATTTAGTTTAGTTTTTAATTATTGAAATCTATACCTACTTATAAAATTACATGTCCTGACCATAAACTTATAATATACTGTCGTATAGACCACCTGACAACCCGAAAATGCGTGACCATTTTTGATCTGTCAATGTGTGCGTGTGCTAGTGATGTATATTTTACTATCGATAGTATAGTATTTTGCTATCGATAGTATAGTCCGTTCGAGTTATTTTACCTGAGTTTCACGATGAAGTTGTCCAATTAAATTGTGACACTACGCAATTTAGTTTGTACGATAGTCGGCCAACTTGAAATTGTATTATATGTGCGGTGGCCCTTATCTATTCTGTGGTATCGTGTCGTGTCGTTACCGTCGCAGTGTGAAAACACCCAATGAGTATCAGATACAAGTGACTGATCTGTGAAACCTTGATTTTATACTAGGTAAGTCAAAAGATTATTATTATTTAAAAATAATCGTTAAAATAAGATAAGTAATATGTCCTTTTTAAGGTGATAAATATATAAAGTTAAATAATTTTTATTTTAGTTTTATGTTATTGTATAATATCGATAAGCATATCGATAAATTTGATTCAAGCACTAGCGTGTATGTAAAAAATTTTGATGAAATTTTTTTTTTCAAAATTTGTGTAATATAAGAACAATAATACCTTTAGTTACGCAAAATATGAAAGTAAAAGGGAGGATTAACAATATTTTATTTGAAATAGAGAACTAAAGACAGAATATAGCAAAAATAAACACATCGTAGCAATTAGGACATGAAGATTAATTACCTGTGAAATGTATATTTTTCAGGATTATTCTTATGATTTACACTGCAATCACTCACAGAACAAGTTACTATTTTTATATGTAATAGTATTTGATGAAAATAATAAAGGATTTATACAATAAATTGCAAATACCGAAAGGGCATAAAAACGATTGACGACTTTTGACGACCTTTCAAATAAAAGTGGTTACAATTTACATTAGACTGCCGCTCTCTTTTCATCTTGTTATAATTCCATGAAGGATTTTCTTCTCTCTCGCACTCTTTGTTGGTCTTTAGCATTATAAGTTTATGGTCCTGACTGACTGACTGATTCATCATCGCTGAGCAAAAAACTGTTAAAGTTACAGCCACGAAATTTAGTGAGTAGGGTTGTATTTATTAAGTAGACACCCACTAAGGAAGGAATTTTCAAAATTTTACCCCGAAGGGGGTGAAATAGGGGTTGAAAGTCTGAATGAAAGTCCGTCATTTCTTAAGTTAGGAACATGAAATTGTATTTTTGGGTTACTGATTAAAAATGAATGGATACATATTTAAGCGTTTTTGGAAATTCTACCCCCAAGGGGGTGAAATTAGGGTTGAAAGTTTCAATGGAAGTCCGTTAGTTCTTGAGTTCGAAACATGAATTTTTATGTTTGGGCTACTGATTAAAAATGATTGGATACGTGTTTAAGCTTTTTTGAAACTTCTACCCCCAAGGGGATGAAATAGGGTTGAAAGTTTAAATGAAAGTCTATATAGGTATACCATGTTAACGCGGACGAAGTTGCGGGCAACAGCTAGTGAAAAATAAAGTTAAAACTAAATCTGATTTGGGTAATTTAATTTCAGTCAAGTCAAAGCAATTTCAAATAAGTAATTAAAAAAACGTATACGACGACGATATTATAGTTATTACCTAGCTATTAGGTAAGCGTTTAACGGAAATAAATTAATGAAGTATTTGACTTTTGTAAACAATATTATAAATCAAAATCGAGGAAATGCTTGTATCGTACACATACGACTGATCGTCACAACAGTGATGTTAAATTATTTCATTTGAAAATAAATGTGCAGTTTACTTATTTGTTTATATGAAAAATTATAATTAGTAGACCTATACTATACTTTTTTCATGCTTTCAATATAATAATAATATCTATGGACGCTTCACACCACGTCAGTCTGGCCCCGTGCTAAGTACCTGAAGGACTTGTGTTACAGGTACCAGACAACGGAAATATATTTAATACTTTTATACTATACATATATTTAAGATTTTTATTATATTATACACATATTTGATACACATCCAGACCCGGGAACATTGGAAAACTTTTTGTTCCGTCGGCGGGATTCGAACCCGCGACCCCCGGCTAGAGCCACACACTCAACCAATTGAGCCACAGAGGTCGTCAATATAAGTATACAACTTTTTGCTAGCATTAAAAAAACGTTCAGGATGTAAAATTATGTTTTATGCTACCCATGTCGTCTCAAAAACCTAATTTTACTAATTATTTTACATATTAATTATTATTATAATTATATATTAGAGATGTGCCGACTAGTCGGTAAATCCGACTATCCGGCCACTTTCGTAGTCGGCGAATATTCGGCAAAAAGCGCCGACTAAGTATCCGGCTTTTTCTTTAATATATTTTTTTTAAATATTTATTTGTAATGCGAAACTTTCAAAGGTTCAAATTTACTTGAACCTAGAATTTAGTTAAAATTTTTATAGTTTTTGAGTAGCTATTAAGTAACTATATGTAAAACTAATATTATAATATTTTTTTTGGTATTCTTTAAAGTTTTGAAGTTCATTATTATTAATTTTGACGGGATTTTTGTTAACAATGGACCGAAACAATGATATTATATCTCATTGTATTTTCATACGATTTGACTTTTGCGTTACGTAAAACCGTTTGTAAGCATTTGGTTGCTTTGATTTGGAAATAAAATGATAAGGAAATCTTTAAAAGATAATGTAATGATTTTCGTACGTATTACACATACAAAATATATTATAACATATTTTATATAATATCTACTCTCAAAAATATCCTTCAAACAAATACGACGAAGTGAGCGTCATAATAACAAAATATTGCAGGTTTAATGAAGTAAGTAAAACAATTGGTTAGAATGTGTTTACTTATTTTATAAATAATAAAAAAATTACATTGTAAACAAGAATATTTTTAAGACCCAAAATAAATAATAAGGATAATGTAGTAATGGTAATAAATGTGTAGAACTTTCCAGTAATTAACCCTCTGTGCTATTAATTTGAATTTTTTACTGCCGATAAAATCCAAAACGTACTTTTATGACAAAAGTTTCAGCATTTCATTTTTCATTCGTACAAATTAAATTTTCTGGCGTACAAAATTACCGTACAAAACATCATACCACATCGCAAAACGAATTGTCGCACAAGTAATTTAGATATTAACCTTTTACTTTCTACAGCACATTCGGATACTTTCACACTGGAGTAACTCGCGAGTAATTACCGCGCTTTCCTCGAGCGTCGGAACACGACTGCCGCAATGCCGCGGCCCGCCGGCCGGCGCGGTTTATGATGCATCCGCAGATTTCTAAACTCGAGATATGGCACGAATATTATATTACTAGCTATTGCCCGCGACTTTGTCCACGTGGACTTCAGTTTATAGCGCAACAAAATTGGTGTTAAAAGCTTTTTAAAACCTTGGTACCCCTTAAATCAAAAAACCCAAAAACAGCTGTATTTCATTTTTTTAAATTAAACTTTATTTATACCAAATTTTAAAGCTTATTTAGCCCCCCACGAAAGCGAGACAGATAGACAGACTGACAGACAGACAGATATACTTTCGCATTTATAATATTAGTATACCTAGACGACATAAAAAAATAAAAATCGTCAAAGAGAAGTGTTCCTAAGTACTCGAATCTAAAAGGTACCCAGTGCTTTCTGACGTTTCAGTTGTATTTCGTCAAATAGCACTGGCTGGTATTGTGTTTCAGTTTCAGAACACGAGTCCTGCCTAATGTTGAATTATTATTATGACTCTTTCATGAATAACGATCCTTCTATTTATTATGTAAAATAAAAAAATACACCCGAAGTAGCATCAAAAATCTCAAATGTCGAAATGAGCCTAGGCATCAAAGTGGATTTCTTTGGATTACAATTTTTGCCCAGACATTATGCCATGTCTACTTTTTATACATCTATGCAACTAACAAACTACAGTTCAACCAAACTTACTTTACCTTTGACATGATCTCTATACCAACGATATACGATTCACATAATAATTATATAGAAATTTAAATGTAAAGTAACTGAATGGTTACAGTATTTTTTGTCGGTATAACCGACATTTGAGTATCTTTTGCTTTTTGCTTTTGGTTGTCACACAAAAAGGTACAATAGAGTATAGACGTAACAAAGGTACATGTATATTGGAACGGACAGTCATCTATTAGTTTTTTTGGTCCAACTACAAGGTCTGCTTTGGTTAAATAATTATGACAGACAGCACAATAAGCTACTCGCATTTTTAAGTCAATTATTATAAATACATAATGTGACCAAAACGGGTCAAGTGCGACGAAGTTCCTTACAAAATGGATAAAAAACGCACATTTTGTTGTTCAAACGCATGACTTATACAAAATTATAATGTATATTTTTGTCTCAAAATGTTCTTAAAATTTTAACTATCTAGCCATCGCGGTTAAAGGATATACATCAGTGCACAATACAGACAGATAGACAGCAAGGCATGGCATTATTTCATTTTTGCAAACTGACATTAATTACTTATTACCTTTTTTTTTTGAGCTCAAATTGTAAACTGATATGACCTTAAACGAGTTTAGATGCATGACATTAACATAATATAATACATATACGTAATCCGGTCACTGGCACAAGCAACTGGGCTCGGTAAACAGCACGGGTATCGATCTGTAACGAACAATGCGTAACGGCTATGAACTAATATTTAGCGTTCTTGAACTATTTACTTGTTCTATTTATGCGTAACTGTAATTTGTTTGTATTTGTAACTGGATTAATAGAGTTGTTAAGTGTTTACCCTACTGATTTTAACTTGAAAGTCATATTAAAACTATTTACCTACAAGGGACGAAACGCTGGATGAAAAAAAAATTAAACATTCGAAAAACATTCTTTTCTAGTCTTCGTTCCACTGAGGACAAACATTATGGGACGGAACATTAACATATGGGACGGAACTAGGAAGACTCAACTTCTCCATTAGTATAGGGCGAATATTCAAATTTTATTATAGCTTTATAAGTAATACACTCCTGGATACGAGGAATTTTTATATGAAATAGTGCTATTTCATATAAAAATTCCATTTCAAAGAAAAGTTGCTCAACTTTTCTATGTGTAAAAAAATCTGCTATTTCAATTTCCATAATAAAACGCTAGTACAGGCATGACAGCGGTGTGCGGCGGACATTTTAGTACTTGTGTATGAAACAGCTGATTTTGTTTTGAAGTGGGAAAGTTTCGAAAGTCGAAACAATAAAATATATTCAGTACCGCTGCTTATTTCGAAAATGACAATATTATTTACGAACAGAAAATATACACCATAAAATATATAATAATTATCATTATTATTATTTCTTAGAAAATTTATAAAAGTATATTCCTATTAGGTCATGTGTGGTTTTCTGCTTGAACTATAACTGTATAACGAAAGATTTTCCTTGTGTACTCATAAATTGTAAGAAAATAAGAATAAACATTATGTATTAGGTACATACTTTACATTACTAATTTATTTATGCATTTAATTGGTTTATGATATTTGGATTATGGTTACACAAACCTGTAATTCTTATAATTTAATAACAGTTGATAATTCCAACGATGTTCACTATATTGTAGCATAAACTATCTGCATAAAGTGTAGCATAAATATAGTATAATATACAATATATATAGTATAATAATAATAAGGAATAGACTGCTCGTCTATTCCTATATTCGGATTCCTTAATGCCCGGGACACACGAGGCTAGTTTTTCAAGCTAGGATAGCAAGCTAGTGTTTGTAAGCTAGCAAGCTAGTACTTCTGGCTTCGTGTAGACAAAACTATCTTCATTTGTAATGCCCGGGACACACGAGGCTAGTTTTTCAAGCCAGGATAGCAAGCTAGTTTTTTACCAAACTGTCCTGGCTTGCTGACCTAGCTTGGAGCATGCTACAATTGAAGATAGTTTTGTCCACACGAAGCCAGAAGCACTAGCTTGCTAGCTTACTAACACTAGCTTGCTATCCTAGCTTGAAAAACTAGCCTCGTGTGTCCCGGGCATAAAACAGGACTAGCATGCTCCAAGCTAGGTCAGCAAGCCAGGACAGTTTGGTAAAAAACTAGCTTGCTATCCTAGCTTGAAAAACTAGCCTCGTGTGTCCCGGGCATAAGATCTATAAAACTGTGCAAGTTGCAACGAATTTTAATTGGTATTTTTAATAAATTAATTATTTTTAATAAAATAATTCATAAGTAAGGTTTTCATTATGTACGCAAAATGTATAACATAATAGATAATAATCGCAAAACAAGATTTGCCGGGTCAGCTAGTATTTTATTTTATTTTTCATTATTATTTAATTCAAGTTGGTAAGTTTTAGTTGCATTTTATAAACTCAGATGCATATTATTTCTGTTAGTTGTTTTATTTAGTGTCACTTGTCAGGTTAGGTTGGCAGTCATTTGCCCCTGCCAGTAAGAAAGTTCCAGTGAGTGGTGGGAGGTGTTGCATAAGGACTTGCGGTGGGCGAATCGTCTAGAATAATTGCCAATATTTAAGACGCATGCCAAATAAAATACGCCCTTTTGAAGTTTTGACTATTACCTAACTGACCCGCTTTTAACTCATGTTCGAAACGAAGCTTATTATAATATTATAAAATATTATTAAATCGCTGTATTGAGACCGTAACGGTCACTAATCCCCTATCAAAATACTTGTCATATTTCATCATTTTATATACAAATCGTGATTGACAATAAAGTGCGAAATATTTCTAGTCTATGGGCGATATCGTATTTTGGCATAATCGATGTGATCTCATTATGAATTATAATTATTTATATTATCACTTCAAACTCATAAATAGTTGCAGTATATTATACTGAGTTACGAAGCGGTTTTCTGATGAATATATTATAATAGTACTAGATGTTCCGCGCGGCTTCGCCCGCGTAATTTAGGAATGTCACGGAAACCGTACATTTTTCCGCAAAAAAAAGAAACCTATGTCCTTTCACGTGGTCTATTCTTCATGTGTGCCAAATAACATAAAAATTGCTCCAGTACAAATAAGCCCTTTCAAATAATTTCCCCCGTTTTTTCTACACTTTCCTCTATTTATTCGCTCCTATTAGTTTCAGCGCAATATAATATAGCCTATAGCCTTCCTCAATAAACAGGCTATCTAACACTGAAAGAATTTTACAAATCGGACCAGTAGTTCCTGAGATTAGCGCGTTTAAATTAGCCATTTCAAGTAATTTCCCCCGTTTTTTTCCACACTTTCCTCTATTTCTTCGCTCCTATTATTATTAGCGTGATAAAATATAGCCTATAGCCTTCCTCGATAAATGGGCTATCTAATACTGAAAAAAATAAAGGAGCCAACCAAAAATATATTGCATAGCTGTAATACTTCTACCGTAAAAAGTTTTCAGATCACATTCAAGCCAAGCCTTCAACTTATTTTGTAATTTAAATCAACATTTAGTAAATGTATCAATAGATTTCTTTATTTTATAATTATTATAGTGGCTTGGCAATGAGCATTAGAGAAATAATATAATATATTGGGTACCATCGGCCACATGCGTCGTTACATACTAAAACACTTTATGCTTGCCCTCTGTGTAAGTATGAACTCCTTCAAATATGCAGTCTTATATTAAATTTGTTTCTCTTGTGCTCATTGCCAAGCCACTATAATAATTATAAAATAAAGAAATCTATTGATACATTTACTAAATGTTGATTTAAATTACAAAATAAGTTGAAGGCTTGGCTTGAATGTGATCTGAAAACTTTTTACGATAGAAGTATTACAGCTATGCAATATATTTTTGCTTGGCTCCTTTAACATTTCATGTTTTGGTGGGATTTCATTTCTTTTTTTAAGGTTTTTTTTTCTTTTCAGGTCACGTTATAACTTTTCTGTACTTAGCTTGGTTCTCATTCTCTATCTTCTTTATATTATTTTTTGAGGCTTCGTTAGTTCTGAGTCGATTATTAATATTAATATTTTTTGATATTTTAAGTTACGGATTTTGTCGCAGAGCACTTTTATTAATCCTGACGTTTCGGCTGCTTTACAGCGGCCGTGGTCACAGGTGGTCTTCGGGTAGTTAAAGAACTTCAAGAAATTGGGCACCCGTCACCTCAGTCCACCCGTGACCACGGCCGATGTAAAGCAGCCGAAACGTCGGGATTAATAAAAGTGCTCCGCGACAAAATCCGTAAGTGTTTAAACTTATAATATCATGAGTAATACTCGCGAAAATTTAAGAAATCTTTATTCATATATTTTAATTGACTTTTAAGCTTTAATACTTGAAGGTGGTCATTTTTAGCAAAGCGTTGAATACATAGCAGCACTGATGTAAGCGTCAAAGTTCCTCGCAGGAAGGAGCACACCTTATTTCATGTGATAACTTAAAACTCCCATATTACGAGTATATATGGAGCGAGTTAGGAGTGTATATCGCAGTACTGATTGCATTTATATTTTAATCGAATTTAATTATTGTTCCATTGTTAACGTTGTTAATGTTATTTTTTATTTAATCAATACATTTCATTATAACAAATATGCAGTCGAAACTCATACTGTTCTTACAAAGTTACAAACATAAAAATGATTTCTTTTATTTAATGAACTACTTTAATATATTATTATTATGTATATTATTTTTCAGTTTTTCGGCTTCCTGCCCAAAGGATGAAAACGGGACCCTATTATCAATAAATAATAAGTCTTCGCTGTCTGTCCGTCGTCCATCCTTATGTCACCAGGCTGGATCTCGAGAACCGCCATAGTTTTCACAAATTATGTATTTCTGGTATCGTTATAAAAGCTAATAGTCCAATTCAAATAAAATAAATTATTAATAGGGGGCTTCATACAACAAACACGATTTTTCCCCCTATTTTGCTCTATATCCATAATGGTAACAGTAAGGTTTTTGAAAATTTCAGAAAATACTCAACTGTATATAATCTTTAATAATTAATAATAAAAATTAAACATACTTATTATTTAAGGGGGGCTCCCATACAAATTTACGGTACGGAACCCTATGTACGCCAGTCCAACTCGCACTTGGCCGGTTTCATAATTTTTCCTTTCATTGTAAATAAAGACCTATCCGGGTACCAAATTTCAAGGCTCTAAGTCTGCTAGAAGTACCTTAGAATTTTGATGATCTATGTGTCAGTGAGTGACAAAATGTAGTAACTTTGACCATCCGTAACAATTAAACTATTTATCGAAATTTCATATAATTTGAAGGTTAAGCTAGTTTTAATACTTGCTCCTAGTGACCGAAATTCTGAATCCTTAGCTTTATTAACATCGAAGATAAAGGGGGTGTGAAATAGCTGCGAACCGCTTCGAGAAAAGTATGGTACGGCCGTGCCTTTGCTAAAAAGCTTGGCTAGGGCACTACCGTGCCCCCAGATTGTTATTTATAACTTCTTTGAATCCAGTAGACATTATATTATTCTGAAGTAAATAACACTGATATAGTTATGACTAATTCATTTAACTATTTTTGCTCATTGGTTAGTATTCCGTATCTGAACTCTGGAAGCTTCGAATATTAGCACAATTATGAATCATCTGGTTCACAACAAATACTCATACGTTGACCACGCATAGCCAAAAATATAGTTTTCCTTTTCTGCCATTACATAATATTATATATTTTGCAGGGCACTCAAAAATGTCCGCTTGCTTTCACTTGCCTGCGATTACACTGTTGTAATGAGATTGTAATAAAGCTTTCAAAATGTCATTTGTAAGCAGTAACCTAGTCTATATAATCTATCTATCTATACATATTATAAAACAAAGTCGCTTTTTTTCCCTCATGTCCTTTTGTAGATTTTCATGATTCTTTTAGTTTTAGATTTATCCATTTATCGAGGAAGGCTTTAGGCTATATTTTATCACGCTAAGACTAATAGGAGCGAAGAAATAGAGGCAAATGGGGAAAATTATTTGAAAGGGCTAACTTGAACGCGCTAAACTTAGGAACTGGTCCGATTTGAAAAATTATTTCAGTGTTAGATAGCCCATTTATTGAGGAAGGCTATAGGCTATATTTTATTAAGCTAAGGGCCTGTTTCACCGCTTCCTGATAAGGTGCCGGATAGGCTTATTTGACAGATTCTCCATACTCCATCTGTCAAGTTAAGTGGTGGATAGCCTTATCAGGAAGCGGTGAAACAGGCCCTAAGACTAATAGGAGAATGTGGAAAAACCGGGGGAAATTATTTGAAAGGGCTTGTCTCGCGAACTACCGGAGCAATTTTTGTTATTTGGCACAGATATTAGAAGTAGACCACGTGAAGGATCATAGGCTATCGATTATAATCATTTTTTCAGTGGCTATATACCTATTTTATATCCGTGCGACGCCGGGGCGGGTCGTTAGTATATGATAAAACTCAAAGGTGATTGATTGACATGGTGATCTTGACACAGCCCAAACCACAGCACGGATCGGGCTAAAATTTGGCATGCAGGTAGACGTTATGACGTAGGCATCCCCTAACAAAGGATTTTGATCAATTCTACCCCTAAGGTAATTAAATAGGGGATGAAAGTTTGTATGAAACTTTGTCAATTTTAAACCGATCGGACTGAGACTTTTATACCTAATTAATAATAACACTTATTAACGCGAGCGAAGCCGCGAGCAAAAGTTAGTTTTCAAATATTAGGTATATTTGTTAGGTTATTGACTTTTACTAGGCTAGTTCAGGCACTGATCTGCGCGTTTCCCATGTTTAAACCGTGTGGTTGTGTGAACGCTGTCTTACAAAGCCTTTGTGAGTTCAGGACGAAGTAGAAGGCTTTGGAATAAGTTGTGTGCAATTAAAAACTGCATTATATCAAATCAAAGTCTCAAAAAAAATGGGTAAAGTTAACAACTGAATGGGTACCCGAAGACGGACGACGCAACCGTGGCCGGCCAAGAAAGAGATGGCGCGATGAGCTGGAGGCATACCAGCCCGGCTGGCCAACGGTGGCACAGGAGCGAGAAAAATGGAAGATCCTGGGGCAGGCCTTTGCCCAGCAGTGGGACAGCATAGGCTAACTAAAAAAAATTGATATCAAATCACAAGCTTCAGCTTAGGCGCTATGGTGGTTCTACCACCTAGTTTCTTTAAATTAGATTTCTAAATTAGAACATTACTATAAAATACATGCTCTCGAAAAACATGACCCTTCTTATGACGTAGTTGCGTAAATTGGCCAAAACCATTCTCTTTTGGCGTCATTGTCGGAGGCTATAAGCGTAATGAGCTATCAGCAGTGGTCACGGTCGGCCCCTGGTTGAAGGTCGGGAGTCGAACTACCGCAAACAGGGTCACACGCCCTGGCCCCACGCTGAACTAATCTATAACCATTTACATAGTATTAATAATATACAGTAGACCAACCTTTCCTAAAGTGGGCGCTGAATGCCTAAAGGGTGTTGTACCCAAAAAAAATGGGGGCTTGTGTAGAAGCTTTGAAATGCAAATTAACTATTTAGTCGTTGGTAATGCTAAAAATATGGTTTGAAAACGACTAATTTACTAATTTAGCATTTTGTGTTTATTTTTATAGCGGCTAAAGCCCCTTAATTGAAATAAAGGTAAGATAGTAGGTGAAAAAAAGGGGGCGCTAAACAATTATATTTTGTTCTCAAAGCTGCGGGCGGCAGCCAAAATAAGTTTGGGAACCCCTGCAGTTACACAATGCATCGTCAGACTAGCTGATTTTAAGCACATGTACATTGTTGTGACGTCGAAGTTTAGCTGATAATATTTCAAGTAGCAAAGTTGTATCTCAAGCAACAGGCTTAATACCTCTGTGGTTGTATCTGTGTTAAACGAGTTTCAACTTTCAATTCAACGGCTGAGTTACACTACTGTTTGATATTTATGCTGTGCCATTAATTGCTCATTGGTAACCGTTATATCCCTACTAGTTAACACTCGCGACTTCGCAGTATGTGCTAAAAACCTAGGGATTTTACAAATTCCTATAAATGTGGTTATGTGTTCTGTGTCTAAGCAATAAAAAAAATATGTTCCACGGGATTCCGAGCACGGGTTCCGTGGCGTGTAAAATAAAAGAAGAAAAATAGAAAGAAAAAATAAAAAAATCTTGTCTGAATAGGTAGGTGGTGTGGTACGTAGGTCTCACATCAAACGCAGTCCAGGAAATTTCCTAATGTTGATACACGATGTACACATCCAAACTTTCTCGTTTATCATTTTATGGATAAGAATACTTTGGAAAAATACTGTATAAGTGGGCAAACAAAACTGTCCTATCTGATTAGAGTAGAGGACAGAGGGCCCCTTGTTGACCTCACTGATAATAATTTTAATTGACTATGTCTAGTTCCGCTTTGGAGATATATACTGTTCCGCTTCACATGTCAATTGTTAACTGTTACAAAATTCAATTGAACCTCACCTCGGTCTAGTTTTAGTTTTCTAATAACGCAACTTCTCGCGTGTTTACTACTTACACGCCGTTGATTAATTATTGATAAATAATAATTCTGATTGTTAACTTTAATTGCTGTGCTGCTAGACACTAGACAGAAGACATAATGAAAATAAATTCAACTTAATTCAAAAATTAATAGTACGTGTATTAAAAAGTATAATAAACAATCGGCCAAGTGCGAGTCGGACTCGCGCACGAAGGGTTCCATACCGTTAAAGAGCGAAACAAATACTAAAAACAAAATATTTAATTTATTTTGTTTTATATATAGCCGAGACAGACGGGCAGACAGGCAGACGAACAGACATACGGATAAAGTACATCGATGATCGAAGTCTCAGTACCCGTTTTTGCCCTTAGAGTAGGTACGTAACCCTAATAAATGGTCAAAATAAAATAAACTTTAGAAAACTGTAAAACTTCGAGTTAAACTCAAAAGTACCTAACTGTTTTACGTTGAATCTCAAAGACGAAAAGAAAAAATGTATATTCCTCAAAATGACCAAGCAACCTCATTTATATTGTTAATTCTAAATGTAAATACAAACCTTTTCTCACCATAGTGTCAATGAGCGAGAATTTTTACTTTTTATCGATCTTTTCTTCTGCATAGCTTTCTCAATTGAAAGTAGGACTTGGGCTATATTTTTCTTGTAAGGATTATGTCTACCAATGAAAACCTAGATTACATATTTTGGGCAATATTTTTTAACTTGTGTTAATATTCTTGATAACGTACTTATAAATTTTAAAGCAAATTATCGTTTAAAGTCTGGATGAAAATTAGGATACGCACAAAACCAAAATTGTTTGTTTTGTGTCATATAACTCATAATGACGAATCACAATAATGTGTTATATTATAAAGAAACCAGCACGTTGAGTCATCAGCCACTGACCTAGATTGACCAAATTCTAATAGCATCCATTTTCCTTGTTTATTATACCTAGGTACATAGTAGATAATATTATGTAATGAACTTAAAAAGATTTCCTATCCATCTGTGAATTTGTAGTTTCCACATTTTTCTTCGGTTAGTTTCGTTTTGAATTAGGTTTGTAAAAAAATTACAAAACAAATTATTGTCCAAGTTTCAACTTGACCGTGTGGTCAAATTAATTATGACACATTTACCGCTTCAGAAAAACGTTTATTTGTAAGTACGGTACTTGATTTACTTTTATTTTTTATACTTAAGTAAATTGGTCCGTTGAGTTAATAGATTTTCAATAATTAAAATTAGGAATATTTCTATTCAGATTAAAAATAAAAATTTTGAAAATTGCGTTTCACAATATATGAAGTATAAATACTTCATATATTGTGAAACTAACTCATGACCGTATTAAATTCAAATGACAAAACAAGGTTTTCGAGCTCTATTTATACTTCATAAAAGCTTAAGTCTCGCGCCAGGAATAAGAGTCGTCTTGCTTTAGGTGTTAACAGCTCGGATATATATACTGGGGTCTTATTGCCTTCAAAGCCAAGGGATACGGTGTTCAGTCTGTGTGTGGTATTGGAGGAATTATATTTTTTGGTGGCTTGTAGTATCTTGTCCTTGAATAGGTTTGTCGTATACTCAACCACTATAGGACGTTCTCGATTTGGTTTGCGGCTTAGACGGTAAATGTCTTTAATGGTATTAAAGACATTTACGGCTCTCGGTTTAGACATTGATTTTCGTGTGGATTCTATTTATGTATGTTATAAGTTCTGTCTTCGATTCCGATTGTTTAGGTGGGATTCCTCGAATTTCTATACAGGAGGCTCTGGAGTGGCGTTCCAAGTCTTCTATTCTTGTTTACAGTTTTTTTATACACATGTCCCGGTGTTGTTTTTCTTCTTCTAGCGATTTTATTCGAGTATTTAAATTTTCAAAGTTTTTTGGGTAAAATTCAAGAGTTTTCTGCATTTCCACATTAGATTTACGGTTTCTGAGTTATGAGAGCTTACATAATATCTTCTTAGTTATAACTCTTAATTATCAGCTCATGCACTGATGTATTTTATTTATGACGGAGCTTCTTAATACTCAATATTGAAGTACCATGGCAATATTCAGCGAGTGCACAATAAAACTAATATTATAATTACTGATAACAAGACGCAAAGTTGAGTGACTGAGGAAGGACTTGACTTTGAATTGAATCTGAATCGGTCGACGTATCTTGACCTAAATGCTAAATATACCATTTCAGCTCTCCCTATAATCGGTAGTCTAATATTATGTGTTACGAATTTATACTAGGCTTATATTATACACACATTGTACATGTATGTAGATCTGTGATGCAGATACTGTATCTACATGTACATACATATTTTATGCTCGTACGTACTTAGTTGCCTAAGGCCCAATTTCACCAACGTCTGCTAGTGTTAACAGCACAGAACAATAAAATATTGTTCTGCGGTTAGCAGCTTGTTAAAATGTCATGTCATGTCATGTCATATTACCTTTTCCGTTTTTCGTTCATATGAAAATCGAGAGAAAGAGAAAATCGTATTATGTGATAAGTAATTCGAACATTAACAGTCGTTGGTGTAATAATTGGGCCTAAATGTCAATAACTAACCACCGAACTCAGGAGCAACGTACTATAATAAGTGTACTGCAGTTATTTAAATTATATTATAGGAAATTGTTGCCTTACATTGTAACGTAAAAGTAAATCATTCTAACGGTAGCACCTTAGATTAATGCGAAGACCAATCATTAATCTAAGGGTAGCACTCTAAACCCTAAAGACATTGGGCAGATTGGGACCACCCTCCAATAGCAAAAAGGTACATATCACTGGACAGGTCTCCTCAATAGGAACAACAATTACTATGACCACCTTGCTGTAACAACTGTCCATTTCGAGTAATGAGACTTTTTATCGCTTAGGAAAAATATATATTCTAAACTTAAGAAATGCACTTGCTGACATGAAACCTGACACGCAAATAATTCAAAACATCATGAACGACGATGAAAACGCATTGCATTCAATAATATGGCCTGTTTTTCTTGACCAGACTGCCGACCAGACTGTCGGGTAGACTGTCGGGTAGACTGTCGGGCAGACTGTCTGGCAGACAGTCGGGCAGACTGTCGACCAGACTGTCGGGCAGACAGTCGGGCAGACTGTCGGGCAGACTGTCGACCAGACTGTCGACCAGACTGTTGACCAGACTGTCGACCAGACTGTCTACCAGACTGTCGGGCAGACTGTCGACCAGACTGTCGGGCAGACTGTCGACCAGACTGTCGACCAGACTGTCGACCAGACTGTCGGGTAGACTGTCGGGTAGACAATCGGGCAGACTGTCGACCGACAGTCGTCTGCCCTGGTCGACAGTCTGCCCGACAGTCTGCCCTGGTCGACAGTCTGGTGGACAGTCTGCATGACAGTCTGATCGACAGTCTGCCTGACAGTCTATCCGACAGTCTGGTCGACAGACTAATAAAATAGAATAAAATAGCTTGGGTAATCAAGTAGCTTGGCTAGCCGTTGGTAAACGTAACCTTTATATCTGAACTTACAAGTCTCATAACTCGGAACGGACAGCTGTAATAACAAATGTGTCTTAGCAATTGTTCCAAATCAAGAGACCTATCCGATGACACATATTTCAATGCCATTGGTGGATGGTCCCAGGCTCCATACATTTTTGCCCATCATCTTTTCACCAACATCTGTTAGTGTTAACAGCTTATTAAAATGTCATGTCTTATCTTTCATTCATAAGAAAAACCGTGGTACTAATTCGAGCGTTAACTTTAACAGTAGGTAGTACAGGAAAGTTTTTTAACCTTCTTTATTATGCTGACATTTGTCTCTACCTTTTTTGTACAACAATATGGTTGCGCCACTGACTCCTGACACAACCCCTTGGGGAAACCACTAGTTAAAGGTGACATTTTTTAATATTTTTGATGGTAAACAAGTCACTTATGAAACAATGGAATACAGTTATTCCGCATTGACATTGTTTCATGGATTTTACGTTCGACGTTCGATGACATTTTCCTACAGCACTTGAGCATTCTATTTGTTATACCGGAACTCAGTTGCGCCAGTTTAGGTTAAAGGCTACGTTAAAGGTAACTAAAAATCAGATATTTTTTCCTTTTTTTTTTGTATTCATTAATAATATTTTAACATTGTTTTAACTTTAGTTACTCTCGGTGCCGAGGAGAACGCTTCAATGTGCCTAAGTGTTCCGTTCGTCGCTATAGCCCTGGCGTCACTGCGACCCATGAGGATCTATTGTGACTCCTTCGCACTAGAGAATCAGCCCCAACCCAATACTGCTCATTATACGTTATAATATACTATGTTACCTATAAAAATATTATCCGCAAATAGAAAATTCTCACTTAAAAGGATACAACTACTTTCCGCATGTAAAGTAGGTACTCAGTCACTTCGAATGTCCTTACCGTTATTTTAATTGCGAAGAATTTTGTGTTTAAAAGATGTTTAAAAGTATTTTCTTTATTTTAAAAGTTGTTTGCGCACATTGTATGCAAAAGTCACCTGCAATTAGTAAGCTGAGTAAAACTGAGGTTCAGTGACAACTTGTCACAAGTGTGACAAGTGCCTCAGTGTCTGTCAGGTAGCTGTCAGTGCAGATTTTTTACCACCATATTTACCAAGTAGACATACTCTCTGCCTAGGGCTTATATGATATTTCCCCCACTGGTCCAAAAGTCAAACTATCTCAAAACCTAATATTTTAAGGTAGTTTAAGCGAAAACTTAATACTCCATAGTAAATGTTGCTGGTCGTTTTTAACTTTGTAAGGGTTATGAACGTTGAACAGGCTAAATTTCAGCTTTTATAAAATGATAATAGTCGGGCTGTCGCTAAGTGTACATGCCATCACGTGAAGAGTATGCTTGGTCGCTGCTGCTAGGTCGATCCTTGTTATACAATTTCTATAAAAACCACACGTCTTACCCACCGTTATGGGAATCCAGTCTTATATCTTTGTACATATTAAGAATATAAGACCAGAAGAATGACTATAACTAAAAATATATTTCAAGTCAAAGGGACAATATTTCAAGTACTGATTTAGGTACAACTATTACAACAAAAGAGTTTTTTCTTGGTACAGAATTGTGTCAAGCCTTAGATTAAGTTATCTATTTATCTTAGGTAGAATTGATCATGATTGTAAGATCACGATTTCGATCTTGATTAACATAGTCATTGTATTGAACGTGAGCATGACTATTATTATAGATACAAGATGTCGTAGAATCATCAGTTAAGGTGTGCTAAGCAGCAGGTAGCAACCTGTTTACTGTTTAGCTTAGTAACATAAAATCTATTAATCCACCAATAGCTTTGTCTATACTGTTATACCATACTGTACCTTTTTCTGTTCGTCAAGGCCTATCAATGCTCGCGACGCATGCCCTCGGACCGTATCCAAAAAACAAAAATGACAATGTTGGCGTTGCGATTGTTGACGCATTCAATTATTGAATGCGCCAAAACGAAAGTTGAATGAAGATGACGACAATTGATGAAGAAAGCGCATAGTGTGGACAAAGCTAATAGGAAATATTAGGATCGGATTCATTAGGTTGGAGCAGAGGGCGCTACTAGCACATACAGTAAACAATCCGACCAACGTCTGACATGTTGCACATGTCACATCAAAATATTGTTACGGATACGGGCAGTTGTTTACCTGCGCGCGACAGTTGCGCGTACTTTCTAGAAAAGTCCAACCCTTGTTTATGTGAATTGCGTGTTTACGTTAACAATCCAGAATGGAACGTTCCAGAAAGCGTATAGCGGGCCACATAAAAGGTAAATAAGCCGGCAATCAATTCAGTTTGATACAAGCGATCATCAAGGCGACTTCGAAGTGAGAACAAGTGATCAATAGTGAGTGATTGTGATAGTGACCTACGAATCAGCTACGACCTAGGACAGTGATAGTGCTCAGTGATTTGGATCTAGTGCTTAGTGTTTGGACTTAGTGATTTGTGTGAGCTAGTGTTTGTGAATAAAGTCTTCAAGAGAGTCACCAGGTCTTTCTCTCCGAATCCTCGAATCCTAGCACGTAACAATATCGACATAAACGTTGTCAGACGTCGAATAAAACATATTGTTTACTGTCTTTGCTGGTGCTGCCTCTAGCGTGAAAACATTGGAGCAATAATATATCCTACTGCAGAAACAATGGCGATAATGCATGTCACATAAATTTATTTTAATTTTGTTAGATATAACAGCGTAATATTTATATTAAATGAGTTATTGCCCGCGGCTTCGCTCGCGTTAAGAAGTATTATTATATACAAACTTTCGTCCCCTATTTTAATCCCTTGGGAGTTGGGGGTAGAATTGATCAAAATTCTATCTTAGCTGATGCCTACGTCATAACATCTACCTGCATGCCAAATTTCGGCCCGATCCGTCCAGTGGTTTGGGCTGTGCATTGATAGATCCCCATGTCAGTCAGCCACCTTTGAGTTTTATATATTTAAGATAGTACTTACTAGGTATTTGCCCGAGCTTTGCTCGATATTCGATAAAACACGAATAAAATGACATTTTTTAAAAATGATTCCTAGCTAGGTCGATTTATCGCCCCCGAAACCCCCTATACACTCATGAAAATCGTTGGAGCCGATTCCGAGATTACAATTATAATATAACAAGAATTGCTCGTTTAAAGATATAAGATAGAATTATCTAAATACTTTTTTATACTCAAATTTAGGGATTTTGCTAAAATCTGAAGAATAGCTGCCATATGTTGGGATTAGGGAATGTTATTTTCGAGTATTCTTTAATTAAATATTCGAACATTTATTCGAATAATAACATTCCCTAAATAGGAACATTGGACCGAATTTAAAATTAAGACCTGTGTAGTTGGACTTTAAACTTCTCTTAACCCTTTGATTCAATACCTAATGCTATATAAAGTAGTAGTATTATTATAATAATTTACTTCTTGAAACTATTAATTAAGAAAACTTTATGGTGAGACATAAACATTAAGTTAAGCAGTTAAGGCTCGCTATAAAATCTTAGTTTTGCTTGACATTAATTGCTAAATCTTGGACATAAAATATTAAGGGTTGTAAAATATACCTAATATTAACCTTGCAAAAGTGGATAGTTATAACTTTTACGCTACCTCCTTATTATTACTTTTATAATGTTTAGATCCTAATATTTATAAGGTAAAAGGTAATAGGTAATCAATCAATGAGAACCATACCTTTTCAGAAACGAAGAATTTTAGCGGCTTGTTGATATCCGGAAAGTTTTAATAATAATCAGGACTCAGGAATGAAGAAGAGGACTTGCAAAAACTACAATTTCGCTTATGTGCAAATATGTCAGTGTTGCTTAGACTTTTATTATGATGCGACTCCATAAAAAATATTTATATTAATGTAATCACCAGCTGCATAAAAATTACAATGACATGCATCCCACTAGATGTGTGATCAGGATGTGGCACTGTTTTAACTATTAATATTAATGTATGACCCATTTCATTAATATTGCAAAGGCTAAACCTTTCAGTTCCATTCTAGTTGTCTAGCCCGTTCAGTTGTAGTCTGTCTAAATCCTAGGATTGGCTAGTTGGAAGTATAATAGTATAATTTTATTGGTAATTTGTTAATTTTCGAAGATGTCCCTTCATCACATCATTTTATTTTACTTCTGTGCATCAGGTAATTTTATCATTTTGTTTATTTTCGTTCAATATTATTATTTCGTTAATTCAGTCCTGTGTTATATTTTTGCATAATTCATTTTTTTTGTACACATAAAGTTTATTATTGAGAGTATAAATAGTATTTACCCTTGTAGTTATTAACCTAACTTAAACTTAACTTTTTTGCAAAATGTTTGATGATTATGATTGTTCTTATGTGCATATTTTAACCTCCTGCAATCGTGCAGTATAATTATTATGTTTTTCGCTTATTATTGCATAATTGAAATTATCCCGCCATTGTATGAATTGTACTAATTCTAAACGGCTCATAAACCACTAAATAACATTATCTGAGAATCTGTGACGCAATTGGTAGAAACGCTTTCTAAAGGTAAAGTAGGTTGAGTAATGGGTATACTTGCGAAACCAAAATAATCTTTCGTTTTGCCAAAATTATGTATAATGTAGAGCAGTTTCTACCTGTGGGTCGTGACACCTAGGAGGTCGCAAAGCTTCTGTAATTGGTCGTCAAAGGTTGAGATAAATTAGGAATTTTGCAGACTTAGACCATAAAAAATAACTAGCCTATGATCCTTCACATGGATCATAATATGCTAGTTATTTTAGGCTTTTTATCTGCGCCAAATAACATAAAAATTGCTCCAGTAGCTCGTGAAATAAGCATTTCAAATAATTTTACCCATTTTTTTTACATTTTCCTCTGTTTCTTCACTCCTATTTGCCTTATAGTCTTAGAGTGACAGTATAATATAGCTTTCCTCGATAAATTAGCTGTCTAACACTAAACGATTTTTTCAAATCAGATTTCCTGAGATTACAGCGTTCAAACAAACTCATCAGCTTTATAACATTAGTATCGACTAGTTAGGAGATCCTAGGACTATTCTATATCTTTGCTTAGGTGTCAAAGCATTTTCATTCCTTTATCAAAATCATTCCAGTTGATTTAGCGTGCTGCGTGAAGAGGCAACAAACAAACTCTCGCAAAATAACTTTTAATAATAATTTATAGTACTGATTACACATTTTTTACACGCTGCACTGATTCTCAGGAAATGTTACGTACCTAGTACCTACATACAGGTCGAAATGACAACCTCCTTTTTTGAAATCGGTAAAAATATATTTTTGTCTAGTTATTGTGGAGTGTTCAAAGGACCACGATGTGATGATAGAGCCAATAGACTACGGCTCCGTGAACTACTACACTACGGGAGTGAGGAAGTCGATCATTTGCAGAGGAGTCAACAAAAATCAAAAAGTAAGTCCTTCTATAATACTAAATCAGTACTAATATTATATAATGCAAAAGTGTGGAGACAACTGTCTGTCTGTCCGTCTGTCTTTTACATTTTCACAGTATTTTTTACCCCGGAATAATGTAGGTTCCCTCGCGATAAACTACTATCGGCGCAAGTCGCAACGGAGTTGCGGGCTTCATGTAGTACAGTATACTGTATACAAGGTGTATCAAAACGAAGTGATAATACTTTAGTTAAGTACTTTTACAATGTGTCCCTTGTAATTATAAAGTCCACTGTGACAGAGTCAGCTCTGAAAGGTCGTATTGTATGTGGTTAAGATAATTTTATGCAATTCTATCTGCCTAAATGAATAAAAATATATCTATTTTCAGTTACTTTGTTTTCCCTTCCTTCAGTTACAATATGCTCTTAGGAAATAATAGTTCATGTTTTAAATGTAAAGCGATTATTATTACGTATGTTATTTCTTTGAGTCTGTTGTGATTTTTTGCTTGCTAATCCTTATTATTTTGATAGACAATAATAAGCATTACATAAGCCTGTCTGTCAAACACATATTATGTATTCTCAATTGTTATTCCTTCATCATATTTTGATGTCTCAATAGCAACAAAAACAATTATTGGCGTATCTTTTTATTCTTATCGATGACTGTAAAGAATAAAGATATACGTATTATAGGCTTGAAATAAAAAAACACTACTCTATTATAGTGATACGGAACACTTCGTGCGCGAGTCCAACTCGCACTTAGCCGATTGTTTTGCTAAAGGCATAGTAAAAGGAGGGGAAGTAGGGTAACTCCAGCACAATCCGCGATTTAATTATCTACTGTCTTAGGGTTGTCAATTTTAGGCGGCGGCGCGGCGGCGTTGTGATGTGGGAGCAACATTCGGCAAGCGGCTGTCCGCGCTTCGTTTGCAACCGCATAAACAGCGGCAACGTCGCGGTCTCCCGACTTTTAATAATAATAAGTGACTCTTGATTGTCTATATTTCGGCCAATTTTCGTGCATATAATCCGATGTCTAAATAAAATTATAAATATACCCTTTAAAACAACATTAAAAACTAACACTTGTCTTTTATAGGTACCTACTATAAACAAATCTGTTGTTATGATTCGAACTTTGTTTTGTGTGTATAATTAATATCTGATTTACAATTAACACACAGCAATATTTGTACAACGTATTTGGGGCATTCCACGCCAAGCGGACAGGAAAAAATAGTCGACGTCTCCGATTTTGATAATATTTGGATATGTTATACCTGCACGTGTTATTAATACGTGTGCCAAATATTTTTGTAATATAATTGCTAGATTATGAATGATGGGACTTTGAAACACGATTTTTCTATTCGGCACTCAGTGCTTCAAAGCCGATTGTAGATTGAAAAAATTATATATTTGAATAATTAAATCACTGAACTTGTTACTCCATTTAATGAGTTTTTTAACTGCATTTTTGAAAACAAAAAAAAATTTTTTCTTTGAAAAAAAACGCAAATCAGTTTTTTTTCTTGATTTTCTCAAAGATTTTTTTTATATTTTTTGCGTAAATAGCTAATATTCTATAGATCATCCCTGCATAACTTCTATAATGGGCCGGGAAGTGGATTAGGAGCTAGACTGAAAATACTTCCGAAGGGTGGCGTCCAACGCCATACTGTACTAAGGGCAGAAATCGCTAAGTAGTGGAAATTGCCAAAAAACTTCGATTTTAATGTGGAGAAATGTACCCTTAGATAAGATTTTTTAAAGAGTACCATAGTTAAAAAAAATTAGAAATATATATTTTTTTGAGAAAAAAAATTTTTTTTTCACGATTTTTTTTTTTCTTGTAAAACTTTTATTGTCTGTTTCTCTTTCAAAAAGTCGGAGGCATGTCGCACCAAGCTTAACATTAATTCATAAATCATAAAATATTATGCCTCCGACTGCATTTTATTATCCACTTTCTTCTTCTACATTTTTCTATGTAATCTTCTATTTATCCTGGCATGGCATGAAACTCGTAAGCAAGAGTCGTATCAATTAAAACATGGATTCGATGCCTCCGGCAGAATTAGGTCTTGTTTCGTTCTTTTTAGTTAACATTTTTGCAGGCGGGTTTTTTGATTTTTAATTAATTTATTTTATTTGCGACTTTTTAGTTGTAGTCATCTAACCATTTCGACAATCTAATAGAAAATTTAAAAACTACCGTGCTGATATAACCATATATCGTTTACCAAACCTATATAACCATATAGGTTTGGTACTGTTTCAATGTATGTACCAAATCATTGATTTTTTTTATATGTATACTTTGTCATTGAATTTTCATCTCGTTTCAGTAATGACAGTTAATTTTTAATTAATATTGGATTTATCCATGTAGGCGGATTTTGGTTTTTTCTTATTTTATTACTAGCGGTCGGTCGCGGCTCCGCCCGCGTGGATGTTGGTGAGCTCTGCAAAAAGCATACCCAGGAAAGACTCGGTCAGCAAAATGATTCCCAGGTCAATTCACAGACTCCGACACTTAGGCATCCATTACACGCTAGGTTCCTCGTCAGTCAATTTAATCTATCACGAATTATGTTTGACTGATGGTGACTGATGGACTGATCCATCCTGAATGTATCCAGATTTTCATGCGTCATTTCATTGCGTCAGTCACGCTCTTACACGGTAGGTTACCCATCAGTCACAGTCATGACTGTGGTAAAACTGACAGCAAAACCTACCGTCTAATGGATGCCTAACATCGACGACGCAGTCATTATACGCAGCTCGCGCAGGCCGCTGCACCCTGCACAGATCAAGTACCTTCCTCCCGCACGCGCCTTGGTGACGCCAATTAGGTACTATCGTAATACTTATTTTAATTTCGCCATCATTGCTAAACCAAATGTCCAATTTTATTCATTCAAAGACCAAATATTATCTACATAAACTGTGCTTAGTAATGGAATAATTTATTTTGATAAGGATTAAAAGAATGAGTAAAATAAACGCGTTTCAATGTAGTCCAAAAAAATTTCAAGATTTTTAAATTAAAAAATGGTTATTGTGCCTCACAAAGAGCCAGCTTTGTTACATCCGGCTGCTCAAATACCATGAAAAAAACACCATGGACTGTATAATATCTTATATTCACCTCAAAACTCTACATACATATTACTCCTGCGATTATGATCGGACATTTTTGATTCGTTTGGCGCGGCGTGGCGCGACGCGGGCGTGCAGCGTAAAGTGTTAGCCCCGACTGGTATGGTCCGAAAACGGTCCGAGATTTTAATAAGTGTGCGTGCGGCGACGCGTTGATACTATGGCGCACACATACAAGCCGCGCGCGGTGCCTTTGTATGAAGATAACTTACTTCCCCTCCTTATACTATGCTAAAGGTGGCCCGTGCGAGTTTCTTACGCACTCTGGTCATTGGTCCCACTGGGTCCAAAAACCTTGGGACGAAACACCAGAGTACTCCTCGCCGGGTTAGTTCCCGAACCGGTGATAGGCATCTAGTAAGACATTTTAAGAGTTAGTTGATTGCTAACCAATTTGGAAATTGAACATTTTTCACTATCTTTTTCATTAAGTATTTTTATAGGTGGAATGGGTGGACCCCTCCGGGAAGGTGGTCCCTCGTCAGGTTACGAAGCGGGTGTACTCCCAGGAGCACTTCGTTCCCTCACTGAAGTCACGAGTCCCGGCGCTGGTCCTCACTCTCTCGAGGACAACGGTGTCTGACACTGGTATCTGGACCTGCCGCTCTGGGAATGTACATCGTGAAGTCTCCTTATGCGTTATTGGTATGTTTAGTTTTTGCTAAACTTTAAACCGGTACGGTAGAAGAACGTAAAAAAAAAATGCCTGCCTCTTTCGCAGGCGCAAGAATCTGTTAAAAGTTAGTTAGACTGGCCATAGACGGACCGCAAGTTGCAGTCGGGACCAACTGCTCTAGAGCGATCGCGAGTCGCGACTTGCGTTGAAATTTGCAACGACCACTCAAGTAGGTACTGCTCGAGCGGTTCGTGTAGTGCGGATATGAATTTAGTATGAAAACTGCAGATTACCGTGCGGCTACTGCATTTTGCAGTTGGTTTCGACTGCAAGATGCGATCTATGGCCGGCCTTAATCGTAAGAATCGAATGCCCTTAAACTGCTTAGGTTCATCACTGAAAGTAATGTGATTTTTCATTAGAGATAGTTTAGCTGTAGAGATTCATTCGTAACACGCAATTTTCTGGAGTTCAACCTTTTTCACGTTTTTGGTCATGTTGACACATTTGCCTAACAGCATGTTTATTTAATGATTGAATAAACATGCTGTTAGGCAAATGTGCTGCAGCTGCTGACGTTGGATTAAATTTTAATCCAACGTCAGCAGCTGCTGTTGCGATCTGCAAAACAGTCCCAAGAATAAATTAATTATTATTATACTCGTGTTTGCTCAGACTCATTAATGTCATTTACGATTTATGTATTAACTTGAAGCCTTTTGAAGCTGTACTTAGAATATAATAATAAAATATTATTGTAGCAAAAGCAGTCCATATTGTAATGCAAACAAATAATTAATAAATGATTAAATGATATTGTTATAAATGCAAATCTTAATGTAATATTAAACGGCTGCGAAAGTAATTTTCTTAAAATTTCATTATTTAAAAATTTAAATTTCTCTGGGTCTTGGGAAAGAACATCTAAGAATAATATTTTCTATCATCAAAAATTAAGGTTCTCGCCACTAAATGAATTAGCCTAGGAAAATTATTATGGTGCAAAGTTTAAATTATAATAAGTACATTCTAATTGACAGAGAAACAGGTATATAACCATAACATACAATTTTAAACGCATTAATAAATCTAGTAATATCCCGTGAAAATATATAACTTTTAGTACCTTAGCATGTCTATTCGAAAACTACGTTAAAGTTGAAACTTAAGTATAATATTGATATAATTATTAAAAGAACAAATTATGTACATAAATAATAATTATGATAATTATTTAGATGTAAAACAAATTACCATTTAAACTCATAAGTCATAACACAATGCAATGATGTCACTCGGCTGCATTTTTAAAACGAAAAAAATCTTAACGTAGAGCAACATTTTAAATTAAATTCAAAGCCACATAACAGGGTCCCATCTAACTATTTTAGCCGCCCCGGGAAAAGATATTAATTTTCGCCGCCCTTTACATACAGAAAACCATATACTCGGGTCATATTATGCTAGTTTTGTTGGGAATAAAAATAAAATAGTTAAATATTTCCACTATCCAACCTGAAGTAGGTTGTAAGGTAAAATTTTCAAATTTGGGTGGTGAATGGCTAATAGCTAAGTTGGAAGATAGGAATAAGCCAATTTTGCCGCGCCGCCACCAAAGAAAGGATCTATTCGCCACTTTTTTCATGAAATGGAACAAAAACGATCGCGTAAATTACCTCATGCTTTATTATATTTTGCACACTGCCATTCCAGAGGCTAAATTCCTAGATGCCATTTAAAATTACGACAGCGAAGTTCGTAAATAAAAATGCATAAAGTTACATGCGTCAGTACTTAAAGCATTCTTATTACAAGTCGAGCATCTTCACATCTAAAGATAAATAATAAATATTATACTAGGGCAGCGAAAGTTAAACACAAATTTACCATCTCGCGTTAATCCTGCTATAATTCCTTTGTTTAGATCCGGCGGAGTTTGTTAGCACGGCAACCGAGATAACCGCCGACAGGGGCCGGTCCATCACACTCTCGTGTCAGGCCAAAGGTGACCCGGAACCGAGAATCGTCTGGTACAGGAATGAAGATATTATAACTGGTAAATTGGCGTCCGTGGCCTAATGGGAAGACCGTTGGTTCGCACTCGAGCGCTGCACAACCTGCGCGCTGCTTCGATCCCGGGTTGAGGCGTAGTTTCTGATTTGAAGTTAGTAAAGGAACAGCCGAAACATACATGTTTACTGATATGTAGAATTTAAAAGAAATAATAATATAATAACTCCCACACCGGTTTCGGTGATGGTCGACGGCTTCATGGTCAGTTACGCGGGAGTGATTTTATAGTGCCCAAGTATGTGCGCAGTATACAGAGCACTCTCTATTCCTTTTACTCTCATAACCCAGTGGGACGGAAGGCCGACACGACTGGGGAGAGATCAGGCGCAGGGCCGACATTTTACATGCCCATCCGACGCATGGATCATCTTACTTGTCAAAGTGACCAGGGACCGAAAAGGTTACCCATTTTGGTGTTTTAAACTGTTTAATTTATACGATTCTCTGAAAAACCCTAACATGCGCATCAGCCGTATATACAGCTTAATTAACGGTATAAATAAACCGTTTATGACTAAGGTTCATTTTCATTCGTTTTTCTGTGTTAAAAAAGGATAGGTGATATTGTAAGTACCGCGGAACGCTACGATCGGAATTGCCATTGTATTCTATTGTTGTCGCGATTTTCATGGCTTTGATCCCAGCCGTGGCGCCCCCCACTAATTTGTTGTCTCTTTCGGTTATCACCGCAGCTATATTAAACGGTTTAATACCGCTTAAGACAAGAGCATAGTTGAAAACCCTGCATATGGATATTTAAAATAAAACGGTTTGTATCGATACCGCTACAGCCGTATAGCGGATTAATAGGTCCCTGTGTCAAACAATCAGGTGATCAGCCTGCACTGTCCAAGCCAAACTTAGAAATAGCATGTTTACAAAGCGGGAATCGAACCCACGACCTCCGAGTCTAAGAGCCACGCTCTTAACCACTGGACTACGGAGGCGTTTAAAAGACAGATACAACAGCGATGATAACGGTTCTTCGGTAACGGTTATAAAGTTTTCGTTTAATAATTTCAGACCAAACGAACCCGACGAAATACAAGATAATGCGAAAGTACTCCCATGAGGGATTTGAAGGTCTCATAACGATCGTTGCTTTGAACAGCCAGGATAGTGGTGTATATAAGTGTGGTTCTATAC
Source organism: Lysandra bellargus (assembly GCA_905333045.1). Taxonomy (NCBI): domain Eukaryota; kingdom Metazoa; phylum Arthropoda; class Insecta; order Lepidoptera; family Lycaenidae; genus Lysandra; species Lysandra bellargus. The sequence continues at coordinate 10,735,972 of HG995326.1, forward strand.
AGGAGAACCCCATACTGCCGGAGTGTGCCCTTAATAAAAACTTGAATGTTACTCTTCATGTGAATTGTAAGTACTCTTGTGGTTAAGAAAAATCCTGTAGAATTTTAATGGTTAATATTTCTATCGCAAAAGTATGTATGGATAGAAAATTACTGATATCCAGACATCCGTACCTACAACAAAACACATTCATGCAATGAGTGCAATGTACATACTAAATGAAATTTTAAAGGCATAATATTTTACAACATACTCTTAAAATTTTTAGAACATTATACAATTACTTGTCTAGTCCCTGGATTAAGATAAGGATTAGGTTAGTTATCAACTACGATAACTTGGCGCGCCCCTCCAAATGACTGTTTTAATGTGTGTAGTCACATCCTTATGAAAGAGTTTGTATGTAGTAAGTGTTCAACCAATCACAGTACACGTAATATTTCACTTAATGTCACTTATTACCAAGATTTGTTGGGCAACTAATCATAACTAGCTTACCGCGCAAGACAACGCACTTCAAACGTTTTGACCACGCACTTCAAAAGTTTTGAATTTTGGAGGGGCGCGCCATGATAACGTAGTTGATCTCTACCTATATTATTTGTGTGGTGTTACAATATTATTATTTTAATACCATACACATCATTTTTCTCACTTTGGAATGATTTAATGCGTATCAATTCATTAGGGTCAATTCAGACCGCAACGCGACGTGTAGACACATTTCTAAATAATTTGTATGGATTTGACAGATTTGTAATACATCTCACTCAATTGAAATCTGTCAATTCAGTACTTACCCTTTAGACCCTCAGAGTGTGTGAGCACAAATGTGACTAAAACTAATCAATAGTTCGGAAGTACTGGCCTTGGCTTCTGATAATGGTCAAGCGGTGTAAGTGACCGCTTTGCTGTATTAAACTATTCATGCCTAAACGATCAAGGGTTCCGTAAGGATCAATTCAGACCGCAATGCGACGCGTAGCTGCATTTCTATGCCTATTTGTAATTTGTATCTTCTGTCAAGTCTGTCAATTCAATACTTAAAGGCTTTGTCCACGTATCAGATCTCCGTCGCGTAGCATCGAAGCGTATCATGTTCGCTAGTATGGACGCAAAATGATCGCGATAGAAATGTGGACATAGCCTTAGAAATGCATGTATCGTCGCGTTGCGGTCTGAATTGACCCTAAGGTTTTTCGTTTTTTGAATGAAAGTTTTGTATCAACTCCCGAATGCAAGTACTATCGAAGAAATTGGTTCAGGGCAGATGGTGGACCTAATTTGGTTGGGCTCTATCAAAATTGACGGACAGATCAAGATTGACTAATGACTTGATATAATTCGAACAAAAAAGGCCCGCCATCTGCCTATGAATCATTTTCTCTAATGGTACATATTTTTTTCATATTTATTACCAAGACAATAACACATGTTTGTTAAGAATCGCTTATTGTATGCAAAATGGTTGTTAATTGTTTAAAAAGTGTAATTTTATTCCATAACAAAAACATTGCAGATCCGCCATTCTTTGAAGTCGAAAATGAAACCGCTTTGGTACCTGGAATGGAAAACAAAAGGTATTTGAACCCTAAAATCTTTTAAGTTTTTTTAACTGCCACAAGTCCATTGTTAAAATTAATCGTTTGCTTATTTTCTTCAAATAAAAAAAAGAATGCGTAATATTTTGACAAGCGATTAACAACGACGCTAGACTAGCGCAAAAAGGACTTTATTATTATACCAAAGAGAATATAATCACTACGTGTTATTATACCCCTCGCTAATGCAGTACGCTAATCTAGGTACATTGCTGTCTTTTCCTATTTTAAAAGACTTTTACTAAGTAACAGCCAAAAACAGTGACATGAATTAGCGTAAACGCAGAATATACATAACTTATAATGTATATTTAGCGTAATAACTTATGTAACTATAATTAAGTTATTTGTGAATCCTAATAACAAACAATTAACTATTTCAGTGTCGACCTAGTCTGTTCAGCAAACGGTTATCCAGCACCAAAGTACAGATGGTTCAAAGACATCGGGAACATGTTAAGCGAGTACCCTAAAAACGACACGCAGAACGAGGACAAATCCGTCTTAACCGTAACCGCAACCGAATCTTCTTTCGGACAGCGATACATTTGCCGAGCCTCGAATATGTACGGAACGGTAGAAAAAACATTCGAAATCTACAAAATGGGTCCTCCGGAAAAACCGAACGATGTAAATACGTTTACGTAAAGCCGCCATTCCACCGCGACGCACGCTATGCACGGCCACGCGGCGTACGTTTTTATTACTTTGAATACGTCAATTCGTGCTTAGCTTGTCCGTGGGTTGCAGTGGACACAGTCACATATATATTTTCTTGCAAAGCGAAGCTTGACGCACGTGCGTAGTCTCTCCGTGCGCTGCGGTGGACTGGTGGCTTTAGCGTGTGTCAATATTGTTCTACCTATTCTGAATATTATTAGCGTTCTTTTGAAACTGTCAGAATACGTCAATTTATGTTAATGAAGGCAGTAAACAAGAAAAGTTGGAAAATCAACAGAGCTGGGAACAAATTATCGGACGAACGTTCGCGGACGTTTAATACAAAATACACTAAACTGTAATCGTCTGACATAAGTCGCGGACGCGACCTTGAGCGTTCGGACGTCCGAACAGAATCTGGCTGGCCGGATGTTTTGCATCCGCGGACGTCTGCCATTGACATAATATAGGTTCTTGGACGTCCGCGGATGAACCGTGCACATTATTAAGCCACATCCATCAGCCGCGACTTATGGATGCGTCCGATAATTTGTTTCTAGCTGGGAAAATGTAAGGTCTACAAATCTGATGGCAAATTTTGACGGCAGATTTTAAAATATCCTTGATCATTGGATACATTTTTATATTTGTATGTTTAACACACAGAATCAGCCGCTCTTTATAGCGGATATAAAAAGGATCAAAATGTTTTAATCCAATTACCCCGGTATTAGTCAATTTACTTTCTCACTTTTTGCCATCAGATTCTGGTAGACCTATCAATATATTTTGTGTGCGAAATTAGCCATTCCTTAATTTTTGACAGACAACTATTTAATTAAAACCCACCTAACACCTTAACTCTTACTTTTTCCAAAGAACCTTTTTTTCTTTTCTTTTTCAGGTAATTATTGAAAATGCAGCAGACGATAATTTGGGAATCAAAATTACATGGAACGATCTAGAAAAATTTCCAATCGATGGTAAGCTTAGAACATTGCTAAAAATATTTTTGTATGAGTGGAAAATATTAGTGAAGTAATATAAAGTTGTGCATAAATTGTTACAGAAATTAACATACAATACAGACAGTGTGCGGAGGGTGATGAACCGAAAGGAAGTGAATTTGATTTCAGTGACGCAGAAACTATGACAATTAACGATATTATTTTCGATAAAGTTCCACAAAGCTTTGACTCCGGTAAGTGCAATAGTAGGTAGCTGTTGGACAATATGCTTAACTGGATTATTAAGTTTAGCTTAACTGGACCAAATTATTGCAAGTCTGCTTTTTGATTAAGAAATCAATTTATCCGATAGTGTTAACTGTTATTGCAAGTTATAGTTAAAACCAGGAGGCTTTTTTTTACTTTAATTAATATGAAGTTTCATGATTAGGTTCGTGGTTTGAACCAAGTATTAGTTTCAACCTCATCTGTCGAGTTATCGTTATCATGGGCGACGGTAGTTGCTTTCCATCAGGTGGCCCGTTTGCTCGTTTGCCCCTTATTTTATAAAAAATCTGTTTTTACTCACTTCCGTTATAGTTAATGATGAATAATATTCTAATAACGAAAACGCGATGTTGTTACAGTGACAACTTCCTCCTAGAGCTGTCTCGTAGATCATTAGGCTCAATTGATCTATTTCTGGAGGCTCAATTACATAGAAAAGCGTTGCGAAGAACATTTAAATGAACCATTTGGAACAGGCAGCCCAATACCAAATCTTCTCGTATTGATAAAGTTTAATTTTGAATGGATAATTTAAGTAGTTTAAAAGGCATCGAATTTATCGACGCGTCCCGCTGCAATTGAACTGTCCCTCCATCCATCTGTCCCTTCTTAAGCAATATAATTGGTCTTTTGTAAAAAAGGTTAATTTTGTGTTCAATTGCGTCACTTGACGTGAAATATTTCGAACAAAACAAAAATGAAAGTAGACGTAAAGAATCATAGGCTATTTTTGTGGGCTAATTTGTCTGAAATTCCTAATTTACGCGGGCGAAGACGCATGGAACGTCTAGTTATTAATAATAATTTATTAATGACAAAGCAGGAACTAAGGGTTATTATTATAACAATGTCATTAACATGCCATGATCATGACTGTTCTGTGTTAAGCTGCTAAGAAAACGACCTATTGTTGAACAATGTATAAAACGATAAACTTTTTTTGCTCTTACCTGAGCTCACGCAACACTTCTTCTATTAAGGCGCTATATCGAAAATAATTTTACCGCAAGGACAATTTTATACTTAATTTGTATGACTATAAAGTCGTGAATACGCTGCGGCCAGAAGCTATCGGCTCGCTCGGAAAACATGCGAAAAAATGTAATTATAATCATTTAAAAAATAACTAGGAGCATTTAAGCAAAATGCTTCTATACGATTTTGAGTTGCAAAAGGCATCAATTAGACATCATAATTTCCTACAATACATCTATTTTCGGTCTATCAATTAGACTAATTTCCTACAATACATCTATTTTCGTTTAAAAATAATCTTCAAATTTCATATTTTTAAGAGGTCATTTCGAAAATTAAATATATCGAGGCAAAATACATTAATCGTGTTTCTAGTTCTTCTCAAACCTAGATAAGGCTATGAAGATATGTATATCTCATTACCAGGTTTGTAACATTTCTGAGGGTCCTATAGTATTAATACGTCAAAAAGGACAGTTTTTTCAATATAGCGCCTTAATGCTAATCATATTAATATTATGCTTAAATATATCAGCGCTTATGGTACAAGATGAAAATAAATGCTCCAAAGAGTAAAGGAAGGGGGACCTAATACAGAAAAATCTAAATTAGATATCTATATCTATACATAATAATAATATTATAAAACAAAGTCGCTTTTTTCCCTCATGTCCCTTTGTTGCCTTTAATCTTTAAAACTACGCAACGGATTTTGATGATTATTTCAGTGTTAGATAGTCCATTTCTTGAGGAAGGCTATATTATGATATATTTTATCACGCTAAGACTAATAGGAAAATGTGAAAAAAATGGGGGAAATTATTTGAAAAGGTTTATCTCGCGAACTACTGGAACAATTTTTATGTTGGCACAGATAAGAAGTAGACCACTTGAAGGATCATAGGCTATCGATTTTAATAATTTTTTCAGTGGCTATATATTTTTCTACTCGGGCGACGCCGGGGCGGGTCGCTAGTTTTTTATAAAATGAAATAGGAAAAAACCAGGCCTATTACCTGATGGTAAACGATACCTCTACTGCTGCGAGTTTGGGGGCATAAAATGCTAAGGGTTCCCTTAGGCCTCCTTTAAACACACTTAGGCGGCGAAGCACAACATTTATATAATAAGCGTTGTTTGTCGACTGTTTTCTGTAAGGCTGAGCAGTTCGGTCCATCCCGACAGTTCGTAACCATTTTGTCGTATAATACCATATACCTCTTTTGCAGTTGTTTCAGCAGTTCTGAAAGATTTACACGAAGAGACCGCTTACTGTATAAGAGTTGGCGCATCAAATGAAGTTGGGGTATCTCCCTGGTCTGATGTAGCAGTAGCTTCGACTACGAAGGCAGAATCTCTCAAAGACCATAAAAGTGAACCAATTGTATCTGTACAGTCTAACACCTTTTTCTACGGTATATTTTTTGGCTGTGGCATAGGCATAGTTGCAGTAGCGTACATGTTTGCTATACGTCTTGTGTGAATTATAATTTTTACACTACGTTTAATTTTATGTGCATTAATTGTTTAACAGTTTGTTATATAATAGTAATAATATATAACATAAATTTAGTACTGTCATCAATTAACTTAATATAATAAAAATTTGCAATATAATTAATCTGCTGCTGGAAGAATACTTGTATATTTTCGAAAAATTTTCGATGTTAAAATGATAAATGAGGTTCTTTTTGTCATGTTGAATAATATTATTATTTATTTATTTATCTTAAATAGCTGTTTTTGTCTATTTTTCCTTGTATGTATTATTATTTATTTTAATATTAAATGTTCTTCAATATTATTTTGTGCAAACTTTTTGTTTTACTGCCTTATCTAAATAGTAATTTCATTAAACTCTGCTAATTATAAATTCTACTATACAGTATGCTTACGGTCATCTGTGTTACAAATTTACTATTATTATTTGCAATGAGTTCAGACTTTACATCTTTGTCTCCTATGAATCTTCTATTAAGAACTACGATTAAGAAGTTCTTATTTCAAATAGTTTATGTGGGCCGATCCCGGCGGCACTGCAAAGTGCAATGCCGGGCCTCTGCATTTTTCAAATTGACAGCTGCTACGAGTAGAGTTATAAAAAATAATTATTTAAAAGCTCTACGGGCTTAATAATAATATTATAACGCCACTTTCAAAAGTACCAAAGTTACGACTCCATCTCCTAAGACCTAAGTCCTTTGACGTAGTTCTTAGTTCAAATAGTTTATGTGGGCCGATCCCGGCGGCACTGCAATGCCGGGCCAACCCGTGACGGGAGTGGAGCGAGCCCCGAACATCCCGTCGTGGTACAAAAATCAGATTAATATACTGGTCCCGCAGTGCGGGAACTTTCAGATATTAAGCTGAAAAGAACAGATACTACACTTTGATCTTAGCCAAAAGGCCGAGAAGCGATACCGAATTGTGGTGTACTGGGGAGGTCTTTACCAGAAAAATGTTTTCGATAGCGCGATTTAGGAATTGTTACAACCATGACGGTGACATCTAACAGAACCTGACTGTACTAAAATTATGTAGTGAAGCGCCATCTATATTATGGACTTCGAAAGTACAAAGATTCGAAAGTACATTTTACTAATTGACAGCTGCTAACACCCGTATTCACAAACAATACTTCCCTAAGTTTATTACCATTGCTATGCGTAGCAATGCCGTGCTTTCAAAAGTACAAAAATTTCGATTCTATTGAGGTAAATAAAGTTCCTAAAATAAAAATAAAACTTTAATTTTCCTACGCTATTGCTATTATAAAAGCCAATAAACATTTTTGTATTTTGTTGTTACTTGTTAATTATCCCAATATGTACTTATAAAAAATAAGAGTCCCAGACCCCAGAGTACAAAAATTTAATAGAATAATAATATAGAATTGTGTACCATAAAAGTGAAACTTCTAGGATAGACGGAAAAAGCTCCACATGTAGAGTTCTTTTATTATGTAGAGCTCGTCGTAGTTTCAAGGTTTACCCAAAGATGGCGTTTCACAACATCATTTTAGTACAGTGAGGTTCTGTTAGATGTCACTGTCATAGTTTTAACAATTCCTAAATCGCGCTATCGGAAACATTTTTCTGGTAAAGACCTCCCAAGTATATCAATATTCAGAAAGCAAACAAAATGGTAAATGTCGACTCGATAAGAGCGGCTTTTTTATAATGATGTGCGTCTATTAAATATTTCAATCTAGCAGATTCAGCCTGTGCGCCAATATTTTGCACAGAGGGTAGTTTGAAATCGTTTGAAATTTTGAACTAAATAATATCACTGTTTGAAATATATTAATAAAATTAATCTTAACTATGAAAAAATATTCGAACTCATTAAAGCTGATAAAAAAACCTTACATAAAAACTTAAAGCTTATTTTTCAGACATTGGGTAGTTTACCGCATCGTGACATACGAAGAGGAACGGCCCTCTGTTGGGCCCGAGGGGCCATAAAACCCCTTCAACGTAAGGGCCTGCGCCGTACAGCAGGTATCGCCGACCGAGTCCCGGAAGCCATGTTGCAGTTACCGGTCGCACTCGGTCCAGCGTGTTGAGGGAACATCGCAGTGTTTTAGTGGGTAGGGCCGCGGCTCTCACCCGTCGCGGCGAGCCCCACATATCCGCAGCGGGAGTCCCCATCCCCTGCGTTGAAAAAAAAAAAAAAAAAAAGGGGTGAAAAAATTTCGCAAAAAAATCTAAATAAGAAATTAATACTAAGTAAATAAACTGAAAAAATTGGGTTTAAAAACATAAACCTATTAAGTTTTTGAACCCAATTTTTAACGCGATTCCGAAATAAAGGGGTACTTTTAGGGGTTTATATTTCAATCTTATCCAAAAATTATATCATAAATATGTTTATACAATCTAAATATGCGATTTTAAAGTTCAGAAATACAAAAAGTGGTGGTAAAGAGATGGTTGCCATAAGGGTTGAAAAATAAAATAAATAATCATAAAATATAATGAAAAAAAACATTAAAACATTAATTTTATTGAATTAAACCCAATTAGTTAAGCCAGAATGGTTAAATCTGCATTTTTTCTATTTTCAATAAAAGGGGTGGATTTCACCCCAAAATAAAAAAAGTGCAATACGAGCGTATGTCACTTTTAAAGTAGAGGGTTTAACGTACTTAATTCCAAATTTTCATCCAAATCGATGGAGGTTCAACAAAATCGGATGTTGCACCTGATTTTTACCTTCATTACTGTACTAATTATGGCAAAGCAACGTTTGTCGGGACAGCTAGTATAATTATAATAATAGTAGTAGGCATCGTAGTTAGCTACGTTCTTCCTTCGAATTTCAAAAAGTGTATTCATGATACCCAAATATATTTTATTTTATTTAGAATAGAGGTCTACTGAACGGGCTACAAAATTCACCAGAAAGTAGAGCTCCAGCTCAGCTTAAGCGCTTATTCCACTTATCCTAGCTAGGATCCTAGCTAGGATCCTAAATCGGAAAAAATTTAGTCAAGTGGAATAACATTTAGAAAGCTAGGATCCTAGCTAGGATCCTAAATCGGATAAAATCCTAGCTAGGATCCTAGCTAGGGTCCTAAATCGGAAAAAATTTAGTCAAGTGGAATAACATTTGGACTGAGCACGAAATATTTTGCTCAAAATGCTGTCTTATAGAAATGAAATTAAAATTACATATTTGATACTTATGGTGTTAATTTTTATTGATACTTTACAACTCGATACCACAGAGGGACGGACGAACAAAAAATAAATCTTTGAAGCTCCGTTTTACATTTGATTGTATGGACTTTGTTATCATAAAATATAATATATGACACGTATTATAAGTTGATTTAAAATAACTGATATAATTATGTAATTAATGGCAAAAGTAAAGCAATATTCAATAAAACACAGAAATAAATTATAAATCACCTTTATTGGTAGAGTCAGTAATCGGTATGCAACGGCGACATTTGGAGTAACTTCTAACAGTAACTAGAAAATAATACAGAGAATTATTTACAAAACATTTCATCTAATTTACATGTTGTATGCATTATTTAGGTACATATATTTTTGTCGATTTAAAACACAGTAATAGTCTCTACGGGATAAATATTCAATATACCACTCTCCATAATAGTGACTTAACACAAGTTTAACTATTGAATTACAAATGACGTAGATTTATCTTTTGGGGGGGCAATACCGGTCCGTCCACGTTTCGTGTCCCTGGACGCCTGGGTACGCCACCCAGCCTTTTACAGGGGATGAGGTACTCAGGATGGCTGAATGCCGGTCTTTTTCTATTTTTCTCTCTTTTATATTAGCTTACTTGTTTTGTTCATTATATTATTTGGCTGTCTTGTTTTTGCTATAATATTATGAACGACAGCTATAATAGTATGAATAATTTAATACACAGGAATGTTATGAAGCAAATTAAAATATGATCGTTACAATATTTGCTAATTAAAAATTAAAGGCACAGTGGAACATAATATTCTAGTACCTTAAATTATTATCAACTTGACCGCAAAGATATCAATTTTTCCCTGTTGTGTTAGCTTCATAGCTAAGTATGTTTACAGTAAAATATTATTGGAATGAATTAGCTTTACAAGCAGTACTGCATTTAAAAAACTTTTTATGTATAAGCTACGAATAACAAAACTACACTTCACTGTGTATAAGTAACAAAAGCTATTAGTGAGGGAGCCCTAGAACAATTTTTTTTGTGATTACATATATGAAAGACGGCGTGAGTGTAAAGAGAGCAGTAGAAAAGAGAGGACGGGCTCTTAATCGAAGACGGCCTGAAAGTAGACAAAAATACTTGGGCTACGAATAATATAATACTTGGGACATTATGTAGATATTAATAGGTAGGTAATCTCTAGGTAGGTATATGAATTTGACAAGTCATTGTGGATGTTAAGTTATTGAAATAATAAATTGTGTTCAGTCTTACTGTGAATTTCGGAGAATAACATATAATGTTAAAAAAATTACATACTTTTGGATAATGTAAATGTAATTCTTGTCACGACCATAAAAATTTTATGGTACTACAATAATTATCCTTACCTGTTACAAAAATTTTATGTAAATAATACATAATAATTCGAAAAAATTAAGACATTAATTAATTAAATAATATGATATTATAATATTGATATAATTATTGTAAAAGACCCGTCTTGAATTTTCATCAAAATTTATAAATAAAACGAAACAAACCTTTTATATTCTGTGCTGTTAATGTAGGTCGTTATTATAAAACTAGAATCTAGGTAAAAGTGCAAAATATCAAAGTTTACAATATTAATTCATCAATCAACATAAAATGGAATAATGTTTTATAGAAAATTTATTGTCAGTATCCAATACCTATATAGTATTTAGGGGTATACAAAAATCCACTGGTCTAATAGTCAGTTGTAAATAATATATTAAAAGTATGTCGATATATTAATAGGAAATGGCGAAATAATTAATATTTTAACAAGTTTTGAACTGTCATATTTTCTCGCCATGGGGGCTGTGGCAGAGTTTCATAACTATGTTTTTATAAGTCTTTTGTGAAATATTTTCAATTCCTTTTGATCTATTTTTGATTTTTTTCCGTAACATTTAAAAGCTCGATATAATATAAATATAATTTGTAATTAATATTTAATGCGTATCTAGTGCGTAATAACATAATACTTATTTATAATAATTTATGAATAAACCTACACAACATTTATTTGTATTTGTTTAAATTGATAGACATCTGTACTTTTATAGGAGTAATTTATATAGTAAATTAATATTTTATATCGAAATAATATCGATGAATATTTTATGATATTTTTCAATCCATGATTTATAATTAAATAATAATGTTTTTATGTAAATAAATGACTAAGGTCCACATGAACATTTAAGCAGCCTAGCTCAAAGTACGTGTGAAGAGCCCTTCAAAGCTTATTGTCTAAATTCTTAAATTAAATCATTGACATAAAAATATAACTACTACTCATAATAAACTTAGAGGAGTTTTATGATTTTCTTTATAATTTATAAGATTCGAGAGTCGAGACAAATTATTCGTTTCCGTTACCATTACCTATATTAGAATGGTTTTTATAATGCAATGTATAATAAAACTATGTGATAATACTTTGGGGATGTATGAGTCCCCGGTATAAAGTCCACTGCAAAAATGCAGCGCTGAAGTACCGTAGTAACTTTTTCTTAACTTTTGTATTAAGGGCGTTCCTTACGGAGATTCCGTAATTTACCGTATTTCAAGGCTTATAAAGTATAAACTCATAATTTGAAAGCTACAAAGTTATAATAAAAATACAGCAATAATCTTCAGTATATCAACATTCCTTTCCCCGTTTTAAATTTTCTATTTTTGTTTATTATACTTATGGTATCAGCTTCCAAAGTTAAATCAATTTATTAAAATTCAAGCATACATTCGGCATCTCCTTATGATTTACAAATTACTTTTATTTGTAACACACGCCAATAGATCGACAATATCATAAACTACATATTCCCCGTTTTAATTTTTTTAGGACAATTTTGAACTAAGATAAGTAAAAAAAATAGGGTTTTGATGCGACCTCGGCAACGCGGCAAATGTATGGCCAAGGTCGTTTGCTCGGGTACGGCCTTAAGTATAAGCAAACTCGTGACGCTCGGGCGGATGCTCATACAAATCATGAAAAATACTGCTCTTTCAGGGCTGCGACTTTCACAGTGTACTCTATATTTAAAGGACACATACAAACCCTAAACTCTAAATTATTATCACATAGTTTTGATACACCCTGATAATTATGTATAGTTAATAAATAATTTACTGTCGTAATAAATAGGTACTCGAATTATATCAGAATGTTGTAATATTTTAGAATAGCTTTTGGCAGTTACAAGACGTTCAAAGGCGATTTTTATACATACCTAAAAATGAAATTTAGTTTCGCTCTATCTAATTCTAGATATAATTACATATTTTATACATCTTAAATTAATTATTTAATACTAAATTAAAAACAAACATTAATGACATAACTTTTAGAAAGAACCTAATTTGTTGGGGCAAGAGCGGCTATGTTTATTTAATATTTTTCTTGTCAGGTGAAGAGGAACAATATTTCCATCTTACCAGAACCCGTTTTACCCCAACTGACAATAATTAATTTGCATAACCTTTTATCTGGCAAAATCTTAAAGTTTGCAGTCTTTTGAAAGATTACAATGTCTAAAAATTAACTGCAACGAGATTATCTTAATATAACATTGAAGCAATTCATGAATTTATTATATTTTAAAATATTATAGACACTATGTGCTAAAACAAACGTATCACAATAATTTACACTAATTTAAATAATAAGAAAGTAAATAAAATAAATAGAAATTTCCAAATTCGGCCGCGTAATTGAAGTTCAGGATATTTTAAGCCAAGTCATTTGGGAGCCTCTAGTAAGTAGTGTTTGAGTATTTTGGCACTAGCTAGAGTCTCCAAGGGTTGATTGTTTGCCGGAGCCGATCAATCACCACAAACTTCGCCCTAAGCCGAAGCCTTAATAATATCTATAGAAACGTAAATTTGAGAATATAATTATTCTTTCAAATAATTATAAAGCCAACGAATTTGACTGAAAATCATGGCGTAACATAACTATTTTAGCAGAAACTTAATCTGAAGTTTCGATTGGACATTAGCTGACTTTTTTCACTCCTCACAAAAATTCAAAACAGCAGAATTGTAACCAATATTTTCGGCGACCGAATTTCAGCACAACAAACCACAACAGTCTAATGGAAATTGACAAATATAGCAACGACTAGTAGTAAGATGGAGGCGACAATTTTGATGGCGTTAGCCGCAGTGGTGGGGTCGGGAGTGACCATCAACCACTCGGAGAAACCCGCTGCGTTTCTGGAGCGGACCCGCGCGTGGTAAGTCGTGTCGTTGACGAGCGGGCCCACAGTGTACAGGGTGTCTGGAATATAAAACACAAGGAGTGAGTACCTACCAAGGAATAATATCAGTCAGAGTTATTTTTACTTCTGTACGAAGCGACATAAGGCTCACATAAAGAGGTAAGATTGCTATCTTCTATAGACCCGCTTGCGCAGATCTCGGTAAAAGTTACTTCTGGGTTGTATGTCATATTGCCTCTCTTTATTTTAAAGTATGAACATGTTGATTAACCCACAATAAATTTTAGCATGATTATTATTATATCTGAGTAAGATGGATTAACAGAACAGGTAGGAATGACTTGCAGATTCTACGAAAAGAAGGACGAGACATCTTTCCACCTTCTCCTTGACTGACCTGGCCCCTTAGACAAAGTATATTTCGTTAAAAACGATGACGAAATTCGTTATCAAAATGTATGCGGTTTGACATAAGTCATCGCTAAATGACATTTCGCTTGCGAAGACTAATGTCAAATCCCATACATTTTGATGACGAATGTCGTCATCGTTTTTAACTAAAGGGACTTTGTCTAAGGGGCCTGCTCTACAATAAGGAACGGTACACTAATGCAAAGGAGTCACAACAGATCCTCAAGGATCGTAGTGACGCCGGCCCTAGCAAATCCTGCTATGACTTGCCTTCGGAGAAAATAAAACTTAAACTTACCTATATAAAACCTGCCTTCACAGGAAAAAAAACTCCTTCCGGAAAAAATAATGGAATAATACAAACCGTTATGCCCTTCAATGTCCACCAGAAACTCCGTCGCCGCATCCCAGTCTGGCTCGTACCCTTTATGAACTTTCACCAAGGCGAACGAATACCCTGAAATTAATACAAAAAAAATCATTGAATATTTCAGAATTTATAAATTGTAAGATTGTAGTCTTAAATTCTTAATTATTATATTAAACAACTAAATATTGCCCGTAACTTCAATTTACATCAATTAGGACCTGTTTCACAACTTCCTGATAAGTGCCGAATACGCTATCCACCACTTAACTTCACAGATGAAGTATTGAGAATCTGTCAAAAAAGCTGTGAATAGCCTATTCGGCACTTTATCAGAAAGTTGTGAAACAGAGGTCAGAGGCACTTAGTCTAAAAACTTTTCTATATTGTGCCTGAGGCTCAAAGTACTAACAAATTTCAGAAAAATACTTTTAATCAGTTGGAGGGTGAAACACATTCAGATATGTTTCCGCATATATTATACTAGCGACCCGCCCCGGCGTCGCAAGGGTATAAAATATATAGCCACTGAAAAAATGATTAAAATCGATAGCCTATGATCCTTTACGTGGTCTACTTCTTATCTGTGCCAAATAATATAAAAATTGCTTCAGTAATTCGCGAGACAAGCCCTTTCAAATAATTTTCCCCATTTTTTCCACATTCTCTTTATTAGTCTTAGCGTGATAAAATATAGCCTATAGTCTTCCTTGATAAATGGGCTATCTAACACTGAAAGAATCATCAAAATCCGTTGCGTAGTTTTAAAGATTAAAGGGAACAAAGGGTCATGGGGTAAAAATAATCGGCCAAGTGCGAGTAGGACTCGCGCACGAAGGGTTCCATACCATTATAGAGCAGAATTAGGCCAAAAATTGTGTTTTTTGTATGGGAGCCCCCCTTAATTTTTTATTTTATTTTAATATTACTATTAAATATTAAAGTACACCTATAACTAAGGATTTTGTGAAAAAGTTAAGTACCTACATGTTGTCATTATTGATATAGAGCAAAAAAATCGGCCAAGTGCGAGTCGGACCCGCGCACGAAGGGTTCCGTACAATTATAGAGCAAAAATAGGCCAAAAATTGCGTTTTTCGTATGGGAGCCACCCTTTAATTATTATTTTATTTAAATATTATTTTTAATTTTTAAAGTACACATATAATTAAGGCTTTTGTGAAAATTTCAAGTGCCTACTTGTTGTCATCGTTGATACCGAGCAAAAAATGTTTGAAAAATTACGTTTGTAGTATGGGAGCCCCCCTTAAATATTTAATTTATTTTGTTTTTAGTATTGTTATAGCGGCAATAGAAATACATAATCTGTGAATTTATTATATATTTCAACTCTCTAGCTACCGTTAGCTTACCGTTCTTGAGTTACAGCCTGGAGACAGACGGACAAACAGACGGACAGACATCGAAGTCTCAGTAATAGGATCCCGTTTTTACACTTTGGGTACGGAACCCTAAAAAGGCCAAAAAATCACGTTTATTGTAACGCCCCCCTTAAATATTTATTTTATTTTGTTTTTAGTATTTGTTGTTATAGCGGCAACAGATATACACATTCTGTGAAAATTTCAACTCTCTAGCTATTACCGTTCTCGAGTTACAGCCTGGTGACAGACAGACGGACAGACGGACAGACAACGAAGTCTTAGTAATAGGGCCCTAAAAAGCGACTTTGTTTTATAATATGTATAGATAATAGATATAGATAGATTATAGTTGATAACATAGAACACTTCAGCGGTTTTCCAGCAGTTGATTCGAATATATTTTTCAGAGAAACAAAACTTTCGCTTCCAGTTTTAACACACCTCTATCTGCTTTTGAATTCTCATCACACTCGCATAAGGTGTGGCGGGATTTCTTTCTAGCGGATATCTGTTCTCGCATTTACACAGTAAAGACTACAAATGTTTTTAGGGTTCCGTACCCAAAGGGATTACCCCAAACCGGCCAAGTGCGAGTTGGACTCGCCCATGAAGGGTTCCGCAGCAGCAATAAGGTTTATTTCTATAAAATTAAAAGGTTTTTGATTTATATTTTTATATTTTAGTTGATTTAATGAAAGTTAAATTAAGGTTTACCATTTATGACGTATAAAAAAAAACTACTTGATAGATCTCGTTCAAACCAATTTTCGTTGGTACTTTTTATAATAATGTACTTACATCATATATTTTTTTAGAATTATCATGCCCCTACTTTAGAAGTTAGAGGCCCCCCTCTAAAATGTGTGTCCCCCCCGGGGGCGGGGGGGACACACATTTTATCACTTTGGAAGAGTCTCTCTTGCAAACTATTCAGATCAGAAAAAAATGTCATTAGAAACCTCAATATGATTTTTGAAGACCTATCCATAGATACCCCACACGCATAGGTTAGACGAAAAAATTTTTTTTTGTTTCAGTTGTACCTATGGGGACCCCTAAAATTTTTAACATTTTTTCCATTTTTGTATCAAAATCTTAATGCGGTTCACAGACTACATCTACTTACCAAGTTTCAATAGTATAGCTCTTATAGTTTCGGAGAAAAGTGGCTGTGACATACGGACGGACAGACAGGCAGACAGACAGACATGACGAATCTATAAGGGTTCCGTTTTTTGCCATTTTGGCTACGGAACCCTAAAAACGGGACCCTATTACTAAGACTTTGTTGTCTGTCCGTCTATCCGTTTGTCCGTCTGTCTGTCTGTCTGTCTCCAGGCTGATGTTATAGATTGTGTATATCTGTTGCCGCTATAACAACAAATACGGAAAATAAAATAAAGTTAATATTTAAGGGGGCTCCCATACAAAAAACGTGATTTTTTTGCTCGTAATTAATAATGGTAACATCTGAGCACTTGAAATTTTCACAAAATCCTTAATTATATTTGTATTTTATTAATTAATAATAAAATTAAAATAAAGTAAATATTAAAGGGGGAGCTATATAAAAAGCACAATTTTTTGTCTACTTTCGCTCTATACCGGTACGGAACCATTCATCCGCGAGTCCGACTTGCACTTGGCCGATTGAAGCTACGGCGCGAAGGTGTGATGAGAAAATTGTGATCGTGCAGTCGGGGAATTTTAATTCTGAAGAATAGTTACAGTTTGTATTTTGTTTCCTTAATTATTATAATCTGTTTTAATATAAAATCAATATCATTCTTTACCACTTCCCATTATAAGTAAGGTTTATTTCTTTGTTTTTCATTTATTAGGTTTAAAAACTACTGGATCGCACATATACAATCCATAGGCTACTTTTTATTTCTCTCTCTATTTCTCCATAGGCTATTTTTTATTTAAAAAAGTTTACAGTTTCACGAGATTTTCTTTTGTAGGGAGATGAGGAAATCATCTAGATGTTTTCATAAGACCCAAGAAATAAAAAGCAGGAATAATCTAGAATAGACGGAGCCGCGGGGTGTTGTATAAAAATATGTAAATCCGTAATTAGCAAGTGCTGGTGCGCCAGCTGCGCTGGAATTGATCTCTGTGCTAATTCACAACTATGGATTAATCTCGAAGCTTCGAATTTATTCGCTACTCTTCGTAAAATTATTCTTTAAAGTACTGTGAAAAGTAGAAAGAGCGAATTCCTCTTTAAATAACCTTTGCTATATTATAGTATACTACCCGAAAATCTAAGCTTAATGAGCTATAGTGGTTTATTATAACTTCAAAGAATAAAAAAATATGCGTGAAACAAAATTACGATTTTTGTTTTTTGGTCATACTGTAAAATGGCTATTTGGCTTTTACGACGTTTTTACCCAGAGGGGTCGATATTTCCAGTATGGCGGATTGCCGATGGACGACGGTATTTGCTTTACATTCTTATCTCTTAATAAAAACACAACATTTAAAATTAATAATATAAAAATTCAGTAGAAATACATACATTATTCTTAGGAAAATACCTCATCGATTAACCTTTCAATGAAAACCCATACACGAAAGCCCTATTCTGGCAAAGATAGATAAGTCATAAGTCACAACTAACTTGGGTATTTATGCAAATAATTTCGAGACACACAAGTTAACTCTGTACTCGCAATTCGCATATTACCCAATCAAAAGGAAATTCCACGTACTTCGAAATACGAGGCCACTACACTAACATTTTGACTTATCTTCAATAATATAATATATGGCTTTGAAACATTTGACGTTAAAGACTTAGTAGTTGGTACATACTACCAAAATTGAAGTGTTTTTTTTTAAGAACATCCATACATGTGCGAAAGTGTGTCTGTCTGTCTGTCTGTCTGTTACCTCTTCACGCCCAAACCACTGAACCGATTTTGCTGAAATTTGGTATGGAGACACTTTGAGTCCCGAGAATAGATAGGATATTTTTTATCCCGGAAAAATGTACGGTGGTCGCGCGATAAACTTATTTTGGCGCAACTGAGTTGCGGCCGTCATCTAGTCTAGTAATATATAATTGTCCGTGTAAGTTTTTCGACTACTTTTTCAACCAAAGTTGCTCGACCAGGCATACGATGAGAAAGCTTAGCAGCGCCATTGAATTGGGCACCCGTACGAGCGTCGGGTGCTACGAAAAGGTATGCGTTAACATTATGCAAAAAACTCCGCCAATCAGAAAAAAGCTTAAAATATAACCTCTTTAAATAGGGTGTGTACTGTAATAATAATAATAATAATTTTTTTGTGTATATTCGTAAGGAAGTGTTTTACCCAGAACTGGTAAGTTCCTGGGGTCCTGAGCCATCTCGTCTGACTCATCATCTCCCATGTTGCAGGTGGAGCAGGTCACGTTGAAGGTCAGATCATAGGGCGACGCGGACACCAGGCTTATCTAAATAAAATAAAATAAAAGATTTTACATAATTCAATTACAACAAATCTTTGAATGCATGAAAATGTGTTCTATGATTGCTTCGATACGTCAAGAATGCATTTCTTGTACCTCGAATCTCCATTAGATTTCTAGGATGCTTTGCTTTTAAGGGGCCGGGCTACCCTCGAAATTCTCATACATACGAAATACCAAAATCATTTTCTCATACGAAAATATTTAACATGTTTGAGTTATTTTTCAGCTTAAAATAGTAATTACCTAGGTTCCTGTACAAAAATTAACTTCAAAATATTTAAGTACAAAAAAATATTTTTTAGAGTTGGAATATTTTGTAGTAAATTTACTATTTATTTACATATTTTTTAGTGTTTTACTCTATTTTTCAATGTTTAAATATTTAGTAGTAAATTTAGTAAAAAAATTTATACACAAAAAAATATTTTTTTGTTTAAATATTTTGAAGTTAATTTTTGTACAGGGACCTAGGTAATTACTATTTTAAGCTGAAAAATAACTCAAACATGTTAAATATTTTCGTATGAGAAAATAATTTCGGTATTACGTATGTATGAGAATTTCGAGGGTAACCCGGCACACACAACTATACTTAGGCGATTTAGATACCCCCAAACATCATCCGTACGGTTAGTCGTACGTTACGATATTTTTTACTGTACCTTGAAAATCTAACCGATTTCGCACGAACATTGGTAGTTTTCTCTATTTTGCATTGCTTACTAAATCTCTAGCCACCTGGGACACTTTTCATAAAGGGGATAACTCACAAAATCCGGCGGGGTCGGCTTGTTCCCGACGGAGACGTGGAACACAATAGACACATGCCCCTTTGTGTTGTTCGCTGAGCATTTGTACTCGCCCAGATAGCTCTCATTGTACAGCCTCAGGACCAGCACGGAGCTGGTGCCGTCTGCCGAGTGAAGAACCTGAAAGGTTAAAAGTAAGTCTCACAAAAAAATTAAAATGAGCTAACGGGATCTCTAATCTGTATTTTTATATAGAGCTTGATTTAATTGCACTTAAATTGCTTAAGAGTTGAATTTTATAGTGTATATGAATTTTATATTATAAAACGAATAAAATGGTACTTGCATCATTAGGCATAGCGTAATAAATAGGAGAGACACCACAGAAAATGTTGCAGCCGTTAAAAGTTTATTAAGTTAAATGAAATTTGTTTTATGTGGGCAGGTCATTTATTTAGGTAAAGGAGACTCAAACTAAGTTTGTATTTCTATATCTGTAGGTGTAGCAAAAACAACAAGATAGAAAGAAAGAAGAAAGAAAAATTTACTTTCAATATACACAAGACACAATTATAATAAACAGAACAAGAGCAGACAAACGAGTATATACTTATTTGACAAATTGTGCCTAGGTAGGTAGCTAGATAGGTACTTGAGCATATAACTAACTAAACATTTCATTGGACTTTGTTCGTGAAGTGCATTATTATAGACGAAAATTCACCAAGAAACATTCCTGTAGTTCTCCTCGCTTCTAGTTTATTGTGTAGGAAATATAATATACCAATATTACGTAATACACGAGAAGCATAATATTAAATTCGGACTATTATTAAAATAAGCGAACGTAAGTTTTTTTTGTACTATTACGGGGTAAAAGCTCAGAAATAACAAGGTACTCAGTCAAATAATAAATCTAAAGAAGCTGTAATAGTAAGAGGCAAAATTTACTTCATTTAAAAATCAAGTGGGCATACGAATACAAACCAGGTAGATTTGTATTGTGTTTGCATGTCGACTTGATTTTCAAATGAAGTAAATTTTAAGTGCCCAATAATACTATATATAATTATGAATACAACGGAAAATAATTAGACATTTTTTTTAATTGTCTTGCCTATAATACTTTGATGGACCTTTCATTACAAAAAAAAAAATACAAAAATTATCAAGTTTAATCAAAGTTACCCATATTTTATTAAAAAAATATTCTAATCTTTGACCTTGGAAACACCCATAATGTAGAGGTATAGCTATTACGTCTGGATACATTGCGGTTCATTTAATGAGTAGGCGCTTAATTCTATAAAGGATGCTCAATGCTCAATGCTCAAGCTAATTGAGTCTCCTATTATATTGCTTTCTAGTTGAATAATTTAAAGGTCGACAACGTTTTAAGTAGTTTCTAATTATTGTCATCATTATCTTATATACAAAATTCTCGTGTCACAATGTTAGTCCACGAACTCCTCCGAAACGGCTTTACTGATTTTCACAAAATTTTATATGCATATTCAGTAGGTCTGAGAATCGGCTACTGGGTACTTTATATATTGATAAGTGCATTTGTTGAATAAATAATAGTAAATTGTTACAACCTGAGACTGACGGCGACCATTGTTTATGCGACGGGATAGCGATCGACGTTGCCATGGCGATATACTTATTTAGTCACTTCAATAAAATAATATGGGCGAAATACTTTCTGTTATGGCAAAGCAACGTTTGCCGGGACAGCTAGTCTTATATATAAAATTCTCGTGTCACAATGTTAGTCCACGAACTCCTCCGAAACGGCTTTACTGATTTTTATCAAATTTTATATGCATATTCAGTAGGTCTGAGAATCGGCTACTGGGTACTTTATATATTGATAAGTGCATTTGTTGAATAAATAATAGTAAATTATTACAACCTGAGACTGACGGCGACCATTGTTTGTGCGACGAGACAGCGATCGACGTTGCCATGGCGACATACTAATATTTAGTCACTTCAATAAAATAATATGGGCGAAATACTCTATATAGCAAAGCAACCTTTGCCGGGACTGCTAGTATAAATATATAATTTAAAAGCAAATATTTGGATTCAGTTTTTAAGAAGCTTATAACTGGCAGTTAAGATAATATATTTATCAATTACTATCAGCAAAAAAAGTGAGACGAATAAAGTTATACAATCTACAATCTGCATTGTCTCAGTTCTTATACTGCAGTTTATTCTAGTGGAAAAAGGTTTTTGTGCGCAAATTGTAAAAATGAGAATTTTCTTTCCAAACAGACATTATCCGGATTTTGTTCGTGCAGTGGTTGGACCAAGAGAAGCGATAACGCAAAAACTTCTATGACAAAAGTTAGCATTTGTACGTTACTAATCTAATGCGTATATACACTTTCTGGTTCAGAGTGGCTTTTTCTTATAATTCAAAGCTTTATGGCATTAGGTACTAATATAATTTTTTTAATAAGATAATTGCTGTTTCAATGTCGTCTGGCTACTAAAGGAATAAGCGGATAAGCGGTAACAATATAAGAAAAATAAAGGATCTAATATAATCGAATACTACGCGCACATTATCAAAAGCCGGCGGTCATGAGGGGGAAGACCGGTGGCTCCAGTTAGCTTAGCCCAAAGTAAATATTCATAGCGGACGAAATCGCGGGCGGAAGGTTGTATGTTGTTGATAGGTTAGCATTATGACGTTAGCCTTTCAAAAACCCTGTTAAACATATAAAGTTGAGTGGTTTCTGAGAGAATTTCGGAAACCACTCATTATTCATTAGACTCTTACCGTATCCTCGTCTTCAATGGGTACCTCCGTGAGGCCGTTGTCGTACCGCCTGAACCAGTGGTACGTCGGCGGTGGGTGAGCTATGGCGCTGCACGTGATGTTTTTGCTGTTCAGATTTAAAATATATTAATAACTACATAATCTTATTATTATGTGCTCATTGAGTGGTTAGGAAGAGACAGGAGTAGTTAAATTAATCGTCGCATACTTCGTCCCAGTGGAAAGAGTCGCTAGACGCGAATTTTTAACGGTGAGGCAAGATGGGTAAGAGCGAAGGAAAAATTAGTAACCTAATGTAGTTCAGCTGGCCGATTCTGTATCGTGTTTGTGAGCTAATCACTGAGTTAGTAACTAAAACGGAGGAGTGAGTAACGGAAAGTCTCACTTTTGTATGCAAGTGAATACAAAAGTGACACTTTCTGTTGCTCACTCCTCCGGTTTAGTTACTAACTCAGTGATTAATTCACAAATGTACGATACAGAATCGGTCTGCAGAGCATAATAGCCCTAGTTAAAAAGACGATTAAAGGTCTTCTGCGTTAACAACAACAACAAAGTTTTGAACAAAGAAGGCTGTCACGTGTTTAGATTCGAAAATACAGATCCAATTCTATTATTTCAAGAATAATGCTACTGTTTTGGGCTGCTGGACATTGAACCGTGACGTCCGTAAGCATATTTCTTGGAAGAAAAACTCATTCCAGAATATGAGGATAATACCGCAGTACAAAATTAGCAAGTTAATTAAATGCCGCCGACCCACGAACCAGAATTAATGAACTTGGCCTTTTAAATAATATCTGTATAATTTTTTTTACAATAAAATATTTTATCTGTTGGGTCGTAACTATAGTAATAAATATCCTAACATTTTTAACAATTTTTAATCTATAATTCTATCGCTGTTGACATAACTTTAACAAAGTTATTAATAAGAAAACTGCAAGCCAAAAAATTGCTCATTAATGGTTCTGAGTATTTAAACTTATTCATTTATAATATTTGTTAAACATTTTAAATAAATGAAATTTATGTGTCCACTACGGTTTCTTATTAAAGTAATTCTGAAAATATTTGCTTACGTTTCATTCAAGATGGCGTAGACTTCTTCGGTCTTGTACCTTGTGTAATAAACTTCATTTGTTACGTCGTTAACGATCAGGGGCTTGTCTGAAACATAACGGTATTTATTTAAAAATAAGCTATCATTCTTTAACTAATGAGCAATGTATACCTGCGGCTGTTTAAAAAGTTTTATGGATCAAACACAGGCTGGACACAGCAGCCAAAAATTTGAACGATTATGTAAAATTTACAATTTCAAGGTGATAATATTAGTATTAGTTTGTAAGGAGCTAGCTTACACTTACTCTTTGTATTTGGTTAATACTATATTGTAATGATTTATTTAAAAAAAAGTATTTAATTATTAATTATCTTAGTAACAAGAAACTGCTAGAACCACAGTATTACAATATTGTAATACTGTGGCTAGATCTCGGAAAAACAGAAGTGCAGTTAAGCACTCGAATAAAATAAAGTTGTTCGAAACCGCAGACAGCTAACTAGTTTTTATATCGATTAAGCTGCTAATCCCCAGCGGCCATGGCTAGCATTAGGCCCGCCGCACACGTGCAAATGGGTTAAATATAAATAATTATAACATAAAATCACAAGTTAGTGGATGAACAAACTATTAATAATAGTGCTATGAATATTAACACGTTAAATGCCATGGGGGACACCAGTTGGCCAACACCATTTGCCCTACGCGCCGAATGGGAAAACACTATTTTCATCAATTTTACAAATTCGTTATTTTTGCTCCATTTTGTAGCAATGGGTTTTACCCAAAAACCATTGTTACTCACCCCGTGTCCCCCTTGGCTTGATTTTCCAAGGAGCCGCGCGGATCGCGGTGTCTGACCCAGCCCCCCCCCCCCCCCCCCCTCCCCCATAAATATTTAAGGGTTGCATGGGTGACCCCATACAACAAACATCATTTTTTGTTGATAAACACTGTATATGGGATATAAATAAGTTCTCCCACAGATATCGCCTAAAAAATTATATATACCGCCATTAACTAAAAACCAAGTAAAACCCATTAGTCTAGAGGGCGACGCGGGTCTCATTGTATTGATAAAAGCTAAGTTTGCATGTCCGTTGGCCTGCCAGAAGGATTTGAAGTCTACACTACATCGCGGTCATATGGTGTCCCCCACGGCCCGAACGGAACATTCTAGTGTCGCTCTTTCAAATGGTGCCCATGGCCCAAGCGGAAAATCGTAGAATTTTGGTCGGCGTTTAATGTTTTAAATATTATCTCATTGTTCTATGTAGCCAATTTTCAGATATAGACATTTTAACATTTATCTATTACATATATATAATATGTAAACATTTTATGAGATTACACATAGTAAATTCGTAAACCCAACATCTCAATAGTTAGTTGTCTAAAGTTTTTTTTTCTTTAACTACCTGTTCAACGACCACTTTGTAACTTTATATTTATATAATATATACAAGCCAAGTTGGCTCAAATGTTTGTGCGTGTGTGATATCTACTTACGTTGCACGGAGAGCTGCACCCGTTTGTATGTGTAGTAAGAAAGAACCTTTTGAGTCACTTTACACATGTACTCGCCCGTATCTGTGTGCGTAAGGTTCTTAATCTCCAGCTGGTAATTATCCTCTCTTTTCCTCACAATATACTTCCTCCGGTCATCTAGAAAAAAAGCACTCGAGCAAATTCGCATAGAGGTCTAGTCACGCGCACACAAACACCGTGCCACTCTGGCAACGCCGCACCGCTGTACCAGTCAGAGTGTGGGGTGTCAGGTTTTCTCGTTACGGAATTTCTTGTTTCGGTCGCCAAGCACAAAGCCCGCGATAAAAGCTGTGCAATAGCTTAAAAATCCGATTACACAACATTTTAAAGACTTGCGAAGCTTTTAAACATAATTTTGCACGGACGTTTCTCTCAGCTCCGCGCCGGTAGATATAGTTAGAATAATACGTTTTACGTTATAATAATTTACGCAAAACCTTCCTAATTTCCATTGCAAAATGGTAGGTACTTAAATCTCTTTTTGTGCATGTTCTAATTTTACATAATGAATATGCAAGTTGGTTTATAGACAAAGAATTTGAATATAACTTTTAATCTGTATTAAGTACCCCGCATACGATCAAATTGTTTGTCAAATTTTACGTGTTTGTCAAACAGTTTTAGCCTGAGAAAATTAAGAGCCCGGGCTACCCTCGAAATTCTCATACATACGTAATACCAAAACCATTTTCTCATACGAAAATATTTAACATGTTTGAGTTATTTTTCAGCTTAAAATAGTAATTACCTAGGTTCCTATACAAAAATAAACTTCAAAATATTCAAACACTAAAAAAAAAATTGTGTATTAATTTTTTTACTAAATTTATTACTAAATATTTAAACACTAAAAAATAGAGTAAAACACTAATAAATATATAAATAAATAATAAATTTACTACAAAATATTTAAATACTAAAAAATATTTTTTAGAGTATAAATATTTTGTAGTAAATTTACTATTCATTTATATATTTTTTTGTCTTTTTCTCTATTTTTTAGTGTTTAAATATTTAGTAGTAAATTTAGTAAAAAAATTTATACACAAAAATTTTTTTTAGTGTTTGAATATTTTGAAGTTCATTTTTGTATAGGAACCTAGGTAATTACTATTTTAAGCTGAAAAATAACTCAAACATGTTAAATATTTTCGTATGAGAAAATGATTTTGGCATTACGTATGTATGAGAATTTCGAGGGTAGCCCGGCCCCTTAAAAGAATTCAGACCGAATAATTCGTGTAGTTTTGAAAGTTGGTACAGTTATTCCTAAAGGTGTCCAGATGTATATACTAAAAGCCCCCGAGGGAGGGACACGAGCCGGCGGTGAGGGAGGGAGGGAAAGATCGGTTTTTCAAGGTTTTTGCTTGTGACTCGAAAACTATTAATAATATCTCTTTAGTGACTTCTACATTAATTATCTGCATTAAATTTCCTATAAATTACGACTGAACATTTTTACTGTACGATCATTACTTTAGGCAGTACAGTGTATTAAAAGGGTACGTTCGCACTATTTTTCCATACAAAAACGTATTCCCCAATTTACTCCATGGACAATGCGTCTAGAAAAAATATTTTTTATACAATATTGGGATCTGTTAAAGCTATGCATCTACGTTAGTTTTCTTCTAAATTTACTAATAAATAAAAAATATGACCCTTTAAAATCGCGAAAAAATTAATGACTCGTACTCCGCCAATCGACCGACCATAAAACAAATTTGATAGATCTTTAAGATAAAACAAAAACGTAGCGGCATAGACTCACTCTTCCTGAAGATATTTGAAAAAAAAATGTAAATAGATAAGCTCTATTTTGAAGGAGGAATCAGAGGACTACGTTACCTCGATTTACTGTATCTGTCTCTAGGTACAGTAAATCGAGGTAACGTGTCGATGTTGTTTCGATCGACGAGTCGATGGAAACTTAGAACCAATCACGACCTTGGATCCTTCTGCTCATTCATCTTCATCATTCAATTTTCAGCCGATGTATAAGTGGTTGTTCTGGAAAATGCAGTTGCCGAAAGCGGACATATCTGTAACGGCTACCTAGGAGCTGTACTAATGGAGCCCCCGTCGATGTTAATGATAAAGATGACGAAGATGAAACACAATTTAATAGATAAGTCGGCATACTCGTGCAAGTTTAATAATTTAGAATAAGTAAAAAGATTAAACTTCTTGTTTTTATCACCTTTATTACTCTGTACTTCTTAAAGTAATGATCGTGCAGTAAAAATGTTAGACGTAATTAATAGATAATTAATGTAGAAGTCACTAAAGAGATATTATAAATAGTTTTAGAGTCACAAGCAAAAAACATGAAAAGGTGACTTTTCTCCCCCTCCGCCACCGCCGGCTCGTGTCCCTCCCTCGGGGGCTTTTAGTATATTCATCTGGATACCTTTAGGAATAACTGTATCAACTTTTAAAACTAGGTACACGAATTATTCGGTCTGATCGATGATTTCGAAACTAATTTTCTTAGACTATTTGATAGTGTACAGCTTTGTTTGAAGCGTTTGTCAAACAAACTACGTGTTTGACCTGTTTGAAGAAAATTTGGATTTGCGTAGCGTTTGACAAACGTGTTTGAACGTGTTCCGCTGTGTTTGTCAAACAAAATCTCATGATCTCAAATCGATTCTAGCTAATTGTTTCACAAACTTGTGCACGTTTGATCGTCTGCGCTGCTGTTTGATGAAAACGTAAATTACATCAAACTTGTTTGTCAAACAAATTTGATCGTTTGCGGGGTACTTTAGACTACCGTTGATGGTAGACTTTAGTTTACCTTCACGGTTTTTATCTCAGCAAAATGACTTTTATTACGAAACACTTTATTACTTTTTATTCTGCGGACACCATGAAATAGAAGCGTTGGAGAGTAATGTTTTGGAAAAAAACGAAAAGCGGCATGAAACAATGTTTGTTGTGTTTCAGTGACTAAGTGATGTAAGCAATAATCGCTTTTAGGTCTTCATCTTAAAGTGGTTATTACTTACCATCATACCCTTTGCCTTTTTTCTGATTAATTTAATTTAAAAAAATAATTATCAAACTACTAACTATTAACACAAAAGTGAAATACAATTTGAACAAAAAAAATCAACTTCAAACAGTATTTCTTTCAAACTGTCTTTGAAGTATCCTCGTTCCAACAAAATAAGACTCATCAAAATCGGTCCATAAGCTGCGAAGTTATCCGAGATCAAAAATTTAAAAAACATACGGTCGAATTCATAAACCTCCTCCTTTTTTGAAGTCCGTTAAATATGATGGGACTATCCCTTTAAAAAAAATAACACGGTCGAATTGAGAAACCTCCTCCTTTTTGAAAGTCGGTCAAGAATGGGGTCTTACCATCAATAAGGACACTATCCTTGTACCATTGCACGGCGGGGGCGGGGTGGCCCTTAGCAACACAGTCCAGTTTAATGTTCTTGCCCTCCTCCCCTTCTGTTGCTTCCTGGGTGACTCCTAGGTTCACTTTCTCTGAAAAAAAAAAACATACATTCAGTTAAAACTTATCAAAAGTTATAGGTACGGAAATATAAAAAAAAAGTTTTAATATTACGCAATTAAGGTCGGAACAGAGTGCTCTACTAACACAATATTATTATATGTGCTAGTAGATATTATTATATGTGTTATATATTATACTTATTATTATATGTATAATTAAGTAATCAAACCAAAATCCGACATGTTGCAGACTTCAAGCCAGTATATTGACCATATGATATTGACAGACCTTTCATTTACTATCTTTTCTGGTGGTGCCGTCTAGCGGAAAAGCATTGTTGTTACATGTCCTATTGGTAGAATAATAAATATTATTATTATCAAAACAATAATTATCTTTTGAAAAAGTACTTATTAGTTATTTGTTTTCTTCTTGTGTAAAACACTTTTTATAAAATATTACGAGTTGGATGTTTTATGATCATTTTTAAAAAAGTAGGTAATTATGTACCATCTTGTGTAAAAAATATTTCTAAAAAGAATCAGGAAAAGTAGGTAATGTTGGTGGCTTTTAGGGTATTAATTACAGCTTAGCCGTAATCTTACGACCGAAGTCGGTACACGGATTTGCTAGTGGTTAACGGTCGAAGTTACTCGTACTACAGCCAGCAGAAAAGATTCTGACGCTAGTTAGTCTCGTATATTTACCTTACGATTATGAACTTTTTTGCCGATTGTTCAATATTTTTCTTATCAATATAAAGAGCGTCACAGACGTTATACAGTGTGTAACAAAAATAAGTGATAATACTTTAGGGCGTGTACGTGTTCCTTGTAGAGAGTTCACTGTGAAAGTAACAGCTCTGAAAGACGATTTTTTTTTCACTTTAGTATGGGCAAGGGCCCGAGCGTCACTTTAGAACATAAGGTTTACGACAGTGAAATCCATTTTTTTGAAAACCCACTGTAGCATATTCTAGAGTACAAAAATGGTTAATGCTTATTCCTCTAAGTAAGGTTTTGTATATAGCATTTATGTACTATGTTTCTAAAATGATTTGCGCTTAAACCGCTGAACCGATTTTGATAAAAATTTGTATGCAGATACTTTGAATGAATTTAAACGACAATAGATACTTTTTGTCCCGGAAAATGTACGGTTTCCGCGCAGTCAACAAAAATGAATTTGGCTTATGATATCGATATTGAGTAGTTACATGTAGATAAATACCTACGTTAGGTTTTGGAGAAGGACATAGGATATTTTTTATCATGGAAAATGTTCGGTTTTCACGCAATAAACATTATTAATTTGCGTTTAAGCTACTGAACTGATTTTGAATAAATTTAGTTAATCTATAAATAATACATAATACATAATATACATAATAATATAATAAAACTGTAAAAATGTAAATTCTGTACATTAAATATATTCAAAAAATAATAAGCGGGGGGTGTCACTACATCGCTATAGAAGCCAAAAATGTAGTTAGTTTTTTGTCTGTCTGTATGTTTGTTCCACTATCACACGAAAACTACTACACTAAACTAATACTAACTAAAAATCCGATTTGAACGCGGTTTTCGCAAATATATTTGTCTACTTCCAACTTAACATCTGGTGTATAAAAAAAATCCCCCCACCCCTCTAAAGGGATGAAAGTGGAGGTCAGATTTTGTATAAGACTTTTGCTTTTACACGAAAACTACTGATCCGATTTGCATACAGTTCTCGCAAATATATTTGTCTTCTTCCAACTCAACATCTGGTGTATAAAAATCACCTTACCAAATCAATATCATCAAAATCCATGTAGCGGTATAAGCAGAAATGATTTTATTTAACGCCTGGGAACCGTACATTTTTCCGAGTTAAAAAGGATCCTATGGCCTTTTCCGGGACTCAAAGTATCTCCATACCAAGTTTCAGAAGAATCGGCTTAGCGGTTTGGGCGTGACGAGGTAATTTTATAACATTTTGTTAAAATAAGCACATAAATTTGTATTGAAATTAATCAGAATATTGCAGTTATGTGAAATATCACACAGGACATTAATGCTATGTAATAAGCCCTATAGCAATATTGCATTAACAATTTTTATACGTTTTCTCTTAAAACTGAATGTAAAATTAAAATGTTTTTTCATAATCATTATCTACGCATTTCAACAAAAAAAAAGATACCGCACAATAACATTTTTTTGCTTAAAATAAGCAGAAAATAAAGATTATTCCAAAAAAACTTAAAATGCCGATTACTCAAAACTAGTCCGATGTGGGATGGAACACGAACGTAAACGTTTATGCATCCATTATTATAGAGTGTATAGACTCTGACCACTTAAAGCATGACTCTCGTAACATACGCTTCGTATGCTACGAAGGTCGCGCTTAAACTGGTCGCACTATAGTATGGTTTATTCCAGGGGTTCCCAAACTGTGCACAGCAGCGCCCTGGTGCGCCACGGTGCACTATGGGGGCGCTGTGAGTCTATCCTCAATCATTATCCAAAACCACAAATATTATAAAATAAAATTATAATATTAATGTAAAAAAAAATCAAATAAATCTGGTAAATAATTAGATATTTGTTAATTTCACTATATTATCATTTAAGTACTTGCTTAACCTTACTATAATCATTAAAAGTGTTTATTTATATTATGTAATAGCTTGGTAGAGTAGGGCGCTGTGACAAAATATTGCGACGTGTAACGGCGCCGAAGGCTGAAAAAGATTGGGAACCCCTGGTTTATTCTATAGCTTTCCTTACCTCCAACAAGAACGTCAATAGTTTCGCTAAGTGCACCAGATTTGCAGGTCCAATTGCCGCTGTCCTTGATCTTGGTGCTGTGTATGATGAGGAGCAGTAGACTATTGGTCAACGACTCGTTCTTCTGTCTCTCCACGTACACTCTAGTGTTCTTGTTAGACCGTGTTTCTACTACTTCTCCTGTATTTGAGTACCACTCCAGCCTCTGAAAAAATGAATTATTGAAAAAAATTCTTAAGTTACAGAAGGTAAAGTCCACACATTTACAGTAAAACGAATATTAGAACTTCATAATACAAGAATTAAGTATCAATTAAAAAGTATTTTTATTTGTGAAAAATTATGAGTGCTGAAATAAAACTCATCAAAAACGGTTGAAATTACTTAACATAAATATTTAATTTAACACGTTCGCTGCGTTATAAGGCTTAAACGCCCGATGCATGCACTCGCGCTATGTGCGAAGGCGAGAAACGGCGAACTTCCCCTGGTGCGGGGGCTGTATAATGAGTAATTTTGTATGTTAAAAGGAGACAAGTATAGGTTTGAGCTTAGGACTTTAAGGGCTACTCGATAAAGCATTAAAATCGTGCTAAGGTCTTTCGGCCTGATTACGCACTGATTGATATTTTTTTTCATTCCTTGCGGGTAACGGGCCGAAAGGCCCGTCAGAGGTCACAGGGTCACTCCACCCCTTCCCGCACTGGTGTAGATAATTGAATTGTTTACTTCATATTAGTGTTGTGAAGTAATTAGCGGGAGCGGTACGATAGAGCATTTTCACAGCCGTTTGTTTACGTTTTGAGATTTTGTTATTGGTGTTAAATCATTAATAATTGCCTCGGCCAAATAAACAATGTAGAAAAATGCTTGAATAATCGTTTCAGCAAGGAGGAAATCGTGAAAGTGAATGTTCTGATATAGATTATACGAAAAATTAGATAAAAATAATAAGTCACAGCAACATCCATACTGGCCTGTTATTTTTTTCAAAATAAAAAATATCTTATTGTTTTTTCAATAAATTATATTAAAAATAATATGTCGATAACTTATTTCCCGTCACTAAAACTCCCTTAAATAAGCCTATAATTCAGTGCGGTATCGGGTTATAAGACCTTACATATATTTTTGCATGTGTTTCTCAAGTAAATAGTAGGAATCCAGGGCGAAGCTAGCACCATGAACAGTAACTCTTCTACGATCGATATTGATAGGTGGATTTCCAAATTTTTAAGTTTTCGCATAGTTACAGTCATTTATATTGGTCGATACCTTACTAGGTCAATAAGCCCTATACCGCAGCGGCGAAAAGTTTAAGTATAAGGCTAATCGGCCCGTTAACGCACCATATAAAAAACCGTCTCTTTTAGTCCCGCAGCGAAGGTGTTAAACTCTTTTTGAACTTTGTGAAAACTAAATCGACGATTTTTGAGCTTTCTTAATTGAATTTTAATAAACTCTTTCGGTGTCGGACTTGTTTAAATATTTTATAAATAGTTTTTAACATTTTATTGGTTATTTAATATGAAACCATTATTTACGTAACTTCTTATGTAATGTTCATAACGCTGTGGAAGAAAATTTGTTTGCTGTGCTAAAATGTTGTCTTTTCTTATTTGATCCGTGATCAGGCACATTGTTTATCCATTCGCGATTTAACTTTGTCAATTTGTCGCCTATAAAAACCTGAAAACCTAGGCAACACAATTTTTTGAGCTAAATCTATTGCCTTACGCTGTATGAATTTGATTATTATTCGCTAAATCTATACTTATAAATTACTAGCTGTCCCGGTGAACTTCGAGTCACTTTAAAACCTTCCCAGGACTTCTACGAATATTTTAAGACTAAAATCAGCCCAATGCGTTCAGCCGTTTTCGAGTTTTAGCGCGACTAACACATTTGAAAATCCATTTTTATATATAAGATAATATTATAAAGCGGAAGAGTTTGTTTGTTTGTTTGAACGCTAATCTCAGCAAGTTCTGGTCTGATTTGAAAAATTATTTCAGTGTTAGATAGCCCATTTATCGAGGAAGGCTATAGGCTATATTTTATCACGCTAAAACTAATAGGAGCGAAGAAATAGTGGAAAATGTGGAAACGGAAAATTATTTGAAAGGGCTTATCTCACGAACTACTGGAGCAATTTTTCTGTTATTTGGCATAGATAAGAAGTAGAACACGTGAAGGATTATAGGCTGTTTTTTGTGGACTAATATGTTAGTGAAATATTTAATTTACGCGGGCGAAGCCGAGCGGAATCATTTATATTTCTTCTACTTTTCTTTTGGTTTAACCTAAGCTTATAAGTTATAAATAAATATTTCCTGTTATTAACCTACATCCATAGTAGCTAAAGTCAGTAACACTCGAGAGTTTAGACGTTAGATAGCCATAATATTGTCAGGGACGTCCGAATACTGGTTTATTGGAAAATTTATTGCCCTCCAGACAAGTTGGTAATTTATTACCCAGTTAGATTCTAATATTTGATTAAATTAAGTGCTCTAATTTTGAGCTTACTAAAAGCCCCATTTAAATGTTATTGATTAACACTTTTGGTAAGAAAGCAAAATTAAAATGGTAATTCATATCAGCATTCAGAAAATTCGGATGAAGATTTTCGATACGCAGCTCAACAAAATTTATGTAGCAAGACGCAAACAACGTTGCAACAGTTGCAGTATTTATAGGCATTATCAAAACTGTTCTTAGCTCCAATTCATAATATAATGCAATAATGATATATTTTATTATACAAGTCTCTAACTTACTTCAAGAAGATTCGTTCCTTTGCAGTAGATGGCTTTTTTCTCACCAACATTGTAGACTGACGACTTGGTAATGACATGAAGGTATGGCGCCGCTTCGTCTGACTCCGCTGAAACAACTGAAAAAAAATCACCATATTAGTAATGAATAAATGATCAAGAATGATGATCACGGGTACCTACTATGGTATCAGAGAAAATTGACGCAAAAACGCCCAAGTTTTGTTTTGCTGAGAGTGAGAAGTTAATGCAGATGCAAACATACATAAAAGCTGAACTTCTGCAAAAAATCTCTGCTCTTGCTCATTTGTATTTATTTTACTGTTTCCAATTTCCTACCTCGAATTTGACTACGATTTTAAAGCTGTTCAGCAATTTGAATTTGAGATCAGAGGAGTAGAAATCGGGAACCCTAACAGCGTAATTCGATACGGATTTCAAAATTCCATGTAAGACAGCCAATAAGCTACCCCGCGCGTTGACCGCGCGGTATGTTTCCGAAAACCGACTCAAACAGGAAATGTGAATAACGTCGCTGGTCCTTATGACCCTCTAACCTGGTTGGGAATTCTTCGATTCTGATAATATAGAGGTCTGAAGAAAATCGCTAAGCACTAGGCAGTCTGTCTGTCTGTCTGTCTGTTTGTTACCTCTTCACGCTCAAACCGCTGAACCGATTTTGCTGAAATTTGGCATGAATATACTTTAAGTCCCGGGAAAGGACATAGGATAGTTTTTATCCCGGAAAAATGTAAGGTCCCCGCGCGATAAACGAGTTTTGGCGCAACGGAATTGCGGGCGTCATCTAGTAACATATAAGTATCGCCAAACTGGATAAGACAAAAAAGGCCTTTTAACAACATTTATTCATTACTACATGCTGTCCACCTTACTTACATTACGCGGGAACAGTAAAAAAAATTATGTGCCCTTTACCAGGTTAAAATATCTTTATATGAAATTCCACTAAAATCCCTTTGGTTTTGGTTTAGGAAGAAGTATCAGATAGATAGACTCATATATAGCATTACAGGTAGTATCAATTATTATCAAGCTAAAATCTGTAATCTAAATAATAATAATATAATTATCAGTATAATAATGTAATACACGACCAACCGGAGGTCCATAGGGAAGCAAAGTTAAAATGAGTTCTAAACATGAACCCGATAAAAACTTGCACAATGTAATTCCGTGTGTCATACTAAATTAACATGAGAATTTTTCATACGTTTTTGCTTCTCTTATCTAGCAATGGCCAGTTTACATTATTTCAATGGAATTAATGAACAGCATTCCAATGAATTCCAGTGCCCGTTTACATTATTCCAGTAAAACCCATGGATTACTGGATTGGAATAATGTAAACGCTATTATAGTAAAATCAGTGTTAAATGTAAGCTTTAAAATATAATTTGTTAGTTTCTTAAACTGTACTCGGCAAAACATGGCGGTAGCGGTCTTTGACTTTCTGTCAAAAACTTGTCATTTTCTATATAAACCGCGATTGACAATGAAGAGTCAGATGTCGTCAATCGTGGCTTTGTATAGAAAATGACAAGTTTTTTGACAGGGAGTCAATGACCGCTACCGCCATGTTTCGCCGAGTATAGTATAACATTAACATTTAAAAATCTAATCATATATATTTTGGTGCTTTTACTAAACTTTGTTTGGTTGTCGTGGAGGTTTTTCTTAACTTTATAACTTTGTTGCATTAAAAACTAAGGTAAGGTAAGCTAAATAAATAATAACCGACATTTTCAAGCTTATTGATAATTAGGGTAGATAAGAGTAAAACGTAGCACGCAATATTGAACACACTATAATAAAATTAATTGGTATAATAATTGTTTAAACAGGTGTTACAACTTACAACGTTCTATTAAAATGAATGGGTTGGGGAGAAAACATTTGTTGTTTTGATGTTTTTGGCCCTACTGAGAAATAATTATGTTTTAGTACAACATAGGGACGGTGACTGGAGCTATAAGTGGCAGCAAATAATGTCAATATCATATTATCATTATGTTATATCATTTAATATATCATATTACTAGCGACCCGCCCCGGCGTCGCACGGGTATAAAATATATAGCCACTGAAAAAATTATTAAAATCGATAGCCTATGATCCTTCACGTTGTCTACTTATTTGTGCCAAATAACATAAAAATTGCTCCAGTAGTTCGCGAGATAAGCCCTTTCAAATAATTTCCCCCGTTTTTTCCACATTCTCCTATTAGTCTTAGCGCGATAAAAATATATAGCTTATAGCCTTCCTCAATAAATGGGCTATCTAACACTGAAATAATTTTTGAAATCGGACCAGTAGTTCCTGAGATTAGCGCGTTAAGTGCGACGCCGCGCCGGGGCGGGTCGCTAGTACATTATAAAATAATAAAGTTACTAAATTATTCCCCCTGAACAAGAACATCTTTACTTCAATACCCGTAGCGGTCCACGCTATTACTTTGCTAAGATCTACCAAACTTTATAGCTGCAACCTACGGCAACTAATTTTAATATTAATATTAATTCTGTCACAAATAACGAAGTTGCATAAGCAGCCATTAACTAAACTTGGCCGGGCTAATGGATGTCTTCAAAAGTTA
The DNA here is from genome assembly GCA_905333045.1 of Lysandra bellargus. Classification (NCBI taxonomy): domain Eukaryota; kingdom Metazoa; phylum Arthropoda; class Insecta; order Lepidoptera; family Lycaenidae; genus Lysandra; species Lysandra bellargus. The sequence continues at coordinate 10,772,799 of HG995326.1, forward strand.
CCATCAATTTGTAGACTTATGGCGAGTCTGACCTGCAACTTGCGTTTAATATTTTAACAATAATTAAGTACGTAAGACGGCGTGAAGTTTCGATTTTGCCCTTTACAAATAAAAAGATCCACACAGTCTATGCAGACGTAAGAAAAAGTGGATAAAGACGCGGAAAAAACATCGTCTCGAAATTTTTCAATGAATTTAATGAACAATATTGGTAAGGGACCATCCATAAAGTACGTCACACAATTTTCATGGTTTTTAGATGAAAATTGTGTGACGTACTTTATGGATGGTGTGATGGTGACCAACTATGCTAAAAGATTTCTACGAATTTTCTTATTTTGTCCGCTGCATCTGTTGCAAGTTCTCAAAACGTCCGTACCAAATGCACGGGATTGCTTACCACAACGGCAATAATATTTTATAAGTCACAGTTGAATAAATGAATAAATGAATGAAACACAAAATGTAAATGCATTACTTATTTTTAATATATAAATAAAAATAAAGTCTAGTAAGGTTTGTATATAAATTACAGTATGTTGCACCTTGATACTTATTAAAATACATATCGTAATAGAGTTTGCGCGTATCGTATCACATCCGGGACAAACAATATGATAACAAAATAATAACGACGAGAAACACCCTAAAATAATTAAAGATTAATTACAATCCTAATGAGTTAATCAAGCCAAAATTTAATAGCAAATTATAAAGGATCCGGACGAGAGTTTAGCCCTTAATCAGTATTGTGCGTTATTAGTATCGTATTTTGTTGAAAATTGGTGGAAATTGGTCCGTTGGCATCCTACGGGAGCGGCATCGTATATTTTATGGTATCGACGACAATTCCGTTAATTATTGCATATTCGCCCATCGGGAAATGACAATTACTGTTTTAATTATGTGGTTTTATACAATGCTGCCAAATAATGATGGATTTATGTGACGTCGACTAATTTTGATAATAGACCGCATGTTAGAGTAGAAGATTAAAAAACTAATTAATAAAAGCTGTTTAAATTAGATATTTGCATCATACCCAAAATTTATCCCAAATTGGACCTATTTATGCATACCGGACTCAACTCACACGATGACAGTTCTGAGAAAAAGCCATTTTTATTAAAATTGTGTATTCTTTAAAACTGATTGTTATTTTAAGTAAAGTTAATTTACAATAGTATATTTGGTAATTTATTCTTTGCGTACAAACAAAAATATGTTAAAAATTACTACTATTTCCAACAAAAATTAAACAAAAACAGGAGGGTTCCTTTTAGGAAAACTATATTAGTGTGGGATACATATAATCCAAAGCGAACCATCTTTTTAGATTTATTACACAAGTCAACAGGATTTTCGTGCATGAGATCTGTGCACCCGATTTGGATGTCTAACATCTAATTAGTAATAGAAACAACGATTTTAAATTTGGTTTTAAATAAACTGAGGCCTCATGGACTTTCAAGTTTTGAAGAAAACCGGCATTTTTTTCTTTCGGTTATGTAGTAATAGAATTAAATATATATTCATTATTTTTTAGTTTATATTGTTGCTTATATTCCCAAAAAAAAGATTGAAATGAAAAAAATATATAATTTAGATTTAAAACTTAATATTTTTTTGTATCTAGGTGAGCATATCCTAAATATATCTTGTTGTATGCTTCGGCAGTAAGTACCTACCTGATATAATGTGGGGCTCCTACTTTTTTCTGGTTTTTACAAGGATGTTTAAAACTAGATGATGCCTGCAACTCCGTTTCGCCAAAACTCGTTTATCGTGCGGGAACCGTACATTTTTCCGGGATGAATTGTCCTTTCCCGGTACTCAAAGTATCTGCATACCAAATTTCAGCAAAATCGGTTCAGTGGTTTGGGCGTGAAGAGATATTAAACAGACAGACAGATAGACAGAAAGACGGACAGACAGACGGACAGACAGATAGACAGACAGACAGACACACTTTCGCATTAGTAGTGATGGTTTCAAGCAACGTTGCAAAAATCTTAATGTAAAAAATAATAATAATAATACAAAAAATAATAGTAATGGAGTATCTTACATTACCATTTTACAAAATAATGAGCCATTATCGGACCTTTATTGTCCATTAACTGCAAAGAATGTGTAATATTTGTCCATTACATTACTATAATAGACAAATTTTACATTACTCATTTAAAAGTATTGTAAGTATATAGTAGAAGAATCGTCCTTGAAGTTTTGATGTCTCCGATTTAGTCCAGATGGAGGGGGTAGCCGAGGTATTGCCTTTGAGGTTGGAAGAAACCCCGTTCCTCTAGGCCTATTGGGAGCGGAGTTATGGCTACTTTTGTAAAACATTTGACAGTTGCCGAGCTGTCAATGTCAAAGTTTGAATGCTTGTAACTCGGCAACTATTTGTCCTGGATATGGGGTTCTTCGGCTTGTTCTTCCTAAATTTTTCTCCTCTATTCGATCCTGACCTCAGAATTGAGACAAAATTTGATGTCTCCGATTTAGTTCAAATTCAGGGAGGGGGTAGCCGAGATGTTGCCTTTGATGTTAGAAGAAACCCCGTTCCTCTAGGCCTATTGGGAGCGGAGTTATGGCCGCTTTTGTTCGACGTTTGACAGTTGCCGAGCTGTCAATGTCCAACTTTGAGTGCTTATAACTCGGCAACTGTTTGTCCTCGATATGGGGTTCTTCAGCTTGTTCTTCCTGGATTTTTCCCCTCTATACGATCGTGTCGTAACGGTCGTGTGTGCGCAATACACACGACCACTCTGCTTTCAATGAAACCAGGCCAGTTACGCAGGAGTAATTTTATAGTGCCCAAGTGTGTGCGCAATACACAAGAGCACTTTGGTTTCAATAAAACCAGGCCAATTAAGCAGGAGTAATTTTATAGTGCCCAAGTGTGTGCGCAATACACAAGAGCACTATTCTTTACTCTCGTAACCCAACGAAGCGGAAGACCGACATGACTGGTGAGAGATCAGGTGCACGACTGACTTTTTACACGGGCACACACTTGGGCACTATAAAACTTTTTACTACTTATTAATTTTGCTCTATAATGGTACGGAACCCTTCGTGCGCGAGTTCAACTCATACTTGACCGATTTCTTCTTAAATGTACCTAAGTAAACAAAATATTTTTTTTTGGTTTTGTGTTTTTCTTTAGGCACGGTATGAAAATAATAATTTCTATGTGTTAGCCACTGATATTGAATATAATTGGAAAAAAACATGCAAATAACGATTCTTATTCTTCGTATTAGCACTTTTCTTACTGGGCCTAAAGAGAAAAAAAGAAAGCAATAAAATAACGTCTTAGCCACTGATTTTGAATATAAATATTACATAGGGTGAACATGACTAGTGATTGGACAGTAGTCAGTACTAGTCATTGGACACAGCACAAAACACTATAATATTTATTAAGGTTGCTTTAATAGCTACCTGTTTAACTTTAAAATCAGGCGTTTTATTATTTTAAAAATGCAGTTTTTAAAGCAAACTTTATAAATAATATTGCGTTTTTGTGTTTTGTCCAATAACTGGTAGGTACTATCTAATCACTAGTCTTTTTACCCTATCAAAAAATGGGATATGTCTATTTTGTGTCGGGCCTGTGTCACAATGACCCGTGAGTCTTTGTAAAATATTAAGAACTAAGCCTTTTTTAATATGCAAACAAGTCGCATGATTCTACTTGCCTAATTTAAAAAAAATCGAGAGACCAATATGTAGTTTGGATCTATATAAAAAAAACAATACTCATTAATTTGTTAGTTGGTAACTTTGTAGTAAAAATGTTTTGTTCTGAAAAAATTGTTAGATTAGTACGATCTTCATAGGGTCGATAAAAGGACCATTTCGGAATACTTCTGCATTATTAACTCAATTTTGGCAATGGTGTGGATTGGACTCATTTTGCATAAATAGGGTCAATTATTTAAATAGCAGAGCTGTTTAATTTAATAACTTCAATCATTCTAGAGTACAGATAAATTTTCTCGCACTCTGGGGTCAAAACTCTTTATAAGTATTATTGTTAAAGTCAAATCTTTAAAATGAGAATTATTATGTTGATTGTGAAAGCAAATGTGGACATAAAGAAAAGATGTGCTGTTAACTATAATAGCCGAGTAGGATAGTACACATATTTCTGAAAATATTATATACTTTATAAATATTGAACGTTTTGAAATCTTTGACAAATACTTAGTATAAGACAAGTATTAAGTAGGCTCAACTGACGGCTCAATAAACAAAATATAGCTCAACAAATACAATTGTATTTATATTTGTTGTGCCTACATAATGGCTTAGAGCAACATATAGCTTTTTACAAAAAAAACCTTTCTTTGTTTGCGGTATAAATTATAATACAAGTGACATTGGTACGACTTGGTGCATGAATTCATTGAATCCGTGATCTGTTTGAGAAGAATTTAAATGGTTGCTGAGTGATTCACCAAGAAACACTAATGGCTTAATTACGTTAGAATGAGTAAGCTCGTGAAAAAACACTTAGATTAGTACTAAATCTGTTTGAACTAGTGTAATAGTTGCATACACCAGCTATCTAGCTATGTAGTGACTCGAATTATACCATTAAGGAGTTTGTATGTTTATTGCAAAATCATCGAAACGAATTTTAAGCAAATCAGGCTTTGCTTATACCAAAAATGATCAATGAAATGTCGTGAGTAGGCTAGTTTTCAATTTTTGAAAAACGTACAGTATTTTGTAACATTTGAATTGTTCGTTAGTTCATAATGCTCAGAACGTTAAATTTTACGACAAGCTTTTACCAAGCTTCATCTGTCCACTCGGGTACGATGGAAAAACTTAAAATCTAAATGAACAAAGTATTTATGTAACAAAGCAGAAATGCACATGAGGTTACCAAAATAATTTCAACATGTCGTAAGTTAGTTGATACTTAATAAATCCTCATGTGTCTTCATAAGATTTGCTGTTTTGTGAAAGAAAACCTTTTCGTTTAATATGGAAAAAGCCTGAACTATTTTTCCAGAAAACATGAAAACTTCAATACGATATAATTTATTCATGTTATTTTGATTATGACCAAAACGAGCAATTTATGAAATTATGAAGCTAAATATACCTAAAATTCTAATGTTTATTTTATTATTAAATTGGTTACATAAAGAATGTTGAGGGCGGCGGCTGTGGAAGACGAAATTTGTTTTAGAGTTTAGACTGTTAGAGACGACGCAACACATATCTGTGGTCCTTTAACAAGAAATTGAGAAAACCTCTAGTGCCAGAGAAAAAGCTTTGAGGATAAATTTATTATAATATTAAATACTCTTTTTGAAATATTTTAAATCCTTTAGGTTAGTTGTAATTTAGAAATTAGAGCAAACAGCTCATAATATTTTCTTTGAGCTCTGCTTTTTACAGTCATAGGCTTGATATTAGGCAAGGTAGAAATATTAGATAGGTTAAGATGAATACTACTACTAGAACAAATACTAAATAAAAGTTAGGACAAATACTTTATTAGTCCAATTACGAACCACACTTTAATTGTTACGTCGGACAATATCCACTGTAATATCAAAGATCCATCAAAAATACTGTAAGTACACTTCCAAAGAATGAAGGCCAAAAATTAAAGGAGAAAATGTTTGTGATGTAATTATGAGAACGCTTAAGGTGCAGAGTAATACCTGTCAAGATGATATATTAACACCGTCTTATTGGTTCAAGGGTGGCAGTGAAATTTTGCGTTTTTCGAGCACCTTAATAAAGACATATTGTCAACGTTAATTAAGATGGAAATCTCATTGAATGTGCAAAATAGAACAATTATATTTTACATTATTTAGTATATTTTCTGTTTATTTAATTACTCAGATGTTAACTGCAATTTGTGTCATGAAAATGGTTATTGCCTTAAGTGGCAAAAGATGGTAGAGCTCATTTGGTACCATACGTCAACTGAGTGTCCTTGAAAGAAGTCTTGCTAAGATTTCACTTCATGTCGTTAAAAGTAGTCTTATCTTAAGAATTAAGAAACTTTTCGCTGATCTATCAATAAGCATCCTCTTTACTCCTTAGAAGTTATTTAAGAAGGAATAATTAATGGCACTCCCATTAATTTGTTGACTGTACAGAAGCGCCCCAACAGAGCATAAGACAGTAACAAAGTGGTATCGAAGTGAAGATCGGCGGCATTAGAATTTTCTCCAGCTTTATACGCTATTTCTAATCGATGGTATCAACTGATACGACGTAGGACTTAGGAGTATGTTTTTCTCATTGGCTTATAAATTAGTATCTTTGTCGAGTGGTTTTATTAACGTATCAGACAAAGATAGCAACTTGGATTGTATTTTTTCTCAGGTGGTTTCTGAATAAAAATATACGGTAGGGATAAGTTTAGTTAAACAATAATATTTGAAAGTAAATTTTCAAAATACCTTATATTTACGTGTTCCGTTTAGTGTTTGTTTAGTATTATTTGTTTCGGAAAAAATGGAAATGATATACTTTATGTAGTTAAAATATTGGTTGTTTGCGAGCTGTATAATCTATACTTACTATACTTATACATTACTAGCGACCCGCCCCGGCTTCGCACGGGTATAAAATATATCTGAAAAAATGATTAAAATTGATTCAGCAGTTTTGATTTATATTCATTATTACTACCCGTGGCCCACACTGGTCTGTACCGCCGCAAAAGCTACGTCTCACAGGAAATTGGAGCCTTTTGCAGTGTATAGGCAAATCAGTAGGGATCATTGGTATTCTTGGTATATGAGCTACAGGGCCTGTCATAATCTTCGTTACTGCGCACCCCCGCCTTGGTAGCGCCCACTTCGAAACGGGCGTAAATCGCATTTTTTAATTTCACCATAACTTCATTTTAATCATTCAAACACTAAATATTATCTACACAAACTGTACTTAGTGATTAAATAAATAATTTTGATAAGGATTATCAGCATGAGTAAAATAAATGCGTTTAAATGTAGTCCAAAAAAAAAAAAGATTTTTAATTAAAAAATGGTTGTTGAGCCTCACTTGACATAGATAGGTATAGCGTCTCGCGGGCATTTTTGTAGATATTTATAAGATATACATTTACTTTGAACATTGTATGGTTCTATCTTTTATAGTTTAGGCAGAGTAGGCAAAATAAGTAACTTTTCTGGTTGATTTTTTTCACCTTGTGTCAGAAAAACCCAAATATCTAACGGAACCCTATATTTTACAAAATAAAAAGTAGCCAATGTTACTCGTAAATAATGTAGCTTTCAAATGGTGAAAGAATTTTTAAAATCGGTCCAGTAGTTTTAGAGCCTATTCATTACAATTAAACAAACAAACAAACAAACAAAGTTTACCTCTTTATAATATTAGTATAGATATAGATAAAGCGGAAGAGTTTGAGAGTTGAAGACTAATAGGAGCGAAGAAATAGAGGAAAATATGAAATAAACGGGGGAAATTATTTGAAATTGCTTATTATCTTAAGAAAACTACTGGAGCAATTTTTATGTTATTTGGCACACATGAAGAATAGACCACGTGAAGGGACATAGGCTATTTTTTTCGAAAACATGTACGGTATCTAGTATTTTATAAAATAACCTTTTACCCTAAGTATTTTGAACTTCAATTATTTTAGTTCAGCGAAAACCTGAACAGAATTTTCGAAATTATAATGCTTTTATGGGTTTTAATATTCCGGTGTCCAAATTATAGTGCAAATCTTTAAAGGATAGAACTTATGCCAATTAGTTGTATCTACAGATCAATGAGTTCTACAAATCGCCAGTATCTATTATGGCGGCTCGAATTTAACTCGTGAAGATTAATATTGGTTTAATTTGTCTTGAACGCCCGATCGTACTGACATTGAGCTGGTGCCGAACTCGGAAGTTCGCCGCAAACTTCCATCCAGGGTTCCTGCCGCTTGTTTGACTTGCGAGGTGTTTGAACTTAATGATAAATTCAATGTAATATCGATTATATTTACTTATTATTAATGGTATATTCTTATGTATGGTAAATGGTAATGTACTTCTTATGTATTTAGGTTTCTTAACGTCAGTAAAAGTTCAAGTAGAGATAAAAAACTTGAGAGGTCTCAAGGGACACTCGGATGGAACGAAATTATTTAAAAAAAACGCCACCTATTGACGCCCAGGAATACTAACAACGACACTTTTGTGGAATTGTAATAAAATTTATTTGAACGTCCGGTAGATGTCGCTGTTTGTTCTCAAAAACTCCATAATTTAGTTGACCCACAGGAGTACTATCAACGCCCTCTGCCCCTACTAAGCAGGTGCTAATAAAAAAGTGTCGAGGTCAAGACGTATCGTTCCGTCTAGTCTTCTTTTGCAACGCTAAACCCTCCATAAGGAACTTCGTTCCAAAATTACAATGGTCCGTACCAAATACGACAAATCGAAGAGCGACACTCCTATGCATAAAAATAGTACCAAATTATAACGTGAAATAGCGTCACAACTCACAACACGTCATCACAACGCATTCCGTCGTCGCATTTTGTCGTTGAAGTCCTTGCATAACGTAAGTCACTTTTGGATGTTTTGTCACTTTGCTGTCATTCGCTCGAAAATTGGAAGACGCATCGTTTTAGCCCACGAATAATAAAACTAAATTATTCGTAGGTTTTAGCCAATTAGGACACGTATCGACCAAAAAACCTCGTAGAATATCTGACAAATCCATTAAAAATTTCGCAATTGTTTCGTATGTGGTGGACCTACGTGGTGTTAGAACTTTAAGGAGTTTAATCTCGTTTCGATTCCTCGAGACCATAATATTATATTGGACCATTTGGACCGTCATGTCCTATGATTCAATTTCTCCGATAGTACAATGTATATACTTACCTGATATTTTCTTACGTAAGTCGATACATCGATAGTCAGATAGAATCGTGGGTATATGCTGATCCTAGCTACTTAAGTTTTGCATTATTTTTCGTATCGTGAGCTCGCGTCGTCGTAATATTATGCACATAAGCAATAGGTTGTCCTGAGCACGAGTTCTCTGAGGAATAATATCGCGTTGCCATTATTGCTGATTGTATCGATAAACTTTTACCCTCGGATAACCCGAAGAATAAAACTAAGTTTTATTGCACTTGTGGTGTCGACCGGTATGACGATTACTAGGAAGCTAAACTGTTTTAACCCTCCGTGAACCACGTGGGGTCTGACAAATCCCAGGCGTAGAAAAAATTTAATAACTTTTAACACATTCGTGTGATTTTATTGAAGCTTTAAGGCAGTATACAACGAGGATTAGTGAAATTTCGTGTTTTTATTTTCACTAGAACTTAGACCAGAAGTAATTATAAGCATTCAAACATTTTTTGTAGGTTTCTTACGTTCCTTGCCAAGGTTAGGGTCAGCTTAAAATTTTGATTTAAATCCATTTATCACTAAAAAATATTTGTAAAAATAATGCTTTCAAATTTTTATTTCTTCTAGAATTCAGCGAAAACAAACACAGGAAAAAATATTTTTACGCCAAAATGCTTAAATTATGATTCCGAAGGCACCCCTCGGCTTTGTTTTTGATATAATACACCAATTATAAAGATAAATCGTTTTCTTTTAAAATTTGAACATCTGTTGATATGTGAGAGCAACGCCTCGCTCATGAATATTTGGTACAAAAAATCCATAGTCACTTCGATGAATAATAATTGAATGACATCAGTCTTTGTGTGTCAGAGGCTGATTGTCTATCATAGAAAACCTAGAGTATGTCCACAAATATATCCCAGTATACTGGCCAGAGCTCTTTACGTCTAGAATCACCGTGGTCCCATACCGTTGATTCGTTTTAAAATATTTGCCAGTGAGTTGTCGAATATTATGTATTTGTTGTAACGTAATTAAAATACGTCATACTTATCTTACTAGTGGAATATCAGTACAATACAGCGCCGTAATTTGACGTCGTCAGTAGACTGAGTTTTATTTCGGAACCTAGTCAACATGTTTGGCTTACAAATACTACAATATTGCTTTGTAACCTAAATTATTTGGCGAGAGACTACCTAATAAGATGTTATTTGATAATTTACATTCACGAAACGACCATTTTTACGATTTTAGTAGGTTTAAAAGTCAAAAAATGTAAACATTACAGCTAAGTCAGAAATCAATGTACAGAGTACTGCAACACAGAGGACGTATGTGTCAAAACATTGTAAAATTATATAATGTTATTTTATCGCACATGTCCAATCCATAGCAATAGAAATAATTATTATATCATAGCACTGGAGTAATTACGCATTCCTTGCCCAGATAAGTCTTGGGGTTTGACAAACCCCACGTGGTGCGCGGTGTAACTTTTATCCGCGTGGTGCACGGAGGGTTAAGAAAATACAATCTATACTACATCCTCGACCAATTTCAATGATATTCTGAGTTATAGAAAAGGATCAAGGATAGTTTTTGTCCCAGAAAAACGTACGGGTTCCACGCATAAACGAATTTTGTCAAAAACAAAGTTGCGGCCTGTATGAGCTGTAAGCAACATTTAATTTTAGAAATTGAAATGACTCTAATGTTCTCTACAAAATCATTTTAAAACCTATTTTATCGTTTATTTTAGTTTTCCCACGTAATACTTTGTTTTATCACAAAATATTTTGTTTTCATACTATTAAAACAACAAATGTGGTAAAAGCTAAAATATTTTACAGAATACGCTGAATTTAGAATCTGGTTTAAAATGAAAACAAAACTAAAATGAGTAGCGAAATAATCCTCCACAGATTAAAATCGGAAATGTGTTTCTGCTTTTATATTTTACCTCCCTATATCAAAGAAAAAAATATTCAGACGAAACAAAGCCAGTGTAAGATAATATCCGTCCTCAATATTAAATTCCATGCAAACGTCACCCGTAGGGGACGCAGCTAAGCAGCAAGCAGTTGCAACATACCACAAAACGTACTTACCAAATGGAATTCGATTACGAGTCGGGGACAAAAGAGGAAAAATTGTTTGCCGGGGTTCAGCGGGAAACAGAATAAAAATGGTGATCCAACTGACACGAGAGCTAATCGATAGGCGATAGGAGGCTCTACATGGCTCTAGAACTTGAGAATGCAAAGAAAATACTCTGTTACTTATATTATGTTTCATATTTTGTAAGTGCGTTCTGTGTTTCATGTCACACCATATATTTTATATCTTTTAATTAATAGATAAATATGATAAGGTTACTTCCAAAAGAATGAAAAACATTATTTAAAGCAGTCCTTGTAATTTCGCTTCGTCAACTTTGTGATTAAAACACTTCTGTCGAAAACCAATTTACGTCAATCTTTTTTTAGGGTTCCGTAATCAAAGGGTAAAAACCGAACCCTAGTTTCCAAGACTTTGTTGTCTGTCCGTCTGTCTGTCTGTCTGTCTGTCTGTCTGTCTGTCTTTCTGTCTGTCTATCAGTATGTCTGTCTAGAAGCTGTATCTCAAGAACTTTTCACAGATTAACTAGAATTCTGAAATTTTCATAGTTTGTAATTTACTGCCGCTATCACAACAAATACATAAAGTAAAATAAATATTTAAGATTACTCCCTGACAACTAACGTATTTTTTTGTCCTTTTTTGCTCGATATCGATAATGCCAACAGGAAGGTTATATGGGGGCTCCCATACAATCAAACACTATTTATGCTTTAAGAACCCTACGTACGTATCGTACGTAAAAGTACGGGACCCTTCGTGCGCGAGTCCGACTCGCACTTGGTCGATTTTTTATTCAACATCGTAACAAAGCATTCAACATAACAATACACATTGAAAGTTGATAGACTCCCTGAAAGAAATGGACAGGATCGCGGATTACGTCATCGCAAAAAATTCACGATAAGCATTCGACAGAATCTCCAACGTAAATAACGTAAAATTTTACAAGAACAGCAGACGTGCCGTAAGCTTCAACAGGGTAATTAATATTCTGTTGTTCCTGATTTTACGTGTTTTGTTGGTAAAGGACGCCGTCTAGCTAGGTATCACAATACCTGCCCCCAGTAAAGGCTGACGTTTGCTCGATAAAAATAATAAAACTACTGAACAGAATACTAAACGTAGACTTTTGAATAGTTGAATGACTATAGTAGAAGAGGTGAAGAGGGGACTTCGGAAATAGCTCGATCGTGTCAGATTAAGCTTGTAATAATAGGGTTAAAAACATATTTTTAAATGTTGAAATGTCATCCGATCTGTCAGATTAAGATAGGGGATGTTTAGTATACCCCAAAGACGCTTCCATAAAAATCACTGACGATTCAAAGGTAAGGTAAGTCTGTAGGGACATTTTAAAATATAAAAAATAAACCTTCATATTTTCGTAAATAAACATCGCAGATTTTATTTTGCATTAAACTAAATGATTTAGTCCTTGTTGTCTAAAATATATTTATAATATACCTAAATAAGCAATTTTCTGAATATAAGTATTTTCTCTTTCAAAACTTTAAAATGGCTGTAGAGAAATGTCGTGGGAGAGCCATGCTTCGGCACGAATGGGCCGGCTCGACCGGAGAAATACCACGTTCTCACAGAAAACCGGCGTGAAACAGCGCTTGCGCTGTGTTTCGCCGAGTGAGTGAGTTTACCGGAGGCCCCTATTCCATTCCCTTCCCATCCCTACCCTCCCCTATTGCCCTATTCCCTCTTAAAAGGCTGGCAACGCACCTGCAGCTCTTCTGATGCTGCGAGTGTCCATGGGCGACGGAAGTTGCTTTCCATCAGGTGACCCGTTTGCTCGTTTGCCCCCTTCTTTCATAAAAAAAAAGTTTCTGAACCCACCGCTAAAATAAAAGACGCTCTTATTATTTTTTTATCACTTTTACATAATGTAAAAAACCTACTAGGTCTCCATGACGCTCGAGTGACTACAAAAATAGCACCTTCCCCTCCCCTACTACTAGAGATTATATTTTGCAACATATAAGGAGACATTTTTGTTGTGTGATATATTTTATTTATATAGATATGACAGACCTGCAAATGTAATATGATAGATTCATTAATATCTCCTGGGGTCGGTTAATAAATAGACAGTGACTAAGTACCAAAGTATTATTGATTCTGTATTAATATTACATTAAATCAACCACTCTGAAACATATTTGATATAATGAGGCCATCTGAATAAAAATCCAACGTATTTTCAAATAAAAAAGCGGTATAATATGAATATCGGCAGAGAAATCTGTTTTCGGTCAGTACAGGTGAGGCAAAATTTATTAGCGCGAGTGTCACTTCATTATTAATGGCTGCTATCGTTTTCATTCCTATTATTCATCAGGGATTGGACCCGGTTAATACCAATTTTAAATCTCCAAGATTTATTCACCGCAAAGAAAGCAATACATTTATCTCATACTTTTGAAGCCCCGGTTTTGTTTTCGTGTTATGAATTATGTGCCCCGAATTTGTAAGATGAGAAATGTTTATTTCAGTACACGAAATATTTTGTCCAAAATTACCAAATGTCGTAGGAAGGCAGGATGTCCAAAATTATTCGGAAAATAATCTTTGTCTTTTGGAATGCGGCGAGTAATTTTGTGAGTCCAGTTAAATCCAATTTCCACTTCTGGTATTCATTAATTAATCTACAATGGTGACTTGATTTTAAGGAATCAGGAGGCTTAGGAGCCAGTGGGAAGCGAAATTGAATCTTTTTGAATAGACGCTCTACACCTTTAAATTATTAACAAACCTTAATGAAATATTTAAATGGTTAGTGGTCCATACTTCCTTACTAATATTATAAATGCGAAAGTGTGTCTGTCTGTCTGTCTGTCCGTCTATCTGTTACCTCTTCACGTTCAAACCGCTAAACCGATTTTTGCTGAAAGTCAAGGAAAGGCAAACTTCGAGTCCCGGGAAAGGACATAGGATACTTTTTGTCCCGAAAAAATGTACGGTTCCCGCGCGATAAACGAGTTTTGGCGCAACAGAGTTGCGGGCGTCATCTAATAATATATTATAATATTATGATTATATTGTAGTAAGCAAAAAACGCGTACTTCGCCAAATACTTTTTTTTACAAGTTTGGTTACTGGCTACTCTATGAATGCTGGAGGTTTTAACTTTTAAGGCTTAATTAGCCTTGACTAATTCGTTTGCTCGGAACTTCGTTATATTGCGGGAGCCGTTCATTCTTCTGTGATACAAATTATCTTATGTTATCTTTTTAAATTTTATCAAAATTAGTTGAAAGCTAAATCTTAAAAGGCAACAGACATCTAAAAAATTAAGTATAGTGTCCTACAAATCCCGAAAACCAGTCTCGACGACCTTAGTTAGCTCAGATATAATACTAGACTCTAGAGCAGGGGTCACCAAATGGCGGACCGCGGTCCGCATCCGGACCTCCGACTCATTGTATGCGGACCAAGCATGTTCGAAGATGAACTTCGTTAAAAATAATTTCGGTCTCGACATACCGATGAACATTACCAACAAAAATTGAGACTTTTCTCATTGTTACAAATAAATTCGCAATTTCCTTAATTACGTTTGTTTAATTTTTTTTTAATGGGCGGACCGCAACGGTCACTTTATTTCTTAAAACGGACCCCGAGCGAAACTAATTGGTGACCCCTGCTCTAGAGTATACTGTTTAGGAGATAAACTCCGGTAACTTGGTATTATTTTTCCCAATCTAGAAAGTCAATCAAAAGTCTGCTGTAAGAGATTTATTAAAAAAAAAGAGAAGCAAATTCCTTGGTCGTCTTCCTTTGTAACCTGTCATATCCATACTTCCATACTTATTACTTATATTACAAATGCGAAAGTGTGTCTGTCTGTCTGTTTTACTGTTTGTTACCTTTACGCTCATACCGCTGAACCAATTATGCTGAATATGGAGATATTTGAGTCATAGGAAAGGACATTAGATATCTTTTATCCCGGAAAAATTTACGATACCCGCGCGATAAACGAATTTTGGCGCAGCGGAGTTGCGGGCGTCACATTTGTTTATATGGCAGGCTATAAAGCAAGACGACCTACAAGAAGACGTGATTTCTATGTGCAATAAATATAGATAGCACTAAGTGTGTACCTTATTCTACCACATATTAATGCATGCGATAATTTCCACGTCGGCCTAACAAACAGTCGGCTCGGTATTGAGCACCAAGCACCAACTAATCGGTCACTTGACCTCCCCCGAGTGATCCTGTACTACATCTGTAATCTAAAGCAATTACTTACCCGCTGGAATGATAATGGGTCAAAACGTGTTGGCTAGGGGCTCAGATATAATGTTAAACTTTTTTGAATTGACAACATGTTGTAAATTAATAAAAAAAACTACCGATAGAGGTATCAGATTATTTATCATAAAAACAACTTGTTCGCACTAAAATGTACAATAACAATTAGCTTGATTGATCTGATGTAATTTTATTAATTACTTAATCAATATAATGTGATTAGTATTGTTAATACATCACCCCGCCCACCGTAACGGCAATATTAATATATCGCACGCAGATGGTGCGATCGTGAATTTAATTTATTAATCTAATAACTAAATAACGTTATAGCTCTCCGGCTGAATTATGTTCTACTACAATCATCACTGGCATAGTTCAACTATGCTGCGACAGGAATGGGGCGACCGCAGTCTTTTGCGCTTTAAGAGTTTGTTTGTTTGCCGGTCTACTTATAAAAAATCGTTTCTATAACCTTATTTTGAGTACAATATAATATTCAATGTTTATTTATAGTTGTATTTTTATTGTCTTTGTTTCAGTATTTATGTTTGGAAATGCTTATAATAGCAATTAAGAAAAAATAAAACATTCATATTCAATGTGACTTTGTTATGTTCATAGTATTTTGCACACGTAAGTATGAAAGCCCTAGAAAAAAAAAGGCTGCCAATTTCCACGTGCAAAAAAACCGTGAGAGAGATAAAAAAAATTGAGCCAATTTGTTGATAAAATACGCCATAAATCATATCATTAAAGGCTCAGACTGGTGTGGGGGCATATTGTATATTTATTTTTTTGTACAAGATAAACCTTTTTACAAAATTGTTTAAACAGAACTTTAAATAAAGCATATATGGAGTAAATTGGAAAGTAAATTTGTGTACTGTTCAATAGGTACCAGCTGCTGGTGTATGTTGGGTCAGATAGTTAACAATAAAACTTATTATTTTGTTCGCTGTGATTGTACGAAATCTCTTCACAAATTGAGTACACGTGTTTCCGAGGAATTGTGCAGAATCCATATTATTATGATATGCTCGATTATATTATTGAGTATTGTACGTTTCTAAGAATTTTGTCTGGATATTATTTAATATTTTGTTATCCAATATTTTGAGTACGTTTTTATGTCAGAGTATATTATACTGTTTGTTTTGTTATTTGTTTTGTTGACTTATATTTAACTAGATGACGCCCGCAACTCCATTGCGCCAAAATTCGTTTATCACGCGGGAACCGTGCCTTTTTCAAGGATAAAAATTATCCTATGTCCTTTCTCGGGACTCAAAGTATCTCCATGCCAAATTTCAGCAAAATCGGTTTAGTGGTTAGAGCGTGAAGAGGTAACAGACAGACAGACAGACAGACGGACAGACAGACACATTTTCGCATTTATGATATTAAGGGCTTGTTTCACCGCTTCCTGATAAGGTGCCAGATAGGCTTATTTGACAGATTCTCCATACTCTATCTGTCAAATTCAGTGGTGGATAGCCTTATCAGGTAGCGGTGAAACAGACCCTAAGGGCCTGTTTCACCGCTTCCTGATAAGGTGCCGCATAGGCTTATTTGACAGATTCTCCATACTCCATCTGTGAAGTTAAGTGGTGGATAGCCTTATCAGGAAGCGGTGAAACAGGCCCTTAGTGTCGAAGTATCGATATTCAATCATCTGCTACTAGCCTAACAATCAGCAGATATAGCATATTTTTGCCTTTTGCTTTGTCGTAAATAAAAACCGCCCTATCGGCCATTACCATTAGCTTTGTCCACACTGTGCCTTTTTCTGTTCGTCAAGGGCATGCGTTATAGCGCAGTCAACAGCGAACGTGAGGCATGCCTGCGATGCATGCCCTCTGACCATATCCAAAAAACAAAAATGACAATGTTGGCGTTGCGTTGGTTGACACATTCAATTATTGAATGCCCCAAAACGAAAGTTGAATGAAAGAAGATGACGAAAATTGAAGACGAAAGCGCATAGTGTGGACATAGCTACTCATGTTGAAGTATTGTTCACGTCGCGTTGCTTACTATTCAGTTCAATATCCCTTGCCAAATAGAATATTACTCCAATGTTCTGACGCTGGAGTGCAGCACCAGCATAGACAGTATACAAAAAGTTTTATTTGACGCTTCACAACGTTTGTTTCAATATTCTGTTATGAAGTGTACAGCATATCGAATTATTTACTGTATGTGTTATTAGCGCCCTCTGTTCCGACTTTTAGGTAATATTCCGTATTATTGACCTTGTAAAATAAATAAGGATGCAAGTAATTGAAAGTACCAGGGAAACAGACACAGAAACCCATTACCAAGTTACCGCTTTTAATAAACGTTCGAAATTAATTTCGTAATTCAAACGGACGAGTCAGCTAAAATTAGTTTTGCTTTCGGAGATTTTACGTGTTTATCGATAAAAGCCTACGAATCATGAATATTTCGAAGTCCTACTGGAGTCCATTTCGTCTAACAATATTTATTTAAATTTATTCCCAAATTTTATGACGCCGCCCTGCTCCGTTCTTATGAGACAGGAATAATAAATTTATCCTACTAATATTATAAATCGAAAGTTTGTATGTATGTATGTTTGTATGTTTGTTACTCTTTCACGCAAAAACTACTGAATGGATTTTAATAATTTATCATAAACTAGATGACGCCCGCAACTCCGTTGCGCCAAAATTAGTTTATCGCGTGGGAACTGTACATTCACCGAGATAAAAAGTATCCTATGTCCTTTCTCGAGACTCGAAGTATCTCCATACAAAATTTCAGCAAAATCGTTTCAGCGGTTTGGACATGAAGAGGTAACAGACAGGTACACTTTCACATTTATAATAATATTAGTATAGATAATAGTATGGCTAACTAGAATTTACAAAATTGTATGCTACGAAGTTATAATTTTATTTCAAATACGCATTGTTTTATATTCAAACTTGAAATCTTTAGTTCTCAACAATTTTTTGCATTTTTACATCACGTAAGCTGGTACTAAGCACTTGTTTGTACAATTTGTAGCATTTGCTCTAATTATGTTCCTCCTTACGTTCGACTCAATATCTGATAGGAACGATCGCGAAACCTTTGAAGGAACTAATGACAAGAAAGTCACAGCTCGAATCGGAAGTCATTTGAAAAGATATACCACATATTTTGCTCGGGTTTTATTTGCACATAACATTCTATGTGTGACAAAACAACATTATAAACATAAAAATCTACAATTTTCAGATACACAGACACTTTACAATACGGGGACTTTAACTACACATTTTTATTACAATTCGACCGTTACAAATTGACTTACAAAAGGGGAAAAGATTATTTTAAAAGTAGGTAGTTGAAAATGTTTGATACTAAAACAAATCAAACATAGTTTTCAGCTACGATACAGAAGAGTAACTTTAAAATTGGTGCATGTTTTATCTTGTTACGCTATGCTACAGTCGAGAAGTAGAACTATTAATATTAGTTGAAGGGTTGAAGTTTTCGATAGAGTCGATATAATATTATAATAAGAGAGCGAAGTGTTACATACTTAGGGTGATGCCACGTTAAAGTAAAAAACCGTGTTGGATATGTTTTAGATTGCTTGTTTTCTATGAGAGGAGGAATGGAACAGCAAAAAATGGAAAGGGCATAAGCGAAAAAGAACGAAACATATTTATTGAAAATAAAGTAGCGTTAATCTGAAGCCAAGAGATAAATAAAACACGTGAATGAGCAATAAAACATTTGTAATCAGGGATTGTTAACAATCGTTGTAATTAGGAACCGTTAACAACTTTACTGTCTATTTTTTTATGAATCAAAGAAGCTCAACCAAATTAATATCAATTTCCCGCAAAGATAGCCCAGCTAGTGGTAATTTCAAATAAATTGGCTCCATCTTGCCTAAATTGCTCATTTTGCAGCACCTGGAGCTATAATTATAGTGTAGCTTTTAGCAAGAGTAACTTCTATTTGATTTATTTTCACATCTTATTTCATTTAAATTATTAACAGAAATCAGTTTTCTTTCATCTGCAGCTATTTAGACTATTTCCATAAATTTCATAACGTTTTTCTTAAACAATTCATTAACATAAAAATTCCATACTTAGTTGTACTAGTATAATTATTATTTTAATCAGAGAATCTATTATATTACTTCATAACAAAACCAGTATAATTTAAAACTTTTAAGGTATTTTTAATAAGTCAACCTTCAGAAGATCTCTACGATTCACCTTATTCAAGTATAAGTCCAGGGCAAGTCTAGGTTTATTACGCAATGTAAGTGTTCTCTAGACGAGGTCGACATTATGTAAGATTTTTCTGGCGAGACAACGCGTCGCCTTGTGACCTACAAATCTGACAGCTGAAATGTTTTGTGCCTGTTTTATGTTAGTTTTAATACCGTCATCGGACTTATAAATGAGGAATTGTTGGCGTAAAAATCAAATTCTTATTGGGTCTACGATCTGGATATAAGAATAAAAGGCAGCTGTTACTAAGAGATTTATAAGCACAATGCTTAATCGACGTAACGGATAGACAGATTCTACTTGTATGTACCCATGCGTTTATTAATGACAAGATGTTCAACTTCGTTAGCACTATCATAATTTTGTATTATTTATGACGTAGAACCAATATTTATTCTGGGATAATAATATCAAAAGCGAAAAGCGAAGCTAGTGAAGAGACAAACTTCAGTCGAAACATCCTAGAAACTGAGCACAGCCATAAAGTCAAAAACCACCACTTATTTAAAAATTTTCCACCTTTTTGGTAAAAGGCCCCGTGCGAGTTTATAGTTACGACGTTCAAAACGTGTGTGTTTATACCTAATTTATATAAACAAAAATCTCGAGGACTGCCGCTGTTAAGTTATTTTTTATCAACTTACGCAATAATAATTCGAATACGTCTAGTCGCACGCACACAAATACTGTGCCATAGTCTGCCGAACTGAAACGACGTTAGACGATGCACGGCAACGACGCACCGCTATGCCGCGGCCGGTCGGAGTGGGTATTTTTTTTCGGTGGCCGCGCTTAAAGCCCATGAATCACGAATGCTATACATTAGCTTAAAATTCTTGATTTGATTTGATTCACACAAACTAATGCATCGATTAACCTAATCTCTGTTTACTAAGACAGATTAATTATGCACTTGTATGTCATCACTTGCGGGTAAATTAAATTGGATAACCTGACGAGCGACTAGTCTACTACACGACATGGAAATCGATAGCTTGTCTCAGTACTTAGTGAAGTTGCTGTAAACAACGTCTATGATTACAAAGCTAACCACATGATCACTTGGTTGAAACTTAAAAACTAACCTGAATTTGACCTTTGCTGATTGACTGAACATGACAAAATTACTGCAATGTTTTCACGCTAGACGGCAGCACCAGCACAGAGATATATAAAAACTTTTGCGGAGAACAGCTGTTACAGCATACTTGTACATGTAGTCTATTATTTTTAGGGATCCGTACCCAAAGGGCAAAAACGGAACCCTGCTTCGATGTCTGTCCGTATGTCTGTGTGTCCGTCTGTCTCCAGGCTGTAACTCAAGAACGGTAATAGCTAGAGAGTTGAAGTTTTCACAGATTATGTATTTTTGATGCTACAAATTTCGCTTTCAAAACTCAAGCATTCGCTTGAGTTGCCTCAGAAAATATCAAAAGTACCATTCGTGAGCCCATTAAGCCTCATTCACTTCTACAAGATTAGATTCTATTCAAGTTTTGCCAAAAAGTATTTTTATTTATTTATTACTCGCCCACCCGCAACTCCGTTGCACTAACATTCGTTTATCCCGTAGGAACCGTACTGTTTACAGATTGATTTTGACAGAAAGACACACTTTCACATTTACAATATTAATATATGGATAGTCCTACGACCTACACTATCTAACATACTCATTGCTATCAGTGAGCGAGCTAGTAATGGGTATTTAAGTTTTACACTGTTTTGTATCATAATGAAAAGAAAAACTTAATATTTTAATATTTTCACTTTATAAACCTATTGACCAATTAGGCTAAAAAATGGAACAATTGATTTTTTTATATTTTGCAAAAAATTCAAAAAGGCAATTATTGTAGCTTTAAATTTTAAATCATAAAAGTATTCTGTACTTTAAATGCGCCCTGCTAAAAGCTAAAAATAAAACAAACGTATGAAATTCATCAGGGAACATCTAAAAATTTTATTGGAACTTTTATAGTCGAGCATTTTTTTCTCGTTTGCACGTATAGCGAATTACAAACTACACGAGCGCGATTCAACCAAATTGAACTGAAGCTGTTCGGTCGGTACACAGTGTAATTATTATACAGTAGAGAAACATAGTATCTATTTGAAAAATTCATTAAAATTCAACACGTGTTTTGGATTCCGCTGTTTTTGTTAGGCTTGGAGAGCCTAATTTTAAGCCATATGAACTGGATAAAACTGTATATTTGAATACTTACATAAAAGAGTAACTAGAACTGAACATAAAATATTTAATATAATTCATATATTGCCAAGAAAATTACAAATTACTTGCATGCAAAATATGTGGAGTTTAGCTTTTAATATAATAATAAGGATAAAGACAGTTCCAGTTGACTCATGACAAAATGGCCAATGGCCCTAAAACGTGGTCATCATAGACTAAACAATGATCATGTGCGTTCGTCTATTTCTAGCGGTAAGTTAAGAATGGTCTACTGTTTGTTATCTGCATTGGGGTACATCGAAAGCCGTCAAGTAGCTATCGACTGTGCGATTTGTGTAGGAGGTTGTTTGAATTTTAAACGTTGCTAGTTGGAAGTAAATTCGGCCTAGTGACTTGCAGTTTGTTCGGATGGTTTATTGTTGTTCATGTTGCGAACTCTGAAGAAGGACTACTTTGTACTAATTATTACAATATTTTGATATTTTATGCTATTTGTAAAATTCCATTACAATGCAGATATCGTTATTTTATCTTTATTCCAGTTTGCTTAACGAATAAGGCAGTTCATGCGTTAAATGTACTTATAAAATGCCTGAAATCTGGCTAGTTGCTATAGGTCCCAGTCCCCAGAGGTCCAAGAGAGAGGAGAGCGCACATATTGTTTTCGCGTACTATCAAACTCTAACTAAGCTATTAAAAAACTTCTTTGTAGCGGCCTCGTAGCGCTCTCGTAGCGGCATGCTACGCCGCAGCAGTTAAAAACCAAGACTTTTTGTTTATTATAACAATTCTTTTACGATTTCTTTTATAATATTAACAGTACCTGGATTACTAAGTAATTTTAGTATCGTTTAGAGTTCAACGAATAAAAAAAAAAGAAATATTTCAAATTGCTTTCTTACGAAATACCCAGCTAGTAGAGAAAAGAAAATGATGTATCATTTTTCCCTTATAACCAACATGAAAAGGCTTAAAGCCATTTCCAAAAAAATGTTGTTTACAACCTCAATTTGAGAAATAATACAATAATAGTAGTGAATATTAATTTTCAAGTTTTACACCTTTTAGGCCAGAAAGGCCCAGTCTACATCAGTAAGGAAGTTACGTAGAAAAAACCCATGTAACACACAAGAGTTAATACAAGCTCAGAAGATGATTCTGTCAGCTAGAAAAACGGAAATTAAGTTCTGCTGCCATCGATACCTTTGCTGTCGCCGATCAACTTTACTGAAGAAATATTCATCGAGTTACCTTTAATCATTTTATAAACTACTTTAAAGCCTGAGCGCCATTACTATTTTGTATTCAGGTATGGTATTGAAAAAGAATGATTGGAAACAGACTTTATCGTACAAGGAACAAAGCGGTATTAATGTTGTATTCAAATTGTTTACCACCATTATTTTTCTACCTATTAACCTGATCGTAAACACAAAATATCTGCAGCTCATTTTTTACTTATACTTAACATTTTATTGTTAATCATTATTATTAAACAACACAACCCCCGCTAATACCCATTAGTAACAAACTCTTCCGTATCATTCACATTCGTGATTCCATTATCACACACTCGTGCCTTCCTTCAGACAAATTAATTACGGTTAAGCCACGAGGAAACGGGGCATTGAAGCCTCAAAATGGTCGAATACAATCGTCAAATTTATCTTTATACTTTATCTATGACTACTGACTAGTCTAATATATTTCAAATAGAGACCTGCAGAGAACTAAAGACTACACTTAACATACCTATTACTTTAGCATAGTCTATCCATACTGTGCACGAAAGTGTACAGTAAAGGTACAGGGAAAGGACATAGGATTATTTTTATCTCTGAAAAAGAACGGTTCCTTTACAAAATATACTACAGGGAGCGAATATAACCTTTTATTTTATAAAATAAGGGGACAAACGAGCAAACGGGTCACTTGATGGAAATCAACTACCGTCGCCCATGGACACTCGCAACATTAGAAGAGCTGGAGGTGCGTTACCGGCCTAAAACCAGTAACGCACCTGCAGCACCTTATATTTACACTAATATTATTATAAAGAGGAAAACTTTGTTTGTTTGTTTAATTATAGTGAATAGGCTCAAAAACTTACCATAATATAAAATAAAAGTGAACTTTCATACTTATTGATAACAGCTTAACATGTTTAAAACAATTTAATTGATACTCCGAAATGTCGACTTAAGTGGGTGAGCGCACAAGCCTTTGAAGAGCACTAATCTATCGTTAAAATTAGATCTGATGCATATCGACGCTGGCAAAGGATATAATCTCGTAAGTACCAGTAAGTACGTTCTAATATCTGTTCCATATGGATTACCATCATGTTACTGACGAGTTTGACTATAAATCGTATCCTTGAAGTTAAATGTCACCGCGAAATGGCTGCAATGAAAACCGTTCTACATGCCAAGATTGATAGATAGCCATGATTGTGAAGTTAGTTACAACTAGCATATAACGTTATTTATGAAATATGATAATATAGTAACATTTTTCACATTCGTAGTAGCTTCTATTGATTCATTTTGGGCCAATGTGGAGAGGACGTATCGACAGTAGATTTAAAGTATCAATTAATATGACATGCTATAGTGAAACATTGGATAACGGCCTGTTTCGCACAAGGGCACGTTTGATAAAGTGCTGGATAGGCTATCCACAAATTTTTTGACCGATTCTCCATACTTTATCTGTCAAAGTAAGTTGTAGATAGCCTATCCGGGACTTATCAGTAAGTGGTGAAAAAAGTCTTTATCCAAAATATACAAAGGTTTTCATTCGTTTCTGTAGGTATAACATGAACAAGGGTAAAATGTTCTATATTCGCATATGAGGTCGGAACAGTTTTGGTCTAAAATTATAGATGTTTTTATAAAGGCACGCTTCAACGAAACCCACAATTTTAATTAACGAAATTTTTGAGAAGAGGTCTTTTTGATGAAATTCGTTTTGCAATTTTAAATAAAAAGGGTGGAAGGAAAGGCTTTGTGCGAAGAAATTGAGGAAATAATGTTATAATTTGTAGAGGAACATCCGTAGTAAATTAAACTGCGAAGTGCTTGTGACACAAATAAACAGACTCAAGGCGGAGGGAAATAAAACACACGAAACTACTTAAAAACTACATCCCCGAGAGGAAGTGGGTGCTCTCAACTTATTCTCACGTTTTTCGTGACAAACACATAAATTAGCCTCATACACGTTATGAATTTAAGCAAGATTTCTCGGTTATAATATTATGTTGAGGTATTTTTGTAGCATAGCTTTTAACACGGGCTTTGTGCGTGGGGACCGAATCAAGAACTAACGCAACCTGACACCCCCCTCAGTGATGGGGTTTATTTTCGTTACGGAACGCTGCACCAATGTGCCGGTCGGTACGGCGTTGCCGTGCATCGTCTAACGTCGTTTTAGTTCGGCAGATTTCGGTACGGTGTTCGTGTGCCGCACGCACACGAACACCGTGCCGAACGTGCCTAGACGAATGCAAATTATTTTGCATAAGTTGTTAAAAATGCTATGCTTTACTGTAGTAGTCCCCCAGTGCCACACGCATTTTTTTTTTATATTTGTAATTTGAAAAATTCTTCAAAACTGAATTGTAGAATAAAAGTTATTGTATTCCGGTTCAAAAATTTGATTTCAAATTAATGAAAATAATATTACTATAATTGTACGCGCTATCATCTTATTCCTTATGTTGAGGTATCGTTCCTCTAGTCATTGAATCCAAAAATTGCAAGAGTCGAAACCCGTCGAGAGTTCCAGACTGTTCATAGAAATAGAAAATACGCCTCTGCGAGGATTTTAAAGACATTTATTCGTGCATTTGGTATTTGTTTCGACATAACTTAAACGCTTTATTGCGGAAGCGGGAAATTTCAAATTCGGATGGTAGATTTATACATTTTAAACGAACCGAATCGGCGAAAACTGCTGAAGATGAGTCAGCGGCGGATCCCGCTGTAAATTTTAAACTATAAGTTGCACATTGCATAGGAAATAAAACGGTGGTACCCAGATGTAACGCAATAAATAGAGCGGTTACCGCTGCACTGATACATTTTTAACCTAGTTGAGAAGACAAATAAATCGCTACTAAAAAGTTAAAAGTTTTCGTCCAGCAAAATAATTGCGATAGTTTACAACAGAATTGTACAACTAAAAGACATAAATCTAGATGCAGTCCAATGCTGGCCGGCCAGAGAGCGTTACATTAAACATAGCAGTGACGCAGCAATGAATGTCGTGCATAAATTACCGAAGCCTGTGATATGTGGCCGGCGTTGTGTAGTCACTGTTTTAATTACGTTATTATGAAGTGAGTTACTCGATTGGAACGATCAAGTTCAATATGCAGAAATAACTATTCTATAATAGTTCCATCGTAATGTATTTTAGCAAGATTCCTAAGCACGAGCTGCCAAGGATTCGGGGGCGGAATGCCGCGCTTGACTATAGCTTTGTCCACACTATGCGCTTTCGTCTTCAATTTTCGTCATCTTCTTTCACTCAACTTTCGTTTTGGCACATTCAATTATTGAATGCGTCAACGAACGCAACACCAACATTGTCATTTTTGTTTTCTGGATACGGTCAGAGGGCATGCGTTGCGGGCATGCCTCACGTTCGCTGTTAACTGCGCTATAACGCATGCCCTTGACGAATAGAAAAAGGCACAGTGTAGACAAAGCTTATGACCAATTATATCCCGCACCTCACAATAATTATTATGATTGATATAATTAATCAACTATAGGGATACTTTGCGTCTCGAATACAGGATTGTTTTCATCTCGGAAATACACATAGTATACGGTTCCGCGCGATAATGTAATTTCAGCACAACGAACTCGCGTATAGTATAGGAGGTAGCAACGTTTTCGAGAAGGTATTTCAGGTCGGCCAATTTTGTGATATGTCGTCATTCTTGCTCTTCTGGTTAAGGTCTGGGCGGTCTGGCTGCTGGTAGACGTTGCGTTCATTAGTGCGCATTGCATTTATCCGGTGATGCTACTAATTTAAGGCGAAAAAGCAAGAATGAAGACATAATATTATCAAAAAACCAGCCGACCTGAAATACTTTTTTTTCAAACGTTGCTACCTCCCGCACCAGTACTTCGGGTTTTTTAAAAATTTGTCAGAGCTCCCACGCGGAGTCACCTCCGTTTATTGTTCGCTTTGAAAATCTTCGAAACTTATCTAATCTTCAAAACTTAGAACACTGGCATCGGGTGGAGTAAGTTTTATGTATTAAACTTTAACTTTTTTCTAGCCCAACAAGCAGTCAAGTTTATTTTATTTCATCGATGTGTAAGAACTGTATTGTACAAAGTTTCTCACTAAAGGACTTCTCAACAACAATATGCTGATTGCCTTTGAGTTTCGATTCTTAGAAGTTGCTACTTCTAAGGATCTCGTCCTCTCGTCCTGCTGGACGAGTCGAAAAGGAGTTTTTAATTATATCACTCGAGTAATTAGCCCGGTCTAATTAGACGCGAAAAAATCGTAACCTCGGAATAATTCGCATAGAGCTGAAAATTGGTAGAGACGTTAAATACACCATTATAAATAAAATCTCAAAAGTCCCCGGCGATCCTCCTTATGCTAAAAAATTTTTCAAGGTCAAAGGTATGAAAATGAGGTTTTTCCCGTTTTTTTCCAAACTCTTCATTTTATCACAAAAATATACAGGGTGTAACAAAAACTAGTGATAATACTTTAGGGTGTGTACATGTTCCCTGTAAAGGGTTCACTGTGAAAGTAGCAGCGCGGAAAGACGAAAAAATTTTTCACCTTTGTATGGGGAAACTCGTGACGCTCGGGCCCTTGCCCATACAAAAGTGAAAAAAAAAATTGGTCTTTCACCGCTGCTACTTTCACAGTGAACTCTCTACAGGAAACACGTACACACCCTAAGGTATTATCACTTGTTTTTGTTACACCCTGTATAAGACAAGAGTGTAGATCATAGAATTCTCTACAAAAAATATTCAGACACTTTTTTCATACGACTTACCACTCCTTATAAATGGCGGGCTTAAAGTTTGGGAAAATCGTGTCTATACTTGTATTATAAAGCTAAAGAATTTGTGGATTGTAGAACTACTGCTTTGAATTAAACAATTCCTTTTTTGTTTGATAGTCTTATTTGTTGAAGAAGGCTTGAGCTGTATAACATCACGTTGCCACCAATAGGAGCAAAGAAACAGAGGAAAATGGAGAAAAATGGGGAAAATTATTTGAAAGAGCTCATCTCACAAACGGCTGAAGCATTTTTTATGTTCTTTGGCACATATATAAAGTAGACCACGTGGAAGGACATAGACTATTTTATTTCTCTGGAAAATGTACGGTTTCTATGAAATACATAGTTAAGAGGGCAGAGCGGAACTTCTTGTACTACAGCATACGAGGGCTGTTCTCAGCCAAACATACTTCTGCGTGACTTACCAAATCTAAACTTTTCGAGTAGCGAAGAGCAACAGTACGCTTGCAAGTCACTCAGAAGTATATTAGGCCGAGAACATATCAAACAACCCTAGTATTTAGTACTAGACGTTAAGCGTGGCTCCGCCTGCGTTTATTATAAATTTCACGGAAACCGTACATTTTCCTGAAAAACAAAATAGCATATGTCTCTCCCCGTGGTCTATTCTATATCTGTGCCAAATAATATAAAAATTGCTTCAGCAGTTCGTGAGATAAGCTCTTTCAAATAATTTTCCCCGTTTTTCCCCATTTTCCTATGTTTCTTTGCTCCTATTGGTGGCAACGTGATGTTATATAGCTCAAGTCTTCCTCGATAAATAAGACTATCCAACAAAAACGAATTGTTCAATTCAAAGCAGTACTTCCACAAATTCTTTAGCTTTATAATATTATTAGTATAGATATGATTTTCCCAAACTTTAAGCCCGCCATTTATAAGGAGTGGTAAGTCGTATGAAAAAAGTGTCTGAATATTTTTTGTAGAGAATTCTATGATCTACACTCTTGTCCTTCCTATTTTTGTGATAAAATGTACAGTTTGGGAAAAAAACGGGAAAAACTTCATTTTCATACCTTTGACCTTGAATAAAATTTTTAGCACAAGGAGGATCGCCGGGGACTTTTGAGATTTTATTTATAATGGTGTATTTAACGTCTCTACCAATTTTCAGCTTTATGCGAATTATTCCGAGGTCGAATGTTTAGTTTTCCTCGTGTAAATACCTTTTGCTATTTTCGTACCTGTTTCTAAATGAAGAACAGCTACGGAAACAATAGTTAGTAACTGTAATATTATACTTGGTGTCAGGTTGAATTTTAAAATTATATACTCGTAAAATGTGTTCTGGATATGTATTTGCATGTTGTAAAGGACAATATTGTATTATTTAAAACGTATATAACACGAAATAGAAATTTCGCACAAAGCAACTGGGAAAATTTAATTTTCTTCCACCTTTGCGTATAACAATTTTAATTTTCTCTAGTTTTGTGATGAATGTTGAGGAAAATTTACTTTAGTCGCCACAATAGTTGTATTACTACCGTATGTTTTTCAAAATAATATTTTTTTTATGTGAATCGGTAAATATATTATTATTTATTATGTTGCGATTTAAAAAATAGTCGGCCAAGTGCGAGTCGGACTCGCGCACGAAGGATTCCGTACCGTCATAAAGCAAAAATAGGCCAAAAATTGTGTTTTTGTATGGGAGCCCTCCTTAAATATATTTATTTAATTCTGTTTTTAGTATTTGTTGCTATAGCGGCAGCAGATATATTATACAGTATACACCATGTGTGAAAATTTCAGAAGTCTAGCTATAGCGGTTCTTGAGAATTACAGCCTGGAGACAGACAGACGGACAGACAACGAAGTCTTAGTAATAGGTTCTTACCCTTTGGGTGCGGGTACTTACTTTTTTTACTTACCTCCTTGATACTTAGTATCAATTAATAATTAGTGGAAAATGTGTTTTTAATTACGTCTTGATACTAAGACTGTACTGTTATTAAGGCGCTATATGAAAGTAATTTTACCGGAAGGGCAATTTTATACTTAATTTGTATGACTATAAAGTCGTGAATACGCTGCGGCCAGAAGCTATCGGTTCGCTCGGAAAACATGCGAAAAACGTAATTTTAATTATTTAAAAAATAACTAAGAGCATTTAAGCAAAATGCTTCTATACGATTTTGAGTTGCAAAGGTGTCTATCAATTAGACTAATTTCATACAATACATCTATTTTAGTTTAAAAATAATCTTCAAATTTCGTATTTTTAAGAGGTCATTTCGATCGAGAAATGTATCGAGGCAAAATACATTAATCGTGTTTCTGGTTCTACTCAAACCTAGATAAGGCTATGAAGATATGTATATCTCATTACCAGATTTGTAACATTTCTGAGGGTCCTATAGTATTACGTCAAAAAGGACAGTTTTTTCAATAAAGCGCCTTAAATACGGAACCCTAAAAAGCATTAAATACTTTTCCTTAGATGGACAGTGCAGTTACAGGTACATAATATTGTTATTTTGAGATACAATTTTGAGATTTGCTACAAATGATTTCATACCTTACTTACAACATTACAATATCACTTACAACTTTATTCTCATTCAATTGAAATTCTAAAGTTTTCTCTGTAGTCATTAAAAATTACCTTGATGTTATGAAGGAAGATGAATGATGATACTTACATAACTTAATGTAATGCTCGACGTAATATTATGTAAGTGGGCGGACTAGAACGTAATTTTGTCGAGTTAATTAATTTACATACTTATATAAAGCACCCTACATTAATTTACATTCGCTTTAGCAAAAATATAATATAAAGACATACTTACCTGAAATTAACAATAATTTCAAATTACATCGTGTTGCTTTATTATTTTGAATGTAGATTCTCGCAGACTTGCTTAAAATTTGAAGTTTATAATGAAAACTTTTTCCGATGAACCTAAATAGTTAATTCTTGTCCGTCTTTAATCGTCATTCCATTTTTAAATCTTTAAAACCAGGGGAGACAGTAATAAAAACTTTTTAAAATTTTTACGAGAATCATAAAGTTGGAGCTCGAACGCGGTGGTTTGTTCAAAGTTTCTTAGAAAATAATATAAAAGTAAAGTAATATTCTATAGCATGTAGGACAAGAGGCTTACTGGGGCTCACAAATATGAAGGAAGTAGGTTGACGTGGCACTTGGAAAAACGAGCGAAAATTGGTTAAATTGTATCAGGCGTTTTAGGAAATGGGAACGAAGATCAGGGCCACGCCTCGTCTAGATACTTATTAAGAAGAAAAGTTTATTTGTTTAAATCGAATAGGCGCCAACTGTTAGGTCACTTAATTTGGCATTGACATACTCGTAGATCAGCTGGCCGATTCTGTATCGTACATTTGTGTTAGTAACTATACTGAGGAGCGAATAACGGAAAGTGTCACTTTTGTATTCACTTGCATACAAAAGTGAGACTTTCCGTTATTCACTCCTCCGTTTCGTTACTAACTCAGTGATTAACTCACACATGTACGATACAGAATCGGCCCGCATACCACGGCAAAGGAAAAAACGTACGGTAAACACGGGCGCAGCCGCGTGCTTACAGGACATAATTATTATACCGATTGATGTATCTATATTTTTTATCTTTATTTAAAGGCCATGTACATCGTAAGGTCAAGTCGGCCAAGATCGAGTCTCATGAAGAAGGAACACAAATAAATAACTTGTAATATTTAAACATGTAGGTACCTACATAATATTCTGAGAAGATTTCATATTAAATTACAATTTTTTAAGAAATTGTGTGTTTCATATTTTTTTAATTGTGGTACCTATTGTTTCCAAAAGCGTACGACAAAGACAAGGGTAACAATAACTCACAATATTCTGTTCCAGATAAACCGCTGTAAGATCTAATGGATATTTAATTTAATGCATTACCAGATAGCAAACTCGGAAACAATCCCCGTGATGTATGAGAGAGCTGAATGTCTAACAAGCTGGTACATTATTTAATGACAGAACACATTTCTTGATATGAGGATTATGTTTAGTTATTAACCTGAAATGTTTTGATGTTGGATGAAACACTGTATTTTCGGGATAAAATAGGTCACAAATCAAAGTATTTAATAAATAGGTCAAAAATACACTCACAAACATTGACTTGAGTTGTTCTATCGACCTAAGGGCGTTGCATTTTATACAGATAATATAATATAAGATTATATAATATTCAATAAGTACATATTATCAAGAAGATGAAGATAGAAATGATTAGTTATCATTGTGATACAAAAAGCTTATGTTTGATAGCGTCTATTGTCGAATACGCAATATCCTGTCATTA
Source organism: Lysandra bellargus (assembly GCA_905333045.1). Taxonomy (NCBI): domain Eukaryota; kingdom Metazoa; phylum Arthropoda; class Insecta; order Lepidoptera; family Lycaenidae; genus Lysandra; species Lysandra bellargus. The sequence continues at coordinate 10,804,898 of HG995326.1, forward strand.
TCTAGCCGTCACAATGTCCAACGGAAACAATATCGAACATTCTGTATAATTGATTTCAGGTACACCGTACATGCGAATGAAAAGTCAAAGTACAGTTGAATGAAAAATAACAAAAACGCAATAATTTTCTATGCCATATTCAGTAGAACATACTGATGTAATGATAGAACATAGTGATATCATAGTAAATTATTATGTTCTATTCAAAATAATAAATATCAAACACTTCTTTGAAGTCAAAGGGAATAATTATTATTCAAGTTGTAATATAAATAACGTTTAAAGTCTTCAGGTACAAAAGCATCACCTATACTATAGTGACTAGTACTTAGCTGAGGCTTTTGAGACACTGTTTAGTACTAACTAGCTATTTAAAACCGAGCTTTGCTCGGTATTCGATAAAACACGAATAAAATGACATTTCCTAAAAATGATTTCCGAGATTCCAATTATATACATACATATATTATACAAGAATTGCTCGCTTAAAGATATAAGAAGACGTATGAAGTTTAAGTGGAAATCTTCATAAAGTTAAAACTATTAGTAATTTTTAAAATTATTATCTGTAAACTGTGTTTTGATAGGAAAATATTATAATAAAAAGTGCTATTATTATTTTAATTAAACTAACAAGTAATAATTGCAATATTTACATTGTACAATTATCACTTGTAAAGGAAATAGAAATCACAATATTCTACAATCTATTTTAAATAAAGTATGTGTTATTCTTTATTTTCCCTCATCGGCGCGGCGTAAAGGGAAATTGTTAAAAGTTTGTTTCATAATTCATTGCGAATTCTTTGCTCGCGACAAAATATTCTTAGAAGTATTTAACACAATGAAGTTATTTTAAATTAAGCAATCTTTGTGCTTGTAATTTTGATACTTTTCACTGGACCAGAAGTTATAATTTTTGGTTCGTTTGCTTTGGCTACCGGTAAAATGCTTCTGATATTAACATATCAGATAAATTATGTGATGAAACGCGAATACTGCAAAAAGCTACAAATTGTTTTTACAATTTCAAAACTCAATATTATTCCTTAAAATAAGATCTAAATCAGTAAGGTTTACAGATTTTTTTTAATTTTTCTCAAATGGATTTAAAAATAATACGACAAAAATATATTTATACGACGACGACGAACGACGACCTCCGTGGCTACTCAGTGGTTGGGCGTGTTGGCAACGCTCATGCCGGGAGTCGCGGGTTCGAATCCTGCCGACGGAACAAAAAAGTTTTCAATGTTCCTGGGTCATGGATGTGTAATATATATGTGTATCATAATATAATAAAAATCTTAAATATATTATGTATAGTAAAAAATTATTAAATATAATATTTCCGTTGTCTGGTACCCGTAACACAAGTCCTTCAGGGACCAGACTGACATGGTGTGAAGCGTCCATAGATATTATTATTATAACTTCATGCGCGATTTACTTTGAATACTTTACAAATACTTAAGTGAAAATCCCGAGCAATACAAAGATATTATAATTTATTTCCTCTCGTCTAAATTGGAATGACATTACGTATAGGCACGAGCTGTGCTATTTTCAGTTAATACAACGGATTTCAGTTTTCAATACCTAGATATTTTATTTTAATATTCAGAACCATTTTACACTCTCTCCGGTACCATAAAAGTGACTAAAAGCCTTGTGTTCTATAAAGAGCCTTCAAATGGATTCAACATTTTAAGTTTGCTTACATTTTCCGTGGCATTATTTCATCTGACACTGTATGATGGATCTAATATTTCGACCTTCCAATTCACTTTTAAAACCAACGACGAATGTTGATACTTGATAGTTTGAGTATTTTTGTAATGTATCTTTTCAAATGATAATAAAATAAGACATGAATTTCATGAAATAAAATATGAATACGAGTGAATGAATAAAATATTGGGCTAATCTCATTTTACTTCTATTTTGGTCCTTTGTCTTTTTGAAATGTTCATAACAAAGTTACGATTGGGTTTAAGTATCAAACAAATGGAAGAATATTTATTTTTATGAAGGTTATCCCAATGTTACTGGATATTATTTATAACTTAAAAGTATTCCAATTTTACGTGTTCGTATTTAAAACACTCTAGATAAGATAGTAATGATATGTACAAGTCACAATAGATTTAAAATTAGATCGTGCTATGGCTGATCCTTTTACGGGAAACAAAGAAACTTAAGTTCGGTAATTTTTACATGAAGTTTATTAATAATCATACAAACTCAGAAACTTTCTGGTCCTACTATACAACTTTTTTTTATAAAATAAGGGGGCAAACGGGCAAACTGGTCACCTGATGAAAAGCAACTACCGTCGCCCATGGACACTCGCAACATTAGAAGAGCTGCAGGTGCGTTGCCGGCCTTTTAAGAGGGAATACGCTCTCTTCTTGAAGGTCAACTACTTCTATTACTAAAAGTGTAATAATACTAAGTATAGCGCTTATCACTAAGCTTTGTTACACCCTGTATATCGCAGTAACACTTAACGATTATAGCGTTGTTATATATTAATAGTTAGGGTAAGATGACGTCACAAAGTGACAGAGAGATAGACGCGTAATTAAGCGCAATCAACTCTAATTTTGAACGAGATTAGGTTACCTAAACAAAACCAACCGCACCTAAATCATTCATCAACTTAGGTACAGGTCTAAAGTTACAAACGTTATCAAGATCAAAAATTAAACGAACTGAATTTTCTCAAAATATAGAAGAAAAAGAAATGAAAGTCATGTCTCAAATAGACTCTGAAGTCTGAATCATACCTAATGTGTTTCCCAACCTATTTATTATACTTTTTTATAGTAACAACTTTTACCCAATATGTTTTTAGGGTTCCGTAGGTACCCAAAGGGTAAAAACTGGACCCTATTAGTGAGACTTCAATGTCTCTCCGTCTGCCTGTCTGTCTCCAGGCTGTATCTCAAGAACCGCTATAGCTAGACTTCTGAAATTCTCACAGATTGTGTATTTCAGTTGACGCTATAGCAACGAATACTAAAGACAAAATAAAATTAATTTAAAGGGGGCTCCCATATAACAAACGTTATTTTTTGGTCGTAATCAATAATGGTAACTTCTAGGCTCGTGAATTGTTCACAATATCCTTAATTATTGTGGTACTCTAATAATAATTAATAATAAAATAAAATAAATATTTTAAGGGGGCTCCCATACAAGAAACACATTTTTATCCTACTTTCCCTCTATAACGGTACGGAACCCCTTGTAAACGAGTTCGACTCGCACTTGGCCGTTTTTTTTATCAACACCTCTGTGTTAATAAAAAGTTCGCATTCTTTTGTTTAGTGGCTAGCAGTGGCTAGTATATATCCACGCATTGATTACTTTTTTTCATAGGCGATCAGGTAATTATCCAATTTCATAAACAGACCCAAAAGAATTTATCGCCATTTCGTGGTAATTGAACCTCGAAGTAGGTAAACAAGCTCTAAGCCACTGCACCACGAGGGTGCCAAACATACGTCTACACTTTACGTAGTAACTATATTTTATTATAGAGGCCAGGCCGGCAGAATTAAAACTCATACTATAAATAGTCAGCAATGTGATAAATAACTAACATTTTACGGGATACCAGCAGTATTTCAATTCTTTCTTACATTTTATTCGATACTGGTTCTTGAAATTCCTTTTCATGACTATCGATACGACGAGACGCCTGAAGTAAATACTACGCTACAGGCGGCACTTCCATAAAATATAATTTTTAATGGTGGAGGAGTGGATGAGAACGGACAAGTGCGAGCTAGTTGCTGGGTGTAACGGGTTCCGTCAATTCCGTTTAGGAATTTTAGGAATACGTATTTTAAAATATTATTTACTCTTATTTGAAGGATTTGACCGATGAAAATATAACGTCATAATATATTATTTACGTATACTATACAATTGCATAGTCCTGCATGCAGCACAAAATAAAGTAGTAGAACTTATTTAATAAAATTATTATTAAAATTAGTCCACATTTTTAACATAATAAAAAAATTATGAGCTTATCACATAAACATAGTTAGATCTACTACATGATTAAGAAAGTCGTGTACTGTGCTCAAGGAAAATGGAAAAGATACAATCAATTACATAATATATTAAATCGGCAGGTACGACTGAATTACTGGTACTGAATAAAAGTATTAAATTTAAGTTAAAGAAAAAATCACAACATAATATTTGGTTTAATACAGAATGTAAGAAAGTGAGATTGATTCTAAACTACATTCAGATTATAGTGGAAAAAGTGCACGAAAAATTGTGTTTTATTAGTGTTCAACATAAATTTCCACCAAGAACCAACAGTACAATCAATTACATATAAATGGAAAATGTGCTTGAAGGAAATTCCCTTGAAAAATATTTAAAAATAAACTTATTAAATACAAAATATTTTGTAAACGTAAAAACCGAATAAAGCTTTTCTTGGCTTTAAAAATAATGAGGTCTGAAAGTTACTTTCAATACAGTTCCCTAATATTATTTTCCCGAAGTAGCGTTAAAAATAACCTTACGCTTTTGTTGAAGAAATGCTACTCTTATCTTTATACTTTAGTAGGTCAAAGTTCTCAGTACGGCTTGTTACGTCTGAGGAACAAGATGCTTGTACACCGCACCGCTAACAAGATGTGGAGCCGATTTAAAAAAAAATAGACATCGCCCAATGGTCGAAATTCGACCTCAAATAATAATATAAGTTTCTTAACGGTTTTCTATTGATATTTTATTGTCAAAATATTGACAGTAACACAGTCAATCTCTTAAATATTATACGCCCATGAAACATCGGCTTAGGTACCATTAGTGTCTAAACACACTATGCCGAATTTCCGCGGCGGAAATTAAGCATGATTACGTCAGCAATGTCAAACACAAACAATATAATGCGACGGAATTTCGGCATGGTGTGTCATCGGTAATTTAAAATACATTGCAGGCGTAATCATGCGGAACTTCAGCCGCATTTCGGCATCGTGTGTTTAGACACTTAGAGAAATTGATTTATAGGAAGAACGCCATACCAATTGTATATTAGATAGAAATTGGGGTGACGATCTCCGAAACGTGAATAGTGGAATTGATGTGAAAATGTAGCAGCTAACAATCAATATTTTTAGTTGAAGACAACGCCATTAAAATGTTTATTAATTATTTCAAACAACTAGCTCCTATTAAACAATTAAAAAATTTCCACTAACAAATTTCTTTTCGTGAAGTGCAGTGAAGAGAGATCTCTTCTAATTTATAAAATACAAGATAGCCGTTAATTATACTTTAAATAAAGAGCGCCGAGAAAATCTAAGCATCTGGGGCTTAATTAGTAATTAAGAATCTTCTCATATTGTTTCAACGGAGATGTTATTCATAAAATGTTAATAGACTATAGGATGCGAGTTCTGAGAATTTTTTAAAGAATCCTTGATCCTGTCTGAATACAGAACAATTAAGATTATAATACTTAATATCTTCCGAAACGTCGTTATATAAGTATTTAAGTTAATTGTCGCCATTCTGTTTCTTTTAGCAGAATATATTATTATGTAACAGACTGGTATTTGACGTTTCGTTGCCAATTCTATAGTAACCTACTCAACTCAGGTTCTTTAGATTTTGAAAAAGAATTGAAACCAGATTCTTATATACTTATTTAATTTTAATCCAGCGTTAATTCGACTTTTTTTCTTATTCAATTCCTATAATCATGTATTTGGGAAAATAATCCCTAATCAAAAATTTTTGGGTGCTTGGACCAATCACAATTTTATATTGGTCGGTTGGTTGGTTACAACAACAAATTTATGTTGGTTGTAAAAACCCAATTTATTTGAGAATAGGCCTGTAGTTAGATATCTGACTGGATTGAATAAGGAACATAACTAATTCAGAATAGGCGTGCAACTCTCATAGGTCACTTTGTTATCACTTATCATTTCCGTCCCTTCTTATTTCTTCAATTTTATTTCATCTTTAGAAATGTCTGTGCAATACTTGTGGCGTTCCATTCCTATAGGAGTCAGTTAAGCTTAAGGCGCTATATTGAAAGTAATTTTACCGCAAGGGCAATTTTATACTTAATTTGTATGACTATAAAGTCGTGAATACGCTGCGGCCAGAAGCTATCGGTTCGCTCGGAAAACATGCGAAAAAGGTAATTTTAATTATTTAAAAAATAACTAGGAGCATTTAAGCAAAATGCTTCTATACGATTTTGAGTTGCAAAGGTGTCTATCAATTAGACTAATTTCCTACAATACATCTATTTTCGTTTAAAAATAATCTTCAAATTTCGTATTTTTAAGAGGTCATTTCGATCGAGAAATGTATCGAGGCAAAATACATTAATCGTGTTTCTGGTTCTTCTTAAACCTAAATAAGGCTATGAAGATATGTATATCTCATTATCAGATTTGTATTACGTCAAAAAGGACAGTTTTTTCAATATAGCGCCTTAATACCAATGTACTTCTTCTTCCATACTTTTAAAAAGATACGCTTGATAAAATTACAGATTTCAATTGCTAACCGAATGTTCGAATTTTGAAGTAAGTACTTATGTAAAAATTTAATGTAAATCAGACCTTCATATTGTGTAAGTATTTAATTTAGAGATGTGCCGAGCATGGCTTTGGCCGACTAGTCGATTAGTCGGCTGCAAAGAAGACGACTAATCGGCCGACTAGTCGGCCAAACCGATCATGGTTTCGGAAGTTTCCGTAACGCTTTTTTACTCCTGTTTCGGGGGTAAGTGGCACACGCCGCTTGCAAACGTGTCAAATCGTGTTATGTTTACTTCGCGTACGTTACTTTATTTTGTTTATATGATACAGTTGATGGTTTTCATTAAGTATTTCATATACATAAAATCTCTATTTAATAATACATACATAATATTTTATTGTTAAAATTTTATTTACAAAAATAATTTCTTTACTAGCAAGTAATTTCAGAAACACTTCAACATTTAATTTTAAAACGTGTAACACTGATTGAGCGTGATATAAACACATTATAAATAATAATCAAGGTTTTTCTTTAATGTAATTTCAATAATAGCAAAACAGTAAAAAGCCGATTAGTCGGCACTTTTTGCCGGCTATTCGCCGACTAGCCGCCGACTACAAAAGTGGCTGGATAGTCGGCTTCACCGACTAGACGGCGACTAGTCGGCACATCTCTACTATTTATAATGATCACTTCCATATTTCACTTTTAATGATTGAAATAATGATGTTGAATTAAGAAAATATCATTATAATACAGATGTATTTAATTTAAGCATATGCACGTAGATATGCACAGATTAAAGCTTGATGTTTTGGAAGTCAGCTGATAAAAATTGTGAGCTGTGATCTACTTGTCACACAAATCCACCGAAATAAAGAAAAAGTAGAGAATTACTGCTTCTTTCCCCAGCCACGACACTTCATAAAATCCAAATCCAAGTTGTGACGAGTGACGAGATTGCCGAACAGAATATTACTGTAGTATTTATTTTACCTTTGCGGCTCCAAATGACATTATCTCTTTATTACGTTTGTGCGAGAACACCTGGTACACGAATTACAGCGAAATAAAGTGAAGAAATAGACATGGAATGTTTGTCAAACTTTATTAAGGCTGGCCGCATACACCCGTTTTCCGTATTCGATTTCCTAATGTGAAATTCCGATTCGGAATTCCATGGGACTAGCGTAAGCGTTCGTTTTTTTCCCGCGCGTTTAAGCTTAGTCACGTCCCGGCTTGCACTCGAAACGTCAGCGCGGAATTCGTTCCGTTCGGAGACTAAAGAACGTACAGTTTAACAGTTAATGTATTTTCTACGGATTCCATGTATTCGCATATCATCCGGAAAACGTGCGTATGCGGCCAGCCTTACCTCACACAAAGTAAAGGTGAGAGACCTTTACACAAAAGGTACCTCTCTTCACTTCGGGGCGTTATGGCATGGCTACATTGAGCGAAATTGACTTCGACCATGGTTAAACATATTTTGTCTGCAGTATTATAATATTATCTTTTTTTTTGCGATTTGTATATGCAAGCGCTGTAGCGTCATGCATTTGTCTATATTATAAAAGTTAAAAAAAAACTCTTTCTGAGCTGCCACTTTTACAGTGAAATCTATACAACGGACATGGATACACACCATAAAGACGTATTATCACTTAGTTTTGTTACACCTTGTATAAGTATGTACCACCACCATGTATTAACAATTACTTTTTTAAGACGAAAAAGTTTAAAAGTTCGTTATTGCCTATAGTAATAATAAATTAATTAAGCAGTTCGTTATTGCCTATAGTAATAATAAAATAATTTAAGCATTATTAAGTTTCTTTATTTAATACTTTTTGACTTAATTTTTATATGTATAAAAATTAAGTCAAAAAGTATTAAATAAAGAAACTTTTAAGAGTTAATATTCCATTTAAACATCAGATTTAATTCAAAATACTCAAGTGTATTTTTTACCACAAAAATGATTTAAACCGAAATTGCAAGCCTTTTTTTCAAATTTTAAGTCTACGTGTACTGAAACCGCGAAGCTATTTTTAAAACGGTCGCTGTTTCGGACGAAATTCATATTGGTGTTAATTACTTTCAGATTTTTTTAAAAGTTAATCGAAAATAATAATTAAATATACAGACATTCTCCAAAAATCCTTTCGTATCGGACTGTCCAAAATACCTTACAATAATTATACAGTAAACATTTTCCGACGGCTAGGTACCTAAGGAATAAGGATATTTTCTATACATGTGAAATGTGCTAACGTTTAACACGTATAGAAAATATCCTTATTTTTACTCATTTCTACCAAACATATAATGTTAAAAACTGCAAGGCTAGGAGAACCTGTGTTCTACTTCTAGTCTTCGAGTGCCTCAAATTCACTGAGGTGTGATAAAAATATAATTTCTTACTGGAAAGTTCAGGAAGCCTTATATAATATTCATACAGCAGTCCTAAGTGAGAATAATCCGTTTTATCTCAATTCCATCTAGCCCGTATCACGTTTCCTATTAGTCTCCCAGTGCCTGGCCATGTCTGCATTAATGCGTACTCTCGCCTCTTGGTCTATCGCCTAGTGATGAAACGGGCGGGTATAGACGTGGTTTAAGTTTTAAGGGCCCAGCCCTACGGATACTCCGTAATTGACCGTATTTCCGTATTTAGAGCCTTATAACTCATAATTTGAAAGCTACATAATAAAAATACAGCAATAATCTTCAGTATATCAATATTCCTTTCCACGTCTTAAATGTTCTATTTCTGTTTATTATACTCATGATATTATTATATGCTTCCAAAGTAAAACCAATTTATTAAAATTCAAGCATACATTCAGCATCTCCTTAGGATTTACAAATTACTTTTATTTGAAACATAAGCCAATAGATCGACAATATCATAAACTACATATTCCACGTTTTAATTTTTTAGGTCAAATTTGAACTGAGATAAGTATAAAAATAATGTTTTGGTGCGATCTCGGCAACATACACGGCAAATTATGGTCAAGGTCGTTTGCTCGGGGATATCATTGCCTGCTATAGACGCGCAAACCAAATTTCATCTAAATTGATTTAGCGTTTTTAGCGTAAACGTAACAAACAGGCAGACATACATATTTTCGCATTTATAATATCAGTATCAATAGTATAAAGAGTATGAATGCATGATAGTGTTCAAATATTTTGAATTTTATTTTTGTACAGGAACCTAGGTAATTACTATTTTAAGCTGAAAAATAACTCAAACATGTTAAATATTGTCGTATGAGAAAATGATTTTGGTATTACGTATGTATGAGAATTTCGAGGGAAGCCCGACCCTTTAAGTGTCTAAAAGCGACCTAATGAGACTAACAAGCGAGCCGAAGAGCTAGTGCACTGTGTAGACACAATTACTTAGCATGAGCACCTAAGGGCTATTTATCACATTTTTACCGCAAAAAGTGTTATTGTCGTTTTACTATTCATTCCATTTTGTGCGCAAATAGTGAATTAGCTAAGTAATGAAAGTAGCATGAGGAGCGTTGCGTGATGGTATAATGAAACGTTGACCTGACCTCCGAACTTTTATTAATTCATATCATTTGTCATACCGCGCATCGTCAGCTTAACCGACTTCGAAGGAGGTTATAATATTATGTCTGTTACAAATACCTACGTTAAAATGGTTTTATGGTTACCTATGATTACATACAGATTTAATGGTTACCAAAATTTTGACACAACCCCCACATATTTACTGACGGATAAGATCCTAAGCTCGATCGACTTTGATGTAATTTAGTAAAGATTTTACTCAAATTTTTAACCGACTTCCAAAAAAAGGAGGTTATATGTTCGGCTGTGGATATATTTTTTTATTTTTTTTTTATTTGTGTATGTTCAACGATTACTCCGCCGTTTGTGAACCGATTTTCAAATTTTTTCTTTTGTTGTATAGGGTTCAACTCCAATTTGGTACCATGTTCACAAAAGTGGTGACTTGATGATGGGATCCATGAGTAATCGAGGGAACTCCTCAAAATTTATATGGAAACATATAGTGATTTTTATTTTATGTGAAGGATCCTAGGCATATGCTACCAAAAAGTAAGATTTTACACCAAGGCATGCTATGGTTCCGAAGATACTAAGAGAACTCCGGATTCCTTATAGATACAAGTTTGGGACTTTCGGCGATGTTTTAAGAACTGAAAGCATATACTACTATGTAAATTACATTCATCATCATCATCATCATCATCATTATCAGTACCATCACACGATGCATCGTTATGAGTTACGACCCTATTATTGGTACTTTTCATAGTATTTTCGATCGAGACTCGAGTTTGTCGAGTGATTTTGAAAATTGTATCAATGTTCTTACAAAGTAAATGATTTAAACTTGTTGTTGTGGTTACCAAGTTGGTAATTTGATCTAGGAAACTCCTTGATTGGGACAAAATATATAGTTATATTATTGTAGCTTAAAGTAGTAAAGCATAATATTTTATTATGTTGAATTACGCTGGCGTAGTTTCCGCCGCAAATGTCAAACGCGTACAAAATACGACATAAGAGTGTGTCACCCCTCGCGTTCGGCCCGTATTTTGTATGCAATTTAAACGCGGCGTAATTCAGCCTAGTGTCTTTAGACCCATACAATGAAAGTCACTGAACCAGAACTCTAGAACCTTCAGAGATAGGCGTTTGAACATTTCAGCATTGCTTGATGAACTCGTGTAAGTACTCACATACGATTTTGCTGGGTCGAGCAATCACGTAGAGTAAAAACCACGGCTCGGGCTTTCGTCCACACATTCAGCATTGCTCGATAGTTTTACTCCAGTTCGAAGGAAATTAGACTCTACGAATAATAAAAACTAGTGTCAAAAAATTTGTCAAGCTGGCTCGATTCGAGCCTTCAAACTGGCTCGATGTGAGCCTTCGAGCTGTGAGTTTTGCGGTCCACACAGTGGTTTTTGCTCGACGTCGAGTAAAACTATCGAGCAAAACTGTATGTGAGTACTTGGCACAGAGATATATGCTTGGAGTTATTTAAGAAATTCTAAAGCGGTAGTGAACTCAGATGATAAGTTTTCATATGAAAGTTTGGGGGTTTCATCGTTGTTTTAAGAACTGAAAGTATGCTATTATGCAAATTCTATTCATGATAATTCAGTAATAATATTATAGTAAGTAAGTAATAAATAACGACGTGTTATAGTAGCCCTTTCATGACAGGTCTGTATATTTATAGTAGGGTATGGCTCATGGCTTTTGAGACATAGCATAAAACTTTTTTGAAAACTGCCTGAGTATAGTAGTTGTGATAGTTTCATACCTAAATCTACAACTGACAGCTTATGTTTACCGATAAATAACTAAAAAGAGTAAAATTATTATTTTTAACAAAAAATTAAAACCGACTTCCAAGGTAAAAAAACAATAAGTATTAATATGAACTAAAAAGTATTAAATAATTCTTACTCTTTAAACTATGCCCCTTTCAGAATTCGTCTAAATCTCAACTACTTCTGTACATACTATAGCTTCATTACTTTGAAGTCGGTACCAGTCCCAAAAGTTTCATATATTCTGACATTGACTGATTAACTCACGATTAAATTAGCTGGTACCGACTTCAAAATAATGAAGCTATAGTATGTACAGAAGTAGTTGAGATTTAGACGAATTCTGAAAGAGGCACTATTAAAGAGTAAAGATTATTTAATATTTTTAGTTCATATTGATACTTATTGTTTTTACCTTGGAAGTCGGTTTTAATTTTTTGTTAAAAATAATAATTTCACTCTTTTTAGTTATTTATCGGTAAACATAAGCTGTCAGTTGTAGAAATATAGAATTTAGGTATGAAACTATCATTATTTATATTAAGAACGTAGGATGTTGTCATTAAAGATGAGCGGGGTCCAATTTTGTAAGTACATAATTATATTTATAACCCCTATTATGTAAAAAAATATATTTTAATCATGTTTAATGAAAAAAACTACATACCACTTATGTAGTTTTGAGGTAAATATTCATAAAGTGTGCTTTAGGGTCTACACAGACGGACCGCATTTCAACTGCAATCCAACTGCATATTGCAGTTCAAGTGCAGTTTGAATGCGTTTGACACGACTGCAATAGAACTGCAAACCAAACAGTTCACACGACTGCACGCCGACTGCAACTGAACTGCAATCCGACTGCGCGTTTGGTTTACAGTTCTATTGCAGTCGTATTGCAGTCCTGTCAACTGCATTCAAACTGCACTTGAACTGCAATTTGGAGTTGGATTGCAGTTGAAATGCGGTCCGTCTGTGTAGACCCTTAGAAACACGTATCTGCTGAGCTATATGTAAGTTGATATCGCTTTCCCCTTATAATTCGTAGAATGTTTGCTCGTCCTGACGCCACTCCTGACTTACGAAATTCAGGTTTTAGACTTCAGAAGAGCGTGGTGAAAGAGAGTTCATTTGACGAGGATCATCGAAATTTTACACTTTTTCCAAGAAAATGTAATGGTAGACAAACTTGTGATTTACGTATGTTTTAACATACTCAATGCTCACGGACTAATCGTTTAAAGTGAACTAATACTTACCTCTGCCAAACCGCTGAACTGATTTAGATTATATACTAGCTGATGATGCCCGCAACTCCTTTGCGCCAAAACTCGTTTATCGCGCGGGGACCGTACATTTTTTCATAACAAAAACTATACTATGTCCTTTCCCGGGACTCAAAGTATCTTCATGACAAATTTCAGCAAAATCGGTTCAGCGGTTTGGGCGTGAAGAGGTAACAAACAGACAGTCAGGCAGACACACTTTCGCATTCATAATATTAGTATAGATTTGGTGTAGTCATACTCAACCCAGGATAAGACGTAGGTTTTCGGTTGCGCGGTAAACGAATTTATGTACGAAATTGCAGACAACCATCGGTGCAGTTGATAAACGATTTTAAACTACAAATAATAATAATTGAAATTCGCACATTTCTAGCACTTTTTTCAATGGTTTACAAAACAATATACATGCGACATATATACATATAACATAACATATATTTACACGAATAAACATTCCGCACCATTGCACATTCGATGCAGCCTTTTGCACTTAGCCACAGGCGAGGCGGGGCAAGTCGTATTTCATAATTGCTTTTCGCTGAACAACTTATTAATCTTACATTTAATTTATAATATCTCGGGAGTTTTTCTATTACCCGTAAAGAAGGCTAATATTAAAAGATAACCTTGAAAGAGTTTTTACGACAGGCACCTGAAGCGTCTTATACTTTTTGTTATTTTTCAATTAGGAAGCCAGTAAATAGAATAAATAAAAGCAAGTGTTTAACATGTACATATTAAATATAAACAAAGCTGAAACTGATAGAAATAACATAATATTATATATTATTACTTTAACATTTTCCATTAAAAGACTTACATAAAAGCATATCTAATTCTTCTTACATTATATAAAAATGGATTTTCAATTGTGTTAGTAACGCTATGACCCGATAACGGCTGAACAGATTCTCCTAATTTTAGTCTTAAAGTACCTGATCCTTCAAGTCCAGGGAAGGTTTTAAAGTGATACGAAGTTTACCGGGACAGCTAGTTTTTATATAGTTTTATGGCCGCACTCTTACTTAACTCCGAGAAAAAAGAAGACTTAAACTCCGTACATTTTCTGAGAAACTCTATATTTAATTAAAGTTAAGTGTAAATTAAATGTGAGCGAATGCGAAGCTAAGTATAAATTAAACTGAGTGCCGACTAGAGCATTACTTCACACATGAACACTATTTGATCAAGATCTTGAAACAACAGCGGACACTGGTGTAATCCATTTACTGTAACTACCCTTCAGCTCGGTAAGCTGCCAATTATGGTCAAATGACCGCCATTTGTAATTTCAGACTCCATTTAGTGCTACGTTTCAATTTCCTGTCACTATTTATCTTGACCTCAAGATGACCCGGACCTCTAAACTCATCGTATTAACGACGAAAAAACAACGAGTTGTGCTCTAAGTGCACATGAAACAGCAGAAAGGCATACTTTTCGCCGGGCGGTAGAAAGAGAGGGAGATATTGTACTTATCGTCCATATTACGAATTTTCGTTCAGTTCGCGTATCTTGCTCCTGAACTTCAGAGACTTGACGCTATTTTAACCTTCTTAACCCTCTCTAAAGCGTACAACGTAGATCAAAAATTTCATATACATATAATGAAATACGTAGGCAATTAGAACACCGACACACATTTTAACAGCACGAGTACTATTTATCATAATGTCTCAGAATATAATATTACACACAAAAATAATTATAATTTTTCAGAGACTGTCAAGACCACTGGGAGAACCATGCTTCGGCACGAATGGGCCGGCTCGACCGGAGAAATAACACGTTCTCACAGAAGCGCTTGCGCTGTTTCGCCGAGTGAGTGAGTTTACCGGAGGCCCAATCCCCTACCCTATACCCTTCCCTACCCTCCCCTATTTCCTTTCCTTCCTATCCCTACCCTCCCCTATTACCCTATTCCCTCTTAAAAGGCCGGAAACGCACCTGCAGCTCTTCTGATACTGCGAGTCTCCATGGGCGACGGAAGTTGCTTTCCATCAGGTGACCCGTTTGCTCGTTTGCCCCTTTATTTCATAAAAAAACGCAATATTTACAATTATTATGACTTTCATCTTGTTATTTATAACTCAGTATGATTTAAGCAATTGCTTTAATAAAAGTAAGAAAAGTAAATATATGATTGCCGAAAATATTAAAGTGTATATTCCAATATTGTATTTAAAATATTCACTAACACTTTAATATCTTTGACACCTGCTCTATTCCAGATTTAATAACGGCGATGTAAAAAATCCTAACTCGCTTCAAGCAGTAGTATTCCACCTGCATTTATACAGTTTTATGAACTTAATTATTTCTACTTAAATTTAAATAACTGCATTTAATATCACTAGAAGTTTCGCTCACCTTCGTTCAGCCATTTGTTTATTAACCGGAAACCGTACATTTATACGTAAGAAAAGCTATGCTTCTTTCCAAAGTTCATCTACATCAGTTCACTGGCTGAAGAGACTGAAGAGATAATGAAAAGACCACATATAACTACTGATAAACATATACACTTTCATATTTAAAATAATTGAATTTGGCTTTCATATTTCAACAACAGATGTAGTATCTAGTAGGTAGATAACTTTAAATCTACTCGAACATGTGTTGGGTCACTAGTTCCAAAGTTCAATTCTTTTTCCGAAGTCAGTTAGAACACGATTCACTTCAGTAAACATAAATTACTCGCGCTGCCGTAAGCTCGGCCTCAGCTCTATATTTTACACAGATAAAAGAAAATAGAATGCCTTTCCACGTATTCATATTTCTCTCTAGAGTATGGTGTAGTTTCGTCTGCCGAAAAACCATTGACTCCACACCCCGCCTCACGTTCCAAGTTAATTCACACGACTTTTATTTTCTATTCGACTCTGAAATTATCGTTCACGTGATTCACCAAGTTTCGCCCAAATCGTTTTGGTTAGAAACGATTTTCTTTTGAATTTTGATTTCCTTTTGGCTCTAATATGTATTATTACGAGAACTGTATCGTAAGTTATACAGTAGCAAAAGTCGCGAGTTTTTCGGTGATGTAAATTGAGTCTTTGTTTCGTAAACTCCTCGGAAAACTAAGCTAATGGAATAGTTGAAATTGGAAAAAAGGGACATTAACCAGCAGTCGGCACAAAACGCCATCTGCTTAAGTCGTTACGGGGGTTATTACTTCTGGCCGAGTGAGAATCTAACAAAGATTCTTCGTAGCGTATTATGGACGTTAAATTTAAAATATGACTCGTGTAATTTAGCTTTAGTATAATTTTATTCCCGTATTAAACATCGGCGGGGCGACCGCTCCTGTTGTTTGTTCCCCGGTCGGGTTCTATTTGCGCGGTACATCATAAATTTTTAGCCCGACTTTTATAAACTCGTACACCTACTAAATATTTACCGAAACTACGAGCCGGGTTCGCCGAGACTCCTCGAGTCATTTTTATGTAACTCTGTTTGCGAGTACGAGTGCCTTTGTAACGGAGTCGTTATATAAAATAACGTACGACGCAAAATGCATTAGACTCGCGCCGGTGACGTCACAGTAATCGGATGAAGCAGTACGAATGCTTAAAACTATTAGCAACGGGTTGTCTGTATGGAAATTCCAAGAAAAAACATTGCTTCTACTTAGGCGCTGCAGGAATGTGAATGCTTGCATTGAGGCGCTATAATTATGCACGCCCAAGCGCCTCCTACCAGTTATTAGCTGGCAGCATTCATTTTAGTAATAAAAATAGTTTCTTTTTATACTAGGTCCAAAGCTAAGTACTACATGAAGCAGAGTAGGTATTACGAATACTTAAAAGAATTGGTGTTTTATACAAGCGTATTAATATTATAAAACAGCAGCTTTATAATAATACCCAATTGCATTTTTGTTTATATAAACCAACTAAAATAAAACAATGTTAACGTTTTTACATAACCACTAATGACATTTTAATCTTATTTGAATCGCTGTAATTGTTGACAGGCTTAACAATAGCACTAGAGTTTTACAGTAAAATTATTATAATGTGCGTGTATAATGTGTATTAACGTGTACTATTAGATTATTTTCTATGTATAATAAACTCCTTACAAATGGGAAACCAACATTCTAATCATTCTTGTAACCCAAGACTATCCAGCGACGAATGTATAATTTAATAAAGCACTTTAACTGGTTCAAAAAGTCTCAAGACTAACTATCCCTTTCAAGACGCTTCTTTCAAAAGGAAAACAAAAAGTGCGAAGAATAATTTGAGCGTGCACCCTTTTTACTCCGACGCGTGAATACAAAGCGATTTCACTCCTTAGAATTGAAGTTACTTAGCACTGTTTTAAATAGAAAAAATATTTTTCTAGATTGCATTGTATTAACTTTAAAAGGCCTCAGCCATTTTTTTCTATGAACCGGACATTATTTAAGAAAAAAGATTGAGAACTAATTCACCTCGTCTGGGTTTTGATTTAGAAACTTACCTCTATTGATAATAATAAATCTTGCTTAGGTGTACTATAAAATAAATAACTCGCACAAAATGCTACATTAGTATTTGGCTACCTGGTAACGCCAAATTCCAATAACTTGAAGTATTTCAGGTTTTGGTCAAACAACTTGAAATTTTCTAACCCACTTCAAATATATGGCGAAGTTTGGCGAAGGAGGTTTTAATTAAAGCTCCTTTGTCAAGTCGTTCCTGACCGGTGACAGCTGCGGAGAAATTACCTGGAGCCAGCTCGCGTCGTTTGACGAATGCTACCCATTCCTACTACATTTTTTCTAGGATTTAGCGCGAACTTATGAACGTAGTTTTAATATCGATTGAGAAAAAATCAATCTCTGGTACCGTCATTTAAAAAGTTTATCTTACGGGCAGTTTGACTAACGTGGATTTTCACATGAGAACAAACTAACCTCAATCGTTTTCGGAATTCAAACTATTTCCGTGATGAATTTAACCTAAATCAGTTTAGCGCTTTGAAAGCGAAAAGATATCGTACCAATAAAAAAGTTAAGTCTGCTCAAACTATTGATTTTATTTTAACTACAATAATAAACAGATAAAATGAAGAGTTTATATTTTCTACTTTGTGATCTTTATCTTCTTCTTATATATATAATTCTCGTGTCACAATGTTAGTCCACGAACTCCTCCGAAACGGCTTTACTGATTTTTATCAAATTTTATATGCATATTCAGTAGGTCTGAGAATCGGCTACTCGGTACTTGATATTGATAAGTGCATTTGTTGAATAAATAATAGTAAATTATTACAACCTGAGGCTGACGGCGACCATTGTTTGTGCGACGGGATAGCGATCGACGTTGCCATGGTGACATACTTATTTAGTCACTTCAATAAAATAATATGGCATATATATTATGGCAAAGCAACCTTTGCCGGGACAGCTAGTATTATATGTATAACTTTATAAGTATTGACATACTGATGACGGGTTCAGTACGACAGGATCCAAATCAAAGTGGCGCGTATTGGGACAGACAGATATTTAATAGCTTGTCGATTCGTTTTTGTAGCAGGCTTCGTATTCATTTCGATTGCGAAATATACGTGGGATGAAAACGGTACTTCAATTAAAAAGCCGAATAAATATTAACATTTATAAAAATGACGATTACATACACTCTTTTCTATGAAATGGTTATTAAATACGTATTTTTTTATAAGTTTAAATACGTGCATATAAGAAAAATTTGAGTAATAAAGAAAATAAATATGCGAAAATCGGATCTAAAAAATAGCTAAAACACCATTTATCTGCAGCTTAGGAATGAAGCAGGAATTTTCCGAAAATATTGTATTCATTAGTTTTGGAGACCGCAATAACTTTGAATCAATATAGTTGCTCGTTTCACTAATGATGGATTCATTTTGGGCACATAAATAGTACTATCCGTGATTCAGCAGTTTGAGGTTATCACAAACTGTGAAAGGGTACAATATGATGTGTACATTTCCGCTCGAATATTATATTGGTACGTTGTGCCTACCTTTGATTTACATTTTACAAACGTCCGAACTGGACGAAATGAACATTTAGATATACAGAATTTAGGGACTAAACAGAAATCAGTAAACTATTTATTTCTGATTTAGGTGATCACTATGTGAACTTAAAAATAATAAAAAAATATATGAGGCACTTTTCACATTCTTCTGCCCATAAACAACTTACCTCTACAATTCTACATTATCTTATATTTAGAACTCCAAAATTATTTTTATTTTCGTATATTCAAATGAAAGGAAAGAGGGGAGGCCTTTGCCCAACAGTGGGACACTGTAGGCTGATAATAATAATAATAATAATAATAATATTCAAATAAAGCTGGTTATAAAGCATCGGTTTTTGATATAGTAACGTAATAAATGGTACAAACAAGCAATCAACCGCTGACGACTATTTACAAAGCGATCAAAATTGTCAATTTCTAATCTCAAAGGGCCCGATACCTTTGAATCAACAGGGTACATTAAGGTTTAATTTAGTCCGGCAAATGCAAACAAAATCTGTGTCAGTGAGTTTGAAAATTAATGATTAATGCCGGCTCCGAGCTCGTGAATAACCGAGGCATCGAGCGTCAGCATTCACTGACGCATCAGCACGTCCTGACAGTAATGCTGTCGAATATCGTCAGCATAACTGCTAGTCAGGGAGCCCTAGAACAATTTTTTTATTATTATTAACAAGCTAATTTCTTGTGAGTAGCTTTATTTTGATAAGACAAACAACTTTTTTATCTGCGAAAAATCTTGAAAGTGGTAGCTAACAGAGATAAAAAGGATTTCATACTTTGATTTAATGGTCCTAAAATATGGATTGTTCTATTTGTAGGACAATGTTACTCTTAAATTATATAACTATTAACCTACCAATGTACAAAAAATCAGCTGGTTAGGGTTCCGTTTTAGGGTAGGTACCCTAGTCGTTTTAGGGTACCCTAGTCAACCATGTTTTGCTGATTACAGAACCCTTAAACGGAACCCTAACCAGCTGATTTTTTGTATATTGATAAGTTAATAGTTATATAATTCAATAGTAACATTGTCTTACAAATAGAACAATCTATATTTTAGGACCATCAAATCAAAGTATGAAATCATTTCTATCTCTGTTATCTACCACTTTCAAGATTTTTCGCAAATAAAAAAGTTGTTTGTCTTATCAAAATGAACCTACTCAGAAAAAATTTGCTTGTTAGTAAGTATAGTTTAAAAAAATGTTCTTCTTCGGAGGGAGTCCGACATACCCCTGCCCTTTCCCCCGAGGGGGCGGGGGATGCGTAATGCAATCCCCTCCTTAAAAAAAAAAAAAAGGGCTCCCGTACTATGCTGTATGACCCCGGCTCGGCATCTGCGCCGCCCGCCGCTCCGTCGCCATACACGCTCAAACGCGCTGCAATTTCGACGAGACATGAATACGATTATGACTTGATTGAAATATGATAATCATACTTATTATATTGACTACATGAATATTGTGTAGTGAGAAAATTAATTTTTCAAGTCAAACGTGTCTTTTGTTTTTCATAAAACGTTGCGAAAGGCTATAATAATAAAGAGTTGTTGATACTAAAAAGAACACGAAACCGAGCCTCTAGCCAAGACGTTTTCCGTAAAAATGTATGGAATTGACACAACATGTTACATGAGTCGAATATCGACTTTTTTATTCGAACGCTTATGTCAATTTCATACATTTTGATCGGCGATTCTTTAAAAAAGCGATTAAGAAATCGTCTTGGCTACAGGGCAAGCTAACCTATTATTTAAAACTTAATAAATTGTTTATTTATAATGACGTGAAAAGCTACCTACTGAAATTAAAAAGCCTTTGTTCCAATACAAAAAAAAAAAAAATATTCCAACTTCACAACTTTGTTTCATAGTCAATATTAATTAGCCCTGTATTTCACTTTAACCACCGCTTAAGTAAGCTAAATTGTAAAAGTTGAGCGTCGTTATTGGTTGAATATATCATTCGATTTCGTGGTTGGTCACATTTGCGCTTGGCGACGAGCTGTATGTGCTTTGACAGCGAGCTCCGTCGATTAAGCTTCGATTAAAATTTGAATTGCACATTTTGTCGAATTTTAGGATTAAATTTTAAAAGCTGCGTTTTAGCTTTAAAATTGTTGGATCAATTTCGTTTGTGTTAATACGGATAGAGTTATGTGTAAAAGTTTTTTTTTGCTTTAAAATAAGCAAAAAATTTAAAACCAAATCGAATAGTCAATGTTAAAACGAACATAAAGAAAGTCTAAAACGTATGAAATAAGTTTATTTATCAAAATATTTTCCTTTTTTTATTTGGCAAACTGTTTCT
Organism: Lysandra bellargus; assembly: GCA_905333045.1. NCBI lineage: Eukaryota > Metazoa > Arthropoda > Insecta > Lepidoptera > Lycaenidae > Lysandra > Lysandra bellargus. The sequence goes on from HG995326.1 coordinate 10,826,416, forward strand.
TTTCTCTATTCAATCTTTTTAATTTCAAAATTATAAAGATTGAGAAGACAACGACTTTGTTTTACTTAGTCCTGTAGCCAACTTGAATTAATTATTTTGTATTAATTTAGGTTTTGTGCAATAGTTTGAACTAATACCTACTTTAAAATTCTTTCTTCTTTAACAATTCTTTCACATTAAAAATATTGCTATTAAATATTATTATATAAGTACTTTTTCTTAATAGCACGCGGAGCTCAACTAACCATTATTGCACTATAATAAATAAAGTTTCATAAGATCTAGGTTGTAAAATATACTTTCCAGTAACAAGAATAGGAGCTAGATGTTTGATTTTACAATCCACTTTTACGATAATGGAATTTTCATTTCAATGAACTTGGATATTCCATTTTGCATGAAGTCAGAAGTTGAAATTATCGCAAAGAAATCTGCAATAAATTTTACAATTCTGAAAACATTAATTATGTATATAATACTCTGATCTCTATTGGTGTAAGATTGGGAAAAAATGTTTTATGCATTCGTACTAAGTATTCACTAAAATAGTAAGGAATAGTAACTTGAACAAAGTATGTTTTATAAGGTATTTTGATACAATACGAGGGCGGCACTGAAAATTTCGGGAATCAAGGAGGTGACACAACAGTACTATTTAAAAATGTGTTTATTGCTTTTCGACGTATTCTCCGCGAAATTTGACACATTTTTCCATACGATGGAACCAATCATTGAAGCAACCATTCCATTCGGAAGTTGGGGTCTCCAAAATGGCCGTTTTGTAGGCGTCTACAGCTTCTTCAAGTGATGAAAATCTCTGACCACGCAATTTATTCTTTATTTTAGGGAAATTATAGAAATCATTAGGGCTTAAGTCGGGGCTGTACGGCAGATGGTCTAATAATTCTACGTTTTCTTGCTCTAAAAACTCTTTTGTTCTGTGCGCGGTGTGAGAACTCGCATTGACGTGATGGAGGATGATGCGGCGGTTGCAGTTCTCTTTACGGAGTTCAGATACGACCTGTGGCAAACAAATGCTAGCATACCATTCTGCATTAACAGTTCTTTGTCCCTCAAGAGGAATAGTCGCAATATGGCCGGTTTTGGAGACAAACGTGGCCACCATTTTTTGCAACACTCCGTGAACGAACAATTTTTGTTGGCTTTAACTCATTTTCGAACACCCAAACTCGTGACTGGTTTTTAGTTTCAGGTTCTTACGCATATATCCAGGATTTGTCACCTGATACGATGTTGTATACAGCATTTGAGGATCCTGCGTGGAATCTTTCGAGAGTTCTGACGCACCAAGTAACCAAATTCACAGAGCAAATGCGGTATCAATCAGGAAAACAACTTTTTTAAACCTAATTGTTCATGCAAAATTATTTGTATTTGATGATGCCAATGTCTAAAGTTGCCTGAATTTCGCGGTATGTCACATGTCGATCTTCCTCAACCAGCTTACGCACAGCATCAACGTTTTCTTGGGTGACTGCAGTTTTTGGGCGACCTAGACGGGGATCATCACTGAGCCTGACACGTCCACGTTGAAATTCAGCAAACCAGCGATAAATTGTGGTTTTGGATGGGGCTTCATCACCAAATGCAGAAATCATCCGATCAACACACTGTTTTTGTGTTAAACCACTTCGAAAGTCATAATAAATCATCGCTCTAAAATTTTCTCGAGTCAATTCCATTTTCTCAACGACTAAACAAGTTTGACAAGACCTTGTGACAAGACCGAGAATCTTTTTTTAAATAAATAAATGGTATTCGATTTTTAAAACCAAGGAGTTTTCAATTAAAAAGATTTTAATATGACAGAAATAGTGGAAGTATTCCATTCCCGATATTTTTAGTGCAGCCTATCTATGATTTCCATGAAGAGTTTGTTCTTTATGTTTTCTTGCATTCTAGAAAATATTTTTAATGAAATCCATTTTTCACTTTAACTATAATTAAGGTTCAAAATGTAGTTGATGTTTTATTATTAACGTCCTTTGAGACCTTTGGGTATCTTTTGTCGAAAATATCGGGGTAAAGAAACACTACCGCTTTGGGAATTCAAAATGTTTTGGAAGGTCGTTTAAATTGAAAAGGTAGTGTTATGACAGTTATCGTAACTATAATTAATTTAACTTTTTTTTATTTTCAAAAACTCTGATGTCTCCAGAATAGTACCATTTTATCGCTAGAAGTATGCATAGAACAGAAGGTTACAAGTACTATATACTTATATTTAGGAGTCTAGTATGGTCTTAATGGTACTAATCATTACTATTCCAAGTACTTTTATTAGTAGCACAAAAACATAATAAACACTACAAAAGCGCACATATCTCAAGTCTATTAAATCCCGCGCCATATAAAACGCTATGAAACTGAAAAATAGACGAAAAACGCTCAAAGCTTTAAAGTCCTAAAAACGGAAATGTCTGGATCACCCGAAACTTGCAAACCGATGCCGGGTCTCGCCTCTGGATAAATCTTTTGACTTTCCTTTGACACTCCAAAACTGTTGCATATGATAATGGTATTCGAGCACTTATGTACGGAGACTTTAAACTGAGGCCACTTGAATAAATAGTAGAATATCACGAATAGGTATTTTTATAACTGTTCCTTTTGGTATGAATAGGAACGGAACGGAACGCAAGCGGTTATGGTTTTAGATTAATTTATGCGGCAATGAATTTAACGATAGTATAATATATTTAACTATACAGGTATCTTGTTCACCAAAAACAATATTAAACAATACATTTATCGACTATGTGCAATATAACTTTATTTTAACGAAATTCATACAATAACGCCAACCGTATCAATTAAAATTACTCGTAACTATACATAAACTATATTAATTAAAACCCTAAAGGAAACGTTTGTATCAATACACAAAAATAAATAAAGCTAACCCGAATCTCACGTTTAATTTAACATACCTTTGATCTTCGAACCGAGCAAATAGTTTGGTTTATATCTTTACAATGTACACAAAACTGATAATCGTAATATCTATCCATACTAATATTATGATGCGAACTTGTGTCTGTCTGTTACCTATTCACGCTTAAGCTGCTGAACCGTTTTCTATGATTTTGTATAGAGAAAGTTTGAACCCAGGAAAAGTCATAGGAATTAGGATACTTTTTATCCCGGAGAAATGTACGGCTCCCGCATCATAAACGTTTTTCTGTTAAACGGGCTTGCGGGCATCATCTAATAGGTTGATATTCTCATTTTAATGTACTTGTGTTCGACTGCAAATATATTAAAGACGAGCTTTTGCCCGCGGCTTCGCTCCCGCTAAGAAGTATTATTATACACAAACTTTCATCCCCTATTATAACCTCTTGTGGTTGGAATTTATCAAAATCCTTTCTTAGCGCATGCCTAAGTCATAATCATCATCAAATCATCTACTTGCATGCAAAATTTCAGCCCCATACGTCCAGTAGTTTGGGCTGTGCGTTGATAGATCACCATGTCAGTCAGTCACCTTTGGGTTTTATATCTAATATATAAAATTCTCGTGTCACAGTTTTCGTTGCCATACTCCTCCGAAACGGCTTGACCGATTCTCATGAAATTTTGTGAGCATATTGAGTAGGTCTGAGAATCGGCTAACATCTATTTTTCATACCAAAAATTATTTATATGGCAAAACAACGTTTGCCGGGACCGCTAGTATTATATAGATTCGCGTACATTGTGCCGGGGTGCTGCAGGTCGGGCCGCATTTTTGTAATATTATGACCCCGAATTATGAAAAATGCGGCCCATGCACAATGTGTGCAACATAAGAGAACACAGTTTATGATCGTCTAGACACAATAAAGAACATGACACAAAATACCGAAAGAACTGTAAAATGCACTACTTAGTCTTAATTAAACTATAAGTATGCACTTGCCGGTAATGAAATTTGCATATTGTGTTAACATTACGCTGTGTCTTGTCTCGTTAATCTATGCAAATAGATGACATCAAATTACGTGTCTCTCAAATGAATAAATAATTAAAAACTAGCTATTTTAATACCGAGCTTGGCTTGGTATTCGATAAAACACGAATAAAATGATATTTTTTAAAATTGATTCCTAGCTAGATCGATTTATCGCCCCCAAAACCCCCTATACACTAAATTTCATGAAAATCGTTGGAGCCGATTCCGAGATTCCAATTATATATATACAAGAATTGCTCGCTTAAAGATATAAGATAAGTTTTCTAAAGGTAGTGCATAAAAATAACGCACAAAATTTGAGGAAAAAACTTGTCTATATTTTATAATCATGATGGTTTATTATTTTAAACGATAAAAAGATAATTAACACGTTCTCTGCCGGTAGTACAAACGAGAAAAATTACAAAAAATTTTCTTTGTCGAAATAGATGTATTAGGTCTAGATTTAAACTATGATATCATTTAGGGTTCGATAGGATGCAGGGTTCCTGAGATATAATAAAAAAACCCCTTGAGGTCACATGTGCCCTACGCGGCGCTGTAATACGGAAAAGTAGGTAATCGTTACCACAGCGCCGCGCCGGTCACATCTCCGGGCACCGCACCCCTCAGTCACCCGCCAGCGTTTGCGCAGAACGGTTGTGTCATTTGCGAATATTCCTAGTTTTTAGTGTCGAACCATGGATTTACCCAATTTAGATATTGATGGATTTTATAGAGTTTTGTTTTTATTTTTTAGAGGTTTGTTTTCATTTTTAGTTTTGTTTTAATTTTTTAGAGTTTTGTTTAATATTTTAGGTTTTTTTTCATTTTTCAGAGTTTTGTTTTAATTTTTTAGAGTTTATTTTTTATTTTATGAGGGTTTTTTTTTTATTTTTTAGGGTTCCGTACCCAAAGAGTAAAAACGGGACCCTATTACTAAGACTACGATGTCTGTCCGTCTGTCTGCCCGTCTGTCCGTGTGTCTGTATATCTGTCTGTCTGTCTCCAGGCTGTAACTCAATAACTGCTATAGTTAGACTTTTGAAATTCTCATAGATTATGTATTTCTGTTGCCGCTATAACAAAAATTACTAAAAACTAAATAAAATTCATATTTAAGGTGGGCTCCCATACAACAAACGTATTTTTTTTTAACTTTTTGGCTCGAAATCAATAATGGCAACAGCTAGGTACTTCAAATTTTTCACAATATTCTTGATTTTATCTGTAGTTTAATAATTATTAATAAAATTAAAATAATATAAATAATTTAGGGGGGCTCCCATACAAAAACACAATTTTTCGCCTATTTTTCCTCTATAAACGTACGGAACCCTTCGTGCGCGAGTACGTCTCGCACTTGGCCAATGATAATTTTAAGCCAAATCATTATACAACATAATACTGATTAAAAATAAGTGAAATTGTTAAAACTATCATGGAAAAATAAAGAAGAAGTCATAGAAATCGTTTTTTTTTTCAGTCCTTTGTGTTTCTGCATTAAAATTTTCACTTATAATAAACATAGGTGAAAACCATGTGAAAGTATTGCTCTACAGCGCCGCACCGGTCACCTACTACAGAGAAATGTACGATGAACGCGTCCTATGGCTTACAAATTCGATTCAAAAACAGGTCTGCTCTGAGGTCACCGGTGCCCTACGCGGCGGGTTGATACAGGTAGGGGTCCGGTCACCGGTGACCTACGCGGCAGAGAACGTGTTAAAATACTTATAACATTAATTTCTACACATTTTTTATCTTTCTGATTGAAAATAAAATATAATTATGTGATTGGTTTCTTAGGAAATAGTTTGTAGCGCTACGACAACGTCTACGAAGCTACGACGCGCTACGGTCTTTACAACTCATGAGTATTTAGTATAGTAAGTAGAACTCAATATTTTTACTGAAAAATTGCATGCTTAAGTATTTAAAACATTATTTATTGATTTATTTATTTCAGTTTTTTTTTAATAATTGCAATAACATAAAATATAGAGGTAGTAAGTTATTAAACGGATTGCCATAACATGGTACTAAAACTTGAACAATTTTAAACAAAGAGATAAATCCTGGATTTTAAATATGTACACATAAAGCACTACACTCAATTAATTACTGAAAATGAATTACAGACTGTATCTGGCGCCGTAAAGTGAAGAAATGTCCCTATAATAGCACCATCAATTTTGTACTTCGAACTAAATGATCCTAACGTTTTAGGTTAATTAACTTACTGTTGAGTAACACTTAATTTTCCTTACTTGAATATATATTTTTGTTAAAAATAAGACTCAACTAAATACATTCTCTTTTTAGGTCCGTAATACTGCTAAATCTTAGAAATTGTTGTGTATCTTGTTATTATTAGCGTAGTACAGGGAGTAAAATAAAAAGGCAAGAAGAAAAAGAAGGTAATTAGAGATCAACTACGATAATATGGCGCGCCCCTCCAAAATTCAAAACGTTTGAAGTGCGTTGTCAAAACGTTTGATGTGCGTTGTCTTGCGCGGTAGGCTAGTTATGATTAGTTGACCAACAAATCTTGGTAATAAGTGACATTAACTGAAATATTACGTGTACTGTGATTGGTTGAATACTTACTACATACAAACTCTTTCATAAGGATGTGACTACACACATTTAAACAGTCATTTGGAGGGGCGCGCTATGTTATCGTAGTTGATCTCTATTTATCTGACAGTTAAAATATTGTGCTGGACCGTAAACAATGCCGGTTGGTGCAGCGATGAAATTGAAAGCATTGACAAGGTTTGCTGAAATTTAAGGGGATGCAGTAAAAGTTGGCGACTGACAGTCGCGACAAAATGGCGGCGTGACGTCACAACTTTTGTGGGTCAGCTGTTCCAGAAAATTCAAGGCCGAACGTAACAAACAGCTTGTTTTACCTTAATTTTATTGAAACTTTGTGCGCTGCCAAGAATCTTTGGCATACGCTTAATCAAGCTTGAACATATCTGGGAAAAGTGGCTGAATATATAAGATTTATTTCTGGTATTACCTTTATTTTTTATTGTTAGAAAAAAACTTAAAAGAGATGATCATAACTGCAAGTAGCATGGCAATCAAACTCAAAATGAGACCGTAATGTAGAGTCATCAAAATTTCGTAAGGCTCATATTTATTTCTTGCTAGAAAATATCAATGAGTAAGTAATATAAGCTCTAAAAACAGGAAACCATTTGTGTGATCTAGAAGACTATTATTCCAAAATCTGGCAATGGCATTAAAATTAGCACCGCGATGCAGTCATCAGTATCAGATATCAATTTTATTGCACAGCATCGCCCAAGGTTGCCAAGTCACAATTGGGTTGCGTTATGTAACCATGGAGTACGCCAAATAGTTCGGGATCGAGGTCAGCTCATCCCCCAGGGTGTTGGCGACGACCAGGCGCGACTTCATGGCGCCACACGGATCGATACCATGTGATCTCATTGAGTTATTGTTTGGCTTGAGACATACACCTTGGTAAGGCAAATATTCTGGGTATAAGGTAGCATTGAACATTGGTAAATTAGATATTTTAAAACGATTAATCTAATATATTTAGATCTTTGATAATCTATTTACTAGAAATATTATTAACATGTAATTTAGGCAACTTAACAAATATAACATCTTAAATCAAACAGGGTTCTTAATAGGTTCCTACCAAAATAATTTCATGCTCCAATAGACAAGCCCAAATTATGCTGATAGGCTTTGAAACAATATTTTTCCATGGGCGAAAGGATAATGCTATCGGATAAAGTAACATTTATCGAAATTTGCATGTCTATCATGTTTATGAATGTCGATACATTTTAAATTCAACGTCACGCGCTACAATATAACTAGAACGCTTTCGGTCATGACTAGCTCTACTGAAAACCCGTTGAGCCCTCAACGCAAATTAAATTAAATTAAACAGAAATAAACTGTAGGGCCTTTAAAGAAGAGTGTCGAAAATTAGTTTTGAGTACGACGTTACTCGACGCAAAAGTTGATTTGCCCAGCTCATTGGCAGCCTATAACAAACAAATGAAAGAAATATAAGTGTCATAATTAGCTTTAAGTTTAAAACATATTTGTCAAGTCCAAAACTTAAAGAGAACCAAGGAGCATTACATACTTACAAGAAACAATGAAATTCCCATGAAATATGCACATAAGCTCTAAATGTTCATATTTCATGATAAATTCTTATTATTTTAAATAATTGTTTCTTATATTATGTAATTTATCTACTGATATGACAAAGATATGGAATAATTAAAGTACTTTTATCGAAAACTTTTATCGGAAAAAAGGCAGTAATAACATTTTTGGAGGTTATTTGTTTTGACACAGTAATTAGGTGGCAGTTATCTTCTATCTACGTGGAGCTGCTGAGCGGAACATAATAAAACCTACGTGACTCTGACTTTCATCTCAAAATGAATAGACTTTTCCCACAATATTATATTTATTCTGTACTTTTATGATTGGAAAACATTGTAGGAAAATTGTTCAATTATCAGTAGTTACTGTTTATTGTTATCAATAACATAACGATCTGATATGACGTAGTATGTAATTTCGTTTTACTGAACATTATTTGTTCAAAAATATATTTGAACAAAACATTTTTCGGAAAAAAAAACAGAGTAGACAGAACTGAGTAAAAACTACCCTGCGTCTTTTTCATGGACTCAAAGTATTTTCGTACAATATTTTATCCAAATCGGTTATGCGTTTTAAACGTAGAGAGGTAACGGATATACTTTTTTTGCATTTATAATATTAGCATGGATATGGACAAAAAAGGCTGTCGATCAGTTGTTGCGTGAATTCTTCAACAATAACTCGAAGCGATCGGAAGTTTTTTACCCAGGCTTAAAATATTTTTAATTAACTTTCAGTAAACGAAATACTTTCTGAATTCAAATTACTATGAAGGCGTTGTTTGCAACTTTATACGCCACCTTTAGACTTAAAAGACTAAAAGATTCACCTAAACTTTATTCGTAATACAGAGTGTTTTAAATAAAAAACTTCTTGATATACTACTAGGATGTAAGTTTCGTATTTTGTGTCGAAAAAACAAGTAGGATAAGCGCTATCCGTGTAATCAAGAAACCTCTAAGCTGAAGTCATTAATTGTAACAAGAACTTGTTTCGACGTTGATTCCAGTTTTACAGGCGGTCTGGTGGGGTGAAACACGAAAATGTTATTCGTGTATACTACAATGATATTCTATTTATACAGATCTGTTACGTTCATACTATTTTCCGGCTTAAATCTCTTCCGAACAATTTTCAAATTCAAAATTGGGCACAGATAAGTGAAACAAAAGATACGAAATGCCATTTACATAAAAGAGACAGACTAAATAAAGGACGACCCAATTGGGTCGTACAGTACCCGGCAATAAAATATATTGCACATCGACCTTTGAAAAGTGACAGTCGGCTAATTTCGGTCTTGTAGAGCGTTATCTCTTACGCAAGAAATACAAAAAGTCCGGTATATATAAGGAGCTGTTAAAACAATTAAGGTTTGCTTCTTTTGACATTTTTATTATTCTTTGTATAAAATACACCAAATTTTCTGTAAGTTATGGCTTTATATTCGGGTAAAATAAAATAAAAAAGGGTGTTCAAATTATGTTTACGTATTTAAAATTCTTTTGGAAAATTACAGCTGTAGCAAAATTTAGGGGTGTTAACAACTCTAGATATATATTTTGAACTGGACGCGACTGCACTCTATTGAATTTGAACAACGATTGACATAATGTCAAATAGGTGTGTGTAACAAAGATAACGCTCTATGAAACCGAAATATGCCGAATGTTTCTTTCGGAAGGTCGATGTGCAATATTTATTGCCGGGTATTGTATTTGAATCTTCACAACGCGCGCGGTAGTAACATATCTGCTTTGAGTTTTTTATATAATATCATTAGTGTACTAGAAGACTTGTGATCTTTTATACTTTTCTCGTGTTTTCTAGCATAATATTTTTCATTTTCATAAGTCATAAAATGGAACTAATAAATCTTAGTTCCATTCTACTATCAGAGTAATAGTATTACTATCTATACTAATACTATAGTCTATATACAGTAATACATTCCAAATTCAACGTGTGGTACCTAGAGACGGGACTCTCGCCAGTGACCCATCTACAGTTCTTTCGGATTTTCAGACCCTGATTCGCGAATTCAAAATTATAGGTCTAGATCTGAACCTGGGGAAGTGTGAGCTCTTCGTCCCTGATGATTGCGAGAATAGAAACGAAATAATATCCAATTTTAAGGCAGTCGCCCCAGAATTATCGGTGACTGAGAAGAGTTCACTTTTTCTCTTAGGTTCACCTATTCTAGCCGATTCGTTTCCGGACTATATAAATGAAAAAATTCAAAATTTTAGTGAAAGTTTAGACCGTCTTCTGCAAATCAACAGTCACATGGCATTTACTTTGATTCGGCATTGCTTATTCGTTCCCAAATTTACGTATGTTTTGCGGTGTTGTCAGCTCTGGAAGTTTCCACAACTTCTCCATAGCTTAGATGACACCCTAAAACATACGCCCTCCACAATTTTAAACATCAAATTTGATGAACGTTCCTAGACCCAAGCCACGCTACCCATAAGGTTCGGTGGCCTGGGAATACGGAAAACTTTTGACGTAGCATTACCGGCGTTCTTGTCCTCAGTTCACACAAATCGACAAGTAATAGCCAAAATTTTAGAGCCCTCATCTTGCCCATTAGACATTCCCTTTGCGGACGAGGCCTAGGACGCCTGGGATATTGCTAGTGCCGGCAGCGAGGTCCCCGTGAACACATCTTCACAGAGGCTCTAGGACGGGCCCGTCTGCGAACTGGTGCGTAATAAACTCTTAAACACGTCTACCAGCGTCGCAGAACGGGCTCGCCTTTTGGCCGTGGAGAGGTGGGAGTCGGGAGCTTGGCTGCAGGCACTACCATCCAAAAACACAGGAACATTGCTGGACCGAAATACATTCCGCCTAGCCACTGCTCTGCGTCTTGGTGCTCCCCACGTCGTCCCCCATCAATGTGTTTACGGCACGCACGTAGATAGCTACGGTCATCACGGGTTGTGCTGCTCGCGAAGCGCTGGACGCTTCTCTCTCGACATCACAGCCTAAACGACCTCAATCGTCGGGCTCTTGTCACTGCCGGCGTGCCAGCGATACTGGAGCCCTCCGGTTTGGTTCGCGACGATGGCAAGAGACCCGATGGAATGACCCTGGTTCCCTGGAATGTGGGACGGGCCCTTGTGTGGGATGCTACTTGTGTCGACACACTCGCCCCGTCTCATGTTCAGGGCACCTCGAGCTGTGCGGGTGCTGCCGCTAACCAAGCAGAGAACATCAAGCGGCGCAAATATGAGAACCTCGGCGGAGATCTCATATTTGAACCGTTTGGGGTAGAAACCCTAGGCGCATGGGGTCCGGAGGCACATAAGCTTTTTAGCGAAATATCTAAGAGGCTTATTGAAGCCACCCGAGACCCCAGAGTCGGGAGCTACCTAGCACAGCGAATAGCAATTGCAATTCAACGTGGCAATGCTGTCAGCTTGCTGGGCACTCTGCTAGATGGGGACGACCTGGGAAAGTTTTTCTTTTTATAATTTTATATTCTAAGTTTGTATATATTTGTATATTTTATTTTAGTTTGTATTTTAGTAATGAATTTGTGATTTTAAGTTTATATTATTATGTTATGGTGTGTTAAAATTTATCAGCTGATATAGCTATTCCTTACATTAAGTTTTTAATGATAAATGTTAATACTTAATTATATTATGCGATATATTTTTGGGTACAATATATTACTTGGTTATTAAAATTTGAAAGTATAACTGTAAAGACATACGGGTGAGGCCGCCAATTTTTGCTGATATGACGCAGAAAAATTTTGCGAGAGAAAGAAAATCTACGCTGCTTGTGACGTTTGAGCACCTAAATTGTAGGGAATTTATTTCTCTACGCTATTATAGCGTTGAGAAATATGCCGTTGGAGCACCAAAATGATAGCGTAGAGGCTATCATGGCGTAGAGAAAATCAAACTTATCTCTGTAAATAATACACAATGCGGTTTGTATTATAGCCCCAAACATGGCCCTTTTGACTACTCACATGATGCATTGATCGTTTTATGTGAAACAGTAATACTTACATTTGTGTCACAAAAAAACTTCCTTTGAAAAAACTGTGTACACAGCCCGACTGAGGTTTAAATGTGAACTGTCGAGAAATGGCGAATATTACGAGATTTTCCATAGAATACGTAAAATCTCAGCGTTGCCACTTCCCGATTTTACCTTCCCTAACACCCAACGATAACAATAAATCGGTATTATTGATGACGTTTAAAATGTGGGGTAGAATTGATGTTTCTAACGATTAATTTGATTTGAAAAAGTTTATAAAGAAAGTTATCTTAAAATATTATAAGAATTAGATGAGGTAATAGCCATTTATATAAGTATTCATAACATATCAGATTTATCTTCAAATCTGTCATACTTACTGCTACAGCGACAGTTAAAGTGCACCTCTTCCACGGCGGATTGTATATTTTAAGCTATTTTCTTACTTTTTTTATGTTTAATTGTAAATATATTTTTAGACTATTATTGGAACTCAAATAATTCTAATGCATGCTTGAGCACTTTGATTTCTTCGTTACAATCAGTTTTCGAGCATAAGATAAACACAGTACTTTTTAAAATACAAAGGGCGGAGAAAAATAATTGCAAAATCAGCAAAAATTGGCGGCCTCGCCCATACTAAGACTACATCATATAACCATTAAAAGGACAGCAACAGTAATAAGAGTGCAACAAGAGAGAAACAAGAAAAACGGCTACACCTAACTCCACTCACATGATACAGATTGTTATTAATAATGAGTATTAATAAAACGGTTTCACTAAAAGGGAAACGCTGTTGCTCAACTAGACTTATTAGATAAGTTTAAACCTTTGTATGAGAGTATGTTAAACTGTAATATAAACTTAGACGTAAACTCCCCGCGATGCTGCTGCGAACTTCGTGAGGGAATAACGTTCGTCTGAAACGGTTCCTGCTTTTTATTATATCTATTATATACCCGCATTTTATTACTATTATAACCGCTTTTATGAGGTTAAATAATAAAAATCTCGAATCAAATAAATATAGAAGACTCTCATAAAATATCTTATATTTTTCACGTGAGTTCGTCATTTCACTCTTTCACAGCAAAACTACTTAGCACATGTGATAAAAATCTTTTGAGACTTTAACTAAAGGTAATTATTATGTAACGTATATGACGTATCAAATATGATACATAACCAGCTAAGTGGGAGTCGGACCGAAACATAAACGAAAAACGTAAATAATTATATTATATAATTAAATAATTACGTTTGTTGTATCAGTAAATGTGTAAATATATTTATATATTTTATTTTTTAGGGACAGCATTAAATCATCAGCTGTAAAAGCTGGTTATAGACAGACAGACGGATAGACAGACAGCCGGTTTATAGTAATAAGGTTTACAAAAAAACCCTTTAGTAGGTACGGAACTCTCATTAACTAAATCAATTAAGAGAAAATTCACAATTGTGCTAATTCGCAGAACTTAATCACAGCTTATGATCCAGAATTTTTAATTAAGAATTCCAGCTAAGTATTAAAATATATTAATAACAATTAATTATAATCAAACCATCGACGTAAAATAATATAAAGATACTTAACAATATTATACTTGTATTCGAGTAGGCATAAGGCATTGACAAACAATTTTTAACGTTCTATAATGTAGAGGGAAAGAAAATAACGGAAAGCGAAAAAATTGGCTATATATAGTCCATTGAAATGTTACATTTGCTTTGCATTTATTAGAGGACGCAATTTTATTTTTGGAATTATCATTTTTTTGCTTATAACTTTTTAAATTTTTAATTTAGGGTAAAAAATTATATAAACATATTTGTAGGCAAAATAATTTTCAACAAATTATGTTCTTAAAAATTTTCTGTAAGACTTATAGTTTCCGAAATATCACGAAAATAGTGTTGTCACCCCTTTTTTCAAGATGGCGGCCGGGGGACAAAGGCGGCGACCCCACAAACTTGAGGTTAAGCTTCTATTGAGCCCCCCAACATATTCCGAAAATAAAATTGCGTCCTCTAATAAATGCAATATTCGGTCCTAAAATTGTAACATTTCAATGGACAAATTAATATTGTATTTCAAAATGTATGCACGTACTTAGTAAGTATAAGCGGGGTACTATTATATATTATACATGTATATTCTGTGGTATAAGGAGCTCAGAACTCTATCATATTGGTTTGAATAAATCACCAAGCAAGCATTTTATTATTGAAATACTCTTATTATGTTTTAAAAGATTTAAAGTATAATAAAATGCTTTCAACAATAACATTATATTTCATCAAAATTTACTTCAAATTCAACAGATTTTTATAAGCGGATGATAACGTGAAATAATATAAAATTCAATATCATTTTATTTTTAACTCCGGGTAAAATTTTCCACAAAATTCATAGTATAGCGTCACCTGCAGATATACATTGCTATGTGAAATTCCCGTAGAAATATTTATTTGTCCGCTATAAAATAAAACCCTTGACTACTCGTACACTATTTTAAGTTATCAGTGCTGAATATTATCAAAGTCGACATTATTTCAGGGGCATTAAATGCAAACTATTTATGTGTAGCTAAAACATATATCGGATTTCATAGCGTAACGTTTTCATATCATCAAAATTATACGACAATCATAAACTTGCATAGACCATCGTAAAATAGATAAAACTATTATTAGCTTATACCAGCATCGTAATGTATGCCAATGGGGTAGGGACTCATAAGGTCCATAAAATACGATCCCAATCAGTGCCCTCTATGGAAAACGGTTTATTTTCTATCTCACCTAAGTTTCTGATGGTCATAAAAGCATCTCAGAGATAAATTTTCCGACAGTTGGTCTATTGACAAATAAAAAAAATCGGCCAAGTGAGAGTCGGACTCGCGCACGAAAAGTTCCGTACCGGTATATAGCGAAAGTAGACAAAAATTGTTTTTTTGTATAGGAGCCCCGTTCTCAAGTTTTGTTCGGCTAGCTAATGAATGATTTGCCTCGAAAACCCCTTAAATATTTGACGGAGTCAGAGATGGCGGATCCGTATTCTCGTCGTGATCGACAGCAGGAAAATCAGGATTCATTTTGAAAAATAAACTCCAACACTTGTTTAACACTGATTTATTATTTAGTGCACAAATCACTTTAATTTAATTTAAACTATGCGAACCGACAGTTTCGGAGCAAAGTAGTGTTCACTTCTCGACGGTCACGATAATTCTGCTCAACAAAATGAGAAGTCTCACCACTCCCACTCCGACTCTGTCCACATGGCGCCACCACCACAAGATGTGACGTCACGGTGCTCGCTTAAACTAACTTCCTTCCGGTGAATATTAAAATTAATTTAATTAACATCCGGAATTCAAATTAAATAATAATTAACATCCGGTAAAAATTAATTAAAAAATCCTTCCGGTTCTTAAGAAAATAAATCTAAAGACTAAAGAAAAGAAATAATCTACGACACGGCCAGCCTGACGAGTCACACGTCCTCGTGATTATCTGAAAGGAAACAAAGAACTATCTGGAGTTAATGTAGGACATGAAACCTCGGCCAGCCTGACCGAGTTTAACAATTGTTATGCCATGAATTCATCAAAGAAAGATGCCTTTTTACCACAAACTTACAACTTTAACTTAGTTTTATTACAACATTAACTCATTCCAATTTTTGTTTAACATTAATAAGATCACATATTAAGGCCCGACATCTTTATACAATAATACCAACTATCCAAAATATCGAGTCCACGACTCTTTAACGATAGTTTCTATAGAAACCAAGGTCTTTCTCTATACCGTTTGCTGCCCATCGCCCCCTGAATGACTCACAAGTGAATCACAGTTACGACTACAGACAAACAGGTAAGTATGACCATGTAGCCAGAATATGTGTCTAACTCTGTAATGAAACACTCGCCTCGACATCTCCGGTATCGGGCACATCATTGTCACTTAGATCGGAATCAATAGGAACACTAAATAAAGGCATCTTTCTGAGACGATCATGTGCATACTTATAAGTTCTATTTCCAGTTAAGGATTTTAAGAGATAACGATCATTATCTAACACTTCAACAACTTTAAAAGGCCCTTTATACTTTGGATCTAGCTTAGTCTGATTTCTCTCTTCGTTTTGAAGTAAAACTAAATCTCCTACATGAAATTTAATTAGCTTTGCCTTATTTTTATCGAACCTGGCTTTATCATAACTAGCTGATTTTAAAATGTTTGCTACCGCATGCTCTCTCACTTCGGCAATGTTAACTTCAGTTTCAGTATCGTCATAAGTTAACAAATTTAAAGGTCTAGCTACGCGACCTATTAGAAGCTCTAGGGCACTCGCTCCTACGACTCGGTGGACAGTACAATTTAAAGCCAACTGTACTTCCTCTAAAGCCTCTTGCCACGATCTATTCGAAGATTCAACGCACGATAGCAAGCTTTTCAGAGTACTCATCACCCGCTCTACCTGTCCATTAGCACGACTCGAGCCTGTAGCTATTAAATGTAAAGACATTTTATGGGTTTCGCAAAAATCTTTAAAATCTTTACTGGCAAAACATCGTCCCTGGTCTGCAATGATACGAGTGGGGGCTCCGAATAGAGATATACTGGACTTGAGAGATTTTATTACACTAGCAGTATCAATTCTTATTGTGTGGTAAAGTAGCACGAATTTAGTGAAAGCATCAATTAACACAACGACGTATTCTTTAAGATCGTTTTTACCACTAAGTTTTCCGGTAATATCAACATGAACCGTGTGCCATGGTACATTGATTTTTGGAATAGGGTGGAGTTCAGCTTGAATTCGACCCGAGTGCGATTTTGATATTTTGCATGTAATACAAGTGTCAACAAACTTACGTACATACTTGGCCATATGTTCAAACCAATAGTGCTCATATACCTTTTCCAAGGTCTTTTCCCAACCGAGGTGCATGATAGATTCGTGGACGTTATTTATTACGGACCAACGAAATGCGCGCGGGACAATAGGAAGACAACGCGTGCGATTATTTCTTTGTACCTTGCGATATAAAATACCTGAGCGAATCTCGTAAGTTTTTGAAACATCTGAAGGTATACTATGATTTTTAAGGTTGTTGACAATCGACTGTATTTCTTGATCATTTAATTGTTCAGCTAATAACCAATTATCAGACAAAGAAGCAAGATCGACACGTTTTTGCGTTACTTTTTCAAAAATTTTGGTAGAGTCAGGTACCTGTTCTATAGGGTTTCGGGAAAGAAAATCGACATGGGCCATACGGCGACCCTCGCGGTATAAAATTTGGAAGTCGAAGGCCTGAAGGAAAGCCCACCAGCGGTGAACCCGGGGTGTAATATCGATTTTATTTTTGAAGCCCTTAACGAATTGCAATCAGTGACAACACTAAAATTAATTCCTTGCAAATAATGACGAAAGTGCTTTACAGCATTCACTACAGCCAGAGTCTCCAACTCGTAAGAGTGGTATTTAGATTCGGCCTTTGTAGTGCGTTTACTGAAATATTCTACCACATGAAGCCTGTCGTCAACTTTTTGGAAAAGAATAGCACCGTAACCGTCAGCACTCGCATCAGTATGCAATTCAACGGGGAGATTTTGATTAAAAATTATCAATACAGGCTTCGTTGTTAAAATTGAAATGATTTTCTGTCTAATACATTCGTGCTCCGGTTTCCAATCAAATCGTTTATTAGAAGTTAATAAAAACAATGGAGCCATAATTTTGGAAAAATCTTTAACAAATTTACGGAAATATGAAGCAAGTCCTATAAACTGTCTAAGTTGGTGGACATTATCAGGAGGAGGAAGTTTAGTTAAAGCTTCAATTTTTCTAGGGTTCGGTCTTAGTTCACCAGCTGTTATCTCATAGCCTAAAAATTCTACGCGGCGCTTCATAAAGGAACATTTAGAAATGTTCAGTGAGAACCCAGATTTTGTGAGAGCTAATAATACCTCACGAAGTCTATCGATGCCTTGGTCTTCAGACACAGAAGGTATTAAAATGTCATCAATATAAAGCACTACATACGAATGAAGTAATTCACCTAGGGCATTACTAACAGCTCTTTGGAAAACGCTTGGAGCGTTTCGAAGACCAAACGGCATGGCGAGGTATTCGAACTGCCCGTCTGGTGTTATAAAGGCTGTACGTTCAATACTAGCAGGCTCGATTTTAATTTGGTTGAAGCCACTAGCACAATCTAGACAGGTGTAGAAGGATGCCCCCGATAGCCTAGCAATTTGATCACCTATAAGAGGAAGCGGAAACCTATCGGGCACTGTATTTGAATTTAATTCGCGATAGTCTACAACCATACGATCGGTACCGTCTCGTTTCTTCACAAGAAGAATAGGGCTTGCGAATGGGGAGTGGCTTGGACGAATAATATTGGCTTCAAGAAGTTCCTTTACTTTAGAACGTACTACTTCTTTTTCACTCTGGCTAAGTCTATAGGGTCGACGATAAACGGTTTTATTTGGATCTTTAAGTGTGATCTTAAGTTCACCAGATGTAACTCTGGTTTTTGGCAAACCATTAATAAAAGCGTAAGAGAATTCAGATAGCAAAGAAATCAACTTGCTTTTATTTTCAATATCACTATCGATGTCATCAAAATTTGCATAAGTATTGCTTACTTGTTTACAAAAATTAACTGACTTTGGCTTCGTAATAGTAAGGGAAGAACTAGTTAAACAGAGTTGAAAACCTAATTTTAATATTTCGCGGCCAATCATGATGTCATACTTTAAAGAAAAGTCCGGTAAAACATGAAATAAAATTTGCAAAGAGTGACCATTAATAATTACGTCGCATAAAATCTGTTCTCTACATTCTGTAAACGAACTACCTATCCCTTTTATACACACCGGCACGTAAGAATGCGTACCCATTAATTTTTTAGCAACACATTGCTTAACGAGAGAGCATTCGGCACCAGAATCAAAATAAAAATCATACGACTGACCTGACTGTTCTAATTGTCCAACTACACTTGACACTTCACAACTATCCACGCGCTGCTGGACCGTCGGATGAGCTACGCCTGCTCTGCTACTCGACACGGGAAGCTCACTCGGCTTGCTGGTAACGCCACGGTGACATTTCGATGCGATGTGTCCGTTTTCACCGCAGCGGTAGCAGATTACTTGCTTTTCTTTGTTGATTGCCGTCTGTGTCTGTACTGCTGACCCGATGTTCGAAGCAGTCTTGCGGACTCCAGAACGACAGTTGACTGCTTTATGACCCAGCTTACCGCAATTATGGCACTTGAATTGGGTACTGGGTTCCATCTTCAAACGTTTTGCATCTGATGAGTTTTCAGGGCCAAGTCGCCGTTTCAAATTCGAACACGCCTTCACCTCCTGCATGTGAAATTTGTGATAGCCATGTTGAAGCGCTGCCCTTCAGGGCTTTACTCAGCGCTATAACCAGGGATGAACCTTGTGGAGGTTGGTCACCAAAACAGATTTCAGCCGTGTTACACCAAGCCTGTACGTCCACATCTGGTTGGTCCGGGTCGATTTCAGGAAGGATAATCACAGCTGGAGTCGTCGGCGATTTGATGGCTTCAATAAGTAGCATCATGTTTTTCTGCTGCATTTCGAAGAGGGCGCGCCACTGGGTATCAGATCCCACTTCTGATGACGGAGTCAGAGATGGCGGATCCGTATTCTCGTCGTGATCGACAGCAGGAAAATCAGGATTCATTTTGAAAAATAAACTCCAACACTTGTTTAACACTGATTTATTATTTAGTGCACAAATCACTTTAATTTAATTTAAACTATGCGAACCGACAGTTTCGGAGCAAAGTAGTGTTCACTTCTCGACGGTCACGATAATTCTGCTCAACAAAATGAGAAGTCTCACCACTCCCACTCCGACTCTGTCCACATGGCGCCACCACCACAAGATGTGACGTCACGGTGCTCGCTTAAACTAACTTCCTTCCGGTGAATATTAAAATTAATTTAATTAACATCCGGAATTCAAATTAAATAATAATTAACATCCGGTAAAAATTAATTAAAAAATCCTTCCGGTTCTTAAGAAAATAAATCTAAAGACTAAAGAAAAGAAATAATCTACGACATATTTATATTGTTTAATTTTATTAATAATCACTAAAGTAAACACATAACTAAGGATATTGAGCAAGTATCTACCTGTACCCATTATTGATATCGAGCAAAAATGTCGAAAAAATGAAGTTTGTTGTTAAGAGTATATAAATAAATATACATTTTATTTTGTTTTTAATATTTGTTGTTACTTGTTATAGCGGCAACTGAAATACACAATGTATGAAAATTTCAGAAGTCTAAATATAGCGGTTCTTGAGATACAGCCTGGAGACAGACAGACGGACAGACAACGAAGTCTAAGTAATAGGGTCCCGTTTTTACCCTTTGGATACGGAACCCTAAAAACGTTATTCAATTTAAAAACTACAGACAAATTGGTTCTGGAAACCGGGAAAACGAGACCTTAGAAGTTAGACATTAATTATGATTTTGATATTATGATTCTGTACAGTTGTTGAAAATAAACGAAATATTATAATATTCTTTAATTGCTCTCCAGGATAATAATGCATTAACTTTAGAGTAAAATCTCTTTTTCAAACCGACTTAATAAATCTTTTCAGCACTATTTTGCATTTAAAATTATCGCGTTTTTGTTTGTAAATATACATACTTATTAGAATTAAGGGGCCGGGTGCCATCGAAATTCTGATACATACGTAATACCAAAATCATATTTTTCTCATACGAAAATTAACATGTTTGAGTTATTACCTAGGTTCCTGCACAAAAAATTACTATATTACTACAAAATATTTAAATAAGTACTAAAAATATTTTTTAGAGTTTAAAATATATTTTGTAGTAAATTTTTGTGCAGGAACCTAGGTAATTACTATGTATGAGAATTTCGATGGCACCCGGCCTCTTAACCATTGAAAAGTTTCGAATTAATTAGACTACTGGAGATAGGTAAAAATCGTGCTCAAAGATTCTGTCATACAGCCCAAGCTTATAAAGCGTGTTAAAAAGAAGAGCTTTGTATTTTTCTGTGACTTTGATCAGTGCGGACTCTATTGAACCTATTGGGTTTCGTTGAATATCAACGAGGGCGCCGAACGTTCAATTGAAATTATAATAAACATTAATTTAAATGATAATCTCCTTTTAATATCCAATAGCCAAAACATTTATTCTTAATTTTATGGAATATACTTTTAACGTTAATTTAAATACGATTTTAATATCCATTCGTGAGTTTATTTCGGCGTGAAAAGCTTCATGCTTAGAGGTATTTTTTATCTATTCAGTTTTTTACTGAGCTTCAAATGTAAATACATTTTTACGATAAGTTACTTGTTTGTTTAAAAAGGCACTGATTTAAAGGAGCAGTTGTAAATTGCAGTTTTGGTAAGTTAAAAATTATAAATGGCACGTTTAATAACTAGTTTAGCAGTTAAAACTAAGCAGTAAAGTAAACAAAAATGAGTAGTAAAAAATAATCAAATGGATAATTGAAAACATTATTGAACAGTAAAATAATTAAATGGTCAGTAAAAATTAATGAATGAGCGGTTACGTGTGGGCAGTAACAAATCGGAATTTGTCAGTAAGAAATCTCATTCTAAGAAGTTCTTTAAACAATGAGGCGGTAAAATATAATAAAATCGGCCAAGTGCGAGTCGAACCCACCCATGAAGGGTTCCGTGCCGTTATAAAGCGAAAGTATAACACGGCCGCCGGCTGCTACCGCAGCACGCTCGCTGCGCTCGCTCGGCTCCCTCTGCCGTTGTGGTCTAAGTTCTAACCTAACCTACTCTTGGACTTTCTGAATTGTATTTGTTTTTGTTTTGGCGGGGGGCTGCGCACCCCGAGCTCCCCTTTCTGGGGGGCTGCGCATCCCATTCCCCCGCTTCGGTATCCGTGGTTAAGTAGGCCTTCTGTTAAGTCGTTATCGAACCGCTTGTTCCATTATTTTTACCGCTCATTCATTTATCGAACTGCTCATTCCATCATTTTTACCGCTCATTCCATCATTTTTACCGCTCAATAGTTTTCTTTTTATTACTGTCCATGTTTTACAGTCACAATAATTAATCAACTGCCAGAAAATTAAATAACTGCTCAATATTTTTTTCTACTGATCATAATAACATCTCAAATATTTAAATAACTGATCAAACAATTAGTTCCCGTTTAAAAATAGTGCCTATTGGTGTTATTTTAACGTAACATTTATGCAGTTTCGTTGGTTGTTCGCTTTGTTCTGTTTCCTATCAAACTTCAAAATAGTATTCTTATGAAACGTTAAGGCAACGATATGACAATTTAAAATACTATTATAATTATAGTTTACTAGCTGTCACCCGCGGCTCCGCCCGCGTGGATATCGGTTACCGCTGCAAAATGCCTACCCAGGAAAGACACGAACAAGCGCCATTGTACAATATACATGCTATACATATCAGAGATGACGCTGTATGTGAAAATGATTTTCCCTGTTTTTCTGCTTTTCTCCTGAAGTTTTTTCTGATTTTTTTTCTATAGACCTCACGGAGCCCGAGACCTTTTCAACGAATGCAAAACCGTGGAAATCGGTTTGTGCGTTCTGGAGTTATAGCGTCAAGAAGGAAAACCCGACTTATTTTTATATATTAGATTAGAAGACAGTTTAAAAAAAGGCAGCAGTAAATAATTCAGGTTCTGCATTAGCAAAATTGGTGTCCTGATATTGGCATCAAAATCATTTTGCTATTTAAGATTGCGAACGATGTTTGAAACGACCATTACCGAGACATTCAGGCCGTTTTCAGGCCGTTTTCGCACTGTACATGGCTTATTAAATGAGCGGGGAGAAACAGATAGAAACTAATAATGGCAAGACGGCGACATGCTGTCGTAACTGACTAACTACACAACTGACGCGTCTACCGCTCACAACTTTTATATTATGTTTTAGAAGAGATGAAACGATAAAAGTTGTTCTTCAATAAAATATGGAGGCATCAACCTCAGGCTGGATTATACAAGGTGTAACAAAACTAAGTGATAATACTAATTTAGTTAGGGTGTGTATGTATCTCTTATATAGAGTTCACTGTGAAAGTGGTAGCGCCGAAAGGGCAAATTTTTTGTGATTTCTATGGGCAAGCGTCCGCGCTTCATGAATTTTTCCATACAATGGTAATTTTAAACCTTAGTCCTACACCTATAATGCTAATGTTTCCCTCGGTCGACCGTTTTCTATAAAACAGCAAAGTATTTTTATATACGAGTACAATGTTCTTACATCCAACATCAAAGCGCTCGGAAGTGCTCAGGCCTAGTTCCAGCAGGCCGCGCGCATGTCGTGCACTATTTACACGAACCGTTTCGACTTTTGACCCCCCTGTAGCTCAGTGTCTATTACAAGTGCAGAGATAAAATTATGCCTACGTAATTATATACTAGTACTTACGCAGTATACCAAATTTCATAGATATAGCTTTGGTAGATCCTGAAATATGTTCCTGTAAAAATAGCTAATTTGGGCACTCACTCACTCACTCACTCACTGACCGGTAATCAAAACCTCTAGGCCACTTCCAATTGTCCTAGCGTTATGAAATTTGGCACACAGGTCGTGTGTTTTATGTAGATTAACAAAAAATTAAGAAATTGTAGAAATCGGTCAAGCGTGAGTCGGCACATCTACGAACTTTAGAGGCTACTTCCAAATGTCCTAGCGTTATGAAAGAACAATGGCCAAATCGTACCAGGTGAGCGATGGCGTCCCGATATGCCATTGGTAGCAAAAATTTCCTAATATTTTAAGGCATCGAAAAACATTAGAAATGTGTCTATAAATAGCCACAAAAAAAAGAGCAATATATTTTAGTTTCGTTGTTGTCTTTCATATGTTCTGACAGCCGGCGATTATTCGCATTCGTTCTATTTTTGGGTAAATACTCTAGGAAAAATTGAAATAATTAGAAACGAGATCGCCGAATATACACTTGTAGGCCGCACCGCAGTCCGGAAAAAGGTAGTTCTTAAGTCTAACCTCAAAATAATTGTAAACGTTAATAATTATTATAAAAAATCGTGGCAATTTAGACATAATTCTCAGACGGAATTATGTTTAGAGAATAAGAACAACCAAATCTAACTATAGTTTATTTTGGGACATCAAAAATAAAAGTCGAGTCCAGCTCCTATACAAATTTGGCCATGATTCTTTGGCACACAGGTCGTGTTTTATAATAATTATGTAGATTAATAAAAAATTAAGAAATTTTAGAAATCGGTCAGGCGTGAGTCGGCTCATCTACGAACTTTAGAGGCCCTTCCAATTGTTCTAGTGTTATGAAATTTGGCGCACAGGTACACGACCTGTTATATGTAGATTAACAAAAATTAAGAAATTTTAGAAATCAGTCAAGCGTGATCTGCTCAGCTACGAACTTAAGAGGCGATTCCAAATATCCTAGCGTTATGTAATTTGGCACACAGGTCGTGTGTTATATGTATATTAACAAAAAAATTAAGAAATTTAAGAAATCGGTCAAGCGTGAGTCGGCTCATCTACGAACCTGAGATAAAAATTATTATGTACTAGTGATACAATGAGAATACGATAAGGAGGGTGGGAGGAGGAGAGGGGGGTATAAAATATTGTCATCTATAAATTAATATAATGCACACTGGATAGCTTAATAAATAAATACTGTTTACTTAAAATTTGGCTTCTATTGATAGTTTAACAAATACCACTAGCGGCATCTTTAGAAACTGTTGTTTATATTGGGCGTGGCACAAAAAGAAAACATAGGTATGATATCTTCTTGAAAAAAAGTATTGAAATCCCACCAAAAACATATCTGTTAAAATAGGTCCTAGTTCCAATAGGCTAATTTTTGGCCTAAAAAAAGTGTTGAAATCTAATCCAATGCCAAGTTCAGATGCACTTCACCGATCATAATCATCTTCATCAACAGCCTGATCCATAATACTTCTAAATTTGAACTTGGCAGGTTTTTGTGCTATACCTACGTAATATAATTAGATGATATTTATAGAATTTAATTAACCTGCCAAGTTCAAATTAGAAGTATTATGGATCAGGCTGTTGATGAAGGTGATTATGATCGGTGAAGTGCATCTGAACTTGGCATTGGATTAGATTTCAACTCTTTTTTTACGCCAAAAATTAGCCTATTGGAGCTAGGCCCTATTTTAACAGGTATGTTTTTGGTGGGATATTATTAACTTCTATCAACATGGTCCTATATATTTGCGGACACTATAAATTATTAATAAAACAAAAAAAAAAAATCATTCTCTTTTCAACCTCATGTACCTAAAATATGATTACCTACTCTGGATTATTTATCAATTGGACTAGTGGACGATATAATTTCTTGTAATACACAAACTCCCCTACTTTTTGGAATAAAGGGGGATCTGTGCTCCAGAAGTAAGTGTTCAAACCGATCAAGAATGATAATATTCCTAATAACCTTAGTAACTCGAGACCTTGTTGGCAGGTGCCTAGAAGCAATTGGCTCTTCAGCGCATTGATAATGACGTAATTTTCCGATCAATTAGTGCTCTCCAATTACTGTGACGTGTCCGGACACACGAGACGGGGGACTTGAGCCGGACACTTGTTGAGCTTCTAAACGAAGACCTATTAATCGATAGTTTAGTACTTAATACGCATTACATGTACTATCAGAGAAGTTGATTCCTATGCAGATGGGGGACCCATAAACGTATGATTCTAAAGACCAACAAAGAGTGCGAGAGAGAAGAAAATCCTTTATGGAATTATAACAAGATGAAAAGAGAGAGGCAGTCTAATGAAAACTTTAACCACTTTCATTTGACAGGTCGTCAACAAGTCGTCACCCGTTTTTATGCCCTTTCGGTATTTGCAATTTATTGTTTAAATCCTTTATTATTTTCGACAAACACTATTACATATAACAATGGTAACTTGTTCTGTGAGTGATTGCAGTGTAAATCATAGGAGTAATCCTGAAAAATATACATTTCACAGGTAATTAATGTTCATGTCCTAATTGCTACGATGTGTTTATTTTCTCCATATTCTGTCTTTATTTCTCTATTTCAAATTAAATATTGTTAATCCTCCTCTTTACTTTCATATTTTGCATAACTAAAGGTACTATTCTTCTTAAATTACACAATTTTTGAAGAAAAATTTTTCATCAAAATTGTTTACATATACGCTAGGGCTTGAATCAAATTTATCGTTATGCCTATCGGTATTTAACAAGAACATAAAACTAATCTAAAAATGTAATGGGGGTGTAAGGGTATTATGACATGTATTTAATTTAAGAATAAACAATATACTATGTTTGTCGTTTACTTTCAACTTTATATTTGCATTTCTATTAATGTAAGGGCTGATTTGTGAGATAGTTTTTACCTCAATAATAAGTAACTATTATTTACCCTTACAAGAACCTCATGTTATAACATATCCGACGATTGAAAAATCACCCCAAACGAAAATGTGTACCTACTTTTCAATCGTCAACTTCTTTCTGCCAAATAAAATATATGTATACCTAAATTGAATTACAAAATCTGTCAAAGTTGCATATTATTTATTTCTCATAAAAACGCAGGTAAAATAACTCGATCGGACAATACTATCGATAGTAAAATATACATCACTAGCACACGCACACATTGACAGATCAAAAATCGTCACGCATTTTCGGGTTGTCAGGTGGTCTATACGACAGTATATATTATAAGTCTATGGGGGGACCTACGTAGTTTGGTCGCGTTACGTCAAACCCAGCCGACAGATCACAATTAACATTGAATTGATTTGATCGACCAAATGACGTTGGTCTGTCAACTGCATAGGAATCAATTTCCTCGGTGGTATTTCGATCAAATGTGTCTATCAATTTATAGTATGAACTATCAAAAAGATGTACCCACGGTGTTACCTGCTGTATTAAAGGGAAAGTGAATTGTGATGTTTTCCCACAGTAATAAGTAGCCTATTTATCAGGGTATCAACTAACTCCATACCAATCATAAAATCACCCCAGCCAAGACGTGAAGAAGTAACAAACATACAAACTCACTTACTTTCGCCTTTATAATATTAGTGTGATTATAATTTATAAGCCTCCATAGTCCAAGGAGGTGTGCCAAAATGTTTTCGTTTTCGCTTCGTTACAGAATCGCAGATGAAAATGTATGGAATTGACATAAGTGTTCGTTAATATGACGTTGACGTTCGACTCGTCTTATGTCAATTCCATACATTTTGATCGGCGATTCTATAACGAAGCGATAACGAAATTTGCGCCTAGCATGCGCAATTGCGCATGCTAGGCGCAAAGTTGTAGAGTATGTTACACGCTGTTATAAAATGTTATCGTGTTACACAATGTTTTATAACGTTATATAACTGCTATGTGGGAGCACCTTTATATGGGGAATCCTTACTAATTAACATCTTATAACCGTGATCCTAGCCCCTAAGTCTTCGACGTTACCACAGAATATATATTGGTAGTAACGTTACCTTGAACGTTATCATACTCGTAATAACAGACGTTTTCGTAGATTTAGAATAATAATTTTTATTCATAAAGTTGGCCAGCTTGCCAGCTGCCAGCAGCGGTGGCGCTGGAGCGAGAGCAGTAGGATAGTATAGGCTAACAAAAAAAACAAAAAAAAAACGTAAAGTTAATATCTCAAGGAATCACATTTTTCGAGGAAGGTAAGACGTGTGTAGCATACACGTGATGTTATATAAAGTATAATCGAATTTATACAAATCTCGCGAGCTAACAGTTGGCAACTTCTGACACAAACAACAAAATATAATGTGTTCAATATTTATAATATTTTCTTATATATTATAAATTTATTATATAAAGCTTTTCCGTCCACGAGGTTCCATATTTAGCAGCCATATGGATGTAATTATGATGTATTCCTACAGCTACAAGTAGGGTTCGGCAAAGGTGATTGACTAATATAGATCAATAGATCTATAATTGGATTATTAAACCTTACTCTATTTTGCTACGGTAGATAATAATATGTATAAAGCCTGTAAGTATAAATAATATAAGGTGTAACAAAACTAAGTGATAAGTTGAACACAGTGTTGCCAACACGGAGTTTTTAGAGCTAAATTTAGCTCTAAATTCGCTTGGTTAGCTATAAAAAAGTGGGTCTAGCTCTTTAGCTTTGTTTCTTCTACAATCTTAGCTTTTTTTCCATGTACACTATGAATAAATCCTTAGAAAATAGATTAAGGGCATTCCCTACGGAGATGCCGTAATTTACCGTATATTTTAGAGCCTTATAAACTCATAATTTGAAAGCTACAAAGTTATAATAAAAATACAGCAATAATCTCCACTCTTCAGTATATCAACATTCCTTTCCCCGCTTTAAATTTTCTATTTTTGTTTATTATACTCATGATATCAGCTTCCAAAGTAAAACCAATTTATTAAAATTCAAGCATACATTCAACATCTCCTCACCATGGGTACCCAACTCCTCACCAACTTAGACAATGGCTTCGTGTTTGGGTTCATTTTAATTGCAACAACTAGTAAGACGTAGATAAACTGTAAATATATTTTGCATGCTGCTGCTACAGCATCACCTGGATTCTATAGGAGCCGAGCTCCATATGAACCCAAAGTGAAGGTTTCATGTTTGGACTCATATCGACGGCCTCGTCTAAGAGGACATTCATAGATGGATATTCATTGGGATATAATATGATCCTGTTGATAGGAATTATTTTGCACTATAACCAACACAAGTTTAAAAAGCATGAAGTAATTAAGAAATTTAAAAAAAACCCCCGCCAAACAACTTTAAAAAATAATGAAATAATATTTACTGACTTTAAGTTTAAATAATTCCTAGTCTAAAGTGATATTTTAGTCCATAATTGTTGTCAAGGTGTGTCGGGGACCGCTAATGTAAATAGATGTTTGATTTCACATTACATTATAGTCAGTTCAGTTCATAGCAAAGTGCGAACCGAATCGAGACAATCAGTGACTTGGCGATACAAAATGCAAAAGTCGCTGTTGGCGGTCCCCCGACACACCGTGACAACAATAATTATGGACTAAAATATCACTTTAGACTAGGAATTATTTAAACTTAAAGTCAGTAAATATTATTTCATTACTTTTTAAAGATGTTTGTTAATAAAAAGTACATAAAATAATTTAGCTCTTTTTTCTAAAAAAATCTAGCTCTCTTTTAGCTTTTTTTCAGATATGATCTAGCTCCTTTAAAAAATCCGAGTTGGCAACACTGGTTGAACACACACAGAACAGGCAAGTCAGTCGAATAGATAGAGGGCTGCAGCTCGGTCGTGGACTCATGGACTCGATATTCTTTTTAGCAAATGATAGATCAGTATCGGCGTTGATTTTTTTGGATTTTTCAATAAGTTCGGTGTAAGCGGCTTTACGTTAATCGGTGTTTTGAATGTTATCCTTGCTTTTAAGGTACAATTCCGTGCATCGCGATCGATCGCGGCCGCGCACGACCTACGACTGTCGTCGGCCGCTCGCGACCATAGTCAGCGTATGAAAATGTATGTGCGTCTGTCGTAGGCCCCGCGCGACCGTGTCAAAGTTATATGGCACGGTCGCGCGCGGCTTACGACAGTCGTAGGCCGCGCGCGTCAGTCGCGGGCCTCGGAAGCGGTGCCATACATTTTCATACGCTGACTATGGTCGCGAGCAGCCGACGACAGTCGTAGGTCGTGCGCGACCGCGATCGATCGCGATGCACGGAAACAATTCCGTGCAAAGGTACAAACCTTTAACTTTCCACAAACAAGGATGCGACCGGTAAATGGAAATAAACGAATGTCAAAATTGTTGTTGTTGGTTTTTCTTATGTTTAGTGTTTGTATTGTTTACAATAATATGTTTTAAAATAATATTTTAATTGCACTCCAGTCGCTCTCCAAGGCGCAAATGACGACGGGCCGCCCGCTGCGACCATTCATGTACAGACTTGCCCATGCCCGCGCGGGAAAAATGCGATCTCGCGGGCAGGCTGCGGGCACGGGCCGGTGATGTCTGTGCCCGTACCTAGAAATTGACGAGCAGACATGCGACAGACCTGCCCGTGACGGGCGGCCCGTAGCGGGCGGCCCGGTAGTCAATTCCCTGCTTTAAAAAAAAATGGTCATCATGCCTATTTTTTATTTTAAATTGCTTTTTTAAGCATACCAAATTGACGTTCGTTTTGTTGTGAACTGACTTTAACGCTGGGTTACACATTATTGAATTCACAAAAATACACGTATGAAATATCAATTATTGCCACAAAATGGTGAAATTTTCAGTTAAAATAATGTTACGTTTTAGAATTCCACACGTGACAATTTGGATGCGAAATGAAATTGACGAAAATTGATATACAATACCATGACAATACCGATATTGGTTTCGCGATAATTGAAGACGTAAGTGGATCAAATGGATAACTAACATTATAACATATATTATAACCCATATTAAAAACAGCATGACTGATGAGACATGTTCAATACTCGAGGACGTGATGTTTATTTGGCTATTATATTAATTGAAAAAAAATATGAAAAATAATTTCAATTGATCACTGAATAAATGTAGTTTAAAGTTATATAGCTATTCGATAAAACACGAATAAAATGTCATTTTCTAAATATGATTCCTAACTAGATCGATTTATCTCCCCCGAAACCCCCTATACATACATATACTAAATTTCATTAAAAATTCAAACCGACTTCCAAGGTAAAAACAATAGTAATATGAAATAAAAAGTATTAAATAACTCTTACTCTTTAATAGTGCCTTTTTCAGAATTCGTCTAAATCTCAACTATTTCTTCTTCATTATTTTGAAGTCGGTACCAGCTAATTTATTCGTGAGTTCAGTAATGTCAGAACTTAGAATATCTGAAACTTTTGCGACTGGTACCGACTTCAAAGTAATGAAGACTGTAGTATGTACAGAAATAGTTGAGATTTAGACGAATTCTGAAAAAAGGCACTATTAAAGAGTAAGAGTTATTTAATATTTTTTAGTTCATATTACTATTGTTTTTACCTTGGAAGTCGGTTTAAATTTTTTGTTAAAAATAATAATTTCACCCTTTTTAGTTATCTACAAAATAAGGCTTTATAAGTAAATAACCAATACGAATGTTAACTATTCATATTATGTTACTGTAAGCGAAATTGTAGTAAATGCTTGCAGTTATCTAAGCGATGCTGCAATTTCCAAACTTTTATCTTTAAAGGTTCAGAAGTTCTATTCAGTGACTTTAGACCTTCGTATGAAATTTCCCTTATTCGTAACATATGTTTAACTTACTAGAAACAATATTTTAACCACTATGTGTGTTTTGATAAATTTCAAGGATTTCCCTCGTTTGCTCATAGATCCCATCATCAGCTCACCACTTTCGTAATTGTTATACAAAATTAAGATTATATCATATACAACACGAGAATTTTGAAAATCGGTCCACAAACAGCGAAATCATCATCAAAAACAACTGCTTCGATGCAAAATATCACGAAAAGTACCAATAATTGGATCATAGTGTGATGACCCATGGTATAATTATGGTTGTGATGATGATGATCAATCAAATTGATGTGTTGGCTTATGCTTTCAGTTGTTTAAACAACGCCGAAATCCCCGAACCTGTACCTATAGGTAAGCATTCAAAAGTTCTGTTCGGTACCTTCGGATCCAGGGTATAACCTGGTGCGAAGTCTTACTTTTTCGTAGCGTTTACGTAGCGATACATAAAACTCACTTTTTATCATTTTCTCCGTCAAAGCCTCCATTTATGGAAAAGATCATAAATTTTCAAATTGTTACTTTCCCACTTTTTCCACTTACGTCTATAATTCCCACCGCACACGCCATCTCACAAATTGAATTCATTTCGACACCAGCACCACTAATTGGTGACTATTGGACGCTGCGATTGTCTGGTGCTTAGGTCTATCATCTGCAGTGTACAATCAAGATCGTTGAAGCCGAAAATTCAGCTGAACAACGGCCTGTTTTTAACAAGCTTTGAATCTTTGAGTACGATTTTAACCTATCTCCAGTAGTCTAATTAATTCGAAACTTTGCATACGTAATAAGAGCCAATGACAATGCAATATTTTGTTAAAAAATTTAATAAATGTAACAAAAAGATTAATTCGAATTCTAATAAAAGATGAATAATTAATGTTTTTCTGTAGTTTTTTTTTTTTTTTATTTAAACTATTAGTTATTATTTTAAGCTGGTTAAAAACGCTGTACTGAGATAATGGAAACTTCCATCCTATTCCTAGCTAGGTATATCAAGTTCTTAAGACGATAATAGAAAATTCGAATTTCATTATGCCATCCATTATTCTCTTCTAGTGGTATACAATATAAGTAAAGACCGTTACTTATGAATAACCTCTTCAACCCTCAGGTTATTATAGCGCTAGGCATTAAACGATTAAGTTGCACCACCTTTTCCTGTTTGCAGAATTACGAGCCGTGGGAGTGGTGGCCGAGCCCAGGAAGGCGTTACGCGACCCATTTAGCACAAGGTTGTGGCTGAAACCCATTTTTTATACCTATTTATTTGACACATTTGGTTATGGTCTCCGTTGAATAATTTCATCATTCATCCTTTATATTTTATGCATCGAAATAAAATGCAGTATAGAACTGTAACTGTCATAAACTGGAGCGCTCAAATATGGCTCCAATCACTATCACAGTAGCTCTTGGCTAGGGCAACAAAACGAGAATATCAACTAACTTAAGTAATGCCTTATTTTCACTGATCTCTATTATACAAGTACGCTGGATCGGTGATACCCATCTGATTTTTGTGCCTATTTGAAGCGAAATCAGCACCCCTATTATGGGGGCTGAGAACTAAATCTG
The DNA here is from genome assembly GCA_905333045.1 of Lysandra bellargus. Taxonomy (NCBI): domain Eukaryota; kingdom Metazoa; phylum Arthropoda; class Insecta; order Lepidoptera; family Lycaenidae; genus Lysandra; species Lysandra bellargus. The sequence goes on from HG995326.1 coordinate 10,859,572, forward strand.
ACGTAACTGCAACCAATAACAACAGTTCTCATCACTAGTATTAGTTCCAAGTACTCTCACTACTGCTATCAGCACCAATATGGCGGCTTTCAAACGTCATTTTTACGTCAGATTTAGTTCTCAGCCCCCATAATGGGGGCGCTGATTCCGCTTCAAATAGGCACAAGAAATAGCTGTCATTTCAAAGGGTATGATCGGTCCAGCGTACTTGTTTAATGGAGGTCATATCAGTGCTTATTTTGCATTTCGTGGAATCATTTTTGTCTTAAAAACTCTTCTATGGTAAGGATATCCATACTTCCATATTATAAATGCGAAAATGTCTCTATCTGTCTGTCCGTCTGTCTGTCTTTCTGTCTGTCTGTTACCTCTTCACGCTTAAACCGCTGGACCGATTTTGGTGAAATTTGGCACGGAGATACTTTGAGTCCCGGGAAAGGACCTAGGATAATTTTTGTACCGGAAAAATCTACAGTTCGGTCGCGATAAACAAATTCAGGCGAAACGGAGTTGCGGGCGTCATCTAGTTTCGATATATTTATGTTATATATATGTTACGCTCAAAGATTCGGTCTTTGAGCGTAACATATATATAGCTATTTTTTCGCTCAGTGAGCGAAAAAATAGCTCACAACGCGTTGTGGTCACAGTGAAACAGCCACGACGCGAATTTCGCATCGTGGCTCTAATGAAAACGGCCACGACGCGTTCTGGCAATCACAAAAACCTGTTTCACTGTGACCACAACGCGTTGTGAGCTATTTTTTCGCTCACTGAGCGATTTCGGTCTTTGAGCGTAACATATACAATGGTGTTTAATCAACTGAAATTAGCAACGGAATTTTAAAATTTTCCAACGCAAAGCTACGTAAGGAGCAAACACGTCAAAGTGAAGTGACTATATGTGTGAAATTGTCCAAAGGCCATGAGGATGACGGCAAAAGCTGAACTCAGCCAAGTTGAGCGGGCATTCCGAGGAAACTCTACGCCGAGAGGGGTCTAAGTTACAAAGCACTACCTTGATATGTCAACATCTCAGAAACAAACAGAGCAGTGGACCATGTATCACGTTTCCACAGAATAATTTAGCGTCGGCCTACGTAAGGTGCACCTTCATGGAACGCAGCGGATCCGGACAATTGCTGGGCTACGGAACAATATCTTTCGGGGAGATAGAAATAAATCTGTCTATCCGCATAGGTACTATCTATAGATAGCCCGTATGTAGCTGTAGAGGTAGAGAATTTCAAAATAATTGGCCAGTATTCATAGGAATCATCATCCATCCATTAATGGATGACTGGCTTCTCACAAATGAATATACCACTTTTTAAAATAAAGTTTCCGAAAAAATAATATTGTATGTTACATAATAATATTTTTCAGAAACTTTATTTTAAAAAGTGTTCAATTCGTTTTTTACATTTCGTAGTTTTATTTTATTAAGTATATTAAGTTCTACTCAACACATTGGTTTATAACTGCAATGATAATATTTAATACATTACATAATAACATCACTGAGAAAAGCTGATTCCGTAGTGAAAGAACTATTGGTAAAACAACCGTATATCAGTTGATAGTTGTTCAACTATCTTTAGCTACAAACTATTTCTGAAGTAGACTTGTACTAAGCTAAAATAAGTAAGTAGTAACGAATCTAAAGATGTCTATTGTCTATTCAAGGCGAGGCTACTACGTAAACCATAGAGAAAAACAATTAGTCTAAGATCCCACTGCAGAATTGTGCAGGTATCGAGTACACGCTTAAAACCACATTTTTACAAATATTTATGATAAGGAGAACATATTTCCACTAGGGTGCCAGTCCAAATGTGGCCGCAAATATTTTTAAAAATTTTTTGAAAAATTGAGTTTGCGGGATAAAATGTAATCATCAGGTATTGAAAGCAAACATCGTTCATTCATGGCAATGAGTATAGAGATTTAGAAAAATCCGGTGTGCCGTTGGGCACCCGGCCGCAACCCTATTGTAACCAGGTGTGAACAGGTACCATTCCGATACATTTTTGCATCCATAACGTATATTGATCTTTTATATATCAAATGGAAGCTTATTTTCCTCTACTTATTATAATATAGGTGTGCCTAATTAAATCTGGCCGCAAATAAGGTGTGCCAGCTGTCAAAGATGGCAAAGTATCGAAGGTTGAGGGAAAGGGAGCTAGCGCGAAACATTACGGGATAGTGATAGTACATCATGTTAGTGTACTTAAACATCGGTTCAAACAATAGTAATAATCGGCCAAGTGCGAGTCGGACTTCACGAACTTCACTTCACGAACGGACACGAAGGGTTCCGTACTATTTTTAACCGACTTCCAAAAAACGAGGAGGTTATATGTTCGGCTGTGGATTTTTTTTTTTTTTTTTTTTTTTTTTTTTTTTTTTTTTTTTTTTTTTTTTTGTATGTTCAACGATTACTCCGCCGTTTGTGAACCGATTTTCGAAATTTTTGTTTTGTTGTATTAGGTTTCACTCCAATTTGGTACCATGTTCACAAAAGTGGTGACCTGATGATGGGATCCATGAGTAATCGAGGGAACTCCTCGAAATTTATATGGAAACATATGGTGATTTTGGTTTTATGTGAAGCGTACTAAGAATATGCTACCAAAAAATCAAATATTGGGTCAAGGTATACCATGGTTTCGAAGATGCTGAGAGAACTCCTGACTCCTTATAGATACACATTTGGGAGTTTCGGCGTTGTTTTAAGAACAGAAGGCATATGCTACTATGCAATTTATATTCATCATCATAATCATCATCATCATCATCGTCATCATCATCATTACCACGTCGTGTTAAGGTCACCAATGTCTCATGGCACAGACTAGATAATAGTACAAGGCATAGGTATGGATATTAATAATAATAATTATGTACTTACTGTATAACAACACCTGTTTATTTAATACATGACGGCGGTCGGCGCCGTAGAGGCGACGGCGTCGCCGCCGCGCGGCGCATGGCGGCAGACGACAGATCGAATCCTTTACTAACTACTTTATATACAGATCGAATACTTTATTAACTTCTTTATAAAATTTAAATAGACAAATAGAATTGAAATAAAGTTATTTTAAAAAGAGCATTTAAACAAAACAAAGTTATTAAGTCTTTTTAATTAGTTATACTTATTAATCGATAGATGGCGCACTAAGTATCGATTTGAATTCTTTATTACAAGAACAGCTGTCAATAATTATGATAATATTAAATATTATGAGTAGCTACGCTACATCCTATGCAAGTTTATACAATTTTTTATCTGATAGATCCTTCGATCGTGGAAAAACGAGACACAATAGCCTTTCTATTGTTATCGCAATCGCCGGTGACCGCTTGGGGCTTGAAGCATTAAAATTGTTAAATTACTTAGCACAATATGTTCACTTCACTGATAATATATTATTTTGTGAGTGTGAGTTGTGACTCTTAACAAATTGTAATAAGATACTTAGGTAAAATATACGCGAAGGTTTATCTACTAGTGTAACTAAAAAGAGTGAAATTATTATTATTTTAACAAAAAATTAAAACCGACTTCCAAGGTAAAAACAATAATAACATTAATATGAACTAAAAAGTATTAAATAATTTCTACTATCTAATAGTGCCTTTTTCCGAATTCGGCTAAACCTCAACTATTTCTGTACTCAATCTTTATAATTTTGAAGTCGGTGCCAGTTCCAAAAGTTTCAAATATTCTGTCAGAGGACTGAAGTTTCAGCTATCTGGTACCGACTTCAAAATTATGAAGATTGAGTACAGAAATAGTTGAGGTTTAGCCGAATTCGGAAAAAGGCACTATTAGATAGTAGAAATTATTTAATACCTTTTAGTTCATATTAATGTTATTATTGTTTTTACCTTGGAAGTCGGTTTTAATTTTTTGTTAAAATAATAATTGTGTAGTGTAGTGAGCAAAATTAGGCCAAAATTTGTGTTTTTTTGTATGGGAGCCGCCCTAATATTTTAATTTTGCTTTAATTTTATTATTAGTAATTAATTTTATTTTTCATTTCATTTAATTTTTTTCCGCTTAAACATTGCAAACGCAGGCTTCCTACGAGATTTATCAAAATAATGTATCAAGGCCCAATTCCACCAATGTCTGCTAATGTTAACAGCTTCTTAAAATGTCATGTCGGCTTTTTCATTCATACAAAAAACGAAAGAGGTAACGTGATACTAATTCGAGCATTAACTTTAACAGTCTTTGGTGAATATTTTACTTTAATTTTATTATTGAAATAATAAAATTAAAGTAAAATTAAAATATAAGGGCGGCTTCCATACAAAAAAATACAAATTTTGGTCTAATTTTGCTCTATAAGTACGGAACCCTTCGTGCGCGAGTCCGACTCGCACTTGGCCGATTATTACTATTGTTTGAACCGATGTTTAAGTACACTAACATGATGTACTATCACTACCCCGTAATGTTTCGCGCTAGCTCCCTTTCCCTCAACCTTCGATACTTTGTCATCTTTGACAGCCGGCACCCCTTATTTGCGGCCAGATTTAATTAGGCACACCTATATTATAATAATAAGAGGAAAATAAGTTTCCATTTGATATATAAAAGATCAATATACGTTATGGATGCAAAAATGTATCGGAATGGTACCTGTTCACACCTGGTTACAACAGGGTTGTGGCCGGGTGCCTAACGGCACACTGGATTTTTCTAAATCTTTATACTCATTGCCATGAAATGAACGATGTTTGCTTTCAATACCTTATGATTACATTTTATCCCGCAAACTTATTTTTCAAAAATTTTTTAAAAATATTTGCGGCCACATTTGGACTGGCACCCCAGTAGAAATATGTTCTCCTTATCATAAATATTTGTAAAAATGTGGTTTTAAGCGTATACTCGATACCTGCACAGCTCTGCAGTCGTATCTCGTACTAAATATACAGGGACGTAAACTCAATAGAACAGCCATGACATAACTGACGAGCAATTATTTTAGTGAGTAATAATTGTGTTGCTATTAAGTTTTCATGATTTTTACTGATTTAGCAAAACTTATAAATACAATATGTATTTCTGCCTTTTTTACCCTTACTTCACGCTAAGACTGACGAACCAATGTTGACAAAATTATAGAATTTTGTCATGATTATCTCAGTGGTTATGTTGTATGGAGATAGGAGTGATAGGACATAGGATAATATAACGTATCACGAAGAAAACTACTGTTGTCACGCGATAAAAAAAGTCTAGAAAAAACTTGAATCTAAAAATATGTTATTATTTTCTAAATGTGTAGCCTATTGCCATATTCTGTAGCGATTATTTTACAGTCACTTTTGTCAACTTTGAGTCCCCAGTATTTCACTATTTCGTTCGTTCTATTTCGTTTAATACTTTTAGTATTCCGCAATTAACCATTCCTATTCACCAATTCAGCAGTAAAATATTTGGTCAGTCAATATTACAACAGCGTCATCCACGTTATTGGTGCGTAACCTCATTAGTTGAATGAACCATAATTGACACACAGACTGACCTGACAATTAAACATACCACCAGATAATACCTATAGCGTTCCATTGCCCACACCTTGGGTCATTAGTTTAAATTAATAGCCATTAGTAATACAACATGTTAAATTGAACATAACAAAGATTTTCATCTGAAACATCTGATTAATGAAAATTTATGCCGATTATTAAAATAGCTGTCTAGTCTTACGAATATCCAACGGTTTTAATTGTTGTCAAGACTGGAAAACTATTTAATAATAATTAACTACAATACATTTTAGCGTTACTAAAACTTTTGTGTGGCATTAGAATTTTACCCACTTAAATATATTATTCAAAACCTATCAATGTAATTCCAATGTAAAATCCAAATATGGCAGCTAACTTTCGGCAAATTTTACTTGTTACCGAAAAAAAATTTTGTGAATTATCTTTTTGTATTTCGAAGTGAAATTTAAAATGCGAAAAATCTCATTAAGATAGTGTCTCCTTGGAGCATTAGTTTTTAGTTCTGAGCTTTATTTCCCCGCCTGAGACGTGACTACAATACTTTAAAGTGGTCATGAACGCAATAAGAACCCAATAAATCTCTTTTTCGTCATTACTTGTAAGAATCAAATTCACAACTCATGTGCCCCATTTAGCAGTAATTCCTATGAAGAAATCTAAATTTGGCACGTTCCTATATGAAAAAATAAGGTTTATTAAAAATGTTAAGACGATAAAGAGATAATGATAATGATAAGCCCTGGGTTAGCTTTTAACGCAATTGGGCCCCTTAAATACAAAACAAACTATCTAACTCTAAAAGGCTTATTTCTCAGATATACCGAAAAATCGGCCAATTGCGACTCGGACTCGCGCACGAAGGGTTCCGTACCGGTATAGAGTGAAAGTAGACAAAAATTTGTGTTTTTTGTATGGGAGCCCGCCCCCCTGAAATATTTACTTTATTTTATTTTTATTATTATTTATTAAATTACAAATATAATTAAGGATTTTGTGAAAATTTCAAGTGCCTACCTGTTACCATTATTGATTACAAGCAAAAAAGGCTAAAAAAATCACGTTTGTTGTATGGGAGCCCCCCTTAAATATTAACTTTATTTTATTGTTAGTATTTGTTGTTATAGCGGCAACAGATATACATAATCTGTGAAAATTTCAGAAGTCTAGCTATAGCGGTTCTTGAGCTACAGCCTGGAGACAGAAAGACCGACGGACAAACAGACATCGAAGTCTCAGTGATAGGGTCCCGCGTTTTGCCCTTTGCATACGGAACCCTAAAAATCATAGGCGTTATTTGTCATATTATTAAGAAAGAAATAACATAATAATGACGAACCCTGAATTAACTTTTTTCCTGATTAACGCAATTGTGCCTTTAAAACATACAAATTAAACGATCGTGTATGAGACATGAAATCTCAATGTTACAGGAAAGTCATTTTATACTAAACATACATCTCTTATATAATTATAACGATAGATAATATTATAATTGTAATATGAACAGTTATAAACTTTAATAGATAGAGATGTCACCGGCAAAATAAGTACTACCGCGTTCAACCGTCGCGTCGTATTATGCCGTTGTTTTTTTATAAACTTTCATATAATTATAGTAAGTTTTCAAGGTTTCAGCCTCCATGGTAAAGTTTGTAGTGAGTCATCACAACATATTATCGACTAATGAAGCCCTAGGCATATTCACATTTAGCAATTAAGCAATTTTCATAGTCGCACAGATGAGTTACCGTAAACTTTTAAAAATGAACTGAGTTTTAAACAATTATTGTAAGTAATTAATTAATGAGATAGTTCTCTTTCAATTAGCTATATTAGTACTATAACTTTCCTAAACGCTAAAAACTTACCCAAATAAAAAACGTTGATGAACAAAATGACCGAAGCCGTCCACCGCATTTTGTTTAATTACACTACAACTCCAACATAAGTTAGTCCACTGCGCGATGCGAAGTTTCCGTTAGGTCGCATGCACACTGTGACAGTCGGCCCCAAATGCGCCCGTCCCACAACTGGTAGCGCCGAGCGCGGATGTCCAACCTCTGACACGCGCATGCGTTAATGACCTAAGCTGGAAGCGTTTAAATTGGCAAATAACAAACGTTATAAAATGCAATTAACATACTGGATGATCTGTGTGTACAGATCTACAGTATAATATAGGGACATTATAGGAACAATAAATGGACTGAAGTGATAAGAAATTGCGCGGAAGTTGTGACTATCGCGAAGGTAATTTAAAAGTCATGAGATTGTCTTTCAGCTTTAGACCTCTTACTTAACTGATTTATATTAGACGAGCTTTTGCCCGCGGCTTCGCTCGCGTTAAGGCGCTATATTGAAAAAACTGTCCTTGTTGACGTAATACTATAGGACCCTCAGAAATGTTACAAATCTGGTAATGAGATATACATAATATCTTCATAGCCTTATCTAGGTTCGAGAAGAACTAGAAACACGATTAATGTATTTTGCCTCGATACATTTAATTTTCGAAATGAACTCTTAAAAATACGAAATTTGAAGATTAATTTTTAACGAAAATAGATGTATTGTAGGAAATTAGTCAAATTGATAGACACCTTTGCAACTCAAAATCGTATAGAAGCATTTTGCTATAATGCTCCTAGTTATTTTTTAAATGATTATAATTACGTTTTATCGCATGTTTTCCGAGCGAGCCGATAGCTTCTGGCCGCAGCGTATTCACGACTTTATAGTCATACAAATTAAGTATAAAATTGTCCTTACGGTAAAATTATTTTCGATATAGCACCTTAAGAAGTATTTTTATAATATACAAACTTTCATTCCCTATTTTAACCCCTTGGGGTGGCAATTTATCAAAATCCTTTCTTAGCGGATGCCTACGTCCTAGCATCTACCTGCATGCCAAATTTCAGCCCGATCCGTCCGTTTCAGATCGAGTGGTTTGGGCTGTGCGTTGATAGATCACCATGTCAGTCAGTCACCTTTGAGTTTTGTATATTATATAAATTTTTAACTGATTTATAGATACCTAATTTAACAAATTTAAATTATATAAAAATCTGTTTGCAATTTTCCTTTAAAGTTAACCTAGGTACTAGAGAAATTGTAGAGCGCGAGTGTTTTAAGATGAAACTGGTTCATAAAGAGATACTATTTGCAAATAAATCATTACTACTTCATTGTGGGACCATAATATTCAACGTAACTTCTATGTCTTCCCCAGATCTATGTAATAGTTTCTGAAGCATAATATGGTATATAATATAATGTGATAGATATTATAATATAGGTTGGGTCTCATACTAAGTCCTTTGCCAAGTAATTTTGGGTCACTAAGTGAGTAGTTCTCATAAGTTACACGACTTGGACGAGTTATAGCGATATCCTGCCAAATTTCTTGCTGTGTACCTAATAAACTACTGACCTACTATAACTTCATATTAGCTTATTTGCGTGGGAAAAATGAGATTGATATAATATTATTGTGATGGTCGCGTAAAAAAAGAGACAATTTCAATACTTTGTTCTCAAATGGACATCGGTATAGGTGTAACCTACACAAAAAGTCGTAACTCGCGATTTCAGGACAACTTCGGTTTTTACTTTTTACTAATATGTAATTAAAATTATTTTAACATTTTTTACGTCATCTATTTGTTTTTTTGGCAATACGACCTTACAACGTCGTGGCCCGTAGGTCGTATTACCAAACATTTAAAATATTATTTTGATAGTACTCCATAATATAATTGAAATACTACAAGTAGTAGGTACACAATGATTTCCATAAACATTTGTCCACAAAAATATTGCTTATATATTTTCTCCCCATTTTTTCAGTGAACTATTCGTTGAGGATTTGTCAAAAGCTAGCAGGACAGCCGCCTATTTCAAAATCTAAGGACTTGTTTATATCTGCAAGCTTAACAACTAGTTTAAATTATTTTTAACAAAAAATTAAAACCGACTTCCAAGGTAAAAACAATAGTAATATGAACTAAAAAGTATTAAATAACTCTTACTCTTTAATAGTGCCTTTTTCAGAATTCGCCTAAATCTCAACTATTTCTGTACTGTATACTACAGTCTTCATTATTTTGAAGTCGGTACCAGCTAATTTTATCGTGAGTTCAGTAATGTCAGATTATCTGAAACTTTTGGGACTGGTACCGACTTCAAAGTAATGAAGATTGTAGTATACGGTACAGAAATAGTTGAGATTTAGACGAATTCTGAAAAAGGCATTATTAAAGAGTAAGAGTTATTTAATACTTTTTAGTTTATATTACTATTGTTTTTACCTTGGAAGTCGGTTTTAATTTTTTATTAAAAATAATAATTACACTCTTTTTAGTTAAGTATGTACAAAATTAGGCTTTATGCGTAAATAACCAATACGAATGTTTTTGCCACTGTAAGCGAAATTGTGGTAAATGGTTGCAGTTATCTAAGCGATGCTGCAATTTCCATACTTTTATCTTTAAAGATTCAGGAGTTCTGTTCAGTGCCTTTGGACCAAGAGACACCTTAGTATAAAATTTCCCTTATTCGTAACATATGTTTAACTTACTAGAAACAACATTTTAACCACTATGAGTGTTTTGATAAAATTCAAGGATTTTCCTCGATTGCTCATAGATCCCATCATCAGCTCACCACTTTCGTAACTGTTATACAAAATTAAGATTATATCCTATACAACAAAACGAGAATTTTGAAAATCGGTCCACAAACAGCGAAATCATTATCAAAAACGTCTGCTTCGATGCAAAATATCACGAAAAGTACCAATAATTGGGTCATTGTGTGATGACCCATGGTATAATTATGGTTGTGATGATGATGATGATTAATCAAATTGATGTATTAGCTTATGCTTTCAGTTGTTTAAACAACGCCGAAATCCCCGAACCTGTACCTATAAGCATTCAAAAGTTCTGTTCGGTACCTTTGGATCCAGGGTATAACCTAGTGCGAAGTCTTACTTTTTGGTAGTATTTACCTCGAATGCTTCAGAATCTTACCTCGAAATCACTATATGTTTCCATACAAATTTCAAGAAGTCCCCTCGATTCCTCAAGGATCCCATCATCAGATGACCACTTTTGTGAACATGGTACCAAATTCGAGTTAAACCCTATACAACACAAAAAGAATTTTGAAAATCGGACCACAAACGAAAGAGTAATCGTGGAACATACAAAAAAAATACAGCCGAACATATTACCTCCTCCTTTTTGGAAGTCGGTCAAAAATCTAACATAATAATATTATGTTTCATTTTATTTTTTTTTACACCAAGACTTATATTTTATGATCAATAATTAAGTTAAATATACACAAAATTAAACAAAACATATTACCTAAGAAATCGACAATACCTATTACAAAAAAATTATGCATTATATAATACTAGGTGACGCCCGCAACTCCGTTGCGCCAAAATTCGTTTATCGCGCGGGAACCGTACATTTTTTCGGGATAAAAACTATCCTATGTCCTTTCTCGGGACTCAAGGTATCTCCATGCCAAATTTCAGTAAAATCGATTCAGGGGTTTTAGCGTGAAGAGTTAACAGATAGACAGACAGACAGACAGACGGACAGACATACTTTAGCATTTATAATATTAGTATGGAATTTTTGTTTACTCGGAACTCGGATATTAATCATAACTAAACATAACATCAAATAATGATAACTTTTGTTTTTCCTCATATTCCCAATGCGCAAATCGTCATAACAAAATATAACGATGGCTGATAAAATTGTATGATTTCACTTACAGATTATTCATTTATTTATATAAATCAGGCATCTTGGCCCATATTATATATGTTACGCTCAAAGACCGAAATCGCTCAGTGAGCGAAAAAATAGCTCACAACGCGTTGTGGTCACAGTGAAACAGCCACGACGCGAAATTCGCCCCCCCCCCCCCCAGTCAAGGCTGGTCTGAAAAGCGTATTCATCCAACAGTACCTTTACTACCATACTTTTTTGCATTCTAAGTTTGACTCACAAGTCACAACTCACAAGCTCACGTTACAAGGAACCAAAAAACTTCGGAGTATAGTAACCTAGCTATTTAACCCAAAAATTACCACACTTTTACTTATTTCTAAATCTCTTCGCTCTGTAATATTTAATCTGTTAATATAATATTGTCTACCTATATTCATAACTGAGAAGTCGAGTCGGGTCACCTAATTTTTATAGACCCCCGTTAACGACTCGTGGACCCCCATTTTTTTTCCACGCCAGCGTAGACCCCTATCGGGCTCCCGTGGACCCCTGGGGGTCCACCTGGACCACTTTGGGAATCAATGCTATACACTGTGAAAGTAACAGCACTGAAAGAGTTGACTTCTATGTTTAACTACGACAAGATATGTCCGAACGACGGCGACGTCATAAATTTGCCTATAAGTACAAAACTTTACATTAAATATCGGCCTAATAAAATCGCGCACGAAGGGTACCGTACGGTTATAGACCAAAAATATGACAAAAATTATTGTGTTTTGTGTATGGGAGCCCTTACATTTTTATTTTATTTTAATATTATTATTTATTATTAAATATCTGTTATTGATTGTATTGTCGGTTCTTGGTGGAAATTCATTTTAAACACAAATAAATCACAATATTACGTGCACTTTTTCCACTATAAGTATTCATTAATTACTACTTTAACATAAACACGACCGGTTTCGAAATAAATCATCATCAGATGTACTTAGTTAGAAACCGGTCGTGTTTAAGTTAAATTTGTAGTAATTAATGAATATAGTGGAAAACGTACGTAATATTGTGTTTATTTTTGTGTTGTTAAGTTTTATTAAAGTACATAATAATATACATATAATTAAGGACTTTGTGAAAATTTCAATTGCCTACCTGTTGCCATTATTGATATCGAGCTAAAAAATCACGTTTCTTGTATGGGAATATAAATTTTATTTTGTTTTTAGTATTTATTGTTGTAGCGGCAACAGAAATACACAATCTGTGAAAATTTCAGAAGTCTAGCTATAGCGGTTCTTGAGATACAGCCTGGAGACAAACAAATAGACGGACAGACAGACGGCCAGACATCGAAGTCTCCGTAATAGGGTCCCGTTTTTACCCTTTGGGTACAAAACCCTAAAAAAAGTTTGTCTTTCACCTCTGCCACAGAATACATATTAGTTTAATAACCTCTGCTACTTCCACAGTGAACTCAATATATAAGACACACTAAAGTGTTATCCCTCTGTTTTATTACAGCCTGTAGAGAATAGAACCATACTGCACCTAGGGATACGAAGCCGAATAAGTACTCAATATCTAAGAGATCAATGACAATCGAACTTGTTACTTTACTTCCAAAACCTATTTCCTATCCAAATACAAAATAATAATAATTTATCTATTTGAAATCATAATTACATTTAAAGCTTATAAATGTTATGTTGTTATCGTTGGAAGCTGTACTAGTAAAAGCTGTGACACAGCTCCCAAATTCGATTCCACAATGACGGGTCAAGTCGAACTTCGAAGTATGATCATTAACAACACTAAGTACCACATTATTATTTTTAAGAAAAAATTAAAATTGACTTCCAAGGTAAAACAATAATAACATCCTTATAATATGAACTAAAAAGTATTAAATAATTATTCCTATCTAATAGTGCCTTTTTCCGAATTCAGCTAAAACTCAACTATTTCTGTATACTCAATCTTCATCATTTTGAAGTCGGTACCAGATGAATCTTCTGTTCTCTGACAGAATATTTGAAACTTTTGGAACTGGCACCGACTTCAAAATTATGAAGATTGATTACAGAAATAGTTGAGATTTAGCCGAATTCGGAAAAAGGCACTATTAGATAGGAATAATTATTTAATACTTTTTAGTTCATATTATAAGGATATTATTATTATTTTACCTTGGAAGTTGGTTTTAATTTCTTGTTAAAAATAATAATTTCACTCTTTTTAGTTACCTAGTAAGCCATCGCGTACTATACGTAGAATAATACACCTGTATATTATTCTACGTATCTTATTCCAGTCACACTTAAAAAATATTATAATATCAGCTGCAGCCTGCAGATAATTTTAAACAATACATTAAAAAAAAATCGAAGTGAACACGTGTGACGTGCTATGTAGCCGGTCACCGGACTAGTTTCAATAGGCTGGCACTCGCTCGACTTGTCGCTCACGCAGCGCACATAGTACCTCAGCTCCGTGAGTAATTTGTATTCTGTGCATAGTACCCGACCCACGCCCGCGCCGCTTGCCTGACAGCCTTGGCAGATATGCGATGCGATGCGTTATTATACTATGAACGCTAAACGCAATGCAAAAGGTTGAAATTAGGTTGTTTTCCAGAATATCTCGATGAAGTGAAACAGAATGTTACATTATCGAAGCAACTTTAACTTCTCAGGAGTAATGTCAAATGTGTGCCTTATGCTCTGGAGATAAGGTTGAATTTGGTAACATTGGTGACCCTGACGTGGTAATGATGATGATGATGATGATGATGATGAATGTAATTTGCATAGTAGCATATGCTTTCAGTTCTTAAAACAGCGCCTAAACTCCCAAACTTGTATCTATAAGGAATCCGGAGTTCTCTTAGTAGCTTCGGAACCATAGTATACCTCGGTGCAATATCTTGAGTTTTGGTAGTATATGCTTAGGATGCTTCTCAAAAAACCAAAATCACTATATATTTCCATATAAATTTCGAGGAGTTCACTCGATTACTCATGGATCCCATCATCAGGTCACCACTTTTGTGAACATGGTACCAAATTGGAGTGAAACCTAATACAACAAAACAAAAATTTCGAAAATCGGTTCACAAACGACGGAGTAATCGATGAACATACAAAAAAATATATCCACAGCCGAACATATAACCTCCTCGTTTTTTGGAAGTCGGTTAAAAAGTTGCAATAACTGTATATAAATAACTCGTTATCCAGCCATGTTTGTATTTCATTTGCTGCAGCCCGCCTGTCGATATATTTTCAAAACAAACATCGAAACAATCTAAGTCGTTACCGAGTATGAAGAACTTGGCGTATGCAGGTATTTTCAATTCCGAATGGACTTTATAGGTGGTATGAGGCGGTTGCTTATTTGTTACTCAAAAGATTGCTTGTAAAACAGCTAGGTGACCCCCGCAATTCCGTTGCGCCAAATTTGTATATCGCACGGGAACCGTAAATTTTTCCGGGATAAAAAGTATCCTATGACCTTTCCCGGGAAACAACGTATCCTCATATACCTTTCAGCAACATCTGTTTAGAGGTTTGGGCATGAAGAGGTAACAGACAGACACACTTTCATATTTTTAAATATTAGTATGGATACGAAGCTGTTTTTTATAGTTGATTAGCCCGGCGTCGCACGGATGAAACTGAAAAAATTATTTAAATCGATAGCCTATGATCCTTCACGTGGTACTTCTTATCTGTGCCAAATAATATAAAAATTGCTCCAGTAGTTCGCGGGACAAGCCCTTTCAAATAATTTCCCCCGTTTTTTCCACATTTACCTCTATTTCTTCGCTCCTATTAGTCTTAGTGTGATAAAATATAGCCTATAGTCTTCCTCGATAAACGGGCTATCTAACATTGAAAGAATCGTCAAAATCCGTTGCGTAGTTTTAAAGATTAAAGGGAACAAAGGGACATGAGGGAAAAAAGCGACTTTGTTTTATAATATGTATAGGATTGCTTAAAAAATTATAAAATCTGTTTCTGTTTACCAGGCTTCTTTACTCTAAAGTCTAAGGGAACCGACCCTATGTCTTCGCTACTGTCTGTCCATCCAACCGTGTTACTAGGTTGTAAGAACTGCTATATAGCTAGAATTAAAATTCCCATTGAAGGTGTATTTTTGTTGCGCTAAACAATAACTACAAGAATAAAATAATTTTGAGAGGCTTCTCCTTCCCACAACAAAATTATATTTTTCCCCCTTCTCAAACGTCAGTCAATGGTATGAAACCATTATTTCGTAAGTCCTACTTGAACTTGGCAGTATTATTTTTTTTAATTTCCGCACACATCTAACAAAATCATCACTTTCCCGTAGTTGGATAAAAAAAACGGAATTCTTGGGGGTGTGCATGTACGCCGCTATATCCGATATAGTAGAGGAGGAGAAGAGGGGATTTAGGGAGTAGCTCGAGCTTGCCAGATTATACAAGGTGTCTAGTTATCATGGTACCTATAGAAATCAGATTTCTCACGTGGTGGGTTTTTTTTTTTAATATTGAAATGTCATCCGATCTGTCAGATTAAGAGACCCCCTCTCTTAGTGTGTGTTACTGTTTAGTATACCCCAAAGAAGCTTCCATAAAAAGCACTGACGATTCAAAGATAAGGTAAGCCTGTAGGAACATTTTAAAATATAAAAAAATAAACCTTCATATTTTCCTAACTAAACTTCGCAGATATTTTATTTCGCACTAAACTAAATGATTTAGTCCTTGTTGTCTAAAATATAATAATAACTGACCGAAATAATCAATTTTCTGACTATATTTTCTTTTTCAAAACTTTAAAATGGCTGCAGTTTCTGAACCCACCGCTAAAATAAAAAACGCTCTTATTATTTTTTATCAGTTTTACCTAATGTAAAAAACCTACTAGGTCTCCATGACGCTCGAGTGACTACAAAATTAGCACCTTCTCCTCCCCTACTAATAACTCTGATAGTAATAAGTAAGTGATAACTGCAGCCGTTGATATAATATTATGTCCTCATAACTAAAAATGTTCGAGAAACAGCTGTATCGAACACACACAACTACTTTTAATCGATACCGATTACGATCAGACTTATCACAACAAAATCATAAAAACAAGTACTTAATATTTATTGGCATTATTGTATCTCAAAGTTCAGAAAACTATTTATAATTACAACATTATAGTTAATTTGTTTACAAATTTTAAGCTATTTAATCGTTTTAATGTTTTTATGTTAATGCTTATTTAATCTAATAATTATTCTCCTCGTAAACTATGTTATGTTACCTATCATCGTTGAAGTGTACTATGCAGCTCTATAAGGTAGATTGATATTATATAATTTTATATAATATAAATCTACCTTACTCTCGACAATTTATTTAGCAAATGCAGCCTCTCAACGTTGACCTATGATGGACAAATCACGAGCCTTTATTTGCCCATTATCGACACCATAATATTATGTTCCTTATATTATAGCTGCGTTATCATCGTGACAATAGCTATCCAACATGGCCCAAACTTAAGAGAGATTGTAGCACCTCCATCGTGGGTATTACAGACATAATAGATTTTTAATTGTTATGCGGCAGCCGGCTGCCGCTTGGGGTATGATAGGTTAATACCTCGATCGTGGGAATCGCAGACACAATATATTTTCAATTGTTATGCGACAGCCGGGTGCTGCTTGGGGATTGATGGGTTAATATTATATACAAATTGTAACAAAACTAAGTGATAACGCTTTGGAGTGTGTACCTTCTTCTTATATATAAAATTCTCGTGTCACAATGTTAGTCCACGAACTCCTCCGAAACGGCTTTACTGATTTTAACCAAATTTTATATGCATATTCAGTAGGTCTGAGAATCGGCTACTGGGTACTTTATATATTGATAAGTGCATTTGTTGAATAAATAATAGTAAATTATTACAACTCGAGACTGACGGTGGCCATTGTTTGTGCGACGGGGTAGCGACAGACGTTGCTATGGTAACATATTTATTTAGTCACTTCAAAAAAGTAATATGGGCGAAATCGGTACTTTATATTTTTACTTTTACTTACTTTTACTTTATATTTATGGCAAAGCAACGTTTGCCGGGACAGCTAGTAATATTACAGCTACGACAGCTAGTAGAATAATATTGTGTACCTTAAATATTTCACTGTGAGAGTAGCAGCGCTGAAAGACTGTGTAACTTTTTATCATTGTATGGGTATATATTGTTTATTCATAATGTCGGGGCATTTTATATAATAATATAGAAATAACTAGCTGTCCCGGCAAACGTTGCTTTACTATAATATAAAGTTTTTCGCTCATATAATTTTATTTAAGTGACTAAATAAGTATGTCGCCATGGCAACGTCGATCGATATCCCGTTGCACAAACAATGGTCGCCGTCAGTCTCAGGTTGTAATAATTTACTATTATTTATTCAACAAATGCACTTATCAATATATAAAGTACCCAGTAGCCGATTCTCAGACCCACTGAATATGCATATAAAATTTGATGCAAATCAGTAAAGCCGTTTCGGAGGAGTTCGTGGACTAACATTGTGACACGCGAATTTTATATACATATAAGACTAGCTGTCCCGGCAAACGTTGCTTTGCCATAATATATTTGCCATATTATTTTATTGAAGTGACTAAATAAGTATGTCACCATGGCAACGTCGATCGCTATCCCGTCGCACAAACAATGGTCGCCGTCAGTCTCAGGTTGTAATAATTTACTATTATTTATTCAACAAATGCACTTATCAATATTTAAAGTACCGAGTAGCCGATTCTCAGACCTACTGAATATGCATATAAAATTTGGTAAAAATCAGTAAAGCCGTTTCGGAGGAGTTCGTGGACTAACATTGTGACACGAGAATTTTATATATAAGATAAGATAATAATATAGAAATTTTAAGTAACCGTTCCAGCGCTCCTACTTTCACAGTAAACTCTACATTAGAGACAAATATACACATTACACACCCACAGTATTTAAAGTATTATCAATTAGCTTTGTTATACTCTGCTGAGACAACCAACTCGACTAATCGCATCTGTATAATTTTCTGCTATCAATGTGATGGAAAATGTAGCAAACCTAGCAAATAATTTAGGTTAGTGCTATATTAGGCAGTAATCAGTGCATGCATCCGGAGCCTCTATTCTTCACTATGCAGCTCTATAAATCCATTCATAAAATTTGAATCTAAATTCACAGCTAGTTTTCAAATTTTAGCACTTTGTCCGAAATTCATTGCTAATTCTTATCAGCATGTGTCTAATTTTATTAGCCCAGAAAGCTGAAACCAAAGAGCTCCTAAAAATATTTCTAGCTTTAATAATTCTCAAATAAAAATAGCTGTAACTTGTAAGTTGTAACAATCATTAACTAGATAAAGAAAATAGTTATGTTGGGGCTCTTTACATACTGTTTTTTTTTATATTTATATTTTAAGCGTATTTTAAGAGCCTTAAGTGTAAACTGTAAAAGTTTATAAAATACAAGCGTAATCCAGCCTAATAAATTATAAACGCGAAAGTGAATTTGTTTGTCTGTAATCACCCTTTCATGCCCAATACCGCTGAACCGATTTTTATAAAATTTATATGGAGATAGGTACTTTGACTACCGGGAAAGGACATAATATACGGACACAGGAAAAATGTGAAATGTTCCCGGGCGATATACGAATTTTGGCACAATGGAGTTGCGGTCGTCATCTAGTGTATATTAGATATTTCATATTATGGACTCTGACCGTCTTTTGCCCACTATTTTTATTTCTTAGCATTTATTTTCGATAAATTTGTGTTATTTCCAAGGTAATAAATAATTGCTAATAGAAAGATAGATGGTAAAAAGGAAATAAAATGTAAAGCACAGCTGTGTACACAATAATTAAATATTCAATCGATATAAGAGACTGAAATAATTCTTATTTATTTTACATGAAAAGGGCAAACCTAGAAATTAGAATTAAAACTAAGCAAGCCTTCTAAGTTCTAACCACAATGGGAAGATTATTATTAACGTTTATTAATATTATGTAAGTAGATATTTCTTTAATTTTTTACACTTAAAATATGTGAATTTGTGAGTTTGTGAGTTTGTATGTTTGTTACTTCTTCACGCTTAAACGGCTGGAGCAATTTCGACAAAATTTTACAAGGAGATAGCTGACATCCTGTATTAACACATATGCTACATTTTTACCGACTTCCGTTACGAAGAAGGTGTTATGTTCATCTTTTTAATTACTTATATTCAACGATGACTCCGCCGTTTGTGAACCAATTTTCAAAATTTTGCCGTCTCCTACTTGGGCTAACCTAACCCCCCCCCCCCCACTCTCTTCCTGAAAGTGTTGCTTTTAACGAAACAATGTCCCGTCGTTAGTGCTGAGTTTTAATTCTACTTTTTAGGAACAAACTCAGTTATTAATTATAAAAGTGAATTTATTCTAACCTAAACTAAACATACACATATAGAGTGTAATTTGATTCATAGGCTTTCGTCCCGTCTCCTATTTGGAGGGGCTGTGCCTCCAAGCCCCCTCTCCTAGAAGTGTTACATAAAACAAAATTCGATTTTCAAAATTTTGCCGTCTTCTTCTTGGGGGGGCTGCGCCCAAACCCCCCCATCCCCCTACTGGTAGTGTAGCTTTTATCGAAACAGTGTAGCGTCATTAGTGCTGAGTCTTAATTCTTCTTTTTAGAAACAAACTAAGTTATTTATCATATAAGTGAATTTATTTGAATTTAAACATACAGATTTCAAGTGTCATTTGATTAATTTTCGTCCCATCTTCTACCAAATCCTAGGAGTGCTGCTTATCTCAAAACAGTGTCTTCTATCAAACTTCCATCTCTCAGTCATCAAAATTGAAGTTTCCGATGATCAAACTCAATTTATTTTGTCTCTAATACTGTTTACCTTTTACAACACAATTTATTTTACCTAATTACACCTAATTAATCGCGGGTAACACCGCGGGGCACAGCTAGTAAGTATATATTCTGTACTTATTATTAGTAACAATTATTTTTAATATCTTTACAGTTTGATGAAATGCGGCCTATATCTAATTTTCATAGAAAACACGATAGTAATTATCTATGAGCATGTAAGTTTTATTGCATTCACTTTCGATTTTATTATCTTTATCATTAGAAGAGATTTTAATAACAACCGAAATCTAATCGAACTATGAGTAAGCTTGAGCAATCAAAATCATTCATTTAATCGGCGTTTTCTTTGAAGTTTTATTAATTATCTCTAATACCTACTTTGCTTATCACCCGTTGGCTAATATATAGTTTGGAAAACACCTCTTCAGTTGTGTATTTCATAGAGTCAAACGATGGAAGGATTTTTATTTGTGTTATTCGCTGCCTTAGCGGGTACGTAATAAGTCTTTAATTAATGTAAGTCGAGGTTAAATCACTTCTAATAGTAGGTGAGATCATGATTTTTCCAGGACAGTCATTTTTGTGCTGCAATATTACCAAAGATGAGTCTGTTAAAAAGATGTGCATATCCTGAAATATTCTAATAACTGGTTTAGATTTTTTGTAATATTAAATTTGACAACTTGTAATTTTTATAAGTAGGTAATGAAAAATTAGTTATTGGAAATGAGTGACGTGTTCAGTAAATAATAATAATTTATAGGGCCTAAAAAGTATATAAGTAATATAAGTAAGAGTCAAGAGCAGAGCTATTTACGACATAAACTTAAAATTGTCAGTTAAAACAGGGCGTTAAAATATGATATAGAACTGACCATCGCAACTCCGCCTCAAGTTGGTTAACTCTCCGACAGTAAACCAACTGGTTAAATACCACTTTGTTCGTAGTTTATTCTTACCGTATTCTGATTTTCACTGCGTTTAAATACTTAAATTATTTATTTAGATAGTACAAAATTTGAAATAGTAGTACAAAATTAGTAAAATTGTTGTTGTAAATATTATATTCTATTAATTGAGTAAAAACATTACACGATAACTTACATGGAGGCTTTAGAGTCGGAAAAATTATTTGTAAGTTTTAATTTTATTTTCAAAATAACTGTCAAGAATATCTTGAGTTCGATTGCAGCTTCGGCTTTGGCCACATAACCAAATACATACTTCTAAATTACTAACATACGTTAGTATAATTAATGGAAAAATGTACTTAAATATTTGAAATCTTCGGAATCAGCTGAAGGTTTCGATGATAACCTATAAGCAATCGGTTTAGGCTTCTCGGTCTAACTTTGTTCAGACGCTTACTTAAGAGCCCGGGTAACCCTCGAAATTCTCATACATTCGTAATACCAAAATCATTTTGTCATACGAAAATATTTAACATGTTTGAGTTATTTTTCAGTATAAAATAGTAATTACCTAGGTTCCTGAACAAAAATTAACTTCAAAATATTTAAACACCAAAAATTTTTTTTTTGTGTATAAATTTTTTTTACTAAATTTAGTACTAAATATTTAAACACTAAAAAATAGAGTAAAACACTCAAAAATTTATAAATAATTAGTAAATTTACTACAAAATATTTTAATACTAAACAATATTTTTTAGAGTTGAAATATTTTGTAGTAAATTTACTATTTATTTATATATTTTTTAGTGTTTTACTCTATTTTTTAGTGTTTAAATATTTAGTACTAAATTTAGTAAAAAAAATTTATACACAAAAAAAAAATTTTTAGTGTTTAAATATTTTGAAGTTAATTTTTGTTCAGGAACCTAGGTAATTACTATTTTATACTGAAAAATAACTCAAACATGTTAAATATTTTCGTATGACAAAATGATTTTGGTATTACGAATGTATGAGAATTTCTAGGGTTACCCGGGCTCTTAAGGCTTACTTCAACTCCGTGACTCCCGGTTTACCTAGTTCCAATATAATAACGAAATGTATAAAATATGAGATATAAAGCACAATATTTAAAATACTTTAAAGTTTAAACCATAAACATTTTATAAAACGTAATACTTTGGCTGTAATTAATTTACAAACTCACCTCCGACAAAAATCGAATTCATCGAAATATACGTATTAGCTAGGATAATTACACATTTTATTTGAACAAATTGTTAGTTAATCTATATTAAAATAACCGAACAATTTTGTTTCTCAATATTTATTTCCAAAGTTATTTTAAAAAACATGAAAAATAGAGAAGATCCGCCCCTAGTAACTACAATTTTATGCTAAGCTAAAATAAATCTTATTGCGATGTATATACGCTTGGTATTTGGTTGTGTGTAAGGTTATCGTTTTGGATTGAGATTGATCCCTGCCTTAAGGCGACGCCTTGATAATTTGGCTGTAGCGATATCGATTTTTCTCAGCAATGGCTAAGGCTAAGAAATTAAAGTTCATTGTTAGTATTCGTCGTGTCTTTGTCTTTGAATTACCCATAGCATATGACGATTGGTCTACATTTTATAACACAGAATAATTATTCAAAAAGACCTATGTAAAAAAGGGATCCCTATTTTTCCAACAGAGAAGAGTGATTTAAGCTTCCAAAATTTGTACATAGATTGGTTCAAGCATATACTTTAATTTGCCCATAGCTTATATGAAACGTATTTATGGTTTTTAAATTACGCGACAAAACCATTTTGTCGCCACGCCCTTTCTGTGTTTTGCTGTTCCATTGCTTGTTTTTAGAATCAAGAAAAAACAAGCAATCTAAAATACATCCAACACGGTTTTTAGGGTTCCGTAGTTAACAAGGAACCCTTATAGTTTCGGTCTGTCCGTCTGTCTGTCTGTCCGCGGTTTTGCTCAGAGACTATACGACCTACAAAGCTGTAATTTGGCATAAATGCACATATTAATGATGGCAACAAAATGGTACATGAAATCTTAAAAAAATATTTTTTTATGGTACCTTCCATACACATCAAGTGAGGATGAAAATTTTTTTTCGCGTCCACCCCATCGTGTGGGATGTCGTTGGATAGGTATTTTAAAACTATTATGAGTGTTCATAGATGATTTTCTGATTTAGAGATCCGTTTGTGAAATATTAAGTTTTAAAGTGGAAAAAATCGTTTCCAGTGTCCCCCCCTTCCACCAGCTAAACGGTTGCTTCTGGAAATGTGAAAAAGTTCACGGGAGTTGGAAATATGCTGAATTTAAAAGGAAAACTACCACGGCTAAGCAGACTTCATAAGTTATTGAGTAATAGTCGATCAACTAAAAAAATGTATTCGGCGAAGTATAAAGGAACTTTTTATTCAAATTCCTTTGAAAGTAACTGAGATGATGTTGTTAGTAGTGTAAAACACGTTATAAATGGATATTAATTGACCACACAAAAATTAAAAAAAAAAAAAAAACTAGCGGTATTACGGAACCCTATATTGCGCGTGGCCCGACACGCACTTGGCCGGTTTTTACTTTAACGCGGCGTCACCTTAATGGCACTTCTTTGCTAATAAAAATGGCCATTTTTTTGCCAATCAAAAGTTCGCGGGGTTAATAAGTAAGTAATTAATTTTCAGCTTGCAACGCCAACGCGATATCGGCCAGACAAGGGAGCTTCAATACCTATCATCTGTACACAACGTGAGTTAAACTATTTCTCCAATCTACTGACTACTCAATATCCTGTGAGATATTGATAACCGATACTATTAGGTATCTATTGAGACTAGACTAGGAATCCCTAAACTAGACATCATGGAACTCTTGGGTTCCGTATCTTAGCTACGTAGTAGTCCGCTACGTTTTTACGTAGCAAAACTTTCTTCTATGTAAACAGGGAGAGTTCTGTCAAGACTAGTTCTTGGTACATACGATCACTCCCAGAATTAACAAAAAATTTAAACCGACTTCCAAGGTAAAAACAATAATATCATCCTTTTAATATAAACTAAAAAGTATTAAATAATTTTTCCTATCTAATAGTGCCTTTTCAAAATTCGGCTACACCTCAACTATTTGTGTACTCAATCTTCATTATTTTGAAGTCGGTACCAGATAATATCTGGTACCGACTTATACTTAGCTGAATCTTCAGTTCTCTAATCTATATTTGAAACTTTTGGAACTGGCACCGACTTCAAAATTATGAAGATCGAGTACACAAATAGTTGAGGTGTAGCCGAATTTTGAAAAGGCACTATTAGATAGGAAAAATTATTTAATACTTTTTAGTTCATATTAAAAGGATAATATTATTGTTTTTACCTTGGAAGTCGGTTTTAATTTTTTGTTAAAAATAATAATTTCACTCTTTTTAGTTACCTAGTAGGTAAACCATCGCGTATATTCTACGTATATTATTACAATATTTTTTAACTGTTACTTTAACTGCCTACAGTGCGAAATGTCAAATCTAAAAGGGGTTTTAAGGTGGTGTTTAAATACGTCAATTTGTTCAAATTAAGTTACTTCTACAAATTTATAACAGATGGCGCTAGCAGGTCGTTTAGATCACGCTGTCGCTTGCTCTTGCGTGTTTCTTTAAGAGGTGGTACCATCTTTGATCACATTTTTCGATTCTTTTGATTGTTATACACGTTGTATAACTCATGACTGCTCAGTACTTTATAGTTTGTCTATGCAGTGACGTTACCTTAAACCTATCAATGATAAAATTAAAAGTATTATACTTTATGGTTAAAGTTGTGTAATGGGGGGCTAAATAAGCTTTAGGCACAAATTAAGTTTAATTTAAAATAATGAAATATTATGTGCACACTGCACAGCTGTTTTTGGGTATTCTGATTTAAGGGGTACCAGGGTCTTAACGGCCATTCTCAGGAGAGCGAAATTTACGTGTCCCGGGCTTGTATACTCTGTAATATTATCTTAATCAATGTAGGGGCGAAGCCCTACGACGGTTGTAGAAAGGATATAATGAAGGAATATGGATACCTGTTGATGCTGAAATGCTGGCGGCTGCGCTGAGATGAGACGAGCTTACACTATCACTATGGTCAATTAGTTTATTTCACTGTATTCACTGAGCTGATCGCGACACGGGATATGGCCAGTCGTGAGGAGATTTTCGTATGTTTAACGAGCGCGCGCCGTTCACGGTTCAAGGCGGAAAGTCTTATGTGTCGCGTATGACAGCTGACAGCGCATAGTGCAGACTCACGCGCTGCAGTGTTGGCAACGTCACGCTAGAGTTTGGCGCGAACATCCTGGGGGGGACCCGGCAATGGGCGTGAGCTGATCCCCATCTTGAGCTGAATCCAGTGGGAGCCGGGCAATTTTGCCGACAGGTCTCCGCAGCTGGCCCTGTGAGGTGGCCAAGTCCACGACTCTGATGACTCCATCCTTCCCAGGTAGTAGGCGTGTGATTCTTCCCATCTTCCATTGGAAGATTTAAATTGCCTAAAGTGGGCAGAGTATCAGAGGCGCCGTATCTCCTCTCGAATAATGTGCGGAGCTCCCCCTGTAGCTTACGGACTACAATCGAAACAAAAACATAATTACTGTCCATGGGTAAATTTAAATTTATTAGTGCACTTTGAGCGGAGATGAGTGGGGTTAGAAAAGTAGCCCGGATACTCGAGCGTATGTGTATATTGGGCAGACCGAGTATTATATCGACGAACCTGTCGATTAGCACACGACGGTTCTCGTATCGGCGCGTTAATATATCCAGCGCAACACTATAATTCTCGTTTGTAATTTTTAAATGCGATATCATCGATAATGCCTCAGCGGCCTCACGTCGTTAATGTTAGTGTGCCGCCGATAAAGCACATTAGTAACTAATTACCGTAGCTTTGGTTACAAACTCGTCTAATTACCGTAACCGTTACTTTTCAATTATGTTTAAATTAGATTTTTATTATGTATATTATGTTAATGTTACATAATTTGGCCTATTTACGTTGCCTTAAGCTAGTTTTTATCAATTGTGTCGTTGTATCGTTACGTAAAACACTACATTTGTCTAATTACCGTACCCATAAATGTTTAAGTCTCATTATCCAAAAAACTTTAACTAACTGTTTCACGCCACATTTATTATTGTGTTCGTATCTTTCACTTCTTTAATATTTCAATGTGTCTGAGTCAAATCGACGAAGAAAAAAAATGGTTGCGGTAATGAAGCAAATAATGCCAAACCGGAGAATGGCCGTTAAAAAGCTTTTAAATTTGACAACAATTTTGTTTCAACACCGCGCGCTATAAACTAAAGTCCACGCGGGCGAAGTCGCGGGCAACAGCTAGTTAGTATCTAATATATCTATGGACGCTTCACAAATCACAGCACGTCAGTCTGGCCCCGTGCTAAGTACCTGAAGGACTTGTGTTACAGGTACTTACCAGACAACGGAAATATAATATTTAATACTTTTGTTGTTGTGGTTATATTTATTCATATAATATTATAAGTACATTATATAACCATGTGACATTGGTGACCCTGATGTAGTAATGATGATGATGATGATGAATGTAATTTGCATAGTAGCATATGCTTTCAGTTCATAAAACAGCACCTAAACCCCCAAACTTGAATCTATAGGGAATCCGGAGGGAAACCATAGCATACCTTGGTGCAAAATCTTGTGTTTTGGTATCATATGCTTAGGATACTTCTCATTAAACCAAAATCACCATATGTTTCCATATACATTTTGAGGAGTTCCCTCGATTACACATGGATCCCATCAGCAGGTCACCACTTTTGTGAACATGGTACCAAATTGGAGTGAAACCTAATACAACAAAACCGGTTTTGAAAATCGGTTCACAAACGGCGGAGTAATCGTTGAACATACACACATAAAAAAATATATATATCCACAGCCGAACATAATATAACCTCCTCCTTTTTTAAAGTCGATTAAAAAATAATTTTCGTTTGTGCTTCCACTTCAAAAATTCAGCACACCCTGTGTTTTACCAACCTTTTTCGGATATTTTTGTTGGCCTATTATATTTAGTAACTATTTATTAATATGTGCCTATACTATCCCACTGCTGAGCAAAGGTCTTCCTAATGTTATTGTTTTATTTTCAGACAGAACATTCGAATCCCAACAGCCATACCACCCACAGAGTCAGCTATACGTGTTTCGGACATTAACCCTAATCTGACAACGGTCGTAGTTGTTCATGGACATGGAGGATCTATGGGTTCCTCGCTGAATCCACTAGTCAAAGATGGTAAGAATTGTTTTGACTATGCACTAAGAAAGAGGACAACAGGAAGCTGGTAAATATATAAAACGACATATTGATAACAAATTGGTAACATTTAAGCTTATTTCAAACTATGAGGACAATGGATGGAATCTCATAAAAACAAGACGAATTGTAAGTCGAGCGACCCTAGTATTTTCCAATTTTTTTTTTAATAAGGGGGCAAACGAGCAAACGGGTCACCTGGTGGAAAGCAACTTCCGTCGCCCATGGACACTCGCAGAAGAGCTGCAGGTGCGTTGTCGGCCTTTTAAGAGGGAATAGGGTAATAGAGGAGGGAAGGGAATGGAATAGGGGAGGGAAGGGAAGGGGATTGGGCTTCCGGTAAACTCACTCACTCGGCGAAACACAGCGCAAGCGCTGTTTCACGCCGGTTTTCTGTGAGAAGGTGGTATTTCTCCGGTTGAGCCGGCCCATTCGTGCCGAAGCATGGCTCTCCCACGTATAAAATACATAACATTTCATAAACTTCTCTTCCAGCGCTTTTAACCAGAGAAGCCGTGAATGTGATCGTAGTGGACTGGTCCGTGTTCGCATCCCAAAGCTACAGCAACGCGGTTACAGCTGTTCCCAGTGTTGGGACGTTCCTGGCGGGCTTCATTTCCCAGGCTGTGATAGCCGAGAAGGTCTCGCTGGCGACTCTCCATCTAGTCGGCTTTGATCTCGGAGCTCACGTGGTTGGATTCGCTGGACGAGTCTTGAACGGCAACGTTGCTAGGATCACAGGTATGCTAAAACTGTGAAC
Organism: Lysandra bellargus; assembly: GCA_905333045.1. Taxonomy (NCBI): domain Eukaryota; kingdom Metazoa; phylum Arthropoda; class Insecta; order Lepidoptera; family Lycaenidae; genus Lysandra; species Lysandra bellargus. Next base: position 10,887,835 of record HG995326.1, read on the forward strand.
GGAAAAGTTATGATGACACTAATTTCCCGAATTTTTTGTTAAAAATGATCACGCGACGGGTTTGTTATGTGGGTTCTTCTAGAGTAGTTTTGGACCCGGTGCGGTGGTAGGAATCATGGGAAATTCAATTGTAACTAAAGTTAAATAATACCAATCGTCACCCTAGTGCTTGAATGGGCAACCGACCAAACCCCTCATGGCCGAATAAATAAAATTACAAGGAAAAATTGCGCAAAGTAATACAGACATACTTAATCTGATATTCATTTTATTTTGCGAGAATTATTGTTTTATAAAAAAAGTAAAAATATATCATAAACGCTGGTGTGGGTTATTGCTCTTCATTTGTCCAAGTAAACATTTGATCAAGTATTATTATTTCAGGACTCAACCCCAGCGACAGTCAATGGGGCAGCAATTCCCAAAGACTGAGCATCTCGGACGCGCGGTACGTCGAAGTGATCCACACGGACAGCGGTCACCCGTTCTCCAACGGGATCCATGACGCCATAGGCCACGTGGACTTCTACGTCAACGGTGGCAACAACCAGCCTGGTTGCTTCCTCAACAACGGTTGCAGCCACAACCGCTCGTGGGAGGTGTTCGCTGCTTCGCTAACCCACGACCACCTGATTGGCAACCTCTGCGGCACCTGGTTGCAGATATCTCTGAACACGTGCAGGTCCTTTACTCTGCCGATGGGAAATAATGACCTGGAAAAGATTGGGTAAGTTTCTAATATGTTTTGTGTAAAAAGGGACCGTATATTTTAAAAGATATTATTGCTGTGTCCATTGCTGTGCCCAGACGTTAACTAGATAGCATATTAACATGCACATTGCACACATCAAAATTCCTATGCCTTAAAACAAATACAAATTTTAAATGTTAATCTAATTAGAAGAATTAAAAGTGTGTAAAGAGTAATATTGCGGTCATGTTTTGTTTTCAGATCTGGCATGTACCGCGTCAACACTGGAAGAACTTATCCTTACTAAAGATGGTCTTGGAACTAAAATATATTATAATCTAATTGTATATACTTAATTTAAGAATAATAATATACTGTTTTTGAATAATTAATACTTTTTTAATTTAAACCATAAAAGTCAGAAATCAATATAGAAAATAATATTAGCAATTTATCAGATGGCTATTGTTGCTTACAAAGATTGAAAGGTGTAGACTAATATACAAAGCAACTCATTTAAATTAGTTTGTAATTCCAAGAATAATATTAACACCAGTTGTTGTCCGCAACTCCGTTGCGCAAAATTTTGTTTATCGCATGGAAACAGTACATTTTTTCGGAAAAGAAAGTATCCTCTGTACTTTTCCGGGGTTCAAAGTATAAATGTATACCAAATTTCATCAAAATCGGTTCAGGTGTTTAAGCGCGAAGAGGTAACAGCCAAACATACCACTATTTAACCTTTATAATTTATTGGATTACACCACAATTATTTTTAGCACCACACACGAGGCAAAACTTACTGAACCAAATGTAGACTAAGCTAAACAAAATGTCTAGATCTAAAATTAACACCACCAGGCATTAGGCACGCCTGAAGGGAATGTTATTATTCGACAAATATACTATTCGAATAATTCGAATATTTTACAAAAAATTTCGAATAATTCGAATACTTACCTATTATTCGAATTATTTGAAAATTCTGAAAAATGCTGAAAACTCTGATTAAAAGTAAAACGAAGCTTCGTACAAACTTTTTGTTTATAGTATAAAGTAAATAAATAATTCTTGTTCAAATTACTTTTATCAACAGTTAATGTTCATTGTTTAAACACTTTAAAAATGTATATAAGGGCATTAAAGGAAATGCTGTAAATTGTAAACCGTTTTCAATCGTATCACCTTTTACTTTTCTCATGTGATTATGCTTAGCCTTACGACGTTATGATATCTGTTTCTTAACACCTCCATTGTGGGTATACCACAATAGATTTTCAATTGTTATGCGGCAGCCGGCTGCCGCTTGGGGATTGATAGGTTAATACTAAGCCAGCTCACCCGTCTTTTTGATATTTTCGAGCCACATTTACGTAGGTGGCTTCGCCTGTGTCAATGTGACTCGAAACTATAAAAAAGGCCCACTAAAAAACAAACATCACAACAAAGAAAAAAATTTCAACGAAGCTCTGGGGAGGGTGAAACAATCCTAGAGCTGGCGACTTTAGTTACTTGAAATTTGCTAATGCTAATAACATGATATTAAGGAGCCACCGACCGAAACGGGATTTCCGTTCTCGGCCGTTTCTGAGAGCTGGCACCGAGAACACACAAAGCGTGAAAATACAGCTAAATGCTGTTTCTTTTTTATACTGTACTAACTGTTTCAATTATCACTCGAGGACTGCGCCGCCGTAAAGCTATTGAATACTATTTTTTATTGAATTATTTGAAAAATTATTTGGCGAATATTCAATTAATAAAACCGTCGAATATTCGAATAAAATGAATATTCGGATAACATACCCTGAGTGACGTCTCTGATAGTGCAGGAAGCGCTCACATAGCTCACATAATATTATATTTGATGGATTTTATTTGCAGACTCGTTATTAATTTCGCCCGAACATGGGGTAGGTTGGCTGATACGTAGAAATAACACCTATGACCTACAAATGGGTTTGGAATCTAAACCCCTTTAAAATATTGTATAAACATACTAGCATGATATCTATTGAAACAGCATCAGTTATTTAAAATATCTTAGTTTTAAAGAGAATTTCATAATCATTAACATCCTACGCTAAAATAATTTACTAAAACGTACGTATTTACATAAACGTATTATAATGTATACTCTACACTCTACAGACTAGAGTTTTTTAAAGTATTATGACGTAGAAATTTTTGCAATAACTTCAACGTTCTAACTTTCTCGTATGTTTGAAAGTTAGAACTTTTGTGTGTAACAATACAACCTTTTGCTGGCATTTAAAAGGGATTCTGCAGGGTCATCTTACCCTCTTTAGTAAATGCTAAAAAGCCATTAGTGCTTGTAATAATCATATTTTAATTTGCTCAGTAATATAAGTACTATTTACTCGTGGTGACGCAATATAATATTAAGACTACAGTAGCTATACAATATACATACATATTACATAGCATTTTAAGTTGTGGTATTATAATAATTATTATTGCTGGATATTGAAAAACAAAACATAAGCTGTAGAGAAGAGGGAGCCGTGCAACTTTTTGAGTATCAAAATATTATATTGATTATTACTTGACATTCCGCGCGGCTTCGCCCGCGTAAATTTACTTAAGTATTTATTATTTATTGTTTATTATTTATGTACATACAAAACTAGCTTAATACATACAATACGTTAATACAGTACATAGGTGTGCTTATCTCTAAAAGAGATCTCTGCCAGCAGACCTACAACAAGAAATTGAGAAATGTAAGTATTAGAGATAGTACACAAAAATTATAAATAAGATATTTCACAGACAAATTAGTCCACAAAAAATAGCCTATGATCCTTCACGTAGTCGACTTCTTATCTGTGCCAAATAACAGAAAAAATGCTGTAATAGTTCGTCAGATAAGCCCTTTCAAATTATTTCCCCCGTTTTTTCCACATTTTCCTCTAGATAGTACACAAAAATTATAAGATATTTCACAGACAAATTAGTCCACAAAAAATAGCCTATGATCCTTCACGTAGTCGACTTCTTATCTGTGCCAAATAACAGAAAAAATGCTCTAATAGTTCGTCAGATAAGCCGTTTCAAATTATTTCCCCCGTTTTTTCCACATTTTCCTCTATATCTTCGCTCCTATTACTTTTAGCGTGATAAAATAAAGCCTATAGCCTTTCTCGATAAATAGGCTATCTAACACTGAAAGAATTTTTCAAATCGAATCAGCAGTTCCTGAGATTAGCGCGTTCAAATAAGCCCTTTCAAATATTTTTCCCCGTTTTTTCCACATTTTCCTCTATTTCTTCGCTCCTATTAGTCTTAGCGTGATAAAATATAGCTCTCCTCTATAAATGGGCTATAAAACACTCAAAGAATTTTTCAAATCGGAGCAGTAGTTCCTGAGATTAGCGCGTTCAAACAAACAAACAAATTCTTCCGCTTTTTACGTAATATTATTTTTAATTGGTATAAATTACGCACTGACGCGGCCGCCCCGGTGCAATATACATTTTAATTATTATTCTTTAAGAATTTTTCGTATATTCAACAAAGATTGTTTTAAAAAGTACACAACATTATTAATTAACTAACTTCCAAGTAGTCAACGTAAAAAGGTCATAATAATTACTATGAAAATAAAATAAAGGTGACTTTATTGCAAGCTATTTCAGAAAATAATCTCCGTGTGGCGTAACCTTGACGCTGGCGTTCCACAAGGCGGTATTTTATCTCCCCTACTTTTCTGTATTTTTATAACTAAAAGACTTCACATTGCGTATCATCTGTATGCCGATGACCTGCAACTTTACATCCAGGCAGGATTAGATCAGCTATCAGCAGCCATCGCAGAAATAAATCAGGTTTTAAGAACAATTAAAGACTGGTGCAATAGTTTTGGATTATCAGTAAATCCCTCTAAATGCCAGGCAACAGTGTTAGGTACTCCAAGATGCTTATGTAAAGTAGATATAGGTGCACTTCCACCTGTTATCTACAATGGTTCTGTAATTCCTTTTAGTACAAGCGTAAAAGATCTTGGTTTATATATTGATTCCTTTCTGACTTGGCAATCTCATGTTTCCAATGTGTCCAGCAAAGTCACAAATATCCTACGATCCCTTTATCGGTTAAAAAATTTCCTTCCAATTCCGATCAAGACCTTGCTGGTCCAGACCCTCATCTTCCCTATTATTGACTATGGTGACGTGTGCTATTTTGATCTTAATGCCGACAAGCTAAATAAACTCGACCGTTTGTTTAATTATTGCCTCCGATTCATATTCAACCTTCGAAAATACGACCATGTTTCTTTGTATCGCTCCAAGCTACACTGGTTACCAGTACGTCAGCGCCGCTCTGTGCGGGCACTATGCGTGCTATATTCACTGCTGCAACATCCCAATCCTCCCGAATATCTCGCTCCTCAGTTTCAATACCGTTGCAACTTGCAACACACACGATTTAAACCTCCGATCCACCTCAAATCTGCTTTTAGGTTGCCCATCCCATAAGTCTAGTTCTGTCCACTCTTCTTTCAATATCCAGGCTGTTCGCCTCTGGAATGCTCATGCTCAAGAAATCAGGATGTCAAAAACCAGAGACACTTTCAAGCGCCGGGTTCGTGACTTTTACCTAAAACAGTTGGCGGACTATTAGTTTTTCTAATATTGTGTGGTGTAGATTATTAATATTCATAATATTATGTACCTATACCTATTGTATATATGTTACGGGTAATACTAGAAGGTGCAGTAAACCTAGGTTTACCCGGGTTGACTTATAGTATTACCCAAGTCTTTTGGGTAAAGTCCGAATAATAAGAAAAATAAATTTTAACTCGGGGTTTACCCATGCTCACCTAGGTCTACCCAACTCTGGCTGGGTAATGTTAACAATTTGTCCAAATAATTACTAAAATGAATATCCAAGGGTATATTTTTATTATTTAAAAAACATACAAAGGCAAACGTAATTTCTCGAAGAACATAAACTTAATAGCTTCAATGGCAAAAGCTAATTAGCGGTTGTTGTAATTAAAATTGAAATTATTTATTTGAGCAAGATAAACAGAGCTGTGACATTTTGAATTGCACAAGTTTTCTGCAGCTTTGCATGAACACTTCTTTGTACCACATTTTGTTTTGCAATTACACCTTTTATAACCCTGGCCTCCTGAAAGCGACTGTCATTTGCAAGCTGTCGTAAACTTTTTTTTTTCGGGTGATATATTTTCTATATCAATCAGTTTATCATGACTAACGGAAAACTGATTCCTTGGGAACATTTCCTCAATAGTAGCGGGGGAACGCGGGCCCCCAAGTTTTATGCCACAGGCTCGAAAATGTCGCAACACCTAACATTACCCAGCCAGAGTTGGGTAGACCTAGGTGAGTATGGGCAAACCCCGAATAATTTATTTTTCTTATTATTCGGACTTTACCTGAACCTAGGTTTATTCCACCTTCTAGCATTACCCGTAACATATACATAATTATTATGTTTCCACATATTTAATATATATTCAACTATATATATTATATACATATATATTATATATTTATATTATGTATATATGTATGTATAATTTATTTATGGTATGTATTTTATTAAAAGTATAGCATAATATTAATATGCAATAATTATTTATTTGATAAGAGTATAAATTGTTCTTTTTTTTCTTTTCCTTTTTTGTAACTTGACTGGCACTTACACAATTTTTGTTCCTGTATCGCCCAAAGGTTGACTGGTAGATAATGCCAGGCATTAAGTCCACTTTTGTACTTTTTATGTGCATAAAGTTTTTTTTTAATAAATAAAAAGAAGCCAGCAAATTAAGTCATACGTACAATCTTATGCAAAATGTGAATTTTCATTGATCGTGAATCGTGCTGCTTTATTATATTTTTCTTCACAATTCATTACGGTGTTATGGAGCGTCTACTATTTTGCTTTATAGTTTCAACGAGAGTGATCCTTATCTCGTTGAAATATAGGTCCCGCTAGAGGTAGAATATCTTAGAACGGATCGTAGCTTAATAAACAGCCGAACGATATCCGCTCATCAGTCCTCAGACCGCAGTGACAATGGCTCAGTGCGCCCAAAACAACGCGACGTGTAGTGAAAAAAATGTAATATTACTAAAGATAAGAATTACGACTTATATATCGGCGCTCATGTTCCTATCGATAACTGCAATGAGGCTGCTGAATTTGGACTTCGAGAGCCACAGCGACGTGGAGATACAGCAGTACGCGAAAAACAAGTGGAAATTAGTGACGACATGGTTTAATGTGAGTTTGGTTGTTTTAAGTGCATCTTATAGGATTAATTAGCCCTACAAATCGAGTCGTTGCAACTTACAAAAAGTTGTAAGTATGGGGTAAGGACTTTGTCGCAAAGCACCTTGCTTGTGCTCGACGCCTTTGGGTAGATACTACCCAAAAGGTAGATACTTTCCTGCGGCCTCATGTTAGGTATAAGAAAAGTCTTTCGTAACAAAATTGATAAAGTGCTTAAAACTATGAACAATATATATTGCATTTAAGCCTAAGTATTTTTAATACACTTTGAATTTTGTTCTTGGGATACTTACAGCCTAGAGACAGACAGACGAACAGACATCGAAGTCTTAAGATAAAAACAGGACGGGGGACCCCATTACAAAGAAGTAATGGGTCTCGTTTTTACCTTTTGAATACGGAACCCTTAAAAAGTTGCCTTTTTTTCTTAATTTTCGATTTAAGGGCTTAATCGCAAAGCGATTATGAATTATTTGAATGATAATACTCGTATGCGTGAAAATTCAAACATACATATTTTATCTTATTGTCTTAAACTTATTAACATAACAATTTTTTTTTTAGGCAACAACAGGCCCTTAGGTACTCTTATTAATCGATATTAATAAGAGTACCTAAGGGCCTGTTTCACCATTTCCCGATAAAGTGGCGAATAGGCTATTTTTACAACTTTTTTGACAGATTCTCCATATTTTAACTGTCAAGTTAAGTGGTGGATAGCCTATTCGGCACTTATTAGGAAGTGTTGAAACTGATCCCTAAATCTCCTACTTATAGAAATCAGACTTATTTAAGGTTCCATTTGCAAAAATTCCTCTATAGTCTATGTCTATACCTACTTCAATTTTGTATTGAACTATGGGCATTACACGTTAATTGGACTATTGATATTGTACAAGCAAATTAGAGTAGGTATCCGCTTATCCCAAATCTTATATTGTACCATTGTTTATCTTCATCGACATCATCGCTGAGGATGATATTTAAAACGCCGAGGCAGCCAACACGATCAAATCGGTCTACAGAACTTCAACAGTTTGTACAGTCGAAGATCTTAATAATATGATGTATTTTCCGACATTTACCTGCAAAAATTGTAATGTTTGCTTTGCCACTTTTAAGCAAAATAGACATTATTTTAGGGTTTAGGGTGTAATGTCCATGCTTTGGCTAAAAGTAGCAAATCACCTTGTTGTGTTACACAGTTACACCCTGTATACAGAACTCGTGTTTGAATTTTTGGCTGATATTTATATTGGTAGTTATTAGAACCTAAGAACCTACTTATAAAGTTGAAATAATACTTTTATTAGGTAAGTACGTGCGCAATTTTGACTCTTGATTGGCTGGTTTTTAATGTTCTGCAAATTATCTGAAAATAACACATAAGTTATTCCAGAGGAATGAGATGGTCACCTACTTATAAAGTTGAAATGATAGTTTTATTAGGTAGGTACGTGCGCAATTTTGACTCTTGATTGGCTGGTTTTTAATGTTCTGCAAATTATCTGAAAATAACACATAAGTTATTCCAGAGGAATGAGATGGTCAATACGTCTGGGACCAACTAAGTGTGGATTTCCTCACGGTGTTTTCCTTCACTGCACGAGCGTCCGTATTACTTGAGATCTGAAAATGTCTAATTTGTACACGCCTCCACCCGGGCTCTTACAAGACGCTCTTCTCTTAGGCAACAGCCATCATAATAATTATATTATGATGGCTGTTGTCTCTATGGACGCCTCACACCACGTCAGTCTGGCCCCGTGGTAAGTACCTAAAGGACTTGTGTTACGGCCTACGAGTACCAGACAAAAGAAATATAACTATACATATATTTAAGATTCTTATTATATGATACACATATTTAATACACATTCATGACCCAGGAACTTTGAAAACTTTTTGTTCCGTCGGCGGGATTCGAACCCGCGACCCCCGGCTTGAGCTACCAACAGCCCACCAACTGAGCCACAGAGGTCGTCAAATATATAATAATATCTTAACATTTGTTAGCTCGTCATCATCGGCTACCTGCCTGTCTGCGCTTATTGCGACTGGAGGGAGCTACACGGCCAAGAGTCGATGCAGCATGTCGTTAAGCTCAATGAAATAAGGACGTTCCTGTTCACGAATATCATCTTCCCTACGACTGCGGTGAGAGATTAAAAATAGTTTCCGAGTTCAAAAACGCGAGGAATGAGGATCTTGAATAAATTTCAGTTAATTTAAAATCTTAACAACATTGATTTATAATATTTTATATGTTACACTGCCAGTGATAAGTAGACCGGTGTACCAACCTAACATTTGACTCAAAGCATTTATTCTCCGAAAAATTTGCAATTCCAACGACAGCGGTGGACAATATTTTCGTCACAGACATAGATCAAGATAGATACCGCATATCGCTCCATTTGTATGAAATCGAGCGTGCCACTTGGTACTACCAGAGATCAGGTACTACTAATATAATATATTCTGTGGTGCCACTAACATCTTGTAAGCAACGCGATATCTACCGCTTCTATCAGCAACTTTCAATACTTTTGAGTTTTTAAGATTTCAAAGGATAATCATGATGATAACGACGAAGGTGATGATGATTTTTTCTTTAGTTTTCAGACACGTTGTTCTGGGGGCTATGGAACAAGAACAAGGCTCTCCTCATGCCGCTCAGCGCAGAAACTGTGGTGTCGATCTGGTCTCAGCACGCGATGCACACCTTCTCCTTTGTGTTTGTAGTGGTAGACCTGCTGCTGGTGCTCAGGACACGACCGAAGAACCCAACGAACGGGATCCTGGCGATGATGGGTTTTATAAATCTGTATGCTGCAATGTAAGTTAAGGGTCAAAGCACGATGCGACGTCGCGAGGCGTTGCAATGCATTTTTAATTAATGGACTATTCTTTTGGACCACGCACCCTAACATCACTAACATGGCAGGCGACAAGTATATCTAGTCAATGTATATCTCCCTCATATTATCTGAAATTATATTACCCTTAATCGGGCCTAATGAAAAAAACAGTTTTGCATGGCTAAAGTAGATGTTTTTAGGTCAATTAGGACATCTGTGTACATAAAATCAATTATAAATTACTGAAACTGAAAATAATTATTTTTTACGGGTGGGAAATTATATCCCTTTACCTGTTCATGACTAACCAAGATAGGAAAGTATTTCCCTTTGCCCGATTACGAAAAAAATGTATAAATAAATAGTCAGTTAGTTGCTCTGACTCTACTTTTGAATTTATTTTCCTCAATAAATGTGCTCAAAATTGTTTAAATTTAAACGAGCTTTTGTATCAGTATGCGAATAAAGTATCCAATAAATAATAAAATACCTAATCTTTAAGAGGTATTTATGAAAAAAAACATTAAGGAGACGCCTTGATAATTTGGCTGTAGCGATGCCGATTTTTCTCAGCAATGACTAAAGCTAAGAAACTAAAGTTCATTGTCAGTATTCATCATGTCTTTGTCTTTGAATTGCCCATAGCATAACACGATTGGACAACTTTTATAACACAGAATTATCAATCGAAAAGACCTCTGTAAAAAAAGGGATTCCTATTTTTCCAACAGAGGAGAGTGATTTAAGGTTCCAAAATTTGTACATAAATTGGTTGAAGCATACACTTTAATATGTGCATAGCTTATATGAAATGTATTTATGGTTTTTAAATTACGCGACAAAAACCATTTTGTCGTTTACGCCCTTTCCATTTTTTGCTGTTCCATTGCTTGTTTTCTATGAGAGGCTGGCCCGGCCTCTCGTAGAAAACAAGCAATCTAAAACATATCCAACACGGTTTCTTACTTTAACGCGGCGTCACCTTAATCAGACAAATGAAACTGTTTAAAACACTCCTGCGGACATAATGCCACTTTTGCATTTTTTAAGGCATTATCTAAAACAATCGAAAATAAAAATTTAAAATAAACTCAAATAATTGATAAATCTTAAAAGTTGACAAAAATAAATCCCCTTTTTTTATATATAGTGACCCAAAATGGAGTTGCTAATGGACAATGGAAACTGTTTTCCCACTTGCAAGCTCAGACCATTTTTATTGGTCTGAGCTTGCAAGTACCTATGTATTTCAAATGAATCAAAACCAAATAAACACTACGTTTTTGCACTGAAAATTATAACAAAGCTACACAAAATATAATAAATTAGTACATAACAAATCAAATATCTACTTATAAGAATCTTTTTTGAAGAAACTTTGCAGATTTATGTCTTCACTATGTGAAAATCGCGCATTTTTTTCAAAACTGACATTTATTTGACTTTAACATTGACACTTGACACTTGAAAGGACTGGTGACTTGCGAGTAAGATAATGTTGAAATAATTATCGATTGTATTTGTGTAAAGAAAAAAACATAAAAGGTTGGCATTTCAAAAATATTCGGAATTTTAGCTAGATTGAGAGTTTGGGAAAATAGTTCCCTGTGCCCGATTAAGGGTTATATTATATTCATACAATTTTTTAATCTTATGAACATTGTGAAAGAGAAAAAAATATCTTTAGAAGATTATAAAAAATATAATATTATGTATTCCTTACACTGTACGGACATATTTATTATAACACATAATAAGCAACACTTTAATAAGACACAATACCAATTTGAATAATAATCATTAACTAGACTCCATCATCAACTCTTATCATGAACAGAAGAAACTAGAAAAGAATAGACCTTTCAGAAATTAAATAAATATGATGTAGTAACTAGATTACTAGATAATATAATCTCTTTTACTACTTTTAGTTTTGTATAATGTAGCATTTATACTTTTTTTCAGATGTGTCCAAGGAGTTTGGAACGGCGTCTACATTTATCCATGCTTTAAGAATCTATCGTCTCTCAAATTTTGTGTGTTAATTTTGTTTTCGTATTTAGGTCATTTATTTTATTACCTAGTACAATGGTTAGTAGTTGACATAGTAAAGTCGTTTAAATTTTCTAGCAGTATTTATGTTAAAAAAATCTTAGATAACCATCTCAAGAGCTGTAATCATTGTTAGTTTAAACTAGGTATAAGTACTCAAAATCGTGATACTAGGAAGTAGAAGTTTGTTGTTTTGACTATAGTTATAAAACTTATTACTGTGTACTTAGATATTTCTAATTTATATTTTTATAGTACGAACATGTAGTTTTGTAAAAAATAATAAGTTTTGTAAATAATAACTAAGTTATTCTGAATATTTCATTACATGTACGTTAACTTATGCCAATTATTACAAGAATTAACACTAGAGGTGGACATAAATTATTTTAATTTTTAAAGTAAGAATAAATATGATGAATAAAATAACAGATAATTACGCTTATTTATAATTTGGTTACGTAAGTAAATTAAATTCAAGTACGTTATACCAGTAATAAAACTTTATAATTTGCAATACAATATTTAAAAAAAATCCTATCTTGCTAGATAAAATGCGGCTTCTTCAGGTTGGGACACAGGTTGGGGAAAAAAAGAAGTAATTAAGCAGTGGCGTAACTATAGGGTGGCAAGGCTGGCAAAATGCCTCGGGCCCCCGACACAAAAGCGCCTCAAGAAGCCGTGAGGTCAGAAATTTTTTATACATTGTTTTTTTACTATCGTGACGATTTTTACTGATAGGGCCCTATCAATTTGCCACGGGCCAATGTTATAGTTACGCCACTGTATGTTAGATATTATTATTATCTGTGATTGACTACACTCGATGTCGATTGTGATTTGTGAATCATGTTGGCAAACATGGTTATCCACCACAGTCCAATATGGAATCACCTTAACTTGTGAGAAAATGTTATCAGTTATCACAAAATAACAAAAATAAAGTTTAACTTTAAAAGGAATAAGTATTAAAAAATCCAGTCGAACATAATATTATAACCTCCTTCTTTTTGGAAGTCGGTTAAAAAGATAAAACCGACTTCAAAATTGTACCGACGTAATTGAGAATTAAAATTCCCTATCTCAAAAACCACTAAACCGATTTTGATGAAACTTACAGCATTCCCTCAATTGAATAATAAATACCTAGTACAACAAAAAAAGAATTACTTAAATCGGACTTGTAGTTTCGGAGAATAGATATGCGAACACATACATAAAAACATACATTCATATACCACTTATACACATGGGCGCCGGCAGGGGGGTGCCAGGGGGTGTACTTGCACCCCTTGGGAATCTCGGGATTAACGGGAATTATTGAAATAAAAAGCATTTTGTATTTACTATGCCGTACAAGGATAGTTCGTAATGTTTCGGCACTAAATGTATTCTATAGACGTAAATAGGCAGTCACAGCTGTTGTTCGTAAAAAGTAAAAAGAAAAGAAAAGAAAGAAAACTAAAATCTGCACCCCTTGGAAATTATTTCTGCCGGCGCCCATGCTTATACATATTACATGCGTACGTACATACACTTTTGAAAAGCACATTTGTTCAGACCCTGATATAGACTAATATAATATTATACGAAAACTGGGCAGTTCTGGAAATATTACATACATACGCGTCGAATTGATAACCTTTTATATTGAAATCTGTTTAAAAAAATTGGAATGGTAGGTTGAGGTGTATCATCATTTCAAATTATTATTCTCGTACGAGTAGAAGACAACAGTTTGTAGTTTGCAAATCGTAATTACTTTTAACGGGCTTCCAAAAAAGGAGGAGGCTATTGGCTAAATGGTGTCATATTATGACCCCCAAATGCTCTGACACTTGTTTGTGCGAATGACACCAACACAATGGACGACTATTAATAATACGTGATTAGTTTTATGGAATGGACACTAGACATATTTGTCAAAAGTCATAACTCATAACTCTCCTTACGTTAAGAACGTATAAAGGTGACCAAGCGCCCGATCCTCTAATTATATTTTTTTATGAAATAAGGGGGCAAACGAGCAAACCGGTCACCTGATGGTAAGCAACTACCGTCGCCCATGGACACTCGCTACATCAGAAGAGCTGCAGGTGCGTTGCCGGCCTTTTAAGAGGGAATACGCTCTTTTCTTGAAGGTTTGCAGGTCGTATAGGTCCGGAAATACTGCTGGTGACAGTTCGTTCCAGAGTTTTACAGTGCGCGGCAGAAAGTTACGCGAGACACGCACGGTGGAAGACTGCCAGTTGCCACTCATCAAAATGATGATGATAGTGATGGTGATGATTATAATTATTATGTATTTAAAAGACTTGGGGTACCCTAATAAATAATAATAATATGTAGAGCATAAAGCTTACCCATATAATATGTTCGTAGGTTCAATTCCTGCTGGTGTAGTTGCGGTAGATTCTATCCGCAACTCTGCTTTAAGCAGAGAGTGGAGCACCACAGGGTTTTAGATGGTACACCGACGCCAGGGTCTCAAGTAGCCCGGCCGATGTTTCTTAATCCACCGGGGATCCGTAATGCATTTCCCCACATATAATGATATTGTAGTTTAGTAAAACTAAAAAAAGCGTTTTTGTATACCTACTCTCTTTTTTTCAAAAATTTTAACAAAATATTGCATTGTCATTGGCTCTCAATACGTATGCAAAGTTTTGAATTAATTAGACTACTGGAGATAGGTAAATATCGTGCTCAAAGATTCCGTTACATACATACAGCACAAACTTATACAGGTAAAATATCTAACTAAGTTGATCAAAACAATACTTATCAAACTTAATAAGTAGCATATTTTGTTTAAAACAGAACGCAATGCTGTAAGATTCTTCAATACAGGAAATTCTTAGGATATTCCTTACCTGAACGAGTCATTTGTTAGCTGAGCTGAGTCTTCGATAACACTTTACCAAAGTCCAAAATTATTTACACATGCAACCCTTCAATATAACGCTAATGTGGCACAGGAAAAACAAATCACTTACACAAATATGTAAATTGTAATGTGTGCAAACAGATATTATTTATCTACTACTACTTGTAATAAAGGTACGCTTATACGGACAACTAAAATTGCTCAATTCCAGTCAATTCTCTTCAATTATGACGTCACGACTACATCAAGCAATTTGCGGTAACAAGCAGCAACAAGCAGCTATATTGCGCAAAACAATTGCCTGGCATTTCCAAGCCCATCGGATATACATCAATTCGTATCTGCGACATTGAGCGAAACGAAATATCTGGAGCAATTAGAAGCAATATCGCAGAAATAATTGCCGAAATTTATTGAAATTGCTCCATATTGCTCCACTAATTGCTCCAGATCGGTCCATTCGTGTCACCGAGCAATTATTGCTCGTGTAAGCGCATCTTAAGTCGCCGCGACTTCAACGATAGGATTTAGAATGATTAATGATTATGGTAGCATCAGAGAAGTTGATTCATAGGCAGATGGCGGACCTACGTAATTTGGTAGTGTTATGTCTTATCTCAGCCGACAGCTCTGTAGCAGACAGTGGTTATTTATATTGAATTAACACAATCCGACCAAATGACGTAGGTCCGTCAACTGCCTCTTCGATGGTACATTTATTACAGCGTGTAACAAAAATAAGTGATAATACTTTGGAGTTTAGGGTGTATAAGTGTATATGTGCCTTGTAGAGAGTTCACTGTGAAAGTCGCAGCGCTGAAAGACCAATTTTTTTTTCACTTTTGTATGGGAAAACTCGTGACGCCGCGCTCGGGCGCTTGCCCATACAAAAGTGAAAAAAAAAATTGGTCTTTCAGCGCTGCTACTTTCGGGGGCGTTAACGAATTACGTGAGGTGTTTAGGGTGGGGGGAGGGGTCTCGGCAAATCTCACGTAATTTTTTTTCTCAACAAAATAATACTACATAATATTCTGGTCCATTTCATCCAGATTGTACGTATGCTTATGATTTAATCGTAAGCGTAATCGTTATACGATTAAGATCATTCACAGATTCGTTCGAAAGAATATCTACTGTCAAACCAAACGTTTAGGTAAGAAACCCACATTTTAAAAAATGTCACGTGAGATTTGGGTGGGGGGGGGGGGGGTTGGTAGAATAAAATCTCACGATATCTCACCAGAAGGAGGGGGGGTCAAAAAATTCAAAAAAACTTCTCACGTAATTTATGGACATTCCCTTCACAGTGAACTCTCTACAAGGAACACATACACACCCTTAAGTATTATCACTTATTTTTGTTACACCCTGTATAAGCACGGTAAAACCTCTGGTAAAACAATAATTGCCTGTTTCACCGCTTAACTTCCTGATAAGGCTATCCACCACTTAACTTGACACATAGAGTATGAAGAATCTGTCAAATAAGCCTATCGGGCGCCTTATCAGGAAGCGGTGAAAAAGGGCCCTTCAAGTTATCTAATAATATCAGTCAATTTTTTATAGCCTATTCTGCTTTTTTATAGCAATGTTGGACATAGTCCTTCCTTGGGTTCATCCATTTTTAGGGTTGCGTACCCAAAGGGTAAAAACGGGACCCTATTATTGAGATCGTACTCGATTGATCGAAACTTGATCGAAACCTTGATCGAAACCTTGATCGAAACTTGAACGAAACAACTTGATTGACGATTTTTTAAAAATCGATTTTCATAAAAAATGGGTTAAAAAAATGCACTACGTTAATAATCAAATTTTCACTTCTGCCGGCACTCCCGGACCAGTCTTTTTTTTACTTTTGTATGGGGAAACTCGTGACGCTCGGGCCCATACAAAAGTGAAAAAAAAAATTCGACTTTCAGCGCTGCTATTTTCACAGTGAACCCTCTACAAAGATTACACCCTAAAGTATTAGCACTTATTTTTGTTACACACTGTATATACAAATGGATTTTCTAATGTGTTTGTCGCGCTAAAACTCGAAAACGGCTGAACGGATAGGGCTGATTTTAGTCTTAATATAGTCGTAGAAGTCCAGGGAAGGTTTTAAAGTGACACGAAGTTCACCGGGACAGCTAGTTGATTATTTTATATTTTGTATTTTAACAATTATGTAATAATAAAATTAAAATAAAACAAATATTTATCAAACCCATACAAAAACATTTTTTTGCCAACTTTCGATCTATGACGGTATAGAGCCCTTCGTGCGCGAGTCCGACTCGTACTTGACTGATTATCTACACAAGTTGACAATTTAGTTAATTAATATTAAAATATAAGTAGTTTTAGTTTAAAGTAGAAAATGAATTATTAATTAGTACTCATACGAGCAGCAGTAAGGGCAAATTATGGTGAATAAAAACCAACTTCTCTGCATTGAGAGGTAGGAGGCGGTTTCGCTTCTCTTCATAATTATTAAGGCCAGCTTTAGAAAAAAGTGTTTCGCTGTACACACTGCTACAAGATGCCGAAAGATGGATTTTGGCAAACTTTGTTAACCTATCAATCCCCGTAAGGGCAAGGCCCAAGTGGGCCGCGATAACAAAAGATTTCCAAGAATTGGCGATCGAAGGATATTTGGGTATTGTTTGGCATTTAAATGAAAGAATTGCTAACTTTGCTCATCAACAAAAAGACCCGAATCGAACCGAGCCTACCCGATCGCGCGCCGCCTACGCAAGTATGTGTGCTTTGCACCAAACGTCTAAGTTCCGCCGGATATTCGGCGGCCGAATATCCGGCTATCCGGCCATGTGGTTGGCCGAATACCCGATATCTGGTATCCGGCCAAAGTCCAAGCTACTATCCGTTTCATATATCTACTAACTGCTAACTGTAAGCAGGTTCGACTCGTTTGTATCGTGACATAATTGCAGTCTTCGGATATGTGCCTCCCAGACGTCTGGACTTCTGGACTCTGGTATGTATTTTACCTATTGCAATAATTGTTTTCCTGTCCTGTGTACTGTAAAATAACTCCGCAAAAGTTATAAATAGAGACATCTAGTGTTTAATAGTTGAATCTAGTTGTACATATTCATCTCGACGTAGTACGCTTATTAACTACTAGATGGCGCTTAATTTGTAACTTTTATTAATTTCAATTTGAATTTGTTGTTATTCTATGAAACTTTTTAAGGTGAACGCAGATTTGGCCGCACCATTCTGTCTACTCTGCCGCACGCACCGCAGTCGCCGCATTCGGAATTCTTCATATAAAGAATGTAGAAGTTGCGAAGACTGCGGCGCGGGTAGGTATGCGAGCTTGCCTATAACTTCATATAAAGAATTCCGAATGCGGCGACTGCGGTGCGTGCGGTGCGGCCAAATCTGCGTTCACCTTTAGTGTTTTTATAAAAACAGAGAAAATCTTTGATTTATAAAATATGATTTAACTTACCTAAGATCAAAATGAAACTTGAATTAAAATCATTCTAGCTACAATAAAAGGTGTCTTCACTTGCATCAAATGGGGTTATTCGCTACAAAACGAGACCAATTTGGTCTATTAAAATCTGATAGTTCCCTAGAGTAGCCACAGCTGTTCAAAGTTGCTGAGGTGAGTAAACAAAACGAAACACGTCTTATGAAATAAGCATTATAATATTTTATAAAATGAAATAATCTATACTAATCTATACTAATATTATAAAGCTGAAGAGTTTGTTTGATTATTTGTTTGTTTGAACGTCCTCCCTGTTATCTTTGACGAGGCAACCATTGCTCCAGTTGCTCGGGATAAGTTCCTATTGGAGGACATAAACAAGGTTAGATTCATCAACATGCTGAAGGTGCAACTGGAGAGGAACAATATTCTTACACTACAAGCAGAGGAGAATTTTGACCGGCTAATAGTAACCACAGCCATTTCCATGTCTTCTACATACGATTTTGATTTTTTTTTGAGATTTTGCAAACATTTGAACAGCTGTATCTTTGAAATTACTTATTGAGTTTATCGAGACCAACTATTCTCATTTTGTTGCATTTTTTTTTTTATGCAATAAGGGGGCAAACGAGCAAACGGGTCACCTGATGGAAAGCAACTTCCGTCGCCCATGGACACTCGCAGCATCAGAAGAGCTGCAGGTGCGTTGCCGGCCTTTTAAGGGGTAATAGGGGAGGGTAGGGAAGGAAATAGGGAAGGGTAGGGAAGGGAAAAGGGTAGGGGATTGGGCCTCCGGTAAACTCACTCACTCGGCGAAACACAGCGCAAGCGCTGTTTCACGCCGGTTTTCTGTGAGGACGTGGTATTTCTCCGGTCGAGCCGGCCCATTCGTGCCGAAGCATGGCTCTCCCATGTCAAATTTAGTCTACTTTAAAACAATTCTTAGTGACTTCTACCATTAAACAGGTCCTTGGTGGTAAAAAATGGCAAAAACTGAAAACTGATCAAAAATTTAATGGTTTCTCATGAATTTTACAATGTTCCGGAAGGATTTTGAGGTGAAAAATTATATTTGATTTATATAGATATTATATTAGATATTACCACCTCATTACATCTTATCTTATATCTTATCAATATTATAAATGCGAAAGTGTGTCTGTCTGTCTGTTACCTCTTCACGCCCGAACCGCTGAACCGATTTGGCTGAAATTTGGTATGGAGATAAAGTGAGTCCCGGGAAAGGACATAGGATACTTTTTATCCCAGAAAAATGTACGGTTCCCGCGCGATAAATGAATTTTGGCGCAACTGTGTTGCGGGCGTCATCTAGTACAGCATATAAAAAAATCAGAACTACCCCATTTGATGCAAACCAAAATTTCATGAACTACAATTATTATTACGATATCTATCAAGATAATATGTTTATGGAGCCGTGAAATAGTACTAATTTATATGTTAATACTTAATATTACAAGTCGGTAAGTGAGATGAACTGACGCAATTTGTTGCTTCAAAAATTCTACCTTTTTACAAGAAACAGTTTTATTCTGTTTGCATAATAGGTATCTTGTCTGCAAGTATGTCCGCTGGTAATTTCTTTAATAGGGATGATGACAAGGTCCAAGATTAGCGAATTTTGTTAATAAAATAAAGAAATAACGGTAAAAAATAAGTGTTCCCAAAATTTCAGCTTGATAGCATTTATATTTTTTTTTTTTTGTTATGCGCCTTCAAAGTTGGATAATCAAGTCGATTTTTTTTTCAATTAAATTTCTTAATATTTGTATACCATTCGACAACTTATGCAATTAAAAGCAACTTATGTTATGAAACCACTTTCATAAACGCAATATTTAACATACCTACCGAACAAAATTCTCTCCCGATCCGTACAAACTACGAAAGAGTGACGGCAGTCTTTCGTAGCACTTTGTATGGAGCGTTTCGGGCAGGTCTATTTTATGAGATGTTTGAATTGTTATATCTTGGTGAATTTTTAAGCTATCAGAGTCATTCTTTCAGCGATGTTTCTATTTTTTAAGGGTCTTTCAATTACCAATAAGAAAAAAAATAGTCATCATGCCTATTATGAACACAAATGGATCAAATCAGTAATTGACTAACAATTAGCATTACGGATGAACTAATAATCTAATTGTGTTTAAAAACGAGAAAACTACCTATAAATTCATACCGTACGATAAAAATGTGCGCACTGTGTACATACAGACGTCTTTATTGTTAGAGTTTATTCCTCTTCCAACAAAGTAAATTATTATAAAGACAGTCAAGGACATAGCATCTCTATCCCATCAATACAAAGTTAAAAATATACAAATTAATTTCCTAATGTAAGCATTATTTAAAAATAATTCAAAAAGATATAGTTACCTATTTTGTGCAACAAACAAAGGAAGCGATGAAATCCACGTAAAACATTAATGTACATAAGTAGACGTAAATTCTAACCGCCGTACTCAGAGACATTTCATTATGATTAACCTTCAATTTAATGAAGATTTTGACAGATAATGTATGGGGCTTATGTCAAAATTTTGAATTAATTACATTAATTTAAAATTTTGACATAACAATTAATGTTCCACTGTGAGTGCGGCAGTAAATCGCGTTAAGTAATCTAGAATCCAGGTTGCTTTGTGTCGAACATACCTATTGTAATTATTACTTTATTGTTTAATCTTTTTAACCGACTTCCAAAAAGGAGGAGGTTATATGTTCGTCTGTATATATTTTTTTTGTATGTTCAACCATAACTTCGCCGTCTGTGGACCGATTTTCATGATTTTTTTGTTGTTGTACAGGGTTGAATCCGAATTTGGTACTAATAAATAAATGTTTTTAAAAGTGGTGATCTGATGATTGTATGGAAATATATAGTGATTTCGATTTTTTCTGAAGCATTCGAGGTAAATACTACCAAAAAGTAAGACTTCGCACCAGGTTATACCCTGGATCCGAAGGTACCGAACAGAACTTTTGAATGCTTATAGGTACAGGTTCAGGGATTTCGGCGTTGTTTATACAACTGAAAGCATAAGCCAACACATCAATTTGATTGATCATCATCATCACAACCATAACTATACCATGAGTTATCACATTATGACCAAATTATTGGTACTTTTCGTGATATTTTGCATCGAAGCAGATGTTTTTGATGATTATTTCGCTGTTTGTGGACCGATTTTCAAAATTCTTGTGTTTTTGTGTAGGGTAGATAGTAATTTTGTATAACAATTACGAAAGTGGTGAGCTGATGATGGGATCTATGAGCAATCGAGGGAAATCCTTGAAATTTATCAAAACACTCATAGTGGTTAAAATGTTGTTTCTAGAAACTTAAACGTACGTTACGAATAAGAGAAATTTCGTATGAAGGTGTCTGTTGGTCCAAAGGCACTGAACAGAACTCCTGAACATTTAAAGATAAAAGTTTGGAAATTACAGCATCGCTTAGATGCAAGCATTTACCACAATTCCGTTTACAGTAACATAGTGTGAATAGTTAACATTCGTATTGGTTATTTACACATAAAGCCTTATTTTGTAGGATGGCTAAAAAGAGTGAAATTATTATTTTTAACAAAAAAATTAAAACCGACTTCCAAGGTAATTATTATTTTTAACAAAAAATTAAAACCAACTTCCAAGGTAAAAGCAATAATAACATTAATATGAACTAAAAAGTATTAAATATTTTTTACTATCTAATAGTGCCTTTTTCCGAATTCGGCTAAACCTCAACTATTTCTGTACTCAATCTTCATAATTTTAAAGTCGGTACCAGATAGCTGAATCTTCAGTCCTCTGACAGAATATTTGAAACTTTTGGAACTGACACCGACTTCAAAATTTTTGCCTGCTTTTTCTCGAAGTGTTTCGTCGTTTTTTGAACTCTCATAGAGTTGGTTTCCAATGTACCAGATATTTCATATTCTCAGGATATGATATCAATAATAATAGACTAATTAAACAAACAAAGTCTCAGTTGAATAATTATAATACTTTAGATTTTATTGATATTATCTAAAATACACGAATTTCGTCACTGATATACTGACTCACTGATCATCAGATCATCAAAATGTTTGGCTACTTCCTGAAGTGTTAAGAAGCTGGGTATGGAATCTAAGTTTAGTATACAACAAAAAAAATCATAAATAATTATAACTTTCGCCCCCATCCCCTAAAATGGGGGGTGGAGGTTTATATGAGACTTTCAGCAATGTTATGAATTAGGATATAAGAGTTTACACAATCGTTTAAATAAGTACTTACAAGAACCAACTTACAATAAGAACTGAAGTTAGGGTCAGTAGAGTTAAGCCGTGTGGATTCCGAAACTTGGATCTACATGAGATCTCGTATCTTTTTCACAGGGTATACCTTATGTAGTCGTCTCGGCAACATTTTACAAGCAATGTTTTAGGTGGGTCCATTTTTGCCAAACATGACACCTAAATCCCTTATCAATAAGTATTACGCAGAATATCAGAGGGCTTTACTAACACATCTACGAATAATAATAGTTTTTATTATTCGTAGTATTATACAATACACATAGTCACATATTATGTGTAATAGGTATTACAAATACTTTGAGATACAGCCTTGGAGACAGACAGACAGACAGACGGACAATTAGTAACGAAGTCTTAGTAATAGGGTACGGTACATAAAATTTGGGTACGGAATCCTAAAAAAATCGGCTGAACCGATTTGGCTAATTTTAGTCTGGAAATGAAAGTCCAGGGAATGTTTATATTAGGATGAAAGTGATATGAAGTTCACCGAATCATCTAGATTCTAGTCTATCCTGAAATAAAAATCGATTTTCATGCTAGAGAGACAGAGATGTGAAGTGTTCGCTCGGTAGCGTGGATACATTTTTCGTTTGTAAGAGGAAAAAATAAATAATATTATGGGAAATCTAGATATCAGAACCGAAAATTAAATCCGGCAATCTTTGGATTTTTGTTAAAGGTATCAAATAAACAATTTTTTAAAGCATAGATTGTATTATTACTTTAGTTAGAACTGTTTAAAGTTCCTGAAAGATGTGACTTTGGTTTTTTTTTTCATCCAGTACATTATTTCATTATTTTAATTCGACAAGCTTTTCCAAATATAATCAAAAATCAAATTTTGTGCCAATCAATGAAATACATACGTCTAGAAAACTGCACAAAGATGTCGAATTGGCAGCTGTCTTCCCCTTAACAATAATATTATAATAATATTCTGCATTTTATATTATATCTTAACAGTATGCGCGAGCCTTAGATAACACAGAGCTCGATGTGTACCATTGGTACATTATCGTTGAAGGAGTAAATTAAACACAGAATACTGTATCACTGAACACTCTACTCCCGGCCGCGGCTGGTAAGCAAGTGGTCGACAGCTCTCACTCTGGCGACCATCTTGTCACAGCCTCAACCTGATTGGTAGTAAGGCGGCCATCTTTATTTATCAATACACTACACGATGAATAGAGAATATTTTTATGTACCCTACATTTTTGAATACAAAAAATTATTACAGTAATAAACAGTTATAAGCTTGTACTCAGACAATTTGGACTTTGTTGTGTTCTCTGAAGATATTAAAATGTGATTTATAATTATAAGTTTATGAGAATGTATAACAGAAGTACCAAAATGTAGATAGCCGATAGGTAAGTTGTGCATTGTGCAATGACAGCAGTGTAGTTAGCCGGCCGGTTTTTGATGTGCCGTGTGTTAAGGGCCTTCCCTAGGGAGATTCCGTAATTTACCGTATTTAGAGCCTTATAAATTTATAATTTGAAAGCTACAAAGTTATAATAAAAATACTTACAGCAATAATATCAGTATATCAACATTCCACTCCACGTTTTAAATTTTCTATTTTTGTTTATTATACTCATAATATCAGCTTCCAAAGTAAAACCAATTTATTAAAATTCAAGCATACATTCAGCATCTCCTTAGTTATTACAAATTTGGTACTTTTAATTGAAACACACGCCAATAGATCGACAAAATCATAAACTACATATTCCACGTTTTAATTTATTTTAGGTCAAATTTAGAAACATAAGAAAAAAATAGGGTTTTGAATTTTGATGCAATCTCGGCAACGCCGCAAATGTCGACACCGGAAATATCACTTAATGTAAGGGACAAAACACGACTTTTCAGGAGAGTGAAAAAACAACATTTTTTTTACAAATTCGTCTGTAACTTTTTATCATTTAGTCCGATCTTAAAGGTGTTTATGGCAAAGTTTCTTAGAATTTTGTCGGCTATATAACTATAAAAAATATTTTCGTAAATTTACGCGCTTAGAAAATAGCATGTCCCTTACATTAAAAAAATTTGCTTATTTGTCCCTTACAGCACTGAATTTTTTTATGTCAACTATGCTATATTAAAGTAAGCACCAAGTTTAATATGAAACTGCGACACAAATATACTGTAAAGGACATAAAAAACTATGCTTTGGAGGAAGTTTGATGTAATATATTAAAATCTAACACAATAAGCCCACTACGACTGGCTGGTCTACCACATAAGGGATAGGATTTCCAGCAAAATAAGGGAACTTCGACAGACTGAAGCATTTCCCTTGGCACCGGGATTGTTCCCATCTACACCCAGAGCCCCTTTAGACAAGGTGGAACTTTGCAAAACCACGTCTCTGCTCTTTTGTCCTACCGAATCTGTATCCTGAGCCGAATAGAAGATGGATCTTCCTCCCTGTTCCGCTCTGCGGCCTCTTTCTGTGAACCTGACCTAGCGATCGCACACCACAAGTCTAAATGTTCGTTCTTGACCTAGCATTAAGCTTCTCATTTCACCTTATCAGGAGCTACTGTTCTCTTTTATCGCACCCGTTAGAGCTGCTTCGCCAGTGCCCAGTCATGACCTTCCCCTTCTATGACCTTCCTTTTTATGGTGTTACGCCAGCTATTTCTATTATCGGCCACTCGAAGAGCGTCGCAGACAGTCGACTCAAGTGTGGTACGGATTTGATCAGACTAACGCATGAGACAGCGGCTCCGCCGTCTTTTTCCCCTCAATCTTGCCAATTATCATGAGTTTTCCATACCGTTTCCTCCTTTTTTTCTGGTAATGTGTCTGAAATATTCTAAGATGCGTTATTAGACAGATGGTAGAGAGCCTTGTTTGTATGTTTAGTTGAGCCAGAATGATTGGTTGGTTCTGAAAGCAGTTTATGGAATTCAGAGCATTTTCCTCCAGCAGCCTCGACGGCGTCGATACGTCTGCGGTCTGCAGACTTCAGAGTCCATGTCTCGGATCATTAAAGACAGATGAAGAATATGAGCACGTACACAAGTTTCCTCCTGGTTTTTAACGTATACATTTATAATATTACTTAGTATGAATTTTTATACTTGAAAATAAGCCCCAAATTGTTTCATTTTCTAAACATAGATATTAGAATTTAGATACTTACGTACATTATATTTCCGAGGATCTGACTTAGCGAAAACACGATATCTTAAAAATTTTCTCGATAGAAAAAAAAATCACAAATATGTATCTAATTTTCACGAATTTTTCATATATTGAAATAACCGTGCATTAAACTAACTATTTCACCTAATACATTGCATAAAATTCTATCATTGAGAATCTGACCTAGCGGATTTTTAAAAGGGAACTAATTTTTTGAGCAGTTATTTAAATATTCGATATGTTATTATGATCAGTTGAAAAAAATATTGAGCAGTTATTTAATTTTATGGCAGTTGATTAATTATTGCGACAGTAAAACATAGACAGAAATATAAAAAAATAAGCAGTCCATTAACTGAATGAGCGGTAAAAATGATGGAATGAACGGTTCGATAAATAGTTCGGCAGATCATTCATAGAGAGCGGTAACACCCGAACTCAAGTTCATTGAAAAGAGAGACCGTCAATTGACACATTCCATGTCATTTTAATAACTTAAAAATTAAAATTTGTATGTTCCGAATTACGAATAAAAGATTGCACAAACCTACGCGACCAAAGCGACTGCGAAGCGGTAGCGTCTACCGCGCGGCGGACGCTGCCCATGTAATCTTATGGCGCCGTGCACACCTGCACGACCGCGACGCGGGATGTTCGCGTCGGCAAGCGGAACGTGCGCGTCAAGTTGTCAAACGCGTGTTTTGAAGTGTACATAACTAGACTTCTTTTTTAAAACCTTTTTTCATATTATTTTCTACAACTGTTTAGTTTATGATTTTTTGATTTGTATACGTTTTGATAGATTGTGTTCAGATTGTGCAGACGCTTCCGTATCGCGTACCGCGTCCCCTGTCACTGACGCTTAGGTTTGTTTTAAGCTTAAAAGTTCCTATTATTATTAAGTACTATAAAATTTAGTTTTTAAATTCCTTCAGTGAAAGTAAAATTAATCTAATTTTTCATTACTAAGTCATTACCGTCTGTCCGTCCGTCCGTCCGTATGTCTGTCTGTCTCCAGGCTGTATCTCAATAAAAATGACAAAAGCTAGGCACTTGAAACTTTCACAACATCCTTAATTATATTTGATTTCACATACTTAACCGTTTCCGTGCGGATGTTGCCGCAGAGGCACTATGGGTATCTTTTCTGTATGGCGGGTGACGCCCGAGAGGAGATAAAATGTTTACCTGTAAAACTATGATGAAATTACATTTTTCAGAGGTTTCCCCTCAATGAAAGTGGCTTTATTTGTCACGTATTTTACGTGCACAGTGTTAGTTTTAGGATATTGCATAAAAACTTACACTTCAGGAGTCTTAAACATTTTCAATTGGTGATTAATATGGCCACCGAATTATTTTATAAATAATAAATATATAACGCCAGCACCATCAAAATCTCATATCAACATAATTTATTCTTATAATGAATTAGCAGCCCGCCCTGCTTTGCACGGTTATAAAACAAACATATTTTCTAAAGTTTGTTACTAACATACACAAACACTCCATACATACTTTCTTGTCATTTGCGTGGTGTTATTAAAAAAAGAAAATTCGTATAATTTCGTAGTATAGTATCGAGTAGCGTAGCATAGTTAGCTACACTATAAATAAAATAAAAGTATACTGTAATATAATATTGAACATTATAGAAATCAACAAAAGCTTGTGGATTAAATTTGTTTTATTGTTTAATTTACTTTATTAAGCTATGTATAATATTTTTTTTTTTGTGAAATTAAACATTTATTTGAACTCATCTTTTGTGTTATGCGGCTAAAGTATGCATGCATGTATTCGGGTCTCTTTTTGTAGATCGCGGAACAAATTTTTTGACACAGTTACTGTTCCTTAGTTTTTATTATTCGTAGAATTAGTACATTACGCACCTAGGACAGGAAAATAAAAAATGTCTCAGATCACATGTAATTGTTGGCTGAGGCGAAGCCGAGGTCAATAAACGTGATCTGAGGCTTTCTTATTTACTGCCCGTGATGCGTATACTATTTTCCTCATCGATGGAGGCGGAAAACGGCAACATTGGTAAGCGCAGTGGGAAGAAAGTTGACGCTTTCCGCCCGGAGGTGAGAAAACATAATTTCCTTTCTGATTGATTTGTAGAATTCAGGTATTTCATTCAAAAACTACAACTTATACAATGTTTATTTGTTTACAAAATGCTATAAAAAAGATACATTTTTTGACGTTATACATGACTAGCATGTAATATCCCGTTCTACAATAAAACGAAAATAAATTTATCAATATAGGCAAAGACTTACAACACCTGATAAAAATAAGTCACTTACCTTCCATCTCTGTTTGTACAATTGGAAACAGACGAAACAGTGATAAATTACAATTCGTGGCGGGTGGCGCCCGAGAGGAGATATCAAAGTTCCTGGCGCTAGGCGCCTCAGAGGAGATAAGAAATATTTGTTCGCAGCCAGGCGCGTGAAATTGCAAAAAATGACACCGCACTGAATCGGTTAAATATGATAAATAATAACATTATGATATAAATATCAAAGGGGGCTTCCATACAAAAAATTTTTTTTTCTTACTTTCGCTTTATAACGGTACGGATAACGGAACCCTCCATGGGCGTCGGGCGACTTCAACTCGCACTTGGCCGATTTTATTTTATTTTACCTCCTCATTGTTTAAAGAACTGCTTAGAATGAGATTTCTTACTGACAAATTCCGATTTGTTACTGCCCACACGTAACTGCTCATTAAAATTAAAAACATTAATTTATTATATAAAGTAGTTTGTTCATGCAGAACAATTTTCATTTTATATTCTACAATGAAACATAAATCGAAATATTCCGTATAGGTACAGGAAATAAAGCATGAAGCAAAAAATTATGTTAAGATAAGGAAATCTCCAAAATGTAAAAATATTGTACGATATAAATTCTAGAATTTTCAGAGTATTACCTAGGTACTTAAAACTAATTTATATTATAAAATAAATTATTAATATTTCGTTTCTACTACGGTAAACATTGCGCTAAATGGCTCTACATTATATTAAAATATGAATTACGTATGCGTTACTAACTACATAGTTTAAGTAACATAATAATTGCGTTAAATACTTACATTTGAATTTCATGTGGGGTAACATATTATTTTGAATTCGAATCCCACTTCCAAATTCCAATTGTGAATATTCTTGTTCATTGACAGGCTGTCAGTAGGCCGCAGCCAGCGGTAGAGAACGTACGTGGTGAGCGCCATGTTTCGCGCCGTGAGTGTCGGTTGGAAACGGTACTGGTGGGGAACAGGTTTGGAACATTATTTATCATTTTAATATAGCTGTAGAAAAATAAAATACGATCTCATGTAGGAAAAAACCCGCGAGTTAGACTTTAATTCATTTGAGCGCGAAAAATCCGTTCTGGTCTATCAAACTTTGTTTTCCCTGCCAGTTGTAGTTATACAAGTTTTTTTAAGTGGATAATTATAGGCTGTCCCCATTGCCGACACGTTATATTTCTAAAACATTTGGCAATTAACGCGGGCGAACTCGCCGATAGTAATTATTGTTTTGTCGTACGCCGTACGGCCTCAACTATTTGTGTTGTTGTGTTCGTCTCCTTTTCGGAGTCTGTCGGCTTTTTTCGGAGCACGTGGTGAATTTGACAGGTGCAATTGAATTTGGAAATCCTCTCGACAACAAAGCAAATGAATAAACAGTACTCAGTACGATCTACATAGAGCAAAAAAAACCGGCCAAGTGCGGGTTGGACTCGCCCATGAAGGGTTCCGCAGCAGCAATAAGAATTGTTTCTATGAAATTATAAGGTTTTTGATTTATTTTAATATTTAATTTTTGATATAATGAAAGTTAAATTAAGGTTTATCATTTATGACGTATAAAAAAACTACTGGGACCCTTAAAATTTTTAATAATTTTTCCATTTTTGTATCAAAATCTCAATGCGGTTCACAGACTACATCTACTTACCAAGTTTCAATAGCATAGCTCTTATAGCTTCGGAGAAAAGTGGCTGTGACATACGGACGGACAGACAGACAGACAGACAGACAGACAGACATGACGAATCTATAAGGGTTATGTTTTTTGCCATTTTGGCTACGGAACCCTAAAAAACGGTGACAACCATTGTTAATAGTTTTAAATGGCTATAAATAATGTTTTTAATGTTAATATTATTATTAAAACAACGTTCTTGTCGAATCCATGATTTTAATTATAATAACATTATTTTAATAATAACAATAATTGTTACGACCGTTTTCAAACGTCCGTCAATTGCTGTGAGAAAAACATTAATAATAATTACTTAATATCAAAAAAAATTATATCACACAATCAAAAGATAATGAATTATTGTACTTCAATGTAATAACTAATAAAGATGGAGTAATTACCTTTCTTATACTATACAAGATGCAATTAAACCTACCGGCCAAAAATTTTTTAAGGCTTAGGTATCATTAGGAGAGTCCATTTAACCGATAAAAAAAGGTTGTTAATTTTTTTACACTAACATAATATTTTATCGCACTTAAAATAATCCTTACAGAACGGTCACGTCAAGGCGGTTGTTGAGAAATAACTTTCGGAAGCTATTTCTCAACATTTTAGTACTGAGTGAAAAAAGAAAAAAATAGTGTAGATATTTTTATTTTTAACATGGATCAATATATCGAAATTTGGCCGAAAGGTTTAATTGCACCCTGTATAGAGTTTCATCGAGCCACAGAATATATATTAGTTGTACCAAACCGAGCTTCGAACTATAAGTAATTACTACCTATGGTCTATGATTCATAGTTTACAATTCATAACGCAACCTTTAATTAGTAAATTATGGGCTGCTAACAAGAATAACAAATAACCAGTAAACCAGAGGAGAACGACTGGAAAACTCACAATTTTTTTGCTATTTTCTGATGTTTCTCATAGTTTACGTATTTCTATTTTACAGGGATGAGAAAATTTCGTATGGAGTGATAAACTTAAAATATATATCATAATAATTATTATCTCAATATAAAATACATTTTGTTAGTCTCGCTAAAACTCAAGAACGGCTTAGCCGATTTGGCTAATTTTAATCTTGAAATGTTGGTGAAAGTTAAGGAAAGGTTTATTTTAGGAGGAAAGTGATAAAAAGCTCAAATGAGCTCTATGATATTATAGTAGGAAATAAAAGTAGTATTAAAAACAATATCTACCGTATCTAGTTTCGTTTTAGGGTTCTGTAATCAACAAAACTTGGTTGACTACGGTATCCTAAAACGGAACCCTAACCAGCTGATTTTTTGTATATTGGTAGGTTAATAGATATAATTTAAGAGTAACATTGTCCTTCAAATAGAACAATCCATATTTTAGGACCATCAAGTCAAAGTATGAAATCCTTTCTATCTCTGTTAGCTACGACTTTCAATATTTCTCGCAGATAAAAATGTTGTTTGTCTTATCAAAATGAGCTACTCACAAAAGTTAGCTTGATAGTAATAAAATTAAAACTGGTTGCACTCCGGGAGTGCCGGCAGAAGTTAAAACTTGATTATTAACGTTGTGCATTTTTTTAACCAATTTTTTATGAAAATCGATTTTTAAAAAATCGTCAATCAAGTTGTTTCGATCAAGTTTCGATCAAGGTTTCGATCAAGGTTACGAATTTCGATTAAGTTTCGATCAAGTTTCGATCAAGGTTTCGATCAAGGTTTCGATCAAATTTCGATCAAGGTTTCGATTAAGTTTCGATCAAGTTTCGATCAAGTTTCGATCAAGTTTCGATCAAGTTTCGATCAAATTTCGTTTAAGTTTCGATCAAGGTTTCGATCAAGGTTTCGATCAAGTTTCGATCAAGTTTCGATAAAGTTTCGATCAAGTTTCGATCAAGTTTCGATCAAATTTCGTTTAAGTTTCGATCAAGGTTTCGATCAAGGTTTCGATCAAGTTTCGATCAAGTTTCGATCAAGGTTTCGATCAAGTTTCGATCAAGTTTCGATTAAGTTTCGATCAAGTTTCGATCAAGTTTCGATAAAGTTTCGATCAAGTTTCGATCAAGTTTCGATCAAGTTTCGATCAAGTTTCATATTGAGTTCGAGTTCGAGTTCGACACAAAACACTACTCTCCAACCGTCTTACGCGTTTTGTATAGTTTTTCGATCAACACGAAAATCTATCGCAAGTTTCACAGTTTTTACTCATCCCACAAGTGCTCAACGCCGCTAAAAAAGTTTTCACTTCAAAAAATTTGTTCTATGACTGACTAACTAATACCTGCTAATACTACGAAATGGAAAATACGTTAAAAAATATTATCTGCTGTGTGACATTAGTATGATCAATGTTGAGATAACAACTGATAGTGAGTATCGCAATTTTTAATCTTATCTCAAATGTTAAAATGATTCAGACTAATACGCGAATAACGTATATCGAGAGATAATTTTAATTTTGCGTATAATTTACATACAGATTTGTTATGATCATTAGGCCTATGATTTAATTTATTTTCTAGAATTTATCACATTATAATATTCTAATTTCTAGAGTTCGAATTAATAACCCGAGTGCGTCAGGGTTATGATTTTCAAGAGTATGTATGATTGTATAATACTCGTATGTATTGCGACTTAAGAGCGCAAAATAATAGTATTTTAAAAATATAAAACCGACTTCAAATTGGAATTAAAATTCCCGTACTCAAAAACTACTGAACCGATATCAATGAAACTTGCAGTATTACCGAACAATGCCTAGTAGGTACAACAAATATAATAACTTGAATTGGACTTGTAATTCCTGAGATATTATGCTAACTCAAAAATAAAGACACGTTGTCGCAGTCATCTGCTTTAATCTGCGATGCACTTGTGAAATTTGGCACATTTGTTCAGGCGCTGATATAGAATTCTGGAAATATGAAATGGGTCGAATTGATAACCTCCTTTTTTTGAAGTCGGTTAATAATATTTGCAATTCGCAGTAGTCATTCCAAGTAAAAAAAAATTAGTTTTTTTTTGTTAAAATTAAAAATTATGGTCATACTGCTCAATTCAAAATTTTTAACATTATTTCTGCGGTTGAGATAGTATCCAATAGTAATAATTACATAATATACACAAGAATCCTCGATAAAATATATAAAAATCTTTATCTAGTATCCACAGAAGTCAAAAGCGCTATTTTTAGGGTTCCGTAGTCAACAAGGAACCCTTATAGTTTCCGTCCGGTCTGTCCGTCCGTCTGTCTGTCTGTCTGTCCGCGACTAGTCTGTCAGTGACTATTGGACCTACAAAGCTGTAATTTGGCATGAATGCATATATTAACAATGCCGACAAAATGGTACATGAAATCTTAAAAAAAAAAATTTATGGTACCTTCCCTACACATTAAGCGGGGATGATTTTTTTTTTCGCGTCCGCCCCATCGTGTGGGGTGTCGTTGGATAGGTTTTTTAAAAATGTTATGAGTATTCATAGATCATTTTCCGATTTAGGGATCCGTTTGTGAAATATTAAGTTTTAAAGTGGAAAAAATCGTCAGAGTCCAGTGTCTTCTACCAGCTAAACGGTAGCTTCTGGAAATGTAAAAAAATTCACGGGAGTAGGAAATATGGTGAATTTAAAAGGAAAACTATCACGGCTAAGAAGACTTCATAAGTTATTGAGTAATAGTTGATCAACTAAAAAAATGATTTCAGCGAAGTATAAAGGAACTTTTCGTTCAAATTCCTTTGAAAGAAACTGATATGATGTTGTTAGTATATAGTGTAAAACACGTTAAAAATGTACATTCATTGACCATACACAAATTTTAAAAAACTAGCGGTACTACGGAACCCTATATTGCGAGTGGCTCGACATGCACTTGGTCGGTTTTTATGGTTCCGTAGTCAACAAGGAACCCTTATATTTTCGGTCTGTCCGTCCGTCTGTCCGTCTGTCCGTTTGTCTGTCTGTCTGTCGCGGTTTTACTCAGAAGCTATAGGACCTACAAAGCTATAATTTGGCATGGATGCACATATTAATGATGGCAACAAAATGATACATGAAATCTTAAAAAAAAATTATGGTACCTTCCATACACATCAAGCAGGGATGAAAATTTTTTTTTCGCGTCCACCCCATCGTATGGGGTGTCGTTGGATAGGTTTTTTAAAACTATTAAGAGTATTCATAGATCATTTTATTTATTTTCCCCCGATTTAGGGATCCGTTCCGGAATGTACATTCATTGACCATACAATAATTATCAGAAACTAGCGGTACTACGGAACCCTATATTGCGCGTGGCCCAACACGCATTTGGCCGGTTTTTCTGAGTCGAAATTCATTTCACCTGAGACTGTAAAGTGTAAATATAAGGATTCAGAATTCTGATGTTGCTAGTGGACAATGGTTTCTATCATTTATTTTTATTTATTTAAAAAACTTATGTGCATCATAAAAAGTACAAAAGTAGACCTAATACCTAATGGCATTATCTACCAGTCAACCTTTCGGCGATAAGGAACAAAATTTTGTTGAAACCAGTCAAGTTACACAATAGAAAAAAAAAAAGAAAAACTACTTATTATCATGTGGTCTAAAACCTTGTCTGCTTCCTAATTTCATAAAAAAAACTTCCATACTTGCTCTTGCTTTTAGCTGTTGAACCGTATGTTTATATTTCGAGTCCTGGGAAAGGACACAGAATAGATTTTATTGCGGCGAAATACAGAATGTAAAAAAATAAAGTAAAAATAATGTAGGGTGTGTATTTGTCCCGTATAAAGATTTCACTATGAAAATAGCAGCACTGAAACAGCAACTTTTTAAATACTTATAGTCTTGGCAAATTCATAACGCTTATAGGGACTGCAATTGGTCATACAAATCACAAAAAAGTTTTTTCTTTTTCAGTGCTGCTGCTTTCACAGTGAACTCTTTACATATAATACTCCTACTACTTTAAAGTATTATCACATTGTTTTGTTACATCATGTCTGCTAACTCGCGTTAAAGGCTTTCTGCGCAAACTTAGTTGTAACATGTAAGTTTATAAATAACACTTTATGTTCCGATTGTTGGGTCATTATTA
Organism: Lysandra bellargus; assembly: GCA_905333045.1. Classification (NCBI taxonomy): domain Eukaryota; kingdom Metazoa; phylum Arthropoda; class Insecta; order Lepidoptera; family Lycaenidae; genus Lysandra; species Lysandra bellargus. The sequence continues at coordinate 10,922,637 of HG995326.1, forward strand.
CTGAAGCTCGTGCGACTGTCAGTTTGAACGTCAATACCACAAGAGGTAACCTGTCAGTCCCACAAAGCCTTCGACCCAATTCAAATGCAGATGCAGACCTTTAGACATTATAACAATTAGTTGTGTTTAGATGTGAATAATGCATAGTTCTACCAATAACAATATCTAAGTTAATCTTTAACTTTAAGGCATAGTATAGTTTGTATTCTAATATTTGTTTTAGAATTAAGCCTTAGTTTTCGCCTGAAACACAGGAAATCCTAGTTCAGGCAACACTTTAATCATTTGTATTTAGTTTTTAAGTAGCGCTAACGATTTGTAACTCACCATTATGAATACTGAATAAATATATTATCATTATTATTATTATTATTATTATTATTATTAACAACCACCGCTTTTAGTGAGCTGGTTAAATTTTAGGAGAGGGGGGGCAGGCTTTGTTTATCTCCAAACCAACTAGCGACAGACTAGCTGTTATAGCCACAATTAAACTACCATGGTCTTAACCAGACCAGTAGCTTAGACCGTTTCGAAAAAAAGAGCTGGTTAAAATAGGTATAGCAAAGTTGAAAGTAGACAATTAAATGGTTTCAAGACGTTTCTCATAAAATATAAAAAGGAATGTCAAAAGAATGTCATGTTACCATGTAAAATTAATAAAAAATGCAAGAAGTACTTAGGACTTAAAAAGTCGAAAAAAATTCTAGCAGCTTTTTACTGTCCGAATTTTCGTGTAAATAGACCACCTACTTATATAAAAATAATGCGCCGTCTTAAACAAGTTGTCACTTCCAAATTCCAATGCAAAACATATTCTCTACTTGAAAATAAGTAACAAAAGTACCTGCTTAACTAACTGCTTAAACCACATAAGCTCTACCTTGCTCTACATAAAAGAAAATCGTTCTACATAAAAGAAAATGACATACGAAAGATCTCAGTATCTGTCGTCATTCTATCAAGATATATCCGAGATATATCGTGAAGTACGTAAAGGTCACGTAGTGGTATGCATCATTGGCTGCATAGCATTACACGTGTTAAGCCGAGTGCATAATATGACATCTCGTTTATTCATAATTACAACCTAGGGCTAATAACTATTTATTTGCGCCAAGTTAAGTGTACAAAGGTTTTATTAAGTTCCTGGTATCGAACATTTGAAGTTTAGGCTGTATTTATAGTTTATACGTACGCGCGTTTTGGCCTCTACACCGCGAGGTCACAAGCAATAGTATGTAACGATTTATTTAAATAGCGACCATGCGACAAAATATTATGCAGCCTTATTGAGGTATACTGCACCAATGGCTGCGCAGCTGCGATTGTAGCGACCAATCAGTTAAGGCAAAATTTGTTTCATACTTACGTCCTACACGTATAACTTTAACGCTGCAGCGTTAATGCAACGCGAAGAACTAGCTACATTGAGTCAAAAACGACGGAAATAAATGACATTCGAAATCTATATATAAAACTCAAAGGTGACTGACTGACATGGTGATCTATCAACGCACAGCCCAAACCACTGGACCGATCGGGCTGAAATTTGGCGTGCAGGTAGATGTTATGACGTAGGTATCCGCTAAGAAAGGATTTTGATCAATTCTACCTCCAAGGGGTTAAAATAGGGGATGAAAGTTTGTATATAATAATACTTTTTATCGCGAGCGAAGCCGCAGGCAAAAGCTCGTACATACATATAGGGCGAATAAGAGAAAAGAGAAGAAAATAATTGTATGGGAATGTCGTCGTTTTTGTCGGATTTTCCCTTCTCTTTTTCTCTTCAGTTTCAAGATGATATCCCCATCCTCGCCAGCTCCGATAACCATAGAATTGCATATTATTGAAGAGTATTATGTATGAGCCTTAACACGTTAACTGACATTGGGTACGTGCGGCTGCGTGATACTACATTCAGTACGGTTAGGCAAACAGTCACTTCAAAATATAATTTTAAGGGTTCCTCAGACTATTTAGTAGGTAGCGTTTATGTTACTACTAGATGTAAGATGACGCCCGCAACTCCCCAATATCGTTTATCGCGCGGGAACCGTACATTTTTTCGGTATAAAAGTATCCTATGTCCTTTTCCGGGACTCCAAGTAACTCCATACCGAATTTCAGCTAAATCGGTTAAGCGGTTTGGGCGTGAAGAGGAAACAGACAGCCAGGCACGCTTTCAGATTTATAATAATAAATAATATTATGTTATGTCATGGATTTTGAAAAACTTTGTTTTTTATTTCTTTGTCTAATGAGTTAGATTTCATTGTTGAAATCTAGAACCACTATTTTACACCCAGTTTGTTTGGTAGGCGAGTGTAAAACCGACTTGTCACAACCTACGCAAGAGAAAAAAAACAAGCTTATTGCTATCTGTTAAAATATTCAGATGTAATAATATACTATCACTCAGTATAGCGTGGTACGACGGGTCCATAATAGTTTTTATTACACACTCTATGTTAATGATGTTATCTAAAAATCGTTGTACTGCAGACGTTATCTCATAATGGCTATTGTTGTCTTATCAAAAGTAGTTTTTAGAGTAGGGTCAACCAGATGACATGTAAAAGTTTCATAAAAACTTGTTTACTTACCCTGTATAAAATTTTATCTTTATTTCTTTGTAATTCAAATTAGTTTTGCGCATCGTACCAATTCATTAAAATTCCATAGGCATACTATGTTGAGACGTCTTATCTGTTTATAATATTATGTTAGAATCTGTTCATTATATATTTATATGATACTAGCTGTTCCGGCAAACGTTGCTTTGCCATAATATAAAGTACCTATTTCGCCCATATTATTTTATTGAAGTGACGTATTAAGTATGTTGCCATGGCAACGTCGTTCGCTATCGCGTCGCACAAACAATGGTCGCCGTCAGTCTCAGGTTGTAATAATTTACTATTATTTATTTAAAAAATGCACTTATCAATATATAAAGTACCCAGTAGCCGATTCTCAGACCTACTGAATATGCATATAAAATTTGGTAAAAATTAGTAAAGCCGCTTCGGAGGAGTTTGTGGACTAACATTGTGACACGAGAATTTTATATATAAGATAAGAAGATGTATTAGAATTAAGTAATTACTATCACAATAATATTATGTTTCAATGATTGCAATCTAATATTCTTCTTCTAATGTTATCGACAAAAATTAACAAAAAAAAATACACTTAATGGAAATACGGACTCGGGTGAAGAAACATTATTTAAAAACCTAAATTATATAATTACTGATTGCATGGTTTAAGTAATTTAAGTACTAATGTTATGGCAAGCATTTTTGGTTTTTAATTTGTCATTACTTGTAGCAAAAACAACATTCAAAAAGTGGTAAAATAAAATAAGAAGGACGCTGTTGAGGTGTGCTCCAAATATCTTTATGAATTAATATTAACCTGAAAAAATGAAATCTTAAGTTGCGTAGAGCGACAACTCGAGAGTCGAGACTCAAGAATAAACTGGAGCAAGTAAACAGATAATTTAAGTGTGAGTTAAAACTAAACTCATTTTAAATTACTATTCGTTATAACATGCAATTTTGTCGATGCTTGAAATATAATGATTGAAACAATCGTATGAAACTACTTTCATGATAATTTCAATTTAAATGCGCTATGGCCTATGAGTCTTATGACTCATATTTATCGCTAAAAGAACGGTGTTTTTTCTGACGAAAAGAAGCGTGTCAGTTGTCAACACTGAGCCAAAACATATAAACACAGACTCTTCTAAAATATTTATTTCGTTTGATTCAATTAGTGTGAAAAGTATTCCACCTCTTTCTCCAATATACATTAACATAAGTCATATATAACAACTCGTACGTTCGCATTTCCCACGAATATTAATTTCCTTAGCATTAAAATTTTCTATTTCCACGATAAAATATTTTGTAAAGTAGAAATCTAGGGCACTATTATATAACCTCATTACTGCCAGAATAAGATTAAAAAGTTTTCTGAATGCATTTATACGAGTAAAATAGAATTTACTAGAATATCGTGATAAATACACATAAATACCATGATCTCACAGAAAACCGGCGGATAGTCCAGTGCCGTAAATAGGGCGGTGCCACCGGTGCCCAGGCACAGAGCGTAGACTCTGGGGGGCGCAAAAATGGCCAGACTTTTCTCGGATTGCTCCCGACAAGTTCCCGCTTCGCGTCTAGTAACTGCACAGTGTGAATGGTATACTCGTAACAGGCGAAAGGCCTACTTGACATCAGAGTCAGACAGCTCGCCTGCTTGATCGCCCATATTGTCAGTTCTTAAAAAAAATACAAAATATTACTGTAATATTATAATTATTGGTCTACCAAAAGTCAACAATCACCCTGAATGAACTAAAATAGGCATAGGTATTATATTATGGCATTGCTCTGGGTAGGTACCTATAATAACTAAAAAAAACCGGCCAAGTGCGAGTTGGACTCGCCCATGAAGGGTTCCGCAGCAGCAATAAGAATTGTTTCTATGAAATTATAAGGTTTTTGATTTATTTTAATATTTAATTTTTGATATAATGAAAGTTAAATTAGGGTTTATCATTTATGACGTATAAAAAAAACTACTGGCTAGATCTCGTTCAAACCAATTTTCGTTGGTAGTTTTTATAGTAATAAATACATTATATATTTTTTTAGAATTATCATGCCCCTACTTTAGAAGTTAGAGGGGGGGGACACACATTTTGCCACTTTGGAAGAGTCTCTCTCGCAAACTATTCAGGTTAGAAAAAAATGATATTAGAAACCTCAATATGATTTTTAAGACCTATCCATAGATACCCCACACGCATAGGCCAGATGGAAAAAAAATGTTTCAGTTGTACCTATGCGGACCCCTAAAATTTTCAATATTTTTTCCATTTTTGTATCAAAATCTTAATTCGGTTCACAGACTACATCTACTTACCAAGTTTCAATAGTATAGCTCTTATAGTTTCGGAGAAAAGTGGCTGTGACATACAGACAGACAGACATGACTTTCGGCCCGGCCGAAAGTCATGCGTCGTTCGGTAAATTTCGCAGTTAACTCGTGCTTGCTTGCCAGCGAGGCCCCGGCTCAGTTCGCCACCATCTATTTAATTGTGTTTTGAGATAATGTTGTCGTAAAAAGTAAAAAATTGAATGTGGTACTTTATATATATATATATATATATATATATATATATATATATATATGATTATATATATTATGCTTATGCTATATATATATATATATATATATATATATGATTATATATATTATGCTTATGCTTTTTCGCTATTATAAAAGGTTCGGGTGCAGGTAATAAAACAACATTTTATTTTTAAGAACATACTTTATTATAACTTAAATTAATTTATTCTTAATACAACTTCATCTAAGAAAGGGGCAGGTGGGGTCATACCCTCATGGCGAGCATAGCTAAGATACCAAATGATGCTCATAACATGTGAGCAGCATCCCACTGTTCTTAACCCTACAATGCAGTTACAGCAATAGCTTTTGATAGCATCCCGACCATTCATGTTTCTTTCAGTTACAATGAATACAAAATAAGTTCTTCCAGAGGAATGACGGGACTTTATTTTAGCTCGAAGCAACATTGGATTTATTCCTTCTAAACCATTTATAATCTCTCGGGATACCTCTAATTTATAAATACCATAGCAACGGAAGTGCTCAACCACATATGAACGTGCCTGGCGAATTTGATAAATACCACAAGCAAATAATATTAATTCCTCCATTGATAGCCTAGGAAAAGATACGGTTGTTGCATCAATGGGTACAAACCAGGAACCACGCCTGTTTAAATTATATGCTACAACTAACTCTGAAATTGTGTTAGTTAAATACAAGCGTTCATATATAATTGTAATAAACTGCTCGGCATTAGTATTTTCTGCAAATGGCAAACAAAACGCATTTAGAAGAGCAGCTGCTATTTTAAAATCAGCCATTAGATTGCGACAACCACGGTTAAAATACTCATGACGGAATATTTTAAAATCCCTCTTAAAACGACCATTTACAGCTACTACCCACCTGTTTATAGTTACACATCTTGATAAATTACCTTGAAGGGTAGTAAGCTGCGAATGGCCGTCTTCTTTAGATTCAGGCATATGATCTATGTATCCTTTTTCATGTAGGCTATCAATGCAGTCACGAAAACCCCTATCTAATATAAATACATCATTTTCATTATAAAAATCATTGAACTCAAATTCACATAATAAACTATTCATTATAGTTGCATCATTAGTAGTGGCACTATATGGTCCGCGTACATCTATAATATATCCATCAGAAGCACAGAGTATAAATGGTTTCAATAAATACCTGTATTTATGTAAGGAATATGTATCTTTCTGAAATAGATAATTACTACTTTTTTGAGTATATAATATATAAGTTGCATCGGCTATTGTGATTGCTGGTTTTTGATCAGCTGGTGCATCAGGCTCACCAAAAATGTGATCAGCAATATACGAATTTCTCGCTGCAACCTGCTCCCTTCTCATATGGGAAAAACCGAGAAATTGTGGCACATAGTCCGTGAGTAACATATTTCTTGCTGCAGACATTAATGTTTCAAGAGTTCGTCTAGGAACATTAAATAGGCATGATAGTCTGTCTCCAGAATTATTCTATTTCTATATTATTCCTCCAGAATTCGGTCTGTCCAGTATCCATCCGTCTGTCCGTCTGTCCGTCTGTCTGTCTGTCTGTCTGTCTGTCCGCGGTTTTGCTCAGAGACTATAGGACCTACAAAGCTGTTACTTGGCATGAATGCACATATTAATGATGCCGACAAAATAGTACATGAAATCTTGCAAAAATGTTTTTTTTTTATGGTAAAGGCCCTACACATCAAGCGGGGATGATTTTTTTTTTTCGCGTCTACCCCATCGTGTGGGGTGTCGTTGGATAGGTTTTTTAAACATCTGGAAATGTAAAAAAATTCACGGGAGTAGAAAATATGGTGAATTTAAAAGGAAAACTATCACGGCTAAGAAGACTTCATAAGTTACTGAGTAATAGTTGATCAACTTAAAAAAATGCTTTCGGCGAAGTATAAAGGAACTTTTCGTTCAAATTCCTTTGAAAGCAACATAGATGATGTTGTTAGTAGTGTAAAACTCGTTATAAATGTACATTCATTGACCATACACAAATTTTAATTATTATTTTTAACAAAAAAATTAAAACCGACTTCCAAGGTAAAAACAATAGTAATATTATGAACTAAAAAGTATTAAATAACTCTTAATCTTTAATAGTGCCTTTTTCAGAATTCGTCTAAATCTCAAATATTTCTGTACATACTACAGTCTTCATTACTTCGAAGTCGGTACCAGCTATTTTAATCGTGAGTTCAGTCAATGTCAGAATATCTGAAACTTTTGGAACTGGTACCGACTTTAAACTAATGAAGACTGTAGTATGTACAGAAATAGTTGAGATTTAGACGAATTCTGAAAAAGGCACTATTAAAGAGTAAGAGTTATTTAATACTTTTTAGTTCATAATATTACTATTGTTTTTACCTTGGAAGTCGGTTTTAATTTTTTTGTTAAAAATAATAATTTCACTCTTTTTAGTTAAGTATCTACAAAATAAGGCTTTATGCGTAAATAACCAATACGAATGTTAACTATTCACACTATGTTACTGTAAACGGAATTGTGGTAAATGCTTGCATCTAAGCGATGCTGTAATTTCCAAACTTTTATCTTTAAATGTTCAGGAGTTCTGTTCAGTGCCTTTGGACCAACAGACACCTTCATACGAAATTTCTCTTATTCGTAACGTACGTTTAAGTTTCTAGAAACAACATTTTAACCACTATGAGTGTTTTGATAAATTTCAAGGATTTCCCTCGATTGCTCATAGATCCCATCACCAGCTCACCACTTTCGTAATTGTTAAGTATACAAAATTAAGATTATATCCTATACAACAACACGTGAAATTTGAAAATCTGTCCTCAAACAGCGAAATCATCATCAAAAACATCTGCTTCGATGCAAAATATCACGAAAAGTACCAATAATTGGGTCATAGTGTGATGACCAATGGTATGATTATGGTTGTGATGATGATGACCAATCAAATTGATGTGTTAGCTTATGCTTTTAGTTGTTTAAACAACGCCGAAATCCCCGAACCTGTACCTATAAGCATTCAAAAGTTCTGTTCGGTACCTTTGGATCCAGGGTATAACCTGGTGCAAAATCTTACTTTATTGGTAGCATTGACCTCGAATGCTTCAAAAATAATTAAAATCACTATATGTTTCCATACAAACTTCAAGGAGTCCCCTCGATTCCTCAAGGATCCCATCATCAGATCACCACTTTTATAAATATGGTACTAAATTAGAGTTGAACCCTATACAACACAAAAAGAATTTTGAAAATCTGTCTTCAAACAGCGAAATCATCATCAAAAACATCTGCTTCGATGGAAAATATCACGAAAAGTACCAATAATTGGGTCATAGTGTGATGAGCCATGGTATAATTATGGTTGTGATGATGATGACCAATCAAATTGATGTGTTAGCTTATGCTTTCAGTTGTTTAAACAACGCCGAAATCCCCGAACCTGTACCTATAAGCATTCAAAAGTTCTGTTCGGTACCTTCGGATCCAGGGTATGACCTGGTACTAAATCTTACTTTTTGGTAGCATTTACCTCGAATGCTTCAGAAAAATCAAAATCACTATATGTTTCCATACAAATTCCAAGGAGTCCCCTCGATTCCTCAAGGATCTCATCATCAGATCACCACTTTTGTGAACATGGTACCAAATTCGAGTTGAACCCTATACAACACAAAAATAATTTTGAAAATCGGACGACAAACGGCTGAGTGATCGGTGAACATACATAAAAAAAAATACATACACCCGAACGTATTACCTCCTCCTTTTTGGAAGTCGGTCAAATAAAAAAACTAGCGGTAGGTACTACGGAACCCTATATTGAGCATGGCTCGACATGCACTTGGCCGGTTTTTTTGCATTCCGATATTTTCTTACACTTATTTGAGTTACCTATTGGAGAATTTTAATTTCCTAATTAAATATTATGGAAAGGTATAGTTAATTTTATACTTGTTGAACGGAAATTACACTAAATATGAGCATGGTAATGTAGTAGTAATGTAAGTTTAACTTTGAACTTTTATTATCTCCAACCTGACCCTCAGTCAGTGTAACCAAATATCACAAAACTGGGTTAAGTGCACATCGCCCGTTTTAACGTTATTACTAGTGACTTACATCTCAATTTCCTGAGGACCGTCCATTTGGGATACTTCACGCTAACCTAATACAGCCAAGTTCCAGCAGCGTTAAATCCATACTAATATTATAAATGCTAAAGTGTGTCTGTCTCTCCGTCTACCTGTGTCACGCTCAAACCGCTGAACCGATTTTACTGTTTGGTATGGAGATATTTCCCTATAAAGAATGTAATATGATACTTTTTATCCCGAAAAAATGTATGGTAAGCTATTTTTGGCGCAACGGAGTTGTGGTCGTCATGTATAAAAAAAATGACGGGCGTCATCTATTCCTATTGCTTACATAATGGATACTTAGTGAGTTCCTTATTTAGCAATGTTCTAAGTTTATTTCTATATTTATTATAAAACAAAGTCGCTTTTTTTCCCTCATGTCCCTTTGTTCCCTTTAATCTTTGAAACTACGCAACAGATTTTGATGATTCTTTCAGTGTTAGATAGCCCATTTATCGAGGATGGTTATAGGCTATATTTTATCACGCTAAGACTAATAGGAGCGAAGAAATAGAGGAAAATGTGGAAAAAACGGGGAAAATTATTTGAAAGGGCTAACTTGAACGCGCTAATCTCAGAAACAACTGGTCCGATTTGAAAAATTCTTTCAGTGTTAGGTAGCCCATTTATTGAGGAAGGCTATATTTTATCACGCTAAGACTAATAGGAGAATGTGGAAAAAACGGGGGAAATTATTTGAAAGGGCTTATCTCGCGAAATACTGGAGCAATTTTTATGTTATTTGGCACAGATAAGAAGTAGATCACGTGAAGGATCATAGGCTATCTATTTTGATCATTTTTTCAGTGGCTATATATTTTATACCCGTGCGATGCCGGGGCGGGTCGCTAGTGTTATTATAAAACAATTTTATACCCATGAGAATTTTAGTATTTCCTATCTCGTAAGTTGTAACTTGCAATATCCTGATGGTTGTTCAATTTTTAATGCAACATAAAATATTATTATGCTTTTGTTATTTATTTCCACGAGTTAGAAATTCATATTTTCATCAAATAGGTTTTTTTGGCTTAGAAAATGTACTCTGCTTCTACAAGACGTTATCCTTCTAAGAAGTATAATTAGCTATACAGAACCTAGACCACTATTAATAAGAACAAGTGCGAGTCAGACTCGCGCACGAAGGGTTCCGTACCGATACAGAGCAAAACTAGGCAAAATATTGTGTTTTTGTATGGGAGCCCCCCTTAAATTTTTATTTTATTTTAATATTATTATAAATATTAAAGTACACATATAACAAAAGAATGTGTGAAAAATTCAAGCGCCTACCTCTTGCCATTACTGATATAGAGCGAAAAAGGCCGAAAAAATCACGTTTGTTGTATGGGAGCCCCTCTTAAATATTAATTTTATTTTGTTTTCAGTATTTGCTGTTATAGCGGCAACAGATATACACAATCTGTGAAAATATCTGAAGTCTAGCTATAACGGTTCTTGATATACAGCCTGAAGACAGACAGACGGACAGACGACGAAGTCTTAGTAATAGGATCCCGTTTTTACCCTTTGGGTACGAAACCCTAAAAAGAAGACTGTTATACCAAGCAGGCTATATTTTATGTATCCGAAAAGTTCAACAAGGAGCAAATGGATCGGATTTATTAATGAACAACAAGTATTGATTGATAGCCTGATTGATAAACAGCTTACCAACTCGAACTTCCCTTGGGGTTTTACATAGGTATGCGATTTATTTTTATACTTTAGTCATATAAGAGCGCCCGTGCCTATAATTCGCACTCAAGAGTCCCATTCTAGCGACTCTACCACCCACGACCACCACAGAGTGTTCCAATGAGACTTTTTAGGGTTCCGCAACCAAATGGTAAAAACGAGACCCTATTACTAAGACTTCGATGTCTGTCTGTCTGTGTATCTCCAGGCTGTAATTCAAGAGCCCCTATAGCTAGACTTCTGGAATTTTCACAGATTGTGTAATGTGCTGTTGCCGCTATAACAACAAATACTAAGAACAAAATAAATTAAATATTTAAACATACAACAAACGTGATTTTTTGCTAAATTTTTGCTCGATATTAATAACGGCAACACATAGTCGAGGGGTTCCCAACCTGGAGGTAATTACCCCGCGGGGGTAAGATAGCTATTCTAAAGGGGTAACAGAGGTGCAGGTACCTAAAATAGATGAATTGGCAGAACAATTTTATAAACTCTGTACATTTTGGACAAAAACAACTCAGAATACCCTATAATTGCAGACAGAGATCTTGTCCAACAGGCCTTAGGGGTAACTGCAGCTCTAAAAAGTTTGGGAACCACTGACATAGTCACTTAAAATATTTACGAAATGCTCAGTTGTATTTGTACTTTAATAAATAATAATAGAATTTAAGTAAATAAATTAAATAATTAAGGGAGGCTCTCATACAAAAACACAATTTTCAGCCTATTTTTGCTCTATTGTGGTACGGAACCCTTCGTGCGAGAGTCTAACTCGCACTTGGCCGATTTTTCATATCTCATAAGTATTTATTATTATTAAGTATACGGATATGCTAATCAGCCCGGGCGCCGGGCCTAATTTTTAAAGGCCATGAATTTAAATGTATTATTTCTCTAGATTAGGCCGACTATGTTCTGAGATTCATGCCGTATAATATGCTCAGGTAATCGTACATAATATTACATTTTATAACCTCTTCCCGGCCCTACAGCATATATTTGGAAAGGTAAAGGGTTGTTACCTCTCTCGACTTTTTAAACTCTAATAAAATCATTCTTAATGGATGCAAATGCCTTATTTTTTAGTTATACTTATTTAGCTGGTACCATGTTATTAGACTTAAATATTGTAAAACAAATAAATATCACCTTGTCATAACCATTTTTGACTTTCGTCATCGCCCTGTATCTAATATCTATATTAATATAATATTTATACATATTATACGCGAGCGAAAAACTTTGGATCCCTTTTGACGAAAAATGCGGGAACGTAGGTGAATGAAATTTTGCACAGTTATAGTTTATATTATGGTGCAGCATCGAGCTAATATTATTTTGAAATTATGCTTTTATCATACATTTTTTTAACAAATAAAACATTACACACACTACACCACACACACAAGGATCAGCCTATACGCACGAATTGTACTCTTTTATTTATGGTTGAAGTCTGTTGTAAAATTTAAAATAGATTTAGGTTTTTTTATTGAATCCTAAATACTGTTAGATAATTACTACACGGCCAGTCTGTCATCATTTAACTTTATTAATCTGAGACTCGCTGGAATTATATATCTAAAAATAATAAAGTCAATATTTTGACAATATAGATCAGAGTTCACCAATTAGTTTTGTTCGAGGTCCGTTTTAAGAAATAAAATGACCTTCACGGTCCGCACATTTAGAAAAATTCAACAAATGTAAATACGGAAATTACAAAGGTATTTGTATCAATGAGAAAAGTGTCATTTTTTGTTGCTACATGTTCCTCAGTACCTATGTCGAGACCGAAATTAATTTAGAAGTTCATCTTCGAATATGCTTGGTCCGCACACAATGGGTCGGCGGTCCGGATGCGGACCGCGGTCCGCCATTTGGTGACCCCTGATATAGATCAATAGAAAAGCGTCGGAAACTTATAATTTAATTTTTTGTTTGAGGTCAAATTTCGACCATTGGGCGATCTCTAGCTTAGTTAAATTGTCTAATAGCTATAACTATAACAGTCTACTGAATATGAATATGAATCTTAGAAAATGATTTAATAACCGACAAACTATTCTTGAATATCCTATTGCGGTAGCGTTTTGAAGTGCGTGGGGGACACAAGGTAGAGACCACGAGAGTAATTATTTATTATTGCTGTCTACAAGTTTTAAACTTATACGGATCTAGTTGAGATGTTTTAAGTATCATGTTGTATATTGTTAACAGTCTTTTATAAAACGGGAGTTTTCCGATGTAAAAACTATGTTATTTCCCGCGATTCAAAGTGTCTAGCTATGCCTATTAAAATGGCTTGCGGATTAATCACAAAATTAATATAGTTATTTTTAGTTAACTTAGTTATTCGCTAATCTTAATAATATGCTTTATGTAACTAACAGTTAATTAAACTTATTTGCTAAAATTTTGTTTTTATGAAAACGAGTTACTATGTTGCGGCGTAAGGATGATAAGTAATTTTTCCTGTTTTGAATTTTTATAATTTCAAAGGTGAATAACTGACTCAGTGACCTTTGCAACCTGAGAAAATTGGTCGCATTTAATCTGTGCTTAATATTATGAAGCGCCAGGTTTTTTTTTGTTTGTTTGTTTGAACGTGCTAATCTCAGGAACTACTGGTCCGACTCGAAAAAATCTTTCAGTGTTAGATAGACTATATATCGAGAAAGGCTATAGGCTATATTTTATCATGCTAAGACTAGTAGGAGCGAAGAAATAGAGGGAAATGTGGAAAAAAACGGGGCAAGTTATTTAAAAGGGCTTATCTCACGAACTACTGGAGCAATTTTTATGTTATTTGGCACAGATAAGAAGTAGACCACGTGAAGGATCATATGCTAATATTGTTTCTCCCTGTCTGCTATGTTGTGAAGTCACTCTTTGGCCCTTGTAGAATACCAGTGCAGCCGGCTTGCTTGCTGCGTATAGCTGAGCTGAGGGCTGGGGCCAATTTTGACATCACATAATATATACGGTACCTATCTTGTATCTTTAAACGAGCAATTCTTGTATATATTATGTATATTAGTAGGGGAGGGGAAGGTGCTAATTTTGTAGTCACTCGAGCGTCATGGAGACCTAGTAAATTTTTTACGTTAAGTAAAACAGATAAAAAAATAATAAGAGCGTTTTTTTATTTTAGCGGTGGGTTCAGAAACTGAGGCCATTTTAAAGTTTTGAAAAAGAAAATATATTCATAAAATTGCTTATTTCGATCAGTTATTATATTTTATACAACAAGGACTAAATCATTTAGTTTAGCGCAAAATAAAATATCTGCGAAGCTTAGTTAGGAAAATATAAAGGTTTATTTTTTTATATTTTAAAATGTTCCTACAGGCTTACCTTATCTTTGAATCGTCAGTGTTTTTTATGGAAGCTTCTTTGGGGTATACCCCCCCTATCTTAATCTGACAGATCGGATGACATTTGAATATTAAAAAAAATATATATCCCACCACGTGAGAAATATGATTTCTATACCATGCTAACTAGACACATGTCGGAAGCCTATACAAGCTTAATCTGACACGCTCGAGCTACTCCCAAAATCCCCTCTTCTCCTCCTCTACTATATATATAATTGGAATCTCGGAATCGGCTCCTACGATTTTCATTAAATTTAGTATATAGGGGGTTTCGAGGACGATAAATCGATCTAGCTAGGAATCATTTTTAGAAAATGTCATTTTATTCGTGTTTTATCGAATACCGAGCAAAGCTCGGTCAAATAGCTATTTATACTTTAATGTAGCATGAATCCTTTTTACTTTTTTTCTGTTTTGTATACACAAAACAGAAAAAAAGTAAAAGATGATGTACGAGATGTGTCAACACACAAATACTTGTAAAATAAAATAAACGTATTCTTATTCTATTTTTTGTGGACTAATTTGTCTGCGAAATATGTAATTTACGCGAGCAAAGCCGCGCGTAACGTCCAGTTCAAATATAATATGTGAGGATGATAAGCATAATTCTTTAGACTCTTATATCTACCGTGTATATATATATATAATCGGTGTTATTATTTACGTTGAGACATTTGATATAAAAGAGCATAACTTTATATAATCTCTGATTCAAGTTAGATCTGTGGAGAGTAGAGACAGAAATATGTATCGCAGTTTTATATTTTGCGTCTTGTTCCTTCTTGGAAGATCATTGGAGAAAAGCATTGAAGGTACTGTCATATTTTTAACCGAGTTCCAAAAAGAAGGAGATCATACATATATCATATAGGTTGTATGTTTTTTTATAACTATGTAAGATGCAAAGAATCCTAAAAGATTTGAAACTTGTTTAGACTCGTGTTTTTTTTTTTTACCGACTTCCAAAAAGGAGGAGGTAATACGTTCAGCTGTATGTATCTTTTTTTTTTTTTGTATGTTCCACGATTACTCAGCCGTTCGTGGTCCGATTTTCAAAATTATTTTTGTGTTGTATAGGGTTTAACTCGAATTTGGTACCATGTTCACAAAAGTGGCGATCTGATGATGGGATCTTTGAGGAATCGAGGGGACTCCCTAAAATTTGTATGGAAACATATTATAGTGATTTCGATTTTTTCTGAAGCATTGGAGGTAAATGTTACCAAAAAGTAAGGCTTTGCACCAGGTTATACCCTGGATCCGAAGGTACCGAACAGAACTTTTGAATGCTTATAGATACAGATTCGGGGATTTCGGCGTTGTTTAAACAATTTCAAGCATAAGCCAACACATCAATTTGATTGATCATCACCATCACAACCATAATTTTACCATGAGTCATCACACTATGACCCAATTATTGGTACTTTTCGTGATATTTTGCATCGAAGCAGATGTTTTTGATGATTATTTCGCTGTTTGTGGACCGATTTCAAAAATTATTGTGTTGTTGTATAGGGTATAAACTTAATTTTGTATAACAATTACGAAAGTGGTGAGCTGATGATGGTATCTATGCTCATAGCAATCGAGAGAAATCCTTGAAATTTAACAAAGCACTCATAGTGGTTAAAATGTTGTTTCTAGTGAGTTAAACATATGTTACGAATAAGAGAAATTTCATACGAAGGTGTCTCTTGGTCCAAATGCACTGAACAGAACTCCAGAACCTTTACAGATAAAATTTTAGAAATTACAGCATCGCTTAGATAACTGCAAGCATTTACCACAATTTCGCTTACAGTAACATAATGTGAATAGCTAACATTCGTATTGGCTATTTACGCATAAAGCCTTATTTTGTAGATAAATAAAAAGAGTGAAATTATTATTTTTAACAAAAAAATTAAAACCGACTTCCAAGGTAAAAACAATCGTAATATGAACTAAAAAGTATTAAATAACTCTTACTCTTTAATAACTTGAATTTTCAGAATTCATCTAAATCTCAACTATTACTGTACATACTATAGTCTTCATTACTTTGAAGTCTAAGGAAGAATAAGGTTTATTTCTATAAAATTAAAAAGTTTTTGATTTATTTTTATATTTTAGTTGATTTAATGAAAGTTAAATTAAGGTTTACCGTTTATGACGTATAAAAAAACTACTTGTTAGATCTCGTTCAAACCAATTTTCGTTGGTATTTTTTATAATAATGTACATCATATATTGTTTTTAGAATTATCATGCCCCTACTTTAGAAGTTAGAGGGGGGGACACACATTTTACCACTTTGGAAGAGTCTCTCTCGCAAACTATTCAGATTAGAAAAAAATGATATTAGAAACCTAAGACAGACAGACAGACAGACATGACGAATCTATAAGGGTTCCGTTTTTTGCCATTTTGGCTACGGAACCCTAAAAATGTATTTAGTTAGCGTAACTAACTATTAATATAATTACATTGAAATTATTATTTTTAAACAGCTAACATTACTGAGATATTTTTCTAAATCAGTGCAATTGCAAGGGCCACGTCAGTGTTGACCTTGAAAACGTTATAATACAGGGTTCTCAATCTTTTTCAGCCTGCGGCGCACTTACGAGTCAATATTTTGTCACGGCGCCCTTTTTTATCTAGCTATTACAAAAATATACATAAATAAACACTTTTAATGATTATATTGTTGGTTAAGAAAGTAAATAACAATAAACAAATATTTAATCATGTGCCTGCTTTGTATAATTATGAATATTATAATTTTATTTTAAATAATATTTGTGGTTCCGGATAATGATGGAGGATCGACTCACGGCGCCCCTCTTGCCTTTCAGCGGCGCACCAGGGCGCCGCGGCGCACAGCTTGGGAACCCCTGTTATAATATTTAGAAAATTGCAACAACGAGAATAACAACTTGAAAATGATCTTATCACAAATTGCTTGTGATTTTGTGTTTTTGAAACAAAAAAAAATCTCGTGGTCAAAATAGTGCAGTCGCCAGAGGTTAACCTCCGAAAATTGTAATAGTGAATGAATTTTTGTTATTGAGGTGTGATTTTCTTTTTTACACTATAACTTAAAAAGTTTACCAAAATTTTTTTTGTGCTTTTAATTTTTTAGTTACTTAATTAAAAATTAATATTTCACCATATAAAACCGGTCCAGAAAAAGAATATTTTTCTTATTCCTGTTATTTAATGACTCTTATCCGATTGTTTACGTTGAAAATTAAGCAAATACACAATTTTTAAAAAAGAAAGTTTGCTTTGCTAAGCTAAATACAACTATAAGATTTTTGCAAAGTTTTTAGAGATAAACGCTCGTCGTAACCAAGATAAAAGGGTTTAGGTGGATTTAAGGGTTGTAACGAAAAGTGTGTTAAACTTACTTGTTGTGCGTATTTAATTTTTAGAGAAATGTTAACTTTGAAGTACTTAAAAACGTTTAAATATCTCCAAAATATGTAAAATAGACCGAAAACATTTTTCTATATTTGTTGAAAATTTATTTAAGTGAGAGCTAAAACATTAAATGCATCGACAAATGAAAGACTGTTTCTAGTCTTTGAAATATATTTAAAATTCCTACTTTAAGTAGAAAGTTCCAGAAAAAAAATTGGGTGCTACAAATCTCACGTACGTAAAGACGCATGCTGCGACCTATGTTTGGAAAATGCTTACCTGAATACAAAAAATATCAGTTCTTAACCTAATTTATATTTTTTTCCTTTAAGTATATTTTAGCAAATATAATTAATGAAAAAAAAATCTGTAAAAACCTAACCAAAAGAAATAAAATACAGATTTTCTTTGAAATATCTGTGAAAAGTTTGTGCTACATTTTCAGAAAATTTAACAAAGAGGTAAAAAGTTATACACATTAAGAAATAGAAGGCTTTGTTAAGCCTAAAAAATAATTTTAAACTTCCTATTTAACACCAATGAAAAATAGGAACGCCATTTACCTGGCGAGGCACACAACAAGCACATTTGGAGGTATGCCCATCTACATACAAAAATATTAATTTTAAATCTAAATTATATATTTTTTCAACTTATTTTCTTTCTTTTGAATATAAGCAACGATACGAATCAAAAAAATAATAATATATTTTATGATTTTGCTATATATTTAAAAGAAAGAAATATACCAATTTTGTTCAAAATTTTACAGTTTATGAGTTTACTTGAAGTGGAGGAGAATAACTTAAAAATCAAAAGCACAACTTTTCAATAGGACGTAAACTTTATTATTTATGTTATCAGCTACACATTCCTTTTTTTCTTTTCAGTTTTCATCCACTATTGCAAAAATCGGAGGTTTGCACGATTTTTACGCTCTGTGAAAGTAAAAGCATCGTTTATAATATATTGTGATAAATGTCCTTCCAGTGCTTTATATTTCTATTTTCATCATTATTGTCCAGTAGTTTAGAAGCATATTCTATACTATAAAGTAATAAATAATAATAATAATAAAATAATAATAATATAAAATAATACTTAATAATAATAATAATAACACAATAAAGCAATAAGTAATAATAATAATAAAATAGCTTTATTAATTCCACAACAACACAACAAAGTACTTTATAATTATTATACGATTACAAGAAGATTCTAGATTATACTTGTTACCAAGAACTCTACCATCTATTTATTTAAAGACATTTTTCAAAGCGGAACTTATTGTATTGTGATTTATAAAAATGTTTAATACAAAAACCGCGGCCTAGCAAAAAACAGCTATAAACAATTTTAACAACATCAATTTTTTCTCAAACCTGATAGTTTGTTATTGTATATGGGATTTTCCATCATCACGTTTTGATCAAATTTGGTTGTATTTTTTACAGGTATCCTACCAGACAGGACAAACAGAGTTGAAGATATCTACTTGCGATTTTACAATGGGTAAGCTATTTATGTTTGTAGAGATTTGTATGGCAAGCCAAAAAAATATAATTACGTTGTGCCTATGAAATATCTTAGTTCCATGACGTATTGTTCTAGATTCTAAAAAAATAGATCTCATTATGTCCAGCTGAAGTAGCAAGACGGGCTGCAATTTTCAGATATTTCTGTTACTATTTACATAGATAAAAATATGGAAAATGCGGCCTGTTTCAATGCTTTATGACTCATGCGTAACGTGACCATATGTCCCGCTTTCAGGTAGTCTGTCCCGACTACCGCTGTCCCCCGCGAGACCGAAATTGTCCCGCTTTTGCAAACAGACCAAACGACAATAATTTGAAAGTATTGTTATGTTTGAAATGCCTGTGCAATGCCTTGAAGTAACGCATACAGACAACAAACGTAATTATTCTGCCATATTTTGCTCGATATGAATAACTCCATAATTATATATTTTTTATTTTCCCGTTTTTTCCACATTTTCCTGTTTCTTCGCTCTTATTAGTCTTGTTGAGGGGGGGGTTCTGTATTTGTCCCGCTCTGACAAAAAGAAATAATGGTCACGTTACTCATGCGGCCCGACAAAATGAACATGATATTTATCTTTAAAGTATATTGATGACGTATGGGCGAGAAGTTTGAAACTCTACCTGGTTTTTCCATTGCACAACAAGACTTTTGGCGAAGAACGAATATGCAAAGTATCTAAAAATAATTGTTAAAGTTATACTAGTTTCATTGAGTAACAAAAGAAACAATACTGCATACTAAGTTTTGTTAAACTTTAAATTAAATTTTTTCAAGCTTTATTTTTAACCCATTACCCAACAGTATAAATATAATGTATATTTTGAATTCTTGCACATTACTATCTTCAAACTTAACGCTAGTAGTTAGTACAAATTATTATTATAACTGCTATTTAGTCCGAACATTAATATAGCCTAGTTATAGTTTCAAAGTATTTTTTTTCCGCATTCGCATTGCAGTCTTTTTCAAGTCTGTTGCATCCTTTGGAGTTTGTTGAACGTATTTAAAAATGCCATTTTGCTGTCTATCGCATGTTCCCCCCACCACTTCCCAACTTTAGATCGCCCGTTATTTATTTTTCCTCTTATTTTACTTTTTCTCCCTTTCCCCATAGATTTTATCCTACTACAATATATATTTTTTTGTTTTTAAGAATTATTTTCGACTGCTACGACCCTGGTCTACTCCGAGCTAGATCTATAAGCTAGATCTATAAGCATGTTGGATGGAAAATCACAATCATAGTTATCTTTCAGTTTTCGATTCTCGGTAATCTTCGTATAAACGTCAGCTCCAAGATTTGTTTTCTAATGAACGGTAGTCCAGACAATGGTTTTAATGCAGTATATAGGCCACGCTGCGACGGGTCACAATACGAACCAATCAAAAGAATGCTGCTTAATTGGGTGGCCTCGTGATGAGGAATTATTAGGGAGCGAAGGTTACAGCTGTCCCTGTTGACGAGCTCTCGACGCAGTTGTGTAGGGGAGGTACCATCAAAAAATATTTTTTTAATATTTTATGTACCATTTTGTCGTATTCATACCAAATTACAGCTTTGTAGGTCCTATAATCTCTGAGCAAAACTGCGGACAGACGATGGACAGACCGAAACTATAAGAGTTCCTTGTTGACTACGGAACCCTAAAGAGGCAGACGTGAAGCTTTTTAAGCTATTGCATAGCTTTTATTAGGAAATGGAAAATGAAAAAAAGCGCTTCTAGCGTTATCTGTGGCTTATGATAATACATTATACCATCCAGTACACTGAGTTTTTGGAGGCTATATTTAAGCTGTTACAAAACCCTTTACCATAGAATTATAATTTCTAGATGCAATACTAAATGTTCTTATTTCAGGAACACAATTGAAGAGTACGTGGACGTGCCGCTCAATCAGGCTGCTCGTATCTTAGATATAAAGGGCTTCGACAAAAGCAATCCTACTGTACTGTACATACATGGCTTCATAGAAACCGCCCAGCAGGAAAGTGTGCAAGTAAGTTCTAAATTGATAATTAATTATTATAGTTTTGCCTTTACAAGATGACGTTTTGTAATTCCTGAAATGGGAGCTCAGAGATCAACTATAGCACAGTTACTCTGGCTCTATAGTTTCAATCAATCAATCAAATCAAATTCAATCAATTAATAAAATCATGCAGTACGTTGGAAATAATGCAATATGACTATATTATGCTAATAATAATTATGATGTGCAATGTGGAAGGGCCGCATAATTTTGTAATGGGCTAATTATAAGCAATCACGAACTCTATACGTTCGTACTTTGATTAAAAACTCGTCGTGCATAAATATATTTATATGTATATTATGAATATATTATATTATATTAGTATTTGATAAAATGTTGATGATAATTGATGAATAAACCCCTAGAGCCTAGAACACCCACTCTTTTATATCGACAGGGTAAAGTCTAGTTCTGTCGTGTGCACTCGGCAACGATGAATAGCTTTATCCACACTGTGCCTTTTTTTGTTCATCAAGGGCATGCGTTATAGCGTAGTCAATAGCGAACGTGAGGCATGCCCGCGACGCATGCCCATTCTTTAATGACAATGTTGGCGTTGCGTTCGTTGACGCATTCAATTATTGAATATGCCAATATGACAGTTGAATGAAAGAAGATAACGAAAATTAAAGACGAAAGTGCACAGTGTGGACATAGCTAATTGCTATTGACGTCAATGGCTGCACCGGCTGCGCTTCGTCGATTTACACTTAAGTACGCCTTTATTGCTCAAAAATATACAAAGAGTAATAATTATTAGGTTTTGTTCGTAAACTGATCAGTGTTTTATGTTCCATCTTCTAAGGAAAGAAAAGTTTTTATACATTTTTGTGTCTAATTAGTAACACCAACGTTGTTTATGATTAGGACAAAAACCCAACCACACAACACACCCAACCCAATTCTTCCCAGTTGATACTTCCAATGCAACTTTTGGCGATTGATTAGTCAATTTTGCAATAATATACCAACTTACACCAAACATAAGCTCTTAAAAATTTAGCTTCTCCAACGATAAGTGTCTGATGGAAAATTTTCACCACAATTAAATTAAAAGTTTAGGGTGTCTGATACTTAATAAGATTAATCTCGGATCGAGTTAAATCGTAATCAAAATGGAATTATTATAATTTATAACATAAAAGTTTGTACTATTTGTGTTTCGGAAAACTTTTGGCTTTATTAGCTAGAGATAATTAAATAAATATTCAGCAGAACCAAATAGTATTTTATCTACTTTTTTATGTAGGTTAACGCAAATAATAATACATAACATAATATATTTTCATATCGGAAGCACCTTCTTTGCCTCCGCTCGACATTTCAAAGATAAATGAGAAAAAAAGATAGACAAGGCCATGGACCCTGTCATATTATTATGTATTAGTTCATATGTATATAGTAAAATGATATTTAGTTTGTAAGTTAACATAATATTTTACCTTTGTTAGCATAATATTTTCACGCTGTCATTTATACAGAGTGTAACAAAACTAAGAGGATAATACTTTAGGGTGTGTCCCCTGTATATAATTCGCTGTGAAAGAAGCAGCGCTAACACATACATAGAGCTTATCAAGGATCTAAGATCTAAATGAACGTGATGGAAAAAGGAACTAACGCTGATATCATACAAAAGCGCCATTTTTGACAGTTCTCCTTTACCAGCAGCGCCATCGCCCACGTTCATAATATAAAGCCTTGTCGCACTTTAGCCTAAATCCATATCACTTAGTTTGTTTATATCCTGTATACAATACTTGTGATCTCGTTGTGTAGCCGCCAAATCGCGCGCTTAGGTGGAGTGTGGAGCCTTAGGGCCCGTTTCACCACTTCCTGATATTGGTTGAATACTTACTACATACAAACACTTTCATTAGGATGTGAATACACACATTGAAACAGTCATTTGGAGGGGTGCACCATGTTATCGTAGCTTATCTCAACTACGTCAGCATTTGATTTTTTTTTTTTTTAATAAGCGTTTAGTTTATTTTGTGCTATTTAATACAAGTATTTAGTACCCTCACGCACTACCGTATTCGAGCGTCATAAACGCCATACCTTGAACACTACCTACACTTAAACTAATAAGGCAATTACAATACACACTACATCGCCAAAGGCAAAACCTTGGTCAGGTGACACTCCATAGTCCGTGGCCAAAAGGAAGCTAAACCTACAATATAATCTTTGAACACTCATTCCATGTTTTTATCTTTGAAACCTTATACATATTTTTTTTTGTTACATTTTTTGTGGCACGAGTAGGAAAATTACTGCTTATGAGTTTAAACTTGGCATAACAATTCAATATTCGTAACGACTGTGCTAAGTCGTAATTTAACTAAAGAGGTAACGCCACACTCAATGGATTTTACACATTTGTGAATTGGCCATAAACATGCATGTGCTGAGCCACCATACACCTATTAACTTGACAAGGTACATTATCATTATATTAGCATAGTGGGGTACAGAAAAACCCCTTTTCCCGGCTTTTCTAACATATTATCACATTTTGAGAAGGTTGTCGTAATTTGTATTAGATTAGTTTTATTCTACACTAGATGACGCCCGCAACTCCGTTGCGCCGTTTATCGCGTGGGAACCGTACATTTTTCGAGATAATAAGTATCCTATGTCCTTTCCCGGGACTCAAAGTATCCCCATACCAAATTTTAGCAAAATTGATTCAACGCGATCTGGGCCTGAAGAGGTAACAAACAGACAGACACACTTTCGCATTTATATATTAGTACCTATGGATTTTCCAAAGACTAGGGTTATCTCTGAAGAAGAAGCAGAAAATAGAAGATTTAGAAGTCTTGTGCTAGAATTTACGGAAAAATATATATTTTTTTTTAATTAAAATGGACAGTTCATGCTTTTTTGCGCGTATCTAGTTGCGGCATCATCTAGTCATGCTTATTTCAATTAATATTATCATTTCTCGTTTCCAGGTCATGATTAGCGCGTACTTGGAGGCTAGACCTAACACTAACGTGATTCTGCTGGACTGGTCCAACATGTCCCACGGCTCGTACCTCGTCAATGCGGCGAGGAATACCAAGAAGGTAATATGCTAATCAGCATCAACATCCGCACAGCACTAGGACTGATTTCGAACCTTGTATCCACGGTTAAAAGTTGAAAATCGCTTGTGTTTCATAGTTAATTTCTTTACTAATTAACATCTACTTCCTCTGTGCAGAATTAACTACTCATTTTATAATAGTGACTCATCGTTTGTTGTTCTAAAATCTACTACGTTGCTGCAATACTCGGAAAAACCGTTGAAATTATTTTGTTAGGCTAGCAAAATACGACTCAAAGTACAGAGTCAAATGAAAATGAAAACTCAAAGTCGTATGAAAAGCCGATTTTCAGAGTTAAATAACTTTGCCTATTATAGAATTATGCGCATAGTTTCGTGACGTATATTTTATGAAGTAAAGAGATATTTTTCACGTTTGTATATTATGTCACCGTAAGATTATAAACATCGTTAGATTACAATCTATCTCGTGAGATTGTAAACTATCGAAAGATTGACGTGAACTGTAACATATGATTGCAATTTGTACATTCATAAGGTTGGAGCAGCTGTAGCGGAGCAGGTACAGAAGTTGATGGAGGCAGGTCTCTCTGCGGACAGGCTACATCTCATCGGACACTCCCTGGGCAGCCACGTAGCGGGCTACCTGGCCAGGGAGTTGAAGAACAAATACAACAGAAGTGTTAAGAGGTACACCCAATTATTGGTACTTTAACCGCCGCACTCAGAGACATATTTTATAGTAGAGGAGGGGAGGGTGCTATTTTTGTAGTCACTCGAGCGTCATGGAGACCTAGTAGGTTTTGTACATTAGGTAAAGCTGATAAAAAATAATAAGAGCGTTTTTTTGTTTTAGTGGTGGGTTCAGAAACTGCAGCCATTTAAAAGTTTTGAAAAAGAAAATATATTCAGAAAATTGCTTATTTAAGTAAATTATAAATATATTTTAACACAACAAGGACTAAATCATTTAGTTTAGAACAAAATAAAATATCAGCTAAGCTTAGTTAAGAAAATATGAAGCTTTATTTTTTTATATTTTAAAATGTCCCTACAGGCTTACCTAACCTTTGAATCGTCAGTGCTTTATATGGAAGCTTCTTTGGGGCGACGATCCGACGACATTTCAATATTAAAAAAAAAATTACCCACCACGATCCAAATTTCACACCACGAATCATATTTCACAAATTTGATACTTATACCACGATAACTAGACACATGTCGGAAGCCTATGCAAGCTTAATCTGACACGCTCGAGCTACTCCCGAAATCCCCTCTTCTCCTCCCCAACTATTAATGATACTGTCTAAGCTTCAATTTAATGAAGAGTTTCACGGTTTATACCACACAGGTTTATCTGTATTGATGGGGCTTATGTAGAGGTAAAGATTTTCGTTTTGTTTATTGTAAATAAATTAATATTCTTCTCTGAGTGCAGCTGCAGTGAGAGCTTATAATACAGAAAATCCTACGGTTGGTATTCATAGTATTAGTACTAAACCAAAATCTAGGTGCCAGTATTAGGATGACTGCCAACGATGGGTTAATTTCCCAATTATACTTTGAGCCCCGGGAAAGGACATTGGATCAATGATATTATATGTTATTGGAGCAGGTGGTAATGTGGCCCCCCACTTTGTTTATCAAGCATTATTTAAAAAATATAGGAGTCAGAAACCTAAAAAATACATTATGGGACTTCTTATTCATTTGTTTAAGCATACAGTCTTATTAGGGAATAAATTATATAACTCGTGCAGGATAATCGAAAGTTTTAATTATTATTCTCAATCCATCACATTTGGTATTTTGAGATCAAGTGATGGTAATGTGACTCCCCGGGTCACATTATTGCCCAAGTGAAACTTAACGGCAAAAATCACAAATGTAATAATCATCTTTGGAGCCTCCATATGCTACATAGCCCATTAGTCAAAAATTTAATACTATACCCATGGCTCTCCAGCACTGTCATTGGAACTACATTACGACCAATGTGATGGGGCCAAATTACAATCTTTGCTAATATTTAAACAAACGTACTTACCAAAAATATTTATTAAATGTATAGTTTTATATTCCGTAGGAGTCGGTCCTTTCCGTAGAGGGATCCTTTTAAATTCCGTAGGTGAACAGTTTGATGTTACATGCGATGTTTGAACACAAAAGCCAATTATTTCTGTTTCTTATCAACTATCGAAATAAAATCACACACATTGAAAAGTTTCGCCGGTCGCAAGTTTAAACTCGATCGAATGATAATCGAACTTGACAGCCTCTGTTGGATTTGTACGGTGCTAAATTAGTAGCATGCCGCGAGCATCCCGTTCCACCAAAATTATACTGGATAGCGTTGTTAAGACGTTAAATTTACCTTTGCCCTTTACCACATTACCACCTTTTCCCTGTACTATTTGCATTGGATACGTTTTACCCCGGAAAAGAATACGGTGCCCGCGCGATATAAGAATTTTGACGCAACGGTGTTGCGAGCGCGGTCTATAAAGCCGGGTCCAGACGAGTGTAACGTGTAACGTGTAATATAGCGTCAACAGTGTGGACGGCACATGAACTCAAAGCGAATTGTCCAAACGAGCCTTTGTGCTCACGCGAAAACCGACAGCCGATGGATAAACTCCGAGCGTTACATGTAATGCTCGTAGTGCCGTCCACACGGAGAATTAGTGTTACATTGCACGTTACACTCGTCTGGACCCGGCTTAAGTGAACGAGGTAACAGATCGCGCATCGCCTGATAGAAAGCAGTCAATGTCGCTCACAATAAATCAGTGATTACACTGTTGACCTTAAAACAAAAGTGGTAATCATTAATTTATTCATATTCTCAAGAGTTAGTTTAGTGTAATGAACTCATTAGCGCAATGTAAATGGCATTATGCCTACATAATTAATGTAATGTTACCACAGAATATTTTTATTCCAGGTAACGTAAGATGACCACAATCAACGAATATTGTGGAAATAGTTTCGTAAAATTGCGTTAGTACCTACTTAGTAATTAAATATTATAATATGTTATTCTGCACATTTATTTTTGCGCAAGATGTGTAATTTGGCAAGATCTTTTTTTATAAATTATACATAATTAGTATGCATAATATTCATTAAGTAATCCCTATTTATATCTAGTAATAAATATCTACCAATATGTAAACTAAAATATTAAAAGTGTTAGATAATATTTTAAATATTAAAATAAATGATGCATTTTAATTGAGAATAACAAGTCACATTTTATTAAGACAAAACAAATAAAATATGTGTATTTTTGTAATGCTGGCTCGTCTACCTATTTCTTGCTTTTACATTGGAAATTGGATTTTTTTTTCATACAGACACACAAACCTACACGTGTGTATGTGCGTCTGAAAAATAGGTTTCTGTCAAACTACTATACTGTACTCGGCTAAACGAGGCGGTAGCGGTCATTGACCTTTTTAGTCTAGGCGCTAAATGAAAAATTCTCGTACTATATCGACACCGGAAATATCACTTAATGTAAGGGACAAAACACGACTTTTCAGGAGAGCGAAAAAACATTTTTTTTTTTACAAATTCGTCTGTAACTTTTTATCATTTAGTCTAGCATTTAGTGTTTATGGCAAAGTTTCTTAGAATTTTGTCGGCTATATAACTATAAAAAAAAATATTTTCGTAAATTTACGCGTTTAGAAAATAGCATGTCCCTTACATTAAAAAAATTTGCTTATTTGTCCCTTTTTTTTATTTTTATTAAAGAAGGCAGGTCGCTATAGCCCTGACGTCACTGCGACCCATGAGGATTTATTGTGATTCCTTCGCACTAGAGAATCATCCCCAACCCAATGCTGCTCATAAATTGAACGATATGGTTGGGGTTGGTGCCACGAATTTCCTCTGTGGATGAGCATACGTGGCGACCAAGGTGCCTATTCCTGCTCTGTAGTAGAGCAGGACAGTCGAGGAGAAGGTGAATAGGTGTTTCATCCTCCTCCTCACAGAATCTGCAAGTCGTTATGCTACAAATACCCAGCCCCGGATCTAGGGGGGGGGGGGGCAAGTTCAGGGGGCGGCAAAATTCACACTTCACGGACCAATGGACAACTCATCATTTATTTAACTTACTAGCTGTCCCGGTGAACTTCGTGCCACTTTAAAACCTTCCCTGGACTTCTATGAATATTTTAAGACTAAAATCAGCCCAATCCGTTCAGCCGTTTTCGAGTTTTAGCGCGACTAACACATTTGAAAATCCATTTTTATATATAAAGATTGACCACGGAATAAATAATAGCACAAGTACAGCAATTTCATGGCCATATCAACTTGACCGATACCCTGAGTGCGGAGTGAGACGTGCTGCACGAACATTTATTATTCGCGAGGCGCGTTCAAAATACGCGCCCGGCTCCCGCTCGCCTGCAGGAATCGCAGAGCTCGTTTTAACAAATTAAAACTGGTTAAAATTATTTGTGATCTGCTGAGCCAGGAACGCTTATCGAGTCTTGCAATCTTAGCGATAGAAAAATGTATTGCACACGAGTTAAATTATGACAAGGCTATTTGTGTATTTTATTTGCTGTACAAAAAGCTCGAAGAGTAAAATTGTAATTTCAATTCACAAATTTATTAATGTTATATTTGATTTTTGTTTTTATTATGCATATTTATTTTTATTTTAAGCCCTACTCTGTTAAATATTATATCGTACATATTGATAGTTGAAATTATATGGATGATAAAGGTGAAAATATAAGTTATAGGTAGGCGGGGCGCCGAAGCGGCGTTTGCATTAGCCGGTACCCCTCCATGGGACCTGGAAGCCCGTGTGCAGGCGGAAGTCTATTCCCGCACAGCAGCAGCAAAGGAAAGACGGGAACGGGTGCCACCACATCTGGCAGTCCAAGCGCGAATGCTGATAATGCGCACCTGGCAAAACCAAATTGCATCGCCAACTGCCGGTCACAGAGTTGTTGCAGCAATTCGGCCAGCTCTGGAGGATTGGGTGGCGCAGCGTAATGGCACTCTCTCCTACCGGATGGTACAGATGCTGACAGGACATGGGTGTTTCGGTCACTACCTGCACCATACGGCCAGACGGAAACCAACGCCCCAGTGCCATCATTGTACGGACGAGGACGACACGGCGCAGCACACGCTCGCTGCCTGCCCAGCCTGAGCACAACGGGCAGCGCTCTGCGCCGCTAAAGGACCAGACCTGACACTCCCGGACATAATAAGAGCATAAGTCCGGTCGAGAGAAGCCTGGCAGGCGGTCTCTACTTTCTGCGTATCCATCATGACGCAGGAGGCCGCTGAGAAAAATCGGGAAGCCGATGAAGCGGCTGACCCGATAAGGAGAAGACGCGGAGGACGAAGACGCGCTCAACATGAGCGGCTACTCCCGACATAATAGGGCTCGGGCGATGGATTGGGGAATCCATCGCATATCGCACGAGCTCTTCCGGTAGAAGAGCGCCCGGAGCCCCGGACCGCTCTCCTAGAGAAAGCGGCAGAAGCCGCGCGGATGGTTCTGCTGGTAGAGCAGATGCCGCTGTCTGGGCTGCTGCAGTTATCGCCTCAGGCGGGTCCAGCGGCTCAGCGACACGCGGAGAGGAGGCACCGTTGGGTTTTAGTGGGTAACCAAGGGTGCTTCTCCTTACCGCAGCACCCGAGGAGTCTCACATATCCAGGCGCCCACCCAGGCTGCCGGGAATGCATCAGGCATTTCCCAACGGCAAAAAAAGGCGGGGCGGCATTTTTCAGTTTTTGCCCCGCCTAAAAAATTGAAGATCCGGGGCTGCAAATATCCATTCTGTTTAGGTGTTTGTTGAGCTTGCAGTGCCCAGTTAGGCTTCTGGTAAGGATTCTTAATTGGTTCCTACCCAAGGTGAGCACTAATTCTGATAGTTTCTTGTTGAAGCCAGGAATTAGTGCCTTGGAGAATTCAAGGCCAGGGGTCTCAGCCCATTGCTTCCTGCATAGTCTGTGGCCCCATTCATTGAGCACTTGTTTTGTGGTACTGGGAGTACTGTATTGTAATTACTGTATAGTATTTGTCCCTTACAGCACTGAATTTTTCAATGTCAACTATGCCATATTAAAGTAAGCACCAAGTTTAATATGAAACTGCGACACAAATCTACTGTAAAGGACATAAAAACTATGCTTTGGAGGAAGTTTGATGTAATATATTAAAATCTAACACAATAAGCCCACCATGACTGGCTGGTCTGGTCTACTACATAAGGGATAGGATTCCCAGCAAAATAAGGGAACTTCGGCAGACTGAAACATTTCCCTTGGCACCGGGACTGTTCCCATCTACACCCAGAGCCCCTTTAGACAAGGTAGAACTTTGCAAAGCCACGTCTCTGCTCTGTTGTCTTACCGAAATCTCTATCCTGAGCCGAATGGAAGATGGATCTTCCTCCCTGTTCCGCTTTGCGGCCTCTTTCTGTGAACCTGAACTAGCGATCGCACACCACAAGTCTAAATGTTCGTTCTTGACCTGGCATTATGTTTCTCATTTCACCTTATCAGGAGCTACTGCTCTTATCGCACCTATCACAGCTGCTTCGCCAGTGCCCTGTCATGACCTTCCCCTTCTATGACCTTCCTTTTTATGGTGTTACGCTAGCTATTTCTATTATCGGCTACTCGAAGAGCGTAGACAGTGGATTCAAGTGTGGTGCGGATTTGATCAGACCAACGCATGAGACAGCGGCTCCGCGGTCTTTTTCTCCTCAAACTTGCCAAGTATCATGAGTTTTCCACACCATGGTTTCAAGGTTTCCTTCTTTTTTCTGGTAATGTGCCTGAAATATTAGAAATGGTAGAGAGCCTTGTTTTTATGTTTAGTTTAGCCAGCATGGATGAGTTGGTTCTAAAAGCAGTTTATAGAATTCAGAGCATTTTCCTCCAGCACCCTTAACGGCGTCGATACGTCTGCGGTCTGCAGACTTCAGAGTCCATGTCTCGGATCCTTAAAGACAGATGAAGAATATGAGCACAAGAATATGTGCACAAGTTTCCTCCTGGTTTTTAACGAAATCTTCCTGTCAAGCCAGGTTTTATGCATTTGAGACATGGCGCTCTTAGTCATCCCAAT
The DNA here is from genome assembly GCA_905333045.1 of Lysandra bellargus. Taxonomy (NCBI): domain Eukaryota; kingdom Metazoa; phylum Arthropoda; class Insecta; order Lepidoptera; family Lycaenidae; genus Lysandra; species Lysandra bellargus. The sequence goes on from HG995326.1 coordinate 10,954,211, forward strand.
TCTTCCACGTATATTTGGTTAACAGGAGCCGTTGTTCGTAAAGATCAAAGACAAATTTGCTAACCACTTCCAATTTTACCGAGCCAGTCAAAGGCAGAGTGTTGCTTCTGTCTATGACCATGTTTTTGGTTTTCCCTTTATTAATTGAGAGGCCCAAGTTATTGATCATTTGCTTCATTCTCTAAAACAGTTCTTGCATCTCGATTTCATTTACAGCCAGGAGAGTATTGTCATCCTTAATGCTAGCTATATACAATTGACCGCATTACATGTGTGTACCTAAAGGCTAAAGGTTTAGCTAAAACACTAAAACTTACGGTAAAACTTTATAGAAAACCTTAAACTTTTACGGATAATACCTACTTTTTGAGTAGGTGCCAAAAAAAATATCTTCTTACTTGAAAAATGATATTTAAGATTAAGGTAAGGGACTAATTTTAGTGAAGCTATGACAGCTTTTATGTATCAATTCTTAACGTAAAGGACATGTTACGAGAATTGTACTAAGCTAAAGGTAATAAAATTCAGTCCCTTACGTTATAAGGGACTGAATTTCATTTTAAAAGCATTTACGTTATTTTTTTTAACACGTAAAAATATTTACGTCCGTTAAATCAATTTTTTTAGGAAAAAACCTGTCTTGAGTTTAAAAAATATGTACTGTAAGGGACATTTTTTTAACGATAGAAGAATTTCAAGTATGCCAAACTATAGAGCTCGAAATTCTGAATCCAATGATATATAATATAACTCATTTTCGCCAAAATGTCCCTTGTGATATTTCCAGTGTCGATATTTAGAATATTTAAGAATAAAATTGACTTCTTATAAAGACACAGATTATTAGGGATTCATCGAAAAACCTCTTGGTAACTCTAAGAATGATAATCTCCAACTTTTTATGAGTTCGAAATGATATGATTCATATTATATTCAGTTCACATCGAGTATGTAAAATACAAGTAAAATACGATATCGCCAGACTAGGAACATCTGACACTTCATTGTCAATCGCGGTTTATATAGAAAATGACAAGATTTTTGACAGGGAGTCAATGGCCACTACTGTCTCGATTCCCCGAGTACACCTTAGTACAACTCAGACAAAGCATAATGTGGCTGTGTATAAAATTATGTTAGGTATAATAATAATATGTGAACTAGTAGGATGATACAAAAAAGTATGCCCGTAAAATGAACGTAAAAATCCATTGTTCTGGTGACAAAGGTCGGAGATAACGGATCGCTCTGACGCAACACATAAACTACAACAATTGGGCTTTTTTGGTATAATTTATTCATATACATGATTTTGTATAGCGACTTTTTTATCATTGCGACTGCCGTGTTCGAGTTCCTAGTTTCCTACTCAAAGTTAAATACTTAAAAGAAAAATACTTGTATCTTTAAGGCCACTACGACCTCACGTTTTCATAAAATATTACTACCGTGCCATTTCACCAATTTCAGGCTATCCGCGCTCGACCCGGCCTTCCCTGGCTTCTATCCAGATGGCATAGTAATGGAGCACGTGAGCGACAAGGACGCAGAGTTCGTGGACGTCATCCATACGGACGCCGGCGGCTACGGGGCTCCGGTACGCACGGGCACCGCTGACTTCTGGCCAAACGGCGGCAAGAGCATCCAGCCGGGGTGCCCGCGCTTCGCACCCGTACCGCTGTCGGATGATAGTGAGTATTGCTGTCTCTTTCCTTCGCGTGTTCTTGTCTCTTTCCTTCTTGTGTTATTGTACCATCGAAGTAATTGATTCATAGCCAGTTGACGGACTTATGTCATTTGGTCGGATTATTTAATTTCAATAATTAGTCATGAGCTTTGATATAAGTACCACAACTAAATAACGTAGGTCAGCGGTCAGGCCCTTTAGCATACGCCAACGAGAAAATGTTGTCTACACGTTTTCTCGATGTTTGATGGCGTTTCTCTTCATCTCTATTGACCCTAACATGACATACATTTTTTCTCGTGTAGATCTGTTGTTAAAATATATCGACATAATGTCAAAAAATGATTTTGACATTATGTCGTTATCGACAATATAACTACACACGAGAGTGAGATATCTCGAGATTTTCTCGTTTGCGCATCTTAGGCCGGCAGGAATCAACTTCTCTGATATTACAAGTACTTACAGATAAGTTGATTCATAGGGGAATGGTGGACCTACGTTAATTGGTCGGGTTTTGTCAAACTCTGTTAAAATATCACGAATTAAGTTGAATTGACATAATTCGATCAAATGACGTAGGTCCGTCAACCGCCTAGGAATCAATTTCTTCGATGGTACATGTAACATGATACAAGTAGTAACTTCAGTCTTCAAGTTAGGATAACCTAAAGCACAATTATTCAAAACTGTGCTTGTGCACCTCTTTGATCAAGGTAGATTTATACAGAGAGACTTAACTTTCTCGTTGTTTTACTACTATTATTATTATATACTTTTATGTTTATTCTATGTTCCTAATTTCTGTGTCGAATGTTTGCAACTAAATAATTAAAATACGTTATGTTATACAATTAACATGTTGTAATACAGCTTTCTTATCATTTGTATACTCATGTCTTATATGTTCTAACTTATTATGTATTTAATATTTATTTATGTCTATAAACACGTATAGTACGGGAGCCCTAGAACATTTTTTTGTGATTACTAACAAGATAATTTTTGTGAGTAGCTTCATTTTGATAAGACAAACAACTTTTTTATCTGCAAAAATCTTGAAAGTGGTAGGTAACAGAGATAGAAAGGATTTCATTGTTTTTTGTTGATTACAGAACCCTAAAACGGAACCCTAACCAGCTGATTTTTTGTATATTGGTTATGGTATATATGTATATATGTTTTTTTTTATATTTGTATATATATGGTTTTTATGGTATGTGTATATGGTTTTTTGTATATTTTTGTATAGTGGTTAATATTTATATAATTTAAGAATAACATTGTCCTACAAATAGAACAATATATATTGTATAACCATCAAATCAAAGTATGAAATCCTTTCTATCTCTGTTAGCTACCACTTTCAAGATTTTTCGCAGATAAAAAAGTTGTTTGTCTTATCAAAATCAAGCTACTTACAAATAATTTGCTTGTTAGTAATCACAAAAAAATTGTTCTAGGGCTCCCTCACTAGTAGGACACATACCCATTCCGCGGTGTCCAGATGGGTTCCAACTTTCTACCGGCTAGAATGTTTGCAGTTACAAATCCTTTAATTTCTCCTGTGTGCCTATATTCATCTCCCTCTAACCCTATCCTGCATTGTTCTTAAATTAAATTTATTTACTATCAGAGAAATTAATTAATAGGCAGATAATATATTTAGGTCGGGTTGTATCAAGCCCAGAAGAGATAATATCATGGCTGAGGGCCGGGACACAAAAACACGACACGACGTCGTGTCGTACCACGACGCGACGTCGTTTCACGATGCGACGTCGTGTCGTGGGAATCTACGACGCGCGTTGTAAAAAACTACGACACGACATCGTACGACGTCGCATCGTAGAAACTCATCTTACGTGAGTTTCTACGACGCGACATCGTGCCGTATATCGTGGCACGTCACGATGTCGCGCCGTAGTTTTTTTACGATACGATGTCGTGGATTCCCACGACACCACGTCGCATCGTGAAACGACGCCGCGTCGTGGTATGACACGACGTCGTATCGTGTCCCGGCTCTAAGATTGTCTTCACATTTAAACTCTGCCTATGAATTATCTGATAGTGCAATGTAGGATAGGTTAGACGGCGAGAATAAAACAATTAATGTTAATAATAATATACATCATTTGCGTTGTTTTATTCTCCGTCAATAAGTCTGATAATCCTGTTTAGGCCGAGCCAAAGGCACCAAACCAAAACACAAACACAAGAAAGTGAACACTCTTTTCCATCGAGGTAAGATTTAGAGACTTGCACACTGGTGACGGGCTTTAAATTATAATATCTAACATATATCTAAGGGAACGTACCTAACTATGTGACCGCTGTTTGTAACTCGTGAAAAGAAAACTACCTAAACCACCGCAAACGTAGAAACTTGTGGAAAGCATGTCACGTAGTTGGGGTATGTTACCTAACAATCATGATTCGCAAGCACATATAAATCACTTTAGATCCTAAGATGTGAAGGGTAGTTCTTAGTTGTAAACGCTTTCCCACGCCGATTGCTTGGGATTATTACATTGTTCCAGAAGTAAAAAATAAAAAAAAAACTGACATTTCCAGACCTCTGCAGCCATTGGAGATCGTGGAGGTTCTTCGCGGAGTCTGTGCGGAACCCAGAAACTTTTCCCGCCTCCCCCGCGGACTCTTACAGTAAATTTAGAGAAAACCCCACGCCCGAAGTAGGCATGGTCTACATGGGTGCCGACTGCGACCCTGGGTAAGACGTTTGCATTATGTTATATTATGTACCATGGAAGAAATTTATTCATGGGCAGTTTTGAAGGACCTACGTTATTTGGTACAGTAATGTCAACTTAAAGCCGCCATTCCACCGCGGCGCACGCTGTGCACGGCCACGCGACGCACGAATTTTAATAAATTCGTGCGTAGCGTGTCCGTGGGTTGCAGTGGACACAGTCACATAATATATTTTCTTGCAAAGCGAAGCTTGACGCACGTGCGTAGTCTCTCCGTGCGCTGCGGTGGAATGTCAACTTAATGTAAGTAGAGATCTGTTGACTGGATTTGACATAACGCGACAAAATTACGTAGGCCCTCCATCTGCCTATCTAATCAACTTCTCTGATAGTACTATCGAAGAAATTGATTAATAGATAGTTGGTGAACCTTCGTTAATATACATTTAACATAAAACTGTAATATCTCTGGAATCGGAGTATCTCTATAGCCAAAAACTAGTTTAGTGGTTTAAGTGTAAATATGTAGTAGACAGACTGACAGATGATTGTTAACTGATTGTAAATGAAGCTATGGTATTTAAACCATTATCGATTACGGCCAAAAAGTTACAAGAGCTGCACTCCCATAGTCATCGTAATGATTATAATCTTACTTTTATTTCATATATTAATTATTTTAATTTGTTTTTTCAGGGCGCGTGGATCGTATTATTTAAGGACAAACGCACAATCTCCTTATGGAAAAGGCTTAGAAGGAATTTATCCGAAGAATAAATCAAAAACAAATGAGAAAACTGAAGTTAATCACCTGTAATAAAGACTATAGGCTCCAAGTCCATTGAAGTGATCCATTGAAGATATGAATAGTACAGTTTAATAATATAAGTAGATGTTTCAAATGGAAAATCTCATAGTGATTTTAGTGTTCAAGAAATACATAGTTACAAACAAAATCTTTGATATCCTTATGTAGAGACTTGCGTGTTCGAAGAAACAGCATTGCCTAGAGAAAGGCATTAGATATCTCTGTCAGTGTGTTCATAGTAGTACTTAACACGCTTAAAAATTAGACTCATAAAATATAGATAGAAAATTAGATAGTTTTTAGAAAATTTGGCGGCCTTTTAAGGCTATGTTATTGAAAACGCACAAGATGTAAAAGCAAAATTCTTTTAAAGTTTTGCTGCCTTTAATGTAAAACTTAGGGCTCCATTCCACCGCGGCGCACGGAGAGGCTACGCACGAGCGTCAAGCTTCGCTTTGTAAGAAAATATATGTGACTGTGTCCACTGCAACCCACGGACACGCTACGCACGAATTTATTAAAATTCGTGCGTCGCGTGGCCGTGCATAGCGTGCGCCGCGGTGGAATGGCGGCTTTAAGTTGACATTACTGTACCAAATAACGTAGAAATAAATCCACAGCGTGCGCCGCGGTGGAATGGAGCCTTTAGGCAAATGCAATCATTAATATATATGCAATCATTAATAAATTAGTGTAGATGGTCGGATATTGTCTGTCAAAACTTCTCTTATATAATATATCATGAACTAGCTCACTGTGATGCTTCTAGAAATTAAGAGATCATCTTGCCAGTTATATGTTTCATACTTATTCTCCGTTAACATGAAGAAAATTTGTAAAGAGTAGATACTGTTCTATGGCAGCAGGGACATTTAATGATTTAACTTGAATTTAATGAAAGAAGATTTTTTCGCGATATGTATGAAGCTTATGACAAAATCTTCATTAAATTAACCTTAAGTAATCATTAAACGTCTAAGTGCGGCAGTAAGTATCCATACTAATATTATAAATACAAAAGTGTGTCTGTCTGTCCGTTTCTCTGTCTGTCTGTCTGTCTGTTACCTCTTCACGCCCAAACCGCTGAACCGATTTTGCTGAAATTCGGTATGGAGATACTTTGAGGCCCGAGGAAGGACATAGGATACTTTTATCCCGGAAAAATGTACGGTTCCCACGCGATAAACGAATTTTAGCGCAACGGAGTTGCGGGCGTCACCTAGTTATTCTATACAACAAGAAAACGCATAGTACCTATGTAGGAAAACGTGCAAGCATGTAAGCAAGTAGTTGTACGTGCCTTAAAAGCTAAAGTAGCTATTGTTATCTCGTTAATAGCTACAAATAGCTCTAAACACTGTCATGGAAATTAGATATTCAATCTAAGTATGTAGTTTTGTTTTTATGAGCAAAACAAAAATTTACCAAAGCTTATAAAAAATATCACAATTATAGGCACACTACTGCACTTAATATAATATTAAGATTCTACCTGCAAGTTGTTCAATAGAAAGTCTACTTAAAAGTGATTTATAAACCTACTTAAATAGATAAAATCACAATGTTGTAATTAGAAAGTAAGCAATATAAAAGAAACAAGTATCACATGAAATGTATCACAATTTTTCGTTTATTTTGTTCGTCATATAATATTTTTAATTAAAACACAATATGAAATTATTGTAACTATTTTATTATTATAATAAAAATAATATATTGAAACTTATTGAAACAGACAGTTTGTAAACAACAGATCTATTATATTTTATTGTTATAACAGGCGCATATAGAGAGCAGAGCAATCTTTTAAGCTTTGTTCACAGTAAAAAAATATTTGTGGCTCTCCATAGTATGTTTAAATAATTATATCAAATAAGTATCTAATATCTAATATTGATCCGTTCACACAAATAAATGTAATAATTTTTCTAACAAATTCTATTATTTTGTCCATTCATATTGTGTTCTTGTAGTTGTACAGGTCAGTTAACAAGAGCTGGCACGATGTTGACATTTAAACATTGCGCTTGTGTAGTGTCTGTGAATAAGCGCGTGGTGAATGCTACTGATTATAAATACAGCGTGATGTTACAAATCGGTAACGTGTGATCGGCGCGCGGCCAGCGTTCGGAACCGTACGATAATTATCGTACACATACGATAGTTTTGTGCGTACGTACCGATGTACGATAGCATATTATTATCGTACGCAGATTATACCATAATTTTTATCATGATGCAAACATATTATATTTTTAAACATACTGTATAGTGAAATTGCATAAGTGTGAGCACTGTGAACGTGCCAGCTTTAGTTAACTGAGCTATATATTTATGCAACGCTATTGAAGTTTGATAACAGGTAATTTTTAGTAATTGTAAGTTAATACTTTAAACCAGCCATTCTCAAAGTGTGCTCCCCGGAGTCCTGGGGAGTAGGGGCTGGGACAAAGCCCAAAGGTCTTGTAGGGGTTCCGCGAGCGGCACATATTAAATTGTTTTAGAAATCTTATCAGACAGCAGCATGGAGAAAATTAATTCAAATCATTGTTTTTGTTTGGTTCCGCCACAAAAAACGTTTGAGAACCGCTGCTTTAAATATTGGATATTTTTATACTCACAGGTAATTTCAAGTTATAGTAAGATTATAATATACCTATACTAAGATAATATACATTTTTTATACATTATGTTGGAGGCATCACTCTTCGAAACGAAAAGTTCTGCGGCGGGTGCGGCTCTTCTGTCATTTCCGTTATTTTAATTCTTAATTGATTGACCACCAAATACAAACCGAAGACTAGTACTCCAGTTAGAAGAAATCTAAAAACAGAACAATAGAAAAACACTCTCCGCCGCACTCAAACACATTTAATAATAATTAAACTTCGAATTAAGGCGCTATATTGAAAAAACTGTCCTTTTTGACGTAATACTATAGGACCCTCAGAAATGTTGCAAATCTGGTAATGAGATATACATATCTTCATAGCCTTATCTAGGTTTGAGAAGAACTAAAAACACGATTAATGTATTTTGCCTCGATACATTTAATTTTCGAAATTACCTCTTAAAAATGCGAAATTTGAAGATTATTTTTAAACGAAAATAGATTGTAGGAAATTAGTCTAATAGACACATTTGCAACTCAAAATCGTATAGAAGCGTTTTGCTTAAATGCTCCTAGTTATTTTTTAAATGATTATAATTACGTTTTTTCGCATGTTTTGCGAACGAGCCGACAGCTTCTGGCCGCAGCGTATTCACGACTTTATTGTCATACAAATTAAGTATAAAATAGCCCTTGCGGTAAAATTACTTTCGATATAGCGCCTTAATAAAGAGTTTGAAAGATCATAATCTTGTATAACAAGGCTTGTGTCCAAATCTTTATATAATTAAGTAAGTTATTAATATTCGTCTCGTGCGACAATGAAACTTTAATGATAAATGCGTTAATTTCTTTCAAATAAGTTATACTTACAATCCGGGAGGCATTTTCAACCAAACTTATGATTATTTTTATGTAGGTAAATACAGTAATATAATATTCACTACAACTTGAAATTTTATAGTTATTTAAATGTTAAATGTAAGATAACTACAAGGTTTTAGATTGAAACGAAGACAATGCTAACATTATACAGCGACAGTATATTATAAGTCTATGCTATACAGAATACTACATCAACTGATTGTCATAATATTATATGAACCTACTGATGAAAGTTATTGTTTTGATTGATACAATTTATAAACAAAAAATATTATAGTAGGTATTATTCAACATCAAATACTTCTAGAATTAGTCAATCAATCAACAATAATGTAGCTACCGTCATCAATCATCACATCTAGAAGCACTAATTAATTACATATTTTAATAGAACACAGCATTCGAAGTAAAAATTTAAAAAAAAAACATGTAATGTGCAGTTTCTCATAAAGATCTAACTAAGGGCCTTTACAGACGGACCGCATTTCAACTGCAATCCAACCGCAAATTGCAGTTCAAGTGCAGTTTCAATGCAGTTGATAATGGTTTGCAGTTCTATTGCAGTCGTGTCAACTGCATTAAAACTGCACTTGAACTGCAATTTGCGGTTGGATTACAGTTCGTCTGTATGGACCCTAAATCATTTCCGGCCATAGACGGACGGCATCTTGAAGTCGAGAGTCGAGACCGACGCGACTGCAAGGTGCGGTTACCGCACTGCGATCTGCAGTTTCTATACTAAATGTAAATTCATATCCGCAATTATACACGGACCGCACGAGCAATGAGCAGTTGCTCTGCGGTCGAGTTTCCCCTGCGTTCGAACAACAAAGTATGTATGGTCGACTGCGTGACGCGGTTGTGTTGCAGTCGCGTACGACCGCTCTAGAGCAGTCGGTCCCGACTGCAACTTGCGGTCCGTCTTTGGCTAGTACATTTTATAGAAGTACAGCCATTTCCAAGAAACCATTCATAAATCCACAAGATGTTGTTTGCCTCGTATAAAATACTAGCGACCCGCCCCGGCGTCGCACGGGTATAAAATATATAGCCAATGAAAAAATGATTAAAATCGATAGCCTATGATCCTTCACGTGGTCTACTTGTTATCAGCTGTGCCAAATAACATAAAAATTGCTCCAGTAGTTCGCGAGATAAGCCCTTTCAAATAATTTCCCCCGTTTTTTCCACATTTTCCTATTAGTCTTAGCGTGATAAAATAAAGCTTTGCCTATTAGCCTTCCTCAATAAATGGGCTATCTAACACTGAAAGAATTTTTAAAATCGGACCAGTAGTTCCTGAGATTAGCGCGTTCAAGTTAGCCCGTTCAAATAATTTTCCCCGTTCTTTCCACATTTACCTCTATTTCTTCGCTCGTATTAGTCTTAGCGTGATTAAATATAGCCTATAGCCTTCCTCGATAAATGGACTATCTAATACTGAAAGAATCACTAAAATCCGTTGCGTAGTTTTAAAGATTAAAAGGGAACAAAGGGACATGAGGGAAGAAAGCGACTTTGTTTTATAATAAGTATAGATAAAAAGGTTTTACTTGATAATAATTAATATGGATTACGTAACATCTGGACTCAGCGTGGGCACTTCAGCGGCTGTTGTCGGAGCTTCAGTTGTCGTAGTCGTCGTCGTTGTCGTGGCCGTGGTCGTTACCGATATCGTTGTCGTTGTCGGACTAGTCGCGGTCGTCGTGGTCGTCGGTTCCGGCTGCGCTATATATTTCGCCGTCCAATACCCTCCGAACATAAGAAGGAAACCTACTAAGAGCCTAAAATCAATAAGTAGGAATTATCTGTAATGTTATAAAGCGAAAAAAACTATGTGCTTTTAAATGTACTCACACAGTCAGTGCCATTTCGAAGAATCGATGTGTATGTAAATAATAGATATATGTCCACCGAACATAGAACTTCCTTCTCTTAGAAAGTTGGTTAAAAACAGTAACTAGTTCAAGTTAGGTCAGTAACAGACGCGATGAAAAGCAAGTATAAGGCCGTAGCAGGTGCTAAAAGTATAATAATATGATTATTCCGGTACTGCCTTGTTGTAGTTTGTTTTCCCTTCTTGGTAATCTTTGTATGGACTGTAACTGAAGACTTTTACCATAATAATCGCTTGGGAACTTCATTGTGAAATGCAATGCTGCTAATAATTAGAGTTCCGTGATCCCCGATACAACATTCTTGTCCAACCTGCCTATTCGTATGAAAAGAAGTTCTTCCTACGAAAAATTATTCATTTTGGTACAATACACATTTTGTACGTTTAAGTGAATATTTAAATGGTTATATTATTCTTACATCGCTATGTACAGTATCGCCTATACAAAAAGACGTTCATTAAAAGTTAAAACGAATAAATTGATGTTGCTTACTGGCTACGGCCTTATGAAAGCGCGATCTGCGCAGAACCATTTGCACAAACAATAGAGTATAACATCAACCAGTCCGCAGAATATAACATTAATATAGTTTTTATACTTTTCCTGGATCTTTTTTATTATTTTTCCAACAAATGTACCTTTGATACCCACTACGGGAAAATATTATGATAGGCAAGTGGAAAGACCTTTTATTCTTGAGAAGAAGCGGGGTTCGATTTAAGATAGTGGCGTTTATCTTAAGTACATTACGTACTGTATAACATGCGGACGCTTCGGTGGAGGAAACATCATGAGGAGACCTGTCCAACGCACGTGGTTGGTTGATCCAAACGTATTGACGTCATTCTTCTGGACTATGTCGAAATTATGCGAGAAATAATATGTGCAACCGTACGGTACGGCGTACAGACATTGAAAATAAGCTTCCAGACATTACAGCATTTAAAGAATGGTAATTTCGCTCATAGTTATATCTATATTATATAAATCATTCCCAACAGATATAATACTAGTCCTACTGATAAAGCCCCTACAAAAATGTAAAGATAGGTAAGAAAACGTGAAAATGGAAAATGCTTGTAATATTTTAATCACTATTAATATAAAATTAATAGAATAAAGTCAGTGAAAGTTAGCAATGAAGCTACGAACATGCATATTCCTATTCCGAAGTAATATTTATCAAATCTTGAACCCCGCACATGAACAGATGATGGTCTAGGTTGGCGCCATTTGTACACTTCATAAATGATCTGAAATGAAAATTATAATATATCAAAATTAATAAAATTAATAGAATATTAATGCAATATTATAAATCTTGAGAGTATCTTTTTGGGGGAGGGGGGGGGGGTTGTTAATTGAACTCACCAAAAAGAGGCCTGTACCCACCAACAAGACAGCTCCAGAAAAAAGATAAAACGCATGGATCAAATCATATATTTCTTCGTTTCCTGCAATAGCTATGAGAATACCGATAGGTAGAATAGTTTGGCTCCATATGGCACTACTAATGAATGTTTGTTCCTCCTTAAATTTAGATCTCGTATCCACGCCAGCCACGATCCAAAGAGCGAATGATGTGATAACGAAGATCAGAGTCAGGAATTTTAGTATAGAACTTATCAAAACTTCTGGTTTATACATAAGTACGTTCAGCTTCTATACAAAGATTTGAAAATTCGTATAACTTTTAATAATACCCCTACGTGCGTAAATAAAACCAATGTAGAGGAACTTAAAACTGTATATCTGATTAAAAACCTTTAAATCCTCCTTTCTGTCTAAAATCTAAATAGAGTACCTAATGTCAAAGATAAAAAATATTTATGTATTTGCACCTACATTTGCACTATGGTTTTGTCTGCGTTTTTTAAATATCATAAAAGAGAAGAACAAACAAATAAATATTATGTTCGTTTAATGTGGTTAATATTATTTCTAGAACCTATTTCTGTCGTGTTTAGATAACCTGCGGCCAAGCAAATGTGATTATCTATGTAGTTAACTTAACCATGTAGTTATAGTAATTGAGTCAAATCAGACTAAACATAATAACAGGAACATTGTATTTTATTTAAAGTGATTTAAATTTGGGCGATACTGAAATTAGTATGTTATCTATGTAGCGATCTAAAGGCAGGCACATGAAAATTTTAGGAAAATCGAAACATTAAATACTCGGTCACGTTATAATTGAAATTATATATGTAGGTATTGCTTGCGTAGTCTATAATTAGGGAATGCGAGTTTGAAGAGATTGCATTTGAGCATGAAAACGTCTTATTCGAAGCGCGGACTGACATGGACGTAGTTGCGATCACGGAGTAAAAACAAAGAGGAGCTGGCCTAAGCAACTGTGCACTTCAACTAGGTCCTGAATTTGGACTTCTCGTTATTTTGTTTGTTATAAAATAACTGTTTTATTACTAAAAGATTTGTGTTTGATAATGTGCGCTTTTATTATTCTGGACGTCATGTTATCGTGGACGCCGGCTTCCACGATAAAATGTTGGGGTACGTTAAAATATGCCCTTTTGATTTTACGCACCGTGGACGTTTTGTTCGGTTCAGAAATGTAGACGTCGTGATGTGCAACGTGCACATTAAAAAGTTATCGTCGACGGAAATTTAAAAGCGTCTCCCATACATTTTACTTCCCTATGTTATCGTTTTACCGCGGACGTCCACAATAATATTACCGCCACGTCCAAAATTATAAAGGCGCACATTAGAAGAGAAGACTGGTTGTTTCTTTCATTTGTTATTTGATAGATAGTAAATAACGGACACGTATGTCAAAGTTTACCTACTACTTAAAAATTATAGACACTAGACAGATAGGTACGTCAAACAATGTTTGATACATAAAATTCTATTGAAAAAATTCGTGAAAATGAATGTACTTTTTTTCGTAATTTATTCAAATATTGTGATTATTTGCAAAAAAAAAACCCACCAAACTGCAAATCTCGCGAGATCCGGAAACTGGCGAGATCTCGCGGTATTGTATTCATAAACTCGCGGGATCTCGCTTGAGCCCCAATCTCGCGAGATTTGCCTTCCCTATCTATAATATTTTTATGTAGTTTTACAGTAATAGTATATTATACAGCTAAGTAATAGCTATTATAGATGTACCAGAATCTGATGGCAAAAAATTAGAAAATGAATTGACTCTAGCAATACAGGGGTAATTGGAATAAAACATTTTGATCCTTTTTTCTTTAGCGACTGACTCTGTGTGTTAAACATGCAAATATAAAAATTTATCCAATGTTCAAGGATATTTTTTGAAAATCTGCTGTCAAAAATTGCCATCAGTTTCTGGTAGACCTATAGGTACTCTACAAGGCGCAGGTTCGGCCTCATATGGAATATTGTTCTCATCTCTGGGCAGGGGCGCCAAAATACCAACTGCTCCCTCTGGATCGTATCCAACGAAGGGCCGCTCGAATTGTTGACTGCCATAGTGTTTCAAACAGCTTGGACCCCTTGGAATTACGCCGATATGTAGCTTCACTCTGCATCCTCTATCGGTTGTATCACGGGGAGTGCTCTGAGGAGTTGTTCGGAATCATACCACCTGCAACTTTTCGCCATCGTCCCACGTGAAAAACATACCATCCTCATCACCTTGATGAGTGGCAGTCCTCCACAGTGCGTTTTTCGCGTAACTTTCTGCCGCGCACTGTAAAACTCTGGAACGAACTGTCACCAGCCTGCAAACCTTCAAGAAAAGAGCGTATTCCCTCTTAAAAGGCCGGCAACGCACCTGCAGCTCTTCTGATGTTGCGAGTGTCCATGGGCGACGGTAGTTGCTTACCATCAGGTGACCCGTTTGCTCGTTTGCCCCTTATTTAATAAAAAAAAGGTACTGCAATATTTTTACGCTAGAGGCAGCACCAGCACAGACAGTAAACAAAAGTTTTGTTCAGCGATTGACAAGGTTTCTGTCAACATACTGATATCACGTGTGGAACATGCAGAAAAGATCGGATTATATTAAGTATTTACTGCAAAACCTAAACTTTGCGTACCTAATATTCCCTGTTAATATTGTATAATTTTGAGTTTTTAAATTAATTTAAAACAGAGATTATTTCTCATAGAGTTTGGTACTACTAAAGTTATAGATGTGGTTTTGTAAAAATATAGTAAGTACTGCTGGAAATGGTTTTAAACAATACTTGCAATATTTTTTATACAATTCCAATTTTTAGCAGTGTGTAGAAAGCCTTATTTCAGTCAGCGTAAAGTACCCCGAAAACGATCAAATTTGTTTGACAAACATGTTTGATGTAATTTATTGGCACATTTGGCACATTTGGCACATTTGGAAAATTCGGTCAGACACTGAAGACATATTACCATAAAAAATTTGATTGAATACAGTATACCTAGCACTCTACGCTAGCACTAGACAAAATCCCACTTAACGTGTATTCAACGAATAAAGCATGTTTATTTTCAGTTGGTGACAACAGCTTAAGACTGGGAATTATCCTAAAATCTAAATGATTTCTAATTCTAGGGGCGAAAGAACGAAAACGCATCGTAAAGTCAACTTCCACAAGAAATCATCATACATTAACAGTATCCAGAGAGACTGAAAGCTTATTTATCTAGTTATTTTACTATCCATAATCCATATCCATAATTATATTATTATAAATGCGAAAGTGTGTTACCTTTTCACGCCTAACCGCTGAACATATTTTGCTGAAATTTGGTATATACTTTGAGTTCCGGAAATGGACATAGGCTACTTTTTATCCCGAAAAAACGTCGTGAAACACATCATCCATACTTCCATACTATAATCTTATATATAAAATTCTCGCGTCACAATGTTAGTCCACGAACTCCTCCGAAACGGCTCTACTGATTTTTACCAAATTTTATATGCATATTCACTAGGTCTGAGAATCGGCTACTCGGTACTTTATATATTGATAAGTGCATTTGTTGAATAAATAATAGTAAATTATTACAACCTGAGACTGACGGCGACCATTGTTTGTGCGACGGGATAGCGATCGACGTTGCCATGGTGACATACTTATTTAGTCACTTCAATAAAATAATATGGCAAATATATTATGGCAAGGCAACGTTTGCCGGGACAGCTAGTCTTCTTATATATAAAATTCTCGTGTCACAATGTTAGTCCACGAACTCCTCCGAAAAAGCTTTACTTATTTTTACCAAATTTTATATGCATATTAAGTAGGTCTGAGAATCGGCTACTGGGTACTTTATATATTGATAAGTGCATTTGTTGAATAAATAATAGTAAATTATTACAACTCGAGACTGAGAGCGACCATTGTTTGTGCGACGGGATAGCGATAGACGTTGCTACGGTAACATACTTATTTAGTCACTTCAAAAAATTAATTTGGGCGAAATAGGTACTTTATATTATGGCAAAGCAACGTTTGCCGGGACAGCTAGTATATACTATAATATTATAAATGCGAAAGTGTGTCTGTCTGTCTGTCTGTCTGTCTGTCTGTCTGTTACCTCTTCACGCTCCAACCGCTGAACCGATTTTGCTGAAATTTGACATGGAGATACTTTGAGTCCCGGGAAAGGACATAGGATAGTTTTTATCCCGGAAAAATGCACGGTTCCCATGCGATAAACAAATTATGGCGTAACGGAGTTGCGGGCGTCATCTAATATTGCCACAATGATTGTTCAGCTGTCTCTATCATTTGCAATTTACACCAATCATGGACAATGATGAGCAATTATTCCATCTTGGGCATTGGGCATGATGGGCAACTCTACTAGATTAAAATCAGATCGATCCATCGTGTGCCAACGTTGAGATACCGCATAAAGGCGATCGCACACTTATCAGCACGCACGCGCCGGACTCACCGCATTTTAGAAAAATTATTTGTATGAAATGATGTGAAACCTCATACATTCTTCTGTACCGTACGAGCCGCATTTCGTGTACTATGCGGTGCATTCGGCGCTAACAAACGTGCGATCAGCTTCAAACCTTATTTTAATGTCAGTAGTGATGATACTGTTATTAAACCTACCTAACTATACTCCACTCGTAATAGCTTGTCGCTAGCGGTCATTGACTCCCTGTCAAAAACTTGTGTTGTCCATATAAACCGCGATTGACAATGAAGTGTCAGTTAATGTCAATCGTGGTTTTATATGGAAAATGACAAGTTTTTGACAGGAAGTCAATGACCGCTAGCGACAAGCTAGCCCGAGTGGAGTATACCTAGTTGATGTATTGATAGTTAAAATAATTATGACTAAACAGACAAAAATAATATCAGGAACGATGCATTTCATTAAAACGATGACTGACAAGAACTATCTTTACCATCTAAGGGCAGACACGTACCTACATTAAAGTATATTTTTAATAGTAATTCTTTACCAAAGGAATTTACAAAACCTTGGCGAATCACAAAAAACGCTGTTGCATGGTCTTCTCATAATGGAAGACGTGAGTGGAAGAATCGAACAAGTAACATTTTGTAACATTCGGACAATAACTAATTTTTTCCCTAATTATTTTAATAAAACTGTTAACTTATGTACTCCATAACCTAGCTAATGTATCTGGCTACACATATAATCCATAGTTTTTCTATTTCAAATAATTTTTCCAGCCCTAAAGCCTCCACTTAAGCAAAAAAACGGTCCAAGTATTTTCATGTTACTTACCTTATTCTTCCACTCACGTCTTGAATTATTAATATACATTCTAGTTCTACGTGCACGTCAAAATAATAACGTAGGTTATGTCATTCATAATATTCTTAGTATTTATACAATGTTTAATTAACAAATATTCTCAATTGTCTTCCGCGCATTCATTTTCTTAGCGCGTTACATCGTACAAGTTGATAGTTTCTAGTGAAATGTCAATTAGTTTTATGCCATATTATTAGCACAATATTATGTAATTGTTTTATGTGTGTCACAAGCCTTATGCTTTAATCTGAATAAAGTATCTCTAATCGCAATGTGGTAGGTTTGTGATTGTATTATCATACTCAATGTTATATTGTAGTCCTAGGTATCAAAATGTATAAATATTTTATTTGCGTACTATATATTTTAATAAATGTTTTTGATCAAATTTATACGCATAAACCTCAAGAGTATGTAGGTATCTCAATTTCATCCGAAGCCTTTACATTTTTTGTGATTATTAATTTTTTATTTGTTTTCTAGGGAAAATTTAAATTGAAAATACTGAGATTGGATTTATGCAAAGGTCCTAAGCGTTTAGATTGCTGTAAAATATCTGCCAGTGTGGTGAACAATACGCACTTGGACTATAAGATTGAAATAGTGAAGACGAATATTCCGAACCGGGTAATTTTCTTCAAATTGACTATTTTGTAGAATTATTAAAGACGTCAGTGGATGTAATGGCTAACTAACATTTTTAAATGTTTGTTGTTATTTGCATAAATGGAGGCTTGAGGGCCAAAAAAATTATTTGCGATAAAAAACTCTGGATGTTATGATCCTAAGCTAGGCATAAAATCCATTTTTTATATTTCCTATTTATAAGCCCTTAAAGCCTCCCTAAGCCAGGGGTTCCCAAACTTATTTTGTCTACTGCCTACTTTAAGAATAAATTATTGTTCAGCGTCCCATTTTTTCACCTACTTTTTGAAGCCACTATAATTTCAAATTAAATTAATTTATTATTGTGAGCTATATTAGCGCAGACTTTAAATTCTAATGTGAGACTTTTACTAAAGCCCGCAAGAGTTAACTTGAAACCGGAGCGCATTTTTCTCTAGGTCTAGGCCCTTTAGGCCTACAGCACCCATAAGGGGGCGTTATCGCCCACTTTGGGAAAGGCTGCCCAATCAAAAATGATTATTTGATCAAATAATCATTTTTGATTGGATCCTATAATATATGATCCTATAAATGATCCAATATAAATGATAATGTAATACCCCCCTAAGCCTTCATTCATGCAAAAAAAATAACATTTTCAAAAATATTAGTTAGCCACTACATCTAGGTACGTACGTCTTCAATTGTAATAAGATAGGATTTTCACATGCACATACAAAGAAAACTCCGTTGCATATACAAAAAATGTTTTGGTACTTACTAAATAAATCAAACAACTTTCAGGGCAAAGTAAGTGTAACAATGAACAAACAACCGCTCCTGAGACTGCAAATGAAGAAACCATGTGACCATCTGTACATGAAGGGATTGTTTCAAACTATACTGAATGCGACACAGAGATGCGAATTTCAAAAAGTAAGTTATTAATCGACTTCCAAGAAAAATATTATTAATTTGAGAAATTAATGTTCATTATTAGTATTCATCATGTCTTTGTCTTTGAATTACTTATGGGTATAATTATCACGATTGGTTAACTTTTATAACACAGAATAATCAATCAAAAAGACCTCTGTAAAAAAAGGGATTCCTATTTTGCCAACAGAGGAGAGTGATTAAAGCGTCTCACAGACAGACGCGGCCTGCGGTGGATGGCGGTGGTGGTGGCGGTCAGTTGGATAACTTGAGAGTTCTAGGAACGACACAGACACACGCGGCCACGCGGCCAAGCCATCCGACTGACCGCCACCGTCACCGCCACCGCAGGCCGCGTCTGTCTGGGAGACGCTTAAGAAGATAAAGTTTAAAATCATATGACACTGAAAATGCTCGCCGCTGCGCTGCATTCCGTGTGAATCGGCCCTTACAGAAAATGCCAGCGTCCAATATTTATGGTACACCCTACAATTATCTAGCATTAATGCAGCAAATTTTCATTTGTCGTTATTAATAATAAATGTAATTGATTAACCTAGGTACAAAATTCCAAAATGACCCATATACATTTCGGTTAAACGCTGCTGGTAGCGCCAAAGCTTCGAATTCCTGCTTTTTAAAGCTGTGCTTAAATACTACCTATACGCTATCAGTGGCAAATTAAGGCGCTATATTGAAAAAACTGTCCTTTTTGACGTAATACTATAGGACCCTCAGAAATGTTACAAATCTGGTAATCTATACTAATATTATAAAGAGGTAAACTTTGTTTGTTTGTTTGTTTGTTTGTTTAATTGTAATGAATAGACTCAAAAACTACTGGACCGATTTTAAAAATTCTTTCACCATTCAAAAGCTACATTATTTACGAGTAACATAGGCTAATTTTTATTTTAGAAAATATAGGGTTCCGTAAGATATTTGGGTTTTTCTGACACAAGGTGATGAAAATCAACCAAAAAAGTTACTTATTTTGCGTACACTGCCTAAACTATAAAAAATAGAACCATACAATGTTCTAAGTAAATGTAGATCTTAGAAATATCTACAAAAATGTCCGCTACACACTATACCTATCTATGTCAAGTGAGGCACAACAACCATTTCTTTATTTAAAAATCTTGATATTTTTTTGGACTACATTTAAACGCATTTATTTTACTCATTCTGATAATTCTTATCAAAATAAATTACTTCATCACTAAGTACAGTTTGTGTAGATAATATTTGATCTTTGAATGATTAAAATTGGACGTTTGGTTTAGAAGTAATGGCGAAATTAAAAATTGCGATTTACGCCCGTTTCGAAGTGGGCGCTACCAGGGCGGAGGTGCGCAGTAGCGAAGATTATGACCAGCCCTGCAGCTGGTGAATTAGCTCATATACCAAGAAATACTAATGATCCCTACTGATTTGCCTATACCCTGCAAAAGGCTCCAATTTCTTTTGCACTAACGATAAATAAATCCCAGGGCCAAACATTCAAATTAGTAGGAATAGATTTACGAAAATAATGTTTTGGCAAATGGGCAACTTTACGTTGTCCTATCACGAGTCGGGGCTCCCGACCATCAGTATATTTTGTTACCTGAACATAACTTAACGTCAAATATTGTTTACAGAGAAGCTCTACAATAATCGCTTTAGTTATCTATCCTAAAACAACGGGTTGCACTCCGGGACTACCGTCAGAACTCAGAAGTGAAAACTTATTATTAATTACATTTAAATATTATCATCATTAGCAACTTTAACATCCACAGAAAGACAATCTGTGCAGCCTGCCAAAATAACTGCGTCATCGATGTTTCTGTGAATTGACCTGTAACCCTAGCATGGCCACCAGTAGAAATGCGAAAGTATAGACAAACTGTGGAGATAAACTTAAGGTGCCGTTCCGAAAAATTCATTTAAAATGCCACTTTATGACAGACTACAGTCCTAAAAATTCAAATAAAAAAATAATAATAATTGCATTTCTACTGGTGTCCATGCGAGGGCTACTGGGAATCATTTTGCTGACCGTGTCTTTCCTGGGTAGGCTTTTTGCAGCGGTAAGTGGTAACCGACATTCACGCGGGCGGAGCCGCGGGCGACCGCTAGTGAGATATACATATCTTCATAGCCTTATCTAGGTTTGAGAAGAACTAGAAACACGATTAATGTATTTTGCCTCGATACATTTAATTTTCGAAATGACCTCTTAAAATACGAAAATTGAAGATTGTTTTCAAACGAAAATAGATGTATTGTAGGAAATTAGTCTGATAGACACCTTTGCAACTCAAAATCTTATAGAAGCATTTTTTGAAATGAAATGAAATATATTTATTGCAAGAATGTAGTGCTTAAGGCAGGGATCAATCTCAATCCAAAACGATAACCTTGCACACAACCAAAGACCAGGCGTATACGCATCACAATAAGATTCATTTTAGCTTAACATAAAACTGTAGTTAGGTACTACGGGCGGATCTTCTCTATTTTTCATGTGTTTTTTAAATATCTTTTGATTTATTTCAATTAAGAAAGAAAATTGTTCGGTTAAGGATATTTTAATATAGATTTACTAACAATTTATTCAAATAAAATGTATAATTATTCTAGTTAATACTTATATTTCGATGAATTAGAGTTTTGTCGGAGGTGAGTTTGTAAATTAATTACAGCCAAAGTATTACGTTTTATAAAAATGTTTATGGCTTAAAGTCTTTTAAATATTGTGCTTTATATCTCATATTTTTTGCATTTCTTTATTATATTGGAACTAGGTAAACCGGGAGTCACGGAATAACAAATTGGGGTTTATTGCCCGCCTTAACATAGGTCTTCAAATTATAAAATATTGTTCTAAACATTCTGCCATCCAGGTGGCGTACAAAAGTCAAAGTAAACATAAAAATATTCTTAATTGAAACTTAATAATTTATAGAATTAAAGTCCATAATTATTATTAAATTAGTCTTAAAATATCCATTAAAAGTCAAAATAAGTAAAATTCATAAAAAATGAGTAAAATAGTATTGTGTCAAAATGTCAAAGTTACAGTAATAAATTTTGCTTAAATGCTCCTAGTTATTTTTTAAATGATTATAAATACGTCTTTTCGCATGTTTTCCGAGCGAGCCGATAGCTTCTGGCCGCAGCGTATTCACGACTTTATAGTCATACAAATTAAGTATAAAATTGCCCTTGCGGTAAAATTACTTTCGATATAGCGCCTTAATCTACTTTGTTTGCAATTTTTCAGGGTAAATATCACATAGATATCGACATAGACGACGTAGCAAACACCTACTACGGCGGAGAATTTTTGTACGGCAACATGACATTCAAATCCGTCTTCTACAATGACGAGTGCAACTTCTCCTGCACCGAAATCGATGCTAATTTCTCACCTGCACCAGTTAACGAAAAGAAAAAACATTGAAACATTGGTTTATTGAAACAATAAATAATATTATGTAAACTGTTTCTTTAATATGTAATTGTAACACTAAGTACAAAATGCAGCTTAAATTACACTAGCTATATGACCGAGCTTCGCTCGGTATTCAAAAAATTAAAAAAAAAAAACACATAAAACGACATTTTATGAAAATGATTCCTAGCTAGATCGATTTATCGCCCCCGAAACCCCCTATATATGAAAATCGTTGGAGCCGATTCCGAGATTCTAATTAAAAATTAAATTATTCAGACAGAGTTATAAGTGAAAATTTACTTTGTAGAAGAATAAGAATAATATATAATAATAAATATTCTTTATTGTGCACACACAAATATTGTAAAAATACAACAACTATCAACTTATAAGTACAGTGTACCACAATGGCGGAAATAGAATTTTGTCATTATGTCACCTACATTTACAGTTCGTAGCACCCCTGCTACGAAAGCTCGTAGGTGGCTCGTAGCAACATTAGCTGCAGTATACTAGGGATCACAGTTCACAATATCCATACTAATTTTTTAAATATGAAGATGTGTCTGTCAATCAGTAACCTTTTTTGTTGAAGTTTGATATGGAGATAGTCTTGGGGAAGGATATAGGAAACTTTTTATCCCGGAAAAATGTACGGTTCCCGCGCGATTAATTAATTTCTGCGAAACGAAGTTGCGGATGTCCATCTAGTTACACATAATTCAAAATTAAAGTATTATTTTAATATCTTAGCGGATCTTTGCTAATTAAATTGCTCTTTCAAGATCATTTTATTAAGAACTCACATTAAAAACTATCAAATACTTACTTACATATTTTTTTGTTTTATTACATCTAGAGTGGGTAGTTAAGCAATTATCCATAGAGTTATTACTTACTAAACGCTTGATAAAATATTATTTTTGGGCACCATTTAACAAAGAAAATACGGTAAATAATTTAACTTCTTAAGTAATTTTATAACTATTTGCTTGACAATATAATAAATAATAGAAGCTACATAGGGCTAAAATAAATAAAGAAACTTTAAACTACAAATTCTTAACAGTTTCATAGAAATCTTTATCTACAGGGGTTCTCACCAAGAAACGAAATATGAAGCTAACTAAGCTGCCGCCTCGGCCTTTAGGAGGCATGTACTATCAGAGAAGTTGATTCCTAGGCAGATGGGGAGCCTAGGTAGTTTGGTCGCGTTACGTCAAATCCAGCTGACAGTTCACAATAGATTGAATTGACATGATCCGACCAAATGACGTTGGTCTGTCAACTGCCTAGGAATCAATTTCCTCGATGGTACTTATAAATTGTAGGCAGTGCCTATCCTACTTATTGAGCATAATTTGTGAAACTCCATAAAAATGACAAAAAAACGTGAAGAAATGACGATATTATAGTAACTTTTAAATTAATGTCGGTAACTACATTTGACGAATAAAATTAAACTAAACTAATTTTTTTCCTACTCAAATGGACAACTCTCCACATGGTCCGACATATCGACGCAGTACATTCCTCTTGACCTGAAAATAAACAAATAAACTGTAATAAAATCAAATAAACATGTCATATTTCATGGAATTTTGCTATTTAATAATGCAAGTACCAAAAATTCATACAATACTGTCATTTAATGAGAAAAGATTAACAACATCATGATAAGAAGTAATGCGCTTCGTGATTTGGACCATAAATTAAATGACTCGCCACCGCCCTTGTTTGGGGCAGATGGTATCACATTTTGACGCATGTATCCCTGCAAGCAGGCAGCAGCGAGAATTAATATCCGCTCGCAAGAATTCCGTACATTAATACACGGTAAAAGGACTAGAGTAATAACTATCTTTCACTCGTAATTATAATATTGCTATCGCGTTATCACAGGCGCACGGTAGTAGGGGAATGTTTGTAAGGGGATCCGCATATTCAGCTTAGTACCTACGAAGGAATAAAAATATCTTATCCATACTTAATATTATAAATGCGAAAGTGTGTCTGTCTGTCTATCTGTTACCTCTTCACGCTCTAACCGCGGAACCGATTTTGTTGAAATTTTGGTATAGAACTATAGAGATGAGTATTTTAAGTCCCGGGAAAGGACATAGGATACTTATTATCCCGGAAAAATGTACGATTTCCGCGCGATAAACGATTTTGGCGCAACAGAGTTGCGGGCGTCATCTAGTCTCATATAATTAACAGTCAAGTATACTTACGATTCTGGCATCTCATCACCCAACAGGAGCGGTTTCCGCGAGAAGTTGAGTCCCCACCGCCCTTGTTTGGGGCAGGTGGTATCACAGGGCACGCCCACCACCTTCAGCCGCCGGCGAATGCTGGCCGCAAAGTAGCAGGAGCTCATGAAGTGGCTACAGCGAGCTACACCTGAAATTAGAAGAATACAAAGTGTTGACCAACTGCGAAAAAGCAGGTGATACATCTACTATCCCTCAATTCAGTCGACTTTGAGTAGAAATCTGCTGATGCTGAGGTTCAGGCACTCACATGTCTTCCCTCGCAGATTTCCACCCGAACCGACTAATATATATTCTGTGCCCGAACTTACAGGGTTAAGTTTTATCTCGCTCTATAGCTTCTACGATGGCGAAGCACGATGCATAGAGATACTACTTTTTCATTATTTATTCTTAGGGCGAGGCTTCGATGCATTTTCGGGGTTCGCGGCCTCAGTGTACTATGATGGACCGTGAAAGGAATGTAACCTTCAAATAATATTCATTGTAAATACTGTACAACGATTCTCCTGCGGGGTACTTGCCGAGCGGCAATTTGTCAATGTAACACCTTTATTTGCTAAATAATGTCAATTGGTTTATTTACACAAAATATTATCAATATATACTGAATAATATTAGTGGGATTTTCCTCATAGTGGCCAACTCAGCAATTTTATGAGGAAACAAAAAAAAATAAGAATCATCATCAACTAAACGGTAATAATAAAAGAATTAAGATTATTTTTTACGAATTAAGAAAAAAAATAGAGATAAACTACGATAACATTGCGCACCCCTCCAAAATTCAAAACGTTTGAAGTGCGTTGTCTTGCGCGGTCGGCTACTACTAGCCGACGGCTAGTTATGATTAGTTGACCAATCTTGGTAATAAGTGACATGTAAAATATTACGAGTACTGGTCGAATACTTATTACTTACAAACTCTTTCATAAGGATGTGACTACACACATTGAAACAGTAATTTGGAGGGGCGCGCCATGTTATCGTAGTTTATCTCTACCCTATTACGAGTCGTCAGTAGCAAAGATGATAAGTATCTACTATACGCTACAGTAAAAAGTAAAAACATAAATAGCTAGTAGTTCTATTGGAACGAAGTTCCATATCGCGCGTTCGGCGTAAATCTGAAGGCTAGACAGAACGAATAACGATATTAATTTGACCTCGACACTTTTTTATTAGTACCTGCATGGTAGGGGCAGAGGGCGTTGATAGTAAGTATTCCTGTGCGTCAATTAGGTGACGTTTCTTAAAAATAAACAGCAACGCGTTATTAGTATTCCTGGGCGTCAATAGATGGGGTTTTTTCATATATTTTTTTGTGTATATTATATTAATACAGATTTTTTGAACATAAGAAATAACTTCGTTCAATTCGGGTGTCCCTTGCCGGATAAAAACAGAATTAACTTACGCATCAAATTAGGTTCCTCCCTGGTACACCCTGGCTGCATTCGTCCGCCGTTGATGCAGAAATCTGCATGTCCTACCAGACCAGTTTCTCCCAGGAACCCAGCGTTTGTGTGCAGCACTTGGACCACGTAAGCGTCGTCTCGTCCCAATCGAAATTGACTGGACCCATACTCTGATATTAAAGGGCGAGCGGGGTCTAGACCTGAAGACGAAAAACCTTGGTGAGCATAAAATATAATATGGAAACACTGGAAACTCTTTTGCATATATAAAACATAAGCGTCGACTACGCTTAGGCTGCGGTTCCACCAGAGATGTGTTGCGAGGAATGTGTTTTTAAGAACCAATAGAATCGCTTCACTGACGTGAGCTTGCCATGACATCGCTCAGCGCGGCGATGCTATTGGACCTTAAAAACACATTCCTCGCAACACATCTCTAGTAGAAACGCAGCCTTAGGCTGTGTTCTAACAGCAGCATGAATATAGCATGGCCGCAGTATCAGTAGAAATGCGAAAAAATAGAAACGCTGACAGTTTAAGCGGACAAACTAAGGATTCCCCTTATTAATCCATCACTTTGTCTATATTACCGTAAGAATAAACCTTTCTATGGTGACCATGCTGAGCTAAGTTGTGTTTTGAGAATCCGCATGAGTCATGATTAATGTAGTCATTACGTCACAGTGATCTAGTGATCACTGTGTTATCGTAACAACTATGTTAGTTTTACGCTTTCGGGTTAGGGACAGGGATCTCCAAACATGTTTAGGAACAAAAACAATCACACAAATTGGTGCCTAAACACAAATATTACAAGATTCGGCGGGTAAGGTCAAAATGTGCTTAAAATAATAATACTCCTGAAAGTTTTCAATCACATTGTCAAAGCGCACGGAGTGCGCTGGCCAAGTTCCAGCAGGCCGCGCGCTTGCCGTGCACTATTTATACGATCCATTTCGACGCACTTTTGACCCCCCCTGTAGCTCAGTGTCTATTTCGAGTACATAAATAAAATTATACCTACTTAATTATATACTAGTGCTAAAGCAGTATACCCAATTTCATGGATATAGGTTCGGTAGATCCTGAAAAAATTAAATAGCTAATTTTGGCACTCACTCACTCACTGACCTGTAATCAAAACCTCTAGGTCACTTCCAACTGTCCTAGCGTTATGAAATTTGGCACACAGGTCGTGTGTTATACGTAGATTACCAAAAAATTCAGAAATTTAAGAAATTCAAGAAATAGGTCAAGCGTGAAGTACCTACATCTAAGAAATTAAGAGGCCACTTCCGTTTGTCCTAACGTTATGGGCACACGGGTCGTGTGCTATAATTATGTAGATTACCAAAAATTGAGAAATTTTAGAAATCGGTCAAGCGTGAGTCGGTCCATTTCTGAACTTTAGAGGCTACTTCCAATTGTCCTAGCGTTATGAAATTTGGCACACAGGTCGTGTGTTATATGCAGATTAACAAAAAATTAAGAACTTGAAGAAATTTTCGGCTCATCTACGAACTTTAGATAAAAATTCCAGTGCTACAATGAGAAACGATGAGGAGGGTGGGAGGACAAGGGGGGGGGGGGTATAAAAGGGGGGTATAAAATATTGTCATGTATAATATACACTGTAGGTATAGCTTATTAAATAAATAAATAAGTATGTATGATTTCTTGAAAAAAAGTATTGAAACCCCACCAAAAACTTACCTATAAAGAAAAAATAAGAATTATTTCTTGAAAAAAAGTATTGAAATCCCAACAAAAACATACCTGTTAAAATGGGGCCAAGTTCCTATCAGCAAATTTTTGGCCTAAAAAAGAGTTATTCAAATAAAATATGTGGCACCATAAAGTCTAATAAATTGTATTTTTATTTCTTGGTACTTATATTACATTGGTTTTAACCATAGTTCATAATATTTCGTGTAAGTATAATAATTAATAATGCATTTTTACAGAAAATTTGGTTTTCGCAATTATTATTTCCCACATATAATTGCACGAAATAATAATAATTATTATAAATTATATGAAAACAATAAGCGAGAAAACATAATATTAAGTATGAAGTTTTACAATCTTTAATAATTATGGCGGTGTTTCCAAGGTCAATAATTATTATTAGCAGTGAGGATAGCGGTAAAAAAAGTATTTCCAAAATTTCAGCTTGATAACTTTTGTATTTTTAGGGTTCCGTAATTTTTGTTAAATGAGCCTTCTCAGTTGTAATAGGCAAGTCGAATTTTTTCAATAAAATTTGTAAATATATTTTGTATACATAAGTTATGTTTTGTATGAGAGGCCGGGCCGGCCTCTCATAGAAAACAAGCAATGGAACAGCAAAAAATGGAAAGGGCGTAAGCGATAAAATGGTTTTTGTCGCGTAATTTAAAAACCATAAATACATTTCATATAAGCTATGCACATATTAAAGTGTATGCTTCAACCAATTTATGTACAAATTTTGGAACCTTAAATCACTCTCCTCTGTTGGAAAAATAGGAATCCCTTTTATTACAGAGGTCTTTTCGATTGATAATTCTGTGTTATAAAAGTTGTCCAATCGTGTTATGCTATGGGCAATTCAAAGACAAAGACATGATGAATACTGACAATGAACTTTAGTTTCTTAGCTTTAGTCATTGCTGAGAAAAATCGGCATCGCTATAGCCAAATTATCAAGGCGTCGCCTTAAGCGGGGAATTCAGTACCAGGCTGCCCGCGGGCCGCCCGGTCTGGCACAAGTCTGCCGCTTGCCCCTATTGAACACACACACAACAGGCAAGTCAGTCGAATAGATAGAGAGCTGCAGCTCGGTCGTCTCTTCTTCTTTGTAAAAAATGATTTCTTTGGATTTTTCAAAAAGTTCGCTGTAAGCGGCTTTACGTAGATCGGTGTTCATGTAATCCTTGCTTTTAACTTTCCACAAACAAGGATGCGACCGGTAAATGGAAATAAACGAAATATGTCAAAATTGTTATTGTTGGTTTTTCTTAAGTTTAGTGTTTGTATTGTTTACAATAATATGTTTTAAAATAATATTTTAAGTGCACTCCAGTCGCTCTTCAAGGCGCAAATGACGACGGGCCGCCCGTTGCGACCATTCATGTACAGACTTGCCCGTGCCCGCGCGGGAAAAATGCGATCTCGAGGGCAGGCTGCGGGCACGGGCCGGCGGGCATGTCTGTGCCCATACCTAGGAATTGACGAGCAGACATGCGACGGACCTGCCCGTGACGGGCGGCCCGGTAGTCAATTCTCCGCTTTCCCGTACCCGTTTTTTTTTTTTTGTATAAGTACTTAGTTTATTTTATGTGACGTTTGATTATTATTATAACTATTTTTATTGCTTGGGTTTCAGTGTAAAAAATTTACATTGAAAATAAAACGTACATTTTTTCCTGGGTAAAAACTATCCTATATTATGTTCTTTCCCGGGACTGCACCTGCATACCTAATTTCATCGAAAAAGGTTCAGCGGTTTAACCGTAAGAGGTTACAGACGGACAGACAGACAGACACACTTGCATTTAACTCTATAATATTAGTATGGATACCTAACAATTAGTAACAAATAACAACGCCTTTATCCAGCCAGCCAAAACATATATTTAACATGATAAATATTAAATATGAAGGTTATCAGCTGTTGAGGGTCAATTTTTTGCTGATAGTAATAATATAGCAGTTCTACTCTCTCCTACCTCCTTATCCTTAATAAAAAATAGGTACCTACTCTGGATGTCATGACATTTTGCAATATCATAACAGTGACTTTCTTATAACTGTTATATTAATAAGTACACTTTTATCATTAATTGCATAAAATATTATTCCAATTTCCACTAAGAACATTTACATGTAAAAATGTTGCCAAGATGAGACTATATAGTTCGTGGTGTCAATACCATGTAGAGCCCAGTTTCTAACCTTATATACTCAGCCTTAAATCTAAAAACCTTAATTTTACAATAAAGCGCGGCAAAATACTTGATAATCGTACGTCAGTTGCACGAGAAGAATCTCAAAACTCTACACATTAGTCAAAATCGGTGGCCTGGCCATTTTAAAATAAAAGTTAGACAGAAAAGTGATATATTAAGTTCAAAGCCCATAGCATGACAAATAACAAAATGACCAAGACATCCACCAGATAATATTATAGCCGTTTAACTTTTAGTTATAGGTTTTCTTCTTTGAACTAACCGATGTTATATTTTACATCCTAAAATTAAATATTTGCAAACAAAATAAATTTAAGAAAATAAACTTTACTAAAAACAAAATAAATTTAATATTTTGGGGGGCTCTCATACAACAAACGTGATTTTTTCCTATTTTTTCCTACTGATAATAATACTTAATAAATGTCGCTGCTGGTCGTCTACATCGCGGTATAGCTTGACTTGCACGAATAGTTTCATATACTTGTACTCTAGTCAATAAGAGATGTCACTGTTGGGTATCTACATCGCACTATTGTTTGAACTTTGACGCGAAGATGTTTGAAATATGTATAATAGTAACAATATTCAAGCTTTTCTCATTTAATATAATATCTATGGACGCCTCACACCACGTTAATCTGGTATACTATACATACATTAAGGATTTTTATTATATCATACACATATTTAATACACACCCATGACCCAGGAACATTGAAAAACTTTTTGTTCCGTCGGCGGGATTCGAACCTGCGACCCCCGGCTTGAGCTGCCACACACTCTACCCATTGAGCCACAGAGGTCGTCGAATATACAATAATATACTCATGTCATAATATCTTAAAAATTTCAACTATCTGGCACTATCCAAACCAAAATTACGAGAGTTCAAAAATACTTACGACGAAACGTTTCGAGAAAAGGTAGGTAGTTACTCGCTTCGCTTGGCTCATCTTGGCGGGGGCATTCCTGTGCCCCCAGATTTTTAGTACTTAAAGAGATACATACTACATAGTACGTTCCAATTTTATCAGAATTCAAGTGTCCTTACTCCTTATCTTAATCATCCGCAATCTACTCAGGTGACAGGTAAATAGAGACATGATACAAAACTAGGTGACGCCAACAACTTCGTTGCACAAAAATTAGTTTATCGCACAAGAACCGTACATTTCTCCAGGATAAAAAGTATCTTATATATTATCCTTTTCCGGGACCAGACCGGGACCAAAGTATCCTCATACCCTAGCAGAATTCAGCGGTTTGGGCGAGAACAGACAGACAGACACATGGGCGTACCCAGGATATCAGCCAGGGGGGGGGTAATGAGTGTACATGAGTACAGGTATATGAACCAAGATGATCGGTCTGATATTGAAACAAAAAATCATCAAAATTTACTTTTATCAATCTGGCCTAAACCAAGGCTGTCCCTAAAATTAGCAGGACGATGTCTGTCAGTGCGAATATCGACATAAAGGACATTAAAATAACATTCATATCAGCGCGCCTTGTACAGTGGCGGTTACGACGCCCGCCGCGTCCTTGATAGGGCGAAATAGGAGAAAATTATACAGTTTATTTTATTAATGACCGAATATTTTATTAAAAAAACTATTCGGATATTTCCTTAGAACTATAAAAAAGCTATCCTTTTTGTAAAAAAAATCATATTATGATTGTCATTGAAAATTACGAGATGTTCGAATTTGAAGTGTATTTTTATAGTGATAATCAAGATTTTTTTACAGAATTACTATGCCATTTTTCAATATTATGTTCGATTATTTTTTACTTTACTCCTTTTTGAATCTACATTAATTTTGATGTAAGATACCACATAATTTATCAGTTTTTTCGAACTGGCCAGGCCTTAAAAGATATTTTGTTTACAACGCTTCATTTTACGCAGAGTAGATACGGCAGGGGGGGCAGCCGCCCTATCTTTTTTAAATCGGACCAGTAGTTCCTGAGATTAGCACGTTCTAATAAGCCCTTCATATAATTTCTCCCGTTTTTTCCACAATTTTCTCTATTTCTTCGTTCCAATTAGTTTTAACGTGATAAAATATAGCCTATAGGCTTTCTCAATCAATGGCCTATCTAACACTGAAAGATTTTTTTAAATCGGACCAGTAGTTCCTGAGATTAGCGCGTTCTAATAAGCCCTTTCATATAATTTCCCCCATTTTTTCCACATTTTCCTCTATTTCTTCATTCCTATTAGTTTTAGCGTGATAAAATATAGCCTATAGCCTTTCTCAATCAATGGCCTATCTAACACTGAGAGAATTTTTTAAATCGGACCAGTAGTTCCTGAGATTAGCGCGTTCTAATAAGCCCTTTCATATAATTTCTCCCGTTTTTTCCACATTTTCCTCTATTTCTTCGCTTATGTTAGTCTTAGCGTAATAAAATATAGCCTATAGCCTTCCTCAATAAGCGGGCTATCCAATAGTAAAAGAATTTTTCAAATCGGACCAGTAGTTCCTGAGATTAGCGCGTTCAAACAAACAAACAAACTTCCCAATTATAATATTAGTATAGATTGGTATGGAAGAAGTATGAATGACTTGTTTTTTTACTTTTATCTTTTTTACTTATCGCAATTCACAGTATCACGCAACTTTGATCGCGCAGACTACTTTGGCTACAGAGTACCATTAAATATTATGTGCTTTGGCGTGATAATAACTAACTTAAGTATTTTAAATATTTTTTTCCCGAGACCTTAAACTTACCTATTGTGTTATTCAATATCTTACATAATTCACCTGCATTAAGCGCGAATATTATTTTACCGACTGGTATAACAGGTAACAGATAAATGGCGTTTATTATCTTCCCATAGTAGTTAGTAATACTATGCTATGAATTATGATAGTGTTAGTATATAATAGACATTATAATGTTAATATCGATTACTTTATTGCTATTTCGAACGCTTGTCTAACCCCTTATATGCCCCTTATTCACCCTATTATGAATTCATTCAAATCATGCTGGAATCGTTGAACTGTATCATGATCTACTCGCTGTTTTGTTGTTCTAGTGCTGCTAAACGATTTTAGACCCTACGCTCCTGAAAGAGGCTTGTATTTCGAGTAGCTTTCTTACGGTAACGTAATCTATTTCGAGATAACACACGTTATATGTATAGCACGATAGGCGTGGAGCGGCCATTGGGCAAGTGGGCTCGCGTGCGGTGACATCAGTTATAGACGTGTTATAACGTTTTGTGTTCACCATGGCCAAGGTCGACATCAAATATACGAAGGTATGCTTATGATTTTTTATGCAAAAATAAAGTTTTTGCCGGCCTATCGATGTGTATTTTTTAAATACTTTTTTGATAAAATAGCAAACATGTGGCGTAGATTTGCCTATCAACAAGATTTTGTAGATTTACGACAGTTATGCTTAGTTCTACTTGTAGGCCGTATCCTGGCTATATAATTTTTAGCCAGGTCACAGATAGAACCAGACATAAATTATTTTAAAATTATGCATTTTTGAAGCACTACAGCATACTACAGTTTCAGTAGTTTGCCGGCAAAATTGCGAGTTAGCAAATTATAAAATTCAATGTGGCTAAAATATTTGGAGGAAATAAATAAGTTTAAATTCAAAGTACCGACTTAAAATATTTCGCTAAATACTTAATAAAAATTGTAAATACGAAATACGAAAAATACTAGTAAGTAAGTATATTATGTTTAGTTAAGGTTAGAATAAATTCACTTTTAATAAATTACTTTCTTCCATAAAAGGACAATTAAAACTAAACACTAACGACGTGATACCATTTTGATGTAAGCAACAATCCCAGGAGGGGATTGGGGGGGCGTAGCCCCCTCAAGTACGGGCCGAAGGCAAAGTCTCCCGTATATGATACTCGAAAACTGTATGTTTAGTTTATGTTAGAATTAATTAACTTATAACTTTCTTCCTAAAAAGGAGAATTAAAAAGTCAACATTAATGACGCGACACCATTTGATGTAAGAAACTATATATACATATGGAATACAATGATACGTCCAAAGCAAATGTTTTTTCTAAATATCAGTACTTTCATTTGACACTAATTTCATCATTGGCCGCCGATAGCCCAAATGTGCCCATACTCCTTTCATCAAAATCGATTGAATAGGTACTGCGCAAATCATAAAAGTTTATTGTGCGAGAACCGTTCATTTTTCCGAGATAAAAAGTATTCTATGTCCTTTTTCGAGACTTAAAGTATCTCTGTACCAAATTTCATCAAAATCGATTTAATAGTTTACGCGCAAATCATAAAAGTTTATTGTACG
Organism: Lysandra bellargus; assembly: GCA_905333045.1. Lineage (NCBI taxonomy): Eukaryota > Metazoa > Arthropoda > Insecta > Lepidoptera > Lycaenidae > Lysandra > Lysandra bellargus. Next base: position 10,988,491 of record HG995326.1, read on the forward strand.
GAAACCGTACATTTTTCCGAGACAAAAAGTATCCTATGTCCTTTCTCGGTACTTAAAGAATCTTCGTACCAAATTTCATCAAAATCGATTGAATGGTTTACGCACAAATCATAAAAGTTTATTGTGCGGAAACCAAATATTTTTCCGGGACAAAAAGTGTTCTATGTCCTTTCTCGGTACCTAAAGTATCTCCATACCAAATTTCATCAAAATCGATTCAATAGTTTACGCACAAATCATAAAAGTTTATTGTACGGAAACCGTACATTTTTCCGGGACAAAAAGTATCCTATGTCCTTTCTCGGTACTTAAAGAATCTTCGTACCAAATTTCATCAAAATCGATTGAATGGTTTACGCACAAATCATAAAAGTTTATTGTGCGGAAACCAAATATTTTTCCGGGACAAAAAGTATTCTATGTCCTTTCTCGGTACCTAAAGTATCTCCATACCAAATTTCATCAAAATCGATTCAATAGTTGACGCACAAATCATAAAAGTTTATTGTGCAGAAACCGTACATTTTTCCGGGACAAAAAGTGATATATGCCCTTTCTTGGTACTTAAAGTATCTCAGTACCAAATTTCATCACAATCGATTGAATAGTTTACGCGCAAATCATAAAAGTTTATTGTGCGGAAACCGTAGGTACATTTTTCCGGGACCAAAAGTATCCTATGTTTTTTTTTCGGTACTTAAAGTATTTCCATACCAAATTTCATCAAAATTGATTCAATGGTTTACGCACAAATCATAAAAGTTTATTGTGCGGAAACCCCAAATTTTTCCGGAACAAAAAGTATCCTATGTCTTTTCTCGGGACTCAACGTATCTCCATACCAAATTTCAGCAAAATCGGTTCAGCGGCTTAGACGTGAAGACAGACAGACAGACAGACAGACACACAGGCAGACAGACACACTTTCGCATTTATAATATTAGTATATTATAAATGCATATTATATAGCATTATAAATGCAATTCGCATTTATAATATTAGTATCGTATTATAAAATAATGGATAATATGGAAGTATGGAAGTATGAATGATTAATTTTCATGAAAATGTTAGTAAAAATAAGAGAAATAAAATGTAATACTAAAAACGAAACAAATGTATTATAATATAAGTATGTATTTTATTTGTAAATTAAATGTAACTATAAACAATTACTTTAATTTACGACTTCAAGAAAAGGATCGTAATATCCAAGTTCTGTTCAATGTGTAAAAAAATTTATTAGGTAGGTATAATATGTTCTTTTTTTATACTTTTCTCAAAACGCTCAAAACCACTGAACAAAAATTTTTGTTATGTGCTCAAAACGCTCCATATTTCTGTTCCACTTTGTTCCGGGTTTGTGTCATCATTGACATCACATGCTAATAGAACGGGGAAAACGAAGGTCTTGAGCGTTAGCGTTATTAACGTCTAATGGAACGCGGGGATAATATTATGTTTCGAACCGCGGTATGAAACACTCAAGTTATAATTTTTTTTTCTGCATCATCTACCTTAGCAAGGAAAAAATTACTTATATTATTTTATAACTCTTTTATTGCTAACGAAAAAGGTAAGTGACGTATAAAAAAATAAACAAATTAACAAATTATAACTGAGTAAATTTTTACCTACCTCCACTACAATAATAATATACTTAGTCATACTAGCTGTCCCGGCAAACGTTGCTTTGCCTTATTATAAAGTAGGTATTTCGTCCATATTATTTTATTGAAGTGACTAAATAAGTATGTCGCCATGGCAACGTTGTTCGCTATCCCGTCGCACAAACAATGGTCGCCGTCAGTCTCAGGTTGTAATAATTTACTATTATTTGTGACGTTATCTGAGAAAAGGGCCCTTATGGAGGGTTTTAGTTTCCGAGATAATCGCATTTAAAGTAAAGTGTCGAATAAAATCATTTTTTCTGTTTTTGCTCCATGTTAATAAACAGACTCTAAATTTTGATATGACAAAGACGCAGGTTTTAAAAACGATCTTTTATAGGTTAAAATTGAACTTAAAGTTTAGTGAAAAAGGGACCTTATTGTCGGTGCTGCAATCGAGAGTCGATTGCGGCTTTCTTTCAGCACGGTATCTACTGTTATACTACTAGTAATTTGCACCAAGCTGAAAACCGGTAACATTGATTAGAATATCTGGGGGCACGGTAGTGCCCCCGCCAAGTAGAGCGCGAAGCAAACACTGCAGTACCATAATTTACAGGAACCATTTCACCACATTTTAGGACCCTATTTGAGAACCTCTAGAGGTCATTAAGTTCCGAATTTAAGCTAAAGCAAAGTTTCTCATTTATGACACTCACTCACTCACTCAAGATCATCAAAATAGAACTAGTATTTCCACAGAAATAAGAAGTACTTCCCATAGAGAGCTGAAATTTAGCACAGTTTAGGGTTTAATGGCCATTTATAGGAAAAACCATAAAAATTAGCCACGTGCGAGTCGGACTCGAAATTAAGTTTTTTGTATGGGAGCCCCCCTTAAATTTTAATTTCAAATTAATCCTGATCAAAGGTGATCAACCTGCATTGTCCTAACCAAACTTGGAAATAATACGTTTCCAACTCGGGAATCGAACTAACGACCTCCGAGTCAAGAGCCACGCACTAAACCACTAGACCACGGAGGCGTATGTAACACGTGTGATGCTGATGGTGACGTTTACACGAGCGCGCAATCCTACACGAGCGATATGATGAAACGCACTACTTACGGCTCAGCTTAAAAAATTAATATGTTTCTAAAAAAAAAGAAGTGAAATCCCACAAAAACATTATGTAAAAAACTAGCCAAGTCTCGAATCTCGATGGAGCTGATTGTTTATCTCTAATAAAGGTTCCTTGTTGACTACGGAACCCTATTAAAAAGTAATGAAATCTAACCAAGTCGTACCAAGTCTGAGGTTCCTTTATTTTTATAAAGAAATCTCAGAAATATAATTAAATAATGAAAAATATAATTAAATAAAATAAAAAATAAAGTAAAAATAAAAAATAATGTTACAACTACGAAATTAATAGTATTTTTGTATCTTCTTTTAACTTTATTACTAAAAATGTAACGACCGACATAAGGTCCCTCTTAATATTTATGAATACTTATATGGTAACTATGAGAAATTACATGTTTTTTGTACACGTCTTGTAATTTCTAAAGGATAATTAAAGTTATTTAAAAAATAAGAACTTCAATGTTAATAAAAATGTATATTTATTTTTATGTGATATTACTAAACTTTTAATCACCGACAATAAGGTCCCTTTTGAAAAGTGTTAAGTGTTTGTACCAGATTTTTACTAAACTTTACCTTGAATTTTAAGACGGAAAAAAGTTACTTTTTAAATAAAAGTTTATATATTTGATCTCATTTGACTATGTTTAACTGTAGTAAATATATATTTTTGTTGACTTTGACTGATTAATATGATTAGTAGAAGCACAATGTTTATTTGTTTAAATTTTTTTTAATACAATAAACAATGTTGTTTAATATCGAATACGTCTCTATTTAGTAACAACTGATCCGTTTTATATTATTCTTTTATAAAATCCAATAGAAAACATAGTATAAGTGAAATATTTAGTAAAAACCATCTTGGGCATTTTCATTACATCGTGCACTTTGGCGTGGTAAATAACAGGAATAGAGTTATAAAATTATACATATAATTGAAGTTAAAATCTAAAAGACCATATAATGTACTTCTCAAAAAACATAATATCTATGTAACTTCCCACAATAACATACTTTTTTTGGGTTTCGAAGTTTGAATGCGATTTTCTCAATATCACCTTTTACGACTTTCGAGTTTCAACATTTTTTTAAAAAATATTTGCCAGGCCTACATGCACGTTATTTACATGGTTCGATAGCTTATTAAATGTAGATTATGGGGATGCTAATAACTCAATACCGACAATAAGGTCCCTTCACGCTGATAACGTCACATTTATTCAACAAATGCACTTATCAATATATAAAGTACCGAGTAGCCGATTCTCAGACCTACTGAATATGCATATGTCGCAGGGAAAACAGGATATCAGGAATTTCACGATATCCCCAGGAATATCACGAACTCCCGGTAGATGCCGAATATTATTGTTTGTTACGTCTTCTCACTAAAAATATCTAGTGATATGTCATTTCACTAAACTAAATCTAGTGAAACGTCAGAAAAGCGGACACCGCCGAGTAAAAATCAAGCCACGCATTTTTATCACTTGCTCTAGTATACACACGGGTACTTTGATAGGATCATCTAACATCTGAATCTGACAAGTAAGATGTTAGATGATCCATGCGTCGGATGGGCATGTAAAAAGTCGGTCCTGCGCCTGATCTCTCGCCGGTCGTGTCAGTCTGGTTATGCGAGTAAAGGAATATAGAGATTGCTCTTGTGTACTGCGCACACACTTGGGCACTATAAAATTACTCTTGGCCTGGTTTCAATGAAACCGGCCACCGCCACCAAAACCAGAGTGGGAGTTATTATTATTATTATCACACGTGTAATGCAACTATAGCAGATCTGAGGGGGCATCACCACATCTCTGAATCATACAGTTGAAACCAACTAAGGGTTCTTCATCAGATACTTCAGACCTTTAATTTTTGACGTCAAATGAAGCGGCCGACCAAGTTGAATATGTTTTGTAAAGGTGGCATGTCGATCTCTAGTTTGGTTAGGCTCTTATACAGGCACAGGTACTACAGGTACTCCAGCTCTTCGATTATCCTAGTTTTTACGGTTCAGTACCCAAAGGGTTAGTCTGTCTGTCTGTCTCCAGGCTAGACGAGCCGCGCCAGCTCGAGCAACGCATGTGTTTCACTCCCACTGGTGCCCGTATCACGTGTGGGAACTAGAGCGAGCGAGAGAAATGAGTGGCTCGATTTTTATTCGGCGGTATCCGTGTTTCTGACATTTCACTAGATTTAGTTTAGTGAAATGACATATCACTAGATATTTTTAGTAAGAAGACGTAACAAACAAGAATATTCGGCATCTACCGGGAGTTCGTGATATCTCTAGGGATATCGTGAAATCCCTGATATCCTCTGTTCCCTGCGACACATATGGAGTGGAGTTCCTAGAGCGTTCTTATTTTTAACAAAAAATTAAAACCGACTTCCAAGGTAACAACAAAAATAACATTTTAATATGAACTAAAAAATATTAAATGATGTTTCCTATCTAATAGTGCCTTTTTCCGAATTCGGCTAAACTATTTCTGTACTCAATCTTCATTATTTTGAAGTCGGTACGATAGCTGAATCTTTAGTTCTCTGACAGAATATTTGAAACTTTTGGAGTTCTGGCACCGACTTCAAAATTATAAAGATTGCATGAGTACTTACAGAAATAGTTGAGGTTAAGCCGAATTCGGGAAAAAGCACTATTAGATTTTTTTATTTAATACTTTTTGGAGTTTATTGGAGTTTACTCCTTAAGAATCGATTTTCATATATAAGGCGCCCGGTATGAGAAAAATTCGAGGGGTAAAACCTACTAACAAGTAACGAAAAATCTTGGCTGTTTGTTTCTATCAGTGTCGATGTATTTATATTGCTATTTTTGTTATAAATATCAATAATTAATATTGTTATTGTGAAGTTATAATTTCTATCATTATACTGGCTAAAGTGAACTAAAAGTATTTTGAAATAACTATGGCAGAAAGGGGTGTAGGTAATATTGCCGGAACATCTCATTTCATATGATATTAATCTTTTTTCAGTTGAATAAACTTCTTTTGCGTATGGTTAGATACTCGTACTTAAGGAGTAAACTCCAGTCGTGCGTCGGAGCTGACACACTTTTTTTAGTTCATATTAAAATGTTATTATTGTTTTTACCTTGGAAGACGGTTTTAATTTTTTGTTAAAAATAATAATTTCACTCTTTTTAGGTACACTAGTAGGTAAACCATCGCGTATATACGTATCTTATTACAATTTGTTAAGAGTCACAACTCGCACTCACAAAATATATTATCAGTAAAGTGAACATGTGCTAGGTCAAGGGTCACCAAATGGCGGACCGCGGTCCGCATCCGGACCGCCGACCCATTGTGTGCGGACCAAGCATTTTCGAAGATGAACTTCGTTTAAAAATAAATTTCGGTCTCGATTTACTGATGAACATCTCCAGGATTTAATATCAATGGCTTATCCAATTTCACTCCAAACATCAGAGAGAATTAGCTATAATTAGAAATTAATTTTATTATTAGAAAATAATTGTCACTTTTTTCATGGATATGTAAGGTTACCTTTGTAAATTCCGTAGTTATTTTTTAAACCTTTCTTAACCTTTGTTTTTTTTAATGTGCGGACCGCGAAGGTCATTTCATTTCTTAATATGGACCCCGAGCAAAACTAATTGGTGACCCCTGTGCTAGGTAATTTAACAATTTTAATGCTTCAAGCCCCAAGCGGTCACCGGCGACTGCGATAATAATAGAAAGGCTATTGTGTCTCGTTTTTCCACGATCGAAGGATCTATCAGATAATAAAAAATTGTATAAACTTGGATAGACGCATGCGCCGCGCGGCGCGCGGCGGCGACGCCGTCGCCTCTGCGGCGCCGACCGCCGTGTATAAACAGCCTATTGGTGTTATACAGTACATAATTATTATTATTGTATGAATACCGATGCCTTGTACTATTATCTATTCTGTGCCATTGGTGACCTTAACACGACGTGGTAATGATGATGATGATGATGATGATGATGATGATGATGAATATGAATTGCATAGTAGCATATGCTTTCTGTTCTTAAAACAACGCCGAAACTCGCAAACGTGTATCTATAAGGAGTCAGGAGTTCTCTAAGCATCTTCGAAACCATGGTATACCTTGACCCAATATTTGACTTTTTGGTAGCATATTCTTAGTACACTTCACATAAAACCAAAATCACTATGTTTCCATATAAATTTCGAGGAGTTCCGTCGATTAGGGGAGAGGGGGGCTAGTTCTAACAGATTTCGAAAATTGTTATTTATCTTCTTAATTTGAAAACTTTGTTATTTTTTTTATACCCGAATAGCGGAAATTTATATGACTTGCATATACTAAGCTAAAAATTCATCTAAATTACTTGGATTCGGAGGGAAACGCATCTTTTTAAAAAAAGTCAGCGGTTAAAACTTGCCCCGTTTCGGGGGCAAATATTAACAGTGACGGGGTGAGTATAAACGCTAAGTAAACTTGTTAGACTTTCATTAAACCATGGAAGTAAAAAAACAAAACAATATTAAAATGGTAATTTATTTATTTTTTCACATACAAATGTTAAAAACAATATTAACTTCTGTCAAATTACAAATAACATGAATTTTCTTTTATGTCATCCAACCTGAGCTGTTTCCAGCCCCTATGGATTCCACTTGCAACAAAAATTGAATCTGATCCTCGGATATATGAACATCGCCGTCGCCGGAGTGTCGCCAGAGTAATCGACGTACCTCTTTCGGCAGATGTGGCAGCTCCAACTTGCTTATAAAAACAAAAATCCATTCACTACGTATTACAATTTTCGGATGTTAAAACCTCTGGCGACTCCACTAATATTATTGTAATGGAAAAAACTTACTGAGTTATAAGTTATTTTGTTAAATAAAATGCTCGTTATTTAATTAAATAAATTACTGATGTAATAAGTCCATAACTGAATGAATAGCAAGCTACTATAGTAACTCATAACTCATAACTGAAGACGTGAGTAGATGAAGTGGATAATTAACGTTTTATAACATAAGGGCAAATACGTACACATGTACGTAATAAATAAACCTTGTAAGTTGTAACATACGTATTGCATCATCTAGCTATAAATAGAATCCGCTTTTTTTTCCGGTCCAAATGCCTACATACGAGTATTACCTGTGCATATACTTCGTCCACATCAATAAAAAAGTGAAAAATAAAAATAAAAAATTCTGTCAACGGAAATCTTTTCTTAGCCCTTTTAAGATTAGCTCAAAAGAATAATAAAAATTTCTAGATTTCTTGTTTAGAAATAATCAGCGTTTTTATGTTAACATTAAAATGGTGACTATTAACAAATGAACAAAAGCGTAACATTTAAACAAATTGTGATAATTTATTTTTGTTCACGGATTATTGTTTATTGATATGTCTACTTAGTACCCAAATTTTTTTATTTCTTTATATTAATATTTAATCAGTTAAAATATATTTTTTAGTTCGCGTGGCAGATTGCGGCAATTTACGCGAAACCCGAACTACGCGTTTTTACCGTTACTTTCGCCGCTCATTTAAAGCTTTATAGCTTTAAATGAGCGTGGATTATTGGTAAGGTTCCAGGATCTAAGATTTATTTTGGAAATTTCCTGCTCTTTAAGGATCTATTTTCAAATTTTGATTATCTCAAATAGTTTTCGAAATATTAAAAAAAATCCAAACCCTTCTTTTTATGTTAACTTAATTGTTTATAACTATTGCATTTTTTTTCAGCCCCTCTTGGAATTTTGATAGGATGTTCTAGATGGTATTCCGAATCGAATGAGCCCAAAATCATAATTTTCGGTGCATGAGATCAGGTTTTGACGCGAATGGCACTTGCTAATCAGACTAATGCGTCGCGGGCATGCCTTACGTTCGCTGTTGACTGCGCTATAACGCATGCCCTTGACGAACAGAAAAAGGCACAGTGTGGATAAAGCTATTGTGCGCAAGTGTTTTCAGTGGTAATATTTACGTTTTAATCGCGTGGTAAATATTAAAGTGTTTTGAAATGGCGTCAAATAATATTGTTGATGTAGAATGACATTCATTTCGTTTTCGAGTTACTCTTAAGTACTTAGCTCTTTCATTTGATATCCATATTGTAGGACTGCATTGAAAATAACTATTTCGCCATCTTGGATTGTCGGCCATATTGGATTTAGAGTGATGTCACATACCATATCGTGCGTTGTCATCATAACTAAACGTTTATGCACAGCTCAATCGGTTGAAGATATCTACTTCAAAATTGAGTTCCAAGGTTTTACCCGAACATACATACTTACATACATACAGAGCAAGTTAAATAAAAGCTTTTAAAAAGGGAAGTTTCCATTTTGGTCGTGTATGTTTTTATATCTTTCAACTTAAAAAATATGTACTTATCTAATTAACTCCACTATTTGAAAGTTATATTATTTTTTTGTAAAAAAAAACTTATAAATTCTTCTTAGCCATGATAGTTTTCCTTTTAAATTCAACATATTTCCTACTCCCGTGATTTTTTTCATATTTCTAGAAGCAACCATTTATCTGGTAGAAGGGGGGATACTGGACTCTAACAATTTTTTCCACTTTTAAACTTAATATTTCACAAACGGATCCCTAAATCGGAAAATGATCTATGAATACTCATAATATTTTTAAAAAACCTACCAACGACATGACACGATGGGGTGGACGCGAAAAAAAATTCATCCCCGCTTGATGTGTAGGGAAGGTACCATAAAAAATATTTTTTTTTTAAGATTTCATGTACCATTCTCATTCATTCATGCTCAGTCTCTGAGCAAAACCGCGGACAACAGACAGACAGACAGACAGACAGACAGACAGACAGACAAACGGACAGATGGACAGACGGACGGACAGACCGAAACTATAAGGGTTCCTTGTTCACTACGGAACCCTAAAAACACTATTTTTGCTATGTAACGGAAACCTTGGTGCGCGAGCCAACTCGCACTTGGCCGATTTTTCATAAGTTTGTTTATGATATTAATTAATTTCATAATTGCAGATTCATTTCGCAACTCAGTCGATATAGTAGTTCCAAAATGTAACAAAACCCTCCTTAATGTGGACAGCTACTCAAATTATATTGACAAATCAATTTATTTATATCCGCACAATTGACATCAAACTTGCTAGCGAACATCTATGCGGAGCGATTGCGAATCTAATTAACTGCAGCGTAAACAAAGGAATATATCCATCTGAACTTAAAACAGGGATAGTTAGGCCCATATATAAAAAGGGAAAATCAGACAGCTACGAGAATTATAGGCCCATCACTATACTACTAATTTTAGATAAAATTTTTGAGAAATACATATGCAAACTTATACTTAATTACTATGATAAACATAACATACTAACAAACAAACAATTTGGTTTTAGACCTAAAAAAAGTACAACAATTGTATTATCTCAATTTACTGACGAAGTTAATAGTAAACTAAATAAAAAAGAACATGTCATAATTGTTTTGATTGATTTTAGCAAAGCTTTCGACACAATAAAACATAAACTTCTAATAAAAAAACTAGACAGCATGGGCATAAGAGGTAAATTAAAAAGTTGGTGTAAAAATTATCTAAAAGGACGTTATTATACTGTTAAAATAGGCAATACAATGAGTAAAAAGATCGGAGTTACAATTGGTACAGCTCAAGGCTCGGTAATAGGGCCAGTGCATTATTTGACTTATGTAAATGACCTTGAAAAAGTAATCAAATACTGCACTATCTACCAATATGCAGATGATACATGTCTCGTTATCTCCGATAAAAACCTTGACTTAGCCTTACAAAAGTTACAAGAGGACTTTACTGCACTAGATATGTGGTCGCACGATGCAGGATTAGTACTTAATGCCCAAAAAACAAAACTTATACATATCAACTATAAGCGACAATCGATATCACAATCTCTTAAACTTATAGCACACAAGCACCTATGTCTACATACAAGATCCCAGACGTGTGATTGCCCAAACATAGAACAAACTAATACAGCAAATTACCTTGGAGTCCTGATTGATGATTATTTTAACTGGGGTCCGCATATCAACCACATTTGCGAGAGATTGAGAATATTGCTAACGAAGTTTTATATAATTAAGAACAAAGTGCCCTACAATGTTCTCATTAATCTGTATAATGCATTAGCTGACTCAATAATATCATACGGACTTACAAGTTATGATAGAACTTTCAAAAGCTATTTAGATAAAATATATACATTACAGCTAAGACTATTAAAAATAATTGTCCCAGAAAAAATAAAAAACAAACACAAAGATAACTACGATAAGCTGTTTGGTTACTGCAAAATACTGCCAATACACACAAAATTTAAATACCTAATTCTTACAGAAAATATATATAATCAAACTATTATGAAACCTGTCACAGCTAAAATACATCTACGAAAAATGACCCACAAAAAAGTAGCCACCATAGGAAGTACAAATAAATACGGAGAAAGAACAGCAGAATATATTGTTCCTAGATTATTTAACGAAATACCGAAAGATATTTTAAATAATTTAAACGAAACTGATATAAAGCGTATAATGAAAACACACTATTTGGAGTGTTCACGTAGGTAATACTTTATGTAAAAATATAAATAATTTAAGTTAATACTTCCACTATACTTAACATTGTGTTCAGTACAAACATAAATTCATACAGCCTATATAATATAAAATAATAATGTGTAACATTTACTATCGCCCTGTATAAGCGAGCGCAACACCGACGTGAGTCGAGACTTGTTTACACTTTACAGGCAGTAGCTATGCCTATAATGCAAATGGCAACGCGTAGCTGCACACTCGTTCTGCGGGCGCATAGCGTGCGCACGCGTTGTATGAATAGGGAAAATTACAAGTACTTACCTATTTTGAATACATTTAATTGTACTAGAAGATATTATTTAGATGTAGGTTACTTAATTTTCCATTGTAGCGTTACTTATAATTTACATCCCGTGAAGCTGTATTAGCACAAGCCCAGTATGGGCTTTTTAACACTGATATTTGTTAACTGCTTATTCATTGTTGTGTATTAATAAATAATAAAAAAAATTAGCAAACATCATATGGGTTATATTTTATTTGCAGTTGTTCATCAACAATGAGTGGGTGGACTCCGTGAGCAAGAAGACCTTCCCCACCATCAACCCCCACGATGAGTCCGTCATCACCCAGGTGGCTGAGGGAGACAAGGTAAACTTACTATTATACCGTAATAGCCCGAAAGTCTGAAACCGCATATAATACAATTCCTACTCCTATCTTCTTCTGATTCATATCGTTTCGGGTCCCAAGACAGCTTTAGCATGTCCCTCGGGCTCCCTGAGATCATATCAAAGGGTATTCGTGGTTGGATACCGCTGTCGATCATGCCGACACAGGAGATACAATGGTTAAATGGTTACAATGGTTAATGGAAAGTTACGCGAAAAAAGTACGGTGGAAGACTGCCACTCATCAAGGTTATGGGGATGGTATATTTTTCACGTGGAACAATGGCGGAAAGTTGCTGGAGGTATGATTCCGAACAATTCCTCAAAGCACTCCCCGTGATACAACCGATTGAGGATGCAAAGTGAAGCTATTTACATCTCGGCGTGATTTCAAGGGGTCCAGCCTGTTTGAAACATTATGGCAGTCAATAATTCGAGCGGCCCTTCGTTGGATACGATCCAAAGGGATTAGTTGGTATTTTGGGGTCCCTGCCCAGAGATGAGAACAGTATTCCATATGAGGCCAAACCTGCATCTTGTAGAGTTGCAAGCATTGGTCCAGACAGAAATACTGCCTCGTCCTGTTAAGAACAGAATCAGAAAAGTATCGTCTACCCCATTCAGAGACTTTCTCCTGTGAATTCTAATTTAGATATAAGTTCGTTACGACTCTCAATGACATTTAGCCGAGAAATATGGTGGAAGTCGGTAGATAGGGCATCACCTGTACAATTTTCCGCATAGCAATAAATACCATTGGTCTGTACTCTGTAACATGTCATTGATCTGCAAAAAAACTTGTGACATATTTGCATAAATTCTCGGGAAGCCCATATATAGAAACTATGAACTTTGAGCCAAACCCGATCAAAGGCATTTGTAATGCCCAAACTAACAGCCAGTGCCTCTCCTCGGCGCGCTCATCTCGCGGTTCGCGGTCACCTTTTTTGGGGATCGGGTAAGGCTGTCTTCTAAGAAGCCGGAACAATGCTAGAAGAGTAGGAAAACCAAAAACGACGCATTAAGACCGGAGCCAACTCTAGAGCACACTTTTTCAACACAATAGGAGGGATTCCGTCAGGCCCACTATACTTTTGGATATAAAGGGCACACAGGGCTATTTACACTGACTGTCACCTAATATCCGACATTATGCCCCTGCATCGTGGTATGGTCGGCGGTTTTTATCTCATCAAGGAGCTTACCTAAAATATCGTCTTTGTATTTTGCGTTGTGGGCCAACGATCTATTTCCTACTTGTAGGGATGGTAGGATGGCTTTCAGAAATACCCTTCAATAGCTTAGACCAGAGACCAGAATTCACAGGTTCCCAAAGTAAGTCACTCGAGTCTCTCACCAATACTATTGACGTGCTGTTTCTTTGCCCGATTAATCTCTCTCTTGAAGGATCTATAGGCAAGGTTGTACTCCATTTTATATGTATGTGTCCACGCATAGACGCGAGGGAGGTCAATATATTTTATCAAGAACAACAATAGGTCAAGAATATTTTTTACTTAACCGTCAACAAGAAGATATTCGGTAACTAGACGTTCCACGCAGCCTCGCCCGCATAAATGAGAAATTTTACGGAAACCATACATTTTTCTGCAAAAAAATAACCTTATATTCTTTTACGTCATGGTCTAATCTACATCTATGCCAAATAACTTAAAAAATCATCCAGTAGTTAGCGAGATAAGCACCTTCAAATAATTTTCCCCGTTTTTTCTAAGTTTTCCTATGTTTCTTCGCTTCTAATTGTCTTAGAGTGATAATTTTTAGTTCATAACCCTTCTCGATAAAGGAGACATCTAACAACGAAAGAATTTTTCAAATCAGACTAGCAGTTCCTGAGATTGGCGCATTCAAACAAACAAATACTTCCACTTTTTAATATTAGTATAGATTTACATTTTATACCATGCTTTAATGACGTATTACATAAATAATGAATCAACTTCTTGACACGAATATACGGGCTTTTATCTTTACAAACATGTAAAAGCAACAAAATATACAAGAATAAGCGTGTAAATGACCAGAGCATGACTCAGGGGGACAGAAATGTACGTGGAATAACCGTGCAACATTTCACTGCACTTGTTAAAACTTCATTTATGACACGAATAAACGTGCATTGATACAATAGTGTTAACAAGTCACATGCTATTCACTAGAATAATAATTTAATATGGTTTTTCTTAAATATATGGCAAACCGTTAATATTTGATTTTTAATAAATATATGAGCTGAAAGATATTTTTTTTACCTTTAATTTGATTATACATTATAATTGTCTATTTATTATGCAGTCAAAGTTATGAGGTTCCAAACGTTTTTTTTTGTCTTCCTGAAAAGTTGTCATTTTTCGATTGCACGTTTATTCGTTGGAGCCATCGATATTATGTCCATTTATTGTAGACGGGAAATGAAATGGCCAAAACTTCTCTCCAAAAGTTTTCAACTTTTCAAATGATTTCTAATTTCTTATTTAATTCTTTTATAATTTTTGGGCACTTTTAGACTCGTACATTTAGCACATAAAAATGTTCAATAAAGAGAGTTTAAAATACAAAGCGTATGACGTCACACAGTGGCGGACAGTGTTTTCGGGAGGCATATTTTTCAATAAACATTTTTATAGGTTTCTACTGTGTAAAATATAAAAATATTAGTTTTTTTTGTGAAAATGAATGATTAAGAAGCGATTAGCATGAAGAAAAAAATAGGTCAAGTAGCCTATTACGGCCGTTCCCAATATTTGATCTATCTCTGGTTTTGCCCTACTAGAGATAGGTATAGCTCTCATCAGACATTAGAGACATATAATTTATGTTAGCTGCGATCGGTCGTATGTCAAACCAGAGATAGATTGATATTGGGAACGGCCGTAAGGGATCTATCAAAGAGCGGTCACGCATTCAAGGGTTCTGCGTTCGCATTCTACGTTCGAGCGGTCAGTCATACAACTCGTACAGGAGCAATTCTGACGCGGTTAGAACGCCCCCTGTGTGAGTAAGTATATCTTTGTAACGTAATACAACACAAAGAGCGCAAAACTAACCGCTTGAACGCTTGACCGCTCTCTGTTTGATAGGTCCCTATAAAGGACAAAAATTTGCAAATCGTCGTAATTAATTTTCACACAATTTTTTTCTGAAAAGAGAAGACAAATTGAGTTAATTTATTGCTTTGTGAAATCTGGATGTCAAGAAATGTATAAGGCCTACACATAAAACAACTGGATAATCATATTTTGTTCTCCAGGCCGACATAGATTTGGCTGTCAATGCAGCAGCCAAGGCCTTCCACCGGTACTCCGAATGGCGTACCATGGACGCCTCCCAAAGGGGTCGCCTGCTCAACAAACTCGCTGACCTCATGGAGAGGGACAGCAAGTACTTGGGTCAACTGGAGACCTTGGACTGCGGGAAACCCGTCAAGATCGCAACCGGAGAGGCTCTGTGGTCAGCGCAAGTGGTCAGATACTACGCTGGCAAGGCCGACAAAATCCACGGCAATACTATCCCTGCTGGTAAGTTGATAAGCAATGATTTATTATATTGTGCACTATGAGTACCTGCACGGTCTTAGCTTCTTTTCTTCTGAAAATTATAAACTAAAGCCAGTAACTATTGTCACACATGTGACATGATGGATATTGAGCTATCCATATCAGTGTTCCACAAACTTTTTGTATTCAAAGTACATCTAGGAAAAAAAAAAGACTGGTTGCACTCCGGGAGTGCCGGCAGAAGTGAAAACTTGATTATTAACGTTGTGCATTTTTTAACCCATTTTTTATGAAAATCGATTTTTAAAAATCGTCAATCAAGTTGTTTCGATCAAGTTTCGATCAAGTTTCGATCAAGTTTCGATCAAGTTTCGATCAAGTTTTGAACAAGTTTCGATCAAGTTTCGATCAAGGTTTCGATCAAGGTTTCGATCAAGTTTTGATCAAGTTTCGATCAAGTTTCGATCAAGGTTTCGATCAAGGTTTCGATCAAGTTTCGATCAAATTTCGATCAAGTTTCGATCAAGTTTCGATCAAGTTTCGATCAAGGTTTCGATCAAGTTTCGATCAAGTTTCGATCAGGTTTCGATCAAGGTTTCGATCAAGTTTCGATAAAGTTTCGATCAATTTTCGATCAAATTTCGATTAAGTTTCGATCAAGGTTTCGATCAAGGTTTCGATCAAGGTTTCGATCAAGTTTCGATCAAGGTTTCGATCAAGTTTCGATCAAGGTTTCGATCAAGTTTCGATCAAGTTTCGATCAAGTTTCGATCGGGCGCAGACTCTGGGGGGGCGCAAGAATGGCCAGACCAGGGAGGCCTGTGGCCCCGGAAACATTGCTCTGGGTACCGGTAATATCTACAAAAAACCGGTCAAGTGCGTACGGGCCACGCGCAATATAGAGTTCCATAGTACCACTAGTTTTTTTAACCCCCGACGAAAAGAGGGGTGTTATAAGTTTGACGTGTCTGTCTGTCTGTTTGTCTGATTATTTCATTACTTTTCAAAGTTTTTTGGCGGGGGTTTTTGAAGTGAAAACTTCTTTAGCGGCGTTGAGCGCTTTTGTGGGATGGGTAAAAACTGTGAAACTCGCGTCAGATTTGCGACAAATTAGATATTTCACAAAAAAATTAGTACACAAAAAAAGCCTATGATTCTTCAATTATTCAATTCCTTATCTGATCCAAATAACAGAAAAAAATGCTCTAGTAGTTCGTGAGATAAGCCCTTTCAAATTATTTCCCCCCTTTTTTCCACATTTTTCTCTATTTCCTCGTTCCTATTAGTCTTAGCATGATAAAATATAGCCTATAGCCTTCCTCGATAACTGGGCTATCTAACACTGAAAGAATTTTTCAATTCGGACCAGTAGTTCCTGAGATTAGCGCGTTCAAACAAACAAACAAAGAAATAAACTCTTCCCAATTATAATATTAGTTACATAGAAGTATAGATAGATAACTTATGAAGTCTTCTTAAGCCGTGATAGTTTTCCTTTTAAATTTAGCAGATTTCCTAATCCCGTGAATTTTTTCAAATTTCCAGAAGCAACCGTTTAGCCGGTAGAAGGGGGAGACACTGGACTCTAACGATTATTTTCACTTTAAAACTTAATATTTCACAAACGGATCCCTAAATCGGAAAATGATCTATGAATACTCGTAATATTCAAAAAAAAACTAACTACACGACTAACTCGTGACAATCGTGTGGAGAGTCTAACGACACTCCACACGATTGGGTGGACGCAAAAAAAACATCCCCACTTGATATGTAGGGAAGGTACCACAAATATTTTTTTTTTAAGATTTCATTACCATTTTGTCGGCATCACTAATATGTGCATTTAAGCCAAATTACAGCTTTGCAGATTCTATAGTCTTCAGAGACTATATGTCTCTTATGTATGATGACAGACAGACAGACAGACAGACAGACAGACAGACAGACAGACAGACAGACAGACAGACAGACAGACAGACAGACAGACGGACAGACAGACCGAAAAAATAAGAGTTCCTTGTTGACTACGGAACCCTATAAAAACAAGGGCGCAGTTATAGAAGCTCGCACAGGGCGCAAAAAAGGCTATTTACGGCACTGACCCATCCCACAAGTGCTCAACGCCGCACAGTGTTTTAGAAACGCCCAAAATCGGAAATGATTAAATTAATGCAATAGTCGATGGCGTCTTATATTTCAAATGCAAGAGTAGAACTCCCATGTCGCATTTTACTTGGTTTTTGAGAAAATTAATTTTGAAATTGCTCATTTTTGAACTCCCTAAAAACGAAAATATTTTATTTAAATTAATTACGAGGGTTTGTAAACTTGCTATCCAGCTGATTAGATTAATCATCAAGAGACACAAATTTTGTACTTTATCTCATTCCTACAATTCAAGTAGTTCCTGAGATTTTAATGTTTTAAAATATTTAGACTTTATTTTTTTTTTTCTCCTTTCCTATATGATTTCCGCACCTTTTGTCCAGACTGAAAAATACTTTGGTTAAGTATTTACACTACAGTATTTTTATTTTTTGTGAATCGCATATCATACCAGAGATTTACGAGTTTCAAATTTTTATTCGCGCCTTAAAAAATTTAAGAGCAAAGTTTCATCAAATACTATTTTTTTAAATAAACAGTTAAATAAAAAAACATTAACAATTTTAAAAAATTTCATAATTAGTCAAATATGTAATAATCACTCACATAATAAGTGAGTGAAATAATGAAGTATTTTATTCCTCATCACTTTGGTCTTCAAAAATGCTGTCCTCTCGATGAGAGACTCTCGTGCCAAATGGACGAGGATGAAGTCGTTAATAATACTAACGACACTATAAATTTATTATTATTATTACTTGAGTGATTATTATTTGACTAATTATTTAAAAAATTAAATTGTAAATGTTTTTTTTTTATTTAACTGATTAATTAAAAAAAATAGTATTTGATGAAACTTTGCCCTTAATTTTTTTAAGGCGCGAATAAAAATTAGAAATTCGTAAATATCTGGTATGAGACGCGATTCACAAAAAATAAAAATATTGTAGTGTAAATACTAAACCAAAGTATTTTTCAGTATGGACAGAAGGTGCGGGAATCATATAGGAAAGGAGAAAAAAATAAAGTCTAAATATTTTAAAACATTAAAATCTCAGGAACTACTTGAATTGTAGGAATGAAATAAAATACAAAATTTGTGTCTCTTGATGATTAATCTAATCAGCTGGGTAGCAAGTTTACAAACCCTCGTAATTAATTTAAATAAAATAATTTCGTTTTTAGGGAGTTCAAAAATGAGCAATTTCAAAATTAATTTTCTCAAAATCCAAGTAAAATGCGCACACGGGAGTTCTACTCTTGCATTTGAAATATAAGACGCCATCGACTATTGCATTAACTTAGTCATGTCCGATTTTGGGCGTTTCTAAAATACTGTGCGCCGCTAAAGAAGTTTTCACTTCAAAAATTTATTTGGTGGTACACCACAAATTAATCCGTGTGTATACTTGTATAGGGCTTACACTGAGCTCCTACTGCATCCGTTCGTCGATCGTAGATCGTCGCACACTTTTGTCGATCAATCAATTTTCGAATAATCAATGTTAGTATAATTTTAGAAGTGACGATCAATGTACCTGAAATGCTCTTTGGAAGAATAAAAATATAATTTTATGCGATTTAAGATGGACAAGTCATCTCTATGACCATGAAGGAGCCAGTTGGTGTTTGCGGCCAGATCATCCCCTGGAACTACCCGATTCCCATGTTCGTGTGGAAAATCGCCCCAGCCTTGGCTGCAGGTAAAGTTGGAGCTATGAATTATCATCAAACAATTTTAAGAAGCATACAAATTCAACATAAGCATAACCTAGGTCATATAAATAGCATCATTAAGCACTTTATAAATGCTTACCACATAAATTCATATGAGCTGAAAACTACCTGCCTTGCCTGTTGTGCTCACAATATTTCAACGAACACAATATACCTAATGATGTGGTGCATTATGGTCAATTGATGGTCAATTGTATGTTGCATACAATGGTTATTCCAAAATGTGTAGTCGCTCGTGAAACACAATCATGTTTGATGGATTCTCGAGACATAAACAATTTAATATAGTGCAAACTAGAATTTGGTAGTCTAATTACTTTAGAATGCTTTAACAGCATAAGAAATACATTTTAGTAGCAACGTATCGAAGCTACAATATATGCTGGTTATTTGCACCTCAAAATGGAAGGTCCAAAAACTAAAAGAAATCAAGAAGAAAATTATATAAATATATCTAATATCAAGCTTTTGCGTCTTTAAAGACTTGTCAACTGGACACATAATTCTTTAGGGATTATATTTATTCCCATCATAAATTTTAATGCTATTTAAAATTCTAAAATATATTTTCATATAGGATGCACAATCGTCGTGAAGCCTGCCGAACAGACACCACTCACAGCTCTCGCTATGGCTGCCCTGGTTAAGGAGGCTGGTTTCCCTCCTGGTGTGGTCAATGTTGTGCCTGGTTATGGACCTACCGCTGGTGCGGCTTTGACCAGCCACCCCAAAGTGGACAAAGTAGCTTTCACCGGATCCACTGAGGTGATATAGCTGTAATTATTGCAAACAAATTAGTTGGATTAATGAATAACGACAAGCATCATTATTATTATTGATTTCATAAGTTTTGAATTATCATATTTTACAAAAATTTAAAAGAGGTACACACCTACTACTGATGTTAAATAAGCATTATTGTTATAATCTTATATCTTTAAACGAGCAATTCTTGTATATATATATAATTGGAATCTCGGAATCGGCTCCAACGATTTCCATGAAATTTAGTATATAGGGGGTTTCGGGGGCGATAAATCGATCTAGCTAGGAATCGTTTTCATAAAATGTCATTGATGTGTGTTTTTTGAATTTTTTGAATACCGAGCGAAGCTCGGTCATATAGCTAGTAAGTAGTTAACTGAAGTTGATAATTTAGATAATAGTGTTGTTATCCTTCAAAGACAAATAATATTTGTCTGTCACAGACAAGTAATATTTGTATGTATATAATATATACAATATTATACTGTTAGCATAAATAACGCCTACGTTATTCAAGTCCCTAGACTTAAATAATGATAACGTTGTCAGAACAATAAGACTTATGCAATGGAAATAATTATTAAGATTATTACCATAGAGTATAGAGTACTATAGAGCATAATAAATATAAGTAAGTACCTATAACAACGGAATGAGGCTACTTTAAAACGCTAAAGAATATGAGGGACTTATTGCTCATTTAAAAATATTCCTCAACCTTAAAAAAACATGTTATTCTGTTTTTATCTTTAAAGCTGTTGTTATGCAATAGAATAGCAGTCGTTTATCATATAGGTACCTATGAGAAATGATTACATCATCAGACTTGTTATCAAAATTGCTATATTTTGTAGTTCAGTTTAACTATAAATTGCTTACGATTCATACTGTAATGTGATTTTAAGACTTGGCAATGACTTTTCAAACTAGAAATAAACTAGAAGGGACACACGTCGAATAATTATTCATAAACAATAACAAATTCTGTCATCAAAATTTTCAGGTCGGCCGCATCATCATGACTGCAGCATCCCAAGTGAACCTAAAACGTGTCACCTTGGAGCTCGGTGGAAAGAGTCCTCTGGTGATCTTCAACGATGCTGACAGTAAATATCAAGCTTTATCTAAAGTTATTAGTGACTTGGCCTTGCAATCTCATGAGATTTTTACAATATTCAAAACGATTATTCTGACATCAAGCTTCAACAGTCATTAAATAATGTTATCAACTCATTGAGGAACATTAACAATCTATACTTACATTATAATTGGGAAGAGTTTGTTTGTTTGTTTGAACGCGCTAATCTCAGGAACTACTGGTCCGATTTGAAAAATTATTTCAGTGTTACATAGCCCATTTATCGAGAAAGGCAGTGCAGCGTGAAGTTATATTATAACATTACGCTGTGACTTTTAGGAGCGAAGAAACAGAGGAAAGTGTGGAAGAAAGCGGGGAAAATTATTCATCTTTGAGAGCTTCCATTGCGTCCAACGGTCCAAGCTACCCAAAAAATAAAGAATTATTCCTCTTTAAATTATATAAAAAAATGTCCGTGATAGTACATGTCTATCTTTAAAGATTAGCTCACAATAATCGTTTTATCTATACTTATGAAATAATGTATCCTGACTGACTGATTCATCATCGCTGAGCAAAAACTGTTAATAAAGTTTGTATGAAAGTCCGTCATTTCTTTAGTTAGAAACATAAAACTTTATTTTTGGGCTTCATTCGAAGATATATTATAATTATTAACCAGTAGTACCTCTGTATCTGCTAGGCAATCGCGTTTTTTCAAAGACGTATGTGGGTAGTTGAAAAACTACCCGCACGCTCGGTTACTGAACGTTCCGGCATGTCTCATTATGTTTAGAGAGAAATAATGTAAAAAATCTTTCTTTCTTTCTTTGGGTACTGCAGCAAACATAGTTTCGTGCAGACTGGGTGGGAGGGAGATTATATCTTCGAATGAAGCGACTCATATAATAATGATCGAACTTCACTTGGTAAGTTCGTTTGATCATTTATTATATTTCTTCGCTTCATTCTTCGATATATAATTATTAACCAGTAGATTTTCAGAGTAGCGAACGAAACTTTATGAAATGACTGATGTAATGAAAACTAGCCAAGTAGAATCTAATCTAGTTTAAGATCTCAAATTATTTAAATAACATTAATTGTTATAGATATTCAATAAAGCAAAGAAATAGACTCTATTATTTGTTCATAATGTTATTTGGTTCCTATAGGTACATACATATTTCGATTTTTCATGGAACTTGGCACTCATTTAGATCTCCATCCTTTTTACGGCTAAGTCCATAGACAAGAATAATGTTTGTATGGAACTTGGCTTTTAATTTTTACATATTTTATGTTTTTGGTGGGATATCATTACTTTTTGTAAAGAAAACTTTCCGAGCAAGGGTAGACAGTAGACATCTTAATCTTCCCAGTTCAAACATACATAATGTTCGACTATATTCAATCGCAACCTTAAGGTGTTATTTCACCACTTCCCGACGAGTATCGGATATGCTATCCGCAACTTATCTGGCAGATACTTCATCTATCAGATAAATAATTTATCTGATAGATGAAGTATCCACAATTATTGTGGATAGCCTATCTGAAACTTAACTGAAGGATGTTTCATCTGTCAGATAAGTTGTGGATAGCCTATCTGAAACTAATCAGGAAGTGGGGAAGTAGCCCCCAAGCCTTATTGAGTATCAGACGAATAAAACAAAGAAAATTCAAGCGAATGGAAAAAGCAGCTACCATCAGGAGGCATTGGAATAATACGGTATAACACAAGTGTATTTCCAACCATTAACTATAGGGTACAGCTTATTGTGCGGAAGTAAAGAAGCTATTATTATAGCTGTCTAACAGACAGACAGACGGACGGATGGATGGACAGACGGACAGACGGACAGACGTATTAAAAAAATTCTATGTCTATTCCCGGGACTCAAACTATATCTCCATACCAAATTTAAGAACAATCGGTACAAGCAATTTGGGCTTGAAGAGGTAACAGACAGACAGACATACATCATAAAGTCACCTTCTATTAATTTCCTAAAGTTTTTTCACTTCACAAATAAATATTTACGGAGAGCTCCCATACAATAAATGTAATTTTTTTGGCCTTTTTTGCTCAAAATCAATAATGGCAGCCGGTAGATACTTGAAAATTTCAAAAAATCTTTAATTTTATTTTTATTTTCATAATTTATAATAAAAGTAAAATAAAATAAATATTTAAGGGGGGTCTCCATACAAAAAACACAATTTTTGCCTAGTTTGGCTCTGTCCGACTCGCACTTGACCGATTTTTTTTTATTTTCTGATTTTTCCTCACGCTTTCACACAATTGCCGAGCTGGATTCCAAATTTCAGCCTTCTAGGTCATCTGGAAGTGGGTTAGAATTTTGATCTATAGGTCAGTCAGTCAGTCAGTCAGTGATAAAAATGTAAATTTTCGGACGTTCATATCTTAATAACCGTTTGAGCTGTGCTTATGAAATTTAGAGCATGTAGTTATCTCGCAAGTCTCATTATAAGAGCCAAATTTAAAACATTTATGTCAAATAGTTTCGGAATTATGAGAGGGTCAAAAGTACCAGCAAATGGTTCGTGTAATATTACACACGGTGCTGCTCGCCATTCTGTTATGCTGAACTTGGCTTGACACGCTACCGCGTGTCTAGATATATCTAATATATAAAATTCTCATGTCACGGTGTGCGTGGTTAAACTCCTCCGAAACGGCTCGACCGACTTTCGTGAATCTTAGCGAGCTAGGGTTGAGAATCGGGCAACATCTACTCTTTTATCTTTATATTAATAAGTGTATTCATTTGTTGAATAAATAATAGCAAATTGTTACAACTCGAGACCAACGGCGATGAACTTTGCCATGGTGACATACTCTTTAGTAGGTATAGTCACGTCAATAAAATAATAATATTATGGGCGAAATACTTTATATGGCAAAACAACGTTTGCCTTGACAGCCAGTAATGTTATAATAATATATATTATAAACGTCAAGACTTAAATATTTACATATTTTTTGTGTGTTTAATACACCCATGGCACTATTAACAATAAAACGTTAACAAAAAGGGGGCGCCTGAGGCTAAAGAATTGTTGCTTAGAATACTGATATTGTTAAAGCGTGGTGAGTCTAGTCTAAATAAAGCCTACGCCTGGTCTAGTTTCCTTCTTTATATTTTTTGTGAAAAAAAATTAAATGTAAGCGCATCTGATAGTCTGTATGCCAAGACTTAAGGCTCTTAATCCGTTAATTAAAATCTTTCGATCGACTAGTGAGTTAATAGAAAACAAGAAGTAGGCTCTTAAATCTATTTTTGCTAGATATCCTCTTTTGGGTATTGGCTTGAAAGCCTTAAAAGTTAATTTTCCAAATTATCATGTAATTTTGAAATAAACTTACGAAGTGGTTTCAAATTTAAAATAATTCAATAATTGTATTTAAAATATAATACGATATCTTCCGCCGCTTTGTTTGGGGAAAAGAAATCTTTGAAATAAGGTAACCTTCGATAAGGGTACACGAAGACATAGTTTTAAATTCTAATAGTTTATTGATGTCATGATGTATATTAAATTAAGCCAGTGGTCCCCAACCTGTTTTTGTTTTTGGAACGAAGTTCCCTAATTTTTTTATTTTTCATGCGGGCCGCAAACATTTTTGGTCTTGGTGTCGCGGGCCGCAACAAACATTTTTAGGTTTAAAAATAACTTAATTTAAAATTAACGATTTACAAGTGAAAAAAGACTTCAACGTTGACTGTATAATATTTTGCCCGTGGGCGTGAATTTCAAAATGATTTAACATCACGCGGGCTACAAATAAAGTCCCGGTGGCCCGCATGCGGGCCGCGGGTCGGGGATAGCTGTATAAAGCCCACAATAATTATAATAGTAACATCTATAAAATATATATAAAAATTAACTGTCAGCACTACGGCTGCGGTGTTGAGCGTTTAGTCGCCTCAACGCTCTTCGAACTAGAAAGAGGTTGATTGTAGCGGTATATAGTACTAGCGGCGCCAGCCGACGGTAACTAGCTCTGCCCCCCCCCCCCCTTTTTTTTTTTTTGACGGGAAGGGTTTTCTAGAGCCCAAAAGGTACCCGATCACCCGATTGATGGGATGTACTAATTTACTAATTTGTCTCTGAGAACAAATACTGGAATTATCCAACGAAACAATAATAATCTCGGTATGATATTGAGACAAGACTTATAGAGTCTGAGTGTTATAGGTTTCCGTTACGAAGTTGTATTTTCTGATAATATATTAACTGATAAGTTTGATAATAATTTATATCGAGATAAATCAGATACTGTTGATAAGTCTGATCCTATCGAGACTTTGTTAGGTGAGATCTATAATGATTATAATCGATCGAAATGGAACCGATCTGCAACACTTATTATCAGGAATGTTTTATAAGAAGTAGCTCAACTTAATCGTTTTTGAGATCATTTAAAACAATAATCTGGCGAATCCAACGAGGGTGCACCTAACGTCAGTAGGAGCCCTGGATCTATCCGGATCTGGTCCGGTTCTATCAGTGCCGGTACTCGGGAAGGCTTCGGGTTCATTCGTAACCTGATCGTCCCGTACCTATATTGGTCACATTTAGTGATATTTTTCGGATTGTCTGGTCTTAGTGACCTAAAAAAATAAATATTGGGGTAGCTCGTTAGTTAATCGACTTATTTGTCGATAAAATATGTTGCAAAAAATATGTAGGGTAGTAACTATAACGTTACGTAGATACTAAGTAAGTTTCGTTATGTACACTCGCGGTGTATCCCGAGTCCCCAAAATTGGTGCAAGATTTATTTAATAATAATAATTATATACCGGCAGACATAGTAAATCATAATCGTAGTTCTATATTTAGAACAAAAGGATCGCGCGAGACGCGCATTGGTTGTTAACTGATGAGACTCCAAGTCTATCTAGTTATTAGCTCGAAATAGCTATTCTCTATAAAACGGCAAAGATATTAATATTATAATAATAATAATTATGTAGTTATATTTATAGAACAAAGAGCGCGGGAAAAACAAGTTGCAATTTTTTTTTAAGCATTGTCGGAGACTCGTAGTCAATCCATACATAATGTTGATTTGAAAAATATCAATATATATTTTAAATTGCAATTAACTCGCAGTTAATCCCCTCAAACCAGAAAACATAGTATTGTACTTCTATTTTTAGATAGAACATCGTTAGAGACCCGCGGTCAATTCCGATGCATGAGGATTGTGTTTAGAGACTCGCAGTCAATCCACACATTATAGCGGTTTATAAAATAACTCACTGTTAACCCCCAAACCGGCCAACGTATAGTTCTATTTATAGAACAGATAAAGCAGCGTCAGAGACTCGCAGTCAATTCCGATGCATATAAATTATGCTTAGAGACCCGTAGTCAATCCACACATTATGGCGGTTTATAGAATAACTTAATATATAATTAAACTTGCAGTAATTAACTTGCAGTTATTTCACCCAATCGGACAAACATATTGTTCTATTTATAGAATAGGTAAAACATCGTCAGAGATCCGCAATCAATTCCGATGCATATTATAGAATATAGATTGTGTAAAAGGACTCACGGTCCAAACACACTGTACTTATTGACTCACAGTCGCAGTACGTGCCGGTTAGTTAAAATAACCATAATAATAAGAAAAAATAGTTAAAATAAATAATTGCAGTAATCACCTGCAGTTGTTTCCCCCAATCCGGCAATCATATAGTTTTATAATTCTATTTATAGAACGGATAAAGCATATATAATATTATAGATCGTGTACAAAGACTCGCAATCCCAACACATTGTACGTTTATTGACTCGCGGTTGCAGTACAAGCCGGTTAGTATTGAATATACTTGACTCGTCTAGGCCTCGGTAGTGCCTGCCGTTTATTTAAATTTTGGTTTTTGGTATGATGATGATGTAAGAGGTTTGGTAAAAAAAAATTGGGTAAAATTTGATTTAACAAGAGTTAAATCGTATTTTACCTTTTTAGTTAGTAATAACTAACAAAACTACTGTGATTTGTGACCGCGCGGCCACTGAGGTAGTAAGTACTACGTACTAGAGCAGCTATTGCAAACAAAAAACATGTCGCACTTGAGGCATGAGCGGGGTGGGAGGCGGTGCGGTGATTGCTGTAGATCAGTACCGCAGAAGTGTCACAGTTTTGTGCCTACACTCGAATGAATGCAGAATCTATTTGAGTAAGTGGATAAAATAAAAATTCACTTTTTTATACAATTTATAATTAAGTATGGATCCATAGTCCACTATAGCTACCTTATTTAAATTACTTACTTAAATATTTTCAAATATTATGTACCATAATAAAATTATTATAATGTACGCATGTATAATGTACGTAATATTTTAAATATTACCAAAATACAAACTCGTCTACGTGAGTAAGTACTTCATTCATCGTCGTCTTAACATAGATCTGTATTCTGCCTACATTCCCCTCTGACTCTACTACTCTATGATAATGCAAAATGGCGCGCGTCTTCGCCTAATAATTGAATATTCGTATTTTAATTGAAAATAATTAAATAAGAATGCTAACACCGATGAAATTTTATTTCGTTGCATTTGGAAGTGTTACTGGAATAATTTTTGCAGTATCTTAACCCACAACTAGGCATTTTTGGGTTTCGTTTTTAATTGTTGTACGTCTGGCGCGCAGAAGAGCTCGCGGGCGACTAAGTGCATGTATTACAGTTTCAACAGCAGTGTCCGTATTACAAAATATACACACCACATGTTTCCTTTTGTCATGTTCACTTAGCACTTGGAAATAATACCATACTTTTGCTTGATTTCATGGCATAATTTACTAAATGCACGTATAGTGCAGTCAGTCAAAACAATTCAACTGAACGCTGAACAAACTGCACTAAGCGGCAACGTCGCATTGTGCGAGGCGCACGCGCCGCCCGGCGCCGCGCAGTACGTAAGTGTGTTGCAAGTTGCAACTTGCAACGACACGCTCGTCTCACCCCCCGCTATACTTTTCAGCATACATACGTAGCCGGTAATTTTACCGTAATATATAAAAATTACCGTAAAATACGCGTATTTTACCAGCGTTTTCGGTAAAATTACGTAATTTTGCAACCGTACCAGTAACCGAGCGTGCGGGTAGTTTTTCAACTACCCACATACGTCTTTGAAAAAACGCGATTGCCTAGCAGATACAGAGGTACTACTGGTTAATAATTATATATCGAAGAATGAAGCGAAGAAATATAATAAATATCGAAGCGAGTGAAAATCAGGGTCAAACCATCTTTGGTACAGAATTGAATGAGAATATACAAGAGGGAGGATTTTTTTCTGTGAACGTCATTTAATAGACTGTATTATTTAGTCGCCATGGCTGCGGAAATCGCACACGACGCTGCGTTCGCCAACGGCGGTCAGTGCTGCGTCGCTGCCACCAGAACTTACGTACAATCTGGAATTTACGACAAGTTCGTTGCCAAAGCTGCTGAGGTCGCCAAGAAGAGGGCCGTCGGCAACCCCTTTGATGACGTCCACCAGGGACCACAGGTTGGTAAAAAAATCTACAGCCACACCATAGAACCTCATCCATTTTAGAAGTCAGTTAAAAAATTGCGTAGTTAGGATCGTAACCTAATCTCATTTCATGTTATCATAATATTTGTCAACTCATAATTAACAAGCCCCATAAGAACACCAGTGATCGCGACAACAATAGATTTCCAAGAATCCACAATCGAAGGATTAAGACGCAAAATAGTGCTTAAGGATAAAACTTGTATTATCAAAAATTTTAAATTTATTGAAGAGATAATAATAGACTGTTTATTGTGCTTAACACAGAAATGGTTCTTGAGGAAAAAGGTTTACTTATAATAAATAATTTATATTTAACATTACAGATCGACGATGAAATGTTTGGCAAAGTGATGAACTACATCAACATCGGAAAACGCGAAGCTCGATGCGTAGCCGGTGGTGACAGGAAAGGCAAGAGTGGATACTACATCGAACCCACTGTCTTCGCTGATGTTAAGGACAACATGAAAATCGCGAGGGAAGAAGTGAGTGTTACTAATATAGTTTGAAGCAACATAATAAATGAAACGCCGCCCGTTAAAAACCCAAGACCAACATTGGCCGACACTATCAACTACATTGAGACACATCGAATCCATCGCAACAATTTTCATGATTTTTTATCTTTTTCTTGTAGATCTTCGGCCCAGTCCAAAGCATCCTCAAGTTCGAGACCTTCGAGGAAGTGCTGGACCGCGCCAACGACTCCAACTACGGTCTGGGAGCTGGTGTCGTCACCAACGACATCAACCTCGCCATGAACTTCGTCAAACACGCCAGAGCTGGCTCTGTATGGTAAGCATTAAGATACAAATGAAACTGAAAGAAAATCCTTGGTGGGATATCAGATTGATAAAATATATTGAAACCGGCCAAGTGCGTGTTGGGCCACGCGCAATATAGAGTTCCGCAGTACCGCTAGTTTTTTTTATTTTTTTGTATAGTCAATTAATGTTTATTTATAACGTGTTTTACACGTCTACTAACAATATTATCATCTCAGTTACTAGTTACAGAACGAAAAGTTCGTTTATACTTCGCCGAATATTTTTTTTTTTAGTTGATCGACTATTACTCAATAACTTACGAAGTCTTTTTAGTCGTGATAGTTTTCCTTTTAAATTCAGCATATTCCCTACTCTCGTGAATTTTTTCACATTTCCAGAAGCTACCGTTTAGCCTGTAGAAGGGGAGGACACTGGACTCTTACGATTTTTTCCACTTTAAAACTTAATATTATTTCACAAACGGATCTCTAAATCGGAAAATGATCTATAAATGCTCATAATATTTTTAAAAAACCTATCCAACGACACCCCACACGATGGGGCGGACGCGAAAATTCAGCCCCGCTTAATGTGTAAGGAATGTACCATTTTTTTTTTAAGATTTCATTTACCATTTTGTCGGCATCATTAATAAGTGCATTCATGCCAAATTACATCTTTGTAGGTCATATAGTGAATAGTCTCTGAGCAAAACCGCGGACAGACAGACAGACAGACGGACAGACGAACAGACGGACGGACAGACCGAAACTATAAGGGTTTTTTTTTTTGTTTTTTAAGAAATAAGGGGGCAAACGAGCAAACGGGTCACTTGATGGAAAGCAACTACCGTCGCCCATGGACACTCACAACATCAAAAGAGCTGCAGGTGCGTTGCCGGCCTTTTAAGAGGGAATAGGGTAATAGGGAAGGGTAGGGATGGGAATGGAAGGGAATAGGGGAGGGGATTGGGCCTCCGGTAAACTCACTCACTCGGCGAAACACAGCGCAAGCGCTGTTTCACGTCGGTTTTCAGTGAGCCCGTGGTATTTCTCTCGTCGAGCCGGCCCATTCGTGCCGAAGCATGGCTCTCCCACGTTAACTACGGTTCCTTGTTGACTATGGAACCCTAAAAAGCCTGTAAATCTTAAACATTGTTAGATGATTTTGTATCTTTATTTTATAATATTTTTGGATCTTCTGAAATGCTCGCAAGCAATTCCCTTAAAATTAGTAAGTACGTAATTAGGGAATTTTAGGTATCAAAAAATTTTGCTAATATTCATATTGTTTTTCAACTATCGTGGTCTTTTTTATGTTTTAAAAGAAAGAGCTGACGATCCTTATTTATTGCAGGGTCAACATGTACAACTTCGTGACACCACAAACACCTTTCGGCGGCTTCAGAGACTCAGGAATTGGACGCGAACTGTAAGTATCTTAAATCTTTACAGGGCGTCCGTCAAAGTTGGCGAAAATCTTACGAAATCTCACTAAGGGGGGAGGGGGACAAAAAACCCTCAAAAATGCCTTAGGGCCGGGATACAAAAACACGGCACGGCGCGCGCCGTACGGCGTCGTACGACGTCGTGCCGTAGAAACTCATCTTGAATTTCTACGCGAGTTTCTAAGGCACGACGACGTACGACGCCGTACGGCGCCGTGCCGTGGTTTTTTACGACGCGCGGCGTGGATTCCCACGACACGGCACCGTACCTTACGGCTTACGCAATTAATGGACCTAATTACCTTATTCATATTTTGCTCCTTTTTTCTTTCTTATATTTTGTAAATACCAACAAAGTAATAATTAGTTTCACGGGCAAATCACGGACGTACGTAATTTAGTCGCAATCTGACTTTTTTTTTTTCGTTAGATTTTAAAGCACAAATCAATTATAGGCGTGATAGTTTTTCCATAAAGTGTACCACAAAACTGCTCAAGTTGTTGGAATATACTAGTGCTCGTGCTCACTTTGTTCGCCCTGATTACTAATTTAAATGTGAAAATTTAAAGAATTTTTGTTTAAATTAAGGCATAGGTACTTCTCAGTAAGGCAACAGCTAGCCAAGCCACTAAAAGACATAATTATGATTTTGTAATATTTTCATTCTGTTTTTTCACAGTGGTGAAGATGGAATCCAGCAGTACCTAGAGACCAAGACTGTAACGATAAGCCTGCCAAAAGCCCAATCAAAGTGAATGAATCGCTAACAGTACCCGGACCAATTTTTTACAATGTTGTTGGTTGCTACTATATAAATAAAATATATTTTATTTAACAATATCTTGTATTTTTCCCGGCACTAAGAATTTTTTAAAGTAATGAACTTAACTAATGCGAAGCAAAATAAAAATCACTTTCCTTACTTTTAAGTTTTAACCCAATTCAGTTCATACCAAAAAGCTGTCAGCTGTCCTAACCACGGAGCAAATATATTTAGATCTATATATAGGTATACCTATTAGCTCCTGATGGTCCTAACTCCTACTCCCGAGAATTTTTAACATATCCAGAAGCAACCGTTTAACTGGACTTTAACGATTTTTTCTACTTTAAAAAACTTAATATTCACAAATGGGTCCATCGGAAAATGATCTTTGGATACTCGTAATATTTAAAAAAAACCTATCCAACTAAAAAAAAACTCATCCTCGCTTGATGTGTATGGGAGGTACCATAATTTTTTTTTAAGATTTTTACATATTACCATCTTATCGGCATGAGGCATCATTAATAATATTATGTGCATTCATGCCAAAGAGCATGCATGCATACTTCATGGCGAATTACGGCTTTGTAGGCCCTATCTGTAGTCTCTGAGCAACACCGCGCACAGACAGACTGACAGACCTAAATCACAGTGTAATAAATAGATAAACTATATCCTTGTTGACTACCCTAAAAATAGTTTTATTGGTCACGTTCGCGTTAGTAATTTGTAATTATTAATCTTGTCATTCTGAATCGTTCTTTTAATAATCGACCGGCAAAGTGCAAGTCGGACTCGAGCACATTGAGCAAAAAATATAGGTTAAATAGGTAATTTGTCATAATAATTCATAAATATATTTTTATATTTATGTACTTTATACATATTATACTAACATTTAATCTTTTACATGCTTTTCTGTGACCATGACAACCAATTGTAACCCCTTATTCACCCTATTATGAATTAATTTAAATAAATCACACTGGAATCATTGAACTATACCATCTTCTCGCTGTTTTGTTGTTCCAGTGCTGCTAAACGATTTTAGACCCTACGCTCCTGAAAGAGGCTTGTATTTCGAGTAGCTTTCCTCCGGTAACGTAATCTATTTCGAGATAACACACTATAATATTATGTACCAGCTGTTGCCCGCGCCCCGCGACTTCGTCCGCGTGGACTTCAGGTTATAGCGCGCGATGTCAACAAAATTGGTGTCAGCTTTTATAATAAAAACCTGGTGACCCTTAAATCAAAACAGCGATGCAGTCTGCACATAATATTTCATTTCTTTAAATTAGAATTATTAACAATCGAAAAAATCAAGACTCAAATGTAAGATGATACCACCTCTTATAGAAAGACGTTTTCAAGTAAGCGTCAGCGTGATGTAGGAGACGCACAGCGCATTCTATTATGAATTTTTTGAACTAACTTAATTTGAACCAATCCCTTTGTCCAGTTAAAAAGTAGCCTATGTCCTTTCTCAGGCTTTAGACTATCTGTGTACAAAATTTCATTACAATCGGTACAATGAAGTTTTGGCGTGAAAGCGAGACAGACAGACAGACAGAGATACTTTCGCATATTATATAATATTAGTATAGATTAGTATTAGATTCATTCAATGATTCATTACAATCGGTACAGTAGTTTTGGTGTGAAAGCGAGACAGACAGACAGACAGACAGAGATACTTTCGCATTTATAATATTAGTATCTAAGATTAGTATAGATTAGTATAGACAGCACTACGACAGCACGATAGGCGTGAAGCGGCCATTTGGCAAGTGGGCTCGCGTCTCGCGTGCGGTGACATCAGTACTACGTGTTATAACGTTTTGTGTGCACCATGGCCAAGGTTGACATCAAATATACGAAGGTATTGCTTATCATTTTTTACGTAAAAACATTGTTAATAAATAATAAGGTTTTTGCCGGCCTATCGTTGTGTACTTTTTGATGAAATGTCAAACTTGTGGCGTAGATTTGCGGTTTGCCTATCAACAAGATTTTATGATTTAAGCCGGAGATTTTAGACGGTTATGTTTAGTTCTACCTGTAGGACGTTTCCTGGCTATATAATTTAGCCAGGTCATGGGTAGATCCAGACATATTTTATGTTTAATACATTAAAATTATGCATTTTTCAAGCACTACAGTTTTAGTAGTTTGCCGGCAAAATTGCGCGTTAGCAGGTTATAAAATTCAATGTGGCTAAAATATTTGGAGGAATTAAATTTAAAGTTTAAATTCGAAGTAACTATGTAGGTACCTACTTAAAATTAAAATATTTCGCTAGATAACATAAATTGTAAAAATACTAGCCTACTGGCATCTACTGGCTAGTAACACCGGCGCTCACAAAATATTAATCACAGACTACTAAGGGATACTACGTATATATTAATACAATAAACAACCCCCTCTCCCCAACGTGAGATTAGATGAGATTTGACTCGACCCCCTCCCCCCCTAAACACCTCACGTATTATTTGTGGGCCCATAAGCACAGATAATTTAAATACGAATATTTTGTCATCGATAAGACGATAACCCTTTTGTCTGTTAAAAAATAAACAGCTTACAAAAATTTCACTCTCCGACTGATAACAAACATGGAACGAAATTTTTGCTGGAGACTATTTTGATAAAATATACTTATAAAACCGGCCAAGTGCGTGTCGGGCCACGCACAATATAGGGTTCCGTAGTACCGATAGTTTTTGATAATTTTTGTATGGTCAATGAATGTACATTTATAACGTGTTTTACACTATACTAACAACATCATTTCAATTACGTTTAAAGGAATTTGAACGAAAAGTTCCTTTATAATATTTCGCCGAAATTTTTTTTAGTTCATCGATTATTTCTCAGCAACTTATGAAGTCTTCTTAGTCGTGATAGTTTTCCTTTTAAATTCAGCATATTTCCTACTCCCATGAATTTTTTCACTTTTCCAGAACGGTTGCTCCGTTTAGCTGGTATTGGGGGGGGGGGGGGGCCACGGGAGTCTGGACTTTAACGATTTTTTCCGCTTTGAAACTTCATATTTCACAAATGGATCCATCAAAAAATGTTCTATGAATACTCGTAATATTTTTAAGAAAAACCCATCCAACGACACCCTACACGGTGGGGTAGACGCGAAAATAGAACATTATGCACCTAGGGCAGGAAAATAAGAAATGTCTCATATCACATGTTGGCCGAGGCGAAGCCGAGTCTATTGTCGCATTATTTTTGTACGACGTTGCGGAATAATTGATTCGTAGCTGTATTTAAACAGTATGAAACTTATGCCGTATAGAATCAAATTACCAAATTTACCATGGAAATTGTCAGAAAATAAAATAAAAATACCGACTTAGCGGCGCATCATTTTTGTACGGCACTGCGGGCTTTGTACTTACCCTACATATGCACTTTTGAATTCTCACCAGCTCTGAGTTGGACAGCTTACAAGTGACGGCATAGTGCTAAATCTTATTATTTTATGCTCTAATATCGTCCCATATACGTCACCAGGTGGTTCATATGACCCATCCATTTTCGACATGGGCCTGTAGTCTATTAGAGTCCTGTGTATCTTCATCACTTCACATCACTTCTGGAATAGTGAAAAAATTCACGGGAGTAGGAAATAATTATGTTTAATTTAAAAGGAAAACTATCACGGCTAAGGAGACTTCATAAGTTATTGACTATTAGTCGATCAACTAAGGAAATTGTATTCGGAGAAGTTTAAAGGAACTTTTCGTTCAAATACCTTTAAACGTAACTGATTACTGAGATGATGTTGTTAGTAGTGTAAAACACGTTATAAATGTACATTCATTGACCATTAAAAATATATCAAAAACTAGCGGTAGTCGGTACTACGGAACCCTACTTACTCAATAACTTTTGCAACTCGCACTTGGGCGATTTTATTTTAATTGGTTTATGATTATAATTTATAATTAATTAGCAAAGCATCATAATATTATATTTTATTTGCAGCTTTTCATCAACAATGAGTGGGTGGACTCCGTAAGCAAGAAGACCTTCCCCACCATCAACCCCCACGATGAGTCCGTCATCACCCAGGTGGCTGAGGGAGACAAGGTAACCTCACTATTATACCGTAATAACCCTGAGATCACATCAAAGAGTTTTCGTGATTGGATAGGTACCGCTGTCGATCCTGAAGACAAAGTGGTGGGAATGTGTGGTGGGCGGTAGGCCAAAGCCCGTTAAAAAAACCTTACTATTACCTAGCAGAAGGCTTAGCATAACAACATTAGGAACAGGAAAGAATAGTCATACTGACATAATATTTTAGTGAAAAAATGGCAAATACCTTTGCCAATCTGTCACTTTGCCTGTTATTCCGTGGGAAGAAATGGTAACTGAGCCTGCTAACCTAACCTTCTCACAAAATGAAAGTTCTTACACTTCTCTGTAATCTACTTATACCTGCGTCTCATAATCGACGCAGTCTTATTGAAAATTATGTACAGTTTTACTAATTAGCACTTGGTATACTTTGTATGCTTTTAGCAGAATATGTGTTCTCTAATATTTAATTCTAAGATCAATTTGTTACCATATTCTAGTAAATAAAAATTATGATTATGATTATTACTAATTCTGATAGGTCCCTAACTCCTTAAGGACAAAAATTTGCAAATCGTCGTAATTAATTTTCTCGCACATTTTTTTCTTATAAGAGAAGACAAATTGAGTTAATTTAATGCTTTGTGAAATCTGGAGGTCAAGAAACGTATAAAGCTTACACATAAAACAACTGGATAATCATAGAATTTGCTCTCCAGGCCGACATAGATTTGGCTGTCAATGCAGCAGTCAAGGCCTTCCACCGGTACTCCGAATGGCGTACCATGGGCGCCTCCCAAAGGGGTCGCCTGCTCAACAAACTCGCTGACCTCATGGAAAGGGACAGCAAGTACTTGGGTCAACTGGAGACCTTGGACTGCGGGAAACCCGTCAAGATCGCAACCGGAGAGGCTCTATGGTCAGCGCAAGTGGTCAGATACTACGCTGGCAAGGCCGACAAAATCCACGGCAATACTATCCCTGCTGGTAAGTTGATAAGCAATGATTTATTAAATTGCGAACTACGAACTCATGCACGCCGAATGACGGTCTACGCTTTTTTCGTTCTCAAAATTATTAACTAAAGCCAGCAACTGTTGTCACACATGATGAACATTTTGGGCTACCGCGGTAGCATCTTCGTAGAACCAACATTTGAACATGTGCTACAGAAACGTAACTATGCGAACAGTTACGTTTCTGAAGCATTTATTGCTCGACTGCTCAATGATTGTGCAATACTTAATCTAAGATCTATAGCTACAGTCATCGTGATGTATATCTTTTCTCGATCAATCAATTTTCGAGTTATCAATGTTAGTAGTTATACCTTTAGAAGTGACGATCAATATACCTGAAATACTCTTTAGAAGAATAAAACTTTGAATTTATGCGATTTAAGATGGACCAGTCATCTCCATGACCATGAAAGAGCCAGTTGGTGTTTGCGGCCAGATCATCCCCTGGAACTACCCGATTCCCATGTTCGTGTGGAAAATCGCCCCAGCCTTGGCTGCAGGTAAATTTGAAGCTATGAATTATTATCGGTCAATTTTGAGAAGCATACAAATCCAACATATACAGTGGCGAGGGGTGAATATTTTGAGAAGGGAAGCCGGAGTAAAAAATCTACTTACCAATTTTGGTAATTTATAATTGAATGACATGCTTTTAATTTTCAAAACTAAGTTTGGAAAACAAAGTTTCCTTCGACAGCAAAATATAATCTGTCAGACAACAGTCTTTCTGAATTAATGCCATATTTTCCGAACTACACGATTACGTCGTACGACTCACAATTCACAAGTCACAATATAAATTAATTTAATTCACGACACTCTTCTAAGTTCTAACGCTAAAACAAAATTTAAATTCGACAAAACAAAACAAACGACATGTTGTTTACAAACACACTATCCGCCATATTAATATGTCAATCTAAAAACCAGCAAAATAAAAATGTATTACGCGCCTGTCATATTTAGTACCGCTAAAGGCATTCTTAATAAAGTCGTATTACAAAAAATCCTACCAAAATAAAATGTATTACGCGCCAGCAAAAGTATAATGTCGCTACATTCATTCTTAAATTCGAATCATAACAATTTTACTTCATGACTCATCTATCTCGCTTGCACTTGTGCGTTGCTAATTAACCTTTCTCCGTAATAACTCGTCGGGCATCGAGTTATTTCCAAGTATATATCGCGCGTGCTAGAACGAGACAGAACATGACGACCAGTTCACAGGAATGAAAAGGACAGATGCTTACTATGAACTGTCGTTGTATGGAGAAATAAGCCGCTAATCCTGCGGCTTATTTGATTCTCTGCGCCCGCACATTGCATTGCCTTTTAAAATTTGTAGGCGATAGTTATTAATTCAAACTATGTATTTCAAGTGAGAGAAAAATTTATTGCATATAACATTGTGAATTCAAAGTTTTTTAAGTAGGTATGTAAAATATTTATTAGATAAATATGTCGTTGGCCCATATATTCGATTTTTCTAAGCCCTAAGGGAAGCCGATGGGAATCGGGTTATATGGACGCTTCGCCACTGCAACATAAGCATAACCTAGGTCATTTAAATAGCATCATTAAGTACTTATATCGATGCCTATCACGTAAATTTAAAAGTTGTGCGCACAATATTTCAACGAACACAATATACCTAATAGTCTTGGATCCGACCGTAAAATCCTGCATGAATCGTTTTTTTCGATCAAATATATTTTAAAATAATGAACTATAGAACGTATAGAATGGATTAATGTTGGGTTGCCTTGTCAAAAGTAGCATAGTACATGCTATGACGTAGGTATCCGCTAGAAGGCGGGCCCAAGCAAGCCCCAAGTGGGGCCTCTGTCGGCCTGCGGGGCGAGAAGCGCCCCCAAATGAGTGTGGTCTGACAAAGGTCGGACGGCCACTGACGGAGTTGCGGTGGGTGTGTCGTGCCCGTGGCTTCGTCTTGGTTGGCGAGAGGAGCGTCGCAGAGTTTTGGTGGGTAGGATCGCGGCACATACCATCTTCGCCACGATGAGCCCCACATATCCGCAGCGGGAGTCCCCATCCCCTGCGTCGAATGCGTAATGCATTTCTCTGCGTGAAAAAAAAAAAAAAAAACAAAAAAAAAAAAAAAAAAAAAAAAAGGTTTTCGCTAAGAAAGGATTTTGTTAAATTCCAACCCCAAGGGGTTAAAATAGGGGATGAAAGTATGTATATAATAATACTTCTAAACGCGAGCGAAGCCGCGGGCAAAAGGTCGTTTTAAAATATATTTGATCAAAAAAAACGAGTCATGCAGGATTTTACGGTCGGATCTTAGGATATAATGATGTCATGGGTGCGTTATGGTCAATCGTATATTGCATACAATGGTTAATTCAAAATGTGTAGTCGCTCGTGAAACACAATACTCTAATAATAATTACTTTCTGCCGCGCACTGTAAAACTTTGGAACGAACTGTCACCAGCAATATTTCCGGACCTATACGACCTGCAAACCTTCAAGAAAAGAGCGTATTCCCTCTTAAAAGGCCGGCAAAGCACCTGCAGCTCTTCTGATGTTGCGAGTGTCCATGGGCGACGGTAGTTGCTTACCATCAGGTGACCCGTTTGCTCGTTTGCCCCCTTATTTAATAAAAAAAGAAACAATCATGTTTGTTGGATTAT
This sequence comes from Lysandra bellargus, assembly GCA_905333045.1. NCBI lineage: Eukaryota > Metazoa > Arthropoda > Insecta > Lepidoptera > Lycaenidae > Lysandra > Lysandra bellargus. The sequence continues at coordinate 11,028,092 of HG995326.1, forward strand.
CGAGACTTGAACAATTTAAATAATGCAAATATGAATTTGGTAGTCTAATTTCTTTAGGATACTTTAACAACATACGAAGTACAATTACATTTTAGTAGCAATGTATCGAAAAATTTGCCAAATATGTTTGTTATTTGCACCTCAAAAGGTAACGTCAATTCAAAAAATTATTTAATCAAGCCTTGGCGTCCTTAAAGACCTGGATTCATGGACATAATTTTTTAGGGATTATACTATTCACATAATTTTTAATGTTGTCTAAAATTCTAAAATATATTTAATCATATAGGTTGCACAATCGTCGTGAAGCCTGCCGAACAGACACCACTCACAGCTCTCGCTATGGCTGCCCTGGTTAAGGAGGCTGGTTTCCCTCCTGGTGTGGTCAATGTTGTACCTGGTTATGGACCTACCGCTGGTGCAGCTTTGACCAGCCACCCCAAAGTGGACAAAGTAGCTTTCACCGGATCCACTGAGGTGATATAGCTGTAATTATTGCAAACCGTTCCGTTTTAGGGTTCTGCAATTAACAAAACTTGGTTGACTACAGTACCCTAAAACGGAACCCTAACCAGCTGATTTTTTGTATATTGGTAGGTTAATAGTTATATAATTTAAGAGTAACATTGTTCTACAAATAGAACAATCCATATATCAGGACCATCAAATCAAAGTATGAAATCCTTTCTATCTCTGTTAGCTACCATTTTCAAGATTTTTCGCAGATAAAAATGTTGTTTGTCTTATCAAAATGAAGCTACTCATAAAAAATTAGCTTAATGGTAAAAAATGTTCTAGGGCTCCCTGACTAGTATAATGCCCATTTAAAAAATTTCCTCAACTTTAAAAAAACATGTTAATCTGTTTTTATCTTTAAAGTTGTCATGCAAAATAATAGCAATCGTTTATCACATAGGTATGAGAAATGATTACATCATCAGACGTGTTATCAAGATTGCTATTTGTAATTCAGTTTATCTATTACTAGCGACCCGCCCCGGCGTCGCACGGATATAAAATATATAGCCACTGAAAAAATGATTAAAATCGATAGCCTATGATCCTTCACGTGGTCTACTTTTTATCTGTGCCAAATAACCTACAAATTGCTCCAGTAGTTCGCGAGATAAGCCCTTTCAAATAATTTCCCCCGTTTTTTACACATTCTCCTATTAGTATTAGCATGATAAAATATAGCCTATAGCCTTCCTCAATAAATGGGCTATCTAACACTGAAAGAATTTTTCAAATCGGACCAGTAGTTCCTGAGATTGGCGCGTTCATATGTTAGCCCTTTCAAATAATTTTCCCCGTTTTTTCCACATTTTCCTCTATTTCTTCGCTTCTATTAGTCTTAGCGTGATAAAATATAGCCTATAGCCTTCCTCGATAAATGGGCTATCTAACACTGAAAGAATCATCAAAATCCGGTGCGTAGTTTTAAAGATTAAAGGGAACAAAGGGACATGAGGGGAAAAAGCGACTTTGTTTTATAATAATTATGTATGTGAGGTCAATGTGTCGAAGTCCGTCTGGGAGGTAAGTCCGTCTATCGGCAATAATTTCCATATTTGAACGCCTAGTTTCATATGGCTCAGTGGGTAAAACAATATTGCAGAGTTAGTTTAACCCAAGAAACAGACATGTCGCTACTAACTACCTGTTACGAAAAAAACGATCTGCCATTTTTTTCCCGTTTTGAAGTCGCAGTCGGAGTGTAAGTCTCTGCCAAAAAAATGAAAAAAGTGGGAATACAAAGGAGTTTTTGGAGTTTCTTGGATTACGTAAATAATTTAGTAATCCTTTTACTTGTTACTGATGTTCAATTCGTTAATATCGCTTTAATTTCGTTATTATCACCTGCAACATATGTCTAACCTAAAATAGCAATAATTGGGAAGTTCGTCTAATTTGCATAAGGAAAGGCCGTCATATGCCGGCCTTGACTCCAATCAGATATTGTCAACCTTTTCAGACTTAAGTACATGTATTTATTGCTAATTTGCATTAAAAAATAGGACTGCTAGATCATAGCATTGCCCAAATTTCGTCGCTTGCCTCTCTAATTGACGTAACTGAAATTGAGCAAAATGTTCAGGGCAAGCTTTATTCGGTTTATGGTTACCTAAAATCGGAGGCAGCTCAACGTTTATCAGCGTGAGCAAAATAAAAATCTGCCTGTACATTGATCTTATAGGTACTCTATATCTTATAGGTTCGCGTGGGCATAAATTTTATTTAACTATTGTTATTATCATTTGAATAATAAATGTTCAAAGCAGATACGTCTCTTTGAGAGAACTTTGTTTTCGATTTGGACGGTATTTGTTGTAACTTACGTCGGGCAATTTGTACTATAAATCATGTAATAAAATTCAGGGTATAGAAATAATCAGTTATAATCAAATTACAAGTTACAAATTACAAACACGTAACCATTAGGTATACTGATAGTTTAAAAAAATAACAAATTGTAACAAACATTTTAAATTTTTGTGTAATTTTTTTAACAAGAGTTTGTTAAGTTAACTTAAGCTTAAACAACAGTTTTTTTTCTATAACGTCATTGTTTAAAATTCAAACATAATCAACATCTGTTTAATAAGACAACTAAGTAACAGTTTCATAAAACAATATCTTTGAGATCACATCTTAGTTATGTACTTAACCTTATTTTTAATTAAGTTATTCAGTCTTAAACATAACTTTTGATAATCACAATTTTTGTACCTATACTTACGTATCCTAAATTTTTGTGTAATTTTTTAACAAGAGTTTGTAACTTAAGCTTAAACAACAGTTTTTTTCTATAACGTCATTGTTTAAAATTCAAACATAATCAACATCTGTTTAATAAGACAACTAAATAACAGTTTCATAAAACAATATATTTGAGATCACATCTTAGTTATGTACTTAACCTTATTTTTAATTAAGTTATTCAGTCTTAAACATAACTTTTGATAATCACAATTTTTGTACCTATACTTACGTATCCTAGTACGTCGATTACTAATTATAGTAACTAATCTAAAAAAATACAGTTAAAACTGCGAAATAGAACTAAAAACAAATTTTAAAAATACTAATAATTATCATATTATTAAATAGGAACTCTTAAAAATGCAAATGCATCAAAGAAAAATAGACATGGTCTCGAATCATGAAAAAGTAACCTTGCTAAAAGATCTTCTGCAACAGTAATTAATTTAATGTGGAAGCGATTTGTAGAATTGTGCATGTTCCGGCAGCCTTATCACTGGCGCATAACCAGCTGTTAACGAAATCAAGTCGTCATATTTTTCTTTCACAATTTTCCGGGGAGCGTCATTAAGAGCCCGTACTCTCTTTTCTACTGCTCTCTTCACACTCACGCCCGTCTTTCATATGCCAGGTGAAAAAGGACGATCGCCAAGTTAGCGGGCAGATAGAGGTTTTCTGTTTTTAAAGGGTTTTTTATATTAAAGTGGTAATAAGTAATTCCAACATTGTATAGACGACTTTCTCAACAGTACATTGTATTTTTTTCATACCGTTAAGACGTCAATACAATCCATAAAAAGGTGATATTCTAAACCTTTTACAGCAAAAATCACAAAACTGTCGCGGGTTTGAGTTGGATTATTTAAAGATACTTAAAAAAAATAAAAAATCTAGCTCCAACACTATATTATAATTGAAATGATCTTACATGTTGTGCATTAAAACTTAAAGAAATATGTATTTTAACTGTTAAATCACGTCTGTTAAATGAGCGAAATCGGCAAAATTTCGTATACGGACTCTTAAGAAGACTTAATTCATTATTGAAGAAAGCCGCTGCCGTTTTAAACTTAAAGAACGGTTTGACGTTTGGCGGTGGTCAGATTTAAAGTACAGCGTTGTTGGGTTAGTTTTACGCACATGAAATGCGGTCATTTCCGTCCAATTGATTGGCAGTCCCTCATCATCACTTCGAACTGAAAGACGTAAATCTGTGGATAATTTTTTGAAGTTAAGGAAATCTGTATGACTCAAGAGTCAAGACTACGACATCGTAAGGCTGGCTCCTTCTGGCTAGATGTAGACGATCGGGAGTAGTGTCGGTTTTTGGACAGAGATCAAAGGGCATTTGCGGCAAACGTTAGCGACGTGTTCACACGTTGGCTCGCGCTTAGTAGCCGCTGTGATCTCGCGACGAACGCACGCATGCACAAAATGAGTGACTGGTCGAACGAAGAGAGTTTATCGTTTTTGGAATATTACCAAACCGAAACGTGTATCCGGAACCCCAGGGATGTTAACCATAAAGATATAAAGTTCATTTGTTTATTAATTTATTTTAACCGACTTGAAAAAAGGAGGAACTATCAATTCGACCCGTATGTATATAATATTTCCAGAATTGCCCAATTTCCGTATAATATGTTAGTCTATATAAGCGTCTGAACAAATGTGCCAAATTTCAAAAGTTTATGTATGTATGTATGTATGTTTTTAAGTTTGTGTTCGCATATCTCCGGAACTACAAGTCCGATTTGAGTTTTTTTTTATTATACTAGGTATTGTTTAACTTAGGGAACAGTGCAAGTTTCATCAAAATCGGTTCAGTAGTTTTTGAGATAGGGAATTTTAATTCTCAATTACGTACAATTTTATCTTTTTAATTAATAGAATACTATAATATTATGTGATGATACTTTTGGTTATAAGAGCATTAAAAATAATAGGAAACCAAACGAATAGCCGACACAAGTTCGGTGTCCGCCATGCTTGGATGTACGTAATACACTGACGCGTTCACGAGCGTGAAAACGACTCACAAATGCAAAGCGAGATTTGTGGAGGCTTGTGGCTTGTGGAGGCTTGCCGTAGCTCGGCAAGCATCAAAACGTAGCATTACAAGACGTACTGCAAACAAAATCTTACTAAACGTCGTAAGTGACATAAGTCTTTTAGTGAGCTCTATAATTCAAGAAAATGTAGATACGCCTGCCCCAACCTTTGTGATATCTCAGAACTGGTAAAACATACAGACACGTCGATTAAACAGATCGATTCGTCTTGCAAAATAGATTAAGATGGTGTAAATAACTCAATTTCGAAAAAAATGTCAGATACGTCAGTTAAAAGGCAAGCGACGATTTTACTGCACGAAAAGAGCGTACTCCTCTTTAAAAAGTGGGCAGCGCACTTGTGACTCCCCTGGTGTTACAGGTGAACTTGGTTCACTTACTGTCATACGTTTCCTAGTCTGCCCCCTTTATCGTAAACAAAAAAACTTGTAAAAATAACTTCTTTTTATAATGCCGTTATTATTTATTCGTTTTCGTTTCAGATTTATACACGTCATGAAAAATCCTATCTCCCTGACCAACAACCCTTATAATTTTAATTGAGCGGCGAAAATAATGGTAAAAACGCGTAACTTTCGCGTACAACTGACTAAATATTATTATTAAGGAATAAAAAAAAATTGGGTACTAAGTAGACTTATTATCAATAAACAATAATCAAATCAAAATTAAGTAGGAGAGTATGTTGAAAAATGTCTTATCCCATAAAATATAAATGATAATGAACGCTGTTGATTTTGCCGGCACTATTATTAATTTATGTTTATACTTAGTGTTTAATTTTTCAAAAAATGTTTGTAGCCACTTAGAATTACGATATGCCGGACTTGCCTTAAAATGTTATAAAATTAATTTTCTCTGGAATGCGAACCTTATTACCGACACCTTAAACACATATTTGAATGGCCGTTTTGCGGCTTTGCTAGAAACCGTTGCCATGCATATTACTTGACAGGTTAGGGCTATATTGCTACTAGACGGACTTACCTCAAACTGTAAGGGAAGTCCGTCTACATGGCGAGTTTTTAATAAACGAAAATAAAAAAAATACTGCAATTAAGACTATTTTTAGATCATTATAGGTCTAATTAATATATAGTCTATAATTTCCAATGACACAAGTTACTTTAAAAAGCGAATCTCAAGTCAATAAATTATGTTAAACTTTAATTTGAGAAAGGTATGCCGGACTTCGACACATTGACCTTATAGATATAGAATAGAAGAAGCGCTTACACGGGCAATAATTTCGGCAATAATTATTGCTCGGCGACACGAATGGAGCCATCTGGAGCAATTTATTTCATACATGGAGATAATATAGACTAGGAGAGAGTCTTTTATCGGTGTATAAGCGTCAAAAGCGTGCAATGTTATGTCCTACTTACTAAGACATAACAAAGGAGTCGGTCTGCATATTTCATGTAATAAAAGTGTTAATAAAGGTTTTTAGTGAACATTTTATACTAGATATTGTTGAGTTTTGCGGTTCCGCTAAATAACAAACCATAAGAATGGCCAAATAATGCCTCAAACACGTGGATTTAACATTAAATACGTAAATTTTGAACAACGTTTTTTGGGCTTTTCAATCGGTATTTTTGTAAGCTGAAAACAGTATTTATAAGTTTAATAATCCTTTATTCGTGCTATTTAAAGCATTAGTGCTAAAAATGTCACATCAATTAAAAATTTGTCTACAAAAATGGCATAGCTTTTTACGTGTGTTTACGGATTCTCATTACTTGAACTATAGTTCATCGATATCATGAACTAAATGACTTTCTTTTCTGTATTATAATGTGCTTCGAAATGATCGACAAATAGAAATATTCAAGAAAATAAACACCCACTACCATATGAAAATAAGCACAAAATGGCCACGCGATGACGGGCTAAGATTACATCTACATATACTTTATTACTTTATCTATGATTTCATATTATCGCTCAATGTCATATCGCTCAAACATTCGATGACCACATCGCTCAATATTATATTGCGCAATATTGCTACTTGTTGCCGCAAATTGCTTGATGTAGTCGTGACGTCAAAGTTGACAAGAATTGACTGGAGTTGAGCAATTTTAGTTGCCCGTAGATATAAGTGTAGGTACCATTACCAATATAATTACCAATGATGTTTTAATATATTATATCATAGATAATTACAGAGTACTATCATAGTTAAAGGAGGGGAAGTAGGGTAACTCCGGCCCAATCCGCGATTTAATTACCTACTGTCTTAAGCTACGTCCGCACGTTTGGCGTTTGCTACAAACTCCAAACCGCCACAAATGGACACAAACGTTTGGCTTGATTTCGAAATCCATTCACACGCTTGCGAGTGAGTTAGTATGTTCTGACGCGGCAAGCATGACGGACGTCGAAGTTGCTGTATCTGCTATAAACATTTGGCAGTTATTTTTATCTATACATATAAATAAAATTAGAGTGTCTGTTTGTAATATTGAAAGAATATATTATATACTCTACATACACCAAAACAACATTTTTTTTAAATTGTATCTGTTTGTCTGTCTGTTTGTTCCGGCTAACCTCTGAAACAGCTGGAGCTATTTTGACGGGACTTTTTTTGTTAGATAGCTTATGTAGTAAGGAGTAACTTAGGCTACTTTTCAACCGACTTCCAAAAAGAAGGAGGATATATTTTACTTTGACGCGGGCGAAGTCGCGGGCAACAGCTAGTTATAAATATAAGAAAACTATATAATTAATATAATTTTAATACGTTTTCATTTGACCACCAGTCATTCATTTTTCGAAAGCACACACAGACATACTACGTACGTATAGCACGTCTGTTCGCTTACAGAGCATGAGCAAGAGAATGAACGCGCACAAACGTCTGGACGACAGGCAAACGCTTGCGGCAAATTCCCTTTGATTTTCGTTCATAAACCGACACTGGGTCGGATCGGCTACAAGTCTTTGCAAACCTAAACAAACCAAGCCAAACTCCCTATCCACACGTTTGTTTTTGTGACCGTTTGTGACGATTTGTCTCAACAAATCGTCACAAACGGTCACAAAAACAAAAACAAACACAAAAGCGCGGACAGCCGCTTGCCGCTCCCACATCACAACGCCGCCGCGCCGTCGCGTCGCCGCCTAAAATTGACAACCCTAGAGGCCCGTCCGCACGTTGCTAAACTGAGGTTTAGCAACGTGCGGACGGGCCTCTAGGGTTGTCAATTTTAGGCGGCGACGCGATGGCGCGGCGGCGTTGTGATGTGGGAGCGGCAAGCGGCTGTCCGCGCTTCGTTCGCAACCGCATGAACAGCGGCAACGTCGCGGTCTTCCGACTTTTAATAATAATAAGTGACTCTTGATTGTCCATATTTCGGCCAATTTTCGTGCATATTTGCATGCATATTTCGGCACTTGGATCGTGCATATAATCCGATGTCTAAATAAAATTATAAATACTTATACCCTTTAAAACAACATTAAAAACTAACGCCTGTCTCTTATAGGTACCTACTATAAACAAATCTGTTGTTATGATTCGAACTTTGCTTTATGTGTATAATTAATATCTGATTTACAATTAGGCAATTACTTATTTTTAATTACGATTTAAAATAAGTAATTGACTGTAAGTAGTCAGTTAATATAATATACCTACAATACAGAGAAATCGGCATTACTAAACGTAAACAAAGCAATAGCGGCAAATTAGTTGACTGATCAAAAATACTTACCTAAAATATTCTCTTATATTTTATACTATGTTCTAGTGGGAAAGTTTGACGTGTGATAAAAAACTAATACAATAAAAAAAGAAGTAAGTAGGTATCTGATCATCAAGTAAAAAATATATTATGCTAGAATAAGTGAGTAGTACTTACCTTTCCTGTTCTACTGGTAATTTAGACAAAGACAGTTCTGGAATTGTTGCATTACTATTAAAACACCTAAACACACAGCAATATTTATTACTCCTGCGATTATGATCGGACATTTTTGATTCGTTTGGCGCGGCGTGGCGCGACGCGGGTGTGCAGCGTAAAGTGTTAGCCCCGACTGGTATGATCCGAAAACGGTCCGAGATTTTAATAAGTGTGCGTGCGGTGACGCATTGATACTATGGCGCACACATACAAACCGCGCGCGGTGCCTTTGTATGAAGATAACTTACTTCCCCTCCTTATACTATGGTACTGTTATTTGATTTTAAGGCTTGGCAATGACTTTGCAAACTAAGAATAGACTATGATTATAAAGGAGATACGTCGAATTTTTCATAAACTGATCGCAAATTCTGTCATTAAAATTTTCAGGTCGGCCGCATCATCATGACTGCAGCATCCCAAGTGAACCTAAAACGTGTCACCTTGGAGCTCGGTGGAAAGAGTCCTCTGGTGATCTTCAACGATGCTGACAGTAAATATCAAGCTTTATCTAAAGTTATTAGTGACTTGGCCCTGCAATTTCATGAGATTCAAATTTTTGCAACATTCAAAACGATTATTCTGACATCAAATTTCAACAATCATAATAATATTATCAACTCATTGAGATTACAGAGAGAGACACAACAATCAAATATAATTTTCGTTAGCAACAAAAATCTTCAATACCAAAACTAGTCATATGAATCCTTCTATCGCGGATTCTTGGAAATCTATTGTTTACCTACGCGGTCGAATTCGACCGCTTGGAAGTTGATCTAGGTTAAACATCGAAACGAGTAAAAATCAGGGTCAAACCACTTTGGTACAGAATTGAATGAGAATATACAAGAGGGAGGAAATTTTTCTGTGAACGTCATTCAATAGAGTGTATTATTTAGTCGACATGGCTGCGGAAATCGCACACGACGCTGCGTTCGCCAACGGCGGTCAGTGCTGCGTCGCTGCCACCAGAACTTACGTACAATCTGGAATTTACGACAAGTTTGTTGCCAAAGCTGGTGAGGTTGCCAAGAAGAGGGCCGTCGGCAATCCCTTTGATGACGTCCACCAGGGACCACAGGTTGGTAAAAAAACCTACAGCCACACATAGAACCTCATCCTTTTTGGGAGTTAGTTAAAAAATTGCGTAGTCCAGATAGTAACCTAATCTCATTTCATGTTATTCATATTTAAGATGCAAAATAGTGCTCGAGGATAAAACTTGTTTTATCAAAAATTTTAAATCTATTGAAGAGCTAATAATAGACTGTTTATTGTGCTTAAGGAAAAAGATTTAAATAATAATTAATTTACATTAAATTTTAACATTACAGATCGACGATGAAATGTTCGGCAAAGTTATGAACTACATCAAAATCGGCAAAAGCGAAGGAGCTCGATGCGTAGCCGGTGGTGACAGGAAAGGCAAGAGTGGATATTACATCGAACCCACTGTCTTCGCTGATGTTAAGGACAACATGAAAATCGCGAGGGAAGAAGTGAGTGTTACTAATGTAGTTTGTAACAAAATAATAAACAAAACGCCACCCGCTATAAAATAATAATAATAATAGCTCCCACACCGATTTCGGTGACGGTGGCCGATTTCATTGAAACCAGGCCAGCTACGCAGGAGTAATTTTATAGTGCCCAAGTGTGTGCGCGGTACATAAGAGCACTCTCTATTCCTGTAATCTCATAACCCAGTGGGATGGACGATCGACACGACTGACGAGAGATCAGGCGCAGGACTGACTTTTTACATGCCCATCCGACCCATGGATCATCTTACTTGTCAGACAATCAGGTGATCAGCCTGCATTGTCTTAACCAAACTTGGAAATAACATGTTTCCAACGCGGGAATCGAACCCACAATTCAAAACTTGAAAACAATGCAAAACTTCATAGTAAGATGAAAAAAATGAAAAAATTAGTGTCCAATTTTGTCTAAGCAGACGATAGACGATAAAGCGGAAAAAAACAATTAATTATGTATAACGAATTATCCTTTGTAACGCTGAAAATAGCACTATTCAAATGCATGTTAAATAAAACTTATTTTTTAACAATGCTGTTATTAACCAAGCAGAAACCAAATTTAGATTACGATTCGTGTTATGCTATTGAGTCACATTTGAATTCATTGAATCAATATATTTTAATGACACCGCATAGACCAACATTAGCCGACACTATCAGTTACATTGAGATACATCGAATCCATCGCAACTGCATCCTCTATCGGCTGTATCACGGGGAGTGCTCTGAGGAGTTTTTCGGAATCATACCACCTGCAACTTTTCGCCATCGTCCCACACGAAAAACATACCATCCTCATCACCTTGATGAGTAGCAGTCTTCCACCGTGCGTTTCTCGCGTAACTTTCTGCCGCGCGCTGTAAAACTCTGGAACGAACTGTCACCAGCAGTATTTCCGGACCTATACGATCTGCAAACCTTAAAAAAGAGCGTGTTCCCTCATAAAAGGCCGGCAACGCACCTGCAGCTCTTCTGATGTTGCGAGTGTCCATGGGCGACGGTAGTTGATTTCCATCAGGCGACCCGTTTGCTCGTTTGCCCGTTCGCTCGTTTTTATTAAAAAAAACAATTTTCATGAAATTTTTTTGTTTTTCTTATAGATCTTCGGCCCAGTCCAAAGCATCCTCAAGTTCGAGACCTTCGAGGAAGTGCTGGACCGCGCCAACGACTCCAACTACGGTCTGGGAGCTGGTGTCGTCACCAACGACATCAATCTCGCCATGAACTTCGTCAAACACGCCAGAGCTGGCTCTGTATGGTAAGCATTGAGATACAAACAAAACCCAATAAGGATTCTTGGAGTTATAAAAGATTGAAGATACTGAAAAAGCCTCTAAATTTTATCGTTTTAATGAAGATTTTGTATGGTTTTGGATTCGCAGCAACGGCTTAAAGCAACTTCATTTAGGGAATTAAAAAAAAACGTTTTAGCTAGGTCTGATTGCGCAGAAATTGCGAAGAAATTGCGCTATTTTAAGTTACAACGCTTGTCTCTTTTTTGCGTTTTGAAAATTGATAAAAAAAAACCTGACCATCCTAACTTGTTACAGGGTCAACATGTACGACTACGTGACACCACAAACACCTTTCGGCGGCTTCAGAGACTCAGGAATTGGTCGCGAACTGTAAGTATCTTGCTTATTTTGCTTTTTCCTTTTTCCTTCTTGCATACTTGATTCTATACTTGATTTACATTTTATATCATGTTCTCTAAAAGTATAATTAAAGGCGTCAAAGTAAATAGTGACCTCAGTTTAAAAAAAATGAGGGCACTGATTTATGCTATTTAATTTAGCTAAATACATATTTTTACTGTTATATTAATTGTAAAGTAACTAGCTACACGAGCACGACGAAAATCATACCGTAAGCTATATAAACTTAACACTAGAGGATTGTATTTTAATAAATTTATTATTTTTTCAGTGGTGAAGATGGAATTCAGCAGTACCTAGAGACCAAGACTGTAACGATAAGCCTGCCAAAAGCCCAATCAAAGTGAATGAATCGCTAACTGTATCCGGACCAATTTTTTGCAATGTGGCTATTTAAATAAAATATTTTTATATTTTACGATAATATCTTGTATTTTTCTGTCACTAAGAATTTTTGAAGTATGAAATTTTTTTAATAAACTCAACCAATGGCTCATTTTCATTGGTCGATAGGGCCCGCATGCGGGGTGCGGGAGATTTCTGAAACGCATGCCACAGGGCCCGCATTCGGGGAACCGTTTTCATTAGTCGATAGGGCCCGCAGGGCTGGGGAGAACCTCTGTGTTCGTCGCCAGTTACAGACGTTCTGGGAACATCGATTGATGTTACGCGGAGCAATTTTGACTGTCTGTGATTTATTGAAGAAGAAACTATTGGCGTCACTGAAGGAGAAGAGAAAAAGATTTTGGGTGCGAACTTTACTGAAAAATAGAAACAGGCATGGCGCGTCAGAAACATTGCGTAAGGAGTTACAATTGCAAGTCAGTCAAAACCGAACATAGCAAATCAAACCTTAACTCCAAATCGTTAACGCACACATTACATCTGAGAATTTTAAATACTCACTTACGCGCGCGTTCCGCAACGAAAATTACGCCGCGAAATTTCGGCTCTTCGCGTAATTTATAGTGTGTCGCATCAGGCGTAAGCGGCTGAACGTAATTTCGGCCACGTAAATTACGCCGGCGTAATTCAGCCTAGTGTGTTTAGACCCTTAGGCATCATTGTATTCGGTTCATTTGGATAAAATTCAACCTTAAAAAAAGTATGTATGTAACCATACTATAAGTATGGGGTGGAAGACATCTTGAGAAATCTTTCTAACGGTGGGAGCCGCAGAATATTATATAACACAACATCTGCTTTGACAAGATGGCCGCCACCTAGGTGATTGAAACTTTGGGGCTCGGGTTACGCGCTCGATCAAATGAAATTCGATACCGCGCCAGTACAAGTTTTATATGTTGCTGTCTCGCTATTGCGAGCCCCGCGCGCCTCACGGCAGCGTATTATATGTGTGCGTGCGTCGTCATTCATTATTTTACTCTGATCAAGTTATTCAAGCCGTGCGTTTGTTGCGATTTGCGAAGTATTATATTTTACTGTTTCATGAATCATTAACAATATTATTTTTGTGGTTGTTTTATATATTGGAATAGTAGGAATACGGGCGCGGGCGTAGTGTCGTCGATCTTGTCACTGAACTGAACAGAATACAGATTCTACATAATATATTAAAATAATATACTTACTATAATATCTACATTGGACTCTTCACAAATCACACCACGTCAGCCTGGCCCCGTGCTAAGTACACTAAGGACTTGTGTTACAACTTACAAGTACCAGACATATAATACCGAATATATTATAATTTATACTAGCGACCCGCCCCGGCGTCGCACGGGTATAAAATATATAGCCACTGAAAAAATGATTAAAATCTATCCTATAATCTACTTCTTAGCCTATGATCTACTTCTTATCTGTGCCAAATAACATAAACATTGCTCAGTAATTCGCGAGATAATTTTCCCCCGTTTCAAATAATTTCCAACGTTTTATCCACATACTCCTATTAGTTTTAGCGTGATAAAATATAGCCTATACTCTATAGCCTTCCTCAATAAATAGGCTATCTAACACTGAAAGAATTTTTCAAATCAGACCAGTGTTCCTGAGATTAGCGCGTTCAAGTTAGCCCTTTCAAATAATTTCCCCCGTTTTTTTCCACATTTTCCTCTATTTCTTCGCTCCTATTAGTCTTAGCGTGATAAAATATAGCCTATAGCCTTCCTCGATAAATGGGCTATCTAACACTGAAGTCTGAAAGAATCATCAAAATCCGTTGCGTAGTTTTAAAGATTAAAGGGAACAAAGGGACATGAGGGAAAAAAGGGACTTTGTTTTATAATAAGTACCTATATTATTTAGATATAGATTTCCTTTTTATTATACTCAACTTATTTAAGATCCATACTTCCATACTAATTGTAAAAAATTTATAAAAAAGTGTGTCTGTTTGTCTGTCTGTTATTAGCTTATTACCTCTTCACGCCCAAACCGCTGAACCGATTTTGCTGAAATTTGGCATGGAGATACTTTGAGGCGGTCCCGAGTCTTTGTCCTTTGACATATAATACTTTTTATCCCGAAAAAATGCACGGTTTCCGCGCGATAAACTAGTTTTGGCGCAACAGAGTTGCGGGCGTCATCTAGTTTTTACAATATTATTATACACATATTTAATACACATCCATGAGTCATGACTCATGAGTCATGAGTCATGACCCAGGAAAACGTTTTGTTCCGTCGGTGGGATTCGAATTTCGAACCAGCGACCCCCGGCTTGAGCTACCATGCGCTCAACCACTGCGCCACAGAGGTCGACGCTTTTATTTAAAAATTATTAAGACAGTACGTAACAATAAAGTTTCAAAAACAGAAAAAAGGCTACTCCAAATATTCCTCACATTGTTATCATTCAAAATAATAAAATCGGACAAGTGCGAGTTGGACTCGCCCATAAATGGTTCCGCAATCCGCAGCAACAATAAGGTTTATTTTTATGAAATTATAAGGTTTTTTTTTATAGTTTCGGAGAAAAGTAGCTGTGACATACGGACAGACAGACACACAGACATGACGAATCTATTAGGGTTCTGTTTTTTGCCATTTGGCTACGGAAGCCTAAAAATCAAAAGAGTATTATTAATTATATATATATATAGTCAATTCTGTACATTGAATATTTTTGTACAAAAAATAATACTTGGGATGTGATCTACTATGATAATGCGAACGAAGTCGCGGGCAACAGCTATATTATAATAAAGTCATAGGAAAGTCAATTCTGTACATTGAATATTTTTGTACAATAAATATTAATACCTACTTGGGATGTGAACTACTATGCTAACGCGGACGAAGTCGCGGGCAACAGCTAGTATGGAATAATCGTTGTCGAAAATATGCTATACTAGACGTTCCGCGCCGATTCGCCCACGTAAATTAGACATTTCACAGACAAATTAGTCCAAAAAAATTGCCCATAACCCTTCACGTGGTCTACTTTTTATCTGACCCAAATAACAGAAAAATTGCTTTAGTAGTTCGTGAGATAAGCCCTTTCAAATAATTTCCCCCGTTTTTTCCACATTTCCCTCTGTTTTTTCGCTCCTATTAGTCTTGGCGTGATAAAATATAGCCTATAGCCTTTCTCAATAAATGGGCTATCTAACACTGAAAGAATTTTTCAAATCAAACCGGTAGTTCCTGAGATTAGCGCGTTCAAACAAACAAACAAACTCTTCCGCTTTATAATAATATTATTTAATTATTAAAGTATTTATATTATTTAATTGAATAAAACTGACATCAGGAAATAATGACTAAAAATACAAACTAAAATAAAATATACAAACAGGTATACAAACTTAGAATACAAGTTCACTTTTATATTTTATTTTATTTCAAGACAGAAATTAGCAAGTCTGTTCAGGAGTTCTCGAGTTTTAGCGAGACTAACGAAATTAATTATACATAATATCAATGTTTATTGTATAATAATATTATAATATTATGACTATCGCTAATATTCCTAAACGTTATTTACAAAACACAGTATACTTATAAGAAAATAATAATATTATGATTTATGATATTCATAATTATTATTTATTTTAAACTACTGTGTGATACATCATACATCCCACCTTTCGGTATCCATTATTAATTATTATCAAAAGTTTAAGCAATAAAAGCAAGTTGTTCAAGCAATTGTCTTCAAGTATCACATAAAAATTTTCAAAATCAACATTCAACAACAATAACATTCTCTCGATCGCGGATTCTTGGAAATCTACTGTTATCGCGCGCGCGGTCGCATGCGACCGCTTGGAGCTTGAGGGACTACTTGAAACTCCGCCACCCGGCCCGTGCCTCCCGCGCCTCCCGCGCCCCCCGCCCCGTTGCCCCGTTGCCGCGCTCTGTCGTGTGAGCGGATCGGCACGATACCATGTTGGAAATTATAGAGAAATTTCGTTGCGTTCACGAATACCAAAAATGATGAATGAAAATTTATTATATTGCCATTCTTTTGAATACATTCTGTAACTACACAATATAAGCTGTGTTCCCAGGAAAAATACATTACAATTCGATGAGTTTTTAATATAAAACAAGTGTGCGAAAAGTATGTCGACAATGGCGTAAAAATTTATGAAATGGAATCGCTTATATTTTTTAGTGTGTAAATATTTTGAAGTTAATTTTTGTTCAGGAACCTAGGTAATTACTATTTTAAGCTGAAAAATAACTCAAACATGTTAAATATTTTCGTATGACAAAATGATTTTGGTATTACGTTTGTATGAGAATTTCGAGGGTAACCCGGCCCCTTAAACCTCAAACTTACAGAAAAATTAGTGCCATAATGTTACAAATCGTTCGAATTACGAATGAAATCTTAGGATTTTGAAAAAATATTGTTCACATTCACGACCTCCCACAGGTATGGCATTATCAGACTTCTATTTATGATCATACAGGGAACTGTTATAAAAAGTTTCAGGGTGGTACAAATAAAAAAAAAAATCTCCATTGCAGTAGTATGGCGGCCATTGGGAACTGTCGGAAACGTGGCAACTCGCGGCCCGCAAGCTGTATATCGACCGATGAATTTCATTGGTCGATATCACGGTCGGTATAAAGCATGCGGGCAATCCCCGCAGGCGGTGTAACGAACATGTATCGACTTGTAACTTTCATTGGTCGTTATCTCGGCTGCGGGGACTGCCCGCATGCTGTATAACGAACGAGTTAACGACCAATGAAAATGAGCCATAATGCGAAACAAGACAAAAAGCACTATCCTTAATACATACGTGTCATCGTTATTATGATAATGGCCCTTCTGGTATGTTTTGGTTGGTAATAGCTTTTGCTATTTGATTTATCAAATACTGAGCTGCCCTACTGATGTTGATCAGTGATCACGTACGATGTAGACAATAATATCTAAAGTAAACAAGTAGTTCTAATCTAATAAAGTAGTACTTAATACAGTAAAGTGCGTCTGTATGGCCTTGTATGTTCATTACTATACATTATGTAATGTTATAAGCAAATAAAATAGGATAAACAAAGCCATAACACTTCTGTAGCTCTTTCCAATTAAGACTTTATCAATCATAGACAATTTTAAGCTTGAGAAAAAATAAAAAGTAGAACTCTGTGGCGGTGCCCACACGGTGGGCTTCGGCCTGACCGAGCATAACACCTCGCTCGGTCGGAAGATCTTCCTTTGTGGCGGCCACGCATATCCCCACATTGGTGACCCTCGACAGAACACGTCTCCTTCATCATCATCACTCCCCGCCCCTCCGCACTGCGCCAGCCAGCATCGCCTCATCGGGTACCTCGTCCACTAGCCGCAATGTACCGCGGCCTGGGCGACACCGCATCGGCATCATCGGGCTTTCTCACTACACCGACCGGTCAGCAAGCAGAGCACATCTCTCCTGGCCAGCACGTAGCATCGGCCCCGCACGGCAGCTTATCCGACTCACTGGATCCCGTGCAGCAGCTTATAGTTCCGACTCACTGGAACTCACTGGCACTGGCGAACCAAGCGACAAGACTTCAAGATTCGACCTCCGGTCTTCGGGGGGGAGTGATGTGGCGGTACCCACACGGTGAGGTTCGGCCTGACCGAGCATAACACCTCGCTCGGTCGGAAGATGTTCGACCTTTGTGGGGGCCACGCATATTCCCACAACTGTAGTCCACATATTTTTTCTTAGAAAGTTACCATAGCACGGGCATAGCTTACGTAGCATGTTTGTAATAGTAATAATATTATGTGCTTTAGCTTGGTGCTAAAGCCTTCTTTCTTAACATATTTTGTACTCACGTAATATTACTTATCAAATCACAAATAATTCCAAGTGAGACTGGGCCTGTCCACATGTCCACGTTACGACGTCGTGAACGTGAAACCGTGCGGTAACGTGCGTGAAAATTTACGTCAACGTGACGTAAAAATGCATGTCACGATGTAGCAACATTGTACGTCACCATGCCTTGTAAAACTGCTACATTCTTCACTACTTCTAGACATGGACCGCACAGTACGTATTCTGCTTCTGCTATTATTGCGGCCACGCATACGCATCTCTCTCCGTCTTCCTAGACGGAGAGAGAGATTTAAGAAAAAAAAGACGTAAAATGTTGCTACACCGTGGCATGCTTTTTCACGTTACGTTGACGTAAATTTTCACGTCTCGCGACGTTACGATGTCGCGACGTAGTTTTTTACGATGCTCGTCGTAGATTCCCACGATTCAACGTCGCATCGTGAAACGACGCCGCATCGTGATACGACACGACGTCGTATCATGTTTATGTGTCCCAGGCTCCCAGTGCAGCCCTAACTCGCTTCAAAACATATTGAGACGGCCTACCACAAAAATGATAAATAGCATAATGATTGTTGCCCTAAAGATTTTTACAGGCATTGGTGAAAAAAAGTACTTTTATTGGTCACGTTAATTATAATTAAT
This sequence comes from Lysandra bellargus, assembly GCA_905333045.1. Lineage (NCBI taxonomy): Eukaryota > Metazoa > Arthropoda > Insecta > Lepidoptera > Lycaenidae > Lysandra > Lysandra bellargus. Next base: position 11,046,942 of record HG995326.1, read on the forward strand.
CTCGTCATTAATCGTTCTAAGCAACTTAGAATATTAATTATTAGGAACTATTCCGGGCTAATTATTATCCCACCAAAACATACCTGTTAAAAATGGGGCCAAGTTCCTATTGGTTAATTATTCGCCTTAAAAAAGAGTTGAAATCCAATCCAATGCCAAGTTTAGATGCACTTCAAAATCGATCATAATCATCATCATTAACAGCCTGATCCCTAATACTTCTAAATTTGAACTTGGCAGGTTGATTTGATTACATAAATACCAATATTAAATTTAATTGTGCAATTAATCAAATGCTACGTATATCATAAAAACCTGCCAAGTTCCAATTTAGAAGTATTAAGGATCAGGCTGTTAATGATGATGATTATGATCGATTTTGAAGTGCATCTAAACTTGGCATTGGATTGGATTTCAACTCTTTTTTAAGGCGAATAATTAACCAATAGGAACTTGGCCTCATTTTTAACAGGTATGTTTTTGGTGGGATTTCAATACTTTTTTTCGAGAAATCGTACGGTCTATTTTTATAGTGCCACACCCGCATGTATTGTTAATCTAAGTCATTCAGCGTTTCAAAGTAAAGTTACTTTGAAACGCTAGCGCCATCTATTGAAAGTATTTTATAAACAATATTTTCGATAGATGGCGCTAGTGGTATTTGTTAACCTATCAATAGAAGCGAAATTTTTAAGGTAGCAGTATTTATTTATAAGCTATACAGTGTACATTATACATGACAATATTTTTAAACCCTTCTCTCCTCCTCCTACACGTATTCACTGTTACATAAGAAATTTTTCCTAAAATTCGTAGATGAGCCGACTCACGCTTGACCGATTTCTTAAATTTCTCAATTTTTTGTTAATCTACATATAAAACCCAACGTGTGTACCAAATTTCATAGCGCTAGGACAATTGGAAGTGGCCTAGAGGTTTTGATTACCGGTCAGTGAGTGAGTGCCAAAATTAGCTATTTTTAGAAGGACATATTTCAGGATTTAACAACGCTATATCTATGAAATTTGGTATATTGCGTAAGTACTAGTACATAATTACGTACGTATAATTTTATCTTTGTACTTGCAATAGTTACTGAGCTACAGGGGGGGTCAAAAGTGCGTCGAAACCGTTCGTGTAAATAGTGCACGGCATGCGCGCGGCCTGCTGGAACTTGGCGGCGCACGGCCGTGCGCTTTGATAAGTAACGTTGTTTACAACATAAACACGTGCTCGTATTATGGGAGAAAGTGCTTCGTATGCTATTTTTATCAGCTATCTACATGCCCAGTTATTATAGCAATAGTGTATTTTTTACTTGGATAAGTACAGCCCAATTTAAAGAAACGGTGGGTTAAATTCTGCTTTATTAAAGGCCAATTTAGAGAAGACAAGAAGACAGAAAACAGATTTGCCCGGATGGTTTGGTCCACCGCCTATGAGTTCTAGGCTGAGGCTCAACTATTCTACCCAAAAAAAAAAACAATCAGCGCAGAGTAATTTTCTCGATTTTCAATGCATGCTTATTGCTTAAACTAGAGCCTGCTAGGTAATATAAATTAGTTCCATGGCCTTGCCTACGCGGCACGCCCCGGTGAAGATCCACAGTCCCCACCCTAAGTGATACCTCTTATTTTGATCAACTATAAATATATTGTGCTCTTAAAAACATTATTTCGGGTTTTGGTGCACCACGAATGCTCCGCTGGTTCCCCTGTATACCAGGATTGACACTCAACAGCGATTCAAACCGAACCTAACCGACCCGAGGGACATGCTAAAGCTGCCTTGCCCAAAATACGAGTGGAAAGAATTCAGATTTTAAAGCCAGTAATGTAAAAACTGCCTCTACGTCAGGGGCCAGGTCCGTTCTAGGGGGGGCGAGCCGGACATTTGCCGGAGCAGCAAAAAATGACGGGCGGCAAAATTGATTACTCCTATCTTTCAAGTTCCAACCTAACCATCCGACCAAACTTTGAGAATTTCACCTTGCAACTTAGGTACTTCAGGTGAGTGGAAATATTTAAGTATTTATGTACTTACCTAAATATGTCCCTCATCATCACTTAACATTAAACTAACTCATGACTTATATAATTTTATGTATGTAAAGGGCGGCAAAATTTACCTTTGCCCAAAGCGGCTAAATAGCTAGCCCTACCCTACGTAAGATATTATACGTAACTCACCAATAATTTTGTACTGCTTTTCGGTTAGATGCTTAGACATCATGCCGCAGACGTGGGCGCCCAGAGAGTGGCCCACGCAAGTTATACCCTTGGCCTTAGCTCCGTACTGGGTCAGGTACGAATACAGTTGGGCAGTGCACTGGGCTGCTAGTCTGGAAAAATTATAGTTGGTCTTGTAATTTGATAACGCACTTAAAACTCAACCAAACAAACAACAAACCCAATATATTTTACTTTAATTCCCTTAGTTTTACTTATACTAAATTACCCAAAATTTCAATTTTCATAATATGACCAAAAAAATTTACTGTATGTTGCAAAAGCTTTTTTTATGTCCAATTTAATATTCAAAATCTTCCTTACTGAGCAGCTTAGTTTTATGCTAATTGCTAAGTAATATAATATAATGGTACTTATGAGATGTTTTGCTAAACCATAATAAGGGAAACCAAGAACCGTAAACGATGAGTCGGAAATAGAAATGTTAAGCGTTGTAGTAGTTAGTACTAGTATAATTCTGTAGCATTAGCGTTGAATCAAAGAATAAATTCTCCGCAAACAATTGCTTACCTCATATTAGAGAGTGCGGACAGGTAGCATGGGAAGCGGCTGAGAGGCGACCAGTCTACCGTGAACACGTTGTAATCCTTCCGAGACAGGTAGGCTGTAATCACAGGAGAAATTCTGATGTCGTACGCCTATTTCATTTGTTAACATTATACAAACTATTTAAATCATACTAAATATTTGAAAGATATGATAATAAGGAATAGTGCATTTTGCACCTAGGGCAGGAAAATAAGAAATGTCTCAGATCACATGTAATGTAAACATGTGATCTGAGGCTTTCTTATTTACTGCCCGTGGTGCGTATACTATTTTTCTCATCGACGGTGGCGGAAAACGGCAACATCAGTATTAGCGCAGCGGGAAGAAAGTTGACGTTTTCCGCCCGGAGGAGGTGAGAAAAAGATATTGTAATTTGTAGGCTCATCTCCTTTTCGTTTACGATGGAAGCTATCGACCGCAAATGAGTACACAATACAGATGGTCACCTTTATCGGATAAGTTTTACGTCCGTCCCTAGTCCCTACCATGGCAAAGTTTTAATGTTTTGGAGAAGCTTCAATAACACGTAATTAAGGGATTGTAATTCTATGCCTTTTGAACATAACCAGAGCCAATAGCTCAGGTACCACATACAGTGGCCTCACAGAATTCCGGTGTGTAAATGATGTTATTTTTTATTTATCGACTTTGTGGATTGCAGTAATCCCTTATTATAAGGCGACATATCTGCTCGTATCCTTAATTAAAAACCGGCCAAGTGCGTGTCGGGCCACGCGCAATATAGGGTTCCGTAGTACCGCTAGTTTTTGACAATTTTTTTATGGTCAATGAACGTACATTTATAGCGTGTTTTACACTACTAACAACATCATCTCAGTTACTTTCAAGGGAATTTGAACGAAAAGTTCCTTTATACTTCGCCGAATACATTTTTTTTAGTTGATCGACTATTACTCAATAACTTATGAAGTCTTCTTAGCCGTGATAGTTTTCCTTTTAAATTCAGCATATTTCCTACTCCCGTGAATTTTTTCACATTTCCAGAACCAACCGTTTAGCTGGTAGAAGGGGAGGACACTGGACTCTAACGATTTTTTCCATTTTAAAACTTAATATTTCACAAACTGATCGGAAAATGCACTATGAATACTCGCAATATTTTAAAAAAAACCTATTCAACGACACCCCACACGATGGGGTGGGCGCGAAAAAAAATATTCATCCCCGCTTGATGTGTAGGGGAGGTACCATAAAAAATATATTTTTTTACGATTTCATGTACCATTTTGTTGCCATCATTAATATGTGTATTCATGCCAAATTACAGCTTTGTAGGTCCTATAGTCTCTGAGTAAAACCGCGGACAGACAGACAGACAGACGGACGGACAGACCGAAACTATAAGGGTTCCTTGTTGACTACGGAACCCTAAATAGATATAATATTACCTCTACAACTTACCATCCCTAATGAATGTCATAGGTGTTTTGGAGTGGGTTCCATTAAAGCCGTGGACGATAAACACATTCTTCCTCGAAGCCTTCCATCCACGGTAGGGTAGTTTCCTGATTGTGCGCATATCTATCCATTGGTTTATTGGAAATTCTCTGGAATTGAGTTAATGATAATATTATTAATTTCTAATTCTCTATACTCATTAAAATATCAAGTATCTGGTTCAAGAAGAAACTAGATCTAGATAAATGCTAGAGCTGTGGCGTGCACGAGTAGAAAAGAGGAGGAAGAAAAAGATAAATCTAGATTCTAGAACTATATTTGATCTGAGCACACCGGTACTACTCTTAAAATGTAAAAACCAGAAATTATATTAGATTAAAATCGTACACATATTTCTTGGTCACAGACCACAGTCGACCACATTAGTCAGTACGAACATTTTGTTTCGTACACAAAACGTGTAAGGCATTTTAAAAAAGTGAAATTGTATATTGTATATTTTAACGGTGTTATGAATCTGATAGATATTTCTATGGCAAGTTTGAACTACTTCCAAAGTCTACACTCTACAAGTATACACGCTCGAAATTGTTATTTTGTACATAGAGAAAAAATTGTACAGAGTGTTCCAATAAAGATTTTTGTTTATCTAAATATATAAAACTCAAAGATGACAGACTGACGTGATGATCTATCAACGCACAGCCCAAACCACTGGACGGATCGGGCTGAAATTTGGCATACAGGTAGATGTTATGACGTACGCATCTGCTAAGAAAGGATTTTGATCATTTCTACCCCCAAAGGGTTCAAATAGGTGATGAAAGTTTGTATATAACAATACTTCTTAACGCGAGCGCAGCCGCGGGCAATAACTCGTTGTTTATAAAAACGCTTAAGTCTACAAAATTTATCGTATATTTTAATATACTTACGGGGTATATAAAAAGAAGTTTATTTCGGAGCTTGGACACTGGTTGTCCCTTTTCATAATACAATGGAGGTAGCGGAAATCCAACATGGACATAACATTTGCATCTGCTTCATAACCTGAAAAATAAAATAATTAATTTAAAATATTTCAGAATTATTAGGTAATGGATGTGCTCTACGCAAGAGTAGCATATCTTCTTACTTATTAGTTATTAGATAATTTTTAATGCATTAGTGAAGTATTAAAAACTATTTATATAATATTCAATTATATAAAACAATCTATTATTTATCAAGTACTATTAGAATAATTTACAAACAGAAACGCAATTGTTACATAAACATCTAATAGAAAAATTATAATAGTCGAAAAATCTACAGCTGACTATTATTTTTTGATGTTTTCTTGAGTCTAGATTTGATTGATAAACTAAATTCACTAACTGTTGAACCTCGCCTTATTATCTCCGTTAAATACTGAATATAATAAGTTATTTAGATCATATCGATCAAAGGTCATGGAGGCTTAATATTTTAGCGTCATAATATCTCGTAATAGCTATAAAGTAAAAGTGTAAAGTGACTTTCACCCCCTCGTATTCTCAGACAGTACAGTTTGTAGACAGGAAGAATATTACCACAATATTCAAGACGACTTTCCTGATAATTCTCCCCTATTGCTACTACGACTATTGAGGAAATATAATAAGTATTAAACAAAATTCTAGTGTCGCGGCATTTGTCAAGCTTTCCAACGACTCGGCCGATGGTTTTCGGCCAACATCTATTTTTCGTGCCTAAAATAATGTTGTGACCTCGAAAAAGATGGCGCGATGAACTTGACACATGCAAACCAGGTTGGCCGACGGTGGCGATGGATCGGAACCAATGGAAGGACTTGGGGGAGGTCTTTGCCCAGCAGTGGGACAGCATAGGCTCTTTAAAAAAATGTTGTAACTTGTAACAGACGAAACAGAGAACTATCCTAAATCTTTGATAGCTGTAGTATCAAAGTTTCTGAGATTATGAGGGAAACGTCAGACATGACAACTCCTCTCGGCAGTCGGCTGTGGCCTGTGGCAGAATAACATTGCCTGATCAATTATTAAGACAAAACAAAATTATTTGATATTATAATAATCGATTGGGCAAATTATAGGTATATTATTTAAGAACAAGATTAAAAACACGCTGTAGATTACAGTTTTCACTTTCGTTTAATCGATGGGAAACACATTTTCCCTTTTACAATAGATGTCTTAATAGTTCATAGTCTGTTTTGTAACACCTTTTATAAACATTAAACAAATATTTTGCGGTTTAACGCTTCCGCGATCTTCTGTAGGGTTGCTTAGATTTTAGAACATTGATTTTAAACATTGTCTGTTTTTTTTACACACGTTCAGAGTTATTTTACCCCTGACACAGAAATACTTAGTATTCATAACCTTTTATTACCTGTAAGACTTTTATTTATAATATAGTCTGGTGTGCAGTAAAATTTAAGTAAGTAGGTATATCGTACTCGTATGTAGGTAGATATTAACTTCAACGAAAAGGTTTTAAAGATCTTAGATTAATAATTAATGGTTGTCAATTAGTTACAGAATAATTGTACCTCTGTACGTTTGATGATATTAAAGTCTATTTAGCTTGAATGACACTTACGTCTTCTTCCACTTTCCAGCATTTAATAATATTTTCATAGGAGATGTTTAGAGAACGATAAAATTACAGGTCGAGTTTCATGATGAGTTTTAGTCTTTAAAAATGATCGTAACTTTTGCTAACCTTTTCTATATTATTAATATTTCCTTAAACCCTGACCCGTTTTCGCTTGTTTTTACATTGTGAAAATAGATATGGCCATCTATTTTTAGACGTACTTAGTAAGTGGCTGTCATGGCCTTGACAGTCACTCAGTCAGAGTCATCAGGAACATAGCTTTCATTATTATACTAGGATCTAGATCAGGGGTTCCTAAACTTATGTTGTCAAATGCCCACTTTGAGAACAAATTATGTCAGCGCCCCCTTTGTTTCAATTTAAAATGCATCCAGCTGAAATAAATCACCCCCCAAGCCTATACAACGTCCCCATTTTTTCTGGGTCCCACACTGCCCTTTAGATCTTCAGCGCCCATAAGGTGGCGTTATCGCCCACTTTGGGAAAGACTGATCTAGATTCTAGGTGTTGCCCAAAACTTATTTGCTTAGCTATTCGTGTATTAAGAGAGATCGGCACATTTGACCGCAATGTAACTTTATCATTTGTCCTTTACCGGGACTTAAAGTACTTAATATGTATTAGCGCACCCAGAGACATTAAAATAATATTATGATGATTAAACTTCAATTTGATGAAGAGTTTGACAGATAATGTATCCAGGGGTTTATGTCAAAATGAATGGGGTTTATAATATCACTTTAAATTCTGAGTGCGGCTGTAAAGAGCCTGCAGGTTGCCTGCAGATTTTAACGGAGTAAACGTGAAGAGTTAACAGGATATAAAGACAGACTTTGCCATATAAAAATAATATTAATTATTACTAGACGACGCCCGCAAAATTGGGCGTGAAGAGGTAACAGACAGACAGACATACACTCTTTCGATTTGTAATATTAATATTATGGATCATCTGCATTATGGATCAGCTGCTAGATATTGTAGATTACTATTACAGAGTAGGTACAGATAATATCTATTATCTATTGGTGTCTGTGTAGTGTGTACGTATATTTTTGGTCGCATCGTAGCTCCTAAAGTTCCTAAACGAGTGAACCGATTTTGATTAAATTTTTTATTGATTGTTAAAAGACTGACTCGTGTCTTCTTAACTAGTATTCGTCACCAGTTCAAAAGTGCTTAAAATTTTCAGGAATAACTAAGCTTTTAATTACATTTGCTTAAATAATATTACAAAAATATAAGGGTTCTTACCAACGTTGACGTACAAAAGGGTGAAGAAAACTAACGTTTTTATAACACACATGATTCACGCTTTGGATCTGTCTCATCTAACTAAAATCACACCACTTTCACTATCACAGAAAAAAATGCACATTATTTTAAAAAATATAATACTACCGACCGCCGTGTGATCCGAGCATAACGGACTTGATTCAACTGGCTCGAGAAAGGCTCATGGTTTTCACATTCGTATCAAACGAGTATTCGCCTTAAGTCGAATAGCCATTAAAAATACGAAAAAGTTTACCCATTATTTCCGTATGACCGGTTACGGAGGTTTTTTGGCAAGAGTTTAGTTCTATATTAGCTAATCTTATATATAAAATTCTCGTGTCACAATGTTAGTCCACGAACTCCTCCGAAACGGCTTTACTGATTTTTACCAAATTTTATATGCATATTCAGTAGGCCTGAGAATCGGCTACTCGGCACTTTTGTATATTGACTGGCTGTCCCGGCAAACGTTGTTTTGCCATAATATTTGCCATATTATTTTATTGAAGTGATTAAATAAGTATGTCACCATGGCAACGTCGATCGCTATCCCGTCGCACAAACAATCAGGTTGTAATAGACTAGATATAGGACCCTCAGAAATGTTACAAATCTAGTAATGAGATATACATATCTTCATAGCCTTATCTAGGTTTGAGAAGAACTAGAAACACGATTAATGTATTTTGCCTCGATACATTTAATTTTCGAAATTACCTCTTAAAAATACGAAACTTGAAGATTATTTTTAAACGAAAAATGAAAATAGATGTATTGTAGGAAATTAGTCTAATTGATACACACCTTTGCAACTCAAAATCGTATAGAAGCATTTTGTTTAAATGCTCCTAGTTATTTTTTAAACGATGATAATTACGTTTTTTCGCATGTTTTCCGAGCGAGCCGATAGTTTCTGGCCGCAGCGTATTCACGACTTTATAGTCATACAAATTAAGAATAAAATTGCCCTTGCGGTAAAATTACTTTCGATATAGCGCCTTAATAGCTACAATTAAAGAGCTATAGATGGATGAGAAATTAATTTCGCCATGAATTATCAAAACCTGTTTATAAAATTCACTTTCGTTGGGCTGAGCATTGTTTATGTAGAGTTCTGTTCAGGATTTGTATTATTTTTAATTTATTTTTAATCGCGGTATTATTACCCACCAGAAAACAAGTTTCATACTTGTTAGTACAAATAAATAAAAAAAAACTAAAAAACCTCTGCATGTAAGTATAGTAGTTGTTTGAGAACCAATCTTGACAACGAACGGTACCCTAAAAGGAAAGTAAGCAAAATTACACCGCGGTCGATCAGTGCGCGACTTTCAAAATATGTAAATTAAACAATTGAGTAACTTTTTCTATTTAAATCGTCAGTAGATAAGAGCCATAAATAATAATAGGTGTCCCTCAAGGTAGACTTTAGGTACCTAAATAATATTTCCAAAATAATTATAGAGTTTGAAAAGCTATCAAAGTTATCATTTCTTTCATATTATCTACAAGTGTGTAACAAAACTACGCGACGAGAAAATACTTTAGGGCAGGGGTTCCCAAACTGTGCGCCGCGGCGCCCTGGTGCGCCGCGTAAAGGCAAGAGGGGCGCCGCCGTGAGTCGATCCTCCATCACTATCCATAACTCAATTACATATATTATAATAAAATTATAATATTATTAATTATACAAAGCATGCAGAAGAATAATAGTAATAACATACACTTTTCATGCACTTTTTCCACTTTTATTAATTTATTTTATTACAATTATGTTTCACACGACCGGTTTCGATAAAATCATCATCAGGTGATGTGCAAGTAATTTTAAATTTTAAAAAAATTGATAAACAAAAATAGGGTTGTCAGCACCATGAAATGTTTTCTACCATTTAGTACAATTTTCGACCAAAAACTTACAAACAAACAGATGGACTAGCGATGGGCGGCCCTTTGTCTCCTCTGTGCGCAGATATTTTTATGGATGACCTAGAAACAACAATACTAAAATCTCCATATAGTGACCATATTGTTTATTGGTATAGATACGTTGATGACATAATATGCCTATGGAAAGGTGAACACTCGATTTTATTAGAATTTTTCAGTCACATTAATACATATAATAACAAAATACAAATGGCTATAGAAATAGGGAATAAAACATTAATTTTTTTGGATTTAACAATAGATATAGAGTTTGGCCGACATAAATTTAATATTTTAAGGAAACCGACGTACAGCGAAAACATCCTACACGCAAACTCATGCCATCCACATCAGCACAAGCATGCCGCATTCCATGCTTTTATACACCGGTTGCTGAAGGTACCTCTGGACCCAAAAGATTTCAGCATAGAAGCTATAAAATATAACACTTGTTAATTTAATTACTTAAGTATAAAAAATTTATATACTTAATTAAATTAACCTGCCAAATCGATTCGGGCTAACCATCGATAATGACTTAAAATTATACAAGCGTGAAAATTATACAGGTTGATTTAATTATATAATTATATTATTTAATTATACAATTAATCAAGTGTTACGTATAGCACGAAAACCTGCCAAGTTCAAATTTAGAAGTATTATGGATCAGGCTGTTGATGAAGATGATTACGATCGATGAAGTGCATCTGAACTTGGCATTGGATTGGATTTCAACTCTTTTTCTTAGGCCAAAAATTAGCCGATAGGAACTTGGCCCCATTTTTACAGGTATGTTTTTGATGGGATTTCAATACTTTTTTTCAAGAAATCTTATATATAAGGTTTTTGTGCCACACCCGAAATAAACAATACTTTCGATGGATTGCACTAGTGGTATTTGTTAAACTATCAATAGAAGCCAAATTATTAAGTTAACAGTATTTATCTAATAAGCTATACAATGCTGTGCATTATACATGACAATATTATGTTATACCCCCAACCGCTCCTCCTCCCACCCTCCTCATCGTATCACTGGTACATAAGAATTTTTATCTATAGTTCGTAGATGAGCTGACTCACGCTTGACCGATTTCTTAAATTTCTTTATTGTTTTTTAATCTACATATTTTATATCACACGACCTGTGTGCCAAATTTCATAACGCTAGGACAATTGGAAGTGGCATCTTAAGTTCGAAGATGAATCGACTCACGCTTGACCGATTTCTTAAATTTCGCAAATTTTTTGTTAATCCACACATAACACTCGACCTGCGTCACAGAATATATATTAGTAGTACCAACCAGCGTGCCTAACGCTAGGACAATTGGAAGTGGCCTCTATAGTTCGTAGATGAGCCGACTCACGCTTACTGATTTCTTACATTTCTTAATTTTTGTTAATCTACTTATAACACACGACCTGTGTGCCAAATTTCATAACGATAGGGCAATTGGAAGTGGCCTCTATAGTTCGTAGATGAGCCGACTCACGCTTGACCGATTTCTTACATTTCTTAATTTTTGTTAATCTACTTATAACACACGACCTGTGCAGTGTGCCAAATTTCATAACGATAGGGCAATTGGAAGTGGCCTCTTAATTTCGTAGATGAACCGACTCACGCTTGACAAATTTCTTAAATTTCTAATATTTCTGAATTTTTTGTTAATCTACATATAACACCCGACCTGTGTGCCAAATTTCATAACGCTAGGACAATTGGAAGTGGCCTAGAGATTTTGATTACCGGTCAGTGAGTGAGTGAGTGAGTGAGTGAGTCAGTGCCAAAATTAGCTATTTTTACAGGGAGATATCTCAGGATCTACCAAAGCTATCTCTATGAAATTTGGTATACTGCTTATGTACTAGTATATAATTACGTAGGTATGATTTTATCTTTGTACTCGCAATAGGCATTGAGCTACAGGGGGGTCAAATGTGCGTCGAAACGGTTCGTGTAAATAGTGCACGGCAGGCGCGCGGCCTGCTGTCCGCGCACGGCCGTGCGCTATCTCTCAATATGTAGAGCTGAGCTTCTGAATCTACACGGCCTGACTCTACTGACCCTAACTTAAACAAATTATACATAATATCAGTAAATATGTACGGCTTGGCTGTTTCGTTACTAACTTCATATCAGAAACTAAATACCTCTGCGACGGTAGCGAAACGGCGAAGCCATATTTACTGGTATGTAGAATTTGTTTAAGTTAGGGTCAGTAGAGTTAGGCCGTATATATTCAGAAGCTTGACTCTACATGAGATTTCATATCTTTTTCACAGGGTAAACCTTATGTGGTCGTCTCGGAAACATTTTATAAGAAATGTTTTTGGTGGAATCACTTTGTTTTGTTACACCTTGTATATAGGTAGTTCTTTTGATATCGTTAGTTTTGATATCGTGACTGAAGTTGCGGGCAACATTATCGACTAGATGGAAAACTTTATATTATTATTATTTACTTTTTATCATTTAATATTTACATGCAGTGAGTGTTAATTTTATTAGAACATAGAAAATATAGCATCAATAACAAACGTATTAAGGGGCCGGGCTACCCTCGAAATTCTCATACATACGTAATACCAAAATCATTTTATCATACGAAAATATTTAACATGTTTGAGTTATTTTTCAGCTTAAAATAGTAATTACCTAGGTTCCTGAACAAAAATTAACTTCAAAATATTTAAACACTAAAAAAAATTTTTTTGTGTATAATTTTTTTTTACTAAATTTACTACTAAATATTAAAACACTAAAAAATAGAGTAAAAGACTAAAAAATATATAAATAAATAGTAAATTTACTACAAAATATTTCAACTCTAAAAAATATTTTTTAGTATTTAAATATTTTGTAGTAAATTTACTATTTATTTATATATTTTTCAGTGTCTTACTCTATTTTTTAGTGTTTTAATATTTAGTAGTAAATTTAGTAAAAAAAAATTATACACAAAAAATTTTTTTTTAGTGTTTAAATATTTTGAAGTTAATTTTTGTTCAGGAACCTAGGTAATATCTATTTTAAGCTGAAAAATAACTCAAACATGTTAAACATTTTCCTATGAGAAAATGATTTTGGTATTACGTATGTATGAGAATTTCGAGGGTAGCCCGGCCCCTTAAGTACAAACAAACTTTTTAGCTTTATTTATTTATGTGTGTTTGTGTGTGTAATAAGTAGTTTAATAACACAGATAAACGAGTCACATGATACTGATAGTATCACGCGACTCATTGCGAATCTAAACTATGACCAATTTGTTATGCGATTATGGATTACCTAACAATTATTTATTATATGTTATATTTATATATTACGAAATGTTATAATTATATATTATAACATTTCGTCTTTAATTTGGGTTTGAATCGGGCTGCATTATTGGACTGAGGCGTGCAACGTGATTGCAATGTTTTGTTTCCTGGCCCATAGTTATAATACCAGCCCCAGCAAGGCAAGCAGTAGAAGTGTTGAGGACAGCGGCCTCGCACCCGAGAAACAAATAGTGAGTGCATACAAACTCGTAACAGTGAAATGTGAGATATAAACTCAGTGCAAAATCAGTGTTTTTACAAATAAACTTTAAAAAGTGAATTGTGATAAATCTGTGGCTCCCTAAGAGGTAAAAAGTAGTTAATTTATTAAAGTAGTTCGTTGTCTAATAAATACAAGAAAAATTAGTTGAATAAAATAAGTAGTTCGGAAAATATTAAGAAAATTGTGTGAAAATGTATGTAAATTGTATTTACTTTTATGTTCGTCTAGCCGTAATTATGTAAAATATAAGTTATGATATTTAGATTAAGTTAAATATTGTAGAACGATAAATAAAGAATTTCCCGAAATGCGTTTCAATTACCTGACTCATGGAAAAATAGGGAAAATAGGGAAAAATAGCCGCTTCCGATAGTAAAAGTGAGACGGAAAAACAAACAAATCGGAGCGGCTCACTATATGGCATTGCCTTGAGCCGGGTAAGCGATGTGCATTTCGGGGTTAATGTTCTCCTCGACTACCTCGTGTTTTATTTACGCCCCCGCTCTGCAAGATTACCGGTGTAGCCTTGGTCTTCGATTCCGATCCGAGCCAGCGGCGAAAACCTATGGGCGAATACAGTCTCAAACAAGAAGAGACCGCGATTCATCAGTGGAGCTATAACAGATGTCGACATCTATGATCTATGTCTATCGTCTACTTATCGGTACAATTCCACTTTATAATATTATTAAGGTGAAGGGGGCAAAGTGTCTAGTTGCCTACCTCAAATATATTGTAAACTACTGACAATATACTAGTGACGACATCTTACATCGATGTAGGAAACTAAAACATAGCTCTGGGTAAAAGCCACAGATGGCTCTTTAATTGTTAACTCGAAATATGCGTCATCATTTTTTTCTGTCTTTGAAAGTGGTAAGCAGAGTTGACCTTGTGAAAGTGATCGTTAAAAATCTCAAGAAGCTAAATGTTCTCCAACAAGAAAATATAATATGTGAATAATTAAAACATTTTATTTTTAGGCTTTGACTTTATTTCAGCTGTAACTAGTCAACTTTACAAAATTGTAGAAGATAAAAATTTCTAACCTCAAATTTGGCAAGTCGGCTAAGTGCGCCCTATCATTGGGTATATGGCGCACTTCCCCGAAATACAGCGGTTGTCAACATTTTAAAACGTGGCATTTTTAACTCTCTTAAGAATATTATCCTTATAAAAGACGTGGCGTCTCCACTTATTTAGTTTTGAAGTTAACTAATTTAGGTTTGACAAATAAATATGTATTAAAAATAAAATAAGTACTACAAAAGAACACTAAGCACCTACTAATGTACTTTCGTATAAATAAATTTTAAATTAGCGGTGACGTATTTCTTTTTATTGCTATTCCTCAGAAAGTTCTTCAAAAGTTAGTTTTGGAGTTTACTCCTTAAGAATCGATTTTCATATATAAGGCGCCCGGTATGAGAAAAATCCGAGGGGTAAAACCTACTAACAAGTAACGAAAATGTGTCACGTTTTTGGACGACGGAAACTTTCTAATTTGGCTGTGAGTGTATTAAGACCATAAAGATAATATACCTATCGGAATATAATCTTATATATAAAATTCTCGTGTCACAATGTTAGTCCACGAACTCCTCCGAAACGGCTTTACTGATTTTTACCAAATTTTATATGCATATTCAGTAGGTCTGAGAATCGGCTACTCGGTACTTTATATTATATTAATAAGTGCAATTGTTGAATAAATAATAGTAAATTATTACAACCTGAGACTGTGTGTTTGTGCGACGGGATAGCGATCGACGTTGCCATGGCGACATACTTATTTAGTTACTTCAATAAAATAATATGGGCGAAAAACTTTATATTATGGCAAAGCAACGTTTGCCGGGACAGCTAGTATTATATAAAATAATATAATTAGATAATAATATAATTATTTCAAATTCAGGGAGGGGGTAGCCGAGGTGTTGCCTTTGATGTTAGAAGAAACCCCGTTCGTCTAGGCCTATTGGAAGCTGAGTTATGGCCGCCTTTGTTCGGCGTTTGACAGTTGCCGAGCTGTCAATGTCAAAGTTTGAATGCTTGTAACTCGGCAACTATTTGTCCTGGATATGAGTTTCTTCGGCTTGGTCTTCCTGGATTTTTCTCCTCTATTTGATTCTGGCCTTAGAATTAAGAAAAAAAATGATGTCTCTGATTTAGTTCAAATTCAGGGAGGGGGTAGCCGAGGTGTTGCCTTTGATGTTAGAAGAAACCCCGTTCGTCTAGGCCTATTGGAAGCTGAGTTATGGCCGCTTTTGTTCGGCGTTTGACAGTTGCCGAGCTGTCAATGTCAAAGTTTGAATGCTTGTAACTCGGCAACTATTTGTCCTGGATATGAGTTTCTTCGGCTTGATCTTCCTGGATTTTTCTCCTCTATTCGATTCTGGCCTTAGAATTGAGAAAAAAATATTTTGAAATAACTATGGCCGAAAGTGGTGTAGATAATATTGCCGGAACATCTGATTTCATATTATATTAATCTTTTTTCAGTTGAATAAACTCTTTTTGCGTATGGTTAGATACTCGTACTTAAGGAGTAAACTCCAGTCGTGCGTCGGAGCTGACACACTTTTTTTTTTCCTCAGATCTGATTAAAGCCTACTTGTTGTTATTGTCATACTTATCATAGCGAGGATAAAGTTAAACAGAAAAAAAATGTTTACAACTCCTGATTTACAATTATATGGCGCACTTTCCCGCAAATTCGTTTTTTTTCTGTAGATACTATAAGGATGAGATAATAAAAATACAAAAATTTATGCCTGTTATTGTTTCTGATCTGCTATAAAAATATGTTTTATTTAATAATCTAATGCTTTGAAAATACGTTTTAACTCCACCAGGCGCACTTCCCCATTTTTGCGGAAAAGTGCGCCTATCGTACATGTTTGTGATTTCGTGCAAAAATTTCTTTATTTTATTGCTGGATTTCATTGACATGACATGGACCGTAATCTCAAAATATCACAGATTCTTAAATAATTAAATTTATAATTATTGGTGAACTCCTACAGAAGTTTATTTTGCATAGAAGTCATCTATAAAAAAAGTATGGCGCACTTCGCCCCACTCACCTTAGTTCATTAATCTATACCACAGTCTATACAAATTTACAATATTTACCCTAATTTAGATCTAAATGAAACGAAACAAACGCTTCTGCATATGTGACATTGCGAACTTTAGTTATATAGAGCCGTGTATAGAGCGCTCGTAACCTTCCAAGACTACGCGGTCGGCGGTACGCGGCGCCAGTGTTGCCAACTATGGGGATTTCCCACTAAATTTAGTGGGAAAAAATAAATTTAGTGGGCTTTTTAGGGGGTAAAATATTTTGGGGATATTTTTGGGGATAAAATTTTTGAAGAATGTATATACTTATTTTTTTAATAACAACGTAAGAGTTTGATATCGATTTAAATAAATTGTATAAAGAAAATTACTGCAAAGGCTACCAGATGGAACTGATGCACAAAGCACATGTATCTATAGTTTAACCGTTGAATTTAATAATATTTTAATAATAAATGATTACTGATTCTTGATTTTGTGGAATGTTGAATTGATTTTTTATTCCTTCAATATAAAAATATATTTGAATTTGTAACTTTTGTCGGTAAAATTTTAGATAAATAATTGACTGCCTTTTTTTCGTTCTTACATTGGTCGCCATTTAAACCGGCTGAGATTTGGGGAGTCTTGATTGAAATTAAGTGGGTTTTTAAGTTGCTTTAGGGGAAAAATGTTTTGAATAGTTGGCAGCACTGCGCGGCGCGGTTTATTTTCACAACAACATGGACTACGATTAGAGCGCGTGTGTCGTTTAGTTTGTGTTCTGCATTTCCATTTAAAGTGATTTTACTCTACTTGTTTGGTAAGTTATTTACTGTTTAGGTTGACGATAATCATCAATTTGTGAACTACTGAAATTTTTAGTAGCTTTAAAAATAATGATGTCCTACAATATACGAAGTATAGGTTACTTACTAATAAGTAATAATTATATGAGTAGTTAAAGTAGATTGGATAGATTGTACAATAAATAGTAAAAAATAGAGCTACTTCAGCTGTAAGTACTAAATAATAATGATATTATTCAAAATAAGTGAGTTACTATTTATTTATCTATGGTTAATCACTATTATGTAATTGACGAATTAATAATGCGTCAAGTACTTAGGTAGGTACCTACTTATTTAAATAATTAAGTGGTGAACTAATATTACATGTTTGTTATATTTTGTGTGGATAGGTAGGCAAAGCAAAATAATTTTATATTTTTGGTAATTTTCAATTCTCTACCTAGTTTAATCAGTTTAATACATGATGCAATTAAACCTTCCTGCCAATTTTTTTCCAGGGCTTAGGTATCATTAGGAGAATCCATTTATCAAAAAAAAAATTGGTTGACAGCTCATAATTTTGATTCAAGCATTTTTGGACGTGTTCCGAAACTTTAACCTTCTTACTAATAAATTATTTTTATAACAAACACCTATTTATATTATAATAATGTCAGCTTGTCTTTATCTGGCACATGTTAGATAAGTTGCATGACCGACCACCGCGGCAAAGGATCTTGAGTAGTTATTCGCTTTGTAAACATTTTCAGTAGTTAGCTGTTAGTCGATAAGAGTGCCAGTGCGGTTATTGGCTTAGGCTTTCAAATTCCGACACAAGGATCTCACAAAATGATTTTAGTTTAAGAACGCGCTCATTGTCAGTGTCAATCGTCAAAGTAAAAGCTCATGTCTATTTCCTTCTTTCTGTTTCTACACCAATGAAAATTTGCCAATAATAATAAAAAAAGAATAGGTTTTGAATTCGTAGGTTTTGCAACTGCATTACTATCTTATAGCTATTAAAAATGAATGAGGGAGGTAGGCAATTGTTAGGTTAGGTACCTAATAATTACCTAATAATTGCCTCCCTCATTAGGGATTTAATCAGGGAATTAATAATCTTAAACAAATATTGAGTTTAACGAAAGCACATACTAGAAGCAAGCTAACACTAAGCATAATACCTATTTCATATTTCATACCATAAAATACAATAATACTTTAAAACGTTCTGTCAGAATCTGTACACGGGCGCGGCGCGGGCCTGTGGATCAGCTATACCAAAGCATCCCTAAACACCCTTCGCATCCAATATAGTAATATCTTCAGGATGATGCTGAAACTCCCCCGATTTTGTAGTGCGTCTGAGATGTTTTCGCAAGCAAGAACGGACGAATTCCGGGCACTCACGCGCAAAAAAGCTGCATCTCTCATAAATCGCGTAAGGGGAAGTGATAACAGCATCCTGAGGATTGTGGTAGATGATCCGCATGCACCCATATTGAGGAACTATGTGCGGATAATGAACGAATTCGAAAGCAGACCGTTACATCCGCACTTAGTACAGATTGGGTGCATGATTTAGTTTTAGATAATAATTAATTTTAAGTTATATTTTTTGATATTTAACTACCTAACCCAAAAATTTTCTAGTGTAATACTAACCAATAGACCATAGTAGTCTGAAATAAAGATATTCGTTTGTTGTATTTGTATAAATATATATTGACTTTTCCAGATAACACCGCATTTAAATAAGAATACAATGGTAATAATATACGGAACTATGGACTCTTACGACCGCGACACAGATGTAAAAGCAGGTTTGTGACCTATAGAATACAGAATATTAATATAATTACTTGTTATTAAGTATTTGAAATTTATTTTCTTTGCCAGTTTTTTGTCATGACTATGCCGAATTTTAAATTTATTATTATTTTTAACAAAAAATTTAAACCGACTTCCAAGGTAATAACATCCTTATAATATGAACTAAAAAGTATTAAATAATTATTCCTATCTAATAGTGCCTTTTTCCGAATTCGGCTAAAACTCAACTATTTCTGTACTCAATCTTCATCATTTTGAAGTCGGTACCAGATATAGCTGAATCTTCAGTCTGCCAAAATATTTTAATATAAATAAACTTTTGTAACTGGCACCGACTTCAAATTATCTCCCGCACCCCGCATGCGGGCCCTATCGACCAGTGAAAATACGCCATATGCCTGTAGGGACATTTTAAAATATAAAAAAATAAAGCTTCATATTTTCCTAACTAAGCTTCGCAGATATATTTTTTGCACTAAACTAAGTGATTTAGTCCTTGTTGTCTAAAATTTATTTATAACAGACTTAAATAAGAAATTTTTGAATATATTTTCTTTTTCAAAACTTTAAAATGGCTGCAGTTTCTGAACCCACCGCTAAAATAAAAAACACTCTTATTTTTTTTTATCAGTTTTACCTAATGTAAAAAGCCTACTAGGTCTTCATGAATGACGCTCGAGTGACTACACAAATAGCACCCATCCCTCCCTACTACCGCAAGTATTAATAAATTTTTATTACATTCAGTGTATTTTTGCATTATAGGTGTACGTGTTTATACATTTACCGGTAAAACACAATTTGTTTACTTTTGGGAAATTTTTTTATTATTCGTAGTTCACATCTTTTGTTTTTTTGCACATTTTATTTTAACACGGATTTAGGGATATTCGCCTACTGGGGTCTGGGATACCAGTCAGCGGAAACTGAAAAGTTTAGCTCCGCTACAGACATTTATATATATTAATTAATATATATATATATATATATATACAAGTATTGCAAGGGTTGTTCATAGTGCTAAGCGCTAGTTAAGGTGTGATTGTTGTTCCAACTGGTCACTGGCTCTACAAGGACTCTCCGTGTGGCCATGATTGAAAACCATAATTTTAAAGTCTAAAGCATGCACAAACCGTTCTGCTTAATCGCTTGAATATCCATCATGGGCTAACGTAGGGAGGCCACCGTGGTATCCGCTGTAAGTATTATATTCATGGGTGTACCCAGGTAGGGGCAGGGGGGGAGGCGCTTGAAAGATAAAATAAACGTCAATTTTCCCGGCAAATGGGAATTATAAACGTGTTACCTACTCTGCGCAAAATGAAGTGTGGGAAACAAAATATATCTTTTCAGTCAAATTAATAAAAGTCAATTTTCATGATTTTTGTTCCAATATACGGACCATCTTCCCAATGGTTATGAGCTCTAGCTGAAATCCTGGGTACGCCCATGATTATTCCCCAGCTGGCGAATGTCCCTGTTTGAAATTTGAAAGGGCTAACATTATAATTGACACGGAAAAGTAGGTAGCAGTTTAAGGGTTTTTCAGGTGTGCACATATTGTATTGGGGTTATTAATTAATTCTAGTACCTATAATTACCTTTGAAAAGTCTAATACGATACATAACAACTATTATTGTGTCTATCTATCTAGCCTAGTAAACGAATGCCCAAAATGGGGGTCTGCTTGGAAAAGTCGAAAGCAGAAATTTTAACTTTGGTACTTTGTTTAGATTACTTGGGAGATAAACATACTAAAAGTCCTGACCCCTCCGAGGTGAGCCCAATTGGGGGGCAAAGAAGGTCCCGTTTTTTGATTTTTTGCTTACTTATCAAAAACGGTGCTTCGTACGAAATTCTCTTCTACTACACAATAAAAGCTAATTAAATTATCTACAACTTCGTGTGAAGACGAACTCGACTTCGACTTTGTATCTATCTTCAATCATTGCCTCGCTATGAGCTTCTAAAATTGGCCGATTTTCAAAAGTGTGTTTTTTAGGGTTTCGTACCCAAAGGGTAAAAACGGGACCCTGTTACTGAGCCTTTCATGTCATGGAAAAATAAAACACCCTATATTATTGAACCATTCGCTAGTATTGCTTATTATAAACAAATTCTCTAAGGTAACGATGTACGGTTATATCCAGGAAAGGTTAGATTTTTAAGGTTTTATTGTTTTCCCATACATTTCTTAAAAATATGAAACATAATATATACAAGAATACAATACTTTCCTCAAGTCTGCCATATACGATTACTTTCCAGAAGTCATTCCTTACCAGCAACACTATAAATTATGCAATAATATAGGGTGTTTTATGTGATTTTTCCTTACCTTCATTAACTTTTTTCTCCCATGGTTTAGAGATTTTTCGTCATACAATAAAATGTTCAACTTTTCAAGCCCTTTCATTTGGCGTATGTCTCAAAGTGCTACATTAGTTTGGCCGATATGCCCCTCCTTCTTTAAAAATTAATTATTAATTATTTATTTTATTTAAAATTTATTTTTAATTATTAAAGTATAAATATAACTAAGTATTTTGTGAACATTTCAGCCTACCTGTTACTATTTTGTGTAAACATTAAATAATTTTTTGGGGAAATTTTGCATGCTGCATTATGCATACAGCATATTGCATCCTACTGACAAATGCATGGAACATAATAATATAAATACATAAGTATATAATATATTTTTATTAACTTTCTGTGATTAAAACTACCATTGTATAACCAGAGTGTAACACCTGCTTTTAGAAATGGAATCACGAGATCTAAGCAAATTTGAAATTAGCTTTTCATTATTTGGAATATGTTAAACCTACACAAAAGACAATGCTATCACATGTATGAAAAAAAAAACCAGAGCGAACAGATACAGGATGTAGCTCAGAATTTCAGTGATATTAAATGAAATAATTCTGCATATACATCATTGTAATATTTGATGGCTAAATGGGAATGAGTGCGTTTTTCGCGTAACTTTCTACCGCGCACTGTAAAACTCTGGAATGAACTGTCACCAGCAGTTTTTCCGGACCTATACGACCTGCAAACCTTCAAGAAAAGCGCGTATTCCCTCTTAAAAGGTCGGCAACGCACCTGCAGCTCTTCTGATGTTGCGAGTGTCCATGGGCGACGGTAGTTGCTTACCAACAGGTGACCCGTTTGCTCGTTTGATAAAATAAATAAATAAATATTGCTATTAACTTTTCATAAGGAGTGATGTTTAATTTTTTTTTTATTTATGTTATTTTGCGACATTTTGGAGCTGAATTGTAGTTAGAATAATAATAATATCTATGAACGCTTCACACCACGTCAGTCTGGCCCCGTGCTAACGTGTAACCTGAAGGACTTGTGTTATGACAGACAACGGAAATATATTTAATACTTTTTAGGGTTCCGTACCCAAAGGGTAAAAACGGTTTTATATTACTGAGACTTCGATGTCTGTCCGTCTATCTGTCCGTCTGTCTCCAAGCTGTAACTCAAGAACTATAGCTAGACTTCTGAAAATTTTCACAGATTATGTATATATGTTGCCGCTATAACAACAAATACTAAAAACTAAATAAAATTAATATTTAAGGGGGGCTCCCATACAACAAACGTGATTTTTTGGCCTTTTTTGCTCTATATCAAAAATGGCAACAGGTAGGTACATTAATTTTTCTCAAAGTCCTTAGTTATATGTGTACTTTAATATTCAATAATAATATTAAAATAAAATAAATAATTAAGGGGGCTCCCATACAAAAAACACAATTTTTGGCCTAATTTTCCTCTATAATGGTACGGAACCCTTCGTGTGCGAGTCCCACTCGCACATGGCTAATTTTATTATATTATGATACACGTTTAACACACATCCATGACTCAGGAACTTTGAAAACCTTTTGTTCCGTCGGCGGGATTCAAACCCGCAACCCCTGGCTTGAGCTACCTACGCACTCATCCACTGAGCCACAGAGGTCGTCATACAGAATGCAGTGCATCTATTATCGTTATATAATAATTACAAATCTCCGTTATAAAAACGATCTATTAATGGGCAACTAGGTATTATTGCGTGGTAATAACACCGTTTAAAGTAACACAAAATATATTTCAAATAGTTTAATTTATAATTACACATTACCTACCTTCTACATCTAATGTGACATTATCTATACGCACTCGATTTTATTTTCTTTTTATTTTATTCCCTCGGCTAACTCATGCGGATTTGATTTTCTTTGAATTGGGAACGTACCATGTCAAAATCGCCCGTTACTATGGCACCGAGCATATTAAGAGAACGGGTGTATATAAAATCGGAGTTTTAAGACATCCGGAGCGCGTTCAACTACAAGAGCCTCAAGAAAATAATATTATATTGATTAGATGTAGAATACAATCAGGCATGTTAGGAGCAAGACGATACATACATTTTATGGCCGACGAGCCATACTTGAACATTACTGCTCCTGCATACATAGCAGAAGAACTTTGGGAAGTTGTGCCCATATAATAAGTGTAATGTTTTTCTTCATCATTCTTCATATTTTTTGGGTGGGCCAGACATCAGTCCGATTTTTACACCCCGTTCTTATGTTAGAAAATGTCACATTAATTTTAGATAATATGTAAACTGTTTAAAAATATATTTTGTGTTACTATAAACGATGTTTTTTATCACACAACCTAAAATAGTTACCTATTTTTATGGACCGCTTTAATTACGGAGATTTATAATTATTGTAATAAAACAATAAAAGTCGAACTGCATTCTAACAATTCAGCTGCTAAGTACTGCAAAAAACATTAAAAAACAAAACTTTAAATAAAGTAAAAATACGACCCCTGACGAAATGTTAATAGCAATATCTTCTATTTAGCCATCAAATCTTAAGTTGAAATATGTACAGAATAATTTAATTTATTATCACTGAAATTATGAGCTACATCCTGTATCTGTTCGCTCTGGTTTTTTTTTTTTTAGCTTTGTCCTTTCAGTTTCGCTTAGATTAGTGCAGTTCCAATTGACTTATGGCCAATTTAAATAACTACTTACATGTTTTTTTCACAGATCGTCCCGACAGGGAGAATGGATTCAAGTAAGTACATACTACAATCAGATGCACTTGAGTGTTACTTACCAAAAGTATACGGACTAACGTTTCTCAGTCAGGACGTGACGTTGCAGGTGGTGGCATTCGTTTTGTTTACGATGCCACGAAGAGGACCGTACGCCGTCCCATGAGCCAACATGGTGGAGAAAAGTCTTCCCCTTTCCATTGTTTCCGACGTTCCGACAATCAGCACAACAAATATGCATAGCGATGTTCTGTAAGAATAAAAAAATATCTATTTAATTTTTTTGATAGGAACCAAAGAGGTAAATAATTAGAATCATTCGAAAAAAGAAAAGAACATCTGACTAATTAAGCCCAGCCAGAAAAATTCGGACGCCCCGGCCCGCTTATATATTTTGACACGTCAGAATTCTGATATTATGGGGGTCCAATGGGGGTCCACAACAAAATGTAAAACAGAGTGCGTCCCGGCGGCGCGCGGGGCGTCCGGATTTTTCTGATCAGAAATTTCGGATAATATGCGGCCGGGCTAAATCAAATGTTTCTCTTCCAGTTTTGCTTACCTGGGGCATTCTATATGCAGAACTCGGAACCCCATTCAGCATAAATGGAGAACTCCTGAGCATGACAGTCCTGGTTATTGCAGCGTACGTAATCGGTTGGGTTTGGTTGAAGATTACAACCTTGCCTGCTCTTATTGGCATGCTACTTACGGGAATCATGTTCCAAAACTTGGGCTTAATCCATATGACTGATACATATAGAAAACTCAATCAAGATCTAAGGTTTGTTTGAAGGATCTTGAAATAATAATAATACATACTTTCCTAATTAGGGGATGTACTTAATTAGTGAGAAATATCAAATAAAAGGCTTTTTTTATTAATTAGGTGATGGTTGATGGATTGTAAGTATTACTTTTCTTATTATTTTAGGAAAATCGCCTTAGTCATAATACTTACACGAGCGGGCTTAGGATTAAACGCCAATGTACTTAAAAAACACTATGTGGCTGTCTTGCAATTGGGCCTTCTGCCTTGGCTGGTCGAATGCTTGGCCATTGGAGTAACTACACACTTCTTGTTAAATTTGCCTTGGATTTGGGGTAAGTAACAGTGGTGCGACGTTATATCATCAGAATACAACGTGATATATAATAAGAGTCGCTTTCTTTTCAGCATTTCTATTGGGCTCCATGATTGCTTCCGTATCTCCTGCAGTGGTTGTACCATGTTTGTTCAGACTACGAGATGTTGGCTATGGGGTGAATAAAGGAATACCAACTTTGCTACTAGCTGCAGCAGCTATTGATGATTCAGTCAGCGTCGCTGTTTTTGCGATTATATTAAACGCTATGTTTTCTTCTGGTTCTATGACTTTTAATATTATCAAGGTATGTTGGTATTATAATTTGTTGTTTTTTTATGTAAGATAATTTCCCAGGGTATTTCCCAGGTCTATTCCTATCCCGATAAAAATCCAATAGGAATCTAATCACGTTTTTCTGTCTATTTCTTTTATCCATTTTTTTTTTTGTCATTAATTTAATTTCAGATAATCTGTTACATTTTAGGGACCCTTATCAATATTAGCTGGCGTTTTACTTGGACCTTTATGGGGTGCGCTATTATCATTTATCCCAGAAAGAAACGACACTTACATAGTTCCTCTACGATTCCTGGGCCTGTTCTTGGGAGGCTTATTCTCATTATTTATATCAAGTTTAATAGAATGGAGTGGTGCTGGTAAGTTTCAATTTATTTAAAAATCGTTTTTCGCCGTTGATAAAAATATAATATTATTAATGATAAATATGACCTTAGATTTGATGAGAAAAATAAAAAGCTGTCACTAAGTTTAACCCTATTATTCAAAATTCTAGGTCCATTAGCAATTGTATCATCAGGGTTTATTGCTGCTTATTTTTGGGAAAAACAAGGATGGCCTGTAAATAAAAACCCAGTCAGTGATCTGTTTCGAATCCTCTGGATATTTTTCGAGCCTATACTTTTTGCATTTACTGGGGCTCAGATAACGGTAATTTTCTTAGTTATTTCTTCTTCTCTTAATTTATATTTAAGAACAACCTGATGATGCATAATTACTATCTTTTTTTCCAGCTAAACGCTTTGGATCCTCAAGTAATTTCTATGGGAGCAGTGTGCCTTGTTTCATGTTTGATGCTCCGTATTGTGTCAACATTTCTTTTGAGTTTTGGATGCGGCCTTAATAGCAAAGAGAAACTATTCATTGGACTGACATGGTCAGCCAAAGCTACTGTTCAGGTAAATTAAATACAAAATTGTGGTAATCAGTGGAAGTCACCTCTCCCACGCAATATTCTTTCAACAAGATATTTACTGGATCATGGATACAAATGGATGGATTATGTATATTATAACTTTATTATGATAATATTCCAGGCGGCTTTGGGACCTGCAGCGCTTGACTTGGTGAATAGTGGGCTAACAGCTGGTGGAATTTTGGCAGAAGAAGAACATTTTGCCAAGGCAATTCTTGCAGTCAGCGTATTGAGCGTCGTCATATCCGCACCACTAGGGGCCATTCTGATAGCGATCACTGGACCACGTTTGCTCAGTTGTGAAGGTTTGCCATTTTTAGGGTTCCGTAGTCAACAAGAAACCCTTACAGTTTCGGTCTGTCCGTCCGTCTGTCTGTCCGTCCGTCCGTCTGTCTGTCCGCAGTTTTGCTCAGAGGCTATAGGACATAGGTGATAGGACCTACAAAGCTGTAATTTGGCATGGATGCACATAATATTATGTGTCGTCTAATTTCAAATGCCGTCTAGAGTTAAAATATGTGTCAGTAAGGCTAGTGGTGTAAAACACGTTATAAATGTACAATTCATTGACTACTTATATAAAAATTATCAAAAACTAGCGATACTATGGGACCCTATATTGCGCGTGGCCGGTTTTTATTTACTAAGTAGGTACCTACCTAATTAATACAATATTCTTTACCTATGTTGTACCTAATTTTTTTCTTATTTTTTAGGAAACGTCGTTCAGAAAAGCGATCTACCTCCAAATGAAGATTTACAGTCTACTTTATAATTTAATATACATTACATTACATTTTAAACATAATCTATACTTATTATAAAACAAAGTCACTTTTTTTTCCCTCATGTCCCTTTGTTCCCTTTAACATTTAAAACTACGCAACGGATTTTAATGATTCTTTCAGTGTTAGATAGCCAATTTATTGAGGAAGGTTATAGGCTATATTTTATTACGCTAAGACTAATAGGAGCGAAGAAATAGAGGAAAATTTGGAAAAAACGGGGAAAATTATTTGAAAGGGCTACCTTGAACGCGCTTATCTCAGGAACTACTGGTCCGACTTGAAAAATTCTTTCAGTTTTAGATAGCTCATTTATTGAGGAAGGCTATAGGCTATATTTTATCACGCTAAGACTAATAGAAGAATGTGGAAGAAACGGGGGAAATTATTTGAAAGGGCTTATTTCGCGAACTACTCTAGCAATTTTTATGTTATTTGGCACAGATAAGAAGTAGACCACGTGAAGGATCATATTATAGGCTATCGATTATAATCATTTTTTCAGTGGCTATATATTTTATACCCGTGCGACGCCGGGACGGGTCGCTAGTAATATTATAAAGCAAAGTCGCTTTTTTTCCCTCATGTCCCTTTGTTCCCTTTAATCTTTAAAACTACGCAACGGATTTTGATGATTCTTTCAGTGTTAGATAGCCCATTTATCGAGGAAGGCTATATGCTATATTTCATCACGCTAAGACTAATAGGAGCGAAGGAATAGAGGAAAATGTGGAAAAACGGGGAAAATTATTTGGAAGGGCTAACTTGAACGCGCTAATCTCAGGAACTACTGGTCCGATTTAAAAAATTATTTCAGTGTTAGATCGCCCGTTTATTGAGGAAGGCTTTTTCTTATCACGCTAAAGACTTATAGGAGAATGTGAAAATATGTATTTTATCACGCTAAAGACTAATAGGAGAATGTGGAAAAAACGGCGGAAATTATTTGAAAGGGCTTATCTCGCGAACTACTGGAGCAATTTTTATGTTATTTGGCAGTTGGCACAGATAAGAAGTAGACCACGTGAAGGATCATAGGCTATCGATTTTAATAATTTTTTTCAGTGGCTATATATTTTATACAAGTGCGATGCCGGGGCGGGTCGCTAGTTATTAATAAGGTAAATTATTACTAGTGATTGGACTTTGGATTGGACAGTACAAGTCATAAGACAGCACAAAAACACAATATTTATTAAGGTTACTTTGAAAGCTACCTGTTTTTCTTTAAAATCAGGCGTGCCTGCCTTTAAAGTTATACTTTAAAAACAGGCAGTTTTTAGAGCAATTTTGTGTTTTTGTGCTTTGTCCAATGATTGGTACTGTCCAATCACTAGTCATTTTACCCTCCAGATCAGTATTCACGTGTGACGTGTCCCGTGACCAAAATACTAATCAATCCCAAGTCCCAACCCAACTGCTTTAAGGCGCTTTATTGAAAAAACGTTCCTTTTTGACGTAATACTATAGGACCCTCAGAAATGTTACAAATCTGGTAATCTATACTAATATTATAAATGCGAAAGTATCTCTATCTGTCTGTCTGTCTGTCTGTCTCGCTTTCACGCCAAAACTACTGAACCGATTGTAACGAAATTTTGTACACAGATAGTCTAAAGCCTTAGAAAGGACATAGGCTACTTTTTAACTGAAAAAAGTGATTGTAAGGGGGTGAAAATGCGTAAATTTGTTAAAAATAAGTTAGTTCCAAAAATTCATAACAGATGGCGCTAAGAGTCGCCTACATCGCGCTATCGCTTGCTCATAAGTGTTTCTATATCCAATGATAAATAGTTTATGGGTAAAGCTAAGGTTGTGTAATGGGGGCTAAATAAGCTTTAAGTTTGGTATAAATAAAGTTAAATTAAAAATATATATATAATATTATGTGCACACTGCACAACTGTTTTTGGGTATTTGGATTTAAGTCAGACGAAGTCGCGGGCAACAGCTAGTGAGATATACATATCTTCATAGCCTTATCTAGGTTTGAGAAGAACCAGAAACACGATTGATGTATTTTGTCTCGATACATTTCTCGATCGAAATGACCTCTTAAAAATACGAAATTTGAAGATTATTTTTAAACGAAAATAAATGTATTGTAGGAAATTAGTCTAATTGATAGACACCTTTGCAACTCAAAATCGTATAGAAGCATTTTGCTTAAATGCTCCTAATTATTTTTTAAATAATTAAAATTACGTTTTTCGCATGTTTTCCGAGCGAGCCGATAGCTTCTGGCCGCAGCGTCTTCACGACTTTATAGTCATACAAATTAAGTATAAAATTGCCCTTGCGGTAAAATGACTTCAATATAGCGCCTTAAGTAGGTATTTGTAAATGTGTGTGCGCAAAACTGACGCAACATAATATATACGCTGGCATTCTTTGGCGATAGGATAGAACCAGCATTTTTTGCATTTGCATATTTTTTAAGTGTTCTGAAACGCTTTGTCTTGAAATAAGTAACACGTACTTACCTATACTTAGCTTATCAAAAAAGAGTGAACGCACAGTGAACGCTGTAGTTGTAGGTACTAACGTCTACTGTAGGTACTATGAATTTTGTAATCACATAAAAATATGAAAACCTTTTTAAATCGAGATATAATAAAATATGTGCAAGATTGGTGCAAGGCAATAATATTTAATAAGTTTATGCATTCTCTGTGGAAATACAAAGAGAAAAAAACACCTTTTATGTGTTATTTATTACGTTTAGAAAAATTATTAATGTTGTTAGTTGTACTGCGTCTACTCTTTCTTGACAGTATACTGATTACTGATAGTCTGATAGCGTTTTCGGCATCTAAAACTGCCCCGGGGCAGGGCAGGCATAGTCCAATAAAATTACGGCTCAAAATAGGTTAAATAAACATGAACGAACACAGTTCGGGGATTTTAAGGATCGATAGACGACCTCTGTGGCTCAGTGGTGAGCGCGTTGGTAGCTCAAACCGGGGGTCGCGGGTTCAAATCCCGCCGACGGAACAAAAAAAAATTTTAAGTTTCTGGGTCATGGATGTGTATTAAATATGTGTATGATATAATAAAAATCTTAAATATATGTATAGTATAAATATAAAAGTATATAATATAATATTTCCGTTGTCTGGTACCTGTAACACAAGTCCTTCAGGTACTTACCATGAGGCCAGACTGACGTGGTGTGAAGCGTCCATAGATATTATTATTATTATTATAGGCATAAATTCCAATTTGAGGGGTTCTACTGAGGTCAGCTCAAGGTCATTTCGATGGAAACGCGTTTAATTCGATATCTCGAGAATGATCAGTGCTAGGCAAAAAATTATAGAGACCTTTTCTCTTCCAAATTAAATTACTAACTTTTTTATCTGAAACTTTTTTTAACATTAATATTTTTCAACTTATTACTCCCGCAAGTCAAAAATTTTACTTTTTTTCTATTTTTCGTCGTTTTCTCCCCAACCATTCAATTTTATTAAATTTTACCGATCATGAAAGTGTAGATATTTTAATTATGATCATTTTTTTTCTAAAACTTTTTTCTGTAATGCCAATACCTTCGGAGCTACATTTAGCCAACTAATATATTATATTCTGTGATTTAGCCCATATACTGCCTCAGCCCTCAAACCGATATACTTATGGGCCGAATGCCGCAAAAATCCTTTTATTTTTGCACGCGATTAGTGGTTGCGACACAACTTCGGCTCCTTTCAACCTTCTAGGCAAGATCAAAACAATGACCGCATTGAAAAAATCTCCGGATTTGGTTTCTTTATCTGCAGTTTTTCTACAAGACAAAGCAGATAAAACAACGCTCGCTTCAAACGGCGAACAATTCATTATGAATTTGTATTGCAAGGCAGGTGACACGAATTGCACGAATCTCAACGAGCTCCGATATAAAGGATATACAAAAATGGCCGGCAGTGGGAGGGTTAAATTAGAATCCCTTCCTCCTACCTCTGATGCTGCATTTTTTCACTCGTTGAGGTGTTTCTACCAAGTTCAATACTGACTGGAAAATTATCTGGAATCCGAGGAGTGGGGCTGGCGTCGCACCCCCCGTGGATTGGAGCCGATAACAATGTCATTGAAACAAGCTCCGGATAATTTACTGAGATCGATTTCTTGCAAATGCAAAATCAACTGCGGCAAAGCGTGCGGGTGCAGAAAGGCCGGCCTCTTTTGCTCAGTGATTTGCACTAATTGCCAAGAGAACAATTGTTCTAATATCGACGATGATTTTTTTGACGCAATGGACGAGGACGACGTATGCCCCGATAGGCGATACCGTCAGGGGCCAGGGCCTTTAATATTGAGGAATCACTTCCATCGACCTCGGGTGCTTAACTTGAAGAATTTTATAACCTACTAGCTGTTGCCCGCGACTTCGTCCGCGTGGACTTCAGTGTAC
The DNA here is from genome assembly GCA_905333045.1 of Lysandra bellargus. NCBI lineage: Eukaryota > Metazoa > Arthropoda > Insecta > Lepidoptera > Lycaenidae > Lysandra > Lysandra bellargus. The sequence goes on from HG995326.1 coordinate 11,078,808, forward strand.
TTACAGCGCGCGGTGTCAACAAAATTGGTGTCAAATTTTAAAGATTTTTAAAACCCTGGTACCCCTTAAATCAAAATAGCCAAAAACAGCTGTGCAGTGTGCACTGTGCACATAATATTTAATAACTTTAGCTTTACCCATAAACTATTTATCATAGATTGGTAGGTTTAAGGTTACGTCACTCATCACTACATTATACATAGATGAAGTACTGAGTAGTGAGTTATACACTATCAGCGTGTATAACAATCGAAAGTATCGAAAATCACAATTTGACATGGTACCACGTCTTATAGAAAGACTTATGAGCAAGTGATAGCGCGATGTAGGAGACGCACGGCGCCATCTATTATGAATTTTTGGAACTAACTTAATTTGAACAAATTTACGCATTTTCACCCCCTTACAACCTCTTTTTCCAGTTAAAAAGTAGCCTATGTCCTTTCTCAGGTTTTAGACTATCTGTGTACAAAATTTCATTACAATCGGTTTAGTAGTTTTGGCGTGAAAGCGAGACAGACAGACAGACAGAGATACTTTCGCATTTATAATATTAGTATAGATTTTTTTATCAATAAACGTGTGAAACAGTTATAATTATTATTTTTAACAAAAAATTAAAACCGACTTCCAAGGTAAAAACAATAATAACATCCTTATAAATTATAATATGAACTAAAAAGTATTAAATAATTTTTCCGAATTCGGCTAAAACTCAACTATTTCTGTACTCAATCCTTCATCATTTTGAAGTCGGTACCAGATATAGCTGAATCTTCAGTCTGCCAAAATATTTGAAACATTTGTAACTGGCACCGACTTCAAAATTATGAAGGATTGAGTACAGAAATAGTTGAGTTTTATCCACAGATCTCTATCTAATTAGATCCCGCATGTGTATGTACTTCGCGTGCCATTGCGTTCCCAAACGATCACAAACTTTATTCTTTCGAAAGTCTGTTCTTTAGTCTGCGCTCCACCGTTATCGGAATCGGACGTCAATCGGAATTCTAAAAATGCCTAATTGTGCCGTATTGGGCTGTGGAAATTCGAATAGAAACGTTGGTATAAATAGTGTACACGTTTCTTATCATCGGTAAGTAATTTTATTATTTAATCATGTGTCCTTCATTTTAAAATCAATTATTTAATATAAATCGTGTGGCTGTAGTTTTTACCATGAAATCTACGTAACTGCGTGTGTACCGCATGATTCATAATACATTGCCGCTTTAGTTAGAAAATTATAGAGCCCGTTCTATTTGTCCGCTATTAAGCGCGCAATGGAAATAAAACAATCGATACTTTCACTCATCGCTTAGTTTCGAGGTACAGTCAATATTCTCATTTTTCTGTCAAATAAAGCAAATAGTGCTGTACATATTCTCGATTCTAATTAATCGATTTTCGAAACAGACATGAAACAGAGGAATGATAATGTTCGCTTTGGGATATTTTGTGACTCGGTAATTATATTTCTATACATTTTCTATACATATAATAAAACTGTAGAAATAAAAATTCTGTACATTAAAGGTATTAAAAAAATAATAAGCGGGGGGTGTCACTACATCGCTATAGAAGCCAAAACTGTAGTTAGTTTTTTGTCTACTGTCTGTCTGTCTGTCTGTCTGTATGTATGTTTGTTCCACTATCACACGAAAACTACTGATCCGATTTGAATGCGGTTTTCACAGATATATTTGTCTTCTTCCAACTTAACATCTGGTGTATAAAAAATTTTCCCCCCACCCCACTAAGGGGACCAAAGAGGGGGTAAGATTTTGTATCAACTAATGAAGTACAAATACTTTAAATGGCAAAACAACGTTTGCTGGGACAGCTAGTTATGTAATAATTATGTATTTATGTTCCTGTTTAGTGATTTAATTTAGAATAATATAATATATTACTAGCTGTCCTGGCAAGCACGTAACTTAAGATTTATCATTCCTCTGTCTATGAACTCGAATAATAATCGATTAAAAAATCGATATACCTATTAAAATGGCAAAAGAGGCGGGGCGCGGCGATTCCTTTGAATCGATTCCGCGCGTACGGGTTTTCTCATCACTAAAGCGCTCTTGTGACGTCACAGCAGGTATGAAAAAAGTGACACGCTCGTGTTCATATAAATGGAGCGACATAGCGCTTCTATCTAGATCTTATTTCTGTGGTTTTAGCCGAATTCGGAAAAAGGCACTATTCGATAGGAAAAATTATTTAATACTTTTTAGTTCATATTATAAGGATGTTATTATTGTTTTTACCTTGGAAGTCGGTTTTAATTTTTTGTTAAAAATAATAATTTCACTCTTTTTAGTTTTTAGTTACCTAGTAAGTAGTAAACTATCGCGTACTATGTACTATCAAAGAAGTTGATTCCTATGCAGATCGGGGACTTATGCAGTTTGGTTGCGTTACGTCAAACCCAGCCGACAGATCACAATTAACATTGAATTGACATATTCCACCAAATAACGTTGGTCTATCAATTATTGCATAGGAATCAATTTCCTCGATGGTACGTAGAATAATACACCTGTATTATATTGTTCTATGTATCTTATTACAAGCTCACCAATGAGCGAGACACAATAGAATAACAATATATTTTCAAGAATCCACTATCGAAGGATACAAACTATTAGCAACAGATTAGCAACAAATCATAAGTATCGTGCAGAGAGTAGAGACCGGTCTTGAACGCTTCAACTCCCAAGCGGCCACATTGTGGTGTTACGAATTCGGACATCTATAAATTAATAACCGGCCCCACTCGTTCGACTCGAGCGATCTTTGCACGAAATATTTTGAGTGTGAAGTTTTGAAAATAGACAAACTGTGGTACGCTCGTAAAAATCTCATTATTCGGTATTTTATTCGAAGATGAACTTTTCTCACGTCCTGAGAATTGGGTCGCAGGTGCGCGAGGTCTATGGCGCGGGCGGCTCGATGGCCGTCGCCGCGCGCCGCTGCGGCTCGGCCGCTAGTGCGCGCCCGGTCGCGAATTTACAAAGGCTAGGTATATCATTAGAGTGAAAGCGCAAACTGAACTGGCTTAGCTTTTGTTAGACAAAAACTTGACAAAACCCTTATCTATTTTAGTACAGAAAATGACCGAAATCGCCTAGACTTTGTTAGCTAAATTGTTTCTAACATTGCAGCAACATATTATGCTATTCAATTTGATACCGATATGGTAAATACATCGTCATTGTTAGCTTTAAAAATATGTAGGTGGATAGTTACATGAAAATTGTTATTAAGTATTTATTATTTTAATGTTACAGTAATGAAATTACTTACTCGTTTCTATTCTGTATTTAAGTGACAAAAAATACTACTTAATTAACTAACAAACTTTAAATAATAGGTAAGAAACATGTATGTACATAACTACACACTTGTTGAGAGTACAAAATATAATTATAAAACTATCTTAGATAAATGATTGGTCTTTGATCTATCTGATCATTTATAGCTAAGAAAACTATAATATTTTTTCTAGCGTAGTTAGGTACCTCTAATGTAAAATACAAAACGCAGATAAGTAATCATTTTTATCACGATTAGTTTAGTATTTTTACAATTTAAACGTAGTTGGTAACAGTCAGTCTTATTTAAAAGTAAACTATGCTGTACGAGTATGGCACGCTCGCGATAAACAAATATTATGGCGGTGAGCCTCTACTCGACTAGGTTTTGTAAGTGCATTTTTATTTGAAAATATCAAGGCAAAAAGCTAATCCATTTGAGTCAATTTTTTTACTGAGATAGAATAGGTATTGTCGAGTAATATGCATAAACAAAAGCTCATCTATTAGAGTCTGGCTCGTGACTCGACCGTGACGGTATAGCCTTTGTAAATACGCCGCCCGGTATGGTACGCGGCCCCGCGCCGCGCCGCCGCGCCGCTCGCTTGACAGCTCTAGAAGATTATAGCAAGCGAGACGCCAGACAGTTATAGTACTATGAACGCTAAGCGCAATGCAAAAGGCTGAAATTAGGTTGTTTTCATGTGTTGTTGTGAGACATGCATGTTACTTGTATTAATTATCGAAGCGGCTTACTTCTCAGAAGTAATGTCAAATGTGTGCCTTATGCTTTGGACTTAAGGATGAATTTGTTATGTTCAATTTTGGTGACATTGGTGACCCTAATGTGGTAATGATGATGATTATGATGAATGTAATTTGCATAGTTGCTTTCAGTTCTTAAAACAGCGCCTAAACCTCCAAACTTGTATCTATAAGGAATCCGGAGTTCTCTTAGTATCTTCGGAACCATGGTATACATCGGTGCAAAATCTTGCGTTTTGGTAGCATATTCTTAGGATGCTTCTCATAAAACCAAAATCACCATATATTTCCATATAAATTTCAAGGCGTTCCCTCGATTACTCATGGATCCCATCATCAGGTCAGCACTTTTGTGAACATGGTACCAAATTAGAGTGAAACCTAATACAACAAAACAAAAATTTCGAAAATCGGTTCACAAATGGCGGAGTAATCGTTGAACATACAAAAAAAAATCCACAGCCGAACATATTATAACCTCCTCGTTTTTTTGGAAGTCGGTGTTCGCGCCAAACTCTAGCGCGACGTTGGCAACACTGCAGCGCGTGAGTCTGCACTCTGCGCTGTCAACTGTCATACGCGACACTGTGAAGTGACACATTCCGGTTTGAACCGTTACCGGCGCACAGTGTTTTAGAAATCCCCAAAATCGGACATGACTAAGTTAATGCAATGAGTCGATGGCGTCTTATATTTCAAATGCAAGAGTAGAACTCCCGTGTGCGCATTTTACTTCGTTTTTAAGAAAATCAATTTTGAAATTGGTCATTTTTTTACTCCCTAAAAACGAAATTATTTTATTTAAACTATTTACGAGGGTTTGTAAACTTGCTACCCAGCTGATTAGATTAATCATTAAGAGACACAAATTTTGTACTTTATTTGATTCCTACAATTCAAGTAGTTCCTGAGATTTTAATGTTTTTAAATATTTAGACTTTATTTTTTTTCTCCTTTCCTATATGATTTCCGCACATTCTATCCATACTAAAAAATACTTTGGTTTAGTATGTACACTACAATATTTTTATTTTTTGTGAATCGAGTCTCATACCAGAGATTTACGAATTTCAAATTTTTATTCGTGCCTTAAAAAATTTAAGAGCAAAGTTTCATCAAATACTATTTTTTTAAATAATCAGTTAAATAAAAAAACATTTACAATTTAAATTTTTAAATAATTAGTCAAATAATAATCACTCAAATAATAATAATAATAAATTTATAGTGTCGTTAATATTATTAACGACTTCATCCTCCTCCATTTGGCACTAGTTGTGTGGGTACGATAAATTATACGGCTGTTGCTGAACCAAAGATTTCCTTTGGTAGGATTGGTCCTTATGGCCCAATGATGGATTTAAGATGTAGAGCCACCGCGATTTTTGATGTTAATTTTTTTAAAATTTTAGCAGCTTCTGCTCTGGAGAAAAATAGAGTCTCAATCTGTATAGAGGCATTCATTATGGTACTATTCCAAGTTCGGTACCATATTCGGATAACTTAAGAATGCTTAATTCATTTTAGGACTCATATTTGCACGATAAAGATGTTAAACAACGTAAAAAGAAGAAGAAGAAGAAGCATTATTTAAACGCGTTTATATTAGTATGAGTCAGTAATTACTGGTCCAATTTGAAAGATTCTTTCACTTTTAGATAGCCCATTTATCAAGGAAGGCTATAGACTATATTTTATTACGCACTAATATAAGCGAAGAAATAGAGGAAAATGTGGAAAAAACGGGGGAAATAATTTGAAAGGGCTTATTTCACGAACTTTTCTGTTATTTGGCACAGATAAAACGTAGGAACGTGAAGAATCATAGGCTATTTATTGTGGACTAATTTGTCTGTGAAATATTTAATTTACGCGGGCGAAGCAGCGCGGAACGTCTAGTAATATTATAAAGCTGAAGAGTTTGTTTGTTTGAATGCGCTAATCTCAGGAGCTACTCATCCGATTTAAAAGAATCTTTCAGTGTTTGATAGCCTATTTATCGAAAAAGGCTATAGCCTATATTTTATCATGATAAGACCAATAGGAGAAAAGATACAGAGGAAAATGTGAAAATAAAGCTGAAGAGTTTGTTGGTTAGTTTGTTAGTTTGAACGCGCTAATCTCAAGAACTACTGGCCCGATTTGAAAAAAATCTTTCAGTGTTTGATAGCCTATTTATCGAGAAAGGCTATAAGCTATATTTTATCACGCTAAGACCAATAAGGGCAAAGATACAGAGGAAAATGTAAAAAAAACGGGAAAAATTATTTGAAAGGGCTAATATCTCAAAGACTACTGGAGCAATTTTTATGTTATTTGACACGAATATATCTACTATATATATATACTACGTGAGACATGGGTTATTAATTTGTAAAAATATACGGTTTCCGTGAAATTTCAGATTTACGCGGACGAAGCCGCGCGGAACGTCTAGTATTAATTAATATGTTTATTGCTCTATTCATCACCATGTCTTTGGCATGCAGAAAAATGCGGCCATCAGCCTCCTTATATTAATTAAGCCCTGTCAACAGCGTTTTTGTTGGTTGAAAATCATATTATACTTATTCTAATTTTTTTATTTTATTTTATTTATACTATCTTTTATCTAAATATTATTCTAAAATTGGCATTTAAACATTCGATTCAATCGAAAATGATACCAAACTCGACTATATACCTAAATCCCAAGTAGTTATTGACCTCATACCTTGTTAAAGCTATAAAAAAAACCCCTCCCCCACATGCATGAAATATTCAGGTGGCTCCACATCGTAAACCCATCTTAGGGATATAAAGATCAATCCTACCAAAGGAAATCTTTGGTTCAGCAAAAGCCGTATTCCTCGTTTTTTTGTCTTGTACGCACACGACTACACGGGAGGACAGCATTTTTTACGACCAAGGTGATGAAGAATACAATGTTTATTATAAATGACTGATTTATTATTTGAGTGATTATTACATATTTGACTAATTATTCAAAATTTTTAAATTATATATGTTTTTATATTTAACTGATTATTTAAAAAAATGTATTTGATGAAACTTTGCTCTTAAATTTTTTAAGGCGCGAATTAAAATTAGAAATTCGTAAAACTCTGGTATGAGATGCGATTCACAAAAAAATAAAAATATTGTAGTGTAAATACTAAACCAAAATATTTTTCAGTATAGATGATGAGAAAGTGCGGAAATCATATAGGAATGGAGAAAAAAAATAAAGTCTAAATATTTAAAAACATTAAAATCTCAGGAACTACTTGAATTGTAGGAATCAAATAAAGTACAAAATTTGTGTCTCATAATGATTAATCTAATCAGCTGGGTAGCAAGTTTACAAACCCTCGTAAATAATTTAAATAAAACAATTTCGTTTTAGGGAGTCAAAAAATTGCCAATTTAAAAATTGATTTTCTCAAAAACGAAGTAAAATGCGCACACGGGAGTTCTACTCTTGCATTTGAAATATGTATTATATTGCCATCGACTCTTTGCATTAACTTAGTCATGTCCGATTTTGGGGATTTCTAAAACACCGTGCGGCGCGCGTTCGATTAAAAATCTCCTCTCGGTTAGCCGATCGGCCCAAACTTCGCGATTAATCCAATAATTGTCGGTGATTTATCCTCATGAACTCAGCTCAGTGATAGTGATTATAGACCAAGGTGACAGTGTGACTATCAGCTCGTCTCATCTCAGCCGGCCGCCAGCATATATCATCAACAGGTACCCATTTTTCATATTCCTCATCTCCTCCTCCCCAATCAGCTCACACAACGTCGTAGGGCTTCGCCCCTACAGTCGGTTAATTATTCATTTACTTCATTTTGTAATTCTCATTCACATTATTATCCCACTGAATAGAAGTATCCAAATTAAAGAAGTACAATATTTGAATGATATTTGAATGATTGCAATATTCAATATTTGAATGAAGTACATTTTTTAAATAGTTTAATCGATTGACCTTTTTATATTGCAACTAGGGAATGTTATTATTCGACAAATTTACTATTCGAATAATTCGAATATTTTACAAAAGTTTTCGAATAATTCGAATATATTCGAATAATTCAATAATTTTGAAAAATGCTTTAAACTCTGAATAAAAGTAACAAAAAGCTTCGTACAAACATGTAACTATTTTGTTAATACTATGAAGCAAGCAATTCTTATTTTTACTTATATCAACATAAATCTTTGTAAATGACGTAGTTAATTTTTATTGTTAAACACTTTAAAAATGTATATTTTAAGGTTACAGCTGGGCAATAAAAGAAAGACTTGTAAAGTGTAAACCGTTTTCGATCGTAGCACCTCTTACTTTTCTTATGTGATTTTGCTTAGTCTTGCTAGGCAGCAGATGAGCTTAAATAATAATATTATGGTTTTCGACGTTATGATATCTGTTCATTAATACTAAGCCAGCTCTGCTCTTTTTTTATGTTTTTGATCCACGTTCACCTAGTTCATCTAGGCGGCTTGTCCTGTGTCAACGTGGCTCGAAATTATAAAAAAACCGGCCAAGTGCGAGTTGGACTCGCCCATGAAGGGTTCCGCAGCAGCAATAAGGTTTATTTCTATAAAACTAAAAGATTTTTTATTTATTTTTATGTTTTAGTTGATTTAATGAAAGTTAAATTAAGGTTTACCATTTATGACGTATAAAAAAACTACTTGCTAGATCTCGTTCAAACCAATTTTTGTTGGTAGTTTTTACAGTAATGTACATCATATATTTTTTTTACAATTATCATGCCCCTACTTTAAAAGTTAGAGGGGGGGGGGACACACATTTTACCACTTTGGAAGAGTCTCTCTCGCAAACTATTCAGATTAGAAAAAAATGATATTAGAAACTTCAATATGATTTTTGAAGACCTATCCATAGATACCCTACACGCATAGGTTAGACGAAATTTTTTTTTTGTTTCAGTTGTACCTATGGGGACCCCTAAAATTTTTAATAATTTTTCCATTTTTGTATCAAAATCTTAATGCGGTTCACAGACTACATCTACTTACCAAGTTTCAATAGTGTAACTCTTATAATTTCGGAGAAAAGTGACATATGGACGGACAGACAGACAGACAGACAGACAGACAGACAGACAGACAGACATGACGAATCTTCCGTTGAACGAAGGGTTCCGTTTTTTGCCATTTTGGCTACGGAACCCTAAAAAGGGTTAGTAGAAAACAAACACCACAACAAAGAAAAAAATTTAGCAACGAAGCCCTGGGTGAGGAAAGGTTAGTTCTGTAGCCCTGACGTCACTGCGACCCATGAGGATCTATTGTGACTCTTTCGCACTAGAGTATCATCCCCAACCCAATACTGCTCATAAATTGAACGATATGGTTGGGGTTGGTAGAGCAGGATAGTCGAGGAGAAGGTGAATAGGTGTTTCATCCTCACAGAATCTGCAAGTCGTTATGCTACAAATACCCATTCTGTTTAGGTGTTTGTTGAGCTTGCAGTGCCCAGTTAGGCTTCTGGTAAGGATTCTTAATTGGTTCCTAGTTCCTACCCAAGGTGAGCACTGATTCTGATAGTTTCTTGTTGAAGCCAGGAATTAGTGCCTCGGAGTGTTCAAGGCCAGGGGTCTCAGCCCATTGCTTTCTGCATAGTCTGTGACCCCATTCCTTGAGCACTTGCTTTGTGGTACTGGGAGGTATATAATACCACAGACTGGTTCTGGGTCATATATGAGACTCTCGGCCCCAAGCCTAGCCTGGTCGTCAGCGGTTTCATTGCCGGGGACGTTACTGTGGCCCGGGACCCATACTAGGCGGATGTTACTGTTCCTTCCCAGCATGTTTAACGTCTTCTGCGGCAGTCAGTGCTTTAAGTGCAGCTTGACTATCGGAGAAGATAAAAACGTTTCCATGAACTAGGGCCATCTTCAGGATTTCTAGTGAACAACCGAGGATAGTGAAGACTACAGTCTGAAGCACGATCACAAACTCCCCCAAATAGGCGTACATTTGCCTTTAGGTGGCCTGCCTCCGTAGAATCCGGCTCCCGCACGGTTGTCTTTCCTTGATCCATCCGTGAACCAAACTATATCGCTAGGGCGGACATCGATAGGGTTTTTTCTTTCCCAGTCCTCCCTGGAAGTGGAAGGTATAAAAACCTGGTATTGCTTTGAAAAGCTATGCACCTTGATCGTGGCATCTGATGGCATGGCTACGACAGGTGATTCACTGAGAGACTGTTCCAGCTGTCGAAAGGAGGTGGAGGCCCAATTCGTCCTGCCCGCCGTCCTAGCCCTGAGAGCCACCTTCTTGGCCTCCATCTGAACAAGCAGAGGAAGCGGAGTTAAGTTGATCAGGGCCTCGAGGGAAGCGGTGGGTGATTTGATACTGTACTAACTGTTTCAATTATCAATCGAGGACTGCCGCGGTAAAGTTATTGAATAGCAATTTTTTATCAATTTGTCAATTCATAGATAACATCGCGAGCTTCAAGCCAGAAGGGCGTATAAAAAAGTGATCTTTTTTATTTTAACTACATATTTTAAAACTCTCAATATTGCACTTACATCTATTATTTTCTTTGAGACGAGTTTATTTTATATACATTATACACCCTTCTGGCGTATAATGTATCGTGAGATCGTGGGATTCGCAGACACAATAGATTTTCAATTATTATGTGACAGCCGGGTGCCGGTTGGGGATTGATGGGTTAAAGTCCGCGATACATATAGTTATCACGGTAGACAAAAAATTGAGAAAGCTTGAAAGAAGCCAATGGATACAGATCGTGAGCGACCATTACTGACGACACTGAAATCCATGACTGAAAGGAGTTTATATCTTTATTTGCATGGCTTTAAGCAAAATAACGTCTAAAACATGGTCAACGGCGACGATGAATGGTCGTATAAAATGGTCGTAAAAATAGACAAAAAACAGATTTATTATATTATTATGTATATCATTAAAGATGTAGAATATTCATAATTTTTCTGAAATAAACATAATTATGTTCTTATTCCATGTTAATTTTATGTTTGATAGCATTTTAAACAAAAATAAAAAATATTTTTACTATTCGAATTATTCGAAAGATAATTTGGCGAATATTCGAATAATAAAATCGTCGAATATTCGAATAAAAGCGGTATTCGAATATTCGAATAACATTCCCTAATTGCAACAATGGCGCGGACTTCGCTCGGTAAAGTAATGTAAAACGGCCCATTCACTATCCTGCATTGCAGTCATTCCGTGCAGTCCGCCGGCTAATGCAGGATAATGAATGGTGTTGCAGGCCCGCATACACCGAGCAGGACGCGACCTGGGTTCTGCACAAAGCCTGCAAGCTCCGGCCTCCGACCACCACTTGCAGTCCACCGCGCAGGACCGTGAATGTGGTTGCAGGACTGCATTTTGTTTTTTTTTGACACTTGACAGCAAAGAGATAATAATTTAAATTTTTACTAATGTTATTGACTAAATGACTTAATAAGCCAATCTTTAATAAGCCAAGTGATAATTTTATTAAATTATAATTATAATGGAATGACTTATTATATTGTAGTAAAAATGGACATTAGTAATTATTAATTAAGTAAATTGACTAAATGACTAAGTACAATAATTTTAAGGAAGTAGAGTGTTTATTTTAATTTAATTGTATTAATTGATTGGTTAAAATGATTAAATCTAAACTATAAATTTTAGTAGTAGGTAAGTCCTAAATATGTAGTAAATTATATTATTTTCTTTTTAAGATTATGTTACCAGTAGAGACATAAGATATAACATTTCCACACCTCATTGAGGTAGAAATTGTAAAACCCATAGACCTAAGAACATCATTCTAACCATTTTTCTTGGAAATAAAGGATATGAATATGAATATGAATATGAATATGAATATGAATATGAATATGAATATGAATATGAATATGAATATGAATATGAATATGAATATGAATATGAATATGAATATGAATATGAATATGAATATGAATATGAATATGAATATGAATATGAATATGAATATGAATATGAATATGAATATGAATATGAATATGAATATGAATATGAATATGAATATGAATATGAATATTATGAATATAAATTTACTAGCGACCCGCCCCGGCTTCGCACGGGTATAAAATATAATATAGCCACTGAAAAAATAATTAAAATCGATTTAGCAGTTTTGATTTAAATTCATTATTACTACCCGTGTGTTATAATCACTACGTGGTTGACAATGGACAACACGGGCTTAGTGGAGTTTATCGAAATATAATATAAAGAAAATCTCTGTTTGTGTAACCAAAAATCCCCAGCCTATAGTAATAAGCAAATAAGAAATACACTGCAAAATTTATTTCTGTACATAGTACATACACAGATTGGAGTCCTATGCAAGTATTTTCAGGGTGCCATGGGGCTCGAGTCGACGCGTTTGCGAGTGGCAAGTGGCAAAGCTTGCAACGTCGGCAGGTGCAAGAGGGGCAAACGCGCCGAGCCCCGTAAGGCTCCCTGAAAATACTTGCATAGGACTTCAATCTGTATTTGTATGGAAATAAGGAGCAAAATCGTGTAAATAAAAAAAATACTTTAACTGATTCACTATTCAGTGCGGATGACACGGCAGCCGTGTCATATATATTTTTAACGTGTGGCGTATGACACGTGACTCGTGAGCCGTGTCATTTAAAAAAAACTATTGTTTCTCCCTCAAATTACACTTTAGAAAGTTCTGCTCTGAACAAAATCATCTTAATTTTCCACGTAGAGCATGCCTGTATGCTTCGTTTCGTTACGTATTCGTACTTAGAAGTCCTGATATTGAATTTTGCAAGTATATCACATCCCTAGGAGGACGGCAAAGCAGGATAATGTGTGGGCTACGTCCATTTCGCAGGCCTGCACGGCGGACTGCAATGCAGGATAGTGAATGGGCCTTTTATAACTCCGAAGGTATTGGCATTACAGAAAAAAGTTTTAGAAAAAAATTGTTCATAATTAAAATATCTACACTTTGATGATCGGTAAAATTTAATAAAATTGAATGGTTGGGGAGAAAACGACGACAAATATAAAAAAAAGTAAAATTTTTACCTTGCGGGAGTAAAAAGTTAAAAAAAATTAATGTTTAAAAAAAAGTTTCAGATAAAAAAGTTAGTAAATTTAATTTGGAAGAGAAAAGGTCTCTACAATTTTTTGCCTAACACTGATCATTTTCGAGATATCGAATTAAACGCGTTTCTATCGAAATGACCTTGAGCTGACCTCAGTAGAACCCTTCAAATTGAAATTTATGCTCAGAATACACCCCCCTATCGATCCTTAAAATCCCCAAACTGTGTTCGTTCATGTTTATTTATTTCGTAATTTTATTGGACTAGCAGTGCGGGCCGAACGGATACGAAAATAAAAGTTTAAATTATGAACTTATACCACTGATCTCTATTAAACAGGAGGTCAGTGACTTATACCAGAGTAGACAGAGTAGTTATGTCCATTGTGCTTATACTATAGTGCGTTTCATCGAATAGTTCCTTTGCCGTCATGTTGGCATTCCTGTCTGTCAATAATGTAAACAAGGTTGACATGCTCTGCTAGTTTTCATAATTTTACTGTGATTTCGTGAGAAAATCATGCCGAAAACATTAAAGAGTGGTGAAAGAATGATGGCGCTAAGAGTGAAAGAGTTTTGTGAACGTGAAAAACGCAACTAGGCCCCAATAATTCTATTAAACTCGGATTGCTGCCATTACGGCTTAGTGAAATAGGGTTACCAGAGTCAGTTTATTCACCCTTAAACACAGTAAAACTTATGAATACAGGCAGAGCGTGTCTACCGTGTTTACGTTATTAACAGAGAATGCCAACATGATGGCAAAAAAACTATTTGATGAAACGCACTTTTAGTAACGAAAACTACATACAAGCGAACGAAGGCGCGGGTAAAAGCTAGTACAATAATATTATCAGGGCGAGCGAAACGAGCCCTAGTACTTCTCACAACCTATACATTTTGTGATACACTTTACGGACAAACTATCACGCCTATTGATTTGTGCTTTAACATAGTATATTTTATAATTTACATGTAAATATTGTGTTATTATCAGTCAGTGAAGGTGTGATGACGCGAGCCCTCACAAAGCTCGACTTTTAGCTAGTAAATGCGAAAGTGACTTTGCTGGTTACGCCTTCACACATAAAGTACTAAGCGGATCATCATAAAACTTTCCTAGGTACACGTTGTCTGGAACTCTGGAGTATGGAGAAGGACACCTTTTATCCCGGGAAAAAGAACGGTCCCCGAGGAATAGACGTTAACGTAGACAGAGCCGTGCGCGAAAGCTGTTAGAATTATGCACAATTTTCTTTAAGTGCATTTTGTGATAACATATTATCTCCCCTAATTTAAGGTAGCAGTAAGGGTAATGTGGCAACATTAATTTGCATTAGTGCCAACATGATGGCAAAGGAACTATTTGATGAAACGCACTATACAAAGAGGATGTAAACCATATGTAAACTGTATACTATGTTATACTACGTATTACATTGGTATCAACGTGCTTCGTGGATCAACGGTTTTGTTCGGCTATTTCCGTATCCATTCAGCCTGCCCTGCCTGCCCTGCCCTGGGGCCACTGACCTGCAATATACAAGTACGCTGGACCGATGATACTCACTTTTTTTGTGCCTATTTGAAGCGGAATCAGCTCCCCCATTATCAGGGATAGGAACTAAATTTGACGTAACCATTGGTAACCATGTATGTATTTTAATTCTCTATGGCTTAATCGTTTGAATTGTTTTCGTGTTTTTAAAGTGTTTTAAAAGGTTTTACGCCATTATGTAATATATAAATAAGTGGTGGTAGTTCATAGTTAAACTATGAAAGAGTGTATGTTATGTAAAACGCGGTACAAAAAGGGATGTGGCTATGATGTGGCGTTACATTTCACAAGTAAGTGATTTTAACAGCAAATTTCTACGATATTAAACTTTTATTGATAATAAAGGCACTTAAAAATGTGGCACCAATCTTATTATACCGTATTCACCACATATTTACCTTTGTTTTACCGATTTTTGATAAAAAATAAAATTCAATAGTGCTGGAGTTTTCTGTCGATAAAACTTATCGATATCTATAATAATTGTATTGAAATCTCCGATAACCGATTTTATTAACAAATACATAATATTATGCTCTTAAAATAATTGACAGGTTTCCGTCTGATGAAGGAAGACTGGAATTATGGTTGAAAAAAATTGAAAAGCCTGGTTGGCGTCCGAAAATTGCTACTACCGCTTGCCGTTACTATTTGAAGTGTACAAACGTTCTCTGTGAAAATACAAGGCGCAAAAACTACCATTTGATCGTGATTATGTTTGGAAAATTTATTTCAGCGTCTACTCTTTCTTGACAGACTGTAACTGTGTAACGGTAACTAATAAAATATAATGTTAAAGTATCGCACATATATTTTTATTATTTATAAATACCTTACCTACTCCACCCCAATAAAAAAATGTATTCAAACGTACCATATTTATTTATGGATCGCATAACGCATTATTCAATTAGTTAATTTCTCTCGCACTTCTGCAATCAGCGCCAAAATGGCGAAAATCAAATGAGATAAAGTAAATCGATAAAAATTGGCTTGCTAGATCCATAAATAAATAGGGAACTTTTATATTATTACTAGACGTTCCGCGCGGCTTCTCCCACGTAAAAATCTAATTTCACAGACATATTGGTCCACACAAAATAGCCTAGGTATATAATCCTTCACGTTATACATTCCCCCGCTTTGTCCAAATTTTCCTCTATTTCTTAGCTCCTATTAGTCTCAGCGTGATAAAATATATAAAATGGACTATCTAACACTGAAATCATTGTTCAAATTGGACCAGCAGTTTTGGTCTGAGATTAGAGCGTTCAAACAAACAAACTCTTCCGCTTTATAATATTATATGATGAGATTAGTTAGGGTCTAATCACACAGAACACTTATTCAGATTTGTTCAGCTTTCATACGATACACTTTAGCACTACTCTGATAATATTAGAAATGAAATTAGAAAATACAATACAACAAAGTTTTTGTTAGAAGCTTATTTTCAGTTTTGTTTTTAGTTTTTCGTAGTGCTAACTGGTAAAAATAAATGGATTATAGATAGGTACTGCTACTTTACGTTATTTACGTATGAAATCGTTGTTAATTTATTACGCCTATCTAAATTACGGAAAGGAAGTCTGTAATCTTTAATACAAATACATATGTAGCGTTTGTATTGTTCAATTTAATATTTTTGTCCTAATGGTCGACATTATCTGAATCTGGAAAATTTTCATCGATAATAGAAAAGACAGTTGTACATCACTAGTATTAGTTCCAAATACTCCCACTACTGCTACCAGTGCCAAAATGACGACATGATGGCGACTTTCAAACGTCATTTTTACGTCAAATTTGGTTCCTATCCCTGATAATGGGGGAGCTGATTCCGCTTCAAACAGGCACAAAAAATAGCTGTCATTTCAAAGGGTATCATTAGTCCAGCGTACTTGTATAATGGAGGTCAGTGCCTGGGGCAGTTCCAGATGCCGAAAACTAAAGCCGAAAACCATCCGAAAACGCTATGACACAACTCACAAGGAACACTTCCTGATGGCAAAATTGCCTATCTAACACTGATCTCTATTAAACAAGTACGCTGGATCGATGATACCCACTTGATTTTTGTGCCTATTTGAAGCGGAATCAGCACCCCCATTATTCGGGAAGAGAAGTAAATTTGACGTAACCATTGGTAACCATGTATGTATTATATTTCTCTATGGCTTAATCGTTTGAATTGTTTTCGTGTTTTTAAAGTGTTTTAAAAGGTTTTACGCCATTAAGTAATATATAAATAAGTGGTGGTAGTTCATAGTTAAACTATGAAAGAGTGTATGTTATGTAAAACGCGGTACAAAAAGGGATGTGGAGTTACATTTCACAAGTAAGTGATTTTAACAGCAAATTTCTACGATATTAAACTTTTATTGATAATATAGGCACTTAAAAATGTGGCACTAATCTTATTATACCGTATTCACCACATATTTACCTTTGTTTTACCGATTTTTGATAAACAATAAAATTCAATAGTTCTGGAGTTTTCTGTCGATAAAACTTATCGATATCTAGGTATAATAATAGTATTGAAATCTCCGATAACCGATTTTTATTATCAAATACATATTATTATGCTCTTAAAATAATTGACAGGTTTCCGTCTGACGAAGGAAGACTGGAATTATTAAGGATTGCACAAACCTACGCGATCAAAGCGACTGCGAAGCGGTAGCGTCTACCGCGCGGCGGACGCTGCCCATGTAATCTTATAGCGCTGTGCACACCTGCACGACCGCGACGCGGGATGTTCGCGTCGGCAAGCGGAACGTGCGCGTCAAGTTGTCAGACGCGTGTTTCGAAATGTACATAACTAGACTTCTTTTTTAAAACCTTTTTTTATATTATTTTCTACAACTCTTTAGTTTATGATTTTTTGATTTGTATACATTTTGATAGATTGTGTCATGATATTAACGTTTGACGGTTCGCACCGTAGTCGCGCAGGTGTGCACGGCCAGTTTCGCGTTGCAGACGCTCCCGTATCGCGTACGGCGTCCCCTGTCACTGACGCTTAGGTTTGTTTTAAGCTTTAAGGATTCCACAAACCTACGCGACCAAAGCGACTGCGAAGCGGTAGCGTCTACCGCGCGACGGACGCTGCCCATGTAATCTTATGGCGCCGTGCACACCTGCACGACCGCGACGCGAAATGTTCGCGTCGGCAAGCGAAACGTGCGCGTCAAATTGTCAGACGCGTGTTTTAAAGTGTACATAACTAGACTTCTTTTTTAAAACCTTTTTTTATATTATTTTCTACAACTCTTTAGTTTATGATTTTTTGATTTGTATACGTTTTGATAGATTGTGTCATGATATTAACGTTTAACGGTTCGCACCGTAGTCGCGCAGGTGTGCACGGCCAGTTTCGCGTTGCAGACGCTCCCGTATCGCGTACCGCGTCCCCTGTCACTGACGCTTAGGTTTGTTTTCAGCTTTATGGTTGAAAAAAATTGAAAAGCCTGGTTGGCGTCCGAAAATTACTACTACCGCTTGCCGTTACTATTTGAAGTGTACAAACGTTCTCTGTGAAAATACAAGGCGCAAAAACTACCATTTGATCGTGATTATATTTTGAAAATTTATTTCAGCGTCTACTCTTTCTTGACAGACTGTAACTGTGTAACGGTACCTAACTAATAAAATACAATGTTAAAGTATCGCACTTAATTATATTTTTATTATTTATACTTTTCCTACTCCACCCCAATAAAAATGTATTCAAACGTTCTATATTTATTTATGGATCGCACCAATTAGTTAATTTCCCTCGCACTTCTGCAATCAGCGCCAAAATGGCGAAAATCAAATGAGATAAAGTAAATAGATAAAAATTGGCTTGCTAGATCCATAAATAAATAGGGAACTTTTATATTATTACTAGACGTTCCGCGCGGCTTCTCCCACGTAAATATAATAATTTCACAGACAAATTGGTCCACAAAAATAGCCTATATAATCCTTCACGTTATACATTCCCCCGTTTTTCCACATTTTCCTCTATTTCTTAGCTCCTATTAGTCTCAGCATGATAAAATATATAAAATGGGCTATCTAACACTGAAATAATTGTTCAAATCGGACCAGCAGTTCCTGAGATTAGCGCGTTCAAACAAACAATCTCTTCCGCTTTATAATATTATATGGTATAGATTAGTTAGGGTCTAATCACACAGAACACTTATTTAGCTTTGTTCAGCTTTAATACGATACACTTTAGCACTACTTTGATAATATTAGAAATGAAATTAGAAAATACAATACAACAAAGTTTTTGTTAGAAGCTCATCTTCAGTTTTGTTTTTAGTTTTTCGTACTTAGTGGTAACTGGTAAAAATAAATGGATTATAGATAGGTACTGCTACTTCACGTTATCTACGTATGAAATCGTTGTTAATTTATTACGCCTATCTAAATTACGGAGAGGAAGTATGTAATCTTTAATACAAATATATACCGTTTGTATTATTTAATTTAATATTTTTTAAATCCTAATGGTCGACATTGTCTGAATCTGGAAACATTTCATCCATAATAGAAAAGACAGTTGTACATCACTAGTATTAGTTCCAAATACTCCCACTACTGCTATCAGCGCCAATATGGCAAATTTCAAACTCATTTTTACGTCAAATTTAGTTCCTAGTTCCTACCCCGAATAATGGGGGAGCTGATTCCGCTTCAAATAGGCACAAAAAATAGCTGTCATTTCAAAGGGTATCATTAGTCCAGCGTACTTGTATAATGGAGGTCAGTGCTATCTAATGATTTAATTAAAGAAAAGTATACGACAGCTTTTGAAAATGTCAGCCGGCTGATGCTATCTGTCAGGTGTCAACAGCTACATGACAATGAGAGGTTTTCTTATTTTTAATCTCCACCAGACGGCGCGACGATAGACACTTCTAGATTTTCTATTGGTTCCCCACCGATCTGAAATTATCTGCAGGTTGGCATCACGGATACATATTGGTTGTGTTTCTAAAAAATATCAGTGTACTGTCAAGTGTGGCATAAATCAAAATATCTTAAACCTAAGCGATCATTGGCCTAAGCGATTAGGCCAGTATACTGGTAACAGTTTAGGAACACGCAAATTGTCAAACTGAAAACTGACAACTGAAAGAGTTTTGGCGGGCATGTCATGGGCATGTCACTTTCAAACTTCTTCTACTTTTTATTGTTTGTGTGGTTTTTATTATTTTTTCCCAAATTGTGTTATTTGGGTCTTTGATGTTCATTATTGGTAAAATATTAGCCATTAAATACCCGTTATCTTGCACAAGTGCAGGTAAGATGTTGCCAAAACCAAAATGTATAATTCCTGTGACATTTAGCCTGAATATCGGTAAATAGGGCTATTTCTTCCGTAAGTTTTAACTAAAACATCGTTGTAATAACTTTGTTATCCTAGTCATTGGAATATTATGGCGTCTTTTTCAAATTGAAATGTATCAAATTTTACATTCTTTTGCCCAGTTTGTAGCAATTATTGATGGTATTCCCTGGTATTACCGATAGTTGTCTACCCATACGCCATCTAGTTACTAAAATGGAAACTGTTTGACAATCAAATTAAAAAGTTAAGAAAATCCCTCATTCTTTATCTTTAACCCATTCAGTGCCAGCAACGCACCATTTGCGTTTTGCGAGTTTACTTTCTGGTGCCACCAACGCACCATATGCGTTGAGGTACCTTTGATATTTTTCCCGGTTTTTCTTTATAATGGCTATATTTAATTTGAATCTTTGGCCTCATAAGCTACTGGAGATATATTTGACATGTGGTGACACTGTCGGTTTCTGGTCTGGACCTCCCCTCTTTTTTTGACAGCGAAAAAACCGTCAGCCCAAAAACTGCCAGATTTCAATTCAACATATTTTCAGTTTTATTGAATTAGAGTGAGAAGTTTTTGACTAAGAACATAAAAGTAAGCAATATATTTAGGTATGTTACAATTTTTCTTCGATTCATGGTATATTTTATGAATAAAATTACCATAACGCAAATGGTGCGTTCAATGGCATTTTAACGGCGAATTTTGTTGGATGGTTTCATGCATGACGCAACACGACTATGTTCAAATTAGTAAATTTTACCAACAATTCGTTGTATTTATAATTAAATTAATACAAAATTTTTTTACTAGCTGACCAGTTGTATTTTTCAATATTTAAGAAAAAAAATATTTCATATAAGTAAGGATTTTATTTATTTTATAAGGATTTTATTTCAATTTTCAGTGTTTTTTCAAAGAATAAAGGGGAGAAAGGACTTTGAAATACCATGGGTAGCTTGATAAGCGGTTAACTGTATGTAGAAAAAAACCTACCTGTATTTAAAAATTATTCAGCTACCCACTATGTTGCATAACACAGTTCAATTAAAACAAAAGCGTCAACGTAAGTGGTGCGTTGAATGGCACTTGTGATTGGATTTGTCTCACCAGTGCCACCAACGCAATTGGTGCGTTTATCGTATTTAGAGAGGTTTTCGTTATTTATTGCATTATTTAATATATAAAATACGTTAAACAATGTATTTTAAGTTAGAAAAAACAAAAAAATCAAGTGGCACCACCGGTATGTTTAATATTACAGGTGGATTGGTGGCATTGAATGGGTTATTCTATAATCTGTGTGACAATTGACATCATGACAGGCTCCTTGTGCGTTGATGACAGGCCGAAAAGAAGAAGGCACAGGTCCAATTTCCAAACAAAAAGTTTGCAAAAAGTGGCAAAAAGTAAACAAAAAACAAAAACAGAATCTACCTAGGTATCAAAGAGTTATGAATTTTAAAGTTATGAGTTTTATGTTATTTATATACATCGTTAGTAACATAGAATATTATTATTTATTGCAATTATCAAAGAAATGTCAGTTATAATTATTGCTGTAGCGGCTGAAAGTGGAGTTCCAATATTCTCAAGAAGACGGGGAAGCAATGATAATGTAAATAATTCAAGTATAGATTGCTTACTTTGTGTACTTGGTCTATATTACATATAGCCTAATTTTATTTATTTTTACATTTATTTAATTTATTTTACATTTCTAGGTTCAATTCTCAACGATAGCATCTTTACATGGCATAAATATGTTTAGTAAATGCCATAATATATCAATGGTAGACACCAAAGTTGATAATGGGACGATTATTTGGAAAGAATACTCCAAAAGGTTTGTTAAATTATCGCTAGAACTGTTATTGGCCCTTGTTTAATTAAGTGTAAAACTGATAATTTAAATCAGATGAAAAGTAATAGACAAATCTCCTCATTGTTTCAGCATTACTCTCATAGGGATCGTAACCGGTGGCTTAGAATGTGACATAGAATTACTGCTGTCCTACATTTATGATTTAATGATATTTTGCATTGGCAAAAAAGAACTGGAAAGTTTGAAAAACATTGACCAAATAAAAAGAGACTTGAGACAGTGTTATCCTATTATGGACTACTTTTTAGAATCCTTGGATCCAAATTGCATTCCGCAAACTACTATTATATTGGATCTCATACAAAGTATGCTATGTCCTCAAGCACAACAGCTACAGGTAAAAATAACAATTCTTGATGTCAAATTATATATGTTACTACCGCGCGCATTGTGAAGATTAAAAAACGGCCCAATTGGGTCGTCTTTTATGGCTGGTTTAGTAGTAGCAGTTAAGGGGCCGGGCTACCCTCGAAATTCTCATACATACGTAATACCAAAATCATTTTCTCATACGAAAATATTTAACATGTTTGAGTTATTTTTCAGCTTAAAATAGTAATTACCTAGGTTCCTGTACAAAAATTAACTTCAAAATATTTAAACACTAAAAAAAATTTTTTTGTGTATAAATTTTTTTTACTAAATTTACTACTAAATTTCAACTCTGAAAAATACTAAAAAATATTTTTTAGAGTTGAAATATTTTGTAGTAAATTTACTATTTATTTATATATTTTTTAGTGTTTTACTCTATTTTTTTGTGTTTTGTGGGTGGGGCAGCTGCCCCCCCTCCCTGGAAGGTAAAATAAACGTCAATTTATCTGGAAAGTGGGAATTCAAAACGTGTTATCTACTCTGCGTAAAATGAAGTGTTGGAAATAAAATATCTTTTAAGGCCAGGCCAGTTCGAAAAGACTGATTTTTAAGCTTCGTCTGAAGAAATTATGTGGAATTCTCTTACACCATAATTGATGTAGACTCAAAAGGAAACAAAGTAAAAAAATAATACATATAGCAAGGATAGCAACAATAAAGTGTCCTAGAAATCCATGACTTTGAGCAAGACGTGTTTCCGCTATAAAAGCCGGAGTCGAACTACAACAGTTCGACTTGCACACGACGCAACCACGTCGCAACCACATCGCAACCACTGGCCGTCGTCATTTTGTCGCACTGACCTCTATTTGTCGGTACCACAACGCAACCACAAAATGCTGCAGCGACACCATTCACACGTAACCACAGCTCGACGACATTTTTTCGTTGCGATGTCGTGTGGTTGTGACTTGTGGTACGTGTGGGTTGGCCCTAAATTATAAAACCGGCCAAGTGCGAGTTGGACTCGCCACTGAAGGGTTTATTTCTATAAAATTAAAAGGTTTTTGATTTATTTTTATATTTTACTTGGTTTAATTCCCGGGACACACGAGGCTAGTTTTTCAAGCTAGGATAGCAAGCTAGTGTTTTTCAAACCGTCCTGGCTTGCTGACCTAGCTTGGAGCATGCTAGTTCTGTTTTACAAATGAAGATAGTTTTGTCTACACGAAGCCAGAAGTACTAGCTTGCTAGCTTACAAACACTAGCTTGCTATCCTAGCTTGAAAAACTAGCCTCGTGTGTCCCGGGCATAATGAAAGTTAAATTAAGGTTTACCATTTTGACGTATATAAAAAAAGTACTTGATAGATCTCGTTCAAACCAATTTTCGTTAGTAGTTTTTATAGTAATGTACATCATATATTTTTTTTAGAATTATTATCATACTTTACAAATTAGAGGGGGGGACACACATTTTACCACTTTGGAAGAGTCTCGCAAACTATTCAGATTAGAAAAAACCGGCCAAGTGCGAGTCGGACTCGCGCACCGAGGGTTCCGTACAAACCTGCAAGGTTTACAAAGTTCGTTCATTACGACAATCGAGTTATAACTATGGTATTTTTATTGCAAAATGAAATTCATAACATTACAATGGGGAAAGATGGAGGAGCATAAATTTAAGACAAAGATCTCTTTATCGTTTATATATTTTGTAATGTAACTAAAAATTTAAGGTTTTCGGAATTTTTCCTTTATGTGTGCTATAAAACGTTGCTTCATGCCAAATTTCAAGATTCTAGGTCGACTGGAAGTACCCTTTAGGTTTTGATTCCCTTGCGAGTACTTGCGAGTTTCAAAATAAGCAGCTTAAATTGCTGTTTCTTTTGATTGCGTTGACATAGAAGTTTGATTTTGTTACAGCTTAAAGGTATTATAGACCTGAGTATTTGGTATGAATTTCAATTTAATACCTCTACGCGTTTATGAGGAAATGGGTAGTAAGTTTAAAATTATTTAAAAAAAATATATTATGTGATGTAACTAAAAATTTATGGTTTTCGTAATTTTTCCTTTATCTATGCTATAAGACGTTGCTTCGTACCAAATTTCAAGATTCTGAGTTCACGGGAAGCACCCTGTAGGTTTTGATTCCCTTGCAAGTGTCGAAAATTTGCGGCATAAACGGCTGTATCTTTTGATTGCGTTGGCTTAGAAGTTTGATTTTTTCACAGCTTCAAGGGACAGTAGACTTGAGTAATTGATATAAATTTCAGCTTCATACCTCCACGCGTTCCTGAGAAAAAGGGTCTTGACAGACGGACGGACGGACAGACGGACAACAAAGTGATCCTATAAGGGTTCCGTTTTTTCCTTTTGAGGTACGGAACCCTAAAAAATGATATTAGAAACCTCAATATAATTTTTGAAGACCTATCCATAGATCAAAAAATTGTTTTGTTTCAGTTGCACCTATGGGGACCCCTAAAATTTTTAATAATTTTTCCATTTTTCTATCAAAATCTTAATGCGGTTCACAGACTACAACTACTTACCAAGTTTCAATAGAATAGCTCTTATAGTTTCGGAGAAAAGTGGCTATGACATACTGACGGACAGACAGACAGACAGACATGACGAATCTACATATAAGGGTTCCGTTTTTTGCCATTTTGGCTACGGAACCCTAAAAAAGAAGTTAAAATTCTCTGTTTTATATGTTACAGCAAGTTTTAGATTCTTATGCTGAAAAAGTGACAGGGAGGTGGGCATGCTTGAGTATACATGGTAATTTAGTGGCAACAAGTTCTGATTTCTGTGAACTAGACCCAAGAGAAGCTAGGCTTCTTTTGTTACTGGCTTCAGCACAGAATGGGGCACCATTGAGAGATACTTTGGTGTACCTGCCTCAGATGAGTCCCAATGTAAGTGAAATGATTCATTATTCAATAATTTTGAGTGTATCTTGTTACACATAATTTTTACACTAAAAAGTATTAAAATAAACTTTATTGTTGTATGAAAATCTAAACAACTGTGTTATGTACTTTCAAATGACGACCTCCGTGGCGCAGTGGTGAGCGCGTTGGTAGCTCAAGCCGGAGGTCGCGGGTTCGAGTCCCGCTGACGGAACAAAAAGTTCATAAAGTTCCTGGGTCATGGATGTGTATTAAATATGTGTATCATATGATAAAAATCTTAAATATATGTATAGTATAAAAGTATTAAATATATTTCCGTTGTCTGGTACCCGTAACACAAGTCCTTCAGGTACTTAGCACGAGGCCAGACTGACGTGGTGTGAAGCGTCCATAGATATTATTATTTATTATTATTAATTAAAATTTCAGGTGGCATTTAGAGCAGTGACATGCAAACTTCTAGCTGATGTGTATGTGCTAGTAGTGTGTGGTGCTACCCCGGCCCTGTCAGAAATTGATGAAATTGTACTCCAGTGCTGGGAAGGTCACACACAGATCATAAAGGAAGCTAAATTAATATATCCAAGAAATTTTCCAGCAACTATTACATTTGAACCTGTGTTGTTAGGGTATGTATTTTTTTTTCATTATTTTAATAATTATCCTTGACTAAATAGTTAACCTTTTATTCTGTTCCAGAATCCTATTTATAAACATAGCAAAAAGACGCTGTGTGTTTTCGAGACACCTCCATGCAACAAACCAGAAAAACAGAACCATGTCGGCCAATCACCGCATTGATATTCTACGCACATTTTTTATAACCACTGCAAAAGATCTAGCGCCGGAATTGAATATAAAAAGTCTAGATGAAAAAGGTAAAAAAAAAAAACTTTTTGGAAGATAAGGAAGGCAGCTTGATACAGCTTTTTGCTAATATTTCTATACCACTGCTTTATTTTTTTCAGATATAAAAAATTCGCTGCCATGTATGAATGAGACATACTGGTGTTCGGAATACCACAAATGTTACGCGCAGCGGTCGGGAGATTTCATGTGCTGCGCGCTGTATGCTCCTTCTGTTCACACGCACACTATGAGGTAAGAGCTGCTGCAGCTGCATTCCTTTTTGGGTTCCATAGTCAACAAGGAACCCTTATAGTTTCGGTCTGTCTGTCCGTCCGTCTGTCTGTCCGTCTGTCCGCGGTTTTGCTCAGAGACTATAGGACCTACAAAGCTGTAATTTGGCACAAATTAATGGTGCCAACAAAATGGTACATGAAATCTTAATACTTCGATCAGGGATTCTCGGAAATGCTATTGTAATTTATTGTTTTTCTCTTATGGGGTTCTCGTATGGGGCTTGATGGATTAAAAAAATATTTTTTATGGTACCTTCCCTACACATCAAGCGGGGGTGAATTTTTTTTTCGCGTCCACCCCATGGTGTGCGGTGTCGTTGGATAGACGATAACGAATATTAAGTTTTTAAATAAAAACTTAATATTTCACAAACGGATAACTAAATAACTAAATAACGGACAAACACTGGACTCTTAACGATTTTTTCCATTTGGAAAAAAAAATGGAAAAAATCGTTGAAGAGTCCAGTGTCGTCCCCCCCCCCCCCCCCCTTCTAGCAGATAAACGGTTGCTTCTGGAAATGTGAAAAAATTCACGGGAGTAGGAAATATACTGAATTTAAAAGAAAAACTATCACGGCTAAGAAGACTTCATAAGTTTTTGAGTAATAGTCGATCAACTAAAAAAATATATTCAGGAAGTATAAAGGAACTTTTCGTTCAAGTTCCTTTATACTATATAGTAGTGTAAAACAAGGTATAAATGTACAATTGTACATTCATTGACCATATAAAAAAATTTAAAAACTAGCGGTACTGCGGAACCCTATATTGGGCGTGGCCCGACACGCACTTAGTTGTTTTTTTTATTATTATTCTTTAACAACAATAACATGTCATATCATTTCTAATATGCTTAATATAAAATGTGCTCAATTGCAGATTGCTGACTAGTAAAATTCTTCAAGACTTGATTGCCAACAAAGAAATATACTGGTAACTTTCAACAGCAGTTTGAAATCATAAAAAATCGTGTGATCCCATGTCCATCCATTTATTTACTACTTTTATAGTAAGGTATAATAAAATAATACTACATGATAAAGTATTTAAATATATTTATTTCTAAGATTTTCAAAAACTAAAACCGTGCAATCCAGCAGTCATGGGCACATCGACCTTGGCAGCTGGAAAGTTCTCGAAATGTCGGGAAAAAGAAAAGTAAACCGCCATAAATCTGTTTAAAAATATTCGATAGTCATAAGTATTAAGTAGACATCGGATTATATGCACGATCAAAGTGCCGAAATATGCATGCAAGTATGCACGATAAATGGCCGAAATATGCAAAAAATATGCACAATCAAAAGTCACTAATTATTAAAATTTATTAATTTTTTTAAGAGCTTTCCGGTGGTGCCCTTCATAAAAGCGTCAATTTTATAATTTCCTCAAATCCATGATTTTAATTTTTTTATATACTTAGCACCAATAATAATTTTCTACCAACATTTTCCGATTGCAATCTTAAGAGCCCGGGTTACCCTCGAAATTCTCATACATACGTAATACCAAAATCATTTTCTCATACGAAAATATTTAACATGTTTGAGTTATTTTTCAGCTTAAAATAGTAATTACCTAGGTTCCTGAACAAAAATTAACTTCAAAATATTTAAACACTAAAAAATTTTTTTTTTGTGTATACATTTTTTTTTACTAAATTTACTACTAAATATTTAAACACTAAAAAATAGAGTAAAACACTAAAAAATATATACATAAATATTAAATTTACTACAAAATATTTCAACTCTAAAAAATATTTTTTAGTATTTATATTTCGAGTAGTATTCGAGTAGTAGTAGTAGTAGAGTTAGTAATTTCGAGGGTAACGCGGGCTCTTAAGAGCCCGGGTTACCCTCGAAATTCTCATACATACGTAATACCAAAATCATTTTGTCATACGAAAATATTTAACATGTTTTCATTTTTGTACAGGAACCTAGGTAATTACTATTTTAAGTTGAAAAATAACTCAAACATGTTAAATATTTTCGTATGAGAAAATGATTTTGGTATTACGTATGTCTGAGAATTTCGAGGGTAACCCGGCCCCTTATGCTCATGGAAGTATAATAAATAGATAACTACTTTATTCCATTTTTTTACCAATGTTGCCAACTACAAAGAAAAATTTTGTTTCTTGAAATATAATGTAGTATCAGGGAAGTTGATTCCTATGCAGATGGCGGACCTAAGTCATGTGGTCGGCTTATGTCAATTCAATGTTAGCTGTGAGCGGTCGGCTGGGTTTGACGTAACGCGACCAAATTACTTAGGTCCGCCATCTGCATAGGAATCAACTTCTATCGGTGCTATTGGGTGCATCGCATTCTTTTAATGGGGATGGAGCCACATATTTGAAGTGTTTTGATCTATCCTACCTCTGTTTCGTGGCCTCGGCGTGTGTCATGAATTCATGATAGATGGTTTGGAGACTACGAGGGCATAAAACTACCGAAATATGCACTATCGCCTAAAAAGTGCTATTATATGCATTTGTGTATGCAAGTATGCAAATGCATATAATCCGATGTCTAGTCATAAGAAACCAATACAGTTATAATATAACACTAGAATCTGGGTCTTACTTATCCAACATCACAATTGGACAAAATTTTTGTTAAAAAGTTATGTCAATTATAATAATGGGTATTTTACAAGATTGACGAATTATTATGTTGGTTATATAAGGCCCTGGTATATAAGTCACTATCAAAGGCAATTCGATCAACGCCTATTTAACATGATCCGCAGGCTAAGTGCTCATAAAAATAAGTCGATTTATTGATAACACGAGTTTGTCAGCAAAATCGTTTGCAGTTAAAACTTATTACATAGGTAATGTCTCTTAAAAACATAAACGACTGTTTTTAAAAGAAGAAGCGATTTGAAAAAGAGATTTTAAAACTTTTTATTAATGTTAGATACAATTAATACGTTGACAATCTTAGTTTCCTACGATTTACAGTCGGTGTATAAAAACGACGATACTGGAAGGCATCAACGCGGTTTTTTAAGGTTCCGTAGTCAACAAGGAACCCTTATGTCTGTCCGTCTATCTGTCCGCGGTTTTGCTCAGAGATTATAAGACCTACAAAGCTGTAATTCGGCATGAATGCACATATTAATGAGTTTTCCGTTTTTCAAAAACGCACTATGCACTTTAAATATTATTTCATTAAGATTGTCTTTTTATCGGCGGACTTATCTTGCTATTGCAATCTTTTGTGTGTTTTGTCTAAACTAGTCAGAACTGTCAAAATCAAGCGTCCCCGCCTCTCTGTCAGAGTAGACAGAATGATAGCGTATGCCGACTTAGAACTGATGTAAAAAAATTTAAGTTTGACGTATTATGACAAAAGTCGTCGCTAGGGTCGTTACCTACAAATTTAGTTGTTGTTTATATTTTGGCACATGCAAAGAAAACTGTCAGAATTCAATTTCAAAATCTTCCTTTTTTAAATAAATTATACCAGCCACGCGCCAGCCTTTAACTTATCCTGGCGAAACCCGACGAATTTGACAGATATTGAAACCCGTCCGTCTTTTTGAAGTCGAAGTACTGGTAGTTACATCTATTGTGTCTCTGTCCCACCGCTCACATACTTAAGGCGCGGCCAACTAGTTCCGCGCGGACTATGGTGTAAAACACGTTATAAATGTGCATTCATTGACCAAATTATCAAAAACTAGCGGTACTACGGAACCCTATATTGCGCGTGGCACGACACGCACTTGACCGGTTTTTTCCAGCTCTGACTTCCTAAAGTATCGCTTGTATCAGTACTCAGTAGTGATTTGACAAAATCCATTTCGGTTAAAAATTACATTACAAGGCTTTGAAGACTACAAGCTAAAACTTATAAATTATAAAATATCACAATTCATTTCCACGAATACAAACTTAGTTTAACAGTTGCATCGAGGGGAAAGGTATTCTAATCACGATATGATAAAATACTGTACATGCATGCAGTATCAGCTAAAAGTTAAAACCAAGATAAAAGTATGAAAAAGAAATTGTCTGAAGCAGGCGCACAACACTTAGGACCGGAACATCGCATTATTTAGAATAATATTGCAATTGTGATGTTTATAAAATCGACCACTAAAATTTTTTCCTAGACTTTACAATTTAAGGTGCTCCCTCACCGGGAGCATTCGCTTGTAATGTAACGTTACATAGTCTATAGCCCCGTATTCACTTTGATTAGTAATAAGTGCAAGTGATTAGTGCAGGTGATTAGTAATCAGGTAAAAGTACGTGTGGACAGCGACTGATTAGTGCAAGTCCTTTGATTTCTACTAATCACTAATCTCTTGAACTAATCACTTGCACTCGCACTAATCAAAGTGAATACAGGCCCTATGATGCGATACATATTTTCCCGACTGCACAACAGAGAAAGTTATGTATTATTTATTTTATATTGATTTGGCACGCTAAAAGGCCTAAAAGAGCTGTTGTAGTCCGGTTTTAATGCAATGTAAAAAATATAAACTTGGCGCGCATAAAATATAGTATAGTGTGTGTGATAACATGATTTTCCGTTTTTTCAGGCATTTACAATGCATGTGACTAGTGAATTAATATATTCATTCAATAATGAAATCAGATTCATGTTGGATTGAATATTGTGACTGAAAGCATACTTAATTCTAAATCAAAAATACATTACACCATAGAACTAAAAGCTGCAACGTGTAGATTAATTCCTAGTAGGCAATTCCATTGTAAACACGTTTTGATTTAATGACTATGAAAATAGTAACTCTTAGGAAAACAAACAGTTAAAATAATTGGTAAAATACATAAACGAAACCATGCGTAATATTTTAAGATAAGAAGTTAATATTTGTACTCCAGTCTCCAGATTAAAAGCTGTGCTGATTTCATTGAAAATTGTCAAATTTATTTTTCATACTAGTTGTGATTTTTGTCGTAACTTACAAAATATTTCATTTGGCTGTGAGCAGTGATACTTGCAACTGCATACTTGCTAGATTACCTGTGCTATTTAAAGCCTCCTAGCAATCTGCACTGTGGTTGCTTAATTTTACACTTCAATTGCTGTATTAGATCGAATATCTTGAGCGAGGGGCCGACTTTCATCTCTAGGAGCTCGATTATTTCATCTTTGGTGAGATGAAGCATTGCCGAGCCTGTGATGTGTGCAAAGTTGACACAGTACGGCTGACAGTCGTTTACAG
The DNA here is from genome assembly GCA_905333045.1 of Lysandra bellargus. NCBI lineage: Eukaryota > Metazoa > Arthropoda > Insecta > Lepidoptera > Lycaenidae > Lysandra > Lysandra bellargus. The sequence goes on from HG995326.1 coordinate 11,110,393, forward strand.
TAAGGAACTTCGCTACATCCGCTTCAGTCCAATTCTCCGGGTCTACTGAATTTAGTACATCTAAGGGCACAGTCGTGTTCACTAACCTAGGTATAACTTTATTATCTTCGCTTTTTATTTCAGGCTTATCTTCTGTCATCTCACTAGGAATTTCTGGTGCTATTTCGGTGGGAATCTGAAAACGAGAAATAAGTTTTAATATAGGTAGCACTCAAATGGTGATGCTTCAGATTATGATTAAACAGAGGCTGCCCCGCAACTTTGAGATCATTTGTTATTAGAAGGGGAAAGTGCAGTATATATGTCTCTTTGGCATAAACTTGGCTCTCCCTTTTAATCTTGAATCTTGATGAATATTTTGGGCCGGTGCGCGTATGCGGGCAGGCTATTGTTATAATTTAAAATTCTAATATATAGTAATTGTGAAAAAATAAACAATATCTCACCTGAATATTTATGTCTTTTTCTTTTGTTTCAACCTTTTTAACTACTGGTTCGTCCACTTCCATTTTGACTTCAAACTTTGCGTCGTCGGGTTGCGACTCGGCCTGGGACACTTCGGAGACGCTGGTCGGCGGAGACAGACTCTTCACGTCGCCCATGTCGGAGTTCTGGGAACTCTCCTCGGTCGTGTTAACCGGAGGGGCTGCTACTTTATTACCTAGAAAATATTTTCTTCCTGTTAAGTTTAATTCATTGATGTGTCGTTTCCAACAGCAGAGCATAATGAGACTTGGTGGCGCACAATTATGTTATCCATACTAATATTATAAATGCGAAAGTGTGTGTATGTCTGTCTGTCTGTCTGTTACCTCTTCACGCCCAAACCGCTAAACCGATTTGTCTGAATCTTAGCGGTTTGGCCGACAGTACTTTAAGTCCCGGGAAAGGACATATAGTCATAGGTTCACAAGTGCCATTTTCCTCAAAACCTGATCTCATGCATCGAAAATTATGATTTTAGGCTCATTAGATTCGGAATACTATTTAGACCACAATAGGCTACTTGACATATATTTAATTTCATTGAAAAAATGCATATTTCTAGTAGAACTTGGCCTAGGAAACTGTATTTCACCCTTATCGTGAAATAAAAGCTTATGATTGATAAATAAAGTCGATTTGAAAATATGATTTTATGAAAATAGGAATTGTACTGACGAAAACGCTTTTGCGGTACTTCCGATCTGGATGTGACGTCATCCCATTTGTAATTTAATATCTTTTATTTATCGCGCTCGTTATATGTAAGTTTATTTGTACATAAATAATATGAATAAGCCTAGAAAGATTTATAAAATGTATTTTCTTGAATAATTCAAATAAAACATCAGTTTTATATATTATCTCCATTCATTGTAGTTAGGAAATGAAATGGCCAAAACTTTTCTACAAAAGTGTTCAACATTAGAAATGATTTCTAAATTATTTTTTAATTTTTTAAGCACTGTTAGACTCGTACATTGAGCACATAAAACTTTTTTTCAATAAAGAAAGTATAAAATACAAAAAACATGACGTCACACTATGGCGGTACAATGGCGGACAGTGTTTTCGGCGCCATATAAAAGGCATATTTTTCGATCAACATTTTTATGGGTTTCTACTGTTTAAAATATTAAAATATTAGTTTTTTTAGTAAAAATGAATGATTAGGAACCGATTAGAATGAAGAAAAAAAATAGGTCAAGTAGCCTATTCCAAGAGGGGCTGAATAAAATGCAAAAATTATACTTAGACAAAAAGGAAACAAAAAAGAAGGGTTTGGTTTTTTTATAACTTTTCAAAAACTATTTCTAACTCCTGGAACTGTACCAACAATCCTTATAACTTTAATTGAGCGGCGAAAGTAACGGTAAAAACGCGTAGAATTAGTGTTTCACGTGATTTGCCACAATCTGCCACATGAACTAAAAAAATATTTTAACTGATTAAATATTAATGTTAAGGAATAAAAAAAAAATTGGGTACTAAGTAGACATATCAATAAACAATAATCCGGCAACGGCACGTTCCGCCGTCTCCGCTTCATGGGTCTCGGCGGGGTCGTCGAGGTGCGCGCGCGGGCTGCAGCGGCCTCTCTAGCCGGTGGCCGACAGCGCAACACAAGCCCACAGGGTACACCGTACACGTGCCACTGTATAAGGCCCTAACCCTCCTAAACGCCCCGACACGCCCTATAACCTATCTTAGCCCCCTATAACCCCAACTCACCGTTCCGCCGTCTCCGCCTCATGGGTCTCGGCGCGGGTCGTCGGGGCGCGCGCGCGGGCTGCAGCGGCCCCTCTAGCCGGTGGCCGACGGCGCGACACCAGCCCACAGGGTACACGTCGGTGCTGTGAGCCCACAGCCACTGGTCGTACTCGCCGCCCCAACCGTCGAAGTGGACCTGCAATGGAAATGTTATACCAGTATAATCACATAACACGGCTGTTGAAGATTTTAAAGGCCCTTTTCTAAAGGCAAAAGATAAATCGGAATTTAAAAGAAGAAAATTTCCATATAAAATCGGCCATTTTATAGTGTCATGCTCGCAAAGTATAGAATCGCGATTAGTGCGGCAGCAGTGCTGCAGCCGCGCGACTTCTATACTAAAACGAGCCGCGCGGCAGCCGCGACGTAATGTGAAGGCCCTCTCAGGCTGCCTTCTATACTAAAACTTTAGTATAGAAGGCAACCTTATGTAATGTTTTAAGGATTGCACAAACCTACGCGACCAAAGCGACTGCGAAGCGGTAGCGTCTACCGCGCGGCGGACGCTGCCCATGTAATCTTATGGCGCCGTGCACACCTGCACGACCGCGACGCAAAATGTTCGCGTCGGCAAGCGAAACGTGCGCGTCAAGTTGTCAGACGCGTGTTTTGAATTGTACATAACTAGACTTCTTTTTTAAAACCTTTTTTATATTATTTTCTACAACTCTTTAGTTTATGATTTTTTGATTTCTATACGTTTTGATAGATTGTGTCATGATATTAACGTTAAACGGTTCGCACCGTAGTCGCGCAGGTGTGCACGGCCAGTTTCGCGTTGCAGACGCTCCCGTATCGCGTACCGCGTCCCCTGTCACTGACGCTTAGGTTTGTTTTAAGCTTTAGTATAGAAGTCGCGCGGCTGCCGCACTACTCGCGACTTAATGTGAAGGCAGCCTAAGTACCTTGAGAAGATCAGCGACAACCCTGGCGACAGTAGCGACGCACACGAGTCGCGGGTCCATCAAGTCCGCGCACTCCAGCCGCATGCCCGCCACGAAGCCGTGCGACACGACGTGCCCGCGCGCGCCGAACAACGTGCGCGGCGCCGCGACCCCGCCCCCCTCGTGCAAATACCGCTCCCAACTGAACTGCTCGGCCGTCCAACTGAAATAATATAATAAATACACGTTTTTTTTTTTTAATTTTATCAAATTTTTGCATTGTCATTAGCTCTTAATACGTATGCTAAGTTTCGAATTAATTAGACTACTGGAGATAGGTTAAAATGGTGCTCAAAGATTCCGTTACATACATACAGCCCAAGCTTATAAGTGATAACTGTATTTTAAAAAGATAAAACCGACTTCAAAATTGGAATTAAAACTCCCTGTCTCCAAAACTACTGAATCGATTTTGATGAAACTTGCACTATTCCCTAAATTGAACAATACTTAGTATAACAAAAAAAGAATTACTGAAATCGGAATGGTAATTCCAGAGATATCCGAACACAAACATAAAAACATTCATACATACACTTTTGTTTGGCACATTTGTTCAGACGCTGATATAGACTAACATATTATACAAAAATTGGGCAGTTCTGGAAATATTACATACATACGCGTCGAATTGATAACCTCCTTTTTTTGAAGTTGGTTAATAAAAGCGTGTTAATGATATAGAATGTAAGGCCTAAAACATTATTATTTTTAATCACACTCAGCTGTAAAACTGAAATATAATGGTTTTTAACAATGTAAAGCCTGCAAAATATTGTTTTTCAATAACACTCATATTATATTATAAGGCCTGTTACTTTTTAACACGAAAAAGGTTTTTTATTGAAGATATGCAGTGAAGATAAGGCTATGAATTTAAACGTACCCCGCTGGAGGAACTAGAGGTATATTGTTGACTAAGGCAAAACCCACGGGGAAAATACACGGAGATCTTTGATGGTAACAGAACCAATCCGCCCCAGACGCGTCCGCAGGGTAACAATCTATTCGGATCATCATGTAGCCCTCGTTCAATATCTGCATCACAGTTGCAGCACAAACAGCTGACAAGTTTAAAGGATCTATGGCCTCCAACTTCATTCCCTCGGTAAATAAAGGCGGTTCATTGGTTGGATATTTATAAAACATTTCTTGTGTACTGTCGCTGGGCATAAGTCGTCCTGCTGCTACCCTTTGGCAGTAGCTTTGAGGAGCGTCTAAGGGATGGCCAACTCTGAACGCCCAACCGACAGGATGTATAAGTGGTGAGTCTTCGTGACACCAAAATCCATTGTCTTCAGGTGAACTATCGTAGTACTTAACATGCAACCTTTTACCAACTATTTCAACCACACTTGCTACCTGCAAATTGAAATACGTAGTTCAATAAAAGATAGAAGTCTGACATAAAAAACATTTTTTACTCTTACAGTATAATATCATTGTCCTCTTAGTGTTTGCATCTACCTCACTATCTCTGCAACACCCTAAGGTTTGGCTGGAAGAAAATGCCACGAGGCACTAAGCCCACCTTTGTAGAACAACATGCAAAAAGTTTTAAATAAGTAAATAATATTTCCAAATTGTTTTTAGAAAATAATAAAACTTGTTGCTTACCTTCACTTGTGATATTCTATTTTTATCTACTACTTCCATAACAGAACCAATTGAGAACCTTGATATGATACTATCATTTAACTTAGTATAAAAGTTGGCTGGCAAAGTTCTTGCTCCAGTTAATTGTTTTACTAGAAACCTGAAAAGAAAATTGAAAAGACATTTTATACCATACTAGACACTCCAAGCGGCTCCACCTGCGTAAATAGGAATTCAGCAAAACCATAAATTTTTCCGCAAAAAATTTGCCTGGGTTTGTTTTTTATATCTGTGGCTACTGACATAAAACTTCGTCTAGTATTTGGTGAGATTAGCGCATTCAAACAAATAAACTTTCCAGCTATACAAAATAATAGCTGTACAGGTATTTTATAGAATTTTGATAAACTTAAAAAATGCAACATAGTTGTAAGTCTTATAAGATAATATTGTTTTATTTGTAATGCTGGAAAAAATATAAATGAGAATAATCAAGTTCCTAAAACTCCAGAATTTAGGAAGTTGCATACTTTTTCCAATCTGTATATTTATCTTCTATAGTGCGAGGTGGAATGAGAGGTTTCCCGCGGGTAGCACACCAGCCCACTGGATGCACTTGGGAACAGCACAGGTTAACCCAAAAGTCTTTTGAGTCGTCACTGCCAAATCCTTCATATCTCAACAATCCCATGTAACCTTTCACCTGCAAATATATAATTATGTATTTCATTTGTAACATAATACTATAAAAAGTGTGGTGAAATCTACTATGGGTGATTTAGGATTTACTGCTATCATTTCTTTGTGTTTAAAGTGTCTTTGTATAAGCAGTAGACTGCCCTAAGACCAAAATATCTGCATTAAGAATCAATTACTTATTTAATAATATGCAACTGTAAAAATTGAAGAGTATGTAGGCTCAACTGACCTTGGAAACACTAACAACATAAATAAACAAAATGAAATGAAAAACTATTGTTTGTAAAAAAAATAATTGTAAAAATATTTATTATTCTGTGTACCTTTAATACAGTAGCTACCCAGAAAAAGTCACTGTGCTTCTCAGAATAATTTTCACAATCTGTATTCTTCACTTCCACCTTCATCCCTTCAAAAGTGTTGTCCCACATTTCATGGAGTGGGGCATGTTTGAACAGACTCACAGGAGCCGCCAGGAAGTCACAACCAAACAGCTCATCCTTCCATTCGTAACTATTTGCTAACACTGACGAAGATGTCTTTATTGGACCAGCCTTGAAATTGGTAAAAATTTAATTATTTTAAGTTATAATTTATACTTAAAATAATGAGGCGCAGAATTTCATGCAAATTTTGACATTATATTTATTTTATAAATTATGTTAACATGAGTTTTTTGCTTAAAACTAAAAATTACTTGCTGTTTAAATGTACACAATAATAATACAAAAGGGATAATATGATAAGATTCAATGTTCAATCTACAAGTTTTTGCTTAGACTGAGTTTTAAAACTACTAACCCATCAAGCCCCATAAGAACACCGGTGACTATGATAACAATAGATAAACAATAAATTTCCAAGAACCCGCGATCGAAGGATTAAAAGTTACCTGCAAATCATTGAATGTAGTTTGCCAGTGTTGCAACTGAGGCAAGGGCTCTAGGGGTATGAGGCCCTCCATGTGTTCCGTTCCTTCAGTGAATTTAAACCTCCAATTACAGTAGCGTCTTCTTGAGTGACAACTCAGTGAGCAAACTTTATTATTGCGTAAGTAAAACTGAGACCGCCTTCCAACGTGTCCACACTGTTCACATATCGCTAAACAAACAATATATTCATCTTTTAACTCCTCAAAATGTAGTAGACACACAGTTGGATAGACAGGTGGGCCAGTGTCTCAATAATAATTATTTTAATAGAGCCTAGTGTGACAGCTCTCACATAAAAAAAATACTGTTATTTGTTCAATCCTTAGGCATCCATTAGACGGTAGGTTTTGCTGTCAGTTTTACCACAGTCAGGTTACCCATCAGTCACAGTCATGACTGTGGTAAAACTGACAGCAAAACCTACCTAATAGATAATAGATGCCTAAGGATTGAACAAATAACAGTATTTTTTGTGAGAGCTGTCACACTAGGCTCTATTAAAATAATTATTATTGTGACACTGGCCCACCTGTCTATCCAACTGAGTGTCTACTACATTTTGAGGAGTTAAAAGCTTTTCATCAATCACCATCTTTTCATCAAATACCAGATTTTCGTCAATCACCGTCAGTCACACTCTTACACGGTAGGTTACCCATCAGTCAGTCATGACTGTGGTAAAACTGACAGCAAAACCTACCATCTAATGGATGCCTTAGAAACATAGACACTTTCGGAAATATTCTACATGATGCCTACCAATACTGGACTGGTACAAGAGACACAACAGCTGTTTCTGATTATAATATCAAGAAATTCATATTAAAATATCATAACTTTACTTATAAAGGTATTGTAGCCGACAATACAGTTAGTTAATATTGAAAACATAGAAGAGGGACAGAGTTTAAGAATTTTATATTTAATCGATATGGACATAACGCATACGAGAGTAAAGACGCTTCCAACTTACCAAAGCTATCCTTTTCTAATGGAATAACTGATAAGTTGTCCACAACATATGATTCATCTGCAGAGTCACTTAATTTGTTTGTATTGTTATTACCGGCATTGTAAAAAGCCATAGTCGAAAGACACATAAACACCAACCACGATAGTTTCAGACACCACAATATCCATGACTTACAAAATGACACAGTACATAAAATATATCGTTACATAAGTATTTTAATGTAGATTTAGTGCTTGCTAATTTTAAGGCAAAAAATTGATATAGTTTCACGTTATAAGTGATAAAATCGTAGGAAAACTGATTACTGTTTGCATGAAAATTTATCACCGTATTCGGTGGAATAACGAAACCGACCACGACCAGTCGCTTTCATAAATTTGACAAATGACAATTGACAAGTGATAACCACAGATTACTATTTAAGTGACAACTCTCGTCTCTCTAGTCTCTACTGGTCTATTGGTCTCTATCACAGACTAGTCTCTATAGTCTATTGTCTATGAATTTTTGATTTTGTATTTTTTTAGAGACAGGCAAAAATACTCATCCTTGCAAAAATAAAACGAACAGTGCCCGTAGCACCATAAAGTTAATATACTTAACTTTATGCGTAGCATGGCGACCAGCGGAAATGCGAAAGTATAGACAAACCCTGGAGATAAACTTATGGTACCATTCCGATCTTTACCGTGGCTAATCGCGACCGACAAAAATTTAATTAAAGTTTGTGCGTTTTAGGGTGAACGCAGATTTGGCCGCACCGCACGCACCGCAGTCGCCGCATTCGCAATTCTTTATATGAAGTTATAGGCAAGCTCGCATACCCACCCGCACCTACCCGCGCCGCAGTCGACGCAGTACCTGAAGCGGCCGAACTCCCTGAACCGCAGCTGATGATGTCACCAATCCCGGCCCGCCCGCGTCGGACGCTGCGGTGCGTGTGGTCATTCGCATTTAACGGTCGGCCATACCCATAGAGTGACGAATTGTTCGTCAAGAGCCATTTTCGTTCATTCGGAGTGGGCGTGTATTGCAGAATACACGCCCACTCCGAATGAACGAAAATCCATTGCGAATTGCGATGCGTGCGGCGACGGGTATAACTGCAGCGACTGCGGCGCGGACAGGTGTGCGAGGTAAATAACAAAAGCGATTCGTGCGGCGACTGCGGTGCGTGCGGTGCGGCCAAATCTGCGTTCACCTTTATGATGATATGGGTGACACATTATAATTGACAATTAGTAGGGAAGTTACCTAAAAATTTTAATCGATAATTTAAAAATATCGAATCACTTCGTAAAGGATAAGGAATGAGAGATTTTCTTATTTTTAATCTCCACCAGACAGCGCGACGATAGACACTTCTAGATTTTCTATTGGTTCCCCACCGATCTGAAATTATCTGTAGGTTGGCATCACGGATACATATTGGTTGTGTTTCTAAAAAATATCAGTGTACTGTCAAGTGTGGCATAAATCAAATTAATATCTTAAATCTAACCGATCATTGGCCTAAGCGATTAGGCCAATATACTGGTAACAGTTTAGGAACACGCAAATTGTCAAACTGAAAACTGACAACTGAAAGAGAGTTTTGGCGGGCATGTCACTTTCAAACATAAACATATTATAGTGCGTCAAGAATGTCTAGGAGGCGAAACTTTTTTTTTTAGCAATAGCAACACTCTTTTGACATATTTTGTCCCTTTGTTTATCAATACTCTATGTCCTATGACATAGACCCGCGTTCCATTTGATGTTAAAAACGATCAAAACGCTCAAAATGCCTCCTATCTTGAGCGTTTTGATCGTTTTTGTACAACCTAAATTTAAGTTATTTACAGAAAATATAACCAATATTTACAAATAATACAATAAAATTATTTGAAATAATTAAAATTGTCAAAAGCCCACCTTAACTTTTCTCCCCGCGTTCCATTTGATGTTAAAAACGATCAAAACGCTCAAAATGCCTCCTATCTTGAGCGTTTTGATCGTTTTTAACATCAAATGGAACGCGGGGAGAAAAGTTAAGGTGGGCTTTTGACAATTTTAATTATTTCAAATAATTTTATTGTATTATTTGTAAATATTGGTTATATTTTCTGTAAATAACTTAAATTTAGGTTGTACATAAGTGTTTTTGTGGAAAGATGGGGAAGAAACGTAAGGAAAAGGTGAGGGTGAGTCTCCGCCTTCTAGTACCAGTAGCGATACTGATTGTGAGGACTCGCAAGTATTGTAGGATGCAGATCCCTTCGCTCCTTTTAGGGTCGCTGATTACTCTCGGCGATACCCTGAAGATGCGGAGGCCAAATATGAATTTGTTGTATTTGTTGAAAGTACGAATGAAGTTCCACTAGATAATAGGGATATGATGTCGCTCAGTACTTGTTTTACTAGGTTTGTGAAAGGTGTACAATACTTAAAAAAGATTAATAAATATAAGGTTGGTGTTGTTTTTCAGCGTGCGAATTTTGCAAATGCCTTTCTAGATAATAACACATTTTTAAAGGAACAACGCATTAAAGCTACAATACCAGCACCACCACTGAACTTGCGGGAGTTATCTCTTCGGTGCCCACCCATCTGTCTAATCAAAAAATATACAAAGCCATTACTAGTACAAAAAAAGTAATTTCTGTCCGACGCATAATGCGTAAAGTCAAACAAGAAAATAACACCTTTATCTTGCCGCCTACTCAGAGCGTAGTTATAACGTTTGCGTCAGCCACGTCACTGCCGGACTATGTTCATATTAAGATGTGGCGCCTGCCCGTCTCAACATACGTCCCTCCAATAAAACAGTGTTTCAAATGTTTACGTTATGATCATCTGGCTAAGTATTGTAAAAACTCACCACGATGCTCCATATGCACAGAGGGGCATTCTTTTAAAGAGTGTAAAGTTCAAATTGAGAAAGCTAAGTGTATTAACTGCAATGGCAATCACATTGCCATCTCTGGACAGTGCCCCATTAGGCAAAAGAAAATTGCAGATAGTAAATCTAAATCATATGCTGGTACATTAAAAAAATCATTAAATTTTCCTTCATTAAATAAAAAATTGAATACTCAAGAAGTAATTCAAGCCATTTTATCAAACTCGGAAGCTATGACTCTACTAACAGAATCTATAGTAAAAGTAATAACTTTAAATAAAACTCAATATGTCAGTATTAGTTCACAATTTATTAGCTCAGCAATTAAAGAAACTATTCAGGATAAAAATAGTAAACCGTCACATTCAATCATCAAGTCTTGAATATTGTACAGTGGAATGCTCAAAGTCTGTTAAGTAACAGACTTGAGTTTCAAAATTTTTTATACCAAAATAATATACATGTTGCACTTATTTCAGAAACTTGGCTTAAGCCAAGCATTCAATTTAATATTCGTGGTTATTCCACTATTAGGAATGACTGCGGTAATGATCATAATGGCGTAGCAATATTTATTAAAAATGGTATACATTTCTCTAAACTAGATACTTTTTATGATGATTCGTTACAAAATGTAGTGATTGTTATTAAACTGAAACATAAATCCATTTCTTTGGTTAGTTTTTACAGTCCTGGTAATAGTGTTTCTGTTTTTGAAAAGGCGAAGTTAGATCGTTTATTGCAAACTATTCCGAAACCGTTAATAATTGCAGGCGATTTTAACGCACATCATACCTTCTGGGGTTGTAGTCGTATAGATTCTCGGGGCAGAGCTATTATAGATTTTTTGGATGATAATGACTTAATGCTTTTAAATAATGGCCAACCAACAACAGTAGGCTCTCATATTTGGAAACCAAACGGTTTAGATTTATCAATAGTGTCTTCTTCATTGTTTCTTTCTTGTGAATGGCAAGTTCATCAGGACTCTTTAGGTAGTTATCATCTTCCAACTATCACAAAATTTACTCTCGTAAGAGACGAGCATGAACCTTCTATTTCCTCGAACATACCTTTTCATAGCAACCTGAAATTAGTAAATTGGGATCGGTATGAAAAAGTTGTTAATGAAATGTTAATAAATTTTAAAGTTGACAAATATGATCTGCTTGCTTCATACAGAAAGTTTTGCGCCATTATTCTTATGGCAATTGAAATTTCTGGACCTAGTTTAAATCATAATGCATCTGATAATATTGATAACCGTCCTAGAAAGCGGCGTGACCTTGGTGGAATGATATATGCTCATTGGTAGTAGATGATTGCAACATTCATTTCAAAGCTAATCCTAACAGTCAAAATTATATCAAGTTTAAACGGGCTCAAGCCATCAAAACGCACTTTAAGAGAAGAACGTCGTAAAAGTTGGTTTGAATTTTGCACATCAATAAATCGCTTAACACCAATAAGTCGCATTTGGGCTAAAATGAGAAAATTCAAAAATCACTCTTCAAGTGCTAATCCATTTTCTGACCTTAATTGGGTTCAGACATTTTTATACAAATACACACCTGATACTGTTTCACAACAGACAAGTATAGATAATGCTCTTGGTGTAAATAGCGATAACTTGTACATGATTAGTTGTTTTACTTTGCAAGAGTTAAAATCTGCTTTGGCCTCTAGAAAAGATTCTGCATGTGGCCTGGATTGGCTTTCCTACAGAATGTTTAAACTTTTAAATTCTCAGACTCTATCTATTTTCTTAAGTTTGTTAAATAGCCTATGGTCGTCTTCCATTATCCCAGAGGATTGGAAAACTGATTGTATAGTACTAATATTAAAGCCTGGCAAAGACTCGAATTCTACTGATTCTTATCGTCCCATTACGCTTAGTTCATGTGTTGGTAAAATTTTTGAACAACTAATAAAACAGAGATTAATTTTTCACATAGAAAGTAATAACCTTTTTATTTATTATACGAATTTAAATTTATTCGTATAATAAATTTAAATTTATTATTGACGGATTATTGTGGACGTTCTGCTTCTGAGAGTCTACGTCATTTTTGTATGGATATTCATGATTCTCATTTCGAAAATAAAATGTTAGTTGCAGTTTTTCTTGATATTGTAGGGGCTTTTAATAATGTAGATCTGAAAAAATTATCTTCAATTCTTTTATCACTAAAGGTACCTGGAAAAGTTGTTAATTGGATTTTTAATTATTTTATCTATAGGAAGGTGTTTGTTAAGGTTAACAATCAGCTATTTGGTCCAAGGTATTCTTGTAGGGGTGTATCACAGGGTGGTGTACTGAGCCCCCTGCTTTTTATTTTATTTATACATGAGCTAAATTCGATTCTGGGTTGTGAAGTTTCTAATCTGCAGTTTGCAGATGATTTAGTTGTTTATTTTTCTGATACTTGTTTATTACGTGTACAGTCAGTCCTCAATGCTGCTCTCCAGAAATTAAAGGACTATTTTGAAAGTCTTGGGCTGGAGGTGAGCATTGACAAAAGTAAAGTTGTTGTCTTCGCAAAGAATGCTATTAGAAATAGGAATGTAAATGTTTTGTTCAATAATAATGTATTGTCTGTAGATAGTTCTGTAAAATTTTTAGGCGTTATTTTTTCGAACAATTCTAGATGGAACAAGTATGCTGAAATTCTTGAAAGCCGTGCTTTGAATGCTTGCAATGTTTTGAAATCTTTGACCGGTACATACTGGGGTGCTGATCCAAGGATTTTATTAACACTGTATAAGTCATTAGTAAGGAGTCATTTTGAATATGCATTCTTTTGTTTTGCAGGAGTAGGAACTATTGTGGATAAATTGGAAAAGATACAAAACAAATGTTTGCGTATCATAATGGGTGCGATGCGAACTACTCCTATAGTGTCAATGCAGGTGGAATGTAATATACCTCCATTGGCACTTAGGTTTAAATACTTACAATCAAAATTTTTTGTAAGGTTGCTCTCCATAAGTAATCATCCTCTTCTTGTTAAATTGCGGGGCAGGACTGTTAACAATCATTCATATTTATTGCAAGGTTTCTCTGAAACAGAACAATTTTTTAATGAACACAACATTTATTCTAGCAAATTATGGCTTTGTTACTCTGGGTCATATGAGTCTAAGTTTATTCAGATTAAAATTGTAGTTAAAAAACTTTTAAAGTATAAGGAAGATATTTAAAGGGAACTTGATAGGTGGCAGGGATATCGACAGATATATACAGATGGGTCTAAGAACAACGAAGCAGTCTCTATGGCTGTCTATGATAGTCATGTCAAAAGTGGATTTGGTCATAGGCTGAATCCACTCACAAGCATATACTCCGCTGAATCCATAGCTGTGTATGAAGCTATGGAGCACATTCAAACACAGTCTCATCAAAAGTGGATTATAATAACTGACAGTTTAAGTTTATTGATGGCACTACAAAATCCACAATTAAATTTGAAAACCAGGTATATAATATATAAAATAAGGGAGTTGTATTACCTTCTGTCACAAACAAAACAAATAGTCCTCTTCTGGACACCAGCTCACATTGGTGTGCATGGTAATGAGCAAGCAGACTATTTAGCTAAATTTATTACTAATTCAGCCCACAATCGATTGAGTCATAGCTATCTCTTTTCAAACTCACATTAGAGGAAGAATTTTACAACTTATGGCAGCAGGTCGTCCAGACAAAAGGAAAATGGCTAGCTGTAATAAAGAAAAAGATCTCTCCCCCCTGGTTTACTCGGGGTGGTGACTATCTCAATAGAAAGTATTACACTACAATCCGTCGTTTGCATCTAGGTCATTGTAGATTTGGTGCTCACCTTTTTAGGATTGGTGTTTTTGATTCTGCAACTTGTAGATATTGCAATAGTGCTGATGAAACCCTCGATCATACATTTTTACACTGTCCGCAGTTTTGTTTTCAAAGAATGGTCCTTGTAGACCAACTTTTAAGTATTTTTAAGACTGCTGAGTATATCCCGCGCTCCCTTCAGCAGATACTTAGCAATCAAGAATGCTTTTCGCCAGTCTATGGGTTTATTGTTTCTACAGTTAATGAAATCTAATTATTGCTGTTTGTAAATATGTAAATAATACTAATATGTTTCTTTTGGTTGAGCTGTTTCAGCTAATTTCAGGATTTGACCAATGATCGTTATTTTAATATTGATTTTGACAATGAAAGATACCAAAAATGACTTTACATCAAGGATTCGACCTTGAAAAGAAAAAATACAAGATTAATTGACAAGAAATATACTTGAACAAAAGACATGGCTTTGGCCTTATAAATAAAATAAAAATTCAGAGTGCTGAAAATTTGAAGATTTTCATTGAAGAAAAATAGTAAAACGCGAAAATATCACTGAAATTCTCGCGTCCACATTTCCGATTCTGATCGCTCAATCGCCATACTTAGCAGGTATACAGGGTGTCCCAAAACTCAACGATAATCTGGGACCGGATGAATGGCCAAGTTACACCAGTTCCGGGAAAAATAAAATAAAAATTCCATATCACTCAGTTTAGCGATAATAGACAATTTTGTAAAAAAGTCGAAATTCGACACCCTTAGTCGCATTTTCAAGTCCTGTGATCACCAATGTCACAATTTCGCTGTATTTTTTTTAATTTTGAGATCTTCATTAACGATGCTATTAATCGCAACTACGAATTAATGCAAGAAACATCGTTAATTTAATAAAATAAGTTAAGTTTCAGTGAGTCATGGTTCACAAAAATATTGTTAGTGAACTTTGACACTTCATTTTGAAAAAAAAATTTACTACACTACCCTTGGCAAGTTATTTCAAAAGTTGGCGCATTTTATCAAGATTTAAAAATGGTGTAACACTAGCCACTTTTCTTGCCATTAAAATTTTTATTTCTCATTTTTTCCAAATTGAGCTCATTTTGAACAACTCAAGATAAGGGATTTTTGTTATTAAAATTTGTTATTTTTTGTTTCTGGTCTAAAATAAAATTACTATTTTTAGTAAAGATGTAATTCAGTCAGTTAATAACCAATCTTATTGTAAAAAACATAATAATAATTAATACAATAATGAAAGAACCGTCGTAAAAAATTTATTTAATTATTCACCTTAAACTACAGTAAATGTTTGAATTGTTTGCCTCCGGCACGAATACAGGCTAAGCAACGCCTTACAAAAGACCAATTCGAACATTTATTGTAGTTTAAGGAGAATAATTAAATAAAAAGTTTTACGACGGTTCTTTCATTATTTTATTAATTATCATTATGTTTTTTAGTATAAGATTGGTTATTAACTGACTGAATTACCTCTTTACTAAAAATAGTAATTTTATTTCAGACCAGAAACAAAAAATAACAAATTTTAGTAACAAAAATTCCTAATCTTGAGTTGTTCAAAATGAGCTCAATTTGGAAAAAATGAGAAATAAAAATTTTAATGGCAAGAAAAGTGGCTAGTGTTGCACCATTTTTAAATCTTGATAAAATGCGCCAACTTTTGAAATAACTTGCCAAGGGTAGTGTAGTACATTTTTTTTTCAAAATGAAGTGTCAAAGTTCACTAACAATATTTTTGTGAACCATGACTCACTGAAACTTAACTTATTTTATTAAATTAACGATGTTTCTTGCATTAATTCGTAGTTGCGATTAATAGCATCGTTAATGAAGATCTCAAAATTAAAAAAAATACAGCGAAATTGTGACATTGGTGATCACAGGACTTGAAAATGCGACTAAGGGTGTCGAATTTCGACTTTTTTACAAAATTGTCTATTATCGCTAAACTGAGTGATATGGAATTTTTATTTTATTTTTCCCGGAACTGGTGTAACTTGGCCATTCATCCGGTCCCAGATTATCGTTGAGTTTTGGGACACCCTGTATATGCGTTTGTTTTATAAATTCTGTTTGTTAATTTTATTGTTTAATGCAATTTTAAGTAGCCTGAGTAAGTATTATGTGGTATAATAAAACAACAATTTTACATTAATATTTATACTTTGACTTGCTTTGCGTAATTATGTATCTTAGTCTGCTTAGATGTATATAAAATTCTCATGTCACAGTGTATGTGCTTAACTCCTTTAACACTTTGATGCAGCGTAATATAATATTATAATAATTATTACGTTTTATGTTTACAGGTAGCAGAAAAAGCGTTTAACGAAATAACCGAAATGACTGGGAGAATTTATGCTATCATTTAAATACAAGTCACATTACAAGTATCATTTAAACACAAAATAAATACAAGGAGTGGGAATTAACCCTATAATATGATATTGAAGAGCTGATAATTGAAGATGAAAGTGCCTTTTCACTGTGACACCACTGCTGTAACTACATGGACCTAGAAAGTGGCGATGATTCTGTTTCCGAATGCATTGTAGAATATTATTTGGATGATCATATTTTATTAAAATAACAAAACCCTGTTTGTTTTTCATTTATTTATTTTTTGTATTTTTTAAATAAGTAGTTCCATAATAAAACAGGAGTGAGCTTCTCTCAGCTCTCACTGGTCATCAAGTAGCTCTGCAGCTCTCAGGGAGAGGGTACTTATTTAAGTACCCTGTTATTTAACAGGTGTTATAAATTCATAATATAATAATAGCTCCCACACCGGTTTCGGTGACGGTGGCCGGTTTCATTGAAACCAGGCCAGCTACGCAAGAGTAATTTTATAGTACCCAAGTGTGTGCGCAGTACACAAGAGCACTCTTTATTCCTTTACCGACGGCAGACCGACACGACTGGCGAGAGATCAGACGCAGGACCGACTTTTTACATGCCCATCCGACGCATGGATCATCTTACTTGTCAAACAATCAGGTCATCAGCCTGCATTGTCCTAACCAAACTTGGAAATAACATGTTTCCAACGCGGGAATCGAACCCACGACCTCCGAGTCAAGAGCCGAGCTCTGAACCACTGGACCACGGAGGTGTTATAATATAATATATGACACTAGTGACTAGCTGATGTCCCGGTGAACTTCGTGTCACTTATAAACCTTCCCTGGACTTCCACGAATATTTTAAGAAAATTAGCCACATCGGTTCAACCGAGATCGAGTTATTGCATTATTATATATACAAACAAACAAATCTTTATTTCCCTCAAAAAATAATTTTACACGTTAAGTAATATCTTAAACAAAACACTGCTCCCCACACTAGGATTCCCTCTGTCGTGGAGAGCAGTCTCTTCCATCGTGCACATAGATACATACAATTAATTTAACCAGCTAATGACATATTTGTGATAACTAACATAAAGTTACATGAAGTATTTTTAACAGAACCAATAGTGTGCGTCCCCCCAGAAAGCCCAATCGAGCTAGGTGTATTTTCAATATATCAGAATTTAGAGCAAAAATAGAGCACCTCTACAGTCAAGTAAAAAAATTGGAGCATTAATACGAACGACGCTGCGAGCTAAAACCCGTGGGCTTGCTGACGTCCTGTCCCGTCAGCACGCCCAAGCTAGATCTCGGGAACCGTTGAGAGTACTATCGTGTATTGTGGTTCAAATTTTCGAGCAAAATTGGAGCACTCTGCTCCCGTGAAATCAACTTCGAAACTAGAATGTGAAAGGAGTTAGACGTGATTAACCGGTGGGCTTGCTGGCGTCCTGTCCCGTCAGCAAGCCCACGCAGATCTCTGAAACGGTAATGATTTGGATTATGATTAAAAACTCTACAATAGAGCCCTATTTAGAGCACTCTGCTCCAAAAAAAATATTAATGTAGCTTCAATAGTTATCGAGTTACAGGCCTTTGAAAACGGGCTTGCTGACGTCGCGTCCCGTCAGCAAGCCCATTTGGAGCGTGAAAACTACTGAACGGAGAGTCGTCAAAAATATCTCAAATCGTAGCTTAGAATGAGAGAACTATGCTCCAAATAGATCAAAATCCTAGGTCCTACGGTTTTCGCGCCATCAGCGAAAAACACTTCAGCCGCCAAAATTTGTCGATTTTCACAATCGCGCGACGTTGCCGTTCCGTGCAACAAGCAAATGAACGCTTCATTTGCCGTTGGTGTACACGAGAATGAACCTTCCGATGGTTTATTTAAGAGTCTCTTTACTTGCAATCCTAAGATTACTTGTAGTTTATGTCTGAAATAATAGACCAGTAGCTATCGTTGCTAATTCGACATTTGTAATCTTCTTGTAAGTTCATGTAAAAGTAAGCTTGTTTGCCTACTCCCTATATTGAAATGTTACCTAATAATATTTCATTTGATGTGATGTGAGTCAGCACAGCATGATTAAGGGCCTACACGAGCCATAATGGCGCCGCCATTAGTTAAAAATAATTACTCACGTAAGTAGTACCTACTTTTAAACGAAAACTCAGTTTTCAAGTTAGGCATTTATTTAGAAACAATCAATCGGCAAAATATAGAAAGCTGTGTAATATTTATTATTTTTAACTGAGAAATTATTTTTTAACTGATGGCGGCGCCACTTAGGCTTGTGAAGTTGTGATCTTAATAGAAGTGTTGAAATAAAACAAGAAACATACAAATGTGTAAATGTTATAATTGTTACAAATCAGTCTTGTTTATAAATTAGAATAGGTAAGGTGCCTGAAGGTACCTTTCGCACCTTTGCTTCTTATAAAACAGTCTTAATCATCATTTGGTTTCTTATGTTACTTTACTACGATTATGATTAAATAAATATAGCGTTTCATTTATTGTAGTGTTCCTATTACGTTTTTTCCAAACATGTTGAAATAAAATTTAAAATAAACTAACAGACAATATAAGTAAACATCGTAACAATAGGTAGGTATAGTGCTTAAGCAAAGTTATACAACAATTTTTATCACATTTTTGGTCATAAAATGGCACTAAAATTATGTAAAGTTTCATGTGCACAATCACCTCTTTATTTGTGTCCATTTCGCTATAATCCTCACTTTTGAAACCTTCATGAAAATCAATTTTGAGTAGGTATGCCAAAAAATATTCATGAAATAGTCGTGACTACATGCCGAATCTCGAAAATAGTCCTTCAACGATTCCAGAGTTATGGGTACCTTGGTGAGGATTATAGCGACATGCTTTTTCGGTATAATCCTCACCTGTTTTCTACTAAACGTTTACGGATTTCAGTATAAACTTGGTATCAAAAAATAGTCCGGAAATAGTCGTCCCAAGCGATATAAATTTCGACCTGGTTTACTCTGTATAAGTATGTTAAAAACCCATATAACCCATGTAAACTATACATATAAAAAATCCTCAACACACCTTTATAACTCTGGAATCCTTGAAGGACTATTTTCGAGATTCGGCATGTAGTCACGACTATTTCATGAATATTTTTTGGGCATACCTACTCAAAATTGATTTTCATGAAGGTTTCAGAAGTGAGGATTATAGCGAAATGGACACAAATAAAGAGGTGATTGTGCACATGAAACTTTACATAATTTTAGTGCCATTTTATGACCAAAAATGTGATAAAAATTGTTGTATAACTTTGCTTAAGCACTATACCTACCTATTGTTACGATGTTTACTTATATTGTCTGTTAGTTTATTTTAAATTTTATTTCAACATGTTTGGAAAAAACGTAATAGGAACACTACAATAAATGAAACGCTATATTTATTTAATCATAATCGTAGTAAAGTAACATAAGAAACCAAATGATGATTAAGACTGTTTTATAAGAAGCAAAGGTGCGAAAGGTACCTTCAGGCACCTTAGGTACCTATTCTAATTTATAAACAAGACTGATTTGTAACAATTATAACATTTACACATTTGTATGTTTCTTGTTTTATTTCAACACTTCTATTAAGATCACAACTTCACAAGCCTAAGTGGCGCCGCCATCAGTTAAAAAATAATTTCTCAGTTAAAAATAATAAATATTACACAGCTTTCTATATTTTGCCGATTGATTGTTTCTAAATAAATGCCTAACTTGAAAACTGAGTTTTCGTTTAAAAGTAGGTACTACTAACGTGAGTAATTATTTTTAACTAATGGCGGCGCCATTATGGCTCGTGTAGGCCCTTAATCATGCTGTGCTGACTCACATCACATCAAATGAAATATTATTAGGTAACATTTCAATATAGGGAGTAGGCAAACAAGCTTACTTTTACATGAACTTACAAGAAGATTACAAATGTCGAATTAGCAACGATGCTGCTGGTCTATTATTTCAGACATAAACTACAAGCCATCTTAGGATTGCAAGTAAAGAGACTCTTAAATAAACCATCGGAAGGTTCATTCTCGTGTACACCAACGGCAAATGAAGCGTTCATTTGCTTGTTGCACGGAACGGCAACGTCGCGCGATTGTGAAAATCGACAAATTTTGGCGGCTGAAGTGTTTTTCGCTGATGGCGCGAAAACCGTAGAACCTAGGATTTTGATCTATTTGGAGCATAGTTCTCTCATTCTAAGCTACGATTTGAGATATTTTTGACGACTCTCCGTTCAGTAGTTTTCACGCTCCAAATGGGCTTGCTGACGGGACGCGACGTCAGCAAGCCCGTTTTCAGAGGCCTGTAACTCGATAACTATTGAAGCTACATTAATATTTTTTTTGGAGCAGAGTGCTCTAAATAGGGCTCTATTGTAGAGTTTTTAATCATAATCAAAATCATTACCGTTTCAGAGATCTGCGTGGGCTTGCTGACGGGACAGGACGCCAGCAAGCCCACCGGTTAATCACGTCTAACTCCTTTCACATTCTAGTTTCGAAGTTGATTTCACGGGAGCAGAGTGCTCCAATTTTGCTCGAAAATTTGAACCACAATACACGATAGTACTCTCAACGGTTCCCGAGATCTAGCTTGGGCGTGCTGACGGGACAGGACGTCAGCAAGCCCACGGTTTTTAGCTCGCAGCGTCGTTCGTATTAATGCTCCAATTTTTTACTTGACTGTAGAGGTGCTCTATTTTTGCTCTAAATTCTGATATATTGAAAATACACCTAGCTCGATTGGGCTTTCTGGGGGGACGCACACGAACCAATAATGTATTTGTAAGTAAACAGACAATATATTTTTTAAAAGTAGGTGATGCTATTATAATATGATACAAAACACACATAATTGCATTACAAGATCATTACCAGAGTCACCGAAACCAGCTACAGTACGTATAAGTTAGTGATGAGGTAAGTAATATGCAAAGATTATAATACTTTACATAGATAAGATGTTTCTTGTAATATCGTAAATTAAACACACACTATAACTACATCATAATTATTTCAAATTTTCTGAACTACATAATATATATAAATGATAATATTTACAACGCGTTTTTTAAACTACATTTAATATAAAGTATCAAAATCTTTTATAGTGACTGGATACAGTGTGGCCATAAGAGGCCACACCGGAAACAAGTGGCGACTCTATTAATGTCGTGACGTTTTTGACGGGCTATATAATGCTAAAGACCAACAAAGAGTGCGAGAGAGAAGAAAATCCTTTATGGAATTATCAGCCCCGGATCTTCAATTTTTTTTAGGCGGGGCAAAAACTGAAAAATGCCGCCCTGCCTTTTTTTTTGCCGTGCGGAAATGCTTGATGCATTCCCGGCAGCCTGGGTGAGCGCCTGGATATGTGAGATTACTCGGGTGCTGCGGTAAGGAGGAGCACCCTTGGTTACCCACTAAAACCCAACGGTGCCTCTTTTCCGGTTGTCGCTAAGCCGTTGGACCCGCCTGAGGCGATAACTGCAGCAGCCCTGACAGCGGCATCAGCTGCTCTACCAGCAGAACCATCCGCGCGGCTTCTGCTGCTTTCTCCGGGAGAGCGGTCCGGGGTTCTACTGGAAAAGCTCGTGCGATAGACGACGGATTCCCCAATCCATCGCCCGAGCCCTATTATGTCGGAAGAAGCCGCTCATGTTGAGCGCGTCTTCGTCCTCCGCGTCTTCTCCTTATCGGGTTAGCTGCTTCATCGGCTTCCCGATTTTTCTCAGCAGCCTCCTTCTGCGTCATGATGGATTCGCAGAAAGTAGAGACCGCCTGCCAGGCTTCTCTCGACCGAACTAAATTGCTCTTAATATGTCTGGGAGTGTCAGGTCTGGTCCTATAGCGGTGCAGAGTTCTGCCCGTTGTGCGACCCAGGCTGGGCAGGCAGCGAGCGTGTGCTGCGCCGTGTCGTCCTTCGTCCGTACAATGATGGCACTGGGGCGTTGGCTTCCGTCTGGCCGTATGGTGCAGGTAGTGACCGAAACACCCATGTCCCATCAGCATCTGCACCATCCGGTATAAGAGAGTGCCATTACGCTGCGCCACCCAATCCTCCAGAGCTAGCTGAATTGCTGCAACAACTCTGTGACCGGCAGTTGGCGATGCCATTTGGTTTTGCCAGGTGCGCATTATCAGCATTCGCGCTTGGCGACGCCATTGGGCTGCCAGATCTGGTGGCCCCCCGTTCCCCTCTTTCCTTTGCTGCTGCTGTGCAGGAATAGACTTCCGCCTGCACACGGGCTTCCAGGTCCCATGGAGGGGTACCGGCTAATGCAAACGCCGCTTCGGCGCCCCGCCTGCCTACTTAATACTTATGTTTATTTTCACCTTTATCATCCATATAATTTCAGCTATCAATATGTAGGATATATTTAACAGGGTAGGGTTTAAAATAAAAATAAATATGCATAATAAAAACAAAAATCAAATATATTATTAAAGTGAATTGAAATTACAATTTTACGAAATTAATATTTTGTTCAGCAAATAAATCATCAGCCTTGTCATAATATTTTAACTTGTGTGCAATACGTTTTTAACCGACTTCAAAAAGAGGAGGTTATCATATTCGACGCGTATGTATGTAATATTTCCAGAACTGTCCAGTTTTTGTATATTATGTTAATCTATACCAGCTTCTGAACAAATGTGCCACATTTCAAAAATGTATATATGTATGTTTTTATGTTTGTGCACGCATATCTCCGGAACCACAAGTCCGATTTCTTATGGATCCCATCATCAGATCACCACTTTTGTGAACATGGTACCAAATTGAAGTGAAACCTAATACAACAAAATAAAAATTTCGAAAATCGGTTCACAAACGGCGGAGTAATCGTTGAACATACAAAAATAAAAAAAAATATATCCACAGCCGAACATAATATAACCTCCTCGTTTTTTGGAAGTCGGTTAAAAACTGGTTAAAAATTATTTGCCATCTTCTGAGCCAGGAACGCTTATCGGGTCTTGCAATCTTAGCGATAGAAATAGTATTTTTAAAAAGATAAAACCGACTTCAAATTTTTGTACGTAATTAAGAATTAAAATTCCCTATCTCAAAAACTACTCAACCGATTTTGATGAAACTTGCAGTATTCCCTAAGTTGAACAACACCTAGTACAATAAAAAGTGGAACAGCTGACAAACACCTCATCAGCACTTTAGTTATATAAAAACGTAGACTTAAGTTAGTTAAGGGATTCTTTCGATTGTTAAATTAGTAGTAAGAACTCTGTTGGTCTGAAATAAATTTTTTTTTTAAGTCAAAACCTCGACCGAGTATTTAATTGGCGCAGCCGGTACGGAATCTCCGAGTTGATATCCTTGTCAAAATCTGAGGCATCAACGTGCGTTTCAACGTTTTACGGAGATTATATCGAACAAATAAATTTATTAAATACACATCGGAGGGGTCCAGCCGAGCAGAGTTCCAGCCAATCGACGGATCCAGAGCATGGTGAAGACGACGGGACTGTGAGTGATCAAATTCTTATTCACTTTCCTACTTTTCTTTGCTCTGTATTTTACTGTGTGTGTATGTGTTTCTGCTCCACAGGGATTTTAGGTATTATTTTTTTTAGTTAAGTTTTTTTATCGGGGATAATTATTAATAATAAATAATAAATATAAAATAATAAATTTAAAGATTAAAGAGATTTGACATAAATATTTTTGAGCATTAACGTATAGATAGTTTATTCTTTCCCTTTATTTTTACTTTTTGGGTGTGTTATTTACAATATGGAAGGTGTAGTCCGTGTTCCCAATGAAATATTAAAAATTATTCCAGTATTTGAAGGGGACTCTAGGGTCTTACCTTTGTTTATAAAGAAATGCGAATATGTATTACAAACTTTTCAGGGCGATCATTTACAAAATGAATATTTGTTCCATGTCATTACTAGTAGATTAGCTGGAGAGGCTGCTAGTTTAGTAGGGGAGCGAGATCAAATTAATAATTGGGATGAATTAAAAACTCTCTTGAGGCAGCATTTCGGCGATCCTAGAACCGAAGAATGTTTAGCCTTAGAACTTCAAGGCTTAAAAATAAATAGAGGCGAAAATTATTTCGACTTTTGTCATAGAATTCAGAATATACGGAGTATTCTTTTCTCAAAAATTAATGAAACAACGGCAGACGCCAGTATTCGTCTGGCGAAGCAACAAATCTATACGAATACGTCGTTCAATGTTTTTCTTTATAATTTACCACCGTATTTGGTTAGAATTGTTAGATTACGGGATACCTCTACCTTAGAAGACGCATTGAAAGTTGTTTTTGGAACAAAATTTTAATACGGTGTATACGCAAAAACATTCTAGCAATAATAGCAACAGCAGAAATCAAAATAATATTCCGCAGCATTTGAGACCATCGACATCAACATCACCGCAAAATAATTTTAATAAATTTTCATTTCGAAATTTCGACAATAACAACTCGTTTAATCGTCAGAACACGCAGAGAAATTTTAACTCTTTTCAAGGCAATAATAATAATAGTCCGCAACAAAATAATAATTTTAGAAATAACCAGTTCAGAAGTAATCCATTCCAATTTAGAAATAATAGGAATTTTAATAACTCGTCTCATCAGGCGACAACAATGCATCCGCAGTTTCAGCACATTCCTAACTCGGGGTCAAACACCGATGTAACAATGCGGACAGCTAATTCAAGGCGTATTAACTGCACAAACAATAATTATCACGATAACTACGAACTTGGACAAAATACGTTCAATAATAATCATCATCAATCGTCGATGGATAGTGTTGAAAATTTTCACATGCGAGCCTCAAGAGACGAGAAAAGATAAATGTAAATTCTAATAGTATTCGTTCGTTACCGTACATAGAAATTCCAGAGTTAAATTCAATTTTTATGATAGACACCGGTAGTTCTCGTTCTTTTATTAGCCCAGAAGTTGCGAATAAATATTTTAAGAAATTTTTAAAAACAGAACCGTTCGAAGTAGTTAGCACTCACGCTGCGAGTAAACACGATCAATTCATTTTTATTCAATTGCCAGAAATTTTCCAAAGTCCACAGTGTCATAAGTTTTACGTTTACAGTATTGATAGTCGTTACAATGGACTGTTAGGTAGCGATTTGTTAAATCAGATTGAAGCGAATATTGATATGAAAAATAAATTATTAAAAATGCCCAATACTTGTATACCAATAGTTTATTCACCGCCATTTAGATTTACGTATGAGTTGCCCTCGCGTTCAGAATTAAGAGTCAAATTACCGACTAGTATTAAAAATGGAGAAGCTATTTTAGAATATAAAGAATTTGGTGAAGGAGTTAGGATGCCCACAGCATTAGTTAATTGTGTAGATGGTTTCGCATATACTGTTATACAGAATTGCACGTCACAAAAAATGATTTTAACTGTTACTAGCCCCTTAATTGTGCAGCCCTATGATAGAAATTTACATGTAAATTCGCAATGTAGTGTAAATTATACTCGGGATAGAGATGAGACTGAACATTTATTAACGGAAAATTTAAAACGTCTTAAACTCGATCACATGAACTCCGAAGAAAAGAAAGCTATTTATGATCTTTGTAAATCATATAAAGACATTTTTTATTGTGAAAATATTCCTTTAACTTTCGCTAATGATGTAAAACATAATATTAGGACTAAAAATGAAGACCCTATTTATATTAAAGCACGTAGGTTACCCCCAATGCAGACTGCAGAAATTAAAAAACAAATAGATCAGATGCTCCGAGATAATATCATACAAGAGTCATTCTCTCCTTGGAGTGCTCCCGTTCATTTAGTACCGAAAAAACCTGATAGCTCCGGTAAACAAAGGTGGAGAATGGTAATTGATTACAGGCGCCTAAATGAAATTACTGTTGATGATAAATATCCTTTACCAAACATTAACGATTTATTTCAAACGTTAGGAAAAAGTATGTATTTTACTACGCTAGACTTGACTAGTGGGTATCATCAAATTGAAATAGCTGAAGAAGATAAACCTAAAACAGCCTTCAGCACACCGTTCGGGCATTATGAATTTAATAAAATGCCGTTCGGATTAAAGACAGCGCCTGCCACTTTTCAACGAGCAATGGATAATGTTCTTAGAGGTTTACAAGGAATCCATTGTTTAGTTTATATTGATGATGTAGTTATATTTTCAACCAGTTTAAAGGAGCATATAGAGAAATTAAAATTAGTTTTCGATAGATTTAGACAGACGAATCTTAAAGTACAGTTAGATAAATCTCATTTCCTGCGTAAGGAAGTATTATACTTAGGACATACGATAACTGATGAAGGATTAAAGCCAAATACTGATAAAATAGATGCTATCTTGAAATATCCTCTTCCAAAAACTGTAACTGAAATTAAAAGTTTTCTTGGTCTTATAGATTATTATAGAAAATTTATTAAGGATTTTGCTAAGATTACTAGGCCTATGACGTTATGTTTAAAAAAAGGAAGAAAAATTGTTTTTGATGAATCCTATATGGAATGTTTTGAAACATGTAAAAAGTTATTAACTAATGCCCCATTATTACAGTTCCCTGATTTTTCTAAGCCTTTTGTTTTGACCACTGATGCATCGAACTTTGCAGTCGGTGCAGTTCTGTCACAGGGACCTATAGGCTCAGATAGGCCTATAGCATTTGCTAGTAGGACGTTATCACCTACAGAAGAAAAATATAGCACAATAGAGAAGGCATTGTTAGCTATTATATGGGCAGTAAAGTATTTTAGGCCTTATTTATACGGGAATAAGTTTACTATTTACACAGATCATAGACCCTTGGCTTGGTTATATTCATTAAAAGAACCGAATAGTAAGTTAATTAGGTGGAGGTTACGCTTAGAAGAATTTGACTTTGAAATTAAATATAAAAAGGGACCACAGAATACAAATGCTGATGCATTATCGCGTATTAGAATAAACGTTTTAGATGATGATTTAGACTCAGTTTTGGTTAATGTTGACGACTCTGATGTACAGGGTGTCGTTAGGGAATTAGAAAATGATTTAGTTAATATAAGTGAACCCGAGCCAATAGAAACGATAGAACTCTCGGATTCGGATGACGGCGAAACGGCACATTCGGTTTCAAATAAGGAATATGAAGGTTTTCCCATTCTAAAAGAAGCTATTGATAATAAAACTAAACAAATTCTAGTATACTCTTGGCTTGTAGATAGATTAACAGTAAAAGATTTGTCGAATAAAAATCAAAGAATTTTAGAGGTACATTTACCAATAAATAATGAGCAATTAGTAAAAGATTTATTTAAAGAATATGTAGACCCTAAGCATAAATATTTTATTTATTTTGAAGACGATCGTTTTAGACGTACATTTTCTAAAGTGGTAACGGAATTATATAAAAAAGGAACAATGAACTTAGTTGAGTGTACTGAGAGAGTAGTTAACTTATCGGAATCAGAAGTAGATCAAATAGATGTTGTACGTAAATATCATGAGGGTAAAACATGCCATCGTGGTATAAATGAAACATTAACAAAAATAAAAAGGCATTATTGGTGGAATAATATGAAACAAACAGTTTCAGCTTTAATTAACAGCTGTGAGCAATGTAGAAAAATGAAATATGAAAGGAAACCCATTCAGCCGCATCTTCAATTAACGCAAACTCAAAATAGTCCTTTTCAGGAATTATTCATAGATCTTTTATATATAGAAAATAAATATTATTTAACTATAGTAGACGCATTTAGTAAGTTAGCTCAGGCCATAGATATACCAAATAGAAGTACTCCAGAAGTAGTAAAAGCATTGATTAAGTATTTCAGTATGTATGGCATACCCGATAAAATAAATAGCGACTCAGGAACGGAATTTAATAATGAATTAATAAGGGAATTATTAAACTTATATAAAATTGAAATTCATGTTGGTACTCCCAATAATCCAAATTCAATGGCTATTGTGGAACGATTTCATTCTACTATAATTGAAATTAACAGGCTTGCTAAATATGATAAGAAAGATTTAGATGCGTGTAGTGTTATGACTTACGCTATTATGGCCTATAATAATACGATACTGCAACTAACTTCACACCTTTTGAAATGGTATTTGGACATACGGATTCAGGAAACGTTTTTGATATTGATAGAGATAGAAATCTGATGCAGAAGTTATTACAAGATCATAGGAAGCGACTTAAGGTTCTTTACGAATACGTAGCGGAAAAATTAGTAAATGACAAAAAAGAAGTAAGGGATAAGAAAGGAGGAGAAAATCCGGTCCCTGAAATTAAGAAAGGAGATAAAATTTTTATGAAAAATACTAGAACTAGGAAAGCTAAACAATTACCTAGGCTTGAAGAAGCTGAAGTCACTGGGGAGGTTTCGCGAAATATAATACCGGTTAAGCTTAAAAATAGAAATACTAGAGTAGCAATAAAAAACATAAAACGGCCTCCACAGGTGGTGCTTCCTGGTACTAGCAATGGCGAGTCCGACATGGCATCTCAAAGTTCACAACATGACCAGGAATCCAGGCATAGCTCCGATAAAACTTGGTACAGCAGTGATGAAGACTGATCACTGGAGCATGATTAAAACGGTTGATTTAGAATATATTAAGTTACAGTTAGATAATAATATTGGAGAATATAATAGGTTAAGGTCTTTAATTCAAGCAGACTATCAGGTTAAGAATGAATTTTTAGGGTTAGAAATACAAATAAGTTCTTTCATAAAATTAACTAAGTCTAGATTATTGCAAATTCTCCCTAATTTAAGGACAAAAAGAGGTATTATTAATCCATTAGGATCATTTATAAAACTTATTACTGGGAATTTAGATAATAACGATGCAATTCGATATAGTAAAATAATAAATAATTTACAAGAGAAAGAACACTCTGTGGAAGATAAAATTTCAGTTATGCAAGTAGCCTTTGATAAATTAATTAATATATCTAGCGACATGAATTTTAATGTCAAACAAATTTACGCTAAAACAACTGAAATTCAATCTTTACATAAGAATCAAACTACATTATTTAATTTTATTTCGGTGATGAATAATTTGTATCAATTGTTAAATAATTTTCGCACTATTTACAGCATAATCATGGAAATAGAAACATCAATCGCTTTTAGTAAATTGTATACTCTCCATCAGTCTATTATTAATTCGACGGAACTATTGTCTATTTTATTAAATGTGGAAAAACATGCTCGATTAATTTACCCAGCAAATTATGATTCTTTGCCAGCCCTAGAACGTTCAATAATTTTAAAATCATATATTCATCAGCACAGATTAGTATTCATTTTAGAAGTCCCATTAGTGGATAGAAACACTTATACATACTATAAAATAATTCCCATTCCTATACATAATTTCCTTTCTAAAAGTACTACCATTATTTTTCCTGAATTCCCATACCTTATCGTGAATAAGTCACTCTATCGGTCTCTAGTAAGTCCATGTGAAGAACTAGATAGCAACATGTTCCTTTGCGACGCGGACAAAGAGGCACAATATAAAGAAACTTGTATAGAACAAATAATGCTGCTGAAAAATAACTTTTCAAGTTACCAGTCACACCAGATAATTTTAAAAAACAGTAGAACTTATAGAATCACTGCAAATCAATGGCTTCTGTTCAGTATGAAAGAAATAGTCATAACAGAAAATTGTAAAGACCAAATAACTAAGACAAAGTTGCAAGGTACTTTTTTATTGGCCACCGATCCTGACTGCGAGACAACAATTGGCGACACTTATGTTGGACAAGTGTCCAACACCACATCCAGCAGCCTGCCAGACGTCACCGTCCAGCTACCGGAGGTGCAGTTGGAGGTTCCAGCTCCGGATACTTCACTTGATGTTCGTGGAATCGACTTTGATAGTGTTAAACAGTTAGTGCAAAATATGAAAGTGAAATATATTGGTGAAAATAATAGTGTTAACAGTGACTTAAGAATATGGACAACGGTTTTATGTATATTAACTATTTTATAATTATTTGTATACTCGTTATGTTCCTTATGTTGTTTTTTAGAAATAAATTTTTAGATCTTTTTAGCACAAAAAATTCTCCGAAGCCGACTTCCTCTGTTTCTACGTCTTCGGATAATTTTTCTCTAGGGGAGGGAGGAGTTAAGAGTGGCAGCCCTGCCCAGATCAGCTTTGTCAGCTCTTCCTAAGTGGAACAGCTGACAAACACCTCATCAGCACTTTAGTTATATAAAAACGTAGACTTAAGTTAGTTAAGGGATTCTTTCGATTGTTAAATTAGTAGTAAGAACTCTGTTGGTCTGAAATAAAATTATTTTTTTAAGTCAAAACCTCGACCGAGTATTTAATTCGGACTTATGGCTCGACGATCTTAATCGCCTGTGTGTCAGCAAAGAGCCGCGAGCCGCGAGCCTGGGAGTTACCATGCCCCCAGGCTCGCGGCTCGCGGCGCGTGTGAGCGATTCTCGTGTGTCGCCGACGCGAGCCGAGTAAGTTCGCGAACTTAAAACCCGCGTACTTTAAGTTCGTACGTCTGTCACACCCTTAAGTGTGACTGTTAAGAAATTGTAATAAGATACGTAGAATATTATACAGGTGTATTAGGGCCGAGTCACACCGGAATGGCGGAGGCGAGGCGAGCAGTTTCAGTGTCATATGATTTTAAGCTTTATTTTCATTGTTGTAATAGATAGTATCGCTTGAGAAATCTATGGCCGCCCGTGGACGCTCGTGGCCACTTGCGGCCGCCGGCGGCGTCGATTCCTCAAGTGATACTATGTATTACAATAATGAAGATAAAGTTTAAAATCATATGACACTGAAACTGCTCGACTCGCCTCTGCCATTCGGTGTGAATAAAAAATTAAAAAATCGGTTGTCTGTAAAGTCGGTTTACTGACGATAGTTGAACGTGACAACGTGTGACTACTATCCTTAACCCCTTAACCCTCGCTTCCGAATTTCTATAAATAGAAACAAACTTTTTCGACTGTAACCTAAAGTTATTTCGATGTATTTCTTTCAAATCGACCTATGCAAAGAACAAAGTTCTATTTGAATCGACAGTATATTATAAGTTTATGATTTGAATATATCACCAAAGTACTTTTATTGTATTTTTTACTTCTATCGGACCTCTACATTTTATAAAAAATATAAAAATTTAAAAATGTTACGTAAAAACAATAGTTACTACAAATGTCACCTCACTACCAACTTCGAGTAGCAAGATATCGACAATTGCAGCATTTACGTCAGCGTCTTGTTGGCCCAGCGGGACAAGCTAGATATCACAGCGCCAAGTTCCAGGATCGTGTCCACGCGGCGGCAATACTTACTTTTCGCTTTCTTTAAAATATAAGCATCGCTCACTCAAGTAGGACTTAGGAGAGAGACGGATGCCGAACGCTGCCGAACGCAAAGGCCGATTGTGCTTCCTTGTCGCTCGTTCCACGCTCTCGCTTGCACTTCAAGCCTTATATGGAACGCCTCAGAGGTAACGCCGCATGAACTGTCAAGTTTTTCGGGCGCGCACCCCGTATCGAATTATAAGACGTTGTCACGTCAAAAATAATAATAGTTTGCTAAAACGAGCTCTGCGATTCCTGCGGGCGAGCGGGAGCCGGGCGCGTATTTTGAACGCGCCTCGCGAATAATAATTAATGTTCGTACAGTACATCTCACTCCGCACTCAGGGTATCGGTCAAGTTGATATAGCCATGAAATTGCTGATGTACTTGTGCTATTATTTATTCCGTGGTCAAAGTAAATAAATGATGAGTTGTCCATTGGTCCGTGAAGTGTGAATTTTGCCGCCCCCTGAATTTGCCGCCCGGGGCATGGGCCCCGGCTTGCCCCACCCCCCCCCCCCCCCCCCTCCCCCTAGATCCGGGCTGGGAATTATAACAAGATGAAAAGAGAGCGGCAGTCTAATGTAAATTGTAACCACTTTTATTTGACAGGTCGTCAAAAGTCGTCAATCGTTTTTATGCCCTTTCGGTATTTGCAATTTATTGTTTAAATCCTTTATTATTTTCATCAAATACTATTACATATAAAAATAGTAACTTGTTCTGTGAGTGATTGCAGTGTAAATCATAAGAATAATCCTGAAAAATATACATTTCACAGGTAATTAATCTTCATGTCCTAATTGCTACGATGTGTTTATTTTTGCTATATTCTGTCTTTAGTTCTCTATTTCAAATAAAATATTGTGAATCCTCCCTTTTACTTTCATATTTTGCGTAACTAAAGGTATTATTGTTCTTATATTACACAAATTTTGAAGAAAAATTTTTCATCAAAATTTTTTACATATACGCTAGTGCTTGAATCAAATTTATCGATATGCTTATCGATATCTTACAATAACATAAAACTAAAATAAAAATCATTTACCTTTATATATTTATCACCTTAAAAAGGACATATTATCTTATTTTAACGATTATTTTTAAATAATAATAATCTTTTGACATACCTAGTATAAAATCAAGGTTTCACAGATCAGTCACTACTCACTTGTAAGTTGTATCTGATACTCATTGGGTGTTTTCACACTGCGACAGTAACGACACGACACGATACCACAGAATAGATAAGGGCCACCGCACATAATAATATAATTTCAAGTTGGCCGACTATCGTACAAACTAAATTGCGTAGTGTCACAATTTAATTGGACAACTTCATCGTGTACGCTGCCAGCCGCAGACTTTTAGATTTATTTGGTAACGGTGTTGCTAGCCTAGCGACGTGCGTGTTAAAATGCGTAAAAAGCACGCTTTTATTGTGGCACTAATAAAACGAAGGCGAAAAGAAAAGAGAATCTTTTGGGTGCATTCAATGCTAAGTGACAATATTAGAATTAGTACGATAGTCAGTTTGTACGATAGTCGGCCAACTTGAAATTGTATAATATGTGCGGTGGCCCTCTATTCCGTGGTATCGTGTCGTGTCGTTATCGTGCAGTGTGCAAACAGCCATTGAATGCAGCTTTCAATAATTTAATAGACAGTTCTCTGACAGAATAAGTATAACTGCAACTTTTAAACTTATTAATAGGACTGGTACCGACTTCAAAATTATGAAGATTGAGAACAGAAGTACTGAGTACAGAATAAGGATTATTTAATACTTTTTAGTTCATTTAAGTTATAATATTACTATTGTCTTTACCTTGGAAGTCGGTTTTAATTTTTTGTTTAAAAATAATAATTTTGCTCTTTTTAGCTGTCCTTAAGGTTTTCTAAACTTACAGTTGGTGTTTTAAAAAATCAAAATCAAAATTGCTTTATTTCTGAATAAATCTAAAATAAAATATATTTTCAGAATACATTGTGCCTACCACCGGTTCGGGAACTAACCCGACGAGAAGAACCGGCGTAAGAAACTCGCACGGGGCCCACTTTTTACCAAAAAAAGTGAGAAAAAAATTAATCTTTTATTATAAATAAAATTGGAGTGTCTGTTTGTAGTATTGAAAGATTTTTTTACTATTTGCATATTAATCTGTATACGATACTGCATACACCAAACAACATTCTTTCCAATTTTTGTCTGTATGTATGTATGTCTGTCTGTCTGTTCTTAGTTGAAACACATAATTTATTAGATATAGATATTTAAGTATTTACTTTTTTCAGCAATTACTAATGAATGATGATTAACAATCTAGTTTGATAGCAACTTTTGTAGTCATTACTTAGTAGTTTAATAAGACTGCAACAGGATGGGAGTTTGACAATCTGAAACCCTGAGTTGGCAACATTATTTTTTTGCACACAAGCGCACGCCTAGCGTATTTATGCTAGGCGTGACGCACACATTGATTGACAGCGACTTCACCCCATTACCTGTAAATACTCCGTCTTTCTTTTTTTATTGGTCTGAGGGTATTCCCTGGTATTACCGATAGTTGTCTACTCATACGCCATCTAGTGTTAGAGACTAGTATAAGTCTTGAATTATACATTGAGCGGTATTTATTCGAGCAGAGTTTCACCTCACGTCACAAAGTGACGACCTCTGTGGCTCAGTGGTAAGCGCGTTGGAGCCTCAAGGGGGTCGCGGGTTCGAATCCCGCCAACGGAACAAAAAGTTTTCAATGTTCCCGGGTCTGGATGTGTATTAAATATGTGTATGATATAATAAAAATCTTAAATATATGTATAGTATATTATTATTTTTAACAAAAAAATTAAAACCGACTTCCAAGGTAAAAACAATAGTAATATTAATTATGAACTAAAAAGTATTAAATAACTCTTACTCTTTAAATAGTGCCTTTTTCAGAATTCGTCTAAATCTCTAAAACTTTTGGAACTGGTACCGACTTCAAACTAATGAAGACTATAGTATGTACAGAAATAGTTGAGATTTAGACAAATTCTGAAAAAGGCACTATTAAGACTATGACGTTGTCACGTTCAACTATCGTCAGTAAACCGACTTTACAGACAACCGATTTTTGAAGTGAAAACTTCTTTAGCGGCGTTGAGCACTTTTGTGGGATGGGTAAAAACTGTGAAACTCGCGCCAGATTTTCGTATTGATCGAAAAACCATACAAAACGCGTAAGACGGTTGGAGAGTAGTATTTTGTGTCGAACTCGAACTCGAACTCGAACGAAATGTACAGTCAGGGAAATGAGTTGTTTAGCAGAAATGTACAGTCGGGGAAGTGTGTTGTTTAGCAGAAATGTACAGTTGGGGAAATAAGTTGTTTAGCAGAAATGTACAGTCGAGGAAATGAGTTGTTTAGCAGAAATGTACAGTCGGGAAAAATTGTGTTAAGCAGAAATGTACAGTCAGGGAAATGAGTTGCTCAGCAGAAATGTACAGTGGGGGAAATTAGTTGTTTAGCAGAAATGTACAGCGGGGAAATGAGTTGTTTAGCAGAAATGTACAGTCGGGGAAAATTGTGCTAAGCAGAAATGTACAGTCGGGGAAATGAGTTGTTTAGCAGAAATGTACAGTCGGGGAAAATTATTGTGCTAAGCAGAAATGTACAGTCGGAGAAATGAGTTGTTTAGCAGAAATGTACAGTCGGGGAAACAACTGTTTGGTAAGTTTTTAAATTATGAGATGGCAACCCTAAATATGTCTATGGTCTAAGTACCTAATCCTGCCGTGTTTTATTTCCTTTTCGCCGGGGAATACCCTGCATGTGAATCAAAATGTGAGTAGTGACTAGTGAGTTGGTTCGGTGCATTACCACTTGCGTTGTGTGTATTTCGATTGTGTACCTATTAAGTTGATACTTGTTGTGAAGTACAACTTTTTTGTTTAGACACTTTTGGCAACTTTTAACATAGTAATTTACTTCGAAACTAGCCACTTTTTTCCGTATGCTTAGCAACTTTTTCTTTGGGCAAGGTGGCAACACTGTAATGAATTGAATCGCCATTTCGTATTTCGCCATTCGGAAAATTGAATGAATTGAAATCATTGAAATCAATTTTGCACTGTGATTTGTGATTGTGAAGAATTGTTTGTTTTTTGTAAAACAAAAGAATTATTACATTGAATTGGTTAAACATATTCACAACATATTGAGCGCCTACTGACTATAGGTAAGACTTTTAAAAACAATATTAATTCTAAATATCCACTAGGTATGCTTTGAGACGTTTCAAAATTCTACGAGACACAGAGAATTTGTTTATTGTATTGGTAAATATATAATAAAGGGTACAGGGAAAATTATTAGCTGGCAGTATGAATTTTTAGATTTTCCGTTTTTGTTGTATATGACATGGTTTATAGTTTGTCAATATAACTTTGTAAGTACTTATTTCGTGATTGCATCATTTAATCTCTAGAAGTTACTTGCAGCTATAAAACTTTATTTTCTAAATTTGCATGTAGTCAGTAGCTAATTAGCTGCTGGAATATAATACACCGCATGTAAGTAAATATACATCCAGTACAATATAATCCCAACTGAGAATTTTTGATAGCTGCTGTTTAAAAGGGATTGGCCCCTTTGCCTATTCTTGTTTAAACCACCTGTAAACCTAGTACATATTTATTAAAATTAATCTAATATCTATGCATAATACAACTAATATAATAGATACAGCTATGAAATGCAATACCCAATGAATACAAAAGACA
The DNA here is from genome assembly GCA_905333045.1 of Lysandra bellargus. Classification (NCBI taxonomy): domain Eukaryota; kingdom Metazoa; phylum Arthropoda; class Insecta; order Lepidoptera; family Lycaenidae; genus Lysandra; species Lysandra bellargus. Next base: position 11,147,049 of record HG995326.1, read on the forward strand.
CATCAATGTTTTTTGTTGTTGTTTAGATTAACCCATAAATTCCCTCACAATTGAATATCTATTGTGTCTGGAATTCCCATGATCGAGGTATTAATAATAATTGCTTAAATTCTTCAAAAATATATTTACACCTAAGTATATTTATTTATTTATTTTTATTTCTTCGGAAAACTTACAGCTGTCACTAAAAATTAACTTAACTTAATTGTAACTTTTTCGCAAATAGTTAAAAATGAAAGTGCACAAAAATTTTGTGAAGTTAATCAAGCACACTAAAACAATCAGAGAAAAGTTAAACTAATTAATATAATATTTATGTCATATTTTTTTAATAAAAAAGAGCATTCACTAATCATGGTTTAAGGCTTTAAGCAATTTAATTAAACATAGTCAATAATAGTGTAAGTATGTATAATGTTAATAAACTTACTCAACGCTTATCACTAGGTAAAACTAAACACATCTAGTGAAGTGACAAAAACTAGCTAGCTACTACTGATTGTCTAATCTTATATGGCTTAGTAGAAAATATGTCGAAGGAAGGATTTGTTTTTAAAAATTCATTAAGTTGAGAACTAGCCCTTAGTAAAAACGAATTACTGCAATAGTAAGTATTAAAGGTGGGATATTGGAACGAAATTTCTAAAATACTTGGTAGGGATACTGAAATTTAATTTCTCTAATAAATATGTGCTGTCAATGTTACTATTGATTATTTTAAGTAAGTAGGATAGATCACTTATATTTCGTCTAAGTTTTAATGGTAGAAAGTGGAAATGTCTACATCTGTCTTCGTAATTGGATAAATTCAAATTCTTTACTAAGCATACAATAATATACAATAGTATAAAAGCTAAGTAGCATACATCACGTCGTCTAATCCCATGCCAAGTAAAAACTTGTGTAATGGCAATCAGAGAACGGATGCATGCCCAACAATTTTATCCAACTTTGGATATCTTGAACAACAAATGCTCAGCAATCACTATACTTCTAATTGAACATTTGTATCTCCACTCTGACGCTTGCAACTCCTAAACGGGGAAGCATACACCAAAAGAAGAACAACAACGAATTAATGATGTGGATGTGAATATTTCGTTGTAGGGCTAGGATGCTCTGATATGACCACAATTAGGATCACTACGCACTATCATCATACACAATAATTACTTACACAGTGTAACAAATAATATTGCAATAAAGGTCAGGTCTCTGTGGAAGTAACTAACCTCATCAATAACTTACACATTCTGTAGCTGGCTTCGGTGGCTCTGTTAATGATCTTGTAATGCTATTGTGTGTATATTGTATAGGTACAACTTTTAGTCACCTACTTTAAAAAATTTATATAGTCTGTTTTGCTTACAAACAAGCTCATTAGCTGGTTAAGATTAATTGTAAATGTATCTTGTGGTTATAATGTGCATGATGGAAGAGACTGCTCCCCACAACACAGGGAATCCTAGTGTGGGGAGCAGTGTTTTGTTTTTAATTAAGATAACGTGTACTATTTGAGAGAAATAAAGATTTGTTTATTTGTTTATTTAATATTTGTTTATTCATGTCCATATTATTTGTCGCATTATTATGATATTTAATCCCACCAAAAACATACCTGTTTAAATAGGGCCTAGTTCCTAGGCTAATTTTTGGCCTAAAATATAGTTGAAATCTAATCCAATGCCAAGTTCAGATGCACTTCACCAATCACAATCATCTTCATCAACAGCCTGATCCATAATACTTCTAATTTTAACTTGGACTGTCGGAGGAGAAATTATGTCTAAAAAACAATGAGTTTCTAAAATACTAGAGTAGCAAGTAGCAACGTCTTACAAAAGATTCTCAGAAATGTGTAACCACTTGATAGTTCATAAGACAATGTTAGGTCATTTATCATTATGTCATTATGTAAGGCAGATATGCATCTTTGAAGTGGCAACTCTCTTTCTATGGTACCCTTTCTGATGAAATCAAGATTGTCACCTTTTAGAAAATAAAATAATCTTGTTTTAATTACTATAGCTACTAATAGCAAACTTTTTAATAGTAATAATCAAATTTTAGTAACCCAACATATATTTTATAATAGATTTATATTCGATTATAGTGCAGGAGCTGGTCAGGAATTTTTTACAACTTAAACTTAGTAACTTGTGTTTATTTCTGTCTAGTATGCGGTTTGTTTGTAACAAATTGGTTTATTTGCTATGTTTGTGTATTTTTTTTATCTTTTTTATATTTTAAAGTCTTATATTACCTTATTGAAATATTTCTTTGACTTTTTTTCAATTCTTCATATTTATCAGATTAAGAACGATTCTGTTACAGCGGTTAAATCAGTACGTAGATATATATGCGACGAAAAAATCTTTCTCGTGCGTCACCGCTTGCTTGTGAGTCCCTAGTGATCTGCCCCTCTAGAGGGGTACTTGCAGTTCGATACCTAACCGCGCGAGTGGGACAGGCCTGCCGATACTAAAACTCCTATCACCTGAGAAAATTCACGTATCGAAACCTTAGGTAATCTTAAATACTTATTTACTAAATCGGCAATCTTATTACGTTTTTCCCGCGGCAAAGATAATGTCATATATCATTAGTGTCATAAACAAAACCAAGAAAGAACAAGGGGCATTTTTGTATGGGACCCGTACCCAAGCTGTAGCACGTTGAGACATATATCAAATGAAAGGGCTTGAAAAGCTGTACATTTTCTTGTATGACATAAAATCTGTAAACCATGAAAGAAAAAAGTTATCGAGGGTAGAAGGTAAGAAAAAATCACAAAAAAAACAGCCTGTATTATTGTATCAATTTATAGTGTTGTTGGTAAGGAATCATTTCTGGAAAGTAATCGTATATGACAAACTTATGTAAAGTGTTATATTTTAGTATAATATTGTTTCATATTTTAAAGAAATGTATGAGAAAACAATAAAACCTTAAAAATCTAACCTTTCCTGGATTTTCTCATATATAATCACTTCTACGTACGTTATCATTTCGTTTGAGTCCGGCGCTATATAACTGAACCTTAGGTATTTGCGCGATTCGTTATGTATAGGAATAAGTAAATAAGATTCTTTCATGGCTAAGATTCTAAATTGGCTTTAAATTTTTTTCTCTCTCTCACGGTTGTAAAATTGCAGCCATTTTAGTTTTTCTCAGGCTTTCACACTAATCTGACCAATACTTCTCATGTAAATATCCTATGAATATAAATAAGGTCTTATTTAATAGCTCAACTTATGGACTACGCTTACACAGGCAATACGTTATGAATTTAGAAAATTAAATATAGAAAAACCAAAATTTAAGGAAAAAAGTTTTGTATTTTTTAATTAATGGCTTTTTGTGAAAAATATAGCGCATTAAACTGGTTCTTTTTTATTTAAAAAAAAATAGAGGAAATTTTCATCTTAAAAAAATTCCTTTGCTTCTATGCTCTAAGTCTGATAGTTAAGAAGTTATAACGATTATTTATTAACCGTTTCCTTGCGGATGTCACCGATAGGCATCATGGGTAGCTTTTCTGTATGGCGGGTGACGCCCGAGAGGAGATAAAATGTTTACCTGTAAAACTATGATGAAATTACATTTTTCAGAGGTTTCCTCTCAATGAAAGTGGCTTTATTTGTCACGTATTTTACGTGTACAGTGTTAGTTTTAGGATATTGCATAAAAACTTACACTTCAGGAGTCCTAAACATTTTATAAATATATAACGCCAACACCAGCAAAATCTCACATCAACATAATTTATTCTTATAACTAACTAGCAGCCCGCCCCTGCTTCGCACGGGTATGAAACAAACATTTCTAAAGTTTATTACTAACATCATGTATCTAATATCATAAATACAATGATTCATAGTTACAATTATCCTGAAAATCATTATAAAAGTATTTAATTATAACACTTTTATATTAATTTATTAACTGTACTATCTTTTGTAACAAAAGTATCATAACCGGAAACAACAATAATTATTGTCTGTTTAAAGATTAATTGACTTGTTCATAAATAATGTTATAATATTATATTTGTTGTCCAAACATTACCATGAATTAATTATTAATAATAATTAGTTCAACTCACATGAATTATTGAAATATGTACTTCTCATAAGAATTTCAAGTTAAATAACAAAACAATAAGACAATACAATTGTTACCATTATACATCATTTTATTTATGACTATTATTGAAATAATAGTTATTTATATTCATCTATATTTTGAGTAAAGCGGGTCGTACCTCACACGGCCATTCTGACGGACACTTCTTCGTTTTCTGAAAATGAAAAATCTAAGTTCTGGAAAGTAAAAGTCAAAGTCCAATTAGTCATCGGGCTGTCATGACCAATCCCATTACCTACTGCCATGTAATGTCCAAATTGATTCATCAGTCCGATTAGGCAGTACCATTTTTGTCAAACTCTCATGTTTCATCATCATCACAGTAGGCTAACCAGCACAACATTTACATCTCTCACAAACTGTCGTGTTTTGTCCCACTACATGGTGTCCAGACATCACACCAGCCGTAAAGGCATTAACATACCTCACACGGCCAGTTACACCTGTCATGATAGATCCATCGTTAGAATCTTACACCAGGTTGACACTTCACAAGGAAATTAAATTATCCCTCTAAGAAAATATTAATTTATGTACCCAGAGCTCAGACCTAAAAGATTGGTCACGCATAACTGACTATAATAGTCAAAATACTGAGGATATACCATTAGCAACTCATTAATCAAATTCTAAACAAATAATTTTAACTTTATCACAAAACAAAATGCAAAATTTAAAATAACTCATCAAAATATAACTTCACTTGACTTTACAAAAACAGCTCGGTCATTCTGCCTTATTACCACAACTTATTGATACTGTATTTATTACTGGTAGTCAGACGCGGGGCGGAGTGATGATGACGGTGGGGTTGTTTTTGATATGGCAGTATTTAAGGCGGGCTGTCTGATGGAAGGAACTCACTCTCTCTCTCTTGTCGTAAGCCGTCACTCTGCCTCCTGTCAATGTGAATTGGCTCTGAGTACTTCGAACAAAGATCGTTATAGGATAAGTATTTATTTGGTTAAAACGCTTCTTGGCCTTTTGTGTAATATCAGTTCTTTCAGCTTAATAATTGGAAATGAAGAAAAGCTAAGTGAATAATTGTATTACGTGGTTACAATGCGTATAAACTACGTTTTATTTATTGGTGTTTATGATTTATACAATACTTTTATTTAGCAAGCCTAAGCCATTTCTGACACATGCATGTATTCGGGTCTCTTTTTGTAGCTCGCGGAACAAATTTTTTGATTACACTTTCTTAGTTTTTATTAGTCGTAGAATTAGTACATTACGCACCTAGGGCAGGAAAATAAGAAATGTCTCAGATCACGTGATGTTGGCCGAGGCGAAGCCGAGGTCAACAAACATGTGATCTGAGGCTTTCTTATTTACTGCCCGTGGTTCGTACTGCGTATACTATTTTTCTCATCGACGGAGGCGGAAAACGGCAACATCGGTAAGTTTATACGTGGGGGAGCCATGCTTCGGCACGAATGGGCCGGCTCGACCGGAGAAATACCACGTTCTCACAGAAAACCGGCGTGAAACAGCGCTTGCGCTGTGTTTCGCCGAGTGAGTGAGTTTACCGGAGGCCCAATCCCCTACCCTATTCCCTTCCCTTCCCATCCCTACCCTCCCCTATTATCCTATTCCCTCTTAAAAGGCCGGCAACGCACCTGCAGCTCTTCTGATGCTGCGAGTGTCCATGGGCGACGGAAGTTGCTTTCCATCAGGTGACCCGTTTGCTCGTTTTCCCCCTTATTTCATAAAAAAGCGCAGCGGGAAGAAAGTTGACGCTTTCCGCCCGGAGGTGAGAAAACATAATTTCCTTTCTGATTGATTTGTAGAATTCAGATATTTCATTCAAAAACTACAACTTATACAATGTTTATTTGTTTATAAAATGCTATAAAAAGATACATTTTTGGCGTTATACATGACTAGCATGTAATATCCCGTTCTACAATAAAACGAACATAAATTTATCAATATAGCCAAAGACTTACAACACCTGATAAAAATAAGTCACTTACCTTCCATTTTTGTTTGTACAATTTTTTGTTTAAAAAGTTTGACAAACAGCGATAAATTACAATCCCTGGCGGGTGGCGCCCGAGAGGAGATATCAAAGTTCCTGGCGGTAGGCGCCTCAGAGGAGATACGAAATATTTATTCGCAGCCAGGTGCGTGAAATTGCCAAAAATAACACCGCACTGAATCGGTTAAGAAGTATTGGTCAGATTTGTATGAGAGCCAGAGGAAAACATTTTTTCAAAAGGTAGAGAAAAAAAAATTTGAGAGCCAATTTATCAATAACATAATATGCCATACATCATAACATTAAAGGATCGGACATATTTTATAGGCCATGATTTGGAACCCCAGGTGTGGGGTTGGGCAATGCGAAACGATTCTTTGCAGCCTATCATGACTTTTTTTTCCTTAAAATTTGGTTGGAAAAAATTTGGTTTTTCCTAGGGTTTTCTATGTTTAATTCCACGAAATTCATAACGTATTGCCTGTGTAAGCGTAGCCCATAAGCTTAGCCATTAAATAAGACGTTTATTATATTCATAGGGTATTTACTTGAGAAGTATTGGTCAGATTAGTGTGAAAGCCCGAGAAAAACTAAAATGGTTGCCATTTTACAACCGTGAGAGAGAGAGAAAAAATTTGGGAGCCAATTTATTGATGAAATATGCCATACATCACGACATTAAAGAATCGGACACCGGTGTCGCGACACATTGAATATGGCGCGTTTTCGACCGGAGGCACCGGTTAACCTGAAGTGATACTGTGACCGCGCGCTCTCCGCCCACTTTATCGGAAACGGTTCACCGTATGAAAAATTTTTTTGAGCAAAAGTTGTAGAAAATTTTGTATTCTACATTATGGTAATAAATACAAATATCGAAAAACCCATAGGAAATGAAAAATTTACAAAAAAAGTGCAAAAAAACGATTTTTGTGACCTTTTGACCTTGAAATATAATAGTTGCGCACAACCTTACCATATATAGGTTTTGAGACAACATTTAGGGTGCCAATCCATATCCATACTAATATTATAAATGCGAAAGTGTGTCTGTCTGTCTGTCTGTCTGTCTGTTACCTCTTTACGATCAAACCGCTGAACCGATTTGGCTGAAATTTGGCATGGAGATACTTTGATCCCCGGGAAAGGACATAGGATAGTTTTTATCCCGGAAAAACGTACGGTTCCCGCGCGATAAACAAATCTTGGCGCAACGGAGTTGCGGGCGTCATCAGCTAGTATACAAATATTTACAGACAGCTGGGTATCTCGAATTCCGAGGTTCTTACCTAATTTAAGCCTAAGTTGACTGGACGAAGAATACTGTATCACTGAACACTCTACTAACGGCTGCGGCTATGGAGCAAGTGGCCTATGGAGCAAGTGGCCGACAGCTCTCACGTATGGCGACCATATTGTCCTAGCCTCACGCTGATTGGTAGTAGGTGGCCATCTTTATTTATCAACTAGCTGTTGCCCGCGACTTCGTCCGCGTGGACTTCAGTTTATAGCGCGCGGTGTCAACAAAATTGGTGTCAAATTTTGTTTTCCAATTAAAAAAGCTTTTTAAATCCCTGGTACCCCTTAAATCAAAATACCCAAAAACAGCTTTGCAGTGTGCACATAATATTTTATTTTTTAAAATTAAACTTTATACCAAATTTAAAACTTATTACACAACTTTAGCTTTACCCACAAACTATATTTTATCATTGGTAGGTTTAAGGTTACGTCACTACATAGATAAAGTACTGAGTAGTGAGTTATTTAATAACGTGTATTATAACAATCGAAAAAATCCAAAAACTCGTTTTAACATTGTACCACCTCTTATAGAAAAACTTATGAGTAAGCGATAGCGCGATGTAGGCGACTCTTAGCGCAATCTGTTATGAATTTTTGGAACTAACTTATTTTTAACAAATTTACGCATTTTCACCCCCTTACAACCCCTTTTTTCAGTTAAAAAGTAGCCTATGTCCTTTCTCAGGCTTTAGACTATCTGTGTACAAAATTTCATTACAATCGGTTCAGTAGTTTTGGCGTGAAAGCGAGACAGACAGACAGACAGACAGAGATACTTTCGCATTTATAATATTAGTATAGACTAGTATAGAATACACTACAAGTAGCAGCAGTCAATATTGTACTTTTAACCTAATTAATAATTATGTATTTGTAACAGTGTCTGAACAAAACTTAAATGTTTTAAAATAATTAAATTTCATTTCTTAAAATTTACCTGTTTCAGATAAAAGAAAATAGCAGAAAATGGGACGAGGTATTATTATTATTTATATTGTGAGATGTTATAAACACTACCCTCTTTTTGTGAAATTTTGGTAAAAATGAAGACAATAAATTTAAAGTAAACCGAATTAATAGGCAATTTTTCTTCTTTAGTTTATCATGAATAACTGATTATTATTATTAATGTTTCAATTGATAGCATTGTAGTCCATATTGAGTTTGTTTATATTTATTACATTACAATAAATTGATATTAATAATATGGAGTACAACATCTCGTGCTAGTCTTATTTTAATTAAGTATTATTATTTTTTATTTTATACAGGAGGCAAGAAGAAAAATAAGAAGGATGGGCAAGGTGATGGTGGTGAACCAAAACCTACAACGTCTCAAGAGGCGGAAGTTGAAGAAATTACTACAGCGACATCCACATTAAAAGTTACTGAAAGTGCAACCACTGAAGTCAAATCTGAGCAAAAAAAACATGATGATGATGATGATGATGATGAAGGTGGTTTGGGCTTAGGTTCTAGTAAACCTCGCAAAAAAAGAAAACCTAAATCTCAAGCTGCTAAACCTCCTCCAAATCCCCAGCAAGTGCCTGGTTTCCAGGCTCCGTCTGGGCAACCTGGGCAACCAGAACATCAAGTTCCCCCAGGTCTTGGACAACCACCTGGCCAACCCCTTGCATTTTCTCAAGATCCTCCTGGATTTTCCCCTTCTTCTGGGCCACCACAGTTCCCTGGAGCACCGCAACAGTACACTAGGGGACCTCCACAACAATATCCAGGAGCTCCACAACAATACCCAGGGGCTCCACAACAATACCCAGGGGCTCCACAACAATACCCAGGGGCTCCACAACAATACCCAGGTGCTCCACTACAATTCCCAGGGGCTCCACAACAATACCCAGGGGCTCCACAACAATACCCAGGGGCTCAACAACCATTCCCAGGAGCTCCACAGCAACACCCAGGGGCTCCACAACAAGTCCCTGGTGCACAACAATATCCAGCAGCTCCACAAGGTCCATTCAAAGGAGCTGCACAGCAACGTCCAAGGACTCCACAACCATTCACCGGAGCTGCACAGCAAGGCCCAGTGGCTCAACAACAATACCCAGGGGCTTCACAACAATACCCAGGGGTTCCACAACAATACCCAGGGGCTCCACAACAATACCCAGGGGCTCAACAACCATTCCCAGGAGCTCCACAGCAACACCCAGGGGCTCCACAACAAGTCCCTGGTGCACAACAATATCCAGGAGCTCCACAAGGTCCAGGCGCGCAACAATTCCCAGGGGCTCCACAACAACATCCAGGAGCTCCACAGCAACGTCCAGGAGCTCCACAACAACATCTAGGAGCTCCACAACAACGTCCAGGAGCTCCACAACAACGCCCAGGAGCTCCAGAACAACGTCCAGGAGCTCCACAACAACGTCCAGGAGCTCCACAACAACGTCCAGGTGCGCCACAACAACGTCCTCAACAAGGATGGGGGAGAGGACAATCTCCCCAACCATCAGTAGCTCCTCAACAAGCAGCACCTGCACAACAACAGGTTGCCCAAAGACAACCACAACCGACCCCGGTGGCACAACCATCGGATACTGCAACACTTTACGCTAGACAACCCACACAAGCATTGTGTCGATTCCAGATCCCTCGTAAAATTATGGGAGACGATCTAACTTCTCAAAGAATTAAAGTTGTGACCAACTACCTAAGAATGCAGTTTAAAGATATAAAAATAGTAAGTATAAACTTTTTTTATAAAATTGAGAGGCTAAAATAAATGAGACGGCTAATATACTTGATATTAATTGATTGATTGATTAAATGATACTTAGATTTTTGATATTACCCATGTTGTCAATATTGATACTGTTATGATTGTTAAGTAAGAATTTGTACTTTTCATTTCAGCACCGTTATGATGTAAACGTGAAACCTGACAAGCCAAAGAAAATGATGCCTAAAGTATTTCAACAAGTAAAAAATAAATACTTTAAAGATCACACAATTGCGTTTGATCAAACTAAAAACTTGTTTACACTGAAACTAATAACTAAAAGTGTAACAGATACATTAGAAACAGGTGTAAGTATGCTGTTATGACATTGTACATATATATAAAATATACTTATATTTTAAGAATAGGTCTGGTCAGCGGTTTCACTGACTGACTTTACATGTATACTGGGTTTTACATAAAATAGGTATGATAATTATTTGAAATACCTAATGTTATTATTGACACTTAATATTATATTGTGGGCTGTGGCTCGATTTATCTGCGCGAGTGAGCAGTTTGGTCGCAACACCACGAAATACCTCCATCGTGAATTCTTGGAAATCTATTGTTTACGCGGTCGAATGGGGAGCAAAACTGCCTTTTTATCCCGATAGGCGTCGCATCGTCGACTGACCGTAATTTGACATTAGAGCTGTCAAATCCCATACATTTTTTGTAAACAAGAGTAATATTGTTACGGATACGGGCAGTTGTTTACCTGCGCGTGACAGTTGCGCGTACTTTCTAGAAAAGTCCAACCCTTGTTTATGTGAATTGCGTGTTTACGTAAACAATCCAGAATGGAACGTTCCAGAAAGTATGGCGGGCCATATAAAAGGTAAACATCAAGGCGACTTCGCAGTGAGAACAAGTGATCAATAGTGAGTGATTGTGATAGTAACCTACGACTCGGCTACGACCTAGGATAGTGCTCAGTGATTTGGATCTAGTGCTTAGTGTTTGGACTTAGTGATTTTTGTGAGCTAGTGTTTGTGAATAAAATCTTCAAGAGAGTCACCAGGTCTTTCTCTCCGAATCCAACGAACCCTAGCACGTAACAATATTTATCAATTTTCGTAAAAATGCCTCAATGTTGTGCTTTGAGTTTTAAAAACCGGAGAGTTCATATATTTCCTAAAGACCCAAAGTGAAGAAAAAGTGGGAAAATGCCTTGTGAATAAAGAATTTCAAAGAAAGAATATGGCCCGCTTATGTTCACTACATTTCACAGAAGATTATTATTTTGAAAGAAGTAAATACACAGGTAAGTCGTGAAATTATGATGTCTAGCCTAAGCCAAACTTATTATTTCCTAGACATGCCTCTTACAAACAAACCAATTACAAATTCTAACATATATTTTCAGATGCCGAGCCATAAGAAACATTTTAAGAAATACATACAGAGCTTCTATTCTATTTATTAGCATAATTATGCAAGATCTCTAAGTGATTGTCAAACAATGGGAATAGGCTATCTTATGACCAAGTGTCAAAGCAAATTCAAGACGTGTTTGCTAATAGAAAAGTTACTGTAAGGATTCCGCAGCTTGTTGCACCACAGTTGCAGCAAGTACTAAAATGTGTTCATACTGAGAGGATTATAGGATTAACCAATAGTAAGTAAAATATTTTTTATGTTTCATGTGTTGTAACTTTAGAGAATGTATTATGAAAAATAAATAAAAGCTGATAACAATGATTGTTTGGTTTTATTACATTTCAATAATTTTTATACAATTATTTATCAAAAACTGCTGGTTCAAGATGGTGGATGTAAACCATGAATGACCATGACACAGACATGCTTTCACTTAGCAGATGCACCATTTCCTGCAGCGCATTCACAATAGCATTCCTCTACACGTCTACACCTCCTTCTTGAGAGACTTTAATGTCTACTAAATACATCACTTTTGCAAGCTTTGCACATTCCTCTTAAGAATGTATAGCGTCCCATGAGTAAGGGGCGGTCAGAAGATGTCTAGATTTGTATAAAAGTTGGCCTTTGGTTCCGTGTTCAATCTGTAAAAAGATGGAATAATATCTAAATATTTCATGTTTTTCTGTGATAGTAAACAAATGTTAATAATGTATTTACCTACATTATACACATACCTTTACAGATATTCTGTTATTTCCTGCTTGCTGATGCTTGAAACAGGTTAATCGGCGTTCATGTCTCTGAATGTATTAGGGTGTGGATAGATAAGAGAATTGTCCTTTTGATCGCCCAAACCACCGTCAAAGTTTTGGTTCCAATCATACGCCTCCAATCTTGAAATAAAAACTCCTGAAACTAAAAAAACTGAAATAAAAAATATGAGGATAACATATATTTTAAACAAATTGTGAAATAAGAAACATAACCTAAAAATATTACTGTTTACCTTTCGCTCAGATCGGCTTTTTGCTCACCACTGACGCATTTCTCTTACGAAGCTCACTTTTCAGCTCACTCACAGTAAACAAAGAATACATTTGAAGATCGTTAACACAAAGAAAACATAGAAAATCGCAACCACTCATTTGACACTTGTAAACAAAGGTCAGTCGCTGGTGGCGCCATCTGCTTCGAGCTTTTAGTTTGGCTCCTCATTCGACCGTTTGGGAGTTGAAGCATTATTGTATGTAAATAGCGGCGCGCCGCCATTGAAAAAAACCGTTTAATACAATATCTAGTTGTGTAGCGGTCAAATCGCCCGTTCGCGCTTATAATTCGACACTAAAACATTTTTAACTTTATTTTCATAACATTATAATGGAGGAATTGATATGTAATAAAAAATTATTAAAACTATGAAACTTATTTTAGGTGGAGGTTTTAGACGATAACAATGCAACAATGTCATTCCAAGTTGTGATTAAACACACCGGTGTAATTGATTTGTCGACTATATCTAAGTAAGTACTTATATCAAATATGTTTTAAGTAAGAGAAATGTTGCATTGCAAAAGTACATTTATTTTTCCCAATTTAATAAGCAATTGTCTGCGTCAAAACTGATATTCACAAAACAAGTACTTAACTATAATATTTGGACAAGAAAAAGACAACATGCATGTTCTGTCTATACATTTTTATACTTATTTACTTTTAATAATATAAAGCTGAAGAGTTTGTTATTTTGTTTGTTTGAACGCTCTAATCTCAGGAACTGTTAACTTACAATGATTTATACATATATTGTATTGGCAACACTACGTAGGATGGCATCACTATGTTAGTAATGGTCACAGATTATTGGTTATGGTTCTATAAGATGTCAATGTCATAGACAGAATACAAATGTCAGACACTGAGCAGTGTATTCTTCTTCTTTAGTGGCAATTTCGTGGGCTGATATTGGCAACCCACGAAATTGCCACTAAATAAGAAGAAGAATACACTGCTCCGTGTTGTTCCTTTTGGGAAGAATAAAAGGCAAGTTATATGTTCAAAGCATATCTTTAATTATCCCCATAATCCTTAACAGGAACTACTGGGTCTAATCGAAAAAATATTTTTGTGTTGGATAGTCCATTACTCAGGGAAGGCTTTAGAGTTTAGGCTATATTAAAACATCACGCTGTCTCTGTGTATCAAAAACGCCTGGTTTATCATAATATAATAGTAAAATGTTATGTATAATATTTTTATTTTTAATTTCTTCCAGTTACATTAAAAAAGGCGGATCGACTTTAGAGATGCCAATGGAAGCAATACAGTGTATAGACGTCATATTGCAACAAGGAACTTTAGGAAACTATGTGAAGGTAGGTATTTAAAAAATACGAATTTTCAAGGGAAAGGGAAATTATCTACGAAATTAGATCCTTTCATACTATAAATGCGAAAGTTTATCTGTCTGTGTGTGTGTGTGTCTCGCTTTCACGCCAAAACTAATGAACCTGTTAGAGAAACTGATATTTTACCCCCCCCCCCCCCCCCCACCAGAGTTGAGAGGCCGCTCTCGCATTTACAAGTTACAAGTGGTAGCTAACGGTACCAACATTTTCAGATCTCTGTCTGCAATTATAGGGTATTCTGTAGCTGTTTTTGTCCAAAATGTAGTTTATAAAAATTTCTGCCAATTCATCTATTTTAGGTACCACCTCTGTTACCCATTTAGAATAGCTATCTTACCCCCGCGGGAGTAATTACCCCCAGGTTGGGAACCCCTGGTCTAGAACCTGAAAAAGGACACAGGCTATTTTTTAACTGGAAAAAAGGGCTGTAAGGGACCTCCAATATGGAGAGTCAAAGTTTTGGGTATTTTGACTTTAACTTTGCTAATTGGTCAAAGGTTTTACGGTGCTTTGAAATTCGACACCAATTTTGTTCATATGGATTTTGAAGAAACTTTCCAGTAATGTAGGCAAAATTTTATCCCGGCATTGCCACGGAAACGGGAACCACTGCGCGCTGTAAACTGAAGTCCATGCGGACGGAGCGGATAATATCTACTAGTAGTTTTTATAAAACTGTTGTAAGAAATAATTATCTAAATAATAATCTTTTTTGGGCATGTGACCCTTGCTTGGGATTTAAAAAAAAACAACTTCATACGAAAAAGTTATAATTATTATTTCTTCCTCTACAGGCTGGTCGTCAATACTTCAGACGTCCGAATCAGCCGATCGATCTAACCTATGGAATGGAAATGTGGACGGGCCTCTTCCAATCGGCGGTCTTTAATTCCGGAGCCTACATAAATATTGATGGTAAGTTAATCTGAATATTGTTTTACGTAAGCAGGAAATATATTAATATTAAAATGTAAGTAATAGCTGTCCCAATGTACTTCGTATCACTTAAAAACCTTCCCTGGACTTCTACGAATATTTTAAGACTAAAATTAGCCCAATCCGTTAAAACTTTTTCGAGCTTTAGCGTTACTTAGCGTTCCTTACACAATTGAAAATCCATTTTTATATAATACTAGCTGTCCCGGTGAACTTAGTGTCACTTTAAAACCTTTCCTGGACTTCTACGAATATTTTAAGACTAAAATCAGCCCAATCCGTTCAGCGTTTTTCGAGTTATTTTTATGAAATAAGGGGGCAAACGAGCCTCAGTAATTTCAGTTTAGATCGTGTATGTGTCCCTTACATATAGTTCACTGTTAAAGTAGCAGCGCTTGTGTTTTTGCAAATGTTTTTCTGATTTGTATGGGCAAACGCCCCAGCCCCATGAATTTGCCTATACAAAAGTAAAAAAAAGTTACTACCTATATATCTGTCCCCTTCGCTTCTTTTCGTCTGGACGTGCAGCTTAATAGTTAATTTTACTGCCTTTATTGTTTATCGAACCCTGTCTAATGTCTATCCTTTTTATTTGGTCTTCGTCGAGCTGAGAACTTCTTTTGTCTTATAAACATTTGTAACTCAATGATTATCTATATAGATATTACCGTTGTCTTTTCTAGTTGCACACAAAGGGTTCCCGAAGCATCAGACAATGCTGCAAGCATTGAAGAATGATTTCAACCTTGATCCCAGGAGAGACTTGGAAGGTCAGAGAGGAGTCGAGGAGTTTAAACATTTCTTGAAAGGATTGCGGGTAAACTACGTTATTATATCTAGTAGCAAATAAGTAGTATTATCAGAGAAGTTGATTCATAGTCAGATGGTGGACCTACATAATTTGCACGTGTTATGTCAAATCTAGCCGACAGATCAATTGACATTAAACTGACGTAATCCCACCTAATGAAGTATGTCTGTCAACTGCCTACGAATCAATTTCTTCGATGGTACAATCAATTGAGAATATTTTGGGGATATTATGATAATCTGCTCAGATGTGCGTATCAAAAAAATTGTCACACTCAAAGTAATACGGGTTACGCGTTAAGCACCAAATTTTTCCAAATTTTTAGCCAAGTGGGCCGACTTTGTTACATATAATAATATTAAGATCAATATTATTATTTTTAAATTTAAACTATTGTATACAGGGTGTAACAAACCAAGGTGATAATACTTTAAGGTGTGCATGAATCCTCTGTATAGACTACCGCGAAAATAGCAGCGCTGAAAGATAAACTTATTTTTAAAAATTTTGTATGGACAAACTCATGATGTTGGCGCGCTTGCCCATACAAATCATGGCTATGTGCACTGCGATCACTGTAGAGTGTGACGTCAATGTATATGTTACAATCAAAACTCTTAACCAGTCAAAAGTACTATTGACTAACAAAATCAGTCAAAACTACTTTTGACTAAACAGGTTGGTCGAAAGTGGTTTTGACTGAAAATTATTGGTTATTACTACTTTTAACTGAAAATTTGTGGTTAAAAGTACTTTTGACTGACGCTCTTAGTCAAAAGTAGTTTTAACTGCAATAAAACATAAGTCAAAAGCACTATTTGTAATATTAGTGTAGTTTTTGGCATTTCATTCTTACGAGGCCTGTTTGAAAAGTTCTCAGAATAACATATTTCTGTGTGGCTTACAAGCGTATAAATTATGACAATATGTCCAGAGGAGGCGCAAGGCGTGGGCGGTGTGGCCGACCGCCCACGGCCTCGCGGTCTAAGGGGCCTCGCGCCCCTTGGACTACGAGATTTTTTTAAAGGTTTTACGAGTTGTGATACTCAAATATTTATGAATAAAAGTTTTATAAATAAAACCTTGAATGTCAAAAAATTATTTCTATCAACAAATCCGTTCTTTAGCGTCATCCATCAGGGGGGCTCGCAAAATATATTTTTGGGGGCCTCGCAAGATATATCTTGCCCACATAAAATTTAGGTCTTGCCCCGCCACTGGACATGTCTCATACACCATTCTTACGTAGCTTAGAACTTACGCCCTTTTGTAAATTGCTTCGTTAGAAAAAATATGAACAACCGTTGTATTCCGAAATTATTCCGTGGAAGAGCCATGCTTTAGCACGAATGGGCCGGCTCGACCGGAGAAATACTACGGACTTACAAAAAACCGGCGTGAAACAGCGCTCGCGCTATGTTTCGCCGAGTGAGTGAGTTAACCGGAGGCCCAATCCCCTACCCCCTAGAAATGCCGCAGTTGAAAAGTAATTTGTTACCCCAGGAAAAAAAAAATGGTTTCCAACTGCGTAAACATCGACTTCTGTAATTTCAGAGGATTACACTGCTACCTTTATCCCGTCCATTACCACCTTGACACGGTAAAGCCGGCTTAGCTCTTTATAACCGAGACGCAGATATCGAGCACTTCTTTCTGTCCAAAGCTGGAGTGTGTGTGTGTGTCAGAGATGATATCAGCTCTCGCCACTTCAGCAATCCTGAAGTCAGGAACCTCTCAACTTTATGGCTCCGCATTGATTGTGATGACCACCCTCGCGTCTGTGCGTGCCTCCATAAAAGTCCCATAGTGGTGACAACTCTATGGACACCCGCAAGCTGCTTCAGATTTAGTGCAGCAGTAGATCCCATCCGCAGAGATCATATTACTCAGCGACTTTAACGCCCAAAACGCCGACTGGCTCAATTCCAGTAAAACTGATCATGTGGGGTGATCTGTCTGCGATTTTGCCCTTGCGAACGACCTTTTTTTTTTTTTTTTTTTTTTTTTTTTCACGCCAAGAATTGCAAGAATTTCCAAGAAATGCATTTACGCATTCCGCGGGGGATGGGGATCCTGACGCGGATATGTGGGACTCGCTCGAAAAGCCCTACCCACTAAAACTTGGCGGTGCGCCCTCTCTCCGACGGCGGAGCCACGGGTACGACACCGCGACCGCAGCTCCACCAGCGGTCGTCTGCCTAGTGGTCGGCAGACCCCTCTTCGGAGGGGCGATTACTCGCCCCCCAGGCCGAACAGAGGCCCCAGTGCGGGCTTGTCTAGGCCATTCCTCTCCTTTTCGTCGCGATGCGCGGGAGCACGTTGCGCATCACGACTCTCGCGGGGGCTCGGTGCAATGGATGACGGCTTCCCCTTGCCGTCACCCCGAGCTCCAAATCTATGGCGGGAGGTTGTCGCCGTTGTGGGCGCGTCGTCTCCGCCTGGGCCGTCTTCTAGGGTCGAGCGTCTCCCTTTCTCTCCTGCGCTCGGCCTCTTCCTTGGCAGTCATCACCTCCTCTGCGAAGTGTACGACCGCCCTCCACTCTTCTTCACCGCACAGCATCGAGCGGATCAGTGCTGGCAGTGAGATGTCATTGCCAATGACAGCCCTGAGGGCCGTCCGTTGTCCACTCCAGGAGGGACAGGCCGTCAGGGTATGCTCAGCCGTGTCCCTATCCGCGTCGCAGTGATGGCAGCTTGGTGTTTCCTCTCTTCTAACGATCTCGCAAAGGTACCGACCGAAGCATCCGTGCCCGGTCAGTACCTGTGTCAGTCGGAAGGAGAGGGCGCCTGTCTCTCTGCTGATCCAGTCCCTTAGCACTGGGCGGATAGCCAGTACTAGGTTGACACTCACTTGCGGCTCTTGCAGCCGTTCCTCCCATAAGTCTATGGCACGTTCTCGTGCATTGTCCCTCCACCGACGTACGACGTCCGGTAAGGGGTTGCTGCCCCCCGCGCGGACCGCTGCGCAACGCCAGTATACGTCGGCGAGGGCTTTGGCGTCTAAGTCCCATGGGATGGCACCCGCGAGCAGGCATGCCGCGTCCTTGGATATCGTGCGGTATCCGCGCACTGCCCGCGTCGCCATCACCCTTTGGATCCTTCCCAGTACGAGACGATTTTTTGGCAACAGATTGTCGCCCCAGATCGGCGCCCCGTACATCTTCATTGAGCGAACGACTCCCATGTAAAGTTTCCGGCAGCTCAGGCTCGGGCCCCCGAGGTTCGGGAGCAACGAAGCCAGAGCGCCGGCCGACTTGGTAACCTTAGTTTGGAGCCGTTTAAAATGCTCTTTGAAGGTCCATCTGCTGTCTAAGACAAGACCCAGATACGTCATAGTTGGAGTGACATTTATCCGGGTCCCGCCGACCTCCACAGCCAGTCCAGGTGGCGGGCGATTCCTAGGCCCGTGGAAACACAGAGCCTCGGACTTTTCCAATGCCACCGTCAATCCTAGCGCTCGTATCCGTCGTACAACCTGGGCGACAGCAGCTGTCGCGCGGATGATCGCTTCTCTGTAGGTTTTCCCTCGACTGACGGAGCACGTGTCATCCGCGTAACATAAGTTCTCGGAGCCGTCCAGTGTGTCGCCGGAGAGCACCGTGTCATATCCAATGTTCCACAGGCCCGGCCCCAGTGCCGATCCCTGTGGAACTCCGCAGTCAACATCCTGCTCCTCCCATCCGTCTTGGGTTGGGAACTGCACTGAGCGTTCCGAGAGGTAACTGCCTATGGTTTTGCGCAAATATCTCGGAACGCCGTGCCGCCTAAGTCCCTCCTTGATGACTTCCCAGGGCAGGGAGTTAAAGGCATTGGAAATATCCAACGACACTGCCACTACTACCCCGCCCCGGGACACCTCCTCCTCCACTATGTCGCGCAATCGCGCTACAGCGCCTATAGTAGATCGGCCTGAGCGGAAACCAAACTGATTTTCACTCAGGTTGGGCCCGACGTTCTCCAGGTGCTTGGTGAGGCGCGCCGCAATAATCCTCTCAAGCAACTTGCTTATTTCGTCGAGCAGTACTATAGGGCGGTACGCCGACGGCTGGTCTTCCGGTCTATTGGCCTTCCGCAGTAGGACCAGCTTTCCTGTCTTCCAGCGCCGCGGTACCCTACCCTGGACCAAACAGTTGGTCAAAACGGTGAGTACGCGCGGCTCTAACTCCTTCATAGCAAGAGCCCATGCGCGGCCCGGGATTCCATCTAGACCGGGTGCCGTGTTTTTGCTGCTCATCTTTTTGACCGCTACCGCCAGCTCTGCCGAGGTGACGTGCGGTATTTCCTCGTCACTGTCCGGAGAGTCTTCTTCCCGTTGAGCCATCGTTGGTGGAGTCCACTCAGCCCCAGATGGAAAGAGGGCTGCGATGACTCTATTGCGAAGATCCGGGTCGATTGTCTGTGTCAGTGGTGGGGCAGCCGGGCGCAGTTTTTCTCTTACCCACTTGTACGGCTTGCCCCATGGGTCGTCTTCAAGTGTATGTATCCACTCCTTCCACGCGTCGGCCTTCGCCTGTATTATGGCCTCGCGTAGAGTGGTACAAGCTGACAGGTACTCGTCGTACAAGCGATCCTCTTCTGGCTGGTGCCTTATGCGTCGCCTGCGGTATCGTTTGTAACGGCGCCGTGCCGCAGTACATTCCCGCTTCAGTTGGTGTAGCTCGGGACGCCACCAATACGTTTGTCGCCGAGGTCTCCACGGGCCCGCTCGATGCATCGAAGCGTCGCACACGTTGTGCATCACTTCATTGAGCCATTCCGCGCCAGCCTCGACGTCATCTGACGGTAGTTGCACCCAAGATGCCACCGCGGCAGCCTCCTTAAGGAGCTCACAGTCCATTCGTTTCAAGGCCCATCTGGGGCCGCCACTAGATGGCATTGTGCGGCCAAGCTCTGACGCGCGAGCTGAGACGTCGAAACGAATGTACTTGTGATCAGAAAGAGTCTCCGTGTCCTCCTCGACCCGCCAGTTGGTGATATGGCGGGCTGCCCACGAACTGATCAGGGTCAAGTCCACGATGGACTCGCCCTGTCGGCGGACGCACGTGCTTACTGCGCCTCGGTTTGCCAGCACAAGGTCAGTGGACGCCATCCATACCTGGACTGCTCGGCCTCTTGCGCTTGTCGCCGGGGAGCCCCATAACGTTGACTTCGCATTGAAGTCCCCGGCAACGATCACAGGGCCGGCCGCTCCTCTAATGAAGCTGGTCAACCGTAGCAAGAAGGCTTCAAACTCTGCCAGCGGCCTGTTTGGGGAAAAATATACCCCGACCACTGTCAGGGACCCCAGCCTGACTACCGCGAAACCTTGACCTTTAGTCGTGTCTCTGGCGTTCGGTGGCACGATTTTAGGCCCTAGTACCAACGCGACCAGCGAGTCGGTGTCCCCAATCCAGTCGTTTCTGGGGAGGACCCGATACGGCTCCGACACTAGCGCGATGTCTATCGACCACTGCGCCATGCACTGAACCAGTAAATCCTGTGCCCGGGCGCAGTGGTTCAGGTTGCACTGTATTATTCGATGGGAAGCCGTTGTTGGGCTTGCATCGGGGCCTCTCCAGATCCAGGGTCCGCCGAAGGTGTGCTGGCGGGCTTCTGGGACGCTTTACTCTTTCTAGAGCCTTTCTTCTTCGGTGCCGGTTTTCCACAGGACCTGCTGCCGACACTGTGGTCCGCCGGTTTGCCGCTCGCTTCGCAGAGTGCGCAGTGTGGTGCATTTTTGCACTGCGCAGCTGCGTGGTCCGGTAGACCACAGCGGAAGCAGAGTCTGCTGCGGTCGTTCTCGTTGGTACAAGTCGCGCGGGTGTGCCCGGTCTCCTGGCACTGGTAACAACGCATGGGACGCGTGTCAAGGAGCACCACGCGCACCACCGTCCACCCCACGTACACTCGCGTGTTAGGCGACGTCACCTTTTTGGCGGCCTCAACCGGGCACTTCACCCAGGCCGAGCCGCGTCCGTTCCTATCACAACGGATTTCTCCAACCTTAATGTCTATCACGGAGCAGCTACCATGTCTAGCGATGGCTTCGGCAATTTCCTGTGCTGTCGCCGTGTCATCCAGCCCCTTGATACGCAGTTCTGCGCATTTCTGGGGCCTGGAGATCCGTACGTCCTGGTCTCCGAGGACCTCCCTCAATTTGATGGCGAGGGCATCCGCCTTTTCTTTGCAGGCTGCGCCGGATATCTCGTACATGCGAGCACCGGTCACGGCCTGCTTGAACTTACAGGACGGGATGTCCATAGCGGCCAAATCAACCTGTCCTTTCGCCTTATCTATCACGTCCTTATAGGACAGGCCACGTTCCGCTGCGCTTTGCTGTAACGTGAGGACGACTGCTGCCGTTTTGGGAGTTTGCAGCCTTTCCTTCTTCTTTCTCTTTTTCTTCTTTTTGGTGGGCGCAGACTTTGCCGGTTGTTCGGGCTTCTTCTGCGCCTTCCCCTTCCTCTTTACCACTTCCGTCCACTCTTGTGGAGGAGCGGGTCTCGACGCTGTGGATGTTGTTGCAGCGTCGCGTCTCACAGCCGCGGCCTCAACGGCGGCAGCGGTCTTCTTGACCTTCTTTTTCTTCCCTTGTGCCGGGCCGGGATTCAACGGTGGCATTAGCGTTGTCACCACTGGTTCCGGTTCCGGCATGTCCATCTGGTGTGACGGTGCTGCGGATGGCGATGCAGGCACCTCCCGTCTCTTTTGTTTCAGGTCCGCTGCAAGTGGAGGGCGCAGACGCGGCGCCGGAAGCAGCCGAGCCTCCAGGCCTTCCAAGCGCGCGTCCAGCCGAGCACTTGATAGGGCCACTGCCTCTCGGACTGCTCGCTCCAGCATTTCCTCCATGGTGTGCGAGGGGGCCGTGGTAGCGGCCTGTGGTCTCAAGTTATTGAGCTCCTGCTTGACAGCGGTGAGCTCTGACCGCATTTCTGCGAGCTCTCTGGTAAGTCGTTTATTCACCGCTTCCAGGGCCCGAGTTTCCGTGGAGGCTGACCTGTCTATGAGTGCTGCGCACGCGCTGTTGATAGCGGCGACAGCATCCTTTAAGGCCTTCAGGTTTCCTCCTTTGAGGTTCTTCGCCGCAGTGGAGATGATATTCAAGCTCGAAGAGATGGTTGCTCCGAGTGCGGCTGAAGTCACCTCATTGTCGTCTGCCATTGTCACGTCCGAGGAATAGTAGGAGGCATCCGACAGCTGGTGGGACCGTTGCTGTGGCAGCTTCCTTGTGATCGCCTGGATTTGTCGCTTTGCATCTTCCTCCTGGGCCTTCCGCTCAGTGGCGGCAGGGTCCTTTCTGGTTTGATGCAGGCCCACGTATTGAATGGTGGTGGGCGGCCTTCCCCTACCGCGCTTGTTGCACTTCGGTTTGGCAGCGCCCTTTTCTTTGTCCGAGTCGTCGTCGTCGACTTCGCTCCCACGTCTCTTGCGGAAGCGACGACGTATTGCCTCTCTCTCGTCTACGTGACTTTGGGAGACGTTGGTCTCATTTCCGCTCTCAAAGTCATCCGAAGTTCCTTCCAAGCTGAAGAACTTGCTATGCTCTCTTCCTACAGATACGGGTAATCCGTTTTCCAAATCCGTCATCCTTTCCAGTTGCACAATCGGCGTCCGAGTCATGTGGCAGGGGTGCCCCTGGGGATTACAATGTCCGCCGCCGGCGCGGTTAGGTGCGCCGGTTCCGAACATTCGCGCGAAGTCGCGCCACCATTTCCACTCGCCGCCACTGCGGCCTCCTCACCCTCCAACGCATTTTGTGCCGGCCCCGTATACAACCGGCAGACCTCCTCTTTCGAGGAGGTGTGGGATTCTCCGGTGTCCACCGGACAACCAGGACCCACCCGGGGAATACTTTTCAGAATGCGCTCTTCCATCATGTTGGTCCCCATTTAAGGCTGGGTCGACCCTGTGCCCTAACGGTCTGAACTCACCGAGTGACCATGCAGCCTATCGCCGGGCACAAAACTTAGGCTTCGGGGCCCACGGGCCCATCCATCATCAAACACACACAGACTTATACGATACAAACATACAAATGTGTAGAGAAGATATAAATACAAGAAAAGATAGAGAAGAAAAGATGGTGAAAGACAGAATATATAACTATAATATGATGAGCAAAACAAGAAAGCTAATATAAAGAAAGAAAGATAGAAGAAAGACCGGTGTTCAGCCATCCTGAGTACCTCACCCCGTGTAGAGGGCGGAGTGGCGTACCCAGGCGCCCAGGGACACGAACGTGGACGGACCGGTAACGCCCCCGCCCTTGCGAACGACCTAACACAACTGGTTGCTACGCCAACGCGAATTCCAGATGTGGACAGTCAGAAACCTTCCCTGATTGACCTTGTGCTGACTTCCAATGGAATAGGGTCCTTCAAGAGAGAGTTCACTCGGGAAAAGAACAGAACAGAACGTCAATAGAATTATTGGTGAGAGACTCGAGCGCCTCGATAAATAGCAAAATAAATTACATTTTTTGTAGGAGAGCCTTCAGCCACCCTTAAATATTATTTGATTTATTTAGTTTCTAGTATCTGTTGTTATAGCGACAATAGACATACACAAATTGTAAAAACTTCAGAAATCTATCTATAATAGTTCTTTAGATACAGCTTGGAGACATTCACACGGACTGACAGACATCGAAGTCTTTTTGGCCCTTTGAGTACGGAACTCTAAAACTATCCTTAGAAAAACTGGTACCACGTTTTCCAACTAAAATCGAATCCACTCTCCGCTTTTTCTTACTTTTTAGGAGTTTTGACTGATACAACCAGTCAAAACTGCTTTTGACTGAATCACTTAGTCAAAAGTAGTTTTAACTGTTATTTTAGTCACAAGTATTATTGACTAAAGCATACGGTCAAAAGTAGTTTTGACTGATTTTGCTAGTCAATACTACTTTTGACTGGTTAAGAGTTTTTACTGTAACATATACATACTGTGAAGCCGTTACTATTTAAAACGGAACGCAATCCCGTATACTGTCAGCCGCATTTTTTGACAGCTCGTATTGAACATTTTCAACACAGTCTAATAAGGTTAATTTTTGCAATTCTTCCATTGTTTTATTTATTAATCCAAATTAATTACAGAACTTTATAACTTTGGGATTAAACTGTAGATATTGTTTTAAAACGTTAGACACTCGAGCGGTTTTTGACACTTGACTGATCACGTGATCAAAGTACTGCGAGTAGAGATCAACTACGATAACATGGCGCGCCCCTCCAAAATTCAAAGCCTTTGAAGTGCGTTGTCTTGCGCGGTAGGCTAGTTATGATTAGTTGACCAACAAATCTTGGTAATAAGTGACATTAACTGAAATATTACATGTACTGTGATTGGTTGAATACTTACTACATACAAACTCTTTCCTAAGGATGTGACTATACACATTGAAACAGTCATTTGGAGGGGCGCGCCATGTTATCGTAGTTGATCTCTACCTTACCTCGAAAACGCCAGTGCTCACAGTAGAATATGACGTCATATATTTCAGTAGTGTACTGCGGCAGTATACTGCCAGTTCATAACGGAACGAATTTTTCTACAGTAATAGCACTGTGCAGTGGTCGCAGTGCATTTTGAAACATAACCATAAAAAATGTTCTTTCAGCACTGCTACCATCACAGTTAACTCTGTATAATGGACAATATATAAATACCCTCAAATATTTATTTATTTATTTATTTATTTATTTATTGAGAAAACTTACAGCTATTTAACAGGAAAAATTTACTATTCTAATTACTGTAAAGTGTAAGCCATTAATAAGTTTCCGCCAATACAACACTAAAGTACTTATGAAGCTAACGAATAATAAATATCAATACTATTGTAAACCTTAAGGAATATAGTTACGACAAATATATGTACCAACTACCAATAATAGCTGATTTTACAAAATGTTTGTGCTAATTAGAAATAACTAGTGTTAATGCTAAATTAAGGAGATTTAATATAATATTAGATAATACTAGGCAATACTTAAGTTTATGTTGCGACTTTCACCGTGCAAGCCTAGAGAATGTAACAGTAAGATGATATATTATTATCAAAAAAATATCTTGAGATAAGTTGTCTGAGATTACGAGGTTTTGCGGAGTAAATGTCAAATGAGGGGTTTTTATGAACAAAATCATTTAATTGATCACACGCCCTGAAAATATACGAATTACGCCGATAATATGTGTTGAAAGTTGGTAAATAAAGAGGAACAAAATTTCTGAAATATTTCGTGGGGATGTTAATGTAGTTTATTGTGAAGATATGGGCAGTCGATGTTACCATTGATTGTTTTTATTAGATAAGACAAGTCTGTTATGTTTCTGCGAATCGTTAACGGTAAAAAATGAAAATGTCTACATATTCTGTCCTCATAGGTCGGTAAGTAGTAACCACTTTTGAATTGAAGGAAGCGTAGAAATCGCTTCTGAATAGATTCAATTCTATTAATATAAATGTGATATTTGGGGTTCCAAACCTCAGACGCATATTCAAGTACGCTTCGAACATAAGCACAATATAAGATTTTGCATACTTTTAGAGAAGAGAAGTTTTTACTCATCCTAATGATAAACCCAAGAGCCTTGTTAACAATGAGATCAATATGCTTATCGAATAATAATTTTGAGTCTACCATGACTCCCAGGTCTCTCATATTAAGTGTTCTCTTAAGTACAGTACCCCTGATGTTATAGGAAAAATTAATTAATTTAATATTTCGGGAGAAAGTCAAGGCATAACATTTAGAGATGTTGAGATCTAGCTTATTAGCTAGACAGTATTCATTAAACCGATCAAGGTCTTCTTGAAGTAATTGACAATCAGTAATAGAACGAATATATTTGAATTTTTTTTTATCATCCGCGTATAGTAAGAAATTTGAGTGTTTAAAACAGAATGATATATCATTAAGGAAGATCGCAAACAGAAGAGGACCTAGGAGTGAGCCTTGCGGGATACCCGAAGGAACAATAGTCCAATAAGATATAAAGCCGTTAATAGCGACAGCTTGCGAACGATTAGCTATATAAGAAGAAAACCACCGCAGTAAGTTGCCATGAATTCCTGCATTTTATAATTTTTTGAGTAAAATAGAGTGATCTATGCGGTCAAATGCTTTACTAAAATCAGTGTAAATCATGTCAACTTGGGTGAACCATATCCATAAATGAAGATGTATAGTCATTTGCCGTTAGAAGATTAGAAACAGTGGAGCGCCCTTTCAAAAATCCATGTTGTTCGGGAATAAACCATCCGCGTAATGAAGAGTATAGTTGTCGGTGCACGATTCCTTCAAAGATCTTAGAGAAGACACAGAGCTTAGAGATGGGTCTATAGTTCTTAACTGAGGCTTTATCTCCGCCTTTATGCACTGGCGTAATGAAGGCAGTCTTCCAAATATGAGGTACATGCCCTTCTTCTAATGATCTCCTATAAAGGATGCAGAGTGGGTCAACTAAACTCTTTGCACATTTTAATATAAGTATTGGATGCAAATTGTCCGGACCTGCTCCTTTATTAGGGTTGACAGACTTGAGTGCCTTATGCACTTCCAGAGTATCAATGTTAATATTTCCTATATTAATATTATTAATATTCACCGTGTCATAAGTAACGCTTTGACTAGTAGAATTATGAAGAAAGTTTGATTGAAAATAAGTGTTGAATAAGTTACAGACTTCTACACCATTTGTTACAGAGATGTCATCAAAGTTTATTGTAGAAGGGTAGACATTATGAGATTTCTTATTAGCTTTAATGAAAGTCCAAAAAGATTTTGGATTATTAATTATGTTTTTCTCCGTGGTACTCAAATAAAATTCATAGCGTTGGTGTTCTAAGACTTTTCCTAAGCATAGAAAAAGTAGAATAATCACTAATATTGCAATACTTTTTGTATTTTCGATGGTACTTACTCTTTTCTTTTAATATTTTTTTCAGTGATGAATCGTACCAGGGGGGAAATGTGCTAGTGGATACGAGCCTGTAGGGAATATGCGTATTTATAAGGTCTCTTATGATATCATAAAAAAAAAATTAACTGCTTCTTCCAATGTATTATTATTTAAACAGTCATTCCAGATAATAGAATCTAGCACAGTACATATCTCTTCATAATTTCCTGAGTTGTAAAAATATTTAATCATTTTATTAGTCCCTAACATTGGTTGTGCAGACAAAGGTATATCTATACATATTGATCTGTGATGAGGTAGATCCTCTGGGACCAACGGGTCATCACAAGCTGCAACTTGGACTTTCTAGTTAGAGAATACAAGATCTAAGAGTTTGTCGTTGCAGTTTCTAACTTGGCTTCGCTGTAACAGCTCGCATTGGGCAAGAGTATCTATGAAGGTGGTCTGTGCGCGATTGAGAGTGATCTCCGAGTCCACTAAATATTCACCTTGTGTGTTCCAGTTCAAGCAAGGGAGATTAAAGTCCCCTGTAATAAGAAATCGATCATCCGGGTGCTCAACTACAATATCGAATAATTTATTTGAGTAATTCTCAAGTTGAACATTTGCGCTATTACCGACATTTTGCCTGCAAAGATAGATTGTACAAATGTGCAGCTTGGAAATTATCCTACCACAATTCATTTTATATTTGATGGTCACCCATATGTCTTCTGCGGAAGAACGCCAGTCGATGCGCTCCGTAGCATCTAGGTCCCGGCGGATCGCGATCAGGACTCCAACGCCCATAGATTGACTAGTCACTAGTCAGATTGTAGTCCCTATCGCGACGCCAGACTACATACCTCTCGTCAAACAACTCCTGGTCGTTGATCCCTTCTAACAGCCACGTCTCAGAAATCAATATAATATCGTAATTATTATTGTACACATTTCGCTTGAATGCATTAGTTTTAGTTCGGAGCCCCCTTGCGTTTTGATAAAAAATGTTAAGTGTCGAGTCCATTCTTAAATTTGTTTAATGTCAATAACGTAACGAGTAATATTGTGTAAACTCTTTCGTCCCCAAGCGGTCATATACGACTGCGATAAGAATAGATTTCCAAGAATCCGCGATCGAGGTATAGATAAGCGACAAATAGGAACTTCAATTGCCCGATAATGAACTGAAAACATCTTGAAAAATGTAATTATATTATAAAACAATCCATAATAATTATTGATCATAATTAAGACCGCAAAATTATGTCTGTCTTTATAAAATAATCTAGAATAATGTACTATTTTTATCACCCATTGATTTACGCGTGCATGTCGTAAAATGCATAATTTGTTGTTATTATAGTGTAATATGTTATAACGAATAGAAAATAATATAGATATAATTTATATAATACTTTAAAACCCTTAAATTCATCATAATAATAGTTAATGCAGATACTATACGTTTGAGTATTCATAATCACAGTTGTTTCAATCATAAAAATATTTAAATGTTCACGATAATTGTAAATATCGGGTAGGTATAAGACTAGGCCGCTCAGCTGACGACAGAGCGAGACGCAAACAGGCGACATCATTAACGTACAGGTTGCAGCTAGATAGCAGCAGGTTAAATTATTACAAGCCAGAATGACCCGTAATGGCGAGGTTTTACTATAGTTTGCATACCATATTTGCGTAACAGGATTTGTAACTTACCTGCAATACTTCTTCGAATTTGCATCCATTCAAAAGGAACTTAACTGGGCGATAACAAACAAGTTTATAATAGTCAGAGATTCTCAAACCTTGCATAGTGAATATGTCGCACTTGTGATATAACTTAGAAAATAACAGTTTTAACTTAGTTCTAATTAAGGTATAACAACACAACAATAATAACTTAGTTCTAATTAACGTAAGTAATATTTTATGTAAAACGAATGTCAAGTATAAATTCACTTTGTAAATGTGTCCAGGTCTTTCTCCGTTTTTATAAAAAACACAGGTGCAGAGTCTGATTTTCTCACCATAATTTTTGTGTGCTTTACCCAAATGTACTTATAGCCATACTCTTTAGCCAAGGATTTGGCTTTTGCCAGAAGGCTTTTGTTTCTTTGGGTTAAATGATCGTTGATATATATATTGGTTGGGCTGGAGAAACCAATATCGGATGCGATGAGATTGCGTCTTCTTGAAGCAGCTACGAAGTCTTCTTTAATATATCGGTTATTGAAAGAGACAATTATTGGCTTAGGTATATTAGGCGATCTTGTGGGAACTCGAGCAATGTAGTTTATATCTTCCTTCTTTATTTCATAATTTGAAGCAGAACCAGAGGCCAAGCTTATAAGATTTTCGTTTTTAAGCTGTGGTACGCCTTTGATCTCAGCATTATTTGTCCTAGCCCATTGGTCTCTTTGATCAATTTCTTCATTCAATCTTAATGCAGGTTAGGAATTTCCGATGCAGTTTATATAATCACTTTGTTTTGTTACTCTCTGTATATATCTCTGTATATACTTATTTTTAATTCATACTAATATTGCAGGTGACCGCTTTGATTGGAGGTGATTCGAAGAGTGGAAGGAAACGTGAATTCATTTGTAACGAAATCGTCGCTCCTCCTAGTAAACTAGGATTTAGTATCACAGATGACAAAGGACAAACTATGAAATGCACAGTCGATAAATACTTCGAGATTACGAAGAAGTATAGGTACTTAAAATATATTTATTATACAACGTCTTTCGCAAGACCTTGAGATCCCGGGAAAACACATAAGTACGATACCAAATGTCACGATTCCAAAATAAAAAATCCGTACATATACTCTTCTACCACAATATTCGTAATGGCACACGCACACTGTATAATATATTACCTTGGGCTGTATGTATGTAACGGAATCTTTGAGCACGATATTTACCTATCTCCAGTAGTCTAATTAATTCGAAACTTTGCATACGTAATAAGAGCCAATGAAAATGCAATAATTTGTTAAATTTTTTGAAAAAAGAATAAAATAAAAAGCGTGTTTTTTTTAAGTTTTTTTACTATTATTTATTTTTTCAGGCTTCAATATCCCAACTTGAATTGCATTTGGGTCGGACCAAGAGATAAGAACATTTACTACCCTATGGAGTTACTCGAGGTGGTGTACGGCCAAGTAAGTGCAATAATCATACAGGATGTTTCAATAAGGTATATTGAGCCGAAAGGAAAAAAAAATTCGCGGAAAAAAAAATTTGCTATTCCATATTAAAAAAGTCACGTGACTAACAAAGTTTCTGTGGAGAATCAATATTCTTTTTCGGGAATTTCCAAAACAAAAATTTGTTCAGAATGACCCCCTGAGTTACCCCCTTTCGGCTTAGTATACCTTATTTGAAACACCATATATATTATTTTGTCTACTAAGTGAAGGTAATTTTAGGAGTTTTCCAAGTATTTGATGTTTTTTTACCTGTTTGATCATTTCTATGCATGTTTATCACTCCCTGTTCTTAATTTAAACCTGCGCTTATGTTTGGATTACAACACCATTTTTTATGAATAGCACATGATGATATTTCTTGTTTGATACAGCCTATTAACAAACAACTGAGTGACAAGCAACTGCCTATCATGGTCAGAGAGGCTGCCACATTCCCCAACATACGCATCAAGAAAATACAAGAAGTGATTCAAAATGTAAGTAAATAGTTGTGCCACTTACCAGTATGGTCCTATGGACGATGCAAAGAATCTTACTAGCGCCGTTTGTGTAAAAATTGAAGACGTGAGTGGAAGAACCTGAAAAAAATTGCCGTTTATTTGCATATATAGCATAGAGGCTTTGGGGCCGGAAAAATGATTTGCGATAAAAATTGTGAATTTTATGTGTAGCCACATATATTTATAGCCAGGTGATGAAGTAGGTCAGTTACAAGTGTTTGTTTAAATTACCCACCAAAAACATACCTGTTAAAATGGGGCCAAGTTCCTATCGGCAAACTTTTGGTCTAAAAAAGAGTTGAAATCCAATCCAATGCCAAGTTTAGATGCACTTCATCGATCGTTATCATTTTCATCAACAGCCTGATCCATAATACTTCTAATTTGAACGTTGCAGGTTCATTTAATTATATTATAATCTAATTATACAATTAATCAAGAGTTACGTATAGCACGAAAACCTGCCAGGTTCAAATTTAGAAGTATTATGGATCAGGCTGTTGATGAAAATGATAACGATCGATGAAGTGCATCTAAACTTGGCATTGGATTGGATTTCAACTCTTTTTTTAGACCAAAAATTTGCCGATAGGAACTTGGCCCCATTTTAACAAGTATGTTTTTGGTGGGATTTCAATACTTTTTTTCAAGAAATTATACTTATTTTTTTCTTTTTGTGCCACACCCGACTTAAACAATACCTTCGATACTAGGCGCTAGTTGTATTTGTTAAACTATCAATAGAAGCTAAATTTTCAAGTAAACAGTATTTATTTAACCTATATCAACTCCCAAGCGGCCAAGAATTCGACCGCGTAAACAATAGATTTCCAAGAATCCGCGATCGAAGGATTAATAAGCTAAACAGTATGCATTATACATGGTGACAATATTTTAAACCAATCCTCCCACCCTCCTCATCGTATTCTCATTGTATCACTGGCGTATAAGAATTTTTACCTATAGTTCGTGGAGGAGCCGACTCACGATTGACCGATTTCTTCTTTATTTTTGTATTAATATACGTCATATTATAAACACACGACCTGCGTGCCAAATTTCATAACGCTAGGACAATCGGAAGTGGCCTCTAAGGTTTGTAGGTGAACCGACTCACGCTTGACAGATTTCTTAAATTTCTCAATTTTTTGTTAATCTACTTATATTATAACACACGACCTGCGTGCCAAATTTCATAACGCTGGGACAATCGGAAGTGGCCTCTAAGGTTTGTATTTGAACCGACTCACGCTTGACCGATTTCTTAAATTTCTCAATTTTTTGTTAATCTACATACAACACACGACCTGTGTGCCAAATTTCATAACGCTAGGACAATTGGACCTATTTATGCATACCGGACTCAACTCACACGATGACAGTTCTGAGAAAAAGCCGTTTTTATTAAAATTGTGTATTCTTTAAAACTTATTGTTATTTTAAGTAAAGTTAATTTACAATAGTATATTTGGTAATTTATTCTATGCGTACAAACATAAATATGTTAAAAATGACTACTATTTCCAACAAAAATTAAACAAAAACAGGAGGGTTCCTTTTAGGAAAACTATATTAGTGTGGGATACATATAATCCAAAGCGAACCATCTTTTTAGATTTATTACACAAGTCAACAGGATTTTCGTGCATGAGATCTGTGCACCCGATTTGGATGTCTAATATTTAATTAGTAATAGAAACAACGATTTTAACTTATAAAATTTGCTTTTAAATAAACTGAGGCCTCATGAACTTTCAAATTTTGAAGAAAACCGGCATTTTTTCTTTCGGTTATGTAGTAATAGAATTAAATATATATTCATTATTTTTTAGTTTATATTGTTGCTTATATTCCCAAAAAAAATATTGAAATGAAAAAAATACATAATTTAGATTTAAAACTTAATATTTTTTTTGTATCTAGGTGAGCATGTCCCAAATATATCTTGTTGTATGCTTCGGCAGTAAGTACCTACCTGATATAATGTGGGGCTCCTACTTTTTTCTGGTTTTTACAAGGATGTTTAAAACTAGATGATGCCTGCAACTCCGTTTCGCCAAAACTCGTTTATCGTGCGGGAACCGTACATTTTTCCGGGATGAATTGTCCTTTCCCGGTACTCAAAGTATCTGCATACCAAATTTCACCAAAATCGGTTCAGTGGTTTGGGCGTGAAGAGATATCAAACAGACAGATAGACAGACAGACGGACAGACAGACAGACAGACACACTTTCGTATTAGTAGTGATGGTTTCAAGCAACGTTGCAAAAATCTTAATGTAAAAAATAATAATAATAATACAAAAAATAATAGTAATGGAGTATCTTACATTGCCATTTTACAAAATAATGAGCCATTATCGGACCTTTATTGTCCATTAAATGCAAAGAATGTGTAATGTAAAATTTGTCCATTACATAACTGTAATAGACAAATTTTACATTACTCATTTAAAAGTATTGTAAGTATATAGTAGAAGAATCGTCCTTGAAGTTTTGATGTCTCCGATTTAGTCCAGATTCGGGGAGGGGGTAGCCGAGGTATTGCCTTTGATGTTAGAAGAAACCCCGTTCCTCTAGGCCTATTGGGAGCGGAGTTATGGCCGCTTTTGTTCGACGTTTGACAGTTGCCGAGCTGTCAATGTCAAACTTTGAGTGCTTATAACTCGGCAACTGTTTGTCCTCGATATGGGGTTCTTCGGCTTGTTCTTCCTGGATTTTTCCCCTCTATACGATCGTGTCGTAACGGTCGTGTGTGCGCAATACACACGACCACTCTGGTTTCAATGAAACCAGGCCAGTTACGCAGGAGTAATTTTATAGTTCCCAAGTGTGTGCGCAATACACAAGAGCACTTTGGTTTCAATAAAACCAGGCCAGTTAAGCAGGAGTAATTTTATAGTGCCCAAGTGTGTGCGCAATACACAAGAGCACTATTCTTTACTCTCGTAACCCAACGAAGCGGAAGACCGACATGACTGGTGAGAGATCAGGTGCACGACCGACTTTTTACACGGGCACACACTTGGGCACTTTAAAACTTTTTACTACTTATTAGTTTTGCTCTATAATGGTACGGAACCCTTCGTGCGCGAGTTCAACTCACACTTGACCGATTTCTTTTTAAATGTACCTAAGTAAACAAAATATATATTTTTTTTGGTTTTGTGTTTTTCTTTAGGCACGGTATGAAAATAATAATTTCTAAGTGTTAGCCACTGATATTAAATATAATTGCAAAAAACATGCAAATAACGATTCTTATTCTTCGTATTAGCACTTTTCTTACTGGGCCTAAAGAGAAAAAAAGAAAGCAATAAAATAACGTCTTAGCCACTGATTTTGAATATAAATATTACATAGGGTGAACATGACTAGTGATTGGACAGTAGTCAGTACTAGTCATTGGACACAGCACAAAAACACTATAATATTTATTAAGGTTGCTTTAATAGCTACCTGTTTATCTTTAAAATCAGGCGTTTTATTACTTTAAAAATGCAGTTTTTAAAGCAAACTTTATAAATAATATTGCGTTTTTGTGTTTTGTCCAATAACTGGTACTATCTAATCACTAGTCGTTTTACCCTATCAAAAAATGGGATATATCTATTTTGTGTCGGGCCTGTGTCACAATGACCCGTGAGTCTTTGTAAAATATTAAGAACTAAGCCTTTTTTAATATGCAAATAAGTCGCATGATTCTACTTGCCTAATTTAAAAAAAAATCGGGAGACCAATATGTAGTTTGGATCTATATAAAAAAAACAATACTCATTAATTTGTTAGTTGGTAACTTTGTTGTAAAAATGTTTTGTTCTGAAAAAATTGTTAGATTAGCACGATCTTCATAGGGTCGATAAAAGGGCCATTTTGGAATACTTCTGCATTATTAACTCAATTTTGGCAATGGTGTGGATTGGACTCATTTTGCATAAATAGGGTCAATTGGAAGTGGCCTAGAGGTTTTGATTACCGGTCAGTGAGTCAGTGCCAAAATTAGCTATTTTCACAGGAAGATATTTCAGGATCTACCGAAGCTATATCTATGAAATTTGGTATACTGTGTAAGTACTCGTACATAATTAGGTAGGTATAATTTTATTTTTGCACTCGCAATAGGTACTGAGCTACAGGGGGGTCAAAAGTGCGTCGAAACGGTTCGTGGAAATAGTGCACGGCATGCGCGCGGCCTGCTGGAACTTGGCCGCGCACTCCGTGCGCTTTGATAAAGGAAAAATAAAAAAGAAGAGTAAATGTCCCTATGTTATAAAATGGTACTTATCGTGTTCTTCCACTCTAGTCTTTGATTGTGAAATTCTGTAACGGCCGCACTCAGATCCAGGCCGGTCTTACCACAAAAAGATTAAACATCTGTTAAACAGTTGCTTTGAGTCCATTTTGTACTGAATTTTTCTCTAATCAATTGTTCAACTGGTGTTTAAATCTTTTGTAGTAAGACCGTTAAGGATTACTTAACATTAATAAATTAAGATATTCTCATAATAAGCTATTTATATTTTATGTCAAAATTTTTATGAAGTGAAAATTGGACGGCGTTGTGTAATAACGAATCAAGCGACAAAATTAAAAAAATGAGTTATGAATGCAGATCGATTCTAAGCATCATTAACTATGTATTCAGCTAATTTTGTGTTCAAAAGTCAATCCTAGTGCCTTATAATAAGGGGTGAATCAAGCGACATGTCAAACTTTGTTAGAAGTTTTGCACAATCTATTTACGTATTAATCCTTCAGGCCCCGCGCGAGCACCGGTGATCGCGACAACAATAGAATACAATAGCAATTCCTGGAAATTCCGACTGAAGTATTAAAGAATTATGCGCCTAAGTTGCTGTTACAAAATACACAAACAGGAATTTAAAATGCATAAACGAATTATATCCACAAAAGTTGTAGATAATACGATTCAATTTATTCATTAAAAACGCAATAACGAATTAACCGCCTAATCTGGATTTATTCTGGCAGCAGATTTTGATATAGAAGATGAAGATTAGAAAAATAAAAAATTGATTTCATTAATTTTTTATCACTGAGCGTTAAGTTTTTTGTTTTTTTTATGTTGAAAAAGTGCCATTTTAATTATTAATAAAAGATTAGACGTCGCCCGCAACGCCGTTGTGCCAAAATTCGTTTATCGCGCGGGAACCGTACATTTTTCTGGGACAAAAAGTATGCTGCGTCCTTTGCAGGGACTCAAAGTATCTCCATACGAAATTTCAGCAAAATCGGTTCAGTGGTTTGGGCGTGAAGAGGTAACAAACAGACACACTGACACACTTTCGCATTTATATTAGTTTCATTAAGGATAGCGAGACAAGCCAGTAATTATGTTATTTTGTGGTATTTGACTATAAAAAAACCATTCCAATTTATGTGCATTTTCGTAATCATTAAAGACATACAATATCAGCTTTAAAAAACTGTATAATTTTTGTTTAATTTGAGAAATTTGCATTAAAATATTTGGATTTAATCTTTTATTGCACTTTATTTCACCAAAAATAAATCGTATTAAAGAATCAAACGACAGTAATGTCGTATAGTACGTTGACAAATTTAATATATTGCTATTTGCTATAAATCATTAACGAATTAAGCGGAAAAATGGCTATATTTTTTAAAGTATATTCTACACAGTAATATCTATCTAATATATATAAATCTCCTGTCACGATGTTTGTCCGCGATGGGTTCCTAAACTACTTAACCGATTTTAATGTTTTTTGTTTTTTAATGTGTGCTTTTTTCCAACTTGAGAGATAGGATAGCTTAGATCTTTAATTATAGTCGCAATTTTATTTTATTGCAAATTATTTGTCTATAAAGAGCGACCATTGTTTATGCGACGCGGGTCACGGGATATCGATGGACGTTGCCATGGTGACATACTTATATTTTAGTCACTAATTCAATAAAATAATATGGGCAATATACTTAATATAATATGGCAAAGAAACGTTTGCCGGGACAGCTAGTATTCTATATTAATCTAAACTTTATATACATCTTAATTGACAGTAAAAAAATAATACACGTTACATAAATAATGAGCTCACAGCGACAATTTTAAGTTTAAAATCTTTGAAGATTATTTTCTCGAATTCTCTCAAGTGTCGCTTAATCTGTTATTACATAACGCCGTCCAATTAAGAATAGGAGACAAACCATCTTGCTGTAACTTTGTTCCATTTATGATGTGAAAATTCTAATTTTTAGTAGTATTTCGCAAACGTATTGATTTGATGTATGTAATTTCAGATGAAATATGCCTCTAACCCGCAATTCAAGCAGTTCGGACTGAATATTTCGGACCAGCTGACGACTATTGATGCGAAAATATTAAAAGTTCCAAAATTGAGCTGCGGTGGACGACATTATGTTGAGCCGAGGTAAGTTAGAATTTATCTAAGTGCCATGTTTTAAGAGCTCGTCCTCTCTTTTCTACTGCTCTCTTCACACTCACGCCCGTCTTTCATATGCCAGGTGAAAAAGGACGATCGCCAAGTTAGCGAGCAGATAGAGGTTTTCTGTTTTTAAAGGGTTTTTTATGTTGAAGTGGTAAAAAGTAATTCCAACACTTTATAGACGACTTTCTCAACAGTACATTGTATTTTTTTCATACCGTTAAGACGTCAATACAATCCATAAAAAGGTGATATTCTAAACCTTTTACAGCAAAAATCACAAAACTGTCGCGGGTTTGAGTTGGATTATTTAAAGATACTTAAAAAAATAAAAAATCTAGCTCCAACACTATATTATAATTGAAATGATCTTACATGTTGTGCATTAAAACTTATAGAAATACTGTATTTTAACTGTTACGTCTGTTAAATGAGCGAAATCGGCAAAATTTCGTATACGGACTCTTAACTTTTAAATTCATACTAACCGTCAAATAAAGCAATTCCTATTGTCTTCTGCTCAGTTTTGCATTCAAGAAAAAAATAAAAGCTATTTGCTTTATTAATAAAATATAATGGGCGTTTGTTTATCAGCTTCAGTATAGTATACTGGTGAAGATATGGCGTGTGCCATTTGATGTTCCGATGTCAAATCGAACCCATTAAATCTTATTAAGTATTGAGAATTTGAGACTTATTTTGTTATTACTAGGAGTTAGGATTAGTATAAAATTACAAAACAGCTCATGAATTGGATTCCTTGATAGTAACACAAGAAACATTATTTGGCTGCTGTTTAGCATTGGTGTTCCATTCCACATAAAATCGGTTTTTGAGTTAATAATGTAGTTTTATTCTTTAGAACATAAGGTTTACGACAGTGAAATCCATTTTCTTAAAAACCCACTGTAGCATATTCTAGAGTACAAAAATGGTTAATGCTTATTCCTCTAAGTAAGGTTTTGTATATAGCATTAATGTACTATGTTTCTAAAATGATTTGCGCTTAAATCGCAGAACCGATTTTGATAAAAGTTTGTATGCAGATACTTTGAATCAATTTAAACGACATTAGATACTTTTTGTCCCGGAAAATGTACGGTTCCGCGCAGTCAACAAAAATGAATTTGGCTTATATCGATATTGAGTATTACATGTAGATTGTAGATATTACGTTAGGTTTTGGACAAGGACATAGGATTATTTTTATCATGGAAAATGTTCGGTTTTCACGCAATAAACTTTATTAATTTGCGTTTAAGCTGCTGAACCGATTTTGAATAAATTTAGTTAATGTATAAATAATTAGTTTATCACGTGCAGAGTTGGGCAAAAAGTAATTAGTTATTTTAATCAGATTACAAATTAATCAGATTGATGAAGTAATTGTGCATCTGAAATTACCCGTAAGTTGATTAAAAATAATATTATGTATATAATGCATTCTAATTTTAGTTTGCAATAATAAGATTAATAATTTAATTAGACTAACGAGTATTTCAATAATTATGTCCAACTAGATGATGCCCGCAACTCCGTTGCGCCAAAACTCTTTTATCGCGCTGGAACCGTACATTTTCCTGGGACAAAAAGTATCCTATGTCGTTTCCCGGGACTCAAAGTATCTCCATACCAAATTTCAGCAAAATCGGTTCAGCTGTTTGGGCGTGAAGAGGTAACAGACAGACAGACGGACAGACAGACAGTTACACTTTCGCATTTATAATATTAGTATGGAAGTATGGGTGTCCAATGCTGGTAATTATAATAAATAAAAAAACTCCCACATCGGTTTAGGTGGCGTTGGCCAGTTTCAATAAAACCAGGCCAGTTACGCAGGACTAATTTTATAGTGCCCAATAGTGCGCGCAATACACAAGAGCACTCTGGTTTTGAATGAAACCAGGCCAGTTAAGCAGGAGTATTTTTTATAGTGCCCAAGTGTGTGCGCAATACACAAGAGCACTCTGGGTTCAATGAAACTAGGCCAGTTACGCAGGAGTAATTTAATAGTCCCCTAGTGTGTGCGCAATACATAAGAGCACTCTGGTTTCATTGAAACCAGGCTAGTTACGCAAGAGTAATTTTATAGTGCCTAAGTGTGTGCGCAATACACAAGAGCACTCTGGTTTCAATGAAACCAGGCCAGTTACGCAGAAGTAATTTTATAGTGCCCAAGTGTGTGCGCAATACACAAGAGCACTCTGGTTTCAATGAAACCAGGCCAGTTACGCAGGAGTAATTTTATAGTGCCCAAGTGTGTGCGCAATACACAAGAGCACTCTGGTTTCAATGAAAGCAGGCCAGTTACGCAGGAGTAATTTTATAGTGCCCAAGTGTGTGCGCAATACACAAGAGCACTCTGGTTTCAATGAAAACAGGCCAGTTAAGTAGTAGTAATTTTATAGTGCCCAAATGTGTGCGCAATACATAAGAGCACTCTGAGGGAAGCGCGGGAAGGGAAGAAGAAGCGGGAACTCTCTGTCCTTTCCCGAGACATAACGTATCTGCATACCAAATATCATCAAAATCCATGTAGCGGTATAAGCAGAAATCATTTTATTTAACGACTGGGAACCATTCATTTTTCCGAGATAAAAAGGATCCTATGGCCTTTTCCGGGACTCAAAGTATCTCCATACCAAGTTTCATCAAAATCCGTTCAGCGGTTTAGGTGCAAAATAGGAAAATTTATAACGCGGTAACCGTACATTTTTCAAGACAATAATTATCTTATGTCCTTTCACGAGAGTCAAAGTATGTGCACACCAATTTTCATCAAAATCGGTTCAGCGGCTTAGGCGCAAATCATTTTTGTTTATTACACTGGTACCGTACCTTTTTCCCGGATGTAAAGTATCCTATGTCCTTTCCCGAGACATAACGTATTTCTGTATACCAAAAATCATCGAAATTCACGTAGCGGTATAAGCAGAAATCATTTTTATTTAATGCCTGGGAACCGTACATTTTTCGGAATAAAAAGGACCCTACGTCCTTTCCCGGGACTCAAAGTATCTCTATACCAAATTTCAGAAGAATCGGTTCAGCGGTTTGGGCGTGACGAGGTAATTTTATAACATTTTGTTAAAATAAGCACTTTTTGTATTGAAAGAACAAATCAGAATATTGCATTTATGTGAAATATCACAAAGGACATTTATGCTATGTAATAAGCCCTATAGCAATATTGCATTAACCATTTTTATATGTTTTCTCTTAAAACTGAATGTAAAATTAAAATGTTTTTTCATAATCATAATCTACGCATTTCAACAAAAAAAAAATGATACCGCACATTAACATTTTTTTGCTTAAAAAAAGCAGAAAATAAAGATAATCAAAAAAAAAACTTAAAACGCCGATTACTCAAAACAAGTTCTATGTTGAATGGTACACCAATGCTTAACAGCATCCATTTAGTAGGCGAATTGCAGACTGACATTTTGGTAGATTTATGTCAAGTCAATGCAGACCTTGTCAAAAACGCGATCGCCGACCGCTAGATCAACTACGATAACTTGGCGCGCCCCTCCAAATGACTGT
Organism: Lysandra bellargus; assembly: GCA_905333045.1. Taxonomy (NCBI): domain Eukaryota; kingdom Metazoa; phylum Arthropoda; class Insecta; order Lepidoptera; family Lycaenidae; genus Lysandra; species Lysandra bellargus. Next base: position 11,188,352 of record HG995326.1, read on the forward strand.
TTCAATGTGTGTAGTCACATCCTTATGAAAGAGTTTGTATGTAGTAAATATTCAACCAATCACAGTACACGTAATATTTCACTTAATGTCACTTATTACCAAGATTTGTTGGTCAACTAATCATAACTAGCCTACCGCGCAAGACAACGCACTTCAAACATTGAGATGTATGGAGTTGCTATTGCCAACAAAAAACATGTCGCACTTGAAGAATGAGCGGGGTGAGAGGCGGGGCGGTGATGGCTATAGATCAGTACCGCAGAAGTGACTCTTTTGAAAGTGGATAAAATAAAAGAAATATTTTTACTAAACATTATTAAAAGCTTTTATTTAACTTGCTCTGTATATTATTATTTAGTTATTTACATTATTATGTAAGTTTGGGTGGAATTTTTGAACTCAATTTCGAAGTAAGTTTGTATGTACATATAATTTGTATACACGTTTGGTTTGAATGACAATGCACGATACAGTATGTGACATCACTATAAATAAAATATAAAATGGCCGACCATCCAATATAGCGGAATAGTTATTTTCTATGCCGTCCTATAATAACAGTATGGATGTTAAATTAAATGAAAGAACTTTTTGAGAATAACTCGAAACCGAATGTAATGTCATTCTACATCCAATATGGTGGCTCATCTAAAATAGGGGAATACAAACAAAGTTTCGTTTATTTCTGCATGACTAAAGAATTGGTTTTCAGTTAAAAATAGTTAAGTGAAATCCAACTTTTAAGTCAACTACAAGTCGCTAAATATAGGCACGGGTTTTTCACTAATCAAGTGTAGTGTTAGATGGCCCATTTATCGAGGAAGGCTATAGGCTATATTTTATTACGCTAAGACTAATAGGAACGAAGAAATAGAGGAAAATGTTGATATAAAACTGGCTAAATTATTTGAAAGGACTTATTTGAACGCGCTAATCTCAGGAACTAGTGGTCCGATTTGAAAAATTCTTTCAGCGTTAGATAGCCCATTTATCGAGAAAGGCTATAGGCTATACTTTCTCACGCTAAACCTAATAGGAGCGAAGAAATAGAGGAAAATGTGAAAAAACGGGGGAAATTATTTTATAGGGCTTATCTCACGAACCACTGGAGTAATTTTATGTTATTTGGCACACATGAAGAATAGAACACGTGATAGGACAAAAGTTTCTTTTTTGCGGAAAAATGTACGGCTTCCGTGACATTCTTAAATTACGCGGGCAAAGCCGCGCGGAACATCTAGTATAATATAACGGGGCAAACGGGTCACCTGATGGAAAGCAACAACCGTCGCCCATGGGCACTCGTAACGTCAGAAGAGCTGCAGATGCGTGGGGATATGCCTTCTTCTTAAAATGCTTTTGGCGATAGTTCGTTCCACAGTTTTGCAGTGCGCGGAAGAAAATTACGCGAAAAATGCACGGTGGAAGACCGCCACAAGGTGATGGGATGGTCCTCAGAGCACGTGCTCCCCGTGATACACGAGCTCCCCGTGATACAACTAATAGAGGATGCATATAGCCAAACGTATTACCTCCTTTTTTGGAAATCGGTCAAAAACCGAAGTATTACATACCAAAATTTTGCAAAGCCGTTACAGCGGCTTAGGCGTGAAGAGGTAACAGACACAGAGAGAGACAGACAGACAGACGGACAGACAGACAGATGGACGGATAAACCGACAGACGGACGGATAGACAGACAGACAGGAACACTTTCGCATTTATAATAATTATATTATAATAAGTATGGATCCAAAGTCCACTACATACTTACTAAATTCAAATTACTTATATATTTATAAATACAATTATAATGTACGCATGTATAATGTATACGTAATACCGTATTTATATTATTACCAAAATACAAACTCGTCTACGTGAATACTTCATTCATCGTCGTCTCATCATAGATATCTGTATTCTGCCTACATTCCCCTCTGATTCTACTACTCTATGACAATGCGAAATGGCGCGCGTCTTCGCCTAGTAATTGAATGTTCGTATTTTAATTGAAAATAATTAAATAAGAATACTAAGCGATGAAATGTTATGCCGTCGCATTTGGAAGTGTTTTTGGGATTATTTTTACAATATCCTAAGACACACCAAGGCATTTTTGTGACTTTTATTTTGTTTTTTTATAATTGTCATACGTCAAGTGCGCAGAAGAGCTCGCGGCCGACTAAGTGCACTGCGGCTATATAGCGTCTCTTGAATGTGACCAAGCACTGCGTTGCGGTGTCAACTCCATACATCTCAATGACTTCAAATGTTTTGACAACGCACTTCAAACATTTTGAATTTTGGAGGGGCGCGCCATGTTATCGTAGTTGATCTCTAACTGCCTATGAATCAATAGTGGAGTCGCCAGAGGTTTTAACCTCCGAAAATTGTAATAGTGAATGGATTTTTGTTTTTGTGGTGTCATTTTCTTTTTTATAATATAACTTGCAAAGTTTACCAAAAAAATTTTTGTTCTTTTAATTTTTAGTTACTTAATTAAAAATTAATATTTCACCATATAAAACCAGTATAGATTTTTTTTTCTTGATCCTGTTATTTAATGACTCTTATCCGATTGTTTACATTAAAATTAACCAAAAACACAATTTTTAAAAAAGAAAGTTTGCTTTGCTAAGCTAAATAAAACTAAAAGATTTTTGCAAACTTTTTAGAGATTAACGCTCGTCGTTACCAAGATAAAAGGGTTTGGGAAGATTTAAGGGTTCTAACGAAAAGTGTGTTACACGTACTTATTGTGCGTATTTAATTTTTAGAGAAATTATGAGTTTTAAGTACTTTTAAACGTTTCAATATCTCCAAAAATGTGTAAAATAGACCAAAATTGTTTTTCTACATTTGTTGAGAATTTATTTAAGTAAGAGCTATTAACATTAAATGCATCAACAAACGAAAGACTTTTTCTAGCCTTTGAAATATACTTAAACTTCCTAATTAAAGCCAGAAAAAGCCTTTGAAATATATTTATACTTCCTAATTAAAGCCAGAAAAAAAATTGGGTGCTACATATCTCACGTATATACTAAAGACCTATGTTTGGAAAATGCTTACCTGAATACAAAAAATATCATTTCTCAGCCTAATTTGTATTTTTTTTCTTTAAGTCTGTTTTAGCGAATCTTATCAATGAAAAAAAAAATTATGTTAGAACCTAACCAATAGAAATAAAATACAGATTTTCTTTGAAATATACGCGAAAAGTTTGTGCTATATTTTTGGAAAAGTTAATAAAGTAAGGGCTTTAAAAATTTACGCATTAAGAGCCCGGGTTACCCTCGAAATTCTCATACATACGTAATACCAAAATCATTTTGTCATACGAAAGTATTTAACATGTTTGAGTTATTTTTCAGCTTAAAATAGTAATTACCTAGGTTTCTGAACAAAAATTAACTTCAAAATATTTAAACACTAAAAAAAATTTTTTTGTGTATAATTTTTTTTTACTAAATTTACTACTAAATATTTAAACACTAAAAAATAGAGTAAAACACTAAAAATATATAAATAGTAAATTTACTACCTAATATTTAAATACTAAAAAATATTTTTGGCACAGATATAGAATAGGCCATGTGGGGGGACATAGGCCATTTTGATTTTCAGGAAAATTTACGGTTTGCGAGAAATTTATAATTAACGCGGCCGGGCGGAGCCACCCTTAACATCTAGTACTACATACTAGGGTTTGAAAAAATTTAAATGTTCTCGGCCTGACATACTTCTGAGTGACTTGCAAGCGTACTGTTGCTCTTCGCGACTCGAAAAGTTTAGATTTGGTAACGGTAATAAGTCATACAGAAGTATGTTTGGCTGTGAACAGCCCTCGTTTGCTGTAGTACAAGAAGTTCCGCTCCGAACTGTTAATTATGTATTTCACGGAAACCATACATTTTCCCGAGAAACAAAATAGCCTATGTCCTTCCTCGTGGTCTACTTTATATCTGTGCCAAATAACATAAAAAATGCCTTAGCCGTTTGTGAGATAACTCTTTCCAATAATTTTCCCCGTTTTCCCCCATTTTCCTCTGTTTATTTGCTCTTATTGGTGCCAACGTGATGTTATATAGCTCAAGTCTTCCTCGATAAATAAGACTATCCAACAAAAAATGAATTTTTCAATTCAAATCAGTAGCTCCACAAATTCTTTAGCTTTATAATATAAGTATTAGATATGATTTTCCCAAAATTTAAGCCCACCATTCATAAGGAATGTTAAGTCGTATGAAAAAAGTGTCTGAATATTTTTTGTAGAGAATTCTATGATCTACACTTTTGGCCTACCTATTTTTGTGATAAAATTTACAGTTTGGAAAAAAGCAGGAAAAACCTCATTTTCATACCTTAAATAAAAATTTTTGCACAAGGAGGATCGCCGGGGACTTTTGAGGTTTTAATTGTAATGGCGTATTTAACGTCTCTACCAATTTTCAACTCTATGCGAGTTATTCCGAGGTTACGATTTTTTTGCGTCTAATTAGACCGCACTATAAGAAATAATTTTAAACTTCCAATTAAAAACCAGAAAAATAAATAGGAACGCCATTTATCAGGTACTTACTACCGAAGCAAACAACAGACATATTCGGTGGCATGCTCATCTAGATACAAAAATATTAATTTTTAAATTTAAATCATATATTTTTTCCACTTATTTTCTTTTTTTCGGAATATAAGCAACGATTTGAATAAAAAAATGATAATATATTTTATTATTTTGCTACATAACTGAACTGAAAGAAATGCACGTTTTCTTCAAAATTTTAAAATTTATGAGTGTAACTGAAGTGTTATAGAATGATTTAAAAATTAAAAGCACAACTTTTCAATAGGTCAACTTTTTTATCTATGTTGTCAGCTACACATTCCTTTTTTTCTTTTCAAATTTCATCCACTATTACGGAAATCGGAGATTTGCACTATGTTTACGCTCTAGGCACTCAACTACAATAAAACCGCACTAAGCGACACTACGCTGCAGCAGAGTGACGCGACACTTGTACTGATGTTTTATCACTTTTGCAAAGAAATGCAAGATACGAATCGTACAATTACAGATAAAACATTTGGTCTTTTTCTTTTTTTTTTTATAGGAGGGGTGCATGGCAAGCGCCGGGCTTGCTGCAAGCTCAGGCGCTGCAAAAGTGGGCTATAATGCTCGTGGAGGGGAACCCGTCTTATACCCCAATTCCGCCCATCGTTGACATGGTATTTTCTTTTATTAATGTATGCCAGCGAGTTCCACTTTTGATATTTAACTATTACTTTTCGCAGAAAGGGGAGGGAGTTATTAGAAGAGCAGGCTGTCTGGTTCTAACAATTTTCATGTAAAAAAATTGCCGGATACCAAAAATTAAGGAGCATATAATACATATAATATGTGCTTCCGTCATATTATGACATACTGTATGAAGAAAATTTAAAAAAAGGTTTTCCTAAATAATATTCGAAAATTTATTTATTTATTTATTTGCAGTTAATTAAAACGGGTGACCCCAATTATATTAATTAACCTAAATTGTATACCGATAACTGCATCATTCGCACAATGTTCTTGTCTTTTTTCAGATGATCAACGTTGGCCGTAAAATGGGAATGCAAATTGCCCAGCCCATGTTCATACGCGACAGTCTACAGATACGCGAACTGAGGAACACGCTCTTCCAAATGGTGGAAAAAGGTGTCAATTTCGTGGTCGTCATCATCACTAATAAAGACAAGGATGCTTATCATAAGGTATTTTGAAAATACTTAAAGCACCGCACTAGGCTTTATTTTTTTAGACTCTTAGAGCCAACCCACACGTATCGCGTAGTTGCGTTGTGGTACCGACAAAATGTCGACGTGGTTGCGTTGTCGCCAGTAGTTGCGATGTGGTTACATACGAAAGTCAATGAAACGGAGAAGGGAAAGAGCGCGGGCGGTGTGCGCGCACTTTTATTGCATCGACGCAACGTTGTGGTTGCGATGTGGTCGGTATCACACAAGCGGTCGATAACGACTGCAAAATGTGGTACGTGTGAATAGTCCAGTTCATTTACAATACGAAATATACGCCCGACCACGTGGTGTGGTTGTCATGTTGAGGTATGTGTGGGTTGGCCCTTAAAAGTGAGACCACACTTTGCTAAGTAACTACATACATAGCTTGATGCATAGCGTTGCGAACAGCGCAAACTCTAGAATCGCGCCATCGAAATTTGAGATCGGCATGATATAAAACGTCTGAAACAACGACAGTGGGCTTTGGCCTGTACCCCCTTACAAACCTTCCTTAGGACTTAGGAGCCTCCACACATAGCCCTATACGACACAACATGATTCGTAATTACTCTAGTAAAGTTATGTATCTGTCACGTTACACGTAGTGCGGTATTAAAAACTTACAGAAAAAAATTAATGTTGCCAGCGGATGGCGGTATTTTTTTTTCCTGAATATTTAATTGTAATAATATTTAATTAAAAGTACTGTTTAATGGAATATGATTATGTGTCTTACGGTTTTCGTTTTTTTTGCCATATGAAAGACAATTGACATCATTTAGTTTGGTCCAATAAATAATGGTTGTCTTGTATTTCAGGTTAAGCGAACTGCTGAACTCGACGTGGGAGTTCTAACTCAGTGTATCAAAGACTTCACGGCTAACCGAAAGATGAATGAGCAGACAATGCGTAACATTCTATTGAAGGCAAGTTAGAAACTACTACAAACATTTTACTATAGTTTGTTCGTTCTAAGATGATATGGGTGACAGTTCTCATATTCCTTGCTACGGATTTTTTTTACAAGAAAACAAAAAAAAATCAGAATGTAATAAATTATATTCCATCTACAAAAATAAATGTTTCCTGTAATTGTAAATGAATAAAAATGAAAAGTTGCTAAATGCTAACTTATTGATATAAAATTATAAATATTAACTTTGAAATAGGAGTATAAAATTATTGTTACGAAAATATTTTAAAAATGTCAGATGCATGAAACGGAACTTATGTCAATAGAGATTGACACAGTTGAATCGAAATCAAATCGATAAAAAGGGCGGCCATCTTAAATCGCCGGCGTCACTCTGAAACATCAGTACGAAATCGATAATTTCGATTGCAATTCCTTTACGAGGTGATTCGATATTTTTAAATTATTCGATTAATTTTTTTAGGTAACTTCCCTACTATTGTCAATTATAATGTGTCACGCATATCATCATAAAACGAACAAACTATAAATATGCAAGTGACTTAACACAGCCAGAGTTTATAACAATACAAAATAATAAGAAATTGCTCTGTAATGGTACAGAATCCTTCGTGCGCGACTCCAACTCGCACTTAACCGATTTTTTACCATATTATTTATCTTTTAAACCGACTTCAAAAAAAGGAGGTAATAAATTCGACCCGTATGTATGTAATATTTCCAGAATTGCCCAGTTTTCGTATAATATGTTATTCTATTTCAGCGTCCGAACAAATGTACCAAATTTCGAGTGTATGTATGTGTGTATGTTTTTATGTTTGTGTTTGGTCCTACAACTCCTCCGGAACTACAAGTCCGATTTGAGTATTTTTTTGTACTATGTATTGTACAACTCAGGGAACAATCACAATCGGTTAAGTAGTTTTTGAGATAGGGATTTTTATTTCTCAATAATGTACTATCAGAGAAGTTGATTCCTAGGCAGATAGCGTACCTTACTTAGGTACGCTATCTGTTATTATCGCTTCAAGTCAAATTTGTTTCAAATTAGGTTGAATTGCCATAAGCCGACCACAATATGACGTAGGTCCGTTTCCAATTTCCTCGATGGTGCAGTTTTTAATCCTTCGATCGCGGATTCTTGGAAATCTATTGTTATTCTATTGTTATCGCGGTCACCGGTGTCCTTATGGGGCTTGATGTCTGATGGGTTAAGTCAGGTTATCTTTTCAAAATACTATTATTATTTTTATTGCCGCCTTTGTGTTCATATATGTCCTTGTTGAATGTATCTTTATGTCTGTACAACTTTTTGAACGCAATAATGTATATTCTATCTATCTATTATTTATCCATTGAACAGATCAATTCGAAGTTGATGGGCGTGAACCAAGCTCTGGAGGCGTCGTCGTTGCCGAGATGTCTGCAGGGCGCGGACGTGATGCTCGTTGGAGCTGACGTCACACATCCCTCACCCGATCAGGTGAAGTAAACTTTTGGAACGAAGTTCCTTATGGCGCGTTCGGCGTCGCGAAAGGAGGCTAGACAGAACGATATTTGACCTCGACACTTTTTTATTAGTACCTGCATATTAGGGGCAAAGGGCGTTGATAGTATTCCTATGCGTCAACTAGATGGCGTTTTGAGAATAAACAGTACAATAATTTCACAAAAGTGTCGTTGTTAATATTCCTAACAACGACATCTGGGCGTCAATAGATGATGTTTTTTTTATTTTTTTATAACTTCGTTCCATCCGGGGACCGGGTGTCCCTTGACACTTGGGCATTTTCAAAAAAAAATTGTACCCTTAGTTTTTACCTTGTCCCTTGACTTCGCTACAGATTATTTGTAAAAAATTACATACTAACATAATGTTATTTTACTGTAGGAGCAAAAACAAGTTTTCTTTTATTAAAATAAATTCACGCTTGTATAAAATTTTATTTAGTATGAGATTTATAAGGGTTTTTATTTACCAAAAACTATTAAATGTACCTGTCCCCTTCCCAGAAGTTGTAAACAAATCTTTAATAACTATTTTTTTTCTTAAAATAAGTTGCTTAAAATCATATTTTAGATTCCTAAATAGTTAATGTATCAATTGAATGTGTTGTTATTGAAAAATCTAACATAATTTACTGTTGACACATTGCAAAATTCGTTTAGTATTTAGTATAAAAAATGAAATTATTTACAAACACTTTAAAAGTAAAAGAAAGTAGCATTATGTGACTTCCGATTTGTGACTTTTCGTATGGTCACTGTGACTTTTCGTATGGTCACCTATAATGGAACGGACAAGTCACAACAGGCGGAAAGCGTAAGGCTTAGATCACATTTTAAATAAATTATTTTTTTATTCACAGCTTTTATTAAGAAAATTGGATATTTTTAAACTGGTACGATTGACTTACAAATATTTTTATTATTACTTATGTGTTAAGGTTACGCCGCGTTAAACTAAAAAATCGTGTAGGATATGTTTTAGATTGCTAATTTTCTTGTTTTTTAGTTTTCTTTAGGCCGGGCCGGCCTCTCATAGAAAACAAGCAATGGAACAGCAAAAAATGGAAAGGGCGTAAGCGACAAAATGGTTTTTGTCGCGTAATTTAAAAACCATAAATACATTTCATATAAGCTATGGGCAAATTAAAGTATATGCTTGAACCAATCTATGTACAAATTTTGGAAGCTTAAATTACTCTCCTCTATTGGAAAAATAGGAATCCCTTTTTTTACAGAGGTCTTTTTGATTGATTATTCTGTGTTATAAAAGTTGACCAATCGTCTTATGTTATGGGTAATTCAAAGACAAAGACATGATGAATACTGACAATGAACTTTAATTTCTTAGCTTTAGTCATTGCTGAGAAAAATCGATATCGCTACAGCCAAATTATCAAGGCGTCGACTTAACAATAACGACTATAGTATTTAAAATGTACATTAAAGTTTTATTTCTTAAATAATTTTGATTTTATTTCCACTACTTTTCCATCAGTAAAGTTGAAAATCATTTTGTGTCATTGATATTTGCAGATTTATAATAACTTAGGAATTCATAGACATGTGAACACATCTTTATGATTATGAGATGTTCGTCCCTCTAATTAATGAAGTTAAATCTGTGAAATCAAAGAATTTTCTACTTTTATAAGTAGTGCAACAATAAAAATGTTTAAATAAAAGGTTTTTGTGTTATAAAAGCTTCTTTAAATATGTTACTACTCGTGTAAAAAAATGAAAAATAAACTAGTGGGTAGGTCACAAAGTCACACTACGTATTAAAAATAATTACTACTCTTGTTGATCCTTGAAATTATCTATATTTTCTTATAAACAATTAAATATGCATTTCACTAGATTAAATGAATGAAGAAATCCATTTATTGCTGTATTTTTTGTATTAAATTATATTTTACATTTAGTCACACAACTGAATCTGTTTCGGCGAAAATTCGATTTTGTTTCAATAATATCAGAATAATATAACGTTTTCGGCGTTTTTTTTAACTTATTCCATTACTTCAATATTTTTCCTTGTATATGACATTCAAATATAGGTAAATAAAATGACCTTAAAAATATAGACATATTTTTGCAAGGGTACACGTTTTTTTGAAAATGCCCACCTATCAAGTTTTTTTTAAATAAAAATAAGCAAGCAAACGAGCAAACGAGTCACCTGATCAAAAACAACTATCGTCGCCCATGGACACTCGCAACATTAGAAGAGCTGCAGTTGTGTTGCCGGTCTTTTAAAAGGGAATACGCTCTCTAAGGTTTTTAGGTCGTATTTATTGGTCCGGAAGTATTTCCGGACAGTTTTTGGTGACAGTTCGTTTATCGATCGCTTTCCCAACCTTTTTTAGCTACGGACCTTTAAGAAGCTCATAATAAAATAAACAGAAAAAAAAAACGGATTCTGTATGGTTCAGAGATGATACTGCAGATCCCCATACATATACTCAACCAATGGTTGGGAAACACTGCCCTAGACTGTATTGTTGTGCATATTATGTATATTAGAATGTGCAGAAAAAAACGAAGTGAAAATTTCTTGAACGTTTATTTCAAGCAGTAAAACAAAGAGAAATTCCGTCCTCACTTTCCACCTTATCATAATTTGGTATATTAAAATTGTGTTTCAGTCGAGCGTACCCAGTATTGCAGCTGTCACTGCATCTATGGACTCCAAATATTTCATCTACAACATTGAACTCAGCGTTCAAACGCCAAAGGTATGCTTTTTTAAAATATAATAATTGTCAATAGACTAACTTTAATGGTACTAAATTCCTAATACAATTTGTCTAATTTCAGAAAGAGATGATAATCCAGTTTGAAGACATGATGGTTGACCACCTGAAAGTGTACAAACAGCATAACAATGGCAGACTGCCCAAGAAGGTGTATGTGCTTCGAGATGGTGTATCTGATGGACAATTCGCTGAGGTATCATACTAGATTAGTTGCCTTATGCTAAGCCCCAATTTCACCAACGACTGTAAATGTTAACGCTCGAATTAGTATCACGTTACCTCTTTCGTTTTTCTTATGAATGAAATAGAAGACATGACATTTTAACAAGCTGTTAACACTAAGGCTTGGTTCACACAGCACAATCGTGCACGTTTCCTGCACGTTTTTTGCAGTATACGTCTTAATAAATAGTGGCGCATACAATGCATATAGAACCATTTACACGTCGATTGTACTGCGCGGTTTGTTGCAGTACAATCGACGTGTGAATAGTTCTATATACATTGTATGCGCCACTGTTTATTCGTTAAGACGTGTACTGCAAAAAAACGTGCAGAAAACTTGCAGGATCGTGCCGTGTGAACCTGGCCTAACAGACGTTGGTGAAATTGGGCCTTAGCCCAATAAGACGTTTATGTTCAGCCACTGCCGCTGCTCCTCGCGCTGCCGGCAATATTGCTCTGAATACTTCTGCGGCAGTAACGACACAAGTGAGCGTTTACACTCAGCCCTCTACATACTTGCCGCGACGGGCTGCGGCAGCGGCATGACAGCGCGAGTGATTATTTATATGTCTACCAGAATCTGATGGTAAATTTGGATGGCATAATTTCAAAAAATATCCTTGTTCATTGGATAAATTTTTATATTTTTATTTTCGACGTGGGAGAGCCATGCTTCGGCACGAATGGGCCGGCTCGACCGGAGAAATACCACGTCCTCACAGAAAACCGGCGTGAAACAGCGCTTGCGCTGTGTTTCGTCGAGTGAGTTAGTTTACCGGAGGCCCAATCCCCTATCCTTTTCCCTTCCCTACCCTTCCCTATTTCCTTCCCTACCCTCCCCTATTACCCCTTAAAGGCCGGCAACGCACCTGCAGCTCTGATGCTGCGAGTGTCTATGGGCGACGGAAGTTGCTTTCCATCAGGTGACCCGTTTGCTCGTTTGCCCCCTTATTACATAAAAAAAATTGCATGTTTCACTCACAGCATCAGTCGTTATAAGGAAAAAAATCTTTTCTCACTTTTTGCCATCAGATCCTGGTAGACCTATTTTCGCGCAGCGCACTTCCTTTCCCGACAGGGCTGAATGTAAACGGCCCATAAAAGTTAACAGTAGATTCGATGTGTTAACTATTTCGTTGGGCATGATACTTGAATAACGATCAGCCATACTGGCGCAAGTGGACTTTGACATTTATATTGATAAAGGCGAAGAGTTTGTGAGTGTATGTTCGTTACTTCTTCACGCCTAAACGGCTGGAGCGATTGTGATTGTCATGTTTCAAATCTAATAATGTCTTATTCTTATAGAAAAATCAATGAAAATCATTTCGAGAAATATCATTTACTGTTAGTACGCAATTTACTTTCACCAAAAAACCGCCCGCGGTTACCCGTAACACCGCGGCGCATAGCTAATAATTTATATTTACACTTGTAAATAGACTGGAGTATAATTTGTATCGTTTTGTTATAAAGATGTATATTTTAGGTGATGAACAGCGAGTTGGTCTCTCTCCATAACGCATTCAAACGTTTCACTGCCGAGAAACCAGAAATATTGTTTCTCCTGGTTCAGAAGCGACACCATACTAGGTAAGTACGAATAAATAATAATCGGCCAAGTGCGAGTCAGACTTGCGCACGAAGGGTTCCGTACCGTCATAGAGCAAAAATAGGCCAAAAATTGTGTTTTTTGTATGGGAGCCACCCTTAAATTTTTATTTTATTATTATTATTAATTATTGAAGTAGACATATATTTAAGACCTTTGTGAAAATATGAAGACATTATTGATATACTTAGAGCAAAAAATGCTAAAAAAATCAAGTTTGTTGTATGGGACCCCCCCCTTAAATATTTGATTTATTTTGTTTTTAGTATTTGTTATAGCGGCAACAGAAATACTAGTTGAGGAGGTAGTGCTAGCGTTTGCTAAGTCATTTCATACCGACCAAATTTTTGTCCAGCGGTAGCTTAATATTTATCAATCAATATAATCAGCGTCAGTCGCCGCACCCGTGGTGGAATGTTAACTGAGAGTATTTCAAAGTTGCAAAAAAATAGTCGCGAAAAGTGATTTTATACCGAATGAAACTTTGATGGATGATTATTGAGGTCATGTTTAACCAAAAAATCACCGACAGCCGTATTGCAGACGGGGGATTCAACGTCAGTCGCGTTACTGAACATGTAAAAATTTTTTGAATATAAAGTCATTTTATACCGTACAAAATTTATACAGGTGTATGTTTCTACTTTGTAAATAATAAAGAAAACCGTCAGTCGCTAATACGACGATGGAAAAACCGTCAGCCAGCGATATAAGCTATGACCAATATAGTATCCTAGGGCGCCGCGTAGACATATTTACACCTGCAAACATTCAGCTGACGGCGATTTTCGTTTGAATTAACCATAAAATTATCTCACATAGCAATTTTAAGTAATTAATTCGATAGTCAATATTTGTGAAGAAGAATTTTATACATTTTACATTAAAAGCGCCATATGTTATATACTAAAACTAAAATAACACCTACCGAACCTAAACATGTATAATCTAGATATGAACCTTTATTGGGTGCGAATTGGGATCTTTTTAATGTCAATTCAATACGATTTCCAACAACAACTTTGAGATGCTCTCAGTTTTTATTCCACCCATTATGAAGTGGCTGACGATCAAAGCTGTTATGTATTAGTGGAATACTATTATTGTAACGATTTTCGCTCGGTATGAAATGACTTTTTAAACTGAGCGCGACCTCCCCTACTATACGTAATCTGTGAAAATTTGAACTCTCTAGCTATCACCGTTCTTGAGATACAACCTGGAGACAGACGGACATACATACATCGAGTCTTAGTAATAGGGTCCCATTTTTATCTTTTGGGTACGGAACGCTGATCTTTCATTTACGCGTCCTGTATTATATGCAAAGTTATGTAAACACAGTTATAGCTCGATCTATTTATTTTTAACACGCTTTTATAAGTTTGGGCTGTATGTATGTAACGGAATCTTTGAGCACGATATTTACCTATCTCCAGTAGTCTAATTCATTCGAAACTTTGCATACGTAAAAAGAGCCAATAACAATGCAATAATTTTTTTTTTTTTTTAATAGCCTGTTTTTTTAGTTTATTTAACCTATCAACTCCGAAGTTGTCGAATTCGACCGCGTAAACAATATATTTCCAAGAATCCGCGATCAAAGGATGAAACTACATATTCTTTTTCTTAAATTTCTCGAGGTTGAAATTAATTTACTGCTTCTTTTTGTAGACTGTTCACCACCAGACATGAGAATGTTGAGCCCGGAACCGTCGTCGACACTGACATAGTACACCAGACCGAACTGAACTTTTACTTGGTACGTTATTCTTTTGAAGTTTTAGTATTTTATGTACGAACAGGTAGAAAAATGTATATCCCAGAAACATCTAAAAGGGATAATAATGCAGTCAACATAAGACAAACAACTTTTTTATCAGCGAAAAATCTTGAAAGTGGTTGCTTACAGAGATAGAAAGGATTTCATACTTTGATTTGATGGTCCTAAAATATGGATTGTTATATTTGTAGGACAATGTTACTCTTAAATTATGTAACTATTAACCTACCAATTGATACAAAAAATCTGCTTCTACCACTTTCAAGATTTTTCGCAGATAAAAAAGTCGTTTGTCTTATCAAAATGAAGCTACTCACAAAAAATTAGCTTGTTAGTAATTACAAAAAAAAATATGTTCTAGGGCTCCCTCACTAAGGCCGTAGGAGTGATTGTAATAAATCCTACCTTCACGTCTTTTTAAATAAATAATAAATAAATCTTTATTTCTCAAATTACATAGACAAATACAATCATGAGGCACGTCTTTTTAAATATTTTTCTTTAATTTACAAGCACTTTGGGTGGGTGCGATAAAAAAAACTATATAAACTGTTGTCTGTCATAATCATAACTAATCATAACACATCTCTAATTAAGACTTCACAATATGTTTAATATTATATTTTTTTCTGTTACTTAGGTGAAAACTTCTAAATTGTAATTGACTTTCTGTTTACTGGAACTCAAACTACCATTGTCATTAAACGACTAAGTTTTCCATAACAAATACATAAATAAACTGTCTGTTCCGGCAAACGTTGTTTTGCTATATAAAATATTTCGCCCATATTATTTTATTGAAGTGATTAAATAAGTATGTCACCATGGCAACGTCCATAGCTAAAAAAAAGTCGCACAAACAATGGCCGCCGTCAGTCTTGAGTTGTAATAATTTACTATTATTTATTCAACAAAGCACTTTCAATATAAAAAGTCGATGTCCGATTCTCGACCCTAGCCGATATGATCGCTAGGATTCAGGAAAATCGGTCGAGCTGTTTCAGAGGAGTTTAATTACGCACACCGTGACACGAGAACTTTATATTATATTAAATAAACGATTTTACATGTCCAGGTGTCGCACCAAGCTATCAAGGGCACGGCGCGGCCGACGCGCTACCACTGCGTGTGTAACGACGGCAAGCTAACAGTGTCCGAGGTGGAGCAGCTGGCGTTCTACCTGTGCCACCTGTACTCGCGCTGCACCAGATCCGTGTCGTACCCCACGCCGACGTATTACGCCCATCTGGCGTGCTTCCGCGCACGCTCGCTTACATAGTGAGTACTACCACTGAAGATACATAGCGCATTAGTTACTCAAGGCCCGCTCTCTTTGTTATATGTACCATCGAGGAAATTGATTCCTAGGCAGTTCGCAGACCAACGTCATTTGGGCGGATCGTGTCAATTTAATTAATGTTAATTGAGATCTGTCGGCTGGGTTTGACGTAACGCGACCAAACTACGTGGGTCCCCCATCTGCCTAGGAATCAACTTCTCTGATAGTACAACTTTTTCAACGTGACAGACAAGATGCGACACATGAAGGCGCGGATCCACCGCGGCGCACGCTGTGCACGGCCACGCGGTGCACGAATTTATTTCTTTGACTACGTGGGTCAACGTTTCCACTGCAGCACACGCTATACAGACACGTTACTCACGACTATGTTCCACTCGCTTCCGTGTATCCCGTGTACAGCATGCGTAGCGTGGCTAGCGTTGAGCTACGCGTGCACCATATTCGAGCAAGCTACGTGAGTCAATTCGTGCGTAGCGTGTCCGTGGGTTGCAGTGGACACAGTCACATATATTTTCTTACAAAGCGAAGCTTGACGCACGTACGTAGTCTCTCCGTGCGCTGCGGTGGATCCGCGCCTTTAAGAGGAGTAAACTTGTACGTGAACAAATTATAGTGCTAATTCATTTTACTGCGAACCTAAATAATATAGTATATAGTAGTTCTTTAGTATATTATTTACGTACGGGGTGGACAAATGTGCTATTACCTTTAATGCTAGAAAACGAAAGAGATGCCAAATAAACAAGGTCTTTTTTTATTGTGCAAGTTTTTGATCAGATTATATAAATGTTAAGTCATTAATTATTTATTAAATGTCTGTTGTGCGGCAGTGAAAAAGAAGTGTCTAAATAGTTATAGAAGTGACTACATAGCAATTGTTTTTCCAGTGGCGATCGCTTCAACAACGCGGATTTGGAGAAGAACCCGAAGCGCATTCACGTCATGGACCGAATGCTCAAGTTCAGCCGAATGTTTTTCGTTTAAACCAGTGGTACTCAACCTGTTTTCTAAGGCCACAAACACGTTTTGATCTTGGTGTCGTGGGCCGTAACCAACAATTTTTAGACTTAAAATTATAACATTAATAAATTTAGCGATTTGGTCGGTTTCTAGAGACTCGTTGCTCTCCTGGAGCCTTTTTACTGATCGCATCGGCTTAATTTTTGGCTGATTTATCCACATTATTCTGGTTTTGAACTAATGTACAGGCTGTTCTGACATAAATTCGGTCTATTGTGACTAGAACAGACATTTAAAAGATTTTTTAGTAACTTAGATAGCAGGAAAAATGATTACTTGCAATTACAAAGAATTTTGAGCCTCATACCGCAGAAAGACTCAAAAAATGTATTTTTATGTAAAAATAGTATGCACTAACCATAGATTAGGATTCATTATTATTAACTTGACCATTGGCAATAAAAATGTTGAAGATTTTTTCTCATCAGAATGAAATTTTCAGTTTTATAATACGAAGTAATGATTTGTTGGTTACATACGAAAGTTCTATGGCCATTGAAAAATCAATGATTTTTCATAAAGACAAAAAATCCAGAAAAGTTTTTTATGTTTTATTAAAGACCATAAAATAAGCTATTAATTATCTGTTTACTGTCTTCAAAAATTCCTGATATTTCAGAAAATACAAATATCCTTAGGTCGTATTGATGTGTGTATTTGAAAATTAGAAGTGTAAAGGACAAAGTTGTAGAGAATTTTATTAGCTTTTCTTATGTAGTACAATAAAATTTCGTACGAAGCACCGTTTTCGTAAATTAGTCTAAAAACCAAAAAATGGGTCCTTCTTTCAGGGTCAGGACTTTTAGTTTGTTTATCTCTTAACTAGTCCATACAAAGTGGCGTAGTCATAATTTCTGCTTTCGACATTTCCAACCAGAATCATTTGTTTGCTAGGCTAATATGGGGGGTTTTCTAGATGCTGTTTAGTGGATAAGCAAAAACTTGCAATGTATTCTCGGTAAAACCTAATGCTTGGCATGGCCTGGAAAATCCTCATAATGCATAATATTGTTATTCTATGATAATTAATCATAAATTGATGTTTGCATATTATTATTTGTATGTGTGAGAGAGAGAGTACATGAGAGACTGTGAGATATGTATTATGCGAAAAAAATAAAAACAAAAAAAAAAAATATATATATATATATCTATTTACAGTACCTACAACTTTTTTCTCAGCTATTGTTCTGCTCTATCCATAGAGTGAAATAGGGAAGTAATTATTCATACTGTTGTTACAATTATTATTAAGTATAGTCGACAAAAACTAACTTTTTGTTACATTCAGTTATTAATAATTATTCGCTCTAGTTAATATCTTTAAAAATAAGAATTATACTTATTATGCTTATAAAAAAATCTCACATTCGAATTAAAAGCTGACTTTTCTTTCGAATCTTAAAACACAAAAAAATTATACTTAAATACTAACTTTAAGCTATAACTCTACAGCAATTATTGTTTTTAGAACATAATTTTTTGCCCTTTTGTTACAATGAGCACGACTTGTTTTAATTTTATAGCCAATGAAGATTAAACAATAATAACATAAATGTATAAATTTTCATCTCTCGTAATCAGATACATTGCTAATTACAATTTATCAGCAAATTATGCTCATATGTACCAAAATTTATAATATTAGAAGTTACAGTTTACTATAGTAGAGTACAGTACATTGAAAGCTGATTATCTCCAAATATTATAAAATATGCTACATAATATTATTATGTTGTTATTTCGAACTTGCGTGTAATTTGTCTTTTTAAAAGACAATGTAATAATTAAAGTAATATTATAAGAATAAAACGCGAATTAAAAATATGTCTTGATGTTTAAATGTTAAAAAGTTACTAGCGTATTCTTGAAATGAACGAACACTGACACATTTTGCACAAAATTTTCATACCAATATTGTGTCCAAAACGCTTATTAACATTTTATGAAAGGTATAAAGTAAAGGTACAAAAGCAAGTAACCTAAATATGTCAGTGTTCCTACTTCCTAACTGTACCAAAATTGATGTTTCGTATTTAAATGTTAGGCCAAATTTATCTATATAATAAACGAGGCCAAAAAATCATGTTTTCATTTTAATATTTAAGTTTTGCGAGCCAACTCTAGTGAAGGAAGGGAATTAATTAGTTTAAAGACCTTACAAAACTTAATAATTACCAGGTACCAAACAATGATTCCTTATCCTATACTGTACCTTAACATCGAGCTATTGAGAGTGTAGGATGTCCTTAGACACTCTCAACAAAGGATCAGCCACGACTAAGGGCGAAGCCATTAGCCACACTGCACCGTTGCGTCGCGTCACCGCGACACCGTCGAGGAGTAATATTGTGTTGCAACTTGCATGCCACTTTTGCGTTGAGTTGTCGCACGACACAATGCAAGACGGTGACTTTAAAATTATTACACGAAATTGCGATAAGAGATTCCCACGTATCCTCGAGGACGTCCGAGCATTTTTTGTAAGGTTCAAGCATTTATGCATTTTAGTTTAATAATTTTAAAGTTTATTTCCCATCCCATCCGGATCCAACCCAAACTCGAGATTCACAAATCACAGATGACGGAGAGAAGTGAGTGCTTTAGTGTGAAAGCTATCACAGAAACGGTTCTAATGATTCGAATCCGATCCGTGCCCGTGGAAGAGCCATGCTTCGGCACGAATGGGCCCGCTCGACCGAAGAAATACCACGTTCTCAGAAAACCGGCGTGAAACAGCGCTTGCGCTGTGTTTCGCTGAGTGAGTGAGTTTACCGGAGGCCCAATCCCCTACCCTATTCCCTTCCCTACCCTCCCCTATTCCCTTCCCATCCCTACCCTCACCTATTACCCTATTCCCTCTTAAAAGGCCGGCAACGCACCTGCAGGTCTTCTGATGCTGCGAGTGTCCATGGGCGACGGAAGTTGCTTTCCATCAGGTGACCCGTTTGCTCGTTTGCCCCCTTATTTCATAAAAAAAGTCGTAACTAGTGCGAAGTCGCTTTAAATGGCTGGTTAGTCAAGTACTTGTACTTAATTACTGACTAATCCCTCAATAACCTAAGTCCCATGTTTTTGCACGCTGACGTGCTAATTACGGTACGTATAAGTCGTTGTGGCCCGCGTCGCGTGAGGTCAATTTGTCCGCTTTGTATTCTAATCATTTAATCTTTCGCGTGCCGAACTACTCCTATGTACAAATCTAGGAGAGGTCGTGCGAAAAACCCGTGATTCTCGATAATTAGCCCCGTTATGCGGAATTCAGGGCCATTTCAATAAAATTTATGAGGAAAATTAATTTCTTAAAAAAGCGTAGTGTCTCAGTGCGACGCGCGACGGCAATTCTTTTGTTTTAGAGAAATTTCGTGATCGACTGAAATTACCCGCGCTTGAATAAAGTGTAACAAGTAACAGTCGATCTCATTTATTTCTTTAATAGCGATTGAAATGAATAAAATTTAGGTTGGATAACTTAGAAGTGGGTAGGTAATTATTTACAAAGTTTCTTGTCTTTAATCGATTCGTCACCATCAACCGCGAATAATTTGTTATTTATCCCTGTTTAAGGCCGGTATAAATAGTCAGTACTCAAGATGCTTCTCGGTCTCAAGACACGGTTCGGCTCTGTGATTGGTGCAAATTTTGACAGCTAACCAATCACAGAGCCGAACCGTGTCTTGAGACCGAGAAGCATTTTGAGTACTGACTATTTATACCGGCCTTAATTACATAGACAGTAGACATGCAGTAGACACTATAGCTGATGTTATGCTGCTATAAAAATAATTGAAAACCGGTACAAAAAGAACCTATTATTTAACCGATAAATTGAGTTGTCTAAAATCTTTCTGTTCTGACTTCTGGCCATTTAGGTGCTGCTTCACTCAGAGTGGAACATAATAGTTACGGTACATAAATGCAATTAATTCAAAATTTTGACATAAGCCCCATACATTTTCTGCCAAACTCTCCATTAAATTGAAGGTTAGTCATAATTAAATGTCTCTGAGTACCTACGGCGGTTAATGTCATTTAGGTAAGCATAATATTGTATAGCTAATATTTAAAAGACACGATGACAATACGATCTAGATAAAGATAAATTTTACATCTCCGAGGAATTGAATAGAGATGTAGAGACGTTGCAGAAGTTCCCACCAATGCTGGCAACGGAAAACTGAACCAAAGCTCGTTGGTTATGTATTGAATTAAACGCTATATAAAATTCGAATATGGTTTCCAAGGGCGGTGCAGGTGCACTTGCACCCCTTGGGAATCTCGGGATCAACAGGAGTAATTGAAATAAAAAGCAGTCTGTATTACCAATCTGTATTACCTTATTACCATGCCGTACAAAGATAGTTCGTAACATTTAGGCACTAAATGTATTCTGTTGACGTAAATAGACAGTCACTTTTGTTCGTAAAAAGTAAAAAGAAAAGAAAAGAAAGAAAACTAAAATCTGCACCCCTTGGAAATTATTTCTGCCGGCGCCCATGATGGTTGCTAGTGGCTGGTCTGGCTAAAATTCGAAAATAGCCCAACCGATTGGCTTAATTGTGATCTAATCAATTTCGGATGGGTTAAAAATTAAAATAAATAAGGGGTAAACATTGTGAAATGACTATTTAGTCGTTTCACAATGTTTAGCCCTTGTTTAGCACTGTGTATATCTATGCACTGTGAGAATATTTTTATAAGGTACAGTCCTTAATGTGCTTAGAGATTTTACGCTAACTTAATTTTTCAGCTGACAAAGTTTCTTCAACATTTGTCTGTTTCACGCCAAAAACTAAGTCACTTCCTACATTCTCTGGTTAATATTCATTATTACGACATGAACTTTGTTGCTTGTCGAATGTTTATGACTAGATTTAAGATTGGTTTAAGCAAGAGCAGTGGGTGTAGACGTGTCTACTTAATTGCGAGTGTCCAGCTAACAAAGTTAAGAAACTGTTGAGTGGTGAAACACTGCATGCATAATGCTTTATTTTATGGTGTCCACTGTTCAGTCTAATTTGTCCTGTAAATACTGTTTATTACCTAGATGCTGATACATGAATTTAATAAGGTATCCATTATTCAAACGATAATTTTCGTGCTTTGATCTATTGATTCGTGAGACTTCAGGTTGTCTGTACTTCCGGCTTTAATAAAATTCAAATCTACTTTCAAAATTAAACAGATCTTGACTTTAAATCTGTATATTCTTATTTAATGATGAAAAAAACCGAAAATCCGGATTTTTTAAATCTGTTATTTGCAATCCTTATTCAGAACCACATTGAAGTACAGTTCTTGCTGAGAAGGAACTAATGTTATAGTGCAAGTATATGTACTTTAAATTTAATATACTAAGTACCGGAGTGTATTGTGAATTGTGATCTTAAGTACAAAGTACCAATTACCTACAGGGAAGTTAGGACGACGCATTATAATTAAAGTAATTACCACCGTTTACCATCAAAGTACTCATATCTTCCGCAAATAAAACTTTGTACTTAAATAATTATAAAGTTACGAGTACTTATATCATACATATCCGTGACTAAACGGTAATAATAATCATTGCACTTGAGTGTTGAGATGATGCAGGCAGGTTAGGTTGCTTTTGAAAGCATTAGCTGGTAATTTTGTGAAAAGTTGTCACAAATAAGTAATTACCTATTATACGGACGTTAAGGTTATAGTAATAATTTATAGATATTATAATATAGAGGGGGTAGGTGTTATAGTATTGAATTTGTGAACCGATTATGAAAAACATTTAATATATTATATACCTAATACTGAAAAATCGATATCGTTACAGCCAAATTATCAAGGCGTCGCCTTAATACAATGACCCACGAACTTTAAAAACTTTTTATTCCGTCAGTGGGATTCAATCACGCGACCCTCGGCTAGGGCTACCAGTTACCACGCGCTCAACCATTGAGCCAGAGAGGTCATGAAATTCTTACAACCTATTATAGTGAGACTGATGACCGACGAGAGATCACACGACCTGCGAGAGATCGTGCGGAAGACCAACTTTTTACATGCCTATCCGATTATCTTCCTTGACAGACAATCAGGTGATCCATCTAGATTCTAGAATCTAGATTCTCTATAAGCTTGGAAGCAAAATTTTTCTAACGCGGGAATCGAAGCTACGGCCTCAGTCAATAGCCACGTTCTGAACCTCTGAACTACAAAGGACTGATGTCACGCCTACCAGAGGCGGCGCAAGGCGTGGGCGATGTGGACCAAGAGGTCTAGGATTTTTTTTAGGATTTGCGAGTTTTAAAAAATTTGAGGAATTAAAAAAATTCCTTCTCTCAAGAAAATCCGTCCTCTTGTGTCATCTCATCCATTAGGCGCTCGGTAAAAATATATATCTTGGCCACATGAAATTTCAGTCTTGCCCCGTCACTGCACGCCTATAAAGATATAAATTTATACAATAAAGAACAGACTGTTGCACGAATTTTGAACATTATAATAATATTATCCAAGCAGTCGCAAATTAGTAAACTCGACCTGTCTTCGACACTATACACGTACAACTAGGGATTGCAAAAAACGGATTTAAAAAAAAAACCGGATTTACGGATTTTTTCATCCTCAAATCCGGATTATCCGGATAATCCGGATTTTTTGTAATTTTTTAAAGATTTTTGATAAACAGCTTCAAATGTTAGTTATTTTCTTATTATTTCTTTATTTATTCATTAATTTTAAAAGTGCAAAATAAAACGTCTTAAAAATTAACATTATTCTTTAAAAAAAAACGCTAAGATGGGTGTAAAAAAAGCAAGAGATTTAAATAACAGTATCTGGTACTTTCAATTTTAAGAAATTATCAGAATAGGCTACTTGACCTATTTTTTTTCTTCACGCTAATTCATTCATTTTCACAAAAAAAAAAAACTAATATTTTAATATTTTACACAGTAGAAACCCATAAAAAAGTTGATTGAAAAACATGCCTTTTAAATGGCGCCAAAAACACTGTCCGCCTTGTGTCCGCCATAGTGTGACGTCATACGTTTTGTATTTTAAACTCTCTTTATTGAAAATTTTTTTATGTGCTAAATGTACGAGTCTAAAAGTGCCCAAAAATTATAAAATAATTAAATAAGAAATTAGAAATCATTTGTAATGTTGAAAACATTTGGAGAAAAGTTTTGGCCATTTCATTTCCCGTCTACAATAAATGGAGATAATATATAAAACTGATGTTTTATTTGAATTATTTAAGAAAATATATTTAACAAATCTTTCTAGGCTTATTCTTAATATTTATGTACAAATGAACTTACATATAACGAGCGTGATAAATAAAATATATTAATTACTATGAGGATGACGTCACATCCAAATCGGAAGTACTGCAAAAGCGTTTTCGTCAGTATAAATCCTATTTTCATAAAATCATATTTTCAAATCGACTTTATTTATCAATCATAAGCTTTTATTTCATGATAAGGGTGAAATACGGTTTCCTAGGCCAAGTTCTACTAGAAATATGCATTTGTTCAATGAAATTGAATATAGGTCAAGTAGCCTATTAGTGCTCACCTTGGGTAGGAACCAATTAAGATTCCTTACCAGAAGCCTAACTGGGCACTGCAAGCTCAACAAACACCTAAACAGAATGGGTATTTGTAGCATAACGACTTACAAATTCTGCGAGGAGGAGGATGAAACAACTATTCACCTTCTCCTCGACTGGAACAGGTCAACCTTGGTCGCCACGAATACTCATCCACAGAGGAAATTCGTGGCACCAACCCCAACCATATCGTTCAATTTATGAGCAGCATTGGGTTGAGGATGATTCTCTAGTGCGAAGGAGTCACAATAGATCCTCATGGGCTATAGCGACCTGTCTTCTTTAATAAAAAATAAAAAAAAACTTTCAATTTTATGAAGAACTTCAAAATACCCAGATTTTTTCAACTACATATTTGAAACATATTTTAAAATGTGAAATTTTTGTTAACAAGACAATCCTAAGCAATCTCCGCTTTATCAATTCCTTCGTCATTTTTACACCTACAGCCGTCAGCCGCACATCATCAAATTATGCTCCAAGATCTGTAAGCCTAGAGGTGGAACTTACAAAAAATAGGTCAAAGACAAGAAGAATTATTATCAACAGTACGAGACGTAGGGTTGAAGTAGACAAGCAGGGAATTTGCTATGTCAACGAGTAGCTGTACTTGAACCAATTAGCTTCTTATGACAACAGAAAGGCAGAAAAACTGGTCCATGAAGAATGGTGACTTACCAATCTCACTGAAGCGCAGACTCACAATGTATTTCGCTCGTCATAACCAACGATGCGCAAATCGATTGATCGATTAACGATTTACAAAAGTTCCAACTCAGAGTCTGCCAGAGAGCAATAGAGCTCAAATCTCAACAAGTAAAAAAAAACATAATGTGCTCCCAAACTAGAATCACAGACGCAGGAATCAAGACGGCCAAACTAAATTGGCATTGGGCTGGTGACGCTATCCGCATACATGCTGGATATCGACTGAGTGGGTATTTAGGCCTAAGAAAAGATAGCGCTATCAGATCACTGTAATCCTGACGTTAAGATGATCTTTGAGGATCTATTATGACTCCTTCGTATTAGAGTACCGTCCCCAACCTAGTGCTGCTCATAAATTTAACTATGTGATTAGGATTGGTGCCACAAATTTCCTCTATAGTAAATTAGGAGAGTTTTTGTTCTGTAGTAGAGCAATAGAATCAAGTAGAAGGTGAAGGGGTATCACAGAATCTGCAGGTCGTAATTCTATCAACACCTATTATTCTGTAAAGGTGCTTGTTGAGTTTACAATGTCCAGATAGGCTTCTGGCAAAGAGCCTATTTTCTTTTCTTACTAGCCGACACACTTTGCCCAGCAGTTGGATAGTATATTTATATTTAGGCTATTGTGCAGAATATTAAACTTTAAACCTTTATTTAATAAGACAAAATCACAAATCGGCATTCGTTACATATTTTATAGAAAAAACTGTATTCAATACTAAAATGTTCTAAAATAATTGTAAAAATATTTATCATCATTGCATTTATATATTCTCATATAGGTATTTAGAAAACATAACAATTAATAACTAATAAGATAGTAAAATGATAGCTAGGGTTTAAGAAATTAAAATATGTCATTATTTCTTTTAATTAAAATGATAAAATGTAAAGAAATGTAATTACAACCACCAAATAACTACACAATGCAATGTTAGACATACGAAATTCTGACTTTGTTACGTGTAGACCACGCAAAGTTGTGATAGCGCCTTTAATCAAATATGAATTTGTATGTCGGATATTACACGATACATTTAAATTAATTTTATATTACGTAAAAGCTTCTTTTTCATAATTTTATCTACTATTCGAAAAAACCGAAAATCCGGATTTTGAAAAATAAAAATCCGGATTTTTCAAAGGCCCAAAAAATCCGGATTATCCGGATTTCGAAGTATCCGGATTGCAATCCCTACGTACAACATAGATCGCCACAGGCCACACCACGTCACACGCCGTATAATTTCCTCAACAGATACCGACACTGAACTTGATATTTTAATTGATTCTATGATATCAATATTATCATGATCACCTGTCAAATGCATTATTTTCTCGAGACCGGAAGGAAGGATGACGACTAAAGCCACATAAAGCCTTGCCCACACTTCCGACGTCGACAGGAACTAGTTTACGCATTGACCTTACATCAGTTAGGTATACCTACGTATTGACTAATCTAGATATTACACGACTTTAATACGGTTATTATTTTTCAAAGAACTAAGTATCTACTTAAGCAAGCTCTATAGAATCTTATAAATCTACAGCGTGTCACAAAACAATAAGACATAATGCTTTAGGGTTTTTGTGACCATCGTAAATCGTAATATATGTAGAGCTCACCGTGAAAGTAGCAGCGTTGAAAAGTTCATGACGTCAGAGCGTTTCTCATAGAAACAATATTATAGTGTATTCAAAATATTATCTAATACTTTCGTTACTTGTTCGATCTAGTTTTTTTCCTATATTAGATGGCCTCTTAATGTCCACAATAAGAATTACTAGCACAATCAATATACAGGGTGTAACAAAAATAAGTGATAATACTTTAGGGTGTGTACGTGTTTCTTGTAGAGAGTTCACTGTGAAAATAGCAGCGCTGAAAGACCAAATTTTTTTTGTTCACTTTTGTATGGGGAAACTCGTGACGCTCGGGCCACGACCCATACAAAAGTGAAAAAAAAAAATTTGGTCTTTCAGAGCTGCTACTTTCACAGTGAACTCTCTACATGGAACACGTACACACCCTAAAGTATT
Source organism: Lysandra bellargus (assembly GCA_905333045.1). Taxonomy (NCBI): domain Eukaryota; kingdom Metazoa; phylum Arthropoda; class Insecta; order Lepidoptera; family Lycaenidae; genus Lysandra; species Lysandra bellargus. The sequence continues at coordinate 11,215,632 of HG995326.1, forward strand.
ATCACTTATTTTTGTTACAGCCTGTATATATCTCAGCAATGACTAAAGCTAAGAAATTAAAGTTCATTGTCAGTATTCATCATCTCTATGTCTTTGAATTAGCTATGGGTATAACACGATTGGTCAACTTTTATAACACAGAATAATCAATCAAAAAGACCTCTAAAAAAAGGGATTCCTATTTTGCCAACAGGAGAGTGATTTTAAGCTTCCAAAATTTTTACATTTAAACATAGATTGGTTTAAGCATACACTTTAATTTGCCCATAACTTATATAAAATGTACCTATTTATGGTTTTTAAATTACGCGACTAAAACCATTTTGTCGCTTACGCTCTTTCCATTTCTTATTGTTCCATTTCTTGTTTTCTATGAGAGGCCGGCTCGGCCAATCAAAAATTTAGAGCAATCTAAAACATATCCAACACGCTTTTTTACTTTAACGCGGTGTCACCTTAATATTATAATATCTGGGGGCACGGCAGTGCCCCAGCCAAGCTTTTTAGCAAAGGCACGGCCGTACCATACTTTTCTCGAAGCGGTTCGCGGCTATTTCACACCTCCTTTATCTTCGATGTTAACAAAGCTAGGGATTTCAAATTTTGGTCACTAGGAGCAAGTATTAAAACTAGCTTAACCTCCAAATTACATGAAATTTCGATAAATAGTTTAATAGTTACGGATGGTCAAAGTTACTACATTTTGTCACTCACTGACATATAGATCATCAAAATTCTAAGGTACTTCTAGCAGACTTAGAACCTTGAAATTTGGTACCCGGATAGGTTCACAATGAAAGGAAAAATTATGAAACCGGCCAAGTGCGAGTCGGACTGGCGTACATAGGGTTCCGCACCGTAAATTTGTATGGGAGCCCCCCTTTAATAATAAGTTTATTTATTTTTTATCATTAATTATTAAAGTTAACATAAAATTGAGGGCTTCCTGAAGTTTTCAAAAACCTTAGTCTTACCATTATGGACATAGAGCAGAAAAAGGGAAAAAAATCGTGATTGTATTATGAGTATACCCTTTAATAATTTATTTTATTTTTATTAGACTATTAGCTTTTATAAAGACAGAAATATATAATTTGTGAAAATCGCAACTATCTAGCTATTGCGGTTCTCGAGATCCAGCCTAGAGACATACGGATGTACGACGGACAGACAGCGAAGACTTATTAATAATAGGGCCCCGTTTCCATCCTTTGGGCAGGGAAACCTAAAAACTGAAATTGAAAAATAATAGTATAATACTCTAAGTATTAAATAAAATAAAATATTTTTATGTTTGTAACTTTGCAAGAACAGTATGAGTTTCGACTGCATATTTGTTTGACGTACAAAAGGCTTTAGTTAGTTATGAACTTAATTAAATGGTATTAATTAAATAAAAAATAATATTAACAACGTTAATAATGAAACAATAATTAAACTCGATTTAAATATTATAAATGTAATCACTAATCAGTACTGAGGTATACACTCCTTACTTGCTCGATATAATATGGGAGTTTTAAGGTATCGCATGAAATAAAATGTGCTCCTTTCTGCGTAGAACGTCAAGACGCTTACAACAGTGCTGCTATGTATTCAACGGTAATGCTAAAAATGACCACCTTCAAGTATTAGCTTAAGAGTCAATTACATATTATGAACTCAGAACTCAGAAGTATTTACGTTACGTTGTCCACCTATAGAACTAACGAAGCCTCAAAGAAAAAATATAAAGGAGATAGGGAATGGGTGCTAAGCTAAGTACAGAAAAGTTATATAACGTAACCTGAAAAGAAAAGAAAAAAAACCTTCAAAAAAGAAATGAAATCCCACCAAAACATGAAATGTAAAAGGAGCCAAGCAAAATATTGCATAGCTATTCAATTCAATACTTCTGTCGTAAAAAGTTTTCAGATCACATTCAATGCCAAGCCTTCAACTTATTTTGTAATTTAAATCAACATTCAGCAAATGTATCAATAGATTTCTTTATTTTATAATTATTATAGTGGCTTGGCAATGAGCACAATAGAAAGAAATATAAAACTGCATATTGGAAGGAGTTCATACTTACACAGACGGCAAGCGTAAAGTGTTTTAATATGTAACGACGCATGTGGCTGATGGTACCCAATAAATCCAATTAGTAGCTGATTATTTCTCTAGTGCTCATTGCCATGCCACTATAATAATTATAAAATAAAGAAATCTCTTGATAAATTTGCTGAATGTTTATTTAAATTACAAAATAAGTTGAAGGCTTGGCTTGAATGTGATCTGAAAACTTTTTACGACAGAAGTATTGAATTGAATAGCTATGCAATATTTTGCTTGGCTCCTTTTACATTTCATGTTTTGGTGGGATGTATCTTATGACAAAATTCTTCAATATAGTATAAAAATATCCTACTAATACATATTTTAAAGGCGAAAGTTTGTGAGGATTTGTTACTCTTTCACGCAAAAACTACCGAACGGATTTTAATGAAACTTTACAATAATATAGCTTATACATCAAAATAACACATAGGCTACAATTTTAATCGACTTTCAAAATGGAGGAGGTGTTATGTTCGTTTATTTATATTTAACGATTACTCCGCCATTTGTGAACCGATTTTGAATTTTTTTCTTTTGGTGTGTGTATAGGGTATTATCCCAATTTAGTACCACGTTCACAAAAGTGGTGATCTGATGAAGGGATCCATTAGTAATTAAGGGAACTCCTCAAAATTTATATGGAAACATGTGGTGACTTCGGTTTCATGAGAAGTATTCGAAGCATAATAATATGCTACCAACAAGTAAGATTTTGTACCGAAATATATTATCATTGTTCAGAAGGTGCTGAGGAAACTCCCGACTCTTTATAGATACAAGTTTGGGAGTTTCGGTGTTGCTTTAAGTACGGAAAGCAGATGCTACTATGGAAATAACATTTTATCATCAGCATAATCATCACTACACACTATGATTATAATATGAGCCTATTATTAGTACGGTAAAAGACTATAATATTTTAGATCGAGACTCAAGTTTGTCAAACGATTTTAAAAAATCTATACTAATATTATAAATCTTCTATACTAATATTATAAATTAGATACGAGTAGCTCATTTATCGAGGAAGGCTGTAATATATTATCACGCTAAGAATAATAGGACCAAAGAAACAGATGAAAATGTGGAAAAACCGGGAAAAATGTTAAAAAGGGTTCATCTCACGAAGTACTGGAGCATTTTTGATATTATTTGGCACAGATATAGAGTAGACCACGTGAAGGGTCATAAGCTTTTTTTTTTGCGGGAAAGTGTACGGTTTTCGTAAAATTCCTAATTTACGTGGGCGAAGCCGCGCGGGACATCTAGTTAAATATATTTCCGTTGTCTGGTACCCGTAACCCAATTCCTCCACGGGTTCAGAGTTCAGACAGCCTCCATAAATATTATAATTGAAGATGTTAGTAGAAATAGCAGGTAACGGTTAAAAAAATTCCGTTTCTTTGCGTTAATGGAGGCTTTAGGGCCGGGAAAATGATATGGCTTATAGCCAGATATAATTGGCTAGAACAATCCTTATACCTATCTTGCCTATTTTATAATAGGCAAGATAGGTACAAGAATTGTTCAAATTATAAGGCAAAAAATAGTAATTGTCCTAATGTTATAAGATGTTAGTTATCTGGTTCTTTATTTATTAATAATAAGAATCTTATAATAAGAACGAGCTTTTGCCCGCGGCTTCGCTCGCGTTAGAAATATTATTATATACAAACTTTGATCCTCTATTTTAAACCCTTGGAGGTAGAATTGATCAAAATCCTTTCTTAGCGGATGCGTACGTCATAACATCTACCTGCATGCCAAATTTCAGCCCGATCCGTCCAGTGGTTTGGGCTGTGCGTTGATAGATCACCATGTCAGTCAGTCACCTTTGAGTTTTATATATATAGATAAAGGAAGAGACGGTGCTCTTGTGTATAATAGTACACAAAAAAGACACTCCGGTGTCATGGTCTGGTTTCACCCGCAGACGTAACTTTCTTCATTAAGGAAAAGTTTCATAACAATAATATGCAAACATAAATTATTAAAATTTTAGTAGGTATAGCATAAGATAAACTAATGGAAAATTATTTTGAAATATTGTGAAATAGATAATGGGTTGTCATCTATGTCAATGTTACTGGGTGGATATCCGATTTTGATGTGAACTAGTGATTCTTTGTCCAAATTTTAATTGATTGTGTAATGTTAATTGATCAACAGTTATTACTGGATATATTTCTATTCTAATGGAAATCTGATTGATTTTAAATCGCTTAATATTCTACTTCGTCATTCGTCTATATAAGATATTATCATAACTTAGGAGGCTCTTGACTCTATCTTTATTTACAAAAAATAGGCATAAAATAAAACAGGCTATAAATGAGGAAAACATAAAAAGAAGATTTATAATAATATTAAATATCAACATAAGAATATCATATTATACAGGGTGTACCAAAACTAAGTGATAATACTAAAGGGTGTGTACGTGTTCCTTGTAGAGAGTTCAGTGTGAAAGTAGCAGCGCTGAAAAACCAAATCTTTGTAGGGTTCCGTACCCAAAGGGTAAAAACGGGACCCTATAACTAAGACTTCGATGTATGTCCGTCCGTCAACCGCTACAGCTATAGACTTCTGAAATTTTCACAGATTGTGTATTTCGGTTGCCGCTATAACAACAAAATATACTAAAAACAAAATAAAATTATTAATTAATTTAAGAGTGGCTCCCGTACAACAAACGTGATTTTTTTGGCCTTTTTTGCTCTATATCAGTAACGGCAATAGGTAAGCACATGATATTTTCACGAAGGCCCTTATTGTATGTCTACGTCAATCATGAATAATAATAATAAAATTTTAAGGGCGGCTCCCGTACAAAAAACACAATTTTGGCCTTGTTTTGTTCTCTAACGGTACGGAACCCTTCGTGCGCAAGTCCAACTCGCACTTGGCCGATTATTTTCACTTTTGTATGGGCAAGCGCCCCAGCGTTACGAGTTTCCCCATACAAAAGTGAAAAAAAATTTTGGTCTTTCAGCGCTGCTACTTTCACACTGAACTTTCTACAAGAAACACGTACACACCCTTAAGTATTATCACTTTGTTTTGTTACATCTTGTATAGGTAGAGTCTGAAGCATCTCATTAGAATTCGTATGTCGCGGGTCAAACTCAAACTCAAAACTCAAACTCAATTTTTTTTATTCAGAATAAATTTTCGCAAATATTTTCTGAAAGTTTACATGATGCATACCACCGGTTCGGGAACTAACCCGGCGAGGGTACCGAGGCGTAAACTCGCAGGGGGCCCATATATTTTACCTAATGTTTTAACAACAAAACTATTAAAGTAATGTTCAAATTTGACCGGAACTTGTGACTAACGGTGTATATGACCATTATGTAAATCGGTCTGCGCCCAAACAATTCGAGCGTGCAATGAACTTGGCCTAAATTCAGTTAGGTAATAAAGTGATTTTTGCGCATTTTCGTCACGGTCCGTCGAGGTAAACGCAAGGTGAAGGTTGCGCATCTACATTCTAAATGGGGAAGAAAGCTGTTAGGTTTTTAGAGTAGTTTTTTTACGGACAAAACACGACATACACTACCATAACACAACCACATCTTATGTAGGTGGTTTATTTATTTTACAGGCAAATGAATACCTACACATTCGAAAGTTTGGAACTTAAAAAGTTGTGAAGTTAAAAACTACAATCAATAAAAATACAATCTGGTAAGAATACACTTGAGGGTCAATTCAGACCGCAACGCAACGCGTAGGTAGATAGATCTACTAGTAGGGGAGGGGAAGGTGCTAATTTTGTAATCACTCGAGCGTCATGGAGACCTAGTAGGTTTTTTACCTTGGATAAAACTGATAAAATAATAATAAGAGCATTTTTAGGGTTCCGTACCCAAAGGGTAAAAACGGGACCCTATTACTAAGACTTCGATGTCTGTCCGTCTGTCCGTCTGTCTGTCACCAGGCTGTAACTCAAGAACCGCTATTATAGCTAGACTTCTGAAATTTTCACAGATTGAAACAAAACACACACACACTAAAACACATACTAAAAACAAAATAAATTAAATATTTAAGGGTCCCATACAACAAACGTGATTTTTTTTGCAATTTTTTGCTCTTATTCAATAACGGCAACACAAAGGCAAAAGGCTGAAATGTTCACATAATACTTAATTGTATTCATACTTTAATAATAAATAATAAAATTTAAATAAATAAATTAATTAAGGGGGGCTCCCATACAAAAAATTCAATTTTAGCCTATTTTTGCTCTGTAGTGGTACGGAATCCTTCGTGAGCGAGTCCGACTCGCACTTGGCCGATTTTATTTATTTTAGCGGTGGGTTCAGAAACTGTGGCCATTTTAAAGTTTTGAAAAAGAAAATATATTCAGAAAATTGCTTATTTCGGTCAGTTATTATTATATTTTATGCAACAAGAACTAAATCATTTAGTTTAGTGCAAAATAAAATATCTGCAAAGCTTAGTTAGGAAAATATGAAGGTTTATTTTTTTATATTTTAAAATGTTTCTACAGGCTTACCTTATCTTTGAATCGTCAGTGCTTTTTATAGAAGCTTCTTTGGGGTATACTAAACATCCCCTATCTTAATCTGACAGATCGGATGACATTTCAATTAAAAAAAAAAATTAACCCACCACGTGAGAAATATAATTTCTATACCATGATAACTACACACATGTCGGAAGCCTATACAAGCTTAATCTAACACGCTCGAGCTACTCCAGTACTCCCAACATCCCCTCTTCGCCTCCTCTACTATACTGTGACTATACTATGCATTTTTAAATTTGTACTGAATTGACAAAATAACTCGAAATCTGATTTCGAGAGTGTGAGACGTCTTGCAAATCTGTCAAATCCATACAAATTTAGAAATGCATCTACGCGTCACGTTGCGGTCTGAATTGACCCAGTGTTTTTTTGTCAAATGACCAACCATTGCATGCTGTATTGCTAGAATCTACTGCTAACCAACTTCTTTTCCTTTCCAGTATCTTATGGATACCGAAGGTATATGCTTATTGTTAAGCATATACCTCATAATTTCGAGGCATATGCTTAAGGGCGTTCCTTACGGAGATTCCGTAATTTACCGTATTTCATGCCTTATAAACTCATAATTTGAAAGCTACAAAGTTATAATAAAAATACAGCAATAATCTTCAGTACTTATATCAACATTCCTTTCCCCGTTTTAAATTTTCTATTTTTGTTTATTATATTTATGATATCAGCTTCCAAAGTTAAATCAATTTATTAAAATTCAAGCATACATTCGGCATCTCCTTAGGATTTACAAATTACTTTTATTTGAAACACACGCCAATAGATCGACAATATCATAAACTACATATTCCCCGTTTTAAATTTTTTTAGGACAATTTTGAACTAAGATAAGTTAAAAAAATAGGGTTTTGGTGCGATCTCGGCAACGCGGCAAATGTATGGCCAAGGTCGTTTGATCGGGGGACGGCCTTAATCTGTCTTGGGACCCACTACACAATAGTCACAAGAATGTCTCAAGAGACGGAAGTAGCTTACTTACTTTAAAATATGTTTGCCATCTCCTTACTTATAACGAGATTTTCTTGGCGCCTGAAGAAGTATTCCGGCTGTGTGTGTATTGAAAGGCCTCGGGCTCGAGATATTTAAAATCTGATGCCGTGGCCCATGATCACCTCTGTGACACCAGCTTGACACTCAAGTGTCGGAGGTCGGGGGCTTTTCCCACGATGGAAAAACAAAGAAAAATAATGTTTCAAGTTTGGCTAGGTGTTAAGACATTGCCCTATTCATTATATACTAGCTAAAAGTCGAGCTTTATGAGGGTTCGCGTATATTATATTCAAGGACAAATTAATAGGCGTGATAGTTTTTCCATAAAGTGTACCACAGGTTGTGGGATATAATACTACGCCTCGCTTCGCTCGCCCTGATAAATAAAAATGAATTTTAAATTTTGTTAGTCACGCTAAAACTCGAGAAAGGGTGTACCGAATTGGCTAATTACCTCGTAGTCTTGAAATATTCGTTGAAGTTTAGGGTAGGTTTATAATATGAGGGAACTGATACGACGCTCACGTCATCTAGTATTTGATAAGAAAGTTCTATTACCAAGTTACAAGACCCTGTTTTACGTATTCATATTTAATACCGCAAAGTTACCAGAATCGGGCTCTTTGAATCATCTTGTAATTGTGCCAATGTCATCCACAATCAAGTTCAATGTTTTAAGCTTACATAATGAGAACTATTTGAGAGAACATTACAGACTCATTTTATGCTTGTTACGTTACAAACAAAGAGCATAATTGCTTTGAAACTACGGGATTGCGGACATGAGCTGATGAACCGGGTAACAGACATTTTACAACATAAGAGCAATTACTCATTTTTTCCCGTATAATTTGAATGAACCTAGTAACTTACCTACTAGATATATTAGCACATATATAGCTATATATTTCCAAATTTTTTTTCAAAGCATTTATGCAAGAAAACGACAGTTTTCAAATTGTTACTTACCCGCTTCATCCGCTAATGTCTTCAATTGCACACGTTACGCAATACGCCTGTTAAACGTAGGCTTTGTTGGTTTTAATTGTTTATTGCCAAAACAAAGTGTTGGCACGTTTACGTAAAACAAACGTTATTTTAAAGCGGTACGTTCGTTAGCTCGAGAAGGTAAGGATATCGTTGGCTTTATGTTAAAAAGTCTTCGAGAACCTGTGATTTGTAAAGTATAGGAAACGCCACGTCACGGTAAGAACCAATAAATTAAATCCGCTATCTCCCTTTCATAAGGACATTTTAGGGGTTAAAACGACATTTTTAAATCTGAAAAGATGTTGTAATTATTGAAAACTAGATGCGCCAAAATTCATTTATCGCGCGGGAACCGTACATTTTACGGGATAAAAGTATCCTATGTTCTTTCCAGTTTCCCGGGACTCAAATTAGTATGCCTATACCAAATTTCAGCAAAATCTGTTCAGCGGTTCGGGCGTAAAGATGACAACAAATAGACAGACAGAATGCGAATGCGAAGGTGTGTCTGCCTTCGCATTTATAATATTAAGTATGGATTGCAGTCTTAGGCCCGTATTTTTGGTCAGTACTTAAGATGCGACCCGGTCTCAAGACGCGGTTCGGCTCTGTGATTGGTCCAAATTTTGACAGCCAACAAATCACAAAGCCTGAACCGTGTCTTGAGACCGAGATGCATCTTGAGTACTGACCAAAAATACGGGCCTTAATATCTGAAGTTACTACTAGTACACCCGCACAAGTTGACACCTATGACCTACATTCTACAACTCGGTTACGCCAAAATTCGTTTATCACGCGGGAATAGACAGAGAGACATAAAAAAGACAGACAGACACACTGTCGCATTTATAATATTAGTGTGCTTGCACCTATGTATGTACGTCAGGTTAGGGGCGTTAACCTTCGATAAAATGCGGAATTGCTCGTATTGATCGAGAGAAGTATTATTTATTTATTGAAATAAATTATTTTCATGGTGAGTAGGAATATTTACGTACTTAATTGAGAGTACTGACTTATAAATAAGGTCAACTCATTTTTTGTAACTCCAAACCTTCCTTTACAAAAAAGCTAAAATCTATTATGCTGACTACGCAAAAAAGTTAATCTCACCCTAAACTATTACACCCTTTAATAATCAGGGAAACCTCAAACCTCACCAACCTTTGACGTGGGAGAGTCATGCCTCGGCACGAATGGGCCGGCTCGACCGGAAATATACCACGTCCTCACAGAAAACCGGCGTGAAACAGCGCTTGCGCTGTGTTTCGTCGAGTGAGTGAGTTTACCGGAGGCCCAATTCCCTACCCTTTTCCCTTCCCTACCCTTCCCTATTTCCTTCCCTACCCTCCCCTATTACCCCTTAAAAGGCCGGCAACGCACCTGCAGCTCTTCTGATGCTGCGAGTGTCCATGGGCGACGGAAGTTGCTTTCCATCAGGTTACCCGTTTGCTCGTTTGCTCCCTTATTGCATAAAAAAAGGGATTTTAAGTACACAGAGCCCATAGGGTTGATACCAAGTTGATACACACGGGGTAAATGATAAAGATATGAAGACATTCCCTAAAAGTCTCAAAATAAAACTACTAGGAACTTTCAGTGAAGTTAATTCCTAGGCAGATGGCGGACCTAAGTAATTTGATCGCGTTAAGTCAACTGTCAAACCCATAGAGATATTAAAACAACGTCGAACCCATCCGACCGATCACATTATTCACAGTTAACATTGAATTGACATTTAAGCCGACCGAATGACGTAGGTCCGTCAACTACCTAGGAATCGATTTCCTCCAGCGGCATGCACAAGATTTTGACACTGGTAATGCAGCGATATCGGTTCAGTAGTTTTGGTGTGAAAGCAAAACAGACAGGCAAACGGACAAAAAGAGATATTTTCGCATAAATTATAATAATAGTGTGGATATAAATTAAAAACTATGTTTTCTAAACTATTAGTATACTTAATTAAGTTCTGTTATGAAGAATTAACAAAAAAACGCCATCTGTTTTCACACGTTGGAACTACAATGAGAGTTTATTTCATCGATGTTTCCATGGAAATGTACCAATTACCATACAACATAATATTGTGCGCTAATCTAAAATAAATAAAAACGCCATCTATTGTTACGTATTAGAAATACGATGTGAAATCATTTTCATCGATATTTCCATGGAAATTAGATAATATTATATTTTTGCCTCATCAAAATGTAGCCTATAGCTCTCTCAGGCTCTAGACTAACTGTGTACAAAATTTTATTACAATCGGTTCATTAGTTTTGGCGTGAGAGCGAGACAGACAGACAGAGATACTTACGCATTTAATATTAAGTATATTATGTTATAAAATACTTAATAAAATAATTAAGTAGTATGAATATGGATAACTTTTAACATGAAACTTTCGGGTGGTGTTACTTATATTTCCTTTTTGTTTTGTTGCTGGTTTAACTGTTGTAACTCAGGTACACACCTACCTTTAGACACAAATCACAATTACAATCTTTTCACTGAATGATAATTGTGAAAAGTTGTTATTTTTAATTTTTAATACACACACCTTCTTAACACAAACCTCAGTCAAATAACATTTTTAAGAAATCAAAAACGCACTTATTATAGAAAATCAGTAATAAACTGTTAAATGTACAAACTTCAAAATATTATATTGAAATGAAAAATCTTAGAAAACCACTAATATACCTATTGGCGCAAACAAAAAAAATATTCTCATCACACGAAAAAGCAATGCCCAATGGCCTCCCAAAGCAAAACATTTCTGCTATGTAAACAATTATAATTTATAAACCTTACAAAACAAAAATGCATAATGTGTATACGTGAATAATTACATTTCCGTCTATTATTTTTACTCGGATTATAGGAAACGAACATAATATCCGATTATTCCCGAACGTCGCGCCGCGCCGGTGCTAGCTCAGCCCTCAGCTACTGCGGCAGTAGTTCGCCTATAATATAGCATGTTTGTGTGCGTGTGCGAACTGTTCACGGACACAAAAATCTTTATGCACACATGACCCCAGAGCCTGCCGCAAGAGATCTGCTTGCCTTGACCTTGAGCCATGCCGTTCGCGCGTGTACCTAACCTAATGTTTAATTTCTCGCAAATTGATTGTTGCTATTTTATAAATGTAGGCGTTTTAAATGCGCTCATTTTTTCTATTATATTTTTTACTATTAATATTTAATAATTAACGTCATGAGTCATCTAAAACGTACGAAAGTTAAATTAAAATATATGTGTATGGCAAGTCATGCATTAGGTAAGCACTGCATTTCTGCCTTCATGGTGTGCACGCCCATGATTTCCTCGATGGTACTTAAAATATACCGATTTGCCTTTAGTAAAATGCTAAACTCAACCTTTAAGTTGTATTTAATAGTTCATAATATTTTATATCAATAGTTCTAATAAATCTTAATATTAGTTAACAAAACTTGGTAGAATTGTAAATCAATGATAGGTATATAAGTTTAGAATTCGCTGCCAATAAACTACTGTTAACTGTAAAGGTATGGACAGTTATTAAGTTATTACTTATTACTTACGGTCTACGGTTTGGTAACAAAGGACGTCCATACATTGCGTAAGAGAGTTTTCAGAATTTTTTTCACCCTTGATGAGATATCATTTAGACACGCGGTAGAGGTGTCAAGCCAAGTTCAAGTACTTATAACAGAACTGGCGAGTATTCTCTGTTAACCCAAGGGTGGTTAGCTTTAACCATAATAATCTCACACTTAATATTTTTTTAATAAATAATATTTAATATAATTTAATATTTTTTTAATTACGGTTTTATTATATTTTCATCACAAGTTTGCACAAGTTAATTTTATATACCTTGAAAACCTAACCTATTTTTTAAATATTTTATTCTAGAGAACAGAATGCGTAATACATGCTAAGATCTCTTCTAGTTCCATGTGACATTAGGTGGAATTGCCATAATGCTTTACGTAATTTATGGACGCCCCCTTAGCATGCCACGTGTTTACAATCATTAAGCCCGTCACAGACCTAGCTATAATATATATTAATATATTTATAGCTAGGCATATTAATATAATATATTTTCTATACTTACTAATTTTCGCGTGACCACACACTCAGCTATAATATATATTTCTGTGACATGTGGATTTAGTATAGAATAATATGCCTTGCTATAAATATATTAATATATATTATAGCTAAGTCTGTGACGGGCTTTACGATAGTTACAAATAGCCGCCGAATTGGAAAAAGCCTCCACTACACTCTCTCTCAGAAAATTTTTGTATGATACAGAAAAAAAGCTGGAATTTTTAAAAGGGGGGGGGGACCTAGGTGACCTTTAAATACTCTTTCAATTAGCCAAAAGCAATATCTATATCTATACATAATATTATAAAACAAAGTCGCTTTTTTCCCTTTGTTCCCTTTAATTTTTAAAACTACGCAACGGATTTTGATGATTCTTTTAGTGTTAGATAGCCCATTTATCGAGGAAGGATATAGGCTATATTTTATCACGCTAAGACTAATAGGAGCGAAGAAATAGAGGAAAATGTGGAAAAGACGGGGAAAATTATTTGAAAGGGCTAACTTGAACCCGCTAATCTCAGGAACTACTGGTCCGATTTGAAAAAATCTTTCAGTGTTAGATAGCCCATTTATTGAGGAAGTCTATAGGCTATATTTTATCACACTAAGACTAATAGGAGAATGTGGAAAAAACGGGGGAAATTATTTGAAAGGGCTTATCTCGCGAACTACTGGAGCAATTTTTATGTTATTTGACACAAATAAGAAGTAGACCACGTGAAGGATCATAGGCTTTAGATTTTAATCATTTGTTCAGTGGCTATATATTTTATACCTGTGCGACGCCGGGGCGGGTCGCTAGTAATCTTATATATAAAATTCTCGTGTCACAATGTTAGTCCACGAACTCCTCCGAAACGGCTTTACTGACTTTTACCAAATTTTATATGCATATTCAGTAGGTCTGAGAATCGGCTACTCGGTACTTTATATAATGATAAGTGCATTTGTTGAATAAACAACAGTAAATTATTACAACCTGAGACTGACGGCGACCATTGTTTGTGCGACGGGATAGCGATCGACGTTGCCATGGTGACATACTTATTTAGTCACTTCAATAAAATAATATGGCAAATATATTATGGCAAAGCAACGTTTGCCGGGACAGCTAGTATATATATATATATATATATATATATATATATGCTGGCTATCGGTGGCGCAGGAGCGAGAACAGTGGAAAATCCTGGGGGAGGCCCAGCACGGGGACACTAAGTATAGGCTAATTAAAAAAAAAACATACATTTTAAGTCCTTTACAAAAGAATTTGCAAAGTCAACGATTTGAAATAAAAATAAAATTAATCATACCTACTAGTATTTTATAAGTAGGTATGCTGACGTAAAAGGTTATCGCGGTACTACCTGTCCCTACTCCTTCCCCTTAGTACCTGCTTGGTAACAGAGAAAAAGATATCATTAGTGCCTATATTATATGACTTGTTACAAGTAATGAACACGTGAGTGAATGAACCGGGTAACTAACATTTTACAAACATTTTTTCCCTTATAATTTGAACAAATCTTGTAACTTACCTACTTCATCAACTAGCTAACAAAAGAACTACAAAAGCATCTTGTAAATGGACGGATACAAAAAATGGCCAGTAGGCTTGCGGAAATATTACTCTAACCATTATATTACATGTACATGTAGCTATACATAGAATATACATTTTTCTGATTTCAAGAGGCTTGGACCGGGATAATCATTTTATTATCGGTCTCAGGACCGATAATAAAATGATTATTACTCCATTTTTCAAACTCCATTTATGAAAAAAAAAAAGATATCTTTCAAATTGTTACTTACCTACCTGTCTTCTAACATAAAGTATGTATTTAATATTATACAGGGTGTGTCGTGATCAGTCTCACCTTCCGCAGCCCGGAAGCGGCGTGGGTTCAGAATGCAAATTCACAAACGAACAACCGATTGAGCTGAAAGAATTCACGAAATTAATTTTGAGTATTTTGGATCTCATCGAGCAGTGTCAAATGTCAATGACTTGAAAAGGAAAATGAAAAACGCGAAGAAAATTTTGTAATAATGCTCAAGTCAAACTCAAACTCAAAATTTCTTATTCAGAACTAGATGACGCCCGCAACTGCGTTGCGCCAAAATTCACTTATCGCGCGGGAACAGTACATTTTACCGGAGTAAAAAGTATCCTATATCCTTTCCCGGGACACAAAGTATCTTCATACCAAATTTCAGCAAAATCGGATAAGAAGTTCGGGTGCGAAGAGGTAACAGACAGACAGACAGACAGACAGACAGACAGACAGAAAGACGGACAGACAGACAGAAAGACACAATTTCACATTTATAATATTAGTATGGATATTTTTTTTCAAATATTCTCTGAACGTTGGAACTACACTGGTGCCTACCACCGGTTCGTGAACTACCCCGGTGAGAAGAACCAGCATAAGAAACTCGCACATCTTTTACTAAAAAGATGGAAAATTACAAAAAATATATAAAATTACAGTGTCATTATGACTAAATAAAATACGAGTGTACAATGAATATACATATTATACAGAAACAGCTCTGCAGCGGGCGACAGCTTATTTCCATGGTGTACTATCATTCATGAGATATTTTGATCGTTTTCTGGTATCTAAAGGCGTTAGGCGTAAAAGAATTTTTGACTTTAGTAAGTCTAGTCACCGTAATTTCAAGCTTATGTTTATTACGGTATCACATTTTTTCTTTCATTGATATATTATACTTATAATACATTTGATAGGAAATATTGAGAAGCAACAGTAAGGCTGCGTTTCCACTGAAGCGGAGCGGAGCGGAGCTTAGCAGTGCCGAATTGACCAATTCACCATGCTCGGAATCTTCGCTCCGCTTCGCTGTCATTCCGCTGGAATACTCGTAGCACGATTGGTCAATTCGGGCATCGCTAAGCTCCGCTCCGCACCGCTTCAGTGGAAACGCCTTAAGATTCCTGTTTCCTTAAATTTTTCTCTAAATGAAAATATTACGGGCCAACTTGTAGATTGCACGAACAGCTCGCTTCTGCAGCACAAAAATTGTATTTGTATCTGCAGCATTGCCCCATAGCAAAATGCCGTAGGACATAATACTATGAGTCCCGGAAGCCATGTTACAGTTACCGGTCGCACTCGGTCCAGCGTGTTGAGGGAACATCGCAGTGTTTTAGTGGGTAGGGCCGCGGCACCTACCATCTTCGCCGCGGCGAGCCCCACATATCCGCAGCGGGAGTCCCCACCCCCTGCGTCGAATTCGTCACAGAATTTCACTTCGTTAAAAAAAAAGGATATAATACTATGAAAGTAACAAAAATACACTAGACGTGAAGTTGTTTCATCTGAAAATCTTATTACTAATCTTACTTACTGCATAGTGCATAATATGCTGCTGAACTGAGTCTGTCGGCCAACCCAGCAATATGAGGGCCCCACTGAAGCTTGGAGTCTAGTGTAATACCTAAAAATACATATATCTATTCATATCCACTAGCTCAATAACATCACCATTTAAAAGCACATTGGTTTCCGTTTGCCTTACATTGGGCAATTTGAATTTAATTTTAACTTATTAAAAGATTATTAACGCTAAACCAATGAGTTAAGTTAATTTTTATTGTTATGTAATTTACACATTTTTTCACATGGAAACAAGTTATTTCCAAATTATCTGCGAAAAACTCTTGAATTTTCCCTTCCTTCCGAAGACTTATATCCGGGTTGGAGAATTAACATAATAATATACGGATATACTATATGAGCATATTCAATTTCATTGTAATATGAAAATAATCTTTCGTTAACGAGGTCGAATGGAAGAGGAAGTAGGATTTCTGTTCTTAAAATATTATAATATGTTAATGCACCAGGTTGTAAGTCATTAAACGCCTAAATATACATTTTTCCTGGTGAAGTCGAATTATTCTACATTCTATTTTTTTATCTGCTAAGATAAAGCTAAGCAAAGACGGTATGTTAAAGTTTTTTTAAATTAGATAAGGGGGTTTTTGTATTCAAAAAGATAAAAGATGGTAATACCTATCGATCGACTGATTATACGTATGGAATTATGACTATTGGTTTTTGTATATTATGTATCGTAACATACTGTACCTTCATAGATATACTACATGCACTAAATACGCCCCACTCGGCCATGAGAGTAAAGAAAGAGATAATAATTGTGTATTGCGCACACACATGGGTACAATTTAATAATTCCTGCGTAGCTGGCATGGTATTCAATGAAACCAACCACCATCACCAAAACTGGTGTGGGAGGCATTACTTATACTTACCAGAAGATTTAACTGATTGCATTAAAAAAATCTTAACTACTAGACTGATTTAATGCCATTTTTATGATTTTATTTGAACAGAACACTGATGGTTTTATGAGATGTTGATAGGTATCGTCAGTGATCGCTTGTCGTTTATTTTAAACTCAAGCGCATCACACACGGTGATAATAGTACCTATTTTAAGAATAATATCAACATTTTATCTTAAGATATTGTTATTGAATTAAAGATTTGGATATTGTGATTTGATGATGTAAAATATTAATTAGTATCTCGTCATACTACTCTCGAAGATCTTCAGGTTTTGGAAAAAGTTTGTCATACCTATAATTTATAAAGAAATTAAATTTAAAATGAAACATTTTAACTACAAAATAGTAGCATCGAGAATGAAGATTAGAATAATTACAAGAAGAAATTACCTCAACTCAATACCCATTAAATCACGAGAGTAATTAAGAAAAAAAAGTAAATAAACGTGAAAAAGTTGATCCAGCAAGGTGGAGGTCGCTCGGTCCTATATAACAAGATCACACGGCTGAAGCGCCAACAGATACGATAACGCCGCCACCAACACTACAATAAGTACGTAAAAATGGTCTAAATACGCCCCTGAGAGTGGGCAAGGTCACCACGTGCGTGTACCACCACCGTTTCATTTGCAGTTCCAGTCAGTGGCGCAGTCTACACAGTGCGCGCGCGTCAGTGTGTCCCCTACCTACCCGTACCTGTGACAGTGAATACGCCATCATGAACAAACACATCGCAATCGTAAGTGTGAACACGCCTTTAGTGAATAGTTGTAGATAAAATACGTTACAATGAAAAACATTCCTTACAATTTTCCGATTTTCTAATTTTTCAATAATAAAAAAAATTATAACAGGAACAACCTAAGTTAATTAAAAAGTTTAGTTAAATTAAGAACAGCTAAATTAGGAGTGCAAATAATAAGTTAATTAATACGAAAAACTTCGCTGCTTAAATGTAGAGCAAAAAATATTGTTTGAAAATTTTCCATTTTTCCGGTTTCTTAATGTTAACTTTAAATTAATCTAACTATACAGTTCCTTATAAATACTATGTGCATACCATATATTAATATATTATATTATAGTAATATTAATTAACTTTACAACAACATTCTTAGAGCTAAAGCCTAACATAACTAAGATCCTAAGTCTAACATAATCCTACTAATGCTTATTCTGTAAAAATATTTTCATTAAAAATCTTCAAATCTTTTATTTTATCAAACAATCGAGAACATTTGCGAAGCCTTCAAACTTTTTAAATCCAAATCCGATGGACCCTTTCTAACAACAAACTCTACGTATTAAAATATTTTCTACATGAGTCGACTCGGAGTTCGTTTTATATAAAAAGAATTGTAGAAAGGACCAAAGTCAAGGTGAACAAACGAAATTGTAAAGACGCAGACAATTCATTGATTAAACGCACTCAACAAGAAGTTTATATTTATAACCACAAAGACTGATAGGAAAGTTTACAATGAAACTTACATATAAAACAAATTATTATTAATCATGCATTGAAATATGATTATCATATCACACATAAATAACGATTAAATAAAGCGAAAGGACAGTTGTAAGAATTAGGGAATAACAGGTAGAGACTTCATTTATCACGCTTTTAATGCATTCCTTGCTTACGGGCAAAATAATTCCGAATCTTTGGGGCCAAAGCCAGCTAGCGGAGGCTCCGTTACACAATATAAGTAACGGATATAATCTAAATGCACTGTGATGCTAGCCAGCGTAATGTTAACACTACAAGACTGCCTCCAAGAGATACTTGTTCTAATTATTGCATTGAATAGAAATTAGACAATAGATGATTTTTTGAGTTTTGACCTACCATATACTAGGTTGAATGGACGTAACCTCATCGCGCAAAGATAAAGTAATGCTTATTATTATTATGATTTATAAACCAACAAATTATAGCTTGTGAATTAGATTCTCTGTGAAATCATGTCAATTGGAGCGTTTGTTATAGTCATAGTAAAATATTGTGTCATAGTCAATAATAAAATGGAAAGTCCGGGATGAAACTGCACAATGATATTTGTGTATCACGGTTACATCTTCACGCTGTGTTACCTAACTTTTATAACGTTTATAGTTATATTTAACTGGTAGTTTGTTATGAAATTGCAATGAATTTTTGTTTTCTCATGTACGTAGTACGTACATAAAATGACGTGATGTGCTTTATAATATTGTAAAGTGTTAAATGTAACAAGAAATTAATCATCACAATTGCTACTAAGTACTGTGGGTATAGTAAAAGGCAGTCATATTATTACTTATTACTTAAAATTCTATGTTCATAATTAATATTTCTATTGCAATATAATAAAATAAAATATAAAAAATTCTTTTCCGGGCTCTTCCCGCGTTGTATTAGAATTTTTGAAAATGTTTTTATTACTTGATGCGTGCAATAGGAAAAAAACGTTTAGCCTGTCCGTTGTCCGTGATGATAGTTCACTATCATCCAGTTTCGTTTTAAACATGCATTAGTTTTAATTGTAAACTTTTTTAATTAGGTCAAATCGAAGTGAAGGACGTTTTGTAATGATCAGTCGCAATATAAGGCCAATATAATATCACCTGCGCAATGGCTCACTTGTGGTTGAAATTTGACAACTCTGCGGATTCCATATTAATATCACTCTCAAATATTTACGTGCGAGAGCCATGCTTCGTCACGAATGGGCCGGCTCGACCGGAGAAATACCACGTTCTCACAGAAACCCGGCGTGAAACAGCGCTTGCGCTTTGTTTCGCCAAGTGAGTGAGTTTACAGGAGACCCAATCCCCAACCCTATTCCCTTCCCTACCCTACCCTATTCCCTTCCCTTCCCATCCCTACCCTCCCCTATTACCCTATTCCCTCTTAAAAGGCCGGCAACGCACCTGCAGCTCTTCTGATGCTGCGAGTGTCCATGGGCGTCGGAAGTTGCTTTCCATCAGGTGACCCGTTTGCTCGCTTGCCCCCCTTATTTCATAAAAAAAATGTATACTATATGCCGGTATATTTAGCGTGGTAGACGGTAGGTAGAGCATATTATCTTTAAAATGTCAAATAGTTTTTTTAATGTACAAGAACAAGTAAGTTATTAAGAATAACTAAAATGGAAACAGTAGTCACGGAACGTGTGTAAATTTTCTTTTTTGTGAGGCAGCATTCTAAGCATTTACTCAAAATTTTGACAAAGCTTAAATAACATCCTGTACTACAGGTAGAGGGTTATCTCTCAGGTCCTGTAGTTACCACAGGACCTGTAGTTACCCCTCTACCTATACTATAATTTAAATCGTAAAAATAATTAAGTTTGGCGTTAGATTGTAATCAAACAATGCGTACAGCACAATACATTTATGCCTTTACACGTAAATTGCTTTGTAAACAAAAAACGTCGTACAAAGTACGTTTGACCATGTCAAGGCTGGCCTGAGGCCGCACAGCCACTAATAATAATGATGTTAGTGACCTACTATATGGAAATTATAGACACGTTCGACGAACAATATTTTACCCACCGCTCAGAGCTGAGGCCATCATCTTCTATGGAATTGCCTAAATATTACGTGGTTATCGAAAAACATTACAAAATAATAATCCAAATAATAACTGTAAACAATATTATACAATAAAAAATGCAAGAAATATTTTTATGTCTTTGTTTCCGTCTTAATCAATAGCTACTAAAATATAAACGTTGCTCTTCTACACTCCGTGTCTTGGCCCTTTTAAGAAAATGATTTAAAACAATATAATATTATAATATGATTCACTGTAAACTTAATGCGTTATTACTAAATTGGTTGACTAATTCAATAGCCAGTATTACCATAATCGGTCAACTGAAAACAGACTGCAACCTAACAAGACATTCAAATATTTACAACTCCTGCGCCTTACGTAAATGCGTTTCCTGGTCAATAAATTATGGTATTTAGCCATTCGGATAATTAATCACCTATGATTAGATTAACTATTATATTTTCTGATATTGTAGTGCAACAGGCCTCAACCTTTTTTTCATTCGGGCCACAAACATATTTTATGTCGCGGGCAGCAACCTAAATTTTAAGGGGTAAAAAAATTAACGTTGTTCAAAATTAGCGACTTAACAGTAGAAAAATTTTCACGATTTTCACGCCATATTATGAAACAAGTAGCGCTGTTTTTGTTAGGCACAAAAATATTTAATTTCTCACTCTTCTTAAAACAATCTTTGTGTAACTTTAACTTCAGCGTTCACGCGACCGGGCCTCTAATAAATTTCCGGTGGGCCGCAGCCCGCAAGTTGAGAATGGCTGCTGTAGGCTGTAGCGTGTGTATTATAATAGACTTAACAAAGGTTGATAAATAAGGGCTATAAACTGTCAATCATAATCAGCTAAAATTCCTTAGTCAAGCCTATTTACTTGTATTTTGCCAAGTAACTTTTAAGTTATCTGTGGTTTAACATGAATTTCTTATATTTTACCAACCAATTTTGAAATAGACTGAGAATAGTAGTATATTTGCAAATTAAATTTTAAATTTAAATTAAATAAATTAATTTTAATAATTTATCAAACATAAAAAGAACAGCTTAAGTAATATCTACATACTTGTACTTCACGCAAATACAAATAACAAATTAAAATTCAGAATAGGAAATAATAAAAACATTAAAATGTAACCTTTTGTTATCATCAGATCTTTGCGGAATTGCTAGAATATGATTTTGGTCTTAAGATATTATGTTGAACATCATCAATCTTTATACTTTATGAAATAAGTATTAATAACATATTATTAGGTATAGTTTTATAAATATTTCTTGGCTTGTAATTATCATAAGATACATATATTAGGTAAAGACAGCATGTTTCGAACTTATCGCTGCTATTTTAATAAAGTAATTTTAACTCTCTACGTTATGATATTATTCATAGTTGACTTCATTATTTCTAATTCCTTCTCATCATAACTCGTGTAGCCACAACATTTTTTCGCTTATAAGGGCTCCCACACATAGCTGCGAATCAGCATCGTATCGCATCGCAAATATTATCTGCGACAAAATCCATAATGGAAATGACATTACGATGCGTTGCGATGCGAATTCATTATAAATTGACGACCTCTGTGGCTCAATGGGTAGAGAGTGTGGCAGCTCAAGCCGGGGGTCGCGGGTTCGAATCCCGCCGACGGAACAAAAAAGTTTTTTAATGTTCCTGGGTCATGGATGTGTATTAAATATGTGTATCATATAATAAAAATCTTATATGTATTATGTATAATATAAAAGTATTAAATATATTTCCGTTGTCTGGTACCAGTAACACAAGTCCTTCATGTACTTAGCACGAGGCCAGATTGACGTGGTGTGAAGCGTCCATAGATATTATTATTATTATAGTTTTGTCCCAAATCGTAAGAAAAAATGTAAAGCATTTACTCACTTCCGCCCTTTACATATTGGTCACATATTATTAAGGTTGTACGCGACCCTGCCCACGGCCTTCGCTTCACAGTTGAACGACCTATAATATTTAATCACATCCCAATAATATTTTTTCCCGCGACCTCCAATCGCTTCTGTTGGGCAAATCGCACTTTTTGCCGATAACCTTTGTCTAATAGACGATAAAATGAGATAATCGTTTTTTACGACCAAATTACTGATCGTTTTTGTTCATATTAATGTGCTTTAGAACAGGGATTTAGGTTTTTGTTTCTTGATATACGTGAAATATTTTTTGATTCTAAGCAGTAATAAATTAAACTTCTAAATATTATTATTAAATTGATTCTAAGCTACATAAAAAAACCTGTAAAAATACTCTGTGCTGTGCAAAAAAAGCTAATGAAAAAATAATAACTACAAAAGCTTTCTTGCTCTACACAAAGGCCATAAAGATATCATTCATAGAGCACAGATTATTAAAAGTTGAATGATATGAGTTTTACTTAGTTTAGTGCGACCGCACATTGGAGACACGACTGTAGTTAGACAGTCTTGTTTCACATAGACAAGTCAGTCTAACGACAGTCTAAAGACAGTTGTGTCTGTCACGTGGCGCACACCAAGTCAAAACTGTCTTGACTACGATGACGCAACGCATACAATTGTATAATATTAAACAGTAGAGAACGACCGGACAGAGTACACAGAATTATAGAGTATGCCGACTTAGAAGTTAGAAATTCTTAAATTTGACGTATATGACGAAAATCGCTAGGGTTGTTAACTTATCACTACGAATTTAAGACCTAGTTTCATCAAGCAATGTTAAATAAATAATGCCTTGTTAAATCAGTTAATGGCCTGTTAGAGCTTTCGAGCGTTCCACCATGCCATAATGTCACGTTAAATCACCTAACATGGTGTTAAATTTAATTCCTACTGTGGAGGTCTGTTAAATATATAACAGGCTGTTATATAGATTATAGATGTACGCGCTCGCATACACTTCAAAGGGAAGCCGACAGTCGTTAGTCAGACTTGTCGCGGGGCGCATTAGACAACTTTGTCTATGAGACGTCTTGTCTCAAATGTGCGCATCTAGTGCATTTTATTAGGCGATAGTCTGTCTTAAGACAGTCGTGTCTCAGGTGTGCGGTAGCTCTAACTAAGCAAATAAATCGATGCCAACCGATACTAAATTATGTCAGAAACTCATAACATAGTTGTGTAACATCGAAATCTCATTCGTAAAACGCTAAAAATTGCTGTCGCATTTGTAGAAAGTGCACGAGTCCATATTAAGTTTTTACTTTTATGGCTTGTGCCACTTACAATTATATTATCTTAGTTTAAAAATAACTACAAATTATTGTAAATTGTTAAAAATGGTTAGATCAATTTCCACACACAATAGAACGCAATAACAGCTAAAATGAATGTAGAGTCTAGTTTCTAAAGTTCATTTTAAGAAATCTTCCAAAAGACATATTAAAGCCTTTTTGGTTGTAACTTTACAAATCAACTGCCGTTCATAGAACTTACTCCTTTTTGGACCTTGGTTAAAAAGTGTAGAGCATTGATATATTCGATTTTTTGTATTTAAACAAAATATGACATAAGCGTTTAAGCCTTTTTTCCATCGGTCAAGCAAGAGAATGTAACAGTCAGGCTATGAGTTATGTCCCAGGAGGCTGGCAACAAACGAAAGGTTATCGATTGTTACTCACTCGACCTTTACATTGTCTAAAATAACAGCTCAATGGGAATTATCTTTTATCTCAATCGCAAAAATACGAGAAAATCCGACTACAACTAAAATTAGACGTAATCACCGCATTTAGTTTCATTAAAGTTGGATTAAAAGAGAAAAAAGTCTAGCTACGTTCTCATTAGAACTTCTATAAGACAAGAAAAGTAAATACCTATCTAAAATTTATTTTAATATTATAAATGCGATTAGTGTGTGTGTCTGACTGCTACCTTTTCATGCTTAAACGACTGTACCGAGTAAAATTTGGTACAGAGATATTTTGAAAAAAAACAGAAAAGTATATAGGATCGTTTTGTTGCGGAAAAATGTAGGCTTACCGCACGATTACTAATTTCAGCGAGTTGCGGGCGTCATCTAGTTTTTAAATAAAGATTTGTCCCAGCAATGAATTGATTGGTATCTCAAAGAGCCGTGACATAATGCGTATGGTGCGAATTGGTCACAGTGCTTTTCAATAGTTCGACCATTGTTCGATACACTTCCTCTCCTCAAATCTCGCACCGACCTCCCTCGTATAGAAGTCAAGGAGACGGTAATATGCATCGGTCCTATCGCTAATGAGCATTGGAACTGTGTTGGAAGTTGGAACCTTGTCACCGTGAGAGCTACATTCTTGAGTCAGATCTGTATACAATATTGCATCAATTTTACGTGCCTATATTTTCGAAGGAATATAATAAAATAAAGTAGGTTAAATAATGTAGTACCTATTTAATTAAAAAAGCGGAGACCCGAATATAATATATTTCGAAAACCAATTCTTTTTTAGAAATTATTTAACTTTTGTATAGGTATGCATCTATCCAATGTCCAGTATAATACCTATTTGATTATTCACATAGTGATATGTTGCAATATATCACGTGAAACTAATACAAAAGTGACCATAGGAAATTGTAATGGTAACTACTAAATAATATTGGTTCGCTATAAAATATAGACGGATATTGGTATACCTTTGCTACTTTTGGTAAGGAGAAGGGAATCCTTTTTATTTTCATTTCATATCATGGCATACAGATAAAAAATAATATTATCTTAAAAACGTTTAAAACAAAGTACGAAATAAGTGTTTTAAGACTGTCAAATAAGCTTCAAAGTCTGTCTAGTCTAAAATGCAAGAGAAAATAAAAGAACAATGAATTTGCAATAAACTCAACTTCATAAAGGTTGAAATAACTGCGAGAACGTTAAAAATTAGGTGCAAGTATGCAAATAAAGCGTCGTAAACTTAATGAAATATTACAACTATTTTCAAATAAAAGTGACATTATGTTCAGAAATTTAATTAGATGCAAATATACAGCTGTTTCAGAGCTATATATTTTACTGCCCGTGAATTAAAGGTAGACTGAACAAAGGATGTTTTATCTAGCTGAATATAAAGACGTATTAGTTTAGTTTTGAGTACAATTTCTAAAATTAATGTTTTGGAGGAATCAGTTACCTATATGAAAAAACATACATGGCAAAATCGAGTAACATAAAAGCGTCTTAAAGTCTTTCATTAATAATAATAGGGTCATAAGCTATAGAATGTTATGTTGTAAATCATTCCCTAAAAAGAGGAAGACGAACCAGCCGTAGAGATGGTAGATATCATTAAACCCCATAGGGGCAGGCAGTAGTTAAGACTTCAATAGAGTCAAAGACCACCTTAATAGTAACAATAAAATGGCAGATACCATAAAACCTCAAATCCGTACACCAGCAGTTCGTGTGCTAATAATCTATGTTCTAATTATTATTCCGATGACTTGGAATTATAGCGAGGTTAAATTACTTAGTATAAATAACTCGCAAGGTGGAACCGTTTATTATTAATATATGTCACCAACAATAAATAGAGAATATTATTCATTACTGTTCTCATAGAATAATTTAAAGGTAATAGAAATCATCAATCAACATCGATCATCACGAGAATTTATAGTACGCCTTTTCCTCCTTCAAAAGATTTCAACGCATGTATCTACGTACTTGTTATAAATTATAAAATTATCGTGTCACGGTGTTACTAAGAGAACTCTTCGTAAACTTTACGATTAGGTATTTGACAGGCATGAGTGTAAGTTCTTTTTTTGGACCCTTAAAAGACGGTGGTAAACCATCTGCTATTGTCAGCTAGTTACCACATTAAATACCAAAATGCCATGTCTAAATCAAAAAGCAAGTGAAGTACGAAACTGACATGAAATCTTAATGCAATATAATAATATAGAGAGCGATTATCGAATAACCAGTAAATATCGCGGAAGACGGAAGTTCACAGGTGGGACCGGTTCGGCGTGTGTGTGCGCACGCGCCAGACATACGTTGTCGGAGCAGACGTGCGATTATGACCCGCGACTCGTGCGATATTACAGGCAGACAGGTCATAAGATTGCGATACTCAAACACTTATGTTCCTTTTCCCAAATACACTTAATAATCTAACAACGCATGCACAATAGTTTTCTTCAAGTGTGGACGCTGTAATATTTATTTTAGTATCAGGCTTAAAGTAAGTACTTTTAAGAAAATGCATGTCTAAAAAGTCTACTTATTGCATACGTACCTTCCTTAAAGTTCTTTATTGGTTATTGCATAAGTATTTTATAAGAGACGATTTAGCAAAGTCCGTGTTATATTATGAGAAATAGTGACTTTGCAGAATCACCATTGCAAAATATACAGGAAAAAAAAACACTTATCGTATAAGTAGGTACTTCATTAAGCAGTTAATAAAACACAATTATTCATATAAAGTAATTCTATAATAAGCTATTCAAAGCTAACTCAATTTGCTATCATACAAAAGACGGACACAATAACAATTAACAGTCTTTAAAATTTGAGATAAATATTAGCTTAATGCTATATTTCAATTAGTACTTCCCACCTTATCCAATAAAACATAAAAATAATATGAATACATTAAAGCTATACATTATACCTATACAAGGCAAACAAGTTGACTTTATTAATTAAATGTAAATTTAACAAGCATTTGTGTTAATTCCCACATAACTTTGTAGATAAAAATATTTCACGTTAATATTAACTCAATTTTTATTATGATTTATTCATTGAAGGAAAGTGAAGAATTAATTAAATTATATATTTAAATGTTTAAATTATCTGTGAATATATTGACATGGACACCAAACGTATCAACCCGTCGCGTCGTGGCTATAATAATTATTGTCTTAAGAATTAAGATATCTAAATTCTGTAAATCGGGTAAGCGACACTTACGTAACAATATCGCTCGTCTGCGCATCCCGTCCATATGTTTGTCTAGCCCATTCATAGCGAATACCTCACCCAGCTATTTATGTAATACAATTAAGATAATCTACCACACCGGCGCGCGCGGGCGGCGAGTCGGGAATGCGCTTCAATATAGCCTTGAATGTTTTGTTTTTCGTCGAAAGTGAAATTGCCGTAAATGTTACTCAGAAGTCTCGTGATCGTTACATAAGTTGTATACATGGAAGTGTGGAGTAATTATATGTTTAATACAATTTGAATCTAATAAAATACACAAATAATGAGAAACCGTAGAATTTGCTCTAATCTAATAAAATTTTAAATCGACTTTAGCTTGGTTCATGATGTTCTGAGCAACTTATAATAACCTTTAAATACATTCTATCAGTTTCATCCTCAGATTTCCTAACCAAAATAGTAAGAAAAACGGCATTTAATACTACAACTACCTTAACATTTACTGATTGATTACATAGATAAATATTTTGGGTGCCAAATTTAGAGGTTACCATTCGGCCTTCGGCAAATATTGCTGGCGAATTTTATAATTGCCTGTAACTAGGTATAGCTTGGATTGTGTAATAGTTGATGTGGTTTTAAATACGAGGCGTGGCGTTAGTCGCGTGGAAACAAAGTACTTAGGCTAACCTTCGTAATGTAGGTGACAATATTGCCTGATATGCTAAGTAGGCAATGGACAGTATGTACTGTCTAACCCAGGGGCTCCCAATATTTTTCAGCCTGCGGCGCAGTTACACGTAAAATATTTTGTCACGGCGCTCTACTGTACCTAGCTATTAGAAAAAGTTACAATAAATAAATACCTTTAATGATTATAGTTAGGTTAAGCAGTTAAATAATAAAAAAACAATATTTAATCATATACCTGCTTTACATATTATAATTTAATTTAATTATAATATTTGTGGTTTCGGATAATGATGGAGGATCGACTCACGACGCCCCTCTTGCCTTTCCACAGCGTTTGGGAACCCCTGGTCTAACCGTTATTAACCATCTAGAAAATGCCGGAAAATAGTTATCTTGAAGAAGCTGCAAATGTTTCGTACATGCCTGCTGCGCTTTCTACTTCAGACTTCCTAGTTTAAGGCAACGCAAACCAAACACATTTAATGTTACCTAATTGATGTAATACAAAAAAATATTAAGTGTTAAATTTAGGGTAAATTATAGGCCCTTCTCACGCAAAAAATCCAAATGAACATGTTCGCGCATATATTTCATGGCTGTTAATAAATAATAAGTAATTACTAATTGTAGACACGAATGTATTAGTGTTAGAAGATTATAGTGTGCAGTATAATAGCTGATTAGCGATGAGGCTTTTTGGCTCAGGCTGCAAGTAGTATATAGCTACTTCTATTTATAGTTACACACTTGACATAACAAGGAATTTTGGATTAACCAGAAGTTAAATAATTGTGACAAACTGCTGCTGCTTTTTTTATTTCTTAAGAACGAGTCGCGGTAGCTTGTTGCTCGTCTGCTGAGTTCTAGAGCAAGCACCATTTCTAGAGCCTACCTTAGTTTGGCTATTATGATATTATGTAGGTAGGTATTGCAATTTAAGTCTGTAATTACAATTGTTATTATCATTAAACGATAGCGTTTTGTAATTTAATTCTGGCAATACAATTGCTTCAAATATTGTTGCACAGATATTATAATAATATGCTTTTTACTAGTACGTTAATATGTAGGGTTCAGTTTTTATTAAGTTACTAGCAAACATCTTCGATCATCTAATGTTAATATTTATTATTTTTTACGCCATAATAAGCTATTTAGCCTGCAATAAATTATGGTTTCTTAGCTACCCTATTTTTAAATACCTTCAGAGAATTTTAATAATTTAAGAACTTACTCATTCGTCATGAGTAGTTCCATAGCTACAGAAACCTTATTATGAAACATACGGTCACAAATTAGTATGTAACTGTTGTGTTGTTTACCAAACATCCTTATTCCCTTATTCAGTTCGCGTCGCTGTCTCGTGCCTCTCTCGTATGCAACTTTAGTGTCGAAATACTTTCAGTGTTTTACACCCGTTATGTTCTACAAATAATTGCAATAAATTATTATCTTGCTACGGAAAGTTGTATCTTAAATAGCTTCGCAATCGCGAAAGGAATAGGCTGATTTTGTTTCGACATTGCGGGCTGTAGCTTTCGATAGTAGCTATGGGGTCTTTATAGTGCGCTTTAATTTAATCTACGTGATTGTTATGTTTTCTGTATTATTTATTTTTGTATAATTTCTACTTTACTTTACAACTTATAGCGCATAGACTTGGGCTCTACATTCTACAATCTACATTATTATTTGGGGAGTGTCCTTTTTCTAAATTGATTATCAAATAACTTTGCCTCTCACCTTGTTTATTAACAAGCTATTCCGTAATTGGGGCATTGCTAATAACTTTTTACCTAGGCCTACTTGATACTTTTGTTGCACCGCGCGTGCACACTGCAGCCGTGTGCATTGTTACCTTAATGTTTCCGGTGTCAAGGGCACTCGATTTCTCGTTCCGAAATAATTGTACATGAATTCAAATGAGGAACATATTTTTTTTTATTTGTTCTTAAATGCTTGAGACATCAGCCAGATTTTAGATTCAGGTTGATACTAAAATGAGACACGACTTGACATAAAAGCAATACAAAAATCAAATAACTTGACGCCGTTTTCAATTATTTCGCGCTGTGCTGTTTCGGTGTGAATCGAACCTACAGCTGCTATGTTTAGGCCTTTATTGTGGTAATAAATCATCTCACTGAACATTTTTACGTCACCGGCCTTTAGGCTGACCTTTAAATATCACTTAGCCTGTAGTGTAGCATGATGATCCAGTCTTTACATCTAGTTCGTGTCCAGCTAAATGGATTTTCGTGACAAAACAACACAGCATTCATTATTTTCTTTAAAATATGATTTTGAATTGGTCGCGAAGGTTATGTTATTGTTGAATCTTGCAGTGCGGTTTTCCAATAACTCTATTATCCGCTTTTCCTACCTCTTGGGATAATGATAGCTCCCCGCTAAAGAAGAGCTAGTCTTCGCCAAGTTATTACTTTATGCTCCTGTTTCGAAGACTTACTGCCGTACTCAGAGAAGAATATTAATTAATTTAGTTGTAATTAGATGAATATTTTGATATAAGCCCCATACAGCATCTATCAAACTCTTCATTAAATTGAAGTTTAATCATCATTAAATGTCTGTGAGTGCGGCAGTAAGAGCTTCTCTCCGCAGAAGAACGAGTGTTTACAACTACAAAATAACCAGGCACACAACTAGGTATATTTATTCAATAATATGCCTATGAGTTATGAGTCCACAATAACCCTTTGTGTGCAGTCGGTTTGGCTCGCGCGTCTGCGGTTGCACCGCGGTATGGCGCCGACAGTGGACACGGTACGGTTCGGTTGCGTCGTCTCGGTTACGGGATTCATGTGGCCGTCACAATTGATTCGGTACAGTGCTGTGGTGTACTGTGTGTAAAGTTAAATTCGACAACTATAGGCCAAACCACCAACTTCATATTAAATTTATTAAATGACAAAATTGGCATTATATAATAATATAATATATAATATAATATAATAATATAATATCTATGGACGCTTCACACTACGTCAGTCTGGCCCCGTGGTAAGTACCTGAAGGACTTGTGTTACAGGTACCAGACAACGGAAATATATTTAATACTTTTATACTGTACATATATTTAAGATTTTTATTATATGATACACATATTTAATACACAACCATGACCCAGGAACTTTATAATCTTTTTGTTCCGCCGGCGGGACTCGAACCCGCGACCTCCGACTTGAGCTACCAACGCGCTCACCACTGCGCCACGGAGGTCGTAAAATTGGGTGGCATTGGATTGTATGTTTTTCGAAATTGTTTAAATTCATAATTATGAATAATGAAAAATCCCACAATACTTTTTTTCTAGGCCTTTGCATCCGTTGGGGATGATTTATACAGTGTTTTCAGAGCGAAGTAACCGCTCCTCAAATACTGTAGTGCCTGGGACAAGATTTTTAAATTTCTGTATGGTTGCCCAAGCACATACGACATTCTCGCAACATAGTCGGCCTAGTCCAGAGGAAAGAGCTAGTCAATACGTCTGGGTCCAACCATGTGCGGGTTTCCTCACGATGTTTTCCTTCACCGTATGAGCGTCCGTATTATGTACTTGAGATCAGAAAATGTCTCATAGTACAAACTCGATAGAGTATGATAAAGTTTTCGTTTAAAAACGCACAAGAACGTGTTTAAAACGCCATTATAACGCATACACACTAAAATGGTCATAGCGTACATTAATGTCGTATTTTTGCGACACTTAAGTTATCATAGAATCTTAATGTTTTATTTGTATGCTAAAGAGATGAAGCACGTGATAGATCGTGAGGACTCAGATGTCCTTGCGGTTGCGGACGCAGTTGTGCGTTTTAAACGGCATTTATACTGATCATTGTTACCCGACTGCACCAGACAGGTTTTATTTTTCGACTTTGAAGTATAATATTTGTACACTTCTTCAGCTGGCTCTAAAACCTAAATTAGAGATCAACTACGATAACATGGCGCGCCCCTCCAAAATTCAAAACAACTTTGAAGTGCGTTATCAAAATGTTTGAAGTGCGTTGTCTTACGCGGTAGGCTAGTTATGATTAGTTGACCAACAAATCTTGGTAATAAGTGACATTAACTGAAATATTACGTGTACTGTGATTGGTTGAATACTTACTACATACAAACTCTTTCGTAAGGATGTGACTACACACATTGAAACAGTCATTTGGAGGGGCGCGCCATGTTATCGTAGTTGATATTTATGCTCAAATAAGACAGATGTCTTTTTTGAGCATGATAGACCATTATTTCTGTTTTAGACTAAAAAGTCGTTTGTTTATTTAAATAGGCTATTTTATCCTACTGCGAGGCGTTTAAATATACATCAACAAAAAGGATACTGTACTGAAAAATTTATGCGAATTAGCTATTTGGACAGGCCACAGCTGTAATATCTATGTTACTCATATTAGTTCATAATTCAAAAAAAAACCTTGCTAAACTAAATCGCAATAAATTCAGCAAAGGAAGTAATATTTGCGATGAGCAATATTCGCGCAAAAATACCGTTACATACTATTACATATTTTTTGTAACTGTATAATTGTGTAAATAAGGCCACACATTTCCTCAGTTTTCATGGCGAGCTAGAACTAAATTAAACATTTTGTTATAATTAATGCTCTGTAAAAGTAAATCAAGTTTTAATTACTACTTCCGCAGCTGTGCACTTGGAAGTAATTTATTGTGAAATATTTTGAAACACATACCTTAGTCAGTTTTATTAGTCTAGTATCAAAGAACTATTTTTTAAATAAAAATATTCTTTGCAGTTTCAAATGCTTTTAAATAAATTATACTCGTATTAAGTTGTCTTGCTAAAGGGATGAACTGCTACAAAATATATTTTTCCCTACTACTAAGATATTAAGGCAGCGTATATAGCGTAGTATAAAGTATAGTATATAGCGTAGCTCTTCAAGGTTCATTGTATCCGCCATGTGGCTTTTCCAATGTGCTAGACAAATACAAGACGAACTTTTAGCCTATGTAGGTATATAGGTAATAGTAATACTTATACGAAGAAATAACGTAGACAGTCTAGTGATAGTTGCAAACGAGCAAATACCTCGATACTAGAACAAGGCAACAGTTGCGACAATATCCGTACTATCTGTCGGCGCCCGAATTGATAACGAAACTGCTTTAATTTCTTCATTTGCAGTACAATGTTCGGTATCGCATAATTGATCGTCTGCATCCCTGTTTCAACACAACGGTTATGCCGTATTAAATTTCGTACACATATGCAGCGAATATTTGGGCGTGGCTGGTGTAAAACCAAAAAATATTAAAAACTACATGACGCCCGCAACTCCGTTACGCCAGATATTGCTTATTTCGGGACAAACGGTATCCTATAGGCTATATCCTTTCCCGTGGCTCAAAGTATCCCTATACCAAATTTCAGCAAAATCGGTTTAGTGGTTTGGGCGTGAAGAGGTAACAGACAGACAGATAGACAGACACACTTTCGTATTCATAATATTAGTGGATTTTTTAATTTCAAATGATCAATGGTATAAAGTCTTTTATGACGAGGCCCTAAAATAAATGAAACTTTATATTATTATGATAATGTAACGAGATAATATTATGTAATGATTAAGTTATTATGATCTATAGCTTCAAAACTTAAATATTATTTTCCTGTATGTAATTTGCATAAAGTAGTAGTAAAAATTATCTCATAATAAGGCATCTTACGTCTATTGTTATTGTTTAATATTATACAATAACAATATCTGTTTTTGTTTAATTGATGTTAGTAAATAATAATCAATTAATCCATACTAGTCCATAGTACCTAATATAATAAATGCGGAAATTCCCGTGTAAGGACTAATCGTATAAATTACTAGATGACGCCCGCAACGCCGTTGCCCCAAAATTCGTTTATCGCGCGGGAACCGTACATTTGTCTTTTCTCGGGACTGAAAATATCTCCATGCCAAATTTCACTAAAATCGGTTCAGCGGCTTGGACGTGAAGAGGTAACATGCAGACAGATAGACACACTTTCGCATTTATAATATTAGTATGGATGTATATCATAAATTTATTAATTTATCAATATAAAACAGGTAAATCCAACTAAATATTAATTTTAACATTAGTAGAAAATACTCTTATTTGGAATAAAAATTCTACCAAATTGTAAAAAAATACCATGATGCTGACAACCCTAATGTTTGTTTTGATTATATTTAATTATTTAAAACTACCGACGTTAAACTTACACCTGATGATGAATAATTTCGAAACCGGTCGTGTAATTTGTTAAAAAGTTATAATAATATGCTAATATAGTGGATAAAGTGCAAGAAAAAGTGTGTTTTATTAGTGTTCAACATGAATTTCCACCAAGAACCGTCAGTACAATCAATTACATATATGAAAAATGTAAAGTTTCTAAATTCATAGAGTTACTAATAGTAGAGGAGGGGAGGGTGCTATTTATAAATAGTCACTCGAGCGTCATGGAGACCATAGTAGATTTTGTTATTAGGCAAAGCTGATAAAAAAAAATAAGAGCGTTTTTTTATTTCAGCGTTGGGTTCGGAAACTGCAGCCATTTTAAAGTTTTGAAAAAGAAAATATATTCAGAAAATTGCTTATTTAAGTAAAAAATATATTTTAGACAACAAGGACTAAATCATTTAGTTTTGAGGAAAATAAAATATCTGCGAAGCTTAGTTAAGAAAATATGAAGCTTTATTTTTTTTTATTTTAAAATGTCCCTGCAGGCTTACGTAACCTTTGAATCGTCAGTGCTTTATATGGAAGCTTCTTTGGGGTATACTAAACATCCCCTATCTTAATCTGACAGATCCGACGACATATCAATATAAAAAAAAATTACCCACCACGTGAGAAATCTGATTTCTATACCATAATAACTAGACACATGTCGGAAGCCTATGCAAGCTTAATCTGAAACGCTCGAGCTGCTCCCGAAATCCCCTCTTCCCCTCCCCAGCTATAATAAGAACTGATATATTATATAACGAAGTTGTTAATAATTATACCACATTCCACAACCCTAAATTATATTCAAGGAAGTGTTTAAATTGGAACATTGATGAAACTACTATTAAATCAAAGCAATTCAAGCTTCGATAGATATCTCTGTGACTGTGAGAAATGAGGCTTAGGAAATATGCAATTACAACAGTTTACTTATCTCGCGGATAAATATAGCGACTGGCATAAATATCGGTTTTATTAATATAGTCTATAGTAGTTTATGACAACAGTTTATAATAAACCTTGAAGTAATAGCGTATGCTCTCTACTATGGGCGTTGGATTCATATAACTCTACTTCTCTTACCGCTCAGATGTTGGAGATTTTATTCGGAATTACCCATTAACAACCTGAGAAAGAGGCTTCTCTGGCTGCGATCAAAGCTTAGAGAAGCTTCTTACGAGTGACAAAATGTGATTGAGCCTGTGTCTAAACACACTAGGCCGAAGTTACGCCGGCGTAAATTCCGCATGATTACGCCCGCAATGTATTTTAAATTACCGACGACACACTATTCCGTCGCTTTCCGTCCGTATTTATTTATATATTTTGTATGCGTTTGACATTGCGGACGTAATTTACGCCGCGTAACTGCGGCTTAGTGTGTTTAGACACTTAAAAAGTATATTCAGTGATAATGACAAACTTTTTTTAGAAAAATATAAAGAGCAAACGGGTCGGTGTCGAAAGCGACTACCGATTAGTTTATCAAAACACATCACTGACTATAGATTAGTTTATCAAAACCACCTAATTTACAGTAGAAGCGTTTAGTTATCGTGTTCTGCAATCGAACTAACACAGGCAGCCGCTCAGAGGTCGCGGGTTCAAGACATACAACCTAACATTTGTTACAAGAATTCAGATTTTATCGGTGTATCTTATTATTTCGCTGATTTAGATTAATATGTTAACATATTTTTCATGTTAAATCACTTTGGGAGATTGTTTGAGATTTATATCTGTGAAATTCTTTAGTAAATTGTCTGAATATTATAATGAAAATAAGAACAGAAGAATAAGAACATTAACGTGAAATATGGCTGACATCAAATTAGAAGCTTTTTAAATTGACAGTAGCATTTTCCCTCCAATGCTATTTATATTTCATGAGATACAGTACATAATATTAGAAAAAATAGCTAATAATAAAACAAAGAAGACAATAATGAAGACGCACTTCTTTATATTATGAACAACTACATGGAGCAAATAAATCTGGAATAGCTCCGAGCTCTCGAATAGATAATCAAAACTTACGAAGTTGGCGAATCGATTTCTATTTATTATGATTTATGACGAAAGTACCTTCAACTGCAGTGTAGGATCGTTCTTTTAATGCTATCAGAAAAAATAACTAACAATAAAAAGTGGCAATGAAGGCAATAAAGAAGACGCACTTCTTATAATATCAACATCTACAATTAATTCTCTAATTGCTCCAAGCATGGAAAAGAAATCTAAGCTTATAGACGAATCGATCTCTATATGACGAAAGTACCTTGAACTTCAACTACAGTATAGGACCGTGACTAACACGAGTTCATGTGAGCCTGGGCTGAGGTCACATATCAAGTTCAGACAAACCTGACTCGTGTGCATTTGTTTGCGCAATTTCCTACATTCCTGGTCAATTCAACGCGGACTTGCTGAAGGCCGTATTTTAACGACATTTAATTGATTATAAATTGGCGGTGCCTTATACGAGCAATTTTATTGCGCCATATCACGTATTGCGAAGTATTATTGACCGTCTAGGGTTGATATTGAACATCACGCGCCTTCAATCTAATTGTCAAATAAACTGTTCAATAAAATTGAAGGGTTATATTGGATCGTCTAGGGGCCGGCTAAAGAGACATATTATGCTATATTTATTCTTATTTTATAATTATTATATATCTTGTCTTTGAGCGGCGGCAAATTACAGACACCAGAGAGCATCGCATGTACCCTGTTAATAGTTTAAAAATCAAGACTTGTACGGTTGTCACGATGTCATCGCTTTACCCAATTTTAATATTTTTCAAAGTTCCATCTGTATTGTTTCAGGCGTTAGTGGTGGTGTGCTGCGCGGCGCTGACGTCGGCACAGTTCGGCCACCTCGGTCTCGGTTACAATGACGCGTACTTCGGCTCCAACTTTGGCGGTCTACAGTCCCTAGCGGGGACTGTGAGAGACCCCAGAGCGAATACAGGTACGATTATGTTTTGAGATTTATTTAAATACCTTAAGGGCCTTCGCCTACGGAGATTCCGTAATGTATAGAATTTAAAGCCTTATAAACTCATAATTTGAAAGCTACAAAGTTATAATAAAAATACAACAATGATCTTCAGTATATCAATTATCAACATTCCTTTCCCCGTTTTAAATTTTCTATTTTTGTTTATTATACTCAAGTTATTTACACTGTGATATTAGCTTCCAAAGTAATACCAATTTATTAATAATGAAGCATACTTTCAGCATCTCTTTAGTATTTACAAATTGCGTTTACTTGAAACACACGACAATATATAGATAATTTAATTATCTACATATTTTTTTGTTTATTTTTTTTATTAATGCTTAGCACAAACCTACGCGACCACGCGACTGCGAAGCGGCAGCGTCAATACAAATGTCAAATGTGTGTTTTGTATTGACGCTCCCGCTTCGCAGTCGCGTGGTCGCGTAGGTTTGTGCTAAGCATAATTTTGAACTGAGATAAATAAAAAAAATTGGATTTTTGTGCGATCTCGGTAACGCGACGCGTCAAACTCAAATATACTCAAGGTCGTTTGCTCAGGGGATGGCCTTAAAGGGCTCCCACACATAACTGCGAATTCGCATCGCATCGTAATGTCATTTTTATTACGAATTTTGAGCGCGGCGACCACCGAATCAAAAAATTCCGTAACGAAAAAAACCTAGCAGCCCCCATGCGTTGCCAGACTTTAGCACACTGTTTGTGTGCATGCGACTAGACGTATGCGAAATATAAAATGCATAAGTTGATAAAAATGCTATGCAATATCTTTACCGTGCCACACGTATTTTTTTTAAGTAAATGGTAGTTTCATTCTTTAGCAAAGATTTCTAGAACTATAGTATATAATATTAATAATAATTAAAGACCACAGTTCTCTCATTATTTTATTGAGACCTAGTATCACAGCTGTCCAACCATATACGGGCTATAATTTACATCTGGCATACAAGGAAGTGCACGTATAGCTTAATTGTTGGTGAGACAATGTGCTTGCGAAATTATAAGATTGCGCCAGCTGCTTTCATTACTACGTGTGGTCATCACATTGAGATGCTCAGTGGTTGGAATGATCCATTATCCATACTTAATATTATAAATACGAAAGTGTGTCTGTCAGTCTGTCTGTTACCTCTTCACTCTCGAACCGCCGAACCGATTTTGCTGAAATTTGGCATGGAGATACTTTGAGTCTCGAGAAAGGACATAGGATAGTTTTTATCCCGGAAAAATGTACGGTTCCCGCGCGATAAACGAATTTTGGCGCAACGGAGTTACGGGCGTCATCTAGGTGATTAATAAGCTGTCAGTGTAATAATATATTATATTTGAAAAGATTATTAATTAACGCATAAGCTTAGATCGAAAATTAAAATATAATATTTCTTTCTTAAAAATACAATTAATAAATTATTTCTTTAAAATTTTGCTCCTTGCAGGTTTCTTTAATTTACGTCTATGTTGCCTAATAATAATTTACTAACTAAATTTATTGAGATAGTTGATTATGTGGCAATGTTACTGTACCGAGATATTAGTCATTGGTAATAATTACAATCTGGATACAATAATTACTTAATTATTGTCTAGTAGGCTCAGCTAATACTAAGTATTGTTGGCAAATCTGTTGTATAACCACGTGTTGCATAGTTACTGAAACTAATCTGCAACATTGAAGGCAATGCTGATATAATATTATATACAGTTGTAACGAATATTTATATTGCTCATTTGATAAGTGATAAGAAAAGTTTAAAAAAATGTTTTTCTGAAATGAAGAAAGAAATAAAAAATTTGATTAAAACCCGGTAGGATATAATTGGACGCTGTTAATCATAATTTGTGTATCATCCCACAAAAAAGGTCATTTAGAATAAGACTGCATTCATAATTCAATTTTTTTTTGTTAGACACAAATGCTTAAGGGGCAGGGCTACCCTCGAAATTCTCATACATACGTAATACCAAAATCATTTTGTCATACGAAAATATTTAACATGTTTGAGTTATTTTTCAGCTTAAAATAGTAATTACCTAGGTTCCTGAACAAATATTAACTTCTAAATATTTAAACACTAAAAAATATTTTTTTGTGTGTAATTTTTTTTTTACTAAATTTACTACTAAATATTTAAACCCCAAAAAATAGAGTAAAACACTAAAAAATATATAAATAAATAGTAAATTTACTACAAAATATTTTAATACTAAAAAATATTTTTTAGAGTTGAAATATTTAGTAGTAAATTTAATATTTATTTATATATTTTTTAGTGTTTTACTCTATTTTTTGGTGTTTAAATATTTAGTAGTAAATTTAGGAAAAAAAAAAATTTACACAAAAAAATTTTTTTTAGTGTTCAAATATTTTGAAGTTAATTTTTGTTCAGGAACCTAGGTAATTACTATTTTAAGCTGAAAAATAACTCAAACATGTTAAATATTTTCGTATGACAAAATGATTTTGGTATTACGTATGTATGAGAATTTCGAGGGTAACCCGAGCTCTTAAGTCTTAACAGTGACCATATGCAAAAATCTTTTTAGTACTAGGTTTTTTTAATCGTGTTTGAATTCAGAACATAGAAGTTCTATTACAACAATGATTGTAGTAGTGAAATAACTTTGAAGCTGGACTGTATAATGTATATTAGGTAGCGTTTAGCACCTCGAGTAGTGCCAGGGGCTTCAAATACTGTATTATAGCGAACACTTGGCAACCATTAGGAAATTCCTCTGACAAACGCAAATACAAGGCCTAAGGCCGCGCCAGTCTGTATTACATTGACAAAATTGATGTCTATATACAGGAATTTATAACAGTAAACGTGTACTTATACTGCAAGGTGCCAGATGGTGCCAGATGGTGGTTAGTTTAGTGATCAACTTCGGTTTTTATAAAAAATAATATGAAGATTTATAATATAAAGTTTTCCGAAAAATCGCAATTTGGGTTATATTCCAAAGCAAAATAAGTTCATTTGTAGTCATACTGAATAGTTTTATTCCTAAAAGAAGAACTTCATTAATCAATAAATAACATCTATCATTTAAGTAGCAATATTCCGCATATTCAATATAAGATATTCAACGCATAAATCGAATGTGTCTGCCATAAAATATGGAAGCGAGATCGGTCTTCGCCTAGAAATGCCGTATTAGTGTAAATATAGTGGGTACTGCGAAAGCCTATTAAGGAACAATGCTGTACAATTAATGTACGGTTGGCAAAGAAATTTCACAACGGACGTAAAATGGTCCGGTGTTTGAATTGCCGATAAAGTAAGCGATGCTGTTTGGCTAAGTGTTTTGAAATGTACGGTGAATGTATCTTGAAGAGAATTTGTTTATGGTAGAAGCTAGACTCACTAAAGTAGGGGAGACTGGGTACGTTTGTGCCAGGGTACAGTTGTGACAGTTATCATAACAGCGAAACTATACGGAAAGACGCGTCTTGCAAGTCTGAATGCTTCTCCTAACATTGCTTTTGCCAGCACTTGAAGATAACGTTATTAGGGGCCTATATTGCTTTTTAACAGTCAAAAGTAGGTTTTCTTGCTTGATTAATTTTAATGTTTACTATTTTTTGTATACAAATAACCAATGTCACCTATTTTCTTGTGATAAGTTGATCATTAGTAGTTAACTGCGAGTGATTATTTTTTACGTAAATCGTTTAGCCGATTCGTGGCGATTTATTAATAATTGAAATTCTGTGTTGGGTACGGTTGTGACAAATCTTATAGGTACGGTTGTGACATACATTTATCCTATCTTTTTTCTTAGATGTCCTAAAAACGCTTGCAGAAGGCCAAACGAGCGCAGAATATTATCAGTCAATACGAAAATATTTACGAAAAAGTCAAATGTAGGACTTATTTACAGATAACAGCGAAATTCATCAAATTAATCGGATATCGTTGTTTTGGACGATAAATATGTTTCAAAATAAATATGTTTTGACACGCTAGATGAATTTGTTTAAAATAAGTTTATGGTGTTTTATGATACAATTTTATTGAAATAAAAATCATAACAATCATTTTTTGTCACTACTGGCCCAAACCACTGTCACAACCGTCCTTGGGTTGTGTTAGGTTGTGACAATTTCCCTCTTTCTTTAAAATTTGATTCCATGACTAATACATCGTATTTTGGCATGATATAAGAATAAACTATGGTTTGTGACAAAAATTTCCCAGCTAGCTGTAAAATTAACAAAGTTATTGGCCTCCAAACCAAAATTGTCACATCCGTACCCAGTCTACCCTATACATGGTAGGTTAGGTTAGTATTGTATCGTATGCCTAGAGCCATTTAACCAAATAAATTGTATATTATGACGCATAAATTGTAAATTTTGCATAGTACGCTTTTCATTCAAGCAGATCGAATGAGAGTTTAACTGACCCAATCAGTAAAATTACTTTATGATGAGAAAGCGTTAATATACCTTTTATATAATTTACACGAATAAGAATATATAGGTCTATGATGTATTCTTATTTCTTATTTAATTCATGTTGTGACGGAAACTTATAACCAGAATTTTAGAATTGTTGCACAAAATTCAAGGAGTAAAATATTTTAGCTTAATTGCAGTCCTTATAATTTACATAAAATAGTTAATTTTACAAATTAATGTTTTTTTTATCTATTACTGATTTAGTACAAAATATGTTAGTAATCGTGACTGTTCAAATATCCTAACCTAATTAAAATCAGGACTAAACTATATTTAGTAGACATTGTTGCGTTCGTTTCCACACGAATGGCATGAATCAATCAAAAACGTTGCGTGCAAAATGAGCTTCATTAATAAATTAAACTGTAACAATATGCATATTCAGGGCTGTCACATGTGATATAATATTATACTATACATCCATACTTAATATTACAAATGCGAAAGCGTGTCTGTCTGTCTGTCTGTCTGTTACCTCTTCACGCCCAAACCGCTGAACCGATTTTGCTGAAATTTGGTATGGAGATACTTTGAGTCCCGGGAAAGGACATAGGATACTTTTTATCCCGGAAAAATGTACGGTTCCCGCGCGATAAATGAATTTTGGCGCAATGAAGTTGCGGGCGACATCTAGTTTAAGTTATAAATAATCGTCTCTGAGTACAGCAGCTTTTTATCTGTATGACAAGTGGTAACCCAACGATAGCTCCAATCCAAATTTTGTATTCACCTGTTTTGTGGAACTCTTTGGTACATTGTAAATGTTATTCATGTTGAGTATACATACTGTTTGATGTTTAACTAAACGTATTTCATGATCTTTTAAGTTTCCGTCTTACCGCGCATCGCTTATAAAGAAACTATGAAAAAACTTTATCTTAACCTTGTTAGTAGAATAAAATAAAACATCCACAATCAGATGTAAATATGGCAAAAAAGAATAAGGAAGCACAGACATATCCACGTTGAATGTTGAAGGCCGATGGCAGTTATAATATGCTTGTTAAGTTTTTTATATAAGTCATAATTAAATAATAAGGATTTTTATTGCTCATCTGATTATAAGATGTTGCAATACTATTTAATCAGATGGCGATGAAGAAATCGTGTAACAAATGGCTAACAATTATTAAAACTATGCTTTACAATAAACATATTTAACTCAAAGTTAACATTAAATATTACGGGTTTTATCAAGGGCCACCTTTTCTTATTCATGACGTATCGACTCCTTTCCAGGGGTCGTAGTGGTGTTACGGGTGGACTGATGTTACTACTTTTTTTTTTATGAAATAAGGGGGCAAACGAGTCACCTGATGGAAAGCAATTTCCGTCGCCCATGGACACTCGCAGCATCAGAAGAGCTGCAGGTGCGTTGCCGGCCTTTTAAGAGGGAATAGGGGAGGGTAGGGAAGGGTAGGAAAGGGAAAAGGGTAGGGGATTGGGCCTCCTGACTTATTGAAGTTTCTGAAATCTTGAAGTTAAACAAACACAATTATAATAAACAACTATTTTTTTCATTTGCTATAACTTGTTTACTAAATACTGTTCATGATTTTTATTCAACTGCTAATTAGAGTAGTATTTTGAGGTTGTTGATACAGTAATGATTATTCTACGAAATTAAACCAATTAATTGAATTACAAGCTAGCGTTAAATAAAAGTTTCATCATAGGCAATAGGCATAATTGGTAGGAAGTTGCGAGACAGAAGATAAACCGAGATGCTCTGATTCCCAATTCTTCAATATCAAGGTCCAACTGTTGTTATAGACTTGTCTAAGGTATATAATATCTTACTAGAAACTGCCTGCAGCGACTCCGTTGCGCAGAAGCTGGTAAGTACGTGGTAAAAACTGCTATAGAAAATTTCATCCAATTTTGTTTATTGCTCATGATCCATATCAAGAGGCTGAAATAATTTACATACCGAATTTCGACTTAATCAATTCAGCCAAATAAAAACCGAATGAAAGCCTGAATCCTTAGACAAGACGTAAAATAGTTTAGGTGCTATCACCTTCATCGGGGGTGTCGCAGACACAATTTATTTTCAATTGTATGCGGCAGCCGGAGCTGCCGCTTGGGGATTGAGGCTTTAAGGAAAAATTAACGGTACACACGTCATAAAGGTATCTCGGAGGAAAGAAATTGCCTTCAGTAAATTATGATAAAACTATTGCCCGCGGCTTCGCTCGTTAATAATCATACTTCTTAACGCGAGTTAAGAAGTGTTATTATATCCAAACTTTCATCCCCTATTTTAACCCCTTGGGAGTAGGATTGATCAAAACCCTACTAATCTTAGCGGATGCCTACGTCATAACATCTACCTTCATGCCAAATTTCAGCCCGATCCGTCCAGTGGTTTGGGCTGTGCGTTGATAGATCACCATGTCAGTCAGTCACCTTTGAGTTTTATATATTTAGATTATTAGATTATAGGAATGACTTATGAGATCCATATATCCAGGGCCCTGATTCACAATGATGTTCGACTCGGATTCAGAAAATTCATCGCGCGACGTCGAACGTGAATCGTGAGGCCTGATGGTCCGGGTTATAAAAGTAAACGTAACAAAATTAAATAGTTGTAACGAGCAATCTCGCCAATAGCGAGCTATAGGTAAGGATTCTTAACCAGGTCAGTTCTTCAACGGTTAGTCATACTGATTGGTGATAATGACCTCCTTAGCTGTATCCTTCGATTTCGAACAATACATCCGGATTGTATGACTAAAGCAGTTTCGATTTTATACGTCGATTCCGCCAAATAATCTCACAATAGTGCAGTTGCGATA
Organism: Lysandra bellargus; assembly: GCA_905333045.1. Taxonomy (NCBI): domain Eukaryota; kingdom Metazoa; phylum Arthropoda; class Insecta; order Lepidoptera; family Lycaenidae; genus Lysandra; species Lysandra bellargus. The sequence goes on from HG995326.1 coordinate 11,260,440, forward strand.
TAGTCTCGATGCGATCTTATAGAAGCGTTCTAATGTTTTATGTTCTAAATGTTCGTAGCGATCTAAAGTTTTAATCAAAAAACTCTAATAATAATAATAATTAATTAATCACAGGTGTATATACCTAAAGTATGCTTGACATAAGAATAATATTTTAATATTTGATAGAATTCAGTCTAGTTCAGAGGTTCCCAAACTTATTTTGTGTACCGCCCACTTTAAGGACAAATTATTTTAGCGCTCCCCATTGTTACAATCTAAAATGCATCCTGATGAAATAAATCTCCCCCAAGCCTCAACACAACGCCCCCATTTTTTTCTGGGTCCCACACCGCCCCCTTCAGACCTTCAGCACCCAAAGGGGGCATTATCGCCCACTGTAGGAAAGGCTGGTCTAGATCGATATTATCGTTAGTTTAAAAAGTAGAATCAGGGTAGTAATTATAGCAATTTGTTCGGAATTTCTCTTAGACCATAAAATTATGGCAAAGTATTTCAATAGCCACACGATATTAATTGAAATAGGTATTAATTTATGGGTCCTAAGTGTAGCCTAGTGTTCGTAATCACAGTGTCCTAGTACTTGTAACTAGCTACAATTTTACTAAAATACAGCTTTTCCAATCAACAAGTTACTAATAGTTGAGAGATTGTGTCATTCAATTACTAGACACAGGTTCAAATCTGCTATCGCTTAGGAAAGTCTTTTGCATAGTATTTGCATAAAAATGGTGTTTAAATAAATTAATTCAATACATTAAAATTGTCTAAAATAACTTACACAAGCTTAATAAAAGCTAGTTTGGTCACTTAAACCTTAAACACAATATATAAACTAGTAAATTAAGTCTAAAATCTATAATAATATTATTATAGAGATTTGTTCAAACATAGAGTTACATTCTATAATAAAAACTATGATTCTGTATAATGTCTGTAATCGATTATTATGCATACGAAGAGGTCGATTCTGTAATACAAACACAGTTTCAATATTACAAATCTCTCAAGTCCTAACTCCTGGAAAGCAAAGGCAGCCTATGTCCATTGTCCATACAGCGATCCCTTGTCTCTATTTAACTCAAAGAGGTATTTTGAAATAGTTTAAAACAACTTTCGTAGCCTTCGTATGTACCTAATTATATGGATAATAAATTATATGGTTCATTTGACTAAAGTAAATAAGATGTTTCACAGACCTCTAATAGTAGCTTAAGTGGGTCTAATGATACCTACTTACGTTCAAGGAGATATCAAAATTGTTTTAATGGTTCAAAACATAATTATTAACGTAGGCGACATTGGGGACATATTTTTCGCTATAACGTTGTTATGATTATATTTTGGGCTTTGTTGTTGTCGTCTAAAATGATTGTATATGCAAAATTTAGTCACACCTTTTCGGTTTATTGCTATTTCTAACTAGTAGTACGGGAGCCCTAGAACAATTTTTTTTTGATTACTTACTATCAAGCTAATTTTTTGTGAGTCGCTTCATTTTGATAAAACGAACAACATTTTTATTTGCGAAAAATCTCGAAAGTGGTAGCTCACAGAGATAGAAAGGATTTCATACTTTGATTTGATGGTCCTAAAATATGAATTGTTCTATTTGTAGGACAATTGTTACTCATCCTTCGATCGTGGATTCTTGGAAATCTATTGTTATTCTATTGTGTCTCGCTTACCGGTGAGCTTATGGGGCTTGATGGGTTAAATTATATTTAAACTAATAACCTATCAGTATATAAAATATCAGCTTGTTAGGGTTCCGTTTTAGGGTTCAGCAGACAACCAAGTTTTGTTGATTACAGAACCCTATGACGGAACCCTAACGAGTTGATTTTTGTATGGGGTTATTAGTTATATAATAAAAAAAATTGTTTCCCTGTGCTATAGGGAAAATAAAAATAAAACTCTCTAATGGAGTCGCATTTTTAGGTCATGTACAATAATTTAAAAAACAGCAAAAAGACCTGTCATTCGTTTAAATTAAGAATCGCATTTCTCTCTTCCAGGTCCCGTTGTGTTCCCCCCCTCTCCCCCCGGGGACCCGTCCCAGACTAGCGGAGTGGTCGTAGGGGCTTCAGGCTACGGCTTCCAACCGCCCAGCGCCCATCAAGGTAGATAATCCCTAACTGCCGATGTAAATAGTACTAATAGACTAATAATAGAGCCTTTAGTCAAATCGCATTCGATTTCGTCAGCCGAGTTATAAATAAAAAAAAAAAAACATTTGACATAAAGCATTGCAAACGCCATGTCTCAATCGAAGCGTTATGTCAAATACCATCATTTTGGATTTCTACCCTCTCTAACGAAATTGTTGAGTGCAAGTTGTCTAATTACCTTGGTCCTATATCTAAACGCTTCTTTAAATTAAGATGCTCTTAAATAATTTGCTGTTCTTTCTGCTAAGCAGAGGTAGTAACAGCTTTGATTTTAGGAGATCATTTTTTATTAGGCGTTTAGTGATTCGACAGTCGCCATTTAAAAAATCAGTATTTTTAGGGGCCTGTTATTAAATTGTAGTGGGTAAAAAACATCATTTAACTAATTTTTTTGATTCGTTAAAAATTATGTCACAAAAAACACATTTTGTACATAGATGTTTCTTTTTAGTTGTTGGAAATAATTTGTTAATGATGTTTGAACTTTTACAAAATATTTTTTGAAAAGGTTTGATATCAATGTAATTTATTTAGTTACGGTAACTGTAATTTTTGCATTTTATTTTGTTCTTTTCCGCACTTATTTTTTATTTTGTTTTATTTCTAATTGTAATACGTTTAAGCGTGTAGTCTGTACATTTGCTTCTTAGTTGTGCTTTGTACTTAATCAATTGTTTTTGTTTTTTGTGTATATGGTGATTGAGAGGATGTACATATTATGTAAATAAATTTAAATCATTGAATCTGTTTTATTGGAAATCCTGGTTGCACATATACATATAGCACCTTATCCAGCATGATTCTTGTTTGTAGGCACAACATGACTTAGAAATTAGAATAGATACTTATTTCTACCGTACTATATAATAATATATTAGATACACAGTGCACACATCATAATATAAATGAAATGAAATCAATAATTATTATGTTTGCTAGAGTTTATTATTGGTTTAAAAACATTTGGTGAGATTTAGTTGCAGCTACTTAACGTATTTGATATATTTTGTAGCAAGTAATTGGTGAATTTAAATGTTTCATAGCCCATTTTTATTTTAAATATTTACATAATTCTCAGGCTAATACATGATATTTTTACTCCGATATACATAAATAGACAGCCTTTAAGTAAGTAAACAATTTTATAAACAAGGGCATAAGTCGTTGCAAAAAGCTTATCAAAACTCGTCCGTATTATTTCCTTAATAGAGCTAAGTTAATACTTAATCTAAGCTTTAAAACTATAAAATGAGGAAATGTCTACTGTCATATTTCCGGCAGCGAAGGCCAGCTGTCTGCGTTGCCGGAACCAAACATTTGACACTTCCTTTTCGCCGAAATTAAAATGATGGATGAGATATTTAATCGAGAGAGATAGTACTATGATAATATCTCGTGCTCCAAGGTTGTGTTCATTAAAATGTTGATTATGATTGTCTTTTTATTGTCTACCAAATATGGAGTTGACTGTATAAATAACTACTGTGTCTTATTAACCTATTTGAATATGGAATATATAGAATATATAGAAATGTTATATGATATATCAGTCAGTGGAATCCTTTGAAAGCCATCCACACAATGGAAATAGCTTTAAATGTACCTCTACAATATGCATACCTATTTAACGGACAATAGAGTATAGAATCGCGACAAGTTAACAACTTTTTAACGAGCTTTTGTCACCTATGGAAATATCATACACAATATTGTAGGTAGTGGTTTACGTCCTTACGACGAAAAGTAACCAACATAAGTCGCATGTGAAAAAACTGTATAAGTACTAAATGCATTCGCAATATTTTGATGTTAAGTCATGTTATTGATTCATATTCAATTTGCTATATTTTTCACAAACCCGATATTTGAAACCATCGATACCTTTGCTACTTTTTGTTACAACATTGCAGAGAAATACATTTTTTTGAGTTTTACTGATAAGAGATGGACATCTGGCTGTCCACGGCCGCACCGACACTGGAATTTAACAGTAATTAGTGAACTTGTGCAAGCGACATTGGCCTATTCACATAAAAATAAAAATTCTTAATTTATGTTATTCCTACCTAAGTAGTATTTAAATTAATATTAATCACGGAATCTTCTAAAAATATAATGATAGGGCTAAGTAGTTATTTGATGGTTGCTCCAAAGTAGGTAAGTAACTGATTTGAATATGACTATAAGTTTAAATAAAACAATTCAAAGTTTTAAATGGATTGTTCGCCAAAACAAAGAGAACAATGTTCCATTATTCATATCACTTCTTTTAATTGTATTTCTCGATAGGAAAATTCAGGGAGTGTTAACTGAATTCGGCCTCTTTAATCTGTCGGATCCCTCCGCACGGTCAAACGCATTTTAATTATGAAATTGACATATCACAGGGAGCGGGATCACTGACGCGGTGTTTTATGATTTAATAAAAGAGTTTGTACTTATTAAATTGGACACTCGGCCGGACCTTTGTTATAAATATTTATAAGTTTGCCCTTTATTATGAAGGGTGTTCAATTCAGTCAAACATTAACTTAATCAAAAATTAGAGAATTTCCCTTGAATATGTAACGTTCGTTCTAGCGTTTTTCCACGTCAGAGAATCGTAAATTGCAGGAGCTTTTTGTGTAGCTTTTGATTATACTTCAAGTAAAAATTTGCAGCAGAATAAGTACCCTATAGTTAGAAGAATAAATATATTTTGTAGAAATATATAAATTATATTATTTCAATACAATATGCTTAAATTTTATATTTGCTCAGAACTATAATAATAATAATTTTATATCAATCTATGCTATTATTGAAATCACAAAATAAAGTATACGAACTATATTGTAGTTAATGACATATCATTTACTTTCAAAGTTATTAATAGACTTTTAATAGACATTATCTTTTGTATTTGTTGTTCGTTTCTAAGGTCACAATACTTTCGATCTTTGATTTAATTGTTATATCTTAAATGTTATGACATCGGAATGATAAGTCGATGTGGTTTCGAAATCAGACGGAGGTCGGCAGAATAATGTTATCTGTTTGAAGTTAACACGTCACGATCAGTTTGTTTGTTGAAAGAATCGTGCTCGAGTTTGGTTAATTGTCAGGCTTTGTCGTACTGAAATAGTTCAGTAGTCAAGCTGCATTCGGTATTCGATAATTTTCTACAGCGAAGTCATTGAAAATGTACTATCGAGGAAATTGATTACTAGGCAGTTGACAGACCAACGTCATGTCAATTCAATGTTAATTGTGATCTGTCTGCTGGATTTGATGTAATTACGCGACCAAACTACGTAGGTCCCCCATCTGCCTAGGAATCAACTTCTCTGATAGAACTAAAAGGTTTGATATAAAACATCGCTAAGCGACTTGACGTTGACGATGCAATGCCTATGTCAAAATGCACGAGCTTCGAGGAACATTGTAAGGAAAAGTAGGACTCATTCCTTAGCCGATTCCTTGGCGCCCGCGCGTTATGAATAGTTTTCTAAAGGTATAGACTTGATGTCCAAGTTTTGTTATCAAATATTGGAAAGAATATACAATTTCGTTAGAAGTTAACAAAAGATATCAAGAAGCATGACAGGAGAAATCGCAAGACATCGTGTGTGTCTTCAGACAGCGTATTTCGAGTTGTCACCGCGCGGGCGGAAAACGGAGGGCAGGCGGGGGCGGCGCTAGGGTTGTCGACTACAACAACCTTCACTTACAAACTCATTAAATATCTGAACGAAATAATATGTATGAAGAGGCTCCTACCAAATAGGTTTTTGGGCTTAAGAGCCCGGGTGTCATCGAAATTCTCATACATACGTAATACCAAAATCATTTTCTCATACGAAAATATTTAACATGTTTGAGTTATTTTTCAGCTTAAAATAGTAATTCCCTAGGTTCCTGCATAAAAATTTACTACAAAATATTTAAATACTAAAAATATTTTTTTGAGTTTAAATATTTTGAAGTAAATTTACTATTTATTTACACATTTTTTAGTGTTTTATTATTATTGTTATTTATATTTTATTTTATTATTATTTGATAGTAAATTTACTACAAAATATTTAAACAATAGAAAATATTTTTTAGTATTTAAATATTTTGTAGTAAATTTTTGTGTCCTGCACAAAAATTTACTACAAAATATTTAAATAATTACTATTTTAATAATAATATAGATAATTACTATTTTAAGCTGAAAAATAATATATTAAATATTTCGTATGAGAAAATTATTTTGGTATTAGGTATGTATAAGAATTTCGATGGTATAATTTTAAGTTACAGCATTGTAAACATTATTTTAAAAGATTAATATTTTTCTCACTTTTTTTGGTAAATAAAGTGGGCCCCCTGCGAGTTTATTACGCCGGTTCTTCTTGCCGGGTTAGTTCCCGAACCGGTGGTAGGCCTCATGTAGACTTTCAGAAAATATTTGCAAAAATTTATTCTGAATAAAAGATTTTGAGTTTGAGTTTGAGTTTGATGGCACCCGGACTCCTAAGCTCTGGGCCTTGGCAGGCTACCTTAAAGGGGCTCCAGCTTAGTCAAACCTAATAAAACATGATAATGCGAAAGAATCGATAATTTTAATAAAATAAACAGATCATGTGGTTTGCAACCCTGTATATCCTACGATTAATCAAACCCATTCCATTTAATTAAGACAACGTTTAGGTTTTGATACTTCGATTTCACCCTACTTAAGTAGTAGGGTGAAATCGAAGTCGATCGAACTCAGGGCCTCCTAAACTCATGATCCGGCCCTGGGAAGTGGGTAGCCCTGGTCGTGGACTGTGTAACGGAAGTGACGCGTCTCGCCTCGGCGGCGCCACGCCGGAACCCGACTGAAGGGTTGCACCGTCACAAATCAAGTTATGAGAAACGCCACAAAAGGAAACTTTGTGCATTTCCGTCCCAGCGAGCGTGAAATCCGAAGAGCGTGCCATTCTGCCCCTTAATTACGTTTAGAAATACATTACTGTTGCTTGAATTCTGTAAAAATATGTATCACTAATTGCAATTACTGAAGTAAATAAACACATATTTAAAAAACATTGAGGATTATAGACGAAATAATTGACTTTAATTAATGTAAGAATTCCGTTGGTGCCCTGGAAAGTATTAAAGTGGTATTTACTGCTACAGTTACTATGGTCTATGACTGAATGACTCTAACAAATCAAAATAAATGCTACTTGTTATCTGTATATGCTAGGAAAATATCTAGACGACATAGTATACATTTTAATTAGTTTCAAACCGAAAGCATATTAGATAGCAAGCGACGAGTAATTAAAGCTATAATTATGTTGAATGCAACTTCATATATACAGGAATAGGTATATCGTGAAAGAATCGTCTATCTTTTCGCGCTAAAAACTATCCTCTGACTTTTTCTGGAACTCAAATTTTCCCTCGATAGATAGATAGAGTTTTGTGCGTAGCGGCTTCAAGATATAAAAACGTACTTTCGTAATATGTAAAATATTACATCATTGCAAATCAATGTAATTTATGAGTATAAAATTGAATAAACCAGACCTAGTAACTGTTCAGTGTTCACAGCATAATGATTTTGTTTCCCATCCTTGACGATGGCAGCCAATTCGAGGTATTTATGGCGTCGTGTGTTGCACACAAGACTGACGTTCCTTCGGACACTGATTTGTGTTTATGTTGAGTTCTGAGCAACTTTCTGAAATGTTAAGTAAGATGTGGTAGCTTGCACTTAGAATGCTTTTTACTGTAACATTAAATAAACTGACTGAAAAATATTCTAATGTTTTTTATAACCCCTAGCCTCTATACCTATGAAACGATAAGTTTAGTAACCTTTAATATTAATTATTACTTATTAGCTGCCGATAAGTAAAATGCGTCAACAGTATAAAGCACAACAATGATATTAGTTTACTAGCTGTTGCCCGCGACTTCGTCCGCGTTAGAATAGTAGATTACATCCCAAGTATTATTTATTGTACAAAAATATTTAATGTACAGAATTGACTTTCCTACGATTTTATTAAACTGTATAGAATAAAGATGTTCCGCGCGGCTTCTCTTGCGTAATTTAGGAATTTCACGTAAACGTACATTTTTCCGAAAAAATAGCCTATGTCCCTTCACGTAGTGTATTCTTCATGTTTGCCAAATAACATAAAAATTGCTCCAGTAGTTCTTAAGATAATAAGCAATTTCATATACTTTCCCCCATTTTTTCCACATTTTCCTCTATTTCTTCGCTCCTATTAGCTTTAGCGTGATAAAATATAGCCTATAGCCTTTCTCAATAAATGCGCTATCTAACACTGAAATAATTTTTCGAATCGGATCAGTAGTTCCAGAGATTAGTGCGTTCAAACAAACAAACATACTCTGCAGAATTATAATATTAGTACAGATGAGCACATAATATTTTTATTTTTAACCGACTTCCAAAAAACGAGGAGATTATATGTTCGGCTGTGGTTTTTTTTTGTATGTTCAACAATTACTTCGCCGTTTGTGTACCGATTTTCGAAATTTTTATTTTGTTGTATTAGGTTTCACTCCAATTTGTTACCATGTTCACAAAAGTGACCTGATGATGGGATCCATGAGTAATCGAGGGAACTCCTCGAAATTTATATGGAAACGTATGATGATTTTGGTTTTATGAGAAGCATCCTAAGCATATGCTACCAAAACGCAAGTTTTTGCACCGAGGTATACTATGGTTCCGAAGCTACTAAGAGAACTCCGGATTCCTTATAGATACAAGTTTGGGAGTTTAGGCGCTGTTTTAAGAACTGAAAGCATATGCTACTATGCAAATTACATTCATTATCATCATCATCATCATCATCATTTCCACGTCAGGGTCACCAATGTCACCAAATTCAACCTTATCTCCAGAGCATAAGGCACACATTTGACATTACTCCTGAGAAGTTAAAGTTGCTTCGATAATGTAACATTCTGTTTCATTTCGCCGAGATATTCTGGAAAACAACCTAATTTCAACATTTTGCTTTGCGTTTAGCGTTCATAGTATAATAACGCATCGCATCGCATATCTGCCAGGGCTGTCAAGCAAGCGGCGCGGCGGCGCGGGCGCGGGCCGGGTACTATGCACAGAATACAAATTACTCACGGAGGTACTATGTGCGCTGCGTGTGCGACAAGTCGAGCGAGTGCCAGCCTGTTGAAACTAGTCCGGTGACCGGCTACTTAGCACGTCACACGTGTTCACTTCGATTTTTTAAAATGTATTGTTTAAAATTATCTGCAGGCTGCAGCTGATATTATAATATTTTGTAAGTGTGACTGTAATAAGGTACGTAGAGTAATATACAGGTGTATTATTCTACGTATAGTACGCGTTTGCTTATTAGGTAACTAAAAAGAGTGAAATAATTATTTTTAACAAAAAATTAAAACCGACTTCCCAGGTAAAACAATAATAACACCCTTATAATATGAACTAAAAAGTATTAAATAATTATTCCTATGTAATAGTGCCTTTTTCCGAATTCGGCTAAAACTCAACTATGTCTGTACTCAATCTTCATCATTTTGAAGTCGGTACCAGATGAATCTTCTGTTCTCGGACAGAATATTTGAAATTTTTGGAACTGGCACCGACTTCAAAATTATGAAGATTGAGTACAGACATAGTTGAGTTTTAGCCGAATTCGGAAAAAGGCACTATTACATAGGAATAATTATTTAATACTTTTTAGTTCATATTATAAGGGTGTTATTATTGTTTTACCTTGGAAGTCGGTTTTAATTTTTCTTTAAAATAATAATATAATACACAGTACACATAATAGGCATGATGACTATTTTTTTCTTATTGGTTATTTAAGGCCCTTAAAAAATAGAAAAATTGGTGAAAGAATGACTCTGATAGCTTAAAAATTGACCAAGATATGACAATTCAAACATCTCATAAAATAGACCTGCCGAAACGCTCCATACAAAATGCAGCTCGATTATGACGTCACCTTAGAGCTGTTTGTAGGAATCGCGGGAGATTTTTGTTTGGTAGCTATATGCGTTTATGAAAGTGGTTTCATAACAAAAGTTGCTTTAAATTACATAAGTTATCGAATGGTATACAAAGATTAAGAAATTTAATTGAAAAAAAAAATAGATTTGAATATCCAACTTTAAAGGCGCATAACAAAAAAAAATACAAAAGCTATCAAGCTGAAATTATGGAAACACTTATTTTTTACCGTTATTTCTTTATTTTAATAACAAAATTCGCTTATCTTTGACCTTGTCATCATCCCTATTGTAAGTAGTTACGATAATATCAGATGGTTCACTCCAGTGATTGAATGGTAATTTTTTAAGTATTCGTAACGAATGAAGAAGAAATGAATGTCTGTTATCAGCACTGCAAACATTACAGCTATTTTCCAAATTGAAAAAATCTAGTTATTTTTTAAGAGCCTATAGTCACTCTATACTATCCTACTGCTGGGCAAATGCCTCTCTTAAGGTCTCGTATTGTTATTATTTTACCAATTATTAATAAAAATACAGTGCTCTTGACTAAACAACCATTGAAATATCAAAATATTATCTAATGAATTGTATTTTGTTTCAGCTGCCGGATCGCCGCGGTACTTCTACAGAGGCTTCTTCCTAAGATAAGACACGCAGCCATATCTACGTTATTTAGCTAATAAATTATAACTATAGTACAGTCAGGTACGTTAGTACAAATACTATGTAAATAATATTTAAAATCTGTGATATGTGTGAAGTGCTAATGTGCAGTATAGTTATTAATTTGACAAATCACCACTCTACACCTTCCACTATATTTTAATGTTAATTTAAATTAATATCTATTATTTAATAAACGAAGACATGCATTGCATACCATATATTTTAAATGTTTATCGAATGAAAATATTTCATTCAATAAGTTTAGAATTAGTAACATGTTACAGTTACCTATAATCATGTGAAAAATGACAGATATCGCAATTAATGAAATGTAAGATTAATAATAATTATTACTTGCAATACTAAAGCCCAGCCTCTGTGGTTTTTTGGTTGAAGTCTATCAAATCAACAGTGTTTTAAATTGGTCAGCATGTTTTACGTTAGCCAATGAAATATCTATACTTACTAAATATTTTAATATTATAAAGCGGAAGAGTTTGTTTGTTTGAACGCGCTAATCTCAGGAACTACTGGACCAATTTGAAAAATTCTTTCTGTTTTAGATAGCCCATTTATCGTAGAAGGTTATAGACTATATTTTATTGCGCTAAGACCAATAGGAGCGAAGAAATAGAGGAAAATGTGGAAAAAACGGGGAAAATTATATGAAATTGCTTATTATCTTAAGAACTACTGGAGCAATTTTTATGTTATTTGACACGCTTGAAGAATAGACCGCGTGAAGGGAAATGGGCTATTTTTGCGGAAAAATGTACGGTTTCCGTAAAATTCCTAAATTACGCCGGCGAAGCCGCGCGGAACATCTAGTGAACAGAATATAACTTCTGCATAAAACCTTATAGCTGGAAATAAAGACGTGTAATATAAAATGTAATGTATAAAGCTTAATGCTCCCGGATGATGTAAGCTCTATCACTATTTTCAGTTTTTCTAATGGCTAAAGGTGCTCCCAGACAGAAGTTATTTAACGTTAGATAACATTTTTGTATAAAATTTTTTAACAAATTATAACAAAAGACACGTTTATTTTTTGACATGTTGTATCGTATGTTACACGATGTTATAAAATGTTATCATGTTACACAATGTTTTATAACGTTATATAACTTCTGTCTGGGAGCACCAAGGTAAAAAAAAATCTGTGAAACAAAATGTTTACCATATTTTAAAATATATATGTAGATAATAATATTAAAATTATCATTTAAGTATATTAATAGACAGTTAATATATTCAAATAAAATTTATAATATTATGTGCCAATATACTTTTATTTTCTTTATTGTGATCTCTGGAACTTTTACTCAAAACAGATAAAATTTAAATTATAAAACTCTGGTATACCTACTGTAACTTGTAAACCTATTAAAACTGGGCTTATTGTAAAATATTCGAAGTTAATAATATCAAAAGTTTTTTAGTTTGGAATAACATCGAAATTGGTATAATACAAATTGGCCAAAACAATATGGTATACAAATTGGCCAATTTCATATCCTTTGACCTAACCTACCTACCGTATACCTGCTCCATTTTCTGTGGCCATTTGTTTTTAAATTAGATTGTTTTCGGGTGCAACCTCTTTGTATTCGATACGGCCATTATGCACGAATCCGTCACCGCCAGTGGTTCGAAAAAAGCCTTAACCTTTCGCTACTCTCAAAGAGATAAAAGCTATCCCCGTAAATAGAGTAACGTGTTTTGGAGACAAAGTTCTTTTGATATTCAAATCACGGAATGCATAGCTGTGATGAACAATTTAGATCGTAAGTGTATTTTAGATCGAATTTCTTATCCACAACTAGACGATGTGAAAAGTAGCAGGGGGTTAAAAAAAGATATATTCTTTGTTTTTATCACTTTAATTAAACATACTGTTACCTAATACGAGTACTATAATATTAATTTGTAGACGAATTTTCTTTATGCTTTTCTTCGCATAGTTTAAATTCTTGTTGCTGATTATTTTCGTGAAGAAGAACTTTATATGCACACCTGAAAAATAGAAATGCACAGTTTTTTTGGCCACTGGAAATCATTAACTCGACAGAGCTTGCTGATATTGTTTAACGCGTAGGCTTTTAAATAGATAAGGTTAAATTCATTATATTAATAAGAACTTCCATACACATTGTGTCTCTAAAGAAGAAAGGTTACGTCACCCCTGGAAAACTTGAAATTTTCATTCAAGAGACGGTTCACTACGCTAAGAAACTTTAGGATATTGAGAATTTGAGACGTATAAGAGGAACGAAAGAATGACCACAGTTGTGTGTTTTTTTAACATTGATATAAATTGTGTGGTAAGTATATGATATGTAGATTAATATTTAACTTACTTGATAAAACAATCCATAAGAACATGGTGATAAGCTGCTTCGTTGTTTTATAACCTCACTCTGTTTAAAGTTCCCAATTGGAAAAATCGCTTCTACCGATTCTGACGATGAAGAAGACGATGATGATGAAGTACTAGAAGATTCTGAAGAATTTTCTGGAAATTTTTTTTTAATATAATAAAACTGGCGATTAAGAATACTTTTCGATGCTAGAGGAGAAAAAGTTATAATATTTCGGGAAAGTTTTTTTTATGGAGAAACAATCAGCAAAGTAATTACTATATTTTATCTAGGTATATAAAAAAACAATCTATCCATATTTCCCTTGGTCACGACATCAAGCGTAAACGGCTAAACTACTTTGAGTCCCGGGAAAGAACATAGGATAGATACATTTTGTCCCGAAAAAATGTACGGTTCCCACACAATATCCTTTTTTGGTTCGTGCATAAACAATCGATATACGGGAACAACATCTAGTAAGTCACGGGCAACAGCTAGTAGTGTTATATATTATAAGTAGTTTGTACAGAATTAAGTGGGGCAATAAGGCCATACTCCACCTACGTAGATGTTCAATAATGTTTTCTGTCAGGGCAATCGTGCGGAATCTTTGTCTAGTTGCTGGTCCAGTGTCTTGTCAGTTTTATCATCAGATGAACATTGGACGTGTTAATTGTTATTTTCAATCGAATTATTATTTTCAACGAAATATTATAAAGTAGAATACTTACCATTTATAATTTCCGTGTAATCTTTACCACGAACCACTTCTGAGAAACGACGAGGTAAAGCTGCAAAAATTTGAGTTTATTTTGTAATGTCATGTTGTCTTGTTATAAATTTAAACTTATGAAAACACACACACACACAAGATTGGAATTAGGACCAATATTAATCCTCACTACCACATAATAACAATAACGAAGACGTGAGTAAAAGAATCGAACAAGTAACATTTCGTAACATACGGACAATAACTTATTTTTTCCCTAATTATTTTAATAAAATTTGTAACTTATCTACTTCATAACTGACCCTATTTATGCAAAATGAGTCCAATCCACACCATTGCCAAAATTGAGTTAATAATACAGAAGTATTCCAAAATGGACCTTTTATCGACCCTATGAAGATCATGCAAATCTAACAATTTTGGCAGAACAAAACATTTTCACATCAAAGTTACCAACTAACAAATTAATGAGTATTATTTTTTTAAAAAGATCCAAGCTGCAGAGTCCCTTGAATTTTTTTAAAATTAGGCAAGTAGAATCATGCTTGGTTCTCGTTTGCATATTAAAAAGGCTTACTTCTCAATATTTTACAAAGACTCACGTCAGTCACGTGGCTGGTTTTTTGTTGATATAAAGGCGACGGGTCATTGTGACCCAGGCCCGACACGACACAAAATTACTCCTGGGTAACTGGCCTGGTTTTATTAAAAACCAGAGTGGTTTTGTGTATTGCGCACATACTTGGGTACTATAAAATTACTCTTGCATAACTGGTCGTGTGTATTGCGCACACACGAAAGTTACTACACGATCGTATAGAGGGGAAAATCCAGGAAGAACAAGCCGAAGAACCCCATATCCAGGACAAACAGTTGCCGAGTTATAAGCACTCAAAGTTTGACATTGACAGCTCGGCAACTGTCAAACGTCGAATAAAAGCGGCCATAACTCCGCTCCCAATAGGCCTAGAGGAACGGGGTTTCTTCTAACATTAAAGGCAACATCTCAGCTACCCTCTCCCCGAATTCGAACTAAATCGGAGACATCAAATTTTTTCTTAATTCTGAGGCCAGGATCGAATAGGGGAGAAAAATCCAGGAAGAACAAGCCGAAGAACCCCATATCCAGGACAAATAGTTGCCGAGTTACAAGCATTCAAACTTTGACATTGACAGCTAGGCAACTGTCAAATGTCTTACAAAAGTAGCCATAACTCCGCTCCCAATAGGCCTAGAGGAATGGTCTTCCAACCTCAAAGGCAATACCTTGGCTACCCCCTCCCCGAATCTGGACTAAATCGGAGACATCAAAACTTCAAGGACGAATCTTCTACTATACTTACATTACACATTCTTTGCATTTAATGGACAATGAAGGTCCGATACATATAATGGCTCATTATTTTGTAAAATGGCAATGTAAGATACTCCATTACTATTTTTTTTTTTTTTACATTAAGATTTTTGCAACGTTGCTTGAAACCATCACTACTAATGCGAAAGTGTGTCTGTCTGTCTGTCCGTCTGTCTATCTGTCTGAATGTTTGGTATCTCTTCACGCCCAAACCACTGAACCGATTTTGCTGAAATTTGGTGTGCAGATACTTTGAGTACCGGGAAAGGACAATTCATCCCGGACAAATGTACGGTTCCCGCACGATAAACGAGTTTTGGCGAAACGGAGTTGCAGGCATCATCTAGTTTTAAACATCCTTGTAAAAACCAGAAAAAAGTAGGAGCGCCACATTATATCAGGTAGGTACTTACTGCCGAAGCATACAACAAGATATACTTAGGATATCCTCACCTAGATACAAAAAAATATTAAGTTTGAAATCTAAATTATGATTTTTTTTCATTTAATTTTTTTTGGGAATTTAAGCAACAATATAAACTAAAAAATAATGAATATATATTTCATTCTATTACTACATAACCGAAAGAAAAAAATGCCGGTTTTCTTCAAAATTTGAAAGTTCATGAGGCCTTAGTTTATTTAAAAGCAAATTTTATAAGTTAAAATCGTTGTTTCTATAACTAATTAGATGTTAGACATCCAAATCGAGTACACAGATCTCATGCACGAAAATCCTGTTGACTTGTGTAATAAATCTAAAGAGATGGTTCGCTTTGGATTATATGTATCCCACACTAATATAGTTTCGCTAAAAGGAACCCTCCTGTTTTTGTTTAATTTTTGTTGGAAATAGTAGTAATATTTAACATATTTATGTTTGTACGCATAGAATAAATTACCAAATATACTATTGTAAATTAACTTTACTTAAAATAACAATCAGTTTTAAAGAATACACAATTTTAATAAAAACGGCTTTTTCTCAGAACTGTCATCGTGTGGGTTGAGTCCGGTATGCATAAATGGGTCCAACTTAGCTAATATATCTGGCTACACATATTATAATCCAAAGTTTTTCTATTTCAAAAAAAATTTCCGGCCCTTAAGCCTCCATACGTGAAGTTTTTTCATGTTACTTACCTTATTCTTCCA
This sequence comes from Lysandra bellargus, assembly GCA_905333045.1. Taxonomy (NCBI): domain Eukaryota; kingdom Metazoa; phylum Arthropoda; class Insecta; order Lepidoptera; family Lycaenidae; genus Lysandra; species Lysandra bellargus. The sequence goes on from HG995326.1 coordinate 11,276,883, forward strand.
CTCACGTCTTGAATTGGGTTTTATAAGTGAAAGTAGTAAGAGAAGATCTGTGGTTTTTCGATGCATCATAAAAATACTTAACTGTAAACTAAGGGTGGGTTGCAACAACTTACTTTAACTATAACAAAATGTCGAATAAACTGTAAATTCTCTAGCTAAAGTCAATAGTGGACGCCATAATATAAGGGTGGGTTGCACCAGAGGCGTTGTTATAGTTACAGTTATGGTCAAAGTTAAGGTTGTAGTTAAGGTTCATTACTTTAACTATAACTTTAACAATGACCACAGGTATCTGTTGCTTAAGTTAATAGGGTTGAGAGAATATAAAAATAATTATAATCCATACAAATTGATATGAAAAATAATTTGTTAAGGCAACACTGTGAGCCTCATGTCAAATTTATTTATTATTTATGTACATTTTTTAAAACTAGCTGAATATACACAATACATTAACAGAGTACATGGGTTTATCTTTATCTTTAATTAAGCAAAATTCAAATTTAAGTTTATCTTTAGTCGAGCAAAATTAAACGGATAAGTTTATCGTCAAATATGGCGTCCATTATTGACTTTAACCAGAGACAGTTCATTTGACATTTTGTTATAGTTAAAGTAAGTTGGTGCCTACCCACCCTAAGACAGGAGGTAAACAACCATAGTTTTTAAAATGATATAAAATTTAAAACAGCGAGTGCAACCTGCACCTTTTTTTTTGAGGCAGTATTCATAAATCTAGTTGTAATTAAAACTTACCCTCGCTGTGCACAGTTAAAGTAAAAAGAACAACAATTTGAATTATTTTGTTCATTTTTCTGAGCAACCTTTTGGTGCAGCGGATGGTATTGTATTGATTGACAGAAAATACTACCTAAAAGCGAGCCTGTGCGTAAATCGTGACTAACTTTAACCCTGGTACACATCGATATCGCTTAATGGATTGTTATTGATATTTTAATATCTACTTTGTTATGGTGTGACAGTCTACTTAGGATTATCAATAAACTTGACCTATTTGAGTTAGATTAGAGAATGTACAGGTAGTCGGTAGTTCCTTTCATTATAATATTAATTTTGTTTTATTGTTACTGATAAATTTTGCAACTCAAAAATATCAAAATAATTTTTGAAACGCAAGTAGGTATAAGCCCAACAATTTAAGCGAACCGTAAGTATCTGAATAGAATAATCAAGTGCACAAAGCTAAACAATTTTTATTTTAATTATACTAGCTATTTGACCAAGCTTTGCTCGGTATTCGATAAAACACGAATAAAATGACATTTTCTAAAAATGATTCCTAGTTACATCGATTTGTCGCAACCGAAACCCCCTTATACTAAATTTTATGAAAATCGTTGGAGCCAATTCCGAGATTCCAATTATATTATATTTATATACATATTATAATACAAGAATTGCTAATTTAAAGATTACATCTTAATTTTTTGAATATAGTGAATATACCTCACATTCTTTATACAGTGGGGACTTTAATAAATGTGGGACATTTCCGTCCCACATTTTATTATAAATGTGTAACAGGAAGTCTGTGTGAACTATTTAAATAATAAATAATTATTACCAAGGTGAGCTGTCGGAAGACACACTTCAATCTTCATACTATAGGAGACTAATAAAAAGGCTAATTTAATTTAATATCTCTTATTTTGGCAAACTGAACTATGCTGAGGATTTAAGGATAAATTTCAACAAACTATGAATTTCATCTTCTATAAAATACATCAAATAATAATGATGCGAATTTTCGAGCAGATCAGACTAAGGAATCGAGTTGTCCCATACTAACTTTATCCCCCCTTTTCACATCCTTAGGAGAGGAATTTCTAAAAATCCCTTCTTATCGCACGCCTACGTCATACGAAGAATACTCCCTCCAAATTTCGGCCGTAGCGTGATTCCATTTTCATGCCATTCAGGATAAAGCCTTTTATATAATGATATAGACAAGCCCTACTTGTTTATTTAATGACTATATAAAATATTTTTAAATATTTTATTGACTAATTTTTATCTAAATGGAATTAATATACAATTTTTTTATAAATTATTTGCCCTCCGAAGAAATATTTAAATTAAATTTTAGTAATTTAAGTTTTCTTTATAAAAAGAAAAATACAAAGCACCTTTGTAAGTACTATCCTAGGCAGTTGACAGACCAACGTTAATCGGTCGCATCATGTCAATTCAATGTTAATTGTGATCTGTCGGCTGGGTTTGACGTAACACGACCAAACTACGTAGTTCCCCCTTCTGCCTAGGAATCAACATCCTCGATAGTACATATTTTCATAAGAAATGATACAGCTGGTATAAATATTTAGGTATTTTTGTAGGTTGAGTCAACTATTTCCTGGTGTTATTATTGGGGAAACTGGATTGGCTGGAGTAGTTTGAGCAGCTGTAGCAGCTTGAGCAGCTGGAGTAGCTTGATCAGCTGGAGTAGCTGGAGCAGCTGGAGTAGCTTGAGCAGCTGGAGTAGCTTGATCAGCTGGAGTAGCTGGAGCAGCTGGAGTAGCTTGATAAGCTGGAGTAGCTGTTGCAGGTGTTGCTGGTGCTGGAACTGCTGTTGCTTGTTGCTGTTTATTTAGCTGGGTCTGAGTGTTCTTGTTTTCGTTCGTGTTCGTATTATTATTCACGTTGGTATTCGTATTGACAATAGTCACTGTAATAAAAAATATTAAGAGTAGGAATCTTCGAAAAGTCAGTTTTGCCTAATCCATACTAATAGGTACTATAAATGTGAAAGTGTGTCTGTCTGTTTGTCTGTTTGTCTGTTACCTCTTCACGCCCAAACCATTGAATCGAGTCTCGGAAAAGTACATAGAATACTTTACATCCCGGAAAAGTGTACGGTTCCCGCGCGGTAAACTAATTTTGGCGCAACGGAGTTGCGAGCACCAATTAAGTCTCTTATATTTATGTAGGTCGAAAAATGTTTATAACTGGGCCTCATTAAAGTATTGTTTAAAACGTGTTACTTCTCACATCACTCCTTCCATCTTACTTATAAAAAACCTCTACTGTGTTTTCTTAACGTTTTAAATAATACCGTACTACATAAAACGTTACAAAAGCTGTTTCCCCCCACAACTACGTTTGTCAGTAATAGGCTACTTGACCTATATTCAATTTCATTGAACAAATGCATATTTATAGTAGAACTTGGCCTAGGAAACCGTATTTCACCCTTATCATCAAATAAAAGCTTATGATTGATAAATAAAGTCGATTTGAAAATATGATTTTATGAAAATAGGATTTGTACTGACGAAAACGCTTTTGCGGTACTTCCGATTTGGATGTGACGTCATCCTCATACTAATTTAATATCTTTTATTTATTGCGCTCGTTATATGTAAGTTTATTTGTACATAAATATTAAGAATAAGCCTAGAAAGATTTGTAAAATATATTTTCTTAAATAATTCAAATAAAACATCAGTTTTATATATTATCTCCATTTACTGTAGACGGGAAATGAAATGGCCAAAGCTTTTCTCCAAAAGTTTTCAACGTTATAAATGATTTCTAATTTCTTATTTAATTATTATATAATTTTTGGGCACTTTTAGACTCGTACATTTAGCACATAAAAAATTGCAATAAAGAGAGTTCAAAATACAAAATGTATGACGTCACACTATGGCGGACCACTGGCGGACAGTGTTTTCGGCGCCATTTAAAAGGCATGTTTTTCAATCAACATTTTTATGGGTTTCTACTGTGTAAAATATTAAAATATTAGTTTTTTTTGTGAAAATGAATGATTAAGAAGCGATTAGCATGAAGAAAAAAAATAGGTCAAGTAGCCTATTGTATATAATATTTTGGTGTGCATCTTTTTACTAAGTGGGTAAGCCTATTTTTATTTTTAAATCATACTCACCATTGATAATTTCGGGTTCTGAAAAAATATAGCAACGTTATAAAATTTGCCGTGAAACTTATTTTTCGGGTTTCAAATTCATAGTTCGCGTCGTCCAGACAGAGAAATTTATACAAACTCACGTTTTTCAAGTCCTGTTGCTTGTCCAACTGACTGTAACAGACCTAAAACCAAATTAATAGTTTTCTTATTAAAAAGAAGCCAAAAAAGATTGTATTTTAATTAAAAAAAATAAATTTCTTACCAGTAACAAAGGATAAGGGAAAAGGAAAGTCCTGCGCCGTTGTAATGCCTGTAACAAATAGTCATTAGTATTTTATGCCACATATTGTATGACCGACCAAAAATGCAATCCAGGTAGTTTGATTTCAGAAAAATATTAGGACACAAATAATACAAATTGAAAAATACCAACTTACAACAGGTTGCGACAAAACATGTTATAAAAACATCGTAAGTAAACATTTTTGAATATTATAAATCTGCCCGAGAAATCTATAGAAGAAGCGGACTCCACGAGAAGCTATTTCTTAAATACCATAATAGTGTTAATAATTGCACGATCATGATTCACGATTTATTGTTTTATAAGATATTGAGTAATAAATGTATCGTGAGCCACGAAAAAATAATAATCTTCTTATCACTTATTTTGTAGCTCTTATCACAGATTTTGCTACTACAAGTATGGAAACATGTTTAACTATTGACAGCAGATCTAAAATAATCTTTAATATTACCAGGTGACACGGCAAACTTTGTGTCACTTCCCTCCTAATATTTATATATTTATTGCTATGAATAGCCAACAAAAGTTACAATAGCACATACACATTAAGGATTATAATATTTATCACGGTTATTGTACTTTTACACAGGCTATTTTATACATCTATATTTATAATAAAATCGTAGAGGTAAAATTTTTGTGCATTGAAAATAAACTTGATAAAACGAGTCAGGAGCATGTTAGAAGAGTAGTACAACACATTTTAACTGTTTTTGAAATTTTTGTTTCTTTGTCTGTTTGTCTGTTTGTACAGGCTAGTCTCGGAATCCGCTGGACCGATTTCAATGTTTGGCATGGTGATACCTTACATCCCTGGTCAACATCTTAGATACTTTTTTTTAACCGGCCTCCAAAAAAAGGAGGAGTTAATGTTTACTTTGCTGTTTGTAGTCAGATTTCCAAAATTCTTTTTTTGTTGTATCGATTGTAAACCCGAATTTGATACCATGTTTACAAAAATTGTGACTTGATAATGATTTTGGATATCGAGAGATAGGATCGAGAGATATCGACGGAACTCCTTTACATCAAAAACATTACAGTAATTTTCACCTTTTTAAGTGAAATTAAGATAACATGCCACCAAAAAGTAAGATTAGCACCAAGGCATATCCCAGGTTATAGGGCTTCCGAAGGTTCCGTTGCTGAACGGAACTCCTGATTCCTTCCAAGAAGATAATATACCTATTATATTGTAGCGTATGTATTCAGCGTCGTTTAAAATACTGGAAGCACATGCCACTATGTCAATTATATTAATCATCATGATCACCAGCATCATTATACCATCCATAACCACATTAAGATTCTTTTATTGATTTTTTTGTATTCTTTTGCAATAAAAGGATCAGAATCGAAATTGATAATGAATATTTCGCCGTCTCTGTGCGATTTCTTTGTAAATTTTTCTTTGTAATTTAAGGGCTATAATTTGTATTTGATGCTACGGTTGCGAAAGTGGAAATTTCATAATGGGATCCATGAGGTATTGAAGAAACTTCTCGAATTTAAGAAAGTGTAACTTTCGCAGTTATGATCGAGAAAGGTGGAAATTTCATAATGGGAACTATGAGTAATGGCATTAAAGGAACTCCTCGAAATTTACAACGACACACAAAGTGATTAACAATTTTAGCAAAGGTCGATCTTTAAGACTTTTCCCTATTATTCATTAACAATTATCCAAACACTGGATGGATTTTGACCACTGCGTATCTCAATTCGTTACCGGCCATGAAAATTTTAAAGTCAAACTTTACAGATTTATTACTAGCTCAATTAATCAAATTTATATAATTATACTAGCTGACCCGGCAAACGTTGCTTTGCCATATAAAGTATTTTGCTCATATTATTTTATTAAAGTGACTAAATAAATATGGTACTATGGCAACGTCCATCGCTATCCCTTCGCACAAACAATGGTCGCCGTCAGTCTCAGGTTTAATAATTTACTATTATTTATTCAACAAATGCACTTACCAATATATCAAGTACCGAGTAGCCGATTCTCAGACCTACTGAATATGCATATAAAATTTGGTAAAAATCAGTAAAGCCGTTTCGGAGGAGTTCGTGGACTAACATTGTGACACGAGAATTTTATATATAAGAAGATTAAAGGTATTATAGGTAGAATATCGTGGACAGTGCTATAGGAACTTCCGTAGCTTCAAGCGTTTTTGTCACAATTATTATTGGCAACAGTCTAACACAACCAATTCCAATATTAATAATTTAGCTATAGCTTAGTAGTCACAATTATTAATATTATAGTTTATTTTCGTGGTGCTTCCCCTGAGTTATTTGACATTCGGTCATTGCAACTTTTTGCTGTCTCCGCTTTGAATAGAAAGAGGAATTACAATAATTCTTCATGCTTCTATTTTCTTCTGATTTCTTATTTTATCGAAACTGGTTTGGGACCCGCAACGAAATTATCGTTGCGGGTCCCAAACCAGTTTGAGCATGTCCCTCGGGTTCCCTGAGATCATATCAAAGGGTTTTCGTGGTTGGATACCGCTGTCGATCCTGGCGACACAGGAGATACAGTGGTGGGAATGTGTGGTGGCCGGTGGGCCAACGCCCATAAAGAAATTACCCTTTGGGTAAATAAGTAAACAACTTCAAGCGTTATTTTATTCTGGTTTAACCTTAGGTTTTAGCTTAGGAATCTGACAGTAAGAAATAGGTTAAAGAGGGATAGACGCCTACATTAAATCCCGTCTTCTGTAGTCTATCCTCTATCTCCGTGATAACTCACATGTTCCTTCCCCTGTCCTGTGCCCCCCATCCCCTGTCCTGTTGCCCCCATCCCCTGTCCTGTGGCCCCCATCCCCTGTCCTGTGGCCCCCATCCCCTGTCCTGTGCCCCCCATCCCCTGTCCACGCCAAGCGGTCTTTCAGGTTTCCTGGATCTTTGATGTAAATTAAAAATTTTCGTGTGTAATATAGATCTAAATAAAATAGTCGTAGATGGGTGTTCAATTTTCTAAATCAATAATTATAATAACATTCATTCACGCGGACGAAGTTGCGGGCAACTACCTATGCAAAAGACAAAATAAAGTAAATTTAAAATTAAAACAATATCATTAAAAATTTGTAAATGTCCGGGCAAATCAGAAACCACTTGAATAATAATAACAATTACAAAATAGATTAAATAGATTAGATTACAAAACATTTAAATTAACAATATAAAACAAATTCATTAAAATTAATAATAATTAGAATACATTCACATTAAAATATATTCTAATTAATTTTAATATACATATAGTGTGTTACAAAACTAAGTGATAATACTATAGGGTGTGTACGTGTTCCTTGTATAGTGTTCACTGTGAAAGCAGCAGCACTGAAAGACCAAAATTATTTTTACTTTTGTATGGGCAAGAGCCCGAGCGTCACGAGTATCCCCATATAAAAGCGAAAAAAAATTTTTCTTTCAGCGCTGCTACTTTCACAGTGAACTCTCTACAAGGAACACGTACACACCCTAAAGTATTATCACTTAGTTTTGTTACATCCTGTATAAACCTTCCCTGGACTTCCACGAATATTTCAAGATAAAGATTTGCAAAATCTTTTTAAGCCTTTTCGAGTTTTAGCAAGACTAACAAAATTTAATTATAATTTTTATTAATATTGATAAAATTCTTGTGTCCCGATGTTAGCTGCCAAACTTTTCTTGGGCGGCTGTTTGATTTTGATTTTTTCAGTATTTATCGGATTGTGTTGTCTACTTTCTATATCCGAAATAACGAATATTATGACAAAACAGCGTTTGCCGAGTCACATAATAATATAAACTAATATCCAAGCAGAGAAAATATTAATATACATACGTATGTATGTACGTAACTATGTATGTTACACTTTAAATTATTAATTATTATCCGTGTCTGTTATAATTATTTAAATATCTTTTAGTAATTTAAGTAAGTCAAATGTGTGTTTTGTATTGACGCTGCCGCTTCGCAGTCGCGTGGTCGCGTAGGTTTGTGCTAAGCATTATTCTATTATATTTATAATATCTATGTATAGTTATATTATGCGTGCTGTATATATATATTAAATGTAATCCTAAACATATATATTTAAATATGTATATATATTTTTTGTATTCTTTTGTTTGCACATGCACGTTTCTCTTCTTTACTGCAATTTCACCTTTCCCACCTGGTTGCCTGGAAGAGATTGCTACCTAGTAGGTAATAAGGCCGCCATTGTGTGTTATTTTTATTGCCATATTTTGTCTTTTTCTTGTATTCCTTTTGTATCTTTATAAGTGTAAGTGTAACATAGTGTAGACTGTAGGCCAATTCTCATACCTCGAATATCGGATCGATTTTAGGGTTGTTTCATTCACGCGTTTATGAAAATATCGTGCTTGCGACCGAGACAGCCTTTCTAATTTTAGCGGACTCAAGATCCAATGTATAAGAATTGAACCACAGAAAAGAAAATTTATTACAAATATTGTCTACGACGCCGTTTAGACGTAGAGAAGACAAACATATAATATACTCACAAACTTTTACCTTTATGGTATTAGTGCGATATTATAATACTCTGGTTAACAAGTGCCATTTTTATTTATGAAAATTATGATTTCGGTCTCATTCGATTTGGAATACCATCTAGAACATTCTATCAAAATTCCAAGAGGGGCTGAAAAAAATGCACAAGTTATAAACAATGAAATAAACATAAATATAAGGGTTTGGTTTTTTTAATATTTCGAAAACTATTTGAGATAATCAAAATTTGAAAATAGATCCTTAAAGAGCAGGAAATTTCCTAAAAAAAATCTTAGATCCTGGAACCTTATCAATAATCCTTATAGCTTTAATTGAGAGGCGAAAGTAACGGTAAAAACGCGTGGTTCGGGTTTCGCGTGATTTGCCGCAATCTGTTACGTGAACTTAAAAAAATATTTTAAGTGATTAAATATTAATATTACGGAATAAAAAAAATTGGTACTAAGAAGACATATCAATAAACAATAATCCGTTATCAAAAATAAATTATCACAATTTGTTTAATTATTATGTTAATATTAATTTATTAATAGTCTCAATTTTAATGTTAACATAAAATTATTAGATTAACGCGTCCAAGTTAGCCCTTTCAAATAATTTTCCCCGTTTTTTCCACATTTTCCTCTATTTTTTCTCTCCTATTAGTTTTAGCGTGATAAAATATAGCCTAACCTTCCTCGATAACACTGAAAGAATCATCAAAATCCGTTGCGTAGTTTTAAAAATTAAAGGGAACAAAGGGACATGAGGGAAAAAAGCGACTTTGTTTTATAATATGTATAGATAATAAAATTAAAATTAAATAAATATTTAGGGGGGCTCCCATACAAAAAGCACAAATTTTTGTCTATCTTTGCCTTATAATGGTACGGAACCCTCATGAGCGAGTCCGACTCGCACTTGGCCATTTTTTAAATAATTATTCAGGTGTAGGTTGTGCCGTAATTGTTAAAAGGTCTAATTCATGATCATATTATTCGGTTTTATCCAGTCGCTTGGGTCCCGGTACATTTACCATAGGTGTAGGAGCTTAAATATTGATTTCTAAAAAAATCATAAGGATCTTTGTAGGAAATATAACGATCTATCACCTACAATCAAACTTTTTACTTTAATGGACTTACTTCATATTATTAACTGTTTTTCCAACTTAACATCTGGTGTTTAGAATTTTTCCTCCCACCCCTCTTAGGGGACAAAACAGGGGGTAAGATTTTGTATCAACTGATGAAGTAGAAATACTATGATGGCAAAACAACGTTTGCCGGGACAGCTAGTCTCTTATATGTCATGTTTTTTTAATTCTTGATTATTTTGACAGTATTTTAATTTATTTTTAAATATTTTTCTCGACTGATGCATCTCATTATAAATCCTACCACAACTAGGTCTACCATACCATATCCAGGTCAAAAATTTCGGCCTGGCCTCCTTATGAGCATCCTCACATATATTTTATTCCATCCGACAATAGGACGACCACGGTGACAAGTAGTACCACCATCGCGATCAACATAGCAGCTGTCAACAGCAGCCTCTTGCAAACATTAATTATCAATGTCACCGTAAAGTGTGTCTCGACTCTCGCGGCCAAGTGAGCTCTATTATTATTACTACACAATTTATCACAAAATTTATGAAATACACCCGGAAAGTGGATTTCTCTTAGTTTGCTGTTGCAAGTTGTTGAATATTTTTCTATTTGGCTCAAATCTTTATCTCCCCAGTACACTTTATTAGTTTTATACAGCGGCAGGACGATAGTCTGTTATACTGATTTTAAATTACATGTAATTTCAATTGGATAGTGATCAGACCAGATATCATACCTTAACGTATCTAACCGTCATTAATAATAGGTAGTACCGCTGTAGATAAAACCGACTTCAAAATTTTACGCAATTGAGAATTAAAACTCCCTATCTCCAAAACTAGTGAACCGATTTTGATGAAACTTGCAATATTCCATAAGTTGAATAATAGCTAGTACAACAAAAAAAAATTACTGAAATCGGAATGGCAGTTCCAGAGTTATGCGAACACAAACATAAAAAGTAAAAACATACATACATACATACAATATACATAATTATATACATACATAAATACATAAATACATACATACATAGAGATCAACTACGATAACATGCCGCGCCCCTTCAAAATTCAAAACGTTTGATGTGCATTGTCAAAACGTTTGAAGGGCGTTGTCTTGCGCGGTAGGCTAGTTATGATTAGTTGACCAACAAATCTTGGTAATAAGTGACATTAACAGAAATATTACGTGTACTGTGATTGGTTGAATAGTGTTACGGATACGGGCAGTTGTTTACCTGCGCGCGACAGTTGCGCGTACTTTCTAGAAAAGTACAACCCTTGTTTATGTGAATCGCGTGTTTACGTAAACAATCCAAAATAGAACGCTCCAGAATTCGACGCGGGCCATATAAAAGGTAAACAAGCCGGCAACTGAGTTCGATTCGAGCGATCATCAAGGCGACTTCAATAGTGAGAACAAGTGATCAATAGTGATTGTGATAGTGAACTAACGACTCGGCTACGACCTAGGACAGTGATAGTGCTCAGTGATTTGGATCTAGTGCTTAGTGTTTGGACTTAGTGATTTGTGTGAGCTAGTGTTTGTGAATAAAGTCTTCAAGAGAGTCACCAGGTCTTTCTCTCCGAATCCTCGAACCCTAGCACGTAACAACTGGTGTCAGAAGTGGGATTTGGAGATGCCATTGACTCCGAGAGAGGACTTCAAGGGGAGTATCAGGACAAGGGCGCAGCGAGCTGCTGCCATTGACTCCGAGAGAGGAGTTGGAGGTGGAGCTGCGGAGGCAACACCCACTGGGGACCAAGCTCCGCCCACTGCGGGGCAGGCCCCACCCGCTGGCCCCGCCCACCAGGCTCCGCCCACTGACCACGCCCCCCAGGCTCCACCCACTTCGGGTGAAGCCACGCCCACTGGCTCCGCCCACTGACCACGCCCCTCAGGCCCCGCCCACTCTGGACCTGGCCACGCCCACTGGCTCCGCCCACCAGGCCACGCCCACTCAGGCCCCGTCGACTAGCTACATCTACCCTGCCACGCCCGTAGTTTCTACGGCCCCTCAAATGGCTCCTCAATTGGAAAGCATAATTGAGTTAATTCAGGCTTTGCAAGAGGCCCAAGACCGCAAGATTCTCGGCGCTTTGCAAGATTCTCAAAGGGCAATGATGGAAGCACAAGACCGTAAGCTCGGCGCTTTGCAAGAGTCTCAAGAGCAACAAAAGGACCTCCAAGAAAAAGCGCTATTGGCTATAAAGGATGTGAGTGACACGGTGACTAAGCTTCGGAAAGATGTCGATGTTATGGAAGAACGAGTTACCGGGCTAGGAGTGGATATGGAAAATGTGAAAACCGGCCTCACAGAACTACAGAAATGGAAAGTGCGCCTGGAAACCACAGGAGTCCCGACGTCTAGTGGAACTACCGGAGTAGTGGTACAAGGACCAAGAGTTAAAGTGCCACCATACGACGGTACTACTTCTTGGAACGCTTATCGTCAGCAATTCCAGACGGTTGCTTCTGCCAACGGATGGACTGACGAACAATGCCTGACCGCTCTCACTGTTGCGCTCAGAGGGCAAGCTTTGTCGGTCCTAGAAGCACATACAGGAAATGGGTTCCAAGACCTGATGGAGGCCCTTGAATCCAGATACGGGGAGCGACACCTGGAGCACGTGTTCCGTGCTCAACTTCGTGACAGAGTCTAATGCTCAGGAGAGGGACTACAACAATGGGCGTTGGAAATTGAAAAACTGGTCAAGAAGGCACATCCAGGAGCAGACTCCAAGATGGTCGACTCGAACACTATTCAAGCCTTTGTCGACGGAATCAGGGACCTGGAAGTCAGAGCTGCAGTAAGGCTACGTCACCACACCTCGCTAAAGGAAGCGTTGGCACATGCTTTAGAGGTCGCGGCTGTTCGCCATGAGATACAGCAGACCCATAAGATCCGCAAGGTCTCTGAAGTAAAGGCTCGTGCAAGGAAGAGATTTGAAGCCATGTGCTATAAATGCGGGAAGAGGGGCCATCTTCAGCTCAACTGCCCGCAGAAGGAGACTCAGATGGCAAGAATGAAAAGACTCGAGGAACGCATTGAACAAATAGAGGAGCTGAAGAAACAGGGGGCTTCAGCCAGGACTAAGAGGCGAGTACTAGCTGACGCGGAGGAAGCCCCAATAACTGTTGTCTCCCAAGCAAGCAGCGGGAATAGTCTTGTGGTTCAGGGGGCTATTAACGGGTCGGATTGCAAAATGACTCTAGACACGGGAGCCTCTAGAACAATAGTGAACCCAAATCTGGTAAAAGCTGCAAGAAGACACAAGAGGAGAATTAACTGTCGGCTCCTTACTGCCTCCGGTCAGCCAATACCCGTCCTGGGGGAAATGTCAGTTACGATTAATGTAGGGGGTTACTCATACCCTCATGACGTTATCGTGGCTGAGATTATGGATGATTGCATCTTGGGTTTGGATTTCATGAAGAAGCACAACTGCAGAATTAATGTCGCTGACGGAGTTTTCAAGTGTGGCGAAGAAGAAATTTTCATCCTTGGAGGCGCCTGCGGGAAAGTCGCATGTGTAAAGGAAGTCATCATACCTGGACGAGCGGAAGCTAGAGTGCTCGTAAAACTACCGCCAGCTGGAAAGAGGAAGTCAAACAGATGCGTGTTGATCGAAGACATACCTACCAAGACATCAGCGCGAAAACTGATGACGGCGAGAACCCTTGTTAGTGGAAGCAGTAACGCTGTCGTCAGGGTTTTGAATCTGGGTGATCACGAGATCTGCTTGAACAAAGGTGACGTCATTGGAAAGTGCGAGGAAGTTGTCTGGATGAGAAAATGTAGTTCGATCACAGGCTCAGACTCAGCAAACAGCAGCAACTATGGATTAGTGACTGAGCTACTCGATGACTGCAAGAGTAATCTGACTTATTCGCAGAGCATGAAAGCTAAGAAGTTTTTACAGCGCCACGCGAATATCTTCTCCAGTCAGGAAGGCGACCTTGGAAGAACGTCGATGGTTCAGCACAGGATAGATACCGGAAACGAGAACCCAATTCGTCAACGAGCAAGACGGATACCGTCATAGGCGTCTCAATGATGTCACTAAGAAGGACAGCTATCCATTACCTCGAATCGACGACACTCTGGATACCTTGAGTGGCATGAAATGGTTCTCGACCTTGGACCTGAAATCTGGATACTTGCAGGTGGAAATTCATCCAGAAGACAAGGAGAAGACAGCTTTCTCAACCGGTAAAGGTTTATGGCAGTTTAACGTCATGCCCTTTGGATTGTGCAACGCACCTGCCACATTTGAGCGACTCATGGAGTGTGTTCTGGCAGGCTTAGTTGGAGAGGCTTGCTTAGTCTACTTGGACGACGTCATCATTGTTGGCCGCGACTTCGAGGACCATTTGCGAAACTTAGAACGAGTTTTCGCCAAAATAGAGGGGGCCAAGTTAAAGTTGAATCCGAAAAAGTGTCGTTTATTCAGGAGTAAGGTCAATTATCTCGGCCATGTCATCTCCAGTGATGGAATCCAGATGGACCCGGAGAAACTGGAAGCAGTTCAAAATTGGCCAACCCCTAAGAACAAAACCGAAGTGCGGGCATTTCTCGGCCTATCGAATTGCAGTTGATGTAGCTGGGCCATTTCCCGTGACGGAATCGGGAAACAAGTACTTTATGGTCGTCATGGACTACTTCACCAAATGGCCCGAAGTGTTCGCCATACCAAACCAGGAAGCTACAACAGTTGCTTCTAAGCTAGTCGAAGAAGTGATATCTCGCTTTGGTGTGCCTCTCGAAATCCATTCCGATCAGGGCAGGAACTTCGAATCGCAGGTCTTCCAGGAAGTGTGCAGAATTTTGGGAATGCATAAGACGAGGACCACCGCGTACCATCCACAGTCTGATGGAATGGTTGAGAGATTTAACCAGACTCTAGAGAGGCATTTGGCGAAATTGGTAGATGACAGACAAAAGGATTGGGACAAGTATATACCACTCTTCCTTCTCTCGTACCGTACCGCCGAGCATGAGAGCATAAAAGCTACCCCGGCATTTGTCAATTACGGTAGAGAACTACGAATACCAATAGACCTCTTGACAGGAGCGTCACCGGGGGAACCAAAGACCGTACAAGACTATGTCTGCGATTTAAGGGAAAAGATGCGCTACATACACGCCATGGTTCGGGAAAATGGGTTACAGTCAAGTAAGAACATGAAGACCAGATACGACCGGAAAGCGAACACGAGCGGCTTCGAAGAAGGGTCACTGGTATGGCTGCATAACCCAACTCGCCGAAAAGGAAAATCTCCAAAGTTGCAGACCAAGTGGGACGGCCCATATAAAGTGGTTACCCGATTGAATGATGTGACTTACAGGATTCAAAAGCCACCAAGAGGCACATTCAAAGTGGTACACATAGACCGTTTGGCGCGTTATCATGGCAGTAACAACGATGCTCAGGACGAGCATCTCTAAGAGGGGAGTAGTGTTACGGATACGGGCAGTTGTTTACGTGTTACGGATACGGGCAGTTGTTTACCTGCGCGCGACAGTTGCGCGTACTTTCTAGAAAAGTACAACCCTTGTTTATGTGAATCGCGTGTTTACGTAAACAATCCAAAATAGAACGCTCCAGAATTCGACGCGGGCCATATAAAAGGTAAACAAGCCGGCAGTCAACTGAGTTCGATCCGAGCGATCATCAAGGCGACTTCAATAGTGAGAACAAGTGATCAATAGTCATTGTGATAGTGAACTAACGACTCGGCTACGACCTAGGACAGTGATAGTGCTCAGTGATTTGGATCTAGTGCTTAGTGTTTGGACTTAGTGATTTGTGTGAGCTAGTGTTTGTGAATAAAGTCTTCAAGAGAGTCACCAGGTCTTTCTCTCCGAATCCTCGAACCCTAGCACGTAACAATACTTACTACATACAAACTTACATACAAACTCTTTCATAAGGATGTGACTACACACATTGAAACAGTCATTTGGAGGGGCGCGCCATGTTATCGTAGAGATCATCTACATACACTTTTGAAATTAGGCACATTTGCTCAGACGCTGATATAGACTAACATATTATAATATAATAATATACGAAAATTGGGCAGTTCTGGAAATATTACATACATACGCGTCGAATTGATAACCTCCTTTTTAGGGTTCTGTAGTTTGAAATCGGTTTTAAATAAAATAGAAATCAGTATCCTATAATTAAAGATTTATGAGGCGTTACACATTCAAACACGTAATCGGAATTTTAAAACAGCCTTCGCTTTGGAACTTTTTATCATTTAAATATCAAATTCAATACATCGGTATATTTTATTGTGTGCGACATGAGCCTTCGTTATATTCCTTCCACTTTCAAATAGCCCGCCAATTGCGTGCATTGCCTCTCGCCCAATCACTGCGCGGGAGCAAGACTCGGAAAAAATATGGCCGCTTGAAGAGACACGGCGTGTGCGCGTCTGTGATATGAAATCAAGAACTAAAAATCTAAAGTGGGTGACACTGACAGACACGCGTGTAAGTACGTGGACTTATGGCTCGGCGATCTTAATCGCCTGTGTGTCTTGTGTGATTCTCGTGTGTCACCGACGCGAGCCGAGTAAGTTCGCGAACTTAAAACCCGCGTACTTTAAGTTCGTACGTGTGTCACCCCTTTAATAATCTCGTTAGACTGACTGCAGCAAACTGACTGAATTGTGCTCAATCTACCGTGGTGAATTTGTGGTGCTATAGTTTTACGCCACTAAGGTGTCTTCGAAGGGTTTTCGTCTGCCGGCCGGCGAGTGGCGACATCGCGACGCCCCAAGTTGAAGAATTTTTCTTCAGTCCAAACCTTTCCCAGGTGAGTGTTTGTACTTTTCTACCGCTGGGAATTCACTAGGTATTGAAGCAAAAGCTTCAAGGAAATGCAGCTGCCTCTCCAGCGAGAATAATACAGTGTGAATGTGAATTTTCGTCGTTGGGGTCATGTAAGTTATTATATTTCTCGAAAGAAAACTTCTTGTAATCCGTACATTAATTAATATGACGGCAGTAGTTCTGATATACATAAAGCAATAATTAATCATTGTACTATCAGGGAAGTTGATTCCTATGCAGATGGCGGATCTAAGTCATGTGGTCGGCTTATGTCAATTCAATGTTAGCTGTGATCGGTCGGCTGGGTTTGACGTAACGCGACCAAATTATTTAGGTCCGCCATCTGCATAGGAATCAACTTCTCTGATAGTACTTGCCAATTGTTTTGTGACTAGTGCATTCTTATTGTGAGGTACAGGCAAGGAAAAGTTGATCCACCCATTTAACATTATATTTTTTTGGCATGGTAAGGGTAATGAGTAATGACTAATGAGATAGGAATTTTTGGTGAATGGTTGAAAATTGTAAATGCTTATCTTATTAAAATTTTTTATTTTGCTCTTTGAAGTAGGGTATTAATCAATAAAAAATACTTTTCATATTGCTCCATATATTTAATTTTGTGAAAATAACAATAAATGTTAAATATATACAACCAAAGGAATAACAATATAATAATGATATTTATAGCTAACACATATTATCGTTTCCAGTAGACATTGCCGGGTCAACTTTACTTAGAATCCAATGCTTGTTTTTCTTTCTGAAATATAGAAATAATTCTGTTATTTATAAATATTAAAAAAAAAAAACTATAAGTAAATATATAGAATAGGTCTACCAGAAACTGATGCCAAAAAGTGAGAAAATTAATTGACTCTAGCAATACAGTATAGTTTTCACAGAGCTAGTACTGGCTGCCAATAAGACTGGCAGCCAGTATTGGCTTGGTATATGCCGCGTGTGAACAGTTTGGCCTGGCTTGAAAACCATTTGGCAACCATTTTCTAAGTGATTATGATGCCAGGTGCAAAAAGTTCCACTTTCTTCCTTTGTACTACCGGAGACATATAGCTGACCTAACTTATACATGTAAAGTCCTAAATAATATAAAACCGACTTCCAAGGTAAAAACAATAATAACATTAATATGAACTAAAAAGTATTAAATAATTTCTACTATCTAATAGTGCCTTTTTCCGAATTCGGCTAAACCTCAACTATTTCTGTACTCAATCTTCATAATTTTGAAGTCGGTACCAGATAGCTGAAACTTCAGTCCTCTGACAGAATATTTGAAACTTTTGGAACTGGCACCGACTTCAAAATTATGAAGATTGAGTACAGAAATAGTTGAGGTTTAGCCGAATTCGGAAAAAGGCACTATTAGATAGTAGAAATTATTTAATACTTTTTAGTTCATATTAATGTTATTATTGTTTTTACCTTGGAAGTCGGTTTTAATTTTTTGTTAAAAATAATAATAATTTCACTCTTTTTAGTTACACTAGTAGATAAACCTTCGCGTATATTTTACCTAAGTATCTTATTACAATTTGTTAAGAGTCACAACTCACACTCA
Source organism: Lysandra bellargus (assembly GCA_905333045.1). Taxonomy (NCBI): domain Eukaryota; kingdom Metazoa; phylum Arthropoda; class Insecta; order Lepidoptera; family Lycaenidae; genus Lysandra; species Lysandra bellargus. The sequence continues at coordinate 11,295,153 of HG995326.1, forward strand.
CAAAATAATATATTATCAGTGAAGTGAACATATTGTGCTAAGTAATTTAACAAGCGTAGCACGTAATTTAACAATTTAGCGTAGCTACTCATAATATTTAATATTATCATAATTATTGACAGCTGTTCTTATAATAAAGAATTCAAATCGATACTTAGTGCGCCATCTATTGATTAATAAGTATAACTAATTAAAAAGACTTAATAACTTTGTTTTGTTTAAATGCTCTTTTTAAAATAACTTTATTTCAATTCTATTTGTCTATTTAAATTTTATAAAGTAGTTAATAAAGTATTCGATCTGTATATAAAGTAGTTAGTAAAGGATTCGATCTGTCGTCTGCCGCCATGCGCCGCGCGGCGGCGACGCCGTCGCCTCTACGGCGCCGACCGCCATCGTGTATTAAATAAACAGGTGTTGTTATACAGTAAGTTCATAATTATTATTATTAGTATATCCATACCTATGCCTTGTACTATTATCTAGTCTGTGCCATGAGACATTGGTGACCTTAACACGACGTGGTAATGATGATGATGACGATGATGATGATGATGATGATTATGATGATGAATATAAATTGCATAGTAGCATATGCCTTCTGTTCTTAAAACAACGCCGAAACTCCCAAACGTGTATCTATAAGGAGTCAGGAGTTCTCTCAGCATCTTCGAAACCATGGTATACCTTGACCCAATATTTGACTTTTTGGTAGCATATTCTTAGTACGCTTCACATAAAACCAAAATCACCATATGTTTCCATATAAATTTCGAGGAGTTCCCTCGATTACTCATGGATCCCATCATCAGGTCACCACTTTTGTGAACATGGTACCAAATTGGAGTGAAACCTAATACAACAAAACAAAAATTTCGAAAATCGGTTCACAAACGGCGGAGTAATCGTTGAACATACAAAAAAAAAAATTAAAAAAAAAAAAAAAAAAAAAAAAAAATATCCACAGCCGAACATATAACCTCCTCGTTTTTTGGAAGTCGGTTAAAAATAGATTCACCTGAATTACTTAACAGATTTAATATTAATATTCCACGTAGAAATGCTCGTTATTTTATGCCCCTTTATGTTCCACCTTACAATACGTACTACCGTAGAAATTCTTTTATACTTAGGTCTAGTTCATTTTTTAACAGATTTTTAATTGCCCATCCACTCGAAGACATGTTCTCCCTAAAACCAAACAAAATTAGAAAAACTATGACTGATACGTTTTTTAATTTAAATAAATTTAATTTCAGTATTGCATTACTTCTAATGATTTTCTATTGTAATAATGAAATTTAAATGATTGTGTCATCTGCTGTGTGTAAATTTATTTTAAGTGTAAATTTATTTTAAGTACTGTTGGCTTCATTATCTCACGATTTTAAATCCCTCACCCATTTCTTGTGATATAATAAAATTAATATAAATTGTAGTTTGCCTAAAATAATTTATACTTTAAATATTTTTTAGATTTCCATAAGTTATGTGTCTTGTCAGGACTTTGTTAATTTTAGCTCAAATTTATTATTTATTTACTAGTGAAAACTTGTTATTGGCATGTCGTTACTTAATATGTATTATCACTGTTATAGTTAAATGCTGTTAGTTTTCCTAATAAAATAAAATAAAATAAAAATAATAAAAAGTAAGGGGGGCTCCCATACAAAAAACAGAATTTTTAGTCTATGTTTGCTCTATAACGGTACGGAACCCTTCGTGCGCGAGTCCGACTCACACTTGGCCGATTTTTTCTTCTTATAGCGGCTGATTCTGTGTGTTAAACATGCAAATATGAAAAATTATCCAATGATCAAGGATATTTTTTTAAAAACTGCTGTCAAAAATTGCCATCAGATTCTGGTAGACCTATAGTTAGTATAAATATTAAAAAAATACCATAAAATATGAGTCAGTATATATATATATATATATATATATTATTATAAATACCATGCTGTTTTTAATCTCTGCAGCGGCATAATCTGGGTTGAGATCTTCGTAGGTTGATAGGACTGGGACCAAGGTCGACGTACACGTAGCGCGGTCTCTCAGCTTCTGCAAAAAGGTTTATTTACCATTGCGAGAAATACAGTAAAGTTAGCTAAATAGCTATGTTGGTACAATATAATGTAAGTAATACTGTTCTGATGATGATAAATTACATTTACAAATAAATAAATTGTGTCAAAATATAATATATACTGTATGAAACAAGCATTTCTTTTTCCTTTAACTTTTTACTTCGGTGTTAATTATACCATATTAGGTATGTAATTTTTTATGTGTAATATTTTTACTCACCTTCACCTTCTATTTCTATATTCAGGGGTATGTAACGACTTCTTAATCGTCTTGATATGGGAATTCTGCGGTAAGTGATCGGAACACATTGTGGGGAACCACTTGGTCCACTGCTTGATGAGCTACTGGCTCCGCTGCTTGACGACCCACTTGGTCTACTACTGGAAGAGCCGCTAGCTGAACTTGATGGACTGCTTGATCCACTACTGGATGGTCCGCTTGATTCACTACTGGAAGGACCACTTGATCCACTGTCTGATGGACCAGTCGATCCGCTACTAGATGGTCCGCTAGATCCACTACTGGATGGTCCACTCGAACCAGTGCTGGATGGACCACTTGATCCACTACCTGATGGCCCGCTTGATCCACTACCAGATGAGCCACTTGTGCCACTAATTGATGGGCCATTCGATACGCTGCCAGAGGGTCCACTTGATCCACTTTCTGATGATCCACTCGATCCGCTGCCTGATGGTCCACTTGATCCGCTATTAGATGGAATGTTACTTGTAACATCTGCTGTAGGGATAAGGAAAACAAAACTTGATATTTAAATTTAACAGAATTGATTACGTTCGTAGATGATAGGTATAATGTACTCAACAACAGTAAAAATTCAAGTTAATCCTTCAGGCCCCGCGCGAGCACCGGTGATCGCGACAATAATAGAATACAATAGCAATTCCTGGAAATTCCGACTGAAGTATTAATACATATCCTTACATTAAACATGAAATTGGCGTTTTGTTGTACAGGCCACTCTGATCTCAGTTATCTCCTCTGGGTTAAGAATACCAAATTCAAATATAATATGCATTCATTTATTCGGTACACTTCAGTTTCCAAAACAGTAATTCATTTGTTTTTTCTTGATTATTTTTTCTTTGGAGTCATTCATATTGCACAATAGAAAAATTGAAATATCGCTTTATTTACGAATATGACTTCTACCGTGGCACGAGTGCTGCAAAAACAGCTCGGAAAAGTAGAAGAAGGAAAGAAAGAAGGTTTTGGTTCTAACGTTATCGTTCTGGAAATTTCAACCTTCAGAACAAGCCCCGTGGACGACCCGAGACCCGAATGAAGAATTAAAGGTTATTGTGGAAGCGGATCCATCGCAAACCACTTCAGAGTTAGCAGCAGGCTTCGGTGTAAGTGATAAAACTGCTTTAATCCACTTGAAGCAAATCGGGAGGATAGAAAAACTTGAAAGGTGGGGATAAAAAAAACTTAAAAGGAGGACTTCATGAATAGAGTGAAGCAAACCAGAAAACACGCCTCGACTGCTGCGTTACATTGCTCAACCGATACAATAATGAAGGGATTTTAAATCGGATCAATACTTGTGATGAAGAATGGATCCTTTACGATAATCGGAAGCGTTCGTCGCAATCGCTGTCCCCTGGAGAATCAGCCAAATCCTGCCCTAAGCGAAAATTGTTTCAGAAAAAGTTACTTGTGAGTGTTTGGTGGACTAGTGTCGGTGTCTTGCACTACAGCTTTCTAAAATCTGGCCAAACGGTTACGGCAGATATCTATTCTCAGCAACTGCAAACCATAATGGAAGAATTAGCTGCTAAACAACCAAGGCTGCTCAATCGCTCTAGGACACTGCTGCTTCCCGACAACGCTAGACCACACACTGCACAACAGACGGCCGCAAAACTGGAGGAGCTGCAATTGGAATGTTTGCGACATCCACCGTACTTCCCAAACATTGCTCCAACAGATTACAATTTTTTTCGGAATTTGGATAACTTCCTACAGGGAAAAAAATTCAACTCTGATATGGCAGTCCAAACCGCATTCAAAGAATTTATTGACTGTCGTCCCTCCGTTCTCTTCAGTAAAGGGATCAACGAACTACCCTTAAGATGGCAAAAATGCATCGATAACAATAGTACATACTTTGATTAATTAAAAATATTATACAAAAAAATAATCGACTTTACATTCCTCCCATACAAAACGCTAATTTCATAATATGTAAGGACCTAATATTTCTAAGATGATTTAAAATAATATTTTTTTTGATACTAAAAGCCAAGAAAAGAAAGGCGAAAGTAAAGACAGGAAACTTATCACCTCAGCACAATAATTTTGTGCGTGTACTTAAAATCCTATTTCCCTAACTGTCAAATAAATCAAAATGATCTATTTCGTACGAACCTATAGCTGTGGCACTTCCACTTGATCCTCCACCATTAGATTGAGCTGAAAATACATTACATATAATAATTGTAAAATAAAAAAATCGACATATTAAAGTTGTAAAAGAAACAAAAATATAATATTAGAAACGTTACTTTACAGTAATTTTGTGGTAATATTTCGAAAAATAGATATTGAAATAAACAGTCATACTTTATAAAATAAATGGAAAAGTGTGTCTTTTTGTCTGTCTGTTACTTTCTTTACGCCTAAACCATTGAACCGGTTTTACTGAAATTCGTTATGGAGATACTTTGAGTCCCGGGATAGGACATAGGACACTTTTTTCGGGAAAATGTACGGTTCGCACGTCATAAACGAATTTTGGCACAACGGAGTAGCGGGCATCATCTACTATTAAATTATATTGTAAAGTGATTTATTTGATAGTATATATACATATACTATCAAATCACAATTTCATAGGAATAATATTAAACACCTACATTTTTATGCGTTTATATAAAATAAACACTTTATAAATATCTAAAATAAGTACCTACTCCAAATAGTATAAGAAAATGGCGGGTGCACTAGAGTGCACCTAGAAAAACTTACACGTGGTTGCCGTTATGACCTGAATGTTTCCAGAATTTACTGCTGCTGAAATAATAAAAATAAACTTTAGACCAGAGTACTAAAATTATTTTACTCGTTCTTTTTATAACATTTTAATTATTTTATTTTATTGAGAATAGAACAGAAAACTAACCACCACCACCAGAAGCTGAGCCACTGCTTGATGGTCCGCTTGATCCACTTGAGCCACTGCTTGACGAACCACTGGATCCACTACCGGATGGACTGCTTGAACCACTGCCTGATGGGCCACTGGATCCACTGCTGGATGGTCCACTCGAACCACTGCTGGATGGTCCACTAGATCCACTGTCTGATGAGCCACTTGGTCTACTGCTGGATGAGGCACCGGCTGCACTGCTAGATGAGCCACTAGGTTTACTACTGGATAAGGCAGCGGCTGCACTGCCAGAGGAGCCACTTGGTTCACTACTGGATGAGGCACCGGCTGCACTGCCAGACGAGCCACTTGGTTTACTACTAGATAAGGCACCGGCTGCACTGCCAGACGAGCCACTTGGTTCACTAATGGATGAGGCACCGGCTGCACTGCCAGATGAGCCACTTGATCCACTGCTCGATGGTTCAGTTGATCCACTGCTGGATTGTCCACTTGGTTCACTACTGGATGGTTCACTCGATCCACTACTGGATGGTCCACTAGATCCACTGTCTGATGAGCCACTTGGTCTACTACTGGATGAGGCACCGGCTGCACTGCCCGATGAGCCATTTGATTCACTATTGGATGAGGCACCGGCTGCACTGCCAGATGAGCCACTTGGTTCACTACTGGATGAGGTACCGGCTGCACTGCCAGATGAGCCACTTGATCCACTGCTTGATGGTTCAGTTGATCCACTGCTGGATGGTCTACTAGATCCACTGTCTGATGTGCCACTTGGTCTACTACTGCTCGATGGTTCAGTTGATCCACTGCTGGATGGTCCACTAGATCCACTGTCTGATGAGCCACTTGGTCTACTGCTGGATGAGGCACCGGCTGCACTGCTAGATGAGCCACTTGGTTTACTACTGGATAAGGCACCGGCTGCACTGCCAGATGAGCCACTTGGTTCACTACTGGATGAGGCACCGGCTGCACTGCCAGAAGAGCTACTTGATCCACTGCTTGATGGTTCAGTTGATCCACTGCTGGATGGTCCACTTGGTTCACTACTGGATGGTTCACTCGATCCACTACTGGATGGTCCACCAGATCCACTGTCTGATGATCCACTGTCTGACGAGCCACTTGGTCTACTACTGGATGAGGCACCAGCTGCACTGCTAGATGAGCCACTTGGTTTACTACTGGATAAGGCACCGGCTGCACTGCCAGATGTGCCACTTGGTTCACTACTGGATGAGGCACCGGCTGCACTGCCAGATGAGCCACTTGGTCTACTACTGGATGAGGCACCGGCTGCACTGCCCGATGAGCCATTTGATTCACTATTGGATGAGGCACCGGCTGCACTGCCAGATGAGCCACTTGGTTCACTATTGGATGAGGCACCGGCTGCACTGCCAGATGAGCCACTTGATCCACTGCTCGATGGTTCAGTTGATTCACTGCTGGATAGTCCACGTGGTTCACTACTGGATGGTTCACTCGATCCACTACTGGATGGTCCACTAGATCCACTGTCTGATGAGCCACTTGGTCTACTACTGGATGAGGCACCGGCTGCACTGCCCGATGAGCCATTTGATTCACTATTGGATGAGGCACCGGCTGCACTGCCAGATGAGCCACTTGGTTCGTTACTGGATGAGGCACCGGCTGCACTGCCAGATGAGCCACTTGATTCACTGCTCGATGGTTCAGTTGATCCACTACCTGATGGCCCGCTTGATCCACCACTGGATAGTCCACTAGATCCACTGTCTGATGAGCCACTTGGTCTACTACTGGATGAGGCACCGGCTGCACTGCTAGATGAGCCACTTAGTTTACTACTGGATAAGGCACCGGCTGCACTGCCAGATGAGCCACTTGGTTTACTACTAGATAAGGCACCGGCTGCACTGCCAGTCAAGCCACTTGGTTCACTACTGGATAAGGCACCGGCTGCACTGCCAGATGAGCCACTTGATCCACTGCTCGATGGTTCAGTTGATTCACTGCTGGATGGTCCACTTGGTTCACTACTGGATGGTTCACTCGATCCACTACTGGATGGTCCACTAGATCCACTGTCTGATGAGCCACTTGGTCTACTGCTGGATGAGGCACCGGCTGCACTGCTAGATGAGCCACTTGGTTTGCTACTGGATAAGGCACCGGCTGCACTACCAGATGAACCACTTGGTTCACTACTGGATGAGGCACCGGCTGCACTGCCAGAAGAGCCACTTGATCCACTGGTTGATGGTTCAGTTGATCCACTGCTGGATGGTCCACTTGGTTCACTACTGGATGGTTCACTCGATCCACTACTGGATGGTCTACTAGAGCCACTGTCTGATGAGCCACTTGGTCTACTACTGGATGAGGCACCGGCTGCACTGCTAGATGAGCCACTTGATCCACTGCTTGATGGTTCAGTTGATCCACTGCTGGATGGTCCACTTGGTTCACTACTGGATGGTTCACTCGATCCACTACTGGATGGTCTACTAGAGCCACTGTCTGATGAGCCATTTGGTCTACTGCTGGATGAGGCACCGGCTGCACTGCTAGATGAGCCACTTGGTTTGCTACTGGATAAGGCACCGGCTGCACTACCAGATGAGCCACTTGGTTCACTACTGGATGAGGCACCGGCTGCACTGCCAGAAGAGCCACTTGATCCACTGCTTGATGGTTCAGTTGATCCACTGCTGGATGGTCCACTTGGTTCACTACTGGATGGTTCACTCGATCCACTACTGGATGGTCTACTAGAGCCACTGTCTGATGAGCCACTTGGTCTACTACTGGATGAGGCACCGGCTGCACTGCTAGATGAGCCACTTAGTTTACTACTGGATAAGGCACCGGCTGCACTGCCAGTCAAGCCACTTGGTTCACTACTGGATAAGGCACCGGCTGCACTGCCAGATGAGCCACTTGATCCACTGCTCGATGGTTCAGTTGATTCACTGCTGGATGGTCCACTTGGTTCACTACTGGATGGTTCACTCGATCCACTACTAGATGGTCCACTAGATCCACTGTCTGATGAGCCACTTGGTCTACTACTGCTCGATGGTTCAGTTGATCCACTGCTGGATGGTCCACTAGATCCACTGTCTGATGAGCCACTTGGTCTACTGCTGGATGAGGCACCGGCTGCACTGCTAGATGAGCCACTTAGTTTACTACTGGATAAGGCACCGGCTGCACTGCCAGTCAAGCCACTTGGTTCACTACTGGATAAGGCACCGGCTGCACTGCCAGATGAGCCACTTGATCCACTGCTCGATGGTTCAGTTGATTCACTGCTGGATGGTCCACTTGGTTCACTACTGGATGGTTCACTCGATCCACTACTGGATGGTCTACTAGAGCTACTGTCTGATGAGCCACTTGGTCTACTACTGGATGAGGCACCGGCTGCACTGCCCGATGAGCCATTTGATTCACTATTGGATGAGGCACCGGCTGCACTGCCAGATGAGCCACTTGGTTTACTACTGGATGAGGCACCGGCTGCACTGCCAGATGAACCACTTGATCCACTGCTCGATGGTTCAGTTGATCCACTACCTGATTGCCCGCTTGATCCACTACTGGATGGTCGACTAGATCCACTGTCTGATGAGCCACTTGGTCTACTACTGGATGAGGCACCAGCTGCACTGCCCGATGAGCCATTTGATTCACTATTGGATGAGGCACCGGCTGCACTGCCAGATGAGCCACTTGGTTCACTACTGGATGAGGCACCGGCTGCACTGCCAGATGAGCCACTTGATCCACTGCTCAATGGTTCAGTTGATTCACTGCTGGATGGTCCACTTGGTTCACTACTGGATGGTTCACTCGATCCATTACTGGATGGTCCACTAGATCCACTGTCTGATGAGCCACTTGGTCTACTACTGGATGAGGCACCGGCTGCACTGCCCGATGAGCCATTTGATTCACTATTGGATGAGGCACCGGCTGCACTGCCAGATGAGCCACTTGGTTCACTACTGGATGAGGCACCGGCTGCACTGCCAGATGAGCCACTTGATCCACTGCTCGATGGTTCAGTCGATTCACTGCTGGATGGTTCACTTGGTTCACTACTGGATGGTTCACTCGATCCACTACTGGATGGTCCACTAGATCCACTGTCTGATGAGCCACTTGGTCTACTACTGGATGAGGCACCGGCTGCACTGCTAGATGAGCCACTTAGTTTACTACTGGATAAGGCACCGGCTGCACTGCCAGTCAAGCCACTTGGTTCACTACTGGATAAGGCACCGGCTGCACTGCCAGATGAGCCACTTGATCCACTGCTCGATGGTTCAGTTGATTCACTGCTGGATGGTCCACTTGGTTCACTACTGGATGGTTCACTCGATCCACTACTAGATGGTCCACTAGATCCACTGTCTGATGAGCCACTTGGTCTACTACTGCTCGATGGTTCAGTTGATCCACTGCTGGATGGTCCACTAGATCCACTGTCTGATGAGCCACTTGGTCTACTACTGGATGAGGCACCGGCTGCACTGCTAGATGAGCCACTTAGTTTACTACTGGATAAGGCACCGGCTGCACTGCCAGATGAGCCACTTGGTTCACTACTGGATGAGGCACCGGCTGCACTGCCAGATGAGCCACTTGATCCACTGCTCGATGGTTCAGTTGATTCACTGCTGGATGGTTCACTTGGTTCACTACTGGATGGTTCACTCGATCCACTACTGGATGGTCCACTAGATCCACTGTCTGATGAGCCACTTGGTCTACTACTGGATGAGGCACCGGCTGCACTGCTAGATGAGCCACTTAGTTTACTACTGGATAAGGCACCGGCTGCACTGCCAGTCAAGCCACTTGGTTCACTACTGGATAAGGCACCGGCTGCACTGCCAGATGAGCCACTTGATCCACTGCTCGATGGTTCAGTTGATTCACTGCTGGATGGTCCACTTGGTTCACTACTGGATGGTTCACTCGATCCACTACTAGATGGTCCACTAGATCCACTGTCTGATGAGCCACTTGGTCTACTACTGCTCGATGGTTCAGTTGATCCACTGCTGGATGGTCCACTAGATCCACTGTCTGATGAGCCACTTGGTCTACTGCTGGATGAGGCACCGGCTGCACTGCTAGATGAGCCATTTGGTTTGCTACTGGATAAGGCAGCGGCTGCACTACCAGATGAGCCACTTGGTTCACTACTGGATGAGGCACCGGCTGCACTGCCAGAAGAGCCACTTGATCCACTGCTTGATGGTTCAGTTGATCCACTGCTGGATGGTCCACTAGATCCACTGTCTGATGAGCCACTTGGTCTGCTACTGCTCGATGGTTCAGTTGATCCACTGCTGGATGGTCCACTAGATCCACTGTCTGATGAGCCACTTGGTCTACTGCTGGATGAGGCACCGGCTGCACTGCTAGATGAGCCACTTGGTTTGCTACTGGATAAGGCACCGGCTGCACTACCAGATGAGCCACTTGGTTCACTACTGGATGAGGCACCGGCTGCACTGCCAGAAGAGCCACTTGATCCACTGGTTGATGGTTCAGTTGATCCACTGCTGGATGGTCCACTTGGTTCACTACTGGATGGTTCACTCGATCCACTACTGGATGGTCTACTAGAGCCACTGTCTGATGAGCCACTTGGTCTACTACTGGATGAGGCACCGGCTGCACTGCCCGATGAGCCATTTGATTCACTATTGGATGAGGCACCGGCTGCACTGCCAGATGAGCCACTTGGTTCACTACTGGATGAGGCACCGGCTGCACTGCCCGATGAGCCATTTGATTCACTATTGGATGAGGCACCGGCTTCACTGCCAGATGAGCCACTTGGTTCACTACTGGATGAGGCACCGGCTGCACTGCCAGATGAGCCACTTGATCCACTGGTCGATGGTTCAGTTGATCCACTGCTGGATGGTCCACTTGGTTCACTACTGGATGGTTCACTCGATCCACTACTGGATGGTCTACTAGAGCCACTGTCTGATGAGCCACTTGGTCTACTACTGGATGAGGCACCGGCTGCACTGCCCGATGAGCCATTTGATTCACTATTGGATGAGGCACCGGCTGCACTGTCAGATGAGCCACTTGGTTCACTACTGGATGAGGCACCAGCTGCACTGCCAGATGAGCCACTTGATCCACTGCTCGATGGTTCAGTTGATTCACTGCTGGATGGTCCACTTGGTTCACTACTGGATGGTTCACTCGATCCACTGCTGGATGGTCCACTAGATCCACTGTCTGATGAGCTACTGGGTCTACTACTGGATGAGGCACCGGCTGCACTGCCCGATGAGCCATTTGATTCACTATTGGATGAGGCACCAGCAGCACTGCCAGATGAGCCACTTAGTTCACTACTGGATGAGGCACCGGCTGCACTGCCAGATGAGCCACTTGATCCACTGCTCGATGGTTCAGTTGATCCACTGCTGGATGGTCCACTAGATCCACTGTCTGATGAGCCACTTGGTCTACTGCTGGATGAGGCACCGGCTGCACTGCTAGATGAGCCACTTGGTTTACTACTGGATAAGGCACCGGCTGCACTACCAGATGAGCCACTTGGTTCACTACTGGATGAGGCACCGGCTGCACTGCCAGAAGAGCCACTTGATCCACTGCTTGATGGTTCAGTTGATCCACTGCTGGATGGTCCACTTGGTTCACTACTAGATGGTTCATTCGATCCACTACTGGATGGTCTACTAGAGCCACTGTCTGATGAGCCACTTGGTCTACTACTGGATGAGGCACCGGCTGCACTGCCCGATGAGCCATTTGATTCACTATTGGATGAGGCACCGGCTACACTGCCAGATGAGCCACTTGGTTCACTACTGGATGAGGCACCGGCTGCACTGCCAGATGAGCCACTTGATCCACTGCTCGATGGTCCAGTTGATCCACTACCAGATGGTCCACTTGGTTCACTACTGGATGGTTCACTCGATCTACTACTGGATGGTCTACTAGAGCCACTGTCTGATGAGCCACTTGGTCTACTACTGGATGAGGCACCGGCTGCACTGCCCGATGAGCCATTTGATTCACTATTGGATGAGGCACCGGCTGCACTGCCAGATGAGCCACTTGGTTCACTACTGGATGAGGCACCGGCTGCACTGCCAGATGAGCCACTTGATCCACTGCTCGATGGTCCAGTTGATCCACTACCAGATGGTCCACTTGATCCACTGCTTGATGGTTCACTCGATCCACTACTGGATGGTCCACTAGATCCACTGTCTGATGAGCCACTTGGTCTACTACTGGATGAGGCACCGGCTGCACTGCCCGATGAACCATTTGATTCACTATTGGATGAGGCACCGGCTGCACTGCCAGATGAGCCACTTGGTTTACCACTGGATGAGGCACCGGCTGCACTGCCAGATGAGCCACTTGATCCACTGCTCGATGGTCCAGTTGATCCACTACCAGATGGTCCACTAGATCCACTGTCTGATGAGCCACTTGGTCTACTACTGGATGAGGCACCGGCTGCACTGCCCGATGAGCCATTTGATTCACTATTGGATGAGGCACCGGCTGCACTGCCAGATGAGCCGCGTTTTTCTGATCTTTTTGTTTGTGCTTGAAAAAATAGTAAGTATTATTTTTTGTTTCAAACATTTTTAATATTTTACTATGATCAATTAAATGGATGCTAATATTCCCGGACCACATATTTTTTATCTATATTCCAGAGCCTGTAAAATTATTTTTTTTAAATAATGAGTGCCAAAAATTTTGTATAATGTGCAATTGATTACTATGTTCTTGCGGACTCGACAAACAAAGAGAAATATTTTAGAGACTACTAGCTGGCCCGGCAACGTTGTTTTGCCATATAAATTATTTACAGTATCAATATAAAATGTAGATAAAAACCTATTCTCGGGCCTAACGAATGTACCTAAAATACAAAATTTAATTTAAATCGGTTGAGCCGTTTTAGAGCACAAACTCTGTGACACGAGAATTTTATATTATAGCTGTCCCGGAAAACGTTGCTTTGCCATAATATTATTTTATTGAAGTGACTAAATAAGTATGTCACCATGGCAACGTCGATCGCTATCCCGTCGCACAAACAATGGTCGCCGTCAGTCTCAGGTTGTAATAATTTACCATTATTAATTTACCAAATGCACTTATCAATATATAAAGTACCGAGTAGCCGATTCTCAGACCTACTGAATATGCGTATAAAATTTGGTAAAAATCAGTAAAGCCGTTTCGGAGGAGTTCGTGGACTAACATTGTGACACGAGAATTTTATATATATAAACATTAGATTTTATTTTAACCTCCACACTCCACAGGCAGCTAGAATAGTATTCAGTGGGGTGATTCACAATTCCGTTGGGTTCGTTGGATGAGTAAAGTACTACCAAACGAGCGTTTAGATTTTAGGGTACACGCACATTGTGACAGAGTGCATCCAGGACGCATTTTTCGTAGCATAATAAACAAATGAATTTAAACGAATCACGACTCGAATTCGCGTGACGGCCAATAAAGGTACTCGACTAAGAGCTGACGAGCAAATCGATCATGTGGCTTCAGCTGTATTAAAACTTCGTTAGCTACTTCCCTGAACAACCTTTTCTGATAATCTGCGTGCTGGCACGCCGTGGGCGGTGGGTGTGGGCGTAGTGGGGTGGGGAAAGAAATTGAAAAAAGTATAGGTTCAGCGACTTTAATTTTTTTCAAACAGCTGCTCTGTACTTCCTGTGCACCCAAAAATTTTTTTTAATTGATCGGGTGGTGGGAAGGGTTTACCAGCACTAATTAAAAGTAGGAAAATTATTATTATTTTCATGTGGGTTCAGCTGTGTTGGCTTTTTTTCTGACGCGAGATTAGTATGTAATCCCAAAAAAAAATTGACAAAAAAAGCCAACACAGCTAAGTCCACATGAACATAATAATAATTTTCCTATTATTTATATTATTTTCCTATTGCTCCGCTGTGTTGGCTTTTTTGGCAATTTTTTTTTTTGGATTACATACTGATCTCGCATCAGAAAAAAATCCAACAAGGCTGAACTCACATGAAAATAATAATAATTTTCCTACTTTTAATTAATGCTGGCAACCCCTTCTCACCACCCGATTGATTAATTTTTTTTTGAGTGCACAGGACAGTTACAGTACAGAGCAAATGTTTGGAAAAAAAATGTCACTGAACCTACATTTTTTTCCATTTTTTTCCCCACCCCACTAGGCCCACACCCACCGCCCACGGCGTGCCAGCACGCAGATTATCAGAAAAGGTTGTTCAGGAAAGTTACTAACGGAGTTTTAATACAGCTAAAGCTAGATGACCGATTTGGTCGTCAGCTCTTAGTCGAGTACTCCCTTAATGGCCGTCGCGCGAATTCGAGTCGTGATTCATTTAAATTCATATTTTGTTTATTATGCTATAAAAATTTATGTAGTTTAATAATTGGATTGCAACAAAATACTGCATTTTTCCATAATAAAGTAAAATAAATAAATAAAATCCATATGTAAAAGATTTTCACCTGCAGTATTCGCACTGGAGCTTCCGGAACCTCGATTCTTTGCTATAATTTATGCAAACGAGAAGAGATTAGTAATATTATGATCAAAATGACGAAACTGGACACAGAATTTCATACATTGACATTTCATATGGAGTTTTGTGTCTCGATCCGTTGGGCTCTAATTGCTACGGTGCTGCAAGGATCTCTGATGTCACCAAGACAACATTAACACTGCACGTTAATGGCCTAAACTCTAAAGTATTTGAAAGACTGTTCTATGTCTTGTTGGCGTTTTATTTGATAAATAATTGAATTGATTAACGCCCAGTTTCTGAAGTTTTATTTTTTTACAGGCGCTTTTGATGGACTTACGTCAAAATATTAACCAATGAACAATTTTCTTGAATCGATACACTCCTGTGCAAAAAATCTCAGGCAACGTTTATAAGCTATCTAGTTAATTTTGAGAGAAGAAAACTAGCCTACCTTGAGCGATGGAGTTGACGTTCAAGTTGGGGTTATTGTTATTATTAGCTGCAACAAAAGACGTTATAACAATAATACATTAAGTTTTTAATACATAAAGATGTTATCATGTACGCTATACTAGCAATGTGGTTAAAACAACTAAGCCATCATTATTTAAAGAAAAAACTATCTTATCTAGTAAGTACTTGAACGTGTAGATATAGATGAGATCATTACCATCAGAATTAGCAGAACTCGATCCACTTCCTTGGTTATTAGCTAGAACAAATAAATTTTTTTAATATTCTTATGTGTTACGCCACAAACAATACATGTAATAAATAATAAAGTCAATAATTATTATTTTATTTTAATTATTGGAACGAAGTTCCTTATCGCGCGTTCGGCGCGGTAAAGAAAGCTAGACAGAATGATATTTGACCTTGATTTGACCTCGACACTTTTTTATTAGTACCTGCATGGTAGGGGCAGAGGGCGTTGATAGTATTCCTGTGCGTCAACTAGATGGCGTTTTTGGGAATAAGCAGCGACGCGTTGTTAGTATTCCTGGGCGTCAATAGATGGCGTTTTTTAAATATTATTTTTTGAGTGTATATGTATACAGGTTTTTTGAACATAAGAAATAACTTTGTTCCATTCGGGTGTCCCTTGATACCTCTTAAGTTTTTTTATATTATTTAAATCTATTATTATTTGAAATATTAAGCGGCACGAAAGTATAATGTTTCTTTCGTAAAATACTAATTTATTATCTAAGCTGGTAGAAATTGTTTAAGAGCCCGGGTAACCCTCGAAATTCTCATACATTCGTAATACCAAAATCATTTTGTCATACGAAAATATTTAACATGTTTGAGTTATTTTTCAGTATAAAATAGTAATTACCTAGGTTCCTGAACAAAAATTAACTTCAAAATATTTAAACACTAAAAAAATTTTTTTTGTGTATAAATTTTTTTTACTAAATTTGGTACTAAATATTTAAACACTAAAAAATAGAGTAAAACACTCAAAAATTTATAAATAATTAGTAAATTTACTACAAAATATTTTAATACTAAAAAATATTTTTTAGAGTTGAAATATTTTGAAGTAAATTTACTATTTATTTATATATTTTTTAGTGTTTTACTCTATTTTTTTGTGTTTAAATATTTAGGACTAAATTTAGTAAAAAAAATTTATACACAAAAAAAAATTTTTTAGTGTTTAAATATTTTGAAGTTAATTTTTGTTCAGGAACCTAGGTAATTACTATTTTATACTGAAAAATAACTCAAACATGTTAAATATTTTCGTATGACAAAATGATTTTGGTATTACGAATGTATGAGAATTTCGAGGGTTACCCGGGCTCTTAACACTCACCTGCAGAATTCGAGTTAGCATTTCCAGACCCTTGATTACTGGCTAAAGAGAAAAAGAAATAGACCAATAAATATAAAATACTGTTATCATGTTCACATACTTTGTGTTGTAACTCGGAAACATCCTTTTTTATATCCATACTAATATTATACTCGCGAAAGTGTGTATGACTGTCTGTCTGTCTATCTGTCTGATATCTCTTCATGCCCAAACCGTTGAATCGATTTGCCTGAAATTTGGTGGAGAAGCTTTGAGTCCAGAGAAAATGTTCGGTTCCCGTGCGATTTACGAATTTTGGCGCAACGGAGTTGGGGGCGTCATCTGGTATCTTATTAAATTTGTGTTCATCAACACGTTAAATGAACTTTACTTTTACCCTGTGTTAAAAAAAATGCTCACCTACGCCATTCGCGCTACTCTTTCCAGATCCTTTGTTGCTGGCTGCAAATGCCAAATAGTAGTAATAAATTAAACAATATTTTTTTAGTATCAAAGTCAGGACATGCTAATTTTTATTAAAAAAAAACTTATGGCTGGCTTACACGTATTAAGTAGGTAGTAACTAAATGAAGTGCCTGCCCGAAATGTGTCAAGTACAAGCCCCGCCTTCCAACTAAACAAAAAATAGTCAAAATTTAAGCTACTTGCTACTAAATTTTGTGTTTACATGAAATAAATAACTTAAAATTAAGTTAAGTTTACTACTTATCTACTTAATACGTGTAAACCAGCCCATTCTTTCAAGAAAATTTTACGCCAATATCAACGACGACGCTATTGTCAAACCTCAAAATATGTCAGAATAGTTCCAAACTACCCCACGGTGAATATAAGCTCTTTTCCCTAACACGTAAAGGTGGCTTTCCGATCCTTTTTCTGTCGGCCGCGGTCGCGTGCCGCACGGATCGGAAAACCACCTTTTTATATCTCAAGTCTCAATATAGTGCGTCAATAATAATGACAATTATTTGATGGAGATGGAAAAATGAGGGCTGTAGCCTGTATGTTAGTTTTTCCATTGAGTGTGCTCCAAAATTACAGAAATATTGTTTATGAAAGTAATGTCAGATACATAATACACATACACTATACTACAATATACTACGCAGGAACTTTAGCCATATCCATACTAATATTATAAATGCAACAGTGTGTCTGTCTGTCTGCCCGTCTGTCTGTCTATCTCTCTGTCTGTCTGTCTGTCTGTTTGTCTGTCTGTTACCTCTTCACGCCCAAACCGCTGAACCGATTTTGCTGAAATTTGGCATGGAGATACTTTCAGTCCCGGGGAAGGATATAGGAAAACTTTTTGTCCCAAAATTTTTTTCGGTTCCTGCGCGATAAACGAGTTTTGGCGCAACGGAGTTACGGTAATCATCAAGTATGGCATAACTTTACGATTGTTGCACATTCTCTTCGTACTCATTCGTACTCACATTCGGCACCAGCACTGCTAGATCCTTTTCCGGAATTTGATGCTAAAAATTAGAATTAAATGGTTAAATAAGGATAAAAAGGTGAGCCAAAATGTTCAATTAGAAAGCTTATACTTACAAATCGTAGCTGCTTTGCTCGATCCTGTTCCGCTGTTGTCAGCTACAATGAAATATTTTAATAAAGGCAGCTATTTAACATTTTGAAATTATTTAATCATACAATCATCAATTCAAAATTGGGTCTATCTGTCTGTCTCTCTTCATGCCATTTAAGGGTGCGTCCACATTTGTATCATTTGCGCGATCAGATCTCCGTCGCGTATCATCGAAGCGTGTCAAAATGATACGCGTATCATGATACGCCCCGATCGCTATTAACCGCGTATCTGATACGTGTCGTATCAAATACGCGCATGATCGGCAGAATGATCTAATAGGCGTCCACACTATGATACGCATACTTGATACGGCGCGATGATCGCGACGGAGATCTGATCGGATATCTGATCGCGCAAATGGTACAAATGTGGACGCACCCGTAATACGCCGCCCTCTCTGAACTGAGGTCCATTCAGTGGAGGCACTTCCCAAAGTGCCTTAAGACCCATTTTAAGATTGCGGAAAAATAAAAATAATTATTATTAACTATTTTTAGAAATTAAAATACTCTTCAAAATCAATAAAATACCTGACGTTACGGCGGTACTTTTTCCGGAACCAGCATTACTGGCTAAAAAAGAAAATATTTTCGTTTTATGTGTTGAAAAAAAAAAACAAAAATATAAAGTTACCTATAAACATTATTATAAAGAACAGAAATGTTTTGAATAAAATAAAAAAAATTATACCCTCTCCACTTGCGTTACTGGATCCACTTCCTTGATTTTTAGCTGTAATCAATTTAGATCGTAAATAACAATTTATATTTCAAGATAAATCTAAGAACGCCATACGTTTATGAAACTCACCTTCTGAGTCTGAATTGCTTTGTCCTGAACCAGAGTTGTTGGCTGAAAAGGAACAATTGCTGGTATTTTTATTATAAAGTAAGTTTCTATAGTATTCATATTTTTTGCATTGCTTAAGTTGTATGTTTCAAACAAACAAAAATAAAAAAAATTACCCTCTCCACTTGCACTTGAACTTCCAGCTCCATTGTTGATGGCTGAAATATAAAATATATTTTTTTATTTCGAATTAAGAATAAGGTTTTATTACCTTTAAAGACTTGCGGTCTTATCACAAAATATTAAACATCTATTGAACAGTTGTTTTGAGACCAGTTTGTACTGAATTTTTCTCTGTTCTGTTCAACAGGTGTTTAAATCTTTTGTAGTAAGACCTTTAATGTCGATGACGTAAGTTATTAAAAATGTGTAGGAATATCAATTTAATATCAAGGACTCGAACTAATATTATAAATTCGAAAGTTTGTGAGTGTGTGCGTATGTTTGTAACTTCTTCATGTCTAACCAGCTGAAGTGATTTTGATGAAATTTGGTACGAAATTAGCTGATCTCCTGGACTAGCTACATTTTACTGCGGATAAACATCTTATCGGAAATCATACTAATTTACTTTTACTATTAAACAGTGGGTTTAATAGTAAAATAAATTAGTATTTTACTATTAAACCGCAGGGCACAGCTAGTATAGTAATAACAATCACATAAACATTAATTATTTGTTTTGAGTATAGAAAGTAACATGTTACCTGCAGAAGCAGCGTTGGAACCGCCAGATCCCTCGTTGTTTGACTCAGAATTGGCATTCGAACTGCCAGTTCCTTGATTAGTGGCTGAAATGATAATTTTGTTTTAAATATTTATCCCGGGAAAATGTACGGTTCCCGCGCGATAAACAAGTTTGGCGCAACGGAGTTGTGGGCATAAACTAGTTACAGTATAATATATTATACTTGGTTTCAGAATAACATGATAATTTCAAATTTTTCATCTTATTTCAAAAAGATTACCTTCCGAATCCGCAGTACTTGATCCTGGTCCCGAATTGTTTGCTGAAAAAATAGAACATAGAATTAGGAAATAAACTTCATTAATCTTTCTATTCTATATTCTATATAACATATAGTAAAATCGTAGGAAAGTCAATTCTGTACATTGAATATTTTTGAAAAATAATACTTGGGACGTGATCTACAATCGATATGGAAGCCAAAAATATAGTTTTTAGAATTTTTGTCTGTTTGTCTGTTTGTCTGTATGTATGTCCGGGATAAACTCAGAAAGTACTGGATGGATTTACTTCAAATTTAATAATATAGTCGTTTGATTAATACGCGACGAGCTTCGGCATCGGTCGTTTTGTCGTGGCGTTTGTATTGCGTCTTATGTCTCCTTTTTACGAACAAACTAACACATACATATAATAAAATCGTAGGAAAGTCGATTCTGTACATTGAATATTTTTGAAAAAATAATACTTGGGACGTAATCTACTATGCTAACGCGGACGAAGTCGTGGGCACCAGCTATAATTTTTATTTCACTCTGTGTACTGTGTAGTTTCAAATTACACTTAAGATTTTTTACTATACTCAAAACTACGAGGCGAGTCACAAACTAAAAAAAAATTGCCAGAATAAATTGCTTACCTAAAGAATTTGCGCTTGCGTTGCCTGATCCATCGTTGTCGGCTGAAAAAAAAAAACAAATCAGGTTGGACAGGAACCATAAACGACCGGGTTGGCCCAAGATGGACTAATTCAAGTGATTACCACCGTATAGAGCAGGGTTTTTCAACCCTTTTTATGATGCTACGTTTGAAATAATACCTAGCGACCCTTTTTTTTTTATTACGCACTCTATACTCTATACTTATTATAAAACAAAGTCGCTTTTTTCCCTCATGTCCCTTTATTCCCTTTAATCTTTAAAACTACGCAACAGACTTTGATGATTCTTATAGTGCTAGATAGCCCATTTATCGAGGATGGTTATAGGCTATATTTTATCACGCTGAGACTAATAGGAGCGAAGAAATAGAGGAAAATGTGGAAAAAACGGGGAAAATTATTTGAAAGGGCTAACTTGAACGCGCTTATCTCAGGAACTACTGGTCCGATTTGAAAAATTCTTTCAGTGTTAGATAGCCCATTTATTGAGGAAGGCTATATTTGTAGGCTATATTTTACCACGCTAAGACTAATAGGAGAATGTGGAAAAAAACGGAGGAAATTATTTAAAAGGGATGTCACGAACTACTGGAGCAATTTTTATGTTATTTGGCACAGATAAGAAGTAGACCACGTGAAAATAGGGCTATCGATTTTGATCATTTTTTCAGTGGCTATACAATATTTTATACCCGTGCGACGCCGGGGCGGGTTGCTAGTGTTATAATATGTTTAAGACCCACAAGACGGTTGAAAAACATCGTTGTATTGCAACCATAACATATTCAACTATGACCATGATCGACATCATCCATAGCTTCGCGATCATGGTATCCATCTATGATATTCATCACGGATAACTGGAGAAGGGCTTCTATCTTGCTTTCCTTCCGCAAACCAAATCAATCCAAACTACAAAATACAAATAATGGATTTCTTTGGGTACGTACATTCGGCGCTAGCATTGCTCCAGCCGCTACCTACATTATTAGCTGTAAAAGTGTACAAAACAGCTTAGCACCAATAACTGATCTAATGACTGCTACTGTAAAGCCCGCTGTACACATTGGCACAGAATCTATACATATAATAAAACTGTAGAAATGAAAATTCTGTACATTAAATATATTGAATGAATGATTTTGAATGAATATTCAAAAACTAATAAGCGGAGGGTGTGACTACATCAATATAGAAGCCCAAAATGTGGTTAGTTTTTTTGTCTGTCTGTCTTTATGTTTGTTCCACTATCACACGAAAACTACTGATCCGATTTGAATGGGGTTTTCGCAGATATATTCGTCGTCTTCCAACTTAACATCTGGTGTATAAAAAAATCCCCCCACTCCTCTAAGGGGACAAAAGAGGGGGTCATATTTTATATCAACCTTTTTTCTTTAACACGAAAACTACTGATCCGATTTTTTTTTCAATTTCTTTGACCTTTTTTTAATTGTTCATATTTATCAGATTAATTCTGTCAAAGCGGTTAAATCAGTACGTAGATATATGCGACAAAAAAATCTTGCGCATGCGTCACCGCTCGCTTGTGAGTCCCTAGTGATCTGCCCCCCTAGAGGGGTACTAACAGTTCGATACACGCGCGAGTGGGACAGGCCTGACATTGGGCCAACATGTAGAGTACGAAATGTGGCTAGCAAATTACCGCCAAGTAGGCCTGTACCTCTATATTATGTTGGCCCAATGCGCTGACTTAATGATTGTAGTCAGCGTACTTTATACTTCGTGATGGATAATGATTGGAAGCCAATTTAAAAGCTAATAAGCCCCATTTCGCGTTTCTTAGATCATAATGTTCAAATTGCTAGCGTTATGTTAGATTGTTACAATAGTCGCTTTCTTACTTAAAAAAAAAAACGAGGTAATTCAAGTATCAATTTCAAATTATGTTAATATTGCAAGGCTAGTTTTTAATTATGATTTGCTGCAATGAAGTATTTATGATGCCGATTGTATGTTATTTCGAAATGAAAGCAGACAAGAGGCACAAATGAGAGAAAATTCAAAGCTTTCATAATAGTCCATTGAAATGTTACAATTTTAGGACCGAATATTGCATTTATTAGAGGACGCAATTTTATTTTAGAAATATGTTGGGGGGCTCAATAGAAGCTTAACCTCAAGTTTGTGGGGTCGCCGCCTTTGTCCCCCGGCCGCCATCTTGAAAAAAGGGGTGACAACACTATTTTCGTGATATTTCGGAAACTATAAGTCTTACAGAAAATTTTTAAGAACATAATTTATTGCAAATTATTTTGCCTACAAATATGTTCATATAATTTTTTACCCTAAATTAAAAATTTAAAAGTTATAAGCAAAAAAGTGATATATTTTTTTAAAGGTTTATTATCGCTCTTTAACTTTGTTTAATACATTTTACAAAAAAAATACCTTAGAACAACCTTGTTAATGATCTTTTGAGAAAAAGATCCCCCAATCCCCCCGATCTCATGAAATTAATTTTCTGCAGATGCAAAGGATACTGTGAAGGCATGCGTGCCTGCAGAAAAGCAGACCTAAAATGCTCTACAGTATGCCTACTATTCTGTAAAGCTTTTCAGACCTGCTTTTCTGCAGCCACAGTCTGCAGTATGCCTACTACACTACATAAATATATGCAAATTGCAAACTATATCATAGTATGCCTACTATACTAGTCTGCACATGCCTACTATACTATAAAGCATTTCAGGCCTGCTTTTCTGCAGCCACACATGGTTCCACAGTTTCCTTTGTTTCTGCAGAAAATTAATTTCATGGGACCGGGGGATCTTTTTCTCAAAAGATCATCCAAAAATGTGTTAAACAAATTTAAAAAGTGATAATAAACCTTCTAAAAAAAATTCACTTTTTTGCTTAATAACTTTTTAAATTTTTGATTTAGGGTAAAAAGTTATATAAACATATTTGTAGGCAAAATAATTTGCAACAAATTATGTTCTTACAATTTTTTTGTAAGACGTATAGATTCTGAGATATCACGAAAATAGTGTTGTCACCCCTTTTTTAAAGATGGCGGCCGGGGGACAAGAGTGGCAACCCCACAAACTTGAGGTTAAGCTTTTATTGAGCCTCCCAACATATTCCAAAAATAAAATTGCGTACTCTAATAAATGCAAAGCAAATGTAACATTTCAATGGACTATAACTGCAAGCCCTTTAAAAATACTGACCATGATGATTCTTTAAACGAATTTAATAAACTGAAGAATCTTCAAACTTTACTTAATAATTTTTTATTTCCTCCCAATTGTGCTACTCGTCTTCGGGGTATCTACGAGTAGTTAAAAGTGAATAACAAGTAATAAAATTCTAACCGATTGCGTCAGCTGTACTCCCGCCCGCGGATTGATCAGCAGCTGAAAGTATTGTTAACAGTTAACATATCTTCCCTCGTAACATACGGAGAGATCCATACTATTAATATTATAAATTCAAAAGTATGTCTGTATGTATGTTCATTTTTACTAAAGAAAGTTGCTGAAAACAACTTGTAGCAACACTTTAAACAGTCATAAAAATTTCAAAGTCTTCAGGAAAAATGCACGTCTTATTCGAATGTATAGATTTCAAATGCTCCATTAAATTAACAAAAATATTTTCATACCCTCAGCTGCCGCAATCTCTTGCTCTATCCCTGAAAAGGGATAGGTAAGATTAGAATAAAAATGGCGTTATGTAGGCCTTTTTAAAAACAACATAATATTGCACGTTTAGGCTTATTCATAGATTGTTTTTGTCAAGTTTCTCAAAGCGTGAAACAAATATTTTTGTGAAGGATTAGATATAAGAAAGAACAAAACTGATGTATGTAAATTAAACTTCTGTTATTCACTTTTTTTGTCACTTACACAAATATTTAATTGTATAAATCGTGCAATTTTTTAATGTAGTATAATGAATAAAATTTTAGTTTTCAATAAATATGTTAAAGCAAGTAATCATACTTAAACAGCTGGTGAGTATTTTAGAATATGAATGAAAGAAAAGACAAACCTGAAATGAGTAAAATTAAATAATAAAAAAATATATTTAAAGAAGAAAATACTTACGTTCAGCCAAAGATTCTGCCAGGAGCCCAACGGGCAAGACTAAAAGTAGTAAAACTAATCTAGTCTTGAGAAGCATGTTTGTGCTTCGTTTGATGATGATTGTAAACACACCGACGCTTATATAGTGAAAGCAGTTATAAAATAGAAAAATAAAATCCAATGTCGTGATAATTTAAGCATATAAAGTAAATAAATCACATTATCACTTCACGATTCTGAAAAATATCATGACCAATAGAAGCTATAAAACAGTTGCATAGCACGTAACAATGATTGTAATATTATTATTTTTTACAGAGACAACAAGGATGGAAGTAATTTAGTCTGAAAGATAAAGGTAAATTTAATTTGAGCTTAAAGGAAATTCGTACTCACAAATCTAAACTGAAGCACCTAGGCCGCGGCCTATACGGCCTTTTAATACCTGTCCCTGTTAAATATTATGTACCTACCCTACCTGACTAGTGACTACCTATCTATCCTGCACTAAACTACATACCTACCTACCACTGCACCTGCCTATTCTGCACCAAATTACAGAGTAGGCACTGTACAGGAGTACAGTTAGTATTTGAGGATACACATAATATAACTGAAAACGTAATTTACGTAGTCACTCTCTAGCCTACACGACAATAGATATTTTTAACGGGCTTTGGCCCACCACATATTCCCACCACTGTATCTCCTGTGTCGCCAGGATCGACAGCGGTATCCAACCACGAAAACCCTTTGATATGATCTCAGGGAGCCCGAGGGACATGCTAAAACTGTCTTGGGACCCGCAACGAAATTAATCAGAAGAAAATAGGAGGAGTAGGAAGATTCCAATTTCCCTCCCCATAAAAGCGGGAGACAGCACAAAGTTGCAATGACCGAAAATCAAAGAACTTAAGGGGGAGCACCACGGAAATAAGGTTAATAATTGTGACTCCTAAGCTAAAGCTAAGTTAATATTGGAGTTTATTGTGTTTGATTGTTGCCAATAATAATTGTGACAAAAACGCTTGAAGGCACGGAAGTTTCTAGCGCTGTCCACGAGATCACCATAGTATGCGACTCCAGATGTACAGAATAGACGACAATAGATATTATGGCATGATATATTATTACAATGAAATAGATAATTTTCTGAAATTACACCACACAAATCTTTTTCTTCTATAATTTCAACATGTTCCGACGTAAAATGAGAGTACAGATGAAGACATCTTGTGTTTATGGCTCTGAGAATCGATTCAATATATGCAATATTGTCTGCAAGTGTTCTCTTACGCTACTGTGAATGGAAAATTTGAATATAGCACTAGATAAATAGTATAAGGAGTTTTTACCGACCGATTTTATAGGTGTTCACTGAAAATACATACCTAAATCAAATCCAGTAAGTGGCGTTTAACGTTACAAGTATTGACTTTATTAAAAAAAATGTAATGCTTCACATAAATTTCTTATCTCAAAAATATATTCATATTCATAATCTCAAAAGAAAAGATTATTCTTTCTAGAAAGAAAATATTGCTATGACCGAATTGTTTACGGTTTCTCGGCCCTATTTTCATTATATTTTAATACTTCTTAGCATATACTGTACGAATCAAATTGAACATTTGGTATGAAGAGCTGCATATCTGAAACAAACAACCATAGTTATTATTTATTTATTGAGGGACCAATTAACAGCTTATACAGAATATTTCTTAAACTAGTTTATACATAGCAAAAATATACTTTGTATAGCCAACAACTTTAGTCACTTATTTGTTTACAACTAGCAATAACTCTTTGAGAGTTGTGCGTGGATGTGCGCGTGTGTGCGCGTGTGTGTGCGTGTGTGTGCGCGTGTGTGTGCGTGTGTGTGGGTGTGTAAGTGAGTGAGTATAAGTGATATTTATAAGCTTAGAAAAATACTCCACTACCATATTGACGACCTCCGTGGCGCAGTGGTGAGCGCGTTGGTAGCTCAAGCCGGAGGTCGCGGGTTCGAGTCCCGCCGACGGAACAAAAAGTTTATAAACATTCTATATAGTTCGTGTTTATAAAGTTCCTGGGTCATGGATGTGTATTAAATATGTGTATCGTATAATAAAAATCTTAAATATATGTATAGTATAAAAAGTATTAAATATATTTCCGTTGTCTGGTACCTGTAACACAAGTCCTTCAGGTACTTAGCACAGGGCCAGACTGACGTGGTGTGAAGCGTCCATAGATATTTTATTTATATATTTCTTAATTAATTTAAAAGTTCGTTTCTAATGAAATCAGTCCAAATTTTTTTTTATTTTAATATTAATGAACATCTTGGACACTTCAAGAAATAATAAAACATAGTAAATAATACTTACACGAGTGAATGTATTCATATTCATAGGTACAAATCCCTTAGCTATAATTTGAAAAGCCTTCTGTGTTCGGACCATAAACATCAACAATATTTTTTTAGTTTCAGCGGAAGCGTTTGGCCAGTCCGAGAAGAATACTGCATCAGTCAATTCCTCGCTCTAAAAAATACTTATTGTATCGGTTTTTTATAAAGGCAAGTTTGCTTGCGAGGAAAGCAGGTTTAACATACAACTGTATGTAGTCTATACTAAAGGCTCATCTTTTCATAAAAACAAGTCCAGTAATTTCGGAGCCAAATTAATGGAAACATCAAAAGAAACCTTTTCTTGTCAATAATTTATCACTTTAGAAAATACGGCGTACTTACGTGATCACTTATAATTTGTCCGTAAATACATTGATTTAATGCATCGAGTAAAACAGATGCACACATGGACGCATACCGTACTGCCTTATAAAAATTGCCTACAACCTGTGAAATAAAATTTTCTTGACTTAAAAACTATACTTGTAATCCAAAAGAAAATAAACGATTTATATCGTATCGTGCTTGTTCCCGTAAGATGGCAAAAGTAAAATATTATGCATCCTTTAAAATAAACATTGAAATCAAGAGCAAAAGAGATACTTACCGTAACAGTAAAAGCAGTTAAGCAAATGAAAACCGCCCCTAGAGAATAGTTAAGGAGCATTGCATCACCTAACACCGAGTCTAGATTGGCCGAGGTTCTGAAATGTTAGTGCTTAATGTACTTTAAACCAAACATATTAAAGTTAAATGAAATGGCTCGAAAGAGCACTCACTTAGTCAGAAAACTGTGTCTCGATATTAAAGTTTTCAGCTTCAGAACGGTTTTAGTGTCATGTTCGTCCGTTATAAGATTTTCGAGATGGTTCCCGATAATTTTCAACTCCATACTGATGAAACCTATGAACGCGGCGTGGACCAAGTTCAGGAAAACGTATACCCAAATAACGATGGTTGTCATGATGCTCTCCCAAATATAAACGGACCAATACCACTTGAATTTGTCGAACGGGTACCAGCCGTCGAATGGGTACAGGTACTCATCGCTGACACCATTAATCTTTCTATCGAACGTCATAACTATATACGGGAACGAATTTACTACGCCTATAAGGGCGGCGCAGTAGAACATTAGAAATCGATTGAAAAATCTGACGTTCTTTATATAGCGAGCGATGATATCTCTTTGGTCTCGAGAGTCTGAAACGATTTCCCAAACCTCGTTGTAGTAATGATGAACGATACGGTCGTAGAGTTCCTTGTTAGTTTGAACTCTTGTAAACTTTATCAAGCCCATGACTACTACGCCCAAATTGGGTACCACGTTTATAATTTCCAACCAGTCGTCAGATTCGTTGAAATAAATCGTCAGAGACAGCTGCACAGCCGTACACAGTAGCAGTATGTACGTGATAACGTATCCTATCATTTGGTATTTAGTCCTGCCGATGAACGGACATAGAAATATTTTTGAGCCCAATCTCTGTAACAAATTTAACTCGACCACTACTTCTGTTTTTTCTTCCATTGTGTTCAAGAGTCGTTATTAAAGCTTACACTAAAATAAAACTCAAATGAAGAATTTGTTGATTTAAATTGTCTTTTATACTGGCCAGCTAAACTAAAATTTGTCAAAGTCATATGATTAAAGAGTACTTAACCATTGAAGTTAAAGATCGCTTGCAAAATTGCAAAATTAGTCAGTACCTTTTTGATGTCAATCATTGATAGTTTTTAATGAAAAGGCAAATAAAAGCAAAATGATGGTAAGCTTCGGTATAAAAATAGGACATTATAAGTGTCTGTGTACTTAAAAATTTAGTTATGCATTAAAAAAGGCCAAGGGTTTGAAAGTTCTGTTTATCAATTCTACTCAAATATAATGAAAAAAAAAATAGTGTAGGTCTTCAAATATTGAACTTAAGCTAAATGCGGAAATTGCGGTTTCAATTAAATACTATCTCGATTTGCATAAAACACAATCCACCCATAAGATTTGGTAATGTGATACTAATTGAAAATGGGTCAAGGAGCTCTTACGGCTCTTACGCGTTGCAATTCCTTATAATTTGGTCGTATTGTTCGCTAAGTCCCGGGGGCCTTCACAATGCTCGGAGCTCTTTGATGCATGACTAATATCTGTACTAATCCGATGAGAGTATGTCATCCACTCCAAATGTACGCGGCTTTTGTACGTCTTGAGTAACCCCCTCGTTCGTATGTTATGATTAAATCTCTGAATTTGTATTTTATGTAATTTGTCAGCATTTAAATTGTGGATTTGATCATCTTGAAAATATCCGGCATTATTATTTGTTTACGGTTATTATAATATTTTCAAGCCATGTTAGGGTACAAAAATGTAGCATGTATGTAAGATATAATAAGTGTATGCACTTTTTTCCAAGTGTTAGAACAAGTTGTTACTTAATCAATCTAGTTGTTCTTCTCTTGAATCATTTCAGCCTTATCTGAAATAGCACGCATTACATACAAAATAAACTTTATTCTAAATTTAAGTACGAACATTCGGTAGTAAATTGTTTTCATTTATGGAATGCATTTGGAATCTTTATAAATGCGAGCTCATATGTTCGCGATTGTCCATGGAGAAACCAATTTATAAGGAACCCTATTCCCCGCTCCTTCTCAGTCATATCGAAGGTGTCTCTAAAATACGGTGTGCTACGAGATATCTAAATATATTGGAAATAGAAAGCGGCGTGTTTGAGCCTTTATTATGTGTATTCTTTATTCACACAATACGATATGGGCTTCATATCACGAAAGGTATCTATATAGAGCTGGTTTTAAATATTCTTGTCCTATAGTATTCTTTAGTACATTAAACCAATTGTTTATGCTATTTTTACTGACAATAAGCATAGCTAATGACCTAAGTTATAACAAGATTCAAATACATATGTAGTTCAACTTCCAGTATTTGTTTGGTGTCTAATTTTGTAATGCTGTTACCTGTCACAAAAGATGAAAGTTTCCAGATAATTGATCCCAGGAACAGAGTTTTTTTTTTGAATATGAAAACTAACAACCAGCTCTATAAACATACGGGCATAAAACGAAGACGTCTTGAAGAATAATAAGGAGCATGAGAGAGATGAGGTAGTTTACAATGCGGGCTTTATTCGCTCTGCCGAAGGTCGGCACGTCAAATTTCACATCCTGAATGGGGCTCCCTTACAGCGGAATCTTTATAAATAGTTGCGCAAAGGTGGTGCTTAATTTGATGGAAATCTCGTCCTCGGCTCAACGCATACCGGGATACCGGGAAGTCAACGGATTGCGAGACTTTGAATAGATCCTGATTTAATTGAGCTTTTGATTAAGCGAAAATCTTTTGTGGATAGTCATTTATTTGTAAGGTAATTTAATATTCACCTATGTTATTGTTATAGAGATAAAATGTACACTTTTTATGAGTACAAGTCTTTTTATAAGTATAGCTATTATAATAGAAATAATTCCATGAAAAAATGATATCACATTCTACACTTTGATTGACAAAACTGTACTAACGATCAAAGTAGATTACAAAACAACATTTCGTACTATTTAATTCTTCTAATTATGAATACTTAAATTTCAAACTACTTGAACTCTGTTAATTAAAGCGCAAAGGTGTCTTAAATTAATACAGGTGCTTATTTCTAGCGCTTGGAAATATTCAATATCATATTTAAGTTAAACAAGCGAAACGTCTAACAGGCTCTCAGACGATAAGTAGCTCCTTGTGCTAATTAAAATAGACATTGGAGAAAATGAAGACCATTCCAGCCATTACAAAGGAATAGAATACTCCAGCTGTAAATAACGCGGCAAACAAGATACTGTTCCCTTTGTTCGAATTACTTGCATGTAAAGTACGTTTTATATTTTCGAGTGCTCTCGAGAATATGTTTTACATTAATATTATAATGAGATGAAATTTGTCATTTTGTTTGTTTGCAGTTGTTTTAAATGCAAAGAAAACTCCGTGACGAAAACACGTGTTGTTGCACAAAGGAATAATTTACTTTTGATTTAAAACGTTTCTTACAGGACAATTGTGATGGAAATAGACGATTTATACTAGATTTTCCTCGCAAATAATACTATATGCATTCCAAATACAGCTTGATATCAATAATTAATAAGATCGTATGGCAAAAAATATATGAAATTCGAAATCATAAAAATGTCGTGTTATAAGTAAAATATAGTCAAGAGAAAATAATGTGAAATAAAGTCATAGAAATGGAATAGCGAAATAAAGACAGAAACAAATTAAATACAGAAACATTTTCATTACTCTGATAGGCAATATAGTGGGCACGATTTATAGCAACTATTACACGCGGAGAGCGAAGCGCGACCGCCTCATAAATAACGGGACCTTTAAAATTTAATAACCGCTGTATGTGTGAGTTTTTGTGTCGTGTCTTTCATATGGACTATGATGTCTAAAAATTTTTAATATTTCTGATGGTATTTCACATCACAAAAGTATTAATTAATCTTGTTCTTAATCGATTACTGTGCTTTGTAAGGACGCTTATTTTTTTCTCCCTGGTTATAATATTTTATTTCATTCTTATTTCTTAAAAAGCGCTTACACGGGCAATTATTACGGCAATAATTGCTCGGCGACACGAATGGAGCGATCTGGAGCAATTAGTGGAACAATATGGAGCAATTTATTTCATATCATCATATTATTCGATGGCCACATCACTCAATATTGTATTGCGCAATAGTGTTGCTTGCTGCCGCAAATTTCTTGATGTAGTCGTGACGTCAAAGTTGACTAGAGTTGAGCAATTTTAGTTTCTCGTATAAGCGCACCATTAACTTTATTATGTCAAAAAAATAAATTAATTATGAGTTATGAATTATGACACATAATGTTAATTATTATGATTTAATTTAAAATTGTAAGCCTAAAGTGGTCGCTAATGACCGTGTTGTTTGAGCGACCTACAATAAATAAATAAATAAAAAAAATTATAACAATGTCTATTGGACATTGTTATAATTTTTAGCGAAATTTTTTAGCGAATAGCGAAAACAGAAAACAATACTATTGCTACGCTCATGCTACGTCGTAGGCCTTCGCTATACTACGGCGTAGCATATTGATGTGCTTCGTAGCGTTTTTGTTCGTATACTGTACTCGGCAAAACATGGCGGTAGCGGTCATTGACTTCCTGTCAAAAACTTGTCATTTTCTATACAAAGCCATGATTGACAACATCTGAGACTCTATGTCAATCGCGGTTGTTTGTTTAAGTTCAATATAGTAATAATGATTCAAGACGTGAGTGGAAGAATAAGATAAGTAACATTTTTTTTTAATGCAATAAGGGGGCAAACGA
The DNA here is from genome assembly GCA_905333045.1 of Lysandra bellargus. Lineage (NCBI taxonomy): Eukaryota > Metazoa > Arthropoda > Insecta > Lepidoptera > Lycaenidae > Lysandra > Lysandra bellargus. The sequence goes on from HG995326.1 coordinate 11,327,664, forward strand.
GCAAACGGGTCACCTGATGGAAAGCAACTTCCGTCGCCCATGGACACTCGCAGCATCAGAAGAGCTGCAGGTGCGTTGCCGGCCTTTTAAGGGTAATAGGGGAGGGTAGGGAAGGAAATAGGGAAGGGTAGGGAAGGGAAAAGGGTAGGGGATTGGGCCTCCGGTAAACTCACTCACTCGACGAAACACAGCGCAAGCGCTGTTTCACGCCGGTTTTCTGTGAGGACGTGGTATTTCTCCGGTCGAGCCGGCTCATTCGTGCCGAAGCATGGCTCTCCCACGTCATGAACATGAAAAAACTTCCCGTTTTTTTGCTTAAATGTAGGCTTTAGGGCCGGAAAAATTATTTGAAATTGAAAAACTATGGATTATATGTGTAGCCAGATATATTATCTAGGATACGAAGTAGATAACTTACAAGTTTTATTAAAATAATTAGGGGAAAAATGAGTTATTGTCCGTATGTTACGAAATGTTACTTGTTCGATTCTTCCACTCACGTCTTCAATAATTATTCTCAACAGAAATTTTCAAAATCAGTTTCACGCAAACAAAGGGCATATTTTGTTAAAATTTACCATGGTCAAATCTACACAGAGTTCCACAAAAATCATTGTAATTTTGTAGCCTTACGACTTACGAGGACGACATCATCGCCTCTGTTTGTGAATCAAGTCCTAAAATATAAAGATTAAAAAAAATAAAAAATAAATCAGACTTCAGTATCTTAAGAACTTCATTAGAAAACTCAAGTACCAATATAAAATGACTTGAATATATAGTTTAGTACATATTAATTATATAACAGCGTACATGCAGCTGAGTTATTCCGGCGGGCACGCGACAGATGGCCGACATTACAATAATAAATAGCCCAGACGATGTGCCGTAGGTGGACGAACTTTGGACAATATATTGTTCATAATTAAGTTATGCCTTTGTTTTACATACGCAAATAAAGGGTACTAAATTAATTTTATTCATATCAAACCGTCAGCTACTTGAGCTAATTTTGTTGGGGTTTTATTTTATTTATTTTATTTTATTTTAGGCTTACAGACTAATAACTTAAAAAGCTAGTAAAAATAATTCAGATAACTAAATAGCTAATGACAAGCCTCCACATATATGTAAGAAGATAATTATACAAGTCAGCAAAAATGTGTCGAACTATAATTATTAATCTTAGAGTATATTATAAACTAATTTGATAAGATAAAGACAAATAACTTAAATACAAGAGAAAAGAAAAAAAAAAAAAAAAAAACAATATATATGAAAGTTATGAGAAAATTCAAATAATAATATTATGTACCTCAAATACAATCACACAATACTAATCAAAGAATGAATTTGCCAATAGTCGTTTTACAACGTTAGATTTAGTACAAAATAGGTAATATCCATGTCCTGCGATACTTTATTAAAAGCATGAGTGCTTCGTAAGAAAAATGCATTATTTCTATTATTAGTTGTTGCAGAAGGTACATCAAGTAGAGACCGGTGACGAAATCCTTGTCTGTTGGTTCGTAAATTTAGTTTTGAGAGTAATTCAGGGCAGTCGATGGATCCATTAGCTATGTTAACTAAGAAACTTATGTCACTGATTTGACGCCTGAGTTTAAGTGGCAGAAAATGATACCTTCTGCAGCGTTGGAAATAGCTATCTGAACATTGCTGTGCCTTATAATCGAGGTATCTCAAAAATTTTCTTTGAACACCCTCAATACGTGAACGATAAATTTCATATTGGGGATTCCAGACTTGAGACGCATACTCCAGGTGGCTACGTACGAAAGAACAATATAAAATTTTGATGGTCTTAATCGATCGGAAGCTAGCAGACTGTCTCATAATGAAGCCGAGTGCTTTATTAGCATTTTTTACGATATGGTCAATGTGTTGGTCAAATAAAAGCTTACTGTCGAAGATAATACCCAGGTCCCTAATGCTATTTACTTTAGTTATGAATTGATTATCCAGAGTATATTTAGTATCAATTGGTTGTTTCAGTCGTGTGTAAGTAACATAAAAACATTTAGATACATTTAATTGAAGCTTATTGCGATAACAATAATCTTCAAATCTATTAAGGTCACTTTGGAGCAGGTAACTGTCAGAAATGCTTTTAATGATTTTGTGTATCTTCATATCATCTGCAAAGAGTAAAATATATGAATACACAAAACATCGTTTAACATCCGCGATAAATAAGAGAAATAAAAGGGGACCCAGGATCGAACCCTGTGGCACGCCAGAAGGCACAGATTTCCAACCAGATGTGTATCCTTGAAGCACCACAGCCTGAGTACGATTGTCAATATAAGAGCATAACCATCTATACAAATCGCCGTGAATACCCTTAGAGTATAGCTTCATAAGTAGCAATCGGTGATCTATACGATCAAAGCATTTGCTATAATCAGTATAGATCACGTCAACTTGAGCACGCTGCTCCATACCGTTAGATATAAAGTCGTGGGACAGCACCAAGTTAGACGCGGTTGAACGCTTTCGAAGAAATCCATGTTGTTCATCACCAAAATCACTTTTCATGGCCTCATACATTTGACTGTAAACTACACGTTCAAGAATCTTTGAGAAAAGACAGATTTTAGAAATCGGGCGGTAGTTAGTTATATCAGATCTATTCCCCTTTTTTAATACAGGTGAGACAAATGCAGCTTTCCATATTTTTGGAACCAAACCTTGAGAAAGAGATCTTTTAAAAAGTATACAAATTGGCTCAACTAGGCTACTCGCACAGTTAACTATAAAAACAGGTGGTATAAGGTCTGGCCCGCCAGATTTTGAAAGGTCTAGAGATTTCAGTAACTTTAAAACATAAGTCTTATCCACTTCAATCGAACTGATACATGCGATAGTATCAGCGTCACTAGGTTGTGGATCATTAGAGTTTTGGGTAGGTTCTAAAAATGTTGAGTGAAAATATTCAGAGAATAGATCGCATATTAATTCACCCTTGTCAGACGATCTTTCGCCGTAATACATAATTTTGGGAAAAGTGCCCTTATTTTTTTTACTTTTGATGTATGACCAGAAGTGCTTTGGGTTATTAATTATTGACGCTTCAATTTTCTCCATGTAGGTCTCAAAACAAGATTTTTCTAATTCAGTAGCCCTACTACGCAATAATGAAAAGGAGTGGTAGTCAGCAATATTGCCATAAGTTTTAAATTTGCGATGAAATTTATATTTTTCATGAAGCACTTTGATTAAAGCGGAGCTGTACCAGGGGGGATGTAACATTTGTTTACGTGACTTCCGTGGTATATATCTATCTCTTAATTCATAAAGTTTGTCGTAAAATTTTGTAACAGCACTGTCAAGTGACTTGTCAGAAAGGAATTCCACCCAATTTATTTTGTTTAATTCTGACCCAATGGATGTGTAATCACCCTTAGAAAATAAATATTTGATACATGATTTGTTTTCAAGATTATGTATCTCGACAAAATCAGCATTAATTATCAATGGCTTATGATGTGCGTCAACAGGCACTAAAGGATCTTGACTTTCAGATACCTGCACTCGATCGTTAGAAAAAACTAAGTCCAGCAGCCTGTTATTTATATTACGTTCATTATTAAATTGAGATAGGTTGCAAGAATCAATACAGTCAAAGAAATCAATAGTTAGCTGGTTGCTTAAATTGGTTGGAAGTAGTTCAGTGTTATCAGCGCTATACACCCACTCAACTTCACCACCAAAGTTAAAATCACCAACTATTATGAACTTATCCAATGGATGAGCAGCAATTAATTGACTAAGGTTGTTAGTAAAGTTGAGTAACTGTGTATTATACGAGTTACCTTGATTTTCCTTACAAAGGTATAGCGCACATATATGCAGGCTGTATGTGACAGACGGACGGGGCCTTCTCAGTACCAGTGTTAACCAGATGTCTTCAGCAGTGCTGCCCCAACTCGGTCGACCTATGACGACCAACTCACGCTTGACTGCAATCAGGACACCACCGCCTAGTAGCTGAGAAGTACGACGGTAATCTCGGTCGCGCCTCCAAACGATATATCGATCGTCAAAGAGTTCACTATCCAGGATACCATCCACCAACCATGTTTCTGTAAATATGATAACGTCGTACGAGTTTAGGCACACGTTACGGTAAAGTGTATAATTTGTTTTCGTACGTAGCCCACGAACATTCTGGTAGTATACATTAATAACTGCCATTGATAATTATACAAATCATTATAATAATGAGTAGCAATTCAATTACGCTGGATCCGTCAGCAATTATAAAAGTATTATAAAGTGTTTGCAACATTGAGTAAATGTTTATCATAAATAATTTACAGAAACTTTTGTGGCATAGGTGTTTTACTTTACTTAATGTAGCATGCAAAAACGTAACATTAGATAGGCAAAAAAGTAGATTTATGAGTGATTTTAAATGGAAATTAAACGAATTATTATAGTAGTGACTAAGTTTAAATGTGTAAACAGTTTTATGTTTATTAAAATGAAAAGTTAATAATTGTAAGTTACAATAGTTATAGCAGTTAACATTTATTTTGTTAGTTACAATAGATTGTAGGTAAGAATAAGGTACTAAATTCAAGTTAGAAAAGGTATAGTATATAATAAATTTTGGTTTATTAACTACAATATACAATAATGATTCATAAGAAATAAAAACGACAGATAATAAAATAATAATGCTGTTTTTTAGTTTTATTTTATTATAAATATTTATTAATCGTACATGTATGTTGTAAAAAATATTATAGGATGTTAGTTTTAATTTCATGTTAGTTAGGTAAGTAATAGGTGCAGAACAACTTAAACAGGTAATAAAGTAGAAAATGTAGTTATTGCTTATCAAAATGATAAGAAATCGACAGGCGTAAGCTAGGTTGTTTATCATAATAGCTGAATGTAAATTGGTATATGGCAAAAAATAAAAATAAGCTAGACACAAGGTTATAATAATTATTAAATTCGAAATATCGGTACATATTATAAGGCACAGCAAGATCTGACAGAGTTTGCCCATTGCACAATAATAGTAATAATAATTATTATTTACTGTTCTAATAGATATTAACTCAATAGTAAAACTGTTTTTGGCACTAATATGACATACATTTACAAAGAGATAAAGTCTACAAAGAATTATTATAATATAATCAGGGTGTTGACATAAAAATGAAGAGTTTGCAATTACTAGGGAGTTTAGGTACCCAAATTTGGAAAAAACCATAACAATCTTCAGACTTAATAAAATATTAAAACAATACACAATAGACCCACTCCCACAATAAAATAGAACATAACCTAAAAATGAGATAAGGTTTTCAGTAAAACATAATGAAACAATTATTACAGTCAGGTCCTTAATAACTGGCTTCACACCAACTTTGCTAGGTCCTTTTCCGATTTGATAAATATGATAGGGGAAGTATCCGTTTTGCGTACATAAACTTTGGCATGTTTTACCCACACATAGCGAAAATTTGTTTCACGTGCCGATTTCTTGGTTTTAGACAGCAAAGTTTTAATTTTGGAAGTAAGATGTTCATTTACATAGATTTTTTGGTTTCCGGGCAATCCAATATGGCTACTCATAATGGGAGATGATTTCGTTTCGAGTCGGGCGGCAGCTAAAAAATCTTCCTTGACATATCGATTGCAGAAACTTATTATTATAGGTTTAATTTTCTTCTCCCTAGTAGGCACTCTTGTAATAAAGTTTATTTGGCTTTTGTTAATCGGGTAACTAATTTTGGTACCAATCTTTGCAAGTATGTCAAACAGATTCTCGTTTTGCACTTGTTTTATGCCCTTGATTTCGACGTTGTTCATACGTGCCCATTGTTCCTTACTGCTAGAATCTTCTTCCAAGGCATCCAGGCGGTTTTGGAGCTGGTCAGTTTGGGCCCGGACTCGCTCGAGCTGTGATACACGCTGATCCATATCACTCAGTTTCTTACTAAATTCTGTAACCATATCATCAAATCTTGAATTAATCGAGGATTTAAGGTTAATAAATTCAGTTTTAAGCGCTGACATGTCATCCTTCAAACTTTCAAGCGGGGAAAGCTTATTAGAAAGAGCACGAATTTCACGGAGAATAGCAGAGTCGGGTTCATGACGAGGCGATTTTGGAGATTTTTGGAGATTTTTGATTTTGTTGGATAGTATAAATATTTGGGTTGGTATTAAACGTCAAATATTTAAAATTGTCAGGTCGTGGTGGTATTGCCAAACTCCTCCAAAATGGCTGAAAACGACTTTGATGAAATTTTGTATTCTTTTTATTTTGTACCCCAAACGTTTGTTATTTTGTACCCCAAACGTTTGGTTGGGCTAGTCACTTTATTAATATATAAAACTTAAACTATAACCCTCCAAAACAATAACCTCCCTCCCCCCTCTCCATAAAAGTATCCACACTAAAAATCTACCCCATAAAATAGCTGACCATAATAAATAAACCGCAGACACTTAATAAACTATCCGGCCGGAGATGTCAAAAAAGCAATGCAATAATTAATTGTGGGACGGCCACTATCCCGACCCGGGATAGAATTTATGGAGGAATTATTATTGAAAAGGAGGGACAAATTGTTGCTAGAGGCGACCGCCCTTATAGTCCACACGATTGGATAACACACTAATGTATTATTATGGTATGTGAGACATATACATAGTCTTGAGTATGCATGAGGGTATTCGTGTACGATTTTGTTTTTTTAAGAAGCAAATTAATATTCAAAATCAAAATCATTATATTATAGTAGATACTCTGAAAACGAACTCTGTGGCTCAGTTGGTTAGCGTGTCGTGTAGAGGTTTGAATCCTGCGGAATGGACAACATTTTTTAAATCAATTCTTGGTTCCAGAATAAAGTTCCTGGGTGATGGATGTATAATAAATGTGTGTGACATAATAAAAATCTGAAATACATTATTATGTATGGTATGAAAGTATCAAAATTTCCGTTGCTCCCGTAACTCAAGTTCTTCGGAAAATTAACAATATCTCATATTCCATGTACCGCTTCGATAAATTATTCTTTGACGCTATAAGTTACGTTACTTTTAATTATGTAACTTGTACAATATTCTACATTATACATATTGTGATGCGTATGCGATAGATGCTTCTATTGTCCGGAATTCCCTTAATCATCTCCGAGAGCCAATTATGTCGTAATAAGGTAACCTAACCACCCCCTGACAGAACAATAAACGTGTGGTCATCCTTCAAACTTGAAACAAAATTCAATAAATTCGGACAGGAGGGGAGAGTGGCCGTCAGCTGGAAACTTTTGAATCGCCGTCAGCGCCGAGGGTACCCTTTTGTCCACTAAATTGCCTTATTTCGTGCTTCTAATAAGACTTTTCTATAACTATCGTATAATTGCGTCTTTGTGCTTTGAAGTCTGTCATATTCATGTTTGCCTTTGATATCAAAACAAGGATAATGGTATTGGTATACCCTATTTTAAGTTCGAGATATTATTTCAGCACAAAACGTATCCGCCCTAAAGATTTTTTATTTTTATTTTTTATTCCAAATAAAATACAAAATTGGCTTAAACTAGTTTCCCGCCAAACTAAAAAGTATATTGGCGGGTACGCGCTCTTAACATAATTAGCAATAAACTTATCAATACACAAAACTAATCTGTATCACTAAAACTAAATTATATGATAAACTTCAAACCGTATCACTTATTTATATTTCTTGTCTTCTAATCGCATAATAATACACAAATAATTAACAGCATCTATTTATCTCTTTATTATTATCTCTTTATCTATTTATCAATAAAAATAAGAAAATCTAATGTAATGAATTAAACTAATAAATATGTAATATTTTAGAACAGTTAAATTTACCTTGCATTTTACTTTTTTATGAAAAGTTTTATTTCCAAATGAAATCTACCAAGTTTTAAAGTAAATGACTTTTACGGCATCTCAAAACTTCGTTAAGGTGAGACCGCATTAGGATAATTCAGACCGCAACGCGACGAGGCGAGGCGAGGCGCGGCGTGGCATAAATTTGTATGGATTTGACAGATTTCAATTGCGTGAGACGTGGGAGAGCCATGCTTCGGCACAAATGGGCCGGAGAAATACCACGTTCTCACAGAAAACCGGCGTGAAACAGCGCTTGCGCTGTGTTTCGCCGAGTGAGTGAGTTTACCGGAGGCCCAATCCCCTACCCTATTCCCTTCTCTACCCTCCCCTATTCCCTTCTCATCCGTACCCTCCCCTATCACCCTATTCCCTCTTAAAAGGCCGGCAACGCACCTGCAACTCTTCTGATGCTGCTTATGTCCATGGGCGACGGAAGTTGCTTTCCATCAGGTGACCCGTTTGCCCCCTTATTTCATAAAAAAAAACGTCTTGCGAATCTGTCAAATCCATATAAATTTAGAAATGCATCTACGCGTCTCGTTGCGGTTTGAATTAACCCTTACGTTACACGATGTTTCACGTTCCATAAAACTGACGTTTTACAAACGCCAGTTCTATGGAACGCGCAATGTCGCGTCGTGTTGTGTCGCTTTAGTGCGGTTTTGCATTTAGCGCACTGCGCAACATTTTGCTTCTCAAAAGGTATACCTAATTTGCTTGTAAATTTTGCGTCATTTCTATTCTCTACCCACACAACTCATCATAATAAACAATATCTTGAACGTGAGCATTATGTAAATTGTGGTCTATTGGAATATTTATTGGCTTCAGATTGTAATTAGATATCTCTATGTCCGCTGGGAAATCGTTCTCGGATTGACGTGACACCGCGCGCCGGTGCATGAATTATGTCCGAACAATTATTTTGATTCCGTATTGTGGTTCATTTGAATATTACGAATCCAGAGATGATATTCAAGATACTTATTTAAATCCGATAGTTCCGTATTGATTTTAGATAGGGTAAATTACTAATGATTGGAGTAGTAGTTACTAGTACCAGTCATTGGACAAAGCACAAAAATACAATATTTATTAAGGTTGCTTTAAAAACTGCATGTTTTTAAAGTAATAGAACGAACGAATTTTATTTATTTATTTATTTAACTTATTTAAAACACATGAGGTACGAAAATATTTTAATACAATATTGTGCTTTTTGAGTGCAGCCAAACCGTCTTACCAATTAACAATAACATATTATCGTTATTCATTTCTGTTTCTTTACGTTTATACCAACAAATTTAAATTATTAATGGTGCTTATAACTTTTTTCCAGGAATTTCGTCGTGTTATGTATTGCAACTTAACCACCATGTGAAAAGCTTAACCACAGTGTGAAATTTTATAAGCTTTAAAATGTTTCAGCTGTTGTGCACCTGAACGCTTAATTATGCACGGAAAGTGTCTCCTTTAATTTTAAATACATTATTCATAGTTTATTACCCTTCGGCGCTGTCTATGGTTTCTTTGTAAGTATAGTCTGAAATCCACAGTTTCTTATAAGTATATTCTAATAATATATTCTTAGATCCTAATTTTAACACACCATAACATAATAATATAAACTTAAAATCACAAATTCATTACTAAAAATACAAACTTAAATAAAATATACAAATATATACAAACTTAGAATATAAAATTATAAAAAGAAAAACTTTCCCAGGTCGTCCCCATCTGGCAGAGTGCCCAGCAAGCTGACAGCATTGCCACGTTGAATTGCAATTGCTATTCGCTGTGCTAGGTAGCTCCCGGCTCTGGGGTCTCGGGTGGTTTCAATAAGCCTCTTAGATATTTCGCTAAAAAGCTTATGTGCCCCCGGACCCCATGCGCCTAGGGTTTCTACCCCAAACGGTTCAAATATGAGATCTCCGCCGAAGTTCTCATATTTGCGCCGCTTGAGGTTCTCTGCTTGGTTTGCGGCAGCGCCCGCACAGCTCGAGGTGCCCTGAACATGAGACGGGGCGAGTGTGACGACACAAGTAGCGTCCCACACAAGGGCCCGTCCCACATTCCAGGGAACCAGGGTCATTCCATCGGGTCTCTTGCCATCGTCGCGAACCAAACCGGAGGGCTCCAGTATCGCTGGCACGCCGGCAGTGACAAAAGCCCAACGATTGAGGTCGTTTAGGCTGTGATGTCGAGAGAAGCGTCCAGCGCTTCGCGAGCAGCACAACCCGTGATGACCGTAGCTATCTACGTGCGTGCCGCAAACACATTGATGGGGGACGACGTGGGGAGCACCAAGACGCAGAGCAGTGGCTAGGCGGGATGTATTTCGGTCCAGCAATGTTCCTGTGTTTTTGGATGGTAGTGCCTGCAGCCAAGCTCCCGACTCCCACCTCTCCACGGCCAAAAGGCGAGCTCGTTCTGCGACGCTGGTAGACGTGTTTAAGAGTTTATTACGCACCAGTTCGCAGACGGGCCCGTCCCAGAGCCTCTGTAAAGATGTGTTCACGGGGACCTCGCTGCCGGCACTAGCAATATCCCAGGCGTCCTTGGCCTCGTCCGCAAAGGGAATGTCTAATGGGCAAGATGAGGGCTCTAAAATTTTGGCTATTACTTGTCGATTTGCGTGAACTGAGGACAAGAACGCCGGTAATGCTACGTCAAAAGTTTTCCGTATTCCCAGGCCACCGAACCTTACGGGTAGCGTTGCTTGGGTCCAGGAACGTTCATCAAATTTGATGTTTAAAACTGTGGAGAGCGTATTTTTTAGGGTGTCATCTAAGCTATGGAGAAGTTGTGGAAACTTCCAGAGCTGACAACACCGCAAAACATACGTAAATTTGGGAACGAATAAACAATGCCGAATCAAAGTAAATGCCATGTGACTGTTGATTTGCAGAAGACGGTCTAAACTTTCACTAAAATTTTGAATTTTTTCATTTATATAGTCCGGAAACGAATCGGCTAGAATAGGTGAACCTAAGAGAAAAAGTGTATTCTTCTCAGTCACCGATAATTCTGGGGCGACTGCCTTAAAATTGGATATTATTTCGTTTCTATTCTCGCAATCATCAGGGACGAAGAGCTCACACTTTCCCAGGTTCAGATCTAGACCTATAATTTTGAATTCGCGAATCAGGGTCTGAAAATCTGAAAGAACTGTAGATGGGTCACTGGCGAGAGTCCCGTCATCTAGGTACCATACGTTGAATTTGGAATTTAGGAGTTCGATGACCGGGTGAATAGCTAAGCTGAAAATTGCTGGACCTAGAGGGTCGCCCTGTTGACAGCCAACTTCAGATTGAATTAAATGGTTCCGGTAAATAAGTTTAGTGGGTTCTTGGTAGCACTGTAGCATGAAAGGCAGAATCGTGGGGGCTTTAGTTTTTATCTGTGTCAACATGGCGATCCTGTCTACAGAATTAAATGCGTTTTTAACATCCACCTTTAGGTATACAGTGTTTTTTTAATTTTGTATATGAGTTCGAAAAGAGTGAACAGCTGCCTCACAGCCACCTTTGCAGGCAAAACCAAGTTGTTTGGGTTGGAAGTATGATGATAACGAGTTCATGGATCTGCAGGCTATTTTAGCAGTGAGGCGCCGGTATGTCGAGCCGACAGCGATCGGACGAATGCCACCATGTCTCTTCCTCAGCGCACAGAGGTTTGCTCCATACAGGATGTCTACGATATCTGATGCAACCTCACCACGAAGCATCAAGTTGCACAGATTCGTGACCTCCTGCAAGAGTTTCTCTCCGGCGTCCCCGCAGCAACCGCTGGTGAGGTCCTTCAGCTGCTGAGGGGTGATACCGTCGAGACCGCCTGCTGCGAACCCTATCGACTGTTGTTTGAAGTGGTGGTGCTACGTCATGGGCGTCAGAGAAGGGTTGAGATGTCAGTTGTTGTGGGTGTTTATTTTGTAAGGCCAGAACGGTTTCTGGGGAGTTCGGAGCAATCGTGTCGCTGGAAAAGAGGAGTCGCGCAGCGCCCTTAATATCTCCCTCACTAATTTTATTTTCAACATTTTCAACTATATTATTTTTTGTTGAAGGGCCTAAAGAAAAATGTTGACTCAAGTCAATTTCAGTGGTGCAGTTCTTTTTGACACGGGAAGTGAGGGAGGCATTATTTTGGGGATCCCTGATTACGTGAAGGGTGCGGTAGGGAAACGTCAGGAGTTTTTCCTAGGCTTGCCTCGAGTTGTCATTTACCGTTTGGCGAATAGATTCGGCGAGCTTCTGGGCTACGGCTACTCTAGCACCCCTAGGGATCCGCCTGAGCACTGGGACAGATTGTTTTAAATTAGATATTGTTTTCCAAAATGGTTCGCGTGCGGAGTTTTGGGAAGGTGGAACTGATGCCTCAGAAGGAGAAGGGAGTACCGTCTGCTTATGGCACTTACCTATGTAGATACGTAGGCCCCTCTCACTTCTGAAGCATCGGGGTTGGGGGCATTGGCTACAGTGTACTAAGCTTTCCAGCGGCAGAATCGCATCATCACTGGACGTCTCTGCATCTTGGCTATTGCTTAACATGTACAAGTAAAAAATAAAGTTCTAAGAAAAGCCTAAAGTAAAACTAAAAAACAAAAATACTATAGAAACAGAATAGATAAAAAACAATAAAACTATAGAATAGAAGTAGATACTAAGGCGTAGGATATCAAAGAAGTAGCAAAAATAATAAAACTATAGAATAAAAGTAAATACTAAGTAGAAGATTCAAAGAGAAGTGGACTTGAGAAGGCCGCGCCGTCTCCTTAGGACGCTCTTAGAGTAAAATTCGCCAATTTTACTTTACGTAGCCGGAGTTTTCTGATGAACCGGTTGAAGAAAGCGTATATTCTTATTAGTATATTCTTGACTGTTATATTTTAGTATGTATCGTAGTAGATTTATCTGAAATTGCGATATTTTGCAAACGACTTAGGAAAACACAAGTTATTAAGGCAGGGATTAATCTCAATCCAAAACGATAACCTTGCACACAACCAAAGACCGAGCGTATACGCATCGCAATGAGATTCATTTTAGCTTAGCATAAAACTGTAGTTACTAGGGGCGGATCTTCTCTATTTTCATGTTTTTTTAAAATATATTTGGAAATAAATATTAAGAAAGAAAATTGTTCGGTTCAGATTTGTGAATTTACTAACAATATATTCAAATAAAACGTATTATTATCCTTTTTTTTTGGTCGGGAAATGCTATTATGTATCCCCGGCAGTGCTGGGGAGGACAACCGGGGTATGTGGGACTCGCTGCGACCGATGAGATGGTAGTGGCCGCAGCTCTACCCACTCAAACCCGACCGTGTTCCTTTCTGCGCCGCTACTGACAGATCCACGGGAAATGAGGGGTCACCGCAGTTCTAACAGCGGGCGTCTGCCTGGTCATCGGCAGACACGTCTGAGTAATTATCCTAGCTAATACTTATATTTCGATGAATTGGATTTTTTTCGGAGGCGAGTTTGTAAATTAATTACAGCCAAAGTATTACGTTTTATAAAAATGTTTATGGTTTAAAGTCTTTTAAATATTGTGATTTACATCTCATATTTTTTACATTTCGTTATTATATTGGAACTAGGTAACCCGGGAGTCACGGAATAACAAATTGGGGTTTATCCTGGCCTTAAAAAAGAAAACCTAAAAGCAACAAGCTAGAAAAAACAACAAATTGTTACTTGTATGTCAATAATCAGCTTGAAAAGCAATTAGTTATAGCATATTTCTTTTTCAAATTCTATTTTTGTATTAATTATTTTGGTTATACATATCGAACAAAACCTTAGAATATCAGTATGAAATACGTATCACGTGACTAGGCTATCATATCTCGAAGGAGTTATTTACACTAATAGTTTAAAATTTTAATTGGGCTGTGAATACATTGTTGTAGTTAATTAGGGAGTTGTATTGACTCGCCCGCCGGCGATTGTTACTGACCATCCCGAACACATGGCTCTTTAGTTTGTCAAGCAGATTATGATATTTTTTTATTTACTCTAAAACTATTCAAAAGTAATTTCTACTTTGACCACCGATTTAGTATTTTATTTCAAATATAAAACTATGTGTATTTGCGCCACTAATAGCTTATTTATTAAAAATTCTAATGAAAATTGAAAATTTTTCGAAAATGGTTTGACAGTTCGTGACAGATGAACGGATATGGGAGTTACATTAGAAACTACTGGCGAAGAATCTTCGTTAAGCGCAACGCAGTACGTGGGTTATAATAATATCTTAATTTCTATTTCTTTCTGAGGCAAAAAAGGCGTGTTATATTTTCTGTGCTCTTCCTTTTAGCACTTCCGTTTCAATGCTCAAAACATCTTTACTAACATCAAAAAAATACGAGTGGCACTCAGAGACTGCCTTGGTAAAGCTATTGCAGTTAGCAGCCAGTCTACACTTATACGTCTAGTTGCATACACACAAACACAGTGTCGAAGTCTGCTGAATTAAAACGACGTTAGACGAGTGTTAGGTTTATTGGCGTTACAGAATTTCTTAATTCTGTCGCTGTGCCCAAAGCCCGCAAAAAAAGCTATGCGATAGTTAAAACGCCCAAAGAAACGACACACATCGAATTATTTTACTGCGTTCGCCATTGTAGGCGACAATGTGTCGTACAATTACAAAGTGAGCGTCGGACAGGGAGTATTGTTCCCTGGGATTTGGATCTCGTATAATCCGCGAGGGTCTTGCGACGGTCAGCGTTGATGAGGGGACCGCACAATAACACTCAACATATTAATTCATACATCTTCAGTTTCAAAAGTTCGGTTAAAAACCTGCATTGTAGATAGTTCTTCTAAAGGTGCTCCCTCACCGACAGCATTCGCTTGTAATGTAACGTTACAGAGTCGAGCATTACATCAGTGAGGGAGGAGATCCGAGCATTACAATGCACACCTAGTGATGATACAATGTGACGTAATATCATAATAACATCAATGCTACGTGACAAAGAAGTCAGCTTGCTATGGAATGCTCTAAAGTCGAATCTATAATGTTACATTACACGCGAATGTTCGTCAGTCAGGAAGGTAGTATTGCAATGTAATGCTCAAAGTAAAATCTAAAATGTCACATTACACGTTAATGTTTGCGGTGAGGAAGCACCTAAAGATACTCATTCATATTTCATAGGCGTACCTACCTCTAAAGGACCTCCGTCACTAGGTCAAGTTATATCAATTCAACGTTTGTTGTGATCTGTTGGCTGGGTTTGACATAAGGCAAACAAATAATGTTGGTCCGCCATCTGCCTTGATTCATAGGCTTACTTCCTTTATATAGTAGCCTCCTACCTGTAATTACTAGCTACTTTCAACCTTAATCTGTTTACACATAACTTCAAATTATTCTTTTTTGTGTACGTAACTAGCCTCTTGGTTAGGCTTCTTACAGACAAGTGCCACTGGTCTCTAAGAAGCCTTAGTAGTTTCAAATAAAAATATTTCTCTATCATTTATTCTCGCACGATAGCGATTCGTTGTAAAATATGCGTGAGATATGATAGTTTCGTGGTTTGTAACCTCTATCCCGTATGGTCAATAGACCGAGTATTCTCTATTTATCAAGCCGCGACTCGTTTGTTTGGTTATTCGTAAATATTGCAGACGTTATTGCCGCCATCAACATAATGTTATGGGGTGAAATTTTACAACGGAAACAAAAAATGGAGGAGACGTGTCCTCGTATTGATGTATTGTGATATTATTTATGTATGTCCATAGAATTAGAATCTAAAGCTACGTCAAAATATAATAACATGGTTTTTTAAGGTTTGCTTGTATTCGTCTGGCACATAAAAAAGCGAAATAACAAATAAAGACGGCAGACGTACACTGCGTACATGTTTTTATTAGTAGGAAGTCATGGAATTAGTAAGGGAATTATAACTAAAGCAACTTTATTTACTTACAAAAAATTGGAATAGCAATATTATTTTATATCTTATGAAATCGAAAAACAACTTCACAATAGTTAAAGCTTCTGCAAAATTTCACATAAAGAGAAGTGCAGAAACAATTTTAGCGGAACGTCAATACGAAATTTCGGTAATTGTTTCGGCGATGTCAGAGGCGACGCGTTTGAGATGAAACGTTGCAATTGCACCATCCTCTATTGTCGTTGCACCCATCCTGAATTGTTGCACCCATCCTGAATTGTCGCACCCATCCTGTATTGCACCAAACGGAATGGGTGCATTATTACAAACGACGAGAAACTGTAAATTGTTTCCATACAACACCTGTGGAACTCACACTTTTGTAGATGAGTTTATCCAAGCGCTGTCATCTAAAAGCTATGAAATGTGAAGATTTTATCTGAATTATTCGAAGTGTTGTCGTAATTTTGTGTGAAATGCAGCGCGCGATATTTTGTATTGTGAAAGCGCAGACTTTTGAATTACTTGCGAGTTTTTGGAAAATTCATAAACTTAACAATACTATAACTACTTTGTTCATAATATACTAACAAGTACACGATTCGAATTACATATAACTATGACCACCTGTTTTATTTAAGAAACATAATATCACATCAAAGCTTGCACTGCAATTAATCTTACAAATGAATCGCATAAAGGGAAAAATATTTCGTTAGAAAGTGAGGTAATCTCTACCAGGCTTACACCCTTAAGACGCGTGACACGGCCTTTGTTTGCTCGGGGCAGGGGCTCATTCACACGGTGTTAACACTTCAAGCGTTAAGAATTAAAGTGATTTGTCTAAAGTATTAAGTACTTGATAAAGAAAAATGAAGTTTTATTTTTTTTGGGAGGAAATGTTATGAACTGGTTTCTTAAGAGGGTTTCTTAGATTTGTAGGAAACTAGTTTATACCAGTTTAATTTGATCGAAACGA
Organism: Lysandra bellargus; assembly: GCA_905333045.1. NCBI lineage: Eukaryota > Metazoa > Arthropoda > Insecta > Lepidoptera > Lycaenidae > Lysandra > Lysandra bellargus. Next base: position 11,344,474 of record HG995326.1, read on the forward strand.
TTGATCGCAAATGGGCCTACCATCCTATTCTGTAGCTTCAATACGGCCTTTACAAAACATTCATTACATAAAAATCTTCCCCAGCGTTTATCTTTAGATCGGCGTCTATAAAAGAGCTTTAAGAGTGACCGATTCAAATCCCCACACCGTTTAGACTAATGAGAATAACATAAAGTTGAAGCATCCCGACCGCACGGCGCGGCGGTATGCGCCCTATCCCTAAATTAGATGATATTGAGTGAGTTATTTAATGTACTTACGGCTTACGTGAATTTTTGCTTATTATTATTGGAGCTAGAGTAAGCCTCGCTTAATCCAATGAACTTTCATTACGGTGCGTTTCGGTTTTATTTGCCGTGCGGCCTCGGTCGAGCCTCTCCGGGCCCGTAATAGCACGCCCTGATAGACAATGTTCAGAGCATTTGGGGCACGCAAATATAATTATTAAAAATTGCTTCGGCCGTTCCCGGCGAATTATTGTTTTTATGGGGCCTATAATATCAAAGGAGATTTCATAAAACATTCGAGCGCTTCTTACTAATTTGTTCATAGATCAGTGCTTATTACTGTTATAATTTTTTGTAAGAATTTGTAATGGAAACAAACTCATAATTATACCTTGTTTTGTTTTATTTCGGCTACCTGTTTAACTTGGTAGTAGAAAGTAAAATTAGAAAATATGCACTAAAACTAGACGCGCTTTTAAAAATTAAAACTCTAATTTAGTCTATGTAATGGGAAGGGAAGCTAAACATTTTTCTCACTAAACAGTTTGAAATAAAACTTGGAGTGGGTGGAAGGGGGCACCCGCGGCTGAGCATCGTGTTTATGACTTCTATAGGGAAATAGCATCCGCCGTCCCGAACAAATGGAAAAACTTTTATTCCCACACATGCACGGTATTAGGTGCATTTTCATATTTTTCACTCGTGGACCGATGAGTTTTTTATGGTTATACCGTCGTAAAGTTCGCTCGTTATAGTTTACGCGACAATATTGTTGTGTTTACGCGTCGGGCGAAACAGATTATAGCGACGAATAACATTTCAATTTTACATCTTTGGAGCACTTAGGTGGGTGTGGGATATCAACGGGATAACATAAATTATAATAAGCACTTAACTACTTGAGATAGGTGTCTGTATATAAAATCTACATTTACACCAAAAAAATATTTCAGTGAGTGTACCTAATTGAGCTTGGTAAATAATAAAATGCATTCATAAATACGCCCTGAAAAATTCACAAAATTTTTAAAACATTAGCAAGTATTTTCTAAACGTTTTAATCAATAAAGACTTACGTATTGAAATATAATCAGCGCGGTTTCATCTCGATCCCCCCGAGATGGTCGTGATGGCAGTCAACACAAACACGGTTTTAATCAATACATCAAACAAAACTTGCCCGCTACAGCAATAATAATTAAAAGCGAATGATTATGTAGAATATTTGCAGAGGACCAAAGGGTCGCATCGGCCCCCGGGCGAGTGTTCTATTGCATAAGTAAGACATAGTTGAAGACATGAGGGGATGAACCGGGTAACTAAAACAACACAAGAGCAGTTACTAATTTTTTGCCTTATAATTTCAAAAAACCTTGTAACTTACCTTCATCATCTAGATATACATGAATCCACATTTTTTTATTGTGTTCATTTTTTCGGTCCATAAGCCTCTATTTATGCAAAAACGACAGTTTTCAAATTGTTAGTTACCCACTTCATCCCCTCGTGCCTCCAGTTATAATCCTCCGCCCTTCTGTAAGCCTGGTCCAGGAGATGATGATTGCCTCAGTTTTAGTTTACAAAAGGTAATCCGCAACTATTGGGGCTTTGGAGCGTTTGATAGGAAGGTAGTTTGTGTTTACGATGTAAATTTTGCCTAATATCATAAACCTCTTTCATTAGATGTTCGAAGTTTGCGAAGGATAAGAACTTTGGACTTCAAAGTATATGTATTGAATGTCCTCCATTCAAATGTTATTCAGGAGACGCCTAGCTTCTTTTACGATAGTTTTGGTTAGAGTAAGAATTAAAGATTATTACGACAAAGTTGTAAGACAAAAATTTCATTCTGTCACTTAGAGTATCTTTTAGGGTAAATTAAAAAATAATCAAATTACTTATTTACTGTTTCAAACAACGTAGCTTTGAAATATTATAAATTTCGAGACGTTTTATCACTCTGCGGTACAGGTATCTCAATCATTAATTTAATCAAGCAGGCCTATAGAAAAATTACATAAGCAAAGTAAAAACAACGTCTAAAAGTAACATACACATTGGAAACCCTCATCAGGGCTTATCAAAAGCGTATTGTTTCCGCTGTATCTGTTTCCGGGAGGCTCCGTGTTTTCGACGTCATAATACAGCCTCTTGAAGTATAAAAGGGCATTTCATCGCGGTACGAGCAGCGAAAGGGCAATTCACAAAAGGCTTTTTAAAAAACTTTTGGCAGGCACATGCCAACCCTTCCGTTCCTACAAACATCCCCTAAGTAATTATTTCATTGTGCGACCGCGTCATAATTAGTTTTAAGAATTTTTGTTAGTACCAGTTAGTACTCAGAAAACGAATCAGTAACGTGTTGTGATTGCCTGACTTGCTTTTTGTATAAAAAGAATTGATGATAAAATATTGTTTATTTTAAATATTTTTACGTCAGTTTTGAAAAGGAGACTAGGTGAAAGAATACAGTTTTAGGACTACATTTTCGTATTTTTTTCTTTTACGAAAAACAAATATTTAATTAGGTTCCATCGAGGAAATTAATGCCTAGGCAGTTGACAGACCTACGTCATGTGGTCGGCTTATGTCAATTCAATATTAGCTGTGATCGGTCCGATGGTTTTGACTTAACGCGACCAAATTACTTAGGTTCGCCATCTGCCTAGGAATTAACTTCTTTGATAGTACTTACTCACTTTTAGCATGCATCCCGCATAATGCAAATTACTGTAAAATCTTTTTAAAAATATTATTTAAGCACGATTCTTTTTTTTTATTCAAGATATGCTCTACCTACTGTCTAGTACTAACAGCTTATTTATATGACCGTAATGTTTTTGTTTGACTCATCCCGATATTACTGAAATTGCAGTCTACTCCTGGGGGATATTAAGCCACCCGCCGCGTTTTTCCTTCACTTCTTTTCATGCGAAATTGCCCGTTTCCTGTTTATCGTGCCTTCAACTTAAGTTTTATTTTACACGGTACCATTTACATATAAACAATGAAAATATTTTCTTGATACGATAAATATAATTTCTAAGATATTATTTTGAGAATAGTGTTTTCAAAATGAAATGTATTTTTTAGACTAGTAAAATTTTTATGAAATAATGTTATACTTTGACACAAAATGTTGTTTAAATAGTACAGTTTTGTGATTTAGTTTAAATAAGAGTTTATGTAAAAAGCAAAATGCTTCATCGCAGTTTCATCGAATGCTGACGTAAACATTACTGTATACCTAAAGCTTAAATAGTACAGTTTTGTGATTTAGTTTAAATAAGTGTTTATGTAAAAAGCAAAATGCTTCATCGCAGTTTCAACTAATGCTGACGTAAACATTACTGTATACCTAAAGGTAAAAGTATACATCAACATCACAATAATAACGTCGGGCTAATAACGTCACGGGCATCACGATATCCCGTTACAGAATCACGGCGTCATCGGCGGATGGCAATTATCCGTGAGCGCTCATTTTCCAACTCATTCCCCGGTGTAACGATCACGTGGTGATTTTGACAGTCGCCGACGACCCTCTCGCGTTGAGATGAGTGCACACTACCCGAAATGCGTCGTAGAATGAGTATTTTGTACGTGAAGTTTTTCCGTATAATTTTTATCTTACTTACTAGCTTAACAAATATTTTACACTACTAGCCATCACTGTTATATTATGAGCTTACAAGATATTATAAACTATAGTAAAACAATATTTGCTTGTCTTAAAAGCACTTACAGCTTCTCTTATTTTCATAGCTCTAGTGTGATACTACTGAGTTAAAAGAATAAATATATAACTACTAGATGACGCCCGCAACTTCGTTGCGCCAAAATTCGTTTATCGCGCGGGAACCGTACATTTTTTCGGGATAAAAGTTTTCTATGTGCTTTCCCGGGACTCAAAGTATCTCCATGCCAAATTTCAGCGAAATCAGTTCAGTGGTTTGCGCGTGAAGAGGTAACAGACAGACAGACAGACACACATTTGAATTTATAATATTAAGTATGGAAGTATAGATAACATACATATTTTTATTATTATTTTGTAGATAAATAGCAGCTTATCATAATTATTAAGAGCAATCTTACCTAGATGTTACCTGTATTATTATAATATGATAGAATTATTTTCAAACCTTTAGGAATACCTAATAGCGTCAAAAAGTAAAAGCGCACATTTGAACAAAATTTACCGCAGTAATGACGTCATAACTACGACATAAGAAGTCTGTTGTGCTCGGTCCCTTACGCGAGGGGAGGGTGGACGCATGCAAATGTCAGTCGTTAGCATGCATTGCGCGTAGTAGACCGTCTAATTAGAAGAACTAACCGACTTGAGATATCATTTAATGAACTCGCCAAATATGTCTTTAGCATTCATTGTAATATCTGAATATTACGTTGAGTTGCTAGAATACCTTATATTAGAAGGGTTTATGAAGTAGGTAATGTTCAAGCAAGTATTAAGAGGTTATAATATTATGTTTTATATAAAAAAACCTTAAGTATTACTTTAAATCTTGCCAACGAATTGTACCATCGAGGAAATTTATTCTTAGGCAGTTGACGAACCTACGTCATGTGGTCGGCTTAAGGCGGGATTATAGGCCACTGACATTTTAGAATTTGAGACAAACTAGCTCAATAGATGGCGCTCGAAAGGTACATAATATTTACCAAGCCGTCGTCTTTTAATATTTTCAGGAATATTGTAATCACGTGGTAAACTCGACATACAGAGTAATGATTAACAGAGAGGCCATGTTCACAACTTGATGAACGAAATCTTTAATGAATTTTGTAATATAATAAAATTATAAATTAGGTATTTAAATATGATGTTTGTTCTGTACTCACGAACATAAAAAAAAAGTATTTCCTCATAATAGTACATACCAAAATAAAGTATTACTTACCCATATATTAGTTCATTGCATAATATACGTATGCATGGAAAATACGCCAACATCATGAATATGCCACAAAATAGTTATAAAAAATACCATATTCATGATATTGGCGTATTTTCCATAGAAACATGAAATTCAAAAGTAACTCTTTTAGCGCTGCTATTTTCACAGTGAATTTTATATTATAAGGGACACATATACAATGTGTCCCGACACCGGTGTCCGATCCTTTAATGTCATGATCTATGGCATATTTTATCGACAAATTGGCCCTCAAATTTTTTTTCTCTCTCATGGTTGTAAAATGGCAGCCATTTTAGTTTTTCTCGGGCTTTCACACTAATCTGACCAGTGCTTCTCATGTAAATGTCCTATGAAGATAAAAAAGGTCTCATTTGATAATTAAATTTGTGGACTACGCTTGCATAGGCAATATGTTATAAATTTCGTGGAATTAAACATAGAACAACCCAAGTTTAGGAAAAAAAAATTGTGTATTTTTTATTAATGGCTTTTTGTAAAAAATCTAGCACATTAAACTGGTTCTTTTTTATTTTAAAAAGATAGAAGAGGTTTTCATCTTTTAAAATTATTTTGCTTTAATGCTCTCAGTCAGATAGTTTAGAAGTTATAACGATTTTCTTATGATGAGGTGGTCAGATTAGTATGAAGCCGGAGAAAAAATTTTTTTTTTCAAAAGTTGGGGAAAAATTTTGATCTCATGATGTTATAGCATTTATAAGTGACAAATTGGCTTTCAAATTATTATTTTTCTCCAACTTTAGAAAAAAAAAATCTATGGCTTCATACTAAATCTGACCACCTCATCATAAAAAAATCGTTATAACTTCTATAGCTTCTAAACTATCTGACTTAGAGCAGGAGTTTAGCTTTAGCTTTAACAAGGTATGAGGTATGAGGTGGGATTTAGGTATATAGTCAAGTTTGGTATCATTTTCGATTGAATCGAATGTTTAAATGCCAATTTTGGAATAATATTTAGATAAAAGATAGTAAAAATAAAATAAAATAAAAAATTTAGAATATAATATGATTTTCAACCAACGAAAACGCTGTTGACAGGGCTTAATTAATATAAGGAGGCTGATAGCTGCATTATTCTGCATGCCAAAGACATGGTGATGAATGGAGCAATAAACGGGTGAATTTCCCAACCGCTTTTTTTTCGCGGCTACTGTGAAATTGGGGGTGTGAAATGACTTTTTAGGGTTAAATAAAATTTCATCGTATAGTTTGTGTGATTATCCATATGAGGCAACAGACACGTTTTTAATTCGATAACTAGAACATAAAAATAAAAAATTATAAAGGTGGATATTAGGCCCCTCGGTGACTGTCCCAACGACCTTTTTAGTCCGATTTCGTCAGCCGAGGAAAAAATATTGGTGGTACAAACAAACGGATTCTTTTATTGGATTCTTAAAGAATGGAGGTTTAATCAATACAAATTTCATAATCTCAATCGTTATACTTTCAAAATAGCGGGAGAAATAAAACTGTCCCAACATTTTGTCTTGATTCGGTGAATAAAAAAGAAACATGAATTGTCGAGACCAGAAGTACTTTTGAACGTAATGCCGCTTCTTGAACTCAAGCGCCAGTCATGCTTGTGCCTTCGGAGCTAGAGGTGGTTTGCTGCGTCGCTGCGTGTTCCCGCTAAAAACGTAAGTATATCATGTCGGTGACACCCGACACTTTTCTCTACATTTCCGTGAATCAATTTATTATTGTAATTGAACCAGCTAGAAGTATTAATTTATTTTCTTACAAACACTTTTAATAATATGTATCAGTATGTAGTATAGATACCGGTATAATTATTATAGGTGTTAAAATATTCAACGATTTGTCACATATTTTCATATCGGTGATTCCGTTTCGGTGAATTCGGTGACCTATTTGGTCACCGAAATGAAAAAAAAATCACCGATATGAAAATATGTGACAAATCGTTGAATAATAATAATTGCGAAATCGTAAAAAATGTTAATAAATAAAAAAGAAATATGGTCCTTCTTAATGTTTCATTTTTTTGAGCTATTGTATAGCTTTGATCGCGTTTATCAAGAAATTCCGTAACGAAAAGCACCTAACATTCATCTAACGTCGTTTCAGTTAATATTTGTTTTTTTTTTTAACTTTTAATATTTATAAGGACACAATATTTACCTTTCATTTTATGAATAAAAAACTCAGAACTGATATTTTGACCTCATGTGGTTTATTAGGATTACCTAAAATATTGACTTTTGTTGATTTTGTTTATTAGTGTTTTGTTGATTAGCAAAAACAGTACGAGATAATATTATATATGATTGTTTAATATTAGAATTTAATGAATCCTATCAAAAAGTAGTTTTGGTTATAATAATGTTAGAATAATAGTTACTCAATTTTTACTTTAACTGTTTAACTTAAGTATATTTTTATAACGAAAAATTTTAACTAAGCACTAGAAGATACCTTTTCGTGAAGTTGGCGCGTGGTAATTTTTATTCAAAGCAAATGTGTCAATTATTTCCCAGTATTAATATATTTTGTTATTTGTAATTTAAATCGTTTGTAACATGATTTTTTTTTAATAAAATACATTGTTCTATCCACAGACATAGATCAAGATAGATACCGCATGTGTATGTACTTCGCGTGAAATATCGCGTTCCCAAACTACGTTAATGCTCGTCTTTCGAAAGTCTGTTCTTTAGTCTGCTATCGGAATCGGACGTAAATCGGAATTTTAAAAATGCCTCAATGCCTTAAATGGCTGTATTGATCCGTAGAAATTCAAATAGAAACATTGGCCTTGAAAATTGACACGTTTCTTATCATCGGTACGTCACGGAGGCAAAAGAGTTGTGCAATTATAGCTGATTTCGTGATGGATTTTTTGTGATGGATATAGGCTATGTTTTATTCTGAAAAATATTAGAGATAATTTCGAAAATTACAAAAGTGTAACCCAAAGTGTCAAAATTTTTCCATAAAAATACATTTTTTCGCTTGTTTTACAATCACGCTGTATACTATTTCGGTGAATTTACATTTCGGTGAATTTTGTTTTCATCTCGGTGACTGACTTTTTCATCTCGGTGACAGCTAAAATGTAAGCGTGTGTGCTACGTTTCTTTATTATTTAATTTTTATGTTATTAGTTTCGTAGTCATAAAACATTAAAATTGAGAGGAAACTTCGGTAAAAACTCAAAAAAACATGGAAACAAAAAAGTTCACCGAAATGAAAAAAAATATGGACATGTTGAAATTCACCCAAACATATTAATAATAATAGACCTTCCGCGCGACTTCGTCCGCGTAAATCTGAAATTTCACGGAAACCGTATATTTTTCACAAATTAATAACCCATGTCTCACGTAGTCTACGTGTCTATATTCGTGTCAAATAACATAAAAATTGCTCCAGTAGTCTGTGAAATATTAGCCCTTTCAAATAATTTTCCCCGTTTTTTTTTACATTTTCCTCTGTATCTTTGCGCTTATTGGTCTTAGCGCAATAAGATATAGCTTATAGCCTTTCTCAATAAATAAGCTATTAAACACTGAAAGAATTTTTTAAAATCGCGCCAGTAGTTCTTGAGATTAGTGCGTTCAAACAAACAAACTAACCAACAAACTCTGCAGCTTTATTTTCACATTTTCCTCTGTATATTTGCTCCTATCAGTCTTAGCGTAATAAAATATGAACTATAGTCTTTCGAGATAAATAGGCTATCAAACACTGAAAGATTCTTTCAAATCGGATGAGTAGCTCCTGAGATTAGCGCGTTCAAGCAAACAAACTCTTCAGCTTTATAATATTACTAGACGTTCCGCGCTGCTTCGCCCACGTAAATTAGATATTTCACAGAAAAAAATGTCCACAATAAATAGCCTATGATCCTTCACGTTTCTACTTTTTATCTGTGCCAAATAACAAAAAAATTACTCAAGTAGTTCGTGAAATAAGCCCTTTCAAATTATTTCCCCCGTTTTTTTCCACATTTTCCTTCTTAGCGTAATAAAATATAGCCTATAGCCTTCCTTGATAAATGGGCTATCTAACACTGAAAGAATTTTTCAAATCGGACCAGTAATTACTGACTCATACTAAGGTTAGCGCGTTTAAATAATGTTTCTTCTTCTTCTTTTTACGTTGTTTTACATCTTTATCGTGCAAATATGAGTCCTAAAATGAATTAAGTATTATTAAGTCATCCGAATATGGTACCGAACTTAGAATATTACCATAATTAATGCCTATATACAGATTGAGACTCTATTTTCCTCCAGAGCAGAAACTGCTAAAATTTAAAAAAAAATACATCAAAAATCGCGGTGGCTCCACATCTTAAATCCATCCTTGGGCCATAAGGACCAATCCTACCAAAATAAATCTTTGGTTCAGCAATAGCCGTATAATTTACCGTACACACGCAACTAATACTGGTCAAAACGTTTTTAACCCTTTTGGAAGTTTATTTTTCTTGATATTTTAAATATGACAAGTTCTGAGATGTGACGTGTAGAGAAAATTGTGTATGTAAAATGGTGTATTGAGAAAGAGTTTGGAGTTAAATAATATGTATTGTGTTAGAGTTTATTGTGTTATAAGAGTTTAAGAGTTATAGAGAAAATATGAGTAAAAGTAAATAAAGAATATTAGCAGAAATAGACGTGTTTTCAATAAGAGTATTTGAGTAGAGTATAACTGAGCCGTTGCGTTCAGATACTTTTTATCCCGAAAAAAATTTACGGTTCCTATAGGTACATTGCATTAAATTGTCGTGAGTAAAGAATTAATAATTGCATAAATGCAATCTCTTTACTATTTACTTTTAAATACTGTCGCGATTTTTGTTCATAAAATATTTATTTTTTTGATAAAATCTGATAAAATCAAATAAGTTTTAAAGCATTTCATTTCGATCACATTATTTTTTCTGTAAAGAATCCTTTATTTCCTCCCGAGGTGCACCAAAATCATAGTGTAGATATCGTTCAATCTAGATCTATCCGCATGATAATATCATTTTTACGATTTCTTGTGCAGATTTTATTACTCCAGTGCTACGATATTATAATTATTTCTATTGCTATGGACATGTGCGATAAAATAACATATGAATCATTTTACAATGTTTTGACATATACGTCCTCTGTGTTGCGGTACTCTGTACATTGTTTTCTGACTTAGCTGTAATGTTTACATTTTTTGACTTTCAAATCTACCAAAATCGTAAAAATGGTCGTTTGGTGAATGTAAATTATCAAATAGCATCTTATTAGGTAGTCTCTGGCCAAATAATTTAGGTTACAAAGCAATATTGTAGTATTTGTAAACCAAACATGTTGACTTGGTTCCGAAATAAAACCCAGTCCACTGACGACGTCAAATTAAGGCGCTGTATTGTACTGGTATTCCACTAGTAATATAAGTGTGACGTATTTTAATTACGTTACAACAAATACATATTCGACAACTCACTGGCAAATATTTTAAAACGAATCAACGGTATGGGACCACGGCGATTCTAGACGTAAAGAGCTCTGGCCAGTATACTGGGATATATTTGTGAACATACTCTAGGTTTTCTATGATAGACAATCCATAGAAGTGCCTATGGATTTTTTGTACCAAATATTCATGAGCGAAGCGTTGCTCTCACATATCAACAGATGTTAAAATTTTTAAAGAAAGCGATTTATCTTTATAATTGTACCAATTATAAAGATAAATCGCTTTCTTTAAAAATTCAGCTTTGTTTTTGATATAATATACCTATTATATCAAAAACAAAGCTGAGGAGTGCCTTTGGAAACATAATTTAAACATTTTGGCGTAAGAATATTTTTTCCTGTATTTGTTTTCGCTGAATTCTAGAAGAAATAAAAATTTGAAAGTATTATTTTTAACACACATTTTTTTAGTGTTAAATGGATTTAAATCAAAATTTTAACCTTGGCAAGGAACGTAAGAAAGCTACAAAAAATGTTTGAATGCTTATAATTACTTCTGGTCAAAGTTCTAGTGAAAATAAAAACACGAAATTTCACTAATCCTCGTTGTATACGGCCGTCAATTGAATGTTAGCTGCAATCGGTCGGGTAGACTTAACGCGACCAAATTACTTAGGCCCGCCATCTGCCTAGGAATAAACTTCTCTGATAGTACACTAGCTATAAACATTAAATAATTGAACTAATGACATCACAGCTATTCAAATAAGTAACAGTACGAAAGAAATAAATCTCAACGCAAAAGTATAAATAAGCAATATTAACTTGGGAATTTACTGAAGTGGCTCCACGAGACGTAGTTAAATTAGTTGTTCAAGATTCCCGATCGCGGAGCAAGTTTCTGGCCGGGCACCCACACTCGATCCGTCTATTCAGGGGGTCTACTCCGAAGTGCGAATTTCGATGCTTCGGCCGAATGATCTGGCCGTTTTCTACTCCAAAATACTTTCGTTCGAAAGTTTAAGATCGAAATCTGCCACGAGACTGACTAGTCTCGTGACTACGATAGACGTTAGGGGAGCACGTTGTAACTTCGGAGTAAGGTTATTTTTAAACTTCGGTCGCTTTTCGGTCGGATTCGAAGATTTGAATGTGCCATTTCAGAGTAGACCTCCTGAAACGAGCATACATTAAAAGTTCACCGACAGCACAAACATGTACGAAGAAAAACAGGGAAAATTGTACGGAACTTAAATTAATGGGACTCAAGTTGGCGAGTTTGTGAATACATCTTTGTTGCTAATTTGCGCCGGTTCAGTTTGTTACAAGTATATTAATGTAAGGCGTGGTTCATACTGGCGATTTTCGAGTTTCATTAGAGCGACAGTAAACTCAATTCATCAATGAGCGATCACGAACGAGTCACCAGTGTGACAAAACCCTGCGCTATTCTTAAATATATTGTAAGACTTTCAGCTTTCAGTATAATATTACTAGCTGTCACGGCAAACGTTGCTTTGCCATAACATAAAGTTAAAAGTATTTTGCCCATATTATTATAATGAAGTGACTAAATAAGTATGTCGCCATGGCAACGTCGATCGCTATCCCGTCTTAAAATTTAGTTTGTTATTATTTTTAGCAATATTCCGCGAAAAACTTCCACCTTTAAGTAAATGAGTGAGTGCACGCATAGGCATGCGTACAGCACCTCCCTCCTCCCACACTGCCTATGCGTACACTCGCATGCAAGAACTTGCAAACACCACCACCACACAAGCAATAATGTCGGCAAATCCGTGCAAGGCCCCTCACCACCATGCAGGTTGAAAACCTCGACGCGCGTTTCGCTCCAACACCGGAGCATCCTCAGGATGTGGACTCTACGAACAACGTCCGTCAAGTGCCGCCACCGGCCAAAACACCGCCTTTTTATATCCCATCGAGCCCCGCTACTATCCCCACTACCCCCACTACCCTCACCAGTACCCCGAACATATTAATAAGCGGTGACGTAGTCAAGCAAGTTTGGTCATTCAACAATGCAAATCTGTTATTTTTCTTTTCTTTTATGATCTCTAATTGTTCCAACACGCTCAGCCGAAAGCCTTTATCGCATTTATGTAAAACTTTATAGGAATGGCCATCGGGCACAGTATGATTACTGTCTAAAAGATGTTTAGCAAAATGTGACTTATCAGGATGACCATTCCTATAAGCCGCGATATGTTCTTTATACCGAGTCTCAAAGCTGCGTCCAGTTTGACCCACATATACACTATCGCATTCAGGACAATCGATCTTATAGACACCGGACTGATATTTTTCATCAATCCGGTCTTTATTATGACACAAATGATGTTTTAAAGTATTATTTGTCCTGAATGCGACATGCATATCGTTGTTTTTCATTATTTTGGATAAGCGTGCAGATACCTCTCCCATGTAGGTCAAACTTGACTTATATCTAACTATCTCCTTATCAATAGGACCTGCGTACAAAAAAACGGCGACCATTGTTTATGCGACGCTATCCCGTCGCATAAACAATGGTCGCCGTCACTCTCAGGTTGTAATAATTTATTATTATTTATTCAACAAATTCACTAATCAATATATGTATAAAGTACCCAGTAGCCGATTCTCAGACCTACTGAATATGCATATAAAATTTGGTAAGAATCAGTAAAGCCGTTTCGGAGGAGTTGTTGGACTAACATTGTGACACGAGAATTTTATATATAAGATAAAACTATTTCAACTTTCAGAAATAATTCTGCAAAAGGTTTAAATAATAAAGTTGTGTTTCGAATAAATTTAATTCGCGAATTGTAATATTGTCTTAAGATTAATACAACTGTGGAGTATATTTCTAGACTCTTGAAACATTAATTTGTAATATATCTTCATATTAATGGATCAATCTCGATCACAAGAGCACTTTACCTTACGTATGCCTATTTGAACTATTCCAAATTACTTTACTAGAGAGTATGAGCCAATAACTAATCTACATTCTCAAATATAGTATAATAGCGATTTCTACTGAGCCGACCATATTTCTGCGACCTTTGTTTACAGGGTGACTGCTGGCAATTTCTGTCGAACGCCATAACCGAAACAATGTTTGACGGGTCTAGATACTCTGGTCGCTATTGTAGTACTCCGTACTTGTTAGTTAGCATAAGTAATTTCGTTACGCGAAACTGAAGGGTCGCGCGATCTCGCTCGGCAAATAATTTAACCCATCAATTGGTTTTATAATTACCATTTAGCATCAATAAGTCAATTTAATATTTAACTGTCGACAAATTGTAGGCGGAATATCATTTCTGGTCTATCACGAGATCGTCAACGGGTGTTTTACTATACTTTGTCCTTTGCGTAAAATTAACGAAAACAAAGACAAAATTCAGCACTTTAGTTATCGCGTCTTGAAACTTTACTTATTTCACAAAATTTAATTGAAACTTTAACTCAATCAAACTTAATCATCAGACAAAGACGAGGTTAATAAAATAAAGGATTCAATAAATGCAATATCCAAGTGAGGTCATCTACCTGTCAGGGTCCGCGGCAGTGGCATTTCAATATGGCGCACGTGGTGAGACCCTTTCGCCAATTATTATAATTAACTATAAGAGGAAGTGACCTCTCCAGCTTAGGGTTGCGCGGCCATTTGCCAAGATTGATAGCTACGAGACAACTGGATTAAGTCCGTTGCTAAGTTGTATGGATGCTTAATTTTATAAAGTAATAGCCTATTACCAAGTTTTGGGTAAGGAAACTCGAGAACATTGTTATAAAGGATTATTATAGTCCTAAGACACTTTGGGTAACTTAAAGCTTGAGTATAACAGCTTCCAACTGGTCAAAATAACGATAAACTATTATTATTATTAATGTGTGAAAGTTACGTGGCGCTAGAACGAGAAAAATTGAAGATCAAGTCTTTGCCTAGTATCTAAGGCTCATAAAAAGTTACATCACTATTCTGCATAAACGCATATCCTACTTGTAGGTATTTATGTATGATTAAAATTACAATACCCCTATATTGTTCTGGTACCATCTGTACGATCTAACCCTAGGATCTATTTCATATTGTAAAATTAAGTTTCATAGTGAGCAACAAGATTGTCACTGACTGCATTATTCATGAGCGACTAAACTCGTCACCCGCACACATTTCCCAAATGGAAAACTCACCCAAACTCACCCAAATTCACCCAATGAGGACGATGCACGCAGTTTCGAATAAAATTAACCTCTGACGAAATATGAAATACGCTATTTGTGAATCGAGAATAGTAAAAAAGTCATAGGGCACAAGGTTATTAGAAATGGAATAATGATAGGGTCCTAATTTTAAAATTTTGCAAGTAGCAATTAGTTGAATATATTTAACTGAGGATCAGGTGCAAAATAAACGCATGTCATTAAATTTTGATCAAATTTAGCATGGAAATATTAGGCTCTGAATTAGCACGTAGGCTACTTTTTATTCGGATAAAGAACAGTGTTTCCGTAGTTGATACTGTAAAGCCGCGGCTGTTAGTCCGACTATATTATAACGTGATAGGCCGATGTCATGACACACGTTTTACGTAATTAACACGTAGGTAATTATTGACGGGTAGCACGTACACGTACCAACATTTATTGAAATAATTAATTTGTGAGAAATGTTTAATTGATTTGGTGAAACGTGATAAATGTTAAATGATGAGCGAAAGTAGATTTCTTATCATTTACTTGCGACTACTAAAAATACATATATTTTTATATATAAAATAAGGGGGCAAACGAGAAAACGGGTCACCTGATGGAAAGCAACTACCGTCGCCCATGGACACTCGCAACATCAGAAGAGCTGCAGGTGCGTTGCCGGCATTTTAAGAGGGAATGCGCTCTCTTCTTGAAGGTTTGCAGGTCGTATAGGTCCGGAAATACTGCTGGTGATAGTTAGTTCCAGAGTATATAATATGAAAGTGATAGTGATTATAGACCAAGGTGACAGTGTGACTATCAGCTCGTCTCGTCTCAGTCCGGCTGCCAGCATATATCATCAACAGGTACCCATTTTTGTCTTCCTTCATTATATCCCAATTTCCCCTCAAACACACGTCGTAGGGCTACCGCCCCTACAGAAATATAGAATAGAATATACTTTATTGCGTTCAAAAAGTTGTAGTACAACAAATAATTAAATATACATTCACCAGGACACATGAACACAAAGGCGGCTTTATTGCTATTGAGCAATTTCTACCAAGCAACCTTTGGTATAGGAGTACAATAACAATTAATGTAGGGTATACTGTGCACTAAAATCTAAAAGTAATGAAACTTAACAACTAAATTATATTCTAATATATTATACCTAATATTATTGTTTGCGTCATATTATACTCTTCTTTTAGAATGAGATATTTATCCTTGTTTGCATAAAAATGGACCATTCCCTTTTAATATTTTGAGGTAAAAGGACTGCTCAATTTATTCTGGTAAAATTTTATATCGGTCTCGGTGAAGGTTTAATTTTAACACAACTGCGTGTTTAATATTAAAATTTATTGCAATAAAAACTTATAAAAAGGATCTCAACGGAGCGTAGTAGACATTAGCAAACAACTGGATCGTTACATCGAGGTATAAACACAGAACAATGAATTCCAGAATAGAATTAAGCGCTGGGGTGGAACTCGACTCAACTTAAATCATTACTGCTCTAGACAAGTCAATATTTACTAGATGAACTTCGCCCGCTATAGTTTTTATTTTCTTCTTTACGATACCGAATATTATTAAAGTATTTGTTGTTCCGAATAAGCAATAAAATAGGGATCGATATTCCTTGTTAAAGTAGAAAAGTTAATGGCTAAGCAAAACTCCGGGAATGCTTGGTCTAGACGAGTTATTAAAAATTTATTTTCATAGAATTTGCTAATGCACCGAGATCGGACGTTCCGACGGACGTCTTCGATGCACACGCTGGGAAATTCTCCTCAAAATAAAATGTATTTCATACTACATGTTTGTATGAAACTGCATTTTGATGTGTATTTTAAATGCAAACCCAGTTCGAAGACGGAGGTAACGTTCGGTTTATTTATATGGCAGATCCTCAGAAATTTATAGATTTTATTCTATGCCATATTATAGTGTACGTCTTATCATCTTTAAACGTCGCATTGTCATGCATAACTTCGTAGGCCACTGTAGCTACGAGGTTCGTAGTTGTGCTACGCCGTTATAAACACAAGAAAAAAGGAACCTAAATTATTTCGTAACTAAGTATAATAACTTTTATGTAATGCTTTACTTAAAAATTACTAAGATAGTATAAAGTATCAAACGCATCGGACCCGGGGCGACCATTATAAATGAATTAAACAAGACAGTGCAGGTAATTTAATAAACGGCATGTTATAAATTTTGGTAATTGGATCGTGAATATTTTAGTTGTTGGTTAGTAAATATATTGTCGCCGCTTGCGTTTCGTTTCGGGTAATAATTCCAATTATAACGACTTCATTAAATTAATGGTGACTTCCAGTTGACCTATGATCTTTGCAAATATTAATTACACTGAAAAATTAGTTTGTTTTTGCTTTTGTTTCATTTAATGTTGTTAAATGTTTGCAAGGATTAATAAGTTTTTTAATTACGACTTACATGAGGTAAAAAAAACATTTTGTACTTAGTTGTTCGAAAAAACTAACAAGTTATTGTTTATATCGTATATAAAATTTCTCAAGGTATTGTGAGTAACGTATATTTAGCAGTGTTGTTTTTTGCAAACGTATCCCAAGGTCCCTCGTTAGCTGCAAAGAACCTTTTTATTTACGATTCAGCTCACTAAATCAAAGAAAACTCGATTTAGCGTATACGTCAACTGGTAACAAATAAACAAAGTGAATTCGAATTTAGTTTTGTGAAAAACTGAGGACAAAGCGTAACATATGCAGCGCAGGTAAGGGGCTGTCCTAACGAACGACGTGCGCAGAGAATACTTGATGGTCGCTCCTAGTTTGTTTTGTCACTAAATCTTGGGATACTAAGAACCCTAAGACATTCTACTTTGATGTATTTTTATGGGTCCCTAATTCCTTTATTGTTATCATTTTTGATTTAAAATTTTTGTCCAATTCTCCTCTTAAATTCAACATCTTATATTTTAAGTGTGAACACAAAATGAAATTTTAGAAATAAACTAGCTGTAGAAAGAAAAATAGTCACATGCACTAAAGTGAGCAGTCTAATCAATTAACCAAATTATTATTACTTTCATTATTTTGCTGCTACCGCTATAGATGCGCTGTAATACTTGTAGAAAATATTACTGGTTCTAAAATATTATACAACAATCTAAGACTTACCACATTAAATGCAACAAGATAATGAATGCAAAATGACAAAGTTAAGATGTATTCTTTTTT
The DNA here is from genome assembly GCA_905333045.1 of Lysandra bellargus. Lineage (NCBI taxonomy): Eukaryota > Metazoa > Arthropoda > Insecta > Lepidoptera > Lycaenidae > Lysandra > Lysandra bellargus. Next base: position 11,362,536 of record HG995326.1, read on the forward strand.
GATGACCTCCGTGGCTCAGTTGGTGGGCTCAGTAGCTCAAACCGGGGGTCGCGGGTTTGAATCCCGCCCACAGAACAATAAGAGCTACCGCACACCAGCTGAGACACGACTGCCTTAAGACAGACTATCGCATAAGATGCGCACATTTTGAGACAAAACGTCTAAGACAAAGTTGTCTAATGCGCCCCGCGACAAGTCTGACTAACGACAGTCGGCTTCCCTTTGAAGTGTATGCGAGCGCGCACATCTACGACAAAACTGTCTAGCCACTATATACATAACTACCAGTAGTTCGACTCAGGGCTCGGAAACCTGGTTAATCTTCGCGATCCTGTTCGTTAGAAACGCCATACATTTCCAAAAGAGCGTTTTCATTTCGATTCCGCTCTGAACGGACCGGAATTATTTCAGGTTTTGTTCTAAGAGCAAAATTAAATTGCTCACTGCCCAAAATACCGGTTAGAACCGTTCGTGGTTATGTTCGCCCCGCCCTCACACACACCACGACCATCACCCATTGTCCACACATAAACAAGTTATGGCCTTTTGACTATTAGATGGTGCACTAGAAAGGGATAGAAGACATCACTCCACTAGTTACTTTCCGCGAGAAATTAACCAGGTAACTTCAGAAGCAATACCGCTCGCATCTCTATTTCGCTCCGAACGAACACTTATCCAAAAACCTGGTTATAGAACGTTTTAACCTGGTTAAAATAATACCGGTTCCAAGAGTTACTTTCCGCGAGAAATTATCCAGGTTAATTTCAGAAGTAATACCGCTCGCATCTCTATTTCACTCCGAACGAACACCTATCCAAAAACCTGATTATAGAGCGTTTTTACCTGTTTAAGAAAATACCGGTTCCAAGAGTTTCTTTCCGCGAGAAATTAACCAGGTTAATTACAGAAGCAATACCATTTCGCTCTCTATTTCGCTCTGAATGAGCACTTTTCTTCTGGACTTTTATATTACGTCAAATTCGTCGGGTTTCACTAAGATTATGAATGGAATGTGCCTCGCGCTGGCTGATATAATTTAATTTTAAATACTTATAGATTTCAAAATTAGATTCTGACAATTTTAATCACATGTGCCAAAACATAAACAATAATACGACCAAAAAGAGAAACATGTCCAGCGATCCAAGTTCTTCTTCTTTCATCTTTCCCGTCGAGTCTTTCCCGTTTTTTTTTTTTTTTTATTAAATAAGGGGGGGCAAACGAGCAAACGGGTCACCTGATGGTAAGCAACTACCGTCGCCCATGGACACTCGCAACATCAGAAGAGCTGCAGGTGCGTTGCCGGCCTTTTAAGAGGGAATACGCTCTTTTCTTGAAGGTTTGCAGGTCGTATAGGTCCGGAAATACTGCTGGTGACAGTTCGTTCCAGAGTTTTACAGTGCGCGGCAGAAAGTTACGCGAAAAACTCACTGTGGAAGACTGCCACTCATCAAGGTGATGAGGATGGTATGTTTTTATATCCGACTGAGAACTTTTCTATCTATATCTATAAAATCTTTCAGAACTGCTCGCAATAGACGCAAAATGCACTCGGTTTTAATTTTATTAATATACAACTTGTTATTTGAAATACCAGCTAAGTAGTTTAAAATATAAATTATTTCAAATTGACGTGTTTCACAACCCGTTTTTAACGTGTTTAACATCCCAGAGAAATACAGTAATAGGAAACCCTATGCCTGTAATATGTTATAGTTTTAAGTTCGTAGTAACAAGTTAACAACCGTAGCGATTTTCGTCATATTATATACATCAAATTTAAAAATTTCTAACTTCTAAGTCGGCATACTCTATAATAATTCTGTCTACTCTGTCCGGGCGTACTCTACTGTTTAATATTATACAATTGTATGCGTTGCGTCATCGTAGTCAAGACAGTTTTGACTTGGTGTGCGCCACATGATAGACACAACTGTTTTTATTGTGTCGTAAGACTGACTTGTCTATGTGAAACAAGACTGTATAACTACAGTCGTGTCTCTGATGTGCGGTCGGACTAAGTTTTCAAAGTTCTTGGATCGTGGTTGTGTATTAAATATGTGTATCATAATATAATAAAAAATCTTAAATATATGTATAGTATAAAAGTAATAAATAATATAATATTTTCGTTGTCTGGTACCCGTAACATAAGTCCTTCAGGTACTTAGCACGGGGCCAGACAGACGTGGTGTGAAGCGTCCATAGATATTATTATTACAATATTTTTGATTCTTTTACAACTCGTAGAAACTTTTTAATCAATCCAAATGCTTCTTAAAATATCCTAATATTTTCGGTAACCATCACTCGCAGATTTTAAGTAAGAAATTCAATTTCGTGTCAATTTCACAGCCCCGATACTTTCCCGTACAAATAATTTCCACGTCAAACACAATATTGGCAACAACACAATGATGCTTGAGTGAAAATGTCAAAGATTTTCCACCTTCGACAGAAGCGTAGGTGGCGAGGAATGGAAAAACGAAAGATTTTCCAACTTTTGTATTTGAAAAAAATTATATCCCAAAGTAGATGATCATTTTAACGTCGTTTAAATTCACTTTAAATAGTAGAGAAAGGAATAACAAGATAAAAAAAATATTGAAATCATTTGCTCCATAAAAACATTTCAAAACCTAAAAGTGGGCCGAAACCGACTCAAAATAAATGTATACTTCATTATTCAGTAACAACATCGACTGCCGACACCGTAACACCCTTAACGAATTCTCTTTATGTGGCTGAAGCGAAATGAAATCGCTTTAAATACGGGCCCGTTCAAAATTCATTAAAACCTGTTCTTAAGCAAATGTTATAATTTATTTAACAAAAATCCCCAAAAGTAATATTCGGTGAGGCGTAATACGGGCTGAAGCGATGCCGGGAAACGTATTAGGGAATAAATAATTCATCGTATCTCTTGCCGTATTATGTCATTTACGCTCTTACTCAAAAGTGTATTTACACAAAAGAATAGCGAATCAAAAATGATAATTACATGCAAATCTTGGGATCGTCGAGAGGCTTTGTGTTAGCGGTTTGTGGGCAGATGATAAAGAAGATGTATCACTTGATTGACTTTATATAAAACGCTTCGGCGCTGCTTAAATACTCTAAACATTGAGGGACGTTCTGAGCTCATGCATAATGTTTAAGAATTTTATATTAGCTCTGAATGAAAAGATAAAACCTATTGTATTTTACTGTCAAGTATATATTATAATGTGTTTTAACTTTATATTTTTATGTTTTACTTTATTTACTAATTTAAGTCATCAAGCCCCAAGCGGTCACATCCGGCCACGATAACAATGAAAAAGCTAAATTGTGTCTCGTTTTGCCACGATCGATGGGTGAAGAAAAGTTAAATAAGACACATCGTATAATTTTCATCTACCCTTAGAAACAATATAAAGAATGAGGTTCCTAAACCATAAAATATTTTGCTCACCGTAAGAATAAAAATACTGTCACAATAGAACACATAAAACAAAAAGTAATATATTTTCTTTCAGCATATTTTACACAGTTTTCCTTTAAACACTTTTAATACTTTTCGTGTTATGTAGACTTGCCGGGCGGGAAGAGGAAAAACTTATTTTTACGATTTCCGCTGCAAAAGTACCGAACTGTTCAATCACGAAAATCTCTTATTTATGTCAGTTGTTAGTTTTACGGAAAATGGCGATAAACAAAAAAATTGTTCAGTATTTATCACCATTTTTTCCTTAAACTAAAAGTGTATTTAGAGGTCGAATCTAAAGCTTTATAATTCAGTTATCACCTGCCAAATTTTATGATACTATTTTGACATATAAAAGATTAGAAATATAAAGTTGAGCTCCCATTCAATTTTCAATGCGATAAACAAATAGCCACTTTGCTTGAGGAAATTTTCCACACGATAGCTTTTATGCCCCGCGTTGACATCGGACGTGTTACTTTTAACAAAGGGCCAATCCATGTGAAATGACATAGGCTGACAGCATCCAAACGACCGTCGAACATTATCACAAAATACCCTTAACTCGATTCGTTCATATAATATTCATGACGCGGTGCAATCTTTCAAAAATTGACACCTTTTCGCAGGGGCACGGGACCCTTCGGTCGGGTCGAAAAAGTATTTCGTATTTGAACCGGTGAATAAATTACGTATTGTACTCGCACTGCCCTAATCGGCTACTGAGACGGTCTATGATTATACCTTTTGTCCATTACCACCATTAATTGCTTATGAGGGGCGTATAAAGGCCCAAAAAGAATAAGAAGGCCGGGCTCAAATTCAAAATGTTTTTGTATAATGTATTCCAAATACATAATAATGTTGGTTTTCTTTTTATTTTACCTTATAACATTAGAAGGTGCTCACTCTAGATACGATTGTAACATATTTTCACCTTTGAAATAACATACATTCCTTAATTTTTTAACTACGATCTAATTATAAACTCAGTACTCCACCATAATATTTCATCGAATCCAACTGAAGTACGCAATTTATGCCTCCTTAATTCCATTAGTAATGTTGGTCAAGTGATACCGAAATTTTTGGGCTGACCTATGTACACATTACTTAGTAATAAAGCTTTAAAACAAATAGAAGTCTCTAGAGGATTGAGAGGGAGTGGAGAGGCGATCAAATAAGTGAGGGCTAGGTGAGTCCCACGTCACCGACCATCGGGTAACTCAAGTTGATTGTTTGTACTGCCGACATAGATTTTTCCACTTGATTGTCTGATTTGATTTACCGGAGAGCTTCTTAGATTGCTCCGCAAATGGAACACTTTAATACGTGTGTTTATTTAGGAAAAATGGAAGATATTAAAAGTAAATAGAATAAACTGTGCTTGGGGGTTTTGATTGTGTTGCGGTTAGGATGTGTATAGTGTGGATGTAAGTACAAAGAGACGTTAGTGTTTCATATATTACTGACGATACAGTAGAAATTGTAGATCGCTCTGAAGCAGACGAAACTCAACGTATTCCACAGTTTACTTTTTAAGTAGTTTTATGGTCAAATCCATAGGTGCGTATTTATTAACTTGTAGTGCTATTACGTGCAAGCTGGGGTCTCAGACCATCATGCGTTTTCTGCTTGCACTGTTTGTCTTAGAGCGGCTACTGAAAACTTTTTTTTATATTTGCTTTCTTAGCGCCGCCTTACTATAAACCAAGTTCGTGTCCTACAAACCAAGTTTGTTTCCTACGATTTCAACAAATGGTAGCGTCAATAATTGCGTGGTGAATCTTGATTCGAAAACTTTTATCGCTAAGTGCCACACGCCAGCGGTGATTTGTCACGAGACAAATTAATAAGCCATTTTGTGTTGCCGTCAACATGCCCCTCCGGAATGCGCCAATCTCGACGACAACCGTTTCAAATCTCCGTCATTGTCCACTTGTCATTAAGTTTTTGTCTTACTCCCCCTTCTTATAGTTTATTGTTAAGATACACGGGCGAAAGAAATGAATGTTTTGTTAATATTTTATCAAAAGAAGTATCTTTATCTGGTTATGATAGAAGTTTTAAATATTGTTAACATGCATCGTTTAAGAGGGCGAATAACCCAAAATTTATGATTTTATAATTCATTTTTATACTTGAAAGTAAGCCCTGAATTATTTTATTTTCTAAAATTAGATACTACATCATATTTTCAAGAATCCAATCTAAGCAAAAACACGATATCTTAAAATTTTCTGGATAGAAAAAATCATGAAGATGCATCTAATTTTTACGAATTTTTCATTTATTGCCATATAAAATTCTATAATTGAAAAACCGACCCAGCGGATTTTTAAAATGCTGTATATTTATCGAGTTATTGAGAGAAAACTAATTTGGCGATGAATCCGCGTCTTCCTTTTCCGTCTCTCACCTGGCATATGAAAGACGGGCGTGAGTGTGAAGAGAGAAGGACGATGTTTGATTTTTTGAGTTAGTTGCTCTCTTAATAGCAGCGTCCAGTGTCAGTGAATGAATTTTCCCGAAAGCGCAGTCAAAAACCAATTACTTGCTCTTTCGAATCATCTCCAAATAAAAAAAGCCCAGGTGCTGTTATAATGCTAGTACACCGGACACGTTCAAGTGTCACGTATATTACACGCAACATATTAGTAAAATTGCTATACATCAGTTTATGATATTTACGAGTCAAGCCAATTAAAAAGGTGTATATGTGTAGTTTAGTGTATGGAATTGATTACTCATTCCTCCTAATAGTGCTTTTTTATCAACACTTAAAATTGTCTTCAATAAATTAACTGCAACACAATAATTATTTCTTTTTAACCGACTTCCAAAAAACGAGGAGGTTATATGTTCGGCTGTGGATATTTTTTTTTTTGTATGTTCAACGATTACTCCGCCGTTTGTGAACCGATTTTCGAAATTTTTGTTGTGTTGTATTAGGTTTTACTCCAATTTGGTACCATGTTCACAAAAGAGGTGACTTGATGATGGGATCCATGAGTAATCGAGGGAACTCCTCGAAATTTATATGGAAACATATGGTGATTTTGGTTTTATGAGAAGCATCCTAAGCATATGCTACCAAAACGCAAGATTTTGCACCGAGGTATACTATGGTTCCGAAGCTACTAAGAGAACTCCGGATTCCTTATAGATACAAGTTTGGGAGTTTAGCCGCTGTTTTAAGAACTGAAAGCATATGCTACTATGCAAATTACATTCATCATCATCATCATTACCACGTCAGGGTCACCAATGTCACCAAATTCAACCTTATCTCCAGAGCATAAGGCACACATTTGACATTACTCCTGAGAAGTTAAAGTTGCTTCGATAATGTAACATTCTGTTCCACTTCGCCGAGATATTCTGGAAAACAACCTAATTTCAACCTTTTGCATTGCGTTTAGCGTTCATAGTATAATAACGCATCGCATCGCATATCTGACAGGGCTGTCAAGCAAGCGCGCGGCGGCGCGGGCGCGGGCCGGGTACTATGCACAGAATACAAATTACTCACGGAGGTACTATGTGCGCTGCGTGTGCTTGTCGCACATGTCGAACGAGTGCCAGCCTATTGAAACCAGTCCGGTGACCGGCTACTTAGCACGTCACACGTGTTCACTTCGATTTTTTTTTAATGATTGTTTAAAATTATCTGCAGGCTGCAGCTGATATTATAATATTTTGTAAGTGTGACTAAGATACGTAGAATAATATACACGTGTATTATTCTACGTATAGTACGCGTTTGCTTACTAGGTAACTAAAAAGAGTGAAATTATTATTTTTAACAAAAAATTAAAACCGACTTCCAAGGTAAAACAATAATAACATCCTTATAATATGAACTAAAAAGTATTAAATAATTATTCCTATCTAATAGTGCCTTTTTACGAATTCGGCTAAAACTCAACTATTTCTGTACTCAATCTTCATAATTTTGAAGTCGGTGCCAGTTCCAAAAGTTTCAAATATTCTGTCAGAGAACAGAAGATTCATCTGGTACCGACTTCAAAATGATGAAGATTGAGTACAGAAATAGTTGAGTTTTAGCCGAATTCGTAAAAAGGCACTATTAGATAGGAATAATTATTTAATACTTTTTAGTTCATATTATAAGGATGTTATTATTTATTGTTTTACCTTGAAAGTCGGTTTTAATTTTTTGTTAAAAATAATAATTTTCCGTAAAAGCTGTAGCAGCAATTAAGGGCAGTGTGTCCCCGCCTCAAGTTAACGACGAGACGTCGACAAATGGCCGCGGATTGACGTTACATTTATATTGTTGCCGTCCGCTTCCACCATCTCGTTTACCCATAAACCGGAAATGCTGTAGTGATTTCGAGAAAATTAATTTCTATACCTACTATTTTTGTTAGGCTGCTCTTGCTAATATTTGAAGTATAATATGTAGTACGTACGTATTTTTGTAACACAACTAGGTTTAATACATTTAATATCTATAATAATTGGGGGTCAACGCCTCCGTGGTCGAGTGTGTGGTTCTGTTGCACTTGTTGCTCTTGTGCCAGTTGGAGATCGTGGGTTCGATTCCCGCGTTGGAAACATGTTATTTCCAAGTTTGGTTTTGACAATGCAGGCTGATCACCTGATTGTCTGACAATTAGTACTTGATGATCCATGCGTCGGTGGGCATGTAAAAACATGCCCACCGACGCACGACGTTTTAGTCGATCCTGCGCCTGATCAATCGCCAGTCGTGTCGGTCTTCCGTCCCACTAGGTTATGAGAGTAAAGCTAAAGGAATAGAGAGGGATCTTGTGTACTGCACACACACTTGGGCACTATAAAATTATTACTTCTGCGTAACTGGCCTGGTGTCAATGAAACCGGCCACCGTCACCGACCGGTGTGGGAGTTATTATTGTAATTGGGGGCTTGCCCAACTTCAAAATCTATCTACATTCTGCGTAACGCAATGTATTTTGATACCAAACTCTATCCAATCGATTTAGCGGATAAACGAATAAATAAGTGAAGAAGGTGATCGCTAAACATGAACATGGTTTTAAAAATCTTAAAAATATACGGTTTCTGCGCGATAAAGGAGATACAGAGCAACAAAGGGGCAAAATGTTGTTATGAAGTAAACTGCTGATCACTTACCATTAACTTCATAACATTTCCATTTGGCGTGTACAAAAAATTCTGGTCTTCGTTCCAACATAATACGGGCCGGTGGCTTCGAGACGATCGAAATTATCTCGTGCTTGTGAAAATTGCTGACGCATCATGTCGGGAAACTATCTGACGAAGATATACAGTTGTAATACTGGAAAGGGACAGTGATTCAAAATGTACTGTCAGAAAAGTTGATTCATGGGCAGATGGCAGACCTTTGTAATTTGGTCACGTTGTGTCAAACCCATCCGGCTGATCACAGCTAACATTGAATTGACGTAATCCGACTAATTAACGTAGGTCCCATCAAGTGCCTATGAATCAATTACTTCGATGGAACAATTAATAATAAATACACCTCTTCTGGAGAAATCAGTTTTGCTGTTGCATATAGTTGGTGACTAATAATGATACCGAAAGAGCCACAGCAAAACTTTAATTATTTTGTAAAAGCTGAAATTTTTCCTTCTCTGTATAGGTAATAACTACCAATAAATGTGTAGTTTTGGTCGCGGACTTAAGAGGCTAATAATGGGCTAGGCTAGATCTAGAGGTCTACCTAACCTTCAATACATTTTTTTGTCTCATTTTCTTCGGGATTGCTATAGGTATCTCGTCTTTCCACTATGTTTTGACAGAACTTGCTTCTTAATACTGGACACCCCCAAAATATTAGACTTTGAGGTGGTCCGGCAGAAGGGCTTCCTTCTGCCAGACCAACTGCCGTAAGTGTCTGGCAGTGAGAGACGAGATTCCTACCAAATTATCTCAAAGAAAATACGAAAAAAATTTAGCTTTTTAATATATCGAAGGTGAGGCAGATCTTTATAACTGTATAAATGAAGGAGGGTGATATTCTATTTGCCACCAGGTGCCGCTATGTAGCCTTAGGGTATCGAGGCAAATAGACATATTATCGTGACACATGACAGATACATCGTGACATATGACAGCAGACCCTGATTCTACATAGCGGCACCTAAGCGGCAAATAGAATCATTACAAAATTATCCCTTCCAGAACACTTTTAGATCTTCATCCGCCCACATAGTCATGTACGGGTCGGTAATGATCAGCGCCGGGCGAACTAACTCGATTACGTGGACGACTCTTGCATTGTAATGGGGGACACTATTTTTTCCACGTTATTAGATCTTGCTAAATTAATTGTAATGCAATCTATAAGGAATTTGGATGGGGTCTGGGGCTGCGGACAAATCTGTGAAAACAATGTGGGAACGTGTGCTGATTTTGTTCGCAGTACAGGATGGTGGGTTTTAGATTTGAAATTAGCACTATACTATATACAATGCGTTACTAATACACTGTATACTTACACTAGCTCTTTACTGTAGCGTCTTCTGCGTATATTATTTTTTATTGGATGCTTTCACTAAAGTAAAATTAAAGTTTTTAACTCTAAAGCTTTGGCCTGTGCGTTGATCTATCACTCAAACATCTTTCAGTTACTTGCTGAAAAATTAATGTTGGGGAACCATCTAGAACTCAATTTCATAGGTTCAATAATACGACAACATTAAAGCGACTTTATGGATTCGGATGGGATTTTCAAAGTATCATGTAAATCCAGAACTACTGATTACCATGCTCCAAACGACCTGAATATTGGCAGCATAGTGGATAATAAAAAGGCCGTTAAAATCGTGCGATAGGTCGATTAGTGATAGCGTACTCTGAAGGCGCCATTAATAGCGTCTGCTATTCCTCCCTTATTATCTATTTACAACCGCATTTTATTATTGGGGTTAAGATGGAACAGGGCATAAAAGAAGAGGTAGGCTAGGGCGAATCGGACGAGCATTAGGGCTGTTTTACGACCATCAGAAGATACTTCACGGTGTAGTATCCGCAGCGGTAAGTGCGTTTGAGAAACGCCCACAATGATTTATGGTTTTAATTTCGGTGAGTAATTTTAAAGGGCCCATAACTGTCTCTCATTTAATACACGTCTTCAAAGGAGTTGATGACCACATGAAGCGTGTTAAGGCATAAAGAGAAGATGCCAAGTAGTAACCCAAAATTAGCTGTAGTTTTCCATAGGTTAAAGAATATGTTTACAATATTATTTACTTTATTTTAGTAACCTTTTAGTAACATTAGGCCCACTTGCGCAGATCTGAGTTAAAGTTAACTCTGAGTTAAACATCATGTCATATCTGTCACTTGGTGAGTGATAGTTGACATGATGTTTAACTCAGAGTTAACTTTAACTCAGATCATGATGTGTCATGTCATGTCATGTCATCTCTATCACTCACTTGGTGAGTGACAGACTCTGAGTTAAACATCATGTCAACTCTATCACTCACCAAGTGACAGATATGACATGATGTTTAACTCAGAGTTAACTTTAACTCAGATCTGCGCAAGTCCGCCTTAGCAGGATTTATGTATAGTGTTATATCGTTCCAAAGTTCTTACAAAATCACAAGTCTTTTTAGGAGCTCAAATACTTTTATGCGGAGTTCTTTTAAAAATAAAAATATAAGTTGAAATAAAAGTAGAGTTAAAACGAAGAGCACTTAAAGAGATATATTTAGCTTTCTTTAATGCTTAAATGGTGTTTTAAAAATTTATTGTGTAGAGACGTGATGCTAAATTATACGCGATATCGATATTTATTTTAATTTTATGTAGCTAATCTAACAAGTTACAACTTACATAATAGTTAAAATGTAAAGGTGTATCTGTCTTCCCTGATTGATTGAATTTGATGAAATTTAGCATGTTTCTTTGTCCTGCAAAACGCATGGTCCTCTTGCGATGAACGAATTTATTTACAACAAAGTTGTCAACAAAAATATGAGTAGATGTTGCTTTCAACTGTCGAATACAAATGAATATATAAAATAGTTGTTATTCACGGACTGCATCTTCAAAATACATGTCAGTATTGTAGTGTTAAGTTACCAAAGTTTCCGAATTTCCATCCCTACAGCTGGCATTTTAAAGCCGGCAGCTGTTCGCAAATCCCGTACGTGCTCAAGTCGCCAGCCAGTGTTTAGTCGTAATGAACAACTCTTTACTTTCACAAACGCTTAAACGTAGGAATTAAACTGTTTTGGTGCCAAATTATTTAATTCCGTAACGGCCCTCGAGAGTGCGAGTGGACGGAAATGAAAATTATTGTTTGTGGGTTTTGACGAGAAATTAAAAATCTTTTAGTAGTTTCAAATGTTGACTAGCTGTCCCGGTGAACTTCGTGTCACTTTAAAACCTTCCCTGGACTTCTACGAATATTTTAAGACTAAAATCCGCCCAATCCGTTCAGCCGTTTTCGAGTTTTAGCGCGACTAACACATTTGAAAATCCATTTTTATATGGCTGCTGTTTAGCATTGATGATCCATTCCACATAAAATCGGGTTTTGAGTTAATAATGCAGTTTATTCTTTAGAACAGCTTTAGTTTGCGACAGTGAAATCCATTTTTTTGAAAACCCACTGTAGCATATTCTAGAGGACAAAAATGGTTAATGCTTATTCCTCTAAGTGAGGTTTTGTATATAGAATTTATGTACTATGTTTCTAAAATGATTTGCGCTTAAACCGCTGAACCGATTTCGATATAATTTTGTATGCAGATACTTTGAATGAAATAAAATGACATTAGATACTTTTTGTCCCGGAAAATGTATGGATTCTTTGCAGTCAACAAAAATGAATTTGGCTTATGATATCGTTATTGAGTACATGTAGATATTACGTAAGGTTTTGGAGAAGGACATAGTATATCTTTTATCACGGAAAATGTTCGGTTTTCACGCAATAAACTTTATTAATATGCGTTTAAGCTGCTGAACCGATTTTGTTTAAATTTAGTTATTGTAGAAATAATTCGTTTATCACGTGCAGAGTTGGGCGAAAAGTAATTAGTAATTTTAATCAGATTACAAATTAATCAGATTGATGAAGTAATTGTGCATCTTCAAATTATTATTATTTAACTTACAATAATAATAATATGCATAAAATGTATTCTAATTTTAGTTTGCAATTAGATTAATAATTTAATTAAACTAACGAGAATTTCAATAACTATGCCCAATGTCCAATGCTGGTAATTATAATACATACTAATATTATAAATGCGAAAGTGTGTCTGTCTGTCTGTCTATCTGTCTGTCTATTATCTCTACACGCTCAAACCGCTGAACCGATTTTGCTAAAATTTGGTATGGAGATACTTTGAGTCCCGAGAAAGGACATAGGATACTTTTTATCCCGGAAAAATGTACGGTTCCCGCGCGATAAACGAATTTTGGCGCAATGGAGTTGCGGGCGTCATCTAGTAACATATAAAATACTCCCACACCGGTTTCGGTGGCGGTGGCCGGTTTCAATAAAACCAGGCCAGTCACGCAGGAGTAATATCATAGTGCCCAAGTGTGTGCGCAATACACAAGAACACTCTGGATTCAATGAAACCAGGCCAGTTACGCAGGAGTAATTTTATACTACCGGTGGTAGGCACCAGTAGTATCAACGTTCTGAAAGCATTTTTTTAAAATCTATTCAGAAATAAAACAATTTTTATTTTATTTATTTTATTTTATAGTGCCCAAGTGTGTGCGCAATACACAAGAGCACTCTGGTTTCAATGAAAACAGGCCAGTCACGCAGGAGTAATTTTATAGTGCCCAAGTGTGTGCGCAATTCACAATAACACTCTGGTTTCAATGAAAACAGACCAGTTACGCAAGAGTAGTTTTATAGTGCCAAAGTGTGTGCGCAATACACAAGAGCACTCTGGTTTCAATAAAAGCAGGCCAGTTAAGGAGTAATTTTTATAGTGCCCAAGTGTGTGCGCAATACACAAGAGCACTCTGGTTTCAATAAAAACAGGCCAGTTAAGGAGTAATTTTTATAGTGCCCAAGTGTGTGCGCAGTACACAAGAGCACTCTGGTTTCAATAAAAACAGGCCAGTTAAGGAGTAATTTTTATAGTGCCCAAGTGTGTGCGCAATACACAAGAGCACTCTGCGGGAAGTGCGGGAAGGGCAGAAGAAGCGGGAACTCTCTGTCCTTTTCCGAGACATATTAACGTATCTGCATGCCAAATATCATCAAAATCCATCGTAGCGGTATAAGCAGAAATAATTTTATTTAACACCTGGGAACCGTACATTTTTCCGAGATAAAAAGGATCCTTTGGCCTTTTCCGGGACTCAAAGTATCTCCATACTAAGTTTCATCAAAATCGGTTCAGCGGTATAAGCGCAAAATAGGAAATTCTATAACGCGGTAACCGTACATTTTTCAAGATAGTAAATAACTTATGTCCTTTCACGAGAGTCAAAGTATGTGCACACCAATTTTCATGAAAATCGGTTCAGTGGTTTAGGCGCAAATCATTTTTGTTTATCATACGGGTACCGTACACCTTTTTCTCGGATGTAAAGTATCCTAATAATAAAGTATGTCCTTTCCCGAGACATAACGTATCTGCATACCAAATATTATGAAAATCCATGTAGCGGTTATAAGCAGAAATCATTTTATTTGTGGCGGTACCCACAATTCGCCTAACATTCCTGCATCGCGCTATCGAAATTTTCTAAGCGCGTCGGTATATATACGACAGCTAAAATTTATCACGTGGGCTTCGGCCTGACCGAGCATACCACCTCGCTCGGTCGGAAGATCTTCCTTTGGCCTCCACGCCATTATTCCCACATTGGTGACCCCGACGTGATACGCCTCCTTCATCATCATCACTCCCCGCCCCTCCGCACCGCGCCAGCCAGCATCCGCCTCATCGGGTACCTCGTCCACTAGCCGCAATGTACCGCGGCCTGGGCGACTCCGCATCGGCATCATATCGGGCTTTTTCACTACACCGACCGGTCAGCAAGCAGAGCATATCTCTCCTGGTCAGCACGTAGCATCGGCCCCGCACGGCAGCTATCCGACTCACTGGATCCCGTGCAGCAGCTTCACAGTTCCGACTCACTGGGACTCACTGCAACAGTTTCGACTCACTGAAACTCTCTAGCATTGGCGACTCAAGCGACAAGACTTCAAGATTCGACCTCCGGTCTTCTTTGGGGTGATGTGGCGGTACCCACAATTCGCCTAACATGCCTGCATCGCGCTATCGAAGTTTTCTAAGCGCGTCGGTATATATACGACAGCTAAAATGTATCACGTGGGCTTCGGCCTGACCGAGCATACCACCTCGCTCGGTCGGAAGATCTTCCTTTGGCCTCCACGCCATTATTCCCACATATTTAATGCCTGGGAACCGTACATTTTTCCGTGATAAAAAGGGTCCTATGGCCTTTTCCGAGACTCAAAGTATCTCCATACCAAGTTTCATAAAAATCGATTCAGCGGCTTAGGCGCAAAATAAGAAACTTTATAATGAGGTAACCGTACATTTTTCAAGATAATAATAATTATCTTATGTCCTTCCACGAGAGTCAAAGTATGTGCACACCGATTTTCATCAAAATCGGCTCAGCGGTTTAGGCGCAAATCCTTTTTGTTTATTATACTGGTGCCGTACCTTTTTCCCGGATGTAAAGAATCATATGTCCTTTCCCGAGACATAACGTATCTGTTTACCAAATATCATCGAAATCCACGTAGCGGCTTAAGCAGAAATAATTTTTATTTAATGCTTGGGAACCGTACATTTTTTCGGAGTAAAAAGGACCCTATAGGCCCGGACACAAAAACACGGCACGGCGCCGTACGGCGTCGTACGGCGTCGTACGGCGCCGTACGGTGCCGCGCCGTGAGAATTCACATAGAAATTCAAGATGAGTTTCTACGGCACGACTTCATACGACGCCGCACGGCGCCGTGCAGCGTCGTATGAAGTCGTGCCGTAGAAACTCATCTTGAATTTCTATGTGAATTCTCACGGCGCGGCACCGTACGGCGCCGTACGACGCCGTACGACGCCGTACGGCGCCGTGCCGTGTTTTTGTGTCCGGGCCTATAGGGTCCTTTTTACTCCGAAAAAATGTACGGTTCCCAAGCATTAAATAAAAATTATTTCTGCTTAAGCCGCTACGTGGATTTCGATGATATTTGGTAAACAGATACGTTATGTCTCGGGAAAGGACATATGATTCTTTACATCCGGGAAAAAGGTACGGCACCAGTATAATAAACAAAAAGGATTTGCGCCTAAACCGCTGAGCCGATTTTGATGAAAATCGGTGTGCACATACTTTGACTCTCGTGGAAGGACATAAGATAATTATTATTATCTTGAAAAATGTACGGTTACCTCATTATAAAGTTTCTTATTTTGCGCCTAAGCCGCTGAATCGATTTTTATGAAACTTGGTATGGAGATACTTTGAGTCTCGGAAAAGGCCATAGGACCCTTTTTATCACGGAAAAATGTACGGTTCCCAGGCATTAAATATGTGGGAATAATGGCGTGGAGGCCAAAGGAAGATCTTCCGACCGGTGTTTTTGTGTCCCGGCCCTATGTCCTTTCCCGGGACTCAAAGTATCCCCATACCAAATTTCAGAAGAATCGGTTCAGCGGTTTGGGCGTGACGAGGTAATTTTATAACATTTTGTTAAAATAAGCACTTATATTAATTGTATTGAAAGAACAAATCAGAATATTACATTTATGTGAAATATCACAAAGAACATTAATGCTATGTAATAAGCCCCATAGCAATATTGCAATAACCATTTTCATACATTTTCACTTAAAACTGAATGTAAAATTAAAATGTTTTTTCATAATCATATTCTGCGCATTTCAACAAAAAAAAAGATACCGCACAGTAACATTTTTTTGCTTAAAATAAGCAGAAAATAAAGATTATTCCAAAAAAACTTAAAACGCCGATTACTCAAAATTAGTCCGATGTGGGATGGAACACGAACGTTTAACAGCATCCATATTGTTACGTGCTAGGGTTCGAGGATTCGGAGAGAAAGACCTGGTGACTCTCTTGAAGACTTTATTCCCAAACACTAGCTCACACAAATCACTAAGTCCAAACACTAAGCACTAGATCCAAATCACTGAGCACTATCACTGTCCTAGGTCGTAGCCGAGTCGTTAGTTCACTATCACAATCACTCACTATTGATCACTTGTTCTCACTTTTGAAGTCGCCTTGATGATCGCTCGGATCGAACTGACTTGACTGCCGGCTTGTTTACCTTTTATATGGCCCGCGTCGAATTCTGGAGCGTTCTATTTTGGATTGTTTACGTAAACACGCAATCACATAAACAAGGGTCGGGCTTTTCTAGAAGGTACGCGCAACTGTCGCGCGCAGGTAAACAACTGCCCGTATCGGTAACACTACTCCCCTCTTAGAGATGCTCGTCCCGAGCATCGTTGTTACTGCCATGATAGCGCGCCAAACGGTCTATGTGTACCACTTTGAATGTGCCTCTTGGTGGCTTTTGAATCCTGTAAGTCACATCATTCAATCGGGTAACCACTTTATATGGGCCGTCCCACTTGGTCTGCAACTTTGGAGATTTCCCTTTTCGGCGAGTTGGGTTATGCAGCCATACCAGTGACCCTTTTTCGAAGCCGCTCGTGTTCGATCTCCGGTCGTATCTGGTCTTCATGTTCTCACTTGACTGTAACCCATTTTCCCGAACCATGGCGTGTATGTAGTGCATCTTTTCCCTTAAATCGCAGACATAGTCTTGTACGGTCTTTGGTTCCCCCGGTGACGCTCCTGTCAAGAGGTCTATTGGTATTCGTAGTTCTCTACCGTAATTGACATAAGCCGGGGTAGCTTTTATGCTTTCGTGCTCGGCGGTACGGTACGAGAGAAGGAAGAGTGGTATATACTTGTCCCAATCCTTTTGTCTGTCATCTACCAATTTCGCCAAATGCCTCTCTAGAGTCTGGTTAAATCTCTCAACCATTCCATCAGACTGTGGATGGTACGCGGTGGTCCTCGTCTTATGCATTCCCAAAATTCTGCACACTTCCTGGAAGACCTGCGATTCGAAGTTCCTGCCCTGATCGGAATGGATTTCGAGGGGCACACCAAAGCGAGATATTACTTCTTCGACTAGCTTAGAAGCAACCGTTGTAGCTTCTTGGTTTGGTATGGCGAACACTTCGGGCCATTTGGTGAAGTAGTCCATGACGACCATAAAGTACTTGTTTCCCGATTCCGTCACGGGAAATGGCCCAGCTACGTCAACTGCAATTCGTTCCCACGGTGCGCCAACGTTATACAACCGCAGGTTCCCACGGCTCCTGGTCTGTGGTCCCTTCACTGCAGCGCAAGTAGTGCATTTGCGGCACCAATCCTGTACATCATCTCGACAATGCAACCAGTAGAATCGTTCTCGCACTTTTGTTAACGTCCTCTTAACACCTAGATGACCTCCTGATACGCCATCGTGTATTTCACGGAGAACATCCGGTACTCTCGTTCTTGGGACAACTATCTGAAGATGGAACTCTCTGCCGTTAGTCTTTTCCCATTTTCGGTAAAGTATTCCATTTTGAAGTATCAGACTGTCCCATTGCGCCCAGTACGCCTTAGTGACAGCGCCAGTGGGTGCAACCTCACTCCAGATTGGTTTTTCGTCACCTCGTTTCTTCCATGTGATGATGTGCCGTAGGTCATAGCATCATTCTCCCATGGGCCCAAAGGACTTGTTTTCGTTAACTTTAATGTCACTTCATTAGATTCCTGCTTAACACAGTGTTTGCAGTCTTCTGAACACGGCCTTCGTGAAAGTGCGTCGGCATTCCCATGCGCCTTTCCGCTGCGGTGTTCCGTCTTGAAGTCGTACTCCTGGAGCTGTTCAATCCATCGAGCTACTTGACCTTCAGGGTTCTTGAATTGCAGTAGCCACTTCAACGCTGCGTGATCAGTTCGCAGTAAAAACTGTCTGCCGATGAGATACTTGCTGAAATGTTGTAGCGTCTTTACGACAGCCAAGAGTTCTCTTCTTGTTACACAGTAGTTTCTCTCTGGCTTAGATAAAGATTTGCTGAAATATGCAATTACAACTTCTCTTTCACCCTGTTTTTGAGATAACACCCCTCCAATGGCCGTGTTGCTTGCGTCCGTGTCTACTATAAACTGACCTTCAGGTTGTGGATACCCCAGGATTGGTGTTTCGCACAGATGTTTCTTCAGTTTCTGAAAGGAATCTTCAGAAGTCTCGTCCCAAATAAACTGTCGTTTATCCTCTGTCAGCCGATGTAATGGCTTGGCTATCTCCGAGAATCCCTTAACAAAACGCCTGTAGTAGGAGCATAGGCCGAGAAATGCCCGCACTTCGGTTTTGTTCTTAGGGGTTGGCCAATTTTGAACTGCTTCCAGTTTCTCCGGGTCCGTCTGGATTCCATCACTGGAGATAACATGGCCGAGATAGTTGACCTTACTCCTGAATAAGCGACACTTTTTCGGATTCAGCTTTAACTTGGCCCCCTCTATTTTGGCGAAAACTCGTTCTAAGTTTCGCAAATGGTCCTCGAAGTCGCGGCCAACAATGATGACGTCGTCCAAGTAGACTAAGCAAGCCTCTCCAACTAAGCCTGCCAGTACACACTCCATGAGTCGCTCAAATGTGGCAGGTGCGTTGCACAATCCAAAGGGCATGACGTTAAACTGCCATAAACCTTTACCGGTGGAGAAAGCTGTTTTCTCCTTGTCTTTTGGATGAATTTCCACCTGCCAGTATCCAGATTTCAGGTCCAGGGTCGAGAACCATTTCATGCCACTCAAGGTATCCAGAGTGTCGTCGATTCGAGGTAATGGATAGCTGTCCTTCTTAGTGACATCATTGAGACGCCTGTAGTCCACACAAAATCTTGTGCTGCCATCTTTCTTCTTCACTAATACAACAGGTGAGCACCACGGACTTGCAGACGGTTCAATAATCTTATGCCTTCTCATATCCTCCAAAAGGCCTTCAACTTCTTTTTCCTTTGCAATGGGTATCCGTCTTGCTCGTTGACGAATTGGGTTCTCGTTTCCAGTATCTATCCTGTGCTGAACCATCGACGTTCTTCCAAGGTCGCCTTCCTGACTGGAGAAGATATTCGCGTGGCGTTGTAAAAACTTCTTAGCTTTCATGCTCTGCGAATAAGTCAGATTACTCTTGCAGTCGTCGAGTAGCTCAGTCACTAATCCATAGTTGCTGCTGTTTGCTGAGTCTGAGCCTGTGATCGAACTACACTTTCTCATCCAGACAACTTCCTCGCACTTTCCAATGACGTCACCTTTGTTCAAGCAGATCTCGTGATCACCCAGATTCAAAACCCTGACCACAGCGTTACTGCTTCCACTAACAAGGGTTCTCGCCGTCATCAGTTTTCGCGCTGATGTCTTGGTAGGTATGTCTTCGATCAACACGCATCTGTTTGACTTCTTCTTTCCAGCTGGCGGTAGTTTTACGAGCACTCTAGCTTCCGCTCGTCCAGGTATGATGACTTCCTTTACACATGCGACTTTCCCGCAGGCGCCTCCAAGGATGAAAATTTCTTCTTCACCACACTTGAAAACTCCGTCAGCGACATTAATTCTGCAGTTGTGCTTCTTCATGAAATCCAAACCCAAGATGCAATCATCCATAATATCAGCCACAATAACGTCATGAAGGTATGAGGACCCCCCTACATTAATCGTAACTGACATTTCTCCCAGGACGGGTATTGGCTGACCGGAGGCAGTAAGGAGCCGACAGTTAATTCTCCTCTTGTGTCTTCTTGCAGTTTTTACCAGATTTGGGTTCACTATCGTTCTAGAGGCTCCTGTGTCTAGAGTCATTTTGCAATCCGTCCTGTTAATAGTCCCCTGAATCACAAGACTATTCCCGCTGCATGCTTGGGAGATAACAGTTATGGGGGCTTCTTCCGCGTCAGCCAGTACTCGCCCCTTAGTCCTGGCTTTTATTCGTTTCCCTGATCCCGGGCAGGGGACGAAGCTCCTTGCTTCTTCAGCTCCTCTACTTGTTCCTCGAGCCTTTTCATCCTTGCCATCTGGGTCTCCTTCTGCGGGCAGTTGAGCTGAAGATGGCCCCTCTCACCGCACTTGTAGCACATGGCTCCAAAACTCCTCTTCGTGGGGGCCTTGACCTCCTTAACTTCCTCAGAGACCTCATGGATCTTATGCGTCTGTCGTATGTCACGGCGAACAGCCTCGACCTCCAAAGCATGCGCCAATGCTTCCTTTAGCGAGGTGTGGTGACGTAGCCTCACTGCAGCTCTGACCTCGAGGTCCCTGATTCCGTCGACAAATGCTTGTACAATATTCGTGTCGACCATTTTGGAATCGGCTCCTGGGTGTGCCTTCTTGACGAGTTTTTCAATTTCCAACGCCCATTGCTGTAGTCCCTCTCCTGATCGTTGGACTCTGTCACGAAGTTGAGCACGGAACACGTGCTCCAGGTGTCGCTCCCCGTATCTGGATTCAAGGGCCTCCATCAGGTCTTGGAACCCATTTCCTGTATGTGCTTCTAGGACTGACAAAGCTTGCCCTCTGAGCGCAACAGTGAGAGCGGTCAGGCATTGTTCGTCAGTCCATCCGTTGGCAGAAGCAACCGTTTGGAATTGCTGACGATAAGCGTTCCATGAAGTAGTACCGTCGTATGGTGGCACTTTAACTCTTGGTCCTTGTACCACTTGCACCACTCCGGTAGTTCCACTAGACACCGCCACTCCTGTGGTTTCCAGGCGCACTACTTTCTTCTGAAGTTCAGTGAGGCCGGTTTTCAGATTTTCTACATCCAATCCTAACCCCGTAACTCGTTCGTCCATTACGTCGACATCTTTACGAAGCTTTGTCACCGTGTCACTGACATCCTTTATAGCCAGAAGCGCCTTTTCTTGAAGGTCCTTTTGTTGCTCTTGTGACTCTTGCAAAGCGCCCAGCTTGCGGTCTTGTGACTCTTGCAAAGCTCCCAGCTTGCGGTCTTGTGCCTCCATCATTGCCCTTTGAGAATCTTGCAAAGCCTGAATATCAGCCCTTTGCAGCTCCATTAATTTAATTAAATTTTCTAAATGAAGAGCCATTTGAGGGGCCGTAGAAACTACGGGCGATGCCTGGTGGCTGGAGCCAGTAGACGGAGCCCGGTGGGCGGGGCCAGTGGGCGTGGCCTGAGTAGTCTGGTGGGCGTGGCCAGTAGGCGTGGCCACGCCCAAAGTGGGCGGCGCCTGGGGGGCGTGGCCAGTGGGCGGGTCCCGGTGGGCGGAGCCAGTGGGCGGGGCCTGTCCCTCAGTGGGCGGAGCTTGGTCCCCAGTGGATGTGGCCTCCGCAGCCCGTTGCGCCCTTGTTCTGACACTTCCCTCGAAGTCCTCACTCGGAGTCAATGGCATCTCCAAATCTCACTTCCGACACCAGTTGTTACGTGCTAGGGTTCGAGGATTCGGAGAGAAAGACCTGGTGACTCTCTTGAAGACTTTATTCCCAAACACTAGCTCACACAAATCACTAAGTCCAAACACTAAGCACTAGATCCAAATCACTGAGCACTATCACTGTCCTAGGTCGTAGCCGAGTCGTTAGTTCACTATCACAATCACTCACTATTGATCACTTGTTCTCACTTTTGAAGTCGCCTTGATGATCGCTCGGATCGAACTGACTTGACTGCCGGCTTGTTTACCTTTTATATGGCCCGCGTCGAATTCTGGAGCGTTCTATTTTGGATTGTTTACGTAAACACGCAATCACATAAACAAGGGTCGGGCTTTTCTAGAAGGTACGCGCAACTGTCGCGCGCAGGTAAACAACTGCCCGTATCGGTAACAATATTATATAAGAAAATAATAAAGGTTTGATTGACTAGCAGATAAGTTGAACAAAAAGTCGGTAAACATTGATCAAATGTATAAGCTCTACAATTTTGTACAATTAGTTTGTCGTAATTAATTTATACGGATGAAGAGCGATCCTTTCAATTTGTCAATTTAATTTTATCACCACAATACTCATTCGTTATTAAAAAACAATAAAGCATTCTTCAGTAATCAAACATTCGAAATAATTCCGATGGACCTGGAGGGACCGTTTATGCATCATGATTATTCACGAAGCGTTTTTAATTAAACAAGTCTCGCCGACTATAGCCACATAAAATTTTACAACCCTTTAATAAGACGTAAAACCGCTATCAAACTCCTGTTTAACGACGAATATTAATGATTATAACCGCACCGACATATTTTGTGGTTAGGAGCTGGCTCTAATAGTTCACGGTTACTGTGCTTGCATTATTCATTATTAAATGTGCTGGAATGTGATTAAACAACATGTTAATGGAATACTGTAATTTAGACGGGTAATGTTGCAAATTATGTTATATGCTTTGTTAATGTTTGCTCGTATATTTTTATTATTACTACAAATATTACGATTATGGTCTGTGGTAACATTATATTCATTTGTTTTTAAATATATTTTGTGCTGAGCTACGGCGTAGCAGGTTCTACGTCGTAGCGGCCTATTAATTTAGCACTTTCCTATGATGAATAAATTTAAGGTGAATATTAAACAATAAAACACGACAAATAATATAATGTACTTTTCCGCAACTCAAGTATTTATAACATATAAAAATTGACTAAATCTATTCAACGATTATAGCGTATTTTAAAATTTAGGATTCATTAAATTAATTATAATATTAAAAGTTATAAACCTTTGCATCATATAGGACGTCGGAATACATTAAAAGTAGTTTTTAATTATGTTACATAACCTCATATTCTTAAAAGCGCAACACTGACACGTATATCTCGAAGCACTTAACTGTTACACCGTCACCCTCTAAAACCACCCTAAACTTAAGTAATAAAACTAGCCAACCGGTTACAGATAAAATATTACAACCTGGGTATCGCGAAGCCATCCTAAAAACTGCAATAAAACCAGACTCTACATTTACGTAATACAATGTTTTTCTTTGTTTACTGCTTTTAGATAGTATTGGAACATCAACGTATAACATGGTTAAATGGAAAGCTTTAATTTTGTTTTTGTTTTAATTAAAAAAAAAATATGCGTATTTCTTCGAATAATGAAAATGACCTTATTACTTTCTTAACCTACTTAAGCTTGTTCTCGTGTCATTTTTTTTTATCTAATAATTAAAATACTATAACATCCATCACAATAATATAATGGTTTTTAAAGTCGTAAAATCAACTGAATAATTATACATCTTTAGCATAATATATTATGACTGGTAAGTAAGAGTTGAAAGTTTTTGTGCAGACTGTACTGTAACCAATAATTCTGCTTATTGCAAACGGCTTAAGGACGTATGGGTTTTTTAATAAAGAAAGCTAGGGTTGGGCCTGTGAGACCGACTCACAATAATTATAGGGTTAAGTTTAATTTTTATATGCACGGACGCACCATAAATATTAATGAATACTAAAATATTATCATACTTGAAGGAGGCCTTCAAGTATTATAATATTTTAGTATTCACTGTCGTGAAAGTTTCATAAAAATACTGTCACGATTATTGTAATGATTCCTAATAATAGATATTGAATTGTTCCACAGTTATTTTTTTTTTCTAGGAAATTACTATTTTTAGTAGTACTAAGTAATTAATAACTACACTTCAGATTATAACTACGTAAAACACTGGAACTATAATTATTTTTAAGAAATATTTTTAATAACTATAATATTATGAATTTGATTTTATCCTTACAAATATTCTCTTTCCAAATTATTATGGACATTAAATTAACTGTAATATAAACCTCTGTTGAAAAATGAAAAGTTATTACACAGTATACAATTTGTATTAATAAACACGTTCTAAGCAAAAACACGTCCCACAATAATAGTCGCTCAGTATATATATTTACGCTTCATTAGTTGCACTTTTAATTAAGTTGTGCTGAAAAATTTTACACAAAAAGAAAACAAATATGGTGGCGTATAACGTAACACGTTGGTAAAGTAGGGTTAACTTTTTCAATTTCATATATCCCAAGTGGCTTGTGGTATTTTTTAGGTTCCGTGAAAACTTATTATATTTTATGTATTGATAAAGGTTATAAATACACAAAAAAAACTACTTATTTGAATATTAATTTCTCAGTCCTTTACTTTAACTTTCCTATAGGGCTTGTTATGTATTTGATAAAAACTTTATAAAAATAAAACAAAGGTTACCTTGGACATGATAAATATGTGCTGTTATACATAAAACGTCGAGTTTTTGGCCATTAGCGTTTGTAAAACTAAGTGAAACTTGAATTATATGCGATTGTCTAGACGTCCCATTGTAAGAAAAACAAATTAATATCCCTTTATTGTAGGTACGGTCGAAAAGTACTCCAGAATTTATGTTCTCTATTGAATTATAGCGCAACGTTAAAATGAAAAAAGCGAAAATTAGCCAACGCTTTCTGTACGAAGTTTATGTAGCTAAACATTGTCGGGATAGTTTTTCTAATAACGCCATATTCTACGCTTTAATATTTAATGTTTTAAAGTTGACTTATTGTATGAAATCATTATGTTTTAAAATGTACTGCTAAAATCGTTTTTTAGATTATTTAATTAGATTATCAATAAAAACAGTTGCTTTTTGTGTTGATTTCTGAAATTGTTGATAAAATTCCCAATAAACAAGTGGAACATAAATCCCAAAAACCAAACTATAATTTAAGTGCTCGTTAAAGGTAAAATGTTTGTCGATTTGCCTACGATAGGTTTAATTTAGTTAAGTGGGCTTACTTTCAACAATATTTTACAATCTGTACCCTGATTCTGCTATTTTGATCCAACATTACAATTTACTGCTTCGATCTAGCTCGAACTCTGTAAAATAGATAGTATTCTTGATATTGATCTTGATAGAAATCAATAGTAATAATAATTTAGTATTTTAATTAAAAAGATACAACCGACTTCAAAATTGTACGTCATTAAGAATTAAAATTTTCTATCTCAAAAACTCCTGAACTAATTTTGATCAAACTAACAGCATTCCCTAAGTTGAAGGTAATGACCTAGTACAAAAAAAAAAACAGTTAAATCGATCGTGTGTTTCCTGAGATATGCGAACATAATACATACTGTATACACTTTTGAAATTTGGTACATTTATTCAGACACTGATATGACTGACTAACATAATATACAAAGACTGGGCAGTTCTGGAAATATTACTTAAAATACTTTTTAATTACTTAAATTATTTAAATTTAATTATACGTGGGAGAGCCATGCTTCGGCACGAATGGGCCGGCTCGACCGGAGAAATACCACCTTCTCACAGAAAACCGGCGTGAAACAGCGCTTGCGCTGTGTTTCGCCGAGTGAGTGAGCTTACCGGAGGCCCAATCCCCTACCCTATTCCTTTCCCTACCCTCCCCTATTCCCTTCCCTTCCCATCCCTACCCTCACCTATTACCCTATTCCCTCTTAAAAGGTCGGCAACGCACCTGCAGCTCTTCTGACGCTGCGAGTGTCCATGGGCGACGGAAGTTGCTTTCCATCATTTGCTCGTTTGCCTCCTTATTTCATTATAAAAAAAAATTGATAACCTTCTTTTTTGAAGTCGGTTAAAAACACAATTTAAATAAACACCAAAAGATTTTTATAGTTCGACAACTTTATACCAATTAGAAGGCGTTTAACGTTGGTTTGACATTTCATGAGAATATTTTTGTATTTTTATTGTATCGGCTGTATCGAAATGATATCAAAGCTATATGGATGTTCGGATACTTGGGAATCGGGGCACAGATCTGTGTAGATCTCATGAATTACCCAAGCAATAAATCGTGCACTATCGAATGTGCGAGTAATCGTCTTATAAATGGCGAATGTAATCACTTTTCTTAATCATACAAAGTTTAATCGTATTCTAACTGCTTAAATCACATATTGAAATAAATTTAACAAACGCAGACTTTCAAATATTTATTTTAAATCTAACTATAATGTATTAAAATGTTTTTATTAAGTGAGATAGCTGCCGCTGTAGAAGTATCTAGATTATTCTACTATTATCTGTGTTATAAGGTTTTATTTTGTTACTAAGGTGTAAAGTAATATTTTAGTCCATAATTGTTAAACTATTACCTTATATATAAAATTCTTCACAATGTTAGGCCGCGTACTCCCCCGAAACGGCTTTACTGACTTTAAACAAATTTTATATGCATATTCAGTGGGTCTGAGAATCGGCTACTGGGTACTAAGTGCATTTGTTGAATAAATAATAGTAAATTATTGCAACTCGAGACTGACGGCGACCATTGTTTGTGCGACGGGACGGGACGGGACGTTACCATGGTAACATACCTACTTATTTAGTCACTTCAATAAAATAATAATATGCTCGAAATACTTTATATTATTACGGCAAAGCAACGTTAGCCGGGACAGCTAGTATTATTTAAAAAAAGTCCAAATAGTCTGAAAGCAGCGGCGTGATTCATGATTATTATCATGAATCACGCCGCTGCTAACACTAAACACAAGGGTCATGTCACATATCAAATTAGTTAGTAAGTAGTGTTCAGATTTAAATATCAGTTCAAAATGCATCGCATTGCCTCGTAATAAATGCGATCAGATACTTAGAAGATACTTAAGTGTGTTTAGTTTAGACCAGCTATCCAGAAAGTATGCTCCCAGCCCTGGGACTCCGCAAAGACCTTAGAAATGCCATCACTCATCAGACTGCAGCATGGACACAATTAATTCAAAGACAAAACATTATTTTTGGGAATCCGTCAAAAATGTTTATATTATTTCAAAACAAGTAGGCATAATGTTTGGAATTTTAATAACTATAGTACTTAGTTTTATGAGAACCAATTAAATATTTTGTCCACGAAGTCTTCAATCTCAATCATTTGAGAATTACAATACATGCCAATTTCATTACGAAAAGGTTCTCGATTTGCGGCTTATCTAAATATGACCTGCGCCTGAATCGAACGTTGATGAGGGATCACCTTGAGTAATCTTTGCGTGAAATTGAATTACTTTTAACGATGCATAAAACATCGTAAAAATTATTGTAAAAGACAATACTTATTTTGTGGTTACGGAAAAAAATAGTGAATGTCTCACAAGAGACAAATTAAAGTATATGTATCATAATTTAATCTCTCTCTTATGACTGTAAAATTTCTTAATTTTTATTTATTGTCAAGTAAATAAAATAGCTAAAAGAGAAAAACAAAACGGTTATTAAAAATTGCTTACTTTTTAGCATAGGTCCATGTTAAAAGTTTGTTTGTCCATGTGCGTAAGGTTTTCTACTTATTGTTAATATTTTTAAATAATTTTGGAGAAATTCATACTTTTTTTTTTAAAATAGTTTACGTAATTAAACTCAAATTCAAATACTACTTGACGAGGTAGAAGTTTTAAATATTTAAAACTAGCACTTTGAGAGCAATTAATTTATTTAAATGGACCTTTATTTATCGAACGGGAAACCCCTTTATATCGTCGTAACGGCCATGTTTTGGTCTGCGAGTGTGTGGACGCGCGATTTTAATTATTTTCGTCCAATTTACGAGTGGCCATTAAAGGAAAGGTCTCCGAGGACCCATTACTGCGCTTGTTGTGAGACCCGTGTCATAATATAGATCATATATAGTAGTGTAACATAGTCAGCTCCTTGAGATTCAAATTGCTTAGCACGGAGACGTTATAAATGATACTTAAGAGAGTAACAATTACCGACTTATAATAACTTCGGTCATAATTGGTAAATAATTATGATTATCGGGGGAGTCTCCGGTGATTTGACAAAAAGGTAGCAAAATTTCGATGGCCGCGCGCCTATTTAAATATTGCGGAATACCCACCCGACTTTGGGCATCACCAAATAACAGGGACTATATTAAATTGCATACTCTTTACACGTCTGTCTCATCATGTCTGATTCTAGCGGTTGAGTGTCAGGACTCAGGATGGTCTACACTCTACTGTATTTACTTATATTGTGCCCGCAGCCCGAGTCTTGCTGATAACTTTACAGCATTTTATATGTGACAAGAATTAGTGTGTAATCTAAACGGGGCCTGGGCCTGATAAACGCGATATGTTGGTAAATATTTAAGCGCGGGCATTTATAATGAGGATAAAGGATTGGGAAGATCTCGATATATTTTGAACCCATGGTAAGGGAAATTAAGGGTTTGCTTGTTAAAAGTGTTACACAGTCATGTCTTTCAAATCGTTAATTCTTATCTTTTCTGATCTTTTTTGTATTTTTATAAGACTGAAGAGAACTTTTGATTTCTGTTTGTGCTGTCCTTCCTTAATAATAATTTTCGCTTAAAATCATGTTTATAATAATTATTTTATATATTAAATAGCATTGACATCATAAAAATAAATAGACATATCCGCGGTAAAGCTTTCAAAGATATTAAAGAACCGTAAAAAATAACGTATCCGATAGGTATCCACCCTTAATAATCCGTCTTTTATACGACAAAAAGAATCAAAATCGAAGAAGATAATCCTTCGAACACAGTTGCGCAGGTAAATAGCTATTACGCGCTTCGGTGACCCTTTCTGATAAGATTTGACGAAGTCACGCACTCAATGATTGATAGATCAGCGAGGATCTCGTGGAGACAGCTCCATTTCACGGCGTCGTATAAACCCGTGCATACCGAGCTCTTTACTACCATGATTGATGACTTGTCATGACAACAAAAGTGGATGCATTTATTTTATATCGTTGACAATGTTTTTGTACCATCAAAGAAATTGATTGATTCATATTTGGCGGGCCTACGTTATGCTGTATCCACATATGCCGCCGGCTTACGGTGCGTCCACATTTGTATCATTTGCGCGATCAGATCTCCGTCGCGATCATCGCGCCGTATCAAGTATGCGTATCATAGTGTGGACGCCTATTAGATCATTCTGCCGATCATGCGTGTATTTGATACGACACGTATCAGATACGCGGTTAATAGCGATCGGGGCGTATCATGATACGCGTATCATTTTGACACGCTTCGATGATACGCGACGGAGATCTGATTGGAGATCTGATCGCGCAAATGATATAAATGTGGACGCACCCTTATACCGGCGGTACTGTCGGCGGCTCGGCCGCCGGCTAAACACACATGCCGTTGGCTTCGGTGGCAAGGCAGGCTGAAAGCCGGCGGTATGAGCCGGCGGCATGTGTGGATGCGCCATTATTGCGCCATTATTAGTGCCCTGACTCGTGATCTGTCGGTTTGACATAACCTGACTAAGTTACGTAGGTCCGCCATCTACCTATAAGTAAGTTTCTGTAATCGTAAGTACCATCGAAGAAATTGATTCACAGGCAAGTTGCGGACCTGCCTCATTTTGTCTTCTTATGTCAATTCAATGTTATTCGTGACCTGACAATGGGGTACTGACATAAGCGACCAAATTACATAGGTCCGCTATTTGCCTATGCATCAACTTCTCCGATAGTAAGCACATAGTTTATTACCATAGCTTAGCACCAGTATATATTTCTCTTTGGCTGACTATGTTGTAACATGCCATACGTGCTTTGGCTGTCTGTGTGTAATTAAAATAAGCTACGAGTATCCCAGACAGAACAGTATTTGAAGTGGATACTACTCTCGGAGAGTGCTGTTTAAATCATTTACAGTTTTTTTTGTAGTCAAGACAGGAGACGATCAAGTGATTTTCTGGTGAAATGTTCTTGGTGTTCTTTCAAACAGGAAAATTATATAGGTTCAGTTAAACATCAACATCTCATTTTGACTGTAATAATTTTATTTGCTGATCAAATTTCAAACAATTTAAGTACTGCAATAAATCAAATTTTATTGCGTTTACATCAGCAGGCCGCCAGAGCTCCGGAGCTGCCGCTCATAATAACCTAAAGTAATTCCTCATGCGAAATAATTTAACTTCGCAATGAGGAGCTGAAAAATTAAAATCAGTCTCCTTTCCCTTCATAATCCTGTCCGCTCTCAAAAAAGCGGTGACTCGAAATCTTTTGAAATCCTCGCATTATTCATTTAAATGATACTTATGAGAGTAGCAATTACCGACTTATAATAACTTCGGTCACAATTGGTAAATAATTATAATTATCGGGGTAGTCCCCGGTGATTTGACAAAAAGGTAGCAAAACTTCGATGGCCGCGCGCCTATTTAAATATTGCGGAACACCCACCCGACTTTGGGCATTATCACCAAACAACAGGGACTATATTAAATTGCATACTTTTTACTCGACGATCAAAGGAAAGTTTGATTTTGCGGTGATAATTGCGGTGGATCCTTAATTATTTTGAGGGTAAACTTTTGCCCGAGTTAATTTGAAGACGGTTCTTCGATTCGTTTAATGGACACTTTTCGGTGACTTTCAATTTATGTGGCTGAATAGAGTATTCATTAAACTTGCAGATGGCAGCGGCAATCGGAATATACTCGATTTTAACGACGCAAAATGAAATTACTTGTCGATTTTGTTCGCCAAACAAGCGGAGGGAGATTGTGTACGTAGAATCAAATTTATTTCAGCTTAGCATATTTATAAATCTGAGAATATAATAATTTATGAATCCATCATTATTCAAGAATGATAATGCTGAGGATTTCGTAAATATTATGCACAATACGCAATTATTCTTTTTAACAAAAAAATTAAAACCGA
The DNA here is from genome assembly GCA_905333045.1 of Lysandra bellargus. Lineage (NCBI taxonomy): Eukaryota > Metazoa > Arthropoda > Insecta > Lepidoptera > Lycaenidae > Lysandra > Lysandra bellargus. The sequence continues at coordinate 11,393,777 of HG995326.1, forward strand.
CTTCCAAGGTAAAAACAATAGTAATATTATGAACTAAAAAGTATTAAATAACTCTTACTCTTTAATAGTGCCTTTTTCAGAATTCGTCTAAATCTCAACTATTTCTGTACATACTTACTACAGTCTTCATTACTTCGAAGTCGGTACCAGCTAATTTAATCGTGAGTTCAGTCAATGTCAGAATATCTGAAACTTTTGGAACTGGTACCGACTTCAAACTAATGAAGACTGTAGTATGTACAGAAATAGTTGAGATGTAGACGAATTCTGAAAAAGGCACTATTAAAGAGTAAGAGTTATTTAATAATTTTTAGTTCATAATATTACTATTGTTTTTACCTTGGAAGTCGGTTTTAATTTTTTTGTTAAAAATAATAATTTCACTCTTTTTAGTTAAGTATCTACAAAATAAGGCTTTATGCGTAAATAACCAATACGAATGTTAACTATTCACATTATGTTACTGTAAGCGAAATTGTGGTAAATGCTTGCAGTTATCTAAGCGATGCTGCAATTTCCAAACTTTTATCTTTAAAGGTTCAGGAGTTCTATTCAGTGCATTTGGACCAAGAGACACCTTTGTATGAAATTTCTCTTATTCGTAACATAATATTATGTTTAATTTACTAGAAACAACATTTTACCACTATGAATGTTTTGATAAATATCAAGGATTTCCCTCGATTGCTCATAGATCCCATCATCAGCTCACCACTTACGTAATTGTTATGTAAAATTAAGATTATATCCTACACAACAACACGAGAAATTTGAAAATCTGTCCTCAAACAGCGAAATCATCATCAAAAACATCTGCTTCGATACAAAATATCACGAAAAGTACCAATAATTGGGTCATAGTGTGATGACCAATGGTATGATTATGGTTGTGATGATGATGACCAATCAAATTGATGTGTTAGCTTATGCTTTTAGTTGTTTAAACAACGCCGAAATCCCCGAACCTGTACCTATAAGCATTCAAAAGTTCTGTTCGGTACCTGCCATGCCAACGTGGGAGAGCCATGCTTCGGCACGAATGGGCCGGCTCGACCGGAGAAATACCACGTTCTCACAGAAAACCGGCGTGAAACAGCGCTTGCGCTGTGTTTCGCCGAGTGAGTGAGTTTACCGGAGGCCCAATCCCCTACCCTATTCCTTTCCCTACCCTCCCCTATTCCCTTCCCTTCCCATCCCTACCCTCACCTATTACCCTATTCCCTCTTAAAAGGTCAGCAACGCACCTGCAGCTCTTCTGACGCTGCGAGTGTCCATGGGCGATGGAAGTTGCTTTCCATCAGGTGACCCGTTTGCTCGTTTGCCCCCTTATTTAATAAAAAAAAAACACCTTTGGATCCAGGGTATAACCTGGTGCAAAATCTTACTTTATTAGTAGCATTGACCTCGAATGCTTCACAAATAATTAAAATCACTATATTTTTCCATACAAATTTCAAGGAGTCCCCTCGATTCCTCAAGGATCCCATCATCAGATCACCACTTTTGTGAACATGGTACCAAATTAGAGTTACAACACAAAAAGAATTTTGAAAATCTGTCTTCAAACAGCGAAATCATCATCAAAAACATCTGCTTCGATGGAAAATATCACGAAAAGTGCCAATAATTGGGTCATAGTGTGATGAGCCATGGTATAATTATGGTTGTGATGATGATGACCAATCAAATTGATGTGTTAGCTTATGCTTTCAGTTGTTTAAACAACGCCGAAATCCCCGAACCTGTACCTATAAGCATTCAAAAGTTCTGTTCGGTACCTTCGGATCCAGGGTATGACCTGGTAAGAAATCTTACTTTTTGCTAGCATTTACCTCGAATGCTTAAGAAAAAGTCAAAATCACTATATGTTTCCATACAAATTCCAAGGAGTCCCCTCGATTCCTCAAGGATCCCATCATCAAATCACCACTTTTGTGAACATGGTAACTTCGAGTTGAACCCTATACAACACAAAAAGAATTTTGAAAATCGGACGACAAACGGCTGAGTGATCGGTGAACATACATAAAAAAAAATACATACACCCGAACGTATTACCTCCTCCTTTTTGGAAGTCGGTCAAAAAGTAAAAAATTCTAACACGGTCCGGACGAAAATGGGATAAAACGTGTACACGAAATAGAGTATTTAAGTAATACTTAACTAACTATGACACTGAGTGCGTTTTAAGTAAGTTTACTTTGCTTTCCAAAAAAAAATCCGACTAAACTATCAAACAAAAGTGCTAAGGCGTGTGTGCGCTTTGTATCAAACAGCTTTTTTTTTTACAAAAAACATCAAAATTTAACTTATTATCTATCTATGAAATCTATTTCATTTTCGTATTATAACTTCTTTGTGATGAAATTATACAATAATTGCACTCAGTTTATATATCTTAATATCTATATTTTTGTTAACTTTAAGTTTATGTCGTTATCAGAAGGACTGGCTGTGCTTGTTTACGGTGCTCGAGTATGCCCGCAGTAGAGTGCCCTCCAGGCTCTGTGTCTTCGCTGAGTGAGTCCTTGCACACTACTGGTACAGATTACTAGCAAGAAGCCATACAATATTATAAATGTGAATGTGACTATTGACTCTTCTCGCTTAAGCCTTAGGCCACTGTAGTGATGTTGATATGGAAATACTTTAAGTTTCGAGAAAGAAAATAGTAGAGTTTCTTATCACAAGGAAATGTGCGATTTCCTAGGAATAAAGGGTTTTCATATCATCATATCAGCCTATATTCGTCCACTGCTGGACATAGGCTCAATGAACGCCAAGATGACCGATCTCCTGCTACTTGCATCCAACATGGACCCGCAACTAAATGGAGATCATCGTCCCACCTAGTTGGAGGTCGACCTATACCCCGATTACCCAGCCTTGGTCTTCATTCCAGAGTAAGTTTACTCCAGCGATCGTCTGTTGTTCGAGCTACGTGACCAGCCCAGTTCCACTTCAGCGTACTGATCCTGGGTTTTATGGGCAATCAAACATGTAGTGAGCGCATAGCATATTGTGTAAGGAATATTTTTGTAATTTACGCTTTACCAAAATATTTAGAATTTACAAAGCGAAACATTTTCAAAAAGAACGTTGGGAACATCATTTTACTTTGATATACATATTGCATACTTTTTAACTTTTTAACTTTTAGTTATAATAGACGAATAATTAATTATATGCAAGTGACTTTCGCTATTTTACATACCAGTCATTTTATATTATCCGTCAATATAATATTATCCGAGCGCACGTTTTATGCAAAACATTCGGTGCCATGGAGCACAAACAACTGTATCCCCTCGCCATACATAACTGAAATACAAATTTATATCACACTGACGCTGGGCCCTTTTAGTATTCCCCCAGCAAATCCCGTTGAGCCGTATCTATACCTAGGCACAGTCGAGACCTAGGTATGGGGCGAGGGGAAGTAATTATAGGGGGAAACATCAAGTATGTCAGGGGGAGAGTATGTTGTAAGGACAAAAATATGAGGGTAGAACGCACTGGAGGTAAGCGTGTCGGCTCGCGTCAGTTCACTGTGTCACTGTTGATCTCCAGGAGTATTGACACGCCTGTGGCTATGTAGGGAACTCCTGGGGATTATCTTTACTCAGTGGATCTCATCTTGCAGTTTTCCCGTAAGATTCTTTTTACGGTTTCAGTTTAAATGTTGTTTACATTATTTACATTGTTGCCAACACTCAGATGGTGGCAACAAATGTTATCTATCGTAATATAATAATTATTGTAATACATAATATTAGGTAGGTATGTAATGTTATATAATATTTTATTTCCTAAGTTTAGAATTGATTTTTAGGAAACTACAATACTAACATGCCAAGAATATAATTTTTTAATCCACACTAACTTTTTTGCTAAAAAGAAGCTGTCTATTTTACTATAACAATTACATGCTATACTGCATTACATCCACAGAATTACATACGCAATATAAACTGTATATAATTTATAACTCTACTTTAATATCCAAAAGCCCATCGAGAGTTGTCCATTTCAAATACTTCAAAATATAATTAAAACATTTGACGATATGTGTTACGAGCGGGTGGACTGACCTTTTAAATTTCAAAGGATGCTATAGCGGATTAGTATGGCGTTGGGAGTATTCATCAGATTGTATTGGTCGGGTGGGGAGAGCTGTTGCTACGCAGGAGAGTGACGCAGTGCCACGTCTGCACTAAAATTTTTAATATTCCAAATGGATGTGACCGATTTAATTTTTATTGAGCAGTAAATTTTATTGTTTGTTGATTCGACTGCAACTATAGGATTTATCTATAGTTGCAGTTATATTCTGTGTTTAATCTAAGCGCAGAAAAGGTATTACTATATCCGATTTCTGATTGCTTTAGAAACTTGTCGATAATAATTATTATAGATCTAGAGAAGCAACAATATTATTCAACAATTACTGGTCTCGTCGTAACATACAATACAAGTAAGAATAATTTCTGAAGTAATAATATCTTGAAATAGTTAAAGGTTTCATGATTAAACCAATAAATTAATTTATTTGAACAAATGCGTTAACCGTATTCTTATACTACCAATTTTTCCGGTAAAGTTTTTAAGTTTTCGTTCTAATCTTTACTGTGCTCGAAGAATATATTCGACCTTTCTTCAAAATTGGATAAGCGTTTAAAGTTTCACGAAGTAACAGACAAACAAACACACTTTTGCATTCTAATATTATGATAATAAATTATATTAATAACTAAGTAATGTGAAAATCAATCCATCGAAATGATTGCTCAGTGGAACATAAGAACATTACTGGCTCCAGGGCACAGCTCTGTATCTGCGCCTAGGTATATGGTTTTTGGGCGGGGGTTGAAGTACTAGCGTTGCTAGGCTATGGGGGATGCTTCCCCAAGGTCAAAAGTTGTAGCTATGGCTATACGATGCGGTTTGAGAGGGGAACTCGGACGTATTATGTTTGCTAATAATATTATTAATTGTCGAGTTATTTTTTGTTACAACACGGAGGGTCGCTTTGTTTTACAACTGTTTATATCTGATAGATATGAAGAATATTAATACAAAATATTATATTCCATTAATATGCCATATTAATACTTATATTGTGGTGTATTGAGTACAAAAGAATAGGTCCATTAAAATCGCGAAAATGTAAAAAGGTCTTTCAGCAATCGCGTCAAAATAAAATATATATAGACGTTTAAATTATAAAGAACATAAAGTTAGAAACGCAAAGAATTGTGGAATAAATAGAACTCGAAACAGCCAGTCTAAGTTTCTAAAAGTTTCGTTTTAAATCTGAAACCGAGACTAGATTGTGTTTAAGTCTGGCTAGTTGGATATTTTACAAGCCTCGTAATTTTAAACTTTTGTTGGTATCTTAATATTTATTTATTCTAAAGAAAATTTCGTTTAGCGAATACAATGTACTTTGAGAGCTTTTTCGTTTTAATGGTTTGAGTTTTGAATATTTTTGTGATGCATTTTGTGAAAATCAAGAATTACTCTAATAGTCCATTGAAATGTTGCATTTGCTTTGCATTTATTAGAGGACGCAATTTTATTTTTGGAATATGTTGGGAGGCTCAATAGAAGCTTAACCTCAAGTTTGTGGGGTTGCCCCTCTTGTCCCCCGGCCGCCATCTTGAAAAAAGGTATCACTATTTTCGTGATATTTCAGAATCTGTACGTCTTACAAAAAATTTGTAAGAACATAATTTGTTGCAAATTATTTTGCCTACAAATATGTTTATATAACTTTTTACCCTAAATTAAAAATTAAAAAAGTTATAAGCAAAAAAGTGATTTTTTTTTTAGGAGGTTTATTATCACTTTTTAACTTTGTTTAACACATTTTACAAAAAAGATACCTTAGACCAACCTTGTAGATAATCTTTTGAGAAAAAGATCCCCCGGTCCCATGAAATTAATTTTCTGCAGAAACAAAGGAAACTGTGGAACCATGTGTGGCTGCAGAAAAGCAGGCCTGAAATGCTTTATAGTATAGTAGGTATGTGCAGACTAGTATAGTAGGTATACTATGTTTGTTTGCAATTTGCATATATTTATGTAGTGTAGTAGGCATACTGCAGACTGTGGCTGCAGAAAAGCACGTCTGAAAAGCTTTACAGAATAGTAGGCATACTGTAGAGCATTTTAGGTCTGCTTTTCTACAGGCACGCATGCCTTCACAGTTTCCTTTGCATCTGTAGAAAATTAATTTCATGAGATCGGGGGGATTGGGGGATCTTTTTCTCAAAAGATCATTAACAAGGTTGTTCTAAGGTAAATTTTTTGTAAAATGTATTAAACAAAGTTAAAGAGCGATAATAAACCTTTAAAAAAAATTAACACTTTTTTGCTTATAACTTTTTAAATGTTTAATTTAGGGTAAAAATTATATGAACATATTTGCAGGCAAAATAATTTTCAACAAATTATGTTCTTAAAAATTTCTGTAAGACTTATAGTTTCCGAAATATCACGAAAATAGTGTTGTCACCCCTTTTTTCAAGATGGCGGCCGGGAGAGAAAGGCAGCTACCCCACAAACTTGAGGTTAAGCTTCTATTGAGCCCCCCAACATATTCCGAAAATAAAATTGCGTCCTCTAATAAATGCAATATTCGGTCCTAAAATTGTAACATTTCAATGGACTATAATTACAATGCAGAAGTCTAGACAGGTAAAATTAAAAATATTGTTTTATATTAGCATATTTTCTGTACTTGTAGATTTTAGTGTATATTAATCCATAACATTATAATCTTCAATAAATCAATATTGCGTTGCCTCTAAATTATATAGGCGAGTTTTATATCAATGAACTATAACTAACAAGACGTATCAAAATTATAGGTGTATTGAGCTTCTACTATTAGCAATACAACTTTTCTTGCAGAGAAATGTTGTCAATCGCTGCTTCAGAGATTTAGTACAAAGAGATAAACGAGATAAATTTAAAAATACGCACTCAGCGGCACGATATTAATGACGATTTCACGCTTGGACGGCTGCGATCGGCAGAACCGTTTGTATTCGTTTCGACCACCGCCCCAGTAGACTAAACAGCTGATTAGAGAGAACACACGATATATTTTAGAGCAAATTATTTTGAATTTCTTAAAAATAATAAATTAAGTCCCAAAAATGTTAATGTTAATGATACTTAATAATTATGAATATATTATATAAAACAGGCAAATAATACTTTGAGCACCAGCGGATTTGGTCACGGAACAATTTTCGCGATTCCGACGTTTCAACTGCTTTCCAGCGCCCGCGGACATAGGCCGTGTTCATACCAAACCGACTGTGAGCTGCCCAATGTGATCGAACGTTACGCAGTTTATTGTATTTCCATACATATTCAGTTTTCCGTTCAACCCTAACAGACAATACGCTTTTACGCAAGGTGTAGGCGCGGACATTAGATACCGTACATTTTCATATTCACACTGGGGCTCACAGTGAGCCTGCTCACATTCGGCGGCTCACAGTTGGTTTGGTGTGAACACGGCCTAATAGTGACACTCACATGAACCTACAAATTTTTCTGATGACATATAATTATGTAGGCTGATCTGTTCATTGCCAAATCCTCATGGGATAGTTATGATCACACGACACCTTTTCACCTAAACATCTGTTCGGACTTAACCCTCTACGATATCCCATCACACAGGGTGGTTCTGATTTCATTGCGTGATTTACTTTTTTCATCTCCCTGCAATCCAATAAATCCCAGTGCGGTGGAGGCGGGTTAATTAATAATTTAAGGACAGTTCTATCGCGGTTTATCCAACGAGCTAGCTCGCTAATGGACTTCCCGCTGTCAATTTAAAGGAAACAAACATCCGTGTTTACATTTTAACAGTATTAAATATCTAGAGAATGGAAAGTTCTGAAAAATATAAAACGTAAAATGACGCCTTTTAAAAAGTTAAGTTAAATTATTAATACGCGTCATCACAATTTTCTCCATTTGAAATCATCGTGTTCTGAGTTAAGAATTACTTATGCGATTTGAAACAAAATGAAAGGTCTTGTAGGAACTATAGGTTGTAGCACATGTGAGATGATAATGTAGCACATGTTTTGGATTGGCCTACCAAGTACCAGGAAACCAGTTGGCAGCAGGTTCCCTATAAAAAACATATTGCTTACACTTTGAGCGACTTAAATTTTCAATATAGCACTTTTGATGAACCTTTAAGCGCAGCATTTATCAAATTACAGCATGACAGGGCCAGTTTTACAATTGCCCGAGTTATTTACGGCCTCAATAAAGTGAACCTTAAAATTGTTAATGAAAAGGTATTAAACAACGGCCCCCTCGTATATTACACGGTGACATGACGCGGAGAGAAAAATGCCACTGGATTTGGACAAATTACGACTGACTTGATGCCACTTTTGGATATATTAAAGCTAAATTGGTTACGGTTTTAATTATTTTGCGCGGGGCGGCATTAAATCACGTGACAGATGTCCGTTTTTTAATTCTAACATAAATGTTGGGTGCCCCAGGTACAACGCTACAACGCGGAATTTTAATGCTATGATGCCACGAAAAGACACGCGTACACAGACAGACAGACATAGAGACAGAGAGACAGACAGACAAATCAAACTTATAATACCCCCTTTTTGTCGTGGATCAGAAACGCCCACACTCAGAGGTTCTTTCAGAGGAAATTAATGATTACTTAAGTTGAATATTATGAAGATTTTATGTAAGTTCCATGCAATTTCTATTGAAATCTTCATTAAATTAAAGTTAAGTTATCATAAACTGTCATTGGGTGCGGTTATAAAAATAATATTTAAACAGAAAATAATATGTAAACAGAAAAGAATATGTAAATAGAGAACACAAGATCTGCTTGACTTCGTCTGGAACATTGGAAATAGAAAACACATAAAAATTTTATCACAGTAAAATATCGAAACTATAAACCGTTATTAACTACGCAATACCCTATTATAGTTAAAACGGGAAATCTTATTTCACGGAGCCAATGTACCGTGAATATAGCGAAGCTTCCCTGTATATCACCGGCACTCTGTAATATTGGTGAGGTGTATCGAGAAATCTCTTTATAGTTACTAGGCGTTAGAGTCAGTCATACAGAGGATTATGTGATCCACTCACTGATCTCTATTACACAAGTAGGTACGCTGGATCGATGATATCCACCTGCTTTTTGTGCCTATTTGAAGCGGAATCAGCGCCCCCATTATGGGGGCTGAGAACTGAATCTGACGTAACCACAACCAATAACAACAGTTGTCATCATTAGTATTAGTTCCAAGTACTCTCACTACTGCTATCAGCGCCAATGTGACGGCTTTCAAACGTCATTTTTACGTCAGATTTAGTTCTCAGCCCCCATAATGGGGGCGCTGATTCCGCTTCAAATAGGCACAAGAAATAGTTGTCATTTCAAAGGGTATGATCGGTCCAGCGTACTTGTATAATGGAGGTTAGTGGATCCACTCGACAGTAATTTTTTCTATCAGGCGTTTTGTGCGCTTATCTGCTTACTACTTTTGCATTGTTAATAACTACTCCATAGAGTCCAATTTGAAGAAATTGTATTGCAGTACAATTCAAACTTGTGCTTTTATTCTGCAAAATTACAAGCTACAATATAGTAACTATTTATCAATTTTGTCAACGCTTGTCTTTTATTCAAAATATTCTGTCCACCAGCGCGGCGGTCCGGCCGTCGTCTCTTCCGCAGTATTCCGCGCACGTTTCTTTCTTTTTTTCTTTTTAAAGGTAGCCGGGAATGTGCTCTGACTGAAATTATAGTGTTTTCGCCAAAGCCCCCGATGTTTTGATTTCTTTTTGTCAGTGGACAACGTTTCAGCAAAATATTTAATGTTTTCGTACAATAATTATATTATGTGCATTTAATTTTATGTTTTTACTGTTCTTGATGTTCCCCATTTTTTCCAAATGAAAATTTTATATCTGGTATGCATCCATAGTAGCAGCAAATGCAGCAATAATAATACTTATATATTATAGATGTTAAGCAATTAATAGGTACTTAATTATTTTTAGTATAAGTACTTACTTATATTTAGCGTACAATATTATGTAAACCAAAAAAAATAATAAAGATAACTTATTATTCATTTCACAGGTGAATTAAGTCAAATAATAATACAGACAAAATAAAACTACACCTCAGTTGAAAACTTTACTTATACAAAAGCAAAATTGACCTCCAGAATTTCTTCGCAATACTTCCAAATTGTTTCATATTTCTCAAGTAAAGGTAAATAGAGGTTCAAAGAATTCCATTTAATTGGCAATTTACTTATATGTTTTGCGTCAAAGGAATGGAATAAGATGAGAGAAAAACTTCGTATGTCTCAACTTATCTTCGTGAGAAAACACAGATGAGGTTTGGTGAAACACCTCAGACTTGGGAAACTTTCGGGCTTAGATACTTTTCAAACCAATCACATACACGTTTTTGTTTTACAAGGGCCTCCATTCACTGAACTTTCTTAGTGAACTCCTAATACTCATCCTCCACTTATTTATAGCAATAAGATCGTGTGTGGCCGACGTATAATATTATGATCCTTCGGTATCTGGGGGCACGGCAGTGTCCCAGCCAAGCTTTTTAGCAAAGGCACGGCCGTACCATACTTTTCTCGAAGCGGTTCGCTGCTATTTCACACCCCCTTTATCTTCGATGTTAACAAAGCTAGGGATTTAAAATTTTGGTCACTAGGAGCAAGTATTAAAACTAGCTTAACTTCCAATTACATGAAATTTCGATAAATAGTTTAATAGTTACGGATGGTCAAATTTACTACACTTTGTCACTGACTGACAGATCATCAAAATTCTAAGGTACTTATAGCAGACTCTAAGTCTGCTATAAGTACCTTAGAATTAAGTCTGCTATAAGTATCTTAGAAACCTTGAAATTTGGTACCCGGATAGGTCTTTATTCACAATCAAAGGAAAAATTATGAAACCGGCCAAGTGCGAGTTGGACTGGCGTACATAGCGTTCCGTACCGTAAATTTGTATGGGAGCCACTCTTAAATAGCAAGTTTATTTAAATTTTATTATTAATTAATAAAGTTACAATATAATTGAGTATTTTCTGAAATTTTCAAAAGCCTAACTGTTACCATTATGGATATAGAGAAAAAAAGGGAAGAAAAATCGTGTTTGTTGTATGAGACCCCCCATTAATAATTTATTTTATTTTAATTGGTCTATTAGATTTTACAACGTCAACAGAAATACATAATTTGTGAAAATTGCAACTATCTAGCTATTGCAGTTCTCGAAATCCAGCCTGGTGACATACGGATGGACGACGGACAGACAGCAAAGACTTATTTATTTATTAATAATAGAGTCCCGTTTTCATTCTTTGGGCAGGGAAACCTAAAAACTGAAAAATAATATAATAATAATATAATACTTTATGAAATAAAATAAAAGATTTTTATGTTTGTATCTTTGCAAGAACAGTATGAGTTTCGACTACATATTTGTTTTACGTACAAAAGGCTGTAAGTTACTTAAGTACTTAACGCAATCATATTATCAATTAAATAAAAAATAGTATTATCAACTTTAACAATGAAACAATAATAATTAAGTTCGATTAAAATATAAATGTAATCAGTACTGCGATATACACTCCTTGGTCCTTACTCGCTCGATATATAGGAGTTTTAAGTTATCAACTTATCACAATATGAAATAAGGTGTGCTCCTTTCCTTCGAGGAACGTCGAGACACATTAGTGCTGCTATGTATTCAATGGTAATGCTAAAAATTACCACCTTCAAGTTTTAAAGCTTAAGAGTCAATTATACTATTATATTATGAATATAATATCAACTCAGAACTCAGAAGTATTTACGTTACGTTACCTATAGAACTTAACAAAGCCTCAATGAAAAAATATAAAGAAGATAGAGAATGGGTGTTAAGCTAAGTACATAAAAGTTATAACGTGACCTAAAAAGAAAGAATAACCTTCAAAAAAAAAATGAAATCCTACCAAAACATGAAATGTAAAAGGAGCCAAGCAAAATATTGTAAAGCTATTAAATACTTCTGTCGTAAAAAGTTTTCAGATCACATTCAATGCCAAGCCTTCAACTTATTTTGTAATTTAAATCGACCTTTAGTAAATGTATCAATTATAGATTTTTTTATTTTATTATTATTATAGTGACTTGGCAATGAGCACTAGAGATATAATCAGCGACTAATTAAATTTATTGAGTACCATCGGCCACATGCGTCGTTCCTGTACACTAAAACACTTTACGCTTGCCGTCTGTGTAAGTATGAACTCCTCCAAATATGCAGTTTTATATTTGTTTCTATTGTGCTCATTGCCAAGCCACTATAATAATGATAAAATAAAAAAAATCTATAATCGATACATTTACTAAATGTTGATTTAAATTACAAAATAAGTTGAAGGCTTTACATTGAATGTGATCTGAAAACTTTTTACGACAGAAGTATTTAATAGCTATACAATATTTTGCTTGGCTCCTTTTACACTTCATGTTTTGGTGGGATATTTTATACTAAACTAGCTGACCCGGTAATATAAATTATTTGTTGTTGTTTTGCCATAATATAAATTATTTCTAGTATCAATATAAAAAGTAGATAGAAACCTAATCTCAGGCCTAACGAATGTACTATTGAAGAAACTGATTCCTAGGCAGTTGACAGACCAACGTCATTTGATCCGATCATGTCAATTGATCAATTCAATGTTATTTGTGATCGGTCGGCTGAGTTTGACGTAACGCGACCAAACTACGTGGGTCATCTGCCTAGGAATCAACTTCTCTGATAGGACATACAAAATTTAATTAAAATCGGTTGAGCCGTTTTGGAGGAGTTCGCGCACAAATACTGTGACAGGAGAATTTTATATGATGTGTGACTGTTATACTTTATGTTATACCTTTAAACATACTTGATAATTATATTTTTTCTACAAAATTCCACTGTTATTCTTATTTTAAAATCAACAGTTTTCAAAACAAACAGAAGAATCATAGAACATTATTTGGACGGTCTCAACAAATATTATTTCGTGCTATCGCAAACCAAACAGCTGAACATGGATGTTATAAATCATTTATTCTCCGGCGCCGCGGATTAAGAAAACAATGGATGACAATCTATCAACGGAGTCCATTTAGAGACAATAGCGGGCGATCCGAGCGAAGTGGAGCGGTTTATATTATATTTATCTTTAATTACAACACGAAAAAAAGAAGAGCTAGACGCCCAGAATAATGACGTGATCCGTCCCACAGGGATAAAGAATGCGGAAAATAAATAGCGATTTTCTTTTGTTGGCTTATTATTCTCTAGAGCACTCATTACTGGTACCTCCGCAATATTTTATAGTATTTTCAGAGATTATGTTAAGCCACTTGCATTAGCAAAACAAAGTTCCGAAATCGTTTCGAGTCTTTTTATTTTATCTCAAGAGTCTTGCTTGCTTTTATTTCGTTCGTAAAAAAGGAAATGAAAAATTTGTGGATAATATCGCTTTCATATTTGTTTTTCATCCTTATTTAAGCCTTATGTACTATCAGAGAAGTTGATTCCTAGGCAGATGGGGACCTACAATGTTTGGTCGCTTGACGTCAAATTCAGATCACAATTAACATTGAATTGACATGATTGGAACAAATGAAGTTGGTGTATCAACTGCCTAGGAATCAATTTCCTCGATGGTACGTCATATATGATGGTATTGTGTCGACTTATACATTGTATTCATCGTGTTATAGTATATAAAGTTATCGCACGAGCAGGCTTTCAGTTTCCTTCAGTAACACAAGTACAATGTGATACGAGTCACACAATATTTTACCCAATCTAATAGAGTGGTCCAAGTTATAAGCGTCCTTCTATTAAAGGCATAGTGAGAAAGTAGGATTTATTACTCATAAGTCATAACTCATAACCATAAGTCATAATGTACTTTTCTGATACTTTACATAATTCCTTAGCAACTGTATTTCGTAGCAACTTAGCAGCTGTTGTAGCGGAGGCAGTTTACAAAAAATTTATAGAGATAAGTGACTACTACTCACAAAAAATAGTACAGTTGCATATTCTTGTACAGTTTTTGAATTACTTGCATTCCGTTTACTTTACTCAGCAACTAATTTAAGGCAAAATTACTTGTTAGGCTAGATGTAAATGTCTAATGTAATGATAAAATACCTATTACGAGTACTTCTGTTATATATATATATATATATATATATATATATATATATATATATATATATATATATATATATATATGTGTGTGTGTAATTTCCGGTAACGCACCTGCAACTCTTCTGATGTTGCGAGTGTCCATGGACAACGGTAGTTGCTTTTCATTAGGTGAGCTATTAGTAAATAGCTCACCTAATGAAAAGCAACTACGTAAACGAGTACGTTTGCCCCCTAATTTTGTAAACATAAATACTAAGTAATATTACTTCTGCAATAAGCAGGATCGTCAAGTCAGGAGATGGGAAGACGACTTGAAGCAGACAGCGGGACCATTCTGGTTGAGAGTAGCAAGGGACAGAACACAATGGAAGGAATTGGAGGAGGCCTTTTCCAAACGGCACACCGAACTTAGGGACCTCTTGCAACCCTTTGTTTTGGAATAAAAGGCTATTATTATTACTATTATTATTATTACTTCTGTTAAACAAAATCATCTCCTCCTGTTTAGTGGCCCCACATTAGTTTCTCCGTTCACGGGAGATGATTGAACCTGATATACTTTAATAGAGATTTTTCACGCTGTACCCGAATATCAATGGGGCTGGAATTAGATTTCATTCCGATCGAATCGGCTTTTAGGATAAAGAAGTTCGCAATATTATTATTTACTGTATCTTTTTATAGTATGAGCTTACATCACGATGGCCAATTTACACTTCACTTAAAAATAATTATTTATCTAACTTTATTGTAGCATTTTTAAATATTACACCAATTAGTTATTTCACTTAAAAATTTACTTAAAAACTCTTCATAATATTATAATTTCAAAATGAAAAAAAAAAACCTTTTTGATCTTAAACAATTTTAAACAGTCGACTTTTTAGTCAAGACTCTAAAAGGTTGGTAATATGAAAATATAACTTTTTTGTAAAGCATAATTTCATTTTCTCCCCAAGTTTTATACAAATGTGTATTAATAAGGTCTTAAACATGAAGCCAGACGTTATCTCTGTGGTTTACAACCGCACAATATCGTATGTTATGACGGAATTTTAGTCGCCATTTGGAAAGCATTCGAGCTTTTGTAGAGCTTAAATTTTGTAATTTTTTTAAAAATTACGAAAACCCGGTAGCTTTTAATTATAAACGAGCTATATAATATTTTTATTTTGTTAGAGCAATAACTCTTCACTAATAAAAATACCTACATGATGTATGTTATAAAAGTTGCTTGGTAGACAAGGGCACAAATATTGTTAAAAAAATTGAGTAAGGGCCTGTTTCACCGCTTCCTGATAAGGTGCCGGATAGGCTTATTTGACAGATTCTCGATACTCAAGTCTCGATAGTCAAGTTAAGTGGTAGATAGCAGTGGCGAGGGGTGAATATTTTGAGAAGGGAAGCCGGAGTAAAAAATCTACTTACCAATTTTGGTAATTTATAATTGAATGACATGCTTTTAATTTTCAAAACTAAGTTTGGAAAACAAAGTTTCCTTCGACAGCAAAATATAATCTGTCAGACAACAGTCTTTCTGAATTAATGCCATATTTTCCGAACTACACGATTACGTCGTACGACTCACAATTCACAAGTCACAATATAAATTAATTTAATTCACGACACTCTTCTAAGTTCTAACGCTAAAACAAAATTTAAATTCGACAAAACAAAACAAACGACATGTTGTTTATAAACACACTATCCGCCATATTAATATGTCAATCTAAAAACCAGCAAAATAAAAATGTATTACGCGCCTGTCATATTTAGTACCGCTAAAGGCATTCTTAATAAAGTCGTATTACAAAAAATCCTACCAAAATAAAATGTATTACGCGCCAGCAAAAGTATAATGTCGCTACATTCATTCTTAAATTCGAATCATAACAATTTTACTTCATGACTCATCTATCTCGCTTGCACTTGTGCGTTGCTAATTAACCTTTCTCCGTAATAACTCGTCGGGCATCGAGTTATTTCCAAGTATATATCGCGCGTGCTAGAACGAGACAGAACATGACGACCAGTTCACAGGAATGAAAAGGACAGATGCTTACTATGAACTGTCGTTGTATGGAGAAATAAGCCGCTAATCCTGCGGCTTATTTGATTCTCTGCGCCCGCACATTGCATTGCCTTTTAAAATTTGTAGGCGATAGTTATTAATTCAAACTATGTATTTCAAGTGAGAGAAAAATTTATTGCATATAACATTGTGAATTTAAAGTTTTTTAAGTAGGTATGTAAAATATTTATTAGATAAATATGTCGTTGGCCCATATATTCGATTTTTCTAAGCCCTAAGGGAAGCCGATGGGAATCGGGTTATATGGACGCTTCGCCACTGGTAGATAGCCTTATCAGGAAGCGGTGAAACAGGCCCTAAATGTTTTGTTTTTAAATAATTATGTGGTAAATTAAACCCGCTTTTTTACTCACATTAAAGGTAATCTATTTCTCAAATTATTAAGCAAAGAAAAGCGACATTAAAAATTTCAAAACAATTTAATACTAAAATAAATTCGTCTATTTTTACCACGATGAAAGTGCATGAGCGATTCATATTCAATTTATGACAACAATACCAAGGATCCAAAAATTAATATGTACGAAGTGTTCACGTTAAATGTGGGCAGTAAGCGGGCCCTGGAGTACACACTCAGCGACGGAGCAGAAGTGACGTCACATAATATGTTAACCAAGATTATAATTGTGTATTTCAGATGCTTAAGATAGCTCCACGGTCAGTGTTTCTCTATAATTTCATAAGCCCCGTCGTTTTGTCGCTTAGTATGTGCACACCCTTGGGAGGAGTCTTAGGACCGCAGACTTTATGTCCTCAGACCGGTCTAGAATTATTAATTAAGAGAATGGTGATTGCATTTCCAGCTGTGTGGTTTCTACTCACTCAACTATTTAAAATAAAATTCAATGAAGTGCACGCCGTTTGAATGTGGAATATTCAAGGAATATCTTTGCTTTTGAAAACGTTTAATTGTTATGTGGTTAATTGATTTTTGTTATTGTCAAACCATTAGCCAATATAAAGTTGGCTCTTACATTTTTTTTGTTTTCTATATAAAGTTTAATTTCTTAGATATATATCCATGAAACTCAACACTTGAATTTAGAAATAGCATCACCTTTGTTTTACCTTAAACATTGAAATTAAGTTAAATCATACGCACCTTTTGTCTCATCACACAAGACATGAGACATGATTCGTGCTAAACATCGTGACTGACGTGTTGAAAGACAACAAAAGATCCTTTGAGCAGTCATTTGTTCCGCCTTCATTTACATTAATATGAGATACGACTTATAATACTTAATAATAATTCGGAAGCCGGTAACAATGCGAATCCTTTTCTGCGCCGCCGAGCAGGGTTTTCTGCTTGACATTAAAGGGTTAGGGCTGTTGTATACTGTAGAGTGCAAGTCTGAGATAAACTTATTATATTGTTTAATTTTATTAATTACAATTTGATTTATAAAGTGTTTTTATAATATTATGCTTGTGCGACCGGATGCACAATTAAATTTTAATTACATTTGTATCGAAAATGATTACTGGTTTTAATAACACGGTGAATGGTGATAATACCTATTTATTTAGATTTCAGATGACATTATTACAAACTGATTATAGGCACTAAAATTTGTACTAGAAACCCGTGTAGAAATGGATTATTCCTTCCGTTTAAATTTACATCATTTAACGTTAAAATAGAGCAAATATAAAAGTAAGTACTCACCGAACAGTAGATACAAAAATGTGCTCTAGCTTTATTTTTATCTCGTTAAAATTAACGATTTAAATTTCTCAAAACCATCCGTAGCGAATAGGTGAAACGAATAAATATGAATATGAATGGAGTCACGAGAGCTGCGGCAGCGGGCTTCGAATTATTAAGTTTTTGAGGGCCCTCGTAGTGGGGGCCTCGTCAGGGCCTCGTCGGGGCCTTTGGGGCCCTCGAGTGCGTCTAGCGGGGCCCTAAACGCCCTGATTATTTACGCTGATTTCACGCTCACCTCACTAATAGACCTATTGTCATCTTCACGACCAACGCAAGACGCAAGCTGAGCCAACCCCTTTAGTATTGTTAATGACACATCCGAGAAAATAATAGCAGGTGTTAATTTTAAAGTAATCTCATAATATGCTGAAACTCACAACTGTTATTTTGCGAGAAATATTTATATAATTTTGAGATGGTACGATAATAATGCTGTGTGAAAACTTATAAGATGATTAATATTTAAATTGTAATAACACTTTAAAATCTCTAGCAACAATGTTTCGATACTAAAAACAGTTTACAATATTCTAAGTGCTTCTCAATTAAACATGATGAACTTTAAGCAAAGGCGATAGAATCTTAAGCAAATAGAAGCTTCAAAAGCTTTTAAATTTTATAGTCTTGTAAGCTTCATGTTAATTAAAAATAAGAAAACAATTCAAGTGCTATTTCAAAGATTTTTGTAAATTTAACGTCTAGAATTGATACAACTTAATGGGGGCTTAGTGGTGTAGCTTTATAGCACTTATAACGTCTAAATTATAGATTTTCCTTTTTCAAACGACCTATCAACGCAATACTTTCAAAAAACATTAGCATTTAAAATAACCAAACTTACAAGCCAAATCAAACGTAAAACCCGAATGAAATATTCATATATTCGTATCTAATATTCGAATCAGGCATCTCGAAATCAAGTAGAGAGTAGACAATTTGGTAACAAGCTCTAACGTGTAATTTGTGTGAGGGCCGCCGCGGCGTTGACCGAGCGCGCCGGGAATCTCAAGTGTCTACGAGCACTCGTAGACCCGCTACGAAAAAACTACGAAAATAGTTTTTTACCTACGAATATAGTTTCTAACGAGGTATTCTTCGAAGAGACAAATCGACAACCCATCTTGCAAGTCATTGGTTGTCGATTTGTGTCAAAGTAAAATAAAATTGTAAGCTTACAAAACTTTCGTAAGCGCGGTTAAAATGAAACTTTCATTCAAATCGCGAAAATTACAAACTAATTACTACATAATAATTAAAACATAATAATTCACAAACAGATCCCTAAATCGACAAATGATCTATGAATACTCGCAATATTTTTAAAAAACCTATTCAACGACACCCCACACGATGGGGTGGGCGCGAAAAAAAATATTTATCCCCGCTTGATGTGTAGAGGTACCATAAAAAAATATTTTTTTACGATTTCATGTACCATTTTGTTGCCATCATTAATATGTGTATTCATGACAAATTACAGCTTTGTAGGTCCTATAGTCTCTGAGTAAAACCGCGGACACACAGACAGACGGACAGACCGAAATTGTAAGGGTTCCTTGTTGACAACGGAACTCTAAAAATACGTGTGGTATTCGGGGACTGCCGCTAAAGCTATCATTATTTACAAGCATTTTTATAAACTTATATATGTCTTGTTGCACGCACGCAAACACTGTGCCGAAGGCTGGCAACGCCGTACTGCTGTGCCGGTCGGAGTGGGGCGTGTTAGGTTTTTTTTCGTTACGGAATATCTTGATCGGTCGCCGTGCTCAAAGCCCGCGATAAAAGCTATGCAATAGCTAAATAATAAATTGCAATAAGTTAACTAATCTTATCAAACTTAATAGAAAAACCCAATGAATGAAATAAACTTTTAAGTTTCTATTTCCAACCCCTCGTTTAAAATAAAAATAGAAGTTAACCGTAAACTTCATTAAATACCGTGCCATAATTGTATAGTCGCAGACTTTTATACCTTTTTAATTGCTATCGATGACAAAGGGGCGAGGAGCATTGATTTCGCTTTGCATTTAAAAAGCAGAATCATTTCAATGCAATCGCGAATTCGTGTTCGAGAAGCAAAAAATCATCTTTTTGTCTCTGTTCAAATATTTAACTTTATCTCCAAAATTTAATAACTTGAAAAATAGTCGCCCGTTTAATTCGCAACGTCAATATTTCGACGGCTGATCGTTGAGACTCAATATCTATAGGGCATTTGCTCCTCAATAAAGCATTAAAATTACATAATACGTCAGGACTACAAGGACACTATAGCACGTGTAGATGAGAATAATTCTTGCCATTTTCATGTGATGAAACAACTGTATCTCAAAATATACCTTATAAGATGTTGGCGTTAGGTCCAGTTTGGAACACGCACCAAAAATATATTTTAAGATTGTTAATATTTATTTATTTATTTTTTACTTTCTGTTTAATGTACTTATAGTGGGGGACTTGGTTTGTTATCATTTATCATATTATCATAAAATTGAATAATATCTCATATTACAAAGTTTTGCAGCTTAAGAGCCAGGAGCCTTTATTATGAAACTGTTTTTAAAATCTCAGCTGTGAGAACAACCACGACTTATGAAATATGAAGCTAAAGATTAATACGTGTGTCGTACTCGTGCAGCAGCTGCTACAGTTAATTACGGTCGCGGTCGCCGGTCGCTGTCGCCAGTCGCCAGTCGCTAGCCATCCGTTGCCGGTTTAAATTAATACATGATGGCTCAACTTCATATTGCTCAAGTTTGGACTGCTCTTCACGTTGTGCATGAAACGTGCAAGAATATTGTCTTTGACCGATGCTTTAGTGAATAATTTAAAACCTTGATATAATAACTTTCTACTAAACAGGGAAGTTAAAATATTCAATGAGATTGTTACTAGGTAAGATAGATATTATTAACATATTTTAAGATAGTCATTGCCAAGTATTTACTTGTTTAGAGTTACCTACTCAAAATGTAATATAAGTGACACTTTTGTACTTTACTAACGACTATAGTTATAATGACGGCCACTAGTTAACTACTACTTTTGCATTTGCTATATATATTATAGCCAGACGTTTACACTCAACACGATATTCATTCCACGAGATACATCTGAAGATATCCCGCGCGTCAAACTTCGCTCGGTTATTAACTGGCACGTCAGTTTGTAATTACTCGATCCGGCGATCACCTGTGACTGACGGCTTCGTTTCCACCGCAGATACCGTTTTATGTACAACTTTCGCGTCAGATATTCTAACAATTTTCTATGTAACAATTGAAATAAAATATGCTATTTTCTTTATACGTCTTAACTCGGGTCAATTATTGAGATCGTGACGCGTAGACCTGATGCATTTCTAAATTATATAATATGGAATTATTGTAAATCATAATATTATATCAATGTAACTTGCATAACGATTCAAGTAATGGAAGTCTATATAAATTTAGAAATTCATCTCACGACAGCTACCCGTCACGTTGCGGTCTGAATTGACCCTTATGATAATGTATTATGCGTCTTTTAAACGACTTCTCATTAATAAAGAAGGAAGTTACATGTTAGGTTAGGACTTAAGATTTCTTATATGAACAGTAATCAACTTTTTACTACCGATTTCTTGGAACTGTGCGTAATGAAGAATGTCAAAGCTAAGCAGAGAGAGACTATCGATGTAAGATTCTTGGGAAGCTATTATTTAAAATATTGAAATGATGCATAAAAATTAAAAATATATTGGAAGTGTCCGTGACCTGGTATCTAGAAATCGGCTTGCACCCCTGAGGGTGCCATATTTGGTCCTAATACCACTATAACAAAAAAATGTTTTTTTTCTATTACATGTACATTGTCTATACAATGTATTTGTCACGGCAAATGTAAATAATGTATGCGTGATCTGCATACAAGCACATAAAAACTTCTTGCAGCTGAATGAACCTCGAAAGTTAGTTGTTTACGACAATGATCACGAGTGAGCACATACAATCAGCTGTCTCTCCAACTTTCAGTTTTATTGATGTTTATTTTAAAACTTGTAAACTTACCAGCATGTTTATGAAGCCTTTTTTGAGATACAACAAAAAAAGTATCTGCTATATTTTTAAATAAAATAACAGACCGTATCAACTTGCAGATTTATCAAACTTGAATATCGTCATAATCCATACTAATATTATGAATGCGAAAGTGTGTCTGTCTGTCTGTTACCTCTTCACGCTCAAACCGCTGAACCGATTTCGCTGAAATTTGGCACGGAGATACTTTGAGTCCCGGGAAAGGACATAGGATACTTTTTGTCCCAGAAAAATGTACGGTTTCCACACGATAAACGAGTTTTGGCGCAACAGAGTTCATCAGAGTTCATCATTCAACAGAACATCATCTAGTATTTCTTATATCAGGGATATTTTCTGAACATATTTTATGCATGCTTTTAGTGCTGCGAAAGTGCCTGTTTGTTAACACTAATTTTTGCTTAAGCCGCTAAACATAATGTTTTGATGATTCTTACAACTTACTGGGGCTGCTGTGTGTCGATGCACATAGTTCTTATCAGAGAGAAATGTAAGCCTCCCATGCTTAAAACGAACCTTGCACAACACCTAGCTAGTATATTTTTACGCTTTTAAAATAGATTTTCTGCTTAGCTCCTTACAAAACAGTCATTTCGAAAACGTAAGTTGCCGAACGTATCGAGTTGACAGGTTCGTTTACGTAGCGTGCCAAATCCCCCGCTGTTACCATAATAATAATAAAAATAACGCTCAAACAGAAACGAATGAGAGCCTTTAACACTCTCCCAGGCGCAGTTAGATGTGATTAGATTAGTTCAGGTTGTGGTAAAGGATTATATTAGGACATAAGATACTTTTATGAATATTTAAAACTATGAACGTTTTAAAAAGAAGAGAGGGGATAGGAATTAGGATAGTAATAAAAAGATGTGATCAAATTAATCATTGTACCTATGTGTTTAAAATTGTTTGTTGGCAAAACCTGAATAAAACGTTTGAAACTTTCAAAAATATTTATTAAAGTAATCAATGGTTTAGAAAAGTTATATCTCAGCACAATATGAGGGACAAAGTTGTATATTACTTTTACAATATACATGTTATTTACTGTACGACCGTTCAAACGTTTGATAATAAACGTCTAAATCCAATTAAAACCTCTCACAAACATCAATAACTCTTCTTTGTTAATACAAACGCTCTTCGAAACATTCAAACTTTGCAGACAAATTCGATCGGGGCGTAGTGTTTCGGACCACTGCATACATTCATGTAACTTGTACCGCCTCTTCTCAATACATTTTGAGTTGTTCTTTGCCATAAATCTATACTTTGACGTTTAATTTCAGTGATGTTGTGTAAACAGAATGAAACCTTATAAAATGCTGTAAAACTTCCAAGATGCTATCCCTGAAGTTAAAGAACATGGTCCAGCCATGATATTGAATATAATATTGATATATTCATGGTTGCTACTACAAATGTGAAACTGCTATCTATAACATGTTCAATCGACGTCGATCACCCGCTGATGGGTAATTATGCAGTCCCACCAAGCTGGCAAAACATGATGGACCAATACAAGCGATTACAGAAGTGTAGAGAGGCACATTCGTCTGTGATGACGTCGATTCGTCCCTGCATGTGTCTTCAGCCAATGTAACAGATTGCATATGGTAATGTTTTTAGCGACGTCATCGCAATTAAAATGTATAGAATTGAAACATAATGTTACATTGTGTCTAAGTGATATTATGGCGCTTGCGATGCCCTATTTTAAATCCCATATATTTTGTTTTGAACTTCGCTGTCCTTTAAAAAACATCTCAACCAGAGTAAGATTTTCAATGGTATCAACAAAGTATCGAGATTGTTGATGCGTTCGTTATAAGAAAGTGTAAAAGGATCAATACTTATCAGTGTCATAAACGGATATAAAGCAGGTCAGCCTCCCCTCGCAATCCCCTTTCACGCTACAATACCTTCAGCTATTTCTCCGAGAATTTTATTCTTGTTAATTAAGAATTGGTGCAAACGAGATTATCTCACGGTATTTAATTGAAGATCAGTGTTTAAAGAGCCGAACAAAGCGAAATCACTTTCTTCTGAAACAACGATAACGTTCGTACCAATTAATTTTGTTTATTTTGCTTTTCACTGGCAATTTTTAATACAATATTTGAGATAAATATTAATATTTTAGTACAAGAAATATAGGCAGCTAAATTGTATGTACATTATGTGATATAATTAATAATAATAATAATGATAATAATATCTTTGGACGCTTCACACCACGTCAGTCTGGCCCCGTGCTAAGTACCTGAAGGACTTGTGTTACAGGTACCAGACAACGGAAATATATTTAATACTTTTATACTACACATATATTTAAGATTTTTATTATATCATACACATAATTATTTAATACACATCCAGACCCGGGAACATTGAAAAACTTTTTGTTCCGTCGGCGGGATTCGAACCCGCGACCCCCGGCTTGAGCTGCCACACACTCAACCAATTGAGCCGCAGAGGTCGTCAAATTAGGTATAAAGTTGATTTTAAGCCTGTCGTGCATATTATAAGCTTTAGAATATAAACCAATTTCCGTAGCTACATAATATTACCAACGCATTTTCCCAAAGCATTTTTGGCATATCATTGCTTACGTTTACGTTTGCTTATCACATTGCATATAGTATAAGTAAGCTAGTATGCTTGGCATATTGTATAATCTAGAGCAAACTTATATTATGTTTGATAAGTTGGTTTAATAGGTACACTTCTAATATGCAGTAGGTTTTATAACATTCATATTGTTTCGGATTTAATAATAATAATAATAATAATAAAACATTTATTCAAGAACTTTGGGCATTACACTACACTAAATTACAAAATTAAAAAAAAAACGAAAACACAGAACAATTACAATGATGTTGACATGGGAATACGAACCAGTAGTCTATAATATGAAATACTGTTAGTAGGCTAACTAAGAATGAACAAGAAATAAAAATCCCACCAAAACATGAAATGTAAAAGGAGCCAAGCAAAATATTGCATAGCTATTCAATTCTTCTGCCGTAAAAAGTTTTCAGATCACATTCAAGCCAAGCCTTCAACTTATTTTGTAATTTAATACTTCAGTCGGAATTTCCAGGAATTGCTATTGTATTCTATTGTTGTCGCGATCACCGGTGCTCGCGCGGGGCCTGAAGGATTAAATCAACATTCAGTAAATGTATCAATAGATTTCTTTATTTTATAATTATTATAGTGGCTTGGCAATGAGCACTAGAGAAATAATCAGCTACTAATTAGATTTATTGGGTACCATCAGCCACATGCGTCGTTACATATTAAAACACTTTACGCTTGCCGTCTGTGTAATTGTATGAACTCCTCCCAATATGCAGTTTTATATTTCTTTCTATTGTGCTCATTGCCAAGCCACTATAATAATTATAAAATAAAGAAATCTATTGATACATTTACTGAATGTTGATTTAAATTACAAAATAAGTTGAAGCTTGGCTTGAATGTGATCTGAAAACTTTTTACGACAGAAGTATTGAATTGAACAGCTATGCAATATTTTGCTTGGCTCCTTTTACATTTCATGTTTTGGTGGGATTTCATTTCTTTTTTGAAGGTTTCTTTTCAGGTCACGTTATATAACTCTTCTTTACTTAGCTTAGCACCCATTCCTTATCTCCTTAATATTTTTTCTTTGAGGCTTCGTTAGTTCTATAGGTGGACAACGTAACGTAAATACTTCTGAGTTCTGAGTTCATAATATGTAATTGCCTTTTAAGCTCGAAGGTGGTCATTTTTAGCATTACCGTTGAATACATAGCAGCACTGTTGTAAGCGTCTTGACGTTCTTCGCAGAAAGGAGCACACATTATTTCATGCGATAACTTAAAACTCCCATATTATATCGAGCAAGTAAGGAGTGTATACCTCAGTACTGATTAGTGATTACATTTATAATATTTAAATCGAATTTAATTATTGTTTCATTGTTAACGTTGTTAATATTATATTTTATTTAATTAATACCATTTCATTGAGTTCATAACTAGCTTAAAGCCTTTTGTACGTCAAACAAATATGCAGTCGAAACTCATACTGTTCTTGCAAAGTTACAAACATAAAAATATTTTATTTTATTTAATACTTAAAGTATTATACTATTATTTTTCAATTTCAGTTTTTAGGTTTCCCTGCCCAAAGGATGGAAACGGGGCCCTATTATTAATAAGTCTTCGCTGTCTGTCCGTCGTATATCCGTATGTCACTAGGCTGGATCTCGAGAACCGCAATAGCTAGGTAGTTGCGATTTTCACAAATTATGTATTTCTGGTGTCGTTATAAAAGCTAATAGTCTAATAAAAATAAAATAAATTATTAAAGGGTATACTCATACAACAATCACGATTTTTTTTCCTATTTCTGTTCCATGTCCATAATGGTAAAACTAAGGTTTTTGAAAATTTCAGGAAACCCTCAATTTTATGTTAACTTTAATAATTAATAATAAAAAATAAATGAAATTATTATTAAAGGGTCAAATCCTATACAAATTTACGGTACGGAACCCTATGTACGCCAGTCCGACTCGCACTTGGCCGGTTTCATACTTTTTCCTTTCATTGTGAATAAAGACCTATCCGAGTACCAAATTTCAAGGTTCTAAGTCTGCTAGAAGTACCTTAGAATTTTGATGATTTATATCAGTAGATATATGTCAGTGAGTGACAAAATGTAGTAGCTTTGACCATCCGTAACTATTAAACTATTTATCGAAATTTCATGTAATTTGGAGGTTAAGCTAGTTTTAATACTTGCTCCTAGTGACCAAAATTTGAAATCCCTAGCTTTGTTAACATAAAAGATAAAGGGGGTGTGAAATAGCAGCGAACCGCTTCGAGAAAAGTATGGTACGGCCGTGCCTTTGCTATAAAGCTTGGATGGGGTAACAAGTTACAAACATTTCAATCATAACCTAGCAAGCAAGAGTGTTATGGGAAGGTAGGAGGTGTAATGCTCAAGCCGTTGAAATGGAGTCCACTCAGGTAAAACGACTATGGATAACCACAGTCTCTGATATTCTGTAGATCCAAAATGTCAGGCGCAAAACAGACCACCCAGGGCTACAATTCAAAAATAAATTATTCAAAATATATCAAATAACAATAATGTAAAAGCATACATAAGTAATATAATAAAAAAGTATAAAGAAAGAAATAAAATCTCAAATTAAATATGACATGCAATGATTTATGTGAGTCAACTTACGTTATATGTATCATAAAAACAATAAGTAGTTTTATGTTAAATTTTAAAAGATTGTAACTATGTTTACCAGAGAGCGATATGAAATAAATAAATAAATAAATAAATATGGAAAGTAATAATATTTAAATTGAAAGCTGATCCTGCAGTAGCGATACTTTTAGTTTGTTTTTAAAATCGGTTTTTTAATCATTGACTAAAAAACCGATGATATTTTTACCACAGAATTATCAAAAATATCGATACTCCTTTTTCTGTCATATTAAAAGCAGCTTATCTCTGGAATATTCAGTAGTTTTTGCCGTGGGAGGTGGTAGGTGGTGACAGCTAAGAAGAGCTGTATCGATTCACTTTCACCATCGCTCGGGGTCAGCTGCGCGCGGCTTCACTAGGCCACTAGTGCATTCGCAGCATAGTGCCTTCCGTGCTGCGTGCTGCTGCGCTACTGCATGCACTGTGCTTCTAGAAGTTTCGGAGTTTTTGGATCTTGAACTAGGTGACTGTCAAACATGTAGGGCACTGCGACAAAAACTTAATAGGATGCAGTGGTTCTGAAGGTTTCGAAGTGTTTGGATCCCAGACTATATGCCTCTCAAATATCAGGAGTGTTGTTATATTGCACCATGATGATTTAGGTTTTAGGAGTTTCGAGTGCGTGTTTAGATCATGTGCTATGTGTTTCCAGAGGTGTTAATTACGGTACCAATTCGAGAACCAAGAAGCTGAGGTGGTTCTTGATGTGTCGATCTATCATGAACACATCAAGATAGTCCTCCTAGTGAGGTAAGGAGCAGCGAACATGGTGTGTAGAATTTGGTTCTTAACGACTGCTTTGCGAGACACGGATATGGTGAGAACAGTGATGTGCGTTATTGTATAGTGGTGTTGATTCTCAAGTGATGTTGTTTTACTTTAGATGGAAAGAAGGATTTAGTTGGAGAAAACATTCAAGTAAAGGTAAACAACTTTAACTATTAACATTTAACACAATACACATTGTTATATTACCAACCTATCACGATTATTTTTTAATACGCCTTTAGCTAAAAGTGTTAATATTGCGATATTGAAATACACGAGTATTTCAAAGCAAAAGATTTTCGTAAGCCTTAAGCTCAATATTTGAAATTAAAACATACAAAAAACAAATCTCAAATCGAAGTTCGTTTCAATTCGCCAGTACTTTTAAACCAATAAGCCCCATCGGAATCGCATCTTCAAATAAAAGCCCTATGGCATTACGCAGACGTCTTTACTCTCGATAGTTTAATATCTCGCTCTGACGTCATCCCCCTGCAATGCGCTGCCAGGCTTCTACAAACATTTTATACATTCTTTGATGGGCTGATATCCAAGAAAATTTGCTTATTTTCTGTGAGCCACCTTTGGGAAATATTCGGTTGATCTAAAGCCAATTCGTTTTTGCGACGGAGTTTGCGTTTATTTTCAACTTAATTTTACATAAATCGTATTTTATTTTTGACTTTTCAAAGGTTAGTTGCAATTGTGGGTCGTGAACTTTTGGAGGTTTTATTTCATTAAGACCTACTATTGCGTTCAAACCTTGATACAATCGATCAAAAAATATCGACAATCGAAAAAAAAACAATCGATTGTTCGATTAATCGATTTCGATGTTAAAACACTACTCTCCAACCGTCTTATGGATTTTCGATCAGCATGAGAATCTGACGCGAGTTTCAATGTTCTTACCCATCCCACAAAAGTGATCAACGCCGCTTAAGAAGTTTTCACTTCAATTATCATACTCAAAAATAACTATACCCTACAAATAATTGAGGCAAGTATTTCGGAATACACGATACTATAGAGAACTCGGTGGTACAATAGTTGTCTGTTACTCAGTTGCATGCAAGAATAAAAATGTGCATCAGAGACATAAAACAGATGTTTATTTAAGGGCAAACGTTACTCAGCGGAGGTCGTATTACTTTAGTGTTTGCATGTCTGAAATGTCTCTGATATAAATAGCGTAGTGTAAATGCAGCAGTTCCCATCGTACATCATCCTAGATTACGTTCGAATGTCTCCGTCGCTCGTGCATTATTCATATGTCTGAGATATTGCTCATTATACTTGTATACGTTTAATACTTATTTCATACAAAAGTTTAAGCAGGACACACGAATTATGAGAGTATTAAACTTTGTTTCTCGTAAAAACATGCGATTTATTGTCGTAAATATTTTATTAGTTTGGCAATATATGAATGGCTACTTTGAATCCAAATTACCTCAATTCACATAAATAGATGCGGTTATTTTTGTGTCACTCAAATTAATCGGGTGTTTTGTCTGTACAACTGAATTTCCTTTTATTTCATGCTATAAATTTCCAAAATACAATTTCTATGTTCTTAAAACACCATAAAAGGTAACTGCAAATGTCGCTAGTCGACAAATTCACATAAAACCTCTATCTAAATTCTAATGTGACCGTTGTAAAATATATTTTTTAATAATCTGGATGATAAACGGGTGTAAAGCGCAGATTTATCTGAGCGAGCACGTGCTAACCGAAGCCGTTTGGTGCTATAGCGAATTTAGGATGTAAGCGCAAATTTATGGACAATACCCGTCCGATAAAAATTGTATTGCCCTCGGCATATTTATCGGCCGATTTTTCCGTTTTGTTTATTTTTACTGCCTTTTGGTGACTTTATTCAGTTTGATTTAGCGCGCATTATTACAGTTTACATGTAGCGAGTTATTAGGTCGTTATTGCTTTTGGTATCTTGAAAATGCCAATAGGTTTTATTGATGTATTTTAAATATTTAGATTAGAGTATATTTGTTAAAAATAAAAGTGAGTCAAATTTTAACTTTTCTGTCATAAAAGTTTATACGTAAATATATTTTATATAACTCTCGAAATATATAAATAATATATCGCCGTTGAACAACGTCAATTCACAAGTTCCATATTTTGTACATTTCATATTTCTCTTAACATTTTTGTGAATATCCGCAATACCTTAAAACCTTACGGGCTCCGAACAAAATATTTTGACGCTACATTACTAAAAACCCTTATAAGGGTTAGATTGCGTTACGCGGAAAGATATACATTCCATTCCTGGAATACAGGTAATTGGAATGTGAGTTTCATTTTGTACTATTTTCTATGTAATATTTTGTGTAAAACATCGGTGTAATGTTATTACAAATATGTTGCTAACGTTAATATTTTTCTTTTTAAATACTTACCAAATGCATCGCTAACACATAATATAACTTTAAAAAATCTAGTTACCGATACCAGAAGGAGCTCTGCCTTTAACATTTTATTGGTAAACTCCCCTTTAGTGTTGCATCAGTGCCTAAGCTAAAAAGTATTTTCTGGTTTGGAGGGATTTTCACTGCGGCTCCGCAGTCCGCAGTCTGCGATTGAATTTTTTCGAGTGGAAGCGACGGGTTTAGTCTCGTAGAGCTTACAATTAATCTAGATATACCTTAGGATTATCATTTTAATACTTTTTCGATAAACAATCAATTTACTGCAGACGTGCTTTTAGCAACAAACTACAAAATCAACGAAGAATGTCTAAATAACTTTTGTTCGCAATATCTTGCTCTCTTTACATTTTACTACATTATTTTTACTGGAATAAGTATACAAAGTGTATTGGCATATCTAGCCGTGATAAATCATATAAAGCGAGTACTTTGGGGGTAGAACGCGATAAATAAAGTGTGGGATGTATCTGTCTGCAGAACTGCCAATTGAAATCTTACCCGGGTTTTATTTACATCGCCACCGATAAAATAGTATAAAATACTTTATTTCACTTTTGAAACTCTAAAAACATCTCAAAAGGTATATTATTATTACAAATCTAGGCGGTCGTAAGGGTAAAAGAAAACCCATAATACCAGTATTTTTACAGCCCTAAAATATTTATTGTAATTATAGGGGTTAGTTAGAAGAAACATTTTTATAGGGTTAGCATAATTGCTTGACAAATAAGTAAAGATATAAACGAATTAACCTAATTAATCAATAATACGCTAAGATTTTCTTAAAAGTACGATACAAACTTCCTATTGATAAGAACTTTGAATTATACCAAAACAAAATATTTTGTGAGAGAATGTTAAATTATTATTTAAAAAATACGATGAAACATGTGTGCTATAAATAACAAATACAATTTGAAGGTAAATCGAGGGAGTTTAATGTTCGACACATTAAAGCGATTTATATTTTAAAAAAGTGAACGATCTCTCAAAGTGAGAATGTAACAAATCGCAATATAATTTATGTGGCGACGTGGAAAACGAATTGGTTGAACCATGCATCGGCATGAGAGTGCTGGCTCAACTACAGACATACCAGAACGACATAGAAAACCGGGGTAGAAACTGTTTCCTAGTGAAATAAAAATGTAAGATTGGCATTTATACATAAACATATGGGGCATATTTATGTTTTTTTTTTTAATTAATTCAAAGCAATGTCAACACAGATATTTCATTCCTTGTTCGTTTCATCCCGTTTCCTATTTGGAAAATTGTATTCTTTAACATGAGAATAGCAATTTGTAATTTGATAGTAGGACTAGTTTGAATAACCTTTAAATCTTTAAATTAATAGTAAACAAGTAGTAAAAGTATTTTATATATATAATGTCCGTTTGCCATCACTTACAAGTTAGTTACAAGTCATCCGTCGGCTCATTCGTACCGACAAAAAGTTGACACAAAAAATCCACTCAACCTTTGATTTAAAAACCCTATTTGGGTCTCCAATATCCATAATGAATTACTCAATATCGGAACCCTCTCATACAAACTGCGGCTTTCAACTACCGTGTAATACTTCATCTGAAAGCCTCTGCGGTCCGATGCTATCACGTCATAAAGATAAAACGTTTCCTCGTTTCTAATTTGTGTAATGAGAAAAGGTAAAAAGATTTTTTAAATATGATCGCTGATCAGGTTTAATCTGTGTTCTATTATGAAAAAAGGTTGGTTTGTATAGACTTAGAAACTTTTGGATTGATTTTGATAAAGCTTAACACAAATTAGGAGTGGTTATGGTCTAAATGATTCGGTTATCACGAAATTTCATTGAGCGCATAAAGAGGACACTTCGCATAAACATTAAAAATCTTTTTTTAAATCGTAAATGTGTATCGATGTATACTTTTAATTTTATATTAGACAATGAATACTTATAATAAATGACTATTCGACTTCGGCTGTTAATTTTAGTATTTAATGTTAGGTTAGTTCATCATAGTGTTACGTTTTGTCATGATATTAACTTATTACTATACTGTACATTTATGTATAGAACAGGTAGAAAATAACTCCCTTCCAAATATTTTAAACGTTTACCATATGCACAACATAATATCTTTTTATCCCGTTAATGCTATTTCAATCGGGAAGTGAAGAAAATCGGATTTCGTCGCACAGCGCGGTCTATTATAGTTGCATTGTATACATGATGTATGTTTTCCTTACATTTCTCGGGTGATTTTGCCCGAAATTTGACTGTCAGGGGGAGCTACTCCATCTTAAAATTCAGGACTCGAGATTGATGGAACGTATTTCACGTAATCCGACACATTCTAGTGAAAAATAGTCGTTTATGAATAAAAAATCACCTTGTGAGACTCAAAGTTATGTTCAACTTACGTTAACTTTTGTTGGGAATGGAAATAGAGCACACTTTAGATATTTTCCTGCTACAAAAGATTATGTACATTATTAACATTAGTTTTCTCAGCACTATGTTAAAAAGAACATCCTTCATTATGATGAAGGATAACTATGGTAACGTCAAGAAAATAAAAATAAGTCCAAACTACGAGGCTGATTATATTATATCAATTACTTTTTATAATGATACTAGCTGTCCCGGCAAACGTTGCTTTGCCAAAATATATTATCCATATTATTTTATTGAAGTGACTAAATAAGTATGTCACCATGGCAACGTCGATCGCTATCCTGTCGCACAAATAATGGTCGCCGTCAGTCTCAGGTTGTAATAATTTACTATTATTTATTCAACAAATGCACTTATCAATATATAAAGTACCCAGTAGCCGATTCTCAGACCTACTGAATATGCATATAAAATTTGGTAAAAATCAGTAAAGCCGTTTCGGAGGAGTTCGTGGGCTAACAGTGTGACACAAGAATTTTATATATAAAATATTTTAATGTGACAGATAGAACACAGTGTGTTAAAATAGGAAATGTGATTAGTGAGGAAGCTACTATATACTATGGTGTGCCACAGGGCAGTATCTTAGGACCAACACTATTCCTTGTGTATATAAATGACCGTTATCAGACTAAACTTACTAATGCAAAAATAATCGCTTTTGCTGATGATACGGCCCTACTTTTTAGTGGAACCTCCTGGCGAGAAGTCTTTTTGGGATGAACACAGTTACCAAATGGTTAAATTGTAACATACTTAGCCTTAATGTCGATAAAACCAATTACATGACGTTCTCCATCAGAAATAATGACAAACCAAATACTGAGCTATCTATTGTCTCGCATGCGTGTCCTGATTCATCTACTGACTGTCTTTGTCCACAGTTTATGAACCAGATAAAAACAAAAACAAACGAATAAGAAGTAAGGTATGCACGGTACCATTATGCAGAACCACCTTGGCCCACCGATTCTTTACTTACCTGGGTCCTAACTTATATAATAAAATTAACAAGAGTTTATCAATATACCCCTTAAATAAAAACAAATGCAAGCGTTTAGCTTCAGACTGGTTTTGCCTAATTCAGACACCAGCTCCTCACTTTCTAATGTAAGGCAGCATGATAACTTGTAAATTAGCCATTAAGTTAGATTGTTTGAGAGAAAATAAAGATTTATTATTATTATTATTATGTAAGGTTTTGTGACTTATCTCATGGTTTGAAACTGTAATATTATACAACCTAGGTCCTAGGACCTAGTGTATAGAAACTAAAGTGCCTGACAGACGTACAAACTTAAAGTAAGCGGGTTTTAAGTTGACGAACTTGCTCGGCTCCCGTCGGTGACACACGAGAATCGCTCACACTGGATTACCATGCGGCATGCCCCCAGGCTCGCGGCTCGCGGCTTTTTGCTGACACACAGGCGATTAAGATCGTCGAGCCATAAGTCCGCGTACTTACTCGCGTGTCTGTCACCCCCTTAATAGTTTCTCCAGCTGCTACGCGAGTCGCGATGTTACGGTTTTGCGTAGCACGCGTGCAGCGTGCTACGACTTTGCTACGACAGTCTCTACGAATAAACCAATCGTATAACAACTTCAAACTTCAAAACTTTCCTTGCAAGCACTTATTATTCCTTGCTGAAAATATACGACTTATATTATCTATTTTAATACGAGAATGTCGATTAATAAAAAAGACATAAAAAGCATAAAATCCATTCATTACATCCCATAGGAACGTACATTATGCGAAATCGTTGGCGATGCGCGGCTATAACACATCGTTCTAGTTACACCGTAAGACAGGTATAAGCCATTAGGGAATAATAAAATACTCTTATCGGGCCATTAGATGGTCATAAAATAACAGTTACTCATATAATAATGTGATTGATGTTAATATCGGTGTTTTTCCATACAATGCGCGAAAATGTAACTATAAACCTATTCTGGTCGTAAAACGGGTGATAGATAGCGTTGATTACGATATATTGGCTAGTAAGCTAATTTTTATATGGCTACGTGATTTGGTCAGTATTGTGTTTGTACTAATATAACAATAAAATGGTTTGTTGGCATTCTCTACATATTTGAATGTAATTTGGACAATGAATATTATGGGATTTTGTTTTACACGCAAGAAGCCACAGGCTTCTTGCGTGTAAAACAAAATTAATTTATGTAATAAGTTATTTTTTGCTTTAATATTATTACATTAGTATATGTAATAATATTAAAGCAAAAACATATTTAAATTTTTAATAGAATAAAATACCTTAATTATAAATTCAGATATGAATTCTGAAAATATTATACTTTTGGCATACTACAAAATAATGTGATGAACAACACGAATTGAGATTTTACATAAAAATAACCCCAGCAGACAAAGTGCTGAAGTTTTTGTAATTATTGGTTTAATTACTCCGAAATAATGGGAGCAGTATAAATTTGAGATAAATCGTTATATTCGGTGGTTCAGTTGTTTTTATTTGTTTCTGCTTTGTTCTCGAAGATTATTTACACAAACAATTTTATTACTTTACTTCATTTCGGTCTTATCTTAGTTTGCAGATTAAGGATTCTAATGAACAAATACTCCTCACAAGTGTAGCATTTGGGGTGACTGATAAATAATTACTGTTGTAATTATTATATTAGTGTATATTTTATCTTAAGTGTTAACTTAAAAAAAAATCTAATCAAGAAAGCCAGAA
Organism: Lysandra bellargus; assembly: GCA_905333045.1. NCBI lineage: Eukaryota > Metazoa > Arthropoda > Insecta > Lepidoptera > Lycaenidae > Lysandra > Lysandra bellargus. Next base: position 11,429,603 of record HG995326.1, read on the forward strand.
AATTTTATTATTAAGGGCATGTTTCACCACTTCCTGATAAGTGCCGGATAGGCTATCCACCACTTAACTTGATAAATAGAGTATGGAGAATCTGTCGAAAAAGTTGTGGATAGTCTATCCGGCACTTTATCAGGAACTGGTAAAACAGGCCCTTAGTATTTTAGTATCTTTGTATTTAAAAGCCCACATTATAATATTGCCGTTATTATGTAATACTTATAAATACATATTACAATAACAGTTGAGGCCTAAACTTAAAATTAAAAGTATAACAATATGTGTGTTACACTAAAGCCGATTCAATGTAATCGTGGGTTGCAAATGACATTATCACAGGTTCTCGCAATATCGATGAATCACGAAGTCAAAAACCTGAAAAACCTCGTATCGATATAAATTACGTCTCCGAAAACCAATGAATGGGGGCTTTTAATTTTTTTGCTGACAAACAAAAAGTTGCCATAAAAAGCATTGTTGCGTTGAGGCTGGGGTAAAATACGACACAACAATCACTGTAAACGTACTATACAGGTAGATACAACCGGTTGATGTGCAGACCATGCAAAATTCGCAGGTAAATATATAAAATTGTGAGTGCATTGAATTTTAAATTAGTTTTTGTACACTGTCGTTATTTAAGTCTTATGTGGTAATTATTGCAACTAATAAACTATTGATCAATTATCAAAGTATCATTTTCATCATAAGATTCACGAAAGTCAAGCATACAAAAATTCTTTAAAATATCGAAATAAACACTTACTTTATAGTTTATACTTTCATTAAAATAATATTTTCAACTAATAATTTTATTTTATTATTGCGGATAAAAAACTGGTGCTTTTGACTTTAAGCTTCAGTATGATAAAGATCAAAAATATTTTCATTACTCAATCCCTACAATTTCAGATAGGAAATGCTGCATCTGCCCATTTCGCGTATGCTCAGTCAGACGCTATCGATTTTGTCTGTGTTAGGGGGACAGGCTGATAATCATATTATATTGTACTTTAAATATACTGCGTGCGGCGCAGCCTCAGTATTGACCTTGAATACCCCCAACACATTCATTTCCTACTGTAGCTGTATGTATATTTGAAATAATATCATCATCAGAAATAAGTTCAGTTGACGTAGAGTTAATATGAGAATTAAATATAGTATCAGCATGTTATCTCAAAAACTATATTACTATTATTATTTATTCCCATGTAATATCCTTCCAAAAAAGAGAATTTTCACTAGCCAAACTCAAACTGAAAGTTTATAATATTTTCAAAAAGTTTTCTTAAAAATGAAGCTTTAATTTCTATTATTTTACATCATGTAAAATAATAGAAAGCTTAGCTCGGTATTCGATAAAACACGAATAAAATGACATTTTCTAAAAATGATTCCTTGTTAGATCGATTTATCGCCCCCGAAACCCCCTATATATATTAAATTCCATGAAAATCGTTGGAGCCGATTCGGAGATTCCAATTATATATTATGTAGGTATTATATATACAAGAATTGCTCGCTTAAAGATCAATAAGAAGAATAAGAAGATAATAAAAGTCAAAAGTATGATCATTTCGTGTTTTGGCACAAGGCGTGGTTCTGATTGTAATACATAATATGAAACGTAGATGTTCATTAGTGAGTAAATGTGAAATTATTAAATTAGTGGCTCGCGGCTTTCGGAGGAAAATGAAAGGTAAAGCGTCTACAAATCAACGCCGAATCGCGCGGAACCATTAAATATTAACAAACTTCCCATCATGTGTTCTTGACTTACGCGCTTTTCTTACATGTGAAATATCTAAGGCCGCCAATGTATAGTTTGCTATGCTATGCGACATTCAAAGTTAATAAAATGCATATTGAAACTGTGTTAAAGAAATACATTTTTTTGTTTTCTTGTCGCTTGGAAAACACGTAGATTTTATAACAGAAAAAATTGACGGTTCCCGCGAGATAAAGATTTTTTTTTGCTGAACGAAGTTGCAGCCAACAGAATCGCTTGGGGTTCATTTAGTATACAACTTTTTAAAAGTTCTTCACATTCGAAAAAGAATTTATTTCTTTTTAAGATAATCCATACTAATATCCATATTCATACTAATATTATAAATGCAAAAGTGTGTCTGTCTGTCTGTCTGTTACCTCTTCACACTCAAACCGCTAAAACGATTTTGCTAAAATTTGGTATGGCGATACTTTGAGTCTCGGGAAAGGACATAAGATACTTTTTGTCTCGGAAAATGTATGGTTACCGCGCGATAAACGAGTTTTGGCGCAACAGAGTTGCAGGCGTCATCTAGTATATTATATTTCCCTACGCAATCAAAATAAGAAATGATAATAATATTAACCCAACAACATAAATAACTAGGAATAGCTCAAAGTATCCTCGCTAACACTACATACAGTGCCTTCATCTCCCTTCCTCTCCCACGTCATAGTACACCTAATTACTAATCGTGATTACACACGCGTCGCTCTACCTTGTTTACTTAGAGTGTAATTACACCAAGTTAATCTAAAGCGTTCCCCGTACTCATACAAAATGCATCCCCCGCGACGCTAGAAAAGGCTGAGCTCAAAGGCGCATCGTAATTATAGCCATTTATAGCTAGCAAAATCCTCTTTATTAAATTTAATCATTTTTAAGGAAATTGTAATGGTTTGATATTGTACTACTATGAAGACTTTTTAATGCAGAAATTATGTTAATATCTTGCTAAAATAGATGATATTTTGTGGACCCTGGAGCCAATAATACTGTCATTATCCTTCGAAAAAGTTTTTGATGATAACAAGTTCTTCTTAATTTAACAAAATATAGTTTTGTTTTCAATTTAACATGCTATGATAGATGTTGGATATTATGGTGACCTGTTCACTAGTAACTTTCGCTCTACAGTGTATCTTCACTATCTAATTAAAAACGATCACATAAATACACCACGATACACATTATATAGTTATAACGTGGATTTCAGTATCTTTAGCGTAATTAAGGCGCGTTTAGACTAGCGAGCAACGAGCAACGCGAAATGAAATTAGCGTAAATCACATCAGGCTAGGATTTACGGCCGCGTATGAACGCGAAATCTAATCAGTTCACGTTAGTGGCTTGGCTGTTTCTAACGAAGCGTGACGCTGCTGTTATATGCAATCTTGTCTCAGCTTTATAGTTATCCGATCAATAAGCAATTAGTGATGTTAGATTCTCTTACTCCCCGAATGTAGGGAATTAATACAGACTCCCCCTTCCTAATAAAAATATTTACACAGAAAATTACTCTTCAATGTCTGCTTATTTTTGCCTGTTAAATTCAAATTATCATACGTCAGCGGTCACACGTAGGATCTTGAATAGTTAGGGTCAATTCAGACCGCTACGCAACGCGTAGATGCATTTCTAAATTTGTATGGATTTGACAGATTTGCAAGACGTCTCACGCAATTGAAATCTGTCAATTCAGTAGAAATTTATAAATACACCTACGCGTCGTGTTGCGGTCTGAATTATTGACCCTTATACGTAAGTACGGATTACTAAATAGTTGCTACGTAAACGTAAGCGGCGTAAATATTTTAGTTTGTAAGGGAATAGTGTAATGTAAGTTTTGTTACAACAATCTATGTGTCTACCTTGAAACATGATGGATTACAGGTGATTGTACGTTCTATGATTGTCCGACATGGTGCTTGTAAACAGCTGTGCAATTATTGTGGTGTAGGAGCATTCTCTAAATATAAAGGCAGCATAATACCACAACAACATAGGATATAAAAGTTTTAAAATATTTTATTATTTATATTTCTGACGACATGCATATTATGTAAGTCGTAGGTAACAATAAGAACAAAGACACCGTCTAGCATACCGTAGATATTGCAAACAAAAATCGAAACACTAATGGAAAAGTAATACCGCGCATTTGATGCAAAAACTCACAATATTCTTACAATATAACGTCGTCGACGAGATTTAATAAGTAGATCTTTCAGAAAACGTAGGATGCTGGAAATATCCCTAGTATTTTATTTTTCTTTGCCATTTTCATTTTTGCATTTTTACCTTTTTGATGAACGAAATCTTACTTATTAATTTTTTCAGTTCGTAGACGGCTTTCTGATTTGGTGGTTGTACGTCATAAAATATTATAGATCTGCATCTAGTTAATCCAAGATCATTTTTTTCAATCTTCTATGTTGTAAATGTATGAAGTGTCTTTATAGAACTTCTTACATCTTGAATCATAATACATCAATGCTTCTTATAATACTATTTGTTTAATACTTTTGATTAGGTACAGGTAAAGAGGACTTCAAAACAATTTTCAACTCGGATACAATTTTTTCTACAGTTTATATTTAAATCTGGGTGCAATTTTAATTGTTAACTATAACGTCACTTTACCATGCAAACACCGCGTTACTTTTAAAGTAAGTGCATAAAATGTGTTTGATTAAAGAAAATACTCGCTAGCGACAAAGTGGCAAAAATGTTTTACAAATTACGTTTCACACAGTTTAACAAAGCGTTGTGTTAATTTCCAATCTTACTACACTAACTTGCATTTTGTATTTTGCATCAAAGACTCATAATATACATAATATACACTATACAGGTTGCAACCAAACTAAGTAATAAAATACTTTCATCGTCATATAGTGCCCTCTTCATATCGAAGTTCGGCGGTCAGCTGGTTGAATTTCTTCCAGTCCTGGGCTAATTTCTTTAATTGTGGTTAGCTACATCTGGTCCATTCCTTTATGACATCTATCCATTTTCTTCTTGGTCTACCAGGTGGTCTTTTTCCCTTACTTTAGAGTAAGTTATTTTTTTACTTTTCATATTTCTATACTAGCTGTCCCGGCAAACGTTGTTTTGCCATTTAAAGTATTTCTACTTCATCAGTTGATACAAAATCTTACCCCCTCTTTTGTCCCCTAAGAGGGGTGTTAAGTTGGAAAAACAGTTAATAAATAATAGTAAGTCCATTAAAGAAAAAAGTTCGATACAAAATCTGACCCCCTCTTTGCGCCCCTTAGAGGGGTGGGAAGGGGGGTGATTTTAATACACCAGATGTTGAGTTGGAAGAAGGCAAATATATCTGCGAAAACCGTATGCAAATCGGATCAGTAGTTTTCGTGTTAAAGCAAAAGTCTTATACGAAATCTAACCCCCTTTTTCGTCCCTTTAGAGGGGCGGGGGGAATTTTTTCTTATACACCAGATGTTAAGTTGGAAGAAGACAAATATCAGTAGTTTTCGTGTAAAAGCAAAAGTCTTATACAAATTATGACCCCCACTTTCGTCCCTTTAGAGGGGTGGGGGGAATTTTTTTTATACACTAGATGTTAAGTTGGAAGAAGACAAATATATCTGCGAAAACCGCATTCAAATCGGATCAGTAGTTTTCGTGTGATAGTGGAACAAACATACAGACAGACAGACAGACAGACAATAAAACTGACCACGTTTTTGGCTTCTATAGCGATGTAGTGACATCCTCCGCTTATTATTTTTTTAATATATTTAATGTACAGAATCTTCATTTCTACAGTTTTATTATATGTATAGATGAAAAATGCCTCTACAACGCCATGAATTTTCCATACATAAATAAAAATAAAAGTTACTAGTTTAACGTTGCTACTTTGTACTTTCATAGTTAAGAGTCCTAAAGTCCCACACAAAACAGATACCTACTGCAGGTACAATATAGCGGTGGGATCTTGTACTTGATATAAAATCAAAAATTAAGATACACATACACACCATAAAATAATATTACTTAGTTTTGTAAAATGCAGTAAACACATTCAAATAAACATTTAAAGTACACAATTGAGTACATGAATGATTAAGGAACAGCTTATTTCCTTAAGACGTTGTTTAAGGCGGACACCAGATTAAGAGTTCCCAGTCTCCAGATATAAATCTTTCAACACTCATTCCCGGCTCAGGGATCTTCGCTTAAGCCGTTTGTTCAGAGTCACCGGGACGTCATCGACAAAAATTCAAATTTAGAAATGCATATCTACGCGTCGCGGTCTGAATAAGGGTCAATTCAGTCCGCAACGCGACGGGGCGAGGCGCGGCAATTTGTATGGATTTGACAGATTTCAATTGCGTGAGACGTCCAGCGAATCTGTCAAATCCATATAAATTTAAAAATGCATCGACGCGTCGCGTTGCGGTCCGAATCAACCCTTAAACCCTAGGATCAATCCAGACCGCAGCGCGACGGGGCGAGGCGAGGCGCGGCGTGGCATTTTGTATGGATTTGACAGATTCGCAAGACGTCTCACGCAATTGAAATCTGTCAAATCCATACATTTATTCCGCGCCGCGCCTCGCCTTGCCTCGTCGCATTGCGATCTGAATCAACCCTTAGGCTAAAACTTTTATTTTGCTCTACGCCACTACACAGCAACGGCGGCATGAGGCATTAGAGTTTAGACCAATGTCGATAGAAAATGAAAATAGGTCATAAAGCATTTTATTTCAATTTTTGTTGGTGACGTCCCGTTGACGGCGGCAGTGGAAAAACGCCTACAACGGCTATTAGCTCCGGTGCCGAAGTAATCTTAAATAAAGCGCCAAATGAGGTATTTAAATAGCGGATTGCGAGCAAAACGCACTAATTGGACTTAGTTTAAATTGAATACAAGTTGTACGATTGTCATTAAAAATTGTGGCATTCAATATGGCTTTGGCTTGAGTGTTGCTTTTTATTTGCCACTACGATACCTAAATATTTTGTCTATTTTCGTATTCCTTTTGTATATTTTTGTTCATTCATTTCATTCATTTATTGTTTTTTTGTAATCCCTTTAAAATCAGTGAGCATTATTAAAGTTACTAAAATAAAATTACCCATCTACTTAATTTAACACAGATATTCTAATAATTGTAAAAAGTTTTCTCAAATAAAGTACATTAATATATCAAATTGATCACTGAAACAAAGCTATTAAAGAATTTTGTGAGAAAGTTCCAGAAAACATTTTTCTTCGGCCCCTCAAATGATTAGTGGACCCTCATAATGTGGCTTCTTATTTTCTGAATAGTGATTAGACCATAGGAATAATTTCCCCTACCTTATTTATTTTTCGGAACGCAGGGAACATTTTTTTCAGGAGATTTTAGCTAATAATGTTCTAGGTACACAACGCACATGAACCAAAAAAAAAACATTTTGTAGTTTTCGTTTTGCTACGGTTACTGAATACAGTAAATTTTCGGTTCATAATCTCCCCATAGCCAAAATAATTGTATACGTATGGTCAGATATTTTGGTGACGTTACATTTACTCTGCAAACAAATTCCAACAATTTATTTATTGTTATGATAATGAGAACATTACTTGACTAACTCTATCACAATGAAAATTTTATTCGGAAATTAATTTAGCAACTGAATAATAAATTTTATCCAATATTCGAGATCATTACTCAAAATTAATAATCCGCAAAATTAATTTAAATCCAAACTTTCTCAAATCTTCGGACTCGAAGGTAAAGTTGAATTATAAATGTACAGGGTGTGGCGAATAGAAGCGATCCGAAATACAATAGCATTTTCAATGTAACTTACATTCATTTAGATTTCTAGAATTCAAATATAATATGTAAATTACTTCGAATCTGAGATTAAATATTTGAATTGAAACGTAAATTGAATAGCAAATTGAAATGCAGTAATTTTTCATGATATAAAATTAAAGTTTTATTATTTGAAAGACGGATGTTTAAGGATTTATAACTTTTTGAAAAAAATATTTGTGATCAATTTTTATATTTTAACTAGCGACCCGCCCCGGCGTCACACGGGCATAAAATATATAGGCACTGAAAAAATGATTAAAATCGATAGCTTATGATCCTTCACGTGGCCTACTTCTTATCTGTGCCAAATAACATAAAAATTGCTCCAGTAGTTCGCGAGATAAGCCCTTTCAAATAATTTCCCCCCTTTTTTCCACATTCTCCTATTAGTCTAAGCGTGATAAAATATAGCCTATGCCCTATAGCCTTCCTCAATAAATGGGCTATCTAACATTGAAAGAATTTTTCAAATCGGACGAGTAGTTCCTGTGATTAGCGCGTTCAAGTTAGCCCTTTCAAATAATTTTCCCCGTTTATTTCCACATTTTCCTCTATTTCTTCGCTTCTATTAGTCTTAGCGTGATAAAATATAGCCTATAGCCATCCTCGATAAATGGGCTATCTAACATTAAAAGAATCATCAAAATCTGTAGCGTTGTTTTAAAGATTAAAGGGAACAAAGGGACATGAGGGAAAAAAAGCGACTTTGTTTTATAATAAGTATAGATTTGTATTTTTTACACTTTTTTTATTATTATTAAATAAGTGGGCAAACGAGCAAACGGGTCACCTGATGGTAAGCAACTACCGTCGCCCATGGACACTCGCAACATCAGAAGAGCTGCAGGTTCGTTGCCGGCCCTTTAAGAGGGAATACGCTCTTTTCTCATTTTATGAGTACCTAAAAGAATGTTTTGTTTTTGTTTAACTTTGTAAAGACAAAATGATATTTTTATGTTACTCAAAAACATATAAACAAAAGCAATCACGCTGTATAGCATTTGATGACGCAGGGTTAAAACCGCGAATAGTAAAGTGGAGTCACCAAGACACCCCTCTAATGTAACCGATAAATCACAGGAGTGCTGTACTAAATTATACTTAGTGTACAATTTATACGCTAACCGAATTTAATAAAGACGCGCATCACTGTTTCAGCAATTGAATTATGTTTCAGAAACAGAATCAGAAATATTCGAAGGCAGAAGGGTTGAATGGTTTTGTTATTTCTAAGGTTTTAAATGCATTTCTGAAACTTCTAGACCATTGTGATGAAATTATCTTTTGGCTTTATAACTTAAAATGTAGGTACTATTTGTTTTGGATCAGAATAATAATATTATGATATTTTTAATTTAATAAAACAGTACTTTGATGTAATTACCTGTATGTAATGTAAATGTAATTATTATAAGACACAATAAAGTCAGGGTAGTAATATTTTATATCCTTTATTAAACTTTATAATAAAATCATTAAAATATGCTGAATATGAGTGTGTAAATACGTACAGATAATTACTTAGTTATTGACTTTTTGAAAAGCTGTTTACGTCTCACCGATATGTTTTAACAAAAATATTTTATCCGTCCTTTTCATATTTAACTTCTGAGTTCATAAAAGAGCATGAGGAAATCAAACTGTCCCATGTCCATCAACAAAATAGGCCATTTACAAATACGAGAATCATATCCGAACACAAATTAAACAAATTAGGTTTGCGTAAAAATTTCACGCTCCAGTTCTCACGCGGTTATGTCCCCTAAGAAAATATTTAACCTTCCTCCCTCCATCTTCTGTTGTTCAAAGCAGATTAATGTTTGTACTTGGCTATTTGCACTGTTCTTCATAAAAATGGTCCAAATGAAATAAACGAGGGAAAAGTATAAGCCACGTTTTTATCTCTTGTAATCCTTTCGGAACCGCGTTAAAACTGAATAATTTATGAGCGTGCTGCTTCATTCGATTTTATATGGGCATTAAAGGTTCGCGAACAAATTATTATTTACGCGTGAAATAAATTATGAATGAGATAAGAATAATTTTAACATTGTGCTCTACAATAATTATATTTTATTGATGTGAATTTAATCATTGTCACTGAAAATCATTTATAAAACAATTGAAACTTCAATTTACTACTGGCGTTTTACTGCATTGAAACTGTTTTAAATAATCGGCCAAGTGCGAGTCGGACTCGCGCATGAAGGGTTCCGTACCGTTATAGAGCAAAAATAGGCCAAAAATTGCGTTTTTTGTATGGGAGCCCCCCTTAAATTATTATTTTATTTAAATATTATTTTTAATTATTAAAGTACACACATAATTAAGGCTCTTGTGAAAATTTCAAGTGCCTACTTGTTGTCATCGTTGATACTGAGCAAAAAATGTTTGAAAAATTACGTTTGTTGTATGGGAGCCCCCCTTAAATATTTAATTTATTTTGTTTTTAGTATTTGTTGTTATAGTGGCAACAGAAATACATAATCTGTGAAAATTTCAACTCTCTAGCTATTACCGTTCTTGAGTTACAGCCTGCAGACAGACAGACAGACAGACGGACAGACGGACAGACATCGAAGTCTCAGTAATAGGGTCCCGTTTTTACCCTTTGGGTACGGAACCCTAAAAAGGAGCTCATAACATTATGTTTATTGACAACGAAAAAAAGCATGAGCAATATTTTCTCTCCGCCTTCCACAGCCATATTACATCGAAGGAGTTGACAATAAACAGCAAGATTGTCAACATTTCCTGGCAACAATTGCAAGGAGGTCAGGAAATCGAAGAGATTTGAAGTGGTCCGGCCAGGCGTGAGTACAAATACAGCCTTTGTGGTTCCGCACGTAATCTTCCGTCTCGGGGTTTTAATTACTTCGAAGTTATGGCCGCCGGCGCTCCTTCGCGGCTTATTGGAAGAATTTGTAGACAATACATGTAACATGACATGTTGGGAACTTTGCTCCTTATTTGATAACAAATTGGTAACATATTTTGTACAGACTTTTCAATCCACTTAGAAACTCATAAGTTGGCAATCCTTAGGTTTAGTGTGTTTTTTTATCAATAAAATACGCGTGGCACTCGGGGCCTTCCGCAGTAAAGCATAGCATTTCTTTCAACTTATGCCATTATAATTCGCATACGCCTAGTCGCACGTAAACAAACACCGTGCCGAAGATGCACAGCAACGCCGCACCGACCGATCAGAGTGAGGGGTGTTATGTTTATTTTCGTTACGGATTTTCTTTATTCGCTCGCCACGCTCAAAGCCCACGATAAAAGCTATGTAATCCATACTTCCATACTAATATTATAAATGCGAAAGTGTGTATGTCTGTCTGTCCGTCTGTCCGTCCGTCCGTCCGTCCGCCCGAAGCAAGTTTATAAAGTTCCTGAATCATGGATGTATATTAAATATGTGTATCATATAATAAAAATCTTAAATATATGTATAGTATAAAAGTATTAAATATGTTTCCGTTGTCTGGTACCCGTAACACAAGTCCTTCAGGTACTTAGCACGGGGCCAGACTGACGTGGTGTGAAGCGTCCATAGATATTATTATTATTATTTATTATTATTATTATTATTACCTTTAGCTAGATAAGAGATGTTCATCTCTAGCTGAGATCACGTGAGATATTAGAGGATTCAAAACAAAATTTATCTTTAATAGCCAAATATTTTTTTCTTTTGACACGGTAAAAGCACATTCCCACACGAAGATACAATATAATTCACGTGTCAACTTATTAACCCATTAATTCCGAAGCGGCCGGATCCGGCCGCCACAGATTATACTGCAGCTATTCTGTCTACACCCAAGCGGCCGTATGTGGCCGCGCTCTTTCATTCGATCGAGTTACGTATTTCGTCGACTTAGAGACTACTTTTGTATGAAGAAGATTGGTTAGTTATAATCTATGGTACATTTGCCACATTCTGAATGCAAAATATTATACAATCTGTGGTCGACGAATATTTTTCAGTCATTAGAAAATCGTGAATTGTTTCGTGTGTGTTCTGTCATTTTTTGTGATTTGTGTGAAATAATAATTGGATTTATCGAATGTAAGTAGTAAAATCGTTTACTTTAATAGTAATAAGCAGTTTTAGATAACCATTTGCAAGAAATACATCGTAATAACTTGTGAAAGCTGAGAAAAAAGTTGTGTGTGTTATAAGTGTTTTGGACGGAATTTGCTTCATATAATTGTAAATTAATTACGTAAAAGGCTTATAGAAATGATTACACAACGTCTACATGACTATTTTATATCGATAGTATTTCTTATATTTCCAAAACAAAGAGTTAAAAGTCTACAGTTAACGGTCGTATTCTGCCGGCCGCAGCCATTTTGAACTTTATTTGTAAAGCCATAATGACGAAGTTTGCTTGTGGTAATACGAAACGCATTTTTTTCGAGTGATATTTATGACCTGTTTTTGTAAACATCTCAAGCTGTGACGATAATTTATATAAACAAGGGTCTATTCTTGGATTCTGTCGTGTAGATTATAACAAAATATTAATTTATTTCATGTGAAATAGTCAGAAAAATATATTTCAAAATATATACTTCTAAAAAGAATGTTAAATCAGACTAAATACTATATTATAATGGCTTGATTGATAGAAAATTTATTAGATATTATAAAATTCTTTACAAAAACATAAAATATGGTTTGGATGTAAAAATATTATATTATTTGTAAAAAGGGGGTAAGGCCGGGCGCCATTTTTTTTTGCACATTCCATACACTACTCTTTTGCAAATATTTTTGCACATATAGAAGGGTTAATTTACAAAATGAACGCGTGAGCCGCGGCGTGCGGTTTGTGAGCACACCTTGGAGTAAACAGCTACGTCTACACAAATGTTTTACCTCCAATATGATCTTTATTCTGTGAATAAATAAGGATCATTCTCTTATAAGCTCTAAGGTAAAATAATTGTAAACTGAGTATGAACACCCTATAACGAACCAATCTAAATCTAAACGCAGTGCCAATGACTTCTTTCAATAGACGTCGACAAATATTGACTGGCTTTGATCCAGACTCTGTTCATTTTGACTCGAGTGTTCTAATTACGTTCAAACATTAGATATGCGAATGTGGAACCCTTCAAATTACGCTACCCTTACCTATTAGTATTTGTATAATTTATCATTATAGCGTAAATGTATCTTCCTTTTTGTTTGTTATTTTGATGAGGTATAAAGATGACAAAAAAGTACATAGTTTTTATCACCAATGAAAGGTTTTCGTTAATGAAAAGAATTTATATTATAATGAACAAAATTCTATGCACGTTGCGGAAAACTACTTAACCCGGCGAGCGTAAGGTTGGAATATGTAGCAAACAGCGCTAGGTGGGTCTGGTACACCCAGATGGTGATTATGTGGTTATTATACACTATCATTTTAAATATCTATTATTTTTAAATACAAAACTAATGTTTAGTTATATGTTGAACTTATTTAAGAGAGAAATTGTAAAAAATAATTGAACAACGTAATTTATTTACGAAATTAAGATCATTAACAATTAGTACTCACAAAAATTTGTAGTGCCACATATTTATGACTTTATATCGAAAATATGAAAACAACAACAAAAAGACAATTTTTTCTTCAGATAGACTCAACATAAGAACAAAATAACACATAAACTGATAATAAAACTATTAATAAAAAATACTTATTCGTTTTAAAATCTAGAGCATTTTTCACAGATGAAATAAGCATGTTTCAGATATAAAAAATACAGAAATAAGTAAATTTTCCAACAAATAACTATTATTGCCATCGCCGTAATTCTCTATCAATCTATTATGCTGTCTTTCGTCATCCATCTCCTACTCTGTGTCACTTTCAAAACTTTTTTCGTGAATATCTTGGTCACTATCAGACTCGTCGTGTGAACCAACTTCAGCTTCCTCAAAAAGACGCAATTGTCTGTTTTGTTTATCTTCGTATGACCTTTTTAGATTTTAAGTCTTAAAAAACCCAAAAAAAACCCATAATATAACAAAAATAACATAAAATGTGTTTGATAAAATTCGTTACAAGTAGCGTAAGGCGGGTGTCACGTACCCGGTGACAACTTCAAACTCTTCCACACCATACACTGGGCGGCGGTCACCAGAAACAGTGCCAAGGAACGCTTCCGTATCTGACCCCGCGCAGCTACTCCATCGCACGAAGCGTAACAACAATTCGTTATTAAAATATTAATCGATTTTTCTAGGTTTGGGTGTGTCACACCCAGCCTTACGCTCGCCGGGTTAAGTTGAGTCTAAAATATCGAAACGAAATGTATGGAACACTAATTTTATATTTTCGATTCCAGATCCAGTTCAAAGGGACTATTTTGGTCAACATAAGAAATAAATTTATGTCCACATTCCCATATCATGTGGAAATCATTATTACATGATATATTTTTTATTTACTTCGCCCTTAATCTATCGTAGAACTTGCAAATAAGAAAAAGCTTGTTTAAACTCACGCAAAAAGTATTTTATGCAAATAAAACAAAAGTTTGTTAGACAGTTTAACGTTAAATCTTCTATCATAACTTCGAACAATATGACCATAGTAAATTAAAACTTTTGTTTATGTCTAGTTTATGTATTTTAGATGAGAACTAAAGAATAATAAAACGCAATAAAATAACCTAATCTGCTATTTTAATCTTATATTATTACATTTTCGTTTCTTGTCCGATCAAGTCTTTCCTATCAAACAAACCAAGAGTTTTGGCCAATCAGAACGCGTTTGACAGGTTCGACATTTTATGAGAATACCATTTCGTAAACGGCGCGTTCAGACGTGCGCGTTTTCTGCTGCAGCGTTTGGGAGAACGCGCAAGCTGAATCGCACATCTGAACGCGCCCTGATTGGAAACGTCAGTCCATATTCACTACAATTGTTAAATAAAGAACAAAGCTGTATTATCGTGGCATTAATATACCAGAATTGGGGTCCAGATTACTTGGAACTAGGAGTTCCCAACTTTTTGCACGATCCCACGCGCGTCGTCCGGACTTCAAATAATTGGAAAGTCCCTTTTAACATTTTTATTGTGTCTGGGTGTATTAAAAGACAGCTCCCTAAGCCTGCTGTAAACCATATTACGAGTCTATAACTTTCTATAGAAAAAAGTCATTGAAAGTTGAAACTAATTTCTTTAGGCATGACCACAATATTTTGAGTCCTGAGAAAGGACATAGAGTACTTCTTATCCCGGAAAAATATACGTTCCCATGCGATAAACGAATTTTGGCGCAACGGAGTTGCGGGCGTCATCTAACAACTTATGAATATTATGTAAATCCCATCGAACAAATTTTCAGCTCCGTCTATTTGGAGCTCGTAAAATTGTACTTTTTATGTCGACATTTTGTTATTAGTTTAGGTAGACCAAAGTTATTGAGGGTTGACATGTGAAAATGTATGTATAATGTATCCATCTAATTATTCAATTTCAAATCAGAAAATTATATTCTTCTTCACGTTGGGCCAGGATAGTTAACCCATAATTTGCTATTAAAACCATGATATCACGCACAGTAAACGTCGACCACAATTTAGATTTAGTATTTAGATACATTGAGATTATTCTCTTGATGTTATCTCTTGATAAATAAGAAAACTGAAAAAAAGGAAGACATTTTATTTCTGTGGCGTGTTATAAAATTTGATGAAAACTTAAATTCAATACTGATTACTGAGAATCCACGATTTGTTTCATTAAGTTTGTATCTTACTTATAGATGTATATTTTTACCCAAATGAAAATTTAATAGCGTATATAAATAAGTTTACTTTCCAATAAAGGTCGTGAGTGAACGAACTCTGGTTAAGGTCGATAGCACACTCAGATATTATAGCCTATGTAAACCGATTGGGCTCAGAACGACCAATCAAGACTTTTTATTAAGATATCCCAAAAAGTTTCTTTTTTTGTCTAAAGACGGATAGAATGTTTTGAATATTTACTTGCCTTTTCAAGTTAATATTTACCATATTTTCCATAGAAGAATATAACTAAATCGTGGTAGACGTCTAATTTGCGTGCTATCATGGTTTTAATAGCAAATCATGGGTTATTTATTTTTCTTCACGTTGGGCCAGACCCAACGTAAAAAAAAATATAATTTTCTTATTTAAAATTGAATGATGATAGATGGATACATCTATACTTTATCCATACTAATATTATAAATGCGAAAGTGTGTATGTCTGTCTGTCTGTCTGTCCGTCTGTCCGTCTGTCTGTTACCTCTTCACGCTCGAACCGCTGAACCGATTTTGCTGAAATTTGGCATGGAGTTACTTTGGGTCTCGGGAAGGGACATAATAGTTTTTATCCCGGAAAAATTTATGGTTCCCGCGCGATAAACTAATTTTGGCGCAACGGAGTTGCGGGCGTCATTTAGTAATATTATAAAGCGTTTGTTTGTTTGAACGCGCTAATCTCAGTAACTACTAGTCGAATTTGAAAAATTCTTTCAGTGTTAGATAGCTATGGAGGAAGGCTATAGGCTATATAATATTAAGCTAAGATCAATTGGAGCGAAGAAATTTAGGAAAATGTGGAAAAAACGGGAAAAATTATATGAAAATTGCTTATTATCTTAAGAACTACTGGAGCAATTTTTGTGTTATTTGGCACACATGAAGAATAGACTACGTGAAGGTACCTACCCTATTTTTTGCGGAAAAATGTAAGGTTTCCGAGTAATTCCCAAATTACGCGGGCGAAGCTGCGCGGAACATCTAGTAATACATTAATTTTCACATGTCAACCCTCAATTAACTTTGGTCGACATAAAAAGTACAATTTACGAGCTCCAAATAGACGGAGCTGAAAATTCTGTTCGATGGGATTTCGGCAATTATCCTAATCGGCTTATGTCTCAGCGTGACGTTGCTAGGCAACCGACCACTAATCTCACTGAATCTCGCAGTAATTGCCCTCTACACTACACGAGGATACCTTTATTAAATCAATTGTTAATTTGTAGTAACGCTAAGAATTTAATTTGAAACGTAAGGTTTTGAGGTTTACTGTTACGAGGTATTGTATTACGAATCGAATCATGTAAGATTGGCTTTAGCTTGGTTAATTATTATAAGGATATTATTCAAAATGTTACAATTTGTGGAATTAGCTTATCAAAAAGTTCAATTAGCTAATAGTAAGAAGTAAATACTTTCGATTGGTTATTATTACTTAATATAAGTACCTCCTTAATTTCAGGGCGAGTGTAATCTTCGGTATAATATTAGAACAAACAGACTAAATTTTAGCAGCCAAATTAAGGGTTTCTCTAATCAAACAAAGTTATAGGCAGTGTCAAACATATTATAGCAACGACATACAAACTTCTTCTAGTAATATATGAACAAAATAATGTAATATGAATAAAATAAAAGGCCTTAGGCTTCGTCCACATTTGTATTGTGCGATCAGATCTCCGTCGCGTATCATCGAAGCGTATCAAAATGATACGCGTATCATGGATACGTCCCGATCGCTATTAACCGCGTATCTGATACGTGTCGTATTAAAAACGCGCATGATCGGCAGAATGATCTAATAGGCGTCCACACTATGATACGCATACTTGATACGGCGCGATGATCGCGACGGAGATCTGATCGGAGATCTGATCGCGCATATATGATACAAATGTGGACGAGCCTTTACGTAACCTGTAACAATAGGGTTGAGTGAACGAACTTGAGGTCGATTTATGTACGATTCTTTTACAGTTCAAATGTCTCACACTCACAGACACCTCCGATAAGATTAATCAGTGCGATATTCAAGATAAGCTAAAAGAATCACTATTCCTCACGTTCTCGATTTGAGGATGCTTCAACATTTTAATTTTAATATATTAAAAGATATTATCTTTCAAAAATCTTTTTGCGAACTTATCTTTTATAGTGAAGGGAGCCCTAGAACAAATTTTTTGTGATTACTAACAAACTAATTTTTTGTGAGTAGCTTCATTTTGATAAGACAAACAACTTTTTTATCTGCGAAAAATCTTGAAAGTGGTAGCTAATAGAGATAGAAAGGATACTTTGATATGATGGTCCTAAAATATGATTGTTCTATTTGTAGGACAATGTTACTCTTAAATCAACAAAACTTGGTTGACTGCGGTACCCTAAAACGGAACCCTAGCCAGCTGATTTTTTGTATATTTGTAGGTTAATAGTTATATAATTTATGAGTAACATTGTCCTACAAATAGAACAATCCATATTTTATGATCATCAAATCAAAGTATGAAATCCTTTCTATCTCTGTTAGCTACCACTTTCAAGATTTTTCGCAGATAAAAAAGTTGTATGTCTTATCAAAATGAAGCTACTCACAAAAAATTTGCTTGTTAGTAATCACAAATAAATTTGTTCCGGCTCCCGTACTATTATAATTTTGCTAGCAATAGAGACTGATTTTAATGGTCGGATAGCTTTTTGTACTATCAGGAAAGTTGATTCCTATGCAGATGGCGGACCTAAGTCATGTGGTCGGCTTATGTCAATTCAATGCTAGCTGTGATCGGTCGGCTGGGTTTGACGTAATGCGACCAAATTACTTAGATCCGCCATCTGTATAGGAATCAACTTCTCTGATATAGTTTGTGCGTTTTAAGATGATATGGGTGACACATTATAATTGACAATAGTAGGGAAGTTACCCAAAAATTTTAATCGATAATTTAAAAATATCGAATCGAAACTATCGATTTCGTACTGACGTTTCAGAGTGGCGTCTTCGATTTAAGATGGCCGCCTTTTTTATCGATTTGATTTCGATTCAACAGTGTCAATCTCTATCGGCATAAGTTCCGTTTCATGCATCTGACATTTTTCAAATATTTTCGTATCAATAATTTCATGCTCCTATTTCAATGTTAATATTTATAATTTTATATTAATAAGTTAGCATTTAGCAACTTTTCATTTTTATTCATTTACAGTTATAGGAAACATTTGTTTTTGTAGATGGAATATAATTTATTACATTTTTTTGATTTTTTGTTTTCTTGTAAAAAAATCCGTATAATATGAGAAGTGTCACCTTATAACGCACAAACTATAGAAACATTGTTTTCATATTATATTTAAACACCTTGACAGGTTCAAAACTTTGAGGTACTTATCAAATTTATTTACGGTTAACTCATCCGACGGTTGATAACTTGGCTGTTATTATTGGTTGAAAACGTAGCCAAGTATAATACTTACTTGGTATAATACATGGTCAAGTATAATATTGTTGGTTCGTCATTTCTTTGCCTTGTTCCATAATCCATTTGAATGTAAGATAACTCTATTCATATAACATCATAATAATTATCTTACCTTTAGTTTTCCTTGTCCAATTTTAATAAAATAAAAGTAAAATATTACATACATTATTTTATTTCAGTTGCATTTAAATACAACTAATTTTGGATTCGAGATTCAACAAACATCTAAATATTCAAAATGACAAAAGCAGCGGCGTAAGTACTTAACCCTCTGGAGTGCGCGTTAGACACGGTTCATCGGGTTCTCGAGATGATTGAACTGATTGGGCAGATCGCTATAACAAAAGATACACGGGGTTTAAAGTACCCGCTATCTCCAAATCTCTCTGTTCGATACAAATGAGTTACGAAACAGAATATTTAAATCATACATTGTTTTTGAAGCATTTTGTGATTAATTGCAAACATTATTATGTTTGCAATTAGGTAACCACAAAATGTTTCAAAAACATGTTTTAAAAAATGTTTCAAACTATTTAAAGTAAAAAGTAGCGATATCTACTTAAAGTAGCGATATCAATTTATTAATTGATATCGCTTCTTTAAATAATTTTTATTAAGTTACCACGTAGGTATTGTAAACAAAATGAATTCGTATAAAATATAAGTGTGTAGTTGCTTAAATTTTTTTTATATATTCAATTATTCATATTTCGTAATATTTTTCTTCTGCAGAAAATAAACAAAACACTTCTGAGAAACGTATATTACTAAGTTTCCGTTGATAGCCAACTTACTAGGCTTTCATAAACAGCTTAGGGAAAATGATAATAAAAATAAATGGGGCTCTGTGACAAGTATAGAGCATATTGAGCTTCGCCAGAGCCCGGTAATATCAGTTACTATACTGGGCGTTCATAATACAAGTCGACATTACGACAAATATTTTCTGATTTAGGGCTTCTGTATTATATTCGGTGTACAGTCGGAATAAATATTTAAAATAATATTTTCTTTCTACGTTATAGCTGTCTATAAAAATTGTAGAAACTTGTTTTGATGATAAATAATACTTTTCTTAACTTGAAATGGACAAGATTAGCTTTGATTTTTTTTAATAAAACTTTTTTTTTATTTGCACTTTTTTCCTGAGCGTGTAGTTCGAAAACGGATGAGAATTTGGAATTATTATTTTTAACAAAAAATTAAAACCGACTTCCAATGTAAAAACAATAATAACATCCTTATAATATGAACTAAAAAGTATTAAATAATTTTTCCTATCTCATGGTGCCTTTTTCCGAATTCGGCTAAAACTCAACTATTTCTGTACTCAATTATATTTTCATAATTTTGAATAATTATATTCATAATTTTGAAGTCGGTACCAGATATAGCTGAATCCAGATGCCAGAATATTTGAAACATTTGTAACTGGCACCGACTTCAAAATTATGAAGATTGAGTACAGAAATAGTTGAGTTTTAGCCGAATTCGGAAAAAGGCACCATGAGATAGGAAAAATTAATTAATACTTTTTAGTACGTACTATACGTAGATTAGGGCCGTAGGGCCTCATCGCGTACTATACGTAGATTAGGGCCGATTCACACCGAATAGCAGAGGTGAGGCGAGCAGTTTCAGTGTCATATGATTTTAAACTTTATCTTCATTATTGTAATACATAGTATCGCTTGAGAAATCGACGCCGCCGGCGGCCGCAAGAGTCCACGAGCGTCCACGGGCGGCCGTAGATTTTTCAAGCGATACTATCTATTACAACAATGAAGATAAAGTTTAAAATCACATGACACTGAAACTGCTCGCCTCGCCTCCGCCATTCCGGTGTGAATCGGCCCTAATACACCTGTATACTATTCTACGTATCTTATTACAATTTGTTAACAGTCACACTTACAAAATATAATATCAGCTGCAGATAATTTTAAGCAATACATTTAAAAAAATCGAAGTGGACACGTGCTAGGGCCGCGCCAAACCGGAATTTTAGCAGCGGCAAGGCTTTCAGTGTCATATGATTTTAAACTTTATCTTTATTATTGTAATACATAGTATCGCTTGTGAAGTCTACGGCCGCCCGTGGCCGTGATTGGTAAGTGTGACAGCTATGCACTCTAGCATGTTACTTGTATTATCGAAGCAACTTACTTCTCAGAAGTAATGTCAAATGTGTGCCTTACGCACTGGAGATAAGGTTGAATATTTTGTTATGTTTAATTTTGGTGACATTGGTGACCCTGACGTGGTAATGAATCTAATGATGATGATGATGACGAATGTAATTTGTATAGTAGCATATGCTTTCAGTTCTTAGAACAGCGCTTAAACCCCCAAACTTGTATCAATAAGGAATCCGGAGTTCTCTTAGTATCTTCGGAACCATAGTATATCTTGGTGCAGAATCTTACGTTTTGGTAGCATATGCTTAGGATGCTTCTTATAAAACCAAAATCACCATATGTTTCCATATAAATTTCGAGGAGTTCCCTCGATTACTCATGGATCCCATCATCAGGTCACCACTTTTGTGAACATGGTACCGAATTGAAATGAAACCTAATACAACAAAACAAAAATTTCAAAAATCGGTTCACTAACGGCGGAGTAATCGTTGAACATACAAAAAAAAATCCACAGCCGAACATATAACCACCTCGTTTTTTGGAAGTCGTTTAAAAACTGTATAGAATCTAAATTACAGAGAATTTGAGCTTTAATTTTATCATAGAATATTTTCTGCTACAACGCATAGTTTTTTAGTTATTGCCGAAAAACCAAAAATTTAGACCTTTGTTGCACCCGCCCCCCCCTCATGTTTGATGTTTGTATGTATGTATGTATGTATGTACCCTGAATAAGTTCCAGCTGAAATCGCTCGCTTAGGTTCCCACTCAAGCATTCTATACCCTCGTTTGACTCATTCGTTAACCAGACTATAACTATCCAAGGCATTATTTTAAAATTCCCGTGTAAATTCAACATCAATATATAATACATCGTAGCTGTGGTACTGGTTAAGTTTAAATAGTTTGAGGCGACCCAGTGCTAAACGTAATTTTTCGAAATTGCACGTAACCTTTGTCGATATACCTCCTCATATGACTTTTTGGAAATATTTTATACATTAAACAGTACATTTTAACAAAAACCATAAGGGTACACTAAGAAAATGTCTGATAATTTTGTACCTAAAAAATTAAATTATCAGACATTTTGCGCAATTTAAAGGGCAAATTGCAAAGTACCTATAAGGGCAACCAGCAAAGGTCGCTTAGTAACAAGGTTATTACAGGTATTTGCGGTGTCGTCTGCAGGGTCGACCCTAGCTCTAATTCACTTAATTTGGGCCTTAAATCTCATATTGCAAAATGGACGCACTCTATAATTGTGTTTGGTAAACACTGCCCGGCCAATCCATTAGTAGCAAGATATTGTTTGTATGAGAATGTTACTTGCTGTAACCAAATTATTGGCTTTATAAGGCTTATGCCGGGATTTGTTTATACATCGAAGTAAATGCGTATTGTTACGGATACGGGCAGTTGTTTACCTGCGCGCGACAGTTGCGCGTACTTTCTAGAAAAGTCCAACCCTTGTTTATGTGAATTGTGTGTTTGCGTAAACAATCCAGAATGGAACGTTCCAGAAAGTATGGCGGGCCATATAAAAGGTAAACAAGCCGGTAATCAGCTCAGTTTGATACAAGCGATCATCAAGGCGAATTCGAAGTGAGAACAATTAGTGATCAATAGTGAGTGATTGTGATAGTGACCTAAGACTCGGCTACGGCCTAGGACAGTGATAGTACTCAGTGATTTAGATTTAGTGATTTGTGTGAGCTAGTGTTTGTGAATAAAGTCTTCAAGAGAGTCACCAGGTCTTTCTGTCCGAATCCTCGAACCCTAGCACGTAACAATATAAATCTCCTCGAAGTGCGATAGCCAACTCAAACACTTGAAAAAAAATCCACACATTGTAATGCACGCGTAAAAGTTATATTATACTATTTTTTTCCACATAATATATTATAATAAAGCGTATGAATCTATATGAAGTATATTTAAGTATTTTTATTAGTCAGAGAAGATTAAGAATATTAATACCGCATTCTTGCTACGTCGTAGCAGCAGTAGAAGTAAATACCACTTTCTACTTTTACGACTATTATGCAATAGGCTTAAACTAAAGATAGGCAGACGATTCGCGCCGTTGGTCCCAAATCTGTCTGGCAGCGGACCAGAAATGTGTATAAAGTGTATAAAGCTAGTGTATGTGTATTGTCCAACTTCTGTAAAGCCTGAAGCCTGCCAAATAATGTCGAGAAAGTGCTTTTTGGTTATTTTCCAAATGAAAACCCCTAACGTAATTTTCGGCTTGTAAATGTGAGTTTATTTTATTTTATTTTATTAACTAACATATCAAAGTAACTAGTAACATATCATAATCATACTTAGCTTGGACGATGCAATTTTAGTTAAATTAGTAGTTCTCTTGAGAGTAATATATTTTTTCGATTCAATAAAATTAATAAATTACCCCCTTTCCTATAAAATTATTGTTCCTATAAAGAGACATATATTCGTACGTTATAGAGACCAAATGTTTTTTATCTAGCTGGTGTACCAATCTATCACCTACACCACTTTTCTAAGTAATGTTTCAGATAAAAACACAATGCACGTCACTATAAAAAATAAACAGATAAAAATTAAAAATCATTTACATTTACCAAGACTGAATCAATACACTATACTCGGCATGATTTTTTTTTTATTAGTAAGAGAGAGTAAATATCAAATATTATGTTTTTGTATATAAATGACTGCTGAAGCATAAACAAAAATTCTGTCTGATAGACAATAAATTCACCTCCACAAGATCATTCGCTCAAATATTATACACCAAAGCTATAAAATATTTTATTGCGATTGAAATCCGCTTTCCAAGCCGTAGTACATAAAAAGTAAGTTCGTTCTCTTCTAATTTCTATTTATAATTCAAAGCACATTCACGAAATATCTGCAATAGGGATGTTAACAATAGCGAATCGTTCATTCACTCGTTCATTCGTTCATTACGAGCAATTTATAATTTTGCCGGTCAGTTAGTTCCTGGGGTGTCGTAGAAATGTCCCTTGCAGATCTCGGTCCGGTTTAAACAAGGGTTGGATCAATTATGCCAGATTCCTACTTATTTCCACTATGAACTATTGTGACAAAGAAATCAGAAAACTTGTTAGATAACATTGAATCAACTAAGAATTCTAATTAACATTCTACAGATGAATTTCAGACAGAAAATATTATCAATCTCGCGAAAAAATGTAGGGCTGTGGACAATAGATATGAATGTCGTTGCAACTAAATTGCTGGCAAAATTAAGATTTTAGTTTGTAAAGAAAATCAAGTAAGATAAGTAAAAAAGATCAGCTTTATCCTATCAGCCTTGATCAATAGAAACGATTAGAATCGTGTCTTGTACAAATAGTACCAATCAGCCGGCCCTTTCACAATGCTCGGATAAAACGAAATAGGATCCATAATGAGAACTATCGGGTAACTGCCCCTTAATCTATTATCATAAAGTCGTCCGCAGATGCTGAAATCGCCGATAAAGATTCACATGAGGGGGCCATTCTCTGATGTACACAATACAGATATGAGTATTTCCATTCCAAGTAATTTTGATCTGTAAACTAAACTCAGTATGGATAGCTAAGCTATTGATGTATGCTTATCGATTAAAATTTCTCGTATTTACCACGTCATGTAGCAACACTTTTTTTTTCTATATAATAATTAATTAGTACAAAAATTTACGTATCAAGAAAGTAAGCATCAAAGAAATCTTGAAAATATCGGTCGCTGTTTACGTCTTTAATGTTTGGTGTTTCATTATTATTCAGTTCCTTTAATGGCTAAACTTTTTCGCTTTTTGATAATAAAAGGCAATAATTTTGCCAAACAAAAATAACGTGGTCAGATTATGTTCGTAGAAGTTGTCCGGAAATGGAGCGGACAAAACCTGACAGTTTCCGTGGGGACAACATAACAAGAACAAAATGGACAAACAGCTAAACATAAATCATATTTATATCGCAATAATTATTGTAATTTATTTCAGACATAATGAAACAGAGATTATTATGCGTGGAAGAATAATTGCAGCATGGTAATAGAATTAAGTTTAATTAGCCATTGCAGGAAATCCATGGGAAAACTATGTCATAGTTTAATTTACTTAAAAGTACAATATCAAAGAAATTTTACTAACATTATTCAGATGTCGTTTTTGCCAGCACTTCGTTTGCGCGCGGAACGATTACTGCGCGGCTGGGGATGGTACACTTTATGGGATAAAAACTAACCAGTCCCTTGGATTATCTCTATACCACAGTTAAATTAATTTAGTCGTTAGTGCGTGAGGTAACAGACTATCTGTCTGGTTTGTTTATATGTATATTATGTGTTTACATAACATAACTGCGGAATCATGTCATAAGTATAAATTTAAACTTGAAATTACAAAATCCCAAAATATAAACCTCAATTTCGAAAGACAAATTATCGGGTAAAGCCTTAGATCCGAGCGAATAATGTCCGCCGTCCGTAATACACTGGCCGGATCAAACGACATACGGAAACGCTGCGAGCTTAGTATAAACCAATTATGAGTGAAATATTAGGGATCAGAGCGAAGGGCTTTGATCACGGCAATTTCTTTCCGAGCGAGAAAAGAAGCCGCAGCGGTCAATGCGAGCTCTTAATAAATTACATAAACTGGTGGCTGGGACTAATACCACTAATACCCCCGGAATGGTGAGCCGCGATAGCTACGCGTGCCGAGTAATCATTTTCGGACAGGATATTTACTTCCGTCTGCTAGGGTCTTATTAAGGATCCGTATGGGGCAAAAGATTGCTATTAATAAACGTTACGCTCAACCAAATTGTGGTAAATTGCTTTGATATTAAAATTGGAGTCTTGGCTTTGTAATAGAAGCGTAATTAAATTACGTAGCAATAGTAGTAGTTGTTACTAATTAATTACTGTCTCATTTTATTATGAAACTGGCCATTTAGCCGAAACTTTTTCGTTTTCGCTTCGTTATAGAATCGCCGATCAAAATGTATGGAATTGACATAAGACGAGTAGAACGTCAACGTCATATTAACGAACGCTTATGTCAATTCCATACATTTTCATCGGCGATTCTATAACGAAGCGAAAACGAAAACATTTTGGCACACCCTCCTGGTTATTTTAGAACTTAATATGCTTCGCGCGAGATCTCTGAAGAATCAGAGGCAGGGGAATGGATAAGTCCGGGCACTGCTACAACGACCACTAAACCTAGTTACTCCCCGCAACATTTTTGACAAATCCTATACGAAATATCATATCAAAAGTATTCCGGATTTTTTTTTGTACTTAAGGGAAAAGCACTAATGGTAGACACTGGAAAAATGAAACATTTGAATGTAATAAAATGTAAATTTATGAAAATAAAAGATTGATAACTTAGTTTATGTCTTCTGTAACTTTAACAAATGACAACTATTATAGTTATTCTCTGATAAACCAATAAAAAATATATTATTGGTCTTTTTGTAAACTTAGTCATAAGCCCATTAGGGCTCCATTAGGATGACATCACAAAAAACGAATATCACAAATAGTAGACACCAATATGAACTAATTGTTGACATAGAACATTACATTAAATTTTACATTTTTCCTATTATTTAGGTCTTTATTTGCCATTTTTCAAAAGATCTCATTTACTTCATCATAGTAACTACATGCATCAGAAATATTATCCACGTTGTCTCCAGATTCTATCCATTCTTCTTCCATGCTGAAACTATCTTTCCTCTTATTTTTATTTTTCATATTTTTTTCCTAGCAAATTTATTTCAGTCTTTAGTCTTCATGCTTCTCTTGCCCCTTCTTTTTTCTTCTTTCTTTTCTCAGCTCTCCTTTTTCTTCTTTTTACTGCTGAAAAACTAAAGCAATCGATTTTTAGATCAGTACAAGGTCTAATAATTTCGGTACAGTAGTTCTAAGTTGTTAGTTTGTTAATAGAATTATATTTTCAGAGAATAGTGATGATATTTGCAGTAGAATATACTAGAAAATAACTTCAGTATGTTTTGCAAAACTAAAAGATGAGATCCATGTCATCTATTAGGTTTTTTTACATTTTCAAGAACTAATAGTAGACATCCTTTATATTGTATTGGAAAATGGATAAAAAATCATAAATAAACATTAATTAGTGTTTACAACATGACCATTAATCCAATGAAATCAATAGAAATTACAAAAAATCAAATAAATGTATTCAAAACTTACGTGCAAAATTTCGCCTTCCTTAACCTATTTGCTAAGAAATTGCCGAGCGCGTGTCGACGCGGTCACATTGTTTACGAAAACTGATCCCATTTTAAAATTTTGTTCCCGAAGGCGTCCCCAATATATCTTGTCACATCAGCAGGTAGCTTGAGAAGCTTATAAAATTTACAGTGTTGAGAAATAAGTAGAGTAATTCTTATTTTTATGGTTTCTTTTCGTAAGTGTCATCTATTAGTTCCGTGTCTAGCATATAGGTCTTTTCCCTTATTATTAAAATCCGGACGGAATCCTGACTGATGTTTGAACTGAACCAACTGAACCAACTCAAATATGTAAATAGCTATATGAAAAAGCGTGGTCACATAAATAAAGGGCGATCCGCCTAACTGTACTCTATTTTCAATTAGAGTAAAAGCCGGGGACGATATGGATATTTTGTGAAATGGGAAAATAATCGAATTTCGACTGAATAATGAGAGGACCCTTCGATGAATGGTAACAGGAGAGCATGACGACACAAAGGGTATTTAACTCGCACTTAGTACTTTTTGCCCACTCCCCGCTGTTCCCCACTCCTCCCCGCCGCTCCCCGCCGCGCCGGACCCCGCGATTATTCTCTCGTTATCGCCCCATAACGTATGCAGGACTCCCGTTATCCATTTACCCGTTTTCTAATCCTTTGATTTATAATATCGAGAACGCGATATATTTGAATTATTCCCGCGGTCAATTAACAGAATGGCGAACTGAACTGCGGCCACCGCTCTGGGGTATAGCGGGACGTTGGGTCCCGCTATACCCAATCAAATATCGCATCAGTCGCGTTTTACCTAACTCAATTTTTGTCTCCTGTCCGTAGTTCCTTGAAATCACCGCAAATGACAACGTAAACTATCAATGTGTTCTAGGCTATCATTCATGTATGTGAAAACGTCACAGCGGTGCCAATACGGCAGTCGGCACAACGCTACCGCAACAGAGCTTATGGCTTCGCTTCTCTTAACGGCTGGGCGTTTCCTCAATCTGCGAAATGTATCGGTGATTGAGGTTGCGTTTCTTGTCGGAGTTATGAAACGTAATTTGCTTAAGAGTTTTTAGATACCACCTTTCCTGTTAATATCATAAGTGCGATGGTCAGTCTGAATGTCTGAACTGTTTTGATGCAGACTGGAAGGAATCCATGCATTCAAATGTACGAAAATCTTTTAATAACATTACAAGGTAGATTACAAGCCATTTATTTATCGTTGATTTAAAATACTTTACGTTATAACTACCATTATGTAAGGGTTCATTCAGACAACGCGAACCGTAGATGCATTTCTAAAGTATGGATTTGACAGATTTGCAAGACGTCTCACGCTCACAAAATCTTTCAATTAAATTCAGTACTTTATAAATTATGCATTTACGCGTCTAGTTGCGGTCTGAATTGACCGTAAGACGTAAAAATACTGAAATAAATATCGGAAGAAATTTTTTTTTAACTTCGCTACATTCACAGTATTTACATGAATCATTTGCAATAGGCTAAATATTTCGCGGAGTTTTGTTTGCTCAAGTACCTCAGTCTACACCCGCACAGGTAGGTACTTATTAGTGGAGCCAAAGTCAAACACACCTTTTAAAACTCCAACACGAATATTTCAAAAACTTGATTCTGTTTGAACGAGCTCTCAAACATTCTATTGATACAAATAATTTTGCAAGCGGGTAGAAACGATATTTCACCGAGGGTTTTATAAAACTCAGGGCCCTAGAGCGAGTTAGTTAGCTAACTTTTTCGCATTTCGCTAAAAAGCGGCGTAGATTAATTTGGGGTGTTGGTCGTAATACTTATTTACAATAATCCGACTTGCGGCGAACAGCGTGAATTGTTAGAATAAATTTCCAGACCTGGATTAGAGATGGGACGTACGTCGATGTTAATTTTTGGAATTTACTATTTAGCAACAAATCTTAAACGTGATAAATACTTTATATTTTTAACCGACTTCCAAAATACGAGGAGGTTATATGTTCGGCTGTGGATATTTTTTTAATTTTTTTATTTTTGTATGTTCAACGATTACTCCGCTGTTTGTGAACCAATTTTCGAAATTTTTGTTTTGTTGTATTAGGTTTCACTCCAATTTGGTACCATGTTCACAAAAGTGGTGACCTGATGATGGGATCTAGGAGTAATCGACGGAACTCCTCGAATTTTATATGGAAACATATGGTGATTTTGGTTTTATGTGAAGTGTACTAAGAATATGCTACCAAAAAGTCAAATATTGGGTCAAGGTATACCATGGTTTCGAAGATGCTGAGAGAACTCCTGACTCTTTATAGATACACGTTTGGGAGTTTCGGCGTTGTTTTAAGAACAGAAAGCATATGCTACCATGCAATTCAAATTCATCATCATCATCATCGTCATCATCATCATTACCACGTCGTGTTAAGGTCACCAATGTCTCATGGCACAAAATAGATAATAGTACAAGGCATATGTATGGATACAATAATTGTAATTATGTACATAACAACACCCGGCGGTCGGCGCCGCAGAGGCAACGGCGTCGCCGCGCGGCGCGTGCGTAAACATCGTATTCAAGTTCTAACCGGAATGTCAGGGCATGCGGCATGCCGCGCTGCGAGCATTTTTCAGCACGTGTTCACTTAGATTACTTAGAATACTTTTTTAAAATGTATTGTTTAAATGTATCTATCTACCTGATATTTGGGCCTTGGGGTATGCCGTATGACTCTTAACAGTCTTAACAAATTGTAATAAGATACGTAGTATATACGCAGTACCACCGACGACCACTTATAAATTCGCGGACTATGACGGAGGTCAACTTAATAACAATTATACGAGATTAATTACCACTCAATATTATGATTTATGTTGTCAATTCAATGCTCACTGCTCACACCAAGCGGCAAGCTCACTGTTGAGTTGTCAGTTGCTTACAAACTTTCAACAACACAACAGAAGTTTGTTACAAGTTACAACTACCTATATAAAATTTCTACGTACAAGCGATAGCGCGACACAGGAGCGCCTCAGTGACATCTAGTGAAGACAATATGAAATAATTTTTTTATACAATTTGAATTGGCACTAACAGTTTACCTACTAGGTAACTAAAAAGAGTGAAATTATTATTTTTAACAAAAAATTAAAACCGACTTCCAAGGTAAAAACAATATTAATAGCATCCTTATAATATGAACTAAAAAGTATTAAATAATTTTTCCCATCTAATATGTAGTGCCTTTTCCCGAATTCGGCTAAACCTCAACTATTTCTGTACTCAATCTTCATAATTTTGAAGTCGGTTGAAACTTGAAACTGTTATTATTGCGTAGAAACTAGAAAGTAATTTGTCACATTTTTAACAAGTCTACCTTCGACGAGATTTTAAATAACAATTGACCATCCTGGCAATAACAAAATCATTTCAAAATGTCCTTAATGACGGTACATTTTGTTAATTTAAACTCGTAACATCTTCAGAAGGTGTCCCAACCCTATCGAGTTACGTATGCATATCGTAAAGCCACGGTTTAAAAATTACGTGAAGGTCCAGACCACGGAGCCCTTTTTATAATCCGCAAGAATTTTCGCCTTAATGATGTACCCAGTACCCATTTGTAAAAAGGATCTATTCTGTTTACCTGAACTTATATTGGGGTTCGGTTATGGGACCCAAAAGGAAAATTTTAATTACTGCTACAAAGTCAGAATTAAGCTTAACAAATGTTTGTATTCGTTCGCTTTACCTACAAAAGAAATTGCTGCGTAATATAAATGAAAAAATATATTTAAGACCCCAACTGGATAAAAATGCAGCACTTATTAAGGTGACTTACCAAGACGAAATATATTACAAGACATAATGTAGCTAAGCCATCGTCAATCGTGAACGGGGTGCCATAAAATTTGCATAAAGCGATGGGAAATCTCATGATTAACATTTTTATTAAACAAGGATTAGCGGTAATCCTTTTTTATTCGACAATTAGAAACGTTATCGCCGCCGTAGCCCTCGTAAAGAGTTGGAATCGCCACCTATCTCCCGTAATTAACGAAATGACGCTGTGTAGATAACAGACGTTTTAATTCGACTTTTTATCCTAAATTAATAGCAGTAACTCCAATGATATTTTACTTATACAGATCTGTTACGTTCATATTATTTCCCGGCTTAAATCTCTTCCGAACAATTTTCAAATTCAAAATTGGACTTTGACAGATGAGTGAAACAAAAGATACGAAATGCCATTTACATAAAAGAGATAGACTACATAAAAGACGACCCAATTGGGTCGTATTTGAATCTTCACAACGCGCGGTAGTAACATATCTGCTTTGAGTTTTTTATATAATATCATTGAGTAACTCACATTTTTCAAGTATTCAAATGTTTTTGTTTTTTTGGTACATTTTTTAAAACGTTAGTTGTTGCCGATGAGTGCGACGTTCTTCCAAAAAATGGCGTTTTTCTCAAGTGTTTCCGTTTTCCATACAAAACTTTAACTGTATTCAGTTGTTTGAACCTACAGACAAACAGACCCGCTATCACAGACAGACATAGGGGCATCAATATTAGTATGGCTTTTCACTTTTTAGGAATATTAAAAATACACTATCGAAAAACTACAAATTACCAAAATTAAATATTTTCTGTTTTCAGACTCACCATATAAACCGAATTACAAAACTTTCTGCAACCATACACCCAAAAACTATAAACGAAGAAAGCTACAGTGCAACATTAACGAGAAATTTTATAAAACTCGGTGCAGTATATTGCTCGGAGCTAGTGCTATATTAAATTTACTTCAGTTTACACCTAAGTCGTAAAAAGGTTCTAGATTTGATGTCCCTGATTCGTCTGAATTACCAATAAAATATGAGTTGAAAAAGTCATAAAACGTTCCACTTCTGTATTTCACTTTTATGGCACTTACTCAATTTTAAGTAGTCCGAGTGACCGGCGACTATTCATGGCTTAAGTGCACATTCGAGTATTAATTTTAGATTCGAATTTGATTGAACTAGGATTTCAAATTCAATTGTTATTTCAATTTCAATTTCAGGGGTTTGGTTCATAGCTCAGTTCAAACTTTAATATACCAGGTTTATGTTATTATAATTTTAGTTCATTTCATAATTTAGTTTCAATAATAATTACTAATCAAATGTTATAAGCAATAAATAACAAGTGTTTGTACTTTATTTTTAATAATAGACACTACAATTTTCTTAGTAAGGATACAAACATTATGTAGTCATACTGTATACTGCTTCTATTATTGTTATTGGACCACAAATATTCATAAACAATTAGTGGAATGTTTTCAATAACCGCTCGTATTGGACTGCTCATAATTGGATTCCGTAGAGTTTTGTAATATAAACTCTAAGGATTGTATATGGATTATGGTATTATTATATTTTCGGCAATTTAATCTAAGGGTCAACTCAGACCACAACGCGATGCGTAGATGCATTTCTTTTGTACTGAATTAACAGATTTCGATTGCTTGAGACGTCTTGCTGCTTGCAAATCTGGCAAATCCATACTTTAGAAATGCATATTATACGGGTCGCGTTGCAGTCTGAATTGACCCTTCGTTATAAGAAACATCTATTCCTACTGTCTTTTTGACTGTCTACTGAATGTAACGAATCTTTGTTGCTACATAACATTAATAATATAATAAAAAAAAAAACACTTACTATAATTTCAAATAAATAATATTATTATTTTCCATTGCCATAATATTTCAGGTCCATAAACTTTTTGGATAAATTCGATTATCTTATCATTGTAAATAAAATATAATAGTAAAATATTACTATTCATTTTAAAATACCAAACTCATTGTGATAGAAATCGGTTGCTATCTTATACAATAGCCCCATCTAGTTTGATTTATTAGATCGAGCTGTACCTGAATTTCCATTCAGTGCGAGCGCGAGCCGTCTGCAAACGTGATTCTTTCGAGATACACGAGATCTTCGGTTTAGAGAGGCCACATTGCTCCGGTGCGTTGCGGAGCGGTGCGTTGTCTGTACGGAATAAGGGTCAACTTACATTGCAACGTTTCGACTCACGAGGCGTCGCATTTTTAAATGAGCCAACAACATGTAGCTCGACAACTCGAGTGGCGAGTGTGTCAAAGCAACGTGTTTTGCACAGAATTTTATTTACTACACAAGAAGATGTGTAGTAAATAAAATTCTGTTTTGGATGGACCATATAAAAACGCATAGGCATAATATCACCGCTTACGTTGCAATGTAAACTGATCAATAGCATGCCAAATATTTTTATTGCGATGATGCGCGACAACACAATGGGTACTGGACAGTAATAGAACGGCATGCTGCCTTATAATTACTGTCTTATGGCGCATTTTCACTGGTCGATAGGGCCCGCATGCGGGATGCGGGAGATTTCTAAAATGCATGCCACGACCAATCAAAATGCGCCATTAGTTGTCATAGGCTCCCCGTATGCTGCCCTTATTTTATTTTATCCAATTCGCCACCTATATAATATCGTCAAAACACTACGTGCGACGAAGCAACTTACCAATGTGGCAAACCTTACAATAATATTGTAAGAAATATCACACATGGCCGTGCTATACAAAAGCGTCGACGCTGCAGCGACGCACCGCAATGCATGGAGCTTTGTGGCCCCGCTCATACACAAGATCTTCGATTTATTTAAAGTCAGCTGTAATTTAAAATACAGGATACATTACAGACGTCTGAGTAAGACTTTGATATCATATATCACTTTTCGGTTTGAAAACAACGTTCGATTTTTCCAACAAATATGACATTTCTAAACTAACTAGACATAACTCTGCTGAGTCGGCTCTTTTGAATCTCAAATATATTGTTGCTTTTACTTTTGCCATGCTGTTTTTATTAAGACACACTCGTACATAGGATACTTATTTATCTCTAATGAATACAGGTATACTAATGTTATTAAAATAGAAACTACTCAGAAACTACAAGACCGATGAAATTTACTACGGGACTTATTAAACTGTATTGCGGGAAAATGTACGATTCCCGTGAAGATTGTATTCAAAATCGTATGGAACATTTTAAATATTTTATAAACAACTAGCTATTTGATCGAGCTTTGCTCGGTATTCGATAAAACACGAATAAAATGACATTTTCTAAAAATGATACCTAGCTAGATTTATTTATCGCCCCGCAACCCCTTATATACTAAATTTCATGAAAATCGTTGGAGCCGATTCCAAGATTCCAATTATATATATGTAATGAAATGACAAGTGCCATTTCAATAACTCTTGGTTTTTATTATTTATCTGTGGTGTATAGAGTGCATTGACATTTGATTGTCACATGTGACAGGATCCAATGTAAATGGCGGATTAGTGCCAAGATTATTTTAATTGTGAAAATTGTTATAAAAAACTTAGAAAGATTTAGAAAGGATAAAGTTGAGGAATCGATATTAGTAAACTTCAAATGTCGTTTCTTTGTATTTTCAGTTGAGATAAACTATTGTTTTAGATTTAGACAAAAAACAATAACTTATTGTAAAAGTGTAAGAGCGTGTTAAATAAAACAAAACTTTGTATTTTCAGAGCAACAATTTGTGGTTTATTTTTAAAATCCTCAATAATTTATCTTATATATATTATACAAGAATAGTTTAAAGATATAAGATTAGGTTTCTTCCTAGCTCTTCGATCAAAATTCTATTTAAAAACCTCAGACCAATAAAAAAAGATAGACAGAGCCATCCATGCTAAGCGGTGAGGCAGGCAATAGGAAGCCGATACGGCCATAGGAAGCCGGCCGCCCGCCATTCCGGTTTCAACGAGTGACGGCGCATGTCGTTTTCATCTGTGTCAAGAAATATCAAAATATGCCGTCCTGCATCGTTAAATGGTGCAAAAACAATTCTTGTGCTCAAAAGAAACCTTGTGGGATTACGTTTCACAAGTAATTAGTTGAATATTTATGTATTACCACCGAAATAACGAATTTAATTTATTAGTTTTAAAAATTGTCTCGGAACACAACCTCAACCAGTGCTGCATGCTGGTCGCAAGATATTTTTCCCCATAATAGGGGAAAAATATTATTATTATGTGTTGTATTATCCTGACAAATGTTTATTTTTAACCTAAAATTCGTTATTCATTTAAAATCTATTAATATAAATAAAATTGGAGTGTCTGTTTGTAGTATTGAAAGATTTTTTTACTATTTGCATATTAATCTGTATACGATACATACTGCATACACCAAACAACATTCTTTACAATTTTTGTCTGTATGTATGTCTGTCTGTCTGTCTGTTCTTAATTGAAACAGATAATTAATTAGACATAGATATTTAAGTATTTACTTTTTTCAGCAATTACTAATGAATGATGATTAACAATCTAGTTTGATAGCAACTTTTGTAGTCATTACTTAGTAGTTTAATAAGACTGCAACAGGATGGGAGTTTGACAATCTGAAACCCTGAGTTGGCAACATTATTTTTTTGCACACAAGCGCACGCCTAGCGTATTTATGCTAGGCGTGACGCACACATTGATCGACAGCGACTTCACGCTATTAACTGTAAATACTCCGTCTTTCTTTTTTTATTGGTCTGAGTTAAAAACTTTTAAAATGCCTAGAGTTACATGATTAAACGTATATAAAATATATAGAAGAGGATTCATTCTCTAGGCAATAAATCATAAAAATTATAATGTATGTAGTGTTCATGAAAGTACTTAAAAGTAAAAAATTACAAAAGATAAAGTTTTCATTTTCTAAGTTTAATAAAATTAATGGAAATTATTCCTCAACAGCTCTCAGAAAACTTTTGTAAGTCGTGATTTCACATGCGTAAAATTAAAGTTTAATTTCATTTTCGATTTCACTTAAACATAATAAATTTATAAAAACTAATTTAAAATCACACTAACTGTTTCTCGCGCAATTTCTTTGTAGCTGTTAAAACATGGTCATTGAAAACAGTAATTTAAAAATAACTTAAAGAAAGATTTTAGAATAATAAAGCAAAATAACTTATTCACCTTTTCGATTCTTCACTTAAAATAGTCTCAGCAATACGATATTATACTATCAAGGCTACCTTTATTATGAAATACGATTAAAACTAAGCCCACAGTACTACTTAATTCCAGACGTGAGTGGAAGAAACATGAAAAAACTTCCCGTTTTTTTGCTTAAATGGAGGCATTAGGGCCGGAAAAAATATTTGAAATAAAAAAACTATGGATTATATATGTAGCCAGATATATTAGCTAGGTTATGAAGTAGATAACTTACAAGTTTTATTAAAATAATAAGGGAAAAAATGAGTTATTGTCCGTATGTTACGAAAAATTACTTATTCGATTTCCACTCACGTCTTCATTATTTAAAATATACACCTGTTAAATTAACTAAGTGAATACACTGCGATGCTTACAATACAACACTCGTAACATACACCGACATTGATTAATAGTCTGGCATCTATGGATGGGCCAATTAATCTAGCTGTGCAGACTCCACCACTCATAATATATCAAAAATGGCTGCTTTCATTTTTATGAAGCTGGCTCTAGTCTCTACATAGTCACTGCAATTTCGGGACCTCCCAGTTGTAACGTGCGTTCATACTGAGATACAAATCACGGGGCTAAATATTGACATCATATTTAAACATATTTTGAAACTGATTTAATATTTCGTGACTTTTGTCGTGATTTAGACTAAAGGCAGAAATAATCGGCAAAAAGGATAGCAAGGTTAGAATACTTTTTTAGCGAAAACATTAAAATTTTAAGCTGCGCGGCGCGTTAAATCAACTTTTTGACATTTCAATGCTCTACAGTCTATTGCCTTTAAATACATTACCGCGTTGAGCCTCGCCTCGTCCCGTTTCGAGCCTTAAAGTCTTCAAGATTGTACTCACTTTAACTATCGAACTTTGCCAAAGTTTGTGCTATCGACAAATCGTAAATTATTTTTAATGCGGTAAATTAGTACCCAAGTCAGCTTCTTTGTTCATTGTAAGAGTTTAATAACTGCATTCCTATGCAAAATGCACCCGAGAAATGAAATATTTCAAGCGAAATAAGCTTAGGAATTCGTGTGTTGGCGCGGTATTAACTTTACGAATACGACTTCGTAACATGTAAATCCATATCCATACTAATATTATAAATGCGAAAGTGTGTCTGTCTGTCTGTCTGTCCGTCTCTCTGTATGTCTATCTGTTACATCTTCACGCTCTAACCTCTGAACCAATTTTGCTGAAATTTGGCATAGATATACTTTGAGTCCCGGAAAAGGACATAGGATAGTTTTTATCCCGGAAAATGTACGGTTCCCACGCGACAAATTAATTTTAGCGCAACGGAGTTGCGGGCATTATCTAGTGTTTTATAAGCTACATTTACGTACACGGATAGTAATCTTTTTTATAGAAAAACTAGCTGATTTGGTTTTAGATGAGAAAGTTACAGTGTAAGCACACAAGATCACATTAAAATCGGTCCAGCCATTTCGGAGAAACAAAACATCCTATGAGCTCCCGAAACAACGTAGGTTTCATAAGTAACATTTTTGTCTTCAAACTTGTCAAATATGGTAATCATTATAAACTGTTGATCTTCTGTGCTAGAAAATTTATATCGTTTTGTTTTTTTTTTTTTCACAATAAAGATTTGGCTTGTAAACCGATTATCAAAGACGATTTTTGCGTTAAAAATCGTCTTTGATAGTCAGTTTACAAATGAAGAGAAATACTACTCATTAAATAAGGTACATTTTCTTAAAGAACTAATGATGATGATTTGATGAACTAGAATAGTTCTCTCATTATTCTAATAAGAATTAATTGAGTACTTAGCAAACAATAATTTATAGTACCAATTGGGAGTAAGACTTTAACAAAGACAGTTAGTATCTGAAACATTAATTTTACCTAAAGGCTAATAAGCAATTTAAATATATAACGACCGTTAACTTCGTACTTGGGACAATTAATTAGTATAATACTGCAATTTCAAACGCAAATCTCGTGAACTTAAATGAGTAATGTTTGTTCTTAAAGAGTTAGCAACCTTATTATCATGAAGATAAAATTAAGAAAGGTCGTTATGTTGTCACAGTTTTAAATTGTACTTATGAATTTTTAACTCGAATTATAACTTAGCGCTTTGGGGTTTAAAGCTTTATTTTCGTAAGTATTTTGAGGATCTATGAATAAAATTTGATAATATTATTTGCGTCCGCTTTTAACTATAAGTATAAGCTTTCTTTTTGAGATTTTTTTATCGACCAGAATATTGTTATTTTTTTAATTGTAGTGGGTATACAATACAAATTGTTTTCAAGCTTGTAGAAGTCATATTATAATAACATTCTTTTTTAAATAACAGCTGTTAGTGCTCTAAGCCTAAAGTGTTCTATAATTGTTATTAGTTCTGTAAAATGTCAATATTACCAAATAAATTTATTTTCTTTCTTTCTTTCTTTCTCTACGAAACTTTTAAATAAGGTATGGAAAATATTAGATAGCGGCTTGCTATAGCTTTAGTCTTATTCCTTAGGTATATTATACAGTCTCAGACTACAAAACAGTCGCAAGATTGAAAGAAAACATGAGCTGCGGGACCCAACCCTTACAACCGATATACTCGAAGGATATCGATTCAAATAAACTAAGCGAAACACTTTAAAAATATTTTTGAAATTTGAAACGTACACCTGACAATAATCATTATAAATTTGATAAAATTAAGGAACAATTAAAATAGATTATTGTTATTGGAATGTTATTATGCATTGCACATAAAATTAAGGGGGGAAATTTCGTCACATTTTTAAAAAACATTGATAAATAAAGGTTGTACATAATTTTAATATCATATTAAGTCATTGCAGTACAAAATTTATATTTTCAACTTTATTTAAAGGTGAAAGAAATTAATTTTCGCTCCATAGATGCATAATGACCGTATTGAATCAAACCGCCCAGGCTTTTGATGATGGAACGTTAAGTTTTACAGTTTGAATGGAAGCGAAGATTGGAAAAAAATTCAAAGCACTTTTTGTAGGAATTTGTAAAAAAAAATGTTTTGTATTGTGAGTAGCGGACAATGGCGGACGGAAATGAGAGTCTGGGCGGGCTCGGTACCAGCGCGGGGGAGCCTACAGAGTACAGAGTTCTATTAGTCGACATGGCTATTATCTATACGTTAATTGTTGATATTATACAAATTAATGACAAATAAGCACTGACCTCCATTATACAAGTATGATGGACAGATGATACCATACCCAGCTGTTTTTTGTGCCTATTTGAAGCGGAATCAGCGCCCCCAATGCGGGGGAAGAGAACTAAATCTGACGTAACTTACAAATGGCCGCTCAATCGCTATTGGTTATAGAAACCAAAGAGAATATAATCACTACGGTGGTAGAAACTAGTATTAGTTCCAAGTACTCCCACTACTGCTATCAGCGCCAATATGGCGACTTTTAACGTCATGTTTACGTCAGATTTAGTTCTATTCCCCCGATTTTGGAGGCGCTGATTCCGCTTCAAATAGGCACAAAAAACAGCTGCTGCTGTCATTTCAAAGGGTATTATAGGTCCAGCGTACTTGTATAATGGAGGTCAGTGCAAATAAGTCTAACATAAATCTAACCTTTTACGGTTGTGACGTAAGCGCTCCGTCTGTGGGCGTCCTCTGCAGTGGTAATGTACTCGTACCTAATTTTTATCTAACATTTACTTACCTTGAAAGCTAGGAAGTTGGAATTAAAAAATATTTTTAAATATGATCAAAATGTTTATTTCTATTTTGCTTAAAAATTTTCATAATTTATCCGTTCACATTATAATAATTAATTATAAAGCTAGTAGAGTCTTGTCGCAAATTAAAGTTTTTCTTCCACTTTTTATAACTGAAAAATTTAACTTCAATTTTTCTGTAAGTTCGTACAATAGATTTGCAAAGTAAGTTTTACACAAAAGAGTCGATTAGAAAAAAACTTCAAATACTTCAGTTTCCCAAGATTAAAATTTAAGTTCATAAAAGTTAAAGTTGATTACATTTTTGTAGCGCATTCCTTTCAGAGGTTACAGCGATGTGATATAAAATATTAAGCCAACGCTAAAACCGTTTTATGAGTACAAAAACTCATAAATGTTAACGCAATATAAATAAAGGCGCCCACTAAACAAACAATCTCCGGAAAAAACTAATTTGTGCAGCGCATTCACTGTGAGACGCGCACGAAAACCTCTTTTATGTTTCTACAAAGATTTAATATAAAAAATTACATTTCATATTATCGTGTGAGCCTGGCACTGCCGGGGGACCGGGTAAGTCCCACTCTGAGGGCGCTTTCCACTTTCTAAAGATTATCTCATGCGTGTCAGTTGAGACTTGAGAAGACTGTCACGCTTTGTGTAAGGGCGTGACATAGGCGAAGAACAACAAGCCTGAAAAAATATACTTATGAGATGATGGTATATGATTAGACAGACCTCTACAAATTACAATAATTGAAAATTATGCTCTAAATATAAAATTATATTCATTGATCATCATTCCTTAGTAACAACTTACAACAATGCGATTTTAACAGTGTATATTTAGTAGTTTTTTC
Organism: Lysandra bellargus; assembly: GCA_905333045.1. Classification (NCBI taxonomy): domain Eukaryota; kingdom Metazoa; phylum Arthropoda; class Insecta; order Lepidoptera; family Lycaenidae; genus Lysandra; species Lysandra bellargus. The sequence goes on from HG995326.1 coordinate 11,470,568, forward strand.
TACCGAAGAAAAATTATATTTTGTGGATTGAAAGTACTTACGCACACAAAGCTATCGCAGCTGCAGTAGTAGTAAAAACATTTTTAACGCAGCTCGTAGTACCCCGTAGCCACGTAGATCGCAGTATCCCGTAGCCACGTAGCTCATAGTATCCCGTAGCCACGTAGCTCGTAGTATGCCGTAGCCACGTAGCTCGTAGTATGCCGTAGTTACGTACCCATTACTATCCCGTAGCTCCGTAGCCCGTAGTCCCGTAACTCGTATTCCCGTAACTTCGTATACCGTATATTATTGCGAAGCCAAAAAATGTCACGTCCTTATAACGCGCCTTGAGTTTGACCTCGATTTCTCGAGAGGTTGATTTCTTTATCGCTTAACGCATATGTTTGATTCCCTCCCTCATATTCCTTTGATTATTATATTAAGGGGAGGGGGGTATACGCGTGTACTGTGCACTTTTACCTGACATTTAATCTATTTATTGTCAGCGGGCGCTTAATCAATGCTTTAAGCTTTTCGTCGTATAAATGTTTTCTTAAAAGCAATCGTACTTATCGGAAAAAATATTTTTTTTATCAATGATTTAAAATTGTAGACGCATATAGATACTTAAGGGATATAATTTAATCATTAATTAATATTTGATAAATTACGGTTACCTTCAAATCTAATTCTTTTCATTTAATAAAGTAGTGGCAGCAGTTATTCCAAAATAAAATAAAAAAAAAAGCCCAGCTACCTTATCTTGGTACCGGTCGCCTAGACGAGCAATTTCATTGTCAATATCACGCTTAAATTTATTGAACAGTTTATTTGACAATTAGATTGAAGGCGCGCGATGTTCAATATCAACCCTAGACGGACAATAATATTACACAATACGTGATATTGCGCTAAAAAATTGCTCGTCGCAGATATACAATTTCAAGTTGGCCGACTATCGTATTTAAACTAAATTACTTACGTAATATATAATTGGACCACTTTTAAATTGTAATTTGTAGGTAATCGGAAAGGAATCGAATTTAGTTGCAGAAATGTGCGAGCTCTCATAAGTCGCTATAGCTATCGTTGGTATACTGTGCGACTTAGTTGACCAACTTAAAATTGTAACTCTGCGGTTGCTCTAAGTCGTGATCTGGGTGTAACACAACGCCATCAAATTACGTATATCTGCCATATGCCTATGAATCAACTTCTCTGATAGTACATCAATCTCTACTCGTGGATATCTATCACGGAGTGTACTAAGCGGAACCGAAATCTTGTCCCATCGACCGTTCACAATCCATTTAGCTCCGACATCGTCTCCAATTAATTGCCTTTGTTGTAGGAGCTACTGTAGGTAACACCAAGAAAATAGCTGTTTCAACTACGTATAATGTTTAAATGTTTTAGATAAATTGTAAAAATGTATAGGTATATTTTTATTAAGGATTGTACTTATGTGATTGTAAAGAATTTTAAATAAAAGGCAATGTTATACAAACAACATTTAAAATATAATCTATGGCTAGACTGTTTTCCATAAAATTGAATATATACCTCAATTCTCCTTTAAATTATTATATATTCAAACGTGAAATGGATAAAAATATTGATATTCCAAACAAAGCATATAAAACTTCGGTAATAACTCCTTTATCCTAAAAAATTACGGAGCTCATATGAAGCGAATTGTGAACTAAGACGCAATTTCGCCGTGAGCTAAGAACAAATAAACGTCAATCTTTAAAAACAAATCAGCGTTCGAGGCCGGGGCACGCATGTTTTTATGAAGGGGGATAAGGTACAAAGGAAAGCAATTTAACAAAATAAAAAATGCTACATCGGAATCGAGAGGAAGAAACAAATGATACGGGAAATACTTAAATCACCGCTATTGATGCGAAATTTCAAATTACCGCGCTGGGGAGGAGTGACGTGCGCCGAAAATTGTTTGCCGGGCACGATTCTACAAACTTAATCATCGATAGGGCCGCGACACAAAAACACGATACGACGTCGTGTCGTACCACGACGTGGCGTCTTTTCACGATGCGACGTCGTGTCGTGGGAATCAACGACATCACATCGTAAAAAACTACGACGCGACATCGTGACCAGCCACGATATATGGCACGACGTCGCGTCGTAGAAACTCACGTAGAAATTCAAAGATGAGTTCCTACGACGCGACGTTGTACGACGTCGTACGATGTCGTGTCGTAGTTTTTTACGACGCACGTCGTAGATGCCCACGATACGACGTCGCATCGTGAAACGACGTCGGGTCGTGGTACGACACGACGTCATGTCGTGTTTTTGTGTCCCGGCCCATATTATAACAACGCGGGTTTTTTTCGTGAGCGATTTTAAATTGTCTGTCATTTGGTGAGGCAGGCAGATATCATACTATGTTTTTATTTATTTCGTCACATGAATTTGTATATAAATGAGCTCATTAAATGGCAACATATACAATGGCAGTATTTCCTACTTCAAAAAAACCGCTGTATCATACAAAAGTTCTAAGATGAACTTTCCTAGATTTAAAATATATTCCTGGTGCGATTTCAAAGTGATGACACATCGATTGAATCAAGTAAAAGTTCTAAATAGCATTGCTCTTTCGTTATGCCATAACTCTTACAAGTGATCACCGAATGGAACACGAATCCTAACACTAATTCATTCACATTCGATTCCGATCATCAATAAAAAGTAAAATCTACGATAGAGAGTAAAAATCAAAAACTGAACCCCTCGTGTGTATTTTATCTCGCTAAGTGTCATTATGGGCCACTATCGAAATTGGTTTCGATAAAATTTGCGTAACGCTATCCAATTCGAAATAAATTTTTCGTAATTGCTTGTTTAATGTGACGTTCTGTTAAATATTCTCGAGTATCGGCTTCATTATTTTTTTTTGTATCGCTTCTGTACGACTCTGTACGTCTATTTGTTATTTTTATGTGACACACTGACGTATGTTAATAAGCTCCGTTGGCACTGTAGACAGAATTATTGGTTTTTATTAATAAAAATTAGGGGCAAAGATTGGGTCACATTTATTCATTATGTTGCTTTGTTAGTAAGTTAACCGCCGTACTCAGAGACATTTAATTACGATTAACCTTCAATTTAATGACGAGTTTGACAGATAATATATTTTGAATTAATTACAATTAAGTAATTAATGTTCCACTCTGAGTACGGCAGTTAGACATGTAAATTGTAAATGATCAGAAAACAACTAATAGGTAATAAGCATTTATCACAACGTTAGTCTTTAATGTAGTGTTATTCTCACCTAAAAATAGTATAGGTGTACCAAAAGGACGATTCATTTTTCAAGGAAATCAAACGGCCAGCTAGGGCACGCGATTTCATTATGCATATAAAATGAGATAATTTTTACATGTTGTGCTAAACTTACACGCAGCTAAAGTCATAAAGCCGTGTGACAACATATTCTACAAAGGGCCTTTTATTAGACGCAGTCAGATATCTCTTCCTCGGTAGTTTAAACTTGAGCCGGGTATTGCAAAAGTTTTCAGCTCAACGCAAAATACACCGGAACGCTTTCAAAGGAGATTTTTTGCCCGATCCAGTCGCTGGCGGATTAAGTTTGTATGTGAGGCATTCGCCAATCAGAAACCTTTCACGAACTTTAGAGGATGTGAGGTCCGATCTCCTTACATGTCGAATTGGATTCTATAAATCACTTCTAAGCCTGGTATGTATTTTGGATATAAATAAATCCCCAACTAATAAAATGGCACCTACTCCCTATATTATTACTAGATGATGCCCGCTACTCGTTTATCATGCGGAAACCGTACATTTTTCCGGGATAAGAAGTATCAAGACATAATATGTCTTTTCCCAGGACTCAAAGCATCCCATAATCGAATTATTAAATAAAATTTCAGCAAAATCGGTTCAGATATTCGGACGTGAAGAGGTATAACAGACAGATACTTTCACATTTTATAATATTAGTATGGAGTATGGATTGTTATCCACGTACCTTAAGGCGCTATATTGAAAAAAACTGTCCTTTTTGACGTAATACTATTATAGGACCCTCAGAAATGTTACAAATCTGGTAATGAGATATACATATATCTTCATAGCCTTATCTAGGTTTGAGAAGAACTAGAAACACGATTAATGTATTTTGCCTCGATACATTTAATTTTCGAAATGACCTCTTAAAAATACGAAATTTGAAGATTATTTTTAAACGAAAATAGATGTATTGTAGGAAATTAGTCTAATTGATAGACACCCTTTTTTTAACGGGCTTTGGCCCACCAAACATTCCCACCACTGTATCTCCTGTGTCGCCAGGATCGACAGCGGTATCCAACCACGAAAACCCTTTGATATGATCTCAGGGAGCCCGAGGGACATGCTAAAGCTGCCTTGCCTAAAACCCGCAACGAATTTAATCAGAAGAAGATAGGAGGAGTAGGAAGTGTATAGTTTCCCTCCCCATAAATAGCGGGAGACAGCACAAAGTTGCAATGACCGAAAGTCAAAGAACTAAAGGGAAAGCACCACGGGAATAATTAATATTAATTATGACTGCTAAGCTAGATCTAAGTTAATGTTGGGATTTATTGTGTTACACTGTTTCCAGTAATAATTATGACAAAAACGCTTAAAGGCACGGAAGTTCCTTGCGTTGTCCACGAGATCATCGTAATATGGGACTCCAGATTTGCAAAGTATGTTGTTAAGCATTATAGATCTTTCGTTTTGCCAGAGGTTACACTGCCAGAGAGCATGATGGGCGGTTTGTTCGAACATGTTGCCTTCGGTCGAGCACTCGCACATGGGTGATTGTACTAATTTAAATCCATAGAGTTTGGCTTTAAAATTACCATGGCCGGTCAGGAATTGAGATACGCAATGATCAATATCTATCCAGTGTTTGGATAGCCGTTGACGTATATCTGGAAAAAAGTTATAAAGGTGGCGACCTTTTGTGGAGTTATCCCAACGAGTTTGCCATTCGGACATTAGGTAACGTACTGAATCATCTAAGGGTTCAAACAATCTAGCTATTTTTGGTTTATTGCGAGCGTTTAAAAAGTCCGGGCTAGTAATGTTTTTGTTGTGGTAGTACATAGACGCACGACGCTGTATTTCAAGGTCTACGGGTAAAACTCCGGCTAGTACGGGTAAAGCTTCGGTACTTGTGGTTCTGTAAGCTTTACACAGGAATATGAGAGCATAGCATAGTTGCTCGGTCGGCCCACACGGAGCCCCGTAGCATAATGTATCTAGGAACATTCCTAGATACATTATGCTGAGTAAATTAGTTTGAGAGTTTTAAATGAGAGACCCCATGTTGAAGTGGAAATTTTGGTAAATGAATAAAAGTTACGTTTAGCTTTTTCACCGGTCTGAATTATATGATCTAAAAACGAAAATTTATTTTCTAAGTAAAACCCGAGATAACAGAGCGACTGCTTGCGTTTAACGTTAACATTATTAAGTTTAATGCTGGGTGTCGACAAGAGGGATCCCTTCAAAAGTATTTGGTAGGTTTTATGCGCGGCAAAATTTAAGCGGTTGCGATGGCCCCAGTCCGAAATTAAGTTTAAACTTTGGTTTGCTTTTGTTTCAATTTCGCAACGTGAGTTAGCCTGAATAATGAGAAAACCATCATCGGCATAGCCAACTAGTATGCAAAGCGGTGGGAGAGGGGGGGCATAGCAGATCGTCGAAGCCTACGTTCCACAATTTAGGCGAGAGTACGGAATCCTGTGGACAGCTGCACGTCAGGGTTTTAGCGTGAATGCAGTGACCAAGTTGAAGCTTAGTTAAACTGTTATAAAAGTAAGAACGTATGAAGTAGTAAATGTTTGAGTAGCACCCTCTATTTTTTAATTTTAATAGCAGCATGGGCCACCACGCATTATCAAAAGCACCCGATATATCTAATGAGATGGTAACAACGTATTTTGTTTCTGATAGATTAACTATTTTTCTGACTTCTAGGGCCGCATCTACAGTCGATTTCCCGGCAGTGAAACCATACTGCTGACTATGAAATTTAGGGCCACCGGGAAGCAGGCGCGGTACGATAAGGCGTTCTAACAGTTTACCTAAACACGGTAGAAGCGTGATCGGACGGTAGATTTTGGATCGTCTGAAGGTTTATTACCGGCTTTGGGAATCAATTTTATACTACCGATACGCCAGACCTTTGGAAAAATGCCTTCCGCGATACATTTAATATAAACGAGTAAAATTGAAGAGTTCGCCGCTATACAGGCTTGTTTTTATTGACACCTTTGCAACTCAAAATCGTATAGAAGCATTTTGCTTAAATGCTCCTAGTTATTTTTTAAATGATTATTATTACGTTTTTTCGCATGTTTTCCGAGCGAGCCGATAGCTTCTGGCCGCAGCGTATTCACGACTCTATAGTCATACAAATTAAGTATAAAATTGCCCTTGCGGTAAAATTACTTTCGATATAGCGCCTTAACTTTGTATTTATATATTTGCCAACTGAAAAACTAAGCTTATTTATGAGAAAATTGATTTAACTCGTCATAAATTATGCTCGCTAGATACATTACGTTTACTGGTTTGATACATTACGATCAGCTAAAAACCACATCCAATAAACGTCAAAGTAACATGCAATATTTCTATTCGGACGTCTGGAGTAATATTTACGATATAAATGTACCGTTTGCATTTACGGGTTTGGAACATTTGTATTCTCTTGCGCTGCTCACTATAAAACTGGGATGTAACGGGATTGAGACAGACAGAATTTGTCCAGGTGTACAATCAGATAAAAGGACAAATGAAGCCTTGCGTTGCTCCGACTATATTTTGTCTGTACTGTTTTAAAGTTTGTACTTTGTAGTCATGACGTCTTATTTCTTATAGTCGAGAATTATTTTATACTTTATTTATTTTTCTACTTTATTGCGAAAATTAACGATAGTTTTCTTTGGTTTCAGGTAATTGGGCGTCTACTCACGGTATACTACGGTATTTTGAAAGGTTGATCTTGGTCTTAGATTTTATATTAGTACTAGTGCCCTTACAGATATTTATAATACCGACTTATCTGTATTTTTTTCATAATGAGAGCTTTAAAAATATGATACTATTATGTAACATGTGATACAAAAGCTTGCATTTAAAAAGCAACATATCTCTCTACAAGAATCTCTCTCTCGCAAAATTGAAACTTTTCCTTCGAGTATGTTTAGTTTTTAAGTGTCCTATCTTCAAGATTTATTGTTTGTGACAACTTTAGCTGTACAGACAATTTCTTGTCACATACTACGTGTTCTTTTAGTGTTTTTATTGTTTCATATCAAAGAGACACCTTTGACGTCAAAACAATGCTACGTTTACTGCTTTTGCTCAAGAAAATGTAGCTTTTAGAATTTTTACAGTACACATATTTTAAGCTTTGTTTTTTATTTTTCTGAACCGTAATATAACATTTTCAGCGATACTCTACGGTTTATAATAATGTGGAAGATGGTACGCATAATGCCCGACTTTTACATTACTTCTTTCCAACAAGTACACACAATAAACTATAATAGCTTCAGTACTACCTCATTTGAAACAATATAGCCAGTTACAGTATAAAGTGGCGCATTACAAATCGCTTTGAGCACAAAGGGATATCAGTTTAGGATATACAAAAGACATAGAGCTAGAGAAGTATTGATTAAGATGATATAGATATAATTACGTTCTAAACTGCAGAGTACTTAAAACGATTGTCTCGACTAGTTTGAGTCTAGACAAAGGAGTTGCAGGGTTTGCAACCAATTGCGCGCTCGGTCCCACAATTCCTTCCCAATTTAAATATTTCCTCGCAATTAAATTAATTTGTTTAACAATGAGAAAGTTTTAAGATCTCGCGGTAAGGGTTTTCACATTTATCGGTTGTGTTCATAATTTTTGTATCCTCGTTTTTGCTACAGGGGTCACTTATACGTTTAACCCATCAAGCCCCATAAGCTCACCGGTGAGCGAGACACAATAGAATAACAATAGATTTCCAAGAATCCACGATCGAAGAATAAAAGGGGATAACATTATGTACTTACGCAATAGTGTTACAATAAAATTGATATTGGATAAATTGTCCCCCCTAAAAGTAACTTGGATCTTGACTCAGAAATGACGGGTCCAGTTCGATTCCGTGTGGCCAGTAGTCATAATAACCTTTAGAAACCCTGTATCTCCTTATGGTTTGTAAAGTCTTAGATAAATAAAGCCAAGTTACTAAAAAAGTTTGTGTTATTGCAAAAATTTCAATTTCCATTTCTTTCAATGTGAATACTCCCTATCTTACAATTAGCAAGACGTAACTGCGATTCTAGCAGCTCCTATATAGCATCTCTGGTGCTTTTATAAAGTATTCGAAAGTAAAAACCCTCTTAGTTTCAATTTCAAGGTTTATTTTAATATTCCTTTGAACCTCTCACTTTGATGCTCTTTTGGAGAATAATAAACTGCACCTATTTAAAAATCTGAGAATAAATTAAAATTTTAATTACCAATTGTCTTGTATTTTTCTGATGCAGTGAACAAAGAACGGAGACTATTTTCGTTAGTTTTAATACCTTGAAAAGAATTTGAGCTTGTCTCCGTAGAAGTCTTTTGTTAGCCTCAGCCTCGATTAATTTTAGGTCTGTTGCCTGTAGTAGTCGCAAGCTGGACCACACAGAAATCTCTTGATTCTCAAAATTCTTACTTTTCTGCATATAAGTTACCTATATTGTTTACCATGGGCGTAGCCAGGATTCTATATAGGGGGGGCCATAGGTCTTTGGGGGGGTTGCAGATTAAAAATTCATAATTTTTAACGTATAAGTATCTCACAATAGTATTGAAGGTGAGGTAAAAATTTAAAACAAAATATGAGCCAGCCAGCAATGAGCCAAATAACAGCCGGGTTGGCTGCCCGTACCTCGTTACGTCCATGTTGTTTACGGGTGCAACTTGTATTGTTTCATCACTACTTAATATGCCATTTGCTGGTATACTTCTTTGGGGGTCCTATTATAATATCGCACTCCGACTCACAACAACTAAGCGCCAAAATAATCAACAATAAATTATGCCTAAATCTGTCTTCGACTGACTTACAAGTTACAACTAAGCGCCTAGTTTTGCAAAAAAATCGTAAACTTTTCTGGCATTTTTTCATTCGGTCGGAATTATTCAGTGCATGAGCGATATCACAGTTTTACAGTGCACTGGACATCAATACCCCACCGAGCCGCCGCCGCCCTCCCCCCTTTGTTTCAACATTACACACCGGAATGATGATAAAAGGTTAAACTATTGAACAGTAAAGTTACAATAATTCATTTAAAAACGATAGAGTCATCATTTATTTCACGAAACCATACATAAAATATCATAATTTGGCACGTGTAAAATTATTATGACTTACATTAATATTAGAGAGATGTACGGTCTACGTACGAAACTACGAAGCTGTAATTGTACAGTACCTTTTCGTAACATAAGTGAAAAACCAATTTCTTCCCAAAATTGTGTAGAATTTTAATGGTATTAAAGCTAGAAAACTAAGGTAAACCGCTGCAGACTGCAGTTGACTTAAACGTATTTCCTTATTACCTTATTTGCGGTCGCCTGTGGGCGAAAGCGGATTCGTTCGTTTGCATTCAAATTCAAGGCATTTTATTTAGTGAAATCACTAACGTAGTTTGTCTTCTTTTAATCTAATTGTTTTTGTATATGGATTAAACTTAATATACACTCTCGCTATAGTTTTTTATGTGCCTATACGCACTGTTATGATTATCATTATCTAGTGCCTTCTTCACATCCAAGTTCGGCAGTCAGCAGCTAGTTATAAAAATTGTAGGAGCTTCATTTGATCAGTATAATATAATGGCTATTATCAATGTGTTTTATAAAAATGGGTTACGATTTGAATATTATGTCCCTCTGAAATTCAACAGCTAGAAGGATTAAGCAAATTTTTGTCATGAAATACTAAGGGCCTGTTTCACCTCTTCCTGATAAAGTGCCGGATAGGCTATCCACAACTTTTTTAACAGATTCTCCATACTCTATCTGTCAAGTTAAGTGGTGGATAGCCTATCGAGCACTTATCAGGAAGTGGTGAAACAGGCCCTTAATGTTTATTTGAGGAATGAAAATCTAATAAGTTTGAATGTAAAATTAGTACCTACTATATTAATTTTATTATTAGTTACATAGCTAATTAATCACAATAATTAAAACATAATTATCCAGAATAATATGTCAAGTCAGAGAAATATTCAGTTTCCAAGTTCTTTGTAACAAAAGTAATAACAATAAAGAAATTATTCATATGCATGCAATTATTTGCATAATTATTAACCTATGCATTTTTTAATAATAAATATTATGTATTTTAATGTATTACAAGTACAGGAATAATCAAATAACAAACAAAGAGTACAAATACGACCGGCTTGATTACAATGGACGACAGAAACGCCCAAGCGAGTAATATTAAAGCCCGTCACAGACTTAGGTATAATATATATATTAATATTTTTATAGCTAGGCATATTACTATATATATTTTCTATACTAAATCCACATATCACAGAAATATATATTATAGCCTATTATAGCTGAGTGTGCGGTCACGCGAAAATTAGTACTTATACAAAATATTATATAGTAATATGCCTAGCTATAAAAATATTAATATATATTATAGCTAAGTCTGTGACGGGCTTAAAACGTGTATTAAAGGAATATTACATTCACAAACATTAATATCCTTTCATCGCGAAGGGAGCAACAAACAATTGCATCCCTTCTTAATACTAGTTTTATTGTTCGGTCATAAACGTCAGGGCGCTTATTATTTTCCCGTCATAAAACAACAAAATAATATTGTAACAATCATGGAACTCCCTCTGATCTGGATGCGAAAGATTCTCACAATAACACATTTTACGACGCATTGTAATTCAACTTTTTATATCCACATGCGGTTACACATGGAACGCCATAACATACTCGACTGATCCGGGAAGTTAAAAAGTGATAAATTCCGCGGCAGACTACGTCTTCGATTCAAATCGCAGACACCGTAGTCAGAGATCCTTGATAAATAATATTTCAAGTTATCAATTGTAGGCAACACAATTATTATAATTTGTTGCGTTTTCCTAAAATACTTTTTGATTTTGATTCGGATACTAAAATAGGAGAGCGTTTAAGTAAGATAAATATTGTATGAATTACAAGAAGAAAAGATAATGAACTTAAAAGTAAAGGTTCTAGAGCCAATAAAAAAAATGTAATACCTAACCGAATTGTGCCTCGATTAGACGATATTTAAACATTTATGCCCATATTCAGAGAAGCCGAGGCCATTTTCTCTCTAAGGTACTAGCTAGCTTCTACCGTGTCTACCCACAATCTTAGATATGATTTTCATCCAGCTAGGTACATATTTACTTCGTTTTATTCATCTTTCCTTTGGGATTTTCCTTCATCTTTTTATCAAATAGACCAAATTGCAGCTTTTACTTCTATATCATAGTTTATTTTCATATAATAAGACTCCTGAGAACATTATTTTCTGTGTTTTACGTTCGAGAAAATCATAAATGTATTTTATCTAACATAAAAGCGCATCATATAAAAGTACCGTGGCTCCTGTTTGAGGGATGTCCAAATATTAACGAAAAAAAGTCCAAGATAGGTAAAATATTTTAATCCATACGTTAACCTAATTTATTCAGTTTCAGTTCATAATTATTGTGTATCTTTTATTATTTTCATCAAGTGTGTATCTTGTATTTTTCGATATGTTAAAGTGCAATATTAAAACATATCCTGCCTATACATTATACATTTTTAGTATAAACATGTGACACATAAACACGAGAAGATAACGTTTAATGTAATTGAGGTATGAGCCGTATGACGCAACGTAAAAAAATCTTTATCCCTCAAAAATAAAGTTCTTATTTCCGTAAACATTTTGATTCGGGGTGCAATATTATCTCATTCGAATAAATGAGAAAAAAGCCGGGGTCCGGCGGGCTAACTTTTTAATTCGTAATTACAGAGCGTCCGCGCTGTAGGCGTCATTAACTTCCCAAATGTGAGCTTGTGTGCATTCTGTGCTGAAAGTATTAGCCGTAACCAAATTACCTTCTGCCTTCCGCTATCAAATTTTATGTTATTCTAGCTATTTAAAACGAAAAACAAAATTAAAGCGAATTATAGAATAAGACCCGCAGCAAATAGCTTTTCCTGCGCCACCGCTAACATTATTACGCTAAGAAAAACCTGGTTGTGAACATTTATTTTACATAAATTACGCAGTTATAGATACTAGTGCCACGTATACCATATTACTATTTGGTATACGTGGGAGAGCCATGCTTCGGCACGAATGGGCCGGCTCGACCGGAGTAATACAGCGTTCTCACAGAAAACCGGCGTGAAACAACGCTTGCGCTGTGTTTCGCCGAGTGAGTAAGTTTACCGGAGGCCCAATCCCCTACCCTATTCCCTTCCCTTCCCATCCCTACCCTCCCCTATTACCCTATTCCCTCTTAAAAGGCCGGCAACGTACCTGCACACTCGCAGCATCAGAAATGCTGCGAGTGTCCATGGGCGACGAAAGTTGCTTTCCATCAGGTGACCCGTTTGCTCGTTTGCCCCCTTATTTCATAAAATAAAAATAAAAAATGAAAATAATCTGTGGTGTAAGTGCCACTGACATCGTTTTGCGCTGAGCTTTTTTATATAAATAGGCCCGTATTCACTTTCATTAGTAATAAGTGCAAGTGATTAGGGCAGGTGATTAGTTATTAGGAAAAAGTAAGTGTGGACAGTGACTGTTTAGTGCAAGTGTTTAGCCGGCTGTGTAGTAACGTGATTAGTTCTGTATTCACTTTGATTAGTGATTAAGTGCAGGTGACTAGTACAGGTGATGAGTGATTAGTAGAAAGTAAAGGCCTGTATTCACTTTGATTAGTGCAAGTGCAAGTGACTAGTAATTGAGGCAGTGGAGTGCAGGTGTGTAGTGCAAGTAGTGTCCAATTCTTGTTTAGTGGCTCTTTAGTAATTTAATTTAGTAAATTCAGTAGTAGCTGTCAACACGAGCGTCTTAGTTTCAAAAATAAAACTGCCATTTTGACATGTCCTTCATTTTTAATATTGGTTTTATTAAAAACGAGTTTTTGCCCGCGGCTTCGCTCGCGTTGAGAAGTATTGTTATATACAAACTTTGATCCCCTATTTTCACCCCTTGGAGGTAGAATTGATCAAAATCCTTTCTTAGCGGATGCCTACGTCATAACATCTACCTGCATGCCAAATTTCAGCCCGATCGGTCCAGTGGTTTGGGCTGTGCGTTGATAGATCAACATGTCAGTCAGTCACCTTTGAGTTTTATATATTATAAAGACCACGAAGTATTTTTATATGTCCTTTCCCAGGACTCAAAGTATCTCCATGCCAAATTTCAGCAAAATCAGGTTCTGACTTCTGAGGTATAAACGTGAAGAGGTAACAGACAGACACACATTTGTACATTCGCATTTATAATATTATTAGTATATTAGTAAGTAATAAGTATGGATTAGTATGGAAGTAATTGAAAGGGTGTCCTTTTGTACTTTTAATAGGTATATTATTTAATAATGATATACTATATCTATGGACGCTTCACCCACGTCAGTCTGGCCCATAAAGTTAATATACCTAGCGGAATAATAGTAACAATCTCGAGCTGTCAAACGAAACCAAAATTGGTTTTCATCTGTCACGCACTTGCACTCGCAAAAAATAGAACACGCTTTTAATCACGTTACTACGCAGCCGACTAGTCACTTGCACTAATCAGTCGCTGTCCACACTTACTTTCTACTAATCACTCATCACCTGTACTAGTCACCTGCACTTAATCACTAATCAAAGTGAATACAGAACTAATCACGTTACTATGCAGCCGGCTAATCACTTGCACTAAACAGTCGCTGTCCACACTTACTTTTTCCTAATAGCTAATCACTTGCCCTAATCACTTGCACTTATTACTAATGAAAGTGAATACGGGCCATTCGTGTGGACAGCGACTGATTAGTGCAAGTGACTAGTCGGCTGCGTAGTAACGTGATTAAAAGCGTGTTCTATTTTTTTGTGAGCGCAAGTGTAAGTGCGTGACAGATGAAAACCAATTTTGGTTTTGTTTGACAGCTCGAGATTGTTACTATTATTCCGCTAGGTATATTAACTTTATGGGCCAGACTGACGTGGTGTGCCGTGTGAAGCGTCCACAGATATGGTATATCATTATTATATTATATACCTATTAAAAGTACAAAAGGACACCCTTTCAATTACTTCCATACTAATCCATACTTATTACTTACTGATATACTAATAATATTATAAATGCGAATGTGTGTCTGTCTGTCTGTTACCTCTTCACGTTTATACCTCAGAAGTCAGAACCGATTTTGCTGAAATTTGGCATGGATATACTTTGAGTCCTGGGAAAGGACATATAAAAATACTTCATGGTCAAATAGTTTTTAATAAAACCAATATTAAAAATGAAGGATATGTCAAAATGACACTTTTATTTTTGAAACTTGGACGCTCGTGTTGACAGCTACTACTGAATTTACTAAATTAAATTACTAAAGAGCCACTAAATAATAATTGGACACTACTTGCACTACACACCTGCACTCCACTGCCTCAATTACTAGTCACTTGCACTAATCAAAGTGAATACAGGCCTTAAACTTGCTGTCCCGGCAAACGTTGCTTTGCCATAATATAATTTGCCATATTTTATTGAAGTGACTAAATAAGTATGTCACCATGGCAACGTCGATCGCTATCCCGTCGCACAAACAATGGTCGCCGTCGGTCTCAGGTTGTAATAATTTACTATTATTTATTCAACAAATGCACTTATCAATATATAAAGTACCGAGTAGCCGATTCTCAGACCTACTGAATATGCATATAAAATTTGGTAAAAATCAGTAAAGCCGTTTCGGAGGAGTTCGTGGACTAACATTGTGACACGAGAATTTTATATATATATTATATAGATAGCAATTATTAATGGTCACATTAGTTACACAAATTATAACATAAAAAATCTGTAGTACTTGTCACGGATCGCAATTTAAATAACAAGCAAACGCCATATAATAATGTAACGATTTCAAAGCGCGATGTAGATTCTTTCATCGTAACACTTGAGAAGTGATAAATTTCAATTCTGCAGGCGGTCGTTTAATCTTCATGTTCAGAACTCTACCTCGGATTTCAAAGTGCGTCGTTAGCAGATCTCTCCTTGACAATTTTATTGCGAACTCGTTGGCGTTATTGAGAAATGTGGAGGACACTCGTCACTTCCCTTACGCTAGTTATAACATTTTTGATGCGTGCGGCTTTTTTGGGTCCACTTGTATTTTGGCTGGCATGTGTATAAAAGAACAAGACTTGAGGGATGTTCCTTTGATTATTTTGAGGACAGTTTATTCTTAAAATTGTAAAGAGACATTTAGCCTTAAATATGGTGAGTATAAATAAATACATAAATATACCTGCTACCTCTTTACTGTTAAGGGCCAACCCACACGTACCACAACCACACGACATCGCAACGACAAAATGTTGTCGAGCTGTGGTTACGTGTGAATAGTGTCGCTGCAGCATTTTGTGGTTGCGTTGTGGTACCGACAAAATGACGACGGCCAGTGGTTGCGATGTGGTTGCGACGTGGTTGCGTCGTGTGCAAGTCGAACTATTGTAGTTCGACTCCGGCTTTTAAAGCGGAAAGACGTCTTGCCCAAAGTCATGGAAGCTTAAAATCAGTCTTTTCGAACTGGCCTGGCCTTAAAAGATATTTTGTTTCCAACACTTCATTTTACGCAGAGTAGATAACATGTTTTGAATTCCCACTTTCCAGAAAAATTGACGTTTATTTTACCTTCCAGGGGGGGCAGCTAGCTTATGAAAACACAATCTTCTTATATATAAAATTGTCGTGTCACAATGTTAGTCCACGAACTCCTCCGAAACGACTTTACTGATTTTTACCAAATTTTATGTGCATATTCAGTAGGTCTGAAAATCAGCTACTCGGTACTTTATATATTGATAAGTGCATTTGTTGAATAAATAATAGTAAATTATTACAACCTGAGACTGACGGCGACCATTGTTTGTGCGACGGGATAGCGATCGACGTTGCCATGGTGACATACTTATTTAGTCACTTCAATAAAATAATATGGCAAATATATTATGGCAAAGTAACGTTTGCCGGGACAGCTAGTATCTACATATCATAAAAAACCTTGACTGATGATAGCTACCACTTTTGAGATTTTTCGCAAATAAAAATGTTGTTCGTTTTATCAAAATGAAGCTACTCACAAAAAATTAGCTTGAGGGCGCATTTTTATTAGTCGTTAACTCGTGCGGTACACAGCTTACGGGGAGTCTATGACAACTAATGGCGCATTTTGATTGGTTGTGGCATGCATTTAAGGGCGCATTTTCATTAGTCGTTAACTCGTGCGGTATACAGCATACGGGGAGTCTATGACAACTAATGACGCATTTTGATTGGTGGTGGCATGCATTTTAGAAAACTCCCGCACCCCGCATGCGGGCCCTATCGATCAGTGAAAATGCGCCATTAGAAATCTTCCGCATCCCGCAGGCGGGCCCTATCGACCAGTGAAAATGCGCCATGATGGTAATCAAATAACAATTGTTCTAGGGCTCCTGGACTATATTATTTCCACGCCTCGATTAAATTTCTAAATTTAAACGAGGCGTGGAATTTTTTCTTTCTTTCTCGTTAAAGTTTCGCCCCCTTGAAGAAATGAATGAAGGGGGGGAGAGCGTGGGCGGCGTGTCGTTGCATCGACGCAACGTTGTGGTTGCGACGTGGTTGCGATGTGGTCGGTATTTTACAAGTGGTCGACAACGACTGCAAAATGTGGCACGTGTGAATCGTCCAGTTCATTTACAATACGGAATATACGCCCGACCACGTCATGTGTTTGTCGTGTGGTTGCGGTTGTCGTGTGGTTGTGGTACGTGTGGGTTGGCCCTGAGTCACTAAACTTATTAGGATGTTTAGTTTGGAGTTACTCTGAGTCCCGGGAACGCAGATGCGGTAGTTTTTATTACGCCAACTTACTCGGCTATACACTAATTTCACCACGAACAAAGTAACAAGCAACATCTAGTATGTAATAAACCACATTGAAATAACATTAAAATTCATCAAAGACATACGCTAGATTGGAACAAACAAAGGCAATGTAAAGCTGAAATAATTTTCACGGCTCGAATAACCCTTCTTCTCAAATTAAAGCTCTTCCTTTATGTTAAGCACTCGATAGACGTCAGAAGCATTGTTCTTCCTTCTCATAACAACCCTAAAATATTCATTACTAAATATATTCGTTATAGTAAAATGTTTGAGAATTCAAATAGAAAAATTGAAAACTGAAACGACCCGCGACGTGCAAAGAAGTGAGGGGAGTTAAACAATAAAATTAAAAATAGCAAGGAAAATAGCAATTTAAAAAAATAAAAATAAAAATAAAATAAAGCAGTTTATTAATTGAAATATTGTAAACACTGGAATTTAAAATTGCTTCGTAAATTATATTTTCACAGAATAATAATGTTTGTACACAATTTTTAATTAAGTTGTAGTCAATTAGTATTTTAAAGCACCTAAAAGAAATTATATTAAAAATTCTGAAAAAGAGAATATCACAAGTGTTCGTTAACTATTCTTAATATCAGCGAGACATAAATCTTTTTGAAATTTAAATGTGGTATTTGAATAATTTAACAATTTGAAATCGTCGGGTAAAACGGATTTACATTTGGATAGCTCTGATAGTGACCCTGGGACCACTATAATGGAATTCTCACGTATGTTTTTGTAACTTTGTAAAGCTGGACTCTGAATTTATTGTGAAAACTTTAATATTTTACAATATCATTTAAATTCATGATCACTTACATCATAATTAATGTTTAAAGTAGCTATATAATTTAGAATTGCTATTAAGAATTCGAACTTTTTCGAACTAAACTAACCTTAAAAGTAATAGATAAACCTATTTTGCTGCAATTTAGCAGGAACTACTAGACATTTACGTGTGATAATTCGTTATAATTATAGCGAGAAAGACGTTGCGACTTGCAAGTAACGTCTAAGTACTATGAATGAAACAAAAGTGTAGGTATAAATTATTATAATTATCTTTTAAAGCTCTCATTGCTGTCATTATTTCTCATAAACTTCTATGGACAGGATGAAGCAGGCCACCTTGTCCAGAGCCTTCAAAACGGCCACTTCTATCTCGTATTCGCCACAGAACTCATGCTTCATTAAAGACGATGCGAAATCTAAGTTCAGAATAACTTCACTCATTGGATAAACACCCTGTAAAAAATAAAATCATTGCAAGGATCATATTTTGTAAAATTACACAGTTCCTTACTTACATAATAATAATTGAATTCTAAGAAATATGTTTCTACATCATGTATTATCGATAAAGTATCCACTCACACAATGAACATCACTTAGCATTACCGATTAAATCATGCATACATGAGCCTAATTTGGCCACATCTGCGGTCACTTCCTTCCTAGACTATATTCAAAGCTTTTAAGCCGCTTGGTCACGGACCTCGCCGTAATTTTAACTCGTTAAATCAAAACGTTACCTCCTGTATGGGGCATCCTGTAATATTGACACTCTTGACGACCGGCGACCACGGTGCGTCCTCCTCCTTCATACTCCCGCAGATATTGGCGGCGGCTCCGTACATGTACTCTTTACCCACCTCTGTCAACTTTTGAACCGATATTTCGAGCTGAAGAGTAAAAATTGTTTATTGTTTTGTTACTTCTTTTGCACAACATGTGCTGTATTAGTGTGCAACTAGTGCAATAAGTCGTTGGTTGCCTACAAGAGCGAAGTCGCTCTCATGTCTTATCGCACTCAAATTGATATGATGGGCAAACAGCGTCTTTTCGACCTAAACAGTGAGCGCAAAGACACCATGAATTATCCCGCATTAACAATAAATAACATTATTATTCCTTTCGTCTGCAGTAATATCGGATTTTTTAAAATCATAGAATGTCCTTTACAATATGTGGGTGCATTTGCTGGTTTCAAAAACCTCATATATATATTTTGTTTTATCTACATTTAAATTCATAAGTCTCAAACTCACTTCATATTCGTCATCAATGCTCATCAGAACATCAAAGGCGCCGCCCATGACCAGGCCATCTGAGTCTTCCCCCTGAAATCCCATCACCAGGGCTTTTTCATTCAAACCCTGATTCTCGAAGTCGGGGCAGCTTTTGACACCATCTACAAACCGCGGTGCACAACAAACCTACAAAAATACAATATACTTTTGGTTTGCAAAATGAGGCTAAAATAATTTACCTTGAAACAATTGACTTATACTAAAGCAGACAGTAGATCCCTAAACTTAGAACTCATTATCAGAAGCTAATAATAAATAGTTATAATATTTTATTGGTTGTTGACTACAAGTAAAAAATTGGGCTACGTACTGTAGTACAAACAAGTAGCTAATTCTTAATTTTCTGAATTCCGCAATAAAAAATAATTGTTTTAAAACTTTACTTACATCTTCGTCGTCATCCGCGACCGTATATCGGACAACGAAAAAAAGTACCGTAACAAATATAGCATAATTCATGTTTATTAGCAAACCCAGACAGAGCAAATGTAGATACGTAGAAAAGAATTTATACATCGCCAGATAGGGATCAGTGTTGGTAACAGTGAGGTTTGCTGGATTATTATTCATGTTCGACATCGCGTGTGCTGTATTACTCTATTGATACCGAAATGGCTGGCCGACATGCCACGGTGTTTTGAATCACTTTAATAGGTCCATCAAGGTCACTAACGTGTTATTTAATATCATTTTCATTAACACTATCATTTGCATCATACACCATTAGATTATCTGCTAATTTTACTATTTTGTGGTTGAAATCTATTGAATTTGTATAATGAAGGCTGATATTACGATCGATAGAGTAAACTGTTTCTTTGTGCTGGTAATTTTACGAATGCCTCGATAGCTTATCCTGTAAAGGATGCACAGGACCCAAAAGCATAGGAAGGAAGTCGTTAAAACGTAAAACTACGATATAATAAATTCCTAAATTAACCTGCGACTGAAATGAGGAAAGCGAAATAAATACAGAAAGAATTTTACGACGAATAATAAGTGCTCGTCAGAACAATCGTAAAATGGCGTTTTCCTCAATTCATTATCGGTATTGATAATGCAAATGGAATAAAAACAGGAGCAGATGAAAAATACATTGGGATTGTACCAATATCCTCGTGTATACAGACAAATGGGGCGCATACAGCGACTATATCACTTCCGATATAGTAGTTTCATGTAAATGGTGCCTACTTTTAAACTGCCGTAATTTTTAGATTCCGATTGGAGTTTCCCCTCCTCGTATTCGTTATCTCCCCGAAATGAACGAATGTATGCGCGTTTATGATTTAATGCCGCTCCTAACTTTTGCACGTTAAATATTTTATCACTCTTTACCGTGATTGTTTTTGCAGCGTTTTCCTGGTATATTGAAATACTTTTTACTGTTGCATAATGTTTTTTCCCGGAAAATTAATTAGTATTGCAATAATATTAATTTTATATCGTAATATGAATCCTTGCCTTGAATCCCTCATTTAATACTCTATCGCAAAACGCAGACTACAGCATTATGCCGCTGAGCCGAACCTGAATAGAAGATAGACAATAAAACTGAACACAATAAAATTTTTCACTTCAATTATGGGATTTTATTTCATTAGAATCAGCAATATCAACAATGTTCGTATGCATTCGACCGTAAACTTCAAACGAACACAAGAACTCCATTACCCGCGCCGAAATAGAAAAGGCCTTATAAAATTTCAGGTCAACAGTCGCACATAACTTTGGAAGGGTAAATGATTTAATTATGCGCATAGAATTGTCAGCGCGATACTTAACTCGATTGCCAGTGACACCTATGCAAATGTACGTTACGACTAATTGAATATCTTTGTTCGGTGATGGAGATCCTTGATGATTATGAGGCCCTATCATGACGAATACGCTGCCGAAATGTGTGAATACTAAGTTGGCCCGGTGAGAATAGGGGCTTAATAAAACGGAGAGTGTAAAGTGACGTATGTGACTGTAGGACAACTTGTTACTTGACGCGACTTTGTTTTTGATTTCGTATAAGCATTTTAATGAAACAACAATCATTTACAAAACACATTTATTTGTGAGAAAACCTCGAGTATCTTTTGAAAGACTCATATTGAGTCGATTATGGCAACTTTTAGACATTAGTGGAACGCAGCGTGTTGTGTATCCAATCCGTGTAGCCCTGGACGGCGGTGTAGATGCCCGGCCAGCCGTCGCGTCCGCAACCGTAGCCGAAGGAGACCACGGCGACGGCCTCCCATTGGCCAGACGGGGTCCTTCTCATGAGGGGTCCACCGGAGTCCCCTCGGCAGGCGTCCTCGGCGAAGTTACCGCCGGCACAGAGCTGCTTGTCCGAGATGTCTGCGCCGAGGTCGCGGTATTTCGCCACGCATTCGTGCTTGCTGAACACAGGTAGGATGAGTTTCTGCTTCACTTGGCTGCTCTTTCCTGTAAGCAAAATGTGTTTTGTTTATTATATTTTAAATAAAAAATATTATGTCCCCTTACCCCTATATAGTTTTTATCACAGTATAGGCTGCACCAAGATTTCATAACTTTAATTTAATGAATAGTTTGACGTAAGATCTATAAGATATCATACATTTTCTGTCAAACTCGCCATTAGATTAAAGTAAAGTTATCACACGTCTCTGAATACGCCGTAAGATTGAAAAAACAAAAACACTTTTTCCAATTGTAGCTCCTTTAATCTCTGCCTGTCTCTTTAAAAGCGAAATAAACAGCAATTACTTAATATTTATGAAACCATTAAGCGGGACAAAAAAGTTGTGTAGATATAAAATCTATTTTTAATTAACTTTTTCTAGTAATAGACTGAGCAAAAAAATAATGTTATCGAAAAAAATTATACGCGTTTAATAGCGTATATTTGGCAATAAAATCTTAATGAACAGCAGTACGAATAATTAAAAATAAAAATAAAACCCGACTGCAAAAAATGTTAACCAAAAAGAGCGAAACAAGTCCTAATTCTGCCGGAGGCATCGAATCCATGTTTTAATTGATACGACTCTTGCTTACGAGTTTCATGCCAGGATACCTAAATAGAAGGTTATATAGAAAAATGTAGAAGAAGAAAGTGGATAATAAAATGCAGGCGGAGGCATATTATGTCGCACCAAGTTTAACATTAATTCATAAATCATAAAATATTATGCCATGTATCAATTAAAACATGGATTCGATGCCTCCGGCAGAATTAGGACTTGTTTCGTTCTTTTTGGTTAACATTTTTTGCAGTCGGGTTTTTTTTATTATTTTTAATTAATTTATTTTATTTGCGACTTTTTAGTTGTAGTCATCTAACTATTTTGACAATCAATCTAATAAAAAATTGAAAAGCTACCGTACTGATTTAACCATATACCTATCGTAGGTACACTTAGAAAAGTGTACGTCTACAATACGTTATAATATTATTATGTATAATAGGTACGCAGGTTTGGTACTGTTTCAATGTATGATTCTAGTTTTAAGTACCAAATCATTGTTTTTTTTTAATACTTTGTCATTGAATTTTCATCTTGTTTTAGTAATGTCAGTTAATTTTTAATTAATATTGGATTTATAAATGCAGGCAGATTTTGTGTTTTTCTTATTTTATTACTAGCGGTCGACCGCGGCTCCGCCCGCGTGGATGTCAAAAAGCATATCCAGGAAAGACTCGGTCAGCAAAATGATTCCCAGGTCAATTCACAGACTCCGACACTAACATCGACGACGCAGTCATACGCAGGCTGCACCCTGCACAGATTGACTTCCTCCCGCACGCGGGCGCACCCGCCTTGGTGACGCCAACTATCGTAATATTTTAATTTCACCGTAATTTCAAAACCAAATGTCCAATTTTATTCATTCAAAGACCAAATATCATCTAAATAAACTGTACTTAGTAATGAAATCATTTATTTTGATAAGGATTAAAAGAATGAATAAAATAAACGCGTTTAAATGTAGTCCAAAAAAAATCAAGATTTTTGAATAAAAAAAATGGTTATTGTCAATGATATATTATATAAAAAACTCAAAGGTTATTGTGCCTCACTCGACATAGATAGGTATAGTGTGTCGCGGACTTTTTTGTAGATATTACAAATATAGTTCTACAATTAGTTAAAATTTTATGGTTCTATCTTTTATAGTTTAGGCAGCGTACGTAAAATAAGTAACTTTTCTGGTTGATTTTTTTACACCTTGCGTCCGAAGAATCCAAATATCTTACGGTACCCTATTTTTTTCCAAAATAAAATTCAGCCTATGTTCAGCAAAAATAATGTAGAATTCCAATAGTAAAAAAAAATTTCAAATCGGTCCAGTAGTTTCGGAGCCAAACAAACAAAAAATCGAATCTTTCCTCTTTATAATATTAGTGTAGATTTATTGTTCTATTTTATTGTTTATTTTATATTGATACCCCACTCGATATGCTTGGTAGAATTTTTATTTTTTTTACCTCACAATATGGCGTCAAACATCTGCCATTTTGGTTTTTTTTAAATGTCACCTATCTAAGAACACTTGGGTCATTAAGACAAATCTAACGATACCTCAAATGTGAAAAATCCGTTCAGCGGTTCTGAAGATACAAGGTAAGGAAGAATATTACAAACATACAAGATACGCGCTAAACACTTAACCCTCCCGGCAGTCGGGTAGTAAAAATAAATAGAATCTAGAGATAGTATTACAATAATTTATGAGAAATATTTTGATGTTTAGACAGACATGTAGTTTTTTATAGTAGATCATTACATACAATATTTAATTTCAAATTAATGACATTTATATTATTGTGTAAGCTGTCTGAAGTTTGTTTGAAGTGATATTTGTTACAATTTTTTCCAAAATAATCAGTCCCACGCCGGTTCATATTTTCCTCTAAATTATTAATAGCCGGAGAAACCGTGTAGGAATTACTGAGAAACCAGTTATGGGATCAATATTTACCGCTTAAGGTTTTTCCCCAGCCGGCCACGAACAAGTCGGCGCCCGGTTCGATTCGCAGGCTGGTGTCCACCAGGCAGATAGGTTGGATATAGTCTGAAATTATAATTGTTGGGGTCAAGATACAGTATAATATTATTTATAATATTATACTGTATCGTATAAAGGTCGTAGCAAAAACGCGTACAGATGCCATCGATGTTTCTCGAAGTTCATGAAATTCAAACTCTCGCAAAGGGTATTTTGAAAGCGTATTTTTTGTATAATAAAATACAGTTCAATGTTGAATGGTGCACCGTATCGCCTCTCGATATGTAGCTGAAGATGAGGTTTAGTAAAGTATAATAAAATCATCAGAAAACAAAGCAAAATCCTTGTTTTACATTCATACAGGTGCTCTATGAGATATACGGATCGCTTCTGTATTGAATGATTGTGGATCACCAATGACATCACTTCCAAACGCAAGCCACAGGAACTATAGCAGTGTTGCATTTTGTAATCACGTAAGTACACCGCAGTAACGCGGCGTATACGTCGAGCACACGCGGCGCTAGCTCAGCGTACTGATTGTTCCAGTAGAGAAGCGGCGACAACGCGACGTACGCGCCGCGTTGTAGCGGCGTCTGCGCTGCGCATACGTCCATCGAACGCCTACGCTCGACAGACGCTAGTGTGAAAGCAGCCTTACTATTACATTACTGTTTTTCATATTGCTGTGCCGAAGCACCTATAGCTAACTTTCAGAACAAACTTTCCTTATCCTGCACCTGTTGCCATATTAATGACAACACAGCACTCATTCTTACATGTAAGTGTAGCTCGTCTCGCTAGCCTGATGAGGGAGATATCGTCGCGTCTGTTGGTGTTCTTGTCGGAGTATCCGGGGTGGGGGTGAGCCGACATCACCGCTATCTCCTGGACGGGCTCCGCGCACACGCCGTTCAGACAGTCCTGGTTGTTCTTGATATCGTACTCGCCGAGACGGGCACTTGTCCTGAAAACGATTCTTTCCTTTAAACCGCTGTTCGGCAGGGATGGATTAACCCTTAATCAAATTAAGCAATTGCCCAGGGCACCACGTCTGAGGAGAACCAGAAGAGTAAAGGTTCAAAGACCGATTCTAGTTGACATACGGATACGTGGGCCCACAGGCATGGATTGCTTAGGGCATCAAGTAGTTTTAATCCGTCACTGCTGGTTGATGAACCGATTTCTGGATCCGCTGGAGTTCCGAGAGAACCTTGTTATTCTGTCGTTATGACGACAGAATATCTAAAGTTTGTATAAATCTTTGTGCTTCCATTTTCAAATTGTACTGTAACTTGCCGGCATAAAGACAATAATATTATACTCTTCATCATCTCTTCATATTATTATTTTGACGAGTATCAATTAATAGTATGACAATATTGTTTGTATCTGGAAGGCCGCAAAGAGTTTCAGAGCAATCCTAAAGTTCTTTTAAGTTGCGGACTTCAATGTAAGTAATGTTACGGCCAATAATATATACTTACAGTTTGCCAACTACATTTTCGATTTCGCCAACGACGCAATGAGCAGCCGACATGACGTAGCGACGGTTGATCAGCACTCCTCCGCACTGATAAGTCAGCGGCTTGCTAGGGTCACCTGTAAATTGAAGGAATTTTTAGTTTGGGTTACAAAAAAGTGAGAAACCATGCCCCAAACTCTCGTCCTATCAAATTGCAAGTAGACATGTAGGTAAAAAAACAGTGATGTCCCCGTGGTGCAGTGATTTCAAGCGTGGCTTTTGAATTAGAGGCTAACCTATAAATCCCATAAGGGTCTACACAGACGGACCGCATTTCAACTGCAATCCAACCGCAAATTGCAGTTCAAGTGCAGTTTGAATGCAGTTGACACGACTGCAATACGACTGTAATAGAACTGCAAACCAAACAGTTCACACGACTGCACGCCAACTGCAACTGAACTGCAATCCGACTGCGCGTTTGGTTTGCAGTTCTATTGTAGTCTATTGCAGTAACTTACGAGGTTGGTACCCCAGGAGAGCCATCCACGGGAACTCATCCAGCTCTGTGTCCACTCCACCGTAGATCCTGTCGCCGGTGGTGTCGATACCGCACTGTTTTCG
The DNA here is from genome assembly GCA_905333045.1 of Lysandra bellargus. NCBI lineage: Eukaryota > Metazoa > Arthropoda > Insecta > Lepidoptera > Lycaenidae > Lysandra > Lysandra bellargus. The sequence continues at coordinate 11,496,969 of HG995326.1, forward strand.
GGGGTACGGCGCGGAGTCTTCGGAGGACACCGGGTCTGCCTGACCGTTGAATTGCGGACGTTGGGTCACTTGTGACCTTTGCTAGAATAAGAGGGTTAAATCTTAATATGGAATAGCTATAGATATATTTTGGTTTCTGTTGATAATGTACCTAGTAAATATCAGCTAATACATACAGCATAACAATCTTGTCGAGCTATACGAACACGGGGTGTAACAAAACTAATTAATTAAGCTTAGGGTATGTATGTATCTCTCATACAGAGGTCACTCTAAAAGTGCAGCGCTGAAAGATTTACTTATGACCTGTATTGACCTCTATGCTTAGAAACATTAAAAATGCTCAGTACCTCATAAATTTGCCCATTGCTAATTTTGGACATTAAGTATGAGCGAATATTGTAAACAATAATAAAAAGTTGTATTTAATAATTATTATTATATTATCAACTATTACTTTGAACTCTGAGGTCAGTGCTGATGGCCGTTGTAACGGTGATAAATAAGAATATACAACAATTTACATGTTTATGTTCGACTAGGTAGCTACCAGATAAAATAGAGTCTTTAGAGACTTCATAAATCTATTAAACGAATCAGAATTAGTCTAAAGGCTCTCAAAAACATAATAAGGGTTGAGACATTTTTTTTAATTACGCGTTTGTAGATCTCCAAACCATCGATACACTACTATTTAAATATTAAAATATGTTATAATCCGTTTCATCATTATTCGTACATAACAATTATAATCATCTGCAGGGGATTCCCCATTCTACAAATTGTGATGTATTAAGCTCCGTTTAGACCAAACGAGCGAATGCTCATTCTAGTAAAGCTCTTTTGATGTAAACTAACAACGAGCATTCTTTCGTTATTCTGGTGTGTTCGCCACGTGTTCGGCGGTAAATAGGTAGAATGCTCTAAGAATCTCGCTCGTTTGGTGTAAACGACGCAAGAGCGCTCAAGCAATTGCCTAGAGCGTTCTTTCGTGTTCGGACGTGCTCGCTCTTCGAGGCGGTGTCTTCAAAGGGATTCTAGTGTTCTTGATATTTTTACTTTTTGTCGGCTGGTTTTAGGTAGTTTATCAAAGGTTATTTCGTAAATATGGATTGGAGTAATGAAAAATGTTTACAAATGATAGAATTATACCATAACAAAAGATGTTTATGGGATCCAACCTTTGAAGACTATAAAAAAAAATTAACTACTTATCGTTGACGAATGAGCAATGAGCATTCGCTCGTTTGGTCTAAACGGAGCTATATGATTCTCATCTATAGAGTAAAAATTCTTATTCTTGATGTTCTTGTTGATTCGATTGGTGTAAACGATCTAAAGTATGTTGTAACGAATTATAGTTTACACTAATCGAATACGAAATAATGTTCTTGTGCTGTTCTTGATCTATGTTCTTTTGGTGCAAACCCACCTTTAGGAGCAAGACATTTGTCGATAAAAGAGACAAGACAAGATAAGTGAACGGAACTATATCTACTTGTTCGATGAAAGGATGAATAGATGATAGATGGAGGTTATCCATACTTACTTACTTACTAATATATGTATTATAAATGCAAAAGTGTGTCTGTGTGTCATGTATCTGTTACCTCTTCACGCCCAAACCGATGAACCAATTTTTCTGAAATTTGGCATAGAGATTTTTGAGTCCCGGGAAAGGGCAAAGGATACTTTTTATCCCGAAAAAAATGTGCGGCTCCTGCGCGATAAACCAATTTTGGCATCGGATTTGAGCACAGGATCTAGTGACTTATATTTACCGTGGTAGTAGCAGTTTGCTGGTTGGGGAGGGGTCCACAGCACACCTTGGGCACATTGCCAGCGAACCCACACTGTGACTGCCTGAGGAAGGTAACCAGCTCGTACGGGACTGGGTTCTGCTCGAACACGGCGACTAGACTGGGGCACTGATACAGTGATATGCAGTTGCTGGCCCTACCCAGTGGGGTTTGACATTGCTGTGAAACTGGAGAGTTAGAAGTTAAGCATCGTGCGTATAGTTACGCGAATGATCACGCAAATTTTTAGGGTGAAGCCAAACGAGCGTAATTTGTGAGTTGTGTGATTTCGGTCGCGTAAATATTAATTATTATCTTTTCATACAAATCATGACTTACAAAATTACGCTCGTGTGAAATTTTGTATGAAACTGAATGCTGCAGAATTTCTGCCAGCCGAAATGCCTCACAACTCACAAATTACGCTCGTTTGGCTTCACCACGGAATATTGATGCTTATATTATCGTCATAAATTGGTTGGTTATAAATTTTCGTCAATCTTTACGGGATTGATGGATCAGATTGATGAAAATTTGACCGTCTAACCTACGACTTTAAGCTAAATCGATTCCCGTACCGGTGGTAGGCATCTTATGTGATGGTTGTTCGGAATTTTGTTCGAATCGAATCGAAATCGAATGTTCATTTTTGGAACAAGATTACTTTTTGGGTTTTCAGCAAAGAAAAGCTAGACCATAATATGCACTGTTAATAAATAATGAAAGATACTGTATCATAAATCATAATATACCAAATCACTCATACAGAATATGAAGTTACTATCAGAGAAGTTGATTCATAAACGATCAAATTGTTTGTTAAATTTTACGTGTTTGTCAAAAAATTTGATAGTGTACAACTTTGTTTGAAGCGTTTGTCAAACAATCTACAATAAAAAGTGAATTTCATTGGAATTTCATCAAACAAGTCTGTCAAACTAATTTGATCGTTTACAGGGCAGGTCGCGCTATGTCAAATCCAGTGACTAGCGTTGAGTTGACATAACCCGACCAAATGACGTAGGTCTGTCAGCTGCCTACGTAATACGTATCAATTTTTTTATGGTACAATCCAAAGATTCAGCAACATGGTACACTATCAGTATTTTTCTTCTGGGCATAAGCAATTAGCTGGGTAGGTAACTTGATGATCATTACATACAACTAGTTTTAACGTACACGTAAAACCCGTTTCTGCAAGATATAATTAACTTTTTATCCTCAACAAAGGTGTGTCGAAATAAACAAGAATCCACGATATTTTATGTCTGATATTATTTATTATACTCGTTATGCGAAGACTAACAAAAATATGGAGGATTAATGTCCTTGTGCAAAAATCAGAGACAGGCATGGAAATAATTTAGGTGGCGTTGGAAAAGGTTTGACAGGTGTAATGCTATGCACGAATTTAAAGTTGGAATAATGTTTGTTTGAACAGAGTAAATTTTAGAAACAATAACACTTAACTTTGTCGGTGTATAGTGTTGTTTCTGTCCCATAATTGTTTACAAATACAAGAGCAAGATATTATTGTGATGAAACAAACCACAAATTAACGTCATATCTATTTTAAGCCTAGCATACATTTTGTAAATAATATTAAAATGATTTTGGCATATTTTTACTTAAAACTTTACCTAGCACCTCTTCTTATTCCTCTTTTCTCTACGTAGAGGTAACTTTTCTGAACTGTAAATAGGTTTTAGACAATCCTAATATTATACAACATAATTATTACCTTTTAGGTGTTATTTTACAATATTCAACAGGATTTTTGGCTACTAAAATTCAGCAAAAGTTTATAATATTGTCTACATCTAATGTAATGGCGCCCTTAGTAGAAGTATCGCCTAGGGACGCTTTCTGACTAACGTATGTTTATACAGATTTCCTCATGTTTTTTTTTATTTACCTACTCTATTAGGTAAGATTACTAACTTAACATATTTTGTGTACGTACTCGGAAGGTTTTGCGATGCCATTATTTATATATACTTAAATAAACTTAACTTACAAAACATTAACTTACAAACTCTAAGTTAGCACCAAACTACTTAAGTTATAACTTGTACTTAAGAAGCAGAGAGTCACACGAAAAAGTTGACAATACAAACAAACATTACCGGATATAACTACAAACAAAAAACAAGTTTCCTTAAACAAGTTACCAACCTGCACTTCTCCATAATAACGTCACACCAAATAAAACAATAAAACACTTCATTTTCACTTAACTATATACCATAACTTAAATCACTATTTTAAGGGTAACAAAGAACTGACAAGATCACCGGTCCGTCAGTCCTGCTACACTGGATCTTAGAGGTCAACCTCAATTATATATAAACATAGATAATACCAGACACACGAGTACTGACAGAAGAAAAAACAACAAATTGCACACTATTTCAGCAGCGTGGTAGAAAGAGAGGAGGTTATTACTTCCTCTCCTACGCTGCGGTGGCGGTCTACTCTCCCTCCGTCTTACGAATTTCCGATCAGGTCACGTTTTCTGATGCGAATAAAAAACCTTAAAAAAATCGGCCAAGTCGAGTCAACGAGTCGGGCTCGCTCACGAAGGGTTCCGTACCGTTACAGAGAGAAATCAGAAAGTATGCAAAAAATTGTATTTTTTGTATGGGAGCCCCCTTTAAATATTTATTTTATTTAAATTTTTTTATTAATAATTAAATTGCAAATATTATTGAAGATTTTGTGAAAATTTAAAGCGTTTAGCTGTTGCCATTGTTGATTACAAGCAAAAAAGGATATAAAAAATCACGTTTGTTGTATGGGAATGGGCCCCCCTTGAATATTAATTTTATTTTGATTTTAGTATTTTTTGTTATAGCGGAACCGGAAATACACAATCTGTGAAAATTTCAGAACTTTAGCTATAGCGGTTCTTGAGATACAGCCTGGAGATAGACAGACGGACAGACAGACATCGAAGTCTCATGAATAGGGTCCCGTTTTTACCCCTTGGGTACGGAACTCTAAAAAATTATCCATTTCAATAACGTTAATAATTCCAAAGTGCATTGAAATTAAATTGCTGACGGCGACTTGTTGAGCTGGTAATTATAATATTTTTGCGCGGACGCTACCCAAGACGACGAGTCAATGCGTCATCAATGGATTTACCAGTTTCTGATATGGACAAAATAATAATTATGTGTATTTTCCTTCATTTGCCCAACTTTATGCATGCGTAGGTATATGTTGGTGCTGCATGGCAATAATATAAATAAAAGCAATTAATATAATTAAATTACTAATTAGGAATAAATTAGAGGTATTTTTTTAATTTAAAAAGGTAAGTACCGCCCCCTCTACGAAGATCTAATAATTATGTGTGTAGACTTAATCATTTAACTAGTATTTTATTTATGCGTCAAATTAATTTATTTTTTAAGTTAAATAGTAGCAATAATAGTCGTGTTCTCTATAAAACTATTTTAGCTGCAAAAAAGGAACACGATAAGTCTGTAAGAATACGCTATAGCGTGTTCAACCAACCTGAAATACTTGTCCATAAGCACAATATTGTATTTGACTCTATCTACTCATACAGTTGCTGGTGATAGACCTGGCTATTCTAGAGGAAATGCCCATTCATGGAAACGTCTATACTTACTAATATCCATACTTCCATACATAATAAATGCGAAAGTGTGTATAAGAATAAGAATAAGAAAAGTTTATTTTGACAATCACACAACACAATATTAAATTATTACAAAAATACACAAAAAATGAGTATGTCTATTGTCTGTCTGTAACCTCTTCACGCTTTTAAACCACTGAACCCGATTTTGATGAAATATTTTATTTAGATCCTTTAAGTCCTAGGAAAGGACATAGGGTAATTTTTATCCCCGAAAAATGTACGATTCCAGCGCGATAAAAGAATTTTGGCGCAATGGAATTGCGGGCGTCATTTAGTTTGAAAAAATATATATAACGGAGTTAATTAAAAATGAGTATTAATTATAGTCGGTCGAGTGCGGCATTTGGTTATTATAATATTAAGGGCCCTCTCTCCCTAAATTAGCAGGTCGATTGTCAGTGCGAATATCGACGTAAATGACATTAAAATAACATTCATAACAGCGCGCCTTGTACGGTGGCGGTTACGACGCTCGCCGCGTCCATGATAGGGCGAAATAGGAGAAAAAAACTTTTTAAGGCTTAATATAATACATATTTCAAAAAAGTAAAAAAAAAAATAACTTATGTATTGCAAAGCAGTAAATATTTTTTTTTATATTCTTTTGATAAATAATGAAGGAGTAAAGTGGTTTCATTCAACGATTTGGAGGTGATTTGGTTTTTTATTTCTTTATTATGTGATACCGATAGAAAAAATATGGCAAAACCAAATTACGTATCATATCATGTAGATTACTAATTATTTTTTTCAGATATAATTTCTCTGTTAATGCCGATGAAAAGTTGTTTCATCTGCACGCTTTTTTCGAAAGAGCAGCCTTTATGAAATGTTAAAAAACAAGTATTGTTGGTAACGAGTGCAAAAATTGATCTAAAACTACAAACTATACGCAAAAGTTATAGGTGGTAACCTACTATCATTAGAATGAATTATTAAAAGTGAGTATTTAGATTTAATTTGTGTACCGAGTAGCAACTAACATACTAGAGTTTAGATGATTTTAACCAGTTCCGTTAGTTTTCATTTTTATTCTCAAAAAACTATTTAAAAGCTGCTGACCTTCAAATTATTATCAATATCAATATTATCTTGGAAATACCATCAATTTCTGGAATTTGATTTCCTACGTGTTTTGTAGTAGTAAATCGTAAGGTTTTACTTACGATTTAAAGACTCAAACAAAAATCTCGACCACACAAAGAAAAATGGAAAGAAGCTTACTTAACATAAAATTAAAAGACAGAATAAAAAACACTGAAATTCGTAAAAAAACAAAGGTAACTGATGCTCTATTATTCTCTTTACAAAGAAAATGGAAGTGGGCCGGCCACTTAATTAGATATCATGACGACAAATGGACTATAAGAGTAACAGCTCGTTCCGGACCAACAGGCAGCAGACCGAGAGGCCGCCCACGCGCAAGTTTGGCTGACGAAATAAAGGCGGTAGCGGGAAATGACTGGCTAGACAATTAGACATGGCAAAAGATAGAGCACATTGGATCTCTTTGGAGGAGGCTTTTACCCTTAGGGGGTCCATACAGAAATAAAAGTGCTAAATTTCTGCATGCTATTTATAATTTTTGTCAATTTTCCTATTAAATGCTAAAATAATTTATTAAGAATTTTTATAAATGTAATTTAATGAATAAGTTAATTTGAAGAATATTGTGACATTTAAATTATTATTTATATATTTGACATCTGATAATTTGATTTAAATTCATTTGCTTTTAGATTTTTTTAATTATAATAACTGACATGCAGAAATTGCTAAAATAATTTAAAAGAATGTACCTAAGAATTTTTAATAATGTATGAATAAGAATTTGTAGAATATTGTGACATTTAATAATTTGATTAGTTATATTTGACATTTGATATTGTGATTTGAATTAATTTGATTTCTTGTTATAATAATTGACATGCAGAAAACTTTTTATAATTACTTTTTTTTATACTTTTTAATACTAAACCCAAAACTGTATGGAAATTATTTTTTAACAAAAAATTAAAACCGACTTCCAAGGTAAAAACAATAGTAATATGAACTAAAAAGTATTAAATAACTCTTACTATTTAATAGCACGCCTTTTTCAGAATTCGTCTAAATATCAACTATTTCTGTACATATACTACAGTCTTCATTATTTTGAAGTCGGTACCAGCAAATTTAATCATGAGTTCAGTACTGTCAGAATATCTGAAACTTTTGGGACTGGTACCGACTTCAAAGTAAGGAAGACTGTAGTATATGTGTTACGCTCAAAGACTGAAATTGCTCAATGAGCGAAAAAAAGGCTCACAACGCGTTGTGGTCACAGTGAAACAGCCACGACGCGTTCTGGCCATGACAAAAAGACTATAACGCGAAATTCGTATCGTGGTGATATGCTATTCGTTTTTCTTGATTGAATTAATCATCCATAGGTATGGAAGATTATATTTGAATGACCACGCGTACTACAAAATATTTTTTCTTTTAGAAAATCACTGCATATCAAGTTTTTCATTATTATTTGTAAAATATCCATAGTTCCATGATATCCGTACAAATATTATTACTGTCTGTCTGGCGCAAAGTGCTATTGTTTGTTATTGTTTTTTTAATATAAGGTGATCTGATCTTAATAAATAATAAGTATTTAGTTTTATTTTTATTCATACTTATATAATTTAAATATAATACTACTAGTTGATGCCCGCAACTGTGTTGCGCTAGACAGACAGACAGTAATAATAATAGTACGGATAGTATGGAAGTATGGATATTTTATAAATAATAATGATAAACACGTTATGCAGTGATTTAATAAAAGAAAAAATATTTTGTGCCTAGTACACCTGGTTATTCAAATATAATCTTCCATACCTATGGACAATTAATCAATCAAGAAAAACGAAAAGCATATCAGCCATGACACGAATTTCGCGTTGTGGACTTTTTGCGATTGCCAGAACGCGTCGTGGCCGTTTTCATTAGCGCCAGGACGCGAATTTCACGTCGTGGCTGTTTCACTGTGACCACAACGCGTTGTGAGCCTTTTTTTTCGATCATTGAGCGATTTCGGTCAATGAGCGTAACATATGTACAGAAATAGTTGATATTTAGACGAATTCTGAAAAAGACGTGCTATTAAAGAGTAAGAGTTATTTAATACTTTTTGGTTCATATTACTATTGTTTTTACCTTGGAAGTCGGTTTTAATTTTTTGTTAAAAAATAATAATTTCACTCTTTTTAGTTAAGTATCTATAAAATTAGGCTTTATGCGTAAAACCCCAATACGAATGTTAACTATTCACATTATGTTACTGTAAGCGAAATTGTGGTAAATGCTTGCAGCTATCTAAGCGATGCTGCAATTTCCAAAATTTTATCTTTAAAGGTTCAGGAGTTCTGTTCAGTGCCTTTGCACCAAGAGACACCTTCGTATGAAATTTCTCTTATTCGTAACATATTATGTTTAACTTACTAGAAACAACATTTTAACCACTATGAGTGTTTTGATAAATTTCAAGGATTTCCCTCGATTGCCCATAGATCCCATCATCAGCTCACCACTTTCGTAATTGTTATACAAAATTAAGATTACATCCTATACAACAACACAAGAATTTTGAAAATCGGTCTACAAACAGCGAAATCATCATCAAAAACATCTGCTTCGATGCAAAATATCACGAAAATTACCAATAATTGGGTCATAGTGTGATGACTTATGGCATAATTATGGTTGTGATAATGATGATTAATCAAATTGATGTATTACCTTATGCTTTCAGTTGTATAAACAACACCGAAATCCCCGAACCTGTACCTATAAGCATTCAAAAGTTCTGTTCGGTACCTTCGGATCCAGGGAATAACCTGGTGCGAAGTCTTACTTTTTGGTAGCATTTACCTCGAATGCTTCAGAAAAAAATCGAAATCACTATATGTTTCCATACAAATTTCAAGGAGTCCCCTCGATTCCTCAAGGATCCCATCATCAGATCACCACTTTTGTGAACATGGTACCAAATTCGAGTTAAACCCTATACAACACAAAAATAATTTTGAAAATCGAACCACAAACGGCTGAGTAATCGTTGAACATACAAAAAAAAGAAAAAAAAAATACATACAGCCGAACATATTACCTCCTCCTTTTTGGAAGTCGGTCAATAATAAAGCTATATTAATTTATTTTATTTTATATTTTTTGTAGTAGTAAGCCACAGAGAGTTCTGGGCTTGACCCAGACATCCACAAAGCCATATCTGTTACAGTTTTATGTCATCTGTTACTGTATAATTCATACTATCCAGATGAAATATTACTTTTTAAATTTTATTTTTAAGGATTAAGCCATATCTAACAAAGTTACTAAATATCTATCTTATTTTCAGACGCATTGTAGATGCTCTATATTACTAGGATTAATTCATTTGTATCAGAAAAATTAACAAGGCTCAATCATCGACAATAAGTAATAACACTAACTTGAATGCAAAAAAAAAAAAATGCAAATTAGGTCGAGTCTAAAAGATTGCTTACATCAAAATAAATTGAAACAGAAGTGTAGCTCTAAAGTCTACTCTAAAGTAGATAAAATGTAAAAACTCAGCTCTTTGAAATTTTCTCCAGCATTCCTTATACCTTTATTATCGCGTCCTTAAGGCGACGTTCAGGGTATAAACACATTACCACCTCACCGACCCAGTGGCCCCAGTGGCCCCAGTGCCAAATCATCCAAATCGGCAAAAACTGGGGCGCAATTTCCTCAGCAATTCGCTTAAGGATTAACCTCATTAACTTTCATGTCCCGTCTGCTAATTGCGTTCACTCTCCCCTGTTCGTCATTTGATTATACACTCGATTTGAGAGAAAATAGTTAAATATCGCGTTAATTTGAAAACTCATAATGACAAATTAAATAGGAGCCTCATTATGCCCAATGGTACTACGCACGAGATTTTAGGTTTTAATTTATTCATTTATCGTTTAAAACCCACTTATGGGTTAAGGAAAGGATGAGAGCTAAAATTAAACTACAACAAGGTTCCTATAAGTTTACAATATAGTAAATTATGATGTAACTATCATCTCACGCACTATTTAAAACCGGCCAAGTGCGTGTCGGGCCACGCGCAATATAGGGTTCCGTAGTACAGCTAGTTTTTTTTGTATGATCAATGAATGTACATTTATAACGTATTTTACACTACTAACAACATCACCTCAGTTACTTTCATTTTAATTCATTTGAAAGAAAGTTCCTTCATACTTCGCCGAATACATTTTTTTTAGTTGATCGACTATTACTCAATAACTTATGAAGTCTTGTTAGCTGTGATAGTTTTCCTTTCAAATTCAGCATATCTCCTACTCCTGTGAATTTTTTCACATTTCTAGAAGCAACCGTTTAGCTGGTAGAAGGGGGGGACACTGGACTCTAACGATATTTTCCACTTTAAAACTTAATATTTCACAAATGGATCCCTAAATCGGAAAATTATCTACGAATACTAATTAAAAAACCTATCCAACGACATCCCACACGATGGGGTGGACTTGAAAAAAAAAATCAACCCCGCTTGATGTGTAGGGGAGGTACCATAAAAAAAATATTTCTTTAATATTTTATGTACCATTTTGTCGGCATCAACAGCTTTGTAGGTCCTATAGTCTCTGAGCAAAACTGCGGACAGACAGACAGACCGACGGACAGACCGAAACTATAAGAGTTCCTTGTTGACTACCAAACCCTAAAAATCCTTCAATTTATTCAGCACTTTCTTACACACACTTTCTTGTACACTAATACTTAGGTCCTGAAGCTCCTAAATCCTATTCATATTTTAATTATTATTTTACTATAATAATTATTGTAAACATTATTTTTCTAAAAAGGACTTTAAGCCACATCAGAAAGAAGTTTTAAATCTCAGTAGGTATTTTATTTCATACAAACAAGGCTTCAAGAAGATTGTCGATCGGAGGCACTAGAAATGTTAAGATTCTGTCTCAAAAGGTTACTTAAATAATTCCTTCGAGAAGAAGGGGTCTGTACTTAACGAATCTCGAGTTCAAAGGGCAACTGCATCGGTAACAAACCTACGTCCTTCACAACCTGTAGCTTGTATACGGAATGTTTACGAAAACACTTCTCTTTTATTAAGTAAATGCTATCATCGGCTGCGAAAATTTTGAAAAATATATTAGTCATAGAGTATTGCAAGATAATCACGTTAATCGATGATCGTGATGAAATTATTTGTATAATTTGATACTTGGTTCGTATAATCAACAATGTTAGGTAGTTCAAGAATCTTTAACCTGCATGGCGCGTTAAGTTTAAAAACCAGGTAAATCATAAGGCAAAACTTTAGACTTTTTTTACTTTAAACTTTAGGTTTAGGAGTAATGAGTAAAAAAATCTGAAGTGCTCGTGTTACTATATATATATTTTTTTATGAAATAAGGGGGCAAACGAGCAAACGGGTCACCTGATGGAAAGCAACTTCCATCGCCCATGGACACTCGCAGCATCAGAAGAGCTGCAGGTGCGTTGCCGGCCTTTTAAGAGGGAATAGGGTAATAGGGGAGGGTAAGGATGGGAAGAGAAGGGAATAGGGGAGAGAAGGGAAGGGAATAGGGTAGGAGATTGGGCCTCCGGTAAACTCACTCACTCGGCGAAACACAGCGCAAGCGCTGTTTCACGCCGGTTTTCTGTGAGAACGTGGCATTTCTCCGGTCGAGCCGGCCCATTCGTGCCGAAGCATGGCTCTCCCACGTAGTAATATTATAAACATTTTAAACATCAACTACCTATCGGCTGTCCGCTGTTTCCTCCGTAATCTTTAGCACCCAAGTCGCAATCGTTATAACAGACTTAACTAGAGTTAACCCAGACATAACATATTGGTCGACGAATTTCCAATGGCACTGATACTGAAATATCTGAAAGTTTCTACAGCTTTTGAGTTATCGATGGCTCTTAAATATTATTTATGGGCGGTGCCAAGTGGCCGGCTATTTACACTGCAGATCCCTGAGTTATTGCTACTTAATGTGTCAAAATGTCCCGCACCGTAATCCCGAGAGTAAATAGGTGTGAACGTTTTTGTACACCACTGAAATATCATGTAATCCTGGAGCTGTACCACGAAACCGTTTTGAGACTCAAACGTACGAAATTGCCGCGTCCTACTCTAAAAAACTTAAAATGACGTTGTTGGAGCAGGACGCGGCATTTTCATCCGATTGTTTGAGTCTGAAAACGGTTTCGTAGTAGGCCTACTGGTTGGTACCTGAAATATTGTTGATTGGGTAAAAAATAAATTAAGCTAGTTCCATATACACCCAAACATCGGCAGATAACTGCAGAGAGTCTTGCTATTGACGTATTCTGAAACAAAAATATAAGTCGACGATCTAAGATACTATAGAACTACCAACGATTGGTTTGCCTTTTTTTTGTAATCGTAGCTAGTAAGATTACTAAGATCGTAGCTAGTAGATACTATTTTATAGGGTAAGGTTAGATAAGGTTAGGTAATGATTGCAAATTTATTATTTTAAGTCTGCTAGCCTATAATAGAAAGGTTCATTTTCCTCTTTCATATGGCGCCTTCCTATTCACTAATTGCTCACGTGATGTCGCGTTATTCAGTGTTCACAAGTCACAACCAAAACAACACATATACAAACATTAAACAAATTAAACGAGCATCTTGGAAAGGTCCATTATATTTTTTTTGCCCGTCCTTTCATTGATACAAATGGCAGCAGTCGCGGGATCGAACACGGCGATAAATCACGCCCAGAGTCGAATGAGATCCGACCGAGTCGTAGAGATTCGACCGTGTTGCCCGTTGGCCGGTAACAAACGATGCCTGATCATTTTCTCCATCAACTTGTTTTGTGATCTAATGAAAATTGTTCGCAAGTTATTTGAAACTGGCCGCTAAAGAAAAAAATACTATATTGTTATGAAGATAGGACTGGTTTTACAACGTCTACGTCGAGCAACATGGCTACATCATAATTGGTTTATTGATACTGAAGTTTCTCATAATTAAAGAAAACAGATTTAAAGATAGAGATTGCTATTTTGTAGTTAAGATATTCAAATTGCTTATAAAATAGCTGGAGAGAATTTCAATTTGTGTGAGGATTTTCAGTTTATAAATAAGCTAAGTGTTAAGATGTTTTCTTTGATTATATACTAAATACTAGCGACCCGCCCCGGCGTCGCATGGGTATAAAATATATAGCCACTGAAAAAATTATTAAAATCGATAGCCTATGGATCCTTCACACACACAGACCTACCCCAAAACGAATGGGGAGCGGGGGTGGGGGGGGGAGAGGAGGGGAAACACCCCCCGTAGAGAAACCCCCCAGTATTGGAGCTACTCACCTTTGAAATTTTCGGGCTTATGAGGCTACATCATAATTCATATTTTATTCTCGGTAATTTGCATAGCGTCTTTTGTGTCGATCGCCGGCTGCTACCGCAGCACAGTCACAGTTCTAACCCAACCAACTTTTGGACTTTCTGGATTGTGTTTGTTTTGGTTTTGGCGGGGGGCAAGCCCCCGAGCCCCCTTTCTTTTATAACGGTCGCTGGCTGCTGCCGCAGCACGCTCGCTGCGCTCGCTCGGCTTCCTCTGTGTTGTGGTCTAAGTTTTAACCTAACCTAACCTACTTTTGGAATTTCTTGATTGTGTTTGTTTTTGTATTAGGGGGGCGGAGCCCCCCGAGCACCTCTTTCTTAGGTAGGCATTTCTAAGTAGGCCTTCTGTTAAGTCTTTTCATTAATGATGAAATGAAATAAAAATAATGTGCTTGATACGGCGCCGGCAGTCATTTTGGCAACTTGCTGGGGTAGGTTTGTGAACCTTAGCCAAAAACACAACTTTGGCAAACAAAATAGATATGGCGATGTAAAAACGTTAGGAAACACCGGTATAAATAATTAGAATCACAAGAAAACGTACGATATGTGACAAGTCCCATATTTATCTTACCTCCAAAAACTTCTCATAACACACCAAAAGTAGGCCACACATAAATAAGTCCAATTTTGACGATTTCTTTCTAAATTACTTTTGCAGTACTCACAATAGTTTCATTAACTCCAAATTTCGTCCCCCACTACAGTTTTGGTTGAAGTATTCCCAGATGAAAAAAAAATACTTACCTACTAGTAAAACAAAAGTTATAAATTAACAAATCTTTTATTTTATTTTTTTAAAATAGCCCCACGGTTTCCGAATAGCCCCAACTTACGGTACTAATAAGTATTAGACCTAACATATTTACATCTACATTGAAAAGGAAATAGGAATCATTATTTAACGTCAATGTTGAACTGAGTTCACCCCCAATGGGCCGGTAATGTTCGCCGATTGAGTTGAGCGTCCCTCAGCAAATTAACTACGCTTTATCAACGCGCCTATTTATCTCAACTTTCACTAAACAGTAAAGTTTTTAAAGCAAAAGTTGTTTTCGATCTTTTGAGGTCATTAATGCTCAGACTTGAACCCGGGAGATTTTTGCGATAGATCGTTTCTATGTGTCGAAAAATGTCGTCTATATATTTGTTTTCTAACTACTTTTTAAGAAGCTATTTGTGACGAATCGAAACAGTCGAAGAAAAAATCCACGATATAAATTGGAACTAAAAAATCTAATCATGCTTAGTTTATAATTAATTAATTATCATCAACCACATCCAATAATATAATTGGAAGAATGTCTGTTTTAATGCCCGTTAACTACCTAACTCCATCATTGATCACTGTCCAGTTTTTACTTTTCACATTTTTGTACTTCTATCGCTCTATCTTGCTGAAATAGCAGAATTTTCTAGAATAGATTTATAGATACTACTTATGTCATTTTACTTTGTTAATATTACATAATACACATTATTCCTACGTGGTTGTTATATTATTGCGTTTATTATTGAGTATAGGTACCTACTGTATACATTAATTAACCTTTGTGAATAAAAAAAGGTGTCTACCACAAAGCACTTACAAATATTACTCCTTAAAACTATATTACAAATATTTTTCTCATCAGCGTAATAACAGTCTATTTTCTTTAAGTACGCAAATACAGATAAGCCATTCTAATGTAAAATAGGAACTTCATCCAAAACCATAATGTAGAAAAATCGAAGCTTAAATTCATCATTTTTCCATAAATATTTTTATTAACCTTTGATAAAATCCAAATGTAATGTCGAAAAACCTTTTACTAATGAGATGGTTTGGTCACGGTGACGGCTCAATCCGCACAAGGGTTCCAAAATAAAGATAAAAGCACCATATAAAGGAGTTTATTTAATATCATGCGACTCGAAGACATCAAAAGGCGCATCTTGGAGGATATTGAAGTTTGATGACTGTTCGCGACTCGAGTCGCCGAGAAGCTGTTTATAAGGGCCATACATACTACGCGACGTAGAGCGAACGCGACAGAATATTATTCCAATTCCTTATTGGGAGCGTAACAACAATTAAATTTAATTATTTGATTGGCTTGTTTTTTGATTTGATTCATTGATCATTTCAAAACGGTAAAAAAATATGATAAAATAATGTTCTAATGAAAATTTGCAAATATTATAAGTAATGTTGTCCGGCCGAACGTCTTCAGAAATAGTTACAACGCATTACTCAACAGTTTCGCCACCTAGTCTGAACACACCCTAAAGATTTTTATTTATCATTTATGTTATATGACTTTCAGTGGAACTTAAATCGAAAAGAAATTGCACAGCAAACTTTATAATGGAAACGCCGTGGAATTTGTTTAAATCACTTCGATTCTACCACATTCTACGTAAAATATATTTGTTGAAAGTTCGATTGTCTTGCGTCTGGTTGTCGGCTATGCTACACTTGTGATTGCAAGACAACTGAAGACATGAGTGGATGAACTGGATAACTGAAGTTTTACAACATAAGACCAGTTAAGTACTCATTTTTCCCTTATAATTGAACAAAACTTATAACCTATCTACTGCATCATCTAGCTCAGAGGCTCCCAAACTTATTATGTGTACCGCCCACTTTAAGAAAGAAAAATATTTTAGCACCTCCATGGTTTCAATTTAAAATGCATCCTGATGAAAGAAATCACCCCCCATCATAGACTTTTCTATGATATTTACAGATTCGTAGTTGGTCCACCATGAAGACATGAAGTAATGGTGAGCAAAATTTGTCTTGATCTTGATTTTTTCAAGACCAAGAGTCAAGACCAATTTTGATCATCACTAACGTGAAGAGGCTGCATTACGAATTTCGGGCCACATTTAATGTAGAATCCGGGCCTGTTTACTCACACATCTTCAGCACACAGCAATATATTAGTTTCGTGTGAGCATCAGGTGTGAGGTTGACAACAATTAAAATGGGATATTACTTTTGTAAGCTTCCCTCACCTTCTCCTTACTTTATTGCAGCATAAAGAAAGTTACGCTGTAAACTCCACGTAAATCGCATATACGACCAGCTGCATATAAAGGAGAATTAATATGGCCATTTGAGAAATTCGGTATCGCTAAACCGATGGCGTAGGTTTGGTTAGGGCTCTATTAGTATCGGCTTCTCCTATCTTTTACATTATGAAAGGCATACTGTCATCCAAAAACTGCCCCTGAAAGGGACATATTCACTATCTGATACACGGTTGAAAATGAAAATTTTGTTTTTTATCCATACTACCTAATATACTAATTACTAATATTACTAACTAGATGACGCCCGCAACTCCGTTGCGCCAAAATTTACAGGGACCGTACATTTTTTCGGGATAAAAAGTATCCTATGCCTTTCCCGGGACTCAAAGTATCTCCATACCAAATTTCAGCAAAATCGGTTAAGACGTTTGGGCGTAAAGAGGTAACAGACAGACAGACAGACAGACAGACAGACACACTTTCGCATTTATAATGTTAGTATGGAAGTATGGATTATATTATAAATGTGACAATGTGTCTGTCTGTCTGTCTGTCTGTCTGTCTGTCTGTCTGTCTGTTACCTCTTGACTCTTCACGCCCACACCGCCTTACCGATTTTGCTGAAATTAGGTATGAGATACTTTGAGTGCCCGGAAAAGAACATAGGATACTTTTCAACCCGGAAAAATGTACGGTTACCGCGCCATAAACAAATTTTGGCGCAATGGAGGTGCGGGCGCGGCGTCATCTAGTATTGTCAATATAAAATGAAGATATATTTCAGACTTGCAGTCTTCCCTGACAAAACTAACCGAAGCTAAGGAATAATACAAGTATACTTTTCAGTGACACTTCCTTCCGTAAATATTTCTTAAAAAACTAGGAAACGTGTAGAATTCACATCGATCATATCTGTAGATATTAAAAAAACTTGAGACTTACAAAGTAGTAACAGTTTTTATGTTAAACCTTCTTAAAAGGAAAAGTAAATAACACTTTCGCGATAGAATCATTGCCGTAAGAAAATAACAAGGCGTTTTATATTTTAAGACGTTAAAAGACCTTAACAGAAAATTCAAATGTGTCGTTTTATCGGCAGTAAAAATAAAAAGAGTGTAAAGCTACCCTACATTCAAAGTAACTGTAAATTTGATCGTAAGCACTCTATAGGTACTTTTTCGATACAATGAATTAATAAAATACACGCACGAAAGGAATGTTACCGTAATTTATTTTTTTAATGATAAAAATTCTTGAAATTCGACATATTGGCTCATTTATTTATAAACCCATGCCTATTTTTTATATTTAAGAATTCAGTTTAATACAGTCTAGTGCCTACACACCCGCTAAAAAAATAATGACAGCTGTAGAGAATACCTACAGAAATAAAAATATTATATAAATTAGAAAAATATATTCCAAATATTGAGTGGTTAATATTTGACTATTGCTATTATGTTTTGCACTTATTTTCCTACTTTAATATTTTACTAGCTGGTGCCCGCGACTTCGTCCGCGTTAGCGTAGTAGATCACGCCCCAAGTATTATTATTCAAAAGTATTCCATGTACAGAATTGACTTTCCTACGATTTTATTATAATATGATGATTAAATTGACCCCCCCCCCCCCCCCCCCCCCCAAATTAAATGACACTCGAAAACCGTATGTTTAATTTAGTTTTACACTTCGTTCTTAAAAAAGTATAGTCAAACGACACTCGAAATCGGTGAAGATAAGATAGATAAAAGCTGTATGGCAAGCGTAGTATGGCAAGGAGTGGAGATAGATACAAAGTGTTAAGGACTAATTTGTAGGAAATTTTATGAGCTTTCATAATGTACTGGTTCTTAGTGAGTTGAGTTTATCCCGGACATACATACAGACAAACAGATAAACAGACAAACAGACAAAAATTCTACAAACTATATTTTTGGCTTCCATATTGATTGTAGATCACGTCCCAAGTATTATTATTCAAAAATATTCAATGTACAGAATTGACTTTCTTACGTTTTTATTATATGTATATAGATAAAGATGTATAGATAGAAGATGTGTTAGTTTGTTCGTAAAAAGGAGAAATAAAACGCAATACAAACGCCACGGCGAAACGACCGATGCCGAAGCTCGTCGCATATTAATCAAACGACACTCGAAATCGGTAAAGATAAGATAGATACAAAGTGTAAAGGACTAATTTGTAAGAAATTTTATGAGCTTTCATTATGTACTGGACTTTATTTTGTCTACAACGCGCCGTTTTAGCGATATGAGCAAAAAACTAAAAATAAGGAAAATTGAGCCCCTCCCCCCACCCTAGGTGATATCGTTAAAATTTATGGCCTATGTGTTGACCCGACCTCTAAGTAATATTCGTGCAAAATTTGAAGTAAATCCATCCAGTACTTTCTGAGTTTATCCCGGACATACATACAGACAAACAGACAAACAGATAAACAGACAAACAGACAAAAATTCTAAAAACTATATTTTTGGCTTCTATATCGATTGTAGATCACGTCCCAAGTATTATTTTTCAAAAATATTCAATATACAGAATTGACTTTCTTACGATTTTATTATATGTATAGACTTTTATTTACTTACTAAAAACGCCCACAACTCCGTTGCACCGAAACTAGCTGGCGGTTGTATTTGTGATTTACACTATAACGTAAGTCCATATTACAATTATTTTTTATATGTATAGGGCCGAATTAGTCTTTTATAAAATACTAGCTGTCCCTGCAAACGTTGCTTTGCCATAATATAAAGTATATCGCCCGTATTATTTTATTGAAATGACTAAATAAGTATGTCACCATGGCAACGTCCATCGCTATCCCGTCGCACAAACAATGGTCGCCGTCAGTCTCAGGTTGTAATAATTTACTATTATTTATTCAACAAATGCACTTATCAATATAAAAAGTAGATGTTGTCCGATTCTCAACCCTAGCCGATATGCTCGCTAAGATTCACGAAAATCGGTCGAGCCGTTTCAGAGGAGTTCAATTAGGCACACCGTGACACGAGAATTTTATATATTAGATGATCTATATCTAACTGCACAGTTTATATTAAGTAAATACTGTGTATATACTGTGCAGTTATATTGTTGCCGTGTGTCGCTAGGGTGAGCTGTAGACTGTAGTACTCAATAATCCATTTAAATACCCTACATCCATAGGAGAACTGCCCATTTAAAGGGTGATGTTTATTTTTCCCTTCCCGAGCCACCTTTTATCGCCGTTACCTAAGGCAAGAATTACGACTTTAAGTAAGGATTATATTACAATACCCATTCTAAAAGCTGTTACGATTATGGTTTGAAAATGTCTGGAGAGTAGAGTTATGTGATATATCGTAGCATAAATAAATAAGTGGCAGCCCTTTACACCGTAAGTGCTTTCGTTTCAAAACAATACGAGTGTTTTAGAAGAGTTTTCAAGATTTTTTTAGAAAGTAATTTAAGTAATTTTATTAAATAAGTAATTAGGTTTTTTTTAACTGAAGAAAATATGAAGTTTGAAATTATGTGAGAGTAAATAAAACATAAAAGGCAATACTAACAAGATATATATACAAGATAAATGATAATATTGAATTAATTAGAAATTAGGCAAAATGGCTAAAAACTCAATGTAAACATACAATACCCAAATAATCTTGAACCTAAAACTAGTCCTGGCATGCGATACTAAAGAGATTAAAGGAATTTTCTACAGCAATAACAATAGAAACACAATCCCATCCAAGTTGATATTAGTCATGTGTTATTGCTACAAACAGCATCAAGCGCTTTGTGGCAAATATTAATCGCTAGTCGTAACAATTTACAGTCTCAATATAATAATTTAATTCTGGCTAGAATACGAGAAGGGGATCACAACACGATATCACTGTTTACTCGTTTGCATAAAAGCGGTTTATTTTATTGTTATGTGATTTTAAAGTACAAGTGTACAATATTGTAGTATCTGGCAGTTACTTCTCGGTGTTTTATAAATCCCATTTTACAAAGTAATGGTTATGGGGTCGTCGAAGCGCCTTTCGGAAGATATGTTTTATTTCATTATAGAATCTCGTGTCAAGTAAACTATTCGTAAATAATATACGCTAAGTACGCTACTGAAAGTACGATTAAGTATATAAAAGGTTGTTTTAGAACCATACTCAATATTTAATCTCGCTCATAATATATTTTAATAGGTAGAGTAACCTGTTAAATTAAACTACTTTGAATAAACAAATGAGGTGAGACTTTACAAAATATTAAAATAGATTATTCCGCACAAAATATTTAGCACAACATGCTACATAATATTTTGCAATATGAGATTTCTTTCAAAGACATGTTATTGATATGACTATTGACTATACAAATATATGCGAACTTCGAAGCCAATAACTAGTCTGAAGGCCGAATAATCTCAAGTTTTCCTTAAAACCTCCTAGTAAAAAACAACGTACGCATAAAATGGCAACATGTTCGTTACTGATCCATTGCACAGAATACATGTTAGTGACAAATAACAATCTATTGTTAATATTATATATTATACGAAAGTGTGTCAGTCTGAACCGCTGAACTGATTTTGATGAAATTTGTAATACGGATACTTTAAGTCCCGGGAAAGGACATATAATATAGTTTTTGTTGCGAAAAAATGTACGGTTCGACCAGCTAGTTTCGGTGCAAAGTTGTGGGCGTTTTTTAGTACTTAAGTAAATAAATAAAAATAATATATTAAGGTAGGAAAATAAGTACAAAACATAATAGCAATAGTCAAACTTTAACTACTCATAAAAAATCAGTAAAGCTGCTGATTTTTCATATAGGAACAAATGGTTCCGTAATTTCTGGACTAACAAACAGGATTTTACAGAAAAATAAATAAACAAAACCTTGTGAAAAAAATTACGCAATGTTTCACCCGGAGTAGACCGTGATCGTATATTTTCCGAAGCGCCTATATAAAACTAATAGCAATACGCGCTTAGAGGAATGATGTCATCTTGCAGGGGTTCTGAGATGACGTCAGCCTCTTACTCACCCCTACTAGCCCCTACCCCATATTAAACTGAGTTAACAGGTCAGATCTATGTTGAAACATATATTTGTTATTGCGTAATATCCTCCCTAACTAAAGTAATAATAGTTAGCGGAATTCAAGCATTAATTTTTTTTGAGTAATTATTTCAAAATGAATGTTCTTAAATTTACTAATAGCGATACCTTTTTTTTTCCGAAAATGTAAATAATATTATTATTTACATTTTCGGAAAAAAATTATCGTTGATAAATGAATAAATAAAGTTCTTTCCTGCAGTAGTTAGTAAGGCCTGAAATATCTTGTGATTTTTAGGCTCTACTATAAGAAACTGTTGCATCCACAGATTAGAGAAGTAAGTTGCAGAATAGTAATACTCAGTATTCAGTAGTTAAAACTGAGTAAATGTTAATATTTAATTAAACCTTTTTTTTGGTAAAGCTTTAGCAGGTGTTAAGACGTTTTAGCTAGTGTTAATTTAACGTAAATTATATCGTTGTTCAAATCAAAGCGAAATCTAAACTCGAAATCGTGATTTTGTGTTATGAGATAAAATCCTTTGATTTCAATTTCGGTCACGCGATATCGAGGGACAACAGTTCACGGCCTCTGTTGTGAAATCACAAATAATATCTTTGTATTTATCATTAACATTTACTCGTATGTTTTTCAATAAACATAAAAAACGCAAGCGAAAGCACGTATTTTATCACGTAACATACATTATTTGCAAAATTACATTAAGATTCCAGACGTACCTTATTCGTCATACCTGTCTCTCCATGTTGGTTTGAGTTTCTAGCTCAGTTCAGGTTTGTCATCGGACGTTTTCCGTCATTAAAACTTGGAAAAATCTTAATTCGGCATTGGTTCTTTTCGTGTAAGGCTCGTTCACGTTGGGACGTGATAAATACTTTGATTGCCGCTATGATTGCCCAGCCAGTACACAACCAAGGGTAACAATATAATTATATAACAAAGAGGATAATAATATTATCCCACCAAAAACATAAAATATGTAAAAATTGAAAGCCAAGTTCCATACAAACATTATTCTTGTCTATGGACTTAGCCGTAAAAAGGATGGAGATCTAAATGAGTGCCAAGTTCCATGGAAAATCGAAATATGTATGTATAGGAACCAAATAACATTATGAACTGAACTTGGATCTTAAACTAGATTAGATCTAACTTGGCCAGTTTTCATTACATCAGTCATTTCATAAAGTTATTGAACATTTTAATTCTGATGAAAACTAGCCAAGTAGAATCTAATCTAGTTTAAGATCTCAAATTATTTAAATAACATTAATTGTTATAGATATTCAATAAAGCAAAGAAATATACTCTATTATTTGTTCATAATGTTATTTGGTTCCTATACATACATATTTCGATTTTCCATGGAACTTGGCACCCATTTAGATCTCCATCCTTTTTACGGCTAAGTCCATAGACAAGAATAAATGTTTGTATGGAACTTGGCTTTCAATTTTTACATATTTTATGTTTTTGGTGGGATATCATTACTTTTTGTAAAGAAAACTTTCCGAGCAAGGGTAGACAGTATAAGACATCTTAATCTTCCCAGTTCAAACATACATAATGTTCGACTGTATTTAATCGCAACCTTTAGGTGTTATTTCACCACTTCCCGACGAGTATCGGGTATGCTATCCGCAACTTATCTGGCAGATACTTCATCTATCAGATAAATAATTTATCTGATAGATGAAATATCCACAATTATTGTGGATAGCCTATCTGAAACTTAACTGACAGATGCTTCATCTGTCAGATAAGTTGTGGATAGCCTATCTGAAACTAATCAGGAAGTGGGGAAATAGCCCCCAAGCCTTGTTGAGTATCAGACGAATAAAACAAAGAAAATTCAAGCGAATGGAAAAAGCAGCCACCATCAGGAGGCATTGGTATAATACGGTATAACACAAGTGTATTTCCAACCATTAACTATAGGGTACAGCTTATTGTGCGGAAGTAAAGAAGCTATTATTATAGCTGTCTAACAGACAGACGGACGGACGAAAGGACAGACGGACAGACGGACAGACAGACGGACAGACGTATTAAAAGAATTCTATGTCTATTCCCGGGACTTAAACTATATCTCCATACCAAATTTAAGAACAATCGGTACAAGCAATTTGGGCTTGAAGAGGTAACAGACAGACAGACATACTTCATAAAGTCACCTTCTATTAATTTCCTAAAGCTTTTCACTTCACAAATAAATATTTACGGAGAGCTCCCATACAATAAATGTGATTTTTTTGGCCTTTTTTTTTGGCTCAAAATCAATAATGGCAGCCGGTAGATACTTGAAAGTTTCAAAAAATCTTTAGTTATATTTTTATTTTCATAATTTATAATAAAAGTAAAATAAAATAAATATTTAAGGGTGGGTCTCCATACAAAAAACACTATTTTTGCCTAGTTTGGCTCTGTCCGACTCGCACTTGACCGATTTTTTTTTGTTTTCTGATTTTTCCTCACGCTTTCACATAATTGCCGAGCTGGATTCTAAATTTCAGCCTTCTAGGTCATCTGGAAGTGGGTTAGAATTTTGATCTATAGGTCAGTCAGTCAGTCAGTGATAAAAATGTAGATTTTCGGACGTCAATATCTTAATAACCGTTTGTTCTGTGCTTATGAAATTTAGAGCATGTAGTTATCTCGCAAGTCTCATTATAAGAGCCAAATTTGAAACGTTTATGTCAAATAGTTTCGGAATTATGAGAGGGTCAAAAGTACCTGCAAATGGTTATTTGGTGTAATATTACAGACGGTGCTGCTCGCCATTCTGTTATGCTGGAACTTGGCTTGACACGCTACCGCGTGTCTAGATCTTATACTATATTATAGCCATTGCCCAATACCCTCAGCATTCAGGTTTGTCATAGACTATGTTTATCTAGCATCATCATCTAGCATCATCTAGTTTAATCAACGAGGAAATACCGCATTATGTTGAATAATGACAATTCAACTCAACTCCATAGACAATTATTTCTAACACCTAGTATTAGAAATTATTGTCTATGGGACTATGGAGTCAAGTTTCAAAATCAAATTTTACTTTTACTTTATTCAATTTACTTTCTGGAGAATTAATTATCTCTACTAATGTAATTTTTCTTACATTTTACCTAATTCTAAAATTAAGACACATTTGTGAACATAGATTTCAATATAACGTGCGAACAACTGTGAGGCCATTCAGATGGTATCACCAAATACCACCCAAAGATTAATGTCGCTTGAACACTATTTTAGTCACAGTGTAGCTAGCACAAGCAATCATTTAGATTAAAGGTTGTCTGAACGGCGTCGTAGATTCCAGATAAGCGTTCGACAAAGCTGCGGGTTTAACACTAAATATAGAGATGATTACAGCCCACTGTATATTTCTGTAGCTTTGCATAAATTGTACTAACTGGCAAAATTTACAATCGCTAATATATCTACTCTGCCTAGATATCTTTAAATGTGTCTTTGAAATGATGGTTGGTACGCAATGAAGTCAATTTTCAAAGACATAATATTATTGTTAGCAATAAATTATAAGAGTTATAAGAGCAGCTCTAAATTCAATCATATCTAATATATAAAATTCTCGTGTCACAGTTTTCGTTGCTATACTCCTCCGAAACGGCTTGACCGATTCTCATGAAATTTTGTGAGCATATTGAGCTGTAGGTCTGAGAATCGGCCAACATCTATTTTTCATACCAAAAATTATTTATATGGCAAAACAACGTTTGCCGGGACAGCTAGTATAGTTTATAATAATACAATATGTAATTACTCATATTTTTTATTATGTATATATTAGGATCTTTTATGTTGGACAATGGACATATTATTTTATTCTTGAATCTACAAAAACTAAACAAAAGCTAACGTCTCTTACGATTATTATTCTAAAATACTTTTCAGTGCCATCTCTACAAAATCAAGGTTTCCCATTATCAAGAAATAGCCGTTGGCAGTACAAAAGGCGGATGGTGTAAAAGATTTAGGGCCTGTTTCACCGCTTCCTGATAAGTCTATCCACTACTTAACTTGACACATAGAGTATGGAGAATCTGTCAAATAAGCCTATCGGGCACCTTATCAGGAAGCGGTGAAACAGGCCCTTAATATCCTAAGTAATTTAATTCCTAAATCAACTTAATCCAGGTAGTGCTCTTTGTATTAACTTCCTACGTCGTTCCCAGCCATCCAATTTTCTAAGATAGGTTTTCTTAACGTCTGCCGATGGCAATTTCGCGTGTCTGCACTTTAGAATTCTCGTGTTACTTGAAAAAATATCTCCCATATTATGCATTTTGGAGCTTTTACAAAATGAATATGCACAATTAAAGTGCAGTTTAATTGTGCAAATTCATTGCTTGTTGTAATATTTACGAAAATGTTCCTTGATACCCCCGTTGCGCAATGGTCAGGGAACTTAATCGGCGCTGTTTTAATCCACAACTCATGGCTCTGGGTTCGTTTTCACATGCAAATATTGGCCCTGATCTCGTCATCTTGCGTAAGTGCCTCCAGAGATTTATTGTTTCATGCAGATGTGTTCTTTAAAATTGCGATTATTGACATCCTTTTGAACGTTTCGAAAGTAATGTAAATTTTTGGAAACCGTTCGTCATAAAATGGGTTAAGCGTGATACTCATTTCGTATTTAGCGAGTCAATATTATGAATGTTTCTTTGGCTGTTACGAATGCATTAGCCTGAAAACTTTAAGTACTTAGGTACTCTTTTAAGTGAAAATATTTTTGCCGCTTAACTTCATCGAACATTGAAAATAATACTCGAGTATAAATTACATTGTGTATTGGCTTATTGTATCTGACTCTCTTTGGAAATAATTATAAGAAGTATTTCCATGTTTAACTAAATAACACATAAGACACATATGAAAACAACCTTTATAATAAAATAAAACTGATCCGCAACAGAATAATGGATAATTAGTTAAATTGTTGATTTAAGATGGTGTTGAATGATGTATATCCGTGTCGCTTTTGAGACAGTTTTTGAATGTTATTGGACCATTATAAATATAAACACTAAACTAAATTAATAATAATATTTAACTCATCGAAACTTTTACAGCGATAAAACTTTAAGACGTAATTCAAAAAAGAAAAGTATGATTTTATTTCGTTAAGTAAAAGTTTGGAGAGTCCCTAATACCGCACTTGCGAGCGTGTATCGAAGTTTGTAACTGCGGATTTCAGTGTCCACTCTAAGTGACAAATGCTCGAGACTACGGGAAACTTGTTGGAAAACTAAAAAAGAACTCGTTCGGGACACGTTAAGGGACTCCCGGGGAATCTCGGAGGTCCTTATCGATTTAATTTACATCTGAGCTGAATTGTTCGCGAGTTCGTCGAACCGACGTCGTTTAATTCACTCTAACGTTACAAAATGGATATCCTTATGAGGAACTTTCGTTTCAGCGAGTCAAACCTTATATAAATTAATGTCTAGACGGAAAATTAAAGTAGGTACACATTGTTACGAGATATTGTAGTTTGTTAATCGTGCTCGGCGCGGACATGATTTATTAATATGTTGCCAGCGTGACTGTTTATTAGCTGCTATAGAATAATCTGAAACAGTCGGTTTCAGATTATTCTATAGCAGCTAATAAAGTATCATACTAAGTAATGTATAGACTATAGTTGGTCTTTATGCTAAAAGTATAGCAGCTACGAAGGCCAGTTCTTCTTGTGACAGGGTGAGTCTACCCTGTATAAAGATGACGATCTTCAAAACACAAGAGGTAAGTTAGAAAGAGTAGTATAATAATAAGTCTTAAGTCTAAAGTTAGAGGATATGATAAGCCTACCAAGTAAGTTAATTTTGTTTATTATTATTGATATTATTATTGTAATAAACTAAGCACGATCAACAGATCGTGCTTAGTTTATTCGTAACTTGCTGTTAGCTGGGAGAGTTCAATTGAATGCATAAATAAATAAAAAACAATGTTGAATAAAATTAAAAATAACGATTGTTATCAATGATGTTTCGCTCTTTAATGCTAAGCACTCACATACGGTTTTGCTCGATTGAGCAGTAATGTCAAGCAAAAACCACGGCTCGGACTTTCGTCCACACATTCAGCATTGCTCGATAGCTTTACTCTAAATCGATACATTTAATTCCATCAACCTGGCTTGATGCGAGCCTTCGAGCTGTGAGTTTTGCGGTCCACACAGTAATAATTATTACTCGATTTGGAGTAAAACCATCGAGCAAAACCGTATGTGTACTTAAAATTATACACGATTTAAATAAAACAATATCCCTAATCCCTATCGTGTCGACTATTTTTTTTTCGCAAATCGCAAGTCTAATATCTGTCAAGAGAGACACGATTTTAATGCACTTCATTCTAGTCAAGTGCTTTTAAAATATCCTCGAGCTATGTACAAGTTGCAAATATTTGAGTTAAAACAATATTAAGTTCTAGACTCGAAGACTTTATCCGCCTCATGTATTATATTGAAAAGTTCTAGACTCGAAGACCAAATACGGCGTTTCGACACTTCATAAGGACAAACGGATAATATTTAAATAATCGTCTTTATTAAGTTTTAATGAGATTATTCGAGAAGAGTCCAGAATTAGTGACATAATATTATTATTATTAAGGGTCCGTATACGAAATTTGCCGATTTCACTGATTTAACAGACGTCATTTAACAGTATCACCTGTTTATGGATTGTATTGACGTCTTAACGGTATGAAAAAAATACAATGTACTGTCGAGAAAGTCGTCTATAAAGTGTTGGAATTACTTTTTACCACTTTAATATGAAATAGTTGAGTAAAAAAATATGTAACTCGGCAAAATTTTAGAGAAAATGGGCAAAGAATTGCTGTTAATTTCGGCAACTTGGAGCTGTAATTAAAAAAAAAAGACAGAAATAATCTATAGATAAAATTCTATCCAATTCGAGAAAAAAGAAAAAAAGAAATTGTGCCCAAAAACACGATTCAAAACAACTGGAAACGGCACTGGAAATTTCGGGAATCAAGGAGGTGACACAACAGCACTATTTAAAAATGTGTTTATTGCTTTTCGAAGTATTCTTCGCGAAATTTGACACATTTTTCTATACGATGGAAACAATAATTGAAGCAACCATTCCATTCGGAAGTTGGGGTCTCCAAAATGGCCGTTTTGTAGGCGTCCACAGCTTTTTCAGGTGACGAAAATCTCTGACCACGCAATTTATTCTTTATTTTAGGGAAAGTATAGAAATCATTAGGGCTTAAGTCGGGGCTGTACGGCGGATGGTCTAATAATTCTATGTTTCCTTGCTCTAAAAACTCTTTGTTCTGTGCGTGATGTGAGAACTCGCATTGTCGTGATGGAGGATGATGCGGCTTTTGCAGTTCTCTTTACGGAGTTCAGATACGACCTGTGGCAAACAAATGCTAACATACCATTCTGCATTAACCGTTCTTTGTCCCTCAAGAGGAATAGTCGCAATATGGCCGGTTTTGGAGACAAACGTAGCCACCATTTTTTTTGCAACACTCCGTGAACGAACAATTTTTGTTGGCTTTAACTCATTTTCGAACACCCAAACTCGTGACTGGTTTTTAGTTTCGGGTTCGTACACGTATATCCAGGATTCGTCACCTGATACGATGTTGTACATATAACATTTGAGGATCCTGCGTGGAATCTTTCGAGAGTTCTGACGCACCAAGTAACGCGAGCCGCTTTTTGCTCTTCACAAAGCAAATGCGGTATCCATCGGGAAAACAACTTTTTTAAAACTAATTGTTCATGCAATATTATTTGTATTTAACTCATGCCAATGTCTAAAGTTGCCAGAATTTCGCGGTATGTCACATGTCGATCTTCCTCAACCAGCTTACGCATAGCATCAACGTTTTCTTGGGTGACTGCAGTTTTTGGACGACCTTGACGGGGATCATCACTGAGCCTGACACGTCCACGTTGAAATTCAGCAAACCAGCGATAAATTGTGGTTTTGGATGGGGCTTCATCACCAAATGCAGAAATCACCCGATCAACCGACTGTTTTTGTGTTAAACCACTTCGAAAGTCATAATAAATCATCGCTCTAGAATTTTCTCGAGTCAATTCCATTTTCTCAACGACTAAACAAGTTTGACAAGACCTTGTGACAAGACCGAGAATCTTTTTTTAAATAAATAAATGGTATTCGATTTTTAAAACCAAGGAGTTTTCAATTAAATAGATTTTAATATGACAGGAATAGTGGAAGTATTCCATTCCCGATATTTTTAGTGCAGCCTATGTGTTACTCGCCGCAAGGTTCGAGTCGGCTTTCCGCGCATTAAATATATTTTAAATCTAATAATTAATATATATATTTTTAAGTCTAATAAGGGGAAAAAACCTAATAATATTTCTGTAACGAACCTTTGCAATTTCGTATTCATCGGCAAAATTTCGTATACGGACTCTTAAGAGCCCGTCCTCTCTTTTCTACTGCTCTCTTCACACTCACGCCCGTCTTTCATATGCCAGGTGAAAAAGGACGATCGCCAAGTTAGCGGGCAGATAGAGGTTTTCTGTTTTTAAAGGGTTTTTTATATTGAAGTGGTAAAAAGTAATTCCAACATTGTATAGACGACTTTCTCAACAGTACATGTATTTTTTTCATACCGTTAAGACGTCAATACAATTCATAAAAAGGTGATATTCAAAACCTTTTACAGCAAAAATCACAAAACTGTCTCAGGTTTGAGTTGGATTATTTAAGGATACTTAAAAAAAATAAAAAATCTAGCTCCAACACTATATTATAATTGAAATGATCTTACATGTTGTGCATTAAAACTTATAGAAATACTGTATTTTGACTGTTAAATCACGTCTGTTAAATGAGCGAAATCGGCAAAATTTCGTATACGGACTCTTAAGCTTATGCGCAATTTTTGTTACCGGCTTATTAGGCTGTCGAAAACTCAAAAAACAATTTCGGTACAATAAAGTTTCCTAAACAACCAAATTCTCAAACTGATAAAGGCGCAAGTAAATATAATATTTATCCGCCTCATGTATTATATTGAACGAAAAAACTCAAAGAGTTTCGACGATAAAAATAGTCGTCTTTTTTACCTTTCCAAACTCTGCAACTAATTTCGCACTCGAAATAAGTCTCGTAAGATAAATTTCTTTACTTTTGTTCGTCGGAGAGAATTTGGAGTTTTCTTTCCATCTGAAAGGCTCGAAATGACGCTGACGAAACAAAGAACTCGTTCACCATACAATAAACAACGCTCCGTAAACTATATCGGCTGACACCCATAACTCTTATTTTTCTTTGAAACTGATCCGAAAATATTACCCTAGCGAGCCATAAAAGCTACTATTAATTAGGAACGGAGCCGACTCCTGCGTGACATCATGGCCGTGCGATTTTCGACAAGGAGTCTTTGTCTAAGTTGACAGATGGGACGTAAATCCCGATTTCTGGCAGGCGTGGTAGATAAATCTGAAGTAGGAAAATATCACTTGTATTTTTGTCGGCGCGTCGGTTGCGTCACTTTAAAACTTAAACACCGATGAAGATGTGTCGAGTGATGAAACGGTTTCACGGCTGCATTTGTTTGTAGTGAGTATAGACCTAGTATTTATTTAGACGTTATCAGGATTTTGGAGGTCTTAGGTCCTTTTACAACACGCGATGACGATGTTCAATAGTGGTACAGCATCGAATTATCAAACGGAATCATGTTTGGCATGAAAATGTTTTGTATTGCTTTTATGCATGGTCGTATCCCGTCTTGCTTCGCCAAGAATAACGAACTAACCTTGAATTCTCTAGGTTTCATCTATAGAAGTTTTTCAAATTACGCACTGATAGATAGGATAGAGATAGCTAATATGTAAAGAAGTTATACAGTTACAGTCCTTAGTGTGTTGTACTGTCTAACAAAGTTTCTAAATCTGTAGTTCAGTCTCAAGATAAATATTCATTTGGCTGAGCCGATCTGTTAGTTGAATTAATAACAATAATGTTTTCAAGGATATTACAATAACGATACATCGGAATTTCAATTTAAACGTGGAGAGAATTAAGCTTATTACTCCAAATCCTTGATAACACTTCCGCAGTTATCTTGTTTGGTTTTTGATCTGATGGTACTGATATTTTACCTATTGAAGTAAAAGTAATTAAATAACCTGTACTTGATTTAAGTTATTGTTAATTTTGTTAAAGTGATTCTGAGTTTTTTTTTTACAAAGCCAAACGAGCGTGATTTGTGAGTTGTGAGTCGCAGAATGTCGGTCGCGTAAAAATCTTTTCATACAAATCATGACGCACAAAATTACGCTCGTGTGAATCAAACAGGCCAATTTCTGCCAGCTGAAATTCTGCGACTCACAACTCACAAATTACGCTCGTTTGGGTTCACCCTTACTTTCACAGTATTTAACGCCATAAGATTTAATCCTTCAGGCCCCGCGCGAGCACCGGTGATCGCGACAACAATAGAATATAATAGCAATTCCTGGAAATTCCGACTGAAGTATTAAATATTTGTTTGACACTTTTTTGCGGAATTGCGCGAAATACATTTCAGATAAATATAAGAGACGAAGAGACAGACTGATAATTATTGCATTAATCATCAGTAAAAAATTAAATTAGTATTCAGAATAGAAAGAAAAGGTTGAAAGTAGGAATACGTTCGTGCTCTAAATGTAATTTTTCAAGCTATAGTCTTAAGAGCCCGGGTTACCCTCGAAATTCTCATACATACGTACCTAATACCAAAATCATTTTCTCATACGAAAATATTTAACATGTTTGAGTTATTTTTCAGCTTAAAATAGTAATTACCTAGGTTCCTGTACAAAAATTAACTTCAAAATATTTAAACACTAAAAAAATTTTTTGTGTATAATTTTTTTTTACTAAATTTACTACTAAATATTTTAACACTAAAAATACAGTAAAACACTAAAAAATATGTAAATAAATATTAAATTTCCTACAAAATATTCCAACTCTAAAAAATATTTTTTAGTATTTAAATATTTTGTAGTAAATTAACTATTTATTTATATATTTTTAGTGTTTTACTCTATTTTTTAGTGTTTAAATATTTAGTAGTAAATTTAGTAAAAAAAAATTATACACAAAATTTTTTTTTTAGTGTTTAAATATTTTGAAGTTAAGTTTTGTTCAGAAACCTAGATAATTGCTATTTAAAGTTGAAAAATAACTCAAACATGTTAAATATTTTCGTATGACAAAATGATTTTGGTATTACGTATGTATGAGAATTTCGAGGGTAGCCCGGCTCCTTAAGTATGAGCCTTCTAAGTTCTAATGTATGATCAGAAAAAAGATAAAATAAGTAGTTTGTTCTTTCAGATAACTATGGCAATTACATCAGGGTAACACACATTTAGATCATCTACTTTTCAGTGTTCTATTTCCATTCCAATAAGTCATAGTCGATGGAAGTTATTGTTTCGTTTAATTTATTTGACAGCTGACACATTAGGGTGTCGCTGGAACAAATCGTGAAGATGACAATGTGAGTAATTAGAACGAGGCGGCCCGCGGAGGTGTCAGCGGCAGATCCTGATCGACGTTCAATTCACCGTAACACCTTGTACACAAGCTTGGATATTAAATACGCACTAAGTAACTGAAATATACACTATAATCTATAACAATTCAAGACGTGAGTGGAAGAATAAGGTAAGTAACATGAAAAAACTTCCCGTCTTTTTGCTTAAATGGAGTCTTTAGGGCCGAAAAAAATATTTGAAAAAGAAAAACTATTGATCATATTATGTGTAGCTAGATATATTAGCTAGGTTATGAAGCAGGTAAGTTATAAGTTTTATGAAAACAATAAGGGGAAAATGAGTTATTGTCCGTATGTTACGAAATGTTACTTGTTCGATTCTTCCACTCACGTCTTCAATTATTATGTTCTTCTATCCTATCCTCATTTAGGTACACGAGGATGCTGTCTTTTCAATCACTCGATTTGGAAATGTATAAGTACTGCTATGATTTTCAGTGTATAAGAAAAACACAATTTGGCAATATTTGTCTGACCTCAACATTCCACTTTTGGTTTGGTGTGAGACCAAAACTCTTTTTGTAAGTACAGTTTATGGTGGCTGGCAAAACGTATTGTTTTAATAACTTTTCAGCTGTTGCATGATTTTTAACGCAATAATACTTGAAAATTAAAGTCGAAATATTGGCGAGTGAAATCGTTTTGGGTATAAGGGCGTGCAACCACCAAAAACGATTGACGAACCACAATACACTAACCACGAAAAATAATTTCGAACACATGGCTCGGTCGAAATAAAACTCATAAAATAACATTATGTACGCTCCGTGCACCTGATGAAAATATTACATCGTATGAAAAATGTATAAAACGTCATTCGCATGATTGGTATTAGATTTTGCAGCTAAAGTAGAGCTTACACTATGAGTAATAAGTATTACAGCAAACTTAACACAAAAAATTATAAAATAACATTACAGGTACTTAGAAGATCATACCTACTGCATATTTATTACTTGCTCATATTAAATCACCTATGATAGAAATTAGAATGTAATACAGCGGTTTAAAGATAAACTAAATTCCAAACCAATAGATCAATGTCATTTCAGATCAGATACAATCGACAACCTACCAGCATGAAATAGATAAAGCGATTAACAAATAAAATTATAATCGCAAAACTTATTTCAATATAAATTCAATTAAATCCGCCGTCTGCAGCGATAAATTACCTCTATAAACGTTTTTTTTGTGCTAGAGCGACAATTTACCTAGACGTTCGCTGGAATTCTTTAATGTGTTTCTAGAATCATGTGCAAAGATTTAGGAGTCGAAAAGAAGTCGGAATCCGAGGTGTTTCCAATTTACGGCGACGCGACGACATCTGCAGCGAGATTTACAATCAGCGTTCATTTAAAAAGATCTCAGTGACATAAGGAGCTATATTTAAGTACACTCGAATCGTTCACAAGTGTACATGTCAAAGTATATCAATATTTATTACTCCCCTTATTAAAGAGGATGTCTTTATTTTGAGCGTGTTGAAGCGGTTACATTTGCATGCAACATTTTATTGCCGAAAACATCCGTCGGCTAGAATCAGGAGAGCATTTTCAGCAGTCATGAAGAAAATGCATTTTATTTAGTTAACTTTCAACATAAACCGTCGTACAACTTTTCTAACTGCGGCAATTATTTCAGACACTCCACAATAAATAACAACCGTAGCCTGGAGCTCCGCGATTTTTCAAACGGATCGCATGACGGTAAATCTTGTATTTTATTGTTGGAACTTCGAAAAAAGTTTAATATTTTAGCACGTTCACGAGATTGAAGCAACGAAATGCGACTATAAAGTACGTAAGAAGCGTTCACCACACCCAGACACCACGTACACAGTTTAATTAGGACCGAACACGCGATCTTCGGATACTGTTACTCGGTTATAAAAGAGGAGAGTGCCGCCCATCCCGGCTCGTAAAGTGGCCGCAATGAAAAAACCGTAAAGAAGAGAGAGCTCGCGGGGAAATATGATTTGAGACTCGCCAAAAAATATTATATACTAATTTTAATGAAATCCACAACATAATTTATGGCGCGGAAAAATCGCATGCGTTTCGGTTGAATAATGTTACATATTTGATAGTGATGGACTGTCGGCTTGCTGTCGGCGTGACTCACAAAAACTATTATGACGAGTGGAATGCGGACAGTCCGCACTACACACGGAGGATGCGGAGCTACGCTAGTTTGATTCACTGCATTTACCTATATGTATTGAAATCTTATCAATGTCTAAGGGTCAATTCAGACCTCAACGCGACGCGTACATGCATTTCTAAATTTGTATGGCTATCAGTGCAGTCGCCAGAAGTTTAACCTCCGAAAATTGTAATAGTGAATGGATTTTTGTTTTTGAGGTGTCATTTTCTTTTTTACACTATAACTTGCCAAAATTTCACCATATAAAACTCATTAAATAACAGGAACAAGAATTTTTTTTTCTTGTTCCTGTCATTTAATGACTCTTATCCTATTGTTCACGTTTAAAATTAACCAAATACACAATTTAAAAAAAAGAAAGTTTGGTTTGCTAAGCTAAATAAAACTATAAGGTTTTTGCAAAGTTTTTAGAGATTAACGCTCGTCGTAACCAAGATAAAAGGGTTTGGGTAGATTTAAGGGTTGTAACGAAAAGTGTGTTAAACTTACTTGTTGTGCGTATTTAATTTTTAGAGAAATGATAACTTTTAAGTACTTAAAAACGTTTAAATATCTCCAAAAATGTGTAAAATAGACCGAAAATATTGTTCTATATTTGTTGAGAATTTATTTAAGTGAGAGCTAAAACATTAAATGCATCGACAAATGAAAGACTTTTTCTAGTCTTTGAAATATATTTAAACTTCCTACTTAAAGCCCGAAAAAAAATTGGGTGCTACAAATCTCACGTACATACTAAAGACGCATGCTGCGACCTTTGTTTGGAAAATGCTTACCTGAATACAAAAAATATCAGTTCTTAACCTAATTTGTATTTTTTTCCTTTAAGTATGTTTTAGAAAATATAATTACTAAAAAAAATGTATTCTGTAAAAACATAACCATTAAATTAAGAAATTTAAAAAAAACCCCGCCAAACAACTTTAAAAAATAATGAAATAATATTTACTGCCTTTCAGTTTAAATAATTCCTAACTTGTGTAAAGTAATATTTTAGTCCATAATTGTTGTCACGGTGTTTCGGGGGACCGCCAAGTAAACTACAACATACAACCGCCAAGTCGCTGACGATCTCGATTCAGTTCGCTATGAATGTCTACCCGTTTGCATGCTACGATGCCACGGACGGATACACACACAGACAAACAGACAGACAGACAGACAGACACGTCAAACTTATAACACCCCTCTTTTTTGTCGGGGGTTAAAAATAAATAAAATAAAAATAAATAAAATTCTTCGAAATATCCGTGAAAAGTTTGTGCTACATTTTCAGAAAAATTAATAAAGTAAGAGCTAAAAAGTTATACAAATTAAGAAATAGAAGGCTTTGTTAAGCCTAAAAAATAATTTTAAACTTCCTATTTAAAACCAAAGAAAAATAGGAACGCCATTTACCTGGCGAGGCACACAACAAGCACATTTGGAGGTATGCTAATCTACATACAAAAATATTAATTTTAAATCTAAATGATATATTTTTTCAATTTATTTTCTTTCTTTGGAATATAAGCAACGATACAAATCAAATAAATAATAATATATTTTATTACTTTGCTCTAAATTTAAAAGAAAGAAATATGCAAATTTTCTTCAAAATTTTACAGTTTATGAGTTTACTTGAAGTGGAAGAGAATAATTTTAAAATCAAAAGCACAAATTTTCAATAGGTAAACTTTATTATTTATGTTATCAGCTACACATACCTTTTTTTTGTACGATTTTTACGCTTTGGGAACTCCACTATATATAACAGATTTGCAAGACGTCTCACGCAATTGAAATCTGTCAATTTAGTACAAATTTAAAAATGCATATATACGCGTCGCTTTGCGGTCTGAATTGACCCTTAGTTTACACTTACAACATTCATAAAATAAAGTATATTTTACCATCTTCATTCTAGTCAGAGATGTGTCATAGAAAGCATGACCAACAGGCACTTTTCAGTTTATATCTGTCATTAGTTTCTTCTGTCAATGGTCAATTTATTGGTTGGTTCTATTTCATGCTCAAGTTTAGGTGATTTTCCTCGATTTACAGCTATTTGCTTCCTTAGCTGGATATATTAATAAAAATATAATAAGCTTATTGTTATTACCCTCAATTATCCTTTGTCGGATATCCCCGCTACCTTTATTACCTAACATCAAATAAAAATGAACTTTTTCCGGCCAGACGTATCTCACCCCTCCAACTTTTGTCATTGAATGGACCTCTTTATTATACATGAATACTTTTCTAATTCAATCCTCTGATCCTCTTGTTCATTTGTTCGTTTCAAAGTAATTTCTCGAAAGAGGCTACGTGAAAAAAATCCCATTTTATTATTAAAATAGTCAACCGGGTCTCCCGGGGGACCTCATTGTAGCTCCACCTGCATTCTTTGAATGTTCAACATGAGTAAATCTTATTATTATTTTCGTGAATGGGAGTCAAGTTACCCGAGGGAAACTCATTGAGTATTTATGGGTTGGTTCACTCGAACTTCGCGTCTGTGAGGCTCTGTGCAGTTTCGCTGACCCAAAGCCCTCAGACCAATAAAAAACAAAGCCTTTTCACATGACAGATCATATTTTGTCTGTGCTGTTGTCTAGGTTTGTGTTTTCAGCTGTATACAGATTAGAGATTGATAAACTTTATGTTGTGTATGTGTCCATTGAAACAAAACGACAATAATTTAGGGTGTGTAGTGTGTATAATATGACGTCCCTTATATAAAGTTTTTTAATAATTGTATGGGTCAATTTATGACATTGGGGCAATAAATTATATAAACTCATCTAGATACAAACGAAATCAAAAGCATTAAGTCTTTCAGCGCTGCTACTTTTACAGTGAACTCTAACGATTACTATACGAACTATAAATATACGTGTAAGAAGATATTAAATTTCATTCTCCGCGGTCGTAAACTGCTCAATTTGAATAAAGTATTACAAAGAGAATAGTGAGTAGGTAATTTTCTCCGCTGTAATAACTTTAGTATACCGCGAAGCTATGAAACTGATTCCCCCAACATATTCCTATAGATTTTTAAAGGCCCCTTTATTTTCTCGGCTAAGTACACGGTTACGAGGCACTCGTAAAACACGGATCACTGAAAATGTTTGATATGTTACTTTTCTATTCAAAAAGCGGTTTTACGAGGTGGCCCATTATAATTTTACTGATGTCATATTTCTCCGCCGTGATTATGTACGGTATTCAAAAGATGCTTTAATAAAAAACTGTTATTTCTTTTTAATCACCGTCTTTAGCTATGTCCACATTATGCGCTTTCGTCTTCAATTTTCGTCATCTTCTTTCATTCAACTTTCGTTTTCGCGCATTCAATAATTGAATGCGTCAAAGAACGTAACGCCAACTGTCATTTGCGAAAGTTTTGGACGGTCAGAGGGCATGCGTCGCGGGCATTCCTCGCGTTCGCTGTTGACTGCGCTATAACGCATGCCCTTGACGAACAGAAAAAGGCACAGTGTGGACAAAGCTTTTCGGCGACCCTTCTTATGTCATTCGAGTATTGAATCTACATAATGCAACTTTAATAAGCGTATTATAGTAACGTGTTTAGATGTGATCTTTTGTGTTTGATTTAATCTATTTAGCAGTCTGTAATTTATTTTCAGTTTTGATGTTATTATGATAGGACATAAGCGACGTAGTAGTAATTGTTTATGTACACTTACCATTTATGGTTTATCCTCATGTAGTACGTACTACGTAGTAGTTTACAAGCCGTGAGTAGTATCACGTTGCTAGACGATGTGTTGTCGGATATTATTTATTTTTATATGGGTAGCTATACTACTGGTAATCAGTATTTATGTCTAGCTTAGTCTTTCCCAAAGTGGACGATAACGCCCCCTTGTGGGCGCTGAAGGCCTAAAGGGTGTGGGACCCAGAAAAAAAGGGGGCGTTGTGTAGAGGCTTGGAGGTGATTTGTAATTTTATTTCAACTGGATGCATTTTGAATTAAATGCGTCTATTCCCTCACATTAGTGTCAATTTTTGGCTTGCAAGTTTTGAAAGTGACTACTTAGAATATAATATTTTGTTGAACAAAAATCCCGGAATTCCAGGATTGAAAACAATTCGAGCAAATTAAGTCGGTGGTTATAGTAAATATATGATTTGAAAACGATTAATTTATCATTTTGTATTTATTTTTATAAAATTTGCGGCGAAAGCCCCAACTTAAATAAAGATAAAAAAGTAGGTGAAACGATAGGGGCGTTAAAAAATAATTTGTTCTCAAAGTGAGCAGTAGACAAAATAAGTTTGGGAACCCCAGCTAGCTGTTAGTAATTGTTACCTCTTCATGCTTAAAATGCTAAATTTAAATTAAAAAAAAAAACGAAAAAAACAAAATCGAAAATCCGTCGCAACGAAGTTGCCGGCTATATATTCTAATGACTTAATTTTATAACCCTGTCCGTGCCCTGTCCTAATTTGGAAAAAACAGACGCCAAAACATCCGTCACTAGCTACGCATTATCCGCTTAATACTTTTAATAAAACCAATAAAAACATCCAGAGATCTATTACTAATAACGAGCTATAAATAAAATAAACAAATCGTATTTTATTGCCTACACGAGTATCAAAAACCGTTCTAATTTGCTGTTGATGTCATGAAAAAAATTGAAACTCAGTTACAATGATTTTGAAGTTAAGGGCAGGCTCCGAGGAACATTTCTAAAAAAGAAATAAAGTAAAATCCAAGTTGACCTTTGTCAAGTGGTGAAAATATGGCGACCGGGCATATTGTTTTTTTCCTCCTTACGAATCAAACACACGAAATAAGAGCTTAGCTAAAATAAACAAAACGTATATGATATCTCTTGTAATAATAATAGCCTAAGCCCTAATAATAATAATGTCAACCTATCACTTCATAGAAAACATCCATATCCATACTTAATATTATAAATGCAAAAGTGTGTCTGTCTGTCTGTTACCTCTTCACGCCTTAACCGCTGAACCAATTTTGTTGAAATTTGGCATGGAGAGGGACCTTGAGTCCCGGGAAAGGACATAGGGTACTTTTTATCCCGGAAAAATGTACGGTTCCCGCGCGATAAACTGATTTTGGCGCAACGGAGTTGCGGGCATTATCTAGTTAAACAATAAAGGGGACAGGTTATAGACTGCAGTAGATGCCATGAGACTGAGAGTGCCCCATTCGATCATACACGACGGAGACACTTTATCTAATAACAGTCAAGGCTTGTTCTTACGGCAGAAATGCGTAAGTTAATGCTCAATAAGAATAAAAAATACGCAAGAAATAACATGTGGTGCGAGGCGTGAGAACATGGACCAATTTAATAAAGAGACAATGTTTATTTACGAAACAGTACTGGTTGCACGAATTACATGTTATACAGGTTCTTTTAATTAACTCTACTGTATCTTCTGATAAGATCTTTACAATAATACGCAAACTTATTCTACTAGAATAGATACTTGCAGTCTTACTACAAAAGATTTAAACACCTGTTGAACAGTTGATTATAAAAAAATTCAGTACTTATTTGTCTCAAAACAACTGTTCAATAGATGTTTAGTTTTTTTGTTGTAAGACCCTATATATCTAATGGATGGAAAATATGGATGGTTTCAGTTCGATTCTCAGGAAACATCTAGTCATAAATAATTAGTACCATTCAGACGTTTTATCCCAAGCGATGTGTAGTAGTTTTCAATAAGCATAATATTATAGACCGTAGCCCATAGGCTTTGATTATATGTATACACCCCATAAGTATTATTTTAAATCCTGTTTTTCGTAAAATTATACAACAAATGTGAAAAACGGTAATTTGATAAGTACTCCAAAATATAAAAATAATTTTATAATTTAGGACACATGCTGCATATGCTCCCTAATGGAGCATATTATTTATACAATATTATTTTAAAAGCAAGTGAGCAGCTTGTGGAGTAGTAATGATTAATAGCTAAGTATCAAATAAAGCCAATATAGATAAAACTTTCTTTTCGGCAATGTATAATTTACACCTTGCCGAATTAGTAGTGTTTATTGACGCTAGTACAGCTGCCAGTCAAAATTATGGATGGAGTATACATTTTTAAAGTACGCCATAAAAAGTGCTTCGCCAAGTTTGATCGCTTCGAGGAACAGTTAAGTATATTGGCAGCTACATTAACACTAATTAAAAGTTTTCTTAACTAACCGACTTATTTTCCTTAAAACATGTCGTATCATATTACCTAAGCGGGGAACTAGTACGCGCATAATTAAAAAGATACATAATATTATGATTCCAAATTCGAATCACCTTGTTTTTGTTTGGGAAATATTCGAGGTAATGAAAAATGTGGCGACGCTCATTGTCTGCTATTCCTTGACAAAACAGCTGCTCAAAACACGCAATAGGGTACCACTATTTTTATAAAACAACAGACATAAATAATGTCAGGTCAGCGGGCGTGTATAATGTGTTTTGGAGTCGAAGTTATGCAAGAGGGCGTTGAAACTCGAGGAGGAATATAAACCGTTCCAAGAAACGTGCTTTGTAGAAAAACATCGCTGCTTTATCGATACGAACTCGATATGGGAAAGATTTCGGCTTTAACAGTTTGTTGAAATAGGCCAACTTTAATTAGTGGGGATTTCGTTACGGCTATCTGGACGAGCTTAAAATCAATCAATTGGGAACAAACGCCGATGTTTCGGCTTCCCAGAAAATACTTACGAGACTAACAGTAAAACTTAATGGGCTGATTTCCTAGATTTTTTTATAAATCAAAGTACAATAGTTTAAGCTTAAACTTTGCCAAAGATTTTTTGACTGAACAAAAGGTGAAACATACACCTGAATTTTAAATAGGTATTATATAGGATGAGAATGAGATTTTACTTTCAATGCAAGCTCATTGCGCTTATTTTCTTAAATATGTCAGACGATTTGGAAAGAAACCGTAAAGATACAAAACATTTGAGTACTTTTCTGATCCTGAAAAAAAATGTATTCACGTACAGACAGGATACCAAAACAATGGAAAGCCATTTTAGTGATTTTACTTATAAACTGTAATCCATATTTACTTCCTTGTTAAAAATCATTTTGACAAGTACGTAACATAAATCCGCGAGGTGGCTTTTTCATTTGTACCGTGAAAGGAGCAGAACACACAAAGGCGAACCAAACAAGTTCCACAGGTCCTAGGTATTTAAAGTGCCTCTTATTTGCTTCACAAATTCTCTCAAAGCATCAATAACACTATAAAGGGGATGTACGCAAGGCACCGTGATAATATTGTTGAGGTGTACACAAAGAAATAATGGGGTACTAGCACAAGTGCACACTGAGAAAAGGACACCAAACCAGGAGAGAAGGCTTAAGAAGATGTTTGTATCATCAAAGAAAATTTTAAGTCTGACACCTAAGTTCTTAAATTCTGGATGTCCATTTATTGTAGAAGTGGAAAGAATGAAGATCCTGCACTGAATTGGTAATAGCACTGAAGCTAGAACTCAAAATAGTGTCTTTTGTCCACGGCATGGCACTTAATTAAATATTAAATATCTTTTTTACGTTGGACTTGGAAGTAATAAGAGATAGTAATTAAGATAAGCAAACTTTTATCACTCAATAATGGTCGGAGTAAAATGAGCTGAATAATAAGTCTTATACCATTCGCAATTTGAAAGACGCAGCTGTCTTTATATTTCGGTGCCGACCGGCTATTATTCCAAACCATAACTCCAATCCACTACACAAAAACGACTAACCCTTCATTGCCTCTTCCTTTTACGGTTCCACGAAAAGAAATAAAGTATGTGCGATCCAAAACAAAGGCAATAAAATCGAAATGACAGGGCCACACGGTTTTCACAGAGATGGGGAGCAAAAAAATTGGAAACTATAATTTCGCATTATGTAACAGACGGAAGGAGCTGCCCGACGGGGTTCGTATGCAGGCGATGTTTAAAAATAACCCAAGGTTAGCTGGACGAGTATCGCCGAGGGGTCCCTTTGTGAGATCAAGGTCTACCAGTTTTGCGGGATGCCTTTAGCCGTAGCCACATATTTTGTACGAAAACAAGTATACGTATAGAGAAATGGCACGTATTGTCGAGTCTGGATTCTGAGCACAAAAACAACTTGCAGCAATAATTCCTGAGCTGATGTTATGCGCTATTAGATCGGTTGTTATGTCATAACCTCATTTAATAAATTATTGTTATTTATATCACAAAATGTAACACTTCTAACAAAATAGAATACAGAAAACAACAATTTGCGAATTTGATGGTACACTATCTGTAAAGTGACTCTACAATTTAAGTTTGGTTACAGAATATATTATAATTAGTAGTACCAAGTTTGGTGCAAGCTCGAAACTTTTGCTTTTGTTATTCTCTTATCAGGTAGTAGGTAAGGATTATATTATAAGGATTGGCATATATTTAAATAAAACGCGCGTTTAGGTGCGTGTCGGGCCAGTTTTTGAAAATGTTTGTATGGTCAATGAATTTACATTTATAAAGTGTTTCACACTACTAACAACATCATCTCAGTTACTTTCAAAGGAATTTGAACGAAAAGTTCCTTTATACTTCGCCGAATACTTTTTTTTTAGTTGATCGACTATTACTCAATAACTTATGAAGTCTTCTTAGCCGTGATAGTTTTCCTTTTAAATTCAGCATATTTCCTACTCCCGTGATTTTTTTCACATTTCCAGAAATAACCGTTTAGCTGATAGAAGGGGGGGACACTGGACTCTAACGATTTTATCCACTTTAAAACTTAATATTTCACAATCGAATCCCTAAATCGGAAAATAATCTATGAATACTCATAATATTTTTAAAAAACCTATCCAACGACACCCCACACGATGGGGTGGACGCGAAAAAAA
Source organism: Lysandra bellargus (assembly GCA_905333045.1). Lineage (NCBI taxonomy): Eukaryota > Metazoa > Arthropoda > Insecta > Lepidoptera > Lycaenidae > Lysandra > Lysandra bellargus. The sequence goes on from HG995326.1 coordinate 11,541,676, forward strand.
AATTCATCCCCGCTTGATATAATATAGAGAAGGTACCATAATTTTTTTTAACATTTCATGTACCAATTTGTCGGCATATTTAATATGTGCATTCATGCCAAATTACAGCTTTGTAGCTGGTCTTATATAGTCTCTGAGTAAAGCCGCGGACAGACAGACAGACGGACAGACGGACACTATAAGGGTTCCTTGTTGACTACGGAACCCTAAAAACCTCCATAAAATCATTTTACACGCATGTGAAAAAGTAATTAGGCCAAAATAAAGTATCTTGTGTGTGAAATTAGAGTTTTTGAACTAGACTTTTTTAGAATTAAGGCAAAGACGCAGATCTAAAAGCTATAGAACTTCTAGCTTACTGTCTACGTCCACCTGTTAGATCTGGCAACTTTTTAGTTTTTTTTTTAATGTCACACACACTGGCAATTTTATTATGTTCTTAGAGTTTTCTGAGCCCATTAATTTGTTTGTTTACTGAATGTTATCGAGATCTGAGAGCCGTATTTCTACAGATAATTGCCTGGCATTTCATTATAATTGATCACTTATAACAATTAAAATACCAGAGTCCCACACTAAAGTTTTAAAACACCAGTGCTTATCGCGTTTCATTCGCAAAGTTGTAAATACGAAAACAAAAAAGCATACAACGTAGCCTTGAAGAACCCCTCCGGCAGGTGTACGCTCCGCTGCACCTGCTATATGCAGTGACCTATAAAAGTAATAATTAAATAATTTATTTCCCAACAATTATCCCTTAGATGTGGGTCAAATAAAGGGAGCGTTTTATTAATTAGCGCAAATGCTCGTTTAACTGTAATGCTTATTTGAAAATTGTTTATGATAATTTCTCTATTATGTAAAACTTGTGTAAAACATAGGTCATAGGTCTATGGTTAACCACGGAAAAAATGTTTACATTGACATTTAGAATTTGCATTGTACCTGGTATGCTATTTATATAGCTATAAATAGCATAGCAGGTACAATGCAAAGTCATGGAATGTCTAGCACCTTACTTTGTCGCTTGCAGGCTGCAGCAGGTGTAATAATATTAGGTGTAATAATTATCTGAGATTCGAACTGAATTTCAGCAAAGTAGATATAATTTTCAGCTTAGTCGTAACTCGTAAATTAACTTTGTAATCACTGGAATCCAATACGTTACCTTTATTTTTTAACATCAGTCTGAAAAGTTAAATTTGTTTGTATAACTTTTCAGACGGACTATAATTCATGATAATTATTTTTTAATGTGTAAAATATATTTACCAAATAGGGACATTAATATTTTATTGACTCGAGAATAGAATTTTATATTTTAGTAGCTGTTGCCCGCGACTTCATCCGCGTGGACTTCAGCTTATAGCGTGCGGTGGTTCTCGTTTCCAAGTAGGCTCTGCAAAATTTCCACGACTGAGTTACTTCCGCGGTACGCATTCTTGAAACTTCAAAATTTATAGACAAATTATACGTCACACTTTAAACACCTTTCCTTTAAATTTTCATTTACCTTCCTTGCGTTCTACTATTTAGGTATATTCAAGCCTACGGTGCTGAATAGCGCGACGTAGATTACGATAGACACAAACAACCTTATCTGTGACCGGCAAGTTCTCGATACACGTGCACTCGCGTATGTTTATCGCACCAGACATCTCAAAACTTCTCGAATTTCGAAAATAAAATCTCGAAAATAAAATTCAAATCTCGAAAATAAAATTTCGTGAAAGGATCCTTACCATCTCTTAGAAACGAATTCGTACTAGGTATAGGTACCGCTTGTGCGACCTATGTGACGTTCAGCGCCATCTACTATGAATTATTGGAACTAACTTAATTTTATCAAAATTACGCATAAGTAAGTTGTAAGGGGGTTACAACCCTTTCTTCCAGTTAAAAAGTAGCTTATGTTCTTTCTCAGGCTCTAGACTTTCTGTGTACTTTCATTACAATCGGTTCAGTAGTTTTTGCGTGAAAGCGAGACAAACAGAGATAGTTTCGCATTTATAATCTTATATGTAATAAAAAAAATTAATTAAAAATCAAAAAACCCGACTGCAAAAAATGTTAACTAAAAAGAAAGAAACAAGACCTAATTCTGCCGAAGGCATCGAAACGATGTTTTAATTGAAACGACTCTTGCTTACGAGTTTCATGCCAGGATAAATAGAAGGTTACATAGAAAAATGTAGAAGAAGAAAGTGGATAATAAAATGCAGTCGGAGGCAAGTCGCACCAAGTTTAACATTAATTCAAAAATCATAAAATATTATGCCTCCGACGTTTATCGCGCGGGAACCGTACATTTTTCCGAGACAAAAAGTATCCTATGTCTTTTCCCGGGACTCAAAGTATCTCCATGCCAAATTTCAGCAAAATCGGTTCAGCGGCATGAGCGTAAAGAGGTAACAGACAGACAAACAGACAGACAGACAGACAGACACATTTTCGCATTTATGATATTAGTATGAATTTAATATTAAAACTGCAAGTTATATACATATTTAGAATCAGTGTTTAAAATCCTTTATTTTGGTAACCCACTCGATATGCTTGGTAGAATTTTATTTTTGCCTCACAATATGGCGTCAAACATCTGCCATTTTGTTTTTTTTAATGTCACCTATCTAAGAACACTTGGGTCATTAAGACAAATCTAACGATACCTCAAATGTGAAAATCCGCTCAGCGGTTCTGAAGATGAAATGAATGATGGTAATGAAGAATATTACAAACATACAAGATCCCACCAAACACTTTCTACATATCCGTAAGTATGTATGGCTTCGCTGTTTCGACTATTTATTTAGTTTCTGAATTCTGAAATAAGTATATAATAGTAAGTATATATATATATATATACCCTACCATACCCTAACCAGCTGATTTTTTGTATATTGGTAGTATGGTAGTAGTAGTAGTAGTGGTAGTAGTAGTAGTAGGTAGTTATAATATAATTTAAGAGTAACATTGTCCTACAAATAGAACAATCTATATTTTAGGACCATCAAATCAAAGTATGAAATCCTTTTTATCTCTATTAGCTACCACTTTCAAGATTTTTCACAGATAAAAAAGTTGTTTGAAACTCACAAAAAAGAGCTTGTTAATGATCACAAAAAAAATTGTTCTAGGGCTCCCACACTATATTATCCTTTTGTTAAAATTATGTGCCAGGAACAATTTTAAATCCATTTTTTACCTCTACTATTAACAGTCAGTAGTCTTTGCCAGTTTATTGAAGCTATACATAATATAATTAAACTGTGGCCTCCGAGACATCATGAAGTAATAACTATTAACTTTATAACTCGTATAATAAACGCAGCTGTTTTCTCCTGACGAGAATGTTGCTATCTGCATGATACTCATAACTCATCATAAATTAAAATTTATTGTTCTGTGCCCGTCGCGCCATTTACTTTAAATATCGTCCAAAATCTCATTCTCATTTTTCGTCTTGAAGACTTTTGTTCGTCGAAATATTCGGGTAATTTTCTCGCGGTTAATAGTGAGTCGTAACAGATCGGTCCCAGGAGCATAAATTATGATTTTAAATATTGCAATTCACGAATGATGGATAAGTACATTTAAATATGACTATAAATCTAGAAAATAATTTATTTAATCTAATGACTTTAATGTTTATTGAGGCTAGCGTTTCGGTCTCCTTCCAATGCGAAAGTCGTAAAGAATAAAGAAAATAAAAACCGGCCAAGTGCGAGTTGGACTCGCCCATGAAGGGTTCCGCAGCAGCAATAAGGTTTATTTGATTTTTCTATAAAATTAAAAGGTTTTTGATTTATTTTTATATTTTAATTGATTTAATGAAAGTTTAATTAAGGTTTACCATTTATGACGTATAAAAAAAACTACTTGTTAGATCTCGTTCAAACCAATTTTCGTTGGTAGTTTTTATAATAATGTACATCATATATTTTTTTAGAATTATCATGCCCCTACTTTAGAAGTTGGGGGGGGGGGGGGGGGGACATATTTTACCACTTTGGAAGAGTCTCTCTCTATTCAGATTAGAAAAAAAATATAATAGAAACCTCAATATGATTTTTGAAGACCTATCCATACATACCCTATACGCATAGGTTAGACGAAAAAAATTTTTTTTTTGTTACAGTTGTACCCCTAAAATTTTTAATAATTTTTCCTTTTTGCATCAAAATCTTAATGCGGTTTACAGATTACATCTACTTACCAAGTTTCAATAGTATAGCTCTTATAGTTTCGGAGAAAAGTGGCTGTGACATACGGACGGACAGACAGACAGACAGACATGACGAATCTATAAGGGTTCCGTTTTTTGCCATTTTGGCTACGGAACCCTAAAAAGACGAATATCATGATTGTGATGGAATAACGACTTTTAAATCATGAAAACTAAATAATTTGAGGGTCTACAGTCTACACTCTACAACTCTACAACTCTACACGATAATAATATTATGTTTGTATAATATAAACATAATTATTAATTTCCATTCGACTCCATGCCATGATTATGATTTATGATTAAATTGTGACAACACTCTACCTCAATTATGCTGTATCAGATATCCTGATAGCTAATTAGCAAAAGAATCCCGTGAATAAAGTTCGTTATCAAAAACCAGCTAGCTTTCGTGCAAAAGCAAAACGCATCATGTATGTCAATAGAAATTTCTAGTGTCTAGAATCTAGAATGTTAAATGTGGCGATCGTGCGCCGATATGACTAATCTAAAACAATAGCTGAAAGCCGTCATAATAAGACTTGGCTCATCGACAAAACATCGGCATATCTCACTGCCATACCACGGTATTATGTGCTAACGAAGTCACACTCTGTAACGTATTATGTTTTTAGGGTTCCGCACTTGAAGGATTAAAACTGGGGCCACGGCTAGTTTTAGTCCCGTCCTTCTTTCAATGAGTCGTATTTTGTAAAAGTTACACTTAGACAAACTTAGGCAAAAGGTGAAAACTATTTTTCAAAATTTCTATTAATGTTTCATTTCTGGTCCTGTTATAAGTTTTTAAGTTACTTATAACAAATTAAAACCCACTTCCAAGGTAAAAACAATAATAACACCCTAATAATATGAATTATGAAGTAATAAAAAAATCGGCCAAGTGCGAGTTGGACTCGCGCACAAAGGGTTCCGTACCGTTATAGAGCAAAAATAGGCCAAAAATTGTGTTTTTTTGTATGGGAGGCCTCCTTAAATTTGGGTACGGAACCCTAAAAAGTATTAAATATTTTTTCCTATCAAATAGTGCCTTTTTCTGGATTCGGCTAAGCCTCAACTATTTCTGTACTCAATCTTTATCATATTGAAGTCAGTAGGTACGTAGGTACCAGATAGTTCTCTGACACAATATTTGAAACTTTTGGAAATGTCACCGACTTCAAAATTATGAAGACAGGACAAGACAGGACAGAAATAGTTGAGGTTTAGCCGAATTCGGAAAAAGGCACTATTAGATAGGAAAAATTATTTAATACTTTTTAGTTCATATTATAGGGATGATATTATTGTTTTTTTCCTTGGAAGTCGGTTTTAATTTTTTGTTAAAAATAATAATTTCACTCTTTTGTAATCGAGTATATTTTTTATTTTAACTTTGGTAATAAATTGACCCTTAACAAACTAGAATCTCGATAATCGAAAATACATAATATAATATATATACTTAGTGTCCATAATGTGATAATGCGATATGATGGTAGTGATAATGATAATGATGATGAATGTAATTAGCATAGTAGCATATTATGCTTTAAGTTCTTAAAACAGCGCTAAAACCCACAAACTTGTATCTATAAGGAATCCGAAGTTCTCTTAGCACCTTCGGAACCATGGTATATCTAAGTGCAACATTTTGCTTTTTGGTAGCATACTATGCTTAGAATGCTTCTCATAAAACCAAAATCGCCATAATATTATGTTTCCATATAAATTTTGAGGAGTTCTATCGATTACTCAGATCACCACTTTTGTAAACATGGTACCAAATTGGGGTAAAAGTAAAACCTTATACAACAAAATAAACAATTTGATGAAAATCGGTTCATAATCAGCCGAGTAATCTTTGAACATACAAAAAAAAATATCCACAGCCGAACATAATAATATTGTTATAACCTTTTTGGAAGACGGTTAAAAATATATTTGAAGTGTAACATAACGATAATAGTACTTTAGGATGTATAATATGTGTTTCTCGTAAAGTATTGTCAGTTATCACTTAGTTTTGTTACATTCTGTATAATAATGTGTAGAATGTAGGCCTCCCCTACAACATAATAATACATCAATAATCAAAAAACAACAATTAATGTGTTTTAGTTTGGTTTTAGTATTTTTGTACGAAACCCTCGCACGAATTCAACTATCGCTTGGCTCTTTACATCCGTCTGCAAAGGAAATGGGGTTCTAAGTTCCATGTAAAATTTTACTGTCTGCTTTTTATGTAAGACGTTCCAGTGTACGCACATAGTTTTATTGCTATTTGGAATAAATTAATAACGTAATTATAAATACACTAATTGCTTGAATCAAAACATATTTAACGCTGATATTACATGCATGCGAAACTTGACCTTCGTAAAGCTAATAAAGAAAACTTGATGTTAGACGATTTTATAATTAGTTAGATAAGTATGTAATATAAAGTTTTAATTACTAAGTATACCTAAATATTATAGACATTAAGTTGATATTACTAATTTGTAAAACATACTGTAGTCACAGCGTTAAACACACACAAGCAATTACAAAGTAAACATAGGTGATAGGATCTTTTATAACGAATTAATCGAGAATGACTAAAGGCCCGGTGAATTTGAATGATTGCGCTTGTTGACCATAAATGATAATGGTAATGGCGAAGATGACTTAACAGAAGTATGGTTTCAATAACATTGACAAGTAGAAGGGCTACGTTTTTATCATAAAGATGAAGTAAATTTAAAACTCATGAAAATCATGGAAACTGAACTTAACTATTGTAGAGAGATTAAAACAAGCAAACCTTCGAAGATAAAATATTTCAATGTACGCAGATACTGTAGATAAAAGTTTTTTTTTATATATTTTATATACATAGTTGATTATTTTACAGAAAAATTGGTACAGACAAAAAATAATATGTGCAAGAAATAATCTCATTTCTTGCACATTTTCTTTTCTTTATTTCTTGATAAGGATTTTTGTACAAGAATAATAATTAATGACGATGTCCAATCCCATCTTACACAAGATATCACAATTTACAACCTACTACATTTATCTGAATTTGGCAAGGGAATTCAACACTCATATTTTACTTTATTATGGGGTCACTAGTGCCAAATGTTCATAATAAAATATAATGGTACTAGCTGTTGCCCGCGACTTCGTCCGCGTGGACTTCAGTTTATGGCGCGCGGTGTCAACAAAATTGGTGACAAATTGATGTTAAAAAGTAGTCTATGTCCTTTCTCAGGCTTTAGACTATCTGTGTACAAAATTTCATTACAATCGGTTCAGTAGTTTTGGCGTGAAAGCGAGACAGACAGACAGACAGACAGACAGACAGAGATACTTTCGCATTTATAATATTAGTAATGATAGTAATGATAATGATAAAATATAATGGTATGTTATTGGCGGTTTTTTCGGTATGTATTTTATATTATATATCTACAGAACGTTTCTGTTGCAATACAGTAAATCTAAGCTTACCTTCTGTTGAAGGTAAGATAATTAGATTTACTGTAATGTCAAAATATAAGCAATGGCCCCTACGAATAAAAAAAAACTTAGAAAAAATAACTGGGTCAAAAAATGTGTCCACGAGTCTACAAAATGTGACCCGAATAGATTGTGTAAATAAACAGGGTGTAACAAAAGTAAGTGATTATTATCACTTAGTTTTGTTACACCCCGTAGAAGTGACAATATTATAATTAATGTCAACGGCTTTATTTCGAAAACTTGTTAGTGTTTCGTTGCTATTACCAAATTTTAGTGTGCGAAAAGGAACCAATTTCACAACGATTGAAGTATGGGAGTTACGTTTCCTTAGTTTTTATTATCCGTAGAATGGCTTCTGGCTCGTAAAATTCGGTCCTAGTTCGTAGAATGGTTATTTTTTTCAGGTGAGTTTTCCATGATAAAATTGTTGTCCTATCAGGATAACTAATACTTATTTTAGAAATATGAATTATTATTAACAATAAAGTACCACCCAATAAAATTGATCTAGTTAATTTATCAAATTTTATATTAATATAATTTAAATATTAAGTAATATTATTTCAGTGAATTTAATAATATGACCAGCTAAGCCTGTATAGCTTTTCTTCGTTTATAGCAATAAGGAGGTACTCCACATTTTATAAGGAGATACGTGGGACTTCATAAGTACACACGACTTACGTTAATCACTCTGCACCACCATCAATGTAGAAGGCAGAGAGAATTCATGGTGATCTATTGAAGGTCACAAAATTCTATACTTCAAACTTCCTACTAATAGAGACGGGGCGGAGGTCCCTTCAGGACTAAACACTCATAAAGGCGTAGTAAGTACTCAAAACTATGAATTCAGTATTGTATGTGTATACAAAAGATTACTAAACGATTGACCACAAGACCAAGAGCTAGTCGAAATTTTTTGTGGAGTGCTTTTAAGAGGTCACGCAGATGCGCTGAATTCAGACAAAGGCCTTAATATCGAGGGATTTAAACGAGTTGAGACGCAATTCCATTACAAACTTAGCGTGCTGGTGAATCTGGGACACTAATCCTTAATCCCTGGTTTTAAGGTATAGTTTTCTTTGAGTTTTTATGGAGGAAAATGGTGAGAAAGTTGTTCTGGCCGTATCATACACGTGGAGGTCTCCCCTCCGAAATGCACATATCACCTGGCATGGAAGTAAATTGGGTCACACGTCGAGCTAGTTTCTTTCATTACTTATTGGTTATTCCTTTATGCTAGTCTTAGATACAGGTCATTTTTAGCCCCCGACAAAAAAGAGGGGTAATATTTTCAGATGTTACAGGTTTCTTCTTACTTATTTTCATATTATTATTGTTTATTGTTATGTTATTGTTATGTATTCAACTATTTAGATTAAAGTTTTAACAAGTAAGTACAAAAGTCTTTAAATTTTAAACTATCTGCGAAGATTTAAATATTTATTAAGTATGTAAGTATTTGAAAATACGGCCACTCAGATAAAATAGAAAATTATTTACATAAAATGTAATATTGAAATGGTAATACATACATACATACTCGTAATTCAAATTTTAATGTAAAAATTTCTTGAACTTAAAATATCAAACGCTGACTACTTAAGAGCCCGGGTTACCCTCGAAATTCTCATACATACGTAATACCAAATATCATTTTGTCATACGAAAGTATTTAACATGTTTGAGTTATTTATCAGCTTAAAATAGTAATTGCCTAGGTTCCTGAACAAAAATTAACTTCAAAATATTTAAACACTAAAAAATAGAGTAAAATACTACAAATATATAAATAAATAGTAAATTTACTACAAAATATTTAAATACTAAAAAATATTTTTTAGAGTTGAAATATTTTGTAGTAAATTTAATATTAATGTATATATTTTTTGGTGTTTTACTCTATTTTTTAGTGTTTAAATATTTAGTAGTAAATTTAGTAAAAAAAATTATACACAAAAAAATTTTTTTTAGTGTTTAAATATTTTGAAATTAATTTTTGTATAGGAACCTAGGTAATTACTATTTTAAGCTGAAAAATAACTCAAACATGTTAAAGATTTTCGTATGAGAAAATGATTTTGGTATTACGTATGTATAAGAATTTCGAGGGTAACCCGGGCTCTTAAGTCTTAACTTCTAAGTTGTAAGTAAGTAATACGTACAGTAAATAAAGTGATTCAGAAGTTTTGTGTTCTATCCAAAGCAACCAGAAACTTGTAAAGATTGGAAGAAACAGTTCCCTCAGCATTGCAGCAGAAGTTGAGATGTGAGTTGTGACGGTAATTGAAATACTTCCACACATTTTCAGTTACGTGTTTTGAACTTCGGACTGAAAGACGGGGCTGGATTGTTTTTAAGGACCACGTACTCGTTATTTTAATATTGTCTGTGGTCTGTGGATGATCATCGCATCATTACATCATTACTTATTAATGAATTATTGTTAATTTATTATGCATAATATTATAGGCATTTTTATACCCACATGAAGATCCCTTAAAAATCACAGCAGTCACCAGTCAGCACCATATAAATCAAGAATTTTTATGTACTTATCTGTACTTTTAAGCGACTTTACAATAACAAAGAATTACTACAGTATAGGACCGATTCGCAACTTCTTTTAGTTGGAACCGGTCTTGAGGCGTCAGTGTGGCTCTTTCATACTCACCCTAGTTCCTAGCACACGTGCGCGGAGAACAATTGCTGATATGAATGGCCATGGTTTTATATAAGACTGGTCAATGTTATGGGAATACACGTGGATTAATCCTTAAATTCACAGATGGATATTATAAAAGCGAACATGGCGCATTGATCCAAAAAGCATGATGCTATTTTTCAAAGGCTGAACGATCAGTAGCTAACACCACTGGTCACTACACACCATAGTTAGTTTTGTAGTTAAAGTGTATCAAAGATATAATACAGGCTGTAACATTGCTGGAACGAAACACATTCCGCCTAGCCACTGCCCTGCGTCTTGGTGCTCCCCATCAGTGTGTTTGTTTCGTGCACGTAGACAGCTACGGTCACCACGGGTTGTGCTACTCGCGAAGCGCTGGACGCTTTTCGCGGTATCACAGCTTGAACGACCTCATTCGTCGGGCTCTTGTCACCGCCGGCGTGTCAGCGATACTGGAGCCCTCCGGTTTGGCGCGCGACGATGGCAAGAGACCCGATGGAATGACCCTGGTCCCCTGGAACGTGGGACGGGCCCTTGTGTGGGACGCTACTTGTGTTGACACACTCGCCTCGTCCCATGTTCAGGGCACCTCGAGCTGTGCGGGCGCAGCCGCAAACCAAGCAGAAAACCTCAAGCGGCACAAGTATGAGAACCTCAGCGGAGATCTCATAATTATTTGAACCGTTTGAGGTGGAAACCCTAGGCGCATGGGGGCCGGGGGCACATAAAATTTTTAGACAGATATCTAAGAAGCTTATTGAAGCCACCCGAGACCCCAGAGCCGGGAGCTACCTGGCACAGCGAATAGCAATTGCCATCCAACGTGGCAATACTGTCAGCTTGCTAGGCACTCTGCCAGATGGGGATGACCTGGGGAAGTTTTTCTTTTTATAGTTTTTAGTTTTTAAGTTTGTATATATTTGTATATTTTAGATTGTATTTTTAGTGTTTAAATTCTTAACGATTATGGACTAAAACATTACTTTACACCTTGTGAATAAAATATATTTGGTGATACAGGCTGTTGCCTATTTCAAACCTCCAAAAAGTTCACAAGAAATGACAAATATTTCAGTAAGTATAACATATTTTGATGTAGATGGCGCTACTTTGACTGTGCAGTGTGTACTAGCTAACTGGTCAGTCCATAACACAGACTATTGCTATTAATGAAAGAGTACAAAAACATAATCTTATTAGAATAATTAGGCATTTATTTGAGCTGCGCAGCGAAATGAATCATTATATAATTCTCTTTTTTTAATCGCAAAAGGGTCACTCAGCTTGCAATTCATATGTACTTAGTAGTAATTCGTACTGATATTTTGACATTCAACACTAATGAAACACAATTTTCCGTGCACTTTTTTAGTGGAAAAATTGTGTTTCATTAGTGTTAAACATGAATTTCCACCAAAAACCGACAGTACAGTCAATTACATATATTTTGATGGAGGCACTTCACATGGCTATTTGTATTTGTTATTGGCTATTTGATGCATTTGGCAAAATTATAATTGACGTAGGTATATGTTACGCTCAAAGACCGAAATCGCTCAGTGTGCGAAAAAATAGCTCACAACGCGTTGTGGTCACAGTGAAACAGCCACGACGCGAATTTCGCGTCGTGGCTCTAATGAAAACGGCCACGACGAGTTCTGGCAATCAGAAAAGGCCATAACGCGAAATTCGTGTCGTGGCATCAGCCACGAAGAACAAATCAATGCTATTCGTTTTTCTTGATTTGTTCTTGATTGATTAATCATCTATAGGTATGGAAGATTATGTTTGAATGATCACGCATAGTACAAAATATTTTTTTCTTTTAGTAAATCACTGCATAACGTGTTTATCATTATTATTTATAAAATATCCATGGTTTTATACTATCCGTACTAATAATTATTATTAATGTCTGTCTCTCTGTCTGCCTGGCTTATAAATAATATAGTTTTATTTTAATTATATTAATTAAAATAAAACTATATTTTTATTATTTATTGAGATTATACATATTACTTATACATATTACATATAATAAAAGAAAACAACAACACGTTGCGCCAGACAGACAGACAGATAATATTAGTACGGATAGCATGGAACTATGTATATTTTATAAATAATATAATGATAAGCACGTTATGCAGTGATTTAGTAAAAGAAAAAATATTTTGTAGTACGCGTGGTTGTGGTAATTAAAATATAATACATACACCTATAGATGATTAATCAATCAAAAACAAATCAAGAAAAATGAATAGCATATTAGCCACGACACGAATTTCGCGTTATGGCCTTTTTGTGATTGCCAGAACGCGTCGTGGCCGTTTTCATTAGAGCCACGACGAATTTCGCGCTGTTTCACTGTGACCACAACGCGCTGTGAGCTATTTTTCGCTCATTGAGCGATTTCGGTCTTTGAGCGTAACATATAATATATATTATATAATTGGAATCTCGGAATTGGCTCCAATGATTTTCATGAAATTTAGTATATAGGGGGTTTCGGGCGATAAATCGATCTAGCTAGGAATCATTTTTAGAAAATGTAATTTTATTCATGTTTTATAGTAAATAAAGCAAGCAAATAAAGCCAAATACGGCCTTCCACACATGGACGTCAAATACCAAACTTTTACTTGATTTTGTTTAGTCAAATAGGCAAATTTTACCCTTTTGATGTGCGTCAAAAACCGACAAGGGTACGGAGACGTGTATTTGGTATTGGTTATATTTGTCAAATATGCAGATAAGGTCAATACTTAGACAAACATACCGTCTATGCGAGGGCGGCACTGAAAATTTCGGGAATCAAGGAGGCGACACAACATTACTATTTAAAAATGTGTTTATTGCTTTTCGAAGTATTCTCCGCGAAATTTGACACATTTTTCCATACGATGGAACCAATCATTGAAGCAACCATTCCATTCGGAAGTTCGGGTCTCCAAAATGGCCGCTTTGTAGGCGTCCACAGCTTCTTCAGGTGATGAAAATCTCTGACCACGCAATTTATTCTTTATTTTAGGGAAAGTATAGAAATCATTAGGGCTTATGTCGGGGCCTTACAGCGGATGGTCTAATAATTCTATGTTTTCTTGCTCTAAAAACTCTTTTGTTCTGTGCGCGGTGTGAGAACTCGCATTGTCGTGGTGGAGGATGATGCGGCGGTTGCAGTTCTCTTTACGGAGTTCAGAAACGACCTGTGGCAAACAAATGCTAGCATACCATTCTGCATTAACAGTTCTTTGTCCCTCAAGAGGAATAGTCGCAATATGGCCGGTTTTGGAGACAAACGTGGCCACCATTTTTTTGCAACACTCCGTGAACGAACAATTTTTGTTGGCTTTAACTCATTTTCGAACTCGTGACTGGTTTTTAGTTTCGGGTTCGTACGCGTATATCCAGGATTCGTCACCCGATACGATGTTATATACAGCATTTGAGGATCCTGCGTGGAATCTTTCAAGAGATCTGACGCACCAAGTAACGCGAGCCGCTTTTTGCGTTTCACAGAGCAAATGCGGTATCCATCGGGAAAACAACATTTTTAAACCTAATTGTTCATGCAATATTATTTGTATTTGACTCATGCCAATGTATAAAGTTGCCTGAATTTTGCGGTATGTCACATGTCGATCTTCCTCAACCAGCTTACGCACAGCATCAACGTTTTCTTGGGTGATTGCAGTTTTTGGACGACCTTGACGGGGATCATCACTGAGCCTGACACGTCCACGTTGAAATTCAGCAAATCAGCGATAAATTGTGGTTTTGGATGGGGCTTCATCACCAAATACAGAAATCATCCGATCAACACACTGTTTTTGTGTTAAACCACTTCGAAAGTTATAAATCATATTATAAATCATCGCTCTAGAATTTTCTCGAGTCAATTCCATTTTCTCAACGACTAAACAAGTTTGACAAGATCTTGTGACAAGACCGATAATCTTTTTTTAAATAAATAAATGGTATTCGATTTTTAAAACCAAGGAGTTTTCAATTAAAAAGATTTTAATATGACAGGAATAGTGGCAGTATTCCATTCCCGATATTTTTAGTGCAGCCTATGTAGACACATGGTGATTGTTTGGCGAATACGTATACATCAAATACGCAAACACAAATAGCCATGTGAAGTGCCTCCATGACATTCGTCAGTTTGACAGTTAAGAAAATTCATTTGCTGAATTGATTGAGAGGAATAATTGCTATCTGTGATCATTTTAGATAATTTAGCCCCGCAGGTCTAAACTGGCACCATTATGAATCCTACAAAAATGACAATTTTTAAAAGTTTCTTTTCACTTCTCAGTAATTCCTAAAGGGGTTTTTCCATTTTACTAAAAGACGTCGTCTAAATAGATTCAGTAACTAAAAGTCAAGTATAACAGCACTAGCTGTTGCCCGCGACTTCGTCCGCGTTAGCATAGTTGATCACATCCCAAGTTTTATATTTATTGTACAAAAATATTCAATGTGCAGAATTGAGTTTCCTACGATTTTATTATTATAAAGATGTTCCGCGCGTCTTCGATTGCGTAATTTAGGAATTTTACGCAACCATACATTTTTCCGAAAAAAATAGCCTGTCCCTTCACGTAGTCTATTCTTCATGTTTGCCAAATAACATAAAAATTGCTCTAGTAGTTCTTAAGATAATACCTGATAATACGCAATTTCATATAATTTCTCCCGTTTTTTACACATTTTCCTCTAAGTATTTTTTTGCTCCTATTAGTCTTAGCGTGATAAAATATAGCCTAAAGCCTTCCTCGATAAATGGGCTATCTAACACTGACATAATTTTTAAAATCGGTCCAATAGTTCCTGAGATTAGCGCGTTCAAATAAGTCCTTTCATAATATAATTTCCCCCGTTTTTTCCACATTTCTTTCTCTATTTCTTCGCTCCTATTAGTCTGAGCGTGATAAAATATAGCCTATAGCCTTCCTCGATCAATGCTATTTAACATTGAAAGAATTTTTCAAATCGGACCAGTAGTTCCTGAGATTAACGCGTTCAAACAAACAAACAAACAAACAAACAAACTCCGCAGAATTATAATGCAATATGCATGCAGCATCGTCCTATGATTATGAGCCAGTTATCAAGATTCGATTTTGTCAAGCGATTTAGAAAATCTATTGTGCTAATATTATAAATCTGGAGAATTTGTTTGTTTCATTGAACGCGCTAATCTCAGGAACTATTGGTCCGATTAAAAAAAATCTTTCAGTGTTAGATAGCTCATTTATCGAAGAAGGCTAGGTATATCTTCTATCTATACATATTATATATAATACAAAGTCGCTTTTTTCCCTCATATCCCTTTGTTCCCTTTAATCTTTAAAACTACGCAACGGATTTTGATGATTCTTTCAGTGTTAGATAGCCCATTTATCGAGAAAGGCTATATTTTATCACGCTAAGACTAATAGGAGCGAAGAAATAGAGGAAAATGTGGAAAAAACGGGGAAAATTATTTGAAAGTGCTAACTTGAACGCGCTAATCTCAGGAATTACTGGTCCGATTTGAAAAATTATTTCAGTGTTAGATAGGCCATTTATTAAGGAAGGCTTATAGGCTATATTTTTTCACGGTAAGACGAATAGAAGAATATTAAAATAAAAACCGGCCAAGTGCGTGTCGTGCCACGCGCAATATAGGGTTCCGTATCGCTAGTTTTTGATAATTTTTGTATGGTCAAGGAATGTACATTTATTAAACGTGTTTTACACTACTAACAACATCATCTCAGTTACGTTCAAAGGAATTTGAACGAAAAGTTCCCGTATACTTCGCCGAATATTTTTTTTTTAGTTGATCGACAATAACTCAAAAACTTATGAAGTCTTCGTAGCCGTGACAGTTTTCCTTTTAAATTTAGCATATTTCCTACTCCCGTGAATTTTTTCACATTTCCAGAAGTAGCCGTTTAGCTGGTAGAAGGGGGGGGACACTGGACTCTAATGATTTTTTTCCACTTTAAAACTTAATATTTTACAAACGGATCCCTAAATCGGTAAATGATCTATGAACACTCATAATATTTTAAAAGACCTATCCAACGACACCCCATACGATGGACTGGACGCGAAAAAAAATTTTCATCCCCACTTGATGTGTATGGAAGGTACCATAAAAAATATTTTTTTAAGATTTCATGTACGATTTTGTCGCCATCCTTAATATGTGCATTCATGCCAAATTACAGCTTTGTAGGTCCTATAGTCTCTGAGGAAGACCGCGGACAGACAGACAGACGGACAGACAGTCAGACGGACAGACAGATGGACGGACAGACCGAAACTATAAGGGTTCCTTGTTGACTACGGAACCTTAAAAAGGGGGGAAATTATTTGAAAGGGCTTATTTCGCGAACTACTGGAGCAATCTTTATGTTATTTGGCACAGATAAGAAGTAGTCCACGTAAAGGATCATAGGCTATCGATTTTAATCATTTTTGACCGACTTCCAAAAAGGAGGAGGTAATATGTTCGGCTGTATGTATCTTTTTTTTTTTGTATGTTCAACGATTACTCAGTAGTTTGTGGTCCGATTTTCAAAATTATTTTTGTGTTGTATAGGGTTTAACTCGAATTTGGTACCATGTTCACAAAAGTGGTGATTTGATGATGGGATCCTTGAGGAATCGAGGGGACTCCTTGAAATTTGTATGGAAACATGTAGTGATTTCAATTTTTTCTGAAGCATTCGAGGTAAATGCTACCAAAAAGTAAGACTTCGCACCAGGTTATACCCTGGATCCGAAGGTACCGAACAGAACTTTTGAATGCTTATACAACATTTTGGAAATTGCAGCATCGTTTAGATAACTGCAAGCATTTACCACAATTTCGCTTACAGTTACATAATGTGAATAGTTAACATTCGTATTGGGGTTTTACGTATAAAGTCTAATTTTATAGATACATAACTAAAAAGAGTGAATTTATTATTTTTTAACAAAAAATTAAAACCGACTTCCAAGGTAAAAACAATAGTAATATGAACTGAAAAATATTAAATAAGTCTTACTCTTTAATAGCACGCCTTTTTCAGAGTTCGTCTAAATATCAACTATTTCTGTACATATACTACAGTCTTCATTACTTTGAAGTCGGTACCAGTCCCAAAAGTTTCAGATATTCTGACATTACTGAACTCACGATTAAATTAACATTACAAAAAAATATTTTTTTGAGTTGAAATATTTTGTAGTAAATTTAATATTTATTTATATATTTTTTAGTGTTTTACTCTATTTTTTAGTGTCTAAATATCTAGTAGTAAATTTAGTAAAAAAAAAATTATACACAAAAAAAATGTTTTTAGTGTTTAAATATTTTGAAGTTAATTTTTATTCAGGAACCTAGGTAATTATTATTTTAAGCTGAAAAATAACTCAAACATGTTAAATATTTTCGTATAACAAAATGATTTTGGTATTACGTACGTATGAGAATTTCGAGGGTAACCCTCTTAAGTTTAAGCAATTTTGTTGCGCAAAATGTACGGTTTTTGTAAAATTTCTAATTTACGCAGGCGAAGCCACGCGGGACATCTAGTTATAAATAGAAATGTGATCAATTGAGCGCTACTGTAGTGATTAGCGGCCAGACGACTGTAATTGGATGTAACCTATAATGCCATTACACAGTACTGTGTTTGCAGACGATTTTATTAGTGGTAGGCTCGTAGACACTAGACTGCATTCTGCACTGCAATTTGCCATTGACCGCTACCGCCACCGCGTCCGCTAGCGCGCGAAAGTGAAAATTTGCTAGGCACTTTCTCCCCACCCGGGTTGTCGCGCGTCGGCCGCATCGCCCCGCCCCTCGCTGCACCCCCGCACCCCCTGCGCGCCGCAAGGTCAGCCCCGCGTGCAGGCGGGTGGCGCGGCGGCGGCGCGGCAACGCGCTGCGCTCTTGAAATTTCGCTTTCGTTCACTCGCGGTTATTAGTCGGCCGCGCGCGCTCCGGCGAGCATGTGTTTCGTGTGACGCGCTTCGCTACTTCGCGGCGGCACGTTCGATTTCGTTGACGAGTCGATCGTGGTGCGAGATGGCTCCGCGACGGCAGGGTGCCACCGGGGAGCGCGAGGCGGAGGACGCATTCGGCTGCTGCGTACCCGGGGAATGTCTTCGCCCTCGCGAGCCGGTGCGGGTGGAAGATGCTATTCGCGTTCTCTGCAACAACGACACGTGCGCCGCCGGCCGGTACATGCACCGAGAATGTTTCGAGCAATGGGAAGGAGGAGTGCTCGCCTATCTCAAGTCCTGCGGCCGAGCGCGATCCTGGTCGGAGCGGCAGAGGCACCAAAATTTATGGACAAAAAAGGGGTACGATCTGGCGTTCAAAGCTTGCGGCTGCCGCTGCGGCCGCGGGCATTTGAAGAAAGACTTGGACTGGGCACCGCCTTGCGCTGCCGTGAGATCGGACGACGAGAAGAAGAAGCGCAGACGAGCGAGGTCCGGTCGCACGCCGGCGGCGGTAGATACGCGCTCGAGAGCATTCAGCCTGTCCAGCTCTGGGTCCTGCTCCCCGCCGTCAGCATCTTCCGAGCCTTCCACCAGTCCCACTCATGCACCACCTCATGCCATGACACCTGCCAAGAGGAACTCCAAAACTGAACTCGTCTCAGATCGTATTAGGTAAGAGCAATTCTTTTTCATTCATAGAAATAATTTCTAAAAATACCAGGATGGTAAATAAAATTACCTGAGCTTTTTGTTACCGGTATTAAGTAATTATTTATCTTACCTTTGGAGTTTCTATAATAGGTAAGTAATTGGCTTATGTCTAAGTACAAATAAGCTGAACAGTGAACGGTCTGTTATAATTATTAATAAATAATATATAATAAATAATTACATAATAAACAATAACTCACGTTATTGTTTGTTATAAATTACAATATTATAGTAAGTATATAATTATATACTTAGATTAGTTGTGATTTCTCACATAAACAGTCGTACTCATTATGCAAAACAAACCCCACGCCCGTCCCGAAATAATAATCGAGCGTCGTTTCCTGAGATCGAGTTATATTTTTAACCGACTTCAAAAAAAAGAGGTTATCAATTCGACGCGTATGTATGTCATATTTCCAGAAATGCCCAGTTTTTGTTTAAGTTAATCTATAACAGCTTCTGAACAAATGTGCCAAATTTCAAAAGTGTATGTATGTATGTATGTATCTATGTATGTTTTTATGTTTGTGCACGCATATCTCTGGAACCACGAGTCCGATTTTATTGATTCTTTTTTATTGTATTGTTCTACTTAGGGAATACTGCAAGTTTCATCAAAATCGGTTCAGTAGTTTTTGAGATACAAAAAGACATGAGACGTACAAAAATTTGAAGTCGGTTTTATCTTTTTAAAATACTATTATAATCTTTAAAAATACTTTCGTAATAATGTTTTAAATGTGCATTTATCGAAGATTGTAGCAACTGGCAACTTATGTCTTGCAAAACTGGTTGGTTCTTGGACTTGGAACAAGTCGCAAGACTAGCAAAACCGGCAGAAAATGCATTGAATTGAGATTTGATCAACACCTAATAAATAATAATAATTAAATATTATGCAAAACAACTGTCGAAACCAGTGCCATAATAATTTAGTAAGTAGGTATACAATTATACCCAACTAATATTTTCTAATAGTTTTTTCTGTGCTGAATTACGATGTGTTTACAGATAATAAATAAGGAATATAGGTGGGTGCATTCAGTATCATATTTGGCAATAGGTACGACAAACAGGTAGACGCATTAAATAATAATTTTGCGTGGGAATGTGTCCAAAAATGTTATTTTTATTTTTCTTGCAGTTATAGTTGCACACAGCACAATTTAGCCCATGCGTTCCCATTCTGAATTGAGGGGCGTTTGTGTTTTGTTCGGATTTTGAGAGGAGTGAGGAGATAATAATATTATTAACTAGCGACCCGCCCCGGCGTCGCACGGGTATAAAATATATAGCCACAGAAAAAATGATTAAAATCGATAGTTTATGATCCTTTACGTGGTCTACTTATCTGTGCCAAATAACATAAAAATTGCTCCAGTAGTTCGCGAGATAAGCCCTTTCAAAAAATTTCCCCCGTTTTTCCACATTCTCCTATTAGTCTGAGCGTGATAAAATATAGCCTATAGCCTTCCTCAATAAATGGGCTATCAAACACTGGAAGAATTTTTCAAATCGGACCAGTACTTCCTGAGATTAGCGCGTTCAAGTAGCCCTTTCAAATAATTTCTCCCGTTTATTCCTCTAATTCTTCGCTCCTATTAGTTTTAGCGTGATAAAATATAGCCTATAGCCTTCATCGATAAATGGGCTATCTAACACTGAAAGAATCATCAAAATTCATTGCGTAGTTTTAAAGATTAAAGGGAATAAAGGGACATGAGGGAAAAAAAGCGACTTTGTTTTTTAAGTATATAGATATACTTAGATACATATTATGCTCAGTTTCTAATTTCTATCGTTTTTTGACAGCGTTATTGATTGGATGTCATAATAGCCAATCAATAGAGCCTGCACTGGTAGTTAGTAAGTATTGATAAACATAATTTAATATTATCTCCTCCAAAAAAAAAAAAAACTCAGAAATTGAAGATTCGATCGGAAAAAGAAATCTCAACGTACTCTACTCTAATATTCAACAAACAAACAATAATAAAACTTATCATTTAATATTAATTATATCAACAATCATTAATTATTAAAGAGCTTTAAATATTCATTAATCATCCCAAAAGCTCTTTAAATATTACTAGAGATCGCCCAATGGTCGAAATTCGACCTCAAATAAAAAATAAAATCGGCCAAGTGCGTGTCGGGCCACGCGCAATAATATAGGGTTCCGTAGTACCGCAAGTTTTTGAAAAATTTTGTATGGTCAATGAATGTAAAATAACGTGTTTTACACTACTAACATCTCAGTTACTTTCAAAGGAATTTGAACGAAAAGTTCCTTTTAAATACTTCGCCGAATACATTTTATTTAGTTGATGGACTCTTTATCTTACGAAGTGTTTTTAGCCGTGATGGTTTTCCTTTTAAATTCATCAAATCATACTCCCGTTAATTTTTTCACATTTCCAGAAACAACCGTTTAGCTGGTAGAAGGGGCGGACACTGGACTGTAGCGATTTTTTCCACTTTAAAACTGAATATTTCACAAGTGGATCCCTACATCGGAAAATGATCTATATGAATACTCATAATAATTTAAAAAAAAACCTATCCAACGACACCCCACACGATGCGGTGGGCGCGAAAAAAAAAACATCCTCACTTGATGTGTAGGGGAGGTACCAGAAAAAAAAATATTTTTAAGATTTTATGTACCACGAGCTTATGCCCGCGGCTTCGCTCGCGTTTAGAAGTATTATTTTATACAAACTCTCATCCCCAATTTTAACCCTTCGGGTGTAGAATTGATCAAAAATCAAAATCCTTTCTTAGCGGATGCCTATGTCATAACATCTACCTGCACGCTAAATTTCAGCCCGATCCGTCCAGTGGTTTGGGCTGTGCGTTATAGATCACCATGTCAGTCAGTCACCTTTGAGTTTTATACATATATATTACTTATATTTAGATTTTGTCGGCATCATTAATATGTGTATTCATGCCAAATTACATCTTCGTAGGTCTTATAGTCTCTGAGTCTGAGCAAAACCGCGGACAGACAGACGGACAGACCGAAACTATATGGGTTCCTTGTTGACTACGGAACCCTAAAAATGAATTATCCGTAAAAAACGACGGGAAAAATATTTGACATTATAAATTAACAACACCGTGAGCCATAGTAGGTACTTTTTAACTGTTTGGTTAAAATATATGGCGTCCATTTTTTATTTTAACCATGATTTGAGTTAAAGTTTTTGTTAAAGTTACAGTTATATGGTGCAATTCACCCTTAACTGTGCAAAATTTCATGAACCCACGTTTCCGCATTTTCCGTCAAAAGGGATCCAAAGTTTTTCGCTCGCTTATTAATTTATATAGGTAGATACCTAATTTATGTATTTTATGTAAATGCGTCATGTAGGTATGTACATGTAGTTTAATATTATTAAATTCGCTATTCCCATAAAGCCTAAGCCTAGATATCTAGAAATAATAATAATATTATTATTTAAGTAATTTTGTAATTTTGTGTTAAAGTAATTCACCTGCTCATTTTTAATACGCTCGTGATTAAAAAATCCAAAGATGTTATTTATAAGGCCAGATGGCATATTTTATGTTTATTATCACGAGTTAATTTCTACAATATTATATTATATTATATTTAATTGATTTTATAAATATAAAAGACGTGTTCCAATGACATAGGTACTTACATAAAACTTTTCTACCCTTGTAAAATAATAATTTAAATAAGTATACTTATTTAGCTTACAATACATAATTTTTGGTTTTGTAATTTTGCCTAAAGCCCAAAATATGCTGGTTAAATTTAATATTGAACATTTTTTTACAGGTAAATACATAAAAAATTAATATTTAAAAACAATAGTTGTAGTAAGTTGTTTGTAATAACTAATAAGTAGAACAATTGCACAGTTTTCTTATTTTGCTATTGGACATCCCTATCATTTTGAATTCCCGTTCAATGGTCAATACTCAATAGTTCAATACTCAAACAGCGAGTGAAAAAGTAATCGCTTCGCGAGTAAACTAATACTCGGTTTTCGGCCTGCCTGGTATTATATTCATTTCGCACGAAAAGTGCAACGCAAATTGGTGGAGCCCTAAAAATGCAATTTCGTCGGTCACATACATTAGTTTCGCTTCGCTGCGCAGCTGGTTTCCGTTTCCCGTCCGCACTTACTGACAAAAATGCATTTCCCCAAATTGCAACAGCTGCCCCTTAGCCAAATTGTTGTGGTTTCTTTTCAATAAGCTTTACATAAAGTTTGCTCTTTTATGTTTATCCAACATTTTACAAAATCATTACAAAAACCTAACATTTTACTATCAATTTTCAAACAAGTAGGTATTTAAAACAAAAATATTGTAATTCATAGATGGGCGATGGCTATAACTGTGAGGGTGGGCTAACTTACTATGTATAACTGTAACTTTAACAACAGTGCAAGATGTCAAATCTTTGGTTACTTACCGTTAAATATGGCGTCCGACGCCATATTTAAACCAGAAACGCTCGTACTAAGGGTGGGTTGCACCAACTTACTTTAACTATAACTTCAACTATAACTATACTATACCTAGTTCAAAATGTCAAATCTTTGGTTAAAGTTAAATATGGCGTCCGGACGCCATATTTAACCATAACCGCTCATAGACGTATATATCTGAATTTTTGGTGTTATATCGTTCCTGACGATTTTTACGGATAATACATTTTTTATACTGTCAATCCCGTTACCTGTAGCTTGAATAAGAAAATAAACGCAACAGACATCCGTCAATTTCAGTGGTCAAAGTTAAGGTTATTAAAGCTAAGTTAGCCATAACTATAACCATAACTTTAACTTTAACCACGCTTCTGGTGCAACCTACCCTTATAGGTACTACAATTATTTATTGGGTAAGTACAAAAATTTAATAAGGTTCCAACTATTAGACAACATTCACACGAGCGTCTTACTGCGGTCAACGACAATCGTCTGCGATTATAAAATGCACTTTGCAGCATGCAGGACATAAGTTTTATTAAATTCTGCATATCGCAGTAAATAGCCACTGGTCTATCTATATCTATACATATTATTATAAAACAAAGTTGCTTTTTTCCCTCATGTCCCTTTGTTCCCTTTAATCTTTAAAACTACGCAACGGATCTTGATTCTTTCAGTGTTAGATATCCGATTTATCGAGGAAGGCTATAGGCTATATTTTATCACGCTAAGACTAATAGGAGCGAAGAAATAGTGGAAAATGTGGAAAAATGGGGAAAATTATTTGAAAGGGCTAATTCAACGCGCTAATCTCAGGAACTACTAGTCCGATTTGAAAAATTATTTTAGTATTAGATAGCCCATTTATTGAAGAAGACTATAGGCTATATTTTATCACGCTAAGAAGTAAGACTAATAGGAGAATGTCGATAAAACGTGGGAAATTATTTGGAAGTGCTTATCTCGCGAACTACTGGAGCAATTTTTATGTTATTTGGCACAGATAAGAAGTAGACCACGTGGAGGATCATTGGCTATCGAATTTAGTCATTTTTTCAGTGGCTATATATTTTATACCCGTGCGACGCCGGGGCGGGTCGCTAGTTATATTATAAAAATATCCCTAGCGTGGGGTTCCTGTTACTCCATCGACCATTCTTACTGGCTATAATAATTACCTAGTGCTTAAATATATTTTGAACATCCAAAATCCATCCACAGGCTAGGTCACTGGGCAATTCTTCTGGAGAAGGAAGCAATGAATTATGTCTATCTTATTCTTTTATTTTCTGTTTGTCGCTAAAATTACAGAATTTTAATCAGTCGGCTCTCACGATTATGAGTTACTAGACTTATTAGCAAACAAATACTATCTTATCAAAACATAAATTTTACCCAGATAACGTTTTTGTTTGTAAATAAATAATAATTAAACTTGTTTTTTGCCAACCATTCACTGAAAAAGATCTTGCAAATTTTAGCATTTAAGTGCCAACCATGAAACTACATTGCAAAAATAATAATTATTATTTTATTATTAACAACAATTATTGTTGTTAATAAAAACCTTCTAAGCCCCTCAATCAAATATTTTAATGGAGATATCAGATAAATGACGTTGATTCAAAGTAGATCTGATTCGTAACACATTGAAATGAATTTGTATATTTTTTGCTAATGCTAATACACAATTGAATACGTTTTTTTCATGACCAAGTCACGTTGTGTTATCAGCTGTACTAATGACGCGCAATCAGCTTGCCGTATCTCCCATCGAGATGTGTAGGTGTGGTGGGATTAAATAGGGCTGCATCTTAATATTTTTTAAGTAAAAATGCTCCCGAATCCCATTCAATTATTATGAATGAATACCTATGAAACTAGGAATCAACTTCCCAGCAATAAAAAATATTAATGTTGTTAAGATTCTCTATGAACATTTTAACATTTATATTCACGTTGAAAACCCTAGTATAAGTTCTTTAATGAATCGTGGGCGAAGATATGACGTCCGACAGCTTATTCTCAAGTTGACCTATAAAGATGACTCGGATTTATGACCTCGGCTCCGCTCCTTCAATGGCCATCCTCGAATTAACAGCTCCGGGACGTTCTTTATTTGTACACTTTAATAAAAAGGACTGATTTAAAATATTGTTGATAGTATTTGAATTTTTGCTATTTAAAATTTTTTGTAAAAGCCCGTCTGGATAATACGTTACAATGGCGCAGCAGTCTTTCGCCATTCGCTTGTCTAGTACTATCAAAGTCAGGGCAATCTTAGACGAATACACTTTCGTAATCGTCTGTGTTTGTCCATCATTGGCCATAGTGAAGAGGCCGCATTTAAAATCATTTCGCCTGAAGCACTTCGTGAATCGTGTACCTGCGTCAATCCATATCCATACTAATATTATAAATGCGAAAGTGTGTCTGTCTGTCTGTCTGTCTGTCTGTCTGTCTGTCTGTCTGTCACCTCTTCACGCCCAAACCGCTGAGCCGATTTTGCTGAAATTTGGCATGGAGATTTTTTGAGTCCCGGGAAAGAACATAGGATACTTTTTATATCGGAAAAATGTACGGTTCCTGCGCGATAAACGATTTTTGGCGCGACGAAGTTGCGGGCGTCATCTAGTTAAGTGTATTTTTTAAATTGTGTTATTATGATGCTGCATTAAAACCAGTTCTATAACAATGTGATAATAAATAACTTGTTATTTGTATTGTACCAGGTTAGTTATATTTTAATTAAAATGCATTACTAAGATGAATAAATACTAAGGTGAATTGTTATAATATTTTATGTCGTTGTTTCGTTATATATTCAGTACTTATAATGTAATACATTTAGAATGTAATTAATAATTTAATAATATTGATGGACTGTTTCACCGCTTCCGTATAGGCTTATTTGACAGATTCTCCATACTCCATCCGTCAAGTTAAGTGGTGGATAGCCTTATCAGGAAGCGGAGAAACAGACCCTGAATATTTTATTAATTAAGATTTTCAAAACGGGAAAAAAGGAATACGAGAAGATAAATCAACCTAGATTTTATCTACCCAGCACGCTTAGCGAGTCCAGCCCCTCTAGCATACGCCAACGAGAAAATTTTGTCTACAAGTTTTCTCGATGTTTGATGACGTTTCTCTTCATCTCTATTGACCCTAACATGACATAAATTTTTTCTCGTGTAGATCTGTCCCCAAAATCTATCGACATAATGTCAAAAATGATTTTGACATTATGTCGTTATCGACAATATAACTACACACGAGAGTGAGATATCTCGCGATTTTCTCGTTTGCGCATCTTAGGCTAGCAGGAAAGACTTTCTACGGTTGAGTAGACAAACTGACATATTGACAAAGGAAGTCTTCGAATGTTTCTATTCTTTAACATTTATAGTTTTGGTTAGGAGTTATAGTCATACCCTAGTTATACCCTAGAACATTTTTTTTTTATTACTATCAAGCTAATTAAGCTTGTGAGTAGCTTCATTTTGATAAGACAAACAACATTTTTATCTGCGAAAAATCTTGAAAGTGGTAGCTAACAGAGATAGAAAGGATTTCATACATTGATTTGATGGTCCTAAAATATGGATTGTTCTATTTGTAGGACAATGTTTTTTTTGGCCCAGCGGGGGCTAATTTATTATATTAAATAAAAAAGGGGTTTCACAACGTGCGAAAAGGAACTCCGTTCCAAAAAATATACTTTATGGATTTAATAAATTACGTCATAATTCTAGCGTCATAAATTGCGTCTTATATACTTTTTGTCGACGAGTGTGGCTAGAAATTCCTTCAGAAATTGCAATAATGTCAGAAATCGCGATAATACTCGATATTTCGACCATTTCAATCTCTTAAAATGGTCTTAAAGTAGGTCCGAGGCTTCACTAAAGTTTGCGAACTCCTATTTGACGTTTCGAGCCTAAATAACTGTTAGCAAACGTTTATTCATAACGATAATAATAATAATATATTATTTCAGTATTCATAATGGTGAGTTACAAATCGTTAGCGCTACTTAATTAAAAACTAAATACAAATGATTAAACTGTTCCTGAACTAGGATTTCCTGTGTTTCAGGCGAAAACTAAGGCTTAATTCTAAAATAAATATTAGAATACAAACTATACTATGCCTTAAAGTTAAAGATTAACTTAGATATTATACTAACTATAATAATGATTTTAATGACCTATATTAACATGTTATTATTACACAATATTATACTTAATCTTATTTTAGTAATGTTATTTTATTGCAAAACCACTAAAAGTTTCTCTGTTTCCTCATAACTCATACTTTGAAGGTAATTTTTAAGGTTTCTTTTACAAATAAAGTAATTAGCAGCATATATGTTTAGCACGGCATTATATTATATTATGCTTAAAATGTTCTTTTAATAGGTTTTTAACAGGCGCGCTATTTTTTGACAGCTGTCACCTTAAAAAGGCGTTAGAGCACTGTTAGAGAACCTTTATTCATATTAAATTTTACAACAGGCTTTTAAAGCTTTTAAAAACCCTCGCTAAGTTTTTATTCATACGTAGATTTTAGACAATGCATTGGCTCAAACTACTTCAAATCATTGAATAGACGCAGGAATCCGCAGGATGTTTACAATATTGAATATTTAAATGTCAAGAACAATGGCGTAGTTTTGTGTGTTGACAGCTTTTAGTCTAATTATGTATTCTATACAACTACATATGGACACTTGGATATTTTTCATTCATAGCATGATGGAAATTAAATTTTCTTGTTCACTTGTATTTCTATAAATTGTTGGTAAGTATGTACTATCACGTACTATTACTAAATACATGTAACATACTTGCATCGCGGTGCTTGCCATCTCACGAGAATTTTGTACCTTCTTAATTTTTACGGGCTATTAAATTGAATTGATGTGATCAACTTGCAACGTTGTTTTCTTTTTCGTTTAGTATTCCAACCATCAACTCAACTTTTTTAAGTTTCATCACTTTCCAAAAACAAAGATACACTTACAGCTTACTGAAATTTTTACAACCCATGTTGTGTTACCAGTTAACACATACTTAACGTAATATTTATGGAGATCCGTGGTGATAATATAACTTGTCGTCTAAATCATAATAATTTCGTCAAAATAGTCTGTTCACGTCGCGTCGTATAGCCTTGATAGGTACGTCGCCGTATACCCACGGCAAAAACCAAGACAACTAGTTACATAGCTAAGTTAGTAGTGGTTGGTGTACATATAATAATATACATAATATTGACAAACTATTGAACATACATTTAGGTTATTTTCGATTTTCATGAGGACTATAATATTTTCTTGATCAATTGTTTGTTTCATACCAATAATTATTGTTGTGCTATGTGGATGGTCAAATATTGGCGAACGTGTAGAGGAGAATTATATTCGTCTTTAATTGCATGGGGAATTATTATCTGAAGCTTGTAATATTATAATAAAATATGTGCACAATAATTGACGTCGTCGTTCCAATGAGCTGCCGCAATCATGGTTTTTCATCATGGTCCAAGAAGGAGCGGGACCTTATCCAGGACTTTACATATTTTTAACAGACTTCAAAAAAGGTAGGTTATCAATTCGCCGCGTATGTATGTAATACTAGCTGTTGCCCGCGACTTCGTCCGCGTGGTCTTCAGTTTATAGCGCGCGGTGTCAACAAAATTGGTGTTAAATTAAAACCCTGGTACCCCTTAAATCAAAATACCAACCCAAAAACAGCTGTTCAGTGTGCACATAATATTTCATTTTTAATTTAAACTTTATTTATACCAAATTTAAAGCTTATTTAGCCCCCCATTACACAACTTTATCTTTATCCATAAACTATTTATCATTGGTAGGCTTAAGGTTACGTCACTACATAGAGTACCTACTGAATAGTAAGTTATTAATTAACGTGTATAACAATCGAAAAAATCGGAGAACTTGATTTAACGTAGTACTACCTCTTATAGAAAGACGTATGAGCAAGCGATAGCGCGATGTAGGAGACTCTTGGCGCTATCTGTTATGAATTTTTGGAACTAACTTATTTTGAACAAATTTACGCATTTTCACCCCCTTACAACCCCTTTTTCCAGTTAAAAAATAGCCTATGTCCTTTCTCAGACTTTAGACTATCTGTGTACAAAATTTCATTACAATCGGTTCAGTAGTTTTGACGTGAAAGCGAGACAGACAGACAGACAGAGATACTTGTGTAATATCTATAATAATCTTTTAGTATAGATTTCCAGAACTGCTCAATTTTCGTATATTATACTGACATATTATGTTAGTTAGTCTTCATGTACATAATATATTAGCGTCTTAACAAATGTGCCAAGTTTCATAAGTGTATGTATGTTACATGTAAGTATATTTTTATGTTTGCGTTCGCATATCTCTGGAACTACCATTTCGATTTCAGTAATTATTTTTTTGTTGTACTAAGTATTGTTCAACTTAGGGTATAGTCGGTATAGACTATACTATGCACCGATTTTGATGCAAGTTTCATCAAAATCGGTGCAGTAGTTTTGGAGATAGGGAATTTTAATTCTCAATTACGCACAATTTTGAAGTCGGTTTTATCTTTTTATAAAATACACTACATACAGACTTTAATTAGACGTTCTGCGCGGCTTCGCCCTCGTAAATCCGATATTTCACATACAAAATATAGCCTATAATCCACAAAAAATAGCCTATAATCCTTCACGTGGTCTACTTCTTATCTGACCCAAATAACAGAAAAATTGCTCCAGTAGTTTGTGAGATAAGCCCTTTCAAATAATTTCCCCGTTTTGTCCACATTTTCCTCGATAAATTGACAATCTAACACTGAAAGAATTTTTCAAATCGGACCAGTAGTTCTGAGATTAGCGCGTTCAAACAAACAAACAAACTAACAAACTCTTCCGCTTTATAATATTAGTATAGATAGAATAGCTTAAAAGTCCACCAAGGTCTTTAGTGCATTAAAGTGTTTGTTGTAACTTGTAAGTCGGTTTTCCGTTCTTGGCCGTCTGAGGCGCGAGTATGAGTCAGCCGCCATTGGTGCGTGAACTCAACACAAGGGGAGGCCGTAAAGGGTATCCAGGTGTCTGAACATCTAATCGCTTATCAATTTATGAAATGCAGTTCAACAACACTATAACTGAAAAGTGAAAATGTTTTTTTTATTCACTTGTTAACTATGTAAGTATAAAAAGAATCGATAACATCATTACACGCTAAAAATAATTAGGGAATTATAACGGACGATGAAGAATTGATGACCTAAATCAACTGACGTAAATCATAATACATAATGTAGTTCAAACAAAAGAAAAATAAATCAGAACAAAAATAAACACAACAGAAAATAATCCACCTATATTTAACTCTTTGTTAATAACAAGAAAGCTATCTCCGATATTACAAGAATAAAGGTAATAATATTAAAAGACTAAAGTAATTTCGCTCGTCCAATAAAATAGAGGCGGTTTTCAACCCCGCGAGGATTCGTTGAAATTGATTTGAACTCGTTATAAACTATTGAATTATCTTTCAATGTCAGCGTTTTTTAAAGACGATTTCCGCTGGCAGCGGTGGACGGGGGAAGCTGTTAGCGTAGTTTTTAGGGCGTGATCGGCGCAACGGCGCATGCCTGCATAAATTGCAGCGAACAATGTTGCAGACTCTCTACGTGCATCTCTTTCCCCGACTCTCGACCTTGCTACGATTTCGGCGCAAATTCAACGTACAAAACAATTCCAAATTTAAATATTATGTGTTTAACTTGCAAATGTGTGTAATTATGCATAACCAATATTTATGTGTGCATTGTGTACCAGTTTGTGTGGGCCGAGCACGCAGCTCCCCTGTTGTGAGAACACGCATTCCCTGTTCCAGTGCATAGCCAAATGTGTGCATTGTTATTTTGACTTTGGTACCTTTTTTTAATTTCGACTTGCGACCCGCCCCGGCGTCGCACGGGTATAAAATACATAGCCACTGAAAAAATTATTAAAAATCAATAGCCTGATCCTTCACGTGGTCTACACTCTACTTCTTATCTGTGCCAAATAACATAAAAGTTGCTCCAGTAGTTCGCGATATAAGCCCTTTCATATAATTTCCCCCGTTTTTTTAACATTCTCCTGTTAGTCTTAGCTAAATAAAATATAGTCTATAGCCTTCCTCAATAAATGGGCTATCTAACACTGATAGAATTTTTCAAATCGAACCAGTAGTTCTTGAGATTAACGCGTTCAAGTTAGCCCTTTCAAATAATTTTCCCCTTTTTTTCCACATTTTCCTCTATTTCTTCGCTCCTATTAGTCTTACCGTGATAAAATATGGCCTATAGCCTTCCTCGATAAATGGGCTATCTAACACTGAAAGAATCATCAAAATCCGTTGCGTATAAGTTTTAAAGATTAAAGGGAATAAAGGGACATGAGGAAAAAAAAGTGACTTTGTTTTATAATATGTATAGATATAGAAGAAGATGAGAAATTAGTCATTTCATTAGGTAAGAAGTTGTTAAAATATGATTTGAAAATTCATTACGGTTGCAGTTTTTTTTTTTCAGATAATCCAAAAACGTAAGTAGATTTGATGTCCCTAATTTCTGATCTAATGAATTATGCAAGTAATTGTGAGTCCTAACTCTTATGTCATGAAAAGGTCAAGACTCACATTACGGTGTAAATGTAACATTAATTGTAATAAACATTAGTATTACTCAGAATTTAATGTAGGGCAGAATTTTATATTCATTGACTTAAGCAGCGTGAGAACAATTATAAAATTACAAAATACAAAGAACTGTTTACGTGTACCATACCGTCTCAAATGTTTGTAATATGTATAATCATAGTGGTAGACATAAATGTTGTAACTAGACGTTCCGCGCGGCTTCGCCCGCGTAAATTAGATATTTCACAGAAAAATAAGTCCACAAAAAATAGCCTATGATCCTTCACGTGGTCTACTTCTTATCTGACCCAAATAACAGAAAAACTGCTCCAGTAGTTCGTGAGATAAGCCCTTTCAAATAATTTTCCCCCGTTTTTTCCACGTTTTCCCCTATTTCTTCGCTCCTATTAGTCTTAGCGTCATAAAATATAGCCTATAGCCTTCCTCGATAAATGGACTATCTAACACTGAAAGAATTTTTCAAACCAGATCAGTAGTTCCCGAGATTAGCGCGTTCAAACAAACTAACAAACTCTTCCGCTTTATAATAAAGTATAGATTTATAGTACTTACTATGAAGAGGCGTGGTAGAGGCTATAATTATTTTGATAGACTCTTAATGGAGCTTGAGCAAGATCTTTCTCTGCCACTCAAAGAGGTAGTTTTAATTTTAAATAGACTATGTTTTGATAAAATTTTTCTAGTTTTCAATAAATACGCTTTTATAAATGCTCACTGGGAGCCAATCACATGTTGTGCAAATTCGTAGAAAGAACCATTATCATGAGATTTGCCCTAGCCTTTAAAACACGAGAGAAAGTTTGGTACGGTTCAGGGCCGGGTGTGCTATTTGCGGCGCGCGGCGGGCGATGCAATTACAAGCAGAGCTTTATGTGCTCTAAATATACGACGTTGCTGCTTGCTACCACCGCGCTTGCCCTTGACGTTTTATTGCTACATCGATTTTGACGCAAACAATGTTTTGCCCAACTATTTTCGTCCTGCACTTCCAGAACGCAGCGGACGGACGAAAAAAGCTTTTCGATTTATGCCCAATTTCGTGGCAACACGGGAGACTAAAGCCGCACTTTTTTTGTCGCATACTTCTCAGTTCTGGTCTAAATGGCATTTGTGTAGATTGCAATTCGCAAAGAATTTGCTTTTGCCTAAAATCTTAATATTATCATTTAACTAGGTACAAGACGTGTACAAGTGAACCTTAAATTTTTTGGTGACAAAACGAAAAAAGTGCTTTCCAATCAATTGAATCAACTTGATGGGAAATGCTTTCAAAATGCGATATATTATGTGGGAGACTAATTAGTAATTACTAAAGCCGCACTTTTTTTGTGGCATACTTCTCAGTTCTGGTCTAAATTGCATTTGTGTAGATTGCAATTCGCAAAGAATTTGCTTTTGCCTAAAATCTTAATATTATCATTTATCTAAGTACAAGACATGTACAAGTGAACCTTAAATTTTTTGGTGACAAAACGAAAAAAGTGCTTCCCAATCAATTACATCAACTTGATAGGAAATGCTTTCAAAATGCGATATGTTTAGATTAGTAACAAGTTCCCAAGTCGATATCTTAGTACAAACAGCACGATAATTCAAAGTAACCGCAGTGTTTCGGTCGTATGAGCACGGGGCGAGCGCCGCGCGACGTTGCCAAGTCAAAGGGCACTTTCTGTTTGCATTTCGGTGCGCATAGGTGATTGCTTTCATTTGTTTCTTAACGCACGTGCACTCACAATGCAGTTGTTTCTCGTCGAAATTCGAGTTTAACCACTTATTGAAATTGAACAAGGGACTTTCACTGTTATTTAAGAACTCTCAATATAATACCTACATTGACGTATTTGTACTTGTATTATGTTACAGACGTTTGTTTTTACAATACGTAAGCGGTAAGACTTATGAGACTCGCAGTCTGCAAGTTTCGTGTCTTCCTCAATGAGAACTTTATAGTCTGAATATTGTCAGGACTCGGGACAACCGGGTGTATGTAGATTGTAGGTACCTACCCGATTCCTGACAATTCTTATACAACTCTTAGATCATATAGGATAAAAATAATTTGTTAATGATAATGATGAACCAATATTTACTGATAATCCAAACAAAGGAGTGTACCTACTACCTACCTACTGTGTTTTGTAACGTCTATACAAAGTTCACTGGTTCATTAGACAAAACTCAGTTTTGTTAATCTAAAGGTTAAATCTTAGAACAGAACCGCAAACGGTTTCCCAACCATCTTATTGATTTATTCTGTCAATACTCAATAACATTTAGAACACATTTTAAAGAATACTTGCATTTTTCAGAATTAAAGTCCGTTGACCGTTTCCTAGACATCACTAAAGAACACAAGTATCACCCTCTACAAACTACGAGGTAAAAAAAAAAAAACTCCAAATAGGCTATTATAGCCCATATCTACCAAAGGAAATAAAAATCAAGAAACCCGACTGCAAAAAATGTTAAAGCTAAAAAGAACGAAACAAGACCTAATTCTGCAGGAGGCATCGAATCCATGTTTTAATTGATACGACTCTTGCTTACGAGTTTCATGCCAGGATAAATAGAAGGTTATATAGAAAAATGTAGAAGAAGAAAGTGGATAATAAAATGCAGTCGGAGGCATGTCGCACCAAGTTTAACATTAATTCAAAAATCATAAAATATTATGCCTCCGACTGCATTTTACTATCCACTTTCTTCTTCTACATTTTTCTATATAACCTTCTATTTATCCTGGCATGAAACTCGTAAGCAAGAGTCGTATCAATTAAAACATGGATTCGATGCCTCCTACAGAATTAGGTCTTGTTTCGTTCTTTTTAGCTTTAACATTTTTTGCAGTCGGGTTTTTTGATTTTTAATTAATTTATTTTATTTGCGACTTTTTAGTTAAAGTCATCTAACCATTTCGACCATAGATATCAGAAACAACAGGAGATAGGCTGCCGAGCGCACTTTGTTCGAGTCCTGATGTAAGCTACACTTACATTGACACCTAAATAATTACACAAATTACACCCACACATTGACAAATCCCTGTCGCTCATACATTCGAGGCGGTGCTCTCATTGCTGCGCACACATTGCTATATACCAGGGGTCACCAAATGGCGGACCGCGGTCCGCATCCGGACCGCCGACCCATTGTGTGCGGACCGAGCAAGTTCGAAGATGAACTTCGTTAAAAATTAATTTCGGTCTCGACATACTGAATACTGATGAACATGTAGCAACAAAAATTGACACTTTTCTCATTGATACAAATACCTTTGTAATTTCCGCAACTATATTTGTTTATTTATTTTTAGGGTTCCGTACCCAAAGGGTAAAAACGGGACCCTATTACTAAGACTTCGTTGTCTGTTCGTCTGTCCGTCCGTCCGTCCGTCCGTCTGTCTGTCTCCAGGCTGTATATCAAGAACCGCTATAGCTAGACTTCTGGATTTTTCACAGATTATGTATATCTATTGCCACTATAAACAACAAATACTAAGAACAAAATAATATTACTATTTAAGGCTCCCATACAACAAACGTGATTTTTTTGGTCTTTTTTGCTCCATATCAATAATGACAACAGGTAGGCACTTGAAATTTTTACAAAGGCCTCACCTATATGTAAACTTTAATAATTAATTATAATATTTTAATAAAATAAACATTAAGGGGGGCTTCCATACAAAAAACACAATTTTTGGCCTATTTTTGTTCGATAACGGTACGGAACTCTCCGTGCGCGAGTCCGACTCGCACTTGGCCGATTATTTTAAATGTGCGGACCGCGATGGTCATTTTATTTCTTAAAACGGACCCCGAGCGAAACTAATTGGTGACCTCTGCTATATACTGTGTAAGTACGCGCCTCAGTCCAGAAAACACATTCAACAAATTTCACACCTACGCTAGTAAATAAATAGTAAATTTACTACTAAATATTTAAATACTAAAAAATATTTTTTAGAGTTGAAATATTTTGTAGTAAATTTAATATTTATGTATATATTTTTTAGTGTTTTACTCTATTTTTTAGTGTTTAAATATTTAGTAGTAAATTTAGTAAAAAAAAATTATAAGTACACAAAATATATATTTTTTTTGTGTTTAAATATTTTGAAGTTAATTTTTGTTCAGGAACCTAGGTAATTACTATTTAAGCTGAAAAATATCTCAAACATGTTAAATACTTTCGTATGACAAAATGATTTCGGTATTACGTATGTATGAGAATTTCGAGGGTAACCCGGGCTCTTAAGTTTTAATAATTCCTAAGTGTAAAGTAATATTCTAGTCCATAATAATTATGGACTAGAATATTACTTTCTTCTACTTCTTACTTGACGTGTTGTTTATCTACGTCTTACTGGTTATCGCAATAAAAATGATGATTTTTCATTAAGTAATAGGAAAAACAACAATCACGAAAGGCGAATTTAAACACATCCATTCGCACATCTACTTACCTACATTCATTTGGGCACTTTGTTACACTCATTTAATTATAAAAAAATAAAAAAGAAGATAATAAAGTAATTCAATAGATTGTTTTACGTAATTATAAATGTTTATTAAACTGTCAAAATCATCTACAGTTTAATATTAGTTATTACTCGTAAGTACTAATCGCGGCAACGAACGTGATGTATATCGTATCGACAACAAGAAACGACAGGTACATCAGTATCTCACGACGCTTATCAGCGGCCGGTGGCGACCATGCACGGGAAGCGACCGATTCAATAAGCGCAATTTTCATTACTCGGTCAGACTGTTTTCAACACTAGGCACGCTACACTTAGCGAGCAATGTATTGGGTTCAATCGTTAGGTTACGAGTTTTTGGTAGAAAATTCTGGAAATACTAAATTGTTTTTGTACTTATCTATAAAAAGTGACCCCTTTAAGTTTATGGTCACTTCGATTCTTGCATACAACAACTGAACAGGTAGGCACTTTAAAAAAACACTCCCGTAGTACGCGTTTAGACAATCACGTGTTTTGCTCATGTTTCACTTACACCGGCCACGCCCCCACAACCACTCTACTGGTTTAATACCTCTGTGATCTCGACAATCAATTTAATAAAAAATTGAAAAACTACCGTGCTGATATAACCATATATCGTAGGTACACTTAGAAACTTAGAAAAGTGTACCTACAATACGTTATAATAGGTACATAGGTTTGGTACTGTTTCAATGTATGTTTCTAGTTTTAAGTACCAAATCATTGATTTTTTTAATAATTTGTCATTGAATTTTCATCTTGTTTCAGTAATATCAGTTAATTTTTAATTAATATTGAATTTATCCATGCAGTCGGATTTTGGTTTTTTACTAGCGGTTTGGGTCATTACTAGCGGTCGGCTGCGGCTCCGCCCGCGTGGATGTCGGTGAGCTCTACAAAAAGCATACCCAGGAAAGACTCGGTCAGCAAAATTATTCCCAGGTCAATTCACAGACTCTGACACTAACATCGACGACGCAGGCTGCACTCTGCACAAATTGTCTTCCTCCCGCACGCGCACCCGCCTTGGTGACGCCAACTATCGTAATATTTTAATTTCGCCATAATTTCAAAACCAAATATCCAATTTTATTCATTCAAAGACCAAATATTATCTACATAAACTGTACTTAGTAATGGAATAATTTATTTTGATAAGAATTAAAATAATGAGTAAAATAAACGCGTTTAAATGTAGTCCAAAAAAATTTCAAGATTTTAAAATAAAAAAATGTTTATTGTGCCTCACTCGACATAGATAAGTTCTACAATTACTTAAAATTTTATGGTTATATCTTTTATAGTTTAGGTAGCGTACGTAAAATAAGTAACTTTTCTGGTTGATTTTTTAAACCTTGCGTCCGAAGAACCCAAATATCTTACGGTACCCTATTTTTTTCCAAAATAAAATTCAGCCTATGTTCAGCAAAAATATTGTAGAATTCCAATGGTAAAAGAATTTTTCAAATCGGTCCAGTAGTTTCGGAGCCAAACAAACAAAAAATCAAATCTTTCCTCTTTATAATATTAGTGTAGATTTATTGTTCTATTTAAGAGTCCGTATACGAAATTCTTCCGATTTCGCTCATTTAACAGACGTGATTTAACAGTTAAAATACAGTATTTCTATAAGTTTTAATGCACAACATGTAAAATCATTCAATTATAATATAGTGTTGGAGCTAGATTTTTTATTTTTTTTAAGTATCTTTAAATAATCCAACTCAAACCCGCGACAGTTTTGTGATTTTTGCTGTAAAAGGCTTAGAATATCACCTTTTTATGGATTGTATTGACGTCTTAACGATATGAAAAAAATACAATGTACTGTTGAGAAAGTCGTCTATAAAGTGTTGGAATTACTTTTTACCACTTCAATATAAAAAAACCCTTTAAAAACAGAAAACCTCTATCTGCCCGCTAACTTGGCGATCGTCCTTTTTCACCTGGCATATGAAAGACGGGCGTGAGTGTGAAGAGAGCAGTAGAAAAGAGAGGACGGGCTCTTAATATTAAAATCAGTGTTTAAAAT
Source organism: Lysandra bellargus (assembly GCA_905333045.1). Taxonomy (NCBI): domain Eukaryota; kingdom Metazoa; phylum Arthropoda; class Insecta; order Lepidoptera; family Lycaenidae; genus Lysandra; species Lysandra bellargus. The sequence continues at coordinate 11,580,545 of HG995326.1, forward strand.
CCTTTATTTTGACACTCCACTCGATATGCTCGGTAGAATTTTTATTTTTTTTGCCTCACAATATGGCGTCAAACATCTGCCATTTTGGTTTTTTTTTTAATGTCACCTATCTAAGAACACTTGCGTCATCAAGACAAATCTAACGATACCTCAAATGTGAAAATCCGTTCAGTGGTTCTGAAGATACAAGGTACCTAAGGAAGAATATTACAAACATACAAGATACGCGCTAAACACATAACCCTCCCGGCAGTCGGGTAAAAAAGTCACCTTCATTCTTAGCGGCTCATGGCGGCTCTTGAATTTTGATCCAACACTCTCAAATGTAATTTATAGTTGCTACATTAATTGTCTCCGAAAGCTAATAAATTGATTAACGTTACAAATCGTACGTATGTCAATCTTTAATGTAATGTTATATGCCTCTAACATGAGTTTAGGATCAGTTGTCATTTGATATTCATTATTCTGTCCCCTTCACATTTCCTTTTTAGGTAGCGATTAAGCCCGCAATTCTAGCTCATAGCAGTCTTTGCATCAAATTCATTTGTAAGTCCTTTTTGTCAATTGGCAGTTGCCACATAATTTACAATTTAGTTTTCAGACCTATCTAAATCTCCGTGGCCTAGACTTGAATTATCATTTGTAATTGTAAACGTATACGCTCAATTACAGATGCATATATCAGATGCCACCGGCGCTTGTAAATCTTGAAATATATCTCGCAATAGGCTGCGAATGACGTTTAGATTACATATCTGATTTATAGTTGCGTTGACTTGTCGCTGGAGCGTGCGTTTAATGATACAGTGTACACTACGCCTTACATGTCCTTGATTTCTGTGCATCTTGTGTTGTGAAATGCTATTGTAGCCTGTAATTGAACACGACATGTCTACCAATTCAAGTTTACAACGGACACACTGTAAATTATTGTAAATAGGTACAGGATGACCAATTTGTTCAAAATATAATGAAAAATTTTAAGTGCCATATTTTGTACCAACTAAATCGAAAGTTTTTGCGAATTTCTTTGTATTTTCCTTTGACGTATTTTGTTTATGAGTTTCAAGTGTGTTAGTACCTAGTTCTGAAATCGGAAAGGATCTGAGCAACTAACAAATATATGTTTGAGTTGCAATTTGCTTTAATTCATGCTCCATTTCATCCTTTGGTCGTACTCATTGGCATAATCCGATAAATTACCATCTTCTAATCTTACGATTCCTTGAAAGCGTTTTCCCATACATATATTACTCTGTTATAGAGTACCTAAGTAAATATTATTATAGAATAGGTATAAACACAGAATATAATATATTAGTGGTACCAAGTATAGACTATAGACAAGTATAAGTACGACGAAGATGATGTGACTAACGCAAACCCAACAAGTGTAAAATGTGTTCTATCTTTAAGTACTCATTATCGTGCTAGAGCACTAACCACACTCAATGTGTTCTTAGGTACTGCATCGCAGTCACGTTTGACTTTGTTTACAACTGCCAGCTATATATAGCTATATGTTATTGGTTGAAACCACATAAACACCTGCATACGAGAGTTTTAGTATGCATTTTTATACCTGTTTTTGTTGACGTGCCGTGCGCATGCGCTTATGGCGTGTCTGGAATATTATTTTTGCACAAACTAACGCTCGTAAAACATATTTGTATGAAATATTATGTACTAGGTGACGCCCGTGTCAGAAATGGCTTAGGCTTGCTTTATAAAAGTATTGTATAAATCTACACCAATAAATAAAACGTAGCTTATACGTATTGTAACTACGTAATACAATTATTCACTTAGCTTTTCTTCATTTTCAATTATTAATACTTCAGTCGGAATTTCCAGGAATTGCTATTGTATTCTATTGTTGTCGCGATCACCGGTGCTCGCGCGGGGCCTGAAGGATTAAACTGAAAGAACTGATATTACACAAAAGGCCAAGAAGCGTTTTAACCAAATAAATACTTATCTTATAACGATCTTTGTTCGAAGTACTCAGAGCCAATTCACATTGACAGGAGGCAGAGTGACGGCTTACGGCAAGATAGAGAGAGTGAGCCCCCTCCATCAGACAACCCACCTTATATACAATTACATTTAAAACAATCCCAATGATGTATCACTCAGCCCCACCATAGTAAAAGGAGGGGAAGTAGGGTAACTCCGGCCCAATCCGCTATTTAATTACCTACTGTCTTAGGGTTGTCAATTTTAGGCGGCGGCGGCGCGGCGGCGTTGAAGCGGCTGTCCGCGCTTCGTTCGCAACCGCATGAACAGCGGCAACGTCGCGGTCTTCCGACTTTTAATAATAATAAGTGACTCTTGATTGTCCATATTTCGGCCAATTTTCGTGCATATTTGCATGCATATTTCGGCACTTGGATCGTGCATATAATCCGATGTCTAAATAAAATTATAAATATACCCTTTAAAACAACACTAAAAACTAACTACTTATTTTTAATTGCGATTTAAAATAAGTAATTGTAAGTAGTTAATACTACGAATAGTAAAACCTAAGGAAACTTAACTCCCATACTAATACAGTTTTAAATTTGGTTCCATTCGAACTGTCATGTACGTCAGCCTTTATACCGCTCAAGGTCACCTAAATATTGCAAATGTATGAAAAGTGAACCTAAGTCACAGGCTACACGGTCAAATTCTCATCAATCTGATCCATCAATCTGACTGACGGAATATTGATGGTTATAAAAATTTCATATTAAAAATACGATCAATCCATCAATCCGAGTCGTACACGATCAAATTTTCGTCAATTCGTACCGGATTGATGGATCAGATTGATGAAAAATTGATCGTGTAGCCGGTGACATAGGTACACTTTTTTGACAAGTATTTTGGAGCATGTTTTTTGACGGAGTTACTCTTCCTTAGTTTTTATTATTCGTAGAGTTAATATAATATACCTACTGAGAGAAATCGGCATTACTAAACGTAAACAAAGCAATAGCGGCAAATTAGTTGACTGATCAAAAGTACTTACCTAAAACATTCTCTTATATTTTATACTATGTTCTAGTGGGAAAGTTTGTGTGATAGAAAACTAATACAATAAAAAAAGAAGTAAGTAGGTGTCTGATCATAAAGTAAAAATTATATTATGCTAGAATAAGTGAGTAGTACTTAAGATTTCCTGTTCAACTGGTAATTTAAACAAACACAATTCTGGAATTGTTGCATTACTATTAAAACACCCAAACACACACAGCAATATTTATTACTCCTGCGATTATGATCGGTCATTTTTTATTCGTTTGGCGCGACGTGGCGCGACGCGGGCGTGCAGCGTAAAGTGTTAGCCCCGCCTGGTATGGTCCGAAAACGGTCCGAGATTTTAATAAGTGTGCGTGCGGCGACGCATTGATACTATGGCGCACACATACAAGCCGCGCGCGGTGCCTTTGTATGAAGATAACTTACTTCCCCTCCTTATACTATGGCCCCGCCTCTGACTACCAAGATTTGTATCTAATATCATAAATACAATGATTCATAGTTACAATCATCCTGAAAATCATTATAAATCAAGTATTTAATTATAACACTTTTATATTAATTTATTAACTGTACTATCTTTTGTAACAAAAGTATCATAACCGGAAACAACAATAATTATTGTCTGTTTAAAGATTAATTGACGTGTTCAAAAATAATGTAATAATATTATATTTGTTGTCCAAATATCATGAATTAATTATTAATAATAATTAGTTCAACTCACATGAATTATTGAAATATGTACTTCTCATAAGAATTTCAAGTTAAATAACAAAACAATAAGACAAAACCATTGTTACCATTATACATCATTTTATTTATGACTATTATTGAAATAATAGTCATTTATATTCATCTATATTTTGAGTAAAGCGGGTCGTACCTCACACCCCAAAATTCTTTTATCGCGCGGGAACCGTAAATTTTTTCGGGATAAAAAGTATCCTATCTCCTTTCTCGGGACTCAAAGTATCTCCATCTCGAGGTAACAGACAGACAGACAGACACACTTTCGCATTTATAACATTAGTAAGTATGGATTTGTAAAAATCATGCATTTTGTATTCTTTATGATCAAGTCATCTTTGAGAATGGGAGGTAGGTTGCGAAACGCGTTATTTAATCATGTCAACAGTCAGGTATATTCTATCTCTTACCAATAAAAACAGCGTATTATAGCTATTCTATGTTCGTTGTCTTTGTCTGTCCTGTGACTTTTTAATGCGCCAGATAAAGACACGTATACCTTGTATTCGCTATGTAACTTGTAAGTAAATATTTTTAGTAGGAAGGGAATATAGCGACAACTGCGTAGCAAAAATATATTTGTTACCATTAAACTACACGTAAATAAAGTTTATTAGATAACCGCCTCGCCCTACAAGTACCTACGAACTACGAGCTAATAATAGATCCATTAGGTACAGTCATCCGACGGGTATAATAGATGATTAAATAAATTAACATAATTTACAACTGTTTCTGTAGATAAATGCAGGCGTTTGATTTGTTAATAGAGCTAAATATGGAATATACGCAATATCTACTCTTAAGTAGGTATAAATGTTTTTTCGAAAACGTTTAGGAATTTGGTTCACTTATAGTTTTTGTTTTAAACTTAGCCCTTTTAGCAACATTTGAAGTTTCTTTTTATTCTAATCTGTGTTCAATAGTAAACCCTTTAAACCTTCGATCGTGGATTATTGGAAATCTATTGTTGTCGCAATCACCGGTGATCTTATGGTGCTTGATAGTTTAAAACTTTAATTGAAATTCATTTGTTATGCCTACACCTATTTTTGTTGGAGCTCTAAATGTATTCGAAAAGCCTGTATGTATCTACTATAGTAGCCGGCATAAAACATAATCTACATACAATTACGAAAATTATTCCGGTTTGTGTAAAACACGTTGGCAAAATGAGTTCTATTATGTTGTTTAGTCAAAGTGTGAAACTGGTCCGTCTACTTCAGTCTTCACCCAGGATATCATCTAATTAAAAATGTATTTTGCTATAAAGCGATAACGGTTCTATTTAATTGACGTTCTGAATAACAAGCTAGATTATACTGTTTCTTCGGCCGTGGAAAATTGTTATTTTCTTTGTCCTTTATTTGCATAAATCTTATATCACATAAATCTTATGCAGTTTCACATAAAATCTAGATGAAATTTTTAGGTGCGATGATAGTTTAGTTTCACTAAGATAATTTTGATATTTACAATATTAATTTATTACAGTAACCCACAAGTCACGACGCGATATCGTTAGACATAAAAAACAATCACGATCATAATTTAGATACGCTCGATTTAATAAACTTTTACATACAATGAGCACTCAAGATGGTTAAAGATTGTAAAACACGCCTCCGCGCGATTCTCCAAATTGCCTAATAATTTTTATTACCCGTTAGTTACGGCTACGGGAACAATCTTCGTCGACGAGACTTGCCCAACCACATCAGAACTAGTGTAAGTGACATTTTCGCCAAATAGATTTCAAACACAAGAAACAATTTTTTCCCTGAGTGTATAAAAATCAGACCAGTGTATAAAATCTATAACCAAAAATTTAATTTGGATCACTCCGGTTCTAAAGTCGTCAACTAAGGCAAATTACTTCCAAATTATTACAAGATCTCAAATCCAAAAACGTTATTATCAAAATATTATGTTCTTTGTCCGGCATAAATATCAAACTTCAAAGAAATATTTGGAAGCTCATAATGAATAAAGGGAATTTTACCTTGAGATAACCCTAGAACAGTGGTTCTTAACCTTTTAGTCATGAGGGACCATTTTATGACCACCAAATGATTGTCTAGCCGGGGACCACCCGGTTGGTTTACCTAAACTAAGGGTTTTCTTATAAAGAAAACAAGGACAACTGTGTAATTAGCACTCATTTTTTTATTTGTCATAAATCTAAAAGTTACAGATTATAATTAAATGTGACTTTTGTGACTGCATAGTCCATACTCCATACTCTTTACTAACTTCTGAATTCTCACGTATTATTAGAATGGCTTCGCGGGCCACTTGGGATGCCTCCACGGACCACCAGTGGTCCGCGGACCACCGGTTAAGAACCACTGCCCTAGAATATCGGCGCTTTGTTGTCGATGTTACGCTCAAAGACCGAAATCGCTCAATGAGCGAAAAAAAGGCTCACAACGCGTTGTGGTCACAGTGAAACAGCCACGACGCGAAATTCGCGTCGTGGCTCTAATGAAAACGGCCACGACGCGTTCTGGCAATCGCAAAAAGTCCATAACGCGAAATTCGTGTCGTGGCTGATATGCTATTCGTTTTTCTTGATCTGTTCTTGATTGATTAATTGTCCATAGGTATGGAAGATTATATTTGAATTACCACGTGTACTAGGTACAAAAAAATTTTCTTTTACTAAATCACTGCATCACGTGTTTATCATTATTATTTATTAAATATCCATACTTCCATACTATCCGTACTATTATTGTCTGTCTGTCTGGCGCAACATAGTTGCGGGCATCAACTAGTAGTATTATATTTAAATTACATATAAATAAAAATAAAACTAAATACTTATTATTTATTAAGATCAGATTACCTAATATTAAAAAAAAAACAATAACAAACAATAGCACTTTGTGCCAGACAGACAGACAGTAATAATATTATTACGGATATTATGGAACTATGGATATTTTACAAATAATAATGAAAAACTTGATATGCAGTGATTTTGTAAAAGAAAAAATATTTTGTAGTACGCGTGGTAATTCAAATATAATCGTCCATACCTATGGATGATTAATTCAATCAAGAAAAACGAATAGCATACCAGCCACGACACGAATTTCGCGTTATGGACTTTTTGTGATTGCCAGAACGCGTCGTGGCCGTTTTCATTAGAGCCACGGCCCACGACGCGAATTTCGCGTCGTGGCTGTTTCACTGTGACCACAACGCGTTGTGAGCTATTTTTTCGCTCATTGAGCGATTTCGGTCTTTGAGCGTAACATCGATACTGTACACTTTTTGGAATTCTAATTATGGTCTTATGCGTTTCAAATTATTTCGGAGTTTCTAACCTTCCATTAATTAAAGTGACCCTGTTAAAAGATTTTTAGTGTCGTTTAATTAATGATCGCTTTTTATAGCTTATTCTTGCAATGCTTGATTGAACAAGATTACAATTTAAAGCTAGCCTAAATCTATATTTTTTATTATGTAGTAAGCAGTTTTGTTTAATTTGCATGGCGTTGGGTTTAATTTATACATAATTAAATCTAGTAAAGCAAAAAAAAAAAATTGTATGGTACTTATTTGAAGAAATAATAAATTCCTCTTTGGAAATTAGAACTTTAATTTAGATTTTAGACTTGTATCTCAAGTAATATCTCAATAATAATTAGGTACTGGTGACAACAAAACCAAAAAAATATCCTAAATAATGTTATTAACGAGGTTATCGCACAATTTTTAACTGACGAACCGTAAATACTAGTGAACGTGCCGCGGTGGTAGTAAAAAATCGTGAGCGCCGCCGTGCCGCCGCGCCGCGTATTAGGTAATCGAATTTAGTGGGGCCCATTGTGTGTTCGAGGCCAAGGTCTATATTGTTTACATTCTAGGCTTACTCATTTTTGTCAGCCAGACTGCAGACATTGTAACGAATAACTTTAATTCTTCAACTGTTATCTGGGTTTATCTCGAGTAGGTACACCTTTATCTTGAACCTTGGACTATCTCACCCGGTCCGAACTGAAACCGGAATAACTTAATTCCGTCGGTCGGCCGTTAAAAATGATATTTAACAACACATTTTGTAACATTTGGCGCCGAATCTAAACTGAGGTGTTTATTATTATTGCTTTAATATTTTATTAGCATTTATGTTCATAAATATAATAAAATATGATTCACAACTCATAAATCATAAAATTATAACTTGCAATCATGTTTTTGTTTCATATTTTTAAGAAAATATATTACCCTCTATTTTAAAATTGAGATGTTAGGAGCAGTTTATGTTCGGGCGGATTTTCTTTTAGTTTTTTTTTGTAAGTAATATTATTTCAGACTATTTTATGTATGTATAATTAATTAAATATGTATATGTAATAAATATAAGTATGTATCTTATAAAAATAACCTCGTTTTAAAAATTAAATAAGATTTAGACAAATCTCATATAACATAGATCAAACTGCTATTTAATTACAATCTAAGAACAAATAAAAATGAAATATTAAATTATAGGGTACTGTTTTATCAGATACGATTTAATGGGTAGACAAAAATGAGGCACAAAAAATATTTACTCAACTTGTTCCAATTATTTTTTGTCCGGATCTCGTTTGCGATATATCACGTAATCGCATTAATAGCTTTATTATTGTAATTTACATCAATCAGCATCAGGTATGCCGTATGGAGCGTAGAAGCACAGAATATATAATAGTACCTTGGTAGAAGTAAGGAGGATTAACTCTTATAAGGATGTAAAGTGTCTGGAAAACATAAAAATACTAACACGGATGCTGCCTGCTAGTTTAGATTAAAATATAATAGAGTTCAAGAACGGAGAACCGTCTAAAAGGGCGTTAGGGCACAGAATATATATTTATTATTTGGTTAGGGTAAGAAGAGTGTGACGTGAACTTAACAGCACAAGAGAGACTTTTCTATCCTGGAGATGGTCCTCATATCTATCAGTGTTCACATTTCACACGTTCAAATTTCGCGGGTGAGTTCCTGTAAACAAACCTGTAATAATTGTTTACTAGCTAGTTTCCAAAGCACCTGTGTTTAATTACGTTTAATGTTACGTAAGTCATAACACTTACGAGAATTTGCATATGAATAATAAAAACATTTTAATTGAAACAGTTTTTGTCATTATTATAATGTATGTTAAATTATGTGTGCACTAGAACTAGTTTTATATGCATCACTTACCAAAATGGTTTGAATTCTTGTTTAAAATAGGCAATAGCAGTATTTTTTACCCCTCTGAACTCTATTTATTGACGTTGGATCAATATTATATCTTAGCTATGCACTTTAGTGACTTAATTTTTACTTTTTTTTATTATTATAAATACTTTTTTATTTTATTATTACACTTTTTATCCTTAGCTATAATATAAATATACCAACGTCAAAATCTAAAAAAAAAAAACAATCTTAATCTTTAAACAGTGAGTGGTGAGTTGGTGACTGGCGAAGTTCGTTGATTAATACATTTTCTACGGCATTTAAAGCATGAATTTAAATTATTTGCGCTTAACATTTACATGTTACAACCTACTCTGTAGACGGAGCGATAACTCAATGCCTATTGACTCAGTGACAACTGACAGGTAAATACGAGCTACCTTCTAATTACGTAGGCGCGGGTCACAGAGATCCATGGAGCTTCTTAGGGTTAACAAAAATAAAGATCGCACATAGCGATTTTGTGTGCTGCCAAGAAAAGAACGAAAATTCTCTTAAAATATTAATCGAAACTTAACTTATAAATTATAATACAGAGTGATCACCATATTTCGTGAATAATGCCAAAAGTTCTCTATAATTCTCTAATGTCGTATAATTTGGACCCTACATTATGGTGGGACCTGAATAAAATTAGGTGTAAGTCGATTAAAATGAAAACCGCAGTCCCAAAATTCCAAGTGGACTTAAAGGGTCACTTTTACAAGAGGGTTTTAAATTAAATTTTCATATTAGCATTTAGCTCTACCTGAATTTTGCACTAAAGTAATTTGGTTAACGAAATGTCTTTGGAACAACATAACCAAAATTCTGAGCCTGAAAATATTTGCTCAATAAAGACAGTAAATTAAAATCCAAACCTAACTCAAGAAATGTATGCTCAAAATCCATACTTCCATACTAATATTATAAATGCGAAAGTGTGTCTGTCTGTCTGTCTGTCTGTCTGTTACCTCTTCACGCCCAAACCGCTGAACTGTTTTTGCTGAAATTTGGCATGGAGATACCTTGAGTCCCGGGAAAGGACATAGGAATTAGGATACTTTTTATCCCGGAAAAATGTACGGCTCCCGCGCGATAAACTAATTTTGGCGCGACGGAGTTGCGGGCATCATCTAGTTGAGTATAATTTTGCAGATGGAAAACCAATTTACAATGGTTCGTTACAAATAGTAGTACAAAACGAAACAGGATCCCAATCCGTATTCCGTCCAAGAGCGAAGCCGGTTATCGTGGGCCGAACTGAATGAGAAAGTCAGGGACCGGTTCCCAGCTACGACTAGGTGTCTACTTTCAAATCACAATAGACTTCCAGCTTATCTGCCAACTTACCAGACGGCTTCTGTACACCCGTCGATAGCCGATAGTTTGGACAGCTATAATAGTGAAATATTTCAATACAATGATACCCATTGGCGCTCGCCAGACGATTTAAATACAATCGCTATGAATGTTAAGCGCTTATTATATTAAAATGTAATTTCATTAGTTATAGATGAAAGATATTGAAATATAGGAAGGTCGCACGTGCGGTTTTTAGCAAATTGTACCCCACGTTACACAATCTAACACGATGCTGATGATGATTGATGATAGACAAGATTTTAAGTGTCATGTTTGCACGTTAGTCACATTTTTACGACACATAACTGCTCTATATAAATATACGTTTATGTCAGTATCAGATTTTATGTGGCTCGCTGGATCACGTTGCAGACGTAATTTACATTTTGCAATAAAAATCTAACCAGCGCTATTATCAACAAGTCTTAATAAAGACAAGGCACAAACAACAGAATCGTAAACACGCTATATAAATTGTATAATACGCGACGCGTCCACAGACAAACATCGCTATTTTTGTTTAACGCTCAAGGCCATTTCCTCCATATTGCATTCACTATTGGATCAAAAAATTTTAGTAAACAACATTTTTGTTTGGCATTTGAATCTTCATGGACTCGCGTCGTGATCGCTCTATTTCGTTTGCATCACGTTTTCCTGATTATGATCACCGATAGGACCACGTTTGTCTTCGTTTTTGAAAGCTCCGACATTATTCCGCTGGGTAAATTACGTCGTTCCAATAAAATTGAGCTTTTGTTATCGTTGAGTTACAACCATGGCGTCGCTCACACGTTTATTAATAAATGAATTTATTTAAATCAATGCGAATACTCTGTTTTATGTAAATTGACATTTGAGAACTATAAATAAACGGACGTCGTGTTGAGCTTAATAACATGATCGAGATAATATCTCCCCTGGCCTTACGTTTCTGAATTAAAATCATAAGCCTCGGCTCGAGGTCGGTAGTAGGTACTAGCGTCGAAATACACACGAGCGGAACTGGGACATTGTTTTTTGGTGTTATCATTAGAATAAGTAAAGCATTGTGTTCTCAAGGTTACCTATATTACGTCGAGCACACTTCCTGTTGCGTCGAAGCATTCCCCTAATTTTTATATGGAAATTAGATGCGTAGTTTAGTGCTTCGTTGGTCACGTCTTGGCTACTCACTCACACAGACACGAATTGTATATTAATTTAGTTTTCGTAGCGCAGACAATATTTTGTAAAAATGAATCACTAAAAAAATATAAATATAAATTGTTTTATTTCTGAATAGATTTTAAAAAAATCTTCTATCTATTAGATACATATTATAAAACAAATTCGCTTTTTTTCCCTCAAGTCCTTTTGTTCCCTTTAATCTTTAAAACTACGCAACGGATTTTGATGATTCTTTCAGTGTTAGATAGCCCATTTATCGAGGTAGGCTATAGACTATATTTTATCACGCTAAGACTAATAGGAGCGAAGAAATAGAGGAAAATGTGGAAAAAACGGGGAAAATTATTTGAAAGGGCTAACTTGAACGCGCTAATCTCAGGAACTACTGGTCCGATTTGAAAAATTCTTTCAGTGTTAGATAGCCCATTTATTGAGGAAGCCTATAGGCAATTTTTATCATGCTAAGACTAATAGGAGAATGTGGAAAAACGAGGGAAATTATTTGAAAGGGCTTAACTCGCGAACTACTGAAGCAATTTTTATGTTATTTGGCACAGATAAGAAGTAGACCACGTGAAGGATCATAGGCTATCGATTTTAATCATTTTTTCAGTGGCTATATATTTTTACCCGTGCGACGCCGGGGCGGGTCGCTAATGAAAAATAAAAATGTTGAAATCGTGTTATGTGCGGTTGAAATATCTGACACTTCTGGGGTAGTAGGTATTCTGAGAAATCCATTATTTCTTCTAGGAATCGCAATTCATTCTGTGCAATTACGTATGCAAATCGTTGATCTCCAGTCGTTGTGCCAGTCGAGAGGTTTCTAGTGACTTTGTCGTTTGATTAGAATTTATAACGTTCTTTAGAACTGGATAAGAGAGTGCCTAACCTTGATTAGAGAATAAAACTCAATTTATCAAAGCGCTTTCTTATTATGAAATTTAGTACTGTTTGCTACTTAGCAGTTTGTTTTGTAGTAGGTACTATGAATAAAAGAATAATTCAGTTATATTATGAACTGTAAAGCTTTGCACTTAGACAGATTCGAGAATGTAGAGAAACTTTGTAATTCACTTCTGTCTGATAAGAGAATCAAAGAGTGTGAGGAAATTAAAAAAGGAACCAGAATATTCCAAATCTTCTTGATTCTTTAAATATGTGATTAATTGTCTATGTTGTGTTTGCCTAAAGCATATAATCGTGAAACATTTAAAGTCATAATCGTGAAACTATTTCTGGAAAGTCATATTATAATATTCACGACGAAAAAGTAATATTTTTTATCGTTTAAAATGTAAACACAATGGTCTGTTGACACGCCCCAACCAGATACGAGAGCCGGTATCTAATTCGCCTGGCCTTGGCAATGAAAAAACAAGTTTTTTCGCGCAACCTTGAAGTTTATTTTGCTGCGCGTACTGTTTACTCCACTTATTTAACGTTTTTAAGTGCATTCGGTGAATGTAAATGTTTTAATACGAGCTTATTGTTAGGTAGATTGATTGTTGGAGATTTTTCCTCGTGTATTCCTCAATTAGCACGTCGAAAATCACATCGTGTTTTTTTCTTTTTTAGGGTTCCGTACCCAAAGGGTATTATTATTTTTAACAAAAAATTAAAACCGACTTCCAGGGTAAAAACAATAATAACATCCTTATAATATGAACTAAAAAGTATTAAATAATTATTCCTATCTAATAGTACCTTTTTCCGAATTCGGCTAAAACTCAACTATTTCTGTACTCAATCTTCATCATTTTGAAGTCGGTACCAGATGAATCTTCTGTTCTCTGACAGAATATTTGAAACTTTTGGAACTGGCACCGACTTCAAAATTATGAAGATTGAGTACAGAAATAGTTGAGTTTTAGCCGAATTCGTAAAAAGGCACTATTAGATAGGAATAATTATTTAATACTTTTTAGTTTATATTATAAGGATGTTATTATTGTTTTACCTTGGAAGTCGGTTTTAATTTTTTGTTAAAAATAATAATAATCACTCTTTTTAGTTACCTAGTAAGCAAACGCGTACTATACGTAGAATAATACACGTGTATATTATTCTACGTATCTTATTACAGTCACACTTACAAAATATTATAATATCAGCTGCAGCCTGCAGATAATTTTAAACAATCATTAAAAAAAATCGAAGTGAACACGTGTGACGTGCTAAGTAGCCGGTCACCGGACTAGTTTCAATAGGCTGGCACTCGTTCGACATGTGCAACAAGCACACGCAGCGCACATAGTACCTCCGTGAGTAATTTGTATTCTGTGCATAGTACCCGGCCCGCGCCCGCGCCGCCGCGCGCTTGCTTGACAGCCCTGGCAGATATGCGATGCGATGCGTTATTATACTATGAACGCTAAACGCAATGCAAAAGGTTGAAATTAGGTTGTTTTCCAGAATATCTCGGCGAAGTGGAACAGAATGTTACATTATCGAAGCAACTAACTTCTCAGGAGTAATGTCAAATGTGTGCCTTATGCTCTGGAGATAAGGTTGAATTTGGTGACATTGGTGACCCTGACGTGGTAATGATGATGATGATGATGAATGTAATTTGCATAGTAGCATATGCTTTCAGTTCTTAAAACAGCGCCTAAACTCCCAAACTTGTATCTATAAGGAATCCGGACCTTTATATCCGGAAATTTAATATTTCAGGGGGCTCCCATACAACAAACGTGATTTTTTTAAACATTTTTTGCTCGGTATCAATGATGACAACAGGTAGCCACATGAAATGTTCACAAAATACTCAGTTTTATTTATAATTTATAATAATGAATAATAAAATTTAAATGAAATTAATAATTGAGGGGGGCCCCCATACAAAAAACACATTTTTATTTATTTTTGCTGTATAGTGGTACGGAACCCTTTGTGCGCGAGTCCAACTCGCACTTGGCCGATTTTTTTAGTATTAATACTTAGTAGATTGAAGAATTTTACATATTTTGTTTTTAATTTTGCTTACAACCAATAGATTTAACTTGGCCACGTCTGGACGCTATTTAGAGTCACGTCACGTGGATATATTACCATTACTCGATACTACGTGCACTGTTTAGTGAACATTTTTTTTAGATTTAAGTCCAACCTTGAATTGTTTCTTTCTTTGTAATGCGATTGCCAGAATTTATTCAATTTATATAGAACACAACACAAAAAAGATTTGCTTCTCTTGATCGATCGTTTTGAAATTGGAAGTAAATAATATAATCTTATATATAAAATTCTCGTGTCACAATGTTAGTCAGCGAACTCCTCCGAAATGGCTTTACTGATTTTTACCAAATTTTATATGCATATTCACTATTCAGTAGGTCTGAGAATCGGCTACTGGGTACTTTATATATTGATAAGTGCATTTGTTGAATAAATAGTAGTAAATTATTACAACCTGAGACTGACGGCGACCATTGTTTGTGCAACGAGATAGCGATCGACGTTGCTATGGCGACATTCTTATTTAGTCACTTCAATAAAATAATATGGGTGAAATACATCTCAATGGCGAAATACTTTATATTATGGCAAAGCAACGTTTGCCGGGACAGCTAGTAAAATTATAATATCTACTATTTTGCAACTAAGGAATTTTTGAAGTGAAAACTTCTTTAGCGGCGTTGAG
Organism: Lysandra bellargus; assembly: GCA_905333045.1. Lineage (NCBI taxonomy): Eukaryota > Metazoa > Arthropoda > Insecta > Lepidoptera > Lycaenidae > Lysandra > Lysandra bellargus. The sequence continues at coordinate 11,595,726 of HG995326.1, forward strand.
CACTTTTGTGGGATGGGTAAAAACTGTGAAACTCGCGTCAGATTCTCGTGCTGATCGAAAAACCTTGGAAAAACCGTAAGACGGTTGGAGAGTAGTGTTTTGTGTCGAACTCGAACTCGAACTCGAATTGATTGTAAATGTTTCGACAAATTAAAAAAATCGATTTTCTTAAAAAATGGGTTAAAAACTTAATCGATTGTAAGGGTTTCGGTTAATTAAAAAAACCGATTTTTTAATAATCAATTTTCATTAAAAATAGGTTAAAAATGCACACCGTTAAAAATCAAGTTTTCATTTCTGCCGGCACTCCCGGAGTGCAACCCGTCTTTTATTTTTTTGCGACGTCGAAATGACTCATGAACAGCATTTGTGTATAATAACTCTCTTTTTTCCTGACGGATGCGGGATGGCACGTCTTTGACGGGAAATAGGAGGATGGCGAAGTCGTAAACTAAGACTTAGCAGATATTCCATTGTAAACGACATTGTTGCGAATATATTATTATGTAGTAAAATGCAACAACTTATAATTTTTACTGCGTGAACTTAAACATCTGCTTTTTAGGCAGTAGCCTAAAAAAAAGGCACATAAAAGTAGAATAAGTAAAAAGAAAAAAGGCACATAAAAGTAGAATAAGTAGTAACTTATTCTACTTTTATGTGCCTTTTTTCTTTCATTATATTTTCTTTAATTGATTTATTTTCTTTTCTTTGTAGAGCTGGAGCTGGCGCGAATGGGATATTTTCTAGAAGACTGGACTTTTCTACTTTCAACCTTCTACCGAAGCACAAAGTCAACTCATATCAAATTAAGGTACGTTTTTTACAATAACCGCTAAGTTCTACATTATTTAAGCAAGTTTTGAACGATATCTGTTTTTATTAATAAAAGCAACTTAAGATCCATCGGAAGAACATCTGCATATGAATTATGAATCATCACTTGCGAGCAGATTCAATTACAAAAACTACTACAATGTCAGGCTATAATTTGTTCGCACGTTGTAAACTAGACTCTACAATTTGATTATAGAGTCCACATTTGCTTGCCCGACTCAAACACTTTTTGTAACATCGTCTTATACTAAATTTATTGTAAGTAAATAATGACATTCAATTGCAGCAATTACAATCGATTTGTAACAAGAAAAATTACTCCACTTGTGACTTCCTTATCTTGCAACTGTTAGGTACTTAAACATCTTAAACAACTTCTATAAGAAAATTTGAACTGTTATAATTTACTAAACTGCACATTAATTATTATACTACAGCTACTGAGAAATAGGCTTGTCATTTCTTACTCCCGGCAACTCTATTTTTATTTTATGATCAACATTTACGCTAATTCGAATAACCCCTAGGCCCTAGGCTAATTTTGATCTAGAAAATGCTACGGTTGAGTTAAAAAAAAAAACAATCCTTTTGATACACGTGTTTTCGTGCTAACATGGATGATGGATCTAAAGGTTATCATATCTGTTGTCATAAAACACAAGATAGGTAAATCAGTTGTAATCTCATCTTTTAATATTGCGCAACATGATAATGTTTCCAAAATATTTACGAGGGTGAGTCTGAGTGCTATAAATATATCAGGGGCGACACTTTCGCGATAAAACGCCGACGCGGGACCAGCCACTGCGCCACCCCCGACATTTTGTACCGAATAAAAGTAACTCTCGAGTCTCGCGTAATTAATCGCGTCACTACGTTTTTTACGGCTACCTTTTGACAATTGCTGGTAAAATACGTGGGAGAGCCATGCTTTGGCAGAATGGGCCGGCTCGACCGGAGAAATACCACGTTCTCACAGAAAACCGGCATGCAATAGCGCTTGCGCTGTGTTTCGCCGAGTGAGTGAGTTTACCGGAGGCCCAATCCCCTACCCTATTCCCTTCCCTCCCCTATTCCATTCCCTTCCCATCCCTACCCTCCCCCATTCGCCTATTCCCTCTTAAAAGGCCGGCAACGCACCTGCAGCTCTTCTGATGCTGCGAGTGTCCATGGGCGACGGAAGTTGCTTTCCATCAGGTGACCCGTTTGCTCGTTTGCCCCCTTCTTTCATAAAAAAAAAAATGTTTTGTGAGTGCGTTCCAAAAAGCTCTTTAGTCTTTAACTCGAGCTGTCTAAGGGTCTACACAGACGGACTGCATTTCAACTGCAATCCAACCGCAAATTGCAGTTCAAGTGCAGTTCACACGACTGCACGCCGACTGCAACTGAATTGCAATCCGACTGCGCGTTTGGTTTGCAGTCGTATTGCAGTCGTGTCAACTGCATTCAAACTGCACTTGAACTGCAATTTGCAGTTGGATTGCAGTTGAAATGCGGTCAATCTGTGTAGACCCTTACATTATTTATAACAATAATAATTAGTGGTTGCTCCTCTTGCAATTAGGTTCTGAGCATCTTTTTAGCCCATAAGGTAAAGTAAGACTCTGTGTCATGTTCCGTCGTAGCCCAGAATCCAGATATTGCTATTATCATATTTTATATTATTCAGCATTTCAGAGGGATGTTTTCCTCGTTCAAAATCATATTCCTTAATTTACATTCTACACGGGAAACAAAACAATTCGACGTTTTAAATTCAAATCGGCGGTGTTGTGATGTTTTCCATGTTGTGCATGCTTAGTATTTGTATGCACTGCTGGCAGTATCTAATCCACCAGGCCTTGAGTCCGCTGTATGTCAACCGACGGTCATTCGCCCGCTCGCCGTGCCTGATTCTATTTTTACCCGTCGTTTGTTTGATATTTATTACGATCCAACGCCTGTTACAGTAAGTACTTTTTTATCGTCGTGACGATTGAATAATAGTCCAGTTTGGCCGTTTTTATAAATCGCACGTCGAAAAAATTAAAAACAAGACAATTATGTCTTTTGGGATCGTGCAGTAAATAACAGTAATGGTTCTTGTACCTACACAGCAAAGCTTTATATTCTTTAAAATTGCTAACACATTGGGTCTCGGACCTCGGTTCCCTCGAGTCCAGGATGTAGGCGTCCAATTGAGTTTAACTCAAACGTAGCATCCTTGCCCCTTTTGCAAAACTAACGTCCTTTTGAGTTACATATTCGTTTATTCTTGTTATGTTTGCATTACTGCGTTGCCACGTTCTATCGCTGGCAACAGATGCATTTTGCTTGTTTTCAGACTAAACTTTCCTGGAAATGTTAGTTTTATTTCTATATTTATTAAGTTGTATGACTTATCTATGTGTAATATAATGTAGCGTCATCTGCACGCAAAACAGTCTGGAACAAGTGGTTTATCGCTTTTCTCGGGCGTCTCTTTCACATCGCGTGCCGGTAGCTAGTTTGTGCCCCACTCGGGGAAACTCCATAATTCTCCGTGCCCATATACAATTCTGATTCTTACCGTAGCATTCTGATATTTATGCATTTACTTGATTAAACTGGTAAGCGCTTATAAAGATAATGCATACATATTAAGTACAGAATACACTTTGAGTTCTTGACATGAGCCCCTTTAGCAAGGCCGCAATAGAAATGCGAAAGTATAGAAACACTGTGATAAACTGAAAACCGCGGTAAAGATCGGAACGGTACCTTTAGTTTATCTCTACAGTATTTCTTTTCTTTCGTGTTTCTACTGTGGCCATGCTAAAGGGGCAGTTCTTGTTATACATACTGAATTTAGAAGGGAAATAAGTAATCGCTGATCTAATTCAATTATTATACGTATGTCTTCTATAACGAGGTTTTCATTGGTAGTTTGGCATTACCATTGTGGTAATGCCAAGCTACCAAAATGTGAGAGAATGTAAACATTACTGACAGATTTTTGAGACAGGTACAGGTACAGGCTACTCGTCCGTAGAAATTCTACCTTTTCTAAAGTAGCCATGCTTAACGACCTGGCATAATACGACCCTTGGAACTATGACAGTCAAAACTGAACCCGCTTAGCATTTATCTGTCGTGGAAATCGGCTATATTTATATAACGAAGTAAAACAACGTGATCAATAACGGAGACAAGCCCAGCACGTTTTCGTAAGTGGTATCATTATTCGTGACTCCTCCTGTACATGGTAACCCCGGTGATTGCACAAACTGGTTCCATGTCACATCCATAATATAATAAACGATTCTTACATACGATGTTCTCGATAGCGTGTGCGGAATTTTTCACCATCGAAACTTTCTTTAATCTTTTATACAATGCTATGTTATATAAAATTATAAGTTATGTAATAAAATTGTAATGTTCTATTGTTTACACAGTTTTTGCAATTGATTTTGAAGCGAAATTTCTTTGACCTTTGAAAGGAGTTTTTTTTTTATTAAATTTGCTTCAAAAAAAAATTTGTTTCTTCCACTAGTTCGCTATAGATTGGCCCTATTTATGTTTTGGAATTTTCAACATTTTGAAAAAAAATATATCTTTCGGGGGCATTCTATCGGAAAAATAAAATAAAAAAAAAAGGTCCGGTAGATTCAGATATTACCGCATATAAGGAGTAAGGACATAAACGCACAATTATTAAAAAAAACTTTACCTCTTCATGTTTTTGTATACAAGAATTTGAAGAGGTAAAGTTACTTTTTAGGGTTCCGTACCCAAAGGGTAAAAACGGGATCCTATTCATGAGACTTAATAATAGATAATTTTAAGTTACAGCATTGTAAACTTTATTTTAAAAGATTAATTTTTTTCTCAGATTAATTTTTGGTAAATAAAGTGGGCCCTCTGCGGGTTTCTTACGCCGGTTCTCCTCGCCGGGTTAGTTCCCGAACCGGTGGTAGAGTTTCAGAAAATATTTGCAAAAATTTATTCTGAATAAAAAATTTTGAGTTTGAGTTTGAGTTTTTTGAGACTTCGATGTCTGTCTGTCCGTCTGTCTGTCCCTCTATCTGTCTCCAGGATGTATCTCAAGAACCGCTATAGCTAGAGTTCTGAAATTTTAACAGATTGTGTATTTCCGGTGCCGCTATAACAACAAATACTAAAATAAAAATAAAATTAATATTTAAGGGGGGCTCCCATACAACAAACTAGATTCTTTTGGCCTTTTTTGCTCGTAATCAATAATGATAAGTGGTAGGCACTTGAAACTTTCGCGAAGGTCTTAAATGTAATTGTACTTTAATAATTAATAATAATATTTAAATAAAATAAAAAATTGAGGGGAGCTTCCATACAAAAACACAATTTTTGGCCTATTTTTGCTCTATAACGGTACGGGACCCTTCGTGCGCGAGTCCGACTCGCACTTGGCCGATTATTTATTATGACAATTATTTTTCGATTTAAACGTTGTTACATAACCAGCAGATCACATTATGGCTTATGCCCAAAAGTGATTTAACCACTGTTATTATTTGACTACTTTGTTAAGACGTGATAATTATTATGTTTACGAAATGCTTCTGAGAACTGATAAGATCATAAACAGTGTTTGGAAGTTGTTCGACCATGACTGTACCTACTTGCCCACTGAGTACCTTTCAATGCTTAGTAGTCTAAGTACCTAGTAGTTTCATGAACTAAGTAGTAAACAACATAGTTGCTGGTGTCAGTGCTAAGTTGGAGAAATGTAATCCCTTCGATAAAGTTGTTTTGGTCCGACTTCCGAGCCGTCCACGTGTTGAACTCATCCTATTTAACCCTCTTGGGTTAAAATTAATTCATTGCGCTAGTTTGGGTGAAAGGTTTGTATGTGTTACAATATGCTGTTTCTTTCATAAATACGAAAAAGGAGAAAATAATCATAACATTTAACCCAGGTTTTTACCATAAGATTCAGTATTTAAAATGAAGAAACCTTGCCTTGATACGAGAAGTAAAAAATGTTTTCGTTAATATTATTTTAAGAGGCCTGTTTTCTTTATAAATTCGCAATACAATAAATAAAAAATATCGTCAAGATTACTCACTTGTTGATTACATGTTGAATTATCGAAATGCGAACGAAATTATGTCATGGTTAAAAGTAAATTATCTCTTTGTGATTCAGTGATACATCCTTCACGTTTCACAATGGTCAGATAACCCTTACAAGTTACATAGCTCACGTTACTCAGAAATTATTGAAAGAATTAATCACTTATTGTCTGCCTTTTCAATTTTACAATTATTTTAGGTTATGTTCTATCCGTTCGTCAATTTTAAAGCAGTCCTCAAAACCTCAGTCGTGTACCCCTAAATTTTAACTTAACATTAAAGCAGCTTTATTCCCTGTTCCTGTCCTTTTCCGTTCCCTTTCAAAAACTACGAAATCCTCATGAAATGTCAATGTTTCTGGTTTGACATTTCTTGAGAAATTCGTAATTTGATAGCTCATTGATAGGAATCGAACAGGAGCGGTTAGCGAAGCTGCATATTTATTGAATATTCAGGTATTCTTCAATTATTGACTTACGTAAGTGTAGAGATGCGGCCCGCGAGCGGTCTTCCATGTAACTGAACCCGGAGCTGGACATCCGATCTCCAGCTCAAGGCTTCCCATATGGATTAGCAATGTGTTTCTTTTCTGTCTTGCTCCAATGAGATAATGGCTTTATCATTTTGGCTCCGACTCCAATTCGAATTGAAAGCTTCAAACGCGATAAATTGCTTTTTTATAAACCATCAATTTGTTTTGTTGGTAATTGTATTTTTCGGTTTATTTTTATTGTCTAACCGCTCCGTGAAATTGCCGATAGCCGTTTATTGATTTATGATGCGAGGTTAAGATAAAAACTATAGATAACTTTATTTGAATCAATTATTATAGCTAGTAAACTTTATATGGAAGCGGGCTTTAAAATGTACCTAGAAACGTAGAGAATCATTCCGCAGTTTCTATTACATTTGTTACAGCCGCATAAAATTAGCAATAAATGTGAGTCACATTTTCTAAGTTAACAGTAAATGGTAAGAAATAAGAAAGTAGACGGTTAATAGATACAATAGGGCTGGATGCCTGGGCTCGCTCTGCAACTTTCTTGCGGCAGAAAAACTCGCAATATGACGTACCATGCTGGAGCAAGATATCGATCGTTTCGTAAGACAGTAATTACTCTATTATATGTTACACAGGTATATACTGCGAGCCCTTAGCTTTTGAGATATCGTTATGGTGCAACGGCTTCGCCTATTTCTTTAATGCTCGTTTTCGACACCGCTTATAGCCATTAGCTCTATAAATGGTGTAAGTTTGCCAAACCAGTAGTCTGGTTTCAATTTGTGTGCTCGCGAACGAGTTTTTATAAAGTTATTGCGAGTACACTTGGAGAATTTTAATCCCTACATGGGTATCGAGCCGAGCGGGTTTTTGTGGTGCTGAATTCAATTTAATCTCGGCGAGCCCGTCTCCTCTGCATACATTCGATATTGCCTTCTATTCGAACATTTTTAAATTACTGGAGTCTTTAAAGGTTTTCACGTCCACCACGTATTTTAATCGCATTGCGAACGTTAATGGCACTTTATCTGTATGTTTTAGAGTCCGCGACATTTTTCCCATCGTTTTCACCGGCGTAGAGCGACGGTGTACGTACGAATTTCCACTTGAATAATCAGTTTTCTGAGAAACAATGTAATAGTTGTCGTGAGCGGTAACTAGAGCGGTTGTTGATCCCCACTGACACTAAATTATCCGATAACCAATACGCGGATTTGACTGGGAGCCAAAACCTTAACACTTTGACTATGTTCACTTCACGCTACATGTAGGCATCTGAATGAGTTTATAGACCTGTCTAGTACTTACGACACTTGCAGAATATTATGTACCTTAAATGTTGAAATGTGTCACCTACACAGGAGAACTAGGATCACAGCAGATACCTAGAGATTGCAGCATTGATTGCAGCAGTAGGAGCACATGGCATTCTTCATTTTTTCGCCGCAGTGGGTTCTTCGCTTTAAGATTTTTAAATATCAGCTGGAACTATGATAGGCTCAATCTTAACCACTAGGTTAACATAGTATATTGTATATTTGTTATGTAACTTGGCTAGTAACCCTGAAGGCGGCCGCGAGGTCGACGCTCGCTCGTCCCACTTACAGTGCAGTCGCTTGCAAATCTCTAATGCGTAGTAAATGCCGCACAATTACTAGGTAATTGACAACAGGGTCAAGTTAAATATTATCTGTATCAATTGTGTTATATTTTATCCCATATTAATAGTAACATTCAGCATACACCGTGCGAACATGTTTCTGAAAGTTTTCGACTTTCGTACATCGTGTCAATTACTGTATTATATTATATCCAATATCCTACAAATATTGTCAAACATAAGGTGCTTTTGCATAATACGATATTGTCAAACAAACACTTTACATGTGTAATATTCTAAATACTCTACATATTATGGGGTAAAGCACATAAATAATCGGCCAAGTGTGAGTCGGACTCGCGCACGAAGGGTTCAGTACCGTTATAGAGCAAACATAGACTAAAAATTGTGATTTTGTATGGGAGCCCCCCTTAATTTTTTATTATATTTAAATATTATTATGAATTATTAAATAACACATATATTTAAGGCCTTCGTGAAAGTTTCAAGTGCCTACCTCTTATCATTATTGATTACGAGCAAAAAAGGCCAAAAAAATCACGTTTGTTGTATGGGAGCCCCCCTTAAATATTAATTTTATTTTTATTTTAGTATTTGTTGTTATAGCGGCACCGGAAATACACAATCTGTGAAAATTTCAGAACTCTAGCTATAGCGGTTCTTGAGATACAGCCTGGAGACAGACAGACAGACGGACAGACAGACGGACAGACATCGAAGTCTCATGAATAGGGTCCCGTTTTTACCCTTTGGGTACGGAACCCTAAAAATCGCCAACTGCTCACGATTTGCCTCGTTATGGGTACTTATTTAGACAGCAAGCAAGTCTGCTATTTCAGCAATCGCTATAATGGCTTCAGCACAATAGACATAATTCTGTCTACTCTGGCTTCAGTCTCGTTAGTTTTAACAGCCAGGCAGAATAGAACTGTCAATTGCAAAATTTGTAAACCTACCAAACTAGGAAAGATCTAGCAAGTGTCAAAACAAAGGAAAATGAAGACAGGTTCCTTAATAACACTCAACTTCAAACAATAATACGACTTAGCTACCCTCACCACAGAATATATATTAGTAGTACCAACCCTCACGAAAATTTAAATAAAAACTCAGTTCATTTTTTCTATGGCTAAATGTTAATTATGATCGATTACTTGGGGGTTTTCCATGACCTTAACCTAGATTTTAAGTCGTTTACTGTTTCAATTACACTATTATTTTTCTACTACGAAATCTAGTAATCTGATTGCTTTAATACTTATTTTCTTAATTGTTAATTTAGAAAACATTACTGTATTAGAACTTAGGCTGGTATAAATAGTCAGTAGGTACTTACTTAAGATGCGACCTGGTCTCAAGACGCGGTTCGGCTCTGTGATTGGTCCAAATTTTGACAGCTAACCAATCACAGCCTGAACCATATCTTGATACCGAGATGCATCTTGAATACTGACTATTTATACCAGCCTTAGAAGTGCGTACTTACCTAAGAACTCTAACTGTCGCACTCAGAGAGATATTATTTAGTACTCAACTGTAAATTGTAATTAAATGAAGAATTTGACACAGACTTGTGTCTGTGGGACTAAACACATCATCTGTCAAACTCTTCATTTAATTACAGTTAAATAATTAATATTCATTTCTGAGTGCGGCCGCGGCAGTAAAAACTCAATATAATGGATATTATATAACTAGCTGTCCCGGCAAACGTTGCTTTGCCATAATATAAAGTATTTTGCCCGTATTATTTTATTGAAGTGACTAAATAAGTATGTCGCCATGGCAACGTCGATCGCTATCCAGTCGCACAAACAATGGTCGCCGTCAGTCTCAGGTTGTAATAATTTACTATTATTTATTCAGCAAATGCTCTTATCAATATATAAAGTACCCAGTAGCCGACTCTCAGACCTACTGAATATGCATATAAAATTTGGTAAAAATCAGTAAAGCCGTTTCGGAGGAGTTCGTGGACTAACATTGTGACACGAGAATTTTATATATAAGATAATCTAGGCTCTTATTGTTTACGGTACTTTAATGATCTAGATAATTTCTAGACTAAACTTAAGTATGAACAATAAACATACCTATTCTAAGGTACGAATTATTAAACATTATAAACTACAAACCGGTTCGGATATACATGAAAATTCGCTTATCCAATCAGAAAATAGGAGAATTAGTCTAGTTGTTAAACGCTCTCATATCTTAATTTATATGCCGCGGTGGAAACAAGATATAGTATCGAGAACTAATAGCGAGGTGCGGTCTTTGATACTTTATAGCGTATAGCGCACAGTAACACTAACCGCCCATATCAGGGCTGTCAAAACAACTAAAATCTAAAAAAAACACAATTATGTCAAATATTCCGTCTGTTTATTTAATACCTAAATCTAGCGAAACATCAAGGTTACGTAAATATTTTGCCTAAGATTCATTTAGATACTTCAAGCTATTTTAATTTCCAAGGCTAAGAAATGTTTAAGTCTTCCAAAAAAAGGAACTCGTTATAATAATATTATGTTCGGCTGTTGATATAGATATTTTCTTTCCTGTCTCTCTTTTAGTAATTCGCTGGCTACTATTTCTGTTATTTTATTTTCTTTAAGTTTTTATAGCTTTTGTCAATTTTCGTACAAGCTATAATCAATTTCCGCACCCGGCTTCGTCAAAGTATTAAATGAAATTAATACGAACTAATAGCATGACATTGAATTTTACGGCTTTCCGTACGGCCTACGGGCAATACACGTAAGCAAATTGTGTTTTTAAACACCTATAAAAACACTATTAAACTTTGGCTATAACGTCACTAGTTGAATGGCGTAGATAACTTATAACTGCGATCAATTAGTTTAATTACGGTTAAACACGAAAAATAACGTTCTCACGTTTTTGTTGTTTGTGCCTTGAATATTTTTCGCTGGTGGCAACCCTAGCCAGTATATAAGTCGCGGCTGAGGCGCTAATTACACAGTATTCACGCTTCTTGCGACTATCCACGTTGTTTTATATATTATGTATTGGTTTAATAATTAAATGTATTCTTATACAATAAATAAAGTCACTCATCCAAACAGTATCCAAACACTAAAGCAATTAAGTCTATATTTGGATGTCGGATTAAATGTTATGATCCAAATGAACTAACCGGGCCTCGAAAATTGATTAGCAGTTAATAACAATATTGTATAAAAAATTATATAGTTATGATTCATCCAATCATTAGTAGCCCTTTAGGTTTGCATTGTATAGGCTATTGCATATATAAATTTAATTTTAGACACAGATATTATTATATTAATATCTGTGTCTAATATTAAACAAGAAAAGGTTACATCAAACTGCATAGTGCATACTTAACGTGACCATACGTCCCGCTTTCAGACAGTCTGTCCCGCTGTCCCCCGCGAGGCCGAAATTGTCCCGCTTTTGCAAACAGACCAAACGACAATTATTTAAAAGTATTTTCATGATTGAAATGCCTGTGCAATGCCTGGAAGTAATGCATACATACAACAAACGTGATTATTCTGGCATATTGTGCCAAATAATATAGAAATTGCTCCAGTAGTTCGTTAGAAAAGCCCTTTTAAATATTTTTCCCGTTTATCTACATTTTCCTCTGTTTCTTCGCTCCTATTAGTCTTGGCTTGATAAAATATAAACTAAAGCCTTCCTCGATAAATGAAATATGTATCAAAAACTGACAGAATTTTTCAAATCAGATCAGTAGTTCCTGAGATTAACGCGTTCATACAAAAAAACTCTTCAGCTTTATAATATTATAGTAAAGTTAATAATAATAATGTAACATATGCAAATTTCTGAAATAAGTACTTACATAATTATTCTCAAATGACAAAAAGGCCCCAAACAAGTCAGTAGGACCAATTCGACCATGCTTTTTGCGTGTCTATCACGTCTATCGTATGCAATTAATCAAGGATCTGTGTAAACATTCGAAATATACTCCATGTTAGTCAACTATTTAATTACGAGACCACGCGTAACCTAAAAACATTTATACTATGAGCTAACGTTCACAATATTATCAGATCTGATAAATGGAGGCTCTTAATAAAGCTGACAGCCTGTCTAAACGCCAGAGACTCTTGACACTTATTATTCTAAACATTTTGTTATGACGTTCCTAATTGTTATCTAGTAAAGTGTAGTGGAAATTCTTAGAACCTAAAGCATCACTTGGTCATACAACTCATACATAGCCCATAGATAGACCATAGCATCCACTTGGTAAAACTAAAACCCTATGGTTTAACCAAGTGGATGCTTGCCGATGGGTCCTTGCTGGGTCTATTATTTTCATATTATAGTCTTCGTGTATTGAAAAATCAAGATTCTCAGATAGTATTTAAAAATCGCTACGTGTACTCTCGGTGCGTAAAACCGAAAATTGTAGAGTTACTTTAAATACATAATATAACATCGAAAACTGAATATTCTTTGCATTATACGGATTTTCCTTCTGATGTAGTTATTTTAATCGGTTGGAAAATAACTAATTACCTAGGTAATCGCCTACGTGACCTACCTACACATAGTATCGTGATAGTCAGGTCATACGTAATGCACTCACAATGTTGTATGTTTTCTTGTATATGTATGAGTATATATTAAGACGCAATTTATACGGAGTGTGTAAACAAGGTTATGAATATTAATGCTGAAGTATATTTATTACTCACTCGCTTAAAAACTCTCGAAATGGGTCAAGGTTTATGGGTTTATGTCAGGAATAAAAGCCCGACTGTGAGAACTCTATATTATAATAACTCGATACAATTCTTGGGCAATGTATAAAGATTATTCATTATACAGTCTTCTTGTTATGCCCATTGATAATATTGAGCGGCTGAGCGCACGCACACAGCAGCGTGATTTGAGATAACTTTAAAAACACTCGTCTGCATTATTGATTTATATTTAGTAGATTTTGATTTTAAAACCACAATAGGCTTGATGACTAATTTTTTTTCTTATTGGTAATTGAAAGACCCTTAAAAAATAGAAACATCGCTGAAAGAATGACTCTGATAGGTTAAAAATTCACCAAGATATGACAATTCAAACATCTCATAAAATAGACCTGCCTGAAACGCTCCATACAAAGTGCTACGAAAGACTGACGTCACTCTTTCGTAGTTTGTACGGATCGGGAGAGAACTTTGTTCGATAGGTATATTAAATATTGCGTTTATGATAATGGTTTCATAACAAAAGTTGCTTCTAATTGCATAAGTTATCGAATGGTATACAAACATTAAGAAATTTAATTGAAAAAAAATTCGACCTGATTATCCAACTTTGAAGGCGAATAACAAATAAAATACAAATGCTATCGAGCTGAAATTTTGGGAACACATATTTTTTGCCGTGATTTCTTTATTTTATTAACAAAATTCGCTAATCTTTGACCTTGTCATCATCCCTGATTGTTTGGTTATGCACTAAGATCCTTAGATTTTGTAATGTATGTTGCTTAAAAATATTTCAATGGCTTATGCCGAAACGGCAAGTAATTATGAAGAGAAGAGAAGGATCTTTTGTATGTAAACATTATTCCTTACTTTTTCTTTCTATCCAACCTAAAAATTACGAATGAGCATTCATTCTTAAAATAAAACACATAGGTAACTTAGAGTAAGTTCCCATATAGAAAACCTCATTTGTATAAAAAATACAATAACAATGATGCCCTATTGTGCAATTTTTCACATTTAAAGTCCATAAAATCCCACAATGATACCCGAGTCCCGAAGCGAAAGATTTGTAGAGGAATATTTTTAACACAAACGAGAATCGGGCGATTGTGGGAGCGTCATTAGTCGTATTGTTATTACCAACATTCCAGTAATGAAACACTCGTTTTCGTCCTTTAATATCCTTTCTCTTTCTTTCATTACGGCTAACCATCATTCACGTCTGCCAACTTGGCATTATTCGCTATTCAATTTGGAAATGTAGAGCTGTAGACTTGGGAGTTGGGTTTAAATCTGTAGTAGGTAGCTAACAACGAAACTTTATCTTGCATGATTCGGTACACTGTATAATATGTAAGGTATACAAGGCAAAATCATGGATTACATTATACTTGTATATTTTTAGATTCAAGTGCGTTATGCATACCGATAGGATAAGACCTTGGATTCGAGAATTCATTTATTCATCGCACTTGTTTTTCCAAATGGAATTTCTTATCATTTTTCAAGCGATTTCATCGGAAAACCGACCCTCTTGCCCTGTGACGGGTGATTTACTTACAAACTTGAGATATTCACATCAGCTGTCGATTGTCACGACTCACGTCCTATTGAGATATTCAAAGTTTTCTAGCGGGTTTTGCATTTGTATCTAACGTAGGGTTGCCAACCTCAAATTTAAAAAACCAGGATTTGAAGTTGGGAAAACCAGGACAATGGGGATTGTCCATTTTTTTTTAATTTTGCTCATTACAAAAACATTTCGAGGAATAAGGCCAGTGATCGTTTTTCTGTATATAAATGAAAAAAATACCCATTAGTTACTTATATTTTTGAACAAATATGTTTAACCTTAGTTTGACATTCAATGGCGTTAAATTAGCAATAAATACGACTAACATTACGTTTCGAGGTTTTGGTAAGCTTCTCGTATCAGCTTTCACATAATGAGAACTTGCATTTGACGAACCAGCCATAAATAAGATTGAAAGGAAATTTAAAACATACTGCAGAGGTCAATTGGCCCCCCCCGATGGTTGCACGCCTTGTCGTGGCGGTGGGGCTCTAGTAACCGCGGCTTGGACAACCGCGGTGAAGCAAAGAGGCAACCAGGGCCGGCCGGTGTCGCCGCCTGGCCCGAGGAGGGCGCTCCCAGCGGACTGGAGGAGTCCGCTGCGGGTGCGCACCGAGGTGGGGCCGCAGAGGAAGAGGCAAGTAGGTATTACGGTGCGCCGCTTGCCCTATCCTCTGCGGCCGAGGACGGATCGCGGGGGGGAGAGGCATTGTGGTAGGTTGCCGCTCTCCCTACCCCCCTGCGAGCTGGCGGGGCCGTTCTGTTTGAACGGCATTGGTGGGGCCGCAGAGGAGGAGGCAAGTAGGTATTACGGTGCGCCGCTTGCCCTATCCTCTGCGGCCGAGGTGTGGTCGGTGGCAGAGCCAAAGACCTGATCTGCCACATGGCCTCCAAGTAGCAGACTCGGGGGGCGTCTGCTACAGCCCTGGTGGGGGCCGAGGAGGAGGGTGCACGTGTTGTGCGCCCATCGTGGAGTCTTCGTGCCGCTGGCGGGGTCGCGGATGTGTGTATCGTTCCCGTGGCCCCGTCAAAAGGCGGCGTGGCGGAAGATGGGGGGGGTTTTAGTGGGTATACCGTGGTCTCATTAGCTACGGGAGTCCCACATAACCGCTCGGGTCGCCCCCTGCGCCTGGGTGGTATGCGTAATGCATTTCCCCCTCCGGAAAAAAAAAAAAAAAAAAAAAGAGGTCAATTGGCCGCCGATGATGACGTCAGACCGAAACTTCAAAAATTTATTGAGAAAAAGGTAGCCAATGAATTTCAAAATTATTTAATTTATATTCTTAAAATACCCTATTTTAACGAAAAAATATATAAAAAGTACATGTGATTTTTTTTGGACAATGCCCATTCAGATTAAAAACAGGACGCCTGAGACTGTCGCAAGAATTATGTCTAAAAATAATAGTCAATATTTTGACACTAGAATATCAATTAAAAAAGCGAAACTTATAATTTAATTTTTTATTGAGGTCAAATTTCAAACATTGAGAGATCTCTACTAAATTACAAAGACATTTACAAGTCTATTTTTACTTTAATTTGTATTCTTTGAATAAATAGTATCAATAATACAATACGATAACAAACACTATAAGTATAATCATGAATATTTTAAAATGTTAGTGTAGCGTTCCTTTATACAAAGAAAGTAGAAACTACAACTAAAATATAGTAATCTGACTGGATACCTAGCTCTGACAATTAGCATGATCGTAGCGTAAAAAATTGAGAAAAGGCGCGCGAATTTTAAAAATTAAAATCCCAGGACAACCCAGGACGCTACTTAAAAATTATTCAGGACGTCCCAGGAAGTGTCCAGGACATGTCCTGAGAAAACAGGACGGATGGCAACCCTAATCTAACGAAATACAACGCTGCAGGTATTTATTTACCTGTGCGTATTTTTTGTGATGTACCTTTGCAATAACATCAAATAAATGCTCATATTTTACATAATATTATGTACATCTAATGCTCTGATATTATAACAAAATCTTACTATCTAACCAAAAGAAGTAAGCAGCTCTAAAACTACTACGATTATTACGGTTTTGGCTAAACCCCATTATTTACATCAGTACATGTTTACCCTATTTAATCATATAACAATACACGTGCTACTAGTCTACACGCCACGGACACTTTCGACCAAAACGAAGGCCAAGGTAAAGTTCAAGACTATTTATAAAACGAGCCAAGTCTAAGCGTTATTGATCCGGTACGCATATTACGGTAGGTTAGTAGATTCGGCCCCGGAAAGCGCCGAGCGCGCCCGAAATTTTACATCCCCCTATTGATCGGACTTGACATTGAAATCGCACAAACAGCTGGGGTGCGTGCCGCCCTCGCTGAGTCGGCGCCCTCCAGATTTCATCCGAAAAATCTAAGCGCTATAAATTCGCGATTATAGACCTAGGGAATCGGAGATGCGGCAAAGAACTTTGTAAATTTAAACTCAATAAATGACGGCAAACTAGTTTTTATTATTCGTAGCGGCAAACATAGGATGTTTATTATTATATTAGGATTTTGGTATTTGTAATCGTCTGTTCTTTGGGTAAACCAAAGAACAGGTGATTCCTTAAGCACACAAAATTTAGAACCCTCTAGTCCCTGGCTATCTATTCCCTTTATTAATCGTCGTCCGAAAGATACTATTTTCCGTCTTAATCATTTCTTCGGCCGGCGCCACAATGCACAATTATCTTAAACGTCTAACCAAAAATGTAATTGTCCATAAATCTTCCGTCAGTAATTATGCACGGGTCGTTTAGACGCGCTACTCATTTATATTCAGTGCGGTCTGAGTTCGGATGTTATCTGAAATCCTTGTTTAGGTGTTGAGCGGGATCGCTGTAATCTTGAAACTAACACGAGCGAGGCTTTGTTCTCAGGGGCTTCGACGTACTTCGCACTCAATTTCCTGGAATCTTCTCAAGAAAGTGGTTGAGCGCCTGGATAGTTGTGGTTCCCGGTTTCTGTTCCATCTGTGAACAATATCATACTAATGCTATAGATGCGAAAACGTGTCTTATCTTTTGTAGCGTTTTGGATGAGATTTGGGTCTGTAGATGCAATAAAGAAGATGCAATAAAATACCTGACCATAAAACATTTTTTTACATTACCCTAACACGAACTACTGGCTATGGAAGTCACACAAAGTTATGGCAACACTGAGCAAACCACGCTATTTTGTTGGTAATAGTCTGGAATTACCAATGATACGGGTTTTAACTTTATCTTTTATTGGATGTATCGCTATCTTATCCTTAGTTCATTAACTCAACTACCCATGTTTCCTATCTTTGTCCGTGCTTCCTGCGCGCTGCACGACTGCACCTCGTCGATAAACTAATGACAGTGTTTTTGATAAAGGATTGGAAAATTCTTCATTTCTGTTTAAAAACATTATCTTTTACTCAAACATTATCTACCTTTCTGTGAAGTTCTATCTTTCTGAAATATAAGAATATTTATCAAATGTCAAATCATAAGACTATATAGACATAAGAGAATCATTTTTTGCATCGATGATGATTATTTCCTTTACCTAATAAAACTGTTTGTCTAAGTACACAGTAGTAATAGGAAGTCTCGTCATAAAACTGTTCATCTAAACGCCTCATCTCTCAACTGTCTAACTCCTAATAAACATAAAACTATGTAACTAAATATTCCCACAAGTTCTAAAGCCGGGGGCACACTGAAGTATTCACTGAATACTGATTAGACGAAATTATTCCATTACTTCAGGTGTCGTGATTGAAAAATTCATAAATAAAAATCCGATGCACTTCTAAATATAAAAATCACGACATCTCCGATCCAAGTTAAATAACTGATCACCAGTAGAATACGTGAGTGGCATCCAATTTGCAAATAATCACCAAGTTGGTATATTTTCTACATTTAACCTCTTGTAAAAAGTCTAAAAATTGCACTTTAGATTTTATTAATTTTGCTTAAAGTAAAACGGTGAAAACCTGGAAGATATTTAAAAACATTGGCAATAGAAAAATTAAACGGAAAAGTATTACCTACTTATCTACCTATACAGGGTGCAATTAAACCTTCCTGTCAATTTTTTTCCAGGCCTTAGGTATCATTAGGAGAGTCAATTTAACCAAAAAAAAAATGGGTGTTATTTTTTTTATAACTAACTTAATAAATAATTTTTTAATCATATATTTTATACCCGTGCGACGCCGTGGCGGGTCGCTAGCATTGTAATAAAATAATCTAGTGTACAAGAATACTACTTCCGCAAAACTATTCTTAATAACGTTACAAAGTACAAACATTCATTATAATTTCATACGTTAAACTTATTTAACTTTTGGACAGTTTTAGCTCGTAATCGCTTCCTCATAATGAAATTAACAATTTGGCAGAAACGAAAGCAAAGGTCGATAGGTTGGCTGGCGCAACGGGCGGCGGGCTAGCCCACTAATCGATCGCTGTCTGTGTGCACACAACTTGCTGGCTGCTGCACTTGCCCGTCATCCCTCCCGCTCCCACCTCCGCCGGCCCCGTATACCCGTCCCGCTCGCTCCGGTCCCTAACCACCCGGTAGTCGCCTGCCTCCCGTGTCCTCCCGTATTTAGACATCGCACTATCTAATTTATGTTTTAAATTGTGCGCTTTTAAAGCCCCCATTGGATCATATCGTTATGAGGAATACCGGTAATGTGACGGCTGAACTGAGTTGGACGTCAGAAATTGCGCTGGGATATTTCACAATTAGGGTAATTTAGCCCTAATGAAGTTATAGTTTATGTGTATGTTTGTGTACGGTTATCTACTTTCAATTGTTGGGGGACCTTGGCACTCCGAGACCGGCTCGGGAGCCGCCGCTGGCATTTGCTGCGTGCGCCCGCGCCGCTTACATAACCCACCTGCCATATCGGGCTGCACCTCGCTCGCTCGCCCATTCTATGAATTACTTACAGGTCGTAGACCTTATCCATTATTAAATTCAGCCCGGCACACGATACTGTATCAATGATCAGATTTTCTTGACACGACCGCCTTACTGGTAATTTATTGGAAATTAGTTTCTTGTTTTGCAGTTGCACAATTGCCGATCGGTATCTAACACAAAATCATAATGTCGAAGCGTGATTTGAAACGAAATTACCAGAACAAGAAATCGGCGACACGATAGGTTGACAATTTTTTAAGTAAGTATTTGTTATTTTAGGTTTTGCGCTAAACCTAGTATCTTAGAGTATTAACAGATGTATTATAGCATATCTATAACATAATATTACATTGATTGTTGCTCTCACTTAAAATAGCACAAATAGAAAATGTAGAGACGATAAAACTTCCCACTATCTCGGAAATCTCCGCTTTATTTTACACCGGGTGTAAGTACAGTCGAGTTTACTTCGTTTTCCGCGTTTTTGTCTCACAAACCTTTTACACTGTATAAGAGACCTGTAAACACTTTTCTCAACGACTGCCCGATGAAATCTTAACTTCACGCCTCATCTTGTTAGACTGAATTACTTCATATCACTTTCACTTCTAAAGAATTTTAAAGAGCGCAAAGAAAATTTTCAGGCGATTATGATATTTTTTAACATTCCCTGGAAATTTCTTTTTAAGAACTTTTACGGTTAAATTTTCTAAAGTTTTAATAACATTATGAGTGCTAATAATGATATTAAATATTTAGGTACCAGTGTACCCAGGACCTAAACAGAAATTAGTACAAAGTGAGCATTATATTTCAGCATCGATTTACATTAAATACCTGTCGTACTTAGGAGTACTTGTATCACTAACTAGCGCTAATAATACTTACTAATTAGAAGTACCTGCCATTAAAACAGGTATGAAATTAGTAGATTGTGATCTACAGAGCTCGACTCGCCCACCTCTTGTCGTAGTATAATAAATTACAGACTCCCAGTAACACCGGGATTAGAACCGTTAAGCGCCCGTTGTATGTCTCCTCTCTGTTACAAAATAAAGGATACTGCAGAGATCAACTACGATAACATGGCGTGCCCCTCCAAAATTCAAAACCTTTGAAGGGCATTGTCTAAACATTTGAAGTGCGTTGTCTTGCGCGGTAGGCTGGTTATGATTAGTTGATCAACAAAATATCTTGGTAATAAGTGACATTTACTGAAATATTACCTGTACTGTGATTGGTTGAATACTTACTAGTTACTACATTCAAACTCTTTCATAAGGATGTGACTACACACATTGAAACAGTCATTTGGAGGGGCGCGCCATGTTATCGTAGTTTTTCTCTACTATCTACTGATGTTTAATATATATTTTATATATTTTATATTTAGAACTAACCTGCTATAAACCTCTTTGATAAAAATTTTATGCTTTTTAAATGTACCATACATCTGTGTAAAATCAGAACTCTGTCAGGTTTGCCAGTAGGCATTTCTAGTAGGAGCGTCTTTAGATTCCAGCTTGCAGCTACTCCATATCCATGGGATACGTACCTACTCTTACGTTCTAAACATGATCATCCAAATCTCTACCTAAAAACAGGCCTACTGAAGAAACGCCATTGTATTAGTCAGCTTATTTATTTAAAACGCTGTGCAAATATTTGCAAAGGCGGACTTAATGCCAGTTGATCTTTGATTCTAGAATCTATCTTCCTAATGATATTGATAAACATCATAATCCGAAGTCTGTGCAGCTTACATTTAACTAATAATCTAGCTTACATCTAGGGTCGATTGAGCCATTACTGTAGCAAAATCGGAATTCGTGTAGGTTTATTGTTTCGTGCCAGACTATCATTAGTGTCGTTAACCCGTTTCTATTTAATTTTTTTAAACGACAGTGAATATATAATTCTAACGATCTGGCGCCAATTTGAATAACGTAAACGAATAATTCCCAACCCAGATCTGGCTAATCATGTTCTTGCTGACGCTACTAATTAGACAATTAACGACTTACAATAGTCGTAATTACTTTTTTTTTATCACGATATTATTTTAATTGTTAAATAATTTACATATTGTTTATACAATCTTCATGGTATATTATGCATATAAATTATACTAGGAATAGTGTCTGTCTCTGTCACTTCTGCTCGTTTTACCCATCGCGATTTACGCTCATCCGATTTTGAAGCATGGAAATACTTACGAGTCCCGGGATAAGATAGATTTTGTTCTGATAAATAAAGTTTCAGCGCTATATTTTCGGCACAATAAAGTGGCGGGCAAAGGCTCAAGCTGCGAGTTGATATTTTCCGAGATGATTTAAGCTAGTGCTTGCAACTTGCATTACCGCCGATATGATCAACACGGTCGCCGGTTATCGTAAAATTTTACTGCAAATCGGCTCGATGTCATCGATGCTTAAGTTATGTTGGTATTTTAAAGTCGTATTAAAACGTCCATACTCATATTAATGGGAATAATAATATTATATTATAAGTCTACCTACTAGAATCTATATAGAAATTGACTAGCAATACCGGGGTGATTGGAATAAAACATTTTGTTTCCTTTTTTTCCTATAGCAGCTGATTCTGAGTGTGAAACATGCAAATATAAAAATGTATCCAATGGTCAGGGATATTTTTTGAAAATCTACCATCAAAATTTGCCATCAGATTCTGGTAGACCTATACTTTTGATGAATTTTGGTATAGAGTAGTAGTAGTAGAGAGGAGACTTTGAGTCTGTCGGGAAAGGATTTAAAGATTATGATAATTCTATCACGGAAATATGCGCGGTTCTTAGGCGATAAAGGCGCATCTAGCATTAAATAGTAGCGTATCGTATAAATTAGTATTTCGCTTAGAAATTGTAATGGCGAAGGAAGGTTTAACCCACCTTTGTAATTACTGAGGCTGTATAACGAACAGCAATAGATCTTATCGGGTCCATGAACCAGCTGCGATAGTGTCGTTAGTTGTTACATAACACTTCGGTCAATGACCTATAGATAATGTACAATACATGAATAGAACCGTGACTCAAAACGTGGCGATTTCAGAATTCAGGATAATATGGCACGGGCAATATATTACAACACACGGACAATATATTATATACAGAAAAGTCTTCATATAATAAAGTTACCCTATCTACGACAGTCACAAGTGTTCAAATAGCCATATAAAACCCAAAAGTGACCAAGTCGCTTCGAAATGCCATTTCCAATAAAGGCCTTAATGTTTTTGAGTCACTCTCTCGTATTTTCATTTCTTATTGAAGTCCTAAGCTAAGGAAACGATAACAAAATAAAACGTAACCAATCAGATATCAAAACACACCTAACACCACTTAATACTTTAGTCACGGCTAGCGATACTTCAATCAGAATAACTAATAAGATCACAGTTGATACTTCAGCAGCCAATTACTCTATGATTGCTCTCATAACAGGGTCGTGTTTTAATGTCATATAAAATATACGACATGGTATATAATATGTTAACGCATGTGTAATTTGTATTAGTTTGTATATATTATTTATTACCTTATATAATAAGACCGGATGCATGTGATAAGTAGAGCTCATTTGAATTATGGCGTAGAATGTAGATTAACGGACTTCTTAGCCTTGAATGTTATTAGAAATTAGCACTTGATCCTTATCCTTTACAAAGGTGTTTGCCTGTCTGTCTGTCACGTTGCCTTTCCTTAAAAATTAAAGATGAAATTCGGAGATACATAGTCCCGGGAAACGACATAGCATAGTTTTCTTTTGCAGAAAAATGTACGATTCCTGTGCCATAACATGCAACATCCAGGAAAATAATAAATATTTAAAGTCGAACCCAAAATCCAAAATAAAGCGAATACCAACGTATGTAAGAGCCAGTAAATAAACACAGCTGTATACATAATTTTGTCAACGTTATTTTTACTGAGCCTTGTTAGTAAGTATGTATGCTATGCACGGACCACGTTAAACCATAAGTCTACAAATAGCTTGGTACTACTAATATAATATTATATTCTTTGAAATAGCATACTTTAATAGGAAGTGTATTAGAAACATTAAGAGACAAATAATTCTAAACGCATTCGCTCCCATCGACTGAGGGGCGCACTAAGGTGGTCTCCAGTTGATGCCATTAAAATTCAAATCGTCATCGTCCACATGCTCGATTTAATATTATGGCAAATGTATCTTTATATTTTACGAGACATTGTCAGTAACTTCGTGTAAAAGTTTCGTGGAATTTCTGAGTTTGAGCATTAAGTTAGGTTAAGTTTCGCATAGATAATGTACGCTGTACATTTGTAGCATATTTCATACTACATGACTCCTGCAACTCCGTTGCGCCAAAATTCATTTATTTATACAAAAGCTCTATCTCCACACGGAGCAAAATCGGTTCAGCGGTTTGGGCGTGAAGAGGTAACAGACAGAGACACTTTCAAATTTATAATATTAGTAATGGATTAAAACGTATGTGACGTATTAGGTATTTGACAAAATTCTACAAATTAATCAGATTAATTGTAATTAACTCAGCAAATTACTTGTCTCGATATGGCAATGCCGAATTCGCGTGGAAACCTAGTAAATACGCCCTATTTAGTATTTACTACAGCATTCTGTGTTGTATTTATAGTGTAGTCGCCTTGACGCGGCCATTATCCTCTGCGATAGTATGTTATCGCTGTTTACGTATCAACACTTGCATATTATGTAGTTTCATATTAGTAGTAGCAGAATGTACACAAGTGGTGTTAGATGGAGTAGAGCAGTTGAAATTATCCATATTTATAAACGAAAGTTTGCTTATAAGCCATACTTGCACCGCTAAACCATATCAGATATTTGCTTCAATTATATTTTGGTTACCGGAAAAACACGATTTTTGTACCGAGTTCTTACGCTCAAAACAACGTAATATACTTTAAGCAGAAATGCCACAAGCCATCTACCTAGAAGGCTTCCGCACACTATACTAAAGACTTCGCAGGCCTCTGAGAAGTATAGAGCCTACGAAACAAAAAATATTTTATTACATAAAAACACTCAAAAGACAATCCTCTTGACGCAGTGGGGTAATTTTATCGTGAATACATAATATAATAAACAACAAGTATCTAATCGCTGAAGCGTGCCTATGTTCGAGATTAGATAGGCCTATGCATTCAACATTACACATGCAACAAAACACTTAGGTGCGTTTAAAAATGTATTCCTTAAAAGGTAGGGGATTTAAAATCGCACCTTTTAAGCCGCTGTAATCGTTTTTGTGATGGCATTTACATTTTCCATACTCTACCTTTACCCTAATATCGTTCTCATTGCTGACTTAAATTTTAGTGCACGATGAAAAATACGAAAGAAAACAGTGTGTATCTCCGTCCTTATCACATCAATAGAGATGTACGAGAAAGAAAATGTCGTTTAGACAGTTTTGTATCTCGCGGGCGCATAGTCTAAATTGAATTAATCTCACCAATAGCGATCGATGGTTGATAAGTTCATTCTAATGTTCCACCAGTATTTGTTTCCTAATTATTGTCAAGGAAACGATAACGCGCGGGTGTGCTTGTGTTAGCTTAACGATAGCTTATCACTGTACAACGTGTTCGAAGACGGTTCTGGAAGTTCCTGCATTCAATACACCGATACGTTCTGGTATAATTGTACTAGAAAACGTAGAGAAATGTAGAAATAAGTGCAATTTACGCTAGTTATGAGGTAGCCATAAAGATGAAATTAATGATTAACAGATGGAGACTCTTACCTTTGTTGTCAGTCAATTAGTTATAGAAATAGACAAAAAATATCCATAATAATCTTGATTAATATATTATTACTAGCTGTCCCGGTGAACTTCGTGTCACTTTAAAACCTTCCCCGGACTTCTACGAATATTTTAAACTAAAATCAGCCCAATCCGTTCAGCCGTTTTCGAGTTTTAGCGCGACTAACACGTTTGAAAATCCATTTTTATATATAAGATTATAATTTGATGGTAACCAGAAGATCAATAACTAGAAAAATAATGTATGTTTGTTTCAATTCAGAAATTAAACAATTTTCAGTTCCATGTTGTAGAAGTTCTTTGAATTTTTATCAGAAAAATTGTCACATGCATTTTATCTGTTAAATTGTTAAGTGCATAACTGCACTAAAGATAATCTTTGATATCAGTATACAAACAGATAACCTAAATCTGAAGTATACCGCCATAAATGCCGTATTACAGCCCGGTGTAACAAAACTAAGTGATAATACTTTAGGGTGTGTACGTGTTCCTCATAGAGAGTTTACTGTGAAAGTAGCAGTGCTGAAAGACCAAATTTTTTTTCGCTTTTGTATGGGGAAACTCGTGACGCTGGGGCGCTTGCCCAATGCTAATACAAAAGTGACAAAAATTGCTCCATCAGCGCTGCTACTTTCATAGTGAACTCTCTATCAGGGACACGTACACACCCTAAAGTATTATCACTTAGTTTTGTTAGACACTGTATATAACAATTAACAAATGACGATACATAATTAATAACAATATTTGTGTTCTGTTTATGTAAGATCAAAATGTTTAATCATACTTTATGAGTTAATATGTAGTTAAGTGTCTATGTTTTGAACAATGATATTTTATTGTATGAAATCGTGTAGGATACTAAATACTAATCAAACAATATTTGATCAAAGAATCAAACAGTGTACATAATTTGTACTCTACCTGAGTATGATAACAATAATATGCTTAATTAGACTATTTGAGAATCTAAATATTCATGTTATTCACCTTAATAGAATTTAGAGGGTGCTAAAGAGTAAAGACTGTATGTTCTTATTGAAATCTGGCCATTTAGCCGAAACTTTTTCGTTTTCGCTTCGTTATAGAATCGCCGATCAAAATGTATGGAATTGACGTAAGACGAGTCGAACGTCAACGTCATATCAACGAACGCTTATGTCAATTCCATACATTTTCATCGGCGATTCTATAACGAAGCGAAAACGAAAACATTTTGGCACACCCCCCTGTTATAATGCTTTAACGATTATCATAGAATAAATCTTTACCTACGCAACGAAAATACAACTCTATTTGCCAGCAGTTGGTCAAGACAGGGCGAAATTAGCAAAGCAAATTGGAATAATTCCCGCGCAGACCACTTAACAATTTATTAAATTAACAAAGTCTGTCGCAAATGTAAATGCTTGAAAACGCTTATGACAGTCGGTGAATGGATTTATAGAATTACATCTGACCCTAGGGCCCGAGTTGTTTATTCTGAGCGCGATTCAGCCGCGAGCCACGTAAATTGCAAACATCGCCTGCGAGTTGCGACACTGGACGAAATGTATGCAGAACTAAACATTGTTACTGGAACGGCGTAAGGTAAGTTCGATAGTATGCCAGTTTGATGCCTTACCCATTCAGAGCGATTTCTCGTAGATATCTTCGTTAAGGTGACGCCGCGTTAAAGTAAAAAACCGTGTTGGATACGTTTTAGATTGCTTGTTTTCTATGAGAACAAGCAATGGAACAGCAAAAAATGGAAAGAGCGTAAGCGACAAAATGGTTTTTGTCGCGTAATTTAAAAACCATAAATACATTTCATATAAGCTATGGGCAAATTAAAGTGTATGCTTGAACCAATCTATGTACAAACTTTGGAAGCTTAAGGGGCCGGGCTACCCTCGAAATTCTCATACATACGTAATACCAAAATCATTTTCTCATACGAAAATATTTAACATATTTGAGTTATTTTTCAGCTTAAAATAGTAATTACCTAGGTTCCTATACAAAAATTAACTTCAAAATATTTAAACACTAAATTTTTTTTTTGTGTATAAATTTTTTTTACTAAATTTACTACTAAATGTTTAAGCACTAAAAAATAGAGTAAAACACTAAAAAATATAATAATAAATAGTAAATTTACTACAAAATATTTAAATACTAAAAAATATTTTTTAGAGTTGAAATATTTTGTAGTAAATTTACTATTTATTTATATATTTTTTAGTGTTTTACTCTATTTTTTAGTGCTTAAACATTTAGTAGTCAATTTAGTACAAAAAATTTCTACACAAAAAAATTTTTTTAGTGTTTAAATATTTTGAAGTTAATTTTTGTACAGCGACCTAGGTAATTACTATTTTAAGCTGAAAAATAACTCAAACATGTTAAATATTTTCGTATGAGAAAATTATTTTGGTATTACGTAGGTATGTATGAGAATTTCGAGGGTAGCCCGGCCTCTTAAATCACTCTCCTCTGTTGGAATTAACAAAAAATTAAAACCGACTTCCAAGGTAAAGCAATAATAACATCCTTATAATATGAACTAAAAAGTATTAAATAATTATTCCTATCTAATAGTGCCTTTTTCCGAATTCGGCTAAAACTCAACTATTTCTGTACTCAATCTTCATCATTTTGAAGTCGGTACCAGATGAATCTTCTGTTCTCTGACAGAATATTTGAAACTTTTGGAACTGGCACCGACTTCAAAATTATGAAGGTTGAGTACAGAAATAGTTGAGTTTTAGCCGAATTCGGAAAAAGGCACTATTAGATAGGAATAATTATTTAATACTTTTTAGTTCATATTATAAGGATGTTATTATTGTTTTACCTTGGAAGTCGGTTTTAATTTTTTGTTAAAAATAATAATTTCACTATTTTTAGTTACCTAGTAAGCAAACGCGTACTATACGTAGAATAATACACCTGTATATTATTCTACGTATCTTATTACAGTCACACTTACAAAATATTATAATATCAGCTGCAGCCTGCAGATAATTTTAAACAAGACATTTAAAAAAATCGAAGTGAACACGTGTGACGTGCTAAGTAGCCGGTCACCGGACTAGTTTCAATAGGCTGGCACTCGCTCGACTTGTCGCACACGCAGCGCACATAGTACCTCCGTGAGTAATTTGTATTCTGTGCATAGTACCCGGCCCGCGCCCGCGCGCGCGCCGCTGCGCCGCGCCGCCGCGCCGCGCCGCTTACTTGACAGCCCTGGCAGATATGCGATGCGATGCGTTATTATACTCTGAACGCTAAACGCAATGCAAAAGGTTGAAATTAGGTTGTTTTCCAGAATATCTCGGCGAAGTGAAACAGAATGTTACATTATCGAAGCAACTTTAACTTCTCAGGAGTAATGTCAAATGTGTGCCTTATGCTCTGGAGATAAGGTTGAATTTGGTGACATTGGTGACCCTGACCTGGTAATGATGATGATGATGATGATGATGATGAATGTAATTTGCATAGTAGCATATGCTTTCAGTTCTTAAAACAGCGCCTAAACTCCCAAACTTGTATCTATAAGGAATCCGGAGTTCTCTTAGTAGCTTCGGAACCATAGTATAACCTCGGTGCAAAATCTTGCGTTTTGGTAGCATAGCTTAGGATGCTTCTCATAAAACCAAAATCACCATAATTATGTTTCCATATAAATTTCGAGGAGTTCCCTCGATTACTCATGGATCCCATCATCAGGTCACCACTTTTGTGAACATGGTACCAAATTGGAGTGAAACCTAATACAACAAAACAAAAATTTCGAAAATCGGTTCACAAACGGCGGAGTAATCGTTGAACATACAAAAAAAATATATATATATATATATATATATATCCACAGCCGAACATATAACCTCCTCGTTTTTTGGAAGTCGGTTAAAAATAGGAATCCCTTTTTTTACAGAGGTCTTTTTCATTAATTATTCTGTGTTATAAAAGTTGACCAATCGTGTTATGCTATGGGTAATTCAAAGACAAAGACATGATGAACAATGAACTTTAATTTCTTCGCTTTAGTCATTGCTGAGAAAAATCAATATCGCTACAGCCAAATTATCAAGGCGCCGCCTTAAATGCGGCTTTTCCATTGACCCATGATGAAACTATGGAGGGTACCCTCCATAGATGAAACAAAGCAAGGAACGACAAACGCGTAGAGTGGTACATTTGTCTGTGATTGGAGGTGATCGACGTCGATTGCGCTTGCAATAGACAGCTTAGGAATCATGGTTGTTCATGGTTACAACTTACAGCAGACCACGCATCTTCTTCACGTTAAACCTTTAATGGCTTAAGTCCTGGCCATGTTTACAGCACGATAGCGTTCTTGTATTCAAAATTTCAATTTACTCTACTTACAAAATAGTTTTTACTAAAAATATTCTCAGTATTTATGCTGAGATAATTTTTAGTAAAGTTATAGAACTAGATTTTAAATTTATGTCATCTAAATCTGGCGATCAGCTCTAAGGTTAAGAGATTAAATTCAACAACCCACTTCGTATTTCCAACTAATTGGTTGTTAAAATTAATGTTTCCGAAAAAACTAATCTTTAAACCGGTTAGTAACTGCGAGAAAGTACTAAAAGTATTAATTATTACACGATTAATATCACATAAAATTATGACAAATTCGAATGTAAATATGTAATCAATGTTAATGACGAACTTGTCTGTCCGTCTGTCTATCGATTACCTCATTATTAAACGGCTTAACCGATTTAAATGAAAATATGTAGTTTATAGATACTTTGAGAGAAGGGAAAGGACGTAGGGTGGTGTTTGTTTCCAAAAAGTGTAAACTGGGCTATAACGAATTTTAGCGCAACGGAGTTGCGGGCGTCCTAGTCAATGTGTGTTCTATTATTCTAAAATAATTACCAGTAGCCAGTAAGCCAAAAGTAGTATACCAGTAAGCTAAAGGTAGTTAGCGCATCCAGTAAGTTCATCCATGGTCGGCAGTGCAGTGTGAAGTGGCTTTTGAATCTGCCTTTTTGTGAGGCTGTTTTGTGAAAACTTTACCTTTGACTCGTACATACCTACAAGGGGTGAAATTCACTAACTCGTCACGCAAGTGTCGAAGTGTCACTTCTGACGAGAGGTGTCACGTTTTGTGCAAAAATGTCACGCTCATGTTTTGGTGAAATTTTAATTCATTTTCATAAAAAGCGTCTTTCAATATTTTTAACAAAGTATAAATTAAATACGAAATAAAAAAGTCAACTCATTGCATTTAAAGGCGATAAGTTGATACTTGATCTATTTTCTGATAAATATTTGTTTGAATAAAAAAAAACTAAGT
The DNA here is from genome assembly GCA_905333045.1 of Lysandra bellargus. NCBI lineage: Eukaryota > Metazoa > Arthropoda > Insecta > Lepidoptera > Lycaenidae > Lysandra > Lysandra bellargus. Next base: position 11,626,134 of record HG995326.1, read on the forward strand.
TTATTTCAATCATTGAGGATATTTCATGAAAAATAGTTTGTTGGGAACCGGTGTCTAAGAAGTTCATATTTCTACAGAAAGATTCACAAAAGCGGCAGCCCAGATCATTGCAATTCGTGATTTAGAGATCAACTACGATAACATGGCGCGCCCTTCCAAAATTCAAAACGTTTAAAGAGCGTCGTCTTGCGCGGTAGGCTAGTTATGATTAGTTGACCAACAAAATATCTTGGTAATAAGTGACATTAACTGAAATATTACGTGTACTGTGATTGGTTGAATACTTACTACATATAAACTCTTTCATAAGGATGTGACTACACACATTGAAACAGTCATTTGGAGGGGCGTGCCATGTTATCGTAGTTCTCTACACTTCCGAGTTCCAATCAATACCTCAAACTGTAATATCTTTGGTTGTAGTAAATAAAGTTCGAATTGAGCCACACAGCACACTGTATCCGTATATTTTGCTCTAGTAAATAAAGTTCAAATTTCAATAGCACCGCAGTGCCTGTGAACTGCCTATTATTCAATGCAATAATGTCGTTATCAGTATTATTTTCGCGCAGATAAATCTTTATTTGTGAGCAACAACAGATAACACAGAGGTGACTCGAGTGCAGGGTTATCGCGGTGCATGTATCGGTGTATGGTGATAATGTAATCATATTTATTTTTCAACTTAAATTACTGTTATTGTATTGCCAACTTAGTTTATATTTTATGCCTGTAGTACTGTGATTTTTGTGCCAGCAGCGCTGTGCTTTTTGTGCCAGCAGCGCTATGCTTTTCGTGCCAGCAGTACTGTGCTTTTTATGTCAGTACCTCTGTGCTTATGTCAGCAGCTCGCAAAAAAATCAGCGGGTGCGTAATGACTTAGGGTCAATTCAGACCGCAACGCGACGAGGCGAGGCGAGACACGGCGCGGTATAAATTTGTATGGATTTGACAGATTTCAATTGCGTGAGACGTCTCGCAAATCTTTCAAATCCATATTTTAGAAATGCATCTACGCGTCGCGTTGCGTTGGGGTCTGAATCAATCCATATGTCCAATAAAAAAATCTTCGTTAACGTTGCTTTAAAATTCGTTTACCGCGCGAGAACCGTACATTTTCCGGGATAAAAAACTCCGGGAATCAAAGTATCGCCATACCAAATTTCAGCAAGATCGGTTCAGCGGTTTGGGCGTGAAAAGGTAACAAACAAACTGACTGTCGCAAAATAATAATAACCCATTAAGCCCCATAAGATCACCGGTGATCGCGACAACAATAGAATAACAATAGATTTCCAAGAATCCGCGATCGAAGGATTAAGTAGGATTTCTGCCAAAGTAAGTCCAATAGATTCGAAGTGTATTCAATCCAAGTGTTTCTTTCCTTAATTTTTAAATAATATTATAATGAATTAATAAACTCTATCACCATGTATAGTCTGTTGTGACTTGTGACCGGTATCTAAAAAATTACTGCCCCTAATTAATAGCGACGATCAAGAAAAACTTACAAGCGTTTCGTTAACCTACATACAAAAGCAAAAACATTTTAAGATTTTAAATTGGCCATAGAATTCTATAAATACAAATTTAATTCGGACACAAAGATTTATTTATATCAATAAAAACGCTGCGCTGTTGGTTATTTTCGCATCGAGTCTTTCATGTTATTTTCATCGGTTTAAAGGTATTTATGTTATGTTCGAATTTCTGTTCCACGTTTCTTATCGCAGGGAGAAATAAAATCGCAGATTGGAAAGGAGTTCCTGTAGCAAATCTAGAAAGAACAAGTAGAGTTATTGATTTAAAAGCTGTTCAATACATCGTTATAGCGCAAAGTGGCTATTTATGTCCTATAATTTTCATACAACAATAATTTATTTCTTGCGTGAATTTAATTTAAATATTTATCTCTGGTTTAAATGCGAGCAAATTATTACTAGACAGATTTATCGTTCTACACGTCAAATGCTCCCATTTATTTTTGGATTCGTATCGCATTCGAATATTTAAAATGAAAATTGCATTAAAGATTTTAGACCACTCTGATTCCCCTTTCAAAAAGTTTACATTAAGCATTCAAAAAGTGAATTTATGGGTTTTTTATTTAAAAATTCATATTAATATGCGATCAAGTCTTAGTTTTGAGGAAAAAAAAAAGATACCGGTATTCCTGTTTTTAAGCACGTCGATTCGACTTACCATTTTGTTTTGTTTTTTTCTTTTCTAAATCTCAATCTTTGTGTAAACAGCAAACATTTTAATGATTCCGTTCCTCAAAATTTAATTATCATTTTATCTCAAAATGATATTATTGTAGACAAATTAAAATCTTTAGTCTGTATTCAATTTGATTCAGCGTACAAAACGAGATTATTGCATTTGATCAAATAGCAGATATTGAGCCAATTAATTCAGAACCGAGACCTATCCAGTGTTTATCTTACCAAATAGATTACCTTCAGCGTTTCAAGTATTTCGTTTTCAATTTGGGAGAGCTTCAATTTATTGACTTAAATTGGCTAGACTTTTTAGTCATTAGTATTTAGTGCTATGAAGATGTGTTATAATTTGCTTAGAAATGGATTAAGTTTTTAAAGGAATTTTATATTTTTAACAGCGTTGTGAATAATGGACTGATGTATTATAAATAAGACGTCGTGTTCTTATAAATACTCAAAAATACATAGTAGTTTTTCTTTCTAACTTCTAATCATATCTTTGCTATCACGTATAAACTTATCTTTCGTTCCCATTGGGCTTTCCTGGTGCTCCAACAGTTAACTTTCAAGTAACTACTTTTATAACAAGTTACAATTCAAAACGCTAGCCGTACATATTACATAAAGGTATTTCTTAAGCGGTTTATCGTAGGTAAATAGTGATATTGACACAGCTGAAGCGCACGTGGTCTCACATTGCATATTATCTGTTAAAAATACACCCCAAGACGCTCTCAACGAGTATTCAAATTTACAAATCGGATAACTCGTTAGTTTGTTTTGTATTTGAATATTTGCATAATTGACTCAATTCAAGGGCGGCGCCAATTGATATTTATGCAGTTACTTATACTGTTTTGTACCTATTGTGAATCGTGACTCAACGTAACAAATATTTGTAGGTCGCCTTTTTAAAGCTTGAAAATATATTATTTTATTTTGCAGTCGAAGTAAACACATAATAAACTCGTTCAAACCATAACACAAAATATTATATACGGTAGCGTTACTCAAAATAAGTTCTTGACATCATCGTGCTACTAAATAATTAGTTCTACTCACTCGCGAAGTGATAGAGCATTAGTAGATAGAGCTACTTATTTTGCTACTGAAAGAGTAAAGACGTATACAGTATAGGTATAGTCTAGAGTCTAGACTTTAGTATAAAGATGGTCTACTAGTGTAGAAGACTGGTTTATCTTCAAAGGAAAGTTCTAGCTTCTGCGAGGTTATATGTGGCGTATATTATTTGTGAGGATAAGGAAAAGAACGGTCGTCAAAACGCAAGAGAAAATGATGTTGTATGAATCACAGTACTTAGCACTGTATTTATTTATATTTTATAACGTGTCCACAGAAGTAACTGTCATTACTCACGCTCTCCTTGACCTACACCAATCACACATTATGTAGGTATAATTTTACGCTGCGACAATGCATGTGCTGTGTAATGTTAACGTCAATCCACCTACTGTTAATTCGTCACATATATTGTTTATGTAAACGACGTTCTCTCTCAGTCTCAGCCAACAATTTCGTGAAGAGGATACTATTAAATTGATGATTTATAACATACCTATTTATGTTATTATTCATACTATTTTATGTTATTATTCATATTATGCAAAAGTTTGTTAGCTGTCTCATTGTTATTTCCTCACGTTTGCTGTTGAACCGATTTTGGCGGAGCCACAGAATATATATTAGTTGTACCAACAGAATTCCCACTGGTGAAACCCGTTTAAAGGATTAACGACTCATGCTACGATACTATAAAGATCAAATTCCGACCGCGCAGTGCTAGGTGCCTACCATTATATTTGCCTACATCTATGCTCTCTTTCTATCGCATATCTCGTACCTTTTCTGAAGAAATCAGGGTTGTCTCTTTTTAAAAATAATATCTATCTTTATATTTAATTAACTACATTTTATTTAACTCGAAATAATCTAAGATATTATGTTTTAGTACTATGTAGATTTAATTATCATAAATTCACGTGTAACTAGTTATGCGTACGTAGATTCGATAGGTACCGTATCTTAATTATTGAAACCGGTCTTATATTACCTACTTAAAGTGTTTGTAGTAACTTAGTTATTTTTGTAAACAAAATATGAGGTTTCGAATAGTACGCATGACGCGTCAGGGAATATTATAATAGCAAAGACGGGAACAAATAGTACAGGAGCCAACAACTAAAAACACATACTTACTTATTTAGTTCTCTCGAGCAAATATTAGTAAATTTTAGTAAACCCAACTTTTATTATTCAGCATCGAAAAAAAGAGGAGGTTATATTATTACGTTCGGTACGTTTCGTATTTTTTTTGTATGCTCAGTGATAACGCAGACGTGTGTTTCAAAATTATTTTTTGTTGCATAGGGTAAATAAAAAAAATAGTAAATAAGTAAAACCAAATTAAGTTAAATTTGGTTCACATTCCGTGGTAAGACAGTTAAACACTGCGCAATATTTCTTTGCCTTTTTTTTATTGTCCATTGTGATCAGATTAATTTATCAATTCTGTGACAGCGAATGAATAAGTACGCAGGTAGGCATGCAACGACCAACTAAAAACTCGTGCGCGAGTGGGACAGGCCTGGCGGAGCTTGAAGCTACACTGAGTAGCGGTAAAGTACTAACAAAATGTACAGTTCCCACGCAATAAAGTATAAACGGACAAAGCTGTTGGAAAATCTAGTTTAAATACCCGGTAGAGTTCTAACTCTACATAATATTATAGTCGGAATCCTGAATTTCTATTGCTCAATTCTTAATTAGTGACAAACCTTCCTGACCCTAGAGATCTCTGATTTCACCGCTATATTATACATAGCTTGTGCTCCTTATGTCACTGATATAAAGGTCATTTCAGGGGTAGGATAACTATGAATGGTGCATACACGAAGTCATAGTGACTTCTGACATGACGGGATTTTCCATTATAGGATTCACTGACCTACTGATCTTTTCTTCGACATTTTAAATCATGCTTTTCTTTGTCTGCTATGCTATATCTTGGAAATTACAAAGACCATGTATTACACTTATCAGCAGCTTTGCGAAATTCGTATTAAAGTGAGTAATGAATGAATGAATGAATGATCTTCTGTCTAAATAGATGACAAAGTATAATATTATTTAATAATTACTATACTTTGTCATAAATTGATGATACTTTGTCATCTATTGATACTGTTATCAATGGATAACAGTATCAATAGATGACAAACTATCATCAATACTTACTTTTAATTGTAATTAGATAATAGATATACTTTAAGCACAACGCCCTTTCTCCAGCAACTTTTTGTTTCCTTTCCTTCCAAAGGTTGTCTGGAAGAAATTGCTATTTAGTAATAAGACTGCCTTTGTATACTCGTCATTTTATGTGTTTTCGTCGTATGTTTGTTGTTACTGTAACTGTGTGCACAATAAAGCATATTATTTATTCATTCATTCATTCACTTATTAATATGATCCTTTTAAATTAATTTTACTTACTTAATCTAAAAGTTTTTTTTTTATGAAATAAGGGGGCAAACGAGCAAACGGGTCACCTGATGGAAAGCAACTTCCGTCGCCCATGGACACTCGCAGCATCAGAAGAGCTGCTGGTGCGTTGCCGGCCTTTTAAGAGGGAATAGGGTAGTAGGGGAGGGTAGGGATGGGAAGGGAAGGGAATAGGGTAGGGGATTGGGCCTCCGGTAAACTCACTCACTTGGCGAAACACAGCGCAAGAGCTGTTTTACGCCGGTTTTCTGTGAGAACGTGGTAATTCTCCGGTCGAGCCGGCCCATTCGTGCGGAAGCATGGCTCTCCCACGTATAAATAATTTGCATGAACATTATTTCTTTAGGCTTTCTGTATGCTAAGTTCTTAGTGCTTAATTTTTACCTAAACTCAAACTCAAAACTCAAACTCAACAATATTTTTATTCAGTTTTTCAAATCTTTTCTGAACGTTGATACTACTGGTGCCTACCACCGGTCGGGAACTAACCCGGCGAGAAGAACCGGCGTAAGAAACTCGCACGGGTTCGCACCTATCGTCATAGAGTAACTGTATATTAGTACTATCGTATAAATAAAACTTAACTCAAACTCGTCTCAAATTGAGTTGCAGAACGATTAATGTGTAACATACTCTGTCCCACTATTAGTGAGTCTTTGCTAACAATACTAACGATAAAACTAAGTACGGAATAAGTTACTTTTCATGTTACACTAAAACTCGTCTACGGAAAGAATTACTTTAACCTGTTCTTTGTTTTTCATGAGTTTTTTTGTTTACTCCGTTAATTTTGTAGTAAATAATGTAGTAGTAGCTAGATTACCTACAATAATTTACTATTATATTATTAATTTGATTATTCATCTATTTTTTTTTATGAAATAAGGGGGCAAACGAGCAAACGGGTTGCCTGATGGAAAGCAACCGTCGCCCATGGACACTCGCAACATCAGAAGAGCTGCAGGTGCTCTTTTCTTTTCTTGAAGGTTTGCAGGTCGTATAGGTCCGGAAATACTGCTGGTGACAGTTTGTTCCCGAGTTTTACAGTGCGCGGCAGAAAGTTACGCGAGACACGCACGGTGGAAGACTGCCATTTATGAAGGTGATGAGGATGCTATATTTTTCGCGTGGGACAGTGGCGAAAAGTTGCAGATGGTATGATTCCAAACAATTGCTCAGAGCACTCCCCGTGATACCACCGACAGAGGATGCAGAGTGAAGCTACATCTCGGCGTAATTTCAAGGGGTCCAAGCTGCTTGAAACACTATGGCAGTCAACAATCCGAGCGGCCCTTCGTTGAATACGATCTAGAGGGAGCAGTTGGTATTTTGAATATATTTGAACAATATTCCATATGAGGCCTGACCTGCGCCTTGTAGAGTTGTAGGCGCTGATACGGACTGAAGAATTGTCTCGCTCTGTTCAGAACACCAAGCTTCTTCGAGGCTAACTTGGCCTTACCCTCTAGATGGTATCGAAACTGGACTTCGCTCGATGTGTTAACGCCAAGTATTTCAATGCTAGGGGAGATTTTTAAAGATGTGCCCTCAAAACGAGGATAATGTGTCAAAACGATATTAATTTGAAAGCTCTAAATAATCGATGTTACATAAGAAAATATACAAAATATTTATCAGACTAAAATGTGCTCGTAGATGGAATCGTCTGTCTGTTACTTGTCTTAGCTCAAACTGCCGAAGCAATTTTTAAAAACTTTGGTATTAAAGATTTGGTGTTAGAACTATCCTGGGACTAAAATTACCGGGATAAAAACTATCTTATCCCAGGAAAATATAAGCTTTCCGCGCTGTATTTCAGCAAAACGAATTACGGGAAAGATCTTATATTTTATAACATTAAATGAAATTGAGTTATCCGTATGGAATGTTTAACACGACAGTACTTCGACAGCATGGAATCTTCAAGACGTGAGGCTAATTCACGCGAGAAAATGTCTGAGCATTGAAATTTTGCCATACCGCGAATACTTTGTATAATTTATTTATTTATTTTATTTATTTTATTTTATTTGGAAAACAAACAGTGATATAATACTAATTACATATTCATAGTAGGTATCAGAGCACCATTTATATGTTTTCACATACAGATAACTATATAAGAAATAGAAAAACAAATAACTTGCAACTTAATACTAATAAATACAAAGCGAATTAGTGAATGATAAAAAATTTTGTTGGAACAGGAGAAAAAGAAAGCAAAAACTAAGCAGAGAATCAGAGAATCGCATCGAACCAGTGCTGTGTTAACTTTTGTTTCAAAGCAGAAGGTGAAGTTATAAACAAATCAAAATCAAGTTCTGGAGTATCATTCAAGCTGTTAATTAATTTTGAAGATCTAATGATAAAGGAGTTTCTTCGGTAATTTGTATTGCAGAATGGGATATACAGGGGAGTCTGGACTCGGACTGACCTTGTTGGTACCTTTAAAGAAATTTTAGAAAGGAGTAATGGGGTGTCAATTTTGTTTTGAATGAGTTTGAGTAGGAAAAGGATATCCGAGATACGGCGTCTTTCGAAAAGAGGGAGAAGGTGAAATCTTTTGGATCTCAATTCATATGAAGGATCGTATGTATTGCATTTAAATTGTAAATGTTTTAAAAATCTTTTTTGAATCGATTCTAGCCTATTTATATGAACAGTGTATTGGGGATTCCAGATTTCAGAGCAATATTCAAGGGAACTGCGTACATAAGAACAGAACAGAATTTTTAATATCTTTATATTTTTAAATTGTGAACTCATTCTGAGAATAAATCCTAGTGACTTATTAGCTTTATTTAAGATATGGTCCAAGTGTTTATTGTAAGATAATTTTGAGTCGTGTATGATACCAAGATCACGAATCTCTGTCACACTTTTTAGCTCTAGTCCCTTTAGTTTGTAGGGGAAAGATGTTGCTTTCGACGAGCGGCTAAAAGTCATAGAGGAACATTTAGACACATTGAGATCCAAATTATTTACACAGCAATACTCCTCAAGTCTGTATATATCCTCCTGCAACAGTTGACAGTCTGATATGTTATAGATAGATCTATACACTTTCATATCATCTGCATACAAAAGAAATTGAGAGTGCTGAAAACACGCCTTAATGTCGTTTATAAAGATGTTAAATAGGAGGGGCCCTAGAAGAGACCCCTGGGGCACACCCGAAGGTACATTACTCCATGCTGAAGAAAAACCATTAAGAACCACAGCCTGAGTTCTATTTTCTATATAGGAAACAAACCACCTATAAAGATTGCCGTGGATTCCAGCATGGTAAAGTTTCTGGAGTAGTATGGAATGGTCTATGCGGTCAAATGCTTTGCTGTAATCCGTAAAAATAGCATCTAATTGCCCTCCCGAGTCCATGGTTTCAGTAACATAATCAACAAATGTCAGCAAGTTAGATGTAGTTGAACGATTCTTTAAGAAACCGTGTTGTTCGTTTATGAACATTTTAGAGAAGAAACTGTAAACGTTATTATAAATTATACGTTCAAACAACTTGGCAAAGATAGATAATTTCGAGATAGGCCTGTAATTCTTGACATCTGACCGGTTGCCACCTTTGAAAATTGGCGATATAAAAGCAGACTTCCAGATTTTAGGAACAACACCCTCTGCAACGGAGCGATTAAATAATATTGTAAGAGGTTGGGCAAGGGAGTTCGAGCAACGATGGATCAAAATAGCAGGAATGTTATCGGGCCCCATGCCCTTTTTAAGGTTAACATTTTTTAAAAGACCTTGTACAATGTCAGAAGTTATTCGGATGTCACTCAAAGAGAAATTAGAATTGCAACTAATTAGGTTAGGGTTGATCCTAGATGTATTATTGTGCTGAGATGGGGCAAGGAAGTTACTGTCAAAATAAGAGGAAAAGAGGAAGCAAGCATCTGGTCCAGTGTTGGCTATTTGTCCATTGTATGTCAATGAGGAAGGTACGCCTGTAGTGTCACCTTTGTTGTTTTTAATAAATGACCAAAAATGTTTTGGGTCCTTCAATATTGAATCTTCACACCTTTGAATGTACAATTCATAACAACTATTTTCTAACATTTTTGCTCTTTTACGAAGTAGGCAGAATGCATCGTAGTCTGCAGTGCTGCCGTATATACGAAATTTGCGTAGGTGTTTTAATTTTTCTTTCAGAATTTTTTTAAGCGCGGGGCTGTACCAGGGAGGAAACTTGGTGGAATTCTTAACAGTTATTTTTGGTACATATTTGTCTATAAGATCGTGCAAGCAGCCATAGAAGAAGGCTACAGCGTCTTCCAGAGAGTCCTTGGCTAGGTGGTTACTCCAGTCGATTCCATCAAGTTCCAAACAGATACTGTCAAACTCACCTGACGCGTACAAATATTTTGTTTGCATATTGGTTTCTAGTAGCTCTGTATTGTAATAGCTCAAGTCGATGTCTAGTGACTTGTGGTGCATGTCCTCCGGAACTAATGGTGAGTCACAAGCAGAGACCGAGCAGACCGAATTTGATAAAACAAGATCTAGCAACCTGCCGTTAGTGTTAAGGGAAAAGTTGTACTGTAGAAGATTACATTCAGTTAAGGTGTCTAGGAAATAAGTTTGGGATTCACCAGTAGCGGTACAGAACTGTGGGGATTTGTCTGAGGGGGACCAAACAATATGACTTAAATTGAAATCACCCATAACTACAAATGTGTCATTGGGACAGGAGTTAACAATAAATGAAATTTTTTTTGTGAAATTTCGGAGTTGTTCGTTAAAGGAATTGCCACGATTAGCACCACAGAGATAGACTGTACAAAAATGTGTTTTATGCATTTTATTATTTACGGTTTTCGTGCTTAGGGTGACCCATAAGTCTTCTGCTGTAGAAGACCATTCAGGCCTTTCGACTGCCTTAAATTTCTTATTCACGGCAAAAAGTACACCTCCACCGAACTTTTCACCTGTAACAGAGTAATTTCTATCTCTGCGCCAAACTATATACCTATCATCAAAGAGCTCATTGTTACACAGGCCGTCAAGGAGCCAGGTCTCAGTAAGCGAGATAGCATCATAAGAGTGTAATAGCAGGTTTCTTTTAAAGACATGAGTTTTTGTTCGTAGCCCCCTGGTATTTTGGTGGTATAAGTTTAGGCAATTAAGAACCATTATTGTTGTAAAAAGTTATAATAACTCTAAGTAGATAAAGGTATAAATAAGTTTCAGAATAAAACAATAATAAACTAATGTTAAAGGTAACAGAGGACAAGGAAATTAAATTTATGTTTATAGCGATGAAAACTAACAAAACTCTGGGTGATTTATTGTAGATGTGGATGTGGAGGTTATTAATAAGTAAGCGCATGAAATGTATTCTTTTATTTAGGGAGGTGAGTAGAATGTACATATTATCATATAACAATAACATAGAATAAGGCTCACTTAATTCGGCTAGGTGGTAATATATTAGGAGCAGAAAGGAGTAGACAAAAGCACAGAATAAATTTGTAGGCAATACCCACAGGGAACATAATATTATTTTGTTATAGTGTATTTTGTTTAATGGAACTGTTAAAATTGTAAAATATTTGCATTTTTTAACACATTTTGAGTGCACTGTCATGCTGCAATATATATTATATTTTTTGTACATTATACCAGAGACTAGATATATTGTACATAATAATATTATGAAGTAAAAAAGTCTATGTATATTTGTTTCATTAAATAGTAGCACAAGTCTGGTGGAACCAGAGTAGAAATTTACGAATTTAAATAATTTGAGCAAAAGTGCATTTGGTAAACAACTACTATAACAAAAATAATATACTCGTATTTCACAATATTTAGAAAATTTATGATTCCTATGAGCTTTACACTCAAGGAAATTCCACATAAGATATGAAACATAATATTCAATGAAATCAATCATTATTACATAAGATTGGATGGATTTGAATTGAAATATATTAACATTGAGTCTCAGTAAAAAACTTTTACTTGAGTGAAAAATATAAGTATAGGTAAAAATATTTTCAAAGGTAATCATATTAATTATTAAGTAATGCAATTGCAGTTTTATCAGTGAGTTGACAAGAATAATACTGCTTTTTGATAAAAGGTTTACTATATTATGATATATTAGATATGTTGATTTGATAATATAATATTTGTGTGCCTTTAGTGGGTTAGTAATTATTATATTAATTACGCTAAAAATAGTGCAGTATACCCTATAGACATAATTATATAACATGTTTCCCATTGAAACTTGTATAGGTTTGTTAGTATTAAATTTAAGAACATTAACAACATAAAAATGTAGAAATGTAAACAAAATCATTGTTTTATAATCTGGATATAGTGGGTTATGATTTAAGGTTATGTACCAATTCAACAGTAACTTTTTTAAACACAAAATTTTAATAATTGAACTTATATTAAGTTCGTGAAGCCTTAATAATATTAAACCGAAACCAAAAAAGCATACTGTATTATACAAGTTCATCAAATAGGTAAGTATCACTGTTGAATTTAGTATACAGTTTATGCAGCAAATACATTTAAGGAGGAACATAGAGTAATAAATGTTTGTGATAGGGTTAAACTGTATAGGAATATTAAAGTGTAGTATGTTGTACATATACACAGATAATGTTTTTGCTTTAATCGTCGCGTACAGAAATACAATAACATGCAATAAACTTAACTGCAAATATTGAATAGAAACTCCAGTATATTCTAGGTGATAAGAAAGACAAAGACAACAGCTGATTGATATTGATGCGTCTCTAATACTTTGTAAAAACATAAAATTATGCAATAAGTTACTGAGATTTAACAGTGATAAGGGTTCTAACTGGCTTAATCTATTTTTAACAGATCTTTCTCGTTTTTTATAACGAATACTTGAGATGTATCGGACTTCCTGGCCATTATCTTGCCATGCTTAACCCAGATGTATTTAAACTTTTTATCCTTGGCCAGTGACTTTGCTTTGGACAGAAGGGATTTATTCCGTTGCGTGAGGTGGTCATTCACGTAAAATTTTTCTGCTGAATTGTAGCCAAGATTAGATAAAATCAGTTTATCTGATTTTCTGGACAATGCGACTAGTTCCTCCTTCACATATCTGTTATGGAACACTATTATTATCGACTTATCTCTGTTAGGTAGGCGAGTTGGTATTCGAGCTATATAGTTAATCTCTTCTTTCTTTATAGGGTAATTGCAGAGGTTACCTATGTTTTTAGCAATATCCAGAAGGTTTTCGTTAGCTTTTTGGGGTATACCTCTTATCTCGATATTGTTGGCACGGGACCATTGTTCCCTAATTTCGAGCTCTTCGTAGATTTTTGACATATCAGCTTGCAGATTCGGTACATCCTGTGCAACCTTTTCCATCTTTACCACTCTGGTCTCCAACTTGTCGACTTTATCTGAGAGCGTCGTGACAAGATGATGAACCATTTCTTGCGAGTCTTTTAGGTTATTTAGCTCGTCTCGGATATATTTTACATCTTCTATCAGGTGCGCTAGCGGTTTCAGCTGAAGCATGATACTGTTTAATTGGTCTTGCATTTTATCCAGTTGACTAGCCTGGGGCGAGGATGGCACTGGGGTTGGCGAGAGACACGATTTACAGCGAGGACAGCGCCAATTGCTTTTTCTATCACCAAGTTTACGGTATCCAATCTCAGTTATTCCAGAACATGAAAAGTCAAATTGGTTTTTACAGACACTGCACACCGGACCGTCAGTATGTTGTTCACGGCAACTAGCACAATGAAACATTTTTACTTAAACTCGAGAAAAAATATGATCAATCGAATTAAATGCTCTGAACGCGTGTTACCGCTACTAGGGTTGCAAGCGTACTCTATAGCGTACTAATAATGACTGTTAATTAAAGAAATGTGTATCTCACACAAGGTTTGTCTTTACCCCGATTTTATTTTGTTGAATAAACATGTTTTCTTCTTCAAGTATTTGAAAATAGAAATTAATTAAAAAATATATATTTTTTTTCTAGGAATAACAATTAGTCATGAATCATCATCAAGAAAATAAACCATATAATAACTGAAGTTTTAGATAAAACATTGTTCCGCCTCATGATTCCCGCTGTAATCGATGTTTACGACTACGAGGCAATAAAACTGAGGATTTACAATTTTATATACTCATATATTGCATATTCCTTATTTAACTTAGTAGCTAAATGCTGTTGTTTCACTCTGATTATTATGAACTTTATTACACGTATATTATGTATGTCGTCTTACATTACCACGCTTATTAATTGTAAATATGAGTTATCTTTGCGTGATATAAAGACCATGATGGTAAACTATGATTGCCAACATCACAAATTAAGATACATATCACATTACAATTTTAGCCATCTTGTTAACGGTTTTGGACCACGTGTCATATTCGCGAACAAAATTGTTAGTATCATCGAGTACTATTATATAATTGGTATCACCTCTTTGTCGAGTAAAACTACACACTATATAATATAGCGATTAATATTAAAAATTACAGGGAGCCAGACAAAAGCAAACACGAGGAACGCAAGCGTATCGGTCCCGCCTGTCCCGCGCCCCGCAAATACGTACACCCATTGTTTGGAATTGCTCTCCAGAAAAATTGCTAACGCACACACTTGGAAAATAAATGATTGCTATTGAAATCCTGTTTATCGTCTGCTGAGAAATATGGTGTGTTTTATAATATTCGCACCTTCTTGCTGCTTGCAAATGGTTGACGATTTTTAAATATTCTCTATCAATAGATATGATATTTATATCCCCGAATTTTTCAGTCTTTTTTGAGAGGTGACATCCGACCGAATTTGTTTCGGCGGGTTTTTCTCGGTGGACTAATGTTGAACCGACGGTAGGTTTGTAAAGGGCATTTCTTTCAGAAGGGCAAGAAGTCTTTTATAATAAAGTTTTAAAGCCTAATCAAGAAATTTCTCTCAAACATCAGCTGCACATCTGAAACTGCTGAAGTAATTAATTTTTCAATTTCATTCCTATTTGTTGCGGGCTAGGTTTATCAAAACTTATAACTAATATCGCTCCATCAAGCTGTCTTGATACCATTAATTGGATTTGTACAATGCTATTACTTCGCGTCTACGTTTCTCTTTCAGAATTTAATCTTTACCCGCTCACCGCAGTAACATAATAGATCCATTTTACTAATTAAATACTAGATAAAAGCTGTGATTGTAGCATCTTGGTAGTTTCACTGCGGCATGACGACTCTTTCTAGCTGGAAGTTTATTTTAATTTCGCCTTGGGTGGTCAATTCCATGCGTTCATACATGCACCATGTTCAAGGTCCACTTGCAACCAATCCGAGAGTTAAATCTTTGTTACATTATTGTGCCATTGCTTTCATAAACACGAGAAATTACATATTATTTAACCTAGTATTAACTTTAACCCAGACTCGCGTAAGGGGGTTTAATGGTTGAAAAACTCAACGCAGAAACCACAGTCTTCAGCAGAAGTGTTGCACCACGTCACTTCGTTTTAAATTTAAGAAGTTTCGTAGACCGCGGTACGGGGAGTACTAACGACTTCAAACGTACTTTATTCTTCTCTTAACACGAGCACTTGAATCTTTTGTTTGGGCTGCGGAACAAACGTACCGCGATTTCATTTAAGACGTGCCTCGAGTTTACGCATTTTCATTTGTTTTCAGTGTTGACTGGCTTCAGAATTAATTGGCAAATTTTCTAACGCTATCCGCTAGATATTAATTATGTCATCATGTTCTCTGAGAAATATACGAGTTCATACGAGTTTACAACAAATTAAGAGCAAGTTATTAGGGTAGGTATGTTTAAACTAATAATTTTAGAGATAAAATCTAAGTTAACAACTAGCCGGTAAGTTGTAGTTCATAAAACATATAACACTTAATAATTTTCCAGCGGGCAACTCGTTCAACTAGTTATCATACAAGAGAAACTAAGGTGTGCTACGGGCGCGGTGATTTTCTATGTAAGCTGTACGACAAGAAAAATGAAATAAGTCGTTACATTTAGGGTTGTAACTCACATAGAAAAAGTCTAGGATAAAACAGGTTATTTAGTTACGTATTAGACTAACTTTGATGGAGGCCTGTGCAAACTTTTGGTAAACTTCTTCGGTTTTGTGCTTTCGCCTCGATTTTGTCTGTACTTGCCTGTTTTGCCCTTTCAGTTTTCGGAAATTCGGCAACCCTAGATAAAGTTATACGTGTCATAACGAGATAAACGACCTGTTGGTGTCATGCTGAGTCGCAGACAGCAAGGACCGCGATTGCGAGACAAAGCGTGATCGGATTGACTAAATAAATAGTCTCTTTTAACTTACTCATCAATCTTGCAGCGTCGTCTTGCGCCATCAGGGTACTTAGTTAAGTTGCATTCGATAGAATTGAGAGCGAAGTTAGATGTTAGAAACTTTTGGGACTTGACATAAGGCGTCGCTAGTCGCTATGTTACATGACGCCTGTGATACTTATGCCAAATCCCATACAATTTTTATACCTAACATCGGTGCCAAAACTATTGAATGCAATTTGCAATTTGACTAAGTACCCAGTTCGTCGACTCGCGGCAACGAATAAATTAACGAAGAGGGGAAACTTCATACAAGCGTCTCGTACGCCGCACACAGATTTATAGGCGTGCATAGAAACTAGAGGTAGAAACCAACGCAGGGAGTAGGTATCCAAAGCTTCTCAATTAATTCCTTTAAGACAAGTAATTTATTGCGAATTTATTAATTTTGACATATTCTATACGACTTTATTGATAAAATATTCTTAAAACATGTTAATTTATTGGCAGCTTGTTAATTTTGACAAATTTGAAATTTCCTACGCCTTCATTAATAAAATATCCCTGATTTATATTCAATACTTTAATATAGATTAATAATGGTTCATGCAATTTTAAATTAATAGTAATTTAAAATTGCATGAACCATTATTAGCATTTGCTATAAAAGTAGCAATTCTAAGCGACATGTAATTAGTGGTAAACCGTCACTCAAAGCCTAAAGTTCCAGGGTTTCTTGGGAGTTGCTCTTCTATTCTGCCTACTCGTTACCTCACAAAACTTCGAGAACGTGACACTTAACAATTTAATTGTCACTCATTAGACCGAAGGTGGCAACGGCAGTTTTAATTAATTTGACACCTTATTACTGTTAACATTGCACTTGGTATTGAAAATTAACGTTTTCACGTTATATTATGTAATACATAATCACTAAATACAGCTACTACGCATAATATTATAAATTCATAACTAGTAAGTAGTAACCGCCAAAAAGCACAATTTTACAGAGCTTATTATTCTGAAAGATAGATGCGACTTTTGCCTATAAAGTACGTCGTTAATTAAGAGAATAAATTATTAAAATATATTTGAATTTCATTGGTCAAATTAATTAAGTCGTTGACGATTTTTACGCTACAACCTTAACTTAACAACAACTCCTAACAAAATGTAGAATTTAATACTTACGTCGATTTCAATGATACCGGATCTAATTTAAATATGATTTATTGCATTGAATGACTTCCAATTTTATCAAAATACCTATCAATGACAATGTCTTATTGCAGGATGTTTTGGAGGCTACTAGGCGTTTGAACAAACACATTTGACATTTAGCTAGTCACTAAATATGCTATTTACTATACAAAATATGTACATAGTACTATTATGATAAAGCATCCTGTTTCCATCGATTTAAAATAAAGTTAGCTTTATTTTTTAAATGGTTTTAATCCTAACTAATATTATAAAGGTATGTTAGATCTATCGGCCTGTCTATTGTTTATCTATAATAAACTTCTATGTATCTGTCTGTCTGTCTGTTCACCTGTTAACAGGCAACATCAGAATGATTAAAATACGCTAATGTTACACCGATTTGTGAATCCGAAATTACGACAATTTGTTTCAATTTTGCCGAGCACTAAAACAATTTTAGGCTGTAATATTAATGATGAAACATTCGCGCCGTGCCCGGCGCTCGGTGCGACAAATCAATCACGCGTGTCCCCACCAGACGGCTATTTATCAATATCAACATGTGCTACTGCTTAGTAATCGATAATCGTTTTAAAATCGATTTTACTTTAATAATACAATAAGTGTTTCCTTGAATATTTCTAGTATCGTAGATCTACTAGAAATATTCCATACATAGTTTGAAAGTATGGTCTATCTTTTTGTTAAAGTTAGAATGTATTCTTAAAAAAAAGTGTAGTACAGCAATTTATCTAGAATTCTAGATACTTTCAGGCTTCTTTCAGGATACTTACTTATACTTTAGTTCTAAATATCTTAGTTTTTCAAAAGAGTCCAGTATTGTCATTTACTTAATACTTACTAATAAGAAAATATATAAAAATAGAAAAAAAGATACTGTCAGAAAAAAAGTTACATATTTTGTAATAATTAAATAAGTCATGGAAATATTAATCGAAAACGTTCTATTCGGTGCACTATCGCGCGCCGGATGGCCTCTCGGCCGGGCTTGGCAGAGTGCACTATTCATTTGCTGCAAATCAAACTGTGTTTGTTGGCGGAGGTCACTGCCCCCGCCAGTGTTCCTGGTGTCACGCCGATCTAATAATAGAATAATAGGAATTTAACACTAAAACGCTTCGGTATGCGAAATGTTCTCGCAGATTCTGCATTTGACGTTTATGACGAAACTCGGTGCTAATTAGCGTCGCTTAGATCTTGGAGAAATGGTAGCCACATGTTAGCCATATTTTGTATCCTATATACGAAATTCGCATTAGACTGAAGTCAAACGAGCGAAATTTTTGAGTTGTGAGTCGCAGAATTTCGGTCGCGTAAATATTTTTTCATGCAAATCATGACTCACAAAATTACGCTCGTGTGAATCAAACAGGACTTTTGTATGAAACTGAATGCAGCAGAATTTTGCCAAACCCAAATTGTGCGACTCACAACTCACAAATTACGCTCGTTTGGCTTGCCCTTAGAGTAGGTATAAGTAACAAACGAAAACACAGTTAAGCCCACCTATTCATGTTTAATTAGGTTCAAAAAGTAACTCGTCAAACTTATTATGAGCTCTCGTAAATTACTCGTACGCGAACGAATTTTGCTTACGATCGATCCGAGAAGGGCCTTTGTTTGAGTTGGAGTTCGAATTCAGCGTAATTGCCTTTCAGCCTTTCATTATTCAACTTTATGCAGTCATTTACTTGGGTTATTACGTAGGGAGAGCCGCGGTGTCGTGGGTAGATGCATTAATCGTAATATGTAAATGGGGATGTTAAATATTGAAATTACGAACGTGGTTCCTCCGTGGAGCTCCGGGCACGTGAGACACGGCTAATGTCTCTGACGTTAATGCATCGCCATATATAAAACTTTATGGATGTTTGACCGAAACAAATAAAATAGATGTTAACAAAAATCCGTGTCCGGACAAATCTTAAAAATCGGCCAAGTGCGAGTCAGACTCCGGGTTCCGTACCGTTAAAGAGCAAAAATAGCACCAAAATGTAATTTTTGTATGGGAGCTCCCCTTGAATATTTATTTTATTTTAATTTTATTATCCATTATTAAAGTACAAATATTATTAAGGATTTGGTAAAAAATTGAAGTGTCTTGCTATAGCCATTATTGATATCGAGCAAAAAGTAGCAAAGAAATTCACGTTTGTTGTATGGGAGCCGCTGCTGCCCCCCTTAAATATTAATTTTATTTTGTTTTCAGTATTTGTTGTTATAGCGGCAACAGATATACACATTCTGTGAAAATTTTCGAAGTCTAGCTATAGCCGTTCTTGAGATATAGCCTGGAGACACACAGACGGACAGACAGATGGACAGACAGTCATTGAAGTCTTAGTAATAAATAAAATAAAGTCCCTTGGTGTGCATTTTAATTATCTATATTGTACCTGTATATTTTGTAATGTTATCAATGGTGCACAATAAAGTATATTTGTTTATTTGTCCCGTTTTTACCCTTTGGGTACGGAACCCTAAAAAGTGTATCTTAACTTGAAAATTATCTAGTAGATTTTAAAGCTTCGGTGTTTCATTAGCCGTTTAATTCTTATTTTTGTTACTTATTTTGTTTGGAAATACATGTAATAATATCAAGTCATAAATGACAGAGACATAAAACTATTAGAGAGGAGCTTCAACCCATGCTTCAGCAAAAAAATGTGAAAACTCTGATCCCAGATTTTCAAGAATGTTGTTAACAAAAAATTATTTATTGTTACAGATCGAAGACGAGGGTAACCATGGCAACGACGACACGCGCCTGTTCATCCTGTCGACGCTGGCCGGCCAGCACAAGCCGCGCGTGTCGTGTGCGCTGTGCAAGGAGACCCTGCACGTCTTCGATCGGTATCCGCTGGTTGACGGCACCTTCTTCCTCAGCTCGAGGCAGCACACGAGCAGCGCGGTTGAGGTGAGTTTTAGCCCATTTGCATTTTGCATCAGTCAAGTGGTAGTCGTTTGTAAGATGAGAAGGATAACTGGATATTTAATACGGCATTAGCATGAACAAATATTAGCGCAAGGGGTTTTTTATGCTCATGTTTCTTGTTCGAAAGTGATAGCAAAACAGTCACGTGAATATTCTAATTACTGCTTTAAATCTTGCCTAAGCGACTTATCACTTTCAAAAATAGACTCGCCAAACAACAACAGACTAAAACAAAACGTTTTCATGTAAACATTAGCTCGTGTAAATAGCAATTTGTTAAAATAAATAGCATTATTCCAATTTAAAATTGACAGAATTCTAACAAAGTAAACTCAGCGCAAACTTAAATAAGATCTCGAAAAGTTTGCTCAAACGTACAGAATAACATGATCGTCCCTCGCGAGGCTGTAACTTGTCGACTGGCGTTGTTTACTCACAGAATTACGACATAGATGTGAGCACTCGGATACTTACGTGTTTGTTTGACGTTTGAATTAGCATGTCCCCTCCTCTTACCTGCAGGTGACTTAAATTTAAAGGATTATGATTCTAGTTGAGTTGTTAGAGTTCGTTAGCATCTATAAGGTTTAATGGAAGACGGATGCAATTATATTTATTGGTTGTATTATTTTTCTTGTGTATTGGGTGCTTCCAGCAGATTTTATATCTGTGGGCCTACTATGAGCTTTTATAGCATTATTATATTTTTGGATTTCGTAGCAAACATGATCTCTATTTTTATAAACAAAACTATGTTTTTTGTTTGTGCCAAATCTGAAAGTAATATTAAAGTAAAACTGCTATAAGAGCAAATTTTAGGGGGGCAGGCCTTGAGTTCCTAAGCATAATAATTATTAGGTTGAGATATGTCTACAAACTGCTTCAATGAGAACTATTTTAAAGCAAGCTTACTCACAAGTCACAAGCTTTAAAGAATCTCATAAATCCCAAACTTAAGCCTTACGTTCTGGGCATATTTATATTAATAGACCCAAAAATACCAGCAGGGCGATTCACGGTTTCGGAAACTCAACCGTGCGGTCATTGGTCAATGGCCAATGCTTAGCGCGGCGAGCGTTTATTGGATGTGGCGCGCTGAAGTTTCCGAATCCAGTCGAATAACGCATTGTGAATCAGAGCCCAGATCAAATAACTTTTCGTGCTCCTTTCGATTGTAAGTCATTTATTTCGTATATTCAGGTGAAAGTGGAGGGCCGCACGCAGTACCTGACGTGCGTGTGTATGGGTTGCCTGGAGCGTTGCGACCCTGAGCGCACCATCCGCTGCCGGTTCTGCGGACAGAAGTGGGACGGCTCCTCGCTCGTGCTGGGAACCATGTACTCCTACGACATCTTCATGGCCACGCCGTGCTGTGCTGAGCGGCTTAAGGTGACTTACAGTACTCTCAGGGAAATTTATACATAACAGATGATGGGCTTTTGGTTGGGTTATGACAAGCTTTTTTTGTCTGTGGTCTTAATGGATCTAAGGAATCACAGGATGACTTTGCCCCAGTTCCTCACATTTCAAGTTTAACCCTAATACACTAATCTTTTAAAAATTTTAATTTATACTGTTTGAGTCGTACTAGTTTTACCATCATTCTGACCTCGTTTCTTTTCCCCCAGTGCAACAACTGCTACAAGCCGCTGCTGCACCCGCACCAGCGGCTGAACTACTCGGACTACTCGCACCCGGTGACATGCCCGCACTGCCGCGTGCTCGACACGCACTTCGTCAAGCCGCTGTCGTACTGCTTCACGAAACGGGCGTTCCCGCTGTTCCAGCAGTGGCCATAACAATCGGCGGTGCCGGGGCACTCCCCTGGCACCCCCCCCGACTGGGCCCCCGCGCCGTCGCCCCCGAGGCGCGCGTCACCCCCGGCCCTCCGCCCCGTGGTGAACACGAGCATGGCGTCCCGAGCTCCCGAGCCGGTGGAGGACGCGTCGAAATTCCTGAGCCCCGCGCTGACTAGCATCACCGAGTCGCTGTCGCTGCTCGGCTTGAGCCCCGAGACGCTGGCGATGAGCCTGGGCGAGTCGCTGGCGGAGCGCTACCTGGCGACTCTGCGGCCGAAACCGGCGGCGGTGGCGGTGGAGCGCGCGCCGCCCACGCCGTGCGGAGCGCTGCGCCGCGCGCCTGCCGCCGACGCCAACCTGCAGCTCTTCTCCAACGACTTCATCGATTATCTCAACCAGCTCGCGTAATCGCGCTCGTGCAACTACTGTGGCGTTTTGGACTCTCGCGACCTCCGTCGAGGCGCTAGGAATAATTTTTGTTAAAATTAAGTTAGTATTATTGAAAATAATTTTATGCATCGGTTTAGATCGTCCTATTGATTTTATTTTAATTTTATTCTGCACTTTGTTGTTTAAAATAGATAGATGTTGTTTTTATCGAAAGTAACGTTTAGTAGTTATACGCCAGAAACTGCATTTTTTTATTTTTCGATTCGATCGTGAATGTCCTTTAGAAGGAGACGAGATTTTTTTAAATTCTACCTACGGTTTTCAGTGATACTGATTTTGTACCCTATGCAATAGGGGTATTCGAGTGGTGTGTTGTTTAGTTCAATTTAGTTTATTAGTTATGTTTTATTTTAGCAAAATTTTTAACTAAACTTAAGTGTTATACATTATTTTTGTAAGTTTACGGTAATCTTTTTTTCACCCACCAGAATGGCACTTAGATCCGGCTAAGGACATGCATTGCCATGTTTGTTTTTTCATGATTTTTCTTACATTATATTCGTCACTTAATTATGGTAGTGGTTTTAGTTATAAGCGATTGCTGTGTCACCAATAATATGATTAGCGTTTCAATAGGTATTATCTTTATTGTAGTGTTACGAAGGCATTCAAATTGTTTGTTTTTTTTTCATTATACGTTCAGTGATCAGCGGATTCGGTGTTAAGACAAACTCGCGTGTATATTTTGGAACCGTGCCATATCAAGAAAAAAATTTGGACAGAATGATGACCGTTTATCACTGATAGCATTTATGGAGCATACTGTTTTTGTTTATTCATTAACGTTTCGGCTAAATATAATTTAGGTTAAGGATTTTCTTATAATTATCATAAATGTCTATTTATTTATAAGAATCGCTTTAACATTTGTAAGCGTATAAGTGATGCACATTTACTCATTAATAGGTATTTAACGTTAACGTTTTAGGTAAGGTTTTTGATACATTTGATACTTACTATGAAGTGATTAAAAGTGATAAAATAATGCTAGCGCGTGTTTCGAAAGACCAAGTGGTGCGGATACCGGCTTGAGCTCCACACTACGTTTACATAGACGCATCTTTTCTGCAAAAATATCGTGTACAAAATGAAATCGCAAAATAGTAAACCTCATTGGCAGTCTAAAGCTACAAGCAAAGGCGCAGAGGGCGACTAACCCAAAAAATCAAACATCGTTCATCTCTCTTCACACTCACGCCCGTCTCTTATATGCCAAGTGAAAAAGGACGACGCGGATTCATCGCCAAATTAGTTTTTTCTTAATAGCTCGATAAATATACAACATTTTTAAAATCCGCTAGGTCGATTTCTCAATGATAGAATTTTATACAATGTGTTAAAATATTAACTAACTTCAATTCACGGTTATGGCAATAAATAAAAAATTCGTGAAAATTAGATGCATCTTTGTGAATTTTTTTATCGAGAAAATTTTAAGATATCGTGTTTTTGCTCAGATTGAATTCTTGGAAATATAATATAGTACTTATCTAATTTTTAAAAATGAAACAATTCGCGGCTTCTTTTCAAGTATAAAAATAAATTATAAAATCGAAAATTTTGGATTAGTCGCCCCCTTAAGTAACAGAAATAAACCTCGCCGGTATAATATAAGAAGATGTTTCCACATATTTTGCTGGAATACTCTTTGAAGAGGCTGTTACTGCTTATGATAATCAAAACACCAATGCATGAAAATGAACCTATATAAACGTAGTGTGGCAGTAAATAATGTTACGTGATAACGGTGGACGTACGTTCACTATAGGCAATAATTCTAGAAAGACTTAAAACATTTTATAGGTGAAAAATTTTGCATTCTTCTTAATAAAATTAACTGCCATTTACCTTTTAGTGAACTAAAGTGGTTTATTCAATGTTCGACCCCTACATTTTCAATTTTCACCCCCTATTATTAAGGGGGATTAAAAAATCTAGGGATTGAGCTCGAAAAACCACATAGCTTCGATTTTTTACTAACGACTTCTGTCGTTTGAACTTGGTGTTGGACTGAGTACGACGTTGCTCGTATGTTGCGTAGTTTTAGACTTCATCACGTATCACGTAGCTCATCACGTCTATCACGTAGGTCATCACGTTCTATCACGTAAGTCATCACGCTATCATCCGCATCACAGCACTTCATCATCATTTCATCTGGCACAGTCTGAGTGGAGGCATACTGGTATACTATCACAAATATTACGCATGAAAAAAAAATTGGCTCTCACTTAATGGCTCTTGGGCTATTTATATCAAACTTAACGAAAATTATGTCAGATTATGTAAACGTTTATCTACCTTATTAAAAATTATAATATGTAATTTTACTGCAATTTAAGAACTTAGTTTTATTAGCTTATAAAATTTAATTAAAACTAATAAAAGTAATAATTAAGGCCTAATGCATAAAAATATTAGTACTCGTACTAATCTATTTTAGTCGTCGATATTTAAAATTAGAATAAATTGTTTTTTTTTCTGATAGTTGCCAGTATGCCGTGTGTGGTTGCAAGTGTTGATACCTCTCTAAAAGTTTTTAAAATTCGTAATCCCCGCTTAATTATTTTAAGATTAAATCTAATATAAACTACCTTTATTATAGCAGTATAGTATTGTAAATAAAGCGGTCTCTACACACAGATGCTTACAAAACAAATGTTTATTGAGATATATTGCATATTCGTAGTTAAGCAGTGAATCGATAGTACATAATAACAACAATATCAAAGAACCCTAATTATTTTCTGCCACCCGCAATGCCGTCTCATATGTTAAACGATTTTAATTTTATCGAAGTTTGCTCGTTCGAATATAGAATTATATTTAAAAGTTAAATATACATTTTAATGAGTGTGTCGCATAAAAATATTTGAAAAAAAAAATACAAAAAAATTTAACGAGCGGTTGTTGGTATATTTAGGAAAATATTAAAAAATGAACCAGATCATCTGATGGTGGCCATGTACAAAGAGAGTGAGGCGGCATTACGGGCGGCGCTTAGACTCAGATTATAGAATCATAATGTTTAATAGTCAATACAGAGGCATCTAAAGATGTATATAGGACGTCACGCACGGCCCCTCCGGTACAAATCCAAAGTAACGATATATTGGAACAAAAATTCAGAGTTTACAGAGGTCCTCCTATGATATACGTCGTAAATATTTTATTAAAGATCTTTTAACATTACCTCTTTAGATTTGTAATAGAAAATTATAGTAGAAGGCTCCTAAATTCACGAGAAGTATTTTCAGTTCCAACAGAGTTGAAAGCGATTGTACAAAACTGGTTTCACGAAAGTTTCTTAAAAAGCTTTTGTCTACTCTACGATTCTTTACGTGTATTAGATTTAAAACCTTTTGGGTTCCTTCACTACCTACTCGTACTTTGTAGTTCTTCCCCCTTCTATAAAAGCTACTGATAGATCTTACCGAAGTAGAATTCAAGCTAAAGGTTGTATAGGAGTAAGTGAGCAGTAGCCCTACAGCAGATCATTATCGTAAGATGTGTTTTATTATTCATATTTTAGTCACTTAGTTATTTGTTCAGTTTGAATAAATGTACACTAACGTTGCAAACTTCCTAGTTTATTTGCAAATATTTGTTAAATTTTTGTAATTAATGACAATTTATTTAGACACCTACATTCAAATGTGTACATGTTGAATTTGTTGTGGTGTAATTTAGTGAATTGCTTAAAAGTACAAACAAACAATTTGTTACTTTTGCAAATTTTATAAATCGAATGCATATAAAGTGACAGTGATCTATATAATCTTTACGTAATAGTTACTGTAAATCCTAATATAGGGCGGGATCGTTTCACCTCACAAAAGTGACCCAACCGTTATTTTTAAACTTCGTTTTACGTTGGTAAATTTAGGAGCAAAAGTTGTTACTTATTATAAAACTATATCTTTATCGGTTTACGCGTTTATTTCTACTCGTATTTTATCGGATACTATAGAATAGATCAGTAGAGCACGCAGTTCGTAGGTACCCGACCCGGCGACTCAGCCTTACTGAGCCTCGTCTCGCTTTCCGACCTAGTGTAGTTACTTCCAGTAGTTCCCATTTAGAATCTTAGATTTTATTTAACTATAAAGTGTGAATGAGACGTATGCGTGGTCATAACCTAACTTTAGTCATCGTTTTTCGTATTTTAATCTCGCGCCGAGCGTCGGCGTAGGACCGATAAACCGTGTACATTCTGGTCATAGGCGGCGCCCCGGGCGCTCCATAAGAAACTTCAATTTTAATTAAATATTACGAATGCACTCTCCGATGATAAGTACCCCTGCCCTTTAGTGACACTATCATTAACATAGTATTAAGGCGCGAGCACGCTGGCTTCACTGCTGCTAGTCGTGTGAGTAGTCTTTGGGCCAGTCGTGTCGCGCACTATGCTTAAATTGGTCGTAAGCTTCTTATCATAAAATTGTCTTCATTAATGTCTCTTGATAGAAGTCCCAAAATTGTGATATGATATAAGACTTAGGTCGCCCGAACGTAGCTAGTTAGACTGTTTTATAATAACGGTGTTATGAATATTTGAAAATTCGTCAATTCCTTTGCAAATACCGTGCGACTCTATGCAGCTGACGTCTATGATTTCGCGACTGAAAAGACTGAAAATAAATCGTATATTTTTGGGATAGAATTCTTAGGAACTTAGAGTATAGTGTTTCTCGTTTGTACGTGACCAAGTCCATAGTCTACATAAATACCTCAATGTCAAATAAGAGTGAAACAAAACTTGAGCAGTGAGCACTAAAAATAAAAAAACTGTGAATCGAATTGTTCGTTAATCCGAATTGAAATGGTAAATCTGACGTCATTTCTGGAAGCATCTGTCCGATGTGACCGACTCGGGGACCTTGAACGATCTCTATTGGTTTAATTGAGTTCGAGAATAAGCGAATATGAAATTGAATTGAATCTAATTGTTATCGAAGCGATTAAGACCCGGCGAAGGGTGCGATCGATGAATCTGGGTTTCACTTTTATTTGACTACCCCCCATTCTCCCCGGCGCATAGAGTCCGCGACAGCTCAAACTCCAAACACATTGGCTGATTCTAGTATACGGCTGTTATTGGTTAGTGAAAGATCAATGTGTTAATTATATTTTGATACTCGATGTTTTCTACACTAACGTAGATGTATTAATCTTTTGTATTAACTTTTCTAGTTAGGCTCCCCGGCGCTCCGCCGCGCGGCCATCGTTTCGCGTCATTTCCACGTTACGTCTGTACTCTGTAGTGTCAGATAATCGGGCGCGGTGGAGCGTGCGAAGTGATATTACGTCGTGAATGTCTTCGCGAGCGGAGACGGAAAGAATTTCGCGATCCGTCTTCGTAGTTTCCACGGCACATGAAAATTGTAAGACGGCAAAATTGGTGATAATCCTACGAATTGGTTAACGATAATAATTAAGTTATTGCATGGCAATTAGAGTAACGTGATGCGCGGGGTGTATCAGGGTATGAGTGTCATAATTTGTAACTAACGTTAACTTTTGTACTTTCGTAATGGTAACGAGTAATTTAGAGGTAAAGTTTTTTCTATTAATATAAAATTCGTAATTAATCAATTTTTTTACTGGATATGTAGATGTAGTATTTTTATAAGGGCGAGATAAGCTCGCAAGTACGTGTATCACAGCGATAATAGTTATTGTATACGACCACCTCGGCCCGTCGTCGTAGAATCGTCCAAGTCGCGCGTCGCCCTCGCCGGGATGGACCCAACGCGACGAGGACCGCTTCTCGACGGGCATCGGGGCTCGGTCCATTATATTAAGGCTAGGTTTATCTTACCTGTCGTGCGTTTCTGATGACATGCTTTTATATTGTTCTTTTCGATCGGTCTACCTGTTTGCATTTTACTTTACACTTATTTTTAATCGAGATACGACTTTGCGTTTGCATCCTCGCTATTAATCCCGATTCGTATGTTTGAATGTGTGAATTAGTCGTGTACTGTAACTCGCGTCGCGCCGCGCGTGTCGCGTGCGGTCGCGCGACGTGTTCTAGTATTTACTACGAAGATCTCTCGTTTACTTACAATTTTTCTGGAATAAGGTGAGCGCGGATGGAAATGTGTCGGAAGCGGTAAGTGGTAACGTAACGCCAATCGTTGTAAGTTTAAAGGGTAAGTGTTTGCGATACTAAAGTCATTTAAAAGTATACATTATTAGATTAGAAGTAACTTATACCATTGAGAAAATGATATTATTTATTAAGTACTTCGATACGTTTCGAGTATATTTTTGTAGTGCGGTCGACGCGGAAGGAATTGGCACACGCGGTATTTATAGCGGTTAAGGTATAAGAGTATAAAGATTTATGATAAGGAAAAGTTCCATTTGTAACAATTTTTTAAGAAAAAAAAGCTATTGATTTATCATGGCGACGAACGTTGTATTGTCTATTGTGTAATGTTGGGAAGTGCTGAGCTAGTGTTTAAGGTTGTTTCAGAAAATTGTAATAAAACTAAGGAGATAAAAACGTGTTATATTTTATACGGATCTTGATATTACCCGACCTCGCGCGCGACGGCGCGGCGCGGGCGGCGGGTCCTGTGTTACTTCACGAGTAGGATGTAAGTTTACTCTTTAAAAGAGTTCGCAGGTAGTAGTTTTAGTAGGCTTAGTGTTTTTTATACTGGCTTGATGTTGTGACATTATAATTAATATGATATCGAAGAAATCAGACCTCCCGAACGAGCGGCCGACGATCAATAGCAGAATGTGTAGTGGGTACACGGGGACATTTCGTTCGTTTAGTTGAGAAGCGGGCAGCACTCCTGCGTGATCTTTACCAAAGCGTCGCTGTTCGCAAGCATATCATTTTAATAATTATGACAACGCATAGATACGTTTTTTGGTACAAAATTTAGCCAAGTTTTATTCTATTCGATTTATATTGTTAGAGAGTCCGGGTCGTGCCGGGGGCGACGGCGCTGCCGCGTCTAGTCGATACTGTGGCGGCGTCGCGCGATGCAGCCCGCCGCCCGCGCGTCGCCCCGCAGGCTGCACGTCAATCTGTACTTCGGTTATTTAGCAGAATTATATTATTGTCTAGTATTTCCGATTATGTTACGTTTTATATTGCTTATATTATATATTATGGATACGATGTTCATTAAGTATTTAATTCATTCGATGAGAACCTAGTCGATTCTCTATGATATCACATCTCCCAAAGTACAAATTCCTTGTTGTTTAGTCCAATTTTGTTTAACTGTTATTGACTGGAAATTATTTTAGAGAAAGTTCACCTCTATAGGTCTCGCGCGTGTACGAGTGGACCTCCTCGGTTGGATTCGATCGTCTTTGTCCGTGCCGTCGGAACGCAAGCCGCAAGGTGTATCTATGCAACTCTACATCGGGCCGACGGTCGCGGACAGGGACGATTCTTAGATAACGTAGTTCAAATAGATCCACGATTCGCTGGAACCAGCTGTTCTGCCGCGGCAATAAACACATTATTTATAGAAAACCTTTCTTTTAGTTGAAGTTAGAATAATTTTAATACTTTACCTGTATTTAGTTAGTGCACAATTAACCCGACTTACTTTGTATTCAGAATTAGTTTCGTTTTGCGCATTGGATGTCGCTTTGTAAGCTGTATCGAGTTGACGACAGTTACTTTTATTTACTTCAATTTTGTTATACGTAATCGCCTACTACACATTATCTAAATGAAAGCTAATTAATGCTTAAAATATATTTCAAATGACACTATACCTACGATAAATACAATGAAACCTTTATAAAAATATAATAAAAAATATAAAAAATATTAATATTTTGTTTTCTTTAACGTCCCTTTCCCTTTAGCTCTATGGTTAGAGCAACTGCAATATAAGTAAAGTTCTTGAAACAGAGTTTACCAACAAACCTGAAGAAGTAACAACCACTAATTAAATAATAATTAAATATGATTGAAATATAATACAGAAATGCAGAAACTTTTACCAATAGCCCTGGATTTGCAACCGCATTCTGTACCTACTTCAATTCGAGTTTCGAGCAGTTATGAGTGGGACACACAACACTGGTTTCGTGCCCTCTGAACATGAAATGGCAGATAATATAATGTAACCTTTATTCTGCCAGAAAACAAAAGCAGCTATTGTTAGGCTTTGCACATTGAGATAATATTTAGACATGCCTTAAAATTAAAAAAACCAGCCAAGTGCGAGTCGGAATATGGCAAAAGTAAGTACTAAATATCTCTATTATTGTGTTCACTTAGTTTAGAGCCATGTCTCATAAATCGGAGGTCGTGTGTCCGATTCCCCCATGATGTTGCCTGCCCTTGGATATATGCACGCACTCTGGCCATGAATATGACTGCTTGTTCGATGGACCGACGCGACGATATGAAGGAGGCGGGCTGTGGATCGATGACAGCAGCTGCCACAGACAGATCAAGATCAATGTCTGTGGCAGCTGCCCATATTGAGATGGTTGGCGCTCATTGGGAGGTCTTTCGAACAGCAGTGGGCACAGAATGTCGATGATGACGATATATTCCAGAATGTTCGCTCAGGTCAATCACCCAGCACCCACTTTGGCTTAGCTGCTAGGCATTGACTATTTTTTATATTTTTTATGTAATCATTGCTATCATAGTCAATAATTCATATTGGCCAATGTAGTTATGCAAAGTAGCGCACGCCACGGTAATATTTATGAATTTATCATCTTTTACGAGCGGCTGGACGCCGGTCGTCTGACCTTATAAGATGCAGGACATACAAAATGTATGATAGGGTGATGTTATAGTCCACCTTATTTCACTTTTCGTCTGTACCTACTGTCAAAAAAATTTATTCATAGCAGATTTCTTAAGTCAATGCAGATACGGATCTACGTTATTTTGTCAGATTATGTGAAGCCTAGCCAACAGATCGTGAACCATAGACTTATAACGTTGATTTGACACATCACATAACCCGTCCAAATAATGTAGGTCCGCCATCTCCCTATGAATGAATTTCTCTGAAAGTTCATTTTAAAATTAAATTGTTAAGATGAAAATAATAGCACCATTGAATCGTACTTACACTAATTAGAATACTTAATTATAAGTAACTCCACTTCTGCAGACGTTGCGGTCTCTTCCTAATTCACATTTAGGGTGGGTTGCACCAACTTACTTTAACTTTAACTATAACTACAGTGTAAAATATCAAATATTTGGTTAAGGACGCCATATTTAACTTTAACCATAACCGCTCACACTCACCTACTTATATCGAATTTTTTTCGTGAAAAAAAAAATACTACCGCTTCACAATGACAATTTCAAATACTTACTTATTTTTCCTGTCGATTTTTACGGATAAGTTATAAATTTTTTATACCCTCAATTCAAATAACTGTAGCTTTAATAAAAAAATAAACGCAACAGACATATCTGTCAAATTCTGTGGTCAAAGATAAGGTTAAAGCTAAGTTAGCCTTAACTATAACCATAAGGGCTCCATTCCACCACGGCGCATGGAGAGACTACGCACGTGCGTCAAGCTTCGCTTTGTAAGAAAGTGACTGTGTCCACTGCAATCCACGGACACGCTACGCACACGCACGCTGAGCACGTCCACGCGTGCGCGTGGCCGTGCACAGCGTGCGCCGCGGTGGAATGGAGCACTAACTTTTGGTGCAACCCACCCTTAAATGTTACATAGCAACTAGTATGTTGATTTCGCTAAGATCCCTGTGAATGAATTTCTCTGAAAGTTAACATTTTAAAATTAAATTGTTAAGATGAAAATAACAGCACCATTGAATCGTACGTACACTAATTAGAATACTAAATTATAAATAAGTAACTCCACGTCTGCAGACGTTCCGGTCTCTTCCTTATTCACATTTAAATGTTTTAGCAATTAGCCACAACAAGGATGTCGATTTTCGCTAAGATATATTATTATACGCTTATCAAAAGATGTTTATCCATCTAATGTGAACATTAACCAAGCTGGCTTACGTTCAGTCGGCTAATAAATATAACAACCTAACGCTTACGTAAATAATGGTACCTCTTAAACGTCTCGTGGATACGCACCCTTACCAAAGGATTAAATGGAGGTACAGCCCGACTGATAACAATTTGTTGTAATTTATTGTCACTAATTGCGTGTAGGTAAGTTTTATCCATTTATTTGTGCGACTATTAATTAAGCAAGCCTAAGTCCGCTAAAAAGACAACAAAAAGTAAACGTGTGTAAGTCGCTGTCAGTGCAACTGTTGCAAGTTTTTAGAGATTTCTTGAAATAGGTACTCGAAGGATTTAGGTAATTTGTAGCCAATCCTACCTCCACAAATTTAGGGATAGCGACAAGCAACTTGATAGCAAAAATAATATTAGGACTTAAGTACAAAATATTGTAATGTTTTAGCAGGACAACTAAGATAGATACTCGTGTCTTCATAAGTTTGAACCTTTTCACCACTGTCCAAAAAAAATAGCGGTAATTTTTCTTATTTTTTATCTCTCTAGGGCAGGGGTTCCCAAACTGTGCGCCGCGGCGCCCTGGTGCGCCGTGGAAAGGCAAGAGGGGCGCTGCGAGTCGATCGTCCATCATTATCCGTAATCACTAATATTTTAAAATAAAATTATAATATGAAATATTGTACAAAGCAAGCAGATGATTAAAAGCTTGTTTATTATTATTTACTTGCTTCACCTAACTATAATCATTGAAGGTGTTTATTTATGTATGTTTTTGTAATAGCTAGGTAGAGTAGGGCGCCGTGACAAATAATTGAGACTTGTAAGTGCGCCGCAGGCTGAAAAAGATTGGGAACCTCTGCCCTAGGGCATGAAAGTAGAGGCTCATGGCACATCAATAAAAACCAATATAATTTGTAGTAGCATGGTGTGTAGCATATTAATTTTTATGAATAAACTGATCGGCCTGTCTATCCGCAGGGAAACTATTTATAAAACGTTAAATACACTTTATACGAAGAATTTAAGAAAGTCAATTATAATATGGGATTAAGATTGAGCATCACAATAATGCGTGACTATACTATATATAATAACCTGACGTCACTGCGACCCATGAGGATCTATTGTGACTCCTTCGCATAATTGTTATTAATTTATAGAGTAGATGATGCACGCTATTTCGTTCGCGCTGAAATCTGTATTCTCCTGAAATAGGTATAAATTAGTATAGGCAAGTATACTTTGAGCATAGGTTTGTATACTTGCATACTCACAAATTATAACGCAGTAAAATATAATAATATAGGTATTTAGAAGGATTGTTCTGTAGCCTAAACGTATCGCATACTTTTTCTCGTGATACTATCTCCATGCATAATTCAATAAAATTGTTTAACCCACAGACATAGATCAAGATAGATACCGCATGTGTAATATGTACTTCGCGTGCCATTTCGCGTTCCCAAACGACGAGCAATGCTCGTCTTTCGAAAGTCTGTTCTTTAGTCTGCTATCGGAATCGGACGTCAATCGGAATTTTAAAAAGCTATAGAAATACGAATAGAAATGTTGGCCTTGATAATGGACACGTTTCTTATCATCCGTACGTCACAGTGGTAGAAAAAAAATGACACGCTCGTTTTAATACAATTGGAGTGACATACGGTATCTATCTTGAACTATGTCTGTGGTTTAACCACATAAAAATAAAAGTTTCACTTGTTCACAAGTGGCAAAGAACAGACAGATTTTCGCATTCCTAATATTAGTGTAGATTAATCACTTTTATAGCTATTTGCGTGTGACAAGTGCTGAGAAATAAATTCCCACCAAAATACTTCATAAACCAGTGGTCCTCAACCATTTTTTACACGCGCCACAAACACGTTATAATCTTGGCGTAGCGGGCCGCAACCAAAATATTTTAGGGTTAAAATATAAAAGTATACAATTCAAAAGTGACAATATTTTCACGACTTTCACGACCACTTTGCATTATTTTGCCAGTGTATATGAAATTCAAAATGGTTTATCTACACACGGGCCACCAAAGAAGTCCCGGCCCGCGGGCCGCAGGTTGGGGATAGCTGTCGTAAACGATCGGTCGTTAACAACCTCGATAGTGACTTGAGACACGATTAATGGGCTCTAATAACTGTGCACTTAATTAAAATTTTATGAAAACTCTTAGTGATAATACTTCGCTATTAAACTTCAGTGATAAAATTTACGACGTCACTCGAAGATTATTTAATTGACATACTTAAACGTTTTAAACATCGAATAAATACAGGGTTTAACAAAACTAAGCTTAGGGTGTGTATGGGTCTCCTATGTAAAGTTTGCTGTGAAAGTAGCAGCACTGAAAGACAAAAAAAAGTGATTTGTTTGTATGGGCAAGCTTCCCAGCGCGATGAATTTTCCAATAAAGTTTGAAAAAAGTCGCTATTTCAGCGCTGTTATTTTTACAGTGTACCTACTCTATATTATGCATAAGGAACACATTACACAACCAAAAGTATTATCACTAATCACTGTGTTTTGTACATTTGTACACTTTGTACATTTCTAAGTAACAATTATTATTAATTAGTAGATAACGATTAGAAAATAATTAATTATTACGATCAGTGTTGCATTATTACGTCCTTTTAAAGGAATTTGTAACTACGTATAGAACCGTAAACATTGAAAAGTCCGGAAAATAGTTTCACCTTCGCAAATTTAAACTGATTAATAGAAATAGACTTAATTTGAGTAAGCAATAATACCCGAGCTGCCACAAAAATATATTACGATGATCAAAGCTACATAAAGCGCGAAAATAATGAGTACAAACAAAATAAAAGTCTGATGTTGTAGAAACAACATCAATGAGCTTATACGAAGCTCTACAACTTCAATGGAAATAAGAACCGAACTTATTTACCGTATTTTCAGTTTATTATGGGATCAAGTATAGTGCGTGGATATGCGGTGGACACCGATATTTCGCCGTTTATGAATAATAAAGTCGGGGTGTATAGAAATTTGTGCACCATAAAGCACACCACAGTATAAATATCGTACAGTAGGGTAACTTGGTTGCATTCTTGAATTTTTTCGTTACAGAACAAGTACTTAGAACGAGCATGCAGCATTGCAGAATGGTATTTCGTTCGTTTTTCTTTTTAAATTTATTTAATATTTTTATGCTAATTTAACGGGCTTTGGCTCAGCACACTTTCCCACCATTGTAACTCCTGTGTCGTCAGGATTGACAGCGTTCCGACCACAAAAACCCTTTTGGGAGTGGGAGCCCTAGGCACTTAAGCTGTCTTAGGATCCAAAAGAAAGAATGATGGGTCAAGTTGGCCGGTATATCCAATAAAAACCACTTGCCTATGAAATGAAACCTTATATCATAAGCTTCAATTTTTATTATGGACAGAACACGGTAAACTACCGGAGAAAAAAGATATCACACCTGACATCATAGGACTGCCTATGGACTTAAACCATTTCAGTACGAACGCTATTCTCAAAAAATGTCTTCGCTGACGTCATAGACCGTACTCATAGACCCGTAGACCGTCAATAACAAGGGAGGGATGCTTTAGTTCATTATTATTGTACGACTGTACGTGTTTGACAGGGCGGCGCACAATCGGTGCGTGTGCCCATATTATTTCAATAATAATATGGTGTTTAGACGTTGGTTGCCACGAAGTATTTATTCCCCCGGCACTATATTAATTGTAAGGCACTTATATTAATTTTATACGTGGGAGAGCCATGCTTCGGCACGAATGGGCCGGCTCGACCGGAGAAATACCACGTTCTCATAGAAAAACGGCGTGAAACAGCGCTTGCGCTGTGTTGAGTGAGTTTACCGTAGGCCCAATCGCCTACCCTATTCCCTTCCCTACCCTCCCCTATTCCCTTCCCTTCCCATGCCTACCCTCCCCTATTAGCCTATTCCCTCTTAAAAGACCGGCATCGCACATGCAGCTCTTCTGATGCTGCGAGTGCCATGGGCGACGGAAGTTGTTTTC
Organism: Lysandra bellargus; assembly: GCA_905333045.1. Taxonomy (NCBI): domain Eukaryota; kingdom Metazoa; phylum Arthropoda; class Insecta; order Lepidoptera; family Lycaenidae; genus Lysandra; species Lysandra bellargus. The sequence goes on from HG995326.1 coordinate 11,662,602, forward strand.
CATCAGGAGACCCGTTTGCTCGTTTGCCCTCTTATTTCATAAAAAAGACATCATTTTTGACGATGAATTTGTATAGACCATGGAAGTTGTAACTGTAGTAAATAATTATTAAAAAAAATATTTTGGTAGTATCACTCTAAGGTTAATTGCCCAAGTGATAAGCTGATTAAAATATAGCATAGAATGTCATTTTTCCATTGTAGATTTGATTTTTACAAAAAAGTAGGAGCCAAAAATATAACTTTCAATGTTCCAGACTGTACATTTCCGGTCCATTCATAACATAAACTGTTTCATTTCAGTAACTTTAGGTTATAAGCAATAGGCTAACAGACATTAGAACTTTATTGGCTATACAAAAGTCCAGGGTCCATACAAAAGTGCCCATCCTTCTTTATCTGAAAAAAAATAGGAGTAGGAAGGACTACTACTCAGTTAAAGTTATCAGCTGATATTTACGTGTGTGTGCTTCGAGCATTAATATGGAGTACTGCCTATTATTTACATTGGGCTACCGGTGATAAAACTTGGGACACCTTGGGCTGTTTAACCCGGGCTTAGCCAGCACGTAAACGCGTTTACTGCGTACACTACTATGTACGTATGTACAGCCGTGAACGTAAGTGTATCGCATTTGACCCTTATTTTCATAGCAATAAGGTCGTAGTTACGCATTTGTTGCACAGTGTATTAACGTTTTATGCACTGGCCATCGGTCATGTTTACTTACTTGATTGAATTCGTGCTGTTTTTATGTGGATAAATTTTTATTTTTTTTCGTTGGATATGTTTATTACTAGATTGTTTTTCTTAAAACTTATAGTTTAGGACACCTTTGTCTACATAATACACACACCGGCATATTTAGCGGAACATAAAAAAAAGGTTTGATATAAGTATCATATAAGGTTGCTGGCTGGTTTATACGTCATTTAATTTAAAAAAAAAATTCAAATTAGGAAAACAATTGAACATCACATTTTATGCAATTGTTTTAATTTTATTCGAATATACCTTATGTAGAGCGAACTTCGAGTATTTCTCCCTTCTGAATTTTATTTAAATTTTTCACTCAAATATTGTTTTTTTGTAAAAAAAATGTAATCTTGTATCTTTTTGGAGTTGAGGAATGAATTATGCCTGACTTAGACCCAACGGAGATTGCCAGGGCACTCGAAATGCGAAGATTTGGTCTAACATACAGATTAATAGCCAGATATCTTCGTCGATCGATTTCAACGGTCCATCGCTGTGTCAAACGATTCAGGGAGACTGGCACTTATGTGAGAAGAGCAGGACAAGGCAGAAAAAGACGCACTTCGAGTAGGGATGACCGTTTCATTCGGCTTCGTGTACGTAGGAACCCCCGTTTGACGACCGTCCAAGCCCGACATGAGTTAGAAGCAGTGCGGGGAGTAACCGTAAGTGAGCGTACGGTACGAAGAAGATTAGAAGAATCTGATTTGGGTTCATTTGTGCCCGCCAAGGCTCCAAGGCTCGAGGTAAATCATCGTAGAAACAGGCTAACTTTTGCTCAGGAATATCGACTTTGGAATGCGGACCAATGGAGTAAGGTATTGCTTAGTGATGAGTGCAGAATTGTCTTAAATCAAATTGACGGCAGGCAAAGAATATACAGACGCAAAGGAGAACGTTACATTCAGACAAATTTTGAAACTACAGTTGCATACGGTGGTGGATCAATAATGGTTTGGGCGGGCATTTGTTTGAGAGCTCGCACAGACTTGGTAGTGATTGACAGAGGGAGTCTGACTGCGGACCGCTATATCAGAGAAGTTTTAGAAGAAAATGTCGTACCGTTTGCCCCATATATCGGTGACGATTTTGTTTTAATGCAGGATAATGCTCGGCCGCATACCGCTCGGGCAACTCAAGCTTATCTTAATGATATAAATATCACTGTTATGGAGTGGCCGGCGAGATCACCGGATATGAACCCAATAGAGCACGTTTGGGCCTTGCTGAAAAGAAAAGTTAAGTCAAGAATTCCAGCTCCTGCCAACGTGGGTGAACTGCGAATCGCCGTAGTTGAGGAATGGCGGAGACTATCCCAGGAGACCATCGATAACATAATTCTCAGTATGCCTAGACGGTTAGAAACTTTAATAAGAGCACGTGGAGAAAATACGCGATATTAATCACCATTTTTTAAATTTAATTAATTGTTATTTTAATAATAATTTTCACTTTTCCCGGTTACATGAAAAGTTCAAAAATGTACCATTTTTCACAAATAGCTTTTACTCGCAAATTTTGTTCATAATGTGATCTAAAAGTAAAAGAAATGAAATTTTAAATAACAAAAGAAGTGTAGTAAGTAGATTTTAAAATAAAACCATATTTTTTAAATTATGGACCTTTTTTTTGTGTTCCGCTAAATATGCCGGTGTGTATATAATGAATTCTAATTTCTAGACAGTATATATTTCCACAATAAGCTTTATTTTTTATATTTTAAAACAATTTCATTTTTACATAATAATAAAATATATTACTAAAATATAAAAACAAAGGAAAATAAAACCGGCCAAGTGCGAGTTGGACTCGCCCATGAAGGGTTCCGCAGCAGCAATAAGAATTGTTTCTATGAAATTATAAGGTTTTTGATTTATTTTAATATTTAATTTTTGATATAATGAAAGTTAAATTAAGGTTTATCATTTATGACATATAAAAAAAATTACTGGCTAGATCTCGTTCAAACCAATTTTCATTGGTAGTTTTTATAGTAATGTACATCATATATTTTTTTTAGAATTTTCATGCCCCTACTTTAGAAGTTAGAGGGGAGGGGGGGACACACATTTTGCCACTTTGGAAGAGTCTCTCTCGCAAACTATTCAGGTTAGAAATAAATGATATTAGAAACCTCAATATGATTTTTAAAGACCTATCCATAGATACCCACACGCATAGGCCAGATGAAAAAATATATTTTTTGTTTCAGTTGTACCTATGGGGACCCCTAAAATTTTTAATAATTTTTCCCTTTTTGTATCAAAATCTTAATGCGGTTCACAGACTACATCTACTTACCAAGTTTCAATAATATAGCTCTTATAGTTTCGGAGAAAAAAGGCTGTGACATACGGACGGACAGACAGACAGACAGAAAGACAGACAGATATGACGAATCTATAAGGGTTAAAGGCTACGGAACCCTAAAAACACAATTAAGTAATTAATATTATTACAAGTTATGTTTCAACTCACGCAAGAAACTCTCAAAAACTTCACATCACATTTTGCTTTCATTCAATTTCTCAGCACTGTTAGTTTTTTCAGTAAAGATCTTAAATAAGAAAGTCTTATTTCTGTAAATTTACAGTAACTCTTCTAAATACCTCGTAACTTCTAGAAAATGTTACTTTTTCAGCTAGTGAAATAAACGCTACAAGTTTTTCAGTCTGTTCTACACAAAATATGAGAGACTTATATTAAGCTCAGAGGTTTCGGTTCGTTACCGAGAACGTTACTTTTATTAATTGACTTAACTCCTTGCTTAAACAAGAAATAATACATACATACAGTACTAAAATTGGAAGTGCTCAGTATTCGCAAATTATGTCAAGGGTAGATTAAAAATATGGTGACATTATGAATCTTAAACGAAGAACTTGCTTTATACTGCAATATGAAGCGCCATACGAGTTGTTTTCAGTACATTAGTCATTTTTAGTAAGTAAGTTTGGTTAAAACAATCAAGCTTTGGAATTATTACGAGATTGTTATCAATTCTCATAGTAATATAATAGTAATTAGTACATTAAGTATAATTTATAGCTGCAAAATTAACTAAAACCTATAAGCAAAAGAGTGGATGCACGCATGCAAAATTTTATGCTATGGATTTCCGCTAGGTAACGCCTGACTCTATTAACCATAGTAATAAATGTTTACATATTACCCGTTTAATATAATCGGCAAATTAATCTTTACATAATCGTTAAAAGTGCTCTATTTTTATGGCGCGTGACGCGCAATAAAACCAGGGAACGAAACTGCCCGCAAACCCCACGTCCTGATCAACCCTACTTTACTTGTCTATAAACTTTTTATGATACATCGGTCAGTTCTCGTAAAGCCACTGAATCGGTATAAACATGGTGTATAGAGACCATTAAGTGTATATTGTATACCTTTTTGTGGAGATAAAAGTTATACAACCATGGATTTTCCAATTTTTACTATACGAATTGTATACAGTATCAGTGAACAAGAGTGAAAGCACACGACATAAAAATGATTCATGTATAAAATAATAATTGCTTTAATTTTTCGTTAAATAAACAATTTAATTTAAAAAATTGTATTAATAAAAAGCATTCCGTGTCTCTCAACAATAATCTGTATATTTTTAAAATTCTTTAGAATGTTTTTAAATCTTTCTAAAAGTAATATCTGTTACCCCTTCATTGTTTTTTAAAAATAGGTCTCCGAATAGAGGGTGTGTCATCCCCCGTTGCGCTGACGAAATTAGCCAAGTCCGCTCCAAATTAAAAAAGAAATCTCATTCGCAAAGTTTTAATTACGTTTATTTAGTAATCAGAAAATTCAGCGTAAATTAATTAAAGAAGGAAATTGTTCAACTTTTTAATATCACCGTACCTGTGCTTTATTGTAAAGAAAATTCGTTTTCCGTTCTGGGGAGTGACTCGTAAATGGATTTTATGTTATAAAAACCTTCAAATGCACTTTCTATAGCTAATATACATTTATACGTGGGAGAGCTATGATTCGGCACCAATGGGCCAGCTCGACCAGAGAAATACCACGTTCTCACAGAAAACCGGCGTGAAACAGCGCTTGCGCTGTGTTTCGCCGAGTGAGTGAGTTTACCGGAGGCCCAATCCCCTACCCTATTCCCTTCCCTACCCTCCCCTATTCCCTTCCCTTCCCATCCTTACCCTCCCCTATTACCTTATTCCCTCTTAAAAGGCCGGCAACGCACCTGCAGCTCTTCTGATGCTGCGAGTGTCCATGGGCGACGGAAGTTGCTTTCCATCAGGTGACCCGTTTGCTCGTTTGCCCCCTCCTTACATAAAAAAATGTTAACTTTAATATACTTACGCTTGAATTTTTTAAGCAGAGCATAAACGTTATGATAAAAAGAATATAAAAAACATTTCGGTGTGAATATACCCTCCACAGGTATCTTCAGAACACATTTTGTTTAGTAATTGTTAGAGCGCTATTTTCCAGATAAAAGCTTCAGATTACACCTCACACTCTCCCGTTTTATTTCTTGATGAAGTTTTCCACAGTTTGTGAACTAAATACATAAACAAACGGGCGGAAAACAGCTTAAAGTTGGGAGCTGTCTTATTGCTTTCTATTTTAAACCTAAAAGCGTACTACACTTTTGGGACCGAGCGTACTTTAATATTTCAATATCGGAGGTGCAATTTCGTACGGCGGTGTATTTACTATTGACAATTTTGGTGGTTTAAATAGAAAGTTCTTGCAGCTGTACCGTGCTTAGGGCCAACCCACACGTACCACAACCACACGACATCGCAACCACAAAATGTCGTCGAGCTGTGGTTACGTGTGAATGGTGTCGCTGCAGCATTTTGTGGTTGCGTTGTGGTTCCGACAAAATGACGACGACCAGTGGTTGCGATGTGGTTGCGACGTGGTTGCGTCGTGTGCAAGTCGAACTATTGTAGTTCGACTCCGGCTTTTATAGCGGAAACACGTCTTGCCCAAAGTCATGGATTTCGAAGAGGACACTTTATTGTTACTATCCTTGATATAATATCTTATCAAGGATAGCAACAATAAAGTGCTTATGTATTATGTATGTATTACATGAGTATACAGTACACTTGTGTATTAGTGTTTATGTATTATGTATTATTTTTTTTACTTTGTTTCTTTTTGAGTCTACATCAATTTTGGTGTAAGAGAATTCCACATAATTTCTTCAGATGGGAAGCTTAAAAATCAGTCTTTTCGAACTGGCCTGGCCTTAAAAGATATTTTGTTTCGTTTTACGCAGAGTAGATAACACGTTTTGAATTCCCACTTTCCAGGAAAATTGACGTTTATTTTCTCCCCCTCGGTACACCTGCGTACCCGTTACTCAGTAAGTACCAACTTTTGCTACAGCTCTAATGAATTATGAAAACACAATATCTACATACACACACCGGCATATTTAGCGGAACATAAAAAAAAGGTTTGATATAAGTATCATATAAGGTTGCTGGCTGGTTTATACGTCATTTAATTTAAAAAATAATAATTTCAAATTAGGAAAACAATTGAACATCACATTTTATGCAATTGTTTTAATTTTATTCGAATATACCTTACGTAGAGCGAACTTCGAGTATTTCTCCCTTCTGAATTTTATTAAAATTTTTCATTCAAATATTGTTTTTTTGTAAAAAAAATTAATCTTGTATCTTTTTGGAGTTGAGGAATGAATTATGCCTGACTTAGACCCAACGGAGATTGCCAGGGCACTCGAAATGCGAATTTGGTCTAACATACAGATTAATAGCCAGATATCTTCGTCGATCGATTTCAACGGTCCATCGCAGTTTCAAACGATTCAGGGAGACTGGCACTTATGTGAGAAGAGCAGGACAAGGCAGAAAAAGACGCACTTCGAGTAGGAATGACCGTTTCATTCGGCTTCGTGTACGTAGGAACCCCCGTTTGACGGCCGTCCAAGCCCGACATGAGTTAGAAGCAGTGCGGGGAGTAACCGTAAGTGAGCGTACGGTACGAAGAAGGTTAGAAGAATCTGATTTGGGTTCATTTGTGCCCGCCAAGGCTCCAAGGCTCGAGGTATATCATCGTAGAAACAGGTTAACTTTTGCTCAGGAACATCGACTTTGGAATGCGGACCAATGGAGTAAGGTATTGTTTAGTGATGAGTGCAGAATTCTCTTAAATCAAATTGACGGCAGGCAAAGAATATACAGACGCAAAGGAGAACGTTACGGTGGATAAATAATGGTTTGGGCGGGCATTTGTTTGGGAGCTCGCACAGACTTGGTAGTGATTAACAGAGGGAGTCTGACTGCGGACCGCTATATCAGAGAAGTTTTAGAAGAAAATGTCGTACCGTTTGCCCCATATATCGGTGACGATTTTGTTTTAATGCAGGATAATGCTCGGCCGCATACCGCTCGGGCAACTCAAGCTTATCTTAAATGTTATGGAGTGGCCGGCGAGATCACCGGATATGAACCCAATAGAGCACGTTTGGGCCTTGCTAAAAAAAAAAGTTAAGTTTTCTTTCTTTTTCGTTAAAGTTTCGCCCCCCTGAAGAAATGAATGAAGGGGGGGGGGGGGAGAAAGCGCGGGCGGCGTGTCGTTGCATCGACGCAACGTTGTGGTTGCGATGTGGTTGCGATGTGGTTGCGATGTGGTTGCGACGTGGTTGCAACGTGGTTGCGACGTGGTTGCGACGTGGTTGCGATGTGGTCGGTATTTTACAAGTGGTCGACAACGACTGCAAAATGTGGTACGTGTGAATGGTCCAGTTCATTTACAATACGAAATATACGCCCGACCACGTCGTGTGTTTGTCGTGTGGTTGCGGTTGTCGTGTTGTGGTACGTGTGGGTTGGCCCTTAATCAAATTTTTGACTGAAGTAAAACATTTTGATATACTGTACTCGGCGAAACATGGCGGTAGTGGTCATTTTCCTGTCAAAAACTTGTCATTTTCTTGTATAAGCCGCGATTGACAATGAAGTGTCAGATGTTGTCAATCGCGGCTTTGTATAGAAAATGACAAGTTTATGACAGGGAGTCAATGACCGCTACCGCCATGTTTCGCTGAGTACAGTATAGTAATGAATATACGGTACTACGATAAACACTTTTTGTTATACAGGGTGCAATTAAACCTTCCTGCCAAATTTTGATGTATTGATCCTTGTGAAAAATAAAAATACACATATTTTTTCTTTTATACTCACTCAGTACTAAAATGTTGAGAAATAGCTTCCGCAAGTTATTCTAAAAAACACTACAATTAATGGACACGATACGTCGGCCGCGCGTGACATGCCCCCCCGCGCGCGCGCTCATTCCGCGTCACCCCCGATCATTCCCCCGCACCGCGATTGACCATTCTGCAACGATTTTAAATGTCATTGAAAAAAAAATAACACCCAATTTTTTTCGGTTTAATGGACTCTCCTAATGATACCTAAGCCCTGGAAAAAATTTGGCAGGAAGGTTTAATTGCACTCTGTATTTAGAGATTAGTCCAATGAAACATCGTCATGTTTGACAAAGCTTCTAAATAAAGAAAAAAAAAACCACTCATCACAAACTTGCACATTTCTTAACTGTCTCTCTTTTTAATTTGCCACAAGATGCAAGAAACTAAGAAGTTGTCGAAAAACGAAAAATTCTGAGCGTGACGCTTTCTTACATCTCACGTAGAGTCTTAACGAACTCCGGTTTTTCCTACATAATAGCTACTCAAAACATCGTTATCGCATAGACTATAGAGGCTATATACAATCAAAATAGCTAACGCTGGAACCAACTTTAGCGGTGATAGTTCAAACTCTCGGCTTTATAATAATTCACTTTTACGAGCGACTCGCGTCTGATGCGTCTGCGACTCCGCCTTAGAAATTGTTCTAATAGCGGCATTATCGTCCTCCTTTATGGTAACAACCCAATGTGCTGGAATTTTCAGCTTTTGTATAATATATCGTCGGCAATGATACGATAATTTTATATCAATGTGGAACGTTTTAGAGCGTAATTTGTATAAGTGCCAAGCTTTAGGTTTATTGTAGAGTTTTTCACGTGTTTGTCTATGCCTTATTAAATTAAATTATTATTATTTCAAACTTAGCCTATGGCCAAAGTTTGAAATAAATATGTAAGATAATAATCATTATACAAATCGCAATTTTTCAATTAGTTTTAGGAGATGTGAGTGGTTGACCAAAAAGGAACCTGAAGGTAAATAATTTGATTTTGATTAAAACGCGTTTGAAGTGAAAAAAGTACGGCACCTAAAAATATTCCGGTTAGACCAAAAGAAAGCTAAAAGACCACGGATTAAAAAATAAAAATATTAAAGAAGGTACCTAATAATTTGATTTTGAGTAAATCATGTTTGAAGTTTCGTGTAGAAACACAAAAAATAGTTCACAAAAAAAATTCATAAAAAAAACTACGGCACCTAAAAATATTCTGGTCAGACCAAAACAAAGCTAAAAGACCACGGACTAAAAAATAAAAAATAAAATAAAAAAAAAACCGTTTCTAATCCTTCAGGTCCCTTTTTGCTCAACCACTCACAGATTTGTAAAATAAAAATATTGTTATACAAGTTTAAGGTTTATTAGCTATCGTATCAGGATATTTGATACTTTTATTGATTTAAATAAAGTTCTATGTTGTGTGTATGTTTACTAGTACTTATTCAAAATAAAATACTAAAATTGTACTAGCAGTAGAAGCGTCATAAAATATGCAAACTCCAATAACTGACCGGACTCCGAAGCTCTAACTGCGCCTTATAAACAAATTACATTTGAACACATTTTAGGGATGTTAAGTGTAGTCGTAACATAAACTTTTTCAATTTTCACCTGCAGTTAAAGTCGCACATAAAGTACGGGGAACAACATCGCGAATATTTTCCAAAGGTTGACGACGCCTGCGGGGGCGAATGTACCTGATAAGAGAGTGCCGCATCGCTGCAAGTTAATTGGCGTAAGGACAGGACATGATGTGGGTAAATGTTTTACCAAATATTAGTGCCCCAAATCCGTCTACTTATGAAAACCAAAAGAAAAATACGTGTGACACTCGGAGACTGCCGCGGTAAAGCTATTGTATAGCATTTCTTAATCAACTTATGCAATTATATTTCGCATGCGTCTAAACTCTAGACTCTAATCGCTCGCACACAAACACCGTACCGAAGTCTGGCAACGTCGCACCGACCGGCATAGCGAGCCGAACTCTGCTTAACTGAAACAGTATATTAGGTGTTTTTCGTTACGGAATTTGTTGATTCGGTCGCCGCGTTCAAATCCGCGATAACAGCTATGCAATAGTTTAAAAAACATTTCGTGATGATTTCGATTTTCATGTGAAATTCAGTCAATATGCACTCACTGAAACTTTTGTTTTGGCTTTTGCCTTCGCGTTGTTCTTAACGGCCTGTCTTTACTTTGAAATCGGTATTGCCGGCATAAAATTCATGTAAACACCTCCTTGCGAGTGCTATCGACTGCTCGCTTGAAATTGAGCCACTATTGCATAACCAAATGCATTTCCAACTTAGATTGGCTGTTGAATCATTGAACAACATCATGAGATACTAAATTTTGCATAGTATTTTCAAACTTTCCTTTACAAAGTTGCTTCGTAAGAAGTTTTTTAAAGAAAAGATTTTATTGTGCCTTTGTTGATTAAAAAAAAAGGTTTTGTGCCAAAATCAGAGCAAATAGCCTCTTAGGTAAGGTATGTGTAATTGTGTAGAATAATCTGAATAAAAGACGAAAAAATACGGACTAAAGACGATTTTCTACAAAATCGTTTTAAAATGAGTGTTTAGCGAGCTATAGGAAGGTAGTTTATTATAAAAACAGTATCATAAACCTGATTTTATTTCACAACCCTATCAAATTACAGTCTATTGCTCGTTTCTAGGAAAAGCGGAGTGAAATTAAAGTAAATTATGCGATTATTGATCGTCCTTGCTCCAGACTAAATAATATTACACCGCAGTATCTTTAGTCTTTCTGATCACAAGGCTTCAATTAGGGAACTCCTTTGAGAGTTCGATTCGAGCTGGGTATGAACTTTTCTATAGTAAATCATAAATACGTGGTTTGATGATTAGATGTGTGAGAGATTTTCCTGAATAGGCTAGCTAGCTCGGATCAATCCAAAAAAACGTAACGGACGTTTAGTTTGTTTCGCCGAGGTTGTAAAGTAAGTTTATAGTTGGAGGCTTTTGCTTGCTATTTGTAATTTGTTGTCCGTCTATTGTTTTTGAACAAAAATGCTATTCAAGATATTATTGTAATATAGGTACTTCAAGAAACAATTGTTAAATCTAACCACTTAGTAAAAGCTAATCGAGCACAAACAAACGCGCTAAAAGGAGTCATTACTCAATGCACTCACAAGTTAGTATGTACACACTACACACCCTTAATGACTGTTACTTTTCACAATAGTTAGATCTAATAATGTGATAGCATTTGTCTGGGCTTTCAATTCAATGATGGAGGTTTGAAAAGAACTAATTCGGTCTGCAAGTTGATACGGCGGGGCCATTAGAGTGATTGCAGTCCCATCGCACATTCATACTTCATACAGACTGGCCCTCTTAACGGATTGAATTCTGCGCCTCGCCGACTACAAATATTAGCTTTATATTATTTTATCGCTTAATTTTATTTCAATACATTGATTCGATTGCTTTCTTTTTTTTTTAAGATAAAATCTATTGTCACCAACCGTATTTCTTTCTAAGGAATTCTCTTACCTAAGCTTTATAGAATAACCATGTCTATAAAAAAAATTATTGTAGTCGCACAATACCTACACATAATCTTTATTTTATTATGTTTCTCACCTGCTTAATACTTCGTCTAGGTACCAAATCATGAAAATTTAGATTTACTTCTTAGTTTAAGGAGAGATTTTAAGTGTTTGAGACTGTATTCGCCCATAGGTTTTCGCCTCTGGCTCGGATCGGACTCGAAGACCAAGGCTACACTGGTAATCTTGCAGAGCGGGGGCGTAAATAAAACACGAGGTAGTCAAGGAGAACATTAACCCCGAAATGCACATCGCTTACCCGGCTCAAGGCAATGCCGTATAGTGAGCCGCTCCGATTCGTATGTTTTTCCGTCTCACTTTTACTATCGAAAGCGGCTATTTTTCCCTATTTTCCCTATTTTTCCATGAGCCAGGTAATTGAAACGCATTTCGGGAAATTCTTTATTTATCGTTCTACAATATTTAACTTAATCTAAATATCAAAACTTATATTTTACATAATTACGGCTCAGTGGCGTGGGGTGAAAAAAAATAAAGGTAAAGCCGGACCAAAAAACGGCTAACTCGTGAATAAGCGAAATTTCAATTCTTGTAAAAAAAACGTGCAATAAATTACATACCTGTATTAAGTGTGTTAGTTTACCTTTTCCATGGTGCTTTGCTTGCATTGTGTGCGTTGATTGCAGTGTTAGTGTTGTTAGTATTCACCACCTTCACCATACATGACATCACTGGTATTATATGAACAGTGCATGTCGAGTATGATAAAAGTGGCTTTAAAAAAGCCGTTTTAAGCACACGTCACTCACACTCACACACCAAAAATAAGTGAATCCTGACTTGCCAGTGTAGATGTTTGTTACTCAATCATGCAAAAACTGGATTTAGATGAAATTTTGCATGCATCCCATGTCAAACATGGAAAGGAACATAGGCTACCTGTCTGAAGTTCACGCAGACGAAATCGCGGGCAAAAGCTAGTAGCAAAGAAATATCAGCAGAAATACGTAAGTACATACCTAAATGTTTAATTTTGTTATTTGTCGTCTGTCGTCGTTATTTAATATTCCTATTCTACAACCTGAAAAATTACCTAAGAATTATTATTTATATTCTAACATAATTCTACGGTTTTTCTTTACGAAATGTGCCAAAACATTATCATATAATAAGATGGGAGTCTATAACGCTGTCGTACTTACTTAAATAAAATAATGTTTCTATATAATTGCCACGATTGTCTGAATTAACGTTTTCACTATGCCCGCGGAAAGAGAACTCCTGTTTTCCAAGAAGAACAACAGTGTCTATTAAACGTTTCATTAAGTTTCGATTACGTTCCACTTTTCGATTATGGGATTCATAATTATTTCCGAGAAATGTTTCTATTCTACTATTTCCAAAATTGTGTAATAATATACAACTGCGTAAATGTTTTTCGGTTTGAGTATGTTTCCTAGCCGAATTGGTCAAATTATTGATGTCTGAGAAACCCGTTTTATTCCAAGCACTATTTGTATCGGAAAACAGCAAACATGGAAAACAAAATAACTTATTTAATTTGCAACTGCCCGCTATCCAATTATATTTATCATACACTGAACTGTGAAAATGTTTGAAAAACCCATCCTTACGCCTATAATCAATTTTCATATCGGGACGCGCCCGTCCTTGTTTAATGATATGTTTTTTATTTTCGAACGATTGTTTTGAGAACGAATTTAAGTCATTTAATAGGTAATCCGTAAGACAACAGTCAATTTGTACTAATGCTATCATTTCTCACCTTTACGATGTAACAAACAAAACACAACACAACACTTGGCAAGTAAAATTTCACTACTTTCGATTCTTTTAAACTATATAATATTACAATCAAGCTAGCCCACTAACTTAATAAACAAAATTTTGCATATTACAATAATAACAGTACAAAATGAGTGCAAATGAGCGCGTAAGTGAATTGAAATGAGATCACGCGCCGGTCGGCCGATGATTAGCTCTGTTGTGATTGGACGAAATCTTTTAAAGCGAAACATGCGAAACTAAACCTTAACACATGACAAATAAAGACTAGGTAGGCTATGTGGAATCGGCTTGCTGCTTGACAATATCGACGAGTCGTTTGCATGTGTAGTAATGTGTATGTGTGCGTGAATTTCATACATTAATTCAAATGTGCATTCCCGATGTTTTGAGCGAGTTCCCCGGCCACCAAACCCCAGCCGCCGCACACGTACGCGTTCTGAGTGCGATCGTAAAAACGGGTATGTGTGCGTTTGCGTGATTTTAAATACATGGCGAATTATCTTTATGAAATTGTAGGAAGCGGGATAAGCTATAATTATTAATAATAAAAAATGTATATATTAAAATTGGCCAAGGTAAGCCGGTAGGAATCGTGTTCTATGGAGGCTTCGCCACTGTTACGGCTAGACGAACATAAAAGTTAATACAATTTACATACATTTTCACACAATTTTCTCAATATTTTCCGAACTACTTATTTTATTCAATTAATTTTTCTTGTATTTATTAGATAACAAACTACTTTAATAAAATAACTGCTTTTTACCTCTTAGGGAGCCACAGATTTATCACAATTCACTTTTTAAAGTCTATTTGTAAAAACACTGATTTTGCACTGAGTTTATATCTCATATTTCACTGTTACGAGTTTGTATCTGATAATCGGTAGAAATTCTGGTTTCCACCGTAGATATATGCAGGATGTTTTCGTTCTCGTCCTGCCTTATGATGCGCTTGGGGATGCTGCCATGTATCACCCATCCAAACTTCGTCTTAGAGGCTGCAGGCTGGTTCCTCTTCCCGATTCTCAGCTCCCGAGACACGATGAGCTGCCAGTTAACCGTGCCGATGAGAAGTTGGGGTTTCTCATTCTCGTAGAACATCTCTTCGTTTTTGAGATCGCGCAGGTGAGCGAGTTGCAAAAGGGATCCCGGAACGGATTGAGTTAAGAAATTCAACCCGTTCATAGTCCTCGCGGTGATGTCGTGTCTGGTACCGTCGCGACCTCGTACGCCCAGTTGTACGAGGCGGCTTCTCTCTTCCCTTCTCTCGGCGTTGATCCCGTGCATGCGCAGCATCTTCGGTGGACCGTCCGCGCCGATAGCCTCAGCGACGTCTTCATCCAGCAGAGTCACCGTCGAGCCCTCGTCGAACAGAACGAAGATGTCAGCTTCGCCCCGTGGCCCAACGACTTGAATTCTTCTCATCTTCAGCTTCACCGCGGGGTCGGAGGCAACCGATGCGGTGATTACGGCGTCCTCGATTGGTGGAGCGCCGTCGGACCTCTCCTCGTGTAGTAGTGGGTGGTGAGGCCGCTTGCATCCCTGGATACCACACTGCTTCGCTCTGCAGTTGTATCTTCTGTGTCGGCTTGATAGGCACAGGAAACACAGCCCTTCTTGCTTGACTGTGTCCCATCTCTTCCGCACACTCAGTTTCTTGAAAGCAGCGCAGCGAAACAGAGCGTGGCGGTCGGTGCACATTGGACACTTCGTTGGTTCTTCGCGCATTCTCTTTGGCTGCCTGTGGCTCGGTGTGCCTCAGCCCTCTTCCGCTATCGCGAAGACTGGTCTTCTCGTTCTAACTTCGTTCTTGTTGGGAGGCGGCCGCGATGCTTCTTTTCTTGAAGCCGAAGCTGTGGTGAATCCATAGCGCAGTGCTCTGTCCGCTTCTCTCATTAGGAATTCAGAGAGAAGGACGACATCAGGCTCGTTCCGGTAGCGCGATGTCTCTTCTGCGTAGTCGTACCATTTGCTCTTCTCGAACGGGCTGAGCTTCTCCAGGATGTCTCTCACAAGCAACGGATTAAAGAGGTACCCGTGCTTTAACTTCCTCAGGATGGCCACCATGTTCTGAATCTTCACCGCGTAGTAGTTGAGCTCTTCCGCCGTGCCTCCGAGCCTCGGAAGCTTCTTCAAATCTTCCATCATGCGGTCGACCATCACCTCGGGCCGGCCGAAGCATTGCTCCAAAGTCTTCATGATCTGTTCGGGTGGTGTTGCGATGCTCAGCAACGGCGCCACTGCTTCTCGAGCCTCCCCCCGTAGACAGCTTCTTAGGCGCGCCAGGTTCTCGATCGGCTTCAGCTTGTAGAATGCGGTGGTATCTTCCATGGCTGCTTTGTACGGCAGCCATTCCAAAGGAGAGCCCGTGAATATGGGCAATTCCGTCTGATGGCGCGGCTGTCGTTGGTTCAACAGCTTGTCTAGGGTGTCGGCCCGGCTGCAGGAGGTGTAGGTGAGCGATGGCGGCTTTGTATCGGCCGCTCGAACCTCGATCTCTGCGGCTCGCGTCTCTTTCCCGCAGGTGGTATGTCTTCTGGCTTCGGCGCGTCCCCTTCTTCCTCTGGCACGACCCGTTCCTCGGTCGTCTCTTCGTTGTCAGGACCATGTTCGCTTAGCCAGGCTCGGACCCGTTGCTCCACCTGTTTTGAAGGCTCGTCATCGTCGGGATTGCTGGTTTCCTCGGCAGTAGCGACATCAGCGATGAGCTTCTTCTTGATAAGTTCTGCTTCGATCTGCAGTTCCTTCTTACGGAGTGCAGCAAGTTTCTCTTCCGCCTCATATCGCAGGCGCGCGACGACACTTGCTGTCGATCGACGCGACCCAATTGAAATAGCCTTCTCCCTGGCTACAGGTACTCCCGATGGCGCGGGTGTCTTGCTGGCGACCGGCCTCGGTTTCAACACAGTTTGAAGCAGATCCGCCCTTCCCTCGGTCGGTGGCTGGCTGGTTGCGGCTGCAGACGGCGACCTGGGCGGATCCGAAAATATTTTCGGTTGCTGGTTCTCTTCGGCCCCGCTCTGACTCCTCGTGATGACCATCTTCTATGTTGAGTCTTCTATATTGAATCTTCTATGTTGAGTCTTCTATATTGAATCTTCTATGTTCAATCTTGTATGTTCAATCTTGTATGTTCAATCTTCAAGGATCTTCAGTAGGTTTTTGTGACGAAAAATCTACGAATCCTTGCTTCCCCTTCAGCGGTGTTGACCTGTATCTTCGAGTCCAATCTTCTTTGGGTCCGGTCTTCCCAAATATTTCTAAGTCCAGTTGACTGTTGAAATTTTTCTAAGTGTCGTCTTCAGTTAATTTTTCTAAGTCCAGCTTTCTCTTGAAATTTTTCTAAGTGTCGTCTTCAGTAAATTTTTCTAAGTCCAGCTGGCTCTTGAAATTCTTCTAAGTGTCGTCTTCAAATCTGGATCGCAAAGGACCAACTTCAAATCCGGCTCGCAGAGGACCAAGTTCACTGTTTGAGACTGTATTCGCCCATTGGTTTTCGCCGCTGGCTCGGATCGGACTCGAAGACCAAGGCTACACCGGTAATCTTGCAGAGCGGGGGCGTAAATAAAATACGAGGTAGTCGAGGAGAACATTAACCCCGAAATGCACATCGCTTACCCGGCTCAAGGCAATGCCGTATAGTGAGCCGCTCCGATTCGTATGTTTTTCTGTCTCACTTTTACTATCGGAAGCGGCTATTTTTCCCTATTTTCCCTATTTTTCCATGAGCCAGGTAATTGAAACGCATTCCGGGAAATTCTTTATTTATCGTTCTACAATATTTAACTTAATCTAAATATCAAAACTTATATTTTACATAATTACGGCTAGACGAACATAAAAGTTAATACAATTTACATACATTTTCACACAATTTTCTCAATATTTTCCGAACTACTTATTTTATTCAATTAATTTTTCTTGTATTTATTAGATAACGAACTACTTTAATAAAATAAGTGCTTTTTACCTCTTAGGGAGCCACAGATTTATCACAATTCACTTTTTAAAGTTTATTTGTAAAAACACTGATTTTGCACTGAGTTTATATCTCACATTTCACTGTTACGAGTTTGTATGCACTCACTATGTGTTTCTCGGGTGCGAGGCCGCTGTCCTCAACATTAAGATTGAGTGATTAATTATAATAAGCGGGTTATTTTTTTTTTCAAGCAAATATTATTATCGACCCTTAATTTTAAAGGTCAAGGAAAGGTAAGATGCGGTTATCTGTTGACCGAGAGGCGAGACTTTACGGTACAAATAAGTTTCGCTAAGTAAATTAGCCTTACCAGTTACCAGTGTAAGCCCAAATTCAAACAAGAGTAATAAGCACTGGATAATTTGGATTAAGGATAGGTATACTAGACTAATGGTAATAAGGAATGAAAATACTTAGTAAATAATGTTTGATTGTAATGAAATTATTGAAACTTTAGCCAAGTTGTAGATGCTAATCTAAAACGATGTTGAAGCTCACAAACAATTTAAATGTTTGGGATTTTATATTATGTCAAATCATGCCACAGTCAATATTCGAAATGTCATAATTGTTTGACATGGCCGCAGCAGAGTGGATCTGTCTACATGTCCACGTTACGACGTCGTCAATGTGGAACGGTGAGGTAACGTGGCACGGTACGTTGTCGTGACGTGAAAATTTACGTCAACGTAACGTAAAAATGCACGTCACGATGACTTGTAGCAACATTGTACGTCACCATGCCCTGTAAAACTGCTACATTCTTCACTACTTATTATTACTACTTCTAAATAATATGGACCGCACAATACGTATTCTGCTTCTGCTATTGTTAAGAAGACGGAGAGAGAGACTTAAGAAAAAACTACAAAGCTACACCGTAGCATTTTAACGTTACGTTGAAGTAAATTTTCACGTCACGTCAACCGTCAAGTATCAAAGTACCGTGCCACGTTACCGCACCGTTCCACGGTGACGACGTCGTGACGTGAAGATGTGGACAGGCCGTTACAAGGATCTTTTGAGTAAAGGCTATAGCCGAAATTAGGACTAACCACTTAGTACAGCTTACCACACCAACTTGTAACTTGTAACTTGAGAATCAAATGTTTCACAAACTAGCAGAGCTTCATATCTAGTTGACTGTCAACAAAATTTCATGCAATATTCCGAATTTTCCGTCATTGTGGTATTGTTTGTAAAGATGAAGGAAATAAAGCTTTATCCATAGAACTGCCCCACGATTCTTGATAATGTACAATGTACAAGACAAAAATATTGTTGAAATGAAATCATTACTATTCTTATAATCATTATAATTATTTTTTGTGGTAAAAAGAAGACCACAGCGTCCATGATAGATAAGCGGATTGAGGTTGACACGTAACGTAGGTGTTTCTCGTTAAAGATTAATAATAAAATTCTATGACCAAAAGCTTAAGTCATGCTTATTTATTGTACAATGTTATCATTTTAGAAAAATAATGTTCATTGTTGCATATAGTTTGCCGTTTGGTGTGTGGTATCGTTACATATTGCATAAACCACAACAAAAAAATCGGAACGGCGAAACCCATTTAAAAAGTTCATGAAAATTTTAGTCCCTGAAAAGAACATAACATAGAATATCACTGCAAATGTACCTACAATAATAATTAAAATAGCACCTCCAAAACTCCGTCTTCAGACCTTGAGAGTTTTTTGCAAAGTTATCGAATACAATCAGCTCAAGAAAAATGGTGGCTGCCGTTCCTAGTTACGCCCACAGGCCACAACGCGGGAGACAAATTGTCTTCGCATCGCCGCGGGCTCCAATATTGTAATTAAAATTATCGTAAAATATACATGTTTAACAAGTAATAATTGTATAGTAAAACAAGTAATAAATGATCGTACAGAACAAAGGAGTGGAGTTAAACAATTTTATGACGGAGCGCCATCATTAGCGACATGCTCTGAATTTCCTTTATGAGAATTTTGGGAGTAATTACTTAGTAAAATGTGGCGCCCACGTGTACCGATAAAAACTTGGTAGACGCCGCGGGCTGAGGAGACGTGGATGAAAAATCTTACGATCGTGCATCCATACTAATATAATAAATGCGAAAATTTGTCTATCTGTCTATCTCTTTGTTTGTCTCTCTGTCTGTCTATCTATCTCTCTGTTGGTCTGTCTGTCTGCTACCTCTTCATACTTAAATGCCGCGGGCTGAGCAAACGTGGACGAAAAATCTTACGATCATGCATCCTTACTAATATAATAAATGCGAAAATGTGTCTGTCTGTCTGTTTATCTGTCTGTCTATCTGTCTGTCTGTCTGTCTGTTACCTCTTCACGCTTAAATACCGCGGGCTGAGCAAATGTGGATGAAAAATCTTACGATCGTGCATCCATACTAAATCTATACTAATATTATAAATGCGAAAGTATCTCTGTCTGTCTGTCTGTCTCGCTTTCACGCCAAAAGTACTGAACCGATTGTAATGAAATTTTGTACACAGATAGTCTAAAGCCTGAGAAAGGACATAGGCTACTTTTTAACTGGAAAAAGGGGTTATAAGGGGGTGAAAATGCGTAAAGTTAAAAATAAGTTAGTTCCAAAAGTTCATAACAGATGGCGCTAAGAGTCGCCTATGTCGCGCTATCGCTTGCTCATAAATCTTTCTAAAAGAGGTGGTACCATGATAAACCGGGTTATTCGATTCTTTCCATTGTTATACAAGTTATTAGATAACTCACTACTCAGTACTATATCTATGCAGTGACGTAACCTAACCTTAACAATTATAGTACCAATGATAAATAGTTTATGGGTAAAGCTAAAGTTGTGTAATGGGGGACTAAATAAGCTTTAAATTTGGTATTAATAAAGTTTAATTTAAAATAATGAAATATTATGTGCACACTGCACAGCTGTTTTTGGGTATTTTAATTTAAGTGGTACCAGAGTTTTAAAAAGCCTTTGACACCAATTTTGTTGACACCGCGCGCTATAAACTGAAGTCCACGCGGACGAAGTCGCGGGAAACAGCTAGTACTTACTAATATTATAAATATAAATGCGAAAATGTGTCTGTCTGTCTGTCCGTCTTATAATGTGTCTTATAACTCGTCGATGCACGCAACTCCTTTACGCAGAATTATCGTGTGGGAACCATACATATTTTATCCCGGATAAAAATATCCTATTATGTCCTTTCTGGGGACTCGAAGCATCTCCATATCAAAAATGAAAGTCGATTCAGCGGTCAGATAATGAAGTCCACATTTTCACTGTTTATGTTTAACTTAACGTAAAACTGGGCAAGTTATTAGGTTTTTTTTTTAATGAAAGAAGGGGGCAAACGAGCAAACGGGTCACCTGATGGAAAGCAACTTCCGTCGCCCATGGACACTCGCAGCATCAGAAGAGCTGCAGGTGGGTTGCCAGCCTTTGAAGAGGGAATAGGGTAATAGGGGAGGGTAGGGATGGGAAGGGAATGGAATAGGGGATGGTAGGGAAGGAAATAGGGTAGGGGATTGGGCCTCCGGTAAACTCACTCACTCGACGAAACACAGCGCAAGCGCTGTTTCACGCCGGTTTTCTGTGAGAACGTGGTGTTTCTCCGGTCGAGCCGGCCCATTCATGCCGGAGCATGGCTCTCCCACGTATAAACACGTAACTTATCTATCTACATAGACAAGTTAGGTTTTAAGGTAGTCTCCTAAAAATATAATAATATGATGCTAGATTAATTAGTTATTAACGTTAATACTTTTTTATGTCAATTTCTGCCAAGCTTTCGAAAAGTGAAGTGTGCTAAATGCTTATGCTCGTTAAACAAGTTAGACCTACCTTCAAGTATGAATAGATCTAATGCTGCGTTCACAACAAACATACCGACAGACGGCGAACGGAGTTCACTATTTTTCCATCCATACTAATATTGTAAATGCGAAAGTGTGTCTGTCTGTTACCTTTTCACACCCAAAACGTTGGACCGATTTTGCTAAGTAGCCTAGCAAACGAATGATTCTGGTCGGAAATGTCGAAAGCAGAAATTATGACTACGCCACTTTGTTTGGACTAGTTAGGAGATAAACATTAAACACACTAAAAGTCCTGACCCCTCCGAGGTGCGCCGGAGGGGAGGGGGGGAAAAGAAAGACCCATTTTTTGGTTTTTAGACTAATTTACGAAAACGGTGCTTCGTACGAAATTTTATTGTACTTACTACATAAGAAAAGCTAATAAAATTCTCTACAACTTTGTCCTATACACTTTGTATCTATCTCCAATCGTTGCATAGCTATGAGCTTCTAAAATTGGTCGATTTTCAAATGCACACATCAATACGATGATAAACGGACGCAACTGAATTGCGAGCGTCATCTAGTATCATAATATTATTTTCAATTCACATTTTCGCTAATTACATACGCAACTTAACAATAGTCACTTTTTAGCTTAATTGTGAAGCCAAACGAGCGTAATTTGTGATATTTTGTTAGTCGCAGAATTTCGGTCGCGTAAATATCTTTTCAGTTTTCATACACATCATGACTCACAAAATTACGCTCGTGTGAATCAAAGGACTTTTGTACGAAACTGAATGCAGCAGAATTTCTGCCAGCCGAAATTCTGCGACTCACAACTCACAAATTAAGCTCCTTTGGCTTCACTAAACCTCATTCTCACACATTTGTCGGCTAACACTTCACAGTAAGTTCGGTGTGAACGTTGCCTAAACCAGAATCAGCTAAGTAATTTAATAGCAAACCAAATCAATGTAATCAACCATATTGGCCATATCACATTACGCGAACAAAACAGAGCGTACTTTATTTTTGACATCATCATTAGACAAAAGACCTACCGCTTACTGATTTTACGATAAGCAAATCAAAAAAGCAATTTCAGCTCTATTTTCATAATCATAAGCATTAACCTCCTGTACACGTCGCGTCTGATCAAGTTGTAAGATTGATATTATAATTTTATGTAACTACAATAACTGTTTATTGAATTAAGCTATTTTGATATCATGTTCCACCATCATCATCACATCAGCATTCAGCACCTCTATTTCTCGAAAGGACAGCTCAGCAACGCGATGTCATTATTTACTGTTTGTTCCAGCTTAATTGAATTTTCAGTATTCATAATAATTTGTGTTCTGCTAAGCTAAGAGTATAGTAAATAACTAAATAGTTTAATAAATTCGCTTAAGAACTCTATGGTCTGCCCATGGACTCCATTTTAATATCCTATTAAGCTGCCACCTTTTTGTAACGTACCGTATAATAATTATAATAGATTATATTTACATCTCGTATCATTTTTCCAACTTATAATTAGAGTACGAACCTCTTGTTTCGACATCTATTGGCATGTGATGGTAAGCTATGGATCATTTCCGCGTTTAAGCTTCATTATATTATAATAATAGGTTTCCAATTCGTGATTTGTACAGTCCGGTCAGAGTTTTCTATGAAAGTGGTATTTATTTCGTTGCCATAAAGGTCCTGAGAGAGGCAAAATGTCTGTGAACGGTGCAGCAAGGTTCAAGGCTGTGTTATGAGTGATGATTTGCACGTGTTCTTGGTCGGGGCAAAAAATTGTAATACAATTTTCAACGATAAAGCCCATCACACACGGTGATGATACTATAATATTTTATATTTTGATGCCCAAATATAAAATATTATAGTATCTTAACCTATCACACACGGCTAAGATACGTTAATATTAAAAATATGTGAACATTTCCTTACGAGTCTGCGTTGGTGCCACACGTATTCCTTGTTAGAGTTCTATATACAGAGTGATTGACTATGAGTGATACTGCCTTACTTCTTGATTTGTTAGACAGCTCCTCAGACGATGATTCTGATTTAGAATTGAAATACAATGCAATAGCACATTCCAAAAGGAGAAACATTTGGATAGAGCCTCACATAAAGAAGAGAAAAACTTGCGGTGAATTTAACCTTTAACACGTTCACTGCGTTACGGGTCCTTTCGCACCCCGTACGTTGACATCAGTCAGTGCGGAGCTGAGAATGTAGTGTCTACTCGCTGTTGCGGAGATCGTAATTTGGAGAGTTTTTGTTGTATGAATGAGATGAATAGATATTTATGTTTCTTACATGTAATTGAATTGGGAATCGTAATAATAATCTACGGGGCTTTTTGAACCCCGTTGCGACCAGCAGGGCAATCGCGCTAAATGTTTTCAACTGAACCGCAAATGAAACTCGGACGTTGATCGACTTTTGGAACGATTCGGAATCGCGCTAACGTTTTGACAGCCAGTTGAGACGTTACTGAACCTCAGCCCGAGCGCAAACGCTGTCAAAACAAAAAGTTGATACAAAGATACTTCTACTCGCACGTTTCTGAAACGTTTCTTATTTTGGTGTGTTAAATTGACGAAAATAGATGGAAAAATATAACATAAGCTATAATCAAATTATAATATAAGCTTATGTTTTACTTCAAAGCTCTTCAAAGCACTATTTGAGTTTGTTAAAAAGTGAATTGAACTTTGACATTACTTACATACTTCTTTAACTTTTGTCACAACTTCACAAGTCACTTCTCAACACGGCTTTTGTAAATTAAAGTAAAACAATATGAATTTAACTACGTAAATTATAAACTCCAAGTAATAATCATCCACAAATCACAATAACTACTTGAAACAACTTCACTCGTGTCATATTCATTCGTAAATAAACAATTTGTCAATTGACCAATTAACGCATCGGAAAAAAATGTGTTCATATTTAAACCAATCAAGATTAAATCAGAAGGCCGCTGATTGGTCCGCTGCAATGTCTGTCTAAAGGTCAAACGTTGCGCTCCGTTCGAGTTCCATCTAAGGTTGAGTTACGGTTGGAACGTTAGTACGATACTGAAATTTGTTCAGACGCAGTGGAACCGAACTGTAACTGAACCACAACCAAAGCAGATGTGAACCTGAATTGAAACGTTTAAAAATAACGCGATTGCTCTGCAGGGAGTAAAAATTGTAATTAGGTGCGTCTACGGGGTCTATATTACCCCGTACGGGGTGATGAACTCATCTGTGTAGGCGCGTCCTGAGATGCAAAGTGTATCGATAATTTTTTTTTCGCGTCGTATGTTGGAATTATCTCATAAATTATGGTAAAATAGCAAAGTAGTCGATAAACTTGATGTATCAACATCTTCAGGATTAGGACAATTATTAGCATCATCAGAGTTATTCCGCAAGGTATTACAGCGATTTGTAAGTCCAAGATACGATGTGATCACTAGCTCTATTAATATAGCAAAATGTTATATTAAAATTAGATAACCCTCCACAAGACAATAATTATAAAAATGAATTATTCATTATAAATACATTTAAATATGGTGTAAAAATATCGATAGTTTTATAATGTTTACTTCCATCACTTACATTTTATCGATAAAAAAATATTAAGTGCGTTACGGGGTTTTTGGCATCCCGTATTTTAAGTTTTTCGTTGCGTTACGGGGATAGATGCACCCCGCACTTTATTTTTCATTATATATTTTTTGTTTTTATTGTACCTACGTGCGGAGTAAGGACAGTGTAAAACACTTAATACTTTTTGAAATGGTGTAAAAAAAACAATGATAATACTATTTTTGACAATTTTAGAGGGGTTTAAATGAAGCCTGACATGCGGGGTACTTTCGCACCCGTAACGCATAATAATTCGTTTCATAAAGGGGCGTGCTCATCCCCGTAACGCACTTAAGTTTAGATTGAGGATTTGGGCCTACGCAGTTAACGTGTTAAGCGGGGAATTGAATACCGGGCCGCCCGCTACGGGCCGCCCGTCACGGGCAGGTTTGTCGCATGTCTGCTCGTCAATTCCTAGGTACGGGCACAGACATGCCCGCCGGCCCGTGCCCGCAGCCTGCCCGCGAGATCGCATTTTTCCCGCGCGGGCACGGGCAAGTCTGTACATTAATGGTCGCAACGGGCGGCCCGTCGTCATTTGCGACTTGAAGAGCGACTGGAGTGCACTTAAAATATTATTTTAAAACATATTATTGTAAACAATACAAACACTAAACTTAAGAAAAACCAACAAAAACAATTTTGACATATTTCGTTTATTTCAATTTACCGGTCGCATCCTTGTTTGTGGAAAGTTAAAAGCAAGGATTACATGAACACCGATCTACGTAAAGCCGGTTACAGCGAACTTATTGAAAAATCCAATGAAATAAATGCCGATGCTGATCTAGCATCTGTTAAAAAGAATATCGAGTCCATGAGTCCACGACCGAGCTGCAGCTCTCTATCTATTCGACTGACTTGCCTGTTCTGTGTGTGTTCAATAGGGGCAAGCGGCAGACTTGTGCCAGACCGGGCGGCCCGCGGGCAGCCCGGTAGTCAATTCCCCGCTTTATCAAGATCTGTCAACGAAGAAGTTTCAAGAGTATTTTAGAAATTTAAGAGAAACATCGTCCGATCACCGATGAGCCCGCGCGCTGCCTGACACAAAAACACAAAAATTTATATTTCGCATCTTAAGATAACATATTAAGATACGAAATATATATTTCGTATCTTAAGATAAAATATTAAGATCCGAAATATATATTTCCATATCGCTCGGTATCTTAAGATACAAAAGATAAAATATATATTAACTTCGTCGTGTGTGGTTTATAGGATTTCTATGGTGAGCGATATTCTAAAATATGCTCTAAGATAATATATATTTTATATTATCTTCACCGTCTGTGATGCGCTTTAAGCGTTCCGATTTCCGCCTGAAGTATTATTTGCTGAAGTACATTCAGGCTAAAGCATAATGATCACAATTCACAATTGAAATGTTAACCGCACATACAAGAAATATGTTTCACCTTTGCCTACGATTAATAATAATTAAATTATTAATTATTATCTATGAATAAAAATAATTGACCCGAAAGAAATTAACATTTTCGCAAAAATGTAAAAATCCATCAGCGAGTCCCATCACCCATAGGTCATGTATAGAGTTTACTGTGAAAGTGTGCCGCTAAAAGAATATTATTTTTTAACTTTTGTATGGGAAAATCATGACGCCCGGTCGCTTGTCCATACAATTATTAATCATGAAATCACAAAAAAATGCGCTTTCAGCACTGCTACTTACATAGCCAACTCTATGTAAAGGACACATAGATAGGCCGGTATAAATAACACTCAAGATGCATCTCGGTCTCAAGACGGTTCAGGCGCTGTGATTGGTTGGCTGTCAAAAGTTGGACCAATCATAGAGCCGAACCGCGTCTTAAGACCGAGATGTATCTTGCGTACTGACTATTTATACCGGCCATACAAACCCTAAAGTATTAATATCACTTAGTTTCGTTACACGTGTATATTCCGAGCGGCACCTTTATCAATATTGTTTTTATCTTTTTATTCTAAAGATTTATAGGCAGATGGCGGATATAAGGGCTTACGTAGGGCATTTAGGTCGGTTTATGACAACCCTAGCAACATTGTCAATTTCTCTGATGATATTAGTCAATGATATTCTATGTTACTAATGTAACTAGATTGGCAGTTTACGGCAGCAACGCGTTGCCACTTTGAAGATGCATGCAGGCATATCTGACCTACATAATGACATAATAACATTATGAATTGACCTACGAATTGACATTGTCTTTAGAACTATCAAGTGGTTACGCTTTTCTGAGAATCGTTTGTAAGACGTTGCTACTCTAGTACTTATTTTAGAAACTCATTGATATTAGTACAACAAACGAATTTCGGCTTTCCCCTATTGTGTGTGTGGCTCCACAGACAGTGAACTTCCACTGGTATTTGAATTCGCTGTAATTAGATTGCAGGACTTGTTGTTATTGCTGCGATTATCTCGCGGCGCAGCGCCATTGTCGTCTTATTGCACTCCTGCAGTCTTACGACCGACCGTCCCAAACACGACATTACTTCGTTAATTACACTTTCATTGCGCTATAAAGGTTGCGGAGAACTGAATTCCGATCCTTTGAACCCTAAACTTGAGCACACGGTTGGAAAAAAGTTGGATAGCAGCTGCTGCATTGCCTGCAGTTTTTAAGTTAAATCTTTGATTCGCTTTTTATACTCCATAAGACACGAATTGGTTTACTTATATAAAAAGATGTTATGTTATTTATATTCCAAAATATGCATTCAGCCTAGCCCGATGTTGAGAGAGCAGAACTTAAGTTTTTAAGATGATCGTTCATTCAGTCATTCGTTCTTTCACGTCGGACCGTCCAGCGTCCTTCGTCGCCATATTATGTTAAAAGGGATGGACGTCAAAGTCTAATTACCATTAAAGTTGATCACGTAAACTACGTAAAGCTGGACACAGATGTTTTCTACTTAATAACTCACTTTATGGTAGATATTACCGTAGTTTTACGAGATGTCTAGGGATTATTGGTTTTATCAACGTGAAATAAAAACCCTAGACTTACCTACGCCACGACTGACGCTGCTTCTCTCGTTTGATACCAAGTAAATTGAATTAACATTTAAAGTAGAAAAGTCCCATGAGTATTCTGTATGATGTAAAATAAACCAAGTTTTAAGATGTCGTTACAGTACAGTAATGAGTAATGTCGTGGAAATTGTACACAAGTGTTTTGAAAATATAGTTTACAACAAAACAGTGTATTTTTTTCGTATTTCGTGTACCTAGTAGCCTATTTAGTACTATAAGCTACTAGGTACACACTTATAGTTACTTAGGTACATAATATTGTTTAGTTTATTGTATTATTGTATAGTTTATAAATAAGCAGTGTGAAAGTATGCAATCTTACATATTCTGTTCAAAGAAAGCCTCCGCCCTCCAGGCGTTTGCGCTTAGTAAGAAATTTTCTAAATTGTCTATGCCGCGTTACAAAATAACTATTGTTTTGCGTTTCTTGGAAAATTTATTTGAATATTTGTGTTGCGATTTTTGATATTATAAATGCTTTTATTCTTACAATTTTTTCATCATCGTCGTTTCCACTGTCGATCTCTATGGGAATTTAGTGTCTCCTTAACATTAAAAGTAAAGCAAATTTTTTAGCGTGTACTTTGTTCTAATCCCTTGTAAAAGCAGGCTTTTTATAACCTGGGTTTTTTATTGTATAAAAGGTGAACGTTCTAAAGTTTAAGTAAAAGTAAAACTTTATGGTTGTTGGACTATTTGAGTGCGACTAGCGCTTTCTTGCGGTTTTTTTAGCCTGAAAATGTATTCCTGGCATTCTAACTTTACTTGAAACCACTTAGATATGTAATTATGATATTTTAAAGATTCCATGATCTTGACAAAATAAAATTTCAGCTCTAAGTTTTCAACCCGTCAAAAATCAGTTTTGCCAAAAAATTTGCATTGTGTTAATAATTTTAAGACATAAAATATAGTAGTCCACACTTAACAGTTGTCTAAATTTAATACTGTAGAGTGTAGACTGTAGTGTATACTCTTAGATAATAATTCTTCCGCTCCCAAGTAACCGTGTCCTAATTTATTCGTATCATAATTATTAAGCAGCCTTACATTGTAGCAAGCTGGCATTTGTGAAGCTAATTAGGCTGCACCGCAACTTTCTACCTATTTCCACTATTTATAGTTATTTAACTAAATACATTACTAGGTTATGGGCCCAGGTGAGCACGGTCGCTATGAAAATCTGTAGGTACGTTATTAAATTATATTTTAGACTCTCAAGTCTTTATCCTCAGAAATATTGTAGCGTTGGGTAAGATCTCTATCTAAATCGGAGATATAGGTACATAATTTTTGGAAAGTCTTTATAATAAATAAATAACAGTAAGTTAAAGTAAAAGACTAGTACTAGTATCGCTATCCCGTCGCACAAACAATGGTTGCCGTCAGTCTCAGGTTGTAATAATTTACTATTATTTATTAAACAAATGCACTTATCAATATATAAAGTACCCAGTAGCCGATTCTCAGACCTACTGAATATGCATATAAAATTTGGTAAAAATCAGTAAAGCCAGTTCGGAGGAGTTCGTGGACTAACATTGTGACACGAGAATTTCTTATATATAAAATTTTATATGCATATTCACTAGGTCTGAGAATCGGCTACTCGGTACTTTATATATTGATAAGTGGATTTGTTGAATAAATAGTAAATTATTACAACCTGAGACTGACGGCGACCATTGTTTGTGCGACGGGATAGCGATGGACGTTGCCATGGTGACTGTATACTTATTTAGTCACTTCAATAAAATAATATGGAAAATATATTACGGCAAAGCAACATTTGCCGGGACAGCTAGTTATATATAAGATAATATGTAATTTGCTAGTAGTGATAGGTGTTACTCACAGATTATTGATGGTAAAATTGTTTTTTATAAACCAAACAATCTTAGATCAAAATCACAAAATCGCTTAAATATCGAAACTACAAACCTACGAAGCTAAATGCTATATTTAGTTCTCCATATTTTATGGGGACAATTCGTATACTCGTTGTACCTATATCAACTAGCGATAAGGTCGTACCAATGTAATGAAAAACGCCTCCGTGGTCCAGTGGTTTAGAGGGTGGCTCTCGAATCGGAGATCGTGGGTTCGACTCCCGCGTAAACATGTTATTTCCAAGTTTGATTAGGACAATCCAGGTAGATCACCTGATTGTCTGACAAATAAGATGATTCATGCGTCGGATGGGAATGTAAAAAGTCGATCCTGCGCCTGATCTCTCGCCAGTCGTGTCGGTCGTCCGTCCCACTGGGTTATGAGAGTAGAAATAGAGAGTGCTTTTGTGTACTGCGCACACACTTGAGCACTATAAATTTACTCCTGCGTAACGGGCCTAGTTTTTATGAAACCGGCCACCGTCACCGAAACCGGTGTGGGAGTTATTATTATAATATGATAAAAACATTTGTAACATTCAAAGAAAAGAGAACCAGTGTTGATAATGATATGTGTAATATAATATCTTTACGTTCACTTAGCGAGTTATGTTCGTATGTGACGCTATTTGGTGAGGTGTTTAAACGCAGTCTAGACTGAGGATGGTTTACGGACGTTTTAATGCTGTTACTTGTCGCCTTCGATAAGGGCGCGGCCGCTACACTGAAAAACTTAAAAGCATTAAAAAGAGGGGACAGACAAAAGATAGGATTACTGTCCACTGTCTGAAATCCAAAACCTAAACTATAAAGTGTATGTAAGGTGCCTACCACTCGTGCATGCTTGACCACAGTTTTGCTGGCGCATGCTTCTCTCATGAAGATCAACGGCGTATAAACAACTTGGCTTGAACGTCCAGCCACACGCGTAGACTAGTTTGTACACGAAGGCTTGCATGCCAGAATTTCAAGCAAGTTTAAAAACCGTCAAGCCAAACTTTGGGGCTTGCGCATGCTACCGTTTTACCAACTACACGCACAATGTTCAGTGTACAAGCCGGCATGCGTAAGCAGAACTGTGGTCAAGCTTGCACTTGCTGTAGGCGCCTAACCTAACTTTTTAACACTAATGTGTCGTATATACGTAAAGAACTAGTTATATAAATGTGGTGTGGCAAGGTAGCATGAATATTAAGGTATGTAGTTAAATCCTCTTAAAACTGTTTAAAATAATTTTAATAGGAATTAGGAAAGATTTACTAGTTTGTTTGTATCGAATAGGCTTTAAAATTCTTAGACCGATCTTGATAAAATTTGATTTAAGTATATAATACAGTCTGACACATAATAAAATATATACAATTATAGAACACCGGGAAAAGAAATTTCTTTCTGTCCGCCAAAATGCTTAAATGCTGTAGTATAATATTAGTAGCTTAATATCAATATGACTAAAGTCTGCGAACTGGAAGTATCAAGGTAGAAAATGTATCCCGCAAAAATATATTTTTTAATTTAGTTTAAACACGTTATAAGACCCAAACGTTCCTTGTAATTTAAACTTAAAATGAAGTTATTAGCCAACAGCAAATGTATTTAGTGGCAACAAATCACAACAATAATGTTTAACGGGTACAAAGTATAAAATAGTGCGGAATATCTTGGAAGGTTGCGGTAGATTGCGCGAGGGTAGGTCGTAAAAATAATTTAGTGGCACGACGTCGGCGCGCCGTCATTAGTGTAGCGCCATCTGACGGCGAACATTACAATGTTGTATACAATAGGTAATGCATTATAGTCACAGACGAAAACTTTTTGGAGAGTCGAAAGATCTTATAAGGTTATAATAATTATCTCTTTTTGTAGCTCTCTCGAATTTTACCCCTTCATCAATAGAAAGATCCACAGTGTGTATTATGGATTATGGATTATAAACGTTTTGTTTTGAAAAACAATGCTTTGTTCACACATTTTTCCAGGTTAAAAATCTTTCCTAATATAACTCATTCGGAACACAATGTATTAATAAGTCTATATCTGCTTATGGTCGATTTACACGGGTGACTAAAGCCGCACCCGCCGACCGACCGACCGACCATTTATGCCTCATACATACGTAACGATTTATCGTAGCGATTTCAGACTGTGCAGATGAATCGAACGTTCCTAGTGCCTCCACACGGCTCAGATATCGACATCGATCGGGCAGTTCTCCGCAGGAGCTCACGCAAGTTACATGTTAACAATGGAAGATTGTGACGCACTTGCTATATTAGGCTTGGTTATATCTTTAAACAAAAAAAAGAAGCGGAGTCTATGGTGTAAAAATTGGCTCATGAAAAGGAATAATTTTCTTAACTTATACCCCAAATTGTTATGTGAGTTGAAATTCGCTTCGCAAGATTGGCATAACTATTCAATGATGAATGAATAGGCATATTTAAATCTGCTGGCTTTAGTTTCTTCACTAATAAAGAAACAAGACACAGTTATGAGAGAAGCTATAAGTCCTCATGAAAGATTAGGTTTCTGTAGCTTTCTATAAAATCTTGAAGTAGTTCGCGGTGTCCGACTCTTTCGTCTTCCGACATGTTTCTGTGAAAGCGATGTGCACGTGCGTACACTAGCAAGATCCGTGAAGTACTGCCGAACTGAGCAATCGCCGTCCACACGCAACGATAAAACTGTGCAAATGTAAGAGACAACGATTTATCTGATAGAAATTGCAACTGCCACCGACGAACGATTATCGACAACGATTTTTCATACACACGATCGATAAAACTGCGCAAACTGGTCTGCACAGATTTATCGCTGCGATAAATCGTTACGTATGTATGGGGCTTTAGCCGACCCGTCTAAATGGCAATTCGACTACGCCGCATGCGGCTAAAGCCGCAAGACCCAAAGTGAAATGCGGCTGGCGACTAAAATTGACCGTGCAAACGCTCAGTCGCAAGCGATCGCTTGCTGCAAAATAGTTTGTCGGCACTAGTCACAGGCGATTTTTGTAGAATGTGTAATTGGGGTCGCGATTCGACTTGGACAGGCGATTCGACTGGTGACTTGCCAGGCGACTAAAATCGACCCGTTAGTGACCCGTGTAAATCGACCATTAGTGCTTTAAATATAAAAAAAGATTCAGCGCTTTAGCGTGAAGAGGCAACAGACAAACAGACGTAAATACATACTTAAATAAAGACTTCGCAGTTCGCATATAATTTATAAGTATGGAATACTATACTATATAAATAACAAATAATGCAGTGATAAAAAGCTATAATATTTATTTATTTTAAACTATAATATTATATATACTTACCATATACCTAATCGTTGCCATAAAATTGATTATTTAACAAACATTTTCATAAATTTTTCATAATATTTCGTTACAATTCCATCATATAATATTTATGACTTTCGTCTTGCAAAATATATTCCGAGTATCAAGCAAGCTGAAAATATATTTGTCGCGTACTAAAATATGTATCTATCCATATAATATTTTGCCAGCTTATTATAAGACTGACACTTTTTAAAGTAAAAAATGGAGTAAAATAAAGTACAAAAACATCAGAATAACAAATGAACGCCTGTCGCAAAAACTGTACGATATTAGGTAAGAAGAAATAAGAACGGTATATATTTGAATAAGTAATCCCTATAATTAAGTACCTATATTCCATAGGAAAATAATATACTTAAATCTAACGCCTTAATCGCAGACTTAAGTGTTTATCAAAGGTAGGTAATTAATAGCGCAAAGAGCGCAATATTTAAGCGCATAGATGAATAAATAACCACGATATATGAAAGAGCCGCAGTCACGGATTCGCCATTTATATCGCTAAGATGACCATTACAAGCGCTAAGCCGGCTAAGTCCCGCTCAGAGGTTTACTCTAAGCGTCCCTCAAGTGTTATTTACTGGTACCACTTAAATAACCACTTACTGTTAACACCTTAACTTTTTCTGATGGCACTTTCGTTGTGGGAATAGAGACATAGAGATGTCGTATTGTTTGTCTGTTGTCATTAACTTTAGTTGCGTCCACTCGTTTGCAATCGATCGTTTCAATGCGTGAACCAGTTCATACTTTACTTGCGATGTATAGGAACTATCCAAAATATATAAAAAAGTTTATGATCTGGGATATTATGTAATGTCTAACATATTTAATTCCTTTCATTTTAATGATTTACTACTTGCAGACCAACGAATAACAAAAACTAGTTCAGTTTTTATGATTCGTAGTTGCAGAACAATTATTTATCAGCGCATGCATGCGGTTTGTTATATACATAGGCATCCATTACACGGTAGGTTTTGCTGCCAGTTTTACCACAGTCATGACTGTGAGTGTTGAATAACCTACCGTGTAATGCAGTGACTGATGGTTGCATGAAATTGATTGACGAAAATCTGGATATCTTGATTTTTGCATCATGCAACCATCAGTCACGAATTTTGAGTGTGTGTTGTCACATCTGACAAAATAGGAAAAAAAAATAGAAACATATACCTTTGAAAATTTTGGCTTTGACTGACATAAAACTGAAGAGAATTGAGTGATCGTCTAATACCATTCGTCAGTCCATCAGTCACCATCAGTCAAACATAATTCATGATTGACGGAATTGACTGTCGCTTGCATGATAGTGTAATGGATGCCTTACATCTGTCATTTTCATAAGAAAACGTCAATCTAGCTATTAACAGAATGGTCGTGCTGCAACTATTTCTATATTCATACAATTATCTTTTCACCTCATCACAATAATACTATTCATGTCTAAAGCACAAACGTGTATTTGATAAGCCTTCCCATGGTTTTTGATGTTTCATTCTACTAGAGCAGAAAAGTTAATATTCATGTACGCGTTAAAATTTAAAGGGTCATTCAATAGCGAAAATTCATTCAATAGCGAAAAAAACAATTCATTTTTTTAACTGTCGTCGACAATCGCAAATGAACTGATTCATACCAGTAAGAATTTCCCATAGTAAATCAGATTATACCAGTTCATTTGCGATTTGCGAATGATCAATCTATCCATCATAATTGAATTGCCGCCCTTGAGCCTTGAAGTACGCTTATATCTAGTACGTTGAGATTAATAATTTGCACAACTACAAAATATAATGACTAGAAACACATGTTCTTAATATTATAACATAGCTCATAAGCGCTAATCATGAAGTCCAAGAACATCTTTATAATATTAAAGTACAACGTAGCTACTTTAATAACACAAGGATAAGTGATTAATTAACGTCCAATAACATAACGACTTTTACGACCAATAACATAACGAGCGCACAGGACCTTATGCTAAAGTGAGCTAAGTTCCATAAAAAACGTAATATAATGTTGTAAGTTAAATAGAAAAGTTCCCAAACTACCAACATCACAGTATATCACATTTCATATCCATTCTTGTAATACGAAGTAATTTTCTTTGTTTATTCGCGTATTAGTTTTATGATTTACGTTTTAGTGTTGTTTGTGGTACTAGGTGTGTTCACACATGCTAGTCTAGACGCCGAAATACGTCGTATTAATAAAAATTCCGGCTTGTTGTCGCCTTGATTGAATAAAAACATTGTGCAGGTGTTTTATTAGAAAACGGTTTTATTACTCAGACGTTACGTTTTCATTTTATTTTATTAATCTTCTTTCGAAATATAAAACGAGAATGTTCGAGAAGCTTTACACGCAATTTTCACGCCTACACCCATCTAAAATGTTTTCAGAGTTTGATTGCTGTTCAGCTGGTGTAACTAAGTACATAATATTAAAATTTTGATGAACACTTTATTACTAATAGCTAAATCAATTAACATAATATAGATAAAACGTATAATAATAATTAATCAATCCCCTTCCACATTAAATATCTAAATACTTACTATTTTATAATCTAGACTTTAACTTCATACATTAAATAATTGAATGTGTAAACTTTGAAAGTTTATCGAAAAAAAATTACAATGATGGAATTTATAATGTAATAGCTGAAATATAATGGTCGTTATTCCAAAAAAAATCGGATTACCGATTCCATCTCTATTATCTAGAGTGGGAGGGTAATTGAAAAAAAAAGACCTACCTTCTCATCTTACTAACAATGACGTAATAAAAGGAGTTTATTTGAACAATAACCAATTTGAGAAGCGAAATACCGCCCTCGGCGCAGCCATTGACATAAATAAATCATTATTTTTCCATGCGATAGAGGCTTAACGTTCTTTTAAAAACGAATTTTCATTGTAACGCATCACAAAAGAAAAGCTGGGATATTTACGCAGCTTTGTTAAAAATTAATTTGATACCTTTCTTTTAAATATTCCCTCAAGATATTTCACAGTCGATGTTGTGTCGAATTTTATTCTATAGAGACGGTGCGGTGTTCTGAAAGTTGAAACTCTTGACGTCTAATTAAACTAAAAAGGTGTTTTTTTCTAAAGTACAAAAATATTATTGTGAACTGCTAAAATAAAAATAATTAATTGATGATTATCGTTATTTCCACTAGTGACTAGGCACTATGACGCGCTACCGCTACACAATATTACTACTACTACGTAGATACTGCTGCGCTACGCAGGTAGTGGTAGACGCTGTATTTAGGTAGGTAGATCTCTACTTACGTAGCAGTAACATTGTGTAGCGGCAAATAACTATTTACCCTATGTCATCATCATCATCATCATATCAGCCTATATTCGTCCACTGCTGGACATAGGCCTTTCTCAATGAACGCCTTAACTACCCTATGTAGCAAAAATATATTCGTAATAGGGTAGCTAAGGTAGCGGAGTACCTACTTAGCAGTATAGAAGCATTATCTTTCTATAGCGGAAGTGCGTTACAAATTACAATCAGGATGAAGCCAAACGACCGTAATTTTCTAAGTCGAGAGTCGCAGATTTTGGTCGTATTATATGGCTGCTGTTTAGCATTGGTGTTCCATTCCACATAAAATCAGTTTTTGAGTTAATAATGCAGTTTTATTCTTTAGAACATAAGGTTTACGACAGTGAAATCCATTTTTTTGAAAACCCACTGTAGCATATTCTAGAGTACAAAAATGGTTAATGCTTATTCATCTAAGTAAGGTTTTGTATATAGCATTTATGTACTATGTTTCTAAAATGATTTGCGCTTAAACCGCAGAACCGATTTTGATAAAAATTTGTATGCAGATACTTTGAATCAATTTAAACGACATTAGATACTTTTTGTCCGGGAAAATGTACGGTTCCCGCGCAGTCAACAAAAATGAATTTGGCTTATGATATCGATATTGAGTAGGTACATGTAGATTGTAGATATTACGTTAGGTTTTGGAGAAGGACATAGGATTATTTTTATCATGGAAAATGTTCGGTTTTCACGCAATAAACTTTATTAATTTGCGTTTAAGCTGCTGAACCGATTTTGAATAAATTTAGTTAATGTATAAATAATTAGTTTATCACGTGCAGAGTTGGGCAAAAAGTAATTAGTAATTTTAATCAGATTACAAATTAATCAGATTGATGAAGTAATTGTGCATCTGAAATTACCCGTAAGTTGATTAAAAATAATATTATGCATATAATGCATTCTAATTTTAGTTTGCAATAATAAGATTAATAATTTAATTTAGACTAACGAGTATTTCAATAATTATGTCCAACTAGATGATGCCCGCAACTCCGTTGCGTCAAAACTCTTTTATCGTGCTGGAACCGTACATTTTCCCGGGACAAAAAGTATCCTTTGTCCTTTCCCGGGACTCAAAGTATCTCCATACCAAATTTCAGCAAAATCGGTTCAGCTGTTTGGGCGTGAAGAGGTAACAGACAGACAGACAGACGGATAGACAGACAGTAACACTTTCGCATTTATAATATTAGTATGGAAGTATGGATGTCCAATGCTGGTAATTACTAATTATAATTAATAAAAAAACTCTCCCATCGGTTTAGGTGGCGTTGGCCAGTTTCAATAAAACCAGGCCAGTTACGCAGGAGTCCAGGACTAATTTTATAGTGCCCAATAGTGCGCGCAATACACAAGAGCACTCTGGTTTTGAATGAAACCTGGTCAGTTAAGCAGGAGTATTTTTTATAGTGCCCAAGTGTGTGCGCAACACACAAGAGCACTCTGGGTTCAATAAAACTAGGCCAGTTACGCAGGAGTAATTTAATAGTGCCCTAGTGTGTGCCCAATGCATAAGAGCACTTTGGTTTCATTGAAACCAGGCCAGTTACGCAAGAGTAATTTTATAGTGCCCAAGTGTGTGCGCAATACACAAGAGCACTCTGGTTTCAATGAAACCAGGCCAGTTGCGCAAGAGTAATTTTATAGTGCCCAAGTGTGTGTGCAATACACAAGAGCACTCTGGTTTCAATGAAACCAGGCCAGTTACGCAGGAGTAATTTTATAGTGCCCAAGTGTGTGCGCAATACACAAGAGCACTCTGGTTTCAATGAAACCAGGCCAGTTACGCAGGAGTAATTTTATAGTGCCCAAGTGTGTGCGCAATACACAAGAGCACTCTGGTTTCAATGAAAACAGGCCAGTTAAGTAGTAGTAATTTTATAGTGCCCAAATGTGTGCGCAATACATAAGAGCACTCTGAGGGAAGCGCGGGAAGGGAAGAAGAAGCGGGAACTCTCTGTCCTTTCCCGAGACATAACGTATCTGCATACCAAATATCATCAAAATCCATGTAGCAGTATAAGCAGAAATCATTTCATTTAACGCCTGGGATTCATTCATTATTCCGAGATAAAAAAGATCATATGGCCTTTTCCGGGACTTAAAGTATCTCCATACCAAGTTTCATCAAAATCTGTTCAGCGGTTTAGGCGCAAAATAGGAAATTTTATAACGTGGTAACCGTACATTTTTCAAGACAATAATTATCTTATGTCCTTGCACGAGAGTCAAAGTATGTGCACACCAATTTTCATCAAAATCGGTTTAGCGGTTTAGGCGCAAATCATTTTTGTTTATTATACTGGTACCGTACCTTTTTCCCGGATGTAAAGTATCCTATGTCCTTTCCCGAGACATAACGTATCTGTATACCAAAAATCATCGAAATCCATGTAGCGGTATAAGCAGAAATCATTTTTATTTAATGCCTGGGAACTGTACATTTTTCGGAATATAAAGGACCCTACGTCCTTTCCCGAGACTCAAAGTATCTCTATACCAAATTTCAGAAGAATCGGTTCAGCGGTTTGGGCGTGACGAGGTAATTTTATAACATTTTGTTAAAATAAGCACTTTGTATTGAAAGAACAAATCAGAATTTTGCATTTATGTGAAATATCTCAAAGGACATTAATGATATGTAATAAGCCCTATAGCAATATTGCATTAACCATTTTTATATGTTTTCTCTTAAAACTGAATGTAAAATTAAAATGTTTTTTCATAATCATAATCTACGCATTTCAACAAAAAAAATGATACCGCACATTAACATTTTTTTTGCTTAAAATAAGCAGAAAATAAAGATAATCCAAAAAAAACTTAAAACGCCAATTACTCAAGACTAGTTCTATGTGGAATGGTACACCAATGCTTAACAGCATCCAATTATATTACTACTAGCTGTCCCGGCAAACGTTGCTTTGCCATAATTTATAGTACCTATTTCGCCCATATTTTTTTAAGTGATTAATAAGTATGTTACCATAGCCAACGTCTATCGCTATCCCGTCGCACAAACAATGGTCGCTCTCAGTCTCGAGTTGTAATAATTTAATATTATTTATTCAACAAATGAACTTTTCAATATATAAAGTACCCAGTAGCCGATTCTCAGACCTACTGAATATGCATATAAAATTTGGTAAAAATCAGTAAAGCCGTTTCGGAGGAGTTCGTGAACTAACATTGTGACACGAGAATTTTATATATAAGACAAGCTGTCCCGGCAAACGTTGCTTTGCCATAACAGAAAGTATTTCGCCCATATTATTTTATTGAAGTGACTAAATAAGTATATCGCCATGGCAACGTCGATCGCTGTCCCGTCGCATAAACAATGGTCGCCGTCAGTCTCAGGTTGTAATAATTTACTATTATTTATTCAACAATTGCACTTATCAATATATAAAGTACCCAGTAGCCGATTCTCAGACCTACTGAATATGCATATAAAATTTGGTAAGAATCAGTGAAGCCGTTTCGGAGGAGTTGTTGGACTAACATTGTGACACGAGAATTTTATATATAAGATAAGTAAAAGTAACTAACGGCTTACCAAAATTGTTATAAATAGGCCCTTGTGAAACAGACCATATCTAAATTTCTGCCTGTAAAATTCTGCGACTGCTACTCAAAAATTACGTTCGTTTGGCCTCACGGCTCACCCCTAGCAGTATAAGCCCATTTGCCCCGAGCCATAAACAGCATGTTAACAAGATATTCGCGTCGATTTAAGACTTATAGATAGACCTTTACCGTTACTTGGATAAGGCACATTAATATACAAATTAAAACGTTGCATATTTACGGAGTTTCTTATCGAGGAGGATACAAACCACTTATGAACTTTATTCCCAAGCCATAAGGTCGAAAAGGTGGTCGGTAGCCGTACCAGCTCCAATTACAGGCTTTGTTGGATAACTTTAACCCACTGTTATCTCCATATGAGCTTTTATCTTATTAAGTAAGTATTTTACGACGAAAGCTTAAACTTCGACGATAATTATAAGAATTTCCACGTGACTCACGTGACTCATTGTTGGTTTAGCTTAGACTTCTGGTTTTAGACTGAGCTGAAATCCCATACAAAAAGCTTTTATATTCCATACTAATATTATAAATGCGAAAGTGTGTCTGTCGGTTTTTTTTTATGAAATAAAGGGGCAAACGAGCAAACAGGTCGCCTGATGGAAAGCAACTACCGTCGCCCATGTACACTCGTAACATCAGAAGAGCTGCCAGTGCGTTGCCGGCCTTTTAAGAGGGAATATGCTCTTTTCTTGAAGGTTTGCAGGTCGTATAAGTCCGGAAATACTGCTGGTGACAGTTTGTACCAGAGTTTTACAGTGCGCGGCAGAAAGTTACGCGAAAAACGCACGGTGGAAGAGTGCCACTCATCAAGGTGATGGGGATGGTATATTTTTCGGGTGGAACGATGGCGAAAAGTTGCAGGTGGTATGATTCCGAACAATTCCTCAGAGCACTCACCGTGATACAACCGATAGAGGATGCAGAGTGAAGCTACATCTCGGCGTAATTCCAAGGAGTCCAAGCTGCTTGAAACACTATGACAGTCAACAATTCGAGCGGCCCTTCGTTGGATACGATCCAGAGGGAGCAGTTGGTATTTTGGCGCCCCTGCCCAGAGATGAGAACAATATTCCATAATATGAGGGCGAGCCTGCGCCTTGTAAAGTTGTAGGCGCTGGTACGGACTGAAATACTGTCTCGCTCTGTTCAGAACACCAAGCTTCTTCGAGGCTAACTTGGCCTTACCCTCTAGATGGTATCGAAACTGGACTTTGCTCGATATGTTAACGCCGAGTCTGTCTGTTATTCTTTGTCCTCTTCACTCTTAAACCGCTGGACCGATTTGTATGGGTATGCAGATACTAATTGATGTCCCGGAGTATGTACGGTTCCCATGCGAAGCTGCGGGCGTCATCTAGTATTTTGTAAGTCACAACAAAAAGAAAACTTTATAAATTACAACTAAGAAAAAGAAATAGTTTCAATCAGTATACTGGAATAAGAAGAGTTAAATTGCGGTTGCACATAGGTAGCTTAAATAGGATAATTTAACTTTAAATACAGGCTTTAGAAGTTTTGAATTTACGGTGGAGGCTGCACAGTGCACTCTAGTAAGATTAAACATTTTACAGCAAAAAAAAAAAAATACTAACAGAGACTGCAATTTTACTCGTTTATAATAAATGTATCGCGGAAGGTATTTTTCCAAAGGTCTGGCGTATCGGTAGTATAAAATTGATTCCCAAAGCCGGTAATAGACCTTCAGACGATCCAAAATCCTACCGTCCGATCACGCTTTTACCGTGTTTAGGTAAACTGTTAGAACGCCTTATCGTACCGCGCCTGCTTCCCGGTGGCCCTAAATTTCATAGTCAGCAGTATGGTTTCACCGCCGGGAAATCGACTATAGATGCGGCCCTAGAAGTCAGAAAAATAGTTAATCTATCAGAAACAAAATACGTTGTTGCCATCTCATTAGATATATCGGGTGCTTTTGATAATGCGTGGTGGCCCATGCTGCTATTAAAATTAAAAAATAGAGGGTGCTACTCAAACATTTACTACTTGATACGTTCTTACTTTTATAACAGTTTAACTAAGCTTCAACTTGGTCACTGCATTCACGCTAAAACCCTGACGTGCAGCTGTCCACAGGGTTCCGTACTCTCGCCTAAATTGTGGAACGTAGGCTTCGACGATCTGCTATGCCTCCCCCTCCCACCGCTTTGCATACTAGTTGGCTATGCCGATGATGGTTTTCTCATTATTCAGGCTAACTCACGTTCCGAAATTGAAACAAAAGCAAACCAAAGTTTAAACTTAATTTCGGACTGGGGCCACCGCAACCGCTTAAATTTTGCCGCGCATAAAACCTACCAAATACTTTTGAAGGGATCCCTCTTGTCGACACCCAGCATTAAACTTAATAATGTTAACGTCAAACGCAAGCAGTCGCTCTGTTATCTCGGGCTTTACTTAGAAAATAAATTTTCGTTTTTAGATCATATAATTCAGACCGGTGAAAAAGCTAAACGTAACTTTTATTCATTTACCAAAATTTCCACTTCAACATGGGGTCTCTCATTTAAAACTCTCCAACTAATTTACTCAGCGACATTCCTAGGTACTTTATGCTACGGGGCTCCCGTGTGGGCCGACCGAGCAACTATTGGTGCGGCTCGTCGCAAATTATTACAAAGCCAACGTCTTGCTCTCATTTTCCTGTGTAAAGCTTACAGAACCACAAGTACCGAAGCTTTACCCGTACTAGCCGGAGTTTTACCCGTAGACCTTGAAATACAGCGTCGTGCGACTATGTACTACCACAACAAAAACATTACTAGCCCGGACTTTTTAAACGCTCGCGATAAACCAAAAATAGCTAGATTGTTTGAACCCTTAGATGATTCAGTACGTTACCTAATGTCCGAATGGCAAACTCGTTGGGATAACTCCACAAAAGGTCGCCACCTTTATAACTTTTTTCCAGATATACGTCAACGGCTATCCAAACACTGGATGGATATTGATCATTGCGTATCTCAATTCCTGACCGGTCATGGTAATTTTAAAGCCAAACTCTATGGATTTAAACTAGTAGAATCACCCATGTGCGAGTGCTCGACCGAAGGCAACATATTCGAACAAACCGCCCATCATGTTCTCTGGGAGTGTAACCTCTGGCAAAACGAAAGATCTATAATGCTTAACAACATACTTTGCAAATCTGGAGTCCCATATTACGATGATCTCGTGGACAACGCAAGGAACTTCCGTGCCTTTAAGCGTTTTTGTCATAATTATTACTGGAAACAGTGTAACACAACAAATCCCAACATTAACTTAGATCTAGCTTAGTAGTCATAATTAATATTAATTATTCCCGTGGTGCTATCCCTTTAGTTCTTTGACTTTCGGTCATTGCAACTTTGTGCTGTCTCCCGCTATTTATGGGGAGGGAAACTGTACACTTCCTACTCCTCCTATCTTCTTCTGATTAAATTCGTTGCGGGTCCCAAGACAGCTTTAGCATGTCCCTCGGGCTCCCTGAGATCATATCAAAGGGTTTTCGTGGTTGGATACCGCTGTCGATCCTGGCGACACAGGAGATACAGTGGTGGGAATGTGTGGTGGGCCAAAGCCCGTTAAAAAAAAAATAACAGAGACTGCAATTTCAAATTTTTGCCTGAAAGTTTTTGAAGAAGTAGTTTGGAAGGAACTAAAAATTATACTAACAGTCTTTTACAAATTATATCAAGTTTATTGCGTTTGTTACTTACCTAATACGTCGGTTTATTTTAACTTTTGCTGCCGAGAATAATCCAAAATCAAATCAAATCAAACCAAATCATTTATTTCGAGCATCAAAGGCCCATATAACAGATACCTTAAATCAACTTTTAAAATTAACATACATAATATTAATTATATAATAAATACCTTAAAACTAACATACTTACATATTTTTTATATATACTTAAAAACTAACACTGTCACATTTTGTCGGCGACGTGACTCGATTCGTTCCGGAGTCTCCCCCGGAACCTCCGATAGACTACATCCATCGGCCAGAACTCCGGCGCCTCGAAAGTCGACAGAAGATTCGTCGGTACTCTCACCACAAAGGAGCTAAAGTGGAGGAGCC
Organism: Lysandra bellargus; assembly: GCA_905333045.1. Lineage (NCBI taxonomy): Eukaryota > Metazoa > Arthropoda > Insecta > Lepidoptera > Lycaenidae > Lysandra > Lysandra bellargus. The sequence goes on from HG995326.1 coordinate 11,706,704, forward strand.
TTGTGGCGAGACTGCAGACGCTCGACCCTCAGGTGCAGTGTCGTCTTCTTCTGGATGTTACCAAAAGCTACTACTTTAGCAAAATAAGCTACTTTAATAGCAAACGCGAAGCAAATATTATGATATCGATACCCAAGAAAAATAACATCTTCTGAAACAAATCAAAGTAAATCAGGATTCGCATTGCGTAACCCTAATTTAAACAGGATTATAAGGAAATACATTATTTGCGCAGCTGATGCGGACTCGACATTACTCACGGAACCCTCAGGTGAAGCAGGCAGCTGTCCAATGAGGACTAATTATTTTTTCACTTTTCGCCTGCGGCACAGATGTCGACCTAATTTCTTAACTTTGCCAATGTTTTTAAGCTCAAACTTTAGCGTGTTGGGAATTTTTAAGATGAAATAAACAACGGGTTCCACTTTAGGTGGACCGGATGTGATAAACCTACCACAGCTTTACAAGCTGTGTAGTATTATTAAGCTGAACCCAGCTTAATAATACTACACAGCTTGTAAAGCTATCCTTTACAAGCTGTTTAGTAAGTAAGTATTATTTTAGAACCTACCACCACGGCAGAAGTGAAAAATAAATAAAACCAAACATTTTCTTTACGCCTCTCGTACGCCTCGTACTTCTCGTACTGTCCCTGCGTCTTACGAATTTTCAGTCAGGTCAAGAACTCAAGACACGTCGGCTTACCCAAAATCCCATCCAAAAAAGTGCACAATGCCACTAAGGTAGTTTTCACTCTAAAGAGCTGTTTTACTGCTAAGCTCTAGCCTCTAGCGACATCGGCAGACAGCGCGACGCGAAGGCTCTCCGCATCGTATACATTTACGTCACGACATACATTAATTACGTCGTCCAGTCTTTGAAGGCCTGTAACACTTTTAAGTGGACCAGGATCGGTTGAGGTGGACCGAGAGGTATATACATCCCGCATTCTGTAAACTATATTGTCAGTTTCTACTTCCGTTAACACTCCCGGAGTGGCTGTTTTTTTTTTTGAGACGGTTCTTATTATTTAGCTGAATATTTACGAAAACGCTATATCAAGCTAACAAAATAATTTACAATTTATCTTTAATATTAATCACACATGATAAAGTAAGTCTAGTGTTGTAAATTATTATTTAGACCCTTTATCCAGAAAATGGAAGCCGATATCTATCTCGTTTACATAAATCTTATCCTAAAGCTTCTAGTATTTTATTAAATATCATTATTTTAGTGTTGGACCTACATAAAATTGAAATAAATCGTTACATTTTTCAATTGCTTCTATAAAAAGTTAATGCTGTTACAATTTATGCTCAAACAAGTGATATTTGGAAACTATAATATGTAAATAGACACACATTAATATGTATTTACGGCGCAAAATACGCTCCACAGCGGGCGTTCGTTGATAAAACGTTATTTATATACTTATAAAAGCTCACGGCTACGATAACAGTCTAGGACCTAGGTAAATTACACTATCAGCCCGATAGTCCTACTATTGTAGCTCGCTGCTATATGGGGGCCCTTCCGTGCACCAATTTGTTGCATTTAATTACGTTACCGTGACAATACTAAAATATGAAGTTTTTTTTAAAGTTTTTAGTTCCCCCTCTCTATTATAGCTAAGCTGCCTATAGCATTCACAATAGATGAGAAATCATAGACGAATAATCCCATCCACAGTAGAGATCAACTACGATAACATGGCGCGCCCCTCCAAAATTCAAGAAGTTTGAAGTGCGTTGTCAAAACGTTTGAAGTGCGTTGTCTTGCGCGGTAGGCTAGTTATGATTAGTTGACCAACAAATCTTGGTAATAAGTGACATTAACTGAAATATTTCGTGTACTGTGATTGGTTGAATACTTACTACATACAAACTCTTTCATATGGATGTGACTACACACATTGAAACAGTCATTTGGAGGGGCGCGCCATGTTATCGTAGTTGATCTCTAGTCGCCTGTATAGGTCTATCGCCAACACGAAGAGACCGCATTACGAATCTTGTTCTAGTTGTGATTGAATCAATCAGTATGTATACCGCCGTCCACCACTAGACTGCCCAAATCATACCTCTTCCATTTGACTTTACCTGAAACCGTAGTGGGGTAAACACTAAAAATCCGTTGACGCACTGCCCGCACGCTCGTATAGGTGCGTACTACGCAGATTTTGGCACGTACGCATGTTTATGAAAATATGAATATTGAATAGAATGGGAATTAAATTTTAATATTGAATGATTTTCAATATGCTGAGAACAACTTTGCTATTTTAGCAAGCTTTGTGGAGGAGTGTCGGACTACTAATTTGAGTATTCATTAAAGTCTTCTTTGATTTAATGCTTAAATCAGAAATAGTTTAAACAAATTACACATTTATTACAATTAAAAATATTAATAAGTATCCATTTTCAAATAAGTCTCTCAAAACATTTCAATCAAATAATATTCTATCTCCTTTAGACATTAGCTAGTATACCGAAATGTATTCATAGAGAAATGAATTGAGGTGTGTCCACTTGAAAACAAGCTAGTCTGGGAATGGGAATTCGTCTGAATATTCATGGCCAGGTCATCGGGAATTTGTCGGGTTACGAGCGTGGAACACGTCGGCTCAAATATTAATCTCCAGACAGGAGCTACATAAATTTTCCACGACACATACCTAGGATCGGTGTATGCCTAAGATAGATTATAAAATTAGTAAGCGTTAGTAAGGGTTGCTTACTTGAATGTATTTTGTATATTGTCTTCTAAATCTTAGGGTCGATTCAGACCGCGACGCGTGGATGTATTCCTAAATTTGTATGGATTTGACAGATTTGCAAGACGTCTCCCGCAATTGAATTCTGTCAATTCCTTAAAAATTTAGAAATGCATCTACGCGTCGCGTTGCGGTCTGAATTGACCCTAATGCTTAGAAGTTCTAAAATAGACAATACCAACCTAACCTTTGTAGTTAATTTTTATTGCACAAATTTGTTACAGACGTGGCTTTTTATAGGATAAAATATAATAGGGTCATGATGGTAAGCATGGTAGAGATAAGACTCTATAATTTTCTATATTATAGAAAATACGCCCCTTCTTTCGGGTTACGTTCATCACAAATGGAAATACCATCAAAAACTACAATAAAGATCTCCTCCTTCTGGAGACACTTTGAGTCCCTGGACTCAAAGTATCCCAGGATACTTTTTATCCGGAGAATTGTACGTTTCCCTCGCGATAAACGAATTTTGTCAAACGGAGCTGCGGGCGTCATCTTGTATAATATAATTTAATTGACTTTCGTCAGCTAAACGATTGCCAAGTTACTTAACTTCCCATAGTTTATGTGAAAACGATAAACGGTCTATATGTCACGGGCTCACTGCGCCGCGCGGAGGAAATCGCCCATAATTTCGTAACCCTCGTGTCTACACTCTATCACTGGTTTCCTGTGCCTTGCCTGATGTCGTAATACGTGTTAATTTGTCAGATTACAGTCAGATATAATTAAACGGTTCACTGTTGCATAATCGCCGAAGTGACGAGTAAAGTAGAAGTTTTGTCACTGCTGACTTTATACCTATACTACTATAGCTACCGCCATATCTGTCGTATCAACGAGTACGGGGCCTCCGAAAACATTCCTATACTTTTTTTTTACTTTAAAGGCGATAGTGCAAAAGGTAGCACATCCAAAAATATTCAAGTTTACTTATATTAAATAATATAGTTTGATATTTGTAGTGGATCTAGAATGTTTTTATGGTTTAGTCTACACTTAAGTAAATTATTTTCGAAATTTTAACAGGAAATTTAGTAATACAATGTCATTCCAAATTTTCAATTATTATTCCTATGGTTATTGCCTAACAAAAACAAAGCATAACTTTCCGTCCGTGCTGTTGGCCTTTCTTAGTCCGTAATAGTTGACATTTGAATCTCAAGTCTTAATATACAGTGCTCCAAGTCCATTTTTATTCTCATTAAGTGAGTGTGGCGTCGTTTTAGATTGAAATGAAAACCCCGCGAACACAATGGTCCTGCGATGCGTATCGCGCGGTCTATTACTGCAACTTACCTAACACATTTTATACGCCTAATAGGAGCGAAGAAATAGAGGAAAATGTGGAAAAAACGGGGGAAATTATATAAATTTGCTTATTATCTTAAGAACTACTACAGCAATCTTTATGTTATTTGGCACGCATGAAGAATAGACCACGTGAAGGGACATAGGCTATTTTTTGTGGAAAAATGTACGGTTCCGTGAAATTCCTAAACTACGCGGGCGTAGCCGCGCGGAACATAATATATCTAATATATATAAATCTCCTGTCACGATGTTTGTCCGCGATGGGTTCCTAAACTACTTAACCGATTTTAATATTTTTTGTTTTTTAATGTGTGCTTTTTTCCAATTTGAGAGATAGGATAGCTTAGATCTTTAATTATAGTTGCAATTTTATTTTATTGCAAATTATTTGTCTATAAAGAGCGACCATTGTTTATGCGACGCGGGTCACGGGATAGCGATGGACGTTGCCATGGTGATATACTTATATTTTAGTCACTAATTCAATAAAATAAAACGGGCGATATACTTAATATAATATGGCAAAGAAACATTTGCCGGGACAGCTAGTAAATTCATATATTTTTATCTTCTTACGTAATACAAGGGTAACTTCTCTAGTTCCTTCGTGTTTACTTTGTCTCTACATAGAAAGGCAGATCCCTTACTTTTATCTAAAGTAATTGGAACATAACAGTCAGTCGTAAAATTTGTTTTCTTAAATTACTGTATCTTCATCAATCATTCAAGTACGTGAAATGCCAGATTGGACTCCGAGACTTATTTTAATACTTCCTTTAAGATTAAGACGAAACTGTCATTTTGACATAGAGTGCATAATTTGTTTTTACTTTTTGGTCAACCTCTCAACTAAAAAACTTCTCAAGGAGGAGAACTTAATCTCTGAGTCTTTCTGTGGCTCTGAAGTCTGAGTCACAGCAATTAAAAATCCAATTTTCAATATCCAATGATTGATACGAGTTGACGGTAAAATTATCGTCGGTGATTACGAGTCTCACCCAACGTCACGCTCGGCCGCGCCGGAACAAAGTGCTCTATATACGAGCCATACCACGTTATCACCAGTAACGGAGTTGCCAGGTGTAATGCTTGAAAGTGCTGGAATTTCACTATTTTCATAAAAAAAGATAAATTTCACCACATGGCTCTACATTCTAGCTATAGTATAGCAGATAGCTGACAGTGCTGAAATTTTTACCCAGTTTCCTGAAAAAATGTATCCTAAATAAAGTATTTACAGGAAGTACGGTTTCTGCCATATAAATGTAGAGCTTGCAATATCGTGCTGTTGTTAGCAACTGGCACTACACAATACACAATATTATTGCGAGAATGATGAGATAACTTAGTAAAGCAGCTGTTTTTATTCCCATTTAAATAGTAAGAGTGTTCAAAGCTCTTGATAGTATTGTGCAACGTTTTTGCCACAATATTTATAAATTGCTACGCCGCAACTTTTTCTATAATAACCACCAGGAAAAAAGAAGAAAAAGTAGAAATCTTTTTTAGTGTGTGGAAACTGTGGAAAATAGAAAATTTGCTATTATTCAACATAATACTTGCAATAACTAATTAGTAAAGTGTTTCATGTTGGTATTCCAATTTTCAAAAGATTAATTATTACTATACTTATTATAATTCAATTCTGCCTATAAATGGGCTGTTTGAAATCATTTCGCATAGCAACTTTTCAGTCTCTGTACACATTACCAGCTAGTTTGGAGCATGATAATTTAGTTTACATTAGCATACAATAGGGTTGAATTTGGTGTGGCACGTTTGACGTTTCTATTAACTCGTTAATTTGGTCCTGTATACTTATTACGTTTGACAACATTAGCTCTAAACATTTCTGTGTCGATTGTTTGATTAAAAATTAAAAGTAGGTAGAGTCTAGATAACACTAATAAGTATTGACCATTTCATAGTACGTTGAAGTAATAGCCAAAGAATAGGAAAATATTAGTTGTTCATAGATTTTTTTAATTAGCTATATCCTATCCCAAATACGTTGCAAAGTAGTAACAGATTACTACTAACAGTAGTTAGACCAGATATTTGAAAATAATCTACTGCTATGATGCATCCAGTAACTCCTAAAAACTAACAAGTATTTAAAGGAACTTCTCAAGTTGAAATGCAACAAGCCTAGCACTATAAGAGCGCCAAAAAATCTTTAAAAAACATGCTCCTAGCGTTTTTATTATTCGTAGCTCCTACCGCAATACAGAAAATAGTGTGATACCGTCCGTGTCAGTCAGGATTCAGGACCAATATTATCCAGCGTCCACTGCGCTCGGCGTATCTGTCGATTAAATCTTTGGCTCCGGTGTGGACAATGGTGGGCAGCGCAGACGGCGCGCAAACACAATATACGCTGGATTACACGCTGTGGTGTAGCTAGTTATAGCTACATAAGCTACTTAATAAAATGTGTAATAATATGGTCGCTGTTAAGCATTTGTGTACTAACCCACATTTTTTTAAGAATGCAGTCTTGTTCTAAATGATCTACGGAACATTCTGACTGACTGCATTCATAACCGTACTCATTACGCAATTTTTGTGGGATGATACACAAATGCTGTTAAGCCTATTTGTATGCAGCTTTATAATAAGGGCATGCCTACAGGGTGTAACAAAACTAAGTGATATTGCTAGGATGGTTCTTATTTTAGTTCACTATAATAGTTGCAGGAGTTTCGACTTCTATGTTTCTACGAGAAATGCTCCAACGTCATGACTTTGCCCATACAAAAAGTTTTACAATGATCATAGCGATCATTGATTCAGCGCTGCAGCTATTTCCAATTTCTCTATGTAAGGGACACGTGAAATGTTATTTGAATTGCTATTTTTACTATTCTACGTTGAAATTGTTATATAGGTAATAGAATATACAAATAATACACACCTGATATCTGCGTGTCTGTATTCAAAAGCAATGTACTGTCAGAGAAGCTGATTCTTAAACCTACTTAGTTTGGTCGCGTTATGTCAAACCCAGGCGACAGATCACATTATCAATATTGAATTAACATGATCCGACCAATCGACGTTGGTCTGTCCACTGCCTAGGAATCAATTTCCTCGATGGTACGTTTGTGTAAATATCAAGTTGTCATGTCCATCATTGTTTTTACATGACGTGCTAATCTCTGCTGATCATACATCACAATATCCGTCAGAGCGGTCTGTTACACACATACTGCATACATACATACACAAATATGATTTCGGTCGTGTCATTGTTTTCAGAGAGTTCCTATGTCTAACTGAAGCATAACATAGCGCAGAGCGCTGTCACATATCAACGCCGGCGCCGAACTAGGGGGGCTATTCTGAATTTCTGACAGACACAATATCACGAATGAGGGTTGTAAGTTACAACTTGTAACTTGTATGGCACTATATAGCCGTCAAGTCTATCGTGTCAATTGTCGTCAAAAAAACAACCCTCATTGAATATGCTTTTCAGCTGGTTAATCTTAATTTAAGAGTTTGACAGATATTAAAATTTAATCAACCTTATTCGTTAATATTTTTTAATATGTAGTTCCGGTGATTTATCTTAATTATGTTCATCACAGATTTACCATCAATTTTAGTTAAGACAATAATATTATGTTGTTATAATATTATGTTGTCATAATATTATGGTTCTTCAATTTGTTTGTTATAATTATTTGGATTTTGAAGTAATATAATTAAGTAATTAAGTTAAATATATTTTGTATACTATGTCTACCACATACCTTCAAATTTTGATATTATCGACTCATCAGTCATCACGAGTCACAACTAAACCTACTTTTAAATGAAATTGGAACAACGTTTTACTAACTTTTGACTCGTTCCATACGACAACAATTTTCAAATATCGAGCACTTTCAGAATAAGCCCCCAGAGTACCGTTTTCACGCGGAAATTGAGTGTGGTCGCCGCCTCTGGTACGATATATTTTATATTGTGGGCGGAGGCCTGCCGCCTGCTGCCGATTGACGGCACTACAGTTCACCATCATTTTACCTCTAACATCACCTTTATGACGAGGATACAAGGATCAATTCGGCAAAACTCCAGAGCAACTAAGAACTCTGAACGCACTACACAAATAAACCACATTGTTAAAACGCTCATGCAATGCACCATTTTAAAAGCAAAATTTAATCTTGGGCTTTTGTGGAAATTCAAAATAGCCAAAGTGAAAGTTTGCGTTGTGAGTGGCGCTATTTTTGAAAATGAAATATTTTTGTCTATACCTGGAATGCAGTAAATAAATATTACTTTTTAACCGACTTCCAAAAAACGAGGAGGTTATATGTTCGGCTGTGGATATTATTTTTTTATTTTTTTTTATTTTTGTATGTTCAACGATTACTCCGCCGTTTGTGAACCGATTTTCGAAATGTTTGTTTTGTTGTATTAGGTTTCACTCCAATTTGGTACCATGTTCACAAAAGTGGTGACCTGATGATGGGATCCATGAGTAATCGAGGGAACTCCTCGAAATTTATATGGAAACATATGGTGATTTTGGTTTTATGTGAAGTGTACTAAGAAAATGCTACCAAAAAGTCAAATATTGGGTCAAAGTATACATGGTTTCGAAGATGCTGAGAGAACTCCTGACTCCTTATAGATACACGTTCGGGAGTTTCGGCGTTGTTTTAAGAACAGAAAGCATATGCTACTATGCAATTCATATTCATCATCATAATCATCATCATCATCATCATCATCGTCATCATCATCATTAAGGTCACCAATGTCTCATGGCACAGAATTAATAATAGTACAAGGCATAGGTATGGATATACTAATAATAATAATTATGTACTGTATAACAACACCTGTTTGTTTAATACATGGCGGTCGGCGCCGCAGAGGCGACGGCGTCGCCGCGCCGCCGCGCCGCGTGGCGCGTGGCGGCAGACAACAGATCGAATACTTTACTAATTACTTTATAAAATTTAAATAGACAAATAGAATTAAAATAAAGTTATTTTAAAAAGAGCATTTACACAAAACAAAGTCATTAAGTGTCTTTTTAATCAGTTATACTTATTAATCGATAGATGGCGCACTAAGTATCGATTTGAATTCTTGATTAAGCGCTTATTCCACTTATCCTAGCTAGGAAGTCCTAGCTAGGGTCCTAAAAAATTTAGTCAAGTGGAATAACATTTAGAAGCTAGGATCCTAGCTAGGATCCTAGCTAGGATCCTAAATCGGAAAAAATTTAGTCAAGTGGAATAACATTTAGAAAGCTAGGATCCTAGCTAGGACTTCCTAGCTAGGATAAGTGGAATAAGCGCTTTACAAGAACAGAGCTGTCAATAATTATGATAATATTAAATATTATGAGTAGCTACGCTACATCCTATGCAAGTTTATACATTTTTTTATCTGATAGATCCTTCGATCGTGGAAAAACGAGACACAATAGCCTTTCTATTGTTATCTCAATCGCCGGTGACCGCTTGGGGCTCGAAGCATTAAAATTGTTAAATTACTTAGCACAATATGTTCACTTCACTGATAATATATGATTTTGTGAGTGTGAGTTGTGACTCTTGACAAATTGTAATAAGATACGTAAAATATACGCGAAGGTTTACCTACTAGTGTAACTAAAAAGAGTGAAATTATTATTATTTTTAACAAAAAATTAAAACCGACTTCCAAGGTAAAAACAATAATAACATTAATATGAACTAAAAAGTATTAAATAATTTTTACTATCTAATGGTGCCTTTTTCCGAATTCGGCTAAACCTCAACTATTTCTGTATTCAATCTTCATAATTTTGAAGTCGGTGCCAGTTCCAAAAGTTTCAAATATTCTGTCAGAGGACTGAAGATTCAGCTATCTGGTACCGACTTCAAAATAATGAAGATTGAATACAGAAATAGTTGAGGCTTAGCCGAATTCGGAAAAAGGCACCATTAGATAGTAAAAATTATTTAATACTTTTTAGTTCATATTAATGTTATTATTGTTTTTACCTTGGAAGTCGGTTTTAATTTTTTGTTAAAAATAATCCCATAATCCAATTACGACTAGCTTATCGGAAATAAAGACGCTTACTTTTTGAGCAACAGAGATAAAAGTTCCGGATAAGTTATTGGTCAATTATATTGTATCGACGTTGTGCGATGTAATGTTAAGTAGCATTACATCGTAAAAGATGACAAAAATATATAGATTCTATTATTTTTTGAAACTGTCAAAATCTTTGTTTTCGAGGAAAGTAATATACATATTTTAACAAACATAATAATATTACAAATGTCGTATGTAAAAACCCTTGAACCGCGTTTATACGATATAATTTATATCCGAAGAGCGTTTTGTAGAGAGCGATCATTAGTTCGTAACGCGTAGGCCGTAGCATGACCGCGGACTACGGCTACGAATTACGATGTATCGTAAAATAAATCACTTAATAATATAATTTCTAGTTTTCTCGAATAGTCACTGATTTAATTCATTAAACCCAATAGGTAAATTCCCTGCATGTTTCTGATTTAATTATTTTCAGATTTCAATTATTTAATAAAATTTTGTGATGTTATAACGTTATCTAAATTCAATTAAGGATACTTGTGACATAATACAAAATATAGGTATAGCACAGTTGTCAATCACAGGCAACCAAAGACGAACGTATGAAACGTATGAAAGGCCATCATGCGCGAACATGAAGATGTCGCATTATACTTCTAATGTTATTTTGATTTTACTCAGCTGTTCGAAGCTGAGCAGAAAACTTAATATTTGCATAATACGACGAAATAGAAATATCGTCAACAACTCATCAAAATGTAATAAGACGAGCTTAGTCCAGGAGCCCAGGCCTGTATCGTCTAGACGAGCTGGCTTCGCGACAATTCGCTGTCAGGCTGTCCCACGACAATTGTTATTTTACCTTTTTCTACCTCACGCCGAACGTAATTATCGAGCTCCCTCCGAGACTACGATTTAAGGCCCAAATATAAATTATTCAGGGACAAAAAAATGTTCGTATACTTTGTTTTCTACGACTTCGACGACTGAATAAAAATATAGTTGAGTTACGCTTGATTTTTATGCGGTCGCGCGAAGGAGCGGTTTGGCCGCTACACAATGAGATCACAAGCATTTTTGTTACATACGACTTACTTAAATAGTCGCGCCTCTATAATCTATATTTACATACAATTGCCTGTGATCACGCGATGTAGCGGCCCAGCCGCTCGTACGCGCGGACGAATATTTAAAATCGAGCCTCAACAAGAGAAAAGAGAGAATAATGATTTGAAATTAACAAAATACCAATCAAAATCAAACGGTTGTTCCTCATGGTAGTTCCTCACTAACTAAGCGACGGCCATGATTAGGTTAATGATTGTGCGATCGTCTGAGTATCTACATTCTACAGTGTGCACAGTATGCCCAAACAACGTCAATCATGGGCAAAGTTAAAAATGGCCTCACAAGTTTGTAACCATTTGTTTTGTTAAAAGAGCGCATAAATTTTACAATCAGTTATACACATATTTCTACACAACAATAATTTATTTATATATACCGTCTGTCTGCGTCTGCGAAAATATAATTGAATTGTAATTTTCTTTATTAAGATTGAACAATATACATTAGGGAACGTCGATGTTTAACACATTTCTAAGCCCAATAGAGGATTATATTAATTGAATTATTGAGGTCCATTTAGGTCTAATGTTCTCAATCATATTACTACTATCATTTTCGATACCAATCCTATTCAATTTTATTTTCATTCAGACTTATAGAATATAAATGGAATTTTATAAATTCTTGATATTGGCGGGGATCGATGAGCAAATACAAAATATTTATAGAAAGGTCATATTTTTTATAAAGTGCAGTACTTAGCACTGTTTTTTATATCGTACTAGATGACGCCCGCAACTCCGTTGCGTCAAAATTAGTTTATCGCGCGGGAACCGTACATTTTTCCGGGATAAAAACTATTCTATGTCCTTTCTCGGGACTCAAAATATCTTCATGTCAAATTTCAGCAAAATCGGTTCAGCGGTTCGAGCGTGAAGAGGTAACAGACAGACAGACAGACAGACAGACAGACAGACAGACGGACAGACACACTTTCGCATTTATAATATTAGTATGGATTAGTATGGATATGGATATTAGTATGGAAGTATGGAAGTATGGAAGTATGGATGTAGCTACTTACAGTAGTGGCACTAAAGTTTTGTATAAGTTCCGGAATGTAAACCAGTATACTAGCCAATGCTCATGACGTCATGTGTCATGTATTCTCTGCGTGTAACTTGTGAGAGCCTTGCTACTGTGGCCTCGCTCTCCACGCCCCTATTACTTGATACTAATATTATATTCTGTGCTATTACATAGGTTACACGATCAATCTGTCATCAATCTGGCGTCAATCTGTGTATGACAATGTCAGCGAAGAAATCTAAGCATGCGTTTTAAAAAGTTTTAGAATCCCAGTATCTTGATGAATGACTTTAGGATAGAACGATAATGAAAGGTGAAAACAGAATATTAGACTACGATATAGCTACAAGTACTACGGACTACATCTACGGGGAAAGTACACCTTTTACTGCACCCATAAGTTAATCAAATTAATATCGATTCTATAACACAAAAGTTAATAAATTAGATACCGGAATATGGGGCTCGTATACTCTCCCTCGTTCGTGAAAAGTGAGCGAAGTCACGAAGAAGTCATTAATTCAGTATAAATCTCGTCGTGGGTGTATCGCTGTACGTCCGTAATCAGTCGGACGTGTTGAGACTGCGCTATTTTCTTTTGAGTTAGAGGCAGGTAGAGAGCAGTTCGATTGATATTATACAATATTCGGAGCGCGCATCGGACTGCGTTCCAAACTTCGGCTGGTCGGAACGCGGTAAGGTAAGCGTGTAGAAAGTACATTTTTTTTTAGATTTACGGTACGTTGAGACTTGCGTGTTTTCTGCTGTAGCGTTTGGAAAAACGCGCGAGCTGAAACGCGAGCGCAGAAGAAGCGCACGTTTTAATGCGCCCTAAGCTAACAAGAACTACTGTACATATAATTTACTTACCATCCAAATCGGTTCAATTGTAACGTAGATGGAAATACTCACGTTAATAATATTAAAAAGTAGGTCCTAATAATGTTAATATCAGTTAGCAAGTATACATTCAACAATATTCAATAGTGTTAATAGATCACAGAACAGACAATAGTTTCATTACATTAATGTTGCACGCCGCTTGAATGTGACATTTTCAGATATTCAAATAGAGAGCGGGCACAATGGGAAGTGCCCTCGTATTTGCTAGTCTGGACCGAACAAATTTATATAAGCGATAATAAAATAAACACTAATACCGGCTGGAAGCTGCGACAAGTTTTTGAACGTTTATGAATAAGTGAGTGGAAGCCGTCTGCCGCATCAATGTGGCGGAATGCCAAATGCTGACACTTTCCACTTTCACCCCTTTTTTGCGCTCTGTGAATATTTTGTGCGGCTAATTCCTGAACCGAGTGGAATTGAAAAAAATTCCTTTCAATTTAGCCAGATTTTTTGGTAAAATACCTTCATTGGGCATAGTACTGCGACAGTGCGTTCAGATTAAAGTTCAGGATCCCATTACTTTTCAGCACGAGACATATAGAAAATTGCATCATAGAAGGCACTGAAAAAATTACTACTTACTAAGAATCAAAGTCATTTGGCTAGGTTGTATCAAACCCGGCTACAGATTTGACTTGATATAACCTAACCAAATAACGTAGCTCCATGTATCAATTTCTCTGATGGTACATACTTTAGTAGGTATGTACCATCAGAGAAATTGACATGTGTAATACTAAGTACACATTTCATACTCCTAGCTCTATAATAAAGCGGCCAATTGAAGATGCCTGAATCGGCGGTAAATCTCCAAAAGCGAGTTGACATTTAACATAGAGCCAACGTGTCGAGGCCATTACCCGGGACAGTAAGTGGCTCCACCCGCCTCGTCTGCAGGTTCAATGCCATTAAGGCTCCAAATACTTCGCCTAAAACACCGAAGGGTTCTTAGAAAATATCAAAATAATTATAAAACAACGCGGTATTTGCGAAAATGTTTCTTTAATGTCGCTAACTTTATTAATATAGAGTGGAGTGGAGAATGACGTATTTTAATTACGGCGTAAGTTAATTAAGTTTGTGTATGAGATGCATCTAGTTATTTGCATCAAATAGTCGTAAAATTTGTGAACCTGAAAGCTTTCTTACTATGCTTTTCAAATTCAAATGCACAATCGATTTCAAAGTATTCTTGCAGCATTTGAGCCCTGATAGTCCCAACATTTATTAATTACTAGATGACGCCCGCAACTTCGTTGCGCCAAAACTCGTTTATCGCGGCGGAACCGTACATTTTTCCGGGATAAAAAGTATCCTATGTCCTTTCCCGGGACTCAAAGTATCTCCATGCCAAATTTCAGTAAAATCGGTTCAGCGGTTTGGGCGTGAAGGGTAACAGACAGACACACAGACAGACAGACAGACAAACAAACAGACAGACAGACAGACACACTTTTGCATTTATAATATTAGTATTGATAGAGCTAACAAAAACTGTTTTATTTTTAAGTTTTCCTTTTACTAAAACTTCTATGCACATCTAAACATTTCCAAGGTATTTCCACTCAGATAACACTCAGTTTACACGTTGAAAGCGTCTCTCAAAGCTAGCCAATAGTAAAGGAAATATCATGTTTTTATTTTGTTTGTCGCGGCGTATGTAACAGATACGCTGGTAGCCGCGTCAGCCGCAGCGCTGAATGGATGTGGACACTTCGTAGTTCGTAGCACCTGTACTGTCGATTTCAGGTTATATGCTAGGTACAATTCATTGGAAAATTCTTTTACAAAGAAAATTTTAGTTTTGTATAAAATCATTTGTCAGAGTTTTTTTTAACAAATGAACCAGGAAACAAGTGAACCGCCGCATTTACGAGTCCTTATCATGAAAACGCTATACGTGAAAATACTATTGCAAAATATAATATTATATAGGTCAGTTTTGCCCAAATTGACCAAAATGTAGCACTATATGCCGTAAGAAAACGACAAAAAAGTATGAAAAAAGGTTACATATTTTATCTTACCTTCAATCAAGACTTAAAAGTCAACTTTATAGTCACTACAGTTGCGATAAGGTCAGATTTATTAATAACATGGCGTACAGAAAATATAGGTCTAACTAGATTGGAGGTCACTGATAAGCAATTTCTCCTAAATACTTCAAAAGTCTTATCAGAATATCTTTGTTACACTTTCTGTGTCAAAATTTGTACATAATAAAATTTAATCAGACAATAATTACTAACCATGATGATTGATAAGGTTTTATTCTATCATACCTAAAATCAATAATAAATAGTAGTATTATTATAATTGACATAATAAAATTATTAAGTGCACCTTCTAACCATATCATTATATTATAAAAGGCTTTGTCCTGAATGACATGAAAATGGAATCACGCCACGGCCTAAACCAGTGATCGTAAATACTTGAAACTTGGAGGGAGTGTTCTTCGTGTAACGTAGGCGTGCGATAAGAATGGATTTTTAGAAATTCTTCTCCTAAGGGTGTGAAAAGGGGGGATGAAGTTAGTATGGGACAACTCGATTCCTTAGTCCAATCTGTTCGAAAATTCGCATCATTATTATTTGATGTATTTTATGGAAGATGTAATTCATAGTTTGTTGAAATTTATCCTTAAAAGTCGTTAAAAAGCATGAACAGCTTACAGCGCTTTACAGCGTATTAGCAGCGGCTTGCAGCGACGCAGGGAGTTAGAGGCGCCAATCACTGCTTTTTGCCACAATAGACATAATCTGTGTACCCTATTTTTGCCATGTAAGTTATGGCTGGTTTACACGTATTAAGTAGATAAGTAGTCAACTAAATTTTAACTTATGACTTTATAATTACTTCACTAAATTTGAACATGCTACTTGCTACTAAATTTGTGTTTACATGCAATTGATAACTTAAAATTAAGTAAAAATTTAGTTAACTACTTATCCACTTAATACGTGTAAACCAGCCATTAGAGCTCATTTGAGTAAATACTCTTTTGCTTATGAAATAAAGCCACCATTCACGATAAAGCGATCTCATTTTATTTGTAAATTATCTAGATTTACAATCGAAATTGCAACTTGTGAAGCCTATTATAATTGTTATCGTAACAATTAGTTGTTAAATCTCAATAATAACTATATATTTGTAACAATTTATTGTTATTATAATATTATTGTTTTCTTATACTTTTGTAGAATTTAGAAAGATTGTCTTGAATGGAGGGCTTTTCATTATGTTTTGTCATCTATAGGGCCCCCGAGACGATCAAACGGTTTGATTCAAACCTTACGTGTTTGATGCAACCGTTTGATGTCGGTTTGAACGGTTTGTCAAACGAAACTGCCCAGTTTGGTTCAATACTCGCTGTGGAGTACACGTTTTGTGACGAATAAATATTATTTTTTAAAAGATAAAACCGACTTAAAAATTGTACGAAATTGAGAATTAAATATCCTATCTCAAAAACTACTAAACCTATTTTGATGAAACTTGCAGAAGTCTCCCGAGTTAAACAATACCTATTATAGTACAACAAAAAATATATTTAAATCGGACTTGTAGTTCCGGAGATATGTGAACATAAACATAAAAACATACATACACTTTTGAAATTTTGCACATTTGTTCAGATGCTGATATAGACATTATATACGAAAACTGGGCAGTTCTGGAAATATTACATACATACGCATCGAATTGATAACCTCCTCTTTTTTAGTCGGCTAAAAATAGTGTACCTACTCCAAAGAATGGTATAAAGTTTGTTCAAACGCATCGGAACACGATCAAACGGCGCGTCAAACACAACAAAAATATGAAATTTCATCAAACGAGCTTCAAACACGTAAATGTTTGACAAACCGTTCAAACTAGCTTTGTAAACGATCAAAATGGTTTGAGTCAAACCAAAATTTACGTGTTTGAGTCAAACCGTTTGTTAAAAAAATATTGTCGTTCGAAATTCAAAATTAATTATTCCTGTACGAATTGGTGTTTTTTTTTTCATTGAGATTTAATTTTATGCACAAAATATTGTGTAAAGTGCCATAAATTTAAAAATATTTTTTATAAGAAATGAAGTTACAGTTATTACTAATCTATTTAATTTATAATGATATATACATATTATCATATTATCAATAACAGGCTTTGTCTTGAATGATATAATAATATTAATACTTGCTGAATAATTTTCAGTAAGTATTAATAATTAATATAATAATATATAATATGGTGAGGTATTAGTTTACAGTGTTGCCAGAATTAGTTTATCCTGTGTTTTAGGCGAAATCTAGGGTTAAAGCAACTATTAGATATGAAAATGGAACTACTAATTAAGAACCTAAACCACTGATCGTTGAGACTGAAAATATATGGAAGTGTTCTCCGTATGACGCAGGCGTGCGCGGTGCGATGTAAGAAGGGATGTTCATGTTTCGAAAAAATGTTATTAAGTTTTATAATAATACTAAATTTTTGCTGTCCCGGCAAACGTTCTTTTGCCATATAAAATATTTTAGTGAGGTGATTAATAAGTATGGCACCATGGCAACGTTCGTCGCTAGCCCGTCGCAATGGTCGTCGACACTCTCGAGTTGTAGTAATTTACTACTATTTATTCAACAAATGCACTCATCAATATAAAAAGTAGAAAGTAGCCCATAGACCAGACATACTATTTTCTTAGTCTATGCAGTAGCCGATTCTCAGGCCTACTGAATATGCATAATACTTATAATATAAAAATCAGTGAAGCCGTTTCGGAGGAGTACGGCTTATAACTAACATACAGTGTGTGACAAAACCAAGTGATAATACTTTAGGGTGTGTACGTGTTCCTTGTAGAGAGACGTATTTTTTTTTTCACTTTTGTATGGGCAGGGGCCCGAGCATCACCAGTTTCCTCATACATAAGTGAAAAAAAAATGGTTTTTCAGCGCTGCTATTTTCACAGTGAAATCTCTACAGTCTACGAGGAACACGTACACATCCTAAAGTATTATCACTTAGTTTTGTTATACCCTATATAAGATTATTATTTTATGAGTAAATTATGTCTTGACTCTTGACTGACCTGACTAACTGAAAAAAGAAGTAAGTAGCATTCTAAATTCGAAATTCAAATTTTATGCACAGTCAAACTCATTTTGAAATCTTCAATCTTCATATTTTATTTTTGTGATTTGCGATAACTTTCATATTTTAGTTTATGTTATTTGATTATTCTGAGTGTAGATATTATTTTAATTTCTTTATCAATTTAAAAAATATATTTTTTGTGTAATTATTAAGTATTAGTTAAACTGTGTAAGTTTTGAGTTTTTGACGGTCTTTTTAAGTAGGTACTTATCTGGTTCTGATATAGATTTTTAGTTTTGTAGGTTAACGGAGTATTAAACGTGTAAGTATAATATTATAAGGTAAGAAAGTTGTTTTTTTGACTAAGGTTCACAAACCTTCCCCAGCAAATTGCCGAAATGACTGCCGGCGCCGTATCAAGCGCATCATTTTTATTTCATTTTATTATTAATGAAAAGACTTAACAGAAGGCCTACTTAGAAAGGCCTACCTAAGAAAGGGGGGCTCGGGGGGCGCAGCCCCCCGCCAAAACAAAAACAAACACAATCAAGAAATTCCAAAAGTAGGTTAGGTTAGGTTAGAACTTAGACCACAACACAGAGGGAGCCGAGCGAGCGCAGTAAGCGTGCTGCGGCAGCAGCCAGCGACTGTTATAAAAGAAAAGGCCCCCCCCCCAATCCCCCCCTCCCGAAGTTGCGTCGTTAGTGTTGAGTTTTAATTCTCCTGCTTTAGGAACAAACTTATAAAATGAAAGTGTGAAAAAGTGAAAAGTGAAAAAGTTGTACCCTAAACATATACTTTTTGAGTATCATTTAATAACCATGTGGTACCTTCACCCTCGGTCCGAACCGGCTGCGATCTTGTTACTAAAGGATAATTAAAGTTATTTAAAAAATAAGAACTTCAATGTTAATAAAAATGTATATTTATTTTTATGTCATATTATTAAACTTTTAATCACCGACAATTAGGTCCCTTTTGAAAAGTGTTAAGTGTTTGTACCAGCTTTTTACTAAACTTTACCTTGAATTTTAAGACAGAAAAAAGTTACTTTTTAAATAGAAGTTTATATATTTGATCTCATTTGACTATGTTTAACTGTAGTAAATATATATTTTTGTTGATTTTGACTGATTAATAAGATTAGTAGAAGCACAATGTTTATTTGTTCAAATTTTTTTTAATACTTATAATAAACAATGTTGTTTAATATCGAAGACGTCTCTATTTAATAAAAACTGATCCGTTTTATATTATTCTTTTATAAAATCCAATAGAAAACATAGTATAAGTGAAATATTTAGTAAAAACCATCTTGGGCATTTTCATTACATCATGCACTTTGGCGTGGTAAACTACAGGAATAGAGTTATAAAATTATATAATTGAAGTTAAAATCTAAAAGACCGTATAATGTACTTCTCAAAAAACATAATATCCATGTAACTTCCCTCAATAACATACTTTTTTTGGGTTTCGAAGTTTGAATGCGATTTTCTCAATATCACTTTTTACGACTTTCGAGTTTCAACATTTTTTAAAATATATTTGCCAGGCCTACATGCATGTTATTTACATGGTTCGATAGCTTATTAAATGTAGATTATGGGGATGCTAATAACTCAATACCGACAATAAGGTCCCTTCGCGCTGATAACGTCACATATATAGATTGATATCTAAAATACGCCGAAATTTGGTTGTAACTTATACGCCGTAAAATAAGGTTAGTAGGTAAGGTAGGTAGGTAGGTTAGGTAGTGGAAGTTTAAATGAGACTTTCACCAATTTTATGAATAAGGACATGAAAGTTTCCACAGGACTAAAAACGTCTTAATAAAAAATAAAAATAAAAACACTAAAAAGACTGCCTATCAAGTAGCAACTTACAAAAAGGACTGAAATCCCACCAAAAATATTTCATGTAAAATGTCCTCGACGACCACAAAAGGTTTGCCCTGTGAAAAGACATCAGATCTAATGTAGAGCCAAGCTTCTGAATCGACGCGGCCTAACTCTATCGACCCTAACTCCAACAAATTCTACATAATATCAGTAAGTATGTATGTATGGCTTGGCTGTTTCGTTACTTATTTCAGATCAGAATTCAGAAACTAAATATTCGAAACAGCGAAGCCATACATACTTACTGATATTATGTAGAAAGTGTTGGAGTTAGGGACTAGGGTCGATATAGTTAGGCCGCGTCGATTCAGAAGCTTGGCTCTACATTAGATCTGATGTCTTTTTCACAGGGCAAACCTTTTGTGGTCGTCGAGGACATTTTACATGAAATGTTTTTGGTGGAATATAAATTACGAGAATATTATTATAATACTAGATGATGCCCGCAACTCCGTTGCGCCAAAACTCGTTTATCGCGAAGGAACTGTACATTTTCCGGGTTAAAAGATAAAAAGTAGCCTATGTCCTTTCCCAGGACTCAAAGTATCTCCATGCCAAATTTCAGCGAAATCGGTTCAGCGGTTTGAGCGTGAAGAGGTAACAGACAGATAGACAAACAGACAGACGGACAGACACACTTTCGCATTTATAATATTAAGCAAGTATGGAAGTATGGATAATATGAAATATCATAAAATATGTTTGTAATAAATCGAGCAACCAAAACAATTTAACATTTATGAAAACTGTGTTACCTACTTTCGTTTTCCAATAATATTCGTGACTAAAATACATTCATCACAAATCAACTCATGCAAAATAAAATTTGTACCACTGAGTGTGATTTTTTCTCACAAATTTAAATAATTTATTTTGCAGCTGAGATAAGATTTTGTGTTGATTGATTAAAAGTATAGCGAAAGTTCTAGCGGGCCCGACAGACTTTGTGCTTTACACGTTTATAACACGCGTCATGAAAACTTTTTGAAGAATGTACATAATTTGACATATTAAATATTAATGAATCGTAGCCATTCTCAAACGCTTTTGAACACACACAAAAATATCATCAAAATCGGTCCAGCCGCTTGTAGGAGTTTGATAACTCACACAAAAATATAAATATTATTGTAATGTATGATGTTTTATGAAGATCTGACGACCTCTGTTACTCAGTTGGTGGCTTGGTGGGCTGTTGCTCAAGCCGGGGGTCGCGGGTTCGAATCCCGCCGACGGAACAAAAAGGTTTCAAAGTTCCTGGGTCATGGATGTGTATTAAAAATATATGACGCGTACCATATTATAATAAAAATCTTAAATATATGTTGTATAGTATACAAGTATTAAATATCTTTCTGTTGTCTGATACCCGTAACACAAGTCCTTCAGGTACTTACCACGGGGCTTGATTAAGCAGTAAGCCCAA
This sequence comes from Lysandra bellargus, assembly GCA_905333045.1. Lineage (NCBI taxonomy): Eukaryota > Metazoa > Arthropoda > Insecta > Lepidoptera > Lycaenidae > Lysandra > Lysandra bellargus. The sequence goes on from HG995326.1 coordinate 11,728,353, forward strand.
GTAAAATTAAGTCTTACAATAAACAAGGGACTATATAAAAGTATTCAAAGATTATATTAAGCAAAAATTCACGTAAATAAAGTGAGTACACCGAATAAGCTGAATACTTAAACTTTTCTAATTTCAAAAATTGTGCGCCTCGCAGACATTACACGTATAGGATTAGAGGTATAATAGACATGGCATGTCGAGGCATAAAGCGGGGCTAAAATTGGAACCTTCTTATTGTTTGGGGCCATTTTGACATTAGAAGTATGGCCGTTCATGTAGATTTTCATGGAGATTTTTGCTGCGCTACCATATCGTCAAACTCAAAATCTCTGGCGCCTAGCCTCTCTTTAAATACCGCTGTCGATAAAAGCCCAAAGTCTTCATTTTGCAAACTTAGGAACGTCATTAGAGGAGCCGTGATGAAGTGGCTTATTCTGGGGGCTGGTTTACGACTATTGCCGTCATTACACTCGGCGGCGAAGATGGAACGCTTACGAATATTTCACAAGCGCTCATTTGGGCCACTTTGTAGTGCGCGTGCATTTTTTGTAATCGCTGGCTTGCTTGAAAATGTGCTTTGGTTATGCTTGTAAAAAAGCAATATCGTTTAGAAAACGTTACCATCTTAAGATTGTACTTTAGTATATTCAGGCATATAATACACCGGTCAGATTACAACGTGACGCGGTGACGATATCTCCCACACCGGTTTTGGTGACGGTAGCCGGTTTCATTGAAACCAGGCCAGCTACGCAGGAGTAATTTTATAGTGCCAGAGTGTGTGCGCAGTACACAAGAGCACTCTCTATTCCTTTTTTTATATATATTTATTTCTATTCCTTTACTCTCATAACCCAGTGGGACGGACGACCGACGCGAGAGATCAGGCGCAGGACCGACTTTTTACATGCCCATCCGACGCATTACTTGTCAGACAATCAGGTGATCAGCCTGCATTTTCCTAATCAAACTTGGAAATAACATGTTTCCAACGCGGGAATCGAACCCACGACCTCCGGGTCAAGAGCCACGCTCTATAATACCACTAGACCACTAGGCGTTCAGACGAGGAAATGAGATGTATTTCACATTCAAAATAGGAAAATGCAGCCCAACGACGCGGACGTCAGCGGCAAGTTTTTGGTTGTGTAGTATAAAAGGTTCAGAGCATCGACACATTAAGTTATAATAATATGAACTGAAGTACAAACAAAAAACTACAAAACAACGTAGAAAGTTTATTATTTTTTTACATTTATTTCTACTTTTCTTTCAAATTTTTCTGCAGAAAATGTATCGTTGAGTCACACTAGTCGCTAGTCACTACTCACGAATAGTTTTTAATGAGCAAAAAGAAAACATGAACAACAAAAACTATTACATGTTTGTCACATAAAGAAGGCTCTTTTATATGTCGGTTAATTAACCTAACAAATGCATCATGTAACATGTTTAAAGTACGCACTAAGACTTTTGAAGGTATTGCGCAGACTTGGAGCACCACTATCATTGTTAGAGTTTTTCTACTTACACTGGAGTACTTACATCACTAGATTTATTATTGTTTTGGTTTATAAGTGCACTTTTTCAGTTAATTATGCAGCAACGTGGGGTTCCTATAGTTTCATTCTAATGCATTTACTTTCTTACGTTCTGAAATGGGTACCGATAAAATGGGGCTATTTGGTACAACATTTTGTGAAAAATAATTATTAAAACGAACTAAGTACAGGTAACTGTACTTTGATGATTTCTAGTAACAAATATCACTGGTAACTTCCCATACTGGTACATATTAAACGTATATTCATTCAAATCACGAAGCTATCCTAATTCAAAGTTGCCGTTCCAAATATCGCGATAGTGGGGCTATTCGAAATTTGACACAAAATAACTAAATTTTAAAATATTCTGGCTTTGTTTCTATTTATCTCATCAGGCGATTGTTGGAACAATAACACTTCACATTACTACGTACATACCAACACTACAAATATATATTTTTCATACTAAACATTTTATAAAGATATGGTGGTGCTAAATTTGGGGTTATTTGGAATAAGCGATTGCTTTATAGTTTTAGTGAAGTATGTGTGGTATATTTGGAACAATTTAAGGGGAAGTAGCAGATATGCCTTTCCATTTCGTGTATTTGTATTTTGTACATTTTCTTACATACGTACGCACTATGTTCATAAAACTGAAACAAAATGCAACCTACCCTTAAATACTCGAAAATTGCATTTGGGGTTATTTGGTACATCACCAGCTATAATCTTATCTCAGCTATCACCAGCCTCCAAAAGGACTATCTGGAATTTTGTTCAAAAAGCCCCAATTTATAAAACAAAATAGATATGGCGATGTAAAAACGTTAGGAAACACCGGTATAAATAATTAGAATCACAAGAAAACGTACGATATGTGACAAATTCCATATTTATCTTACCTCCAAAAACTTCTCGTAACACACCAAAAGTAGGCCACACATAAATAAGTTCAATTTTGACGATTTTTTTCTAAATTAGTTTTGCAGCACTCACAATAGTTTCATTCATTATCTCCAAATTTCGTCCCCCACTACAGTTTTAGTTGAAGTATTGCCAGATGAAAAAAAATGTAATACTTACTAGTAAAACAAAAGTTGTAAATTACCAAATCTTTTTTTTTTTTAAAATAGCCCCACGGTTTCCGAATATAACGTCTTACGGTACCAAAATATCGAATAGGCTTTCCTAAGAAAAACTAAAAGTCCTCGCCACTTGTTATTTTATCTTTCTCCGTATACAAATTGTAACTTTGTAAGGCTTCTTTACTAGAAAGTTTTTAAATTCATTATATTTTCAGATAATCCTATATTATCTGAAAGAATGTTCATATCAGAAATTATTGATCTCTCAAGTGTAAATTGACCATTAATTATCTTGTTTTGACTTGTGATTAAAACATCACTTTTTTATAAAAGTTTCCGATGAGTACATGCCAGCTTATACCTAAGTCGTATATTTAAATAGGTAGCAAATAGAAACCTTTAGAAGGTTTTATAGGGCTCCCATACAAAACTGAAAATTCGCATCGCATCGTAAAGTCATTTTTAGTATGAGTTTTGTTGCAGATTTTCGCAATGCGATGCAAATTCGCAGTTTCGTGTGGGACCCTTAGATCTGTTGGACCGCAAGCTATCAGCAAGTTGGAATTGAACGGGCGGTATGTCAAACAGTCAGACAAGATTTCAGACGCATTGTACGAGTTATGCCGGCCATTATCTTGTTTACTTCTCACTGACTACTGAGAACAGGGCTGGCAGTTGCCAGTTGCAATAAAATAATAAACAAAATACCGTAGTAAGGATGCGATTGCAAGCGGTTCCTTTGAAATTTTTGTTTTCTTCACATGATTTTCATGTGCTTTTTGATATTCATTCCCCAGTGTGGGTAGCTAAGTACACTCATGTCTAACTTACTGTATAATTTACGTTACAGCACGTTACAGTTAATTGTAAGGACTGAGAGAAAAATGCTTTACGCAACTTGCAACGTACAATAAATACTCTACGATTACGAGTGTAAAATACAATTTTATTATTGTTACAATACCCTAGATAGCTAACCTCCGTCGAATCGACGGGCGATGCAAACTACTATCGCCATATTTTTTAAATGTCGCGTCCGAATATTTTGTTTCGTCTATTTAACTCATTTGCCGATGAGGTCGTTACAGTGGCGCACTCGTCGTACAGGTAAGTGCCATAGTTTTCGGTTTAAGCAGACTTTGCTCGTCGTTTCGACGGGTGGTTAGCTTTACCGTTAGTTTTTCTACTGAAATGCCTCTATTTATTTTTGACGTAAGCTGCGTTTTTTTTAAGAAATTTTCGTTAATTTAAGATGCTATAAATAATTTATTAAACCAAGAGCTTAGTAAAATAAATATTTAGAAGCGTTCTTTCTAAACAGCCATCGACTATAGAGCGCTGAGCAGTTGTCGTCGGGCCAAGCTTCGTCGGGAATAAAGAACGAAGAAGAGTCTTTTCCAAATTCTTCAAGACAAAAACGGAAAAGAAAAACATGTGGGAAATGCTAATACAAGAAAAGCGCATGACTAAAAGTTTATTTTGCTATAATTGTAAGGTAGCAATATGAGGTGAACAAAAAATAAATTATTGTATCACATGTGCTAAAGAAAAGCTATTTTATTTTTTATTACGTTTTATATTTGTATGTGCCATATAATGCCAAAAAACTGGTTGTTTTGTTTTGAGTATTATTTTATTTTGTTTAAGAAAAGTTTGATTGAACATGTTCCTATTTTTTTAGAGGTCTAAGAAAAAAAAAATTAGTTTCTAAAGTAACAAAAAATGTAAATAGTCATCATAATATGTCTGTAAAAAAATTCCAGGTTCAGAAAGTGGTAAAATCTCAATAAAAATACTCATTTTTTAATACCCGTCGTTTCGACGGATGGTTACCTTAAACAGGGTTCCAGAAGGTTAGCTATCTAGGGTTAATTAAACAGAGTTGAAGAAGAAACCCCCAAAAGTGGCTAATAAGCAATTTACTTTTTCAATTAGGACATAATAAAATACACAAAATAATTTCAATTAAATGTTTTATAGTCAAAGTCATAAATTGCAGACGTTATTGAATTAAGAATCAATTAGTTCGTAACGAAAAAGAAATTTAGTTAAATGTAGCCCCTGGATATAAATTAGAGCCGAAATCATTGTCTCCCAGTCTCGAGAACGTTTCGCTAGAGACTCAGTAATTATTTTCTCTATTAGCGAGTAATTGTGTGGTGTAAATAAATAGCGTTCGTTTTGACAGCGAATTTCTAAAGCTATTACATTGATAGACAAGCTCACATATCGTGCACGTAATAACCGGTGCGAGATTAGCCGAATAATAAGTTTATTATTTTTTATTGGAGCTCTGACTCAAACGTAACTCGACCTCGACGGTATGAATCATCCCGTGAATCAGTCGACAAAGAAAGCATTACTTTTGCGTTATTTATTAGCAAAGTCGCGCTGGAATAATAGCCATAATGTGGAATATGTTACGCAATAAGCTTTGTGCTTTTCATTGGCTGTTTTAGGATGCTTAACGTTAGTTCTTTCGAAAAAGAAAACTTAACACACAAGAAAAGTTTAACAGTTATTGCATGACTTTTTTTGTTTCTTATTTAAAGCGTCTAGGATTCAAATTTTAATTTAATTTAGTAAGTTTTCAATAGCACAATTATCAGCCATCCATCCTATTTATTGTATTTTTCTTAGTAGGCATTATAAATGCGATGTGTATGTCTGTCTGCCTGTTACCTCTTCACGCCCAAACCGCTCAACAGATTTTGGAATTTGGTATGGATATACTTTGAGTCCCGGGAAAGGACATACTAAGGATACTTTTTATCGGATAATGAATTATTGACTATTTTTCTAATCGGACTTTGGCCCACCATATTACATTCCAACCACTGTATCTTCTGTCTCAGGCAATTATTGACTCTGCTTAATTTGGCAATAGATAAATCGCAGCTAGCCCTGGAGCATTGAGGATTTGAGGATTGTTATGCGCTACGCGGTGGTTCATTACTGAGATCCCGTCCCCCGCGACGTCTGATTGCTACAAATTTTAATTCCACAGCGCTTTTACAACTCATTCATTTTTATTGACGGTTAAACGTTCTGTTTATTGTGCTATACATGAGTTTACAGGGGTTTGAGCAACGATTCCCGTTTATCACCATTGTTACAACTCCGTTGAGACTTCATCAGTTCTCTATTCAATCGTGTGTTCTGGGGCCTTACTCCCGGGACTGATATCGATTTCGATTTTCGATTTCAACGGTTTTTGACACTTTAGACATCTAAAATAGCGCACGATCGTGCTGCGGATCGGTTAGAAACTAATTCAACCTCAATGGATTTTGCTATTCCTGACAGCTATGCTAGCGCACGATCGAGCTGCGGCTCAATTTGGAACTAATCAGCATCGAAACATTCGCCGAATCGAAATCTTAGGTACTCGCGACAGACAAAATTGTCTGAGAATCGACTTACAGATCGTTTTCAAACGTCAAATTTCACGGTAGCAACAGAGGCATCGACATCGATTGAGATCGATTGTTGCCGAGTTAGGTATTGTAAACGTTTTTAGGGTCACTAGGGTATCGATTGGTGTGGTGTCGTTTAATTTTTTGTTGATAATAATTATTAATTCATTATTGTTTTAATATAATAATATGGCTCGTCTGCAAGCATTTTTAATGTGATTGATGGCACTTACAATGGAGTTAAGCTCTATAGCTATACGGTCCCACCGTATATCGTGCTTAGCTTGGCTCGCCCGCATGTACCCTTTTGCGATTACTGGATTTTCTTGCAGGAATCTCAACAACATCTCCATTTGTAGGTGCGTAGGACGGACCATTATTTTCCAAATAAAAACTAATTTTTAATGTCGGCATGCAGGGATACAAATTTTACAAATACTAGAATATGTAAGACAATGTTAAGTGTAACTACAAAATAGAATTTACATATTTGTTTAATGTCAAGATGTTCCTTAACGAAAATAACCATTTTAAACCCACTAAAGTAGAAAATGGGCATATCCATCTAAAGTTTCTAAAGATATGTATTTTTATGGTATGACGAAAAAACACAAATATTATTTCATATTTTTCGTTATTTTTCGATATAACCTTCTCCTACTTTATAACAATCGACATTGTTATAACGACGTTGACAAGACGCCATGGCAACATCTCGATTTTGATACGATTTTGTTCCGGAATTCCTACGCATTACAATGACATCAAAAACGAAATCCTCGTATCAAGTTGATATCAGTTTCGGGAGTAAGGCAGCTGTTTGGTGGTTAGTCTACGTCTTCGTTTAGATGTTCTGTTTTTACCGTATCACTTGATGAATTCTATGATATTTTGTGAGTTGATAATATATTTTCTATATATGAATATTTATTTGCTTTTGTCCTTAAAGCTTTTAGTGTTTGGTTTTTGTGTGTGGTGTGCTGAAGTTGAACTTAACTTGCAATTTTTTTGTTGCAAGACAAAATCGGACAGCTATAATAATAAAGTAGATGGGAAAGAAAATTAAACAGTTAATGGATAGAGGCAGATTTTTCCACATTAAAATCATGTTACGACTTAAATTATTTATTTAAATATCATTTAGTAACCATTTCCTTCCTATCTGCAATATTTACATCTTTTAACAGTAACGACGAAACGTAAGAAAGGACATCTTTCATTATTTAAAGTATCACAAGGAATGACTATCAAAAGGATGACTCAATGTTACACACAAATTGTACAAATAAAATATACAAAGAATAATGTGCAAAACAATGTCGGATTATTGTTATCCATTGTAGAAAAGACCGCAGTCGCTTTTATAAATAGAATTATCGTAACAGATGTTATTTTTAAGGCTTGAATAAAAATGAAATTATTGTATTTTTGAATTGTTTTTTATGCGAAAACTTTGTCGAAACGTAAGTTTCTTTCGATGAAGATGCCGCTACATCTTACGATACAACGCTACATCAACTAGATTAGTCGTTGAATCGTGTTCATGTGCAAATTACAAAGTACAACTGAGTTTGTCAGCAGTCAGCACTTCTGCGGTCGTTGCAGTTAAGTCGTGGTTTAAATTTTTTTCAGATTTTCAATAAAAAACTTCTCGAGTAACTACTGACTTAGTCGATACATAAAAAAATTTAAATAACACGCTACGTAGCTCTAGCTTCTACTTACTAAGTATATTTACAATTTATTTTGCAATTTTGGTCCATTAAAATACCTCTACTCTACATTGGGACCTGAGACTTATCAAGAAAAAGCCAACGGATGTCTATTATCTTATTGCCCTGCTCCTTAGATTAATTACTCGACAAACAATCGCCCATAAAGCATCGGTATAACAAATAGAAGAAATTCATGCGTCATTAGTATCGGACGTAATGAGCAATATTTACGAGCTTATCGCCAAATTAAATTGACAATTATTTATGTGTCTACCCACAGGGAAACCAACTCTATTTCTTTGTAATAAGGTTTGGTATCGGTCGCGGCGGTTCAACAAAGGTTAGCGGTACCTCATAATGCCTGATATAACCAACCCTATTGTGTTAATATCGCCGAGAAGCGCGGACGTGTCGGCCGGCCGGCCGCAATCATGTCCCGAATTAACGTTATAAATTAGGACGTTACTGGCGGAGACCACTCAAATAATCGTAAAGCCCAGCTAGTGGTCGTTCCCCGCACTTGCGAGCTACGTATGCTCCTTTTGTCGATCTCGAAACACGAAAATTGCATATAAAAGAAATTGCTACTTTATCGCCCCGAGTTAAGTAATGTTCCTTTGTACTTTATCAGACGAGATAAAGAATTTAAGGGTTTTCGACAGTGAATTAAAAGCGAGACGAAACTTTTTGCGACTTTCTTTTTAACGGAGACATACCTACTCGATATTTTTATTTCATGATATTTTTCACTGTTCTACTTTTTCAACTTTTATGTATCTATCCGTAAGGACGGGACGAAAATGAAAATAAATAGTACATTACGCACCTAGGCCAGGAAAATAAGAAATGAACAAACATGTGATCTGAGGCTTTCTTATTTGCTGCCCATGGTGCGTATACTATTTTTCTCATCGACGGAGGCGGAAAACGGCAACATCGGTAAGCGCAGCGGGAAGAAAGTTGACGTTTTCCGCCCGGAGGTGAGAAAAAGTATTTTAATTCTAAATCGGTTAAAAATTAACACTTTTAGAACGTCTACATGAAGCTATTGAAGCCTACCACCGGTTCTATGGAAGTTTCTAAATATCGTTGCGACTTGCGGATAAGACCAAAGCAACTAATATTATTTTAATTGACTTCATAAAATAGAGTATTAGTACCCCACACTTCCATACTCGTTACGACCAAAGATAGACCTATCTAACTGTTGCCAATAAAAACGGTATCTTTATCTTAGTTTATATTCCTGTTCCATGCATAACTTAGGACAATTTCTATGGAGTTAATTAAACCTCGTACTTGTATCTAGCCATGAATGTCTTATATTTTATTGGTATTTTGATTTAATATCTTAAACAATCTACGGAGTTAGATTAGGTTTAGATTACAGATTCCAACTCTTTAATCTCTATTTTGTCTGTATGTGCACGAAAATGAGGATTTTGAGAGTTTGTGCATTCTGACTTGACAAATATACTAAGGTACCAACGTTTTCTTTACATTAATTTGATTAAAATTGGTTTTCTACTTTTGGAGCTTTTCAATGCAAACCAACAACAAAATCTGCTAATAACAGTGAGAGTAGAAAAGAATACTAATTATTATCTCTTTTACTCTCTCACTAAAGTGTATATTTACCAAGCGTGTATGGATTTTCCTTGCATGTGAATTTTCTAATGTCCAGACAAAGACCAGCAAGCCTCTTTATATAGGTATAGTTATTGACTGTATAATAAAGGAGGTTATCAGTTCGACGCGTATGAAAATATGTAATATTTCCAGAACTGCCCAGTTTTTGTATAAGTATATGTATTATGTTAGTCTATTTCTGTGTCTCAACAAATATGCCAAATTTCAAAAGTGTATGTTTTTATGTTTTGTGTTCGCATATTTCCGAAACTACAAGTCCGCTTTAAGTAATTCTTTTTTGTTGTACTAGGTATTGTTCAACTTAGGGAACACTACAAGTTTTTGAGACAAGGCAATTTTATTTCTCAATTTTACGTACAATTTTGAAGTCAGTTTTATCTTTTTAAAATATTACTTTATTAGATAATAGTATTCTGCGTCTATGGACGTAGGATCGATTCTAGCCAGACATCTCAAGAAAGCACCAGGCAGTGGGTTCCCGGCGTGCTGCATACTTATTGCCCGATTTTCCACTAAGCTGTTTCAATTGTGCCCCACCATTAGCGTCGTTCGATTGCCCATTTCGGATCCGATAAAACTTGATATGAAATTCCCTGTAATTGCCAAGCACACTTTGAATATGTTTAGTTTTCAATTTAAATTTGATCTGTCTGAGGCGACTGTAATAGAAAAACGGTGAAATTAAAGCTCTTGGAGACGCTTTTATTCATAGGCTAGCAGTGTTTCTGCTTGAGAATAACAAGGAAGGAATAACAAGGACCGTAAACAATTTCCCTTGTATGTTACAAAATGGGGGGCTTTTAATTTTTTACGCTTAAACCACTAAACTTTAAATTTTGATCAGTATACAACTGGAAGTCTTAGAAATGGACATAGGATAATTTTCATCACTGACAAAATGTACGGTTCCGCTAAAAACCTATTTCAGTGGGCTGCGGACAGCAATATCTCTAAGGAAATTAAAAAGTTAAAATAAAATCTAACTGTATCTTTTATAAAATAAAAATATGTCCCTTTATCATTGAAAAACCTCTTTATAATGTTAGCAAAGAAACTTGCCAGTCTATAAAGTTTCTGAGTGAATGAGTCGTTCTGAATCGGAGCTTATCAACAACATTATGCACACCATTTAACATCAACTTGCACAACAAAAAACAAAATGAAATGTATTTAAATATTTGCTGCTACAGAGCTCATTTACATTTCTTTTCGTATCAAATAGTTTTGCGACAAACTCTATCATCTAGAAGTACTAGACAATAGTTTGCTTTCGACTTTGCTCGCCTTGATTTCTTTTGAGTTAAATAAAATCTGGAATTTTAATATTCAATATTGGTTATATTCTAAAACTTCAATAAGTAGCCAAGCCTATTTTGGAAGGAAAATGTTGGAAAATCTTCCTTTTCTTTGCGCAAGATCTTAGCAAAGAATGTCCCGGTTTATGTTTGTGACGTCGACTTATTGTGTTAACTCCGAGCTCCAAGGAATCTGGTTAAAAAGGGCCATCTAATTGACAGCAGGAAGTGTTCGCAAAGGAAATTAGAAACGCAAATATTTATTTCAATTAGCGAACCCTTTGGAATCTGCGATTGACGCGAAAAGAACGGTGACATCTGAGAAAAAGGGCTCCTTAGGTATCTCCATTGAGTGCTTCTCAGCCCTAATTATCCCCGTAAGGCCCTTTGATTGCGTGTTTGTACATTATTATGTTTTCAACGACTTTATAAATTATAAACGTGTAAATTGCCACGTTCATTAGCCGATGCAGCTTGCTCGTAATAAGGCAGTAAGCTTTAACTTTGTAAGATTTACGAAAAGAAGAGTTTGACGAAGAAATTTTGCGGAGTGTAAAAATGTTAATCGTTAAAAAAATAATTTCATTCATTATCTAATTAAATTATTTTTCAATTTTTTTCTAGAAATAAAACACTAAGGGCCTGTTTCACCACTTCCTGATAAATGCCGGATAGGCTATCCACTACTTAACTTGACAGATAGAGTATGGAGAATCTCTCAAAAATGTTGTGGATAGCCTATCCGGTACTTTATCAGGAAGCGGTGAAACAGGCCCTAATTAAGTATCATATAATTTTAAATAAGTACGTTATTAAATATTAAAGAAGATCAATTTGAATAAAAACATTTTAACCAAGAAAACACAGTACAGGGAAAATATTGGTGACGATATTTTTTGATCCCTCGGACGTTCGCCGTGAGCCGTCTCAATGAAATTGATAAAATGATATAAATTTATGTTATCTGAGGACCGATGTAGAAGGGACTGGGAGCAATAAGAGATAGGTAATACATTTTCTTTGTAGATTTTATGCTTGACCGCACATGGAATATTTAAAACTGGTTGGCTTCGGCCCTCTCGCTGGAATTGAATAGCCATCCATGTGAATATGGTTTCGTATATTTTTGTATAAATTTATGACAGGGCCCGAGGAGTATTTATTATTTATTAGAACTGTACTAGGAACTTTATTATGCTTTCTTTGAAATTGTGAGATATCGTTTATGGATTCGTATATTTAAAGTTTCTGAATTTAGTTTTCTACATTTGTAGATTTTCGTGATGAATTTTCTGTTAACTTATTCGAACTTATTTATTTCTAAGTAGAGAATAGATGTAGTATAAAAGTTGTCTTAATAAATGACGAACTTTTGTAGTAGATTGAACGTATATAACTCGAAAATATAATTGCAAAAACTGTTATAATTTGAGACCGCAAAACATCTTTGAAGAAGATACGCTTAAGCATTTGTAATTAGTGGCGTCTTAGCAAAAAGCGGTGACATGACTACTGGCCGTTCAGGGGTTATTTTCCCTCCGACACTTTCACTGAAAGTCAACCTTAAGCCGTTTTTGTAAGGGTCATATCACGGGTAAAATACTAGTGAATGCAGCCTGAAGGGGTTGCGCCGATTACGGATTCAAGAGGTCCTCTCTCCGCCTAATTAACATGCCACTTCCCTCATTTTCAGCCTGTTTACTCGCACTCAGCGCCGAATTACTTTAAGAATCTCTCAGTTAAAGAAAATTCTTTTAAGGCGGGCTTACACTGGGTTTCCTCAGAGCTTAAAAGGAATTATTTTATACGTATTAATTAATTATGTTTAAAAATAACATTAGCTTAAAAATAAGGTTTAGTTTGAGAAAATGCAGTTGAAACTTGAAAAATCGTGTGCATTTTGACTAAGGGCCTGTATTCACTTTGATTAGTGCGAGTGCAAGTGATTAGTTCAAGAGATTAGTGATTAGTAGAAATCAAAGGACTTGCACTAATCAGTCCCTGTCCACACGTACTTTTACTTATCACCTGCACTAATCACTTGCACTTATTACTAATCAAAGTGAATACGGGGCCTTAGGTGAATATTCTAAGGTTTCTCTTGAATCACGCATATTGATTTTACAATATTTTTGAACGTTTTAACTAGATCAGGATCAGATGATCACAACTAGGTCATATTTTAAAATATGTTACAACAAGATTTTACTTATGAGTAGAATGTTTATGTCATAATTAAGTTAATTATAAGATATAGTTAAGTAAACCATTATAATGATTTCCTACGAATTGGATTTTAACATGCAGTCTTTAACTCTTAGTTTATGATATGACTAATTTATTCACAAAATTAAACTAACAATCGGGTATACAACGTCGTATTAACGCAAGTTTAGGACTTGGCGTATAGAGATTATATCGTCAAGTTGGCGTGATGCCACGTCGCCTCGCGGTTTACTATTTCAGGAGAATTGGCACCCATTTGTACTATTCACAATTATCATACCTCTCACGACACCTCTATGGTAGAGCTATAAGGTTTATTTTCCCATAAGTAAAATATCTCTGGTTCTCTGCTCGTAAAGGATTCGAGAGCGCTGTAACGTAATTTCGCGCACGTGCTGGGAATGAAGCTCGATAGAATTAATACGAAAACCAATCATTTCCGACGCTCATTTGCTTCCGGTGCTAAGAAAAATATCTCACGTACTATTGACAGAACTAATATAATAACATAATTAATACCGAATGTTGATGCGAGTTTTTTTTTCGAATGGGCTATTGCTATTGGCCTATTGGCCTCGTTAGCTTCGTCGGATGATGACTACCATTGGGCAAGTCGTTGGGAAGAAGATAGTCGTAATATTAAAGATTTTATAGCAGGTAAATTTGAAAAGGGTGTTCATAGTTTTAAGGCAGTAAAAAATCTCATTTCAGCCTAAGTTTTCTAGGTGGTAAATTTTGTCTGTAAAATAATGGTCTCTAAATGAATAAAATCAAAACCAGCTACAAGACAATGGAAGTTCCTTACTTCCTTTCCAAAAAAAAAAAACTAGATTTTTCCGCCCCTAGCCAACAAAAGTTGAAGTTGAAAAACAACCCAGCCAAAAGCCAAAAGGAAACCAACTAATAATTGTTTGTTGGCTTTTAAACATAATAACAAAATACCTGCTATTACAAATTTTATATTAGTTGGTTAACTTTACAATACAAATAATACTAGTAACTACATGAATTTGCTACAACCAATACAATTGCAGATTCAATACTTAAAGTACAATAGAGACAGTACGTAGGTAGTGTCTCTATTGTAACTTAATAACATTCAAAGAATAACCATGTCATAAGATGGTTCTAAATTGGATATCAAAGCAAATACTCTTCGATGCAGAAGTGTTTTTATTTAGCGTTTTATAGCTTGGATTGGGAGAATCGCTTGGCTGTATGTAGGGATGCACCCTCTAAGGGTTCGATCTTTCGATCTTTGAGGGTCAGTTTACATTTCAAAGTGACGAGGCGATGTAATGCAATGCATTTTTAAATGAGCCATTAAGAACTGAACTTTATTAACTACATACTCACATTATTCACAGATGTTTCATGGTGTAATTATCTGCCTATTCCAATTTGGCTCATCGCATCGCATCACTTCGTCACCCTAAAGATTTGTTTGGGGCTTCCCTACATACCTACATATCGCACCATTGATAATATACCCAACGATCTCATTGATCGAATCGATTTCCTGAATATGAATCGATGTCAATCTGCGATTCCTAGTTAGATAACGAGTTACGATCCATTATGATTCTTAAAATCGCATCGATAACATACTGATCGCGATAGCCCATCCCTAGGATTGTCAATGATTATTGTCCAATATCCTTGCATGTATCGCCGATTTCATTACACAGAATGTCCTTTATTGCAAATTTATATCGCGGGATTTTCTGTTCGCAATATATGGTTCAGTTTAAACTTAAACGATTTCATAACGTCCCGACGAAGTTATTCGATTGCGTTTAATGTTTTCGAGATTATTTTCTATTGCAGTAACAGTTACAAGTCCTAAACTGCCATTAAATCACACTTTTATATGAAGGTACGTTTGTAACTTCTTTACACGAAGCTAATATTTTAGGCTAATTTTTAAATTACAAGGTTCCCGCAGGATACTCTAAAGTCTAGTTCACCTATTTTCAGTGCGAGCTAGTTGAATTTAAATATCCATTTCTCGTAACAAAATTGGAATACTTTGGTTTAAAGCTTTACAAATCATTATTCCGCCATTAAAACAATATTTTTGTTCCAACCAATCTCTACTATAATTAGTCAGGGAGCCCGTACCGTAGTCAACGAAGTTTAGTTAATTACAGAACCCTAAAACTGAACCCAGCAGATTTTTTGGATATTGGTAGGTTAATAGTTACGTACCTAATTTAAGAGTAACATTGTCCAACAAATAGAACCATCCATATTTTAGGACCCAAAATGAAGCTACTCACAAAAAATTTGCCTGTTAGTAATCAAAAAAAAATGTTCTAGAGCTCCCTCACTACTACCTTTACTATATTCTACCTCGTATGTACACTGTCGGCAACGTGCGCTGGGTTCAAATTAATTTTATTGGTACTCTAACAAGAAGGGTAGAGTGACCCTTGCGGCGGTCAAGAGACCTCAAGTCAGTTCCGGGACGTCTTGGGAACAATCAGTCTGCGGTCACCGGACTACCCGATATTAATTAGTTTGCTCTTCATTATTCATTTCCCCGATGTAGGGGCTATATTATAGTGTGCTCCTGATGAATTTAATTAAGCACTTATTGAAGCGTCCGATTCTAAGAATTTCACTCGGTTTCAATAACAGCTAGACTCCAAATTACGAGGCTGGAAATATTTGAAATTCTGTGGCTTGTAGTTTGTGCGCATGGCAGACACTACTTGCCGATCTTATTACTATATGATGTTAGATATCCACACTCCACAGCCGAAACTCAGAACCATAGAATTTACTGATTTTGTAAAGTCGGTGAAAAAAACTGGCGAAATTAACAACAGGAACATTATTGACGTTTTTTACCCACAGGAGACCCTTAAACTCATGAGGTAGCATCAACAGTTTTCATATTTTACTTCCATAGAAAAAGTGTCTTCCAATAAAAACAGAATGACAGATTTTCTAAAAAAATGTGGTCCTGAGAATTTGCAATATAATATTTAATAGAAATAACTTATATTATACTTAGTCTAGCGTTAATGCTAGTGAAATAGTCGAACTTAGCTTTTGATATTAAGTTTGACTATCAACGCTTTAATCAGATTAAAGACATTCAACTGAAACGTTTGCATGTCGTCTGAAGTTATAAACGAAGCGCAATTCGTTTTTAATTAATAATTAAAATAAGTTTAATCTAAGTGGAAGCAGATCCATTCATTAACGCATTTACATAAGCGCCGAGGGCTGATTAAATTTGTACAAATTGTAAAATCGTTGCTCACCTCCCAAGTCCCAACAAACAGTAAGAAACATGATTTACATTAATTACAACGCATAAATTAATCTTTATTATTGTTTATTTTCTTTTTATTCTTCTTAGCGTGTTTAATTTATTGCGACTTTGATGTTTAATACAATTTTTGTTTGCTGAACGTTTTTTTTTTTCGGTTTATTAATGTTGACTTCTCAACAA
This sequence comes from Lysandra bellargus, assembly GCA_905333045.1. Lineage (NCBI taxonomy): Eukaryota > Metazoa > Arthropoda > Insecta > Lepidoptera > Lycaenidae > Lysandra > Lysandra bellargus. The sequence goes on from HG995326.1 coordinate 11,744,741, forward strand.
CATTAATAAAGTGAAAATTGATTAACGACCATTTAATGGCGTTTTCAGTTTGTTTGCTCCAAAAGTAGTCGATAGGGTTTGTAAAATATGTAAGTATATGATTTAAAATTTAAGATTATAATGAATAATGAAGCACCTACTTTTGCTTTATTTAATGAAAAGCCAGATCTACTAACAACATACGTTTTCTTAAGTCTGGACAATATTGACCGAATAACCGACAAAGCCCCAAACCATTATTATATAGAAAATACATTTATTTACAGTTTATTGTGCACTGCGATACGTAAGAAAACACATAAAACTGTAGTTAACGAAAGTTCGCTTGTAAATTAACATTTTACAATGAAAACACTATTAATAGAATATGGTAAACAGTAGCGGACGATCTACTATCGGATAACTTTTTATTAGCCATCTATAAAATGGAAAAGTTGATGCAAGGTAAGCGAAGTATGGAAACTTCTCCGTCATAATATCCCGAGGAAACTCGATTTTCTTGCAAACTTGTTTTAAATCGTAACTCGCTCATTCGGTATTCCATTGGTCAGATTCTTATTGTTATTTTTCGATACGGTTGAATAATTTAATTATTCGCAAGATCGCTAGCAATTTATTGTTTTAATAAAGGTAAAGTTCTTTGAATAATCATTTTGTGCATACAATTTAGATTTGAATCAATGAGAAGTGAATAATACTGTTTAATTAATAGATCGATCTCTATAATATTTTCTTATTACAAATGCCTAAAAGTAATCTGGTGTTTCGTCCCAAAGTTTTTGGGCCCATTGGGCCCAATGACCAGATATGAATTTTAACATTTTTTCATCTGGCGATTGGTCCCACTTTTATGATCCATTGTTTTCTGGCTAGAAATTTTGAAGTAGGGTTGGCACAAAAATATATTATGTTTATTACATTTATTTTATCTTTACCAATCTAATATACATATATTCCTCTAGGGGCATAGTGCTAAAGTATACATAAAAGTGTATATTATATTTTTTAATTACTAAAAATACAAACTAAAATAAAATAAAAATATTGTTTTGTACATTTAAAACATATCTAACACTTAAACTTAAACCTTATATTATTATTATTACCTAAACATACAGCGTCAAATCAAGTTTTTAAAAAACACCTGCTCTATACTGCGTAAAATTTTAATGGTTGTTTTCCCACAGTAAAATTATTCTATTTTAGTAGTACAATAGACTTGGGACTTGGAATTCAACGCCTCCGTGGTCCAGTGGTTCAGAGCGTGGCTCTTGACTCGGAGGTCGTGGGTTCGATTCCCGCGTTGGAAACATGTTATTTCCAAGTTTGGTTAGGATAATGCAGGCTGATCACCTGATTGTCTGACAAGTAAAATAACCCATGCGTCGGATGGGCATGTAAAAAGTCGGTCCTGCGCCTGATCTCTCGCTAGTCGTGTCGGTCGTCCGTCCCACTGGGTCATGAGAGTAAAAGGAATAGAGAGTGCTCTTGTGTACTGCGCACACACTTGGGCAATATAAAATTACTCATGCGTAACTGGCCTGGTTCAATGAAACCAGCCACCGTCACCAAAACCGGTGTAGGAGTTATTAGACTTGGGAATTTTTTTTTTGTATTCAAATCATAAATAAAATTTGGTCGGGTTATAACTGCTTGCACCTAACGGCAGTAAAGTTGTCATAGTACGTCATACAAAATATTTTTCATTTTCAAATTCAAATGTCTTTATTGCCAGAATGTTGTTGATAATATTATAAAGGTGTTATTATCTAAATATAGTTCTAACATTCTAACATAACAATGGCGCGCAATTAAATTAAACTTACTTAAGTATATAAAATTAATTAATTCATTTGCAACACGGCCGAAACGTCGAGAAAAAGTATGTACTCGTAGTAGTATTTAAATAAGTCGCGTTAAGTCCCGATTAATAAGTTTTAATTATAATGCAACACGAAAGTTTAAAATGTTATAATTAATTCATTAGTTGTTATTTTACAAAGAATTTTATATATTATTTACCAATTAATGAAATAAATAATATGTAAGCTTTATATAAAAATAATAATTATAAATAAATTTTAAACTGAAATAACTATACAATAATAATATAATTAGATTAACTAGAAAATAAGTACTTTTGTTATTATTTATGTCATAAGAGATTTAAATTATTATACCATGTCCATTGAATTATTTTTCTTTGAATGTCATATTATATTCATTCAGTGTGTAATAAATGTTTTCATACAAAGTGTATGAAAACATTATTTTGTTTTTTATTCAAATCTACAACTTTTTTGCTAGCCCTACGGACATAAACCCAAAAGTCATAAAAATAATTGCTTGGGACCAATCACCACATGAAAAAATGTTAAAAATTCATATCTGGTCATTGGGACCAGTGGGCGCAAAAACTTTGGAACGAAATACCAGAGTACTCAAATTCAATTAGTTGAAGTGACGCAGACGGTCAAATTTTGATTTTAAAATCATAATACACACGTTTACGTTTTCCGTATTCGATTACCTAAAGGGAATTACGATTTGGAATTCCGTGATACCTTGTAGCGCAAACGTTCGTTTTTTTCAAGCGCGAACGCACTGGCCACTTGAAACGTACGTGCGGAATTCGTTCCGTTCGGGAAAAACGGACGTGTGCTACAGTTAAAGTATTTTCTACTGATTCCATGCATTCGGATTTCCGAATACGCAAAACGAATCGAAAAGTTCTCTTCGTAGAAACAAGTCTGTATTAAAACAAGTCATTACACAGTAAAAATTGGAATCTCCACAAATACCCAAAAATAGATAATATTATAAACGCCTAAAAACGCCTGAGTCTACAACTTGAACTACCCATGTGTCAGTAGCAACACTTCTTCCAAAAGGCTCGCCCGCGCCGGGGGCGAACTAAGTTGCGGTCAGTCCGTGATACGGGGGTGTCACTCTGACTGACAGCCGCACTACTTACTGACCCTCGAGATAAGACCCTCTTAATTAACACCAGCGTACTACTCAAATAGTTTAAGTAGCTTTACAACTTATTATTAATTTCGGTGCGTGGTGGGCTTGGCTTTGAGTGGTTATAATTTGATTTTATTGGTAACTTTCAGACTTCTCAGCTTGAAAAATGCGAATGGTGAACAACATGCAACTTATATATTATACTTTCATAGGGTTTCTTTAGAACGATGTACTTACCTATATGTGCGAGTATATAGGTGTTAAAATAAATAAATAAAAAAAAATAAAAAAATAAAAAAAAAATTTCTTTATTTCAGACAATTACAGTCCAAATTTTGCGTTAAGGGGGCGACTAACCCCAAATTGTCGATTTTATAATTCATTTTTATACTTGAAAATCAGCCCTGAATTGTTTCATTTTCTAAAATTAGATACTACATTATATTTCCAAGAATCCGATCTGAGCAAAAACATGATATCTTCAAATTTTCTCGATAGAAAAAAATCGCAAAGATGCATCTAATTTTCACAAATTTTTCATTTATTGCCATAACCGTGCATTGAACTAAGTTAATATTTTAAATCATAGTATGAAATTCTATCATTGAAAAACCGACCTAGCGGATTTTTAAAATATTGTATATTTATCGAGTTATTGATAAAAAAACTCATTTGGCGATGAATCTGCGTCGTCCTTTTTCACCTGGCATATGAAAGACGGGCGTGAGTGTGAAGAGAGAAGGACGATGTTTGATTTTTTGGGTTAGTCGCCCTCTTAAGCTCTACATCTACTCGTAATACAAGGAGAGTAGGGAAAGAACATTTTTATACAGGGTGCAATTAAACCTTCCTGCCAAATTTTTTCCAGGGCTTTGGTATCATTAGGAGAGTCCATTAAAGCAACAAAAATTGGGGGTTATTTTTTATGACATAATAATATTTTATCCCATTTAAAATCGTTGCAGAATGGTCACTAGCGGCGCGGGGCGGCGCGGGGGAATAAGAGGGGCTGACGCGCGGGCGACGCATCGTGTCCATTAATTGTAGTGTTTTTTATTAGGATAATTTTCGGAAGATTTTTCTCAACATTTTAGTACTGAGTGATAATAAAAGAAAAAATACGTGTATTTTAATTTTAAACAAGGATCATTATATCAAAATTTGGCAGGAAGGTTTAATTGCACCCTGTATGTTAATATAAAAAATGTTCTTTATGATTTTAGAATGTTTTTCATTTTCAGTTTCGTGACTACTGAGTTATACAGATAACTATCTGAATTTTGCAAAATACCGAAAGAAATTCTTGCAACCTACGTTTTTCCGAGTCGTGGAAAACGTTATCCGCGGATTTGAGTATATCCGAGTTAATGGTTATCTCGGGCGATAGTTTAAGCTGCATCTTCGGCTAAGCGGATTATTCTAACAAGTAATTATCATAAGTTAGCTCCACACTCTTGATTCCGCATTTCTGCCGGGAGTTCTGCATCGCTCGCCCCGGGGACTAAACATTTGCTTTCATGAATACCTTACCATAATAGACGCGAACGTATGCTGTAAAAGCAACAATGTAAATTTAATCTCGATTCGCATTCTAAATAACGCGACTTTTGCGTTAAAATTTCCTTTTTATTTTCGGACGCGACGAAAATCGAATTAAATACAACTACTGACAGTACTTGAATAGTAAGTTAGGCAGATCTCAAATTTTGTACCAATACACACAAGAATACAATATTCTCAAATAAATATGCTCGTATTTATCCACCATCTAATCTCAATTTCGGAAAAAGCGTCGCGCATCGCATCAAAAAAATCTTTAACGCAGGTATTCCCATGTAAATTGGATAATTTTGTTTTTGATTAAGGTTCGTGGGGGACAAAAAGTTCATATTGTGTCAATTTAAGTTCTAATCACTTTTTAAATGCGTTAGCAGCGAGACTCGGCGCGATCGGCGAATAAATTTGAATTTATTAACGAACTGATTTGCCTCCGCCCAGTTTGCTGACAATTCAAGGGGAACCTAATTGATTTTTTCGTCCTTTTCACGTCTTAAAGCTATTACGATACATTATATTAAGGATATTTCATTATGCTCCCGAATTACTCCTATAATTTGCAAAGCTTTTTGTGTTGCGTATTTTTCTGCTACGAACATCTATTACTTATTGTGTTTATTTTTGGACGTATTAGAATTGATTGAGGAAAACTTCACTGACTTAAATTATTATAAATATCATCTAACGTAAACAGTTAATTGCAAAAATTGTGGCTTTAAATTTATACACCTCTTAATCTGGAAACAACAACTAGGTACTTACGAGATTTCATTGGACTAGTTTTTGAACGAGATTGATGCTCTAGCTAAAGCTCCAATAATAAATACGCACTCCGAATAAACATTAAACACCTACATTACACAACGACTTTTTTATATAAAATAAGGGGGCAAACGAGCAAACGGGTCACCTGATGGAAAGCAACTACCGTAGCCCATGGGCACTCGCAACATTAAGCGAGCTGCAGATTCGTTGCCGGCCTTTCAAGAGAGAATACGCTCTCTTCTTGAAGGCTTGCACATTGCAGGTCGTAAGGTGGTCCGGAAATACTGCTGATGACAGTTCGTTCCAGAGTTTCACACTACGCGGCAGAAAAAGGAACGGTGGAAGACTGCCACTCATCAAGGTGATGAGGACGGTATAATTTTCACGTAAAGTAACTTTTCTTCGCATCAATACAAGGAGGCAGTCATACGCTACATCCAATTTATAATTTAAACAAAAGTAGCGTGAAATGGAGGAGGTTTGCTCGCATTCCTCCGTTATTAAAGCCGGCCCGCGGAACAAAGGACGCAGTGGAGCGTCGATTGATAATTAATATTGTTTTATTATAAGCCGCGTATCTCGACGAGGCACGGAATACGCCGAATTCCCGCGCAGCCATGCGGCATAATACAATAACAGCATTATGTTTAGCTAAATTTTAATTATAATTTCATTACAATACGCTCACGAGAGTAAATATTTTGGAATTACCCTAGGTAGGACGCATTGTAGCAGAATAAGTGCACATTCCAACTTTTAAAACGTTACAAATTACAAATCCCATATTTCAAATATTAAGTAACGTTCTAATTTCAAACATTGTTCATTCTGCAGCCTGCTATCAGCATTGCTATTATTGTGATAGCAAAATGGGCCCGGGTAGTGGGTAGACTCACTGTTAGCTCATCTCTACAAGCATGAGATGAGATATAAGGATCAAAAAAATATCTGCTCAGTTTCAAATACTAGGCAAAAAGCACTAATAGTTAAAATGGACTTCTTGGAGGTTTATTTTTCGGTGTAAGTGTGTTCTATTCAGCTTTACAATATCGTATTGATCGTATTCAAACTAAACATGAAGTCAATAATTACACTGCTTATCTCTTGTGAACTTTGTAAAGGTTTACAGATGGAGTTGTTTTGTACATACAAACATGTTTGAAAAGGTGTAGATGATATCTATACATCCATTAGACGACTCTCGACATTTCAGACGGGTTCAGATGTAGATGTGCCATTACTAATCCATTATACGGTGGGGACGACGAACTGTAAAATAAATTTAATATCATGAAACCTCAAAGTTTTGTCAAGAGTCATTTAGATATTTCGGCTGTGAAGTTCGAGTACAAAATGAATGAGATTTGACATGTCGTTTGTGCCATGCGGACACAAAAGGCTCTCGGTTATACAGTGTGTAACAAAAATAAGTGATAATACTTTAGGGTCTGTACGTGTTCCTTGTAGAGAGTTCACTGTGAAAGTAGCAGCGCTGAAAGACGACAATTTTTTTTTCACTTTTGTATGGGCCAGGGTCCGAGCGTCACGAGTTTCCCCATACAAAAGTGAAAAAAAATGGTCTTTCAGCGCTACTACTTTCACAGTGAACTCTCTACAAGGAACACGTAAACACCCTAAAGTATTATCACTTATTTTTGTTACACCCCGTATACGTGAAAACCGGACCCAAAAATCAGAGATTAAACGATTACGTCGACGGGTAGCTTTTGGCGTTATAACAAAAATACTACACGCAAATATTTAATGCGTATATCTATACTAAGTAAAGCGGAATTTTCTTATATGTATTTGGTCTGACCAGTACATGCCTTTAAAGTTTCTAAAAGAGCAAACTTACATAGAGCTTAATACTCTACGTTGCCAGTTGCCACGTACATAAATATTTACGTCAACATAATCGATATAAACAAAGTTATATTGATGTTTACGGTAATTGAATTTAGCTAAACTGGAGTGTTAAGATTCATACATACAATATGAAGCGAAGTGGTTCCCGCGGGCTGAAGTTTGGGCTCGCTCCAACGCCTTCAGCGTTGATGGATTGTGGCGGGCGGCGCGGCGCGGCGGTCAGACCACATTGTTCATCTTTTAATCACTAAATATTATGTAATATCTAGTTGTAGTCATATAAAATATACTATAAATAGATATTAGAAGTATTTAAAAAAAACCTGTGAATTTTTGAAAATAAATAAAAAAGTAATAATAATTGAGGATACATATTTTTGTCGTCACGGAGTGTAAAAATAAAACGGTAATATTGGAGTAATTATACATTGGAGATTTTATATTAATAATTAATATTATCTATACTTATAAAATTACATATCCTGACAGACTGACTGACTGATTCATCATCGCTGAGCAAAAACTGTTAAAGTTACAGCCACGAAATTTGGTGAGTAGGGTTCTTTTATTAAGTAGACACCCACTAAGGAAGGAATTTCGAAAATTTTACCCCAAAGGAGGTGCAATAGGGGTTGAAAGTTTGAAGTCATTTCTTAAGTTAGGAACATGAAACCCATCTCCGTTATTATACTATGCTAACGCGGACGAAGTCGCGGGCAACAGCTAGTACATTATAAGTCTCGGAAAGGACGTAGTCGATAGGCCGTAGGACAGTTTTCATCCCGGAAAATGAGCGCAGCTGTAGGTATATACAAGGTGTAACAAAAATAAGTGATAATACTTAAGGGTATGTATGTGTTCCTTGTAGAGAGTCAACTGTGAAAGTAGCAGCGCTGAAAACCCATTTTTTTCGCTTTTGTATGGGCAAGCGCTCCAGAGTCACAAGTTTCCCCATACAAAAGTGAAAAATGTTGGTCTTTCAGCGCTGCTACTTTTTCACTTAGTTTTGTTAGATGATAGATCTTGTATAAGTTGCGGGCTAAATCTAGTAATTCGTTAAGGACATTCGACGAGGGAGACAAAAAGTTAGTCTAATATAATCGTGGAATATAACTTCACTAATCGTTGATCTTAATATAATGAGCCACAACAAACTTTCAATTGCAAATTGCTTTACCACTAACAATCTCTATGTTTTTGTGTACAAGCGCTGTTTTTGTATTACAAACAAAGGAAATTAGCATAGCGATACATTAATGGTTTTCCAAATTGACTACACGGGCGTGATCCAAAACAGATTTAGCGCGTGTGTGCACACTTTAAATACTCGCTTTGAATACTGTGCCAGCAACTTGCTAGTGCTAGTAAGGCATCTACTTTATCATAGTGATTAGGAGCGTATTTTAGTACAACTTGAAAAGCAAGTTCTTTAGCACAATGCAAAAGCATAGTGCGCTGCGAATGCAAGTAGCGTTTACATGTTTCAACTAAACTACGGCTTAGTACGCTCATTAATCATTACATTCTGTGGCATAAAATATCAAAATACTTTACAAAATATAAGAATATTCACCATAATTTTATAGTTTTTAAGACGTGCAAGATAGAAAATTGCTGTAGTAAATTCAATATTAGTTTCCACATAAAGTAACTTATTACAATATGCTGTAGTACGATTTACTGACAGTTACCAAAAAATAACTTAATCATTTTCTATTTGCCTAAATTTTTTTGAGACCAAAAAAAGTTGACATCAAATAAATATTGTAAGATGTTTTGCCCATTAATTAATTTACAGGAATGATAAATAATTAATAATTAATCTTAAAACCGCATCCTTCGATTGTATCTCTTGGAATATAGTTTGAGTAAACAAATAAACGGGTTTTTAAAAATATCTATGAAGTAACATGCGTTACGCAAGTTACGCAAGTTACTGGCACATTTATCAGCAGCACAACGCTAACGACAAAATGATACAAGTCAAATGTTCCTGATATTTTTAAAGGGTGAACTACATTAATCTCAAGTACCGGGTGCGTCGACACAATTAGATGAAAAAATTGAATATTAAGCTGCAACCATCAGCAAGATAAATGATCCCAACCCCTTGATGTATCATTCTTCACGTCAAAATATTATATGAAAATATCGCCATGGCGGCTGCTATCGCTTAGATAACGCCCGGATAGAAGTAACAAAATGTTTTGCATAAATAATGTTTGGCGAAATATATTTTTAGCCGATCAGTAAAGGGTTAGATTTTGGCATTTTGGCATATCATTATAGTATATTTTTATGTTTTAAGTATCGATTTATGTATCAAACTAATAGGTTCATGAGTAGATGGAAGTCCACTAGATGAAGTAACCCAACCAAATATGGTAATGTAGTAGATTCACTATCTGCCTATGCACCAATATCTCTGATAATATAATATGAGTATGACAATTTCTTCCACCGCGTAGCGTAATTTAAAGTATTAATTTAAAGTAAATTTTGCATAAGTAGAAAAGTCATTATAACACGTATCGAATAAATTATAAAGTGTAATAAAACAGCAATTTCAGCAAGACAGGTGGCAATGCACTGTTCGCTTACGGATTGTGATCTTCTTTAATTTGTCTGTAATGGGTTTGGAACGATGTGCGCCGATTACGCCAACCCCTTGGGGTGGAACATGTTTCTTAATTATACACGATTATAATACAATTAACTATCAATCTCCCGTTATAAATTGCTGTTTAATTTTATTACGGTTTTTGTTTTACTGTTGCCTTTTTTAGAAGACGGGGTTAATTTTTTAAATGGCATAATCTTTAAGTTATTGAGGAAGTGAAAATTGCTAAAGTTTATTTAAAGCCAGAATAATAAAAAATGCATCAATATTTAACAAAAACGGCAATTTTTAAAAAGTATTTTTTAATCCCACGTTAGTCTTAAAAATGAAAAATTCAGCATCTCATTACCCACTTTGAGTCTAGGAAAAATATCACAGCTTTAAAACATACACATAGACATTTTACTAGCGTCTAGTATAAAACAGGTAAAGCTAACGAGGTTCCTGGGATCGCTATCACTAGACGTCATATCGTATCCCGGGGAATTGCGGGGATTCCCGGGGAGTTGCGGGGAGTCTCGCGAAGTCGCGGGGAGTCCCGGGGAGTCGCGGGGAGTCGCGGGGAGTCTCGGGGGTTTCGGAAAACAAAGTAAAATGCAAATTCTCATGTATTTGCAATTAGCGCCTCCCGCCCCGCCTCGCGAGTCGCGGTATATAGGTAATAAAGTTGAGTCTAGGAGCGATGTTACAGACTTACATAGTGTTTATGTACTATCAGGGAAGTTGATTCCTATGCAGATGGCGGACCTAAGTAATTTGGTCGCGTTACGTCAAACCCAGCCGACCGTTAACAGCTAACATTGAATTGACATAAGCCGACCACATGACGGTCCGACAGTACTGTTACGAGTGCTAAGTGCTAAACATAGTAATCGTGATAATATCTTATTCTTATTTAAGAAGATGGTGTTTATATCTGAGCCGGAACGTATAAACCGCTGTAATTATAGTTGTTACTTGTTATGTAGCTTAAATCCTCTTTGGTAGTATAGAAAATATATGAAAATGTTCTGTTTTTGAAACCGCATAATAAATGGTTTTCAAAAACAGAGCAATCTCAAAATTTTTTAAATTGAGAACGACTAACGACTAGCCGTAGCTTACATTGTCTAACTCACATGTTTATTATGTCGGCACTACATTCCATTAAATCATAGAACAAGGTACATTCAGGTATCTCAAGTATATAATTTGCCATAATCCATACTATACTAATATTACAAATGCGAAAGTGTGTCTGTCTGTCTGTCTGTCTGTTACCTCTTCACGCTTCAACCGCTGAACCAATTTTGCTGAAATTTGGCATGGAGATACTTTGAATCCCAGGAAAGGACATAGGATAGTTTTTATCCCGAAAAAATTTACGGTTTCCGTGCAATAAACGAATTTTGGCGCAACGAAGTTGCGGGCGTCATCTAGTTTTTTATATATTAAGGTTTGGTCATTCAAGTAGCCATATACTAGTATCGCAGACTACATTTAAAACAAAATCTCGAAGGAAAAAAATAACAATTTAGTATCTACAGAGCAAAAGTACAATGCTTTCATGATCACATTAATAGACACGAAAGCTCTACATTCGAATACTAAAATTAATTATCAGCACAAGTACTGAATTAAAGATTTAATTCTATAAGAAGGCTATATAGTAGCCTATCTCCCGACGTGTAATGTTTATAAATAATACATTTTGATCCTCTAAGTCTCAGGTTTCTGCAGACGCGGTGCAGCGAGTCTTGATACTTACACTAATGTCACTTAAAAGCTTCTTAAAACTTCAGCAAGCGTATTTTAATATTCAAATTATTAACGTCGCATTGGATGTTTCATGCTCTTAAGGTATCGTATTAACGGCTAGGGTTTTAGTTTATGAATAACACCTATATTTTAAAACTAAAGGTATTTTAAATTTATTATAATAGAGCAACTAGGGTAACAGTTATATTATTCAAAATAAAAATATTTTTTGTCACATATTAAATGGTTTAGTGCAAAAGTTATTCCATTTTAAAGAATAAACATCACGTTAACGGTAATGCAAGTTGTAAATCTACCCGCAGACTCCAAATTGTCTGTTATTTCAACCACTCCGCCACTAAGTTCGGTATAAATCTCGTTTATGTGCCGCGATTGACGTATGTTATCGTCGTAAATACTGGTTATGCCTACCCTTAAAATGTCTCTTACCTTTGTGCCCCAATTCTTCCCCAGCTTCTACGGTCTACGCTGGTCGCTACGAGACGGCTACGATACGCAAATCTAGCGAAGATTTAGAATTATTAATTTTAAGTCCTGCAAGCTTATTATAAACCTATATGATTAACAATAAGTAGCACGAGTAGTTGTCTAATCACAACTGGACATAAAATCAAGACCATAGGGACCAGATAATAGGGTAATTTCACTATTAGGATCAAATAACACCAAAACAAATTAATTTTGTATCGATATATTATGTACCGCCGCTTCGCTTTTCTTCTTTTGTTTAACTTCGGTATTATGAAGTAGGTCAACCTTGGTTTTACGAAGACAGTTTAAGCATACAGTTAATCAGGACCCACCCTTATTTCCGAAAGCATTATTTTCAGTACATACGTGTGGACGCAAATACGCGACGGACAAAACACTTAACCTGATTGACCCTTGGATGGTATTTTTATTGCTCGCTGTTGCCCGTGGGTTTCTACGTGCATCGTCTTATTCAAAATAGCAGGGATGCTTTTGCAAATAAAAAACAAATAATCGGCCAAGTGCAAGTCGGACTCGCGTACGAAGGGTTCCGACTTCCGTACCGTTATAGACGAAAAATAGGCCAAGAATTGTGTTTTTGTATGGGAGCCCCCCCTTAAATATTAATTTTATTTTGTTTTTAGTGTTTGTTGTTGTAGCAGCAACAGAAATACACAATCTATGAAAATTTCAGAACTCTAGCTATAGCGGTTATTGAGTTACAGCCTGGAGACAGACAGACGGACAAACACGGACAGACACGGACAGACGGACAGACAGACAGACAGACATTGAAGTCTCAGTAATAGGGCGGGACCCTATTACTGAGACTTCAATGTCTGTCTGTCCTTTTACCCTTTAGGTACGGAACCCTAAAAAGGGGGAGAAAAAATCGACGCCAACAATTATCGCGCAAAGATGGTGTGTTACAGGATACTGGATATAATAATATACTTACTACTTCCTTAAATTGGTACTGATATATCGTTACCTTAAAACTAAAATAAAAATTAAGTATAATAAATACATAAAAAGTTATAAATATAAGCACCTTTTTAACCGACTTCTAAAAAGGAGGAGGTTATGTTGGTCTGTGTATATTTACATGTAAGGTGGTTTGGTTATTCCACTTTAGAATTTAACTCACAGGTTTCTAGCAAATAAGTACTATTGACGTGTACTGATTGTTTAAGTTTGTACAAAGGACGATCCTGAGGTTGAATCCTATTTTAAGCTGGCAATCTATCACTGGGAAAATCACAATACTCATTCACTTTTATTGCAGACTTCAGAACTAAAGAAGTTGGATGGAAATTTAACTAAATAAGTGATTTATTTTAGACAAGCAAATAAGAAATATTTAGAGTATTTTTTCAAGAGAATTTGATATTGCCATCATATTTTAGCAATACCTATTACCTAGTTATTACAGTATCTTCCGACAACACTGTACTTTTCGAGATATTATAAAAAGCCAATGTGTTAAGTAATACATAGCCTAAGCCATGCCAAATTTTACCAAAAATCCGTTTAGCATTTTCTGCGCAAAATAACGAATATCAGTCACAAACTTTCTTTTTTTTTAAATAAATAAGGGGGCAAACGAGCAAACAGGTCACCTGACGGTAAGCAACTACAGTCGCCCATGGACACTCGCAACATCAGAAGAGCCGCAGGTGCATTGCCGCCCTTTTAAGAGGGAATACGCTCTTTTCTTGAAGGTTTCGCTTTTAATAAATTCGATCATCAAGGGAAATAAAACGATTGTTAGAAGACACAAACCAATTACACTCAAAGAAAAATACAAATAAGGATAATATTTTATCAACATAGAAAATAAAAAGGAAAATATCACATATTTTTCCCTGTATTATTTTAATTGTAACATGAACAAACGAGGTAATCACATTGTTTCACAGGCGACATCTTTACATGTGTACACAAACAGTAATTTGAATACGCGTATGTCATTTACGAGACAAATTGTTTTCGTTATTAGGAACAATATTTGCTTAGGCAGTGTAGCGTGAGATTTGCATATTGGTAGCTGCAAGCTGTCTTAATTTGGCCGTAATGTGACGGGGCGCGATTGCCACGGGGTGTTGCACCCACATGGGATTGTCGTTAGGGTTGCCAAAAACGAGAAAATTAGAGAACTTAAAACATTTGGTTAGGTAAGTTTATGTTTCCGTAAAAGACGATAGAAGTATGCTAAAACTTGGTAAAAATCCACTGACTTACTCTTTTTTTGGTTTGTGTAGCTTTTCTTTTCCCTATTTTGGTAGATACCTATATTATTTATTGCGTTTTGTTTAAGCCATATGCTTCCTTTTTCATTATGTTGATCAATTTATAGAGGTAAAAATGTGTAAGAGTCTTTATTTTGTTCAATATTTAAATTTGGGCGTCAAATGTGAACGTGCATAGCTTTATCCATATACGCCAGCTCCCATAATACTCCTTATCCCAGACGATAAGTTGCTACTGTCAACCCTAGCTGACCTAGGCAATTTATTGTCTCAATCTGTGCATATTACAATTTCCAGCGCGATGAATATATGAACGAGACTTTATTGATTCTGGGAGTATTGAAAATGTGTGAGGTCGTATCGAAATATTTCAAGAACATAAGTCCCTCTCAACCTCGGGAGACTTAGGTGGCATTACAGGTTCTCTCAGAGTATCTAGTTTTTATCTTTGAAATAAATTTATGTTTTCTTTTAGAATAAATAAGAAATATGTATATAAGTTCTATTTTGAAAGTATCTAAAGTTGCGAACTTTTGTGTTTGTATTCAGCAAAAATTACTTTGAAATTTCAAAAATATATATTACATATTATATTGCCTACGTCTATATTACACGCTATAGAGGCTTCAATCACTGCGTAGGATATACCCCAGTGGAAGCATAATAAATAAGAAAGGATCGAGAACTTTAATGATATCGATTTCTTCGGCAATATCTCGTAAGAGCATGTAGTTATTTATTGGGGCCGAGCACACCTACGCCCTTTGTTCGAGTATTCCTTTGAATCGCTTCGGCAAAGGCGGTTAGCATTTCCGCAACGCATTTGTTCACTTATTCAAACAAACAATCCCTAAAGTTCCTCTCGGTTTGTGATAAAATATCACAAGGCGTGCATTCTTTCGACTCCCCGTCCGAACCAGCGGCACGGAAAACATCTTTTGTGTTTAACGATACCGCGGTATTTACTCAAAAACACGTGAAATTGCGTATATAACGATAAGTGCAAGACCTTTATAAATATTATCATCTAGAGATCAACTACGATAACATGGCGCGCCCCTCCAAAATTCAAAACGTTTGAAGTGCGTTGTCAAAACGTTTGAAGTGCGTTGTCTTGCGCGGTAGGCTAATTATGATTAGTTGACCAACAAATCTTGGTAATAAGTGACTTTAACTGAAATATTACGTGTACTGTGATTGGTTAACTACTTACTATGTACAAACTCTTTCATTAGGATGTGACTACACACATTGAAACAGTCATTTGGAGGGGCGCGCCATGTTATTGTAGTTGATCTCTACATAATGTAAAGGGCTTGCACTTATCCTTGATTCTCGAGATTATCTAAAATTATTATCCATAATATTATGTTGTTGGAAAGAAGTTGTGTGTTTTGACTTTTGCTAATACTCAGTTTTTGAGATATTTGACTGAAGTTTATCTTACACACTTTATTCGACGCGGCTTCGGCTGCTCTCGAGCGGCTTTCCAGTCACGTGTGGACAGAGGTTGGACACTCGCTATAAAGTTGTTTAACTACCTGAAAATTTATCATCATTTATTATTGTGTTTCGGTCAACGCAGAAAGCACTCACAGTATCTTGAAGCCGTGGTGTTTCACATAATATTATATTCTTTTGGTTTTTCTTTGCTCCGCGACAAAATCCGGAAGTTTTTAAAATTTAAAACATAATATGGTATAGTACCCGCGTAAACTACACTTTCATAAGCAGTTATAAAAATGTTAACTAAGCATCCAAGCCAATTTTCTAAGCTCTATCACACGCGAATCGCGGGCTGCAAGCTTGTTTATCCTGTCACTATACAGTTTTAATAAAAATCAACTCCCCTGCGATTTCCACGTACCGGAGCAATTTCCAATACAGCCATCATGGTCCGTAGTCATCTTACAAGCTGAATTGATACTTCAGACACGCTATTCTCTTGAAAGCTTTTATATTATATTATCTAAGACCTTTCAACGCGTGGAGCGTCTGTCGTATGAATCGATTCACTTTCTTGCATCTCCTGGGTAAAGACCAATCGGTGGCGGAATGTCTATTGTCTACACTCTACATCGTTCTAGAGTAAAAAGCGACCATTGACGCTGAAAGTAACTACCACTTTTTTTATGATAATAATACACAGATATTAGAATTTGATGATTGATAGGTATCCTGTACCCTTAGTAGTTCACATTATACGTATATTCAGCTGTCAAAAGTAATCTAAAGTTCACTAGGTTTTGTGTAAACGAAGTTTTATATAATAGGAATATTATATAACCAATATAACTTTATTTTTTGTACAAGTTTGTAAAAAATAGTCTGACTCAACATAAATACCTTAGATCAGGGGTTCCCAATCTTTTTCAGCCTGCGGCGCACTTACACGTCAACATTTAGTCACGGCGCCCTACTTTACCTAGGTATTACAAAAAGATACATAAATAAACACATTTAATGATTATAGGTAGGTTAAGCAAGTAAATAATAATAAACAAATATTATTCTTCTGCATGCTTTGTATAATTCATAATATTATAATTTTATTTTATAATTGAGTTATGGATAGTGATGGAGGATCGACTCACGGCGGCGCCCCTCTTGCCTTTACGCGGCTCACCAGGGCGCCGCGGCGCACAGTTTGGGAACCCCTGCCTTAGATATTAAAATCTCCATTTCAAACGAAGCTTCAATGGATACTTGAATTCATGAATTGATAGCCATCTAGGAATTAGGATTATCAAACGCTAACTTTCGCTAATCCGTATAACTTATAATTTAAACGACATTAAGTACGACGTGTTTATTATCGCCAGCACATTAAGTTCCCTCTAATATGAATGTTATGTGGCTAAATGCTAGACCTAGGCATTATTATCTGACTGTTAGACCTAGGTACGACGTTATAATGGCCCCGCAAAATACTGATATTTATCTCTTCCATAAATCCTATGTAATGTCCTATAGAGGACTAAACTTTATTATCGGCTAAGTAGAATTTACTTTACTATTTTCTGAAAATCCAACATTAATTAATTTAAATAGTTATAAATCTTTTTAACAGAATCATAAGAGAATCTGTACAATCTTAATTTAAATTATTGCTTTAGTTGTAAAATTCTAGATTATTATCTAGAATTTTACAACTAAAGCATTAATTATTATCAGACATACTATTATATTTAATAATATGTCTGATAATAATTATATTTTAACGCCAATGTACTTTTAAGTTTCAACACCAATATTATGTAACGACTCAGGCTTATTTTTACACAACTAGATACACCTCAACAAGGATTATCTCCATAAGTACTTACACAAATCCAACATTCTCCCACAACTAATGCATAATCAAAATCCCGATTATTAATATTGGCTTTAAACGGAGCTTATTGGTCGATAATCTTAACAGGTCGTTTGAGGTTAGAGTTGATCTTGTGTAAACGGCTCAGGGCTCAGACGGCGGGGTTCCGCTCCGACGGCCTCGCGCCTCATATAAATCCACATTATGCAAGTTACAACGTTTTGGTTCACTGCCAGTGCTCACTCTCAGTCTAATACATAGTATTAAGGATGCCTGGGTATTGTTGGAATGCTATTGCAAGTATAAGTGTTGAGCATAGAGTATAGACTCTACGCTACTTTACATAATATATATACCACAGTACTTATATAATAAATCAAATTTGGTCAACACGGAGACAAGTTTTACTAACGTGCTACTGGCTATATCGGGGGTCACCAAATGGCGGACCGCGGTCCGCATCCGGACCGCCGCCGCGGCGCCCGTGCGGATCATCAACCAAACATTTTCGAAGAATATTATGTAGGTACTTCGTTATAGATTACACCAATTTCAGTTCAAACTTCAGAGAGATAATTATTAGCAACATAAATTGTTACTTCTTTCATTGATATACATTAAACATGTAAATAAATATTTTCTTATAAAATGTGTGGACCGCAAAGGTCATTTCATTCCTTAAAATGGAGTATGGACCCCGAGCGAAATTAATAATTGGTGACCCCTGCAGGGCTGCAGGGTACATGACGATACAATATTCTGCTATTAGAAAGTGATAATACTTTAAAGAGTTTGTATATAGGTGTCTCTTATATTAAATAGAGTTCACTGTGAAAGTCGCAGCGCTGACAAAGCAATTTTTTGTGATTTGTACGGGCAAGCGCTCCAGCGTGAAAAGTTAATTATTATTTTTAACAAAAAAAATTAAACACATACTACAGTCTTCATTATTTTAACAAAAAATTTCACTGTTTTTAGTTATCTACAAAATAAGGCTTTGTGAGTACCAATACGAATGTTAACTATTCACATTATGTTACTGTAAGCGAAATTGTGGTAAATGCTTGCAGTTATCTAAGCGATGCTGCAATTTCCAAAATTTTATCTTTACAGGTTCAGGAGTTCTGTTCAGTGCCTTTGCACCAAGAGACACCTTCGTATGAAATTTCTCTTATTCGTAACATATGTTTAACTTACTAGAAACAACATTTTAACCACTATGAGTTCTTTGATAAATTTCAAGGATTTCCCTCGATTGCTCATAGATCCCATCATCAGCTCAGCACTTTCGTAATTGTTATATAAAATTAAGATTATATCCTATACAACAACATGAGAATTTTGAAAATCGGTCCACAAACAGCGAAATCATCATCAAAAACATCTGCATAGATGCAAAATATCACGAAAAGTACCAAGAATTGGGTCATAGTGTGATGACCCATGGTATAATTATGGTTGTGATAATGATGATCAATCAAATTGATGTGTTGGCTTATGCTTTCAGTTGTTTAAACAACGCCGAAATCACTGAACCTGTACCTTTAAGCATTCAAAAGTTCTGTTCGGTACCTTCGGATCCAGGGTACAACCTGGTGCGAAGTCTTACTTTTTGGTAGCATTTGCCTCGAATGCTTAAAAAAATCAAAATCACTATATGTTTCTATACAAATTTCAAGGAGTCCCTCGATTTCTGAAGGATCCCATCATCAGTTCACCACTTTTGTGAATATGGTACCAAATTCGAGTTAAACCCTATACAACACAAAAAGAATTTTGAAAATCGGACCACAAATCTGAGTAATCGTTGAACATCCGTGGCGCAGTGGCGAGCGCAAGGTGAGCGCATCGGTAGTTCAAGTCGGAGGTCGAGGGTTCGAGTCCCGCCGACGGAACAAAAAGTTTGTAAAGTTCCTGGGTCACGGATGTGTATTAAATATGTATATCATATAATAAAAATCTTAAATATATGTATAGCATAAAAGTATTAAATATATTTCCGTTGTCTGGTACCTGTAACACAAGTCCATCAGGTACTTAGCACAGGGCCAGTGACGTGGTGTGAAGCGTCCATAGATATTATATTATTATATTATATTAACATACAAAAAAAAGATACATACATATTACAGCCGAACATAATATAACCTCCTCCTTTTTGGAAGTCGGTTAAAAAAAACTCTTTCAACGATGCACTTTCACAGCAAACTGTTTATGGGAGACACATGACACCCTTAAGTATTATCACTTAGTTTTGTTACACCCTGTATAAGTTATCTCAGTTACCCAAATATTTTGCTTTGTATGAATGCTTATTTCTTAATATCAAATACTATAATAATTACTTTTGAAACGGTGCAGATATCGGGCTATATCTAGACACCTAATAGTAGTAACCGGAGAGGATCGTCTGTAAAATTCAGTATAATGAGATCAGAGCTCGATTTACATGAGAAAGCCTTCGTGCGAGTCTAATAAAATTAACAGTTCTTTCTGTCTGACGCAGGTTTGGGCTCGATTGAAATTCAAATTCGAACTCTGTGGCATATTCTAATATAATTAAGACGTAACAGAGTAGCTTTATGTCCACCCCTCCATTCTTTTGCTGATTTCGTCAACAAAAGATTTTGAACTTATCTTTATCGTTAGCGGCCATACTCAGATGACATATTTTGCCCTGAACTCCAAACATTTTTAGTCACTCTTTCCATTAAGTATATTAAAGTTAAGTAAACATTAAATGTCTCTTAGTGCGACCGTAAGGTAGGTAGACAGGATTATACCTAAACTAGATGATAGCCGCAACTCCGTTGCGCCAAAATTCGTTTATCGCGCGGGAACCGTACATTTTTTCGGGATAAAAGTACCCTATGTCCTTTCCCGGGACTCAAAGTATCTCCATGCCAAATTTCAGCGAAATCGGTTCAGCGGTTTGAGCGTGAAGAGGTAACAGATAGACAGATAAACAGACAGACAGACAGACAGACGGACAGACAGACAGACACACTTTCACAATATTAGTATGGATAATATTAACTTTATCATTCATTTTTCAAGTAGGTAGGTAAGGCAAGTTTGGACGAAAATAAATTGACCTTAAAACAAGAATATTATGAGTAATTCATACTAAAAATTAAGATCTATCGCCTTTATAACAGAGTGGTAGCGTTTCCTTAACTTTCACATATCTTCGTAATTTACCGCATACCAGCTACATAAAGCTACCTAAATCTGTCGCATTATCTCTGATCATGTAATGGGTCAAATATTCCACTTAATGATCGTCGGCATGTCTTTAAAGTCTTTGTGACACTACATAGTAGAGTTATTCTCATAATATAATATAACTATTCTCATAAAAAACACGCTAAAAAATAAAACAAAGGAATTTTAAAGAGCTACTGCGTATTGCTTTTTGACAGGAGAGAAATTAATCGGCTGCGGTTCCCCTTTGAACGTAATTTATTAACGCTTTAGCAGCCCTATGTCAGCGGTGAATGGTCGTCCTCAGTTATTTAGTTTTTTAATGTTCCTCACATGACACATCTTAACTGCCATTTAATAGTTTAGATGTTTTATGGTTAAGAACTTACGCCGTACTTTCATTCAAAGCTTTCATTGAATTTCAAATAAAATTATTATTTTTAACAAAAAAATTAAAACCGACTTCCAAGGTAATTAGTATTTTTAACAAAAAATTAAAACCGACTTCCAAGGTAAAAACAATAATAAAAAACAATAATAACATTAATATGAACTAAAAAGTATTAAATAATTTTTACTATCTAATAGTGCCTTTTTCCGAATTCGGCTAAACCTCAACTATTTCTGTACTCAATCTTCATAATTTTGAAGTCGGTGCCAGTTCCAAAAGTTTCAAATATTCTGTCAGAGGACTGAAGATTCAGCTATCTGGTACCGACTTCAAAATTATTATTAAGTAGTCATACTACCTACTATATACTTACAATAGTCAATCTTATTAGTTTCGGTTTCTCCGTCTCTCTGTCTTACCGCGGTTTTACTTAGAGACTGTAGGACCTACAAAGCTGTAATTCGGCATGAATGCAGAATAATATACATAATATTAATGATGCCGACAAAATATTATGGTATATAAAATCTATAAAAAAAAATTACCTCCTCCCATGTGCAAGGGCATCAAGCGGGGATGACTTTTTTTTCGCGTCCACCTTACCATGTGGGGTGTTGTTGGATAGGGCTTTTTTTTAATATTACGAGTATTCATAGATCATTTTTCGATTTAGGGATTTAGAGTCCTGTGTCCCCCCCTTCTATCTACTAACTAAACGGTTGCTTCTGGAAATGTGAAAAAAATCATGGGAGTCGGAAATATGCTGAATTTAAAAGGAAAATTATCACGGCTAAGAAGACTTCTTAAGTAAGTAATTGAGTAATAGTCGATTAATAAATAAAAAAATATTCGGCGAAATATAAAGGAACTTTTCGTTCAAATTCCTTTAAACGTAACTGAAATGATGTTGTTTGTAGTGTAAAACACTTAAAAAAAAAAAAACAAGTTTTCATATGTTATCTTCGCCGTAGCCAGTATAACTCGATTCCCTATCATATTTTTCAACAACTTCAACAAAACTTTTTATAATTAAAAGCCAGCAAAACCAATTACAAGTGGGTACCTACGTGTAACACAAGTTAATACGTAGATGTAAATTACGAGTTACATGCAAACACGGGGCCTACGTCTCGCCCTGGCCCTAGGGGAGACAACTTAAATTGTAACAATATCGGCTTCGCTTCCCTAACTTATTTAAATTAAATTACCTCAGTAGGATTTAAATAAGTAATCTGTGCTTAGGCGTATAGTCGTGTCTCAAGCTATAATTATGCAGTTTAGTGTGTGCTTGGAGGGCTGTATTTTCAGAAATATTTTTAACAGAACTTATTAAATAGAGTGAATAGACTACTGGAGATAGGTAAAAACCGTGCTCAAAAATTCCGTTACTAAGTATATTCCGATTTAATTAATTTCTTTTTAATGTAAACAAAGTAAATTTAAATATGTATTACGTTTTAGGACCTAAATTTTTTTATTGCATTTACATCAAAATTATTAGACACCGAGTGGAAAATCTACATAATATTTTAATTTTTTAGAAAATCTATAGTAAAAAACACGAGGCAAGCGAGCGAATTTTGGTACCTTGTGATTTCGAAAATAGGGTAAGTATGACGTGATAAAATCAATAAAAAACAATACAATTATTATTTATATCAAGATATATTTTGTACTTTTAGACATTATTGAGTATTGTTAGAATGGTGCTTAGCCCTAAATTCTAAACTTAATAAACATTATCAAACGCGTGTAACACTACAGCTACTTACAAAATAATATGTCAGATTTTAATTCTGCGCAATTATTATTTTTTTACAAAAACATGATAACAATAATATTTGACTGTCATAAAATTTTATCAGCGTTAACAAAACTAAGGCCTAATTTGTTCTTTGTATTTCTTTATACTTTGTTGGTACTGTTTTAACTTGAATAAATTCTATATTATAAAACAACGTATATTCTTTGTATTTAAACATTTTGTATTCTTATATTATGAAAGGCACTAAATATTGTAAGGCGTTGCGCTTTATAGTACACTTATTTGGTGAAAACATTTTGTTATATGGCACCATCTATAGTTATAATATTACGAAAATAAAATAATATATGTATTCACTTTCAGCTGAAATAATATAATGCAGTTGTAAACAATAATAATATGGAAGCTGCCAATGTTTGGTTTCAAGTGTAACAATTTTCTCTAACAAAATTTATAATTTTGTAACATGGACGTAAGTGCTAACAATTTTATAAAAATATATTTACTCTCGTGACTTCAATAGAATATAAGCTCTGTGAAAATTGAAATAGATCTTTTTTAGCGTGATATGTGACGTTATCTGGGAAAAGGGACCTTATGGAGGGTTTTAGTTTCCGAGATAATCGCATTTAAAGTAAAGTGTCGAAAAAATCATTTTTTCTTTTTTTGCTCCATATTAATAAACGGACTCTAAATTTTGAAATGACAAAGACACAGATTTTAAAAACGATTTTTTATATGTTAAAATATATCTTAAAGTTTAGTAAAAAAGGGACCTTATTGTCGGTGCTGCAGTCGAGAGTCGATTGCGGCTTTCTTTCGGCACGGTATCTACTGTTATACTACTAGTAATTTGCACCAAGCTGAAAATCGGTAACATTGATTAGAATATCTGGAGGCACGGCAGTGCCCCCGTCAAGTAGAGCGCGAAGCAAACACTGCAGTACCATAATTTACAGGAACCATTTCACCGCATTTTAGGCCCCTATTTGAGAACCTCTAGAGGTCATTAAGTTCCGAAGCTAAGCTAAAGCAAAGTTTCTCATTTATGACACTCACTCACTCACTCAAGATCATCAAAGTAGAACTAGTACTTCCCATAAACTCAGAGAGCTGAAATTTAGCACAGAGTTTAGGGTTTAATGGCCATTTATAGGGAAAACCATAAAAATTAGCCAAGTGCGAGTCGAACTCGAAATTAGGTTTTTTTGTATGGGAGCCCCCCTTAAATTTTAATTTCAATTTAATCCTGATCAAAGGTGATCAACCTGCATTGCCCCAACCAAACTTGGAAATAATACGTTTCCAACGCGGGAATCGAACTCACGACCTCCGAGTCAATAGCCACGCACTAAACCACTAGACCACGGAGGCGTATATAACACGTCACACGTGCTGATGGTGACGTTTGTACACGAGCGCGCAATCCTACACGAGCGATATGATGAAACCCACTACTTATGGCTCAGCTTAAAAAATCAATATGCCCACGTTTCTATAAAAAGAAGTGAAATCCCACCAAAAACATTTTGTACAAAAACTAGCCAAGTCTCGAATCTCGATGGAGCTGCTTGGTTATTTCTAATAAGGGTTCCTTGTTGACTACGGAACCCTAAAAAGCTATGAAATCTAGACAAACTTGTACCAAGTCTGAGGTTCCTTTATTTTTATAAAGAAATCTCAGAAATATAATTAAATAATGAAAAAATGTAATTAAATAAATATTTACTTAAATAAAATAAAAAATAAAATAAAAATAATGTTACAACTACGAAATTAATAGTATTTTTGTATCTTCTTTTAACTTTATTACTAAAAATGTAACGACCGACGTTAAGGTCCCTTTTAATATTTATGAATACTTCTATGGCAACTGTGAGAAATTACATGTTTTTGGTACACGTCTTGTTACTAAAGGATAATTAAAGTTATTTAAAAAATAAGAACTTCAATGTTAATAAAAATGTATATTTATTTTTATGTGATATTACTAAACTTTTAATCACCGACAATAAGGTCCCTTTTGAAAAGTGTTAAGTGTTTGCACCAGCTTTTTACTAAACTTTACCTTGAATTTTAAGACAGAAAAAAGTTACTTTTTAAGTAGAAGTTTATATATTTGATCTTATTTGACTGTGTTTAAGTTTAGTAAATATATATTTTTGTTGATTTTGACTAATTAATAAGATTAGTAGAAGCACAATGTTTATTTCTTCAAATAAATTTTTAATACAATAAACAATGTTGTTTAAGATCGAAGACGTCTCTATTTAGTAAAAACTGATCCGTTTTATATTATTCTTTTATAAAATCCAATAGAAAACATACTGTATTGTGAAATATTTAGTAAAAACCATCTTGGGCATTTTCATTACATCATGCACTTTGGAGTGGTAAACAACAGGAATAGAGTTATAAAATTATATAATTGAAGTTAAATTCTAAAAGACCATATAACGTACTTCTCAAAAAATATGATATCTATGTAACTTCCTACAATAACATACTTTTTTAGGATGTCGAAGTTTGAATGCGATTTTCTCAATATCACCTTTTACGACTTTCGAGTTTAAATATTTTTTTAAAAAATATTTTCCAGACCTACACGCATGTTATTTACATGGTTCGATAGCCTATTAAATGTAGATTATGGAGATACTAATAACTCAATACCGACAATAAGGTCCCTTCACGCTGATAACGTCACATATAAGTTTCCCTGAGAATGAAAGGTACGTCTGTCATAAGCCTCAGAACTCACAAATTCTAGCACCAATAGTAAAATTATTATAATATTATTATAATGAATGTTTCCTGTTAAACAAAAACTATTTTAAATACTTAGTTTTCTCTCACACATTTAAATTATGTATTTGATGTGTTCATTGAAACCATGTAATAATTCTACAAAATGTAAGGTATAACTCCAAAGAGAATTGCATGTTTTGCTACAAATAATTTACAAACTATGTTATAAAATATAATTAACCTATCAACTCCCAAGCGGTCGAATTCGACCGCTTGGGAGTTGATAGGTATATATTCGATTTCCAAGAATCCGCAATCGAAGGATTAATAAACAATTGACTTGCATATATTATAATAAGAATTACTCAATAAGAGAACAGTTATTTCTTAGAATTTATATTATAATATTATGCTTCATTAAAAATATATAATGAAAGAAATGTCACTGGATAAGTATATTTCACTGAGATAAATAACTACTTATGAACTTTAATCGCAAAAAAACTTTTTATACTTACTAATTATTTGCTTTTTTGCATGCAGCACGTGAAAATGTAATATAAATCTACTAAAGACAATGTTTGTTCATTGTATTTGTTAACGTATACAATAATTATTATTAATTACAATAATTACTTTTCGTTAGATATGCACAAGCGATTATTGCTTAACGAATATATCATATTTACATAAGACTAGTAGTCGTTTACGCTTCGGTCATAGATAATAAAGTTTTCGTCTTGAACTTAGCACACGCGTAGACATAACTTACGCACGACAAATATATCTCGTTTTTTAGTGTCGTAAATAATAAGTTCCCACACCGATTTCATCGTCAAGAAGCTAGCTACATTAAAATTACTTTTAATTGTGGCCAAGCGTATGCGCAATACAAAAAGATTATCCTTTGCTATCATTACGCAATAGGACGGATAAGCCGATACCACGAACGACAGATCGAATGCAGGCCTTGTACCATGAAACTGTTTTGAGACTCAAACAATCGGTCGAGAATGCCGCGTCCTACTCTAACAAACGTGAAATGACGTTGTTAGAGCAGGACGCGGCATTCTCGTCTCAAAACAGTCTCTAAACAGTTTCGTAGTAGGCCTGCAGGATCGAACTTTTTACATATCGATGTGATTAGCCTAAATATAGATCCAAGGACAATTTTCTTTCTAGTCTACGACCGAAGCATACAATTAATATATACAAACATAATATTAGGGCGGCACACGACCTTAAGCGTTTTGTGTATAGCGACAAGCTGCTTCAAACAAATGTGGTTATTTTAATTAGAACTTAATAATTGTTTATTTAGAAATCCAATACCACGGCAAATTAGAAAGCCAATAATATTCTACGTACATTATTGTTTAAGTTAAAGCTTTGTACAGCTTTACTTCTATTGTATTAAGTATGTAGACCGTTATTTGTTCGCTGCTATTCCAAGTCGAAACTTCAAGTAGATTTTACGCGATTCTTTATGGGGATAAATGCAATGTGATTTTTCTGAATATTATATAAAGATTTTTCCTAAACACTATAATATGAAAATAAAAAGTGTTTTATTTCTTAATCAGTTGCAAACAAGCACTTTCGACTTTATAGTAGCTACAGTTTCAAACATGTTTAGAAGAATAATGCTTTGTTCAAACCTACGCGACCAAAGCGACTGCGAAGCGGGAGCGTCTACCGCGTGGCGGACGCTGCCAATGTAATCTTATGCCGCTATGTACACCTGCGCGACCGCGACGCGGGATGTTCGCGTCGTCAAAGCGGTACGTGCGCATAAAGTGTACATAACTAGACTTCTTTTTTAAAACCTTTTTAATATTATTTTGTACTACTCTTTAGTTTATGATTTTTTGATTTGTTTACGTTTGGATAGATTGTGTCATGAATTATGATTGGCCGGTGTATTATTTTTCTCTAAGATCATGATATTAGTAGTCGCTCAGGTGTGCACGCCTAGTTTCGCGTTGCAGACGCTCCCGTATCGCGTTCCGCGTCCCGCGCCACTGACGCGTAGGTTTGTTCTAAGCTTAACACGAACAATGGGTTTTGGCGAACAATACATTTTGTTGCGACCAAGAAAGGCACACTTCTAATGTATCAGTTTATCGGACTAGCAGCTATATGTCGCGTGTATCATTGTAGAGTGCACCACCCGCGCAATAGTCAGAGGTTGACCTCGCTATCAGTACAGTCGCCGTTCGGTACCAGGTCGCTCTGCGGTTCATCCCTTATGACTATAGTCGGCTGGGAGGTGGTACGGGACTTGCACTTCTGACATTCCACCACAACCATGGAGTTTGTATCCATGTCGGTCTCCGTGCTACTAGCCCGTCGGAGATGGTTCTCGTTGGTTTGCATTCGATGCTCAACTATCGCGCGCCATAAACGAAGCTCTATGCCGCCTCTGGAATTGAAATAATGGAATATAAAACTCTGCGATAGATAAAATATTAGACATTGGGGGTGTAGCCAAAATTAAGTGTGAGCGGTACGCACGTATTCAACAGAAACGTACGTACACATACACAAGCGCACACAGCACGGAGCAGTCCATACTTGAAGTACAGGCGTGTTAATTCTGTGCGTGCTTGAGCAGCCTTAACACTACTGCGACGCAAGCATGTACGCCCACAAGCCACGCCTACAGACGAGTTAAACACGCGGACAGATATACATGTAAGTATGTACTTACATTGCACGCACAGGCGCAAATAAAGAAATATTATTATCCATACTTAATATTATCAATGCGAAAGTGTGTCTGTTAGCCTGTGTGTCTTGTCTGTCTGTTACCTCTTCACGCCCAAGCCGCTGAACCGATTATGCTGAGATTTGGTATGGAGATTCTGTGAGTCCTGGGAAAGGACATAGGATACTTTTTATCCCAGAAAATGTACGGTTCCCGAGCGATTTCCCGAAGTTGCGGGCGTCGTCTAGTACAAGATAATAACAATACATACTTGAACTGCAGCCGCGTGATGTCATCTCTCTGCGCGTGCGCTAGCAGGTCATTGAGCGTGTACCGCTGCGCCGCGAGCGTGCGGCTCACTGTCGGCGGGAGCCCGCGCGCCGCCACCCATGATGTTAACGCGACGTCCTCTTCGCCGTCATCGTCTGACTCCACTGATCGAGACCTGGAGAACGTCCATACTAATATTATAAATACGAAAGTGTGTCTGTATGTGTGTCTGTTACCTCTTCACGCCCAAACTTGCCCAAACATGCTTGTATAATGTATAGGCCTCCCTGGTCTGGCCATTCTTGCGCCCCCCAGAGTCCGCGCCCTGTGCCTGGGCATCGGTGGCACCGCCCTATTTACGGCACTGTTGGTATGGAGATACTTTGAGTCCCGGGAAAGGACATAGGAAGTATCCTATGTCCGTCCTAAAATGTACGGGTCCCGCACGATAAACTAATTTTGGCGTAACGGAGTTGCGGGCATCATCTATTTGTTTATAATAATGGATGCTGAAGTGGAGATGTTTGCATGCAGCTACTATATTCGGGACCTATGTTAACACAGTGTTTATCCGGAGCCGAAGCCGAAATCCTATTACTAATGCTCAAAGTACCGGCGTTTACTATTTAATAAAGTTTAGGAAAAAAAAAGTTTGCGGACCTTAATTCTACCAATTTTAATATGCTACTCGTCGTTGCCGCATTCTCTTTTGTCTTTCCTTCAGTATTGTAAATCGATTTAACTATCATCGTAATTTCTTAAACGTTTACGACTAATTTTATATATGAAAAATAGTATGTATATTAAAAATAGCAAATCATTAACTAACCGTGGTCTCTTCTCAGAAATGATATCTTTCAACAATTGTGTCTGTATCCTCTGTTCTTCCAACATCAACTTCAACAGCGATTGATATTGATGATAGCTCTCAATTAGTTCCTGTTGAAGCCTGAAACAAAATCAAATTATGTACCATCGAGGAAATTAATTTCTAGGTAGTTGACAGACCTACGTCATTTAGTCGGCTTATGTCAATTCAATGTTAGCTAGTGATCGGTTGGATCGGTTTGACTTAACGCGACCAAATTCCTAGGCAGCCTGAACCTAAGTAGGTTCGCAATCTGCCTTGGAATCAACTTCTCTGATAGTACTTGTATTTAGAGCAGTGACCGATCGCTATAACGACTAGCGATAGAGATACCTCAAGACTATTAATAGAGTCTAAAAGATGTTAACATCTTTCACATTATACTTCAGCCATTTTTCGTCTCATCCAACAGCGACTAATAAGATTTTATATGTATGAAGTGTTTAACTTCAGAATGTAATTTAATAGCATGATTACATCACGTTACACGTATAAGTCTTGTATTGAAAGATTATATTTTTGTTTTTTTGTGTAGAAAGGCGTATTGTATTCCTGTGGGATACTGTGCTTACACAAACGGAGCCCATTTTATATTGGAGAACGGCTTTTGTTTTTCTCTCTAGTTGCAAGTATGAGGCCAGGTAAGACCGAGTCGGCGTACTTTTGTTGCACAGTAGGGTACTCATTTATCATATATCATACTATTTCAAGCATTACGCGATTACGAGCATGTGTGTCAATTCATTGCTCAAAATAAGCATGCTTATTTCGAGCATGCTAAAAAATCGACCAGCGTGCGATTTTCGAGCATGCTACCTGCGGCGCGGGTGGCCAGGGGGGGGGGGGGCATGATTTAAATATTTATGCGTGGACAGGTTTGTGGTAGTATCGATCAGTTTTTCTCTTATAATAAGCATGCTTAATAGAAGCAAGTGTATCGAGTTCAAATAGCATGCTTGTTTTAAGCATGCTAATAAGCATGCTGTTTTTGAGCATGTGTAACTGTAGCTTAAAGCTTTATTGTGGTTGCCTGCCTCTGTGAGGGCTGCTGTAGCTGGTACTTTGTAATTGATATAACTCACTTGTGGTTATCCTGTCGCAGCGAGTGCATCTGCAGCTGGTCGCGGTCCCGCGAGGTGGCGGTGGACAGCGCGGACGGGGACGGGTCCGCCGCGCGCCGCTCCGGCGCCTCGCCCGCCAGGTTCGCACCCAACTCTGACAGAGTATTATAAGAGCGTTAAAAGAATAAAAGAGTTAAAAGAGAGAGTAATTAATAATTATAAGAGGGTTAAAAGAGTCATGTGAATTTTATTTTGCGGATTGACTGAATATGAGATATGAATTCTAGATTCATTTTAAGGCCGCGTTCAGACGTGCACGTTTTCTGTGCGCGCAGATTAGTTCAGATATACGAGTTACAAAAAACCAAAATAATTGATTGCATATCGTCGTTGGAGTTTTGACACCGCGTAAGTCACTATTTGGTTGACATTTTGATGCCATTCGCTATAAAATCGGAAGACGCCTCGGAACACATATTATCGCTTTACAAAAACTCCTGAAATAGTTAAATAGTAAACCTGCTTTAGTATCTATACAAAATTATGCAATTTTTATGCCTGAAAAGTTGTTATTTTCTCTCCTACAAAGTTGCTATTTTATTTACGCGGTATTAGAACTAACGACGACAAAGGACGACATGCAAAGCGATGCCGTATCACGTCGCATCCGCGTTAAAATTATCTCTGTGTTGAGCCAGTTTGTTCGGAGGACAAGTCAATACACCTATTTTACTGTGCATTCATATGTCTATTCGATACTGAGGTGTAAAAAACTAACCGGGAGATAATACTGTGATGGCCGCTTGTACGGCGTTCCGAACTAAGTTGTCCAACGCGAACATCCAATGAGGTTTTATGCTGTGCATCCTCAGAACAACATTGACTGCCTCTTGGAACATGTATATCGCTGAATGGAGCTCGTTTATCGCGATCGAATCAAAGTCTAGTTCCTCCTTCAATGACGTTATAGCTCGCTCTATGACGCTGCGATTTGGATCCATGATGTAGTCTTTCAACGCACATCGGAGTGTTTCTAGGTGATTCTGAAAACATTTTTATGGATATAAAAATGTAGTTTTTAGAATTTTGAAATAAACAGGTGTAAAAATAATAGGCAAATACCATCAGCGAATTTATTCATAGTCAGATGAGAGACCTGGCCGGGTTGTAGAAATTTGTGATGTCAACTTCAGTTTTTTCTGATTTCTGATAGTGCATTATCATTATCAAGTACTCATTGTTGCAATTTTAGTTACAACGGAAAAAAATGTTAAAAATAAAGACAAAACAACATACCATAGTCAAGACAGTATTGCCAAAGTCTTGTTGTATACTAAGCATCCATTTTGAGCAAATCTTCTCGCTGTCCTGCTCTAACACTCGCGACAGAGTGAGACGACGTTGCGAATCTTTCTTCAGTAAATAAAAACCGTCGTGCTCTATATCTATAGACGATCTTGGTACGTTTATCATATCGACCTGAAAATGTTGAAAAGTGGATATTTTAATAATAATTATCACAAATTACGTATATTCATACACGAACACCTCCATCGTGGGTATTGCAGACACAATAGATTTTCAATTGTAATGCGGCAGCCGGCTGCCGCTTGGGGATTGATGGGTTAAAAGGACAAGTAGAGTGCGTTTCATCGAGTTCCTTTGCCGTCATGTTGGCATTCCTCTCTGTCAATAACGTAAACACGGTAGACATGCTCTGCGAGTTTTCATAAGTTTTACTGTAATTTCATGAGACAATCATGCCGAAAACATTAGAAAGAGTATAAACAAACACATAACCCACACTATTGTTCGCGGCGGGAATTTCATGAGGAGATTCTACATGCTCCACGATTATACTTTAGGTGACTGAATTAGTCGTTAAAATATTTAGTACCAAAATATGACTATTCAATACTATTATTTTACATACCTCAGGAGAAAGCAAACCACCGGAAGAGCTTCTCCTGTTTAGTATCGTATCAGAATTTTCCATGTCATCTGTAGACGGTGTATTCGGCATTGTACTGAAAAAATATGATTGAAATGTAGTTTTATATCTAATTTTTTGGTTAAAAATCGTGAATATATTATAATAAATTCAATTTCAGTAGGTTTATTAGTATAAAAATGTATTTACTGGGATAACTGGTTACAGATATTATCTGGGATTGATACTGTGTAACTTATTACCTTATTAGTTATTACCAATTAAAATAATACAGTAACAAGTTAGTTTAGTATCATAAGTTAGTAGATTAATAGTTAGGAATAAAATAAATTAGTTAATTAATTAACATTAGTAATATGAAGTACGGAAGCAATGTGCGAAGTGACTTTGCGTGCCTTTTTCGACGTAGTACAGTGAATATGACTGTGGAATTTTGACAGAAAATTTTGTGCAATAAGTTTGTATACTTTGAACTTTGTAACCAAACATAAAAATATTCGCATATTCGAATTAAGTAAATTGAGCAAAATTTAAAACTGTTATATATCTCTCTTAGTAATATTTTCTACTCTACTTAACTATAGAGTCTCTTTAGTGCTACGAATAATATAAACTAAGGAAGAGTAACTCCGTCAAAAAAAGTGCACCAAAAGGCTACAAAATATGACCCGAATACATGCACATTTATGCATGTGTTCGGTACACATTTTTCGTGTATATATACTCGAGTGACGTTTAACCAGGTTGACATGATAATTATTGTCAAACTCATTTTACAGTTTGTTTACTCAAAATTTACGTACTAGCCTTTTTACATCTCAATGCTTTTTTTCCAACTTTTTTGTTGTTAAAATGCCTAAATGCCCTGTGAAATGGTGTAGAAGTCATACAGATACGACTTCTAAAACAGGAATAACCTTTCATCTGTAAGTGAATTGTTTAAAATTACTTATTGCTTAAACTTGTATTTTTTCCGACCCAAAAAATATGGTTTATTTAAGTTGGATGCTAGGGTATTTGCATAAAACTAAGCTGGTCTATTTGTGTTTGTCTTATTAAGTTTACATGTTATTGTAAAAGTGCAATAATCAATAAATAATATAATAGGCTACTTGACCTTCTTTTTTTCTTCATGCTAGTCGCTTCTTAATCATTCATTTTCACAAAAAAAAACTAATATTTGAATATTTTACACAGTAGAAACCCATAAAAATGTTCATTGAAAAATACGCCTCTTAAATGGCGCCGAAAACACTGTCCGCCATAGTGTGACGTCATACGCTTTGTATTTTAAACTCTCTTTATTGAACATTTTTTTATGTGCTAAATGTACGAGTCTAAAAGTGCCCAAAAATTATAAAAGAATTAAATAAGAAATTAGAAATCATTTGTAACGTTGAAAACTTTTGGAGAAAAGTTTTGGCCATTTCATTTCCCGTCTACAATAAATTGACATAATATATAAAACTGCTGTTTTAAGCGATTTATTATATATAATATATTTTACAAATCTTTCTAGGCTTATTCTTATTATTTATGTACAGATAAACTTACATTTAACGAGCGCGATAAATAAAAGATATTAATTTACTATGAGGATGATGTCACATCCAAATCGGAAGTATCGCAAAAGCGTTTTCGTCAGTACAAATCCTATTTTCATAAAATCATATTTTCAAATCGACTTTATTTATCGATTATAAGCTTTTATTTGATGATAAGGGTGAAATAAGGTTTCCTAGGCTAAGTTCTACTAGAAATATGCATTTGTTCAATGAAATTGAATATAGGTCAAGTAGCCTATTACAAAATTTTTACAAAGTCGCCATGGACAGTGTTATGCAAGATGAACCATGAACGTAGAAAAAAAGGCGGACGGAGTCTTGTTATATACAAAATTGTGTCTTCACTTTTCTTCAGAGTCGGCCACGCATACATTCTGACGCCTGTCAAATGGTATGTACTAGCGCAAGAATGTGTGCGTGCGGACCGTGTACATACAGCCAGCTGGCCGACTCTGAACGACACAGTTTTGTGTATGGTGGGACTCCGTCCGCCTTTTTTTATACGTCCATGGATGTAACAATTTAATCTTAAACGAAATTTTAGGGTCTGGCTGACATAAGTATTATTTCCTAAGATCCTAAGAATACAATGCAACGAAAAAAGTAGATAACTGCCGTTCGTTTAGAAAGAAACGAACCGAATTGGATGCCGAGCCAGGTGGGTGTGCCAAAATGTTTTCGTTTTCGCTTCGTTATAGAATCGCCGATGAAAATGTATGGAATTGACATAAGCGTTCGTTAATATGACGTTGACGTTCGACTTGTCTTATGTCAATTCCATACATTTTGATCGGCGATTCTTTAACGAAGCGAAAACGAAAAAGTTTCGGCTAAATGGCCTGATTACTCGTTTATGTAGCGTAACTTTAATAGTTATGAATCTCATGATAATATTATTATTTATATGAGTAATGGCCGAAAATTTAAGAGATTACGAAAATCTACATTGCCATTGCACCGTAAGTTTTTTATTTCAATTCTGTAATAATTTAGCACACAGATTTTTGTAATCTGAAAACGTCTACTCTAGGAGCTCTGGACAGTTTTAGATTCGTCCGATTCGTACAA
This sequence comes from Lysandra bellargus, assembly GCA_905333045.1. NCBI lineage: Eukaryota > Metazoa > Arthropoda > Insecta > Lepidoptera > Lycaenidae > Lysandra > Lysandra bellargus. The sequence goes on from HG995326.1 coordinate 11,779,908, forward strand.
GGTTTGTTCAAAAGTATTATATATTATTATTATCGATGACTTCAGGATCAGAGGAAAATGTTTGATTTTGAAATAATTATTATGCGCCACTTTCTTCGTGTTAGTAGCTGATGTGCTTGGTGTATACTGCATAATACTATCCGCTTTTGAGAATTATAATTATTGTCAACGGCTTTGTTTCATAACTTTGACAATGACAATAACCGCGCAGGCTGTCTTCCGGCGCGCAATATTATGATACGTTACCTGGGATACGACCTTGGCGAAAATCTGAATTGTCATATTTTAGTTTGCGAAAAGGTGCCAAATTTAAAACGGTTGAAGTATGGGAGTTACATTTCCTTAGTTTATATTATTCGTAGCTTTAGTGCCACTCTATAAAAGATGACGTCACATTTTTCTCTTTCTAGCTTTGACGTTGAAGACTGTAGTAAAAATTAAACACTTTCACTGTCATTAGTGTCGTTAATGACAGTGAAAGTGTTTAACTTTGACCAATGGAGTGCTAAAATCTACGTATGAAAAAAATATTGAGAAATATACAAAGCAAACTAACGGATGTAATCGTAGCCTATCTTTACTTTTTTTAAACATAACCTCTAAAAATATTTAAATTTGGAAAGGAATTTTGCGAATTTTATGTATGGTCTACGGTGCAGACTGCAGTGTAATGTGGTATAATATGTAATGATTACCTGCTGTTGGACAGTTCCGGTGGGTATATCAATATTGGTGAGAGCATCGAGGAGGCCGTCCTAGTGATTGTCGGGTTAGACCGGACCGTTTTAACCCTTGAGGGCGAAAACACAAGTCTTAGCAACAACGCAAACGGCAGCAATGATATTGTTATGCTATAAATACATTTATTTGATTGTATGCCAAATTAAGATTTTATTTATTACCATTGCTATGTTTAGATGTTATTTTCTCACTTCGTTATTACTTATAGCAGAGACCAGATATAGTATTAATTTCCAATATTAAAATAAGCTTCGTTGTTATTATTTTAACGAAATATTATAAATACCATTTTTAAAATGTTAAGAAGCCAAAAAAAACTACCAAATCCAAATCTCTAGACAGTATTGTTTTTTAACACTCGTAAACAAATGTACTCGTATCAATCAGATATAGCTCTTATGTAAGCCCGTCCACCGAATATGTTTGATGGTATGACGTGAAACATCACACGAGGTACATAAAACAAAAAGGTTTAACATCCATGTGTTGGCGCAAGAAAGCATGATACATAAAACTCACAATGAAACACTCTGCGAGCTTGTCAAGGCAATGACACAACAAAAAAACATGACGAGGAAGATGTAGAGCTATGGTAAGGTGACACTTAACGTAAGTCGTAACCGTTGTGAAGTGACCTTAAAATTTCAGTAAGTAGTCATATTATTTTGGTTATTTTACATATTTTGTATTTTGCGACAATCAGCTATCTGTATGGTTTTTATGAAAAGTACTTTCACTTCTCATTCATTGAGCAGATTTACTGCACTTTGAATGGTGTCAATTTTAACAGTTTGTTAATTATTATAAATTATATTTATTTTAAAATAAAAGCTTTATTTCGCCACAGCATGGAGTGGATAAAACTACTTATTGAGAGTTCATCATGCATAACTTAAATATTACTTGTAACAGACAGCCAAAAACTACTTGGTAAAGTTCACTAAACAAATTGTATAGGTGTTGTTCTAGTCAATATAATTTGAATAGGTAGCATGCTTTAAATCAATGAAAATTAGACGTAGAAAACGTTTGATCGTTCTCGTAATTCACAAGCGTGTATATAGTTGTATACGTACTTTTACGTATACGAAAGTACGTACGTGCGTACGTACGTAAGCACGTACATACTTTTGCGTATACATACGAGTTACATACGTAAATACACACCCACGTGAATAGCAAGAGCTAGGTGTAGTACTTACTCAATATCAGGCGAGCTAGGTAAGTTGCCAGGTAGACTTGGTTCTGAGATTTTCTTCTGTGCCAGTGGAGGTCTGGCTTTATCGGCCGGCACGGATATGCTTCGGCTATAGTCCACATTGTTAGCAAGACGAGTAGTGGATTTCTTTTTTCTGAAATTTAATATAGTTCTGTAGAAAACAGCAACTGTTACAAAACATACACGGCTTATAACTCAAAGAACTTTGATATCTTTATCTCTTGAATGAATTTTGCAACATAGTTATATGACTCAGATGATACGCAATGCAATAATTTTATTTAGGAGATTGTTGCCTCACAGCAATCACATAGTTGTTTTTTTTTTAAATCTAGAAAAGAAAGGACTTTATCGTAGAACGACAATGCCGTCCTATAGTTTAATTTTGTTACATAGTAAAAATATCACCAATAAATGGTAGATAATGAACTTACTCGCATAAGAATGGATCTTCTAATAATTCTGCAGCCGTGGCTCGTTTCTCAGGATCGGGAATAAAGCATCGCAGTATGAAATTCTTTGCTTTGATAGATAGTTCACTGGGCAGCTCAGGGTGCATTTTGTAGTAGCCAACCTATAAATAAACAATGTGTTATTATTTTTTGGATCAGAAAAGTAATAAACAAATATTAATAATTTAGTAACATTCAAATATATACCTTGAATAGCGCAGCTTGCGGTGATCCCAGTTCCATGAACGGTGGATTTCCTGTAGCCATTTCTACCACAGTACACCCCAACGACCAAATGTCAGCCTAAAACAATAAAATAATCATCGATCTATTTTGAATACAAAACAATAAATAGAATTTTTATATTTGTTTCGTCCAAAAGATTAACAAGTGTTGATTTATTTTAATACAGTAACACTAGATTTGGCACAGGATAAGCATCCATGTAAACATTTTTTGTTAATAAAAAATCTAGTAGAAGTATCTAAACACCTGCTACAGCTGTTCTAATATAAATATTATATTTTTTAAATGTTTATTTGGTTTTACAAATTTTACAAAATCTCAAAAGAGTGAGCACCGTAAGAAGCTGACGCTGACGCAGGAGCCCAAACAGTGGAAGATCCTGGGGCCTTTTCCTGAGGCATTTGCCCAGCAGTGGGACATTATAGGCTAAAAAAACTTGAGAGGCGTCAAGGGACACCCGGATGGAACGAAGTTATATCTTATGTACTTACAAAAACTCGACAAAAAAAAAAGAGAGAGAGAGAGACAAAGAGAGACAGGGAGAAACACTCGCTACCGCACGGCTTACAACTATAACAAAAAGCGCAGACATAGATCAAGATAGATACCGCATGTCCCGCGAAGTATGTACACATACACATGCGGTATCTATCTTGATCTATGTCTGTGGCAAAAAGTGTCGTTACAACTTTTTGGTCTTAATTTTTCCGTCCAGCCCCCTTTCGCAACGCGCGATAAGGAACATCGCTCCAAAAAATTAACAAAAATAATAATACTCACAGGCGCCCCATATCCTCTCTGCCCCTTGTCTATCACCTCCGGTGCCATGTACTGTAACGTGCCCGCAAACGTCTCCGTAGACGGACACAAGCCCGCCAGACGCTTGGACGTACCGAAGTCGGATATTTTGACGACGCCGCTGTATGTGTTCACTAGCACGTTGTCGCCTTTGATGTCGCGATGAACTATTTTCTGATCGTGAAGGTATTTCAAACCTGGAATATTAATAATAACATTGATGATTGAAGTTTAATACATAATAATATATATTTTTGTCTTTTGACGGAAACTTAAGACACAATATCTCGACTGTCGATGCCTCAGCATAGTTCAAATATTATTATTAAACTTTTCAAGTGAAGCAGAGTAAATATAACTTTAAAATTTAAAAAGTGTATAAAGTAAATCACCTTCCAATATTTGTTTAGTATAATATGATATCGTTGCTTCGTTTTCCTTGAGAGGTCCCCATTTAGATCTGAGCAGGGCGGAAAGGGAACCTCCTGGAACCTGCTCCATGAAAATTTTGAAGTAGTTGTCTTCCGATATTGAGCCCAAATACTGAAAGACAGTAATTTTAGGATATTTAAGTAAGCTTGTGTGTTTTAATAATATTAATAATATAAACACAAATGAATCACTGATTATTAGTAGAAAAACATTTTGTTTTCTTTGGGTGGTTTACATCTTGTATGTTTCTATTTTGTTACGTATAAACGGCGTTAGATATCGCCATTACATGTGGCGCTATATACACGCTATATACACAATAAGTGTCCTCTAAGGTGAGACCGCACTAAGCGACACTACGCGGCAGGTACGGGACGCGACACTTCACGTTTCATACATGATACAACTGACGTTTTGTGACGCGTAGCATCACCGCCGGGTAGTGTGTCTTACTTAATATTATGATTTTAAACAAAAAATGTTACTATGTTATTAATTATTATATAATATTGTTACGGATACGGGCAGTTGTTTACCTGCGCGCGACAGTTGCGAGTACCTTCTAGAAAAGTCCAACCCTTGTTTATGTGAATTGCGTGTTTACGTAAACAATCCAGAATAGAACGTTCCAGAAGGCGACGCGGGCCATATAAAAGGCAAACAAGCCGACAGTCAACGCAGTTTGACACAAGCGATCATCAAGGCGACTTCGAAGTGAGAACAAGTGATCAATAGTGAGTGATTGTGATAGTGACCTACGACTCGGCTACGACCTAGGACACATGATAGTGCTCAGTGATTTCGATCTAGTGCTTAGTGTTTGGACTAAGTGATTTGTGTGAGCTAGTGTTTGTGAATAAAGTCTTCAAAGAGAGTCACCAGGTCTTTCTCTCCGACTCCTCGAACCCTAGCACGTAACAATATGAAGAAGTGCCGCGTCACTCCACAACATCGTAGTGTCCCTTTGGTGCGGTCTCGCCTTTGGACGACGGCAAGCCTGACGGCAATTTGAACTCAACTCACAATGGCGCAGAATCGAAACGTCGTGACGCATCATAACATTTTAGACTCTGCGCCAATGTGAGTTGAGTTCAAATAGGCTTGCCGTCGTACTAACCTGCACAATATTCCTGTGCCGCAGCTGCGAGTGCAGCAATATCTCCTCGTGCAGCGGCTGGACGTCGCCGAGGTTCCGCTCCGGTATCTCCTTGACCGCAATCCGCACTTGAGTGTTGAGGTCGCGCGCCGCGTACACAACGCCGTACGTGCCCTTACCGAGCACAACGCGCTTGTTGCAGTCGTCTAACTCGTACTCGAACTGAAAACCATAAATTAAATATGTATAATGTAACGTATTATTAAATCTTGTGTTCCATGTGTTCCATTGAATAAATTTTGCAAAACATTTTATTTTTTATTTTTACACATAGCTCGTTTTTCCAGATTTCAACACTGCGTCAGATACTGTTTGGGCAAAAGAAGACGGAGTATCGACCACCGCGTTGACAATATAACATTAATTCACGTATTCAAGATAGACTTTAGCTTTGGGCTAACTAGCCAACATATCATGAAAGTTGATCGCTCATTAATTGTCAGCACCGTACGCGCCGTACGCGCCGAATGCACCGCATAGTTCACGAAATGCGGCGCGTACGTACGTGAATGTGCGACAGGACACCCAGAGTTAAAATATCTGTAATAATTTGACCCTAGGTGTCCCGTCGGGAAAGTTATAGACATGTTTAAAATTAAATGCAGAAAACCGAATTTACTTGAACAACATCTCAGTGAAATTACAATTGTAACCACTTTACAACTTTTAATACACCTCAAATATCATCACCTTGAGTTGATCCTGCATAACACTGGTATCGAGGTCAGCGACCTTCTCGTGATCGGCTGTCAACTCTCCCAGCAAGTCGTACAAGTGTTGGCGGAACGCGGCCGAGGGGAGGAAAATCTGGAAGTCGTCCGAGTTCTCGCTCACGTACAGGAACAGGCATCGCTCGTCGCGCTTATATAGACTGGAAATAAAGATACGAGCTATTAATATCCATACTTACTAATATTATAAATGCGAAATTATATGTATGTCCGTCTTTCTGTACATCTGTCTGTCTGTTACCCCTTCACGCCCAAACGGCTGAACCGATTTTGCTGATATTTGGCATGGAGCTACTTTGAGTTCCGGAAAAGGACATAGGATACTTTTTGTCCTGGAAAAAATGTACGGTTCCCGCGCGATAAACGAATTTTGCCGCAACGCAGTTATCCATATCCATATACAAAACTATCTGTCTGTCTACCGTCTTACGCTCAAATAAAATTTTGTTGCATTCGGTGGGGAAGATAAAAAAAATAACATCGAGTGCGGAAATTATACATTTCAATCTGATAGTTAAAGCGTATTGCACTTAGTCCTAACATAAAAATATGAAAAACAACCACACCTATAACAGCAAATAGATCAAAATAATATTATTACCTGTACGTCCGTATCATGTCAGAGGTGAACAACCATCGGTGCACCTGCCGACATTCCCCGCGCATCGAGTCCAGGCAAAGGTTGAATATCTCTATCGACTTCTGTTCCGCGCCCATGTTCACGTTCAAATACGACGGCACGTACACTTTCGTCGTTTCTAATATTACTACCTAAAAACAAAAATGCAGTTATAACTACAACTATAGAACTGATTAAAGTGAGATATTTATATAATGTACCATCAAAGAAATTGTTTCATAGGCGGAGCTATCTAGTTGGATAAGGTTAAATGTTAGGTAAAACCTGAAAGTTCACGAACACTATTAATTTGACATAACCAAATAACGTAGGCCCATCATCCACCTATGAATCAACTTACAATACTATAATATTTGGAGTAAGTACCAAAAAGTTTTTTTAGTTATATTATGAGAATAAATTAAATTACTTACAGGAAAACGTATAATATTTTCACAGGTGCTCTTAGTCGCTTCGACAAAGAATTCCATCCAAAATGAGAACACTTGTTGTTCGGGGGATGTTTCCTCGCTTTTCTTTCGAAATCTGTAAAGTTAATCAAATAAAAATGTCACTATATAAATTATTTGTTATTAAATTCCTCGTACCTCGCGTGCGAGTTTAGTTGTTGATAATTGCCAAAACAAACCAAGTAGGCTTGTGCCACACATATTCACCAATTGATGCAATACATTTTGCTATTTGCACTTATAACGTCACTGCATACTTTAAACAAGTGAACTAAAGTAACTAATAATTAAGCATTCTTATGAAGCCTAAGGCTGGTTTTATCGCTAAGCGTTTCGGCAGCGCCGTTGGAGCGCGAGCGTTCGTATGAGGGTAGTAGTAGCGTTTTATAGTCAAGCGCGCTGCTCAGGCGCTGAGCTTAGCGATAAAACCAGCCTTACAGCCAGTCCACACAGCGCGTTGGTTCAGAGTTGCGTCGACACAGGGCTGCCGTTTGACGCATAGCCGGCCACACGGGCGCTGCGTCATCGCAGCGTTATTACGAAGCAGTCTTAACGTCAACACCCCCTCCCGCTTCGTTTCGGGGGCTGCTGTCCATCATGTGTGCGTTGCGCGCTGCTGTCAAGACCATAAACCTATGATGCATAGACCAATAAAGAGTGCGAGAGAGAAGAAAATCCTTTATGGAATTATAACAAGATAAAAAGAGAGAGGCAGTCTAATGAAAACTATAACCACTTTCATTTGACAGGTCGTCCACAAGTCGTCACCCGTTTTTATGCCCTTTTGGTATTTGCAATTTATTGTTTAAATCCTTTATAATTTTCGACAAATACTAGTACATATAACAATGGTAACTTGTTCTGTGAGTGATTGCAGTATAAATCATAGGAGTAATCCTGAAAAATATACATTTCACAGGTAATTAATCTTCATGTCCTAATTGCTACGATGTGTTTATTTTCGCTATATTCTGTCTTTAGTTCTCTATTTCAAATTAAATGTTGTTAATCCTCCCCTTTACTTTCATATTTTGCATAACTAAAGGTACTATTGTTCTTAAATTACACAATTTTTGAAGAAACATTTTTCATCCTAATTGTTTACTTATACGCTAGGGCTTGAATCAAATTTATCGATATGCCTATCGGTATTTAACAAGAACATAAAACTAATCTAAAAATGTAATGGGGGTGTAAGGGTATTATGATATGTATTTAATTTAAGAATAAATAATATACTATGTTTGTCGTTTACTTTCAACTTTATATTTGCATTTCTATTAATTTAAGGGCTGATTTGTCAGATAGCTTTTACCTGAATAATAAGTAACTTTAAAATGTGTATATTATTTACCCTTATAAGAACCTCATGTTATAACATATCCGATTGAAAAATCACCCCAAACGAAAATGTGTATCTACTTTTCAATCGTCACCTTTTTTCTGCCAAATAAAATATATGATAATTGATACCTAATTTGAATTACAAAATCTGTCAAAATTGCATATTAATTATTTGTCATAGAAACGCAGGTAAAATAACTCGAACGGACAATACTATCGATGATAAAATATACATCACTAGCACACGCACATATTGACAGATCAAAAATCGTCACGCATTTTCGGGTTGTCAGGTGGTCTATACGACAGTATATATTATAAGTCTATGGTCAAGACGCAGCGCGCCGTGTGAACAGCTTGGTTATTTGTATGTAAAACAACGCAATGCGTCAGCGCTGCGTCGACGCAACGCTCACGCAACGCGCCGTGTGGACTGGCTCTCACCTATCAATCAATTCGATGTTCCCAATCGTAGACTTGAGGTACCAATTCGGCGGTTTGAGCTTGAACATACACTCGGCCGCTTGTATCGCCTTGACATAATCTTGAGCTAGCACTGAGATCTCGAAGAAAGTCGCCACATCCCAGTAGTCTTTGAGAGACGACAAGCTGCCCTTTTTGCCTATGAGATGATTTAGAACTATACCTGGAATAAAAAAGAAATATACATAAGTCAAAATAGAATGGAATAAATAAAGTAACGACGGTAGTCCCACATTATGTGGAACTGCCGTTATTTTATTTATTTTAATATCTTTCTAATGATGTTGGACGATACTAAAATACATTATCGGCCCGATATTAGCCGTCTGATCCGAAAACACTTTTAGAGTAAAATTATTTCACTAAATATCAACAAATCTTCTATTGACTTTTTAATATTTAAAATTAACAATGAAATCTGTTAGAATTATGGTATATTAAATACATACCTATGTGTTGCAGTTCTTGTGAATCTTTGAAGTCATTGCCAGCAATAACTAACAGTGTTGCCAGATTAATACCCGCATACTCATTTGGTTGCACTTCGAAGCCTTGTCTGTACCTGAAATATATAAAACACAAATGGGTATTATTTGTTAATTTATATTGAAAAAAAAAAAGTTTTCATATTAGCCTTTTTCCTAAAAGTTAACAAAAATCATGGCTATACGTTAGATAAACCTTTAAGATTAATAATTAATATTTCAATTAAGAAGGCGACTAACCCAAAATTGTCCATTTTATAAATCATTTTTGTACTTGATAATAAGCCCCGAATCGTTTAATTTTCTAAACATAGATACTACATTATATTTCCTAGTGTTCAATTTGAGCGAAAACACGATATCGTGAAATTTTCTCGATGGAAAAAAATCACAAAGATGCATCTAACTTTGACGATTTTTTCCTATATTTCCTAAACCATGCAGTAAACTGAGTTAATATTTTTACACATTATATAAAATTCTATCGTCGAGGGTTCGTTCTAGCGGATTTTTAATATTCTCTATACTTTTTAAGATATTTAAGAAAAACCACATTGGCGCTTCATCGCCAGATTTGTCTTACCTCTCAGTCGCCAACAGTCGCGTTCGCGCGCGCCCAAGGATAGGACGTACTTCGTTTGCCTTTACTCCGGATTGAGTAAATATTTAATCGAAACCATTGGAAATAAACAAATATTAAATAAACACACTAAAAGCAACCTTTACAGGAGAAAACGGGAGCCGATGAACAATTATAAAGGCTTTTTAATTTAATGTAAAATATGTATATTTGTTTACAAATATGATAATATTATCGTGATAAATATTGTCGTGTTGCAACAGCACATGCGTAGTGCTTCGTGCTTGATTGGACGATCTGCGTGTATCGTCCAATGGTATCGTCTCATAGCTCAAAGCTTCATGACGATCGACGAATCAGCGGTCGAGGCAATAGAGATTGAAAAAATAAATCGGCTTTAAATCGATATAGTTTTGACAAAAACTAGTGTATGACAGCGATTTGAAAATCGATTTCGTTTCAATGAATGTCGTACTCGATACTATGGAAATATCGAATAAATTTCTTTGGAACAACGCTACGGTTTTGAAATGATAAGATTAAATTATCAAACAGTGATACCATTATAATATTAAATGCAAAATTCAGTACTTTGACCATTCGCTTGATAATAAAATATACCTATTAATCCTTCGATCGCGGATTCTTGTAAATGCTATTGTATTCTAGTATCGCGATGACCGGTGCTCGTATGGGGCTCGATGGGTTAACCCTTCAACTGTGGCGGCCATACTGCAAAAATGAGCGCATCTGTGGCGCTACTTCTGGATGTTCACGCGTGATGCGTTAAAATGACGATAACTCTAAAATTCCTTATAGGGGATGCATATTATAACTATGTCATTGGAATCTGTATGAATTAAGCTAAGATAATAAAAATAAATTAATCCAATTTTGCTATGTTAAGTTTTATTAATTTTAATTTAAAAACGGAAATCCAAAAATATTCAGTTTTTGGTCCTTTTAATGAAAAAAAGAAAAAATATTCAAATTATTTTTATTAAATTTACATAAATAAACATTATTTAACATTCATCAATAAGAAAAACACTTCTCCATACATTTTTTTCAACCCACAAGCTTTACAAAAAACAAAAATCGTCAGTACGCGTGCGATTTTAAGACAAGGGTTAAAATTGAAACTTCTAGTAATCGTCGTAAGTGTGCTTTAGGGCCATGAGAAGTGACTATAGCCCATCTTTGTTATATTAAGTACACTTTGTGCAAGTTAGAGCGGTAAAGATATAGTTTACGATATACTGTGGTTAAAATAAAACACGAAGGTGATAATCGAGCTCCAGGAGAGCGGTCAACAGATGCGCGCATTTTGACATCGCGCTCCTAGAGCGCGGTCAACAGTTGAGAACACTTTATGATATGTATATTTATCGAAATCGAATAGTCTCTGGATCTATACTACTATGATACTACTGGATCGATTCTGATTTAAGAATTCCTAAGCTGTTATAGTTGTTACAAAAATGTAATAGTCGTGTTCGTTGAGTCTTTCAAACTGCGCATGCGCGGCTTTTTTGAGTGTCAGTGTGAGTGTCATATTCTAAAATACCCATCAATTCCTGTCAGATTTTCTAAAATTCTAGTATTTAAATTAGAACAAAAGATTACTTGAAATTCCGATATAATTATTATCTATAATATACCTATATATATATGTCGCAGGGAAAAGAGGATATCCTCTTTTCCCTGCGACATATACATATAATAAAACTGTAGAAATTAAAATTCTGTACATTAAAGTTATTAAAAAAATAATAAGCGGGGGTGTCACTACATCGCTATAGAAACCAAACGACTAAGAACACTTTTATTTCCAGCATCACACGAAATATCATAATAATTAAACAGTATTCAGTGGTAGGTACAGTTACTATGATCTAGGTACATTAAATTAAATTATAATGCTGTGTGATGCCCAAAATTGGCCCCAGCTCAGCAAGCGAGCCCGCTGCACTGATATTCTGCGGGGGCCCCCGCAAAACTGTGGTTAGTTTTTTGCCTGTCTGTATGTTTGTTCCAGCATCACAAGAAAACTAATGATCCGATTTGAATGCGGTTTCCGCAAATATATTTGTCTTCTTTAAACTCAATATCTGGTGTATAAATTTTTTCCCCCCACTCCTCTAATTTTGACCAAAGAGAAGGTCAGATTTTATATCAAACTTTTTTCTTTAATGGAGTTACTTCATTTAATTAACTGTGTTTTCTAACTTAACATCTGGTGTATAAAAATTTTCCCCCCACCCCTCTTAGGGGACAAAAGAGGGGGTAAGATTTTGTATTAACTGATGAAGTAGAAATACTTACTTTAAATGGCAAAAAAAAAACGTTTGCCGGGACAGCTAGTATACATAAGAGCGTCCGTGGCCTAAAGGAAGAGCTTTGGTTCGCACTCTTAGATGGTGCAGGTTCGATCCCGGGTGATATGAGACATTTTCTGATCTCAAGTACATAATACGGACGCTCGTACAGTGAAGGAAAACATCGTGAGGAAACCGCACATAGTTGGTCCCAGAGTCCAGACGTATTGACTAGTTCTTTCCTCTGGACTAAGCTGACTATGTTGCGACTTGCGAGAATGCCGTATGTGCTTGGGCAATTAAAAAATACGCGGACATTAAAACAAATCTTGTCCCAGGCACTACAGTATTTAAGGAGTGGCTACTTCACTCTGAAAATACTGTATAAATCATCCACAATGGATGAAAAGGCCTAATTTTATTATTATATCGGAAATAAAAATATCCGAAAGTTTTTTTTTTTTGTTATTTATATCTTTAAAAGTAAGCTAAAATTCTTTCATTTACGCTCTTTCAAATAGATTCTTAGATATTTTCAGATATTTCATAAAACACACATATCCTAAGACCTTCTTCATTTGTGTATTTGAAATTATTATTTTTAACAAAAAATTAAAACCGACTTCCAAGGTAAAAACAATAAGTAATAATATGAACTAAAAAGTATTAAATAATTCTTACTCTTTAATAGTGCCTCTTTCAGAATTCGTCTAAATCTCAACTACTTCTGTACATACTATAGTATTCATTATTTTGAAGTCGGTACCAGCTAATTTAATCGTGAGCTAATCAGTCACTGTCAGAATATATTAAACTTTTGGGACTGGTACCGACTTCAAAGTAATGAAGACTATATAGTATGTACAGAAGTAGTGGAGATTTAGACGAATTCTGAAAGAGGCACTATTAAAGAGTAAGAATTATTTAATACTTTTTAGTTCATATTATTACTTATTGTTTTTACCTTGGAAGTCGGTTTTAATTTTTTGTTAAAAATAATAATTTCACTCTTTTTAGTTATTTACCGGTAAACGTATAAGCTGTCAGCTGTAGATAATATTATATAGGATTTAGGTATGAAACTATCACGACTACTATACTCAGGCAGTTTTCAAAAAAGTTTTATTTTATGTCTCAAAAACCATGAGCCATATCCATGACTATAAAATATATACAGACCTGTTAATCTAATACGCACTCAACTGTCATGAAATGGCTACTATAACACGTCGTTATTTAATACTTATTTACTATAATATTATTACTGAATTATCATAAATAGAATTTACATAGTAGCATACTTTCAGTTCTTAAAACAACGATGAAACCCCCAAACTTTCATATGAAAACTTATTATCTGAGTTCACTACCACTTTAGAATTTCTTAAAGAACTCAAAGCATATACCCCTGTATATGCTTAGAGTTCATCAAACAATACTGAAATGTTCAAACGCCTATCTCTGAAGGCTCTAGATTTCTGGTTCAGTGACTTTCGTTGTATTATAAAACTTCCGCATGTAAACTCATCAGCTCAACACACTAATATATTATGCTTTAACTACTTTAAGCAACAATAATAGAACTATATTTTGTCCCAATCAATGAGTTTCCTACATACCTAGGATCTATGGATCCCATGATCAAATTACCAACTTGGTTAATATAATTTTCAAAATCACCCGTCAAACTCGAGTATCGATCAAAAAGACTATGAAAAGTACCATTAATAGGGTCATAACTCATAACGATGCATCGTGTGATGGTACTGATAAGTGATAATTATGATGATGAATGTAATTTGCATAGTAGCATATGCTTTCGGTTCTTAAAACATCGCCGAAAGTCCCGAACTTGTATCTATAAGGAATCCGGAGTTCTCTTAGTATCTCCGGAACCATAGCATGCCTTGGTGTAAAATCTTATTTTTTGGTAGCATATGCCTAGGATCCTTCACATAAAACCAAATTCACTATATGTTTCCATATAAATTTTGAGGAGTTCCCTCGATAACTCATGGATCCCATCATCAGGTCACCACTTTTGTGAACATGGTACCAAATTGGAGTTAAACCCTATACAACAAAAGAAAAAATTTGAAAATCGGTTCACAAACGGCGGAGTAATCGTTGAACATACAAAAAAAAACCACAGCCGAACATACAACCTCCTCCTTTTTGGAAGTCGGTTAAAAATCGGCCACAAGCTCATAGCAAGGCAATGATTGGAGTTAGATACAAAGTTTGAAAGACAAAATCGTAGTAAATTTTAGTAGCTTTCTTAAAGTTCTTTATGACTTACTACTTTAAAGAGCTAAAAACTTAAAATCAGGAACTTTTGGCCTTAATTAGAAACTCGTAACTAGCTAAATTTATTTCTATATAAAGTGCTTTTGTTCATAATTCGCCTAAAATTAATGTATTTTTCTACTCAATCTTCACACTTTGTAGGCGGTACCAGCCAACTTAACAAACCTGCGACGAAAAATGGTATCCGGTTGACACTTGAAAATGTTCAGCATGTTGGTAAGATTCTGGTTCGACACCAAAACAATGTGCAAAACGAGAAATCACCACTAGAATTGTGATGGTCATACTTTGAAGTTTGGTGGTCTAATTGCCGGTAATGGGAAAACTTTTACCGGGATGAAAATTAAAATCGCGAGAGGCTGTACAAAATGCCTTAAGACCTGTATTCACTTTGATTAGTGCAAGTGCAAGTGACTAGTAATTGAGGCAGTGGAGTGCAGGTGTGTAGTGCAAGTAGTGTCCAATTCTTGTTTAGTGGCTCTTTAGTAATTTAATTTAGTAAATTCAGTAGTAGCTGTCAACACGAGTGTCCAAGTTTCAAAAATAAAACTGCCATTTTGACATGTCCTTCATTTTTAATATTGGTTTTATTAAAAACGAGCTTTTGAATAAAAGTATTGTTATATACAAACTTTGATCCCCTATATTCACCCCTTGGAGGTAGAATTGATCAAAATCCTTTCTTAGCGGATACCTACGTCATAACATCTACCTGCATGCCAAATTTCAGCCCGATCGGTCCAGTGGCTTGGGCTGTGCGTTGATAGATCAACATGTCAGTCAGTCACCTTTGAGTTTCATATATAAAGACCACGAAGTATTTTTATATGTCCTTTCCCAGGACTCAAAGTATCTCCATGCCAAATTTCAACAAAATCGGTTCTGACTTCTGAGGTATAAACGTGAAGAGGTAACAGACAGACAGACACACATTCGCATTTATAATATTATTAGTATATTAGTAAGTAATAAGTATGGATTAGTATGGAAGTAATTGAAAGGGTGTCCTTTTGTACTTTTAATAGGTATATTATTTAATAATGACATACTATATCTATGGATGCTTCACACGGCACACCACGTCAGTCTGGCCCATAAAGTTAATATACCTAGCGGAATAATAGTAACAATCTCGAGCTGTCAAACAAAACCAAAATTGGTTTCCATCTGTCACGCACATGCACTCGCAAAAAATAGAACACGCTTTTAATCACGTTACTACGCAGCCGATTAGTCACTTGCACTAATCAGTCGCTGTCCACACTTACTTTCTACTAATCACTCATCACCTGTACTAGTCACCTGCACTTAATCACTAATCAAAGTGAATACAGAACTAATCACGTTACTACGCAGCCGGCTAATCACTTGCACTAAACATTCGCTGTCCACACTTACTTTTTCCTAATAACTAATCACTTACCCTAATCACTTGCACTTATTACTAATGAAAGTGAATACGGGCCATTAGAAGTGTAGTCTGCCGTCCAGCTGATATTATCAATAAGGGCATCTATACACTGCCACTGCGTTGGCGAAGGTACATTGATTGCAGGGGTGATTACTTTGATAAACAGAAATAAGTTCGAAATAATCAGCCAAGAGTGAGTCGGACTCGCGCACGAAGGGTTCCGTACTGTAAAAAGCCCAAAAATTGTAATTTTTGTGTGGGAGCCCCTTTAAATATTTATTTTATTTTAATCCATTATTAAAGTACAATTTACAAAATATATAATAAAGGACTTTGTAAAAATTTCAAGTGCCTTGCTATATCCATTATTGATATCGGGCAAAAATATTTAAAAAAATCAGGTTTTTTGTATGGGAAATTAATTTATTAATTTAATATTAATTTTATTTTGTTTTTAGTATTTGCTGCTATAGCGGCAACAGATATACACATTCTGTGAAATTTTAGAAGTCTAGCTAAAGCCGTTCTTGAAATACAGCCTGGAGACAGACCGACGGACAGACAGATATTGAAGTTTTAGTAATAGGGTCCCGTTTTTACTCTTTGGGTACGGAACCCTAAAAGAACATCAGTGGCGAGGGGTGAATATTTTGAGAAGGGAAGCCGAAGTAAAAAATCTACTTACCAATTTTGGTAATTTATAATTGAATGACATGCTTTTAATTTTCAAAACTAAGTTTGGAAAACAAAGTTTCCTTCGACAGCAAAATATAATCTGTCAGACAACAGTCTTTCTGAATTAATGCCATATTTTCCGAACTACACGATTACGTCGTACGACTCACAATTCACAAGTCACAATATAAATTAATTTAATTCACGACACTCTTCTAAGTTCTAACGCTAAAACAAAATTTAAATTCGACAAAACAAAACAAACGACATGTTGTTTACAAACACACTATCCGCCATATTAATATGTCAATCTAAAAACCAGCAAAATAAAAATGTATTACGCGCCTGTCATATTTAGTACCGCTAAAGGCATTCTTAATAAAGTCGTATTACAAAAAATCCTACCAAAATAAAATGTATTACGCGCCAGCAAAAGTATAATGTCGCTACATTCATTCTTAAATTCGAATCATAACAATTTTACTTCATGACTCATCTATCTCGCTTGCACTTGTGCGTTGCTAATTAACCTTTCTCCGTAATAACTCGTCGGGCATCGAGTTATTTCCAAGTATATATCGCGCGTGCTAGAACGAGACAGAACATGACGACCAGTTCACAGGAATGAAAAGGACAGATGCTTACTATGAACTGTCGTTGTATGGAGAAATAAGCCGCTAATCCTGCGGCTTATTTGATTCTCTGCGCCCGCACATTGCATTGCCTTTTAAAATTTGTAGGCGATAGTTATTAATTCAAACTATGTATTTCAAGTGAGAGAAAAATTTATTGCATATAACATTGTGAATTCAAAGTTTTTTAAGTAGGTATGTAAAATATTTATTAGATAAATATGTCGTTGGCCCATATATTCGATTTTTCTAAGCCCTAAGGGAAGCCGATGGGAATCGGGTTATATGGACGCTTCGCCACTGAAGAACATTTTTCAAACAAAACGGCAATATCATAGGTATAAAAGACCTTAATATATTATGTAGTATATTATTATCATGTATTTAAAAAAAATACGGATAGAGCATTACACTATAAAGAGGTGAAGCATGCAAGGTACGACAATTTCGTCACAATTTCGTTTATTGTACACGTGACCGACACTCACACACGCAACTAGGTACTACAACCCACTGTCATTGTACATAGAGTGACGGCGCCAATGACACGCACACATCCTACACGGGCGGCCATTACTATGCTTCACTCGGGATTAGACAAGGCTACATCCGTATTTATTTTAATCCGTGATTATTATGTACTCTTCTAAATCCTTTCATAAATGTGCCGTCACCTTTGTTATTAAGTACGTAATTAAAATTCCCTATCTCAAAAACTACTGAACTGATTTTGATGAAACTTGCAGCATTCCCTAAGTTGAACAATACCTAGTACAACAAAAAAAGAATCACTTAAATCGGGCTTGTAGTTCCGGAGATATGCGTGCACAAACATAAAAAAATACATACATACATACATCATACATACATACATACATACATACATACATATTACATACACTTTCGAAATTTGGCACATTTGTTCAGAAGCTGCTATAGATCAACATATACAAAAACTGGACAGTTCTGGAAATATTACATACATACGCGTCGAATTGATAACCTCCTTTTTTTGAAGTCGGTTAAAAAGTATTAATTTGATTCTCAAAGTACAGACGGAAAATGTGACTCGAACTTCTCAAAATTTTATCTGATATATTTGGTTATACTACGTTCGTACAAAAAGTGGTTACGAGAGTAATTACACAAATTTTTAGCCGCGATGACATTTTGAATGCGTTGGGCGTGTGCGGGGGGTATGAAGTGCGCGGGTGAAAACCGATTTTTTTCTGTCATAGGTAACAAAGTAATTATACAATAATTTTATGTAAAAATAACTTAAACTTAACTTACCAGTGTATAGCATTAGTTAGGCTCTCTAAATCAGAGTGTTGAGATTCTACGAATTTGTCCTTGTATATTCGACCGCACAGACACAGCATGTCCGGAAATCTGTTCTCCTTCTTCTCTAGCGCCTTGACGCAGACCCGCAGTGCGTTATCCCTGTCGCCCTCCTTGTTCCTCCTTGAACATAATATAAGGACATCATAATACAGGTGTAGTAAAGATTTAGTATTTATTTATTAAATAGTTATTTTGTGAATTATATGAAATTTCACCTAAAGATTTTTTTTATTGTGCCATCTAATATTTGTTATAATACAATGTAAATTAATTGTTTAGATTAATTTTATAAATCAAAAGCCCAAATAAAAATAATTGAATTTACCTAGACACAAACAAAGAAACAGAGTTTCATTACATCTCTTGTGCCTTAAAATATCTAATCTAAGTAGACGTTGGCATAATGTACTTTCAAATAATTCTGAATGAACTGTACTCACCTGTTCATAGCGAACGCGTACATGAACCTAATAATCGGCATATTGATATAGTTCTTCCTGTTCATTATAGTCTTCAAATCATCAACGACTTGGACTATTGCGTCATAGTCCTGTATCTCTCGGTACGATATCAGTAAGTTCAATATCGTGTCGCCGGATAACACGGCTGGGTCGTCGAGGCGGCGCCGCATTGCGTGCAGCATGCTCGCAAGCTCCGCCCCCGTGTACGTTTCGCGCGCTTTGCGGAGATCCGATAGGAACTTCTCTTGGAGGTGGGCTCTGAAAAGGCGTGACAATATCATAAGTAAGTTTCTAGACTATAGATAGATTCTTTAGAATTTCGCGAAAGTCGCATCAACCACGCATATTAAAGTCGTACTCTTGACGTCACAACTCACAAGTCATGACTACAGCTACGTAAAGTATCATGAATGTAGGGCCACCGTAAAATCTATACTAATATTATTAATGAGAAAGTATCTCTGTCTGTCTGCATCACTTTCACGCCAAAATTATTGAACCGATTGTAATGAAATTTTGTACACAGATAGTTTAAAGCCTGAGAAAGGACATAGGCTAAAGTTAAAAGGGGTCGTAAGGGGGGTGTTTATGCGTAAATTTGTTCAAATTAAGTTAGTTACAAAAATGTATAATACATGGCTATGTGCGTCACCTACATCGCACAAGCTCTAACTCAAACGTGTTTCTATAAGAGGCGGTAAGGATGAAAGATCCTTTCGCGATTT
Source organism: Lysandra bellargus (assembly GCA_905333045.1). Classification (NCBI taxonomy): domain Eukaryota; kingdom Metazoa; phylum Arthropoda; class Insecta; order Lepidoptera; family Lycaenidae; genus Lysandra; species Lysandra bellargus. The sequence continues at coordinate 11,799,537 of HG995326.1, forward strand.
GTTTTTGAAGTTTTAATATGAGTTGATGTTCGACCCCAGGTTTTAACCTCCGCAGTCCGACGCAAAAAGAGGGGCGTTTTAAGTGTGACGTGTCTGTCTCTTTGTAAACATTGAAGTTTGAAGTAAGCGTACCGTGGAAGCAACTCTGTCGTGGAAATTTTGCAATTTGCAGTAATATAGCCTACATGGAAACAGAAAACGGGAACTACCGCGCTATGAGCTGAAGTCCACGCGGACGGGAGTCGCGGGCAACAACTAGTATAGTTACTATAAATGTTCATATTTACAACACAACCATGACAACCGAAGGAAACACTTCAACAATACAACTGTGTCAATGTATCTTACGTGCTCCACGACCATCTATATTTAATGACGAATAGTGTTGTTTGCATTGCAATTTGTAAACTTCAAAATTCGTCATTAATAAATAAACAATCGGCAACTTGTGTCACAATAGTAATGCAAATGTTATAAACAATAACCTTGTTACTAATAAAATATTTACACACATAAATAATTTACCCAGTATAAAAGGTCTGCTTTTCTGGCACATTGAATATCATGATTCATGACACAATATCACATGACAGACTAAAACAGGGACTTTGAATATGTATAGGCTGTCTCAATATCTCTATTAGTAAGAGGGTTAATCCTTTAGTAATGTTGTACTCATTCTACTTTTATTGAGTTTCGCCCTCAGCTAAAGACTAATCACTAAGCGTCAATTTAGACCGCAACGCGACGCGTAGATAGACGCATTTCTAAATTTGTATGGATTTGACAGACTTACATGACGTCTCACGCAATTAAAGTCTGTCAAATCCATACAAATTTAGAAAATCATCTAGGCGTGGCGTTGCGGTCTAAATTGGCCCTTCAACTCACTTTGTCTGCACTTCGACATCCTGTAGTATATTCTTCAGTCGCAATGTCAGGTGTTGTTTAGGATCCGAAGACTCCTCCCCCTTGAATTTAGCTGCGGCCGGATTCGTCGTCACACACGTCCCCAAGTCTGTCAGTTTGTATGACACGAAGAGGAAATTAGGTAGAGATATCTGAAAAAAAAACTTCTAATTAAAATATGTTGGGTATATCTTGTCGTTATACTTTGTCGCAGGAGGTAAAAGGAGAAATATAGTTTCTCTATGCTCCAGTCTATACAAAATTCCATCTAAAATCAATCCTACAGTGTCAATATTATGGCTTGATAGAGTAAGTTGCAAAAAATGGTATACTACTTATTAAAATAACAAATAAAAAATATGACAAAAATTATAATATGGGCGGAAGCCTGAAAGTCACTATGACTAATTTAAACAATAAGAAAAAAACAGTATCCTAAATCCTTTAGCGAGCACGCAATATTCTATTTTTATAACATTAGCAAATAAAATTTAAATGTTTACAATAATTATAATCAACAAAAAATCCGCCAAGTGCGAGTTGGACTTGCGCAAAAAGGGTTCCGTACCTTTTTAGAGCGAAAGTAGGCGAAAAATTGTGTGTTATGTTTGGGAGCCTCTTCACTGCAAGTATTCATTTTATTTAAATTTTATTTATTTTATTCGGAACAACAACAGCCATCATTCTTATAATATATATAACGCCAATAACACTTACGTATTGTATGGCTAATATTATTCTGTAAACTATTAATATTTAATAAGCATGTTACATTTTAGGCATTAAAAGCTAGCTAGCTAGCTAGCTAAATACATAACAGTAGGAAATAGGGCCAATAACAGATGTTCACTTATGACAAACTTATATTATAGATAATATTAAAATCTTAATATTACAAACTTATGTAAGAAAATTTGTTACTAACTATTCAAGTTCAAATTAAGGATTTTATGAGTACAAGTACCACCTTGTTCCCATTATTGGTTACGAGCAAAAAAAGGTAAAAAGGCCACCTTAAATATTATTCTTCTTTAGCATTTAGTGTTTGTTATTATGGCGGCAATAAAAATACACAATCTGTGAAAATTTCAGAAGTCAAGCAATAGCCATTCTTGAGATGCGGCCTGGAGAAATACAGGTAGACGGAAAGACATTGAAGTCTCAGTAATAGATTTTTACCCTTTGGAACCCTACAAATTAATTTTCCTTAGGAGGCCTGTTGCATTAACTCTGTAACCAAAAATCCAAAAATTTAATTAAATGTTGAATGCCTGAATTTAAAGTTCGCATATATTATTTCGATGAGTGATAAAAACCTGGAAATCCCCAATCGACAATGTTTAAAAATAAGTTCACTGCAGTTGATAAAATAACTATTGTTTGTGGTTAGTCCAGTATTTAGTCTTTACCACAAAATAAATTGATAAATAGTAGTAATAAAGCTACTGCAGCATTGTAATAATTTTATATATGGTATAAATAAATCAAGCAATCTGCAAAGCAATTGAAGAAAAAGCTTAACAAAACCATCTCGGAACAAGAGATTGAAAATTTTAGATAGAAAATAATATGAAAACCGCACAAGGAATATTTACTATCTTAAAAAAATCTATACTAATAATATTATAAAGCGGAAGAGTTTGTTAGTTCGTTTGTTTGTTTGAACGCGCTAATCTCAGGAACTACTGGTCTGATTTGAAAAATTCTTTCAGTGTTAGATAGCCCATTTATCGGGGAAGGCTATAGGCTATATTTTTATCACGCTAAGACTAATAGGAGCGAAGAAATAGAGGAAATAGTGAAAAAAACGGGGGGAAATTATTTGAACGCGCTAATCTCAGGAACTAATGATCCGATTTGAAAAATTCTTTCAGTGTTAGATAGCCCATTTATCGAGGAAGGCTATAATAGGCTATATTTTATCACGCTAAGACTAATAGGAGCGAAGAAATAGAGGAAAATGTGAAAAAATGGGGGAAATTATATGAAATTGCTTATTATCTTAAGAACTACTGGAGCAATATTTATGTTATGTGGCAAACATGAAGAATAGACCACGTGAAGGGACATAGGCTATTTTTTGCGGAAAAATGTACGGTTGAGTGAAATTCCCAAATTACGCGGGCGAAGCCGCGCGGAACATCTAGTATTATCATATTTTTTAACAAAACAATATGTTGAACAAAGACAATTATTTGGGTGATTCTACAAAAATTGGGTAACTCGCTGTCACCAGTCAATATATAATGTTTGTTACGTATTTGTGATAGTGTTTTCCCCACATTATTACAAAATATTTTTCGATATTTAACTTACTAAGAACTTGATACATTAAAATAATTAAAGTGATATAATTATAGTTAATATAAGCGTTTAATAAATGTCACAAATGTCACATTATATTATATTTCTAATATGTTTGCATTATATATCAGTACTGTGTCACCCTCGTCAGTCCTCTGGCAGTCAAATTCAGAAAAAAAATCCACAGCCGAACATATAACCTTCTCGTTTTTTGGAAGTCGGTTAAAATCGATTTTTTTTAAAAACTACTCTAAAAAATGACTGTCCCGATTTGCAACAATATTATATTCATTATAAATAAATTTACCATAAAAACTACAGTAAACAAAATATCCCTAAAATTTGTAGAACCACCCATTTATGTAATTGTCAAACCCACATCCTGCTTTACTCTGATATTCTAAACCAATTGTTAATCTGTGAGGACGAACATTCAATATGAATAAAGATGACCGTCATTTAAGATAATTTAATAGAGCCACAGGTACATGCATTTTCACAATGTCTGGACATCATCACAATGGACCTGTGACCCAAATCAAATGATGTGATGTCTAAGGAGTTTTAAAGTTACCAATCGTATTGTCTCTGTATCTTTAAAAATAAATTAAATGAATAAAAAAATTAATCTATACTAATATTATAATTGGGAAGAGTTTGTTTGTTTGTTTGAACGCGCTAATCTCAGGAACTACTGGTCCGATTTGAGAAATTCTTCCAGTGTTAGATAGCCTATTTATCGAGGAAGGCTGTAGGCTATATTTTATTAAGCTAAGATTAATAAGAGCAAAGAAATAGAGGAAAGTGTGGAAAAAACGGGGGAAAATTATTTGAAAGGGCTTATTTCAACGCGCTAATCCAGGAACTACTAGTCCGATTTGAAAAATTTTTTCACTGTTAGATAGCCTATTTATCGAGAAAAGCTATAGGCTATTTTTATCACGTTAAGATTAATAGAAGCGAAAAAATAGAGGAAAGTGTGGAAAAAACGGGAGAAATTATTTGAAATGGCTTATTTGAACGCGCTAATCTCAGGAACTACTGGTCCGATTTGAAAAATTCTTTTAGTGGTAGATAGTCTATTTATTGAGAAAGGTTATACGCTATATTTTATTGCGCTAAGACTAATAGCAGCGACGAAATAGAGGAAGGTGTGGAAAAAACGGGAGAAACTATTTGAAATGGCTTATTTGAACGCGCTAATCTCAGGAACTACTGGTCCGATTTGAAAAATTATTTCAGTGTTAGATAGCCTATTTATTGGGAAAGGCTATAAGCTATACTTTATTGCGCTAAGACTAATAGGAGCGAAGAAATTGAGGAAAGTGTGGGAAAAACGGGGGAAATTATTTGAAAGGGCTTATTCAAAGAGCAATTTTTATGTTATTTGGCACACATAAATAATAGACCACGTGAAAGGAAGTAGGTAGGTTTCTTTTTTTGCGGAAAAATGTGCGGTTTCCGTTACATTCCTAAATTAGGCGGGCGAAGCCGCGCGGAACATCTATCATATCATAAAAGTATATTGTCCCACACAATATACTTTTATGATTTGCGCGTTTACTATTCAATGTACGGGAACAACTATAAACTAAAGTCCACGCGGACGAAGTCGCGGGCAACAGCTAGTAATAAATAACAACAAAAATTGGTCAACATATTTTTAAAGAAAAAAATGTTTTCATAAACATTTTAATTTTTATTACTTACTAGTAATATTTTAATAGCTCCATAAAAAATAAATTATATTACATAGTCACAGGCTACACGGTCAATTTTTCATCAATCTGATCCATCAATCTGGTACGGATTGACGAAAATTTGATTGTGTACGCCACGGAATGATGGATTGATCGTATTTTTAATATGAACTTTTTATAACCATCAATATTCCGTCGATCAGATTGACACCAGATTGATGGATCAGATTGATGAAAAATTGACCGTGTAGCCGGTGACTTAAGAAATATAAAATTACTTCTATTAATTGTACTAAAATGACATGGTATTGATGGCTATCTTTGTCAAGAAAATACTGTATACTTTACACACATTACTGTATCCTATGTTGCAGACATTTTTGTTACCCAGTCTTTGTGAGATGGGTCTTCATTGTAACATTGTACACAGAGCAATTGTGAAATTGAGAGTAACAACTATTGAGGCACCATTATTCAAGGCCCTGATAACTTACTTGATATTACGAGCCACACTCAGTCCGCTAAGGATGGTGCAACGGAATATGCAAAAATATTAATTTTGTAATTTGCATTTTAAATTTTTAAAGTATAAAATATTATAATAATAAAATTATCTTTGCACTACTTATGAAGAGATACACTAAGAAGTATGATATTATTATCTGATGTTTAGTCAACACCAGACCAGTCACAAAGAGTAATCTGATAGAATCAGATTATTCCTGATGAAGTCCTATTTCATAGAGGATAAAGAAAGATTGCTAAATATACTACTATAAACTATTTTTTTTTCGTAATTTTGACATGCTTTTTAATGTTGAAAAGTCGAAATAAGTTGCCTGTGAACTACCTATATTGTAAGATTTTTTTGTTACTCTTTTCCTAATAAATAAACTACTCTCTCTCCTCTCCTTTTCTAATAAATAAATTACCTTAAGTCTCAAAGTGGCGTCTGGATCGACATCATTATACAGCAGCACATTCTCCTTCATGTCAAAGCTCTCTCGTACTCCGAGGTGGTACAGCAAGGATCTCTGCTGAAGCTGTACGCTGAGGTCCACGAGGGCAACGTCTGCATTGTAGAACGTGTCCAATACGCTCGTCTCACCAAAGTCTAACTTCTCAAACTGAAAAAATTATAATGTTAGTAATCTAATAATAAGACAAATTATTATGAAATGTTTTGTTTTTACAATATTGATCTAGGTTTCAAAGACTTATATTTGAGAAAAGATTGTAAGAAATCAAGTTCTAGTGGAATTTATTTTAGGATGGACTTAAATTGAACTCCTCACTAACAAGATTTTATAATAATACTGAATATCAGTCTCAGGGACTGATATTTAATTTTAATTCACAATTCCATTCAACTTGGAGACTATGTGTTTTTGTCGTCAACACATACTCATTCAATGTTGACCGTACAGTAAGTATTCAAATTATTAAAGTCAATTGGGAATTGCAAATCAATCAGGAATTAATTTGAAGATGGTATATTTTGTCTGTAACAGAAATAAGCATAATAAGAGATTTAACCAAATGGTCTCCATTATCTTGTTTACAAGACTTAAATCACTAATGTTTTATGGCGGGGAATTCATAAAAACTCCACAAATAATCTCAACAGACAATATGCAAGACAATTAAACAGTTTACGATGGTGTTGTATTTCATGCTCAAAATCATATTGGCCTGTATATTGTTACTTGTTATAATACTGTGAACCAAAGATTGCTTGCTACTTGCTGCGAAGCAATATTTTCAGATCTCCTATAGGTATAATTAATACCTACATCGTGGGAATCACAGACACAATAGATTTTCAATTGTTATGCGATAGCCGGGTGCCGCTTGGGGATTGATGGGTTAGAGAAGAAATTAAATATCAATTTTCATTGACTTTCATTGCCTATTTTATATGAAGCTCTAAGGCATGCCGCATGGATGTTTCATTATCTTATAAGTTATTTTAGGCACCTTTGGAGCTTGCAAACCCACATCTAAATGAGTGGGAAGAGTAGTGTTTTATTGTATTTATTTAAAAAATACTCACATGGATATGATATAAATTAGCATTAACGAGTTCAGCGGCTAAGCGCACTTCTTCTAATGCTCTTTTTCTGTGAGCAAGATTCTGTGTTTGGGTCACGTCCAAGACGCAAGCGATGTCCATCCGTGGTCTCTGGTTCGAAGACCCGGCCTGCACCGTAGCATTAGATCCATCGCTGCACACACTTTCGCAAATACTTTTTACGTCTCCTAAAAATAAAATCCAAATAAAAACTCTTCACACAATGTCGTCAAACTCGCATTCGACCACAATAAAACCGTACCACTTTCCTCCAGCGCCGAAGAAGCATTTGCAGAACTAAAAGTTATCATTTTCCAATCACTAATTTACATATTTGATTGAAACACACGATTTAAATTTTGAAAATAAATATTGAAGGGAACTCATTCACAACAAGTCCTCATGCAGCTTGTTATTTAACCGTAGTGATGTTACATTCACACACTACCGGAAAGTACCTATCGACAGTATGTCGATAGTCGATATACTTCACGTTTCTTTTTAACCTATAATGTATTTTACAATTTTACTTCATAATCCGCCTTCGTATCATGATGGTAGTATACAAAAACGTTATAATATAATATAACTAATTACCAAACCAACGAATATAATAGTAGGAACAGACGCCCCGATTTGGTTGGGCCGATTTGGTCGGCCCCGACCAAATCGGGGCGTCTGTAGTAGGAAATAGTAGGAACAGACGCCCCGATTTTGTCAGGAGTAGTGCCATTTTTGTTTTGTTTTTGACGTGATAACGTCTTATAATTCGATATGGGGTGCGCGCACGAAAAACATGACAGTTCATTCGGCGTTACCTCGCTCTGAGGCGTTCCATTTACACTCTCAAGTCTTTCAACAACCGTAAGGCCCACCTGGGCCGCGCTCTTTGTTTCGATTATATTACGTATTTCGATGACTTAGAGAATACTTTTGTATGAAGAAGTTTGGTTAGTTATGACCTTTGATACATTGACCACACTCTGAATGAAAAATAAATAAACAATCTGTGAGCTATTAGTATTATTTCGGCTATTCAAAATAATTGTGCTCCATTTCCTACGTGTCAAGGTATGACTTGTGCTTTGTTCGAAGATTTTACTGGATTTCACGAATGTATGTAGCGTTTTGTATTGGGAATAGTTTATTTTACTCGTTATAAATATTTTTAGACAATCATTTGAAAGAAATACATCGAAATAACTTTAGGTTAGACTCGAAAAAGTTTGTTTCTATTTATAGAGATTCGGAAGCGAGGGTTAAGGGGTTAAGGATAGTTGAACGTGACAACGTCATACGTTGTCACGTTCAACTATCGTCAGTAAACCGACTTTACAGACAACCGATTTTTTGAAGTGAAAACTTCTTTAGCGGCGTTGAGCACTTTTGTGGGATGGGTAAAAACTGTGAAACTCGCGTCAGATTTTCGTGTTGATCGGAAAACCATAGAAAAAGCGTAAGACGGTTGGAGAGAAGTGTTTTGTGTCGAACTCGAACTCGAACAGAATGTACAGCCGGGGAAAATTGTGCTAAGCAGAAATGTACAGTCGGGGAAATGAGTTGCTTAGCAGAAATGTACAGTCGGGGAAATGAGTTGTTTAGCAGAAATGTTCAGTCGGGGAAATGAGTTGCTTAGCAGAAATGTACAGTTGGGGAAAATGGTGCTAAGCAGAAATGTACAGTCGGGGAAATGAGTTGTTTAGCAGAAGTGTACAGTCGGGGAAAATTGTGCTAAGCAGAAATGTACAGTCGGGGAAATGAGTTGTTTAGCAGAAATGTACAGTCGGGGAAAATTGTGCTAAGCAGAAATGTACAGTCGGGGAAATGAGTTGTTTAGCAGAAATGTACAGTCGGGGAAATGAGTTGCTTAGCAAAAATGTACAGTCAGGGAAATGAGTTGTTTAGCAGAAATGTACAGTCGGGGAAATGGGTTGTTTAGCAGAAATGTACAGCCGGGGAAAATAGTGCTAAGCAGAAATGTACAGTCGGGGAAATTAGTTGTTTAGCAGAAATGTACAGTCGGGGAAAATTGTGCTAAGCAGAAATGTACAGTCGGGGAAATGAGTTCTTTATCAGACGCGCTGATTAAGGCCACGTTTCCACCTGCAAGACAACTGTCGCGAGAAGTGTCTGACAGTCTGTCTGACAGCAGTTTTTTTTTCGATTGTCGATATTTTTAATCGATTGTAAGGGTTTCGATGATTTAATTAAAACGATCGTTTTTTAATATTTTTTTTAAATCGATTTTCATAAAAAATGAGTTGAAAAAATAATGCACAACGTTAATGATCAAGTTTTCACTCCTGCCGGCACTCCCGGAGTGCAACCCTCTTTTTTTTTTTGATGCGCAGGGGAAACCCATCATGGGTGCCCCGGCGGTTGCCGGTTGGAGATGTGCCTCAGTGGAGGTGAAGCACCCTGGGGGTATGTGGGACTCTTACCCACTATAACCACCTGCGGCTTAACTTCAGGCGTACACGGTGGGACGTCCTGGATCTGTCTAACACAGGAAGGAGTAGTAGCCTACAGCAGTGTTTTCCAACCTTTTTTTTTTTTTATCTTATCTTCTTATATATAAAATTCTCGTGTCACAATGTTAGTCCATGAACTCCTCCGAAACGGCTTTACTGATTTTTACCAAATTTTATAATGCATAATATTCAGTAGGTCTGAGAATCGGCTACTCGGTACTTAATATACTTATTGATAAGTGCATTTGTTGAATAAATAATAGTAAATTATTACAACCTAAGACTGACGGCGACCATTGTAGTTTGTGCGACGGGATAGCGATCGACGTTGCCATGGTGACATACTTATTTAGTAATATGGCAAATATATTATGGCAAAGCACTAGCTGCAATGTTAGTTACCGTACTCCTCGGAAACGGCTTTACTGATTTTTACCAAATTTTATATACTTATGCCATATTCAGTGGGTCTGAAATATAAATTGAAAACTCAAATACGGCTGTGAGCACAATAATGTACCTATTTGCTTACACACACCATGCCCGCTTTCATTGTAAGAAATGTACCGATTTCAACTTGCCTGAATATCGTGTAGACTGATTATATTAAGTTAATATTATTAAATTTGTATTCTTGATAAAGTTAGTTTTAAAATTTTAAGCAGAATGGGAAATAAAAGATAACTTTTTGATTGTAGGAGCTAACCCAAAGAAGAGTCTATGTTTTACTTGGTAAAAGATCACAATTTTTTTATTTTTGGCTGTAAAAGATTAAAAATGGGAGATAGAGAGTATCGTTTTAAATTACAATTAAATACACAAAAAATAGTTATTTAAAATAAAATAAAATTATTTTTAACAAAAAATTAAAACCGACTTCCAAGGTAAAACAATAATAACATCCTTATAATATGAAATAAAAAGTATTAAATAATTATTCCTATCTAATAGTGCTTTTTTCCGAATTCAGCTAAAACTCAACTATTTCTGTACCTACTCAATCTTCATCATTTTTAAGTCGGTACCAGATGAATCTTCTGTTCTCTGACAGAATATTTGAAACTTTTGGAACTGGATTTATGATTTATGATCGCTAAACGCAATGCAAAAGGTTGAAATTAGGTTGTTTTCCAGAATATCTCGGCGAAGTGAAACAGAATGTTACATTATCGAAGCAACTTTAACTTCTCAGGAGTAATGTCAAATGTGTGCCTTATGCTCTGGAGATAAGGTTGAATTTGGTGACATTGGTGACCCTGACGTGGTAATGATGATGATGATGAATGTAATTTGCATAGTAGCATATGCTTTCAGTTCTTAAAATAGCGCCTAAACTCCCAAACTTGTATCTATAAGGAATCCGGAGTTCTCTTAGTAGCTTCGGAACCATAGTATACCTCGGTGCAAAATCTTGCGTTTTGGTAGCATATGCTTAGGATGCTTCTCATAAAATCAAAATCACCATATGTTTTCATATAAATTTCGAGGAGTTCCCTCGATTACTCATGGATCCCATCATCAGGTCACCACTTTTGTGAACATGGTACCAAATTGAAGTAAAACCTAATACAACAAAACAAAAATTTCGAAAATCGGTTTACAAACGGTGGAGTAATCGTTGAACATACAAAAAAAATATATCCACAGCCGAACATATAACCTCCTCGTTTTTTGGAAGTCGGTTAAAAAATAAATACAATTTACGCATTCCTTGCCCAGATAAGTCTTGGGGTTTGACAAACCCCACGTGGTGCACGGTGTAACTTTTATCCACGTGGTGCACGGAGGGTTAAATGGAATAATTATTATTTAGTTTATTTTTATCTTATTATCAACTATTAATTAAGTATAAATTTAATACAACTGAGTATTTTGCACATAAACATTTTAAGTGCCTTCCTGTTGCCACTATTGATATAATAGAGCAAAAAATAGCAAAAAACTCACGTTTGTTGTATGAGTCCCCCTTAAATATTAAATTTATTTTATTTTTAGGATTTATTGTTATAGCGGTAACAGAAATAATATACACAAACTGTGAAAATTTCAGAAATCTAGCTATAGTGATTCTGAAGATACAGCCTGGAGACAGACAGACGGACAGACAGACAACGAAGTCTTAGTAATAGGGTCCCGTTTTAACCCTTTCGGTACAGAACCCTTATAACGTTGCAAAAGATAAATGCTATACTATTTTAGCAATAATATATTGGCTAATGTGGAAAAATCTTAAGAAAATTCATCGTCATATTTTTATTTGCGTGACGTATCTTTTATAAAATTTAGATTTTCATGTCATGTGACTGGCAGGTAGGTAAGGTTACTGAAAAGTTTATTATAAGTGTTAAAAAAATGTTTGACAGTCTATGAGATTGCCTTTATTGATAGGAACCTCGTCGTTTACACACGAATCATTAGCACGCATGACGCACATCATGCAATTGAGTTTAGTTGGACAGCCCCCATTATAAAGTGAAATAATTTGTAGTGTTCTTTGTTAGTATAAAAATTATACTTATATTATAATATAAATCAATAATGTATTTTGGTAATTATAATTAATGCCAAGCTCACGATCCAAACGTTGATTGATTGACATGTTTAAATAGTAAAATCTGGGTATATAGGTAGTTACTGGTTATAATATGAACATTAATTATGTATTAAGTTCTATTGAACTTAATACATAATTAATGTTCATACTTTAATTTAGGTCCGGCACATTATCATTAATTCACATTCATAATTATTATTCTTGTAAATGAAACAAATTTAAAAGTTATATTGTAAATATTTAAACAAAATATCGCAATGGGCATCTGTCGATAAAGGCAGATAATATTGGACATCACTATGACCTTGACGTTTACAACGTTCAACAAAGATAGAGCGCCATCTATCCGTAAATATTTGAACAAGTCAATGTGGACTTTGTATTTCAATAGTAGTTGTCAGCAGCAGATGTCACTAATATAGAAAATTAAATTTTAATTAAAATTAAAAATTAATAAAAACTAGAACTGTTGCCCGCAACTCTGTTGCGCCAAAATAAAAGCCAAAGTGGAGTCAATGTGCTTCAAATATAATGGTTAATTATTAACATTAGAAACTAGTGTCTAATTTTGAGAACTCTTCATGAGTTCTCAAAATTAAGGTTTATTCTCTCCTGAGGGTTTTTTAATAATGTAAATTAAACACCATTTAATTACTACAAAATATTTTATTCAATTTCCAGGTTGCCTCTTTGGTTTAATAAGGTCAATGCTGCATTGTTAGATTGCCATGATTTTTTAAAAATGTTTATTTTTAAAGGACAAGATCCAATGTCCATAATATAATTTTGGGCTAATTTTAAAAGTGCCGGCGAACGCAAATTGACCCATTATTTAAATGTAACATAATCTAAGGAATAATTTTTATTATTACACCAAAGTTCTAGGTCAAGTTTCCGAGTTGTTATTCAAGGTCAAACTTTTTTTATAACATCTAATAAAACTTATTTTATTAATTAAAAGTAATAAGTAATCGATCCCAATGTCCCTATAGATAGATATATATATATAGAATAGAACAGATTATAAGAGGCCAAATACTTACAAATGATTTGGAAAAATTGACGGACGGAGCCACAGGAGCCACATTACATCCGCGACTCCATCGGCGGCGGTCGCCTGCTGTTTGGGGTATATGATATATCGGCTCGTCTTGGGGGAAGGTTTATTTACCTTTCGTCCGTAAATTTTTACATGTTACAAAAAAAAGTTTGACCTTGAATAACATTTCGGAGACTTGACTTAGAACTTTGGTGTGATAATAAAAATTATTCCTTAGATTATGTTCTATTTAAATAATAGGTTTCTTTGCGTTGGCCAGCACTTTTAAAATTAGCCCAATTTGGACCTTGCCCATTTATACCTAAACAAAAATTCTTGGAGCAATTTTACTGCGACAACAGCATCACAAGCGGTAATAAAATAAACTATTCTTAATATAAAAATTACATGATAAAACTTGATAAATTAATATTTAAACGCACGATTATTTTTCATTTTTAACATAAAATTTAGTGTACATTTAGTAATACAGTAGACAATAACAGTACGGTACTCTATCTTCCGAGTATAATTTTGCGTGACGCGCCGAAGTTCTGTCCGGACTGCGAGGCGAGCTTGTTGGTGCCGGCCTGCAGGCCGATGACGGTCTCGCCGGCTCGGAGCACGTCCTCGCTGAACTCGCGCCGGTTCTCCTCCGCCGGCCGGGGGCCGAGGTGGGGGCCGCGCCACTCGGGATGCTTGTAGGCCTGTGAGGAAAATGCAGCTGATATTAAGCAGAATCGGGGTGCAATGAGTATTACAGGCTCCTAAAGTCTAAACTCATGGACCGGCCCTCAGGGCCGGATTTATATTTTTTATGAATAAAGGCTGATTTACATTTGGCGCCAGCTACTGTATCAATGTAAATCAGCCTTATAGGTCACTTTAACTTTGCCGTCAGTTGCCGTCCCTATAGCTCTATGTCCACACTATGCCCTTTTGTCTTCAATTTTCATCATCTTCTTTGTATTCAACTTTCGTTTGGCGCTTTTAAGGGGCCGGAGCATCCTCGAAATTCTCATACATACGTAATACCAAAATTATTTTGTCATACGAAAATATTTAACATGTTTGAGTTATTTTTCAGCTAAAAATAGTAATTACCTAGGTTCCTGTACAAAAATTTACTTCAAAATATTTAAACACTAAAAAAAAATTTTTAGTGTATAAATTTTTTTTAGTTAATTTACTACTAAATATTTAAGCACTAAAAATAGAGTAAAACACTAAAAAATATATAAATAAATAGTAAATTTACTACAAAATATTTAAACACTAAAAAATATTTTTTACAGTTTAAATATTTTGTAGTCTAGGGTACAAGACTCAAGTCTCAAGAGGCTAATGCGAAAATTCTTTTATGCATAGAAGGAGCTTTTTGTCGAATTCATCGATGTACCTTGGTACTGAATACTATTCAGTTTCAGTACCTATAATTATGCTATATTTACGATTACAGATTCTCCTGCAGCTGATGAGGTAATTAAATTGTTATTTTTGATCAGACAGACATTTGGAAAGAACTAAGGATATTGTTTATGCGTATTGTTGATAAAAACGTCGATGAGCAAAGATTTCGCAAAGCTATTACGCTCAATCCGCTCAGTGTCATAATCAACAGGAAGTTTATATCATTGAATGAACATCAGCTCAAAGTGTTATGTAAAAATAGAAGCTATCCACTGACCATGGGCTAGAAAATAAATTTTCATACGATACTGGAGAATAGATATTGATTCATAGGAATCATAGGAATGGCAGACATGCAAACCTATGTAGCACAGTACGTAGTTTGGTCTGGTAACCTGGTTATATCAAGCCCAGACGACAAACGGACATTGGCAGTAAGTTAGTGCCCAAATAAGTGTCACTAACATGTAACACAGATTTTGGTCGCTTTTATAATAGGTTGGGGAAATAGTACATTACGCAGGAAAATAAGAAATGTCTCAGATCACAAGTAATTATTGTTGGCCGAGGCGAAGCCGAGGTCAACAAACATGTGATCTGAGGCTTTTTTATTTACTGCCCGTGGTGCGTATACTATTGTTCTCATCGACGGAGGCGGAAAACGGCAACATCGGTAAGCGCAAGTGTTTGTACAGTACTCCAAAATTAATAATGCGCATGAATGACCGTGAATAATGACCGTGTTACAAAAGCTACAGGAATATCACGACCACATGACAAACTTTGACTAATACAATATGTATCTTAAACGCAATGCAATTAGAAAATGCAATATCGTCTACCGTCGCTCTGGAAATACGACCGTTGCCGAAAAATTACGAAAACTTCTATGCGCATTATCACTTTGGGAGCACTGTAGAAGCTTTTAACGGCAATAGCAAGCCGTGAATAGTAAAGGACTATAAAAACTTGAGATGACACGATATTATTAGGGCTACCTTTTTCTGGTTTCTAATTTTTGACCGACTTCCAAAAAGGAGGAGGTAATATGTTCGGCTGTATGTATCTTTTTTTTTGTATGTTCAACGATTACTCAGCCGTTTGTGGTCCGATTTTCGAAATTATTTTTGTGTTGTATAGGGTTTAACTCGAATTTGGTACCATGTTCACAAAAGTGGTGATCTGATGATGGGATCCTTGAGGAATCGAGGGGACTCCTTGAAATTTGTATGGAAACATATAGTGATTTCGATTTTTTCCGAAGCATTCGAGGTAAATGCTACCAAAAAGTAAGACTTCGCACCAGGTTATACCCTGGATCCGAAGGTACCGAACAGAACTTTTGAATGCTTATAGGTACAGGTTTGGGGATTTCGGTGTTGTTTAAACAACTGAAAGCATAAGCTAATACATCAATTTGATTAATCATCATCATCACAACCATAATTATACCATGAGTCATCACACTATGACCCAATTATTGGTACTTTTCGTGATATTTTGCATCGAAGCAGATGTTTTTGATGATGATTTCGCTGTTTGTAGACCGATTTTCAAAATTATCGTGTTGTTGTATAGGATGTAATCTTAATTTTGTATAACAATTACGGAAGTGGTGAGCCGATGATGGGATCTATGAGCAATCGAGGGAAATCCTTGAAATTTATCAAAACACTCATAGTGGTTAAAATTTTGTTTCTAGTAAGTTAAACATATGTTACGAATATGAGAAATTTTAACGAAGGTGTCTCTTGGTGCAAAGGCACTGAACAGAACTCCTGAACTTTTAAAGATAAAATTTTGGAAATTGCAGCATCGCTTAGATAACTGCAAGCATTTACCACAATTTCGCTTACAGTAACATAACGTGAATAGTTAACATTCGTATTGGGGTTTTACGCATAAAGCCTAATTTTATAGATACTTAACTAAAAAGAGTGAAATTATTATTTTTTAACAAAAAATTAAAACCGACTTCCAAGGTAAAAACAATAGTAATATGAACTAAAAAGTATTAAATAACTCTTACTCTTTAATAGCACGCCTTTTTCAGAATTCGTCTAAATATCAACTATTTCTGTACATAATATACTACAGTCTTCATTACTTTGAAGTCGGTACCAGGCCCAAAAGTTTCAGATATTCTGACATTACTGAACTTACGATTAAATTAGCTGGTACCGACTTCGAAATAATGAAGACTGTAGTATATGTACAGAAATAGTTGATATTTAGACGAATTCTGAAAAAGGCGTGCTATTATAGAGTAAGAGTTATTTAATACTTTTTAGTTCATATTACTATTGTTTTTACCTTGGAAGTCGGTTTTAATTTTTTGTTAAAAAATAATAATATTATATTGCAATTTGCAGCAGTCAGCACATTTGTTCCTTTGACTGCCGGAAAGAGCAAAACTCTACTTAGAGAGAGGTCAGAGTATTGATTTTTTAGGGTTCTGTACCCAAAGGTTAAAAACGGGAGCCTATTACTAAGACCTCGTTGTCTGTCCGTTTATATGTATCCAGGCTGCATCTCAAGAACTACTATAGCTAGACTTATGAAATTAACACAGATTATGTATTTCTGTTGCCTCTATATTAAGTAACAACAAATACTAAAAACAAAATAAAGTTAATATTTTAGGCCGTACAAAAACACAATTTTTGGTAAATTTTTGCTCTATAACGGTACGGAACTCTACATGCACGAGTCCGACTCGCACTTGGCCGATTATTTCTTAATTCTATTATTGAGTGTAGACTTTAATAAACGTGAGTACCGTTCTGCCAATGGCGAAGATGGTCTGTGTGACGAGTGCGATGTTCTTCTGGTCCCACAGGTCGGTGGTCTGGAACAGGTCCGTGTCCGGCACGCCGTACTTCACACACGCCTTCTGGAACCTGGAATTAATCAAAGTAATGGTTTAATGCAGTGTTTCCCACCCTGTGGTCTGCGGACCCCTGGGGCTCCACAAATATATATGTATGGGGGTCCGCGGTGTCATCTCTGGACCATACATAATCCGATTTTTTTGTTGTCTATTTTATTAAGGCCGTCCCCCGAGCAAACGACCTTGGCCATACATTTGCCGCGTTGCCGAGATCGCACGAAACCCCTATTTTTAACCGACTTCCAAAAAACGAGGAGGTTATATGTTCGGCTGTGGATATTTTTTTATTTTTTTATTTTTTTTTTATTTTTGTATGTTCAACGATTACTCCGCCGTTTGTGAACCGATTTTCGAAATTTTTGTTTTGTTGTATTAGGTTTCACTCCAATTTGGTACCATGTTCACAAAAGTGGTGACCTGATGATGGGATCCATGAGTAATCGAGGGAACTCCTCGAAATTTATATGGAAACATATGGTGATTTTGGTTTTATGTGAAGTGTACTAAGAATATGCTACCAAAAAGTCAAATATTGGGTCAAAGTATACCATGGTTTCGAAGATGCTGAGAGAACTCCTGACTCCTTATAGATACACGTTCGGGAGTTTCGGCGTTGTTTTAAGAACAGAAAGCATATGCTACTATGCAATTCATATTCATCATCATAATCATCATCATCATCATCATCGTCATCATCATCATTAAGGTCACCAATGTCTCATGGCACAGAATTAATAATAGTACAAGGCATAGGTATGGATATACTAATAATAATAATTATGTACTGTATAACAACACCTGTTTGTTTAATACATGGCGGTCGGCGCCGCAGAGGCGACGGCGTCGCCGCGCCGCCGCGCCGCGTGGCGCGTGGCGGCAGACAACAGATCGAATACTTTACTAATTACTTTATAAAATTTAAATAGACAAATAGAATTAAAATAAAGTTATTTTAAAAAGAGCATTTACACAAAACAAAGTCATTAAGTGTCTTTTTAATCAGTTATACTTATTAATCGATAGATGGCGCACTAAGTATCGATTTGAATTCTTGATTAAGCGCTTATTCCACTTATCCTAGCTAGGAAGTCCTAGCTAGGGTCCTAAAAAATTTAGTCAAGTGGAATAACATTTAGAAGCTAGGATCCTAGCTAGGATCCTAAATCGGAAAAAATTTAGTCAAGTGGAATAACATTTAGAAAGCTAGGATCCTAGCTAGGACTTCCTAGCTAGGATAAGTGGAATAAACGCTTTACAAGAACAGAGCTGTCAATAATTATGATAATATTAAATATTATGAGTAGCTACGCTACATCCTATGCAAGTTTATACAATTTTTTATCTGATAGATCCTTCGATCGTGGAAAAAGGAGACACAATAGCCTTTCTATTGTTATCTCAATCGCCGGTGACCGCTTGGGGCTTGAAGCATTAAAATTGTTAAATTACTTAGCACAATATGTTCACTTCACTGATAATATATGATTTTGTGAGTGTGAGTTGTGACTCTTGACAAATTGTAATAAGATACGTAAAATATACGCGAAGGTTTACCTACTAGTGTAACTAAAAAGAGTGAAATTATTATTATTTTTAACAAAAAATTAAAACCGACTTCCAAGGTAAAAACAATAATAACATTAATATGAACTAAAAAGTATTAAATAATTTTTACTATCTAATGGTGCCTTTTTCCGAATTCGGCTAAACCTCAACTATTTCTGTATTCAATCTTCATAATTTTGAAGTCGGTGCCAGTTCCAAAAGTTTCAAATATTCTGTCAGAGGACTGAAGATTCAGCTATCTGGTACCGACTTCAAAATAATGAAGATTGAATACAGAAATAGTTGAGGTTTAGCCGAATTCGGAAAAAGGCACCATTAGATAGTAAAAATTATTTAATACTTTTTAGTTCATATTAATGTTATTATTGTTTTTACCTTGGAAGTCGGTTTTAATTTTTTGTTAAAAATAATTTTACTTATCTTAGTTCAAAATTGTCCTAAAAAAAATTAAAACGGTAAATAAGTAGGTTATGATATTGTCGATCTATTGGCGAGTGTTTCAAATAAAAGTAACTTGTAAATCCTAAGGAGATGCTGAATGTATGCTTAAGTTTTAATAAATTGGTTTTACTTTGGAAGCTGATATCATGAGTATAATAAACAAAAATAGAAAATTTAAAACGGGGAAAGGAATGTTGATATATTATTGCTGTATTTTTATTATAGCTTTGTAGCTTTCAAATTATGAGTTTATAAGGCTTGAAATACAGTAAATTACGATATCTCCGTAAGGAACGCCCTTAAGGGGGATCGTGAAAACTGTGCTTGACTTCCTGGTTGGGAAACACAGACTGTTAAGGCGCTTTATTGAAAGTAATTTTACCGCAAGGGCAATTATTTTATAAGTACTTAATTTTTGTGACTATAAAGTCGTGAATACGCTGCGGCCAGAAGCTATCGGCTCGCTCGGAAAACATGCGAAAAAACGTATTTATAATCATTTAAAAAATAACTAGGAGCATTTAAGCAAAATGCTTCTATACGATTTTGAGTTGCAAAGGTGTCTATCAATTAGACTAATTTCCTACAATACATCCATTTTCGTTTAAAAATAATCTTCAAATTACGTATTTTCAAGAGGTCATTTCGAAAATTAAATGTATCGAGGCAAAATACATTAATCGTGTTTCTGGTTCTTCTCAAACCTAGATAAGGCTATGAAGATATGTATATCTCATTACCAGATTTGTAACATTTCTGAGGGTCCTATAGTATTGTTACGGATACGGGCAGTTGCTTACGTGTACGGATATGGACAGTTGTTTACCTGCGCGCGACAGTTGCGCGTACTTTCTAGAAAAGTGCAACCCTTGTTTATGTGAATCGCGTGTTTACGTAAACAATCCAAAATAGAACGCTCCAGAATTCGACGCGGGCCATATAAAAGGTAAACAAGCCGGCAGTCAACTCAGTTCGATCCGAGCGATCATCAAGGCGATTTCAAAGTGAAAACAAGTGATCAATAGTGAGTGATTGTGATAGTGAACTAACGTCTCGGCTACGACCTAGGACAGTGATAGTGCTCAGTGATTTGGATATAGTGCTTAGTGTTTGGACTTAGTGATTTGTGTGAGCTAGTGTTTGTGAATAAAGTCTTCAAGAGAGTCACCAGGTCTTTCTCTCCGAATCCTCGAACCCTAGCACGTAACAGTATTACGTCAAAAAGGACAGTTTTTTTCAATATAGCGCCTTAAAGTTAATGTTCGAATTAGTATAACGTTATCTCTTTAGTTTTTCATACGAATGAAAGAGAAGACATGACATTATAACAAGCTGTTAATACTAACAGACGTTGGTGAAACTGGGCCTCAGTCTATTAAGAAGTAATCGCCGATAACTTTGCCGATAACCGATTTCTATAATATTAATATTATCGAGGAGTAAAGATTACCAAGTAGCAAGCTATAGCTGCAGAAGTCGGCACTTCTTAGATTTTTATTACTGCTCTTACGTAAAATACTTTACATAGGTAATAGGTATTTTAGAACTCTACATTTAACTGTTAGTTTAACTGTGAAGTAAAAAACAATTGGGATTTATATTTCCATTTTAACGACTGCACAAGAATGTTGTTGAGAAACAAGGTTAAAACATACTATTATATAGAACTACTTATTTAGTACGTACATTGTTATACAATACAGTTAACTATACATATAACGGCTAAACAATATAGTCACACTGTTAGCCTACTATATTAGTGTATTATAAATCATAATATTATGTATAAATTGTATAGGACCCCCTATTCTGCTATTAAAATCTGACATTAGTAAATACAGCTTCAATTTGGTTTCGATGCAGTCTCAGTATAATAAAAGTACAAAAGAGTAAATAGTATCAATAAATGCGTTTTGATTGCTCTGTCCCTGCTCCATCTGCGTGTTTACGCGATAATTAGCGCGTTAATCGGGATAGTACGCAAATGTAGCCAACGTTTTAACGTGTTATCGTACTAGTTAGTGGCATTACTAATGGCGTTAGACGTTAAGCGATAGCTCGGGTGTCGGTTTTTTGGACACCTCAAAGAGGAACGACTTGTTTACTTTATTTTGGTGCAAAATAATACGATAATGGAGTGATCCAACGAAAAAGAGTTAAAATTTTTAAAATTACTTCATGCGTTTGGGACGTTAAATTTCATAAAAAAAAACGTTAATGCCTAAATTTTTGTAGCGTTATTAATGCCTAAATGTAGCCAACGCGCAATGTTAATGCATGCTAATGCAGGTGGAGCTCCTGCATTAGAGTCTAAACTAATAATATGTAATCGTTTGACGTTTTATGTAAATTATATTTTCTTTTGTATTAATGTTAATTTAAATAGTAGAGTTACTATCGCACTCAGAGACGAATATTAATAACAATATAACTCAAGATTTCGCATACGCCTAATACAATAAATCAGTCAAACTCCTCATTAAAATAATAAGAAAGTTTAATAATCATTATTAAATATCTCTGACTGCCGCACTCAGAGTGGAACATTAATTACTTAAATGTAATTAAGTAATTCAAAATTTTGACATATGCCCCATACATTATCTGTCAAATTCTTCATTAAATTGAAGGTTAATCATCATTAAACGTCTCTGAGTGCGGCAGTCAGAGCACATCCATAGTCCATACGCATATTTCGCATTATAAATGCGAAAGTGTGTCTGTCTGTCTGTCTGTCACTTCTTCACGCCAAAACCGCTGGACCGATTTTGCTGAAATTTGGTATGGAGATACTTTGAGTCCCGGGAAAGGACATAGGATACTTTTCATTCCGGAAAAACGTGAAATGCAACGGAGTTGCGGGCGTCATCTAGTGCTCTATATTAAATTTAGTGTAGAGTCAAAAACCAAATCGGATGATTATTCGGAACAAATACTCGCTATTTCCTTTGCTTATCGTCTCTTATCGGATGTTATGTAATAGATAACAATAATTACGTACCTACTTACGAACACTGTATTTACAGACTACAGAACTACATACATTAGTCACAACTATTTAGAAGTCACGACCGAGTTAAACCGAGGACACGAGTAATGATTAGTTAAACTTTTTTTAATGAAGATTTTGCGGTTTGCCATAAACTCTACATTTTTGTCAAATGTACCGTTTTTTACCGTTGTAATTAAAAAGTATTAAAACTCCTTAGGAATCGGATTTTTATTATAATATCAACTCGGATAGATCAGGTACTGCTAGGAAATCATTTTGACCTACTCTTCCTTAGCCTGGACCAATGAATTATAATTACTGCTTAAGAGGGCGACTAATGCAAAAAATCAAACATCGTCCTTCTCTCTTCACACTCACGCCCGTCTTTCATATGCCAGGCGAAAAACGACGACGCGGATTCATCGCCAAATAAGTTTTTTCTCAATAACTCGATAAATATGCAACATTTTAAAAATCCGCTAGGTCGATCTCTCAATGATAGAATTTTATACAATGTGTTGAAATATTAACTTAGTTCAATGCACGGTTATGGCAATAAATGAAAAATTCGTGAAAATTAGATGAATCTTTGCGATTTTTTCTATAGAGAAAATTTTAAGATATAGTGTTTTTGCTCAGATTGAACTCTTGGAAATATAATGTAATATCTAATTTTAGAAAATGAAACAATTTGGGGCTTATTTTCAAGTGTAAAAATGAATTATAAAATCGACAATTTTGGGTTAGTCGCCCATTTAAACGGTAGTATACAAGCTTGAGCCATGTAGAACTTAAAAACAATACTCACTGGCTGATATTATCCATGAACTTGTAATCACCACCTGACACGTTGACTTTGGTGATGATGCCTGGCTGGAGGCGGTTCATCAGCTTGCAGAGTATGATGCCGTCGCGGAGGGCCAGCTCGTACGGCAGGTTGGGGAACTTCTCCCCGATGACTGCCTCTATCCATCTCTGGGCTTCGACTTCCTTCTCTGGCTCACGTTTGCCGGCGCACTGGAAGTAATTAATGTATAATTATTGATAAGTATTCGTTCGTAGAGTCGAGTTAAGGCCCTATATTGAAAAAACTGTCCTTTTTGACGTAATACTATAGGACCCTCAGAAATGTTACAAATCTGGTAATGAGATATACATATCTTCATAGCCTTATCTAGGTTTGAGAAGAACCAGAAACACGATTAATGTATTTTGCCTCGATACATTTCTCGATCGAAGTGACCTCTTAAAAATACGAAATTTGAAGATTATTTTTAAACGAAAATAGATGTATTGTAGGAAATTATTCTAATTGATAGACACCTTTGCAACTCAAAATCGTATAGAAGCATTTTGCTTAAATGCTCCTAGTTATTTTTTAAATAATTAAAATTACGTTTTTCGCATGTTTTCCGAGCGAACCGATAGCTTCTGGCCGCAG
This sequence comes from Lysandra bellargus, assembly GCA_905333045.1. Taxonomy (NCBI): domain Eukaryota; kingdom Metazoa; phylum Arthropoda; class Insecta; order Lepidoptera; family Lycaenidae; genus Lysandra; species Lysandra bellargus. The sequence goes on from HG995326.1 coordinate 11,823,325, forward strand.
CGTATTTAAGACTTTATAGTCATACAAATTAAGTATAAAATTGCCCTTGCGGTAAAATTACTTTCAATATAGCGCCTTAATAGACGAGATTCTGCTTTTTAAATTCAATTGTAATCATTCAATATTATGATGTTGATGTGGTCTCGACAGGGTAATGAAACACAATAGCCAGTTATTATTAGTATTCAGAGAAATCAACGTCGATATGGCGTTCTAACTCTAAAGTCGGTCGAACGACTCAAACTTTGAGGTTCATGAGATCTTGCAATTTGATAGGATTACTTAAGCGTTAAGTGAAAATAGCAGAATTGGGGCATTAATTAAATTATTTCAATAAAAAAAAACATAATATAGTAGCATTATGCCAATAAGAGATTACCAGCTGGTACTATCAAAACTGCAGTAGGCTATATTTCTACAAAATATTGCAAAATTCCTATACATTAATATCGTTTTATTATTGAAGGAAAATATCTGCCAATCGTGTATCGTTAAATTGAGCACTATAACATGCAAGTCTATAAATACTTATTATCTTTATTATTGTTATTATAGCTGGGTTTGAAAATATTTGTAGAATACTCAATTTTATCTTTCAACTAGACGTTCCGCACGGCTTCGCCTGCGTAAATCAGAAATTTTATGGAAACCGTACATTTTCCCACAAAAAATAGCCGATCCTTTACGTGGTCTTTGCTCCAGTAGTTCCTGAGATTAGTGTGTTTAAGCAAACAAACAAACATAGATTACTTATATTTGAATAAAGAAGTGGATTCCTGACTCTATAGGTATTTAGAATTTACCTCAGTCTTAAATAAGGCTCACACTGCAAAAATGCAAAATATAATAATTTTAAATAATTATTTAAATTATATTAAATGACGGTCTTCCAATTCCGTTCTTTTGATAAAAATAATTTAAAATTCAAAACGCATTACTAAGTCATACCTAAGTAAATTCTTACCGTAGTTTGTATTGTATTGTGTTGTAGAGCACTCCTCAATGTGTCACTCTTAAGTATGTTAATATTCTCGTGTATTCTGTTTTACATAATACTAAATACTAGGCCAATAATTTTACTACTGATTGGGTTATATGTGTATCAAAGTTATTTGTTGTCAAGGCAAGAGACGAGACAAGAGAAAGTAAGAATTTCCGAATATTTTGTTAGATAGGAAGTTTAGTCACTGTTGCTCAAATTTTGTAATTGATTCATTACTACACTTAACAAGATACAAAATTACATGTGAATAGTTTGCTACTGGTCATTTTGTTCTATAATATATTGGATGTAAATTTCCTATAGTTTTTCCATTTCTGTCTAAAGTCCTGAATCCTGATAGGGATAAAAAAAACTTTTAACTGTACTACAGAATACAGATTACTTAATAGTTGCTGGTGCTACTACAACCTTATTATTCAGTAGAGATTAAGATAGTACTAAGAAAAATATAGCTTTTCGTATAAGACAGACATGGATTATTTAGTACAAGCTGACTATAATTTCGTCTTAGATAAAACGTTACGCCGCTAATGTTTTTGGAGTAATCTTTGGTAGAGTTCTATGCATGAACAAGAGAAATGAGTGGTAATTCATAGATCCATACTAATAATATTATAAATTATGCAAAAGCTGTTTGTTACCTCTTCACGCCCAAACTGCTGAACCAATTTTGATGAAATTTATTATGGAAATACTTCCAGTCCCGGGAAAGGACATATGATACTTTTTATTCCGAAAAAATATACGATACCCGCGCGATAAACGGATTTCAGTGCAATGGATTTGCGGCCGCCATCTAGTAATTATATTTATGAGTATAACGATTAAACGCTGATTGTGATTAACATCAATCTAGTTATGAATAGAGTCCGACGCAATACGTAAAATACGATGTCTTTAAGTGATTTACGGCTGTTTATTTTCACGGGCTTACATCCGGATGGGTTTTTGCGTGGATGTTGTAATCACTATAATTACGTATATTTTGAAACATTAAAACAACTAGCGATGTACGCGCGCCGCCCACGCCTGGTGCTGGGCGGGCGGCGTCCACGCCAGTCCACTTGTTGATATCGCCCAGAAAACTTGTTTCACCAGTGTCCGAGTGATTTATTCGACATGGCTGTAAGTGTCTTACAAGACAGAAATTAGATTCAGTGTTAATTTCAATTCTATTTAGACATAAAACAAATTTCGGACTATAACGAAAATAGCCTCGTTTCGTAACGTTCCGGGAAATCCTTTAATCTTGAAGCTTTTCGTATAAAACGTTATTTCGGGCGGTGATGCTGGAATTGGCACTGGAAGCGGTTTCGTAACTATTTACGTCTTTTACAGCCTAGGAACAAGGAACAGGAGCAGGAGGTCCTGACCTGGATATCTGCCGTAATCGGGGAGCCGCTGCCGAAGGGAGAGTACGAGGATATCCTTAAGGATGGAGTCCTTCTGTGCAAGCTTGCCAACAAACTGTCCCCAGGTTCGGTGAAGAAGATTCAGGAGAGGGGTACCAATTTCCAGTTGATGGAGAATATCCAGAGGTAATTGTCCTACTACTACTACGCTATAATAATTGTCCTACCCAATTGTAGAGGTAAATGTCCTACGACTCCTACTACGGTATATTTAATAATTATTATTATTGTCCTACCAAATGTACAGGTGTGCTACGAAGCTATAACCTCCAACAAAGATACAATTGTTCTACGAAATCACAATTTTGATGAACTTTTTTTAGATTCCAAGCTGCGATTAAGAAATACGGAGTGCCGGAGGAGGAGATTTTCCAGACTGCTGATTTATTCGAAAGACGCAACATTCCCCAAGTCACCTTATGTTTATACGCTCTAGGCAGAATTGTGAGTACAACATAGTCCTAATTTGAGATTTAAGCGACTATTTTATGAGAAACTCCTTAAATAGTCGCTTAAATCTGAAAACAAAATTACTTCTTAACAAAAAGATTCACATTGTGTATTTAAAAGGATTAGATCAGAAGCATAGCAGTTGGGTTTATTTAATTGGGTGTAACTGAGTAACAAAGTAAATAGGTACTTTTGATAATTTCGTTTACAAAAAAATTACTTTCAGTTTCATAACCTTCACAGAGTTTTAACGAGATTAGTATTTGGCAAACATTTTAAACGTCTTTTTGGCAAACTACTAGTTATTTTTGTCGATTGCCGAGTAGTTTAATTTCCTCAAAAATTAGAATGCAGATTCTGTATGAAGAATTGTTAAATTCTTCTAAGGCAACATTTTCTGCAAATGCTTATTTATTTACGTCATATCATTTAAGTTTTTGATAAGAGGTTAATCATCAAATTTTGCTGGTTATACTTTATTGACTTTAAGTTACGTAGGAAAAATACTAAAGGCATCTTTACACTCGCAGACACAAAAGCACCCTGAATGGACCGGTCCACAACTGGGCCCCAAGATGGCGGACAAGAACGAGAGGACGTTCACTGAGGAACAGTTGAGGGCACACAACGCCGAGCTTAACCTCCAGATGGGATTCAACAAGGGTGCCTCACAGTCTGGCCATGGAGGTTTTGGCAACACTCGCCATATGTAAAAAAATCTGAAAGAAGAAGAAGAACACAAGAAGAAACGCACTCTATGTGTCTCAGTATCTCTTTTTTTTTCGTAAATATAAAATATTAAAGTTTGCATAACTCAAAGCAGTTATGTTCAATTTAGATTTAATTTCAAATTGTTAATTCACACATAAAATTTAAACTTAGCATGAGAATTATCTAATTTATTGCGACGTTTTCCGACAGCTATACATTTTATACGAATTATTTTTGTAGAGGATAAAATGTAAAAGTGATTTTATACATATTTTATAATATAATAAATGTATGATTAAGATATTTATCTGTTGATTCAGTAATTCCCACTAACAGTTTTAAAAATAACTTATTAATTAGGACTTGGCTTATTATTTTCTGGTTACAAAAGAAAATATATACTTACCTAACATTTTATAAAATATTTTTATTACGAATTTTCAAGTTTTATAGTTTTAAATCGTACCTACTTAATCAAAAAAAGGTTTAAATGTTAAATGTTAACGTATGATTATATTGAAAACACTCAGTTTTTGACTCTACCTATTGACTATATTATTATATAGTGTGATAGAGGGATATCTATCATGATATTTATTATAGTCTATATATAATATCATGATATATCCCTCTATCACAATTCACAATAAAAATGATGACTAAGCGCACTTTCCTTATTCGGCCAACAAGTTTTACATTATCTTAGTAAAAATTTGAAATTAATTAGCTTTCTCAAGTCAGTAGAATATGTACTTATTTAGAAACCCTAAGCAGAATATTGTTATAAAGTTTAGTTTCATAATGCAGTACTGCAACTGTATCTTTACAGGCTTAAACAATTTTATATTTCAGAGTGCAAAACTATTGAGTTTAGTGGTAGGTGGAAGGTGGGTCACAGTATTATAATATTTACCCTATTAATATTTACCCTAGGAAATATTGTAATGCTGTGGGTGGGTGCTGATTTTGCAAGAGACGAATTAAAATAGCAAGGTGCATGCAATATGAAATACCCAATAAATATTCGCCTACACATTTGTATGTGTGAAGTGAGCATAATAAATATTTTTATTGCACTATTTATAATTCTGGAATATCCATACTTTAAAATGGAATATTCCTTGACCTATAACGTGAGGCGTGCGTTTGCCAAGAGTAATAATGCAAGTGTAATAATTCAGGGCTGTAACATTAGTCAGTTAATTGATAAATCCGTATTTATTTTGTAAATGCGAAAGTCTGTCTTTTTGTCCTCTTCACGCTTCAATTTTAGCTGAACCGATAATATGGAGGTACTTTGAATCGTGATTCGCGGGACAAGACTTAAGGCGAGGATAAACCCCAATTTGTTATTCCGTGACTCCCGGTTTACCTAGTTCCAATATAATAACGAAATGTGCAAAATATGAAATATAAAGCACAATATTTATTATTATTTTTAACAAAAAATTAAAACCGACTTCCAAGGTAAAAACAATAATAACATTAATATGAACTAAAAAGTATTAAATAATTTTTACTATCTAATGGTGCCTTTTTCCGAATTCGGCTAAAACTCAACTATTTCTTATTCAATCTTCATTATTTTGAAGTCGGTACCAGATAGCTGAATCTTCAGTCCTCTGACAGAATATTTGAAACTTTTGGAACTGGCACCGACTTCAAAATTATGAAGATTGAATAAGAAATAGTTGAGTTTTAGCCGAATTCGGAAAAAGGCACCATTAGATAGTAAAAATTATTTAATACTTTTTAGTTCATATTAATGTTATTATTGTTTTTACCTTGGAAGTCGGTTTTAATTTTTTGTTAAAAATAATAATAATTTCACTCTTTTTAGTTACACTAGTAGGTAAACCTTCGCGTATATTTTACGTATCTTATTACAATTTGTCAAGAGTCACAACTCACACTCACAAAATCATATATTATCAGTGAAGTGAACATATTGTGCTAAGTAATTTAACAATTTTAATGCTTCAAGCCCCAAGCGGTCACCGGCGATTGAGATAACAATAGAAAGGCTATTGTGTCTCGTTTTTCCACGATCGAAGGATCTATCAGATAAAAAATTGTATAAACTTGCATAGGATGTAGCGTAGCTACTCATAATATTTAATATTATCATAATTATTGACAGCTCTGTTCTTGTAAAGCGCTTATTCCACTTATCCTAGCTAGGAAGTCCTAGCTAGGATCCTAGCTTTCTAAATGTTATTCCACTTGACTAAATTTTTTCCGATTTAGGATCCTAGCTAGGATCCTAGCTTCTAAATGTTATTCCACTTGACTAAATTTTTTAGGACCCTAGCTAGGACTTCCTAGCTAGGATAAGTGGAATAAACGCTTAATCAAGAATTGAAATCGATACTTAGTGCGCCATCTATCGATTAATAAGTATAACTGATTAAAAAGACACTTAATGACTTTGTTTTGTGTAAATGCTCTTTTTAAAATAACTTTATTTTAATTCTATTTGTCTATTTAAATTTTATAAAGTAATTAGTAAAGTATTCGATCTGTTGTCTGCCGCCACGCGCCACGCGGCGCGGCGGCGCGGCGACGCCGTCGCCTCTGCGGCGCCGACCGCCATGTATTAAACAAACAGGTGTTGTTATACAGTACATAATTATTATTATTAGTATATCCATACCTATGCCTTGTACTATTATTAATTCTGTGCCATGAGACATTGGTGACCTTAATGATGATGATGACGATGATGATGATGATGATGATGATGATTATGATGATGAATATGAATTGCATAGTAGCATATGCTTTCTGTTCTTAAAACAACGCCGAAACTCCCGAACGTGTATCTATAAGGAGTCAGGAGTTCTCTCAGCATCTTCGAAACCATGGTATACTTTGACCCAATATTTGACTTTTTGGTAGCATATTCTTAGTACACTTCACATAAAACCAAAATCACCATATGTTTCCATATAAATTTCGAGGAGTTCCCTCAATTACTCATGGATCCCATCATCAGGTCACCACTTTTGTGAACATGGTACCAAATTGGAGTGAAACCTAATACAACAAAACAAAAATTTCGAAAATCGGTTCACAAACGGCGGAGTAATCGTTGAACATACAAAAAAAAAAAAAAAAAAAAAATATCCACAGCCGAACATATAACCTCCTCGTTTTTTGGAAGTCGGTTAAAAATACTTTAAACCATAAATATTTTTATAAAACGTAATACTTTGGCTGTAATTAATTTACAAACTCACCTCCGACAAAAATCAATTTCATCGAAATATAAGTATTAACTAGGATACATTTCATTAGAATAAATTGTTAGTAAATCTATATTAAAAACTTCTGAACCGAACAATTTTGTTTCTTAATATTTATTTCCAAAGATATTTTAAAAAAACGTGAAAAATAGAGAAGATCCGCCCCTAGTAACTACAGTTTTATGTTAAGCTAAAATGAATTTTATTGCGATACGCATACTCTTGGTCTTTGGTTGTGTGCAAGGTTATCGTTTTGGATTGAGATTAATCCCCGCCTTAAGATACTGTTTATTTCAGAAAAAAATACAGTTCCCATGCAAACGAATGTGGATAGTAACATCTAGTTTGTAACAAGTCTATCTTTTCACATACGTTAATATGAGACGATCTTGTAAGTAAATAAATATTTTTTTGTTTCTCGACAACGGCTGCTAGAACGCAATAAAATCCATTATTTAGGTTTTGGGCGTGAAAAAAAGATTCAGTTAGTACGTTTATAAAAATGCGCTTTTGATTTTTTTTACTTACAAAAAAATAAGCAATATCTTGGTAGGGTATCACAAGTATTGTATAATATGCAGAAAAAGCACCTGCTTGCATAGAGTATGCTTAGAACGAGGTGTCTATTTAATTTCTACGTGTTATGATTTATATTAGGTTATATATTTCTTCTAATATATAAAATTCTCGTGTCACAGTGTTTGTGCGCGAACTCCTTCAAAACGCCTTCCTGAAGAAGCATCAGTGACATTTAAATTTTTACTTTAAGTGCTTATTATTATTACTAATAACTATAATTCGTTGTTAATTAGTACTTGCAGTAATTGTTGCTGTATCTTCTTAATACTGTATTGATTGGGAGATTTATTAATTTACCTACTACAATATTACTTAATATTATGTAACTATTAACCCCATCCATCATTAATATTACAAATTAGAATTTAAGTATTTACTAACCTTGCTTTTTTGTTATTTTATCTTACATTAACGAGCTACCTGTGGAGGCTTGTAATTGGCTTTTCGTATTCTATAATTTATGGTAAATTTAATATAGTTAGCTGTAAGCCACCCAAACATGATAAAATAAAATAAAAACGGCTCAACCGATTTTAATGAAAATTTGTAAGTTTTGTAAGTACTTAAGTAGGTACATAATATTTCATTAGGCCTGGGCCTGATAATAGATTTTTATCTACTTTTATATTGATAAGTACTAGAAATAATTTATATGGCAAAACAACGTTTCCGGGCCTAGTTATGTTATATAAGAAAATCTCGAGCTCTATGAAGAAAGTTTAACATTTTTGTCACTTTCGCAACTCGTGCAAGGTTGCATTTGAATTACTCCGCATAACCAACGAAATAAAACGTAGGTCACTGATTACAAAAAATTTAATATTTCCGTAAATAACTTGCTATTTGCTATATTACAGCTATTCATAAGCGTTCGATAATATAATAAAATGAAATCGACATTGGACTCATGTCATATCAATTACATACATTTTGATGTAAGTAATTAAAGCGATAAAGAAAATGTGTTGGTTAGGGGCTCTTAATGTTTTCCGTTAGTTGAGACGATCTAGAACTACAGTCTATAGACGATCTTTAGTCAAATATATGGTTCAGATTCAAAAGTAAAAAAAAAGTTAAAGGCACAACCCTAAAGTTTATTTCATGCTCCTATTGCAATCGGTCGAACTTCTCGATATCGGACAAACTATCATCATAAATTAACAGGCGTCTGTTGGCTGAATCTGCTTTCAATACAGATTCGATATGGTTTTGACTAACCATCGTAAAAATAAAAATGAGGCTCAGGCAGAGTGGACATTACTTTAAATTTGCTAATTTTCTGAATACCTTCAAAGTTTGAAAATAAAAGCTTAACATTAATTTGGAGAAAAGGAGGTGTCTCTACGACTCTATATATCCTTTAAGGAATGGGATAACTCAGACCATACTTAATGAAGAGTCCTATAGGATCCTTCAGTGGTCAATAAAAAATGTAACACTATAGTATTTTACCACGTTATTACGACTTTACTGATCTCATATTTATTTCATTAAAATCGGATCAGAAATTTTTTGTTGAATGAAGAACCATTGTGGATAGTAGAGCAAACATGGAAAATTACTGTCCTTTTATGCCTCCAAATTACTTCAAAGTTTAACTAAATTTAAGTGTCGACTGAATAACGAGCAAGACGTCGAATTTCGTGTGGTTTCCTAAGAGTGGTATATTTAGAATGTGGAGTGCACGCATCTGTTGACATGATCTGTGGTTTCCCTGTCTCAAATATTTTAACCAGCCGTGACGGTTTTAGTCAAGCTTACGCGTCAAATTGAGAAAATATACAAAGATGAATCTACTATTCAGAGCTTTTCCGGATGTTGTTAGAAATATCCAAGATTTTACAGTGGGGCTGGGTAACTTTGATTATTATAGGTATCGTCATTTTGATTATACATAATAATATAATATCTATGGTCTATGGACGCTTCACACCACGTTGGTCTGGCCCCGTGCTAAGTACCTGAAGGACTTGTATTACAGGTACCAGACAACGGAAATATATTTAATACTTTGATACTATACATATATTTAAGATTTTTATTATATTATGATACACATATTTAATACACATCCATGACCCAGGAACTTTGAAAACTTTTTGCTCCGTCGTCGGCGGAATTCGAACCCGTGACCCCCGGCTTGAGCTACCAACACGCTCACCCACTAAGCCACAGAGGTCGTCAAAACTTAATTATAATTAATAAGTATTTTTATTTATAATTATTCTAAAGATTAATTCCCTTGTACTTTGTAGACACATAATAGAATTTCGCAAATTCCGTTGAGTTTTTCCGCAACAACAAGTTGCATTTTATTCTGTCCTTTTCCATGAGTCACTCTGTATCAGTAGTACATAAAATAAAAATCGTTACTCCTCTTTTAGATATCTTTTTTAATTTAAATAAACAAACATTACCTCTGAATCACGGCTTAGCGCTACTCGGGATTGTGTTGAAATAAGAGGCCACAGGTCGCAACAATTTCTATTTACAACCATATAGCGTCTACGTCAGTATATGATTCCATACTAATATTATAAATGCGAAAGTGTGTCTGTCCGTCTGTATGTCTGTTACCTCTTCACGCCCTAACCGCTGAACCGATTCTGCTGAAATTTGATATGGAGATACTTTGCGTCCCGGGAAAGGACATAGGATAGTTTTCATCCCGGAAAAATGTACCGTTCCCGCGCGATAAACGAATTTTGGCGCAACGGAGTTGCGGGCGTCATCTAGTACTAACATATTCTGACCCTAATCATTAGGTAAGAATCCTGCGCTGTGATTGGTTAGTATCATCGTATGACGCGAGTTGCAAGGAATTGTGTAATTATAAATTTCATCAGGCTAAAATTATCCTCGATCAAACGCAACCCAAATAATCTGTTTATGACGGACTCCGTAATCGACCGAACGAAAAAAAATATTACAGCTTGAATAGCGCTTTATTTATAATTTACAATATTTTTATAGCGTAATTTTTATTATTTTGATAATGCCTGCTGCTTCGTTGGACTAAAAATATCATATTGTATCGCAGGGACCGTATATTTTTCCGGGATAAACATGATCGTATGTCCGCTTCTAACACTTGATACATATTTCAGTCGATGTGGTTATTTACTGCACGGAAAATGTACATTTTTTCGGCATTGTTAAATTGTTTGTCTGGCATTAAAGGTAAAACGGCACTTTAATATCATAATATTAGTACTTGTATCTACACTTGCATGAAAGTAAGTACTTATTAATTTTTAACCAACTTTTCTGGAAAAGGAGGCGGCAATATAGGTAGATTTTTGGGACTCTTTATAAAGCGTTTATGAAATTACAAAACTCTTTTTTAAACAAATTATTTTATTTAAATAAATGGTTCAGATTATCAAAATTACAGTGGAACTCTACGTAGAGAATATTATGCGGTAAGCTGCTATGGCCCTTAAGATTTTCGGAAACTTCTCGCGCTTTCGATTTTGACGCGACACATTACACTGGCATCGCATAAACAAGTACAGGAGTTCAGTTAATTACTGCCTACAAGGCGATCCAGAGCCGGCGTGGGCAGAATGTTTGTCTTGATCACTCGCCAAGAGACAGATTAGCTTCTTAATCATATTCGTTTATGACAGACCTTGACATAGGCGCGATAATTACAAGGGGATGAGTGATATTATATACAAGGTAGGACGTAAAAATCTTGTACGCACGTACGTCTGAATTTGGCTGCAATTTGCAAACAATATTCATAGTAAGTAGGTATGTAGAGACTATATTAAGGCGACGCCTTGATAATTTGGCCGTAGCGATGCCGATTTTTCTCAGCAATGACTAAAGCTAAGAAATTAAAGTTCATTGTCAGTATTTATCATGTCTTTGTCTTTGAATTGCCCATAGCATAACACGATTGGACAACTTTTATAACACAGAATTATCAATCGAAAAGACCTCTGTAAAAATAGGGATTCCTATTTTTCCAACAGAGGAGAGCGATTTAAGGTTCGAAAATTTGTACATAAATTGGTTGAAGCATACTCTTTAATATGTGCATAGCTTATATGAAATGTATTTATGGTTTTTAAATTACGCGACAAAAACCATTTTATCGCTTACGCCCTTTCCATTTTTTGCTGTTCCATTGCTTGTTTTCTATGAGAGACCGGCCCGGCCTCTCATAGAAAACAAGCAATCTAAAACATATCCAACAGGGTTTCTTACTTTAGCGCGGCGTCACCTTAAAGGCTATCACAGACAGAGCAGGTAATGTAAAGATGTATATTATAGCACGATACATCTTTCTATAGAAATCGTACACAACAGCTATAATGTAAAGATATACATTATAGCTGTTGTGTGTGGTCTCCTGACGATTTCTATAGAAAGATGTATCGAGATGTATCGTGCTATAATATACATCTTTACATTACCTGCTCTGTCTGTGACAGCCTTTAGCTAATTTTTTTAATTCATACTTCCATAATAATATTATGTCTGTCTGTTACCTCTTCACGCCTAAACCGCTGAACCAAATTGGCAGTTTGGTATTGAGATACTTCGAGTCCCGGGAAAGGACATAGGATACGTCTTTTTATCCCGCAAAAATATACAGTTCCCGCGCGATAACGAATAAACTTTAGCGCAACGGAGTTGCGGGTGTCATTAAGTCCTTATAATTAATAAATCTTCATAAAATCTTCTAGCAAGTTGGGCATAAAAAGACAGTTTATCAAAATTTCTAAAATTCAGACACAGAGTTGCAATTTTATCCTATTTTTAGTCATTCATCTCATTTGGTTTCTAGTGAAATTTGTATCAGTCAGACCTAAAATTAGTTGTTGGTCTATTTTACGCGACAACATAATATTCATCCATCCATTTATAATTGAAAATGTAGAGCAGTAGATTTTTTGTAGAGATTAATTTGTTTTGGCATCCTAATTTGAATTTATTTCTATATCCATTTGTTCTGAATCATAATTTGTTTGTGTGTAAATTAGATATTAGCATACATAATTTACGAAATTCGCAGATTCACCTGAATCCATACGGAATGGAAGTCGAGCCACTTTCTTTACGATGTTTTCCTTCACCGCGATTATGATTACCAAATTGTCTCAGACTACTGATACGGAACGATTGTAACACTTCCAAGTGTAATAGTTCCAAGTGTAACAATTATTAAGTGTAACAGTACCAAGTGTAATCGCCGTAATTGTAATTGGGTGCGATAATTCTATGACCTGATTTGGCAACTTATCATGAGTAAATCGCTGGGTCATCGAACCTTTTATTATTCTATTGATCATTAGGTCAATGAACTGTGCAATAATTAGGTAATGTTTATTGATATCTAAGTAATAATATTATGTAGTTATAACAATATTTTTTCTTCGAACGAAAATAATATGGACTCTACATTGTCGGGGTGGTGCCTATTTGAAGAGTGTGCTAAGAAGATGCTGACTAGTGTGATATTATTATGCAGCATCTTTTCCTCTGTATATAACAGACAGGAAAAGCGCTATAATCCTTCAGGCCCCGCGCGAGCACCGGTGATCGCGACAACAATAGAATACAATAGCAATTCCTGGAAATTCCGACTGAAGTATTAATATTACGAGGTACCCATTTGACATAATATTATAATGTTTTCTGTTACGTTAAATGGGATAATTAAGAGACATATTTCGGTTTTCTAGATCAAGATAACCATCCTAATTCAAAATGGTGCTGGCTGTTAAAGACAGCTGCTAGTCTTTAGCTACCTATCACCTATCATTATAAATTTTATGTCAAGAAAAAAAAATCGGCCAAGTGCGAGTCGAGCTCGCACACGACGGATTCCGTACCGATATGAACCAAAAATAGGCCAAAAATTGTGTTTTTTGTATGTGAGTCCTTAAATATTTTTTTATTATTAATTATTAAAGTACACATATAATTAATGATTTTGTGAAAATTTCAAGACCCTATCTGTTGCCATTATTGAAATAGAGCAAAATATACCAAAAAACACGTTTGTTATATGGGAGCTCCCTTAAATATTAATTTTATTTTGTTTTTATTATTTGTTATAGCGGCAACAGAAATATATAAACTGTGAAAATTTCAGAAGTCTTTCTATGGCTGTTCTTGAGATACAGCCTGGAGACAGACAGACTGACAGACATCTAAATCTTAGTAATATTCCCGTTTTCAGCCTTTGGGTACGAAACCCTAAAAATAACAGAATTTCATGCACATCCTTTTGTATGGAGCCTGTGTATGTTTTTATAAAAAGTTTGTTGTTTGGACTTTAGAGTTTAAACAACAAAATTCGCCAGCGTATAAACGCGGAATTTTGGAGTTTAGCAACCATCGCGCAATGGTGATTATAAAAATGCATGCGGGGGCTGTGTGCTTGGGAAGGACACAACTTATTTACCTATTGCGTCGGCCTCCCCTCTACGCCGGAGCTGGCCGGCGGCCGGAGCGACTCGGCTTAGTGTGGGACCAGACTTAGTGGACCACCACAGAGGTCCACGAGCAACAACATGGAGAAATTGTTTATAGTGGGCCTTATCCTACATGGGTGTGTGGCGGACCATTATACGACCAAACGTAAGTACTGACCTAAATCTTCTTTACGTCATTAAAGTAATGCTATGTATGGAAACTTAATTCGTTCGAGGTAAACTTTAAGTGAACAGTCATTTTGAAATTGAATACACTAACTTTTTGGATGTTTTCTAGAATGATTCGTAATCGTAATATTGTGATTCTCCATAATATTATCATGCTCTACTAGGATACTAATGAAGTGTGAGTTGCATACTCATAAGTCGTAATGGTTACGTTAGAAGTAGTTCGATAACATAGGTTTTTTTACACTCTTACAAGTCAGGTATGATTAGAAAATTGTTATAATTTGAAAAGTTTTATTTTTAAATTTGTGAAAAATAGCTTTTTCCAAAGGACAGCGGAAAAGAGAGCATTTTCTGTGAATGAATATTGTAAAACTAGTTAAATAATCTGCTATTGAATATAGATTGCTTTGACTATTCTAGTCACTTGGTTTAATACAAAACAGGACTAGGTTAGCCAAGAATGTCGGTATAGCTAGGACTTGTTCTATTTCGTAACACGATTGTTAGGTCTTAAGTTGAAACTGCACATAATTTAGAAAGAGCAATGCAAAAATTGAAATTTGTGACTTGACTCTTATAAGTTTTCATAAATAACATGCAAGAAGTAAATTAAAATATATTGCTAACTCATAGTACAACACTTATAAGTTTGCAGATACGTTGAATTGACATTTCTTCAACAATTTCTTCAAAAGTTACATAAGCAGAAATATTTGTAAACATAGAATGTGGTTAACTTATTGGCAAATTATGCAGTTCAGTCGGTCAATGTCAATGGTAAACATAACGTAATTTCTTGCAGCCGACTTCATCAAGACCTGTTTAAAGAGTGACCCGAATTTCGACGATTGCTCCAAAGAGTCTGTGCAGGGGCTGTTCAACGCTCTGGGGCCAGGTAAATATGCGGCCTATATGTTGGCCTATGATGGACTACAGTGATTGAACATGTATAGATGCAAACTCGTCTATGATAGCCATTATTAATGTCTGAACATGTAGAGATGCTTTATCCATGATGGCCCATGTCAATTGTGCATGTGTCAGCTTCGCAATCATACTGACAATCATTGTTATTCATCATGACCCCAACGCCCACGTGGAGCTTCCATTAAATACTAGTCTTTTGTTTTAAGTTTTACTGTCACACTCAGAGACATTATTAATTACTTAATTTTCAACGAAAATGTTGACTTAAGTTATTATATTATCATTAATTATTTATTATTATCAGTCACATTTTTCATAAAGTAGAAGTTATTCATTATTAAATGTTTCTGAGTGCGGCCGTTACAGTTCTTACTTCTCTATATGGTTTTGTCTTCAGTAAAATAACTCCGGCCAGACCGTCGAAGTGTTTACCAGGTTTACATAACGCGAATGTAATGGTTGTACAGAATTATGGTAATCCAAGCGAGTAATTCGTAGTAACCATATCGGTGCGCCATTGCCTACCAGTTATTACTCAACGCTGCAACTTGCACCGGTACTCTTTAAGTGTGCTGCACTCCTGTTACTTATTGCTTCACAGCTGTTTCATTAAGTAATAATTAAGCTTAGTTAAGCCTAACTCTACCGTCGAAAATACTTCTTGATGGTAGAGTTTTTACCTCTGGATGGTAGAGACGATCTCAAAACACAGTCTTGATATAAATTATTGAAAATAGATTATCTTTACTTTTTGAGCGACCTCCAAAACATAGAAGCCCTCAAATAATTATCTTTACGGTACCACTTTACCCAAATCGAGGGTTTGATAACCACATCGTCTTGAATCATGCTTTTCGTACTATAAGCTACATAGCAGGCCCCTAACTGCACGACGGTCGCGGTTATGTATTCCGCGTATCCCATGGCTCTGCTTTAAGCAGGAGAGCAGGAACATCGTTGGGGTTTTAGTGGGTATGCCCGGGTGCGGCTCTTCGCCCCCAGGGAGTTCCCCGTCTATTGCCCGATTAGAATGTCACACGTGTGACTTTAGGGGAGGGGGCCAGGCCCCCTCATTGTTTATCTCCAAACCAACTAGCAACAGACTAGTTATAGCCACGATTAAACTACCATGGTCTTAACCAGACCAGTAGCTTAGACCCTTTCGAAAAAAAAAAAAAAAAAAAAAAAAACAGGGAGTTCCCCATACCCTGATAGCCCTATACCCAGTCTGCGGGGATGGGATGCGTAAACGCATTTCCCCAACGCAAAAAAGGCCCTTACTGCAGGAAAAGTAGTTCTAGATTTAAAATCTGTTGCTAGATCAGCTCTGTATTAAAAAAATGTATGTTTAGCAGTTCTGAATTTAACAAGTTTCAATATAGTCCGTCATAGATGCTCCTGTATCAATATCTCAGCTAAGAGATAAATGTGAGGTTGTATGTTACGACAGTACGGTACCTACACCGTCATAGCCTCAATTACGACACGCGTATGTTCATAACTCGTGGAAAGCGAAAGTGCTATTTCTTCACTATGCGCCTCTCCTACTTTATAAAGCCATATATCGATTTTGCAACTGCAATTAATATTTTCACGCTATTTAACGCGATATTTATTGGAAACGCCCGAAAACAATAGCGTTTTGCTGCAAATTATGTTTATCCTGTCTGACGAAAAACCATAGTCATTTTTCACTACGCATCATAATATTTTAACACCCCCCCTGTTATATTTTTTGCCTGTCTGTGTGTCTGCTGTGAAGCTGCGGCTTAGAGAAAAACCGCAAAAACTAACAAAGTTCTTAAATTTCCAGGTCTTCCAGAAATCAATTTGCCCCCAATTGACCCATTGAACATCCCCAAAATCAGAATACTACAGGGCGAGGGCCCCGTCAACGTAAACGCGGCTCTCGAGAACGTCGTAGTGACTGGCTTCGGCAAAACAGAAGTAATCTCCAGCCAGTGAGTTTATGTTCCCCTAGTAGATAAACTCAGAAATATCCAGTTAGTTAAGTTCAGTTTAACTGTAGTAGTTAAACGGGTTAACATAATTTTGCTAATACAGAATAAAACGTGTTCCATCATCCATGCGAACAGTCTGTTCTTGAAAAATCTTAAAAAAAAGTTTCAATTAAAAGATTTGTTAATAAAATTACTTTTCTTCGAAAAAATAATCGAAGTTATATTTTAGTAGTGGTTATTTTAAAGTTAAACGTATTGATTTACTTGTTTATTTCAGAGTGGACTCAAAAAATTATGCCTTCTTCACTAGAGTACGCGTGCCGAAAATGAGAATTGAAGGAACTTACGACTTGAAGGGACGAATATTACTTATACCTCTAGTAGGGAACGGTTTGTGTTGGTTTGAACCTAGTAAGTACTTTGTCTTGCTTTTTTAACCTAAAAACTGTTTTCTAAAATTTAAATTATTTTACTCAATACAGTTTAGTCAAAAGTTATTTGAAGTGACTCATGATCCGGGAGGATCAAATTTTTACCAAATAAGTAGACGATGTGCATAAAAGAAGTTTGATTTTGAAAAGAAAGTAATATTATAAGTGATAACAATAGTTTTTAATAATAGCTAAACGAAATATACTTAAATACGGTTTTAATTTATATTGAGATATGTTAAAAGTTTTTATATAAATCTTCTAGTTCCACTAAATTAAAGAAACTGTTAAAAGAAGTAAAATTTTGCAGAAACTAGGCTAGATAATATTTTTTCCGATTCTACCAATTTAAGTTTACTTACTGATATCGTAATACTAGTGATAATTTAAATAACTGTATTCTGATACAGTTGAAGACAGTGTCAGAATAGGTTATAAGGCTGTAAATTGTATTTCCTCCGTAAATAGGGCTCAAGCCGCTAGGACTACGAATTACTATATTATTTTATAATATATAAATAATTATTGTTTTTTTATATAGTTATTATTGTTTTCATTGTATTTTTTAATGTTGTTTTTTTTATTCCAACAGGTAACATGTCGATTGATATCATAAGCGACGTGAAGTTATATGAGAAAGATGGATTTTCGTTCTTCAACGTTACTAAGGTCCATGTTAAGTATAATATTGGTGGAATGAAGTTACATATGAGCAATTTGTTTGATGGTATTTCGTCATTGGGTAAGATATTAAAATAAAATTATAATTTAAAAAATTACTTCAAAAAATATTATTAAATATTAAAGCGCCATCTTGCGTTGGGTGGCAAAACTTCTTAGCTATCTTGGTGTCTTCATTGACATGTAGTTCGAGAATTCGCTAAGAGATGTCGCATTATAATGGTCAGAATGACTTCTGTTAGTTCATGATACCCTGGTACACTTTAAGCACAAATTGCAACGTTGGAAAGATCGTGATCCAACTTCTTCTTTTTTTTTTCCATGTTTTTGACAGGCTTGATTTTTAGTAGCCTTCTAAATTTTGTATAATATAATATTTTAAAGTAGTGACAACGTCCATTGTAAGTTGTAACTACAGACCTTAAGCGTTATTAGTATAATGATAATATATTTTTTGTTAAATTAACGTATTACCACAATTGCTAATTTTTTTGTAACTTTTTCAGAGGACGGCACTAATGCATATTTAAATTCAAATTGGCGGCCAGTGTCTGAATCACTTCGACCAATATTGTCAAAAACTATAGAAGATATTTTACTTGATTTTATGCAGCAAATATTCCACAACCTGCCAGCAAATTTCATGATCGAAGACTTGAAAACGCATTTTACTAATAATAAGAAGCCAAGGAAAGGGAGTGATTAGTATTACAGTTAAGAATTAAGACTATTTAATAATTTAAGGTGTATATAAAATATTATTATTTAATCTTCTTATTGTGTGATACTGATAACTTTAAGTGTTTATTATTTCTTCGAAAATTTACTGATTAATAATATTTTGTATCTAGCTGTTGCCAAAATAATATTTTGTAATTCTTAAGCGATAAAGATAACATAAAATTAATACCTTTGTTTAATTATAACACCCACCAAAGATAGAACACATTTTTTTTTGTTAACCAGGTGATTCTAAATAATACTCAAAAAACAAACATTATTAGTCTGATGATTTGCAAAATACAATAGAAACATATTTTAAAAGCTTCTACAGAAGCTGTTGGTATTCTCGTACCTGTTATTTTCAGGTGAATAATATGTCAAGGCTATTTACACAATCTGTGATTTTCATTTTCTTTCTTAAATGTAGTTCGATACTAAACAATAATAATAATTGTTATCGCAAATATTCTACTTTCTATCATCTGAAATTACGATTTATATTATCAAGTTACTAAAATATTAATTTCAACAAAAATAAGCAGAACGCCTCTGGTGCAACCCACCCTTTTAAATAAGTTTTTTTGTTAATACTAGGATTTCAGTGATATAGTTGATTTTTGGTTCCTAAAGTAAAGAAAGAATTATGGTTCCCCTTATTTAATGCAAAAAACAAAACTCAAAACATAAAAAATATGAATAGTCAATCTATCTTTAAGCGATTTAACATTAAATTGTCTGGAAATCAATATTGTAAATATAAAAAATCTAATGTAAATTACATTACCTGCCAAATTGGACGTCCAGGCATTTTTCTTTATAAAAAATCAATATCAAATCACTAAAACACTGAGCACTGAGCTTGTTTCGCACGTGTGTCACTAGATGGCTCTCTCGCAAAAGCGCACAACTAAATAAGCTTTACTGAGTCATCGGTCGTGTTATATACGGGGCAAAAGCTGTAGGTTAAAATATCAGTGAGAAGTTGTGAACGAACACTGCGCAGAACATCCGATGTACGAAAATATCTCTTACCGAATGTAGTACTAATATTTAAGATACTTTATGATGAAAAATATAAATCAGTCATCTCATCACAATGTAGGTTTTATCATTACAGCAAAAAGGTTTGAATAATTTGATGAACACAATAATAAACTAAATAAACAATGATAATGATGTCTTGATCTAGTCTTAAATAACCAAATTAATAATAATAAGATATACATAATTATATTTTTTGCATGCCTATCAAAGGTATCAAAGAATATTGCCTGAAAATTATAATTTGCAAATTATAATTGTGTTATCGAACTGTAATAAATGCTGACAGTCACAACGTAAATATTTTACACCGTCCATAATTTTCCAGACTCTCTTTGGAAAAGAGGCTAAGGTTGCATACGACACGTGTAAACACCGCATAAAGATATTTTGGTGTACTGCTGATATACAGTATGAGTACATTTCACGACGTGATGCTGTTGAGCAATAATAATTTATGGGCTATAAATATATTTGGCAAGTATTTTCACAATGCTTTCAATAAAATATTCAAATAACTGAATAACTACAATACGCATTTCTTTCAACCAGATTATTATTTTTTATTTTATTTTTAAAACCTGTTACAGTTTTTACTATGAGTCACAATTCACAAACTTATTTAATCTCAGGTGTGCTCTTATTAGTTCTGAAAACCTTATAATGTAAGATCCTGGTAAGAATAAAAATATATTTTGTTGGGTTGCTTGTCGTACGTCACCACTCACCACTAGTAAAAAGATATTTAGGTAAAACGACTATTACAATTAATAGACAAAAGGAAACGTGAAATAGTAAACGATAATGTTATTATAGCTGATCAACTAAGAAAAGGATTTAAATGTATAGATAAATCTTTTTTTTTTACATTCGTATTGGATAAAAAATATCTCAAAGTTTTAATATGCGCCACTGAGCAACTGAAATCAAAACTCGCACAGAAACAATGCTAGTTAATGATGCTGAATAACATTTAATTAAAATGAATTATGTATCATAATCATGCAAAATATTTAGTGCATTTGTTGCCAAGTGAGTCAATGTTAACATTAATAAAATAATAAGCTCCGGTCACTGACCTTCGAAGCCCGAGTGACGAGCGATGACCCAGAGAAGGGTGCCCAAAGGGGATAGGGCCCCTTTGGTGTCTCTTACAAAAGGAACGATAACTAGGACGGCATAAACGCGCAGAGATTAAGGTGCATACATGCACTTTGCACCGAATGCGTTTGACGTAATTTATTCGTATTGCATTGTTTACGTTACGCTAATAATAAACACAAATCAAATTAACGCGATTTTATTTGATCGAGAGACGGCTGCGCATTGTTCGGTACAGTTTAGAACAACTCCAAAATGAAAATGCAATATTAGCAACAGATACACAATATAATAATATTATGATGTTTAATTCAGAAGAAAAATCTAAAATAAAATAAATTAATTAAAAATAAAAAAAACCCGACTGCAAAAAATGTTAACTAAAAAGAACGAAACAAGACCTAATTCTGCCGGAGGCATCGAATCCATGTTTTAATTGATACGACACTTGCTTACGAGTTTTATGCCAGGATAACGTATCAATGACGTAATTTAATAAAAAGAAATAAAATGATACAAATAAAATGTCACCGGTTAACTTATTTCAATTTCATATCAGTTATAATATATTAAAGTTATTTCATAACTAAAAACTCCTCGATTCAACTTTAAAAAACGTCACTGCATTGGACTAGTACTATACCACATTTTTAATATTTGAAGAAGATGGGACAGTAATATTTTTAAAAGTAAACCAATCTAAAAATGTATTTAAACAAAAAACGAAAACAAAGACGAAAAATTTGACCAAAAAGTAGTATCAATAATTATTATTAGTAAAGAAGCAAGAAGTAATTTTGATAAGTCAGTACTTCCCTCTTTACTCCATTAAATACCTATGTCTTGCAAAATTCTCATTTCAACTTTTTTTTTATTAGGCCTAGAGTACTAATCATCGCCTGACAGGCTGCGTGCGGACAGTTTTTTTCGATTACTTCAAAAAGACGTTCACGAGTCAAATTGTGCTTTCGCGCCAACTCCGCATACACCTTGTTGCAGACCTGAGACCAAACAGGGTCCGGCCCAGATTCCCTGTTTTTAAAATATAACCTACTCGATCGCCTGGGAGGCGATCATTAGTATTAAGCGTTAATTTTTTTCACTCGTAACATGTTTTGTTTTGCGTTTTTTTTACAGTTTGTAGCATATTTTATTCTACCAAATGCTTATTTTATTTTTATATAATTCTTAATGAACACCAAATCGTAAATATTTTCTCAATGGGAATTCGGACAGCGAAACTAAGGACCAACTGGTGTCAATCTGCATGACTATGACGATGGCGCGGCAGATCCTTCTTTTGTTCCATTATGGTTGAAAGCAGACCTACCAAATTAAATAGTACAAGTCTTTGAACTCTTGAATATTTAATTACCACATCAAACCGCAAGTAATTCGTCAAGTTCACCAGTTTAGATCGATCTGTTGATCTCCAAATACTAAGAATTTTAAGGCTAACTTCAAATTAGTGTGTAGATAAAAATATAATGTTACCAAAAGTTAAATAATATGTTATATAAAGTATGTATATTAAATAGTAATATATAATACCAAAAAAGCAAAATTTTAAGAGTGTTTTTTATTCTACAAGACTCGCAAAAGACCTACTGTTACAAGAAAAATGAATGGTATGTTTAAGTTTTAAGTCTAATTTTAAGACTAATGCTATTCATTAGAAATAATTTGGGTTCAAATTTTTTAAAGGTTAGGGCTTGGCCTTTTTATTTATGCTGTATTTATAAAAAAATTGTAAATAAATAATACAAGAAACAAGTTTTATTACAAAAGTAGCCTCCCAGGCGATCATTAGTATTAAGCGGTGGAAATTTTATATTAGTACTCTAGGGTTAAAGTAGAAACAAAAATAAACAAGACGGTAACTAGGTAAGTTTAAAAAAAATATTTGTGATCTGTGACTAAGACAGAAGGCGTTTGGCGAAATAGCTTAGACACCTACGAGTTCTTTATCCAGCCCCGAGACTGGCACTCATTCTAATGATTCAGCGGAGGTTTTTTTAAATTTTAAATAATGATATTTTCTTTGTTCCAGAAAATTCGTCATCGAACTTAAATAGGTTGTTTGATGCCGGTTCAAGGCAGAACCGTTCCATTAATAGCTGAGTGAGTGAGAAGCTAGGAATAGCACCGCGTGCCCCATGTTTATTCCGCTAATGTTGCGTTGGAGGAGAAATACCTGATGTTTTTTGTGTTTTTAGTTAGGAAAGCTATATTCCCACATTTTTTTTTACTTTTAAAATTTTTCCATCGATTTTAGTTAAAATGCTATCGCAGCTAAAAAACCGCAAAAAGAAATCATAAATTTAACATTTTGAAGTAATTTATTATTTATGTATATGTGCGTAAACCAGTAAGACTCAGCAGATAAACGAGGTATTCTGCAGATTATCTGGGTGAGTCAGTTAAAGTGCAAAAAGTTTATTCTATTCTCATTAAATTACATAAAACAGGTTCTTGTTTGAATAAAACATGTTATTTAGTTGTAGAGAATTATTTAATATATTTTTTTGGACATAAACAAAGGAATAATTATTTAATTTAAGGTAAAATGTTACTTACTTAGAAAAAAAAAACCAACCAAAATAAAACAGTCTTAGGTTGACAAACTTAAATCAAAGTTTTTAGGATTTTTACGAAGAAAGAGAATGAAAATTGACTAGGTAAAGTGCAAATATAAGCCTTTTTATTTAAATTTCACACTTTAACGGATGGTATCAAGGAATCTGCAGATTACCTAGGTAATGTGCAAATTAACGTATTCTGCAATCTAACGGTAACATATATGTATAGAGATAGTTAAGTAAATTCATGTTACAATAATGACGTAATGACATTATTATAACAATACTAATGAAGTCGTAACATTCTACTAATACTTAATCATAATATTAATACGCTAGCGAAGAACTTTGTAACCCTTTTTACGAAAAATGGGGAAACGTACGTGCATGAAATTTCGTATAGTTATAGTTTATATGGTGAAGGACAGCATCCAGCTAATATTATTTTGAAATTATGCTTTTATCATACATTTTTTAACAAATAACAACACTACAACACACACACTAGGGACGAGCCTATCCTACGAATAATAAAAACTAAGGAAGAGTAACTCCGTCAAAAAACATGCTCCAAAATACTTGTCAAAAAAGTGTACCTTAGATTCACTTTTCATACATTTGCAATATTTAGAAATTTAAAACTGTATTAGTATGGGAGTTACGTTTCCTTAGGTTTTATTATTCGTAGGCCTATACATACGAATTGTACTCTTATATTTATATAATATTAAGTCTGTTGTCAAATAATTGAAAATATATTTAGTTTTTTTATTGAATCTTATAGGTATACTGTTAGACAATTATCACACGGCCAGTCAGTCATCATTTGACTTTATTAATCTGAAACTTAATTAACACGTTGCTGGACAGTACGGTCATAGCCATGCATAGTGTACTTCGTTTTGTGACATACCGGCTATAGCCGTAGAAATTAAAAAAGTTATATTTTGACCTACGGCCTTAGCAGTCGGTTACGTATTGAATGACTACAATTATACAAAATATACAATTACTTTTCTAGGCCCTACTGTCATTCTACATCACTGTTTTTGACGAATCAAGTTGTATGTGTTTGTTGCCATACTTAGGTACAAAAACATCGACACAACGGCTATAGCCGTTGACGCTTCATACAAAATCCGTTGGGATTTGAACTAGTGACGCGCTGACCGCGCAGGTGCAGTATGTGTGTGAGGTTGTCTTGTCACTTTGTAATCGGGGTTATATTTTTATTGTAAGTACCTACATTATACATTTTCTTATTTTGAATACGATAACAAGTGTTATTATTCTCATGAAAACTATCAGCCACACTTCGAAAATCAGTCCAGTTCGAGCGATGAAGATTTTGATTGTAAAGAAATGAAAGATTTGATTGAAAAATATAAAGATTGTAATTGTAAGATGTTTCTGTAGTTGATTTCGTTCCACAAAGAGTATGTTTTGTTTATTTTTAGACATATATAGAGGTTAATATGTCATGTTTGTTTGTTTTTGAAATAAAGATTTGTGTTATATTTTAGTAAATCATTGTTTTATTTATCTTATTCAAAAACGGCCTTAACCATACTGTCAAAATATGAAGTAATCAACGTATTATACGACGCTACAGTTATAACCGTAATACGGCTAGAGCCATAATGACTTAGTTCATCGATTTTTTAATTGTTATCGTGACGCAACTGCTATAGCCGTAAGAAAATTTTTTTTTTTTCGTAAGGGTCTAAGCTACTGGTCTGGTTAAGACCATGGTAGTTTAATCGTGGCTATAACTAGTCTGTTGCTAGTTGGTTTGGAGATAAACAATGAGGGGGCCTGGCCCCCTCCCCTAAAGTCACACGTGTGACATTCTAATCGGGCAATATTGGGGAGAGCTACGAAAATAAGCTGTTTTCATCTGACGTGGGGACACGGATCCCCCCTGCTCTTAAGGGGTCCGACCCCTTACTCACTCTCTGACGAGTGAGGCTGCTCGCGCGCGGTAGCACAAACTAGCTGCGTACGAGTTATCGCGGTAGATGAGCTCAAGTTATTAATGTTATTGCATAAAAGAGGGCCGTCCCTCTCCCCTTCCGAGTCCGGTTGGGGCGACATACGCGTGTATGTTCTAATGTCAAATTAATTGTTAGAGCTCTCTACGACAATGTCGCGGTCGCGGTCATCATTTAGGTGTGTTCCTATGCTATCCGCATGCGTACTCGAACCCGGGATCGAGCTCGGCACCGGATTTCGGTCGGTCTGTCTGTTTGTCGTTCGGGTCGTGTTAAGTCCTCGGGGAAGGCGCCGGCGTCGTCCCCGGTGCAGTACTAACCACGCGGGTGAGTGTGATTTGTGTTTGCGTAACTGTACACAGTACGTTACGTATTCTGTGATGGGGTCTACAGGGTCGGCTAAGATATGCTTAGGCCGCCTGAAGGGGTATCGGAATGTCCGTGCGTCATGTTCGTAGTCCACAGCCTTACGAATGAGCGGATTGGGATGTACTTTTCCTTTCTCAAAGAATCTCTCCGAGAGTTCTTTGGTGTAGGCTTTGATAGTGATAAGCTCGCAGTCTCTATGCAAGTCGATGTTTCGCATGTAACGGGGGGCACCTGTTGCCATGCGCAAAAAACGGTATTTTTTGGTCTAGTTGACAGTACTTTTTTTCATACAAAATGTATGAAAAAAGTACTGTCAACTAGACCAAAAAATATAAAAGTGTACTGTCCAGCAACGTGTTAACTGTCGCAGAAATTATGTCTAAAAAATAATAAAGTTTTTTTTTTGACAATAGAATATAAATAGAAAGGTGTTAAATATGAAACTTATAATTTAATTTTTTATTTGAGGTCGAATGTCGACTATTGGACGATATTCAGTAATTAGTAAATATAAAATTATATTGCTCCTTAAATTGAGTCCAGGCAAAAACTACGATTTGTTTTTTATTAATATTTATCACCCCGCGCCACCACAAGAGTCACCATATTATTTGGACGTAAAAAACAATCATGATAATATTAAGTAAGTATAAAAGTAAAAAACTAAAAAAAATAACACTAATCACCTCTACTTTTTAGAGCACCCTATACGGAAATTTTGATATTGCGTTCTTTAAAAGACATGGCTTTTAAGTTTTATATCAGTTAAGTAAATGTTGAAAAGCTTAAAAAGGAGGTTATTAATATTCAAAACATATAACGGTGCGATCATCGCGCCGTATCAAGTATGCGTATTATAGTGTGGACGCCTATTAGATGATTCTGCCGATCATGCCCGTATTTGATATGACACGTGTCAGATACGCGGTTAATAGCGACCGGGGCGTATCATGATACGCGTATCATTTTGACACGCTTCGATGATACGCGACGGAGATCTGATCGGAGATCTGATCGCGCAAATGATACAAATGTGGACGCACCCTAATAATGACAAAGCTTCTGTCAAATAAGTTCTCGAAACATTCACGAAACAAAGGTCAAGCGATGCCATGCAAAAATTTCACTCATCGGCTCATCGCCATTCGCTGCGCGCCGCTGTACTTTGAGGCAGTTCACGTATGTCAGTGGAACGCTAGGAACGTTTGTGTCCGCTCGTGGAGAATCTGGAGCAGGCACCTACAATCGCCAAGTACCAGGAGAACATACATGCAGAGTAGATTGATTATATTATATAGATTGATTATTGAGCGCCATCTAACGATAGGAGTACGTACAAAATATGTTGGAGACTGGAGATGTTTTGGTATTGCTACTGAACAAAAGATGGCGCTAATACCCTGACTTCATTGTGACCCGGTTGATTTAAAATAGCATACTGATCATTAGAATATGGCGATGTACACATTAAATTCTGTTTAAAAATAACATTGAAAAGAATAATAATTCTTTTTTATTTAGAACAAAATTTAAACAGTATTCATTTGGTGATATTTGGCATTATATGGCTACTGGTAGCACTTATCATTAACAATCTGTATACTGATAAAATATAATTTTATAAGTACACTTAAAAGTGATACATCATACAATAAAGCATAAAAATGTTTTTCAGACTATTTTTAATAACAATAATAATTAAACATATTGATGACACTACTACCAAATCCAAGATTTTTTTAATAATAAATAATAATATTATGATAAATATATTTTAAGTCCTTTAAGTACCTCATAAGCGTATCAGTCTTCACGATTTCGAATCTTTACTGGTCTGTACCTCTTTTCAATGAAATAAGGGGTCAATAGAGAAGTTAGATTACTTGGGGGATATTACTTTCGACCATGGGCATCTGCAACATCAGACTAGGCGTAAGCGGTTTACAGGCCTTTTAGAAAAGAGAAGGTAGATTGTAAAGCTATTGAAAGAATAGAAATGTTGCTTCGATAAAAAATATTAACCCTTGGTGAATGGTATAGTCAAAATATTAGTACAAAATTAGTAAAGCCTAATTTTGACCGACTTCCAAAAAGGAGGAGGTAAGGACGTTCGGCTGTATGTATCTTTTTTTTGTTGCATGTTCATTTTTTAAGCTAAGTTTATCTGACTACAGGATCAGGAATATAAAAGTAAAACTAGATAATAATTTATATGAATAATTGGTTTATTTCTACTCTTCGATGAAAATATTTACAGACAAATACTATGGAATAAATTTTTAAAAGATAAAATTGTACGCTCATTAAAAATTATGTTCAAGTAAAAATTTCAAACCATTATCTGTCTGAAACAAAATAATTTGAAGAACTCAAACCAATAGAGTATTTTTGAAAAACATTTGATTTTACAAATAAAAGTCTTTAATCTTACACTTCTAACGGTTTTAAACAATAAAATGCAATATTCGTAATACATATTATATACTTATAATAATATAATAATAATATTATTATACAGACATTAATAAAAGAAAACGACTAGCATAACTTTAACAGTACCTACCGAATTTAAGTAATAATTTAAATATTTACAGATGTAACACTTTGGCAACATAATAACATGGGAATTTATATGTTACGAATTATCGAGTTATGGAATGTCTAATATTTTTGGAAATAACAAACTGATTAAATGCGGGGTCAACATTACATAGCTGTTATCCTTCATAAACAAAATTAAGATTAATATAGTATTAATAGATATAAGTATCAATAATAATATAATTATTTAATGTGTTTATTGCTTGGGACACGTAATCATTCATTCATTTACATTCGTCTCGTATTTATACCTAATTAAAATAATGCAACATTGAAGAAGAAATTTATTTCTTACGCCTAAGTTCTTAATTACTGTGCTATTTATAATATTTTTGGTTATTTATCAATACATAATATAATTTGGCAATGTTTGTTAAAGATCTTATAACCAAAAAAACTTTCAAACTTCATTTGGATTAACAGTCTAAACCAGGCCATCGAAGGTTTCGTCAAAGTTGCCCAAATCGTCACTGTCATAGGAGGGCGCCTCCTTCTGCGTGACTGGTTCCTTCTGCGCGAGCAGGCGGTCGCAGTCGTTGAGGCGGCCGTGCAGCACCTCGTACACCCTGGTCATGGAGACCACCTTCTCCTTGCACGACGGATCCCTCTCTATAGCGAAAAGCCGCGAGTCGAGCAGCTTGATGGCCGCCACCACGTAGTTCCGGAGCGTCTTTGTTTTGTGCTCGCTTCTGATCCGCTCCAGGAACGCGCAGACCTGCTTCTCCCCGCACAGCAGGACGTCCACATCGTAAGCCAGAGGCGAGTGCTGTCGATGCAGGAACGCGATCAGGCGCTTCGCGTATCTCCGGTAGGTGCGGTACGCTTTCCGCTTCCTCGCGCCGATAGTGCGACCCATCGTCATGGACTTCTTCATGTCGTCGATGACGGCTTTGTAGCCAGCGTCGATTTTGGAATCGAATATGTTTTGCAGGCGCGTCTCGACCGGCTGCAGCTCGTAGGGCGCCGGAGAAGGCGGGAGAGATGGCGAGGACGGTGGGGGAGACAGAGGCAAAGAGCTCTGGCCGTTCTCCTCACTTTCGCTGGACTCGCTCGCTCTACTTTCGGTGGAGCTTCTTTCGGGAATGGAGTAGGGTCGCGAGCGGGTCTTCGGTCTTTGGACTCGAGCTGATCTGGGTGCGGTTCTCGCGTTGTACGCCGTGAGCACGTTCGCGTCCTGCTCGGTCAGCGGTCTAGCTCTCTGTGTGGCCGCTATCGGTATAATTCTGATCTTCACAAGAGAGAAGCTCTGATGGATCTTGGCTTTTATTCTCGGATTGTCATAGTCCGAGCCCCAGAGGTCGCGGATGGCAGTCTCCTTCAAGTACCTAACTTGGCAAAGCTCGCCGTTGAAGAATCGCTTTCTCTGTTGCTCGTTGAGGGCATCTCTCTCTGCTCCTGTCAGTCCGTGTATTTTGGTGAGGTGGTCGGGCAGTTTGCCGTATGTGAATCGTGCGCAATCTTCTATTGGGCACGGGATGTTAGCATGATTCTGTTTCTTGGTGCGGGCTACGGCTGCTGCAGGCCGAGCGCTCATCTTGGTATCTCTGTAAAAGAAGAAACAATAATATTATAATCATTACATTGTTTTTTTGTTACATGCAATCACAAGACAATTATTTAATATACCTGCACCTAATTTGAGAACGGTAATAAAATCGTGTCTATAAATTGTAACCATATATTTTTTAGATATTACCTATGTAAGAAATGATTAAAATGCAAACTCGAAATAAACGTAATATTATAATCGTGGAATAAGACATAATTAACTTAAACAGGAACACCATTTTAAGCCACCTAAAATACCTTTTAATCTGGGGATAGCAGTGTTTCACAATAACCAAATTGATATATTTTTAATCACTAGTCTGTAAGGTTTAATTATTATTCTAAGTATTTGTTGTCCCAACTAAATTAAAAAAAAATATATAAAAAAATTAAGGAGATACCTAAGTTCAAATTGTCGGTGGTCTGCATCTCCTATTGCCAATGCACCAATGACAATAACTTATATTTCTGTTTTTGCCCAATCGAAGCGGGAGTCCGGTTAATTTATTTAGAGCATGTTTATCGAGGGGTAGCTGTCCGAGTATAATAATTGTGTTGACTGAGCCCGTCGGCTGTTTGTGGAGCTGTCCTCTGCTTAATTTATTGAAAACAATAACGTTCCTTCCACGGACTGACTGGTTCTTCTTATTGAGTTACGAATATCTACTACTGATGGTTATGAAATAGTTTTTCGTTGAGTTAATTCTGTAGGAACTCTATCTGGCCATTTAGCCGAAACTTTTTCGTTCTCGCTTCGTTATAGAATCGCCGATCAAAATGTATGGAATTGACATAAGACGAGTCGAACGTCGACGTCATATTAATGAACGCTTATGTCAATTTCATACATTTTCATTGGCGATTCTATAACGAAGCGAAAACGAAAAGATTTTGGTTCACCCCCCTGCACTGTGTTTAATTGGTGAGTATAATTAGTATGTAGAAAGTTAGTAATGTCATGTAATTATAAAAAATATTGCATTAAAAATCCCTTTCTTGGTACAGCTAGTTGCACAGCCAATTTTGCAGCTATACCAAATACTACATAATTTTCCGTTAATTTTTCGCATGATCACTCATCTTAACATCATTGGTTGGTATTATTTCACAAGAGCAAGAGCGAAACTCTACTTGTTTAATTTTTAATACCAAATAACAGAACCATGAGGCACAGCACAAGGCCAGCGGGCGAGGACTGATTGAACTAATATTTATTCTGTAAATTAGTCAGCGTCTTGGTCGGTTCGTTCGCCGCGAAATTATAAATAATCAAAATTAAACGATCCCCCACGGACCCCCATATCGCTATTGTTTAATATTCTTCAATTAATAATTTTAATTAGCTCTCGCCGGCATTGGAAACGGGATTAAGAATAAAATATTTAATGATTTTAAACTTGCGATATCCGTTTGAACTTTTGATGAATTCTTTTGTTGAAAGAAATTGATAAAGTTAATTGACGAGTTAAATTTTGACGACCTCTGTTCAATAGCTTTGGCCAGAGACCAGAATGCACGGGATCTCGAAGGGAGGCGCTCGAGTCTCTCACCAATTATATTGACGTGCTGTTTCTTTGCCCGAATGATCTCTTTCTTGAGTACTTCATATTTTTATATGTGCTGGTATTTAAATCCCGAGCAGATACTGCATTGGCTCAGAATTGGTAATCCTTCTGATTCCGGCGAGAAGCTTTTTTGGTGGATGAACCAAACCAGGAACGAAATCTGTCGCAAGTTGGCACTACAGACGGAATAAAAAGCATCATCCCTTGCATCAACACATCAGCAACGGAGTTGGTATCCCATCCCAGTCCGCTAATTTGTAATGCCACACACGATGGTATTTAACAGCACTAATGGTACCTATTTAATAAGGCAATGATCCGATGATCCAAGTGGTGCGGTCATGGATGCTTGGTAGCCATCAGGATTTGAAGTCAGCAGAAAGTCTAACAGGGAAGAATCCCGCAAATCAATCCCGCGGGATTGAATAAGGTGCGGGATTGCAATCCCTAACTATAACAATGACCACAGAATTTGACAGATGTCTCGTGTATTTGATTTTTAATTTTAAACCGCAATTAAGCGGTTACGGTTATCGACAAATATGGCGCCCATTATTAATAATTTTAACCAGAGATTTGACAGTCCATTTGATATTAATTTTAGTTCAGGTTATAGTTAAAGTAAGTTAGTGCAACCCACTCTTAGAGGGTTCTACAAGCACGTTTACTCAAAAGGCTCTACAGAATCAAATTAAAAATATTTGCGTACAACTCAGGACTAATTAAAGAAAAGCCGCTCTGAATATTTGATTAGCCGCCAGAGGGTAATAAGCTAACCGCGTCTGGATTAATAATTCACAGATTTAACAATTGGATCTACGATACCTGTATTAGATATGTAAATGAGTTATTTATACAGCGCCACTTCGACTCACAAAGGGGGGCTCTTTATGAAAACTTCACGCTTTGACGACCTTATCGCGACAGCTTTGAGCAATATTAGTTTCTTCCTTGTCCAAATTTTTGGAAGAATGTTATATAACTTTAGCCGTACTGCGTGTGCTATATTCTTATGAGTATAGGCCAAATCTGTCGGTTCTTTATGGACGCTACCGCCTCTAGGCCGCGGCCTATGCGGCCTATTTATAAATCTGGGGCTGCGGTACCGTACTACTAATATTATAATTAAAAATGTGTCCGTTTGTCCGTTAGTTACCTTTTTACGTTTAAGCCGCTAAATCCTTTGGAATTTTGAATTTGGTTTAGAGATCCTTTGAATACCGGTAGGATGGACATAGTAGAGTAGAACTTATTTTAAAAAATTACGTTTACTTTACTATAACTTATTTCTACGCAAATTTTTAAGTTCTTTAAATTTTTATAGAACGTTCAATATTTTTAAACGGGCTTTGGCCCACCACACATACCCACCACTGTATCTCCTGTGTCGCCAGGATCGACCCCGGTATGCTACCACGAAAACCCTTTGATATGATCTCAGGGAGCCCGAGGGACATGCTAAATCTGTCTTGGGACCCGCAACGAAATTTATCAGAAGAAAATAGGAGGAGTAGGAAGATTCCAATTTCCCTCCCCATAAAAGCGGGAGACAGCACAAAGTTGCAATGACCGAAAGTCGAAGAACTTAAGGGGGAGCACCACGGAAATAAGGTTAATAATTGTGACTCCTAATCTAAAGCTAAGTTAATATTGGAGTTTATTGTGTTTGACTGTTGCCAATAATAATTGTGACAAAAACGCTTGAAGGCACGGAAGTTCCTAGCGCTGTCCACGAGATCTCCGTAGTATGCGACTCCAGATGTACAGAATAGGTTGTTTAGCATAGTAGTTCTTTCGTCCTGCCAGAGACTGCACTCCCAGAGAATATGATGAGCGGTTTGTTCAAACATGTTGCCTTCGTTCGAGCACTCGCACATGGGTGAAGCTACTAGTTTAAATCCGTAAAGTTTGGCCTTAAAATTTCCATGACCGGTCAGGAATTGAGAAACGCAGTGACCAATATCCATAAAATGTTTGGATAGCCGTTCACGAATATTAGGGAAAAAATTATAAAGATGACGCCCTTTGGTGGAACAGTCCCAACGCGACTGCCATTCGGAGATTAGGCTTTGCACAGAGTTTTCTAAGGGTTCAAACAATCTTGCTATTTTAATTTTATCGCGAGCGCTTAAAAAGAACGGGTTGTCAATGTTTTTGTTATGATAATACATTGTCGCACGACGCTGAATCTCAAGGTCAACGGGTAAAACTCCGGCTAACACAGGCAAGGCTTCGGTGCTTGTGGTCCTGTAAGCTTTGCATAAGAATATAAGAGCAAGACGTTGGCTTTGTAGCAACTTGCGACGAGCCGCGCCGATTGTTGCTCTGTCGGCCCACACGGGGGCCCCGTAGCAAATGCTGCCTAGGTAAGTAGCGGTGTAAATTAATTTTAGGGTTTTGAAAGAGAGGCCCCATGTCGACGTAGGTATTTTGGTAAAGGAGTAAAAATTGCGCTTCGCTTTAGAACGTTCAATAGTTTTCAAAAGAAAGTTTAATTATCTAAACTACACTTTAGCACAAGTATCACTACCAAATCCTCTCCGTCAATATAAAAAAATTTCCCGAAAAACAAAAACGTAAAAGTTAAACGAAATACATTCGTTAA
The DNA here is from genome assembly GCA_905333045.1 of Lysandra bellargus. Taxonomy (NCBI): domain Eukaryota; kingdom Metazoa; phylum Arthropoda; class Insecta; order Lepidoptera; family Lycaenidae; genus Lysandra; species Lysandra bellargus. Next base: position 11,857,471 of record HG995326.1, read on the forward strand.
AATACTTTACAGCATTCCGTTAGGTGTATGCAAATGCACCTAGGTGTTGTCTGCCGGGGCCCCGGGGGCACCCTCCCCCATCGATAAATAGTAAACAGGGGCACACTCGTAAACAAACGGGGCATACACTTGTTATAGATATTTTTTACTGTGACGTCAATATTCTGTGTGTAATTTATACATCCGTTTTTATGCTTTTTACTCTGAATCCTCTTTTTATTTTTTATCTTAATGTTATCTTTATTAAGAATTAATTAGATATTATAAAAATAATGTAAGAATTTTATTTGGTACTTATGTTATTAAGCATTAAAAATATTATTTTTATGTAGGGTAGACTGGGTACGTTTGTGCCAGGTTACGGTTGTGACAGTCGTCATAACAGCGAAACTATACGGAATATGGGGATGGGTGCTAAGAGCACATCTACACTATCTACACTACTATCGAGGAAATTTGAATTTTCGTGTGTATGTTTGTAATGAATAAACTCAAAAACTACCGTTTCAAAAATTCTTTTATCATTGGAAAACTACGTATTCGCCCCGAGTAACATCGACTAGAAACAATTAAGGATCCTTACTAAAACTTAACTAACGTAACCCAAGGTGTAAAAAAGTGTCCTAAAACATCTTTTGTCGCATGCGCTGCGGAAACTATTAATGATAGAATAAAAGTATGTTCTACAATATTAAAGAACATAATACATACAAAAAAACTTCGCTGTACAAAGTCGGGAATCACATTATGCCAGCGACCCAGCTAGCATAATGTAATTCACGATTTCGGACTTTAATAAAAACTATCGAATTTGCTTTTCTCGACATACGACGTTCATATCTCCAAACCAAATTTTAATCAAAACCCAAGTTAGCGGTTTTATTTTAGCGTTAAGACTTAAGAGATAGACACACCAAATTCTCACATCCACACTTTCGGATGGACATAATTGGACAGTCCACCCGTGATCATGGTCGCTGGAAAACAGACGAAACGTTGCGACTTGGGAATATTTTTGATATACGTGCCTGCATTTTACTTTAGAAAACGATAAGCCAAGACGGTTACCGTTTAATTTTAATTTGACATATTTTTTTGCTTACTAGTTACGTTATAGTACGGGAGCCCTAGAACAAAATTTTTTGTGATTACTAACAAGCTAATTTTTTGTGATTAGCTACATTTTGATAAGACGAACAACATTTTCATTTTCGAAAAATTTTGAAAGTGGTAGCTAACAGAGATAGAAAGGTTTCATATTTTGACTTGATGGTCCTAAAATATGGGTTGTTTTATTTGTAGGACAAGGTTACTTTTAAATTATGTAACTATTAACCTACCAATATACAAAAAATCTGCTGGTTGGGGTTCCGTTTTAGGGTTCTGTAATCAACAAAACTTGGTTGACTACTGTACCCTAAAACGGAACGGAAAAATGTAGCTCCTCACAAAAATTAGCTTGTTAGTAATCACAAAAAATGTTATTCTGAGGCTCCCTCAATATTAATGATACCAAGAAGAATCAACCAGACGGCCGGATGGTTTGACTAAACTTTAAATCTTAAAATTTAAATTCTCTATTCTGCCTTAAAATTACGACTTATTCCTTTATTTTGAATAGACATTGCAAAATCTATTCTATATACACATAATAAAATCGTAGGAAAGTCAATTCTGTACATTGAATATTTTTGAAAAATAATACTTGGGACGTGATCTACAATCGATATGGAAGCCAAAAATATATTTTTTGGAATTTTTGTCTGTTTGTCTGTATGTATGTCCGGGATAAACTCAGAAAGTATTAGATGGATTTACTTCAAATTTTGCACGAATATTACTTAGAGGTCGGGTCAACACATAGGCTATAAATTTTAACGATATCACCTAGGGTGGGGGAGAGGGGCTCAATTTTCCATATTTTTAGTTTTTTGCTCATATCGCTAAAACGGCGCGTCGTAGAGAAAAAAAATCCAGTACATGACGAAAGCTCATAAAATTTCCTACAAATTTGTCCTTTACACTTTGTATCTATCTCCACCCCTTGCCTTGCTACGAGCTTTTATCTATCTTATCTTCACCGATTTCGAGTGTCGTTTGATTATACTTCTTTAAGAACGAAGTGTAAAACTAAACGAAACATACGGTTTTCGGGTGTCATTTAATTTGGGGGGGCTGCGCCCCCCCAAACCGGGGGAGGTTCTCTTCATGGTTCCCTTCATGGTTCTCTTGCTTATAACGTCTATACATATTATAAAATCGTAGAAAAGTCTATTCTGTACATTGAATATTTTTAAAAAAATAATACTTGGGACGTGATCTACAATCGATATGGAAGCCAAAAATATAGTTTTTAGAATTATTGTCTGTTTGTCTGTTTATCTGTTTGTCTGTTTGTCTGTATGTATGTCCGGGATAAACTCAGAAAGTACTGGATGGATTTACTTCTAATTTTGCACGAATATTACTTAGAGGTCGGGTCAACATATAGGCTATAAATTATAACGATATCACCTAGGGTGGGGGGAGGGGCTCAATTTTCCATATTTTTTGTTTCTTGCTCATATCGCTATATATCGCTAAAACGGCGCGTCGTAGAGAAAAAAATTCAGTACATAACGAAAGTTCATAAAATATCCTACAAATTTGTCCTTTACACTTTGTATTTATTTCCACTCCTTTCCTTGCTACGAGCTTTTATCTATCTTATCTTCACCGATTGCTAGTGTCGTTTGATTATACTTTTTTTTAGAACGAAGTGTAAAACTAGACTAAACATACGGTTTTCGATTGTCATATAATTTGGGGGGGCTGCGATGGTTCTGTTACTTATAACGAAATTGTGTCGTGGTGTTTGTATTGCGTCTTATTTCTCCCTTTGAGGAAAAAAGTAAGTCAATATAATCATCTATATTTATACATATAATAAAATCGTAGGAAAGTCAATTCTGTACATTGAATATTTTTGAAAAATAATACTTGGGACGTGATCTACAATCGATATGGAAGCCAAAAATATAGTTTTTAGAATTATTGTCTGTTTGTCTGTTTGTCTGTTTATCTGTTTGTCTGTTTGTCTGTATGTATGTCCGGGATAAACTCAGAAAGTACTAGATGGATTTACTTCAAATTTTGCACGAATATTACTTAGAGGTCGGGTCAACACATAGGCTATAAATTTTAACGATATCACCTAGGGTGGGGGGAGGGGCTCAATTTTCCATATTTTTAGTTTTTTGCTCATATCGCTAAAACGGCGCGTCGTAGAGAAAAAAAAGTCCGGTAAGTAATGAAAGTTCATAAAATTTCCTACAAATTTGTCCTTTACACTTTGTATGTCTCCACTCCTTGCCTTGCTACGAGCTTTTATCTATCTTATTTTCACCGATTTCGAGTGTCGTTTTTTTATTAATATGCGACGAGCACTACTGTGAACGGTGAAACATTTTGCTTAAAACAAAACGGTGTCGCGGCGTTACATCTCTACTTTTTTTAGAACGAAGTGTAAAACTAAACTAAACATGGTTTTCGAGTGTCATTTGATTTGGGGGGCTGCGTCCCCCCCAAACCCCTCCTCATGGTTCTGTTGCTTATAACGAAATTGTGTCGTGGCGTTTATATTGCGTCTTATTTCTCCTTTTTAGGAAAAAACTAAGTCAATATAATCATCATATAATAAAATCGTAGGAAAGTCAATTCTTTACATTGAATATTTTTGAAAAATAATACTTGGGACGTGATCTTCTATGCTAACGAGGACGAAGTCGCGGGCACCAGCTAGTGAAGGAATAAGCTTAATTCTACCCAATTATTTATTTATGTGAGGTTTTTTCAAGTTAAATTTTGGCAAAGCAAAAAGATGATTTACTTATAGTTTAAATTGAAATTAAATTAAATATACCAATTAATCTACGAGTACGAGTATTAATAATTTAACATACGGTACTTTCCTGCTTTTTAAATATCATTTCTATCATTGATTAATTCATTTAACACTACTTAAATGACAACAAACTACCTATAGATGCCGATAGTTATTTGCACTATCGTAGGTCTATTTCATTTTCTTAGTTTGGGAGCTACTTTGGGAGAGTAAAATATAAACATTTAAAGAATGATTTTATTTTTAAGTTTAATAATAATACAAGCAAACTATAATATTATTAAAACTACTTATCATACAATTTTACCCTTTAAGATCAATAATGAAACAAACATCTCACCTGTATCCCACGCGGTTGAGAAATTCCAAAGTTGTTTACTGTTTACGTTGTTGTTGTTTACTGTATACAATTTTGCGAGCTTAGAGCGTGCACTCAGTAACGCCACCGAAACCGTACTGAAGTTACGTAACACATCCTGGTTCCTTCATCCCTTAATTTCCATGCATTTTCCACTGACGCACGACCAATCTGCGCTGAGCTCCCCTGCCCCGCTCGTTCGAAGAAAATAAGGCGAGGAAAACGAGCCACGTAAAACTAAAAGGGTCGGCGTAAAATGGTCTCGTCTCGAGCTGTCGGGTGAGTTCGGAAAATCTCGTGTTACGTCGCTAGTCCCGCCCTCCTAGATTTCAGATTATTCAGTGACGGATTTCTAATTCATTTTTGCCATTGTCGCTAGTAGGTAGACCCTCTGGAGTGGAATTTAGAAGACTATTGAATTAGCATCTGCATAAAAGATTAGGCATTAGACTAGAAAAAGAAGGTATGTAAGTTTTTTTAAAGTTAATTTTTATAATTTTCAATAGATGAAATACCTATTCGTATTATAAAAACTAAGATGAAAATATATTTTTAGCGTAGAACATTCTAAATGCTAGGCTAGGCTAGGCTAACAGTTCAGGCATAATTTTATGTCAATCCTAAATTCTGCTTTCGATAGAACCTAGGTTCTAAAAAGCAGGACATTTCATTCAAGATTGAAAGGTGTATTGGGTTGAATAAAAAGGGCTTAAGCCGGAGAATAATAACCTAAATAAAACTAAAACTTCTCATTTTCAAATTCTAAAATTTTATTGCGAAAACTCTTCCATATTTTAGTGACTATTCACACAATATCCAACAATGGGGCCCGCATGTTCATTTTATATTATTTATAAATATTTGTACTTAGTACGCCCACCGAGTGGGCGTGGCGAAAAGCACACGCCCACCGCCTCTTAGCTTGAGGCTTGATTTCTCTTTCAGGAGACGTTTCACCGTAACACTCCTAAATTCAGAATACCGTCTTGCGAGAGAAAATCCATAGAGTATTCAGTGCTTTTTCCCTCGGTTGGATTTTACAGGATATGGTGATTCGTATATTGATCGGTCCAACTTTCTAGACGATTGATTAATATCAATCGCGACTAGTCTATTATTTTTTACTTCTTTATGTGTATAACAGAGAACAGTTAAAAAAGAAATATTATATGTAACATTGTATGCACTTATGTCGTCATGTAATAAATACTAAATGGTTACATGTGTGGCGACTCTGTCGCAACTTTAGTATTTAAATTAGTTGTATAGAATATAGATTAATAAATATTATAGATAGCAACACATCGAGTATTATGTTGGCAACACCTACTTTTACCCTATCACCCCAAACATGCTTTATTAAGTAGGAACACTTGCGTTTTTTTATCAAGCAAAATTTTTTTTATTTACTTAGTAAAGACTTTTTCTATTTAAGTGGGTCTCTACCTTCTCCAAAAAACTACTTAAGACCCAGAGTATCTAATTTAATTCCTCTTGATAAAATAATTATGTTTTATTATGTAAAACTGAAATGTAAAATACTAAGGAGAATACCTAATTATTGCTATTAGGTCCTTACAATGAAATTGGCGTTTTGTTGTACAGGCCACTTTGATCTCAAATATTATCTCCTCTTCGGTTAATAATTCCAAATTCAAATTTATAAATATTCATTTATTTGGTACATTTGAGTTTCCGAAACAGTCATTAATCTGTTTTTTTTTCTTGATTATTTTTTCTTTGGAGTCGTTCATATCGCACAATGGAAAATTGAAATATCACTTTATTTACGAATATGAGTTCTACCGTGGCACGAGTGCCGCAGAAACAGCTCGAAGAATTAACAATGTGTATGGTGCTGGTGTCGCGAAAGAAAACGCGGTACGGTTTTGCTTCCAATGAAGAATTGAAGGCTATTGTGGAAGCTGATCCATCGCAAACCACTTCAGAGTTAGCAGCAGGCTTCGGTGTAAGTGATAAAACTGCTTTAATCCACTTGAAGTAAATTGGGAAGATAAAAAAAACTTGAAAGGTGGGTACCTCATGAATTGAGTGTAGCAAACCAGAAACATGCGTCGACTGCTGCATTACATTGCTCAACCGACACAATAATGAAGGGATTTTAAATCGGATCATTTCTTATGATCAAAAATGGATCCTTTACGATAATCGGAAGTGTTCGTCGCAATGGCTGCCTCTGGAGAATCAGCTAAATCCTGCCCTAAGCGAAATTTGACTCAGAAAAAGTTGCTTGTGAGTGTTTGGTGGACTAGTGTCGGTGTCTTGCACTACAGCTTTCTAAAATCTGGCCAAACGGTTACGACAGATATCTATTGTCAGTAACTGCAAACCATGATTGAAGAAATAGGTGCTAAACAACCAAGGCTGGTCAATCGCTCTATGCCACTGCTGCTTCAGGACAACGCTAGACCACACACTGCACAACAGCCGGCCGCAAAACTGGAGGAGCTGCAATTGGAATGTCTGCGACATCAACCGTACTCCCTGGACCTTGCTCCAACAGATTACCATTTTTTTCGGAATTTGGATAACTTCTTACACGGAATAAATTCAACTGTGATGTGGCAGTCCAAGCCGCATTCAAAGAATTTATTGACTCTCATCCCTCCGTTTTTTTAGTAAAGGGATCAACAAACTACCCTCATGGTGGCAAAAATGCATCGATAATAATGGTATATACTTTGATTAATTAAATATATTATACAAAAAAAAAACGAATTTATATTCCTCCCATACAAAACACCAATTTCATATGTAAGCACCTAATATTAACTCTACCAAAGGAGTTTTGTCGGGAATGTGAGAGAGTTATGTTGTGTTTTTGTATTATTTTCCTAAAATTGTGTTAACTGGGTTTTTAATGTGTAATATTGGTAGGATATTAACCATTAGATATTCGTTATCGTGCATAAGTGTAGGAAAGTGATGCAATATCCAGAAACGTGCTATTTTGTCTTCCCTCCAAAACTCCATCGAAAGAATCTACCACTTTACTGAATCAACCGACTTGATTTCTTGACTGTATTGACTTTTATAACTTAGATTTTGACTAGAGGTCTTTTGGACCTGACGATACAGAAAAACGATGCTGAAAATTGTATGCTAAATATTGTTTTCCCGCCATAATATTATACTCGACACTGGCCATGGTTACCTATATAGCCGAAGTGCCATTATAAGAAAAGAAAAAAAAACTCTACCAAACAATTACTAGAAAAACTTTTGATGTCATACTGCCGTATAAACAAATTATTATTATTGAAGTTTAATCACAATTATTATTTTTAACGAAAAAATTAAAACCGACTTCCAAGGTAAAAACAATAGTAATATGAACTAAAAAGTATTAAATAACTCTTACTCTTTAATAGTGCCTTTTTCAGAATTCGTCTAAATCTCAACTATTTCTGTACATACTACAGTCTTCATTATTTTGAAGTCGGTACCAACTAATTTAATCGTGAGTTCAGTAATGTCAGAATATCTGAAACATTTAGGGACTGGTACCGACTTCAAAGTAATGAAGACTATAGTATGTACAGAAATAGTTGAGATTTAGACGAATTCTGAAAAAGGCACTATTAAAGAGTAAGAGTTATTTAATACTTTTTAGTTCATATTACTATTGTTTTTACCTTGGAAGTCGGTTTTAATTTTTTTGTTAAAAATAATAATTTCACTCTTTTTAGTGTTGTCTACAAAATAAGGCTTTATGCGTAAATAACTAATACGAATGTTAACTATTCACATTATGTTACTGTAAGCGAAAAATTGTGGTAAATGCTTGCAGTTATCTAAGCGATGCTGCAATTTCCAAACTTTTATCTTTAAAGGTTCAGGAGTTCTTTTCAGTGCCTTTAGACCAAGAGACACCTTTGTATGAAATTTCTCTTATTCGTAACATATGTTTAATTTACTAGAAACAACATTTTAACCACTATGAGCGTTTTGATAAATTTCAAGGATTTCCCTCGATTGCTCATAGATTCCATCATCAGCTCACCACTTTCCTAATTGTTATACAAAATTAAGATTATATCCTATACAACAACACAAGGATTTCGAAAATCGGTCCACAAACAGTGAAATCATCGTCAAAAACATCTGCTTCGATGCAAAATATCATGAAAAGTACCAATAATTGGGTCATAGTGTGATGATCATGGTATAATTATGGTTGTGATAATGATGATTAATCAAATTGATGTGTTGACTTATGCTTCCAGTTGTTTAAACAACGCCGAAATCCCCGAACCTGTACCTATAAGCATTCAAAAGTTCTGTTCGGTACCTTCGGATCCAGGGTATAGCCTGGTGTAAAATTTTACTTTTTGGTAGCATTTACTTCGAATGCTTCAGAAAAAATCGAAATCGCTATATGTTTCCGTACAAATTTCAAGGAGTCCCCTCGATTCCTCAAAGATCCCAACATCAGATCACCACTTTTGTGAACATGGTACCAAATTAGAGTTAAACCCTATACAACACAAAAATAATTTTGAAAATCGGACCACAAACGGCTGAGTAATCGTGGAATATACAAAAAAAAAAAAGATACATGCAGCCGAACATATTACCTCCTCCATTTTGGAAGTCGGTCAATTAAATATTTCTGATTGCGGCAATCCATCTTTTTAGACATTAAATTAGACAATAGTTGCAAAAATATAACCAATTAAAAACATTATTGCAATCCATTGATCCAATTCCACTGGATTACATTTTGAATAATATAAACAGGCGCTGGAATGCAATCAGTGTACCAGTGCCCGTTTACATTATTTCAATTGTAATCCCGCGCTGGATTGAATCACTGGATTTGATAAATTCAAACCCGTCATAATACTACCCAGTATCACTCTCATAACCAAGATGTATCTAGATGATATTTTCTAGGTCCTAGGACCTCGGTAGATTTAACACCATAATCTCAAGCTATAGTAAGCCAAGTCATGTAAGTTCTAAAATCTAAAACATACTGTTTTAGTACTCACAAGTCATATAGACTTGGCTTACTATATTAAAAGACATATTATAATCTACATACATAATATTTTTACACTAGTTGATGCCCACAACTCCGATTCGCCAAAGTTCATTTATTGAGCGGAGAGCAATTCATATTTCTTTGATTGTGACAGACATTTGCTGCCACGATCAAAGAAATATAGTTGTTTTCTTGGAATATATATATTTTTGTTTCAAACAGAATTGAATAAAATTTGGTGATTTTTCCATAAGAAACTTTGAACATCGTGTTATAAATTAAAATAATTACTATTGATTGTCAACCGTAACACAAACCACTGTTAATTTCTTGTGTCACAAACACGGATTTAAAAAAAATACGGATGTGACCTTGTCTAATCCCGAGTGAAGCATAGTAATGGCCGCACGTGTAGGATGTGTGCGTGTCATTGGCGCCGTCACTCTATGTACAATGACAGCGGGTTGTAGTACCTAGTTGCGTGTGTGAGGGACGGTCACGTGTACAATAAACGAAATTGTGACGAAATTGTCGTACCTTGCATGCTTCACCTCTTTATAGTGTAATGCTCTATCCGTATTTTTTTAAATCCGTGGTCACAAATTATTCAATGTTACTGTAATATTCTTTATTGGCTCTTATGTGCTACCAAACTATTTATTGCTGTTGTATGTGTTAAAATGCTGTTTGTTTTCCAATAAATAAATAAATAAATAAAGTATCCTTAGATGTCTTTTCCCGCGCGGGACACAAAGTATCTCCATACCAAAGAACAATGGCCAAATCGTACCAGGTGGGCGGTGGCGTCCCGATATGCCATTGGTAGTTTAACGTGGTTAGTGGCGGCCGAAAAGGAAGATCTTCCGACCGCACGATAGCATGCTCGGTCAGGCCGAAGCCCACTGACGTCATTTCAGACGTTGTATATTATATCTTGCCGTTCGCCGAAACTTCGATAGCGCGATGTAGGATTGTTAGGCGAATTGTGGGTACCGCCACACCACTCCCCCCCGAAGACCGTTGGTATTCTTCGATGCGCTTGTGTTGTCAGGTGTGGGCCGAAGCTACGTGTGCAATGACCAGGAGAGGGACCCCGTGCTGTGCTTGCTGACCGGTCGTTGTAGCCTATGGCTGCCCCGTTAAGCCAGACACGGGTTCGACCGGCGCGGATGCCCAACGCGGCTTATGGTCGAGGCGACCCGGTTGTGCTTGATGTCTGCTGACGTGGTGCGGAGGGGCGGGGAGTGTTGATGATGATTGATGTCCAGAAGGCGTGTTCTTGTCGGTGGTCACCAATTTAACGTTGTTAGTGGCGGCCGAAAAGGAAGATCTTCCGACCGAGAGAGATAGCATGCTCGGTCAGGCCGAAGCCCACTGACGTCATTTCAGACGTTGTATAATATATCTTGCCGTTCGCCGAAACTTCGATAGCGCGATGTAGGATTGTTAGGCGAATTGTGGGTACCGCCACAGTAGCAAAAATTCCCTAATATTTTAAAGCATCGAAAAACATTAGAAATTTGTCTATAAATAGCCACAAAAAAAGATCAATATATTTTAGTTTCGTTGTTGTCTTTCATATGGTCTGACAGCTGGCGATCATTCGCATTTGTTCTATTTTTTGGGTGGGAAAGCACAACTATAGGAAAAATTGAAATAATTAGAAACGAGATCGCCGAATATACATTTGTAGGCCGCACCGCAGTCGGAAAAAGGTAGTTCTTAAGTCTAACCTCAAAATAATTGTAAACTTTAATAATTATTATAAAAAATCGTGGCTATTTAGACATTATTCTCAAACGGAATTATGTTTAGAGCATAAGAACAATCAAATCTTACTATAGTTTATTTTGGGACATCAAAAATAAAAGTCGAGTCCAGCTCCTATACAAATTTGGCCATGATTCTTTCAGCAAAATCGGTTCAGCGATTTGGGCGTGAAGAGTTAACAGACAAACAAACATACTTCCGCATTTATAATTTTAGTGTGGATAATACACTCGAAAAACATTTCCCGTCTTTTGGCGCCGTCAGGCGAAAAAAATGTTCTCCTTATGAAAATATCGTTTTAAGTAAAAAAGTGTAAAATGGTTAGGATGCAACCATTAATCAGCCAATAAGAGCCAGGTCCCTGTTAAAAACACCGCGGAGCATCAAAACACGTCGCGATAATGATAACATGGATATGGTAGTACAATTTGTGGATATTTAGTATTTACAGATTTGCCGTTTAATTTACAAGGAAAAAAAGTCAATATCCAATTTAGCTTATTGTTCGTAGCAATTTAGGCTATATTTTAGGATATTATGTAATCTACATTACCAGCTTAGTAAAGATAAAAATGTTCTTTGTATGCCAATAGTATATTTTTGTATACATTCTAATTAAATACCTTGATCCATGGTTTCTCGGACAGTCTCTATCTTTATTTAAAAGCGGTATATTTACCCTGTTGCTCTAACTAAATTTTTTGGCTTCTCATTCTTATATTGTAAGTGACGAATGCTTATCATATTATCAAACCATATTTTAGTAATCTGTGATATAATTATGCTCATTATTTATTTTATTTAGAAAACAAACATATTTAAATACATTATCAGAACTGCAGCATTTGCATATTATTCTCACACAAGCTATTTAAGAATAACAAGACAGTTAATAAAGTAGACCGTAAGTTATAAGGTTTGTTAGTTTTCATATTATAAGGTAAAAATTAGTAATTAATAATAGATTAGAATAAAAGTAATTAATAAGTCCTTATGTTATAAATTGTCGTATATCTGGTTCATCCACTCACGCCTTTAAATTATAAATTGGCAACATAATGCCAAATATCAGGTATAATAATATGTTGAATTGAATATAAGTACATTTCTTTACCTAAAACTTGCCTCATCCACATAAAGCTAGCTCGTATTTTTTGACATAATGATGATAAAAATATGATGTTGAGCTCCCCTCCGGATATCCGATGGATATTGTGTTATCCGCCGTCACAATAAGAACCTCTTGATGAATTTGTAGAGGAAATGCTCCTTGATTGATAACGCGGCCGAGAAAAACAATCCGTATGTAGATGAGGCGACGTTTGTTTAAAAATTTAAAAACACTTAAGCTATGTGTGTATAATTATAATGAGTATAAATGATTTTAGCATACCTCATTATAACAAGTTGTTGACTACTAGTTTATGCTATGTGTAGCTAATGGTTAGTTAATTATTTTTGCGTTATACCTCAATAAAGCGGGTAGCTGATAAAGTACTAACTACGACTTGTGACAGATAAACATACTGCAGCATCATCTGAGGTTTAAATCATAAGAGATCAAGAACCGTGTTAGTTGGACAAATGTAATTTTTACAAAATATATTGGTATTATTTGTCTGGCCTTCTAAAAGGCAACAACAATATAAAAACAATAAAGGGTTGCACAAACCTACGCGACCAAAGCGACTGCGAAGCGGTAGCGTCTACCGCGCGGCGGACGCTGCCCATGTGATATTATGGCGCTGTGCACACCTGCACGACCGCGACGCGGGATGTTCGCGTCCCCTGTCACTGACGCTTAGGTTTGTTTTAAGCTTAAAGATTAAAACAAATCTAAGCGTCAGTGACAGGGGACGCGGTACGCGATACGGGAGCGTCTGCAACGCGAAACTGGCCTGCGCGACTACGGTGCGAACCGTCAAACGTTAATATCATGACACAATCTATCAAAACGTATACAAATCAAAAAACCATTAACTAAAGAGTTGTAGAAAATAATATAAAAAAAGGTTTTAAAAAAGAAGTCTAGTTATGTACACTTCAAAACACACGTCTGACAACTTGACGCGCACGTTCCGCTTGCCGACGCGAACATCCCGCGTCAACGTCATAAGATTACATGGGCAGCGTCTGCCGCGCGCTAACGCTTCGCAGTCGCTTTGGTCGCGAAGGTTTGTGCAATCCTTTAACGTGACATTTTGCCTTTATCTGCATGATATTAATAACGGCAAAAGGTATCTAGCTAAGAATCATTTTCATAAAATGTCATTTTATGTGTGTTTTTTTAATTTTTTTTATACCGAGCGAAGCTCGGTCATATAGCTAGTATTCATAAAGCGTCCAGTTAATTATAAGAAACCCGTCTTGGACGAACCTGTCGCACATGACTGAATGTTTAAAGATACACTAATTATTACAAATGAAACTACTATTTTTTATAATAATCCTAGTATATCCCACAACCTGTACATTTTGTGGTACATTTTACGGAGCCTCGCCTCGCACGCCTATTGATTAGTGCTTTAACATAGAATTTTTTATTATTTATCTTATGTAGATGTGTTATCATCAGTCAGTCAAGGTGCGCGCGACGTGAGCCCTCACATAGCTTGGCTTTTAGCTAGTTTAACAGGGATCCACATGTAGTAAGTATATAAAACATTATATCGATAACATCGAACAAGCGAACTGTGCTCCATAGATTTTCCGCCGTAAATCATAGGGCGGCGTGCATAATAACATAATAAAATAGGGCCCCGATACTTTGTTTATTGTTTTGATGAGTTCGCAGATTCTCCCCCTGCAGAACGGGTGCACCGCCCGCATATGCTGAAGGAAAACATCAAGATATCTTACCGGCCGATCCTTAATGGAATCATGTAATAGCCTATATTATGACCACAACAAATGGGTACCTAACAAGATTTAGCTATGTTGGTTATGGCTATTGGCAGGCGATTTCGATTTTTATGCAAATGTATAATAATGATTGCTGAAAGAAATTCAACAGTCACACTGTAATCAAAACTGAGGATGAATTTGAATGATGATGATCATAATATTGTAAGTGTGTACTAAATAGCGCGAAGCCCGCCGACAAACTGCTGTGCAGTTTGGCGGGCTATTAGAACATGTAAAAATAATTTGGTTTCAATAAAGATTTTCTAATATTATTTAGATTAAAAAACATTTGAATGATGACGGTTTGCAGTGGAGTTTAAAAAAATCCGTGTTCAACTCCGAATAATTTGAAGCATTCGTAAATTTTATTGTAACTTTTAATTGTTTCAACATTCATAACATTCGTTGTAACAATTAAGTTTCGAAGAAAAGGAAAAAAGAAAAAGCTTAATGCAAACAAAACACGTTAAAGAAACACAATCAAAGGTAATTTGTGAATCGTTTTCGCAAATAAGTGGGATGAATCGCCAACTATGGGCCTATTTGGCCTGGCCTGTTTTGTCCGGCCTGTTTGGCCTGTCCGGTGATTAAGTCAATGAATTTTTTATGCCGATCGTCGAGGAACAACAGGCGAATGTTTTTCACGTCGTTTTTCAGAATTTCACGTGATTGTCATGTGAATAATAGATGGCGCTGAATGTAGTTTTCACTGATTTTTCCCATTACAACACAATGCCACTGTTTACGTTCCATTACGGAAAATCAATTTTTCTTTAAAGGATTCGTTCGATTTCATTTTTTGATTCGATTAATTTTTTTATTTGCAAACCTTCTTTGCATAGTTAATTATCAGTTTTACCTACAATACCGGCACTTACTATTTTTAATTCATTGCCAAATAATAATAGTTATTATTATTAATTTCACATGGACTGTATTTTTATGATAAAAGTATCATTATTACATAAATTATAGGGCATAATCATATTTTGAGAGTAATAGTTTAAGACAATATTGTTTTACACAATAAAATTTCTCAGTATTTCTAAAATTTACAAAAATTTTGCATGAACGCAAGTGGGGGCAATATTACTAAATTATGGTATGATTACATTCTTACTACTTGTATAATACAATCGACTTTTTGGTCCTACTTTGTACTATTCCACACAAGCGTATCACACAAATAATTTAGTAACGGCAATCAATAGGGGTGGCGACTGTCACCGCGGAGTGGTGGGATAAATGAGCGGTCGTTTTTTGTGGAACTAGCGCCTGCGATAATATCGCCCACGACGTAACGGCCGCGCGGATTATTGCGATATAAATTGTTCACTTGCCCAATGCCCATTCGATGCCGCAGGGCTGGCATTTGTGGCCTGTGGGAGTCATATTATAGATATGTTTTCTGTGGAAAGCGCAAAAGCTTACGGATACGGCGAACTTAGTGATTTTCCTCATTATAATAATACGAAATTGCTAAGAGTGGTTGGCAAGTCAAGGAGGGGAATATTGTTATTATTGATTATAATAACATTTAGCCATAAGTCATATTCATTTTTGCAGTTTATTACACTCAGTACTCGAGTCAGGCAATCTCTACCTAACTAATTAACTACCAAAATAATTTCACTGAGTATCTAATGGCAAATATTCCTAATACAAAACTGGTATTAAAGTAAGTAAATATTTTGCATGCTCCTGAAATAAAAAAAAAAATAAAAAACTTATCGCTGTTTATGTAGAGGCAGCCCTGATCGTTCGAATTTTCCACATTTGTCCAGTCACTCCCCAAAGGAACGTTTAACGTTATTAGGGCTTTATTTTTTATAGTTTGGGACAAAGAACTGGCCGTTTGTGAAAGATAGTGGCTATTTACACTTACTTTTTTCATATTCACTTCTTGCAACGTGGGATGCATGACTATGCCAATTTTAAAATAATTTTACAAAATATTTTTATTTAAACAATAGATCTGTGGTTTATGACCTTGTATTTGACTAGGTATTTACACGTGGGAGAGCCATGCTTCGGCACGACTGGGCCGGCTCGACCGGAGAAATACCACGTTCTTACAGAAAACCGGCGTGAAACAACGCTTGCGCTATGTTTCGCCGAGTGAGTGAGTTTACCGGAGGCCCAATCCCCTACCCTATTTCCTTCCCTACCATCCCCTATTCCATTCCCTTCCCATCCCTACCCTCCCCTATTACCCTATTCCCTCTTAAAAGGCTGGCAACGCACCTGCAGCTCTTCTGATGCTGCTAGTGTCCATGGGCGACGGAAGTTGCTTTCCATCAGGTGACCCGTTTGCTCGTTTGCCCCCTTCTTTCATAAAAAAGTATATCTGTTAAGTTTTATTACTATCATTTACTTATACCTACATCGTAATACGTCATATCAAAATATTGTATACTTCATAAACGTATGAAGTCTATCATGGTATACTTAGTATATATTATAAGTCTATGGTATACTTAGTACTTACTACTCGTAAGGGTTAATTCAAACCGAAACGATTTGACAAATCCTATCAAATATGAGTTTTTAAAAAGTTTATTTTTTTAATTTTATTTAATTTTGTCTAATTATGACTGTACGAGTCATGTATTACGAAATTATAGGACCATATACGTAATTTATAGTCCACCATACCGTTCCATACACCATAAGCCGTAATTATTGCGCTAAGCAGATAAAAATTCTGCGCCCGGTCAGGTGATATCAAAAGTTGCAACAAAGGGCCTGAAAAATCCCATTGTTATCGAGGGTATAATTTATTAGGGCTCCCGGCTCACGGGGACCTTTTTTATATATCATCGCATTATCCCCACTTCGGAAGTTACAACTTCTTAAAGAAAATCGAGGGAAATTAATTTTAGCATTTAAAACTGTCCTAAGCACCGTGGACTTTGTGCTCGCTTTGATAAATGTTACTCGACGTTGACTTATTAACGTTTGTTTAGTTTTTTTTTAATTTTGTTGGTAAAAAAAGTTGGTATAAATTGGGATAAATTAATACAATTTAACATCTGTAAGCAAGTCTAAGATACTACAAGTCTAGTGATATAATATAAGAATGGAGGCGGCGGGCATAGGCATAGGAAAGTTTTTGTAATGCACAACAAAATAATTAATCCTCGTGGAAACCGAGACACAATAGCTTTTGAACTATTGAAATAGTAATAGCGACCGCAATAACAATTGTTATTGCGGTCGCATGCGACCGCTTGGGACTCGAAGGATTAATACTTTAATAATAACATCTTTAAATTACAAACTTTTTCATATTTAGAATTTGAAGTAAATTGTCTACTTTACGTATAAGTAGGTACCAAAATTCGCAATATTGTATTATTTTATTATGTTCCCAATAAAAACATTCCTAAAACTTTAGACACACCCGCTGTAGCGCTACTTGTTGATAAAATTTAAATTAAAACGGACCACAATTCAAGGGTGTCGTGTTCATCCGTTCGCGATTAAACGTGTCCCTAATATTTTTATCTCCTCACATAAATACGGCGTAATGAGAGGCCGAAATTCTCGGCCCGCGAATAAATTTATTCAAGTCTACGCACTCGAGTGTGCATATTTGATACAAAAATAATCTACGGCTAATATTAAAACCCATATCAATTATTCCTCCGCATAACGACCCGAAAGGGGCTGCGTATGAAACATTAGAAACTGATGCAAATAAAGGACATTTTGGATATGGTTACTTCTGTAGTTATATGTGGGTATTGAAATCTCGAATATCTTTACTGAGGTAGAAGAAAGTCGATTTTAGATGAAGCAGGTTTCGTGTAAGGAAAATAGATATCAAACTATTTCTTTAAATCCTCAGCGCATAAATCAAGACGTACCGAAATGGATGTGGTGCGAACGGTTTAGTTGTGAAATATATGTACCGGGATAATAGCGCCTCGCGTGTTCTCCCAGGAAATGGATAGTTCTCCGGTGCGGCTTCCTATTGCACAGGGGATGTTTGTACAACTCGATATGCGATAAACATGTTTGCAACTCTTCCTGCCCCACTCAGAAACTTTCAGTTTAATGAAGAGTTTGATAGCTAATGTATGAAGTTTATGTCGAAATCTGCAGTAAATTAAAGTAGTGTGTGTGTAGTAAGTGCAGCCGTCAGGAAAGAGTTAAAAATTCAATCGAAAAAAAATATTCGTTCTGTTGACAAAAATTCAATTTTTCCGGATCATTCGCTTAAATCGACTTTTGAATGACGAAAATTGTTTGTCCAATTTTTTAGCAAAATGTCAACAGAATATTTTTCCAAAACACTATTCAATCATCCGCTGAAAACAAACCGCGCAGCATTGTTCACACATTCGGCAATTGTCGTGCAACTTAAACATCACCAATTGTTTATGTCCGTGCCAATCAACAGGCTCGCTAACAAAACCAATCAACTTCGTCTCGCCTCTATTTGCTTAAAAGAACGCTTTTTCCTTTTAGTTTTTCACTGTCGCTGTGACCCTTTTGTCCATCACCCGTGCCGGATATATTTGATTAAAAAATAACGTCGTCAGAAAGCGATGGCGCAATGTGTGCGGATCGCGTGGACGCAAAAGGAGTAAAAGTCTTCCGCAGAGGCTTAGCTGTCAATTGTCACGTTCATGCCGCACGTACAGTCGACGACACTTTGTACCATGCACGTAGAATTCTGTTACTTTTAATTTCGAGAAATTACAATTTGTGTTTCAAGAATAGTGTATACGAGTACCTACTTTATTCAGGGTAAGAAAATCAGATGTTGGTCGACTTTAAGACCTACCCCAATGATAACAAATAAAAAAACTCGAAGCAGATATGTTACTACCGCGCGCGTTGTGAAGCCTTAAGGGGCCGGGTACCCTCAAAATTCTCATACAAACGTAATACCAAAATCACTTTGTCATACGAAAATATTTAACATGTTTGAGTTATTTTTCAGCTTAAAATAGTAATTACCTAGGTTCCTGAACAAAAATTAACTTCAAAATATTTAAACACTAAAAAAAAATTTTTGTGCATAATTTTTTTTTACTAAATTTACTACTAAATATTTAAACACTAAAAATAGAGTAAAACACTAAAAAATATATAAATAAATAGTAAATTTACTACAAAATATTTTAATACTAAAAAATATTTTTTAGAGTTGAAATATTTTGTAGTAAATTTGGCCCGTCTTTTATTTAGTCTCTTTTATGTGAAATGGCATTTCGCATCTTTTGTTTCACTTATCTGTCAAATTTGACAATTGAATTTGAAAATTGTTCGGAAGCAATTTAAGCCGGAAAATAGTATGAACGTAACAGATCTGTATTTAGTAGAATATCATTGACCTACCCGATAAACAATCAGAAATTTCAACAATTGCCCTGCCATTTTGGAGAAATGTGCCAAGAAATATTGCGATACGTACGAGAATTTTAAGATTTTTAAAGTTAAGTATCTAAAACATCAGCTTATTAAAATATAGACCTTGAAATTAATTTGCTTCAAAATATTATAAAGTACAGTCGATTCAGACAACAATTACTTTCTACCATCTCTATATTATTGCAACTAAAATATTGTCCAAAATACTTAAGAAAAAAAAATGATTTATGTACTCAAATATGCAGGTCGACTGTACAAACGTATGCGTTTTCCACTATCTGCGGAAAAGGAGGTTCATTGTGAGCTGAAAATACGCGGGAAAGATAGAATAGACAGTAGACGCGGTCCGAGCACCGTCCTCATAGAAATTATCTAGACAATAAAACGACAGAGGAATGTCTGAGTGCTGGCCCGAGCTGATACTTACTATTACCTTTTTCAAATCAAATCCCCATAGAAGTGTCCGTCAATTTATATCGTTCCCGCGCACATTATTCTCTGTTATTTCACCTGAGTGAGATTTATTTTCATTCTGTTTCTGAATTGTATTCTTGTGGAATTTACATTTAATAATTTAAAAATTACATAAATGACATTTTATAGTTCAGACCGTACAAGTTGAAAGTTTTTAAGTCTGAAACTTTTTCCTGAAAGTATGATAATAAATATTGCGGTAGCTACAAAAACAAATTGTGTAAAGTAAATAATATAATATTTAGTTTTCTTATAAATAATATTATGCAGAAAATATAATATGCATAATGCATTTTGCATTATTTTCTGATTGCCTTAATTTTCCGCGATTTTCATCAGAGTTCTGTTTGTGATTTAACAATTGGTCAGTTTTAGCGTCCAGGTTGAATTTAGTCGTACAGGCGCGTAACAAAAGGCTTAGTTAGAACAATACGCGCCCGTTTGTCCGGTTCGGAAGGCTTTGCTATTCTTTTGATTGGTTTCCGATTCAATGAATGTAATTGATTTGTATTTTATTTAAAATGTATGGAGTTTTTGCAATCGAATTTCCTATTGTTAATTTTTATATTATTCTATTAATGCAGTTCCTGCAGGTTTCATATTACAATAGTATGAGAAGTAGCACGGGAATTTTGAAATTGGAATAAGATAATCCAACTGCAGATCGAACTGCCATAAACCTCTCCACCTTAACCATGATTGACTAATAGGTACAGACGATTACGCTACACAACAAAATAAAGAGCAATTGACCCTATTTATGCAAAATGAGTCCAATCCACACCATTGCCAAAATTGAGTTAATAATGCAGAAGTATTCCAAAATGGACCTTTTATCGACCCTATGAAGATCATGCAAATCTAACAATTTTGGCAGAACAAAACATTTTCACAACAAAGTTACCAACTAACAAATTAATAAGTATTGTTTTTTTAAAAAGATCCAAGCTGCAGAGTCCCTTGAATTTTTTTTAATTAGGCAAGTAGAATCATGCGGCTTGGTTCTCGTTTGCATATTAAAAAAGGCTTACTTCTGAATATTTTACAAAGACTCACGTCAGTCACGTGGCTGGTTTTTTGTTGATATAAAGGCGACTGGTCATTGTGACCCAGGCCCGACACGACACAAAATTACTCCTGCGTAACTGGCCTGGTTTTATTGAAACCAGAGTGGTTTTGTGTATTGCACACACACTTGGGCACTATAAAATTACTCTTGCATAACTGGTCGTGTGTATTGCGCACACAATAAAGTTACTACACGATCGTATAGAGGGGAAAAATCCAGGAAGACCAAGCCGAAGAACCCCATATCCAGGACAAACAGTTGCCGAGTTATAAGCACTCAAAGTTTGACATTGACAGCTCGGCAACTGTCAAACGTCGAACAAAAGCGGCCATAACTTCGCTCCCAATAGGCCTAGAGGAACGTGGTCTCTTCTAACATTAAAGGCAACACCTCGGATATCCTCTTCCCGAATTTGAACTAAATCGGAGACATCAAATTTTTTCTCAAAACTGAGGCCAGGATCGAATAGAGGAAAAAAATCCAGGAAGAACAAGCCGAAGAACCCAATATCCAGGACAAATAGTTGCCGAGTTACAAGCATTCAAACTTTGACATTGACAGCTTGGCAACTGTCAAATGTCTTACAAAGGCAGCCATAACTCCGCTCCCAATAGGCCTAGAGGAACGGGGTTTCTTGTAACATTAAAGGCAACACCTCGGATACTCTCATCCCGAATTTGAACTAAATCGGAGACATCAAATTTTTTCTCAAAACTGAGGCCAGGATCGAATAGAGGAGAAAAATCCAGGAAGAACAAGCTGAAGAACCCAATATCCAGGACAAATAGTTGCCGAGTTACAAGCATTCAAACTTTGACATTGACAGCTCGGCAACTGTCAAATGTCTTACAAAAGTAGCCATAACTTCGCTCCCAATAGGCCTAGAGGAACGGGGTTTCTTCCAACCTCAAAGGCAATACCTCGGTTACCCCCTCCCCGAATCTGGACTAAATCGGAGACATCAAAACTTCAAGGACGAATCTTCTACTATACTTACATTACACATTCTTTGCATTTAATGGACAATGAAGGTCCGATACACATAATGGCTCATTATTTTGTAAAATGGCAATGTAAGATACTCCATTACTATTTTTTTTATTATTTTTTTTTACATTAATATTTTGCAACGTTGCTTGAAACCATCACTACTAATGCGAAAGTGTGTCTGTTTGTCTGTCCGTCTGTCTGTCTATCTGTCTGAATGTTTGGTATCTCTTCACGCCTAAACCACTGAACCGATTTTTCTGAA
This sequence comes from Lysandra bellargus, assembly GCA_905333045.1. NCBI lineage: Eukaryota > Metazoa > Arthropoda > Insecta > Lepidoptera > Lycaenidae > Lysandra > Lysandra bellargus. The sequence continues at coordinate 11,879,571 of HG995326.1, forward strand.
ATTTGGTATGCAGATACTTTGAGTACCGGGAAAGGACAATTCATCCCGGAAAAATGTACGGTTCCCGCACGATAAACGAGTTTTGGCGAAACGGAGTTGCAGGCATCATCTAGTTTTAAACATCCTTGTAAAAACCAGAAAAAAGTAGGAGTGCCACATTATATCAGGTAGGTACTTACTGCCGAAGCATACAACAAGATATACTTAGGATATGCTCACCTAGATACAAAAAAATATGAAGTTTTAAATCTAAATTATGATTTTTTTTCATTTCAATCTTTTTTTTGGGAATATAAGCAACAATATAAACTAAAAAATAATGAATATATATTTCATTCTATTACTACATAACCGAAAGAAAAAAATGCCGGTTTTCTTCAAAATTTGAAAGTTCATGAGGCCTCAGTTTATTTAAAAGCAAATTTCATAAGTTAAAATCGTTGTTTCTATAACTAATTAGATGTTAGACATCCAAATCGGGTGCACAGATCTCATGCACGAAAATCCTGTTGACTTGTGTAATAAATCTAAAGAGATGGTTCGCTTTGGATTATATGTATCCCACACTAATATAGTTTTGCTAAAAGGAACCCTCCTGTTATTGTTTAATTTTTGTTGGAAATAGTAGTAATATTCAACATATTTATGTTTGTACGCATATAATAAATTACCAAATATACTATTGTAAATTAACTTTACTTAAAATAACAATCAGTTTTAAAGAATACACAATTTTAATAAAAACGGCTTTTTCTCAGAACTGTCATCGTGTGGGTTGAGTCCGGTATGCATAAATGGGTCCGATGGTAAGAAACGGTTTATATTTTATATAATATATTATGTTACGCTCAAAGACCGAAATCGCTCAATGAGCGAAAAAATAGCTCACAACGCGTTGTGGTCACAGTGAAACAGCCACGACGCGAATTTCGCGTCGTGGCTCTAATGAAAACGGCCACGACGCGTTCTGGCAATCACAAAAAGGCCATAACGCGAAATTCGTGTCGTGTCTGATATGCTATTCGTTTTTCTTGATTTGTTCTTGATTGATTAATTATCCATAGGCATGGAAGATTATATTTGAATTACCACGCGTACTACAAAATAGTTTTTCTTTTACCAAATCACTGCATAAAAACGATGTTTACTGCATAAGAACGAATTCGCGTCGTGGCTGTTTCACTGTGACCACAATGCGTTGTGAGCTATTTTTTCGCTCACTGAGCGATTTCGGTCTTTTAGCGTAACATACACAATTGCTAGTGATTTCGTTGTGTAATGGCCAAACCGCTCAATCGCGCGGACGCATATAAATCGAGTGTAAAGTGGTATATGAATTATCTAGTTGTCTAATGTCCATCGACGTTGAGTGTACAGCTTCCGCAATCATGGCGGTAATTAAGTTTACCCATCATGGCCCAATGTCCTCTTTAAAGTAAAAAAAGAACCCGGTAGCAACTTGTAAACATCAATAACAAACATTAAGACATCGCAAGGCGTTGAATGTAAACACATAAATAACAGCTCAACTCCTACTAATTGCTAACTCTCTCTCACCTAGCTATTAATCTTGTAATTTATCTGTTATCTTACTAACAATCGTTTACAAATAACAACCCTTATTTTTGCAGAAAGCAAAATAGTTGTACTCACTAATAACACAACTTAATATTTTTTTAGTATTAAAAACTGGTATATACCTGTCAGACCTTTTTGTTTTTCAATGATTTTTTATAAAGTATTATTAATTGCATTTTTTACACACCATATAACTTTACAAGACAAGCGTCTGCCTGGCACAGCCTGGCATATTGAAACCCGCATGCCCTGAATAGTTAGACGTTATGACTGTAGCATTTAACAAAATATAATAATATTACTGTAACCAATAGCTTACAACAATATAAAGTTAAATCTAGCGATTGTTATATTTGATTTGGCAATTATAACAAATTGTATAATTAAATTTGTTGTATTTGTAGTTGAATATAATGAAAGTCCGTAACGGGTGGGGAGAAAACGACGAAGTTTTAAACATCGCGGATCCGGGGCTTTACGATAACGATCCTAATAAAATATGGAACTTTGTTGTTACACAATTACACTAAATGTTTTAATACGGCGCCGTCGGTTATTGATTTAGAATTGCAGGTTATTTTGAAGGTTTTTTTGGCTTGTGAAAAAGGCTTTGAAAGTTTTCTTTACGAATAGTTGCAAATTGCAGTTGTGTTTTTACCGACATGCACTCGGAAGCTTCTACACAAAACGGAAGAAAAGCTACTTACATTACATGTCGTCCTAAAAATTCTTTTAGGACGACATCACGAAGAGAAAGTGACTTAACACTTACAGGCAATTATCGTTTATTGATTCGAACAACGTGGTGTGTAGTGGTGTTAAAAATGTGTTGTAAGCTTTTATTTTGCAACTCAAAATTTGCAAATTTTCCCTGCAAAGAGTATGAAGCCTACAAGGGCTACAAGTAAAATAATATTATCACCGAACGATTACACGTCACATTACGCTGGTAGGAGCAATGAAAATTTTGTTATCGCCAAAACAGCGCGGGCGGTTTTCTTAAACTGTAATAGAGAAAGTTGATGCCAGTTTTATCTGGGAATCGCCCTCGAGGATCAATTAAAAGTCGGCTGAGCGGGCGCCTGACAATTATTTTCGTAATAAGACCGAAGAACATTCGCGCAAGAATCTGCAAAGTCGCGTAAACGTTTAAGTGCGTAAGTTTTGCTGCGGCTATAAAAAATATGCATCTTCTTGTTATGACATGGTAAAAACATGAAGGATATTTACCTACGCGTAGGTAAATATTCTGCATGTTTTTTTTTAAGTTAAAACGTGTAAAACTTTTTGATTTGAATATTCTAAAATAACATAACAACTTGGTAGAATTATATTATAATTCTACCAAGTTGTTATGTTGTACCAAGTACATTTGCATTATATTCAACATGTAGTTTGGAAAATAGCTGCATTTCGGAGTTGATTTTAAATAATAATTAATCGAATTTAAATATGTAGCATTATAGAGAGCACATAAAAGATGTGCAAACATCAAAGATATCAATTTGTATAATCTGCTTACTGAAATTGTATAATATGTTGTAGCTATTTTCAGGTAGATTTAAATTATTTTTTCGTAAATAAATAATTTTTGTCATTAAAAGTGAAGAGCACATAGACTGTAATTTAAATGTTTGGGGTTGTTTGTGATTCAAGCTAACTTCTTTATAGTATCTTTAAGTTATCGTTTATGGTACGGTAACAGCCAGTAAAACACTAATGTCCCCTTAGAGATCGAATGATGGCACTTATAATGGCACTTTTAATTATTTTAATCGTTGTTGAAGAACAAAAGACATTAATTCATTATAAAGAACGCGATCATCCCCTCTACAATAAAAAAAAAATATTTTTTTGTACTTGTCATAAAATATTTCTAAAATAAGTATGAAAAATGTTACCCAGTTCACAATGCCTTAAATTAGAGATTATAGATAGCATGCAGAAAAAAAAGAATTATTAACATTTTTAAATCTGTATTTGCAACAAAATCTAAATGATAAACACGATTCATAACTCTTCTGTTTTCTGGTAGTCAAATAAATATTATACACAGCACCATTACACAGTATAGCAATATCCATAATTCCATGTCATATTGCTATACTGTGACCATTATGTGGTTGGAATAAAATTTCTTATTGGAATTAGGTGTATTTCCTACGTGGCAATTTTCATCATTCGTAACATGTAGGTAGAAATAACTTCAAGCCAATCCAACTAGCACCGATAGCCAAACTTAATCTCGAGTACACTCAAGATTTAAGTTTGGCTGTCCCGTAACCGTATCATTTCTCTGGCTCGTTAAGTTGTGCAGACGTGTCACGATGTCACGGCACGTGCTAATGTGCTGTCTCTCCCACCTACTTTGTTACTTTTACATGTTTAATCGCTCCCTAGAGTCCACTGAAAAGCATTATCTTTGCGCGATGCGATGCGATGCGTGAATAAAAGTCGTTCCTAATTTGAAAAATACTTACTATTGCTACGTTTCTTCTTTTCGTAGTGTGAAAATTGGGTAACTAGTAAATGAAACTTATTCTGTAATTAATCGTTTAAGAAGTATTCACTGACATAGTCGGAAAAAAAGATAGGTATAAATAAATAGATGTTGTCGGCAAAGTGGGGACCGTGCATTTTTGTGGATTAAAATTATCCTACGTCTGTTCTCGAAATTAAAAGTATCTACATATTAAATTATATCAATATTAGTTCATTGTAAGACTACACATGATACTTTCTTCAAAAATATCATGTTATTTTACGGTAAATATTAAGTTGTATATTCTGTTAAGAATTCCAAACAACAAACTTTAAAGCCGAAATCGGTGATAATTGTGAGTAATAAAATCATTAATTCCGAAGCGGAGGCACATTAAAAGTAACAGCTGCCGAGCGCGGTTCCGTACACCAATCCGTAATGCTATCAAATCGTATTGCTTCTTAAAGTTTATATTATTAGAAATTACCATTTCAGTAAACAAATCATCATACCTAGCAGTGGCGAGGGGTGAATATTTTGAGAAGGGAAGCCGGAGTAAAAAATCTACTTACCAATTTTGGTAATTTATAATTGAATGACATGCTTTTAATTTTCAAAACTAAGTTTGGAAAACAAAGTTTCCTTCGACAGCAAAATATAATCTGTCAGACAACAGTCTTTCTGAATTAATGCCATATTTTCCGAACTACACGATTACGTCGTACGACTCACAATTCACAAGTCACAATATAAATTAATTTAATTCACGACACTCTTCTAAGTTCTAACGCTAAAACAAAATTTAAATTCGACAAAACAAAACAAACGACATGTTGTTTACAAACACACTATCCGCCATATAAATATGTCAATCTAAAAACCAGCAAAATAAAAATGTATTACGCGCCTGTCATATTTAGTACCGCTAAAGGCATTCTTAATAAAGTCGTATTACAAAAAATCCTACCAAAATAAAATGTATTACGCTCCAGCAAAAGTATAATGTCGCTACATTCATTCTTAAATTCGAATCATAACAATTTTACTTCATGACTCATCTATCTCGCTTGCACTTGTGCGTTGCTAATTAACCTTTCTCCGTAATAACTCGTCGGGCATCGAGTTATTTCCAAGTATATATCGCGCGTGCTAGAACGAGACAGAACATGACGACCAGTTCACAGGAATGAAAAGGACAGATGCTTACTATGAACTGTCGTTGTATGGAGAAATAAGCCGCTAATCCTGCGGCTTATTTGATTCTCTGCGCCCGCACATTGCATTGCCTTTTAAAATTTGTAGGCGATAGTTATTAATTCAAAGTATGTATTTCAAGTGAGAGAAAAATTTATTGCATATAACATTGTGAATTCAAAGTTTTTTAAGTAGGTATGTAAAATATTTATTAGATAAATATGTCGTTGGCCCATATATTCGATTTTTCTAAGCCCTAAGGGAAGCCGATGGGAATCGGGTTATATGGACGCTTCGCCACTGATACCTAGCTTAAGATATTCAATAAACGAATGTAAGTAGATCGTATTTCGATGGTAGCCAGATATTAATATCCACAATTTTGTGAGGTATACGGTGAGTAGGTAGAAAGTTAGAAACCAAAATAAAGTAGATACAAAACTCAAAGTAAACTTTTCTAACATTCCAACATGTTCCTTGACTCCCGGTCGTAATCATTGTAATTAACTGGCAGTACCTACGTGCCTACGATCTTTTAAAGGGACAATTTTGTTATATTTATACACACTCAGTTTTAGATAGTTTGGAAATAAATAATTTATTTAACTAAACTAAGTTATACTTGAAAATTACCTTATTTTTTCTTTAACATAAGTCTGGTCTAGTCCTCTACATACTATTACAATAAGAAGAATGGAACTTAAATATAAATACTACAAAATTACGACAAATTACAAAAGACATTTCATTTTCATCCTAAATAGCGATACCAAGTGGTATTTGCGGACCCTAATAAAGCCAAGTACTTTCCATAGCACTCCTTACAGCTATTCTCTTATAAATTAATTACTTGTAATCTTCCCATGAAACGAGACTTACAGAAATGAAGTTACAACACCGAGTAATACCTGTAGAAACGCAGATGTAGGAATTTTGGATGTTCCGTACTGTTTGAAAGTTTTTTTTCTTTATATTTTTATTTGAATTTCGTAGGTTTTAATAATAAAATTATGCATTTAATTAAATTAAGTAATGCTACAACCTCTACGCATTCGTAGAAGGTGCTACGAGAAATTGTATTAAATTCCATAAAAGTTTTTTTAAACATAATATTTAAAAGTGTTTATGTTATTATTCCTTCCTTTCCTTCTCGTGTTTGTCATGTTTTAATGAAAATGTATTCCTGCAGTGTAGTAAAAATTGAATGTGAAAAATATTTTGTAAATATCATTCAACAAACCTTACAAGAACTAACTTCCTATGGCCTTATACATGTAGTAAAATGCATAAAATATATTGTGATATAATTTTTAATTTTATGATTCAAATGAGATTTAAAATTAGAAGGCTAATACTAAAAGTATTAGCCGGTTTACATAATTTCAATACAGTGATCCAATCCACCGCTGGATTGCTACTGGAATAATTTTAATTATTACAGTAGAAATCTAGCCTGAACGTGTATTGGAATGCACTGAATTTCATTCCAGTGCCTGTCTGCGTTATTCCAGTAATATAGTGCTGGGTTCGAATATATTGGATTCGATATATTCGAATAGCGCATCCTGGATATCTATGCTCCACGTCACGGCAAGGGTACGGTAACGACTTACCGTCGCGCCGGGAGAGCTGAATTAGAAATGAAGTCGGGAAGTGGCTGGTTAATCAGGGACACATGTTACAATTTTGTGGAACAGCCTCCACCTTGACAAGTATGGCCGCCCAAGATAAGATTACAAACGAAATATTGTATCATTCCGCTAAATACCGATGTGTTTTGAGGTTGTTAATTATAGTAAGAGTGTTTAGTGCTACCAATTTCGGGCAAATAATACGAAATACGAAGTAAGAGTTTACTGTCAATAATACCGTAATTAATTAATTACCTTTCGCATACAGTTTTAAAAAATTCGCTCTCGTTTTACAGTTTTCTGTTAAAAACCGGCCAAGTGCATGTCGGGCCACCCGCAATATAGGGTTCCGTAGTACCGCTAGTTTTTTTTAATTTTTGTATGGTCAATGAATGTACACATGTATAACGTGTTTTACACTACTAACAACATCATCTCGGTTACTTTCAAAGGAATTTGAATATATTTTTTTAGGTTATCGACTATACTTATGAAGTCTTCTTAGCATTGATAGTTTTCCTTTTAAATTCAGCATATTTGCTACCCCCATGAATTTTTTTCACATTTTCAGAACCAACCGTTTAACTGGTAGAATTGGGGACACTGAACTCTAACGATTTTTTCCACATTAAAACTTAACATTTCACAAATGGATCCCTAAATCGGAAAATGATCTATGACTACTCATAAAATTTTTATAAAACCTATTCAACTATGCCCCACACGATGGGATGGACGTAAAAAAATCATCCCCGCTTGAGGTGTAGGGAAGGTACCATAAAAATATTTTTTTAACATTGCATGTACCATTTTGTCGGTATCATTAATATGTGAATTCGTGCCAAATTACAGCTTTGTAGGTCCTATAGTCTCTGAATATAAAACCGTGGACAGTCAGACAGACAGACAGACAGACGGACGGACAGACGGACAGACAGACCGAAAGTTGACTACGGAACCCTAAAAAGTAGCATAATCTTAAAGTAGAATAGACTTATACCACTTTTATGCCAAAAACAGCCAAAAATTACAATAATAAGTAATTTTTGGTGGCTTCAAGTTGGTGATTGGTGGTTGCTGTTTTCAAGTTTAATACACCTGTTAAACTAACAACTGTTTACTATCTTAGCAAAGAAACATTAAATCGAAATCGATGGTACATATTTTTCAATGGATATTCCTTTAATATTTTTGTTTATTACGGCGGAGGTATTCAGGTGAAGATATTGCAATGTTTACCCCAGTCGCACTTGTGTCGAAGCTGTAACGCAAACACACGATATTGATACGGAAACTTCAATACTGAGGGAAAACAAAGCATTTAGGAACGCATACAAAAATACGAGGAGTTTCCATGCCAAAAGTGTAAACAAATATTTGGATGAAAAGTTGTAATAAACATTTAGGATCTAAAAATATTAGTTTTTTTTAGATTTGAAATAAATAATGTGTAATGGAACAATGTGTAGAGAACTAGTGTAACTTCATATATTGTGTTTAGATTGTGTTTATAAATATTCAATAGAACGATCCTCTTAGTATTATAACTTACAAGCATTAAAATTCTTTAAACTTAACATATTATAAGTCGATGTAACATTAAAGAGAGTGTTAAGAAATATTAAATTAAATTATTTTTCGATGAAAACTTTGATATCTAAATATTTGTTTACTCGAAACGCATTCATATTTAGATATTATGGGCTTTGATATGATTTTATTAATATTCAAGATACTTTCTTTGCGAAAAATACACTGACAAAAAAAAAAAAACTTTACAAAACATTTACTCACTAAAGTACTTAATTAGGTAACATTATGAGGATAAAATATTTGTGTACAAGAAATCCGTGGCTCGCACTCAGCCCGTGTAAGTCGGATTTATCGTTGTTTTTCTTCACTCGATGAAAGAACTTTTCAATCCCTCAATAATGTTTGCATGAGAGCTTTACTGCGGTACTTATCGAAATTCTGATAATGGCTTTGAAACACATAATATGCCACGTTTAGTTTTTATTATTCGTAGGCTACGTTGCATTGCGAATTTGCCACGTACTTATGCTAAATTACGTATCATAATGCTTAAAACATAATAATTAATAACATAATTTATGTAAGGGTCTCGTTTTTACCCTTCTGTAAGGAAAAGTGTAAAATTATGATGACGCGGATGAAGTCGTGGGCAACAACTAATTTATTAATATGTTTTAAGAAATATTGTAGTAAGTGCTCAATACTGGTTGTGAAATAATGTTCTTTGTTTACACCATCGTGTTAAGCGAGAAGAATTAACTATGATCAAAAAAATATAAAGAACAAACTCCTATATTCGACTTTTGATAACCTCCAAGAAGATAGATAATAATAATTATAATCTATCCAAAAACCTGAAGCCATCCGTAATATTTCACGCCGCTTAATTTCCTTCACTGTCTGATGAACTGCACAAAAGACGGGCAACGCCGGCAGAAATTAAAATGTATTTATTCGCGACGAGCACAAAAAGTCAATATGAGTGGCAATAAAAAGAGGATATGGCGAGAAATAATAAAAGATAACCTCTAGAGTGAATGGAACGAGCCCTTGAGAATGTTTGCGTAGTGGATAAGACGCGGGGACACCACCCCCATCCACGACTGACTGACGAAAAATTAAAATCCCACTGTTTTTGTCTAAGCTTCAACGTTTCTGAATTGTTACTTCGTTATATTTTTGTCATGTTGGTCTCGTTAGTGTAGTCGTTAGCACCTATAATGTATCTAAAGGATTAGCTATAATTTTAGGGTTCCGTAGCCAAATGGCAAAAAACGGAACCCTTATAGATTCGTCATGTCTGTCTGTCTGTCTGTCTGTCTGTCTGTCTGTCCGTCCGTATGTCACAGCCACTTTTCTCCGAAACTATAAGAGCTATTGAAACTTGGTAAATAGAAACGGTCTGTAAACCGCATTAAGATTTTGATACAAAAATTGAAAAATTATTAAAAATTTTAGGGGTCCCCATAGGTGACAACTGAAATAAAAAAAATTTTTTTTCGTCTAACCTATGCGTGTGGGGTATCTATGGATAGGTCTTCAAAAATCATATTGAGGTTTCTAATGTCATTTTTTTCTAATCTGAATATTTTGCGAGAGAGACTCTTCCAAAATATATGATGTACATTATTATAAAAACTACCAACGAAAATTGGTTTGAATGAGATCTAAGAAGTAGTTTTTTATACGTCATAAATGGTAAACCTTAATTTAACTTTCATTAAATCAACTAAAATATAAAAATAAATCAAAAACTTTTTAATTTTATAGAAATAAACCCTATTGCTGCTGCGGAACCCTTCATGGGCGAGTCCAACTCGCACTTGGCCGGTTTTTGTAATCAGAATCACACTTGACACCGATATTAAGCTGAAGTTTATGAGTGTCAACAGTCACGTATATTTATTACTTGTTAGGGCTGGTTTACACGAATTAAGTAGATAAGTAGTTAACTAAATTTTAACTTAATTTTAAGTTGCTAATTGCATCTAAACACAAAATTTAGTAACAAGTAGTAAGTTAAAGTTAGTTAAGTACTAAACATGGAAATTAGAATTTTGACTATTTTTTGTTAAGTTGGCAGGCGGGGCTTGTCACTTGACACATTTTGGGCAGGCACTTCAAATTAACTTAAAATTTAGTTACTACTTATCTATTTAATACGTGTAAACCAGCCATTACGTAATCATGGTTTTATCCTTGTCATGGTAGTAGTTTAGTCTCTGAATTACCACTTTAAAAACTACTTTTCCTAAAAAATTCAAGTGTTACCGCGATATATTGCAATTACTAAGGCCAGCAAACTTTGTACGTACGTCGTACATAATATTAAGTGTATAATATCACACCAATACATTAATCCGTATTTTGAGCAAGTCATATTTTGTTCTAAACATATTTAAATACACAATGAATTAATATTTATCGTATTACCATAAATGCTTGTAATATTTTTATAACCTTTATACACAAGAATAACAATTTTAATATCATGCAAAGCGTCATCATAAACAATAAACGAGGTAATATATTTTGTTAACGCGAAATCGATATTATTGGATGTCCGAAGACGGACGATAATATCCGCGGAGGAAAATGGAAGGACGATATAAAACGCACTTGCGCGCATAATATACGTTTTATTAATAAAAAAGCTCAGGGAGATTCCGCCATAAATAGCCTTAATGGCCACTACTGAGCCGTCGATTTTTTCGATACAAGGCGGGCATTTGTTTGACAAATCCCCCGGGAATTTGCGACACTATCCTGTATTATCTCGGGGGGCTGACCCCAGGAGGTGACGAATGCTAACGCGGGCTATATCTCGCTAAAGGCAGGTAATATTTAAAGTTTTTCGATTACTACGAAGACAACATATCTGTTTGGCTTTGGCCGTTATGCGTATCGTTTCGTTTCGTATTGAATAAAACTTTGAATTTGATTTATGTTTTAATATTCACGTGAGTTTCTCAAATTTTACTATAAGCATGTTTTAAGGTCAGTACTCAACGGTATTAGTAAACTTTTTTGTGTCATAGAGCTTCATGTAAAGCCATGGGTGACAAAAGAAAAATACAATTGAATTATCAGCCCAACTCAGCATTGTGTATTAAGCCGATTCAGAGACGGGATTGTTAAAAGAAAATTTATAGCATTGAGAAGTCGCAATTAATAAGACATTTGAAGTTGCGTGAAAATGTAATTTAGATTGTTTTCCGTCGGCGAGGGTAGCGCCGCATCCTGTCTCACAAAAGCTTATTTATATATGGCCGCTTTATATTAGCGTCTTTAAGGAACCAGGGGAGCATAATAAAAAAAGAATCAGCATCGATGTCTTAAGGCGTCTTCCGGCGCGATAGCGACGGCCCCGCCGCAAAATGGCGATCCACACTCGAATAAATTATACCACCCTCGAATCGAACCGAACGATTTCGATTCTTTTGAGGCTCGGCTTTAAATAGGCGCCTTTATTAGTGTAAGTCGCACGATTATACTAAGCCGCCATTACATATTCAAATTGAAGTCATTTCGCTTTGTAGAAATTGACGCAAAATAAAACAAAGCCTTTTAGATACTCTTTGGTTTTAGAAATAAAAGTTGAATTTAATTTGGTATTAGAATTTCGATTTAGTAATACAGACATTACTTACAACACATCTTCTTATACTTATAAAATTACATGTCCTGACAGACTGACTGACTGATTCATCATCGCTGAGCAAAAACTGTTAAAGTTACAGCCACGAAATTTGGTGTGTAGGGTTGTTTTATTAAGTAGACACTTACCAAGGAAGGAATTTTGAAAATTTTACCCCGAAGGGGGTGAAATAGGGGTTGAAAGTTTGAATGAAATTCCGTCATTTCTTAAGTTAGGAACATGAAACCCATCTCCGTTATTATACTATGCTAACGTGGACGAAGTCGCGGGCAACAACTAGTTAAATATAATAATAATATGGTTATGGTGTATTTCGAATGGGCCATAATCTCTTTTAATTTATTACCAAACCTACGGTGCGTATGCTCTCTGAAGCGAGAGGGTGTTAGATATTTCTAAGCTAAATTTAATGAAGCTCACGTATTAAGCCATGATTTCCAACCCAGTAACTTTCATACGAGTCCGAAAAACATAATTTTTGCGCGACTGACCAAAGATTAACATTTAGATACCGCAAGGTTTTTGTTCGTTCCGGAAACATTTCTTTCCCACCCTCCGACGGAAAGATTGGAAAATCCAAAGCGTTGTTAGATAAATATAAAACTGAAACAGAAATTATATAAATTCGTTTATTTCTTTAAAGTACAACAAAGTAGAACAAAATATTTTATAGAAGGTCGAAGGTTATGCGGTTTTTGACTAATTAATTGCTTTTTAAATTGAATGAAAATAATATTTCGAGATAATTAAATCTACGCAACTTTCCTGGGATCCTCCAAAATAAACAATAAAATTAATGACTTGGTTTTCCGGAGAAAAAGAAAAGCAGCTCGAGCAAATTGATATTTTGAATAATAAAAGGTACCCGAAATTATTATGAGTAACACAAACACAAGTCAATAGCCTGCCGGGGTGGTCAATATTGGATTAGCTGCCAAAAGGAGCCAAAAAGCAACGTATACAAAAACCTTTTACAGCGGTTAGCCTGACGTAAAAATATTTATAAAACGCTCGTATTTTGTGGAGACCACTTATTTGTATAGCATTGTTAAATACGTTCAACATTTTCTATTTTTTGAATTGTTTATTTTTAAACCAATTACAGTTTTGATGGTTTGAATGGATGTTTGCACGTGCGTAGTATTTTCTATTTACCTGCCGTTTTATTCAATTTAGTTACAGTTTTAGTGCATATTTTAGTTAGAAAGTACTAATACATACACCCATAATCTTATCTTATATATATATTGTTACGGATACGGGCAGTTGTTTACCTGCGCGCGACAGTTGCGCGTACCTTCTAGAAAAGCCCGACCCTTGTTTATGTGAATCGCGTGTTTACGTAAACAATCCAAAATAGAACGCTCCAGAATTCGACGCGGGCCATATAAAAGGTAAACAAGCCGGCAGTCAATTCAGTTCGATCCGAGCGATCATCAAGGCGATTTCAATAGTGAAAACAAGTGATCAATAGTGAGTGATTGTGATAGTGAACTAACGACTCGGCTACGACCTAGGACAGTGATAGTGCTCAGTGATTTGGATCTAGTGCTTAGTGTTTGGACTTAGTGATTTGTGTGAGCTAGTGTTTGTGAATAAAGTCTTCAAGAGAGTCACCAGGTCTTTCTCTCCGAATCCTCGAACCCTAGCATGTAACAATATATATATATATATATATATATATATATATATATATATATATATATATATATATATATATAATTGGAATCTCGGAATCATTCATTTCATGAAATTTAGTATATAGGGGGTTTCAGGGGCGATAAATCGATCTAGCTAGGAATCGTTTTTAGAAAATGTCATTTCATTCGTGTTTTATCGAATAGCGAGCAAAGCTCGGTCAAATAGCTAGTAATATATTAATTGGTCACTTTAACATCGCTCGGTGGTACTTACGGTCTATAGCCGCTATCTCGTGGCCCTTCTCCTCATAGGTTTAGCCTGCATAAAAAATTCCATTGGAGAAAAGTTCTTTGGTGCAGGTAATATTTAATTGATTTTAAATTATATTTGCTACATTATGTACCTAAAAACTTATATTTGCATTTCTAAAGTTTATATTAGTTTTTATTATTCGTAGGTTTATAAGCAACTGTACTGTATTCAAATTTCAGCTTTAAGTTTTCAAAATAAATAAAAATAACAATATAATAACCGTTTCCATACTTCCTTAGCTTCAACCGGCAATAGTGCGAAAGGGCTGGGGTAAAACCATTGTTTATCCAAAGTATGGAATAATATAATCAACAGAAGAAATAGGAATCCGGCGAAAAACCAACAAACCGGGCGAAAATTTGCTTAGGCCAGCGGAATAAGTGGTTGATGCCGGCCGGGACACCCATTGTCTGCTCCTCTATTTATGGGGGATAGTCTCCTTTAATTATTCATTTAGCCTGTCTATGTGTACTTTGAAATGTTTCGATATCTAAATTATGGAAATTAAAAACAACGGAATTGTTAAAAGTTTGTAGTTAGATACGTGGTATGCACCGTTTATTATAACTAAAAATAATTCGTAGATTTTTGCAAGTTTTGTACGCTGGTTCTTCTCCCGATCCGGTGATAGACCAACTCGTAGACTAGTAGTACAGCAGTTATATTATACAAAACAATATAAATTCTTAAATTAAATTTACTAACGATTTTATCATTTCGACGGCGTTAAGGAAATTCATCAACAGAATGCAATTTTCCTCAACTCTGATTCATAAAGTCGGCAATTTACCTTTTCTTTCGTTCAATAAGCAGCTGCCGTTTATTAAGACGCACCTGTCAATCTTACGCTGAGTTTTTATTTCCCTCCTCATCTCAATTCGAGTGCTCAGTATTCGGAACTCTTATTTTAGCATATTTATTTAGGACCGGCCGTCGAAACAAGAGGTTGGCGTTTTTAAACAATCGAAAAAGTTGAGTACATCATCTGTATTATAGGTATGTTGTGGGATTAGATTAATTACATGGTAAAACGGGATCCTCACCACAAGTTTAGGCATATCATGTTATTTCGGATACAACTAGCCCTACAATGAACAACTGTATGCTCGCAGATCTGGGTTAAGTTAAGGTTAACCTCGGGCTAACTATTTGATACCTTTTGTTCTTCTTTTGTTCTTCGTAATTATTATGAAACAAATAGCTGATGTTAAATCAATATTATCGCTAGTGAGCCTTTATTTAGCATTGTGTGACAACTGATCACTTACATACGTTTCTCGGCTCGGCTATACTGACAGGCATTGTAATTTGTTACTTACAGCTATCTTAGACACAATAAAATGTACCTTATACAGTTCTTAAAACACCCAGAAAATTCGAGACCAATCCTAAATCAACACTCGAACGAGGGTGTCCACACTTCTATTTTCGATTTCGCCCACTACATTAATTCGGGCGTTCATTATAAATGCCATCAAGTCGGCCGTTAACGAAGTGCTGCGCAATTAAAGTCGCCGCTGACGTCACACCCCTCACGAGTGCTCCTCGACCAGAAGGACACCTTGAGACGGAATTAAAAAATTGAAGACTCAAGTCTTAGTTCGCTCGCGTGGAAGACCCTATTAAGAGTCCGCATACGAAATTTTGCCGATTTCGCTCATTTAACAGACGTGATTTAACAGTTAAAATACAGTATTTCTATAAGTTTTAATGCACAACATGTAAGATTATTTCAATTATAATATAGTGTTGGAGCTAGATTTTTTATTTTTTTTAAGTATCTTTAAATAATCCAACTCAAACCCGCGACAGTTTTGTGATTTTTGCTGTAAAAGGTTTAGAATATCACCTTTTTATGGATTGTATTGACGTCTTAACGGTATGAAAAAAATACAATGTACTGTTGAGAAAGTCGTCTGTCTATACAATGTGGGAATTATTTTTTACCACTTCGATTTAAAAAAACCCTTTAAAAACAGAAAACCTCTATCTGCCCGCTAACTTGGCGATCGTCCTTTTTCACCTGGCATATGAAAGACGGCGTGAGTGTGAAGAGAGCAGTAGAAAAGAGAGGACGGGCTCTTAATATTAAAAACGTGTCCACTTAGTACATAGTTCTAGTCTGCAAGTATCGAAAGAGGTGGATATTCTAACATCTGTGATACTAACGAGCTTGTTGATCCTTCCACCAACATGCGGGTAGGTTTTACAAGCAGATAAAAATTTTACCGAATTCCAAAAATCTTATTCTTAGTAGGTGCCTAGCTTAGGTTAGGCTCACGCCGCTCACCTCTACTATTGTCTATTATACGATTATTTTATGTTATTAAGTATTATAGATACTTATAAAATAATGTGTACTAGATAAAGTTATAATAACAAAAATATAAAGTTAAAAATATAACCTCCATTATTTTTGGAAGTCGGTTGAAAAGTCAACAAAAAGAACCTGCAAAATCCAGCAATCAACTTTGTCGTGACGTCTTCGATCACATAATCTCTGCCTCATTAATGTGTCAAAATCTTATTATTGTCGCCCGCATAAGAACATTAACAGCTGGAGATAAAACAGCCGCCCATTAGGGAGAGAAAAAACGTCGATGCTATCTCTTTGAGGTGGCAATCTCATTTTTCCCAAATCGATCACGGGGTAAATGATCCCAGCTGAAGGGACTTACGCTGATTAGTGCGATACATCAATCGATTACGACGGAAATTAGATGTAGTGTTCGATTTTTAAATTTGCATTTAAAAGTCGAACAGTATTTTTAATTTTTTTATACGTTGTTGCATAACTCGCCAGTTTGGTGTAACTTTCTTAACGTAGGGATTGTAGGAACTTCACTTTATCTGATTCAAATTAAAAAGGCCAAAGGCATGATGTAAAATACAGATATTTTATTTATACGAAGAGCACACGATACAAAGAGGATGTAAACTGTATACTACGTAACAAAAGGTCGGACTTAGAAGAAAAAAAATAAACATCCGTTATTTTTTTTAATTTGAAACTAAGCTAGAAATTTTTAAGTGCAAAACCTTTCACTCTAAACATACCAAAAATTAAAAAAAATAAAATAAAAAGAAATGAGCTCAAATAAATGTTTTATTTCAATAAAAAATATTGTACATAGCTAAATAAATAGGCTAATAAGGTAAATTAAACAATAAAACAGCTACCCGATTCACGATCGTCGGAAAGTTTTCACGTGAAAAGATCTCATATTCTGTCAGTATTACAGCGATTCACAAACTTTCCGTCGCGGGAATGAATCCGAAAGCAAAGAGAATAATTGACACTTGTTTTTTTGGCAATAAGTGCTACGCTATATATAGCCTTGGTTATTCATCAGATAGGCAAATAATTGTCTTTTTTTCCTGCACCTCTTAAATCTTAATTTAATGAACAAAATTTTTTAAACTAAGATTAGTCTTACCTTACAAAAAATATTTCAGCTGCGTTTTAATCAACGAATGATTTTGAATATTTCATTGAATATTAAAAAGCTACTCATTAAAAAAAATACAAAACACTACTTACATTCGCGAAATCCAGTAAATAAACTTCGAAAAAAGTACACGTTATAGCAACACACACTAAGGCCGGTATAAATGGTCAGTACTCAAGATGCATCTCGGTCTCAAGACGCGGTTCGGCTCTGTAATTGGTCCAAACTTTGACAGCCAATCAATCACAGAGCCTGAACCGTGTCTTGAGACCGAGATGCATCAGGCCAGCTGCATACCACCTCACGTCTTGATCAGATGATTTTTCCTTGGTGGCCGTACCACTCATAATCCCATACCTTCCTTCTCCTCCTAAAATCTCCATAACAGCTAATGCTTGCAGACTAAAATGTTGCAAACTAGTATAGGGACCTAAAAATCTGAAATTAATGAAACATTTTTCATTTACTACATTTCCATACAGTTTACATAAATTATTAAGTATACTTGTCAACCTTATGTGTTATTACAATAAAACAATATACACATTTTAACATTTACCAAATTAACTGCATACTGATATACATTATAATATTTTCTATGAAATAATAATCTATCTTTTTCATATTAATATAGTTTAAGTTGTAAATTATTGTACAAATATGCAAATAATACTACGACATACTTTGTATTAGAACATGGTATGACATAGTTATGTTTTGCTTCAATTTATCAATTTACGGTTACATTTACATTTTACAATGACCTACCTTTCGTTTTTCATTAATTAATCCACTCAATTTACAATTTTTGTATGAGTTGCTACAAAATAATTTTCACAAAATGAAAATCGAACTTTGAATTTTAAACTCCTTCTTCGTCTTTTTTCTGATGTAGTTTATATTCTCTATGGTCTTTTTTATCAGCCAATCACAGTCGACCTTGCACAGATTAGCTGATTTTTGAATTTCGTTTAGTAGCTACGTTTAAATTTGGAACCCAATTTTTTTTTGTTCGGGAATTTCGTCCACCTGCACGATATAATATGGTTCCTAAGCAACGAACAAACACACCTTATTTTTCAGTGTCAGATATACATCATAATATTTAAATTGCGTTCAAATATAGAATACACAACATATTATGTAGCTGCGGTAAAGTATTTGTAAGCTAAGTATCTAATAATAATTGAAACTAGACGAAAAGTTAAAGAAATACGTAAAGAGAAGAAATACGTTAAGAAAAGAAATACGTAAAGACAGTCAAAATGCTGTATCATTTTTTCTAAATATTGATTTGAAAGAGTCAATAAAGCACAATGTCAATACTAATTCATAAAACTTGGAAAGTGTTTCGTCAAGCGCTCGCGGGGAGAGTGGGGACCGCGAAGGTGTCTCAATCAGCATAAAACAAAAGAAATCAATAGCTCTCCCCTCGCCGGCTGACAAAGAGCAAAGATTTCTTTTCACAATTAACCACCCCTGGGTGTTGAGCGCCGATAACACCCGATGTGCCATTTTTAAAACACTATCGCCGTTTTCTAGAACTTTCGATAGTGCCAACGTGGATTTTCGGTAGTGTTGAAAGCGGTAAACATAAGTGATTGTTTATTTGATACAAAGGATTAATAATAATAAATATTAATATGTCTTGGTTTTGGTATAGATTTAACTTTTGTTAAAACTAGCAAGTAGCTGAAGTTAGCTCTACATAAAATGTAGAGCTCCCAATTTTTGTCATAATAATATTATAAATATTATTATAAATGTAGGAGTGCTCGAGTATTTTGAATGATAAATGTATTGTAAGTAATTAAAACACGTGAATTTTCTAATAATAAAACTAAACACAGACATTTCAAAGTTATGATACGATTGTAGAATTATTTAGCCAGTATTGTAGAGTTAATAATTCTATTTATAGTATGCAAACTTCGTTCAAATATCAACTCGTCTTGCATTTAATTGAATGCAAACAAGATGTAGACTGTGCAAATGGATGGTATGAACTGCTGTTTCTTTTATTTGGTCCATTTCGCCGCTAATCCGACAATTTCGCGAGGCTTACGAGATGAGCTACACGGTATGGACAGTTCGTGATGTTGAATAAGCATTTGTTTAGAAGCGTTTTAACGATTTTGAATATGGACAAACAATACGGCCATTTTGTTTTTTTAAGTCGCATGTAGTTTTAAGCTGTCGGTAGTAGTTAAATCAAAATATTTGTTTTTTAATTAAAATATAATAGCTGAGCCCCACAGTGTTACCTGCGGTTTTTAGTGAAAGTAAATTGCGTATTAACAGAATTCATTTTTATTGATTTTACTTTAAGAATAAGGCATTTTTCCGAAGTAAAATATGTATATTATTTACTAGCGACCCGCCCCGGCGTCGCACGGGTATAAAATATATTATAGCCACTGAAAAAATTATTAAGATCGATAGATCCTTCACGTGGTCTACTTCTTATCTGTGCCAAATAACATAATAAATAATTGGCCAAGTGCGAGTCGGACTCGCGCACGTAGGGTTCCGTACCGTTATAGAGCATAAATAGGCCAAAAATTGTGTTGTTTGTACGGGACTTACATTTTTATTTTATTTATATATTATTATTGGTTATTAAAATACACATATAATTAAGGCCTTTGCGAAAATTTCAAGTGCTTACCTGTTGTCATCATTGATACCGAGCATAAAATGTTTGAAAAATCATGTTTGTTGTATGGGAGCCCCATGGGAGCCCCCCTTAAATATTTAATTTATTTTGTTGTTATAGCGGCAATAGAAATACACAATCTGTGAAAATTTCAACTCTCTAGCTATTACCGTTCTTGAGTTACAGCCTGGAGACAGACGGACAGACGGACAGACATTGAAGTCTCAGTAATAGGGAACCCTAGAAATTGCTCCAGTAGTTTGCGAGATAAGCCCTTTCAAATAATTTCCCCCGTTTTTTCTACATTCTTCTATTAGTCTTAGCGTGATAAAATATAGCCTATAGCCTTCCTCAATAAATGGGATATCTAACACTGAAAGAATTTTTTAAATCGGACCAGTAGTTCCTGAGATTAGTGCGTTCAAGTTAGCCCTTTCAAATAATTTTCCCTGTTTTTTCCACATATTCCTCTATTTCTTCGCTCCTATTAGTCTTAGCGTGATAAAATATAGCCTATAGCCTTCCTTGATAAACGGGCTATCTAACACTGAAATAATCATTAAAATCCGTTGCGTAGTTTTAAAGATTAAAGGGGACAAAGGGACATGAGGGAAAAAAAAGCGACTTTGTTTTATAATATTATGTATAGATATAGTTTATTATAATATTATTATATAGTTTATGTATTATTTATATATAGTTTATGTGTTAATCGGTCAATCCAGGATATTACCTAACTCCATGCCAAATTTGATCGAAATCGCTTCAGCCGTTTAAGCGTGAAGAAGTAACAAACATAACTCACAAACTACAAACTTTCGCCTTTAAAAATATATTAGTATGACAGTATGATTTTACACAACACATTCATAACTTAGTTTTCAAAGTTCCTGGGCCATAGCTATGTATTAAATATGTGTATCATATAATAAAAAACTTAAATGTGTGTATAGGTATAAAAGTATTATATACTTATATTTCCGTTGTCTGGTACCCGTAACACAAGTCCTTCAGGTACTTACCACGGGGCCAGACCGACGTGGTGTGAAGCGTCCATAGATATTATTATTATTATATTTTTATAACTATATACATTATACATTACAAGTTAATAAAATTATTTTTGTGTTGTATTATAATAATATGATTTATTATAATATTGTTCAAATAAATATAAAACATAATAATTTATTTCCATAGTCAATAATAAACACTACCTGTCACAAACGTAAAACTAGATTAAAATCTTAATCTTGTTTAAAATAATATGGGGTACCACCGACTTTGTTCTTATTGGGGATTTACCCGGTCGTCTAGGAGGCTACTTTTATCCGGGCAGTGTTTCAATATTTAATAATCCTCCGGTAACGAGCTCGGCCGGTTTAAAAAGTTTAAATGGCCAAACTCAGTCTTTACATGCTCAGCGTAACTCTATAACGAGGCTGAGTGATTCGTGCTGCTAATATTAGCTGTTTCTGGGTATTATAAAATTTGTAAAGCACTAATGATTTATCCCTTGGCTGATTACAAGATATTTCACAGCAAAGAAAAGTTTTGACCAGATAAACAGATAGATCATAGAACGTTGTTTGTATGTCAACTAATGTGAGTTGTGGGCTGTGGGTGTGACGTCATGGACACGGCGTTGCAATGCCAAGACAGTGAAAAATGTAATATAGCATTACTAGCTGTCCCGGCAAACGTTGCTTTGCCATAATATATTTGCTATATTATTTTATTGAAGTGACTAAATAAGTATGTCACCATGGCAACGTCAATCGCTATCCCGTCGCACAAACAATGGTCGCCCTCAGTCTCGAGTTGTAATAATTTACTATTATTTATTCAACAAATGCACTTATCAATATATAAAGTACCCAGTAGCCGATTCTCAAACCCACTGAATATGCATATAAAATTTGGTAAAAATCAGTAAAGCCGTTTCGGAGGAGTTCGTGGACTAACATTGTGAGTTGTGACACGAGAATTTTATATATAAGACTAGCTGTCCCGGCAAACGTTGCTTTGCCATAATATATTTGCTATATTATTTTATTGAAGTGACTAAATAAGTATGTCACCATGGCAACGTCAATCGCTATCCCGTCGCACAAACAATGGTCGCCGTCAGTCTCAGGTTGTAATAATTTACTATTGTTTTTTCAACAAATGCACTTATCAATATATAAAGTACCGAGTAGCCGATTCTCAGACCTACTGAATATGCATATAAAATTTGGTAAAAATCAGTAAAGCCGTTTCGGAGGAGTTCGTGGACTAACATTGTGACACGAGAATTTTATATATAAGATAAGATATCTCTATTGTAATGATTTTATGAACTACCGTTCAAACTTGATTAATGTGAGTACTGTTCTCTTACAATTTTTAAGATTTTCAATTCTGAATTTATTTGTACGAATTTTAAAATACATAACTACGAATATGTTCGCAAGTTATTTTATACCGAGGCAACGAGGACGGCTACGCACACAATTTTTATTTAGATATTTCCACACGGAATGTTCTGACTGTCATTACTAGGAGCGCAGAGGCAGACGCAGGTCAGCAATAAACTGACCTTCGTCAAACTGCGTGCGTCACGTCTCGGCCGGTGACCGCGGGCGACGCTTGCGACACCCTCGTTCCGTCGCGGTTTTATTGACTCCTGCGGTTTTCTGAAATCCTGGTGACATTTAGTGTAATGAAAATGAAAACCAAAAGTTTTGTTTTAAACAATTTAAATTACTTGATACTTTGCCAATTGCATTTTTCACTACGCCGCGCTGCACACTACGACTGCCCTTAAATTGCCTGTCATTGCAACACTGTTTGACGTTTAACATAAATGCAAAAACAAAAACGAAATAGATGACCATCATTATCCTTAAAACTTAGCGTTCATAGGAAAGTTATAAATATCCTTCATATTTCAAAGTCGTTTGCATCTGGACACCGGCTATTGAGACAGGGGTCTGCTTAACAAATAATTATTAGGGAGCCGCTCCCCTGTACGTTAGTCTAAGGACGGTTAATCTCATTCAGACTTTAGGACTCGAATTAAAACCTGATATTATTATGTTCTATTAATTATTATTATTAAAAACTTTAACCAAGATTTAACCAATATTCGACTTGCAACGCCATCTAGTTAAAATAATGTTAACTGTTAATCTTTATCGTCGGTCGAACTCCTTTTTAACCGACTTCCAAAAAACGAGGAGGTTATATGTTCGGCTGTGGATATTTTTTTAATTTATTTTTGTATGTTCAACGATTACTCCGCTGTTTGTGAACCGATTTTCGAAATTTTTGTTTTGTTGTATTAGGTTTTACTTCAATTTGGTACCATGTTCACAAAAGTGGTGACCTGATGATGGGATCCAGGAGTAATCGAGGGAACTCCTCGAAATTTGTATGGAAACATATGGTGATTTTGATTTTATGTGAAGTATACTAAGAATATGCTACCAAAAAGTCAAATATTGGGTCAAGGTATACCATGGTTTCAAAGATGCCGAGAGAACTCCTGACTCTTTATAGATACACGTTTGGGAGTTTCGGCGTTGTTTTAAGAACAGAAAGCATATGCTACCATGCAATTCAAATTCATCATCATCATCATCGTCATCATCATCATTACCACATCGTGTTAAGGTCACCAATGTCTCATGGCACAAAATAAATAATAGTACAAGGCATAGGTATGGATACAATAATAATAATTATGTACATAACAACACCAATTATAATTATAGGCTGTTTAATATACACGGCGGTCGGCGCCGCAGAGGCAACGGCGTCGCCGCGCGGCGCGTGCGTAAACATCGTATTCAAGTTCTAACCGGAATGTCAGGGCATGCGGCATGCCGCGCTGCGAGCTTTTTGCATTGCAAAATTTGCAGCACGTGTTCACTTAGATTTTTTAAATGTATTGTTTAAATTTATCTATCTACCTGATATTTGTGCCTTGGGGTATGCCGTATGACTCTTAACAGTCTTAACAAATTGTAATAAGATACGTAGAATATACGCAGTACCACCGACGACCACTTATAAATTCGTGGACTATGACGGAGGTCAACTTAATAACAATTATACGAGATCAATTACCACTCAATATTTAAGATTTATGTTGTCAATTCAATGCTCACTGCTCACAGTGCTCACACCAAGCTCACTGTTGAGTTGTCAGTTGCTTACAAACTTTCAACAACACAATAGAAATCTGTTACAAGTTCCAACTACCTATATAAAACTTCTACGTACAAGCGATAGCGCGACACAGGAGCGCCTCAGTGACATCTAGTGAAGACAATATGAAACTATTTTTTTATACAATTTGAATTGGCACTAATAGTTTACCTACTAGGTAACTAAAAAGAGTGAAATTATTATTTTTAACAAAACATTAAAACCGACTTCCAAGGTAAAAACAATATTAATAGCATCCTTATAATATGAACTAAAAAGTATTAAATAATTTTTCCTATCTAATATGTAGTGCCTTTTCCCGAATTCGGCCAAACCTCAACTATTTCTGTACTCAATCTTCATAATTTTGAAGTCGGTGCCAGTTCCAAAAGTTTCAAATTTTCTGTCAAAGAAATAAAGATTCAGCTATATCTGGTACCGACTTCAAAATGATGAAGATTGAGTACTTATTGAGTACTTGAGTATTAACAAACTTACCTTGGAAGTCGGTTTTAATTTTTTGTTAAAAATAATATAATACTTTGTTCAAAGAAAGAGTTATTTTAGTACAGTATTAAATTAAACAGATAGCGTGATTTAGTAAAAAAAAAAAAAAAAACTACTAAACACTCATAAAAATATACCTGTTTTTATTTTCAAGTATGAAAACCAATAAGTTTAGATGTGATTAAAAAACCGTCGAAAAAATAACACGAACAAGGGTGTGAAGTTGTCACACTCTAACCATCCCTCGGCGACGGCCCATAAAACGCAAATTCTGCAATAAAAAGCACCCCGACACAACATCCTTCCTGGACACTGACTCAATACAAAACCCGCCATTCACAACGCATTAATGTATTTTTCCAGCACTCGAAAATTTAAGAAAGGAACTAATCCACAAAACTTCAAGGTACAGCACATTGAGCTTTATGTTAATCACGATAGAGGTCACCCCAACAGTAATTTTTAAGCTGAAACTCCGTAAGATTCGTTTAACAATAGCTCTAATTAGCTGTCAAGGCGAGAGCTGCGGTGGTGTCTGTCCCAGAAATGGGAATTATTCAAAAGATGTCTCCAGTGATTTCTTTCGTTTTGTAAAAGACTACGTAATGTATCTAAAACACGGACAATGCCTATGTTTTATTCAGGCTTTGTTACATGTACCTCTAATTACGATTGTCGTCGCATCCGTCGACAAAAAGATTGACAAGCAAAATAAATGAGAAGCTGACTTTGTTATGGGCTTAGTTTTGAATGCCTACTTTGCATGTTGGTGATGATTTCAGAGAACAAGACTTTACATAAAATTCTATTAGTAGCTTACCCTTTCAAATTATAAAATATTGTCACTATATTGTGAAGAAGAAATTTTGTGAATGCGTTGGTCATAAGTTCATAACTTTTCCATTTTGGTCATTTTGAGAAAAGACTCCAGATTAAAACCAAGTCACAGGCAACAATAAGTCTATTATTTTCATAAATTAAATCGAAATTGCTAATTTTTATGAAACCAAGTGTTGTATTTAGCATTACATAATTAACAAATCAAATATGAGTCATCCGCAGTTAAACTACGCATTCAAAAACAATTACGAGGGCGCGAATTTGGGCGAGTGCCTAATTGGTATGAGATTTGCAAGTGTTTCTAATTGCGTTGGAATTTAACTCCAAGGCGATCAGTCACAGCACCATCAGGTTAATTAAACCATTTGTCTGACAACCCGTTACTTGGCGGCAAAGTATTTGGTCATGTTATGAGTGTTGCCAACAAGAAATTAGGGTTTTCGAAACTTTATTGCATTATTTATTATTTTGATAGTTACATTATCTCGTACCCAGATTCTAATATTTTATTTTAACCAAACTTTTGAAGATTTTTACATAATGTTACTTTTGACCAATCAGACCGCGTTTGACGTATACTTTTTTTTCAGTTAATTAATAAATAATAATAATGATAATTTTTCTTTTTGCAACACAAATACACGTTTATATTTTTTACAGATTCAGTGCAGTTACTAACTAAAATATAAATACAAAGAACAATAATCAAGGATACGGACGTGTACTATTAGAATTAACATTTAATTGTTAACTAAAACTAAATATTAAATAGTTAAACAAAACTTACTTATTTATTTCTTCTAAAATTTGAAAACGTTTGCAAAATAATATTATACAGATTGCAATGTGCATTAAAATTGTTGACACGATTTTCCTTCATCGCATAAAGCCGTCCCCGGAAATTTTTCAGTCGTAACAAAATTACAACGATCGCGTTGCTCTTTTTCAAAGGTTCATTTTCATTAACACCATCGGCTCACATATTTGTCATAACCTGTCCCCCGCTCCTTGTTCTTTTTTCGCACATTTTTAATTTGCGTTGTTTCGGTTTTGTTCCTTCGCACATTCCTTCATTGTCCAAATTTTTCATCGCACGCGGAGCCAAACAATAAAAGTGTGCGTCGCTTTATCACATTTCGGGAAAATATTCGGCAACTTTCGATAAATTGACGTCATCAATTCGTAGTTTCGTTTAGAAAATCGCACTTTTTATCGCAGGTTCATAAATAATAAGAAGTGGTGGGATAATGAAATGGTATCGTCTAGACAGCCCACGTATATAGACCAGACCAATTAAGCTGCTGCGGCGAAATATTTCAAAAAGTAAGAGCCTTAACATTTACTGAAAAAAAAAACCTAATTACGTTTAGTACGCTATTCGCCTTTATTCTAACTTTCAACTAGAAAACGCACGGTAAACTTAAATTGAATAAAAAAGGTGTTTTTAATTTTAAAAAACTTTAATTTACTACAACATGCGATCCTCTAATACACTGTCCGTAATACATTATTAAGAAAATCTGATAACAACACCGACGGTAAACAGCATCAGTTGATTGAATTTGTTAACGATGGTTTATGAAATATATTGCGAGCCCTTGGCAGCCTCATGGAAATTGCTTCCGACCGAGCATAAATATCTATTAGGCTGCTGTTACATTTATTTTTCATCGGGACTGTTTGTTTAAATGAGAGATGGGATTCTCGGTTGAAATCCCGGTGTAATGATGTCATCAAGAGACAACGGAATAAAGCTTCAGGAGCAAAATAATTATTAGTTTTTCTCATTTTCAAAAATCGACGATCTTTAAAAAAAACAAATTAGAAAAGAAATGAGTGAGATGAATGAAACTCTACGGCTTATTGAAACTTGATGATAAATTATTATGTCTTATTGAGATCTCTCGATCAGCTTTTCAAACTCCTCATTTTTTGCAAGTTGGTTAAACAAGTCTCTACAATTAAACTGAAAAACATTTCTTGTTCCAAAAACGAATTTTCTCAATTTCACTTTATATTTCCGCTGCACGCAAACGGCTTATGGGGTAGGTGTAAAATGATATAGCTTCGGAGGTCCAATGTCAGGCAATAGGTAAAATTCATACGGACCGCGCACATTGAATGCAAATGGCCTAATTATGACCAAGATGGCGGCTCCTTCCACTTCGGCTTTGCGGGTTTATTGCGAAAAATTAAAAAGGTACTTGATTTTTTAATGGGGAAGTTTGAATAAATTGAACTGTTCTGTTTGTAAAGGTTTGTGTGTACACTTTAGGGCTTAGACTATTCATATAGTTAGTGAACTTTTCGTTTTGGGTAATTAAGTAAATAATGAAAAGCATGAATTCCGAAAATACGAAAACCTTTTGTATTTCTCTAGATTTTGTTTACGACTCCAATGTAATTCTCTCTTGAATTCTCTCCCAATTAAACTATGGTATCAATAAATCGGTACGGCAACATCTTTATCTGGTTTTAAACTCCAGCTTCTTCGAAGTTAACGGCGTTTCATTATATCGTTAGATAGGCTTAGGAGGTTCCGGCGGTGAGTTATGGTTATTTGAATTGTGCGAAACAAAATAAATTTAGTGAACGTGCTCTATACCGTTCTGCTCTTTGCATTTTTGAGTGCTTATTTCGGGCGGGATAAAAGTTTCCGTTATTTATGGCGCGTCTCTAAGATTTAATGTGAAGTCAAACAGCGATAATGCCCCCGTCTGAATATTATTGCCAACTTTCTGGCAAAGGTGATACGATTTACGACTTTATTTTAGAGTTGTTGGTGTCTAGTGGGTGAATACTTGAGTATTTTACTTAGATATTACACAAATCTCCTTTTGACAAATTGATATTTAACAAAAGTTTAAAGTAATGAAAACTATTTCTGAGTTATTAAATTTACTTTTATATTCTTATAACACACGAAATAAGGTGTTCCAAATTTTTCGGTTTTCGTCAATTACCTAATAAATATTTGCAGTAAAAGTTAGTACTTTAACGTCACTAAAACTACACAAAATAACGGTAAATTAAACAAATGTTGCAAATAATAAGACAGAACATTAAATAATACAAAATTAGGTATCCCGAACATCCATATACCGTTGCTTTATTGCCCATAAGTAGCCGAATATCCTATGCTCACTATATCCGCCCCTATCCAGAGAAATCGCGACTCGGGCCATTTAGCGTAATGCGCGGTTTGCCGGGATTCACGGGCAAACGGGATTACACACCAAATAATAGTTATCTCATTACTAAAGTTGTTGTCATCGGGTATCTAATCGATATTTGAATAATCGAATTGAAAATCTGGGTGGCGGTGTACGATACCTTGTAATTTGTAAATTGTGTAACAAGTGAAGAAGTATACGGAATGATCATATTTTATAACGTTCGAGATATTAATAGGATACAGTTCTAAGTATCATAGTATGTAATTTTTAATGGCAGCCACTTTCCCGCTTTATATATAAGAGTTTTGCACCAAATATCCTTCGCACGTAGTAATTTTCAAGTTTTAATAAAGTCTCGAATTGAAATAAATGATTGTATTTTTGTGCGTTAAGAAATCTTATAATGTCCAAACTCTAAGCTATAAATTATACGATCCAAACTTATTTAGCTAAGTCCTGTACATTTAACAAATTAATTAATGGAATATTTCCGAGTTAATCTGGTCGGCATAACCTATATTTATAAGGGATAATAGCCTCGTTACTGGTAACTGTGAACAAGACATGTTATAGTATACGTACACTCGCGTCGACAACTGTATTTAATCTCCAAAGGTTTTCAATATACAACACATAATATACAAAAATAAATACTAACAAAATCGAACCAAATATCATTGTTCCAGATATTTTTGTAGTGACTCTTCAAATCCAGCCATTATTAATCTTTTTTTATGCAATAAGGATGCAAACGAGCAAATGGGTCGAGCCGGCCCATTCGTGCCAAAGCATGGCTCTCCCACGTAAAAACATCGCACGTCTCCCACGTCTACAGTTAAGTTTGAAGAAAATACACAAAATTGTGTGTAACATGAAGAAAATAGATACAAATCCATGTTAATAAAGAATGTGCACACTGAATTGCTAGGTCTCTTATAACAAGGTCTATATCTTGTAACAAAAAAAAAATCCAAATTTACGTATGAGTACACTTGTCTGCAGCAGTGTACTCATACGTAAGGGTAGCGAAAAGGGCGGATTAGTCGGCAGTAAAATTTGTTAAAGAGGTGGGATATGGGTGCCCGCGGCTGCTACTTGACCAGTATAACTTCAACCGCTGGAAAAACAACGTAGTTAAATTAACTAACGGCCGAATTGGACCGATTTGTAATAGTTTGTTATTATAGTGAGGTAGATCTTGGGTCTTTAGTGTTATCAAATAGAATGTAAAAGTTACCAATTAAAAACTTTAATTAAAATTAAAATTAACTGTGGGTCTAGAAGGGACTATGTTAATTTAACCGCTTTGCTTAATTGTAATAATTTAACCACTAGTTAGTTAAAATTATTATTTGAACGAAAAAATTAACTGACTGAATTAAAATAAAATAGAATTGACATTCATATGTTTTCAAATTTAACGCTACTTGAAACTAAATTATATTCATATATAATTTAGTTTCAAGTAGCGTTAAATTTTTACTCCGTTTAGGTATCATAGTTTACTATCGTTATATTTAACATTATCCTTTAATATTTTTCCTTTATCTCATGACTGCCATTGATTTTTATAACGAAGTAATTCGAAGTAGCAATCAATTATTGTTAATAACAGTTCACGTTGAAGTATTAAACTGGGTGGAGGCTATTATCAAACTGGGTGGAGCTCAAGTTACGATGGTCGGGCCGGGCGTGTATTATAAGGAAACAGCGGCCAGCAACTATCTCCCATTCCCAGACACGAACACTATAATCCCGATAAAGCCCGCACATTTACATTCAATTCTAATTTCGCCCACAACTCAGCTCTGATTGCCTTCCACTTGTAAACTTGATTAAATGTCTAATGTTAATGGTACTGACTACGGAGAAACCAAAGTGTTCTTATTAAACATTTTACTTACATTTTTTTGATTATTTTACTTTACTCATAACATAATTAAGGAACCAAAATACTAAAGAACCTTCGTAGCCTTTTGCTAATGAGTAATCACTATATCACGCAGACACACAAATGTCATCAATACATGAATCGTAAGCCTTAGAAAAATATTGTTAAGTGTCAACTGCTAGCCATATTCCTTGTAGTTTTGTTCTGTTACAAGATAGAAGAAAACATAGAATCTAGCTTATTTCATCTAACGAGAAAATTTTTGCAAAAGATGTACACTCTATACAGGTAGAATAGACGTTCATTTAGAACAACGTACTTTTGCAAAGAAAATATTAACTTGGGACGTCAGGTAGTCCAGTACGGTTATGTTTCAGTTATTGTTCCTATTCCTATGTCAATAAGGTTCAGAAGGGGCGCAACACGAATGTCCCCGGCCGTACTCGGTCCGGGCAAAGATCAACATGTTGCCAACACTTCACGGGCGCTCAATTTAAAAGTTTCATTTCTTTGTTTTGTCCTGAACAAACTCAATTAAGTGCCCTTTAACTTTGTGATGGCTCGGACGAATTACGTCTCTAATGTACCAAATTTATTCCAAGTCTAAAAAATTGATTACAATTACAAAACAGCCTTCCCTTTTATGTTTAATTTTTTTTACATTTAATCTTAATGGTTGTTACGAATATTTTGTGAATATAGATCTGTAAATTGTCGAGTTTTCAGAAATAACACTTTATAATAATATATTTTAATACACCTGCCTAACTTTTTTACTTATTTGAAACGAATACAAACCGTAAATCGAGTTATTTATATCGATAAAAAACTACGAGCATTATTTGAAAGTTTCCGAATAACAGAACATAACATCGATATAAGTTTTTTACGGGCGCAGATACTGCACCTACCGCTATGATCTGTGCGACACACGGGGAGCCGCCATAATTTGTTTCGATTTTATTTACAAACTTTGGTTACGGCGACACTAAATTATTATGGTTACCTATTCCTATCTTTTATTCGTGTTCTTAGATAAGTAAATTGATTTTTATGATTAAGGGTAAATAGATTTTCAGATTTGCTTCTAATATTTTTGGGGGTTGTTTATCATTTTTATTAGAACATCAATGCAGAAGCTATGTAAAGTGTATGAGACGACATCTATACAAGGCGTAACAAAACTAAGTGATAATACTTTAGGGTGTGTATGAGATATTAATCCTTCAGGCCCCGCGCGAGCACCGGTGATCGCGACAACAATATAATACAATAGCAATTCCTGGAAATTCCGACTGAAGTATTAATTATTAATTGGCGCCTTCTTTATTTATTATTTTATCACTCAAAAGTGATCATAAAATTATTTCGTAGCAAAGCGCTACGAACACACTACGAGGCGTAGCGCGCAACTTTTTTTAAAATTCTTGTAACTTGTTAAGACGTAGTGCAGTTTCCTGGGTCCCAAAAGAAAATTTATCAAATAAATTATTGCCTAATTGATTGCCTTAAGGCCGGTTGAAAACAGGAAGGCTCGTAGCAATTAATGTTTGAAAGTGAAAAATCTCTGAAATTCCCTAACGCTGGGATCGGCATTTATTTTGTTTCTTTAAGTTGGCAAATTTTTCTTACGCCAAACTTTTCGATTCAACCCCTTTCTTTGGCAATCAAACAAGCCGCGGTGCCCGTGACTGGAATAGAGTAGCTGACATCAGAGACACCGGGTGTATTAATTATTTTTGCCTTATTAAAATTTACTTTTAAAGATATAATAATGACTTTGATTTATTGTGGAAATTGCAGAAAATAATATGTAACTTAACTTCTGGTAGTTCGTGTAAGCAACTTTTTTATTTGCTCTTCATTTAACGAAAAACTGTAGAGAAAGGTTAACATTTAATCTTCTTTTCAATATTATGAACATGTACGCTCACATTTTGACGGGATGCAGCGGAGCGAGTCGCATTTTCCATACACGTTTTATCACCAAGTGCGCAATCAACATAAGTGGAAAATCCGGCCTGGTCTCCTGCCTCCGCCATCATATGCACACCCTTATGATAGATATCTCTGTATAGTTATTCTGCAGGCGTAATCACGAAAACACAATAATAATGGGAGCGGGGCAAATACAATTAGGTTAATTAATGAATTAAGAGCCGCCGAGTTTCTTTATCTCGTTATTAATTTGTCTAAGGCGCCGCCCGCCCCGCCGCCCGCCCCGCCGCCCGCCGCTCGCCGCCCAGACGTCTTACAAATGAGAACACCGCAAATGTTTGCTCAAAACGAATACATTTACTCAATTTATGAAATTCATCCCAGACGGGTTAGACTTTACATTCCATAACTTTAGCGTGGACTTCGTTGGAAGATTTGTTGAAACTTGTACGTTGGTAGCGCGAAATCCCAGGCGTTAACGAGTTTCAAACAATATTTTTGTAGTTGTGTTAAAAAGATACGAAATATAACGTTAAAAAGAATAACATTTTTCACTGAATAAATATAAAATGACAATAATAATAAGTGTAATTTGTTTGTTATTTAACTTCGTGAAATAACAAAACTGTAACTTCCCTGAATATGATTGTACTGTACAGGTACAATTTAATTTCTAATTTATGTTAATTTCTAGATGAAACAGATTGTTAGGTAAATTACCGTGTGTGACACGATGTTATGGAGGTTATATACGGAGAGAAAGAAAATAACATTAATCAGGGCAAGGAAGCTGTATGATTTGAATATAAAGCGGACTTGGGCGGGGGCGTGTGAGCTGGTCATTAGTCATAAGGAGGTGAAGACGTGATCGGAAGACTGATTCTTGAACCTGTGCACTCATGTGACGATCTCCTTTATAACAGGTCAGAGAACTTAAGAGTGCGTGTGAAAAATACTCTAGGAATGTTTATATTATATTGATTTTTGAGTCCACAAAATACTATCAAAACAAAGAGTTAATCAGGAAGACTCTAGAACATTAATTCTAGCTAACTCTTTGCTCTCTGTGTTTTTTTCTTTAAGATTTATATCCTGGTTAACTTTTTATAGACTCTAAGTACTCTAGTACTATTAAATCTTAAAAAAATACAGTAGAAACATATGAATATAGTCAATACAAACAAACCAAACTGAATATGTAAATAGAACTGTCGAAATATGATATAAAAAAGTTTGATTCACACCCTTCTCAAATAATCAGATTATGAAGGTAAAGTGTATGGCAATTGAAACATCGGAGTGGACAGAATATAAATTGTGAAGTTTCAAGGGTGTGGATTACTGGATATGGGGCCGATACGCGTTCGGACATTCGCAGTTATAAATGGATACTTTTTCGCAAGTTGTATTCGGAAGTTTTTACGGGTCTACGGAATCGTTTTTTTATCTGTTTTAGCTATAATCTATATCATACTGTATTTAATACATAGTGAAATCAATAGAAGTGCATAATGTAGTCAATGAAAACAAAGATACGAAGAATTCGAGCTTGTATATTATACAAAAAGTTACATAAGTTTAAATATCCAGATATGGTAATACGGTAGGGTAATTTGATAATTTTTAATATTAATTAATCTTAACCATAAAAACGTCAATTATAGAATCTCAAAATAAGTCGAAATTAATGAGGGAAAAATTATATATTCAAGTTACAGCCGTTACAAATGATAAAGAAAATCTATGGGAGCAGTCCTATATTAGCATTCCGTATGAGTCGGAATCAGTGCGGCGGTAAAAATCAAATTGAGTGGCCGATAAACACCCGGGCCGCGGGGGAAAATTTTGATTACAGAGGAAAGTGTTACTTATTCTCGAATAAAAAATTCCTGAGGAAAAATTTCGCTGATGTCGATATTGTTATGGCGGGTTTACGTCGAAAATTGGGGGTACGGTTATTGCATGTCATTAGGAATTATGGGCTTCCGAGGTGGGAGGAATTTGTAGGCGGCGAGGTGGGACGAATTTTTCTCGATAATGTAATTATTGGAAATTTATACGGCCTAAGTGGCGGGCGTTGTCGCGTTCACACACCGTAAATTTTTGCTGTACATCTGTATCGTTCCCCTTAATTGTCTGTCCGGTGTCCCAGACCGGTTAAGTTTATAGTGACCTTATATGAGTGATTTTATTCGTCTTTTTAGGGTTCCGTACCTCAAAAGGAAAAAACGGAACCCTTATAGGATCACTTTGTTGTCCGTCTGTCCGTCCGTCCGTCTGTCAAGACCCTTTTTCTCAGGAACGCGTGGAGGTATGAAGCTGAAATTTATATCAATTACTCAGGTCTACTGTCCCTTGAAGCTGTGAAAAAATCAAACTTCTAAGCCAACGCAATCAAAAGATACAGCCGTTTATGCCGCAAATTTTCGACACTTGCAAGGGAATCAAA
Organism: Lysandra bellargus; assembly: GCA_905333045.1. Taxonomy (NCBI): domain Eukaryota; kingdom Metazoa; phylum Arthropoda; class Insecta; order Lepidoptera; family Lycaenidae; genus Lysandra; species Lysandra bellargus. Next base: position 11,914,700 of record HG995326.1, read on the forward strand.
ACCTACAGGGTGCTTCCCGTGAACTCAGAATCTTGAAATTTGGTACGAAGCAACGTCTTATAGCATAGATAAAGGAAAAATTACGAAAACCATAAATTTTTAGTTACATCACATAATATATATTTTTTTAATAATTTTAAACTTACTACCCATTTCCTCATAAACGCGTAGAGGTATTAAATTGAAATTCATACCAAATACTCAGGTCTATAATACCTTTAAGCTGTAACAAAATCAAACTTCTATGACGAACTTTGTAAACCTTGCAGGTTTGTACGGAACCCTCGGTGCGCGAGTCCGACTCGCACTTGGCCGGTTTTTTTTCTTTAATTTAAACAAGGAAAAATATTTCTAAACGATTTTTATATTTTATCGTTCCATCTTGTTGATCAATAGGGCCTTACAAGTTACACCCATATCCTAAATTTTGTTTATTAAGAAGCTATATCGTACGATCGATGATAATGGTAATTTCAACTAAATGTTGCTTATCCGTATCACAGGTAATTAGGGATACAATTACAGTTACCTGAAGGTTAACTTGGACAAGTTAACCTTCCATCGAATTAAAAATAACCCAATAAATTCAAACGTAAGAAAGTATAAAAATTATGCAACGTACGTGCTCCATGTCATAAAGCAGGAGCGGGCCTTATTTCATATAGTTACGGGCGCATAAAGCATAAAAGGCATTCAAATGTGATGTTATTTTGCCGCCAACACGGGGTAATTTATTTTCGTGCGATTCATAATTTTCTTTTATTCACTTTATGTTGATTTTCCTTGGGAGTAAGTGCGGAGTCGTAACGATAATATTATTTCAACGGCCCCATGCATCACGTGCGTGTTTTATTTTGCTGTTTATATTACATGAGAGCTCCTCGTTATAATTATGGGTACTAATTGGGTTAGCTAATAAAACTCCCTTTTGTGTTTATCAAAAGGGGCTTAAAATAAGATGTAACTTGTAAGTGATACCCTCCTTGCAACTTTTTTTAAAGCTTTATACTAGCTTCTAAAAATAGTAACTACATAACTTTGTCTTGTTTTTCGTCTAAAATATTATGATATTTTATTCAACGATTGACAGCTGTCAATTTTATATTTAATACATACGCTACATATAGCAGAATATAAGAACTTTTGTAAACCTACATTCAAGGCAAATAAATGATTATGATTATGATTATCAAACGACTTAGATTGTTACTACATTTTTAACCGACTTAAAAAAAGACGGGTTGCACAACGGAGTGCCGGCAGAAGTGAAAACTTGATTATTAACGTTGTGCATTATTTTTTTTAACCCATTTTTTATGAAAATCGATTTTTTAAAACTCGATTTTTTAAAAATATTAAGGGTTTCGATTTATTAAAAATCGATTTTTTAAAAATCGATTTTCATAAAAAAATGGGTTAAAAAAATAATGCACAACGTTAATAAACAAGTTTTCACTTCTGCCGGCACTCCGTAGTGCAACCCGTCTTTTTTTAAGTCGGTTAAAAATGTAGTAACAATCTAAGTCGTTGAATAAAATAATCATTTTTTATGAAAATCGATTTTAAAAAAATCGATTTTTTTTAATAAATCGAAACCCTTAATATTTTTTTTACCCATTTTTTATGAAAATCGATTTAAAAAAAAAATGATTTTCTTAATTAATCGAAATCAATTAGATTTTTAACCCATTTTTTATGAAAATCGATTTTTAAAACATCGATTTTTTTAATTAATCGAAACCCTTACAATCAATTAAAAAATATCGACAATAAAAAAAAAACAATTGATTGTTCGATTAATCGATTTCGATGTTACAACACTACTCTCCAACCGTCTTACGGTTTTTCGATCAGCACGAGAATCTGACGCGAGTTTCACAGTTTTTACCCATCCCACAAAAGTGCTTTTGTGTTGTTGCTTTTTTTGTGAAGTTTTCACTTCAAAAAAGGATAATCTCCTCTTTTTAAGTCGGTCGTCGTCGGTTCGTCCTATGATCATAATATAGTGCTAAAATTTTTTAAAGCGTATATGAATTACAAGTTTCTAAATGTATAGCAAACTGCCAGCCCCTTTATTTTCAAGTTTATTTCGATGTAACGCAAGAATTTCACACACGTAGTGTTTCTTCACGTAACAAAGTTCAAGCTGTTAATACGACGCGCGGCGCCGAGCTAAGCCGAATATTATGAGAATGGCCGACGCAGGTGGCGTTAAACATCCAACTTGCAAATACAGCATTTATGACGTCACATATGTTATTATAAGACTTATTCCCCAAATATAAGGTTCAAGTTTGAAGAAAAGCGTGAGATATCAGTAGTCATGTCTGTCACGTCGTGCGGAGGAAAGTTTAAAGACACATCTGATCGATTCGATACCATAACGAATATTTTTGACTTGTGATGTTTTATGTGTTTTTCTTTTATTTCATTGTTTGTAAAATAGTATTATGTGGATTTCATTGTACTTACGTCTGAGTATAACGTACGTACAAAGAAAATCAACGTTATAGATAACTCTACATTGTACAAGCAAGTGCCTTAATGTTGCTTTCTGAAAGTTTACAATAATTTTAAAACCAAACCATCTTAAGTTTTTTTTATAAAAAAACTGATTATACAAAAGAATATCATTACCATTATGTAATATGTATTCTATTGTACTCTACATATTATAGTGCTTCTCTGCTACCAGCTTATTTGTATGTAATCCATACTTTGCTTTATCTGTATCTGTCACCGTTGTACACAACAAGATTTATCTCCTAAACGTTTTATTCACGGGAACAAAGATGTTTTATCTATTACAAAGGACGGTGTTTGTCGATCTGATTACCATTGTCTCCGGCCGGCGGTCACTTGACCGTCATAATTCGGACGGGAGGTAATGCGCTCACTGACGCATAAAACGTTCCCAGATTCTCGCATATCTAGACCCATCCTTAAATATTGATATAGAATAAACAGGGTATTTACTCAAATTGTTTTTGATAGTTTTGATAGCGAATTTAGATGTCATAGATTTGTTATGTTTTAGATTTTTATACTTCATTCTTAATTGCTGTCAATATTAGAGATTACTTAATTTAATGTCTTTAAAGAAAATCATGGCTGCCAATTTTTATTACTACTATAAGTATTGTTTTTGTATATCGAAATAATATCAAAATATTATTCAGAATGGATTTGTAGGCCCGTGAAAATATTTCTTAACGGCATGGACATTTAAATGCGAAATTATGCGGGCTACTGCGTTTTACGATAAATTGGACTTTGTTGTAACATATTGCCCATATTTTATACACAATCTTCACAATATAGTTCTCAAATAAACTGTTACTTTGAAATTTTTTTTAGTAGGTAAATTTGACCTCAAATATAAGGAACTTTGATTCTAAAAAGCGATATATTAACAAAGTAAAACACTTGACAGAATCACCATCTAAAACAAGAATTTCCTTTGAAATGTCTCAAGTCAGAAACAATAAAGATAACTAAAATAGTCATCACACATTAGCTGACACAAAAACAACGATATAACAGAAACAACGGTAATTTCTCACTTCCGCTGGAACTAACATGTCATCAATTTGGTATTGAGCCTTAAACGATGGGGTCATTTAAGGCTCCCACTATCCAAGTTTTCCGATACACTGGTCAGTGCGGACGCAGCAACAATTATCTAAATAGCATCTACATTCTTACCCCTTACGTTTTATTATGACTGCCGATTTATCTGGCGTGTTCACAACCTCAGCAGATCCGTCTTTGTTTTATTGGTTTTGATAACGATCTATGGCGGTGTCCAAATCACCGGCTATTTAAGGATGATACTGAGACCGTATGCCATGTATAGTGCGTTAAGATGATAATATTACTAGATGATGCCCGCAACTCCGTTGCGCCAAAATTAGTTTATCGCGCAGGGACCGTACATTTTTCCGGGATAAAAAGTACTCTATGTCCTTTCCCGGGACTCAAGGTATCTCCATGCCGAATTTCAGCAAAATCGGTTCAGCGGTTTGGGCGTGAAGAGGTAACAGACAGACAGACAGACACACTTTCGCATTTATAATATTAGTATGGATGAAGAAGGTTTTTGTCAATCTATTCTGTCTATTTACTACTAGATACTGCCTGAACAACGAACGTTGCGCTGACAATCGTCTATCGAGCAGGAAGTGTATTTTTTTTTGCGATAAAAGCAATATTGTATTTCCATTCTCAGGATTCAAAGTTTCATCAAAACACAAATTATCAAAATCAATTTTGCTTCTGAAGCATGAAATTTTTACAGATATATACATTGACAAAATAATATTATTAGTGTGAATTTTCATCTTACTTACCAAATACAATTTATTAATAAGTCAACAAAAGTATAACTTATTTCTCTAATACTAATTGAATGAGTTTCTTACTATTTAGTTTAGATCAATAAATCGTGGACTTAAATGCCCGATGTTAAGTACAATAGGTGGTGATTCGGTCTCCCTCCGATTGATCCTCCCGTTCGTGGTCTGTACTTAATGTGCCGGACCTTTAAAACTTACGTCTCTGATTTGATTCAACACTTAGAGAAGAGTAGACATGGCAATTATTATTTATTTGTAAAATGTTAGATTTCATATAATAAGTGCTTTATTATCAATTAATCACGTTTGATGGTAATAATATAATTATCATGATTTATGAATGAATCATTGCACGTAACTTTGTTTTAATATGTTGACTATTTATGAGAGTCCAATTTTTTGTAAGCAAAAAAAGTGGTCCGATGCGTTTTAAGAGCAAAATCACTCAAGGCTTTGATCAGAATAATATTTTCAAAATTGTAACAAGAATAGTGTATTTTAATAATATACGATATTGTTATTTATAAGAACAATACAATGTATTTAAAAACAATACTATTCAATGTTTGTAATATGTTTTGTGACTTTGTACTTGTAAGTACCTTTTTAAAAAATGTGTGATATCTACCACTCTTTCCAAGTCTACGTAATCGAATATTTCTTGTCCACTGTCGATTGCTGACGCGGTCCTTTCTTACATTGTCCTGCCGGGAGTCGGGACGGGGCGAGACAAAAGAAACACATCACTCAAATGCCCCCGGCCGACCCTGGACAATGCTCCGCTATTTATCTTGCGGATTAACTTCCTTATCAGCATTGGACTATTGGTAAACGAATATTAATAAGTACGAGATTAATACATGCTCCTTGAGATGCTTATAGGCGGAGTATTAAGGATTTTGACGTTTCATTTTGAGCTTACTATGCATTTTGAGTAGGTTCCGAAATTATTCTGGTCAGTGCTAATGACATCTTTAAAGTAGTTCAACCGACGGCATATTGTAGTGGTGTACTGCCGGTGAAATGAGTGTGATGTTTAATTGTATATTAGTATTGTTTTTTGGACCTACGCTAAAATTATTATCGAGTATCAAGCAATTAGGGCGACCAATCTTCTTAATATAAAATTCTCGTGTCACAGTGTTAGTTACCGTATTCCTCCGAAAAGGCTTTATTGATTATTACCAAATATTATATGCACATTCGGTAGGTCTGAAAATCTACTGGGTACTTCTTATATTGGTAAGTGCATTTGTTGAATAAACAATAGTAAATTATAATAACTCGATGCTGACGGCGATCATTGTTAATGCGACGGGATAGCGATGGACGGTGCCATGGTGCCATACTTATTTAGTCACTTCAATAAAATAATATGGGCGAATGAATACTTTATATGGCAAAACAACGTTTGCTGGGACAGCTAGTAGCCCTATAAAATACTGCATCAGAAAAGTCAAAGTATTATCGCGAAGAAAACTCACTAATACCTCAATAGGGACAATTAAAGTGCTAATTTATTCACAGGCCGCGTCCCAAGAGGGTAAAATAATGTCCCTCTTAGCACTTTAATAGTGCGGAGTGTTCATAAACGGTCAAGCTGCGGACGGCCGGAGGCGGAACGGGACATTAATACTCGGCTCCTCCCCTTATTTGTCCCCGCAAATTAGCTCTAAGAAAACATTAGAAGACTTCGAAATATTAATGTTGGACAAAGGGGGTGAATACTAAATTAACATTACCTTAGCAAACGAGACACCGTACGATGTTTGCTCCATGTAAGGGCCTCGAATCTTAATCTTCCTGAGTCAGGGCCCTAACCCGCATGTATAACTTAATCGGCATCCCTTCGTAATTGTTTACTCTCGATATTGTTATTCCTCATTCATTAGGCCCCCATGCCGATATTACCTGACTTCTATTGTCTTGAATTAATAGATTTTGTTACAATATAGCTGGTCCAAATAGCTAAACGAGACACAAAACTTTATATTATTAAGGGCCTGTTTCACCGCTTCCTGATAAGGTGCCGGATAGGCTTATTTGAGAGATTCTCCATACTCTATCTGTCAAGTTAAGTGGTGGATAGCCTTATCAGGAAGTGGTGAAACAGACACTAAATGTCTAACGTAACTGTATAAAATGTAAAGTATGAAATTTTTTATCTCGTTATTTTTATTATACTTACCTACTCGTAAGTGATAAGTAGATCAAAAAATTATATAGTAAGAAAAAAAAAGTTTACGTAAGGGTGTGTCCCGTTATTTTAATTATACCTTAGTGATGGATCAAAAAATGAACAGTTTGTTAGAAATAAGTTTTATCGAAATCATTTATTCCATTTTCCGCAACCTATTTACATTGCAGAATTTTTAGATAAGAACTAGAAAGTACGTATAACTACACTATGACTTGACTTGACTTGATAGTCGAAAATGCAAAGAAAATCAGGAAAAGGAAGTCTTTAATATCTAATATGTAATCTTATATCGTAATTTTCTCACCCCTTTCCCAAGTAACGGCGTTTAGGAAGAAGTTTTGGCTCAATTGGCGTCAAGAAGTGTTTCTCATTACACATACAGTGATATACCCGTGTTCAACTGTCGTGACGAATCGCACTCATAAACTCGCATGCTCCTTACTCCCTCTAACTGTTAAGAACACGAATAATTAAACGTGTTTTAAGTAGATCGTGCCTACTGTTTTATGTACGAACGTTGGATTTGATTGCTTGGTATTTTTGTTATTTGAAACGTTAATCTTTGAAATGAGACATATCCTTTCTGATAAGAGTGTGAGTCTTATCATGGTTGTATTAAATTCCTATTAAATATTCAAAAGTAATGTCTAAAAAGTAAAACATAATAGAACAGTTCCGTTTTTAAAAACAACCACCGACGTTGTTTTTAAAAGAATCCGTCTTGTTGCCCTAATAGCGGCAGGTTTTATGGTTCCCTTTCGGAGCAAGGTGATATGCAATTTAAAATTGGATCTTTTGTTCGCCCGTTCTTAATGGGGAAGAAATTAAAAAATAAACCTCTCTAACGCTCCGTGACGGACCTTAAATAAACAGGGAATACGTTCTGCATGTTTTCCTTTAATTAGCATATCGTTGTTGTCTTGCGCGCTATTCGTTCCATCATTTCCATATGGAAAAATGATACGAATCTCATCCTGGTACATTGTAGAGACTCCACCTCTAGCGGAGAAATCGTGGGTTCAATTTTCAATTCTATGCTTTTGTATTACAGCTCGTATTCGCTCGAATGGGTAATCACGACCATAAACTCGTGTTCAATATGTTCGTATGTCGCAAGGAGCCCCTGGATACTCGGAAATTATACGGTCGCGGAACGCATTAATTTGGCATATTAATTTGGCCGTAAAACTCTGTTCGCGACAAGCCACCGGGGAATGTTGAAGTTGGTCCCAGGCGGCCGCTTGTTCACACAACGGGAACGACGCTTTGTCGAGGGAAATTCTTCGACACAATGTTATATTTCTAATAACAATTGTATAAGAAGCACTCGACAACCCCTGTTATTGGAATATTAATATAAATAGTTTTAGTGTGTGAACAAACATACTGAACTATTATTATAGTACCTCGTTTCTAATGAAAATACAACTTACTCTTAAGAAGTCCTTCTTAAGCCTACGTAGTAAGAGATTATTTCGGTAAGTGCGACGGAGTGGTTCATTGATGCCGATAGTCCGATACGCAACCATTTTTAACCCCATTGTGCGAGTGTCCGCCGCCGGATATTGCCGAATCCATGGGGTTTAAGTGATCCGAAAATAATTTATGATCACTAAAACGTATCTAAAATAAGATTGGCAAAAATTCTAAATCTATATTGATTCGTATTTTTTTTCTACAGTAATTTATTTCTTCTTTGAATCTATTTTATGTATCTCAGACGTCATCAAGATTTTCAGTCCACATAATATCGCTGCGCACATACACAAACTACGCAAAAAACATCTTTTTTTGGAGTGATTTAAAAATACACATAATTTTAGGCTGGATTTATATGCGGCGTCGCGAACGCGCGGCTTGGAGGCTACACCACGATCGCGTAGCTATTTAAATAAATCATTACATATTATTACTAAATTACTTTTGATCTCGCATTGTGGCGGCTAAAACGCGCGTTCGCGCGGACGCATAAAATATCATAGTCAGAGAGCCCTAGAACATTTTTTTTTATTACTATCAAGCAAATTTTTTGTGAGTAGCTTCATTTTGATAAGCAAACAACATTTTTAACTGCGAAAAATCTTAAAAGTGGTAGCTAACGGAGATAGAAAGGATTTCATACTTTGATTTGGTGGTCCTAAAATATGGATCGTTCTATTTGTAGGACAATGTTCTACTATCAAAGTAATAAAAAAAATGTTCTAGGGCTCCCTGACTATCATGTTCACGTGGGCGAAACAGTGCGGCCGATAAGCTAGTATAAAGCAGCGGTCCAACGACTTGCCCAATGGCAGTCAACATCCGACGAAGCTAAAGAGGCCAATAGGCCATTAGCATTAGCCCATTCAAAAAAAAAAAAAAAAAAAAAAAAAGCAGCGGTATACAAACCTCTCCTTCTGCCGATCTCAAAAAATTCTTGTCCTAATTGGAATGTAATACCAGGAGCGCAGCGTCACGAGGCAATATGCCGTCATTCCTGTCACGTCGATCTCGGAGGTATCTCGGGCCGTGATAAGCGCTCTCTCATGACTTGCATGTGGAGGGAGCGCGGCCAGGCGTGGCTCTACCATCGACATGTTTATCGCTTTAATATAAAATAAAGGGAACAGGGTTATCGATAGATGAAAAACGTCGACAGATCTCGAGACGGGAAATTGTCTTTTTGTGCGCGATTTATCCATATTGGTGAATGGTATTTTTTTAATGGGGTCTAGTGACCCTTTAAATCAGGGCAACCTGGTTAGGTCTTTTGCTATATCGTTTAAGGTACTACAACTTGATTGTATAATGTGGCAGGAATTATTATTAATAATAATTATTGTCTTTTCTTATCCAAAGGCCATGTTTTATAATATAAACAAAAGTTAATTAGTATATTATATTTTGCATAATTAAGTATCTGATTTTAAGGTGGATGAAATCAACATTTTTATATTTGTATAAAATACAAGATTCATCAATATTTATGTAGCGCGTATTTTACACACGAGGAATTCGAACCTTGAACGCAATCGTGAAGGGTGTTCTGAATAATTTTATTTGTTTATAATTTTAATAACTCCACACGCGCTAAGGGGAGCGCACGTTTTTCACATGGGTACAATATAACCTCGCAAGTGTTACTGTGATACGCACATTGTTTGGAGAAACCTAGAAATAATATCTTCAAATGTATTATCTTTCTTTTTCAGCAGCCATATTTGTAACGGCACGTATGCTACACCTTTGACCTACAACGATGCCTCTACGACGCTACATCGACGCTTCTACGACGTTGCTACGACGCTTCTACGACGCTCCTACGCTGCTACTACGAAGTTATGCTACGCTAACTCTACGCTACTACGCTTCACTACGATGTTACTACTTTTAGATTATAACCGTCATAACGTCGTATTATTATGATAAGACTACGCCTTATCATAGATTATTATAATTCGATACAATTTAGAATGGCTTGAAAAAATATATGGCTATATATCGCCTTGTTTGGCACAGGAAAGTCATGTTTTGATAATGATGATGATACCAAATCATTCCATACCGCAAAATATAGCGAGATTTGACTACCAAATCAAGTTCCCAGTTATTTTTACCTCTCCACTTCCGTCTTATTGTTTATATTCGGTCTTTTATTTTCTTATTGACAGCGCGGGTGAAATGTTTGCTTATGTATATTAGGCACAATGAAATCAGACCGAATTCACCGAGATTTAACATGTCAGATAGAATATTTAAATGCTTAGGTGTGCACACGAAAACACGTTGTGATTAGAAAATATTCGATAAAAATTCAGAGTTTTAACGTAATATTATGCCCAGCCGCACATTATCCGAATTTCTGATCAGAAAAATTCGGATGCTCATGAATACATTTTGACACGTCAGAATTCTGATAGTATGCGGTACAAACTATATTATGAACAATAATAGAGTGCGTTCCGGCACAGTTCCGGTAGGCGACCGAATTTTTCTGATCAGATAATGTGGGACCGGGCCCGCCGGGGTATGTACTTAACAACTGTCACCTGTCACTTAAAATGTTTGTCTCGAAGGATATAGTAGCATGTACCTAGTTTAAAATCTTGTAAATTAAGGCAAAACTGAGAAGCCGATTCTCGTGAACTTCTGAAAAGCAAATTCCAATAACAAAAGAACTTAAAGTTCAAAGTAAAAAATATATAATTGTAATAATAATGGCTTAATTTCTACCACACCTCAGTCATTATAATTAGTACTTATCTAAGGCCACAAGATAAACACCGCATATATGTAACTCAAACAATTACTGTATATTAGGCGAAGACGCACGGTCACCCCTGTTGTCTTAGTAAGCACTAAGCTCAGGTCAAGTAAATATCCATAATGGATTCTACCCGGATCTACCCGGTTCTATCCGGGTCTACTCGGTGAATTATCATTTCGCCGGATATTGAATATATTAAGACAATATTGCCATTTGATGCAAACTAGGTTTATTCGTGTAATTGCCGGCCCTACACAAATATTGAATCTATTGAGATATTGTTAAGTGATGTATGAGTTGTATTTATTTGGTTTACTTAAGTATTATGAGGAACATAGTACCATCCTCAATATTTTATTAGGTTGGAATTTTTTTACTCAAAAATTTGTAAGGTAATGATTGTAGATTGTAGAGTCTATAGAAGAGTATTCAAATATTAGATTCCTTACGATAGATTGAATTTTGATGATTTCAAGATCTATAAGTGTACTACATACCTGTATAGCTTAGTAAAAATTCTATGAATACCTCAGACCCGAATTAAAATTTGTAATAGAATTTCGCGCAAACGAACATAATTATCTACGAAATCAAAGTGAAGGAATAGCGGAGACGGTCCAGGCAATAATGGGAAAGGAGATGAACCAGACCGGCCGAGCACTGAATATTAATCGACTACGGGAAATGGATTAAAAATTCCGTGTCCCGTAACTCCCGGCCGCACGATCTCTTGTGTTTTCAAACAACTTTTTTTCCAAATTTCGATCTCATTTACATTATTTTTTCTTTTCCCCCCGTGAATAATTTAATGAATCTTAAGAAATATCGTTTCATTTGTTTGTTGCGACTCGAGAATTCTTATTTAAATATTTTTTATCGGGGGGAATTGCATCACTATTGTGTTTTTTAACATTCAACATCAAAAATATTATGCGAGGTAAAATAATCGGCCAAGTGCTAGTCGGACTCGTGCACGAAGGATCCTGTACCATAGAGCAAAATTAGGCCAAAAATTGTGTTTTTGTATGGAAGCCTTCCTTAATTTTTTTTTATTTCAATATTATTATTAAAAATATAAATATCAAAGTACACATATAACTACGGATTTTGTGAAAAATTCAAGTACCTAACCTAACCTGCTACCATTATTGATATTAGAGCAAAAAAGGCCAAAAAATCACGTTTGTTGTATGGGAAAAATATTAATTTTATTTTGTTTTTAGTATTTGTTGTTATAGCGGCAACAGCACAATCTATGAAAAACTCTCTAACTATTGTCGTTCTTGGGTTACAGCCTGGAGACAGACAGATGGACAGACAGACAGACGGACAGACGGACAGACAACGAAGCCTTAGTAATAGGGTCCCGTTTATACTCTTTGGGTACAAAACCCTAAAAATGTAGTCGCGTAGCATAGTTTGCGCCCATTTTAATTATGTCAGCGGGAGGTGCCGAAGTCGACGTAATCCTTTAATATCATCGAAGTCAACACTTTTTCGTAACAAGATTGTCGCTAAGTGCTCGCATTTTTTGAAATCCCTTTAAAAGGTATTCGTGCAGCGTAACAAAATTTAACGGATATTAAAAAGTTTAAGCCGGAGTTAATATCGACGGGCGGAGCAGATGGGAAGAAAGGGTTTCTTCAAAAGAATTCAAAACGGCGACAAAAAGGCGTGAAGAATCACGGGGAAGGGTGAAGTAACTTATGCGGCGAGGACGAGCCGAGGAATTAACAAAAATAAAAGGTGACGGCCGCGGTGTTTACGGGGAGGGTGGCCTTAATTAAAGGCTTTCGCGGACTGCAATTTGCCTAAAAGACAAGAATTATTTTTATTGAAGTCATCACTAATTTCGCAAGAAAGGGACGTTCTATTGTTGTGGACAAATGGCGTCCTAATTGCGCGGTTTTCAGCTGGTGCTGGGTGATCGCGGTGCCGATTTATCGATGCCCATGAATAGAATGATTTCTTTTATTTAAATACTTAATTACTCCTATTTTTCAGAGGCATCACAGAAATTTCCGAAATGATCCGTATTTCATAGTCAAATATTGCTCCTAAATAAATCGGTCTTATAAATGTAATTTCGTTGCTAGTGATTGCACATAAATAGGAAATGCTCGTGGTTTCGTCAATGGTGATAGTGTCGGAGTACCAATATTCAATAAGTTTTTAATGGGTAGAGGCTGCATTTCTCACTATAGATACAAACGCAGCGAGTCCCACATAGGTCCGCGGAAAGAGTTCGCATCCCCGTCGGGAAACGCTTTCTTAGTAAAAAACCAGCTACAATATCACATTTTGCTTAAATTTTTCTAGTTATTTAAATCGATAACTAATTGAAAGGTAAACAGAACTATATAATAATATGGACGACTCTTGTATTTTAGCAAAATATGTTAAATCTGAAATCACACCCTATAAATTAAATAAAGACGCAGCAGACTGTTATGAAAAACAAAAGAAAAACTCGTAATTAAGTTTGGAAAAGCTTAAACAAAATTTAAGTAGTATTAATTATCTTCCTTTATTAATAAAAGTCGCGAACTTGAGTTTAAAAAATCAGAGTGGAGACAGTTGTTCGCAAATCCAAGATTTCAGAGGGTCGGTCTGTCCCGAAATTAAAATCATAAGAAAATAATTAAAGTCCGTAAGGGAATTTATTGGACAGAGGCGACATGATTAATTGGTTCCGGGATAAATTCTACCGAAAGCAATAAGTGTCAATTTTACTCGAACAAAATCAACGTGAAAAAATTAATAAAGTTTATAATTAATGACTTCGTAATCATTATTTGTGATTACACCAGAGTAATTAATGTAATGTTTACGGGCTTGTGATTATTTAAAAATCATAATTTTTTTACTTTTATTTAGGCATGAGTTTAATTTTTTTCTACTATAGTGTTTCTATAATCTCAATCAAAGTAACTTGCACTTTACATTAGTACAGTAGAGAGTAGCACTCAAACCTAATTATATAAAAAAATAAAAACATCCTCGAGTATTATCATTTATTACTATATTTTAACTACCTTGAGTACGCGTATCACTAAAACCGTCATTAAAATATCGTTAGACAATTTATAGACTCCGCGACCTGCGTTAAGCCAATAACATTTTATCGCGAAAGGCAACAAAATTGAAAATTAGACAAATGACAAATTTTAATAATTCATTTGGAGCAATCATTTTGAATTGGGGCGGCGCCGGCAGGGTTGAACTTGACCATTAATAAATCGCAATGATACTTCAAACTTAACCCTCTCCTGCCGAGAGAGATCGCCCGACACTCGCGCTACTTAATCTGTACTAATTTCAACTTCGGAATAACATTCAATTTGAAACTTGAATATTTGAGACGGGTTATTTGTAATTATGTTGAATAAGATTTATAGTTTAGTTCTAAAAAAATCCTATTTCATCTGTACTAAATTCAACATTGTAATTTAACTAAATTGAATTTTGGATAACTATTTTATGTATTTGACATAATTACCTATCATGTTGAATTGCATTTTATTCACCTAAGTACCTACTAAATAAAAAAATATCATTAACTAAATTGCTAACTAAAATCTAGTATTACAAGTTACTTACAAGTGAAATGAAGTGTTTTAAAAAGACAACGTAAGGTAGACTGTCTATCTTACGTTGTTGTCTACCGTAGACAAATCATAGCACTTATTAAATACAAAATATTATACTCCGGGCGAAGGTACAGCCATTAGCGTTACACACTTAAAATCACATAAAATATCGTCCGCCCTAACCTTTTTAATGGCCTTCTCTCCCCGGGGGAAACAAAGAAAAAAAACTTCGGTAAAAAGTAGTGTATTCTGGTGATATTTATTATTATATTAAAAGCAGATCTAGGGTCGGGGAGGCATTTCGCCGGCGGGCGATTACTGTGGCCACCGAATTTATGGTCAAACTTGGCGCGAAGGCGACGGCGCGAGTTTTTATTATGATCAGCTCAGTGGACCGTGAAAGCAAGTCGCCGGGGGACGTAATTTCCATACCTCATGTCTGTTTCTGTCGCTCTGGTACTTTCTTAATAAAGCGCATTTTTTATTTATACAAATAATGATAAATAAAAAATGCGTAAGTTAATTATGTGGTCATCAATCTGATTGACGGAATATTGATGGTTGCGTGCCTTCGTGCGCGAATCCTACTCGCACATGGCCGATTATTTTCTTCTTATTCAGTTATTTAATCTCTACAAGTTTTAAGAGCTTAAAGAAATAATTTAAAACCATGTAGATCAAAATGATTATTCAAATAGCAGTAGTGTGTTTTCGCGGGTTCTGGATCACGATTCTGGGTCCACGGCGACATCGCTTAAAAAAAAAAAGAGTTTGGTGTCAAAATAGGGGTTTTGAACCATGCCATTCGATTTATGCGATCCGTTTCTGCGTATTTGCACTAGTTTCAAAGTTAGCTTTTGTGTTTAATCCTCATTATCTACTATCACCACGCTCCATTGTTCCTTCATAATTACAATCGCTACTTATTGCATTGTTATGCTCGCCTCGGTGTCCTATTGTTCGTAATGACTACCTGGGCTTATCGCTTACGTCACATCAATTTCTTACAAGATTTTAAATAAGTAAATAAAAATTGATAAATTTTTCATTACAGTTCTTTTATTTAATTAAAACATGTAATAATAATAACTCTCATAGTAGTATGTTTTCGTGCATTGTGAATCACTATTCATATAATATAGTTCCCCTCGGTATCTAGTGAATATAACAATGCATTCCTGCTAATAACATTTTGCTGTGTTGCAATCCTGGTAAACAACATTCCAAAGTTTTTTTTTTAACAATACAATTAAAGCTAGGGTTAAAATAAAACTTTGGTTTACTTTCAAACAAATTATTGATTTCGTATTGTTCATAAAACAAGATTCAAACATTTTATTCAAAAACATACCATTTTTAAGTGTGTCACTACCAAATTCAGTCTGAAACTCTGACAATGACTTGTTATGAAACTTGTATAACAAGTACATTAAACAGTACTCTCTACACACAGAAGTCCAATCATTTTGTAGCCTGATAGTATTACAGCGCCATTTCCTTGCATTTCTATTCAAAAACATTTTGTGCATTCCCGTAGGGAAACGACTATATGTATCAAAATATTCACCGATGCCATGTTTGTCTATGTGAATAGCTACCCAGTGAGATCCTGGTTTTGAGTCCGGGTCCAAATTGCTTATAAGATATGTAGGAGTCGTTATATGCATTGGCAATCGATTCGCGGAATATACGCTATTTTTTAGACTAGGATGAATCTTTTTTAAGTATGATTTTAGTCGTAAAGTATCCACAGTCCGTTAAAAAAAGACTTATTCATTCACTCTATCATACGATTCACACGCAAGTGAAATAAATAAGATAAGACATTCTTATTTAACATGCAATTGACTGGGGTTTTTAATAATAATGAAAGCACAACTTTACAATAATCATTTATTTGCACATTAAAAACATATTACAGATTAAGAACTTAATAATACTTAGAAAGATAATACAATCTTTATTTCTTAGCTACTATAGTCAACGTTTACATTACGATTTTTATCTATTTCAATAACATTATCAAATTCTGCATAGACAACGCAATTTATCGTTTGAGTTAGAGCAGATTCAAAGCGAACTTCTAATCCTACCATGTCTAATAAGATTCCAATGACCAGAAGAATTGGCTGATAAATCAGGTGTAAAATCAAATGCTAACAAACAATACCTTTCGAATATTTATCGTGAGATATACCATTCCCTTCGTTAAGAAAATGTATTCCTGTTCCTGAGAATAATGTATGATAGGTTGCAGTGAAAATATTATCATCGAAAGATGGTTGTAAAGCTTTTGAAGGAATTTGCTGACCGTCAATATATAAACAAAAGGAATTCATTTTAAAGTTCTCAAAATTGAACGGATTTTTAGACAAACAACCATTAAATGCTGAATTATTTACAAATCCAACTATACGTCTCTTAGGTACTTGACCCAAAAATATATTGTCTAATGTCTTGACCTGAACCCCTGACGGTATCGTCAGAACTTTTACTTCGGCTCGAGTTATTGGATATTTTGCAGTTGTGGTGGCTAAAACTTTTTGATGGGCAAGTAAGACGGAAGGGTTAATTTTTCGCCTTCGAACAAGGAGAGTCGCATCTGTAATGTTTATTTTGTATTTAACGTCATCTTTTGGAGCCACGAGGTTAAATAATTCACGTGATCTAACCAATTTAATATTCATCTCAACACTATTAATTAAAAACTTTGATTGATTGAATATGTCACCATGGAGATGTCCTATCATTTCAACTTCCTTACTTTCTGAAACTAATTTTTGTCTTGTAGTAAAACCTGAATTTTTTTCATCGGTTGAATCCATTTTACTAGCAGCATCTTCATACCAAAGACTACAAGTCAAATGAGATTGTTTGGCATCGAGTGAATAATTCAAAAGAGTTTCAATGTATGCTCGATAAGCATATGTATTGTTTGGATGTGAAACTATTTTTTGATTCAAATAAATATCGAGTTGACTAAAAACTGAATGAAGCCATTTGTTTACAGGTGCTACAACAGTTGAAGCTGCCAATTTTGAAGCATCTTCGTTTAACACTTTCGCTTTTAAATGAATGAGTGTATGGGATAAGTCTATATAGTCATCGCCAGTTCCAGGAACTTGAAATTCTATGGGTCCATCGTCAGCTAAAGATGATATTGGTTTGTAATGCACCCACATTCCACTTTCGATGCTTGTTTGTGTTGATGGTAAAGGAAATAAATATAATTCAGACTTTATACATTCACAAGAGTGACTATGTAAGAAAGTCATTGTTTTTAAATTAATGAAAATATATCTCCTTGATATTGACGAGTTAACTTTCTTTTCTTAACACCTCTTCCTTTAGCACTCGATGAAGGAATGACTGCTCCAAGACATTTTCTTTTAGTGATATAGCCTGTACCAGACATATTTAATTTATCAATGTTTTGATCTGCCCTTCTTTTCAAATTTGAACTAATTTCCTTAAGTCGTGATTTTGGTGATTCATCCATGGGTCGTGCTTTCGCCATATCAGATAAAAATCCAACACCCGCACTCAAAGCTTCTTTTCCTATTGCTTTAGCACCACTCGAAAGCAAAGGTAGGACGGATCGAAACAAACCTCCCAAAAAGCTTCCAACACCATGACCACGTTGATAAGGAACTCCTTTATATATTACACCTATTCCAGAACCAGCTTGATGAGTATAATAATTTTCATATGGGCAATTTATAATATTATTGTGATGATGCATTATAACTTATAACTTTCTGAAGTGCAGTTTAATACACGCTGTTCCAAACTGGAATGGTATCTTTTGACCAGTGCTTGATCTTATATCTATTTCAATTGTATCAAATTCTCTACGTATGACTGGTAAGTAGTAAGGGGGAGAAAAAACATGCATCTTATTTGCTCCATATATATATATTTTGAAGGGTCTAGTGGTATAATTCTAAGTAAAGAGGTCATACATCTCCAACAATCTGTGGTTCCACTATATCACAATAAACAAAGAGTTGTGATGGAAGTCCCAGATGTAAGTTTGCAGGGCGTTTGCCAAAAGATTTTTCTACTAAATTCCTATTAGGCTCAAACCCTAATTGAATGCCCAACTTAGGTGACAATGTTAAGGACTTCAATGAATCATCTGCGATTGTCACAGATACAAACTTAGATATTTCATCGTAACGAAAGGTAATATTTTCTCTCATATTATTTAAAGCTTTTAAAATGTGATTAATATTATCATAGTTGGTTGCAGGAATGTGTTTTTTGTAGTGAACAATAGAAGGATATTTTTCACTAGGCATTATCATATTCATAGAAATATAGACTATGTTTTCTTGTTCTTGAACAGTAAACATTGTACACGGATATTGAAATTCAACAACACCGACAACCCATTCTCCTTCTAATTTAATTGACTTTGGTAATTTTATTGAAAACTTTGTTGTCATATTATCTGGAAAATATTGTATTGAACTGTTGTTCAGTAACGTTAGATAAAAACTTCCTTTCATTATATCTGTTTTAAATGAGATGCCAAAATCCAACTATTAAATTTATCAGGATAACCTTTCCACTTGACAAGCACTTGCCTTCTGCTACCAGAACATCGAGAACTTATTATTTTATCTATTTTGTAATCTGAAGTTGGGCTAGGAGGTGTAATTTTTTGTAATTCTCGTTCATAAAAAGTACCTTCTATCAGTGGCGAAGCGTCCATATAACCCGATTCCCATCGGCTTCCCTTAGGGCTTAGAAAAATCGAATATATGGGCCAACGACATATTTATCTAATAAATATTTTACATACCTACTTAAAAAACTTTGAATTCACAATGTTATATGCAATAAATTTTTCTCTCACTTGAAATACATAGTTTGAATTAATAACTATCGCCTACAAATTTTAAAAGGCAATGCAATGTGCGGGCGCAGAGAATCAAATAAGCCGCAGGATTAGCGGCTTATTTCTCCATACAACGACAGTTCATAGTAAGCATCTGTCCTTTTCATTCCTGTGAACTGGTCGTCATGTTCTGTCTCGTTCTAGCACGAGCGATATATACTTGGAAATAACTCGATGCCCGACGAGTTATTACGGAGAAAGGTTAATTAGCAACGCACAAGTGCAAGCGAGATAGATGAGTCATGAAGTAAAATTGTTATGATTCGAATTTAAGAATGAATGTAGCGACATTATACTTTTACTGGCGCGTAATACATTTTATTTTGGTAGGATTTTTTGTAATACGACTTTATTAAGAATGCCTTTAGCGGTACTAAATATGACAGGCGCGTAATACATTTTTATTTTGCTGGTTTTTAGATTGACATATTAATATGGATTATGGCGGATAGTGTGTTTGTAAACAACATGTCGTTTGTTTTGTTTTGTCGAATTTAAATTTTGTTTTAGCGTTAGAACTTAGAAGAGTGTCGTGAATTAAATTAATTTATATTGTGACTTGTGAATTGTGAGTCGTACGACGTAATCGTGTAGTTCGGAAAATATGGCATTAATTCAGAAAGACTGTTGTCTGACAGATTATATTTTGCTGTCGAAGGAAACTTTGTTTTCCAAACTTAGTTTTGAAAATTAAAAGCATGTCATTCAATTATAAATTACCAAAATTGGTAAGTAGATTTTTTACTCCGGCTTCCCTTCTCAAAATATTCACCCCTCGCCACTGCCTTCTATGTCTTCTTTTTGCAAATCCCTCAAGGTGTATACAACCCATGGTGATCTTGGGATGACACTCGAAATAGTAAAGATTTGATATACGAATAGTAAAGATTCATATCCCTTTTGGAATATATGTTTATATTTTGTGATTCTAACATAATCACCGACGTGAAACTTTGGTAAGAAGGTATCTTGTGGTGACCTTTTATTTTCTCGAGCATACAAATTATTCCAAACAGTCATAATGTTACTAGAACTTACATCACATGGAGACATTTTAATACTTGAATGAAAACTATGGTTATATGCATAGATCTTGTAATATATGTAAAATAGCGCCACATTTTTGACTTAAGTGTTCTTTGAAATCTTTCTACAATACTAGCCTTAATGTCAGGATTATTTGTCGTGTAATAATTTATATTTTTACTCTTAAAATATTGACGAACATCTTTAGAAACAAACTCAGTACCCTTATCAGACTGTAAGTGGGTAGGGACAATATTAGCTTCCTCAAAAATACTCTCAAAACAAGTTTTGGTTGTCAAAGAGTTTTTATTTTTCATGGGTCTAGCATAAGCATACTTACTAAATACATCAATAACACACAATATATTATTATAGCCATCATTATATTTACTATATGTTCTCATGTCACTTAAATCTGCTTGCCACAGATAATTAATATCAGATATAATATATTTGTTTCGTGGAAACTTTTTATAAACCGGTTTGTGAAGTGTGTATGTTTCTTGAGATTGTAACCATTTCTTGACTTAATTTTTATTCATTTTACCTGCCATTGCTTTTGCAAGTTTTTCAATACTGCTATAACCTGCAGGGTGTGATGCATCATAATAAATATTGTGAATCTCTAGTAGGGGGTCCATTTTTCCCAATCTATTTTCTTTTTTATTTTTCTAAGATACTTGTGTTCAGGTGTAGGTGTAGAATATTCTTCGTCACCTGATGTTTCTTCAAAAGATTTCAGTCGAAGTTGATTAATATACTCGCTTCTCTTTGGATTACCAATATAAGTGAGGGGTACTTTTATGTCCTTCAAAGCTTTAGCAAATTTTTCCCAGCCTATTGAATCACTTTTTTTAATGGTCTCAAAGAATCATTGACTAAATCTATAATATTGCTGCCAGTTATTTTATTACTATCCACGAGAACTGTACCATCATCATCCTTTTTGTACTTTGTTTTGTCTTGTCAATAAGAAATCTAACAATGACTCACCTTTTTTAATGTAAGATTTAGGTATTAAACTTAATATTTGTTGTTTGGAGTATATACATTTATCTTGAATAATATCACTTTCTTTGGGCTCAACTTCCTTATTCAATGTCTGATCAACAATAGGATCCTTATTGTTTGAATCACTATTTTTATCGTAGTGTTCTTTTTTCAAAAGTGTTCCAGGTAAATCATTATTTAAAGTTATTATTGGAAGTTGACAAGGTTGGCGATCCTCAGCAGTGAAGTGCAAATACCTTTGTAATGTTTGCAAGTATAAAATCCATTTTTTTCTGTCATCATCTTTACTGTCAAGAATATTTTGCATTTCACTATCTAATCGTGATTTAGGATTTTCGTGACTCTCATTCCTTCCATTTATTTTATCAATCAAACTTGGTTCGATCAGTAACATTTTCTTAGTGTGTTCCATTTTAGACAAGACCACTGACTAACCCACTTAATATAGAACCTAAAATGATAGGTAGAAATGCACCACCTTTTTGAACAATTATATTTTTCTTACTTTGGTTGTGGTCTTACGAACAAGTTTGCGGAGTGTCTGTATATATAGTTTTAAATATTTTTATCCTTTCCCTTTAATGGCACTTTCCCTTGTAGCACACTATGAATACATTCACATATACAATTGATTTCATCTTCATCACATAATTTTAATAAAGCTTTTTGATACTTTGGTTTTAATGTTTGCAAAGCGATGAGTAGGTCTTTATGCGTCTTTAACCTTCTAAGCATTTTTTGTAAATGATATGACTTTATTAGTTCTTGTTGTAATTAAACCCTCTTTTCGGTACATAAACTGAACAGTTTTTGTTGGCGGGGAATACATTAGTCTTAAAACGAAACATGTCATTGGTATTTTGTTTAAGATCTATCATTAAATAGCCATGTGCATCTGTTGTAGCATCTTTATAAGCTTCTTGAACAAATTTTACATTATCTGGTGAAACTTGACGTGCTAAATATCGAATTTGAGTTTTGTCACGAGGGTTCTTAAAATAAATTATAAAACTCGAATTTAGAGAAATATCTCTTTGACCTTTTCCCTGATGAAAAAGATTTTGAGTTATATAAAATACGCTTAAATTTCTATGGTGACTACTTTTTGTAAATATATCTACAATCCGACCATTAGATTCTCTCATGAGATCATCTATTATAATCAAATTAGCCTCTTTGCTATCAAACATGTTTAAGTCAGGTAATCCTTGAAAGTATTTAACATATTTTTTAAATTGTATAATGGTTGCATTTCATCAAAACACCACGTTACTTGAGCAAAATATGCGTTACATATTTCTTCCATATTATTAATAAATTTTGTAACAAAATTTGATTTGCCACAACCACTAGGCCCCGCAACTATTGCAGTGAATGGATGAATAAAATGTTTCATTTTTTTCTTTACGTGTGTATTAGACGGAATACAAGAAAACAATGATTTTTTTTCGTTTTTAAAACTGTTTTATTAGTTCTTAAACTAAACATTACAATAAATAGAGATAAGAAAACATAGTAAATACTTCTAAAAAAAAATACATTAAAATCATAAAATTAAATTACAAAATAAAATACAAATAACATAAAATATATATTTTAAAGTTGTGCTTTCATTTGTATTAAAAACCCCAGTCAATTGCATGTTAAATAAGAATATCTTATCTTATTTCACTTGCGTGTGAATCGTATGATAGAGTGAATAAATAAGTCTTTTTTTAAAGGACTATGGATACTTTACGACTAAAATCATACTTAAAAAAGATTCATCCTAGTCTAAAAAATAGCGTATATGCCGCGAATCGATTGCCAATGCATATAACGACTCCTACATATCTTATAAGCAATTTGGACCCGGACTCAAAACCAGGATCTCACTGGGTAGCTATACACATAGACAAACATGGCATCGGTGAATATTTTGATACATATGGTCGCGTCCCTGGGGCAATGCACAAAATATTTTTGAATAGAAATGCAAGGAAATGGCGCTGTAATACTATCAGGCTACAAAATGATTGGACTTCTGTGTGTGGAGAGTACTGTTTAATGTACTTGTTATACAAGTTTCATAACAAGTCATTGTCAGAGTTTCAGACTGAATTTGGTAGTGACACACTTAAAAATGATATGTTTTTGAATAAAATGTTTGAATATTGTTTTATGAACAATACTAAATAAATAATTTGTTTGAAAGTAAACCAAAGTTTTATTTGAACCTTAGTTTTAATTGTATTGTTAAAAAAAAACTTTGGAATGTTGTTTACGAGGATTGCAACACAGCAAAATGTTATTAGCAGGAATGCATTGTCAATATTCACTAGATACCGAGGGGAACTATATTATATGAATAGTGATTCACAATGCACGAAAACATACTACTATGAGAGTTATTATTATTACATGTTTTAATTAAATAAAAGAACTGTAATGAAAAATTTATCAATTTTTATTTACTTATTTAAAATCTTGTAAGAAATTGAGGTGACGTAAGCGATAAGCCCAGGTAGTCATTACGAACAATAGGACACCGAGGCGAGCATAACAATGCGATAAGTAGCGATTGTAATTATGAAGGAACAATGGAGCGTGGTGATAGTAGATAATGAGGATTAAACACAAAAGCTAACTTTGAAACTAGTGCAAATATGCAGAAACGGATCGCATAAATCGAACGGGCATGGTTCAAAAACTCTATTTTGACACCAAACTCTTTTTTTTTTTTAGGCGATGTCGCCGTGGACCCAGAATCGTGATCCAGAACCCGCGAAAACACACTACTAATAGCGAATTTTCTCTTTTAGATAAAGAAAAAAATTACATCATTTACAATTTAACATCAACTTATTAGTTAATTAGTTAGTTATTAGTTAACTTTAACATTTTTCGCAATGCCCAAACAAAAATGTATCCCAACTTACCAACCCATACAAAAATTTAAAAATAAAATCGTCCGTAAAAAACAAACGGAGTCTCAAACTCCCCAGTCATTGCGAAAACTTTAAGTAAGACTTGAAAAATGAGAATATGAAAAGAAATAATTTTCCGCGCGACTCGCCTGTGCAAATGAGCTGAATGGAGCAGCTCATGCGAATGATTGAGTGCGCCGATGAAACAATATTCAACTTTATATTGCCTACTTGATTGGTAATCTGGAAGGAATTTTATGCAAACATCATTCAGGGGTACCAAAATATTTAGATAAGATTATGAAATATTTTTACCAAAAAAATTGATGAGTACTAATTTTAAAAGTAGATCAATTTCAACAGTTGACGCACAGACATCTATCAAGTTCTTATTTCTGTGAATTTACGTTTGCTCTGGGAGACTGGGACGCATCAAAATTATATTTTTATTAGTACATTTTTTGTACAAATACTTTTAAACAATTTTATGAACAAGAAAGTGACCTCGACGACGGCAGAGGAGCCGAGGAGTATTTAATAGCATGCGCATGACTCAAGTAGTTTAAATAGTTAATAAATAATCATCGTTTTATTTAATAATATATGACCGTTTACTAAGAAGGGACTTACAAATATTACATAAAAGTAGAGTGAAAATGTAAAAGTTTGTACAGAAAATATTTTAATATGCACCGATATCGATAACAGTAATTATTCAGGCTCTTGGTCTCAGGGTTACGTAGTTACCTCAGGTAGAAACCATTTAGTAATCTGTGCTCAGGGTTTTTACATTGTGCCCGAAACTCTAAGGTGTTACTTTAATTGAAGACGTGAGTGGAAGAATCGAACAAGTAACATTTCGTAACATTCGGACAATAACTAACTTTTTCCCTAATTATTTTAATAAAACTTGTAACTTATCCACTTCATAACCTAGCTAATGTATATGGCTACACATATAATACATAGTTTTTCTATTTCAAATATTTTTTCCGGCCCGAAAGTCTCCATTTAAGCAAAAAACGGGAAGTTTTTTCATGTTACTTACCTTATTCTTCCACTCACGTCTTGAATTATAACTGTTAAAATAATCTGTATTTTCATATAAAATTAATAGGCAAACGAGCAAACGAGTCGCCTGATGGAAATCAACTACCGTCGCCAATTGACACTGCAACATCAGAGGAGCTGCAGTTGCGTTGCCGGTCTAGCTGGGGTAGATATTAATCCTTCGATCGGGGATTCTCCAAAATGCTATTGTATTCTATTGTTGTCGTGATCACCGGTGCTCATACTTCCCCAAAACTCTTCGAAGTTGATAAACATTGGTGACACCTTACCTTAACCAAAATAATACAAAGACTGCGCTTCCTCAGAAAAGGCTAACAGGCAAGGCAGATATTGACTAACCTCGCGCAGTTGGTCGCTTGATCTATGATGGATAAGGATAATATGGTCAGTAAATCTCCAGAGTCCAGATACCAACAAGGTTGTAGGATTTGCAATTAGGGTTCCGTACCCAAAGGGTAAAAACGGGACCCTATTACTTAGACTTCGATGTCTGTCCGTCTGTCTGTCCGTCTGTTTGTCTGTCTGTCTCCAGGCTGTAACTCAATAACCGCGGCTATAGCTAGACTTTTGAAATTTTCACAGATTATGTATTTCTGTTGCCGCTATAACAACAAATACTAAAAACAAAATAAAATTATTATTTAAGGGCGGCTCCCATACAAAAACGCAATTTTCGCCTATTTTTCCTCTCTAACCGTACGTAACCCTTCGTGCGCGAGTCCGACTCGTACTTGGCCGATTTTTTTTGTAAATTTTAATAATTAATATTATTGTTTGAATGACGAACACAGACAAGACGCAGCTTCTGGCGAACATTTTTCTACGTGTGACCAGCCGCTGTGATTGATTAGCCGGCAATGGCACCAAATATACTACTTAATTATTTAGAATCATTTTAGAAATGGAATGTTCGGTACATTGGATACGTATGAACTATAGAGTATATAAACAGATATTTCTATTATTATTATTTGTGAAATTATTACGTTAACTACGTAAATTCCCGTATTATTTTAATATAATAATAATAATAATAATAAAAAAAGCCTTTATTATATCCTTAAAAGATTAACATAACATTACATTTGGATACGTCATATTAAATTATGATATTATGATATTGCATAACATCACAGATACTAATAATTTATGATACTTAGATTATAATAATTCTATTTCTTTGTTTTGCAATATGATTAATGATTATTTTATAGCAATACCAATACCTATTGTTTATAACTAACATCGATCTTTATTTTTATTTCTTATATTTAATAAATATTTTCTATTATGTACCACAATATTTATTTATATTTTCTAAAGATACTTGCAATATTAACATTTCTAGTCATTTTATTTTTAATAGTTTATATTATCATTTATTCACATTTTTATTATAATTTCTAATTGCTTAATATTTGGCACTATACAATATTATTATTATCACAATTTTTATTTAGTTGGCCTAATTTCGATAGAATAAAATATTGTAATAATTTTTTAACAATAATTGTAATATAATATAATATTAATAATTAATTATATTAAAATTATTTTAATATAATTAATTATTAATCCTTCGATCGGGGATTCTTGGAAATGCTAATAATTGTATTCTATTGTTGTCGCGATCACCAGTGCTCTTATTGGGCTTGAAGGATTAATTAAGTATAATATTATAATTATTATTGTAATATTATTTTATTCGAGTGTAAAGTCAACGAATGTTACTCCTAGCGCCATCTATACTTCGTCTAAAGCAAGATAAGCTACAAGTTTTTTTATGAAAGTGACATCTTGTGTCGAATAGTAGTACTGTGGTAACTTTTACGTAGCCAAGGCTATTGACGTCTTTGACTCCGCCCACTACCTGTGTGGTAAACAATTTTATCAGCGCACACATACACAATGTTTACTTGTGTGAGAGATTGTAACGACCTTCTCGTAGTTTCTGTGCGCCTAGTACTTGTTCGTCAATCAGCCGACATTGACGGCCGCCGCGGCGACCCGCGACGAAAAACTTCGGTGTCGAGTTACTCCGTGGTACAGTGTCGTTTTCCGTCAACCAGAAATTTACATTTTTTAACCATGACTTTATATAAATTTTTTAGGGTTCCGTACCCAAAGGGTAAAAACGTGACCCTATTACTGAGACTTCGATGATCGATCATCGATGTCTGTCCGAGATGTCTGTCTGTCTGTCGGCTGTAACTCAATAACCGCTATAGCTAGACTTCTGAAATTTTCACAGATTATGTATTTCTGTTGCCGCTATAACAACAAATACTAAAAAACAAAATAAAATTAATATTTAAGGGGGGCTCCCATACAACAAACGTAATTTTTTTGACCTTTTTGGCTCATAATCAATTTAGTTGACAGACCAACGTCATTTGGTCGGACCGTGATTCGTGTCATAATATTTCAATGTTTAAATTGTGATCTGTCGACTGGGTTTGACGTAATGTGACCACACTAGAGATCAACTACGATAATATGGCGCGCCCCTCCAAAATTCAAAACCTTTGAAGTGCGTTGTCAAAATGTTTGAAGTGCGTTGTCTTGCGCGGTAGGCTAGTTATGATTAGTTGATCAACAAATCTTGGTAATAAGTGACAGTTACTGAAATATTACGTGTACTGTGATTGGTTGAATACTTACTACATACAAACTCTTTCATAAGGATATAACTACACATATTGAAACAGTCATTTGGAGGGGCGCGCCAAGTTATCGTGGTTGATGTCTACGTAGGTCTGCCATCTGCCTAGGATTCAACTTCCCTGAGAGTACATACGTGTGAAAAAATATGTGTGAGTGCAAAATATTAATTTTTATTAGGTACTTTGAATACAAAATAGTTTCGACATAGTCATACATAGTTTACTTATTAATATTTCT
The DNA here is from genome assembly GCA_905333045.1 of Lysandra bellargus. Classification (NCBI taxonomy): domain Eukaryota; kingdom Metazoa; phylum Arthropoda; class Insecta; order Lepidoptera; family Lycaenidae; genus Lysandra; species Lysandra bellargus. The sequence goes on from HG995326.1 coordinate 11,942,909, forward strand.
TCGCTTGGACTTTCGGAAGAAATAGAGGAAAATGTGAAAAGAACGGGGGAAATTATTTCAAAGGGCTTATTTGAACGAGCAAATCTCAAGAACTACTGGTCCGATTTAAAAAAATATTTCTGTGTTAGATATCCGATTTATCGAGGAAGGCTATATATTATATTTTATCACGCTAAGACTAATCGGAGCGAAGAAATAGAGGAAAATGTGGAAAAAACGGGGGAAATTATTTGAAAGGGCTTATTCGAACCCGCTAATCTCAGGAACTACTGGTCCGATTTGAAAAATTATTTCAGTGTTAGATAGCCCATTTACCGAGAAAAGCTATAGGCTATACTTTATCACGCTATGACTAATAAGAGCGAAGAAATAGAGGAAAATGTGGAAAAAACGGGGGAAATTATTTGAAAGGGCTTTTCTCACGAACTACTAGGGCAATTTTTCTGTTATTTGGGTCAGATAGGAAGTAGAGTACGTGAAGGATCTACAGCCGACTAATAATTTGTCTATGAAATATCCAAATTACGCGGGCGAAGCCGCGCGGAACGTCTAGTTCTACACAAAATCTTTATTTTGGAAAGGCATTAAAGTATGAACATTTTTATGGCCTTTAACTGGATTAAGGCTTTCGATGTTTTGTATAACTAAGTAGGCTTTTTAAATAAAACGATGAATGTTATATATCTTTATATTTTATAACAAATATATAGAATTGAATACTGAAACGTCAGTATGAACGAACGTTGTAATTTAAAAAATATATTATATTTACAGATTAAGTTTTAAATTATTACAATACTTTAAATAGTTACACACACTTATTTACAATAAAATACTATGATTTTTTATAATCTGTAACCAGTCCTCGAACAAAGGCAGTATTGAGTAGGTACTAATCGATTTTATTTATTACAAAATTATCCTATATTTACAGATTGACAAGAAAGTAATAATAATAAAATTTTTATGCTCAATAATAAATAGGGCGGACAGAAGTTTGATTACAAAATATTTAAGGCACTTTATGGACGGATCTAGGTAATTTATGATTTAACAATAGGCACTTGCACCAGTCTGAGTCAATGCTAAGATGCTAAGTATACAAAAATTATAATATATATATATATTTTTTTTTTATTTTAAAACATTATAATTTATACATTCGAATGACAAAGATAACATATTTTATAACAGTTAACTTTAACCCAAACTGGTGCAATGACCTTAAAATTTATGATCACCAATATTATCTGTTGCATATTAATAGGAGGTGGAGCTGGAGTCTGGTCTTAGCTGTTTCGTATGTACGTCGTCGTAGGCTATCGTGAAGACGCTTTTCTTTTCTGTAATTGGCAACCTTTTGATGTTGCCAGTTTGCTGAACCAATGTACTCATTGCGATCCCAGAGTCGTTATCTTCCAATTTTGTTGCATTATTTTGACCGGTTTCTGCTGTATCGCCACCGATGTTAATTTTCGATACGTGCACTTCTTGAGCAGGCTTTTTACCATCCCCATAATTTGCAGAGATAGATATGCTGTGCGTTAACGCACTTTCGGATATGTCAGGAACAATTTTCTTGCTTTTCGTGTCCTCTTGATTAGCGTAAATCGGCTGCGGTTCTTGTGATTTTTGTCGCGGCATTGCTGTCACAGGCTGGTTACCGAAATACTTGGGAATATGCGTAGGTTGAATATGGCAAAGTGGATTTTGATTTTCATATTGATGTTCATATCTGTGCTCTGAATGTTGCAACAATGGATGTGCATCAGGCAAGGGACCTTCTGGTATGGGTGTCACTCTTTCCTCTTTGAGAAGGCGCGGATGTATGAATTCACTTTCTTTTTCTTTGAAGTTTTTTTTTACTTCAGCGGATTGATTAACGTCTTTGCCTAGTATTTTACCGTATTGAACATTTTTATCTTTACCTTCTTTTTCTTGATCACTTTTTGATTTAGATGGTCGTTTTGGTTTCTCTGGAACATCTTTCTCTGAGGCTGTTCCTTTGGAGCTGCTAGTCGTTTTTTTACTGTACCATTGCATATATCGTGGCAAACTTTTTTGTGGTGGTTTTACCCCATCGGACATCTTCGAGGGCTCCTTTTCACTGCTCTTTATTAAACTAACACCTTTGTCACTTTTTAAATTAGTAGATGTTTGAAGAGGTGTGACATTGCTGTCTTCTGTAGTAAACTGTGCATTTGATTCATCTACATGCAGCGGATTGGAAGAATCATAAACTTCCTTTATCTCTTGGTTCTTTTTACTCGAAGAACTACTTGTGCTTTCAATGTCTACTCTATTACAGTGCTCTAGTGCCAGTGCTTTCTTTGAAAAATCTTTGTTTTCTACTAGTGATCTTCGTTTTAACTTTGATTTGTTTTTATATTTAGTTTCTGATATATCTTCTAAGGAGTCTGAAATTTCAAGTAACACGTCTCTATCTAATTTAGATTTTTTACTGCTGTCATTGGGTTTTGTTTCGGTGGAATACAATGTTTCATTCTTTGATGTCGTAATTGTACTTTTGGTGATATTGCCATAGTTTTTAATATGTTCTTCTCTCTCATTTACTTTACTTATTCGTACACGACTTTCGCTTTCCAACGAAGGAGAAATATCGCTTTCTTCTAAAATAGGTGTCTTTATTTTTCTTTTTAACTCATATACTTGAACGTTATTTTTTGGATCTTTGTACTTACTTTTCTTTCTAGGTTTCTTCTTTTTAAGCCATGCAAGTTTTCTTGCTTGTTCTTCTGATATTGACTGAGAATCATCTTCACTATAAGAGTCATTATCACTTCTGGATTTTCTCTTTACATCGTTTAATAATTGAGGTTCGGTTTGAGTGCCTATATGACATTCCGTCTGAGTAGCCATAACAGCATGTCCAGGTAGGCTTTGAGTTTCTAATTTACTTTCAACTTGTGATGCAGTTTCTTGATTTTGTAAGATTCTTTCCCGTTCAATGAGTATTTGATGTAGTAATTCATTTTGTTTCCGTAACGAGGATTCAAGCAATTCTTGTTGAATAGAAGATTTATTTTGCATCTCTAATAATGCAGATTGAAGGTATTCTGATTTTAAGGGTACAATTCCTGGCACATCAGGTAAATTAGTATAATCGTTAAGTTTGTTTTGAATATTGGATCCTGTGCGAGAATGTGGTCCAATACTTTTTTCATCTTTATCATTTGATACATTGTCTAAATCTGTAACTTGCTCCTGCATTTTGTCCCTTATTTGTTTTGCCTCCTCGCCTTGCTCCCTAATAAATCTTTCCATTAGCATATCTTTTCCATTATCTATAACAACGTACTGAGAATGAGGAACAAGTGTCACTGGTCTTTGTTGATGTTTAGAGAGATTAACATACCGTTCTTCTTCATTATTACCTCTCGTAACTAATCTTAATATTTCAGTGTTACCTTCTTTGATAAATAAATGGTCCCGACTAAAGGATGATGCAGCCTGTTTTGTACCTTGATAGTCTCGTTGAAGTCTAGAATCTCCTTTTTCATACTTGTTTTTGCTTGGTTCTGATTTAAGAATGACACCAACGTCGGATCCACGATCAATTTCATGTCTTCTTATCGAATCATCATCCTGCTCTTTGTGTTGATAATGAAGCGTGGCTATTCTATCATACCCATTTTCTAAATCTTCAATGTATTCTTTATGTTTATTTGTAACTGCATCTTGAAGTTGCATTTCTTTAGTATAAATAATGTTTGGGCCATCTCTGAAAAAGATTAGTAGGCATGGATAAGTATCAAATAAAATTACTAGTTAATATTATTTGAAGTTTAGAAATTATAAATATTTAGAACCTAGGGAAAATAGCTCGCGTAGCAGTTAGCACTACACAACAATAATTAATAATTATTATAGTATAAAACAACTCATGTAACAAGTAAAAGAACCATAATTACCTCTGTCGAAAGGATTGTCGTGTATCATCATATTTGTAGTCATTATCAGCAGCAGTTTGGATGAATTCATGTCGTAAATCACCAGGTGTTGAGGCTGGTTTACTGTGGTCCTTGGATCTGTAATTTCTTTTATTGAACTTCCATTGAGTTGGTTTCGTTCTCAAATCTGCTTGTTCAGCGCTCCAAGCTTCCCTCCTTTTCCACTCTGGTGACTGTCTTAATTTACTTTCTATATTTTGCGTCGACTTGTTTTCCCTCCCAACTCCCTTGTCTCGTACCACTAAATGCACGTCGTCCTCTGTGGAGTTGACACGTATCACTCTTTTCCTAGAATTTATTAATGGATATCTATGTACCTAGCTGTATTGTTTAGTTGAATAATTTTGAAAAGTGTATATTGTGCAACTTCTATTAACATTAGTGGTAAAACATTGTGCATAATATTACGAATAAAACAAATGTAGTTTTATAAAACAAAGAAAACATATTTATTGTATACATGATATATAATAATTTAAAGTAAGTAGAATAGTAATTTAGAGTAAGCTAAAAACGTAGCCAAAAATGAAAAAAATTACCTGGGTGGCATGTACAACGGACATCCTTCACATATACAACAACATATTAGTAGAAGAAGCACCAAAGCGATTAGAATCGCTAATAAAATCAGCAACCAGAATAACAGTCTGCTTTCAGCTTTGTACAAGTTCTGAAAATAATAGAATATAATATTTAGTAATTAAAAAAATAAAACAATTAAAGTTAAGAATTAAAAGAAACGGACTTGATAAAGTTGCTAAAAGGAAAGTAAAACAAAACAAAGTCTACGTTAAACATGATTTACTTATTTGATTTATGAAGTAAATAAAAACTTTACCGAGTTATTGTCCTCAAACGTTTGATCCCGGTTACTAGATCCTGTTGTGTACACCATTTTATTTTTAGCTAATTGTTCTTGAAGCTTCGTGACATCTATAGCATTATTGCTAGCTGTGTGAACCAGGGCTATGACTTCACTTCTGAAATAGTTTGGAATAAATTTTATAAATTATTGATGTCTTTATCCGTGCGTGAAATACATAAATAGAATATTTAATTGGAATAATGAAAAAAATTTTTTTTTAATTTAATCATAACACTAAGTACTTAGTTCAATATAATTACACTTAAACAATCATACCTTTCTTGACTAGAGTCTTCGCCAATAATGTCTTTTCCATTATTATCCTTTCCTTTGTAGGGCTTTATATCTACAATTGTCACTCTACCTCCAGAAAGTGTACTCAATACTTCTTCTAATTTCTTTCTATCTGGATTGGCACCTGGTACAATAAACGACATAGTGCGAGTCTTACTCTCCGGAGGATATACTTTTACTGTTGTTGTTGAGGATAGTCTAGGAATTCCAAGATCGTAAGCCCGGACTGTTAACACAAATACTTCACTATCTTGTGTTTGACTTTCTCTTTTTCTTCTGTTTTGTTTTTTGGTCCTCTTCAACGACTCCAGCAAGTATAATTCCCCTAAAATAGTCGTAAAATCAGTAATCAAACAAGAGCTTAAATTCATTGGGTTCAGAGTAGATAGCAAATAGCTAAATCTAATTAGTTATATAAAATGATTGTGTACCTGTTTCTTCATTGATTGCAAATTTTTCTGTATCTCCATGTATAATTTCATATCTTACAACATTATTTGGTGCTTCAGCGTCTTTGTCTATTGCTTTTACAAAAGCCGGTGAAGTAAAGTTATTCAAGTTCGGTGATAATACAAATTCATACACCGATCTTTCGAATTCAGGTGGGTTATCATTAACATCTAATAACTTAATTATTAATGGCACTGTTACCCTTAAACCTATTCCATCATTATCTCTAGCCTCTACTAAGAAATGCAAATCTGGCATCGCCTCACGATCGAAACCGTGATTATTGGTCGCAACCGTTATTACACCCGTAATTGGATCTAAATTTAAAGAAGTATTTAAATATCCTAATATGGCAGTATACTGGATTTTTCCAAAGTTCCCCGTATCTACATCGTCGGCAGCAACTTGCACCACTTTCGCCCCTGCTGTGATGTTTTCTGGCAGTTCAACATCATATGAAAGTGCCAAGTAAACTGGTGCGTTGTCGTTGACGTCGTTTAAATATACAGTAACGTTCACCGTTGCTGACAAATTGGTTGCTGGACCAAGTTCTTGTGCCAAAATCTGTAAGCACACAAATATTTCATACCTTAAAAATAGTTTCTTCAATATTATGTCCATGTGTACCATTATTCTTTATTCTTACCTGAAATACAACCGATTTTCTAGCTTCGAAATCCAGCATGGTATTATCCCTGACCTTGATAATGAACTGAGCGTGTCTTTCGGCAACGGTTGGAGTTATCTCGAAGGTTCCGTTGTTGCCCAACAAGGACAGAGAGAAGACGCCATTCTTTCCAGCATCGTTGTCATTCACTTGTGGAATGTACGGATCATTGAAAACAATAGCGGTCCCTTGAGGAGCATTCTCGTCTAAGTATGCTATGTACCTGTAAATTACAAAATCATTTTATAACTTAGTTTTGAAAGCCTAATACTAGTTTCTTGTTTTGGCAATGTTTCAACTGATTGAACTTTTAAGGCAAGCATATATTGCACGCCAAAGCATTACAATAGTCTTTTATTGATAGTTCTTTATTACTAATATTATAAAGCGGAAGAGTTTGTTTGTTTGTTTGTTTGAACGCGCTAATCTCAGAAACTACTGGGACTATTTGAAAAATTCTTTCAAATCGAGTACTTACGATTCGTTTTCAAAGTAGGGCGGCGAGTTGTCTCGTTCTGGGAGGATGAATGCTAGTTGCACAGTGGAGGACATCGCTTCAGGCTCTTCCCTGGACAGTCGCACTTCTTCTGCAACAACCGTCAGCAGTATTGGTGCTCCGGCATGAGAGATTGCTGCTATCTCTTCAATAGGCCTTTCCAACGTCACCTCTCCTGTAAAATTATAAAATAGCGTTTAATTATCGTTTACTGATAATATATTATACTGCTTATATTTGTAATAATAAAATTAGGTCTTTCACTTTGAACCCTGTGCTTCGTTGTCCTAATTAAAATTTAAAAACAAAACGCCATCTAGTTATCAATTTACGTGATATTTTAGACAGTACCACAGAATACCTAATAGTACCTTGACAGTACATCACATTTTATTTGTAAACCCAAGTGCGCATTGTTATCGTCCGAATAGTGCCGTTATAACATCACAGATGGCGCTTTATGAGTAGTACGTGTATAACATTATATTAATCACTTTTTAATACGGTAATACATCTATAAATAATCGAATTTTCACATTTCTCGTTTGGCTTAGGACGCAGGGACGTTATTTTAATATTAAATTAAATTAATATAAGTAACAGCTGTAAGCTGAGCAAATAATAGGTACCTATATTTAACAGCAGATGGCGCAAGCTGCATTATAATTCATGAGCTTTATAACTTAACTTTTCGTTTTAACGTTTCAATTGGACAAAATTAGATCTAAGATCAAAGAGTTTTGTCGTTAACTAATCACTGGAATAATAGTTACTAACACTAATTCAATTAAAATATAATTTAAATACAATATTCATCATCTTATTAACGTCCTTCTCGACGAGGAAATATTTAAGTCCTTATTTCCTAGCAACTTATGTTAGAAAGGGTAAGAATGTTAACTTTAAAGCAATTCAATTGTATTGTTTACGCATAGTTCGCTTAACGAGAAGAGACAAAATATAAAGGTCTCTTGCGAACAAACTGACACCGTTATGGTGTAATGAGGTATTCTATGTCTAAAAATTGGACACTGGTAGGTATTCTCAATTCCGTTTACAGAAATAAGCTATGCGTTAATGGTTTTACAGAATACAGGTATTCGCTACTAGCATCTTAATATAATAATATATTTATTGTTCAGGCACGAAACTCCCTTATAGTTAAATTATTATGGTCATATTGACCATTAGGCGTATTAAAATACCGGTAGTGAGTAGTGCGTAGGTACCCGTTAAAAACGTTTTAGAAACCACCGAGCAAATGATACCAAGTTCATATTATCTACATAATATCTATGAAGTAACTATAAACTGATTAGAAGCTTAATCCATACTAATATTATAAATGCGAAAGTGTGTCTGTCTGTTTGTCTGTCTGTCGATCTGTCTGTTATCTTTTCACGTCCAAACCGCTTAACTGATTTTGTTGAAATTTCATATGGAGTTACTTTCAGTCCTGGGAAAGGACAATAAGATACATTTTATCCCGGAAAAATATAGGTACGGTTCCAGCGCGATAAACGAATTTTGGCGCAACGGAGGTGCGGGCGTCATCTATTTTATATTTTAACTATCAATTTTTATACCGCACCAACCTTTCTCATTAAAGCTTTGCGTTCGAGCATTGGCGATGCCGCACAGAATACCAATAGCCTGTGGCTTTGCTAATCGTGACTAAATATTATTTGTTTAATTTATACATTCCACAGCTGTTCTATTATAATGAAAGGTTCAGCATTATTACGACATTTTGAAAGTGGCTCCATAAATCGACAGCAACAATTAATAAGTGATCTATTTTAATAATGCATAAATCGTAATATAATAATCGATATGAAATTAACCTTAATTTAAAGACTCGTAAACAGAGGCATTGCAAAAAGTGCTCCTAAGTACAAAATAAGTTATATCTAAATATACAATTTATTGTAGTTATTATTAAATACATTTTCTTAAAAATGTACTTTACATAGTATATCGCTACCTATATATTTTAAATAGGTAGCGATAATGAAAAGTCTATGGAAACTTCATCAAAATTACAGCCTATTCGATTCAAACAAACAAAAAACTTTTCCCCTTTATAACCAATTATTTAGTAGAACCTTTTATAACTAATTATTTAGTAGATTTTCTTCAGCGACCCAGTAGTATTTTAACAACGGGCTGGCGCACCCATTTAAATACCTTTCACAACACCGCCGTTGTTCTAGACCTGTTATCAAACACTTTCAGTTTAAAAGCTCATAACTTTATCTGGTTTAGGTAAACTCATAAATGTTGTAACTTTGCCGGAGTTAAATTTTTCAGTTAAACCTTTTTTGTTTTCATTACGGCTGGCAGGAAATTAGTTCGGTTTAACCGTTTTAATTACCAAACTTGCACTCGGGGGAACTAAATAGTATAAGTGACCGACTTGATTTGTAATTAAATAAATGAGGGCACGCGAGGGCGGATTGTGGACACAAGTAGGTCAAATTTGGAGAATTCCAAATGAAAACACTTACGATATTGTTTGTGTTTTTAATTATTTTATGATGTTGGCTAATATCATGTTAGCCAACAGATTGAGCTAAAAATGTAACCGTAAATTTTGCCGCAATTAAAATTTTCTTTTGTCCTTTTTTGGACTCCGCTGTCCGATAAAATCTTCGTTGGATTGAACGGTAATGTGTGACGGACTTTTGCAATTACAATACTTGTATAATTTATAACACAGATTTTCTGTAATATGACTAAAGTTTTTAACTAACTCTACACTCTATAGAACCCTTCTTCGGAGAAATAAAGAAGGTTGTAAGGTTTCCTTTCCTTCTGACACAACTTGAGATTATGCAAAGGAAGTGCAATCAACTTTCTCTCGTGTTGATTACCTTGACATTAGTGTAATCGAAACCACATTTTATACTTCATTGGAAAAGGTAATGCGCACATCTGTTTCCGCTCATACTGGGTCAGCATTTAAGTACATATTTTTATTTAAATCGTTTCTTAATGTGTTTTTTGCTCACAGCTTTACCTTTGGTTTTGTATTTGCTAATTCACTGTATAAATCATAATATTCAGGCGTAGAATTAAGGTAAAAAAAAACGTAGCTTTAAGATTAATGAGTGCACATTTGAAATCGAAATGGGTTATGTTTTAAGAAGATATATGGCAGATTGCGATACACAGACGGACATTCAATGTAGATATCGATCACTGATGAAGACATTAAATATTCATTTCCATTGTAGTCCCCAGTACAAGGAACTAACTTTATTCTGATACATGCAAATGTACCACTTTGTGAGTGCCTTGTTTACGATGAGTCCGACAAACTTTTCTATGCGAAAAATTTCGGCGCTGCTGCGTTTTCAAATGCTTGACTCCTGGATATGTCGATATTTCGTCACCATGGCTCTTCGTACATACAACTTTTATTTTTTAGAATTTGTTTAATAAAGTTAATTTAAAAACTGTGGTCAACTTGTCCGACAAGAATCACACAGCGTTTAGAGTGTCCGACACTCCAAACATGTAGCCATTACGTCACTATGGCTCTTCGTACATACAACTTTAATTTTTTGGAATTTGTTTAATAAAGCTAATTTAAATACTGTGGTCAACTTGTCCGACAAGAATCACGCAGCGTTTAGAGTGTCCGACACCCCAAACATGTAGCTATTACGTCACTATGGCTCTTCGTACATACATGTTGGACAAAAATAGCAATGATAGATAATGTTATTCCAAATGCTAATATCAACTTGTCCGACAAATAAATTGAGTTAAATAGTCAGCGCGACAAGAAAATGAAAAAAAAAATCATTACTAATGGTCAACTTCTTTTTGTCAATTTCTGACTGAATAAACTTTAAATAATAGGTATTCACTTGTATTATTTAAATATTATATTATAGTTAGGGAGGCGAAGAGGGGATTTCGCGACAAGTTCGAGCGTGTCTGATTAAGCTTGTATAGGCTTACGACATGTCTCTAGTTATTATGGTATATAAATCAGATTTCTCACGTGGTGAGTTAAAAAAAGATATTTTCGAATATAAATATAGATGATGTTTAAGCTGGAAACAAATTATCAGATGTTTTCATCGTATGCGGCTTGTTTCTATCTGATTAATACATAACCGTATTTTTGAAAGATAAAAAACCGACTTCAAAATTGTATGTAATTGAAAATTAGAACTCTCTATCTCCAAAACTACTAAACCGATTTTGATGAAACTTGCACAGTTCCCTAAGTTGAACAATACCTAGTACAAAAAAAAAAGAATTACTGAAATCGGAATGGTAGTTCCAGTGATATGCGAACACAAACATAATTAACATACATATATACGTATACTTTTGAAATTTTGCACATTTGTTCAGACGCTGATATAGACTAACATATACGAAAATTGGGCAGTTCTGGAAATATTACATACATACGCGTCGAATTGATAACCTCCTTTTTTTGAAGTCATCTAAAAATACACTAAGGCTCTTGTCTGAGATAAGTCGCGGACGCGACCTTGACCATTCGGACGTCCGAACAGAATCTGGCTGCCCGGATGTTTTTGCATTCGTGGATGAACCGCCTCATCCATCAGCTGCGACTTATGAAAACGTATGATAATTTGTTTCTAGCTTAAGTATTACTAGCTATTTGACCGAGCTTTGCTCAGTATTCGATAAAACACGATAAATCGATCTAGCTAGGAATCATTTTTAGAAAATGTCATTTTATTCGTGTTTTATCATCGTCATTGGATTCGATCTTAATCTGTTAAGATTACCCCAAAAAGCTTCCATATTAAGTATTGACGATTCAAAGGTTAGGTAAGCCTGTAGGAATATGTTAAAATATAAAAACCAGCCAAGTGCGAGTTGGACTCGCCCATGAAGGGTTCTGCAGCAGCAATAATAGGCCTGGAGATAGTGACACAAAACTCTTGGTGATTTGTGCCAGTATGGCGGTTTTACAGGGGTATAATTACGTAAAGGCAAAAAGGCAAATGATGGTCATAGCGCTCGCACTGGCAGCCCAAACGCGTGGGTGTTAATCGAACGTGTCGGATAAATAACGAGTGTCAAACGATTTGTTCCACAAAAATGCTTGTATTTTCAGATAGTCGAAAAAAAATATAAGTAGGCGAAAGCGTAGTGCCATACTTGTCGGGTGCGGCTTACAGCCCGCCATACCGACGCGAATACGTTAATTTTCATAAAAAAGTTGAACCATTTGTACCAGGATAATTTTTGCATAGCTAATCATCGTCGAGTAGCCATTCACGAAAATCACCTTGCCATACTTTTCCGACAGCGCCCAATAGCCGCCATACCACTGGGCGGCCATTGGGCGCTGTCGGAAAATTGGTTAATTGGTTCAATTTTTTATTAAAATTAACGTATTTGCGTCGGTATGGCGGGCTGTAAGCTGCACTCGACAAGTATGGCATTACGCTTTCGCCTACTTATTTTTTTTCGACTATCTGAAAATACAAGCATTTTTGTGGAACAAATCGTTCGACACTCGTTATTTATTCGACACGTTCGATTAACGCCCACGCGTTTGGGCTGCCAGTGCGAGCGCTATGACCATCATTTTCCTTTTTGCCTTTACGTAATTATACCCCTGTAAAACTGCCATACTGGCACAAATTACCAAGAATTTTATGTCACTATCTCCAGGCCTATAAGGTTTATTTTTATAAAATTAACAGGTTTGTGATATATTATTTTTATATTTCAGTTGATTTAATGAAAGTTAAATTAAGGTTTTCCGTTTTCCATTTATGACGTATAAAAAAACTACTTGCTAGATTTCGTTCAAACCAATTTTCGTTGGTAGTTTTTATAGTAATGTACATCATATATTTTTTTAGAATTATCATGCTCCTACTTGAGAAGTTGAGGGGGGGGACACATTTCACCACTTTGGAAGAGTCTCTCTCGTAAACTATTCAGGTAAAAAAAATAATATTAAAAACCTCAATATGATTTTTACAGACCTATCAATAGATACCCTACACGCAAAAGTTAGAATTTAGATGATCAAAATCTTAATGCGGTTCACAGACTACATCTACTTACTAAGTTTGAATAGTATAGCTCTTATAGTTTCGGAGAAAAGTGGCTGTGACATATGGACGGACAGACAGACAGACAGACAGATAAACAGAAGTGACGAATCTATAAGGGTTCCGCTTTTGCCATTTGGCTACGGAACCCTAAAAATAAAGCTTCATATTTTCCTAACTAAGCTTCGCAGATATTTTATGTTGCACTAAACTAAACGATTTAGTCATTTTGTTTAAAATCTTGTTAATTACTTACCTAAATAAGCAATTATCTGAATATATTTTCTTTTTCATAACTTTAAAATGGCAGCTTCTGAACACACCGCTAAAATAAAAAACGCTCTTATTATTTTTGTATCAGTTTTAGCTAATGTAAAAAACCTACTTATAGGTCTCCATGACGCTCGAGTGACCACACAAATAGCACCCTGGTCTCCCCTACGACAATCATTGAATCGGTCATTTCAAAAACCTCTTCAGTCACTCAAATTAAAATTTTCAGGAATCAATAAAATCTATTTTATGCTCAAACAAATAACTTTTACAGGGCTTTTTTGAATTGCACCGTATTATGCTGCTTAAGTATAATTGTATCCTCTTAATATGCTGCAAAAGTGTTTGTTTAATGGGTTGAGGTATCGCAGGACAAAATTATCTTTTTTAAAACTTTTTCCGAATCGTTGCAGGATTTATATGATTTTTCTAACTTTTGGTTGACGTCGTCTTTGGTTTTGAACGAGTACATTCTACAGACGAGCTCTTCAATAACTTTAAAAACTGTGGTTGTGGTGTTGGTTTGAATGCCTCTCGAATTTTGGCATTTTTTAGGGTTCCGTACGCAAAGGGTAAAAACGGAACCCTATTACTAAGACTTCGTTGTATATCCGTCTGTCCGTCTGTCTGTCTCCAGGCTGTAACTCAAGAACGGTAATAGCTAGAGATTTGAAATTTTCATAGATTATGTACATTTGTTGCCGCTATAACAACAAGTAAGAAAAACAAATAAAAAATAATATTTAATGGGGGCTCCCATACCACAAATGTGATTTTTTTGGCCTTTTTTGCTCTATACTAATAATGACAACAGGTAGGTACTCGAATTTTCCACAAAATCCTTAATTATATGTTTACTTTAATATTTAATAATAATATTTATATAAAATAAAAAATTAAGGGGGGCTCCTATATAAAAAAACACAATTTATGGTGTAATTTTGCTCTATAATGGTACGGGACCCTTCGTGCGCGAGTCCGGCTCGCACTTGGCCGATTAATTAAATATTGAAGGGCTTTCTCTTCCCCTTCCTCTTATTAAGGTTGCTTAAAACTGCCTGTTTTTCTTAAAATCAGGCGTTCTATTACTTTGAAAACAGGCAGTTTTTAAAGCAACCTTAATAAATATTGTGTTTTTGTATTTTCCCAATGATTGGCACTGTCCAATCACTAGTCATTAACCCTACTTTATTTTAAATCGAAAACTACCAAATTTAAAGTTGTATGTACGGGGAGACATAATGACGTCACATCAACATTTTTGTGGTGGTAGAAACTCCAGTATGCAGCGTGATTCTTGTCGGACAAGTTGACCACAGTTTTTAAATTAGCTTTATTAAACAATTCCAAAAAGTGGAAGTTGTATGTACGAAGAGCCATAGTGATGTAATAGCTACATGTTTGGGGTGTCGGACACTCCAAACGCTGCGTGATTCTTGTCGGACAAGTTGACCACAGTATCTAAATTAGCTTTATTAAACAAATTCTAAAAAATGAAAGTTGTATGTACGAAGAGCCATAGTGACGTAATAGCTACATCTTTTGGGTGTCGGACACTCCAAACGCTGCGTGATTCTTGTCGGACAAGTTGACCACAGTATTTAAATTAGATTTATTAAACAAATTCCAAAAAATGAAAGTTGTATGTACGAAGAGCCATGGTGACGAAATATCGACAATTCCAGGAGTCAGTCATTCGAAAACGCAGCAGCGCCGAAATTTTTCGCATAGAAAAGTTTGTCTCAACAAGGCACTCACAAAGAGGTAAATTTGTATGTATCAGAAAAAAGTTAGTTCCTTGTACTGGGGACTATTGGTCAATAGTTGGTCATTAATATCGTCCTGAACCCATACAGTATTTAAATCAGCCCTTTCAATGTCTGCTGAGAGTTATGAAGCTGAGTTTAACAAAATATACCGTTAATACAGTTAACAGTGCTGGTTTTAGTTATTCTAAATAATGATTTTTTTTAAGTTTCTCATGAAAATATTTTTTTTTACAATTTATACTGTACTAGCGACCCGTCCCGGTGTCTCTCTAAAAATATATCTCTCTATACCTTTCCCAATAAATGGACTATCTAACACTGAAATAATTTTTCAAATCGGACCAGTAGTTGCTGAGATTAGCGCGTTCAAATTAGCCCTTTCAAATCATTTTCCCCGTTTTTTCTACATTTTCCTCTATTTCTTCGCTCCTATTAGTCTTATCGTAATAAAATATAGCCTATAACCCTCCTCGATAAATGGGCTATCTAACACTGAAAGAATCGTCAAAATCCGTTGCGTAGTTTCAAAGATTAAAGGGAATAAAGGGACGTGAGGGAAAATATGCGACTCTGTTTTATAATATTACTAGCTGTCCCGGCAAACGTTGCTTTGCCATAAAGCCGCCTCCCCATATAGACGAACGCACTGCCAACGCGTTGGCCAACGCGAACGGCGGTGCGTTTGCAACGGCGCTTGTGAGTAATCCACACATTGGAAAGTCATTCAGTATGCTTTGGATCGCGCCAATGTGCGGACGGATTCGAAATGTCTCAGTATATATACTGTATTTTCTATGTCGAAATGGATGCTGAGTCGCTAACAGCTGCAGCTGTATATTTATTCACAGCTTATAATTACACTAGATGACGCCCGCAACTCCGTTGCGCCAAAATTCGTTTATCGCGCGGGAACCGTCCATTCTTTCCTCGTCTTCGTCCTATCCTTTGTCCTTTCTCGGCACTCAAAGTATCTCCATGCCAAATTTCAGCAAAATCGGTTCAGCGGTTTGAGCGTGAAGAGGTAACAGACAGACAGACAGACAGGCACACTTTCACATTTATAATATTAATATGGATTATTTTTTTATATATAATAATTATTACCTTAACTATAATTATCATGATTAATATATATACTTATTTATTATTTATTAAATATTTAATTTATTTTGTTTTTAGTGTATTTATTGTTAATAGCGACAACAGATATATAAGTACTCACATAATCTGTGAAAATTTCAGAAATCTAGCTATAGCGGTTCTTGAGATACAGCCTGGAGACAGACAGACAGACAGATAGACAAACAGACAGACAGACCGACGGACAAAAAGGCAGACAGAAAAGCAGACAGACATTGAAGTCTTAGTGATAGGGTCCCGTTTTTACCCTTTGGGTACGGAACCCTAAAAAACATCGTGAGTAAAATAGCATGTCCAAGAACCTTATTTTTTAGCACTTTTGATATGATTTTTTTGTTCCACAGGAAGATTTACTCTGATAGTTAACTCAATAAATTTAAATGTTTACTCGATACTTATATTGTTCGCTATTTCGTCAAGTTAGATGTTAATTCGTCACAAGAAGGAAACGTGCACTCTTCAGCGCTGCTCCGGGCGAACTGATCGCGCGGCCTATGTGTGGATGGAACGCAAGCCTTGCGACAAATTTCCTTTGATCATTCCGACACCGCGCGGCAAGCTCGCAAACGCGTTGGCCAACGTCTAAATACGTACCGCGAACGCGCGAACGCCTGTTCTACACATTGGGCCGACGCGTTGGCCAACGCGTTCGCCTATTTGTAGTGCCGACATAATATAAAGTACTTTAGACCAGCACGAGTCGGCGCATGTGTACCGGAAACTATTCCACCTCAACTTTTTTATGTAATCCTCTTCAAATTGCCCTCCTGATGATATAAATGCATGTTGCCATGGTGCAACCCGGTGCCATATTGTTTAAACAAACATTGTTTAAACAATTGCAAGGAATTGTTGTTTTTTGACCGGACAATTTTTTTAAATATTCTTTATTGAAATACCAATAAAAAAGGTTCTATGACTTTTTACGATAAAGTTAATATTTTTAAAGATATGAATTTTTAAAGGTTCGAAAAATCTCAAATTTGGGTACATTCGACCCATGAAAAATATGTTTAAAAAAATAATAATGTCTGAGTAATATATATTTTTAAATTCTCTATACAATAGTTAATAATATCGTTAGTAGAGATTTAAAAAAAATTCATTGTTTATATCATTTTTTATCTTAGCAAAAGTAGACAAAAAATTGTGTTTTTTTGTATGGGAGCCTTAAACATTTACTTTATTTTAATTTTATTATTAATTATTAAAGTACTTTTGCTAAGTAAAAAAAGATATAAACAATGATTTTTTTTTAAATCTCTATTAACGATATTATTAACTATTGTATAGAGAATGAAAATAAATATATAACTAAGACATTATTATTTTTTAAATATATTTTTCATGGATCAAAAGTACCCAAATTTGAGATTTTTCGAACCTTTAAAAATTCATATCTTTAAAATATTAAATTTATTGTGAAAAGTCATAGGACCTTTTTTATTGGTATTTTATAAAGAATATAAAAAAAAATGTCCGATTAAAAAATTATAATTCCTTGCAATTGTTTAAACAATGTTTGTTTAAACAATATGGCACCGGGTTGCACCATGGCAACATGCATATTTTATATCATCAGGAGGGCAATTTGAAGAGATCGCATAAAAAAATTGAGGTGGAATAGTTCCGGTACCGGACTAGTGCTGGTCTACTTACCTATTTCGCCCATATTATTTTTTTGAAGTGACTAAATAAGTATGTTACCATAACGTCTATCGTTATCCCGTCGCACAAACAATGGTCTCCCTCAGTCTCGAGTTGTAATAATTTACTATAATTTATTCAACAAATTCACTTATCAATATATAAAGTACCCAGTAGCCGATTCTCAGACCTACTGAATATGCATATAAAATTTGGTAAAAATCAGTTAAGCCTTTTCGGAGGAGTTCGTAGACTAACATTGTGACACGAGAATTTTATATACATTATATGTATAGATGCGGTATGCCCACAGGATTTTAGTATTTGACAGGAATATAGGAAATATGATGCCACACTGACTTAAATAATCAACATTTTAATAATATTTTGTACCCAGATTATTTTAAATATGAAAGTGTATGTGACTTTGAACTTACGCTTGCACTGCAGAAAGAATTTTTCTTAAATTTGGTATAGAGATACTTAAAAAACAGGGCAAGGATATGTCCTTTATTTGGGATAACGTATTTCCTAGATTAAACAGTTTCAGTGCAAAGAAGTTACGGGCAAAGTCTAGTTTTCAATAGAGGTCACACCATAAGGATACAGTTGATAATATTTGCATTTATGTTTTAAAATAGGTCTCAATGGCCGTTTGCACGCGACGACTCGCACGAAGTCAGCTGTCAAACAATCTATTCCAACATGTACCGTAGGTTTGTTAGATCTGTATGAAACTTGTATGAAATAACATCAATATAGAACGTTTCATTTGAATTTATCCGGTATTTCCTGATCGATATAAATGCGATCGAGAATTCCGTACATCATGTTCGTAATGACAAACGTTTCGTACCCGCTTGAAATGCTCTTACATTGTTCAAATATACGTCTATTACAACGTGGATGATTCGACTATCTATTATGTAGAGTGTAGTAACAAGACAAAATAATAGTTTGATAGACTAGAAGATAGATAAAGAAAAGATGTAGACTAGTAGATTATATTTGCTATGCAATTAACGTGTTAATAGATTCTATAAACACGACTGTACAAGTTAAAACTCTATATATTTTAATGGGCATGCTAGTTAAAGAAAATAATGATACAGTATTCACTACCAGAGTAAAGCACCTAGAAAAGGTTTTGTTACAGAATCCGCACTAGAAAATATAAATAACGAAGGCTTGGCCTTTAAATTTAATGCATTCAGAGCAAAGCCCAGCTATCTCGCAATGCGTGTTAGAAAATCTGATAGCAAACGAACAGAATTCAAATGGCAGCGCCAACTTTGTTCTGTACTAAGGGGGCAGCGAACATGCATATTACATGAAACTCGCTACTTATTCTATGTTAAACTGCGGATCCGAGTTATCGAAAGGTTACGCACGGCCGTGGTACCATTAATATTGTCAACAGAAAAATGCGAAAATAGGTTAAATTATTTTCATAAACAATACCGCAGTACATTAATGCAACAAAAGCTAATTAGAACCGAACAATACCACGGTCAGAACGAACGAAAAAAATAAAAGCATAATGAAAATTAAAATGGAAAAGTATGCAATCTACTTATATCTGACTTACGATCGCTAATGGAGTTATTTTATCCGATATTCAGAATCTCGAGCGACCTGACGAGATGGGTCTGACAGCCGTGGATAAATCTGCACATCTGAGGACGAATGGGCGTGCACGCGATAAACTTTCGTCATAATTTTCTTCTGAGGGACCATAAAATGTTTATAGTTATTGAATTCTACACGACGTAAAGGGAACTCGAACAATGCGATTTGATGTCGGCGAATTGACTATGAATAAATTGTAATGTGTTTCGATTTTTAACAGTATGTTCGTCGTTTTGTGCGGTTATATTATAACATCATAATACATAACAGAATCTGCACATTATAATATTATCATAGTATAATCCATACTAATAATATGTGTGTGTAAAAGTGTGTCTGTCTGCCTATCTATCTGAAATTTGGTATAGAGATACTATAAGTCCCGGCCCCCGGGAAAGGACATAGGATACTTTTTATCCCGGAAAAATGTAGGTTTCCGTGAGATAAACGAGTTTTGGTGCAACGGATGTGCTGGCGTTATCTAACATTAAAACTCACAGTAGCACCAGTTTAATAACATTCGTGTTTGGAGCTTATTTAATTTAATGAACAGTACTAATGATGTAACTGGACCGCGCTTTACCTTATGCATGTCACGAACACATTATGTACTGGCATACTAGAATAGTATGTAGATTGCATTTTATAAACAACTAGATTTTTGTAAGCATCATGAATTTCCACCAAGAAGTTAAGTACATTCAATATCATATTATACAGCTAGATTTTTCCCCAGCATCGCTTGCGTAAAGTAGGATTTTTGCTACTTACCTTGCTAAAAAAGTTTTGATTCCCTGTAGGGTTTTTTTAAGATATACGTGTGCGTATGAAAAAAACAGCTGATGACCTAACCTAACGTTTTAGGTTTTAGCAAAAAGTTTTAAACGAGAATTTAATTTAAACGATTCTAGAAACTCTTGGCCTAGATTTCATAATTTTACCTGTGACAGAACCTTTATGCCAATTATATATTAAGAACTAGGTATCTTAGAAACTTACTGCCGTACTCAGAGAGGGACATTAATTACTTAAATATAATTAATTTAAAAATTGACATACTAATGGGCTAAGCCTCATACATTATCTGTAAAAACCTTCATTAAATTAAAGGTTAATCATAATTAAATGCCTCTGAGTGCGGTATCTAGAGGTATAAAGAACGAATTGTAAAAAAAACACAACGCTCACCTGTTGTTTCATTGATGTTGAAGAAAGGCGTAAAGGGGTTCCCCTCGGAGACAAGCCCGTATCTGATCTGCCTCGGCGCCCCCTTGTCTCCGTCCTCAGCCCGGACTCTCACCACCATGTCACCAGGAACCACCTGGCGAGGCAGGTGGGTGATGGGGGGAGCTGATGTGAAGACAGGTGGCATGTCCTGGACGTCCTGGACCACCACAACCACTTCCAAAGCAGCGATGTTGCGAGTATCCTTGCCTAGCTCCACGTATGGGTCCTGGAGAGGAAGATGTAGAAATTCATTATTTTATTGGAACGAAGTTCCTTATCGCGCGTCGCGGAGGCTAGGCGGAAAAAGTTGTAACGACACATTTTTATTTATTTATTTTGGAAAACTAACAGCTTAATAATTTTAATACAATAGAACGAGTAATAATCTTAATAATAGGTTTTCACTATTAGATAAGTATGAGTAGCATACACACTACACACATTTTTTACACACATTATTATCATCAGCGTTTGGTTCTCACCATGATTCGTGACGTAGAATCATAGAATCTATACATATTATAAAATAAAGTCGCTTTTTTCCCACATGTCCCTTTGTTCCCTTTAATCTTTAAAACTTCGCAACGGATTTTGATGATTCTTTCAGTGTTAGATAGCCCATTTATCGAGGAAGGTTATAGGCTATATTTTATCACGCTAAGACTAATAGGAGCGAAGAATTAGAGGAAAATGTGGAAAAAACGGGGAAAATTATTTGAAAGGGCTAACTTGAACGCGCTAATCTCAGGAACTACTGCTCCGATTTGAAAAATTATTTCAATGTTAGATAGCCCATTTATTGAGGAAAGCTATAGGCTATATTTTATCACGCTAAGACTAATAGGAGAATGTGGAAAAAACGGGAGAAATTATTTGAAAGGGCTTATCTCGCGAACTACTAGAGCAATTTTTATGTTATTTGGCACAGATAAGAAGTAGACCACGTGAAGGATCATAGTTTATCAATTTTAATAATTTTTTCAGTGGCTATATATTTTATACCCGTGCGACGCCGGGGCGGGTCGCTAGTATCTTATATATCACATACATACTTAGCTAGGCTTAGTTTTTAAAACACTACTTATAAGTTTTGTGTCTACATCAGGTAAAAAATCTGCTACAACATCCTTACATGAGTGTATTTTATTGGAATGACGTAATGTGACACGTCGGGGTCACCAATGTGGGAAATATGTATGGAGGCCAAAGGAAGATCTTCCGACCGAGCGAGGTGGTATGCTCGGTCA
Source organism: Lysandra bellargus (assembly GCA_905333045.1). Taxonomy (NCBI): domain Eukaryota; kingdom Metazoa; phylum Arthropoda; class Insecta; order Lepidoptera; family Lycaenidae; genus Lysandra; species Lysandra bellargus. The sequence goes on from HG995326.1 coordinate 11,964,646, forward strand.
GGCCGGAGCCCACGTGATACATTTCAGCTGTCGTATATATACCGACGCGCTTAGAAAACTTCGATAGCGCGATGTAGGAATGTTAGGCGAATTGTGGGTACCGCCACACTACTGTTTACCATTAACTAGATAATAATATTATACTTTATGTGATTGGTATGTGCACCTTTTGACTCTTGACTCTCGCGTGCATAAACAATAATTGCCATAATATCAGGTATTTTTATTTTATATTCATTATCTACGAGACTACGCTTTTATACGTATAATAAAACCAAAATATCTCCCATAAAAGACAAACGACGTTATAAAATTGCGACACGCACTGTCTATTGATGTTTTATAAGTAATCTATTAGAAACCCACAACTATTGTTTTCTAATAGTCTGAAATTCGGCGCGATATCTCGCATAACTCGAACCGTTAGTGGCCCTAATAAGCGACCACTTTATCTGTGAGATAAAATCTCATCGTCATCAGTTCATTGTTGAATCTTTCGGACATTAGCTGTAAATACTTTCTTACAAAGGCACAGTTTTCTAGCGGAAATTAAGACATTAGAAATCTACTTACGACTGCCAGTAGAGTCAGGTGGTACATAGATTGCGCTTCGAAGTCCAAAGGTCCAACGAGGAATATCGTTCCCTCGGTATTTTCGGTCGACACCCGCCTTTGCCGTATTGCAAATAGAGGAGAACCCTGCGAAAACGTTATTTGTTACTGAACTATATTTACCTTATTAGAAGCGTCATTGTGTTATTAACCAAAATCCGATATTTTTTTTCATTTTACGTTACAAACACACAAAGTACACTTGCTGCTTTCTGGACATATAAAGCAATGACCGTAGAGTTTAAATTTTTATAATTGGTCGATGAATACAGGCTTTTTAATAAATAATTGCACTCGACGAACATGATAAATGCAATTTGCGATGCGTCAACGAAATGGAACAGTAACTCAATCACATCGGAATGAGCGTCAAATGTTGCATGCAGTCCGCGTGCTCCTGTTTAAAATTCCAATGAATAATTTAACTCACCCATAGCTCCAATTCCAGCGGTTTGGGAGACAAAGGATTCTTTCTCGCTATCACTATCTCCAGATCAGTGCCGCGCTTCGCATCCTGTAAATATAAATGAAGCCCTGTTACTGTGTCGAACATAAGTAACTAATTCTTTTTATAATGTGTGTGGTGGTATTCTTGACGAGATTCACATCACTGATATTGACTTAGATTCAAAAATTTGATTGAAATTGAGGATCAAAAAGGTGCTTAAAGTTTTGAAACTTTTTATTCAAATAGGTTTGTGGTAAACATCAATATTGTGTGGCTTTCAGTATTGATGGTGATTGCATGGTTACCTACGAAAATAATGAAAATGGTTTTGTTATAAACAACAAATAAAATTTTCACTTTCGCACAACCGCGTTCCATTTATAGTAAAATACGGTTACAAATAGTTTCGTGGCTAAAATTGAATATAGGCCCGCCGGTGCAGGCCACGATATCATCATCCATCATTCTTCATCACGGCCGCGCCACGTGCTTCTAAGTGTACTTTTATTTTTTGCTAAGCTCACTGTGCTCCAAAATATAAGGTACTGAAATAGTTTCATATGCTAATGATGCTTAAGTATGGTCTACATTGGAACGTCAACATTATAATCTGATATTGATACAATAGAAATGAGGTATTGATCAATTATGAAGGTCAGAAGTTCAGTAGTCGTGGCGTAGAGATTCTAGTCAGTTGGCAGCTAGTTCAAGGGACAACTTCTTAGCTATGATTTATTTTGTCCCAGAACGCCTCCGTAGTCCAGTGATTTAGTGCTTGGATGTTTGTTGAAACAAAGGTTTTATTTAAAAAATTAGTGTAAAGTATAGATTCACCTGATTGCCTTACAATAAAGATGTGTTCGTCATCCGTTGGGTTAGGACAGTAAAGGAAGCCTATACTTTTGAGAACTGCGTACACACGTACTGGCCTTAATAAAATTAACCGTCGCTCCCACCGATGAAAGTTACTACTGTTTGTATCACCTCAGGCACTATGATGATGCCGGGCTGGTGCGGGAAGATGGTGTCGCGCGGCGTGGTTGCGTTGGTGCCGGTGACGGAGCAGGCGATGCGCGCGCTGCGGCCGCGGGTGTTGCGCGCGGACAGCCGAAAGTCCACATAGCGGCCCGGCTCCAGCCGCCGCAGCAGGATCACGTTGGCCTGGCACACAGAGTTGTACCGCGTGCACGGGAGAGTCTCCACCCCGATGTCTAGGCGACCCATTTGACCTGGAATGTAGAGTATTTGTCAGTGCGCTTCGTTTTGCAACTGCTGTCTAAAAAGGTTTCCGAAATTGGCTCTACTTTAAATCTAATAACAGGCATTTAGTTAAAGCTAAACGTGTGTTAATTGCATACATTTAACTATTGCTTCGATTAAGTAATTTTTTTAATACTTCGATTGTGCCTGTACCTATGCATAAAAGATTTATGCTCATAAAACTCATTGCGAAGATTTTTTGCGAAGTTCGATGGAAACATTATTTTCCTCAAAAACACACGTCCCAACTTCCTTCTCTACTCACCAATAAGCTCGAAGTGTAGCGGATAGTCGAAGTCGGGGTCGGAGGCGCGCACCCTGTATATGACGGAGCCGACGGCGGCGTCCGCGGGCACCAGCACCAGGCGCATCAGCGTGGCCGGGTCGAACACCGGCTCGCCCGCCACCGCCGCCGCGAGCGCCAACACCGCCAACACCCGCCACGTCATCCTGGGGACAAAGGGTATGGTAACAATACTATACCTATATAGAACAAAGGTCCTTTTTTAACAGATTTCTAAAAAAGACGAGGTTTCTCAATTCGGCGGTATACATGTCAAAACTAATTAGTAGTGATAATACCTTAGGTTGTTAATGAGTCCCCTATATTGAGTTCAGTGTCAAAGTATCAGCGCTGAAAAACAATTTTTTTTTTAAACTTTTATACGGGAAAATTCCTGGACGCTCGGTCCCTCGCCCATACAAATCATTAAAAAAAAAATTGCGCTTTCAGCGCTACTACTTCTTTAACAATGCAGTACCTATGCATAACGTGACCATTTTTTTTGTCAGAGCGGGATAAATACATTATTCACCCCCACAAATTATTTGGGGGGGGCAAATAATTTGTGAATGTGTATTTGAATTTTTAAAGTGCCTATCTGACAATAATTATTATTATTAGCTTTACTATTATAGAGCGGAAGAGTTTGTTTGAACGCGCTAATCTCAGGAACTACTGATCCGATTTAAAAAATTCTTTCAGTGTTATAATGTTAATTTATCGAGGAAAGCTATAGGCTTTATTTTATCACGGAAAGACTAATAAGAGCGAAGAAACAGAAGAAAATGTGAAAAAACAGAAAAAAAAATATTTAAATGGGCATTGCACAGGCATGGCATTTCAAACATAAAAATTGAAAATACTATAAAATAATTGCCGTTTGGTCTGTTTGCAAAAGCGGGAAAATTTCGGCCTCGCGGGGACAGCGGGACAGACGCCTGAAAGCGGGACGTATGGTCACGTTAAGTATGCACTCAATGGGAGCATTTCAAACGCAAAAGTACTATTACTTAGTATCTTTTTTACCCAGTCAATTGTTATTATACTTGTGAAACAAGGGTACGATAAGAATACTATATATGTATAGAAGAAAATTCTCTTTCTTCTGTAAATTTTATAACATCATCCTTGGAAAAACACAAATTTTATAGACCTAGACACGCCAATATCGGCAGCGTGTCCAGTTCGAGCTTATAGAACTGGTAGGTCTCGTAGATACTCGATACCATATTGATAAAATAATAATTTGTACACATTAATTAGCAAACACTAATTATTAAGACAAATAAAGTCAGTAAATTAAAAACCCTGGCTGAACCTACTCAACATAATTTCAGTAGTTTATGTAATATTGGTTAATTATTAGGTCCGCTTCTGAGTAGTTCTGAGTTACCTTATTTGGTATTTTTGACGACACAATCTGTCGATAAGGACACCAAATACGGAACCTGTATCCGATCGATCATCAGTCTCTTAAAGGAGTTAGTTTAATATTTTATGGATGACTAAAATATCTAATGATGTGATTGGCACACTAATAACAGTTTAATTGCACAAGTTATTAACTGAAGTAGCAGCTGGTCTGCAAAATACGTTCGCAATTCACACGATTTAGAAATGGAAATTGATTTTAGCTGGTCAGTAATTAAATGTCATTACGTTCAAATCATCATGTCGATCGTAAAATCGCCATGAGTAATAGTTGCAAAGCTTAACGTTTGTATTACTCGAATCGTTGAATCCTATCGATTGGAAACCAGCACCTTATTATTTACGTTTGTTCCAGTCATATTTTAAGTCAAGCTACCGTATACGTTATTTTGATATCATGAGATTACCATTTTGCAGTTTGGAAGTAAAGTAATAAATTTTTATGTACGATATTTAAATTTTATAACAATGTGTTTAGTCACTTACATCATTCGTAGGCATCACAGGGGCTTAAAGGCTGTCGACATTGCGAATGCAACAAGGAATAAACCGCATTATATTGTTGCACTAAAATTGCAAAATATTAGTTATGTTTTGTAAACATACGGATTTTGTCTTAGATCAGTTCTCTTATTTTCTACGTTTCAGCTGCTTTCCAACGGTATTCACGGGTAAACTGAGATGACAGAATATGTCAACTGAAGTTATTTGAAACTACCCGAATATTCATAAATTATTATTTGCGTTCCAATCTATGCATATTTGCTTCTTCAACGTTATGAGTTATGACTTATGACATTGTTATGTATGTTATATTATAAATAAACTTGTTACTGTAATTCTTCAATAAGCTACAAAATAAAGCGGGTCGGGTGTAATCAATTGTGAATTACTCATATCAGGAATACCGCAGAAGGCAAGTTGCAAAAGAGAAAATTGTGTTATGAAATCGCTACGTAGTAGGCTCAGTTCACTAGGAAGCCACCACTTTATAGCTTTACAGGTAATAACTTGACTTGAATTCAATTTTGTGCTGGCTCCAGCATTATGGCCGCTAATGTTTGCCTCGTGTAAAAATTGATACTTACTTTGATCAGCCAACGTCGGATCTAATTTGTATTAAGATACACCTTTTAACTTAGAAAATTGTGCGTCAGGTTTTGTAATACTTAAAATTTATTATTATATAGGAGAGTTTTCCATAATCAAAGTTAAAAACAAATGTAAAAAAACAACACACAAAGATAGTGACTATAATTGCTCTAATGTTATTTATATTTTGAAAGGCTATTGACAATAATGTTTGTATTTCAACTTAGAAAGTAGGAACATAGGTAATATAACTACATAATTATGATATTAAATCTTAATTAACGGCTTGTTTTCTGATTATCATGACACTGATCATAATTCTCGGTACCTACTTTGAATATCTTATTCATGTCAATTATAAGTCAAAGATTAGGTAGAATATTTGCATCGATACCATAATAATTATGTATACATGCCATTTATCTATTTAAAGTAAATTTAATTGGATCTAGTTAATTTTACATATTTTTATCAAAGTGCATATATATTTTAATTAGACTTACAAGTTACAAACATTTAGTTATTCCTAATTCGGCTTCTGTAAGTTGGTCTATGATGACTCATGAGTCAGTCAGTGTAAAGAGTAAAGACCGGGTCGAATGTTCATGAACCAATACAATACCAATATTAAAAAAATGAAGCATCATAACAATTGACATCGATTATGCATGCTACAAACAACTTTCATATCATAAAAAAATAATCAGAAATAATAATTATTAATATAGATAATATATAATAATAATAATTCACCATGGCCTAACATGGATGGAGCTTTAAGACAGTGAAACTTCCAGACATCCTTCATCTCTTGCAGAATATGAAACATTATATTTCAAGCGTTCACCACCTCCGTTAATATTTCATGCAGATTAAAATTAATACGGTCCTACTACTTGCATTTTCCGGGCCAAAGGTTGAGAAACCCTGTCACGACTATGACTTCCCTGACACTTAAGGCATCACTTTAATGTGGTTTAACATACAAACGTGCAATGGCTCATTGGCTCGGCCCGGATCGAATTCGCGACGGTCGGTTTCGCAAACAGAAGCACGACCGACTATTTCATAAATGAGAGGCAGGAAGCTTATGCGATAACGGTTTTGGGAGTGGTCACTACGTCTTTGGTAAATTTTAGCTTCTTGAATTGAATTCGTGGAAAAGTTGAGCTTACAGTTAACTTTAGTTAGAGTATTAAACTAAATTGCGATATTCATTTGTCGTAAATCTCTACAAATTAACACAAAAACTTTTGATACAATGTTAAATGCATGGACTTAATCAACAACATTTTGATGGTTAGCCAAGGAATCAAAATATAGTTGACTTAGGGCCTGTTTCACCGCTGCCTGATAAGGCTATCCACCACTTAACTTGACACATAGAGTATGGAGAATTTGTCAAATAAGCCTATTGGGCACCTTATCAGGAAGCGGTGAAACAGGCCCTAAGTATTCTATTTCATTTAATGAATACAGCAGCAAATAATATTCCCCTTGCAATATGCGAACATGGATACGTTATTATTATCTTAGATAGAGAATGTTCGAGGAAGGCGCCTGCATTATAACATTGCATCCTGCAAATGCGAGTTACTGCTTTATCTGCTTTCAGCAGTCGCGATGTTGTTCTTATGTCTTCTGCATAGTTGGAAACTGCAGTTATCGTCCTGAGCCTGTAGCCTAATTCCCATTGCTTTTGCAGGTTGGATTATAGTGATGGATTAACAAATTGAAATGTTGCTTCCAAGTTTGGGCAAGAACAGTGCAGACTGCAGTCTGATCATCTGATCGTCTGTTAATTAAGATTATCCATTGGTCGGACGAGCCTGTTAAAAGTCGGTCCAGCCTGAGCAAGTTTGATCTCAAAGACACGACCGAGTCTACTCATGTATAATCTGTATACTGCAATTTCCACCTTCAACAGTTGTACGGCTTATGCCGCCTGTAGGTGTGCAAGTAACCAAACAAGTTCACAGTCCAAGCCTCGAAACTCGTGCCAGTGATAGCGTTCCCGATAGAGTCTGGCTGATAATTTTTTAGCTAAAGCCGAAGCCGAATAATTATTGGTTAGCACCATGACCTTCGCCGAAACCAAAAGTGAAGGTTTCAAATATCTATGCTATCTAGTATGGATACATACTTCAATACTTATTATAAATGGAAAGTGTATCTCTCTGTCTGTCTGTCTGTTATCTCTTCACGCCCAACCGCTGAACTGATTTAGCTCAAAAGTATGGAGTTACTTTGTGTCCTGGGAAAGGACATAGTATACTTTTCATCCCGGAAAAATGAACGGTTCCCGTGCGGTATACGAATTTTGGCGCAACGGAGTTGCGGGCGTCGTCTAGTATGCCATTAGTTAAAATAAAATAAACAAGTTTTAAAATTTGATGGCTTGAAAACTTTGATTAGGATATTTCTATTAGTTTATAAACAGTTTGATAAAAAGATTATTGTAAAATATATATTTTGAAGACTATTCATTATAATATTATACATATGTTTTTTTTTCTACGGCAACTGCCGGCTTCAGCCATGATGTTGGTCGAAGGTAGCCGAAGCCGAACCTTCGGCCAGACACAAGACTAGGCAATTGCAGATTTTAAGTCTTCCCGTCCTTATTTGCATGAGACGTTAAAATAAAAACATAATTTGATAGCATCGAAATAGAACTATGTTCAAAGCATTTATTGACTTCCTATGATAAACGTAACACTTAATGTAATGATTAGGTTCTATTATATACCTCGCTGGCGGAAATATTAAAGTTATATTACCTATCTATGCAAATCCACATAAAAAATAAGTGGCGGATAATTGAAAATATTTTATAGTCAGTATAAACTTGTAATTTATATGGGCCGCTTTTCCCTTGTGTACCTAGGAGTTATTGGTTTCATTTGCAGTTACGTTAAGTGTAATAATTTATGTTTACAGTTTCTGAGACGTTAGTCAAGTTGCATTTGATAACTTTAATGACGTTAAAAATCAACAAAATGTGGATATTGACATAAAGCTTCGCTAAGTGACATAATATTGGCGCTTACGGCTTATGTCAAGTCAGCTTTTTTAATTTTTTTTATTTCTAACTCTGCTGCTGAAATTATCGAATGCAAGTTGACTAAAGGCATCGTGATAGTTATGTTAAAATTAATTATTTATCCATAACTTCTACTACAGAAGAAAAAATTGTATCGATACTCAGATGCTACTACTGCCGACTATTAGAGTATTTCTTAGGCTCACGTACACGAAGCATAAAGGGATCAATGTCATATTGTCGATTAGTGGCACTTAAAAGCCATTTACTCGTGTCTAATGCACTAAGCATTTAATCCACTGCCTGGGAAAAAGAAACAGAATGATGGATTATTATCTATGTAAAGTTATAATACCTATGAGGCTATAGCCTCTATAAAAATGATGTATGATTAGTTCCGAAAGTTTCATTCTATTTTTGGGTTTCCGCAAATTTAAATAGTTTGAAATTATAATTTCAACGACCGTTGCGGCGGTACCGAAATAATCATTTCCTGCTATTAATAATATACCGAAATATTGGTCCATTAAAGCTGTTCTTCACTTTTGGCAACTTTAATAGCGAAGCTTTCTTTTGCATGCACATATTTTGACATTGTACAATCGACATCGATCATATATACTCAGCTAAATTGTATTCAATTGTTTCATAGATTTAAGATATAAAAAATATTGTATTTTAGTAAGTAAATTTTAATATTTTAGTAACGCGTCGTATTTGTTATCTTATTAGTTGTAATATATTTTTTCTTGTACACTCGTAGCTGTGGAATGTACTGGAAGCAAGTTGACTAAATACACGTTCATAATCAGATTCACCCATAATTATTTGTCCATCATTGGCCTAAATGTAGAGGCTATGGCAGCAATGTGTCGGAGATCCCCCTCGTAATGAACCAATAGAAATGTTGGAGTGACATTTATCGGCGGCGCTCCACCGCAAACATCGCGGCCGCAAATTGCTCCGAAACCACTAATAAAGTGTTAGGGTCGACCGCTCAACACTTGTGATATCTTTATTTGATTTTTACCCGAAAAAGGGTTAAGTTTTGTTTTTGAAGTGAAAACTTCTTTAGCGGCGTTGAGCACTTTTGTGGGATGGGTAAAAACTGTGAAACTCGCGTCAGATTCTCGTGCTGATCGAAAAACCGTAAGACGGTTAGAGAGTACAGACTGTCAAAACAGTCGTGAAATTAAAAAGTGGCAACATCGTAGTGTCATCGCTTTTTTCTTAAATTGATTTGAAAGGGATGACACTACGATGTTGCCACTTTTTAATTTCATGACTTTTTTGACAGACTGTAGTATTGTAACATCGAAATCGATTAATCGAACAATCGATGGTTTTTTACGATTGTCAATATTTTTTAATCGATTGTGAGGGTTTCGATTAGTTAAAAAAAAATAGATTTTTTAAAAATCGATTTTCATAAAAATGGGTTAAAAATTTAATCGATTGTAAGGGTTTCGATTAATTAAAAAAAACGATTTTTTAAAAATCGATTTTCATAGAAAATGAGTTAAAAATTTAATCGATTGTAAGGGTTTCGATTAATTTAAAAAATCGATTTTCATAAAAAATGGGCTAAAAATTTAATCGATTGTAAGGGTTTCGATTAATTTAAAAAATCGATTTTTTACAAATCGATTTTCATAAAAAATGGGTTTAAAAAATTATGCACAACGTTAATAATCAAGTTTTCACTTTTGCCGGCACTCCCGGAGTGCAACACGTCTTTTTTTTTAGTTTATAAATAAATAAATAAATAAATGAATAAATAAATAAGTAAATAAATAAAACATGTTTATTAAGCATACAAGGGACAAAACACAGCCAGAGTTAATAACAACACAAGAATTACAAGTAAATTGACACGACGCACACAACATAGATACAAGATTTAGCCACATAAAATTAAACTTAAAAGCACTCTGTTTAGGTTGTGTTTATTGGAGATGTTTCTCAATTACGACGCAATGGTACCGCCATATAATGAAATCTCAATTATCATAATATTATAGTATATCCTTTACATTTTGTGCTTTAACATAGTAATTATTATTTACATGTAATAGAAGTGTGTAATCTCAGTCAGTCAAGGTTTGGTTTATTAAAATATATGAAAAAACTGCTCTAAAGATTATTACCACGCAGAAAAACGACGTGAGCCCTCACAAAGCTCGGATTTTACCTAGTATCAAATATACAGAGCCAATGTGAAAGTAATCAAATCATAAAAAGTTTGCCATAACAATATGTTGAAAATTATGTCTCGTTGTTTGGAATAAGTGATATTAGTAGTATTAAGTATATTTCCAGGAGATGCTAACCTTGTGGAAAGATGTTACAGTGTTAGTTTTATGGAGTATACATTTTATAGAGTATAAAGCAAACAGTTTAAGCTCTAAACAGTCATTGAAGCCTTAAGCGGCCCGCCAGTTGGTCTTAAATTATGTTTTATGATAATATTATTTGTCACTCCATCTAAAAAAGCCTTCTGGGTATAAAATCGTAAATTGTACTATAATGGAAACTATAAAATTCCGCTTAACCAAAGTGCAACAGCATTATGAAATTGCCAATTGGCTCTTATTAAAAATAGGTACTATCAGAGAAATTTATTTTAGGCAAATTGTGGACCTACGTAAATTGATCCGGTTATATCAAGCATAGCTGACATATTACAAATAATATTGACTTGATGTAAGTGTGTTATTGAGAAAAGCTTTAGTCACCAGACATTGCTAAAACCGGATTTGAAGTATTACAATTTAGATACGATCATTTTAATATCTCAATATCAGTTATTGGATAATTTGAATATGATATAATTAATTTTCCATCGATATTGTCATTTTGAGCCCATTGAGATAATCTCGCTCGGTTGAGATAACAAATGACGGCTTAAGCTGATGAAGTTAGAGAATGGAAGGGTATTTCTCATATAAGTATCACGATAAAAATGGAGCTGCTTATTAAATTACATATTAGATATTTTTTTGCGTAAGCACCAGTTTACTTCAGGATGATATTAGAGATGGGGTGTATTTAGAAAATAGATGTTCTAACTTTTTCAATACCCAAATATTATGTAAGAATCATCTTGGTAGAGTCTGGACGTCAAGTTGTGTAGCGTAGTTTCTCTCTTACATTTAAACGTTCTTCTTCTGTTGTCAATACAGTTCAGTTTTGAATTTTTCCTAAAAATGCACTTCCATGTCATATTTCTATGTAAGCTGACCCTAAGCGGGAAAACTTTTGTAAACTTTTTAATTGAAGTTTCTAGTAAATAACCCTTTTGCGGCAGTGGGGTAAATATCAGGGTCAGAGGTTCCTAAAATATCCTGATCATGGGACCTTACATCTGTACGACAGCATAAACTTCTGTGCTCTATTCCACGTTAAATTCTTGGAGTTTATAACGTAGGGTTTGCTATGACAAGAATTTTGCTATCCTATATTTGTTGCTAATTTAAAATCATAATATGTTTAGAACCGCCACGTGGTAAACGTACTATCATCTAAAAAGTAACTTTACAAAGTCCGAATTATTTTGACTCAACTCCGATGACAGCCACGGAATTGTTAATTCACAACTCCAAAGTTTGGGAATCCCTGCTCTATATAACCCTCAAACATTTCATTAAAAATTTTGACTAATTAGATTAAAATTTTCGATATTAAATTAATTTGGAATCTTGTATTTTACAACTGATGTAATTTAGAGCTTGTTATTTTAAAAGACAAGCCCTGCTACCAATTATAGAATTCAACTAGCTGTCCCGGCGAACTTCGTGTCCCTTTATAACCTTGCATGGACCAAGGATTATTCTAAGACTAAAATTATCAGAGTCGGTCCAGCCGTTATCGAGTTATAGCGTTACTAACACAATTGGAAATCTATTTTTATATATATACTAGCTGTCTCGGTGAACTTCGTGTCACTTTAAAACCTTCCCTGGACTTCTACGAATATTTTAAGACTAAAATCAGCCCAATCCGTTCAGCCGTTTTCGAGTTTTAGCGCGACTAACACATTTGAAAATCCATATTTATACCTAAGTATATAAGATAGATTATCACGTTATGGCAAAGCAGTATCTAGTTATTATTTCAAACATTTTTCACCTGTTATGAGAAACAAACAACCATTTTAAACAGCCCACTGGTCAATAATATCGATTTTCTTTATTTCACACTAACCTACATTTCCCTTCCGTACGAAAGCTCTACATTGTTATGTTAAAACATCACGTTACGCAAACAACAATACTTTCAACTCGAGTATACGTTACTTTGCCGTTGGATTTCATTTCCAAGATAAGGTCCTACTAATTTAACTAAGTATTTATTATCATTGATAGGAATGATAATTATATTTAAGGCCATCCCCCGAGCAAACGACCTTGACCTTACATTTGCCGCGTTGCCGAGATCGTACAAAAATCCTATTTTTTTACTTATCTTAGTTCAAAATTTACTTGAAAAATTCAAACGAGGAATATTCAGGAATATTCAGTAACTACATACTCGTATTCCCCGTTTGAATTTCAGTAAAAATTTCAGTAAATTGTCGATCTATTGGCGTGTGTTTCAAATGAAAGTAGTTTGTAAATACTAGGAAGATACTGAAAGTATGCTTGAATTTTAATAAATTGGTTATAACTTTGGAAGCTGATATCATGAGTATAATAAAACAAAAAAATATAAAGGGATGATCATACCTATACTGAAGATTATTGTTGTATTTTTATTATAATTTTGTAGCTTTCAAATAATGCGTTATAAGGCTCTAAAAACGGTAAATTACGGCATCTCCGTTAGGCGAGCGCCAACTGTATAGTTATTATATTGTGTGTCTAAATCTATATAATTGACAATATTGAACTGAAGACTAAGAAATATACTCGTTATAATTGTTTATAAAATTAATAGGCGGTTCCCGTATTTCACACAGCAGATAATTAGCGAGATAAGCCAAACGGTGTAACTGTAACGGCTAATCTGCGGATCTACGAGTGACTTATTAAGGTTTATTAATATGGTGTATTTGACTCCCTGACCCCGAAGGCAATATCGTGGCGCAGTAAATCTGTACAAAAAGTTAACTTTATGGCGGGGATCACGCGAACTGACCCCTCGCCTTCCCTCGCTGTAACAGGGTTAAGTAGGATTGATTTACCTTATACAGAACACTGCCGATACCGCAATAGTGAGAAAACGGTCAGATTCAGGAATGGACGGTGTCGTAAGAGCTAAAGGTCTGCATCTAGTTTATGCAACTCGAGATGGACCAAAGATTAGGCTTAAACAGATATTACAAACATTTATTCGTTTTGTAATTTATAATACCATACTTTATTGTCTACGAAATTATGTTTCTAATTTACTGCTGAACATGGCAGTTGGAACATAAAAAAGAAAATAAACAGCTATAATAGGCGCGTCAAAGGCTCTAATAACGTTTCCTCTACCCTTTGTCTCGGTAAATCACGGCTGACATAAAAAAGAAAAACGCGGTCTGAAATTAAAAAGTTAATCAAGATTCTTAAACCGGACGAGCGTAAATATTACCGAGAATTAGGAGCGGTTGTGTGTAGCCGGTGAACTAAACTGAGCCAAATTCAAATTATGCAAATGTCGGGTCCGCGATCGCGGGTGATGGATCGATCGCATTCATCCTCCCTTTCGTGAGAAGCTCTTCGCTTACAACAAATTGGTTCCATAATAGTTTCAACTTAAAAGTTAATTTGTTACGTTTTTTGTGACTAATTTTTAACCGACTCCGCCAGAGCCCAGATGTTACGTTTTTCGAGAATATGCGTTTCCACTGGAGCTGAACTAAGCTGAGTTGCGAGGAATGTGTTTTTAAGAACCAATAGAAACGCTTCATTTGTCTGACCACGTTCAGTGCAACGATTTTATTGGTTCTTGTAAAACACATTCCTCGCAACGCCTTAGCTTAGCCAACGCTTAGCTCATCTCCGGTGGAAACGCGGCATAAAAATAATAATTGTTTGGCTCTCTTTGTAGTTTAAGCAACCTGACGGATTTTAAATTCCTGAGCTATCGTTTATATTTGTTTTTACTGTGAGGTTTACACTGGGTAGGTATCTCAAAAATTTATTTTTACTCGTTATTGTTTGGCTTAGCTTTCCTAATCAGTAGCACTAAATATTTTATTACCAACAATAATTATAGTGTCTGTTTGGAATATTTTATTACCGCTTTCACAATATATTTGTAATACTATATTTCCGCACAAAACACTTTAATTACTTCAGTTGCAGTGGTCAGAATGGACAATTGGCCATCAATTTCTACCGCTTTACTCGGCGAGGCGTTTTGCGTGGCGCCAACGTAGGCTTACCATATTTATAAGCAAACAAACGGCACTCACGTTTCCCTAAGTCGTAAAGCAACATAAGACTTTCCGTTTGGACCATTCCATAAATCGAATCTAATCTAAAAACGAGGTGCTACATTATTATAATAATGAAATGTTCTTTTGACCTGGATTTGGAACCGAATCAATATTACAACTCGTTACGTTAAGGCGCTTCTCTTGCGTCACACGTTCAATCAACACCCACAACTATCGGATCACATCTCTCTGTTTACATACGAGCAGACACGTAATTTTTCATTCCGCAGTCATCGAAATACCATACTATGGAAGAGGCACTCAAAGGAGTCGACCAAATTGTAACACGAAACGCATACGGAGGCGTTCATTTATTTTGTTGCCATACTCGGTATAATTTTCGAAGCCTTAATTACTAAGATATTATTAAAGTAACGAGGCACAGATTTTCATACAACTTTTGACGTTTTATAATACATATATGATATAAAGTTTCCGGCGTCGATACGACGCGCGCGCCGTTTGAAATTCACGTGTTTATGACAGGAACTGGAGCTTAATTGTTCTAGACTCTAGAGTATGGTATATCGATGCCTCAGTGAAGCTCGTATTAATTTAGCACACAATCAAATGCTACGGCCTGTTGGCTGTTACACACAGTTGTGGTTGTGACACAGTCGGCGTGTCACGAACTCGATATCATTAATTGTCTCCACTCATTGGACGCTGAAATTAAAGGCAGGTGCACATATTTCTAGTACTTCCATACTAATGTCTGTCTGTCTTTATTTAATATCTTCACGCCCAAACCGCTGAGCCGATTTTGCTGAAATTTGGTACGAGGATATTTTAAGTCCCGGGAAAGGACATAGGATACTTTTTATCCCGGAAAATTTACGGTTCGCGCATGATAAACTAATTTTGGCGCAACGAAGTTAGTATTATCATGTTGTTCTGTTATTTGTCATGTTTTGATCTCATGCTTCTTTGTTATAATTATTTATCTCTACGTAAAGAAGAATATGTGTGCCTGCTCCATGTTGCAAAATAATTCGACTGATAAAAACAAAGTTTTTCTATCCTCTAATAATTTGTTAAGGACTTTATTACTCAAATGTTCTAGAAAGGTGAAAGCTTCTGCTCAGTCTTTAAGTAGTTCCTTGTTCTTCACAAAGGCCTACATAATACGAGATCCCTATCCTATACGGATGCTCTGAATTTATTATTTATCTAATGCGATACGTATTCATTGAGCCACTTTCTCTAGTCACGTTCGGTCCACAAGCACACGTCGTTACTTGTATCAAATTTAATTGGACCAATTTATTTTACATAACGTGACATATCCGTATGGAACTTTTCACTTACTTGTTGCCTCGAGATACGTTCGTAGACGTTAAATTGTAATTTACTATATGTGTGTATAATTTATAGCTTATCACTTATAAGTTTGCAAATTGCATTACAGTCTCTAAGCAAACTACTGTTTATTGCCTGTACAACATCATATTAATCAGCAAAGGAGCGGTTAAATTAATTTCTATAACTAATCACTGATTACATACTTCTATTCTATGATATCTTACTAGAGCTTTATAATTTATAGACGTTCCGCGCGGCTTCGCCTGCATAAATAAGACATATTTTCACAGAAAAATTAGTCCACAAAAATAGCCTATGATCCTTCACGTGGTCTACTTCTTACCTATGCCAAATAACATAAAAATTGCTCCAGTAGTTCGTGAGATAAGCTGTTTCATTTTTCTCGAATTTGTTGCCTGTAAGTGCAATATATTACTAAACTAAATCTTTTAGACACATTAATGGAACATATCTCGTATTACATTTGATTAATCGAATAAGGGATAATTTAAAACGAAATTGGTATCAATAAATCAAGCACGTGACAAGTTGGAGTCAAAATTTTCAATTATAGTCGCCATAACGACTATCGGCCGCGGGCACTTAGCATTTTAAAGCTGACCTTCTATGTTTATCTGGTCTCTACATAGAGCGTGTATGTAGTTCGGGCGTTTCTTCATCGCTTCGACCATCTTACATAAGAGTTTTAAAACCACTCCTAAGTTTTATATTCTTTGTTCGCTAGAAACAATGATAACATTGTCCGTTTTGTATTTACATTTTTGCTTATCTATTGGGTAATCTAATTTACAGCAATTAAGTAACACAATGCTTGAGGAGAAACTTTTGTTCTTGTGTGTAAGTGGACAAGTTTAAACATTATGAGATAAGACTGAGATTATAGAAAAATATAATGTTTTTTATTTGGTCATTAATAATGATGGACAACTACTTGATGAATTTACAAATCAATGTTAATTAAAATTTAAAGCTATCGCATAAGGTTAAAACTCTGTAATAAGCTCCGTAACAGAATTTCTGAATTTATATAGAAGCGGAAGCTTTTTTTCATATTTAAAATTACAATCGCTCGTTATTAAATGAGATATTATATTTTATATGAAAAAGGTACCTCTAAAAGTACATTAGTACTATTAGAGGAATTGATTTAGATGGACGCTTCACACCACGTCAGTCTGGCCCCGTGGTAAGTACCTGAAGGACTTGTGTTACGGGTACCAGACAACGGAAATATATTTAATACTTTTATACTATACATATATTTAAGATTTTTATTATATGATACACATGTTTAATACACATCCATGACCCAGGAACTCAATAAATTTTTGTTCCGTCGGCGGGACTCGAACCCGCGACCTCCGGCTTGAGCTACCAACGCGCTCACCACTGCGCCACGGAGATGGTGATGCTACGTTATTTGGTGGACCTACTGGTGCTCAAGCCTGACATGACGAATATTGGCTTAATACAATCCAGCCAAATAGCGTAAGCCACCTGTTTATGAATCAATTTCTCTGATGGTACAAAAACACATAATTGCACACAGTTCTCACTTGTTCGGAGAGCACTCGTTCTCAACGCTGTCTTTGATTTGTTCAATTACTGGATGCTTACAAGATGCTCCGTACAATCTCCTCGTAATTGGAGGAATTTCACACATATGTCGGCTTTATTGTTGAAACAACAAAGCGTATTTTAACGTGCACTATTTTTGCTGTAATTTTATCACCAGTAGCTAGAATTTTGAGACGTGACACCGTTAGCGCATTAGATCACGTAGCTCCAGCAAAAAATGGTCAATCACTCTTTTTTCTTAAATGACTTGCGCTCTAGTAAACTTCCTACCTATTTTATAACCTAGAAAATATAAATAGCTTTAAAAATATTATTAAAAGAGATTTGCTGAAGAATTTGAAGGAGAGCTCCACAATTTTATCGTGGAATTAAGGTAGAGATAGACATTAATCAAAAAGATACTTTAGCTGCCTTGAAAAATTACTCTGCTTTTATTTTCGTTAAGCAAAGCATAATACTTTATTGCCCATTATAACTCAGTCCGGTCAAAGTTTACTACGGGCACTGTGGTATGTAAATTGTAATAAAATGGTTTATTCTTTATGACCGTAATTATTAGTCTTCAGCCGCTACTGCGTTTTATCATTAATGAAGTGCCATTATTTCATAAAATAGTCAGCCATTTCGTTAATGAATACTTCTAGAAACTTTTGTACTACTCATCCTAATTTAGCTTTTAGCTAAATCTGAGATATTTGCCACAAAACCATTTTAAGTAAAATAGTAAGTAACAAGACTACTAATATACTTTTTATGCAGTATTATGTTATCAATTACATATTATAATAATAGATAAGTATATTGTTTGTGTTCCAAACATCTGAATGTGTAGGTATAGGAATGCCGTGCACCAGCATCCCACGCTACATAATAAAGGGGTATTATCCGCGTTTCCGGGTAGATGTATGATGGCTGGAGCTCAGAGGGGATTAGTGATCGGTTTTATATCACATAAGAGCTTCGAATCTCTCTCTCATTTACATATCACTCACTAATATATTTTTAAAGGGCCTATTATCCGCTGCCCATGTGAGTTGTGACGTAATTGTATACTTATTGAGATTAATATTTTAGTGTATCTTCAGAAATATAGAGCTTGTAATGTAAAGTATATACAACTCGAGGCATCTATTTGTTGTTAAAGATTTTTTAGTTGTATGTAGTTTGTAGATTAGTTACTAAAAATATCTAAATTAATGCAACAAAGGTGTCAGTTAGTATATGCCAGACAACGAAGGTAAAAAAATAAAGTGCTGAGTTAATGTTAGCCTAACGTTATAATTAAAATAATAAACGCTGATCATTTGAACACTGTTTTTGTATACAATAATGTTTGATTGGATGATTGATGAAGTCGTTACAGCGGAATGCGTGATCTTCATTACCGACGGCATTGTTCTCGAAAGATCCGTTTAGAATATACAAGAAATAGTACTTTGGTCGACAAATATCAGTACACTTATGGACCTTAATGTCCAAGCAATAGGGGCGGTGTGCCATGTTTGCCGAAGACTGTACACAGATACCGAAGAACCAAGTTAATGGGGGAGCCGGGATCGTTACGTCCGACTCATGTGTATTATTAAGCCTAAGAAGGAATGTGCCTGAACCTAGGTCACCGAGTAGCACGCGAGGCCATAATACACCTTACGAGGGGCCACAATTTTGACTGAAAACTGATGCCTCGATTGCCTCACCCGTTACAGCCGTAATAAATAATAATTGCTGATGTGCTGTAAATTTTATTCCCCCATGTTCTCGGGAACATAATAAGGCTGTACAGTTTGAAAATGATGCAGAAGCTACAGAAAATGTTTAAGCTAGAAGATAGTTTTGACGTAGGTAATGTTTTTAACTTAGATTCTAGCAAATGGGTTTGAAATTATTAAATGCATTGAAATAAATGAATTAAAAAAAATGTTTTCAAAATTTAAATTTATCGAATGGCAATTCTTTGCCATCTGTTTTAACAATTATTAAAAATTATGTCTCTACAACCTTAAAATAAAAATACATAAGTCAAGCACAAATACTGAACCAAATATTTTCCTTGTTGCATTATACAGCATGCTCGTTATTCGAAATATATTCAGAGTGAGCCAGGTGTGAAATCAATTTGTTATTATACAAATTATACAATGTATTATAATACAAATATCACATTATTTTTGTTGCGGTTCATTTGGTATGTAGATTACATTTTAAATACTAATTATTATGCTAATCAGATGTTGAAATATTTTACAATTCAATAGTAAATAGGTTCATATGAAATTAAAGTTTTTAGCCGTCACTTGGTACTACTAATATATATTCTGTGCCGTCACTTCATTATTAATATCTAGCTACAATGTCCGACATATATGGACATAGGGTATACACGGACGGACCGCATTTCAACTGCAATTCAACCGCAAATTGCAGTTCAAGTGCAGTTTGAATGCAGTTGACACTACTGCAATACGACTGCAATAGAACTGCAAACCAAACAATTCACACGACTGCACGCCAACTGCAACTGAACTGCATTCCGAGTGCGCGTTTGGTTTGCAGTTCTATTGCAGTCGTATTGCAGTCGTGTCAACTGCATTCAAACTGCACTTAAACTGCAATTTGCGCTTGGATTGCAGTTGAAATGCGGTCCGTCTGTGTAGACCCATAGAGTCACATAGAGTTTTCTTACTTTCATTTTTAAAGGTAGTTTTTTAAAAAGCGATGTTCGAAGTATTTTTAAATATTTTTATACTAATATTGTATAAATTGTAATGTAAGGATAAAATATAGTTAATTTAAGCTTCGTTTTATCATACTATTGTTTTACTATAAAATTTCAACAATACCATACAATACCTAACAATAAAATACTCCGATGCGTTAGTGCAATAGGAATGTAGCTTCAATGATTGTTTGTATAATAAAGAAATGCTAGTCACAGGTCGGATATCGATAGTCATCTCTGACCCCTGTCCTCGACATTCATGGCGATGCGTCGCTTTGTTATTTCGGTACTTGAGAACTTATTGTTAGAGCGTTGAGTGTTGACCGTATATACGTCTGTATATTTAAAAAATATTCAAATAAAATAGATTTAATACGCTAAAAATTAAAATAATAATTTTATTTTAAATGCGGATTTGAGATTAAAGAAGGTTACTGTGATCAGGCAGAAATCAGAATACAATGAAAGTTAGAGGAATGAAACAAGTTATTTGCAATTTTCGTATTTTTTACGAAAGTCGCAACGATTACGTTGTGATTGCTGAATAAAGGTTTGAAACTTCCAATGACTACAAAAAGTATGCAACGCTAAATTCCGAAGAGCGAATTGAGCCACAAATCTTCATTGATTTGTCATTTCATTATAACAAATTCTGACTGGCTATAATGAAATACTGACAAAGTTGTGGACTAAATGACTATAAAAAGGTTGCTTTTTATATTTACTCTATACATCTTTGTCTTAACAAAGATGTGAAGTTGAGTAGAGTTGGCTATTCAAATTTAATTTACTATGATGAATAATGTTACGTTATGAGAAATAACAAAAGGTATCCCTAGTGTTACTGAAAGTTTTGTAAGTGTCATCCCTTGTAGTAATATATCATAACTTTCATACTGTAACGTGTGCTGACGTTGCACCTGCTATGAAACTTTCCTTCTGGATCGGATATATTGTGACAGTCATCAGTTACCTTCTTTATTTCCAAGTTTGTTCTCAGTTCTGAAGTATATTGTGTTGGACGCATGAAATAAATCGACTGTTTCTGATAGCGGGCCGCGCAGGGGAAAAAGTTTGCATTATTTTCATTATATTAATACACAGAATGTTTTAGTTTGTTTAAAGGTTTCAAAAATTTCTGAAATCAATATACTTAGGTACACTTACAACTTTTACGGTGCGTTCAGACCGTGATGCGTTTTTGCTCCCAAACGCTACATTTGGGAAACTCTACTATTTAAATATACGTACACCCCACCCCACTCTTCGTAACTTTAGAATTTTTGTAAAATATTTTCATAATATAATACTTTGACAAAACAGGTATGGTAACTGTAATTCATAATAAATTCTACTTGGTATCTTGTACCAAGAATGAAGAATATACTTGAGTGGAACAAAAAATCCGCATTTTCATTTCTGGGACGATTTATTTTAAAGAATCTTTCTTAGAACTCGCCGACGCAGTCCTCAGAGAAATTTCTTTAATAAAATAACTGGATTAAGTTCATTCAGACTGTGACATATTGCAGGTTTTTCTTTGAAGATAAAGGAGCGATTGCATACTGAATCTTGTTAATTGTAATAAAAATAATAAAATATTGATAAAAAGATAAAGTTACGTTAAAATCTTCTCTCTATATCCATAATTATGAATTTTATAAATACGAAAGTGTAAAAATGTCTGTCTTTCTGTCTGTTACCTCTTCACATTGAAACCGCCGAACAGATTTTGCTAAAAATCGGTATAGAAATACTTTGAGTCCCGGGAAAGGACATAGGATACTTTTATCCAGGAAAAGTGAACGGTTCCCGCGCTGTATACGAATTTTGGCGCAACGGAATTGACAGAGATGTCTCCCAAATCTGTCAAATCCATACAAATTTAGAAATGCATCTACGCGTCGCGTTGCGGTCTGAATTGACCCTTATTGATACAAGATGACGTCCGCAACTCCGTTGCGCCAAAATTCGTTTATAGCGCGCGAACTGTTCACTTTTCCAAGATTTTCCCGGGACTGAAAGTATTTTTATGCCAATTTTCAACAAAATCTGTTCAGCGGTTTCAATGTGAAGAGGTAACAGACAAAAAGACAGACATATACACTTTCGTATTTATAATATCTTGTAAAAATATCCAACAAGTATATTGTAATTGTAGTATTAGGCAATGTATGATTAATTTGTTTGTTATTGGTAAGTTTTGTTTGTGTACAACGGCAATAAATATCGTTAGACATCGCCAGCTGTCGTCGTAACGTACAATCAACGTAGAGCGATTGCTCGCGGCTTTGTTATTCGATCATATCCTTACTGTTTGATTATTTTATTAGAAGATAAAATATGGGTGAAGATGATATTATTAAAATAATAATGTCCTGCCAATCTAACCTTGATTAGTTTTAATATGATTTTTTTCACTGCCAAACGTCTTAGTTAAAAACTAACTTTAGTACCAGATGACGCCCGCAACTCCGTTGGGCCAAAAATCGTTTATCGCGCGGGCACCGTACATTTTTCCGAAATAAAAGTATCCTTTTTGGGCGTGAAGAGGTTACAAACATACAGACAAACAGACACACTTTCGCATTTGTAATATTAGTATGATCTATGCCTCCTTATATATTACGAGCTTTTGCCCGCGGCTTCGCTCGTCATAACTTCGCTCGTCACAAACTTTCATCCCCTATTTTAACCCCTTGGAGGTAGAATTGATCAAAATCCTTTCTTAGCGGATGCCTACGTCATAACCCGGTTGATCCAATGGTTTGGGCTGTGCGTTGATAGATCACCATGTCAGTCAGTCACCTTTGAGTTTTATATAATATATTATAGATATAAATTATAGATTTATCTTGAGTATCAAAAAACATACATAAAAATTCGTGGTATGACCGTATGTTGTTTTGTATTTGATCTTAGTTTTCCAAATGGGAAGTTATTTGATTGTAAAGACTAATGTGAAACGAAACAAGGCTTGTTCGCCCTGATTTATTAACGTTATGCACCCATAGATCAATGCCCTTGTAATCATTAGCATGTGCGAGTGCTGTAGTAATTAGCATAGTGTCTAAGTGTGCGTGTTCGTTGTTTAACCGTCAACTTACATGTATTACAGGAGGAGGAGGAGGGTTTTACACAGAAAAAAAAGAAACGAGACTTGGCGTAAAAGCGATACAAAACTTTGATGTCAAATTCTGTATTGCTATTAGGCATCGATTTCTCGCTTCTCGCGTCTCATTTCAGTGTGTGTGAGAGTTATGTTGTTCGCTGTAAACCAACAACTTACGTTCTAACAAGAGCCTTAGAAGTTTGTCCATTGTAATTTACCTGAAAACAAATGAAAAATATTAGCCACAAATCACATTTTATGAGAAAAATTACTTACAATTAAAACCAGCTAATGCTTATTACGAAACGTCATTTGTTTACATGTTATATTTTAATCACCAATTAAAGACGATAAACGAATTAGCATATAAAATACTTTTATTTTCCAAGCTATTGTAGACTTGATATTGTTTATTAGTAACATAACGTATCGTTGCGTATGCGATGAGATTTAAAATTATAATTTATGGCTTATTCGAGTGTTGAAAGAGGTCCGAGAGGCGTGGGCGGGACTCGCTGCATAACCTTTTAAATCTCGCTTTGTCTATGGTATAACATTACCGATGTATACAGTTAAGCTCCTTTTAAAAGCGTATATCCCTTGTAAACTTGAGTCAGTATAATATTATGCGGATTTCCACATTGATTCATGATAGACCATGAACGTGTAGAGTATTTAAACAATATTCGTATACCTCCAAAAATACGTGTACACATCCTCATGATGATCTTACATTGATGACAGCAGTGGCGAGGGGTGAATATTTTGAGAAGGGAAGCCGGAGTAAAAAATCTACTTACCAATTTTGGTAATTTATAATTGAATGACATGCTTTTAATTTTAAAAACGTTTGGAAAACAAAGTTTCCTTCGACAGCAAAATATAATCTGTCAGACAACAGTCTTTCTGAATTAATGCCATATTTTCCGAACTACACGATTACGTCGTACGACTCACAATTCACAAGTCACAATATAAATTAATTTAATTCACGACACTCTTCTAAGTTCTAACGCTAAAACAAAATTTAAATTCGACAAAACAAAACAAACGACATGTTGTTTACAAACACACTATCCGCCATATTAATATGTCAATCTAAAAACCAGCAAAATAAAAATGTATTACGCGCCTGTCATATTTAGTACCGCTAAAGGCATTCTTAATAAAGTCGTATTACAAAAAATCCTACCAAAATAAAATGTATTACGCGCCAGCAAAAGTATAATGTCGCTACATTCATTCTTAAATTCGAATCATAACAATTTTACTTCATGACTCATCTATCTCGCTTGCACTTGTGCGTTGCTAATTAACCTTTCTCCGTAATAACTCGTCGGGCATCGAGTTATTTCCAAGTATATATCGCGCGTGCTAGAACGAGACAGAACATGACGACCAGTTCACAGGAATGAAAAGGACAGATGCTTACTATGAACTGTCGTTGTATGGAGAAATAAGCCGCTAATCCTGCGGCTTATTTGATTCTCTGCGCCCGCACATTGCATTGCCTTTTAAAATTTGTAGGCGATAGTTATTAATTCAAACTATGTATTTCAAGTGAGAGAAAAATTTATTGCATATAACATTGTGAATTCAAAGTTTTTTAAGTAGGTATGTAAAATATTTATTAGATAAATATGTCGTTGGCCCATATATTCCATTTTTCTTTAAGCCCTAAGGGAAGCCGATGGGAATCGGGTTATATGGACGCTTCGCCACTGGATGACAGGGTTTCAAAGATTCAGGTAACTGCGAGAACGAGGTTCTGGTAGTTACCTTAGTCTTTCACAATGTTCCGAACAAACGGACATAATTTTCCTGACAAACAACATGTAATTTTAGTGTCACTTTGAAGACACACACATTTAAAAGGACAATGGGTCAATCAATACCCACCTTCATCACTGAAGTTACTCTAAAGGGCCGTCGCTGTTAATTTCTAATGATTATTTTAACACTTCGCGTTTCTCAAGCAGTGTGAAGTATTGTCATTCATTTCCTTAATGTCCTGCAGACAAGGTGCTCTTACGGACTTGTTTTATTGCAGATATTCTGTGCAAATTGTCCTTATGTCTTTGGCATAGAGATCATAATAAAGCAAAAATAAATTTGAACGGTCTGCAACATAATCATTAAGCGTTGTAGGCGTCCCATGACTATTGCAAGTGTTGTCATCTATTAAAGTGTACTAAAATCTATACTAAGTGTAAATACGACTGTACCATTTTGTATAGGGATGAAAACATTTGGATGAAATATTTATGATTTTTATCAAAATATACAATCGGATGTGTAAAGGTTATCGGCATTTGTTTTATTTTCATAAAATTCGTATGGTGATTTATTTTGTATCGCAAATCATTTTTGCGTTAATTTTAATACCATAAAAATCTCTTACTTTCGCAGTAAATGTACGCAATCATAATAACAAACTTTTATTTTTTGAGTTAAGTATTCTTTTTTAATTACTTCGAAGTTCGAACAGCGTAAATGGCTACGCTTCGAAGTTCGATATGTTCGAAGTACGTAAACATATAATATGTAATTCTTATAATTACATATACAAACTTTTTCACAGGTAATTTGGCAGACGTTTTTAATATTTTTCCGTACCAAGTTTTTCTCCGTTAATAAGCTCATAACAAAAACTTCAACTTAGATTAATTTGATAAACAAAGTCAATTTGTATTGTAATCGAATGTATCGATATAAAAAACAACAAAGAACACCTGCTAACAAGATAATAACGGTGCACCGAATAGAAAAACCCGGGTCATTGTGGTTTCGGCGAGCAGTCACGAGTACGGCATCAGATAAGCGAACAAAAATATCGAGTAAAATATCGACTCGATGGTGAGATCCTAGTCGTGATCGATAGAGGAACGAAGTGTCACGCGCGGGGTCAGCGACCGCGGGTCAGGGTCGGCCTGCGAATATCGGTTCCCGACGGATACGTAGGAACCGTGGAACCACTTCATTGTTATTCCCGGTTCTCGACAGAACCGCGCCCGTCTGCGAGATTCGAGACACGTGTTTGAATCATAAATACCGAATACGTATTCAAAGTTGTCACTTCCCGTTGCAAGTTGCTTTAAACGTTTGTAACAATTGTCTTGTTTCTCTTCAAACCAAAATTTAATTAAATACAAGTTCCATCCATTGGTGAAAGAGGGGTGGTTTTAATGAATCAGTCTGCTGTCTGACACACAACATTATATTTTAGAGAACAACTGATTGGGCGCTATTTCTACATTGTACTTTAATATTTTACAAGAAAAATCTTATAGTTTTCTTTCACTCAACATTTCAAATTTCCTAAAGCTCAAAAATTTAATGGTAGGAAAAGAGGGATCTTCTGGCCCTTAGCAGTTCAGCAGTCAATAGTAGAAAATATATAATATTATTACTATAATAGATATTTGATCTTCTAATTTGTTCGTTCTTCTCTACTAATAATAAAGATTTTATTATTCGTAGGTCCTTTCATAGAAAAACACTTTTTTATAATTACCATGCTAAAGGTGCTGAAAGAAAACGAGAATTTTCCAAATACAAAGACGTAGACGTGTGTGCAGCCTAGTCGAACACATAAGCACATTGCAATTTATTTCACTTAACACACGTGCGCTATGCTCATAAATTATTGGGTCCGTTATAGGAAAACGTGTTCGAATGTATTGAATTACTTTTACCGAACTATTAAATAACATAGCTGAAACTAACTATCGCATAAAACACTCATAGAAGTAAACTATTTACCGGTCAGTTATTTATCGAAAGTACCACAGAGCTGTTAAGAGTAGCTTTAACTATCAATTTAAAACTAAATTCTTGTTGTATGTAAACATAATAATAGGTATAAGGTATTGGTAAAATACGGTAATAACAATAATTAATAAATGAGATACTAATTTTATAGATGCGACAGTGTATCTGTTTATTGCCTCGTCACGCCCAAGCCGTTCAACTGAGTTTTCAGTTTGGTATGGAGAATGGAGATAGGATATTTTTCATTCCAAAAAATGTACGTTTTCCGGGCGATAAACGCATTTTGGCATAAAGGAGTTGCGAGCACCAACTAGTCTTCTAGATAAGGTTTTGGAGAAAATAGTTTAACTTTTTTTTCTTTTTATTAAATAAGGGGCAAACGAGCAAACGGGACACCTGATGGTAAGCAACTACCGTCGCCCATGGACACTCGCAACATCAGAAGAGTTGCAGGCGCGTAGCCGACCTTTTAAGAAGGAATACGCTCTCTTCTTGAAGGTTTGCAGGTCGTATAGGTCCGGAAAAACTGCTGGTGACAGTTCGTTCCAGAGTTTTATAGTGCGCGGCAGAAAGTTACGCGAAAAACGCACAGTAGAAGACTGCCACTCATCAAGGTGATGAGGATGGTATGTTTTACGCGTGGGACGATGGCGCAAAGTTGCAGGTGGTGTGATTCCGAACAATTCTTCAGAGTACTCCCCGTGATACAACCGATAGAGTATGCAGAGTGAAGCTATATCTAGAGTATGCAGAGTGAAGCTATATCTCGGCGTAATTCCAAGGGGTCCAAGCTGTTTGAAACACTATAGCAGTCAACAATTCGTGCAGCCCTTCGTTGGATACGATCCAGAGGGAGCATTTGGTATTTTGGCGCCCCTGCCCAGAGATGAGAACAATATTCCATATGAGGCCGAATCTGCGCCTTGTAGAGTTGTAGGCGTTGAACTTCTATCTTAATTCTTAGTTCTACAAACTAAAAACTTAATTATTTATTAAAGAGAACCTATTAACTACGTTAGTAGAAAACAGTTTATTCGCTCGTAATATTTCTGTGTTCTGAGTTCTGACACGTTATATTTAACATTAAATTTATGGAAGTGGCAGTTAAATTTTAATGGTCGCTTCTTTGTTACAAAATTAAGTTAGTAAATCAATAAATTACCATTACTCAATGACATATTCATGAGGACACTCGACGCTGCTACTTATTAAAATTTTAATTAACTTGAAATGCCACTAAAAAGCTGAATATTATTCGATTGAAATCTTAAAATTCTGAATTAATTTCAATATGAAAAAAATAATTGGTTCTCTATAGAAGGAAACATAGTTTTATGACTTTGTACTTTAGCTATGTAAAAAGGACTATTGCCATATTATTGCTAAAGTTAAACGCGAGTAAAGAACCAAACAATTTCCAAAATTCGAAACCACTTCTTCGTATAGCGTGCTAGCAAAATATGAACCCGACTTCCAAGGAAAAAACAATATTCTTAAAATGGCCTAAAAAGTATGAAATAATTCTTATTCTTCATGCCTTTTTCAAAATTCGACTAAATCTCAACGAATTCCGTACTCAATTTTCATTCGTTTGAAGTCGGTACCAGCCCAGAACTGTGATACTTGACATAGAACTTAGCCAGTACCGACTTCAAAAGAATGAAAATTGAGTACAGAATTCATTGAGATTTAGTCGAATTTTGAAAAAGGCACTAATGAAGAATAAGAATTATTTCATACTTTTTAGGCCATTTTAAGAATATTGTTTTTTCCTTGGAAGTCGGGTTCAATTTTTTGTTAAAAAATAATAATTTCACTCTTTTTAGTTATATATGGTTATATACAAGACAAGGCTTTATGCGTAGATAACCACTACGAATACTAAGTATCCTTATTATGTTACTGTAAGTGAAATTGTGGTAAATGCTTGCAGTTATCTAAGCGATGCTGCAATTTCCAAACTTTTATCTTTAAAGGTTCATGAGTTCTGTTCAGTGCCTTTGGACTAAGAGGCACCTTCGTATGAAATTTCTCTTATTCGTAACATATGTGTAAGTTACTAGAAACAACATTTTAACCACTATGAATGTTTTGATAAATTTCAAGGATTTCCCTCGATTGCTCATAGATCCCATCATCAGTTCACCACTTTCATAATTGTTATACAAAATTAAGATTATATCCTATACAAAAACACGATTATTTTGAAAATCGGTCCACAAACAGCGAAACAATCATCAAAAACATCTGCTTCGATCCAAAATATCACGAAAAGTACCAATGATTGGGTCATAATGTGATGACCCATGGTATAATTATGCTTGTGATGATGATGATCAATCAAATTGATGTGTTGGCTTATGCTTTCAGTTGTTTAAACAACGCCGAAATCCCCGAACCTGTATCTATAAGGATTCAAAAGTTCTGTTCGGTACCTTTGGATCCAGGGTGCAAAGTCTTACTTTTTGGTAGCATTTACCTCGAATGCTTCAGAAAAAATCGAAATCACTATATATTTCCATACAAATTTCAAGGAGTCCCCTCGATTCCTCATGGATCCCATCATCAGATCACCACTTTTGTGAACATGGTACCAAATTCGGATTCAACCCTGTATAACAACAAAAGAATAATGAAAATCGGTCCACAAACGGCGAAGTTATGGTTGAACATACAAAAAAAATATATATACAGACGAACATATAACCTCCTCCTTTTTGGAAGTCGGTTAAAAAACACGCGGCAAACGTACAATGTTCTGAACAGAAATATACCTAATAAATAAGGTATTTTTCAAGTTATAATATTCATTCTTTATTGTTATCAAGCACGCCTTTGATATGAGGCGCTTATTATGAAATAGCTGATTTTTTTCAAGTGAGAAAGTTCCTCCCGTAAAAATAAATAGTTGCATTAATTGTTGTGTATTTGTTATTTATTTACCCTGCAAGGGATGTGAAGAGGTATAGATATCTGATATCAGATAGTACTAGATGACGCCCGCAACACCGTTGCACCAAAAATCGTTTATCGTGCGGAAACAGTACATTTATCCGAGAAAAAAAAAACTTATATCCTTCACCGGGACTCAAAGTATCTCCACACCAAATTTCATCAAAATCGGCTCAGCGGCTTGGGCGTGAAGAGGTAACACACACACAGGCAGACATGCTTTCGCATTTTAAATATTAGTTTGGATTTTGGAAGTATGGAATATGGATAGTAATCACCAAGAATTGCACGAGATCCATACCTTAAATTTTATATAATAAATGCGAAAATGTGTGTCTGTCTGTACTCTGTCTGGTACCTGGAGATACTTTGAGTCTCGAGAAACAACATAGGATACTTTCATCGGGAAACAAAATGTACGGTTCCTGCGTGATAAATGAATTTTTGCTCAACGGAGTTGTGGGCGTCATCTAGTTCTCCTATATTATGTCTGAGCATGTGGCGTTAGCTCAGAATCAATAACAATTAACTGATTACGGCTCCGGCCCACCTGTGCCGTTCGATTAGCCACGTGACGTCCACGTGACTAATGGCCGCTCGCCGGCTATTGAATGAAGACTGAAATTCTGAATTTTGGTACCAAATGTCACCAACATTCAGATTCAGTTTGACAAGGAAAAAACAGTATATCTTATATCTTTAAACGAGCAATTCTTGTATATATATATAATTGGAATCTCGGAATCGGTTCCAACGATTTTCATGAAAATTAGTATATAGGGGGTTTTGGGGGCGATAAATCGATCTAGCTAGGAATCATTTTTAGAAAATGTCATTTTATTAGTGTTTTATCGAATACCGAGCGAAGCTCGGTCAAATAGCTAGTAGCAATAATATGAGTATTACGAAATACGAAAGTGAGTCCGTTGCTTCTTCAAGATGAAGCCGCTGAACCGAATTGAATGGTAATTGGTGTGGAGGTAGGATGTGTCATGTGAATGAAAAATATGCGGTTCCCGCGTCAATCAAATTCTGTATTACTTAGTAATACGGGCAACATCAAACGACTTACCAAGTCATGATTTTTATTTACAAAAGTATGCTTTTAACTCTGAATCTTAGAAATAAAATACTTCAGTAACAAGATAAGTTTAAAGCGCAAACACGACCCTTCGCTGGAAAATTTGTACCGCGTCTCCAAAGATTTGTTCCCTGTCAAGTCGCGAGGTGAACTTGAACATAATTTTCCAGCCAACAGTATCAAATCACCATAAACCTATCTCCGCTCGATATGGACTGTTCCCCATAACAGACTGGAGCCACAGTATAAATATCACGCAGTAGAGTAACTCAGTCGTGTTCTTGAAATCAATCTAACTCAACATAGCGACAAGACTGACGCGCGTGCGACGTTATGCTTCATTGTTTTCGTACCTAAAGCTATCTGAAATCACGCTAATGTATGCCATACGCCCAATTTGATCGGTTTAGTATGAAGGTACTCTACTGTTTATTCCCTATACTGTGCTATAGTTCCATGCCGAATGACGTATCGAGAATTTACGCCCTGACCTTTGGGACTGTTTTGGTATTTAGATTAAATATAGCACTATTCGGGCACCGGTGTCAAAGGTAATAAACGTAGTGACTAGTGTTTTGGTCTATGGAGCCATTTTTGTTTAATGCTGTTATGAAATCCACGAATAATAATTCAAACAATATAAAAGATACGATTCAAACAATAGATAAGATTAACGTGGGAGAGCCATGCTTCGGCACGAATAGGCCGGCTCGACCGGAGAAATAACACGTTCTCACTTGCTTGTGCTGTGTTTCGCCAAGTGAGTGAGTTTACCTGAGGCCAAATCCCCTACCCTATTCCCTTCCCTACCCTACTCTATTCTCTTCCCTTCCCATCCCTACCCTCCCCTGTTACCCTATTCCCTCTTAAAAGGCCGGCAACGCATCTGCAGCTTTTCTGATGCTGCGAGTGTCCATGGGCGACGGAAGTTGCTTTCCATCAGGTGACCCGTATGCTCGTTTGCCCCCTTATTTCATAAAAAAAGATAACTTTTTAAAAACTTTACAAGTCATAATATATGTTATAATAAAATAGTCTTTGTTTACCAACCCCTTCATTCCATCGAGAATTTTCCATATTCTTACTTTTTAACGTATAACATTCATCAAAATCGTATCAGTAGCTTAGGCGCTACGGTAAATCAAACACAAATACTAACTACAAAGTAGAGTACCAAAATCGTCATCCTTTTAGATTTGACGTAGTCAGTAAAAATTATAGTACCTAACTATCAAACCTAACAAGATAGAAAATAAATAGACCGTGCGTCATATTGTAACTGTTAACGCTTTTAATATCGCAGCAAGAACGTGTTGACGCGAGGAAATTGAGATAATAATCGTAACACCCGAGGCGGCAAAAGATGATGTTTTTAACTGAACATCAAAAATTATATCACGAGATGTGAGTTATATGTTATGATTGTATGTAAATACACTGCAATATATTGCCTTTGTATGTATGATTGCTGTGTAACAAGTAGTATAGTGTAGACTGTAGTCTGTAGACTCTACATAAAGTAGCTTTTCCTACTCTTACAAATTAAAGTTTTTGGTTACCACTAGCCAAATTCTGTAAATTGCATTTTGTTTTATAAAAGAGCCGAATGCTTTCGGTTTTTCCTGAAACTGGTAGTATTTTTAATTTTATCCTCTATTTAACCCCGTTGGGGGTGGTATTTTGAAAAACCGGCCAAGTACGAGTTGTACTCTCGCAAAAAGGGTTCCGTACCACTACAAAGAAAAATAGGCTAAAAATTGTGTTTTTTTTTTTTTGTATGGGAGCCCCCCTAATTATTTGATTTATTTAAATTTTATTATTAATTATTAAAGTACAAATAAAATTAAGTATTTTGTAAGCATTTCAATTGTCTATGTGTTGCCGTTATTGATTAAGAGCAAAAAATAGCAAAAAAATCACGTTTGTTGTATGGGAACCCCCCTTAAATATTTAATTTATTTTGTTTTTAGTATTTTTTGTTATAGCGGCAACAGATATACACAATCTGTGAAAATTTCAGAACTCTAGCTATAGCGGTTCTTGAGTTACAGCCTGGTGACAGACAGACGGACAGACGGACAGACATCGAAGTCTTAGTAATAGGATCCCGTTTTTACCCTTTGCGTACTGAACCTTAAAAATGAACATAGTGTTTTAAGTTCTAAGTTTTAAATTATGCTGTCTAGAGATGGATACTCATAGAATTTGCTTTGGTATATTTTCGCACATAACAACCGTATGCTTTCATTCTCAATGAATATTGAATACACTTAATACGATTTTATGATTTAACTGACTCGATATACAACCATATAGTATCACGTAAAGATTTCATCGTAATTTAATGGCAGCTCCTATTACGGACATAGGTTAGCCGGCAGACTGAGGTAACACAGGGCTTGTCAAAGCCGCCCGCTATAAATTAATAATACACGCCTGATGTATAGCTACCGTGTTACTGTGTACTACAGTATGTACTATACCGTTACTACCTTTCTTCCTCCATAATTTTGTAGCATGTTTACATCGCTATAAAATTAATATTAGATACTAGCTGACACACGTCCCATCGCATTAGGATCGCACGTCTTTCGCATCTTTGATGTCGCACTAGTGGGACTATTACCCGCAATTTTTTGAAAATTATTATTATTATTCCTGAATTGATTATTATTATTGTTTTGTTTGTGACTGACACCACATAATATTTTAGCCCCTTTACAAACAAAGAGATTCATACCCAGTATACACATCTACGTTTTACTTATACAGAGTTTGTGCCCATTCAATACGTTAAATGTTTTTACAGATAAAGACAAAAGTCAAAACATTCTTATTAATATAACAATTACGTATAATATATAATATGTATCCTTATTTCTTCATTACAAAAAAGGAAAGAATATAAATAAATTACAGCTCGGTTCCGTGTTTTACCTTATTCAAAAGCTATTGACTCAGGGTACAATGTTTCATAGATCGGTTCGTGATAAATGCATTCATTTGCTCGAAGATTATTCAATTATCTACGAGCCATTGAAAAGTTTACCTCAATTAATTTCCTTAATTAAAAATTGTTAACGGCTGTACGCGGCCGTCTGACAGATGTACTCGCCTGATTGTGGACATTTTAAATCTCGGCTTTCTATTCTAATGATAACTTCGTTGTAAGTTTATTTAACTCGTAATTAACGGACAAAGTGATAACCAACTGGGTACTATTTGTTAAATTTTTCATGCGTTTATTTATTAATTCATAGTTAAAACTCCAAGCGATATAAAGCTACCTATTGGCTATTTTCTTAGCCTAATTAGCTTTAAAAAACCAATCAAAAAGTATTTTGGTTACCAAGTATCATCAAGCAGTCACATAATTCACCATAATATTTTATCGCGAGTAAACTATCTTTGAATTGATGAAGCATCCCGGAGGCATATTTAATTATGGTTGTGAGAAATATGGGTCGTTTTTTCTACGTCCTACAAATATTTTAAGCCGCTTCTGATTGTGTGAGTTATGAGTTTCTTTAAGATGTTTCGGCTCTGATTTGTTTTGATTGAAAATTCCTTTGAAAAAGATTTATTGTTCTATATGATAAAGAGGCTCCCCATGA
Organism: Lysandra bellargus; assembly: GCA_905333045.1. Classification (NCBI taxonomy): domain Eukaryota; kingdom Metazoa; phylum Arthropoda; class Insecta; order Lepidoptera; family Lycaenidae; genus Lysandra; species Lysandra bellargus. Next base: position 11,999,389 of record HG995326.1, read on the forward strand.
TTGGATTAGGCTGCGGGTTTCGCAAAGTTTGATTTGCTCCAATATTAATTGCGAATTTCTATGGTCGCGGGGAAGTATTCCTTTACCCTAAGTTGGTTAAATTAATTCCCCTCGTCTTTAGAGATTTGAAAGTTATTAATTATATATTTTATACTGACTAAGGCACTATAAATTGTAACAATGACAGCTGTGTTAATCTTTTTACGGTTATGGATTAGGTAGATTAAATTTTTTTACTTCAAAGACGTTCAAAGACCGATTTTCGGAGCATTATTCAAAAATGATTTTTATGGCATTTACATTAAACTTATATTTAAAAGACACTCGTTCCGCGCTGGAACCGTTCACGTTCATTTTACAGCGGTAAAAAGTAACCTATATTCATGGTGTCATATCTCTACGGCTGTACTAAATTTCAGTAATTTCGATGCCAATGAGATTTAAAAATGTTCTCCTCTATTATATTATTCAACAGTAAGTTTAGAGCTATATACTACAGATTTGTATGGGCAAGGCCCCGAGCGTCACGAGTTTCCCCATACAAAAGTGAAAAATTTTTTTGGTCTTTCAGCGCTGCTACTTTCACAGTGAACTCTCTACAAGGAACACGTACACACCCTAAATTATTATCACTTATTTTTGTTACACCCTGTATATAGAGAACAAGTGTAGTCTCTGGCACATTTAAATATTATCTAGTGGTAAAAGCAAAATCTAATACCTTACCCGCGTTGAGATATTGATGTTCCCGGCGATTCTCGGTAATTCTCATTTCATTGGGAAGCCCTTCGAGGTACAATTGTACAGCCCTACATTACTGCGAGCCACTTTGAGCGCTTGTTATGCATAAGAAGACGTTGATAAAGATTACAATATCAGAATTTTGAAGCGTACAAATTGACAGACAATTATTTTACAGCTGTACGTAGTGAACAGGCGTGAGTTTCACCTTAAATAGCCTAGGGACTTCCTCTAGCATAGTTTTAGTAGTACACATTTTGAATTACTTGGAGTAAAGTGTAAAACCTCGAAGATACTTAAAATACCAACGACTTTTCAAAAATATAATCGATATAAATTTCTAGGCGTTGTTCGCAATTTTGTTGCATTATAAAAACTTTCATATGACCTTTTCTGGATATCAATATGGCTATGTAATCCCATAATTTTTTTAACACATATTCTGAGCTTTTTAACCGACTTCCAAAAAACGAGGAGGTTATATGTTCGGCTGTGGATTTTTTTTTTTTTTTTTTTTTTTTTGTATGTTCAACGATTACTCCGCCGTTTGTGAACCGATTTTCGAAATTTTTGTTTTGTTGTATTAGGTTTCACTCCAATTTGGTACCATGTTCACAAAAGTGGTGACCTGATGATGGGATCCATGAGTAATCGAGGGAACTCCTCGAAATTTATATGGAAACATATGGTGATTTTGGTTTTATGTGAAGCGTAATAAGAATATGCTACCAAAAAGTCAAATATTGGGTCAAGGTATACCATGGTTTCGAAGATGCTGAGAGAACTCCTGACTCCTTATAGATACACGTTTGGGAGTTTCGGCGTTGTTTTAAGAACAGAAGGCATATGCTACTATGCAATTTATATTCATCATCATAATCATCATCATCATCATCGTCATCATCATCATTACCACGTCGTGTTAAGGTCACCAATGTCTCATGGCACAGACTAGATAATAGTACAAGGCATAGGTATGGATATACTAATAATAATAATTATGTACTTACTGTATAACAACACCTGTTTATTTAATACATGACGGCGGTCGGCGCCGTAGAGGCGACGGCGTCGCCGCCGCGCGGCGCATGGCGGCAGACGACAGATCGAATCCTTTACTAACTACTTTATATACAGATCGAATACTTTATTAACTACTTTATAAAATTTAAATAGACAAATAGAATTGAAATAAAGTTATTTTAAAAAGAGCATTTAAACAAAACAAAGTCATTAAGTCTTTTTAATTAGTTATACTTATTAATCGATAGATGGCGCACTAAGTATCGATTTGAATTCTTTATTACAAGAACAGCTGTCAATAATTATGATAATATTAAATATTATGAGTAGCTACGCTACATCCTATGCAAGTTTATACAATTTTTTATCTGATAGATCCTTCGATCGCGGAAAAACGAGACACAATAGCCTTTCTATTGTTATCGCAATCGCCGGTGACCGCTTGGGGCTTGAAGCATTAAAATTGTTAAATTACTTAGCACAATATGTTCACTTCACTGATAATATATTATTTTGTGAGTGTGAGTTGTGACTCTTAACAAATTGTAATAAGATACTTAGGTAAAATATACGCGAAGGTTTATCTACTAGTGTAACTAAAAAGAGTGAAATTATTATTATTTTTAACAAAAAATTAAAACCGACTTCCAAGGTAAAAACAATAATAACATTAATATGAACTAAAAAGTATTAAATAATTTCTACTATCTAATAGTGCCTTTTTCCGAATTCGGCTAAACCTCAACTATTTCTGTACTCAATCTTCATAATTTTGAAGTCGGTGCCAGTTCCAAAAGTTTCAAATATTCTGTCAGAGGACTGAAGTTTCAGCTATCTGGTACCGACTTCAAAATTATGAAGATTGAGTACAGAAATAGTTGAGGTTTAGCCGAATTCGGAAAAAGGCACTATTAGATAGTAGAAATTATTTAATACTTTTTAGTTCATATTAATGTTATTATTGTTTTTACCTTGGAAGTCGGTTTTAATTTTTTGTTAAAAATAATAATAATGGTTTTATGTTTTGGTATCGCAACTATCGATTGCAACTTAGAGCCCGGGTTACCCTCGAAATTCTCATACATACGTAATACCAAAATCATTTTGTCATACGAAAATATTTAACATGTTTGAGTTATTTTTCAGCTTAAAATAGTAATTACCTAGGTTCCTGAACAAAAATTAACTTCAAAATATTTAAACACTAAAAATTTTTTTTTGTATAATTTTTTTTTACTAAATTTACTACTAAATATTTAAACACTAAAAAATGGAGTAAAATACTAAAAAATATATACATAAATATTAAATTTACTACAAAATATTTCAACTCTAAAATATTTTTTAATATTTTAATATTTTGTAGTAAATTTACTATTTATTTATTTATTTTTTAGTGTTTAAATATTTAGTAGTAAATTTAGTAAAAAAAATTTATACACAAAAAAATTTTTTTTAGTTAATTTTTGTTCAGGAACCTAGGTAATTACTATTTTAAGCTGAAAAATAACTCAAAAATGTTAAATATTTTCGTATGACAAAATGATTTTGGTATTACGTATGTATGAGAATTTCGAGGGTAACCCGGGCTCTTAAGTCCCAGTAAAGACAACAGGGAAGCGTTCACAAAGCCTTCAGCATAAAGCCACAGTCAAAACAAACAACGCTCTGGAATTGCATGGCGAGATGTAACATAAGACTGACTTGCGTCACAATGTTTACATGATTTACAAAACAAATCAAAACCTGCATGCGTTGTTGTCTTTGAATTAAAATGGAGAATACGAAACGGAAAATGATTGTAACAGAACTGAAGCTCATCCGTATTTCTTTAAGTAACATGCATTTTGTAAATAAGATAAAACTTAAAATTAGAGCAAGCATTCACATAGCATTTACTCACTTGACATCAATGACTTAAAAATGCATAGATCTTGTGGGATTCGCTTTAGCGCACACGAAGTCGCGAGGACCCTGGACCATCTAGTCTTTCCCACATGATGCTGTAGTAGTCGCAATACAAATTATATACAGTTGACTATTTTCATACTAAACAGAACACACTAAGCGCATGCATACATTTCAGGTCACCTTCACTAGTAAACACACATTGCTCGCGTATGAAACTTATCTCAAAATTAAAAGAATTGGGATATAAATAGGGAACTTAGCGTGGCGTTGCGATGCAATTTTAAATGAGCCATTCAAAGAAATGCCTATTCTAAAGCAATTAATGCCATGTGTGTCAATTCATTATGTAGTAAAGAAAGATCAGGTTTGAGCCATCGTCCTTTCGCGTTTTGAATGTGAACTAGACCTTAGATTTCAAGGACACTTCAGAGTTACTCTACTACAAGATACTGTGGCTAAAGTGTCGGAAACAGCAGTGAACCAGCCCCGGGGTCAGAGCACGGAGCATTAGCTAGTCACGCGCTGGATGGTATTTCTCATTAGAACGCCCGTAAACAAGGACACTTCGACGCTTACTAATGTCCCCGCGTTACAGTTTTATGACTATCAGCCTATTCCAACTTGTCGAATGATCCTAAGTAACATGCTCGTTATAAATTACGTCCAACGACCATACTACACGCGCGATAAATATCTTTCTGTACCATTGCTTTTTACGCCGTGAATTATGGTAACTTCTTTTGTTATGAAAATAGATATTTTGACACTGTAATTCTATATTTTATGAGTCATGACATTTTCGTTCAAATGGTTCGACTATTTGATGTGGAATGGTAATCCGTAAAATATAACCGGGGTAGGACCTTATCCACAGTACCGTTTAATAACAGTGGAAATGTAAAAGTAAACTCATAATAGTAAACTGAGGGTATAGTGTAGAGCTGCAGGAAAGGAAATGAATACCTTGCCACGGTGTCATACGTGAATGGCGTTTATGCGGGGATCATCTAGATGACAAACAATAACTGGCAATAATAGATAAGGGTGAAGTCCGAATGCGGTCATATACCAATAAAGCGAGAGTAATTAATTCCATTCAGCCGTGACCGCAGCCATATATTTATCCACCAATTGAAACGTCCCGGTTGTCTGCGAGCTATTTCCGCAATTTCAAAATGTACAGATCATGTTCCGACAATAGGTTGTATCGCGTCTCGGACTTCGGTGCCTCGGACGGAGCCCTTATGGGAAGGACATACGGATCATTGTTCACTCCGAGGTAAGCCCTGGAGTATAATCATAATCACGGTACTGTTAGCCCGCTCCAGGCTGAGCTAGGCCGGGCTAGCCTGTAATATGCGTGCGAACGATGCGATCGTCCGTCCATTGCATGCGTAATATCCGTGGCCAACTTGCATTATGCGTATTACGATTTGCAAAGGTGTTCGCCTTGTTAGATCAAGGAGATACGGATGCAATATGCCTGTACGATTTAACATTTCAAAATGATCGCGAAAGGTTTTATTAAAATGTTCGCAGGAGTAATATGTATGCTGCGTATACGCGGACAGGACTTGTGATTTGTTGTTGTTGACTTGTTTCAGTTTGTATTGCTTACTTTCACGTTGGCTCCACACCTAAAGTCTATCTAGGGGTTGCTGACAGCGGTAAGCATTTGTCAAAAGTGCTAGGCAGTTGCAGACGAGATTTTTAGACCAACAATGTTAAAAAAATGGCCAAGTGTGAGTCGGACTCGCGCACGAAGGGTTCCGTACCGTTATAGAGCAAAGATAGGCCAAAAATTGTGTTTTTATATGGGAGCACCCTTAAATTTTTATTTTATTTTAATATTATTATTTAATATTTAAAGTACATATATAACAAAGGACTTTGTGAAAAATTCAAGTGCCCACCTCTTGCCATTATTGATATACTTATAGCAAAAAAGGCCCAAAAACGTTTGTTGTATGGTAGCCCGCCTTAAATATTAATTTTATTTTATTTTCAGTATTTGTTGTCATAGCAGCAACATATATACAATCTGTGAACATTTCAGAAGTCCAGTTATTGCGGTTCTTGAGATACAGCCTGGAGACAGACAGACGGACAGACAACGAAGTCTTAGTAATAGGGTCCCGTTTTTACCCTTTGAGTATGGAACCCTAAAAAAGTTATTGACTCGAATTATCCTAACAAAAAAACGTGGGTCCATCTATGAATGGGTCTCTGGTACATCAAGCCTCACGTAGCCATAAACATGTCAAGCGATACTCAGTATCTACATAACTGCAATATTATGTGGCCGATGTAGACAATTACTCATTTACGACATGGAGCCGTGCCATTGACATTATCTGACCTCAGCGAGTACGTTGATCATGACCTCGTCCGAGCCCTTGCGATGGGAATCTTCTGCAAATATTTACTATCATACAACCTTCCGAGGGAACGAACTTTGTCAATAAATATGTTGTCAGAAGGACATTTTTTATCAAAATGTATACAGAGTACATATTGATATTTTTTTGTATTATTTTGTATTTATTTATTTATTTTATTAGTACAGAAAAACTTACAGCTAAACAAATCTCAATAACGACTAAGTTAAAAACAAATGACCATTTACAAGTTTAAACATTTAAGTAAAAATGTAGTGAGTATGTTAAAAGAAGATAATAGAAGTATAATAGAAATATTACAATAATTACTGCTAAGAAAATTCATTAGCACACTTAATATTAATATAATATTATAGTAATCTATAAGGGTCACTGAATGGTATGGGTTTCATACGAGTACGTCAAATGCAATGTATGATATTTTATCAATGACAGTAAATATTATTATGTAATGCGTAACATTTTGTTTGAGGCATTTCTGCGTATCTAGTACCCTTATGAGCCCTTTTCTCTTTAGGACCCTATTTACTCTCTGGTTCTACGTTGGGCTATGTTGACTAGCCATAATTATTACCACTATGATTGCGAAGTTGTTTATAGCAAGCACAATAATTAGCAATCATACTCTACATATTCGCAATCGTTTATCTTGGTCCATCATAATATGCCAGTGTAGAAGCTTCATTTGCTTCAAATAACAATTAAAACATTTCCTTCTTCATTTTTTAAAACGTGCTAAGCCTAAGCATGGTTAAGGTTAAAGTCATGGTTAAAGTTAAATATGGCGTCCTTTAGCTTTAACTTTAATCTTAACATTTAAAATTGACAGATGTCGTATGAGCATATGGGGTGTTTGGACGCCATATTTAACTTTAACCAGAGATTTGACATTTTGCACTGTAGTCAAAGTTAAAGTTAAAGTTATAGTTAAAGTTAAAGTTAGTTGGTGCAACCCAGTCTTAGAAGCCTAGACGAGCTCTGTGGCTCAATTGGTTGAGTGTGTGGCAACTCAAGCCGGGGGTCGCGGGTTTAAATCCCGCCGACGGAACAAAAAGTTTTCAATGTTCCCGGGTCTGGATGTGTATTAAATATGTGTATGATATAATAAAAATCTTAAATATAATATGTATAGTATAAAAGTATTAAATATATTTCCGTTGTCTGGTACCCGTAACACAAGTCCTTTAGGTACTTAGCACGGGGCCAGACTGACGTGGTGTGAAGCGTCCATAGATATTATTATATTATATTATTAATACCAAAGATCACTAAGCCTCATAAGTCATAATTTAAGAAAATGAATAAAGTTTGTCTCCAAACTCACGTGATTATATCTACACGATGTCGCGAGCTACACGGGTTATAAATTCATTAGACTTCGTTAATTTATGTTTATTAAGATAAAATTAAGTAACTTCAGCCAAGTAATAAGCAATGTAACGTGAAAGAGTTAAGGGAGAAAGGTTTTGTCACAAACTTCCAAACTCTTGAGCTTTGAATTAATTATTATTATAGTATGCTTTATTATTTAAGGAGTAAAAATTATGTACAGTAGAGTAAACTGTGTCCTTGAAAGTAAACGAAACATAGAAAAGTTTTACTTGCCACGTGGCACTCATTTGTCTTGCTTCTTCCAGTTATATTTCAAGTTATTCGTAACGCCATATTTTAGCTGTAGTATAAACTGATTTTAATACACTATAGCCTTGTCTTAATATTTTAAAATATGTTGTATAAAATGAGCACTGTGCTATTACACAGTAGTTAATAATTACTTACACCCCTGTAAGTGAGCTTTGAACTGTGCTGTGTCGCAAGCGATTGTGTTCTGCACCTATGATTAATAGCTAGTCGGACGTTTTCAGATCGACTCCTTTGTGGCTGACAAATTACGCGACCACCGTTAACGTTTACTTACAACTTGAATATTTAAGATCGATTTAATAGCAGTCGCATTGTTATGCTTAGAATGATTTGCGTTCAGCAGCCTGTACTATGATTCTACATAATATTTTAGATACGATATTATGCACGATGTTTCTTGTTTTACCCAGTCCGGTTCTATGGTTCTATATTAAAACAGCTTCGTTTATCGATCTAGTTCGTTCTCTACCAAAATTGTATTGTCATACACGTCAAACAAAATTCAAACAAAAGATTTTGCATTCCATGAGTACTGTATTTTTGCTTAATAGAAATAATGTCGATGGACTGAATCAAATAAGGAACGAAGCTGTCTGTTGAATTAAATCGAATCTTTGGTATTAAAACATTAGAATTTAGAATCTAGGTACACTTGATATATTACGCGGCGACTCGCGAACATGCAAATCCTTAAGTGTGGAATTGTTAACATAAATAATTCTATGTTTGATTTGTAATTTACTGGCAGGATCTAGTTTTTGTTGACACCTTTCAAGTTGGGGCTAGTTACTAGCATAACCCTTAGCAACTCTTTGCTGTAAGTGGCTTGTACAGCTGGCACGAGCACGACTAAGTTGTTCCGCTGTCATTGCGTAAGTCGTATCAATGGTAATAATTAACTAATCACCAATACTAATTATTGCGCATATTTTGTGCATATTTGCATAATATGCATTTTGCTAGTGCATAAAATTTGATGTAGAGGTGGTATTATTAATTTCTGCACCTACTCTATATTGGCTGCATATGACTATAGATTTGCAAACATACGTCTATATTATAGTAAGTTTACCATCCCTGCAAAGTTTAAAATTAACTCACCCATAATTCTCAGTACGGCTTAATTTGCAATTAACTTTTGATCAATCCCTTACTACTCTATGAATTCAATTATTCGCTATCATTTTTTATTGGAACATTTGCGTTCATGTAATAATGCATTGCCCATTTTATTAGGGCCGGTACACAAAGGCGAGCACAGGAATAAACACTTATAAATCTCCTCTGGGTTTATATTTAATCACCACGGCCCTCACAATGCGCACGTTTGCAGCTGAAGTCTGAATTATTTTAATCCGCGCACCGAGATATTTTCAACTTACTGGGGCCTAGTAAATAAGCTTAGCTGATACTCGCTCTCATCCCTTTGAAACGAACGAATCTGTCACGGGTATTATATTTTGATTCAAAATAAACAATTACATATTTCATTCAGGGAATGCAATTGGATTAAAAGTCTGGATTTTATACACGAGCAAAACTAACTATCCATACAAATACATATTATGTAGTGTGTCTGTCTGGCTGTACCACTTCACGCCAACCCGCTGAGCCGTCGATTTTGCTGAGGTATGGAGATAATTTGTCCTACAAAAGTACATCATTATTCTTTTATCCCTGAAAAATATACGGTTCCCGCGCGATAAACAAATTTGGGCGCAACGGAGTTGCGGGCTTCATTTAGTAATTGATAATAATCATTTAGTAGAAAATCAAACATACCTTTGGTTCTTTTGTCGTGATGTTTGAAGAAGGAAGAAGTACGTAAAAGCACTCTCACTGAAGTATCACTATCAGTACATAGAATTTAACATAAACTAGTGCAAAGACACAAAAAAGACAAGAAATACAAAATAAAAAACCTGGTATAGCAGATAGCAGTAGGCAGAAATAATTATTCATTAGTTACAGAATGAGCAATGATTGATGATACCGACGTTTATGCTCAATACACATTCACATCATATTATTTAATGTAGATAAATGGATTTCAATTAAAACTTTTAATTGAGTTTATTTTATCCTCCGATCAGTCAGTATAAATAAACGATACGCAGAAATATACTGACTAAGATTACCTAGCCGTCTGAGAGTAAGCTCATGTGAAAAGAAACCTTAAGTGAACCTCAGCCTATTTGAGGTAATTTTTTCTTAAGCGGATTACGAAGCCTTCTGCGCTTATCCTTTTAATGCGGTTATTAAGACTAAGTATAAGAAAATATACTGACACTTTTTATTTTGTTTTGGAAAGATGCATGTTGCCACTCAAGACTATTGCTTTAATTTTGATCCACTCAAAAAACTTCAAGATGTTTAAAATATAGTAATATTATTATGATTTATTTTATTCTTTAGTAAACGCGGTATAAAAATGTAAAAATGTTGTCCAGCCACAGAAAAATATTTAAAAAATTGGGTAAGTATAGGATATTCTATAGGGGTACTGAGTACTTTATTATAGGCTATTACTCACACAAATAGAAACCTGCGCCAGAAAAATAATAGTTTCAATGTGAAAAAATGGTGACTATTCATTATTAAGGGTGTTGATGTATTTCGATTTTTGGTTCGACCCTAAAAGGTCTATGAAGAACCTCGTTATTGTACCCCAAATTCTGCTTGCGGCAGCGAACATTGAGACGCTTACTTGGAAGATACCCCGATAGTTTTCGATTTCAAATCTTAGGAACGTCTACCCTTTAAAACATTCCTAATGTGTTATTGTATTGTCCTTTCGAGATAGTTTATAATTCGTTTATGTTCATGTTTTAAACTTCCATCTTTATATTTTAAAATGTTTTGTAAAACAATTGATTTTAAAGCAACTGACATGTTTTAAGTGAGCGCCAGTACCGAATTACTAGCGGTATTCAAATGAGTACTAATTATTTTACTAGTAGTAGGCGAGTGAATAACAGCAGCTTTAGCAGCATTTCCGCTAGAAAGCACCGCGCTTTAGTCTGAAACTCAGTTACGATTACAAATTTAGCGGATTATTCGTGTTAATTATTGCTTCCTTGTAAGCTTTCTTGTAACTATAATTATGTTTTGTTACTGTTTGTCTACTTGAACTTTTCAGTATACGATATCAAGATGATTTATTATTAATGTGATGTTGTATTTAAATTGAAGAATTGATAGTAGACATTATTTCAACTTTTATGAGTAAGTTGCCTCGTAGATAAAATTAAATTGTCATTGTGAAGATTTTCACTCACTTAAACATGTTAACAGTAGCACGATAAACTTTAATTACCTATACCGTCCATCTTAAAGGTTAGGTACAAAAAGTATTTTGGGGTATATTTCTAGAAATACACTTATTACTAGGAATACAAATATTGCTATCAGTATTGCTGGAGATACAAATATTGCTCGGGATTTATCGGTCGCTAAGGCGAGAACATTACGTAAAGAGGCTTACGGTGCGTGACCGCAATTCCGGTCAAAAGGAGCTTAGCGACTTTGATAAAGCTAAACATTTGGAAGGGATTATACGTATCGCTTACTAAATATTTGTTGACCAATACTTTGAAAAAGTTTACATAGATATTTTTGTCAAAAATTAGGGTTGTGTCGACAAATACGTTACTATATTTTGTTGGAGATCAAAAGATTCACCAAGTTTATTGAAATAAGTCAAATAACTTACATCTTAAAGACTTGTTATTTTATAAAAGCATTACATACAAATTAATTAAAGTAATCCAATTAATACATTTTCAGTTGATAGATTATTTTAAGAAGCTTATGCTTCAAACACAAAAAAAAAAAAATATATTTTCTTTCACACAATGATTACGAAAAAACTGGTTCATTTGTAGAAGAAACGGAGAAAAAAACGTGACGGTTCAGCAAAAAGATGCAAAATTGTTTCCCTAAAAATATGTAATATTATAGCTTTAAGCTTACTTTGAGGTCTATTTCAATTTAATTTGAGTGAATGTAGAGTAGTCGGTTACAGCTACAAAATATTAATTACATAATTGTATAAATAGAATTAAAGCGCCTATTGTGAACCATAACTGTTGTTGATGGCCCCATTTATAAAAGGCTAATTTATGTGCGCTAACAACAGCTTAATTAACGGCATTGTCATGTAATGTGGCTATTGCATAACTCATTGTGAACCGAACTTATGGCCATTAATAATGTTTTATGGTGGCCGATGGCACGTTTTGTTGCGTCTTGGGAAATCGCGAGCGGGTCAGTCGTCGACGTATACAAATGACGCTCCATGCGGGTTCCCTATGAACTGATAGGCTGATCGTTTAGAATGTGGATTTGAAATACAAGTATCCGTCCAATCTGTCATCATCATCAGCTTTTTGTGGTCCACTGCTGAACGTACTCCCCAACGAGCGCCATTCATCTCGTAGGAATTTTGTATATGGATTGCTGTCATAAAATGCATAATCAACCCTTGTATCTTGGACAGCCCTAAAAAAAATACGTGTGGCACTCGAGGTCTGCCGCGGTAAAGCTATTGCATAGCATTTTACTCAACATAATATGCAATTATAATTCAGATACGTCTAGTCGTACGCACATAAACACCGTGCCGAAGTCTGCCGAACTGAAACGAAGTGAGACGAAGTGTGGCGGTTGGAGTGGGGGTGTTAGGTTTGTTTCGTTACGGAATTTCTTGATTCGATCGCTGCTCTCAAAGCTCACGATAAAAGCTATGCAATAGCTTAAAAAGTTTGAGCTTTATTTATTTAACAGATATAATTATTTCGTCCTATAAAATCAAAACTTATTAATTAAGAACTAAATAAATTATGGACGCAATAAATATTAAGTCCTATGTTTCTAAACAAAGCTTTAAGTCTAGACATCTGTTGTATTTTCATTAAAATAGCGTGAGAACATAGAAAACAATTTATGGGTCGATTTTACACTTCATGCTATTCAGTGATTACTGTGGAAATAATGTAACTTGAGCTTGAAGTATTTACATTGCTGCTTTGTGACTATTAACTTTTTTGTATTTTTTTATAAAAATCATTTATTTATATTATAATAACAGTAAGAGTAAAATAGTAGATAACATGAAGCAAATTATAAAATTTTATCTAAGCGAATTTTAAAATAACTTTAAATCTGTGCGCACTGAATTAAAACCACACAGAAATACTTGTTAATATTAAAGAGATTAATTTGACATAACATTGGATGAGATTTAAAGTTAATTACAAAATGCAGTAGCTGCACTATTAGAAGCGGTTGGCTACTAGCCATTAAATTTAATGTTTTGCGCTTAACCTTATGTACGTGTTAACAATAAACTTCTGATTTCCCACAATATTATCTAAAAGTATGGAATGTTTGGCTCTACTTTATATTATTTCACTAATATTCATTGTTATTATAATAATACTAGATGATGCCCGCAACTCAAATTAGTCAAAATTAGTTTATCGCGCGGGAACCGTTCATTTTTCCGAGATAAAAAGTATCCTATGTTATTTCCCGGGACTCAAGATTACTCCATGCCAAATTTCAGCAAAAATTGTTAAGTGGTTTGGGCGTGTGAAGAGTTAACAGACAGACAGACAGACAGACAGACAGACACACTTTCGCATTTATAATATTGGTATAGATTATTGTCTCTTTTAATATACAATACAAATAAAAGGCTGCATTAATTTTCATGAAATTAAGCACTTTGTTCTCTCTATATTTGAGTAGCAAACATGGGCGCCGGCAGTTGGTTGGGAATCTCCGTCCGAACCGTCTGTAACCCTATTACCATGCCGTACAAAGATAGTTCGTAATGTTTCGGCACTAAATGTATTCCATTTACGTAAATAGTTCGTAAAAAGTAAAAAAAAAAGAATAGAAAAAAAACTAAAATCTGCACCCCTTGGACATTATTTTGACGGCGCCCATGGTAGCAAATGTCTGTCTCCCAGGTACTTGACGATTAAAGTACTAAAACATAAAAGATAAAACAGTACTTCGTCTTGAAATAATTGTACTGTAACAAACATTACTCAAGCGCCGAGAGCTACGGGTTTAATCCGACTCTCATTTCGTCTATGACGTTCACGTCTTTATTTTATCGCTGTTTATTGTTATGTCAGCGTTTAACAGTTTGTCGTCTTCGTAATTAAGTTTTATCTGGAAGTTTCGTAGTTAATACTAATGTTTAGTTGTCTTTTTTTGTCGTCTTTGATTGGAATACTAAAGTAACTAGATGACGGACGCCCGCAACTCCGTTATGCTAAAATTCGTATATCGCGCACGAACTGTTCATTTCTCCTATATAAAAATGTTTATGTCCTTTGCTGGGACTCAAAGTGTCTCCATACCAAATTTCAGCAAAATCACGAGTCAAACAGAGAGACAGATAGACAGACAGACAGACATTCTGTGACATTTATAATATCAGTATGGATTTAAGGATTGTGATGACTGATGAGTGATGACCTTAGATTGAGAAAGCTCTCTCTTAACTTGCATAGAATGTAACTTCTTTTGTAACGGTACATTTTGCTTTTTTTAAGGGAAAGGAAGTTTATTGTGTTTCACAAGATGTGTAGCTGAGATGCGTCTGATTGAAATGCTAATACGAAGGAATTAACATAACACCGCCGTACGGCGAACATAATGTAATATCGTCTTACATAATATATTCATTATGAATTTAATGTCTCCATTTCAACTACATAATTTAATAGTTTCGTCCGTAATCTGAATATTTCAATTTAAACGTGTCTATTAAGCTCGATGTAGAATATAAATAAAGCTTTTATCAAAATATAAGCGCCGATGTACAAAATGTTTTACTGTATGTTCCCAAATGTACGAAGAGGCTTGTAAGAGGTTAGTTATATTTACATAATTTATCATTTTATCCATACTAATATAAACAATGTGACTGTCTGTTTTTTTGTTTTATTTATTTATTTATTAATAAAATATAGGGAAAATGCAATCATAAACTTAATCTAATACAGTGTAACATAAACCATTACTGGTTTTTCCGCACACTACCATTCGTCTTCGACAGATCTTTTTAAGCAATAATAATAATATTATGTAGTGTTTAATCTAATAGTTAGGAAAATTTCTTATACTAATATATTGCCGCTTGTTTTATGTTTCTCGTTAATTCTCTTCACACTTCAACCTCTGAACAGATATAGATGAAAATTAGCATAGGGATACCAGTAATAACAGGATATTTGGGTCCCGGGAAAGGACATAGTTTTTATACAGTTCCAGCGTGAGAAATAATGACAATTCATTCTAATGTAAGGTATGGAAAATAGGAAATGCGATCGCAAACTAACCAGAGGGCTGATTACTGTCGATCGGAATAAATAAAACGTTTACAAGAAACCGATCGAATTAAAGTCGCCGCAATCACAGATCCCGCAAGGAGCACAATTTAGCGAGCGACCTTCGAGCGACTAACGGCACTACTACACGACATTTCATTTTTCTAGACCGAATCTGAGTGATATTACACGTTTACCGATCCGAATCTATCCATATGTAGTCGTGACTGTCGATTTGTTGGGAATCGATAAGTGGACACAAACTAGATGCCGGAAGGTTTTTGTTACGAAACTTTGTAGTACATAATGCGACGATTTAACGACCGTATGGGAAAAATTTATGGTATCTCGCGGTACAGTTATCATTCGGGGAGCGTACCGCTCTATATCGTGCTGTTATCTGCGCCCGCGCATTGTTAGCTCCGTGGACAGAATAACAAGTCCATCCGGAGTATTAGTAAATATGAAAGCCTAAATAAGGTGACATAACCGTGGTTTGAAGTGTCTGCGGCTCATGGGATGTTATTACCAATTTTGAATTCAAGTCTTAACTGCCAAATTCGAAGGGAAACAAACATACAACAACTTTTATCTGGGTGCATTAGTGCCATTTAAATTAATATTTTGTGCATTGTCGCACGGTTTGACTATAGTATGAGACAAATTCAGATAAAGCACAGTACGGCAACGCGTGATGGTTTCTGCCATAGTTGTTCGCGTGTTCATGTACACATGCCGCATGGCTGCATGACTTATGAAGCTGGCGTGATTATCTCCGTGTCCGCGAGTCTCTGGGCGATCATGACGGGAATAGCCACGAGCACTTTGCATGAAAATATTACGTACAATGAACGCTATTCTGTGGAATATACACTAGATTTGTAGCTGGAAATACTAGTACTAATCTGAGATGTAGTAGCACATATTTTGTAAGCGACGAAAATAAGGAGTTGTTTTAACGTGTGTGAGTGACATGTCCGTGGTGTAGCTTCTGATTAAATTAATTTTGATCTCTTTAAAATCTGATTTGACTGAATTTTTTCTTATTTACTACCCTAACCTGACCACTGGTAAATTTTCTAAAAATCAATCTTGCGTAATATCGTAACGTATTTTTAAGTTCCAAAAATATAGAGCCTCATCATTAAAGCTAAGTAGCAGTCATCAAATCAATTAAAACCTGCCTTCTGGTCATGTGGAGCGTAGATTAAGTAGATTATAATAATTACGGGCAATTTCAACTTCTCGTTCCTGTAAATCAGGTAATAAAGACTACGATTTTATTGCGTATTCTAAATTCCATGGAAACTGACATGACAGAATAATTTAATTAACATCTTATTTGTTCAAGATACCATTATTCTTTGAAATCATTAAAATCTGAATACTGTATAACATTCTTATTTATTTCAGAAGGATTAAAAGATTATGTTTAAAAATAAACAAGATAAAAATATTATGAGTAAAATAAAAATCCTCTAAGAAAGAATTAATTATGAAGAAAGGTTAAAATAGGTAGCTTATTTATTTCTAAGAAAGTGTAGTCTTTTCAAAGAAATAAAGTAACATTTTTCTGACACAATTTTAAAACAGAATTGCAAAATTTTGTAAGATCAGCGGGGCTAAAGTGATCGTTTTGGATAATCATAATATTATGAAACATAATAATATGATTCCTTTTTTTTTAAATCGCAAAATGGTCACTCTGCTAGCAATAATAATACTATAAATATAAAATAGTCTGTAATGTCCGATTTTCTTGTAATGTAGCGTTGACGTTTTCTAGTTTATACACTGTCCGTGGGAGAGCCATGCTTCGGCACGAATGCCGAAGAAATACCTCGACCGGAGAAATACCACGGCCTCACAGAAAACCGGCGTGAAACAGCGCTTGCGCTGTGTTTCGCCGAGTGAGTGAGTTTACCGGAGGCCCAATCCCCTACCCCCCTAGAAATGCCGCAGTTGAAAAACAATTTGTTACCCCAGGAGGGTACCAACTGCGTTGGAGAATCCCTCTCTGGACGTCCATGCTCAGGAACCCCTGGAACTGAACGTGGACGTCCAGGCTGCTCCTCGTATTCTGGGGAGGGCAAAACTGCGCTCCAATCTGCTCGGGGCAAGAGCAAACACACAAAGGCACCCCCCTCGATATTAAACGTGGACTTTTGCAATATCAGGGGATTACACTCCAACCTTAATGCCGTCCATTACCACCTTGAGACGGCAAAGCCGGCTTTGCTCTTTTTAACCGAGACGCATATCATCTCCGAGTGACACATCATACCTTTCCCACCCATAGTATTATCTCGAGCACTCCTTTCTACCCAAAGCTGGAGTGTGTGTGTATATCAGAGATGATATTGGCTCTCGCCGCTTCAGCAATCTTGAGGTCATGGACCTGTCCATCTTATGGCTCCGCATAGATTGCGACGACCACCCTTGCGTCTATGCATGCCTATATAGGTCCCATAGTGGTGACCCCGAGACGGACCAACTCTTGGAGCACCTGCAAGCTGCTTCAGATTTTGTGCAGCAGCAGATCCCATCCGTAGAGATCATAATACTTGGCGACTTTAATGCCCACCACGCCGACTGGCTCAATTCCAGTAAAATTGATCATGCGGGGAGATCTGTCTGCAACTTTGCCCTTGCGAACGACTTGACACAACTGGTTAACACGCCTACGCGAATCCCAGATGTGGATGGTCAGAATCCTTCCTTGCTGGACCTCCTGCTGACTTCAAATCCTGACGGCTACCAAATATCCGTAACCGCACCACTTGGTACATCGGACCATTGCCTTGTCAGGAGTTCTGTGCCACTTACGACGGTGTTAAGACAGCGTGCTGTTAAATACCGTCGTGTGTGGCACTACAAGTCGGCAGACTGGGATGGGATGCGGTCGTTTTTTGCATCCTATCTTTGGGGGCACGTGTGTTTCTCGCCGGATGATCCCGACAACACTGCAAACTCTGTTGCCGATGTGGTGATGCAGGGGATGGAACTTTTCATTCCGTCCTCTGTAGTGCCAACTGGCGGCAGATTTCGTCCCTGGTTTGGTTCATCCCCCAAAAAAGCTTCTCGCCGGAAGCAGGAGGCTTACCAATCCTGGGCCAACGCGGTGTCTGCTCGGGATTTAAATACCAGCACGTATATAAAAAGGAGTACAACCTTGCCTCTAGGTCCCTCAAGAAAGAGATTACTCGGGCAAAGCAACAGCACATCAATAGAATTGGCAAGAGACTTGAGCACCTCCCCTCGGGAACCCGTGCATTCTGGTCTCTGGCCAAAGCTATTGAAGGAAATTTCTGCAAGCCAACCCTACCATCCCTACACGTAGGAAATGGGTCGTTGGCCCAAGACGCAAAAGACAAAGCCGATCTTCTGGGCAAGCTCTTTGCGTCAAACTCGACCCTGGATGACGGGGGGCAAAAACCGCCGACCATACCGCGATGCACGAGCACCATGTCGGATATTCAGTTTCATCAGCGCTCAGTGCAAAAAGCCCTCCGTTCCCTTGATATCCAAAAGTCGAGTGGGCCTGACGGAATCCCGCCTATTGTGTTAAAAAAGTGTGCTCCAGAGTTGGCTCCGGTCTTGACGCGACTTTTTCGGCTCTCCTATTCTACTGGCATCATCCTGGCTTCCTGGAAGACAGCCTTGGTGCACCCGATCCCCAAAAAAGGTGATCGCTCAAATCCTTCCAACTACAGACCAATCGCTATAACCTCTCTCTTCTCGAAGATAATAGAATCCATTATCAATAGCCAGCTTCTTCGATAATTGGACGGCCAGGGATTACTAAGCGACAAACAATACGGGTTCCGTAAGGGTCGCTCGGCTGGTGATCTCTTGGCGTACCTGACTCATCGTTGGGCTCAGGCAATTGAGTCGAAGGGAGAGGCATTGGCTGTTAGTTTGTACATTGCGAAGGCCTTTGATCGGGTTTGGCATAAAGCGCTGCTTTCAAAGCTTCCATCATACGGGCTGCCTGAGAAATTATGTAAATGGGTCACTGGTTTCTTAGCAGACAGAAGCATAAAGGTCGTAGTTGACGGCGAATGCTCGGAAACTCAGTCTGTGGATGCTGGTGTCCCTCAGGGCTGTGTGCTATCGCCTACTCTATTCTTACTGCATATCAATGACATGCAGGTGATGCTGTATATACCGGCTCCCCAAATATTTCTCGGCAAAATGTCACTGAGAGTCGAAACGAACTTGTGTCTAAGGTGGAGAATTCATTGGAGAAGGTCTCTGAATAGGGTAGACATAACTTGGTCCAATTCAACCCCGCCAAGACACAAGTCTGCGCGTTCACCACTAAAAAGTCACCAATGGTCGTATGTCCTCGTTTCGAGGGCACATCTTTAACCATCTCCCCTAGCATTGAGATACTTGGCGTCAACATATCGAGCGAAGTCCAGTTCCGATATCATCTAGAGGGTAAGGCCAAATTAGCCTCGAAGAAGCTTGGTGTTCTTAACAGAGCGAGACAGTACTTCATTCCGGACCAACGCCTACAACTCTACAAGGCGCAGATTCGGCCTCATATGGAATATTGTTCTCATCTCTGGGCAGGAGCGCCAAAATACCAACTGCTCCCTCTGGATCGTATCCAACGAAAGGCCGCTCGAATTGTTGACTGCCATAGTGTTTCAAACAGCTTGGACCCCTTGGAATTACGCCGAGATGTAGCTTCACTCTGCATACTCTATCGGTTGTATCACGGGGAGTGCTCTGAGGAATTGTTCGGAATCATACCACCTGCAACTTTTCGCCATCGTCCCACGCGAAAAACATACCATCCTCATCACCTTGATGAGTGGCAGTCTTCCACAGTGCGTTTTTCGCGTAACTTTCTGCCGCGCACTGTAAAACTGTCACCAGCAGTTTTTCCGGACCTATACGACCTGCAAACCTTCAAGAAAAAAGCGTATTCCCTCTTAAAAGGCCGGCAACGCACCTGCAGTTCTTCTGATGTTGCGAGTGTCCATGGGCGACGGTAGTTGCTTACCATCAGGTGACCCGTTTGCTCGTTTGCCCCATTATTTAATAAAAATAAAAAAAAAAATAAAAAAACCGAACGCCACTTCGACCTCTGCCTTGAACGTCGGAATTCAATGTTTTTGTCTTCTCTCGGTTGTCACGAATGTTTTAACTGTGAAAGCTATTTTATTGTTGTTCTGTCGTGTAATCAGAGTACTGAGTGTGGCCTTAAAAGCCTTACATAAATATTTTATAGTTTATACTGCTTGTTTATTTTATGACCTGAACAACAAGTCATTTAGGAATTAGAGTTCGAGGCTGCACTCAAAAATATTATATTATAGTAGGGGAGGTCGCGCTCAGTTTAAAAAGTCATTTCATACCGAACGAAAATCGTTACAATAATAGTATTCCACTAATACATAACAGCTCTGATCGTCAGCCACTTCATAATAGGTGGAATAAAAATTGAGAGCAACTCAAAGTTGTTGTTGGGAATCGTATTGAATTGACATTAAAAAGATCCCAATTCGCACCTAATAAAGGTTCATATCTAGATTATACACGTTTAGGTTCGGTAGGTGTTATTTTAGTTTTAGTATATTACAACAGATGGCGCTTTTAAAGTAAAATGTATATCATTCTTCTTCACAAATATCATAACTTATATCGCTGGCTGACGGTTTTTCCACCATCGTATTAGCGACTGACGGTTTTCTTTATTATTTACAAAGTAGAAACATTCACCTGTATAAATTTTGTACGGTATAAAATGACTTTATATTCAAAAAAAATTTACATGTTCAGTAACGCGACTGACGTTGAATCCCCCGTCTGCAATGCGGCTGACGGTGATTTTTCGGTTAAACATGACCTCAATAATCATCCATCAAAGTTTCATTCGGTATAAAATCACTTTTCGCAACTATTTTTTTTACAACTTTGAAATACTCTCAGTTAACATTCCACCACGGGTGCGGCGACTGACGCTGATTATATTGATTGATAAATATTAAGCTACCGCTGGACAAAAATTTGGTCGGTATGAAATGACTTAGCGAACGCTAGCACTACCTCCCGTACTATTATGTGAACCAGAGGAGATTTCCAGAGAGCAAAACTACATAATGTCGTAAATATTGTTTTATAACAAAGTTCTATTTTCTAAGCTACTGCTTAGAAAATATTTTTGTGTGAAAAATATACTCATCCATAGCCACAAAACGTTCACATTTATAATTATGGAGGTACGATACTGACCTTAGTATTCTTACTTATGTCTTATTACTTCTGTTTTAGAAGTAAAGAGAACGGTAGTTACTAGGCATAAAATTATTGTGTATCGGATCGATTAAGTAGCAATTAGAGTATTTTTAAATAAGCCCAATAAAACTTATTATTAAATTATTATAGTGGTGATAAAAACACCATTTGTAAAATTGAGGTCCATTAAATTGTATCAATTTCATTTTTATTGGCCGTTTTAAACGACTTTATTACAGAAGTTATCTTTTGATTTTCAATTAATAAGCGACTATCGGCCGCACTTAGAGCGTTAATTAACTTTAATTGAATACATTATTTAACTCCATATACTTTTTGTCAAACTCTGCATTATTAATCTTTAAATGTATCTCTGAGTGCAGCAAAAATATATTTTTATATGCTAGTTATCTTCTTACTTCCCTGTGTTAATTCTATCCATTTATAGAAAACTTTGATAAAATAACTTTAATAATATCTTATTAGTTTTTATTATTCGTAGTATCTTATATATAAAATTGATTTTCAAATGTGTTAGTCGCGTTAAAACGAAAAAGACTGAACGGATTAGGCTGATTTTAGTCCTAAAATATTCGTAGAAGTCAGGGAAGGTTTAAAAGTGACACGAAGTTCACCGGGATAGCTAGTATATTATTATAAGTCTCAAATCGTAGAAAAAGAACGGTAAATTTTTTTAGATCATTAAATAAGTAGGTAGGTATCCCGCCAGGCACGTCGCATCGTTATGTTTTCAATAAACCTTATTGTAGCCGAGTTTTTGCGGTTAACTAACTGGAGTTGAGATTGTGTTGTGTGCTTTAGATAAAATATTGTGTGAAGCGAGGTAAAACGGGCCATTAAAGTTTTTCGTAATGTTTTGAGGTATATAGGGTGTAACAAAACATAGTGATAAATGATAATACTTTAGGGTGTGTATGTGTATCTGGTATAGAGTTTACTGTTAAAGTAGCAGCGATAAAAGAGTAACTTTTGGAACGAAGTTCCTTATCGCGCGTTGCGAAAGGGGACTAGACGGAAAAAGTTGTAACGACATGACACAAAAGTGTCGGTATATTGCAACTAGCGCAAAAATGGTATAGTTGTAAGCCGTGCGGTAGCGCGTGTTTCTCTCTCTGTCCCTTTCTCTCTTTTTTATGGGTTTTTGTGTTTTTTTTTATAACTTCGTTCCATCCCTTGACACCTCTCAAGTTTATTTTTACTTTTGTATGGGGAAATTCATGACAAGAAAAGAGCGTATTCCCTCTTAAAAGGCCGGCAACGCACCTGCAGCTCTTCTGATGTTGCGAGTGTCCATGGGCGACGGTAGTTGCTTACCATCAGGTGACCCGTTTGCTCGTTTGCCCCCTTATTTAATAAAAAAAAATGACGCCGGGGTGCTTCCTCATATAAATTACAAAAAGAAAATTGCTTGTTCAGCGCTGCTACATAGTGAATTCTATATAAGGGATGTCCCTTCACAACCTCAAGTATTACGTTATAACCTAGAATTTAGCTCCTTTCGTTTGTAAAAGCTCAAAAATTAATATACATATTTGATCTTTAATCGCCATTTAATTGGAAAGACATAATATTATTTACCATAAAAAAATTGTGACTCAGTAAAATTACGAATTAATAGCGGTCCTAAAATAAAAGTTACGCATTTCAGTTAAGAAAATATACAGACGAAAATGTAACCTCCTCTTTGGAAATCGGTTAGAAGCAAAAACTGTTGCTTACAAAC
Source organism: Lysandra bellargus (assembly GCA_905333045.1). Classification (NCBI taxonomy): domain Eukaryota; kingdom Metazoa; phylum Arthropoda; class Insecta; order Lepidoptera; family Lycaenidae; genus Lysandra; species Lysandra bellargus. The sequence goes on from HG995326.1 coordinate 12,022,446, forward strand.
TGTCAGCAGAAATAGCATTGTACCCATATTGATAGTCATTAATCAATCATAGTCAATCAATATCATAATCAATTATAGTCCATGGAAATCGTACAATAAAAGGGGTTTTCACTTACATCAAATGGGGTAGTTCTGATTTTTTTATGTGTTGTATGTGATGAGGTGGTAATGTCAAATACAATTTTTCTACCTCGGAATCCTTCCGGAACATTGTAAAATTTATGAAAAACCATTAAATTTTTGATCAGTTTTCAGTTTTTGCCATTTTTACCACCAAGGACCTGTATGATGGTAGAAGTTGTCAGATATTACTTTAAAGAAGACAAAATTTTCAACAAAATGAGAATAGTTAGGTCTCGATAAACTGAATAGTTTCAAAGGTACAGCTGTTTAAATGTTTGTAAATTTTCCAAAAAAACATTTATTTTTCAAGTTTTTACAAGTTCTCGTCAATGTGGTCAATTATTGATCTATTTGACGGCATTATACGTTATTATTATTTTTAACAAAAAATTAAAACCGACTTCCAAGGTAAAAACAATATTAATAGCATCCTTATAATATGAACTAAAAAGTATTAAATAATTTTTCCTATCTAATATGTAGTGCCTTTTCCCGAATTCGGCTAAACTTCAACTATTTCTGTACTCAATCTTCATCATTTTGAAGTCGGTACCAGATATAGCTGAATCTTTATTTCTTTGACAGAAAATTTGAAACTTTTGGAACTGGCACCGACTTCAAAATTATGAAGATTGAGTACAGAAATAGTTGAAGTTTAGCCGAATTCGGGAAAAGGCACTACATATTAGATAGGAAAAATTATTTAATACTTTTTAGTTCATATTATAAGGATGCTATTAATATTGTTTTTACCTTGGAAGTCGGTTTTAATTTTTTGTTAAAAATAATAATTTCACTCTTTTTAGTTACCTAGTAGGTAAACTGTTAGTGCCAATTCAAATTGTATAAAAATAGTTTCATATTGTCTTCACTAGATGTCACTGAGGCGCTCCTGTGTCGCGCTATCGCTTGTACGTAGAAGTTTTATATAGGTAGTTGTAACTTGTAACAGACTTCTGTTGTGTTGTTGAAAGTTTGTAAGCAACGGACGTCTGACAACTCAACAGTGAGCTTGGTGTGAGCAGTGAGCATTGAATTGACAACATAAATCATAATATTGAGTGGTAATTGATCTCGTATAATTGTTATTAAAGGTGAACGCAGATTTGGCCGCACCGCACGCACCGCAGTCGCCGCATTCGCAATTCTTCATATTATTATGAAGTTGCGAAGACTGCGGCGCGGGTAGGTAGGTATGCGAGCTTGCCTATAACTTCATATAAAGAATTCCGAATGCGGCGACTGCGGTGCGTGCGGTGCGGCCAAATCTGCGTTCACCTTAAGTTGACCTCCGTCATAGTCCGCGAATTTATAAGTGGTCGTCGGTGGTACTGCGTATATTCTACGTATCTTATTATAATTTGTTAAGACTGATATGAGTCATACGGCATACCCCAAGGCCCAAATATCAGGTAGATAGATAAATTTAAACAATACATTTAAAAAGATCTAAGTGAACACGTGCTGCAAAATGCTCGCAGCGCGGCATCACAATAGACATAACTACCAGTACTTCGACTGCTATGAGACTGACGAGTATTAATATCTGTCGTTTCTTTCGTGTTTCGCCAGGATAAGTTAAAGGCTGGCGCGCTGGCTGGTATAATTTAATTTTAAAAATAAGATTTTGAAATTGAATTCTGACAGTTTTCTTTGCATGTGCCAAAATATAAACAACTAAATTTGTAGGTTACGACCCTAGCGACGACTTTTGTCATAATACGTCAAACTTAAAAAAATTACATCAGTTCTAAGTCGGCATACTCTATCATTCTGTCTACTCTGGCGGCATGCCGCATGCCCTGACATTCCAGTTAGAACTTGAATACGATGTTTACGTACGCGTCGCCGCGCGCTGTGCGGCGACGTCGTTGCCTCTGCGGCGCCGACCGCCGTGTATATTAAACAGCCTATAATAATTGGTGTTGTTATGTACATAATTATTATTATTGTATCCATACCTATGCCTTGTACTATTATCTATTTTGTGCCATGAGACATTGGTGACCTTAACACGGCGTGGTAATGATGATGATGACGATGATGATGATGATGAATTTGAATTGCATGGTAGCATATGCTTTCTGTTCTTAAAACAACGCCGAAACTCCCAAACGTGTATCTATAAAGAGTCAGGAGTTCTCTCAGCATCTTCGAAACCATGGTATACCTTGACCCAATATTTGACTTTTTGGTAGCATATTCTTAGTACACTTCACATAAAACCAAAATCACCATATGTTTCCATATAAATTTCGAGGAGTTCCCTCGATTACTCCTGGATCCCATCATCAGGTCACCACTTTTGTGAACATGGTACCAAATTGGAGTGAAACCTAATACAACAAAACAAAAATTTCGAAAATCGGTTCACAAACGGCGGAGTAATCGTTGAACATACAAAAAAAAAAAAAAAAAAAAAATATCCACAGCCGAACATATAACCTCCTCGTTTTTTGGAAGTCGGTTAATTAAAGAAGACAAACTTTTCAACAAAACGAGACCAATTTGGTCTATTAAAATCTGATAGTTCCCTAGCTACAGCTGTTCAAAGTTGCTGAGGTGAGTAAACAAAATGAAATAATATTACTTACTAGGCTTCGATCGCGTAAATTAGATATTTCACAGACAAATTAGTCCACAAAAAATAGACTATGAACCTTTACGTGCTCTACTTCTTATCTGTGCCGAATAACAGAAAAATTGCTGCAGTAGTTCATGAGATAAGCCGTTTCAAATAATCTCCCCCGTTTTTCCCACATTTTCCTCTATTTCTTCGCTTTTATTATTCGTAGCGTGATAAAATATAGCCTATAGCCTTTCTCGATAAATGAGCTATCTAAAACTAAAATAATTTTTCAAATCGGACTAAGTAGTTCCTGAGATTAGCGCGTTAAAATAAGCCCTTTGAAATAATTTAACCCGTTTTTTCAACATTTTCCTCTATTTCTTCGTTTTTGTTAGTCTTAGCGTAATAAAATATAGCCTATAAATCTTGAAAAATAAATGTTTTTTTATGGAAAATTTACAAACATTTAAACAGCTGTACCTTTGAAACTATTCAGTTTATCGAGACCTAACTATTCTCATTTTGTTGAAAACTTTGTCTACCTTAAAGTAATTTCTGATAACTTCTACCATTAAACAGGTCCTTAGTGGTAAAAAATGGTAAAAACTGAAAACTGATCAAAAATTTAATGGTTTCTCATGAATTTTCCAATGTTCCGAAAGGATTTCGAGGTGGAAAAATTATATTTGACATTACCACCTCATCACATACAACATATAAAAAAATTAGAACTACCCCATTTGATGCAAACCAAAAAGTACCAATTCCATGTACTACTAGCTGGACTAGTTGTACCGATTTGCACGACGTAATTAACTTTAGATTAACTTCTGTTGCGGAATATACACTTGCATATCCATACTTCCATACTAATATTATAATTAATGCGAAAGTGTGTCTGTCTGTTTAACTGTCTGTCCGTCTGTATGTCTGTCTGTCTATCTGTTTGTCTGTTGCCTCTTCACGCTCAAACCGCTGAACCGATTTTGCTGATATTTAGTATGGAGGTACTTTGAGTCCCGGGAAAGGAATTATGATACTTTTTATCCCCGAAAAAATGCGGTTCCGGCGCGATAAACGAATTTAGGCACAAAGGAGTTGCGGGCATCAACTAGTCTTAAGCGAACAGACTTAACGTTTATATAGCTTGACTGGCTTATTCGTTACTAATATCATGTTGCAAATTAGCAACCTTTGTCTTGCAACATAACAAGTTTAGATATTGTGTAGCCTCAAACTGGGCATGTATGGAAAATCACACTAGATTCAAGAATATGTTTTACGCAGTTTGCGATTTAATAATTACACTACTTCAATTAAACAATAATCTTGATATACGTTCTTAAATTTCCTGTCAAACTCTGAAATGATTGAATTTAGCTTCTGTAAATGTCCCCGAGGCCCTTAGTTATAATATATAATATTATATAAACCTGTAATGCTAAAGTTACGCTACTGAGTTAGGCACGAGTACGCCTGCAAATATGATTGCTACTTCTTTGATTGAGTCACCGACGCGACGGCAAAAAACCTAAATGACGTTAATTTTTCGGAAAACTATAATTACGGTCAACGGTTCAGCGGCAACGCTACCAACTTAGGCTCAGTTCAGCGAATGTAAATTCAGACGCAGAACTTCCACCACGTTACTTCGGCATAGTGTGTTTAGACACATTAGGAAGTTTCATAACTAAAATCGGCGTTATCATAACGTAAGAGCACCGTGAGAACTAACAGCGAAAGAATATATTATTACAGACACGTGGAAGAAAATAAAAAGGTACTGCTTTATGTAACTGTATTAGATTTTCTGTTATAATTTCGCCGTTTGTTCCCACCGCCATTCATTTGGGGCGTATTTGAAAGCAAATGTAAATTTTGGGTACATTTCCCCAGCAAAGCCGAGCTGTGGTCCAAACTCATAGAACTATTCAATTATATCAACAAAGTTAGAAATCCATTTCACTTAACTTGACAAATGAAAGAACGGGTCAGAGAGCAGTTGTTACCCGATGATTGAACTGTGGTTGGATTTCAAACAATAACAATTTCATTTGTTCTCCGACCCACATAATCTATCCACAACGTACGCACATCAATCTATACATTTAGCTCCTGCTTTTGTGGAACAATTGCAGATATAGCAGAATTGATTGCTTGCAAAACTGTATTTGTATCGGTTTGCGATACTTGATTCTTTTTATCGTTCTGCAGTGTATTTGTCGTTGAAAATTTCGTCACGTTACAATAGGACATAATTCTCCCTTATCAGCACTTACGCGGTCGAAGTTTTATAATTCGTAATCACCCTTGTCATGTCCGTTGTATCTGTTATTAATGACAAATGCCTCTAGTTATTTCGTGACTTTACAACCGGTCCATGTGGACGATAACTCGATTGTTTTAGCTTACATAATTGGGGTGATACAAGAGCATAAACATTACGTCACAATAGAGATCCGAAGATAGTCGCTGAGTGATTTTGTACAATAATCTATTCTAATTCGTGTCAGCTTATGAGATTAGAGAAACCTATATGCATTATTTTTAATTTCGTTGCGTAATCGTCGAGTGAAGGGACGACCTAATCGCTCAAGATATCGGCAGGCCGACTAGCTTGCTTAATCGATATCACAATAAGAGTAATGATGAATTAAATCGATTAAAGAACTACCGCGAATGTCGCTGCCGACCGTGTTGATTAGCCGTTTAATTAAAGGCCCAGCCTTTGCCGGAGATATTTAATTAGCTGCCTCAATAAAGTCTAGGTCTCTATTGAGACATTTGGGTTATAAACAGCTCACGCTTTATGCTTTGTTAATTGTTCCTATTTAAATTTCGACTCGTGAATTAAATTATAAACCTTTCCGTTCCTGTATTGAATATTTTCTTGCTTTACTAAATAATAAGCTATAAGCTATAAAAATAAAATACAATTCCATACTGTTGATGCATGCAATTTATTTAATAGGCCGTGAATTACTACCTCGATGACTACTCATTTGTATTCGGTGGTGCTGTGTTGATCGGATTTATGGATGTCATTCGCCTGTTCCATCGCGCCCGTTTCCCGACTGCACACGTTGCACCGGATGCCGATAGAATGTGTGACTCGGACCACGGGAGTCCTGATTAGATCGGTATGGCACAACACTATCAGAAATGATCGGATGTTAAAAAAAACGTCTTAAGATAGATAGGTGAAAATGTGATGGTCAAAATAAGGAAGAAATTTTAATTCGGCTTAAAAAGTAGCTTATGATTGGGTACTATGATTCAAAGGCAGTCATAATTTATGAAACAAAAGATACTAGAGCAATGTCCATAAAGAAAGCAAAGATCGGGCCCGATACGTATAACGACATCATGTCTCATTTGTAAACGTAATCCAAGAACTAAGAAGACAATGGGATTGCCGCCAAACCTACATTTGCACGAATCTGCAATCGACTCAAATAATGGGAACAAATCAAAGGTACCTTTGACGTTTCATTATACATTCGTGTTCTATTTGCTCTGGTTAGCGAAATCTATGTGCAGTGAGTCGTGAAAACATCCGACTGAATTGAATAATCTTATAGATCGTGACAGCCGAAGCGGGCGCTTGTGAAACAAGCTCGGTTTTTACTGTGGCGTCCCAACCCGAGGCTCACACTGTGTGGTCCTCACTTTGGTCGAACGACTACAGAACATCGATTTGTACAAATAGTTTGTTTGTCTTAGAAAATATTTGTTCAATAAAATGATACTATAATTTTGTTGACTTTGGAGGCATTCACAAATCACACTGCTTAGAGGAATCGGAATCGGAGAGTAGAGGCAAATCTCACGATATCTCACTATGAGAGCAGAGGGGCCCTTTCTTGATCACTTGCAAATTGTCATAATATTATTTTGTAAACGAAATTGTATGTGCTGTGTAGCAGAATGTATGCATGTACCATGAAGATCATGAATTGTATAAATTAGCGTTTTTAACATTTTTTAATTTGTTTTATTACTCGGTCTTTTACAACTTCTACTTATCTAATGGTTTAAAATATATCAACTTAACTTTATTACACGCTTATCATTTCGCTGTTTTGATATTTACATAATTTAAGCGATGATAATTTTTACTACCAAAAATGACATCACTTCCTGTAGTAACTGTGACAAAAACGATCGAGGAAGGCTTATGGGCGTCTCAAATTTCACAGTAGTAGTTATCCTTCTAAATTTAAATTCCAAGTTTAATTATTGCGCTGCCTTTTAAAAGTGGCTTAAATTATCTCGTATAGTTAGGGTAAATTCAGACCGTAACGCGACGCGATGCATTTCTAAATTTGTATTGAATTGACAGACTTGTATGAAATCTCACGTAATAATTGAAGTCTATCGAATCCATTCAAATTTAGAAATGCATCTACGCGTCGTGTTGCGGTCCAAATTGACCCTTACGGCCTACGACTACGGGGTAATTACACAGCTTGCATTCGAAAATTTTGACAGCAAAGTTGGAGATAAAACCGTATGGGAAAATCATAACGCGTCACTAATTCTCAGTTTTTACGGGAGTTGTCAATTCAACAGCTTTGTTGATCCGTTAATATTTTGACTCGTGTTGACTGTTGTGCCTAATTTATGGAGTTGTTGACAGAAGTTTATTATATTAACAACAAATCCCTTTAATTTTGAATTTCTCTGTCCATATCGAATGCAAGTGTAAGTACTCAGATACAAATGCTTACTCAAAGTAATTGAGCAATAAGGGAAAGAAAAGATAAGCAGGAAATAGGATATCCTTGTCGCTTGCATCTGAATAATAAAGTTTGCAAATTTTATTCAGGTGATACAATAGCAGCACCACGTAGGCGATGTAAGGGTGCCCGTTTCTCGGAATCAACATTAGTAATCTTGCCTCTCGCAGATAAATCAACTGGATATCTTTATTACACTGCACGCAATGCGAGATTTTCTACTCTACACTGCAATTTGATACAGCTTTTTCATTGCAATACATAATGTTTTTGTTAAAGCTTGACTTTACGCGAGCAGAAAAAAGTTAACAGAAATTTCACGATAAACATTTAGGGCTTATTTGTGAGAAACTATTCTTTTGAGCATATTTATGAAGAAAATGAAAATCTGAATAGACACTACAAATATAACAGGCACTTTTTAGTAACACTTTCATGCACATTCATTTGAGACACGTCTTAATTGATATAACATGGCTTTTCTATAACACAAATCTGAGATACGCTATTACCTAACTGGAGCCAGAAATACTAGATGGTATCAATTTTTACCGGCATCGGCTCAATTTACTTCGGAAATCGATCAGATTAAAACCAAATAATTGATACGAAACCTATTTCGCTAACTCAATTAGACAGACATTTGGCATTCTGATATTGAATGGAAATCACGGCTTAGTCACTGGTCCCGGCAATAAATATATTAGCTAGAGGACAGACAATCAATCCCTGGTATACCCGTTATGGAGTCTTCAGCACCTTTGATGGTATTAAGTGAGAAATTTAATGCAATATTGTGAATCGTTGACAGTTTTCAATTATTGGAGAATAAGACTTCAACGCGCATAATTGAAAATAATAAAGCACTACTACATAGAAGTATAAACAAATATTTAGTATTATCCATATTAATAATATTATTATTATTGTGGATGTTTGTCTATCTGTCACATTTATTATGTACATCGAATTTAGTCAACTCCTACAGCACAAGAATCTTAGTGTAGGAGTAGTGCAACTTATTGTTGTAACCTCCTGTGTCTATGTTTTGTCTTTGTATCATTTTGCTTATTATGTTTTTACTGAGATATTAAACTATTATTATTATTAATGTGTAGCTAATAACATAAAAAAGACGGGTTGCACTCCGGGAGTGCCGGCAGAAGTGAAAACTTGATTATTATTAACGTTGTGCATTATTTTGTTTAACCCATTTTTATGAAATTCGATTTTTAAAAAATCGATTTTTTTAATTAATCGAAACCCTTTTAATTTAATTAATCGAAATCGATTAAAATATCAACAATCGAAAAAAACAATCCATTGTTCGATTAATCGATTTCGATGTTACGACACTACTCTCCAACCGTCTTACGGTTTTTCGATCAGCACGAGAAACTGAAGCGAGTTTCACAGTTTTTACCCATCCCACAAAAGTGCTTAACGCCGCTAAAGAAGTTTCACTTCAGTAATAAAGTTTACCTTTCTAATAAAGTTTACCTATTTTCGAGTTTAGCGCTTAATTTGATGGGTACGAAAATATTTTGAAACCTAAGAATTAATATAGGCCAGTTTATAGTACAGAGATTATGATTTCCGCAAGATCAACGAATTCTTGCGACTTTGCGACCAATATCTCGTAAGTATAAAACAATAATTATTATGAAATCTAATATTGTATTTAACTGTATTTATTAGTGCCATACCAAAAACAGTAAGTTCAAGTAATACAGTAGATCATTAACGTCAAAAATGTTTACCTACAGATTTATACCCCAGTTGTTAAACGGAATATAATATTGTAGTTTAAGAAGACATTAATGCCATACTTACTAACTTAGCAAAAATGTAAATGATTCATGACTCAAGTTACTACATACTTCCTACAATACCTGAATATGCCTATTAGGGAAATATAATATCAATATTGCCAACTTTAATAGCCAGGTAAAGTTATTAAGATAAAATATAGGACAAAATAATGCTACCACGAATACCTGAGTGCTTTGATGTTTGCGGTCAATTTTATTTGTAGTTTAACATAATACGGAAGTAAACTAGGTTTCAGTTAGTTCCTCTTATAAGCAATTTGATGAGTTAAGGACAATTTTAATAGAATAATTACGATTTATGAATTTCATTTTCGAAATAATATAATATAATAATACAACAATTTCCCCTCGTTGAAGTCCAGCGAAAATTTAATAGCAATTACTTATTAAGTAATAATATATAACATATTAAGTAACTAAACGAAATATACCAAAGGAAAAGGCGTGTTTTTCTTCAACGTAGAGGAGGAAATAGCATTCCTTTCCGAGGCATTCTTTAACGAAGGCAAAGAGACAAAATCACACAATAACAGCCGAAGCTATAATGATCAGGAATAATAGACTGCAACCCGCTTACTAGAAAGGACATTTTAGGACTTGCCTAGCCGCTTGAGGGACATTTTAGGACTCGCCTAGCCACATTCGTAGCGGAACAGACTTTTGTATTGGACAAACGAAATAAATTGCTCCTAGACTTACTAAAAGACGTTGCGGTACACATTTTATCGAGCATACTTTTAATTTTATTGGCTTGCCCTGACCTTTTAAGAATAGTTAAAAATTTAGTGATGCTTTTAATTACCGCATAATATTTAAGATATGAACTTTAATTTTGTTTAAATTTAGATACTTCTTTTATACACGCTTAATATATTTTTATCTCTTCATGAATTCACCCACTTCATTGCTACGGACATGAATGGAATAATTGAATTTATTTTCCTTTTATTCGCGACAGTGTCAACTTCATATAACCAAAAAATTACAGTAGCTGTCGAATGTTGCACTTTTAAATTTTATTGCAGCTAAAATGTGAAAGCAACCAGTTACCAAGATCAATAAAATAACTTTTAGAATTTCTCTTCAAATGCTACCGTGACAAATGAGATCGCCACTTTTGTTTTTAGAAGTAATTCAAATCGATTCTGTTCGATTTTCAAAATCGAGTCGTTATATCGATTTCGTAAGAGCTTATTAACCGATTGTTTATACATATTTTGATGATGGCAATTACGAAAAATGCATGAATAATTTACAATGTTGTAGCTGGCATAATTGATGACAACGAGATAATGACGGTCACATTGTCGGCGCCCACGCCGGATTGATATACAATACTATAATGGATGTCTTTCATATCAACGTGATGCTTGGAAAGTTACGTAAGACTCTCACCTGCCAAACTAGGCTGCCCGAGATTTTGTTTGGGGTTTGTTGTTTGCGTGGGACGAAAATAGTTCAATAGTGTTTTAATTACATAGGACGTAGGATTCCCAATAATATTATAAGAATGTCTTATCTGTAATTCTTATAATTATTATAAAGAAATATGTTTATCTAAAAACTGAGAATGTGTAATTTTAATGAAATACGGGATAAGGCTTCTGCCCGATACCTAAAGATTTTTTGACAGGAGTAAAACTAGGTCCAAACCGAAAACAAAGTCAAAAACCAGTCATAAGACAGACACAAAAATATTTGAAAATCAAACAAATCTAAAATCTTATGTATTCACGCACTTTCCGAACATAGTTATCCCTCAACAATTAATTTGCCAATTTTAAATGGGTATAATAGTTATGCCACGACCAATAATGTAACTCAGAACGAAGGAGTAGTTGTCTACTACAAAAGCAACTTAATGATAACTGTGGAAGAACCTGAAATACAAAAAGCAAACTGTCTTATAATAACACTAAACAAAGACACAATTGCCCTAGCTGTTTATAGACCTCCTGGATACAAAAACACTGATAATTTTCTACATCCTTTAGATAACATTTTGACAAAATACTCATGTAAACAGAATCTTTTACTAGTGGGGGATATAAATATTAATATCGCAGAACAAAGCAGCGACATAAACCTTTGTGCATATCTAGATTTACTTGCCTTCCATGGTATGATGCCTGCATACACATTACCTACCCACAATAAAACATGCCTAGACCACACTTTCCTCAAAACTAATCAAACAGCTCGTAGTCTAATCCTCCAAACAACTCTGACGGATCATTACAGTATTGCTCTGTTTATGGTCGGTATGCCAAAGGTAAAGCCTCCAAAAACATCAACACGCATCGATTATGACCGAATAAATAAAGAAATAATAAACCTAGATTTTGGTCCTCTGTATTTGATGAATGATGCAAATGAGGCTGCAGAATTCCTCCATAACGCATTGTACTCTCTAATTCAAAGTAGCTCCAATGAAATTAAAATATCAAACAGAAAGACAATATTTAAGCCATGGATAACACCTGGTATCTTAAAATGCATAAAAAACCGTGACAACTTGTACAAAAAACTCAAGAAAAATCCTGAAAATCACGTACTGCGTGTAACATACAAAAGATACCGAAACTTCTGCTCTACTTTAACTAAAAAACTAAAAAGAGATTATGAGGCAACACAATTTCAAAACGCAGGAAAAAACAGTAAAAAAATTTGGAAAATTATCAAAGAGACCACATACTTAAATAAACCAAAAATATCCTACATAATTAATAAGACCTGAAGACCCTCAAAGTTCGGTTAATAAAATCAATCAATACTTTGCTGACGTAGGAAGAAAGCTTGCGGAAAAAAATCTTTATAAAAAGACACAGACATCGCCCCGCGCTCCTAACCAATGTAGTCACTCCTTCACTCTTCTTCCCACTGATAACACTGAAGTGGAATCTTTAATCTCGGGATTAAAAAGCGAGAGCTCCGTGGGTCTTGATATGATACCCAGTGTGTTACTGAAGACTCATAGAGATATTCTGGCACCACCACATAACACATATATGTAATTTGTCTTTCACAACGGGAGTATTTCCAAAAATTTATAAAAAGTCGAGAATACATCCAGTTTTCAAAAATGGTGACAAAGATTCTCCTAGCAATTATAGACCTATTTCCATTCTTCCCGTTATATCAAAAATTTTAGAACGATTAATCAATAAACGATTAGTTAATTACCTAGAGAGTAAAAATCTTTTAGCAGAGTCGCAATTTGGTTTCAGGACAAATAAATCCACCTCAGACGCATACTCGTCTTAACCAGCCATATTGTTTCAAATCTAGATGCAAAAAAGAAAGTACTAGGAGTGTTTTTAGACCTTGCTAAGGCATTTGACACAGTCTCTGTTCCTATCCTCTTGGATAAGCTGGCAAATTTGGGCATACGATATATTCAGTTAAAACTACTTCGAGATTACCTGACAGATAGAACACAGTGTGTTAAAATAGGAAATGTGATTAGTAAGAAAGCTACTGTATACTATGGTGTGCCACAGGGCAGTATCTTAGGACCAACACTATTCCTCGTGTATATAAATGACCTTTGTCAGACTAAACTTACTAATGCAAAAATAATCGCTTTTGCTGATGATACGGCCCTACTTTTTAGTGGAACCTCCTGGCGAGAAGTCTTTTTAAGTGCTCAGAATGGGATGAACACAGTTACCAAATGGTTAAATTGTAACATACTTAGCCTTAATGTCGATAAAACCAATTACATGACGTTCTCCATCAGAAATAATGACAAACCAAATACTGAGCTATCTATTGTCTCGCATGCGTGTCCTGATTCATCTACTGACTGTCTTTGTCCCAGGCTAAAAAATACTACATCCACTAAGTACCTGGGTGTGATCATTGATGACAAACTTAAGTTCCACGATCACATTAATCTTCTTGTTACTAGAGTACGCAGACTAATAGCCATTTTCCACCCTTTAAGACATTCAGCACCTAAGTCAACTCTAAAAACAATTTATTACGCATTATGCCAATCGCAGCTTGAATATTGTGTTATGTCTTGGGGCGGGACATGTAAAACAAATCTCTTAAAACTAGAAAGAGCACAGAGAGCACTTCTAAAGGTTGGCTTATTACTACCTTACTATCATCCTACTACTGACCTTTATCTGAAATGGGAGTTACTAACAATGCGACAAATTTTCATCCTAAAAACGGTTCTTAAACAACACACTCTCACAGCTTACGAACCAGACAAAAACAAGAACAAACGAATAAGAAGTAAGGTATGCACGGTACCATTATGCAGAACCACCTTTGCCCACCGATTCTTTACTTACCTGGGTCCTAACTTGTATAATAAAACCAACAAGAGTTTATCAATATACCCCTTAAATAAAAACAAATGCAAGCGTTTAGCTTCAGACTGGCTGCAAAAATTGAATTACAAATCTACAGAAAGTCTTATAAATAGTAATTAATCGCAATTCACAACATATTTACATCATATTTATCTATTTTTACATTTCACTACCCACTTGCCTCTAGTCAGTTTTATTCCCGATTTATTTAACCTAAAACTATTGTAATCCATAAGTACCTACAATTATTTCATTAAAATTGTATTCATAATTATAGATATAAATAATCTAAACGGTTGCTTATGTGTCCGCGTGTGTTATTGGGGTCTTGGTGATCTGTAACACAGGCTTTTGCCTAATTCAGACACCAGCTCCTCACTTTCTAATGTAAGGCAGCATGATAACTTGTAAATTAGCCATTAAGTTAGATTGTTTGAGAGAAAATAAAGATTTATTATTATTATTATAAAAATAGGAATCGCATAATTCAGTACTAATGTATGCTCTTCTAATTACAGCTAATAGGGACCTTCTCCGAACACCCTCGGAGCTGTACCCATAAATTATGCTCTCTGATATATTGACTGACTCCGGCGCCGATAATTACTGACATTCTATTTGTGTTTTTTAAACGGAATAATGGCGAGCGATTAACCGCGGAACTCCGAGATGGCCGAGCAGATTTATGAGTAATAAACGTAAATTATGATTCGAGCCGCGAATCGATATGTTAAAATATTGAGATGAATATGATGGTAGCGACTTGGCAATTAAAATATAAGTAAAATGATAATAACAATCCGATGCTTATTGAGACAAATATTTTAACTAATTGCCAGGTTTTATCACAACACTAATTTATGATAAAATCTGACTCTATTGTGAATTGTAATATTGTGTCAAACAAAAAAAGTACTAGACACTTTTATGAAGCTACGCTACATGCCTCTGATTTAGAAGTAAAGAGAGATTGTATGTCTTTGCATGTCATTTCAGGTATTTCTTATATCTAATTTATATTACAGGATTCTCTCTCTTTATGAAATGGATGTTTTGTGTCATAAAGACTTATTGTCGTCCCAAAGAGAATTGAAAATGATGATAGAGCCAAAGAAATATTAAAACTTAATGTAGGCGCCATAGAAACATAACTTCCTAAACCGGCCGATGTCCTTCATATAAGAGCACTTCTGCTTCTCTTTATTACCTAGTTTTGGACCCACGCAAATACCATGCGATAATATTACACGCTGACTTTATAATATAGATGTTTTGAATATATAAACATAAATAAATATAACTGAGGATTAGACATTACATCAATTTATCGTGAGGTCTATTTTCTATTTTGAAAAGGTAAAAAAAAATTATGAAAAAATTACATTTAAGTACAGTTTTAACTTAAAAAATTGGGACCACCTGGTAAGTATTATTACTTGTATCAGGCAGCCCCGCTCTTCCTTATACTATAATAGCATTACTTAACAACATTTAACTATAAAATATAACAGGTAATTTAAAATTTTGTTTACAATTTTTGTTTATAAAACTAACATCTAGGAACTGCATGCCAATTGCCAACTTATACATAATAATATAAACTATTTTGTGTGTGTGAGTATGTGTGTAAGTTTGTGTGTGTGTGTGTGTGTGTGTCTGTGTGTGTGATTGAGTGTGTGAGTGTATGTACGATATTATTGATTTGGCAGCCCCGCTCTTCCATAAACTATAGCATACTTAACAACATTTAACTATAAATTGATATAAAAGGTAAGTAATTTAAATTTTTGTTTACAATTTTTGTTTATAGAACTAACATCTAGGAACTACATGCCAATTGCCAACTTATACATAATATAAACTATTTTGTGTGTGTGGGTATGTGTTAAGTGTGTGTGTGAGTGTGTGTACGATATTATTGATTTGGTTCCAAATTCGCTGTCAAAATTTTAAATGCATAATTATGACCACTAGCTTAGGGCAAGTGAACACTGAATCATCCACAAAACTTTAACACGATACAGCCGTTGTCACAATAAACTATATCTAGAGTCTAGACACGCAAATGTCACTGTCAGTGGTACACGGGCGTTGCGGGGAGTAATTTGTCCGTTATTTATCGCCTACTCCATCGGGATTCAGATGTATTTCGACAAGACGTAAATCGTGGAATTATACTCGAGAGCGCGTGGGTGCGATATGACAATGTGCAAATCATTACCGGTACTCGTGTGCAGGAATGCACCTCGAGTGGTAATTAAGAGTGTGCGTAGTTTGTGTTCAGTGTGTAAGCATTGCTGGTTAAAATTGTTGAGTATTTGCTGTTAAGATATTCCATATTTTACCAGCTGTTATCAGTTATCACATAAAAAAAAATTTTTCGACAGTCTCGCAGAATAAGTTGAGTTCAAGCTAGACTCTGATAAATACAAAAAGAACTCACCTGTTGCATCAAGTTGATCGACGAAGCAATCCCAACCCCGGTGCTTACTCCTCATCCTTTGCGAAGCGACCCAGGAATGTTACTCGCCTGAAACAAAGAGCATCGTAAATATCAATTAGGAGGATTTTTGTGGAGTCTTCAATTAGCACGTAGCCCGAGAATTGGAACAGTGCTCCTCATTAGGGGAGCAGAATGTGGTAAGAGGTGATCGGAGATAACGCATTACGCATGCGCGGGCCATTGTCTTCGCGCCTAGATACCTAGATAATACGAAAGCTCACAACTGGTAATATGCAAAGCTCTCAGATGTTGCGTTGCTTAATGATTCATAACGGAGTTGTAAACAACATTGTCTGTTACTGATTGCTTTCCTATTTGTTGCTAAAATTTTTAATTAAAACAGATCGAACTGAGAAGTGAGAAGTATATAAGACTAGAAACTATATTACAGTTTAAATAATCTAGGAATATATTACAGTTTATACTTAGACGGCCCTAAACTTGGCCTTTTTTCTTACCTTGTGACTTGTAATAATAATTTAAAAAAAGGGAATAGAACTCTAAGCTTAATCGTTAAAATTTAACAGCTAGTTATAATAATTATCAAATCAATGGAAATTCCTGTCTCTAATCATTAAAATCTTTTGTAGAATGTCGTGACTCCGCTTATCCTGTAATTATGAGTGTTGCAATCGCGCACGTGCCGGTGCGTAGTGGGGCTAACTTGCATATCTTATAATTCAAGTTTAAATAAACAGACAATATTCTTACACCACCAGACTCGAGTGTATATTGTGTTGAGGCCGTTCACCTCTCTCGTTATAATGCAATTCTATGTTGCAAATATAAATCAATATAAATGCATCACAGGTTTTTACATCCGCCTGTGATTTTCTTTGAAAGTTTGAATATTTAAGCGTCGCTGGATAGGTTTTTAAATGTGAAATATTGAAAAGCAAATAGAAAAATAATTAATTAAACAAACTCGAGTCATTACAAAAAACAGTGAGAAAGAGGCGGTGAAGTCAAAGTTTGATCTGTTGTTAGTAACTTAATATTTGTTGACAGTATTCATTCTTCCCATATCGCCCAAGGGCCACAAACGGATGTTTTGTTTGCTCAATATTTATGCCCAAATGGAGGCAAACATAACGGTATTGAAACAAAGCATTCTTATCTTAGAGTTGTAACTAAATAGTTATTTAGCAAAACGTGAGTATAATGAGTACAATATTTGGTACTAGATAAGGAAAAGGAGTGTTCTGTGTAGAGGCGTAAATGTTTTTGCTTATGATTGTTTATATCTAGAGGTATAACGGTTGTCCTTAGTCTACTCATTCTTTTTTAGGCTTCCGTAGTCAACAAGGAACCCTTATAGTTTCGGTCTGTCCGTCCGTCTGTCTGTCTGTCTCTCCGCGGTTTTTCTCAGAGACTATAGAACCTACAAAGCTGCAATTTGGCATGAATACACATATTAATAATGCCGATAAAATGGTATATAAAACATTCAAAAATATATTTTTTATGGTACCTCCCCTACACATCAAGCGGGTTTGATTTTTTTTTCGCGCCCACCCCATCATGTGGGGTGTCGTTGGATAGGTTTTTTTAAAAATATTATGAGTATTCATACATCATCTTCCGATTTAGGGATCCATTTGTGAAATATTAAGTTTTAAAGTGGAAAAAATTGTTAGAGTCCAGTGTCCCCCCCTTCTACCAGCTAAACGGTTGCTTCTGGAAATGTAAAAAATTCACGGGAGTAGGAAATATGCTGAATTTAAAAGGAAAACTATCACGGCTAAGAAGACTTCATAAGTTATTGAGTAATAGTCGATCAACTAAAAAAATGTATTCGACGAAGTATAAAGGAACTTTTCGTTCAAATTCCAAATTCTATATTGCGCGTGGCCCGACACGCACTTGGCCGGTTTTTAATTAAATAGTAGATTAAATTACAGAAGAGCGTAATCTTTGTTTATCTTAACATTAAAAGTCAATATGGGCTTTCCAATTGCCATACGTCATTATTTTGTGTAAATATTACATACGTTTTTGTGTAAATATTACATACGTAAGTATAATTATTGCAACAAGGTCTATATTATGCTTCATTATATTAGTTATAACAAACTGCAGTTAGCATATTTAGTCTTGATGTCAGTTTATACTTTATAATCAAAGGTCAGTTTATTATAACTTCATTTCGAATATACATAGATTCCCAAAATGAAACCAGTTCAGTGACATAATTAATCCTTCAGGCCCCGCGCGAGCAACGGTGATCGCGACAACAATAGAATACAATAGCAATTCCTGGAAATTCCGACTGAAGTATTAATATAGGTTATTTTATTAATGTTAAGTATACTAATGAATTTTTCTTAGCAATTAAGTATTGTAAATTTGTAAATTGGTTATGCTTCTATCATCTTCTCTTAACATATTCACTAAGATATGTAAAAACTTGTAAATGGCTATTTGTTTTTAATTTAGCCGTTATTGAGATTTGATTAGCTGTAAGTTTTTTGTACAAATAAAATAAAATAAATAAAAGTATTGTCTCGTTATCCTCTACACTCTCCTTAAAGGTGCTCCCCCACCGGGAGCATTCGCTTGTAATGTAACGTTACAGAGCTTAAATTTTATGCTAGATTTGAATATAGAGTACAACCTGTACTCATACAATGCTGAAACATTCTCCAGACAATTTAACAATACTACTATCTACCTCAATCAGACATAAACCACATATTTTATGGATGGAATAATTCACAGGCGTCGAAGGTACCTTATGTTAAACAGCCTCACGTATTAAGTAACTTTTTATTGTGCATCGCATCGAGCCATTGACAGCTTAGCCCTATCAGATAACAAGTTTATACCAATTTTATAGCACTTAATCTCACTTTATTGATGCAACATTTTTAACACGTCTTACATTTTTATTTGTAGAGAATTTACTTTATTGACATTTTCTCTGGGAGGTCGAAGTTGAAATATTATATTTTGTATATACGATGTATTATACTATACAAGCGTAGGCTGCTGTAATTGTGACAATGTTTGTAAGTAGTAGTAGATGACTAATTTAATGTTACGAAATTTCGTAGTAGTGATAGATTCAACAGTACAATTTTAAGATTCAAAGCTAATATTATTATAATATGTTATGATACTATAAAAGTTTTAGCAATTTACTCTAACATACGTTACTTCAACATTTTGCAGAATAATCATGCCGATGTAAGGAGTATAAAATTATCAAGTTATTAGTTTATGTTTTAATCATGGTATGCGCTGGAAGTTACCTTACCTAACTAACGGTTTACTGGATTGCAAAGGCGTTAACTTTACGTTTACACTTCTTAATTATGCCGCTAAAGCTTAGTGTAATATAGGACGATGTGGTAAGATGGAGTATTTAAGTTTCAGATCGTAATTTCTCCTACTTATATAATATTCTTATTTCCAATAATCTCTTGCTGTAGAACAAATTAAGATATTAGTAATTGGATTCACAAACGTTATAAACAAACATTTTTTTTTTTTCTGCGGCCTAATAATTTCTTTGATCCCATTCAAAAATATGACCTAGGGTTGCGGAAAGTACCATCAGAAAAGTTGATTCACAGGCAGATGGCGCGGGCGGACTTACATAATTTGGTCGGTTATGTCAAACCCCCTGATAGATCACAATTAAACATTGAACTGACATAAACCCGACCAATTGACGCAGGTTCGTCATCTGCCTATGAATCAATTTCTTCGATGGCACAATGTAATTGGCAACCCTAGCTACCGATGTTTCGCAAGCGCTGCTAATACCAGTATCGGATACAATGGGCTGGGACTGCGACTGTTGTTGATCAGTGCCTATTTTAACGTCACTCTTTAGCAATGAGCAACCAGTTTTTGCGGCTGATGAAGATATGGAAAGCGTGATTTTCGCAACCGCGGCGTAATTAACTCGTTGTCTACGTAATCAATGCATCTAAGCGAGCGACCAATGAGCACTGACACCTTACAATATTAGAACCAACAGGCATTAATACAACTCGAAGTGATTTATATGTGATGCCCGTAACTTGATATTTATAGACGATATTCTCGAGACATGATAACTTTGTGTTTATTTCTTCACCTATACCGTATTACAAAGGTATAAACTTAGATCAAAAACTATTTTGAGGTGGTCGATTCTCTACAAAGTAGAAATTAAAAACGCATTCGCTCCCATAGCGAAATGTGTAAGGTTGGATATATCATGTAATGCATCGCAAGCGCCTTGAAACTTATAACGATGCGTTTCTTTAAATCCCATACATTTATAACAACTTACTTCGCTATCGAAACCACCGAATGTATTTTGACTAAGGATCCAGCTCAAAGAAGTGCATAGTAAAAAATCAATTTCCTTTGACAATTCATGAAAAGATATAAATAGAAAGGAATGCGAGAATTCAATGAACTTGAGCGGATATCGCGCGGCCTTGTTCGCTCGCCCCGCTCGTAAAAAACAAACGACTCGCTCGTTTCGAGCTCTGTTCTACACTGTATTAAAGGCTTTATCGAACTCTACATCGACTTTAAGTACAGCATACTAGGGAATTGATTATCCTACACGTTCTTCGTTCGAGTTTTTTAGAGTTATACTACGACTTGGAGTGTTTTAATTGGAAATCTCATATAAACTTTTCTTAGTGCTTGGAGAGTACTTATGAATTCAAGCTTTCGGAATACAAAAAAATTCTGATGAATGATTGTGAAAAGTTTGTTTTTTGTTTGTTAGCCGCACTTTTTTTATTGTAATTCGGTAAGAATTCCCCCATAGCACAGGCTGCGCCTAGTTTGGGGGACTGCCACTTTTTAAAAAGCGTTGTAAATTAATTTTTAACAATAAAGATTTGTATTTGTATTTGTTTAATATTATGTATTAAATTTTGTAACTAATTATCCATATTTTTTTATTATTAATAATAATTAGAAACCTTATATATGTGAATATAATAAGTTCTCAAAAAGTAGAAAATACGAAACATTAAAAGGTAAACTATTATAATATTTTAGTGGTTTCCATAATATATTCTTCATCGAAGGGACTCATAAAGCCTAAATATTAGAGTGGTATGGGAACTGTGTATTTGACCGAAGGTAAGCAGCTTTCAAGTACGTCACAGATGTACACACCTTTTAGTATCGTTGGTTGATTTAGGGACTAGGGTTGTTACATTTTACTTGCGAGCTCATTTACTATAAAATTGTTTCATAGTTTTTGTTGTATATGTTACTGTACAAGATTGAACTTCGGAAAATCTTAAGATTTGAGTGTAAATCTTAGGATTTACCGACACAAGCTTTTACAGTAACATATAAACCGTTAACTCGTATTTAGTCGAAGTCATACTAGTAAACGATGCATTTGAGGAACTTGAAGTTAATGTTTTTATCAAAAAAATATCTTCTTACATTTTGAAATGTTTATATTTTCTAATAAAATATAAAATAAGTGATACAACATATTTTTGTAAGTAAAGGAGCATTCCTAATCGCAGAATATCCTTCAGTGGGTCCAGAGACCGTTCAAAATAACACTAAAAGTTCTTTTGAGAATAGTCCTTATTTTATAGACATTAAGTTCCTGTCAGAGGCAAAGTACCTCTGAATGGAGTAGTAAGCGCTTAATGGAGGACATGTATAATAAATGACGTCAAGTGCACGGGCCCTTTTAAAACATTATCCTCTTTCGTCTTTCACACGCCGCGTGCCGGTTCCCGGGTTAATGATTATTGATGGATTTTTGAACGACCTTCACGTATGTTAAACCAGTTTTGTGGCTTGCGGACTGCAGAATTATTGCAACAATTCTCGTCGACTTTGTTTTGCGGCCATTGAATGTTTTTATCTCAAGCTTAAGTAAGAACTTTAAGGCTTAAGTAATTCTTTCGGGTCTAGAGGAGCGTCTAGCATTTGCCCCTACTTATTTACTGTTTATATGATGATGGTTGATGCCTGCAACTCTGTTGGGCCAAATTTGAAAATTTGTTTATCAAGCAGATACTGGATAATTAACCGGATAGGTATAGGTATCCTATAATCCTTTTCCGGCAATATATATTCCGGCAATTCCTATAACAAATTTTATAAAAAATATCGATTTAGCGGTTTTGGTGTATAGAGGTAACAGGCAGACAGACAAACTTTCGCTTTTAAAGTATTATTATAATATATAGCATGGATTTTAGGTATTATAACAAAACCAGAAGCCCTCAACAAGTTCCTATTGAAATACGTTAGGTTCGATTTAATCTATGAAGAAATTCGTTCAATAAATCAGATGCAATCGACGCATAGCAAGTACAGTTGAAAGCCTATTGTTACTAGTCTCAAAGTTTTTCTGAAACCACTTTCCAATTCTAGTTCTGAGTCAAACAGGTCTGTTTAGCTGGAGTACTATTTACTTGAGGCATCACAAACATTTTTGCTATAAAATATTAGAAAAAATATTTATTATTTGTTTAGGGCCAACCCACACGTACAGTCAACGTTCAAAAGTCCAGTAGCATCGTAACGACTATATTCGTTTGCCGGTACAGTGCATATTTATGTATGCACCATGTTACCGTGTACACACTTAAATGTCGTACAGTATCAATACAAGAAAGTTGCGTGTAGTGGATGAAAGACAAAGATAACATATATTATGTTTGCTTTTCATTCATTCTTCTTCATTTATTGCACTGCACTGTGTCAATAAATGCAAAAATTTCACTAGACACGTAAGATAGTTCATAGCTCCATCGGTGAATACCTAATTGGCCTCGCATCATAGCTAGGACGAAAAATGGTCACGGTTCAAATCTCAGATTATCATATTATTTTAACAGTAAGAACACAAACACTCGTAGCTGAGTTCACCAACCAACAACATTTTAATATTTTGTTATCTTCAAGCAATCGTTCCGTTTTATTTTAAATCTACCCTCACATTCTTTGCTGTGACTAAAATGTTACGTTTCTAACTAAACGTTACTGTGCTTTTAGTTAGAAATGTAATTTTTTATTCCATAGTTGTATCAACATTCATAATCATAATAATTTATAATTTATAATTCTCAAAAATTGTTTTACGTAAAAACGACGCAGACTCAATACGGGTCGGATTCGATCCTGCAATTTAGCTGATGCAGATGATCTTAGAATAAACACACGCACTCGCTTAACCACTAGGCCACGGCAGTGCTCACATGTTGAGACGAAATTGACGATATAAATATACAGCCAAACAAAGTGTATGTGAGTGTGTGAATTGTCTTTATAGAAAAAGGTCACAAGTAACGTTAAGTGTTGACGATATAGCTGCGTACGATTGCTACTGGACTTTTGAACGTAACTGTACCACAACCACACGACAAACACACGACGTGGTCGGGCGTATATTTCGTATTGTAAATGAACTGGACCATTCACACGTACCACATTTTGCAGTCGTTGTCGACCAGTTGTAAAATACCGACCACATCGCATCCACGTCGCAACCACGTTGCAACCACGTCGCAACCACGTCGCAACCACATCGCAACCACATCGCAACCACAACGTTGCGTCGATGCGCTTGCCCCCCCTTCATTCATTTCTTCAGGGGGGCGAAACTTTAACGAAAAAGAAAGAAAAAAATCCAAATAACATGTTAATTTGCAAAAATCTCGAAAGTGGTAGCTATCATCAGTCAAGGTTTTTTATATGTAGATACTGTGTTTTCATAATTCATTAGAGCTGTAGCAAAAGTTGGTACTGAGTAACGGGTACGCAGGCGTACCGAGGGGGCGAAAATAAACGTCATTTTTCCTGGAAAGTGGGAATTCAAAACGTGTTATCTACTCTCCGTAAAATGAAACAAAATATCTTTTAAGGCCAGGCCAGTTCGAAAAGACTGATTTTTAAGCTTCTAGTCTGAAGAAATTATGTGGATCTGTACTGTATACTTATTACTTATGTAATACATACATAATACATAAGCACTTTACTGTTGCTATTCTTGATATATTATATCAAGGATAGCAACAATAAAGTGTCCTCTTCGAAATCCATGACTTTGGGCAAGACGTGTTTCCGCTATAAAAGCCGGAGTCGAACTACAATAGTTTGACTTGCACACGACGCAACCACGTCGCAACCACATCGCAACCACATCGCAACCACTGGCCGTCGTCATTTTGTCGGAATCACAACGAAACCACAAAATGCTGTAGCGACACCATTCACACGTAAACACAGCTCGACGACATTTTGTGGTTGCGATGTCGTGTGGTTGTGGTACATGTGGGTTGGCCCTTAGATGTTTAAAAAAATGTAAGAAATAAAATTAAATAGTCTGGTTTCTTTAGAGTACTGTTTTTATATATCTTGTGATTTATACTATTATTGAAATCAACTTGCACTCGTATCAACAAAAAATATTTTAAAGGTATGTAATCACAAATATTAACTTTTGAACGATCAGTGACATAGAAACAAACCATCTGAATAGAATATCTTAGAATTGAAAAGACAATGAGGAATTCAACCTATGGAGTATTCAGAGCATATAAATTAGCATCTGAAATGAACCACGGAGGTGATGACTGGGTTTCACAATCCGCGCTTTCGAGAGTAAAACTGTGACGCAACACAATGCAAGTCGGGGGCGTACAGTAGAAAGTTTTGTAGAACACAGTGCTCGCACAAAAACTGAGCCTTTTAAAGGAAACAACGTAATGCCGGCAACGAGCTATCTCTGAAATGCAATCGGTCGCAAACCACTTACGATATTATGTGGGCTCACGGCGCTTCGACGCTTCACATCGGCTATCAAGCCATCAATGCTGCGAAATTGTAGACGAGTCTTAGATTCCTCGCTTTTTCTAATCGCTCTATAATACGCTAGTTCCGCGTCTGGCAATCATATTTTAGTAATTAGGTGTAGCTTGTACAGTGTTAACGTAGGGCGATATTTTTTTAATATCGATTATTGTATGTTAAGACAATAGTTTTGATTATTACATCCATAGCCCAACGATGTCAATACTTAATTTGATTTAATTTACTATTAATATTAATCTAATATAATATAATATTAATATAAATCTCCATATGGAGATACTTTAAGTCTCGGAAAAGGAGAATGGTTTTTCTCCTGGAAAATTGTAGACACGCACCTGCAGCTCTTCTGATGTTGCGAGTGTCCATGGGCGACGGTAGTTGCTTACCATCAGGTGACCCGTTTGCTCGTTTGCCCCCTTATTTAATATTAAAAAAAAGACATCCCAAGTCCCACGCAAAAGGTTTAAAGAGGATAATAGCTTTGAGCAACAACTCGAGAAACATTTAGGAAATCAATTCTCCCCACTTGTTGTAGACTTATTTGCTCTTTTCATTCATACTCATTGATTTGTAGAGCGAATAATACGGTGACACGTTTCGCGTGATTAATTTTGTTTGTTATGTAAATTGAAATAGAAATGAAATTAAATGAAATGCTTTTTGCTGCTGTGTGCATTTTTATTTTCTTAACTCTACTTATTTTCCTATAAAAGTTTCTTTACAGATACCAGAAATATTATTTTTTGCTTAAAAAAAATTGGAAGTCTTTAATATTCTGATATTGTGTAAAAATCCATTAATAAAGCCATGCCTAGATAGCGTAGATCTCTATAAGGTATACATCACTACTAATGCTACATTCGAGCAAGTACTTACGAGAGCAAGTGAGTCCCCACTCCCCAAGTATCAAGTACGGATTTCAGAAGTTATAACTTACTTTCCAAATAAATTATAACGCTTGTTCTACAGACAAGCTCAATAGATTATCTGAAATATTATTCTATTGTCTCACTGCGTCCGAGAAAATTTATTATCTATGCTAAAACGAAACTATTTAGCAAGTTTGACCTTTCAAAGTGGCCAGCGGCACTGCACTACTTTATAATCAGAATAGGAGAAAGCGGGCGGACCCGGCCTGACCTTTCCCGAATAACCTTTAACCAATAATGGTCGAATATGAACCCGGTAGTATGTGTGAAAACGGCTACCACTTCCTAGTCGACAGTTTGGTCGCCGCCAGGACAATATCGGACGCGGTGACATTCATTAGGTCCATTCTGCATTCAATGGACAATGACCGTAAATGTTGGATACACGTTTGAGTGATTAATGTTTTTGGAATTAATAAATTATTTTTTGTACAAATTACAAAGGTTACTTAAGCAGTTAATGGTGACAAAGTTCAACGAATTTGCGTCCAAACTTCTTAACGTCATTTTGTCAAAAAGTTCAAAATGCGATCCTTTGGGAACTCATTAAAATTTAACTTAAGCGTTTAAGTAAATTCAAACTGAGGAAAAGATGATTTATGATAAAAGTTCGGAAACCGGCGCGAAGTCGAGGAGGTAACCGGACAGCTTAGTAGTAGTCTGTGAGAACGAATTTCTTAATAGAGACAGAAAAGACAAGCGAAATTATCCGACGAGAGGTGCTAACATCCTAGCTATTACAGCCATTATAAGAAATGCAAATGTTAATTGTTGCGATAAGAATGGCGTAGATAGTAAAATTGCCTCCACGTAAGTGCTTCGCGAGCGGCGGCGAGAACGCGTGAGCATCAGTCACGTATTGGCATAAGATATAAGACGGGGATAGAACGTTAGCCCTAAGTTTGATTGTCGCTTCAAACCGTACGGACCTCCCACACGTTTAATGAATATATAGAATCTCTCAGACGTGTCGATTCAAATAAACGTTGCGATATAATCCTACGTGTTTCGTCGTAAGCTCTATAATAAATTAAGTTACAATGTATTCCCCTCTGTTTAAACAGCAATATATTACACGTAATAGATATAAATTCTAAATTGGGACGTCGTTTTATTGATTGTTACACCTCATACTTCAAGCTATTTAAAATTAATAAACGTATTCTGGGAGTGTAACAGTTTCTCATGTTTTTCGTTTCACGGACATTTCTCGATTGGCTACGGTAAATGTTGAATGATACTCTCATAACGTTTTGATATTGTTGTGTATCCGTGCGTTTAAAACAATTAAATAATTTGTAGAAAGTGAGGTCACTTATCTATTAAATGCAGCCTTGGCCAATCAACTTGGTATTTTTTGTGAATTAAAATTAAACAGTAAATAATAATTAATTGCGAATTCGACATTACTCAACGTTGTTGTTTTACATGTTGCGCAAGGAATGTCTGCGTCTCAAAATACCTCCCAACGTATATTATATTTAGCTGCCTTTACTGAGACAACTATGCTTACCCAGCTAGATATTAATCTGATGTAATATAATAGTTTGACGATGGTTCTGCGGACCATACATGTTGTGTGGCCATAAAAACGTGTGACGAGCCCGCGAGCCAGGTTTACGGTCTTTGGGCAATTCGCCGCACGCTAGTGGGATAACTTCAGATTATCTTTATAGGGTGCACTATAAACGATATCTGAGTGGATAAGATTTAATTTATTTTATGGTTGATTCGACATAAAAATTTATTCGTGCTGTCCTAATTTTGCAACTTATGTATTTTTGGTTTTATCTTATATATAAAATTCTCGTGTCACATTTACCAAATGTTATACCTATGCATATTCAGTAGGTCTGAGAATCGGCTACTGGGTACTTTTTATATTGACGAGTAAGTACATATTTTATTGAATAAATAATAGTAAAAATATTACAACTCGAGACTGACGGCGACCATTATTTGTGCGACGGGATACCGATGAACGTTGCCATGGTGCCATACTTATTTAGTCACTTCAATAAAATAACATGGGCGAAATAATTAATATGGCAAAACAACGTTTGCCGGGACAGCTAGTATACAATTATACAACTTAATCATTTAAGACTAAGAGCAGCTCTAAAAAGAAAACGTGTTGATTCACTGAACAACTAACTTATGCTATTATTGAATGCGAATCGTCTTGTTTTTTAGCGGAAAGAGCTTTTTTCAGAACATTCCGCCGACCGAAAAAAACATTCAGAATATCATTTCGTTGGTTGCAATTGTTTATTTGGATTAAAACTGCGCAATCAAAATAAAACCAGCGCAATTAGCTGCGAGACGCAGGCACGCTCGTTAAAAATGTTTATCTCGTACGGGAGCTTACGATCGATTCTTGAAAAGCCGTCAGTAGCTCATAAATGGCCGCCTGTCGATCCGTTTCGAATTATATCTGATTTAGATTTTTATGTGCTACAAGATTTATTGCAGATCGACGGAGAAACATTATTCAGTTTTATAAACGAAAAAAAAACAACGAATTGCAGTCCAAGAGCAGGCATGCAGTTTCGTCCCCCTGTATTATATTAGTCCTACTCTGCCTGTGTCTTATAAATTTTCGATCAGGTCGCATGTATTCTTTATTACTTTATCCATCTCAAAAAAAGTACGCAACGGGACCAAAAAACTTGAAATAAAAATCAATAAAACTTTGAAGAAGAAACCAGTTTCCACAGACACATACAAAGTTCATGTACCAAGGCTCCATAAATTAGGCACGGCTACTAAGTACCAACTATTAGCGATCAAAGGAGCAACGAGATGCAATCGCATATCGATGCAAATTATCAGTACGCCTCCCGAGACGCAGATAAAAATTGCAGACCTGACGGAGCGATACGGAGATAATTTTACCGCCAGATCTTATACTCTGTAATTGTTTTACATTTATAAATTATCTCAAAAGCTGTTTACAAAAGAAAAAAAATACAGATACATTGAGTATGTGTGTGTATTTTATATACTACTGCTTTAATTTTATTAAATAGTTCATAAAGTATTTAATTTTGTTATCTTTAGAAAATTGGCCACAGCTGAGTAAAATTATCCCCAAGGTTTCGTCCTGAAATAACGAATAAAAACATCAGTTGCGATAAAACCAGGTTAATTGGAATTTATTTAGGGATTATGCTACTAAAATATCTCGGATAAGATCTTGTGTAAAGCAGATATTTTATATACTTAATTCAATTAAAGTCTCGTTTGCAAATTCATAATTTCATGCGAATTAAATTTACAATTGTGTAAAAAAGGCAGTTGTAATAAAAATTATCAATGTTATAGCAAGATATTTTTAATCCTCATCTTCTACGCTGAACTTCAAGATAAGATTGAAGAGAAGATTTAACAGGAACAAAAATAAATAGAAAATATTAGTTTTTTCACAAGGACTCATTACGTAAAAGTTTTATCAGATGTTACAAATGTAGTATAAGTTCCTAATAGACAAACCAATTAAGAACGAAAAAATCTTCCATTCGTCATAATCCATAATCTATTCCGACTTTATCGTGTTTGTATAAAGAAAAGACTATTTTGGGCTCTGGCAACATATTAAAAAGCTATGTTCCCTAAATGTTATTAAAAAACCTATACGTACGTTTAGTAAGTAGGCGGCTTTGTAATTGACTTATATAATATCAAGGACTGAACAATTATGTTACGTAAAACAAATTACATTCTAGACATGACCTACTAAACTGTAGGATGATTTAATTTTTAAAAGCATGAAACGTGCCCGATAAAGGACCACACGAAGTGTTTTGCGTGAACTCTACGGATCTAATTATTTATAATGACCTAAAAACGTGAAAACTGAATTTGTTCTACATACTGAACCCCATTGCGTGATGATCGAGTTTGTGCCGGTACAAGCGCGATTAACTCGCGGCAATCAGAGGTGGGGTGTTTTGGCATTTCCTACTCCTGTTCTTTACGTTCTTGTTTAGAAATTATTCAAAACTGAAATGGGTTTAGTTTTTCGTGTTAAGGCCCAGTAGTCCCTAAAATTAGCAAGTCGATGTCTATCAGTACGAATATCGACGTAAAGGACATTAAAATAACATTCATATCAGCGCGCCTTGTACAGTGGCGTTTACGCGCTCGCTGCGTGCCTTGATAATAGGAAATTGGAGAAAAAACCTTTTGTTTTTAGTATTACACAAATCAAATATATCAAATCGTTTAGGTTAGGTTATGACAAATGTACAACATTTTTTGTTTTTTCTAGAAAGTGTGTAATTTAGCCATAAAATGATTTAATTATGAAAAAACAGCGTTATAACAGTCATCTTTGAGATTTTTTCTATCGAGCAGAATTTTTCAAATTGACTTTCTGATAAGTTACTGATAAGTTACTTGATTGAATACTGATATACCTTTGCGTATAGAAAATTTTCTCAATTTTAAAATGGTATTTTTTATACTTAAATAATGACATCTCCTTTACAAAAAACATTATTTAAAAAACCCATTTTACGTAGTTGCAACAACCACTGCACCTTAAATGGTGACCATGTACGTAAATTATAATTATGGTCATTTTGATTACTTATAATAAATAATCGACGCTGATTGAGCAAATTGTAGACAACTAGCAGAAGTAATGGTAGAAAATCATGGATATCCATCATGATGCATGGCCCTTCGTGAAAAGTGAAAATATTATGAAAATATACATCATGGCCCTCCGTAAACATTCTGCGAAGAACATTACAAAAAATTAAATTTGTCCTTTGCGAGATTTACTACAGATTACTCAAAACCTGTTCTGCGCATAAAATTTTATCTGATTCGTCTGCATGCGGTCCCTGACAAAGACTGATAGCTGTAGTGTATATTCTATAGTTGAAGCACATAAACCCTAATGAAAGCTAAGCACTAACTAAGCGATAAATAGATAAACGGCGGTCAACCGGTGACATTTCCAGAGGCTTCGATTGCTCTTTGGCACAACAATTAGCTCTGTCCATCAGTTAAGGCGATCCGGCTGTCCGCGATAGTCGCGTCGCCATGGTAACGAAGGACCACACACGAACAATGCGACGGAGTACCGGGAACTATGCAAATCAGGCGCCCCGTACTGAAATACTGACCATTATACTCGGCGAAATTATTTCTTTATTAAAAGCGTTATGATGACTCACTGAACCATTTCGGAAATGTAAATAAATCATAATGTGTGACACAGTTTCTTTCGTTTCAAGTTTGAGATATAAAGAAATTATAATTGTAGAGTCCTAGAAATGAGGTTACGTAAACCATTAACTTATTGCTACGAGTATGATTAAAATATGTTTTGACTTTAGTCAACTTATAAAGGACCTAAATGTTAGAATCACCTTGACATTAATTTCAATTTTTACTTGTAGAGTTTTCTTTGAAAACAGCACTCCAGACGCGTCTTGATCGATTATTTTTGTCGCGTGACTCGTCTGTATTACGTCCACACTTCACCTTTGACGGGGAGCGAAGGCCGGGGTACTTTGATTTCTGTTAGTTTTAGGGTCAACTCGTGACCTGGGAATTGTGACCCTTTGATGGAAATCCGCAAATGGCTTATACTGTAGAAGTTGTACTATTGGACGTTGGCTCATTATAATATACCGATACAAGTGTATACGAACGTGTAGAGCATGATTGTATGCTTGCCATTATTCAATATCAATAATGGATGCTGTAAGCAGCTTTACAATTATGATGGCAATCATAGTAATCCCTTATAATATTATGCAACATAAAGAGGCATCTACTGAATAATTATAATTACTTATAGTATTTTAATAATTATTTTATAAAAACTGAATTCCTTTTATAACTCTATTTAGGGTAATGTCTGTAGTACTGCACCATAATATATAAATTTCGATTGCTACTGAAGAAA
Source organism: Lysandra bellargus (assembly GCA_905333045.1). Lineage (NCBI taxonomy): Eukaryota > Metazoa > Arthropoda > Insecta > Lepidoptera > Lycaenidae > Lysandra > Lysandra bellargus. The sequence continues at coordinate 12,054,191 of HG995326.1, forward strand.
AAATATTGTGCTCAAATATTCCTCTGGCTATTACGAAAGAGGCTTCGCTTCGGTCGCGGCTCGTTAAGGCGATTGACACGCGTTCTGCAGAAGTGTTGCATGTGAGAAGATTGTCGGAAGTAATAGTTTTACGTAATTTAACATTAACTTGAGCAAGCGTTTCCATACATCCAGTTTGCAATATCTTCCTTCATTAAGAGAATTTGCATTTCAGTAACCATAAAAATGTTTATGGTTAAGTCCGTTGAATTTTTATGAGAAGCTACAAACGGTTCGCTTTAAACTAGCGCTCATATCGTTCCATCTGATTTAACTAACGACTGGTTTGTTTAGAACAGAGTTTATTTCTTTCTAAAAATTCAGTATCTATCAAGGAAGATGATATTGGGAATATTTTGTTTAATTTTTACTGCAGCAGTGGTAATTGTGTAAATTATAGTAGTTGTTCCAAAATTAGCTTATCATATTTCCTTTACCATGATTAAAATGTCATAGAAAATTTCATCACAATCGATTCAGCCGTTTTGGCGTAAGAGGTAACAAACAAACATACCCTTCCGTATTTATGATATTAGAAAGGATTAGTTGTCCTGAGCCTTGCATTGAAATGATAATAATCAGAACGAGAGGTGCTCGGGAGGTTTTTGTAAACCAGATATGGACTTCTTAAAATTGTTTAGAGTACCGTTGAGTACATTTGCATATGAGAGATAGCCGGGAGAGATAGCGAGTAATAGCGGTCGTAGTCTGCATTCAAAATTTTAAGAAACGTTTTAATGAAATTGCATACAAATTTGTGTAAATGTTTTAGAACAACGTCGTGATAATTGTATCATCATCTTCTGAAGTTCTATTCAGATGTCAATTTGCACGAAATCAAAGTATGTATTATCGTCTTCATTTGTTTTTAAGGTACTGGAGCCCAAAATGCCATGTTACCATTTTAAATATAACCTATGTCCTATACATAATATTAAAGTCGTAATTCTAATGTTAATAGAATTGGATGCCAAGTTCTATTCCATCCAACAACAGTTGAAAAGGGACGTCTCTACGTTTATTACTCTGAGGTTATAATAAATATAACAAATGACGAATTATGAGGTAATAATATTGTCTAAATATTTCTACGAAGTGTCGAAGCTACCTGTGAGTTCCAAGATAGCATTTCTCCGTTCTTTCGATCTTATCGAACCCAAACAAATTAAACTGCCACTTCCCGTCTCGTCGAGCTCAGACGGCAAATACTTGTACATTTGTTTACTGTGGACAGTGTCGAGATTAGTTACCTAATACCTTCATCATTATCATCACTATTATTATCACCATAATTATAATCATCATCATAATACATAGGTTCAAAAGAGGATTCGTGAAGCATTCCAAAAAATGTAAAGAGAGTCGATTATATTTCTGTTTATTTATACAAAATAATATGTTACAGTGTAGTCAGTCGCAAAGAAATTTAATATTAATATTAAACACAAAGTTAATATTCTCTTCCATGCGCATAAATTCGTTAAAGTGCTGGAACTGTACTTTTTGCGGAATAAAAGTATCCTGTCCTTTTCCGAGATACCTCTGTACCTTCTGCGTGAAGAGGTAACAGACAGCTAAACACTTTCACATTTATAATACAAAAGTGTAAATAATAACAACTAATTGATAATTTTCGTTTAATTTCCATCCTTGAATAAATGAGTCTATAAATAAATGATTTGCAAACGTTTGAATCGAAATGAAGTTATAAATGATATTTCCATGTTAAGTAGCCTCCGTCCCGATCCTGTATTACGAGTTCTAATTAATGGGAGATGCACAAACACCAGGATATTAATACATACGTGATAATATGCACGTTAAATACGAGATTACGCTTCAAATAAAAGGGTGATCGATTTACAAAACTTTTCTACTTACCAAGCCAAAAATTGTAAGGGCTAGTTTGGCTTCCCTGGAATGTATTTCTAAACACGATTCTGTTTATTCTAGAAGCAGTAACTGTTATCTGTTTTTGATCCAATTTTATTAAATAATTATGTATCAACGGTAACAAATATTTTTCTCAGCTGACAATCTAAGATTAATAGAAATTATGGTAATGTTACATAAAAGAAAACCGTCGAACATACCGACGCAACTCCTAAACTATGCGATTAATGTATGCTCGGAAATTCTTGTTACATATTACGCCGGAATTTTTTCAAATTCTTCCAAACGGGATGTTTGAATATTTTTAGTTTTCTCACGGGAAAATCGTACGAAACAAGAAAAACTAGCAAACGTTTTCTGTGATGAATATTTTTCTGATTATGTAAAACTATATAGACTTTTTAAAGCACTGGTAATTATAACTAGAATTTTGCAATAAAACCATATGGCTAACGACTTTCCGCAACTATTCAATGTAAGTAAATAAAAAAGATAGAAAATATTATAAAATTGATTTCGTGGTCTGTAAAAATATGCTAAATGCTAGTTAAAATCCTGAGCACCTAAAATCTACATGCAAAGCCATAAGAAAACTGTCACAACCGATGTTAATTTTGCCTAAAAAAATATGCCAGAGCATTCCAAAGAATTGAGTCCCTAGTTGTACTGAGTTCCTGAGCGCCCACGATCCACTCGGGTATTGAGAAAACAATTATTATCTGCTCTCAGAGCGATAAATCCCTTGTCTCGGACGCTGACCGTTATTGCCATCGCAGCGCTATCTGATCCTGTACTGTGACATATTGCTGGAATATAGGTGCCCTATTAGGTATTTATTCGAACTCTATTTGAGTCACGAATCGGAATCGAGTCTGATCTGCTCGTTATTAATTGGCCCGCGATATCAATTTGTATTATCGATATTGTGGTAAAATACAAATTCGAAAACGACTATAAATATTATTTACGAGTTACGGCGTTGCCTATTACAGACCAATGCTGTATTTGGTAAATAGGCTTTAATGGGTATTGAGACGTAGACTTTCGAATTGCTCATGTTGTTATTACCTAGTTGTTTCCAAATTCAGAGATTTTGAAAATATCTCTAAAGGAAGACTAACATATTAAACTTCTAGGTCAAGTTAAAATATTTGATAATTACAGTTGTTATGACTGTAAAACACTAATGATGGCAATAAAAATATATTATCACTACTCGACCTCAAATAAAGCCGACACAATTTAAAGAGACACATTAATTTTTCCCGGAATTTATGTAGACCAAATAAATAAATTAATATTGTTTCCTCGTGGCTAGGAATTAGGATACGAATAATCGCCTTATCCTTGTATTTAAGCTTCTAACCTTGTACATACTCTATTCCAACCTTTAAATGGCCGACGTTTGGGTTTATTTCGTCCTGCTCTACATAACTTTGTTGCTTTATAGCACCGGTGGTAATAATTCAAGTTATCCATTTACGGGTATTCGAATGAGTTATTTAGAGACACTTGTAGTTAGTATGAATCTTATTGCTATATAAATACGGAAGTTTATCGCCAATGAGGATATTGCGTCGGTCTGTATCATATAAGGCGCGTTATGTAGTGGCGATGCCTTATCTCGCCGATTCCGGGCAGATGAGGTAGTGACTTACTTTCCCCTACGTGTTATGAATTTTATCCTTGTTAACGTTGCATAATTGCATAATATGCCTTTTAAACTCGACATTTTAAAGCGAAAACTACATGTTATTGTCTAAGATACGCGCGAAAATTAGTGTGCAAAATTTACCTCAAGAACACGCCAATAAAATTGTAGGCTCAAAAGCAAAGCTTATTATCACCAGTTACCATCCCATGAGCTATCGTAAGTTATATTTTACAAATAAATTACTACATCAAAATCAGACAAGCAAAACTTGAGACATTATCTAACTTCGAGGGGCTCAGTAAATACTGGTTTGCTAATATGAAACAAGCACGACAGACATCCCTAATGAAGATATTGTCTGCGGAGACAATATTTAGTGCTCCGTGCAAGTTACTTACGCCGCGCTGGTTCTTTTCGTTGGGTAGTTCTTGATGCTTAGAAAATATTTTGTATAAAATTTATTCTTAACAAAAATACTTTAAATCTAAATTTGTATAATTGTAAAGGTACATAACAAACAGTCAACTAACTTATCTATTTCTAGCACTTAAATTTAGTAACATGCAATTTATGCGCGGTACACGCCCCTATTTTAAATAAACTTGTGAACATTTCGGAATAAATTTAATTGAACTGGAACATTTTCATATTGCATTCGATTTGATATCGATATTACCTTTGTTCGGACAACATTGACGTATTTCTTAACTTACGTACAGACCTCGCATAGACCACGCCAATTGTGTCGGAACTGGGTTATTGCACTCTTGAGTTAATAAATTAAATGCAATCGATGGCAAACGTACGGCGCTACTGCACCTACATCACGCTCAGCTGCTCCGACGCTGATTATTTCCGTATGTTAATTTATAGAATACTATTCTATTTTATTAAGGTACTCGTGCTTTACCGTGTTTCGATATACATAAATGAATATGAGTATATTTTAATGTATCAGTATGTTTGCAGACACAGTCGATTTTGATAATTAATTGCCAAGTTTAGTGACGAAACGTGTTAGCTTATAAGGTATCACGTTTATCACAAAGTTTTTCCAAGTTAAAGGCTTCGAATACGATAACAAAACTTTTAATGTCCTATCTGAATGAAATATACTTCTAATGTCAATTAGCGGATTACACTCTAATATTGTAGAATTTCAGGCAAATAGTATACATTTGTACAGTGTTTACTGAGTCAAATATATTTGCTTAGAGAGTTTCACGTGCGTTCTAAGTTATTCAATTAATGTTTGTGTCAATACTGAGGTAAAGTCATCAGTACGCTTCGCAACGTAATTCCTTAGATAATTTCCTCTCATTTCTAGACTGATAATAAAATTTCATGATTCATACTGTTCGCTACTGATATTCAAGAGATCTCTATCACTACTAACGCTTGTGTAATAACAATTTATACCAAGCAGCTAACTTTACGATTAATTTCCCAAGTTTTATTATTATCAATTGTTTTATTCGTTATTTTAACTTTAACCTTAACTTTGACCACATAATTTTACAGATATCTATTGCGTTTATTTTTTTTTATTAAAGTTACAGTTATTAGGATTGGGAGTATAAAAAATCGTCAGGAAAAATATTTGTTATAACAACACTTTGAGCCGTAGTAAATGTTCAAGAAAAAAAATCGATATAAGTATGAGCGGTTATGGTTATCATTAATTATGGCGTCATTTACCAAATATCTAACATTTTGCACTGTAGTTGTAGTTAAAGTTACAGTTATAGTTAAAGTAAGTTGGTGCAACCCACCCTTACTGAATGTTCACTACTAACTTATAGCTCTTTTCTGTTGCGATCTGATTTGCTTGTGTTGTGATATATTGTCACTTGTAATTTAGCAGTTCGTATTTGTCTCATTGATTCATTTACTTAAAAGAATTTACAAAGAAAGATTACCGCCCACGTGCAGAAAATAGCACATCACAGTGTATAAATCAATATTATATAAACAATATGAAAATCTAAGCGTCGCGACGCCCACCCGCAAGGCTAAAAGTCACCATTATTCACAAGTTGTGTCGTAAAAGTATAATCTAGACGTTAATGGCCCAGGACATTTCCAGCACCGCCTTTGTACCAGCCTATGACGCGGGCCTACGTAACAGTGTTACCAACTCCTAAAATATTTACCCCTAAACGTAAGGCAAAAACCTCTAAATTCGTCATAAAATAAAAAAAAAAAACCTAAAATGTAATTCGCATTTAAATGGCATAAGCATTAAGCGTAACAAATAAAACCTCTTGGTTCTATCCGATGTTTTCACTCCCTGAATTCGGGGGAAAACCCCTAAGTTGGTAACCAAGCTACGTAACGCCTGACATTGATGAAATCTTTGTTTGAAATCAGAGAAATCATTCACAGCCGCGCCCATAAAAGGCACGTAGCAAATAAATCTGATTTCTAAAAGAATGAAATGTTAGCTTCCAGTTTCCAAGGTCGGTGTTAATAATTTTTATTAAGTACTGTTTTATTTTAACTTTCTAGTGAAGGTCAATGGACATAAATATAGTTATTTGTCATTATGAATTATTTCAAGAGTAAAATTAACATTTGTTATTTTGTGAAACATATAATTTATGTAGGTTTTAAATATCTGTGTTTATATTAATCTCTACATTTCAATATGATTGAAACAAAAATTATTGTACTGTATTTAAAGTAATTTAGAACAAATCGAAGGCGCATCTAATTAAGTTAGCACGGAACCTTCTATTTCAACTTGACCTATATTTTGATGTTTTAAATCAATTAATGTGTTTTTTCAATGCAATTGGATTATTACTAGATGTATAATAGTAGATTAGGCAGCACGTTCCAACTTAAAATAATGTCGGGCAATTTATATTTTCATAAGCCAAAATGGCTCATAAGTTTTGAGCTCATTGTGCTTAATAGTGCCCTGGTCTAGACTGGACTATTTACTACTTTATTGCTACGGGTAGAATTTGCTTCATTTCATTATTTTTATTTGCCGTGCTATATAAAATGCTGTTGCCCGCGACTTCGTCCGCGTTAACACAGCATACCTATATAGACTTTCATTTAAACTTTCAACCCCTATTTCACCCCCTTGGGGGTAGAAGTTTTAAAAAACGCTTAAACAGGTATCCAATCATTTTTAATCAGTAGCTCAAACATAAAATGTCATGTTTCTAACTCAAAAAATAATGGACTTCCATTGAAACTTTCAACCCTGATTTCAACCCCTTGGGGATAGAATTTCCAAAAACGCTTAAATACCATTAATTTTTAATCAGTAACCCAAAAATAAAATTTCATGTTAAAAACTTAAGAAATGACGGACTTTCATTCAGACTTTCAACACCTGTTTCACCCCCTTCGGGGTAAAATTTTCAAAATTCCTTCCTTAGTGGGTGTTTACTTAATAAACACAACCCTACTCACTAAATTTCGTGGCTGTAACTTTAACAGTTTTTGCTCAGCGATGATGAATCAGTCAGTCAGTCAGCACATTTAATTTTATAAGTATAGATAGATAGATATTAAGTCATGTAAGAATCATTCTTAAATCATTCTTAAATCAAATATTAAATAATTCCTAAAATATTACAAAATCACTAACGAGAAATTACTTTTATTATTTCAAATTACTTTTTTCAATGTATCCTATGAATAATAAATAGTTTTTATTATTCGTAGAATGTATAGTTAAAATATTATGCACGATACATGGATATGAAAATTCTCTACGAAAAAAACTTATGTTATAATTTTATACGAAATCCTTTCTCCGTTACGTAATGCGGCCTATTCACTCATCGAGAAATTCCACTCGCATCCAATATAGTAATGTACAATTACTGTAAATTTTATTTCAATGAGTAATACGACAGCTCGCGAACGCGGCAAAAAGGTAAAAACGACGTTGATGGAGCATACGCAATTTTTTACATACATAAAGAATTCATAACTTGTAGGGGCGCAAAAAACGGTCGCGAACTTATGATACTCACAGATAAGTTGATTTTAAAGCAGTAATTTCTCGAGACACGCTCCGGGTTAAAAACTGCCTACGATCAGGAAGGATCGACTTGATAAGGTTAAGTCGTGAGGCCGTCGCGTGTTACAGGCTACTCACACTCCTACGGAATCATTTGATGCCATCGCTAACAGATAGTAAACTTCACAATATTGGAACTGTAACATTCGCTGGTGAACTTCGCGTCATTAGTCTTTTATTATGTCTTTAAATGTTAGCTTTTAGTGTGCTGTTAATCAAATTTTTAAATGTGAATATTTATTTCGTTTCAAGACTTTGCATGGTGAAAATACTCCTGAATATGACTAATTATTACTCATATTCAGGAGTATTTTCACTATGCAAAGTTCTGAAACGAAATAAAATCTGTAGGCACTTACTTACAGAATTACAGATGTTTATAAAAGTACTGTTTTTTTTATACAAGCATCATTGCTGCCACGGAAAAATATTTATGTGTATACATTCTGGAATGTCTCAAAACTATAATATTATACTCACCCTATATAAGATCGCAAAATGAACTATTGACACACGATGCAGTAATAATTAATTTTTACTGTACCAATATAAAATTATTTTTTATGCTAGACGAAAAGTACGCGATGACCTATTGTTAGTTTAGTGACGTGACTTTCCATGAAAGTTATTTCAATGACGACAGCCGTTACATTGAAACAAGTCATCCATTTGTGTGATTCACGTGTGATATCGACCTCTGACATAACAGTCAAGGACACGCCAGGACAATGTCAATCAATTATAATTTGTCTTTACAATTTCATCGATATGTTTGTTTAAAGTTTAAACCTGGTTGTACTGAGTTTTCACTGTAAGTTCCATTTCAATTTGTTTAGTTTATAATTTATAGTTTATACAGACAAAAAAAATTAAACACGGTCAAATTACTGTGTTTTTTTTAATGGTATGTCACGTATAAGAAAAGCGTTATACTTTATTATGGGCAAATATTATTTCTTTACATTTTAAATAAGGCTCTACATATATTTTACTCAGAGAAAGAATATTATTAATATTTATTCAATTATATTTGTCATTAGGTTTACATGAACTTATCGTGTCCCTATTGCATAATATGTAAATCATTTAATAATAACATTAAACCTACGTAAAACTTGAGCCCTTGAAATTATGTCAACTTTTCCTACTTACATTAGAATTTAGAATAGCTCATCCTTCGATCGCGGATTCTTGGAAATCTATTGTTATTCTATTGTTGTCGCGGTCGCTGGTGTCCTTATGGGGTTGCTAGGTTAATAAAGCGTCTAATGAGGCGAGGTAACGCGGATAATTGCGACTGTCATGTGCAATACAATTAACTAATCAAATCGTATTTCTTGCCAGTTACGAAACGTAATCAATTTCAGTTTTTTGGTCCCTAATGGACACTTTCGCTCTCCGAACGCCGCCGGTGGCCAATGAACCTTATAAGATTAATGATGTAACAAATCTTTTCAGTTTTTAGATATCTATTTTAATCTATTTTATGATATGTTTGGTATCGTTGTTGCATCGTTTTTTTAGAGTGCACTATATTGACTTCTTATAATGGTCAGGTTACACAGAAACGAGACGAAGTGCGACGTAACGATGTCTATAATTATAATATCGCTGTTAAAGTGTTTACGTAGAATTATATTAACCTTTTTTAATTATTCATTTAATGAATTATAAAATTATAACCATTTTGCATGCAAAAACATTGCTATAGTTTTGATGGAGTATGCTATATCTAAGTATTACAAAGGATTAAGGACAAAAAAATATTTTTCATATTACCTTGATGCAATTTTGTCTCGTCTTTATGAGAACTGCCCCTAAGACTACATAATTTCTCGAGGCTCGAACTATTACATCTGGCTTACTCTAGATAAAATCAATTTAATTAAAAATCGCATTGATAAATCCCAGCCACGCCCGGTTGAGTCACTGTTATCGGACAAAATACCAGAAAATAACCACCGGTCATTATAACTACTTGAATTTCTTTAATGACTCAGCGGGCGCTAACGATTTTGTGTCGAGCAATCGCACATGAATAATGGAGTACCCGTACCTCTGACCTAGATCTTACCAGATCTATACACAATTCGTAAACCCTAGAATCTAGGGTCTAGATCGTTGTGCGCTGGCGGCGTGAGATTTTTAAACCGCACCAGATGTTTAATTAAAACATGTTTTCCGCAACTTCGATGCACCAAAATTCGTTTATTGGATGGAAAAGGTATTTTTTCGTTTTATAAACTATTCTATGTTCTTTTCCAAGACTCAAGGTACAATATTATGGTTTACACATTACGCTAAATTTCGTTTACATACGAAATAGTTTCCCAGAAGTAAAAGTATATCTATATCAAATGTCATTAAATTCTGTTTAGTGGTTTGTCTTACTGCTTGCAGAGGCAAGCAGTAAGACAAACACATTTTATATGTATGGTTTTAGCCCCGAGACTTGCAAAACCTACAACTTGTAAACTTTACGTATGTGAACATACGTTTAATGTATTTTAAATCGCCATAATATTTTTATTTGTTCTAGAGGTAATAAAATATATACTTTGTAGAGTGTACATAATACGAAATTTTCAGCAAATCTTTACGTTAACTTCATCACGCGACCTACACAACTAGACGATAATAATGTTCATGTTTATAATTATGTAAGCAAAAAACTGGAGCAAAGGTTGACCGTTTATATTGTTATTGACTCGCCGTCACGTCTGCGCTCTAATTTCGATCGGCGATAACGTGACCTTCTCACACCGGAACGACTGTAATTATATTTTAGAAAACAGATTGACACATATTTGGTGGACGTGTGTACGGACAATTCTACAAACTAGCTGCAAAATTGCTAGATAATTGCTATTCATGGGAAGAGTTGTAAATTGTAGAGTAGTGAACAAAAAAGAAATCTTTATATTTGTGGAAGCGCCAAAAAGATATCTCCGAAGGTTAATCTGAAGCCCACTATTTAAATCATCAGCTCATGTTTTATCTGGTAACTGGAGGTCGTGCAGTGGTAGGAATATTTTGTGAGCCAATGCCCATATTAAAAGGCGATTTATAGTTAATCGTTCAGAAAAGTTTATAGCGCAATTGAGGATTGTGGCATTTATTGACCGTTTTGTTTGTAAGTGTAAATGTAAAGTTTTATATAGCTTGTATATTTAGAAAAAGAAATTTTCTAAATATACAAGCTACGTAAAACTTTACATTAACCGAGCTGGACGTTAAAAATAACAAGCGTACAATCGGAACTCTATTATTTTTACACAATCCACTTCGCCGAACGCGCTTAAACATAACGACCGTTTCTACGATTGCTGTAATTATGCACCTTAAGTAACATTGAATTAATGTACCGGTGGTTACTCTGAATCATACGAGCATAATCTTGTTTGTGCGTGGAAATTACATGCAATTATAATGGTATATTGAATACGTTACAAGACTATCAGAAAAGTAATCAAAATAATCAATGTCAACATAGATTTTAATAACACATTCGAATCCTATACCTGGAACCTACGCCTAGAACATACAAAAAACAGTTCGATACGGGAAGCAATTGTGGTGCTCATTTAAAAACGTATTAACTAATTACCTCGCTCCGAAGGGGACGGAGATCTATGTTGTAGCAATTACCATGGCGTAGCAAATATGGATGCGCGGGCGCAGCTCGCAAGTCGCATCCCGCATACGAAAGAGTTCAACGCGCGCTCCGAGATAATTGCGACGATAGCCGCTCATCTCGCTCGCTTCAATGAAACACTCGCGATATAAAATTAAATTATTTATGTGATAATTTATTCAAATTACTATTTGCATTGCTTTCCCATTCCCTTTTTTATCGGAAAACAAGCGGTGAGCGAATCTGAGAACTGACTGTAATGAATACGTTGTGTTAGTTTGTGGAATAACTTTTTTTTGATTACTGTAATTAAATTAACTTTTGTTTTACAGATGCTACTGTATAATATTGCTCTTGCCCTATATTTTAAGATTTATTTTGAAAACATTTTAATAACTAAAGGATTGCTATAATAAAGTTTCTGACAGTCTTCTAGAAACAAACCCTACATTAATTTATTAAACTGGTATCATGATACATGCAATTCAATAAAGGCGTAGGCGGTCACAAAAACTTTTGATCTATTGTTAAAAAACACATGTATGTACGAGTTATGTAATGTGGGTTACATCCTACGGTTATCGAATGTATTACATCCTCTTTGGACAATCATAACCTTATTTAAAGTTTTGTTTTGTTTTCTTGTTCTGTTGTATTTTATTGGTGAGAAATAATGTTTTTTTATAAAAGCAAACATGGATATTACAATTTATTTATGAAACAAAAATGTTCTACTATAGAAAACAATAATGAAGACGTGAGTGGAAGAATCAAACAAGTAATATTTCGTAACATAATAACATAATACGTCATTTTTTCCCTAATTATTTTAATAAAACTTGTAACTTATCTACTTCATATTCTAGGTAATATATCTGGCTACACATACACTTCATAGTTTTTCTATTTCAAATAATTTTTCCGGCCCTAATGCCTTCATTTAAGCAAAACAACGGGAAGTTTTTTCATGTTACTTACCTTATTCTTCCACTCACGTCTTGAATTATTACTTTCATCAAAACTTTTAAATGTATATTTGCCAATGAATTATTAATTCTAGTTTAAGAAAATCAGCTCTCCAGCTCTTACTGTTATTGAAATTCAGCCTGGTGATAGATATATGGTCAGAAATGGAATAGGGTTTCATTTTTATCCTTTGGACGGGCCACTTCAAAACCATTTTATCGATTTTAAAAACTAAGCATCAAAATCTATCCATCCACGTAGTAAATTCACAGAATATCAAAAGTCATGAAGTTGGCTCAGCTAATCTTAACGACAGATCAGTTCGACTATCAGTACGCAGGCGTCGCCTCTTGTCAGCAGCATGGCGAAATGTTAGTACACAGTTGTTTTACTCGGAAAATAATCCTTATATCTTTGAAATAAAGGTTCTGTGAGAGGTAAAATAATGATTAACAAACTGTACACCATTTGTTTTGGATTTCTGTACGAGTCCATGTTCATCCAAACAAACTTTGGATGCGGTATCGTTATGATAATCTTTAATACAAGTTCGTCATAACACGACTTTGGCTACATGTTTTGCATCCAGAAATGTTATGTTTACCAAAAATAAAATTTGATAGTTACTGTTAAATATTCCTACGTAATAAAACAGTGAGTTATATTATAAGACATCTAGTTTTTAAATATAAAATATACATACTTCAGTTATATAAGTAAAGTGTTTTGATCCATTATAATTCACCTAAGCAACCTAAGTCCTAACATCAATGATATCTTAAAGAATGTAGCCATATACTGTATCGCAAAACTTAAAGGCCTTATCGGAAAAAATACCACAGAAGAGTTTTCCGATAGTTTAGCAGCAACGTGTATAAAATATCAAGTAGGTCGCGCCATGAGTTCAGCGTGTTTAGCGCCCTGTAGTCCACACGCGAGCGCCGTTTATATTGTGTTTTAGAAATGTCCAATACAAGTCTAGTACTAAAGTGCTAACACAGAATACGTTATCTCTTCAAGAATATCAAGAAACAAGAAGTATATACCTATAAGTAACGTGAGCTAGATATTATAGTTTTTTTTTTTTTAAGAAATAAGGGGGCAAACAAGCAAACGGGTCACCTGATGGAAAGCAACTTCCGTCGCCCATGGACACTCGCAGCATCAGAAGAGCTGCAGGTGCGTTGCCGGCCTTTTAAGAGGGAATAGGGTAATAGGGGAGGGTAGGGATGGGAAGGGAAGGGAATAGGGGAGGGAAGCGAAGGGAATAGGGTAGGGATTGGGCCTCCGGTAAACTCACTCACTCGGCGAAACACAGCGCAAGCGCTGTTTCACGCCAGTTTTCTCTGAGAACGTGGTATTTCTCCGGTCGAGCCGGCCCATTCGTGCCGAAGCATGGCTCTCTCTCTTTATAGAAGTAATAGCAAATTTATACGAAATTGTGTCAAATTCATATTAAATTTTGGATTACCATGCAAAAAAAGGAATATTTAAAAATACAGAAGATGAACAAAATACTGAACATGCCTTATAAGTTATAACTAAATATAAAACATTATTTATATGTCACTATAATATTCATTTTCTATTCTTAATTTTTTTTTTCTATAAACAGAGGTGCATGAAAAATCTAGAAAATACAAATTACGAATCTTAGAAACAAAAATATGTTTCAAAGCTATTTTATGTCGCTTGTTTCCGTAACTGTAAGAATCTACAATTTACTCTCGGAAGTATAAACTTTAATTCTTATTCACCAACAACCATCTACGCCAAGACATACAATTAAAATAAAATCTTAATAAAACAAAAGACATTTTAGCTAAAAAGTACTATTTTACATAGTAATAATATAATTAATATACATAACTTTATTATGCAGTAGTTTAAACAAACCCTAAATCACCGTAAGCTTTACTAACAAGTCGTAATCAAAGCAAATACTCACTGTTATCACGAGTTAACCCTTCAAATGCAGGCGCTCGCGCCTCCCGCCAAAAACACCCCACAGACACCCCAATGCACTCGTATCACAGTCCACACGTGAGTGTATGCGCGCGCCGATCATACGTCCGCCGCACGGCCGGGCCGGTACCGAACTAGCAGAGCGGCCATCGCGGTGGAACAGGCCGGAGTCGGACCAACACATCCGCGGCCCTTTCCTACTTTTTGTACTTACAGGACTATGCCTTCGAAAACGCTGGAGTCGCTCAGGAAGAATTACGAGTCTAAACCGTATGGGTTACTTTATTTTGCGTTTATGTTGTCTATTAAATACGATATTTTACGTCTCTTCTCGACTCGCAAATTATTATCGACGTGAATTTATGAGGGTATTATACAATAGTCGTACAGACTTGCGGTATACTCTGGTTCATGTTGATATTTATATGTATCTAATGCAACAGTGTAAAGATGCTTAGTTGACTGATAAAATATTAGTAAAAAATAAAACTTATTTTTTTACACATAGAATTAGATTAAAAATCATTCTATAGCTTACTATGAAAAACAGTTATGATAGTATAAGACTCGCAGAATAACAAAAAATACATATAAGACAGTTATTTTTAACATTTGACGACCTCTGTGGCTCAGTGGTGAGCGCGTTGGTAGCTCATGCCGGGGGTCGCGGGTTCGAATCCCGCCGACGAAACAAAAAGTTTTCAATGTTCCCGGGTCTGGATGTGTATTAAATATGTGTAATGATATAATAAAAATCTTATATATATATATTTATGTTGTATGTGTATATATATATATATATATATATATATATATATATATATATATATATGGTACAAAAGTATTAAATATATTTCCGTTGTCTGGTACCTGTAACACAAGTCCTCTAGGTACTTAGCACGGGGCCAGACTGACGTGGTGTGAAGCGTCCATAGATATTATTTATTATTATTTTTCTCTCAATTAATATCGCGTGCCGTGTGTGGGGTAAAAAAACCACGAACTTGTAATTAGGTACAAAAAAGAACTTTATTTTCACCCTGAAAACCTTTTATAGTCACGATACGAGTACGTCACGATCACGACACTAATATACTACTGTATGTGCCGAGCTTAATAAGCAACTATTTTTAAGTTCATCTAGTACCTAGATAGTGTAAAGTAGCAAACTAAAAGCTTGCTACTTTTGTTGGTACCAATTGAAAGAAAAATAAAACAAGTACTTAGTAAATACATAATATTCTACTCCATACTTAACATAATATATTCACAATGTCAGTGGCCTCATCTTAATTGAATGCAAATTATGTCGAAATGAATACTAGTAATTAATACTGTACGCAAAATAAACAAAAAACTTAACAGTGCTCGCCTTCATTATTTTATTTTGGATTTTTGAATAATCAACGATTTGGTTTGTGCATAGGTTATTATGAAAATGTATGATAGCAAGTGGACGTTAAATATGATTCTTTGTAGCTATACTTATTTTAAAAACAATGATAATATTGTATGAAAATAATATTAATAATTATTGTTATTTTTATCAAATTGTATAAAGTTTAAATCTTCACAATAAGTTTTGAATTAATACATAATTTATTAAAATATATTTAATCGAAACGATACATAGTAATCCAAGCTAGTCGTGTAGTATGTTGTAAATGTACCGTAAGGAACAATTTTGTCGTTACGTTATCGGAACATAAAACGTAGATTTAGAGCGTGACTTATACAACCCTTCTTAAAATGGCAGGGCAATAAAAGGGCGAGTTACTTCAAATTTCAATCCAGGCAATAAAATATAGATTAAACATTTTAATCATTACTTGTTTCACCTTTTAAAAGGTAATATCCTCGTAGTAAAATTTATTGTCTTCAATTCGGTAGGCAGAAACATAATTTTTCTAAACTTTAATTAGAAATAGGTTCGTTGATTTGAATAATAATTCGTCTACATACATTCCGTCTGGCCGAATTTGGCCCGAGGCCCGACCCGAATGGTCACACATTCATTAATATTTTTCAAGGCCGCCTCGGAAACATTATATCAAAAGAATACTCGAGTAATGTGAACATCACGAGGATGAAGAAAAAAATAAAGACTCCGGCCGGCGACTCCACCGCCGTACGGCCGACAATGGTTAATCAAAAAGCCGTATCTCAGCCTGAGACCTTGCCAAGCTCGGAGTTACGTTATTTCGATTTCATTTGCGTGCTCGTGCGCGCTGTTTTTTACCTCTTGCCTCGTCCGCGCACGCCGCCTTCGCCCGAGGGTCATACTTTGATCCCGGCCCTTTGTTATTCCCGCAGAAATATGAAGGGAAGTCGGCAGGTACGGTGTTCAAATAAATGGGATTCTTTTGTAGGATATTGAAATATCTCCGGGCGATTGGACGCGCCGAGATTAATTCAGCTATGATGGACGATCGAAGTGCATCTCGTTTTTGATTTATTGTCTAGCTAGTTATCGCCCTTGTACGTGATATCATTATTTCCTTTTTCATTTTATAAACAATTTATAAATTATCCTGGAGGTTGTATCGAGATACGTCCGTATCATCGCTCTTTGTCCGGTGCCCGTTACGGGGTACTTTTGTTTTTGTTGCCTAAACGAGCCTCTAGTACGAAGCATTGTTGGATACGATTCTATAAAAAAGTAATCACGAGCTCTGCATCCAGTTTGATGGGTGAAATGAGATTAAATTGAATTCTGATGTGTTCGAAACGCCCGTTTTATTACATTTTGTTAACCACAAGCGGCGATGCAGCCTCGTTCTTCTATATACTCTACAGTTTGTTTAACTTCAGAATCTACGAACTTATCATTGTCATCTCATGACAATGATACTTTTATATATTTTAGTTAAAAGAAAACATAGTATTCATTTTACAGCACGCTTGTCTCTTTCGAGCATAATATCATTTAAATATTTCGCAATGGTTTTTCCGAGCTCTTAGTCCGAGATAAAAAGATTTATAGATTTGTTTAATCTCTCGATAAACAATAAGATTATCCTACCATCCCCGGAGCTAACCATCAAGCCGGTATCGTGTAAAGCACCTTTATCTTGTGCGTCTGTATGACACCAGGAGATGGATTTATTTCCCTCCTATCCGTAATCCACCACATACTTTTCGGATCTCGTGTCAAGCTTCCCCGTACTTTATCTTGGGCACCACGGCCGGGCCATCTGTCTTTCCTATGTTAATTTTATTATTGTTTACAATTTACATTGTTATCAATCACGACGTAGAATATCGTTATGATATTGATGCACGTAGTGTTTCACAATAAAAGGCCCTGAAATAATAAAGAGTAACAAAGAATTATAGAAAATAATTACTGAAATATGGAGAGGTATAAAATAGAAGTTATTTTCAGAGGCAAAAGTTATGTTTATGTTAAATACAAAAAATACAAGCTATAATAGTGATTATGACCCTTCACTTTAGAAAAAATGAAGACAGACGTATTCTTTACATAATATATTCATAGAACTTTGAGCTGACACAAAGTTGTAATCAGTATGCAGATTTCAATAATTTGCGACGCAGATCGAGCGAAGAAAAAATTAAAAGGGAGGCTATTGTTAACTCCCATGAAGAATGTATTCTAGCAATTTGCATAATTAAGGGACTAGATGTAAAACTTGCACATACGTCAAATCTGTTTAATACTTCAGTCGGAATTTCCAGGAATTGCTATTGTATTCTATTGTTGTTGCGATCACCGGTGCTCGCGCGGGGCCTGAAGGATTAATTGACGTTACATATTATTTACATACCAGCACATGGGAATGGATTTTCGAACTTAGGTTCAATTTTGTTAAACCAGATTTCACAGCAGAAATTGGAACTATAAAATTAGTTCAAAAAGAAGGTAAAGTTTTAACTCTAAAGTTAATCTTATATCTTTAAACGAGCAATTCTTGTATATATGTCGCAGTCCACTGGTTAAAAAAGCCGTTCAATCAAACAGCTAGCCCTTTGACTGAACAACGTCATTTGCGTGCGTTTTGTTTACAATATGGCGTCAACTAGCCGGTATTCTGTGATTGTATTAAGATATTTTTCGTAATTATACGTTACAAGTGCTATTAAAGTGACATAAATTATGGGAGTACAATCAATTAAAAAGCTAGACGTGTGATTAAATGACGTTGTTCAGTCAAAGAGGAAGGTGGTGCCAGAAACCTGTCAAGTGTCAAAGAAATAAAGATTCAGCTATATCTGGTACCGACTTCAAAATGATGAAGATTGAGTACAGAAATAGTTGAGGTTTAGCCGAATTCGGGAAAAGGCACTACATATTAGATAGGAAAAATTATTTAATACTTTTTAGTTCATATTATAAGGATGCTATTAATATTGTTTTTACCTTGGAAGTCGGTTTTAATTTTAAACCATAGTCAAGTTACACAAGAGTTCGGAGCAGAACCGACTTGGACTGCCAACCGACGCATTAATCGTTTTTCTCGTTATACAATCAGAGGATCCTCCAGCATTATCCTAACCAAACTTCAAAACAATATTTTTAGCTTTTCCAACCCAGGCAATAAACTTACAGACCTAGAGCCAAGCTCTAAACCACTAGTAAACGATAATATCAATCAACGGATCTTGTAAGCAAAGAGTTAATTAATTCGTTGATCCAGCTTCGCCGAGGATTTCTCAGAAATAAATCATCCCGGCGTCGGTGATTAAAACTGAACACTGACGAACAGCGCAGCTATTTTTTCTCAGATGAACTGGCGTTTATCGGTAATGGTTATCGTTAAAAGGGTAAAGGTGAGTTAGCTAGTTTGCTCCGCCGGGGCCAGCAAATAAAAAACCCTAGGGAATAAATTTGTGCAGGACTTGTATAGTATTTTACCTGGCTAGCTAGCTGGCTGGCTAGATTTTATATTAATTTTAGCTGTGGGAATCTCTTCGGTTAATCTTGTATTGACTTTATTGTTGATTTAAATGTTTTTGCTCTATCTGGCTCTATCAAAACTGCGTTTAAACTTTTATGTTAGTAAGAAGATGTCATAATTTTGTTGAATATTTGTATTACATTGTGTAAAAATTCGAAAATATTTAATTGCTTCAAATTGTAGTTACTTAAAAAATGTAAAAATCACCGTATGGTATTATATTTTTTAAGTATTGAGAACATTTTCTTAACTCCTACTTCGAATTTGATTATGTAGGTGTTAGAATTGGGCATTAAGGCTCATATAGGAAGCAATTTTACAACCTTTATCCGCCTTATAATACTACCATTTCGAACACTTTTGGACGATAAAATGATGAAAGTGCAGTTGAAATGAAATGATCGCTCCGATTTCTTTTTATTACGGTCGATTTCAAGTAGGCTTCGACTAAACGGATGAATAAAACGTATGAATGATGACAGTCCCTCGGTGAATTTAGTGTAATGTTCGGACGTATTGTGTAGGGTGTAGTAAATTTTAAACTACATTACCTACACAAGTAAGTTAGCAGTTGTAAACATTCATCACACCTACGTAATGTGATTCAATCACAAAGGATATTAAGTAAGAGAATGCAAATGTATGTCTGAGTCGCCGGAGTAAACGATACGCGATTTGCGCCTATAGAGACGTATGGTGTTGTCATACTTGGGAGTCGGGTTTATGGGCTAACATTAAGCAGATCGCTGGATCTGTCGAAGTAAGATTCGAGGAACCGTGCCTTTAAGTAGAAAGCTTGTCGACGATTATTGAGACAGAAGAGCTGAGATATTTGTTACATACTGGCCTATTTGTTTTTTGTAAGCATACCTTGAACTGTCGACTGTTTACGAAAGTATAGTTAATAAACAGCTATGTGTAAAAAACTCATAGGAATTAAGATCATCCCCAGTCTAAGGAGGGACACAAAAGGTTTAATTATTTTTGTAAAGTGCCTTACTTTTACTCTTTAGCATCTCAAGAATAAATTAACTTACTTTTGTATGAGGGCAAAGCGTATAAAACGAAACAAAAAGCACAATTCAAGTAATAAATATCTCCCGTCGCCTTGAAATCTAGGGAATCCGACCCAATACATATACAATCTTTTAGGGGCAATAAATATTTAAATGCCGATTCCGAAAGAGCTATGAAAAAAAAAATAGTGCAACGCATTCGTTTCAAACTGAACGGGTTTCCGAGCATTTTGTGTTCCCAATCTCCTGTCGACACAAACGATTTATAGTGGTCGGAAATTTTAATAAAAAAAAGATAAAACTAATGAGATTGTTAAGATCTGAACTTCGTGAGTTTCGGGTGACGCGTGGGACGTGTATAGGATTAGTATAGACTACGGAGCCCATCATTAATGCTCTCCATTTACATATTATACCGACTTATTCAATGTAATCAATTCTGTTTCTTCAACAAACACGGATCAGCGGCGGTATCTGTGACGTAAAATTAATGTTCGAACGCCAAATAAAGAAAAATACGGTGTTATTATTTATTTATCGTAAGCTGAACATTAAGCTGACTTTACTAGTACAGCTTTCATAAATCGTATTTACTCATAAAAGCTCTATAAAATTATTATACATTAAATTGATAGAGAGCTCCGATTCCTTATATTCCTCTTATACAATATATAATTTTAGTTCATAATTTCAACGCAACTCAGTATTATCGTAATTATTAATTTAATCAGAATATTTTATAACACTTTCGTTAAAGGTGTTAACTAATTTATTATAATCACTTAGCACTTTATTATGGGCGTCTTTAATCATATGTGAATGGTGATTAAAAAGTAAAAACACTCTTGTATCAACTTATCGAAATCTATCGTATCATATTTCATTACTTAACTGACTTTATTATTCTTTACGAAATACAAACAGGGATGATGACAATGGGTCAGAGTTTGAGTGATTTTTTGAATAAAATAAAAGACATAACGATACTAAATAAGAATATAAAACGTTTGTTTTTGCATTTCGGGAAGATCTATTTTATATCTTGACTATCATTATTTTGATATCTTTACTTTTGATATCTTGGAGAATTTTTAAGATAACAGAGTCATTATAAAACAAAGAGCTCTTTTAATTACCAATAAATACTTATTGTAAGAAAATAATCAGCCAAGTGCGAGTTCCGTACCGTTATAAAGAAAAAATAGGCCAGGTATTTTTTTTAAGTTTGTTGTATGGGAGCCCCCTTAAATATTAATTTTATTTTGGTTTTAGTATTTGTTGTTGTTGCAGCAATAGAAATACACACTCTCTGAAAATTTCAGAAGTCTACCTATAGCGGTTCTTGAGATACAGCCTGGAGATAGACAAACGGACAGACAGACGGACAGACAACGAAGTCTTAGTAATTGGGTCCCGTTTTTACTCTTTGTGTACGGGACCCTAAAAACATATTATGCATCATGTCTATTATGGTAGTTTTTATATTTTCTGTTGATTTGTAAACCATTATAATATTTAAATTAGTTTATATTATATTTTATCCAATTTACATTATTTCGAAGACTTTGTTGAACAAAGTCTGTTCCATTTTAACAGTGTTTCCAAGGCAATCGTTACGTATTTGAATTCTAGCTTGGTATAATATTTGAAACTATTTATTATCAACTTCCTTGATTTTTACAACAACAAGTTACAAGACGAATACAGATTAAAAATTCATTCATCCACCCGCTTCTCGTATATTTTGACAACAATAACGATAATCGTAATTTATCGGCTCTTAAAGGACTCTTAAGCATAATCGTCGGCCTAAATGACCCAAAACAATTTTTGTAACCGTACCCGATGCTCAGGTAAAGCACCACTTACCTGACATTATGTGTATAGTATTATCACAGTATATAAATATCATACAGTACTCAGTCGTGTCAACTCATGTCCTTAAATTCAAACTTATAAAAAACACATATAGTTTATTTTTTCAAGTGTGTGACGTGTCAATGTTGTATTACTCTCTAAACTTAGCTGAAATCATACTTATGTGTGCGTGCACCGATTCAACTTATTTATTATGAAGACGGTTTACTGTATGTTGTTTATATTGTGATATATAGTGGTGTATAGCAGCTCCTCTCAATTCATGACAGGCATTACGGTGTCATTACCACTAGGACTCGTTTAGCGCTCTTATATTTCTGAGGAGGTTGTAATAATGCTTTGTCTGGGTCCTTCTAGGGTCCTTCATAATATTATGTTGAATCACATACTTTATTAAACACACAAAATAATATAAAATAGTATATTATTTTGTACATATTTTGCAAGTAGCCTCTAAAGTTCGTAGATGTGCCGACTCACGCTTGACCGATTTCTAAAATGTCTTAATTTTTTGTTAATCTACATATAACACACGACCTGTGTGCCAAATTACTTAACGCTGGGATATTTGGGAGTAGCCTCTAAAGTTCGTAGATGAGCCGACTCACGCTTGACCGATTTCTAAAATTTATTAATTTTTTGTTAATCTACATAATATTAATATAACACACGACCTATGTGCCAAATTTCATAACGCTAGGACATATTTTGCAAGTAGCCTCTAAAGTTCGTAAATGTGCCGACTCACGCTTGACCGATTTCTAAAATGTCTTAATTTTTTGTTAATCTACATATAACACACGACCTGTGTGCCAAATTTCATAACGCTATGACAATTGGAAGTGGCCTAGAGGTTTTGATTACCGGTCAGTGAGTGAGTGAGTGAGTGAATGAATGAGTGTGTGCCAAAATTAGCTATATTTACAGGGTCATATTTCAGGATCTGCCAAAGTTATATCTATGAAATTTGGTATACTGCGTAAGTACTAGTATATAATTACGTAGGTATAATTTTATCTTTGCACTTGCAATAGGCACTGAGCTACAGGGGGGTCAAAAGTGCATCGAAACGGTTCGTGTAAATAGTGCACGCCATGCGCGCGCCCTGCTGGAACTAGGCCTGCGCACTACCGTGCGCTTTGATACTTAACTACAAAATTATCGTCTTTTTCACCTTCTAAAATATTTTAGAAGGTAGAAAAGACGACAATTTTGTCAATAATAATTAAACTTTGTTGCTATACAAAAATGTTATTATTCGGTTCTACCTGCAGTTTCAGGTAGAACCCACCACAGTCTAAAAATATTATTCAAGGAGATCCAGAGGTCAGTAGCTATTTCATTAGGCCTTGACTGGTGTGAGTTTGGGGCTTTACAAAAGAAATAAATCAATACCCATGTTATAATTTATCTATTTCTAAAATTGCTTCTGACACGGCCAACATCCTGTACAAAATGTAGTAATTTTATTTATTGAACGTAATTGTGTATACTTATTTCAGTTTTTACAACACTAGATTATATCAAGTTTTTTAAGCAAGTGTCTTATTGTTTCCTCACAAATAATAAGCGCTAAAGATAAGTAAATCATTATAAGAACATCCAATGTTCTTAGGAGTCACCGCCATATGAAATGTATGCATATCTGACATTTATACAGTACGAGCTTTTGCCCGCGGCTTCGCTCGCGTTAAGAAGTGTTATTATATACAAACTTTCGTCCCCTATTTTAACCCCTTGGGGTTGGAATTTATCAAAATCCTTTCTTAGCGGATGCCTACGTCATAACATCTACCTGCATGCAAAATTTCAGCCCGATTCGTCCAGTAGTTTGGGCTGTGCGTTGATAGATCACCATGTTAGTCAGTCACCTTTGAGTTATATATATATATATATATATATATATATATATATATATATATATATATATATATATATATATATATATATATATATATATATATATTGTTACGAAATACTTATTAGCAAGCCCGAAGCATACCATTGCATATAACAACAATACCATTTTATGGTAATTAGGTGTGATAAAATTTTTGAATGCCGAATGTGTGTAGAGATTAACTACGATAACTTGGCGCGTCCCTCCAAATGACTGTTTCAATGTGTGCAGTCACATTCTTATGAATGAGTTTGTATGTAGTAAGTATTCAACCAATCACAGTACACGTATATTTCAGTTAATGTCACTTATTACCAAGATTTGTTGGTCAACTAATCATATAACTAGCCTACCGCGCAAGACAACGCATTTCAAACGTTTTGACAACGCACTTCAAAAGTTTTGAATTTTGCAGGGGCGCGCCATGATATCGTAGTTGATCTCTAAGTACCTAATGGCTCAAGATCCTGCGATTTTCGTAATTTTAGTCATTTAGTTTACCTTTATGATCAAAAGAAGTAAGAAGGACCAGCAACTATAGAGTTTAGGTCGCGGTTACTTTAGGGGGTATCCAGTTCTGAGAATCTCTCCCAAAATCCCATCTCACACTGCTGTACACTTATGACAGATGCTTTCCACTACTAGACCAACTCAAAGGCAGTTTTAGTGGTTTTAGGATGTCTGGCAGTGGGAATTAACTGTCAAAAATAATAATATTATACTGTCTAGTTTAAAGCATAAGGTTATGTTTTCTGAAAATAGTAACTGTACAAATAGACAGAAGACAAATATGGCTCTACGTTAAGCATATTGTTAGGATATCCATTCACGACTCTGAGGCTTCCGTTTTAGTATCATTAAGAGGTTAATTAAATCTATATAAGGTCAGCAGCGAACCAGGCTATCACTGCGCCCGGTAAATCACAATGAGTCGTGACAATAACCGAACAAATCTAAATGTACGTCGACAATCTTTTAATTAACCGAGTGTACCTAATGTTAGGTCCCGTTCGTGTTATCGGGGGTGCTCCGGAGGTGAGTACGAAATGTGGAGAGTCACGCAATACGGACCATCTAGACTCGTTTCTTCTCTACACTAAAATGAACCTTACTTGGTCGTCATTAAGATTATGTCGTGGGTAAAAGAACTGTGAATGGGGTCTAGGACCGGCAACTGGCGTTAATAGAGCGCTATGCAGATCCAGATGCGCATGATATACGGCCGCGTCCGAGACAATCACAACCTTGATAAATTGTATACAATGGAACTGATAAAATACCAAATAAATGATCTATCATAGTATTGCTATTGTCTGTTGGTCATATAGGAAGTAATGTCTTTTGTAATACCATAGCCAAACAGTACAGGTATTTTAGGTTTCACTAACCATTGTCAGTAACCATTTTTACCTGAAAAATTGTGAATCCATACTTAATATTGTCGATGCGAAAGTGTGTCTGTCTGTCTTTCTGTCTGCCTGTTACCTCTTCACGTCCAAACGGCTGAATCGATTTTGCTGAAATTTTAATCTAGAGATACTTTAAGTCCCGGGAAAGGTCATAGGATACTTTTGATTCCGAAAAAAATATACGGTTCCCGCGTGTTAAACAAATTTTAGTGCAACGGAGTGCCAGGATGACGCCTGTAAATCTAGTAGGTACCTAATATTTTGACCAGTATTTAGTATCTAATATTTTGATCAAATTCGTAATAATTAAAATATATAGAAAGAGTATTAAAGATTAGTTTAACATTATAAGATTAAATTAATTTTAAATAATCGGCTCACATTTCGAGGCAATTACCAAAGGTTAGAGATCAAAGTGTACTAAGGCGCCATCTTGTATCATTTCACTAAACAAACTAATTTAGTCCGAGTTCGGTCACCCAAGGTAGGTGTTACAATAATATTAAAACTAACCTAGCAATTTATAGATTGGCGACTCTTCTTAACGCCTAACCTATATATATATATATATATATATATATATATATATATATATATATATATATATATATATATATATATATATATATATATTATATATATATATATATATATATATATATATATATATATATATATATATATCTAATTAGAACTTAAGTACTTATTACAGAAATAAATAGAGCAGATTTCTCTCTAAAGTTCATTGCATAATACCGTCTAATTAAACATTACGTTGCAGTCAATTATGCTCGCTACATCCACTCCAGCATCAATTAGCCGAGAGATGAGGAGGAGGAACGTTTATCATGGCCGTTTAGCATCCAGCTACTGCGCTCGAACATAACTCCCATTGTCTTGTTATGCAGAGGTCAGTGTTTGCCTCTTTGTAGAGCCATCGACTCCGAGCTTATGCAATTGTTTTATATTTTTGAGCTCCACTGTTGAGGCTGCCGGTGATGCGTCCCGAAAGATCGTAATCGACAAAGTTGATTGATGTGAAATTGCCCTTATCTTGGCAAAATAAAGTTCAATGTTCAGTGACTCAAGCGAGAGGAAAATATTGTTTGGACGCCTCGCGAAGCATTTGAATCCATCGCGCAGTACGCCGTGGGCGGTGCAGTACTGGACATGCAATATGAATTGTACGCTAGTGTAGCCCCAACTCGAGTCGAATGTCGATGTAAATGGTGGAATCGATGTTTCTCGAGATGATAATACTCACACCTTTTATTTACTGTGGGAATCTAATCGAGTACGTTTTCACAGTTAGTCCGAGCACTACAACAATGGTATTTGGTTATGATTACCTTGCTGATTATTTATAGTACTCTACTATAAAATCATGGCTGTCGTTGCAACGGTTGTTTGTAACCGTTTTAGAGATTTACCTCTCGTAGTTGCCAACACAACGTTAAGATTTATTCCACCTATGATAGGATATTAAAGTCAACGACATAAAGAGCACTCTCATAGAAACTTCGAGGAAATGTAACATTAAAGATGATATGGTATTTTACTTAAAATTAGTGTATAAGTGCACCAAACTTAAGTGGTATGGTTAGTATATTAATTAGTCTGCAAAGAAAATTCACGAAGGGTACATATTATTATGCAATAATGAGAAACATGGAAGCAATCACAAAAAATATTTTACATTATTTCATGTTTTGTTAAAACTGTGAAAAAAGCAAATGAAAAAATTCAAATGTAACGCAACATGAAATTTACTACGTAATTGATAAAATTATTTTCGCAACCATTAAATTCTTAACCATGTCAACGGAAGATTTATCACCGAATATTAAACATCCATTTGGCCCACATTTATTATTTATTGTAATGATTTATTACAACCAAAAATCATAATTCATAAAAATGGCGCACAAATAGTATGCTTTGGAGTTACATCCCTAAGGCGAGGTTGCGATATTCAACCTCGGACTGTTAATGGTTTTGTCTCGACTGTGGCGCCACGGGTATAGTGCGGCGTATGCGCCGGGCCCTTCTATTCATACAAAACTTAATCAAAACAAAACAAGCCCTAAAATCTAACAAAATATACATACTAATATTTCTATCCTCTTCCAATATCCATAATCCATATCTATACTAATATTATAATCCATACTAATATTATAAATGCAAAAGTGTGCCTGTCTGTCCGTCTGTCTGTCTGTCTGTTTGTCTGTCTGTTACCTCTTCACGCCTAAACCCTGAACCGATTTTGCTGAAATTTGGTGTGGGGATACTTTGAGGAACCCGGGAAAGGACATAGGATACTTTTTATTCAGAAAAAATGTACGGTTCCCACGCGATAAACGAATTTTGGCGCAATGGAGTTGCAGGCATCATCTAGTAATAATATAAATGCGAAACTTTCTGTTTGTCTGTTACTTCACGCCCAATCCGCTGAACCGATTTTGCTGTAATTTGGTACATAGAGACACTTTGAGTCTTGGGAAAGGATATAGGAAATTTTTTTATCCCAGAAAATGTACGGCTTCTGCGCGATGAATGAATTTTGTTTATTTTTTAAATATTTTTATTTGTAAATTACGGTCTGAAGATCGTAAAATTTTAGTTAATGTAAGACTTAACGAGTTAAACAGAGAGAACCACCCCCTTATTTAATTTTCCCGCTCGTAAGAAATTAGTCAAGCTCTATTCTCATAGTACTACATCTTGCAGTATGTTTCGTGCCAGCGTGCACTCTCCCAGAAGTCAGTCGAAAATGGTAATTATTTTATGACAATACAAAAATGAATTATTACAAGTTTTTTTCCACATTGAAATCGGAAATCAGATAATTACAATTCCGATAACGTAACAAAGGAAGGCATTTAGAACTTAGCCCAGTAACTTACTTGCGAGAGAAATTCTCGCTAACAATACTTCTCTGTGGCAGTACGATAACTTTATAATTGTAATTAAAAACTATGCGCTACAATTGTACTGCCGTTTCAATTGCGTAGCGCCTTTGGTTTACGAATTTTGGATTATTCCATGATCAAATTTATCGTCCAAAGCGAGTTCTGATTTGAAATGGGGCGTTTGAATTATTAATTCTGGTAAACCGTTTGACGGAATTTGCACTAACGCTACAAAATAATTTATATCTATATCAATACTAATATTATAAAGCGGAAGAGTTTGTTTGTTTGAGCGCGCTCACATTAGGAATTGCTGATCCGATTTGAAAAATTCTTTCAGTGTTAGATAGCCCATTTATCAAAGAAGGCTATAGGCTATATTTTATCACGCTAAGACTAACAGGAGCCAAGAAATAGAGAAAAATGTGGAAAAAACGGGGGGAAATTATTTGAAAGGGCTTATTTGAACGCGCTAATGTCAGGAACTACTGGTCCGATTTGAAAAAATATTTCAGTTTTAGATAGCCCATTTATCAAGAAAGGCTGTAGGCTATATTTTATTACGTTAAGACTAATAAGAACAAAGAAATAGAGGAAAATGTTTAAAATACGGGGGAAATTATTTAAAAGGGCTTATTTCACGAACTACTGGAGAATTTTTTTTGTTATTTGGCACTGATAAGAAGTAGACCACGTGAAGGATCATAGGCTATTTTGTGGACTAATTCGTCTGTGAAATATCTAATTTACGCGGGCGAAGCCGGGACATTTAGTCATAATATAATATTATTTAATATTAATTGTGGACTACTGATTGCTTGCTAGTTTTCACGAAACTTTAGCTCTTTATTATAAACTTTGGCATATTATAATGCTGATAGCATAATTTTTTTATTTAGAAATCAAGTCAAAAAAATATGAAATTCAGATTTGCATATTTTAAAAACACTCTACATTATGTGTGTGTGGTGTGTGTGATCTCATAATTGGATTCACTGTCTTTAGCTCTACTCCAACCATATAATACGGGTTGGAAGCAAACTCATTTGAATCCATTTAAACAATAGTCCAAAATTAGTTCCAGCGAGAAGCAAAGTAACCTCAGTCCTCAAGACAAACAGCGAGCTCATATATTCAGACCAAATAAAACGGAATCAAATCCCATTACCCTAAAGTGACTTCAACAGCCTTACAAACCTTATCGAACAATGGCTGCCCTAATGTAAGTCTCTGGTGCCGATTATTTCCATTAAACTTGCCTACGCCCTCGCTAACTTATGCGGCCGATAGTATTATTAATAGTTAATGCCATTTATTAATTATTGTTATGAATCCACTTTTCAGGATCGGAATTGTAGATGACTTGCTCAATGTGCGGATGTCTTAGTAATATTACGTATAATTAATTTGACTCGTTACAAATTAAGATTATAATATTTATACGAGTAAGTTAGTACTCAGTCATAATATTATCATAGGATAAGGTCTAAGATATCACAGATTTTCACGACATAATTCTAGAATCTCCACAATTTACATGATATAATCCATTATATTATTTACAGCCATCATTGTCTTGTCCATTTCTTTACAAGTCTATCGTAAACGTACATTACGTGTAGGTCGTAACTTACATATATTGCTATTTAATTCTAACGATAATAGTCAACAATTATTATTAATTATTATACTTGAATAAATTTGTGCAGTACACAGTACACTGAATGTATTGAAAAACAATCTGCCGCACCTGAAATAATTTTAAGCAGGCGTGTGTGAAACAAAGTTATGATTATTTTGGTAAACTTCATAGAGCAAAGAGTAGATCATATTCTGTTCTACTATTACACGACACATCATTCGTATTTTGTAGAGAATGTAAATTAAAAGTTTTATGTATAAAGTATTATATATTTACAAAGTAGACTCTGAATAAAAACTTTTTTAATAACCGTCAGAAAATATAAGTTGAAATAGCATCGTAGCGACTTCTCAATAGCCGGCAGCGTCGCCACTCGGCACCGTCCAATACAAGCTGTTAGCTCATCGCTTCTGAACTGCTCTAAATCTGACTCAAATAGACCAGACCATGACCTACATTCACTTCTTTTTCACTTTCTTCAAATGCGTAAACAGAGCCTTTAGCCAAGACTTTTTCCTTATCACTTCTTTATTGAATCGCCGATCAAAATGCATGGAATTGACGGCACAGGTCGAACGTCAACTTCGTATTATCGAACGCTGATATAAATTCTGCACATTTCAATCGGAAATTCTATAAAAAAGCGATAATGAAAACGTCTTGCTAAAGGCTCAGAAAGTGTAACGTTACCTCAAAACAGTCTGACCAGATGAAGATAAAAATAACTTCAGGTTTCGAGTCAGTTAGCATCAAAGCTAGAGAAAACGAAGTACGGTGCACCTCGTCCTGTATTCCTGTCGATGTAAACTAACCCTCATGCATAAAGAAACTTACAATGTGGCAATAAACATGGATCTTCTCTTGGTTTCTAAGAATCCCATATTAATTTGAGGTATTTAACCTATATTTAAGCCAGTACAGGCTGGCTGGCTGTTTTTAAGTTACATTTATAAAAGCTACGATGTATTAATGTGGAAAATATACTCGTTCCGTTATTTCCTTTGAAGGAATATTCATTTACTATGAACAAATAAGAACATTGTATAAGCAAACAATTAATTTCGCAGAGTAATAAATAACAACGTATAAAACGAGAAGGAATAAATGTTCAGTATATACACATACAGCGGCCGTTTCTCACGCGGAGCACTTGAGATCACAAGAAGTTTGTTGGATTCCTTCACCGCGTCCAGCGATATGTTTCCGGCACCGAGCATTGTGTCCACGCTGCAAACGAAACACAACCCTAGGATTTTCTTCCTTAAATTCATTTTCAGTTCCCTCATTTTTAACCACAGCCAGCGGTCATGTCTCTTGCAATATAAGGTGGTGTCATGATACCTATACGTCGTACAAAGCGCTAACACTCAAATATATATGGCTTATTATCATATACCTTGGGTTTTGAATCAGGAAACTACGCGGACAATATTTTACAGCCGCCCGTCGCGCTCCCTACGGCATTTCGTAGAAGATCGTAGGTAGCACTCGGGGACAATTTCCATTGAACATTGTATCTCATTGAAGATAATCATATATTTTCCTTTAAACAGAAGCCGAGAATAAATCTTCCTCGAACACATTGTCTTCCCCCTTGTTTAGATGTGAGGAGATTAATAGTAATCACTTTACTGAGCTGCGGCCTGCGCGGTGTCGGTTTCAGAAAATAAGTTGTCAAGATTACACCGACTAATTTATCCGACGTTGCAGTTATATTCTCAAAATATTACAAGTTTTCCTTATGCTTTCTATACCATGAATCCTAGACAAAGTATGCGTCCTGTAGCAGTTGCTTTTAGTGTTAGCATGCGAGAAAACGTTACTTTCATGTTTAACTAGCATTTTTTCAGTTAAGCAGACTTTTATAATCTCAACCCTTTTTACGATACACGTCTACGAGAGCCCACGAAGATAACGGTTGACCAGATTTAACAATCGAAATGATCCCTTTTATTCAAATTGAGATATCTTTATAACTGGTACGGTACACCTATCGTTGTACTCACGCCGAAGCGATTTTCG
Organism: Lysandra bellargus; assembly: GCA_905333045.1. Classification (NCBI taxonomy): domain Eukaryota; kingdom Metazoa; phylum Arthropoda; class Insecta; order Lepidoptera; family Lycaenidae; genus Lysandra; species Lysandra bellargus. Next base: position 12,086,085 of record HG995326.1, read on the forward strand.
TGCATTCCCGGAATGATTTCCTTATTACCTCGCCTGGTTCACTTCGCAGAGGTCGTTTGAGTATGTTAAGGTTGTGTATGTAGAATTACTGCATACTTTTTGATAAAGTGTGCCTAATTAGTTGCTTGTTTTATCAGATGTATGGCACAGGTGACGGAAATTGACTAATATTGAAATAACATAACCCGACCAAATAACGTAGGTACACCATAAGCTAAATCAATTTCTTTGGTGGACATTGTTTCATCAAGAGCATTATTTGCTTTCACTGAAAACTGTAATCTAAGATAGAAACTTAATTATGTAACACCATGTTTTCAAACTTTATATTCCTGAAGTTACAGCTTGATATAATGGACAATAACGACGTGACGAGGCTTTAGGAAATTTTGTTATTGAAAAATAAAAGTAAACATTTAAATGATCAAGTGGCAACTGGCAACCCTAAGTAGGTAGCTGCGTTCACGCAATACAATCGGGCTAGTTATCCCCAGTTAAAGATACTAGTTTTAGACCATACGTGTTCGCGGACCTAACTACCTCCAATATGGCGTTCTCGAATCTTTGTTCCTATATAATAGGTCATTATTTTGAATTTCATTTACTTTTTATCCTATCCATACAGAGCTCTCTTTGTGTAATAAATTCAAGGGAATTTATTGAAATGGTTTTAAATTCGAATCGAATATCGAATTGAAGTTCTTTTAATCGCATTCCGATTATAATCGCACGATTACCTAATTGCTAATTACGTAACTAATCAATATCAATTAATCTGATAGATACATGAACTATCGATAACAGCACTCGAGTGCATATTATTATTGATAATAATGTATATTACCGACCAGGAAATAAGTTATAATGACGGACAATATAATAATAATAATAATTATTATATCATTCAATTACTATGCTCCAATTACACCTATCTTTCTTGAAGCATTGCTAATTGCTGCTACGAAAAGTTTTTGGAAGTCTCGCATCTCGCATGCTGATGCCATCTCATCATTTCGCATGTTTCTTTAAGAACGAGCTGATAAAACATTACGAAAAACGATAACCCGTACTAAAGCACTCCAATTTTTTTTCCTTCATTTAGGTAATGGAGAGAATAAAATCTTTTTCCCCTTACTAGATACAGGTACGAAACGTACGCAACAGTATATTACGCCGTCGTTAATTGATCACACATTCACTCTCCGAGCACGGCGCCCTTCGGCCCTTTGCCCTCCGAGCCGGGACTCCAAATTAATATTGTTTTACTTCGATCTATTGAATATTTTAGGTACTAACTTAAACCTCAAATTTACTTAATGCATCTAAGCGTAGAGTGGAAACCTAACCAGTTTGACAACGATTGATCCATAGAACTAATTATAAATTAGTATGGATTTGACAGGTGGGGATTTGACACAATATGGTTGCGGTCTGAATTGACCCTCAGTTGTGAATTGTAGATAAATTATGAATTTTTACATTTACAGCTTCAACTTTTTCTCTAAAAAAACTTCAGATCTCCTATATCAGGCTTTTGAGTCTATCCATATCATAGAAAACATGAATATAATATGGGGCCCACTGCTGTTGAAGACAAACAAGGAAGCAAATTACTCGTCTGTTTCTAAGTATTTGCTAATTACTGTGTAATACCCAGCGAGACACTATTCTGTTGCACTCTTACTTCATTTATGAGAAAAAATAATACTGCACTTGACGTTTAATTAGGACATAGTTATCAGTGAGAAGTTATTTTTCATACTTTCTGTAAAAATTGTTTTTATTCTGCAATTAGTTTTGATCCAAATTCACTAAACCACATCACAAGCTAAGGAGCCATTTTCAACTTAATTAAAAGTATAACTTATACAAATATCCAAAAAGTATCTAGAACATCATTAAACTTGCATTATCTGATGAAATCTATCGAAAAGTGTCAAGATCTAGTCTTATAATATCTTTAAACGAGCAATTATAACTTATACGATAAACTGTTTCCAGAAATTTCCACAAATCTGGATTCTTTGTACCCATAAAGTCCTTCGATACGACATTCACGTCCATAAACACTAAATAACTTTAGTCCATACATTAATATTCATAGCACCAGTGTTTGCCTCGAGCGGGATCCAATCCAGGCATTTACAAACATCGCAATGAAAGATGTCACGCTTTTGCGAGGCTGGTTATGTTACAAGTGACATATTTCTTACGACCAGCTGACGTGGTACATGACCATTTATTTTATTAGTCGTGATTGAGGTACCGGTAATTTCAGAGTAGATACCTATATCCTTCTTCAAACAACCTGACCTAAGTAAGAGAATGACGGATCCAGTATTTTTTGATGCAGATGACTCTAATTTGGTTGTGTTGTGATATTATTCTGTCGGCATGCAGCAAGTCAGCAAGCCGACCAAACAATGTGACAGTCCCCTCAATGCGAATCTATTACTATTATATTACGTATTCTAGAATAAGAGTCCTGCAGGCTTAGCATGGGCATAGTAGAAATGCGAAAGAACAGAAACGCTGGCAGTTTTTGCGGACAGACTGACAGATTTTATTTGTTAATATATCACTTTGTCTACTGGCCATGCTAAGCCGGCAGGACTCAAAATATACGCAAGCCTTGGAGCTTTAAATAAAAATGAAGAGACTTCAGAATACGAAACATATTTTTTAAATTTAAATCGCTTCGAGTACACCACTACCTACTGTTGAAATACTTGCTACTATCATCATGCTACTCTCTATCAAGCGAAATAATAATAAGTAGGTATGGCTTCAAAGTGTATTCTCAAAGTTGGAATTTCGAGGAATTCATTATTAAATTCAGCTCCGTTGTTGTAACGCTCCGATATAAACTGTCAAGTTTCACCTTTGTTAATGGTGTCAAACTGGAGCGGTAATGCATCTGTGAAAGTTTAGCATTTACCATACTCTCGGTGACATAACTACGTCAGGAACTACGTAAAAGCGTCTACGAACACTATCGCTCTACCCTATATTGCGATTTTCATAACACAGAGCGGCTGCGAGGAATTCCTCACACGAGATTAATCTTTGGAGTAAGTAAGAAAAGGTGAACGTAATTTTGATTTACTTCATTCAAGCTATTTTAACAGAATATTGTCTGAAAACGTCAAGTTAAATTGTTGAAAATTAAATGAAATTCTTTCCCACCCCGGAGTGAAAGTAAAACGGGGAACGTGAAAACATCTGCTTAAATAATTTGGAGATACCGACTTTAATTGGAGACGATGTTTCCATCCAGCATTACGGAGTGACGGCCGTGACTATCGGCCATTGTGATACCAATTCCACTGCTACCGTAATCAATCGAGCCAATGTCAAAAAACTACACAAAAACTTATGAGACTCGGTGAAGCTTTACGTCGAGGTGGCGACGTAACATAATTGTCCGGCAAGTCACGTAGGGTTTTTTACTCACAACGAAATGAGTATTTAACAAGATTGTCTTGGGCAATGCGCTAAAAGCTATTTCGCCCTCGAAATGGCCTACTTTTGTTTACATTTTTGTTTACAGTACTAGGCCTAAATTAGAGGTCTTTTCCATCTTGAGAAACCGTCCATACTACTGTTCTTGTCATAAATAAGTAGAAGTTGGTAGCGATGACACGAAGCACCCAAAGCATCGGCAAAGTGTTACAGCTAACAAATGGAATCTTTGTAATTCTAAGAAATTTATTTCGTAGTTTCCGTCCTACGAATAATAAAACCTAAGGAAGCGTAACTCCCATACTAATACAGTTTTAAATTTGGTTCCATTCGAACTGTCATGTAACTTTAGCCTTGATACCGCTCAAGGTCACCTAAATATTGCAAATGTATGAAAAGTGAACCTAAGGTACACTTTTTTGACAAGTATTTTGGAGCATGTTTTTTGACGGAGTTACTCTTCCTTAGTTTTTATTATTCGTAGTTTCCGTCATTTATGAGCGTGATAGTTTCATATGAATTCGAAATCAGTAGTGACGTCAATCGCTGCAGTTTCGTGTTATACCAGGGTTTCAATGTTCTCAAATTAGTCTACTGCTCTGGTCAGTCATTTCGGAAGTCCAATACTAACTGGCACATCAACATGTCAATACGCTACCGTGGCGTGATGTATGAGTGACTGCGGATCAAATGTTGGGGTCGTGATAATTGAAAGTTTTCACTGAGCGGCGGCCGCGCGTACTCTTGCCGCACGCCTCACATCTAATGACGTTGCATAATTGCTACCACGTACAGTTAGGGCGAAAAAATGCTATCCGTACTAATATAATAAATCCAAAAATGTGTCTGTCATTACCTCTTCATACCTAGCATTTTTGTAATAAGCCTATGCGGCAGCTGCAGCATAGGGTTATAGCAGTGGGGCACCACTGCTGGGCAAAGCCAAGGTCTTCCATTTTTCCGTTGGCCAGCCCAGCTGGTATGCCTCCAGCTGGTCGCGCTATCTCTTCTTTAGCTGGCCACGGTTGCGTCGTTTGTCTTCGGGTACCCATTCAGTCGATTTATTTGCCCAGCGGGCGGGATGCATGCGATTAACGTGGTCACATTAAATCATCATCATCAGCCTATTGCCCTCCACTACTGAATGTAGGCGGGTAGCCCAATAGCTTTGTCCACAATGTGCCTTTTTCTATTCGTCAAGAGCATGCGTTAAAGCGCAGTCAACAGCGAACGTTAGGCATGCCCGCGACGCATGCACTCTGACCGTCTAAAACTTTCACTTTAAGGCTGATTTACATTGTGATGAACAATATGTTTCAATCCTGTCCAGCGCTGGATTGAATGTTACATGTTTACATTGATACAGTGCTGATCCAGCGACGGAATCCAGTGATGCTGGCGCCAGCTACTGTATCAGTGTAAATCAGCCTTTATTATTAAAACCGGCCAAGTGCGAGTTGGACTCGCCCATGAAGGGTTCCGCAGCAGCAATAAGAATTGTTTCTATGAAATAATAAGGTTTTTGATTTATTTTAATATTTAATTTTTGATATAATGAAAGTTAAATTAAGGCTTATCATTTATGACGTATAAAAAAACTACATGCTAGATCTCATTCAAACTAATTTTCATTGGTAGTTTTTATAGTAATGTACATCATATATATTTTTTTTGAATTATCATGCCCCTACTTTAGAAGTTAGAGGGGGGGGGGGGGATTTTGCCACTTTGGAATAGTCTCTCTCGCAAACTATTCAGGTTAGCAAAAAATGATATTAAAAACCTCAATATGATTTTAAAGACCTATCCATAGATACCTCACACGCATAGGCCAGATAAAAAAAAAAATTTGTTTCAGTTGTACCTATGGGAACCCCTAAAATTTTTAATAATTTTTCCATTTTTGTATCAAAATCTTAATGCGGTTCACAGATTACATCTACTTACCAAGTTTCAATAGTGTAGCTCTTATAGTTTCGGAGAAAAGTGGCTGTGACATACGGACGGACAGACAGACAGACAGACAGACAGACAGACAGACAGACAGACAGACATGACGAATCTATAAAATAAATAAAATAAATAAAAACATCTTTATTAAGCATACAAGGGACAAAACACAGCGAGAGTTAATAACAACACAAGAATTATAAGTAAATTGACACGACGCACACAAACGTACATACAAGATTTAGCCACTTAAAATTAAACTTAAAAGCACTCTGTTTTGGTTGTGTAATGTACACACTGCATGCTTAAAGGGTAAGCCACTCAGGCATCGACCGCGGCAAGACGTGGCGCCAGATCTTCCGTGGCCCCCTGATAACCCTATAAGGACCCCTATAAGGGTTCCGTTTTTTGCTATTTTGGCTACGAAACCCTAAAAATGACAGTTGGCGTTGCGTTCTATGACGCATTCAATTACTGAATGCGCCAAAATGAAAGTTGAATGAAAGAAGATGACGAAAATTGAAGACGAAAGCGCATAATGTGGACACAGCTAATGAGCGCCAACCATCCCGATCTAGGGAATTGAATAGTTTTAATATTTGACCTGTATATTTTTAGTTCTAGATAAGGACAAGAGTAATATAAAAGATCAGTTTTCGTTCCTTGACTCAACATTCATTTTATACCTTTACAAATAGCAATAATTTTCAATAAATTTTCCACCGTGAAACAAAATCTTAGAATAGATTTTCTCGCAATGACTGTACTTATCAAACCGCACAATTGATTATGAAGTATAAACAACGTCTCATTTATGCCACTTAACCATTTATTAAGTTACATAAATTACATTGCAAAACCCAACTAGGTTGTGAATTGTGATATTGTCTACCTATATCATGATTCGCTTTACATTTTCTTAAGTTTTTTTTTTCTGGCATTTTTATGAATCATATTTTGTGATTTAAATTCAAATACTCGTAAACGAGCAATTATGGACGTAAAAGGAGCATAATATGCTGTTTATAATCGTTTTACAATCATGGTGGCGATCCTGGTAATCCATCAAGACTCAACCTGGAGAGGAGCCTTAAGGATATTAGTATCATTAAATGTTTGTAAGTCATAATATTTTATATAACTTCGTTTTTAATAAGATCATAAACTATTACTTAATATTACATAATATTGATCATTAGTATGACATAGGCTCATCATAGGACGTCACCATTCAAAGTATACAGTAACAAACCCTAAATATAGGTTTATTTATTTAGGAGTTCATCTATCTGGGCCCTGAGTACACATATTTTCTTATATCGACATTATTAGGTGTTTTTCAGACTTATTGCTTGGAGTGATTTTCCGTTTTCGTCTAAATAGCTTTAGTTGTTAGAATGATGCTTACGGGCCCAATAAATTAAACCTATTATTTGGCTAATCTTTTTGATAATATTTCTACTACAATGACATTTTGAACACGAAACTATTGCTCTTTTATCGAAACCTTACGTAGTTAAAATCTAAACTTACTTTAAATGTAAACCAAAAATCTATTTCAGATAACGTGCCTACAGCTACCGAATTCCTGAAATTCCGACCGTAGCGTACGAAACGTAACCTGACGTATAAGCAGTTCCTTCTCTCGGTGTACATGGAACCAGAACTATGTTCCAAATGTATAATATATGATTTTTGTGATCACAATACAGGAACTGGATTCAAATCCACAACACGGCATCGTTATCCTTGTATAGCCGGCGCTGCGGGGGCCGCCGCGCCGCTTGTACTTGTAAGTATTAACGAACCCACCATAAATATTTAAAGGGTGGTACTCAACGTCCGACATGCAATATCGGCAAGAAACAATCCGCTACCGGTATTTTTATAAGGATGTTATTTATTGATCGTACAACTTCCACGATGAAAAAACTATCAAACGCTTTATCTAATTCAATTCAATCAGCACAGCTTTTGTACATAGAACTTACAAATAGTCTATATATAAAACTCAAAGGTGACTGACTGACATGCTGATCTATCAACGCACAGCCCAAACCACTGGACGAATCGGGCTGAAATTTGGCATGCATGTAGATATTATGACGTAGGCATCCGCTAAGAAAGGATTTTGATCAATATTACCCCCAGTTAAAATAGGGGATGAAAGTTTGTATGTAATAATACTTCTTAACACGAGCGAAGCCACGGGCAATAAGCTCATAATATTATAAATGTGAAAGTGTGTCCTTCTGTCTGATCGTCTATCTGTTACCTCTTCACGCCCAAACCGCTGAACCGATTTTGCTGAAAGTATGGTGATACTTATGATTAAGGATATAGGGTTACTTTTCATTCCGGGAAAATGTACTGTCCGGAATTGCGGGCGTCAACTAGCTAGGTACTTATAAATAAACATAGTTTTAACTTTCGAATTCCCAAACATTTCCAGAAGCTGCTAAATACATCACGCGGAAAAAGTACATTTTTCCGTGATAAAAAGTATTCTATTTTCTTTCCCGGGACTTAAAGTATCTCTATACTTTAATGTTACATCATAGAGTCTGAACTCCTGATTAGAGCCTGGAGCCAAGACTTTTCAGGGTTCCGTACCCAAAGGGAGAAAACGGGACCCTATTCATGTCAAGACTTCGATGTCTGTCCGTCTGTCCGTCTATCTGTCTCTAGGCTATATCTCAAGAACAGTTATAGCTAGAGTTCTGAAATTTTCACAGATTGTGTATTTCCGGTGCCGCTATAACAACAAATACTAAAATAAAAATAAAATTAATATTTGAGTTGGGCTCCCATACAACAAACGTGATTTTTTTGCTCGTAAACAATAATGGCAACAGCTAAACGCTTTAAATTTTAACAGAATCCTCAATTATATTTGTAATTTGATTGTTAATAGTAAAATTTTAATATAATAAATATTTAAGGGGGCTCCCATACAAAAAACACCTTTTTTGCCTTTTTTTGCTCTATAAAGGTACGGAACCCTTCGTGCGCGAGTCCGACTCGCACTTGGCTGATTTTTTTTAATCGGTTCTTTATAAAATCGTAGATCAAAATGTATGGAATTGACATTAGACTCGGAGTCGAACGTCAATGTCATAATAACGAACTCTCATGTCAATTCCATATACTTTGATCGGCGGCTCTATAAAGAAGCGATAAAGAAAAAGTCTTGGCTAAGGGTTCAGATTTCAATGACTGGGATGGAAATAAATAATATTCTTTCGGTTGCGTTCTTATTCCAGTCATTGGCCACTAAACATACTTTTCCATTCACCTTTTGATAACTACTGAACCAACTGTTGTTAATTTTATGCTGAAGTTTTATAACGCGTCTGGCTAATTGTTTTTATGAATTAATAAAATATATTTACGATGTAGTTTAACTTATTCATGATTAGAACTGGTTTTATGTTGATTGCAGAGCAGAATGCAAGGATCTTAAATTGAAATCCGAACTGGAATAAGTGCGTGAATACTCTTTCTAATAATGTAAATACAAAGACTTCTTTCCCTATATCCTATACTGGGATTTAATGAAGTAAATCAGTGTAAATACCATAGTTTCTGAAGCAAAGTACAGGCACAAACATTTTTATTGATGCAACTGAAGCTGTGTAGCAAAAATAAAATGGCAAGAAGATTTATAAATCAGTTAACTAAAGCTGGCACGTTCACAGTGCTGTCACTTATGCAATTTCACTATACAGTATGTTTAAAAATATAATATGTTTGCATCATGATAAAAATTATCGTATAATCTGCGTACGATAATAATATGCTATCGTACATCGTACGCTTTTTCGCTTCGTTATAGAATCGCCGATGAAAATGTATGGAATTGACATAAGCGTTCGTTAATATGACGTGGACGTTTGACTCGTCTTATGTCAATTCCATACATTTTGATCGGCGATTCTATAACGAAGCGAAAGCGAAAAAGTTTCGGCTAAATGTCCAGTACGACGTCACGCCACGCGCTTATTCACAGACACTACACAAGCGCAATGTTTAAATGTGTCGATCGTGCCAGCTCTTGTTAACTGACCTGTACCTTGGATGAAAAATTAACAGCCTTTGTACTATGGAAGCAAAGCCCAAAATCTTTTAAATATTAAAATAATTTCTAATTATCTAAAGCTACTATAGGCATTAGGCAGAGGGATGAAACAATTACGATTATTTTGTTTCAAGCTAATGAAGTCTAGCATGACATGCTAGACTTTTTTTACAGGGTAACTTTTTTTACAGGGTAAAGACATGTAGAGCCAAGCTTCTGAATCTACTCGGCCTAAGGGCCGGGACACAAAAACACGGCACGACATGACGTCGTGCCGTGTTTTTGTGTCCCGGCCCTAACTCTACTGACCTTAACTTAAACAAATTCTATATACCTACTTTATATCAGTAAATATGTATGGCTGCACCGTTTTGCTACCGTCGCGTCGTGGAGGTGATGCGAATATTTAGTTTCTGATCTGAAGTTAGTTACGAAAAATTACACAAGATTCCTATGAATATTGTTTATAAGATAATATATTAATAATTATTTATGAGATAGATGGCAAGTCTGCTGCGATTTGGTGTATTTGGTAACAGCCCGAATATTATATTATTGAGGAAGTGGGCGAGATTATGGTGGATACAAGATTGTACAAAAACTGTCGTGTCCCCAATGTGCAGTCGTACTAATCTTGTTTCACATAGACAAGTCAGTCTTGTATTCACCATAATCTAGCTCACTTCCTTAATAATATAATATTCGGGCTGTTACTAAATACACCAAATCGCAGCAGACTTGCCATCTATCTCATAAATAATTATTATATCTCATAAACAATATTCATATTAACTAACTTCAGATCAGAAACTAAATATTCGCATCACCTCCACGACGCGACGGTAGCGAAACGGTGAAGCCATACATATTTACTGATATTATGTAGAATTTGTTTGAGTTAGGGTCAGTAGAGTTAGGCCGAGTAGATTTAGAAGCTTGGGTTTACATGAGATATTTGATATCTTTTTTACAGGGTAAACCTTATGTAGTAGTATCGGCAACATTTTACATGAAATGTTTTTGGTGGTATATTATTTAACTCACTACCTTAAATTAATACCACAAATAATGATACTTGAAAAATTTTATTTTCCAAAGTGATACGAAGTTCACCAGGTCGACTAGTATCTAATATACAAGGTGTAAAAAAATATAATACTAAAGGGTGTGTAATTGTGTATGTATAATATATAGAGATATAGTATAGAGTTCAATGTAAGAGCGCTGTAAGAGAGAGCGCACATCTGAGACCCGACTGTAGTTAGACAATCTTGTTTCACATAGACAAGTCAGTCCAACGACAGTCTAAAGACAGTTGTGTCTATCACGTGGCGCACACCAAGTCAATAATGTTTTGACTACGATGACGCAATGCATACAATTGTATATTAATAATCAGTAGAGAACGCTCGGACAGAGTAGACAGAATTATAAAGTATACCGACTTAGAAATTAGAACTGATGTTAAAATTTTTAAATTTGACGTATTATGACGAAAATCGCTAGGGTTGTTAACTTTTCACTACGAACTTAAAACTATGACGTATTTAGGCATTAGGGTTTCCTGTTACTGTATTTCTCTGGGATGTTAAACATGTTAAACACGTTAAGAACGGGATGTGAAACACGTTAATTTATAATAATTTATGTTTGCAACTTAAGTATTAGAGAAAACAAGTTGTATATTAATAAAATTAAAACCGACTTCAAAACTACTGAACCAATTTTGATGAAACTTACCTAAACTAAATTGAACAATACCTAGCACAACAAAACAAAAAAAAAGAATTACTTAAATCGGACTTGCAGCTCGGAAGATACGCGAACACAAACATAAAAACATACAACATACACTTTTAAAAGTTCGTACATTTGTTCAGATGCTAATGAAATATTCTCATATTATACAAAAAATAGGCAGTTCTAGAAATATTATACATACGTAATGGCTCAAATTGAAATCTTTTTTTGTAAGTTGGTTAAAAAGCACAAAAAATGTTGTATTAGGTACGTTACTGAAAAATATATTTTGCGTCTATTGCGAGCAGTTCTGAAAGATTTTATAGATATAGATAGAAAAGTTATCATTCGGATAAAAATAAAGCTTCAAAAATAAACGGGAAAGACTCGACGGGAAAGATAGTACTTGGATCGCTGGACGTGTTTCTCTTTTTTTCTCGTATTATTGTTTATTGTTTAGGCACATGTGTTTAAAATTGTCACAGTCTTATTTTGAAATTTATAAGTAGGTATTTAAAAATAAATTATATCAGCCAGCGCGAGGCACATTCCATTCATAATGTTAGTGAAACCCGACAAATTTGATAAAATACATAATTATAATGAAACCTGTCCGTCTCTTTGCAGTTGAACTACTGGTAGTTATGTCTATTGTGGCTAGACAGTTTTGTCGTAGATGTGCGCGCTCGCATACACTTCAAAGGGAAGCCGACAGTCGTTAGTCAGACTTGTCGCGGGCAGTTCTTGTGTCGCATTAGACAACTTTGTCTATTAGACGGTCTTGTCTCAGATGTGCGCATCTAGTGCATTTTATTATGCGATAGTCTGTATAACAGCTACAGTCGTGTCTCAGGTGTGCGGTCGCACTAACAGCGCTGAGAGCGTTACTTTTTCGTCCTGCATACTACTCTTGAGTGCACATGATTGTTACTATCCGTTATAAAATTACTGCTAAATATTAATTTCTCACAAAGGGAAAATGCTGCATTTATTTCTGGTTTTAATTTTAATTTTCCAGTACTTATATTTACTCGTTCCGACTGCAATCAAATATAAGTTATACTGCGGGGGTCAAGTTCAACAGTAATAAACGTGAACACTAGAAATACAGTGAAAATGACACACAGTAGAGCTGGAATTCAATTAGGTAAGTCCTTGGTGCGTCCTGAAATCAAAATGTTTCAACACAAAGAAAAGTGAGACGAGTTTTACACGTAAACAATATAATAGATTTCTATAATATTCTAATGTGATAAAATATATATTCTGCAACTTCAAGTTTTCTGAAATTGTGCTACAGTACATAAGCGTGATTGTGCGAAGAGGTCTACAAAAAACGCAGTCAAACACACAGACCTTGGACCGATGAAACGATTTTATTGATTGTAGAGACTTTGCGATCCAGGAAAGGACTAGTTTTTAACAGGAAAAAAAAGTTCGGTGCGATAAAATTTGCCGGAAAAATAAACGTTTCCCACATGATGAAAATGTTTCTGCGTGGACAATGCGTTCATGCACGCTCGAACCGCAAGTTTCCCTTGTCTAGCATGGATGTCTACTATACGTTATTTATACTGTGACCACTTCTGAAAGCCGCCGGAGGCAGTCGGGGATCTCGACCGTGAACCGTATGCAGACTGCCGACTCCAACTTCTAAATTAGTCGCAACATTCCGAAGTGATTTTAAGCCTAATTACTTCGTGAAGCTCCGACTTAGACTGGAGATGAAACTCATAGATCATTAAACATTTTATGAGCGCAGTTAAGTTTTATGTTTGCTGCGTTTTGTTATTCTCTCATTAGATATATTGTACAGCTAATTTTCGCCTTAAGAATTTCCATACTATACTAACCTGCTACTACTCAGAAAGCGAATTGAATTTTCGTTTTCTATTTGTTTAGTGAATTTAACTCTCTTACTGACCCGGCACTGTCCCGAAAATAGCGTTCCAAGCCATCAGGAAACGAGCGTAGCAGCTTAATTAAAACCGCACAATATGTATACAGGGAATATTATTATCTCTGCAATACTGCCTTCCCCATCATACCTGACATGATATCCAATAGATTACCTTCGAACAATTTCGATGGAGCCAACGGTGCCCGCCATTATTTTCCCGTCAAAGTGATTAAATAAATAGTCCCCCTCGTGGTTCAGGTACGGAGGTATTTCGTAATTACGGAGTTCAGTACCTCTATTATGCTATTTCAATGCAACAGTAATGCAGCAATAATGCAGCTTCGTTCTTCTTTTGAGGCAGTCCGCTTCCTATCAAACTGCAGCAAAATAGTACAAAATAGTACAAAACCAACTTAATGTGTTTTCTTCAATAATAATAATTATTAGAAAACATTTGACATTGGATCAACGTTTAGGAAAAAATATCATATTTTGATGATAAAATGGATTGGATCGAATACTGAACAGTAGAATTAGGGTACAAGCTGTACTGCCTGTTTACTTTTATTCTACATTGCAGTTTCTGTAAAAGTCACCCATATGTCGTTTGCATAGTGATCCTGGTAGAGGCAAAATAACTTCGTACGGCTTGTACGGTGTACGTACAGGGAATGTTTTTGACTAACACGGGACGTGTTCTACCACAGGGTGACCTCTGTAAACAGGGAACACTTTCGTGCAATTTAAGGACATGACTTTTAAATTTGCATTAACACGGTACCAGCTTTTAATATTAAGTAATTACTTTCGGGTTAAAGGGTACAGGTACGAGCTCCTGTGATATTTTATTTAAAACATGATGTAATTATAATTAAAGCAAAGTTGTTTCCTGCTGCACCATCAGAGAAATTGAATCATAGGCGGTCTTCATTAATTTGTCGAGTCATATACAAGATGTTTGTCTAAACACCATTATCCTTGAAACCATCAAATGAGCCCGTCAAAATGAACAACTTTTTCTATGAGAACAATGCTGGGAACTAAAAAATCCGTCTTCATACCCATACAAATTGCCGATCCGGGCATACGTATGGGTATGAAGACGACATTTTTTTTTGAGTAAGTAATGTAATGGGCTCATTTGATGGTTTCAAGGATAACGGTGTTAACACTAACACACTGTATATAGTCAATTTAAGTCGGGATCTATCGGTAGAGTTGACGTATTTCGACTAAATATTATTAGATTAATAGCTTTGGTCTTCAACACTGCTCAACGTATTTCGATGATTTTTTTTAAATTTTGTTAAATTACTGATTAAAGAAAAATGTTAAAGGTACAAGGCAGAATATAGTAGAGAAACTATAATTATTATGATAGTCTTAGACGCTTGCTAGTATCTTACGGTCTTACTACAAAAGATTTAAACACCTGTTGAACAGTTGATTAGAAAAAAAATCTGTATAAAATGGTCTCAAAACAGCTGTTTCTTAAATCTTTTGTGGTAAGACCGTCAGTATCGGCATTATACCCGTGCGAAGAATATTAAAATATTTACAATTTACCTAACTAAAACGGTATTTTACCTACGTGAAACTAAAAGCTTTGAGGCAATTAAGATGAATATTACAAAGTATTATCACGACGCACATAAATATTTGTATATATTTTAAGCCACCCTTTTGCGCTCAGCTGTGTCCCAGCTCCCGGCTTTCTATGATAATACACCGAGCCTCTTAAGTCACCCCGGTAGCTTATTTTCACTAAAAATATAGCCTAAAACTGACGACGCTTATATTTCTTTGGTGAAAATAATTTCACGTCTTTTAACCCTTTATTAAATCAGAAGCGATGCGATGGAACTAAATAGTAATTATTCAACGTATCACCTATTTCCTTTTTGCTTTTCTACATAGTTTGAAAGAACACGTCTTATTTAAAAGAAAGAATGCATATATTATAAATATATAATAATATAATTAAATATTTTAGTGTAATTGAGTACTTGACATTTGATATTATTATTATTATTGATTTTTTTGAATGTTGTGTATAGTTTTTATTGGATTGCATGGTGAAATTCTTTTCGTATATTTTTGTTAACTGTATTACTTACTTTGCTGTCTGTTACTATACTGAATAAATAAATAAATAAATAAATATAATTTTTCTTCAATGTATTTAGAAAAATCTATTGTAGTAGTTTTAATATCCAGAAGAAAACATTAGCTACTTTTGTCCTCAAAAAGTTTTCACTTACAAGTTTTTACTATACATGCAGGAGAATCCGCGGACAAAAGTTAGTCATTAATCTCTTTTCCGTGATCGTGTAAAAAGTATTAGCAGTATTGCAACACGCTACATCGGTAATATTATGTGATTACAGCTTTACCACAGTAGAAATAATAATATGCAGTAGACCATATTTACACTAGCCCAAATTAGAGTAATTTCGGACACCTTTAAGTGGGAAAACAATGAATTTTCTCGTTCGGCGAACTTTTAGATATAAATGTATAGATGGACACCTTTATTGTTTTAAATGTATAAAATATTGCAAATTATTTGTAAATTACTTTTTAATACTGAGTGCATAGGAACATCAGAACAAAATATTATGATATATTTCGACAAGCGCACAATTATGCGCGATAAAAAGTATCCTATGTCCTTTCCCGGGACTCAAAGTATCTCCATGCCAAATTTCAGCGAAATCGGTTCAGCGGTTTGAGCGTGAAGAGGTAACAGACAGACAGACACACTTTCGCATTTATAATGATAGTAGGGATTATTAAGGTTGCTTTCAAAACTACCTGTTTTTCTTTAAAATTAGGCGTTATTACTTTATTTAATAACAGGCAGTATTTAAGGCAACCTTAGTAAATATTGGGTATTTGTGCTTTGTCCAATAACTGGTATTGTCCAATCACTAGTCATTTACCCTACATACAAAGCAAAAGGCTTAAAATAAAAATGTTAAATTAAAGTAAGTCGCCATACTTTTAAGGATACGGCTGAGCTGCCTTGCTACCCGCAGTTTGTCATATTCAGCCGCCATGACAGTGTTCCGAATATGTCTGCTGAGTTACTCTACTATATACTATTTATACTATATCAGTAACGTGTGATTACAGCTTTACGTAATCACGTTAGCGGAGGTCGGCGGTCGCGGCGACCCGCACGATCCATATCACTGGCGCCTTGCCTCCCGCCGTTCCTTGATTTGCAATCAATGAATTCGAATCATTGCAATTATTTCCACTAATTAAAATGGTGCCGTGTCCACTATATTATGTTTTATTTATACAATCATTAAGATTTCCGTCTGCAACCTGCTGATTGATTTAGTTATCATTGAATAAGATTACAAGATTGTCGAGATGGAATCTAAGATGATTAGGATTAGGTATTTTACCTTATAAGGCATGATATTATAAAAATCTTTAAGTATATATAGTTTTTATCTATGTCCAGTAAAAATCAAAATATTATTGTATTTTTTTTTTCTTTTATTATACTTTTTGCACACATAAAGGTACAGAGGCGGGCTTAGTGCCTTTAGGCATTTTCTTCCAGCCAACCTTTGGGTGATGTTGAGACAAGATGATGTAGATGCAAATTTTCCAACTTTTTGGTAAAAGGTAGCCCCGTGCGGGTTTCTTATGCCGGTTCTTTTCGCCGGGTTAGTTCTCGAACCGGTGGTGAGCCTCATGTAGACGTTTTAAAAGTGTTATCTTTGTTAACCTATTCAGAAAATAAATATTTTCATTTAATTTCATTTCAATCATTGGCTTTCTGTAGGTGCAGGAAGTGCAAGTTTTCATTTGTAGTTTCGGTATTATCTTTTTCACTTTTGCTTACGTATTTTACCATAATAATTACCAATATTAATTACCAAGATAAGTATATTAAAATGCTGGATGAAGCCCGTAACTCCGTTGCGTCGAAATGAGATTATTTCATTTACAAATTTCAAATGTTTTGATTGTTACCAATTAAAAAGTAAACACATTAATAATTAATAGAATATCGTATCTGCTAATATATAATATCATGTATGTACAAAATGTTTTATTCCTTCAGCCGTAATAAGGCAACGAAAAGTGAAAAGTTTAGCGCCTACAGAAATTTAAGAGCAACGTTAAATACGACATTAGCATTTTCATGTCACAGGAGGCTTATTGTTTTCTGTCGACCACACTGTTCGATATCTATACATATTATAAAACAAAGTCGCTTTTTTTTCCCTCATGTCCTTTTGTTCCCTTTAATCTTTAAAACTACGCAACAGATTTTGGTGATTCTTTCAGTGTTAGTAAGCTCATTTATCGAGGAAGGCTATAGGCTATATTTTATCACGCTAAGACTAATAGGAGCGAAGAAATAGAGGAAAATGTGGAAAAAACGGGGAAAATTATTTGAAAGGGCTGACTTGAATACGCTGATCTCAGGAACTACTGGTCCAATTTGAAAAATTCTTTCAATGTTAGATAGCCCATTTATTGAGGAAGTCTATAAACTTTATTTTACTACGCTGAAACTAATAGGAGAATGTGGAAAAAACGGAGGAGATTATTTGAAAGGGCTTATCTCGCGAACTACTGGAGCAATTTTTATGTTATTTGGCACAGATAAGAAGTAGAACCACGTGAAGGATTATAGGCTATCGATTTTGATCATTTTCTTAGTGGCTATATATTTTATACCCGTGCGACGCTGGGGCGGGTCGCTAGTTATAAATAAATTAATGTATGTACTAAGTATGTAACCCTTTGATAGTGGATTCTTGGAAATCTATTGTTATTCTATTGTATCTCATTCACCAGTGAGCTTATGGGGCTTGATGGGTTAAAAGGAAGAATTAATTTTAACGGCACATCGTATTAAAATATTTTATCGGAAAAGAATGGACGAAAACGTCCATGTGAGTGCAGAGTGTAGGCGTAGGTAGGCATATTAAAACGTTGTATGATAAAATGTGCGGCCCTTTGTGATGTGCTTATGCAGTAATTACTCAGCAAATTGTTCTTCAGTGTCAGCGCAGATGAATGACTTCTAATAATGCTCTCTACAGAAAGCAGACACAATCACACTAAAAGCGTTCTAATTTCTTTGAAAATAATGTCTAGCAATCTATTCGTTTTATCTGACCTTTTAACAGTCAACAATACCAGCTGCTATCATTAAAATGGGGAAGATGTAAAATATAAAGAAGCGTTAAAAGATTTTTTGCCGTAACATTGTCACAAATGCCTTTCCATTTTTGTGAATGCTAAAATTGAGTCGTCAAAGGAAAAGTTGAGGAACTTTTTGAAATATTTTAACACAATTAAGCGTTGGTTTTAATAATAATAATAATAATAAATTCTTTATTTGCACACACAAAAGAAAAGACATAAATGAGACAAAAAATAAAAGACATAACAATAACAAAAAAGTAAGTACATAAAAAAAATACAAGATAGTGCAAAAAGACAACCGGTTTTAATCGGTAAACTGAATTAATTGTTGTGATCCCAATTTCTAGTGGAGTTTATTACAATGAGGATTGAGGGCTGGTGTAATAAGGGTTGTCTAGACATAATATCAAATCGAGCCATGAAAGCTCTCGTCTCCTGCATGAAGCTACTATTATAAAATAAATAAAAATAAATAAAAATTCATTTATTGCAGCAAAAATAAATACTTAAACAGGATTTCCAAAAGCTATTAGGTTTGCTGTTTAAATTACCAACATGATTAGCTGTAGCTCTCACACTAGGATAACCTGTGTCGTGAGAGTTGATTATATTATGAACGGGAAGATTTAATTCGGCACCACCACCATAAAAACATTAAATAAATAAATAATATGTAAAAAAGTTATATAAAGTTAATGTTAGAATACAATGGGAAGAATTCAATTTTAGTGTCTAGGTATTAAGAACAAAATTAATGTATTAGAAGTTTAGAATTTTTTCTGTTTCATCGTAATCCAGAGATTTTAAGTAACATTTAGCCTTCATAGATGTACAATTTTTAATGTTGTATTTCAAACATATTTTGTTATACATGTAAATGCCTATAAAAGGGTTAAAACATTTTGACAAAAGTGCTTTTTACGGTCACATTCGGAATTCGATAGATGCGTTTAATAAGAAGCATATTATGTATACTAGAACGCAAAGAAACCTTATGAGTCAAGATAGTGTTATTGAGTATAAAAAGTTGACAGACAGTTAAAATACCACACTCCTTGTATAAGTCAGTAGTGGGAAACCGGAACGGTTTGTTAAGCATAACCTTTAGAACTGCTGCTTGAATGGTTGTTTTCCCCGCCCCTCCCCATGTGCATATACAATAAGTAATGAGCGACTGACACAGTGAGTAGTATATAGTCTTAAGCAGATTCATTTCAGCAGATTTATTTAACTGTCTCATGATGTATATAATCTTACGCGGGCAGATACATGAGCAATGTGTTTGTGGAAGCTAAATTTTTGGTCAATTATTACTCCTAAATATTTCGTTTCTTTTAATCTTTTTATTTCTGTACCATGTCCGTTACAATTTTTAAAATTTATCGTTGTTATAGATACAGAATCCGTCACTGCTGTTTTATGAAAACATACAAAAATAGACTTGTCTGTGTTTAGTGTTAGTAAGTTATTCTCTAGCCATTCACTTATCATGGATAGGCCATGTCTAGCAATCGATACCGTCTCTTTCCAGTCCCTGCCATGAAACACAATAGCAGTGTCATCTGCGTAACAAAGAAGGACAGCGTTCTTAAGAAAAAGGTTATGGATATCATCCATATATAAAATGAATAGGGTTGGTCCCAGAATGCTGCCTTGTGGAACACCGAATTTTACATTCCTGATAGAGCTCGTATGTTCACCTATCTTTACTTTTTGAGATCTGTTGTTTAGATAGCTCTCAAACCAGGAAAGTGCGTGTCCATTAATACCTTTGTTTGTAAGTTTTTTAAGCAGGATTGGGATTGATACGGTATCAAACGCCTTGACTAGGTCGAGGAAAACCCCAAGACATGCCCTATTATCATCCAACTGTGAGACGACTGTGGATGCAAGAAGCTCTACGGCGTCTGCCGTACTCCTTTGTTGTCTAAAACCAAATTGGTTATTTGATAACATATTTTTTGTCTCCAGAAATTTAATTAGACGTACATTAACATTTTTTTCTAGAATTTCGGAGAAGATTCCTAGCAATGATATGGGTCTATAATTATTGGGATCATCGCGAGGCCCAGTCTTGTGAATGGGACAGACAGCAGCTACCTTCCAATCATTAGGAAAAATTCCAGATGAGAGACTTTTATTATAAAGAAATGTTAATGGAGATATTATTTCACTACAAATTTGTTTTATAAGTCTGTTTTGTAGTCCATCGAGCCCTGCTGATTTATCATTATCAAGTTGCATAATTAGTGTCTTAACTTCGTTTGTGTCAGTTGGTTCCAGGAATAAGGAGCCAGAAGGAGTGCCGTTAGATTTTATTTTAGAAGCAAGTTCGTCTTCGGTTATGCTGTTGCGTTTGAGGATACGGGTAACAAGAGTTTGACCAATCGAAGTAAAATGTTTGTTACATATATCAAGTGACTCGTCAATCTTTACACCTTTGATTTGCAGTAAATCGGTAGAATTTTTTTCTTGTTCTCTAAATTACAGATTTCCTTCACTGTCTTCCATAGTACTTTAGGGTTCTTAGAGTTGTTTTTTAACTTCATCGACTCGTGATCTTGTTTTATTTTTTTGAGTAGATCATTAGTATAATTACGGTAATGATTGTATACAAGTTTTGCTGTTTCGTCGTGCGGGTTTTGTTTGCAACGGGAATGTAGACGATCTCTGTGTCTAATGCATCGTAGTCCGCACTCCAGGATAGTAATTCATGGCTTTAAAATAGCGTTTGAAGATTTATGTGGTATTTTTTTAGTGTGTTTATTAATTATATCCGTAAGAGTATTAGTGAAAGATCGTGTTTGATCATATATGTTCTTAGTTTTTTCGTCAAATACATCCACCCAGTTAATTTTCTTTAAATCATTTATTATATTATCAATGTCTCGTTTCAAAGTGAATGATTTTGTGTTGTCTTTTGTGTTCGTATTAGTGTTTAACCAACCATTGTTAAATCATGGTCAGTAATGTCAGCCGAACAGTATTAAGAGTCCGTATACTAAATTTGCCGATTTCACTGATTTAACAGACGTGATTTAACAATTAAAAAATAGTATTTCTATAAGTTTTAATGCACAACATGTAAGATCATTTCAATTATAATCTCATGTTGGAGCTAGATTTTTTTTTTAGTATTTTTAAATAATCCAACTCAAACCCGCGACAGTTTTGTGATTTTTGCTGTAAAAGGTTTAGAATATCACCTGTTTATGGATTTTATTGACGTCTTAACGGTATGAAAAAAATACAATTTACTGTTGAGAAAGTCGTCTATACAATGTTGGAATTACTTTTTACCACTTTAATATGAAATAGTTGAGTAAAAAATATGTAACTCGGCAAAATTTTAGAGAAAATGGGCAAAGAATTGCTGTTTATTTCGGCAACTTGGAGCTGTAATTCATAAAAAGAAAACGACAGAAATAATCTATAGATAATATTCTATCCAATTCGAGAAAAAAGAAAAAAAAAACAAATTGTGCCAAAAAATACGATTCAAAACAACCTAAATCTCACATTATATTACTTGCCGCAAGGCTCGAGTCGGCAGTCCGTGCTTAAATATATTTTTAATTCTAATAATTAATATATATTATTTTAATCTAATAACGGGAAAAAACCAAATAATATTTCTGCAGCGAACCTTTGCAATTTCATATTCATCGGCCAAATTTCGTATACGGACTCTTAAGTAGGTATTTAATGACTGTGCAGATACGATCAGTATTTAGTGCGGATTGAGATTTACGAATATTTATTTCTGCTGTCTGTTATTATACTTACAGCTTAGGAAAAATCATCATTAATTTACTTTTATATACCATACGGAAAATCGTAAATATAATATAAAGTAGCTTATAAAAGAAAGTATTTCAAAAGTATCTATAATAAATTTTGAGTTTGTAAATGCAGCTGGTGAAATATTAGATACCTACAGCAGCTCGAAACAAATGACAAATTTTGTATTAAAATACGTTTAGGTACTATGATTATACTTAGTAATAAAAACAATAGTAATATGAACTAAAAAGTATTAAATAACTCTTACTCTTGAATAGTGTCTTTTTCAGAATTCGTCTAAATCTCAACTATTTCTGTGCATACTACAGTCTTCATTATTTTGAAGTCGGCACCAGCTAATTTAATCGTGAGTTCAGTAATGTCAGAATATCTGAAACTTTTGGGACTGGTACCGACTTCAAAGTAATGAAGACTGTATGCACAGAAATAGTTGAGATTTAGACGAATTCTGAAAAAGACACTATTCAAGAGTAAGAGTTATTTAATACTTTTTAGTTTATATTACTATTGTTTTTACCTTGGAAGTCGGTTTTAATTTTTTGTTAAAAATAATAATTTCACTCTTTTTAGTTATGTACAAAATAAGGCTTTATCCGTAAATAAAAAATACGTATGTTAACTATTCACATTATGTTGCTGTAAGCGAAATTGTGGTGAATGCTTGCAGATATCTAAGCGATGCTGCAATTTCCAAAATTTTATCTTTAAAGGTTCAGGAGATCTGTTCAGTGCCTTTGGACCAAGAGACACCTTCGTATGAAATTTCTCTTATTCGTATGTTATGTTTAACTTACTAGAAACAACATTTTAACCACTATGAGTGTTTTGATAAATTTCAAGAATTTCCCTCGATTGCTCATAGATCCCATCATTAGATCACCACTTTCGTAATTGTTATAAAAAAATTAAGATTATATCCTATACAACAACACAAGAATTTTGAAAATCGGTCCACAAACAGCGTAATCATCATCAAAAACATATGCTTCGATGCAAAATATCACGAAAAGTACCAGTGATTGGGTCATAATGTGATGATGCATGGCATAATTAAAGTTGTGATGATGATGATTAATCAAATTGATATATTGGCTTATGCTTTCAGCTGTTTAAACAACGCCGAAATCCCCGAATCTGTATCTATAAGGATTCAAAAGTTCTGTTCGGTACCTTCGGATCCAGGGTATAACCTGGTGCAAAGTCTTACTTTTTGGTAGTATTTACCTTGAATGCTTCAGAAAAAATTGAAATCACTATATGTTTCCATACAAATTTCAAGGAGTCCCCTCGATTCCTCATGGATCCCATCATCAGATCACCACTTTTGTGAACATGGTACCAAATTTGGATTCAACCCTGTACAACAACAAAGGAATCATGAAAATCGGTCCACAAACGGCGAAGTTATAGTTGAACATACAAAAAAAATATACAGACGAACATATCGACACCGGAAATATCACTTAACGTAAGGGACATTTTGGCGAAAATGAGTTATATATATATCATTGAATTCAGAATTTCGAGCTCTATCGTTTGGCATACTTGAAATTCTTCTATCGTTAAAAAATGTCCCTTACAGTACACATTTTTTAAAGTCTAGACAGGTTTTCTCCTAAAAAAATTGATTTAACGGACGTAAATATTTTTACGTGTTAAAAAAAATAGCGTAAATGCTTTTAAAATAAAATTCAGTCCCTTACGTTAACATTTAGCTTAGTACAATTCTCTTAACATGTCGTTTACGTTAAGAATTGATACATAATAATTGTCATAGCTTCACTAAAATTTGTCCCTTACTTTAATTTTAAATATCATTTTTCAAGTAAGAAGATAATTTTTTGGCACCTACTCAAAAAGTATTATCCGTAAAAGTATTATCCGTAAAAGTTTAAGGTTTTTTATAAAGTTTTAGTGTTTTAGATAAACCTTTAGCCTTTGGTTATATGTACAGTAAACACATGTAATGCGGTCAATTGTATATAGCTAGCATTAAAGATGACAATACTCTCCTGGCTGCAAATGAAATCGAAATGCAAGAACTGTTTTAGAGAATAAAGCAAATGATCAACAACTTGGGCCTCTCATTTAATAAAGGGAAACCAAAAACATGGTCATAGACAGAAGCAACACTCTGCCTTTGACTGGCGGGGTAAAATTGGAAGTGGTTAGCAAATTTGTCTTTGATTTTTACGAGCAATGGCTCCTGTTAACCAAATATACGTAGAAGAATTGGGATGACTAAGAGCGCCATGTCTCAAAATGCATAAAACCTGGCTTGACAGGAAGATTTTGTTAAAAACCAGGAGGAAACTTGTGTACGTGCTCATATTCTTCATCTGTCTTTAATGATCCGAGACATGGACTCTGAAGTCTGCAGACCGCAGACGTATCGACGCCGTCGAGGGTGCTGTAGTAAAATGCTCTGAATTCTATAAACTGCTTTCAGAACCAACTAACCATTCTGGCTCAACTAAAAATACAAACAAGGCTCTCTACCATCTGTCTAATAACGCATCTTAGAATATTTCAGACACATTACCAGAAAAAAAGGAGGAAACTTTGAAACCATGGTATGGAAAACTCATGATAATTGGCAAGATTGAGGGAAAAAAGACGGGGGAGCCGCTGTCTCATGCGTTGGTCTGATCAAATCCGTACCACACTTGAGTCGACTGTCTGCGACGCTCTTCGAGTGGCCGATAATAGAAATAGCTGGCGTAACACCATAAAAAGGAAGGTCACAGAAGGGGAAGGTCATGACTGGGCACTGGCGAAGCAGCTCTGACAGGTGCGATAAAAGAGAACATTAGCTCCTGATAAGGTGAAATGACAAGCTTAATGCCAGGTGCCAGTTTGTGGTGTGCGATCGCTAGGTCAGGTTCACAGAAAGAGACCGCAGAGCGGAACAGGGAGGAAGATCCATCTTCTATTCGGCTCAGGATACAGATTTCGGTAGGACAAAAGAGCAGAGACGTGGTTTTGCAATGTTCCACCTTGTCTAAAGGGGCTCTGGGTGTAGATGGGAACAGTCTCGGTGCCAAGGGAAATGCTTCAGTCTGTCGAAGTTCCCTTATTTTGCTGGAAATCCTATCCCTTATGTGGTAGAACAGCCAGTCGTGGTGGGCTTATTGTGTTAGATTTTAATATATTACATCAAACTTCCTCCAAAGCACAGTTTTTTATGTCCTTTACAGTATATTTGTGTCGCAATTCCATATTAAACTTGGTGCTTACTTTAATATGGCATAGTTGACATAAAAAAATTCAGTGCTGTAAGGGACAAATAAGCAAATTTTTTTAATGTAAGGGACATGCTATTTTCTAAACGCGTTAATTTACGAAAATATTTTTTTTATAGTTATATAGCCGATAAAATTCTAAGAAACTTTGCCATAAACACCTTTAAGATCGGACTAAATGATAAAAAGTTACAGACGAATTTGTAAAAAAAAAAGTTGTTTTTTCGCTCTCCTGAAAAGTCGTGTTTTGTCCCTTACATTAAGTGATATTTCCGGTGTCGATATAACTTCCTCCTTTTTGGAAGTCGGTTAATAAATAGAGCTACAATAAGCTTTAAAAACCTAGAAATGTGAGGACGGGCAAAGCGACGCAGACGGCCTAAATTTTTCACGAAATTTCACTTCTGCCCTAAGTACAGACGGAATGGAGTTCATTACCGTTACGCATAGTTCAGCGTAGCAGGTATGATCTCCAAATTAAAATTTAAACGAGTAAGACAATGGTATGTTATATAAAGTAGAATTCACAGAATGGGCATTGACCAAAAAAAATCACATGTACTTTTTATATATTTTTTTTCGTTAAAATAGGGTATTTTAAGAATATAAATTAAATAATTTTGAATTTCATTGGCTAGTTTTTTCTCAATAAATTTTTAGTTTCGCTCTGACGTCATCATCGGCGGCCTCTGCAGTATGTTTTTTTTTTCCTTTCATTATTATTTATAATGGCTGGTTCGTCAAATGCAAGTTCTCATTATGTGAAAGCTGATACGAGAAGCTTACCAAAAGTTCGAAACGTAATGTTGGTCGAATTTATTGCTAATTTAACGCCATTGAAGTTCAAACTAAGGTTAAACATTTGTTCAAAAATATAAGTAACTAATGGGTATTTTTTTCGTTTATATACAGAAAAACGATCACTGACCTTATTCCTCGAAATGTTTTTGTAATGAGCAAAATTAAAAAAAATGGACAATCCACATTGGGCTATTGAATATTGTAGCGTAAGTGAAGTGAAGATTATTATTGCATTTTGCTAAAAAGTGAAGCCGATCAGCATTTATGAAAACGAATAGATTTTTAAATAATATTTTTGACCTTTTCAATATTCCAATCAGATAATATTAAGACACTCCATAGTCTGCAATCAGAAAACATTCGCATTAATTTGTTATGAAAAAAAAAACACAAATTAGAGTTTGCCATCTAGTTTTTCTTTAATATCGTGGCTTTGAGAAAATTTATGTCGACGTTCATTACGAGACCACGTTCCAGGTAAACGCTATGGAAAGCAAAGCGTGACATCTGAAAATACTTTTTTTTTAATTTATCTACTGAACAAACTAAAAACTTACTCTGTACTTGGTTTTCTTCGCTAAGACTTCACTGGGAAGATATTTAGTAAACATTTTAAAGCTTTTTAAATAGATAAAAGCCTCTACGTATTAAAAACGTTTCTGTAGGTGTAGGCAATGCATAGGGTTCGTAGTACTATAATAGTTTCTATTTAATTCCGCTTTAGTTATCCGAAATATTTTCCAGTAAGCACTTTTAAAGATGTCCATCCACTTCACTCTAATCCTTTATATGGGTTTTTAATACGCTGGAACGACCACCGGTTTCGCCGTGTGTGGTATTATGGTATTAAAATTTACAATTCCTATTTACGAGCGTCCCACATAGTGTTTCCGAAGTGAGCAAAAACAAGACGCGCTTAAAGATGTTTTCCATACAAGTCTCAAAGCTTTTTTGTCTCAGATCACCTCGAAAAAACAATGTGTCACTGCAATACACCGCTTTTTCATTTATCCAAGGGCAAACCGAAATTACAGGTGCTGGGAATATTTACGCGGTACCTCTTTTGCTTTAATGAAGACTTTTTTCTTCTTTTCGTTAGTAACACATCTAGAAGTTTGGAAAATATCAAACATTAAGTAGGTGTATAATGTAAGAGTTCGCTTTGAGTAAATGGTATAATATAATTTCAAGTAATTATTACTTATTATGCTTAGTGTTTACAGTAAATTGTGTGATTCTAGTGTATAATATAGTAATTACTATGGATATTCACATTTTAGGTCAGAATAAAAGCCTTTTTGAAAAAAAACTTAAATCAAGTAGGTATCAACTGCGCAGCACATCGCAGCGCATAAGGTAGGTTAAGGCTGGCATTGTCGGTTTCGACACAAGCCTAATAAATAAGAAAAAAAAAAAGGTAGGTTAAAAAATACGTTAGTATTTATACCAATCTTATTTCATTTTAAATAACAGCTCCCTTCTGTATGCAAATGCCACAATTTTCAATTTCGGAGAATCTCAAGTGCTAAAGTGGCCGATTTATCTACCTAAGCCTGCATTTTATGGTCATTTAGTCAGGTTTGTATCGAGCAGGTGATTCTACAATTTATTTCAACGAGGAATTTATAAAAGATTTTTCAATTTTCATGAAATTGTTCTATTCAACGTGAGAGTATTGAACTTAAGACGTTATAATTTGCGATTCCTCGAAAAACTTAATTACAGAAGTCGTTCCCTAATAACTTCGCCCTAAATATCCTTAATAAATACATTAAAGAAGCAAAAGTAACAATGGATAATTAATTTTAATGTAACCACAAACAAGAATACGTAGACAAATGTTGACAATGGAGGCTGTGCTCTCGTTGGGCCAACGACGACGGGAAAGGGCATTCGAGCCACATCCAACGTTTAATTAAAATTCGCGACAATGGTTCACACATGACATTCCTGATATTTCCGCCGTATTCATAATTTAAGTAAAATTAGATTAGTACGGCTGGCTGGTTTTAATATTGGGACACGTAATTATGTCTACCTACAAATTGTTAATTTTTAATTTAGCCCTTAGAATAAAAGGATCGACACTATGTCAACCAGACGTTTTGGTAATACAACGCCCTATCCTGATGCGTTATAAAATAGGCTTAACTGACAAGGATTATGCGTTATGAATTATGATATTTATGCCTAAAAAATAATTATAAAGTCAATTTTTCGACAATAGAATATCAATAGAAAAGCGTTGTTATAAAAACAATAAAAGATGAACTGCATTCTGACAACATTTCAGCTGTTAAGTACTGCGAAAAACATCTACATAACATTAAAGAAAGTAAAATTTTTTTTTATTTGAGGTTGATTTTCGACCATTGGGCGATCTCTAGTTAAATTAAATATGCAGAAACTTCGTGTCCCGGGACAACAAGTTATTCGTTGCGAAAAAATTTACGGCTTCCCGTGATAAACGAATTTCAACGCGAAAAACGGGCGCGTCATCTCTACAGCTATATTTTGCAGTCCCAAATATTTCATCCTACAGCCATTTTGTTCATATGAGTAAATTAGACCTACCGAAAAGTCTTTTATCGGAGACCTATTACAGTTTTCATACTTTAGGGTAGAATATTTATTTTAATATCAGCTCTGCCTGAAAAGGGAAATTTCCGCGTCGGTGGATCATCACTCACGAAAGAGTTTTAAGCAGAGGGCGGAAAACATAATTGTTAAACTCATTTCCCATTTGAGATGACTTGCAAGATTTTTCTATTAAGGAAGAAAAATACGTATATTTAGATCTAAAATATTAAGATTACCTGAGGGGAGAGAGGCAAGCTTAATCTTATTTTTTATGTCTACATGTTGCTCCATTAAATTTTAATGATCAAATTGTTTGATAATAAAACCTATAATATCACAATAGCCAATTATGCCAAGCAATTATGGCCAAATTCAAATGTACGTATTTTGTATTCAAGGTAGTTTTTACCCAAGGTAGTAAACCTAATATTAACTATTTTCTTAGCAAAAATTGTGGCCAAAATTACATATTATTACAAAAATATAATTAAGTACTAAACTGCAATATAAAAGCTGGGTACACGGTAAGTCGGTTAATCCTATTTCCGATGGAGGCATATAGAGGACACGACCGCACCGAAGTTAGTAACAAAATAACATGCGAGCGACCAACTTTTCCTAATAGTTCACAAAGTGGATTGCTCGAAGTTCACTTCAATAGCCAATCAATCTCTGGCTTCCAACTCTGTAATAGATATTTCAGTTGTTGTTCTAAAGATTCAAAGCGTATTTCATGTTATATTAGGTTAAAAATAATATAGAGTAGACTTAATTGTGAAAATATTCCTAGTCCTAAATGCAATCAAGTAATAAAAAATATATAATCCTAAAACGCTAAAAACCTTTTTGTCTTGTCCTGTTCCCCTATCTAAACAGACTGAAATATAATAATCATCAAGATGAAAATCCAGAAATGCAACTACAAAAATTTTCAAGGCAATCATGATTACCCTCAATCATAAAAAACACGATGCACGATGATACAGAGAAAATATTATATTATTTAGTAAAACAGGTATCTATGTCTGTTAATTAACTTTTCTAAAGTGTGGGATAAGGACAAAACTCTGTGGTATATTTAGTATAGAGCTGAAATTATAGAGTTGAGGTTTAAGTCCGCTTAACCAAAATTTAAGGCCTTTTTTACCACTTAGAGCGCTTACAGACGAACGGCACATGTCAGCGGCACGTGTCGGCGACAGTCGACGGCAGACGACGGCACGTGTCGGCGGCAGTCGGCGGCACGTGTCGACGGCAGTCGGCGGCAGTTGACGGCAGCCGTCGACAGTTTATCGCGCTTGCAGTTGTGACGTAGCGCGTAAAGGTAAGCGTCCACAGATCTGTATCGTACACAACGGACGTCTCGCATCTAATGGATATTTTTTTACAGTACCTCCACTGTATTGGCAGCGTACGGATTACCGACTGGCCAGTATGTTTATCTCCAAATTAGTCCAAACAAAGTTCCTAAGTCAAAATTTCTGCTTTCGACTTTTCCATCCACTCATTTTTAGCATACACTCCATTTTTGAGCATTAATTTACTAGGCCAATCGATAATCCGTACGCTCCTGATTCAGCTGACGTACTGTGAAAATTTTATCCGTTTGATGCGAGACGTCCGTTGCGTACGATACCGACCTGTGGACGCTTACCTTTACGCGCTACGTCACAACTGGGGGCCTACCACCAACTCTACTAAGCGACACCGTTTGACAGATTAGAATTTATTACTTTAACGTCAAGCTAGCGATCTTAAAAAAAGTTGATATTTCACAGTGGATTTAATATTGTTTTGCATATTTTACTGTTTTTTAATAAAATTATATTTAAAAAGTGAGTACGGTTATGTTATTGTAATCTTACAACAAAGTGTTCTGGAAACATGAATTAGGAAAGGTCGTGGTAGGCCCCCTGCAAGCGTCATAAGCCGTCAACGGCTGCCATCGGCTGCCGTCGACTGCCGCCGACTGCCACCGACACGTGCCGCCGACACGTGCCGCCGACACGTGCCGTTCGTCTGTAAGAAGCTCTAATAAAATAAAGCTTGATAGGCTATCCACAACTTATCTGACAGATAAAGTATAGAGTATATTGTTATGTCAGATAAGTTGTGGATTGCCTATCGGGTACTTATCAGTAAGTGGTGTGCTTAGACACACACTAACTATATCATCGATACACTGTATAATACACTTGCTGACATATATGTGACTGCATCCATCGATGTGAGTAATTGGCGTCGAAGGCAATCGCAGCGGATATTAAACCCGACTTCGTGAATCGAAAACGTTGTGAAACATACACAAACAATTAGCCTTAAGTACCATTAAATATACGTTCGGTTGTTTCAAAGTTAATGTTTAAAAGCTTTAAAGACTTTATTGTTCGAAATTTCAAAGTTATAAACTTGTAAAAACTATTTTAATTTTATTGCTAGAACTCGCTAAATAAAATTTTCATTGCCATGATATTTCACGAATTGTTCGGCTAGCTAATGAATTGCTTTCGAGAAGCCATCAAAGGCGAGGCTTCCGGAGCAAGAATAATTGTTACTCCAAACTTTTTTACAATTGGGACTGACTGTGTCGTTTACGATATTTTCGCGGGGAGAAAAGTACATTTGTGTTTGTGTCGTTTGGCGTGTCAAATACTGAAAATGCCACGGTATTCGTAAATCACAACAGCTAGGGTGATAGCGGGGTTGGGGTGACAATCATTAAGTGTTACCACGGGAAAAATATTGCTGCGTTTATTTCTATTAAGAACGTTGTTTTAAATTGAAAACACTTTTTGCATAGTAAAAGTTTTAACAGCTTATGAATTATTTATTATTAGGGCTAACATAAACAAACAAAAAAGCTAAGAGATGAAGTTATATTATAAGATACTTATAGGTAGGTAGAGAATATAAAAATCTTCAGAATATTACGTTATAATTTCATAACGCTATATTTTCGAGATAGAGATTAATATAAGGCGTTCATTCGACTTCAACAAACGTCGTAAAGTAACTAACTTTCACGATATTTTGCGCCCTACGAAAACCGATTAATAAAATTTTACACATAATATTGAAGCGAAATTCATAAACAATTATTATGGACCTAAAAGAATACAATAAAAATTTACGAGTCGGAGAGCCTAGGGCGAGAAAATTGAATATTAAACGGTTTATGTCCGCTATTTTCGTGAAGTATGGTTACGGAGTGTGGGCGCGGGGTCTGGCCGGCAGTCTGCCGCGCGACGCCGGCCGGCGACACCGTCTTGCCGACACACCGGCCGACACTCACCGACACGCTGACATACGACGACAACTTCGCCGACATTCATGGATTGTGATTTGTTTTGTTGCTTAAGGTAAATACTGTGCTAAATGTTACATAAACAAAAAAAATATAATTAAAAACTCACCCCAAAGTTCACTTGAAACGTTACGGCAAAAGAAAAGTTGATAACAAGAAAATGCAATTTAAAAACAATCAACTTTATGAATGGCTTTATAAGCTTTTGTTCTTTCGAGTTGTGAAGAAAAGCGATGAGAATACACTGCTGAGGGAGTCTAATTAATGTGGTCTGCCTACAATAAATTTCATTTTCATTGTAATATATTATATAAAAAATATATTTATAAAAACAAACTCAGGTTAATTAAATCCAAAACCTAAACAGATAGTATAATATTATAACGTCAAAACAAATAATTATAATCATCTAAAAACTATAAAATATCAAAGCTATGCAATATGCATATGTCACGTAGCACTTTTTTTAATCCCGACTTTTCGGTTGATTTCCAGCTGCCTTGATCAAGGGTGGGCTGAGGTGACAAAGTATGTCCGACTCGTTGAAGTTTGTTAATTAAAGTATTCAAAGAATTATTTATCAATTAATATCAATGTGTGTTCTACATCTATATTTTCATATGACAAATGGCTGTTTTACCACTTCCTGATAAGTGCTGGATAGGCTATCCACAACTTCACTTGACAGATAGAGGGCCTGTTACACCACTTCCTGATTAGTGCCGAATAGGCTATCCACCACTTAACTTGACAGACGAAGTATGGAGAATCTGCGAAAAAAGCTGTGAATAGCCTATTCGGCACTTTATCAGAAAGTTGTGAAACAGGCCCAGAGTATGGAGAATCTGTCAGATAAGTTGTTGATATTATGATGATAGCCTATCCGGCACTTATCAGGAAGTGGTAAAACAGGCAGTATGTACAGGCCCTTAATGTTTCAGTCTGTCTGTTATCACTAAAAAATTTTCTTTAAAAAAAACTTAACAAAATATTGCATTGTCAGTATGCAAAGTTTAGAATTAACTAGACTTGAGATTAGACTACTGGAGATGTTAAAAATCGTGATCAAAGATTCCGTTAGTATACATAGCTTTACAATACAGGCCAAGCTTGTAAAAGCTTGTTAAAAATTTCGTATAGATAAGTTGGCTTAGGGTAGTTTTTATCGGGAAAATCTACAGAGAATAAAATTGCATGCAACGTTAGCATAAAAGGCTATAAAATACTATAAATTACCGCGGATTTCATACTGGAATTTATACATTATAGTGGTCCGCCCCGTTCCCGCCTGTGGTACATACATAGCCTATAGCACTCAGAAACATCTAAGCTATAGATTGGTAAAAGAATTTTTGAAATCGATCCAGTAGTTCTTGAGATTAGCGCGTTCAAATAAACAAACTCTTCCGCTTTATAATATTACTAGCTGTTGCCCGCGACTTCGTCCGCGTGGACTTCAGTTTATAGCGCGCGGTGTCAACAAAATTGGTGTCAAATTTCAAAGCTTTTTAAAACCCTGGTACCCCCCCCCCCCTCCCCTTAAATCAAAATATCTAAAAACAGCTGTGCAGTGTGCACATAATATTTCATTTTTTAAAATTAAACTTTATTTATACCAAATTTAAAGCTTATTTAGTCCCCCATTACACAACTTTAGCTTTACCCATAAACTATTTATCATTGGTAGGTTTAAGATAACGTCACTGCAATCTGCATAGATAAAGTAGTAAGTATTGAATAGTAAATTATTTAATAACGTGTATAACAATCGAAGGAATCGAAAGACGTAACTCGAAATGGTACCACCTCTTATAGAAAGACTTATGAGCAAGCGATAGCGCGATGTAGGCGACTCTTAGCGCCATCTATTATGAATTTTTGGAATTAACTTATTTTTAACAAATTTACGCATTTTTACCCCCTTACAACCCCTTTTTCCAATTAAAAAGTAGCCTATGTCCTTTCTCAGGCTTTAGACTATCTGTGTACAAAATTTCATTACAATCGGTTCAGTTGTTTTGGCGTAAAAGCGAGACAGACAGACAGACAGAGATACTTTCGCATTTATAATATTAGTATAGATAAGTATAAGTATAGCATTATAAACGCTTAATATTTATAATGACCGGTGCAGGAGACAGGTGGGGTCATAAATTCCGAACTAATACAATTAACACCAGCCGGCCATCTATAACCTCATTAATCATTAATATCTAACAGAGAATGCTGTGTTTTTGTACGTAACTACTGTATATTATGGTAATTGGTAAATACTGTAAATAAACCATAATAATTAAGCCAAAGACGATTTAGCTGCTGGTTAAATATTCCTAAAAAAGGATAACCTTTAGTATAAATAAGGTCTTCAATGTATATCGTTTCGATACGAAATAAACGTAGCATTTAGATTTGGATTCTATAGTTTTTCTCAAACTCAAACCAGTAAAAAATCTTTTCTACTCCAATAATTAGGAATAAAGAACTCGCTGAAAGCTTTCATTATAATTAGGGGTAAAATTTTCTGTATTACGAGGAGTCAGAAAATGAACATTTTTGTCTATTTAACATCGCTCCTGGGTATCCTAAACAAAGTTACTTGAGCGTGAACTGTCTTTGCCGTGGAAGAGGGTTTTAAAATACAATAAAACATGGCTACTATTGTAAGGCAGCGAGCACATTATTATGGAAATGCTTCAGGTAAACAGACGGCAACACGATGGTAACTCGTTTCGCTCGTTAGTAACACCGGTTTTCGGCGTTTTGAGCTCAAATTTAATTATAGCTAAGATTTCACAAACGTAACTTTACCTCTAAAAGAAAATTTTGATAAAGTAATCTAAAATATTGGGTTCGCGTCAGGAACGGATTTTATTACGTTTTATAATACATCATTTTTCATTGGAATTACCAGGAACAAATTAGAGAATAAATCAACATTCGATGTAGGTAGGTAATGAACATCTCCGCAAATATTTTCACATGATACAATTACGCCCATACGTTTGTATAAAAATAGGTCTCGCCTACGAACACCTATAAATGGTATTAAGCTGAGGTAATAATAATATAGAGTACAATTTTTATGTAATAAAAGGTTAAAAAAATAAAAGGTTATTGAATAATTACGCATTGAGAGTTCGTACTTAAGAAAATCGTGTTTATTCTGGTTATAGTACAAACATCTAAGGTAATTTTTTTTTATTAAGTAAGGGGGCAAACGAGCATACGGGTCACCTGATGGTAAGCAACTACCGTCGCCCATGGACACTTGCAACATCAGAAGAGCTGCAGGTGCGTTGCCGGCCTTTTAAGAGGGAATACGCTCTTTTCTTAAAGGTTTGCAGGTCGTATAGGTCCGGAAATACTGCAGGTGACGCGAAAGTTACGCGAAAAACGCACTGTGGAAGACTGCCACTCATCAAGGTGATGAGGATGGTATGTTTTTCGCGTGGGACGATGGCGAAAAGTTGCAGGTGGTACGATTCCGAACAATTCCTCAGAGCACTCCCCGTGATACAACCGATAGAGGATGCAGAGTGAAGCTACATCTCGGCGTAATTCCAAGGGGTCCAAGTTGCTTGAAACACTATGGCAGTCAACAATTCGAGCGACCATTCGTTGGATACGATCCAGAGGGAGCAGTTGGTATTTTGGCGTCCCTTCCCAGAGATTAGAAAAATAGTCCATATGAGGCCGAACCTGCGCCTTGTAAAGTTGTAGGCGTTGGTACGGTTGGTACGGACTGAAGTACTGTCTCGCTCTGTTAAGAACACCAAGCTTCTTCGAGGCTAATTTGGCCTTACCCTCTAGAATCTAGATGATATCGGAACTGGACTTCGCTCGATATGTTGACGCCAAGTATCTCAATGCTAGGGGAGATGGTTAAAGATGTGCCCTCGAAACGAGGATATACAACCATTGGTGACTTTTTAGTGGTGAACGCGCAGACTTGTGTCTTGGCGGAGTTGAATTCGACCAAGTTACGTCTACCCCATTCACTGAGACACAAGTTCGTTTCGACTCTCAGTGACATTTTGCCGAGAAATATTGGGGGAGCCGGTATATATAGCATCACTTGTACTATCATCCGCATAGCAATTAATGCCGCTGGTCTGCAACATGTCATTGATATGCAGTATGAATAGAGTAGGCGATAGGACACAGCCCTGAGGGACACCAGCATCAACAGACTAAGTTTCCGAGCATTCGCCGTCAACTACGACCTTTATGCTTCTGTCTGCTAAGAAACCAGTGACCCACTTACATAGTTTCTCGGGCAGGATAACTGTCAACGATGGGGTAGTTTGGCCTATGCTCAAACTTTTAACTAAAGGCATTAAACCTACTCTATATACAGGTTAAGTAAACATAGATCGAGCTCATAAAAGCTAAAAAACAGCTAACGTCCAACGAATAAACAAATAAACAAATATTTATTCTTAAAATGAAATGCAAATAAAATATTGAATACAGAAGCCACTGTGGGAATTTAAACGATCAACGATTTGGGCCCGTCCGTACCAGCCCGGCTGATCTAGATACGAGGTAACACGCTCGTTTCCGTACTCGGTACGTATTTGTACTTCCTGAAATGTTGATTTTCTTCCTATCTAACATACACTAAAGCAAATATTAATATTAAGCAATGCCAGGGATAAGGTTTGCTATTTGCTGGTGTACTATCAGAGAAGTTGATTCCTAGGCAGATGGGAGACCTACGCGGTAGTTTAGTCGTGTTAGCCTTACCTTTGAATTGACAATCTCCAAGATATTATGTGCCTATACAAGGAGTAACAAAAGTAAGTGATTATATTTTACGGTGTGTATGTGTTTTTAAGTAAGGTCCCTTACAAAGATTTCAGTATGAAAGTAGCGGCGTTGAAAGAGCAATTTTAGTTTTGTGATTTGTATGTGCAAGCGCCCCAGCGAGCGTCATCAATTTTCCCGTACAAAGGTGAAAAAAGTTATTCCTTCAGCGCTACTACTTTCTCAGCGAACTCTGTAAATTAATATTATTATTGACAGAATTAACGCTTCGTTACTTTATTCGGCGCCTGCGAAATATTATGTTATTATATTTTAATTTTTTTACAACGCTGTCTTTTATTTTCAATGCAAGTTATCTAAATACCCGCTAACACATTTCCTAAAGAAATAAAAAAGGGATCACAAACATTACATATATTATGTCTCTGTTATCTGTTTGAAACGATTCGCGAATAATAAAATATCTGTGTTTAAAGAGCTTTCCGCACATAATGGATGGATTAAATGTATACAGCTCAGTATGACGCATTCAAAATGGAGGGCCCAAATCAATTTGATCAAAGAGCAGACACTCGCGATGGTGTATTTTAATGGAAATTTTAAAATACTGTATAATTTGTTAGCGACAAGAATACGATAAAAATATTTATTTTGTTACATATGTTGGCTTCGCTCGCGTTAAGAAGTATTATTACATACAAACTTTCATCCCCTATTTTAAGCCCTTGGGGCTAAAATTGATCAAAATCCTTTCTTAGCGGATGCCTACGTCATAACATCTACCTGCATGCCAAATTTCGGCCCGATCCGTCCAGTGGTTTGGGCTGTGCGTTGATAGATCACCATGTCAGTCAGTCACCTTTGAGTTTTATATATTTAGATTAAAAATTTATCCAACAATCACAAAGTAGTGGAGGCCGTATACGAAATTTTGCCGATGAATACGAAATTGCAAAGGTTCGCTACAGAAATATTATTAGGTTTTTTCGCCTTATTAGACTCAAAAAAATGTGTGCTAATTATTCGATTTAAAATATATTTAAGCGCGGAAAGCCGACTCGAACCTTGCGGCGAGTAATATAATGTGAGATTTAGGTTGTTTTGAATCGTGTTTTTTGGCACAATTTGTTTTTTTTTTTTGTTTTTTTCGAATTGGATAGAATTTTATCTATAGATTATTTCTGACGTTTTCTTTTTAAGAATTACAGCTCCAAGTTGCCGAAATTAACAGCAATTCTTTGCCCATTTTCTCTAAAATTTTGCCGAGTTACATATTTTTTTACTCAACTATTTCATATTAAAGTGGTAAAAAGTAATTTCAACATTTTATAGACGACTTTCTCAACAGTACATTGTATTTTTTTCATACCGTTAAGACGTCAATACAATCCATAAACAGGTGATATTCTAAACCTTTTACAGCAAAAATCACAAAACTGTCGCGGGTTTGAGTTGAATTATTTAAAAATACTTAAAAAAACAAAAAATCTAGCTCCAACATTAGATTATAATTGAAATGATCATACATGTTGTGCATTAAAACTTATAGAAATACTGTATTTTAACTGTTAAATCACGTCTGTTAAATCAGCGAAATCGGCAAATCACGTATACGGACCCTTAACAAGTCCATGGTCCATCGCCCGCAACTCCGTTGCCCATAAATTCATTTAACGTGCCGAAACCATACTTTTTTTTCGGAAAAATGTATGCCGAATGCCGATGCTTATCCCGATACTCAAAATACATCCATACCAAATTTCAGCAAAATTGATTCAGTGGTTTGAGCGTGAAGAGGAAACAGACGGACAGACACATACACTTTCGCATTCCGCGTTTATAATATATAATAATTGTATGGAAGTGTGGATATTATGGAGAGTAGATAGGAAAAGGACTGGACCGAACACGGAACAAATTCGTATTTGCGTCAAAAGAAACGCGGTACTGATTTTCGGCTCGTTTTGTAAGTTGACAAACAATCTCCCGCCGCCAGCCGTAAACCTCCAATCTGCGGATTAAGTATTGCGCGATTTCATTTGTATTCCCGGCACGTGATAAATTACCCAACTCACATTTTTTTTATTTTCCTGCTTGCAACGATTTCGCCCTCTTTAAAAACTTATAATTCACTTTTACATTTCCCAAATATTATTTCAGAATATTTTTAACCTCCGAGTTCCGGCGAAAACAGAGTTTTGTGATTTAAGTAATATGACGTATTTACTGTCTATTTGTGACATCATAGCTCATAAATTAATAAACTGATTGAGCTCCAGCTTTTGTTGTTTCAAATCCGAAATGTTATTTGTTAGTTTCTTCATCATTATTATTACCTTTCGTCGGTTTTCGAAGTGAAGACTAGAGAGTCTGACTACGTCTCTGATATTTTACAAGCTATAAGCATTACGGCATTTATCACGAGCTAAAAATCTACAACTGAATTTAAGTGACGCTTAAAACACAATCAAATAATACAAACCAAAAACATTATTCAATTCTAGAATTTAATCGTGCATTATCAGTTGCTTATTGTTTTGAAAATGATTTGCATTTTTATAACTTTTAATTTTTATAATCATTCCTACATACTGTATAGTTAACTGAGACATGGGTGTACTGTATGATTTAAATATACATAATATATAATAATAGCAGTAAAGACCTAAAACATTTAGTCTGAATGTAATGAAACTAAAGTTCTTAAACTCTAGACATTAATTAAATAGATCATAAAATAGTTCCGAGAAGAGGCGAGCTTACAATAGTATACGTATGCAGATTAATCTTACCTTCAGCAAAACTTCTAAATTAATTAATTTATTTCGATCTTAGGTCCTTCCCTAAGGTGAAACATATTCCGAAACTTGCTGCTTCAAGTTGTACATCCGCCCACATAATATTCCATTCGCCTGCCTTCCGTACCATTAGAGAAATTGATTTGCACACAGATTAGGACCTACAATATTTGGTCGTGTTATGTCAGATCCGTGTTTATTCATGATCTGCAGGCTGGGCTTGACGTACCCCGACCAAATTACGCAAGTCAGTCATCTACCAATATCTACAACGTTGTACGAAAGCAACATAGATTATGCTCGGGTCGTAATTTAATATTGATGGGGCAAATTACCCTTACCCTGCTACATATTATTACTACTTACGTATATTCTTATGCAAATATACCTACTAACATAGAAATAGTTAGTTAGATAAGCATAATATTAAAATCATATCACTACATAATATTATTATAAAACAAAGTCGCTATTTTTTCCCTTATGTCCCTTTAATCTTTAAAACTACGCAACGGATTTTAATGCGGTTTTCTTTTATAGATAAAGTGATTTAAGAGAAAGGTTTATAACTATAATAACATTCATTAAATAGTGGAGAAAAACTGTTATTGTTGGGGTATCTAATGTGATGTCGTAAAAAATTGCATTTTTTCAGCTTACATTGCAAACGCAGGCTGAACCCTACGAGATTTATCAAAATAATGTATTAAGTATTGTACACAATGAAAAAGTCTAGAGAAAATTTTGCGATGGTATATGTTATTTACTTTTTAGGGTTCCGTAGTCAACAAGGAACCCTTATAGTTTCGATCTGTCCGTCCGTCTGGCTGTCTGTCCGTCTGTCTGTCCGCGGTTTTTCTCAGAGACTAAGGCCAACAAAGCTGTAATTCGGTATAGCCCGACACGCACTAGGCCGGTTTTTGCTATAAATAATGGCTTATTTATTATTATTACAATTAAATGCTTTATATACATTTTTGATTTAATATAAATCGATATGGCCCTTTTTGTGACTTAAATGAATATTTTCGAAGATATTACAGATTTAAAAATTGCGGGACGCAGCTTTTGCGGCCGTATCGGCCATTAATGTGGGCCACGGTTAGTAATGTATATAAATCAAAACTACTGAATCGATTTTAATCATTTTTTCAGTGAGTGACATAGGCTATATATAATCCTTTCATGCGGGAAAAACGCGTGCGGCCAGAAGCATGACCAGATTCGTGCGCGGCTGATTACACGGAGGACAGGAAAAGCGACCTATCGCATCTCCATGACCACAAAGATTAATTATTATTTTTAACAAAAAATTAAAACCGACTTCCAAGGTAAAAACAATAATAACATCCTTATAATATGAACTAAAAAGTATTAAATAATTTTTCCTATCGAATAATGCCTTTTCCCGAATTCGGCTAAAACTCAACTATTTCTGTACTCAATCCTTCATCATTTTGAAGTCGGTAAAACATTAAAAAAAAAACCACAGCCGAACATATAACCTCCTCGTTTTTTGGAAGTCTGTTAACAAGTGTTTATATTCTGTAACTGGGGTTTGTTACACCCACGTGCCTTCTGGAAAGTTAAACAAATACTAACAATCCATTAACACACTGTGAAATTAAAAGGTTACACGTGAAAGAGCGAACGCAAAACACCACAACAAACTCACATTAAAACTTTCCTTTTTCACAGTATCAAAGTAATCTTGTTATCACAAAATTTGATCCGGTGTTTCGCAGACATAATATCCGTCCAATGTTAAATCATGAAATGTCAAAACTTGTGTTAAATTGTAGCTCGACCAAACCGCCCTGCCCCTGTCTAGGATGGAAAGTTTATACAAATTTGAGTTAACGACTACGCCTATCGCTTTAGCCCGGCCATTTATCACAATCTACAGGCCATCCGTGACTCGACAGAACCGTTTCGGGAATCGCTATCAATGGACTTTAATGTTTCATATAACAAAACGTGATGTGTTTCACACTCGTCATCCTCGTTTAAACTTTGATTTAATATAATTAACCCTCCGATCGCGGATTCTTGAAAATCTATTGTTATTCTATTACTGTCGTGATCACCAGTGGTCTTATGGGGCTTGATGGGCTAATAAAGTTAGATATCCGCAACTTTAATATGCCAAAATTTGTAGCGCGGACATTATTACACAGTCCATAGATTTTTGAAATTTTTCGGAATCAAATTTTATTAGCATTGCTTCAGTTTCTTAAAGAAAATCAATAAAAAAGTCTAATATATTTCGTATTTTTTGTTCAGATTATAAAAGTCACAAAGCTAGACTTATACTAGTACCAAAACCCAGGCACCAATCTCACAGGGATCTTACTTTTGTCCTAAAAATGAAACCTAATAAAGTCATCAGAGTGTGATGAAACAAAAGTCGCCCCAGTTTCAAGTTGGTCGTTTTAGGTAAACGAGTTTCCAACGGATATTAGCAGCTGAATCAGCTACGACTATTCAAATTATTTTTAACTGTGAAAGCAGTCGGCGTCTCATGAATTTCCCTGCCAAGTATACTTAGGCGAATGGAATTTTCATTTAAATCAAGTGTATATTATTGTATTATATTTGCTTAGTAAGGTGTTGGGATAGGATATTTAATATATTTTAAAAGCCTACCTGCTCTGCTGCAAAGTAAATATTTGAAAGCAACAAATTGTTACAAAAATATTTGTTTATAAAAAGAACCTGTATGAATTCGTATTTGACGTTAAAAAACGTTCGTCATATTATATAGTTTGCTAAAAGTACTATACAAAATTTTAAAAACAAACTGAACAAACCTTTTGACAAGTTCTTGAGAGCACTGAAGCTGAAAAAGGTTTTAAAATTAAAAGAGCATAATAAGCAAAATTACGCAATGAAAATGTTCGTAGACGTTCGTGTGCTGAATCAGCAGAAATATTACAAGGTAACATCAATCGGAAGCCCCTCAAACAATGCTTAGCTAAGGGCTCCTTCCAATAAATTAAGAGCCACTTCCATTTTCAATTAATATGTTTTTTTTTGTATTCAATTATGTCTTTGGAAATATTGTTTAGGTATTGAAAATTTGTAATAACTGTTAGGTAGTCGTGATTCGTGAATTTTGTTAGGTTCACGGAAATGAGGTTTAACTGTCGCGATTATATTTTGTTACTAATAAGCGGCAACAATATCGTTACAGAGAATATTAGGGTAATTTTATTTCATTATTAAAAAAAAAACATCTAAGTTTTAATGCAATTATTAAGTGGTTAATTTCTTTGTTCCAGATACAGCAATGAAAGCGAAGGCGTATATCACATAATGTGATCCGCTTACTGACGTGATGCAATTAGTAATGGTAAACTTTTTAATCATGTTTGACGTGGTGTTCGTATTCTTCCTGTTCCTAATCGCGGTGACATGCATCATGAACTACATGCCCGGGCGGAGACGGGAGGAAGTTCTAGAGGAGTTAGGGAATGACGTCATTCCCCCACCGCCGCTGTTCGCCAGCGAGGAGCCTTGTAGCCGTGACACGTACGTCGTCATCACACCGCCCCCGGACAACGTGAGGACGAAAAACGGATGCCCCATACACGTCGTGTAGTTAAAAAATCAAACGTAAGTATCCATCCATATTCTTTAAC
Organism: Lysandra bellargus; assembly: GCA_905333045.1. NCBI lineage: Eukaryota > Metazoa > Arthropoda > Insecta > Lepidoptera > Lycaenidae > Lysandra > Lysandra bellargus. Next base: position 12,129,333 of record HG995326.1, read on the forward strand.
ATTTACATGAGAGTGACGTGAGGCCAGTACTTAGTGTGTAGAAATCTATGTTGACATTTTGTGTTGTGTTTCATCATGTGTTTGGTTCTGCAATAAGCGAAATGCTGTCCAACAAAGATGCGGGCTGTTTGGAATAGTTATTATATAAAAGCAAGTTAATTACACCTAGCCAATGAAATAAATTACATTTGCTACAACATTGTCTACGCAACCGCTACGAAAGATTCGTAGCAGTATTAAAGTAAAAAATAGTTTGTAAAAGATTGAACGTCATTTCCTATTTTATTTACATTTTTTTGGCACCTTCATAATATAGTTTTTATTTTTTTCAGAATACAGAACCGTAGGAGTTTATAAAGAAGCCTTATGAAATAGTAGACATCATAATGTAGAAATTTTTACCAAAATAGAGGAGTTAAAAATGTAACCATAATAAGGAAAGACTAATATAGAAGAAATTGGGACTCAAGTGTTGATAGTAGTATTGAGTTTCGTAGGTAGTCAATATGGCCTAAAGATAATGTTACTTTTATTCATACTTTTTAATTCATAAAAGTTCAAAATCAAATAATTTATTTTTAAAAAGTACTAAAGTTTATTTAGATAAATCTAAGCTCTATCAGAGGTAATGCGACGAGTGTGGTTATCCGCATTTCAAACTTTTATTGTACTTACTCGTATTTTGAACTTTTATGAATCTATTATGTATCCTAAGACTAACGTTATGTTCGCGTTCGTATTTTTACAGACTGTAAAAATACGAACGTGACCATAACGTTAATGAGGGCCATCTCCCGAGGACGGACACTGGAATTATTTCCGCTCGTAGCGAGGACACATTTGAAGATTTTTCGGTCGGATTGTCAACTCACGAAGAAATTGTTGTTGTCAAACAGTCGACGAGTATTTTAGGCCCACCTTACACTCGATAAGTAAATCAAATATCATTATAGAGTTTGTATAAAATCATAGCTAACGAATAACTAATCAAGTGTTCAATGTTACTGAGAACAAAAATAATTTTAGGTGTATGTGACTGAATATTAGATAATAATATGATAGTATAGTGATATTATGTGAATAGTAAAATGCTTTTAATGTGCCTATAAGTTACTTGTTTCTATAGCACGCAGAGTTAAGTAGTCACCTTGTTTTGAGGAATCTTTGGAAGCAGGTGACAAGTGTATAGAAATACACTTGTCAGTGTTGTCACCTGCTTCCTTAAGGCGGGCATAAACCCCAATTTGTTATTCCGTGACTCCCAGTTTACCTAGTTCCAATATATTAACGAAATGTAAAAACTATGAGATACAAAGCACAATATTTAAGACTTTAAACCGTAAACATTTTTATAAAACGTAATACTTTGGCTGTAATTAATTTACAAACTCACCTCCGACAAAAATCTAACTCATCGAAATATAAGTATTAACCAGGATAATTATACATTTTATTTGAATAAATTGTTAGTAAATCTATATTAAAATATCTTTAACCGAACAATTTTGTTTCTTAATATTTATTTTCAAAGATATTGTAAAAAAACATGAAAAATAGAGAAGATCCGCCCCTAGTAACTACAGTTTTATGCTAAGCTAAAATGAATCTTATTGCGATGCGTATACGCTTGGTCTTTGGTTGTGTGCAAGGTTATCGTTTTGGATTGAGATTGATCCCTACCTTAAAGTGTGTGTTATATGTTTGCCTTGTAAGGCTCTAGATATCTCCTACTTTGTCACGCTCAGTTCCTATGGCTTCATTGGATTTAAGCGTATATTCGTTACAAATAAACTTACAACATTTTTTCATATTGAAAAATAACAGAATTTGTATTCTTTTAATGTGTCAAAGTTAAGGACCAGTAAGTAGGACCATCGGAAACGAGGAGAAAATAATATACGTGTGGCGCTAGAGGATTGCCGCGATAAATCTATTGCATAGCATTTTTTATCAACTTATGCAATTGTAATTTGCATACGTCTAGTCGCATGCACACAAACACCGTGCCGAAGTCTGGCAACGCCGTTGCACTATGCTGGTCGAAGTGGGGTGGGTTAGGTTTTTTTGTTACGGAATTTCCTGATTCAGTTGCCGGTCTCAAAGCCCGCGATAAGAGCTTTATGCAATAGCTTAAAAAGTTAAAAGGAACCAATATTGAACGAAGAGACATATCTTGGGATGGATAATGGATTAGTTGAAGCCTTAAAATATGGATCCATATATAATATACTCAATCGGCCTTATCAACAGAATAAGACAGGACTATACTAATCCATATTGCTGTATTTGTTTTATACATTCGAAAAGCTATTTTAAAGACAACGACAGCTACATGAATCAGTTAGGCCTACCTTATTCTTCGCTTATTAAGAGGGCGACTAACCCAAAAAATCAAACATAGTCCTTCTCTCTTCACACTCACGCCCGTCTTTCATATGCCAGGTGAAAAAGAACGACGTGGATTCAACCCCAAATTAGTTTTTTCTCAATAACTCGATAAATATACAACATTTTAAAAATCCGCTAGGTCGGTTTCTCAATGATAGAATTTTAAACAATGTGTTAAAATATTAAATTGTTCAATGCACGGTTATGGCAATAAATGAAAAATTCGTGAAAGTTAGATGCATCTTTGTGATTTTTTTCTATCGAGAAAATTTTAAGATATCGTGTTTTTGCTCAGATCAAATTCTTGCAAATATAATGTAGTATCTAATTTTAGAAAATGAAACAATTCGGAGCTTATTTTCAAATATAAAAATGAATTATAAAATCTAAAATTTTGGGTTAGTCGTCCACTTAAGTTGAAAAATAAATATGTCAGATTATTTTTTTGCTTCGTCAACAACTCAGGTAGGTAGCCAAAATAGTTTATTACTATTTTAAGGTGTCTATCCGATCCAAGTGGCAAGCGCTCGCGATCGACCGACGATCGATTTTTCGCCTGTCGGTAGCGGTTGCTTGCGGCAAAGGAAAGGAAAGGAACTCTAGGAAAGCCACCTCTAGTATATTATTTGCAATACATGGGGCATTTCATTTCATTCATTTCCTCCCCTTTCTACTACAATAGAATATTGTTCATATATTTTTTAAAAAAATATGTACAATATAGCTACAAGTCTACAAACTACAAAGCCGATTTTGTTATTGTTGTTCCGATAAGAAAAATTAGAATTATATAACCAGTGTCAAAAATAATCATTTTGCTAATTTTTATTTTGTAAGCAATAATCATTGCATATTTTAATAGATTTTGTGCAAGTAATGCTGTAAACTGCGGGCTGATTCACGATTTTCGTTTGACTCGGATTCGGAAACTTTACGTACGATCGCTAGTCTAATATCGTTTTAAATTGGATATCGCGCGATGAACTTTCCGAATCCGAGTCGAATTGGGCAACGTGAATCAGGGCCCTGAACTGTAAATTAGGTGTAAGTTATGGTAAATGAAAGACAATACATATTGTGTTACGGCAATTCTCATATCGTTCTAAAATTAGTGTATTTATAATGAGATGTACGTTATAAGTTAAATTATAATAATATATTATGTCATTGTGTCGCATACATTTTCTTAGCGTTTACGACAGTCGCTTGCCACTTGTCTGCTAGGGCTGCCCCCCTAGACAAGTGGCAAGCGATTATCGTAAACACTAACGCTAACGCAACAAAATGAATGCGATTAGACATAAGTCATCGCTTCGCTAGCGAATACTAATGTCAAATCCCATACATTTTGTGGCGTTAGCGTTAGCGTTTACGATAATCGCTTGCCACTTGTCTAGAGGGGCAGATCCAGTACTGCGCCAGCAGCGTGTCTTCTATACTAAAAATAGTAGAGCGGCTATCACACTGCTGTTTTAATATCGCGCTGCTGCCGCACTACTAGCAACTTATTATGAAGGCACCCGAAAGCACAGAATACATAATTAGTACCTTACGGTATACATAATTAGTACCTTACGGTACAGAAGTTTCATTCCCGAGTTTAGGTATGATAAACGCAACGTCCGGTCTTGGCCGCTCGCTTGACAGCCCTGGCAGATGGAAGCGAGACGGCAGACAGTTATTGTACTATGAACGCTAAACGCAATGCAAAAGCTTGAAATTAGGTTGTTTTCCAGAATAGTAGCTAAATATCTCGGCAATTTCGCGCCGTTTGTATGGAAGTGAGACAGGCCTCAGGCCTGCCGAAAGCTAAAATGCAAACATAGCATTACTAGTGATTTTTTTACTTGTTTGGCAAACTGCCTACTCGTAGTTTATACTTCGAGCGTGTACCGAAACTTTATTTAAACTTTACATACGGATTAATTAAAAGTAAAATCACGTCAAAGCTTTGGTTAACCAACCACGACTGCAACGTGTTAATTATTGTTAATCCACATAGTTGTACGGTTAATTATTAGGCCGTTTGTCCACTGCCGCCGTCACCGGGACGTCACCGACAAAATTTTGCTCTACGCCAATATAAAGAATTGGCGGCATGTGTCACTAGACCCGGGGTCACCAAATGGTGGACCGCGGTCCGCATCCGGACCGCCGACCCATTGTGTGCGGATCAAGCACGTTCGAAGATGAACTTCGTTAAACATTAATTTCGGTATCGACATACTGATGAACATGTAGCAACAAAAATTGACACTTTTCTCATTGATACAAACAAATACCTTTGTGATTTCCGTAATTACATTTGCTTACTTATTATTATTTATTATTATTTATTATTATGTTTTAATGTGTGGACCGCGAAGGTCATTTTATTTCTTAAAACGGACCCCGAGCAAAACTAATTGGTGATCCCTGCACTAGACCAATGTCTGAAAAAAAACAGAGCTTTGGTTTTAAATGGCATTTTATATAAATTGTGCGCTTTTATAATACTGGACGTCACGTTATCGTGGACGCCGGCTTCCACGATAAAACGCTGGGTACGTTAAATAATGCCCTTTTGATTTTACGCACCGCGGACGTTTTGTGCAGTTCAGAAGAGTGTAGACGTCGTCATGTCCTCTAACGTGCACGTTAAAAAGTTCTCGTCGACGGTAATTTAAAAGCGTCTTCATATATTTCCATACATTTTACTTCCCTATGTTATCGTTTTACCGCGGACATCCACGATATTACCGCCACGTTCAAAATTATAAAAGCGCACATTGACGGTGACGTCCCGGTGACGGTGGCGGTGGACAAATTGCCTTTTTGTTATAGTGCGAAATAATAAAAATAGGTCGCAGGGAAATTCACAATTTTAATTATGTATATCAAAAGTCAGCCAGCTGATGAATGTTCAGTTGGGTAAATCTTCAATTAAATTAATTAATTAAATCATGTAACTTCCTTGCAGTTAGTGTACATTTTTTGTAACTAAAATAGTGTCGTATAATGTTTGTCTAGTTTCTTTTAATTATTGTTTTATTTTTTTGTGTAAGCACGGGAGATACATATAATAATAGACGTATTTAATTTTGAAATTCGTTTCTAACTGTTAATTGATTACGTAATTTTAAGTCTTGTATATTTTTAATTACCTACTAATTTTTGTCTGAGAAATGTGTTAAATTAAATTATAGCACTAAACAGTGCACAAACTAAACTTTTTTTTATAGTAAACCTACCTTAAAACATAGATAGTTGAACCCAAAAATGTTATTTATATTATGCAAAAATATTTTTTCTGCAAGTCGTAACATCTATATCCATGCTAATATTATAAATGCGAAAGTGTGTCTGTCTGCCTGTCTGCCTGTCTGTCTGTCTAGGTAACAGACAGACAGACAGACAGGCCGCCGCCACCGCAGGCAGCGTCTGTCTGTGAGACGCTTTAATCGTTCAAACTATCCTAGGATACTGTAAATGGCTAGTCACAAGAAATCCTCGAGGGTCGCAGTGACATCAGAGCTGCAATGACCTGCCTTCGGAGGAATATTGAAAATGAATTTAATATTTTGCCCACACATTAACTTTGATAATAAAAGTCCGCGATGATAAGTTACCGCTCAACTGAAGCCAAAGCCGAGGCTTCAATATTCCTCATCACCTCGATGACTGGCAGTCTTCCACAGTGCATTTTTCGCGTAACTTTCTGCCGCGCACTGTAAAACTCTGGAACGAACTGTCACCAGCAGTTTTTCCGGACCTATACGACCTGCAAACCTTCAAGAAGAGAGCGTATTCCCTCTTAAAAGGCCGGCAACGCACCTGCAGCTCTTCTGATGTTGCGAGTGTCCATGGGCGACGGTAGTTGCTTACCATCAGATGACCCGTTTGCTCGTTTGCCCCCTTATTTAATAAAAATAATAAAAAAAAATCAAAAAATAACTTTTTACTTATCATCCCGAAATTTTATCCTGATGAACAACATCGAATTGAGAGTTGGCAACAATAGAACCACAATAGATCGTCATCAATATAGCGAAGTGCGATCAAAGTAACACAAAGGTTTGTATGTTGTCTACATATAATTTGTCATCTGGTTGAAACTACTATTTGATTGAATGACTAGCACGTTTATTGAATGGCGACATTTAATTGAAAGGCTAAAGGACAACTCGTCAGGTCGTATAAAGCAGCTGTCTCTTACATGACATTCTCAATATTACCTCATCAGTCTGTAGTATCATGTCGATCATTATTATTTTCATTGAAAATGATATTTGCTCAATTATTTTGTATTTGGTTGTATATTATGTGTATAGTTCAATACGAGTAGAAGCAAAACCACTTTTTTCTATGTCAATAAAACTTTCTTTTTATCTCCAAAATACTATTTTCTAAGATACCCATTGATTTGATCAAAATCATAGTCAGGGAGCCCTGGAACAATTTTTGAAGTGAAAACTTCTTTAGCGGCGTTGAGCACTTTTGTGGGATGGGTAAAAACTGTGAAACTCGCGTGAGATTCTCGTGCTGATCGAAAAACCTTGGAAAAACCGTAAGACGGTTGGAGAGTAGTGTTTTGTGTCGAACTCGAACTCGAACTCGATTTGAAATTTGATCGAAACTTTATCGAAACTTAATCGAAACTTGATCGAAACTTGATCGAAACTTGATCGAAACTTGATCGAAACTTGATCGAAACTTGATCGAAACTTGATCGAAACTTGATCGAAACTTGATCGAAACTCGATTGAAACTTGATCGAAACTTGATCGAAACAACTTGATTGACGATTTTTTAAAAATCGATTTTCATAAAAAATGGGTTAAAAATTTAATCGATTTTCATAAAAAATGGGTCAAAATTTCCGTCTTTTTTTTTTTAATAATTACTATCAAGCTAATTTTTTGTGAGTAGCTTCATTTTGACAAACAAACAACATTTTTATCTGCGAAAAATCTTGAAAGTGGTAGCTATTATATATTTTTCGCAGATAAAAATGTCGTTTGTCTTACCAAAATGAAGCTACTCACAAAAAATGAGCTTGATACTAAGCAAAAAAAAAAGATGGGTTGCACTCCGGGAGTGCCCGCAGAAGTGAAAACTTGATTATTAACGTTGTGCAATATTTTTTCAACGCATTTTTTATGAAAATCGATTTAAAAAATAATAATAAAAAAAACGATCGTTTAAATTAATTAATCGAAACCCTTACAATCGATTAAAAAATATCGACAATCGAAAAAAAAAGCTGCTGTCAGACAGACTGTCAGACACTTCTCGCGACAGTTGTCTTGCAGGTGGAAACGCGGCCTTAATTAGCGCCTCTGCTAAAGAACTCATTTCCCCGTCTGTACATTTCTGCTAAGCAACTCATTTCCCCGACTGTACATTTCTGCTTAGCACAATTTTCCCCGACTGTACATTTCTGCTAAACAACTCATTTCCCCGACTGTACATTTCTGCTAAACAACTCATTTCTCCGACTGTACATTTCTGCTTAGCACAATTTTCCCCGACTGTACATTTCTGCTAAACAACTCATTTCCCCGACTGTACATTTCTGCTAAACAACTAATTTCCCCGACTGTACATTTCTGCTAAGCAACTCATTTCCCCGACTGTACATTTCTGCTTAGTACAATTTTCCCCGACTGTACATTTCTGCTAAGCAACCCATTTCCCCGACTGTACATTTCTGCTAAGCAACTCATTTCCCCGAATGTACATTTCTGCTAAACAACTCATTTCCCCGACTGTACATTTCGTTCGAGTTCGAGTTCGACACAAAACACTACTCTCCAACCGTCTTACGCGTTTTGTATGGTTTTTCGATCAACACGAAAATCTGGCGCGAGTTTCACAGTTTTTACCCATCCCACAAAAGTGCTCAACGCCGCTAAAGAAGTTTTCACTTCAAAAATGTTTTAGGGCTCCCTGACTATCATTGCTAAATCGATGGAAAAGTTTTAGTTTCACCAGTGACAATGTATTCACGTATGAATAGAGGATGATTGATGGTAAGGACAATCTTGATGTCATATTCCAATCTCTACAAAACTTAGTGTAGGTATAATGTATGAGCCATTTACAGACTTCGTATTTCCTTACATTTTGTTGATAACTCATCTAAGAAAAACGTTTTCGAAGCCTGTATTTTTGGAATATTTCATGCTTAATATACATTAGGAATTAAGTATTAACTAATATACCTAATATAAATTGATGAATGTACATTCATCAATATAGTATTGGCTATTTTATGCTACATCTAAAAATCTATCAAGAATTTTTAAAGACAGACGACAGAAAGAAAACTTTTTTTATGGTATTTAATAAAAAATTAAAAGATTTCCGGATTTTTTAAGACAGAATCCTTCTACAACTGAAAAGATTGATGACCTACCCTAAAATCTGACAGTGGTTATATTCCTTAGCATTTCCGCTATGGCCATGCTGCCTGCAGCAGAAAAAAGTATCAGAGCTCAAGTCTGTAATTAATGCTAAGTAGAGAAGGCTGGTCGTTAGGTGTTGGCAGCCCTCCAGAATGTTGTAGTTAGCACTTGACGCCGTCTTCGAGGCCGTTGCTGCGGCCACAACACGACACATCACACTCACACAACATACTGGTGGGTACATTATAATTATCTACTATCCTGTATATAACTATCTACTATATAACTATCTACTATCCTGTGTAATAATTGCGGCTCTCCACGATGGGCCAGCGTAGTGGGCCATCACGATGGGCCAGCGTGGGGAGGACGTAGTGGCGTAGGATGACCGATGGCGCCAGCGATGGCCGTGGAATGGCGGCGGTTTCAGTTTTTCGGCCGCACATCAAAGGATGATGGCCCAGCGATAGCGGTACGCCTCTACACGTTGACGATACGACAGTCGGTGCCTGACCGCGGTCGAGTGAGGACGTCGTAATTCGTATTACAATTTACGAATTTCATTCAAAATGACGAGCACGTGATCCTAATATCAACCTTCTCTTGAATTCTAGGAATAATTATTTCGAGACTAAAATTAAAATAATGGCTTATGGTAGTGATGATGATGACAGTGATTAATGTGATAATAGCATATTAATCCCTCGATCGCGGAAAAACGAGACACAATAGATTTGTATTGTTATCACGGCCGCATGCGGCCGCTTCGGGCTTGAAGGACAACACAACAAACAAACATAACAAACATCCATCCATACATCCATACAAACTTTCGCCTTTATCATAATATTATTATATTTTCATTCATTATGAGATCACGTATTCGTCATTTTGAATGAAATTCGTAAATTGTAATAAGAATTACGACGTCCTCACTCGACCGCGGTCAGGCACCGACTGTCGTATCGCCAACGTGTAGAGGCGTACCGCCATCGCTGGTCCATCATCCTTTGATGTGCTGCCGAAAAACCGACACCGCCGCCATTCCATGGCCAATACTGGCGCCATCGGCCATCCTACGCCACTAGGTCCTCCCCACGCTACGCCACGCTATATTAATATGATAAAGCCGAAAGTTTGTACGGATGTATGGATGTTTGTTACTATTTTACTCAAAACTACTGAACGGATTTTAATGAAACTTTACAATAATTATTATAGCTTTTACATTATATACATAATTCCTGACTTTTTAAAGATACAAGTTTGGGAGTTTCGGCGTTGTTTTAAGAACGGAAAGCATATTATGCTATTATTACATTCATCATTATCATCATCATCACTAAACATAAACCATTATTTTAATTTTAGTCTCGAAATAATTATTCGTAGAATTCAAGAGAAGGTTCATATTATTAGGAGGGAGGTGATACGAAGTTCACCGGGCCATCTGGTGAAGTCATAAATTATTAAAAATGCACGTTTTGCATTGCCGCAATGGCTGTTGCTTACACGTCCATCTTGAACGACGTTTAGATCACAACTGAACACGGCCATCATGTAGAGGCGTTGCGACCATTGCATGACCATCGCATGCGCCATTCGATCGGCCAGCGCTGGCCACTCTTGTAGAGGGGCCTTTATTATTATTAGGGTGTTCGGGATCCCCTATATAGAGTTTGCTGTGAAAGTAGAAGCGCCGAAAGAGTAACTTTTTTTCACCTTTCTATGGAAAAATTCATTACGCTTGGCCATACAAATCAAAAAAAAATTTGCTCTTTCAGTGCTGCTACTTTCAGAGTGTACTCTACATAAGGGACACATACACATTACACACCCTAAAGTATTATCACTTAGTTTTGTTACACCTTGTAGATCTAAGTTATTCCAGTCCTCTATATTATTTATTTATATTTGCCAGACAAAACGTTTGATAGAATGTATACAAAACTTAAGCTGTACACACAATGGCAAGAAAATTAGCTGCCAACCCCAAATTACAATACAACCTATTTACATAGTCGAGGCATCCTTATTCTAAATAAAGTCAGTAAAAGCGAACATTTTAATTAACACCATCGATTTAAACGCAAATAAAACGCCAAGATGACTTCGGAACACCTGAGGTAGGAGTTTTGACAGCAAATCAATACGAGCTAAGAGTTTTATGGTTGTTTGCTTCAAGTCTATTGAACCCGTTCCACTTTGCCGGGCGAATTAAAACCAAGGTGCGAGTAATGGGAACGTAAGGACTGAAAAGCTGAACTTGAAACTTCATCATATATTATATAATATTAAATGTAGGTACTGTTACTTCTTGGTTGAAAATGATTCACAGTAATATACATATTTATTTTTATTTATTTAATAAGCATAGGATACATAACAATCTTAATATATATAAATCTCGTGTCACAATGTTTGTCCTCAATGGACTCCTAAACCACTTAACCGATTATAATAAAATTCGCACACCATGTGTAGTTCGATCCAACTTGAGAGATAGGATAGTTTAAATCTCAAATTATAGTCGCAATTTTATTTTATTACAAATTATTTGTCTATAAAGAGCGACCATTGTTTATGCGACGCGGGTCACGGGATAGCGATGGACGTTGCCATGGTGATATACTTATATTTTAGTCACTAATTCAATAAAATAATACGGGCGATATACTTAATATAATATGGCAAAGAAACGTTTGCCGGGACAGCTAGTATATTATAAAACAGAATGGCAGCACCATTAAACCCGACAAGGGTTTGTCCTGGTGCCATATTTATATTAAACTACCGACTATAGTAATTATTAGTTAAGTATTAGTTTTATATTAGTTTAATACAAACCTCGATGTCGAGCGCATACGCAAGCTGAGTACATTTAACGGGTTAAGTGAAAGGCGACACACCGCAGCGCACGGCCGCGGTGCGTCGCTCACTACTGACTACACAGTTGACAGCACATGCACGATAACAACTCGTCAACCGGTCTGAAAGGTAAGTATTTTTATATGATTCGAAAAGGTAATTCTTTATGGTTTTATGTAGGTTCTGGACTGTAATTTTTTCCTTAATACCTGTTGGAATCTGATTTATAAGATGGGGTATTAGATATTGTGACGTTCTCTGACCATTATAGAAGTTTGTAAATTTGGGCGGTATTAGCATTTTATTTGTGACTTTCCTGGTTAGCTTGTGAGAGTCACTGAGATACTGAATGTCTTGTCTAAAATATTGTTCCTTTAGTATCTGATATTTAAAGTTAATGTGAACAGGTAGTATATTGCAGTATTGAAATAAATCAAAATCATTTTTGATTTTTGTTTTAACATGGTAAGGTATAATAAGTTTAAAAAGTAGTTTTTGTAGTTTATAAATATTGTCCAAGTGTGTTTTAAACGTTCGGCCGTAACTACTTAATCCGTAAGAAATTATGCTCTCTGCAAGTGCCAAATACAAAGTTCGCGTAACATCAAAGGGAATACGGTTACGAATTATATAAAACTTTGCTAAGATTGCACGCAACTTGTCGCAAACCACGTCTATATGTTTATCCCAGTTGAACCTGTTGTCCAGAATCAGCCCTAGATATTTATGTGATTCTACTTGTTGGATGGACGGACATGTGCACATTGCATTTTGTATATTATGTAGGCAATCATGGTTGTGTGAGACTATTTTAACTTCTGATACTGTTTTCGAGTGAGATGAGTGTACGTGTATCAGTTTGGTCTTTTCACAATTTAGCACTAGTCCCATGTCATGCGACCAGCGGCATACATAATCAAAGTCTGTTTGCAGTTTCTTTTCAGCTACCTTTGGATCCCTGTCAGCTGCCACTAAGCAAGTGTCATCAGCGAATTGATAATCAGAACAATGCTTTAAACCATTACTCATGTCGTTCGCGTAGGATGTGTAGTGTTGAGGTCCAGCGACAGATCCCTGAGCTGTGCCCTCTGTCACCAAAATCTCATCACTGAGAGTTTCGCCGATACGTACACGATAGGTCCGATTACTCAGGTAATCCTTATTCCAGCCAAGAAGGGGACCACGAACTCCCGTGTCGTCTATTTTATCAATAAGTGTGTCATGTTTTAGCGTATCAAATGCCCGACTATAATCAATTAGTACGATGAGGACATGTTTTTTATCATTTAAATATTGATTAATTTCATCCGAGAAACGCGACAGCAGCAGATTAGTGCTTTTACCAGCCTGAAATCCAAATTGATTTTTAGATATTATTTCGTGTTCTGTGTAAAATTCATGTATTTGTTTGGTGATAAATTTTTCGACTATTTTATCTACAATTGGGAGCATGATTATAGGTCGGTATTTTGAACAGTCTTTGGGGTCACCGTATTTATAGATCGGTCTTATTAGCCCAGCTTTAAGTGCTTTTGAGTATATTCGACGACCTCTGTGGCACAGTGGTGAGCGCTTTGGTAGCGTCGGCTTTTTTGAAACGCATAGATTTGTAATATATGCGTTTCAAAAAAGCCGACTAATAATATACATTATACAATATACAGTCATATAAACACTTTTCTTGCAAGTTGCACTTATTCTAATTAATTATGTGAACCAAAGTCAGTCGTTTGACATTTGTTTGATGCGTAATAATAAAATGATATATTTTATATAAAATTCTCGTATGTTATTTACTGTACTCCTCCAAAACGGCTTTACTGATTTTCACCAAATTTTAATATGCATATTCAGTAAATCTGAGAATCGGCTACAGCTGGGTACTTTTTATATTGATAAGTGCATTTGTTAAATAAATAATAGTAAATTATTACAACTCGAGACTGACGGCGACCATTGTTTGTGCGACGGGATAGCGATGGACGTTGCCATGGTGCCATACTTGTTTAGTCACTTCAATAAATTAATATGGGTGAAATACTTTACGTGGCAAAACAACGTTTGCCGGGACAGCTAGTAATAATATAATATTATGTTGTAGAATATTTATAGTCATTATTTTAGGGCCACATTCGCGTGTAATGTAACATTATAGATTCGACTTTGAGCATTACATAACAAGTTGACTTTACTGTCACGTAGCATTGTTATTTGATGTTACAAGCTGTATCAAGATAATTATAAGGTGCGCACGGTTCTCCTCTCTCTCTGTAACGAGCGAATGTCTTTACAAGCGAATGCTCCCGGTGAGAGAGCACCTTTAGTTATATTATTCATATTACATAATATAGTCATCTTAATATATAATTATTTTTAACAAAAAATTAAAACCGACTTCCAAGGTAAAAACAATAATAACATCCTTATAATATGAACTAAAAAGTATTAAATAATTATTCCTATCTAATAGTGCCTTTTTCCGAATTCGGCTAAAACTCAACTATTTCTGTACTCAATCTTCATCATTTTGAAGTCGGTACCAGATATAGCTGAATATTCAGTCTGCCAAAATATTTGAAACTTTTGTAACTGGCACCGACTTCAATATTATGAAGATTGAGTACAGAAATAGTTGAGTTTTAGCCGAATTCGGAAAAAGGCACTATTAGATAGGAATAATTATTTAATACTTTTTAGTTCATATTATAAGGATGTTATTATTGTTTTTACCTTGGAAGTCGGTTTTAATTTTTTGTTAAAAATAATAATTTCACTCTTTTTAGTTTTTTCGCGTACTGTGTACGTAGAATAATACACCTGTATAATATTATTCTACGTATCTTATTACAAGCTCACCGGTGAGCGAGACACAATAGAATAACAATAGATTTCCAATAATCCACGATCGAAGGATACTGAACTGGCTTAGCTTTTGTTATTAGACAAAAACTTGACAATACCCTTATCTATTTTAGTACAGAAAATGACCGAAATCGCCTAGACTTTGTTAGATAAATAATTGTTTCTAACATTGCAGCAACAAATGCTATTCAATTTGATACCGATATGGTAAATACATCGTCATCGTTAGCTTTAAAAATATGTAGGTGGATAGTTACATGAAATTTTTTTATTATTTTAATGTTACAGTAATGAAATTACTTACTCGTTTCTATTCTGTATTTAAGTGACAAAAATACTAATTAACTAATGAACTTTAATTAATAGGTAAGAAACAGGTACATAACTACACACTTGTTGAGAGTACAAGTAATTATAAAACTATCTTAGAAAAATGATTGGTTCTTGATCTGACTGATCATTTATAGCTAAGAAAACTATAATATTTTTTATAGCGTAGTTTCCTATATAACCTCTAATGTAAATAAAATACAAAACGCAGATAATCATTTTTATCACGATTAGTTTAGCGTTGTTACAATTTAAACGTAGTTGGTAACGGTCAGTCTTATTAATTTATTAAAAGTATGCTGTACGGCACGCTCGCGATAAACAAATATTATGGCGGTGAGCCTCTACTCGACTAGGTTTTGTAAGTGCATTTTTATTTGAAAATATCAAGGCAAAAAGCTAATCCATTTGAGTCAATTTTTTTACTGAGATAGAATAGGTATAATTGTAGAGTAATATGCACAAACAAAAGCTCATCTATTAGAGTCTGGCTCGTGACTCAAACGGTATAAGCCTTTGTAAATACGCCGCCCGGTCTGGTAGTCTGTACCCGGCGCGGCCCGCCGCCGCGCCGCTCGCTTGACAGCCCTAGCAGATTGTAGCAAGCGAGATCGCACACAGTTATTGTACTATGAACGCTAAGCACAATGCAAAAGGTTGAAATTAGGTTGTTTTCATGTGTTGTTGTGAGATAGGCATGTTACTTGTATTATCGAAGCAGCTTATTTCTCAGAAGTAATGTCAAATGTGTGCCTTATGCTCTGGACTTAAGGCTGAATTTGTTATGTTCAATTTTGGTGACATTGGTGACCCTGATGTGGTAATGATGATGATGATGATGATGAATGTAATTTGCATATGCTTTCAGTTCTTAAAACAGCGCCTAAACTCCCGAACTTGTATCTATAAGGAATCCGGAGTTCTCTTAGTAGCTTCGGAACCATAGTATACCTCGGTGCAAAATCTTGCGTTTTGGTAGCATATGCTTAGGATGCTTCTCATAAAACCAAAATCACCATATGTTTCCATATAAATTTCGAGGAGTTCCCTCGATTACTCATGGATCCCATCATCAGGTCACCACTTTTGTGAACATGGTACCAAATTGGAGTGAAACCTAATACAACACAATAAAAATTTCGAAAATCGGTTCACAAACGGCGGAGTAATCGTTGAACATACAAAAATAAAAATAAAAATAAAAATAAAAAAAAAATATCCACAGCCGAACATATAACCTCCTCGTTTTTTGGAAGTCGGTTAAAAATAAGTCGGCTTTTCCTTCCTGACGCTATAACTCCAGAACGCACGAACCGATTTTCACGGTCTTGCATTCGTTGGAAAGGTATCCGTGAAGTCTATAGAAAAAAATCAGAAAAAAGTTCAAGAGAAAAACAGGAAAACAGGGAAAATGGCGAAAAAAAAAAAAAACAACGGCGCCAGTACGTGGTGTGTGAGTATTCCTCACGAACTTATGTTCGTGAGGAACATAAGTTCGTGAGAACGTCTTAATATTCTCAACTTGAGATCAACTAAACTTGGAACAACTTTAACATCCACAGAAAGACAATCTGTGCTGCCTGCGAAAAATGACTGCGTCGTCGATGTTTCTGTGAATTGACCTGGGAATCATTTTGCTGACCGTGTCTTTCCTGGGTAGGCTTTTAGCAGCGGCAACCGACACCGCCGCGGGCGACCACTAGTTCCTACTAATAACCTAACCTACCAACTTATTTTCTGTAAATGTGATTTTCAATTGGCAAGCGCCAGCGCCAAACTAAATGCCTGATAAACAATTAATTAGGCATAATTAGGTACTTCTAATCTATTAAAACGACCGACGAAATTAGGAGATAATTAGGTACTAATTATTCTGTGTATAATTGATTTCAATAAAATTTCATCAGTAAATATATTAACTATTAAGTAGATAATAATATGACGACGACCTCCGTGGCGCAGTGGTGAGCGCGTTGGTAGCTCAAGCCGGAGGTCGCGGGTTCAAGTCCCGCCGACGGAAAAAAAAAATAGTTTATAAAGTTCCTGGGTCATGGATGTGTATTAAATATGTGTATCATATGATAAAAATCTTAAATATGTGTATAGTATAAAAGTATTAAATATATTTCCGTTGTCTGGTACCTGTAACACAAGTCCTTCAGGTACTTACCATGGGGCCAGACTGACGTGGTGTGAAGCGTCCATAAATATTATTATTATTAATATTTGAAATAAACCACTCTATTTTCCCATATTGTGCATTTTTGTGCGCACGCCCGAGTGTGAAAAAGCTAATAACTTTTATAAATATAATACTTGTATTAAACTCATAACGTAAGGGGCTATTTATTTAGGGACCCCCGCCGTACATGACCAGATCTGATTTCAATATGTAACGAAGTATCCTTGAAATCTGCGAGATATTGGGAAAAAACTCAATTTGCGGGGCTATTTACGGACGAGTGGCTCAAAGCCGCATGATAAGTTCAAAGTTCACAATTATGTGAGATGTCCTCGTCTTTTTGCATATATACTAAACTTGTAACATGCAAAACGCAGATAAAAAAATATAAATAAGATATTATTGTTGAGAATGTAAATAAGATATAAATGGGTACGTTTACTACAAAAAAAATGGTATGGTGGGGGCAAGATATCGAAAGTTCAGAAAGCATAAAAACTTCTGTCCCCTTTACGAATAAAGGTATAACTCTCCAAACCGCTGAACCGATTTTGCTGTTTGGTATGTAGATACTCTGAGTCCCGGGAAAGGACATAGGATACTTTTTATCCCTGAAAAATGTACGGTTCTCGCGCGATAACGAATTTTGGCGATACGGAGTTGCGGCCATCATCTAGTTAATCATAATTTTGTTTATTGACGAATCTATTATTGAAATATTTGATAATGATTTTCCCATTTTCTGCTAGTCAAAGCGTACAAAAGCATTATTAGAAACGAAACACAAATGAATTAGAGTTCGACCTACAAGCAGAGCCAACTAATTGCGTCCCTAATGAAACAATACGTTGAAAAGGGTTACGTTATTTCGGTAGTTTTTGTCTCTGTGAATGTGATTATTCTAAATTAAATTCTTTCCCGACACGGCCGCGTCCGGAAAATTTAAGCAATGCAAATCCCGGCCGACTTTGTGACCAATAACAAATTCCACAACGTGGTGACGAGCACACACGAATGTTAACTGAAAATTACTTTGTATATTAACTATCCCTTAACATACACGTACTGTATGCCATACCGCCGATTATATACGCGTGGATTACACACATAACATTTGTGGTTTTTTGGGTATAGATTACAATACACGATGCACTGGTACTGAAATACATATTAAACAAACGGGTATTATTATATTATATAAGTGTAGAATTCTAGCTCAAATAATAATCAATATTCATTTTAAATATACATATTATACTTATACGGATTTTGTCGCGGAGCACGGACGTGACGCGACGTTTCGGCTGCTTCCAGCGGCAGGGCCGTGGTCATTACTCACTAGTGGACTGATCACTGAGGTGACGGAAGTCTAATTTGCTGAAGTTTTACAACTACCCGCAGATTCATTAATAATGGACATTGTCCAAAAAAAATCATATTATGTACTTTTTATGTTTTTTTTCGTTGAAATATGGTATTTTAAGAATATCAATTGAATATTTTTGAAATTCGTTGGCTAGTTTTTTTTTTATATTTTGTTAAAGTTTTTGGATATATGACGTCATCATCGGCGGCCAATTGACCTACAGCATTGAATACATAAAAATAAGAGTATTGTTAAATATCAACAAGGTGTTGAATGTCATAAGAAATACTGACCTACAAACCCTACGTCTCCTCCTCGTGTTTATTTATACTAGCTATATGACCGAGCTTCGCTCGGAAGATTTGTTTAGTAATATAGAATAAAATCCTATGTATTATAGTATTTATAATGGCTGGTTTCTCAAACGCAAATTCTCTTATTTATGTGAAAGCTAATAAATTAGAGAAACTTACCAAAAGTTCGAAACGTAACGTTGGTCGAGTTTATTGATAATTTACGTTATGCCTTCCAGTGATGACGTCATTGAAGGTCAAACTAAGGTTAAACATAATATTATTTGTTTAAAAATATAAGTAACTAATAGGTATTTTTAGTTTATACACAGAATAGCGGTCATTGACCTTATTCCTCGAAATGTTTATGTAATGAGCACAATTAGGCTGCCTTCACATTACGTCGCCAGTGGTGCGGCAGCCGCGCGGCAGCCGCGCTGCAGCCGCACTGCTTGCGACGTAATGTGAAGGCGCTCTTTAATTATTATTTTTAACAAAAAATTAAAACCGACTTCCAAGGTAAAAACAATATTAATAGCATCCTTATATTATGAACTAAAAAGTATTAAATAATTTTTCCTATCTAATATGTAGTGCCTTTTCCCGAATTCGGCTAAACTTCAACTATTTCTGTACTCAATCTTCATCATTTTGAAGTCGGTACCAGATATAGCTGAATCTTTATTTCTTTGACAGAAAATTTGAAACTTTTGGAACTGGCACCGACTTCAAAATTATGAAGATTGAGTACAGAAATAGTTGAAGTTTAGCCGAATTCGGGAAAAGGCACTACATATTAGATAGGAAAAATTTATTTAATACTTTTTAGTTCATATTATAAGGATGCTATTAATATTGTTTTTACCTTGGAAGTCGGTTTTAATTTTTTTTTAAAAATAATAATTTTACTCTTTTTAGTTACCTAGTAGGTAAACTGTTAGTGCCAATTCAAATTGTATAAAAAATAGTTTCATATTGTCTTCACTAGATGTCACTGAGGCGCTCCTGTGTCGCGCTATCGCTTGTACGTAGAAGTTTTATATAGGTAGTTGTAACTTGTAACAGATTTTCGTTGTGTTGTTGAAAGTTTGTAAGCAACTGACGTCTGACAACTCAACAGTGAGCTTGGTGTGAGCAGTGAGCATTGAATTGACAACATAAATCATAATATTGAGTGGTAATTGATCTCGTATAATTGTTATTAAAGGTGAACGCAGATTTGGCCGCACCGCACGCACCGCAGTCGCCGCATTCGCAATTCTTCATATTATTATGAAGTTGCGAAGACTGCGGCGCGGGTAGGTAGGTATGCGAGCTTGCCTATAACTTCATATAAAGAATTCCGAATGCGGCGACTGCGGTGCGTACGGTGCGGCCAAATCTGCGTTCACCTTAAGTTGACCTCCGTCATAGTCCGCGAATTTATAAGTGGTCGTCGGTGGTACTGCGTATATTCTACGTATCTTATTACAATTTGTTAAGACTGATATGAGTCATACGGCATACCCCAAGGCCCAAATATCAGGTAGATAGATAAATTTAAACAATACATTTAAAAAGATCTAAGTGAACACGTGCTGCAAAATGCTCGCAGTGCGGCATCACAATAGACATAACTACCAGTACTTCGACTGCTATGAGATTGACGAGTATTAATATCTGTCGTTTCTTTCGTGTTTCGCCAGGATAAGTTAAAGGCTGGCGCGCTGGCTGGTATAATTTAATTTTAAAAATAAGATTTTGAAATTGAATTCTGACAGTTTTCTTTGCATGTGCCAAAATATAAACAACTAAATTTGTAGGTTACGACCCTAGCGACGACTTTTTAACCGACTTCCAAAAAACGAGGAGGTTATATGTTCGGCTGTGGATTTTTTTTTTTTTTTTTTTTTTTTTTTTTTTTTGTATGTTCAACGATTACTCCGCCGTTTGTGAACCGATTTTCGAAATTTTTGTTTTGTTGTATTAGGTTTCACTCCAATTTGGTACCATGTTCACAAAAGTGGTGATCTGATGATGGGATCCATGAGTAATCGAGGGAACTCCTCGAAATTTATATGGAAACATATGGTGATTTTGATTTTATGAGAAGCGTCCTAAGCATATGCTACCAAAACACAAGATTCTGCACCAAGGTATACTATGGTTCCGAAGATACTAAGAGAACTCCGGATTCCTTTTAGATACAAGTTTGGGGGTTTAGGCGCTGTTTTAAGAACTGAAAGCATATGCTACTATACAAATTATATTCATCATCATCATCATCATCATTTTCACGTCAGGGTCAATGTCACCAAAATTGAACATAACAAAATATTCAACCTTATCTCCAGAGCGTAAGGCACACATTTGACATTACTTCTGAGAAGTAAGTTGCTTCGATAATACAAGTAACATGCTAGAGTGCACAGCTGTCACACTTACCAATCACGGCCACGGGCGGCCGTAGACTTCTCAAGCGATACTATGTATTACAATAATAAAGATAAAGTTTAAAATCATATGACAATGAAAGCCTCGCCGCTGCCGCGCTGCTAAAATTCCGGTTTGGCACGGCCCTGGCACGTGTCCACTTCGATTTTTTTAAATGTATTGTTCAAAATTATCTGCAGCTGATATTATATTTTGTAAGTGTGACTGTTAACAAATTGTAATAAGATACGTAGAATAGTATACAGGTGTATTAGGGCCGATTCACACCGGAATGGCGGAGGCGAGGCGAGCAGTTTCAGTGTCATATGATTTTAAACTTTATCTTAATTGTTGTAATAGATAGTATCGCTTGAGAAATCTACGGCCGCCCGTGGATGCTCGTGGACTCTTGCGGCCGCCGGCGGCGTCAATTTCTCAAGCGATACTATGTATTACAATAATGAAGATAAAGTTTAAAATCATATGACACTGAAACTGCTCGCCTCGCCTCTGCCATTCGGTGTGAATCGGCCCTAATCTATGTATAGTACGCGATGATTTTACTAGGTAACTAAAAAGAGTGAAATTATTATTTTTAACAAAAAATTAAAACCGACTTCCGAGGTAAAAACAATAATAACATCCTTATAATATGAACTAAAAAGTATTAAATAATTTTTCCTATCTCATGGTGCCTTTTTCCGAATTCGGCTAAAACTCAACTATTTCTGCACTCAATCTTCATAATTTTGAAGTCGGTGCCAGTTACAAATGTTTCAAATATTCTGGCATCTGGATTCAGCTATATCTGGTACCGACTTCAAAATTATGAAGAGTAAGTACAGAAATAGTTGAGTTTTAGCCGAATTCGGAAAAAGGCACCATGAGATAGGAAAAATTATTTAATACTTTTTAGTTCATATTATAAGGATGTTATTATTGTTTTTACCTCGGAAGTCGGTTTTAATTTTTTGTTAATGTCATAATACGTCAAACTTAAAAAAATTACATCAGTTCTAAGTCGGCATACTCTATCATTCTGTCTACTCTGGCGGCATGCCGCATGCCCTGACATTCCAGTTAGAACTTGAATACGATGTTTACGTACGCGTCGCCGCGCGCCGCCGCGCGCCGCGCGGCGACGCCGTTGCCTCTGCGGCGCCGACCGCCGTGTATATTAAACAGCCTATAATAATTGGTGTTGTTATGTACATAATTATTATTGTTGTATCCATACCTATGCCTTGTACTATTATCTATTTTGTGCCATGAGACATTGGTGACCTTAACACGACGTGGTAATGATGATGATGACGATGATGATGATGATGAATTTGAATTGCATGGTAGCATATGCTTTCTGTTCTTAAAACAACGCCGAAACTCCCAAACGTGTATCTATAAAGAGTCAGGAGTTCTCTCAGCATCTTCGAAACCATGGTATACCTTGACCCAATATTTGACTTTTTGGTAGCATATTCTTAGTACACTTCACATAAAACCAAAATCACCATATGTTTCCATATAAATTTCGAGGAGTTCCCTCGATTACTCCTGGATCCCATCATCAGGTCACCACTTTTGTGAACATGGTACCAAAGTGGAGTGAAACCTAATACAACAAAACAAAAATTTTGAAAATCGGTTCACAAACGGCGGAGTAATCGTTGAACATACAAAAATAAAAAAAAAATAAAAAATATCCACAGCCGAACATATAACCTCCTCGTTTTTTGGAAGTCGGTTAAAAAAATGGACAATCCCAATTATTTGCGTTCCAATCTACGCAGAACGCACTTAAAGTAACTTGAAGCTGTTCAAAAGTATTATTCAAAACATGTTTCCTGCCCCTATGTGACATAAACACAGATACCCCAGTTTTTTCGAATGGTGAAAGAATTTTTTAAATCCGTCTAGTAGTTTTTGAGCCTATTCATTACAATTAAACAAACAAACAAACAAAGTTTACCTCTTTATAATATTAGTATAGATCATAAGCTTTTATTTGATGATAAGGGTGAAATACGGTTTCCTAGGCCAAGTTCTACTAGAAATATGTATTTGTTCAATAAAATTGAATATAGGTCAAGTAGCCTATTTGGTAATTGTATGATTAAGGCCGTCCCCCGAGCAAACGACCTTGGGGTGAATTTCCCAACCGCTTTTTTTTCGCGGCTACTGTGAAATTGGGGGTGTGAAATGGCTTTTTAGGGTTAAATAAAATTTCAGCGTATAGTTTGTGTGATTATCCATATGAGGCAACAGACACGTTTTTAATTTGATAACTAGAACATAAAAATAAAAAATTCTAAAGGCCCCTCGGTGACTGTCCCAACGACCTTTTTAGTCCTAATTTCGTCAGCCGAGGAAAAAATATTAGTGGTACAAACAAACGGATTCTTTTATTGGATTCTTAAAGAATGGAGGTATAATTAATACAAATTTCATAATCTCAATCGTTATACTTTCAAAATAGCGGGAGAAATAAAACTGTCCCAACATTTTGTCTTGATTCGGTGAATAAAAAAGAAACATGAATTGTCGAGACCAGAAGTACTTTTGAACGTAATGCCGCTTCTCGAACTCAAGCGCCAGTCACGCTTGTGCCTTCGGAGCTAGAGGTGGCTTGCTGCGTCGTTGCGTGTTCCCGCTAAAAACGTAAGTATATCGTCTCGGTGACACCCGACACTTTTCTCTACATTTCCGTGATTCAATTTATCATGTTAATTGAACCAGCTAGAAGTATTAATTTATTTTCTTACAAACACTTTTAATAATATGTATCAGTATGTAGTATAGATATCGGTATAATTATTATTGGTGTCAAAATATTCAACAATTTGTCGCAAATTTTCATATCGGTGATTCGGTTTCGGTGAATTCGGTGACCTATTTGGTCACCGAAATGAAAAAAAATCACCGATATGAAAAAAAATCACGAAAATATGACTCGGTGACTTTCGGTGACCTTCGGTGACAATAGTTTTCATATCGGTGAATGCATTTTCATCTCGGTGATTTTAAAAGTTGTTTTATATAGGATGAATAATAATCTGCGAAATCGTAAAAAATGTTAATAAATAAAAAAGAAATATGGTGCTTCTTAATGTTTCATTTTTTTGAGCTATTGTACAGCTTTGATCGCGTTTATCAAGAAATTTCGTAACGAAAAACACCTAACATTCGTCTAACGTAGTTTCAGTCAATATTTGTAATTTTTTTAACTTTAAATATTTATTTGGACACAATATTTACCTTTCATTTTATGAATAAGAAACTCAGAGACTGATATTTTGACCTCATGTAGTTTATTAGGATTACCTAAAATATTGACTTTTGTTGATTAGTGAATTAGCAAAAACAGTACGAGATAATATAATATGATTATTTAATATTAGAATTTAATGAATCCTATCAAAAAGTAGTTTTGGTTATAATAATGTTACAATAATAGTTACTCAATCTTTACTTTAACTGTTTAACTTAAGTATATTTTTATAACGAAAAATTTTAACTAAGCACTAGAAGATACCTTTTCGTTAAGTTGGCGCGTGGTAATTTTTATTCAAAGCAAATGTGTCAATTATTTCCCAGTATTAATATTATATTTTGTTATTTGTAATTAAAATCGTTTGTAACATGATTTTTTAAATAAAAATACATTATTCTATCCACAGACATAGATCAAGATAGATACCGCATGTGTATGTACTTCGCGTGAAATATCGCGTTCCCAAACGACGAGCAATGCTCGTCTTTTGAAAGTCTGTTCTTTGGTCTGCTATCGGAATCGGATGTAAATCGGAATTTTAAAAATGCCTCAATGCCTAAAATGGCCTTATTGAGCTGTAGAAATTCAAATAGAAACATTGGCCTTGATAATGGATACGTTTTTTATCATCGGTACGTCACGGAGGCAAAAGAGTTGTGCAATTATAGCTGATTTCGTGATGGATTTTTCGTGATGGATATAGGCTATGTTTTATTCTGAAAAATATTAGAGATAATTTTGAAAATTGCAAAAGTGTAACCCAAAGTGTCAAAATTTTTCCATAAAAATACATTATTTCGCTTGTTTTACAATCACGCTGTATACTATTTCGGTGAATTTACATTTCGGTGAATTTTGTTTTCATCTCGGTGACTGACTTTTTCATCTCGGTGACAGCTAAAATATAAACGTGTGTGCTACATTTGTTTATTATTTAATTTTTCGTAGTCGTTAAAGTTTCTTAGTCAAAAAACATTAAAATTGAGAGGAAACTTCGGTAAAAACTCAAAAAAACATAGAAACAAAAAAGTTCACCGAAATGAAAAAAAATATGGACATGTTGAAATTCACCCCTTGGCCATAAATTTGCCGCGTTGCCGAGATCGCACCAATACCCTATTTTTTTTACTTATCTTGGTTCAAAATTGACCAAAGAAAAATTTAAAACGGGGAATATGTAGTTTATGATATTGTCGATCTATTGGCGTGTGTTTCAAATAAAAGTAATTTGTAAATACTAAGGAGATGCTGAATGTATGCTTGAATTTTAATAAATTGGATTTACTTTGGAAGCTGATATCATGAGTATAATAAACGAAAACAGAAAATTTAAAACGTAGAAAGAATTGTTGAGATACTGAAGATTATTGCTGTATTTTTATTATAACTCGGTATCTTTCAAATTATGAGTTTATAAGGCTCTAAATTCGGTAAATTACGGATTCTCCGTAGGGAATGCCCTTAAGACGCTGACAACTGCCAATGACCTTGATCTTGCATCTCTCTCGCACCTGTGTCAATCTCCATGCCAGAGAGACAGAGATGTGAAGTGTTCACTCGGTAGCGTGGATACATTTTTCGTTTGTTAGAGGAAAAAATAAATATTATGGGAAATCTAGATGTCAGAACCGAAAATTAAATCCGGCAATCTTTGGATTTTTGTAAAAGGTATCAAATAAACAAATTTTTAAAGCATAAATTGTATTATTACTTTAGTTAGAACTATTTAAAGTTCCTGAAAGATGTGACTTTGGTAATTTTTTTTCATCCAGTAGGAGTACATTATTTTATTATTTAAATTCGACAATATATACCAAATATAATTAAAAATCACATATATTTTTTTTGTGCCAACCAATGAAATACATACGTCTAGAAAACTGCACAAAGATGTCGATGTCGAATTGGCAGCCTCGTTCGCACTTTACGGTCGCCCGTATTGGCTGCGGCTGTCTCCTGACTCCTGAGTGGCCGCAACGTCTGAAGGGTTTGAACCGAAATACGAGTAATGGAGTTAATTGATTATTGATGTGACCCTTAAAATAACGATTTACTATTTATATTAAGAATTATTTAAGGATGTTTGCATTTAGTTCCGAATGACGATATACTTTCGATGTAACTAGTAAGTACATAATATTATACTACCTAACTCTAGTATGATCTTTAAAACGCTTTCTGATTGGTTAAAACTGCCAAAAGTCAATTAAAATAATTTAAGAGCCAGAATAAATACTTACCACTATTTGCGTTTAGGAGAAAATCGTCTTATGAGCAATTATGTTAAACATTGACGTTAATGTGCAATAAAGATCAATTCAATTACCCAAAGCAAATCTACAGAAGAAATAAAAGCATTTAATTCCAAAGGGAACAGTTAAATAGTAGTTTGAGTAAAAATTAGTTTCACTGCTGTGGTTAATTTGTCGCACGCCCACGGAATTTACTGCGAAATCTCTATTTCTACAGTAATGAGATTTTCTAACCTAAATCCTGTAGAAATGAAAAAGCTCGCTGTTATATTTATACTTTGAATACGCTTCGTTCTATTTTGATATAAGAATAAAATTAATTTACTCATGTTAAAGAGACTTATTTATTATTATACTCAGTTTATTGTTACATTAAAACAAAAAGCAATACAAAACACTAGTAATTTAATAAGCCCATTAAACAACTGGAAGTTTCTTACAACCTTTCATAAAATAGGTAAACAAATAGACACACAGACAAATTTATGAATCCCACTCTTTCATCTTTTCGTCAGGGTTAAAATACCAACAAAGGCCTTGTGGCGGTACCCACAATTCGCCTAACATTCCTCCATCGCGCTATAGAAGTTTTCTGAGAGCGCGGCATCGGTATACATACGACAGCTGAAATGTATTAGAGATCAACTACGATGACTTGGCGCGCCCCTCCAAATGACTGTTTCAATGTGTGTAGTCAGATCCTTATGAAAGAGTTTGTATGTAGTAAGTATTCAACCAATATATAGTACACGTTATATTTCAGTTAATGTCACTTATTACCAAGATTTGTTGACCAACTAATCATAACTAGCCTACCGTGCAAGACAACGCACCTCAAACGTTTTGACAACGCACTTCAAACGTTTTGAATTTTGGAGGGGCGCGCCAAGTTATCCATAAACTTATAATATACTGTCGTAGTTATCGTAGTTGATCTCTACGTGGGCTTCGGCCTGACCGAGCATAATACCTCGCTCGGTCGGAAGATCTTCCAATGTGGCCACCACACATAATATTATATCCCCGTCTTGATTTGAAAAACATAATAATATTATGTAGGAACACGTACTCATCCTAAAGTATTATCACTTAGTTTTGTTACATTCTGTATAAGATTATTATTTTATGAGTTAGTTATGTCTTGACTCTTGACTGACCTGACTAGCTGAAAAAAAGTAAGCAGCATTCTAAATTCGAAATTCAAATTTTATGCACAAACTCATTTTGAAATCTTCAATCTTCATAACTTTTTATTTTTGTCATTTGCGATAAATTTCATATTTTAGTTTGTGTTATTTAATTATTCTGAGTGTAGATATTATTTTAATTCCTTTATCAATTTTAAAAAAAAATTGATAAAGGAATTTAAAAAAAAGTTTAATTGATACCTAATTTTTGTGTAATAATTAGGTATCAATTAAACTGTGTAGGTTTTGCGTTTTTGTATTCAATTTGTCAATTTAAGTATCTATACTTATTATAAAACAAAGTCACTTTTTTCCCTCATGTCCCTTTGTTCCCTTTAATCTTTAAAACTGCGCAACGGATTTTGATGATTCTTTCAGTGTTAGATAGCCCATTTATCGAGGACGGCTACAGGCTATATTTTATCACGTAAAGACTAATAGGAGCGAAGAAATAGAGGAAAATGTGGAAAAAAACGGGGAAAATTATTTGAAAGGGCTAATTTGAACGCGCTAACCTCAGGAACTACTGTTCCGATTTGAAAATTTTTTTCAGTGTTAGATATCCCATTTATTGAGGAAAGCTATAGGCTATATTTTATTACGCTAAGACTAATAGGAGAATGTGGAAAAACGGGGGAAATTATTTGAAAGAGCTTAGCTCGCAAACTACTGGAGCAATTTTTATGTTATTTGGCACAGATGAGAACCCACGTGAAGGATCATAGGCTATCGATTTTAATAATTTTTTCAGTGGCTATATTTTTCATACCCGTGCGACGCCGGGGTGGGTCGCTTGTATAAGAATAAGAATAAGAATCATTTATTTAATTTAACCTAACAAAAAAACACCACCATTATAAAATACACAGAAGAATAGCAAATAAGTACTTATCTGGTTCTGATATAGATTTTCAGTTTTGTAGGTTAACGGAGTATTCAACGTGTATAATATTATAAGGTAAGAAAGTTGTTTTTTTGGCTAAGGTTCACAAACCTTCCCCAGCAAGTTGCCGAAATGACTGCCGGCGCCGTATCAGGCGCATCGTTTTTATTTCATTTCATTATTAATGAAAAGACTTAACAGATGGCCTACTTAGAAAGGCCTACCTAAGGGGGCAGCCCCCCCGCCAAAACAAAAACCAACACAATCAAGAAATTCCAAAAGTAGGTTAGGTTAGGTTAGAACTTAGACCACAACACAGAGGGAGCCGAGCGAGGGTAGCAAGCGTGCTGCGGCAGCAGCTAGCGACCGTTATAAAAGAAAGGGGGGGCTCGGGGGGCGCAGCCCCCCGCCAAAACAAAAACAAACAAAATCCAGAAAGTCCAAAAGTTGGTTGGGTTAGAAGTGTGACTGTGCTGCGGCAGCAGCCGGCGACCGCCACAAAACACGCTATGCAAATTGCCGAGAATAAAATATGATGTAGCCTCAGAATCCCGAAAATTTCAAAGGTGAGTAGCTCCAATACTGGGGGGTTTCTCAGTGTGAATTTGGTGCGGGGGGTGTTTCCCCTACTCTCCCCTCCCCCCTCACTCCTGCTCTCCATCAATTTTGGGGTAGGTTTCCGAACCTTTACCGTTTTTTTAGTTATTATTTGTTTTAGTGTATATATTATCTGTCTATAGGTATCTATCTGTCTATATCTATACATATATAATATAACATATAATAATAAAATTGTAGAAGTAAAATTTTTGTACATCTATACCTAATATACATCTTCTATCTATACATATTATAAAACAAAGTCGCTTTTTTCCCTCATGTCCCTTTGTTCCCTTTAATCTTTAAAACTACGCAACGGATTTTGATATTCTTTCAGTGTTAGATAGCCCATTTATATAGAGAAAGGCTATATTTTATCACGCTAAGACTAATAGGAGAATGTGGAAAAAACGGGGGAAATTATTAGTAGACCACGTGAAGCTGTCGATTTTAATCATTTATTCAGTGGCTATATATTTTATACCCGTGCGACGCCGGGGCGGGTCGCTAGTCCTTCTATAAAGGACGACGGGGTATGCGGTGAGACAATATCAGATTTAAATGTTATAAAATGATAGCAAATATAAGTAAACATTTTCTATTTGTGTAGTCCGAGCACTTATAACAATGTAACAAATGTAACAATTGACAACATTTGTTAGTAAATGTTTTTATGTTAGAAAACGTTTACAAACATTTTCTAACTGCGCTGTGGGAGCACCATTACTGTTAGTAATTTGCATTATATTGGTAATAAAAGATTAATAATAAATAATTTAAAATAAAAACGCGCGTCTATCTTTCCTTGGTTTACACCAAGGAAAGGTAACCTTTTATTTTAGATATAAATAAATGGTCGAATAATAAACTGTCATTTGTAAACGTCTATATAAGTCATCACTTTGAGAAAAGACAAATTGCTAAGCTGAATAAATAGCTGCGGAACTTTTTAGTTGACACTAATTGATTTTGAGTAATGAAGTGAGAAGCGGCTGAAAAAATATCGCGTTACTCGTAGCGTTACTCCTAGTCCAATAAAATTACGAAATAAATAAACATGAACGAACACAGTTTGGGGATTTTAAGGATCGGTGTATTCTGAGCATAAATTCCAATTTGAGGGGTTCTACTGAGGTCAGCTCAAGGTCATTTCAATAAAAGCGCGTTTAATTCGATATCTCTAAAAGTAGGCAACTCCATCTGCGGAGTCGACTTCTCCCTATGATACATGGACCTAATTTTCCTATTGATAGACCTCTTGATGTCTTCGTACAATTGCTCATAATGATAAAATGTTGCATCATATTCTTTATTTTCACTCTCTAGCTCACTATCTATCTCGAGATGTAAAGAATCAATTACCGACCAACGAGATTGTAATGTTTTCAGTATGTCTTCTAGCTCCCATTATCTAATCCCATTATCTAACTCCGTATCTAAGTTAACACTAGTTACCTTTCTCTGTAGAGCTCCGAAGTTGCTCGCTTGCTTCCTGAGCAACTCGTCCGTCCTGCTGTTGACGCCCTGAGCCCTGAAAGTTACATGATTTTCTCTCTCGTGCGCGCCGTCTTGCCTTGCTGCTGGAGACGAGGTGCGCGCGGGTGGTTGCGACGTCGACGCACCGCCCAACGGAGTCGCCGGCCGCAGCAGTGGTGTACTCGACTTGGCGTCCCGTGCTTGATAGTTCATGATGACCGACCGGATGTGTCCGTAGCGCTCCTTGGTTGCCTCGAACTGATCGGTCACGAAATAATCGTGAGACTTGTCGCTATAACCACATAGCTTGACGTGGTTATTTTGAAACTCCTGCCAGTATTGATCCAGGGTTTCCAGTCTCCTCCTGATGTAATCATCGGTCTTGCGCTCCGGCCCATCTTTCTTATAATTGGAGTAGATCTGCTCAATCGCTCCAACCAACTGCTGCTGAATTGATAATAGATCTTCCATCTTTACTCTTGATATTTCCTTGATAAAAAATGCACTGCGATCCAATGTCCACTGATTACTTCACGAAAAGTCACACTGTCTGTGTTTTCACTCGCGAAGTCCTTATTATTCACGAAGCACCTTGCTAGGATCACTTCACGAAATAATATAACGAAGGACCATAAAGTATATAGTGTCCTTGATTGACTACTACTACTTTTACTTGATAAATGAAACGATTGACTTGATAAACCGTTACTTGATTTATTGCTTGATACTTGATGATAGAATGACCCGGGTGTGCGAGCACGCGCGATCGCCTTGATTGATCGATGCGAACTGATTTTAATAAAATAATTAACTAATTACGCGAGCGCGTCCCAAACGCTGACTCCTTAAAAATCTAAAACTGCTTGATGTACGATATGGATCGTACATATAAGAACCAAATTTGCTTCCTTCCAAGCAGTAGGAAATCTCCCCGTACGTAGACATACATTAAAGACTCCCTTAATATCATGTGCTAGAGCTGAAGTTGCCAGAACCCAAGCCTTTCCTGGAATTCTATCAGGACCAGGAGCAGTATTTCGTCTCCTCAAGCGTAATATGGCCCTATGCAGTTCGTTATCTGAAATTTTCAAATCTTCATTCCAAACTGATATAAGCGACACTGTCATCGGTGTAGTCAAAGTCGTCGGTAAAAGCATATCGATTGTTCTTCGAAAAAGACATGGATCTAAAGTCTCCGTCAAGGGTGGGGTCCACGGACGCAGCTTACCTAAAACTAAACGGTATGGTCGATCCCAAGGGTCTCTATCAAGACCCTCTAGAAGCTCAGACCATGATCTAGCCTTAGAGGCAGAAATAGCTTTTTGTAGGGCCTTAGTTACCTCGCAAAAGACTCTATAGGTGTCTGCAACTTCTTGAGGGGTCGAACGTCTTCTTATTCTTGTTATAGTAAATTGGCGACGAGCGCGTAGACAGTCCTCGCGAAGTTGGGCAATTTCAGAATTCCACCAATACTGTGTTATATGTTTATATTGTCCAACCTGAGGCATAGCGACCGAACAAACAGAAACCATTTTGTCACACAGTAAAGCAACAGCTGCCGAAACGAGAATTATTTCTCGCTCTTTGTTGATTAAGTCGCCTTAAGTCAGCACAATTTACATCAAATAGAATGTGTCGATGATCAGAAAGAGTAACAATTTCTTCTGCAACACGCCAACGTTCCAGCATTCGAAAGGCATTAGCCCACGTGAGGTCAACAATTGACTCTCCCTGCCACCGAACACATGTGCTTGTGGTTCCACGATTGACAAGTCTTGAATCTAATGATGCAGCCCACTCAAGCAAAGAAGTTCCTCTAGGACTGTCTCTAGAGCCTCCCCAAACTCTAGAGTGAGCATTGAAGTCACCGAGCACAATCAAGGGACAATAAGAATTACTGCGAACGCAAAGAGCTAGATCATCCAAGTATAGTAATTGACAATCCGATAAAGGCCAATTAGGCGAAATATAGCATCCTACGATGACAAGAGACCCACATTTAACTGCCACAAAACCATGCACGTTGCAGCAAAGAACAAGAAGGAGTTCCTCTTACTTACTTCTTGTCCAGTAGATTGCTACCTTAGAGCCTTCGTCTCTAAACCATCGAGGATCATCTGGAACAATGTAAGGTTCTACAACAACTGCAAGGCTAATTAGACACTCTGCAACAGTCTGCATGAGGAGGTGCTGAGCATTCCGACAGTGGTTAATGGTGGCCTGCAACATTTTTAGACGCGCGAATTTGAAATAATATCCATTTCTTCCAGAGGACCAGGACCCTGAACATGATCAGTGACTACATTAAACAAATTTTGGGTAGTTCTACTCCTTTTCTTATTCTGCTTTGGCGGACAGCATTGTTTTGATCCTAATTGATGATTTGCTTGACGTCCCAAATCGGAGCATAATGCACACTTAAACACAGTTGCCGTGCAAGTACTTGCTTTATGTCCAACCTCTCCGCATGCGAAACAGCAATTGCTTCGGATCTTATCACTGGTGCACCTTCTTCCAACGTGACCTTTTTCGAGACATCGAAAACATTGAAGGGGCCTAGGTTCCAGGAAATCTATCTTTGCTATTACTCCAGCCGACACGAAGACTTGACGTCGGTCTTAGCTTGTTAATAGTAGTAAGAGGACATCTTACCCTAATCGTACCTAAAGAGGTTGGTGAACGACGAATCTCCTGTTTTAATATCCTCAACTGAACAACCTCCCGAATCTGCAATCGCCGCTGCAACTTCTGCTGGCGTAACGGCATCATCTAAATTTCTAATGCGCATTTCGCCCATTTTCATAGGACGAGCAACGTTAACACCAAATTCAGCAAAAAGGCTGGGTTTCATTTTACTCTACGCTACTACAAAGCAGCGGCAGCAAATGAAAAAGGCACTATTAAATGTAAGAATGTACTTTTTAACCGACTTCCAAAAAGGAGGAGGTTATAATGTACCTAATGCTGTGGATATATTTTTTTTTGTATGTTCAACGATTACCATTACTCCGCCGTTTGCGAACCGATTTTCAAAATTTTTGTTTTGTTATTTTAGTTCATCTTATTATTGTTTTTACCTTAGAAATGGGCACAGAATATATATATGTAGTAGCAAAATGAAATGAAAATGGGTTTAATTTTTTGTTAAAAATAATAATTATTATTTATTCAATCTAAGTTACAAGAAATTTAACAGTTACTTTAGTTATCTACACGTCTTACCACCATTTTAAAATTATGTTGCTTTTAATTAAATTTTCCTATCTTACATCTTACACCCACTTGACATTTTTTGACTTCTATTTTTAACCGACTCCCAAAAAGAAGGAGGTTATATTATGATCGTCAGTTTACTTATGTCTTTTTTAATTATTGTGAGTTTTTTTGTAAGTTTTCAAAATATTATTAATTTTTTGATTGAACCTGATTAATATTCAATTAAATAACCTATAACAATAATATGTATATTGAAAAAAGTTATAAAATATTTAAATTAGGCCATTTTTAACCGACTTCCAAAAACGAGGAGGTTATACGTTCGGCTGTGGATATTTTTTTTATGTATTTTCAACGATTACTCCGCCGTTTGTGAACTGATTTTCAAAAATTTTTATTTGTTGTATAAGGTATTACTCCAATTTGGTACCATGTTCAGAAAAGTGGTTACCTGATGATGGGATCGATGAGTGATCGAGGGAACTCCTCAAAATTCAAATGGAAATATATGGTTTTTTTGGTTTCATATGAAGTATTCCAGGCATATGTTACCAAAAAGTAAGATTTTGCACCAGGATACACCATGGTTCGGAGGTGTTGAACAGAACTCCTTACTCCTTATAGATACACGTTTGGGGGTTTCGGCGTTGTCTTAAGAACTGAAAGCATATACTACTATGCAAATTTTATTAATCATCATCATCATCATCACCACCATTCCACCATACATCCATGAGTAATCGAGGGAACTCCTCAAAATTTATATGGAAACATATAGTGATTACGATTTTATGAGAAGTATCCTAAGCACATGCTACCAAAAAGCAAGATTTTGCAATTAGATATAACATGGTTCCGAAGGTGCTAAGAGAACTCCGGACGGATGACGTCGCAGCACCGGTTTGGTCACTGCACCGCGCGGACGAGCGGTTTAGTCGCTGCACCGCGCGAACGGGCGGTTTCATCGCAACACCGCGCGAACGAGCAGTTTCGTCGCTGCACCGCGCGAACGAGCGGTTTCGTCGCTGTACCACGCGAACGAGCGGTTTCGTCGCTGCACCGCGCGGACGAGCGGTTTCGTCGCTGCACCGCGCGAACGAGCGGTTTCGTCGCTGCACCGCGCGAACGAGCGGTTTCGTCGCAACACCGTGCGGACGAGCGGTTTCGTCGCTGCACCGCGCGGACGAGCGGTTTCGTCGCTGCACCGCGCAGACGAGCGGTTTGGTCGCTGCACCGCGCGGACGAGTGGTTTGGTCACTGCACCGCGCGGACGAGCGGTTTAGTCGCTGCACCGCGCGAACGGGCGGTTTCATCGCAACACCGCGCGAACGAGCGGTTTCGTCGCTGCACCGCGCGAACCAGCGGTTTCGTCGCTGCACCGCACGGACGAGCGGTTTGATCGCTGCACCGCGCGGACGAGCAGTTTAGTCGCTGCACCGCGCGAACGAGCAGTTTCGTCGCTGCACCGCGCGAACGAGCGGTTTCGTCGCTGTACCACGCGAACGAGCGGTTTCGTCGCTGCACCGCGCGGACGAGCGGTTTCGTCGCTGCACCGCGCGAACGAGCGGTTTCGTCGCTGCACCGCGCGAACGAGCGGTTTCGTCGCTGCACCGCGCAGACGAGCGGTTTGGTCGCTGCACCGCGCGGACGAGTGGTTTGGTCACTGCACCGCGCGGACGAGCGGTTTAGTCGCTGCACCGCGCGAACGGGCGGTTTCATCGCAACACCGCGCGAACGAGCGGTTTCGTCGCTGCACCGCACGGACGAGCGGTTTGATCGCTGCACCGCGCGGACGAGCAGTTTAGTCGCTGCACCGCGCGAACGGGCGGTTTCGTCGCAACACCGCGCAGACGAGCGGTTTCGTCGCTGCACCGCGCGGACGAGCGGTTTCGTCGCTGCACCGCGCGAACGAGCGGTTTCGTCGCTGCACCGCACGGACGAGCGGTTTGGTCGCTGCACCGCGCGGACGAGCGGTTTGGGCGCTGCACCGCGCGAACGAGCGGTGTCGTCGCAACACCGCGCGAACGAGCGGTTTCGTCGCAACACTGCGCGGACGAGCGGTTTCGTCGCTGCACCGCGCGAACGAGCGGTTTCGTCGCTGCACCGCGCGAACGAGTGATTTGGTCGCTGCACCGCGCGGACGAGCGGCTTGGTCGCTGCACCGCGCGGACGAGCGGTTTGGTCACTGCACCGCGCGGACGAGCGGTTTAGTCGCTGCACCGCGCGAACGGGCGGTTTCATCGCAACACCGCGCGAACGAGCGGTTTCGTCGCTACACCGCGCGAACCAGCGGTTTCGTCGCTGCACCGCACGGACGAGCGGTTTGATCGCTGCACCGCGCGGACGAACAGTTTGGTCACTGCACCGCGCGGACGAGCGGCTTAGTCGCTGCACCGCGCGAACGGGCGGTTTCATCGCAACACCGCGCGAACGAGCGGTTTCGTCGCTACACCGCGCGAACCAGCGGTTTCGTCGCTGCACCGCACGGACGAGCGGTTTGATCGCTGCACCGCGCGGACGAACAGTTTAGTCGCTGCACCGCGCGAACGGGCGGTTTCGTCGCAACACCGCGCGGACGAGCGGTTTCGTCCCTGCACCGCGCGGACGAGCGGTTTCGTCCTTGCACCGCGCGGACGAGCGGTTTCGTCGCTGCACCGCGCGAACGAGCGGTTTGGTCGCTGCACCGCGCGGACGAGCGGTTTAGTCGCTGCACCGCGCGAACGGGCGGTTGCGTCGCAACACCGCGCGGACGAGCGGTTTCGTCGCTGCACCGCGCGGACGAGCGGTTTCGTCGCTGCACCGCGCGAACGAGCGGTTTCGTCGCTGCACCGCGCGGACGAGCGGTTTGGTCGCTGCACCGCGCGGACGAGCGGTTTAGTCGCTGCACCGCGCGAACGAGCGGTTTCGTCGCTGCACCGCGCGAACGAGTGGTTTGGTCGCTGCACCGCGCGGACGAGCGGTTTGGTCGCTGCACCGCGCGGACGAGCGGTTTCGTCGCTGCACCGCACGGACGAGCGGTTTGGTCGCTGCACCGCGCGGACGAGCAGTTTAGTCGCTGCACCGCGCGAACGGGCGGTTTCGTCGCAACACCGCGCGGACGAGCGGTTTCGTCGCTGCACCACGCGGACGAGCGGTTTCGTCGCTGCACCGCGCGAACGAGCGGTTTCGTCGCTGCACCGCGCGAACGAGTGGTTTCGTCGCTGCACCGCGCGGACGAGTGGTTTGGTCGCTGCACCGCGCGGACGAGTGGTTTAGTCGCTGCACCGCGCGAACGGGCGGTTTCATCGCAACACCGCGCGAACGAGCGGTTTCGTCGCTGCACCGCACGGACGAGCGGTTTGGTCGCTGCACCGCGCGGACGAGCGGTTTGGGCGCTGCACCGCGCGAACGAGCGGTGTCGTCGCAACACCGCGCGAACGAGCGGTTTCGTCGCAACACCGCGCGGACGAGCGGTTTCGTCGCTGCACCGCGCGAACGAGCGGTTTCGTCGCTGCACCGCGCGAACGAGTGATTTGGTCGCTGCACCGCGCGGACGAGCGGCTTGGTCGCTGCACCGCGCGGACGAGCGGTTTGGTCACTGCACCGCGCGGACGAGCGGTTTAGTCGCTGCACCGCGCGAACGGGCGGTTTCATCGCAACACCGCGCGAACGAGCGGTTTCGTCGCTACACCGCGCGAACCAGCGGTTTCGTCGCTGCACCGCACGGACGAGCGGTTTGATCGCTGCACCGCGCGGACGAACAGTTTAGTCGCTGCACCGCGCGAACGGGCGGTTTCGTCGCAACACCGCGCGGACGAGCGGTTTCGTCCCTGCACCGCGCGGACGAGCGGTTTCGTCGCTGCACCGCGCGGACGAGCGGTTTCGTCGCTGCACCGCGCGAACGAGCGGTTTCGTCGCTGCACCGCGCGGACGAGCGGTTTGGTCGCTGCACCGCGCGGACGAGCGGTTTAGTCGCTGCACCGCGCGAACGAGCGGTTTCGTCGCTGCACCGCGCGAACGAGTGGTTTGGTCGCTGCACCGCGCGGACGAGCGGTTTGGTCGCTGCACCGCGCGGACGAGCGGTTTGGTCACTGCACCGCGCGAACGAGCGGTTTCGTCGCTACACCGCGCGAACCAGCGGTTTCGTCGCTGCACCGCACGGACGAGCGGTTTGGTCGCTGCACCGCGCGGACGAGCAGTTTAGTCGCTGCACCGCGCGAACGGGCGGTTTCGTCGCAACACCGCGCGGACGAGCGGTTTCGTCGCTGCACCGCGCGGACGAGCGGTTTCGTCGCTGCACCGCGCGAACGAGCGGTTTCGTCGCTGCACCGCGCGAACGAGTGGTTTCGTCACTGCACCGCGCGGACGAGTGGTTTGGTCGCTGCACCGCGCGGACGAGCGGTTTAGTCGCTGCACCGCGCGAACGGGCGGTTTCATCGCAACACCGCGCGAACGAGCGGTTTCGTCGCTGCACCGCGCGGACGAGCGGTTTGGTCACTGCACCGCGCGGACGAGCGGTTTCGTCGCTGCACCGCGCGGACGAGCGGTTTCGTCGCTGCACCGCGCGAACGAGGGGTTTCGTCGCTGCACCGCGCGGACGAGCGGTTTCGTCGCTGCACCGCGCGGACGAGCGGTTTGGTCGCTGCACCGCGCGAACGGGCGGTTTCATCGCAACACCGCGCGAACGAGCGGTTTCGTCGCTGCACCGCGCGGACGAGCGGTTTGGTCACTGCACCGCGCGGACGAGCGGTTTGGTCACTGCACCGCGCGGACGAGCGGTTTAGTCGCTGCACCGCGCGGACGAGCGGTTTGGTCGCTGCACCGCGCGGACGAGCGGTTTCGTCGCAACACCGCGCAAACGAGCGGTTTCGTCGCTGCACCGCGCGGCCGAGCGGTTTCGTCGCTGTACCGCGCGAACGAGCGGTTTCGTCGCTGCACCGCGCGGATGAGCGGTTTCGTCGCTGCAACGCGCGAACGAGCGGTTTCGTCGCTGCACCGCGCGAACGAGCGGTTTCGTCGCAACACCGCGCGGACGAGCGGTTTGGTCGCTGCACCGCGCTAACGAGCGGTTTGGTCGCTGCACCGCGCGAACGAGCGGCTTGGTCGCTGCACCGCGCGAACGAGCGGCTTGGTCGCTACACCGCAAGAACGAGTGGTTTGGTGGTGATCTGATAATTTGATCTTTGAGGAATCGAGGGGACTCCTTGAAATTTGTATGGAAACATGATTTCGATTTTTTAAAAATGCTACCAAAAAGTAAGACTTCGCACCAGATTATACCCTGGATCCGAAGGTACCGAACAGAACTTTTAATGCTTATAGGCACAGATTCGGGGATTTCGGCGTTGTTTAAATAACTGAAAGCATAAACTAACACATCAATTTGATTGATCATCATCATCACAACCATAATTATACCATGGATCATCACACTATGACCCAATAATTGGTACTTTTCGTGATATTTTGCATCGAAGCAAATGTTTTTGATGATGATTTCGCTGTTTGTGGACCGATTTTCAAAATTCTCATGTTGTTGTTTAGGATATCATCTTAATTTTGTATAACAATTACGAAAGTGGTGATGTGGGATGTGGCTGTTGATGGGATCTATGAGCAATCGAGGGAAATCCTTGAAATTTATCAAAACACTCATAGTGGTTAAAATGTTGTTTCTAGTAAGTTAAACATATGTTACGAATAAGAGAATTTCACACGAAGGTGTCTCTTGGTGCAAAGGCACTGAACAGAACTCCTGAACCTTTAATTTTTAAATATGAAATTTTGGAAATAACTGCAAGCATTTAGCACAATTTCGCTTACATTTACATAATGTGAATAGTTAACATTCGTATTGGGGTTTTACGCATAAAGTCTAATTTTATAGGTACTTTTCATGATATTTTGCATCGAAGCAGATGTTTTTGATGATTGTTTCGCTGTTTGTGGACCGATTTTCAAAATTCTCGTTATTTAATTTTCGGGCTTTCACAGGTGACAAACGGCGTTATTTTAAAAGCGCGACCAACTGAGGGTAAAAATTTTACATACAATAATTTTCATTATTTAACATTATATTATTATTTCTTAGATAAAGTACTTATTATTGTGTCTATTGCTGTCCATTCTCATAATATTATTTTACAACACACAATAATACACGTGCACGGCAGTGCACGTGCACGTGCCGAGAATTTGCTGGTAACAGATATGGTTGTTTGTGTCTATCGTTATCTACGCCGCACCGCGCTATTCAGCACCGCGCCGTAGGCTTGAACTTACCTAATCTAAATTTAACTGTATTTGAAAACCGGCCAAGTGCGTGTCGGTCCACGCGCAATATATGGTTCCGTAGTACTTACCGCTACTTTTTGATATTTTTTGTATGGTCAATGAATGTACATATTTTGTAACGTGTAAGGCTGTTTACACACGGCGCCGCAACGGCAGCGGCACGGCGTTAAACAATGTTAACTTTAATGTATAGGTGTCTTGACAAAAAGTTAATAGAATTTTAGGTAAGTACTTATAATTTAGGTTTAACTTGTTATTGTGTTTATGTCGGCTGGCAATGAAAACACGTGGATTACACACAGCCGATCGACGCGAGCGCAGTGTACCAACATAGTAGGTTATGGTCGAACGCGTCCGTTAAATAAAAATACAGACATTAAATAAATCTAAATCAATTAATTTTAATTTAAAATTTTGTTAGTCTCGCTTAAACGAGTACAGCTGAACCGATTCGGCTTGAGTCTTAAAATATTCGTGGAAGTCCAGGGTTTATGTTAGGAAAATAATATTTTTTTAAATAAAATCAAAATGTCAAATAGTGTCAAAATGGAGCCAGTGGATGTTTTGAGTCTGGATGCTGCTGCTTTGAAGGATTTTCTGAATTCATTCGATCATGTGTTTTCCGATTGCGATGGTGTGTATTGTTTTTGTGCCTTCTTCTTCTTTTTTCTTTTTTTTTTTCTGGTAAATGGCTGTGAATGACAGATTGAGTGAGACTGGGTCCTACGAAAACTCATTAAGGGAATTGTGCTTAAGATGGCATAGTCAGATAAGACGACACATCGGCAAAATTCGTTGAAATAATTGAGAGAAAAATTTTCTTACACTTTTGTTTTGTGGTGAAAAAACGTATAAGGTCAGAATATTTTCTTATAACAAACATTCACAGCAGTCTGCCGTGCAGGACTGCAAATGGACATAGCTCACTCATTGGTTCACTCTCGGTGTTTCCGGTCGTGTGAACCAATGAGTGAGCTGTCCATTTGCAGTCCTGCACGGCGGACTGCCGTGAATGGGCCCTTTTAGATGACATACTATAGGGGAATTGTGTTTAAGATGACATAGTCAGGTGAGACGACACATCGGCAAAATTCGTTGAAATAATTGTGCTT
Organism: Lysandra bellargus; assembly: GCA_905333045.1. Lineage (NCBI taxonomy): Eukaryota > Metazoa > Arthropoda > Insecta > Lepidoptera > Lycaenidae > Lysandra > Lysandra bellargus. The sequence continues at coordinate 12,170,690 of HG995326.1, forward strand.
CCTGTGAACTTGTGACGTTTTATGGAGCACCTCAGTGTGCCCCTAGTAGCCCAACTTAGTATGCCAGACTGGGACCGTAGGTACTTTATAAAGTAATAAAGGTTTTTCTAATTTTGATGAGAGAAAAATTTTCTTACACTTTTGTTTTGTGGTGAAAAAACGTATACTTAAGGTCTGAATATTTTCTTATAACAAATTGTTATTAAGGACATGGATTCTTAAAGGCCACAAATATTAATAAAAGCGTGTTCTAACGCTAAGTATTTTTTCACATAACTTAAATGTATCCACTTTTACTCATTTGGTAAGATGACATACTAGACGTCGGCTTAAGATGACATACTATAGTTAGTAAACATAAGTATGTTTTCGCTAAATCGGTAACAGAAGCATTGTATATTTTTTGACGATGATGAAGAATTTAAGAATCCTCACACCACTGACAACTAGAGGGATGATAATGCAGCTTGCATTTACGTATTGTATAAGACGACATACCATCCAATTCTAAGGAATCATAGTATGTCGTCTTACCATATCGATATGTCATCTTACTCGTCGACCGAGTGCAATTTATGTTTTTTTTTTTCACTGTTATATTAAGCTGATTTTTCTCAAACTGTTTCATTTCGTTGTTTATGAATCATTTATTTATAAAAGTAAGTTACTGATCTCATATGACTTATTTTATTTTACATATTTACCTTCAACCAAAAAGTATGTCATCTTAAGCACAATTCCCCTAGTTACTTATGTTTCCGCTAAATCGGTAACAGAAGCATTGTATATTTTTTGACAATGATGAAGAACTTAAGAATCCTTACACCACTGACAACTAGAGGGATGATAATGCAGCTTCGATTTACGTATTGTATAATAGACCAGCACGAGTCGGCGCATGAGTACGGAAAACTATTCCACCTCAATTTTTTTATGCGATCCTCTTCAAATTGCCCTCCTGATGATATAAATGCATGTTGCCATGGTGCAACCCGGTGCCATATTGTTTAAACAAACATTGTTTAAACAATTGCAAGGAATTGTTATTTTTTAACCGGACATTTTTTTTATATTCTTTATTGAAATACGAATAAAAAAGGTCCTATGACTTTTTACGATAAAGTTAATATAAGTATTTAAAGATATGAATTTTTAAATGTTCGAAAAATCTCAAATTTGGGTGGGTACATTCGACCCATGAAAAATATATTTAAAAAAATAATAATGTCTAAGTAATATATATTTTTAAATTCTCTATACAATAGTTAATAATACCGTTAGTAGAGATTTTAAAAAATTTCATTGTTTATATCTTTTTTTATCTTAGCAAAAGTAGACAAAAAATTGTGTTTTTTTGTATGGGAGCCCCCCTTAAACATTTACTTATTTTAATTTTATTATTAATTATTAAAGTACAAATATAATTAAGGATTTTGTGAAATTTTCGCCTAGCTGTTACTATTATTGATTACGAGCAAAAAAGGCCAAAAAATCACGTTTCTTGTACGGAGCCCCGCTTAAATATTATACTTTATTTTATTTTTAGTATTTGCTGTTATAGCGGCAACCGTAGCAACAGTAGTAGTTATAGTAGCATACACAATCTGTGAAAATTTCAGAAGTCTAGCTATAGCGGTTTTTGAGATACTGTCTGTCCGTTTGTCTGTATGTCTCCAGGCAGTATCTCAAAAAACGCTATAGCTAGCTACTTCTGAAATTTTCACAGATTGTGTATATCTGTTGCCGCTATAACAGCAAATACTAAAAATAAAATAAAGTATATATAGTAAAAATAAAATAAATTGTATAAGAATCATTCATTTATAAAAGTATGTTACTGATCTCATGTGATTTATTTTATTTTAAATATTTACCTTCAAACAAAAAGTATGTCATCTTAAGAGCCCGTCCTCTACTGCTTCTTCACACTCACGCCCGTCTTTCATATGCCAGGTGAAAAAGGACGATCGCCAAGTTAGCGGGCAGATAGAGGTTTTCTGTTTTTAAAGAGTTTTTTATATTGAAGTGGTAAAAAGTAATTCCAACATTGTATAGACGACTTTCTCAACAGTACATTGTATTTTTTTCATACCGTTAAGACGTCAATACAATCCATAAAAAGGTGATATTCTAAACCTTTTACAGCAAAAATCACAAAACTGTCGCGGGTTTGAGTTGGATTATTTAAAGATACTTAAAAAAAAATAAAAAATCTAGCTCCAACACTATATTATAATTGAAATGATCTTACATGTTGTGCATTAAAACTTATAGAAATACTGTATTTTAACTGTTAAATCACGTCTGTTAAATGAGCGAAATCGGCAAAATTTCGTATACGGACTCTTAAGCACAATTCCCCTATAGTTATCTATTTATCATTATAAGTACTACGAATAATAAATAGTTTTTATTATTCGTAGTCATTATAACAATTTTGATGATCGGTAAATCAGTGACAAAATTGTGAGGTATTGGACACATTTAAAATCTAAAGTTTAATAGCTACAATATTAAAACTTTGCGCATTTAATTATTAGTTATTACACTCATGTCATTAATCTTAAAAATGTCAACTATCTGGCACTATCCAAACCAAAGTTACGAGGATTCAAAAATACGACGGAACGTTTCGAGAAAAGGTAGGTAGTGCCCGGCTTGCGCTTCGCTTGGCTCGCCATGGCGGGGGCACTACCGTGCACCCAGATCTGTCAAATCCATACAAGTTTATGCCTCGCCGCGCCTCGCTTTGCCTCGTCGCGTTTGCGGTCTGAATTGACCCTTAAAGGGCGGGCAATTACGCACCTGCAACTCAACTGCAACTCTTCTGAAATGACGAATGTCCACGGCGACGGTAGTTACTTCATATCAGGTGACCCATTTGCTCGTTTTTCCCCTAATTTTATTAACCCATCAATCCTCAAGCGGCACCCGGATGCCGCATACCAATGGAACATCTATTGTGTCTGCGATTCCCACGATCGAGGTATTAAAAAAGAACCAATATTTACAGGTGTCATTTGGGAGAAAACCCCTCTGCCTGGTTCCGGGGAATTCTTCAAGCTAATGAACAAACTTGGCAAAACTGTCAGCTTCGTGTCAAACAACAGCACAAGAACCAGAGAGACCTACGATAGAATGTTCGCCGCGGCCGGCATTGAAAATGGTTTTGTGAGTTTTGCTGTTTTCCTTTTTAATTAAGAGTGTAATATACTTATCTGCCTGTTATATGTGCCATACACGACTTATCCAAATGGCGTGTTCGCAGTTAGTACATAAATAATTTATTATGACCATCTTTATGTTGGCCACCTTGATTATGCTGCTATCCGAAGTATACATGTCGCAATCATCTTACCCCAGTAGTGTTAGATTTTTTTTTAATTAATTATAGTCAGAAATTTTTTTGCACCAGTGTTTAGAGGAGGTCACAAATAGCTTAACGACGTGTGCGTTAGCCGCCATATTGGTTTGAAGGTCCAATCTTTTTTTAGCTATATCTCCTTTATTTTTTATTTTTTTAAGAAAATGATAAGGGTCAAATTTGTCGAAAACTTGATTTTCTACAACTTTAGTCCTTATAATTTTTATTGTAAAATCAATATTTACGGAAATAACTGCAAAAAACAAGTCAAAGTATAATTTCGACCTGTTCGACCTGTATCGTGATTATTGTCAAATACAGAAAAAAAAAACAGAAATAAACTTATAGCTCCATTTACACATTATACATTAACCACAATTAATATTAAGACTTCGCTGTCTGTCCGTCTGTGTGTCTCCATGCTTCAAGAACGGTGATAGGTAGAGACTTGAAATTTTCAGATATTATGTATTTTGTTTCCCTCTATAACAACAAATACTAATAACAAAAAAATTAAAACCGACTTCCAAGGTAATCATTATTTTTAACAAAAAATTAAAACCGACTTCCAAGGTAAAAACAATAATAACATTAATATGAACTAAAAAGTATTAAATAATTTTTACCGACTTCAAAATTATGAAGATTGAGTACAGAAATAGTTAAGGTTTAACCGAATTCGGAAAAAGGCACTATTAGATAGTAAAAATTATTTAAAACTTTTTAGTTCATATTAATGTTATTATTGTTTTTACCTTGGCAGTCGGTTTTAATTTTTTGTTAAAAATAATAATTACCTTGGAAGTCGGTTAAATTTTTTTTGTTAAAAATAATAATTTCACTCTTTTTAGCTATCCTATAAAATAAGGCTTTATGTGTAAATAACCAATACGAATGTTAACTATTCACACTATGTTACTGTAAACGGAATTGTGGTAAATGCTTGCATCTAAGCGATGCTGTAATTTCCAAGCTTTTATCTTTAAAGGTTCAGGAGTTCTGTTCAGTGCCTTTGGACCAACAGACACCTTCATATGAAATTTCTCTTATTCATAACGTACGTTTAAGTTTCTAGAAACAACATTTTAACCACTATGAGTGTTTTAATAAATTTCAAGGATTTCCCTCGATTGCTCATAGATCCCATCATCAGCTCACCACTTTCGTAATTGTTATACAAAATTACTATCTACCCTACACAAAAACACAAGAATTTTGATAATCGGTCCACAAACAGCGAAATAATCATCAAAAACATCTGCTTCGATGCAAAATATCACGAAAAGTACCTATAATTTGGTCATAATGTGATAACTCATGGTATAATTATGGTTGTGATGATAATGATCAATAAAATTGATGTGTTGGCTTATGCTTTCAGTTGTATGAACAACGCCGAAATCTCTGAACCTGTACCTATAAGCATTCAAAAGTTCTGTTCGGTACCTTCGGATCCAGGGTATAACCTGGTGCGAAGTCTTACTTTTTGGTAGTATTTACCTCGAATGCTTCAGAAAAAATCGAAATCACTATATGTTTCCATACAAATTTCAAGGAGTTCCCTCGATTCCTCATGGATTCCATCATCAGGTCACCACTTTTGTAAACATGGTACTAAATTCGGATTTAACCCTGTACAATAACAAAAAAATCATGAAAATCGGTCCACAGACGGCGAAGTTATGGTTGAACATACAAAAAAATACACAGACGAACATATAACCTCCTCCTTTTTGGAAGTCGGTTAAAAAACACATTATATTTAATATTTGATGGGGCTCCCATATAACAAAGAGGATTTTAGTGGCCTTTTTTGCTTTTTATCAAAAATAGCAGCATTAAGACAATTAAAATATGCATAAAATATTTAATTGTATTTGTACTTTAATAATTAATAATAAAATTAAAATAAAATAATTATTTAGGGGGGGCTCCCATACAAAAAGCACATTTTTTTTGCCTATCTTTGCCTTATAATGGTACGGAACCCTCATGAGCGAGTCCGACTCGCACTTGGCCATTTTTTAATAATTATTCAGGTGTAGGTTGTGCCGTAATTGTTAAAAGGTCTAATTACTTACTTTAGCGATTACTAAGCGACAAACAATACGGGTTCCGTAAGCGTCGCTCGGCTGGTGATCTCTTAGCGTACCTGACTCATCGTTGGGCTCAGGCAATTGAGTCGAAGGGAGAGGCATTGGCTGTTAGTTTGGACATTGCGAAGGCCTTTGATCGGGTTTGGCATAAAGCGCTGCTATCAAAGCTTCCATCATACGGGCTGCCCGAGAAATTATGTAAGTGGGTCACTGGTTTCTTAGCAGACAGAAGCATAAAGGTCGTAGTTGACGGCGAATGCTCGGAAACTCAGTCTGTTGATGCTGGTGTCCCTCAGGGCTGTGTGCTATCGCCTACTCTATTCTTACTGCATATCAATGACATGTTGCAGACCAGCGGCATTCATTGCTATACGGATGACAGTACAGGTGATGCTGTATATACCGGCTCCACCAATATTTCTCGGCAAAATGTCACTGAGAGTCGAAACGAACTTGTGTCTAAGGTGGAGAATTCATTGGAGAAGGTCTCTGAATGGGGTAGACGTAACTTGGTCCAATTCAACCCCGCCAAGACACAAGTCTGCGCGTTCACCACTAAAAAGTCACCAATGGTCGTATATCCTCGTTTCGAGGGCACATCTTTAACCGTCTCCCCAAGCATTGAGATACTTGGCGTCAACATATCGAGCGAAGTCCAGTTCCGATATCATCTAGAGAGTAAGGCCAAATTAGCCTCGAAGAGGCTTGGTGTTCTTAACAGAGCGAGACAGTACTTCAGTCCGGACCTACGCCTACAACTCTACAAGGCGCAGGTTCGGCCTCATATGGAATATTGTTCTCATCTCTGGGCAGGGGCGCCAAAATACATACTGAAGGCGATATGTAGGCAAGCCGATGGAGCGGCGCACTGGGAGCACGTCCATGTCCATGTCCCCAGTGCGCCGGCCGGTACCGTGGCGCAAATACGGCAAATAGTGTATTGTATTGTTTTACTAACATAGGAATAAGATTATTGTTAATACTAACCTCTATGGGCTGTAATAGTCTGTAATAAATATATTTTATTTTTATTTTATTTATTTATTTAAAATACCAACTGCTCCCTCTGGATCGTATCCAACGAAGGGCCGCTCGGCCCTTCGTTGGATACGATCCAGACATACGATTGTTGACTGTCATAGTGTTTCAAACGGCTTGGAACCCTTGGAATTACGCCGAGATGTAGCTTCACTCTGCATCCTCTATCGGTTGTATCACGGGGAGTGCTCTGAGGAGTTGTTTGGAATCATACCACCTGCAACTTTTCGCCATCGTCCTACGCGAAAAACATACCATCCTCATCACCTTGATGAGTGGCAGTCTTCCACAGTGCGTTTTTCGCGTAACTTTCTGCCGCGCACTGTAAAACTCTGAAACGAACTGTCACCAGCAGTATTTCCGGACCTATACGACCTGCAAACCTTCAAAAAAAGAGCGTATTCCCTCTTAAAAGGCCGGCAACGCACCTGCAGCTCTTCTGATCTGATGTTGCGAGTGTCCATGGGCGACGGTAGTTGCTTACCAGCAGGTGACCCGTTTGCTCGTTTGCCCCCTTATTTAATAAAAAAAAATATTCATGATCATATTCGGTTTTATCCAGTCGCTTGGGTCCCGGTACATTTACCATAGGTGTAGGAGCTTAAATATTGATTTCTAAAAAAAATCATAAGGATCAAATTTGTAGGAAATTTAATGACCTATCACCTGCAACTTTGTTTCTACAATTATTTTCGCTAAATCTATACTAATATTATAATTGGGAAGAGTTTGTTTGTTTGTTTGTTTGAACGCGCTAATCTCAGGAACTACTGGTCCGATTTGAAAAATTCTTTCAGTGTTAGATAGCCTATTTATCGAGGAAGGCTATAAGCTATATTTTGTTACGCTAAGCATAATAGGAGCGAAGAAATAGAGGAAAGTGTGAAAAAAACGGGGGGAAATTATTTGAAAGGGCCTATTTGAACGCGCTAATCTCAGGAACTACTGGTTCGATTTGAAAAATTATTTCAGTGTTAGCTTATTTATCGAGAAAAGCTATGAGATATATTTTATTACGTTAAGATTAATAGAACCGAAAAAATAGAGGAAAGTGTGGAAAAAACGGGAGAAATTATTTGAAATGGCTTATTTGAACGCGCTAATCTCAGGAACTACTGGTCCGATTTGAAAATTTTTTTCAATGTTAGATAGTCTATTTATTGAGAAAGGCTATAGGCTATATTTATTGCGCTAAAACTAATAGCAGCGAAGAAATAGAGGAAAGTGTGGAAAAAACGGGAGAAATTATTTGAAATGGCTTATTTGAACGCGCTAATCTCAGGAAGCACTGGTCCGATTTGAAAAATTATTTCAATGTTAGATAGCCTATTTATTAGGAAAGGCTGAGGGAAGTGTGGAAAAAACGGAGGAAATTATTTGAAAGGGCTTATTTGAACGTACTGGAGCAATTTTTATGTTACTTGGCACACATAAAGTATAGATCACGTGAAAGGAAATAGGTTTCTTTTTTGCGGAAAAATGTACGGTTTCCGTTACATTCCTAAATTAGGCGGGCGAAGCCGCGCGGAACATCTATCATATCATAAAAGTATATTGTCCCACACAATATACTTTTATTGCGTTTTTTTTGCGCGTTAACTATTCAATCGATGTACGGGAACAACCATAAACTAAAGTCCATGCGGACGAAGTCGCGGGCAACAGCTAGTTCGATAATAATTGACATACAAGCGAAATTACACTTTGACTTGTTTTTTGCATTTATCTCCGTAAATATTGATTTTACAATAAAAATTATAAGAACTCAAAATGTAGAAAATTAAATTTTCAACAAATTTAATTCTTATAATTTTCGTAAAAAATAAAAAATAAAGGAGATATATCTAAAAAAAGATTTGATCTTCAAACTAATATGGCGACTAACGCACACGTCGGGGTTGGTCGAGTTTTCGAATTTAAGCTATTCATGACCCCCCCTAAGCACAGGTGCAAAAAAATTCTGACTATAATTAATTTCAGATTCCCATACAAGGCTGAACTAACCCTACTGGGCTATCTGGTTTAATCTGCGATCAATTCAATGAATGCGCTAGTCATTCAATCGAATCGCAGAATAAACCAAATGCCTGCGACATACAAAATGTGATGTCAAAACGCCTCGCCACACTTTCACATTTGTCCATCATGATTTGTGAGCTACGTGGACAGGCCGCAAACTATAACAAAAGCTCTTGCTACTCTCATAATAATAAAAAATTGTGGACACATTTTTTTATAAATAACTTGATGTTATGTTTAAAATCGCTCTGAATATAAAGTACAACTACAAGTTTAAATTTTTAGGAAAGGCTGACCTTACCGTCGACAGCGATCGCCGATTACCTGAAGTTACACAACTTTAATAAAAAGGTGTACTGTGTTTCATGTCCTGAAACTATAAGGGTTCTAGAGGAAAACGGGTTCAAGTGTGAAACTGGAGTAAGTACATTTTTAGGTTTACACCAATCTGATAGACACGTCATGTCCATAATCCATATTAGTTTAAATAGATCTATCACAGATCTAGAATAGTATGGACATAGTGTGTCAAGGCAAGAAGCGTGGCCTCTTTTTGGGATCATTTTGACATTTAGTGAAAGGTACTATCAGAGAAGTTGATTTAATTCTTTAAGATGACGGTCATATTAAGCCAACCAAATGACGTAGGTCCGTCAACTGCCTAGGAATCAATTTCCTCGATGGTATACGTTATCATTGCGGACAAAGGGTACGATTTCTACATATACAACTTATTAATTTGCGCAACATACCTAGTTGCGAACAATATCTGATAGGATTTTCTTTCAATAATAATTGTTAAGCAATTTTAGACTTTAGATTTTAGATTTTAGACGGAAGGAAAGGAAGGAATCACCAAAAGAGCTAGAAGCACGACATATCACGAAACGACACAGAATCAGCTGACCTGAAATGCTTTCTCGAAAACGTTGCTACCTCAGCTCCTATACTATCAGTAAAGTTGTGGGAAACATATATATAGATACTTAAATAGATACTTTCACGTCTACAACTTTAAGGGAGCAAATAAAGCAAAAAATAAAATATTCCTTACCTGTTGACTCTTGTCCTTCTCTGTTCACTCTTACGCCGTCATTCATATTATGCCAGGTAAATAAGAACGACGCGGAATAGGCGCAAAATGATGGTTAATTTTGCTTTTTACGTCCTTTTTAGACAAATATTATATTTTCAGCCCCAAATCGGTCCAGATTTCTACTTGGGGTTCATCCAATACCTCGCTGATGATGAGCAAATTGGTGCGGTGGTGTTCGACAGTGACTATCAAGTCAACATGCCGAAGATGTACAAGGCCATTACGTATCTACGAAGGCCCGGTGTACTATACCTTAATGGCGCTACCGACAGATACGTTATTTTGATACATGACCGGCTGTCTTTAGGTAATTACTGGGTGTGAGAATGCACAAACTGATCTGGATTTTGAACTCTTTTACTGAGGAATAAAGTGGAATTCTGATGCTTTGGGTATGTACTGAAGTGCTACAGATAGGTGATTCCTATTTATGTAGAATATCTGATGTACTGGCAATAAGAATATCTAAACACAAGAATCGACAAACTTAACGTAAGCTTAGCAACACCGCAGTAGAAGTACTATTGATAGTCGTAGAGATCAACTACGATAACTTGGCGCGCCCCTCCAAATGACTGTTTCAATGTGTGTAGTCACATCCTTATGAAAGAGTTTGTATGTAGTAAGTATTCAACCAATCACAGTACACGTAATATTTCACTTAATGTCACTTATTGTTGGTCAACTAATCATAACTAGCCTAACGCGCAAGACAACGCACTTCAAAGGGTTTGACAACGCACTTCAAAAGTTTTGAATTTTGGAGGGGCGCGCCATGTTATCGTAGTTGATCTCTAAGTCGTAACTATCAAATTGTTTAATGAATATATATGAAAATGTAATGAGTTCAATCTAGTAATGTTTTTGACTTTTCTTTATGTTACAATATGATAAAATATGTACAGCTAATGATTTAATCTTTTTAAATAAGTACTAACTACTTATTTGAAAAGATTAAATCATTAGTTCCATGTTTTAATATATTCACTGTATATTTAATATATTTATTATAAGGCACGTTTGCATGTTGACTAGAATAAGATTTAAAGAAAATGTTTTAAAATTAGACAATATTTCCACGCCAATGAGGTAGAAATTTTGATAACATACATAAATAATAAGAACCATTGTTACAAATTTCCTGGAAATATTAATAATACACTATTCCAGGGGTTCCCAATCTTTTTCAGCCTGCGGCGCAGTTACACGTACAATATTTTGTCACAGCGCCCTACTCTACCTAGCTATTATAGTCAGGGAGCCCTATAACAATTTTTTTTTTGATTGCCTTTCCACGGCGCACCAGGGCGCCGCGGCGTACAGTTTAGAAGCCCCTGTACTATTCTATTCTATAAATGAGAAAGAAACACTGAGAGGTACAAATCACAGAATACTATAGAAGGAACGTTCTCTATTAGTTATGTTTAGCCAGCCGTTACTAACTTGCCCCAAAATTTTTGAGATAGTAAAGATAATTTGATTTCGGCTACTCGTCAAAATTACGTAGATACATAAAAATCTCATGTCGTGGTGTTTGTTACCAAACTCCTCCAAAACGACTAACTTGTGTTGCAATTTTGGGTGCTTATTTTTTGGTTCTTAGAGGCACAGAAATAAGTCTGTGCTTAGAGGCCAATATCTCTTTTAAACGGTATATCTTACCAAACAGAACACGGTCCTGATTCGTGTCTACCGAATTTTTTCAACGTCTAAAACGATAACAGTGATCTCAAGCATATGCCCACACCTTATAATATGTCAGAACAACATTTGCCGGATCAGCTAGCAAATTAATACTAAAGCCCGTGCGATTTCTTACGCCGGGTTAGTTAGTTCCCGAACCGGTGGTAGGCATCAGTAAACAGTAGTAACGACGTTCTGCAAGTATCTGATTCAAATCTATTCAGAAATAAAACAATTTTTATTTTATTTATTTTTTTATTTTGTTTCCACAGGTGTAGGTCTCTTCGCGGACATAGTTAGTAAAGAGGCCAAGCGTGAGCCGGTGCTGCTGGGTAAACCAGGCAAGGCCTTCGGAGTGTTCGCCATGATGAGAGCTGGGGTGACTGATGCCAGCAGAGTGTTGTTTATAGGAGACACGTGAGTGTGGATGTTTGATACTTAATTACTACAGACATAATAATTTCGTTCGCGGATCGTTCCGTCGTCATCGTTTTTGTGGCGCAGCCTGCAGGTATACTCGTTCCAGTTGAAAATCTTTCTTTGTCCTTTCCCAGGAATATTTTTTAAATTGTACGGTTTAAGCATGTAGGGATTGCAAAAAGACAGGCAGACGAATAATCAGTACGAAGAGAGATAAAAATAACATGGGTGAAATCTATAACATAGTGTATATAATAAAACTATAGAAATGAAAATTCTGTACATTAAAGATATCAAAAAAAATCACTAGCACATCTAAAAAATCCAACCAAAATCGTCATCATTCAAATCATTTCCTACTTATTCTTTTCAATTTTCTTTATTCTCTACACCAGTTTTGGTAAACCAACCTACACCAGTGTTATTTTATAATATCGTGTCTTCTCAATTCACATTTTTATCTTGTTTAAACTCATACTCATGCATTTCATCTTCTTTCTTCTTTTCAGTTTTCACGCACAAATTGTATTAAATCTTGTAACAAATAAGAAAACAGATTAATTATGACTCATATTCTTATTCTAATGTTTTTCTTTCCAGGATCGATCAAGACATAGGTCTAGGTGTTGCCACAGGCTTCAAGACAATGCTGGTGATGAACAGTGTCACCCATGAGAAGATGATGTCTCATCCCACAATAAGACCTAACTATTACGCTAAAAGCCTAGGCAGTGTAGTTCCTGTACTTATGAAATTGTTACAGTAACTCTACATGTCCTATTATTTTGAAAGTATACGTGAGGGAGGGTGGAGTTCACGCAAAATCGACTGAATGGATTCTATCACTTTGGTGTAACAGTGGTTTTAGCTTCAGAATAACACTGGCTACTTTTCATCCCCAAAATACTATGTTACCGTGGGATATCGCATTTTAAAAAGCTCTGAAAGTAATTCGTGTAACAAGGTTTTCACGCGATATATTTATTTCTATAAAACCTCAATTAATACCACGAAACATTGGCAGTGTAGATTTACTATGCGTTTGATACTATGACATGTAATTATGTTGATATTGTGTACTTTATAATAAGTATAATATAATAAAAATCACATTGTCCAACCAAACTCTTTTTTATTCTCTTCCACAATAGATCGGACTCCAATCTGAAGGTGCTAATGCTGAAAGTGTTCACCCGAAGCTCGTTCCCCAAAAAACAATAATAGTTTGAATTATAAAGTATAAAATAATTCATTATAACTGAATTATGATGAATAGAATTTGCATAGTAGCGTATGCTTTCAGTTCTTATAATAACGATGAAACCTCCAAACTTGTATCTATAAGGAGTCAGGACTTCTCTCGGCACCTTCGGGGCCATGGTAGTTTCAAAATCGCTAGACAAACTCGAGACTCGATTTAAAAGATTATGAAAAGTACTAATAATAGGGCTATAATGTGATGGGTGCATGAATTTTAGTAATGATGATAATGAATATAACTTGCACAGTAGCATATGCTTTACGTTCCTAAAACAATACCGAAACTCGTAAACTTGTATCTATAAGGAGTCAGGAGTTCTGTCAGCACCTTCGGAACCATGGTATAACCTTGATGCAAGATCACCATATGTTTCCATATAAATTTTGAGGAGTTCCCTTGATTACTCATGGATCCCATCATCAGGTAACCACTTTTGTGAACATGGTACCAAATTCGAGTTAAACCCTATAAAACACAACAATAATTTTGAAAATCGGACCACAAACGGCTGAGTAATCGTTGAACATACAAAAAAAATATTTAAAAATTAAAATAAACACACAATATACAGCCGAACTTATTACCTCCTCCTTTTTGGAAGTCGGTCAAAATTCATATATGTAAAACATAAGAATGCAGTGATGAGAAATTTACAATTACTATTTTAAAACACTTTTAGTATTAAATAACATGTTATTCTGTAATATTTTTCTGTTTTTGTTTACATTGAGATGATAATAATTATTATGCTCACACAGACGCTGATTAGTAAGTCTGTCTGATTAAAGAAAGGAAAATATTAAGAGTAAATCCCACCAAAAACATTTCTTGTAAAAAGTTGCCTCGACGACCACATAATAATAATAGGCTTACCCTTTGAAAAGATATGAGATCTCAAGCTTCTGAATCTACATGGCTTAACTCTACTGACCCTAATGGCCCGTATTCACTTTCATTAGTAATAAGTGCAAGTGATTAGGGCAAGTGATTAGTTATTAGGAAAAAGTAAGTGTGGACAGCGACTGTTTAGTGCAAGTGATTAGCCGGCTGCGTAGTAACGTGATTAGTTCTGTATTCACTTTGATTAGTGATTAAGTGCAGGTGACTAGTACAGGTGATGAGTGATTAGTAGAAAGTAAGTGTGGACAGCGACTGATTAGTGCAAGTGACTAGTCGGCTGCGTAGTAACGTGATTAAAAGCGTGTTCTATTTTTTGCGAGTGCAAGTGCGTGACAGATGAAAACCAATTTTGGTTTCGTTTGATAGCTCGAGATTGTTACTATTATTCCGCTAGGTATATTAACTTTATGGGCCAGACTGACGTGGTGTGCCGTGTGAAGCGTCCATGGATATAGTATATCATTATTAAATAATATACCTATTAAAAGTACAAAAGGACACCCTTTCAATTACTTCCATACTAATCCATACTTATTACTTACTAATATACTAATAATATTATAAATGCGAATGTGTGTCTGTCTGTCTGTTACCTCTTCACGTTTATACCTCAGAAGTCAGAACCGATTTTGCTGAAATTTGGCATGGATATACTTTGAGTCCCGGGAAAGGACATATAAAAATACTTCGTGGTCTTTATATATAAAACTCAAAGGTGACTGACTGACATGTTGATCTATCAACGCACAGCCCAAACCACTGGACCGATCGGGCTGAAATTTGGCATGCAGGTAGGTGTTATGACGTAGGCATCCGCTAAGAAAGGATTTTGATCAATTCTACCTCCGAGGGGTGAAAATAGGGGATCAAAGTTTGTATATAACAATACTTCTTAACGCGAGCGAAGCCGCGGGCAAAAGCTCGTTTTTAATAAAACCAATATTAAAAATGAAGGACATGTCAAAATGGCAGTTTTATTTTTGAAACTTGGACGCTCGTGTTGACAGCTACTACTGAATTTACTAAATTAAATTACTAAAGAGCCACTAAACAAGAATTGGACACTACTTGCACTACACACCTGCACTCCACTGCCTCAATTACTAGTCACTTGCACTTGCACTAATCAAAGTGAATACAGGGCTTAACTTAAACAAATTATATATATCCTACTAATATTATAAAGGCGAAAGTATGTGAGTTAGTGAGTTTGTGAGTTTGTATGTTTGTTACTTCTTCACGCTTAAGCGGCTGGAGCGATTTCGACAAAATTTTACAAGGAGATAGCTGACATTCTGGATTAACACATAGGCTACATTTTTAACCGACTTCCGTAACGGAGGAGGTGGTATGTTCATTTTTTTAATTACTTATGTTCAACGATGACTCTGCCGTTTGTGAACCGATTTTCAAAATTTTGCCGTCTTGGGCCAACCTAACCCAACTCTCTTCTTGAAAGTGTTGCTTTTAACGAAACAATGTCGCGTTGTTAGTGCTGAGTGTTAATTCTACTTTTTAGGAACACACTAAGTTATCTATATCATTATATAAAAGGCTTTGTCCTGAATGACATGAAAATGGAATCACGCCAGGGCCTAAACCAGTGATTGTAAATACTTGAAATTTGGAGGGAGTGTTCTTCGTATAACGTAGGCGTGCGATAAGAAGGGATTTTTAGAAATTCCTCTCCTAAGGGTGTGAAAAGGGGGGATGAAGTTAGTATGGGACAACTCGATTCCTTAGTCCAATCTGCTCGAAAATTAGCATAATTATTATTTGATGTATTTTATGGAAGATGTAATTCATAGTTTGTTTAAATTTATGCTTATAAGTTGTTAAAAAGCATGAACAGTTTACAACGCTTTACAGCGTTTAGCAGCGGCTTGCAACGACGCAGGGAGTTAGAGACGCCAATCACTGCTTTTTGCCACAATAGACATAATCTGTGTACTCTATTTTTGCCATGCAAGTTATGGCTGGTTTACACGTATTAAGTAGATAAGTAGTCAACTAAATTTTAACTTATGACTTTATAATTACTTCATTAAATTTGAACATGCTACTTGCTACTAAATTTGTGTTTACATGCAATTGATAACTTAAAAATAAGTAAAAATTTAGTTAACTACTTATCCACTTAATACGTGTAAACCAGCCATTAGAGCTCATTTGAGTAAATACTCTTTGCTTATAGGGCCCCCGAGACGATCAAATCGGTTTGATTCAAACCTTACGTGTTTGATGCAACCGTTTGATGTCGGTTTGAACGGTTTGTCAAACGAAACTGCGCAGTTTGGTTCAATACTCGCTGTGGAGTATACGTCTTGTGACGAATAAATATTATTTTAAAAGATAAAACCGACTTAAAATTGTACGAAATTGAGAATTAAATTCCCTATCTCAAAAACTACTAAACCTATTTTGATGAAACTTGCAGAAGTCTCCCAAGTTAAACAATACCTTTAGTACAACAAAAAAATATTTAAATCGGACTTTTAGTTCCGGAGATATGTGAACACAAACTTAAAAACATACATACACTTTTGAAATTTTGCATTTGTTCATATGCTGATATAGACTAACATTATATACGAAAACTGGGCAGTTCTGGAAATATTACATACATACGCATCGAATTGATAACCTCCTCTTTTTTAGTCGGTTAAAAATAATGTACCTACTCCAAAGAATGGTATAAAGTTTGTTCAAACGCATCGGAACACGATCAAACGGCGCGTCAAACACAACAAAAATATGAAAATTCATCAAACGGGCTTCAAACACGTAAATGTTTGACAAACCGTTCAAACTAGCTTGGTAAACGATCAAAATGGTTTGAGTCAAACCAAAATTTACGTGTTTGAGTCAAACCGTTTGATCGTCTCGGGGGCCCCTATGAATTAAAGCCACCATTCACGATAAAGCGATCTCATTCTATTTATAAATTATCTAGATTTACAATCGAAATTGCAACTTATGAAGCCTATTATGTTATCGTAACAATTAGTTGTTAAATCTAAATAATAACTATATATTTGTAACAATTTATTGTTATTATGATATTATTGTTTTCTTATACTTTTGTAGAATTTAGAAAGATTGTCTTGAATGGAGGGCTTTACATTATGTTTTGTCATCTTTATTATTATTGTTAAAAAATATTGGCGTTCGACATTCAAAATTAATTATTCCTGTCAATGAGGTACATACTATGGAGGTAACCTAATATTTTGACAGTTGATAATGTTACTCTTTCTAACTAACGATTCAGTAAGTTGAGTGAAAGAGAATGCTCATATCGGTGTGTAAACGTCAAAAGTTTGCAATGTTATGTCCTACCTAATAGGACATAACAAAGGAGTCGGTCTGCAATATTTCATGTTTGAAATGTGCTAATAAAAGTGTTTAGTGAACGTTAAATACAATTTCTTGTTAGGTTTTGTGGTTCCGCTGTATAATAAACAATAAAAACGGCCAAGGAATGCCTCAAACACGTGGATTTAACATAACATGCGTAAGTTTTCAACAAAGTTTTTTGGGTTTATCAATCGGTATTTTTGTAAGCTAAAAAGAAAATTTATAAGTTTAATAATCCCATAATCATACTATATAAGGCATTAGTGATAAAAATGTCACGTCAAGTAATAATTTGGCTACAAATTTTGCATGGCTTTTTACGTGTACTTTAGGGATGCACCTTACTTGAAGTCATTGAGATGTATGGAGTTGACACCGCAACGCAGTGCTTGGTCACATTCAAGAGACGCTATATAGCCGCAGTGTGCAAGTAGTCGGCCGCGAGCTCTGCGCACTTGACGTATGACAATTATAAAAAAACAAAATAAAAGTCACAAAAATGCCTTGGTGTGTCTTAGGATATTGTAAAAATAATTCCAAAAACACTTTCAAATGCGACGGCATAACATTTCATCTGTTAGTATTCTTATTTAATTATTTTCAATTAAAATACGAATATTCAATTACTAGGCGAAGACGCGCGCCATTTCGCATTGTCATAGAGTAGTAGATTCAGAGGGGAATGTAGGCAGAATACAGATATCTATGATGAGACGACGATGAATGAAGTATTCATGTAGACGAGTTTGTATTTTGGTAATAATATAAATACGGTATTACGTATACATTATACATGCGTACATTATAATTGTATCTATAAATATATAAGTAATTTGAATTTAGTAAGTATGTAGTGGACTTTGGATCCATACTTATTATAATATAATTATTATAAATGCGAAAGTCTTTCTGTCTGTCTGTCTATCCGTCCGTCTGTCGGTTTGTCCGTCCATCTGTTTGTCTGTTCGTCTGTCTGACCGTCCGTCTATCTGTCTGTCTCTCTCTGTGTCTGTTACCTCTTCACTCCTAAGCCGCTGGAACGGCTTTGCAAAATTTTGGTATGCAATACTTTGGTTTTTGGCCGACTTCCAAAAAAGGAGGTAATACGTTTGGCTGTATGCATCCTCTACCAGTTGTATCACGGGGAGTGCTCTGAGGACCATCCCATCACCTTGTGGCGATCTTCCACCATGCATTTTTCGCGTAATTTTCTTCCGCGCACTGTAAAACTGTGGAACGAACTATCGCCAGAAGCATTTTAAGAAGAAGGCATATTCCCATGCATCTGCAGCTCTTCTGACGCTACGAGTGCCCATGGGCGACGGCTGTTGCTTTCCATCAGGTGACCCGTTTGCCCCGTTATTTTATACTAGATGTTCCGCGCGGCTTCGCCCGCGTAATTTAAGAATGTCACGGAAGCCGTACATTTTTCCGCAAAAAAGAAACTTTTGTCCTTTCACGTGGTCTATTCTTCATGTGTGCCAAATAACATGAAATTGCTCCAGTGGTTCGTGAGATAAGCCCTATAAAATTATTTCCCCCGTTTTTTCACATTTCCTCTATTTCTTCGCTCCTATTAGGTTTAGCGTGATAAAATATAGCCTGAGCTATAGCCTTTCTCGATAAATGAACTATCTAACACTGACAGAATTTTTCAAATCGGACCAGTAGTTCCTGAGATTAGCGCGTTCAAATAAGCCCTTTCAAATATATTTCCGTTCCGTTTTTTCCACATTTTTCTCTATTTACATATAACATATTTTCATGAAATTGTTTAGGTAAAATTTTTGTACGTCTATAATATAGATCTTCTATCTATATACATCTATACTTATTATAAAACAAAGTCGCTTTTTTTTCCCTCATGTCCCTTTGTTCCCTTTAATCTTTAAAACTACGCAACGGATTTTGATGATTCTTTCAGTGTTAGATAGACCATTTATCGAGGAAGGTTATAGGCTATATTTTATCACGCTAAGACTAATAGGAGCGAAGAAATAGAGGAAAATGTGAAGAAGAAAACGGGGGAAAATTATTTGAAAGGGCTTATTTGAATGCGCTAATCTCAGGAACTACTGGTCCGATTTGAAAAATTCTTTCAGTGTTAGATAGCCCATTATTTTTTTATTTTTATTTTATTTTTATTTGAACGGAAAACATACAGTGACAAAATTAAATTAAAAATTAGAGCTGATTAATATCTAAGCACTATTAAAATGTTTCCACAATTAGAATTCTAAACATTAACAAAATTGCTTTACATTTAGTTAGACGAAAATATTTAGCAATGATACAATAGTACACGTTAAAAAAGCAATCCCAGTAATAATTTCAATGGTACAAAAGTAATGAATCCAACAATCAGTGACCAGCCTCAAACCAACTTTTATTGATTGACTTTCTGATAGCATAAGTAGATGAGTTAAAAAATGTCAATGTCGTGGTGTTTACTCAAATCATTCAGGCAAGCAGGTGTTCGAACGAAGAAGGAATTCTTCCTGTAATTAGAGTGGGAGAATGGAATATAAAAGGGGTTGAAGGAGCATATTCTGGATGAGCTTGAAGGGACTTTCAGGTTAATTTTGGAAACAAGAAGGGAGGAATCTATTTTGTTTTGGGCAATGTTAAGGAATGTGCAAATGTCAGCTACTTACTCAACTTCAAAACGAGCGTTCAAAAACAAGAATCATCTAAGACGTCCAAGCTATAGTGGCATATGGGCTGGTCCCGTGACCAACGAAAATCGGAGGTTTGCATAATTTTTACGCTCTAGGCGCTCCACTATAGTTTTTATCGCGTATTTGGCTCGAAAAAAAATATTAAATATCGTCCACACAGCGTAATAATTCGCGTCGCGTCTTGCCTGTTAGATGCAGGTGGCGCGGTGTGCATGTTACGCTCAAAGGCCGAAATCGCTCAGTGAGCGAAAAAATAGCTCACAACGCGTTGTGGTCACAGTGAAACAGCCACGACGCGTTCTGGCAATCACAAAAAGGCCATAACGCGAAATTCGTGTCGTGGCTGATATGCTATTCATTTTTCTTGATTTGTTCTTGATTGATTAATCGTCCATAGGTATGGAAGATTATATTTGAATTACCACGCGTACTACCAAATATTTTTTCTTTTACTAAATCACTGCATAACGTGCTTGTCGTTATATTATTTATAAAATATCCATAGTTCCATACTATCCGTACTAATATTATCTGTCTGACTGTCTGGCGCAACGTGTTGTTGTTTGTTGTTTTTTTTTACATACGAAGTACAGTAAGCTGATCTCAATGAATAATAAAAATATAGTTTTATTTTAATTAATATAATTTAAATATAATACTACTAGTTGATACTACGTTGCGCCAGACAGACAGAGAGACAGACATTAATAATAATTATTAGTACGGATAGTATAAAACTATGGATATTTTATAAATAATAATGATAAACACGCTATGCAGTAATTTAGTAATTTGTAGTACGCGTGGTAATTCAAATATATAATCTTCCATACCTATGGATAATTAATCAATCAAGAACAAATCAAGAAAAACGAACAGCATATCAGCCACGACACGAATTTCGCGTTATGGCCTTTTTGTGATTGCCAGAACGCGTCGTGGCCGTTTTCATTAGACTGTTTCACTGCGACCACAACGCGTTGTGAGCTATTTTTTCGCTCACTGAGCGATTTCGGTCTTTGAGCGTAACATGCACAAAAAATGCCATTTACCCGCCTTAAAACGTCCTTGCTATTCGAACGAACTGATTAGCATAAAAATATGATTTGTTAGTGTTCTCCAGCAGTCGTTTACTAGTATAATAACGTTATTTTAATAATTTAACTTTAAATGATGATGATGAGCGATTTTGCCCGCTTAATTTAGGAATTTCATGCAACCATACATTTTTCCGCAAAAAATAGCCTATGTCCCTTCACGTGGTCTATTCATTATATATATTAATAATAATATTATATATATTAATAACATAAAAAATTCTCCAGTAGTTCTTAAGGGTCCGTATACGAAATTTGCCGATTTCGCTGATTTAACAGACGTGATTTAACAGTTGAAATACAGTATTTCTATAAGTTTTAATGCACAACATTTAAGATCATTTCAATTATAATCTAATGTTGGAGCTAGTTTTTTTTTAAGTATTTTTAAATAATCCAACTCAAACCCGCGACAGTTTTGTGATTTTTGCTGTAAAAGGTTTAAAATATCACCTGTTTATAGATTGTATTGACGTCTTAATGGTATGAAAAAAATACAATGTACTGTTGAGAAAGTCGTCTATAAAATGTTGGAATTACTTTTTACTACTTTAATAGTTGAGTAAAAAAATATGTAACTCGGCAAAATTTTAGAGAAAATGGGCAAAGAATTGCTGTTAATTTCGGCAACTTGGAGCTGTAATTCATAAAAAGAAAACGACAGAAATAATCTATAGATATAATTCTATGCAATTCGAGAAAAAACAAAAAAAAACAAATTGTGCCAAAAAACACGATTCAAAACAACCTAAATCTCACGTTATAATTAATATTACTCGCCGCAAGGTTCGAGTCGGCTTTCCAGGCTTAAATATATTTTAAATCTAATAATTAATATATATTTTTTTAAGTCTAATAAGGAGAAAAAACCTAATAATATTTCTGTAGCGAACCTTTGCAATTTCGTATTCATCGGCAAAATTTCGTATACTTACGGACTCTTAAGTGGATTTGACCTCATAAGAAGGGGAGACCGGGGCTGAAAGTTCCGATTTTCAAATAACATGGAATTGTATGATGAAAATGATAAGTTACATTTTTAAAATTTGCATCTATAAAGAACCTTAATCTGTCTCTGTAATAGTATAGTCATTTCTGACAATGTCTCAATAGTTTTTTTTTTCTACAGGCATATTTTTGTAAAATTTCGGAAGGGAACATTCAACCCCGCGTTGGGGCGAGTTGTTCCATGTGTGGGGCAAATTGTTCCGCTTGTATAAAATATGAGAATAATATAGTTTTCTTTTAAATAAAATAGTCATTTTTAAAGTTTTATTTATTGTATATTAATTCAGTGCTATAAACTACAAAAAAAGAATATTTATCACAACAAGACTCTCGCTTTCTTGTAATACTCTTCGTTTAGCTTTTTCTTGAGCTTTTCCCTTGCCTTTGCCTTTTCCTTAATTATTGTTGTTTTCTTTTCCCTTGATTGTAATGCCTTTGTTCTTCTTTGCGTTTTTTCTTGCTTGTTCTTCTGCCAATGAATTTTTTTCTGGCGTGTCAATCAAGTAACGTAAGTTTTTTCGAGGAACAACCAGCCCCTTTAGGAGGGAACTTGTAGCCCCAAATTTAGTTGTTGTATAAAAATTGTAATATAAGTAAATTAACGAAACCGATTGAAAAAACATTCAAACAATAAGATACCTAACTGATGCCACTCTTAAATAGTAAAGACGCAAATAAATCGGTAAATAGTAAATAAAAATAGACCAAAGAGATTAAATACGAAAAAATTACTAAGGTGGTGTTCTAATAGCCGGTGTGCACAGCCACTCAACCGCCACCGTCAGAGCAACTAAAATGGCCGCCAAATCGGCGCGTCACCTGATGCTTAAACGATGCACTTTACGAGTATTGACATCTTTGTCCTTTACAAAGTTATAACTGTCGGAACAACATATAATAATCAGACGGTAAATGTATATAGATAGGTATAGGTTAGGAAGAATTGTCTCTTTATATTTTATAAAAAATGTTTACTATTGCATACTATAATATACTGACCTTTTGCGCTTGTCAGAAATAGCTTAGACTTGCTAAATAAAAGTATTGTATAAATCATAAACACCAATAAATAAAACGTAGTTTATACGTATCGTAACTACGTAATACAATTATTCACTTAGCTTTCCTTCATTTCCAATTATTAAGCTGAAAGAACTGATATTACACAAAAGGCCAAGAAGCGTTTTAACCAAATAAATACTTATCTTATAACGATCTTTGTTCGAAGTACTCAGAGCCAATTCACATTGACAGGAGGCAGAGTGACGGCTTACGACAAGACAGAGAGAGTGAGTCCCTTCCTCAGACAGCCCGCCTTAAATACTGCCATATCAAAAACAACCCCACCGCCAACATCACTCCACCCCACGTCTGACTACCAAGATTTGCATCTAATATCATAAATACAATGATTCATAGTTACAAACATCCTGAAAATCATTATAAATCAAGTATTTAATTATAACACTTTTATATTAATTTATTAACTGTACTATCTTTAGTAACAAAAGTATCATAACCGGAAACAACAATAATTATTGTTTGTTTAAAGATTAATTGACGTGTTCAAAAATAATGTTATAATATTATATTTGTTGTCCAAATATCATGAATTGATTATTAATAATAATTAGTTCAACTTACATGAATTATTGAAATTTGTACTTTTCATAAGAATTTCAAGCTAAATAACAAAACAATAAGACAAAACCATTGTTACCATTATACATAATGTTATTTATGACTATTATTTAAATAATAGTCATTTATATTCATCTATATTTTGAGTAAAGTGGGTCGTACCTCACACGGCCATTCTGACAGACACTTCGTTCTCGAAGTGTTTTAATAACTTTTCTGAAAAGGAAAACTCTAAGTTCTGAAAAGTAAAAGTCAAAGTCCAAATAGTCAACGGGCTGTCATGATCAATCCCATTACCTACTGCCATGTAATGTCCAAATTGATTCATCAGTCCGATTAGGCAAAAAATGGTACATTTTTGTCAAACTCATGTTTCATCATCATCACAGTAGGCTAATCAACACAGCATTTACATCTCTCACAAACTGTCGTGTTTTGTCCCACTACATAGTGTCCAGACATCACACCAGCTTCACGGCATTAACATACCTCACACGGCCAGTCACACCTGTCATGATAGATCCATCGTTAGAATCTTACACCAGGTTGACACCTCACAAGGAAAATAAATTATTCCTCTAAGAAAATATTAATTTATGTACCCAGAGCTCAGACCTAAAAGATTGGTCAGCCAAAACAATAGTCAAAATACTGAGTAATACCATCATTAGCAACTCATTTAAACCAAATACAAATTTTAAAATAACTCATCAAAATATAACTTCACTTGACATTACAAAAACAGCTCGGTCATTCTGCCTCATTACCACAACTTATTGATACTGTATTTATTACTGTGTGATTATTATCAATTTGTTTTATCTATCAAACACCATCTCTGTCTAGACTTTAATACCAATATAAAAAAAAGTTAAACGTGGTTAACCTTCGTAATTCGTATCACTTCCTTTCCAAGATACTTTGTCAACTTACTCCTAGCCTTCATCAAATACTTCAAGGCTAAAACTAGCCAAATCGGTTTAGTGCCTCTCGAGTTTCAACAGTCTTACAGAATTATTGAAAATTCACTTTTAATTAAATAGGTTTTATAACTTCTGAAAATTATGAAATTTGTGCCATAACAAATCCATGGATAGTATCCCTTTAGTAATTAATCTATAATAAAACAAAGTAAAACCCATGTAAAACCAGTCGATTGTACTCATCGACCTGTAAAAGGCTTTTAACACGATGATTATTACAACAACCAGCAAGCTATACATACTCCTTTTCACAACTTTAATTATTTTTTAAATTCGAACAGTAAAATTTGCATCTTTTACCCCAATAATTGCGAGATTATTTGTATATCGCCAATTATTTGTTATAGCTCCATTAATTGTAATTAGTACCTATTGAAAATTACAATCCTGAAATGAAATTTTTGTTTGTCGAAGGCTTCTTGCCGACCATATTATAATGTCAGAAAAACTTATTTTCAATCATTGAAGCCCTTATCAAAACTGATATTCAAATTATATATATATGTTGTTCTCCTTTTCAATTATGGCTCCTATCTAACTTGTAAATTCTCAATACGATGAATAATAATATCGCTTTGCAAAACAACATCAATTTTAAATGTACCCATATTAATTACTTCACAACAGTTTTCTCACCAAAGTATATTTTCTTTACAATGGATATACAAATACAAACCCATGGTCTTATTTCCTAAAAACCTGGAAGTTGGAAACCACTTTTTTTTTTTGGGAACCTACATTCGATTAAAATTTGGGTTCAACAACCCTCAATCTCATAAACATTATGAAGAAAATCTGAAAACCAGGTTAGGTTAACCTGACTCAAACCTAACCTAACTTAACCCAAACCTAACCCAAACCTCAAGTTAGATTTAACCTAAACCTAACTTAACCCTATAACCATTAAATGAAAAGAAGACCAACCCAGTATTGGGATGCAGATGGCTACTGCGCCGCCCCACCGGGTGGACTACCCATTTACACCTTCCACGGATCACACTGAGACGCCTAAACACCAACAACCCATTGGAAGAACATTATATGGACTAGAGTTGCTCTCACGGCCTTCCCAACCTCCAGCCCACAATATATAAAACAAGTGCCATAGCGTGGTTCTAGATGTTCCCCATAACCTTAGAGAAGCACAAATAATATTATGTTGGATATTCTATTCAAAATTATTTTCTCTATTTTTGACAATACTGGTTTTCAAGTTTCCTTGCTACACCTGATCTAACCAGAAAGAATGTTCATTGTTAGCAAAAAATTGTATTATTACAGTTATAGAAGGAATTATCAGTCTCTTTTTCTCTTTACATTTACTTTTGTGGGTAAACTGATTCAACTATACTTTAGAAGATGGGTCTCTAAATACAATCCGTGTTAACACTATAAGGCCCATAAAATGTTAGGATTCGTCCTAAGATCTAGCTCCTTCACAACACATTACAGTACTAATATTCTGAGTTCTGACATTGCTCCCTCGTGTAATATTTTAGCACTTATTCCAGTATAATATACTTCCATTGTGTGGCACCTATACAACACATATTATAGTTATAATCTCATTTATTCAAAAATATCTATCAAGTTTTAACACTCTAAACAAAAACCTCTAAGGTGAACAATTATTGTGAAACACCACAATATACCTATCATGCCTTTAACTGTGTCTGTTCAAATTTATCTATGTCCCTTCAATCTATACGTTACATAATAAATTATGTGTACCTGGATAAAATAGCACAGAATTATAATAAATTCTTTTTATCCTTGTCTATAATACTAATGTTTTCCACCAACAAATGCAGATAAAATATATCAACCTGTTTACTCAATGTAAAAGTAACTCTTTATCAGAACTGCTAAAATGAATAATTTCAGCGACAATTAAAATATTGGCTTATTCAGTAACAAGCAAAACAATAGTAAAGAAAAACTTTTTATTCACAAGTTTTTATCAGATTCTCAATTACTCCTATCATCACGGCAATTATTTTGACTAAATCCATGAATTACTCTTTCCTGTTTAAATATTCATTTTCCATAGTTTTCTAAACATTTTTTTTTTACGCCTTTTGATAAACTAAACAAATTAAACAAAACAAATACCACCAAAGTATTACGTACAACAACGTAATAATATTAGATCGTACAACAAGAATGCCACATCTAGTAATACCATAGTAATACCGTACGACATCTATGGCATTCTATTTTTACGCAAATTTTTACAAACTACCCTCAGTACTTGTAATTTTTTTTTTTTTAATTCTTGTTGGAAAATAAGTTATTTATACTTGTAATTATTCATTACATTATTATTTGTGAAGTGTATAATAACTGTGCCGAATTTATTACATAATATACTATCCGCAAGCTCATACAAACAGTACTCCACTCGCCAGTCTTTGTGAGTTCTCTCATGTTAGTGAATTATTGTGTCATTTGTGAAAGGAAAGAAAACAAAATATTCTTGGATAATACAATATGTAAGTACATATTTTATATTATACAAATACTTTATAAATGGTCTATGGCTATATTCTTAGAAATCTTGTAAGTTGTAAAAATAAATTTTCGTGAAGAATATTCTCAATTGACGAGAATATAAGCAGCTTATTGAACACCAATGACAGATCTATTATTAAATGGTCAAACCATGATTTATATCGCATATTCCGCACTACACAGTACAGAAGTTAAAATAAACTTTAGCTTCCGTTAATGACATCCTTGTCCGTTACAAAACAAAATCGTTTCACGAAAATAAAATTCAGAGTACGATTCAACGGAACCAGAGTGGTACATTACAGCTTTAGTTCCCTCTCAATTTTATAAAACAAAAGCAGAACAAAGATTTGCAGATACGATTTAAAAGTTATCTAGTCTCCGTTTTCTATTTTCAAACCACGTTAAATAAGAGCCCTTCAGGGCCTTACCTGCCTTTTCAACAAATTGAAGCACCAGATAAATTCAAAATCCACACCTCGATATTTTCACTATACTTTAGCTCAGCCGTCTTGTTTCTTTCGTTGGTACTTGGCATCGTTATTAGATTTAGATTGATATAACTGCCTCATTGGATTCGAAAATGCGTGTTAACCAGTTGGCATCCATTTTGTATTCGCTTATTGTTGGGTTCAAAAATATATTTAACCAGGCGGCATCCATTTTGTTTTTGCTGGAAGGAAAAAAATGCATTAAAATCCAACGGCGTAAGGGCCGATCCCACTTCTGATGTCAGAAATAGCTTAGACTTGCTAAATAAAAGTATTGTATAAATCATAAACACCAATAAATAAAACGTAGTTTATACGTATCGTAACTACGTAATACAATTATTCACTTAGCTTTCCTTCATTTCCAATTATTAAGCTGAAAGAACTGATATTACACAAAAGGCCAAGAAGCGTTTTAACCAAATAAATACTTATCTTATAACGATCTTTGTTCGAAGTACTCAGAGCCAATTCACATTGACAGGAGGCAGAGTGACGGCTTACGACAAGACAGAGAGAGTGAGTCCCTTCCTCAGACAGCCCGCCTTAAATACTGCCATATCAAAAACAACCCCACCGCCAACATCACTCCACCCCACGTCTGACTACCAAGATTTGCATCTAATATCATAAATACAATGATTCATAGTTACAATCATCCTGAAAATCATTATAAATCAAGTATTTAATTATAACACTTTTATATTAATTTATTAACTGTACTATCTTTAGTAACAAAAGTATCATAACCGGAAACAACAATAATTATTGTTTGTTTAAAGATTAATTGACGTGTTCAAAAATAATGTTATAATATTATATTTGTTGTCCAAATATCATGAATTGATTATTAATAATAATTAGTTCAACTTACATGAATTATTGAAATTTGTACTTTTCATAAGAATTTCAAGCTAAATAACAAAACAATAAGACAAAACCATTGTTACCATTATACATAATGTTATTTATGACTATTATTTAAATAATAGTCATTTATATTCATCTATATTTTGAGTAAAGTGGGTCGTACCTCACACGCTCGTATAGATGATTAATGACACAACTTGATCATGCAAAAAGTAATAAAAAGAGCTAATATTGAAACTGCGAAATTAATACTATATACAACATTGACACACATTTGGACAGCCCGTAAACACACATTACACCCTGCAAATACTATTAGGAAAATTGAATTTTTCACCTATTTTGTGAAAGAGGTTTTCTTAACCTATATTAAAAATTTAAATGCCTAATTTGACAAAATATAATTATTATGTAATTCTTGGAATTGAACACAGACAAGTTTCACTTAATTGTTATTATTTCAAGTTTTAATAATTAATAATCACGAAATTTCTGTCTGTATTGTTTATGACAATACTCGAATAATATAATATTTTAACAACAAATTATAACTTAAATGAGCATTTCTGAGATTGCCATTAAATATTAAAACAAAAATTTCCCCTCAGTAGGTGTTTTGGGATTCAGTGGTTTTGATGAATGACCTATCAGATGAAATCAATTTAATATTTACGAAAATATACAGCTGATGGGCTGGGATGGCGCTGGAATGATAACACAATTTGTCATTGTCGTTAGTTGCTCACAGGAACGTCGTTATTCACTTATACCTCAAAGCGAAAGGTGGGAGCTGAAGTAGTATATATTATAATGTGAATTGAATACTTCGCTTTAAAAGTCATCATTACCAGCATAACCTTAACAAACTGTACCTACGAGTACGTAACATGAACACTGTTCATATTATTATTGCGTGTTTATTGAACAGCTCATAATTTTTAATGTTTCCAAAGGTTTTCATTTAAGGCGACGCCTTGATAATTTGGCTGTAGCGATGCCGATTTTTCTCAGCAATGACTAAAGCTAAGAAACTAAAGTTCATTGTCAGTATTTATCATGTCTTTGTCTTTGAATTGCCCATAGCATAACACGATTGGACAACTTTTATAACACAGAATTATCAATCGAAAAGACCTCTGTAAAAAAAGGGATTCCTATTTTTCCAACAGAGAAGAGTGATTTAAGGTTCCAAAATTTGTACATAAATTGGTTGAAGCATACACTTTAATATGTGCATAGCTTATATGAAATGTATTTATGGTTTTTATGGTTGTAAATTACGCGACAAAAACCATTTTGTTGCTTATGTCCTTTCCATTTTTTGCTGTTCCATTGCTTGTTTTCTATGAGAGGCCGGCCCGGCCTCTCATAGAAAACAAGCAATCTAAAACATATCCAACACGGTTTCTTACTTTAACGCGGCGTCACCTTAAGGTAATCAGTCAAATACCTAAATACGTCAATTTTAAGCAATAAAATATGTACTTACATAATTTTAATTGAATGCAAGTAGGTAATATCATCGTTTGTTTTATGAGACAAAAAATAACGTTCAATAATAATAAATACTTAATAATATTATGTTTGTACTCTGTACCGCATGCCGCTCGAGTGGGCAGACTATCCGGCCTTGCTAAAACTTTTCATTTGTGTTAAGTGTGTTGTTTGATCCAAGAAAGCCTATTATTCGCAAGAAAGGTTTTATTTCTGTCATTGCGGGTGTCTTGAAATAAACATGTAAACCTAAACGTAGCTTTGTGTTTTATCCCATTTTTTATAATATAATATCATAGTTTTTATCACAAGTTTTAAAATGAAGTTTTTTCAGTGATAAATTAGAATTCTAATAAAACTTTCCTTAACGAAGTATATTCCGTTGATCTTGTTGCTGACTCATAAACTATTTAATTTCACAATCGTTTAGTATTGATGCGATTATTTATTACGATGTTTGAGTCGTGCCCAAAACTTATGATGCTCTTTCAATTCTAACGTAAAGTTTTAACCTCCAAAACAATATACATAGTTATATCGGTATATCATCAGATTTTTTTCATTTCTAAATAAATCCTCATACTCAACTCAGCTCATACTCTCTTTAATTCAAAATGAAACTTTGAACTGCGCGTTATTTTTAGAACCGCCCCATTAAAATGTAGGTATTCCGGCTGTGTGCCATTAATTCAGCACTGAGGTCACCATTTTAATGAAAGAGTATTATGAGCGCGGGCCGCGGATTGATATGTGAATACGTGGCCCAGAAAGGCTTTTAGATGCAGCAGCTTAACGATACTCTTTGAAGTAGCCAGAAAGAGTGTAAAATGTAATTAATGTAACTCTTAAAATTAAAATTAAGTTTTTACATTGAAATAATATAATATATTAATCTGACCGCTCAAATTCGGCTCAAGTTTAAATAGTTTCAGTTAACTATACTGGTGACAGCTGGAACAACGAAAATTGTATGATCGATCCGAGGACGACAACTAGCTGAAAGTACGCAGTATGCAATTCCTGGAACCATTTTTTTTTTAGTTACTCTAATTCCAACCATCCATAGTCGATTATTTTACTCGTATCCCAAAAAACGGTTTCAATTTGACAATATTGGTTGCTTGCTACCTACTAATGAGTGTTAATAACTGTTGTTTTAACATTATTGCCAATGGCAACACAGGTTATACATACATAATTTTCTAACATTATTTACCTACATCATAATATTTCGGACACAAAAACGTACTTGGTGTGTCACAGTGGACATGGTCCAGATTTCCTATGACAGGACAGGCCGACAGGTTCATAATAACTTAATCATTCAAAATGTCCCTTCGTCTACCTTTCTTGTGATATTTTATTCTAGACCTGGGGCCAGTGACAGATTTTCATGACCAAGTCCCTCCCAACCGAAACTTCGTAAAATGAATAAGGGACTTATACTATAAATACTAGCGACCGTCAGCTGCGACTCCGTTGGTGGGTTGGGCAGTGGCAGCCTCCCAAAGATGAAGAAAAAAAAAAATTTTTCAGTCATTTCCTCTCATTTGAAAATTCATCAGAGTAAAGTTTATGTAGTATTTTGAAAGAAAAACATAGTCAGCTGATCATAACACGGTGGATTATACGTCAGCTGGCTCCTTAAACATGAAAAAAAACATTTTTTTTTTCAATGATTTGCTCTCAGCTAAAAATTTACCTGGTGATCGTTTATATGCTACTATGAATGAAAATTAATGTCAGCTTGCTGTATCTCAGTGGAAAGTTTGTCAGCTGGTTCCTTGAAAGTTATAAGTTGTAACGCATAGCATCTATGACCTACTGAAACTTGTCAGCTGACGACTTTTCCCTTGACTTACAGCTAGCTGATTTTTTTAATGTTTACTATCAGCAGACAGTATTTTAACAATAATTCTCTGATAAATTTTCATCTGGGAGGAAATAACATTTCTTATGTTGGCGGTATGTTTAATTTGAGAGTTTTGATAACAAATACAGTGTGTAACAAAAATAAGTGATAATACTTTAGGGTGTGTACGTGTTCCTTGTAGTAGTTCACTGTGAAAGTAGCAGCTCTTATATTTATAATTTAATACAATAACAAAATAAGAAAGAATTTTTTTTCACTTTTGCATGGGCAAGGGCCCGAGCGTCACGAGTTTCTCCGTACAAAAGTAAAAAAAAAATGTTGGTCTTTCAGCGCTGCTACTTTCACAGTGAACTCTCTACAAGGTACACGTACACACCTTAAAGCATTATCACTTATTTTTGTTACACCCTGTTACCTGTATAAAGTTAATATTGGAGAAAATGTTGGTATGAGTAAATTTATTAAGTAGGTATTGAATAAATTATTGTAATTAAGTATATTCAACTCTTTTTGGCTTGTGTCGCCAAAAAGAGATTGAAAATAATTAATTTTTATTACTTCTTTAATAAATTAATTGAAATAAAAG
Source organism: Lysandra bellargus (assembly GCA_905333045.1). Classification (NCBI taxonomy): domain Eukaryota; kingdom Metazoa; phylum Arthropoda; class Insecta; order Lepidoptera; family Lycaenidae; genus Lysandra; species Lysandra bellargus. Next base: position 12,203,156 of record HG995326.1, read on the forward strand.
TTTATTAATTGAAAAAATATGTCACAATAAATTATTCAATAATTAATTTACTCATACCAGCATTTTCTCCAATATTAAACTTTATATTTGTTATCAAAACTCAAATTAAACATACCGCCAAATAACATAAGAAATGTTATTTTCTCCCGGATGAAAATTAATCAGAGTATTGTTAAAATACTCTAGTAAACAAAAAAAAATCAGCTAGCTGTAAGTCAAGAGAAAAGTCGTCAGATGATAAGTTACAACTTTCAAGGAAGCAGCTGACAAACTTTCCAGTTTCCACTGAGATACAGCAAGCTGATATTAATTTTCATTCATAGTAGCATATGAACGATCACCAGGTAAATTTTTTGCTGAGAGGAAATCATTGAAAAAAATAGATTTTTTTCATGTTCCAGGAGCCAGCTGACGTATAATCCGCCGTGTTATGGTCAGCTGACTATGTTTTTCTTTCAAAATACAACATAAACTATACTCTGATGAATTTTCAAATGGGAGGAAATGACTGAAAAAAATATTATTTCTTCATCTTTGGGAGGCTGCCACTGGCCCACCCCACCCACGGAGTCGCAGCTGACGCTCGCTAGTATTCATAGAATAAGTCCCTTAAGCATTTTACAAAGTTTCGCCCGGGAGGAAATCATTGACCAAAAATTTACCTAGCTCCCGGGCCATTCATGATAATTCATTTACAGATTACGGACGGAAAAGGGCGGCCATGCTGGTTATAAGTAAATAAGACGCTCAAGCTCCCCGAGGCAATCTTATTTACAAATTATTACTACATTATTTAGTTCATGATTAGTATTTTGTTTTTTTATACATTTTATACACTCTCGAGATTTTCGAAAAAACTTTTAATGCTACATACTTAAAATATTTTAAGCAAGTATTTCTTATTACGTTAGTATTAGATTCAATTGGTATAAGTAACTTGATAATAAGTAAATTAAAATGAAATACTATCAAGTTATACCGATCATATTGCAGTTTTTTTTTTTTTTAATTTCAAGAGCAATTAAAAATACTTTACTAAAATTGTTCAAGTGGTAGAACTCAAAGTACACAGAAATTTTCGTAACGAGTTGGTTAAGCAAACTCGTGACCAGAGCAAAACCTAACCGGGATTGTTAGGTTTTGCTCCTAAACTTTACCTGAGAGAACCCGTACTAAGTATCCGACAATGCTAAACAGAATCTATTCAGCCGTTAAACTTTCAATATACTGCTGACTTCTATGGTTTAAACTTTTAATCGCAAAATCAAAATTCTTTATAATATTACTATCGTGTTTCAGATATTATACGATTGCAAGATGACATTTTATGACTCGTCTCGTGCCTTGATAAAAGGATAAGACATAACTTACTTTCTGATGGATGAAACCATAGGTTCTTGGTAGTGCCTCGTGTACTTAGAATACCTGCGAATTTGTGTAGCTCTAAGTCTGACACCCGGTCAGGTACCAGGTACCAAAGTGGACAAAAAATTGGTCTTACTTTACTTATTTTCTGATGGCTAATATTTATATATAATTTGTAGATTATTGTTCTGAACTGGTATCATGTAGTGTAAGACACTTTTCAATGACCAAAACTACTATCAGACGTTTTGAAAATAACTTTGTTGCTATTTTTTTTTTCAAAGACGTTAATTTTTATTTTATAAATTAATATAACACCTTAGAAAACAATACGATATTGCAAGAATTTATTTTCTACTAGCTGTTGCCCGCGACTTTGTCCGTGTCAGCATACTGCATAGTATAATAACAAAGATGGATAATTTTCCCCTCTTTCCTTACCCAAAGGGTAAAAACGGGACCCAATAACAAAGATATTTCAGCCTGTCCGTCTGTCTGTCTGTCCATATCCAGACTGTAACCTCCCCTTTGTAACATGTAGTGAATATTATTATAGTATGGATACAATTGAGTATTTTTTGGTCATATACCTAGTCAAGTGCCTACCTGTTAGATCCAGATCCCAGAGCGATAACAAATATGACATATCCCAATATGGATGTAACCTTATGTACCTACTTAGAATACCTTCGAATTTGTGAAGCTCTACATGGAGCTATACTCACTCTCACTCACTCACACATAATGTGTAAAAATGTCTGTTTGTCTGTCTGTCACCTCTTTACGCCCAAACCGCCTAACCAATTTTGCTGAAATTTGGTACAGATATACTTTGAGCCCTGGGGTTAAAGTATACTTATAAGTTTTTAGATTAAGGCGACGCCTTGATAATTTCAAAATTAACGCTGAAGGCTGTAGCGATATAGATTTCTATCAGCAATGACTAAAGCTAAGAAATTAAAGTTCATTGTCAGTATTCATCATGTCTTTGTCTTTGAATTGCCGATAGCATAACACGATTGGTCAACTTTTATAACACTGAATAATCAATCAAAAACACCTATGTTAAAAAGGTATTCCTATTTTGTGAACAGAGGAGAGTGATTTAAGCTTCCAAATTTTTTACATATATTGGTTCAAGCATACACTTTAATTTGCCCATTGCTTAAATGAAATATATTTATAGTTTTTAAATTACGCGACAAAAACCATTTTGTCCCTTACACACTTTCCATTTTTTGCTGTTCCATTGCTTGTTTAGTATGAGAGACCGGCCCGGTCGCTATACAAAACAAGCAATCTAAAACGTATCCAACACGGTTTTTTTTTTACTTTAACGCGGTGTTACCTTAGCTGATGACGACAAGGATGATGACTGAAACAGGCAGTGTCGTGATTGGTTGAACGATGAAAATTATAATGATTTTGTTGATGATTACGATGAATAAATAACAGACAAAAAGTTGCAGTTAATTACTATAATCATAGTAAAATATATTCTTTTATCTGATATCTTTTCTACAAAAAATAAAATAAAATAAAATGCCTTATAAAACGAAATAGCTCCAAATAGCTTTACTTTTATATAAAACTTCAATATTTATTAATTACGAGATAACACCCGCAACTTCGTTTCGCAAAATTCCAGGATAAAAAGTATCATATTTCCTAAGAAGTAAAGTATATCCGTACCAAATTTCAGCAAAATTGCTTAAGCGGTTTGTGCGTGAAGAGGTTACAGACAGACAGACAGACATTTTTACACATTATGAGTGAGTGAGTGAGTGAGTGAGAGTGAGTATAGCTTCATATAGAGCTTCACAAATTAGAAGGTATTCTAAATGCATAAGGAACTACTGAGAACCTAAGGTTTCATCCATATTGTGATAATTATGTCATAATATGTGTTATCGCTCTGGGATCTGGGTCTAACAGTTAGGCACTTGACTAGGTGTATGACCAAAAAATACTCAATTGTATCCATACTATAATAATATTCACTACATATTACAAAGGGGAGGTACAGTCTGGATATGGACAGACAGACAGACGGACAGTCTGAAATGTCTTTGTTATCGGGTCCCGTTTTTACCCTTTGGGTAAGGAAAGAGGGGAAAATTATCCATCTTTGTTATTATACTATGCAGTATGTTGACACGGACAAAGTCGCGGGCAACAGCTAGTAGAAAATAAATTCTTGCAATATCGAATTGTTTTCTAGGGTGTTATATTAATTTATAAAATAAAAATTAACGCCTTTGAAAAAAATATAGCAACAAAGTTATTTTCAAAACGTCTGATAATAGTTTTGGTCATTGAAAAGTGTCTTATACTACATGATACCAGTTCAGAACAATAATTCACTAATTATATATAAATATTAGCCATCAGAAAATAAGTAAAGTAAGACTCATTTTTTGTCCACTTTGGTACCTGGTACCTGACCAGGTGTCAGACTTAGAGCTACACAAATTCACAGGTATTCTAAGTACACGAGGCACTACCAAGAACCTATGGTTTCATCCATCAGAAAGTTAGTTATGTATTATCCTTTTGGGATCCAGGTCTAACATATTTCTTTCATCTTTACGGATTAAAATGTCAAAGCACTCTGAAGACGCCTATTTTCGCTAAAAGCAAGAATACAAAGTTGCACCTTTTAATGCCCCGCGCCAATTTATAGAACCTTTTATTCTTATTTCAAGAATTTCTTTGACGCGCTTCAGCTATTAATTCTTGTAGAAAGTTTATGAGATTTTATGTTATTGTAATTAAATTCTCGTGCACTCAAGCCAATTTTAGACTGATAATTATTAGTAAAGGTACTTTATGCTGTCTATGGCCTAGAGTTTTTCTCCGCATTGATAGACTATTCAAAAAGCCTTTTACAACGCGCCCGCGTTTAATATGAAATACAAAAATCGCATCTTTCATAACAGAGGCACACAAAGGGAATACATTTCGGTACGCATATGTATCTTGCATGTTAGCATCCTGTGATTACACACTACACAACTACTGCTAGTGCGAATCGTGTTTCTTCTAATGGGTCCGTACATATCTTTTAAAGAAAAACGGATTGTTCACCAGTGAAGGCTGAGCATAAAAATACATTATTGTTCATAAAGAACATATAGGCGAATTCTATTTTCAATGTAGATAATTAATAGATTAAAGTTAGTGTCTCAAAATTGGATAAAAGTTTTTTTTCGATTTGACAACCTACAGTTTATTCGTAATGGCCGTTGGAGACAAATACTGAAGCTGCGCGTTTATTGGTCAATGCTGGATGTTGCAAGCTAAATAATTGTCGAATCCTTTGCAAATCATTGCGAATCGATCTCGGGGTGAATGAGTCAATCAAGTATTTAGGTAACAAAACACGAAAGTCACACAACACCCACAGTTTTTCGGGACCTAACCCTAAAAAGTCATCGTTAGTGGCAAAGGATTTCATTGCGTTTGGCTCTGGAGTCAGGATCAACGTTCTTTCATGTTCCGCGAACGATTTGTCTCCGTCGCACTGACAGAGACCTATTGTTCCCGCTGTGTCCACCGCAATATTGGCTTATACTCTCCGATATTAATAGCTTCCAAAACAATTATTCTTTTGCACTCAATTTGCCGAAACCACTTAGAAAAATTATTAGTCTTAGCTCCCGACAGCTGGTATACTAAAAATAATTAAAAGGGTAAATTACTTGTAAACAATCTATTTCCACTATTTCCACTATATTATGTGCTAATGAAAAAAAAATCACATAATACAAGACCGATTTCGATAATATAAATAATATCTTTATATTTCTGATATCGTTATAGTAACAAAGTTTTTTTTTTTTATTCTTCTTAGCGCCTTCTGAACATAAACATAAAGAAAACTAATTCCTTTATAGAGGTCAAATATCACTTCGTGGTTATACGATTCATTTTATTTTACAAACGTTTCATTGTGGCAATCCACAAAGGGTAGCGACTCGCAGGTATTCGCATAAACGTGTGAGAAGAATGTAATTGTTAAATTGCTATTAGAGTGCCGTTCTCACAATAGTCATAGTTTTAAAATGAATTTATGAACGAACTAAAGGCCAGGCCACAACAGTGCATTGCGGCGTCGCATCGTAAAAATCTACGACGTCGCAGAACGCATCGTGGAAATTTGCGACGCGACGGCGAGATTTCTGATGACAATTTTGCATTGTAACAACGCATCGGATTTCTGTGCGATGTTGTTTTATGATACGACGCCGCAACGCAGTGTTGTGGCGTGGCCCTTAGGGCCGGGTCACAAAAACACGGCACGGCGCCGTACGGTGCCGCGCCGTGAGAATTATCGGCGCGATAATATAGAAACTCACATAGAAATTCAAGATGAGTTACTACGGCACGACGTCGTACGACGCCGCACGGCGCCGTGCCGTAGTTTTTTACGACGCGCGCCGTGAATTCTTACGGCGCGGCACCGTACGGCATCGTGCGGTGTTTTTGTGTCCCGGCCCTTATTGCGAGCAATATTTTTATAACGTTAAAATCGGCCTACGAAATGTGCTACGAAGCTACGAGCTACGATGCTACGAAGATTTTGCTGCCCTAAAAGAAAGCAAAACGAAATATGATATTCTAAGTATTTTGATTAAATACAATATTTTCTAAGAAAATTTAATAATATTATTTAATTAAATAAAATATAGTACACAATTATTAAAAATATTTTTGTGAGACATAATATTAACTAGTATAATTTTTTGTAAATGACATTACCACTTTCATTTAACACTTATTCAGTTACAAGAACTTGGTGATTATGAGAAACAGCTGGTTTCTATTAAGTGAAGCTTGATTTTAATAGGCTTAACTGTCTGGAGACCGAGCAGACGGCAGACGCCACTGCACTGTTCGAGTTATCGTAACTTGCAGTCCGTCTGTCATTTGCTTGAAGTAGACATTTCCTTTACATAATGTGTTGTAGCAAATAATACTAGTATGGACAATAGCAAAATTTTGAATTAAGTATGACTTTTCAACACGTATGGTTATTTATTCAAAGGCAGTTTGCGGATCCACGTTATATGGTCAGATTATGTGAAGTTTAGAAGAAGAGAAGGAGTTAATCTTGCTCTAAGCATTATCCGACCAAATAACGCATATGCCTATGAATCTTTTTCTCATTTCACAATAAAAACTATTATTTTTCATCATTATAAAACTGGGAAGAAATTAAATTAAATGCACAGTATTTAACTCTCTTCCCAGTTTTATGATGATAAAGAATAATATTTTTTACTGGCTTTGAAAAAGTAGCACCGAAAAACGCCCGAAAGAAGATTAACAAAGAATAACTCAATAATGTGAGACATAAGTAGGCAGTTGTTTGGGTATTTGGGTACGGAGTACTGCCGGAGTGACGGCGTCAAAATGACGAGGGTTCGACTACGAGCTCAATTCACTTGCAGCCCGCACAGATAAAACACGTCGTGCTCAAGCTGAGTGATAATGGACAGTATATTGCTCGTATGGTTCATGAAAACCTTTATTATGTATCTTATATTATAGCAGTAGGTACTAGGTAGATATTTGAATACTTGACTCTTCTGCTATATATCCAGAATTATTTTATAATCAATAGATACTCATTGTAGTATGCTACATTATTATATGTACCATCAAGGAAATAGATTCCTAGGCATTTGAGAGACCAACGTCATTTGGTTGGATCATGTCAATTCAATGTTATTTGTGATCTGTCGGCTGGGTTCGACGTAACGCGACGCGACCAAACTATACGTAGGTCCCCCATCTTAGGAATCAACTTCTCTGATATTACATTGACTTAAGGGCGCTTTTCCTGTCATCCGTGCCCAGATCTGGTTGGTATGCAAGTTGCCCGCTTCCTAACATTTCATAGTTATTTTTCTGTCATGGGCAACCAGGCGGGCCAGGACTCAGAAGCATGTTGTCACCCGCATGCAGACCAAATTCACACGCGGGCAGCAACACGCATAAAATGCGCTCTAAACATTTATTCACACAGAGAAACGTAATGTAACCATTTATGACATACATGTCATAATATGTCAAGTGTCACAAATCACAATGGCCCTAAAATACCCCGAAAAGGAGCCATTCATTCATTGACGTGCATTGTCTTTTATTATTTGCTTCTATAATAGGGTGTCTGAAATTCTATTTGCCACCAGGTGCCGCTATGTAGCCTTAGGGTCTATTGTGTCAAATAGGCATATAATAGTGACATATGACAGCAGTTTCACACAATAGACCCTAAGGCTACTTAGCGGCATCTGGTGGCAAATAGAATTTCCGACACGCACGTTGTAATTTAAAAGGTAGCAGTGCCTTCGGTTAATATAAACCCTGTCTAAGTTCTACGTAGTGTGTAAAACATTTCCGCAGGAAGTGAATTTCGTAGCTTTAGCTATTAATTACAATATTTATTACTGGAAGTTGATGAGTGAGTTTTATTAAGGCGGATACGATGGGATCAAAACCCCCAAAAAATAGATTACATAATAAAAAAAATGAATTTAAATTAGATATGTTGTACGTTTTACTATGATGGTAAAATTCGTAGGAACAGCATAGTTATAACATTGACTACTACGTTAGCGTTGCTTAAAAGCTACAACTTCGTAGATCATATTATTTTATCAGTAATTCATTATAGTCTGCTTTAGGGTTGCTGAGGATTCCTCTTCCGCTTCCTCATAATGAGGAAGTTCCGCAATATTTTAGGTTCCTCAACCGTTACCGCATCCTCATAAATAAATAAAAAAATCCTCTTCCGCTATGGCTTCCTCAAAATTTAAGAGGAATTTATGAGGAATTTCACTGCGCATGCGCGTCGAGTATCCAATCATGGCAACGCACACGCCCTAGCGCGAGAATTGTATCATTCACTCATCTTTTTTTGTGTGCGTGTGTTTTGTATGTTACTGAACTCCTCCTTAACTGCTGGACCGATTTTGTAACTCTTTATTGTGTGTGTTTTGAGAATGGTTTAGATTCATAGCTTGGTCAACTGGAAAATGCCCTTTTAATTATTATTTGTGTAATGTTAAATGTATGTACCTAGTTATGTGCAGACAGGACAAAGGCTTTTGGGTTGGGTCGCTAGTATTTATAATTTCCTGTCATCCTATTCCTCATCCGCTTCCTCATCCGCATCCTCCTTCTCAAAAAATATCCTCTTCCTCATCCATATCCTCTAAATTTGCGCGTGACAATTCCTCTTCCTCATAATCACTTCCTCAACAACCCTAGTCTGCTTTATCATAAGATCTGCGCACTACACGTCGAAATGACACGTAAAGAAAAGAAGGACTATTCCTAAAAACAAAACACAATTTAAATGTCAGATATAGAGACGCAACGACCGGAAAAGCGCCCCAATATTTCAATTCCTTATCACCAGCATGCGTCGTCGCATCCTGTTACATCTGTCTGAACTGAACCTTAATGAAGAAGAAAAAAATAGACGAGAGATTTTTAAGTGAAGGTTCTGATAGACGCCACTTTACTTATTCTGCCTAATCAAGTCTCAGGCGCTTTGCGGTTAATAGAATCGGAAAACCATCAGCGGCCGTGCCGGGTCGGATTAAAGGTTAACTTAATGTAGTTATTGTTCACTCGTCGTTGAAATGCCGTCGATATTTTACCGTTTTTCTGCGCTTAATATGGGTGAAACGTGGGTGAAACATACGTCATTTGTTTCGGTAAGAATTGGGGCAAAAAATGTGAATGTATTTTTCTCTAAAGCTTTGTTTTACTTAACCCTTGAAAGATAACCATATTTTACCTTACACAAAAGATAACCATACGCTTAAGAAGCGCACAAATTCCCAATGCGATTTTTATTACTTTACAGTAGTGACCGACCGAACTTTCGGTTTCGGTTTCGGCCAGTTTCGGCCTTAGTTTCGGTTTCGGAAAAAATATAGCCGAACCTTTCGGCCCGGCCGAAACTCATGCGTCGTTCGGTAAACTTCGCAGTTTACTCGTGCTTGCTTGCCAGCGAGGCCCAGGCTCAGTTCGCACCATCTATTTAATCGTGTTTTGAGATAATGTTTCCCAGATTTGTCCCAAATCAAAAATTAGCACTTCGTTTTATTTTAACTAAATTGTCTAAAGTTATTGTTATCGAAATTATATTATTGAATTTTATTTCTACGACACACGCAAGCTTATTCAATATACATAACTGTTGGCAAATGACGTGCTATTTTAACAATGTTTCCCAGACAAACAATTTAGTAAATGCTGTGATAAATTGATTATAATATTGCGTATGAACTATTTACTTAAGAATTTTGTTTGACTGTGAGATTATAGGATATATTAGGATATATCTTTCAAGTTTTATGTAGTAAATCATCTCGCCTCACTCTTTTAGTTTTACCACGCGTTTTAATTAAATATTTAAAATTATCTTTTAACTATGGACACGCAATCTCTTAGGACTTAGAGTTTAGACCGTTCCTACCCTGCTAGAATCTTATAGAATCTTATATAGCCCACTTTCTCGTAAGCTTCACTCTTGCAGCCCTTACACAAATCACACGTAAAACTTCGTTTTATTTTATTTTTATTTTTTTATTTTTATGAAGTCAGGAAGACCAACAGCTATCAATAAAAAAAAACAGTAAATAACTTAATCTAGAAAATAAGAAGCCAATTACAGGTCCTCACAAATAAATATACAGGATAAGTAATCTAAAAGTTCAGACATAGCAGGCGCCACATACTACTAAATAAATTACAATGTGTAAAGTGAGACTGAAGAGTCACAAATACTTAACATTAAACTTTAACGCTACACGTAAACATCTGTCACAAATAACAAACAACAAATAAAGCCTAAATATAAGTAACAGTTGTATGAACAAACATTACTGGAGCAAGTATTCATAAAGCAGTCGCTTGGCTGTTACAATGCTAGTTGCGAACAGGTCTAAGTCTACAGATTTAGAAATATTATTAAAGTTATTACCTGCGCGCAAGATAAACGAGTTCTTACGGTAGTTAGTCGAAACTACTGGTACAAATATAGGGGGGTTAAATCTAAAGATTCTAGAGGGTACATTTAAATTAAGTTTTTCTAAAATTACGGGGGAATCAATTTTATTGGAGGCTATCTTCAAAAGAAAAACTAAATCGGCAACATCGCGTCTAATCTTGAGCGGAACCAAGTGATGCCGTTTACAGAGTTCAAAATAATTATCGGAATTGTATTGGATTTGTAAACGATAACAAAGGTATCGAACAAATTTCTTTTGGATGTTTTCAATACGATCAATATAGTCATTATACATAGGATTCCAAACTTGCGAGGCGTATTCCAAATGGGGACGAACATAGGTACAATATAATGTTTTTATTGTTTTTATGTCTTTGAAAGACGTAGCACACCTCAGCACAAAACCTAGCGCTTTGTAAGCTTTAGATACTATTTGATCCACATGTACGTCAAACAGTAATTTAGAGTCATGATATACTCCTAGATCACGAACTGTCGTAAGTCGTTGTAACGATTGTTGTTTGAGTGTATAACTCGTTAGAATTACGTTCTGTTTTCTGGAAAAGGTGACAACGCAACATTTTGAGGGATTAAGATCGAGACAATTTTGGGAACAATACTGTTCTAGTCGTGTTATGTCGGCCTGTAATGCAGATGCTTCCGATTGAGACGAGATAGATAAGAAAATTTTCATGTCATCTGCGAAACAAAGCAACAGAGACGAATGTAAACAGTTTTGAATATCGTTTACCATGATGTTAAAAAGAAGTGGACCAAGCAACGAACCTTGGGGAACTCCACTCGGGATGTCAACCCAACCAGAAATGTAGTTTTTAACTACTACAGCTTGGGACCTTCGATGGATGTAGGAGGAGAACCACCTTAGAAGATTACCACTAATCCCCATGGATTCGAGCTTTTTAATAAGAATGTTGTGATCTATACGGTCGAAACATTTTGAGTAGTCGGTGTAAACCACATCGACTTGCTTACCAGCTTCCATGGCTTGCGTTATATATTCATTGAAGGTCACTAGGTTGGAGACAGTGGATCTGCCACCGAGAAACCCATGTTGAGATGCACTAAAGGATGCCTTCAAAGCTGGGTATAATTGGTTATATATAATACGTTCGAAAACTTTAGCAATTATACACAGCTTTGAGATGGGTCTGTAATTAGTGACATCGGTTTTAGGCCCTTTTTTATGTACCGGGGTGATGAACGCGGATTTCCAAATACCCGGCACCACTCCTTCACTTAGCGACCTTCTAAACAGTAGTGTAATGGGAATCGCAATCGTAGAAGCGGTGGCTATAAGAAATTGGGCTGGCAAGTTATCCGGACCGGCTGATTTACTGGTGTCAAGTCCGAGTAAGAGTTTCTTGACCTCATCGTATTTAATGTCAATATGAGATATATACGAAACTGGATTATTATCAATCGGCGAACCAAAGGAGGTACTACCGCAATGGCCTACCGAAGATGGCGGTGATTGGATAAAGTTGGAAAGAAAATAAGATGAGAATGTATCACATATATCACTTCCTGTATTTACTTGTATGTTATTATATTTAAGACTGCTAGGTATAGTACTCGACTTGGAATTATTCCGTGAGTTGATATATGTCCAAAAGTATTTGGGATTTTTGACGATAGACTTCTCGACGTTATCCAAGTAGGTCTGGTAACACTCTCTCTCCAGACGCTTTACCCTGTCGCGCAGCAATTGAAACGACAAGAGATCGGCACGATTGCCGTAAATATTATATTTACGTAAAATTTTATTTTTCTCCCTAATAACTTTTATAAGCTGTTTAGAGAACCAGTCAGGGTAAGAATTGCCGTTTGACTGTTTAAGCGGTATGTACTTATCAATCAATTTATAAATTGTATCATAGAAAAGAGTTACGGAATCCTCAAATTGCATATTAGAAAATTCAAGGTTCCAGTCGAATTTTGTTATTTCAGCATTAATTTCGATATAATCACCTTTGTAAAATAAACGCCTTGTGCGAGAACCCGGTTGTAAACAATCTAAGGAGGCAAAATCTAACGATATACACAAAGCGTTGTGTAGCGGGTCAATCGGCACGAGAGGGTCGACACATTCCATTACCTTAACTGAGTCATTAGAGATCACTAAATCTAATATTCTTCCCTGCGAGTTTAAAACGCCGTTATACTGGGAGAGACCGTGCATGTGTAACTCATCAATAAGTAAACATTCGTTAGGAGACTGGTAGTTTGATGGAGTATAGCATTGATCACTGTTTAACTGCCAACTGATCTTACTCATATTAAAATCGCCGATTATTAAATATTTATTGAGAGGGTTTTGCAAAAATATGTCGTTAAGCTTATGAAAAAAGTTATTTAATTGTTGCGAGAAAGAATTACCTAAGTTCTGTGAGCACAAGTATAAAACACATAAGTGTAATTTAATAGAAGTCTGCTTACCCGATTTTAGCAGTAATGTTACCCACAGATCTTCGGCAGACGAGTGGAAGCTAGGTTGAGACTCGACACGTAGGTTTTTGTGAGTAGCTATGAGTACACCGCCGCCCCTCCTCTGCTGTGTGGATGAGTAGTCTCGATCGCGGCGCCAGACGACGTAGCGATCGTCAAAAATCTCACTATCAGCAATTCCATCCAATAGCCAGGATTCAGTCAGTAATATAACATCATAATTAGCTATACATACACTACGTTTGAAAAGATCTACTTTAGTTCGCAAACCCCGAACATTCTGGTAGTACATAGATATCGATGAACTGTAATTATCCATAATTAAAATTAACAAGAATGTAAACTACTGCATAGTAACAGAGTATCAACGAAAGGTAAAAACATTGCGAAAATAAGTTGACCGATCTAACGATAAGAACTCGTTTGCATAAAGTGCGAGCAGGCTGGTACGCGCGGTTATTAAACCGTACCAGTAAAAGCGAGACAGATATAATATGTTTGTTCATGTTCAGTACAGATGCATTAGCGCGATAAGGAATACAATGGACGCTCGAGCGTAAACAAGTTATGAAGTTAGATAAGTAATGCAAGTCAGGGGTGCTAAACATTAGGGGCCGAGAATTATTGTTTTGAAACTGCTTATGCAGTATTTTAAAATATTGCTCGAGTATTACAAGAACTTTATCCATACAAGAAAATAATGGCACGAACAAAAAGCATAATAAAAAGCAGACTAGGACAATTTTTTTAAATCATTTTCGGAGTTAATTATAAGTATCTTAGAAGTGTCATTGAGGCGAGCATGTATTTTACCATACTTCACCCACACGTAGCGGTAACCCAACTTATCTTTCAAGGTAGCCTTCGTTTTAGTTAATAAGATCTTCATATTGGCCGTAAGATGATCGTTTACATAGATACGTTGAGTACACTCTCTAAATCCGATGTCGCTGGCCGCTAGCTGCTTAGATGACCGCGCCGCAGCAACGAAGTCTTCTTTAACATATCTGTTGATAAAATTTGCTACGATAGACTTCTCCTTGGTGTTGTGCAACGGCACCCTGGCGATGTAGTTTATTGACTCCTTAGAAATTGGATATTTTATAAGTTTTCCAATGGATCCTATAATCTCGAACAAATTTTCATCCTTTTTGGTAGGAACTCCCTTGATCTCCACGTTATTGAGTCGCGCCCATTGATCTTTGGCAGCGAGGGATAGCTTGCATTTGGCGAGCTCCTCTTGGGTATGCTTCAGTTCGTCCCGAAGGAGATCTACTTCTGGTATTTTGGCCTCCACTCTTACGATTCTACCAACGCATTCATCTAGCTTGCCGCTATTAAATTCGCACGACGCTCGGAGATCTTGAATATCACTTTTGATAGCCTTCACGTCATCGATCAAAGCTGGCAGACTAGAAAGGTGCTTCTTCATATCGAGAATCTCATTCAGGATTTTATCGAGAGATACTGAGTCTTCACCTCCACTACTTGCGCTGAGCATACTCCTGCAATTGAAGCACTTCCAGGCTGCTCTTCTGTCTGCACCCAATTTTCTGTAGCCTGTCTCACTGATACCGGCACAGCCGAAATCATAGCTATTTTTACAGGTTGAGCACTGGACACCATCGTTGAATGGTAGTTTACACTTACTACACGTGGCCATAACTCAAAGTTAAAATGTATTACGAGTTATAGTGACGACAGAAAAAAAAGGTTGACGACCCCTGTTTAAAAAGGACAAGCGTGCGGTCGCTGCCGATGTTCGACGATAACGATAAAGTAAGTTATAAAGTAAGTTCTCATTGAACTTAGTTGATGAACTTAGTAGACAAGCAAATGAACGCGTTTATATGGCTACGTAAATCTCGTTTTGTTTCAAATAGATTTAACATTCTTCTTTTAATCGCGATTAATGAATCTAAGTTTACGTTACGTCACGAGATGGTTTTTATGTTTTTATCATCTTGGAGCCTTGTCACGTTGTTTTATTAACAAAATAGCAAGAAACGATAAATAACCTAACCAAACGCATCTGTGAAATCTGTCATCTTAACAATTTTTTCGTCTATATTTTTCAATCTGTCATGACACTACGCTTACAGGACCACATGTATTTTATGAAGTTAAAACTCGAATATTGGGCGTTCAGAAGATAAAAATCGGATTTGCTGTGAACGAGTTTAGTTTAAGTTGGTAAAATGCAATTGAGTGTTATAAACGTGTTTATACGATTAAGAACCGGTTTAGTGTGCGCTAAGCGCGTTGAATTTTTTTGGTATAATCACACCTACTTGGAATCATTTAAAAAACGGAATATAGTACAATAAAATTTCTAAGCAACATATTTAATTAATTTAATATTTATTTTAAGAAATGTCGCAAAAAGTAAAAAGTTCAATGTGGTACTTTTTCTTTAGTTTAAAAAGTTGTAATATATTATGTTAAAAATCAATGAATTTCAGAAAATAATCGTAATTTTAAATGTTTTACCAAGTTTCGGTTTCGGTTTCGGTTTCGGCCGAAACTGAGAGTAAGGCTGAAAGTTCGGTTTCGGGTTCGGTTTCGGCTGAAAAGCCAGTTTCGGTCGGACACTACTTTACAGTTAAAATATCTACAATTTATTTAGATATTTAAAAAGTATATAATATGTGTATAAATAAAATGCATTGTTTTTATACTTATGATTTTTTTTTATATTACTAGCTGTCCCGTTAAACGTTGCTTTGCCTATAATATAAAGTATTTCGCCCATATTATTTTATTGAAGTAACTAAATAAGTATCTCGCCATGGCAACGTCGATCGCTATCCCGTCGCACAAACAATGGTCGCCGTCAGTCTCAGGTTGTAATAAACAATAATTTACTATTATTTATTCAACAAATGCACTTATCAATATATAAAGTACCCAGTAGCCGATTCTCAGACCTACTGAATATGCATATAAAATTTGGTAAAAATCAGTAAAGCCAGTTCGGAGGAGTTCGTGGACTAACATTGTGACACGAGAATTTTATATATAAGATTAAACTGAAATTACAAAATTCTCAATTAAGACCTTACAAAAATGACTGTCTTCTGTTTAAAGGAACACATCTTATGAATTTTTACAAAAAATCAAAGTTTTTTTCTACAATTAAGTAGGCAATAGTATAATCTATCTTAAAAATCACACTAAAAAAGAATTAGCAAAATTTAAAGATATTTGTGGCAAACGTCAACTTTGTGTTGCACTTTTGCATTTCTCCCAAGATATGTTGGACATTATTTTCTTTTTATACGTGCAGAAGTTGCTGAAACGCCTTTTTTAGATGGAGGTTCTTTTATGAAGCCCTCTTCATAATCACTCTGTGCCTCATCTTCCGACAGGTGATCCTCCACCTCGCTATCACGTTCTCAGCATACATCGTCTTCATTTTCCTCTCACCTGTCCAATATTTGTCTTATTTCGTTGTTTTTAAAGG
This sequence comes from Lysandra bellargus, assembly GCA_905333045.1. Taxonomy (NCBI): domain Eukaryota; kingdom Metazoa; phylum Arthropoda; class Insecta; order Lepidoptera; family Lycaenidae; genus Lysandra; species Lysandra bellargus. The sequence goes on from HG995326.1 coordinate 12,219,481, forward strand.
CCGTCTACAAGTCACGATATTCCCTTTATGTTTTGCCTATAACAAAACAATAATACGCTTTATACATAAAAAATAAAAGAACAAAATACATCGTCAAAAGTTACGCAAAAGATAACCATACGCCTCGCGAGCGCACGTCAAACTCATAACTAAGAAACTATGTTACTTACCACTATGTAACAGCCGTTCCGCGAAAGGATAGATTAGCGACTTAGTTGGCCGGAACGCACACGCAGATTCGCCCGCTAATTAAAAAAATAGAGCATTTTGTTTTCTGCGCGGGCGCCTCTGCGACGTAGGTTATCTTTCTGGGGTTAATGGTTCTGAGTTGAAGAATTTGCTTTAATATTTAGTAATAACAATTTAGTAACAATTTAATATTTAGTAACAATTAGTAACTTTGAATATAATATTAATATCTTCAGCCGCTATAAAGGCTTATAACTGATTTTCATTTCCTTTTTAACGATACGAGAATTCAATCTTGAGTTATCAATCATTTTAATAAAATCGCGTTCTACGAATTGACTACGTACTCATGGAACAGAAACTAATATTAAATTTGATAACGATTTCACTTAAATTAAAATCTGAAACTATTGGAAAACCAAAGTTCTGCACAAAGTAAGAGTTGCAATGAAGGAGATATTTTATTTACTTTAATTTATTGTTGAACCAGTATTTTTCCTATTTAGGAAAATATGTTTAGTAAGTACGCTTATTGTTTTTAAAACAAATGTATATAATTATTTAAAATTGAATAATCGTATGAGGACAGTCTTTGATATTTCAATTTGCAAACGTCACAGCAGCAACTTGTTGTATAGGATCTAAGAATATATTATTATGTAAACATAAGGCGTTTAGGTAAATGTATTGTAGGTAAATATGGCTTACGATTAATGACATAGGAGGGATAAGGGATATTGCTACACTGTGACATAGGTGATGGGCTGCTTTTATTCATGCGAGAAAACGAGATAAGGTAGTCATACATATAGTGCAATTTTCAAAAGCAAGTATTAAGTGCGGACAACAAATCATGTATTAGTAGTTTCCCGCTGACAGTAATATCGCATTATCGAATATTCGCCGATGCCGGTGTGAATAGCCGCCAACAATGCCTGTACAAACTGCCTCGCTCCAGAATGTCACCGGCACCAGCATCCCATAACTCTCAGCATTGTACGACGAGAGAATATGCGACGGAACTTTCAGGTAACTTCGCCAAACAAAAAATATGCCTCGCTAGTCGCTACTGAATAGGTACCAGTTAATAGAATCAGGTGTAAAAATTAAGATCAAAATTAGAATCTCCAAAGTGGCCTTTTTAGATCCGCGGGTGTCACGTTATTGCTAAAAGTTGGATCATAAAATTGATGTACTTAATAATAATAAAAAAAGTTTTAAAAGCAAATTCTTGGTAAGTACCTACTACGGTATGTAAAAATATCTACTATTAGTTCATACCTAAATTATTATTATAAAAAACAATAACATTATAAAGTGTTTTAAATTAAATAAGTATCCCAATACTCAATACATTTGTTAGGTACTTTCTATCTAGAAAATTTAAACACATAATACGTTTTATGTTGTAAATAGTAGGTACTTATAAATGTTACCTTATTTAATTTTCTAACAGCGATAAGAAACTTTTTTGAAAGCAATTACGACGAGGTATCTCTACATATATCTTTGTGAATAAGTGAGTTGCAAAATAAACCCTCATTAACCCAAAACATAAGTTTGAGTGACTGGTGAGGTTGAAACTATTTCATAACATCTCTAACATAGTTCAAAATCTTCACTTCCTTGCTTACATTATGAACACCTAAATAATATGAAATTACTTCCGCATTCCGACGCACGCAGTGTCTTGTAAAATATTAGCATTATTTTCAAATTCTAGATTCTTACTACTTAAAAGGTTCAAAAACGAATTTGTTTTGGGTGCGTCTAGATAAAATATGATTATGACAGTGAGATGAGAAGTATGTTAAGAGGTTCCGAGACGAACAAGCAGCTTGGCGGCAAACACGTATAGACTTCAAGCAAAAGCAAAAAATATAAAATCACATCAAGCGCGGGGCAAGCATGAAGCAAACATTATAAACGGTCTTGATATGCTTAAAACAAGCAATTATCTACGTGCTTTCCACCCAAGGACCGATCTAAAGGGGGGCGAGCTGGGTATTTGCCCAGAGCGGCCGCGTGGCAGAAAATGAGGGGCGACAAAATTGACTTACCTTATCTTCCAATCTAGCTATTAGCCATCACCTAGTTTGAGAATTTTACCTTCCAACCTACTTCAGCTGTAGTGGAATAGTAGAAATATTTACGAATTTTTCATCTTTGCCCGAAGCGGCTAAATAACTTGATCGGGCCCTGTTTCCGCCAAGCTGCTTGTCTCGGAACCCCTAGGTAAATAGCATTTAATATAACTTTTGAGCTAGTTTGAATGCACCATTTTGTTAGATGTAATAAGATGTAACCACGGGATGTAACATAGTAAAATCACTACAAATTCGAACAACTACAATTAATATTGATTCGAAGTATGAAATTGCGGCTGCAATATCCGTATCAGTTTTTGAATTTCACTTTGAAAACCATGGAAACAATTTTGTCGGCGTGAAAAGCTACTAAATTTCAGCCAGTATATTGTATATGTAACGTCGGGCCGAGCCCGAGCGCCACTCCGACTTCAAACAACGTATTGCGTCGTGTCGGACAAGCGGCCATTTACCCTGCTTTATGTTCAATTAAAAGGGCGTGGAAGTTTGAAGCGTTTGAACGGTTTTCACTCTCTGCTGTGAAAAATTAAAGTTTTTTGACCTCGCGGCTCCTGGTTTATGGCATATTTTCTGATATTGGGCTAAAAAGAAATTAGGTTCTGATAAAATATCTGGAGAAAACGTAAGAGCAATACAGTAGATACTACATCAGTATTCTTTAAATAAAATAATAAATAAATTCGTTATGCAAAATCCCGATAAAGTTAACAATTTCGACGCAAAAGAAGTTGCGGACAACATCCAACAAGTTTTTCCTTACGTTTAGTTTTTCCTTGATTTATTTTATCGAATTCGTGTAAATTATTGTCTAATTACAGAAGTGATTCCGAAAGACTTGTTTACTTTTAACAAAGCATCGCGATAACAATAGTTTAATATGAGAGGGATAAATTATATTTCATTTCCGAGCGTGCGGACTTCCATTGTCCAACTTATTATTGAAATTAATGGAAATATTAATAGCATGTAAGGGCGGGCAGGTGTGTGAAAGAATTGAAAATTGGTAAATCAAAAGGTCTCGCAAACCGAATGCTAACAAAAGTTAAGTTATTGATAGTAAGTAAATTCAGATTAGTTTGCCGCAAACATCAGTATCAGAAGGGTTTGATTTCAAATCTAAAGGGTGTCAAGATAAGCCTAAGGTCGAGAGTAAAGAAATATTAAGATCACCGTAGTGCTTCATATACATTGAATAACAAGAATATGTGATAATACTTTAGGGTGTGTACGTGTTCCTTGTAGAGAGTTCACTATGAAAGTTCACAGCTCTGGAAGACGATTTTTTTTTTTCACTTTTGTATGGGCAAGGACAGACGCAGGGATAAACATCCACGATATTATCCCATGGCGTTAGTAATTGATTATATATTTAAGGTAATACTATTCCTATTGCATTTGCTCCAATGTGTCAATTTGTTTAAAATTGGTGCAGTCGTTTCAGACTTCGGAGCTCTTCCATTCTAGGCAATTGTTTGCGTACAAACAAAATATATTTTTAGTCAAATACATAGTTCTAAAGCCAATTCAATGAAATATATACTGAATTTTTATTACTTTGGGAAGGATTAAGATTTGATATTTTAAACATTTTATGATCTTGACGGTTTATGGAGTTGCTTACAAACCATTTTTAATTTCACAACAGAATTCAACCACAAACAAAAGAGTATAATTCGTAATAATATGCTTTTCATTCAAAAAGATGGTAGTGTGCACATTGTAGTGTGCTGTGTGTGTAATGTTTTACTTGTTAAAAAAATGTAAGTATGATAAAAGCATAATTTCAAAATAACATTAGCTCGATGCACTCATTCACCATATTATAAACTATAACCGTGCAAAATTTCATTCACATACGTTTCCGCATTTTTCGTCAAAAGGGATCCAAAGTTTTTCGCTCGCGTATTAATATTCTGATATGTTTTTGTGTACTATTTACATAACACATAAGTTTACCTGTTGCCACTGTTCCATTTATTGTTCGTATAGAGGACTGTAACGTTACAAATTACAGTTATATCTAATATTATTCGTTCCCTTATAATTTATAGATATTATCACAATTTCTGCCACCAAAATAATACCTAATATTTACCGGAACACAAAAGAAGCGAATATTCGTATGAAGAAATAGAAGCCGTATTGTGTCACAGGAAAGTCTTTGTACTGTATTTGCCGTGCGCGAGTCTCGAACAGCTTATTTAGTTAGTCGCTTTGTTGAATGCACGTACATTCACTGTGTAATATTGACTATCTACTTCACTTTTGATTTGAAATTCTAATGTCGGTGCTCGCTGCGCCCCGATTTCGGCGTCCTACGCGATAAATTCTTCGGGAACATAAAATTACACAAAGCCTTTATCACGTGTCCATTAAAATCGCTGTATACGATATTCTTTTACGGCCACCATAACGGGCATTAGCCTCATTTTTGACATAAAATAAACTCTTTATTCGATAAAATAAACAATAAAGGCGTTTTCATGTTCTCTGGTATATAGCAAAATATGTAAGTTCGTTAGTGATAACGTAGCATAATTTTGGTAGTCTCAATATTGGTGGTATAAACTAATACTAATAATTTAGTCTGTTATTATTTTTAGCAATATTCCGCGAAATAAACTTCCACCTTAAAGTACAATTCCACCTTTAAATACAATACGAACACTGTTCGTAGAGTCCACATCCTGAGGATGCGATGTTGGGGCGAAACGCGCGTCGAGGTTTTAAACCTGCATGGTGGTGAGGGGCCTTGCACGGATTTGCCAACATTATTGCTTGTGTGGTGGTGGTGTTTGCAAGTTCTTGCATGCGAGTGTACGCATAGGCAGTGTGGGAGGAGGGAGGTGCTGTACGCATGCCTATGCGTACACTCACTCATTTACTTAATACTAATAACTTAATAAGTTATATACTTATCAGTATCACTGGATTTTGGCACTAGATCAATATACTTACTGTACATATTTACTAATCAGAGAAATTGATAGTGAGACAGATATCGCGGACCTACTTATTTCGATTGGATTATAATTTCTATGGTATAAGCTGGTATATATAATGTTATAAGCTTCCATTGCAGTATAGCGTCTACTATATCAACGTCAATCAACACAGTATTTCAATGAATACCAAGGTAAAAGCTGCAGAAAGTTCATATGTAAAAACTGCACCCCAGTTTAGATTATCGCGGTAATTTAAGCGTTAGGTACTTCGAGGAAACAGAACAGTGTTCCGGCGCGGTGGTAGGAGCGAAGACCAGCGCTATGGCAACGGACGGCAAACATTCCTCCTATCTAGGTCGCTAAGTCAGTCGGGAATATTTGCCGAATGATATTCATACTACGTACATTTTGGCTGTTTGTCCAAGAATTCTGGGGTATTTACAAAATATTTCAGAAAAGATAGAATTAGGAATAGTATTTACTTAGATTAGTTATTATTTTATCTGGTTTCCGTATTTTCCTTCGTGCAGATATTCGCTTAAAGGTGAACGCAGATTTGGCCGCACCGCACGCACCGCAGTCGCCGCATTCGCAATTCTTCATATTATTATGAAGTTGCGAAGACTGCGGCGCGGGTAGGTAGGTATGCGAGCTTGCCTATAACTTCATATAAAGAATTGCGAATGCGGCGACTGCGGTGCGTGCGGTGCGGCCAAATCTGCGTTCACCTTTAGGCGCAGACGCCGTAATTTTTGTCCTAGCCCCTATACGGTTTTTATATCGTCCAATGCAGTATTTCATTACAAATCGGTTCTGCGGTTTATATTTGGTTTATGAACATGTTGTATTGGATTCCATAATATAAATATTAGATTAAAAATAAAGTGAGAAATATACTTGGCACTATTACGGCCTAAAAATGTATTAACGAAAGTAATAAGTAAATATATTATGTATTTAAGCAATAAAGCGCGCCATGTCATCGCTTTGATTATATTTTAAGTATCAACCTACGACTGTATTTTCAAGTTCTTGCTGAATCATCGTATGGAATATTTACAAAGAATAGTAATGGAAATAGATTTCAATCGCTGCGTAGATTTCCTGATACGATTAAATCGAGAAACCTTCTTTGGAATCCTCCGAATCCATCGCCATTTTCGACAACTCTAATATATCCGTCACAACTCACACGTAATCAATAACATAATATTTACTTTATGTACCATAGAGGAAATCGATTCCTAAGCAGTTGACAGACCAACGTCATTTGGTTGGATCATGTCAATTTAATGTTAATTGTGATCGGTTGGCTGGATTTGGCGTAACGCGACCAAATGATGTAGGTTCGCCATATCCTCATTACTAACGCATATTATACAGCAATTTCGTCGGTGGTGCTTATATTTTTATAGGTAAGTACGGTTATCAGAAAAATACGAATGTACGTCAGTTAAATTACTAGGCTAGAGCCTAGAGACAAAAGAGCAACATTTGGCAAATTGCCAGAATATTCGGAAGCGCTAAGCGCAAATATTTATGTCTTTAAACTATGTTCACGACAGCTACCTTTAAATTTTGGAAGAAATTATTTTTCCTAGTTTGCAGAATCTCCTGCATTTTTTCTTTTAAAGGAGACTGTAGTGCTTACCTATTGATGTTACTCCTACAGGGTAATTACACTTCAGAGTCAAGTTTAGAGCTAAATAAATGAAATCATATGTGATATTATCAGTTGAGCAGATGAACAATTACTGTGTTAAAATATATAAAAACCAGCCAAGTGCGTGTCGAGCCACGCGCAATATAGGGTTCCGTAGTACCGCTACTTTTTGATAATTTTTGTATGGCCAATGAATGACATGTAGTATCAGAGAAGTTGATTCCTAGACAAATGGCGGACCTAAGTAATGTGGTCACGTTACGTCAAACCCATCAGACGGTCACTGTATCTTGCGAGAGCAATGCGATAGCAATTATTGCGCGATAATTGCTCCAAAATCGCAATTTCGTATCACGTATCAGCCAAAACAATACGATCGCAATCGATCGATATACATGACAGCATTGTTTTTATACGCAGCAATCGCTCGTGCGATTATTGCTAATGGATTGTTGATCCGGCCGAGTCCCGGACGCCATGTCGCAGTTACCGGTCGCACTCGGTCCAGCGTGTCGAGGGAACATCGCAGTGTTTTAGTGGGTAGGGCCGCGGCACCTACCATCTTCGCTGCGATGAGCCCCACATATCCGCAGCGGAAGCCCCCATCCCCTGCGTCGAATGTGTAACAACATTTCACTGCGTCAAAAAAAAAGTGGATTGTTGATCGCTATTTTTACGTGATGGCCCTGCCGATCACAGCTTATATGTACAGGATGTAACAAAAATAAGTGATAATACTTTAGGGTGTGTATGTGTTCCTTGTAGAGAGTTTACTGTGAAAGTATCAGCGCTGAAAGACCAATTTTTTTTTCACTTTTGTATGGGGAAACTCGTGACGCTCGGGCCCTTGTTACGCTCAAAGACCGAAATCGCTCAATGAGCGAAAAAAAGGCTCACAACGCGTTGTGGTCACAGTGAAACAGCCACGACACGAAATTCGCGTCGTGGCTCTAATGAAAACGGCCACGACGCGTTCTGGCAATCGCAAAAAGTCCATAACGCGAAATTCGTGTCGTGGCTGATATGCTATTCGTTTTTCTTGATCTGTTCTTGATTGATTAATTGTCCATAGGTATGGAAGATTATATTTGAATTACCACGTGTACTAGGTACAAAATATTTTTTCTTTTACTAAATCACTGCATAACGATTGTTATAAAATATCCATAGTTCCATACTATCCGTACTATTATTATTACTGTCTGTCTGTCTGGCGCAACATAGTTGCGGGCATCTACTAAATTATATATAATATAAAATAAAACTAAATACTTTATATTTATTAAGATCAGATTACCTTATATTAAAAAAAACAATAACAAACAATAGCACTTTGCGCCAGACAGACAGACAGTAATAATATTAGTACGGATATTATGGAACTATGGATATTTTACAAATAATAATGAAAAACTTGGTATGCAGTGATTTTGTAAAAGAAAAATAATCTCCCATACCTATGGATGATTAATCAATCAAGAACAAATCAAGAAAAACGAATAGCATATCAGCCACGACACGAATTTCGCGTTATGGCCTTTTTGTGATTGCCAGAATGCGTCGTGGCCGTTTTCATTAGAGCCACGACGCGAATTTCGCGTTGTGGCTGTTTCACTGTGACCACAACGCGTTGTGAGCCATTTTTTCGTTCATATACATATATATATATATATATATAATTTGATTGACCAAATGACTCAGGTCCATCAGCTGCATAGGAATCAATTTCCTCGATGGTACATATTTTATAACGTCGTGTTTTACACTAGAATACTAAAAACATAATCTCAGTTACGTTCAAAGGAATTTGAACGAAAAGTTCCTTTATATTTTGCCGAATACATTTTTTAGTTGATCGACTATTACTCAAAAACTTATGAAGTCTTCCTAGCCGTGATAATTTTCCTTTTAAATTCAGCATACCTACTCCCGTGAATTTTTTCACATTTCCAGAAGCAACAGTTTAGCTGATAGAACGGGGGGACACTGGACTCTAACGATTTTTTCCACTTTAATCCGTCGATCACCAATTCCTGAAAATCTTTTGTTATCGCGGCCCATAATATTATGGGCCTTACGGGGCTTGATGGGTTAAAAGTTAAAACTGTATATTTCACAATTGGATCCCTAAAACCTAGGAAAATGATCTTTGAATACTCGTAATATTTTTAAAAAACCTATCCAATGACACCCCACACTCAAAACAACTCATCAACAAAAAAACTCATCCCCGCTTTATGTGTAGGGGAGGTATCATAAAATATTAAAAAAAAAATAATAATACCATTTTGTCGGCATCATCGATCGCGGATTCTTGGAAATCTATTGTTATTCTACTGTTATCGCGGTCGCATGCGACCGCTTGGGGCTTGAGAGGTTTCTATATTCATGTCGAATTACAGCTTTGTAGGTGCTATAGTCTCTGAGCAAAACCACGGACAGACAGACGGACAGACGGACGGACAGACCGAAACTATAAGGGTTCCTTGTTGACTACGGAATCCTAAAAATATACATGTAATATCAAACCATGTCACACACTTTTTAAATTAGTAACTGATTTAAAAACTTTTTACTGCAATGGGAGAGTTACAGTTGCTTTCCTTCTTATTTTACAGTAAATAGTGCACTATATGCACTGACCTTTAGCTGTTTCATAACGTAAAACAAAAGAACATTGAATTATGAATCGTACGCGCATTCATTCATAAATGTCTGTCTGAGCGTGCTGGATAGCAACAATTATTATGGACAGATGTTATTCTAGCGTTTCGCAATCACAATTTGCGAGGCATAACTCCGTTTAGAATTATGGATTTGTGGCAGGGCGGCGCGTTATTAGCGATATACATTACAGCTGGAGCTATATCTTATTGCCACAATAGACAGAACGAACCAGTAGGATGACTTCATACAATCTGACAAATACTACGTGGTACCGCTGCAAGCATTCTATGAAGCTCAGCAACGCTTAATAGGACGCGCGCCGGCCGATATGAGGCCGGTATACGTCAGACGTGTTGAGGACAATTCTAAGTCGCCGGTTACACAGTCAAATTTTTATCAATCTGATCCATCAATCTGATTGACGGAATATTGACGGTTATAAAAATTTCATATTAAAAATACGATCAATCCGTCAATCCGTGGTGTACACGATCAAATTTTCGTCAATCCGTACCGGATTGATGGATCAGATTGATGAAAATTTGACCGTGTAACCGGTGACTAAGTCGGCTTACTGGTTCACTGTCTATTGTGTTATTGCTATGGCCTATGATTACACAGCAACAAAACTATTCTACGTATAATTTTTGTCAAAAATCTTAATACTATGATGCGTAAATTACATAGGAAACGTATAGCGTATAAAAAACTATTATTTATTCCAGCGGTCCGCAACCTTTTTGATATTGCGACCCAAAAATTTTAAAAAGAGTTATGAGCGACCCCAGAAAAAAAATCACTAAGGGCCATTCCACACGACGTTTTTTTTACGCCCGTTTGTATCGATACAAACGCAAGTTGAATGCTCAGCAAACGCAAGGAAGCCGACACGCTTTAACCTTTACACACGATCCTTATTTTTGTATCGATACAAACGCACGTTTTTCGAACGCAACTAGGACTTGCTGTAAGCGTTGTATCGCATCTGTATCGCGTTTATATCGCGTTCGTGTCGCGGTGGCGGACACGGTGCGCGCTCCCCTCCTCCACCCGTCATTCCCCGCTGAGTCGCAGTGTGTGTAATTGTGTATCGATACAAACGCGCGTTCAAAGCGCGTTTCAATAACTTTCAACTTGCGTCTGTATCAATACAAACGCGCGTTAAAAGCGCGCTTTATTAGCGCTCATCGATACAAGCGCGCGTTTTATTTGCGTCAAAAAACGTGTAATATCTGCCAAAACGCGATAAAAACGCGCAGGTGACGCGCGCATAAGAAACGTGCGTCGACAGCGCGTAAAAAACGTCGTGTGGAAGGGCCCTACGCTAACAAGTGCAAAGGTTGGTTCAGATAACGAAGTTAGCTGTTTTTGTTTCGTAAATTATTTATATTGAAGAGTTTATTTATTTTGGATTTATAATGAAATTACAGGACCTTGTTGAATTTTTTGGCGACCCCATAAATATCTTTCGCGACCCCATATGGGGTCGCGACCCCAGGGTTGCGGACCGCTGATTTATTCTATTTTAAATTCGAAAAGGTGTGTTTATATTTTTAACCACGAGGAGAGAATAAAAATAAAAGTAATATCGCATGTGGCCCACGATTCTGCGCGGGCGAAGATGTGGGTAGATTGTAGAAGGTACGTAAAATAATTCGTTTCTATAACATTTTCCCCGCTCACGCAAGTTTGCCATAAAATTACGTTTGAACAAGGTGGAATAGGAGATCAAACTGGGGTGTAAGATATGATTTTATACTGTTTATTACATTCTTCTAATAGGCTCGTATTGCTTTATTAATTTGTGGTCCTGTTCCGCCGCAAATCGCAATTACTTATTTCAATGCTGTAATTAGATCAGTATTATTATGTTTTCTAGACGCACGACGGTACTTGAGGGCGTACCTCAAGTTTTATTTAAAAACAGCGATCTATTTGAATTTTGTTTGAAAACAAAAACATCGACTATCGAAAGATATGAGAAAATGCCCAAAGATCTTTACTACTGCATAATATATCTACTGCCGTCTATGTTATAGATTTTACACTCGATGAACAACAATATAAAAGCGAAATCTAAGCACCCCACTCTACGTAGACAAACCCTGAAAACAACCGCAAAATTTCCATCCCCTCATGAAATTCATAACTTTTAGGAAGTTACAATTTGATTTGCGCAGAAGTGCAACAAACATTGGACGGCCACATATTGTAAGCGGAGGGCAGAACGTGTTCACTGTTCATAGCTTCCGCAAATTTCCGGAGCGTATTTGATTTGCAATTTCAAATTCATATTTCATTGAACTCGATTTTTCAGTGTAACGAATTGAAACTAATTGCGAGTTATACGAGAAACTAGTTGATGCTCGCAACTTCGTTGCGTCAAAATTCGTTTATCGCGCGAGAACCGTATATTTCTCCGGGATAAAAAGTATCATATTATGTGTTTAATTCTCGAGACTCAAAGTATCTCCATCCCAAAATCGGTTTAACGGTTTGGACGTAAAGAGGACTACCTCTGTATGTTGTCTGTTAAGGCTGCTCTTTCGAAAAAAGCGTGCAGACGAAACAACTTTTCATCGGCATTAACAGAGAAATTATATCTGAAAAAAATAATTAGTAATCTACATGATACGTAATTTGGTTTTGCCTTATTTTTTCTATCGGTATCACATAATAAAGAAATAAAAAACCAAATCACCTCCAAATCGTTGAATGAAACCACTTTACTCCTTCATTATTTATCAAAAGAATATATAAAAAATATCTACTGCTTTGCAATACATAAGTTAATAATTTGGTTTTTTACTTTTTTGAAATATGTATTATATTAAGCCTTAAAAAAGTTTTTTCTCCTATTTCGCCCTATCATGGACGCGGCGAGCGTCGTAACCGCCACCGTACAAGGCGCGCTGTTATGAATGTTATTTTAATGTCATTTACGTCGATATTCGCACTGACAGACAATCGACCTGCTAATTTAGGGAGAGAGGGCCCTTAAGACAGACAGACATACACACTTTCGCATTTATAATATTAGTATGAATGGTTTCAATGCCGAAATACCTGAGTGTTACTTGTTTCCTTCTCATGATAATATTTTTGTAAATTGTAAAACAATGATTTTAATTTTCAGCTCAATAATACTTATCGGCAATTAAAAAATTTAACCAGCTTCGGTATACAATTCGACTTTTTAAGGTTTACTTATTTCTTTACGTTTCCAAAATCCTTCCTTACTTATCTCTTCTTTTCATCTTCACAATTTTAAATTATTCTCTTTTACAAATTTGTAATGTGCGTTTCTAAATAAAAATATTTTTTCCTTCTGTATATCTTTAAAGAGTCAAAATTTTATTCAATTATTCAAAAGCAGGACGGTTGTCACACAATTGTTTATACATTTTGCTACCTCTGTCCGCGCCCTGGGAGTTCGGAGCATATCTGCCTTTTGAACTTAGTTAACTAAAACATTTCATGAAAGAAAGTAACGAAACAGCCAAGCTATACAATATATTTACTGTGATATACCTACATAGTACATATATAATATGTGGAATTTGTTGAAGTTAGGGTCGGTAGAGTTAGGCCGTGTAGATTCAGAAGTTTGGCTCTACATGAGATCTGATATATTTTTCACAGGGCAAACCTCATGACGTGGTCGTCTTGGCATCATTTTACATGAAATGTTTTTGGTGGGATTTCAGTTCTTTTTAGGTTGGTTCTTCTATTTACTTAATAATATGTTTTTTAGTTACTGTCTATACAGTCCCTTGTTAACTTTCATGTCCTATTTATTCACAAAATTGGTGAAAGTCTTATAACACTAAACTTAGATTACATACCAAATTTCAGCTTCCTATCACTTCAGGAAGTAGCCAAACATTTTGATGATCATCAGTGTGTCAGTGAGTCAGTGACGAAATCGGCGTATTTTCTAAAGTATTAAAGCCATTTATTTGAGATTTGAGACTTTGTATGTTTAATTAGTCTACTATCTACCTATCCTACCCTGAGAATATGAACTATCTGGCACATTGGAAACCAACTCTAGGGATGGGTACTCCGTACTCACTATTAGTTATCACAGCCACGATGACTTGAATGATATATTTACCCCTCTGAGGACTTCAAGCTGACTCTATAGACTGAAGAGAGTTCCTAACTAATATACACACGAACTTTTATTTTTTTATTTTTGTGGCTTCGACAACCAAGCTTAAGTAAAATTTCATCAAGGGCGATATTATTGTGGCGGTACCCACAATTCGCCTAACATTCCTGCATCGCGCTATCGAAGTTTTCAAAGCGCGTCGGTATATATACGACAGCTGAAATGTATCACGTGGGCTTCGGCCTGACCGGGCATACCACCTCGCTCGGTCGGAAGATCTTCCTTTGGCCTCCACGCCATTATATCCCACATTGGTGACCCTCGACAGAACATGCCTCCTTCATCATCATCACTCCCCGCCCCTCCGCACCGCGCCAGCCAGCATCGCCTCATCGGGTACCTCGTCCACTAGCCGCAATGTACCGCGGCCTGGGCGACTCCGCATCGGCATCATCGGGCTTTCTCACTACACCGACCGGTCAGCAAGCAGAGCACATCTCTCCTGGTCAGCACGTAGCATCGGCCCCGCACGGCAGCTTATCCGACTCACTGGATCCCGTGCAAGCAGCTTATAGTTCCGACTCACTGGGACTCACTGCAACAGTTCCGACTCACTGGAACTCTCTGGCACTGGTGACTCAAGCGACAAGACTTCAAGATTCGACCTCCGGTCTTCGGGGGGGAGTGATGTGGCGGTACCCACAATTCGCCTAACATTCCTGCATCGCGCTATCGAAGTTTTCTAAGCGCGTCGGTATATATACGACAGCTGAAATGTATCACGTGGGCTTCGGCCTGACCGGGCATACCACCTCGCTCGGTCGGAAGATCTTCCTTTGGCCTCCACGCCATTATTCCCACATTATTACTTAATCTATATCAATTAATATCAAACCCATACCGATTCCAAAACCGTAAAGAAGCTACTACAAAACGGAAGAGTTGTGAGACGAGTCATTGATGAGATAGTCGACATTGTTCTGCTAATTGATTATCCGGTTGTTGATAGATTTTTGGCAATCGATACTAGACGAACCTTGAGATATATCCGCAATACATCTCTTGTCGGCACATATTAGCCGCATGTATCGACGCTGATGTATCGATGATAATAAATACACTAGCGCTTATCACAACAGTTGAAATAAAAATAAAATAAAAAGAAATGTTTTATTTCCGAGTAAATTTGGAACAAATATTTTCAGAATGTCCACGTGTTGACCTGTCACTGTTTGGGAACTAACCCGGCGAAAAGAGCCGACGTAAGAAATTTGCACGCAAACAATACTAGGTATTATTTGACTATCACATAAATTTATTCGTAGACAGACGGACCATGGGCGTATATAAGAGGGGTGTCCTGGCCGGGTCCGGACCCCCCCATTTCTATCCATATTACTTGTCCAGTCGACAATAATATATCTACCTCGCCGATTAAAATCGGTGCGGTACATGTATTTAAAAAATAATTTTGATTTCCTAAGCACGTTGCCTATTTGCTGCTGCGGAACCCTTAATGGGCGATTCCAACTCGCACTTGGCCGCTTTTTTATGAGGGACCCCCCCTTATCAAAGCTATATATACGCCCGTGAGACGGACCTTCATAATTTAGTAGACTTATGCTTTACCGACTTATGCCTTACCGACAGATCACAACCTAAATAATTGATTTGAGTTTTGACCTTAAGACCTAACAAATAACGTAGACTCAACAATCACTATCTACCTATGAACCTATTTCTCTGCCAATACCTGGTTAAGTAACAAAATATCAGTTAAAAAATTTGGAGTGTAAAATTTATAAACATGGTTTAATTTTGCCTGTCTAAAAAATATCATATCTTATCTTCCGGCACTAATTAAATAAATATTAGATAATAATATTATTTTTAACAAAAAGAATCGAAACATTTACACCGTTAAAATGAGCTGCAGCTGAGAGATGCTCTGCTGCATTAGCTCAGGATTACTTAATCGGCTTCTATCAGGCAACCTACATAGATAAACTTCGTATGCCGTATGCGTCACGTTTTCAAATAAGGCCCGTGCCCATGGTCGGCCCCCGATGTGACACATGGCAAATATAGTGTGTCACTGCAGCAAATTACAAGCCATTTAAAAAATTGTGTCAGTGTAAACAGTTGCGTGGACATTACGTCTGTTACGCGAACTAGGTTCAAGGGGAGCCAGATAGATTGCCGGCGCGTTTCACTATTTATAGAGCCTCGAGTCTATTTAGCAGACCGATCTCAGTGCAGATATGTTCGGAGTCGCGACCGTCCAAATCTCGCACTCCCGCGCCGAATTAACCCGACGAAAATTACGTCAAAACATTGAAAAATAGGAAGTGATAAAATTTTGGTTTTACAGCTAGTCTAAAGTGGAAATGTGACTTGTGACAGTGATTTTAAATTGAGTGATAGTAATCGTTTGTGATACGTGCGAGTAAAAGTACAAGGTTTTCGTATATTATTTTCTAAGGCACTAAAAATTGGTTGTGCTACCGTAATAATGTTGTAACCGCCCTAATTACCATATTCATAAACAAGCGTGTGTATGTTGAAAAACAAAATTGACATTGGAGTTATTTACACGAGAATGCCAAAGAATATCTGGAAGGAAGCCAAAGTGAGCAGCTGACTGTAAACAAACTAAATAGTATCGTATAACTAAATACCTAGCGATACATCACAACAGAACGCCGCCGAGTAGTAATCGATGTTAGGCCTAATTCGAAGAGAAAACTTTTCCAAATGGCGGAGAAAGGAAACTCGTCCGACAGTGACGGACCAATAATACAGGATAACGTAATACGAATACAGCTCCGGAAACCGAGTCATCGGAAATGGGCGCTGAGGACGCAGAACAAGTCACCTGGAATAAGATTCCCGACAATACAGCTATTCGACTGCGAAGGAAACCTATTATTAGAAACTAATGATGATAATATTTCGATAAAAAGTTCCGATTTTCATGAACCCGCCCTGAAAACGAGTCAATCGTTGAAAGAAAAAGATTATAGGCACATCATAAACAAAAATTTAATACGAAAACACAATTCTATTTCCGGGGAGAATGTTTACACGCGAGTCTTCAGGAAACCAGTTCAAGTGTCGGAAAATAATGTAGAAAAGTCCGTCGTAAACTGTAAAAATTCTTCTGAAAACATTCCAAACATAATCACAACAATAAATACTCCATCGAGCAACGACTTGTTGAGTAGTCGTGATTCCTCGCCTTTCGAGGGACAGGAGCAGGGAGAGAGCGAGATAAGTAGCTACAAAAGTTCCGATTACGAGAATCACAAATCATCTGAAACAAAAAGTGATGAGCAGAATAGTGAATCCAATATCGAAGAATGCAAACAGTCGTACGTCTCATCCGTGAACGAATCGAATTATGCGTGGAAAGAAAATGATAAAAAGGGTATTGTGTATTTAGGACTTCAAACATCTCAATCGTTCAATAATGACTTGTTATCTGCGAATTTACACGAAAATCGTAGCAATAATGTGTTACGTTCGAAATCGGTCGCTCTGTATAAGCCGCCGCAAAATAAAATATACTTCCTGAACACCTACTTAAAAAGCTTACAAGCCCGGAGGAGTTCTAATGCTTCTAATCCGGATTGGTTGTCGATACATTTGCGCCAAACAAAAGATCCGCAGGAGGACTCGTACAATAGATCCAAAAATGTCAAATCCCCGAAGGACTGTTTGAAAGTATCAAACAATGCATCTGAGGCGGAATTCAACAATTCGCCGTCCGATGTTGCGGTGAAATGTGAAATGAGGAAACGATTAAAAATGTACCGACGCGGCATATCTGAAATCGAATCGCGGTGTAATAGTTCAAATGGGTTTAGGAAGAGGCGACACTCTGTGAGCGGTGCGATGAGGATTTCTCTCTCCTCCTCGTCGGAGAGTTTGGATGAGGCTGATGTTGTTCTAAGCCGCTTAAAGAGAAGGATCCTTAAGAACAAAATAAGGGAGAAACGAACTCGAACCGATTCAAATGGATGTGGTAAGCAATTACTTTTTTATCCTTCAGTCTTTACCGGCATTTTTTGCATATGAAATATACTTAAGTGCACTCCGTGCATAATTAGCATCGAGGCTTAGTCAAATTTTTTGGGGGGCATACGGGATAGTTTTCAAAGTCATATAGAACGAAGCCCGGCTCGCCTGATACTCAGTTTTCAATTCCTTGGAGCTCGCGCGAGGATTACACATTACACATGGTGTAAAATAATTATTATAATTAGATAAGTCAAACGTATATTATTATACGTGTACAATTTGTTTAACAGTTATATTTTTTGTACTGCAAAGTTATTTGATATTATGTTGTATAATCACTCTGCAGTTTTTATAGCGATCATAACCTTCATTTGTCTTGCTTCCGTTTAGGATAGGGGATTTAAAAAATCAGAACAGTATAAAAATCGGCCAAGTGCGTGTCGGGCCACGCGCAATATAGGGTTCCGTAGTACTACCGCTAGTTTTTGATAATTTTTGTATAGTTAATGAATGTGCATTTATAACGTGTTTTATACTACTAACAACATCATCTCAGTTACGTTCAAAGGAATTTGAAAGAAAATTTCCTTTATACTTTTCCGAATACAATTTTTTTAGTTGATCGACTATTACTCAATAACTTATGAAGTCTTCTTAGCCGTAATAGTTTTCCTTTTAAATTCAGCATAATTCCTACCACCGTGAATTTTTTCACATTTCCCGAAGCAACCGTTTAGCTGGTAGAAAGGGGGTCTCTAAAGATTTTTTCCACTTTACAATTACATATAATTATTTTCACAAATGGATCTCTAAATCGGAAAATGGTCTTTGAATACTCATAATATTTTTAAAAACCTATCCAATGATACCCTACACGGTAGGGTGGACGCGGAAAAATTAAATCACCCCCCCCTTGATGTTAATACTTATGGTAGGTCTGTACCATTGTTTTCATGTTTGAACTTTTAAAAACTCTTGTAAAAGTTACAACTTAGAAAAGACTGAGCAGCGCCATCTGCGTAAAACCTTCTTACCTAAAACATGCAGTCGTAATGTAGTGCCAGACTGTGAACTTACCAAGTTAACTTGATATAGCTGCCCTCTGGAGGAAAATTGCACAAACTTAATGCTAACTTGGTTCTCAGATAGCCGAGTTGCCTTCTTAAAAATATAATGTTCAGATTATACCTATCATGGGTCAGGTTTTTAAGATATTTAAGCTTTATTTAATCTTTAACTTCTACCTTCGTAATTCGTTAACCTTCCTTTCAGAATAACCGTGTACAGTGATTAAATGAAACAGCAAGTAATTATTATAAAAAAAATTACATCTACTTAATACCTTAAAGTTAGGCACTTGGGCATAAGTACCTACTGAGTTTGATGGACAGATCGCGTTTCACCGACCAAATGATGTTTATCCGTCAACAGCAGCTGTCTATGCATCATTATCTTCGATGGTACTTATAAGTATAGCTTAAATAAGTATATTGTATACATATTACATAACAGTACTAATAATATGGGCCGTGGGCGGCAGCATCCTAGGATGGCGGCAGAGTTCGTACATAGGGGCGGCAAAATCAAAGTGGCCTATACTCATAAAAAATATAAACCCAGCCCTGACTAATATTATAACACCTAGTCACAGAATATACTTATATTAGTAGTACCAAACCTAGTAAAAGTACGTGAAGGTAAAAAACTCCCCAAACATTTTTCATATTATAAGGACTCAATCAAAGTCCTACGTCAGCATTACCCCGCGACCTCATTTTCGCGTCCTTTTTCGAAGACTATAATATTAAATATTTTCTATAACTCAAATCAATATAATGATTTCCGTTTTTTCTACCAAAATAGGGATGTGAAAATTATAAAAAGGAATTCTTAAGTCAACCGCCTCTGGCTGTGCCCCAATATTATGAAATCGCCTGAGAGCAATATGGAAACAGGGTTCAAAATAAATTGACCCTTAAGTTCCTGCTCATGTTAACGTTGGTCAACAGAAATTACCTCGTGTCTTTTTATCGTAAAATAAAATTGCATTTATGGTCCGAAAATGTTAACCCCTTTAAATGTTTTCGCAGAGTCAATTTTGTCTGTAGGAAATTCGTTTTCGTATGATTGTTTCTAATTGGGTTATATGATTGGGGTTATGTTATTAATTGTTATGTTAATTTATGCTGCCCTAATTCGTACCCTAATAAAATATTTTGTATTTTTTTTTTTTGATATTTCGTAATTTGTCTAAGTCCATGCTGGATGCGAGTAGCAGAAGATCTTGGCGTTCATTGAGAGAGGCCTATGTCCAGCAGTGGACAAATATAGGCTGATATGATGATGATGATGATGATTAGACAGAATAAGTAAACTTATTACTTACTGCTGTTTTACATTTTCAAACCGCATTTTAAAATTACGAATTATAAATACGAGATTATTTTTAGTTCCCGAACCGGTGGTAGGCACCGTAGTATCAACATTCTGAAAGCATTTTCTTAAAATCTATTCAGAAATAAATCAATTTTTATGTTATTTATTTTGTAATACAGATTTTGTTATTTTTCTACCTAGTAATCTATAAGACTAGTACTTATACTAGATAAAACTAGTAGAATATAAGAATACAAATCTTTAGAAAAAGTTTAGTTATTTGAATTTTGCTGAATGTAGTAATAACTAATAATCTATTAGTCCTAGACAGTCGTATCAACAAAAATATTTAGCAGCGTATAATCGATACTTAGAATTAATAAGTTTATACTTTATCCGCGGTCAAGGCCGCGCAGGTCATTTCATTGACACCGAGCCGTGAACGACTGTTGCAATGCGACACTGCAGCCGTGTCCATTGCTCAATACAAAGGCAATAGGATTGCGGGCTCGTAAGCGTGCACGTACGTTAAATAAACAAAGAAATTGATATAATTTTCTTCGCCATACGACCAGCATAAAAACAGAAACACATGGTACAGAACATGCGCAGAGACGGCGTCGCAAGTCAATATCCTCCCTCCCAAGCGCCGACGCGCCGCCATAGCCCATGACGCGGCTCGTTACGACCGACCAGCAAAACGACCTAACTCAAAATCTGTAAAAAACTTAAACGTTTTAACTTCGTCACTTGTTCCAGCCTATTTCGATATCTCTTTGTTTATTTAGAAAAATTATCTTCCTAGACTTTCCCCAATGTTCGGTAATACAATAATTGTATAATATGTTATTTAACCTATCAAGCCCCATAAGATCACCGGTGATCGCGATTCGCGACAACAATAGAAGAAAAATCAATTTCCAAGAAACCACGATCGAAGGATTAAACCATAGACTTTGCTTAGGTTATAGATATCTTAGTTTCATATCTATATATGTACATATATTACGCGAGCGAAAAACTTTGGATCCCTTTTGACGAAAAATGCGGAAACGTAGGTGATTGAAATTTTGCACTGTTATAGTTTATATGATGAAGGAGTGCATTGAGCTAATATTATTTTGAAATTATGCTTGTATAATACATTTTTTTAACAAATAAAACATTTAACACACTATACAACACACACACTAGGAGATTTTGATTAACAAGCCTATACACACGAATTGTACTCTTTTATTTAGGGTTTGAAGTCTGTTGTCAAATTGTAAAGAGATTTAGTTTTTTTATTGAATGTTAAATAAGTACTGTTAATAGACAATTATTACACGGCAGTCTGTTGACTTTATTAATCTGCGATTGTCGCAGTAATTATGTCTAAAAAATAATAAAATCAATATTTTGACAATAGAATATTGCAATTGAAAAGCGTTATTTTTTTTATTTGGGGTCAAATTTCGACCATTGGGCGATCTCTAGTTTGAATATCTCATCAAGCCCCGTAAAGCCCATATGGACCGCGATAACAAAAGATTTCCAGGAATTGGCGATCGAAGGAATAAAATGTATAATTATTAATTAGTAAGAAATTGAAGTAATCTCGTTATAGCTATTAGTTGAACGTTTTGTAATAATAAGTTATATGAATTATGATGGACAAACAAAATTTTAGTTATGGCCAGAATAATTTAAACCGTAGTCTGTGTCAATGTGTACCGTACCTGCACAATATAGGACTTAGCAATAACATAATATCGAAGCTAAATTAAGAATTTAGAACAAACAAAGCCATAAAAGTACTATACAATTATAGTCAAAAATATTAATATCGCAGCTAAGAGTAGAAAAAAATGTATCTTACGAAAAACTTAAAGTGTAAGTTATATCATTTTGCCCGTCAAGTAAGTTAGTTTAAGGTTTGTCCGCTAGAGTGGCGGTGAGTGGCGACTGGCGACCAGCTGGTAGGTTTGAGTTTTGACAGCACAGCACACGAAACGCGTCGCTCGGCCGAAACGCCGATACATACCATTCTCACGTGTAGGTGTACCCGGTATAAGTTCCGATTTTTGACCTTCCGCCTTTCCTAAACAACTTTTACATAATTCGTGAAAGTAGGATTGATACAGACTGTTTTATTCGGTTCGTATTTTTGTTACTTCGTCTGATTAGTTCCGATGCATTCTGAAATGCCGTAGTCGTATTAATGTGCGAGCGTTGTGTGGTATTTTCGTTTGTTTGGTTTTGAATTTCATTTGGATTGTACACCGGATTTATCTTATTTTAACCGGAGGACATAAGACGGTGAGTGAATTGAATTGTTTGTGTTATTGTACGAGTTGTGATAATTTGGAAGATGTAAATATTAAACTAACAGTACTGGAAGATGTAAATATTAAACTAAACTGTACAAATACTTCTGTTTTCCGTTTATACATATTAATCTATGACTTATGTAACAAATATGCGACAAGAAAGTGATGTGTATTAGATAAGTAATTATTAAATAGGAAATAAAGAGTACAATGCAGAAATTGTTTCCTACGAACACTATTTGTCTTAAAAACAAAACACTTCTTCAAAAATTAAGTTAAGGTCGTTCCGCTAAGGTTAAAGACTTCTTATGTTTCATTATAATCTTAACCTTTTATTTATTATACGCCGTTTGAGCGGTTTAAGTTTATTTATACGAAATATATTTATTAAAAAAAACAGTCTTTCATAAATCATAAAGTCATAACTCATAACACAATATTATGGATAAGTACCTAACATATTTTAATGAAAGTGAACCTCCGATTAAAACATCAATGATCAAGATAAGATCGTAATAAAATAACACATAATTAAACTCCTTTGTTGAACTCCTAGTAATAATATTAAGCAAGGTAAAAGTAACAACAAAATATATCAATCAAGCAATCCTACTAGTATTATAATGGTCATTGAAGTTTGGCGATATTTCGGAAACAGGAACTTACAATGGACATCAAACGCGTAAATAACTTTCATTTCCTTAATTAAAAGAGTTGTAATGCTAAATGAACACAATATAACATTGTCCATTAATATAAGCGTGTGAAAGTATAGACTAAAGTACTTACCTATAATAATAATAGTATGTACAATTGAACGTCCTATAGTCTATACGCAATAATTGCCAGAATACACACTTACATCAAATCCTTTGGATCACACTGTTTACACTAGTTTTGTATCAATCACAATTCACACCAATTATAGGTATCGATGTGTAGTAACTTACTACACATCGATATTGGTGAGAATTGTGATTGCTACTAGTAAGTATACCTATACGTTGTTGAATAGTAAGCTTACTAGTATAAGATTATTAAAGTTCAAATTATTTACATCATCTGCGGTTTCGAGAGGACTAAAATAATCAGTTGTCATTTTTGACAAGTAACTACTAATATTCATATTTTGACGCGTTTTATCATAAAGATTTTTAGAGAAAATATCGTAACGAGTGATGATAATGTTATATTAAATAGAAATCTTGCAGGTAAAATTGTAGTCGTCATCACTAATCACAATACTATTTTATACTGAAATCTAACCCCTTACGTCATAAAATACTATGTTGGTCATACGAGTACACACCTCAAATCAAAGGAACGTAGTATATCCTGCTGTGGCGCCATAAAAATAAATCGTTTACCCAAACCGTAAAACGCCCGTATTCCGCAGTAGCGTAAAAAAGTTATTTTTGCTTTCTTTCATCAGGCTACAAAATGTTTGTATCATAATGAAAAGGCTTGACGAATGAGGGATCACTTAAAAAGTGAGCTTGGGTTTTACAGTCTCATTATGCATTCTAGCCAGTCATGACGTTCGCCTCGAGAGACCTATCACGGGAATACCTGAGGCCAATGTTGACCGCTTCACGGGCTCGGAAAATATTTTTATTTTGCTACCTGTTTAACTCTAGATTATACAGATGAGTCTACAGTGCCAAAATATGTTTAATAGCCCTCGCTTCTTTCCCCGTACGAGCACCGGTGATCGCGACAACAATAGAATACAATAGCATTTCCAAAATCCCCGATCGGAGGATTAAAACGCTAATCGATATCGAAATATCTATTCTATAGATATTCTATACGTGGGAGAGCCATGCTTCGGCACGAATGGAGAAATACCACGTTCTCACAGAAAAGTTTACCGGAGGCCCAATCCCTACCCTATTCCCTTCCCTTCCCTCCCCTATTCCCTTCCTATCCCATCCCTACCCACCCCTATTACCCTATTCCCTCTTAAATGGCCGGCAACGCACCTGCAGCTCTTCTGATGCTGCGAGTGTCCATGGGCGACGGAAGTTGCTTTCCATCAGGTGACCCGTTTGCTCGTTTGCCCCCTTATTTCATTAAAAAAAAACTACGATTAAAGCTTGTCAGGTGTAAATTGCAGCTTCCATACCAAACTCAGACACCAAACTTCTGCAAAATCGGCTAAGCGGTTTGAGCGTGAAGAGGTAACAAACAAACAGACACACAGACATACACACTCTCGCATTTAAATTTTAGTATGGATATGGATGTGAAAGCTATTGATAGGTGATCAAATCACTCTGGCGCGGCGAATCAACTTTAAGGGCCTGTTTCACCGCTTCCTAATAAGATGCCGGATAGGCTTATTTGACAGATTCTCCATACTCATCTGTCAAGTTAAGTGCTAGATAGCCTTATCAGGAAGCAGTGAAACAGGCCCTAAGTGTCTAAACTGTAAACACACCATGCCGAAGACCCGCGGCGGAAGTTCGTCATGATCACGTCAGCAATGTCGAACGCATACAATATAACGCGACGTAATTTCGGCATGGTGCGTCATCGATTATTTAAAATACATTGCAGGCGAAATCATGCCGACGTTCCGCGGCAGAAGTTCGGCATGATTACGTCAGCAATGTCAAACGCAATTACGCGATTTCGGCATGGTGTGACATCGGTAATTTAAAATACATTGCAGGAGTGATTGCAGGCGGAATCATGCATGCCGAAGTTCCGCAGAATTGCAGTCGATTGTTATCAAATGTTTGAACTCTTCATTTACGTTTCAGAACAGTCAGGTTGGCCTGTGATCTGTCGGAACTCGGACCAAATCGATCGGCTTCCTCGTACCGGGAACGGCCGCCGTATCACGTTATCACGTATCTTGCGAGAGCAATGCGATATCAATTATAGCGCTATAATTGCTCCAAAATGGCAATTTTGTATCACGTATCAGCCATATGATTGCAATCGATCGTTATACATGACACCATTGTTTTTATACCCAGCAGTCGCTCGCGCAATTGTTGCTAGTGGATTGTTGATCGCTATTTTTACGTGATAGCCCTGCCGATCTTCTTTCCTACGGAATTTGTTCGGATAAGGATCAAAATAAATATAATAGCCGGGAACCATTAGTCGGAGTTTTAGGTACGAACATAAAGCCCGTAATGTTTTCTGTAATCATATCGATTGTTTGTTTAGGGCCGGTGAAGGGCCCAACCACAATGGGCGGGTGTAATGTAACGGCCCACCGCGCCTTTTTATTATAGATATTGTACGCAGCTCAGAGATAACAAAAACGGTGATATAAATTCATAATGGCGGGCGAGAAATATTTTTGGGTAGGTGTATCTAATAAATAATGTTATCTGGGCCGTGCGGTTTGCTTCAATTGACACGAATTTCACGTGTGTATACAGTTTGATACAGCCTCCGCGAATAATCGTTCCCTAGATATTATTTTGGCACTGTACTGGCACTGTACATGTTGTTTTATCTGGGTGCAATATAAGGTTTACCCTATGAACAAAAAATATGAGAACTCATGTAGAGCCAAGCTTCTGAAATCTGAATCTACACGGCCTA
The DNA here is from genome assembly GCA_905333045.1 of Lysandra bellargus. NCBI lineage: Eukaryota > Metazoa > Arthropoda > Insecta > Lepidoptera > Lycaenidae > Lysandra > Lysandra bellargus. Next base: position 12,245,439 of record HG995326.1, read on the forward strand.
ACTCACTGACCCACTATCAACTTTATAGGTACATCAGTAAATATGTATGGCTCGGCTGTTACGTTACTTACCTCAGATCAGAAACAAAATCGAATATTTAGTTTCTGATCTGAGGTCCTCCGCGACGACAGTGAAACGGCGAAGCCATACATATTTACTGGTATGTAGAATTTGGTTTAAATGTTAGGGTTAGTAGAGTTAGGCCGTATAGATTCAGAAACTTGGCTCTACATGAGATCTCATATCTTTTTCACAGGGTAAACCTTATGTGGTAGTCTCGGCAACATTTTACAAGAAATGTTTTTGGTGGTATTAATGTTGTAATAAAAGAATCGTGCTACGGAATACGTATCACCTATTACTAATGAAATATCAGTGATTTTTTAATCCCGACGAGTTTTTCAATCAAATTAATTGATATGCAATTTTTTCATATATCGAATTCTATTAGCTGTAGTCCATAAATATTTTAAGTCTGCGATCACTTAAAATATTGGGAGACACAAAAACTCCAGGTAGTTAGTTCGTCAAAGCTGTATTCTCTGTCGTCTTAAGCTGCATAACAAAAAAGTTCTAAACCCTTAAGCAGATTAATATCGATGACGTTCTCAGTGATTCGATAGATATATACGAAAATAGGATGAAGAGTCCATATTATTGATTTAGAATTCTCGACATATTCCGCATCAAAGATCACATCGAGAGTACCCGAGATTGAAACATTGCCGAAATATTGGGAGAACATTAAGAGTCACAACCCTTTATTAAAATTTGTGATCTCGTCGCAACGTCTCGTTGCCTTTTGCGAGCCTTCGTAGAACATTGGCAGTTTTTAGGGTTCCGTACCCAAAGGGTAAAAACGGGACCCTATTAGAGACTTCGATGTCTGTCTGTCTGTCTCTAGGCTGTAACTCAAGAACTGAAGATTTCTGAAATTTTCACAGATTGTGTATTCCTGTTGCCGCTATAGCAACAAATACTAAAAACAAAATAAAATAGATATTTAAGGGGGGCTTCCATACAACAAACGTGACTTTTGGCCTTTTTGCTCGTAATCAATAATGGTAGCAGGTAGGCATTTGAAATACTCACAAAATTCTTAATTATATTTGTAAATACATACTTTAATAATTAATAATAAAATAAATATTTAAGGGGGACATACAAAAACCACATTTTTTTGCCAATTTTTGCTCAATAACGGTACGGAACCCTTCGTGCGCGAGTTCGACTCGCACTTGGCCGATTTTATTAAAATACAGACTGAATATAAGCTGTATAATGAATTGTTTTAAATACGCTGTCTAATTTAGGCGCAACGAAGTTACGGGCGATATCCAGTTTGAAACAATTGAATTAATTATTAAAGTGACATTTATCAAACACGCACGGCTACAAATATTGCACAACGCATTGTGAGACAATTAACACATAATTGGTCAATTGTGGTGCCTCAGACGCGAGAGAACATGATGATTGACAGTTTTTGTGTTCAACAACTGAGCCAGTTGCACACATTTGCTGTAATTAATTCATAAGTAGCCGTTACCGCGTCAAAACACGCGTGTTGATAACACACGTTGGTTCACTATTATACAGTATTTTATGTAGTTCTTAGGTATTGAACGAATTTATTACATAATAAACAAAATGGCATGGAATTTAAAAATTCACATAACTGTGTGTTAACTCATTTAACTGCAATTAATCAATCTAAAAATATTGTTACTTTGGAATTTCCACACAACTCTTTAACTCATAAAAGTCAGGCTCAGGGGCCCTAGAACAAATTTTTCTTTGATTACCTTAGCTTATTTTTTGGGTAGTTTCATTTTGATAAGACAAACAACTTTTTATCTGCGAAAAATCTTGAAAGTGGTAGCTAACACAGATAGAAAGGATTTCATACTTTGATTTGATGGTCCTAAAATATGGATTGTTATGTTTGTAGTCCGACAATGTTACTCTTAAATTATAAAACAGCTATAAACAATACACAAATAAAAAACCGGCCAAGTGCGTGTCGGGCCACGCGCAATATAGGGTTCCGACTTCCGTAGTACCGTTAGTTTTTGATAATTTTTGTATGGTCAATGAATGTAAATTTATCACGTGTTTTACACTACTAACAACATCATCTCAGTTACATTCAAAGGAATTTGAACGAAAAGTTCCTTTATACTTCACCGAATACATTTTTTTTAGTTGATCGACTCGACTCGATTAACTCAAAAACTTATCAAGTCTTCTTAAGTATGATAGTTTTTCTTTTAAATTCAGCATATTTCCTACTCCCGTCAATTTTTTTCACATTTCCAGAAGCCACCGTTTAGCTGTTAGAAGGGGGGACACTGGACTGTAACGATTTTTTCCACTTTAAAACTTAATATATACAAACGGATCCCTAAATCGGAAAATGATCTAAAAATACTCATAATATTTTTAAAAACCCTATCCAATGATACCCCACACGGTGGGGTGGACGAGAAAAAAAAATTCATCCCCGCTTGATGTGTAGGGAAGGTACCATAAAAAATATTTTTTAAGATTTAATGTACCATTTTGTCGGCATCATTAATATGTGCATCCATGCCAAATTACAGCTTTGTAGGTCCTATAGTTTCTGAGCGAAACTGCGGACAGACAGACGGACGGACGGACAGACGGACAAACGGACAGACAGACGGACGGACAGACCGAAACTATAAGAGTTCCTTGTTGACTACGAAACCCTAAAAATCAGCTGGTTAGGCTTCCATTTTAGGGTTCCATCGTCAACCAAGTTTTGTTGATTACAGAACCCTAAAACGGAACCCTAACCAGCTGATTTTTTATATATTGGTAGGTTAATAGTTATTTAATTTAAGAATAAAATAGAACAATCCATATTTTAGGACCATCAAATCAAAGTATGAAATCCTTTCTATCTCTGTTAGTTACCACTTTCAAGATTTTTCGCATATAAAAATGTTGTTTGTCTTGTCAAAATGTAGCTACTCACAAAAAATTTGCTTGACTATAAATCATAAATTCATAATGAACATAACTAAATTATTTTTAAGTATATTTTTTTACTCGATAAGCTTCTTAGAAATTAGAATATTTACGTAAGCTCAACCTGTAAATGTGACGTTATCAGCGTGATGGGACCTTATTGTCGGTATTGAGTTATTAGTATCTCCATAATCTACATTTAATAGACTATCGAACCATGTAAATAACATGCGTGTAGGTCTGGAAAATATTTTTTTTAAAAAATGTTTAAACTCGAAAGTCGTAAAAGGTGAATTGAGAAAATCGCATTCAAACTTTGACACCCAAAAAAAGTATGTTATTGTAGGAAGTTCCATAAATATCATGTTTTTTGAGAAGTACGTTATATGGCCTTTTAGAATTTAACTTCAATTACATAATTTTATAACTCTATTCCTGCTGTTTACCACGCCAAAATGCATGATGTAATGAAAATGCCCAAGATGGTTTTTACTAAATATTTCATTTATGGTATGTTTTCTATTGGATTTTATAAAATAATAATATAAAACGGATCATTTTTTACTAAACAGAGACGTCTCCGATATTAAACAACATTGTTTATTGTATTAAAAATTTTTTTGAACAAATAAACATTGTGCTTCTACTAATCTTATTGATCAGTCAAAATCAACAAAAATATATATTATTTACTACATTTAAACATAGTCAAATGAGATCAAATATATAAACTTCTATTTAAAAAGCAACTATTTTCTATCTTAAAATTCAAGGTAAAGTTTAGTAAAAAGCTGGTACAAACACTTTGCACTTTTCAAAAGGGACCTTATTGTTGGTAATTAAAAGTTTAGTGATATCACATAAAAATAAATATACATTTTTATTAACATTGTAGTTCTTATTTTTTAAATAGCTTTAATTATCCTTTACTAACAAGACGTGTACCAAAAACATGTAATTTCTGTTAGTTACCATAGAAGTATAATACTTCTATGGTAACAACAGAAATAACTAAAAAATATATTTAAATAAATACTTAAACTTATTTTTGTATCTTCTTTTAACTTTATTACTAAAAATGTAACGACCGACATTAAGGTCCCTTTTAATATTTATGAATAATTCATTAGTCAGTAGAGTTAGGCTGGGTAGATTCAGAGGCTTGGCTCTACATGAGGTTTCATATCTTTTTCACAGGGGTGGTCGTCGTCGGTGTTTTACAAGAAATATTTTTGGTGGGATTAGGGATATTATGTTACTGCAATGTTTTCACATTAGAGTACATCACCAGCATAGACACTAGACAGTTGACAAAAAGTATTGTTCGACGTTTGACGACGTTTCTGTCAATATTCTGATAATATGACATGTGCATAATACATGTCGTATTATTTACTGTATGCGCTAGTGGCGCATTCTGTTCCGACTTCCGACCCTTGAGTAATATTCCCTATTGATAAAACATGAATAATTATTGTGCATCTTATCTAACTATGCACCTGAATGTGATAACGAAGATAGTTTTATCTATGAGCCTTCTAGTAGGGGAGGTCGCGCTCAGTTTAAAAAGTCATTTCATACCGAGCGAAAATCGTTACAATAATAGTATTCCACTAATACATAACAGCTTTGATCGTCAGCCACTTCATAATGGGTGGAATAAAAATTGAGAGCATCTCAAAGTTGTTGTTGGGAATCGTATTGAATTGACATTAAAAAGATCCCAATTCGCACCCAATAAAGGTTCATATCTATATTAAATACATGTTTACTTTCGGTAGGTGTTATTTTAGTTTTTAACCGACTTCCAAAAAACGAGGAGGTTATATGTTCGGCTGTGGATATATATTTTTTTTGTATGTTCAACGATTACTCCGCCGTTTGTGAACCGATTTTCGAAATTTTTGTTGTGTTGTATTAGGTTTCACTCCAATTTGGTACCATGTTCACAAAAGTGGTGACCTGATGATGGGATCCATGAGTAATCGAGGGAACTCCTCGAAATTTATATGGAAACATATGGTGATTTTGGTTTTATGAGAAGCATCCTAAGCATATGCTACCAAAACGCAAGATTTTGCACCGAGGTATACTATGGTTCCGAAGCTACTAAGAGAACTCCGGATTCCTTATAGATACAAGTTTGGGAGTTTAGGCGCTGTTTTAAAAACTGAAAGCATATGCTACTATGCAAATTACATTCATCATCATCATCATCATCATCATTACCACGTCAGGGTCACCAATGTCACCAAATTCAACCTTATCTCCAGAGCATAAGGCACACATTTGACATTACTCCTGAGAAGTTAAAGTTGCTTCATAATGTAACATTCTGTTCCACTTCGCCGAGATATTCTGGAAAACAACCTAATTTCAACCTTTTGCATTGCGTTAAGCGTTCATAGTATAATAACGCATCGCATCGCATATCTGCCAGGGCTGTCAAGCAAGCGCGCGGCGGCGCGGGCGCGGGCCGGGTACTATGCACAGAATACAAATTACTCACGGAGGTACTATGTGCGCTGCGTGTGCTTGTCGCACATGTCGAACGAGTGCCAGCCTATTGAAACTAGTCCAGTGACCGGCTACTTAGCACGTCACACGTGTTCACTTCGATTTTTTTTAAAGATTGTTTAAAATTATCTGCAGGCTGCAGCTGATATTATAATATTTTGTAAGTGTGACTGTAATAAGATACGTAGAATAATATACACGTGTATTATTCTACGTATAGTACGCGTTTGCTTACTAGGTAACTAAAAAGAGTGAAATTATTATTTTTAACAAAAAATTAAAACCGACTTCCAAGGTAAAACAATAATAACATCCTTATAATATGAACTAAAAAGTATTAAATAATTATTCCTATCTAATAGTGCCTTTTTACGAATTCGGCTAAAACTAAACTATTTCTGTACTCAATCTTCATAATTTTGAAGTCGGTGCCAGTTCCAAAAGTTTCAAATATTCTGTCAGAGAACAGAAGATTCATCTGGTACCGACTTCAAATAGACGCGAAAGTAGAGCACGTGATTTGTGAAGGATCATAGGCTATTTTTTGTGGACTAATTTGTCTGTGAAATATCTAATTTACGTGGGCGAAGCCGCGCGGAACGTCTATGAATAATAAAAATGAATCCATATTTCCCTTGGTTACGACATCACGCGTAAACAGCTGGACCGGTTTTGCTGAAATTTGGAGATACTTTGAGTCTCGGGAAGGACAAGGGATATATTTTGCCGCGGAAAAATGTACGGTTCCCACTAAATGTACCTTTATGATTTGCGCGTAAACTATTCAATCGATGTACGGGAACAACTATAAACTGAAGTCCACGCGGACGAAGTCGCGGGCAACAGCTAGTTCGGTATAAAATTACTTTTCGCAACAATTTTTTTTACAACTTTGAAATACTCTCAGTTAACATTCCACCACGGGTGCGGCGACTGACGCTGATTATATTGATTGATAAATATTAAGCTACCGCTGGACAAAAATTTGATCGGTATGAAATGACTTAGAAAACGCTAGCACTTCCTCCCCTACTATTCTGTATGTGGAGCACTCTTGGATAATTTTGTTTACATTTCCGTATTACTGTTACTGAGTATGATAAGGATTGAAGCGTTAAAGGCATTAAAAACCAATTTCTTATATGATATAATATGTATAGTTAAACAGTAACCTACGAATAATAAATACTACGGAAGAGTAACGGAGTCAAAAAATGGTTCCTTAAAATGCATGTAACCTATTACCTAGGTTTGTATTCAGTGGCGTCCTTCCAGTTGGTAGTCAAACTCGGGTCGGTTATAAAATTTTGCTAATAATTCAAACTAAAAAAGGACGTTTATTTGAAAGTAGAAGTGATGTGATGTGAAGTGACGTGATGTGGGTATGGATCGGACCTCCGAGTTTTATGTGATCAGCTTTGTCCTTAAACACATCTCAAATATTCAATACGAATCAAACAATGTGAATTATTCATTCGGTCTTCGTTCATATTGATTTAGTGCAAATTGCAATTTTCCCGGACTCAAGACTAATGTTATATTTTCATATTAGACAGTGGATTTCTCATTGTTCATTCCTTCTTGTCGTTTTTTAAACGACTTCCAAAAATGAGAAGCTTATAAATTATAATATGTTCGACTGTGGATTATATTCTTTTTAAATGTATTTTCAACGATTCCCTACTCCGCCGTTTGTTGACTGTTTTTTTATCCTCTATTTTTAAACCCCATTCTTATGAGTTATGATGATGTCACTTTAAACAAGGAATCAGGGTCAAAATATTTTTCTTAAATCTCATAAAAAAGTTAGACCTTAACATTATCTTATAAAATTTAAGCTCGACTTTTGAGGTTCTTTGGAGTTTATTTCAATAGGTTTAAATCTACTCAAGGGAAGTCAGAATAAGGACCTTAATTCTGCACTTTATGTGAATAAAATTTTAAACTTGATTACTGAATAACGCCTGATCTAAAGACACATTGCTAAATGACTCTGTCTCAGAGCTCTATCAAAATTGCCTTAACTTAAAAAATTACATTGATTAGACACTCGATTATCCGGCCCTCAGTAATCCGGATAATTGCGAATCCGTAGATTCGCAATTATCCGGATTCAGGACTGCCGTCGGAAAATGAGCGTTTTCAAAATAAAGTGTACCATAACTAAATTCATGGTTCAATTTTAAATGTTACATTTTTGATGAAATTTTGATTTAGATATTTTAAAGATATATTATAGTTTAGGGAAATTATATTTAACTAGCTGTTGCCCGCGACTTCGTCCGCGTGGACTTCAGTTTATAGTTGTTCCCGTACATCGATTGAATAGTTTACGCGCAAATCATAAAGGTACATTTAGTGGGAACCGTACATTTTTCCGCGGCAAAATATATCCCTTGTCCTTCCCGAGACTCAAAGTATCTCCATATCAAAATTCATCAAAATCGATTGAATACTTTACGCGCAAATCATAAAAGTATATTGTGCGGTAGCCGTACATTTTCCGTAACAAAATGTATCTTATGTCCTTTTCCGGGACTGAAAGTAGGTATATCTACTTATACCAAATTTCAGCAAAACCGGTCCAGCTGTTTACGCGTGATGTCGTAACCAAGGGAAATATGGATTCATTTTTATTATTTATAGACGTTCCGCGCGGCTTCGCCCACGTAAATTAGATATTTCACAGACAAATTAGTCCACAAAAAATAGCCTATGATCCTTCACGAATCACGTGCTCTACTTTCTATCTGGCCAAAATAACAGAAAAATTGCTCTAGTAGTTCGTGAGATAAGCCCTTTCAAATAATTTCCCCCGTTTTTTCCACATTTTCCTCTGTTTTTTCGCTCATATTAGTCTTAGCGTGATAAAATATAGCCTATAGCCTTTCTCAATAAATGGTATATCTAACACTGAAAGAATTTTTCAAATAGGACTAGTAATTCCTGAGATTAACGCGTTCAAATAAGCCTTTTCAAACAATTTCCCCCGTTTTTTCCACATTTTCCTCTATTGTTTCGCTCCTATTAGTCTTAGCGTGATATAATATAACTAATAGCCTTCCTCGATAAATGGACTATCTAACAATGAAATAATTTTTCAAATCGGACTAGTAGTTCCTGAGATTAGCACGTTCGAATAAGCCCCATTCAAATATTTTGCCCGTTTTTTCCACATTTTCCTCTTTTTCTTCGCTCCTATTAGTCTTAGCGTGATAAAATATAACCTATAGCCTTTCTCGATAAATGGGCTATCTAACACTGAAAGAAATTTTCAAATCGGATCAGTAGTTACTGAGATTAGCGCGTTCAAATAAGCCCTTTTAAATAGTTTTCCCCCGTTTTTTCCACATTTTCCTCTATTTCTTCGCTCCTATAAGGTTTAGCGTGATAAAATATAGCCTATAGCCTTTCTCGATAAATGGACTATCTAACACCGAAAGAATTTTTCAAATCGGACCAGTAGTTCCAGAGATAAACGCGTTCAAACAAACAAACAAACTCTTCCGCTTTAATATTAGTATAGATTGCTTGCCGATTAATTTATTTTACGAGAAATCATCAAATTCATTGGGCACTGTGAAAAAAAAGTGTCAGTTTTACCACAGTCTTCAATTCTCTGTAACTATTAATTACTATGAAGAAAGACGCGAAATATTTTGATTGCGTTACGAAGATAATAAAATAAATTATTTGAAAAATAGAACATTAAAGTCGACTTATAGAAAATAATGCCAATTTGACTAGGTTTAAGTCCTGTTTTGTCACAGCTGATGCCAAAGTAGCCGCTACTTTTACGATAGAATAATGTATGTCGTTTAAAATCGGAAAAGTGATTTTTGTATTTCAGAATAGTAAAACCGTTTTAAATATTTCATTCAAATTATTTGTATCCGATATATAAAAATAAGTAAAAATTAATATTTTTCCAGTCGCAAAACATGGGACAGTCGCAAAACCGATAGACCATATTTTATAAGGCTACATTGAAACCAAAAATTTACAAAGTTAAAATAAATCCTTTTCTCCGCTTCTTCTTGCGACATTTGTGAATTTTTTTAGTCTCTGGGCTTCTTCTTAATTCTTCTCTATACCTCTGAGATCTTTTTTCGCTAGTAAGTAGCATTGTGAAACCTAAAAATGTAAAATCTTACAATAACATGTAGACTTAGCTTTATGCAGTCATTTTGCGACTTTTCTTGTCAGCCTATATGTCACGAAGCACTTTGTCGCAAAACTGACGTGACATTCTTTTCTCAGTTTGTAATCAAAATTATATTCTGACGAAAACATTTGCCTACACTGATGATCATATTATATAAATAACGTTTTATTAATACATTGTTTATCTTCTGAAAACAGTTAAATGATGTAAACTAGCCTGTATCAAGTAGATAATGTGTCTCAAACCTGACAGTAGAAATCTTGACGGCCGTTACACTCACAAAACATGTCTATTTTACTCAAAACCTATTATAAAAATGGCTTTTAAAAAATGCGAGACAGTGAGTATAAAGGATGATGAAGCCATTTCAAAAATCCAAATAGTCATCTATAATTTTCAAATGGCATCATTTAGCGTGACAAACCCTACATGTCCGATCGGCACCACTTTTTAAGATATTTTTTGAAATCAAATTGTATTTATATGAGCATTACAGTTAAATTATGAACTATATACGACGATTTGCAAATAAAAGTACTTTCAAACGATACTAAAACCTATGGTACCCTAGTATAACATTTTTGAGAAAAGCTTCTATAACATAAAGAAATTTGAGAGTGGACACGCCAAAAACTGACGCCTTGGTTTTGAAAATGATCTATTTAAAAATATTACGCAAAGTATAGTGAATTTAATAGTTTGAATTTATAAAGTTATGATGTGCTTATTACATGTCAAGCATTACAATAATGAGCCACATATAAATTTTACTTGTTATTCGACTTCAAACACGGGGGACAGGCGAGAAGTGAGGGGTACACTATTTTTTGCAAACGCTCAAATACATCTCTTAATAATTTCTTAATAAACATTGATTTTCTGTGTTTTTTATACAAAGTCACAACTTTATGTACTGAACTTATGCACCGAATGCGCTTTTATTCATACATTCGATTATCCAGATTTTCGAATATTATCCGAAAGCCTAACGGCAATAATTATTAGTCCGGTTAATCGAATTCCTACTGTACTTTGTTCTTAGAGTATGTAGTAAACATTTTACGAGTTTAAAGTTTTCAAATAAGATATTGTAGTAAGCTTGATTCAATAACACGAGCCGATGCGGGTGCTCTCTCTACGTTAAGTATTTATAGAGCTGGAATGCCTCGCCCACCCGACTATAATATCACCACTGTCAAGTTCATTACTCACTCCCGTCTGCCGCGTTATACGAATATCACACTTACGTCCAACACCCACGATACAAACTCTAAAAAACTCCTTAGTTATAGAAAATATTTTACATATTATCGTCGTAAAAATGATGATGAAAAAATGAGAAGTAGAGTGTTACGGATATAATATACTTTAAAAGTTATATCGAGCTTTGTCCTCAAAAGTCAAAACAACTGGCCTAAATTACATATTTTATGAAAACACTTTACAAATAAAATCGGCCAAGTGCGAGTTGGACTCGCGCACGAAGGGTTCCGTACTTAATTATTTAATTTATTTGAATTTTATCATTAATTATATCACAGGCCTGCAAAATGAGGGTCATAACAATATCCTCTCGGGAATTTGGTAGTTGATTCTAGGGTATTTTAATGCGCTGATTACGAATGTGTACTTAGTTTTTCTCCATCACCACCAGATTTTTCAAAAAAGGTACAGATAGTATAGGAAAAATAACACAAGTTGTCACATTAAAAAGTACATATTTAAAAAGGTACATTAAAAAAACTACTAAAAAATAATAACACCTTATTATTGGACTAAATTACATGTAAATTTTATTTGTGGAACCTGGTTCTTTTTTTCTGGAAGCTTTGGTTGTGCGATTTTCGTTTTAACTTCTGGTTTGGATCAAATGCTCATATTACAACCCAATACATCAAAATTTGTAATCAATTTGGCCACTATTTCTTTATAGTCTAAGCAATTTTTCTGTCAACTTGCGAAGTTTTTAATAAACAAGTCGTACAAATTTTATGACGTGTCCAAGTTTTGTCTTGGTTACTTAAATCGTATCCAAAATAACTTTTGTAAATATTTTTCACAAAGTATGTAATGATATGTCGTTGATATATTATCATATATTTCCCGCAAATATTACAAAAACAAGAGAGGGGACTTTAAACAACTTCGCGATGACATTCTAAACTTTGTGTTGCAAGATGCGCACTTCAACCGTTAATTTTCTAAATCAGTGCGGGTACTTATACAAAAACCCTTTGCTTTATCTTTATTAGACCCTTTTCAGAATATTTAAAACAATTAGGTAATATTACCTAATCATTATGTATTAATGAGCTTACTATTACAGGACTAAGTCAAATGAACCGTTTTCGACATAGTTAATGCGAATTACTTATACTTATTTTGTAGTTATTAACAAATTAGTGGTTTGGATTAATTTCTATGTCCTCTTACTTTAATTAAATCCAATAAAAATGAAGCTGAAGTATTTTAATGACGTTTTATAAATTTTAAAATGAAGGTGCTCAGACATTTTTCAGCAAAATCCCTGACGTGATGGAATTTTTTATTATTTTTCTCGTAATCAGCACATCAAAAACTATAGAAAACGTTACTCAGATTTCAAGGAGGAAAACCATTGCAGACCTGTGCTATGATTTAAGTATATACATACAACCATAGATACAACTGAGTATTTTGTGAACATTTTAAGTGTCCATACTCTATGTGTTGCCGTTATTGATATCGAGCAAAAAAGCCTGGAAACCTCTGGTAACAGACAGATGGACAGACGGACAGACATCGAAGTCTTAGTAATAGGGTCCCGTAACCCGTTTATACCTTTGGGTACGGAACCCTAAAAATATAATATTATTATCAATTTAATGACCATAAGGCATAAGCCAGGTAATTGTCGTCATTGATAACAGTGCTAGCACTAGGTATGCCATAATTATTGTAATTCGATTAAAATGTAACACCGTGTTAAATATTAAACTAACGCTGATTTCCTGTATTTGACAAAAAAGGTTTTAGTCGTTTTTCGAGTATTTTTTATTTAAAAAAAAATAATTTTTATTGGGCATGCTTGCTGATGTTCGGCAAGGTCCGATTTCGATGCAGACTTTTAGATTTAGTCGTACTGGGATTTAGGAGCAAATATTTTGCACTATATTTAATATTGTGTCAACTAAAAATATTTCAACATTTTTATATTGAATCAAAGTTTTCTCCAAACAAGATTTCAAATACAGCATTTCCAATATATCCAATTCCAAATCCTTCTTTCAACAAAAGATTCCATTTGATAAGTATTGATCGGATTTTTAATGTCTCTGGTGCTCCCGATTTTTCTGTCATAATCTTACTCTGCTATAAATTTTACTTAAAATCATATTGAGATGTTTATTCTCCAAGGGATTTATGTTTATACCAACTATACTTATGATAAGGAAATTTTTACGACAGAAGATAAGGTAGGGAGTTATAGGCACTGACTATAGTTTCCTGTTTTAGCTTTTTTTTGTAGAGTTTTGTCTATATTTTCTTTTACGACCAACGTCGTTCTAAAGGTGGCATTCCGATCTTTGCCGCAAACCATTTCAACCATTTAATTTTGACCCATGCCGCCGCTGCTTTGTGGTGGCGTAGGCCGTAGAGCAAAATGAAACCCCATAGCATAGGTCACAAAATGGCATTTTATTTGAATTTTTGTCGGTCGTGGTCAATTAGGTCAAGGATCGGAAAGCCACCATTAGAGTTATCAGTTAATCCATACTAATATTACTAATCCACACTAATATTATAAATGCGAAAGTGTGTCTGTCTGTCTGTCTGTCCGTCTGTCCGTCTGTCCGTCTGTCCGTCTGTCCGTCTGTCCGTCTGTCCGTCTGTCCGTCTGTCCGTCTGTCCGTCTATCCGTCTGTCCGTCTGTCCATCCATCCGTCCGTCCGTCTGTCCGTCCGTCCGTCCGTCCGTCCGTCCGTCCGTCCGTCCGTCCGTCCGTCAGTCCGTCCGTCCATCCGTCCGTCCATCCGTCCGTCCGTCCGTCCGTTCGTCTGTCTGTTACCTCTTCACGCCCAAACGGCTGAACAGATTTTGCTGAAATTTGGTATGGAGATACTTTGAGTCCCGGGAAAGGACATAGGATACTTTTTGTCCCGGGAAAATGTACAGTTCCCGCGCGATAAACAAGTTTTGGCGCAACGGAGTTGCGGGCGTCATCTAGTACTTAATTATATTCCTGTTAGCCATTGGTTTAACAACGCCCAGAAAATATAAGAAAGTTTGTATGGACACAATAATACTTAATTATCTTTTTTTTTTTTTTTTTATTTATTTATTTATTTCACAAAATACAATATTTTATGTGTTGTTACAAAATATAATCTCGCCAAACTTTAATGTTTGAAGGCGAGAAGCGCTCATTTTACACGTACAAAACTTTTTTTTTTTAGAGTAACATACAAGATTTTTACCAACATATTAGAACCAACAAAGCTAACATTAACAAAGATTAAACATAATAATAATAATAATAATATGTATGATATATTAATATTATACATAATATTATTATGCAACTATAACTACCTATACTTCCTATTATATTCATATGCGTAAACCAGTTAGACTGCAGATTAACAATATAAGCTTTTTTACTTAAAAAATTTTACACTTTAACGGATGGTAACAGGGAATATGCAGATTACCTAGGTAATGTGCACATTAACTTATTCTGCATTCTAACGGTAACATAATATGTATGTATATATATTTTTTATCTATCTTATGTAACTTACAATTAGCTTATTATTTTAACTAGTTACTATCGATGAGACTAAACCAATATTATATGCATATGCATATTTGATTGCGCAAATATGCAATGCATAAAATTTGGTGTCTGTATTTATTATCAGCATTCCATAAGATACTTACGTAATTTTGTTTTAAGCGCACCTATACTTAATTTTATATCATGTCGTAGTATATCTATTTTATTAAATAATTTAGGTACTATAAATTTTAATGTCCTTTTACCGTAGTAGTTGTTAACTTTTGGCTGGAACAGTTTATTTTCAATAACCTTACGCGTATTGCACTTATTAATAATTTTTGTTTTATACTTATCTACGTAATAATGCTCTAATCCTAACATAAATTGAATTTTTTTATCAATAGGCAAAATCTCACAGATAGGAAATAACTTGTCATAATCGTTTTTACATTTTTTCTTAACATTATTGCTAACCAAATATTTTAATAGCCTTTTTTGTATATTTTTTATATCTTCTAAATATGTTTCAAAGGTTGTCCCGTATATAGAGAGTCCATAGCTTATTTGTGAATCAGCTAGTGCAAAGTACACCACTCTTAAGGTTTTCTTATCCAATATATTCTTGAGCTGATAAAATTTTCCTAGCAACGACCTCAACCTATTACAAATGTTATTTACATGTGATCTCCAGCTAAAGTGCTTATCAACAGTTAGTCCTAAATATTTTATTGTATCGACATACTCGAGCGCAGAACATTTACAATTAGATTTATTAGAGTGCATACACTCGTAGGTATGTCCCACTATGGTGAGGTCCCTGTCGTTTACACATTTAGCGCTCTTGTTGTACGGCGAATGTATATGCATACATTTCGTTTTTAAGAGATTTAAAATAATGCCATTGTCATGTGCCCATTTACTAACATTCTCAAAGTCCTCCTGTACGCATTGCTGGGCCTCATTTATGTCTTTGGAAGCATACATGAGGCACATGTCATCTGCATACATGAATTTCTTACATTTTACAATGACATTAGTTACGCTATTGACGTGCATAGTATAGCCTACTGGCCCATACACCGAGCCGGTGGGGACACCGAGCTCCACATCCGCCTCTGTTCCGGCCACACCAGATATTACAGTAGTTATTTTCCTATCTGATAAGTAGTTTTTTATCCACCTTTTTGTGGGCCCGCGTATTCCGCATTCATCCATGGCCTGTAGGAGAGTATCATGATCCAGAGTATCGAACGCTTTTTTATAATCGATAAACAGGACAATGACCTGTTTACCGGAGTCTAAACATTCGTTAATGCAATTTGAAAATGCTGACAATGCAGATATAGTGTTGCGCCCTCTCCGGAAGCCATATTGTACGTCACTGAGTATACTATGCTGTTCTAAGAATGTAGTTATCTGCTCAACAATAATTTTTTCTGTAATTTTATCTACAACAGATAATATTGCTATAGGCCTATAGTTAGTGTACTCTAAGTGGCTTCCAGACTTATATATCGGACGAATTATTGCTTTTTTTAACTGATTAGGATAAGTACCATTTGACAGACAATTATTTATGAAATTAGCAAAGATAGGACTTAACTGTTTGTGCATTAATTTAATATCTTTTGCCCTAATTCTATCCAGACCAGGTGCTTTCTCATGAGACAACATTTTTATAATCTTTTCTATCTGTGTGGATGTTACTTTTTTATATCTAAAGGTTACCTCACTCGGCTTAACGTATTTGTTTCTATCTAAAAATTTACTATTACATATATGTTTAATCTGTTTGATTTCTTCCGTAAATGTCCTAGAAAAATTTGTACAAATTTGCTCCACACTATCTGTTTTCCCTAAATGTCTTAAAATTACTTCATCTAAACTAGATTTTTTACGACCCAACCACATATTTATGTTTGACCAGATTTTCCTAAAATCTCCATTACATTTTATGATTTCCGATTGTCTATACTTATTTTTTGCGATAGTTGTTAATTTATTTACTTTATTTCTGTATTTTGTGTAGTCTAATCTCTTATTCATATTACTAGTATCGGCTTTCCATATTCTAAATAAGTAGTCTCTCCGTAATAACATAGAATACAACTCCTTATCTATCCATGGTTGTCTTATTTTTTTGTTTTTTATTTGAACAGTAACTGTGCTATCATTATATATTCGATTAAAGACAGAACAAATAGTCTGGTACAAATCTAAAGGACAAGCTATATTTAATAATTGTGACCAGTCGTATTCGACAAGCTTTTTTTGAACGAGTTTATCACATAATACATCGCGCACACTATTGTTTGTAACTACACAACATTGTTCGTTTTCAGTTGCACGTAAGTTCATCAATAGCCCTATTACATAATGGTCGCTGATGCGCGCCTCCAGGACGTAGGCGCACGAGTCGTCATCGCTGCGTCCCGCTCGCACCCACACGTGATCCAAGCACGACGTCTCGAGCCGGCCGTCCACGATCGCCTCGCGCGTTATCACTCCTGTCGGTATTGCACACTGCAGTCCTCGTTCACACAAGGTGTTTTTGTACCTTGATATTATTGGATTTGTTAAATCATTAAATATGTTTATATTCGTGTCTCCGATAATGATTACATTTTCTGATGCTGGAATCGACTTCACCAGGATATCTAATTGTTGTATAAAAATTAATTTGTTTTTGGCAGGTGGCCTATATACGGCGATTAGATGCGTTGTGCTGTTTCTATATTTAAGCCGTCCGTGAATCATTTCCACAGCTTCTACCTTCACTGTTTGAGCATCGAAATTTATTCCATTTTTGACGTAGATTAATATTCCTCCTCCTCTTCTGGTTTCTCTCGTGTATATATGTGTATTGTATCCTAGTATTTGATATAGTGGAAGGTCGTCCATCTTTATATTTATTTCGCTCAATATTATTATATCTATATTATAATTATATTTGTCTAGTAATAGGAGTAGTTCATTAAAGTGCTTTCTAAGTGAGCTTATATTGAGATGTATTATATGTGTATTCCATAATCTGTTTTGTTCTATGTCGTTATTTAGTGTAGATATATCATAGTATTTTTTAAAAGTGGTGCTACTTGGTATGCTAATTAAATTACTAAAAGTTGCCATTTTTTAAAAAAATTTATGTAGCCAAGTGTGTACACACCTCATTTTTATTCTTGTTTACAATCCTCGAACTTGCATAGGTCTTCTGCCGATCTAATGTTGTATATCTTTTTTTCTTCGTCATTTTTTTTAACCAATATATTGCCATTTTGTACCCAAATATACTGGAAGCCCTTAGGTTTTAGGTTATTTCTTACGCTCCACAGTAGTTGCCGCTTAATTTTTGGAAGATCTTCATTTATGTATATTCGTTTTTCGTTGCCATTACCATATACTTTGTGATTAGTTATTTTAGTTTCTTTCTTCACCATCAGCCAGCTATTGCGGGCTGTTTTAGAACGTAGCTTAACCAGCACAATTCGGGGTTTTGAGCCTTCTATTTTTTCTGATCCTACCCTCTTGGCATCTTCAACTTCCTGCGGGTCCAGATTTAGTTTCTTCGCCAGATTTTGAATTAGTATTTTTGTATTTTCCGATTCCTGTTTCTCTAATCCATGTATTTCAATGTTTTTTTCTTTGTTTTGCATCTCCAACTCCTGTACTCGTTCTTCCAAAGCTTTTGTACATTTCTCCAAGTAAATATTTCTGTTTTCTAACGCCTTGATTTTCTTTTGCGATTCTTCTTTATAGTCATGTAACGACTGATACATTTCAGCGTAGAACTCGACACTATTAGTAAGATCTTCAATTTTTTTCTCCACGCTAAAAATTACCGCTAACTTTTTGTTTATTTCAGCCAAAACCTTCTCGGCACTTTCTTCGTTGGGGTTGAGTGCTATTATTGGGTCTTCTAATTGCCTTTTGGGGCTGTTGGAGTTCTGACAGTTGTCGCACATTGCAGAGTGTAGGAACTTTTTATTTACACATTTTTTATGATAAACGGTATCACAATCACCCCTGCATTTGACTATGTCATCCTTGGTTAATGAAACAAAAAGTTTGCATTTCTTGCATTGCGCCATTTTCGATACTTTTAAGTTTCACTTTAAGTACAGTTGAGCTTTGTTAAGTATAATATAGTCGATAACACGCGTGACGCGACCGTGCGTTGAGCGCTCGCGCATCTCAATCACTCCTTGTAACGTTCGCGTTATTATAAGACGTAAATTAGATTTTCTTTAGCAAAATCGATTCGTTATTCGATTTCAAAGTTGCACGGATTAAGTATTGGCTTTCCACAGCTATGGCATAGAGTTTTCCAAGTGTTTAATTTTCTTTTCTCTCTATCTAGTTCTTATTAAGTACCTTCTTCTACTCATTTCTTCTAATAAGCTCTCCATTAATTCATAATAACATTAAGAGTCCGTATACGAAATTTTGCCGATGAATATGAAATTGCAAAGGTTCGCTACAGAAATATTATTAGGTTTTTTCCCCTTATAAGACTTAAAAAAATATATATTAATTATTAGATTTAAAATATATTTAAGCGCGGAAAACCGACTCGAACCTTGCGGCGAGTTATTGTGAGATTTAGGTAAGGTTATATTTTACAAAAATTAATACTCTATTCTCTAACAATATAAGGTGCCTATAAAATATATTACTAAAATATAAAACAGGGGGAGAATAATAAAAAAAGAAAGACTATATATAAAAAACTAAATCTAAGTCGGAGGCTGCGGGCAATGTACCCAAGAGGCTGGCAGCATTACCTCGCTGTATCGCAAGACTGATACGTTGGCCGAGGTAAGCGCCAGCTCTGGGATCATTAGTTTTTTCAACCAGTCTTTGGGATAACTCCTTGAATAGTAGTTTGGCACCAGGGCCCCACGGGCCCAGGGTCTCAACCCCGAAAGGTACAAAAAAGTAATCACTTCCCAGTGCTTCATACTTTCTTCTTTTGTTTGTCTCCGCTTGTGCCGCCGCAGCTCCCGCCTCTCTCGTTGTGGCCGTCACGTGCGACGCCGCTAGCGTATCCACGCAGGTGGCGTTCCATACGAGAGGCCTCCCACGGCTCCACGCAACGAGCGTCATTCCGTCGGGCCTTTTGCCGTCGTCACGTGCGATACCGTTCGGCTCAAGAGTGGCCGGCACGTTGACGGAGACAAGGGCCCTGCGGATCACGTTGTTCAAGGAAGCATGGCGGGACTGGCGGCCGGCACTGCGTCGACAAGACAGGCCGTGATGACCCTGGCGGTCTACTGCGGCGCCGCAGTGGCAGCGATGGGGTTCGCTGATATTGGCTCCTAGTCGCAAACTGAGTGATAGATTGAATGTATGATTATCTAATAGTGTTCCGGTATTGGATGATGGGTTTGCCTGAAGCCAGTAGCCTGATTCCGGCTCGGCGGACGCTAGGAGACGCGCGCGGTCTGTGGTGGACGAGGAATTTAGTATGTCTGTTTGTGCCAAATTAATTAGGGGTTCATCCCAATTCTTTTGGATGTTGGGGTTAGCTGGAACGTCACTGGGACAAACACGCTTCCAAGCGTTGATCGCCTCAGCTAGTGACTGAATGCCTATGTTTCCAAAAGAATTGGTGATGATTTTGATGAAAAGAGGATGAATGCTGTGAGCTGAAGAAAGGAAGGCGGGAAGAGACACGCTGGACACACTTCTGAGACCCAAGCCGCCGAAACGAATGGGAAGAGTGGCTTGGGCCCAGGAGGTGTCAGAGATTTGACAGTTAAAAATATTAATTACTGTGTCTTTTAAAATAGAGTCTAAATGGGAAAGAAGGTTGGGACACTCCCATAGAGGGCAGCACCTCAAGACATATGTAAATTGGGGCACAAACAAACAAAAACGAATTATTTGGTAAGCCATATGGGATTTTATTGCGACAAGTTTGCCAGAAGATTCTACGAATTTTTGTTTTTGTTCCGAAACGTAAGGCTCAAAACCATCATTTAATATGGGGGCACCTAAAAGGCGGAGGGATTCTTTACTGAGAATTTTGATACTAGGGGCCAAATTGTTAAATTCCGATATAATTACGTCGTGCGGCTGTGTGATTGGGCTATTCAAAAAAAGCTCACATTTGGAGAAATTTAAATCCAAATCTATTGCTTTAAATTTCTCTATTAATACCTGCAAATCGTGGAGAACTGTAGCCGGGTCACCACCGAGGGTGCCATCATCCAAATACCAGACGTTAAATTCAGATTGGAGGGATGTAATTGTAGAATGTATGGCAAGGCTGAAAATAGCGGGGCCCAGAGGATCGCCTTGCTGGCAACCAGTAGAGGATAGTAGGCAATCCCTGTTATATAGAAGTGTCGAATTGGCGCCGTAGCTTTGGAGGATGTATTCATATATTTCGGGAATGTGGTTATGGACTTCCTTGAGCAGAGCGCTTCTAGATACGGAGTTGAAGGCATTTTTTACATCAACCTTCACGATCACTTGTCCGGTTTTGGATTTAATATAAGTACGGAGGGCGTGAACGGCGGCTTCACATCCACCCTTACTCCCAAAGCCAAGTTGTACAGGCTGAAAAACATCTCTAAGTTTATTCGTAATGTGCTTACAACAAATTTTCGATGCGATTCTACGGTAGGTGCAACCGACCGCTATGGGACGAATACCACCATCTTTTTTCTTTAATGCGCATAAATTAGCGCCATATAAAATAAACGTGAAATCGTGGTGGACCTTGCCAGATAGCATCAAATTTATTAAGGTCGTCAGGTCCTCTAGAAGCGCTCTGCTGGAGTCTTCAGATGCACTGATTAAGTCCTTCAGGTGCTGGGGACTTAGACCATCGTAACCGCTGGCCGATCCAGTCCTGAAAGACATTATCGCGTTTTTTACATCTTTTATGGAGGCCTCTACGGGTTGCACAGAAGGGCTAGACGAAGGAGGTATGTTCGGTGGGGGGAGTGAGGGATGTTTGTCACGGAGGGCTTCTAGGGTATGTGCGTTGTATTGGGCTATGCTATCGCTGGAAAAAAGCATGTTGGCAGCACCTTTTAGGTCCCCATCGCTGATCTTAGATTCGATTTTGTGTATCGAGTTGTGTTGTTTACGATGAAGATGCGGGGGTGAGTTATCATGAGAATGAAGGTGTAGAGAGGCATTGATGGTGAGGTTGTTAAAGTTGGAGCAGTTGTTTTTAATGATAGAAGTGAGTGATTTTTTTTTATCTTGGATTGCATGTAGGACATGGAACGGAAAAGTGAGTAGACTTTCCCATCGCTGGCAGCTGTCGGGATGTGAAATGACCTCTCTAATTACAGATGAAAGTTGCTTGGCTACTTGAACCCTAGCACCTTTCGGGATGCGTTTAAGGATGGGTAGTGACAATTTGTAGTTTGAAATTTTTTGCCAGAAAGGAATGTTGCATGACGGGGATGGGGTTGTTGTGGGTGTGCTACTGATATTTGAGCTGTGGTTGTTTTGAATCGTGTTTTTTGGCACAATTTGTTTTTAGGGTTCCGTAGCCAAAATGGCAAAAAACGGAGCCCTTATAGATTCGTCATGTCTGTCTGTCTGTCTGTCTGTCTGTCTGTCCGTCCGTATGTCACAGCCACTTTTCTCCGAAACTATAAGAGCTATACTATTGAAACTTGGTAAGTAGATGTAGTCTGTGAACCGCATTAATATTTTGATACAAAAGTGGAAAAATTATTAAAAATTTTAGGGGTCTCCATAGGTATAACTGAAACAAAAAAAAAATTTTTTCGTCTAACCTACGCGTGTAGGGTATCTATGGATAGGTCTTCAAAAATCATATTGAGGTTTCTAATATCATTTTTTTCTAATCTAAATAGTTTGCGAGAGAGACTCTTCCAAAGTGGTAAAATGCGTGTCCCCCCCCTCTAACTTCTAAACTAGGGGCATGATAATTCTAAAAAAAATATATGATGTACATTACTATAAAAACTACCAACGAAAATTGGTTTGAACGAAATCTATCAAGTAGTTTTTTTTATACGTCATAAATGGTAAACCTTAATTTAACTTGCATTAAATCAACTAAAATATGAAAATAAATCAAAATCCTTTTAATTTTATAGAAATAAACGTTATTGCTGCTGCGGAACCCTTCAGTGGCGAGTCCAACTCGCACTTGGCCGGTTTTTTTTTTCTCGAATTGGATAGAATTTTATCTATAGATTATTTCTGTCGTTTTCTTTTTATGAATTACAGTTGCAAGTTGCCGAAATTAAGAGCAATTCTTTGCCCATTTTCTCTAAAATTTTGCCGAGTTACATATTTTTTTACTCAACTATTTCATTTTTAAGTGGTAAAAAGTAATTCCAACATTTTATAGACGACTTTCTCAACAGTACATTGTATTTTTTTCATACCGTTAAAACGTCAATACAATCCATAAACAGGTGATATTCTAAACCTTTTACAGCAAAAATCACAAAACTGTCGCGGGTTTGAGTTGGATTATTTAAAAATACTTAAAAAAAATCTAGCTCCAACATTAGATTATAATTGAAATGATCTTACATGTTGTGCATTAAAACTTATAGAAATATTTTAACTGTTAAATCACGTCTGTTAAATCAGCGAAATCGGCAAATTTCGTATACGGACCCTTAATATAAGTACCAAATTAGTTAGAAAAAGATACTAGATGATGCCCGCAATAAAATCACATGTACTTTTTATATTTTTTTTTCGTTAAAATAGGGTATTTTAAGAATATAAATTAAATAATTTTGAAATTCATTGGCTATTTTTTTCTCAATAAATTTTTAAAGGTTCGCTCTGACGTCATCATCGGCGGCCAATTGACCTCTGCAGTATGTTTTAAATGTCCTTTCAATCTTATTTATAATGGCTGGTTCGTCAAATGCAAGTTCTCGTTATGTGAAAACTGACACGAGAAGCTTACTAAAAGTTCGAAACGTAATGTTGGTCGAATTTATTGCTAATTTAACGCCATTGAAGGTCAAACTAGGGTTAAACATATTTGTTCAAAAATATAAGTAACTAATGGGTATTTTTTTCGTTTATATATAGAAAAACGATCACTGACCTTATTCCTCGAAACGTTTTTGTAACGAGCAAAATTAAAAAAAAATGGACAATCCCCATTCCGTTGCGCGAAATTCGTTTATTGCGCAGGAAGCGTACATTTATCCGGGCTAAAAAGTTTTCCGAGAAAGGTCTTAGGACCCAAAGTATCTCCGTACCAAAGTTCAGCAATATTGGTTCAGCGGTTTGGGCTTGAAGAAGTAATACAGGCAGATAGAGAGACAAATATACACTCGTTTGCATTTATAATACATATCGGTATGGATGGATGGATATTTTTAATAGGGCCGCTCGAATTGTTGACTGCCATAGTGTTTCAAACAGCTTGGACCCGGCTATCGGTTGTATTACGGGGAGTGCTCTGAGGAATTGTTTGGAATCATACTACCTGCAACTCTTCGCCATCGCCACACGCGATAAATATACCATCCTCATCACCTTGATGAGTGGCAGTCTTCCACGATGCGTTTCTCGCGTAACTTTCTGCCGCGCACTGTAAAACTCTGGAACGAACTGTCACCAGCAGTTTTTCCGGACCTATACGACCTGCAAACCTTTAAGAAGAGAGCGTATTCCCTCTTAAAAGGCCAGCAACGCACCTGCAGCTCTTCTGATGCATTCATGTGACCCGTTTGCTCGTTTGCCCCTTATTAAAAAAAAGTCACCTTGTTTGAAGGTTCTTCTCCAGAATCCAACACACTTTTAATAAAATTTATTCTGTATGTTCCAGGATTCTTTACCTATTCTGTTTTACCATATTGCGTGACTGTGTGCAGTTAAATCTGTATCAAATAACAGTTTGTACTTTATGCATTCTATGGTTTCTTAGGTAATACAATCAAACTGTTAACGAAAACAGAAACACGCAAATCCCCGCACGATATAGTACAGTATTAAATTTACCTCCGATCGAAGATTGAAAACTTAAATTGTCGAATGCAATTTGACTAAGTAGTCAAATTTGTGTTTTACAATGTGAAAGTTACTCAGACAGACCGTCTGGTAATTTAAATAACACATTTCATTCGTAAATAATTTTAAACGTAATAAAACTGTAGTTTAAATATAAAAGTTCTAGAACATTTCAGCTTTCAGCGTTAATTATACTACTTGACACTAGATGGCCAAACCTTTGAAAGATAATACAGACGTAAATGCGTTTAATTTTGCATAAGTTTATTGCAATTATCATACTTGAATACTTTAAATTGTTATACACTTTGTCTTAAATACATTTAATAGCTAAAACGGCACGGCAGTACTTATAAAGCACCATCTGTCGTCATCTAGGATAACTATTTGAAACGTAACAATATATCCAGGGCCGTATTTACTAAATAATATTATAAAATAATTGAATTCTAAATACTATTTAGAATTCAATTATTTTTAAGGGTAAGTTGCACAAGAGGCGTGGTTAAAGTTAAAGTTAAGGTTAAAGTTATAGTTAAGGCTAAATTTAGCTTTAACTTTAACCTTAACTTTGACCGGCGAAATTGACAGATGTCTGTTGCGTTTATTTTTTTATTCAAGCTACAGGTAACGGGATTGAGAGTATAAAACATTTATTATCCATAAAAATCGTCAGAAAAAATATTTCTTATAACAACACAGTAAATTTTCACGAAAAAATGTCGATTTAAGTAGGTATGAGCGGTTATTACCTATTCCTAAATAATACCTAGTACCTATACTCTATTCCCTTCCCTACCCTCCCCTACCCTATTACCTCATAAAAGGCCGGCAACGCACCTGCAGCTCTTCTGATGTTGCGAATTGCGAGTGACGAAAGTTGCTTTCCACCAGGTGACCCGTTTACTCGTTTGTCCCCTTATTTTACATTAAAAATCGGTCAAAATGCTAACCCTAATTTTATTGATATAATAAGGTTATTTATAATTCATAGTATACATTTTTTAAAGTTCTGAGTACGTCCCATAATATTCAAGACAAAATGACATCTAGTGTAAGACAGCTGAACTACGTAGTAACATCAACATCGACCTAAGCTAGTAGTTTTGCTTTTAGCCGATAGAGGAAATATTGAAAAGTGGGCGGAGCTTGACACCCCCTCACCCCGCAAATCGTCACGCGTCGTTTCATAAGGATACCTGATTACGACAGCTCCTCCCTATTATAAGCTCCATGGTTACAGCACAGATTACTAAATAGTTACTACGTAAGTTACAGCCTGCGAAAAAAAATAGAGACTAATTAAGCATTTGCATAGTCGATTAGTGCAGAATTTATCTTCTCAATATAGTAAAATTTTTTCAAGATTTTTTTCTAAGATTTTATCATCACACACTCAGACCAATAAAAAAAGATAGACAGAGCCATCCATGCTACGCGGTGAGGCAGGCAATAGGAAGCCGATACGGCCATAGGAAGCCGGCCGACCGCCATTCCGGTTTCAACGAGTGACGGCGCATGTCGTTTTCATCTGTGTCAAGAAATATCAAAATATGCCGTCCTGCATCGTTAAATGGTGCAAAAACAATTCTTGTGCTCAAAAGAAACCTTGTGGGATTACGTTTCACAAGTAATTAGTTGAATATTTATGTATTACCACCGAAATAACGAATTTAATTTATTAGTTTTAAAAATTGTCTCGGGAGTCTCGGAACACAGAACCTCAACCAGTGCTGCATGCTGGTCGCAAGATATTTTTCCCCATAATAGGGGAAAAATATTATTACGTGCTGTATTATCCTGACAAATGTTTATTTTTAACCTAAAATTCGTTATTCATTTAAAATCTATTAATATAAATAAAATTGGAGTGTCTGTTTGTAGTACTGAAAGATTTTTTTACTATTTGCATATTAATCTGTATACGATACATACTGCATACACCAAACAACATTCTTTACAATTTCTGTCTGTATGTATGTATGTCTGTCTGTCTGTCTGTTCTTAGTTGAAACACATAATTTATTAGATATAGATATTTAAGTATTTACTTTTTTCGGCAATTACTAATGAATGATGATTAACAATCTAGTTTGATAGCAACTTTTGTAGTCATTACTTAGTAGTTTAATAAGACTGCAACAGGATGGGAGTTTGACAATCTGAAACCCTGAGTTGGCAACATTATTTTTTTGCACACAAGCGCACGCCTAGCGTATTTATGCTAGGCGTGACGCACACATTGATCGACAGCGACTTCACGCCATTATCTGTAAATACTCCGTCTTTCTTTTTTTATTGGTCTGAGATCACACACTTAAATTATTATTACACATTCACATACAAATACATAAAAATCCCTTAGCATATTTTTTCTTCCTAGTGTTGCTAATAACTCCCTGTGTCTGCTGAATGCCGGGAGTCGAGACTCGGGGGTTTTAAACGCTAAACTGTAGTTAATTTACCACAAGACCCGTTTCTGTTCACCGACATCTTAACAATGGTTTAATAGCAGTTAACGTTTAACTACAGACAAGTTACGAGTTAACCGATGTCTAGCCGTTATATAAACGCCAGTAATACTGGACTAAATGCGCTCAAGTATAGATCTAGTCCGTCGCGCTTACATGAAAGTTCGCTTAGGCTAGTTTAACATCGAGTTAAGCTCTGAGCCCGAATAAAAAGTATAGACATAGTTTTGCGAACAGCAAATAAAGGCAGGTTAAATTTATATATGTGTAAGTGAATCTACATTCTACGCTACTGCACGGCCAGTTTACCTTCGAAATAAAGCGCGATTAGTGTAGTTCTATGCATGTGTATACATATATAATATGTATGCAGTTATGCACACTAAACCTAAATTTGTTTAATTTTTTCCCCACGCCACTTCTCCTACACCCATCGCCCATGGCCTGCCAGCACACAGATTATCAGAAAGGGTTGTTCAGGGAAGTAGCGGAGTTTTAATTTAGCTGAAGCCACATGACCGATAAGGTCGCCAGCTCTCCGTCATAGAGCAGCTGCTGTAGGGGCGAAGCCCTACGACGGTTGTAGAAAGGATATAATGAAGGAAGACAAAAATGGGTACCTGTTGATGATATATGCTGGCGGCCGGGCTGAGACGAGACGAGCTGATATTCACACTGTCACCGTGGTCTATAATCACTATCACTGAGCTTAGTTCATGAGAATAAATCACGGATAACTATTGGATTAATCGTGAAGTTTGGGCCGATCGGCTAACCGAGGATTTTCGTATGTTACGAACGCGCGCCGGCAACGTTTCCGGGCGGAATGTGTCACTCATAGATAATACAGATATATGGTGTCACTTGTCACTCGCGTGTCTAGCGTATGACAGTTGACAGCGCATAGTGCAGACACACGCGCTGCAGTGGTGGCAACGTCGCGCTAGAGTTTGGCGCGAACAGCTGCTCTATTCTATTTGTTTAATAAAAATAAACAAGATATTATAGCATCTAATAAGCACCATGTCGCTTAATCTGGTTTCAGACTACGCTATAGTTAATAGCATTATTAATAATTAAATAAACCTGCGTTTAGTATAATCCTACTAATATTATAAAGGCGAAAGTTTGTATGTATGGATGTGTGGGCAAGTTTGGGAATTTCGGCGTTGTTTTAAGAACTGAAAGCATATTGCTACAGCTACAGCTACAGTGCATTCATCATCATCATCCCATAATTATGAGCCTATTATGACCCTATTACTTATTGGTACTTTTCATAGTCTTTTAGATCGAGACTCAAGTTTGTCAAGCAATTAAAAAATCTATACTATAATATAATAAACCTAAAGAGTTTATTTGCTTGAACGCGCTAATCTCAGGAACTACTGGTCCGATTAAAAAAATATATTTCAGTGTTAGATAGCTCATTTACCGAGAAATGATGTAGTCTATAATATATTATCACGATAAGACTAATAAGACCGAAGAAACAGAGGAAAATGTGGAAAAAAACGGGGAAAATTATTAGAAAGGGTTTATCTCACGAACTACTTGACCAATTTTTATGTTATTTGGCACAGATATAGAGTAGACCACGTGAAGGAACATAGGTTTATTTTTTTCGGGAAAATATACGGTTTCCGTAAAATTCCTAATTTACGCGGGCGAAGCCGCGGGGAACAGCGAAGTCTGATACCAGTTTTAGCCATGCGTTATGTCAAATCCCTTACTATATTTTTGATATAGTTAGATTAGTTAGCTAATTTCGTCGTCAAACTATCGAATGTAATTTGACTCAGTCTTAAAATTGCCTTACCGTAGTCCGTAACGTTTTATTGCGTAAAGCTATCTCATTTTATTAAAGAGTAACAAATTCTGCGGCTCATAGCTCATAGAAACTTCCGTCCAACTCAGGCCGCCCACTACAAAAGCTCAGCATTAAACTTTGTCCTTTCGTATTAGAGTAAGTGAAACGTAATACACTTGTACAGTCGAAGACAGATCCATCCGGTGTGCTTTTGAGCCTTATTGTCAAGGGATAAGGTCGAAAAGTGGTAAGCCAGTACAAGAAAAGCGCAATTCAAATCTCCCGCTGCGCGGTATGGAAGTGCCGGCAAGACTTTACGTTAGGAAATTGTATTATGCGCTGAATATAAAATTATTTAATACCAATGTACTTTCATGGTAGTGTACCGGCACTTAAATGTACTAACAACGACTATAAAACACCTTAAAATACTAAACGACTATGGTCGCAACACATGCTGAGTAAGCATTTATTTGGTAAAGGTTTTGAAATGTTTTTAATTTTTTTTTTTTTTTTTGTATTATTTACCAAATAAAGTTTCTTTCTTTCTTTTAATGATCTATTTGATATTAATCTTTCATTAATCATGTGGCAAAAATATCTAATATCTTCATAACCATGACGATTGACGAGTGACCACTGACCACAGTCCACCCAATTTGTGTGCCGAATTTCAATAAGAAACAGTCCAGTGTTTTTAGACGTTATTTAATGCAAACGAACAAAAATGTTATAAAATTTCTTCATAATTACAGCAGTATAAAAATATTTAATTGCAAAATAATTAACAGTCATTAAAAGACAATTAGATACGATTTCTGCATCTATCAAGATAAGTTTTTCATAAATCAAAAGCAATGGATACTAAATTAATAATTATCTCTTTAATTATCCACAAAAAATGTCCGCCATTTCAGCATTCAAATAAGAACTTTCAAATAGGAATAAATCTCTGAATCTAAATTGTTTCCTAAAGTTATATTAATTTGCCTTATTTGCATTATCTTTGCAGTTTTCTTTGCCCCGACTCGGTGCTTTTATATAGGACTTTGAAAAAGTTTACGAATATTTAAAGCATTTTTCATTTACTCAAATTCAATGCACCATAATATTTTGTATCAATTAACATAATATTCGCTTTCAAGACTGAGTTTCTATTCAATCGATTTTCACCAATCATGTCTCTCATCTAAATTTTTACGTAATTTACTATGTCAATATTAGCTGGCGATGTTTCCAAGATGACACGAATGTTTGGATGGAAATTCCAGCAATCTCATACGAGGTATTTCGTGTCCGAACGTACATTTCCCTGCGTAATCTAACCCTAGTAACTGGTTTTACATAAACATTGCGTGTAGCCATTTTCAATTCCAATTTCGTTGCCGTCGGTACCACGTGAACTGGAGTAACTATTCTGCGATAACAGGGGTGAAGTTTTGCGTGCCTGCCACGCCTGCACACCGTAATACGCCGCTCATGTAACTCCTATGCCGACTACATACGGCTTAATGTCATAGAAGTAGATGTAAAATTATTCCGAATGTACTCGCTCTAAAATAAACCTACGTTTAATTAAAACTTGACTACGTAGTTGTAAATCTTTGTTCTCACGTTAGTAAGTTTATTACTATTTTATTATTAACAAAGGTATTACAAGGAATATTAAATAATACTAACTTAAATATAACTGTATTACGAAAATAATTATGGCTGACCTATTTTTAGTTTCGTATTTTGTATCTTTTAATATTAACAACACCACGGGATACAATTAGCGGATAATAAATCTGTAATAACTAATAACTATCTGAAGATGGGGACCGTAATAGAAGGGAATATAATAAAGCTTACGGCGATGCTTTAATACTATCTTAAATCTGGCGAATCTCTTAAGAGCCCGGGTAACCCTCGAAATTCTCATACATACGTAATAAGAAAATAATTTTGTCATACGAAAATATTTAACATGTTTGAGTTATTTTTCAGCATAAAATAGTAATTACCTAGGTTCCTGAACAAAAATTAACTTCAAAATATTTAAACACTAAAAAAAATTTTTTTGTGTATAAATTTTTTTTACTAAATTTACTATTAAATATTTAAACACTAAAAAATAGAGTAAAACACTAAAAAATTTATAAATAATTAGTAAATTTACTACAAAATATTTTAATACTAAAAAATATTTTTTACAGTTGAAATATTTTGTAGTAAATTTACTATTTTTTTATATATTTTTTAGTGTTTTACTCTATTTTTTAGTGTTTAAATATTTAGTAGGCTCTTAAGAGTCCGGGTGACCCTCGAAATTCTCATACATACGTAATACCAAAATCATTTTGTCATACGAAAGTATTTAACATGTTTGAGTTATTTTTCAGCTTAAAATAGTAATTACCTAGGTTCCTGAACAAAAATTAACTTCAAAATATTAAAACACTAAAAAAATTTTTTGTGTATAAATTTTTTTTACTAAATTTACTACTAAATATTTAAACACTAAAAAATAGAGTAAAACACTAAAAAATATATAAATAAATAGTAAATTTACTACAAAATATTTAAATACTAAAAAATATTTTTTAGAGTTGAAATATTTTGTAGTAAATTTAATATTTATGTATGTCGTAAACGGTCATGAATACGGACACGAAACAAAGCGCAAGTGCGCCACCAAGCGGCGAATTGGTGCAACTTAATTATGGCGCGCTTCGACAGAGTCGTAAAGCTCTGGTGGGGTGGAGCGCCTCTCACTTTCGCTCCAGCCGTCGACCAGTCAACTAGTGCTTACGAAACTGTCCTACGTTTCGCTTTGTGTCATTGTTTAGTGTAATGTACAGTGGAGTGTTGAGTGAATAGTAATAAATGTGTACAGTATTATAACTGAGTGATCTGATTTCAAGACGATTAATAAACAACTTGATTTTACAAGTTTTGTTCTTTTGCACGATACCCACCTAAGCCCACAATGTCTGAAGGTTCTGATCTAAATTCTGACCCTCCGACATCAGAAGTTGGATCTAATCGTGCAAAAGAGGCAAATAACCTTGATAAAAATGAAGATCAATGGCGGTTACTTTTTGAAATTCAAAATCAACAAATTCGTGAATTGATACAAACATTGAAGACGCCAGCTGTGAGTAATAACGTTATTTTGCCAGAATTCAATCCAGATAGGCAAGACGCGGATGCACGATCGTGGTGTGCAACGGCTGATCTGTGTTTGGACGGAGATGTTGTCCAAGGCGGGCAACTGATTATGATGCTAAGTAAGGCATTAAAAGGCTCCGCATCGGCATGGCTGCCACAAATTACCTATCCAGGAATTACTTGGCCTCAGTTTAAAGAGTTATTCACGGCAAGATTTGTAACCGTTGAAACTTCTGCTGCTACCCTCATCAATTTGAATAACGAAAAGCCAAAAGAAAACGAGACATATTCCGCCTACGCCAGTCGTCTCATAACGTCGCTGCTCAGCCGATGGAAGAATGTGAGCGTAGAACAAATTGCAGTGTCAACTGTGGTCGCTCATTTGGCACAAATTGACAGCCGCCTACAACGACTCGCATTTACAACGGAGCTAACAACGCGCAGTCAACTGCAACAAGAACTGCAGGCCTTTTCGTTTTTAAAACGCAAGGCTCCTGTCGATTCCCGGCATGACGTAACGAACGAGAAACGTATGAAGCAAGAAACGTTTCCGCAAATCAAATGTCATGCGTGTGGCAAGCTCGGACATAAGCAAGCACACTGTCGCACGAAGAAGAATGAAACTAAGAAGCCTGCATCTACTGCTTCTGCGCCAGGGGCGGTACAGCGTTCTCCAGCCGGTAGCAACGCTATCACCTGCTACAAGTGTGGCAACCTTGGCCACATCGCCAGCCGCTGTACTGCGAGTGGATCCAGCGCTGCTGCAACCCCAACAGTGAAGCGTGTCGACCTGTGTGAAGTCACACCCCCATCTAGTACCTTAAGTCACTTTGGTGAGTGTTTCAAATTCGATTTTGACTCCGGTGCCGAATGCTCATTAATGAAAGAGTGTGTTTCAAATAAATTTTGCGGAAAAAGAATTAATAAATTTGGTCTCATTAATGGGCATAGGCGATAAAAATGTAAATTGTACCTTGCAAATATTAAGTCGAGTAGAAATTAATGGATATTCAATCGAGATTCTATTTCACGTTTTGCCTAATGCCTTTTTGCGTTGTGATATTCAAATAGGCCGCGAGATTTTATAGCAACGGGTTCGTGTCGTGCTAATGGTCAGGTGGAGCGAGTGATGAGCGTAATAAAGTCTATGCTTACCGCGGTTGAGTAAGTTGAGTAAGGATGAGTCTTTGCAAAATTCTCTAGGAAACGTACAGCTAGCACTCACAATTAAGTCGTGTGACAAAAGCAAGTCCCTTTGGAACTTTTCATAAGCAAAGTAGCTCGCCCTTTAGATCTAATGACAAACGATAGCGAAGAGATAATCGAACTTGACCACGTTAGGCAATTGGCATCCGAAGGCATACAAAAATCGGCTATTTACAATAAGACTCGATTTGATAGCAGCAAGGCAAACGTGAATAGATTTTCGATTGGTGACTTTGTTTTAATTGAAAATGAGGAACGCAATCAGACGTAACTAGATAAGGACCATTTCAAATAATTGAAGTTTTAGATGGTGACCGATATATTTTAAGTTCCTTGGCAAATAAGCGCACCTATAAGTACGCGTATGATCGAATAAGAAAGATGCCCGAAAGTCAGGTACCTATTGAGATTGTTGAGGATAATGAGGTTGAAAATGAAGAAACGTAGCCATAGTTAAAAGCAGTAGGATTCACATTCACATAAGTGTGTGTGTGGAGACTGTACCAGGATGCTGTAGCCGTAGTCCGATAGAAATCGGCATCTGCCCTATGGGTAGTCCGTGGATAGGCGGTAGGCGGTAGTCCTGGGTGGTACAGTCGGATCAAGCCGTGTAGCATTGATCATAGAGTCGTAGTGTGACTCGGGCTCTCTTTATGAGTAGCTATGTGTTTACGCAGGTTTGCAAACCTATGAATTGAGAATGTGGATCCTAAGGCTGTCATTGATGTGTCATTAATTTTATTTTGATAAAATTTAAATGATTCTCAAAAGGTACATGATTAAAGTTAGTCGTAGCTTTGTGAATTATATTAGGATAATTGATTAGATTGAACTAGCTTTAATGCTTTTTGTAAACAAATCTAATTGCTAAGATAAATTGAAAGGAGTAAATAGTTCTCTCCATAGTTATGGTAGCAAGTTAGGATGGCCGAACAGAGACTTTGTCGTTTTCTTTTCGTTACAGATTAACTGACACACAGGGACGTGTGTCGCACAGGATGGCCGTGTCGTAAACGGTCATGAATACGGACACGAAACAAAGCGCAAGTGCGCCACCAAGCGGCGAATTGGTGCAACTTAATTATGGCGCGCTTCGACAGAGTCGTAAAGCTCTGGTGGGGTGGAGCGCCTCTCACTTTCGCTCCAGCCGTCGACCAGTCAACTAGTGCTTACGAAACTGTCCTACGTTTCGCTTTGTGTCATTGTTTAGTGTAATGTACAGTGGAGTGTTGAGTGAATAGTAATAAATGTGTACAGTATTATAACTGAGTGATCTGATTTCAAGACGATTAATAAACAACTTGATTTTACAAGTTTTGTTCTTTTGCACGATACCCACCTAAGCCCACAATGTCTGAAGGTTCTGATCTAAATTCTGACCCTCCGACATGTATATATTTTTTAGTGTTTTACTCTGTATTTTAGTGTTTAAATATTTAGTAGTAAATTTAGTGAAAAAAATTATACACAAAAAAAATTTTTTAGTGTTTAAATATTTTGAAGTTAATTTTTGTACAGGAACCTAGGTAATTACTATTTTAAGCTGAAAAATAACTCAAACAAATTGTTAAATATTTTCGTATGAGAAAATTATTTTGGTATTACGTATGTATGAGAATTTCGAGGGTAACCCGGGCTCTTAATTGCCAGCCCGGGGTTTCATTACTGCACAAATTGCCAAATCCTTTTTCTTTACCTTCCATTTACTTTAATGTAACTGCGAGCTTCTCTCAAATTATTTTCCGTGGAACTCTTATCATAACTAACGCCTTATTAGAAGCAATTTACAGCATTGTAAAATGTGAAAACTTAATTTCGTATTTTCGCTTAGCTCGGTGAATTAAGTGTTCGGTTATTTAATTTTTGAAATGATGACATCATGTAGATTTAGAGTCAAAACATTAAAATAAACTGCAAAAACTTTGCATAACATGAAATAAATATTATTGTTTTTTTATTAAATTCAACAATTGCGTAATATTAATATGCAAATAATGTATACCTAGTTAGTTAATAGAAAATATGTAGTATGTTTTTATCTTAAAATAAAAATATCACTAACGTTGACACTTCCTAACAACCGTAAATATTGGTTATAGAGAAGTTTATTCATAGGCAAATGGCGGAAATACGTAATTTGGTCTCGTTGAATTGACTTAATCCGACCAAATGACGTAGGTACGCCACGCCGCTCGCGCCATCGCCTATAGGTGATGGATCGTCAATAATTATTATTTTGAAGGTATTTTAAAAATAGTCCTCTCTTGTTGTAGGTGGAAACGGGAAGCGCATCGGGGGCTCGTCCGAGGATTGGCGCGATGCGGGCGGCGGGACCCTCGTGAGGGCCCGCCTCACCATGGGCTCCAACATCAGCCAGCACTCGGTGAAAGGCCTGAAGGGGCGGCGCGCGCGCTCCAGCGGGGACCTCTGCAATGGCGAGGCCAAGGAGACGGAGTCCTCGGTGTGCGGCTCCGTGGTGGGCGACGTCATGGGCTGGAACCGCTCCCTGCCCAATCACCTGGACGGAAACCGACATCTAGCGGACTACAGCCGCGTCAACAACAACTACGCCGAGTTCGGAACGTACCGCAGCCAGACCAAGGGCAGGGGACTGCGGTATCGCGTCTCTAAGTCGGGTGAGTTGACTCATGGTACTGATGCAGTAACAGACATTAGATACTGAAAGCTGTACTAGATTATCACACGTAGATGTTAATCTAGAGTGCAAATCCCACGATAACGGCACTTGCTACCTACTGTATCAATGTTAGACGTTAGTAAACATATCATTTACCTCTTACAAAAACATGGGTGGTATTTTCGTAAGAGGTAAATGATAGGATACAATTAATATGAGCCTCCAATGAGCTATCTACTTGCCACTACTTACTAATTATTCTTACAAATATCATAGAATATTTGGATAATCTGTAACACAAAAACTCAATTTCCTATAAATGCTTTAAAAATTTGCCTGACTTGCAGTATCCTTAACAAAAACACTAACGATAGTGCGGTGTGAATAAAAACAATATTTACGTTAGCGTCGTGGAGAGCACTCTCAATCTGGGGTGTTATCGGATCATGAGATAAGGCTAATGCCTCTGTCAAGAGAAAAGGATCGGTGCCACACTCACAGCCACTAAAATTTTGTTCTCTTTAAAGTAACTTTAGCTTTACGGCTTTGGGGCGGGATATTTTAGTGTTAAATATTATGGATATCGATTTCGCTGATAAATGGGAGTATAGTTTACATAAGAAAGTGTGCTTGCTTATGCATGCACTTTATAATTTTTTATTTTACACTATTCGCGGAAGAAAGCTAGCAACTACAAAACGCAGTCGTTAGATTTGCATAAATTATGGTTTAAAAACAGAAAAATGACCGAGTCTGACTCTATATCAATTTATGACTACAAAGTCGTAGATTCTATTCTAGAAATATAGATGCCGTCTATGCCTATGTGTGTATTAATTAACATACATAATATTTGAGTAACAAAGTCTAAAATAGCAAAATAATAATTCTGAAGGTTTTTTTTTGGAGATTAGCCACGTAGCTTAGCATCAATATCTTAACATGACTATATGGAAAAAGGACAAAACAATACCTGTTATGTATATAATTTTCATTTAAAACTAATTTTTAACTAAACATAAACTAAAGAACTATCAGTTCGATTAACATAAAATATCTGTTTTTACTGTACCTAATGAGAAAACTAAAAAAATCGTACATTGTCCCATTTCCGAATTGAGTCAATAGTCGAAACTCGACACTGCGTAGTGCGTCATCTCCAGCACCGGGTGAGCTCGTGTCGTACGTGTTTTAAAAAGATCTCCGTAAT
Organism: Lysandra bellargus; assembly: GCA_905333045.1. NCBI lineage: Eukaryota > Metazoa > Arthropoda > Insecta > Lepidoptera > Lycaenidae > Lysandra > Lysandra bellargus. The sequence continues at coordinate 12,282,337 of HG995326.1, forward strand.
TTTATTTCCTTCATACATTACATTCCTTTTAGCGAGATACGCTAAATAAAATCATCGAAGTGTATATTTTTCGTGTAGCCCGCCTCTCCCGTTATTAATTTAGTAAAAAGGTTTTATGTATGTTTTTCGTGTCTGAATTATAAACACGTGCTTGAGTTTTCACTGTGTACAGCGTTAGTAATAATATAACGACAAACGTTTTTGAGTTATCGAAAGTTAAACATTGGAAAACTCACGTTACTCCATTTTCATAAGGCTTCTCCACGTTGGCCCATGATTGACCAATCGATTACTAACGTGTAGGCATATTAATTTTGTCTATTGTCCATGATCGACATCGATTGTCCATTGTCATAGACAGTTTCCCAATTATGATTTCCCATCTTGGCCGAACGTGAAGAGGGACCAGAGGGCAGAGACACACAGTCTACTGTCACCCACACAGCTTCTTGTGGCTTCATGCCCGAATGACGTCATTCAATAAAATATGTGAGACTCGGTATTATGAAACGTATTGGTAATTTTCATAAAGCCGATGATATGTCACCAAACGGATATTATGATTCAGCGTATTTGGAGGCTATCGAAAAGAAATTTCTCTGAACTTTACTATTATTTATGAAGAGAAAGTTCCTATGGTATCGTCCGAAAGTTAGACATTGACTACATATACGTTCACTTTACGTTCGTTCATCTGTTATATTAGTTTAGTTATGTACTAATTATTTCCCTAAGATGGTTTAAAAAGCAGTTCTTTCAAATTTCTTTTCATTTCATTCTCGGCAACCAATTTCAGAAATGTTCTAAGAAAAATACAGCCGGGATATGAAAGGAAAATCTAAGCAAATTACGTTGAAGTTTTGATTCAGTCGAGTTTCCTTTGTTCGGTCGAGTGAGCTAGAATCCTAACCCTGTGCCGAGTTTGTTATGGCTTGGCTTTTCGCAGTACCGGTTTTGGGGATCAGCGAAACTGCGGTGACGTCAGACACTGCGCTCCAAATAACTTTGGGTCAAGGCTAACTTCTAAATTATTAGAACTAAGCGACGAATATTTTAATAATATTAATAAATCTGAGCGTTCTGACCTTATTTTAGAAGCTGTGATAAATCTGCGTAATTTTGTCGTTAAAGGCAGTTTATGGCACGTGCTTTTAATATTGGAATTTTCGACGATCCATCTTGTTATGTCAGCCGATGTAAAGCAGTTTTACGAAATAGATTAAATTTTAGTATCGAGTTATCGACTAACATTACGTTGATTTTATTCTGTGGGTAGTTATTGCTACTCTACATAATATATTCTATAGTTAGAATATCATGTAGTTTTACACAGAATTAAACTACATATATATTTATTTAATTATAAGTAATTTATTGTATACCATTTTCTTAGTATTTCGTGCAAAATTAAACACATTGGTAAATATGTAATTATTTTAAGACAATAGCTGTTGGATGACATTAAAACACATGTTTCAGTTTAAGATATTTTGATATAATCATAATATTATGAATTTTAACATTACAAAAGATACTTCGTAGCATTTTCTTAGCACAAAATCTTTTATTAAATTAACTGCAAATTTAGAGCTGGTATTAAAAATTCAATTGTCCTCTTAGAACGCGTTTGCCGGGTAACGCCACTACCGTAATCCTTCAATAGAAAGGGTATAATAGCTCCAAAACTCTTCAGTGTAAACGTAAATTGCTCTACAAACAGCATTAAAGTAAATTAGGGCAGATTTAAATTCAAAAGTTTGAGTACTAAAACGAAACGGCGGAATTGACCCAGCTATTTAACTCAATGCAAATAATTAGCAAATTACCCTTTGTAGAGCGCTCGCAGAATCAACAAGAAGGGTACAATAATTATAATCGTCAGTCCATGAAATATTTATCCGCCTCTTGGAGCCGATTTCGTTTAAACTAACTTTAATCTCTTTAACTTGTAATTCTAATTTTTATAACAATGTAATTGAAGAGCTACTAGACTTGCTATATCCTGATTATGGTAATTAATGGTTTATCCAATACTTATCTAATGAAATATGAAAAATGAATACATGCTACACCCAACGTTGCTTATTCAGTTTTATAGCTTAATAGCGAAAATATTATAATAAATTTTGCCCACTCAGCTTGCATTAAATACCTACTGGCTCGGAAGCTGGGCCGATTTCGATGAAATTTCACATAGACATAGAGTAAACCAAGGGAATGGACTTAAGATAATTTAATGATTAGTCCTATGCGGATCCGCGCGCATCTGCTAGTATAATAAAGTAATAATCAAAATAATATAATAATTAAAGGTTGTAAATGAATGTATAATACTTCCTATGAAGACATTAGCTTAACCAAACCCGGCCGTTTAATTACAAAATCTCACTAATGACTACAATTAATGCAAAAGGTTTTCGTTGCTCCGATATTAATCCCAATTTGCCGAGAGGGAGACGGCCATCCCTTCGACATTGATTCATGGGCAGAAAAAATCTTTGTTACGCTCATATGATTACGCTTTTACTGCTTATTTGCTGGCTTATATCATAATATTGCTATGCATATCCATATTAATATCATTTTTACTTAGTCTATCTATGCTAATATTAAAAATCCTAAAGTGTCTGTCCTCTTCACCCCCTTCTACCTCTTCACGCTCAAGCCGCTGTAGTGATTTTGATGAAATTTGGTGTGGAGATTTTTTACTTTGAACTTTATGTCTCGGAAAAGGACATATTTTTATCCCCGAAAACTATTTTATCTGATAATACGTGATTAGTAAATCCAGCGGGATAAACCAATTTTGGCGCAAGGCAGTTACAGGCTTCATCTAGTCTTGACTCTTGAATAGATTTGGCAGCATTTATGTTATAGGTCTAATATCTTCCGCTAGGTTACTTTATTCCAAAAACGTAAGGCAGCCATCTGCGGAGTATACGTGAGCATAAAGTTTCGCTCGGAAACTTGGAAGTAGGTAGGGAAGTCATAAACTTTTAAATGTTGCGATCCTTCGACAAAGGAGTTTACAACCCTACTTTCTCATTAAAACTTTTTGTTTTAGAAGCTTGCCGTAATGAAACTTTTGTTGAAGTATATAAATAATATTTATTAAGTTTGCGTTTAATTGCGTTAATTTTGCAGAAGATCAACATGGCGCTTGCTATTTACTACAGTGTTTAAAATTATATCCGGAGGATATTATAACCTATTGGTTATAATATCCTTGTCTGTTTTTCCTCCTTGTCTGTAAGAAGGAATGGCAGGATATTATATTGTAGATTAATAAATAGCATTCCGAAACCCATCCTTATAACAATACGTACACACCACACACATATCTACTTAAGGTGACGCCGCGTTAAAGTAAGAAACCGTGTTGGATATGTTTTAGATTGCTTGTTTTCTATGAGAGGCCGGGCCGGCCTCTCATAGAAAACAAGCAATGGAACAGCAAAAAATGGAAAGGGCATAAGCAACAAAATGGTTTTTGTCGCGTAATTTAAAAACCATAAATACATTTCATATAAGCTATGCACATATTAAAGTGTATGCTTCAACCAATTTATGTACAAATTTTGGAACCTTAAATCACTCTCCTCTGTTGGAAAAATAGGAATCCCTTTTTTTACAGAGGTCTTTTCGATTGATAATTCTGTGTTATAAAAGTTGTCCAATCGTGTTATGCTATGGGCAATTCAAAGACAAAGACATGATGAATACTGACAATGAACTTTAGTTTCTTAGCTTTAGTCATTGCTGAGAAAAATCGGCATCGCTACAGCCAAATTATCAAGGCGTCGCCTTAACACAAGCTAAACAAACCTTTCAGGATATCCATTTAGACTCTTACGTAACACACCATCTCAATTCACTATCGATTTCAAAGAGCAAACACTATAACAAATATTGGGTTGTATAGATGATAGTACACTTAACGCTGAAGTACCACTTAATCAGTAGCCTTTGGTCCGGGAATCGCGTCCGCGTCCGCAATCAATTGCGTCCGTCCGACGTCGGACGCGCTGAATCGATATGGGTCAGTTTTGCCATTTCGCTTGTACAGGTTCTATCGATTTTTAGGTTATATTTTCGGGTTCCGTACCCCAGGAATGACTTTTCGGTCTCGCTGTCCCCAGACTCTAAAATATATAACAGTAGATAAAACCTTCACAGACGATAAATGAATAATGAGGGATGATAAAAATAGAATAAAATAAAACATATTATTTTATTCTTATTTTAGTTTACTTTTACTTTTTAATACAATTTTACTTATTGTAACTTATATGTCTTAAAAATAACTAAAATAATATATAAGTTAATGTAGGTTGCGCTCAGACGAACAATGAAAAAAGTAGCTCAGACTAGAGCTAGATGAAACAACGGCATACTACCTGTTATATTACTATTTACACATGACTCATGAGTAAAACATGTAAAACCCCACATTTAAAAATATTTCAATATTGCATAATCTATGTTCAGCTCTATTTAAAGGCTTTATTCTTTTTTACGGTAGTTGCTATAATTTTTAAGGTACGTACTTCAAGATAATATCAATAATAATTTTCTATTTTGTCAAAATTTATAACGTGAGAAACTTCTATCAATAATACTATTTCCAAAACTCGATATTATTCATTGCCAAACATATTCCTTGCATGACGAAAAACTTTGAATAAGGCTTTCCAAATCACGAATAGTTATTTACCGAATCACAAACAACTTCCGGTTTTATTAGTGTTATGTTATTTGGTATTATGCAGATAATAGAAGTTCATTTCTGTAATGCATTTTCCCTTACTAACAGAATTGTACATACGTTTCGTAAAAAATAATATAATATCGCAGTAAAACAAGCTCGGCTTTGCTAAAGTATTATCCATTACATTTGCGTAAAAATTTCGAGAAAAAGTATTATTAATGGCTGTCGCTGTACTGAATTATTTATAAGGGAGCGAAAGAAACGTAAGCGAGGCTAAAAGGGTGCCATTTAAAACAGCGCTAGTGTCATTAGAGCGGTGGATTTGCATTTCGCTCAAACGTAAGGTTCCTTAATATCAGCTTTCTTAGCTTGTGTCGTGAAAACGCTAATGAGGTCCTCGGTTACGATGTTTTTAAAAGTCCTTATATTGTAAGCAAAAACTGCAATAATGCAAGGTGCATTTACTACTGCGCCTTTTACATCCATAGGTAATTTAAAAAGTTTGAGGAACGGCACCTAAGCAATACTTGGAATATTCTTTAAAAAAATATTGCCAATTTTACATTAGAAGATAGGGAAGAACTTTAAAATGTAGAAAAGCGGCAAAATGGAGACATTCGCATGAATAATAAATTAAATTACAACACCTATCCTACAAAATATCACACCGGTATTGTTAGATAAATTGCTGTCGTCGGATACGTCCCACTGTATGTAGGCACAAAGACTTCCGTTCAACCTGGAGCGGGAAATTGTGCCGTCTCTGGATTTGCATACATTCATAAATCCTTTCACGTAACAAAACGTATCCACAGCATACTCGGTATAAATCAAAGCAACGGTATAGTGAATGTACGTAAACACGCGAAACTATATTTAAGACGGCCCTCCGTGATCTAATTTTTGTAGGTTATTGGTTTGCGTGAATATAATTTTTGGAATTATTTATCGTACTGATGTTGCCTTCGGAATTCAGTTTTCGTGAAGGAACCGAACAATTTCTCGGGACTCAAAATATCACCATACCAAATTTCATTAATATCAGTTCAGTGATTAAAGCGTCAAGAGGTTACAGTCAGACAGATACACTTCGAATTCATAATATCAGTAAGAAAATTCCTGAAGTGTCCATTCGAAAAATTATTATAAAAACTTTAAACACAGCCAGAAACCTTAATCGCTATCAACTAACTATAAAATATGTATTGTGTAAGAAATTCCATGTATGAATAGCACCATACTCAATAGTTCAATACGGACTAAAAGTGGTTTCGAGTTCCGAAAAGGAAAGCTTTGACTTTGATTTATAATATCCATTGATTAATGATTATTTCTTCTAATCGCCTTAATGGTGTCAGCAGATTTAGACCGGGATATAAATAATCTTACTACATGACTTCCACTGAATAACATAGCGTCCAGACTGGAAATGAAAATAAAAATCGGTCTAGTGCGAGTTGGACTTGGAGACACGGAGAGATATCGAAGCTTAATTAGTAGCCGGGTCCCGTTTCTTCCTTTGGGCACGGAACCCTAAAAATACAGTTTGTTTTTATCCATTTTAAGGGCCTTCCCTACGGAGAATCCGTAACTTACCGTATTTAGAGCCTTATAAACTCATAATTTGAAAGCTACAGAGTTATAATAAAAATACAGCAATAATCTTCAGTATCTCAACATTCCTTTCCATGTTTTAAATTTTCTATTTTCGTTTATTATACTCATGATATCAGCTTCCAAAGTAAAGCCAATTTATTAAAATTCATGGATACATTTAGCATCTCCTTAGTATTTACAAATTACTTTTATTTGAAACACACGCCAATAGATCGACAATATCATAAACTACATACGAGGTCGGCACTGAAAATTTCGGGAATCAAGGAGGTGACACAACAGTACTATTTAAAAATGTGTTTATTGCTTTTCGAAGTATTCTCCGCGATATTTGACACATTTTTCCATACGATGGAACCAATCATTGGAGCAACCATTCCATTCGGAAGTTGGGGTCTCCAGAATGGCCGTTTTGTGGGCGTTCACAGCTTCTTCAGGTGATAAAAATCTCTGACCACGCAATTTATTCTTTATTTTAGGGAAAGTATAGAAATCATTAGGGCTTAAGTCGGGGCTGTACGGCGGATGGTCTAATAATTCTATGTTTTCTTGCTCTAAAAACTCTTTTGTTCTGTGCGCGGTGTGAGAACTCGCATTGTCGTGATGGAGGATGATGCGGCGGTTGCAGTTCTCTTTACGGAGTTCAGAAACGACATGTGGCAAACAAATGCTAGCATACCATTCTGCATTAACCGTTCTTTGTCCCTCAAGAGGAATAGTCGCAATATGGCTGGTTTTGGAGACAAACGTGGCCACCATTTTTTTTTGCAACACTCCGTGAACGAACAATTTTTGTTGGCTTTAACTCATTTTCGAACACCCAAACTCGCGACTGGTTTTTAGTTTCGGGTTCGTACGCATGTATCTAGGATTCGTCACCTGATACAATGTTGTATACAGCATTTGAGGATCCTGCGTGGAATCTTTCGAGAGTTCTGACGCACCTACTTGGTGTACGCGAGTCGCTTTTTGCTCTTCACAGAGCAAATGCGGTATCCATCGGGAAAACAACTTTTTTAAACCTAATTGTTCATGCAATATTATTTGTATTTGACTCATGCCAACAATGCCAATGTCTAAAGTTGCTTGAATTTTGCGGTATGTCACATGTCGATCTTCCTCAACCAGCTTTCGCACAGCATAAACGTTTTCTTGGGTGACTGCAGTTTTTGGACGACCTTGACGGGGATCATCACTGAGCCTGACACGTCCACGTTGAAATTCAGCAAACCAGCGATAAATTGTGGTTTTGGATGGGGCTTCATCACCAAATGCAGAAATCATCCGATCAACACACTGTTTTTGTGTTAAACCACTTCGAAAGTCATAATAAATCATCGCTCTAGAATTTTCTCGAGTCAATTCTATTTTCTCAACGACTAAACAAGTTTGACAAGACCTTGTGACAAGACCGAGAATATTTTTTTAAATAAATAAATGTATTCGATTTTTAAAACCAAGGAGTTTTCAATTAAAAAGATTTTAATATGACAGGAATAGTGGAAGTATTCCATTCCCGATATTTTTAGTGCAGCCTAAGTATTCCCAGTTTTAAATTTTTTTTAGGTCAATTTTGAACTAAGATAAGTAAAAAAATACTGTTTTGGTGCGATCTCGGCAACGCGGCAAATGTATGGCCAAGGTCGTTTGCTCGGGGGACGGCCTTAAGTAGTATACTCGCTGTTAGTACTAAACAATGTTTAGGGATTTGAAAATTTTCCTCGTTAATTCGTGTCTTAGAAGACTTACCGTGAAAAAAGAACCTTGATTAAGTTGTCCATCCGAAAGTTATTCAATTGTATACTTAATAAGATTTTTGAACTTATTAGGTATTTATTAGGGTAAAGGTATGTCCTAGTGCATATTCATAGCTTGTATTTAATAAAACATAATACAATCTACATTCATAAATGTTCACTCAGTGAATCCAATAAAACATAATTTCGTACCAGAATGCGGGCCGGGCGCTTGAAAAGACGAAAATAATAACAGAAGTAATGTGTATGTAACGAAGTTTTTCTTTTCTTATATCCGGAGGCGTTCCTTTGTGCCTATCTCATTTTGTCTGGTGGTTCTGACAATTTTCCAAATTGAAATTGTGTTCCAAACTCGGTCTATTTCGGCGGAAGATTTCAGGGCTTTTTCAGATAACACATTCTTAGGACCTATAAAGTACCCGACGTTTTGTATTGTGTTGAAGTTCTTGTGAAAGTTTCGAAGGTTTTTGAAGTATAAGACTTTTTATGCCATGCCTAAAGGATAAGAAAGTATTGTTTTCCAAGAATATTGTTTAACTCGGGTTTAAACCCCTGAAAATTATAGCTGTTTCATAAACAGATTTTTTTGATAAAACAAGCCTTTCCAGCGGTTCTGTTCGATTGATTTTGGCCTAAAACCTAATGATGACCTTTACTTACAGGTTCAAATGCGGAACCAGTATGGAAGCTCCAGGACCCGGGTTTCGACCAGGGCTACGGATCGGAGAGGTCGCCGGAGGAGGACTACCTGCCGCCCATCGTCCCTCCCATATCCCTGGAGCAGTACGAGCAGGAGCTGCGAGCGGTGTACCCCTTTATCACTGAAGGTGAGAAAATTCCTTCTCCTCCTATTTTCTTCTAATTAATTTAAAATTTTAAGACAGTTTTAGCATGTCCCTCGGGCTCCCTGAGATCATAATATCAAAGGGTTTTCGTGGTTGAATACCGCTGTCGATCCTGGCGACACAGAAGATACAGTGGTGGTAATGTGTGGTGGCCCAAAGGCCCATTATGTCTGAAGGTGAGAAAGAGATACGTGAATTAAGTACTGAAATAGCAATAATCTCATAGTTTTTAACCCCTAACCAAATGAGACAAAGGATATGGGCGACTGGCCCATAGACGACCCTAATTATTGTAATAATAAAAAAAAAGAAACCCCTGACCAAAACGGAGAGGGAATTTTAAGTGCCTCTCTGTCGTAGCATCCAAACGGATGGACCGATTTTCATCTAGTTTTTAGTTTTGTTTGACAGCTGACAGAGAGTGAGACGCAGAGTCGGGAATGTTTTAGCAATATAACTTTATCGTCAGCTTTCTTAATGAGTTATAAATTATTTTAGTTAGTATTCATAATGTGATTCGATCATTAACGGATTACGAATAGATTCTTCAAACGCACCACTTTTTCCACTAAGAGGTGGAAGCAGAAATACGATTATGAAAACTGTATTCAAAGGGCAGTCAGCAAAATTTAATTTCAAATCTAAATATATTTAATTCCCATCCGTATACTACAGTTATATATATGATACGTGATATTGAAATTAATTAAAACGCTAGGCTTAATCAACACATATTGCATTCGATATAATTTATTACACTGAAATTCGAACGAACGAATTGAAAGCGAATTTGTTTACATTTATTTTTTGCATGTTATCGGAGAGTTCAGTTTTTATTTTTTTAACCCCCGACGAATACAGAGGGTTGTTATACTGTCGTATCTGTATGTGTGTGTGTACACACAGACAGACATAGATCCCGTCGCATCCCGTCCATAGTTATTTTATACAGCCGATAGTCGTGATTAGTGAAGAGTTCCTAGCAGTATTTCTTAATCATCAGCCTGCTGACGGTTAAAAAGTCTGGGGTTTACCTGGTTAGAGTTTATGTTCGGGGGTTTTTAATTTATCTTTATTTCTTACTAGATGACGCCCTCAACTCCGTTGCGCCAAAATTCGTTTATCGCGCGGGAAAATGTGCAGTACATTTTTCCGGGATAAAAAGTGTCCTATGTCCTTTTCCGAGACTCAAAGTATCTCCGTACCCAGCAAAATCGGTTCAGCGGTTTGGCCGTGAAGAGATAACAGACAGACAGACAGTCAGACACATTTTCGAATTTATAATATTAGTAAATAAGTAAGTAACTATATTAGTATGGATGGAATCTCTTTTTATCCCTTAAAAGTCCTAATGTATTATTCCATACTCTTTTTAACCGACTTCAAAAAAACGAGGAGGCTATCTCATTTGCTTTCTAAGTAAATCGTATTTTAGACGGGATAATGTGAGCGATGAAGTCATAAGCTTATTTAATTCAGTAATAGCTGTGAGTACTCCATTACCGAGGATAAACTTTGAATATTATGTGGAACAGGTGCGTTATGCTTAAGCCGGATTTGCAATTTTCCCTCGGTAGCAAATTTTGACGCGTCTAAAATATTTAGGGTTTTATACCATTTACTTTCTCGGATAAGTTATTATAGCCGTCAAGGTACACCTTGACGGTTATAACTAGTCTACTATATTGATTTCGTATTAAAAGTTTATAGTTCAAAAGAAACTAAGATTAAGTCTGTATTTTCTAAGGACTAACAGTTGCAATCGCTGTACATTTCCCGCCTGAAAAGATACCGTCATTTTATCCTGAAAAATAAAATTAATGAGTTAATTTCCTGTTGATATAAAGAACATCGTGATTCGTGATCTATTTAATGTACGTGTATTTAGTGTAGGATGTCGAATGAAGACTTAAAAATCCTCCTGGAGGACTGAAATAAAATGTAACAATATTTAGTTTATAAAGCAGGATGTTAGTGTTTTCAGACTCTATTTAATTTGGACGCTGTTAAGGATTTGCGTATCATCCCACAAAAAATTACTTATCGAGTTATGAATGCAGCCATGTTCGTTTATACATAACGCAAAAAAAATGTGAGTTAATACACAAATGCTTAATTATCAGCGACCATTTGTGATCACTAATTATAAAATTTACTCTAGTGGATTTGATTCCAGACATAAGTAAGAGGTTTATTCACAAATAGTTTTGCGTTTAATCATCAATCAATTCACGATGTCAGATTAAAATTTAATCTGACTTTGTGTTGGGATCAACTGGGTTAATTGCGTCATCCAATTCAATTCCGACGGCCGACCCGTGTCATCCCCACTATCACAACTTGACTGGTTCCATACAATAAAGGTAGCACGATTCGACAATGCAAAACCCTAAACCGACTCTTAATCTTATGAATACGAATGAGATGTTAAATTGTTTTGGGTTTAGTTGACTTTTTGGATGGATGTAAAATAAATTGGGTCTTAGATTACTTTGAGTTTGGATAGATGGGATTTGAATATTACGTAACTATTTTAATATGAAACAGAAATATTAAAATAGTTGTTTATTATTTCTATTATAGAATAAATAGACTAGCACTAGACTCTTTGAAGTTTGAATCGTCTCACCTGCTTACTTGTTGCTTAGCCGGTCTCGAAACCAACCACGAGGAAACATTGTTTCTAGAAGCTGTTTTTTTTAATTATTTAAATTTGAAATCATATTTTTGCTCAACAAAAGTGCTACCTGTACTTTAAATGACACCCCTTTATTTCATCAACGTAACCTTATTCTCACCGTCGTGACGTAGCGCGTCCAAAGTCACGTCGTATTCCCGTGCGTCCAAATGTCAAATCCCTCGGCGTCACTAAGCCCGGTGTTGACCCGCTAATTATAGAGATGCTGTGACGGTGTGACAAAACCATCACGGTAAAATGCATTGAGCTTTTAGTTTACTCAGTATTTAGTATTTACCTACGTGATACGTCTCCTCCATAGATAGTAGACACTTTAGAAGCTACGGACGTTATTGGCATTTTTAGGGTTCCGTAGCCAAAATGGCAAAAAACGGAACCCTTATAGATTCGTCATGTCTGTCTGTCTTTAAAAATTTTTTTTCGTCTAACCTACGCGTGTAGGGTATCTATGGATAGGTCTTCAAAAATCATATTGAGGTTTCTAATATCATTTTTTCTAATCTGAATAGTTTGCGAGAGAGATTCTTCCAAAGTGGTAAAATGTGCCCCCCCCCCCCCCCTCTAACTTCTAAAGTAGGGGCATGATAATTCTAAAAAATATATATGATGTACATTACTATAAAAACTACCAACGAAAATTGGTTTGAACGATATCTATCAAGTATTTTTTTATGCGTCATAAATGGTAAACCTTAATTTAACTTTCATTAAATCAACTAAAATATAAAAATAAATCAAAAACCTTTTTAATTTTATAGAAATAAACCTTATTGCTACTGCGGAACCCTTCAGTGGCGAGTCCAACTCGCACTTGGCCGGTTTTTGAAACTTATTGTATCCAAAAGAGTCGAGTTATCCTCACAGCAGAAACGTTTTACTGTAATAATATGTACTATCAAATAAATTGATTCATAGGCAAATGGGGGACCTACGTAATTAGGTCGCGTTATGTCAAACTTAGCCGAGTACCGACAGATCACAATAATTAACATTGACTTGATCAAATCCGACCAAATGACGTGGGTCTGTCAACTGCCTATGAATCAATTTCCTCGATGGTACATACAAAAATGTGGTAAACTCTAACATATATTTACATAGAATATACACTTTTCAATTTCTATATAATATAGGCACTTGTATCTTAAATGACAATAAGCATTAGACTTACCTTTGTGGCGGTACCCACAATTCGCCTAACATTCCTGCATCGCGCTATCGAAGTTTTCTAAGCGCGGCGGTATATATACGACAGCTGAAATGTATCACGTGGGCTTCGGCCTGACCGAGCATGCTATCTCTCTCGGTCGGAAGATCTTCCTTTTCGGCCGCCACTAACACCGTTAAATTTGCGCGGTGCGGAGGGGCGGGGAGTGATGATGATGAAGGAGGCGTGTTCTGTCGAGGGTCACCAATGTGGATATAATGTGCGTAGGCCAAAGGAAGATCTTCCGACCGAGCGAGGTGATATGCCCGGTCAGGCCGAAGCCCACGTGATACATTTCAGCTGTCGTATATATACCGACGCGCTCAGAAAACTTCGATAGCGCGATGCAGGAATGTTAGGCGAATTGTGGGTACCGCTACACCTTAGTTATAGAAATAACTTTAGAAAGGTTGAGTAAACTCGGCTAGGTGGCTACAGTAAGTTCATAGTTAAATTAACTTCGAGACGACCTTTATTCAAACGCCATAAAGTTCACTCTCAAAGCAACTCCGAGGTAAATTCTGAATGGACTTGGTACTTGGCTAGCAACAATACAATCATGAATTCCTAAACGCTCGCTACATACATCTACAGACGTACAGACGTACAGTCTGACCCAATTACTGCTTAATTGAGTAAAGAAAATATAAATCCAATAATTAAATAATTATCTGGAACTTATAAGGCTACGACTGTTTATTTCTCTAATCTTTAGTATTTCTTTGCAATTGAGTAAATAACGCACTCAGTAAAATTGTTTCCTCTTTCCCGACTACGTCGAAGTTAAAATGGATGGTAATGATTTTGGCCGTCTATGTGCCTTCGTAGCGGCTCCGATTTTAACAAAATATGAGATCTCAATAGATTGATAATGATGCTGCCAGTGGCATATAGGCTATATTATATATAATATATTCTTTTATGGCCTATGTCACAAAAACTAATTATTACTTGTGATGATAAACTAAAGTTTATCATTAAATATTTTAATTTCCAAATGAACTTCAAAATTAAGGCGACGCGACGCCTTAATAATTTGGCAGTAGCGATATCGATTTTTCTCAGCAATGACTAAAGCTTAAAGTAAATGTAAAGTAAGTAAATGAAAGTTCATTGTCAATATTCATCATGTCTTTGTCTTTGAATTACCCATAGCATAATACGATTGGTCAACTTTTATAACACAAAATAATCAATCAAAAAGACCTCTTTAAAAATAGGGATTCCTATTTTGCCAACAGAGGAGAGTGATTTAAGCTTCAAAAATTTGTACATAGATTGGTTCAAATCACCTTAACAAAAATCTTCAAAATTAACAAATTCATTATACCTACTTACACGTGCAATTGAATTTGGAATCGTCGCAAAATCCGCTAAATCAAAAACATTACAAACAAATCTAAATAACAATAGCCGTTTCTAAAAATAGAGTGTCAGCCGAATATACATTACAATGATTCCAACAATAAAGTCCCATACTAAGTGTTTTAATTATTCACTCATTTTAGCGCAGTCTCGTGATATTTTCTGAGAAAATACCTATTACAGACCCAACGCGACAAAAACGTTTAACAAAGAGAATTTTCTTTTTCTCACACTGCTCTCACTCTTTTTCTAACAATAGCTCTTCGATTTGTGAGCTCTATTTTACTAAACTGAAGCTCACAACGTCGCGCGTCCTTTTAACTATGGCAGGTATGATCATAAATTGGACCAAGGGTCATTTTATTTCACACAATTACAAAATTTTGTATAATATGTCATTTCTGTATGTTTGTCTGTTAATTAAGTTGCGGATCGTAGAGTCTTTTCGATGTGAACTGATCCAAAATCAAGAACTTTTTAACTTGCTGTGTGAGAAAAGCTTAGCATTTACATGGAAGCTTTTTCTGTGCAACATCATTTCTTTCGAGAAAAAACGTCCCAGATTACCTCTTATTATGTAGTAACATGTTCAGCAATTTATTACCGTGAATAGGAAGTGTAGGTATATAATATGCGTATAACAATGAGTTTTTTGTCTACGCGCTTGGCAGAGTCGCGCTCCGCAGCGCCCGTGCGTGATGATCCAGAACGCACAACGTATTAGAGATACATGTTAAAGTATAGACTGTGTGAGTTACTTTATATAACTTACAAGGTTCCCTTTGTATACGCGAATATTTTTCGTAATATTTTAAGCTTTTGCCCGCGGCTTCGCCCGCGTCGTATTCTGAGAACGACACATTAATTTCAGGAAAAAATCATTATGTGTGTCCGGCAAAATATAGCCTACGACACTCAGGAACACACCAGCTTTCTATCGGTGCTAAAATTTTTACAATCGGATCAGTAGTTTCAGAGTTACCTCCTACAAGCTAAATAATGTCTACTCCTGTGACCGCTAAAAAGTTGCTAAAACGTCGTAAAAATTAAACAATAAACACGTCATAAAGACATTGATATTTATAGATGCATCGACCTCCCTAAAGAAGAAATAAAATATAATATCACATAATTATTATTATGAATACCTACACAAACAGAAGTATTATGACTGAAAGCATATACCATGGAGTATTATGTGCCAATAGGTTTAAGAAAGGCGTAATAAATTTCTTATTAAACTAGAAGTGTTATCGTACTGAAAGCTTTAGAATATGATTCCGTGTGTATTTTATGTTCATTAAGGAGAAACTAAGCTTAAGAGCATATTGAATACAATTTTAATTAGCACCCTGACACATCTGACTCACAGCTACTACGAGCTCCAAACGCCTTCCTTTTGTGTCGGGCGTCAAATCTCATTTTATATTAATGTCGGCGGTCGCGCAACAAACCAGATTAAAATGTGAATAAAGAATCTTGCTATTTCGTTGACGGATCGCTTATTTGGATTATCTAAACAAAAACAAAAACTGTGTGACTAAAAGCATAAAAAACAATATTAAGTATGTTAATTCTTCTGTTAGATCCACCTTTGTAAAATTTGTCGAGGTTTCAATGAAATTAAGCATGATACTATTAAGTATATTATTACACCGGGTTAAAATTTTCAAAATCTTTATGCTTGGACCTTGGTAGCTAAAAACACGGAGTAAAAACAAGTAACCACCTAATAATACTTGATAATTTGGTATAACTAGATAATGAGTTAAAGCAAAAACATAATGAAATAAATAAGAACATGAAAACAAGACTTAAAGATCAAAAGAGTTGATATAATATGATAGTTATCATTTTAACGGCACAAGCTAACTCATAGAGTACGTCATTAAAATTCGTTATTCGATGTCACACTAATGATTTTTATCCGGAAGCTTTTGAGCCCACTACAGCGTGAAATATAATGTAAAGTACGCCACAATTTGATTTACAGCTAATTATGTTGTATGGAGTACCACAATGTATTAACAATAGTATTCATTTTAATGCTTGTAAACAAGTACATTATAATTAATGATGACATTATACGACTTAACCTATCAACCCCCATAAGGACACCGGCGACCACGACAACAATAGAATAACAATATATTTTCAAGAATCCGCGATCGATGGATTAACAACTAAACTTTAATAAAAGTAGATACGTGTACCTACAGCCAAAATTAACATCAATTTAAACCGCCCAAAATAAATCCATTTTAAATAACAGTATCAATAAATTCTAACACAATGAAATCACGGGCTAAGGGTACGGAAGACCAAATAAACTCCACAAATTGCCACAAAAATCGCCTCATGTCAAGAAAATGGCAAGAAAACGGTCTGGATTGAATGAGATCATTGGCAAAATTGTTTTTGCGGATTCCCTTTGGCGATGTTTAATTCATGACTCGAACCTCAGCCATCCGTCGGTGGAATAAAATTTTATCCTATATTAAACTGCGCGACTCGCTCTCGATTCATACAAATTGATCTTCAGCTTGTCTATGCGCCTCGATTTAATAGTAAAGCTATTTTGAGTTCTTGTGACTGTCTAACCAGATATTATAGTTAGTGCTTTTGAGTAGCGTGGGGTTTCTACAACACAATTCCTATAGACGTCTCCTACCTCTTATATTTGAAGACTGTCAGCCAAATCCCTTCCTATTATTATACATATTAGGTTAACCCTTCCCTTTAAAGAAGAGCCAGTGTAGAGATCCACTACGATAACTTGGCGCGCCCCTCCAAATGACTGTTTCAATGTGTGTAGTCACATCCTAATGAAAGAGTTTGTATGTAGGAAGTATTCAACCAATCACAGTACACGTAATATTTCAGTTAATGTCACTTATTACCAAGATTTGTTGGTCAACGAATCATTACTAGCCTACCGCGCAAGACAACGCACTTCAAACATTTTGACAACGCACTTCAAATGTTTTGAATTTTGGAGGGGCGCGCCATGTTATCATAGTTGATCTCTACTAAACACGAGACGTAGCGCTCGGTTGCATCCGCGTCAAAACAGTCTTCGGCAGGAACAGAATATATAATATTTTCCAGCAAAAAAAAAGGATTATAATATGTCCTTTCCCGTGGTCTACTCCATATCTGTGTCAAATCTATAAATAGATAATCATTGCCTTTGATTAAAAGATTATAATATATTCTTCCTTTGAATTCTATGATAAGCATTTTGTTGCAGACAACACGTTCACTGTGGTGGTGGAGAAGGACGGACGCGGTCTGGGGATGTCGGTGTGCGGGGGCGGGGGTCTGGTGCGGATCCGCCGGCTGTACCCGCCGCAGCCCGCCTGGCGGACCGGCCAGCTCGCGCCGAGAGACCTTCTGCTGTCCGCCAACAATGTGCCATTAGCGGGACTTAGTACTTACGTGAGTTTGTTTTTAATAAAATAAGGGGGCAAACGAGCAAACGGTCACCTGATGGAGAGCAACAACCGTCGCCCATGAACACTCGCAACATTAGAATTTAGAAGAGCTGCAGGTGCGTAGACCGGCGTTTCAAGAGCAATCACGTTCTCTTCTTGAAGGTTTGCAGGTCGTATTGGTCCAGAAATACTGATGGTGACAGTTTATTACATAAGCTATAATAATATGAAGCCTTGGAGACTGATTCTTGTACTTCGAATTTTTGTTTCGATATCAAGCTCATTTTAATGTGATAATATGGTGTGCGTGCCAGTAAGAGCTGTAAATACGAGAAAGTGTAGCGATTAGCGATATCCTAGTACGAATAGAGAGAATCCCGTTTGCCTAAAGATACCTAAGATTTGAAGTAGGTATAATAAGAATTGCACCCCCGAATATTGATACGAAAAGCCAAAAATTAAATGCTAGGACATTTTAGAGCAGCTGATACATATACAGTTTACATTGTACAAATACATAGTACAATGTTTACAGCAAAATATAGTAGCTAATGAAAAATATTATATTCACACGTTCGCAGAAACTTGAATACAATTAAAAAGCCATTCGGTAATACAATTCTCATTAAAAACAAAACAAAATAAAATTCCTTTTAAAATATTTTAAACTTCACTAGCAAAATTAGCATTACATATAGCAGCATTTCAAATTAAGTTATAATAAAATTGTAATTAATTACCCTGAGATTGTGTGATTATAACTCGACTCTTGCTTTCGCTCGGCTTGTAGCATGTTAATAAACATTTAAACTATTCATAATATATTTTATAATATTGTTATCATTTCAAGAGATTAAACGTGTAAAGATTTAAATAAAAGTTAACTTAAATTTCTACTCAAGTATTTCATTTTCCATGTAGCTTTTACTTATCTACGTTTCTTTTACATTAACGTCAGCAACGCTTTTCAAGGAAATGCTATCTATTCAATAAAACGCTATCTTTCAGGCGTAAACTCAAGGTTTTCGGAATTTTGCGGGTGGCCTATAAATATCTTGTATAGCCTTTGACAAAGAGATACCCGAATAGAGGGCCGTTGTTGATGTCACTTGAAAAATAGATACGGTCCTTTGTCACTTTGAATTAGACACCCCACAGTAGGAGGTGCTCTGCGCCCGCTTTTGTATTAAACGTACGTCAATAGCTTTATCAACTATACGACGTGAATTCACTATAACAGTTTATCGCCTTTAAAGATTTTATGGTGTACTAAATTTGAAGAGGCTTATCACCAGTGTGTTTTCATTTTAAAACAAGAAATTCTGAAATAAGCATCTTCGTGTTTGAATTTCCGAAGAGTTCGAATATGATAAAGTTGGTTACGGTTTAGTATATCGTTGTACAAGCGACCTTTTCAAAACTTCTTTAAACGTTCTTTGAAAACTTAAAGATTCTACAAACTTTTCTCGTCGACTTAAACCTTTGCGCTATTTCGTTACATCGCTACTGTAAGTAGCGACTGAACTGTTCGCAACAACGGCAAAACTATTTTCATTTGTCAGATGTGTAAAAGCCATAAAAACAATTTATATAATGTGTTTTGTGGTTTTCATTTGGTTAATGTATTTTCTCTACGAATATGAGATAAAAATTAATTTTATGTTCGATAATTAATGTTTATTTTTGGTAATATTCTACGTTGATAAAATATACTTACATAATATTTGTGCTGTGGGTTGTTTTTTTTGGGGCCTTGGTTAACAACATAATATAAACAATTTTATTGTTTTGTACCGGTCTGGTGCTCTACCAGATGGTATTTTGAAGAGTCATTTTCATTTAACACCTTACTTTAATGGGTTTTTTTTAATTGCCGGCTAATCGATGTGAGGTTCGTTGGATATACATAGTTGGATTAGCTGCTAAGTTAACAAATTATTTAATATAGGGCTAGCATTTAGTCGTCAACCGGGGAAGCTTATCTAAAAGAGGAAGTCTTCAAAAGCTTGATGTAGGTTGATTTAGTTGTTTGCCTAACTTATATTGAAATTATTGAAAATTTTCGTATGAGAGGTGCATGCAATCAAGGTAGTCCCAATTCCCAACAGACGGACCCCAATTAACATGTTGATCCTCTTTTCATCTTCATCGCCGAGTTATAACCGGTGGTAGGCATCGTAGACTTTCCAGGAAGAATTACTTTGTAGCCTATTCGTTTTTTTTTTTATTCAGGAAGCTCTGGAAGTGCTGCGGACTGCATCAGCGCGGGTGGAGCTGCGGGTGTGTCGGCCGCCTGCTGACGTGGTGGAGAGCGTCACGCCACCCGAGCCGCCCACGCCGCCCGCTCGCACCCCGCACCCCCCAGTTGACCCGCTCAACTGCCATCCGCTGCATGCCAGGTAATGTGGACCGGCTACTTTTCCTGTCACGCGGATTCCGCGGAGATCTGGGCCCTGGGACCGTACCACGAAACCGTTTTGAGACTCAAACAATCGTACGAGAATGCCGCGTCCTACTCTGACAACGAGAAACTACGTTGCTATAGCGGGACGCGACATTCTCATCCGATAATTTGAGTCTCAAAATGGTTTCATAGTAGGCCTACTGATTCAAAATGCGCAATCTAACTCGGATTCGGAAACTTAATCGCGCGACATCCAATAAACGCTAGCCGCGATAAGCATTAACCGTGTGGTCATTACACGGTAAAGTTTCCGAATCCGTGTCGAACAGGAATCGTGAATCGCCCTGCTGATACGCATGCGGTTGACAACATAGTGCTGGCCGCGCGCGTGCTGCCCGTATGACGGGAAAAATATAATATCTATTATGAAAATAATTTATGATAGATGCGGGCAACTTTCATGTGGACCGGAGACCAGACTTTAAGCATTTTTGGATGATTCTAAGCACACAAAATTTCAAGTTTTTTCGGAGGCTTATGGTAACAAACGCCACGACACGAGAATTTCATATTAAGAATGTTTAATAAAGAAAAATTATATTCACTTATCTTTTGTCTGACGGACTTTCCATTGGCTACTACTACGAAGCGCTCCACTCAACTAATTAATTTTTTCAATTAAATGTTTTTGTGTAAAAGCTCGTAAAAGCATGCTATTTAATATAGCTTTTTACGTACAAACAATAATAAACTTTTTGAGAGCTTTTTTACGGGCGTAATTTCGTCAATTTACATATTCGGTATTTATTTTGGATATGTAATCTGTTCTATTGGCAAATGTAAGAAAACTTTAATTACTTTCAGGTTTATTTTAATGTACATGTAATGGCAATCTTAATATAAGTAACGGGCTCCAGGAAAAGACCTTTAGGGACTAACTCATCTATTAAAGGTCCATCGTAAAGTTTAGTGGCCAACCATCGGGCATACATCTTGGACCCAGAATCGTAAAAATAAATAAATTGATGGTTAACATTACGGAACCATTTGATTTAACAGAAATATAGGTTACAAATTACAATACATTTTATATTCATGCCTATAATATGTATAAATTATTAAATATATTATCAATGTTACTCGCAACTTCGTTACGCCGAAATTTTCCAACCATAATAATATTAATACAAATGTTTTAATAGATCTATCTTGCATAAATAGGTCCGAAAATACGATAAACATTAAACAAGTGAACGATCAAGTGGTCAAAATTAACTTCAACTAGCGTCAACCGCGACACCAGTGACAATGTTGGATGCGTTCATAAAATGTTACAATAAAATTATCCATTAATTCCATAATAAGGCCGGCACGACGTTATTCGTGGAAAGTATTAATTATTAAATATGACCCAGTAACCTGTTAAAATAATGCACGGCTCACGTGTTGCTCACAGATGCTCGGTAAAATTTACCACGGCGAGGGAATTAGCCAAACTTACTCAACACGGCACTTACCGTTACCACTCGAATTAAATATTCAAAAGCACATTATAAAAAGCGGCCTATGATTTGTTTATTTCGTCTATGATTACGGCTAGTATGCTAGCGCCTATTATGCGATTTGCGAGTCATTTGTCAATAGCTTTTGCAGACTGCAATTTGTGATCAATTAATGTTCAGCTCTACCATGTTTACTATCAGAGAAGTTGATTCATTGGCAGATTACTTTATAATTAAGTCAGGTCATGTCAAGCTCACTGCCCAACCGACAGAACCCCATGTTGAATTGACATAACCCAACCAAATTATTCAGGGCGGCATCTGCCTGTAAATCAAAATCTCTGTCCATTAAAACATAATATTTTAACTTGAATTACCTATATCGAAATGATTTTACGTCTAGTTGATTAAAAATGATATACTATTTCTCGCTTACGTATTCGTTAATTTAATTTTTAATAACGTTCAGACTTCTTCTTATTTGTAATTGTACGAAAACAAAATATTATTTGATGTATTTTTCAATTAAATTAATTTCAGTTTCGTAACGCTTTCTGTTCTCCCATTTCGGAAATAGACCTTTTAACGTTCTCGATGTCGCGAAACTAAATTCTCGCTTCCTGAACTAAATCGAAAATCGAATTGCAGTCGACTTCGCTACGTGTTTCAGTTCTATTTGTCTTACTTCCTCAGATATTTCATCTCGTCATGTCCGATTCGTTTTGAATGGGATTACTCGGGTTTGTTTGTAGCTCTGCTGGAATCGAATCCATTTTGCTGACTTTTAAAAGTGAAAAGGCGATCTATTCTCTTTTGTGCGAGCCGTACATGGTTAGCGTTTTCCAATAGTACTGAGCTTACAATGCGGTTTGCTGCTATTTCTATTGATAATACGCTTTTTTCTTGTCGACGTGAATTGCGTAGAAAGATGAATTTGATAAAATAGTAACTGTGTTTGTATGTAGCATATGCATCGAATTTGTCTATCTTTATTTTTCAAGCTAAAAATAGCTAAAAGCTTCTGAGCAGATTAAGATGAAATTTAGTATGGAGATATCTGAATCCCGAGAAAAGGCAGGATAGTATTAATATACGATATCAAAGCGAGTAACATCTGTCACCAAGCTAAATAATAAATACAACACCTCTGAAAATTATATATAAGCAAATAATTTCAACAGATTATCTCAAACCACCAGCAGTGCTACCACTTCGTCGTCGGAGGGCAGAGGGCGGAGAGAGGCGAGTCCGGAGCACCACGCGCGGCAGGACCTGCGTCTACCGGGGTTAGAGCAACCGCTCCCTGTCTACAACATACAGTATGGGGTAAGTTGATCATGAGCTGATTTTCGTGTAGTCTGTGTTCCGTCACAGATTACTAAATAGTTACTTAGTTCCCAAAGTTTTGACCTAGTTAGAAAATAGTTCCCGCAGTGTAATGATTGTGTAGAGTTTGTAAATTGTAAAATAATAGGACAAGTTACGCAGTTACGCGATAGGTGACAGTGATCCTTACCAAATCCAAATTTATAGAGCACTGTAAATAATCTTTCATTGTATTTGAACCTGCTCGAGTGGAATAGCAAACTGCTCGTCAAATATTATCTCATAAACAGAAGGAAAGTTAAGTTGGCACGAGCCAAGAATTTAGTGGATGCTAAAATAGCATGCAACAAAGACAAATAAGCTGGAGAGCATAAGCCACCTGACGTCCGCTGTGCATTCAAGTGCAAATGCTCGAGGCGAGAGTCTTGCCGCCAAACATAGATATAGTATGCATCGTTTACAACTGTAAAATAACTATTTAACCTTAAAATTTATGCGAGAATGACTCTTATGTTAAAGGCATAAAGATCCAGTGAAAGTTAGTGTATAGTTCTTAGCGCACTTAAGGACTTAACCATGCAAATTATGGCATCATAGAAATTGATTCATGTAGGTATGTTCCGTATAATAATATCTTATTCATTTGGGTATTGTAAAGTCAATGTTCGATATGTTGTGGCCTATGAGTTGGCCGTCCGCCATCGGTCTATGTATCGACTTCTGTGATGATACAATTAAAAACTCGAAAATTAAATTACTGTTACAGGACACCTTGTCGATATAACAATTAATTTAAGACTCTCTATTTTTAATTAAGTATTTTTTACATTTTAGCTAAATGTAGTACAGGCATCTTAAAATTCACTGTTTTATTACACTTTACTTTAAAAATATCTTGAAAATATAAACCAAAATATAATAAAAACGGACCAACATTTTATGATCGCATAAAACTTCAGGAATGCACTATTTAGATTGTTAGCACCACTTGTCTCCTTAGAGCTATAAAACGCTCGTCGTAGTCGAGATAGAGTTTATACTTTACTATATTTTAGAGTTTTAAATACATAACTTATATTACATACTTACGTAACACAAAGAACGAAGGAATAAAACGGAAAGTTAGAGTTAAAAACATCGTACTTTTCAGCAAATAAAAGCTTCACTATTTTAATGATTTGATTTGATTTTCATTTGATTTAATGTAAAATTTATACAGATGTCTTAACATATACCTACTTCGGAATAAATTGTAACAAGTTACGCCATAACACATAACTCAACATGCAAAAATAATCTTACTGTACAATAAAAAAGAGAGTTTTATACAGCGTTGTTTATGTATCGGTCGTGTTGATTGTCTATCATTTATTCACGTCGCAATCTTTCCCGAGTGCTATCGCCTGTTTGTACATTTGTACGACCGCACAAACTTTTATGCAGATTTTTAACGTACAATAGATTCAACAGAGTTCGAGTACTAACTTTTTAAGCTCGCCACAGGCTTACAGAACTCAAAAGTATGTTTAAGCCTCTTCTACCACACAAACTAAGGATTTTCCTTACACGTTAAGGCGACGCCTTGATAATTTGGCTATAGCGATGCCGATTTTTCTCAGCAATGACTAAAGCTAAGAAACTAAAGTTCATTGTCAGTATTCATCATGTCTTTGTCTTTGAATTGCCCATAGCATAACACGATTGGACAACTTTTATAACACAGAATTATCAATCGAAAAGACCTCTGTAAAAAAAGGGATTCCTATTTTTCCAACTGAGGAGAGTGATTTAAGGTTCCAAAATTTGTACATAAATTGGTTGAAGCATACACTTTAATATGTGCATAGCTTATATGAAATGTATTTATGGTTTTTAAATTACGCGACAAAAACCATTTTATCGCTTACGCCCGTTCCATTTTTTGCTGTTCCATTGCTTGTTTTCTATGAGAGGCCGGCCCGGCCTCTCATAGAAAACAAGCAATCTAAAACATATCCAACACGGTTTCTTACTTTAACGCGGCGTCACCTTAATAGATAAAGCCTCTAGTAATTATTCTATTTGTACGTAGTTTAAACTTTTTTGCTTACGCACATGAAATAGAAGAAAATCTGGTTGTATTCGCTACGTAACCTAGTAGTTACCTATCAACTCCTAACGTAAGGATAAAATACATATATTATTATCTATTACTGTACTACTGTACTCCTACGCGAATAACTATAATGTTACATATTGTTACGTGCTAGGGTTCGAGGATTCGGAGAGAAAGACCTGGTGGCTCTCTTTGAAGACTTTATTCACAAACACTAGCTCACACAAATCACTAAGTCCAAACACTAAGCACTAGATCCAAATCACTGAGCACTATCACTGTCCTAGGTCGTAGCCGATTCGTAGGTCACTATCACAATCACTCACTATTGATCACTTGTTCTCACTTCGAAGTCGCCTTGATGATCGCTTGTATCAAACTGAACTGATTGCCGGCTTGTTTACCTTTTATATGGCCCGCCATACTTTCTGAAACGTTCCATTCTGGATTGTTTACGTAAACACGCAATTCACATAAACAAGGGTTGAACTTTTCTAGAAAGTACGCGCAACTGTCGCGCGCAGGTAAACAACTGCCCGTATCCGTAACAATATATTAATATTCACAGTTATTAAATTACCAGACTCTTTTGGCTTCATTTTCAGTGCGTTATTTAGTCAAGCACGCATTCGATACATAATTAAGTATGCATTAATATTGTATGATTATAATTAATTATTAATTACATATTTATGATTAAAATACCCACAAAGTGGATACCTAATTGACAAATTGGATTTTCACAAATTAATTACTGCACACGACGAATCATGATGTTATGAAAAATTCGTGGCGGCTATGATATATTTTCAAGTCATCTTGCTATTTTTTAAGAATTTTCCGCAACTTTTAATTACTACACTTTTCGGCAAAAATGTCTTTAGTTTAGTAGACTTTAGAACAAGACAATTGGCTCCTAACCTAGCTCTCCTTATTATGAACCTCTATTTGTTCACGCATCCAGGACGATGGTGCTTTGGTAAGTATAGTTATTGTGTACTTTCTTAGTTCATATAATTATAAGAATTCAGAATCTATCTTTATTAGAAATTAGAATAGCTAGTGTACTAAGTATGAGATTTCATAAATTTTTATCGTCACAAAAAGCGTTGTTATAAAGCTCAACTCAGTATTGTGTTCGGCATTCAGCCCAACAAATATTAAATAAATACCAGTCGATAAAATTGGCACTCACAAAGATATTCGCGCAGTATTCGCACGAACGGCCCGCTTTTCTTTAATTAAAACGCTCATTGTTCATTGTTTGTGCTGTACTGGCGTTTATTAAAGAGAAAATAGATCAAGAGCAATTATAATGAACTGTATTAATTGAATCAAATATAAGTATTTAACGATCTCGAATGCGGATAAAATTCGCGAGCCGCGTGAGCGGAGCTCGCAATAATTATCTTTATACTTCGTTAATTAACTATATAAATACTAAAAACAAACAAGAAAAGATCGCTTCCATCCTCGCCGTCAGACAATGCATACTCGCAAGGAAGTAGTAAACCCTCTCACTCAAGCCATGATTCAGGGGATCAAAACCCAAAGCAGCGCATGAAGATAAACAAAACGAATAACATGAATAATTTTGTTTTTAAGAAGCACACACTACAAGATAAGATACCGCCAATTATTGATTCTATGGAGTTAAGCTGCTTAAGCCAGGTGACAACACCAGAATAGCAACCAGCGCCGGCCTCTCTCAATCTCCCAGTACGACTTGTCACCGCGGGAGATCATGACAATCACCCCCCACCAACCTCTTCCACTAGAAGAAAAGAAGTTCTCTACATATGTTCCTTAAACGTCAGAACTCTCATGCATGACAGCTGTATCAATGCTATTAAATATTTGAAATGGGACATTTTGGGATTATGTGAAACAAGAAGAGCAAAAGAATGCTTAGAAGAATATCCAGAGCTTATACTGTGTCACTCGTCAGCCACTAATAGTAGAAATGGTGTAGGCTTTTTGATACACAAAAAGCTAAAAAATAAAATTATCAGTTTTAGAGCACTCTCCGATAGAGTAGCTACACTAGAAATAGCACTGTCGGATAACATTTCATGGGCCTTTATACAGATTTATGCACCTACAGAAAAGTATAAGGAAGAAGACATGAATATATTCTATAACACAGTAGATCAAGCCCTTAGCTCCAGCGAATCTAGATACTTTATGGTAATGGGGAACTTTAATGCCCAAATTGGTAAAGCAAAGCCAGGGGAAAACAGGATACTTGGTAAATATTCATATGGACGACGAAGCCCACATGGACAGAATTTGGTGGAATTTGCATTGGAAAAAAACTTGAAATGTTTAAATAGTATGTTCAAACAGAAGCCCCAAAGAAATGGAC
The DNA here is from genome assembly GCA_905333045.1 of Lysandra bellargus. NCBI lineage: Eukaryota > Metazoa > Arthropoda > Insecta > Lepidoptera > Lycaenidae > Lysandra > Lysandra bellargus. The sequence goes on from HG995326.1 coordinate 12,309,660, forward strand.
CTGGAGATCCCCAAATGGCCGTGATTTGAATGAAATTGATTATATGTTTACAAACAACTTAAACCAAATAGAGAGTTTTCATACTATTAAGCATTTGAACTTTAACACCGATCATCGTATGATAAGATGCATACTGAAAACACAAGAAACAAAAAAGAAGAGATATTTCGCTCAAAAGGTAGGTGTATTCAAGATGTTTGCCATTGGTAACGGGGGAAACTGCTATAAAGTGGGAAGCAAATCTTATAGAGTCACTAAGCAGGTCAATAGATATCCAATCACAGTACAATAATTTTGAAGAAGAACTAAAATTACTGCAGCTAACATTACCTGAAAATCAAAATAAGAAAAGATACAGAATAGATAGTTAAACAATACTATTATTGGACCAAAGAAAACAAACAAAAAATCACATATGTAAGTAAAAAAATTAACCGACAAATTACAAAAACCAAGAAAATTTTCAGAAAAACCATAATAGAAGAATATGTAGGAAAGTCTGGTGCCCTCAAAAAGGCGTTTAAAGAGTTAAGAAATAAATCAGAATGGACCACAAAATTAAAAAGTAAGAATGGAGTTGCTCTCTACAGATGTCATGACATATTACAGGAAGCTACACATTACTATAAAGAACTCTATGCACACAACGGTGAACAAAAATATTTAACAAACTTCGCAGATGAAATCGACCCAGCCCCTGTACCAAGTATATTGGAATCGGAGATTGAATAATATGCAATATCGACAAAGAAGAACGACAAAACGCCTGGCCAAGACAATGTCACAAATGAACTACTAAAAGCATTTATGCGCTCATTACTAAAGCCTCTACAAATCTTATTTAATACTAATTATTGATAAAGAAACAACACCACAACAATGGTCAGAATCTACAATGATTCTGTTACACAAAAAGGGCGATAGAGATGACTTAGGAAACTATAGGCCAATAAGTCTGACCTCAAATATATATAAAGTGTTTGCAAAAGTAATACTAAACAGAATAGCAAAAACACTCGACGAACAACAGCTTCCGGAACAAGCAGGATTTCGTAAGAATTACTCTACCATAGACAACATACATATAGTCACGCAAATAATAGAGAAAGCAAATTAATATAAGAAGCAAGTATACATGTGTTTCATAGATTTTGCAAAAGCATTTGACTCTCTTTTTCACGATGCCATCTGGGAAGCATTACTCTGCCAAGGTATAAGTATAAAATATGTTAAAATACTTAGTAATATATACTCCAAGTCGGTTGCAAAGGTCAGATTGAAGAAAGAAGGTCCAGAATTTCGACTTAGGAAAGGAGTTAGACAGGGCGACCCTTTGTCACCAAAAATGTTTTCGGCTGTATTGGAGTTAGTCTTCCGGAAGCTGAATTGGGTGGGTATTGGTCTAAAGATAAATGGAAATAACAACTTGAGGTTTGCAGATGACATTGTGCTCCTTGCAGATAACGCAGCTGATTTGGAATTTATGGTAAACAATCTGTCCAAGGAGAGCAAACTGGTTGGGCTGTCTCTAAACACCTCAAAAACTAAAATTATATCAAATGGTGAAATAGTGGATGTTATGGTGGATGGAAACAAAATAGAATATGTTAACGAATATACATACCTAGGGTATTCAATATCATTTGAAAATTGCACCGTTAAGGAAGTCAATAGAAGAATTGCTATAGCATGGCATATTGGTCATTAAAAGAAATTATGAAAAACAAGGAAATAGACGTAGGCATCAAGAAAAAGATTTATGAGATGGTTATCCTGCCTAGTATAACCTACGGCTGCCAAGCATGGTCTCTGAGGGAGAAAGAGGAGGAAAAACTAGCAATTTGCCAGAGGAAAATGGAGAGGAGCATGTTATATATAAAATTAAGAGACAGAATAAGTAACAAGACAATAAGAGAAAAAAACCAAAGTTCAAGATATAACCGAAAGAATAAGGCTTTCCAAATGGAACTGGGCTGGTCACTTATGTAGAATGGAGGACACTCGGTGGACGAAGAAAGTAATGGAGTGGCTTCCTAGAGAGAATGCGAGAAATAAAAGGACGACAGAAAACACGATGGAGAGATATATTTACACAAAAGGTTGGAGAGGACTGGATGAGAGTAGCTAGAGATAGACAGAGGTGGAAGATATTAAGGGGAGGACTACACCAAAGAAGCGACTATTACCTAAATAGATTATTAAAAAAAATTAGTAATAATAATAATAATAATTGAATATTAGATTAATTAATATTGTACACATTGCATGCCAAATAACTATATTTATGTCATTATGTTGTTTTGTTGGGTGTTGCATAGATTTATTGGTAATATAACTATTGTAATTAAACACTGAAATTATTTTGTTAAAATTAACAGCAAACATCTGAAATGTAATTTAAAACAAAATGCTATAATTAAATTAAATATTTAGTAAATAATGCTTTAATTAATGTATAATTAAATGTTTTAATGAAATCAATTTAAAATTTAAACCGAATGGTATTAATAACAATAAAATATAAATATAAAATACTTATGTCAAACAAAATGCTATAGTTAAATTAAATACATATAAAATTATGCTTTAATTAATTTATAATGAAAGGTTTTAATGAAATCAATTTAAAATTTAAATCGAATAATATAAAATAATAATAATAAATAAGTATGTAATGTTGTGTAGTATTTTAAATATTTAGTAATTATGTTTTAACTAATTAAAATGAAATGTTTTTAATTTAAACAACAATTAATTGTAATATAATAATTTAACCAAATAACATTTAATAATAATAAATTATATGCATGTAATATTATAAATTAAAAAAAAATTTGTAACAATTACTGGTAATAGAATAAAGGCTATTTTTATTTTTTATTTATTTTATTTTATACTTCGTTAATTGAATGGTTAGACTAGGAGACTGCTGTGTTTGAAAAGTGATCACTTTGCTCGGAGAATAGTCTATAAATCATTCAGAAAGGATGCAAAGACATCAATTTTATTACAGCTATCTACAGTTTTATATTTTTGTTGATCACTTTATTTATCGGGAAATGACGAGGAAGTCTTTTTCAAATTTACTGAAAGTTCCTTTAGCTACCTTCTAGAGTAGGTAGCTAAAGGAACTTTCAGTAAATTTGTATCATAGCAAAAACCTACGTTTTTTTAGCTTCACCAAAAGACTCTACATTCTACATATTAAAAGCAGATATTTTATATTAGCCCACTGCACAAGAAACAATATTGGATATTACAAATGATATGGAAGGATCTATAAAAATCGTTGTTCTTTATTTTATTTACCATCGCTATATGTAATTCTGTTTTTATTTCACACCGTTTTGTCGAGTGCGGCCACAAAAGTTTACGGGCTTATCCCTAACATAAGTTAAGATTTTACATCTGTTGTCTGATACAAAACAAAGCCTAAGAACAGATTTGATTTCTCCGAACTCGAAGGTAGATATTATTATGCTATCAACTTTTGTGTCTGAGAATCGTCTTATTCTACGAAACTTTGTAGAGTTTATAGAATGGGTTTTACTTTCCAGAGAAGAAATACAATAATATCCACAAAGTAAAAAGATAAAGATAATTCATAGGGTCACCCGGTAACATAAAAATAGATTCACCAATTCTCTATCCACATGAATGGTTACCCGTAATGGCTCCGAGTATCCTCCATTTAAACATTAGTTCCAGTCGCATGACTCGGGAGGGCGGAAGACGGAAGTAAATAATTGATCGTTTAATTCCAGGAGTTCGACATCGTTATGACCAAGGTGAACGGTTCCCTCGGGTTCACGCTGAGGAAGGAGGACCACAGTGCCTTGGGCCACTACGTGCGGGCGCTGGTTCGGGAACCCGCGCTCAGCGACGGCAGAATACAGCCGGGAGACAGGATAGTCGCAGTGAGTTTTTTTTTATGAATTAGAAAACAATTGGCTGATGTAGTACTTGGATTTTTAGCTAAATTACTTTCGATAATTTCAACATTGAAGTTAGAACTTAGGGTGGGTTGCACCAACTTACTTTAACTATAACAAAATGTCAAATGATCTGTCAAGTCCTTATTAAAAGTCAATAATGGACGCAATGTTTGACGATAACCTTAACTTTTTAACTATAACAACGCCTCTTGTGCAACCCACCCTTAGAAATCAAAATCGCTAAGTCACAGAGTGCTTACGATACTTTACGAATATATCGAGTTATTTTTATTTTTTCTAACTTAGCTGTGAAAATTGTTGAACCCGCTCTTTGAATCCTCTCTTTATAATACAGGCACTAAACTGGACTATCCGTAATTTCGGAACAAAATATCTCCGTGGAATCATACAACTTTTCCAGCGCTGTAATAACAAGGAAACAATTTATTACCTTGAAAAGCGTTTCATTATAAAGTGAGACGATTTATCATAATTTTCCTAAAACAATGTTTCACTTCTCAGTTGCGGAGATTTTTGAATGAGAGAGCATTTTTGTTCGAAACATTTCGTGCTCTTTTAAGTTGAAGATAAAGAATGTATTTTGATTTCCGCTCGATCTTTGTAATTAGTGAGACTTGGGGGAGTGTTTTGTAAAAGTTGTATAAATTGGCATTTACTTGGCATTACTGGCATGGCATGGCATGGCATTACTACATATTTGGCTATTAACTTGGAATTCTATCTTTTCGTTCTTGCGTATTAAATGAAGTTCAGTTTTAAACGTCGGGTCGTTTTAAAAATTCCGCATTTGCATAAAAATTCATAGACCATAAATTATAATATTAATATCGTTGACTAGATGACGCCAAAATTCGTTTATCGCTCGGGAACTGTACTTTTTTATTTTTTCGGGATAAAAAATATCCATAGATTTAGGAATTCCTTTAATTTTCCAGGTAAATGACACACCAATGTCGAACATGTCTCACGCGGAGGCGGTCGCGTTTCTCCGCGCGTGCGACTCGGAGGTGCGGCTGCGGCTGTACCGGGACCACGCCGCGACGCCGCTGTCGCCCATGTCGCCGAAGGACGAGGGACCAACGGACTCCGACGCACCGCTGAATAGACCGAAACCACCACTGAGGTATACAAAGTTCCGCTTTTGAAGAAAGAATTATAGTTGCCACAACTTATTGAATTTTCATAATGTCCAAGCAGGTACGCAACACACAAAGTGTTCTCTGTTTCAAATAATCCAGTTTTTTTCTAGGGTTAATGTAAAGCTTTCAACTTCCAACGTAGATAGTAGGAAATTAAATCTGTATCCCAATAAAACACAGGGCTAATAAATTATACCTACATATTATATTATCATTGTGACTGCATAGGGGTTGCCATTTCCTAAATCACACTTGAACTTTAACTTCTCGGGACTCTGGAGACCATTAACTTCAGCCCAAAGGTCATTTACTCACTTAGGGCCATTAAATTCCTTCATTTATCCATATTATTTAGAAAATATGAATCAACAATTTCAGGGCTGAAGCAGTATCTATGCTATGTGACTTGGCAGCGAGACGTCTCACCCCGGACGCCGGGGACAGCCCCCGCTCCCCCTGCCTCTCCCCCCGCAAGTACCGCAAACTCACCAAGGACAACAACCACTATGAAACACCTAATGGTAAGTGCTTGGATCGGGATAAACTTAGAAAGTGGATCGTATAACATCGATAGTAAAAATTATTGAAGTTACTACAGCATCGTGTTTCGAGTTTTTGCTGAAGTTTTTGGCCAGACATCCTAGGACCTAGAGTATAAATCTACAAGACGTAGTGTCTATGTAATACCAAGAGTATATTCGCTCAGTATTATTGCCTCATAATTCATAAATAAAACTGAATATATTTGTGTTTATGATGTCTGACATAACCCAAAACTATTTTATGTTAATGTCATACATAACTTTGTCGTTTAGTCACGTCTGATAATTTTAATATATAAAACGGCTGAAATGTAAACTACGTGCTCACCAAACCCGTGTAAATACACACGCAGCTAAGTTAGGTTTTTCGCGCAGATGCTCTCAACCCACTAGAAGTTGATATAAAACGATCAACGTGCACACACTCGGAAGCGAAAACCGAGGTCGAGCAGGACGCTAAGGTTGACACGAAAGCCGAACCGGCTTCAGATAACCAAGCTGGTCAGGAGACGAAGCGGCAGCGCTCTATTTCTATCACGAGCCCCACGGCACCGCCCACATGTAGAAAACAAAAGCTAAGCCTGACAGGTGAGACGCTGTCGGCGCTCTGCCCCTCACAACACCTTGTCGACTGGTCGAAGGCTTCACCCGTAGAATGTAATCCTAGTACTGTACTATCACTGAGTAATGAATTTTGCATTTGAGCAGCCTGCTTTTGATTCAGTTACGGTCGCACTACTATAATAATTGCTAGCATTAAACAAAGGTTCTTTAGTCCTGTTGTAATGTAAAAATTTAAACAAACGCCAGATTTTGGGAGACTTCTCGATTTCAAAGAATTTCATTTATAATTTTTGAGTACCCGCATAATATCTAAACTGTATAGTAATCATGTAATCTGCTTTACGGCCGGGACACAAAAACATGACACGACGTCGTACGACGTCGCACGACGCCCGCGCCGTGTCGTGGGAATCCCATAAAGTTAATATAGCGGAATAGAGAAACAAAGGCCTGAGCAAGCGAGATGCCACTATCAGTAACACTGCGTGGTAAAAAGAGACGTATGATACATGACAGCAGCACTCTTTTTTTGACGTCCAGTAGCACGTGCCGCACGTTGACAATTTAATCTCATAGAATTCATGTTCAATCACGCTTGTGTAAGTGTATACGTACAAATATTTTTCACACAGATGAAAACCAATTTTGGTTTCGTTTGACAGCTCGAGATTGTTGCTCTATTCCGATAGGTATATTAACTTTATGGGGAATCCACGACGCGCGTCGTAAAAAACCACGAAACGTCGTCGTGCGGCGTCGTGCGGCGTCGTGCGACGTCGTACGACGTCGTGTCGTGTTTTTGTGTCCCGGCCCTTATATCATAGCACCTAACGTGTACACTGTACAATGTGCATCGTATAAGCAGCTAAGCAAAATTTATTGGCCAGTTATAAACTAAGCGTTTTATCGTATCCAAAACAGCAATAAAGTCTGAAGGATCGGCACCATTTCACGCTTGTGACTTAGTAACACCACCCGATGCAAGCTAATGTTTACTACTCTAATGACACAAGTAGCTTTTCACATATTTCCACCCAGACATAGCTTGTATTAATTATTGTTAACATCTATTTATTACTGTTAAGATAATTATTATTGTCAGAACCTTTTTGTATATGTAAATATGTTAAAGCATACTTAGAACCTGGAGCGCATTTTTTTGTTTCCTACTTAATACTACTATAATTAATATATATAGTTACTTTTGTAAGGATAATCTTATTCTAATTTAAATTTAGTTTTTTAAACCAATATATGTATAAAATATACCTTTTTACTTCTTGGAAAAAAACGCAGGCCGTTTTCAAGGATAAGTTTTAACTACTAATTCTAATTTGATTTCTGAAAGATCTGTATCAATTTCTAGTGCCTCCACACGGCTACGAGCTGAACAACTTAGACAATGACGCGTTGGACGCACCAAACATATACCAGGAGGACATAGCGTTACAGAAGCTTAAGAAGCCGGCGTACCCCATAGACTCGGACGAGCCAGTATCTATGCCAGCGGAACTGTCCAGCGACGAGAGATTTAAACACTCCAATCCAGCGTATCAGAGTGCTGTACTACATAGTTCGACTAGCGAGAGTGCTGATAAAGATGATGGTTAGTACTGTTCCAACTTACACCCTGTATAGAAGATTTGACATTGAAGTGAATGTGAAGATTTTTGATCAAGAAGTCCACTTCTTATTTCAGTGTCGGTTTAAGGTTTAGAATTGCTAAATAGTATGAGCTATTTGTGATGCGTACCAAATACTAATAGTATTGTTGTTTTGTATGTAACTTAATTTTTCCTGCTGACTTCCAGGTTTAAATTTAAAAAAATGGAAAGGTGTCGCTCTATCCCCAGACAACGAGCGTAAAGTGAAAACTCCAATCGAAGAAAAACCAAAACCAGCAGATATAGAAGTACAAAAAGAAAATATCAACCCAGCGCCAGAAAAAGACACCATAGATGCTGAGCCTACGGTGAGAAATCACAATACATTAAAATAAGTGATTACAAATCCTTAAAAGAACAATTAAACTAATTTATAGTATGTAGATGTACTTTAAGGATATATTCCCCGCGTTCCATTTGATGTTAAAAACGATCAAAACGCTCAAGATAGGAGGCATTTTGAGCGTTTTGAGCGTTTTGATCGTTTTTAACATCAAATGGAACGCGGGGATTATATAAGGTCAAGTATCCGTAGTACTTCCAATTAAATTATAAAAAGTGCTAAATATGTAAAAAATTGGACACCCAGACACTTATTATTAATTACAATGATTATTTATGATCGATTTTTAAGGAATTATTCGATATTTAATTATTATTGAAAAAAATTGAGATGTAATTTGACCACCGCAAACACAATGGTCGTGAATGGTCGTGTTCGTTTCGCATACGCAAAGTTAAAAATTAGTTTCAGTGTTAGTGTCATGTGCCAAAATCTGACAGAAATTTATTCAAATTTCTATTATTGCACATGAGAGAAAGCTGCACATGCGCATTGAAATGAAACGAATATGTCTAATCTAACAGCTGTATCGCCATTACTTTTCGAAGGAAAGTTTTCATCAATTTCAATTTGAAATATTTCCGCAGAATCACCGGTGAACCCACTTTTTTTTGGGTTTATAAAATCGCAAATCTTACAAAGAAATTGATAAGCAGTTTTTTAGCCGTTTATCTTTGATACAAAGCTCCCAATTCTAACGAATTCTCAAAAATTGTACCACTTCCGGAAAAAATTACGTATGATTCATGGAAATTTTAAAATGAATTATTTCACATAACTTGTTTAGGTCAGAATCTTTGAATTTATAAATGTTATATACATCCTTAATATCTAACTAAGCAACAATTTGTTCAATGATAGTTGCGTGTGTATGGTAAATTATACTGCTATTGCTGAACCAAAGATTTCCTTTGGTAGGATTGGTCCTTATGACCCAAGGATGGATTTAAGATGTGGAGCCACCGCGATTTTTGATGTTAATTTTTTTTAATTTTAGCAGCTTCTGCTCTGGAGGAAAATAGAGTCTCAATCTGTATAGAGGCATTAATTATGGTACTATTCCAAGTTCGGTACCATATTCGGATGACTTAAGAATGCTTAATTCACTTTAGTACTCATATTTGCACAATAAAGATGTTAAACAACGTAAAAAGAAGAAGAAGAAGAAGTATTATTTAAACGCGCTAATCTTAGTATGAGTCAGTAATTACTGGTCCGATTTGAAAAATTCTTTCAGTGTTAGATAGCCCATTTATCAAGGAAGTATATAGACTAAAACTAATATAAGCGAAGAAATAGAGGAAAATGTGGAAAAACGGGGGAAATTATTTGAAAGGGCTTATTTCACGAACTACTGGAGTAATTTTTCTGTTATTTGGCACAGATAAAAGTAGGAACGTGAAGGATCGTAGGCTATTTAGTCTGGACTAATTTGTCTGTGAAATATCTAATTTACGCGGGCAAAGCAGCGTGGAACATCTAGTAATATTATAAAGCTGAAGAGTTTGTTTGTTTGAACGCGCTAATCTCAGGAACTACTCATCCGATTTGAAAGAATCTTTCAGTGTTTGATAGCCTATTCATCGAGAAAAGCTATAGCCTATATTTTATCACGCTAAGACCAATAGGAGCAAAGATACAGAGGAAAATGTGAAAATAAAGCTGAAGAGTTTGTTGGTTAGTTTGTTTGTTTGAACGCACTAATCTCAAGAACTACTGGCCCGATTTGAAAAAATCTTTCATTGTTTGATATCCTATTTATCGAGGAAGGCTTATATTTTATCACGCTAAGAACAATAAGAGCAAAGATGCAGAGGAAAATGTAAAAAAACGGGGAAAATTATTTGAAAGGGCTATCATCTCACAGACTACTGGAGCAATTTTTATGTTATTTGACACGAATATATAGTAGACTACGTGAGACATGGGTTATTAATTTATAAAAAATACGGTTTCCGACAAATTTCAGATTTACGCGGACGAAGCCGCGCGGAACGTCTAGTATTATAAATATGTTTATTGCTCCATTCATCACCATGTCTTTGGCATGCAGGATATTGCGGCTATCAGCAACAGCGTTTTCGTTGGTCGAAAATCATATATTCTTAATTTTTTATTTTTTTTAATATCTTTTATCTAAATATTATTCCAAAATTGGCATTTATACATTTGATTTAATCGAAAATGATACCAAACTCGACTATATACCTAAATCCCACGCAGTTATTGACCTCGTACCTTGTTAAAGCTAAACCCCCCCCCCCCCCCCTCCCCCACCTGCATGAAATATTCAGGTGGCTCCACATCGTAATTAGGGATATAAAGATCAATCCTACCAAAGGAAATCTTTGGTTCAGCAAAAGCCGTATTCCTCGTTTTTTTTGTCTTGTACGCACACGACTATGAGGGTTGTATGGAGCTAAGTAGCCGTCAGGTCTATCGTGTCGAAATGTCATGTCAGACAGACATAAGACAGCTACATGTGGAGAAGCTATTTCGTGACATATTATGATAGCTGTTTGACACGACAATTGACACGATAGACCTGACGGCTACATAGCGCCAAATATCATTGTAACGAAATAAACGACATCGAACAGCTCTCAGATCTTAGACTATCTATTATGCTAATTACGAACTCAGTCGATTGCCGGATAACCTCAATCAAAAATTCACGTATACCGTAATACATCTTATGCTCATTTGTCAATAATTAATTAACGATGCCGAATAACAATTAACTCGCATCAATCATCTACAGACTTGCGGTAGCATTTAATTATTTACGCCGTACCGATTAATTACTATGTATTATATAATGTTATCTACAACCTATGTTTAGTTTTTTTAAACAGACATCATTAGGTCAACACGTATTCTGTGTAAATATTTTTATTGTGTTGAGTAAGTACTTTTCTTTTACCTAGTATGTATGTATATGTATGTGTTGGTCTAAATATGTATGTGTATGGAATATTTTTAACAAATCATTATTCCGGCTTAATTTCAGATAATGACAGTTGAGCTGAATCGAGGCTGGAACAGCCGGCTGGGGTTCAGCGTGCAGAGCCACCCGGACTCCGGCCAGAGCTACATCTCCGCGGTGTACAGCGATAGCGTCGCCGCCAGAGACGGCAGACTGCGCCGCGGTGACGTCATACTACAGGTGATACAGAGTGACAGTGGGGAACCGCGGCCGGAACAGCCGGCTGGGGTTCAGCGTGCAGAGCCACCCAGATTCTAGCTTCGGCTTTTGGAGACTTGGGCTGGAGCTGAACGGCGACAACAAACTACAGAGATCTGCATATTATGTAGTGTTATTTAATGAAGTAAATATGCCCACGAAGTGATCTAGAAGCTAACGCGGACGTCTATAATGTGGTTGTGTATATAGTCCGTGCAATCCACGAAGACGCGCCCCACTACTTTTTGGGTGAGCATCTTTCCCTTTGACCGTAACGCTTTTTCTTAATTTGTCTATTTATTGTAGTGTGAGCGTGCACTCATAGGTAATTAGTTGTACCGATAACACTCAAACATTGGCGAAAGCTTGCACACATAATCTATACTTATTATAAAACAAAGTCGCTTTTTTCCCTCATGTCCCTTTGTTCCCTTTAATCTTTAAAACTACGCAACGGATTTTGATGGTTCTTTCAGTGTTAGATAGCCCATTTATCGAGGAAGGTTATAAGCTATATTTTATCACGCTAAGACTAATAGGAGCGAAGAAATAGAGGAAAATGTGGAAAAAACGAGGAAAATTATTTGAAAGGGCTAACTTGAATGCGCTAATATCAGGAACTACTGGTCCGATTTGAAAAATTATTTCAGTATTACATAGCCCATTTATTGAGGAAGGCTATAGACATAATTTTTTCAGTGTTTCAGTATTTTATACCCGCGCGACGCCGGGGCGGGTCGCTAGTTATACTATATAAACGATTAGGAGGAATAGTGGGACGCGTCTTCGTGGATTGGGCGGACTATAATATTGGATGTGTACAAATTATAAATACAAATAAATTTCGCGTTTCATGTCGAATTATATCGCATAACTACTTCCCCCCCTTATCACGAATATATCACCAATGTATTTTGTTTTCCAGGTTAATGATGAGAACGTTACATCCATGAAGACGCCGGAAGTGATCGACTTGCTGCGAATACTGCGGGGATCTATCTGCATCACCGTGCTACGGCCACCTAATCTACAATGAACCTTTTAGATTACTATTCATTAATATATCATCTCAGCCTTGAGAGGCATTAAATTTCGTTTAGGTATACTTACGACTAAATTACTTTTTGGCCAAACTTGTAAAACCATTTCAAGAACCTTATAAACCATGTAACATCTGACTACCCAAGGCGTAATAGCCAGACACTTTTCTTGAAGTTTATTTGAAATCGCGTTAGGTCAACTAGTCGTAATCAGTAACCTTCATTTAATTGAAATAACATTAATTAAACTAAGACATGATAGGTCTATTTCATCATAATAGTTAGCACTTTCTCAAATCTCAGTAACACGCAAAAATCGCACCTCAACTTCGTCACATTTAGGTAAGAAATTAGAAAAGCAAATTCTAGAGAAACTAAATGATTATACTTCTGTTTATATATAAACGTTACAACGTGTAAACTATTATAGAGGTATATTATGAATCGCCTAATAAGTATGGTGAAAAACTATATAGAATTACTGCAGTTTCACACTTTGATGATTACTTATGGAGCTGCTTAGTGACTTATATTCTCTGTCAAAGACTTCAGTAAACGAATACTTAGGTAATTATTAAAAATGTCTGGTGCGGTCGGGGCGGAAATTGAGGTTGATTTTATCAACCGCAGCAATGAACTCGTAGAAATCGACTGCGTCACTATTATACAGTAGAAATTGTAAGAAGCAGTAGACAAAAATATCATTCCAAGATTTGTTATTGTAGATAGAGTTATCTGTAGTTATCGTAAATTGTAAAAAGACTTAACTAGAAACAAAAGTTTGATGTAAAATTTAGAACAGCGTTAACAGAATCAGACGCGAATAACTAAACTCCATAAAGTATATTTTAATGTTAGCCAACCCGCTTTAGAAATGAAAACGATAATAGTATCATGCATATTATGTTTATATTACATTTCTGTCTGTATGTAACTTGTGACTGTTTAGTTCCTAAACGTATTTAGATACAAATAGCAAAATATGTTCTTTAAGACTCGTATTTTGTTTAGCGGTCTGACTTTGACGTAGGTCGTTGGGTAGGTACTTTTTAAAAATGTATAATATAAAACTTTGTCATCACGCAATAGACATGCAAATAGATAATATTGCTCGTAACTAAAATGTCTGTTTTGTCGTACAAGCTCACATTTCTATCGAAGTAGATTAAATCAACAATTTAGGGAGCATGGATACTTAACTTAGTACTTAGACACAATAAAGCGTCATAATATCATCCATTTGTTTTAAACGATCAATTACTTAGAAATAATCTCAAGCAAAACGCTTAAAGCACACAACAAAATCGTAAAAAGCTCATATACAACAAATATTTTCGATGTTATAGAAATCATTAGGATTTAGAAATTATGTCAAGATATTATTAAGTTATGGGAATGCTCAAATATGTAAAAATAATCCGTCTATCTTACTGAGAGGAATGTAAGTACAGTTGAGTTTGAGATTCAACTGCACTTACATAGCCATCTTGTTACTACTGTAGCATTTGAGGTTGCACAAGCGTTTTATACATTTGAGCATATCTAGCTATACTAGAGAACGAGTGTTATAAGGGTGCATGCACATGCCTAAGTATAAATATTTACTTAACTATACATAAGTGATATTTTTTGACGATTAATCTTCGTGAGTAATGTAACGTTATCAATTAGATTACAAACCTAGAATAAATTCTTCCCTTTTATATTTGATTTGTATTTAAAAATTCTGATAAATTATTATTATTATTTAGGGCAAAATTATAGGTACTGATTAAATCTAGTCAAGTCGAGATAGTATTTACAAAGAATATTTTCTTTTAAAAGACTAAGTATGCAAATTTGACGTCATATTCTTTTATATAAATAATAATATTGTATGTTCATAATATAGAATAGGACACATAGTGCGGTCTTCGTTTCTTGTATAATAATGTTATGGACTAAAAGATTTTATCAACAAATCCACTAAATATTATATTTTAATATAATTCAATTAGAATTAAGACTAGTAGTTAAACGGTACGCTTAGAGAATTAAATCCTACAATAAAGTCCTACGACGGATATGGAAACAACATATATTCTAAAAAAATGTGATGGATTTGTGTTAGTAGATGTAAAGTTAACACTATGTTGTATTAATACAAGTATTATACATATAATAAACTGGGGACAGACTTGAACGAGATCTGATTATAATTACGTATGGCCATACTCTTTGCCTCAAGCTTGCCTTCATTCTTAAATTATTTATACATATTTTAAAAATACTTTTTAATAAATCTTCTAAAATTATATTTAAATTAGACAATATTGTAACAAAAATTATTATTGTACAAACAATAAAATATCACTGAATGTTTCTTTTGAATTTTTTGTAAACTTGAGTACTATCTAAAAATGTACGAATTTTGTTTAATGACGATATAAAATATAATTTTTTGACTATGACATGAATAGTTTGGTGCTACTACCTCATTATATACTAATTTGACATTCTATTAAATCAATCTAATTTTTGTCAATAAGTGCATACTCCCACGTGATTCTTTAATTGAAAATTATGTTTAAGGAAAGTTACTTTTGATGATTAAAGAATTTAAATAAATTATATCATACTTGTAACGTATTTATATTATAATCTCTTAATTACATATTTACAAAAATTGAAAAAATTCAGCAATTATAAATTTCAATGTATCAAAATTATAATGTATTTATTTCACTTTCACTAAAATTATTTTTATGCAAAATATGCTAACAATGCCTGTGCAGTATCAGCGTTTGTGTCATTATGGACGAGCCCCAATTTCCGGGACTTCATGTTTCTCGTCTGCGCAGGCCATTATTATTATGAAATGTGTGAATCTCGTTGAATGCTAGAATTATTTTTAATAAAATAAAATCAGTCATAGTAATGTTAAAAAAGTTGTATGATATACCTAAAATTAAAATAAAATTATTAACAAAGATTTTGTTTTGTTATTTATAGCACGTCAAAACTCTGCTCTCTATTCAACTGATAAAAGTGATATATATGCAATAATATGCATAATTGATAATGTTGCGTGTTTTGCTGGATACTTCAAAGACAAACAGAGCTGGTGATAACCTATGCGAAGTTTAATTGATTCATTCGATCGATATCATAATATGAAGTTTAATTTTCTTTGCCTTGAATCAATAAACAAGTGTGTGCTAGCTGACAAGCTGTATCCGTTATTGTCGGAAGATTAATTGAGACATAAGCTGCTAGTACACTGTTGGGTCCTTATTCCCTAATCTATATAACACTATCAAGAATTGAATCAATCTGATCTCAATTCCGGTACTTTCGATACACTATTAATCAGGTGATCAATATTATCTATCTACCATGGATCAAAAACTTCGACGTTTGTTCAACGGCCAACTCGATATCGATTTAAAAATCGAATTCGTTCGTGTATAGATCACGATCTAGGAAAAATCAAAATCAACCCATCTGATTGTGATTACCAAGACAACCGATAAAGTTACCTACTCCCATACAATCCCCAAACGCCGGTCGTATACACCTCACTAAATAATTCGAGTAAACGCTAAAATCAAAAATCATCTCCGGTATCGTGTCTTTTAATTTCTCTTTCTCTTTACTTACGTAAGATGTACAACAGGTGGAACACGACACGCGTGTAATTGTGATCACGAAGCCAATCGGCGTGACAGGCGAACGGTGCACGCCGCAAGCCGACCACGACGGACAATACCGTGTTGAGTTCATCGTGGTCATTACCATATTAATGTCTTATTGGCGCCCGCGTTGAGTTTTAGGTCAGATTAGCTACGTGAAGCCCTATCAAATAATCGATATTAGATTGCCAACCGTCAATTGTTCAAAAACCCAAAAACTTGAGATCCCTTAACACTATATGAAAGGATGGACGTTAATTGGGTACATGTATTTTTAGACCTTGCTGCTGAGCTGTTATTCCCCTTGTACCACTTTAAGAATTTTCAATAACTACTAGGTACATTAGTACAGTAGTCTCCAATCTTAATATGCCACATTAAACATATCAACCGACTATAATTTCATCTAGATGTTTGTCATACTCATCATCTTCTATATTACACATATACGCTAAAACATACAAACAGACCACGAATGAATGCTACATTACTTTCTTTTTTCGGAAATTTCAATTGACGCACATCTTCCGTGATGAGTCATGGTGGAGCTCTGCTTTTTCCTCTGACCTTGGTGTGCGGGGACCATGAAAAATGGAAAGGCCTGCTCAAACTCAGGTAGGAATATCGGATCCTTTACCAACATTTCATTTACGTCCAGACACGTTTATAATACTAATGATAGTGATATTTTTTGTTACCATTCTCATGATCAAAAAGCAAAAAAAAACATGTCACACATCAAAAGAAAAACAAAATTTAAGAGGTGTTGGAGCGCGGTTTGGCTGGATTTTGGCCCATAATGTTTGTTTGACCATACTCAGCACTATTTAAGTAAGATTTCACCATTTTCAAATATAATACTGAATACTGATGTCACTACATGATAGTTAGCCCAGTATCCAGTGCCATTGATATTTAATGAGTTATGATGGCGTCACGGTCAGCGGTGTCCGGCCGAGGGAGCGACACGCACCGCTGGACCTAACCGTTCCAAAACACATGACTTTCTTACTCTATCTTCACTGCTATTCAATATTCATGTAGATATTCTAGTTTGTATTAGCAGAGAGAACCCTGCAACTAATATATAAATAATTATTATTGACGATGAAATCTGTTTCCGTTTGTAGGGCTTAGTGGCCGATTTGAGAGTATAGACTTTAGTCTACTCTCAAATCGGCCTGTTAGATGATGACCAAAATCAACCACTGATTAATCAAAGTGCTGCTTGCATCTCTGAACTGAGACTTTTATGAAAACAAGGAGTTGGTTATCAAACTAAAACTTCCACGTAATAGTTTTGATGCCTGCGAAATTAATATTCACTGTTACAAATTCCTAGAATCATTTCTCAACTTTTGTAAGTTTTCACTTACAAAACTAACAATAAAATTTCGTTTGGGTATCCATTACTTTTTACAACCTTACGTTAACTTTTACGTTTATGTGTTTGTTACATTCATGTCAAAACCAAAAATATTGTTTGTTGTGAAAGGTATTTTCGTAATATCTGTCTCATTTCTGGCCGCACAAAATATGCTACTTTTGCAACTCTACCAATTACCAATAGGCAATATAACGAGCGTGACTACCGGGGAGAGGGCTCTACCTGACTCTACCTACTAGAGTCGATCTTTTTTCTAAAATTATAGAATTTTACAAAATTTTAATCTTACAATTTACTAGTCTACATTTTAAATCACATATTATATTTTAATTAATCGACGTAACAACTAGATTTTTGCAAAATAGGAAGGTGGGCTAGATAGTGAAAAAACCTAATTTACACAAAATCCAGACTTCAATATGCTATACCTTCTTACACATCATATTACCTCTTTTGCATATTTTGATCAATTTAATTAGTATAACTTGTACAGGAGGGAGTGAGTGAGTCGCGCCAGTTGTAAACAATCCGTCCCCCACAGCGGTGCTACGGAAGTGCAGTGAGTGAGCACGGACATTTTTACTCAAATTGTGACTTTTTTTAATTTAAAACTCAGGTATGGTATTGACTTTTAAATTATTTTAAAAAATCAGGACATATCTTTTTTTTTAATAATTATTGAATATTCAATTAATTTCATTTACAGTGTGAGTGAATTAATTATTGAGATAAAACACTGCTTTATTTTAAAAACTTGTTGTTAGTAATCATAATACGTAATTATTATTAACAAATTAAACATTGGTGATCGTAGGATGTAACTGTATAATCCTTAATTTTAAGGAATTTAGGGAGCAAGGTTGTAAAATAGTTATACTGGCCTTTTACACGCTTTTTTACAATTTTAACTAGTTTTCGTAAATCTTATAATAAAATAATAACTGAAACAAATTGACTATTCAGATGTGTTGGATGATATAAACTTTCAGAGGTTAAGGTTACCTTAATTTTAAGAACTGTAATTTAAATAAAAATGATTCTTACGGCAAGAACCGGCCATGTCGTGTCGGGCCACGTGCAATATAGGGTTCCGTAGTACCGCTAGGTTTTGAAAATTCTGGTATGGTTTGGTACAACTAATATATATTATGTAGTATGGTCAATGAATGTACATTTAATATTAACGTGTTTCACACTACTAACAACATCATCTCAGTTACTTTCAAAGGAATTTGAACGAAAAGTTCCTTTATACTTCGCCGAATACATTTTTTTTAGTCGATCGATTACTCAATAACTTATGAAGTCTTCTTAGCCATGATAGTTTTCCTTTTAAATTCAGCATATTTCCTACTCCCGTGAATTTTTTCACATTTCCAGAAGCAACCGTTTAGCTGGTAGAAGGAAGGGACACTGGACTCTAACGATTTTTTCACTTTAAAACTTAATATTTCACAAATGGATCCCTAAATCGGAAAATGATCTCGAATCGATCGATCTCGAAAGATGTTGTGCGAATTCGTTTTGTGATAGAAATGCCTGAAGTCAAAGTATCTCTACACCTAATTACTCCAATCGGCGAAGAGGTTTAGGCTAAACAAACAGAAGACGGACTGACAGAAATATTCTCGCATTTTACAGTATTTATCATAAATGCGAAAATCTGTTACCTCTTTACGCCCAAACTGCTAAACTGCAGAGTTCGCTGAAAAGTACGGAGATATTTTGAGTACCGGGAATGGGCATAGCCCAATAAGATACTTTATATTCTGGAAATATGTAAGGATCCCCGCACGCTAAACGAATTTTGGTGCAAGTTGAAACGGAAATACGGGCTTCATATTTTGGTAATTTTAATTTTATTTTAAACTAGATGATACCCGCAACTCCGTTGCGCCAAAACTCGTTCATCGCGCAGGAACCGTATATTTTTCCGGGATAAAAAGTATCCTATGTCCTTTGCCGGGACTCAAAGTATCTCCATACCAAATTTCAGCAAAATCGGTTCATAGGTTTGAGCGTGAAGAGGTAACAGACAGACAGACACAGTTTCGCATTTATAATATTAGTATGGATTAAAAATGTGTCTATCTGTCTGTTACCACTTTACGGCAAACCGTTGAAACGATTTCGCTGTTTGGTAGGGAGATACCTACTTTGAGCATCTTTGAGTCCTGGGAAGGGACATAGTACGATATACTTTTTATTCCGTAAAAATATACGGTTCCCGTACGATAAAGGAATTTTCGCGGAAAGGAAGTGCGGGCGTCATCTGGTTAAGTATAAATTTTAAACACTAATCCCACCAAAAACATAAAATATGTAAAAATTGAAAGCCAAGTTCCATACAAACATATTCTTGTCTATGGACTTAGCCGTAAAAAGGATGGAGATCTAAATGAGTGCCAAGTTCCATGGAAAATCGAAATATGTATGTATAGGAACCAAATAACATTATGAACAAATAATAGAGTCTATTTCTTTGCTTTATTGAATATATATAACAATTAATGTTATTTAAATAATTTGAGATCATAAACTATTTTAGATTCTATCGCACAATTGCCGAGCAGGATTAAAAATTTCAGCCTTCCAGGTCATCTGGAAGTGGGATAGAATTTTGATCTATAGGTCAGTCAGTCAGTCAGTCAGTGATAAAAATGTAGATTTTCGAATGTTAATATCTTAATAACCGTTTGAGCTGTGCTTATGAAATTTAGAACATGTAGTTATCTCGCAAGTCTCATTATAAGAGCCAAATTTGAAATGTTTATAACAAATAGTTTCGGAATTATGAGAGGGTCAAAAGTACCTGCAAATGGTTCGTGTTATATTACACACGGTGCTCGCCATTCTGTTATGCTGGAACTGTTAATGAGGCTGTTTATTTTAAAGCATCTGCGATACACTTTCGACTTCCTTTGGTGCGTCCGGCGGTTGTGGATCTCACGCTTTTTACTTTCCGCAAATATGTTAATGTTTACAATAAGTAATAATAATAATTATACTTTAAGACATATACAACCTCATACTGTTTTTATACGATTGGTTCCTCGGCAAAGGCTGTATTATAACGGGCTCTATATGGGGGAATGTTAAGTGATGGGATTTTTGTATAGCAGCGGTCGGCAACACGTGGCCCACGGGCCGCATGCGGCCCGCGAATGTCTTACTTGCGGCCCGTGAATGCTTTGTGAATGAGTTATGTGTAAGTATCAAAAACAATGTTTTCTAATACTGCCAGTAGTTACCGCCACTTACGTACGTAGCTGTTTGTGCCACTTTTAATAAAAACTTATATTTCCTTTCAATATGTGTAGGTATATTGAGCTTCTAGGGTTAAGGTGACGCCGCGTTAAAGTAAGAAACCGTGTTGGATATGTTTTAGATTGCTTGTTTTCTATGAGAGGCCGGGCCGGCCTCTCATAGAAAACAAGCAATGGAACAGCAAAAATGGAAAGGGCATAAGCAACAAAATGGTTTTTGTCGCGTAATTTAAAAACCATAAATACATTTCATATAAGCTATGCGCATATTAAAGTGTATGCTTCAACCAATTTATGTACAAATTTTGGAACCTTAAATCACTCTCCTCTGTTGGAAAAATAGGAATCCCTTTTTTTACAGAGGTCTTTTCGATTGATAATTCTGTGTTATAAAAGTTGTCCAATCGTGTTATGCTATGGGCAATTCAAAGACAAAGACATGATGAATACTGACAATGAACTTTAGTTTCTTAGCTTTAGTCATTGCTGAGAAAAATCGGCATCGCTACAGCCAAATTATCAAGGCGTCGCCTTAATACGAGTATGAGCTCTGCGGCCTGCCTTTAGTTTGTTTTTCCACCTTGCGGCCCTTGCCTGCCAAAAGGTTGCCGACCGCTGTTGTATAGGTATAGAGGTTGTTGTCGAGTTTTTCGATTGTTATACACGTTATTTTGTATATATAAAGTTTAATAAAAAAAATTGAAATATTATGTGCACACTGCACAGCTGTTTTTGAGTATTTCGATTTAACGGGTACCAGGGTTTTAAAAAGCTTTTAAATTTAACACCAATTTTCTTGACACCGCGCGCTATGAACTGAAGTCCACGCGGACGAAGTCGCGGGCAACAGCTAGTCTAAAATAACTTTTTAGTTTTTAAATGTTGATATAAAAAGTCAAGATATCTTTTTTATATTAAAATAATAGGTAAGTATCTTCTGTTTGCTATTTAATCGTGGTTTATATTTACTTACCAGATTATTTAAATGTCTGACAGTCGAGAGCTATAATTATAATAATATCATTGAGTGAATCAGCTTTTTTTTTCAATGACTCTTTATAGTCATAGGTTTTGTATAGGCTGGATACTTACCAGCCAGCTACTAAATAGTTTTCCCATACATCAAAATATTCGGAGTAAAGACCATGTCGCGTTCGACATTAGAACGGTATATCGAAACCACATCAAAGCTGTTTTAGCAGAATCAGAGTAATCTATCTATATACTTATAAAATTACATGTCCTGACTGACTGATTCATCATCGCTGAGCAAAAACTGTTAAAGTTACAGCCACGAAATTTGGTGAGTAGGGTTGTTTTATTAAGTAGACACCCACTAAGGAAGGAATCTTGAAAATTTTACCCCGAAGGGGGCGAAATAGGGTTGAAAGTCTGAATGAAAGTCCGTCATTTCTTAAGTTAGGAACATGAAACTTTATTTTTAAGTTACGAATTAAAAATGAATGAATACAATATATTTGAGCGTTTTTGGAAATTCTACTCCCAAGGTTGTAGTTGAAAGTTTGAATGAAAGTCCGTTATTTCTTGAGTTAGAAACATGAAACTTTATTTTTGGGCAAATAATTAAAAATTATTGGATAGTTGTTTAAGCGTTTCTGAAAATTCTACCCCCAAGGGGGTAAAATAGGGGTTGAAAGTTTAAATAAATGTCCGTCATTTCTTAAGTTAGAAACATGAAAGTTTATTTTTGGACTGCTGATTAAAAATGAATGGATAGGTATTTAAGCGTTTATGAAAATTCAACCCCCAAGGGGGTGAAATTGGGGTTGAAAGTCTGAATGAAAGTCCATCATTTCTTAAGTTAGAAACATGAAACTTTATTATTGGGTAACTGATTAAAATTTTATGGATTTATTATATTTACGCGTTTTTGAAAATTTTACCCCCAAGGGGGTGAAATTGGGGTTGAAGGTTTGTATGAAACCTTGTCAATTTTAAACCGATCGGTCTGAGTAATTGCATGCATAAAGTCCCCGCAGCCCCCTCCTTGTTTAGCAACAAAGTTATAAATTAAAGGTGAAATTATTGTGACCTAAACTAAACATACAGTTTTGGAGTAGCAGTAGTTGTAGTTTACTCAGTTGTCAAGCGCGGTTCTTATGGTACAGCCTGGGTATGGACAGACGGACAGGATGGACAGAAAGATTTCATCTTTGTCATCGGCTCCCGTTTTTACCCTTTGAGTAAGTTAAAAAGTAAGTGAGTAAGTTAAAAATATTATCCATCTCCTTTATTATACTATGCTAACGCGGACGAAGTCGCGGGCAACAACTAGTACATTATAGATTTATAAACCATGCTTTATGGCTGGTTTACACGTATTAAGTAGATAAGTAGTTAACTAAATTTTAACTTAATTTTAAGTTACTTAATTGCATGTAAACACACAATTTAGTAGCAAGTAGCAAGTTGCAACTAAATTTTAACTTTAACTACAGCTAAAATGAGACCAGTAGTAGTAGTAGTACTATTACTGGTCTCATTAGTAGTAGTAGTAGTATTATGGTATAACATTATCTTGTCTCTGCTGATACTATGTACTACACTAGTCTAAAGTATCGCTACAATTTTCCCCCTTTTTGGTTCTTATCTTCGTGTAAAAGTTTCTACATGTACCTACTATCAGAGAAGTTGATTCCTAGGTAGATGGCAAATCTACGTAAATTGGTCGCATTGTGTCAAACTTATCCGACAGATCACAGCTATTATTGAATTGACATAATCCGACCACATGATGTAGATCCGTCAACTGCCCAGGAATCAATTTCCTCGATGGTACTTTAAACCTAACAATATTAATAAATAACTATAATTCTTGAGGGATAAATATAACTCTGTTTAACAGTATGTCATGCCTTTGCGACATGTTAAATTTAAGCCTTACCTTAGAAAGTAGTGAGCACTCATTATAGTGATTAACTAAAGCCTCACTTTCTTTATCGAGCTAACAACAATTTGTATGGATATAAAGTAGAATGACCCATAAACTGCGATCTGTCGAGATCTACTTCACACTATAATTTGTTTACAAAATCACTGATAACGAGTCTTCATAGTGCAAGATCTTGATATTTTCAAGTGCAATATCTAAAAGTACCTCTGTACTTAATTATGTTTTCAAGCATTGCCTTTGTACTAGAACGCCTCAAAATAATATTTAGACGAGAAGCACCTGAAAGCTGAATTAATATTTAAAGGTAGTGATGGAAAACCAAGCAAAGCTACTTACAGAGTATAATAAACACAGTGATAATGATTAAGGTTGCGTATGTGTCATGAACTTGCTTATAAAGTATTATTTTATACTTTGTTTTATTACACGCGTAGGTATATTGTACACTGTATAGTATTCACAATCGACATCGAATATGGACGAATATGCTCGTTTGTAATCACTTGTATTGATGCATCATGATTCATGATTCATGTGGTGAGGCCGCATTAGATTCGATTGAAATTTGCATTTCGGATTAGACCTCAGCTGAAAGCTAGATATTATAGAGGAAGCGTCTTATTTATTTACGAGTTAAACTACTAAAGTATTTGCATCTTGAAATTTCAAAAAAGGGATCACTGGCATTAGTTTCTCCCATAATCATCATAAAATAAAATAAAATAAACATGAATTTATGTGAAAATAAGGCAGGAAGGTAAGTGAAAGTGCGGATAAATTCGGTTCAATGGTTTAGGCACATTGATTGATTTGCAAAGTAAATAGGGTCATAGACTATATTAATGTTACCGTTAATCGCTCTTTTATTACCTTTTATTACAAAGTACGGTTTATGTCGGTGTTTTAATATAATATTATGAAGAATTCTCTTCATAATAAAGAAGGTATAAGGTACTTAATTCTAATTGCTAGCATATCCTCTCAAATTTACCATTTGAAAGTTTAAATTGAGGATTAAAATTTTAATATCCCTTCTTATGTTAAAATTGTATGTTAATTACAAAAAATGGGAATTAAGCAAAAATGTTATTTCAATAAGCCGGAAAATTTAAGAAAATAAATTTTTAGCTTGCCAATATAGGTTAGGTACTCAAAAGCAAAATGAAGCCATTTTTATTCCTTTTATTCGCATCTATTTGTCTATCCTGATCAAGACAAAGTCATCACTCATCACTCTATGATCTCATCACGACATTCAAAAATATTTTTACGTACACTCCATCCTTACTCCTTTCTATCTTTAAACATCTTCATGAAAAATCAATTTCTTTTTTTTTATTAAATAAGGGGGCAAACGAGCAAACGGGTCACCTGATGGCAAGCAACTACCGTCGCCCATGGACACTCGCAACATCAGAAGAGCTGCAGGTGCGTTGCCGGCCTTTTAAGAGGGAATAAGCTCTTTTCTTGAAGGTTTGCAGGTCGTATAGGTCCGGAAAAAGTGCTGGTGACAGTTCATTCCAGAGTTTTACAGTGCGCGGCAGAAAGTTACGCGAAAAACGCACTGTGGAAGAACATTATTACACTTAGTCTTCAAAAGAAGAACTAGCCTTCGCTATTCTTAGATGTATACTGTGTAGGTGCTTACTTATACAAAAACATAATATTTTCTATCATCCTTGGGTGTAGTTAGTTAATACTAATTAACGAGAGTAATTCTATCTTTTATCTAAAACTCCGTACAATAATAGTTTCTTGCACTATTAGAAATCGTGAGATGTTCGTAACAATACGTGGGACGTGCTCTATTAACATAATTCCTATAAAAATTATTATCAGTATTTTGTCAGATATAGTAATTGCTAGTTAGTAGTTATTAATAGTTATTTAACATAGTAGTCCCAACGCTTTAAAGTTTTCCTAATGTATAGTTTCTAATGTAGGTACAACATCGAAAAGGTCCCAAAATTTGCCTTCGTACTGTAGTGTAGGGTAGGTGAAGGCAAGCTTTGTAGCATTTCAGAATATTAACAATGAAAATATATTGACAAAACGCCCGCAAGAACTGCAGGCGTTACCCGCAAACGCGCGTGGAGGGATTTCCAAGTTCTAACATGCAATCGCAAATTCGAGTGAATTCTATAGTTAAATTTTATCTAAACAATAGATGCATAACACTATTTTTAAACTTACATAAGTGTGATATTTTTAAAAGTGTAAAGCCTCGTAAAGTTATTATTTTATAGATGCCCATAAAACTCAGCAAGTTAACTTCTTTCTGAATTAAAAACATTTTTATTGTGCTTCCGACCGTAACTAATAAAATGTCTTATATTATGAAAGCAAAAATCACTCGTAAGTACCTACAGGTACTTACCTTAGGCTTAGAGTATGCTCCGATAACTCTGCACGCCTAATGCGCATCGGACACCTTTATTAACATAATAACTATGTAATAATTTAAGTTATCGTGTTAGTTAGGTAGTACGTATGACGTAGGCTAGGAAAACCTCCGCTAGCGACCGTGGCCGACAAAAATTCAAATAAAATGCTCCTTTAGTGGCGAAGAGCAAAATGAAACCTATACTATAAGCCTTTTCGCAAGGATCGGAATTTGGAAAGTCGCCTTTAGGCGGCTTGTCTAGTCTACGTTACCTGACAAAAAAACTTTAGTAGTGTCGCGTATTCTAAAGAAAAATCTTTAAACTCGCTACAATCAATGCTACCATCGCTAATGTGGTACGAAGAATATATTATAAAATAATAACACATATTCTATAGGTATAACATACCTATGTGTTATTATTTTCTAACCTTAATACTTAGTAGTACTACTGTTATTAATACTCAAAGGCCTAATAGCACACACAAGTTCTACAGTTTCATAATTTGTGTTCGAAGTACAATAACCCCTTTATATTTTCTTATATATTTGTGGCTCTTCTTCCCTCTGTCTATAGTGAATAGTGATGTAAGAGTAGGAAGCGATGGCTATCATTTTATCATTGTTCTGCAAACATGGAGGAAGATTGGGTACGTTGTTTAATAATTTCACCTTCAATTCGAAATCAGTTTTAAACTATTTTTTAAATAAACCCTTAAAATTTTGCTTCAAATAGTAAATTATTTTAAGCACAATTTTATTATTTAGGTTCTCGATTTTATCAAACTGTTTAATTTAAACGAAACTCGGCAGTCGGTGGCTAACCACAGCATTAAAATTGGCGCAGTAAAAAGAAAACTTTTCCAACCAAGAAGATTTGCCTCTTTATTTTTAACTCATTATTTCTTATTACTTTTTGTCGGTCATTTTCTACACTCCCCGCCTACATGCAACTAGAATACAAAGAGATGAAGATTCAAAATACTTGGTTTGTAAAGTTTCACATTACGAAGCCTTGACCAGGTGTATAATTTAGATGATCTCAGGCTCGCTTGCGTAGAACTGGGTTAAAGTTAACCATGGGTTAGATATCATGTTACTGTGTCTCTCACGTTTTTATATAAAACGACGTTGAAAGTTAAGCATTCATAAATATGAAGGACTAGATATTTTTCCGATTTCGACTTCGAGATACCAAATTTCATTAAAATCAGTTTACATGCCTAAAAGACTTTGGCATTCGTAATGTTAAATTTTAGTTTAAGTCCTACTCTACATTAAAAAAATTAAAAAGAACATCTCGTACAAGTAACGCATTTTATGAAGAAGAATTATTCATTAAGAACGTTTAACCCATGATTAACTTAAATCTGTGGAAGTGGACCTCATTGTCTAACACATTCTAAC
The DNA here is from genome assembly GCA_905333045.1 of Lysandra bellargus. Taxonomy (NCBI): domain Eukaryota; kingdom Metazoa; phylum Arthropoda; class Insecta; order Lepidoptera; family Lycaenidae; genus Lysandra; species Lysandra bellargus. The sequence goes on from HG995326.1 coordinate 12,337,120, forward strand.
ACATGATAAGTGGCACAATCTGAATGAGAAGGAAATGGCCCTATAATTAAGTGATGTCGGCCGAGATACTTTCGCACAAAAAGTTGTTCACCGACAGATGTGCCTTCCTCGGCGCATGTTACCATTGCAAATCCTGTTATGAAATTTCGACGAAATGTCGTAAGCTAGAATTTAATATATCTTTACAAGATGACGCCCGCAACTCCGTTGCGCCAAAATTCGTTTATCGCGGGTAACCGTACATTTTTCCGGGATAAAAAGTATCCTATGTCCTTTCCCGGGACTCAAAGTATCTCTGTACCAAATTTCAACAAACGGTCCAGCGGTTTGGGCATGAAGAGGTAACAGATAAACAGACAGACAGACACACTTACAAATTTATAATATTAGTATAGTATGGCTTAATTTTTTTTGACGCCTAAAGTAATTTAAAGTTTGGCTCTAATCGTAAATTCTATTCAAAAAATGATATTTTCAAGTTTTGTCAGGACAGGGCTGATCACCTGATTGTCTGGTAATAAAGATTGTATCCACCCGTCGAATGGGTATATAAAACGGCGTAACATTAATTCTATTTCTTTGGAAAATTAAAACAATTTGAACTTTCCAATTTAATTAAGCATGAGGAGAGAAAATCAGAATTTAAGAACAATTTGTACATAATGGCTACACACGAAAGTCGTTATTTGTTTCAGAATCCGCTACACTACAAACTTTCTTGTTTGCTTTATTTGCTTCTTCATGGCAGTCAAATTACTTACGTCGAAATTGTATGAAATTAGGAGAGTAGTTGCGAACTAATCCTTACAAATATTAAGTACAACTACCAGTTTTCAGTAAGTTAATTCTACAGGGTTTATATTATATTGTAGGATAGGTATGGGAATACATTCAATCCCGAAAAGAATATAGGATAGATTTTCCTCAGGAATAATGAACGACTGTCGCGTGAAAAACGAATTTCAGCTCAATGGAGTTGCAAGCAATATCTAAGACATAAATCTGCAACTTCATCTATTTCTTAATGCATCTTTGATCTTCATCATATTTTGAAAGAAAATGTAAGTGAGTATTGCACGCATGGGAACCTAAACAATTAACACATACTATGTGAATTCGTAGCTCGAATTACAACAGCATAAATATTAATCTTTGTATCAAATTCTTAGTAGTGGAAACGGTCCACATTTTGACATGCATCACTTAATTACGATATGCTCTTCAATTTTAGTATCGTGTCGAGATGTTTTGTAAGTTCTGTGTTATTTCTGAGTTTGTTCACTTTACGAGATATTACTTACGAAAATAATATTACTTTGTCCAAGACAACATAACAATATTTTTGAACGACTACATACGGGAGCCCTAGAACAATTTTTTTTTGTGATTACTAACAAGCTAATTTTTTGTGATTAGACGTAATAGAGTAATTTTGATAAGACGAACAACATTTTTATTTTCAAAAAATCTCGAAAGTGGTAGCTAACAGAGATAGAAAGGATTTCGTACTTTGACTTGATGGTCCTAAAATATGGATTGCTTTATTTATATGACAATTACTCTTGAATTATATTACTATTAACCTACCAATATACAAAAAATCTGCTGTTTAGGGTTCCGTTTTAGGGTTCTGTAATTAACAAAACTTGGTTGACTACGGTACCCTGAAACGGAACCCTAACCAGCATATTTTTTGTATATTGGTATATTGGTCCTACAAATAAAACAATCCATATTTTAGGACCATCAAGTCAAAGTATGAAATCCTTTCTATCTCCGTTAGCTACCAATATTAAGATTTTTCGAAAATAAAAATGTTGATCGTCTTATCAAAATGTAGCTATTCAAAAAAAATAAGCTTGTTAGTAATCACAAAAAAATTTGTTTTAGGGCTCCCTCACTATACACAAAATAGCAATAAAATATATTTTTTAATAAATATTTACACAATGAAATAAATAAAAACAACTGATCAAATAACAAATTGGCTACGTAGGGTTTTCTCTCGTTTTGGAGAGCGCGTTGAACTGTTTTTATACTCCGTCACGCCCGAAGCACGGAAATAACACTCATCACTTTCTTACGTACTTTGATTATAAACTATGTATTATTTTAGTGTCATTACTTATTACATATTATAACAATGAAAATTTTTTTTACTCAGATACTTTAATTAGCTATAGTAACACACTAGAAAACCTGACAATAAAATGCAAGGCATGATTAGAATTAGAAATATTTTAGGAACTACCGATTCAATTTAAAGAATTTGTGTTTATTGTATGGTTTATATAAATTATAATCTATTGACTTTAGCTTATACAGAGTAAACTTTTTAAGGGCAGTGTAAAAAACCGGCCAAGTGCGAGTTGGACTCGCCCATGAAGGGTTCCGCAGCACTAATAAGGTTTATTTCTATAAAATTAAAAGGTTTTTGATTTACTTTTATATTTTAGTTGATTTAATGAAAGTTAAATAAAGGTTTACCATTTATGACATATAAAAAAACTACTTGATGGATCTCGTTCAAACCAATTTTCGTTGGTAGTTTTTATAGTAATGTACATCATATATCTTTTTTAGAATTACCATGCCCCTACTTTAGAAGTTAGAGGGGGGGGAAAACACATTTTACCACTTTGGAAGAGTCTCTCTCGCAAACTATTCAAATTAGAAAAAAATGATATTCAAAGCCTCAATATAATTTTTTAAGACCTATCCATAAATACCCTACACGCATAGGTTAGATGAAAAAAAAAATTTTTTGTTTCAGTTGTACCTATGGGGACCCCTAAAATTTTTAATAATTTTTCCATTTTTGTATCAAAATCTTAATGCGGTTCACAGACTACATCTACTTACCAAGTTTCAATAGTATAGCTCTTATAGTTTCGGAGAAAAGTGGCTGTGACATACGGACGGACAGACAGACAGACAGACAGACAGACAGACAGACAGACGGACAGACAGACAGACAGATAGACAGACAGACAGACAAACAGACATGACGAATCTATAAGGGTTCCGTTTTTGCCATTTTGGCTACGGAACCCTAAAAAGGCGCGAAAAATACTGTTACCGTATATATTTAATAATATAATACTTACCGAAATAAAATATGTTACTCGTGCTATGTTTTATATTTTCAACGCTTATAATAATTAATAATGTTGAATACTGTTACCCAAATAACCCAATGTATAATTATTAATTTATACCTAAATAAAATATACGTGCTATATTTTTTATTTCTACGCATTGTCTAGTGTCTACTGTATCTAGAGACAAGTATAATGACTATAGTAGACACTTTACCTACTACCTGACTGTAACAAAATGTACATGGGATGTGCTTTTACCCTATTACCGCTATGGCTTATGACACATCAATACAAACAAGGTTCATTCCCCGGCAGGCCCTGTAGTCATCGGCCTTCGCACCCGTTACGCTGCGTAACCCTATTGTCTCTACACCTAACAACCATTTCGGTTGACGCCATTATAACCCACCCATGTTAAATAGGTATAGTCCATTTACAGTTGTTATAACTTGGCAGTTTCGGGAGAAAAGTTATGTAGGTAGTATGAAAAAGTCTTACTTTTATATCCCGATCTTATTAATCCAACATAGCTTTGATCTTGTCCTACCGAACGGCAAGTTGTAATTTTCATGTGATTTTTGGAGTTTAGACCTATCACCAATTTGACGCTATTTTGACATTTTATGAGTATACCATTTTGAATTATTATACTGAGACAGCTAAATTCTAAACTATAATATATTTACATTATTCCAAAGTTATTCAGTTAATTACTTGGATTAAAATAGCAGATCAAACCATAATATCAAAACTAAAGGTTAAATTATCAATTATGCGTTAGTTAAGTTAAGTTAAATTATAAATTATAGGTGCACGTTACTCGTGCGGGTTATACGCCAATGTACATAGCCGTGCCATGTAGCACTTCCCGTACCTTTATGTAACAATGTACGTGTTAATTAACTTAATGCATACTATCAAAATTTGGTCCTTTGTTTTGGAACAATTATTCTACGTAACGTGTATTTTGTACCGAGGTCAGAAATAGTATCCTATCTATTATTAAAGGAATATAAATATATATTCTATTCTAATATCGTAGCTCACCCCAAGGCCCAAGGCCTTTCTTACTGCGTATAGGTTATTACTACTTTTAGTAAATGATAATGTAAGTAAGAATGGTAGCTTTTGGCTCTGCTAAACCGATTTTGAATTAGTAATTACGAGTCCTTTTTTATAGAAGATATCGTTTGAAACTCATGACGCTTAATATATGACCTTATCCCAGTCAAGATAATTATAATCTAGTTGTGTTATTAAAATATTATTTGGTGTCTAATTAAGATACAGATTATGTAGTTACCATGGGCGTACCGAGGGGAGGGCAGGGGGCAGCTGCCCTCCCTGGAAGGCAAAATAAATGTCAATTTTCCTGGAAAGTGGGAATTCAAAACGTGTTATCTACGTGTTATTTACTCTGCGTAAAATGAAGTGTTGGAAACAAAATATCTTTTAAGGCCAGGCCAGTTCGAAAAGACTGATTTTTAAGCTTCCAGTCTGAAGAAATTATGTGGAATTCTCTTACACCAAAATTAATGTAGACTCAAAAAGAAACAAAGTAAAAAAATAACCGAACATAATATTAAAAAATGGCAAGGTAATTCTGTAAAAAATCTTAAATATCACCATAAAAATACCTTAAAATGCGAACATCTCATAATTTTCAATGACATATTTTTTTATAAAAAAAATCTATTTCGCCCTATTAAGGACGCGGCGAGTGTCGTAACCGCCACTGTACAAGGCGCGCTAATATGAATGTTATTTAATATTTTAATGTCCTTTACGTCGATATTCGCCGCACTGACAGACATCGACCTGCAAATTTTAGGGACAGCCTTGCCTTGAGTCAGATTGATATTTTTTTTATTTTTTGTTTCAATATACCAGACCGGCTTCAATATATCTTGGGGGGAGGGGGGAGGGGGGGGAGGGGGTGCAGCTTATGTTGCCCCCCCCTAGCTGAAATCCTGGGTACGCCCAGCATTCAACTTGACGTTTTAATGAAATACGTACCCGCTATTTATATAAAAAGTTACAACAACAATTTTCAAATGAAAGTGAATTGTATAATTATTATTACGTGAATTATAACATTCTTTGTAAATACACACTTTCTATGTTAAAATACTTTAATATACAAGTAAGTAAAACTTGTTGTCTTATCCGTGTGAGTATTAACTTGTTACACCCAACTATTAGAATAAGTTAAGTTACGCTATACTCGCTTATAGCTTTTGCATGATTACTTGCTGTAATCGTAACGCGAAGAGGCTTTACATGAAAAACTCACTTATTAGGGTTTCGTACCCAAAGGGTAAAAACGGGACCTTATTACTAAGACTTCGATGTCTGTCTGTCCGTCTGTCTATCTCCAGGCTGTATCTCAAGAACCGATATAGCTAGATTTCTGAAATTTTAACAGATTATGTACAACAAATACTAAAAACAAAATATGTATGTAAATTAAATAATATACTTAATATTCTAAGGGGGAACCCCATACAACAAACGTAATTTTTTTCCTATTTTATGCATATAATGGTAATAGGTAGGCACTTGAAATATTCACAAAATAGTCAGTTGTATTAATAATAAAAATAAAATAAATAATTAAAAAAATACAAAACGGAACCCTTCGTGCGCGAGTCCAACTCGCACTTGGCCGATTTCCAAATATCCAGTTTGATACAAACCCCTTTGGCACAACCCTTTTTTTCTTGAGGGAGAAAATTTACAAAATATTTCTTAGGGCTAAGAGCAACGGATAACTGAATGTTTTTAACTACGAGAAAACTTAGTACTTAATCCACTAATTATTAGAAGTAGACTCTACTTTAATTCTGTTAGAGAATACTAGGCTCTCATAAAATTATGAACTACACTGCTTTTCATAACACTTCTACATAATAAAGCTAAGCGAGATCAAATATTTCTATCATGAATAAAGAAGTAGTAAGTACTTAGTTAAAATTTATTTGTTTACATCAGATTCATTGTATAGTGTTTATTACCAAAAACTGACAAAAATAAAATCAATTGCTTAAAATCGAGGCAGTGAAAGAAGTATTATACAATAGATGTCCAAGAACGTAATGGCAAAAAGGAATAAGTGTTGCAGATTAGTTACAGAGTGGCGGAAAACGACTATCATCGCTCTTATAAGCTGCTGTTATGTTTCCGAATTTTAGAAGCTATTTGTTAGCTCATTGAGTAAGATTTTTATCGATAAATTTTGTAAATCCCTATAATGTTCATCATTGAGGGTCGTGACATCCCCCTTTCATGGCCTTCCTCTTTTGATCATGCTTTCCTGTCTTTAGCGACTCGTATTTTAGAGCATTGTAGAATGTAGACAATAGACTCGAGTGTGGTGAAAAAAGGTTTTGGTCAGACCATCGCATGTAGGATGCAGCCTTGCAGCCTTGCAAAGGGAGCAGTCCTTCGTCTACCATATTGAGTTTTTGTGGGATGTCTCCCGTTTTTTCTGGCTGTGTCTACCATTTTAAAATACATTTAATTTCAGCTTTAAATCGAATATTATGTTTTATAGTTTTAGTAGGAGCAATCGCCTATCAACTGAGGAACCCTAGTCCCTACGCTTCAGTTATTCTAACTCGCACTTGGCTGGGTTTTTTTCGTTGTTTGAATTTGGTTTACTTTTTTGTGAGTCTTCAAACCGTTCACTTTATTTGCTATTTCCACCAAAATGCTCTTAGATTTGTTACGCTCTAGTTTGCTTTCATTAAGTAGTTAATTTAATTATTAGACAATACGTGATGGTGTTAACATTAACAGTATTTTAGTTCTAGAAAATAAATAACTGTAGATTTAAAAGGGTGTCGTCTTATTAGCTTGCGTATAGGTAAAAACTTTTGCTTAGGTAATATTGTCTTACCCTGCTTTTTCCTCGTTTATTGCACAGTATACGCCTCTATTTTCGAAATATATAAGTAGAGTATGATAGAATAAAAATTAATTAACTAAACTGAATTTAATTATGTTATAACGATTTAATGCCTCAAGTAAATTCCTTAATGTATCGTTCACTTCCAACTTTAGCAAGATAAGGTGCTAGAACAGAGGTGGTACCTAAAATAGATGAATTGGCAGAAAAAATTTATAAACTCTGTACAATTTGGACAAAAACAGCTTCAAAATACCCTATAATTGTAGAGAGAGATCTGAAAATGTTGGTACCGTTAGCTACCACTTATAAATGCGAGAGCAGCCTCTCAAATCCTTGGGGGGGTATCAGTTTCTCTAACAGGCCATAGGGGTAACAGCTCTAAAAGGTTGGGAACCACTGGTTTAGAGCATTGATTCCCAAAGTGGTCCAGGTGGCCCTCCAGGGGTCCACGGGAGCCCGATAGGAGTCTACGCTTGCGTGGAAAAAAATGGGGGTCCACAAGTCTATAAAAAAATATAATTTAGTGACCCGACTTGACTTCTCCTATGAATATAGGCAGCCAATGTCATAAGAAACTCAGATATTTTGTAAGAACTTGCATATTATCCATTAAGATATTTGTTATAAATCTCCTAGCCTAACTTGGCGCTTTTGTAGAATAATCAATATTACAGGGGGTCCGCAGTATGCACCAACACCTAAAAGTAGGCCACGAAACAAAAGAGTTTGGGAACCTCTGGTCTAAAGTCTAGACCATAACCATAGAGTGGGTGCTAAAGATGGCTTAAGATATCAGATACGGCTTGCAACACCAGCCTTTGACACGCACTGGTTCCCGTCCAGTTCAACATTATGTTACACTAACACCGTCTCACGTTAAGGCGACGCCTTGATAATTTGGCTGTAGCGATGCCGATTTTTCTCAGCAATGATTAAAGCTAAGAAATTAAAGTTCATTGTCAGTATTCATCATGTCTTTGTCTTTGAATTGCCCATAGCATAACACGATTGGACAACTTTTATAACACAGAATTATCAATCGAAAAGACCTCTGTAAAAAAAGGGATTCCTATTTTTCCAACAGAGGAGAGTGATTTAAGGTTCCAAAATTTGTACATAAATTGGTTGAAGCATACACTTTAATATGTGCATAGCTTATATGAAATGTATTTATGGTTTTTAAATTACGCGACAAAAACCATTTTCTTGCTTATGCCCTTTCCATTTTTTGCTGTTCCATTGCTTGTTTTCTATGAGAGGCCGGCCCGGCCTCTCATAGAAAACAAGCAATCTAAAACATATCCAACACGGTTTCTTACTTTAACGTGGCGTCACCTTAATATAAGGTGCTCTTTCGCTTCCAGCGTGTCATGCCCCTAACACAATTAGATAAAAGAAAGTAACCTTAATTTTTCTTACTAGATCAACAAAGTAGTGTAATTGCAGGATTTAGAAAATGAGCTTTAAACTTGTTCTAGCACAAGAGCCATTATACTTAGGTAGGTTTAAAAGGTTAAAATTACCTTTAAGTAGTATCTTAATAAGTCACAAAATTGTTAATCACTAAACTTGCTTTATGTTTGGACCAATAAGCCTAGGACTACATGATTCGGACCATAGGTATAATTTCAGGCCCATTGTATTATCGCGCTCTCTTTTCAGTGCTATAGATTTTTCCTGTGTCGTCCCGGAGTCCTAATAAGTATTTAAGTTTTTTTTTTTTACTTTCTAAAGTATCGCTTATTAACATAACATCGTTTATTTTTTCAGGTCTTTGCGAAATAATCAGCACGTTGCGATTAACCCAAGTGTCAACACTTTCGCCCGTGCACGCGCCGAACTTCTCACGGTGAAACCGTGCGACCTGCCGCTCCGGGAAAATGTTCTACGACGTAGACAATAAGCTCAGGTGCGATAGGTGAACAATGAGAATACTGGGTTCCATTCCGAGATGTACAGAGACACTGCCTCGAGTCCGATTAAAAACACAATGCCTAGCGCTGCTGCTGTTCTGCCTAGCGAGTGTCGGCGCGAACAGACCCCCGCGGTTTCTGATAGACGGACGATCAGAAATTGTTATCAGACTGAAAGAAGGTCCCGAAACGCCTGTTGGTAAGTGTCTTTATGAGTAATATGATACGTTGAGGCCCTTAATGACATAGGTAATATTTTACACGACTGTAAACCAGCTTTTAATGTTGTTAATAGTTTAGCCAAATCCATTTTCTCAAATCTGTAAGGTATAAAACCCATTGCAAGTCTGCCCGACCTACCAACAAAAAAAAACTTTAAAATCCAAACTTCCTAAACGATTCCTGTCTCGATTACCGGAGACTGGTAAAGTTCGTTTGGGTGTAAATTATTGTGGTGTAAATAATCGTCGTGCACGACTGACTACCGGAAATTGTTCGTGGGGGAACAAGTTGCCAAGACAACTAGCGCCCAACACGGGGAAGCCACTCACCGGTATTAGTCACATGATGCCACTAATCCAATTCCAGGCCCTAATTCTTACGAAGCCAAATAAGTAGCTGTTAAAAAAATTAGAGACAAAAGGGGCATTGAATTTGTCGTATAAAAAGAATGATGATTAAGTTGTGATTAGGAGAATAAATTTCTTACTTGACTAATTGGGATCATTTAGCTTTTAAAAGATAGACGTAGGCTGTAGAGCACCTAACGTTTTATGAAAAATGGATCGACTTCGTCCGCGTAGGAGTCGAAAATGATTCTTATTCTTTACCCAATTGTCTTCGCGAACATACAGGCAAGATTTTTGTGTGCCACAACAATATTTAAACAAAAAATATTATGATAGCGCACATAAAAGGCCTGCACTATCTCTCTCAGTTTGTCGGCACCAGTATAATATTATGTGCATTCATGCCGAATTACGGCTTTGTTAGTCCTATAGTCTCTGAGCAAAACCGCGGACGGACAGACGGACGGACAGACCAAAACTATAGTCTATAAGGGTTCCTTGTAGACTACGGAATTGTACCCCAAAAAAGTTGGAATCTGTTGAAGAAAATAAATTATTTTTTTAAATAATTATGTAATTTAGTTGAAAGTAAAAAGTTCCTAACGAATGTTTTGTTTGTAACAGGCAGTCTCATTTACCGACTACGAGGTGTGGACCCCGATGGAGACACGCTAGTCTTCGGTATACGAGATCAAGTAGGAAGCGACATCCTACGACTTGAAGCCATTTCGTCCAACGAAGCTAATATTTATTTAGTTAAGGAATTAGATAGAGAGGTGATTTTTATGTTTAAAATGTTTAATGTTGTTTCATTGCTGTATTTTACTATAGACCTGCTAATTTGCAGCTGCTAACTATTGGAGCTTACAAGTTACGACCGAGATAATATTATTATTATCAGTTATCTAAGTATAAACCCAGTATTAACGAATATTGCAAGTTGAAACGATAATATGGAATCCACGTTCCTAATTTAAATTATTTTACAGGTGCGTGATGAATACTCATTTGTTCTAACACTCACTGATGGGCACTTGGGAGAGGGTAATTTTATAACTCAAAGTTTCTTATTGCTAGTAGAAGATGTTAATGACAACGAACCTATTTTTAAACCTTACCCACCGGCAATAACGGTTAAAGAAAATTCTTCACCTGGAATATTGCTAACCGTTGAAGCAACTGACCTAGATGAAGGAGCTTATGGACAAGTAAGTAAAAAAAAAAAAAAAAAAAAAAAAAAAAAAAAAAAAAAAAAAAAAAAAAAAAAATCTAAACCCTAAACTCATAGGTCACTCAACCCTCAACACCTATGTCGTAACATAAAAACAAATTGTGAAAAAAAAGTCAGTTGTAAATGACAGCTTCACAAATCACAGCTTGTTTTTTTTTTTTTTGGCGGGCATGTGAAAGAGTGCTGTTGTGTTTTTGTATTATTTTCCTAAAATTGTGTTAGCTGGGTTTTTAATGTGTAATATTGGTAGAATATTAACCATTATATATTCGTGTTCATGCACAAGTGTAGGAAAGTGATGTAATATCCAGAAACGTGCTATTTTGTGTTCCCTCCAAAACTCCATCGAAAGTTTCAGTAAAGCGTCTACCACTTTACTGAATCGACCGACTTGACTCCTTGACTGTATTGACTTTTACTTAGACTTTGACTAGACTTTAGACCTGACGATACATGAAAACGATGATGAAAATTATAATAGGAGGAATATGGTTTTCCCGCCATATTCCTTACCTTTTTACCTTGTCTGTGGCACAACATACACATCCTTTGTGTCAAGTTGCCAAAAAAGAAGAAAAAGAAAAAAAAAAATCACAGCTTCACTGTGACTGTCAGTGTAAACTGTCATCGACCATCGTGCTGTCAAGTGTCAACTTTGTTTTTGAATTTCAGTTCAGTCAGTAGTTCGCTGTTGTAATGCTTTGTTATTTTTTCCTAGAGAATTATTATTATTCTAATGGCTTTTTAAGGTGTTATATAATTTACAAGAATTAGACGGAGATGTAGATAACTTTGCCATACAAACAGTCAACGGAAAAGGTGTAATTCGTCTCATAAATCAGTTGGACTACGAACGTAAATCGTTGTATCAATTGAGAGTTTTAGCTGTGGATAGAGCCATTCAAGGCAGAATAAACACTGGTACTGCTGCTATATTAGTCAAAGTACATGATGTCGAAGACCAACCGCCAGAATTTATTGTGGCCAGTCCAGTCACAAGGATCAGTGAAGATGCTCCTTCAGGGACCTCTGTACTGCAAGGTAATGTATGTTTACTACTGTAAAATACCTACATAAGTACTTATGTATGATTTGTGATTATAGGTAGATCCTCATGGGTCGCAGTAAAGTCAGGGCTACAGCGACCTGCCTTCTTTAATAAAAAAAATGATCTGTGCATCTTGGCTAAGCAGTTTCCTATAATTTCCAATTGAACTAAAACAAGTTAATCGTAAAACTTTATTGATTGTTTATATTCATTACAGTACGTGCAATTGATGGTGACAGAGGGATTAATAACAGGATATCATACAGCATTATATCAGGTGGAGAAGATCATTTTGACATTGACAGTAGCTCCGGAATTGTGTACACTATCACTCCTTTGGATAGAGAAGATCCTGATAACAGTAATGGAGCTTACATTTTGGAAATCTTGGTGATTACTATATTTTTCATATTAATCCTTTGATCGAGGATTCCAAGAATTGCTATTGTAATCTATTGTTGTCACGATCACCTGTGCTCGTACGGGGCTTGATGGGTTAAACACATACATAGTTCAATCTGAGGAAACTTTTGGTTAATTTATTTTTTATTTATTTTATTAAATCTGATTTTCAGGCTACAGAAGAATCCCACATAGTATCCCCAATGCCAAGCACCACAACTGAAGTTACGGTGATTGTAACAGATGTCAATGATGAGACACCGAGGTTCAAAAGTCCAAGATATGTTGGAGAAATTCTTGAAAATGCACAACAAAACACACCAATTACTTTCCTTCAAGATGCCATACCAGAAGTGTTTGACTTTGACCAGGTGAGCTTTATTTGTTGACTTTCATCATACATCTTTTTAACTATAGTATAGTTGATGAAAAATGTTATGTTGGACTTACCTATATATACTATAAGTAGCATCAAAAATGTGATAGAAACTTGTTAAATACCAATTTTGATTGATGAAACATAAATTCTTAAATTATTACTATTCCAGGGAAAAAATGGAACCTTTGAACTTTACCTGGTTGGTGATAATGGGGTGTTTGATGTAACTCCATTTAAAGGAATAAATGAAGCATCATTTTTAATACGAGTTAATGATCCCTCATATTTAGATTATGAAGTTAATACAGTTATGAATTTCAGTCTAGTCGCCAAAGAAATAGTTACCAAAGACCCCAAAATGAGGTAAGATGAGATATATAATATTTATTTTTTCTATTTTTAGTTCAGTTTTCTAATATTCTATTACACTATCTCTTATTTTTTCAGTGTAGTTCCAATTTTAGTTCACATAAAGGATGAAAATGACAATTTCCCAGAATTCACTGAATCTCTTTATACTGTGTCGATACCAGAGAATAGTGGTGTTGGCACTACAGTCGCGTGGGTGCAGGCCACTGATCAAGACTCAGACAACTATGGTACAAAAGGAATTAGGTATACTAGTCTTGGAGGGAGCGTGGCGCATCTGTAAGTGGCATTCAGTCAATATACTTACTTGATAAAACATAGGTATATTTATGTATGTTAGAGCTGTATCCTCTTTCTAATAAAAGAACCTAATAATAATTATGTGACAAATAAATATAATGTCTGCAGACACAACACATCATGCATGTTTTATAATGAGGAGAATAATATTATAACAATGCAAAAAATAAGAAACTTTCCTTAAAGTAAACTTGTAATGAACTAATGACCAATAAGAATTTATTTTAATTATTACAAAATATGCATTATCATTTCAGTCTACATCTCAACCCAATATCTGGAGTAATAACAGTCAAACATGCAGGAGATGAAAGTTTTGACAGGGAACTGATTTCCAGGCATTACTTAACTGTGGAAGCTAGAGATGATCAGGTATACCATGTTTTTATTATTAAAACAAACTTAAATACAACTTTAAAAAACAGTACAAATGGGAGTGGAACTTAAACAGAAAATTGCATAAAACAGCTAAAATTCGTAAATGTATAATTATGATGAGATGTACAGAACTACACCATCTGTGTAATTTTAAACTGTCTAGACTCTAGCTTGATCAGGTAGATATAGTCTGGTTAGAGACAGTAAAGTTACAATAATTGGATCCAGTTTTTACTGTTTAAAAAATTATGACAATATCTTTTAGGGAAAAGGCAACAGAAACACAGCTCAACTAGTTATCAACATAGAAGATGTTAATGACAATGCGCCAATGTTTCTGGCTAACAAATATGAGGCCAGATTGCTTGAAAATGAATTGGAATTTGAAAACCCTCTTGTTTTGGAAGCCAGAGATCTCGATTTAAATGGTAAATTTATTTTGATTAAAAGTTTTCTCAATTTAATTTTTGTGTTTATTTTTTAAAATTTAGTATGTTATTATTTTTAGCAATATTCCGCGAAATAAACCTCAACCTGTAAGTAAATGAGTGAGGTGCTGTACGCATAGGCATAGTGTGGGAGAGGAGGGAGGTGCTGTAGGCATAGGCATAGTGTGGGAGAGGAGGGAGGTGCTGTACGCATGCCTATGCATACTCATTTACTTAAAGGTTGAGGTTTATTTCGCGGAATATTGCTATAAATAATAACATCTAAATTTTAAGCTATGGATTTCCGCAAAGTAACGCCTGATTCTATTAACTATGTTTATATTTATTTATATTATAAGTTATAGTAGTTCATCAATGTAAATAAATATAGTCTATATTCCATAAGTCAGTCCAGTATGTGAATAATACAAATCAGCACTTACTGTAAATAAAACAATAATTTTTACAGGTACTAAAAATAGTCACATAGAATACTCGATCATTGGAGGAGAATACAAGAACAATTTCACCATAGACCCAAACCTCGGCATCATAATACCTCGCAGTGGCATAGATTTTGAACAAATTCCCGGCGACAATAGAAACATACGACCTATATATTTAACTGTAAGCATTTGTCATCAACTTATTAAGCATAGATAATACTAAAACAGATAAAATACAGTCTACAGACTTTATCCTGCTTAAATTATATAATTAAAAGCCATAATTAATTTAATCAGGATCATAATCATTATTCTGTAATTTCTCAGGAAAAAAAGAAACATGTATCTAGAGCAGCGGTCGGCAACGTGCGGCTCGCGAACGTCTTACTTGCGGCCCGCGAATGTTTTGTGAATAAGTTATGTGTATCAAAAACAATATTTTCTAACAATGCCAGTAGTTATCGCCACTTAAGTACGTAGCTGTTTGTGCCATTTTTAATAAAAACTTATTTCCTTTCAATATGTGTAGGTATATTGAGCTTCTGGGGTTATAGGGTTAATACAAGTATGAGGTCTGCGGCCCGCCTTTAGTTTGTTTTGACAACTTGTGGCCCTTGCCTGCTAAAAGGTTGCCGACCGCTGGTCTAGAGTTCAAATTACTTTTACTATTAACTATTAAGTGCCAAATTTAAAATATGTTCAGTATTTTTTGTTTTAAGAAGGAACAAACACACAAACATTGCCTTCATGATATTTGTAATTCTTTATTTCAGGTTCGAGCTCGTGACTTCGGCGTGCCGCCTCTTTCATCAACAGTGCCCGTAACCATCTACGTGCAGGACGCAAACGACCACGCCCCCATGTTCGCACAGATGATATACAAACGATCCATACCAGAGGACATGCCCGGCGGCACTAGTATTCTTGAGGTAAATATGTAGCACAGATCACAGAAAATTTCGCTTTACCAGTGGCGGATTTGCCCTAAGGCCCAGTAGGCCCGGGCATAGGGCGGCCAGATACAAAGGGCGACAAATCGTCCAAAAAAAAAATTGTAATGGGTGCGGTGCAGTGTGAAGCTAGTGGCAATGGGCGCGAATCTGGAGTCTGGACAGACGCCATATTTAACCGACTTCCAAAAAACGAGGAGGTTATATGTTATTAAAAAAAACCACAGTTTTTTTTTTTTGTATGTTCAACGATTACTCCGCCGTTTGTGAACCGATTTTCGAAATTTTTGTTTTGTTGTATTAGGTTTCACTCCAATTTGGTACCATGTTCACAAAAGTGGTGACCTGATGATGGGATCCATGAGTAATCGAGGGAGCTCCTCGAAATTTATATGGAAACATATGGTGATTTTGATTTTATGAGAAGCATCCTAAGCATATGCTACCAAAACGCAAGATTCTGCACCAAGGTATACTATGGTTCCGAAGATACTAAGAGAACTCCGGATTCCTTATAGATACAAGTTTGGGGGTTTATTCGGTGTTTTAAGAACTGAAAGCATATGCTACTATACAAATTACATTCATCATCATCATTACCACGTCAGGGTCACCAATGTCACCAAAATTGAACATAACAAAATATTCAACCTTATCTCCAGAGCGTAAGGCACACATTTGACATTACTTCTGAGAAGTAAGTTGCTTCGATAGTACAAGTAACATGCTAGAGTGCACAGCTGTCACACTTACCAATCGCGGCCACGGGCGGCCGTAGACTTCACAAGCGATACTATGTATTACAATAATAAACATAAAGTTTAAAATCATATGACACTGAAAGCCTCGCCGCTGCTAAAATTCCGATTTGCGCGGCCCTAGCACGTGTCCACATCGATTTTTTTAAATGTATTTTTTAAAATTATCTGCAGCTGATATTATATTTTGTAAGTGTGACTGTTAACAAATTGTAATAAGATACGTAGAATAGTATACAGGTGTATTAGGGCCGATTCACACCGGAATGGCGGAGGCGAGGCGAGCAGTTTCAGTGTCATATGATCTTAAACTTTATCTTCATTATAGTAATAGATAGTATCGCTTGAGAAATCTACGGCCGCCCGTGGACGCAATGTATTACAATAATGAAGATAAAGCTTAAAATCATATGACACTGAAACTGCTCGCCTCGCCTCTGCCATTCGTTGTGAATCGACCCTAATCTACGTATAGTACGCGATGATTTTACTAGGTAACTAAAAAGAGTGAAATTATTATTTTTAACAAAAAATTAAAACCGACTTTCAAGGTAAGAACAATAATAATATTGTTATAATATGAACTAAACAGTATTAAATAATTTTTCCTATCTCATGGTGCCTTTTTCCGAATTCGGCTAAAACTCAACTATTTCTGTACTCAATCTTCATAATTTTGAAGTCGGTGCCAGTTACAAATGTTTCAAATATTCTGGCATCTGGATTCAGCTATATCTGGTACCGACTTTTTACCTACCTTACCTCTTTGCGCCCAAACTGCTGAACCGATTTTGCTGAAATTTGTTATGAAGATACTCTGACTCCCAGGAAAGAACATAGGATACTTTTCATCCTGGAAAAATGTACGGTTCCCGCGCGATAAACTAATTTTGGCACAACGGAGATGCGTGCGTCATCTAGTTTAAAAAAATGTCGATATGATGCATTTGTTTTACTGTCCCATCCCTAATCCCTTTTATTATATCTTTGTAACGCTTGAACAGGTCTGGCAAACCTGGCATCTCTTTTTTTAAAAAAAGGCATCAAGTTTCTGTCCAATTCCCGGGCGAAGATAGTTTCAAATAGGTCCACTAATGAACTTTATACACGTAAAATTTCATTTATTAATCCTAGCATTGTTGATCTTGAGTTCATATTTCTATGAACAGCTTTCACCAGTCCATTAAAACCTCGTTCGCATACGATGAAACCTTATTACCAGATCGAAAATACCTGGTATCGCATGGTATGCTACAAAAATAAGTCTCGCAGCTAACGTGTTAAAAATAAAACCTAAAAGCTTAATGTTTTATTCTTTCCAAAAATATTCTAAATTATAAGCTAATACTTTTAGTTATATAATTTTCGGAATCAATTAAAAATGGAAATAGAGTAATTAATGAATTATGTTACATCTAGTAATGATGGGTGCTGAAAAAGGGGCGGCACATGGCCTGGGGCCTACAGCGGCCAGGACTGCAAATCCGTCACTGCGCTTTACAGTAGTGTATGAGTGCAAAGTTTTTTTTTGTATTGCCACTTTAAACTTATGGAAACAGAAACTTGAATGTTTCAAAGTCATGGCTATGTGTCTAAACACACTAGGCTGAATTACGCCGGCGGAAATTCCGCCGCGCTTACGCCGCATTTTAAATGCATACAAAATACAGACGGAACGCGATGGACGACACACTATGCCGAAATTCCGTCGCGAGCCGAATTTCCGTCGAGCCGAGTTGAGCATAAAGTTCGGCAGCGATTCGGCGGTAATGTTTTGTATAACAACACACTATACGCGACGGCATTATCAAAACCAAACATAGCAAATCCAACCTTAAGGGTCTATACAGACGGACCGCATTTCAACTACAATCCAACCGCAAATTGCAGTTCAAGTGCAGTTTGAATGCAGTTGATAATGGTTTGCAATTCTATTGCAGTCGTGTCAACTGCACTGGAAGTGCAATTTGCGGTTGGATTGCAGTTCGTCTGTATAGACTCTAAGGGTCTATACAGACCGACCCCATTTCAACTGCAATCCAACCGCAAATTGCAGTTCAATTTGCGGTTGGATTGCAGTTCGTCTGTATAAACCCTAAGGGTCTATACAGACGGACCGCATTTCAACTGCAATCCAACCGCAAATTGCAGTTCAATTTGCGGTTGGATTGCAGTTCGTCTGTATAGACCCTAAGGGTCTATACAGATGGACCGCATTTCAACTGCAATCCAACCGCAAATTGCAGTTCAAGTGCAGTTTGAATGCAGTTGATAATGGTTTGCAGTTCTATTGCAGTCGTGTCAACTGCATTCAAACTGCACTTGAACTGCAATTTGCGGTTGAATTGCAGTTCGTCTGTATAGACCCAAAAGCGTTAACGCACACTATACAGACGGACCGCATATCAACTGCAATTCAACCGCAAATTGCAGTTTAAATGCAGTTGACGCGACTGCAATAGAACTGCAAGCCAAACGCGCAGTCGGATTGCAGTTCAGTTGCAGTTGGCGTGCAGTCGTGTGAACTGTTTGCTTTGCAGTTCTATTGCAGTCGTGTCAACTGCATTCAAACTGCACTTGAACTGCAATTTGCGGTTGGATTGCAGTTGAAATGTGGTCCGTCTGTATAGACCCTTACATCTGAGAATTTTAAATACTCACATACGCGCGCATTCCGCAACGGAAATTACGCCGCGAAATTTCAGCTCTTCGCGTAATTTATAGTGTGTGGCATCAGACGTAAGCGGCTGAACGTAATTTCGGCCACGTAAATTACGCCGGCGTAATTCACTCTAGTGTGTTTAGACCCTATGGGTTGATATTTTGAATTTTAAATGAAATATTGTTATAAAGGACTCCAAAAGGTAGACCTTTATATGTAGTATAGTCGACTAGACGCTAAGGGCGAGACCGTACTAACTTCACGTTTCATAAAAGTGACGTTTTCTATCGTCACTCCGCTGCGGTGTAGTTACGCCTCCTGCGGTATCATCTTAACGCTAATAAGTAAAAATTTTTGTATTTTAATTGCTATAAAGAACTTATGTATCGTCAGGTGAAAGCCCGCGACGCGGACGGCTCAGCGCCCAACAACCGCGTGGTGTACCGCGTGCGCGGCGCACGTGACAAGTTCGTGATCGACGCGCGCACGGGCCTGCTGGCCGTCGCGCCCGGCGCCTCGCTCGACCCCGACCGCGCTGAGCCCCGGGTTACCCATTACGCGCTCACTGTGGTAAGTTATATTACTGTTCGCACTAAGCCAGCAATGGTCACTGCTCTGCACCCAACAACCGCGTGGTGTACGGCGTGTACCGCGTGCGCAGACCACGTGACAAGTTCGTGATCGACGCGCGCACGGGCCTGCTGGCCGTCGCGCCCGGCGCCTCGCTCGACACCGACCGCGCCGAGCCCCGGGTTACCCATTACGCGCTCACTGTGGTAAGTTATATTACTGTTCGCACTAAGCCAGCAATGGTCACTGCTCTGCACCCAACAACCGCATGGTGTACGGCGGGTTCCGCGTGCGCGGACCACGTGACAAGTTCGTGATCGACGCGCGTGTTATAAAAATATACTTAAAGTAAATTTTAATCAAAGTATTAAAGTAGAGTTTACATAGTATTATTCATTAATACATTTATACAAAGGGCTTGAAAATAAAATAAAGTTATATAGATCCATTTAAGCATTTATTAAGCAAGGTTCTTAACATTGAAACAACATAAGTACTTCTTATTAACCATTTATAGCTCGGTTTACATCCACTAATTAACACTAATCACTATATCATATCACATTATGACTTTACACATAAACATTATAGCAATAGAAAATAATACTTATCTTTAACACGTCAAACAGAGATACTTCTTCGATCACGGCCCGAGCAAAAGTGTCGGAACACGTCAAGAACAATCTTTTATAACGTGTCCCCACTCTTCGACCCGCCCACCGGTACAGTTTATACAAAATAATACTAGTTTCATTATTAGCATAGTTTCTAAACTATTTACATATTTTTAAAACAATCAGAAAATCATAATATTTATGAAATATGTATTAGTTAAAAACAGGGACTGAAAGCGGTACCGTTATAAAGGGTATATACCGGTATAAGATTACGGTATTGCTTTGATTTAAAGGTTGAGTCAAAACGGTTGAACTTCACCTTGCGGTACCGCAAAATAACGAAATATACATTTGTTTATATTATTAGATATATCTCTTTATTTTATCGGTACCCCAACCGAAATCATTTCGGTACCGAAAAAATGCAAGGGCGCGAGCGCGGCGTTGCCAATTTTCGAATTGGCAACGCCGCAATTTGTCATGTCAAGACTTGGGCAGTCGGGGATAAGTTGCATTCATTCCAGCCTCCTACAATATTAATATTCAATTCGCTCGCTTATTGAGTTGTAGTTTTAATATGTTCAGAATATTTTATATTTGGTGTTTTCTTAAGCAGCTTCCAAAAAAGGTGAGGTTATACGTTTGGCTGTATACATAACATATTTTTTTATGTATACAGGTTGTTAGGTTTAACACCGTTATCCTTAAAACCATCAAAATATAAGTTCATTTGATAGTTTTAAGGATAACGGTGTTAAACCTAACACCCTGTATACTTATTATATTATATTATATTATATTATATTATATTATATTATATTATATTATATTATATTATATTATATTATATTATATTATATTATATTATATTATATTATATTATATTATATATTAAAAAAAGTCCATGGCGTGATGGACTACAATAATTACAATTAATAATATTGTATTTAAATTATCCTTGGTGCGAAAAACCTATTTACAAAGATAGTAAAAAAGGATATGGGCGAACAGCCCATAGACGGCCCCAAATTACATTAAAAAAATATTTTTTTTTATTCAACGATTACTCAGACATTTGTCCGAATTTTAAAATTCTTTTTTTTTAACAATGGTGTAATCTGGTGTAATGGTTTTTACAAAAAATGGTGACATGATATTCATGAGAAATCAAAGAAACATATTAATATGTTGATTTAAACTTTTTATGAAGTAATCAAAGGAAACGCTACCAAAAAGTAAGATTTTGCACCAAGATATTGAGACCTTTCCGGTTCCGAATGGACCGATAGACCGCTAAAGTCCTTGTAGTTGTCATGTTTGGGAATTTCAGCGTTGTTTAAATAATTACAAGTATATGTCACTACGTAAATTACATTAATCATCATCATCATCACCACCTTTGTTACACCATACATTATCATTCATCACGCTTTGACTCTATTATTGGTATTTCTCATGGTCTTTTCAACAATACGGATAAAGTTAAAAATATGGCCTCCATGCTGGTAAATGGGACAAACTAGGTAGGCCCTCATGAACCAATTCGGCTCAATTGTCATGGCAAATCAATTAATAGGCGCCAACGACGTTATCCTCATTGAAGATATTAACCAACTTCCTTTCACAGAGCGCGCCTTTAAACTCCAAACCTTGTAAACAGTATTACCCAGGAGTTATCTTGTACCCACAGGAGCCTTAGGGATGTGGCTTACGAGTAACGTACGCCCTAAGCATGGTCTACAGTAATATCTATTCATCGAAGGAAGGAGTGCGGTCCCTAAAGCTAAAGAAATATAAATAGGAGGATAAATGAATATCTAAAACCGATCTAAATACCTGTATCTCGTACACACACAGGAGGAGAAAGTAGTTATAATTAGTATAGGCTATGGATCGAGAACGGGCTCTCGCGTCCTCACAATTCACGAAGCTCAGGGATTAACGAGTCCTTCAGTGATCATCGTACGGACCAAAACCTAAAAACTGGGAATTCATGATAGCTTGTCTTAAGCAGTGGTAGCTATATGTCAGCACACTAACACCTGTGTCTATTACACTGACACTGATGGGGACGCTGTGGCCAGCTTTATAAAAAGATCCTTGGAGGTGTCAACCAATTTTATAATATAATATAACACCAAAATGGCCAACAAGGACAGAAACCAGCAGTGCCTGCTCGGGATTTAAATACCAGCACATATAAAAAGGAGTACAACCTTGCCTCTAGGTCTTTCAAGAAAGAGATTACTCGGGCAAAGCAACAGCACGTCAACAGAACTGGCAAGAGACTTGAGCGCCTCCCCTCGGGAACCCGTGCATTCTGGTCTCTGGCCAAAGCTATTGAAGGAAATTTCTGCAAGCCAACCCTACCATCCCTACACGTAGGAAATGGATCGTTGGCCCAGGACGCAAAAGACAAAGCCGATCTTCTGGGCAAGCTCTTTGCGTCAAACTCGACCCTGGATGACGGGGGGCAGAAACCGCCGACCATACCGCGATGCACGAGCATCATGTCGGATATTCGGTGTCATCAGCGCTCAGTGCGAAAAGCCCTCCGTTCCCTTGATATCCAAAAGTCGAGTGGGCCTGGCGGAATCCCGCCAATTGTGTTGAAAAAGTGTGCTCCAGAGTTGGCTCCGGTCTTGACGCATCTTTTTCGCCTCTCCTATTCCACTGGCATCGTCCCGGCTTCCTGGAAGACAGCCTTTGTGCACCCGATCCCCAAAAAAGGTGATCGCTCAAATCCTTCGAACTACAGACCAATCGCTATAACCTCTCTCTTCTCGAAGATAATGGAATCCATTATCAATAGTCAGCTTCTTCGATACTTGGACGGCCAGGGATTACTAAGCGACAAACAATACGGGTTCCGTAAGGGTCACTCGGCTGGTGATCTCTTGGCGTACCTGACTCATCGTTGGGCTCAAGCAATTGAGTCGAAGGGAGAGGCATTGGCTGTTAGTTTGGACATTGCGAAGGCCTTTGATCGGGTTTGGCATAAAGCGCTGCTATCAAAGCTTCCATCATACGGGCTACCCAAGAAATTATGTAAGTGAGTCACTGGTTTCTTAGCAGACAGAAGCATAAAGGTCGTAGTTGACGGTGAATGCTCGAAAACTCAGTCTGTTGATGCTGGTGTCCCTCAGGGCTGTGTGCTATCGCCTACTCTATTCATACTGCATATCAATGACATGTTGCAGACCAGCGGCATTCATTGCTATGCTGATGATAGTACAGGTGATACTGTATATACCTGCTCCCCCAATATTTCTCGGCAAAATGTCACTGAGAGTCGAAACGAACTTGTGTCTAAGGTGGAGAATTCATTGGATAAGGTATCTGAATGGGGTAGACGTAACTTGGTCCAATTCAACCCCGCCAAGACACAAGTCTGCGCGTTCACCGCTAAAAAGTCACCAATGGTCGTATATCCTCGTTTCGAAGGTACCTTTAACCATCTCCCCTAGCATTGAGATACTTGGCGTCAAAATATCGAGCGAAGTCTAGTTCCGATATCATCTAGAGGGTGAGGCCAAATTAGCCTCGAAGAAGCTTGGTGTTCTTAACAGAGCGAGACAGTACTTCAGTCCGGACCAACGCCTACAACTCTACAAGGCGCAGGTTCGGCCTCATATCACTAAAGTGACTAGGTACACTTTGGGCATTTATGTGACAGATGTTAAGAACGCCATTATTTTGTGTATTGAAATTCTGGTGTAAGATTTCACCTAGTGTGTAACTAGTACTTTCATAGTTTAGAGTTTTAGTTCATTTCAATATCTTCTTAACATCTTTGAAACTCGACCCAGCTTAATTGACCCTCTCCACCAAGCCTATGCCACAACATCTAAAGGAAAAGGATAGAGCATCATACCCGAATAAACCGGAAGATGTCGCATCTACTGGCTACCATGTGGGACCACACACGCCCCTTCAGGGTATCTATCAAACATTTCAAAATAGTGATAAATATAGTGACAAAAAAATTAAATACCCAGCTATAGGTGAATCAAATTATTATTACTTTTGATAAAAAAATACGAATGTCTTTGATTACTATTCTTTTGTTTTTTTTTTTTTTGTATTACTATTCTTTTGTCAGTTTTTATAGGATATAATTTGAACTTATCCTTACGACCAACAATGTTGAAATATCATTATATGGGATCCATGAGATATCAAAGGAATACTTACTTTAGAGCGCCTTCACATTACGTCGCAAGCAGTGCGGCTGCAGCGCTGCAGCCGCGCGACTTCATACAAAAGAGAGTCGCGCGGCTGTCGCACCACTGGCGACGTAATGTGAAGGCAGCCTTATTGGGAAACATGTAGTGACAATATTTTGGGGTTGGTTTGTTGACACACACACACACACCCACACACACACACACACACACGATTTTCGATGTTTCTCTGTCTGTCTGTCTGTCTCCAGGCTTAAACGGTACGGAACACTTGGTAAGCGAGTCCGACTCGCACTTGGCCGATTATTTTTATTTAGTAATAAATGTTATTATATTTTTTGTGGTTCCTAGTTTAACAATATTAGATTATCGTCTATATATTTAGTAGTTTGTGTAGCTCAATGTAGTCGCTTCGTCGGCGTAGGTCTCCCTATACACCATTTTTCCATGACTTTCTCTGTTTGCCTTCACTTTCCGTGTTGGGTCACAATATTGTTTGAATATGTCATCTCCATCTTACTCTTGAACGTCTTTTTCTCATTGTTCATTCTATTTTTGTTTGTGTATATAATATATATTCTATTGTCTTTTCGTCTGCAAATATGGCCAGTCCAATTCCATTTTATCATACGTTTTCTTTATATTACATATTTTAGTCTTCTCTCCAATTTTATTATTGTATTGGGTATCTAGTGTCTTAGTTTTAACCCTAACATGAAGTATGATTTCCAGTTTTCTTTGTTATATGACTCAGTGCTTTGGTGCTTTTCATCTTTTATAAGCGCCTAGGTCAGGGGTCACCAATTAGTTTCGCTCGGGGTCCATTTTAAGAAATGAAATGACCTTCGCGGTCCACACATTAAAAAAGAAAATATTTTTTAAACAAATAACGGAAATTACAAGTATCAATCAATGAGAAAAGTTACAATTTTTGTTGCTAATTATATCTGTCTGAAGTTTGGAGTGAAATTGGTGCAAGCTATTGACATTAAACGAAGTTCATATTCGAAAGTGCTTGGTCGGTGGTCCGCACACAATGGGTCGGCGGTCCGGATGCGGACCGCGGTCCGCCATTTGGTGACCCCTGGCCTAGGTAACCGTACATTAAGCATGACAGTAAAATAGATTCGTAAAGTTTCCTTTTGACATTTAGTTTTAATTATTTATGTTAAGTTTCAGTATTTTTTCCAGCACTACTCTCAGTTTTATCGCTTTTTCAGTTTGATTTTGGAAGTTTATTAATTCTTTCATATATTCCAATATTCCACGTCTTCTCCGTCTATTTCAATTTCATTATCCATTAGTTATGACTTATGACCTATGATTTTTGTCTTTGTAGCTTTGAGCAGTAGTCCTACTTTGTGGCTCCTGTAACATATGGTTTAGTTCCTTTGAGTTTTCATCAAAAACCGCAACGTCGTTTGCAAACCTCAAATGATTTAGGCGCTCTCAGTCTATATTAAGGACCTTTTCTTCCCAATATAAAAATAAATATATTTCTTCCTGCACCGAAAATCGCTTGGGAGGCAAGGGGTCACCCTGTCTGACTCCTCTCTTAACATGAAATTCGGGATCTTCTCGTTCTAATTAACTTTGACCTTCTAAATTTTGACCTTTGCTAAGCATTCAGAGTATATCATGCTGTGTAATATTTTGATATACGGTATTCTTATGCCCTTCAGTCAACGGTCTCCAACATTGGTCTGTGGATAATAAAATCAAAGGCTTTTGTAAAATCGATAAAGCCAATGTACGAATTTAGAAATACAAAGTTTCATATTGCTTTAAGCATTAGGTATTTATTCCTACACAAAATATTGCTCCCCTTACTATTAAAAATATTTACATAATTTTACCTAGAGCTCAGATCTAGTCTTTGTTTATCGAGTGACTTTAGCAATATAACATATCAAGCAATCTCGAAAATCAACGGTGTGTCTGGACACATTTTTATAATATAGTCTATATACAACGTGTCCAAACATACCGGTGTTCCGATCCATTAAAAAAATTAATAATACATACATACAAGACTATGTGGAAACATGTTTGGTACAAACTGCTATAACACTTATGTAATGATAAATAGTATTTTCTTACTTTTTCCATCTTGGTGTCTTTATTATTTTAAACGAAGCTTACACGCGCTAATTATTATTGGCTACCTACGCGGCGCATCGTTACAGGCAGGACACGAGTGTCAGTAAAATCCAATCAAGATTCAACCGACTTAAGTAACTTAGGCTTGATATTCCGGCGGACAGCGGGGTGCAAACAAAACCTTTATTTTTTTATAAAGGTACCTAAAAATATATCGATACCGTAATTTTTCAATACCTGTATATAACTGTACCGTTATTTAAAGGTTACCGTAATTTAAAGGTATGACGTCATACCGCTAAATTTCTCTACCGATATTTTCCGGTTATTCAGTCCCTGGTTAAAAATGTAAAACTATAACACGCGCACGGGCCTGCTGGCCGTCGCGCCCGGCGCCTTGCTCGACCCCGACCGCGCTGAGCCCCGGGTTACCCATTACGCGCCCACTGTGGTAAGTTACATTGCTGCTCGCACTAAACCAGCAATGGTCACTGGTCCATTCTGAATAACTACGCGATTTGTGGAAAACAGAGTCATCGATCGATATTACCACAAACAAATTTCTAGCTATCAGAAAAGAACCTTGAATAATGCAGTGCAGGTTGAGACTTTTTTTATGAAACCCTTTTTTTGACCGACTTCCAAAAAGGAGGAGGTAATACGTTCAGCTGTATGTATTTTTTTGTATGTTCAACGATTACTCAGCCGTTTTTGGTCCGATTTTTTAAATTATTTTTGTGTTGTTTAGGGTTTAATTCGAATTTGGTACCATGTTCACAAAAGTGGCGATCTGATGATGGGATCCTTGAGGAATCGAGGGGACTCCTTGAAATTTGCATGAAAACATATAGTGATTTCGATTTTTTCTGAAGCCTTCGAGGTAAATGCTACCAAAAAGTAAGACTTCGCGCCAGGTCATACCCTGGATCCGAAGGTACCGAACAGAACTTTTGAATGCTAATAGGTACAGGTTCGGGGATTTCGGCGTTGTTTAAACAACTAGAAGCAAAAGCTAACTGATCAATTTGATTGATCATCATCACAACCATAATTATACCATAGGTCATCACCTACGAATAATAAAAACTAAGGAAGAGTAACTCTGTCAAAAAACATGCTCCAAAATACTTGTCCAAAAAGTGTACCTTAGGTACACATTTCACAACATTTGCAATATTTAGGTGGCCTTGAGCGGTATAAAGGCTGACATTACATGACAGTTCGAATGGAACCAAATTTAAAACGGTAATAGTATGGGATCACATCACACTATGACCCAATTATTGGTACTTTTCGTGATATTTTGCATCGAAGCAGATGTTTTTGATGATGATTTCGCTGCTTGTGGACCGATTTTCAAAATTCTCGTGTTGTTGTATAGGTTATTTAATACTTTTTAGTTCACATAACTATTGTTTTTACCTTGGAAATCGGTTTAAATTTTTTTGTTAAAAATAATTATTAAGTAAGTACAGCTGACATACATAACGTTGATCTTATCTAGAAATATTTGTATTTTGTAAAGCCACGAAGCTACATTGAACGTAACATTGAAGCTGTGGCGGGGCAAGACCTAAATTTGATGTGGGCAAGATATATTTTGCGAGGCCCCCTGATGGATTTTGTCCAGAAAAGAAATTTTTTGACACTCAAACTTTTATTAATAAAAATTTAAATATCAAAACTAGTAATCAAATCTAATAAAAGTAGTAGTCGCCTACGCCTTACGCCGCTTCTGAATTGAAGCATTTCTCAAAAGACATTAACTGAAATACTTGTCATAATAGATCGCTCTGGACGGCGGTATCGGCGAGCAGCAGCTGACGGCGGCGGTGCTGGTCAACATCACCATCGTCGACGTCAACAACAAACCGCCGGTCTTCGCCGAGCCCGGCACTATACGAGTCAAGGAGAATACGCAGGTAAACTATGATATTCTCAAATCGCGGAATTTTGTCTGCAGCGGTCATTGACTCCCTGTCAAAAAACTTGTCATATTTCGTCGTTTTCTATCTATAGGCATCCATTACACGCTAGGTTCCTTGTCAGTCAATTCCATCAATCATGAATTATGTTTGACTGATGGTGACTGATGGACTGACGAATGTATCCAGATTTTCGTCATTCACCGTCAGTCACGCTCTTACACGGTAGG
Source organism: Lysandra bellargus (assembly GCA_905333045.1). Taxonomy (NCBI): domain Eukaryota; kingdom Metazoa; phylum Arthropoda; class Insecta; order Lepidoptera; family Lycaenidae; genus Lysandra; species Lysandra bellargus. Next base: position 12,365,590 of record HG995326.1, read on the forward strand.
TTACCTATCAGTCACAGTCATGACTGTGGTAAAACTGACAGCAAAACCTATCGTCTAATCATCTAATGGATGCCTTACAAATCGCGATTGACAATGACGTGACAGACGTTTCTAGTCTAAGGGCAATATCGTATTTTGCATGCAACAGAGTATGAATTATATCACTTCAAACTCATAAATAGTTGGAGATTATCATACTTAAAGTTACCAAAACGTTTTCCGATGAAACTATAATAGTCTGTTTCTTTACAAGAATTCAATTTTATTGTTATGTTAACAGAATGAAGTGCGGGAATTTTTCACATAGCCCCTAGACTAGAAAGTTCAATGACCGCCGGTGCCACCTTAAATTGTCCTGACTATAGTAACTAGTAAGGTTTAATAAGGCTTTTTGAATTGTCTCTCGCTCCTTATATCTTCCTAGATAGATAGAAAATTCTTTATTCCTACAATCTTATAACTAAATTAAACTATAAATAGAAACATAAAGCACTACTAGCTCTTCCCTGCAACTTCGTTGCACTGTCCGTTTATCGCTCGGGGTCCCTACACATTTTCATGATAAAAACTATCCTAATAATGTCCTTTCCCGGACCACCAATTTCGGTTCTGTATTTCAAGCTAGACAAATAGACACACTTTCGCATTTATAATATTAATATTATGATCTTCGACGACATTTTCAAAGGCTTGAGAGGTGTCAAGGGACACCCGGATGGAAGGAAGTTGCTTTATAGAAAGCAACTTCGTTCCATCCGGGTGTCTCTCTCTCTCTCTCTCTCTCTTGCAAAAAGAGTCATTACAACTTTTGGTCTTCATATTTTTTCCGTCTAGCCCCCTTTCGCAACGTGCAATAAGGAACTTTGTTCCAAAATTATTTTTTGTGCCCTTGTTTTACTGTAGGTACGATATGTGAATGTTATTAAAGAGTTACTTTATAAAATTTTCTTAGGTAGGCACCGCAGTATACCGAGCGCACGCATACGATTTAGACGAGCAGCCAGTACTACGGTTCAGTATCAACAGGCAAGCCAGCGCCGCTAGGAACGAAGAGGGCGTTATAGTGCCCGTGTCGGAGTACGACTATGTGGGACTATGGGATCTTAATACCGTTGATGGCACGCTGAGGATTGTCAAGTAAGTATAAGTTTGCTGGTTAGCAACGTTACACTTTACTTTTGCTGGTTAGCAAAGTTTGTTGAGGTTTTTTTTGGGGGCATGCGCCGCAAAACCATTTAAATTATAATCATTTAAAATTTATAAAGATGTGAAAAAATAATAGTAAGCCGTTAGTGCTCGCCAGAGAGTGGGCGACAAATTAATAGTCGCTAAAAACATTAACTATAAAGTCACAAAACAAATTATAATACTAAATCAGGTTGTCATTGTTGTTAAATAAAAGCCTAATTACCGATGAAACTGTTTCATTCTGAGAAATATCACACATGACACAGCTAGTTCACTCATCCGACGCCATAGGCCATAGTGTGCATAGACAACACAGAGAACAGTAAACCAAAGACAATAGTGTGGCAAACCTAAAAAACTAAATGCATTTACATTGCACTAATAACTACAACACCCCTCCTCAATGTAAATACATTTTAAAACAAAATAAACTAACTTAATATACTTAATATATTATATCTAAAGCTGCATTAACAATACCGCACTTCTTTAAATGTCTGGCAATTAATTCCTTACTCAAAGCTTTTGTTAAAATATCAGCTGGCTGTTCACTACTATTAATATAATGAATAAAAATTTGTTTACTTTTAATCAGATCTTTTATAAAATGGTAGCGAATGTCCACATGTTTTAATCTTTTAATATTATCTGTTTTTGCATTTACTATAGCCGACTGATTATCAGAATATATATTTATAGGAGACACAATTTCAACACTAAAATCAGTCAACAATTTCATTAGCCAAATAGCATCGCTTGCAGCCATACTCATTGAAACATACTCAGCTTCTGTAGAAGAAAGACTTACAGAGGTTTGTTTTCGTGAACTCCATGAAACTAAGCAATTAAAAATTAAAAACAAATATCCCGAGGTGGACTTTCTGTCCATTAAATCCCCACCCCAGTCTGCATCACAATAGCCTTCCAGGACCCCTTCACACTTATAATAAATTAGTTTGTAATTTAAGCTAAATTTTACATATCTTAATACTCTTTTTAATGCACTTAATAGTGCAGTATTTGCACTCACTTGATACCTACTTAGCAAGGAAACAGGAAAACATAAATCAGGTCTAGTACCCATTGCAGCATACATTAGACAGCCTATAATTTGGCGACATAACTTTTCTACTGATTTATTTTCAGGCTTGTTACAGTTCTCAAATATTTTAATATTGACATTCGGGTCCATAGGAGTTAACATATCCTTACAATTTTCCATATGAAACCTCTTGAGAATACTTTTTAAATAACTACTTTGATCAAGTTCAGTAATACCAGTTTCAATATTTTGCTTTACATTTATTCCTAGAAAATTGGAAATTAATCCCATGTCTTTAATTTTAAATTCTCTGTTCAAAGTAATTTTAAGTTGCGAAATATCACTTTCATTTGAACCAAAACACAATATATCGTCGACATACAGTAAAACATAAGTTTTATCCTTACCAAAAGATTTTATATACAAACATGAATCATTTTTAGATTTTACATAACCTTGTTCAGACATTACTGAATTAAATTTTAAATTCCAACACTTAGGAGAGCTCTTCAAGCCATATAATGACTTGTTTAATTTAACAATGTTTTTATTTCCAGAATAGGTCCCCTCCGGTAATCTAATTAACACTTTTTTATCTATGTCTCCATACAAAAATGCTCCAGTGACATCCATTTGGTATACAGGGAAATTAAACTTAGTTGCCACTGCTATGAACACTCTAAAGGTAGAAAGCATAGCTACAGGAGCATAAATATCACCTAGATCATAATAACTATTTTGTTCAAAGCCCCTTGCTACTAATCTGGCTTTATATTCCTTTTTATCCCCGTTCCTTTTAACTTTGAAGACCCATTTAGTACTAATTATATCTTCACCCTCACTTTTATCACAAAATTCCCAAGTATTGTTATCTTTTAATGTTTGTAACTCCCTATTAATAGCATCAGTCCACTTACTTGCATCTTTTCTACTCATCGCCTCCTTGTAGGTAGCGGGTTCACATTCACCACTCACCACATTGTGACACTGATAAAAAGAAGTCTTCTTCCTTGTTCGCCTGCTTCGTTCTCGCGGTTGCAATGTGTCGTCAATCTCAGATTCATCACTTGAGATCTCATACTCACTCATCACATATTCACTTTCAGCAGATTTGTCAATATCAGGACAAATTTGAGTCTCATTTAAATTATTTTCTGACTGTTCAAAAGACTGATCCTTATTGTTGCCTATCTCAGCTTCTTGAGCACCTTGTTGCAATGATGGCTCATCTAATTCCAGCATAATCTGTGGTTCAGTCTCTACCTCTTTAAGAAACACAACATCTCGCTTTGTGACGACACAATTTTTCTCAGGAAAGTATATACGGTATCCTTTGACCTGCTCCCCGTAGCCAACCATCATTCCTTTTTCTCCTTTCTGATCCCACTTTCTACGTTTTTCTTTAGGGATGTGTACATATACTGGAGAACCAAAACTCCTTAGTTGATGGATATCATAACTTCTGTTTGTCCACACTTCATATGGTGATCTGTCATCAACACCCTTTCCAGTTCTGTTGAGAACGAATGCTGCTGTGTTTACCGCCTCTGCCCAGAACTTCTTGGGTAGATTTTTAGCATGTAGCATAGTCCTTGCCGCTTCAACAAGAATTCTGTTCTCCCGCTCAGCTTTCCCGTTTTGTTGAGGTGTATATGTTATGGTTGTTTCATGAATTATGCCTCGTTTAGAACACATAGCATACACTTCTTTGTTGAGAAACTCTAAGCCGTTGTCGCTCCTGAACGTCATGACTTTGTTTCCGGTAATGTTTTCGGCTTTGTTAATAAAATCTTCCAGGCAGCGCTTAACCTCATCTTTCGTTTTAATGAAGTATACAGACCTGAAGCTTGAATAATCGTCTTTCAGAACCAAGAAATATCTCGACCCGCCGATGGATTCTTCTTCCATGGGACCACAGGTGTCACCATGTATTATTTGACACGTTCTTGTGCTTTTTGTTACACTATTCTTAAAAGGCAACCGATGTATTTTACCTTTTAAACAACTTTCACATTGAGGTGCATGTGTTTGCTTAACTTCAATGTTATTTTTCTTCAACACCTTTTTCACATAATCGAAATTTTGGTGGGCCATTTTTTGATGCCATTCATTAAAATCGTTTTTCACTACGTTTGCAACGCCTGCAATTTCACATTTGAAACGTAAATCCATGTAATACGAGTTTTCAATTCTGTTTGCAATTGCACAAATGACGCCATTTTTTAAAAATTTGCAAGAGCTGACATCTGTCATTATAGTGTATCCGCGGTCGGCAATGCGATTCATAGACAACAAATTAGTTTTTAATTCTGGAACGAACAACACATTATCTATTGTCGTATCAATCCATTCTCTTCCGTTGTTGACTTTTACCGCCATATTTCCGTGTCCCAATACACTAATGATATTACCGTTTCCAACAATTACGGATTTTTGCGACTCGCTTACAAATGTCGAGAATAATGACCGATCTCGGCACATATGCTCACTTGCTCCGGAGTCAACCAACCACTTTGTCTCTTCGTATTGTTTACTCTCCGAATTAGTTATCATGAACGCATTGTTCATTTTCTTGCCTTCTTTGAACTTTCTGAATCGACACTGCGCCTTATAATGTCCAATTTTACCACAGAAATAGCACTTATTATCGTTCACCTTCTTAGCACTGTCTTTATTACTCTTACATTCGGTTTGAATATGTCCAGATCTTCCACACTTATAACATGTCACGTTTCTTTTAGCCACTAAAGCCGATGACAAATTAGTATCTTGCTTTTCATCAGTTTTAACGTTCAATCTGTCCTCTTCGACCAACAATCGCGCCACTAAATTATCAAATGTTTGTTTTTCGTCCGGGGCAGACTCCCATGCAGATATAAAATGTTTATATTCGTCTGGCAAGCTCATCAATACTTTGGTTATTATAAATTTATCAGAAATTTCTTCGCCCATTTGTTTTAGTTGACTTTGCATTTCTTGTATTCTTGATAAAAACGCTGACATCTCAATACCTCTCTCGAATTTATATTGAAAGAATTTTTGTTGCAGAATGTGTATACTCGTTTCCGACTTTTGTTCATAAACACTCAAAAGTTTTCTCCACATATCTGCCGAGGTTGAGCACGTTATAAGGTGTAACATAACATCTTCCGACATCCTGGTGACCAATAATGTCTGTGCCTTCGCGTCTTTGGACTCCCAGGCGGCCCGTGCAGCTGCATCTTCAGGTTTTAATGACCGTCCTTCCACGATTTCGAGCCATCCCTGTCCTCGTAGTAACACCATCGTTTGGAACTTCCAAATGTTCCAATTTCTGGTTCCTTCCAGTTTCATCGCATTATTAATGTTGCTAATAGTTCCTTCCATCTTGCTTTTCCGCCTCGCTATATTCCACAGCAAGTATTCCTTCTCGACGATGACGATGACGATGTTTCTCGTACCTAACCTTACTTTTCGCCGATATTCACTGAGCACGATGTTATTACTTATTTTCACTTTTACTTTTTACTACTGAATTTACGAACAGGTAGGCGTTCTGGGCCCATAACCTGTTGTTAAATAAAAGCCTAATTACCGATGAAACTGTTTCATTCTGAGAAATATCACACATGACACAGCTAGTTCACTCATCCGACGCCATAGGCCATAGTGTACATAGACAACACAGGGAACAGTAAACCAAAGACAATAGTGTGGCAAACCTAAAAAACTAAATGCATTTACATTGCACTAATAACTACAACAATTGTCAATATAATGTGCAATTGCCATGAAGGTTACTTCTTTAATTTATATTTTATTTTATTTTATTTTATGACATTTAATTTAATCTATACTTATTATAAAACAAAGTCGCTTTTTTTCCCTCATGTCCGTTTGTTCCCTTTAATCTTTAAAACTACGTAACAGATTTTGATGATTATTTCAGTGTTAGATGGTCTATTTATCGAGGATGGTTATAGGCTATATTTTATCACGCTAAGACTAATAGGAGCGAAGAAATAGAGGAAAATGTGGAAAAAATGGGGAAAATTATTTGAAAGGGCTAACTTGAACGCGCTAATCTCAGGAACTACTGGTCCGATTTGAAAAATTCTTTCAGTGTTAGATAGCCCATTTATTGAGGAGGGCTATAATCACGCTAAGACTAATAGGAGAATGTGGAAAAAACGGGGGAAATTATTTGAAAGGGCTTATCTCGCGAACTATTGGAGCAATTTTTATGTTATTTGGCACAGATAAGAAATAGACCACGTAAAGGATCTTAGACGCGATTTTGATCATTTTTCAGTGGCTACTGGCTATATATTTTATACCCGTGCGACGCCGGGGCGGGTCGCTAGTATAATATAATTTTAATAATATATTTTTCATTCAATTAACTGTCATAATAACAATGTTTAAATAATATAATAATCTGTAAATTATAATGATCTGTTTTCATTAAAGTGAATGATTATACAATAAATTATACAACCCTATAATGTGATTGTATCAATTCAATTGTTTTTCACTCCCAGGTTATTGGACCGAGAAAAGGTGGAGACGATCAAATTGGTGTTGAAAGTACAAGACATGGCCGCCGTGAGTAACGGGGTTCCACAGACCGCTACCACCACACTCACAATACTAGTTGATGATGAGAACGACAACAACCCGAAATTCCGGAAACCATTCTACAAGACGTCAATCACGGAGAATTCTAAAAATGGCGCTCATATCGAAACCGTGATCGCCGATGATGCGGATAAGAATAGAACGATCACGTATTTGTTAGAAGGTATGTTATGCTGGAATCATAATGTAGTGTGGACGGTAAGTCTGTCATTTCAATGTCTTCTTGTATAGAAAATAAAGTTATGGCTCATTCTAAAATGCATTGCAATTTGCATCTCATCACGTTGTAAACCGAGCCGAACTCGAATGGGTTCCCCGATGCAACGCAATGGGAAAACCCGAGCACAAATGGGTCTTTCAACTTACTGTCCTAGTTTGCCGCTACTATGGCTTCTTACAGACGACTTGTCGACGGCACGCGTCACGACAGTCAACGGCAATCACACTAACCTGTTAATCATACAGGCAAGGAGGAGATCAGCAGTCTAGTCCACCTGGACAGCTCGACGGGCGAGCTGGTGGTGGCTGGGCGAATAGACCACGAGCTGCAGCCCTGGCTCAACCTCACCGTCAAGGCTTTGGACAACGGCTTCCCGCCTAGATATGACGTCGTTGATATCGCTATACAGGTATTTTCTTTTGTAACATGTTTGAGACTTAAGTTCAATTCAGCGACATTGACCGGCCCGCTCATGCCGAAATCTCATGCATACGCATACAACCAGAGAACTACAGCATCACAGAAAACCGATTTTAAATAAAGATTTGTTACGAAGTGTTTTGTCTTTAAAGATCGACAGTATTTCAACTTGATGTGGTAGATAGTAGTGATCTACCACGTCAATATAATATCTCATCAAGGAACAAGTATGTAACCATAATATTATATTGCTTGTTAAGGCCGTATACAACGAGGATTGGTGAAATTTCATGTTTTTATTTTCACTAGAATTTTGACCAGAAGTAATTATAAGCATTTAAACATTTGTTGTTAGGTTTGTTACGTTCCTTACCAAGGTTCCAGTCAGCTTAGAATTTTGATTTAAATCCATTTACCATTAAAAAAAGGGTAATAAAGAATGATACTTTCAAAATTTTATTTCGTCTAGAATTCAGTGAAAGTAAATGCAGGAAAAAATATTTTTACACAAAAATGTTTTAATTATGATTTCGAAGGTTAGGGTCAGCTTCGTTTTTTATAAATAGTAACAGTAATAAAGATAAATCGTTTTGATCACAAATTCGAACGATTTGTTGATTTGCAATAGCTATTTGCTTTTAAATATTTGCCACAACAATTCCACAGGCGTTTTGATGGATAATAATTGAATGACATTAGTCAAATCTGTCTTTCAGAGACTCACTATTATCTATTATAGAGAACCTAGAGTACGTTCACAAATAAATCCCAGTATACTGGCCAGAGCTCCTTATTAGGCCTAGAATCGCCGTAGTCCCATACCGTTGATTCGTTTCGAAATATTTGCCAGTGCATTTTCGAATATGTGTTTGTTGTGATGTGATTATAATACGTCACACTTGTCTTACTTGTGGAATACCAGTACAATACAGCGTCGTAAGATGACGTCTTGATCACTGGTCAGTAAACTGGGTTTTATTTCGGAACATAGGCAATATGTTTGATTTACAAATATTACAATATTGTTTTGTACCTATTTTTTTTTTTTTTGTGAGAGACTACCTTATTAGGTATCTTATTGATATATATTTAATAATTTACACGTCATTTATACGTTTTTGGTAGGTTTGAAAGTCATAAATGCAAATATTACAGCTAAGTCGGATAACAATGTACAGAGTGCCTCAACAAAGAGAAAGATTTTAACGGATGTGTCAAAACATTGTAAAATGATAATACTTAAAGTAGGTATATTAAACAAGATTTTTATTGAACATATCCAATCCATAGCAATGGAAAGTAAATATCCTAAAACCTTATTTGATTTTATCAAAAATATAATATTTTGTGAATAAAAATCACGATGACACTAAAAGTAGAGAGCAAAGAAATTACATTTTATGCTATTATTATTTTTTTACTCACGACAATCTGGTGCAATTCTTTCAAATCCTTCATTAAATGAGGGATGTCTGATGCTATAATATAGCCGTAGGGTCTTTCGTGTCAAATGTCGTGTCAGTCATGCCTGTCTACTATATAACTGTCATATTATTATTGTCTATAATGACAGCTATATCGTAATATGTGGAAGCTATTTCGTGACATATGAAAGCTGTTTGACATGACAATTGACAAGATAGATCCTACAGCTACATAGCGCCAAACATCCCACATTGAAGTTTTCATCATTAATTAATATCAATGTGAAGTGGCAGAAAGTTTAAAATAGATGGTAGCGTTATATGTTTCTCGTTCGTTCAAATTCTTTAAAAAATCGTTCATCGCGTGGGAATCGTATTTTTTTTTTCAGGATAAAAAGTATCTTTGGTCCTTTCTTCACCAAATTTTATAAAAAATTGTTCAGTGGTGACAGACGGTGGACGCAAAGGTGACAGATAGACTATTCTAATATTAGTATAGATTATTATGAAAGTTTAAATATAATGATTCTGAATTCTTAAATATTTCAAACACTTACCGGTTGCCATTATTGATGTTGAGCAGAAAAAGCCTAAAAATCGCGTATGTGTTTTGAATATTTCAGCCCTCTTAAATATTTATTTTATTTTGTTTCTATTTGTTGTTATGGTGACAACAAAAATACATAATTTCTGAAAATTTCAGCTCTCTAGCTACCGCGTTACTTGATATACAGCCTGGAGACAGACAGACGGATAGACAGCGAAGCTAAGACTTTCCGGACCAAGGGTCTCTTTTGGGAACAGATTCCTAATTATTATTTTTAACAAAAAATTAAAACCGACTTCCAAGGTAAAAACAATATTAATAGCATCCTTATAATATGAACTAAAAAGTATTAAATAATTTTTCCTATCTAATATGTAGTGCCTTTTCCCGAATTCGGCTAAACCTCAACTATTTCTGTACTCAATCTTCATCATTTTGAAGTCGGTCTGACTCAACGGTGAGCTTGGTGAGAGCAGTGAGCATTGAATTGACAACATAAATCATAATATCGAGTGGTAATTGATCTCGTATAATTGTTACTAGCTATTTGACCGACCTTCGCTCGGTATTCGATAAAACACGAATAAAAAGACATTTTCTAAAAATGATTCCTAGCTAGATCGATTTATCGCCCCCGAAAACCACTATTTACTAAATTTCATGAAAATCGTTGGAGCCGATCCCGAGATTCCAATTATATATATATATATGCTCGTTTAAAGATATTGTTATTAAGTTGACCTCCGTCATAGTCCGCGAATTTATAAGTGGTCGTCGGTGGTACTGCGTATATTCTACGTATCTTACTACAAATTGTTAAGACTGTTAAGACTGTTAAGAGTCATACGGCATACCCCAAGGCCCAAATATCAGGTAGATAGATATAATTAAACAATACATTTAAAAAAATCTAAGTGAACACGTGCTGCACAAAATGTTCATTTCAACATTCCGGTTAGAACTTGAATACGACGCGATGTTTACACACGCGGCGCGCGGCGACACCGTTGCCTCTGCGGCGCCGACCGCCGTGTATATTAAACAGCCTATAATAATTGGTGTTGTTACGTACATAATTATTATTATTATATCCATACCTGTGCCTTGTACTATTATCTATTTTGTGCCATGAGACATTGGTGACCTGTTGTGACTGTTAACACGACGTAGTAATGATGATGATGACGATGATGATGATGATGATGATGAATTTGAATTGCATGGTAGCATATGCTTTCTGTTCTTAAAACAACGCCGAAACTCCCATACCTGTATCTATAAAGAGTCAGGAGTTCTCTCAGCATCTTCGAAACCATGGTATACTTTGACCCAATATTTGACTTTTTGGTAGCATATTCTTAGTACACTTCACATAAAACGAAAATCACCATATGTTTCCATATAAATTTCGAGGAGTTCCCTCGATTACTCCTGGATCCCATCATCAGGTCACCACTTTTGTGAACATGGTACTAAATTGGAGTGAAACCTAATACAACAAAACAAAAATTTCGAAAATCGGTTCACAAACAGCGGAGTAATCGTTGAACATACAAAAATAAATATATATATATCCACAGCCGAACATATAACCTCCTCGTTTTTTGGAAGTCGGTTAAAAATGACAAAGAAAATATAAATATTATGATCTGCATAACTATAATGAATATAATCTACTATTCATTAAAAACTTGTCCAGCAAGTCAAAAACGTTTTTTTTAAATGAAATAAGGGGGCAAACGAGCCTTCCGTCGCCCATGGACACTCGCAGCATCAGAAGAGCTGCAGGTGCGTTGGCGGCCTTCTAAGAGGGAATAGGGTAATAGGGGAGGGTATGGATGGGAAGGGAAGGGAATAGGGGAGGGTAGGGAAGGGAATAGGGTAGGGGATTGGGCCTCCGGTAAACTCACTCACTCGGCTAAACACGGCGCAAGCGCTGTTTCACGCCGGTTTTCTGTGAGAACGTGGTATTTCTCCGGTCGAGCCGGCCCATTCGTGCCGAAGCATGGCTCTCCCACGTATACCTCTATTGCAAGTAGAATTATCGTTTTTGAACTTGTAGAGCTTGTTTTATATATATATATATATATATATATATACACCAACAATAAAAAATATTTGAACCCTTCTCATTGAGGTCATAAAATAACCTCCATATCTACCAGCAGTGAGCGATCTGACGATGATGAATAATTATTATTGCAATTTTGAATCTACTTTACAGAATTTTAAATCTATGTACTTCGGTTTAATACTTTGGGGCATGTATTATTTTGTTAAACATTGTATAATCAATTATATCATGTATTAATTATGAGCAAATACTTTTTTTTTTCATATTCGTGAGTACAGAACAAGCATATTAGAATAATACAGAATTTTATTATAATACAAAATTATAATACATATTCCGTTTATTAGGTTGTCAACATGGCCTCTCTGTTAATCATTAGTTCGAGTTTACCACGTGGTCACATTATGGTACCTATCGAGCGCCATCTATTGAGCTAGTTTTCCACAAATTCTAAAATGTTAGTTGCCTATAATCCCGCCTTAACATCAAGAAATGAGACTCTTAACTAAATAAAACCTTCTGCACTAAATCTAACAATTTTATTATGATCAGGTGTTGGACGAGAATGACAACAACCCGGTGTTCGTTTCGTCCTCATTCGAGTACCGCGTGCGCGAGGACGCCGCGTCCGGCACCGTCGTCGCCAACATCACAGCGCGGGACCTGGACTCGGCCGAGTACGGCAAGATCACGTACCTGCTAGACCGCATGGCGACACAGGTGAGATATAGCATAGTACTGGTAAGTAGATAAGACAACAACCCAGTGTTCGAGTCGTCCTCGTTTGAGTACCGCGTGCGCGAGAACACCGCGCCCGGCACCGTCGTCGCCAACATCACGGCGCGGGACCTGGACTCGGCCGAGTACGGCAAGATCACGTACCTGCTAGACCGCATGGCGACACAGGTGAGATATAGCATAGTACTGGTAAGTAGATAAGACAACAACCCAGTGTTCGAGTCGTCCTCGTTTGAGTACCGCGTGCGCGAGAACACCGCGCCCGGCACCGTCGTCGCCAACATCACGGCGCGGGACCTGGACTCGGCCGAGTACGGCAAGATCATGTACCTGCTCGACCGTATAGCGACACAGGTAAAATATAATACCTATAGCATATGAAAAACGCATCTTTTTCACATTTTTAGGGGGAAGTACTCCAACACTTTATAATAAGATACACAAATGGTTTTGTACCTAATTTCAAATTTGACTTTAAAATTTGGAAGAACATGAATAAGTACTTATTTACATAAAGGAAAATGTTGCGTAACATAAATTCCAAATCTTGCTTAGTCTTACCGGGAAAGAAAACGCTCAAATTAATCCTGAGTTCGTGAACCACGCCTCACAATCAAAAATCATTCCCGTTTTCAGAAGTATCATTTGTCCGTTTTTTTAGGGCAAGTTTCTGATAAACGCTGACACCGGTGCCCTGACAGTATCGGACTGGTTGGATCGCGAGACACAATCCACATACAACCTAGTCGTTGAGGCCTGGGACAACTACCAGTTTGGCTATCTCAGTGGCGAAAGCAGAAATGCCTTCAAACAAATAGTGTTAGTATATCCCACTTACGCCAGCTTATTTAGAGCGCTTACAGACGAACGGCACTCGTCGACGGCAGTCGTCGACAAGCAAAAAAAAGGGAACAAATTTTTTGATTAGTTATTTAAATATTTGAGATGTTATTATTCTGGCGTTAATTTTCTGGCGGTTGATTAATGATTGTGACTGTAAAACAGGACAGTAATAAAAAAACTATTGAGCGGTAAAAATGATGGAATGAGCAGTTCGATAAATTAATGAGCGGTAAAAATGATGGAACGAGCGGTTTGATAACGACTTAACAGAAGGCCTACTTAACCACGGATACCGAAGCGGGGGGACGGGGGGGCGCTGCGCGACAGAAAGGGGGGCTCGGGGGGCGCAGCCCCCCGCCAAAACAAAAACAAACACAATCCAGAGAATCCAAGAGTAGGTTAGGTTAGAACTTAGACCACAACGGCAGAGGGAGCCGAGCGAGCGCAGCGAGCGTGCTGCGGCAGCAGCCGGCGACCGTCTTTTACTTTCGCTTTATAACGGCACGGAACCCTTCATGGGTGAGTTTGACTCGCACTTGGCCGATTTTATTATATTTTACCGCCTCATTGTTTAAAGAACTTCTTAGAATGAGATTTCTTACTAACAAATTCCGATTTGTTACTGCCCGCACGTAACCGCTCATTCATTAATTTTTACTGACCATTTAATTATTTTACTGTTCAATAATGTTTTCAATTATTATCCATTTCATTATTTTTACTACTCATTTTAATTTTTTTACTGCTATTTTAGGTTATATTTTACAAAAATTAATACTCTATTCTCTAACAATATAAGGTGCCTATAAAATATATTACTAAAATATAAAACAGGGGGAGAATAATAAAAAAAGAAAGACTATATATAAAAAACTAAATCTAAGTCGGAGGCTGCGGGCAATGTACCCAAGAGGCTGGCAGCATTACCTCGCTGTATCGCAAGACTGATACGTTGGCCGAGGTAAGCGCCAGCTCTGGGATCATTAGTTTTCTCAACCAGTCTTTGGGATAACTCCTTGAATAGTAGTTTGGCACCAGGGCCCCACGGGCCCAGGGTCTCAACCCCGAAAGGTACAAAAAAGTAATCACTTCCCAGTGCTTCATACTTTCTTCTTTTGTTTGTCTCCGCTTGTGCCGCCGCAGCTCCCGCCTCTCTCGTTGTGGCCGTCACGTGCGACGCCGCTAGCGTATCCACGCAGGTGGCGTCCCATACGAGAGGCCTCCCACGGCTCCACGGAACGAGCGTCATTCCGTCGGGCCTTTTGCCGTCGTCACGTGCGATACCGTTCGGCTCAAGAGTGGCCGGCACGTTGACGGAGACAAGGGCCCTGCGGATCACGTCGTTCAAGGAAGCATGGCGGGACTGGCGGCCGGCACTGCGTCGACAAGACAGGCCGTGATGACCCTGGCGGTCTACTGCGGCGCCGCAGTGGCAGCGATGGGGTTCGCTGATATTGGCTCCTAGTCGCAAACTGAGTGATAGATTGAATGTATGATTATCTAATAGTGTTCCGGTATTGGATGATGGGTTTGCCTGAAGCCAGTAGCCTGATTCCGGCTCGGCGGACGCTAGGAGACGCGCGCGATCTGTGGTGGACGAGGAATTTAGTATGTCTGTTTGTGCCAAATTAATTAGGGGTTCATCCCAATTCTTTTGGATGTTGGGGTTAGCTGGAACGTCACTGGGACAAACACGCTTCCAAGCGTTGATCGCCTCAGCTAGTGACTGAATGCCTATGTTTCCAAAAGAATTGGTGATGATTTTGATGAAAAGAGGATGAATGCTGTGAGCTGAAGAAAGGAAGGCGGGAAGAGACACGCTGGACACACTTCTGAGACCCAAGCCGCCGAAACGAATGGGAAGAGTGGCTTGGGCCCAGGAGGTGTCAGAGATTTGACAGTTAAAAATATTAATTACTGTGTCTTTTAAAATAGAGTCTAAATGGGAAAGAAGGTTGGGACACTCCCATAGAGGGCAGCACCTCAAGACATATGTAAATTGGGGCACAAACAAACAAAAACGAATTATTTGGTAAGCCATATGGGATTTTATTGCGACAAGTTTGCCAGAAGATTCTACGAATTTTTGTTTTTGTTCCGAAACGTAAGGCTCAAAACCGTCATTTAATATGGGGGCACCTAAAAGGCGGAGGGATTCTTTACTGAGAATTTTGATACTAGGGGCCAAATTGTTAAACTCCGATATAATTACGTCGTGCGGCTGTGTGATTGGGCTATTCAAAAAAAGCTCACATTTGGAGAAATTTAAATCCAAATCTATTGCTTTAAATTTCTCTATTAATACCTGCAAATCGTGGAGAACTGTAGCTGGGTCACCACCGAGGGTGCCATCATCCAAATACCAGACGTTAAATTCAGATTGGAGGGATGTAATTGTAGAATGTATGGCAAGGCTGAAAATAGCGGGGCCCAGAGGATCGCCTTGCTGGCAACCAGTAGAGGATAGTAGGCAATCCCTGTTATATAGAAGTGTCGAATTGGCGCCGTAGCTTTGGAGGATGTATTCATATATTTCGGGAATGTGGTTATGGACTTCCTTGAGCAGAGCGCTTCTAGATACGGAGTTGAAGGCATTTTTTACATCAACCTTCACGATCACTTGTCCGGTTTTGGATTTAATATAAGTACGGAGGGCGTGAACGGCGGCTTCACATCCACCCTTACTCCCAAAGCCAAGTTGTACAGGCTGAAAAACATCTCTAAGTTTATTCGTAATGTGCTTACAACAAATTTTCGATGCGATTCTACGGTAGGTGCAACCGACCGCTATGGGACGAATACCACCATCTTTTTTCTTTAATGCGCATAAATTAGCGCCATATAAAATAAACGTGAAATCGTGGTGGACCTTGCCAGATAGCATCAAATTTATTAAGGTCGTCAGGTCCTCTAGAAGCGCTCTGCTGGAGTCTTCAGATGCACTGATTAAGTCCTTCAGGTGCTGGGGACTTAGACCATCGTAACCGCTGGCCGATCCAGTCCTGAAAGACATTATCGCGTTTTTTACATCTTTTATGGAGGCCTCTACGGGTTGCACAGAAGGGCTAGACGAAGGAGGTATGTTCGGTGGGGGGAGTGAGGGATGTTTGTCACGGAGGGCTTCTAGGGTGTGTGCGTTGTATTGGGCTATGCTATCGCTGGAAAAAAGCATGTTGGCAGCACCTTTTAGGTCCCCATCGCTGATCTTAGATTCGATTTTGTGTATCGAGTTGTGTTGTTTACGATGAAGATGCGGGGGTGAGTTATCATGAGAATGAAGGTGTAGAGAGGCATTGATGGTGAGGTTGTTAAAGTTGGAGCAGTTGTTTTTAATGATAGAAGTGAGTGATTTTTTTTTATCTTGGATTGCATGTAGGACATGGAACGGAAAAGTGAGTAGACTTTCCCATCGCTGGCAGCTGTCGGGATGTGAAATGACCTCTCTAATTACAGATGAAAGTTGCTTGGCTACTTGAACCCTAGCACCTTTCGGGATGCGTTTAAGGATGGGTAGTGACAATTTGTAGTTTGAAATTTTTTGCCAGAAAGGAATGTTGCATGACGGGGATGGGGTTGTTGTGGGTGTGCTACTGATATTTGAGCTGTGGCTGTGTGTCTTACCTATGTGAATGTTCAGGCCTTTTACCCCTTTGAAAGACCGGTTGCAAAACTGGCAGCGTATGAAGTTGATCGGTTCGCTCGCAGTCTCCGACATGTAAAGCTTATAAAAGAAATTACTAAACTAAAACAATTTTCAAAGGGCGCGTAATAGTTAGTAAGGAAAAAATAAAACCTAAACAAAATAGTAATAAAAAAAAACCTTAAGTATAATATAATAAAGGGCTATACTAAACTACCTTAAAGAATTCATAACAGATTTTACTGCTTAGTTTTAACTGCTAAACTAGTTATTAAACCTGCCATTTATAATTTTTAACTTACCAAAACTGCAATTTACAACTGCTCCTTTAAATCAGTGCCAAAAAAAATAGTAGAATCCAGGTGAAGATTTATACATTGTGTCATAACATTTACTTCAAGCTTTGAATAAAGTAGATTCCTTTAAACGTATGTTACTTCAGTGTGAACATTGAGGACGTGAACGATAATGCGCCGGTTCTGACGCTGCCCGCGGAGTGCGTCACCGTGACGGAGTTCCACAACGTCCGCGAGCCGATCGCGCCGGTGTCGGCCACTGACGCCGATGACAACGCCCTGCCCAACGGCCGCGTGCAGTTCCATCTGCTGCCCACACAAGGCAGCGGTAAGCTTCAAGCATGTACTAACATGGTAGATTTTAAAGAAACCACCTATTAAAAATGTATGGTTGTCCAGTGAAAGGAATTGTCAATTTTTTACCCCAAATTTCACATAATATTTTACTATACAGCAGCTGCAGTACATGAACATTTTTAACACTCTAAAAGTACGTTATAATAAGTTGTAACATACAGGGTGCAATTAAACCTTCCTGCCAATTTTTTTCCAGGGCTTAGGTATCACAAGGAGAGTCCATTTATCCAAAAAAATTGGGTGTTTTTTTTATTATATATTATTTTATCCCATTTAAAATCGTTGCAGAACGGTCACTTGCGGGTGAATGAGCGGGGGTGACGCAGGAGGAGGCGCGCGTGTGGGGGCACGCGGCCAACGCATCGTGTCCATTAATTGTAGTATTTTTTAGGATAACTTTCGGAAGCTATTTCTCAACATTTTAGTACTGAGTGCTTATAAAAGAAAAAATACGTGTATTTAATTATTTTTAACAACGATCAATATATCAAAATTTGGCAGGAAGGTTTAATTGCACTCTGTATTTTAGTACATTTCATTTATTAATAATATTATCATTATCAGAGCTGTTCCGGTTCGAGCAAGTGGGCGGGGACGCAAACTCGGCTCGGTTGTTCGCGCGTCAATCGCTGCGAGACCGCTTCGGGAACTACTCGCTCGCGGTTGAAGCACGTGATCTCGGCTCGCCCACACTGGCGACGCGCGGCGTACTGCGCGTCTGCGTTACCGACTATAACGACCACGCCCCCGTGTTCGTGTATCCACCGCAGAACGTCACCATTAAAGTGCCCGAAGTAAGTAAAGACTGCCAAAGTGTGATTCGTCAATTTTTTCTGTAATGTAACACTGTCCTCTAAACGCAAGAATGTATGAAAACCATTTGTACGCCGTTGAAGAATTGACTGTTTTAAATTATAATATTATTACAAACCATTTCATTTCAAAGAAATCATTTAACCCATCAAGCCCCGTAAGGCCCATATGGGCCGCGATAACAAAAGATTTCCAGGAATTGGCGATCGACGGTTTAATATTATTATTTAATATAATATTTTTAGGGTTTATATACAAAGTTTTTTTTTTTTTTTGAGCTGAAAAAAGTTTTTTCTTTAAGTTTGTAGTGATATCCAGACTTTTAATTTTAGTATTTAAATAAGAAGAATAATAATTTAAATATTTTCAGAACGCGACAATCGGCACAGTAGTATGCGAAGTGCGCGCTATAGACGCGGACGTGGGCGGCAACGGCGCGGTGCGGTACCGCCTACGCGCGCCCGCGCGCACGTTCGCGCTGCACGCCACTACGGGCGCGCTCCGCACCGCCGCGCCGCTAGACCGCGAGCATCAGAGGTTGTACCAGGTAAGAAAAATGCAGCGGCAAAGGCACAGTCGTGTATATAGTCCGCGCTACCATAGTAAAAGGAGGGGAAGTAGGGTAACTCCGGCCCAATCCGCGATTTAATTACCTACTGTCTTAGGGTTGTCAATTTTAGGTGGTGGCGGCGCGGCGGCGTTTTGATGTGGGAGCGGCAAGCGGCTGTCCGCGCTTCGTTCCCAACCGCATGAACAGCGGCAACGTCGCGGTCTTCCGACTTTTAATAATAAGAGACTCTTGATTGTCCATACTTCGGCCAATTTTCGTGCATATTTACATGCATATTTGGGCACTTGGATCGTGCATATAATCCGATGTCAAATAAAATTATAAATATACCCTTTAAAACAACATTAAAAACTAACGCCTGTAACGCCACCTACTATAAACAAATCTGTTGTTATGATTCGAACTTTGCTTTATGTATATAATTAACTAGATGACGCCCGCAACTCCGTTGCGCCAAAAATCGTTTATCGCGGCGGAACCGTACATTTGTCCAGGACAAAAAGTATCCTATGTCCTTTCTCGTGTCTCAAAGTATCCCCATACCAAATTTTATCAAAATCGGTTCAGCGGTGTAGGCGTGAAGAGGTAACAGACAGACAGACAGACATACACACTTTCGCATTTATAATATTAGTATGGATTGATTTACAATTAACACACAGCAATATTTATTACTCCTGCGATTATGATCGGACATTTTTAATTCGTTTGGCGTGACGTGGCGCGACGCGGGCGTGCAGCGTGAAGTGTTAGCCCCGACTGGTATGGTCCGAAAACGGTCCGAGATTTTAATAAGTATGCTTGCGGCGACGCATTGATACTATGGCGCACACATACAAGCCGCGCGCGGTGCCTTTGTATGAAGATAACTTACTTCCCCTCCTTATACTATGGCGCTACTGACGCAGACGTTTAACAATCTTATCTATATATTAAAACGTGAGAGAAAAACTTTGTAACCCTTTTTACGAAAAATGGGGAAACGTAGGTGCATGAAATTTCGCACAGTTATAGTTTATATGGAGAAGGAGTGCATAGAGCCAATATTATTTTAAAATTATGCTTTTATCATATATATTTTTAGCAAATAAAACGTTACACACACTACAACACTACTACTAAAAAAGATGACAGATTTTTGAGTGACAAGCCTATACATACGAATATATTTATGGTTTTATTTATGGTTGAAGTCTGTTGACAAATTGAAAATGGATTATTGTTTTTTTTTTTTTTCAGTTGTTTTATCCCAGAGACAAGAATTGAAAAAAACTATGATAAAGTCAATATTTTTTTACAAAATATAAGTAGTAGTCCTAATGTTGTTGCAAGTAAGGTCGAATTTCGACCATTGGGCGATCTCTAGTTGTATTAAATTGATATTATAGCACTAAATAGTAGACTTGTTTTATATGAATTGATATTATTTTGCAGTGTGTATTCAAAGTTAACAGTTGTTAACATGTAACTTTATTTTATATATTTTTTTTTTAATTTATCAATAAACTATAAAGAATATAATCATAAACTTATCTAATACAGTGTAACATAAACCATTTAAACTTGTAAATAAAATATTTTACATTTCAAAACATTACGTTTATGTACCGTCATTCTTGTCTTTAGCTTAGAATCGAAGCATATGATTTGGGACTCCCCACGCCTCTCAGTTCGGATTTGGACTTGACCATCTACGTACAAGATGTCGACAACTACCGGCCGAGATTCCCCCACCCGATAGTTTACTTGAACATTACTGAGAATGTGAGAAACTACAGCACATACCTGCCGAGCGTAATTGAAAAAGACGAGATTGACAGAGGCGACGAACCAGTGTTGCCAGTTTGTTATTATATTGTCGATGGCAACGAAGATGGAATGTTTGAACTGGTTCCAAATACACACAAGTAAGTTGACAGATTCTTAGGCTCTAAACACACTAGGCTAAATTACGCCGGCGTAAATTCCGCCGCGTTTACGCCGCGTTTACGCCGCGTTTAAATTGCATACAAAATACGGGCCGAATACGAGGGGTGACACACTATTATGTAGCGTTTTGTATGCGTTTGACATTTGCGGCGGAAATTACGCCGGCGTAATTCAGCCTAGTGTGTTTAGACACTTAGGCTTGCAACGGATATATCCAAAAGAAAATAATTTAAATTAATTTAGAAACTAACTACACTTATCGCCAAATGATACAGTATGTAATGTTGTGTATCTTATAATGTTGTATATCTTTCATAGGCTCATATCAAAGTCACTGGACAGGGAGCAGAAATCAGAATACACGCTGACAATTTTAGCAACAGAAGATTGTGTAACTATACCAAAATATGACAACACTACGGACGCTGTCAGCACACTCAAAGTGCACATATACGTTCAAGATGTGAACGACAATAGGCCTCAGTTTGTTAACAAAATATTCACAGGCGGCATCACAACTGAAGCTGACTTTGGTATTGAATTTATGTATGTAAAGGTAAGGACGAATAACAAACGTGATTTTTAAATAGCTTTGTAGGTATAAATATTTTCCTTGTAAGTTATATTACATTTTATTTGGCAAGAGTTTAAAAATATTTTTGTAAGTTAACTCTTCGAATAAATATAAAATTCAGATTTCAATACTGCGATTTTTATGTATAAAAAAGTTATGTGTCCTTTTGTAGGCAATCGACTTGGATGAAGGAATAAATTCTAAAATTACATACTACCTAAGCGGAGATGTTAAAGAGACATTAACGGAGGGCCTAGAAAATCTGTCTGTCTCTCCTTTCCTGATCGCCGTAGACACTGGCGCTGTATCTCTTAATTTTGACCCACAAAAAGGCATGAAAGGATACTTTGATTTTAAGGTATACACTGCTATTTTAAAAATAGTATATTTCTGACTCGGTAGCTTGGAAACTGTGTTGGGGCTGGAGCTGTCTGCTGGAAGGTGCCTCGATGATGGTGATGAATGAAAACAGATTTTGACTCAATGCGATGTTTTATTGATACACGATTTCAATAATGTATGACACATTGACATGCGCACACCGGCGGTGGTCCAATATCGAGTGAAGGGGGCGTGCCGCGCAGCCCGGCCGCAAGCATACGTTAGGCCTGCGCGTGTCGAAATCAATTAGTATTATTACCATATTTATGCAAAAATTTGTTGCTATGACTTAGCATACTCGAAAGTTTTTTTTTTTTTTAGTTCAGTAATTTAGTTATTTTTTCCTTATTAAAATTGTAATATCTGCATTTCTATTTTAGGTTTTAGCAAACGACACAGACGGATTAGAAGACGAAGCGCATGTGTTCATTTATCTCCTCCGTGAAGACCAGCGCGTGCGTTTCGTGTTACGCGCCCACCCGTCTGAAGTTCGCGACAAGATACATGTGTTCAGAGAGAACCTCGCGCGAGTGACGGAATCCGTTGTGAATATAGACGATTTACGAGTTCACGAAAACAAAGATGGCTCCGTGGACAATACGAAGACAGATCTGTATTTGCACCTGGTGAACGGACAGGACCACTCGGTACTAGAAGTAGACCAAGTGCTGAAACTTGTCGATAAAAATATTGAACAACTAGATGATTTGTTTAAGGTTAGTTACTGCTTGCTTACGCAATCTGTTTTAAATATTTTTTCGGAAATAACTTTGTTCCTGACAAAATATTTAGGTAGCCTTAAACCTATCCATATAAAGGAATTAACAAGATACATACGTGTTATAAATGTCAGCGATTTCACATAGCCGTAACTCAACCAATGTGATTTAATTTTTTCGTACCGTTTTGCCCAAGATTGAAAAAAATCAACTCTTCAGTGTTGCTACAATAAAAAATTGCTTCAGAAATTTTGTTCCTCAAAAGTCTAACCCACTGATCTCTATTATATACAAGTACGCTGGATCGCTGATACCCGCCTGCTTTTTGTGCCAATTTGAAGCGGAATCAGCGCCCCCATTATTAGGGTAGAGAACTAAATTTGACGTAACCACAACCAATAACAACAGTTGTCATCACTAGTATTAGTTCCAAGTACTCTCACTACTGCTGTCAGCGCCAATATGGCGGCTTTCAAACGTCGTTTTTACGTCAGATTTAGTTCTCAGCCCCCAATAATGGGGGCGCTGATTCCGCTTGAAATAGGCATAAGAAATAGCTGTCATTTCAAAGGGTATCATCTATCCAGCGTATTTGTATAATAGAGATCAGTGGTCTAACCTCTTATGAGTCTTACTAATGATATTATTTACATAACATCTAAGTCTGTACAATGCTTTATCCTTGGCAGATATGTTAAAAATAGTCTTGAATGACAAGGACAAAACAGACAACAGTGCATAGCATAATATCCATTTTGTAAATTACTTATTTTATAAGTTAGGGGGTTGATTTTATTTATAAAGTGTAATTTGGCGATACGAAACTTACATAAACTGCCAATATATTTTGTAGGACGCTGCCTCGTTACTTTCATAAGAAAAAGGTTACACGTTTAGATAATCAGTCCATCAATCAACTGGTTAAACGTTCAGTTTCACGTCAATCTTACCAGATAGATGGACTGAACTGATGAGAAACTGAGCGTGTAACCTACGTCTTATAATATAGTTAAATCACGTTTCAGGAATTCAACGTGTTGGACACTCAGCCAGCGGAGTTTGCGCCGCTGACGGCGGAGGCATCGTCCAGCCAGACTGTATACTGGCTGGCGTGGGCGAGCGTGTTCCTCGCCGCGCTGCTAGCTCTCGCTGTCACCGCGTGTCTGTCGCAGCGCGCAGACTTCGCGCGCCGGCTGAAGGCCGCTACCGCCACTGCTTACTGTGAGTTTATCTCGCATCTAACGTCCCTAATTCGTAAATTACTCGTTCAGTTTAGCATACATGTCAACTGTCAGATGACAGATTGATGGCTAAAAAGTACTTAAAGAAATTATCAATCAACTGTCCGTCAATCAACTGGATAGACGTTCAGTTCAGTAGACAAAGCTAAATAGTTGGGGAGGGGAAGAGGAGATTTCGGGAGGGGAAGAGGAGATTTCGGGAGCAGCTCGAGCATGTCAGATTAAGCTTGTGTAGGCTTCTAACATGTGTCTAGTTATCATTGTATAGAAATTAGATTTCTCACGTGGTGGTTTAAAAAAAAGTTTAGTATACCCCAAAGAAGCTTCCATATAAAGCACTGACGACTGAAAGGTTAGGTAAGCCTGTAGGGACATTTGAAAATATAAAAAAGTAAAGGTTCATATTTTCCTAACTAAGCTTCGCAGATATTTTATTTTGCACTAAACTAAGTGATTTAGTCCTTGTTGTCTAAAATATATTTATAAATGACTTAAATAAGCAATTTTATGAATATATTTTCTTTTTCAAAACTTTAAAATGGCTGCAGTTTCTGAACCCACCGCTAAAATAAAAAACGCTCATATTATTTTTTTATCAGTTTTATCTAATGTAAAAAACCTACTAGGTCTCCATGACGCTCGAATGACTACAAAATTAGCACCCTCCTCTCCCCTACTAAAAACCATGCTAAAGCACCGCGATGCGATATCACTCATATCGGATCGTATAAATACACTGATCTCCATTATACAAGTACGCTAGACAGATGATACCCAGCTGTTTTTGTGCCTATTTGAACTTTGAAGCGGAATCAGCGCCCCCAAAATCGGGGGAAATCGCTATTGGTTGTAGAAACGAAAGACATAATCACTACGGTGGTAGAAACTGGTGCTAGTTCCAAGTACTCCCACTACTGCTATCAGCGCCTATATGACGACTTAAACGTCATGTTTACATCAGATTTAGTTCTCTTCCCCCGATTTTGGGGGCGCTGATTCCGCTTCAAATGGCACAAAAAACAGCTGTCATTTCAAAGGGTATATAGGTCAGTGTATAAATAGGTACGCTATCGAAGAATTTTATTCATAGTGTCTAAACACACTAGGCTGAATTACGCCGGCGTAAATTGCGCCGCAAATGTCAAACGCATACAAATAATTGACGGAATAGTGTGTCGTCTCTCGCGTTCCGCCGTATTTTGTATGAGTTTGAAACGCGGCGGAATTTACGCCGGCGTAATTCAGCCTAGTATGTTTAGAGCCATAGACAAATGGCGGACCTAAGTGAGGCCCAGCAAACTGTCACGACTAACATTGAGGCTGTCGCACTACTCGCGACTTGATGTAAAGTCAGCCAGTGTGCCGAGTGTGAGTTTTTTGTTTCACATTCGATCGTGAATGCGTTTGGCGTTTACTAAGGTTTTGTATGGGATTAATGACTGGGCTGGGCCCACTCCCGTGAGCATCGCTAGGTGGCGCTGTACAAATCCCATACAAAATCTTAGTAAACGCCAAACGCGTTCACGATCGAATGTGAAACAAAAACTCACACTCGGCACACTGGCTTGAAATAATACGATTAAATAACATTAATATGCAATGGCAGTTTTTGCGATATAACGCCGTAGCCAGCAACACTGTGTTTTGGCTTGGACTTCAGCTCATCATCTTTTTGCATAAATAAATCCGCACGCAAACGTATTGCTCTCGTATTTATCCTTATAAAGTATAAATACGAGGGATCCATGATAGGTACCAATATTCGCCTGCGTGTTATAGAACAAGTATCACGGAAAAGATATCTACGTGCTGCGTGTAACCTTTATATGACTTGTTAGTTGCGTTACGACTATGTACCACAATATGTTCATTTTACTTACATACCCTTCTTTTCCTAGCATCGAACCCAGGCGAATCGGGCATGACGATCCGCAGTTCCGCTGAGCGAGTGCCGAACACAAACAAGCACAGCACCAAAGGCTCCAACCCGATCTGGCTGCACGCGTACGAAAACGACTGGTACAAGACCGACGATCTAAGCCGCTCTGAACGCGACTCGTTGGACGAAAACGTCGTGGACCAAGACTCGCCGGGGGACAAGCCCTACTTTATCACCACTAATTTTCCCTCCATACAGAGTGAAACCGATGTCGAAAACAACCAGGACAACTTCAACTTCTACCAGCAGTTGGAACAAATGAAGAACGCAAAGAATATGGAAACTACAGAGTTGTAACCGCTTTGAACAAGTCAGCAATTAGTACAAGCAAGTTCATTATTGTAATACATAGTATCGCTTGAAATCTAGCGGCCACCCGTGGCTGTCGGCCACGGGTGGCCGCTCATTACCGGTCATTACAATAATGAAGATAAAATTTAAAATCACATGACACTGAAAATGCTCGCCGCGCCGCTGTCATTCCGGTGTGGTGCGGCCCTAAGGGCTATAACTCACCGGGACGCCATCGCAATGTAGCCAGTGACGTTACCATGGTAACGTTCAAGCAACGTCTGGCGTCCCTACGTCGCCGCAAAGAGCTGTTTTTCTTAAAGTTAAGTTTAAAAACACGTCGTGTGCGTCCCCCCAGAAAGCCCAATCGAGCTAGGTGTATTTTCAATATATCAGAATTTAGAGCAAAAATAGAGCACCTCTACAGTCAAGTAAAAAAATTGGAGCATTAATACGAACGACGCTGCGAGCTAAAAACCGTGGGCTTGCTGACGTCCTGTTCCGTCAGCACGCCCAAGCTAGATCTCGGGAACCGTTGAGAGTACTATCGTGTATTGTGGTTCAAATTTTCGAGCAAAATTGGAGCACTCTGCTCCCGTGAAATCAACTTCGAAACTAGAATGTGAAAGGAGTTAGACGTGATTAACCGGTGGGCTTGCTGGCGTCCTGTCCCGTCAGCAAGCCCACGCAGATCTCTGAAACGGTAATGATTTGGATTATGATTAAAAACTCTACAATAGAGCCCTATTTAGAGCACTCTGCTCCAAAAAAAATATTAATGTAGCTTCAATAGTTATCGAGTTACAGGCCTTTGAAAATGGGCTTGCTGACGTCGCGTCCCGTCAGCAAGCCCATTTGGAGCGTGAAAACTACTGAACGGAGAGTCGTCAAAAATATCTCAAATCGTAGCTTAGAATGAGAGAACTATGCTCCAAATAGATCAAAATCCTAGGTTCTACGGTTTTCGCGCTATCAGCGAAAAACACTTCAGCCGCCAAAATTTGTCGATTTTCACAATCGCGCGACGTTGCCGTTCCGTGCGACAAGCAAATGAACGCTTCATTTGCCGTTGGTGTACACGAGAATGAACCTTCCGATGGTTTATTTAAGAGTCTCTTTACTTGCAATCCTAAGATGGCTTGTAGTTTATGTCAGAAATAATAGACCAGCAGCTATCGTTGCTAATTCGACATTTGTAATCTTCTTGTAAGTTCATGTAAAAGTAAGCTTGTTTGCCTACTCCCTATATTGAAATGTTACCTAATAATATTTCATTTGATGTGATGTGAGTCAGCACAGCATGATTAAGGGCCTACACGAGCCATAATGGCGCCGCCATTAGTTAAAAATAATTACTCACGTTAGTAGTACCTACTTTTAAACGAAAACTCAGTTTTCAAGTTAGGCATTTATTTAGAAACAATCAATCGGCAAAATATAGAAAGCTGTGTAATATTTATTATTTTTAACTGAGAAATTATTTTTTAACTGATGGCGGCGCCACTTAGGCTTGTGAAGTTGTGATCTTAATAGAAGTGTTGAAATAAAACAAGAAACATACAAATGTGTAAATGTTATAATTGTTACAAATCAGTCTTGTTTATAAATTAGAATAGGTACCTAAGGTGCCTGAAGGTACTTTTCGCACCTTTGCTTCTTATAAAACAGTCTTAATCATCATTTGGTTTCTTATGTTACTTTACTACGATTATGATTAAATAAATATAGCGTTTCATTTATTGTAGTGTTCCTATTACGTTTTTTCCAAACATGTTGAAATAAAATTTAAAATAAACTAACAGACAATATAAGTAAACATCGTAACAATAGGTAGGTATAGTGCTTAAGCAAAGTTATACAACAATTTTTATCACATTTTTGGTCATAAAATGGCACTAAAATTATGTAAAGTTTCATGTGCACAATCGCCTCTTTATTTGTGTCCATTTCGCTATAATCCTCACTTCTGAAACCTTCATGAAAATCAATTTTGAGTAGGTATGCCAAAAAATATTCATGAAATAGTCGTGACTACATGCCGAATCTCGAAAATAGTCCTTCAAGGATTCCAGAGTTATAAAGGTGTGTTGAGGATTTTTTATATGTATAGTTTACATGGGTTATATGGGTTTTTAACATACTTATACAGAGTAAACCAGGTCGAAATTTATATCGCTTGGGACGACTATTTCCGGACTATTTTTTGATACCAAGTTTATACTGAAATCCGTAAACGTTTAGTAGAAAACAGGTGAGGATTATACCGAAAAAGCATGTCGCTATAATCCTCACCAAGGTACCCATAACTCTGGAATCGTTGAAGGACTATTTTCGAGATTCGGCATGTAGTCACGACTATTTCATGAATATTTTTTGGCATACCTACTCAAAATTGATTTTCATGAAGGTTTCAAAAGTGAGGATTATAGCGAAATGGACACAAATAAAGAGGTGATTGTGCACATGAAACTTTACATAATTTTAGTGCCATTTTATGACCAAAAATGTGATAAAAATTGTTGTATAACTTTGCTTAAGCACTATACCTACCTATTGTTACGATGTTTACTTATATTGTCTGTTAGTTTATTTTAAATTTTATTTCAACATGTTTGGAAAAAACGTAATAGGAACACTACAATAAATGAAACGCTATATTTATTTAATCATAATCGTAGTAAAGTAACATAAGCAATCAAATGATGATTAAGTTTTATAAGAAGCAAAGGTGCGAAAGGTACCTTCAGGCACCTTACCTATTCTAATTTATAAAACAAGACTGATTTGTAACAATTATAACATTTACACATTTGTATGTTTCTTGTTTTATTTCAACACTTCTATTAATCCTTCAGGCCCCGCGCGAGCACCGGTGATCGCGATAACAATAGAATACAATAGCAAATCCTGGAAATTCCGACTGAAGTAAGATCACAAGTTCACAAGCCTAAGTGGCGCCGCCATCAGTTAAAAAATAATTTCTCAGTTAAAAATAATAAATATTACACAGCTTTCTATATTTTGCCGATTGATTGTTTCTAAATAAATGCCTAACTTGAAAACTGAGTTTTCGTTTAAAAGTAGGTACTACTTACGTGAGTAATTATTTTT
This sequence comes from Lysandra bellargus, assembly GCA_905333045.1. NCBI lineage: Eukaryota > Metazoa > Arthropoda > Insecta > Lepidoptera > Lycaenidae > Lysandra > Lysandra bellargus. The sequence goes on from HG995326.1 coordinate 12,394,565, forward strand.
AACTAATGGCGGCGCCATTATGGCTCGTGTAGGCCCTTAATCATGCTGTGCTGTCTCACATCACATCAAATGAAATATTATTAGGTAACATTTCAATATAGGGAGTAGGCAAACAAGCTTACTTTTACATGAACTTACAAGAAGATTACAAATGTCGAATTAGCAACGATAGCTGCTGGTCTATTATTTCTGACATAAACTACAAGCCATCTTAGGATTGCAAGTAAAGAGACTCTTAAATAAACCATCGGAAGGTTCATTCTCGTGTACACCAACGGCAAATGAAGCGTTCATTTGCTTGTCGCACGGAACGGCAACGTCGCGCGATTGTGAAAATCGACAAATTTTGGCGGCTGAAGTGTTTTTCGCTGATAGCGCGAAAACCGTAGAACCTAGGATTTTGATCTATTTGGAGCATAGTTCTCTCATTCTAAGCTACGATTTGAGATATTTTTGACGACTCTCCGTTCAGTAGTTTTCACGCTCCAAATGGGCTTGCTGACGGGACGCGACGTCAGCAAGCCCATTTTCAAAGGCCTGTAACTCGATAACTATTGAAGCTACATTAATATTTTTTTTGGAGCAGAGTGCTCTAAATAGGGCTCTATTGTAGAGTTTTTAATCATAATCCAAATCATTACCGTTTCAGAGATCTGCGTGGGCTTGCTGACGGGACAGGACGCCAGCAAGCCCACCGGTTAATCACGTCTAACTCCTTTCACATTCTAGTTTCGAAGTTGATTTCACGGGAGCAGAGTGCTCCAATTTTGCTCGAAAATTTGAACCACAATACACGATAGTACTCTCAACGGTTCCCGAGATCTAGCTTGGGCGTGCTGACGGGACAGGACGTCAGCAAGCCCACGGTTTTTAGCTCGCAGCGTCGTTCGTATTAATGCTCCAATTTTTTTACTTGACTGTAGAGGTGCTCTATTTTTGCTCTAAATTCTGATATATTGAAAATACACCTAGCTCGATTGGGCTTTCTGGGGGGACGCACCCAAACACGTCCCGGTGAGTTATGGCACTAACTCTAAGGGCCTGTTTCACCACTTCCTGATATGTGCCGGATTGGCTATCCAGTATCCACAACTTATCTGATAGATATTCCATACTCTGTCAAGTTGTGGATCGCCTATCCGGCACTTATCAGGAAGTGGTATAACAGGCCCTTAAGCTCCTAGGGCACGGATTTTTAGTGGGCATTTAAATGTAATAATCTTATAACCATCGAAGTTTAGGAACTGACTTAGGAAACACGTTACAAAATAAAATTCTTTTACTGGCAAATGTTAGGCAATTTTACTATTGATTTAAATTGCCTTACCTTTCAAAGGTTTACTTAAGGAAAAGACGAACGCGTAGGAATAGTCATTTATAATGACACTTCTCTAGAAGCCTTATTTCTCTTTTTTCCGCCTTCTCTTTCTATTACTTATTTTGTTACTTTTTGGTTTTAAGCTTTACATATTATTATAATAAGCATCTCATAATTAAGATAAAATATTATATAAGTTACAAAGAAAATTTTTAACAAAACGAGCGTGCCTAATTTTTTCATTGATAATTTTCAAGATGTGAAAATTTGCTTTTATATAATATTATAGTCATAAGTAACTAGTATGAAGTAATGAATACATTTTATTTATAATTTGTAATAATAAGTCATGTAATTTGTAATAAATTTTATACCACAAATCTCATTAAAATTTATTTGGTTGAATTGCTTTATTTCCCTATAAATCCTGTTTCCCCTCCACTGTAGTATACTCTCTCTGTAGGGCCTACAGAGAGAGTTATACTACATGAGTTTAAACTTTAAACACATAAAAAACTATTTTTTTTTATTAAGTAATCATTGTGGCGAGTACGACAAACGAAGGAGCACCTTTATAACCAAAATGCAAAGTAATTCCATGTCCATGGGCGACGGTAGTTGCTTTCCATCAGGTGACCGGTTTGCTCGTTTGCCCCCTTATTTAAAAAAATCGGAAAATATATTTCCTATATATTTATCGCAGTGTCGTAACACGATGCGGCTTCGTTTCACGATGCGACGTCGGGTCGTGGGAATCTACGACGAGCATCGTAAAAAACTACGTTGCGACATCGTAACGTGTCACGATGCACGGCACGACGCCGTCGATACAATGCAGGTTGAATTATCGCAGTTAATTTCGAGAAATGGACCACACTAGACGCGTCCTGCTCATGCTGTTAAGAAGACGGATAAAGAAAAGACAGAAACTCAGAAGATACTGGATCCACCCATTTCTTTTGATCATGAATAACAATGCGTTTCTACGACGCGACGTCGTGCCGTGTATCGTTGCACTAATCGTAAGTCGTAACCGATGTCGCGACGTCATTTTTAAGATGCTCGTCGTAAATTCCCACGACGCGACATCTCATCGTGAAACGACGCCGCATCGTGGTACGACACAACGTCGTATCGTGTTTATGTGTCTCAGCCCATTGTAGTTCGTCCTATCAAAATGATGCTACTCGCGAAAAATAAGCTTGGTAGTAATAAAATAAGTTATAGGGAACCCGGACTATAAAAAGATCGGACAATTTTTCGGATTTCTAACATTCCGGACAACTGATTGTTTCTAAAACTTAAATTACATATTTAAAAATTAACATAAATTATGGTATCAGAGACCTCGCCACCTTTGTAATCATGTCTCACGAAAATCTTACAAAACAACACTGATTAGCTAATCCAGTGGTCCCCAACCTTTATTTCATGTTTTGGACTTGGTGTCGCGGGCCGCAACAAAAATTTGTAGGGTTAAAAAATAACACTCTTAAAAATTAACGATTTAAAAGTGGAAAAAATTTAACGACTATCACTTAGACTTTACGTTATTTTGCCGGTGGGCGTGAATTTCAAAATTGTTTAACATCACGCGGGCCACAAATAAAGTCCCGGCGGGCCGCGGATTGGGGATAGCGGAGCTAATCAGTCCAAAAAGTATTTTATGCAAGAGGAAGCTGATAAAATATGTACCTAGTTCGGCTATCTCCAACCCGCGGCCCGCGGGCCGCATGTCGCCCGCCGGGACTTTATCTGTGAGACTGTGGCCCGCGTGATGTTAAACCATTTTGAAATTCACGCCCACCGACAAAATAATGTAGTCGTCGTGAAAGATGTGAAATTTATTTCAATTTTAAATCGTTAATTTTAAACAACGTTATTTTTTAACCCTAAAAAATTTTTGTTGCGTCCCGTCACCCGTGACACCAAGACCAAGACATGTTTGTGGCCCGTATGAAAAAAAGGTTGGGGAACTCGGACCTTGTTGCAGATTTACTAAACAGGAACTCCCTTGCTACTGAACTCCGTCGCCCGCTTGCCCGTTACAAAACCTTTCAAGTGCTTTTTTTTTCGCAATCTTTACATAATTGTTATAGATTCGAGAGAACATGGTGTCAGTTATATTTCAATCCTAGCTCATGGTATGAATAGGTAATTTAAAACTCCCAACTCTCCTCTCACAGCAGACCTCGTATGGCACTTATGGCTGCATTTTAGGTTTATAGCCTAAATAAATCGCACGGTGTTATTTACATACACAATAATTTATTGTTTCTTACAATTTAGTGAAGCTAAAATACATCTTGTCAATCGATTACAGTTTGAAAAGCCTTTACAGTTTCTCACTCCCTGTGTTAACCAAATAAACGAAAGCTTCATCTTGCAGCTGAATAGAACACACCATAATTGCCACTCGTGCCATGAAATGAGAAAAAATGCCAAACTGATATACAACAGATGGGAAATAAGGAGGTGATTGCGGGGAGGACCTTCGCGGAAATCATAACGCTGGTGTCCTTACAACCACAATATATATTAGATAAAGTTATAATATAAAGATCGCCATTAAAAAAAAACTAGATTAAATTTAACTTATTATCTTACGAGATACACTGTAATTTAAACTGCATTATGTTATCTATCCGGAACGTTTCTTAATATTGTGGATGAAAGAAAACTGACAACTTACATAAACGTCAGTCTGTCAGCTGTACTACATTTACTAACTTAATAGAGATTTATAAAAAAAATAACACCTTAACATTGTCCAACAAGCTCATCGTTCTCATTAACCAGCATGTGTGTAAGATGAGCTTTGAATACAATTCATAAATGATAAGACCAGGACTAACTCACATTCAGAATGCTATTGTACATTTCACAATGAAATTTAGATCTAGTTAAAGTACAAATTCTTTAGCAAATACATGAATTCAAACATAAATTTAACTAATTTAACTTGAACTAAATGAGTGTATGCGATAAGACATCTACCGACACATCAATGTTTTCACAAATCTTTTAATATCTCTTATAGAAAACATTACTTACACTTTAGATGAACAAAACTATTTGCACATATATGGAGTTTACTTAGATGCTTATTCATTTTAATTAGACATTAAAATCAAAAGATTGAATAGTTCACATTGATTTTTTGCTCATTTTTATTTTTTATTTTGATTGATAAGGATTCAGAAAATTGGGATTGGGAACATATTATGGATGGGGGATAGCCCGGGCTGTGGCGATGTGTTTGTATATGTTTTACAGGTGTCACATTTGACTCATCACATGGCATACTTCCGTGTCCACTCTCGGGCTAATTCATTGTACTTTTCTCTGTCGGTTTTGTAGATCCTAGCGATTTCCGGTACCAATGGGTCGTCTGGGTTTGGATCGCATAGCAGTGAGCAAATTGAAAGCAGCACTGAAAACAAAAACATAATTAAATTTAAAGTATTTATCTCTCACCTTAAGAGCTGGAAAATATCTCTCAAGACATGACAGTCTCAAAACATACCATTTTCTGTGCAATAAATGCAACTATTTTATATTATAATAGTCTGACACATTTTATATTATAAAAGACTGTCGTGTTACAAGCTATAAATATATAAAAAACTTAGGAAAGTAACTCCCATACTTCAACCGTTTTGAATTTGGTTCCTTTTCGCACACTAAAATATGACAATAGCTACAAAACACTAACACTCAAATTTACGGAATAAAGCCGTTGATAATAATGATTACTTAAATAAATACACAAAATTGTGTACCAAATACATGCATAAAGTATGCATGTATTCGGGTCTTAATTACTATGTAGACTCGCAGGGCAAATTTTTTGACACAGTTACTCTTCCTTAGTTTTTATTATTCATAGGTCGCAAGTGAGCTCTCGTTTTTAGTTAGAAATAGGAGATCTGGATTTGAAAACATGTTAAGTACATACCTTTAGATATGGTAAGAGCTGGAGACCACTGTGCACGTAGAATGTCCAAACAAATAGAACCATTACTGTTTATATTAGGATGATAAATACGTGTTGTGAATGCAACTTTGGGTGGTTTGAATGGATAGTCTGTAGGGAAATGTATGGTCAAAAAGAAGACACCACCTTGATAGGGACTGTCGACCTGAAATGAAACAAGTTCATATCAACAATACTTCCTAATTAAAATAATGATTAATTAGAAAAAGTTATGATGGCTTCCTTATAATATCTAAAAATGACCTACTCCTTTTCTGTTATCAACTAGGTCTAAACTTATCTGTTATTTTTATGCTTTAAAGCAAGTTTTTAAACATTTAACAAAATATTAAGAAAATAATATAACCCTGAGTTTCGAGGCTGCATACTGTTTATTGGAATATCAAGTAAATAAAGGAAGGAAAATCTTGTTTATAATTTCTTATTATTAGCTGAACTATTATTAGCATATTTACTCATTTGTAATTAAGAAACATGTTCAAAACATTATCAGCTGATAACATGTCAAAAAAAATGAAAATATACTATTCATAACAAACACAAAAAATTTATACTTACTGGACCCATTATTGTGGCTTGCCAGTGGAATACTGAAAAATAAACAATAACAACATAAAAATCACATCATCTAACACATGTAAAAAAAGTATATTTACATAAACAAGCAGCATTGAAATATTGACCAATGTAAGCTCTACTAAAGATAATAGTTTTAGGTTAGGTATTATAAAAATAAAAAACGAATGGATGAGTCACAACACACAAGATACATACGACAATGAAATATGTAAAATACTTACAATCTTCTCCGTGTGGTCCTGCAGAACATTGTGCTGGTGGGTCTCTGCCCAAATCTTGTAATTCCTGTAACACAAACCATACCCCGTTTATTTTCTGACCAACCACCAAATAGAGTAAAACATGTCAAACTGCAAACACATCATCAGTTCAATACCACTGAGATGACAAAACATTGCCACTGTTTTAGACAAAGATCAGTCGCTGAATCGATTAGCACGACACAAAACATAAGTTACCCCCTTTGTTTATTGTTCTACCCAGCAAAAACTGAGGAGAAAACCTCGATATAGTTTCATATTTCCGACATTTTAGGTACGCCGTGTGCATAAAATTGTCACCTACTTTGGCTCTAAATCTACCGTTTTTACACAAAAATACTTTACATGCATGGAAAGAAAAACATTACATTCCTGAAAATATTGATCACAATGAAATATGGAGAAGAAAATTCGAGAATAGATATTCACAATGACGAAACATTCACTGTGAGGTCTGGATTTACATCGTAATATTGTTTCACTTTCTACGTGTTTTAAACAAGAAAATAACAAAATACATACCCTATTAATTCGTTTTAACGCCATTTGATTGTGTTATAATTCAATAAACTGACTTTTAACTGGACAACGAAACTGTGAGCCAAGACCTTATAATAGAGATTGCAAGATGGCTCCCGTCTAAACGCAAAAGTACCACACAAGTCGTTTTATGCAATAATAATAAAAAAAGTAAGTAACGCGATTTTTTTGAGACTTAAATAAAAAAATTATTAACTAATATTAATAAATAATAATTATTAGAACAAAGCGCAGGTTCTAGCAAAATTAGCACACTCGCGACGAATTGAGAACGGCAAACAGGAAAACCGTTCATTTGCGAAGAACATTTATGTTTCGGATTCAAGTATGAAACCAACTCAAACTTGACCATCTAAGGTCTTCGTAAATGTGCAGCGATTAAACGTTCGAAAAATACACACAATTTACACAAACAATTATATCTTGGATATAATAAATATTTAATTTATAACAATCGCATTATAATCTTAATAAGAGAAATATGGATAGTTTTCTATAATTTATTTTAGACGAAACAAGTTTACTTATTTTTATATGTGGCAACCATTACATATTCATTTCGGATATGACGTCATTACAGGAATTCAGACTTCAGAGCGCTATTTTTGGAAAGCAAGGTAGGAATATAAGGTTATTTACATCGCATTTTTGCAACATGAAACTTTCTCAGGTAAGTGCCGTTTTACACGAGCAAGTAACTGACGTCAGTGCACAGGCAAGACAGCGTTGATTTGCCACTGCCATCGTGTAAATCGATTTCGAAGACAATACAGTACTGTCGGACAGCGCTGTCTTCAATATTCCCGCTTCATATTTTTCAGCGCAAGTCCGCTCCCCCCGCCACCAGCACCAGCGCTACTGTCCCCGTGAACGTCGACGGCCGAACTCCGAAGTTCGGAGTCCTCAGTCCGTACTCAGCTCCGAAGCCTCCGTACTCCGTAGTCCGTAGTCCGTAGTCAGTCGCTGGTGCCTGGTTGTGGATTTGAGACAAAGAATAAGGATTGGGTAGAACTTTGGTCAGCGTGTCACTGAAAGGGACAGGAAGAAAAGTAGTTAGTGTTACCAGTAACGAGGAATATGAAAAAATTACCCACGGATCTCATAATTATTATAAACTAGCTACTTACCGCAACTACAGCTGCGTATATTAAGGCCTATTACATACTGTTGACGTCTAACGGATGCATTCAGTAATCATCATCTATCCAAAACTAAAAGCTGTTGATGTTTTACTTTTTAATAACTTACGTTAGGTAATGAGGGATTTTCTTAACTTTTTAATTTGATTGTCAAGCAGTTTCCATTTTAGTAACTAGATGGCGTATGGGTAGACAACTATCGGTAATACCAGGGAATAGAATGTAAAACTTGATACATTTCAATTTGAAAAAGACGCCATAATATTCCAATGACTAGGATAACAAAGTTATTACAACGATGTTTTAGTTAAAACTCACGGAAGAAATAGCCCTATTTACCGATATTCACACCAAATATCACAGGAATTATACATTTTGGTTTTGACAACATCTTACATGCACTTGTGCAAGATAACGGGTATTTCATGGCTAATATTTTACCAATAATGAACATCAAAGACCCAAATAACACAATTTGGGAAAAAATAATAAAAACCACACCAACAATAAAAAGTAGAAGAAGTTTGAAATCAACATGGCCGCCAAAACTGTTGTCACTTGTCAGTTTTCAGTTTGACAAGTTTTTCATCTCAGCGTGTTCCTAAACTATTACCAGTATACTGGCCTAATCGCTTAGGCCAATGATCGCTTAGGCTTAAGATATTTTGACTTATGTCACACTTGACAGTACACTGATATTTTTTAGAAACACAACCAATATGTATCCGTGATGCCAACCTGCAGATAGTTTCAGATCGGTGGGGAACCAATAGAAAATCTAGAAGTGTCTATCGTCGCGCCGTCTGGTGGAGATTAAAAATAAGAAAATCTCTCATTACTCCCTCACTTATTAGTAATAATTGTAAAATGTGATACACTATGAATAGTTTAATCGTGTGAATAATCCTTTTTTAATATTATTATTCGACATTTAATAATTAATACTAGCAGTGGCCCGCGGTGCTACCCGCGGTTTATTCAGTCAGTAGCGGGTCACGTCGCCGGAAAAACGTGACTGTTAGTTTTTTAAGTATATATAAAATATGTATGTTAGTTTTAAGGTATTTATTATATAATTATAATACGTATGTTAGATTTTAAGGTATTTAATAATGATATGGGCCTCTGATGCCCGAAATAAACGATTTGATTTGATTTATTAGGAAAAAATATATATTGTGACATTTTTCCGGTCGTAAGCTACTTCAAACTTACAAGTTTGAATTATGAGGTCCAGTTTTACGTGGGCAAACCCGCGGGTAAAATCTGACCAATAAATAAAAACACAATTCAATCATTAACATTTTTTTTTTTATTAAATAAGGGGGCAAACGAGCAAACGGGTCACCTGATGGTAAGCAACTACCGTCGCCCATGGACACTCGCAACATCAGAAGAGCTGCAGGTGCGTTGCCGGCCATTTAAGAGGGAATACGCTCTTTTCTTGAAGGTTTGCAGGTCGTATAGGTCCGGAAAAACTGCTGGTGACAGTTCATTCCAGAGTTTTACAGTGCGCGGCAGAAAGTTACGCGAAAAACGCACTGTGGAAGACTGCCACTCATCAAGGTGATGAGGATGGTATGTTTTTCGCGTGGGACGATGGCGAAAAGTTGCAGGTTGTATGATTCCGAACAATTCCTCAGAGCACTCCCCGTGATACAACCGATAGAGGATGCAGAGTGAAGCTATATCTCGGCGTAATTCCAAGGGGTCCAAGCTGTTTGAAACACTATGGCAAAAACAATTCGAGCGGCCCTTCGTTGGATACGATCCAGAGGGAGCAGTTGGTATTTTGGCGTCCCTGCCCAGAAATGAGAACAATATTTCATATGAGGTCGAACCTGCGCCTTGTAAAGTTGTAGGCGTTGGTCCGGACTGAAGTACTGTCTCGCTCTGTTAAGAACACAAAGCTTCTTCGAGGCTAATTTGGCCTTACCCTCTAGATGATATCGGAACTGGACTTCGCCAGGCAAGCCAAGCATCTCAATGCTAGGAGAGATGGTTAAAGATGTGCCCTCGAAACGAGGACATACGACCATTGCTGACTTTTTAGTGGTGAACGCGCAGACCTGTGTCTTGACGGGGTTGAATTGGTCTACCCCATTCAGATACCTTCTCCAATGAATTCTCCACCTTAGACACAAGTTCGTTTCGACAGTGACATTTTGCCGAGAAATATTGGGGGAGCCGGTATATACAGCATCACCTGTACTGTCATCCGCATAGCAATGAATGCCGCTGGTCTGTAACATGTCATTGATATGCAGTAAGAATACAGTAGGCGATAGCACACAGCCCTGAGGGACACCAGCATCAACAGACTGAGTTTCCGAGCATTCGCCGTCAACTACGACCTTTATGCTTCTGTCTGCTAAGAAACCAGTGACCCACTTACATAATTTCTCAGGCAGCCTGATGGAAGCTTTGAAAGCAGCGCTTTATGCCAAACCCGATCAAAGGCCTTCGCAATGTCCAAACTAACAGCCAATGCCTCTCCTTCGACTCAATTGCCTGAGCCCAACGATGAGTCAGGTACGCCAAGAGATCACCAGCCAAGCGACCCTTACGGAACCCGTATTAGTAGGGAATTATTGGGCATTCTGTCCCACCTCCGTTCGCTCGCGAACTGCGCTCCGCGCCTCGCTCACTTCGGTGGGACAGAATACCCAATAATTCCTTTTCGTTTATGCATCAACTGATGCACCTCCGTTCGCTCGCGAACTGCGCTCCGCGCCTCGCTCACTTCGGTGGGACAGCATGCCCAATAACTCCTGTTCGTTTATGTATCAACTGATGGTAAATGAAATGAAATGCTCATGACATGCACCTCTGTTCGCTCGCGCCCTCGCTCACTTCGGTGTGTCAGTGTGCCACTTACCAAAAAACATACCTCGGCTTAAATATACTAACACACTATGATGTTTAGTATGTTTAAGCTTACATTTCAGGGGATAGGAATTTAGGATCTTATCAATAAATAAACACCAGTTTTTATGCATTTATACAAATAAACACAATAATGTCTTCGTTTGTGTCATGCAGATTTCTTCGTCATTGATCATCCGATCTGAAAAAGAAAACCGAATGTTATGTACATCCACACTTACATAATAATCACCATTTAGAGTCACGAGTACTTTAAAACTACGATGACGATTAAGGATATTTGAGTAATGCTTCATCTAAAAATTATGGATTAATTATGTTTCTAGTAATAACTTCGACTTATTGGCATTCAAATAATCTCGAAAATATTAACGTTATATTATGCAATAACAGTTTTACAGGAAATATATTATGAATTTTTATATTTAAATTTGTTATTATTAAAATAACTATTGGTTATTAATTATTATTCTGATTAAATAATTACCTCTAATATGTATCTACTACATAAACCTCATTCAATAAACTAGATACATTTAGATTCAAATTTACTTACAATTAAATAATGCTTGGTCTAATCCTTTTTCTGCGTTCCGCTGTGATTTTTGATGAACTTCTCTAATTTTCATGCATCTGAAAAAAATAAATATATTAGCTAATATAGAAAAATACTATTCAATAAGAGTACCACATTAGATTTAAATATTTGATGGGTAACGAATGGTAATTATTTAATTTTAAAATGTAACAATGTACTTAATAAATAATGAATCGTTTTCAAAAACTAAAATATTATCAATTTAAATCAAAACCTAAATAATTGTGTAACGAATTAAATCTATAATGAATACTGGTAAGTAATTGGTTATTAATTATTATTCTGATTAAATAATTACCTCTAATATGTATCTACTACATAAACCTCATTCAATAAACTAGATACATTTAGATTCAAATTTACTTACAATTAAATAATGCCTGGTCTAATCCTTTTTCTGCGTTCCGCTGTGATTTTTGATGAACTTCTCTAATTTTCATGCATCTGAAAAAAATAAATATATTAGCTAATATAGAAAAATACTATTCAATAAGAGTACCACATTAGATTTAAATATTTGATGGGTAACGAATAAATATATTGGTAATTATTTAATTTTAAAATGTAACAATGTACTTAATAAATAATGAATCGTTTTCAAAAACTAAAATATTATCAATTTAAATCAAAACCTAAATAATTGTGTAACGAATTAAATCTATAATGAATACAATAACTACTACACTTACTTTTAACTATTCCTTTATCTTCCCATTCACTTTTGATGTAGGTCTAAACCACGATGATACTCACCGCACACCACGTTGCATATTAACGAGCCAAGACGCGAAATCATAAGAACAGAACGATTGAGTCGCTAGGGTTGTCAAACCTACTATATATTATAGTATCCTACTATTTTAAGGGATCAAATATTATATTTCAAAAAAATAGTATGCGAAACTACTATATTTTGCGTAAAGCAGAACGCAACCAAGCTAAAATGAATCTTATTCCAATAACGTGTTGTGTGCGTGCAAATTAAACCATGCGTCAAATTCATAGCTAAGTAAAATAATAAATTATTAACATCAATAGACCGTGCTTGTAAATAATTTTTGAAACAAATAATTGACATATTGATGTTGATATAAATATTATATGTGCGTAAATGAATTTAAAGGATGATAATTTTCATAATTTGATTGGAGGTAAAATAATCGTGTTTAATACACACAATATTCATTTATAATTTATTGGATTTATAGGGTAAAAACTGATCGCCTCTTAAATTATCTCTTTAATCGAGTTCTCGCTTCTAGTTCACATCCCTGATCTGAAAAAACTGCAAGCTGACAAACAAGAATATAATATTTCACATACATACTGTAAAACGAACACTCGTTTTATGGTAGGGGAGCCGATTAGGGGATTTCTGCAGTAGCTCGAGCGCTTCAGATTAAGCTTGTGTATGCTTCCTACATGTCTCTAGTTAACGTGGTATAGAAATCAGCTTATCTGAGTGGGGCGTTAAAAATATATATATTTTTAAGTATCAAATTGTCAGATTAAAATAGAGAACGTTGTGTAGACCCCAAAGAAGCTTTTATTTAAAGCAATGACGACTTAAAGTAAAGGGAAAGATATAAAGACTCTTTGAAATTTTCAAAAACTAAAGTCCATATTTTAAAAACAAAACCTTCTTCATATATATTTTTAATCCTGCTTGACGATTACATGTTTGTTTCCTTTAATTGAATGATAAATTACCTTATAAATTACCTTTAAAGTCAATTTTTATATATATAATTACTTTTTTTAACTTCTAAATAGCTGCAGTTTGTCACTGCCCCACTGTCATAAGATATGCTCTTAATATTTTTTTCTCCTCATTACTTAATATACGAAATCTACTAGGGCCCCATGACACTCGAATAACTACAAAATTAGCTTACTCGCTTCCCCTACTATGAACAGCGGCGGAGATACAATTACAAAGCATTTCAATGAAACGCCGCAGCGAGCGCATCATGTAGATTCTTCTTTATTCAATTTTATTTCATATTCAGCTATATTGATCAATGATAAGGTCGAAAGTTGAAGTAAGGCATCATTAGTTTAAAATAACGTTTATATTGCATATATTTTACCATATCATCACAATTCATATACACATTAAAAATTCGGATTTACTTGCTTATTTAAACAAAATAATTTATTTTATTTTAATCTCTTCTTGGGAATTAGGTATTGGTTCAAGATTAAATTCGCTATAAAAGTATGCAACATTTAACATGCTTTAAAAAAATGCACAGATGTATAAAGATAAAAAAAATGTAGAATAAACTATATGTAGAATAAATAACAATAAATAAAAAACTTTATTAAACATTAATTAAACGAAAAACGGATTAATTATTATTAATTTTTATTTAAAATCAAGCAAAACTATATCTATTAAGAAACGTTTATTATATTTATCTCATTTAAGTCTTTTACAATTATATTTATATGTTTTACATAGCAATGATCAATCATTGATGTTGGATTTCAATCTGAATGACTGCTATGGTGTAATTGATAACATTAAAACGAACAAACATACACACATATATTACATTAATCAACTCGCGCTTGACAACTTTTACACATTTTTTGATGACAAAGACATTTTTACTAAATAAAAGTCGATGCACGATGGAACAAGTCACAATTTTTCAAGTGGCTTCGCTCCAGTCTTCAATTTCAACGAGAAAATGTTAGTGAGTATAAAATTAATATTTTTTTTGTTTTTAATTTATTTTTAATTATATTTCATTTAAAATTATATTTTAATAATATTAAAAATATATTTTTTTTTTGTTTTTTAATTATATATTAAAATTATGTTTTAATTTATTTTTAATTATATTTCAATTAAAATTATAATTTAATAATATTAAAAATATATTTTAATAATAATTATTATTATTCATCAAGATGGGAAAATAATTTATATTTCTTCTTTAATAGGTCCGATTCAGAGTTTGAGGCCCCATCTGCAGTGGTGTCGGTAGCACCGAAAAAGAAGTCAAAGGCGTCAAGCAGCAAACGCAAGGCCGGCCCCGGAAAGCAACACGACTCATCGCCTCCGCTGGAGTTGACCCGCACCTCATCACACAAAAGTGCTCAACGAAAGCGAAAATACTCCTCGCCGCACGAATTTATCACTACACGGTATGTTCGATTATTATCTACTTTAAGTTTGCTGAAATTCTATGCCTGTTTCTGCTGGTTTTTATTATTTATCAAAACTTAGTTCAGTATCCTGTTGAAGTCTGATAAAACTAGGCACCTAATTGTTTACAGTCAAAAGTGAAAGTGCAATACACTTATTCCTATTTTGTTTGTTTTCTTACTAATATTTTTTCTCGATTATTGTATTTTAATGATATGTTAATTTTGTATTTTACAGAACAAGGAGACCGGACTTATTCAATATCTTGCAGACTGAGGAAGCTAGTTGCAGTGAACCCAAATCTCGTGGCGGGGAAATAATATCAAGCTTCTCCAGCCGAGTTTCTACGGGAACGTCTCGTCGGACTGCGAAGACCGGTGGCGAATATTTTGTGGACCTCAAGATCTACAAAAAATCGGACTACGTGTCTCACGCCGCTAATGTGCGCTACAAGACGGCGCTGGTAAGTGTGAAGCTCCAGTGCGACGAGTCATCATCGTCTTGGGAGGCACTGCAAGGCTTCTTAGGACAAGCTTTTACCGAATTTGAGGAGTCAGAGCCCGTCCATTACAGTGACAAAAAATAAATTTTACTAAACTTAATCAATTTATAGAAGATATTAATTTTATTTTTAATATACTAGAATAGAATCTTTTTAATTTTTTTTACATTAGTATCGGTTACTGTATTATTGTTTTGATAGCATTGGCTTTTTTAATAGAATAAAATGCCTTTCTGTTCGACGTGTAACATATCTGTACATAGTAAATCATGGGTAGGTCATTTGCGAAGTAATTTACATAGAAAAAGTTGTCAGACAATAGAATACAGTGATGGTGTAGAAATCGTCAGCTCTGCATTTCGTAATCGTATTGTGACTTATAAGATATTACCTCTTGATCAACTTCAGTTAGCTTCAGTAGATATATTTTTTTTCGAAATTCGTAACAAGTTAAAATCTCTTTTAGATGAAAACCTTATTAAACATACATGTGTTAAGGTTAATTTCGAACTATTTGGGACGTTTTTGAAGTTCAACGATAATTCACAAGAAATAAAATCTTTTGGAACCAAAAATAAAATATTACATGGTAATTATGATTTTGAAAAAATATATTTGGAAACAGTTAGTTATTTAAAAACTAGTATAGAGGAATTTGAGGATCGTGACAGTGGGTGGACATTTTTAAATAATTTATACATTGAGATTAATATCAATAAATATCAACCACTTAGCGGTTCGAGTTTTATCAGTTTACCCAAATCAATTCAGGCTAAAAAGGCGTGTTTAAATATTATGAATAAAGATCAGCATTGCTTTCTATGGAGTGTGACGGCAGCCTTATATCCAGCTAAAAATCACCCTGAAAGAATTTCATCATATCCTAATTTTCGTGAATTATTTAATATAAATGGAATGTTTTTTCCTGTAACTTTCCATGACATTAAAATTTTTGAAAAAAATAATCCTAATATTAAGTTCATAATTTATGGTTTAAAAAAAAGTAAAACTATTGTTGGGCCGTTGTATAAATCAGACATTAATAAAACATGCAACGAGAAAATTATACATTTGTTGTATCTAGAAAATAATAACACTTCTCATTATTGTTTGATCAAAGAACCTTCTAGACTGTTTAGAAGCCAAGTTACATCTCATCACAGCAAATTGTACTTCTGTGATTTGTGCTTGATATTTTTTAGTACTTCTAAAGAAGTTGAAAACCATTTATGTGGAGGCGTTGTAACTGTCCTCCCAAATAAGGGCTCAGTAATTAAATTTAAAAACTATGGTCGAAAACAAAACATGCCTTTTTGTATTTACGCAGATTTTGAATCGATGCTACAAACCAATACTGAAGCTAACTGTTCTTCTAGCAAAAACACGACTACATTGCACCAACATTTACCTATAGCTTTTGGTTATTATATTGTTTGTCGTGATGACCCTAGTTACAATCGGTACGTATCATATCGAGGACCTGGTTGTGATAAGCAGTTTGTAGATTCGATTCTTAAAGACGTACAAAAAATATTTGATATACTTAGTACACCAGTCCCTATGATATTTTCTATGGCGGATAAGTCTGATTTTGATAATGCCACACGTTGTCATATTTGTGAAAATTTTATTTTTTCGGACAAAGTCCGTGACCATTGTCACGTTACTGGTCGTTACCGCGGAGCTGCGCATCCGTTTTGTAATTTACAGTATAAACGGCCTTCATTCGTCCCCATTTTTTTTCATAACTTAGCTGGTTATGATTGTCATCTTTTTATAAAAGCGTTAGGCGAGGTTCCTGGTAATATTAAAATAATACCTAAAACAAAAGAAAACTACATCTCATTTACCAAATTTGTACCAGTTACGAATAATCAGTTTTTTCAACTTCGATTCGTTGATTCATTTAAGTTTTTGGGAACAAGCTTAAGCAAATTGTCAGAGACATTAAAACCGGAAATGTTTAAAAACTTACAAAATCATTTCCCCGATGAAGATGAATTTCAGTTACTCACTCGTAAAGGCATTTATCCATACGAATATATGAACTCGTGGAAGCGGTATGACGAAAAAAGTCTACCCCCAAAAGAATGCTTTTATAGTTCCCTAACTGATCATGACATTTCTGATGAGGATTACCAGCACGCGTGCTTAATTTGGTCAACATTTCAAATCAAAGATTTAGGTAGTTATACGGATTTATATCTAAAAACTGATGTGCTTTTACTGGCAGATATCTTTGAAAATTTTAGACAGACTTGCAAGCAACACTATCAATTAGACCCAGCTTTTTACTTAACAGCACCCAGTTTATCTTTTGATGCGATGTTATTAAAAACAGGAATACAATTGGAACTTATCGATGACTTGTCGATGGTGCGCATGTTACAGAGTGGTATCAGAGGAGGAGTATGTCTGTGCTCTCATAGACATGCAAAAGCAAATAATCCTTACTTAGAAAATTACAAACCATCAGAATCTCCTTCCTACGTCACTTATATTGATTGTAATAATTTATATGGATATAGTATGTGTCAGTATTTACCATTATCAGATTTCAGATTTCTCAATGAACAAGAAATCAACAAATTAAATATAATCGAAATACCGATTGATGCAGAGTGTGGTTATATTCTAGAAGTAGATTTACAATATCCCAAACATTTACATAACTTACATAATGATTTTCCATTTTGTTCTGAAAAATGCATTCCACCCGGGGGGAAAACTTTCAAACTAGTTCCAAATTTGTATGATAAATTTAAGTATGTTATACATTACATTCACTTGCAAACATGTTTAAAACATGGTTTAATATTAAAGAAAATTCATCGAGTGATTAGTTTTCGACAAAGCACGTATTTGAAACAATACATTGATTTGAATACTGCTCTGAGGCAAAAAAGTTCCTCAACATTTGAACAAGACTTTTTCAAACTCTTGAATAACAGTGTGTTTGGAAAAACTTTAGAAAATAATGAGAAGAGGGTCAATGTGCATTTAGTTAATCAGTGGGTTGATAATAATAATGTGACTAAGAAAAGGCAATGTGCACAAAAACTTATCGCTCGTCCAAATTTCCATAGCGCCACAATTTTTACTGAAAATCTAGTTGCGGTACAATTAAACTCTGATCAAATAATTTTGGATAAACCAATATACATTGGTTTTACCGTACTAGAATTGTCAAAAAGTCATATGTATAACTTTCATTACTCTGTTATTAAACCTTTTTATAAAAATAATGTACAAATGTGTTACACGGACACTGATAGTTTTGTATATCATATACGGACCCATGATTTTTATGATGACATAAAAAGACATTTTTTGCCTTACTTTGATACTAGTAATTTTTGTAATACTAATCAATATGATTTACCCATTCAAAATAAAAAAGTTCCTGGTTTGTTCAAAGATGAAATGGCGGGTAAAATCATAAGTGAATTTGTAGGCCTTCGTTCAAAGTTATATTGTATTAAAACCATAAATAGCACAATCAAAAAAGCGAAAGGAATTAAGAAAAATATTGTCAGCAATTTCAATGTTACTGATTACCAAAAAACTCTGTACGAAGGCAACATTGTTCATAAAACAAATGTTTTATTTAAGTCAATAAAACACGAGTTGTACACATGTGCTGTGAAGAAAGTTGCTCTGTCTGGTGATGATGACAAGAGAGTCATATCTAAAGATAAAATTTCAACTAGAGCATGGGGACACACTAGTATATTTAACTTTTAACTAGATTTAATAAGCTGTACCTAATTAAGAAATTCTTTGTATTATTTATTTTCGTAGCATAACCTATGCATTTTAGTATGTATATTATGTAGATTTAGAAATAAAATATCATTTTATTAAATACATTTGTTTTATTTATTATTTCACAACTACATAGATTTTGCAAGCAAACCTGCAGGCTGATGCTAAATTCAAGTAACGTAAAGTTTTATCAAGTTGAAACATGCTTTACTTGAGTTTAAGTCGGCACTACATGTAGGCGAACGCGTTGGCCGACGCGTTGGCCGGCGCGCTGGCTCAATGTGTAGAACAGGCGAAATACCTACCGCCAACGCGCGAACGCCCGTTCTATACATTGGGCCAGCGCGCCGGCCAACGCGTCGGCCAACGCGTTCGCCTATATGTAGTGCCGACATTACTGAATCCACACGCGAATATATGAGCGCGCGGTACTGTTTGTAACATGAGTCCTTATTCATAATAATGCAACCTACATGTTGCAATCACTATAATAATGTGAAGACTTTGTTTTAGTATTCATTCTTGCGTCGATAAGCACTGTAATTAGTTACTCACGTCTACATAATTTACAAAACAAACCTTAACTTATATAGTTACTCGCGTGTACATAATTTACGTATTTTTGGTAATAGAGTCTTGGACCTACTACACAACGGTAAGTTGATTTATTATTGATTTAAGTCATTAAAATACATAAAAATAATCGTTAATTCCAAAGATTGCTGATTTGGTGTTAAATATTTTCTTTTTTTTTTTACAGATAATGGAACGCGTAGAAGATTTGACTGCTACATCCGAAGACAATGTCTACCTACATGAATATGGGGATACTTTCCAGTATGCTCAAGATCCTTTGGAAGGATTTACTGAAGAGTTTTTAAAAATGAAAGCTCAGCAAAAGCCGAACGCTAAGATTCGGGAACGTCGTCCAGCAAAATTAAGAAAAAAATGTGTTTCTAAAAGTGCACTTAGTAAACTGCATAACCCAGTTCATTCGTTTGTGGTAAACAGCGTTCCCAAAAAAGGTTTCCGTCTGATAAAGATCTCAGTGTTTGATTTAGATGGATCCCAGCAACATTGTGACAGTATAGACGATGATAATTTTTTGTTATCCGTTGTGAATGAAAACGGTGATGAAATCATGGACCAAACCGAGAAGTTAGTCAGTAATATATCAAAGAAAATATGTAATTACAGTTATATGAGTTGGTTTTAGTTTACTTTGGTATTAAGTATTTGTTTTAGCTGTAGGGTCGCAATAGTCTTTAGAATGAATAAGTCGATAAAATTGTAAGATATATTTGTATGAAAATAATATAAGTTAGGGTTTGTTTTGTAAATTAATGTGTACGTAATTATTGCTTAAATAAATTGTATGTATAATGTGAATATATTTTGTTTTATTTCTATTTCATTCCAATTTAATTATTTAAATAAAAAGCAACAAATATAAGGTATTTTTTATTGAAAGTGCACATTATTTTCTAAACACCATTTTTTTAAACATAATACATTTTTTAATGCACAATACTTCTTATGAATAAAACAGTTATACGATTCTTCCTTACAATACAGATCGTACAGAATGTTAAATCTCGGAATGTCTTTGTAACTTATATCTACAATATTATTATGATCACACAATTCTTTTACCCATTTCACTTTCTCTTCACCTTTTACGATAATATTTCGGTCTTTTAAGTAAGGTTTAATAATTCTTCTGAATTCTCTGTAATCGATATAGCCTTCGCTCCATCGAAACCCTCTATTTCTTTCTAACCACCGAACATTCTTTTTTTCATCATCGGTTAGCGCTGAGAATGGGTATGGTGGTTTAACATAAAATGTATGTGTATGCTGTTGAGTGGCTATACATAATTCTTTTACTAAAAAGTCGTTATTATTATTTTTAAATCCTTGTAAGTCAACGATTATTGTATTACTATTCATGATATTTTCTTAACGATATTACTCAAAGGCTTATACTCAAATATGCAGTCGTTTAAAATCAGACAATATGCAGCTGTCTGATCAGGTATTTCTTGGTCTGTTTCGATTTCTACTCTCACGTCGATTGAGCCTTTTAACGTTTCGTGCTGTCGCGAACAGTCGATAACGAATAAGGGAGCAACGTCTCTGAATTCTTTCAAACTCATCAACGGTTCTGACCGACGTCCGTGATACGACTGTTGAAATCTGACATACTGTTCGTATAATAAAGTTAATTTGTCTTCTGCAAAACTAACGTTTAATCCCTCATATGGATAGTATGACGAATTTAAAAACACTCTTACATCACGTACGTGACAGTGATCAAACTCCGCCATCGACAATTCACCGTTGTTTTTGCGGTTGGTTTGTAAAGCTAATACAACAAATCGCGGTTTTTCTATTTGAGATGAAGTTTTAATGGACCAAGTATGTTTACGAGTTTTGGGTAATAATGGATACTCGTATAAATCCCAGTTACGATATGCTATTGGAATAGCTCGATCTTTTTCTAATTGTTTTAGTAAATTTATTCTTTCGCGATCAGATACTTTAATATGAGGTACTCTCCAGATAATTTTACTTATAACAATATCTTCCAAAACTTCTCCTGTTTTCAACTTGATTGCATTAAGGTTAGTGTTACATCTAAGCAACACTAACTCATGTTTGCAGTTAATGATAATTTTTTCATAATCTTCCGCAAATCCTAAAATCTTGTTTAAAGGAATGGATACAGAAAATTCTCCACCACTTGTATTATTTATACCTTCTGGCGACCACCCCCAAACTCGAGCATATTTTGATTCGTTTTCATTTAAGGACAGATAAGACTTTATGGTCGTAGTTACACCTGCGTTTTTTATTTTATCTATTTCTACTCCATTTAATTCATATCTTATGTCTTGAAATAGAAATAACGCTGGATTATTAACGAAATGTACATTTGAAATCTTTTCTTTAGTTGTGCTGTCGTGGACAATTACTTTGCCTTCGATATACAAACTGCTGAGCGAAGGCAGCACATATAAGTCTTGTTGATTGATGGGGATTCGTATTTCATCATTCTTGTTGAAACTTGTTACGTACGGTCTGTATGAATGATACTCAAAACTTTCGATACTGTTGTCGTATGAGGTTTGTTGAGATATGTTTAAAATATTCATTTTATTAAACCAATTAGCTTGAATTATTCTTTATTGCTTTTAGTAAGCTTCTTTTTTAACTGCTGTCGTGTGTCTTTGTGAGAAGATCTTTTAGGACTGACTTGGACATTTGATATGGCAGGGGTTTTATGGAAATTTATCATTTTTTCTAAAATGTAAATACAATTGTACCTCTTCACCTCGTAAATTTATTTCTTTGTTATCAGCGTCTAACAGTCTTATATTGATGGAACTAATAGAATTTTGATTGACTGGAAAATAAATTAAATTTTTTGGTATTTCTATTATTCGATAACCAGGAGGTACATTAGGTACAAATTCGTAAATAATATGGCTTGCTTTTCCGTTCACAAATGAACCACTAACTACATCACATTCAATCCTCACGATAGTTGTTGATAGAATGCTTACAGGATACTGTGAATCAGTGCTTATATTAGCTTTTATTGTTTCCATTCCAAAGCCTAGTATGTTCCCAATTGAATCATCTTTATTAAAATGAACGTCTTTAGAACAAAATATATTTGTTTTCAATGTGTTATTATTGCATCTTAGTTTAAGCAGTGTATTTTTTATGTTAGTTTTCAAATAATCACAAATATCTTGAAGCTCGTAGGACCCTTCAGGAATTTCGATAATTTCATTGTCACCGTAATAAAACTTGTTGTTTCGTCCATCAATATTAGGTATAGAGTTGAAAGTTGAAAAGTACAAAAGACCACATTCATAGTCTCCAAGAAGTTCCAACGTCGGAGAATAGTTTGTCGTCAAAGAGGCTCCGCTCCCGGTTATAGATACAGTGAAAGACATTTTGATACTGACACGTTTATTTATTTTTAATATTATTTAAATGTTTCTTCCAATATTTTTTTAAAAATTTAATACATAGATGACCACAGTTTGTTGTTTCAAATGCTTGATGTCTGTTATAATTATAGTTTATGAGCAAATTATTCATATATTTCATCAGTTCTAATGGTGGTTTTAAATTACCAAAGCTATCATAGTATTCTACGTAGCTGTTTTGTTTTACATAGGCTACCCAATGTGTGCCAGGATTCACGTTACTATCTAAATTTACAATTCCACATTCTATTTTTCTAGGTTTTAAGGCAACTTATCTCTCATGTAAACACCACGAAAGTATGGAATATCACCAGCATACTCCAATATGTCTAAATTCGTGAGCGCACGCCTGGGCAGCCGTCTAATTAGTTTTTTGATGGGTTCAAATATAACCCTGCTCCTTTTTTATGAGGTTTAATATATAATCCTTTTCCAAGAGCGACCGCTTCCATCATTCTGTTGTGTCTTTCAGATTCTTGGAGACTCTTTTGTGCCGCTTTAGAATCGTTTACGGCTTTGGCTATACCTGCTGCACCTCCTGCTAATGAACCTAACGCCGACAATCCCGCAAAAATAGGAATAAGCGGTAAAAGTCCACCACATTTTGGAAGTGGAATTATACGTGGTAAACATATTCCTTTCTTTTTGCTGAACAGTTTTTTCGCAGCTGCATACGCATATTTTATAGCAGAGTGATGATCCTTGGATTTAAGTTTTTTTAAATGGGCATGTATTTTTTTAATACCTTTCTTAAATGATTTAATACCACTTCCAGCTCTGATTTTTGTTTTCATAGCATTTTTTACTATCCACGAGGCAATCTTTTCTCCCTTACCAGCATCTTTTGATTTCAACCTCTTCTTTGCCATACTCAAAAGTTCTAAATCAGCTTTACGTCGAGCACTAGGATCTTTATTTATATAAGCAATATCGTGATGCATGCAAGCTTCATCCAATTTGTTAACTCCTCGATCGCCTTGTAGTATTCGTTTTTGAAGTTTCGTCCCAGGACCGCAAAATTGATATCCAGGTAAATGCAACTCAAACGGTAAATGGTCTATCAAGTTATTGATTACACCACTACCTTCCTTCATTGATAAGTATGTATTGTGATATAGCACTGATTATGTGCTTTATATATCTAAATAACTAATTCACTTTTATCTATCCAACTGTTTTCTTCGGCACCCAATCCTAACCACTTCACAAAAAGTTTGTTGCCTCTTTTCTTTAGAACTTTTTCAATAAGATAAATATCAGGAAATTTAGTTTTTTGTAATTCTTTTCCATAAAAACAACCAACAATGTTTTGTTTATGTTTATCTTGTAATTGATACGTTTGAGGACTAGTTTCGTTGACTTTTATGATGCGAAATATTTCCGTTGACCAATTAGGGGTGTAGCCTTTATAAAAATCTCCTTTGTATTTACTTATACGAACAAAATCGCCAACTCGAAAAGACGATTCTTTGCGTACTTTTCTTGGCTGTTGGCTTTTGATAATATTCAATCGAACTGTATTTTGATTTGAACTGTTAACGTCTATTGGTTTATGTTTTGTAATGCGATGCACAGTATTGTTATAATTGTGCACAACGGACTTTAAATTATTTTTATACCATTCATATTTTGCGCATAAACTAAATAATTTGTAAAGACGTGATTTTATAGTTCTTATTACTCGTTCGACGATAGAAGCTTTTTTTACAGAACATGTGGAATAATGATTTATGTTATAAGTTTTCATTAAATGCTTAAAAGAGTCGTTATAAAACTCTTTACCTAGATCTGTTTGTAAGTTTTTAGGTTTTCGTGTGGATTCTGATAATATACTGCACATAGCACTTGATACAAATTTTTTAGATTTTGATTTTAACGGTCTAACCCACACGTATTTTGATAAAACATCAATCACTATGAGAACATATTTAAATCCTTTATTAATCAACGAATATTTTTGTAAGTCCACTAGGTCAGCTTGCCATAAATCATCCAGACCTTTAATTACCGTATGCCGACGAACGAAGTTTCGTCTCGCTCCTCTGTGTAGTTCATTCACTATATCTTGTTTACTCATTCTGAACAGATTTTGCTGCAATCATGTTATCGATTTCTTGTTTTGTGTAGTACATTTTACTAAAATTTGTAGTAGTAATTTTTTCTAAACTATGGAGATAGTTTCTGACATTACTTTGGATTTTCATCATTTCATTTTTAAGGGCTTGGACACTTTTATCTACGTATTCTTTATTCACAGCCTCGTCGTCTTTTTCTGGAATTTGCACCCCTTTTAATTTCGATGACTTTAAATCGAATTCCCCTGTATCGGACCTTACCAATGTATCGCTAAGAATTTCAGAAAATTCAGATAATCGTAAACGCTTATGAACGTGATGACCAAATTTGTCTATATTCATTGCCGTCTTGCTAGGTTCTGTAGTGTAATAGTACTGCTAAATTTTCCTGATGGCAGCCTTATATATTTCATTTTTTTAATGATACCAGCTTCTTTCATTTCTTCAAGTATGGCATTAACTTCATTATCTAATCCCGTATTACCAGCTGCCCGAGATGCACATAATATTTTCAGTCTGTCAACTAACTCATTAGGATCATCCCAGTAAACTAAATCAGTGTCTTTCTTAACTTCTTTCAAAATGTCGATTCCTCCACCTCGCTGAAGACTTTCTACGCTACTGGTATTATTTCTAGCGAATTTAAATAGTGGCTTTATCACATGAGTATATTTGAACCCTTTATTACCATTTATTTGGTTCGATCGTTTCCAGTTACGTTTATGTGCATTAGTGTCGATGAGTAGCAATTTATAATTTTGTAAGTCTTCCTCTGTAATAATATCTAAATTAGGTTTTTTTTTGTACAACAATTCTGCCAGACCAGAAGTTTTTTTTAAAGAGCGGCTTCTAATTTTCAGAACTTTTCCATCATCGTATAAACGGGTTTTGCCTAGCCAAAGTTTTCCTCGTTCACTTCTTGCTCCATATGGTATATCTTCTTTCAGCGCTTCAGACGATACAGACCAAGACAAAGAATCGTTTGCGATACTCGGTGATGATTGAATAGATTTAAATGAGTTCTCATGGATATCATAATCCTCAGAAGGTGATGTAGTAAGCGTTTTGTCAGGTGTTTTAGAATGAAAGTCGTCATTATCTGAATTTTCTTCATCATCAAGATCCGTCTCAGATTCTTTAAATTTTTCATGTGAACCATTTGAAGATTCTTCTTCGTCTTCTTCATGACGTTTTTTTTCAGTTTTGCTTGCTAATAATTTTAGCGGACTGACGATCGGTTGAAATATCGTCTCCAGTGCCATGTCATTTGTGTGTTTAGTATTTTTTATCATTTCTACCTTTCTTTTCACTGCAGACGCTGATTTCACAATTTGTTCCTTAAGATTCCGCTCCATGTTAAGAATTCTACTCTGATTGATGTCTCAAGTTATACTACTAGGTAGTGGGGTATGTATATGCTTTATAGAATAAATTAATCCACTATTATAAATGTATCAAATTTCATTCTGTAACAACCATTATTTCGTTCACAATCCTTATTGATTACCACATAACTGTACGGTTTACTCCACACAGTTGAACACATTTCACGGAATTGCGACCACGTCATATCAGACCCTACATGTTCATCGTAGATGTGTCTTAGATTAATCTCGTCTTGTTTAAACAATATGATGAGATTGGCATTATCTCTTACTAGTTGTTTGGGTATTTTAGTATAAGTTTGGTTAAGATAAAAGCAATCAATATTTTTGTGACGACCCATAGCAAAATAATCACCTATATTATTTTGATTTTCGCATGCAACATCGTCAAATATGATGATAGAATTAGGTAAGGCTTCTTGTGGACTTAAAATTTCACTGTTATGATTATACTTGTGATACGATGTATCCACAACTTTTTCCAATACTTTTTGTAAAAAGACGTATTTAGGTTGATACAAAGACTTTGAATACACATAAAGGTTTCTGAATCGTGGACCATTCGGGTGTAGTAACAAACTGATTACTAAGTTTGTTTTCCCACAGTTTGAGGGACCACAAACAATACTGCGAATGGTATTTGGTAGTAAATTTCCATGCCGCTTAACTTCATTTTTAACTGCAGGACAGACACATTCTAATTGAAGTGATTCTTTTTGTTTCAGAAATTTCATAGCTGTTTAATCCAATCGACCACTGTGATTAGTGGATTATGACAAAATGATAATCATGCAGTGTGTTGACTCATATAAACAGATAACTTCAAACATACGAAATTCATTGTTTCTATAATAGCTCGCTAGATATTTCAACCATCCAATCATCGATGAGAAGCGATTTTTGATCACTTGATGCATGAACGAACAGGAGTTATTGGGCATTCTGACACACCAAAGAGAGCGAGGGCGCGAGCGAACAGAGGTACATGTCATGACCATGTCATTTCATTTACCATCAGTTGATGCATAAACGAACAGGAGTTATTGGGCATGCTGTCCCACCGAAGTGAGCGAGGCGCGGATCGCAGTTCGCGAGCGAACGGAGGTGCATCAGTTGATGCATAAACGAAAAGGAATTATTGGGTATTCTGTCCCACCGAAGTGAGCGAGGCGCGGAGCGCAGTTCGCGAGCGAACGGAGGTGGGACAGAATGCCCAATAATTCCCTACTCGTATTGTTTGTCGCTTAGTAATCCCTGGCCGTCCAAGTATCGAAGAAGCTGGCTATTGATAATGGATTCCATTATCTTCGAGAAGAGAGAGGTTATAGCGATTGGTCTGTAATTGGAAGGATTTGAGCGATCACCTTTTTTGGGGATCGGGTGCACCAAGGCTGTCTTCCAGGAAGCCGGGACGATGCCAGTAGAATAGGAGAGCCGAAAAAGACGCTCCAACTCAAGACCGGAGCCAACTCTGGAGCACACTTTTTTAACACAATAGGCGGGATTTCGTCAGGCCCACTCGACTTTTGGATATCAAGGGAACGGAGGGCTTTTCGCACTGAGCGCTGATGAAACCGAATATCCGACATGATGCTCGTGCATCTCGGTATGGTCGGCGGTTTTTGCCCCCCGTCATCCAGGGTCGAGTTTGACGCAAAGAGCTTGCCCAGAAGATCGGCTTTGTCTTTTGCGTCTTGGGCCAACGACCCATTTCCTACGTGTAGGGATGGTAGGGTTGGCTTGCAGAAATTTCCTTCAATAGCTTTGGCCAGAGACCAGAATGCACGGATTCCCGAGGGGAGGCGCTCAAGTCTCTTGCCAATTCTATTGACGTGCTGTTGCTTTGCCCGAGTAATCTCTTTCTTGAGGGACCTAGAGGCAAGGTTGTACTCCTTTTTATATGTGCTGGTATTTAAATCCCGAGTAGACACCGCGTTGGCCCAGGCCAACATATTTATTTAACATACATTTGATATGCGTATCAAATAAAGGGTAACTACTTACTAGCTAACGGCCGCACTCAGAGACGAGTATCAATAATTACTTAACTGTGATTGAATAAAAATATTGAGTTAAGCCATGGGGCTCATCTTTACATTAACTTATTTATCTGTCAAACTCTTCATAAAATTGAAGTTTAATACCTAATCATTAAATTTCTCTGAGTACGGCAGTAAGTATTAAAAAAAGTATTTTTAACAGACTTTGGCCCACCACATATTCCCACTACCACGAAAATCCTTTGATATGATCTCAGGGAGCCCAAAAGACATGATAAAGCTATCTTGGGACCCGCAACGAAATTAATCAGAAGAAGATAGGTCATAGGCGGAGTAGGAAATATTCCCATTTTCCCTCCCCATACGAAGCAGAAGGTCTCGCACGATGGGGTAACTGATGCTTCGCTCTTAGAATCTAGGAGCTGTAAAAAAATATTAATTTAATTTCTGTACACAGACAAAATGGACCTAATGAATTATAAATAAATTACCTTGACAGGCACAGAAAAAGAAATGTTTTCTTTCCAACATTTAATACATCTTCTTTATTAAAATGTTTACTGTATATTCTTGAACCAGGTGGTGGGCCCCAATTCAGTCTATTTTTTGCAGTTATCCATAATTTAAGGATTTCAGGGTCATTAGGAAATCTAGAAAAAAAATGGATACATGATAATTGTATTGGAATAGTACTTTAAAAATATAAAACCGACTTCAAAATAATTGTACTTAATTAATTGAGAATTAAAATATCTCGAAACTACTAGACCGATTTTTATGAAACTTGCAATATTCCTTAAGTTGAACAATGCCAAACTTGAAACTGTACGACAAAAAAAGGATTACTGAAATCGGACTTGTAGTTCCGGAGATATGCAAACACAAACATAAAAACATACATACATACATAAATACATATACTTTTGAAATTTGTTTCATTTGTTCAGACACTGATCTAGACTAACATATACAAAAACTGGGCAGTTCTAGAAATATTACATACATACCTACGCTTCGAATTGATAACCTACTTTTTTGAACTCGGTTAAAAAACATTTGAAGTTATAAAAACAAAATACACAAAATACAATATATTAGATGCTAATTTTAGTAAAATATATGTTTAATGTGAACAATATTAATAATTAAAGAAAGTTAATTTATTATAAAAACTGTGATGCTAATGAAATAAAACGAAATTTTTGAAAACTTACGTGTGAAAAGATATTCCCTCAATTTTCCATAAAGTATTGCTTTTACAGCCCATAACACTACATCCCAACATAATTTTAATATAGTACACATACACATCTTTTATGAAAAACACAAACCACTACTTCTACGTTACATTAATTAGATAAATCAAACAAAATTTGTAAATCACAGCTGTTTGTGTATGAAACGTCAAACTTTGTTATGCTTCTGTAGGAGCATCACATTGGAAAAAATGGCCACGCGGTGAGGGACAGACAATATTTATTTTATCTCTTTTTTCCACAAGCAATACGTAATTAACTATCTCTTTCTTTGTGTGAGTGAAAAGGAAATATCCAGCAATCTATACTTTTACTATATCTACGATTTGAGAGCTGTTTTTGCACCATATTTCACAGTATTTAAAAAAGCTACTGTCGTTATGACACTGTAATAACGACATAGGTGAACAATCAACTAGTATACTAGCCAGTGCCGCAAGAAGTCTGGCAGCCAATCAAATTTCGTCAAATGCTGCCAGAAGCTACACAATGTAGTCAGTAATTGTACTATTCAAATTTCGGAACACAGCTGCTGTCAAATGTCAATTGTCAAAACAACAGCTGTATTCTGTCACCTCTTAGAAAAAGAAACAGTGTCACCTGTGGGCTGTCAGCTGTGGCCTGTCTGTGGGCTGTGGGCTGTGATATTTTCTACAATTGTACAGTTCCCGAGACGAGAGTTTGGGAAGGTAGTGTGTAATGTGCAAAATTGCAATTAAAGTGTATACTGTTTGCTAATATTCGTCAACAAGGCGAAGAGCAATACAGTTTAAATAAAACGTGTTCATAGAACCTTTTGTAGTCACCTAAAAATGTTTTGAAAGTATTATTGTGGATGTAGCTCAATATCAAACCTGTGATAATTTAATTAGGCATCATTTTTCAAATATCGAAATAAAAATGACTCTAACTATGACGAAAAAAGTTAGCGAGTGTCAAGAGGAAACGGTGCAATTCATGCCAATAGAAAAGGTAAATTTTAGTGATAATATTATTATTTATTGGGTTTTTTTAAATCTTACTGTCAAATGTTGAACCGCCTTTTGGGATGTTTGTTAAGGGCCCCCGAGACGATCAAACGGTTTGACTCAAACACGTAAATTTTGCTTTGACTCAAACCATTTTGATCGTTTACAAAGCTAGTTTGAACGGTTTGTCAAACATTTACGTGTTTGAAGCTCGTTTAATGAAATTTCATATTTTTGTTGTGTTTGACGCGCCGTTTGATCGTGTTCCGATGCGTTTGATCAAACTTTATACCATTCTTTGGAGTAGGTACATTATTTTTAACCGCATATGTATGTAATATTTCCAGAACTGCCCAGTTTTCGTATATAATGTTAGTCTATATCAGCATCTGAACAAATGTGCAAAATTTCAAAAGTGTATGTATGTTTTCATGTTTGTGTTCACATATGTCCGGAACTACAAGTCCGATTTAAATATTTTTTGTTGTACTATAATAGGTATTGTTTAACTTGGGAGACTTCTGCAAGTTTCATTAAAATAGGTTTAGTAGTTTTGGAGATAGGGAATTTAATTCTCAATTTTGTACAATTTTTAAGTCGGTTTTATCTTTTAAAAAATAATATTTATTCGTCACAAGACGTGTACTCCACAGCGAGTATTGAACCAAACTGCGGAGTTTCGTTTGACAAACTGTTCAAACCGACATCAAACGGTTGCATCAAACACGTAAGGTTTGAATCAAACCGTTTGATCGTCTCTGGGGCCCTTTATATTTAACTTTATTGTACAAAAATTTGTTTGGATAATAATTATTAGTACTTGATATTTTATTGCTGTAACTACAATTTTTCATTCTTATTTATATCTTTTTTTAAATGACCTAATACTTAATAAATGTTTTATAATTCAGATACAAGATAATGAATGCTGTGGAAACACATTATTAAGACGAGGTAAAAAATTACAAGAGAACAATAATGTGACCAAGGAGGACATTGAATATTTGAATTATAGGCAATTGTTAAAATATGAGGAAGCCCCTGAATACATAAAACATAACCCATACATAAGAGATGGATATAGAAAACTGTTACCTACAAGATTATGTTGGGAAAGGTATTGTTTATTTATTTTTTAGTTTTATTTAGATGGTAGACTAATACCATAATAATATAAAGAAAAAACTTATGAGTAAAAAAGTAAATATCTAGCTCTAAAATAAATATTGGAAATACCAAATTAAGCTTTAGAAAATATCTAAGGAAAAAAATTATTTTGGAAACTGAATCTCTTTCTTAGCGATTGCTTACGTCATAACATCTACCTGCGTGCCAAATTTCAGCCCGATCCGTTCAGTGGTTTGGGCTGTGCGTTGATAGATCACTGTTGAATGGTCAGTCAGTCAGTTACCTTTGAGTTATATATATTTAGATATCTATGCTTTTTAGTATATTCTGGTGGACAAATGAAACAATGAATATCTGGACACATATATTTGGATTCTTTCTCTTGCTCTCCCTCACAATCAATGATCTAGCTATCATCAACATTCACGCAACATTGACAGACAGGACTGTAGCTGCTATACTATTCTCGTGTTTTCTGGTAAGTCTCTTTTATTGTCTAAATTAAGAGTTATTGTTATAAATTATCATTATTGAATGTTTTTAACTGCTGGGCTGGGCTATTTATCTTCTTATTTAGAGATTCTTCAATAAGGGTTGCCAGTCCAGTATATTATGTTACAGCCTAAAAAACAATCTTATGACTACTCATATTTCCACGCTAGGCAAACATATAATATTAATTTATTTGACTGAAGTAACTAACAAACTGCCTGCCTAGCATACGCTAACGAGATATCTCTCTCGAGATAATTAAAAGCTACTCGTCTCATAATGTCAAAATCTCGACATCATCTCGACAAAACTCTATAAAAATGTGTTATTTTGATGATAGATCTACACGAGAAAAATATTTGTCATGCTAGGGTCAATAGAGATGAAGATACAAACTATCAAACATCGGGAAACATGTAGAGTGAGATATCTCGTTGGGGTATGCTAGGCAGGCTCGTCTGGGAAAAGATGGCGCAATGAGCTGGAGGGGTACTAAACTAGGAGAACAACTTGCTATAATATCAAGTTCGGAAGATTTAAAAATCTACAACTTTGGAAGTGATTAACTACATTCCCATTATTGACTGTGTACAAAAAAGTAATTGCCGATACTATTATGTATTGCGAAAACCCACTGTTTGCCATTGGCTGGCGAGACTCGATGTTTGTACTCGTTTTATCTCACCATAAAGTGAAAGTGATGTCAGTATGTAAAAATAATAAATAACTTGTACGAGGGACACTTTATAGACAAAAGTTACACTATTTCTTCTTTTGCTGCATTTGTTGAGAAAATAGAATAATACGCCAAATTTTTCCAATAAGTATTTTATTCGCTTTACACGTTTTTTATCTTTTAGTAAGACATTATTTTTGGCTTTTGTGTAAAATTTTAACTTGCAAAAATATGGTTAATTAGTATAGTAAAAATACTGATTTCCTCCACTAAATTCAGGAATAAGGTCTTGTGTTATGAACTTATGACGTAAACATAGAGGGAACCTATAATATTATAAACATTGCTCTTGGTAGATGGCACATAATTACTCTTATGCAAACCCAGCAGCAAATAAGCGAAAGCAAGGATAACCCGTGATTCATAAAACTTAGTTTTGGCTCAATAAAATTTTACTGAGTAAATACTCTTTTTCATAGGTAACTGCCGCACTCAAAGACGAACATTAATTATTACTTAACTGTAAATTGTAATTAAATGAAGATTTTGACACAAGCCCCACACAAATTAATGTATGGGTGAGGCCGCCAATTTTTGCTGATATGACGCAGAAAAATTTTGCGAGAGAAAACAAATCTACGCTGCTTGTGATGTTGGAACACCTAAATTGTAGGGAATTTATTTCTCTACGCTATCATAGCGTTGAGAAATATGCCGTTGGAGCACCAAAATGATAGCGTAGAGGCTATCAAACTTATATCTGTAAATAATACACAATGCGGTTTGTATTATAGCCCCAAACATGGCCCTTTTGACTACTGACATGATGCATTAATCGTTTTATGTGAAACAGTAATACTTACATTTGTGTCACAAAAAAACTGAGGTTCAAATGTGAACTGTCGAGAAATGGCGAACATTACGAGATTTTCCATAGAATACGTAAAAACTCAGCGTCGCCACTTCCCGATTTTACCCTCCCACCCAACGATAACAATAAATCGGTATTATTGATGACGTTTAAAATGTGGGGTAGAATTGATGTTTCGAACGATTCATTTGATTTGAAAAAGTTTATAAAGAAAGTTATCTTAAAATACTATAAGAATTGGATGAGGTAATAGCCATTTATATAAGTATTCATAACATATCAGATTTATCTTCAAATCTGTCATACTTACTGCTACAGCGACAGTTAAAGTGCACCTCTTCCACGGCGGATTGTATATTTTAAGCTATTTTCTTACCTTTTTTAACCGACTTCCAAAAAACGAGGAGGTTATATGTTCGGCTGTGGATATTTTTTTTTTTTTTATTTTTTTTTTTTTTTTTATTTTTGTATGTTCAACGATTACTCCGCCGTTTGTGAACCGATTTTCGAAATTTTTGTTTTGTTGTATTAGGTTTCACTCCAATTTGGTACCATGTTCACAAAAGTGATGACCTGATGATGGGATCCATGAGTAATCGAGGGAACTCCTCGAAATTTATATGGAAACATATGGTGATTTTGGTTTTATGTGAAGTGTACTAAGAATATGCTACCAAAAAGTCAAATATTGGGTCAAGGTATACCATGGTTTCGAAGATGCTGAGAGAACTCCTAACTCCTTATAGATACACGTTTGGGAGTTTCGGCGTTGTTTTAAGAACAGAAGGCATATGCTACTATGCAATTTATATTCATCATCATAATCATCATCATCATCATCGTCATCATCATCATTACCACGTCGTGTTAAGGTCACCAATGTCTCATGGCACAGACTAGATAATAGTACAAGGCATAGGTATGGATATACTAATAATAATAATTATGTACTGTATAACAACACCTGTTTATTTAATACATGACGGCGGTCGGCGCCGTAGAGGCGACGGCGTCGCCGCCGCGCGGCGCATGGCGGCAGACGACAGATCGAATCCTTTACTAACTACTTTAAATACAGATCGAATACTTTATTAACTACTTTATAAAATTTAAATAGACAAATTAGAATTGAAATAAAGTTATTGTAAAAAGAGCATTTAAACAAAACAAAGTCATTAAGAGTCTTTTTAATTAGTTATACTTATTAATCGATAGATGGCGCACTAAGTATCGATTTGAATTCTTTATTACAAGAACAGCTGTCAATAATTATGATAATATTAAATATTATGAGTAGCTACGCTACATCCTATGCAAGTTTATACAATTTTTTATCTGATAGATCCTTCGATCGTGGAAAAACGAGACACAATAGCCTTTCTATTGTTATCGCAATCGCCGGTGACCGCTTGGGGCTTGAAGCATTAAAATTGTTAAATTACTTAGCACAATATGTTCACTTCACTGATAATAGGTATATTATTTTGTGAGTGTGAGTTGTGACTCTTAACAAATTGTAATAAGATACTTAGGTAAAATATACGCGAAGGTTTATCTACTAGTGTAACTAAAAAGAGTGAAATTATTATTATTTTTAACAAAAAATTAAAACCGACTTCCAAGGTAAAAACAATAATAACATTAATATGAACTAAAAAGTATTAAATAATTTCTACTATCTAATAGTGCCTTTTTCCAAATTCGGCTAAACCTCAACTATTTCTGTACTCAATCTTCATAATTTTGAAGTCGGTGCTAGTTCCAAAAGTTTCAAATATTCTGTCAGAGGACTGAAGTTTCAGCTATCTGGTACCGACTTCAAAATTATGAAGATTGAGTACAGAAATAGTTGAGGTTTAGCCGAATTTGGAAAAAGGCACTATTAGATAGTAGAAATTATTTAATACTTTTTAGTTCATATTAATGTTATTATTGTTTTTACCTTGGAAGTCGGTTTTAATTTTTTGTTAAAAATAATAATAATTATGTTTAATTGTAAATATATTTTTAGACTATTATTGGAACTCAAATAATTCTAATGCATGCTTGAGCACTTTGTTTTCTTCGTTAGAATCAGTTTTCGAGCATAAGATAAACACAATACTTTTTAAAATACAAAGGGCGGAGAAAAATAATTGAAAAATCAGCAATAATTGGCGGCCTCGCCCGTATCACCCCGTATGGGGCTTCAATAAGAGTTTGACAGATAATTATTATTTGTCCTCCTCATTAAATTGAAGTTTAATCATAATTAAATGTCTGAAGGGGCTTCAGGGCTAATTATTTATTTATATATGATGGCTATTGGCTTCTCTTTCATGAATATGACAAACGAAAGAGGTGATATTATAATATGTATTATATAATTAACGAATGACATACCAAAGTGGCGCAATTTAGGCTGTGTATCGTAATATTAGGATTCGAGTAATAGTACTTAACTAGTCTAACTTACTTATCTTCTTAGTTCTAAAACAACTTGCTACTATATATTATATTATACCACAGTATAGCAATATCCCTACAGTAACGAAACGCCTTTGATGTCGCACGATGCCGCCACCGGTGTAGGTACCGAGCAAATATGCCAGGGTTGCCACGAAACGGGAAATAAAATAAAAATTAAATATTGTGCTTGTAATGTTATCATTTAATCTGTTTAATCGATATTTACGTGAAACTTTATTTTTAGATGATTTCAATTCTCTACTAGATGATACCCGCAACTTCGTTGTGCCAAAACTCGTTTATCGTGCGAGAACCGTACATTTTTCCAGGACAAAAAGTGTCCTATGTCCTTTCCCGGGAATCAAAGTATCTCCATGCCTTTCAGCAAAATCGGCCAGCGGTTTGGGCGTGAAGAGGTAACAGACAGATAGACACACTTTCGCATTTATAATAATATTAGTATGGATTTAAAAATTTCACTAACCCATCAAGCCCCATAAGCTCATTGGTGAGCAAGACACAATATAATAACAATAGATTTCCAAGAATTCACGATCGAAGGATTAAAATAATGAAGATGCATTCGAATATTTTATTATTCGTAGGAATATATATAAAGTATCCAACAATTAATCATATAACAATTGGTAGGTACAGTAGGCCACACGTCAGGTGTAACAGAAGCACTTCAAAACTCGCTCTTATTACGTGCGCGGTAAGGGCGGTCCAAAGGTCAAAATGTTACATTAGTGCGACCGCACATCGGAGACACGACTGTAGTTAGACAGACAATAGACAGTCTTGTATCACATAGACAATTCAGTCTTACGACACAATTAAAACAGTTGTGTCTATCATGTGGCGCACACCAAGTCAAAACTGTCTTGACTACAATGACACAACGCATACAATTGTATAATATTAAACAGTAGAGAACGCCCGGACAGAGTAGACAGAATTATTATAAAGTATGCTGACTTAGAAGTTAGAAATTTTTAAATTTGACGTATATAATATGACGAAAATCGCTACGGTTGTTAACTTGTCACTACGAACTTAAAACTATGACATATTACAGGCATTAGGGTTTCCTATTACTGTATTTCTCTGGAATGTTAAACATGTCAAACACGTTAAAAACGGGATGTGAAACACGTCAATTTGAAATAATTTATATTTTAAACAACTTAGGTATTTCAAATAACAAGTTGTATATTAATAAAATTAAAACCGAGTGCATTTAGCGTCTATTGCGAGCAGTTCTGAAAGATTTTATAGATATAGATAGAAAAGTTCTCATTTGGATAAAAATAACTTCAAAAATAAACGGGAAAGACTCGACGGGAAAGATAGTACTTGGATCGCTGGACGTGTTTCTCTTTTTGGTCGTATTATTGTTTATGTTTTGGCACATGTGATTAAAATTATCAGAATCCAATTTTGAAATCTATAAGTATTTAAAATTAAATTATATCAGCCAGCGCGAGGCACATTCCATTCATAATCTTAGTGAAACCCGACGAATTTGACATAATATATTGAAACCTGTCCGTCTCTTTGCAGTCGAAGTCCAAAGCTCGGAACCGGTATTTTTTTAACCAGGTTAAAACGCTCTATAACCAGGTTTTCGGATTTCTCGCGGAATGTGACTCTCGGAACCGATATATTTTTAAACAGGTTAAAACGCTCTATAACCAGGTTTTTAGATAAATGTTCGTTCGGAGCGAAATAAGAGATGCGAGCGGTATTACTTCTGAAATTAACCTGGTTAATTTCTCGCGGAAAGCAACTCTCGGAACCGTTATTATTTTAACCAGGTTAAAACGCTCTATAACCAGGTTTTTGGATAAGTGTTCGTTCGGAGCGAAATAGAGATGCGAGCGGTATTGCTTCTGAAATTTCCTGGTTAATTTCTCGCGGAAAGTAATTAGTGGAGTGATTCTATCCCTTTCTAGTGTACCATCTAATAGCCAATAGGCCATAACATGTTTATGTGTGGACAATGGGTGATGGTCGTGGTGTGTGTGAGTGGGCGGGGCGAACATAACCGCGAACGGTTCTAACCGGTTTTTCGAGCAGTGAGCAATTTAATTTTTGTCTTAGAACTAAACCAGAAATAATTTCGGTCCGTTCAGAGCGGAATCGAAATGAAAACGCTCTTTTGGAAATGTATGGCGTTTCTAACGAACCGGTTTCTGAGCCCTGAGTCGAACTACTGGTAGTTATGTCTATTGTGGCTAGACAGTTTTGTCGTAGATGTGCGCGCTCGCATACACTTCAAAGGGAAGCCGACTGTCGTTAGTCAGACTTTTCGCGGGGCGCATTAGACAACTTTGTCTAATAGACGTTTTGTCTCAAATGTGCGCATCTAGTGCATTTTATTATGCGATAGTCTGTCTTAAGACAGTCGTGTCTCAGGTGTGCGGTAGCTCTACGTGTAACATTTTTTGATGTATGGCCCTGTGTACCTAGCTAGGTAGGTACTAATTAGTATGTAACAGGGTATTTGACAGATTTTTAATTTATTCTATATTGTTTCTCTCCATGTTACACTTCTTACAACACGTAAACAATAAAACAGATATGCAAATAAATGCCGCTAAGGCCAACACAATATTAGTGTGAACTGTGAGCCGATATAAATTATGAAAATTTAAATCCTTTTTGTTTTTTGAATCAGATTTACATCCGGACACTGAACACATATTATATCCCATTGTTTATAAGATAAGTTATCGTTTTACAACACAAAACTCGTAGACAACGCGCCAACGTCACCCCTGCGCGGGCAGGTACACAAACTCCGCGAGTTTGTGTACGCGGGTCGGCGCCGCCCGCTTCCCCGCGGGTACCCCTCTGTTGCTCTGCGCAAGTACATTCGTTTCACTACTGTAGGGATGTTGCTATACTGTGATTATACATACTGGTAATAACTAATAAGTTCCAACTGCGGATTTTTTATTGGTTGCTGATGATATCGTTACTACAAACTGCTGGTTAAATGTCATTGTTTGGAACCTGTTGGTCGTAACGTGTATTGAAGGTATTCCGCGCTCATTACGTCATTAAGCTGATCTCGACTTTCACTGTCAATGGGCCGTGCTCTCCGGAAGTTATGCTCAAGAGACGCATCATGAGCTCTTACACCGTTCACAGTTATTTTGCCTTCGACAGTATCTTTAAGCTAACGATATAAAGATCATTCTTAAAGGATCACCGAGTTCATATCACTCTGAAATGGGTCCAATTTTCATGTAGCTACGATTGTAGAGTTTGTGACTGTCTTACTCGCTTTATCACACGCAAGTAAGACAGCTTGATATGAAACTTTAAATAATGTCACTCTGAACGCAGTGGACCATGCCCCATGGGTTCAATTTTTAACCAAATTCAAAAAAAGGAGGTTATTAATTCGACGCGTATGTATGTAATATTTCCAGAACTGCCCAATTTAGACTATATCAGCGTCTGAACAAATGTGCCTTTCAAAAGTATATGTACGTAAGTATGTTTTGTGTTTGTGTTCGCATATCTCTGGAACTACCATTCCGATTTCAGTAATTCTTTTTTTGTTGCACTAGGTGTTGTTCAACTTAGGAAATAGTGTAAGTTTCATCAAAACCGGTACAATAATTTTGAAGTCGGTTTTATCTTTTTATTAAAATACAGTTATTATACCTCGAATGTCGCTACGAGTGTAGGCTAAGTCGCCGGTTACACGGTAAAATTTTCATCAATCTGATCCATCAATCCGTTACGGATTGACGAAAATTTGATCATGTACGCCACGGATTGATGAATTGATCGTATTTTTAATATGAACCATATGAATTTTTAAGCCCATCAAATATTACGTCAATCAGATTGATGGATCAGATTGATGAAAATTTTACCGTGTAACCTGTGACTAAGTCGCCGGTTAGACGGTCAAATTTTCATCAATCTGATTGACGGAATATTGATGGTTATAAAAAGTTCATATTTAAAATAAGACCAATCCATCAATCCGTGGGTTAGTTAGACGATCAAATTTTCGTCAATCTTTACCGGATTGATGGATCAGATTGATGAAATTTGACCGTCTTAAACCGGCGATTTACTTGCTTTGTCACACGCAAGCAAGACAACTTGATATAATATCAAACTTCAAACTTCAAAGCAATATTTCGAGTTATAAGAATCGCGTCCGTGTTATTTAACAAACATTGAGATTAGTTTTGTGACGTTAATGATAACTCGGAATTTCCGAGTTAGAATAATTATGTTATGTTATAATAGCCAAATTCTTTAACATTTTGCATATTAATTTGCTGCTGTTTTGCTAAAGCGTACGAAATGAGTAGTGGTCTAATGAACTTTGTTACAACGTTAATAATTATACCTGCACAATGTAATCTTACTGAAACTTATGTTTCAAGGATAAATCCTGTAAAACTACCATTTCATTGACTAAAGTAATCAGAAATGCTTACTTACTCTAAAAGCAGCTAAAACCCTAGAACTCGGAAGCTTTAGGCAAGAATCGCAAGCCATTCAGATACAATCAAGTAAATAGTTCTACTTTTCAAAAGGCATACTTCCATCTTAGTTGAAGAAAAGTTTGCAAACATTTTTAAGCAGTTTACACGCACGCAGGCCTTTCTGTTTAGTGCCTGATAGGGTTATTACTTATTAATTAAGTATAGTTATCACAGAGCCAGTACTGGCTGCCAATAAGACTGGCATCCAGTGTTGGCTTGGTGTATGCCGCGTGTGAACAGTTTTTCAAGCCAGGCCAAACTGTTCACACGCGGCATATACCAAGCCAGTACTGGCTGCCAATAAGACTGGCAGCCAGTATTGGCTAGGTATATGCCGCGTGTGAACAGTTTTTCAAGCCAGGACAAACTGTTCACACGCGGCATATACCAAGCCAATACTGGCTGCCAGTCTTATTGGCAGCCAGTACTGGCTCTGTGAAAACTATACATTAGGGTTAAGGGTTCATTTCTAGGCATCTATTTAACGACGTTACTAAAGCGCTCTTTGATTCATCTCTCTAAGCAAAGAAAAAAATATGTTCTTTAACTAGTCTTTTTTTCAGGTATGCATGGCACTCTCAGCGCTATACCACACCTTCTCCTGCCGATCCGAACATGACTACAACACATTCCTCATGTACGATCTTTTCGGCATCGCCCTATCTCTCCTGGCGATCTACACCTCTGGCGTCTACTACGCATTCTGGTGTCACCACGTAAGTGCCTTGAATTTATATTACCTATTCGCAGCTTATAATGGGTGGTCTAGTTTGTATTCAACTTACCTATGGGCATTAAAAAGACAAAGAAACTGGTATGAATTATATAACGACATGCATTATAATTTTTGATGTAGATGACGCTCGAATCTCCGTTGTGACGTAATTCGTTAATCTCGCAGGAGCCGAACATTTTTCCGCAACAAAATCATCATAATATCATATTCCCCCGATCGTGGAAAAAACGAGACACAATAGATTTCTATTGTTATCGCGGTCACCGGTGTCCTTATCTGGGTTTAGGAAACGCTAACACTGTTTTTCCATACAAACGTATTCCCCAATTTACTCCCTGGACGATACGTCTAGACTCTAGACAAATGATTTTTTATACAATATTGGGATCTGTTAAATCTATGCTTCTACGTTGGATTTTTTCTCAATTTACTAATAAATAAATAAAATCGGCCAAGCGCGAATCGGACTCGCGCACGAAAGGTTCCGTACCGATATAGAGCAAAAATAGCATAAAAATTGTGGTTTTTTTGTATGGGAGCCCCCCTTAAATTTTTATTTTATTTTAATATTATTATAAAAATATATTAAAGTACACATATAACAAGAGAATGTGTGAAAAATTCAACTGCCTACCTCTTGCCATTATTGATATAGAGCGAAAAAGGCCGAAAAAATCATGTTTGTTGTATGGGAGCCCCCCTCAAATATTAATTTTATTTTGTTTTCAGTATTTGTTGCTATAGCGGCAACAGATATACACAATCTGTGAAAATTTCAGAAGTCTAGCTATAGCGGTTCTTGAGATACAGCCTGGAGACAGACAGACGGACAGACAATGAAGT
The DNA here is from genome assembly GCA_905333045.1 of Lysandra bellargus. Taxonomy (NCBI): domain Eukaryota; kingdom Metazoa; phylum Arthropoda; class Insecta; order Lepidoptera; family Lycaenidae; genus Lysandra; species Lysandra bellargus. Next base: position 12,436,705 of record HG995326.1, read on the forward strand.
CTTAGTAATAGGGTCCCGTTTTTACCCTTTGGGTACGGAACCCTAAAAAATATGACCCTTCAAAAATCGCAAAAAAATTATATCCCGTACCTACCCCGCCAATTCACTGACCGTAAAACAAATTTGAAAGATCTTCAAGATGAAATAAAAACGTAGAGGCATAGACTCACTCTTCCTGAACATATTTAAAAAATAATAATTAGATAGGCTCTATTTTGTAGGAGGAATCAGAGGAATACGCTACCTCGATTTACTGTATCTGTCTCTACCACAAATTCACAAAACACGTGCCGGCGCAGGCGCGTTACTGCACCCGCGTTCCCTCTCATGTCCCTTCCCGCCTCTTGGCTATTCAATTTGATATTCAGATACGCTATATCTGAATATCATACTTTCGCATTTATAATAAGTAATATTAGTAATGAATCTAGAGTTTTTAGCAAACTATGCTGGTAATAATTAACTGCACTATGAAGTTTTTATACCCTCGACTTAGTAATAGATGTGCTAAATATGCTAGATATTTGCCAATAACAACGCCATGAGTCGTTACGTCAGGTGAATGTTGTGTACGAGAGTAAATAGTAGAGTACCTCCAATAAGTAAATAAAGTTATCACCAGTTTCTTAGTATTGTGACATTAGCCTTTATATCGAAGATATTGTTAAGTTAATAAAGAATTTGAATAAGTTTGAATTGTAGGAATCTAGTAAAAAATTGAATTTAAACCTGTTTTTCTAAATGATAAAAAAAAATTCATTTAACGGCAGAGCTACAAAAAAATAAGAGCTCATGAATACTTTGTTGTCAGCTCTTGTTTTTTTAACATAACATAACATTACCACTTTAAATAATGAACCGTGTCTGAAAAATATAATGTATCCATCAATTAGAGTTTTATAATCGTGATAACTCGATGAATATAATATTTGATATTTTTTTAAATCGTCCTGTTTATACGATACATATTATTTTTCTCACCTCCGGGCGGAAAACGTCAACTTTCTTCCCGCTGCGCTTACCGATGTTGCCGCTTTCCGCCTCCGTCGATGAGAAAAATAGTATACGCACCATGGGCAGTAAATAAGAAAGCCTCAGATCACATGTTTGTTGACCTCGGTGCGTAATGTACTATTTGTATTGTAACTAGTCCGTAGAGTCCAGAGCTCTTTCGATCGATATTCCATATCAATTATAAATAATAATTAATATCGTTATGTAATGATATATTCCAAGGTTCAATATCGATTATTATGAAATCGTGATATTATTCAATCAAGAAGTCACGTCAAAGAAATTGCAGCGACTCATCGCATCTCAAGGCGACAGCCGACAAGTTACTTCCTTACATGTGATTAATTATAATGTGTAGTTAAACCTTTGATAAACAATTTAATTACAACTTTCTACTTTCTAATTATACATTTTCATGTTTTTGATTTTTATAAAAACCTTCGAATTTAACTTCTGTATGTAGAGATCAATAGGAATTATTTCGGCAACAGTACAGTGGCGTAGCCAGACTAAGGAGGCCCGTATCAGTTTTTTGAGGCTTCCATCCTTCTTAGCAAAGATATTTCATTAATCGCTCTTTATTAATCATTATAATAAAGGGAGTTGTTATCAGCCAATGTTAATCTTACTTGCTGATAAAACATCGCAATAAATATATATTTTTTATAAAACTAAAATAATTTAAAACAATGAAACAAAGCAAATCACATGAAAACCAAGTGATGTTCGGAATGAACCATTTTTTAATCAACAATTAACTTAACCTTTATGAGAGTTCAAAGCCGTACAAACCTTTTACAAACCTCCTGGAGTAGTACTAATGTTATTATCATAACATTAGTACTACTCCAGGAACATTAAACATTCGACCTCGGAATAATTCGCATAGAGCTGAAAATTGGTAGAGACGTTAAATTCACCATTATAAATAAAACCTCAAAAGTCCCCGGCGATCCTCCTTGTGCCAAAAATTTTATGCAAGGTCAAAGGTATGAAAATGAGGTTTTCCCCGTTTTTTTCCAAACTGTACATTTTACCACAAAAATAGGAAGGACAAAAGTGTAGATCATAGAATTCTCTACAAAAAATATTCAGACACTTTTTTCATAAGACTTACCACTCCTTATAAATGGCGGGCTTAAAGTTTAGGAAAATCATATCTTTCTTATATATAAAAATGGATTTTCAAATGTGTTAGTCGCGTTAAAACTCGAAAACGGCTGGACAGATTGGGCTGATTTTAGTCTTAAAATATTCGTAGAAGTCCAGGGAAGGTTTTAAAGTGACACAAAGTTCACCGGGACAGCTAGTCTTAGATACTAATATTATAAAGCTAAAGAATTTGTGGAACTACTGCTTTGAATTGAACAATTTGTTTTTTGTTGGATAGTCTTATTTATCGAGGAAGACTTGAGCTATATAACATCACGTTGCCACCAATAGGAGCAAAGAAACACAGGAAAATGGGGAAAAACGGGGAAAATTATTTGAAAGAGCTTATCTCACGAACTGCTGAAGCAATTTTTATATTATTTGGCACAGATATAGAATAGACCACGGGAAGGGACATAGACTTTTGTTTTTCAGGAAAAATGACGGTTTCCGTGAAATTTATAATAAACGCAGGCGGAGCCACGCTTAACGTCTAGTACTAAATACTAGGGCTGTTTGATATGTTCTCGGCCTAATATACTTCTGAGTGACTTGCAAGCGTACTGTTGCTCTTCGCTACTCGAAAAGTTTAGATTTGGTAAGTCACGCAGAAGTATGTTTGGCTGAGAACAGCCCTCGTATGCTGTAGTACAAGAAGTTCCATTCTGCCCTGTTAACTATGTAGGTATTTCACGGAAACCGTACATTTTCCCGAGAAATAAAATAGTCTATGTCCTTCCACGTGGTCTACTTTATATATGTGCCAAAGAACATAAAAAATGCTTCAGCCGTTTGTGAGATAAGCTCTTTCAAATAATTTTCCCCGTTTTTCTCCATTTTCCTCTGTTTCTTTGCTCCTATTGGTGGCAACGTGATGTTATATAGCTCAAGTCTTCTTTAACAAATAAGAATATCCAATAAAAAAGGAATTGTTCAATTCAAAGCAGTAGTTCCACAAATTCTTTAGCTTTATAATACAAATGATTTTCCCAAACTTTAAGCCCGCCATTTATAAACTCAAACTCAAAATTTTTTATTCACAATAAATTTTTGCAAATATTTTCTGAAAGTCTACATGATGCCTACCACCGGTTCGGGAACTAACCCGGCGAGAAGAACCGGCGTAAGAAACTAGCAGGGCCCCCCCCCCCTGCCTTTTATTTACCAATATAAGGAGGTGTTAAGTCGTATGAAAAAAGTGTCTGAATATTTTTTGTAGCGAATTCTATGATCTACATTCTACACTCTTGTCCTATCTATTTTTGTGATAAAATGAAGAGTTTGGAAAAAAACGGAAAAACCTCATTTTCATACCTTTGACCATGAATAAATTTTTTAGCACAAGGAGGATCACCGGGGACTTTTGAGGTTTTATTTATAATGGTGTATTTAACGTCTCTACCAATTTTCAGCTCTATGCGAATTATTCCGAGGTTACGATTTTTTGCGTCTAATTAGACCGGGCTATACCTAAGTAATGCGGAAATACAACGGATGTTTATTTTTTTCGTATTTTGAAGCAGAAACAGAATTTATCTACTAACTTCCTTATGACCGATATTAAAATAATATTAGTTCCGTACTGCTTCCGTTTATTAAATAGTTATTAAATAGTTATTATAAGCGCTATGCAGATTAGAGAGAAAGACTTAAGTAAGCACACTGTACATAGAGAGAGAGTCGCTATAAATATGCTAAAAAGTGCCTACGTTGTAGCTACCAATAATTTGCATAACTGCGCAAAATAATATGCATATATTTTTTATTTATCACGTATTTCTTCGCCGTGAAAATATAAACACACTATGCTGCCCAAGAACATAATTTCACTTGAGAAATATTAAGCTACTAGCGACCCGCCCCGGCGTCGCACGGGTATAAAATATATAGCCACTGAAAAAAAAAACGATTAAAAATTTAAAATCGATAGCCTATGATCCTTCACGTGGTTTACTTCTTATCTGTGCCAAATATCATAAAAATGGTTTCAGTAGTTTGTGAGATAAGCCCTTTCAAATAATTTCCCCCGTTTTTTCCACATTCTCCTATTAGTCTAGTGATAAAATATAGCCTATAGCCTACCTCAATAAATGGGCTATATAACACTGAAAGAATTTTTCAAATCGGACCAGTAGTTCCTGAGATTAGCGCGTTCAAGTTAGTCCTTTCAAATAATTTTCCCCTTTTTTTCCATATTTTCCTCTATTTTTTCGCTCCTATTAGTCTTAGCGTGATAAAATATAGCCTATAGCCTTCCTCGATAAATGGACTATCTAACACTGAAGGAATCATCAAAATCCGTTAGGTAGTTTTAAAGATTAAAGGGAACAAAGGGACATGAGGGAAAAAAGCGACTTTGTTTTATAATATGTATAGATTATTATAAAAATCTAGAGACAGGGATTGGATTTTTTCGATTGATTGGAATTTGGATCCGAGTTCCAACTACTATAAATTATAATTATTAGGTATAGTACGGCATTGGCATGGAGGTAGATGTTACGAGCTACGGCGAAGGACGGCCCGTATTTTTGGTCAGTACTTAGAGATGCGATCCAGTCTCAAGACGCGGTTCGGCTCTGTGATTGGTCTAAATTTTGACAGCCAACCAATCACAGAGCCTGAACCGTGTCTTGAGACCGAGATGCATCTTGAGTACTGACCAAAAATACGGGCCTTGGGCGAATGTAGGAGTACGAAATTAGACACAGTCACAGTTTATGTATTATAACTTTCGTCATACCGTATGACGAATTTTTTCATATTTCCGTATGACGAAAGTTAATATTTTTAAAGTAATTTAAATTCATTCCATTTTAATCTACCATGCTTTGGTGATTTTACGTTGAGTTGTGAATGTTGAATGTTCGGAAAATAATAAATATTTTCTCCACATTTCACAGACGTCATTCAATTATTATCTTATAATCAAATAGATGACGCCCGCAACTCCGTTGCGCTAAAACTCGTTTATCGCGCGGGAACCGTAAATTTTCCGGGATAAAAAGTATCCTATGTCCTTTCCCGGGACTCAAAGTATCTCTATACCAAATTTCAGCAAAATCGGTTAAGCGGTTTGGGCGTGAAGAGGTAACAGACAGACAGACAAACTTTCGCATTTATAATATTAGTATGGAAGTATGGATGACGAAATTAAATAATTTCGACCGCAGGGCAACCTCGAGTTAGTACTTAGTAAACAAACATATTTTTCACCCAAATTTTATGCATCTAAAGTGGACTCGTCCGAGACAACATTCCGCGTATGTAGAGCATGACGTGTATATAAGTGTATGGTGCAATTTCTTCTGCGTTCCTACATATTCATGTATCTGTAGAAAATCTTAATGTTACCTATCCCTTTCTAATCAACGTATAATAATTTTTAATAATGTAAACAATTATTATGTGTTACCAAATATGACCAAATGTTATTGTTGTCTTAAGATAATAATCCGACAATGTGAATTAAATAATTAAAATATTTTAACAATTACGTTTATAGTGACTTAGTAGGTACTTGCTTAAATCCGCAAACGGCAAAATATAATTTTGTATAATATACAAACCCTTCTCGTTTATTACCCTGCCTGTTTGCTGAAGAAAAATACAATCTATGACATGAAGAAATACTTAGTTGAAAAGTATTCAAACTGATTATGATGATTGATGACCTATTTGCTTGCTTATTTGCCATTGCTAATACTTGACCGGTACCAATAAATAACCATGTAAAGCTTATAATAAGCACAACCCATATGAACTGTTATACAATCCCACTATACATGATACTACTACTAAATATATCACAGTGTTTTAGTTTGTGCTTTTTAAATCGTCATAGAATATACTTATCATGGTTTCACTTCCTAAGCAAAAAAACGTTAGAATCGAGATAGCCGCACGCAAGCAAAAGTTATGGTCTTATTCGTCTTATTGCCAAGTGAAAGGAAACTCTCTAACGTATAATTTTGATCAACTGAGGACTAAATTATCTTAAATTTCGTTAACATTAAAGATTAAGAGTAATTCGCACTGTTACTGCTTTTTTTTTATTAAATAAGGGGGCAAACGAGCAAACGGGTCACCTGATGGTAAGCAACTACCGTCGCCCATGGACACTCGCAACATCAGAAGAGCTGCAGGTGCGTTGCTGGCCTTTTAAGAGCGAATACGCTTTTTCTTGAAGGTTTGCATGTCGTATAGGTCCGGAGTGACAGTTCGTTCCAGAGTTTTACAGTGCGCGGCAGAAAGTTACGCGAAAAACGCACTGTGGAAGACTAAAGCATATTTTATTTACACATTCACATTGAGAACTTCATGTGGAAGATGGATTTTAAGTAGGCAAATGTCATCAAACTTAAGTGCATTTAAACTGCTTTCTAAAATCTAAAGTGACCTGCAAAATGACTAACCTGTAATTACTTTTCTTTGCTTTGGTATTTTCTGAAGCGTGCTATTTGCGAGTATACCCATTTCTACGTATTGATATTACCGTTACTTGTAAATTCTAGTGTTTAAGTTCCGTTAAAGCGCCTAGGATTCATCATTCAGTTATGATTTAGCACACTGCACAACTGTATCTGGCTATTTCTCCAAACCGTAAAATTTAGTTGTCCGGGCGTATAAACTACCCGCAGAGTTACATAATAATATGTAGACCTTTGTATTTTTTTTACAGTAGTGTAAGGTGTGATCTAACTGGTCCACTTAGGTTCTTTAGGAAAACTTAGTTGTGAATATAATTAAAATTAATTTAAAGGTCGAAAATTTTTTTTCCTGGACGTGTCCTGTCCCCAGAATTCACTATAAATTCCCAAAAAATCCCACAAATACGATGAAATTCTAATTCCAAAGTAAATAAATCGTAAGAGTATAAACAAAACATTTATAAAACAATTGTATATAAACGTATATATCGTTATATAAATAGAAAAAAACAATCAAAGTTATGTCCTGGCTCACATAGTGATTCCCTATACGCTTCACTTGGAGGCTCGTACCTCCCTAGTTATAAGTAGCACGTGGTTGCGGGTGCGCAGGGCGGGAGGTTCGGTAGCCCTCTAAACATCATGGAAGGAGGTCACACGATTCGTTGCTCCGTTTCCGAGTTACAAAGGAAAATATCTGATTCCCTCAACCTTGGTTCCTTACACAATTGATTCCCTATTCGCTAATTACAATGTCATTTCCAAAGTTAAGTTTGCTTAGACACGATGTATACGACGATAATGAGTATGGTTTTTAGTTAGCCTATTTATAATTTAATATATATGTACAGTTTTTGTATAGCTCAGGAAAAACTATCTTTCTATTGATTCCCTATACTTACATACATTTTGATGATTCCCTGGGTATTTTAAGTAGGGAATCAAAATATTTTACATTTATTTATCTAATTGGTACATATTTGTTGATTTTATTAAAATATTTTCTTTATTATTTATTTAAACATTCTCTTCATATACTGATACAAATAAATGACAACAAAAAGTAAAATATATAAAAAAAAAATTCTTAAAGTCAAAATATTTCAAATAAATTCATTTTCCATTCATTGTATTTGTTTTTAACGAACAAGTTTAGTTTGTAGTCAATTTTATACATGTTTATATTTAAATTGAACATGTTTTTTTAGCTGAAAAAGCTTTTTTCTATTAGCTTTGTTGATTCCCTAGGTTAGAAAAATTTAAATCAAAATATCTTCTAAAATTGCGAAGTAAAAAAGGGGCCAAATAGATAATTATTTTTATAATTCACTGAAGAATAATATGCGATTATTTATTTAAAAAAATATGCAGAAATAAAAATGTTCCAGGGAATCAACTAAATAATCCAAATCTGGAGAAATGCCCATCTACAGTCTACACACATCTAATCATGGAGGTATCATAGAGCATCTGATCATCGTCTATGACCCCACATAAATTTATATTTCCCTGTAAAATAAAAAATATTAGGTTTTAAGTTTTAAACCTCAAATTATATATTCAATATGCCTATTATCTCATAAAGTGTAATATACAACTGTTTTCGTATAAAAGGAACTAGAAAGTAGAAACTGTAATGGAACTAAAAATTGTACTCTTACCCAAACACAAAATTGCAGTTAGAGTATTGGATGCTCAAAGAGTTCTTTGTTTGATAGAATTATAAAAAATATTGATAGAAAAATCAAGTTTGATAGAATTTAGATTAGACAATAATTCTGGAAACTTCCTTGTCCATTGGAACGTGTAAAAATCGGCCTACGATTGCTAATCAAATATTTGTAAAGCGTCCTCAATCGGTTTGACGATTCATTTCACTTGCTATTGGTACCGTAGTGTTGCAACTTTGTTATTGACCTTCGTATACTGATGCGTATGCGCAACAGAACCAGTTTGTTTACGAAGCCCTAATTTCTTTCGAACTATTCCTTCCTATGTTAATAGCGCAACGGCACTACCAATCAGTCCAGCCCTTTCGACGATTAGTCAAATGTAACTTTCATTTTCTTCATTCTTATAGCTGTGGTTTGTGATTAAAAATTATTGACATTAACGTTGCGTTCGAAATATCTTAAAGTAGGTTTTTGTGCCTAAGGCCCAAAACTATTTAAAAAGAATTCCTCATCTAATGTTGCTTCTTTTGTCTCAACTCTCATACCAAGGAAAAGCCTTTTCAGAGAAAAATAAAGCAACTTTGGATAAATGTATCATGAGTCAGTGCCCACTGCCCAGTGGTAAGTGAATAGTGTCATAGACATTTGTATCAAAAACTCTCAAAAGTGATTAATTATCGTACCAATTTTGTCTTAAAGTCCACTAAAGTTCAATAACATTAGAAAAGTCTAAAAGTCTTCATAATTAGGTATGCTATGGCAATCCATGATACCGCTTCTAGATATTATATTATTATCTAGGTAACAGCAAAAACTTGCTAAAATTGTAATTTTATGCATACTTCATATTTATCTTAAATAAATAATGAAGTCAGGTTACGCCACCGGTTTAACGACCATCTACGGAAGTTTTTATATTTTCCATAATTGTTTTAAATGACTCAATGTTTTCAATCAGATAATATCGTACAAAAATGTACGTTTCCGTATATATTATATGAACAACAGAATTAAGTATTTATAATTAAAAACTTTTTTATTTCATACATAATACTAGCTGTCCCCGCAAACGTTGTCTTGCCATAAAGTATTTCGCCCATATTATTTTATTGAAGTGACTAAATGAGTATGGCACCATGGCAACGTTCATCGCTGTCCCGTCGCACAATGGTTGCCGTCAGTCTCGAGTTGTAATAATTTACTATTATTTATTCAACAAATGCACTTATCAATATAAAAAGTAACCGGTAGCCGTTTCTCAGAGCTACTGAATATGCATATAAAATTTGGTAAAAATCAGTAAAGCCGTTTCGGAGGAGTTCGTGGACTAACATTGTGACACGAGAATTTTATATATAAGATAAGATAAGACATTTTAAGAATTTTTTAATACTTATCATAAGTTCGTCTCTAAAAAGTTTTTACTTTTTCAGTATCTGATAATGAAGAACTGTGTTCATAAAATATCTCCTATCATAGTTCTGACCGGCTTTCTCCTAAACGGTAAAAAGTGGGTAAAGAGGGCGCTTAGAGATTTATATAAAATCTAAATTGTTGCTAAGTGAAAAACCTTTTCGTTACGTAATTTGTTCTTTCATAAAGATTTTTTCTTATTTAATTGAATCTTTGATTTCAATTTTCAAGTACTACTACAGTCTTACTGTCGATTTCTTAATTCTAAGCTTACGCAAATCTCACAAACATAGCTACCATTACGTTTTTAAATAAACACATGTTACGTTTTTATTTGCATAATAAATGTATGCAATTGGTGCATTTCTTTTGTATGCTCATAAATCTTCCTAACGTTTTTGACCTTGCAACTAAACTGTCTATTGTCAACCATTACCTATTGAATTCAATGCATAAGGCTGCATTTCCACCAGAGATGTGTTGCTAGAAATGTGTTTTTGAGAACCAATAGAATCGCTTCATTGACTTGAAGTTGCCATGACATCGCTCAGCGCGGCGATGCTATTGGGTCTTAAAAACACATCCCTCGTAACACATCTCTGGTGGAAACGCAGCCTAAGACTATTAAGATGATTGCTCAGTTTCCTGTGATGCTGATGATAGTTCTCATAGAAGCTATTTTGGAGTCACGCAGCACTTTATCTATCAACCGATTACTTTTATTGCCTGTTGTTTCGGTTTGCGTTGATACAATCTGATACTTTCCTTTCCGATATTAAGACGCTATGAAAATAATAATGATTGCCGGCTTTCGCCGGTGCGAATACGGTCTTCCGAAAATGCGGGGTGCCCTAAAGCTTGCTACGCCACTGCAATCACAAAGCCTATTAATATTTTCGTACCACATTATTTATTCAATTTCTAGTTCAACAACAAGAAGGTTTTAATAATAGGCTACTTGACCTATATTCAATTTCATTGAACTAATACATATTTCTAGTAGAACTTGGCCTAGGAAATCGTATTTCACCCTTATCGTCAAATAAAAACGTATGATTGATAAATAAAGTCGATTTGAAAATATGATTTTATGAAAATAGGATTTGTACTGACGAAAACGCTTTTGCGGTACTTCCGATTTGGATGTGACGTCATCCTCATACTAGTTTAATATCTTTTATTCATCGCGCTCGTTATATGTAAGTTTATTTGTACATAAATATTAAGAATAAGCCTAGAAAGATTTGTAAAATATATTTTCTTGAGTAATTCACTTAAAACATCAGTTTTATATATTATCTCCATTTATTGTAGACAGGAAATGAAATGGCCAAAACTTTTCTCCAAAAGTTTTCAACATTACAAATGATTTCTAATTTCTTATTTAATTATTTTATAATTTTTGGGCACTTTTAGACTCGTACATTTAGCACATTAAAAATTTTTCAATAAAGAGAGTTTAAAATACAAAACGTATGACGTCACACTATGGCGGACAGTGTTTTCGGCGCCATTTAAAAGGCTTGATTTTAAATCAACATTTTTATGGGTTTCTACTGTGTAAAATATTAAAATATTAGTTTTTTTTGTGAAAATGAATGATAAAGAAGCGATTAGCATGAAGAAAAAAAATAGGTCAAGTAGCCTATTGATTTTGTTACTACCAGCGTGTAGCGTTGATTATTACCTACTATAGAGATCAACTACGATAACATGGCGCGCCCCTCCAAATGACTGTTTCAATGTGTGTACTGTGTAGTCACATCCTTATGAAAGAGTTTGTATGTAGTAAGTATTCAACCAATCACAGTACACTTAATATTTCAGTTAATGTCACTTATTTCCAAGCTTTGTTGGTTAACTAATTAGTAATTACTAATCATAACTAGCAACTAGCCTACCGCGCAAGACAACGCACTTCAAACGTTTTAAATTCTGGAGGGGCGCGCCATGTTATCGTAGTTGATCTCTACCTGCACTATCTCAACACTTATTATTCGAATAATCAAAATTTTGTTTCTTGAGCTGAAAATCATTCTAGGTACAATTCATAAGCTAGTTAATTCCTCTCGCCAGTAGCGGCGTCAGGGGGGGCGACGCTGGGTGACCGCCCAGGGCGCCGGAGAAAAAGGAGCGCCAAAGGCAAACAAAATGGGGCGCTTTTTTAGCTTTACCAGCATCCTGAGCGCTGCTACCGCTAAAACCGGCACTGCCTCTCGCCTATAAAGTGATATTCAAAACTTTACATTGCATTGGTGCTACTGGGCCCCAGAATGTCAAGTGAAAAGAGCTCCATCGGTTTCTTATGTAAAATTGCTAAAACACGGCTGGCACCCCGTGCGAGTTTCTTACGCCGGTTCTCGCCGGGTTAGTTCCCGAACCGGTGGTAGGCACCGTATAGTTCCTACGTATCTTTTTGCGACGTTCAAAAAGTGTATACACGATACCTACTTAAATCTTTTTATTATCTAATATATAAAATTCTCGTGTTTCCCTATTCCAGGAGTTGAAGACATTCTACATGGTATCAGTAACCCTCATCTTCGGTGTGGCGATGGCGCTGCAGGTGCCCAGGTTCCAGGTGCCTTATATAGTGAAGATGTGTGTGTTCATCGGCTGGGCGGCGTACGGCGTGCTGCCCACGCTGCACTGGACCTACGTGATGGGCGGCTTTGACAACCCTATGGTGCAGGTGGGAACTGATTATTGAATCCAAATAACGAGGAATTCCATACCGGAAAATTATAGTACAGTCAGAGTAGACAGAAATAAGGGCCTGTCCACATGTCCACGTTACGACGTCGTCAACGTGGAACGGTGCGGTAACGTGGCACGGTACGTTGTCGTGACGTAAAAATTTACGTCAACGTAAAGTAAAATTGCACATCACGATGTAGTAACATTGTTCGTCACGGCCACGCCCTGTAAAACTGCCACATTCTTCACTACTTATCCAGATATGGACCACACAATACGTATTCTGCGTCTGGTGCAGGAATGGTAGATTTTCAGTGGTAAAACCTATCCTATGTCATTTTCCGGGTTTCTAGATTATCTTTATACTATTGCATTAATATAGGTTCAGCTCTCGCGGCAAGAAGCAAGATTTCTTACACATTTTCGCATTTATAATATTAACCCATCATAAGCTAAATAAGCTCACCGGTGAGCGAGACACAATAGAATAATAATAGATTTCCAAGTATCCACGATCGAAGGATTAATAATAATAAGACATTATGGATTCAATGTTGTTTAACTCAACACGTTTTCTTTAACTGTTTTCTTTTTAAGGCAACGAAATATAATACACTTATTAGTTATAGAGTATGTATGAAGTTTTTATCTACATTTTTACACTGTAGATAATGTGCAAATCATTTTGGAAAACGATAATGGGTTTGGAGTTTGAACCCTAAACGATCATGGACTTTTATTTTTTTATCAGTGAATTATTGACGATTTGATTTTCACTCAATAGATTTTTATATATACGATTGAATGCATAAAATATTGTTAGTTTATTCAGAAGCAGATTTTTTGCTACTTATACAAAAATAATTTTTCACTCTCGGAACCGATTTCATACCTCAAATGTGACGAGATCGAGAGAAGCAGTCTATGATCCAAGCGTCATTCCTGATATAATATCATAATACGTGTAGACTCAGGATTCTGATTTAAAGGCGGTATTGCAAAAATTCTCGACCATTACAAAAGGTCTAGCGTACTACAGGTGTCAAAAATATACGCTAAATTCGTACAAACATCGACATGCCAATAAAGTAGTCAAATCGACTTTATTACTACTAGCAAATACAAAATAACTCGGGCACGTGGATGTGATATACATATTATATTGTGCACAGTGCACCGTACATAAATAAAAAAATAAAATAAAAAACTTTTTATTCAAACAAACAAAACAAATCAATTTACACAAGTCATAAAAATTACGTCATATGCTTATAGCTGTGAAATCGGAATAATCGAATTAGCATTTTGGTATTTGTTATTTGTACCAAAGCTATTTTACTTCGAAGAGTACAGTATTTAATTTCCTATTTATATTCTGTTTCAGCTCTTCTTCCCCCGAGTCATTGGCATGTACGTTATCAGTGGCACTGCCTTCGCGATTTACGCTTTCAAGGTAAGCGTTTAAAAAATTAAAAACACTGACTTTTTAACTTGTAACAGGATGAGATTCTTATCTTTATTAACGAAGGAAATTGGCAAACGAGGTAAATAACTAGCATCGGTCGGTTGGTGAATGTTGTAGTTTTGCAGTAATCTTCTGACCTGTTCAAATCCGGTACCGTTTATTGACATAGATAAAGCTTTATTTTATCTAAGTCCGTAGTCCGTACTTTATTAAAAACTGTTATTTTATTTAAATGAGCCGAAATAACTTTAGGTACCATACTAAAATATATATATGTTACCGCTAATGTGCGTAAACCAGTTAGACTGCAGATTAACAAGGTATTCTGCAGATTTTCTGGGTGAGTTAGTTAAAGTGCAAAAAGTTTATTCTATTCTTACATTAACGAGATAATCTACATAATACCTAGGTAATTTGCGGACTAACGACCATGCATGCGGTAAATTGCATAAAACAGGTTCAGGAAGCCAATTCTCAGGATGGGAACTTTTTCGCTCGTAAAATTATTTCATGAACTATTCACTTCTACTGTCAAGTTCGAATGATCCCTAAAACTCGTATTCTGGGGATCGATAGCTATTGAAGTGTTCCTGCTATTGACATTATTTTGCGTTCTGTTTCGGCGTTAAAAAAACGCTGGGACAAATTTTGCAACGTGCGAAGATATTTACGTACATTGTAGTAAATATAACTTACATAATTGGTTTTATAATATTACTAGCTATCCCGGCAAGTTGTTATGCGGTTATTTTGCCATATATTTACGTAGTACTCATATCTCAATGCATAATATAATATAATAATTTGTAGTTAACAACTAAATCCTCGCATAATTATTTCATGAACTATTCATTTCTACTGACAAGTTCGAATGATCCATAAAACCCGTATTCTGGGGACCAATAGAACAATAATTACCAATCGAACTATCGAGGTGTTCCGGCCATAGACATTATTTTGCGTTCCGATTCTGCAAAAAAAACGCTTGGAAAATTTTTCAACGTGTGACTGATAATATATTATATGTGTATTTTAGTAAAAGCATACAAAATAATAGATTTTATAATATCACTATTCACTATAGTATTAAGTAATATCAAAATTCGCAACTTTCGTAATCGGAAGCGGGCGCGAGACTGCCCGAGTCGCCGCGACTCGCGAGGCGCGCATACGCCGTTCCGTCGGGATTTCTCGGGACCACTCGGGACTTGCCAAGTGCGAGGCGATGCGAGGCTCGCACGACGACCGCGACGCGAGCGAGACCGCGACCCACTGCTTCCCATAAGCTCACCGGTGAGCGAGACACAATAGATTACAGTGGTCCCCAACCTTTTTTTCATGCGGGCCACAAACGGTCTTGGTGTCGCGGGCCGCAACAAAAATTTTTTAGGGTTAAAAAATATCATTTTTCAAAATTAACGATTTAAAAGTGGAAAAAAATTCACGACTATCACGACGACTACATTATTATTTTGTCGGTGGGCGCGAATTTCAAAATGGTTTTACATCACGCGGGCCGCAAATAAAGCCCTGGCGGGCCGCGCAACAATAGATTTCCAAGAATTCACCATCGATGATCGAATTATTAATAATAGTATACTTAATCAGTAAAACCGTTTCGGAGGAGTAAGGTAACTAACATTGTGACACGAGAATTTTAAATAATTTATGAAGATAAGAAGATATGTACTTATTTGTTATATTAAATACTAGATTACGCCCGCAACTCCGTTGCGCCAAAACTCGTTTATCGCGCGGGAACCGTACCTTTTATCGGAATAAAAAGTATCCTATTAATTCCTATGTCCTTTCCCGGGACTCAAGGTATCTCCATGCCAAATTTCAGCAAAATCGGTTCAGCGGTTTAGGCGTCAAGAGGTAACAGACAGACAGACACACTTTCGCATTTATTATATTAGTATGGATTAATATTATGATAAACGTAATTATCCAAAAACTTACTATATAATAGAACAAAAATTCTGATAAAATTAGCCTAATTCAGCTACTCCACAGAATACTACTCATTAGTACAAGCTACTCTAATTTAACGAAATTATACCTAAATTAAACTTATACGTACTTAACTCATAAGTATGTAATTATATCGTAAAAGAAACACAAGCACGAATATTTGTTCATCATATTTTATTTACTAGACAACTACTTTGCTACATATCCACCAATAGGAGGGTGAATTTGTGTACGAATTCGGACATCTACCGGTCCCTAGCACTTGTATGACTCGAGCGATCTTTACACGAAATATTTCGAGTGTGAAGTTTTGAGAATACACAAACTATTAGCAACAAATTGTATCGTGCAGGAAACCGGTTTCGACCGCTTCAACTCCCAAGCGGCCACATGTGGTGTACGAATCCGAACATCTATAACCGCTCCCAATCGTTCGACTCGAGCGATATTTGCACGAAATATTTCGAATGTGAAGTTTTGAGAATACACAAACTGTGTTACGTTCGTAAAAATCTCATAATCGGGTAATTTTTCCGAAGATGAACTTTTCTCACATCCTGAGAATTGGCTTCCTGGTTTGAATAAATATTTAGTTGTATGCAATTATTTTCGGCGCCGGCCGCCCCCCCATTCAAAACAAAAACAAACACAATCCAGAAAGTCCAAAAGTAGGTTAGGTTAGGTTGGAACTTAGACCACAACACCCAGAAATAGGCTCCGTCAACTGATAACTGAAGCTAGTTGTGCCATATTGAGGGTCATTGGTCTCTAGGTATGATTGATGATGGATCTGAAGATCTGAGGTTGAACCTCTAGAGTGCAATTCCTAAGCGCAGCCCCCCACCAAAACAAAAACAAACACAATCCAGAAAGTCCAACAGTAGGTTAGGTTAGAACTTAGTCCACAACACAGAGGGAGCCGAGCGAGCCGACCGTCATAAATTGTCTTGCAAACTAACTAGGTGAAGTGCGAATATAAGCTTTTTTGATTTAAATTTCACACTTTAACGCATGGTTTATGGACATCTGCAGTTTACCTCGTTGATGTGCATATTATCGTATTCCGCATTCTAGCGGTAACATACATACCTAATATGCGTGTGGGTTCCGGACCCCACCTAAGTAAAAGTTACTGTAAGAAAATTAGAGACATTCAGAAAAAAAGTGTACATACAATAATAATTAGTAAGTGGTACCTATTTATTATGTTAAGTAAAATAAGTTATGTATTAATTTATACTCGGTAAAATTACAATATTCGTAACAATAGTTAGCGATCTGACCTTTTGCGATCCGCATTTGAACCGCTGTTCGCCTATTTCTGACCGAATCGTTTAGCAACTTATCAATGCTAAATATTATCTGAAATAACGCTAAGGCTTAATTTGGTCCGTATATTATGAAAATTAACAATCTCTCCAAATTATATGCCAGTACCTCTTTGCTAAAATCTAGGTATTTTTAATCCAGGTACCAGAGCGTTGGTTCCCGGGCAAGGTGGACTACATCGGTCACTCGCACCAATGGTGGCACGTGCTGGTGCTCGGCGCGCTCTACTACTGGCACAACTCCGCTATGCTCTACGTCCAGTACCGTATGAACCACGGCTGCGCCAACACCATGCGGATATTCTAGATCATTCCATCGCAGAATGAGCTAGAATATCTACAGAACATCGTAGAGTAAGCTAGAATGTCTACAGAACATCGTAGAGTAAGCTAGAATGTCCATAGAACATCGTAGAATAAGCTAGAATGTCTACAGAACATCGTAGAGTAAGCTAGAATGTCTACAAAGATCATTATCTAATAATTATTAGATGCCTGGACTGCTGTACGCTAGATATTTAATATTTTGAAATAATAAGGCTAGGTAACTCGTCTCGAAAACTGTTTAGGCTAAAATCTTGTAAAATAAGAGAATACTGGTCTGACACAACAAAAGTCGCCTTGGCCACTAAGTATACTGGCAAAATATAATGGTAACTATCTCAATTACTAAATACATAAGTCTGAGTATTCCTCGATACAATACCTTCTACCTTATTTCCAAATGTTATTATATACAATTTTACTGATAAGTAGATAAAGACATTAGACATACAATTTAACAAGAAGCCTTATCGTTGCTAAAAACTTTTGCTTGTTTTGTCTTTTTTTATTTTATCTTATATATTTTTATCTGTCTTATATTTGTCGACACTGCCTTTCTTATCGCCTCTCTATTTCTCTCTTCTTATGACAATTTAACAATAGGTATTTAAGGTACAATACTTTGATTAGAATAGAAATTCCTAGACAATTTAAAAAGGTCACAAATAACTTATGCTCAAACAAAGATCTTATATTATTCAATTTTTTATTATTGTTTTGATATATTTTTAGTTGTTTTTATAACTTATTTTGTTATTTTCGGACATGGCATACAGTAATCACAATATATATATTTTTTTGATATTACGTATTATTAATTTAAAATGTGATGTTTGGTGCTAGAAACGCTAGTTTTAAAATTCTTGCTTAACAAAATGTAGTGGCAAAAATACGACTGTACAGTTTTTAACATATTGTGATATTTTAAAGTAAATATGCATTCCTTATGTATTTAATATTACGTCTTATTTAATTATACTGTTTATTGTATTTGGGGACATACAGGGGTTTTGTTACTTTGGAATTATATTTTAATTGTTCTTAATGTTATTGTTAGTTTCATTGGACCCCTTTTTGATTACTACGTTGCAGTATTCGTAAAAGATGTATCGTTACCATGATAAATATTTTAATAAGCTTAAATGCAATCACCAATTACATAATTTTTGGTTTTAAAGTTTTTCAAACTTTTATCAGCTAGAATTATTAAAAATCAGCTTTCATAGTTACAACAAAGCGACATCTTTTGTTAAATAGTAGAACTAATATGTTACATAGCTTCCAACTTTTTGACAACAGATGTCGCTTTCCCAAAGCTTTTCTATCACTTTTAAATTTCACCACTAGATGCCGCTATTAAATAGGATCTTCAAAAATTTGTTAGATCGCGCCGTAAAAATTCCTAACGTATCTGATAGTATCAGATACTATCTGATACTATCAGATACCAGCCGCATGCATCCTGACCGTTGAGCAAAGGTCACCACCACGGGTACCAGGTACCACCATAACGAGACAGATGGAAGACCTTGGGGGAGGACTTTTCCCGCAGTGGGATAGTACCTAGCTATAGGCTCTTAAAAAAATATGTGTGACACTAGGGAACTGCCGCGGTAAAGTTATTGCATAGCATTTTTTATCAACTTAAATTGTAATTCGTATACGTCTAGTCGCACGCACACAAACACTGTGCCGAAGTCTGGCAACGCCGCACTGCTGTGCCGGGCGGAGTGGGGTGTGTTAGGTCTTTTCGTTACGGAATATCTTATTTTGGTCGCCGCGCTCAAAGCCCGGGACAAAAGCTATGCAATAGCTTAAAAATAATATTGTGCTAAAGGGTGTTACAGTTTATTAGTTTTTGAAGTGAAAAACTTCTTTACGCGGCGTTGAGCACTTGTAGTTGCGTGTGTACGGTAAATTATACGGCTATTGCTGAACCAAAGATTTCCTTTGGTAGGATTGGTCCTTGTGGCCCAAGGACGGATTTAAGATGTGGAGCCACCGCGATTTTTGATGTAATTTTTTTTTAATTTTAGGAGCTTCTGCTCTGGAGGAAAATAGAGTCTCAATCTGTATAGAGGCATTAATTATGGTACTATTCCAAGTTCGGTACCATATTCGGATGACTTAAGAATCCTTAATTCATTTTAGGACTCATATTTGCACGATAAAGATGTTAAACAACGTAAAAAGAAGAAGAAGAAGAAGCATTATTTAAACGCGCTAATCTTAGTATGAGTCAGTAATTACTGGTCCGATTTGAAAAATTCTTACAGCGTTAGATAGCCCATATATCAAGAAAGGCTATAGGTTATATTTTATTACGATAAGCGAAGAAATAGAGGAAAATGTGGAAAAAATGGGGGAAATTATTTGAAAGGGCTTACTTTACGAACTACTGGAGTAATTTTTCTGTTATTTGACACAGATAAAAAGTAGGAACGTGAAGGATCATAGGCTATTTATTGTAGACTAATTTGTCTGTGAAATATCTAATTTAAGCGGGCGAAGCACCGCGGAACTTCTAGTAATATTATAAAGCTGAAGAGTTTGTTCGTTTGAACGCAATAATCTCAGGAGCTACTCATCCGATTTGAAAGAATCTTTCAGTGTTTGATAGCCTAATTATCGAGGAAGGCCTATATTTTATCACGCTAAGACCAATAGGAGCAAAGATACAGAGGAAAATGTGATAATAAAGCTGAAGAGTTTGTTGGTTAGTTTGTTTGTTTGAACGCGCTAATCTCGAGAACTACTGGCCCAATTTGAAAAACTCTTTCAGTGTTTGATAGCCTATTTATTGAGGAAGGCTATAAGCTATATTTTATCACGCTAAGACCAATAAGAGCAAAGATACAGAGGAAAATGTAAAAAAACGGGGAAAATTATTTGAAAGGGCTAATATCTCACAGACTACAGACACAGACACGAATATATAGTAGACTACGTGAGACATGAGTTATTAATTTGTGAAAAATATACGATTTCCGTGAAATTTCAGACTTACGCGGACGAAGCCGCGCGGAACGTCTAGTATTATTAATATATTTATTGCTCCATTCATCACCATGTCTTTGGTATGCAGAATAATGCGGCTATCAGCTTCCTTATATTAATTAAGCCCTGTCAACAGCGTTTTCGTTGGTTGAAAATCATATATTCTAAATTTTTTATTTTATTTTATTTTTACTATGTTTTATCTAAATATTATTCCAAAATTGGCATTCAAACATTCGATTCAATCGAAAATGATACCAAACTCGACTATATACCTAAATCCCACGCAGTTATTGACCTCATACCTTGTTAAAGCTAAAACCCCCCCCTCCCCCACCTGCACGAAATATTCAGGTGGCTCCACATCGTAAACCCATCTTAGGGATATAAAGATCAATCCTACCAAAGGAAATCTTTGGTTCAGCAAAAGCTGTATTCCTCGTTTTTTTGTCTTGTACGCACACGACTATTGTGGGATGGGTAAAAACTGTGAATCTCGCGATAGATTTTCGTGTTGATCGAAAAACCATACAAAACGCGTAAGACGGTTGGAGAGTAGTGTTTTGTGTCGAACTCGAACTCGAACTCGAACTCAATTTGAAACTTGATCGAAACTTGATCAAAACTTTATCGAAACTTGATCGAAACTTGATCGAAACTATATCGAAACTTGATCGAAACTTGATCGAAACTTGATCGAAACTTGATCGAAACTTGATCGAAACTTGATCAAAACTTGATCGAAACTTGATCGAAACTTGATCGAAACTTGATCGAAACCTTAATCGAAACCTTGATCGAAACTTGATCGAAACTTGATCGAAACCTTGATCGAAACCTTGATCGAAACTTGATCGAAACTTGTTCAAAACTTGATCGAAACTTGATCGAAACTTGATCGAAACCTTGATCGAAACTTGATCGAAACAACTTGATTGACGATTTTTTAAAAATCGATTTTCATAAAAAAAACTTGATCGAAACTTGATCGAAATTTGATCGAAACTTGATCGAAACCTTGATCGAAACCTTGATCGAAACTTGATCCTTGATCGAAACTTGATCGAAACTTGATCGAAACCTTGATCGAAACTTATTCAAAACTTGATCGAAACTTGATCGAAACTTGATCGAAACCTTGATCGAAACTTGCTCGAAACAACTTGATTGACGATTTTTTAAAAATCGATTTTCAAAAAAATGGGTTAAAAAATGCACAACGTTAATAATCAAGTTTTCACTTCTGCCGGCACTCCCGGAGTGCAACCAGTCTTTTTTTTTTAAATTAAATAAGGGGGCAAATGAGCAAACGGGTCGTCTGATGGTAAGCAACTACCGTCGCCCATGGACACTCGCAACATCAGAAGAACTGCAGGTGCGTTGCCGGCCTTTTAAGAGGGAATACGCTCTTTTCTTGAAGGTTTGCAGGTCGTATAGGTCCGGAAAAACTGCCGGTGACAGTTCGTTTCAGAGTTTTACAGTGCGCAGCAGAAAGTTACACGAAAAACGTACTGTGGTAGACTGCCACTCATCAAGGTGATGAGGATGGTATGTTTTTCGCGTGGGACGATGGCGAAAAGTTGCTGGTGGTATGATTCCGAACAATTCCTCAGAGCACTCCCCGTGATACAACCTATAGAGGATGCAGTACAAAAGTTTGCAGATTGACATGTTAAAAATACAGATTTCACATATCAGCGAGCCGGCAAATGAATATGACAGCGGCGTACACAACTCATATTCACACCCCGTTACACAAACGCTTGGAGAAAAAAGATAAATGAAATATTCCCATTCCGCCACGATTTATGAATGATCGAGTCCACCGGGCCGGAAAATTAATTGCTCTATTTGCTACTTGTCAGTCTTAGAGACATAAGTATACATATTATAATTGTACACATACAAACAACATAATGGTTTACAGGAGGTTCCATACCCAAAATATATGTTACGAGTAAGTATATCAATGGATCTTTAATTCTTAGATTTACAATATTTATGTGAATTCAATTTTAATATTTATATTTATACTATGACTTCTCTACATTCAATATTTAATAATAATAATAGTAACTCCCACACCGGTTTCGGTGACAGTTGCCAGTTTCATTGAAACCAGGCCAGTTACGCAGGAGTAATTTTTATAGTGCCCAAGTGTGTGCGCAGTACACAAGAGCACTCTCTATTCCTTTACTCTTATAACCCAGTGGGACGGAAGACCGACAGGACTGGCGAGAGATCAGGCACAAAACCGACTTTTTACATGCCTATCCGACGCATGGATCAACTTACTTGTCAGACAATCAGGTGATCAGCCTGCATTGTAATAACCAAACTTGGAAATAGCATGTTTTCAACGCGGGAATCGAACCCACGACCTCCGTGTCAAGATAGCCACGCTCTAAACCACTGGACTACGGAGGCGTTATTCAATATTTAGATATAAATTAACTATTAAGTAAATCGCGAAGGCTAGTGATGATTTAAAATTAATAAGTGTCCCATCTTTTTTAACCACCACGAAACAATACAAGGAAGTAGATCGTCATAAGATCATCTAGATTCTAGAAGAAAAAAAAAAGACATGAACTTTAGAAAAAATGTACTACGGCTTAGACCAGGCTTAAAATAAATAAAAGATAAAAAATTGTTTCAGAATATCTTCGTGATGAGTAATGAGTAATCACCTTAATAGAATTAAGCAGGAGTTAAGAGACCTAGCTTGTTTTGTTAGAAAACTTTTTAACCGACTTCCAAAGAACGAGGAGGTTATAATATGTTCGGCTGTGGATATATATATTTTTTTGTATGTTCAACGATTACTCCGCCGTTTGTGAACCGATTTTCGAAATTTTTATTTTGTTGTATTAGGTTTCACTCCAATTTGGTATCATGTTCACAAAAGTGGTGACCTGATGATGCGATCCAGGAGTAATGGAGGGAACTCCTCGAAATTTATATGGAAACATATAGTGATTTTGGTTTTATGTGAAGTGTACTAAGAATATGCTACCAAAAAGTCAAATATTGGGTCAAGGTATACCATGGTTTCGAAGATGCTGAGAGAACTCCTGACTCTTTATAGATACACGTTTGGGAGTTTCGGCGTTGTTTTAAGAACAGAAAGCATATGCTACCATGCAATTCAAATTCATCATCATCATCGTCATCATCATCATTACCACGTCGTGTTAAGGTCACCAATGTCTCATGGCACAAAATAGATAATAGTACAAGGCATAGGTATGGATACAATAATAATAATTATGTACATAATAACACCAATTATTATAGGCTGTTTAATATACACGGCGGTTGGCGCGGCGCGGCGACGCGTGCGTAAACATCGTATTCAAGTTCTAACTGGAATGTCAGGGCATGCGGCATGCCGCCAGAGTAGACAGAATGATAGAGTATGCCGACTTAGAACTGATGTAATTTTTTTAAGTTTGACGTATTATGACAAATGTCGTCGCTAGGGTACCTACAAATTTAGTTGTTTATATTTTGGCACATGCAAAGAAAACTGTCAGAATTCAATTTCAAAATCTTATTTTTAAAAATAAATCATACCAGCCAGCGCGCCAGCCTTTAACTTATCCTGGCGAAACCCGAAAGAAACGACAGATATTAATACTCGTCCGTCTCTTAGCACTAGCAGTCGAAGTACTGGTAGTTATGTCTATTGTGATTGCAGCACGTGTTCACTTAGATTTTTTAAAATGTATTGTTTAAATTTATCTATCTACCTGATATTTGGGCCTTGGGGTATTCCGTATGACTCTTAACAGTCTTAACAAATTGTTATAAGATACGTAGAATATACGCAGTACCACCGACGACCACTTATAAATTCGCGGACTATGACGGAGGTCAACTTAATAACAATTATACGAGATCAATTACCACTCAATATTATGATTTATGTTGTCAATTCAATGCTCACTGCTCACACCAAGCGGCAAGCTCACTGTTGAGTTGTCAGTTGCTTACAAACTTCCAATAACAATAGAAATCTATTACAAGTTACAACTACCTATATAAAACTTCTACGTGCAAGCGATAGCGCGACACAGGAGCGCCTCAGTGACATCTAGTGAAGACAATATGAAACTATTTTTTTATACAATTTGAATTGGCACTGCAGTTTACCTACTAGATAACTAAAAAGAGTGAAATTATTATTTTTAACAAAAAATTAAAACCGACTTCCAAGGTAAAAACAATATTGATAGCATCCTTATAATTTGAACTAAAAATTATTAAATAATTTTTCCTATCTAATATGTAGTGCCTTTTCCCGAATTCGGCTAAACCTCAACTATTTCTGTACTCAATCTTCATAATTTTGAAGTCGGTGCCAGTTCCAAAAATTTCAAATTTTCTGTCAAAGAAATAAAGATTCAGCTATATCTGGTACCGACTTCAAAATGATGAAGATTGAGTACAGAAATAGTTGAGGTTTAGCCGAATTCGGGAAAAGGCACTACATATTTGATAGGAAAAATTATTTAATAATTTTTAGTTCAAATTATAAGGATGCTATTAATATTGTTTTTACCTTGGAAGTCGGTTTTAATTTTTTGTTAATTTCAAATCAAATCCAGTCATTGTGACGTAGCTAAGGAACCCTATAGCGCAGGGGTTCCCAATCTTTTTCAGCCTGCGGCGCACTTACTGTAAGTTAATATTTTGTCACGGCGCCCTACTCTACCTAGCTATTGCAAAAAGATACATAAATAAACACCTTTGTAAAAATAATAATTATTTAAACATTTATTATTTTATTTTATAATATTAGTGGTTATGGATTATGGTATAATATACCATATCCATATATCCAATCATATATAATGATTGAGGATCGACTCACGGCGCCCCTCTTGCCTTTCCACGGCGCACCGGGGCGCCGCGGCGCACAGTTTGGGAACCTGCTATAGCGTCACTCTATCTCCACGTGTGTAATTATTGATCAATTATGATGTTTCGTATCGCAGTCGCAGCGAACTTGGGAGTCGCGTGCCGGTTCCCGCGGGAGACTCGCTGACAGATTGTCGCGCGATTGCTTCCGACGTATCGCAGCGCCAGTGGCGGATTAGCATTTGTCGCTAGTGGGCAACTCAATTTTAGCCGCCCCTACTGGCCTTTGCAATTCAATATGATAGTTTAGTGCTCGTGCACTAAACTAGCATATTGAATTTCAATAGTCGGTCATATGCGGTGTGACTCGAATCCGTGACCATTGGATTGAGCGTCGCGTCGACGCGCTAACCAACTGAACCACAGAATGTTAATGTCTTTTTTTTGTGTATGATGTAGCACATATTGTTTTTGTTATTCTCTAAGATGAAAATAGAGCATGTATATTGTGTACACTGTTTAGAGCACACGTGTGAGAACTCAGAAGTGAAACTTCTGTGATCAAAATCGTGACGGCACGCTACGTCTCGCGTCGTGACCCATTATTATTGTTTCCGTCCGCTTTTTCATGACGCGATTTTGGAATATCACTCTCAACGCGCGTGGCGTTGTGTATAAAAGAATACCACTTAAAATTCAGCATTTGCCGCCCCTAAAATCTGCCGCCCTATAGTCTCCAGCCTACTTTATAGTGTACTAGTAAATCCGCCACTGGCGGCGCCCCCCGCCCCCGAGCTCGTCACACGTCACTCTCGCTTATGTTCGCCGCCTGATCAACTGATGCCGTCGACAACCTTCATTATTTCCAATTTTTTAGTGTTTTCTGTAGAATATTGGAGTAAATAAATAGCAAATAAATATGGATTGGCACTTGGCAGGCTTCGCATTTAAAGCAGGCTTTAACATCTAGATAATTTGCTTTTCTGACTGTACCCACGTTGGATTTGATGATTACGAGGCTGCGTTTAGGCATGACAAACTACACAGATCGTGGGGAATTACACAGACGAATTTGCCAAAGTTTTCAAGCGTGCTCTATAAAACTTAGAAATAACCTACCGCCAGCGGTATTTTTAGACCATTACAATCTAAATATCTTTGAGAAGGGAAGCGTCCTCTCTTAAGAGGACGAATGTTTATCGACGATGATAATTGCTTTTCAACAGGTGACCCGTTTGCTGCATGTTTGATTACCTACTAGTTACTACAGACAACTGAAACCTTACCGAGACTTCATTCATGGCTTCATGAGTTAGACACAATAAAAAGTTTGTACCCCTCAGCGGGTTTAAACTTTTTACTGCAAGGGCAAAAAATATCAGGTATTTTAATGAACAAATCGGTTTTTTATTGTAATTCCATCTGCGTTGGGGTGCGAATCGCATGCGCTAATCGTCATCAAAACGCACGAGCGCAGATTTGCATAAAACGCACATACGTCATGCCACCACGCCTCGACAGATGTATACTAATACTAGCTCTACGTATGTTAATATAAAGCTAAAAGCTTACACTTTGACATTGTAAACTATTTTCATTTCGAAAAAAATGTGAGCCACGCGCCCAAAAAGCGTTTACCCACGCGTTTATACTGCGAGCTAATTTAAATTAAATGATAAATTAGGGGCGTTTAAAATATGATTTGTGGTATTTTTTTGTTTTGGTGAAATTTATAATTCTGTGCGGTGGATTTAATGTAGCTAATGTTCTGTGTAAACCTGTTTATTCGCCAACAATGTTCATAGTTAAAAAATATTGTCTCTTAACAAATATAAAATTAAAATGTTAAATTTGTATTACCTACGTACGTTACCTGTTCAATTGGTAATTTCGTTGTAAATTAATGTAACATAATGATACATCGACCTCCAACTAGGTGGGACAACGATCTCCGTTTAGTTGCGGGTCCATGTTGGATGCGAGTAGCTCCTGATCCTGATCGGTCGATCCAGTAGTGGACGAATATAGGCTGATATGATGATGATGATGAATGATACATCAAATTATTATAAGGCACCCACACAAACAGGCACTAGGTACAGAAGATAATACCTACAGAAAACAGAAATTTTAATAAACAATGGTCGATTAGGCATACGATATTGCATCAAAATTTCGCTCGCATCTTACGGGTCGGTGGGGTTGGGTATGATTAATCATGTTCCATGAATATGCATGAGCGTGTCAGCCCACCTTAAATATCTAATTAAACATGTACGGCTCCTTGCCGAGGCAATATGTATAGTATAGGGCTTAGCGCTGACTCGCTAAATATGTTTAATATCAGCTAAAAATGTTGAAAACGGGGCGTGGACAAATTGTTCCGCGTGATGTTGATTTATTTCGCCGGGCAAGGGTTATTCATCGTTTTAAACAAAGGTATACGAATTTAAATGTTAATGTAATAAAAATAGAAACCTAAATTCAAATAACCAAAAGAGTGCTCTTTTCTAAACTAAATTTTTAGTATTTGGAAAAAGCCAAATTATTTTTATGCTATCCAAATTGATAAACCATTTACCACCATCTACACATACAATATCGATTTATGCAGTATATGCACTGAGTTTCAGGCCTGAAATACATACTCGGTTTCAAACTTATAATGATTGAACTTCTTTATACCCATTTTATATCTAAAATTTCTGTAGTTTTACAAGTAAATAAATAATATTTCTTAAGCGTAACCACTAACCGCATGAGTTCTTACTCTAACTCTATTCTAACAGATTTTGAATATTGTCAACCGACTTCCAAAAAACGAGGAGGTTATATGTTCGGCTGTGGATACTTTTTTTTTATTTTTTATTTTTGTATGTTCAACGATTACTCCGCCGTTTGTGAACCGATTTTCAAAATTTTTGTTTTGTTGTATTAGGTTTCACTCCAATTTGGTACCATGTTCACAAAAGTGGTGACCTGATGATGGGATCCATGAGTAATCGAGGGAACTCCTCGAAATTTATATCGAAACATATGATGATTTTGGTTTTATGAGAAGCATCCTAAGCATATTCTACCAAAACGCAAGATTTTGCACCGAGGTATACTATGGTTCCGAAGATACTAAGAGAACTCCGGATTCCTTATAGATACAAGTTTGGGAGTTTAGGCGCTGTTTTAAGAACTGAAAGCATATGCTACTATGCAAATTACATTCATCATCAATCATCATCATCATCATCACCATCATCATCATTACCACGTCAGGGTCACCAATGTCACCAAATTCAACCTTATCTCCAGAGCATAAGGCACACATTTGACATTACTTCTGAGAAGTTAAAGTTGCTTCCATGATGTAACATGGAAACTGAGATATTCTGGAAAACAACCTAATTTCAACCTTTTGCATTGCGCTTAGCGTTCATAGTACAATATTATAACTGCCAGGGCTGTCAAGCGAGCGCGAGCGGCCCGGCGCGGGCGGCGCGGGTACTATGTGCGATCAGCGATGCGTCACGTGCGACAAGTCGAGCGAGTGCCAGCCTATTAAGGTGACGCCGCGTTAAAGTAAGAAACCGTGTTGGATATGTTTTAGATTGCTTGTTTTCTATGAGAGGCCGGGCCGGCCCCTCATAGAAAACAAGCAATGGAACAGCAAAAAATGGAAAGGGCGTAAGCGACAAAATGGTTTTTGTCGCGTAATTTAAAAACCATAAATACATTTCATATAAGCTATGCACATATTAAAGTGTATGCTTCAACCAATTTATGTACAAATTTTGGAACCTTAAATCATTCTCCTCTGCTGGAAAAATAGGAATCCCTTTTTTTACAGAGGTCTTTTCGATTAATAATTCTGTGTTATAAAAGTTGTCCAATCGTGTTATGCTATGGGCAATTAAAAGACAAAGACATGATGAATACTGACAATGAACTTTAGTTTCTTAGCTTTAGTCATTGATGAGAAAAATCGGCATCGCTACAGCCAAATTATCAAGGCGTCGCCTTAAAACTAGTCCGGTGACCGGTTATTTAGCACGTCACACGTGTTCACTTCGATTTTTTTAAATGTATTGTTTAAAATTATCTGCAGGCTGCAGCTGATATTATATTTTGTAAGTGTGACTGTAATAAGATACGTAGAATAATATACAGGTGTATAATTATTCTACGTATAGTACGCGTTGGCTTACAAGGTAACTAAAAATAGTGAAATTATTATTTTTAACAAAAAATTAAAACCGACTTCCAAGGTAAAAACAATAATAACATCCTTATAATATGAACTAAAGAGTATTAAATAATTATTCCTATCTAATAGTGCCTTTTTCCGAATTCGGCTAAAACTCAACTATTTCTGTACTCAATCTTCATAATTTTGAAGTCGGTGCCAGTTCCAAAAGTTTCAATTAATATTCTGTCAGAGAACTGAAGATTCATCTGGTACCGACTTCAAAATGATGGAGATTGAGTACAGAAATAGTTGAGTTTTAGCCGAATTCGGAAAAAGGCACTATTAGATAGGAATAATTATTTAATACTTTTTAGTTTATATTATAAGGATGTTATTATTGTTTTACCTTGGAAGTCAGTTTTAATTTTTTGTTAATCATTTATCTTCTTAATTTGAAAACTTCATGTTATTATTTTTATACCCGAGTAACGGAAACTTACTTAGCTAAAAATTCATCGAAATTACTTGGATTCGAAGGGAGACGCATCTTTTTAAAAAAAGTCGGCGGTTAAAACTTGCCCCGTTTCGGGGGCAAATATTAACAGTGACGGGGTAAGTATTAACGGTAGTATACTTATTAGAATTTCATTTAATCATGGAAGTAAAAATAATAAATAAAAAAAGTAAATAAAATAAAAATAAAATAAAAAATAATTTATTTATTTTTTGACATACAAATGTTAAAGAACAATAATAACTTCTGTCAAATAACATTAATTTCCTTTTATGTCATCCACCTTGAGCTGTTTTCAGCCCCTATAGATTTCGCTTGCAACAAAAATTGAATCTGATCCTCCGATTTAAGAACACCGATGGATATGGTGTTGCCGAAGTGCCGCCAGAGTGATCGGCGTACCTCCTTCGGCAGATGTGGTAGCTCCAACTTGCTTGTAATACCAAATAATACGGGTTAATAGTAACCCCGTTCCTTTTGTTAAAACTAGCTCCCGAGGACCTTTTTGGATATAACTAATTATTATAAAAAAACTATATGTATATTTAATAAAATAACACGGAAATGTGATTAACAACTAAATAACCATTAATTATATAAAATCTGCAATGGCAAAACCAAATAATTAAAGCATGAATAAAAAAATTCGAGACGTAAAAATGTCCGCTTACCTGTATTTTTGCACCGACGTACAATAACTTCACAACGCGACGGCCGGTGGGCAACACACTTGTCGCAAATCGTTCGCCGACGTTGCCTGAACTTTTAACATTGAACGTCTTACCGTATCGTCATTTAATTTAGTAGCTATAGGCTTGTTAATACTTACCCCTGTTAATTCTAGCTCCCCTCTCCCCTACTTATTAATAGACTTGATGTTTGATTGTATCAAGTTTTATATGTCGTAAATATAGTTTTTGGATATTATATTGAATGAATGATTTAGTACATAAATGTGGTACAAAAAGGTCTAATGTCGATACGTGCTATTAGGACTTATGTATCGATGTTATTTTAATTAAATGGTACTGATACATATTATCCCACTAACTCTAGTATCGTAATCGTATTACTCCCATTGTGGAATAATTAAAAAAACACCAAAACCAATAAAGGAGCGCGGGCAGAAATTACCAGCGGCATTATCATCTAAATCGCGCGAGGTGTTTGTGCACTATTGTAGTGGCGTTGTGTATAAAATAAACATTTGTTATGGCGGCAGGGACCGCGTTATACCCCGAATTACCATTAGAATGGCTGATGTATGGCCGAGTATTACGCCAGGTTCCTAACATGGGGTTGGCTGTTTCATATCGCGGTAATGACACTACGATATCCTAAACTTTATCGATTGTGGCGCTGGACCGATTTAAAGATTACATACCTATTTTGTTCACTTTTTTTGGCAATAAGAAAGACTTATTACGCATGTTACTGCTGACTTTAAAAGGTGACTTTTATCAAGTGAGCATTTTTACTCAGACTGTAATTTTAATTCAATTTAACCAGTAGATAGTAACTGTTAAATATTTTTCAAATCAATTGAAATTATTAATGAAATAAAAACGCTACGACACATTAAAATTACAACACAAACAAAAGGGCGCAAAACAAATCAGAAACGAATGCAAATACGGGGGACACTCATTTGAAGTTCGCAAAGGAAACACTCAAGACAATTAAATAATAATACAATCTGGGAATCTGTTTGCTCTGCCAGCGCGCTGGAGAGGGCGGGATGGGATGACACCGGGAGAAGAGAAGCAGAATAAATACTGGTCCTGGGGTGATCCCTGGTCACGCGCGGGTCACGTGACTATCACGCGCTTGGCACGTGGCCGCCGCCCGCGCGCCCGCCACCCCCCCATTCTATGCCAATCTAACGGCGATGTTTCGCGAAAAATCGTGGTAATTTATAAATCGAACAGGAAATATTACACGCTAATAACACGTATTGGGGGTGGAAATTAATTTTGCGGTGTGTACTGTTTAATCCACTTAGCTAAGGATTTTAATTTTTGATCGGTAGCGGAATCGTTAATTAGCGGTTTTTTCCATTTAAACGCTACTGTCATAAATGTATTTGATTTTGACTTTATCTGATTTGATTCGTGAAAAAAAGTGATTCGTGAAGGTTTCGCAGCAAGAAGGTTCGTAGCTCGTAGACCCTGTAGCCGTGCTACGACTACGTAGCAATTTTTCGTAGCTCATCCCGCTATATTGAAAAAACTGTCCTTTTTGACGTAATACTATAGGACCCGCAGAAATGTTACAAATCTGGTAATGAGATATACATATCTTCATATTGAGAAGAACTAGAAACACGATTAATGTATTTTGCCTCGATACATTTAATTTTCGAAATGACCTCTTAAAAATACGAAATTTGAAGATTATTTTTAAACGAAAATAAATGTATTGTAGGAAATTAGTCTAATTGATAGACACCTTTGCAACTCAAAATCGTATTTTGCTTAAATGCTCCTAGTTATTTTTTAAATGATTATAATTACGTTTTTTCGCATGTTTTCCGAGCGAGCCGATAGCTTCTGGCCGCAGCGTATTTACGGCTTTATAGCCATACAAATTAAGTATAAAATTGCCCTTGCGGTAAAATTACTTCGATATAGCGCCTTAAACACGTTAATCACCAAAGTATTTTCTACACTCCGAGATATATTTTAATTATTATTATTTAATTTTAATTCATCTGTTAAACTCTCCGTTAAATTAAATAATCATTAAATTTCTCTGAGTGCGGTCGTAATTATATTTTCAATAAAATTGACAAAAGTAATTATAATTTTGGTGATCGGTTCCGTCTTCTAACTATACTTACACCACTACTTCTTAGCAATAGCTCCTTCTGACTTCTCTTCGTATAGTTTGTAAGTTCTCGCTGGTTGGAGCCATAAATTTAATTGTAATTATATGTAGTGGAAGTAACAGGCTAAACTATCACCGGCTTTACGAGCCGTGTGATTGACTCTAACTATTCTATTAACTTGAGATGCCATTACTTCGAAACGGTAATTAACTTTAGTTTTATCGTTCATAAAGTATTCTATTATAAGGTAATGCAACTGCTTTTATTTGTTTTTGATTAATTTGCATTACACGTTTTAATTGGGTTATCGCAACTTCTACATTTTGTAATAATTATTTCTATTTAAATTAAAATCTTTTTTTTCGGAATTACATATTATTTTAAATTTAAATTGTAGTTTAATTTTAATTGTCTTAATGTTCTTATTTTTAACCGACTTCCAAAAAACGAGGAGGTTATATGTTCGGCTGTGGATATTTTTTTTATTTTTTTTTATTTTTGTATGTTCAACGATTACTCCGCCGTTTGTGAACCGATTTTCGAAATTTTTGTTGTGTTGTATTAGGTTTCACTCCAATTTGGTACCATGTTCACAAAAGTGGTGACCTGATGATGGGATCCATGAGTAATCGAGGGAACTCCTTAGAAATTTATATGGAAACATATGGTGATTTTGGTTTTATGAGAAGCATCCTAAGCATATGCTACCAAAACGCAAGATTTTGCACCGTGGTATACTATGGTTCCGAAGCTACTAAGAGAACTCCGGATTCCTTATAGATACAAGTTTGGGAGTTTAGGCGCTGTTTTAAGAACTGAAAGCATATGCTACTATGCAAATTACATTCATCATCATCATCATCATTACCACGTCAGGGTCACCAATGTCACCAAATACAACCTTATCTCCAGAGCATAAGGCACACATTTGACATTACTCCTGAGAAGTTAAAGTTGCTTCGATAATGTAACATTCTGTTCCACTTCGCCGAGATATTCTGGAAAACAACCTAATTTCAACCTTTTGCATTGCGTTTAGCGTTCATAGTATAATAACGCATCGCATCGCATATCTGCCAGGGCTGTCAAGCAAGCGCGCGGCGGCGCGGGCGCGGGCCGGGTACTATGCACAGAATACAAATTACTCACGGAGGTACTATGTGCGCTGCGTGTGCTTGTCGCACATATCGAACGAGTGCCAGCCTATTGAAACTAGTGCGGTGACCGGCTACTTAGCACGTCACACGTGTTCACTTCGATTTTTTTAAATGATTGTTTAAAATTATCTGCAGGCTGCAGCTGATATTATAATATTTTGTAAGTGTGACTGTTATAAGATACGTAGAATAATATACACGTGTATTATTCTACGTATAGTACGCGTTTGCTTACTAGGTAACTAAAAAGAGTGAAATTATTATTTTTAACAAAAAATTAAAACCGACTTCCAAGGTAAAACAGTAATAACATCCTTATAATATGAACTAAAAAGTATTAAATAATTATTCCTATCGAATAGTGCCTTTTTACGAATTCGGCTAAAACTCAACTATTTCTGTACTCAGTCTTCATAATTTTGAAGTCGGTGCCAGTTCCAAAAGTTTCAAATATTCTGTCAGAGAACAAAAGATTCATCTGGTACCGACTTCAAAATGATGAAGATTGAGTACAGAAATAGTTGAGTTTTAGCCGAATTCGTAAAAAGGCACTATTAGATAGGAATAATTATTTAATACTTTTTAGTTCATATTATAAGGATGTTATTATTGTTTTACCTTGGAAGTCGGTTTTAATTTTTTGTTAAAAATAATAATTTATTCAAATCTTACAACATTTTCTTACAATTGAACTTATGAATTGTGCCTATTAACTATTAAGTATTAAATGAATGCCTATTTAATACAGAATGGGCGAAATTCAAAATTTATTATAAAATACAGTTCGTCGAAATGTTTGGGGTATTAGCGCAAAGCCTTTAACTTAGTGCTGGGTGGCGGCGGGGGCGGGCGGCGCCCAAAGATCGCACCTATTGTGATCACAATCCGCATAATTTCGCTTCATTAAAGCAATGAAATGATTAATAACGGGGATATTCGCTGTGGTGTCACCACGTTTCAGCCACAACTAGGATAAATGAAAAAGTTCTGCGCCTGATCTTTAGCAGTATAACTTATATTATAACTAAGTACCGCTGATTATAAGTTTTAAATAAGTAATGGACTCCCATTACTATATACCTACTCATATTATATGACTCATTTGTATGTGCATGGATATTATAAAATATTAGTCTGCTGGTCTTAATTTTCTTTATGCAACTGGTCAATGTCACCAAAATCCATGTGGGAAGTATTATAGAGAACACAATCGAAGTGCTTGGCCAGGAATTGTGTATGATGAAGATGTGAACTCAAATAAATTAAAAAGATTATCTTTTTTATTTGTTTACATCTGTGTTTACAGGTGTGAATATTATGGTTAATTTATGTTAGTTCAATTTTCATTTCAATCAATTTGTTTTCAGATTAATTATTGTTCAAGCGGCCACATGTGGCCGCGAGAACAATAGATTTCCAAGAATCCGCGATCGAAGGATAAATTCAAAATTGTTTTGTAGAATAGTTGTTAACCGTGTTGATAATAATATTCAGTAACTACAATATTCACTTTGTTTTGTGGAAGACTATCTATTAAAATATAATAATTGAGTGTAAATGATAGTCACCGTCTTCCATCACGCGCTGGTCGTGCGATTCTCGCTAAATGCCGTCTTCAACTTGCTATTCTCTAAATTAGAAAATTAACTCAGTATTGAGTAGCCATGAATATTCATCGAGATTATTTTTGTTTTAATTTATTCAATATGCAAGTAAGAATTAAAATAAATAAATTATAACATTACAATTTCGTTTTTGGTAGACAGGTTTAATTTTGGTAGTAGTAAAGTTTTGAGGCATAATTTTGATGAATAGCAGAAAATACGTATCTAAATAAATACATTTGAATAAACTAGATGCGTTAGTGCTTTGTTTGACAAGATGAATTATTTCTAGTTTACAGTTATGCAGTAGTTATGTAG
This sequence comes from Lysandra bellargus, assembly GCA_905333045.1. NCBI lineage: Eukaryota > Metazoa > Arthropoda > Insecta > Lepidoptera > Lycaenidae > Lysandra > Lysandra bellargus. Next base: position 12,472,635 of record HG995326.1, read on the forward strand.
CTACGTATAAATGTGTTATAAACTTATAACTATTACTTGCTTTTTCTAGGTTCCGCAGTCAACAAGGAATCCTTATAGTTTCGGTCTGTCCGTCCGTCTGTCCGTCTGTCTGTCCACGGTTTTGCTCAGAGACTATAGGACCTACAAAGCTGTAATTTGGCATGAATGTACATATAAATGATGCCGACAAAATGGTACATAAAATCTTAAAAAAATATTTTTTATGATACCTCCCCTACACATTAAGTGGGGGATAATTATTTCTTTTCGCGACCTATCATGTGGGGTTTCGTTGGATAGGTTTTTTAAAAATATTATGAGTATTCCGAGATCATTTTCCGATTTAGGGATCCATTTGTGAAATATGAAGTTTTAAAGTGGAAATAATCGTCAGAGTCCAGTCCAGTCCAGCTAAACGGTTGCTTCTGGAAATGTGAAAAAATTCACGGGAGTAGGAAATACGCTGAATTTAAAAGGAAAACGATCACGGCTAAGAAGTCTTTAAAATATATTGAGTAATAGTCGATCAAATAAAAATTTTTTTCGGTGAAGTATAAAGGAACTTTTCGTTCAATTCCTTTGAACGGAACTGAGATGATGTTGTTAGTAGTGTAAAACACGTTATAAATGTATATTTATTGACCATACAAAAATTATCAAAAACTAGCAGTACTACGGAACCCTATATTGCGCGTGGCCCGACACGCACTGGGCCGGTTTTAAATTATTTATTTCAGGGATTATTACAGATACATCTGCACCTTTTGTGTTGATAAATTTGATTTTAAATATCGTACTTTATTACACTACTCAAGAAGGTACATAACACATTTCAATGCGGACGTCTGCATTCACTGAAACCCAGCGCTACACATAATGTTTCGGTGTGACCTTACCCTAGGATTAAAAAATGCATTCAAACTTCAGTGGCAATGATAACGGTCAAGATTTATTGAACGATTGTGTGATAACATTCCCTACCAATACGTAAACCGAGTTTAAGCCTTTTATGGCTGCACTGCACTTATCTCTCGATAGGGATATTTTACATCAGTAATTACTGTACTATGTTACATTATATTATATGTTTTTATTAAATAGATATAAGAATTTAAGTCATAGTTAGGAATGCCGAATGAGTATTGCTTGAATAAAACGTTGATATGATTTTTTTTTTTTTTTTCTTATTTATAAATCTAGTAATGTTTTGGTAACTATATCCTATCACTTACTCTGAAATGAATCCTTCGGGTTAGTATTTCTAAACCTTATTTTTTGTTTTGTTGGTCACAAAACCAAAAATAAGATTGTGTGAAGAATTTCTGTATAAGAAAGTAAATAATAAGAGAATTTATTGATGGTTTTTAAAGGGTTCGATACACAGCTGCACGCCGGTTATAAAATCTATAAAAATGCACGTCTGGCTTTCCATAGACAATTAATGGAAGACTGCTCTAGATGTTACAATTTTCACTAAAAGATCGTAAAGAATAAGGACAAGTTGCCCCGTGCACTGACCTCCATTATACAATTGTATAATGGAGGTCAGTGGCCCCGTGTATTATATTTTTCTATGGGACAAGTTATGTGTCAAATGTCAATATATATATTTTCTGACCTTTCACAGCCTGTTTAGCCTAGGTACCTTATGGACATATAATGTAGGGTATTAAAAAGTGGAAAATTTTATAGTAGGGTTTTAACCACTTGTACTAGTCTGGGTTACTACTTTAGGGTCTAGACAGACGGACTGCATTTCAACTGCAATTCAACTGCAAATTGCAGTTCAAGTGCAGTTTGAATGCAGTTGATACGACTGCAATACGACTGCAATAGAACCGCAAACCAAACAGTTCACACGACTGCACGCCGACTGCAACTGAACTGCAATCCGACCTCGCGTTTGGTTTGCAGTTCTATTGCAGTCGTGTCAACTGCATTCAAACTGCACTTGAACTGCAATTTGCAGTTGGATTGCAGTTGAAATGCAGTCCTTCTGTGTAGACCCTAACTGCTAACCGTGCGTCAAAAATTTTCCTTCTCATTCATAAAAAGAAGTGGAGACAATACCTAACAGTGATGTGCAATCCCCGATTAACCTTAAACCAGGTTTCAGACTGATGTAATAAAACTAAGTGATAATGCTTTAGGGTGTGTATGGGTCCCCTGAATAGAGTTCACTAATAGCAGTGTTGAAAGATAAACTTTTTTTTAGCTTTTGTATGGGAAAATTATACAAATCACAAAAAAAATTGCTCTTGCAGCGCTGCTACTTTCACAGCGAACTCTATATAGAGGACCCATATACACCAAGAACCGTAGGTACATTTTCCGGGAAATATGTATCCTTTCTTCAAAGACTCAAAGTATGTAAAATTTAATTGATAGTATAGACCAGGGGTCACCAATTAGTTTCACTCGGGGTCCTAAGACATGAAATGACCTTCGCGGGCCACACTTTTTATATAAAGGGCATTGTCCAAAAAATCATAATATGTAAGTACTTTTATATATTTTTTTCGTTGAAATAGGATATTTTAAGAGTATAAATTAAATGTTTTTTAAATTCATTAGCTAGTTTTTTTAAATAAATTTTTAAAATTTTCGGATCTATGACGTCATCATCGGCGGCCATTGAATACATAAAAATTAAAGAAAAGAGCATTGTCAAGTATCAACAAGGTGTTAAATAAAGTTTCCAGTGAAATATTGGTGCAAGCTATAATTTTTACATTAAATCCTGGAGATATTGAAGTCCTAAGATGAATGAAGATCATCTTCGAACATGCTTGGTCCGCACACAATGGGTCGGCGGTCCGGATGCGGACCGCGGTTCGCCATTTGGTGATCCCTGGTATAGGCTATAGATGTATATGACAAATTGATCTGGGTGCACGGCAGTGCACCCGCCGAGACGAGCCAAGCGAAGCGCAAGGGCACTACCTACCTTTTCTCGAAGTGTTTCGCCGTTTTTTTTAACCTTCATAGAATTGGTTTCCGTTGTAGCAGATAGTTCATATTATCATGATATGATGTCATCAATGGACTTATTAAGCATACAAAGTCTCAATTGAATAGCTCTTATACTTTAGATTTTATTGATATCTAAAATACGCCGATTTCGTCACTGACACACTGATGGTCATCAAAATGTTTGGCCACTTCCTAAAGTGCTAGAAAGCTGAAATTTGGTATGTAATCTAAGTTTAATATACAACCAACAAAAAAATTCATAAACTTGTAATTTTCGTCCCCCATTCCCTAAAATTGGAGGGGTGGAAGTTGACCCTTATAGAGTTGGTCTCCGATGTGCCAGATAGTTTATATTCTCAGGATATGATGTTAATAATAGACTTATTAAACATACAAAGTCTCAATTGAATAGGTCTAATACTTTTTAATTTATTGATATCTAAAACACGCCGAAATTTGGTTATAACTTATACGCCGTAAAATAAGTTTAGTAGGGGGGTAATTGAAGTTTAAATGAGACTTTCACCAATTTTATGAATAAGGACATGAAAGTTTCCACGGGATGGACATTAACTAAAAACGTCTTAATAAAAAATAAAAATCGGTCAAGTGCGAGTCGGATATGCGCACGAAGGGTTCCGTACCGGTATAGAGTGAAAGTCGATAAAAAAATGTGTTTTTCGTATGGGAGCCCCCCTTAATATTAATTTTATTGCATTTTTATTATTAATTATTAAAGTACAAATATAATTAAGGATTTTGTGAAAATTTCAAGTACCTACCTGTTACCATTATAGATTACTAGCGAAAAAGGCCAAAAAATGACGTTTCTTGTATGGGAGCACCCCTTAAATATTAACTTTATTTTATTTTTAGTATTTTTTGTTATAGCGGTAACAGATATACACAATCTGTGAAAATTTCAGAAGTCTAGCTATAGCGGTTCTTGAGTTACAGCCTGGAGACATACAGACAGACGGACAGACAGACATCGAAGTCTCATGAATAGGGTCCCGTTTTTACCCTTTGGGTACAGAACCCTAAAAACACTAAAAAGACTAAAAAGACTGCCTGGCAAGTAGTAATTTACAAAAAGAACTGAAATCCCATCAAAAACATTTCATGTAAAAGTTACCTCGACGACAACCACAAAGGGTTTGCCCTGTGAAAAAGACATCAGATCTATGTAGAGTCAAGCTTCTCAATCGACGCGGCCTAACTCTATCGACCCATAACTCCAACAAATTCTACATAATATCAGTAAGTATGTATGTATGGCTTGGCTGTTTCGTTACTTATTTCAGATCAGAATTCAGAAACTAAATATTCGAAACAGCGAAGCTATACATACTTACTGATATTATGTAGAATTTGTTGGAGTTATGGGTCGATAGAGTTAGGCCGCGTCGATTGAGAAGCTTGACTCTACATAGATCTGATGTCTTTTTCACAGGGCAAACCCTTTGTGGTCGTCGAGGTAACTTTTAAATGAAATGTTTTTGATGGGATATTATTATTTGTTATCAGTTATTGTTATCTAAATAGGTAATAGACGTACTTTCCAATACTACTGTAGTTTTAAAGTGAGTTTCGTTGAAGTATTATTATGTGGGTAAAATAAAAAGGATCTATGTTAGTAAGTTTTTATTCACACAACTTTGTGTCTTGTTTGGTTGCTGTTTAAATTGCTTTCTTAACTTCTATGAATCTGTTTCAAGCATCTTGCCTTCTGTTCCATCATAATGTCCCATGACATTTTGCAACAATTGTACACGATTCAAGGTGTGACGACCGGTGTTAGAACATTTTCGACATCTGAAAACAAAAGAAAATTTTATTGAGATTTAAAAATTATATAACTGATTATTTGACTGACTGATCAATTATGATTTAAAATGCATTGCTTTGCAATGTTTTCTTAACATAAAGCCACAACTTACACTTAAATGAATACAAAATATTGAGGGGATCAAACTTAGGAATTGCACAATATAGCCACATCATCATAATATATTTTAGCGCAATACAAGCATCTATTTATATAAAGAAAAGTTTTAGGTTACAACTTACAATACTGCAAATTGCAATTTAGACTAAAAATAAATTATTGATAAATGTTACGTTACATTCTTTCATATAGGTATCTATGCTTTGAGGGACTAAATAGAGCCTTATTTGTTTAAAATGACACCAATTTTATAAAAAAAAACTTATTTGTATATTTTATTATTTATTTATTTTTTATTTATTATTTATTATCACTGTTGTCTCATAAGAAAGTAATAATATTGAGTAATATATACTCAGTGATAAATATACAAAAAAAAAAAAACTTAAAGTAGGTATGTTAAGCAAAAAGTAGTGTGAAATAGTAAAGTAACTTTTAATTATTTTACAAATTTAAATAGGTATTATTACTGTCTACTACCAACCCGCATAATTATTATTAAGTATCTATTGTAACATTACATTTACTACCTACTGAATTTTAAATTTATAAATTAGTTTCCAATGTTATTTTACATTTCCTATGGTTTTTAAAGTTTTTCGTAGAGTGAAAAATATGTAATGTATGAGTTAATTAAAATTATTTTTATAAGTTGACGGTAATGTTTCTAAAAACCATAAAATAAGAACATGTCGATAGAAGTAACTAAAAACCGGCGGAGTGCTTGACACACTTCATATATAGGGTTTCGATAATTTTTAGAGGTCGTTTTTGAACGAAGTTTATATTATGCATTTTTGCAAGTTATGGCTTCATAATATAATAATTATAACAAAGTTAAAAAATAATATTAGTAATAATACAAAAGTAATGTTAAATTAATATAAGGGAATCAAAAATAATTTTCGTATTTTTTAACTTAGTACTTTGTCACAATATGTCTGTGGAAAGTTAAATCACTCTATTGAAAATGACTTCATTGGGCGAAAATACTATAAGGGTTCTAAGCTAAAGAACCCTAGAGTAATTTATACTCCTAAAAAATCATGTTCTTATTAAAAAGAGTATGGATCACAAAAGTTTTTTGTAGAGTAAATTTTTTGTTACATTATATAATACCTATTACCTACCGTCTAAATATTCATGATTAAAATATTTTTCATGAACAGGAAAAAGGGAATTTATCTTCTACCTACTTGGTTTTGCGCATAATTATACCACACAATGATATCGTACCTGCTTAAGTAAATTTTAATGTTTTTGGTCTATTTGGGCTGAAAAAGGCATTAGTTAAACGTTACTGGTTCTGAGTTCATATAGTTTCAGATATTGAATAAGACCTACTATATATAATTTATATAATTAGAAATAGAAAACCATGCGTACGATTCTTGATAGCCTTTATTTTCTATGGAAATATTTCTATTAGGTACAATCCATTGAAGTATGAAAAATCACTATTGTCACACTTGTTAAAAACTTAAAAAGTCTACTTACGAATATGAGCCGATTTGCGCATCCCGTCGGCAAGTTTCAGGGAGGTCCTGGAAAGGTTTCACTTATTGAACAATTCATGGTTCCTCATTTTTCCAAAAACATTCGTCATAAACGTATCTTTCTCACTGAAACGACTATGACTTTCTTCATAATTATTGGGTTTTGTGGTGCACATAGAGTCAGGAGAGCGTAGCGTACGTAGCGACGGCGAGTTTCCGCGGCGCCCGTGTCAAGAAGGTTCCCGCTCGGTCCGCCATATTGCCCGCGCCCCTCCCACTACCGCGCGCTCGCCTCCCATTGGCCCCGTCACGCGAAATGGGCGGGGCCTCTCGCGCCTAAATGTTGCCAGCTTTTTGAATAAATAATTTCAGTAATTTAAGTAATGAAGGCAATTATGGCGTTGTTTAGCTAAGTTCGCGCGGTAGCTAGCGGGAACTTTATATTTATATCGCTCTCTTTATATACGCCGACGCGGTTAATACGCCCGATCTGTTTACGTTGCGAACGCCCGCTTATTTATTGCGGGCGACGCTGCATAGAACGCGATTTAAACTGCAATTATTTGTATGCTGAGGATAACGTATCGCCCGATTTAAAATAGCCTAGTTTATCATACAGCTGCGAACAATTTATGCACAAAATTTGCAGCACGTTTTAGATATTCATAATACTTACAGGCGTGCCAGTAAACATTTGCTTTAATGTTGTATCAGTATAAATTTTCAGTGCAAGTCAGATCACAAATAAAATAACATTCCGAGCAACCGACCCCATAATAGACCAAGAGCGGGCAGGTAATTACTTTTATAAGTAGAAAAAATGTAATAATGTTACCAAGTTAATAAAAAGATAAGCATCATAAATCATTGAATGGAATAGTGTCCACGTTTGACCGGTGTAAACAGTGACGTCACGAAGCGTCACAGCGTGCCGATAAAAAGTCGATTTTATCCGCATAAGTTCGGCCAGCTGACTGATTCCCCCTCGCCCGCACGCACTGAAAACACCGCGCGGCGAGATTTCAGGGGGGAAGCGAGCGGCACGATTCGGGAAATACATGAGAGCGAGCGAGACGAACGGATAGGGATGCGACGGCGCGGTGGGCGGGCGCCGCCAGATGATGTATAGAGTGGTGGAGTTAGGTTCAAATTGCGTCGGGAAGTGGCCGAGATTAGAGCCAGTGCGGGCCGTTCCGCGCCGCGTTCGTAAGCCCACTTAAGACTGTTTTTAATACTAGTATTTTTTACGCGATCCCCGCAAGGATTTAGCGGATTCCCGTCGCGGATCGTGCGCTTTGATTTATCGGTATCGGTTCTGGTGTTTACGTTAGTGGGTGACGGGCGGTGCGTGGACGCGTAATCCGCCGGCTTGCCTCAGATTATGACGGATATTATCGGATTTCGTGCACTAACTCTGTGAAAATCTGAGGAACGAACCGACATCTAGCAACCGACGAAACCAAAACAACCGGCTCTATTGAACACACGGTGGGTAAAGCTGGTAATATTTTTATAAAATTTCGGTATTTCCAAATAATGCTCAATATTATTTAGCATGAAGGTGAAAAGGTTTAGTTAGGATCAATGTTACTTGATTAAATCTACTATTGATATTAAGAAACACTATTTTCCTGTGCAAACCGTCAGAATGAAAGAGCTCAAAAGTATTTTAGGTTAGGTTATGATGAGGCAATATACCTACATAGAGAAACCGTGTAGTAGCAACTACAACTGCTGATTTTATAGTTTATTTATACCAAATTGGTAGATCAAGTTTAATCTGAGTATTGTAAATTAATAATAATAATATTTAGGTTAAATAAAGATTTGTTAATGTTAGAGCAAAAACGGTATTAAAATGTAGAGTTGCCATATTGTATGCGACGGCTGCAATAAATAAGGTTATTATTAAAAAATAATAATAAACCGAATGACAAAAACCTAGCTTATTAACAGTTATTAACCCAATAAAATGTTTCGCTACCAACATATATGTAGTAAAGAATGCATTCTGCACCTGCATTCTTATTTATTTCTTTTTTTATTTCTTATTTCATTAATGTAGATTTCCTTACTCTACATTTTTTCCATCAATATCCAATATTTACTTATTATTTCTATACGATTTTTTAAAAAGTACATATTGAAATTAGGACTTATTTTATAAGTTTTCTACTCATTTTTTTTAATACCACAGTGAAATTAATCATAATAACCCTGATACTGTTTCTTATTAGATTTGTTCATTATATTCATAATATCAAGATCTTTACTATGTTCTTAATAATTATTAATAGATATTTTGATAATAATTTTTGGGTGACTATTAATCCTTCGATCGGGGATTCTTGAAAATGCTATGGTATTCTATTGTTGTCGCGATCACCGGTACTCTTATGGTTTAAAATTGGTTACAATTTAATTATGATCTTGCAGCACATTACATATTACATCTTTTTAGGGTTCCATACTCAAAGGGTAAAAACGGGACCTTAGTACTAAGACTCCAATGTCTGTCTGTCCGTCTGTCTGTCTCCAGGCTGTATCTCAAGAACGGCTACAGCTAGATTTCTGAATTTTTCATAGATTGTGTATATATGTTGCCGCTATAACAACAAATACTAAAAACAAAATAAAATTAATATGTAAGGACCTACGCTCACAGTGAGAATATACAAGGTGTAACAAAACTAAGTGATAATACTTTAGGGTGTGTATGTGTTCTTTGTAGAGAGTTCACTGTGAAAGTAGCAGCGCTGAAAGACCAATCTTTTTTTACTTTTGTATGGGCAATCACCCCAGCGCGGCGTCACGACTCAAGAGTTTCCCCATACAAAAGTGAAAAAATGGTATTTCAGCGCTGCTACTTTCACAGTGAACTCTCTACAAAGAACACATACACACCCTAAAGTATTATCACTTAGTTTTGTTACACCTTGTATATTTTCACTGTGAGCGTAGGAGCTCTAAAAGCGTAACTTTTTAATACTTTTGTATTAGAAAATTCATGACCCTAGGTAGCTTGCCTTGTTACAAAAAATACACCTTTAGCGCTGCAACTTTCTCAGTGAGGTAATCCCTCTCTTTATAAAGGCTGTCACAGACAGAGCAGGCAATGTAAAGATGTATATTGTAGCACGATACATCTCTCTATAGAAATCGTACACAACATCTATAATGTAAAAATATACATTATAGCTTTTGTGTGTGGTCTCCTGACGATTTGTATAGAAAGATATGTCGAGATGTATCGTGCTATAATATACATCTTTACTTTACCTGCTCTGTCTGTGACAGCCTTCAGGAATACATAAACACTTAACACACTAAAATATTATCGCTTCGTTTTATTAGACCCTGTATTCGAAGTCATAAAGTAAGCGCTTCCAAAAATCTACCTGTGTTACTTGCGAACTACCGCTGAATGTTACAAAATCAATCAATAACAGGAAATGAGAACGGACAAATTACGTGATAAGCCTTATCTATAGAAATACTTTCAGCTCATAACATTGACAGATATCATATTAGCTTTGTCCACACTGTGCCTTTTTCTATTCGTCAAGGGCATGCGTTATAGCGCAATCAACAGCAAACGTGAAGCATGCCCGGACGCATGCCCTCTGACCGTACCCAAAACTTCAAAAATGACAATGTTGGCGTTGCGTTCGTTGACACATTCAAGTTGAATGAAAGAAGATGACGAAAATTGAAGACGAAAGCGCATAGTGTGGACATAGCTATTGTACTGTTACCTATATCTAATACAATGTTGCAAGCTCACATTATTGTATTACATTAAAAGTGTTGATTTGATATCATGTTTTAAGTAGGGCCGGGACACAAAAACAAGGCACGACGTCGTATCGTTTTGTGTCCCGGCTCTAAAACTACTACTGTATTATGAAGTTAAAAGTTATAAGTACCGATAGTTAAAGTTGATATTAGTCTGATCCATACTGTATTTAATGCATGCTGTATCGATATGAATGATAAAAACTTATCTTTCCAAAAATTGAATGTGAGTTTCTAAGAGGAATAATACGATATTTTAAGTTTTATTCAGTAATTCTTCTGGGCCATATTTTGATTTATGGCACGAGATGGCTATTAAAAATTTAATATTATACTTAATTGTTGAAGACTACTAGCAAGTATTGAATAATATATTATATTATATGGACGACGCATCCACACTAATTCACGTTCACCTATCTCAGGGCTGAGTACCCAAAGGACTTGTTACGGTGGCAAGACAAATGTAGGAAATGAAATACGTAATTGTATATTTTAATGTTTTTATACAAGTCTCAAAAGCCAGTTTGTGTTCTTATTTTTAGTTTTCAGCATTTAATAATTGATACTTTCATACTACTACTATTCATAGGTACATTTAACTTTATAATTAAATTGCATATTACTTTATTTTCAACTTGATGATGTTTATCGCGCGCTTTATCGTATTTTGTAAGATAAAAAGTATTCTATGTCCTTTCTCGGGACTCAAAGTATATCCCCATATCTCAAAGTATATACCTTTTACCTTTAAGCAAAATCGGTTCAACCGTTTGAGCGTGAATAGGTAACAGACAGACAGACACACTTTCGCATAATATTAGTATGGATACGCGTTCATGACCCACAAACATTTTATTGCTGAGGCCGAAACTCGAGGTGGGTTTTAGTGAGCGATTCTCATGGATCTATCAGCGCTTCGTGTCAACATCGGATGCCATAAAATCATGTTATCTGCGATATAGCTGATACAAATACATCGAGTCAAATATTGACTGATACGTTGCACTTACACATGTTCTACATTCAATCAACACGATATCAATATCTTACGTGTTCGATCTCTTTCAGTTTTAGTATCAAAAGTAGAAATTCGATTAAAACTCGGAACATGATTTGATAATAGGTGGGATTAACATTATTTTGCAGATGGTGATTCTATTTATGTAGTAAGTATCGTAAAGATTTTTTTAAATAATTTTCTATAATACTAGAGATAGAGCTCTCTAGAGATCGTCTCCGCTTTTATCATCCTGTCTGGATAGTAGAATAATAATATTGAATAAGCAGATATTGGTATAAAAAAATAATACGTGTGCTTGTGTAAAATGTAGAGCAAGTTAGTGGGTAATTTTAAGACACACTTTTTGAAACTTACTTTGAACCCGAAATTTAAACTTGAATTTTATTCACAGTTAATGCTAGATACTAATCAAACAACGTATTCACTTTGATTAGTGCGAGTTCAGGTGATTAGTGCAGATGATTAGTGATTAGAGAAAATAAAGAACTTGCACTAATCAGTCGCTGTCAACACAATATGCTTTCTCCTGCTCATCTGCACTTATCACTAATCAAAGTGAATACAGGCCCTTATAGGCTAAGCACAGACAAAACAGAGCGCAGCAGAGAGGATTTCAATAACGCTCTTGAAACAAACTTTAAAATTATTAAACTAAAGTGAACATGAACCTTACAAAAATTCTCGCGTGTCTCCGAAGATATCCCGATAGAATCCCTTATCGTACTTTAGTTTATTAATTTTAATAAAATTCGCTCCGCTGCGCTTCGTTCTGTTTGCGCTGAGCAATAGTAACTAATAGATATATGATGATAATAGACAGAACATTATGCGCTTGCGTCTTCAATTTTTGTTCTTTTTTTGTTATTCAAAGCGAAAGTTTTAGACGGTCAGAGGGTATGCGTCGCGGGCATGCCTCACGTTCGATGTTGACTGCGCTATAACGCATGTCCTTGAACAGAAAAAGGCACAGTGTGAACAAAGCTTATAACTACGGTACCTCAACTTTTAAACACAAAAAAATTCCAATCAAAATGATTTAATTTAAAATGTGTCATTTTAGGACTAGAGTGATAGCACATAGGTATTGTCTACTCTGGTAATTACTGTGTAAAAGGTGTCAGATCATAATTAATTATTATGTAAGCCCAGCTTTTGATTCTACTAGTGACTAGTCCTAACTTTACAAGACTGTGCATCTTAAACTTTTTATGCTTAATAGATTCGCTAAAGGAAAAATATTTTAAACATTTCGTGTATATCTAGTGTAATTCAAACTCTATTTGGGTTAGAAATTAGCTCGAAACGCTGCGAGAAAAGTTTCGATAGTCTGATTACTGGCGGACGTACTAGCCTTACATGTCGTTCTGCTCGCCTTGCCGGGGGAAGTATTTTCCCCCAGATCATCCAACATCATAGAAATGTAAATATTACCAACAGTTTTCATGTAGGTAGTTAGATCACCCAAAGATAACTTTTAACAAAGTTAAAGCGAATAAATTTGAAAAAGAAAATCTATTGAAATAAAGGAATATTTAAATCGCCTCCAAAGTCGATTCCAAAGAGACGCCTTTTAATAGAGTCAGCCACTTTCGCCAACTTAAATCTTTCAGCTTAAAAAAGGCTTTACATCGGTTTAAAGGGATAAAGGCGGCCAGGCCGATCGATGATTTTAGCTTTATCCAATTACTTACTTAACAGTTTCATTTTGCCTTCTATGAATGTTCAATGTTATTTCGTGTTTTATCGAATTCTAATTTCAATTTGGGTTTCATTTTTCTCAATACTTGAACAGCACTTAAAAATATAAATATTGTGGGATATGAGTGTGGAGGCCAAAGGAAGATCTTCCGACCGAGCGAGGTGGTATGCTCGGTCAGGCCGAAGCCCGCGTGATACAATTCAGCTGTCGTATATATACCGACGCGCTTAGAAAACTTCGATATCGCGATGCAGGAATGTTAGGCGAATTGTACCGCTACATCACTCCCCCCCGAAGACCGGAGGTCGAATCTTGAAGTCTTGTCGCTTGAGTCGCCAGTGCCATTGAGTTCCAGTGAGTCGGAACTGTTGCAGTGAGTCCCAGTGAGTCGGAACTGTAAGCTGCTGCACGGGATCCAGTGAGTCGGATAAGCTGCCGTGCGGGGCCGATGCTACGTGCTGACCAGGAGAGATGTGCTCTGCTTGCTGACCGGTCGGTGTAGTGAGAAAGCCCGATGATGCCCGATGCGGAGTCGCCCAGGCCGCGGTACATTGCGGCTAGTGGACGAGGTACCCGATGAGGCGATGCTGGCTGGCGCGGTGCGGAGGGGCGGGGAGTGATGATGATGAAGGAGGCGTGTTCTGTCGAGGGTCACCAAGGTGGGATCAGGTGTGGTCGCCACAAAGGAAGATCTTCCGACCGAGCGAGGTGGTATGCTCGGTCAGGCCGAAGCCCGCGTGATACAATTCAGCTGTCGTATATATACCGACGCGCTTAGAAAACTTCGATATCGCGATGCAGGAATGTTAGGCGAATTGTACCGCTACAATATCGACAAAACGATAAGGTGTATTAACAATTTAGAACTATGTACTTACATTAAAATTTGTTTGTTCATGTTTCAAAATAATGGCTCCAATTCTGAATAAAATTACGCTACAACGGATTAACGCACAAAGCAAAACGTGGGACAAACAGAATGGAATCAGCAATTTATTTTTAATCCAGATTCGACTAACCTCCGTTATTTCATGTTTGATAATATTAACGATTGAAAAATGCATACGAAACGGTCCGCCCGGCGTTAGCGATCCAGCGCCGCCTTTGTTCTCTTTGTCGAATATTGAATTCCGAAAGCCGGATGTAAAAAAGGCAATTAAACGAATAAATCACTATATCCGAGCCTTTTCCACTTGCAGCTATTATGCGACCAAGTTTTATGATCCAAAAACTCACGTGACGTTTGAAATATGAAAGCTGTTGGTCCATCGCGATTGTTTATGGCGTTTTCCAGCCTTTGTGTACAAGCACTAAATCATGATGATATGAAGATTTATGTTGTTACTGATATATAGTCTCACTTTCTATATCAAAATGAATGTGTTGAAAAGTTTTTTTTGTGTGCTATGTAGGTTTATGGTATAACAAGGGTAGAGTTTTGAATTATACGGAAATTTTTCTTTGCAATTTTGCTTTCTGTTAACAGAAATTATTATTTACTGATGATATTATCGTAAAGTTTTGTGTAAATAGATGCATACAAAAAGTGATAAATGAAGATCCAAAATAAGTTGAAAAGACAGTTAACAAAGAGGAAGGTAAAGCAGAAAACGCATCATTTAATTTACCAACCAAAACTTTTTTATAAGTCGACTAGCTGTTGCCCGCGACTTCGTCCGCGTAGACTTTAGTTTATAGTTGATCCCGTACATCAATTGAATAGTTAACGCGCAAATCATAAAAGTATATTGTGTGGGACAATATACTTTTATGATATTATAGATGTTCCGCACGGCTTCGCCCGCCTAATTTAGGAATGTAACGGAAACCGTACATTTTTCCGCAAAAAAAGAAACCTATTTACTTTCACGTGGTCTATTCTTTATGTGTGCCAAATAACATAAAATTGCTCCAGTACGTTCAAATAAGCTCTTTCAAATAATTTCCCCCGTTTTTTCCACACTCTCCTCTATTTCTTCGTTTCTATTAGTCTTACCACAATAAAGTATAGTTTATAGCCTTTCTCAATAAATAGGCTATTTAAAACTGAAAGAATTTTTCAAATTGCACCAGTAGTTCCTGAGATTAGCGCGTTCAAATAAGGCATTTCAAATAATTTCTCCCGTTTTTTCCACGCTTTCCTCTCTTTCTTCGCTGCTATTAGTCTTAGCACAATAAAATATAGCTTATAACCTTTCTCAATAAATAGGCTATCTAAAACTGAAACAATTTTTCAAATTGCACCAGTAGTTCCTGAGATTAGCGCGTTTAAATAAGGCATTTCAAATAATTTCTCCTGTTTTTTCCACACTTTCCCCTCTTTCTTCGCTGCTATTAGTCTTAGCACAATAAAATATAGCTTGTAGCCTTTCTCAATAAATAGGCTATCTAACACTGAAATAATTTTTCAAATTAAACTAGTAGTTCCTGAGATTAGAGCGTTCAAATAAGCCATTTCAAATAATTTCTCCCGTTTTTTCCACACTTTCCTCTATTTTTTAGCTCTTATTAATCTTAACGTAATAAAATATAGCCTATAGCTTTCCTTGATAAATAGGCTATCTAACACTGAAAGAATTTTTCAAATCAGACCAGTAGTTCCTGAGATTAGCGCGTTCAAATAAGCCCTTTCAAATAATTTCTCCCCGTTTTTTCCGCACTTTCCTCTATTTCTTCGCTCCTATTAATCTGAGCATGATAAAATATAGCCTATAGCCTTCCTCGATAAATAGGCTATCTAACACTGAAAGATTTTTTCAAATCAGACCAGTAGTTCCTGAGATTAGCGCGTTCAAACAAACAAACAAACAAACAAACAAACAAACTCTTCACAATTATAATATTAGTATAGATGTATCATAATTTTTAACCGACTTCCAAAAAACGAGGAGGTTATATTATGTTCGGCTGTGGATATATATTTTTTTTGTATGTTCAACGATTACTCCGCCGTTTGTGAACCGATTTTCGAATTTTTTGTTTTGTTGTGTTAGGTTTCACTCCAATTTGGTACCATGTTCACAAAAGTGGTGACCTGATGATGGGATCCATGAGTAATCGAGGGGACTCCTCGAAATTTATATATTTATATAACATATGGTGATTTTGGTTTTATGAGAAGCATCCTAAGCATATGCTACCAAAACGCAAGATTTTGCACCGAGGTATACTATGGTTCCGAAGATACTAAGAGAACTCCGGATTCCTTATAGATACAAGTTTGGGAGTTTAGGAGCTGTTTTAAGAACTGAAAGCATATGCTACTATGCAAATTACATTCATCATCATCATCATCATCATCATTACCACGTCAGGGTCACCAATGTCACTAAATTCAACCTTATCTCCAGAGCATAAGGCACACATTTGACAATACTCCTGAGAAGTTAAAGTTGCTTCGACAATGTAACATTCTGTTTCACTTCGCCGAGATATTCTGGAAAACAACCTAATTTCAACCTTTTGCATTGCGTTTAGCGTTCATACTTCATAGTACAATAACGCATCGCATCGCATATCTGCCAGGGCTGTCAAGCGAGCGGCGCGGCGGTGCGGGCGCGGGCCGGGTACTATGCACAGAATACAAATTACTCACGGAGGTACTATGTGCGCTGCGTGTCATGTGCGACAAGTCGAGCGAGTGCCAGCCTATTGAAACTAGTCCGGTGACCGGCTACTTAGCACGTCACACGTGTTCACTTCGATTTTTTTAAATGTATTGTTTAAAATTATCTGCAGGCTGCAGCTGATATTATAATATTTTGTAAGTGTGACTGTAATAAGATACGTAGAATAATATACAGGTGTATTATTCTACGTATAGTCCGCGTTACGCTTACTAGGTAACTAAAAAGAGTGAATTTATTATTTTTAACAAAAAATTAAAACCGACTTCCAAGGTAAAACAATAATAACATCCTTATAATATGAACTAAAAAGTATTAAATGATTATTCCTATCTAATAGTGCCTTTTTCCGAATTCGGCTAAGACTCAACTATTTCTGTACTCAATCTTCATAATTTTCAAGTCGGTGCCAGTTCCAAAAGTTTCAAATATTCTGTCAGAGAACAGAAGATTTATCTGGTACCGACTTCAAAATGATGAAGATTGAGTACAGAAATAGTTGAGTTTTAGCCGAATTCGGAAAAAGGCACTATTAGATAGGAATAATTATTTAATACTTTTTAGTTCATATTATAAGGATGTTATTATTGTTTTACCTTGGAAGTCGGTTTTCATTTTTTGTTAAAAATAATAATATTTATCCTCATTAATACCACACATGTACTCATCGGCTACTACTTTCGTAGTCGACTATGATATTTAAATGGTCATACAAATTCAAATCAATCTGTCTATTCACAGGGTCAACATCCATGCTATCGATCTGAACCCCGCACGCGCGGCAGTTTCTACCACCGTACCCGACAAGCCTCACCATTCATCTCCGAGTGTACAAGGAGGCGCTGGCGGCCGGCATGGAGCCGCTAAGCGAGAACATGTGCCTCAGCGAGCTCGAGCTCCACGGGGGGCACCTCCACGAATCAGTGGCGGCGTCCGTCGGCTCCGCCATATCGAGCCTCATGGCGCCCCTACACCACGAGCCGCAGCACACGCCCCTGCATCACGCCCCGCCGCTGCACCATGAGCCGCTAGAGAAATTAAAACGTAAGTATAAAGTATAAAATATATTCATTTCAGACCTATGGACCTTGGTCCATAGAAGTACAACTACATGCATATTACATACATTAAATGTAATCTATACATACTTAAATGACATTATTATAAAAAAAATCGTAACCGCTATGAAATTCGCTGCTTAGGGCCTTTCCACACGACGTATTTTTTGCTCACTGACGATGTGCGTTTTTGATGCCGAGCGCATCTTCTGCGTGTTTTCATCGCGTTTTGGCAGATATATAAAGTTTAAAACGTGTCGGCTTCCTTCCGTTTGCTGAGCGTTCAACTTACCTTTGTATTTATTTATTTTTTTATTAAATACGGGGGCAAACGAGCGAACGGGTCACCTGATGGTAAGCAACTACCATCGCCCATGGACACTCGCAACATCAGAAGAGCTGCAGGTGCATCGATATAAACGAGCGTTAAAAACGTCGTATGTTAGGGCCCTTAAGCGTATTATGGAATATGGAGACTTATTTGTCTTTGCAGCAGTGCTGCGTTACGGGCCTATAGTAATTATAGTGCATAGATTTTGAAATCCTCTAATATGTAGGAGTGTAATGTGTAACTCACTAGTCGTTTTGATTGGCTAATGGTAAACCATTAACCAATAGGTAATCAACGCTATTGAAGCAAAGATAAATTCCAGTCAAAAAACCTCAAGAAACGCTTGAACCAATATACTGATTTACATTGACGACCTCCGTGGCGCAGTGGTGAGCGCGTTGGTAGCTCAAGGTCGCGGGTTCGAGTCCCGCCGACGGAACAAAAAGCTTATAAAGTTCCTGGGTCATGGATGTGTATATATGTGTATCATATAATAAAAATCTAAAATATATGTATAGTATAAAAGTATTAAATATATTTCCGTTGTCTGGTACCTGTAACACAAGTCCTTCAGGTACTTAGCACGGGGCCAGACTGACGTGGTGTGAAGCGTCCATAGATATTTATTATTATTGATACAGTACTGATCCAGCGACGGAATCCAGTGATGCTGGCGCCAGCTACTGCATCAATGTAAATCAGCCTTTATATGTAACTCGTCTAGTCTCAGTAGTGTGTAACTCTTGTATTAGATAATAATAATATTTACGAAATTATTAATAACTGTATATTAAACATGTATTTATTATATACAAGCATAAAATATTAAATGAAAGTTTAGCCCTATACTTTGTTAAGAAAATCTTTACTTCACTTCCCTCACAATTAAATAACTAAGTACATACGAAAGTAAATAATATTATTTTATTAGCATAAAAATATGCTATATCATCATGACACAATCGGCGATAATACGACATACTCGTAACTATCCCTTGCCGTAGTTCTATACATAATATTATTGTAGAGATCAAAAAGAGTTTTTCAGCCATCGTAATATGGGAGCAGCGAAATAAATAATTTCGTACAAACTATAAATGCCAATTTCAGTGTGCACACAGGGAGGAAGTGACCCATTTTAAATAAAAATAATCGGAAATTCGTTTTCATGAAACGAGTAAATCTCTTTTATATTGGCAAATAAATCCCATTTTAAATTCAACTGCGCAAGTAAATAAAGGGGACTTTTCATGTTTCGTTCGCCGCCGGTTCCTCGCACGCAGTCGTTCCTTTGCCCGTTTTATTTTTATGAAGATATATTCCGATGGAATGAAAAGATCAACTTTATTTGCGAATACAAGCTCAAATTTGAATGCAACACGAGCAAATAAAAAAACGATCACATAAATTTTCGTTAAGATTTTTCGGAGCGGAAACATTAAGTATTTTATCTCGTTGCATGCGAAGTCAATAATGTTATTAAAATGAAGTTATTCGGTGATAATGTTCGGCCCACGATGGTCGTCACGGGTAATCAGGGATGAGGGAGAGATGTGGGCCCGTCGCCCGTCATAACACAACGTATACAAAATTACGTGTTATTCACCTCACACCCTCGAGATCTCATTTTGCTGGATAATAAAAATCGATAGAATTTATACCTAAATATTATAATAACACATTACATATTTGGTTACTATTATCTAATTTCGAAGTATACTAACTAAAATTAATTTATTGTATTAATTATAATATTATTGTAGAGTGCCTACGAAACTACTCTTCGTAGCCCGTAGGCCGTGGCACTGCTACGAAACCACCGAGAAAAACTGATTAGACCATCAACTCCCAAGCGGCACCAAAGTGCCGCATAGCAATTGAAAAGCTATTGTGTCTGCGATTCTCATAATCGAGGTATTAATATAAGTTAAAACTTTCAATTAAATTAAATTGAAAGTTTTAACTTAGAACCTACAGTCTGATTAGTGAGTACGTAAATAATAATTTAGCCATAGATTTTCCTCATTAATCTTTCGATCGCGGCTTCTTGAAAATCGATTATTATTCTATTGTTATCGTCATGTCACCGGTTAACCCATCAAGGCCCATAACGACTTATGGGTCTTAATGGGTTAAGAGAACATACTTACCTACATGACATACAAAATTGTAATAAGTTTCGAAAATTCTGGTAACTAGTACCTAAGGGCTAAGGATCTTTTAGGCATATTACGCTGCTAATGCAAAGACACTTAGGTATTAAAAAATTACCATACTTTAAAAAGTCGCCTTTCTGATTGTCCTTAACGTCTGTGGACATTAGAAATCAAATCAAACAAAATAATTTATACCTCTCCAAATCCATATTCCCAACTAAGATTTACTACTATATAAACGTGGGAGAGCCATTTTATACCTGCTTCGGCACGAATGGGCCGGCTCGACCGGAGAAATACCACGTTTTCACAGAAAACCGGCATGAAACAGCTCTTGCGCTGTGTTTCGCCGAGTGAGCGAGTTTACCGGAGGCCCAATCCCCTTCCCTATTCCCTTCCCTTCCCTACCCTCCCCTATTACCCTATTCCCTCTTAAAAGGCCGGCAACGCACCTGCAGCTTTTCTGATGCTGCGAGTGTCCATGGGCGACGGAAATTGCTTTCCATCAGGTGACCCGTTTGCTCGTTTGCCCCCTTATTTCATAAAAAATAAAAATATTGCACTCTCAAATGAAAAGAATACTGTAATTTTTGCGAAGAATATTAAAATTCGGCACCTGTATTAGTATGTTCGGGGGGTCGTATCGGATAGTTTTTACAATCGCATCAATATCAGATTACTCTCCCCAGCGAGTTAGTCACGCAATTAGTGACGCGAGGGGCAGCAAATTACGACAACACAATTTTTGATCAAACAAAGAACGGATCGAAACTGAATTTAGATGTAATTTTAATTCGTACTAACAGGTAGATTTATGTCGAATGAAGGAGTTTAAATTGTCTTTTCAACCGTTCAACAGTGTTGTTGATAGGTTAACGTTTTTATAGATCTTGATCACAGTCTGCTTACGGATCCCGTCCGATAAGCACGCGTTTCCCGCTCAAGTGCACGCTGCTAGGCGACTGTGGTGCTGTCTCTTTCTATAGACAGCGCGCTCTCGCTCGGCACACTTTGTGCTTGTTGCGATTTCGCGATCACGTCCGCGCCACGAGGATTTTCGATTTTAGTGTGTCCGCGATCGAGCGAACTCTGCGCCGGCGCTTGTTTCGTCTCGCCCGAGTGCGGGCCCTCGCCCGCGCTTGCCGCCGTAGGTCGCGCCGCGCCTTGCTTGCCAGCGCCCGAGTGTTGTGAGTGTTTGTGTGTGTTTCCCGACCGCCTGGAACACATTGTAAGTACGGCGACACGAAAACTAGGTACACTACACGAGGTTTGTACCTCTTTACACACCTCCCCTCCCGGTTGCCGGGCGGGGTTGTACCCTCTCGGAAATTCTTCATTAAGAGCAGACTGACCGACCGACATCATGGCCGACATGATTGATAAATTTTTATCTTTCTTAAAGGTAGAGTACCCTGACGCCGCGAAAAGGTGGGACAACTTCGTGCGAAATCACGATGCTGTTTCCCCCGCGTCTCCCGACTGTGACATCGCCGTGACTCCTGTAGAGTCCGTGGTCCCCCGACTTACATACTCGTCTCCTTCTGAGATGTCTTGCTCGGAGCAAGAGACTGACCCTGGTGAAGGCGACTTCACCACGGTCGTCAGTAAAAAGACAAAGAAGAGGAAGCGCGCTGAAGGCTCTTCCTCTCCAGTCTCGTCCTCCCCGACTAAACAGGCCGGGAAACCAAAGTCTAGAAAGACTAAACCGGCCCCTAGGCCCGAGCTACCCGCGATGTCCGTGCAGACTAGTACTGCCGCGTCCCCCGCTCGCCCCCCAATCGCCCTTCAGGCATCCCAGGCCTCGCAGGCCTCTCAAATAGTTCCGTCTCAGGCCCCTCTGGCTTCCGAGACGGAACCAGCTTCCAAAATGCCTCCTCCTGTCATAGTACAGGAGAAGAAAAAATGGAACATCATCTCGGCCGCGATAAACGAGAAAAAGCTCCGTTACTCGTCGGCTACCACAACTCCGATCGGGATAAAGGTCCAGGTCCAAACGCCTCAGGACCATCGCCTCCTAACTGCGTTCCTCCGTGGAAAAAACATAGGCTACCACACCTATGCCTTAGAGGACGAACGCGTCCTCCGCGTCGTCATTGTAGGTGTCGACAAGTTCATCTCCGAAAGGGATGTACTTGAAGACTTAATAGCCCAAGGTTACCCCGCGACCGAGGTACACAGGATGTACCACCCCGTCAAAAAACACGTGTACAACATGGTACTAGTGATCCTCCCCCTTACCCCCGAGGGTAAGGAAATTTTTAACATACGCGCCGTATGTAATATAACCGGAATACGCGTGGAACCCCCCCGTAAAAGAGGCACTCCTGGCCAATGCCACAGGTGCCAACTTTACGGGCACTCCGCGCGAAACTGCCAAGCCCGACCGCGTTGCGTCAAGTGCCTAGGAGACCACGGCACCTCTGACTGCCCACGCAAAACACCAGCTGAGGAGTCCGAACCCCCCAGCTGTGTGCTATGCAAAACACAAGGCCATCCGGCTAATTACAGAGGGTGTGTAAAAGCACCCAAAGTAAAGAGACGAATTGCGCCTCAAACAAAGAAAAACAATAAGGAAAAAACAAAGCAGAGATTTATCCCTGCTCCGCTTCCCACTAAATCACCTTGGGTGAACAGCACTAGTGCCCCTAAAAACTTCCCCATGCTCCCCAACAGGGTCCAGCCCACCGCCGCGCAAAAACCCGCACCCTCCGCGACAAAACCTGTGCCCCCAGCGGCAAAGCCCGCAACACCTGTGGCAAAACCCGCGCACCCCGCGAAAAAGCCCACTCCCTCCGCGAATATAACCTCCAATTACGGAGACGACCTGCGTGACGTGACCGACTTCCTAAGCCTCATAAACCCGTCAGAGGTAGCCGAATTCTCCTACGGACTGCGGACGGCTAGGAATTTTTCACAATTATCCGCCTGTCTGTCGACTTACAACGATTTGATCCGCAGGATCAATTCTCTCAATTTATCACTATCGTTTAACTAATGGATTCAACCGGAAGAATAAAACCGCGCTCCCTACAGGTAGTTACGTTTAATACAAACGGCATACATAATAATATAGACGAAATCCGCGAATTCGTCATAAACCACAATGTCGATATTTTACTAATGCAGGAGACGTTCCTTAAGCCTAGTAGAAAAAGCCCAAAAATAGCAAACTATAAAATAGTTAGAAATGACAGAACCCGATCCCAACTCGGAGGCACAATGATTTATTACAAAAAATCATTGCACTGTGTTCCCCTAGAACCCCCATCCCTAACTAACTTAGAAACTTCTATTTGTCACATTAGCATGACAGACCATCAACCTATCATAATTGTATCTGCCTATTTAGCCAGCAAAATGCCCATAACTTCTAGCGAATTAAGATCGCTATTTAATTTAGGCAATGCCGTCATTATTTCCGGCGACCTAAACTGCAAACACACAGAGTGGGGCAATGTCATATCTAATACGAATGGCATTAGATTATCCGTCTTAAGCGACTCCTTAAATTTTGCAATTTTAGCCCCTAACGACCCCACTCGCTACGACACTGCTAGCCGTAGTAACAACCTTATTCATAACCCTAGTGTTATTGATATTGCGTTAGTTAAAAACATTAACCTCAACATCTCTTTGGAAACAATCCACGAGCTTAACTCGGACCACAGACCAGTTAAAATTGCGCTTGGCAATTCTAACCAACTCGCTGCTAGTACTAAAAAGATAATTGATTATAAATTACTAGCAGATAACCTAGAAAACCTTCAATCGAGTCACCTCGATCTCATTCCCGATTTCATCGAAAACTCTAAAGTGGCGCTTGAGGCCTCTCTCCACTTGACTGATCATCTGGTAGAGAACATCGAAAAATCTTCTAGGGAAATGCCAACGATTCATGAGAATCGCTGGCCTCTCCCAGATGATATAAAAGAGTCCATCAGACTCCGTAACGCGGCTAAACGCACATACGATCGCTACCCATCGGAAGACTGGAGGAGGGCCCTCCGTCACTACGAGAGGGAAGTTAAATATAAAATCAAACAACACAAAGCCGAGAGGTGGGATCGACTTCTTAGCGAACTCGAACCGTCTCACACGGCCTACTGGCCGCTCGCGAAGTCCCTCAAAAAAGATACGGAGAGCGACATGCCTCCACTAAACAGACCAAATCGTCCTCCTGCACTGGAGGATATCGACAAAGCCGAATGCTTGGCTGACACCATAGAAAATCAGTGCCGACCTAGTACTCTCCCGACCGACCCTGATCATGATAATCTAGTCAATACCGAGGTAGAAAGCCGACTTATGGCCCCACCATCAGAGCCCCTCAGGCCGGTGAATACGGAGGAAATCAAAGATATTATTAAAGATTTGAATTCCAGAAAGGCCCCAGGCCTGGACGGTATCTCAAATAAAACCCTTAAATTACTACCTGCCACTATAATTGAATTGCTCGTGAACATCTTTAATGCCCTTTTACTAGGATGTTCATTCCCAGATATTTGGAAAGTAGCTATAATAATAGGTATCCACAAACCGGGTAAACTCCGGACGGAACCAAGTAGTTACAGACCAATTAGCTTAATTAGTTGCCTCGGTAAAATTTACGAAAGAGTTATACTAAGACGCCTAAAAGACGTCATAGTTGATAAAAAACTCTTACCTGACGAACAATTCGCATTCCGCGAATTTCACAGCTGTCCCGCTCAGGTACACCGCCTAACGGAGTACATATTAGAACAAAAGAACAATAGGAGACCGACTTGCGCTGTTTTCTTTGATGTCGCAAAAGCATTCGACAAAATTTGGCACAATGGGCTAATTTATAAACTTTTTAAACTCGGCATTCCCGATAGTCTTGTTATAATAATAAGTAACTACCTCAAAAACCGTAAATTTCGTTTTAGAGTCGAAGGCATTCTGTCTTCACTTAGAGATCTAGAGGCTGGGGTACCGCAGGGCTCGGTTCTCTCCCCGACCCTCTACAATCTCTACACGTCCGATTTACCCACTCACCCTCGAGTACAAAAAGCGCTATTCGCAGACGACACGGCCCTTTTCTTTGCTCATCGCCAAATAGCTTTCGCATCCAAAAAACTCCAAGAAGCAGTTACCGAACTCGGTAAATGGTTCGCAAAATGGAGAATCGAACTTAACCCCGACAAAAGTCACGCTATATTATTTAACGGACTAAAACGTAAGAAAATGCAACCTATTAGTCTGCACGGAAAATTAATTCCCGAAGTCACGGCTGTCAAATACTTAGGAGTAGTACTAAACAAGTCGATGTCATTCACGAACCATATATCGAATACCGTACGTAAAGCGAAATTTGTATTATACAAATTATATCCTTTACTCAACGCGAATAGCAAGATGTCCTTAAGACATAAGCTCACCTTATACAAAACATGTATAAGAACGATACTCACTTATGCGTGCGTCTCTTTCGCACACATAAGTGACAATCAGATGAACCAATTGCAACGAGTTCAAAACCGTTTTCTGCGCATGGCAACAGGTGCCCCCCGTTACATGCGAAACATCGACTTGCATAGAGACTGCGAGCTTATCACTATCAAAGCCTACATCAAAGAACTCTCGGAGAGATTCTTTGAGAAAGGAAAAGTACATCCCAATCCGCTCATTCGTAAGGCTGTGGACTACGAACATGACGCACGGACATTCCGATACCCCTTCAGGCGGCCTAAGGATATCTTAGCCGACCCTGTAGACCCCATCACAGAATACGTAACGTACTGTGTACAGTTACGCAAACACAAATCACACTCACCCGCGTGGTTAGTACTGCACCGGGGACGACGCCGGCGCCTTCCCCGAGGACTTAACACGACCCGAACGACAAACAGACAGACCGACCGAAATCCGGTGCCGAGCTCGATCCCGGGTTCGAGTTCGCATGCGGATAGCATAGGAACACACCTAAATCATGACCGCGACCGCGACATTGTCGTAGAGAGCTCTACCAATTACTTTGACATTAGAACATACACGCGTATGTCGCCCCAACCAGACTCGGAAGGGGAGAGGGACGGCCCTCTTTTATGCAATAACATTAATAACTTGAGCTCATCTACCGCGATAACTCGTACGCAGCTAGTTTGTGCTACCGCGCGCGAGCAGCCTCACTCGTCAGAGAGTGAGTAAGGGGTCGGACCCCTTAAGAACAGGGGGGATCCGTGTCCCCACGTCAGATGAAAACAGCTTATTTTCGTAGCTCTCCCCAATATTGCCCGATTAGAATGTCACACGTGTGACTTTAGGGGAGGGGGCCAGGCCCCCTCATTGTTTATCTCCAAACCAACTAGCAACAGACTAGTTATAGCCACGATTAAACTACCATGGTCTTAACCAGACCAGTAGCTTAGACCCTTTCGAAAAAAAAAAAAAAAAAAAAAAAAAAAAAAAGATCTTGATCTGATGGCAAAAAGTGAGAAAAGAAATTGACTGTAGCAATACCGGGGTAGTTGGAATAAAACATTTTGATCCCTTTTTTCCTTATAGCGGCTGATTCATTGTGTAAAACATGCAAATATAAAAGTTTATCCAATGATCAAGGATATTTTTTGAAAATCTGCCATCAAAATTTGCCATCAGATCCTGATAGACCCATAAGTTAGCTTACGGCAAAGCCAAAAACAATAACCATTATGATAGTCTATGTAAGTTTCCAGTGGCACCAACGTTATGCCTAAGGAAGTGATCTTATTACGAGTATGATAACTGATAATTTAGGTATCAATAGGTTCTTAATAATGTCCGGGCAGCAAAGGCTTTAATTTTTGTTTTCAGGTTATCTTTAATTATATTTATTAGTAACTAGATGACGCCCGCAACTCCGTTGCGCCAAAATTCGTTTAACGCGCGATAACCGTACATTTTTCCGGGATAAAAACTATCCTAGGTCCTTTTTCGGGACTCAAAGTATCTCCATGCCAAATTTCAGCAAAATCGGTTCAGCTGTTAGAGAGTGAAGAGGTAACAGACAGACAGACAGACAGACGGACAGAGAGACAGACACACTTTCGCATTTATAATATTAGTATGGAAGTATGGATATAGTACATAGTGTCTAAACACACTAGGCTGAATTACGCCGACGTAATTTCCGCCGCAAATGTCAAACGCATACAAATACGCGACGGAATAGTGTGTCGTCTCTCGCGTTCCGCCCGTATTTTGTGTGAGTTTGAAACGCGGCGTAAGCGCGGCGGAATTTACCCCGGCGTAATTCAGCCTAGTGTGTTTAGAGCCATATACGCAAACGCGAGTATTTACTAGCTAATAGCCGAGCTTTGTGAGGGCTCGCGTCGATTTTCTGCGTGGTAATAATCATAAGGCAGTTTTTTTTATATATTTTAATAGAAACCAAACCTTGACTGACCGATGATAACACATCTACATATTATAAATAAAAAAATCTATGTTTAAGCACAAATCAATAGGCGTCATAGTTTTTCCGTAAAGTGTAGGTACCACAAAAGTGCTCGTTGTGGGATATACTAGGGCTCGCTTCGCTCGCCCTGATGCAGGCACTTCACATGGCTATTTGTATTTGCTATTGGCTATTTGTTGTATTTGCCAACATTATTGACGAAAACGCAAACAAGCAAATAAAGGCAAATACGGCCTTCCACAAATGGACGTCAAATACCAAACTTATACATGATTTTCTTTACTTGCCTATTTGACTCCTTTGATGTGCGTCAAAAACCGACAAAGGTACGGATACGTGTATTTGGTATTGGTCATATTTGTCAAATAGGCAAATAAGGCCAATATTTGTCAAACATACCGTCTACACATGGTGATTGTTTGGCGAATACATCAAATACGCAAATACAAATAGCCATGTGAAGTGCCTCCATGATAAATATTAAATTCAAACAACTTTGCAATTATAAACACTTCAGTTTCATGTTATAACATTTTAAAATGAAGAGAACTTAGAATTACGAGCAATACAATTGAGTAAATGTGTAGAACTTACCGTTCTATAATACTATATTAAATTTCGATGGTTAATTAGTACAAAAATCCCGGAGAAGAGAATTCTGATTACATTAAACTAAAACCTTTTTTGCCAGTCCAAAAGATGAATTAAGTAAACAAAGTATCGATGCACGTGAAGCAAATAAACTCATTAGTAATCCATCACCAGTGCACAAAAAGGGCCACTGTAATCATTTAAAGTCAATTCAAATTAAACGCTTTAGCTTTTGTCTCTTTCGTCAACACGGAGATGTTATTTCCATCTCGCTCTATCACTAAAAAAGTCCCCCTATCCACGAAGCGTTATATTGCGATGATTAGGCTTGCACTTGCTCCGCCATTGAATTTAAATGGGGGATTAAAAAAGAACAGCGAGTTTTATTCACTTTTATTTATTAAATGTATTGTGCGCCAGTTCATTAGTCAATTGATGTCGTCATCTACTCTTTGTTGTATGAAACCCAGCTGTTTTGTACAGAATGTATCGTTTATTGACAAATGTATCATTAATATATTTTGTACGCTGCATTTTTGGCGTCTCCATGCTGTCTCATAATGGACCAATACAAGCGATACTCGTTGATGATTGCCTTTGATCGGCGTCAATTGTGCAGTGTACATGATTAGACCTTCAAATGGCTATTATTTTTTGAAGGCAGGTCGCTGTAGCCCTGACGTCACTGCGACTCATGAGGATATATTGTGACTCCTTCGCACTAGAGTACTGTCCCCAACCCAATGCTGCTCATAAATTGAACAATATGGTTGGGGTTGGTACCACGATTTCCTCTGTGGATGAGTATTCGTAGCGACCACTAAAAAAGTAAAAACCAAAGTGCTCTGTAGTAGAGCAGGATAGTCGAGGAGAAGGTGAATAGGTCTCATACTCCTCCTCACAGAATCTGCAAGTCGTTATGCTACAAATACCCATTCTGTTTAGATGTTTGTTGAGCTTGCAGTGCTCAGTTAGGCTGGTAAAGATTATTGATTGGTAGGAACCCAAGGTGAGTACTAATACCGACAGTTTCTTGTTGAAGCCAGGAGGCCTTGGAGTGTTCAAAGCCAGGGGTTCAAATGGATATACCTATCTTTGCTATCCGTCACAGGCCGCAAATAGAGAGGGCCTTCAAGCTTTTTCGGAAGATATTTCTCCTCACCTTATTTTTTGTAATACGGTAATCTTTTTCTATCCGCGTTCTGTCTGGCTGTGATCTAAGAACATTTCAGCAAAATAGCAATTTGTGAACGGCTAATTTATAAAACCCCATCGATATATTTTCTGACTGCAACTCTTAATCTCGAATGGATGATCTATTATTTTATAATTTTGTAATATTACGCAGATGCACATTATCCTTTTAATCAGAAAAACTGGAAAAAGCAATCTAATTTAAAGATTTACTTTCGATTTTCGCACCCCAAAAATAATTTGGGGTATAATTTACGGGCGTCGCACCTTTTTCGCATGACAAAAAATTCTATAGGCACTCATATGATATCGGTAGCTCGGCTTACGGAGAAGATTGTTCTCATATCCGGAGATTTTTATAAAATACGCGAAAAACACGTTTCGTGGCTTTAATTTTAAATTGAGCTGGTTTTGCAAAATCTTACTAAAGCCTTCGTTGATTTTGTCGTTATCCAAGAATTTTTTACACCTCGTAGAAGCTTTTTATAGAAAAAACGGCTCTATGTTAATTGTATTAGAAACATTTATATCTTATACGATTGGATTGGATTTTTTTGGGATTTAGATAGTACATGGTATAAAGCTCATAGTTTTTATTAATTTTATTTTTGTCTTCTTCCGCTTGTTTTTTATGATTTTGCGTTTTGTATCATTTTATTTAAATTTTTAATACTTATCTTTTAGTTCTTTTACTATACAATTACATAGGTACGTTTGTTTAGAGCCAAGTTATATTTTCTTGCAATTCGCTATGAACAAAACAAACCAATTTTTTTTTTAAATATAAGCAGTTATAATCTTTACAAAAATCATCGTAATAAATAATAATAAACGTTTTTGTGTTACCTCGATAAAGTTGGTCGCCACACATCCCGGTGCCGGAGGCAGGAGACAAATATTTATTTTGTTAGTTCGTGTCTCGAGACGAGATTACAAACTTTATCTCTATCCAAGTAAATCTGACCACTGATACGAAAAAAGATTAAGGAATTTGTTATAATCAAATCTTGCTTTACTTCGTCTCGGTGCCTTTAAGAAATTCTTTTTTTTATATCAGCGTAATAAAAGGTAAGTGTTGTTAATAATATATAGGTATTTAATGATTTTTTTATTAATTTAATCATAAAATAACCTAAATATTGCTTTTTAACACTTGATAAAAAAACGTATTTGTATTAATTTTAATTACAATACAAAATGTTATAAAGTTAAAACTGCAACCTTTTTCATGTTCAAATATTATTATGGAAAACCCCAAAAATATGAACATTGAACACTTGACAAAACTAATCATCTGGCAGACACAAAAAAGTTGTAACTGTTAACTATTAAAGTATAAACTTTTTTGTGCACAAAATTAAATGTTTAGGAGTGCCCTAAATACAAAATTCCGAATAATTATGCGGGTAACAACAAACATCGCTTTTTGTTGATCTTAAATTTCAGTTTTACTATCGATGTTTTGATTTATGTTGCAAAAAGTGCAGCATAAAAACTGCGGTGCCATGCTGTCTGCTGTCTGCCGTCTGATCTGCCGTGCCAATAAATAAAAACAGTTTCTCGACAAAAACCCCTGAGCCCCGTGGGCTGTGAACACAAGTTTATTCTTTTGAAATCTCCGCTGCTATTAAACTCGCCGAACAGTGAAATATTGTAGCAAAATAACATATTGTTTCATTCGATATTATCCTAAATGAAAAAGCATATGTATTTTACTGCGTTTGATTTTATTTTTTAGTAAATCCTATTAAAATTACAGAACCATAATATTCTAATATGCAAACTATTTCAGCTAGATTTTAAAAATCCTAGCTTCTTCTATTTTACTTATTTTACTTAAAGTTTAGCATGACTTATTTGCGGCTATACACAATCCTACCATTTACAAAAAGAGTATTATCATAGATAATGTATGTCTAGTCTCTGGTATTATCAGTCTCTGGTATTAATTGTGTTTA
Organism: Lysandra bellargus; assembly: GCA_905333045.1. NCBI lineage: Eukaryota > Metazoa > Arthropoda > Insecta > Lepidoptera > Lycaenidae > Lysandra > Lysandra bellargus. The sequence continues at coordinate 12,503,901 of HG995326.1, forward strand.
CTTATTATATATTAATACGACTATATATACTACATATACTACATACGTTTTAAGATAGGTAGGTGCATACTTGTCTCCAAATTTTTCATTTTGTGTAGGTATGCCAAACCTTTACGTTCTCTAACTGTACCATATCTAAATATCGATAGCGTGTTTACAATACCGCAGAAAAAAATGGATTTTCATATTTAAAAAAAAAAAACATTGAGGGAGGCGTGCCCCGATCCTGTACGACAGATGTCAGTGTATCCGCTCCGTCATGAATCTAAAAAACACCCTGAAGGAGGCGTGGTGGTAATAAATTTTGTCAAAATACGCTCGACGCAAACACTTCCCATCGCCCTATTACAGTGGTTCCCAATCAGTGGTCCGTGGACCAACCATAAAGTTAATATACCTAGCGGAATAGAGAAACAAAGGCCTGAACAAGCGAGATGTCACTATCAGTAACACTGCGTGGTAAAAAGAGACGTGTGATAGATGACAGCAGAACTCTTTTTTTGACGTCCAGCTGGCACTTGTCGGCACGTTGACTATTTAATCTCATAGAAAGATGCTTGTGTAAGTGTATACGTATTCATATTTTTACACACACATGTAAATCAATTTCGGTTTCGTTTGACAGCTCGAGATTGTCGCTCTATTCCGCTAGGTATATTAACTTTATGGGACCAACAGTAATCTGCAGGAGCCAAAAAATGATCTAAGAATGATTTTAAATTTAATATTAAATAGCCGATTTCCAAATTAAAATGTAACCGACCACGTAAAGATGCAAGAAATACCATTATTACTTAAAGTAGTCATATTCTTTTTATGTAATTTCCTATTGAGACAATAATAGACGGAGGCGGGAGGAGTATCAGAGGAGTCACACATACCCCGGCCGATGTCGCCAATCCGCCGAGGATGCGCAAAGCATTTCCCCATGAAATAAAGAAAACAGGCCTTTATAGTGGTCTCTAACCAAGAAAAGTTTGGGAGCCCCTGCCCTATTAGAATAACAGAACAAATCGGTTTTAATTTGTTAACAGCCGCCTCGAATGGGTGTCACATGTCTGTAGGTGGGCGCTATAAATTGTTTCGTCTCGCCTCCACTAATTGCAGACGACAAACTTTTAATTGCTTAAGCACATGTCTAAACGTCTAAGTTGAAATATAGAAACAAAAAGTGCGGGTTTCCCATGTCTATTTAAGGACTCTCTTTTCTTTTCCTGAATTCTAAAATATAACATGTGCTAAGTTACCGAAGATAAGTATTCTTCAATAGTGTGTAGTTTATTCAGAATATGGACGTCAATAATTATGTTTTTTTCTAGTGTGTAATTTTTTTTACTCTGCACTTCTTAGATAAATCCTAGAGCGACGACCTAAGGACGACTAACATAAGTAAATAATCTCTACCATATCTATATTGGTACATTTGCTTCCTAGTTTTACTCATAGTTGTAAAAACTATCTTCAAAACTTTTTATCGAGCTTCTTATTTGCGACAAAATATGTTACAATTGAAGTAAAGTTTAAACACTTTCTGTAGTTATACTAACGTTAAAACGGGACTCTCATGGAATCCCGTTTGCTAGAGTCGTAACGTTATTCGAGAATATGATAAATCAAAATAGCAATTAAGTGAGGAAATCGGGTAGAAGTCAACACCAGCAAATATTGACACAATGAATACAAACAATACAGCGGTGATCGATTATTGCCGGCAGATGCTAACCCTTCCGCCGACACCTTGCCATCTGTTACTTATTCTGTACCCAGTGGTCAGATTTACCCCAGATTTAGAAAACCGCATTTCGATTTGTCTCATTGGTTTAATAATATTGACCTTCACTTTAGAATTCAAAGTGAAAACTAATATTATTTAAATAGATGCGCAATTGTGTGCTTGTTTGTCTGTTACCTTTTTATGCTGAACCGATTTTGACGGACGGATATTTGAGTCCCCAGAGGCTGGAAGAAACATAGGATAGTTTATGTTTTGGAGTTCGGACGATGTAATAAACGAATTTCTGTATCATCTAGTATTTTATATTAGCAGTCTGAGAACTATTTTACTGTAAAGTCAATTGCAAACTTTACTAAATCCGTTATTTTTCATTATCAGACTGTAATAACGATGCCACAGTTTTGATATATTATGTATTTTACTATCAAATAAATGGCCGCAATATTACATTTCGTATTTCCATTTTATTCGCTATAAAGGGACAGAATAACGGTCGTTATAGAGTAGCTCAGCACACACGTCGGATAATAAATCTTTTTATTTTATGACAAATTGTTGTCTGACGTTCGGTTACCCTCGCCGCAACAAAAGATCTAGAACAAATAGGGGTATAATGGCCTGTGATGACCGTGTGGTACAATGAGAGGCATACGTAAACACAAATACAATGACACCGCCCTTTTTCTTTGGTTTGACTTCAATTACGACCAATATTTCATCAATATGACAAATAAAATAAATAATAGCCCATTGTGAGTTTAAATAGAACAGCAGCTAGCCAACTAAGTACCAATATTTTTTTCCAATTTTATGTCCTAAAGTAACTTCCGTTTCGTTTAGAATTGGATAAAACCTAATTTCAAGCAAATTGCAGTCACAGGTATAGGTACTTACCTAGAGTATACCTGTGACTGCGATTTATATCTACCTATATCTTATATATAAAATTATCGTGTCACAATGTCACGTGGACTAACACGAACTCCTTCGAAACGGCTTTACTGATTTTTACCAAATTTTATATGCATATTCAGTAGGTCTGAGAATCGGCTACTCGGTACTTTATATATTGATAAGTGCATTTGTTGAATAAATAATAGTAAATTATTACAACCTGAGACTGACGGCGACCATTGTTTGTGCGACGAGACAGCGATCGACGATGCCATGGTGACATACTTATTTAGTCAGTTCAATAAAATTTAAATATGGGCGAAATATTGGCAAAGCAACGTTTGCCGGGACAGCTAGTTTAAATATATTATTCCTTACCGGCCATGGACATTTTAAAGCCAAACTTTACGGATCTAAATTAATAGCATCACAGCTATGTGCTTGACCAAATGGAGTAAGTTTGAACAAACCACGCATGATGTTTTATGAGAGATTCCGAGGCAATATAAAAGAACCACAATGCTTCACAATGTACATTGTAAATCTAAAGTCGCATAATTACTACGGTGATATCGTGGACAGCGCTTATAGGAACTTCCGTGCTTTCAAGCGTTTTTGTCACAATTATTATTGGCAACAGACTATAAGACAACAAATTACAATATTAATTTATCTATTATAGCTTAGTAGTCACAATTATTATAGTTTATTTTCGTATTGCTCCCCCTTAAGTTATTTGACGTTCGCACTGCAACTTTGTGCTGTCTCCGCCTTAAATGGGAAGGGGAACTTTAAATAATGTATTCATATTATAGTTAATTGTTTATCAGATTTATAGATATGTAATGCATATTTTAAGAGAAGCATCACGATTCCAAGACCTACAAGTAAACCAGAATAACACCACTCTTGAAACAACTTCAAGCGTTATTTTATTCTGGTTTAATTTTAGGTCAGGAATCTGAGAGTAAGAGGTAGGTTAAAGAGGGATAGATGTCTACATTAAGTATCCCGTCTTCTGCCGTCTGTCGTCCCCTGTCCTGTGGCCTCTATCCTCTGTCCACACCAAGTGGTCTTTGAAGAAAGGATTTTTCAAAACGATATCATTCACGCGGACGAAGTTGCGGGCAACAGCTAGTATTATATAATATTTTCAAAGATAGAGTTTGGCATATTTAAAAGGATGTTCCTTTTAAATATGCCAAAGTCTATCTTTGAAAATCCTCCGATCCTTAATTCTAGAATACAATAAGGTGTTTATTTACGATAAGTGATAACATTACAAATAATATATATTTTTATTGGCATCTTACTAGCTAGAACTCTAAAGCAGTTCTTGTAGTAAAACTAAATACATAGTACATCTATAAAATATATTCTATATTCTATACATATTATAAAACAAAGTCGCTTTTTTTCCCTCATGTCCCTTTGTTCCCTTTAATCTTTAAAACTACGCAACGGATTTTGATGATTCTTTCAGTGTTAGATAGCCCATTTATCGAGGAAGGCTATAGGCTATATTTTATCACGCTAAGACTAATAGGAGCTAAGAAATAGAGGAAAATGTGGAAAAAACGGGGACAATTATATGAAAGGGAAAACTTGAACGCGCTAATCTCAGGAAGACCAGTAGGGTCCGATTTGAAAAATTCTTTCAGAGTTAGATAGCCCATTTATTGAGGAAGATCTATATTTAATCTCGCTAAGACTAATAGGAGAATGTGGAAAAACGGGGGAAATTATTTACAGACTAGCTGCTACCCGCGACTTCGTCCGCGTGGACTTCAGTTTATAGTTGTTCCCGTACATCGATTGAATAGTTTACGCACAAAGGTACATTTTGTGGGAACTATCTCTATACTAAATTTCATCAAAATATATTGAATAGTTTAGGCGAAATAACAGAAAAATTGCTCTAGTAGTACGTAAGATAAGCCCTTTCAAATAACTTCCTCGTTTATTCCACATTTTCCTCTATCTCTTCGCTCCTTCGTTCTTCTTCTCGTCTTCTCCTCCTCCTCCTCCTTCTCCGTCTTAGCGTGATAAAATATAGCCTATAGCCGTCCTCCTCGATGAATGGGCTATCCAACACTGAAACAATTTTTCAAATCGGACCAGTAGTTCCTGAGATTCGCGCGTTCAAATAAGCCCTTTCAAATAATTTTCTCCGTTTTTTCCACATTTTCCTCTATTTCTTCGCTCCTATTAGTTTTAGCGTGATAAAATATAGCCTATGAGCCTTTCTTGATAAATGGGATATCTAACATTGAATTTTTTTTAAAAATCGGACCAGTAGTTCCTGAGATTAGCGCGTTCAAATAAGCCCTTTCAAATATTTTCCCCCGTTTTTCCCCTATTTTCCTCTATTTCTTTGCTCCTATTAGTTTTAGCGTGATAAAATATAGACTATAGCCCTCCTCAATAAATGGGCTATCTAACACTGAAAGAAAATGTTCAAATCGGACCAGTAGTTCCTTAGATTAGCGCGTTCAAATAAGCCCTTTCAAATAATTTTCCCCCGTTTTTTCCACATTTTCCTCTATTTCTTCGCTCCTATAAGTCTTAGCGTGATAAAATATAGCCTATAGCCTTCCTCGATAAATGGACTAACACTGAAAGAATTTTTCAAATCGGACCAGTAGTTCCTGAGATTAGCGCGTTCAAACAAACAAACAAACTAACAAACTCTTCCGCTTTATAATATTAGTATAGATAAGAAGTAGACCACGTGAAGGATCATAAGCTATCGATTTTAATCATTTTTTCAGTGGCTATATATTTTACTAGCGACCCTCCCCGGCATCGCACGGGTATAAAACATATAGCCACTGAAAAAATTATCAAAATCGATGATGCCTATGATCCTTCACGTGGTCTACTTCTTATCTGTGCCAAATAACATAAAAATTGCTCCAGTAGCTCGCGAGATAAGCCCTTTCAAATAATTTTCCCCGTTTTTTCCACATTCTCCTATTAGTCTTAGCGTGATAAAATATAGCCTATAGCCTTCCGCAATAAATGGGCTATCTAACACTGAAAGAATTTTTCAAATCGGACCAGTAGTTCCTGAGATTAGCGCGTTCAAGTTAGCCTTTTCAAATAATTTTCCCCGTTTTTTCCACATTTTCCTCTATTTCTTCGCTCCTATTAGTCTTAGCTTGATAAAACATAGCCTATAACCATCCTCGATAAATGGGCTATCTAACACTGAAAGAATCATCAAAATCTGTTGCGTAGTTTTAAAGATTAAAGGGAACAAAGGAAAAAAAAGCGACTTTGTTTTATAATAAGTATAGAATACCCGTGCGACGCCGGGGCGGGTCGCTAGTACTTTATACAACAATTTCAAATTACGTTCTGTTACTGTAGGAAAACATTTTTTAAATATTTTTATCGAACATAAATATATCACACACGGATGACACGTCAGCATGTTATATGTCGTAAGTGATATATGACACAGTAACAATGGCAGACAACGGTGTTTTGGAACAGGGGTACGTCCTAATTGTAAAGTTATGACTTAACAATATTCCCTTTTCCGAAGAGTGAGGGACAGTACCTATGATAAAATTAATGTACGAAATCTACATGATATAATATTTTATATATCTATACTAAGGAAATCAGCTAAATAGTAAATATCAATAAGTTTCAATATTTCTTGTCAAATATTTTTAAGTGACCTACAATTTAACATTGGGTATTTTTAAGTTCGTATCACATTGATTTGTAATACATATATGAAGTTATACAATTTAATGCGAATATTATCTGCGGAATTTAATAAAAACTACCCTCAAAAGGCAAATGATACAGTTTGACAAAACAAAATAAATTAACACTAAAACGTCGGCCATATTTCAAACAGGCGCGGGCGGTGATATAGCTTAATGCGATTTCGCCCTTGCGACTGTAATATTGTAATCGCCATAAAATGTGTATCACCGCACTAATATATTTATGACATTACAGCTTCCACTAATAGCTATTTATGCAAATTGAAAATATACAGAAAGGCGTCGTTTACGCTCCCCCAATCCCCTGTGTAGAGTAAACGACATATGTCAGTATCATTTCATTCATATTGCTTTTCATTTTCCCTCTTAATTTCTATTTCTTCCCGTATTTCTGTAATACTTATAAAAATATTAAAAATATTGATTAAAATAATGCAATACACTTAAGATCATATTGATACACGTCTTGACATTAATTAATTATTACCATAGTAGTAAATTTTAAATATTATTAACATTGTTGAATGGTTAAATTTCAATTTAATTAATCGTGCATATTAAGGACGCTATCACATGAAAATTAGCAGGTCGATGTCTGTCAGTACGAATATCGACGTTAAGGACATTAAAATAACATTCATATCAGCTCGCCTTGTACAGTAGCGGGTACGACGCTCGCCGCGTTCTTGATAGGGCGAAAATGTATGAAGAGAGCGTTTCTTATTTTTCTTATTAATGGAAATGTTATTTATTTTTATATAAATTCTATTTGTACAGGGGACTAAATAAGCAACAATTTTTTGTATATTTATTTTCCTTAGTTCAGTGTATTTAGCTATACTGGTACCTAATCAGACCTCATATTTTTAATCTTTTGCGATTATTGTGATGGTTAAAACGTATTTATGTGAAAATTTTGTATGGGGCTATATATTTTTTATGATGTAGACGTAGAGATGAATATAATATTATCTTTCATTTGAAACCAAAATATCCTCGCAGTGTGACTCCTTAAAATCCTTAAAAAGTTGTGATTCTTTAAACTGGTACCTGAAAATCCTTAAGATAATATCAAAATATGTCTAAAATTAACCCCCAACTACATTGCGCATAAAAGTCTTCAAGTCACAATCACCATAATATTTTGCTTACTTTATGTTACTCGTATCTGAAAGCTATCTCAGCGCCCCATTCTACTTGTCATTGTTGTGAATCTAATGCCATAGAAAAAGTAATTTGTGTCCATATGGGACCAGTGATTACCTTCTGAATACTGTCACCCTCCGCGAATAGTCTTTTGGTGGCCAATTTCTCGTCCCTCATTTATAAGATCTAAACATTTTACTGTCTGTCGTGTTTTGTGGTTATGGGGTCAAATAGGAGTATTGTAGGGTGATATGGATTTAAAGGGTTAATTTACTTTTATTTTAAATGTTTTTATTGTTACATTTTGAGTTGTTTATCTTTGGACCACAAAATGTCGGAGCTCCGCTGGCTCAGCGACCCGAAGTGGATCTTGGCCTCCGAAATGAGCTTTAAATCTGAACAAAAATATAGACGATACACTACCGAAATAATGACCAATGAAAACAAATTCAAATAAAGAGAATAATATGTATTTGGTAACAAATCATACACCCTTTACAAAAACGTTATGATATTAGTTAAAAGGTCATAAATTACTGATTAGTAACTGAATTCGTTTCAATAAATCTTCACGATTTATAATACGTCATGTATTAAGGAAATATCTAATATCGTGGTTACATTAAAACAAAATCGTCCCCCAGCATCTCATTTAATCCACAAATAATTTCTGGGACGTTTTTACCAGTCTCAGGTGGTTAGTTTGCAAGCGGTGCAGCGCCGCTGCAAGGGTTACACTTGATTTATCTAGCTTACGAGCGTTGTGGGACAAATTATACGTTATGTTGTGGTCTAGTACTGCTTCTGAAATTATCGTCGATTGGGGGAGGCCTTTGGGCACAAATTACTAATAGACTTTATTAGTTGCTTGGGTAAACAATTTTTAAGATGATGCTTGGGTGTCGTATGTTTAGAATGTTATTTTGAATTTATCAAGGAGATATTCGTACCAATTAAAATAATTCATACTGCTGCTGCCTTTCATCTTATGTACTAAGAAATCAGAACGAGTCATCAGAGCAACAACCTTCCTAGGTAAGGTTCAATGTCTTTTTTGAATAAGCGTACCTGCTACCTTCGAAAAACCTAATATTGAAATATACCTATTTAATACACGATTCTACGCTACTATCTAATTTATAAGGAAAACAACAAATTAATTTGCATACTACGAGGGGAACACGAAATTGTTATGTTTCTGCCATAAAATAACGAAACATGAAAAATTTTCAGACACCCGCATCAGACTGATAAATGGCTTCCGAAAATCCAAAAGGAAGTTACAGCTTACTTGGGATTTGGTCTAGAACCTCTCACGTCCCATAACTGCTGCACTCCGCTTTATTACAATTAACATAAGCCTCAAAGTCCCACACTCTATGCTAAACACATCTGACTGGCAATTTTGAACTCTACATCTTCCTAGCAATGAGCCGATTATAGCTCGGTCGCAACGAAAACGCGTTGGGAACGAACTTTTAGTCCTCTACGAACAACTTTAGCACTTACGCTCGTGGTTTAAGGTCGGAAGTCGCAAACAAGCTGTCCGCGCAGAAATGATGCGAGGTTCGTGCCTCGGCAGCAGCTCACTCTTTACATTTATGTGTACGATATGTCGCCGGCTATTTGGAATACTAATTGGGCCCGTCTAGAAAATTTGATACAACTACAAGGGCTGCTATATCTTTAGTCTTTACTACAATGGATACAAATTATGACTTTTTACGATCCTTAAGTTAGAGATGGTAAAGAACACCAAATAATTTTGCCACATGTGACATGAGTCTAGAGCTGATCTTGATAAAACATTAATTTAGTTACAAAATAAACTCAGATGTAAAAATGTAAGGTTCTAACTTTTTTACATTTGCTCTACATAATATTTTAGTTATCAGAATAATATTATGTGCGATTGTGCATAGTTTCAATTGTGCAACATTTTGTTAAAGGTTCAAGTACTATTAAGGGAAAAGACCTAATGCTAGACACGGAACTAATAGATGACACTTACGAAAAAAAACCATAAAAATAAGAATTACTGTACTTATTTCTCAACACTGTAAATTTTATAAGCTTCTCAAGCTATCTGTTGATGTGACAAAATATATTAGGGACGCCTTCGGGAACAAAATTTTAAAATGGGATCAGTTTTCGTAAACAATGTGACTGCGTCGACACGCGCTCGGCAATTTCTTAGCAAATAGGCGAAATTTTGCACGTAAGTTTTGAATACATTTATTTGATTTTTTATAATTTCTATTGATTTCATTGGATTAATGGTCATGTTGTAAACACTAATTAATGTTTATTTATGATTTTTATCCATTTTCCCTGACAATATAAAGGGTGTCTACTATTAGTTCTTGAAAATGTAAAAAAACCTAATAGATGACGTGGATCTCATCTTTTAGTTTTGCAATACATACTAAAATTATTTTGTACTTTATTCTACTGCAAATATCATCACTATTCTCTGAAAATATAATTCTATTAGCAAACTAACAACTTACAACTACTGCACCGAAAAATGAACATGGTGTCAAATATTAGACCGTGTACTGATCTAAAAATCGATTGCTTTAGTTTTTCAGCAGTAAAAAGAAGAAAAAGGAGAGCTGAGAACAGAAAGAAGAAAAAAGAAGAGGCAAGAGAAGCATGGAGACTAAAGACTGAAAATAAATTTGCTAGGAAAAAAATATGAAAAATAAAAATAAAAGGAAAGATAGTTTCAGCATGGAAGAACAATGGATAGAATATGGAGACAACGTGGATAATATTTCTGATGCATGTAGTTACTATGATGAAGTAAATGAAATCTTTTGAAAAACAGCAAATAAAGATCTAATAAATAGGAAAAATGTAAAATGTAATGTAATGTTCTATATCAACTATTAGTTCATATTGGTGTCTACTATTAGTGATGTTCGTTTTTTGTGATGTCATCCATTAGGGTTTATGACTAAGTTTACAAAAAGACCAATAATATATTTTTTTATTGATTTATCAGAGAATAACTATAATAGTTTTAATTTGTTAAAAATACAGAAGACATAAAATAAGTTTTATCAATATTTTATTTTCATAAATCTACATTTTATTACATTCAAATGTTTTATTTTTCCTTATAGTGTCTACCATTAGTGTTTTTCCCTTACTGAAATACAAAATATTAGATTTAGAAGATATTCATAATAATGAACTTTAAATGACGGCCGTAAACAATGTGTATAGGTACTGTGTAACAAATGAACAAACAGGTGAAAATGGTAACACGCGCCCCACTCTACAGCGCAGCGTCACACTCTCTTGAATGTAAATAGAAAATCAACCAAGCGTAAAATGATGATGAATCGTGCTATTCAAAGGGCCCTTCGACAGAGAGACGCTTCTCGGGAAATCAACGCAACAGAAAGGGACAGGAATAAGGAAAATTAGCTGATGCTCCCGTGAATTTGTGTACGCTTTCAATAAAGGTTCTTTACAGTAGGTAAAATAGGAATAAAATGGATCGGCTCTAATCCGCGGCCATTTATAACTCACACGCCATTAATTTAAGCGATAATTCGCGCTGTGCCATTGGTCGGACAGATACCACAACTTGGGAATTCCGAGACGTGCCTACTTGTAATCGGTAGCATCCTTATCTTGTTTGTTGCAATGATTTTGGTAATCAAAGTCATGCTACAATAATTATATGAAATGTCGTATTTTTTCGGTTAGTATAATTCACAGCTATATATATAATAAATATATATAATAAAAACTATTGTATCATAAAATTATTTATGACGGATGCACTGATGATTAAACTTCAATTTAATGAAGATTTTGACAGATAATGTATGGAGCTTAATATGTAAAAATTTTCATTTATTTACGGTGTATTTTAATATAACTAGAGATCACCCAAGCAATGGTCGAAATTCGACCTTAAATTTAATTATAAGTTTCAACTTTCTATTAATTCATCAATGATCAAGCCCAAGCGGCCACTGCACTGTCTCGTTTTGCCACGATCGATGGGTTAATGTTCTATTACCAAAATATTGACTTTTTCTTCTTCTTTTGGCTCCCCGTTTAAAATATTGATTATATTTTTAGATTTAATAAAAAAACAACAATCCATTTTTAATTTTACAACAGACTTCAACCATAAATAAAAGAGTACATACCTACTTATAATTCGTGTGTATAGGCTTGTCATTCAAAATAACGTAGTGTGCACATTGTGGTGTGTGTAATGTTTTATTTATTGATATAAGGCATGATAAAAACATAATTTTAAAACAACATTGGCTCGATGCACTCCTTCTCCATATAAGCTATAATTATGACTGTGCGAAATTTAATGCACCTACGTTTCCGAATTTTTCGTCCAAAGGGGTTCACAGTTTTTTGCTAACGTATTAATAAGGTACTAAGGCTAAAGCTGTAACGCTTTTAGAAAATACTAGTGCCAAAATGGTTTTAAACAAGGTTGTGAGTAGCAGTATTATGGCGCATTTTCACTGGTCGATAGGGCCCGCATGCGGGGTGCGGGAGATTTCTGAAACGCATGCCACGAACAATCAAAATACGCCGCATTAGTTGTCATAGACTCCCCGTATGCTGTATACCACACGAGTTAACGACTAATGAAAATGCGCCCTTAGTAGGTATGATGAAGTATTTTGTGATATCATCTTAAAGTGAAATATTACAAAGTATGAGGCATGCGGCATGCCGCATGCATGTCAACGACCAAATATTGCGTCAGACGCTCATTTTTCGTATCATAAAATATATCAATAACGACTCAAATATTTTTTGTAACATTACGAAAAGATCAAAATTAAATAATAACTATTAAAACATACCAAGAATTTCCTAAATCGGTCAAAAAACAGCGAAGATATCGTTGAACATACAAAAAACTTTCGTTCATGGGATCGAGTCGAAAATCATACTTATCTATCACTTAACACTTAGAATAAACGTTATTTATATCACTGTGAGGTCTTCTCGTTGAGACCAGAGACTTGAGACGTATTAGGGCGAACAAACAGCGCGTCGGAAGTACTCGTCTACTTCCGTATCAACTATCAGCCATCAGGATTATGTTATTAAGCAGACCCGAGGTGGTCCGTACACACAATGTTTAAATATCTTTAAAAGCTTATTTTGATTACGTTGTGTTTATTTTGTTCTTACATCACGATGCGTACTTAATTAATCTTACTTAATGCTTGGAGGTCGCCGGACGCAGCGGTGATCTATTTGCAAAATGTAACCTATTTTGAGATCTTTTAAAATTGTAATAACATTTGCTTCTTGTGGTTTTAAAGCCATATTAAGGTTTTCAAATGACTTTTGATAAAACTTGAATCTCATTAATTACCTATTAATCATTTAAAAGATCTACACTTTGTACACACTATCTAACTATAACGGTTATAACTTCTATATTTTTTAAGTATACAATTTTTCTCAGAGTCTGATACGTTAGAAAAGTGGCCGGAACGACTAGGACAAAACATTGTTTGAATATAACATCTGTATACACACTTACACAGTAAGTCTTTCTATTACTAAAGTACTAAATGTTAAAAAAATTAACGTATTTATTCGGTATTCCGCAAATTATATTCCGAGTTAATGGATGTTATACTGTACTCAGTACTATAACTAAATATGTACTACAACAGTCGTAATAAAATACACAATGCGATAGTTGAAAGATAAAATGATAAAATGGCAAATGGCAATAAAGATAATTTGTTCAAAAGACTTCAGTTATGTTTGTAAGCAAAAAGCAAAATACATGTCTTTAATTGCTCGTACTCAAATGAACAATATTTTTAATCTATACCTATTTCATCACTATCATTTGTTTCTTTAAAACATTAATTTGATTGTCAAATTAGTCATTGCTTTTAAAATTAATTCAGCGATTTCCTCGTAAATGCTACTTACATTGCGGGAAACGTATAGGGATTAACATGTTCTTCAATATCACTTAGTTAATGGACATCGTTCATATCAATTGTCCATATACTTGGCTTACATATTTAATTGTCTGTCAGGGTGCCAGGCGGGCGACGTGATAATCACAATACAAATCTATTGCAATGAATTATGCTATGTGACTGAGGACAATGAACTGCTGATCTTCAAAGTCATTGGCTAAAATAGAATTTACAGACACTCAATAAAACGATAAGATTTTTCTCTACAAATATGAGCGTCGCGTCGTCGTCGCAAAGGAGAAATATCAATTTAGGTACAAAACAATTTAGGTTCATAAGACAGAAAACGAATAATGGGTACAGCCATGTAGCTACATCTAATAACTATTACAAAAATTACTTTATATGGTACCGACAACACTCAAGCGATTGTACCTTCCCATTTCGTATTATAACTTCAAATATAGTAGAAAGTTTCTATTACAATAAAATGTAGTAGACAGGGTCGAGGTCGTAAATTTCGGGCTACTTATCTATGTGTACCGCGGAGACTAGCCGGCTAAATGTAAATACAACATTTTCTGGTTGGGTCTTTATACACTTTGCCTCGGAAATTTACGACTTCACAGCTCTTGATTATAACGGGATTGAATTTTTTTGTTTCACTGTCCTATTATTTTGTTGGTTATCTTTGTAAAATTCGATTTCCATAGAGTACTAGAGTTGTTTTCCATAGAGTATTATTAAGTATTTATATGAAGACGTTGCGATTACATAATATTAAACATAATATAGTGGAGTATATTCTATTTTTTAACCGACTTCCAAAAAACGAGGAGGTTATATGTTCGGCTGTGGTTTTTTTTTTTTTTTTTTTTTTTTTTTTTTTTTTTTTTTTTGTATGTTCAACGATTACTCCGCCGTTTGTGAACCGATTTTCGAAATTTTTGTTTTGTTGTATTAGGTTTCACTCCAATTTGGTACCATGTTCACAAAAGTGGTGACCTGATGATGGGATCCATGAGTAATCGAGGGAACTCCTCGAAATTTATATGGAAACATATGGTGATTTTGGTTTTATGAGAAGCATCCTAAGCATATGCTACCAAAACGCAAGATTTTGCACCGAGGTATACCATGGTTCCGAAGATACTAAGAGAACTCCGGATTCCTTATAGATACAAGTTTGGGGGTTTAGGCGCTGTTTTAAGAACTGAAAGCATATGCTACTATGCAAATTACATTCATCATCATCATCATTACCACATTAGGGTCACCGATGTCACCAAAATTGAACAAAACAAATTCATCCTTAAGTCCAGAGCATAAGGCTCACATTTGACATTACTTCTGAGAAGTAAGCTGCTTCGATAATTAATATAATTCTTTAACCTATCAAGTCTCATAAGAGCACCGGTGATCGCGACAACAATAGAATAACAATATATTTCCAAGAATCCGCGATCGAAAGATTAATATCAAGTACTTTTTAATTTATTTACGATTCTTATACTTCTCAAAATTCACGTTTAGCACGGAATTTATACATCAGATAAGGCAAAAACATCGACATAAAACACGATACAAACCGTATTCTTGTATTGGTAAATAAAAACCTCTTGCTCGGTTGTAAAAACGTAACAACGCCAATAAAACAATGAACGCGCTTATCACTCGTTATCAAACCAGCAAACATAAATTTTATTTGTACGAGTGTTCTGAGCGCCGTGCGTTTGTACGACCGCTTGCTCTACTTGTGACGAGATAACGATCATTATCACTCTATCAGTGTATCATTAACAATACCATGTTGAACAGTTTCATATTATACATGCATAAGAAATAGCTTAGCATTAAGTAGATTCTCAACGTTTTGTCTGCTATCACAATGAGCACTCGCGTATATATTTAAGGGTTAGATGACGCGAACTCGAGTTGACGATGCAAAATAAATCTACGTATGTTATGATCGTTCACAAGATTCATAATAATCAAGTTGATGCTAAAATTCATTTTCATAACTTCACTAAATAAATAGATACGCGAATATTAATAGGCATTTGAAAACATGACTAAAAATTCGGCCAAGTGCGAGTCGGATTCGCGCACGAAGGGTTCCGTACCGGTATAGAGTGAAAGTTGACAAAAAATTGTGTTTTTGTATGGGAGCCCCCCTTAAATATTATTTTTATTGCAATTTTATTATTAAAGTACAAATATAATTAAGGATTTTGTGTAAATTTCAAGTACCTAACTGTTACCATTATAGATTACGAGCAAAAGAGGACAAAAAATGACGTTTCTTGTGTGGGAGCTAACCCTTAAATATTAACTTTATTTTATTTTTAGTATTTGTTGTTATAGCGGCAACAGATATACACAATCTGTGAAAAATTCAGAAGTCTAGCTATAGCGGTTCTTGAGTTACAGCCTGGAGACAGACAGACAGACAGACGGACAGACAGACGGACAGACAGACATCGAAGTCTCATGAATAGGGTTCCGTTTTTACCCTTTGGGTGCGGAACCCTAAAAAGTAACAACAATAAAAGTTACGTGACTAGAAACTACGTATCAATAGTCAATAAATAATAGGTTATCAATCGTATAGTTAAATAATATGACTTTATAATGTCGAAGCAATTATTTTTGTGATCAGATAATGACAGCTTATTTTATGTAATAACAAACGAGAGTGGCTGCGCTGTAGAACAGCTATTGGTGGTTCGTGACTTTTTCCAAAACAATAGGATTACGGCAGAGACATCTGTTTATGATCTCTATAAAATATATTATGTACTATCTGCTGCAGTTTGCCTTGTAACATAATATTATCATGAATCATATTTAAAAAATTCTGACGTCAAAACAAAACTCATATTTTCGCGTTTCAACATCATATTTTTTTGGATTCGCTGGTGTTTGCGACAGCTATTTAATTTTAAATAATATCATTTATCAGTAGTAATAGTTAAATGTTTTTCTGACGCACACAGAATTATTATTGTAGTATGTATACTGTATACACAAAATATAATAATATTAATTGTAGTATGTACAATGAATATTATTATTTGTGTAGTGTATAGTGTATTTTATAGTACCTATGTACACACGAATAATAATATTAAGAATAATTAAACTGCAATTAAATAAAGATTTTGGCATAAACGCCGTACATAATATATCTGCCAAACTCCTCATTAAATTGAAGTTTAATCATCATTAAAAATGTCTCTGAGTGCGGCCGTTTGCGATTCTATTCATTTTCCGATTTAAATAAAATATGGTTACAATTTTGTAATAATTTAAACGTAACACTAGATTAAAAATTGATTTCATAATTTTATGAATAGCTTGATATTATTTTAAAATAATAACAAGCTATTCATAATATTTTGTATTTTATATTTTTTCATGTTTGATGTACGGTGCACAGTTATCTGATACAATGAATGCGCGGTTCTTTAATAATGTATTAGCTCCGTGGTTTGTGGTAATTTATGTTAGTAAAGCTACACATGAGGCATCGTATTAATATATTTAATGTTTCGTAAACAGAATTCAAGACGTGAGTGGAAGAGTAAGCTAAGTAACATGAAAACACTTCCCATTTTTTTGCTTAAATGGAGGCTTTAGGGCTGGAAAAATTATTTGAAATAGAAAAACTATGGATTATATGTGTAGCTAGATATATTATCTAGGTTATGAAGTAGATAAGTTACAAGTTTTACAAAAATAATTAGGGAAAAAATGAGTTATTGTCCGTATGTTACGAAATGTTACTTGTTCGATTCTTCCACTCACGTCTTCATTATTACATTTATAGTGTAATTAAGTAGTTTACTACAATTCAAATTGTTATCACCATATATTTTTATTACAATAATATTATTTATGTTTTTAACTTTAAAATATACATCCAAACATAACTTTTATAGCTATGTTCGAATGTATATATTGAGTGAAATTTTTCAATTGAATGTGTGTTAGCTATGATACATCTGTCGCACTAATAAAGTGTGCTCATCAGTTTCCCAAGTGACTAATTTGTTAACAAGTGTTCGGGGACACATAATTAAGTCGTAAGCAACGGGGTGTCCACGTCCCTCTCCATATATCCTGGTGTCAAAACGCTCGTGTAAACCACGCCTAATTACCAATTTTAAAACAATTTATGACACCGTTCCACTAGTTCCTTGAACGAATATCTACAATTTTCGTTAATAAACCTAATGTATGTGACGTAAAGGTGAGTTCACTAGAGGGCTGATAAATATAATGCTAAATTTATCGGTGATTTCTATTACTTTATTACTATTGCAAAATATATATTTGCTGATACCAGGCAAAAAAATTGCGAACAATATTTCTGGCATGCAAGAAGTCATATTTTGCAGTCGGCTATGTTGTTCTTATGGTCAGCTACGCAGGTGCATCATGTATTGATGTTTGAAAAAGTTATAAGATGTTATAATATATTTAGCAAAGGTCATCAATATAATTATGCAGTAGGTACTTCATCTACATAAGAAATGTAGCTCACATTGTAATAATTTCTGATACATTTATAAGGTGCAGGCTTATGAAATTCCATTGACGATCAAGTTTCAGAGCAAGTATTAAAATTTAGATTAAAGAAAAAATTTTGCTTCAACTTAACAGAGGATAATATGAATTCAATGCATAGGTTAAAGGAAAAACGAAAGAGCTTTTAATTTAGTGACAACTGGGGCTAATTTTAGAGTAAGAATCCAGATAAAAAATTAAGTTGACTTTAATGTTTGGATAACATTAGTTGTACATTAGTCGCAGAGTAGTCAGGTAGTCCGACAAACGTTTTTGAAGGGCAGAGACGGTATATTATATAATTTTAATATTATTTGATTTGTTAAATCAACGATAGATCTCCAACTGTTTTGTAGAATTTAAACCACATAATTTTGTTTCAGTATGGGCAGAAACGGGCGAGTTTCGGGACAGCGGGCACTCGTCGCTAACTTCAGGCGGCTCTGGGGTGGACCAGTCGTTGTACGCTCCTCCTCGACCGAGAAGAGATCGGAAACTTGCTGACGATAGTGAGTATTATAAAGGTACAATAACTTGCAATATCTATTATATTTTATATCGACGTAGAATGTAGAGAAAGCTGGTTTAGAAATAGGGTTATAAGCTACATGTTTTGTGTTTCGTAAAACAATGTCGACAGTTTTTATCTTCTATTTGCAAACTGAAGGAAACGATAAACTATTAGTAGTCCATTGAAATATTACAATTTTAGGACCGAATATTGCATTTATTAGAGGACGCAATTTTATTTTTGGTATATGTTGGGGGGGGTCAATAGAAGCTTATACTCAAGTTTGTGGGGTCGCCGCTCTTGTCCCCCGGCCGCCATCTTGAAAAAAGGGGTGACAACAGTATTTTCGTGATATCTCGGAAACTATAAGTCTTACAAAATATTTGTAAGAACATAATTTGTTGCAAATTATTTTGCCTACAAATACGTTCCTATAATTTTTTACCCTAATTTTAAAAAATTAAAAGTTATAAGCAATAAAGTGATTAAAAAAAAGGTTTATTATACTTCTTTAACTTTGTTTAATACATTTTACAAAAAAAAAACCTTAGACCAACCTTGTAGATGATCTTTTAAGAAAAAAAATCCCCAACCCCCCCCCCCCCCCCCGGATCTCATGAAATTAATTTTCTGCAGATGCGAAAGAAACTGTAAAAGCATGTGTGGCTGCATAAAAGCAGCCCTAAAGTGCTCTACAGTCTACAGTATGCCTACTATTCTGTAAAGCATTTCAGGCCTGCTTTTCTGCAGCCACTGTCTTCAGTAATGCCTACTATACTACAAATATATACGCATACTATATTATAGTACTATACTAGTCTGCACATCTGCACATACCTATTATACTGTAAGGTCTGCTTTTCTGCAGCCACACATGGTTCCACAGTTTTTTTTTGTATCTGCAGAAAATTAATTTAATGAGATGGGGTGAGATCGAGGGATCTTTTTCTCAAAAGATCATCTACAAGGTTGGTCTAAGGTATTTTTTTTGTAAAATGTATGAAACAAAGTAAAAGAGGGATAATAAACCTTTAAAATTTTATAACTTTTTTGCTTATAACTTTTTAAGTGTTTAATTTAGGGTAAAAAAATTATAAAACATGTGTAGGCGAAATAATTTGCAACAAATTATATTCTTACAAATTTTTTGTAAGACTTATTATTTCCGAGATATCATGAAAATAGTGTTGTCACCCTTTTTTTCAAGATGGCGGCCGGGGCACAAGAGCGGCGACCCCACAAAGTTGAGTTTAAGCTTCTATTAACTCCTCCAACATATCCCAAAAATAAAATTGCGTCCTCTAATAAATGCAAAGCAAAT
Source organism: Lysandra bellargus (assembly GCA_905333045.1). Taxonomy (NCBI): domain Eukaryota; kingdom Metazoa; phylum Arthropoda; class Insecta; order Lepidoptera; family Lycaenidae; genus Lysandra; species Lysandra bellargus. The sequence goes on from HG995326.1 coordinate 12,523,765, forward strand.
GTAACATTTCAATGGACTATAGAACCATATGACGTAGCATGCTGCATAGCAAATTACGGTACTTCTGAGGTGTTTGTAGCCTTCTACTGTTCATGGCTTGTCGTTGCCGTACCAGCTAAATCAAAAGCGTTAAAATAAAATTAATTAAATGTTGCTCTCCTATATTACAGTGACGAAAAAAACGTGCACGGCGCAGTACTACGGCAAATTATTTATTAAATATACTATTAAATGCAAATGACACTATTTTTACGAAACACATATCGACTGACGGAGAAATCAAGTAACATAAAGCGGTGGAATCTATGGGCAAATATATTCTGGCGTTATTCTAATTCTATTACAAACATCTCGGCCACCGCGCACCGCGCCGGCTCTCTAGCACGTGCATAAATATTTCTTTACCACTTCTTGGTTTCATAACTTAGCTTCAATAATATCTTTATCGAAGCACTATGAATAGATTTTTACTGAATATTATGATTTTATAGTTATGACCTAGGGAGCTTGCACGTATCTTTCTGCCGAGTGGCCTCTACGCTTAAGGGTTGATTCAGACCTTAACGCGACGCGTAGATATGCATTTCTAAATTAGTATGGGTTTAACAGATTCGCAAGACGTCTCACGCAATTGAAATCTGTCAAATCCATACAAATTTATGCCGCGATGCGCCTCGCCTCGCCTCGTCGCGTTGCCGTCTGAATTGACCCTTAGGGCTTGATGGACAAATAAAGGCGAATACATAGAACTCTACGATTACGGGAATTATTGCACGGGAAGACAGCTGAAAAATGACCGGCATATGGTGTATTTTGAGATTGTTCTTCATGATCCAATGCAGATGCCGTATCAAATAAGTTGTTCTGTAATTGCGTATACTGACATAATATTCACTATTTAGGCATCTTTCGAGTGATACGCTCTTGTCGCTACTTATGTAACGTAAATTAAAGAAAACGTTGTTATCGAGTGTCGGTTGAAGTGGCGTATGTAGCGATAACTGTAACATATGTTAACTGCTATTTACCTTCGAGCCTTCGTGTCGGCGGGCGCAAAGGTAGTTTCCGAATGATGGATGGGTCGGCGAGCGCTCAAAGCGTATCGGCGATAACGCCTATCGCCTCGTATCGTTTATCGCGATCGCCTATGTGGTAGCTCGACTAGACTCCCAAATCCCACCTTGCCCATAAACGACCAACAGATTGATGTTTTAATATAGTCGATACGAGTTGCAGGCGATAACGTTTGTGCAACGAAACTTTCGGTAGTCGTGGATCATTAGAAGTGATAATTACTTTGCAGTTTATTGAAGTATCGTCTTTTTTCAAAATATGTTTAAAGATAAATTGATCATTATAATATGAAATATACACGGTAATATAGTGTATCTTTAGTACTTTTGCATTTTGTTGCAAAGATGAGCTGACATAATGAAAGAGACCTCAGAATGGCGCGTCGTAGCTCCGCGTAGCGCTTCGTGATAGAAGTTACCTTCGGCTTCTTATTATAATTAACGTAATTTAACATAGGATCCGTTTGTTTTTTAATATCTTTATCGAATATTTATTATATAAATATTAAATGTAAAATAGCTAAAAGATAATCTTCAAATTATACTGAAAAGGCGTTTCTGCACTATAGTCTTTTATTAACAAAAAATTAAAACCGACTTCTTAGGTAAAAACAATATTAATAGCATCTTTATAATATGAACTAAAAAGTATTAAATAATTTTTCCTATCTAATATGTAGTGCCTTTTCTCGAATTCGGCTAAACCTCAACTATTTCTGTACTCAATCTTCATCATTTTGAAATCGGTACCAGATATAGCTGAATCTTTATTTCTTTGACAGAAAATTTGAAACTTTTGGAACTGGCACCGACTTCAAAATTATGAAGATTGAGTACAGAAATAGTTGAGGTTTAGCCGAATTCGGGAAAAGGCACTACATATTAGATAGGAAAAACTATTTAATACTTTTTAGTTCATATTATAAGGATGCTATTAATATTGTTTTTACCTTGAAAGTCGGTTTTAATTTTTTGTTAAAAATAATAATTTCACTCTTTTTAGTTACCTAGTAGGTAAATTACTGTTAGTGCCAATTCAAATTGTAAAAAAAAAATAGTTTCATATTGTCTTCACTAGATGTCACTGAGGCGCTCCTGTGTCGCGCTATCGCTTGTACGTAGAAGTTTTATATAGGTAGTTGTAACTCGTAACAGACTTTTGTAGTGTTGTTGAAAGTTTGTAAGCAACTTACAACTTAACAGTGAGCTTGGTGTGAGCAGTGAGCATTGAATTGACAATATAAATCATAATATTGAGTGGTAATTGATCTCGTATAATTGTTATTAAGTTGACCTCCGTCATAGTCCGCGAATTTATAAGTGGTCGTCGGTGGTACTGCGTATATTCTACGTATCTTATTACAATTCGTTAAGACTGTTAAGAGTCATACGGCATACCCCAAAGCCCAAATATCAGGTAGATAGATAAATTTAAACAATACATTTAAAAAAATCTAAGTGAACACGTGCTGCAAATTTTGCAGTGCAAAAAGCTCGCAGCGCGGCATGCCGCATGCCCTGACTTTCCGGTTAGAACTTGAATACGATGTTAACGCACGCGCCGCGCGGCGCGCGGCGGCGCGCGGCGACGCCGTTGCCTCTGCGGCGCCGACCGCCGTGTATATTAAACAGCCTATAATAATTGGTGTTGTTATGTACATAATTATTATTATTGTATCCATACCTATGCCTTGTACTATTATCTATTTTGTGCCATGAGACATTGGTGAACTTAACACGACGTGGTAATGATGATGATGACGATGATGATGATGATGAATTTGAATTGCATGGTAGTATATTCTTAGTACACTTCACATAAAACCAAAATCACCATATGTTTCCATATAAATTTCGAGGAGTTCCCTCGATTACTCCTAGATCCCATCATCAGGTCACTACTTTTGTGAACATGGTACCAAATTGAAGTGAAACCTAATACAACAAAATAAAAATTTCGAAAATCGGTTCACAAACGGCGGAGTAATCGTTGAACATACAAAAAAAATAAAAAAATATCCACAGCCGAACATATAACCTCCTCGTTTTTTGGAAGTCGGTTAAAAAACAATACACATTCCTGCAATGTAAAGTTTCTTGCGTTTGCCGTACCAGTACAAACTAAGGAACGGCGTGCGATAACTGACTTCATTTGCTAATTGACTCAAACAGTTCTAATTGCCCACCATAAACGCGACTTCGTTCTTATCACATCGCATATTTATTGAAGATTGTAGAACTTGTTGTCATTCTTCATGTTTATAATTAAAAATTGGCCACGAGCGAGTCGGACTCGCGCACGAAGGGATCCGTACCGTTATAGGGCAAAAACAGGCCAAAAATTGAGTTTTTTGTGTGGGACCCTAAACCCTAAGCCCTAAACCCTTTTTACTTTATTTTATTTTAATTTTATTTATCAAAGTAAGTACACATAATATAAATAATATAGGGTCTTGGTTTTAGCCTTTGGGTACGGAACCCTAAAAGCGAAAACTATGCAATGTGCAAAAGTGTAAAGAGGAAAAATTGTTTTTTTTGAAACGAGTGTAAAATTTCGCGTGCTTCGGGTTACCTTAATCTTCAGGGCAATAAATTTTGTAACTCTAATATGTTATTTGGTTAAAAGCTTGATATGGACCTACTGAAATAGTTAGATTAGGTTATTAAAAAAAAAATACCATAATTTCTTTGATTTTCAGCATTTGCTTATGCAATATAAGCAAATGCTGAAATGCTTTTAGGCGGTTTAGATTCGCGACTTTATTTTTGAACTGAAATTTTTAAGGCCACGGCCTCTCCTCACGCAACACGCACGTTTACAACTTGTGTTCAGAGTATTTTACATGATTTTTTAAATTGATCGTTGTTGCGTGCTATTGCTATATACTATATAGTATATACTTACCCATGATTTAATCTGTAAGCCACAGGTTACACGGTCAAATTTTCATCAATCTGATTGACGGAATATTGACCGTTATAAAAATTTCATATTAAAAATACGATCAATCCATCAATCCGTGGCGTACACAATCAAATTTTCGTCAATCCGTACCGGATTGATGGATCAGATTGATGAAAATTTGACCGTGTAACCGGTGACTAAAGTAATTTACAAAATTAACCAAATTAGGTAATTGATTTAGTATTGTCTTCAATCAAGATATTAGAACAATAAAAATGCCACTGCTTATCCGATTAAAGTTGTAAAATTAAAAACATAAATAATAATTTGGGTACCTAGATCGTATAAGCTTATCGATGAGATAAACATTCGATACGTCGCGTCGGTACATTAATGATTAATGTGTATGCAGTAGGTGGTACTTAAATCCTTAGTATTTGTTGTAATCCCAGCTTTATTGTGATTTGATTATTCACATTTTCTACCCATAACTTAAATCTAAAAAAACCAATGTTATTTTATGTACAATATGTAGATAGTAGATTTTTAAATAGAAAGTAGAATTTTATTTGAGTTGCTCAAAAACTTTTCTTGTGTAGAGGTTAAGAGCTTCCATAATAATTTTGAACGCCGTGCCTTGTTAAAATAAGCATGTATTAGTTTATTATGAACGGCAATGCCTAATTTATTCATAGTAACTAAAGTAATAAGAATGTTCCAAAAATGTTATATCTCCAAACGCATTGAAGTTCCAGTGCGTTTGGAGATATTACTGTAGGAATATCTCGAAAACTTATAGGATTTTCATGGTTACCCTTACTTTTTTGACGTCGAGGTCCAGTCAGACCTACAACTATATTTTTAAGGCCATTAAAACGGCATAATGATGTGCAATCGATGTATTGACACGGGGATTGCGACTAAGCCCAATATACGCGATCGCCTTTATCTACGTATTGATGTTACTATCAGCTCTGTGTCCCCTCCGCCACCAAATTATAGTACACTTTTATTACGCTAGTATATTGTTATAGCCCTTATAATGATAGGCCTTTTTATGACTACGAAATGTGTATAAAGTTAGAATTGTTTTCGGCGACAAAAATGATTACCTACTGGTATGTAGAAAGATTTGTACCATATAGGAAATTGATTCCTAGGCAGTTGACCTACGTCGTTTGGTCGGCTTGTGTCAATTCAATGTTAGCTGTGATCAGTTGGATGGGTTTGACACAACGCGACCAATTTACGTAGGACCGGTAATCTGCCTAGGAATCAACTTCTCTGATAGTACATAAGTAGTATTTTTTTCTAAAGAAACTATATCACGGTTTAAGCCATAAACAATCAAATAAAGGGCCCTAAATATAAGCCGGACTATTTAGGAAAACTGATTGCATTGAAAATTTGGTTTGATATCGAAATCATAGTTATTTCAAATTCAAAAGTTACTTAAAGCTAGTAGAGCTACGATAAAGGCAAACAAGTAAACATGTTTACTAACCTATCGGTACATCCTGTATATTTACTGCAGTTATAATATCAGCATATATCAGCATTCAGCATATTATCATCGTAATAGAATATCAGTTGGAAATATCAGTTGGAGTGACTGTTATTGTGTATAACGTTAGAGCTATGTCGCAAAATCCTGCGCATGCGTCTAATCCCAGTATTAGTGGCGGCTACTGGCGCTCATCATTCATTATTTTTTAGGGATCTGCATCTAAAAGGTCAAAACAGAACCATATTACAAAGATTTCGCTGTCTTTCCGTCCGTCCATCGGTCACCAGACTTTATCAGCTGTATCTCAAGAACCGCTATAGCTAGACACTAGACAATTAATTTTCACAAATAATGTATTTGTTTTTCTGCTATAACAACAAATACTAAAAACTAAACAAAATAAAAAATTTATAAGGCTACCATAATATAACAAAGGTAATTTTTGCTCCATATCAATAAATGGTACGGAACTCTCATTGCGCGAGGCCGACTGGAACTTTCCCGATTTTTTATTTGTAAACACTCAATATTGCTCGGTAACACAACTTTTTCGTATTTTATTACGTGTTTCGGCGGTAATATTACGAATTTATGCATTTTTTATGATGCTAATGTGGTTACGAGGTCAATCGTTTGTGCTGTAAATCACAAGCTTAGCTTTGTAAATAAAATAATGATTTATTAAATTACCGAATGTATTTTGCATTCATGGTTCATGTTATTAATTACAAACGACACCCATAGAATTTAAAAATTTATGAAAACAAAAGTTCAAGCTTCGATTTAATTTTATGCACCTACTTTGTAATTTAAGGTTTTGCATGGATAAAATTTAAATTACTTGTTTACTCTAAATAGCAATGAAAACAAAATAACTACGTTTATTCACAAGATTAGGGTTGTCAATTATTATGTACTGAAAACCTACTATTTCATATAATTACTAGCTGACCCGGCAAACATTGTTTTGCCAAAAAGTAAATAAAAAGAAAAAACTATTCTCAGACCTAACAAATGTACATACAAAATTTCATTAAAATCGGTTGAGCCGTTTTGGAGGAGTTCGCGCACAAACACTGTGACACGGAAATTTTATGTATTAGAAAGGGCCTGTTTCACCACTTCCTGATAAGTGCCGGATAGTTTATCCACAACTCATCTGACATATACTCCATACTCTATCTGTCAGATAAGTTGTGGATAGCCTATCCGGCGCTTATCAGGTAGTGGTGAAACAGTCCCTTAAAATGACTGACATGCAGCACTACTATACCACCACTTTGTCACCAGATCGGCCACTAACGGAAGCCACTATCAAGACAGAGTCCACGACGCCGGGAGTTGGCCCCGATGAGCCGTCCCTCGATGACAAAGGCGACAAGAAGAACAAGCGCCAGCGCCGCCAGAGGACACACTTCACCAGCCAGCAGCTGCAGGAGCTAGAGGCCACCTTCGCCAGGAACCGCTACCCAGACATGTCCACGCGTGAGGAGATCGCCATGTGGACGAATCTCACGGAAGCGAGAGTTAGGGTAAGTTTATATACCTAGTATAGTACCCTACAAATTCAACTCTACATTTTCCAAATTTCATATATTTGACTTAAGGCTCGATTCCTAATCGAGGCTTAAGAATCGAACCCCTGATTAGAAGGGGTAAAATTTGGAAAATGTGGAGGTTTGAATTGATTTGTCATGCGTCCTCTGTCTTAGAAATCTAAATTGTTTATGATGAACAAACCTGATGGTAGAGATCAACTACGATAACTTGGCGCGCCCCTCCAAATGACTGTTTCAATGTGTGTAGTCACATCCTTATGAAAGAGTTTGTATGTAGTAAGTATTCAACCAATCACAGTAAACGTAATATTTCAGTTAATGTCACTTGTTAACAAGATATTTTGTTGGTCAACTAATCATAACCAGCCTACCGCGCAAGACAACGCACTTCAAACGTTTTGACAACGCACTTCAAAGTTATGAATTTTGGAGGGGCGCGCCATGTTATCGTAGTTGATCTCTATATAATATCAATAATGATTATTAGAAAAATACCTAGAATACAGTATTATAATAGTTTCAATTTTTCGAGTACCATTGCCGTGATAAAATTCCCTTACTTTTAAGTTTAAACCTACAAAAAAGAATTCGCACAATTTCCGTAGAAGCGCACAAAAATAGTGTCCAGAGAGAACGCGTGGAAACTTGTTCGTTTTTTGTGGATAGCGTAAAAAGGCAGTTATCACGATATTAACGAGCGAGATGTTTAGACTAATCGGTGCATCCGGAGCGCACTCGGTGTATTTTTGTACCGCGCCGTCGAACGGAACACCAAAGCCCTTAATCCGTAAGGATTTGAAGCGTCTATTTTGGTCTTTTCATAATCCAGGGTTTAAGTTTGATCGCATCCACACACTGTCAATAGTTTCGGAAGGCCCGCTAGAGATTCTGCGGTCGAACTCGCCTCGTACTATTTACACAATGTTCCGAATTCGTGGAATACCTTTTGGTTTCTTTACTATGCGTGGCGTTGTCGTGTTAAGCCCCCGAACGTGTCTCTTCAGCGAATTTTTTATCTTGATCCTTGTTTATAATGAAATAAAATGTAACGATTCTTATGTCATAAAAACACTCGTCCGGGTTGACTGAATTTCACGGAAATCTTTTTTCAAAGACCTTACAATAATCTCTTTCTAACTATTCTCTTTCTTTCTCTTTCTACAAGCTTAAATATTTAATTATTCGATGTGACTTGTGGTCATATGAAAGTAAACGGCATATCAAATTATTTATTACAACTTTACCATAATGAAGACTGTAAAGACAATCCTTACGCACTGTACTATGTAAGTACGTAGCGATTTTTCTAGGCACCTAACTTACTTAGGTACTTCTTTAAAAGAAATTTGTACTAATAACATAATTATATCATATTTAAATATTATTTTATCCATTCTGTCTTCAACACCGTTCTTCTAACGTTGGAACAAATTAAAATATTTTAAAGCACAAAGCTGTAACGTATGACTTTATAAACTTGTACCTATACAATATTATAGCAAGCAAGCAGCTCAATACCTATATCTAAAAAATGATACGTAATTAGCATACTTGGAGCACATAATCAGTCGGAGGTATGTGTAAATCGATATATTGAGATACGGCCGATACGTCTCAAGTGTTTGATATTAATTTCGAGTCATTGCCGTCTGAACTGAAAAGGCCGCGGGTGCTCTTTCTGTAACATTAGGGTTGTAACGCCTTAAATATTTTTAATCAGAAAATTAATCTCTAGTTAAATTATAATGCTCTACTATAATATAAGTGGTAGGTAAGTAGAAAGTAGTAACCTGTGTGAATCGTTGAAAGTAATTTAAATGCAGTTTGTGAGATAAAAAATATTGAATTAAAATAACTTGTAGGTGTAATTATTATGGTTTGCCTTTTTAATTTTACACTATTTAGTTCCTCTTTCGCTGTAGGATACAGTGTGTTGATTCTGTATTTATAATACCACTTTAATACGATCACGTAAAGAAACATCAATATTCAAGAATACGCGAAGACGTTACTGTAGGATCATTGTGTCATGCGACTGATCCTGTTTGCGACGCGGGCTCGAGCCTAATCATTGCCTCTGTCATTACAGATTATAACATGAAAAATCTACATTGCGAATAATGTAAGATATAATTTAATCTCGCTCCAAGACCTTCCGACAGCCCTAATCGTGGGGATTAGCGTTCGCTCGTCCGCGCCGCTCTCCGACCAATAAATCTGTGCGCGCGCGCAGCGATAAATCGTCCGACATTATTTTTGTTACGCACTCATTAGGGTCATTGCCTGCTTATTGACTCCTAATATATGATGTGTTAATCTGTCTGTTTTCTTTACCACATACGCGAATTACTCGTGACAAATCGATTCAGACGTTCGCTAACATGCATTTCAGTTTTTACGGTTTGAAGTTGAGTGTTAATCTCTATTTAAATACTCGTGTCATATCGCTTTAAGAGTAAGGGCCGGGACACAAAAACACGGCACTGCGCCGTACGATGCCGTACGGCGTCGTGCCGTGTTTTTGTGTTCTGGCTCATAAGTGTTAAAAGAATTTTTCAAATTTAAATTTCGAACTGAAGTAAAATGGGCATGATACGTCTTAATTTTTTTTTACATTTTAGCGGCAACAAATTCGGCTTTCTTGAGTTTCTTGGTACCTAGTTGCTAGATACTGATAATAAGTAGTAAATACGTGTCATTTTAATAATATCTACTCGACGAATACTTACCAATTATTATTCATAAGCCTATCTTCTATCCTATCTCCTTCCTTGATTTTATTATTTTTTATCTAACTAATGTAGACCTGCATGGGAACTGAACAATTCTCAATATTAAGATGTTTCGTCTTCATCTCGTCGGCAGTTGTTCCCTACAGCAGCCCCGCCCCACAGTTACACAATTTTCTGAGAAAACGCCGACGGTACTCAAGCCAATCGTCCGTGAAACAACTCGTGACATATTTCATTTGGTTCCGAACGCGTATCGTATTCCCTGACAGAGTATTAACCCATCGATCCTCTATCACATAAATTCGCAATTTTTACATCCAGCTGCAGATGTCTGGCTTGTTAGGGAATGTTATTATTTGCTGTTGTTAATAATGTTGTTTTAATATATTTCGTATTCAATAAAATGAATCAATGCAGATTGCAGACCAATAGGTACTTCTATGTATATAATATAGTTTAACTTACAATCACAACTATAATTAGCATTTGCACTTTCATGTTTTTATTCGTTATTTCATTATAAAATGATATAGATCCTTAATTGAAAGATTTAATATTATATCTGGATTCTGTGTGTAATAGTTTTTCATCTCTACCTAAAAAAACTTGACGTGTTTCTTTTGTGTAAATCCTAATCTAGTGATTTCCTCAGTTTTCTCATTTGAAGTCCAAGCTAAATCGATATGACTAAGCATTTAAAAAAATCCTCTTTCGCCGACAGCGCAGTCGACACGTCCCGTTATTTAATTTACGTGGACGGCCGCCGGTATTTTTGCACCGCTTTAGCGCTGTCGACGTCGATACGTGCAAACAGTTTAGTGAGTAACATTATTTTCGCTAACGCCGACCATCCACGTCCTGTTTTTTTAAAGCTTACACGATGTCGGGTTTTTTCAGATGTTCCAAATCGAAATCATAAAATGTTATCACAGGCTTGGGTATATGCAGCGTGTAGTCGGTAATCAAAATGACGACTAGACACAGAATTTGATAATTGTGAATTTGTGACATTGTACCACCGAAGAAATTAATTCATAGGCAGTTTACAGACCTAGGTCAATTGGTCGGATTATATCACTTCAAAATTAGCTGTGATCTATCGGATGCGTTTGATCTGTCTATGAATCAACTTCCCTGATAGTACATTGAAGTTTTGTATTCGTTTCGTCGTGTAGACTTTAGATGGTAAAGAATTTTTATTTGTACTACCTCATGCATCAAGCATTGTAATGAACAAACTAACAACATGCATATTATTTGTACAACTTGTTTTTTAATCAACCAAAAGAACAACAAGAAGTAAAGAGATATTCTAGTCGAGACATGAGGAAACGTCAAAGTATCAGCAGGATAAATAGAGATTACTGACTTATAACACCGATGACTGATGCAAATGTGCATTGAAATCCGCTGAAATCCGACAGATCAAAATATCGCGGCGGCCCATCGCAGTATAATACCGACATAGACGTCCATTCTAGCTTCTAGTTAACAAATACTTGTTATTCAATAATATTAAACATTGTTTACTTCACACGTAGAAGTATTAATTTTTTGAATGACGTGCATTTTTACATACAGAAAATTTTGGTAGTTTGGTAATACTAGCTTTTTGGTACCACTCTAAGGGCCTGTTTCACCACTTCCTGATAAGTGATGAATAGGCTATCCACCAATTAACTTGGCAGATCAAGTATGGAGAATCTGTCAAAAAAGTTATGAATAGCTTATTCGGCACTTTATCACAAAGTGGGGAAACAGACCTAAATATTGCAGTTTTGTCCATTATTAAGCCGCCAATCCACCGCAGCGCACGGAAAGACTACGCACGTGCGTCAAACTTCGCTTTGTAAGAAAATAATATATGAGGAGCTGGCAAACAAAACGCGTTAATTACATAAAATCAAATTTTACAGGAGCAGTAAAAAACTTAATGACATACTTACAGTGAGCTTTTGGCGTGGTTTTTAATTTATGCGTATGAAGTTTCAGACTTTATTTGAGGCAGTTTCGATTGAAAATGAGTTGAGATTCGAATTCAGCGGGCCCAAAACCTCCGAAATGTAAAAAAAAGTATTTTGACCAGATGGTAATTAACGCGTTTTGTTCGCCAGCTCCTCATATGTGACTGTGTCCACTGCAACTCACGGACACGCTACGCACGAATTGACTCACGTAGCTTGCTCAAATGTGGTGCACACGTAGCTCAACGCTGGCCACGCTACACATGGTGTGCACAGGATGCACGGAAGCGTGTACATAGTCGTAAGTAACGTGTTTTTATAGCGTGTGCTGCAGTGGAAACGTTGACCCACGTAGTCAAAGAAATAAATCCGTGCGCCGCGTAGCCGTGCACAACGTGCGCCGCGGTGGATTGGCGCCTTTATTCTAGACTTATTCTGTCAAGGTAGAGTTCGTACCTTGAACGTACCTTTTTTAATACGGGCTTTGGCCCACCACACATTCCCACCACTGTGTCGCCAGGATCGACAGCGGTATCCAACCACGAAAACCCTTTGATATGATCTCAGGGAGCCCGATGGACATGCTAAAGCTGTCTTGGGACCCGCAACGAATTTAATCAGAAGAAGATAGGAGTAGGAAGTATACAGTTTTCCCTCCCCATAAAAAGCCTTGAACGTACCTAAAATAAACGTACCTTGAAAATTTATAATGAAGATATTGTATTATCCAATTTACTAGATACCCAATAATACATTTTTATACGAGACCGGTAGAGCAATTTCTTTTATATGTACGCTATACTTTCGGGACCACCATATTATCAGATACTTACCAGAAATGTTATATTACGATAATATAACATTATAATTCGCTTATAATGATTTCGTAAGTAAGTCAATATAGCGCTGCACTCTGCAGGGTGCGCCAAATAAGTTATGTTGAGTGTAGGGTTGCTACAAGAAAGAAAATTGCAATTTGGTTTTTCTCGCGTATTTATAAAAAACATTTCGTTTCTCATTTTCAGTAAGACAAGCACTGTCCTTTTCTAAATTGTCTTAATTTCTGTAATTTTTCAGTGCTTATTTTATACTTACTCGAGTCTACATGAAAACATATTTTTATAACCCAGATTGTTGCGTAAATATTAATAAACTTATTATAAGCTTTATTGTATTTTACAAACACCAGCACTGGTCAGAATTTTTCGAAATCGATAACCCTAACTTACGCACGTGTCAAATCCTGGTTCATTTATTCGAGCCCACGTTTATTTGACTTTGGAATAGTTGAACCGCAGCGGGGTACGTCAATTTGGGTCTACGGGCTATGGTTATATGGGTTATAACAGCGCGGCACTAATCCCGTTCCGATGGACCATCATTTGATTGATGATAGTAATAAAACTGTGATTCTAGTTTAATTTGAATTTAAGGCAATTTAGCAGCCCTGCTCCCGCTGACCGTAAAATAGGTTTATTATTCGCATAGTGCGGTCGCATCGCTCATTGTGACGTCTATTATGTGGACACAGTGACTAACGAGTTTTTTCCTTGTCATTATTAGAAGTCTGTTTGGAAATATGAGATACCGTCTAAGAATATTTCCAATGACTCATGCTTAGTATTAAAATTCGTATCGTAGATGTAGAACTTGTGAATTACTAGAACTCTAACCGAACCTGAAAACAGATAGGTAGTAGCGATTGATATATATCTGTTTTCAGGTTCGGTTAGAGTTCTAGTAATTACAAGTTCTACATCTACGATTTTGAACGATTAGCGACTGATATATACCTGAAAACAGATCAGTCGCTACTCGTTCAACATTAACTTAGAAAGACGGTCGAAGAGAGTCATTTATAAAATTATATTTAAAATGAAAAATATATTTAAAATGAACGAACAATAATTATTATAGAACATAAATAGACAGTAACAGGTCAACAAAAAAATACCATTTTTGTGTTGTTCTGCTCACTCAGCGCAATATTCGTTTGAAGTTTGAACATCCACATATACGCTACTAAGCACAAGTAGGTAGGCCGGTTTTTGATTTTAAGGCTCCATTCCACCGCGGCGCACGCTGTGCACGCTCACGCGCACGCGTGGACGTGCACGGATTTATTTCTTTGACTTGAGTCAATTCTTGCGTAGCGTGTCCGCGGGTTGCAGTGGACACAGTCACATATATTTTCTTACAAAGCGAAGCTTGACGCACGTGCGTAGTCTCTCCGTGCGCCGCGGTGGAATGGAGCCCTTATACAAACATAAGTAAAGTTTTGTGGAAAATTGAACATGATGTCAGGGTCGACAGTCTCATCTTGATGGGTCGCATTAATCTTGCTCTACGCATCCTGCATGTTAACATCAAAATTTTATACATTGTGTACAATGCATTCAAGTGATGAAAATGAAAATCTAATAAGAGTTTACTTTATGGAAAAGACATTTGTGTACAATATTGACATAGACTTTTACTAAAAATTTACTACGAAATCCACAAAACAGCTAGCCGTAGATCTGTTATCACTTAACAATCATTATTATTAGTTATTACCTGGTTTAAATTTACACAAACAGAAGGTGCGTTGAGTTCAATCCGAAAACTCTACATAAACAGAAGGTGCGTAAAGCTCTATCGGCCAACTCTACATAAACAGAAGTTTTATTCACACACTTCTCATTAAAAGAAGGTGCATAGAGTTCTATCCGCAAACTCTACAAAAACAGAAGGTGCGTAGAGTTCTATCCTCAAACTTTACATAAACAGAAGGTGCATAGAGTTTTATAACACTTTTCATAACAGAAGGTGCGTAGAGTTTTTATCCGCAAACTCTACAAAAACAGAAGATGTGTAGAGTTCCATCCGCAAACTCTGCATAAACTGAATGTGCATAGTGTTCTATCCACAAACTCTACATAAACAGAAGGTGCGTAGAATTTTATTCGCACACTTTTCATAAACAGCAGGTGCGTAGAGTTGTATCTGCAAACTCTACAAAACCGTAGGTGCGTATAGTTCTATCCGCAAACTCTACATAAACAAAAACGTGTAGATTTCCACAAACATCGATTGTGGTGGCTTAAAAAATACAATGATTTCAATGTTCCCTCATGATGTAGGGCAGCCTCAGCCTCGTACAATAATATATTTAAAGGATTAACCCCGCGTCGCAATATCGCGACCCTCCGGCCTTAGCGCCCCGCGGCGCTGCCCGCTATTCAAATAATGGAAATTATTTCCACATATGTGCACCTAGATAAATATCATTGTGTCCTCGTTATTGAACTCCCCCGAATGTGTGGAGTTATTTTCACCCGGTATCTTGTCATTTATGAGCATTAGAAAGTTGTAGGTTATTGGATTTTTATGGGAGATTCGAATGTTGTAATTGAATGGGAAAAGCTGCGGTGAAAAGTTGGTTTTGTAATTACTCTTGGAACTCTAAATATCGCGTATCATACACGTGTTTCGCTGAAAGGTTAAAAATTCATGTAAATTCTGGTCATGCATCATTTTTGCGGGTTCTCATTTATCTTTTGAATTTTTAACGCGTCATTTTCCCACCTGCGTTTTAAAACATCCGTCACGTAAAATCTATGTTTTGAAAAATAAGTGTGCGTATATGGGGTGGAAACGACCGCTCATGTTCACTTAACCGAGGAAGGAGGGTATTATTTACCGTTTCGGCTGGGCGAGCCCGCCGCAGCGAGTGAGACAAATACCGCCGCCGGCACAATATTTATTGCAGTCGCTCCATGGATTGCGCAATTTATCGCGGAGGTGTCGTCGGCGATCGATCGCCCGCTGACGGACGCGCCATACATCAGCGCGCGCGTTATCTGTGCTCACGGCGACTTATCACGCGTCAGCCGCCTCCGCCCGAGCCTCCTGCCACCTGCCGCCAGCTCCGAGCAGCGGCTCGCGGCGGGTCCCGGCGACCGCTCATTTATTGCGACTCGACGTAAATTCTCGGCGAGGATGCGAAGGCGTCCCGTCCAATCGCGATGCTCGTTTATCTTCATTTCGCGACCGCAATTAGACGGGTCGTTGGCTGCGGTCGGGCGGGGGGCCTCGCCTCCTCCACTAGTACGTGGCTCGAATACCCCGCCGCGACGGAGCGCTTTTTCAACTTTGTAATGAGTAAAGTTAATTACTCCCGAACCGAGGATGACGCTCGGTTTACGCGGAAACTTTTTTTGCCCTCGATATGAAGACCCTAATAACTTTCGTCGTTTCAGGTTTGGTTCAAAAATCGGCGGGCGAAGTGGCGGAAACGCGAGCGGAACGCCATGAACGCCGCGGCCGCCGCCGCCGCTGACTTCAAGAACGGCTTCAGCACCCAGTTCAACGGCCTGATGCAGCCGTTCCCGGACACGGACGCGCTGTACTCGTCGTACCCTTACAACAACTGGGCGGCGAAGGTGCCGAGCCCCCTGGGGACGAAGAGCTTCCCGTGGCCCGTCAACCCCCTCGGCTCCGTGGTGCCGGCCAGCCACCACCAGGGCTCGGTGAACTGCTTCAACACGGCGACGTCGATGGGCGGCGTCGGCGGCGGCGGCATGGGCGGCGTGGGCGGATCCGCGAGCGTAGGCGGCGGCGTGGCGCCCTGCCCGTACACGGCGCCGCCCAACCCGTACAGCATGTACCGCGCGGAGCCCTGCCCGGCCATGTCCTCGTCGATAGCGTCGCTGCGGCTGAAGGCGAAGCAGCACTCGTCGAGTTTCGGTGGCGGGTACGGCGGCGTGTCGCCAGTGTCGCGCGCGGGCTCGGCGCCGCTGTCGGCGTGCCAGTACGCGGCGAGCGGGGTGGGCGTGGCGGACCGCGTGCTCTGAGAGGAGGCCCGCGGCCGCGAGGAGCCGCGCTCGCCGGCGCCACCGTTGCTGGCGACGCGCGCGTCCTAGTCGCCGCCCGCGCGCGCGCCCGCTGCCGCCACCGCCGCCGCCGCTGCCGCGCACGCTCACCCGCTCTACCGCCACCTCTGGGAGTGGTTCGATTGATGCCGCTCGCCGCAGTGTGATCCTGTACGTTTAAATTTAAGAAACTTCGGGCAATAAAAACTTAACGATTCGTTCTAGACGATGTCCTGTAAATATGTAGTTATGTACTTACGTATACCAAAGCGATGTGTGCAATTTTTATAAGCCTAGCTGTATTTAGGTCGTTAAGAATATTTTTATCGTGTATGTAATTAAATTTTCTAGTATTTGTCTGTACATAAATTAATTTTTAGGTATTTTAAATTTACTTGTAATTTATTTTGAGATGATTAGGAGATTTGGCAGTGCATAATGTTGCATTTTTATGTTAATAAAATAAATGTTTATATAAATCATGATTTAAAACGAAATTACGCTGTTTTAAAACTAATAAGCAATAACGATGGCAATTTTTTATTACAAAAGTCTCAAACAGTATTTAGCTTAAAGTGCATTTACTTATCGAATAAAAGAATGTAATTTATAGATTCAAAAATTCTTGGTCACTATAATTTATTTTATAAATGACATGATTAAACTGCGAGTACGTGCTACACAGGTGTTTTATATTCTGTAAACAAATAATACGCAAATCCACCACAGGCTGCAAAACAAAGAAATCACCGATTTGTCCATTAATATTTTTTCTGTTTGGCTACCACGGGTAAGTAGATACAGGTGGCAGACAGAGTGACGGACGTGTAAGTGGAAAGTATAAGCAAAGTCTCAGTTATGAGGTCCCAAAAACTACATACCTGTTTTAAAATTGTCCAGCCTTCTAATAGTCATCAAAATCTGACGATACCTTGTATATCGCCGTTTACTTACTTGCAATAAATTACAAATAAAACATTTATAATTTACTAGCCGTTGCCCGCGACTTCGTCCGCGTCGTAGTATAATAAATTAATAACGGAGATGGGTTTCATGTTCCTAACTTAAGAAATGACGGACTTTCATTCAAACTTTCAACCCCTATTTCACCCCCTTCGGGGTAAAATTTTCAAAATTCCTTCCTTAGTGGGTGTCTACTTAATAAAACAACCCTACTCACCAAATTTCGTGGCTGTAACTTTAACGATTTTTGCTCAGTAGGACATGTAATTTTATAAGTATAGATTTTACACAATCTACTTGTTTACCTTTAAATGTACCTGTTTACTGTGCAGTAAACGAAAATTTAGATTTTTTTGTCCTGAAAATGCTTTTAAATGCCGTTAATCTATTAAATTAAACAACTGAGTCTTCATTTGAAAGATACCAACCAAATAAGGTAGTAGGTAGATCAGGTAGATTTAATAAGCCAAATCCATACTTCCATAGTAATATCCATACTTAGTATTATAAATGTGAAAGTGTGTCTGTCTGTCTGTCTGTTACCTCTTCACGCTCAAACCGCTGAACCGATTTTGCTGAAATTTGGCATAAATATACTTTGAGCCCCGGGTACATAGGATAGTTTTTATCCCGGAAAAATGTACGGTTCCCGCGCGATATTTTACGCGCAACGGAGTTGCGGGCGTCATCTAGTACAAAATAAATAGACTTATTAATCTGAAGTTCAGTTAGCCTTATTACGAAAGTATCTTTTTATTTTAGACGTGTTTTATCTGTCCATAACTATCGTTTGGGAGTATCTACAGTTTTTTTTTTTTTTTTTTCTTATTTATTAGGCTTGTGTCGAAACCGACAATGCCAGCCTCATAAATTACATCCAAATTATAAACTTCATTACTAACAATTTGCAAACAGATACTAATTAGCTCTACACTTAATAAAATTTAAATACAAATTTACTACTTTTTAGTTTTTGCATTCATGAACAAAGTAATTATTCTACACTTCACAACATGAGGACGATTTTTTAAAACTTCTGTACCAACAACACGTACCACAGTTTTGCCAAAAGTTATGCCAAAAATGTAGAGTCAAAATATATTTTTAAGTACTTACAAATGAATTAAAATGTATTAGAGAACGAAGTGACTATACCTAATGAGATTAATGCAACCGCGATCTCATAATATTTAACGAGTACTTAATATTTATTATCTTTTAATGTAAATAAACTTAAATAACTCTAGTACTACGAACACGAATTAGATTACCTACATCCGTGTGCCTGTTGTAATGAGAAGTACGCAAAGAAAATATTGTAAATAGTTAATTCAAATCGATATAAACATCGAGGTTTTCATTTTATACATATCAAACAAAATAAAACTGTTTCTGTTTATTTTGTAAATGTATTAACGAATAACTGATTGTTTTGTAATTAAAAACCTCTAGTCATAATAAAAATTATCACTGAATGTTTTGTTTTATTTAAATTTTGATTATTTACTTAAAATTCTTTATAACACAACTCGCAAGGGCGTCTACAAAATAATTTCTTGAAGATTAAAAATGAAGGGGGTCGAGTCAATCTCATCTAATCTTACGTTGGAGAGAGAGGGGGGTAGGTATTCGTCGAACTTCACGTTATTTTTAACAATCCGACGCGTTTACGTAAGAAACCCACGAAATCTCACCAGGGGGGGATAGAGGGTCAGAAAATTAAAAAAAAACCCTCATGTATTTTGTGGACGCCCCGCAAGCCTTTACTCCGCGCGGGAGCTCCGAGGTTCCTCGGGGACTGAAATAGTAGCCGCCCTTGGCTCTATAAAATCACCTTAGCACTGGGACATCCATATTCCACACTAATATTTTATTTTATTTGGAAAACTTACAGCATACATATATATATATATATATACTTATAAATAGGAAAGTATGCCTGTCTGTCTCTTCACGCCCAAACCGCTTAACCGATTTTGCTGTTTGGTATGGAGATACTTCGAGTCCCGGGAAAGGACATAGGATGCTTTTTGCCCCGGAAAAATGTATGGTACCCACGCGATAAGCGAATTTTGGCGCAACGGAGTTGCGGGAGTCATCTGTTTCCTAATTTCTTATATTAATCATCGGAGCTCACGCCAAGAGAAAATAAACCAAAATTTTTAGATCAATAAATATTTTGAGCTGAAAGCCAAAATAGCAATAGAGATATAGAAAAGAACAATAATTATTATGAAAAAGCAAAAAATCAGTTTACAATGGTGAACATAGTAACGAAACAGAAAAATATTACCAATCGAAAAAGCCTGATAATTCTTTACAATGGCTACTCTACTTAAGATAATTTAACTCGGTGCTTAACCACTTTGGGCCGCGTCACACCGGAATGGCAGCGGTGAGGTGAGCACTTTCAGTGTCATATTATGATATTAATCTTTATCTTCATTATTGTAATACATAGTATCGCTCACGGAGCTAATCTCCGTGGTATCGCTTGAGAAATCGCGGCCGCCAGCGGCCACGAGCGGCCACGGCGGCCACGAGCGGCCGTAGACTTCTCAAGCGATACTATGTATTACAATAATGAAGATAAAGTTTAAAATCATATGACACTGAAAGTGCTCTACTCGCCGCTGCCATTCCGGTGTAGCGCGGCCCTTATAATGAGATACTATAGTAGGAGGTACTACAGAATTGCAGCGAAACGTGTGCATCAAATTGAAATGGAAATAAGTTTCACGTTAAAGTAAGCTATTTTATTGCGAGGAGCGGCGACGGCTGGCCGGGGACGATAAATTGTGTTGTCAACTTTAACATTACTGCTCACATTCAAAAACGTTCTAGTAAGTGCGTTTTCAGGCCGTACTTTTGCATCTACACCTGCTTATTGTCATAAATGCTCTCATTTTGGTCGAAAGCTATATTTGGGATACAGATAAGTAGAATGTATAAAAAATTGCAAACCAGCAAAGTAGAGGCTTATACTTAGTTTAGTTCAAGGGTTCCCAATCTTTTTCAGCCTGCGGCGCACTTACAAGTCAACATTTTGTCACGGCGCCCTACTTTACCCAGGTATTACAAAAAGATACATAAATAAACACATTTAATGATTATAGGTAGGTTAAGCACGTAAATTAATTTACGACAAACAAATAACAATAACAAATATTATTCTTCTGCATGCTTTGTATAATTCATAATATTATAATTGTATTTTATAATTGAGTTATGGATAGTGATGGAGGATCGACTCACGGCGGCGCCCATCTTGCCTTTACGCGGCGCACAGTTTGGAAGCCCCTGGTTTAGTTAATTTTTTAAATGACATGATGTAAAATGATAATTTCTAATTATTACAATTTTTAGATGCGTTTTCCTTGTTTGTTAAAATGCACCACGTTTGAAAGAAGGACAATATCACAATATTTCGTTATCCAAATCCAGCTAATAAATTCCGAGCAAAAAATCTGTAAAAGTACCGATTATGGAAAGCCTCATTCGTTTATAGGTGCAGAATAAACACTTTGTACTTTTAGATAAACACTGTTAATCCACGCAAAGAGCGCGAATCGGCGCACGTGGGTATAAATTGCGATCAATTGATTCCTGAAATTCGGCGACATCGGGCAGAAAGTATACAATAATCCGGCAAATGATTATCAGGCCGGCGCGGCGACGCAGTTTTCAGGTGCTCCGATCCAGGCGCTTTAAGGATTTAGCCGAGGATTTGCTTTCAATATTAGCCGTCGGCCGGCGGGCGAGCCCGTTCCGTTCCGCTCCTTTTTTGTTATTTAGTCGCATCGTTTTGGCTCCAAATGGAATCATTCCGCCATCTACATTTTTATTTTTCAATTGCTCCTCGATTAGTGGGATTAGCCGGTATCGCTTCTCGATTTTTTGCTTTCTTTGGTGGGCGATTTCGCGGACTAACGCGCGCGCCTAATGACTCCGGGACGCGCCGCATTCGTCTCAGTCTAAGCGCTGATGTCGACCAATGGATTATTTGCTTCGGCTTCATTAATTGATTCAAGTGGTGTTTTAAAGTGACGGCTTTGTTTATACTTTGGAGAGTTCTGTCAGTGAATATTTATCGTTTCAATATTATGGTTTACTCATACCTTTACCTACTGCTTTGTTTATAGTTAGTTAAAAGTTTAATTTTGCTAAGGTGTTACTTGCTTTAAGGTATCTGTTAATCTGGAACCTGTCACTCATTAAACATAATATGTAGGTACTTGCTACGGGAAGTAAGTGTAAGACGAAAGAAGAAGTTTGGAAGAGAAGAGAAGAATGACCACATAGAGCCCGCTCCATTTCTAACAACATTTTCGCGAGCTCTACTAATTGTTAAAAATGAAACACCCTGTTTTTTGTGCACGCACAGCCGCATTGATATTGATATGGAGTATATACATTTTTATAATTACTGGTATTTGTTCTGTTACATAAGCACGTGTGGCTCGGTGGTCGCCGGCCGCGTCACAGCTATCTTTATGGTGGCAAACATTCATGTTGTTTTTTATTTTATCAAGCCTTAGTCACTGAGGTCTGGCTTGTGCGTACACACGATATCATATCATCCCTACGTTAAATTATATTTGCCTTGAACTAACAAGAGTACCTTGGTAGGTATGCAAGTCAGGGTAACGACGCTACATTTTACATTCGTCGTTAAAAGTATAACAAATCTAATTGATATTAAAATAAAATGTAAGATTTATCTTACGATAAAATAAATCCCACCATAAACATATTTTCTTGTAAAATGTTGCCGAGACGACCACATAAGGTTTACCCTGTGAAAAAGATATGAGATCTCATGTAGAGCCAAGCTTCTGAATCTACTGACCCTAACTTAAACAAATTCTACGTACCAGTAAATATGTAATATGGCTTCGCTGTTTCGCTATAGTCGCGGAGGTGATGCGAATATTTAGTTCCTGATCTGAAGTTAGTAACGAAACAGCCGAATCATACACTTACTGACATGTAGAATTTGTTTAATTTGTGTAGGTCAGTAGATTTAGACTGTGTAGTTTCAGAAGCTTGGCTCTACATGACATAAATCTTATGTGGTCGCCTCGGCAACAATTTACAAGAATTTTTTTTGATGGGATTTCAGTTCTTTTTGTAAGTTGCTTCTTGTGAGTACTGTAGTATGTCCTAATTCATAAAATTGTTGAAAGTCACATACAAACCTCCACCCCCCCCCCACGCCCCATTTTAGGGGATGGGGGTGAAAGTTAAGTTACTTAAGTTACTTTCTAGCACTTCAGGAGGTAGCCAAACATTTAGATGATCATCAGTGTGTCAGTGTATGAGTATTGAGTAAGTCAGTGAGTAAGTGACGACATCGGCGTATTTTAGATATCAATAAAATCTAAAGTATTACAGCTATTCGATTGAGACTTTGTATGTATAATAAGTCTATTATTGACATCATATCCTGAGAATATGAACTATCTGGTACATCTGAAACAAACTCTAAGAGGGTTCAAAAAAACGACAAGACTTCGAGAAAAGGTAGGTAGTGCTCTTACGGTTCGCTTGGTTCGTCTCGGCGGGTGCACTACCGTGATCACCCAGATATAATGACCTACAAGTCATGACTACTATGCTCAAACTTTCTTAAGCTCTGACTCTATCAGATTTCACAGGCGGCGATTCCTTGTTAATTTTTGACAATCTTCACACAAATAATAATGATTCTGATAGTTTTAATTCTTAAAAGTTATTCCTTGTAAAGTTTGAACACTACAACTAGTAAAGGAAAATAATGAGATAATATTTATCATTACACGAATAATATGATTGCTTTTGAACCCTTGGCTCTACGAAAACACGAGTTAATACAAAACACAAGTAGAAATATAACAGGTATGCAACATGTCAATAGTTAACTGAACGCCGACGAGGGCTAGGTTTTGGGTGGAAAGGATCAAAACGGGATTAGAGGAACGACAACCAATCAAGGGTAACTGGACTGTTATACCTACACGAAATAAATGCGCCGCATAAAACTTAACAGCGTCCGTTTGGATTCAAACTCTATGCTTTACGTGTAAGGTACGTTTTGGTGTGCACGGTGGAGTTTATTGATGTTTTGTTTCGGAGGGAGGGTAGATGGATGAGGGGGCGAGGGTACGAGTGCAGCCTCCGCAGACAATCTTACAAGTTAATTGTGTTCCGTGCCTGAAGCCGCCTGACTACTAAATAATATCACACTCACTACACTCACGTCTATGTATATTGTATAATCGTTTTTGATACTCGTATGAAAATGTAGTCAGCCTGTACTCTGTACGTATTGGTAGAGCAATTATTTGGAATAGAATATACCATATACTTAACTAGTTACTGAAGAAATTCACATTTTACTTGTTGTTCTTATCATAACTCTTATATTTAAAGGTACCAAAAGGGTTGTCTTTATAGTCATATAATTTCTTACTTCTAGGTGCTACAAGTCCAAAAATACAGTTTTCACTAATCTTTTTGGGTGCTTTCACAAAAATAGGGCAACTTTTGAGGGCATTCTGTCTTCATCATATTTTATTTGTTATTAAATTCCCTGTTAGTGTACATGATAGGTGATCAATTAATCGTGTCTTATTTAAAAGGGCCAGTCAATTTATGTCTTAATTTAGGAATTTTTTAGAGTTTTGCTAATTTAGGCATCTAGGGACTGACAACTTTAAGCCCCTAATGCGCGAGTCTGACTCGCACTTAGCCGATTTTATATTATTTTAGGACTGCTGGGTTGAAACTTCTTTTAAGATATATAAAGAGTGGAACTGTATCACCAAAGTATATATTTTTTAAAATTTGGGCCAGACCAAAACTGCTTGAAATTTGACTGCTCTTGATGAGTTTTAAATTTTGATATATTTTCAATAATTGTTTTTCTTAAGTGTATTATATTTTTTCAGTCGAGAAAGCTTAAACAATATAATATGTATTTCGTTATAGTACTGATGTTTTCATACTAAACGTCAGTCCGAGCGCCTTTAGAAGCTAGGGCCTGATGGTCTAGGGACTGATTATTTGGCATAAAATTGAACTTATAATTCTGTTGCAAATAACATTATGAAGTCTAATATTATATTGCAAACAAAGCTGACGTATTACTTATAAACATTGATGAATTCATAAGAATTTAATGTCAATAAATCACAAAATTACTTATCTAGGGATTGAACAAGTGACAGGAATTACCACGTGGTGGCCCACAAACTTTCATTTTTGCACTGATTTTCAAAGTGACCGCCGCAGAACGAGTGTTGTCAGAGAATAACTTCATGTAATACTCTAAAATTCACCAATAATATTCAACGTACATTCTAATGATGTCGCGAAATTTTAAAATTCGTAAGTGGCTAGGGTCTGGACACTAAACTCATAAACTCATTGGAGAAAAAATAATTTTAGTTTATTTTTACTACAAAATACCCACATAATTAGCTGCGAGTAATAAAAATAAGTATAAGCATAGTACTTTTTTAAATATGAATTCCTAAACACAAAATTTCGGAGAACGGACACGCCTAGGGCCTGACATTTGGGACATATAAAACAGATTTTAAATATATAATATAATGTTACTTTCAACATAATTTGGGGGATAAATTAAACACATTGTAAACTATTATTTAGCAATTGTGGTATTAAATAATTAGTATTGATTTTAATTGAAATGTGCTTCGAAAACGAAGTTTCCCTATTTTTGTGAAAACACCCATTTAACTATAGTAATGGTGATCACAAAAATCCAAGACTCCTTCTCGAAACGTTTCATCGTATTTTTTAACCCTCGTTATTTTTGGTTTGGATAATACCAGATAGTTCAAATTAAGATATAATGACGTGAGTATAGTAATTAAATGCGCAAAGTTTGAATATCGTAGCTGTTATACTTTAGATTTTATAGGTGTCCAAAAACCCACAATTTTGACACTGACTCACCGATCATCAAAACTGTTAGGGTACTACCTGAAGTATACAGAGCTTCAATTATTTGAAAATAGATTTGAACAGACTTCAACCATAAATAAAAGAGTAATTCGTATGTATAGGCTTGTCCTTAGTGTGTGTGTTGTTGTGTGTGTTATGTTTTATTTGTTAAAAAATGTGATGTGATATTTGTTAAATGTGATGATAAAAGCATAATTTCAAAATAATATTAGCTCGATGCACTCCTTCACCATATAAACTATAACTGTGCGAAATTTCATGCACCTACGTTTCCTAATTTTTCGTAAAAAGGGTTACAAAGATTTTCGTTCGCATGTTAATATTATGATAAATTGTTATATAGAATTTTTTTCACCCTGCTTACTTCTGTAGGCAGTGGCCGTTTAATTATTACTTAACCGCTTCAGGCAAAGATCTGAGATCATTTTCGCCGCCTCTAAGTTATAACATACCTACAGAAAACCGTTAGTCCCATATGTGGGATATAGATATCGGTGGGATTATACTACCTATATATTAGGCCTTCTGACGAAGAAACCTATACAGAATTTGAAAAGTGTTTTGATGTTAGTTTAACTCAATCTATAGACTCCCACACGAGGGACCGGTTTGGTCTCTACACCGCCCTCGAGATCACAAGCAATTATTGTATCTAACTGCGACGCGGTCACGCCGCCATATTTTACATAGGTACAATAAATAAATTATTGTGATCAATTCAATTTTAATTGGATCTAAGATTGGGTTTTGTCCGTAACCGGCAGTCGTAGGTTTCAACTTTCAATGCTGTATTTTGAGTGAATGCTACTTCTTCAAAAACTAGGTTTGACGAATACGTTATACGACATAAAATTACTCAGTGAAAAGTGATATGAGATTTTTTATACGTACCAAATACCAATATTATACTCGCGAAGTATACATTTTTCAAATATTTTAATGACAAAAGTAGGTAAAAAGAAAAAATTAAAATTATGTCTTTTATTTTAATCAAAATTGAAATTACGTTGAATGAGTCACATAAAATGAGGACTACCTAAACAAGTATCTTTTCAAATTAAATGTTATTTTTAGTAATTTATGACAACCACGTGTATCTTTCACGTTTCAAAAAACATCTCATGACGATTACTATTTAATTAAGTAAGCCACGTAGAAGGCTAAACAAATATTCAAATATCATAGGTACGTAAAAGTTGTAAATGTAAGCAAACACTACAAGTCGAAGTCAAATTGTTTTAAAATCATAAAATGCACTGCACATAGCTACATGATTTCATTTAAATTTTGCTTTTCTATTTAGATAAAAAAGAAAGGAGTCATTTTCGAAGATACGAGTTATATTTCGTAAAAAAATTCTGCTAAAAGGAATGTTTTTTAATCTTCATTTCATCATGAACTTATAATACAAAATTAAAACATCAGCTATTCAAAAAACATAATTTGCTCCTAAGACTAAGAACTTTCTAGCATTACGTCGTACATACTAATATGTTGTAATGTGCTCGAGTGGGAACCGGGAACCGCGCTAGCCCCCCAGCTGAGGGGGGAAAGGGGGGGAAGATTTACGAGCGACGTATAACGAGGGCTAGATGAGGCGTGAAGAAGGCCAATTCGGGTTATTATATTTGTACCGGCTCTATCGTATTTACTGAACATCATTTACTGTACTCGCTAAATGGCTGAAGTTTTGTAACTTATTTTTGTTTTATAAAGATTAGGTTGTATTAAGTATGTGGGGTTCTTGACTTTTGAATCAGTAGCTCAGGACTGTAAAGGTAAATAAACCAGTTATTTAGGGATAAATTTAAACAATTCGTAGTCCGTAGGAAATATCCTATGGATAATTAAAACAATAAACCTGTCGATATTACGTTCAGTCGAAATGTACTTTGTCTCATAAGAAATGATTTATCTTTACATAGGCCACAGAATACATAATATTATTAGTACATGTACTTTGGCCAAACAAATGATATAAAAAGAATTGAATTTTATAGTAGGAAATATCCTGTATTACAGTTTTATTAGTAAGAATCTTACCAACCTTATGTCGCGTCCTGCATAATACTATATTTATTTCAAGTGTATGTAGGTACTGTATTGTATTATGTAGATCAAAATACTATGTTGTACCAGTATCTATATTGTAATATTATTATTTAGAAGCTGCATGTATATCAGGAGCGAGGCGCGGGCGGTTCGGTAGTGAGGGAGGGTAACTAATTTCAGGATTAAGCACATTTGCAAACGTAATTTATATTCATTTAAACCACACGTACAACCTGCCCGCTTTGTTTTTAGAACCATTATAATAAACAGGCCATGATGAGCAGTAATACCTATTGTAATTTGAATTCATTTTAATTAAATTTGAATTAAATGTTATATTGTGATAGTAGCTTAAAATCTCCTTAAAATAATGACTGCTAGGAATTTCACTCATACATTTATTCGTGAGATCTCTAAACAAACAAACAATTATAACGTAATCGATCGTAAAGAGTACCTAAATGAACACTAACCGTAAAAGCTACACCCGAAGCAAAGTTCCAATCGTAAGCGACATTAAATTTTCACGTAGCGACACAAACGGCCATACAATTCCAAAACAATTACCTCCAGCTCGATATCACAAGATTAAGACAGTCCACGGTCGGAATTAGGATCGGGCGCTCCTTAACAGCCCGACTCCACAAATTGCGGACCTTAACGACGGCATAAAACTCGACGCGCACTCCCAAGACGCCGCAGATCGTCTGAGTCTTAGCTCGGGATTAATGGTGCAGAAAACAGATTATCATTGGCCGGATTTCGATGAGACCCCTGCCACCGGCGCGTGAAAAGACCTCCGATGTTATTATTTTCCACATAACGGAGCAGCGATGCTCCCGATTTAATTCTATCGCGATCTGTCGACTACCAGCAACAGAGCGATAAACTTGTTTGAATAGTGTCACTCACGCGGCGTATTCAAACGCAAAAGCCGCTCCGCACTAATTTGTTTTGTTATCTAAATTATTAATTCAAATAGAATTAGATTGGCTGAACAAATTGAATTGAAATTGGTAATACTTTTTGTAAAAGAGTACACTCAAGATAAAAACCAAAAAAATGTAATTCTACAATTATTATTTCTGCTGAACATAGAAATTAGAAATAATAAAACAAACAGATTAAGCACTAGTAGCTAAGTGCTACGTTTTGATAAAACGTAAATCGACCACCTCAAAAATCCAGCAACAACATCCACCAGTGTAAATATCAATTCGTGGAAAGAAAACTCTCAACGAGGATAATAAAGACGAAAGTAATCATGCAAATTGGTCGAGGAGGAAAGTTGAATTAAAAAGCGAGTTTGCGAGGGGGGGGAGTACCCCCCTACCTAATGTGTCTTAATGACCGCAATGGATGAACGCCCTAATCCCCCCCGCGTCCGCAACCTTTCACTCGTTACTTCGCCAAACGTTTGGGTTCACTCTGTTGTATAGATGCACTAAGTTAAGAATAATTAAGTTCGGTTTATACTGATTGGCAGGATTAACTAAGAAAAGAGGACAAGGACCAGCCATAAGCTAACAGTTGTTTGATTGCTCCATATAAACTGAAAATTTAGAGACTCACATGAACTATCTTGTCGAAGCACTTTACGAGTAAATAGTATTCTTAAGCAAGTGGTATTCTTAAACAACCCTTTTATTTTTAAGTTATCACTTATCATGTAACAATTTAGTACTACCTACTTCTTAGTTCTTATCCCGAGCAATTGTACGATGTAATGTACATAGTCGTATATTGTATGTGTAATACAAATAAGCAATACCAATCAGCGTAGTGGCGAGGCGGGCGGCGTAGCGCTACGCGTGTACCGAAGCGCGGTGACATCATCAAATCAACATTTGCAGATTCGCGAAGATTTCCTGGGAGATTTAGAGGTGGAGAGAAAATAAAAAAGTTCCTAGTGGAATCCCGCTTGATCCCAGTCGCCTTTATGGTAATGCCGGGATGCGTGTATTCGACTATTCAATTTATATTTTTTCCATCCGCCCTATTTCTTTCTACGAAATTATCTATCCTTTGAAATTCGTTTCACACTGTATTGTATACGGGATTCGATGTTTGCGAATAAGGTACGAGTTCGCCGAGAATATCGCAGATAACCGCCGGATTGGCTTTGTTCCCGACTTCAAAGACTTTTCTTTTGAACAATATTTGTTTGGGAATTCCGAGTTTTCCGAGTCGGTGGACTGAATTATGTAGAGTGGGTGCATATTTTATTATTTACCGTTACCGACATTACAATAAATACTAAATAGGTACACAGCTAACTTAAATTGTCGAGTTATCCAGGTTGAGACGTTGTTTTCGTTGTCCAATAATTTACTATGTAGTTGGCAATAAATCTTTATGAAAAACAAATTAAGCACTTAAAACGCCTGACGTTTTCCACCGAGATGCCCCTGTACAAGTAGGCATGTTCAAATTTAACGTTGTTCTTGCTCATGAATAAATCATAAGAAGTGAGCGGGGCTCTACGCCTTTATAATTCTACATAATACATTAAAACGTTGTACAGATTGCCTTCTGCTTTAATAATAAACTTTGCATGTTACAAAAAGGTTTAATGGAATATTCTAGACGAAAATATGCCTAGAATAATAATAAGCCTACGAAGATAGTTGATAAAGTTATTCCTATGTAACTTATACAAAAGTACAAGACATCGTCAAAATATAAAACCTTCTACAAAATATAAAACCTTCTAGTTAATTACCTATACTTTTAGTCGACAACAAAAAGAAAAGTTCTTTAAATAATATATTCCATTGTATTTTTTATAACAAGAAACTAATTGTTGGTTTATTTAAGGTAATAAAAGTAGTACGAAATAAAACGGCATGAAAAGATTAAATGTGTTTTATGTAGCCATAAAATAGGACGACGGAACCCTTATAAATTTATCATGTCCTTCCGTGTGTCACAGCCGTTTCACGTATAAAATAACTGTAATTATTGTACTGCTATAAATAAGTGGGTTTGTTTGTTCGTCTATTACCTCTTCATGCATAATATTATAAATTAAGACTTCGGCTCAGTAAAATAAGATAGGTTTTTTTTATCACGGACATTAAAAATGTAGAGTTCCCGTGTAATAAACGACATTGGTGAAGTAACTGGTACAAAGTGTTACCGCTGCTCTAATAAGTATTAGATACCTAACAGATAAAACGCTACAATCGAATTAGCTCGTTGGTAGCAAAATCATCCTTGAAATGAATTTTTATCACCTTTTATTATCTTGATTCAGGGAATGTTGCGTTCTTCGTACTAAAATTAGTAGCACTGGCGTAAATTGTGTACAGTTTACTATAAAATATAGTTTTATTCGTGCTTGTAAAAACTTACTTTTAAATTATGGTAACAATTATTTACAATGTTATTATTGTTGATAATATTATAATTCGCGTTAGTAAAAATATTACAGCGAAAGATTAGAAATTCGTATTTTTACGAGCGCCGTGTTCGTTGCCAGTTTTGAAGTTGCAATTTAAATAATTATACTTCTTTTGGTTTTGGTCAAGATTGGGACGTACAGTCAGGTACAGTCGTAGACACAAGTTCTAATTCCATAATTCACTTATTCACGGGTAATTTAATATCTCAATATCTGAAGGTAAGGCGAGTCGTGAGTAATAGACGCCGTTTGTCTTTGCCCCCTTCACGTGAGATTGAACATTTAGTTACCATTCATTTAGCTTCTGTTTACAGGATCTTTGAACCTTAAACTAATGCAAATTGGTCACCTAAAAGTGGGCAAGTAAGGTAAGTATTTGCGTATTTTATGCTCTTCTAGATAAAGGTTTAATACAAACTTTGGTTAGAATGAAAATTGATAATGTATTTTATAACTTACTACTTGTACAGTATTTTCTGAAAATCTTTTCACTTATAGGTTGTTGTGCTATTTTAATTTACTATCTTCAATAACTTTTGCCTATAATAGTTCTTATTAAATTAGTAATACCTAAATAACCTTACACTACAAAATATTAATAAAAGAATATTAAAAAAGAATATGAAAACGAGAAAATAAGCTCCGTCCACATAATAAACATGGCAGAAAGAATCCAAGATTTCAGTGATTATATAAATACTCTATTTCAGTGCAACGATACACACTTGTTTACAGGAAGGGGCTCCTGGGGAGGCTAGGGAGGAGGCAAGATGGCGCCGTCGCCATGGCAACGGTGCACTGCTTCCTTAATCGACCGACGCAGCCTCGCCGACCCTCCGACTCGTTTATGTAAGTATTGTATTGCACTTCTGAAAGCTGATATTTGTAAGTATATAAGAAAACTCCACATATTTATGGCTTGAAAGTTGGAAATTACTTTCGATACTAGCCGGATAATTATAATTTGTTGTGACAACTTTGCTGTAGTTTAAGTGCCTAGTATAAGACATGTATCTTGTTAAATCTACTTTTATCCACTAACGGCCGCACTCAAAAACATTTTATGATAACTTTACTATAATAATCATAGAGTTTGTGTCAAAATCTTCATTAAATTAATCATTGAATCTCACAGTGCCACTGGTAAGTCATTAGCATTTAGTCTTATACCTGAAATCTCTGATGGTGCATGTATAATCATTGTTATTATCAAGTAAACTGCACAGATCAGATCGTATTATTAAGTACATTGGCCTATTAATTAAGATGCTAATGTGGTTGGTGAGATAATCGCAGTCGTGTGCGTTAATAGTTATAGAGTATAAACGATCGACAATGTAATGGCTTACATTAGCTTAAAAATTAACGGCCGGGCGCAATCAAAGAAATTAACGATTACTTTACACTAATTTAATGAAGTATTGACAGAAAATTGTGTGGAGTGTGTTTCGGAATTAAAGTTAAATTAAAATTGAGTAAGTACCTAATTTAAAATGTTCCTGGATGCGCCCCTAAATTTTGTAGTGTTTAGAACACGTTTTGTACTAGGTTCCTCAATAGAACATAATTTTATTAAAAATTTTTGTTTGCTGTTTTTATGTTTACGAAAATAATGTTCAGTAATTTCCACTTAAAGATTTTTGTTGTACCTAAGTATTTCAAGATTTTATTTTCTTACAAAATTATATTACGTTACAACTTATAAGACTTTAGTTTTAAAAATAAAAGTTTCTCTTCTATCTACTTTGCACCTTTTATTATATTACTAGACGTTCCGCGCGGCTTCGCCCGCATAAATTAGATATTTTAAAGACAAATTAGTCTTCAAAAAATAGCCTATGATCCTTCACGTAGTCTACTTCTTATCTGTGCCAAATAACAGAAAGATTGCTCCAGTAGTTCGTGAGATAAGCCCTTTCAAATAATTTTCCCCGTTTTTTTCACATTTTCCTCTATTTCTCCGCTTTAATTAGTTTAAGCATAATAAAATATAGCCTATAGCCTTTCTCAATAAATGGGCTATCTAACACTGAAAGAATTTTTCAAACCGGGCCAGTAGTTCTTGAGATTAGCGCGTTCAAATAAGCCCTTTCAAATAATTTTCCCCCGTTTTATTCACATTTTCCTCTATTTCTTCGCTCCTATTAGCCTTAGCATGATAAAATATAGCCTATAGCCTTCCTCGATAAATGGACTATCCAACAGTGAAATAATTTTTCAAATCGGATCAGTAGTTCCTGAGATTAGCGCGTTCAAACAAACAAACAAACTAACTAACTAACTAACTATCTAACTCTTCCGCTTTATAATATTAATAGTATAGACTAGCTGACCCGGCAAACGTTGTTTTGCCATATAAATTATGAAAAATAGATGTTGGCCGATTCTCAGACCTACTCAATATGCTTACAAAATTTCATGAGAATCGGTCAAGCCGTTTCGGAGGAGTACGGGAACGAACATTGTGACACAAGAATTTTATATATAAGAAGATTATATTATATTAAAGTTTCAGATGAAGATATCTCTACATCTAAAAACGATTCTAGCACTGTAAGAAATAGAGAAGCAGAAATCTCTCGAAAAAATCAGGCTTAAAGATGGCTTAAAGTATCGAAAGGTGAGTTTTAGCGGTAACAAAATACTTTACGGTCATCCAGTGATCAGTTAGTGGCATAATCCAGTGGCGGCCGCCGGTGCAACGGAAAAGCAATAAAAAAGAGTTATAGTTGAGAAGAAAAGGAAAGTCTCGGGAAGGGATGTCGAGATGTTACCGAATGCCGAATATCTGGCGACGACAGAATTGGTTAGAACGTGTAACGATGGGCGTTTGTCTACCTACAAAAAATCTTTAAATACGTAATAAGAATTACAATATACATTTTCGAGTCTAACAGATATGTATGT
Organism: Lysandra bellargus; assembly: GCA_905333045.1. Lineage (NCBI taxonomy): Eukaryota > Metazoa > Arthropoda > Insecta > Lepidoptera > Lycaenidae > Lysandra > Lysandra bellargus. The sequence goes on from HG995326.1 coordinate 12,557,654, forward strand.
GAGAGACATTTACGGTTTACCCAACTCTGTATGTTACTGCGTAATTAGATGGATGTAAATGAGTAAAAGTTAAATTAAGTATTACATTGTGTAGTTATCCTAGAATGGTTGCATTTATGTAGAGCAGTTGCAACCTTAGCGACAGTATTATTTTAAAAAATGTTTCGGCTCTACCCTTTGCGTTTACCGAATACTAGGCGAATGCACGTCTCTAGCGTAGAGTTTGAGCCGGCCGCCGTTAGTTAGGGATCAAGGGCTCAGCTCGCGCCGGGCGATAATCATAATTTTTACTTACAAGAGCAAGTACAGCATTAGTTGGCGGGCGCGTGACAAATCTTCCCTAACTGACACAACTTCTCGACTTCCACTCTACGGAACCCGTATATTTTGCAGGCCAAAGCGCTCCAGATTATGCTGTTCATAAAAACTTACCCGCACTAGGTTTTAAGGTTTTCAATGCGAATCGGGATGGCATAATAAAACAACTATAAGATCCTTTTAAATAGAGCACAGCTTTTGCGTTGACTCGTAAATCTCTAGTAAGTCTAAGTATACATATTTCTTAAGACGATGTTATGTTTTTACATTTACAAATTAGTGATTATTGAACGGAATTGTATAGAAAGTTGCATTTAATATTCCATTAGTCTGCAATGGCAATGGAAGGCGTGAATTTTAGTAAATGCTCAACCATAATTCTAGAAAAGGACCATTAGTGTCCTTCAAAAATTTTAAGTGCCGTTCAACAAATCAGGAAAATAGAGCTACATACTCGTACTATACACATAGAGCTACATACTGAAAAGTCATTAAGGTGCAGTGGTTGTTGCAACTACGTAAAATGGGTTTTTTAAATAATGTTTTTTGTAAAGTAAATGTCATTATTTAAGTATAAAAAAGTACAGTTTTAAAATTGAGAAAATTTCCTATACGCAAAGGTATATCAGTACACAATTTGAAAAATTCTGCTCGATAGAAAAAAATCTCAAAGATGACTCTTATAACGCTGTTTTTCATAATTAAATCATTTTATGGCTAAACTACACACTTTCTAGAAAAAACAAAAGATGTAGCACATTTGTCATGACCTAACCTAAACGATTTGATATATTTGATTTGTGTAATACTAAAAACAAAAGGTTTTTTCTCCTATTTTCTATTATCAAGGCACGCGGCGAGCGCGTAAACGCCACTGTACAAGGCGCGCTGATATGAATGTTATTTTAATGTGCTTTACGTCGATATTCGTACTGACAGACATCGACCTGCTAATTTTAGGGACTACTGGGCCTTAAGTATAACACTTCTGTAGACGATTATACCTACTCGCGCTTGAACTTTAATGAAATCGTGAGACTTCAATATAAAAAATGTAGACTCCACCAGTACTTTCCCGAAGCATCCATAAACGGTAAGTGTAAGTGAGGAGTAAGGAGGTAGGAAGGTAAGTGGACGTGAGCAGTCCCGTCACGTGGCTCTGGAGTAGCGACGACAAACAACCAGTGCGTTACGTCGCCATTCAACTGTTATTTAGAATATGGATATCGCATACGTGATCGGCAATGGAGACTACATTGCTTTATTTTTTTGTTTTCATGTCGATTTTTTAGAGTTTTTTAAGTGTTGTGTACCTACAGGTAAATAAATCATAAGGTATCGAAAGCAGAAAGAAGGCGTGGATTATTTAGTAGCTATTCTAGTGGCTACACGAGTAGCCACTAGAATAGCTACAAAATATCATACAAAGATATTTAATATCAAGTTTTTTACTAGGCTAGTGGCTTACGAGTTACGGCACACTACGGATTATAATAATTGCAAAAAAAAATATAGTAAAGTTAGAACATATATTTTTTCCACTATAAATAAAATTTTTCATTAATAGTTCACGTCTTTTTTTTTCGAAAGGGTCTAAGCTACTGGTTTGGTTAAGACCATGGTAGTTTAATCGTGGATCATGTCTTTAATACATTATAAATTATATGAAAGCATTTTGTAGTAGAAGCTTTATAATTCTCGTTACCTTAGATAAAAAATTACAAATTATTCAAAATGGAAACGGTATAACTTTTGAGGAAGTATCTAATTATTGAGTAATCGCCAGATATTTCGTATCAATAGCTTAAATGATCAAATTAAAATAAACGTAGAGGCTCCACGCCATTGTTTTAGGTCTTGTTCTCACTCAGACGCCCGTCTCGGAGCGGATTTGTTTTATGCTCACCGAAGGCATCGACTTACTGAGACCGCACGCCCGAGGCGCCTTCTTAATTTTATTACGCGACCCGACTCCGGACCTGTCCCCGAGGAAAACCTCCTAATTGTGTCTCGAAAAACTACACACAAATACTCATTCTGTTCTATACTTTTCGGTATATACTATATAGCCCCATAGACGTGGCGTATTAAGAAAAGGCGAAAATATTTGGCCATTTCGATGTAGTTTATGGCCATTTTGAAATTCAACGTCGATTCGAGTAAGGAATTTTTTTTGGGTTCCGTATCCAAAGGGTAAAAACGGGACCCTATTACCAGAGTAGACAGAACTAAGTACTTGTTCTGTTTACTCTGCTATTACTAAGACTTCGTTGTCTGTCCGTCTGTCTGTCTCCAGGCTGTATCTCAAACTCTGTCCCGTTTTTATCCTTTGGATACGGAACCCTAAAAACACGTTTTTTGGCCTATTTTTGCTCTATATTATATCTACGGAACCATTCGTGCGCGAGTCCGTCTCGCACTTGGCCGATTATGGGTGCGAGTTTTTAAATCTTTGTATAACCATATAATTGAGATGTTTTAACCAGAGGCGGCGCAAGGCGTGGGCGGTGTGGGCGACCGCCCACGGCCTCGCGGTCTAAAGGGCCTCGCGTCCCTTGGACCACGAGGTTTTTTTTAAGGTTTTACGAGTTGTGATACTCAAATATTCATAAATAAAAAGTTTTATAAAAAAAAATTTGAGTATCAAAAAATTATTTCTCTCAACAAATCCGTTCTTTAGCGTCATCCATCAGGGGGCCTCGCAAAATATATTTTAGAGGGCCTCGCAAGATATAGGTATCTTGCCCACATAAAATTTTAATCTTGCCTCGCCACTGGTTTTAACTTATAGCTACGAATGTTTATGAATTTATGGTAAGCGTCTAGATTTTGTTAACTGTAAATACGCATCCATTTTCCATGCTTTTACAGATCAGAAACATGGTCTCCAAATTCTAAAGAGGGAGACGTATCGAGGCTTTTGCGCTTTAGTGCTGGAGAAAGACGTAACTATGTAACAACTCATTGATTGAGTTTTAGATACTTAACTTTGGTTCTGGTCTGCAAGTTCTGACGACAGTCGACACAATTATATGTAAATAAAAATGGTAGACTATACAAAATTTCTGACTGCAATAATATGTTAAACGCCTGTTGCATTGCTGTCGCAAGATACCTAACCCAGCGGATTTATTACATAAAAAATACCGCGAGTACGTTACAGTGTGTGTGAGTATTGAGTATTCCCTTCCCTGGGGCCAACTCCATTAAAAATATCAAAATCAGTCTGAATAATATTCGTAGGCGACCTATCTAATACTTGAAACTTTTCTCTAAATGGTATTAAAGTATTTAAAAATCAGTGTGGAGCAACTTTCAAAAATGTCCGGCAGTGGAAGACGAGATTCAGTTACCCCGAGGAAAATAAGATAAAATTTGAGCTTTACTCTTTATATAAGTTCAGGTAGACCTTCAGAACTGGATACCTTCTAACCGACCCGACCAACCCGACCTAAAGTAACCATGACCGAATCTCCATATTTGCTGGTCGTTCTTAATTTTCGGCCTTTAAAAAATACGAAAGTCTGACTGTCGCTAGTTTTTACTTTAGTATTTTTCTTTAATAATCGTAACTGTAGTGACATCTATTATCGAATAGCTTTATTAAAACTTTATTCGTAAAACGCCATCTCTTGTGAAAAACTGTAATGTGGATATGATATTTTCTTCCACAAGGAACTAACCAATAAACTATTTTATCTATAATTAAATAGTTATTTTATTGTAATTAACGCTATTCCATATTTTATAACAAACAAGAAAAGTTAAACAAGTAAAAATAAATCACAAAATGAAAATGAGTGACTAAAATAATTATTATCAGGTGGACGAAATTCCCGAACAAAAAAAAATGGGTTCCAAATTTAACGTAGCTACTAAACTTAATCCAATAATCTGTGCAAGGTCGACTGTGATTGGCTGATAAAAAAAGACCATAGAGAATATAAACTACATCAGAAAAAAGACGAAGAAGGAGTTTAAAATTCAAAGTTCGACTTTCATATTATAGTGAAAATTATTTTGTAGCAACTCATACAAAAATTGTAAAATAAGTGGATTAATTAATGAAAAACGAAAGGTAAGTCGTTGTAAAATGTAAATGTAACCGTAAATTGATAAATTGATGCAAAACATAACTATGTCATACCGTGTTCTAATACAAAGTATATCGTAGTATTATTTGCATATTTGTACAATAATTTACAACTTAAACTATATTAATATGAAAAAGATAGATTATTATTTCATAGAAAATATTTTAATGTATATCAGTATGCAGTTAATTTGGAAAATGTTAAAATGTGTATATTGTTTTATTGTAATAATACATAAGGTTGATACTTGATAAGTATACTTAATAATTTATGTAAACTATATGGAAATGTAGTAAATGAAAAATGTTTCATTAATTTCAGATTTTTAGGTCCCTATACTAGTTTGCAACATTTTAGTCTGCAAGCAATAGCTGTTATGGAGATTTTAGGAGGAGAAGGAAGGTATGGGATAGGCTACTTGACCTATTTTTTTTCTTCATGCTAATCGCTTCTTAATCATTCATTGTCACAAAAAAAACTAATATTTTAATATTTTACATAGTAGAAACCCATAAAAATATTGATTGAAAAACATGCCTTTTAAATGGCGCCGAAAACACTGTCCGCCATAGTGTGACGTCATACGTTTTGTATTTTAAACTCTCTTTATTGAAAAATTTTTTATGTGCTAAATGTACGAGTCTAAAAGTGCCCAAAAATTATAAAATAATTAAATAAGAAATTAGAAATCATTTGTAATGTTGAAAACTTTTGGACAAAAGTTTTGGCCATTTCATTTCCCGTCTACAATAAATGGAGATTATATATAAAACTGATGTTTTATTTGAATTATTTAAGAAAATATATTTTACAAATCTTTCTAGGCTTATTCTTATTATTTATGTACAAATAAACTTACATATAACGAGCGCGATAAATAAAAGATATTAAATTACTATGAGGATGACGTCACATCCAAATCGGAAGTACCGCAAAAGCGTTTTCGTCAGTACAAATCATATTTTCATAAAATCATATTTTCAAATCGACTTTATTAATAAATCATAAGCTTTTATTTGATGATAAGGGTGAAATACGGTTTCCTAGGCCAAGTTCTACTAGAAATATGCATTTGTTCAATGAAATTGAATATAGGTCAAGTAGCCTATTATGAGTGGTACGGCCACCAAGGAAAAATCCTCTGATCAAGACGTGAGGTGGTATGCAGCTGGCCTGAGCCCACGCGATAGATTTCAGCTGTCGTATACAGGGTGTAACAAAACAAAGTAATGATACTTAAGTGTGTATGTATAAAGGTGCGCGTCCACTGGATCGGAATCGGAGCGTAGGTACGCGCGGACGGATTTGTTGCTTTGTATTTATGGTATTGACTACTGTGAACTGCACTAGAAGTACTGGAGCGTCATTATGCGCCTGACAAATATATGACTACACGACGTTATAGAGTTCCCTATATAGAGTTTACTGTATAAGCCAATTAAGTAGTTAGTAGAGTAGCATAGACAGCTATTCTATTATATTTATAAATAAAATACATAAAACTGTACTGTAATATTATTAATAGAAATCAACAAATGCTTGTGTATTAAATCTGTTTTATTGTTTAATTTACCTTATTACCTATTTATTTAGCTATGTACAATAATTTTTATTGAAATAAAATATTTATTTGAGCTCATTTCTTTTTTATTTTATATTTTTTAATTTTTGGTATGTTTAGAGTGAAAGGTTTTGCACTTAAAAATTTCTCGTTTAGTTTCAAATTAAAAAAAATAACGAATTTTTCTTCTAAGTCCGACCTCTTGTTACGTAGTATACAGTTTACATCCTCTTTGTTATTATCTGTAGCAACAATGACTTTTCAGTGATCAAGTGACATTGACAGTTACAAATTGCAGTACAGGCACAAAAATTCTGGGCTTCAGCCTTCAAGTAAAAACCAGTGGCTACGCAATAAAATATTGCAAACAAAGTGAAAATTGTTCAGTTGGTAGATTTAATCAGTTTTTTATAAACGGTGAACAAGTGTAGACGAAATTAATTAGTATTGGTTTTTAAAATGACAAACACATTAGCTGTTTGTCTCTACGCTGTTTTAGTACTTTGTTGTTCGAGTAAGTGTTTGTTATTATTGTTTCGCAGAATAATTGCTCGCAATAATCTAACAAGCGATATTATGTGCACAGCCATAAATTCTTACAACGCCCAAAAATGTTATGAAATTAATAAAATTTTAGAATCTCAACACCTTTAACAGTTAACATAAAAACAATAGCTACTTACCTCCTATTATTTTTATTATTATTGCAACAAAAATGATTAATGTAAGGCACTTTTTACGTTTCTGCGTTGGTATAATATCGTAACTTTGTTGCGTGTTCTATGTATTATGCATGTAATGATATTCAAAATATAATACTTTAAACTTCCTAAAAGCTTTTTTCGATCTATTGTCTACTAATTATGTTAAGGTTCATTGTGGCTGATGTCCTTAGAATTTGCTTTCTTTGAAATTAAAAATGCCTTATAAATCTATTGTTTCTTAGCAATTAATATACTTATATTATATTTTGAAAAGAATACAGCATTATTCAGAAATCATAATAGCACCTCCATCGTGGGTATTGCAGACACAATAGATTCTCAACGGTTATGCGGCAGCCGGCTGCCGCTTAGGGATTGATGAGTTAAAGAAAGTAAATTCTAAGGACTGCTAATATCAGTTATTTGTATAAGAATAAGAAAAGACTAAGAAATAATAAATCAGCCACACAGACAGGACTGGGCTTTTTATTAATGATCAGTCGTACAGTAGTCACAGATGGGAAAATGTTGGTTGTTTGATCATTACTACCAGTAGTAATTATCAAACAACCAACATTTTCCCAAACGTGGAGTTTTCCCAAAGGTGTTTTCATAAAACTGTGTTACTGAGTCATCAATTGATTGTGTATTATGTTTCCTCACTACTATCTATTGTACTAATACATATATCAAAAGTTACCTACTGTTGGCTTCTGTTTTAATCTATTATATTTAAAGCCTTTCAAATACTTCATTTTAAAATCTTTTTCTTATCATTAAAAAAATAATAGATTTTCAAATATCAGCCTTTCAAATACTTACTTGATTTTAAAATCTTTTTCTTATCATTAAATAAATACAAGAATTTTTTTTCATGCAATGTGTTTCTGTTTAGATTTGAGCAGCGCTCGGCAAGTTCCCAAACAATGTTCTAAAGGACCTGAATATTGGTGCCAGAGCCTAAAGTAAGTGTTGCTTCAATGATTAATGAAATGTTTAATGTTACATACTACATAGTATGTAACCAATCTCAATGTGTATTTCCAATGTAGGCAGGCGGCAGAATGTGGAGCTGTTGGTCACTGCATCGGTTCGCAGTGGGAATTGGAGAAGCCATCATACACCCCTAATGATGTGTCCAATAAGTTTGTTAGATTCTTCAGAAAACTGAAGGATGTTAAGGAACTTATTAATGAGGTTTGTGACTACTACATTACAATCAAGTTTGTATAAAAACAATTAAAGATAGAAATGTAAAAATTTCTAGTGAAATCGACAGATTATTGTTAATGCTATAATAGTGCCCTAACTCTATAACAGCAGCTACTGAATGAAATTGCATAACACTTATGTTAATACTTGAGTACAATAGCAAATGAAAACATCCTCCTATGTGGTTTTCTATCCACCATTTTTGATATGGCTTTATATGACAAACAGAATTTTACAGGAAAAATAAAAAAATATGAATTGCGTTTAATTTGCCCCACAATTACATACTTGTGGGCTAAAATAACATTATTTTTAGTGTCCGACCGAAACTGGTTTTTCAGCCGAAACCGAAACCGAACTTTCGGCCTTACTCTCAGTTTCGGCCGAAACCGAAACCGAAACCAGGGGCCTTACTCTCCAAACTGATATCGATTTCGATTTTCGATTTCAACGGTTTTTGACACTTTAGACATTCGTTAGACATCTAAAATAGCGCACGATCGTGATGCGGATCGGTTTGAAACTAATTCAACCTCAATGGATTTTGCTATTCCTGAAGGCTATGCTAGCGCAAGATCGGGCTGCGGCTCAATTTGGAACTAATCAGCATCGAAACATTCGCCAAATCGAAATCTTAGGTGCTCGTGACAAACAAAATTGTCTGAGAATCGATTTACAGATCGTTTACAAACGTCAAATTTCACGGTAGCAACAGAGGCATCGACATCGACTGAGATCGATTGTTGCCGAGTTAGGTATTGTAAACGTTTTTAGGGTCACTAGGGTATCGATTGGTGTGGTGTCGTTTCATTTTTTGTTGATTTTTTGTTGATAATATTTATTAATTCACTAGATGACGCCCGCAACTTCGTTGCGCAAAAATTCGTTTATCGCGCGGGAACCGTACATTTTTCCGGGATAAAAGTATCCTATGTCCTTTCCCGAGACTCAAAGTACCTCCACGCAAAATTTCAGCGAAATCGGTTCAGCGGTTTGAGCGTGAAGAGGTAACAGACAGACAGACGGACAGACAGACACACTTTCGCATTTATAATATTAGTATGGATTATTATTTTAACATAATAATCTAACGTGGGATGGATGGATGGATGGGATGTTTCGGCACGAATGGGCCGGCTCGACCGGAGAAATGCCACGTTCTCACAGAAAACCGGCGTGAAACAGCGCTTGCGCTGTGTTTCGCCGAGTGAGTTTACCGGAGGCCCAATCCCCTACCCTATTCCCCTCCCTTCCCGTCCCTACCCTCCCCTATTACCCTATTCCCTCTTAAAAGGCCGGCAACGCACCTGCAGCTCTTCTGATGCTGCGAGTGTCCATGGGCGACGGAAGTTGCTTTCCATCAGGTTACCCGTTTGCTCGTTTGGCCCCTTATTTCATTTAAAAAAATGGCTCGTCTGCAAGCATTTTGATGTGATTGATGGCACCTCCAAATTCCAATGGAGTTAAGCTCTACAGCTATGCCGTCCCATTTATGTTTGGTATCGTGCTTAGCTTGGCTCGCATGTACCCTTTTGGGATTCCTGGATTGTCTTCCAGGAATCTCAACAACATATCAATTTGTAGGTGCGTCGGACGACCATTACTTTCCAAATAAAAACTAACTTTTAATGTCGGCATCCAGGGATACAAATTTTATAAATACTAGAATATGTATAATATGACGATGTTAAGTGTAACTATTGTGTAACTACAAAAGAGAGTTTACATATTTATTTAATGTCAAGATGTTCCTTAACGAAAATAACCATTTTAAACCCACTAAAGTAGAAAATGGGCACATCCATCTAAAGTTTCTAAAGAAATGTATTTTTATAGTATGACGAAAAAACACAAACATTATTTCATATTTTTCGTAACCTTCTACTACTTTATAACAAGGACGTTGCTATAACGACGTTGACAAGAGGCCATGGCAACATCTCGATTTTGATACGATTTTGTTCCGGAATTCCTACGCAATACAATGACATCAAAAACGAAATCGAAATCAGACTCGTATCAAGTTGATATCAGTTTCGTGAGTAAGGCAGCAAAACTTGGTAAAACATTTAAAATTACGATTAGTTTCTGAAATTTATTGATTTTTAACATATATATTACAACTTTTTAAACTAAAGAAAAAGTACCACATTAATTTTTTTACTTTTTGTGACATTTCTTAAAATATGTAAATACATATTACATATTAATCTAGACTCGAATATGTTGCCTAGAAACTTTTTTGTACTATATTCCGTGTCTTAAATGATTCCAAGTAGGTGCGATTTCACCAAAAAAATTCAAGGCGCTTAGCGCACACTAAACCGGTTCTTAATCGTATAAACACATTTATAACACTCAATTGCATTTTACCAACTTAAGAGCCCGGGTAACCCTCGAAATTCTCATACATACGTAATACCAAAATCATTTTGCCATACGAAAATATTTAACATGTTTGAGTTATTTTTCAGCTTAAAATAGTAATTACCTAGGTTCCTGAACAAAAATTAACTTCAAAATATTTAAACACTAAAAAAAAATTTTTGTGTATAATTTTTTTTTACTAAATTTACTACTAAATATTTAAACACTAAAAAATAGAGTAAAACACTATAAAATTTATAAATAATTAGTAAATTTACTACAAAATATTTTAATACTAAAAAATATTTTTTAGAGTTGAAATATTTTGTAGTAAATTTACTATTTATTTATATATTTTTAGTGTTTTACTCTATTTTTTAGTGTTTAAATATTTAGTAGTAAATTTAGTAAAAAAATAATTTACACAAAAAAAAAATTTTTGTTGTTTAAATATTTTGAAGTTAATTTTTGTTCAGGAACCTAGGTAATTACTATTTTATGCTGAAAAATAACTCAAACATGTTAAATATTTTCGTATGACAAAATGATTTTGGTATTACGTATGTATGAGAATTTCGTGGGTAACCCGGGCTCTTAAACTAAACTCGTTCACAGCAAATCCGATTTTTATCTTCTGAACGCCCAATATTCGAGTTTTAACTTCATAAAATACATTTGGTCCTGTGAGTGTAGTGTCATGACAGATCGAAAAGTATATACGAAAAAATTGTTAAGATGACAGATTTCACAGATGCGTTTGGTTAGCTTATTTATCGTTTCTTACTATTTTGTTAATAAAACAACGTGACAAGGTTCCAAGATGATAAAAACATAAAACTCATCGCGTGACGTAACGTCAACTTAGATTCATTAATCGCGATTAAAAGAATGTAAAATCTATTTTAAACAAAACGAGATTTACATCGCCATATAATCGCGCTCATTGTTCATTGAGAACTTAGTTTTAATAAAACGAAGTTTTACGTGTGATTGGTGTAAGGGCTGCAAGAGTGAAGCTTACGAGGTAGTGGGCTAGATTCTAGCAGGGTAGGAACGGTCTAAGTCCTAAGAGATTGCGTGTCCATAGTAAAAAGATAATTTTAAATATTTAAATAAAACGCGTGGTAAAAGTAAAAGTGTGAGGCGAGATGAGTTACTACATAAATCTTGCAAGATATATCCTAATAATATATTCTATAATCTCACAGTCAAACAAAATTCTTAAGTAAATAGTTCATACGCAACATAATCAATTTATCATAGCATTCAGTAAATCGTTTGTTTGGGAAACATTGTTAAAATACCACGTAATTTGCAAACAGTTATGTATATTAAATAAGCTTGCGTGTGTCGTAGAAATAAAATTCAATAATATAATTTAGATAACAATAAATTTAGACAATTTAGTTAAAATAAAAGGAAGTGCTAATTTTTGATTTGGACTAATCTGGAAAACATTATCTCAAAACACGATTTAATAGATGGTGGCGAACTGAGTCGGGGCCTCGCTGGCAAGCAAGCACGAGTTAACTGCGAAGTTTACCGAACGACGCATAAGTTTTGGCCGGGCTGAAAGTTTCGGCTATATTTTGGCCGAAACCGAAACTAAGGCCGAAACTGGCCGAAACCGAAACCGAAAGTTCGGTCGGTCACTAATTATTTTATACTATTTTTATACAATAATAAACTTGTTATGTTTTAAACTTAAGATTGAGATATTTTAAAATCCTTTTGAACTGTATCTAAAAATAATCTTACAATCCAGATTGTCTAATAGAAAAACAGAGACCTTCGAACTTAAAAACGGTATCCTATTTTAATAAATATGTATTGCCAAAGTTTAACAATGCTTATGGTCAAAGAACTTCAGATTATCTAATACCACATTATGTTAATGAACTACCAAATGACTTCCAAAAATTGTATAAAGCCATAGATAAAGCCAACAAGACTAATGCTAAGAATTTGTATCATAAGTTAAAAAGGAGCTACTTACCTACTGTTAAAAATAATATCTAATAATATTATGTTGTTGTATGTAATGTACTCTAATAACAATCTTTTAAATGTAATAGCGACTTGCTGGAGCCCAGATAAACCCTGCGTGGTTTCCGTGGTACGGCACATTGTAAAATATTGTATTTGTTTAGATAAGTAAATAAACAATTAAAAAAAAATTATAACAAAAATCGTATTTGCAGGAATACTTGGCAGCACGGATGAAGTCAGAATGCCGTGACATTCAGTATCCTGAAATTGTGAAGCTCTGTAAGGAGAACACTAAAGATCTCGAGAACTACATCATTCATGTTTTGTCATCTGACACCACTCCGGAGACCATGTGCCGACTCATCAGCATGTGTGATAATGACAAGCTCGATGCCTTGAAATCGGTAAGTTTATTTTCTGTGACACTTGAACAAATAGATTTTGCATGTAAATAAAATTACATTTTGACAAGGTTATGGTTCAGTTAATTTATTCAAAATTGTAATAATTGGTATGTTCTTTGTATGAGTATAAAATGTTAACATTTTTTGGTAATTACAAGGTGTTGCTTTAGCAATGGGTAATAAACATTTAAATTTTAAACAAATCGTGACAGATATTAAAAACAACATTAATGATTCTAATCAGTTACTTTAGTGTACTTATATTAGTAAATGTTTGTGTAAAACCGTTGATTAATTTTTATAATGAGTCATCCCATTATACTGGTGCGACTACTCAAGTCTCAAGAGATGCAAAAGACAATTCAGAATTTTAAGATAATAATTATAATTATTGTCAAACTATTTGCTGTATTATATGAATTGTAACACTCAATAGGTTTTACTTAGTTTAGGTACTATTGTGAACAAAAGAAATCGTAACACCAATATTGTTCTATGGCGTATCGCAACAGATTGTGTAAGTCGGTTGTGCGCATAAACACGATTAGAATGTCACACGTGTGACTTTAGGGGAGGGGGCCAGGCCTCCTCATTGTTTATCTCCAAACCAACTAGCAACAGACTAGTTATAGCCACGATTAAACTACCATGGTCTTAACCAGACCAGTAGCTTAGACCCTTTCGAAAAAAAAAAAAAAAAAAAAAAAAAAGCATAAACTTATATTAAACTGTCGTATAGACCACCTGACAACCCGAAAATGCGTGACCATTTTTGATCTGTCAATGTGTGCGTGTGCTAGTGATGTATATTTTACTATCGATAGTATAGTATTTTGCTATCGATAGTATAGTCCGTTCGAGTTATTTTACCTGAGTTTCTATAAGAAATAAATAATATGCAACTTTGACAGATTTTGTATTTCAAATTAGGTATTATAAATTTTAATTGGCAAAAAAAGATGACGATTGAAAAGTAGATACACATTTTCTTTTGGAATGATTTTTCAATCGTCGGATATGTTATGACATGAGGTTCTTATAGGGGTAAATAATATACACATAACACGTTATAAAGTTACTTATTTATTTCTCAGGTAAAATCTATCTGGTAAATCAGCCCTTACATTGAAAGTTTACGTTGAAAGTAAATAACACACATAGTATAATATATTTTAATCTTAAATTAAATACATATCATAAAATATCATAATACTTTTTATTACAATTATTTTAACCGACTTCCAAAAAGGAGGAGGTTAGACGTTCTGCTGTGGATATATTTTTTATGTATGTTCAACGATTACTCTGCCGTTTGTGAACCGAATTTCAAAATTTTTCTTTTGTTGTACATTGTATTGTTCTGAGTAGGTATCATGTTCACAAAAGTGGTGGTCTGGTGATAGAAACCATGAGAAATCGAGGTGACTCCTTGATATTCAAATGGGAACATATGGTTATTTTGGATTTATATGATGTATTTTGATTATATGCTACCAAAAAGTAAGGTTTTTTCCCCATGGTATACCACGGTTCTGAAGGTGCTGAACAGAAATCCGGATTCCTTACACATACATGTTTAGGAGTTTCAGCGTTGTTTAAAGAACCAAAAGCATAAGCTACTATGCTAATTACATTAATCATCATCATCATCGCTACACCATGCATCATAACATTATGATCTTATTATTGTTACTTTTCATAGTCTTGCCGGTGATCAGACTTAGTAAAGTCAGTAAATCTTTTAAAGGTCAATGTATACGCCTTTACAATAGAATCCCAGAAAACGTTCAAAATCTTTCGTTTATAAATTTAAAAAAGTAGTCAAAGAACGTTTTGTGCCAAAGCCTATTATAAGGTCAATGATTTCCTAAGACCTAAACGATGGCACATCTTGGGAGTAGAATGCTGAATTACTGCTTGCAAGGCTACTTCTACATGACTTACAATAATTATTATGTACCTATCTATGTTTACATTGTATAATTTTTTGTTACAGCATTGTAAATTTTATTTTAAAAGATTAACTTTTTTCTCACTTTTTTTGGTAAAAAGTGGGCCCCGTGCGAGTTTCTTACGCCGGTTCTTTTCGTCGGGTTAGTTCCCGAACCGGTGGTAGGCACAATGTATTCTGAAAATATATTTTATTTTTATTCAGAAATAAATCAATTTTGATTTTTTAAAACACCAACTGTGAGTTTAGAAAACCTTAAGGACAGCTAAAAAGAGCAAAATTATTATTTTTAAACAAAAAATTAAAACCGACTTCCAAGGTAAAGACAATAGTAATATTATACTTAAATGAACTAAAAAGTATTAAATAATCTTTATTCTGTACTCAGTATTTCTGTTCTCAATCTTCATAATTTAGAAGTCGGTACCAGTCCTATTAATAAGTTTAAAAGTTGCAGTTATACCTATTCTGTCAGAGAACTGTATATTATATTATTGAAAGCTGCATTCAATGGGTGTTTGCACACTGCACGATAACGACACGACACGATACCACAGAATAGAGGGTCATGGCACATATTATACAATTTCAAGTTGGCCGACTATCGTACAAACTGACTATATCGTACTAATTCTAATATTCTGTCACTTATTATTAAATGCACCCAAAATATTCTCCTTTCTTTTCGCCTTCGTTTTATTAGTGCCACAATAAAAGCGTGCTTATTACGCATTTTAACACGCACGTCGCTAGATATCCCACGTCGTCACCAAATAAATCTAAAAGTCTGCGGCTGGCAGCGTACACGATGAAGTTGTCTAATTAAATTGTGACACTACGCAATTTAGTTTGTACGATAGTCGGCCAACTTGAAATTGTATTATATGTGCGGTGGTCCTTATCTATTCTGTGGTATCGTGTCGTGTCGTTACCGTCGCAGTGTGAAAACACCCAATGAGTATCAGATACAAGTAACTGATCTGTGAAATCTTGATTTTATACTAGGTATGTCAAAAGATTATTATTATTTAAAAATAGTCGTTAAAATAAGATAATATTATGTCCTTTTTAAGGTGATAAATATATAAAGATACTTAAATGATTTTTATTTTAGTTTTATGTTATTGTAAAATATCGGTAAGCATATCGATAAATTTGATTCAAGCACTAGCGTATATGTAAAAAATTTTGATGAAAATTTTTTCTTCCAAATTTGTGTAATATAAGAACAATAATTATACCTTTAGTTACGCAAAATATGAAAGTAAAAGGGAGGATTCACAATATTTTATTTAAAATAGAGAACTAAAGACAGAATATAGCAAAAATAAACACAATGTAGCAATTAGGACATGAAGATTAATTACCTGTGAAATGTATATTTTTCAGGATTATTAACCGACTTCCAAAAAACGAGGAGGTTATATGTTCGGCTGTGGATATTTTTTTTTATTTTTTTTTTTATTTTTGTATGTTCAACGATTACTCCGCCGTTTGTGAACCGATTTTCGAAATTTTTGTTTTGTTGTATTAGGTTTCACTCCAATTTGGTACCATGTTCACAAAAGTGGTGACCTGATGATGGGATCCAGGAGTAATCGAGGGAACTCCTCGAAATTTATATGGAAACATATGGTGATTTTGGTTTTATGTGAAGTGTACTAAGAATATGCTACCAAAAAGTCAAATATTGGGTCAAGGTATACCATGGTTTCGAAGATGCTGAGAGAACTCCTGACTCTTTATAGATACACGTTTGGGAGTTTCGGCGTCGTTTTAAGAACAGAAAGCATATGCTACCATGCAATTCAAATTCATCATCATCATCATCGTCATCATCATCATTACCACGTCGTGTTAAGGTCACCAATGTCTCATGGCACAAAATAGATAATAGTACAAGGCATAGGTATGGATACAATAATAATAATTATGTACATAACAACACCAATTATTATAGGCTGTTTAATATACACGGCGGTCGGCGCCGCAGAGGCAACGGCGTCGCCGCGCGGCGCGCGGCGATGCGTACGTAAACATCGTATTCAAGTTCTAACTGGAATGTCAGGGCATGCGGCATGCCGCCAGAGTAGACGACAGAATGATAGAGTATGCCGACTTAGAACTGATGTAATTTTTTTAAGTTTGACGTATTATGACAAAAGTCGTCGCTAGGGTCGTAACCTACAAATTTAGTTGTTTATATTTTGGCACATGCAAAGAAAACTGTCAGAATTCAATTTCAAAATCTTATTTTTAAAATTAAATTATACCAGCCAGCGCGCCAGCCTTTAACTTATCCTGGCGAAACACGAAAGAAACGACAGATATTAATACTCGTCGGTCTCATAGCAGTCGAAGTACTGGTAGTTATGTCTATTCTGATGCCACGCTGCGAGCATTTTGCAGCACGTGTTCACTTAGATCTTTTTAAATGTATTGTTTAAATTTATCTATCTACCTGATATTTGGGCCTTGGGGTATGCCGTATGACTCATATCAGTCTTAACAAATTGTAATAAGATACGTAGAATATACGCAGTACCACCGATGACCACTTATAAATTCGCGGACTATGACGGAGGTCAACTTAAGGTGAACGCAGATTTGGCCGCACCGCACGCACCGCAGTCGCCGCATTCGGAATTCTTTATATGAAGTTATAGGCAAGCTCGCATACCTACCTACCCGCGCCGCAGTCTTCGCAACTTCATAATAATATGAAGAATTGCGAATGCGGCGACTGCGGTGCGTGCGGTGCGGCCAAATCTGCGTTCACCTTTAATAACAATTATACGAGATCAATTACCACTCAATATTATGATTTATGTTGTCAATTCAATGCTCACTGCTCACACCAAGCTCACTGTTGAGTTGTCAGACGTCAGTTGCTTACAAACTTTCAACAACACAACGAAAATCTATTACAAGTTACAACTACCTATATAAAACTTCTACGTACAAGCGATAGCGCGACACAGGAGCGCCTCAGTGACATCTAGTGAAGACAATATGAAACTATTTTTTATACAATTTGAATTGGCACTAACAGTTTACCTACTAGGTAACTAAAAAGAGTGAAATTATTATTTTTAACAAAAAATTAAAACCGACTTCCAAGGTAAAAACAATATTAATAGCATCCTTATAATATGAACTAAAAAGTATTAAATAATTTTTCCTATCTAATATGTAGTGCCTTTTCCCGAATCCGGCTAAACTACAACTATTTCTGTACTCAATCTTCATAATTTTGAAGTCGGTGCCAGTTCCAAAAGTTTCAAATTTTCTGTCAAAGAAATAAAGATTCAGCTATATCTGGTACCGACTTCAAAATGATGAAGATTGAGTACAGAAATAGTTGAAGTTTAGCCGGATTCGGGAAAAGGCACTACATATTAGATAGGAAAAATTATTTAATACTTTTTAGTTCATATTATAAGGATGCTATTAATATTGTTTTTACCTTGGAAGTCGGTTTTATTTACACTGCAATCACTCACAGAACAAGTTACTATTTTTATATGTAATAGTATTTGATGAAAATAATAAAGGATTTATACAATAAATTGCAAATACCGAAAGGGCATAAAAACGATTGACGACTTTTGACGACCTGTCATATAAAAGTGGTTACAATTTACATTAGACTGCCGCTCTCTTTTCATCTTGTTATAATTCCATAAAGGATTTTCTTCTCTCTCGCACTCTTTGTTGGTCTTTAGCATTATAAGTTTATGGTTGTACGCGATATTACATTGAACTCTTTGGTTTTAATCCGACCTCATTACTGTACACTTTAATAAATTCTATAGTTTCAGGTCATTTGTTACGTTTGTAAGATTTTTCTAGGTTAATGAGATTTATTAAACAAACCGTTGTTTGTAACACGATTATTATTCATAGCTTAAGGTCTTTGAATTATGATTATCGCGTTAGACCGTAGACGTATATTGGTTACACCCTACCAGTGATAGCACTTAGGCTTTTTTGCTTTTGAATAATATTAACATGTTGTAAAAGGACGCGACGTTAATAAATATTAAGTTTTATAATTTTAAAGTTCCTATATTATATAATTATATAATTATATAAATATAAAAATAAATCCATATTCGCGTGGTCACGACATCACGCGTAAACGGCTGGACCGTATTTGCAGAAATTTGGCATAGAGATACTTTGAGTCCCGAAGACGAACAAAGGATACATTTTGTCCCGGAAAAATGTACGATTACTGCACAATATACTTTTATGATTTGCGCGTAAACTATTCAATCGATTTTGATGAATTTTGGTATGGAGATACTTTGAGTCTCGGGAAAGGACAAGGGATACTTTTTGTCCCAGAAAATGTCCGGTTTCCGCACAATAAACTTTTATGATTTTCGCTTATACTATTCAATCTACTTTGATGGAATTTGGTATGGAGATACTTTGAGTCTCGGGAAAGGACAAGGGATACTTTCTTATCCCGGAAAATGTACGGTTCCCGCACAGTAAACTTTTATGATTAACTCTTATCATCGTCAAGACAGAACAATGTCTGTCGGGTCAGATAGTATTATATAAAAAACTACTAGATGATGCCCGCAACTCCGTTGCGCCAAAATTAGTTTATCTCGCGGGAACCGTACATTTTTCCGGGATAAAAAGTATCCTATGTCCATTCCCGGGACTCAAGGTATCTCCATGCCAAATTTCAGCAAAATCGGTTCAGCGGTTTGGGCGTGAAGAGGTAACAGACAGACAGACACACTTTCGCATTTATAATATTAGTATGGAAGTATGTATTTAAATCATAGACTCGTGTACCCATCACATTAAGCTAGCTTCAACCTTCCATCTATGGTTCTTACGTCATATTATGATATTAGAAGGAAATTACAAATATATTGTCATACGATTATATAAGGACAATAAAAACCGGTTTTAGAATTAATATTTTATACATTCGTAACACTCCTGTCTGACCTTGAATCAGTATAATATTTTTTCAACGTTTTTATTTTAGTCTCTACTTTCTACATTCTATAACAGATACGATTCTCTCTTTGTTTCTAGTAATATTAATAAGAGTTAGACAATTTGAATTTTGGGCCATCTCCATGTCCTTTTCATACTTTATTTTGAGATGAAAAACAAGAATATGCATCTTAAAAAAAAAAGTGTGTCAGCTCCGACGCACGACTGGAGTTTACTCCTTAAGTACGAGTATCTAACCATACGCAAAAAGAGTTTATTCAACTGAAAAAAGATTAATATCATATGAATAAGATGTTTCGGCAATATTATCTACACCCCTTTCTTGCCATAGTTATTTCAAAATACTTTTAGTTCACTTTAGCCAGTATAATGATAAAAATTATAACTTTACAATAACAATATTAATTATTAATATTTATAACAAAAATAGCAATAAATAAATACATCGACACTGATAGAAACAAACAAGCCCAATAACATATCTTAATATATATAAATCTCGTGTGACAATGTTTGTCCTCAATGGACTCCTAAACCACTTAACCGATTATAATAAAATTCGCACACCATGTGCAGTTCGATCCAACTTGAGAGATAGGATAGTTTAAATCTCAAATTATAGTCGCAATTTTATTTTATTGCAAATTATTTGTCTATAAAGAGCGGCCATTGTTTATGCGACGCGGGTCACGGGATAGCGATGGACGTTGCCATGGTGATATACTTATATTTTAGTCACTAATTCAATAAAATAATACGGGCGATATACTTAATATAATATGGCAAAGAAACGTTTGCCGGGACAGCTAGTAGTATATAGGTATAGTCGCCTATACAGCATACCATATGTACGTCTTAATCATAAAGTTAATATACCTATCGGAATATAATATAATAATATAATATAATATTCCGATAGGTATATTACCTTTATGGTCTTAATACACTCACAGCCAAATTAGAAAGTTGCGCACTAAAGGTGCGCACCAAAAACGTGACACATTTTCGTTACTTGTTAGTAGGTTTTACCCCTCGGATTTTTCTCATACCGGGCGCCTTATATATGAAAATCGATTCTTAAGGAGTAAACTCCACAAATAACTAGCTATATGACCGAGCTTCGCTCGGTATTCAAAAAATTAAAAAAACACACATAAAATGACATTTTATGAAAATGATTCCTAGCTAGATCGATTTATCGCCCCCGAAACCCCCTATATACTAAATTTCATGCAAATCGTTGGAGCCGATTCCGAGATTCCAATTATATATTTATATATATACAAGAATTGCTCGTTTAAAGATATAAGATTAAGAAAAAACTAACAAAGTAAAATAGTTTCAATGTGCAAAAATATAAATAAGATTCAGTCCGTCGTTCGCTCTACGAGTGCGACTTTTCGACCTTTTCTAGATAATACAAAGGTCGCTGATAAAACAATGTACGATAGATGTAAACACAAATGAAATTTAACTGCTACTTTACAATTTCAAAACCAATAATTTTCTTTTTTACAGAAGAAACATGAGGAGCCAAAACGTAAACGTGAGTATTACTAAAATACCTTTATTGCTTTTTACTGTACTATACTAAGTTCGGTGAAGCCTAATAGAATTGAAGACGTAAGTGCTTGAGGTGGGTGGGTTTGTTTTTTGCATAAATGGAGGGTTAAGACCGTGAAAATGATTTGAAATAAAAAAATGGGTTTTATGTATAGCTTTATACTAGCCAGATGAAGAAGGTAAGTTGCAAGGATAATAATCACTTGCCCTTGTGTTATAAAAATGTTAGTTATCGACTTTATTCACTTTGGTCTTTAAATTTGCTCGTTAGAAAAACGTAATATTTTTGCGATATGTATTAAGAATGTATGTTCACTAGTGTCCGACCGAAACTGATTTTTCAGCCGAAACCGAAACCGAAACCGAACTTTCGTCCTTACTCTCAGTTTCGGCCGAAACCGAAACTTGGTAAAACATATAAAATTACGGTTATTTACTGAAATTTATTGATTTTTAACATAAATTACAACTTTTTAAAGCAAAGAAAAGCACCACATTTAATTTTTTACTTTTTGCGACGCGACGCGAAAATTATTAAGATGTCGGTTTCCACAGATGCGTTTGGTTAGCTTATTTATAGTTTCTTGCTATTTTGGTGACAAGGCTCCAAGATGATAAAAACATATAAAAATCATCGCGTGACGTAATGAACTTAGATTCATTAATCGCGATTAAGAGAAGATTATGAAATTCATTTGAAACAAAACGAGATTTACGTTCCCGTAGGAACGCGTTTAATGAGAACTAAGTTTTATAAAACGAAGTTTTGTGATTGGTGAAATCTTCCCTTAGACATTAACGACGTACTACTCAGAAATTTATTGATTTTTAACATAAATTACAACTTTTTAAAGCAAAGAAAAGCACCACATTTAATTTTTTACTTTTTGCGACGCGACGCGAAAATTATTAAGATGTCGGTTTCCACAGATGCGTTTGGTTAGCTTATTTATAGTTTCTTGCTATTTTGGTGACAAGGCTCCAAGATGATAAAAACATATAAAAATCATCGCGTGACGTAATGAACTTAGATTCATTAATCGCGATTAAGAGAAGATTATGAAATTCATTTGAAACAAAACGAGATTTACGTTCCCGTAGGAACGCGTTTAATGAGAACTAAGTTTTATAAAACGAAGTTTTGTGATTGGTGAAATCTTCCCTTAGACATTAACGACGTACTACTGAAAAAACAATCAATTTTAGTATACTATTTTTATGGGAAACATGGACACGACCGCGGTCGAAGTTACTAAGCAAACTTGCAGTTGGCGTCACATTTTTTGCTCCAGAAGGCGTTTTGCCACTAAACCTGAAAAATATACTGAGGGCCGCAAGAGTGAAGCTTACGGGGAAGTTGGCTAGATAAAATTCTAGCAGGGTAGGAACGGTCTAAGAGATGGCGTGTCCATAGTTAAAAGTTAAGTTCAAATATTTAAATATATTTAAATAAACGCGTGGTAAAAGGAAAAGAGTGAGGCGAGGTGATTTACTAGATAAATCTCGCAAGTTATATCCAAATATATATCCTATAATCTCACAGTCAAACAAAATTCTTAAGCATATAAAGTTCATACACAATATAATCAATTTGTCATAGCATTTATTAAATCGTTAAATAAATAATTGTTTGGGAAACATTGCTAATATAGCACGTAATATGCCAGCAGTTAATCTATATTAAATAAGCCTGCCGTAGAAATAAAATTCAATAATTTAATTTCGACAACAATAAGTTTAGATAATTTAATGAAAATAAAACGAAGTGCTAACTTTTGATTTGGGACTAATCTGGAAAAAATAACAAAACACATTAAATAGATGGTGGCGAACTGAGCCGGGGCCTCGCTGGCAAGCAAGCACGAGTTAACTGCGAAGTTTACCGAACGACGCATGAGTTTCGCCGGGTTTGAAAGTTTCGGCCGTATTTTGGCCGAAACCGAAACTAAGGCCGAAACTAGATTTTTTGGCCGAAACTGGCCGAAACCGAAACCGAAATTTCGGTCGGTCACTAATGTTCACATATTTGTTTACTGATTGACAACACCTGTTTACACAATCTGCAATGGCCTATTGAGTTTCCTAAAACGTATAGGAATAATATCTACTTGCCGTATACGGCTAAAGCAGGGAATTGACTACCGGGCCGCCCGCTATGGGCCGCCCGTCACGGGCAGGTCTGTCGCATGTCTGCTCGTCAATTCCTAGGTACGGGCACAGACGTGCCCGCCGGCCCGTGCCCGCAGCCTGCCCGCGAGATCGCATTTTTCCCGCGCGGGCATGGGCAAGTCTGTACATGAATGGTCGCAACGGGCGGCCCGTCGTCATTTGCGCCTTGGAGAGCGACTGGAGTCCACTTAAAATATTATTTTAAAACATATTATTGTAAACAATAAAAAACACTAAACATAAGAAAAACCAACAACAACAATTTTGACATTCGTTTATTTCCATTTACCGGTGGCATCCTTGTTTGTGGAAAGTTAAAAGCAAGGATAACATTCAAAACACCGATTACGCCTTACACCGAACTTATTGAAAAATCCAAAAAAATCAACGCCGATACTGATCTATCATTTGTTAAAAAGAATATCGAGTCCATGAGTCCACGACCGAGCTGCAGCTCTCTATCTATTCGACTGACTTGCCCGTTCTGTGTGTGTTCAATAGGGGCAAGCGGCAGACTTGTGCCAGACCGGGCGGCCCGCGGGCAGCCCGGTAGTCAATTCCCCGCATAAGAAGTCACTTCGCAATATCGATGGGCTCAAGATTTTAGAATATTATATTTTCAACCTTCAAGAAGTAGATATTATTTCTTCGCAATTTATACAAGGTGTAACAAAACTAAATGATTATAGTTAAGGCGGGGATTAATCTCAATCCAAAACGATAACCTTGCACACTACCAAATACCAAACGTATACGAATCGCAATAAGATTCATTTTAGCTTAGCATAAAACTGTAGTTCTAGGGGCGGATCTTCTCTATTTTTCATGTTTTTTTAAAATACTTTTGTTTCCAACTTTTATATGGGACAATTTCTGACGCTGCACTGGGGCGCTTGCCCATACAAAACACCAAAAAAAATTGCTCTTTGAGCGCAGCGCTACTTTCACAGTGAACTCTATGTAAAGGACACATGCACACTTTAAAGTATTATCACTTAGTTTTGTTACACCTTGTAGAAACAAGCTCTATCTATCTACGTGGGAGAGCCATGCTTCGGCACGAATGGGCCGGCTCGACCGGAGAAATACAATGTTCTCACAGAAAACCGGCGTGAAACAGCGCTTGCGTTGTGTTTGGCCGAGTGAGTGAGTTTACCAGAGGCCCAATTCCCTACCCTATTCCCTTCCCTACCCTCCCCTATTCCCTTCCCATCCCCTCCCTACCCTCCCCTAATACCCTATTCCCTCTTAAAAGGCCGGCAACGCACCTGCAATTCCTCTGAGGCTGCGAGTGTCCATGGACGACGGAAGTTGCTTTCTATCAGGTGACCCGTTTGCTCGTTTGCCCCCTTATTTCATTTAAAAAAAATCTAGAGCATAATATAGAACATAAGTTTAGGTTTAAAATGTGACAGTACAGCTATGTATTATAACTTTTTTATTTTTTTTTATTTTAGCGACTCTGTTGGGAGCTTCAAAATGCACATGGGGTCCATCTTACTGGTGCAGCAACTTCAGGTAATATTATATTTTGCTCTAATTTAGTTTTACTATCTAATAGTTGCTTATTCAGTGTCCAATTCTAATACCTCGTAGTAGAATTTTCGATCAATCTTATCGCCCCCTGCGAACCTTGCAAGTGCCAAGTTGCAATAGGACATTGGACTTACGAGAATTGGGCCCTGGATAAACAATGTTTCTGTGATGTAACTGCAAAATGTTTGCAAATCATTTGTTTTCTTTGTTCCTCTTGACGTTCCTCTTACGTCCCCTCTGAGGTCGTTGTATCGTGAAGCGTGAATAATTCCTAATTTGATCTGGCAAGAGCACAAGTCAAACAGCAGTCTATATGAATCATGCTTTGTTGTGTACAATATATTTAACTAAGGTCTAATTGTGTCGGTCTAGGTTAAGTGCTTTCTTTGTCAGAATATCATGGATTCTATTTCTTATAAAACTAATAAACGAGAGGCATAAAATATTGAAAGCACTGTTGTTAAGGCCATACCCCAAGCAAACGACCTTGGCTATACATTTGCCGCGTCGCCGAGATCGCACCAAAACCCTATTTTTTTACTTATCTTAGTTTAAAATTGTCCTAAAAAAAATTAAAACGTGGAATATGTAGTTTATGATATTGTCGATCTATTGGCGTGTGTTTCAAATAACAGTAATTTGTAAATACTAAGGAGATGCTGAATGTATGCTTGAATTTTAATAAATCGGTTTTACTTTGGAAGCCGATATCATTAGTATAATCTACAGTATAATAATCAAAAATAGAAAATTTAAAATGTGGAAAGGAATGTTGATATGCTGAAGATTATTGCTGCATTTTTATTATAACTTTGTAGCTTTCAAATTATGAGTTTATAAGCCCCTAAATTACTGAATCTCCGTAGGGAACGCCCTTAAGGGGCCGGGCTACCCTCGAAATTCTCATACATACGTAATACCAAAATCATTTTGTCATACGAAAATATTTAACATGTTTGAGTTATTTTTCAGCTTAAAATAGTAATTACCTAGGTTCCTGTACAAAAATTAACTTCAAAATATTTAAACACAAAAAAAAATATTGTATTTTTTTTTTATTAAATTAAACGGGCAAACGAGCAAACGGGTCACCTGATGGTAAGCAACTACCGTCGCCCATGGACACTCGCAACATCAGAAGAGCTGCAGGTGCGTTGCCGGCCTTTTAAGAGGGAATACGCTCTTTTCTTGAAGGTTTGCAGGTCGTATAGGTCCGGAAAAACTGCTGGTGACAGTTCATTCCAAAGTTTTACAGTGCAAGGCAGAAAGTTACGCGAAAAACGCACTGTGGAAGACTGCCACTCATCAAGGTGATGAGGGTGGTATGTTTTTCGCGTGGGACGATGGCGAAAAGTTGCAGATGGTATGATTCCGAACAATTCCTCAGAGCACTCCCCGTGATACAACCGATAGAGAATGCAGAGTGAAGCTACATCTCGGCGTAATTCCAAGGGGTCCAAGCTGTTTGAAACACTATGGCAGTCAACAATTCGAGCGGCCCTTCGTTGGATACGATCCAGAGGGAGCAGTTGGTATTTTGGCGCCCCTGCCCAGAGATGAGAACAATATTCCATATGAGGCCGAACCTGCGCCTTGTAGAGTTGTAGGCGTTTGTCCGTACTGTCTCGCTCTGTTAAGAACACCAAGCTTCTTCGAGGCTAATTTGGCCTTACCCTCTAGATCTGCTATCCCCAACCCGCGGCCCGCGGGCCGCATGCGGCCCGCCGCGCCGGGACTTTTTTTTGTGGCCCGCGTTATGTTAAACCATTTTGAAATTCACGTCCACCGGCAAAATACTTAATGTAAAGTCGTCATGATAGTCGTATATTTTTTTCACTTTTAAATCGTTAATTTTGAAGAATGTTATTTTTTAGCCCTAAAAATATATGTTGCGGCCCGCCAAAACATGTTTGTGGCCCGCGTGAAAAAAAAGGTTGGGGACCACTGCTCTAGATGATATCGGAACTGGACTTCGCTCGATATGTTGACGCCGAGTATCTCAATGCTAGGGGAGATAGTTAAAGATGTGCCCTCGAAACGAGGACATACGACCATTGGTGACTTTTTAGTGGTGAACGCGCAGACTTGTGTCTTGGCGGGGTTGAATTGGACCAAGTTACTTCTACCCCATTCAGAGACCTTCTCCAATGAATTCTCCACCTTAGACACAAGTTCGTTTCGACTCTCAGTGACATTTTACCGAGAAATATTGGGGGAGCCGGTATATACAGCATCACCTGTACTGTCATCCGCATAGCAATGAATGCCGCTGGTCTGCAACATGTCATTGCATATGCAGTAAAAATAGAGTAGGCGATAGCACACAGCCCTGAGGGACACCAGCATCAACAGACTGAGTTTCCGAGCATTCGCCGTCAACTATGACCTTTATACTTCTGTCTGCTAAGAAACCAGTACCGAAACCAGTGTATAATATTTTTTTACTAAATTTACTACTAAATATTTAAACACTAAAAAATAGAGTAAAACACTAAAAATATATAAATAAATAATAAATTTACTACAAAATATTAATACTCTAAAAATATTTTTTAGTGTTATACTCTTTTTTTAGTGTTTAAATATTTTGAAGTTTATTTTTGTGCAGGAACCTAGGTAATTACTATTTTAAACTGAAAAATAACTCAAACATGTTAAATATTTTCGTATGGGAAAATGATTTTGGTATTACGTATGTATGAGAATTTCGAGGGTAGCCCGGGCTCTTAACTATACGCGCTACGTGGCTTTTACGTCTGCGCTCAGAAGTATTTAACGATTACTTAACTTTAATGAAGAGCGAGTAAAAAAAACATAGTATAATACTTTTGGGTGTCTTGTAATAGTTGGGACACATATTATATATGTGTCCCAATATAAATGTAGAGTTCGCTGTTAGAGCAGTAACGCTGAAAGAGCAATTTTTTTTTAATACTTAGGGCCTGTTTCACCGCTTCCTGATACGGCTAACCACCACTTCACTTGACAGATGGAGTATGGAGAATTTGTCAAATAAGCCTACCCGGCACCTTATCAGGAAGCGGTGAAACAGGCCCTTAGGGTGTGTATGTCCTTTAGACCCTACGTCCACTGTGAAAGTAATAGCTCTGGAAGAATTGCTTTTAATGGCATAGTAATAGAAAGTTGCCTTGTGATGAGTAAATTCTGCATACAAAATATGGTTTACTTGTTTTGATGTTTTGAGGTGCCCCAACCCAATTGAAAATTCGAAAAATACGAATTTTTGAAAACATTGGTCTAGTTTTGATAAATAGTATTTTTCTATATTTGCTGTTCCTTGTAAAAAAAAAACTACATTGTAATATGTTAAATAAAAGACTGACCCCTTAGCCAAGACCTTTTCTTTATCGCTTTTCTATAGAATCGCCGATCAAAATGTATGGAATTGACTTAAAAATTCGCGAACATGACGTTGACGTTCGACCCGTCTAATGTCAATTCTATACATTTTGATCGACGATTCTATAAAGAAATGATAAAGAAAAAGTCTTGGCTACAGGCTCTGGTTAGTGGTATCAATGTTATTAACAAGAAAAATTGAATATTTATGATATATTATCAAGGAATGATCATCAGAAAAAGTAGATTGTTTGGTATTAAATTGTCTTTTTATTTCACAATTAGGCATTTCAAACAAAAAACTACTTTAATAGTTTGTTAATTACTTCTTCCATAAAACGAATAACATCTCATTCGAAAACTATATTCACAACTGAACCATCACAGCCACCTTTTCTACCATCAAAATAATTTCTGCGTATACTTTTATAATTGCGATCTACAACGTGTGTGCTGATCTGTTTTTCATTATTTCTCATCGCATTTTTAACCGACTTCCAAAAAACGAGGAGGTTATATGTTCGGCTGTGGATATTTTTTTTTTTTTTTTGTATGTTCAACGATTACTCCGCCGTTTGTGAACCGATTTTCGAAATTTTTGTTTTTTTGTATTAGGTTTTACTCCAATTTGGTACTATGTTCACAAAAGTGGTGACCTGATGATGGGCTCCATGAGTAATCGAGGGAACTCCTCGAAATTTATATGGAAACATATGGTGATTTTGGTTTTATGTGAAGTGTACTAAGAATATGCTACCAAAAAGTCAAATATTGGGTCAAAGTATACCATGGTTTCGAAGATGCTGAGAGAACTCCTGACTCCTTATAGATACACGTTCGGGAGTTTCGGCGTTGTTTTAAGAACAGAAAGCATATGCTACTATGCAATTCATATTCATCATCATAATCATCATCATCATCATCATCGTCATCATCATCATTAAGGTCACCAATGTCTCATGGCACAGAATTAATAATAGTACAAGGCATAGGTATGGATATACTAATAATAATAATTATGTACTGTATAACAACACCTGTTTGTTTAATACATGGCGGTCGGCGCCGCAGAGGCGACGGCGTCGCCGCGCCGCCGCGCCGCGTGGCGCGTGGCGGCAGACAACAGATCGAATACTTTACTAATTACTTTATAAAATTTAAATAGACAAATAGAATTAAAATAAAGTTATTTTAAAAAGAGCATTTACACAAAACAAAGTCATTAAGTGTATTTTTAATCAGTTATACTTATTAATCGATAGATGGCGCACTAAGTATCGATTTGAATTCTTGATTAAGCGCTTATTCCACTTATCCTAGCTAGGAAGTCCTAGCTAGGGTCCTAAAAAATTTAGTCAAGTGGAATAACATTTAGAAGCTAGGATCCTAGCTAGGATCCTAAATCGGAAAAAATTTAGTCAAGTGGAATGACATTTAGAAAGCTAGGATCCTAGCTAGGACTTCCTAGCTAGGATAAGTGGAATAAGCGCTTTACAAGAACAGAGCTGTCAATAATTATGATAATATTAAATATTATGAGTAGCTACGCTACATCCTATGCAAGTTTATACAATTTTTTATCTGATAGATCCTTCGATCGTGGAAAAACGAGACACAATAGCCTTTCTATTGTTATCTCAATCGCCGGTGACCGCTTGGGGCTTGAAGCATTAAAATTGTTAAATTACTTAGCACAATATGTTCACTTCACTGATAATATATGATTTTGTGAGTGTGAGTTGTGACTCTTGACAAATTGTAATAAGATACGTAAAATATACGCGAAGGTTTACCTACTAGTGTAACTAAAAAGAGTGAAATTATTATTATTTTTAACAAAAAATTAAAACCGACTTCCAAGGTAAAAACAATAATAACATTAATATGAACTAAAAAGTATTAAATAATTTTTACTATCTAATGGTGCCTTTTTCCGAATTCGGCTAAAACTCAACTATTTCTGTATTCAATCTTCATAATTTTGAAGTCGGTGCCAGTTCCAAAAGTTTCAAATATTCTGTCAGAGGACTGAAGATTCAGCTATCTGGTACCGACTTCAAAATAATGAAGATTGAATACAGAAATAGTTGAGTTTTAGCCGAATTCGGAAAAAGGCACCATTAGATAGCAAAAATTATTTAATACTTTTTAGTTCATATTAATGTTATTATTGTTTTTACCTTGGAAGTCGGTTTTAATTAACGATCAATGATAACACTAGAATACGAACGTAACGGAATACACAGAATATAATTCAGCGTTAATTTGGCAATATTAGAAGTTAGTGGTTTTTGACGAAGTTTTTCGAATTTCTCTAAAGTTCATGACCTTTGGGGCACCTCTAAATTTATTATGATTTAAATAAAATTTTGTACGTATATTTGTGAACATTAACAGCAACTTTTTATAGGTATGCCGAAACGAATATCAAAAAAAAATGTTTTTCGCTCCACCCTACTACACATATAATCCATAATTTTTCTATTTCAAATAAATTTTCTAGCCCTAAAGCCTCCATTTAAGCAAAAAAACGGGAATTTTTTTCATGTTATTTACCTTAATCTTCCAGTTCACGTCTTGAATTGTAGGAGCAAAACGTTGGGGCATTTATCAGATTAATATAGTTGTCAAAAGTAACTCTTTCAGTGCTGCTACTTTTACAGTTAACTCTAGAGGGACCCATACATACCATAAAGTATTATCACTTGGTTTTCTAACAACCTGTATAAGGGCATTGACGGGGTTTCACAAATATATTGTTTATGTCGTCATCATCATGTCATTATGAATAACAACGTGATTCATCATCGATAGTGCGTAGTGTACAATGTGCATCTGGAACTACTTTAAAATAATAATATAATAATCTTATATGGACGCTTCACACCACGTCAGTCTGGCTCCGTGCTAAGTACCTGAAGGACTTGTGTTACAGGTACCAAACAACGGAAATATATTTAACTAGATGACGCCCGCAACTCCGTTGCGCCAAAATTTGTTTATCGCGCGGGAGCCGTACATTTTTCCGGGATGAAAAGTATACTATGTCCTTTCCCGGGACTCAAGGTATCTCCATACCAAAGGACAAGATCCAACGTCCATACAATTTTGGGCTAATTTTAAAAGTGCCGGCCAACGCAAATAAATCCATTATTTTAATAGAACATAATCTAAGGAATAATTTTTATTATTACACCAAAGTTCTAAGTCAAGTCTCCGAGTTGTTATTCAAGGTCAAACTTTTTTATAACATGTAATAAATATTATTTTATTAATTAAAAGCAATAAGTAATCGATCCCAACGTCCCTATCCGAGTCATAGAACAGATTGGAGGCCAAATACCTACAAATGGTTTGAAAAAACTCAAAGGAAGGGGGATGCTCTACGTGCTTGGGGTACGCACAGCATTTGCCTAGTATTCCAAGTAAGCAATGGTACATTGAGGTTCCCTCTTCCTTTGAATTTTTCCAAATCATTTGTAGGTATTTGGCCTCTAATCTGTTCTATGACTCGGATAGGACGTTGGGATCGATTACTTATTGCTTTTAATTAATAAAATTAGTTTTACTACATGTTATAAAAAAAAGTTTGACCTTGAATGAACTCGGAGACTTGACTTAGAACTTTGGTGTAATAATAAAAATTATTCCTTAGATTATGTTCTATTAAAATAATGGATTTATTTGCGTTGGCCGGCACTTTTAAAATTAGCCCACTTTGGACCTTATCCTTTCAGCAAAATCGGTACAGCGGCGGCGTGAAGAGGTAACAGACAGACAGACAGACAGAGAGACGGATAGACAGACAGACACACTTTCGCATTTATAATATTAGTATGGATGGATGGATACTTTTATATTATACATATATTTAAAATTTTTATTTTATCATACATATATTTAATACACATCCAAGACCCAGGAACATTGAAAACTTTTTGTTCCGTCGGCGGGATTCGAACCCGCGACCCCCGGATTGCGCTACCGACGCGCCACCAACTGAGCCACAGAGGTCGTCAAAGGAAGATAAACAATGTTTAATTTCTCTGCCTCTAAACTCTAAAGTTACTCTACAATATAGATAAATACAAAAATGCTATAGTAAATTGTATTAAAAATTCTTACTATAGTTGCTGAAAACATGTTATCATTAAGATGATTGATTGATGAGATTATTTATCCGACTTCGCCAGGAAGAGGGCTATGTTTGTTTAATTAAATGACAGGTTCTACAGGGTGCATTTAATGTGTTTCAGAATGACTTTGGATAATATATCAAAATTAATAAAGGGCAGATTTTTTAAATTTAAACAAATACTGAAGAACTCAGTCGGGTTCTTTAGTATTTTATATTAATAGCATTTTGTTGTCTATCTTTACCTAGTTACAAGAACTGAATATCAGTTATTTCCGATTAATGATTCAATACTTCCAATAGTTGCATGACACCTCAACCGCGACGAATAATATTTACAGTGACCAGTTGTTGAAACATCCTCAAGATAATTAAACATACCTGTACAAAACACAATGTGTTGAGGACTTATTGAAATATTGATGTGCTACTTCCTGTAGGAAATGAAATGCTAAAATATATTTTTGTCCCTACACCTGTCAATGTCTTTAGGTGCATTTATTTTTGAGTTCGATACTGAATTAATATTTTAAACCTATCCTAGGTTATCCTAGTCCTATCTTAAGCTACGCTTATACGGGCAACTAAAATTGCTCCACTCCAGTCCATTCTCGTCAACTTTGACTTCACGACTACTGACCACATCAAGCAATTTTCGGCAACTAGTTACTAGTCAATACTGTCATACACGAGCCCATCGGATATTCGTCAATTCGTATCGGCGACATTGAGCGATATGAAATATCTGGAACAATATCGCCGAAATGATTGCCGCAATTTATTGAAATTGTTCCATATTGCTCCACTAATTGCTCCAGATCGGTCCATTCGTGTCGCCGGGAAATAATTGCCGCAATTGTTGCCCGTGTAAGCGCTTCTTTACGTTTATCCATAGCTTCTTGTCTCTGTCGCTAGCGAGATATATTTTAGTGTACGAAAAATACAAGTAGCAATGGTTGAATGTACAAATTACATGTGCTTTGCGACTTTATAATAGTTAACGTTTCTGAACCTGATATAACTACACATAATAATTATCATTAATTATTCATTTCTTAATTGGAACTCATAATAGACATTTTGTCTGTGTATTTCAGTACCGGCCACGAGTGCAAGGCGACTCGTCACTGCGTCGAGAAGGTGTGGTCCACCGCCAAGTACCCGCAAGATGACGACGGCATCTGCAAGATCTGCAAGGACATGGTCACCCAGGCCAGAGACCAGCTGCAGAGCAACGAGACACAGGTATGAATGTCCCTAACAGTGGCGGTCCTAGGGGGTAGCGAACAGGTCAATCGCCCGGGGTGTCATCGCTCTGGCAGGGGCTTCGCAAGGACGTATTTTTTGTAAGACAAAGCTAGCCCCGCAAAGACCGCCCGGCGCCCTTCCTCCCGCCTCGCAATGGCTAAGACCGTCACTGGTCCCTAACAAATTGGAATAATCTTTTTGTGATCATATTTTGTTTTGAATATGCAAAAACATTTATACTTAAATACTAATTCAATAAAATTTGTATATGAGGATTGGAGTTGACCTCTGACTTGACTCATTCATAGTAGTGTAGCAAACCTACTACCAACGAGTTTATTGTAGACTAGCTGTCCCGGCAAACGTTGTTTTGCCATTTAAAATATTTCTACTTCATCACTTGATACAAATTCTTACCCCCTCTTTTGTCCCCTTAGAGGAGTGGGGCGAAAAATTGCATACACCAGATGTTAAGTTGGAAAAAACAGTTAATAATATGTCAAAGTAAGTCCATTAAAGAAAAAAGTTTGGTACAAAATCTGACCCCTCTTTGGTTCCCTTAGAGGTAGGGTGGGGGGATTTTCAGTCACCAAATGTTGAGTCGGAAGAAGACAAATATATCTGTGAAAACCGTATGCAAATTGGATCAGTAGTTTTCGTGTTAAAGCAAAAGTCTTATACAAAATCTGACCCCCTCTTTCGTCCCTTTAGAGGTGTGGGGGGAAATTTTTTTATACACCAGATGTTAAGTTGGAAGAAGGCAAATATATCTGCGCAAACCGCATTCAAAACGGATCAGTAGTTTTCGTGTGATAGTGGAACAAACATACAGACAGACAGACAGACAGACAAAAAACTAACTACATTTTTGGCTTCTATAGCGATGTAGTGACACCCCCCGCTTATTATTTTTTGAATATCTTTAATGTACAGAATTTTCATTTCTACAGTTTTATTATAATGTATGGATAGCGGTCGATCGCGGCCCGGCCCCGCCCGCGTGGATGTCGGTTACCGCTGCAAAAAGCCTACCCAGGAAAGACACGGTCAGCAAAATGAATTCCAGGTCAATTCACAGAAACATCGACGACGCAGTCATTTTCCGCAGGCTGCACAGATTGTCTTTCTATGGATGTTAAAGTTGTTAATGATGAGAATATTTAAATGTAATTAATAATAAGTTTTCACTTCTGACGGTAGTCCCGGAGTGCAACCCGTTGTTTTAGGATAAATAGCTAAAGCGATTATTGTAGAGCTTTTCTATAAACAACTTTAATTGACGTTAAGTTATTTTCAGGTAACAAAATAATATACTGATGGTCGGGATCCCCGACTCGTGATAGAGCAAAACATTCTTTTCATAAATCTATTCCTACTAATTTGAACTAATGTTTGGCCCTGAGATTTACATAGTATTTATCGTTAGTGCAAAATATTTTTTTTTATAGGAAATTGGAGCATTTTGAAGGGTATAGGCAAATCAGTAGGGATCATTGGTATTCTTGGTATTATGAGCTAATTCACCAGCTGCAGGGCCGGTCATAATCTTCGCTACTGTGCACCCCCGCCTTGGTAGCGCCCACTTCGAAACGGGCGTAAATCGCAATTTTTAATTTCGCCTAAACCAAACTACCTTCTAAACCAAACTTCTAAACCAAATGTCCAATTTTAATCATTCAAAGACCAAATATTATCTACATAAACTGTACTTAGTGATGAAATAATTCATTTTGATAAAGATTAATAGCATGAGTAAAATAAATGCGCTTAAATGTAATCCAAAAATAATCAAGATTTTTAAATAAAATAATGGTTGTTGTACCTCACTTGACATAGATAGGTATAGTGTGTCGACTTTTTTGTAGATATTTAAAAGATCTACATTTACTTAGAACATTATATGGTTTTATCTTTTATAGTTTAGGCAGCGTACGCAAAATAAGTAAATTTTCTGGTTGATTTTTTTCACCTTGTGTCAGAAAAATCCAAATATCTTACGGAACCCTACATTTTCTGAAATAAAATGTAGCCCATGTTACTCGCAAATAATGTAGCTTTCGAATAGTGAAAGAATTTTTAAATTGGTCCAGTAGTTTTTGAGCCTATTCATTACAAACAAACAAAGTTTACCTCTTTATAATATTAGTATAGAAAAGGATTGATATAGATAGAAATTAACTACTAATAATTGTCGAATTTAAATAACACACCCAGTAATATACAGCTATTTTTAATCACGTACTAAAAAAATAATAAAACAAGAAAATGTATTGTATGAATAAAATAATTATCTATTGATAACAGTTCGTTACGACCGCGCTTTTATTTATGGCAATGTCCGATAAGCGAATACATCATGTCCTATACAAACAATAACGATTATTGGACTATGTAACTATCGACGAAATATACGTACACAGGAGCATTATAATATTAGAGGACTTTAAAATGTGGTACAGATAAGCTTTAACTCTTACTCTTATCAATATATTTGTTTAAATGTTGATCACTTTTATCTAAAACATGTGACGAACTACTAAGATAAGAAAGCTTAAACTTGGGAGAAACTTTGTGTTTAACCTGACCTAATTTTTCGAGTCGCTTATAACTTTTTTTTTAACTGTACAATGCTGAATACCTACATTGTAATAAATTGACTTTCTGATAAAATTTTAAAAATATTTGTTCTTACAAAATTCGGTACTTAATCGCTTATTTTAAGAGCAGTCTAATATAGTCATACATCTAATTCAAAAGTTATTTTTTATCTCTTCTGACATTTTATGATATTCTATTTTCGGGTTTTTAATTTGTACGTTTGTTGATTATGACCTTATTCGACGGTGTGTAATAATGTTTGAAAAAGATTGTGTAATAAAGTAATGTTTAAAAAATCTATTTTTATTTTTTATACTTCAGGAGGAACTGAAGGAAGTGTTCGAAGGTTCGTGCGCGTTGATCCCCATCAAGATAGTGCGCAAGGAGTGCATGACGCTGGCCGATCAGTTCGTGCCGGAGCTCGTGGAGACGCTGTCCTCGCAGATGAACCCCGACGCCGTGTGCACCGTCGCCGGCCTGTGTAATAGCGCCAGGATCGATAGGCTCATTGAGGAATATGTGAGTAGATGTGTTACTCAAGTGTATTATAAGGTATAACAAAACTAAGTGGATAACACTTTAGGGTGTGTATGTGTCCCTTACATAGAGGTCACTGTGAAAGTAGCAGAAAGAGCAAGTTTTTTGTGCGATTTGCGTCATGAAATTTCCCATGGGCCATGCAAAAGTTAAAAAAAAAGTTAGTTTCAGCGCTGCTACTTTCACAACGAATTCTATATAGGGTATCCAATATCCATACATAAACATTCAAATGAAATGCCGCTTTATAGAGATGTGCCGACTACTCGGTAAAGCCGATTATCCGGCCACTTTTATTCGCCGATAAGTCGGCAAGTCATGACCGGAACCTCACTACCGCTTTATAAACTTGCTTTATTGTTTCATTTTCTATCGAATTTGGTCTAGCGACCGGTGCCGCCACTGCATCGTAGTGGCGTCAAGCAATATGATGAATACTAGACGTTCCGCGCGGCATCGCCCGCGTAATTTTAGATATTTCACAGACAACTTAGTCTACAAAAAAGGCTATGATCATTCACGTGGTCTACTTCTTATCGGACCCAAATAACAGAAAAATGCTCTAGTAGTTCGTGAGATAAGCCATTTCAAATAATTTCCCCCGTTTTTTCCACATTTACCTTTAATTCTTCGCTCTGTTACATCCCTAGTTACTTAGTACATTACGTTTAGTAAGCATTTCTATATTCTACCATATTTTTCCGTTTGCGTTGCAGTTTTCGTTTAGCATTCATTTTAATTCAATTTATCGAACAGTTAGAATCTGGAAGCCGGGCTAGTAAGGTGTGGGAAGTCGTAACTTGTAGCAAAGTGTAACTAATTTTAATTTTGGGAAAATAAATTAGTTTAGGGTGAACTTATGGTTTTTTTTTTAAAAACTTACACAGAGGGTGCTGCAAAACAAATTGGTGTCAGAAGTGGGATGTAATTTGATCCCGAAAAAAAGGTTTTTTTTTTAAAAACTTACACAGAGGGTGCTGCAAAACAAATTGGTGTCAGAAGTGGGATGTAATTTGATCCCGAAAAAAAAAAGTCTAACGTTTTAGACCTAGGGATCACGAACCCGTGGCACCCGTGCGCGGTGTTTAAAGTTTTTGGTCGACGGTAAGACTCCGCCACCGAAGGCGCGAGCCCGCACCACGTTTTTGGACGACAGTAAGCCTCCGCACCTCTGCGCGAGCCTGCTCCAACCGGTTCACACACTCGGACGACGGTCAGCCTCAGGCCCTAGCCTGAGCCCGCTCCAGCTACAACCCCACGAGGACTTCGGTCTGCCCCAGCAGTTTCAACAGCGGTGCTGTGCTGTCTGAGCCGCTCCAGTCTAACTCGCCAGGGCCACATCATCGGCCCCCAGCTCCGGGTAAAGCGTAGCCTCAGCACGCGACTCCGGCTCCACTTCAGGCTCCACGACAACGGCATGCAGGTTATCGTCGTGTTCCTGTGAGTGTTTTCTAATTTTTCTAAATCCTCTGTTTCTACTAAATCCAAGAAATCGTGCTAAATCAAAAGTGCTAAATCTAAAGTGTTCTAAATCGTGAAGTGAATTCTAAATCTAAAATTTACAAACTCTTAAATCTAAAATAATTCTAAATCCTAGTTTATTCTATTTTTGATTTCTAAATTTTTGCTGTATTATTTCTAATTTTTATACAAGTTCAGCATAACATAATTCATAATGTCAGTCAAAGGAGAGTCATCTAAAGACAAAATGTCCGAAAAATTAACACTTTCATTTTTAACTAAATTTATTAAACCTTATTCTGGTGACAGAGAGTCACTTCCTGCATTTCTCACAAACTGTGAAAATGCTATGCTATTAGCCAGCCCAGAACAACAATTAATTTTATGCAAATTTATTATTTCTCAATTAGAAGGCAAGGCACAAGTTGCCTGTAGTTTAAAAACATTTTCAAATTGGGCGGAATTAAAAACATTTTTACGCTCAACTTTCGGCGAAAAGAAACACGCAACTCATTTATTATCTGATCTTCAGAATTGCAAACAAATGTCTAATGAAGATGTTGTAAAATATTCACTTAGAATAGAACAAATTTTAACTCGAATTCAATCTGATATCCATTATAGTTGCGTAGACGAGAAAGAACTTCCCGGCCGTATTGCGGCTATGGAAGAACTCGCTTTAAATACATTTTTATTGGGCTTAAATTCTTCTATTTCTACTATTGTTAGGTGTAAAAATCCTAAAACCCTCAGTGATGCAATTCAATATGCCACTGATGAGGAGAAATTATTTAATTTATCTAAAAATAGCACTAGGGCTCAAAAACAGTGCTCTATCTGTCATAAATTCGGACATGGCTCTTCTGAATGTTTTAAAAATAAAAAGCCTAATTTTCAGAAATCTTATCACGTAAATCCTCAACATAATTTTAATTGTAACTCAAATTCTAAATTTAATTCTAATTCTTATCCTAAAAATAATTCTATTTCTATGTCAAATAATAATTCTAATTTTTATGCTAAATCGTGTAATTATTGTAAAAACGTCGGTCACACGATCATGGAATGTCGTAAGCGTCAGTTTAATATGAAACGCCGCGTAAATGCTGGCAACGCACAACGTGACGACGGTCATATTCCTTCACATACATGTGACTTTGAATATAATGCTAATAATGATCATCAGACTCAATCCAAGCACGATGATTTAAATTAAAAAGGATTTTGGTTCCGTGTCTGCCAAAATCCAACGTAAATCATAAGGACACGATATATTCTAAATCTTATTCTAATTTTCCTAATTCTACATCTCAGCCACAGATGCTGAGTCCATCTCAGTCAAAGTTACTGAGTCCGTCTCAACAAAAAATGTTGAGTCATTCTAAATCTTCTAATTTTTCTAAATCTACATCTCAGCCACAGATGCTGAGTCCATCTCAGCCAAAGATGCTGAGTCCACCTCAACGAAAAACGTTGAGTCAAACTAACTTTTCTAATTTTTCTAAATCTACATCTCAGTCCCAGTCACTGAGTCCATCTCAGCCACAGATGCTGAGTCCATCTCGACGAAAAACGCCGAGTCAAACAAATTTTTCTAAAATTACATCTCAGCCAAAGATGCTGAGTCCATCTCAACAAAACATGTTGAGTCAATCAAATTCTAAATTTACATCTCAGCCAAGGATGCTGAGTCCATCTCAACAAAACATGTCGAGTCAATCAAATTCTAAATTTACATCTCAGCCCATGATGCTGAGTCCATCTCAACAAAATAAAATGTTGAGTCATCATTCATCCCAAAATTTGGGTCCTACTAAATCTTCATCTCGATCAAAAGAGTCGAGTCAAACAAATAATACATCTCTGTCAAAAGAGCAGAGTCATTTTAATTTTGATGGCCAAAATAATTGCCAAAAATGTAAAAATAATTCTAAATCGAAACATGTCTCATTTTCTAACTCAATTAATACTAATTTGTCTCAATCGTCTCAATCGCCTAAATCGTCTCAATCTAATAAATTAATTTCTACTAATTCTAACTTAAATAATCCTCAATCTACATCTCGGTCAGATGAACCGAGTCAAATTAATTTTAAGGACGAAATTGTCCAAAATACTAATTCTAATATTAAAAATAAGTCACTAAAATCTAACATAAATCCTAGTTCTAGTTCTAAGTCTATATACGAAATTAATAATTATACTAAGAAGGTGTCATTGCCTCATACTTATTTGCATTGTAAACGTGCACCGGGATCGGGTATGCTATGTTTTCTAGTTGATACGGGATCAGCCATCAGTATTATCAAGGGGTCCTGTCTAACACAAATTCCAGATCTTTCACATGAAATCGTTAAGCTAAAAGGCATTAACAGTTCCGAAAATCCTGTCGAGACATTAGGGACTTTTCAACTAGAATTTTCTATATCTTTCGAAAAATTTAATTACAAATTTCATGTGACAAATGATGACATAAATTTAACTAATTACGATGGTATTATCGGTAGTGATTTTTGCAATTTCTTTAAGTCTAATATTGATTATTCTTCTAAATCTATGACTATAAATAATCATTCTGTTCCTATTGTTTACACTCAGCCAACGTATATCATTCCGGCTCGTGCGGAAGCCTGTATTGAGTGTACTGTATCAAATTTCTCGCCCGAGCTTTATCATAACAATGAAGCTCTAGTTCTAGATCATACCTTAAGTCAAGGCGTTTATGTCGCTAATTGCATAGTAAAGGTCAAACCTAATGGAAAAGTGAACCTTACTATTTTAAATACCACTGAGTCCGATATTGAGATCAAAGATTATCACGTAAAATTAACACCATTCGAAAATGAATGTCTAAATAATTCAAAAAATTGTATTAGTATAAATTCTATTTCTAGTTCCAAATCTAATCGCACAAGTCAAGTACTAAATTCAATTCGATGTTCTCATTTAAATAATGAAGAAAGAAAAGCTCTCTTAAACTGCGTCTCGTCTTACACTGATATTTTCCATTTAGATGGCGAGCCTTTAACTTGTACTAGTGTCCTTGAACACAGTATTAATACGGGTGACACTCCTCCTATCCATGTTAAATCCTATCGTTTTCCTGAGTGTCACAAAGAAGAGGTCGATTCCCAAATCCGTAAAATGCTAGATCAGAAAATAATCCGGCCTTCTTCTTCGCCTTGGAGCGCCCCAGTTTGGGTAGTCCCGAAAAAGATAGACGCTTCTGGCAAACAAAAGTGGAGAATCGTCATAGACTATCGTCGCCTTAACGACGCCACTGTTTCAGAGTCTTATCCACTGCCTCTTATCACAGACATCCTAGATCAACTAGGTCATTCAAAATATTTCAGTACCTTAGACTTAGCAATTGGGTTCCATCAATTAAAAATGAGTCCCAAGGATGCCCCAAAAACGGGTTTTACAATTAGCACTAATTCAAGCATGTCTGGACATTATGAGTTCACCAGAATGCCTTTTGGGTTGAAAAATGCCCCAGCCACGTTCCAACGGTTAATGAATACCGTATTGTCAGGCCTACAAGGTCTAGATTGCTTTATATATCTTGATGATATCGTTATTTTTAGCCAAAATTTACAAGATCACATTGAAAAATTAAAGCGCGTTTTCGACAAACTTCGTCAAAGTAATTTAAAGCTTCAACCAGATAAATGCGAATTTCTTCGACATGAAGTCGCTTATCTTGGTCATGTCATCACCGATAAAGGTGTCACTCCGAATCCTGATAAGGTCAAGGCCGTTTCCTATTTTCCAGTTCCCAAAAATCCTAAAGATATCAAATCCTTCTTAGGTCTAATAGGCTATTATCGCCGTTTCATTGATAATTTTGCAAAGCTTACTAAGCCTCTTACGTGTCTCTTAAGAAAAGATGCTGTATTCCACTGGAATGCGGAACAGCAACAAACATTCGAATTTTTAAAAGAAAAATTAATCTCTGCTCCTCTTCTCCAGTATCCCGATTTTTCTCAACCATTTAATGTTACTACAGATGCTAGTAATTATGCTGTAGGCGCAATTCTTTCTCAAGGTCCTATAGGCAAGGACAAACCTATAGCATACGCCTCGCGAACTTTAAATAAGCCTGAAGGCAATTATTCTACGACGGAAAAGGAACTCTTAGCAATTTTATTTGCCGTCAAAACTTTTAGACCATATTTATATGGCAATAAATTCAAAATCGTCACGGATCATAGACCACTTGTATGGTTATTTAATGTAAAAGATCCAGGTAGCAGACTCATTCGCTGGCGCTTGAAACTCGAGGAGTATGATTACGAGATTGTTTATAAACAAGGTCGTCTCAATTCTAATGCCGACGCTCTGTCTAGGTGTCCGGTCAATGCACTTAATATAAACAACTTAAATAATTTAACCTATGAAAAATACTTTAAAAGTCAATTTACTAATCAACTTCCTATTTCTAATACTATTATTGAAGAATGTACACAAGGTTTACATTTATCTAAATTAAATAATATTGCGTGTCCAGTTTCTCTAGATTTCGACAATTCTATTCCGCATTGCGAAGAAATTTTATCGCAGCTAGAAAATGCTGACGAATTACTAAATTCTGAACGTGAGCCGTTCACAATTAAACATTATAATTTAAAAGATAAAAATTACTATTTCCTTTTTACTAAAGTTCATCATTTTGATGAAACTCATTATAAAGATGTTTTTAATCTATTAATTAAATTAAGAAATATTTTAGTCGATTGCCAAATATTACGGATCTTGCTATTTCAGATTTTTCAGATCCATTTTCTAAGTTATCGTATACTAAAATTTACAATATGATTTCCTATATTTTTCATAATACTAATATTAAAATTTATATTTACAAAAATCAATTAATTTATCCTACTCCGGTAGAAGTTCCTAAAATTTTAAAAGAAAATCATGATTCGCCTATTGCGGGTCATCCAGGTTCTCAAAGGATGTATAAAAGAATTAAAGCCAGTTATTACTGGAAAGGAATGCGCTCTGATATTGAGCATTACGTTAAAAAATGCAAACTTTGCCAAATCAACAAGCCTTTACGTAAATCTAATAAAGCTCCAATGGAGATAACTTCTACTTCTACAAGGCCATTTGAGAGATTAGCTCTGGATATTGTGGGCCCTCTGCCCGACGCGGGTTTCCAAAATTTTAAATTCATCTTAACGTTACAAGATGATCTTACTAAATTCACTAGCGCTTATCCTATGGTTTCGTCGACAAGTGACGAAATAGCTCGAAATCTTGTTCATTTTATGTCTCTTTTCGGATTTCCTAAAACTATTTTAACAGACTTAGGTACGCCTTTTACGTCTGATTTATTTAAACAATTAACTGAAATTTTGAAAGTAAAAGCATTATTTACTACTCCTTACCATCCTCAAACAAATGGCGCACTAGAACGCTCTCATGCAACTTTAAAAGAATATTTAAAATCTTTTGTCAATGAAAACCAAAACGATTGGCATTGCTATTTATTTACTGCAATCTTAGCTTATAATACGACGCCGCATTCTTCTACTAATTTTACGCCACATGAACTATTGTTCGGCTATAAACCTTCTATTCCTAGTTCTTTATACGAGAGTAATAATAATACTACTTATAATGAATATATTCGTGCTTTACAATATAGAATGCGCTTTAGTCGCGAAAAAGCAATTCAGAACCTTATTAGTAGTAAAGAAAGGTCAAAACAATATTACGATTCTAATTCTCGTGAAGTTTCTTATAAGTCAGGTGATATGGTGTATTTAAAACACCATCATAGATTAAGAAAAGCCTTATCTCCTATATGGAAAGGCCCATATAAAATTCTCAAAGTTCATAATAAACATAATG
Organism: Lysandra bellargus; assembly: GCA_905333045.1. Taxonomy (NCBI): domain Eukaryota; kingdom Metazoa; phylum Arthropoda; class Insecta; order Lepidoptera; family Lycaenidae; genus Lysandra; species Lysandra bellargus. The sequence continues at coordinate 12,601,706 of HG995326.1, forward strand.
TGACTCTACAAATAGGTCGTAAAAATGTCAAGCATCATACTAATGAAATTAAGCCTGCCAGTTCTTAGCTTTCTATCTCTATGTTATAAAAACATAATATTTCGTCTCTTTCTTCTCTTAATATTATGCTGTCATGGCTTTTGCCGCAGCGACGCGGAGTCAAATATCATTCCTATATCGCAAAATACCACTATTTACAAGCTCAATAAAAATGAAATGAAATTAAATATGCAAATTAATAATATGAATAATATTCTTTCTAATATTACGGGTACAGATAATCTATTATTATACAATTCTAAATTAAATAATTAATATTATCGAAGGTTCTTTGCTTACTATTTCTAAATTACTAGATACTACCTTAAATTCTATCTTATTTTCTAAAGTGAATGTTTTACATCCTAGTGTAATTAGTCCTATAAGTCTCTATAATGAGTTAATTAAGCATAGCAATCAAATAAGTAAAAAATTGGAGTTTCCAATTTCTCTTAGTATAGAAAATATACATACTTTAATCGATATTTCTAAACTTAGTTCCTACTTCTTAAATAATAAAATTATTTTTATTTTGCAAATTCCTTTAGTCACACCTGAAAAATTTATGGTGTATAAAAATATTCCTTTGCCAACGCCTCATGATGATGCTCATAATACTTTCGCGTTAATTCAACCCTCTGACTCATATATCGCCTTGAGCGACGACAGACTGCATTATGCTATGCTGAGCTCTTTAAATGATTGTAAATTAATAACTAGTAATCATTCTATTTGTGAATTGTTCAATATTTACTCTTGTATAAGTAATCCAAATTGTGAATCAAAAATCTTAACCGAGGTCACACTTTCGTTGCCCTCCGAATGTAATTCTAAAATTCTATACGGTAATATCGATATATGGCAAAAGTTGCAAAATAATAAATGGATTTTTGTACAGTCAAAGCCAAATAAATTAACTATTCGTTGTGATGATGAAATTAATGATTTTTCTATCCAGGGTACTGGTATTGTTAAATTAACAGCTGATTGTGCCGGCTATTCTAAAACTGTACAATTATTGTTACCTACTAATTCTTATTCTTTTATGATTAAATCTCCTTTAGATATAAGTTTTGATATTACCGAAGACGATTGTTGTAAAAAGGACATATTTAATAAAAGTTTACCACATTTATCTCCTATTTCTTTAAGTAAAATAAATTTAGATTCTTTAAAATATGCTTCTCATCAAATGGATAATTTAGAAAATGAAATTAACAATTTAGAGAAAGAATCTCATTTTATTAAATATGGCCATTATTATTCTACATTTACTTATATTTTAATTGTGTGTCTATTTTTGTATGTTGTCTACAAGATTTTCAGATGTTTTAAAAATAAAATTCTATGAATAAGTCAGGATGTTGCATTCAAATTTTTAATCAATGTAATAATAAGAAAAATATTCGACATAAATCTAAAATTTCAAATTCTATTGAGATGACTCAGATTTCATCTTCAGATGAAGAAAGACAATCAGTCAAATCCTTGCCATTGCAACATCGAGCAAATACTTTTGACAAAAGTCAATTTTCTTCGAATAGAAATTTAAATTTTTAATTTGATAATTTTGTTCTATTTTATATTATTGAATCAATTTCTATATTTTACGAAGTCTACGATTTTTCAATTTTATGAAATCTTTGGTGTTTTATTATGTCAATGTTTTAATGTCTATGATGTTTTATTTTTAGTTATTAACTTTCTATTTCATTTGTGTTTTCTATGTTTTATATTTCTATGTTCTGTAGACTTCGCACACTTTATGTCTCTATCTTTTTAACTTCGCTTATCTTAAAAAGATAAAGCTTCGTCAAAAGGGGGGAGCTGTTACATCCCTAGTTACTTAGTACATTACGTTTAGTAAGCATTTCTATATTCTACCATATTTTTCCGTTTGCGTTGCAGTTTTCGTTTAGCATTCATTTTAATTCAATTTATCGAACAGTTAGAATCTGGAAGCCGGGCTAGTAAGGTGTGGGAAGTCGTAACTTGTAGCAAAGTGTAACTAATTTTAATTTTGGGAAAATAAATTAGTTTAGGGTGAACTTATGGTTTTTTTTTAAAAACTTACACAGAGGGTGCTGCAAAACAGCTCCTATTAGTCTCAGCGTGATAAAATATAGCCTTCCTCGATAAATGGGCTATCTAACACTGAAATAATTTTTCAAATCGGACCAGTAGTTTCTGAAATTAGCGCGTTCAAATAAGCCCTTTCATATAATTTCCACATTTTCCTCTATTTCTTCGCTACTATTAGTCTTAGCGTGATAAAATATAGCCTATAGCTTTTTTCAATAGCTGGGCTATCTAACACTGAAAGAATTTTTCAAATCGGACCTGACCTCAGTAGTTCCTGAGATTAGCGCGTTCAAATAAGCCCTTTCAAATAATTTCGTCCCGTTTTTTCCACATTTTCCTCCATTTAGCTCCTATTAGTCTTAACGCGATAAAATATGGCCTATAGCCTTTCTCGATAAATGGAATATCTAACACTGAAATAATTTTTCAAATCGGACCAGTAGTTCCTAAAATTAGCGCGTTCAAATAAACCCTTTCAAATATATTTCCTCCCGTTTTTTCCACATTTTCCTCTATTTCTTCACTCCTATAGTGCGTTTCATCGAATAGTTCCTTTGCCGTCATGTTGGCATTCCTGTCTGTCAATAATGTAAACGAGGTTGACATGCTCTGCGAGTTTTCATAATTTTACTGTGATTTCGTGAGAAAATCATGCTGAAACATTAAAGAGTGGTGAAAGAATGATGGTGCTAAGAGTGAAAGAGTTTTGTGAACGTGAAAGACGTAACTAGGCCCCAATAATTCCATTAAACTCGGGTTGCCGCCATTACGGCTTAGTGAAATAGGGTTACCAGCGTCAGTTTAATCACCCTCAAACACAGTAAAACTTATGAATACATGCAGAGCGTGTCTACCGTGTTTACGTTATTAACAGAGAATGCCAACATGATGGCAAAGGAACTATTTGATGAAACGCACTTCTAGTAACGAACTACATACGTCGAACGAAGGCGCGGGTAAAAGCTAGTACAATAATATTATCAGGGCGAGTGAAGCGAGCCCTAGTACTTCTCACAACCTGTATATTTTGTGGTACACTTTACGGACAAACTATCACGCCTATTGATTTGTGCTTTAACATAGTATTTACATGTAAACGTGTTATCATCAGTCAGTTTCGCATTTACTAGCTAAAAGCTCGGCTTTTAGCTAGTAAATACGAAAGTGACTTTGCTGGTTACGCCTTCACATATAAAGTACTAATCGGATCATCATAAAACTGTCATAGGTACACGTTGTCTGGAACTCTGCAGGGCAATCGCGTTATTTTTAAATGTTTCGATTCAGGTTCACATCTGCTTTGGTTGTGGTTCAGTTACGGTTCGGTTCCGCTGCGTCTGAACTCTGAACATATTTCAGTATCGTGCTAACGTTCCAACCGTAACTCGACCTTAGATGGAACTCGAACGAAGCTCAACGTTTGACCTTTAGACAGACAATGCAGCGGACCAATCAGCGCCCTTCTGATTGATTGGCTTAAATATGAACAATTTTCTTTAAGTGCATTTTGTAATAACATATTATCTCTCCTAATTTAAGGTAGCACAGTAAGGGTAATGTGGCAACATTAATTTGCATTAGTGCCAACATGACGGCAAAGGAACTATTTGATGAAACGCACTATATTAGTCTTAGCGTGATAAGCCTATAGCCTACCTCGATAAATGGGCTATCTAACACTGAAAGAATTTTGTAAATCGGACCAGTACTTCCTGAGATTAGCGCGTTCAAACAAACAAACAAACTAACAAACTCTTCCGCTTTATAATATTAGTATAGATTATACATTGCAATCTAATGCAAACATGAGAAATGTAATCTTTATAATAGTTTTAGTTTTACAGAAATATTTTTTAACCAATTATTTCTACATTTCAGAACGCAACTCTGGAGCTTAGGAAGGACTGTTCTACCTGCAAGCGTACTGTCGGCATCCTACGCAAGAGGTTCGATGCGGCCAGCTATAAAAACTTCTTGGTCGGATTGCTGCAAGTAAGATAATTATTGCTTTCTACAATTTTACTACTAAACAAGTAAATGTTTAGGCAGATAAGGTATAGATTAGATTGATTACTTAAGGGGGTTTATACGGGTGACTAAAACCACACAACTTTGGCCGCACGGCAAAAATCGACCGTCTAAATGGCAAAAAGATGGAAATTTTTTGCCATTTAGTGCGACCAAAATTGTGCGGCTTTAGTCACCCGTGTAAACCTTTAGGTGTTAGTTGATAGGTTAGGTGCATTTCAATGAGTAAATTCAAATTTCAAGATTTAATAGTCTGGGTCGGCCTAAATGTGTTTACATAAATATTACTCTAACAGTGTCTTGATACAGTTATATTTAAGTGTATTTACATTCCCACCAATTCATAAACCAAACAACTTACGAATTTGATATGAAAATTTAAAAGATAATGCATATTTTTTCCTTACAACTTTCTCTTTCATTAAATATGAAAATGAAAGAGATAACTCTGTTTCCGTGTATCCCAGGTATGCGGTCAAATGGGCTCTCTATCAGATTCCTGCTCGATGTTAGTGTTCAAGTACTACGAGAATATTCTGGACGGCATAGCCAAGGACTTCACACCCAAGACGGTCTGTCACATCAATGGACAGTGCTCTTACCAGTTCCACTCACACAACCTATATACCTTCCCCGATGAAGAGAATTTGGACTCGTTGAAGGCTACTGAGTAAGTATTTTTGTGGTTTGAAATATTTTTAATAATAGCCACGCTATTATAAATAGTGTATTTGCGTAAAGAGTTTAATGATTTATGGTGGCGGATCTCATAGAAAATAGTATATTAACAGTAACCTATTGCGACATGCTGCTTAATCACTTGCAACTACTACTCGACCAAGCCAACTAGGCGAATGTCAAACCATGCTCTCTCGCACTGATGCATTGCTAGCGACGTGCGTAAGAGCGAGAGAGCAAGCTTTGACATTCGTCTAATTCGCTTGGTCGAGTAGTATACGCGCGAATTAGAAGAGCATGAGCAACGGGATTGTAAGCAAATTTCTATGGAACCGAACGTACACTATGCCAGTTGTATTACAATGTGGAATCAATACTTTTACCGTTATAGTCCAGCATAAAAAAAATCTTCTGCCTCAGTGCCTTGCCCTCTTTGTATGACACAGAAAATATTTTCTGAAGTAAGAAAATTGTTGCGTAGAAAATGATGCTTATATTCTCTACAGTCGGGGCATTTTAATAGGCCACATTTGACATCTGTCAGATTAATCTCCATAGTGAGGTGAGCTGCGTAAAAACATCGACCAAAACAAATAAATCGATACGGACTTGAAATAAAATATTTGAATTTTATACGTTTGAAACATCCTCCTGTCCCATTATTACTTTTTCTTTCGCAAATTCAAGGAGCAAAATAAGACAAGTACATAATTTACAAAAAAAAAATGCATTTATTCGCTTGAATTATAAAACTGTTAAATGTAGTATTATCATTATTCATTTCACATAAATATGTGTTACTTTTCACAACGTGAACCATTAATTTATGGGGATATTTCGTTACAAGTAATCAATGCATCGATACTATTTATTCGCTTTCGATTTTTAGGGTAACTTCCCTAGAGTTTAAAAAGAAAAAAGGTCAGCTGACGTAACATTGTGACGACGTGCAATTATTAAGATTAGAATTTGTTTATTACGTTTAGAATTGTTTATCAGTAAAAGCAAATCGTTAAATACTTCGTATCGGTCATATTTACAATAAATATGTAATCGTAATTTAAAAAAGTTAATCAATTGTACAATTATAACAAAACGAAAATATTTATTTTTTATGTACGTCGCTATAAGGTTACCTGGTACAATTTTGATGAACTGTCAAATGTGGCCTATTAAAATGTCCCGACTATAGTACATTCACTTTGCGAAGTCTCGAACGGTATTAATATTCACTATTCCCTTTAGTGATGTGCCATGTGAGTTCTGCGAACAAGTGGTGAAGCACATGCGGGATACGCTGGTCGCCAACACCTCCGAGATCGAGTTCCACAAGGTTATGATTGGTGAGTATTTGTTTATATTCGGTAGTATGTAGTAGATTAGTGAGTTTTTTTTGTAGTACGCAATAGGTACGCTGCCTGGTTTTCTTACAAGCTGTCATCAACTAGTTAAAAAATCATAGTAGTTTGAAAAAAATCATAGACATTCCTTTAGTAGGGTAGGGTATCCATATCACACCAAATGTTTGCTTTGGATTTCTTTTTTCTTTGGGTTTCATACATATTTTATGTTAGTTGTCAAAACACTTTAAAGCTGATTATAATGGCAAATAAATATGACGATTATGAACATACTGCAGATTTTGTTTCTTTTAAGGCGTGCATAAACCGCAATTTGTTCTTCCGTGACTCCCGGTTTACCCAGTTCCAATATAATAACGAAATGAAAAAAATATGCGATATAAAGCACAATATTTAAAAGTCTTTAAACCATAAACATTTTTATAAAACGTAATACTTTGACTTTAATTAATTTACAAATTCACCTCTGACAAAAATCTAATTTATCGAAATAGAAGTATTAACTAGGATAATTAAACATTTTATTTAAATAAATTGTTAGTAAATCTATATTAAAATATCCTGAACCGAACAATTTTGTTCTTAATATTTATTTCCAAAGATATTTTAAAAAAACATGAAAAATAGAGAAGATCCGCCCCTAGTAACTACAGTTTTATGCTAAGCTAAAATGAATCTTATTGCGATGCGTATACGCTTGGTCTTTGGTTGTGTGCAAGGTTATCGTTTTGGATTGAGATTGATCCCTGCCTTAATAGATTTTTTATTAAATTATTTAATATTTATCCATTTATACATTCTTACAGGTCTCTGCAAACACTCGGGCGAGTTCAAATCCGAGTGCCTGTCCCTGGTGGAACAGTACCACGATAAGATCTACTACTACCTCGTGTCTGAGCTGAAGCCGGCTACCATCTGTGGTTTCATAGGCATCTGCAGTAACAACACTCAAGTGCAAATCGCCCCGCTCCTGCCAGCTGAGCTAACGATCAAGGCCGTGCCTCTATCGGAGAAATTAATAGGCACTGATGAAGCTAAGAGCTATGAAAATAAGAATGTAAGTACATGGAAACTGAGGCCTACTTGTAGGCAAATTTTAATTACATAACATAAAGAATTTTACTATTTACTGTTAATTTTCAAGAATCCGCGATCGAGGGATGTTTAATCTACACAAAAGAAAATACTTCAGATAAAAATCAGAAATAAATTTTATAAATTCGCATTCTACACCAAAACTTTGTTTTAACGGTTGAAAGTATCGTTATTAACCGACTTTAAAGAAAGGAGGTTATCAGTTCGATCCGTATATCTGTAATATTTCTAGAATATGCCTAGTTTTCGTATATGTTACTTTATATCAGCGTCTGAACAAATGTGCCAAATTTCAAAAGTGTATGTATGGTTTTATGTTTGTGTTCGCATATCTGCGGAACTACAAGTCCGGTTTCAGTAATTATTTACTTGTTGCAAAAGGTATTCTTCAACTTAGGGAATACTGCAAGTTTCATCAAAATCGGTTCAGTAGTTTTTGAGATAGGGAATTTTAATTCTAAATTACGTACAATTTTGAAGTCGGTTTTATCTTTTTAAAATACTATTATTCCATTAATTGTTTGCAGGTCGGTCGCGTGGGAATTCCGAAGAAACAGGCCAACGTACAGATTGTAGGCCAGGAGCCGCTGCCCATAGAGCGCATGTTCGTGTCGCGCCCGCAGAACCAGATGGTGTGCTCATTCTGTCAATACTTCCTGCACTACCTGCAGGTCGAACTCAGCGATGATAACACTGAGGTAAACACTTACTTATTACTATGAATTTGTGTTCGGATGTCGCTATGATCTACCGAACTATTCATCGAACCGCTCATTCCATCATTCTTACCGCTCACCTAGTTATTGGGGTGCTCAATTATTTTTAGAAATGACATTGTATGACAAAATAACCGACTAATTGATTTTTTATTACTGTCCATATTTTACTGTCGCAATAATCAACCGCCATGAAATTGAATATTACTGCCCAATATTTTTTTCAACAGATCATAATAACATCTCGAATATTTAAATAGCAGCTCACAAAATTAGTTCCTTTTTACGCCTTTTCCGCTGGGCCGATTTAGATTTTTTTCGTATGGATATACTTTAAGACCGGAAAGGATAAGTTTTTATAGCGCCAAATTCAATGATGTGTCCTTTGTTTATTCGTAGGTAATAGTCCCCACGTTCCATTTAGCGTTAAAAACGATCAAAACGCTCAAAATGCCTCCTATTTTGAGCGTTTTGATTGTTTTTAACGCTAAATGGAACGCGGGGCATATTACTAAACTGACATAACAATCGTGTCACCATTAGTGTCATAGATATATTTTATTGTAAAACACGTCTATAAAATAATAATAAAAAATATTGTTTCTGGCAAATATTTGTGTGCGTCCCCCCAGAAATCCCAATCGAGCTAGGTGTATTTTCAATATATCAGAATTTAGAGAAAAAATGGAGCACCTCTACAGTCAAGTAAATAAATTGGAGCATTAATACGAACGACGCTGCGAGCCAAAAACCGTGGGCTTGCTGGCGTCCTGTCCCGTCAGCATGCCCAAGCTAGATCTCGGGAACCGTTGAGAGTACTATCGTGTATTGTGGTTCAAATTTTCGAGCAAAATTGGAGCACTCTGCTCCCGTGAAATCAACTTCGAAACTAGAATGTGAAAGGAGTTAGACGTGATTAACCGGTGGGCTTGCTGGCGTCCTGTCCCGTCAGCAAGCCCACGCAGATCTCTGAAACGGTAATGATTTGGATTATGATTAAAAACTCTACTATAGAGCCCTATTTAGAGCACTCTGCTCCAAAAAAAATATTAATGTAGCTTCAATAGTTCTCGAGTTACAGGCCTTTGAAAACGGGCTTGCTGGCGTCGCGTCCCGTCAGCAAGCCCATTTGGAGCGTGGAAACTACTCAACGGAGAGACGTCAAAAATATCTCAAATCGTAGCTTAGAATGAGAGAACTATGCTCCAAATAGATCAAAATCCTAGGTTCTACGGTTTTCGCGCTATCAGCGAAAAACACTTCAGCCGCCAAAATTTGTCGATTTTCACTGTGATTATGATTGAATAAATATAGCGTTTCATTTATTGTAGTGTTCCTATTACGTTTTTTCCAAACATGTTGAAATAAAATTTAAAATAAACTAACAGACAATATAAGTAAACATCGTAACAATAGGTAGGTATAGTGCTTAAGCCAATGATATTTACATACAGATCTGTTACGTTCATACTATTTTCCGGCTGAAATCGAAGCCGAGCCAATAACACAAAAACATTATGGCTCGTGTAGGCCCTTAATCATGCTGTGCTGACTCACATCACATCAAATGAAATATTATTAGGTAACATTTCAATATAGGGAGTAGGTAAACAAGCTTACTTTTACATGAACTTACAAGAAGATTACAAATGTCGAATTAGCAACGATAGCTGCAGGTCTATTATTTCAGACATAAACTACAAGCCATCTTAGGATTGCAAGTAAAGAGACTCTTAAATAAACCATCGGAAGGTTCATTCTCGTGTACACCAACGGCAAATGAAGCGTTCGTTTGCTTGTTGCACGGAACGGCAACGTCGCGCGGTTGTGAAAATGGACAAATTTTGGCGGCTGAAGTGTTTTTCGCGACGCCAGCAAGCCCACGGTTTTTAGCTCGCAGCGTCGTTCGTATTAATGCTCCAATTTATTTACTTGACTGTAGAGGTGCTCCATTTTTGCTCTAAATTCTGATATATTGAAAATACACCTAGCTCGATTGGGCTTTCTGGGGGGACGCACACCAAATATTTTGCCAATATCATATTAAAAATGGTTTGGTTTTTACCTTCATCACTTTTTTCAAGTTTTTCGTGAATGGGTCGACTCTTTTATACCACTCAGCGATAGCCGAGGGCGTCAAAAATTATAGTAATAATAATAATAAGGGTGACTCTCAATATGTCTAAGGACCACAATGTGCTTCTTGTCTCGGTACAGCGATAGCGCGATGTAGGACCATGAGAGCGACATCTAGTATCTAATTTTGGTCAGTTGGGGCATATTAATAGGCCACATTTGACATCTGTCAGATTAATCTCCATAGTGAGGTGAGCTGCTTAAAAACATTGACCAAAACGAATAAATCGATACGGACTTGAAATAAAATATTTGAATTTTATACGTTTGAAACAAATTCCTGTCCCATTATTACTTTTTCTTTTGCAAATTCAAGGAGCAAAATAAGACAAGTACATAATTTACGAAAAAAATGCATTTATTCGCTTGAATTATAAAAACTGTTAAATTTAGTATTATCATTATTCATTTCACATAAATATGTGTTACTTTTCACAACGTGGCTATTATTATTTATGGGGATATTTCATTACAAGTAATCAATGCATCGATACTATTTATTCGTTTTCGATTTTTAGGTTAACATCCCTAGAGTTTAAAAAGAAAAAAGGTCAACTGACGTAACATTGTGACGACGTGCAATGATTAAGATCAGAATTTGTTTATTACGTTTAGAATTGTTAACCAGTAAAAGCAAATCGTTAAATAATTCGTGTCGGTCATATTTACAATAAATAAGTAATCGTAATTGAAAATAGTTAATCAATTGTGCAGTTATAACAAAACGAAAATATTTATTTTTTATTCACATCGCTACAAGGTTACCTTGTACAATTTTGATGAACTGTCAAATGTGGCCTATTAAAATGCCCCGTCTATAACTACCTGTCCTTATGAGCGGCGGCCGGCGGCCTATACATCGTCGAAAAATGTATCTAGGTGAATACGAACATGTGGAAGTCACATTAGTCTAAAGACCCCTCTTCAAGTTAGGTCATGATTGATATACATAATTATTATGATTGCCATCGCGGTCGACACGATCGTACAGTTTATAATAATGGTGCTATCCGCCATTGTCCATGCCCTGACGTGTTAACGGCTATTGAGTTTATGAGGCAATGGGCATACATTATATTATTTGAGCAATAGCACAGGAACCGTACATTTTGCCTCGCCAAAATAAACATGTCTCCTTCCCCGCATGTGGTCCATATTATCTAACCTGAGTGCAGCAAATAAATTATAGAAAAAACCCTTCAAAAATTTAACATTCTATTGTAAAATTTCAGGAGGCAATCAAGAAGGCGGTGGAGAACGCGTGCAACGTGTTCCCGCAAGAGATGAACAACCAGTGCCGGCAGTTTGTCACCGAGTACGGCCCCGCCGTCATCGCGCTGTTGGTGCAGGAGATCGACCCCGCTAGTGTGAGTTAGCGGACCACGATCAATTTTATGCAATATCACGTATTGTGCAATATTATTGACTGTCTGGGGTTGACCGCCTTTCAATCTTATTGTCAAATAAATTATTGTTCAATGATATCGCACAATAAAATAGATAGTCTAGGGATCCACTTAGCCTTATACTATGACGCTTTGGCTGCATAGTGCCTGGCTTATGAGCATTTTACATGAAGTTTTAGACTTAGAAAGCCTTCTTCGCCACGAATGGGCCGGCTCGACCGGAGAAATACCACGTTCTCACAGAAAACCGGCGTGAAACAGCGCTTGCGCTGTGTTTCGCCGAGTGAGTGAGTTTACCGGAGGCCCATTAATCCCCAACCCTATTCCCTTCCCTACCCTCCCCTATTCCCTTCCCTACCCTCCCCTATTCCCTTCCCTTCCCATTCCTACCCTCCGCTATTACCCTATTCCCTCTTAAAAGGCCGGCAACGCACCTGCAGCTCTTCTGATGCTGCGAGTGTCCATGGACGACGGAAGTTGCTTTCCATCAGGTGACCCGTTTGCTCGTTTGCCCCCTTATTTCATAAAAAAAAGTTCAAACAAACAATTTTATCTAATGCTGAGTCTCAAAAGCGCCATCTAGTGCTAAGTAGACGGACTTTCAAAATTCGAGACCAAGTTGTTTTACATTTTCTAAAACGGCAATGAAAATCGTTTTATACTTTTGATGTGAAACTATTAACGAACTTATCTTCTTAAATCTTTCTTTTCATTATGACGTGTCTCTTTTTGCATTTACAAAGACATGAGACATTTTGCGTAACATATTTTAAGTATCTCTCTACCAGCGTGCGTCACTTTCTTCGGTGCATCGCGCAAAAATTTGTTTAGTGCGCGAGAAACTTACATTTTTCCAGCATGAAAACTATCTTATGTGCCCTGGGACTCAAGGTATCATACCAAGTTCCATCAATGCCAGACATAATATTATAAAGCTGAAGAGTTTGTTTGTTTGAACGCGATAATCTCAGGCACTACTGAACCGATTTCAAAAATAATTTCACCAATGTATACATTCTGGTCAGGGACATCTTAGCTATAGCTGAGGGTCTACACAGACGGACTGCATTTCAACTGCAATCCAACTGCGAATTGCAGTTCAAGTGCAGTTTGAATGCAGTTGACACGACTGTAATACAGCCATAGAACTGCAAACCAAACGCGCAGTCGGATTGCAGTTCAGTTGCAGTCGGCGTGCAGTCGTGTGAACTGTTTGGTTTGCAGTTCTATTGCAGTCGTATTGCAGTCGTGCCAACTGTATTCAAGCTGCACTTGAACTGCAATTTGCAGTTGGATTGCAGTTGAAATGCAGTCCGTCTGTTAGACCCTAAGATGTCCCTGAGTGCTATAGGCTATGCAGTATGTATGAACCACGGGCGGAGCCTGGCGGACCCCTTGTAAGTTAATATTCAGTAATAATAATATGTTACTATTTTTACAGGTTTGCCCAGCGCTGAATTTGTGCACGCAGACGGAGGAGGTCCGTCGGGTGGCCATCAACTCGGACAAGTCCAACTGCCCACTGTGCCTGTTCGCCGTAGAACAGCTAGATGCCATGCTGCAGAACAACAGGAGTGAAGTGAGTAATGTTTGTTAACAAACTTCCAAAAAAGAAGGTTCAGTGTAAAATATATTTTTATATTATTAATTATTATTAAATAAAATATATATTTATTATAGTGACAGTGATACAGTGCAGTGTGAGATACAGTATTTATGCAAAATCCATTACGTAAAAACTGTATCTCACTGGAACAGTGTATTTTTCTAGATCTCCGGATTAAGTTCTAATAATCTGTTAACGGTGTTGCAATTCGAAAATAATTTTTAATTTTTTTAAAAGAATTGTTAAAACAATAATATTATACCCATAATTCATCAACTAGATATAAGAAGTTTCTAGTTTGTTAGGATGCTTCGTAAACATCTTTACTATATTCCGCTCATATTTTATTTTTGTCAACAAATTTTTCAGGCCAACATTCGCAAAGCCCTCGACGGTCTCTGCAACCACCTGTCCGCGAAACTGCGCACTGAATGCGTAGACTTCGTCGACACATACACTAAACAGCTCATAGAGATGCTGGTAGCGGATATGAACGCTCAGGAGATATGCGTCTACCTCAAGCTGTGTAAAGATGACTCGAGAATCGACCCACTGAAGCTGACTTCTATAGATAAATACCATGAGAAGCCCGAGCTGCGTGGAGACAGGAACAACAGACGCAAGCCGATGCTGCCCGTTTATATGCTAGAAGGCGGCGATATTGGTATGTAGACTCTATTTTTACAATGGTATTCATTGTTGTTTTGTTCGTGGGGTTCGTTAATATTAGGGTGAAATTTCATAAATAAAAAAAGGTTGACCCCCTTTAGTGTTAGTACTTATTTTTAAAACTTTTTTAATGACTATTGTTGTATTGAGTAGTTAGCAACGAACATTAAAACAATCACAAATAACCATAGTGTGACCAAGGCCTTGGTTAATACCAAACAAAACAACTTTCACCGAGACTAGCTATAGTGAGCCTAAAACGGTAATCAAACAACTTTCATAAACATACAGCTATCAACAACAAAATGTATTTATATTATTTAAAAAAATCCTCAGGCGTGATGGACTTAAAGTAGGTTAAGATGTAAAATATAAGTCTTTGTAGCGAACAAATTTTTACAAAAGCGACAGAAAAAGGATATGGGCGAAAAGCCCATAGACGACACAAACTATTGAAAAAAAAACAATGTATTTACAACTTTGTTCCAGCAACGAACGAGATCCCGGACGACACGGTGAACGGTCAGCGGGCAGGCGGCGTGTCCGCCAACACCGCGTGCGTTATGTGCGAGTTCGTGCTCAAGGAGATCGACGACCAGATCAAGGACAAGCACAACGATGTGAGTGTTAGCTAAAATAAAGTCACGGAGGAGACTCCACTATTACTCGCTTCTTAGGCTTCGTCCACATTTGTATCATTTGCGCGTTCAGATCTCGTATAATTCTATTATCTTAATAGCGATCGGGGTGTATCATGATACGCCCTGATCGCTATTATCCGCGTATCTGATACGTGTCGTATCAAATACGCGCATGATCGGCAGAATGATCTAATAGGCGTCCACACTATGATACGCATACTTGATACGGCGCGATGATCGCGACGGAGATCTGATCGCGCAAATGATACAAATGTGGACGCACCGTAACGAGCTCAAATATATTATTGATATCTTACAAATACTCATAAAGGATTTTGTGCCTATTCGACGACAGGACTATATTGTTATTTTTAAAAACTATATTAACTGTTCGAGGCTAGATGTCTGTCGGTCAAGTCAATTTTCCAACGTTATTATTTTTATTATTTTTTTGTAAATATTTTTCAATAGTAAGGGTGTTAGTTTAAATCTTTCGTGAGCTTACGTACTGTATTAAATATAAAAATTTCAATTACAGGACGAGATCAAGCGTGTAGTTCGGGGTGTGTGCAAGCGCATGCCCAAGTCTGTCCGCTCCGAGTGTGACAAGTTCGTGGAGAAGTACTCTGACCTCGTGATCAGCCTGCTCGCTCAAGAGCTCGACCCTGATGAGGTCTGCCGCGAGATCAAGCTGTGTGACGGCAAAATGTTCGACAAAGTTAAAGGTATATATTAGTATCTAAACACACCTGCACCATGCCGAAGTCCCGCGGCGGAAGTTCGGCATGATTTCGCCTGCAATGTATTTGAAATTACCGATGGGTGATGACACACCATGCCGAAATTCCGTCGCGTTATATTGTATGCGTTTGACATTGCTGACCTAATCATGCCGAACTTCCGCCGCGGAACTTTGGCATGGTGTGTTTAGACACTTATTCTCTTTTAATAATAACTAGCTATTTGACCGAGCTTTGCTCGGTATTCGATAAAGCACGAATCAAATGACATTTTCTAAAAATGATTCCTAGCTAGATCGATTTATCGCCCCCGAAACCCCCATATACTAAATTTAATAGTTGGAGCCGATTCCGACATTTGCTCGTTTAAGATATAAGATATGTATGTATTGCAGTCAAAACTCTTAACCAGTCAAAAGTACTATTGACTAGTAAAATCCTTAGCAGAAATTGATTCCTAGGCAGTTGACAGACCAACCTCATTTGGTCGGATTGTGTCAATTCAACATACGTCGTGATCTGACGGCTAGGTTTGACCGTACGCTACCAAATTTAGTAGGTCCGCCATCTGCCTAGGAATCAATTTCTCTGAAAAAATATATATACCCATCCCCTTATTCATAACAAGTAATAAGTAAAAAACTAGAAGAGTAAACAGATCTAACGAGTGGGTGACTTATAGTTTGTGTGTTTTAAGATGTATGGGTGACACATTATAATTGACAATAGTAGGGAAGTTACCTAAAAATTTTAATCGATAATTTAAAAATATCGAATCAATTCGTAAAGGAATTGCAATGGAAATTATCGATTTTTTACTGACGTTTCAGAGTGGCGCTAGCGATTTAAGATGGCCGCACTTTTTATCGATTTGATTTCGATTCAACAGTGTCAATCTCTATTGGCAAAAGTTCCGTTTCATGCATCTGACATTTTTCAAATATTTTCGTATCAATAATTTCATACTCCTATTTCACTGTTAACATTTGTAATTTTATATTAATAAGTTAGCATTTAGCAACTTTTCATTTTTATTCATTTACAGTTATAGGAAACATTTGTTTTTGTAGATGGAATATGGGCGAGGCCGCCAATTTTTGCTGATTTTGCAATTATTTTTCTCCGCCCTTTGTATTTTAAAAAGTATTGTGTTTATCTTATGCTCGAAAACTGATTCTAACGAAGAAAACAAAGTACTCAAGCATGCATTAGAATTATTTGAGTTCCAATAATAGTCTAAAAATATATTTACAATTAAACATAAGAAAGGGTAAGAAAATAGCTTAAAATATACAATCCGCCGTGGAAGAGGTACACTTTAACTGTCGCCGTAGCAGTAAGTATGACAGATTTGAAGATAAATCGGATATGTTATGAATACTTATATAAATAGCTATCACCTTATCTAATTCTTATAGTATTTTAAGATAACTTTCCTTTAAACTTTTTAAAATCAAATAAATCGTTAGAAACATCAATTCTACCCCACATTTTAAACGTCATCAATAATACCGATTTATGGTTATCGTTGGGTGTTAGGGAAGGTAAAATCGGGAGGTGGCAACGCTCAGTTTTTACGTATTCTATGGAAAATCTCGTAATATCCGCTATTTCTCGACAGTTCACATTTGAACCTCAGTCGGAATGTGTACACAGTTTTTTCAAAGGAAGTTTTTTTGTGACACAAATGTAAGTATTACTGTTTCACATAAAACTATCAGTGCATCATGTGAGTAGTCAAAAGGGCCATGTTTGGGGCTATAATTAAAACCACATTATGTATTATTTACAGAGATAAGTTTGATTTTCTCAACGCTATGATAGCTTCTACGCTATCATTTTGGTGCTTCAACGTCATATTTCTCAACGCTATGACAGCGTAGAGGAATAAATTCGCTACAATTTTGGTGCCCCAACGTCACAAGCAGCGTAGATATTCGCCAATTTTCTTTCTCTCGCAAAATTTTTCTGCGTCATATCAGCAAAAATTGGCGGCCTCACCCATATAATTTATTACATATTTTTGATTTTTTTGTTTTCTTGTAAAAAAATCCGTAGCAAGGAATATGAGAACTGTCACCCATATCATCTTATAACGCACAAACTATAGAAGAAATCTCGAAAATACGATTGACGTAGAATGTCAGATCGGCCGACGTGCGCCGTACCCATGTATGTTTATTTTTCTCTATGCGCTGTACTAATGCGTTACTCAGCATTGTGAAACATGTTTAAAGTGACATTCGGGCCCAACTTGCGTATTTTTTTTTTTTTTTTTTTTTTTCGAAAGGGTCTAAGCTACTGGTCTGGTTAAGACCATGGTAGTTTAATCGTGGCTATAACTAGTCTGTTGCTAGTTGGTTTGGAGATAAACAATGAGGGGGCCTGGCCCCCTCCCCTAAAGTCACACGTGTGACATTCTAATCGGGCAATATTGGGGAGAGCTACGAAAATCCCCAACTTGCGTAGATTCGCTCGTTTGTTTGAAGTCGAGTTACTCCTTAGTTCTGTCTACTCTGGTATCACCATACCAAATAGCATTTCAATCAAGTAAGTCAAAATTGAAATAAATATTCCAGGTGAGATCCTGGACTGTGCGGTGTGCGAGACGGTAGTGATGGCGGTGAAGAAGGTGCTGAGCAACGACAAGGTGGACCGCAACATCGTACACATCGTGGAGAAGTCCTGCTCGCTGCTGCCCGCCAAGTACTACGACAGGGTGAGCGTCTACAACTTAACAAATTTGCCAATGTTTGTACCATCAGAGAAATTTATTTATAGGCAGCTGACATACCAATGTTATTTCGACGGTTTATATCAAGTCAATGAATGTATTAACCCAACAAAATTATTTTTCTGTATGAGCAAACTTGCCCTAAAACATCAAATTCACTAATAGACGTCATGCGAGCCACAATAAAATATTCCCTGTCCCTGTCATCTATCCTATTTTTGTCTATTGAGCTTTGGTATGTATAACTAACTTTATTGGTTTTTATCCTCAGCTTATTAACTCATCCACAGCTTGACTATTGAAAGATTAATTCCTCATTTAATATACATTGCGATAGTTACCTAGAGGAAAAGCGTGTGTTTGTTCCTGTGAATACAAAACGTATTGAGAAGTTTAGAAATAACTTAAGTTCAAGTATTCAACTATTATTGGATGAGACAAATAGCTCAGATGAAGCATTTAACAAATTGTTTAAGATGATAAGAACCCAATTTAATACTGTATTTACTCCTAGAACAGTTAAAAAAAGCAATAAAAATAATAATAATTTTACAGTGTGGGCAACTACAGGAATTAAAATAAGCAGACAAAGATTATATGAATTGTATGATGAAAAATGCATGAATACTAGTGATAAATTCAAAACATATGTAAAAAACTATTCAAAGATTTTTAAAAAAATTTGTAAAGCCGCTAAGGCTATTCACATTAGGAATAAAATTAAAAATTCGAAAAATAAAATCAAAACTACTTGGAAAGTAATAGCTGGTGAGACTGGAAACGTCACCTGTCGTAGCTCTGATTTTGAAATTTATTTTGAAAATAAAAAGATTACCAATGATCATGAGGTTGCGACGGTCTTCGAAAAATTTTTTGCTGACATTCCGGTCTCAACTACGAAAAATTTAAACTCCTCACCTGCAGCTGCTGAAAAACTACTCAGAGACAATGTAAAGGAATGTAATGTCAATTTTAGGTTTAGAGAGATTGTCCCCAAAGATATCATTGATACTTTTAAATTAATAAATATTAAAGATACTACTGATCTCTGGGGCATGTCTACTAAAATTATCAAATCAATAATTGACATCATAGCTCCTCATCTATCAATGATTTTTAATGACTGCATAAAGAGTGGTGTTTTTCCTGACTTGATGAAGCACAGTAAGGTTGTACCTTTATTTAAAGCGGGACTTAAATCTGATCCAACTAATTATAGGCCTATATCGATTCTACCGACTCTAAGTAAAATATTTGAAAAAATAATTTTAAATCAGTTACTGTTACATTTTAACTTAAATAATTTATTGCACAAAAATCAATATGGTTTTACTAAGGGTCGATCCACAACGGATGCTGGTATAGGTCTTCTTTATAGTATATTTGAAGCATGGGAGGACTCGCAGGATGCCCTAGGGGTTTTTTGCGACCTCTCCAAGGCTTTTGACTGTGTTGAGCATGCTACATTAATCAGGAAATTGCACCACTATGGCATTAGGGACTCAGCACTCAACCTTTTGACATCTTACCTCAAAAATAGAACTCAAAGGGTTGACATTAATAGTGAAAGGTCCAATGGGACCAAAATAGAATTAGGCGTCCCACAGGGATCCATTTTAGGTCCATTCCTTTTTCTCATCTACATAAACGACTTACCTTATCTTGTTAAGGATAATGATAATGAGATAGTACTTTTTGCTGATGACACTTCACTTATTTTTAAAGTGAAGCGACAACAGTCAAATTATGACGAGGTAAATAGTGCTCTCTCAAAAATAGTACATTGGTTTAACGTTAATAACTTACTTCTAAATTCTAAGAAAACTAAATGTTTAAAATTTACTTTGCCCAATGTTAGGCAAGTTAAAACCAATATACTATTAAATGATGAGAAGATGGATTTGGTGGACACCACTGTATTCTTAGGCATTACACTAGATAGTAAACTACAGTGGGGTCCTCATATTGCTAATCTTGCAGATAGGCTCAGTTCTGCAGCATACGCAGTCAGAAAAATACGGGAAATTGCTGACGAAGACACAGCAAGACTAGTTTATTTCAGTTATTTTCATAGTAGAATGTCGTATGGCATCCTCTTATGGGGAAACGCTGCCGACATTAATACGATTTTTGTGCTGCAGAAGCGAGCTATACGTTCAATTTATAAAATGTCAGCTTTTGAATCTCTGAGAGAAAAGTTTAAAGAAATTGGTATTCTAACTGTTGCTTCTCAATACATTTTGGATAATGTTTTATATGTTAAAAAGAATCTTAGTAAATTTACAACCAAAAGTGACAGTCACGGAAGAAACACTAGAAATAAGTGTAAACTAGAAATACCGGTGATCAGACTTAGTAAAGTTAGTAAATCTTTTAAAGGTCAATGTGTACGCCTTTACAATAAAATCCCAGAAAACGTTCAAAATCTTTCCATTAATAAATTTAAAAAAGTAGTCAAAGAACGTTTGTGTGCCAAAGCCTATTATAAGGTCAATGATTTCATAAACGACGGCACATCTTGGGAGTAGGATGGCTGCTTGCAAGGCTACTTCTACATTATTTTATGACTTACAATTATGTATGTATGTTGACATTGTATAATTTTAAGTTACAGCATTGTAAACTTTATTTTAAAAGATTAATTTTTTTCTCACTTTTTTTGGTAAATAAAGTGGGCCCCCTGCGAGTTTCTTACGCCGGTTCTTCTCGCCGGGTTAGTTCCCGAACCGGTGGTAGGCATCATGTAGACTTTCAGAAAATATTTGCAAAAATTTATTCTGAATAAAAAAATTTGAGTTGAGTTGAGTTGAATTTTGTCGTTTTGTCGTTTCCAATATTTATTCTTAGGTGCTCCCAGACAGAAGTTATTTAACGTTATAAAACATTATGTAACACGACAACATTTTATAACATCGTGTATTACATACGCTACATGTCAAAATATAAACGTGTCTTGTTATAATTTGTTAAAAAATGTTATCTAACGTTATATAACTTATGTCTGGGAGCACCTCAATATTTTAATAATAATGTGACAACCCTATTCCAGTGTCACACGATGCTGGAGATCTACGGCGAGAGTGTGATCCACCTGATCGAGACGTACGGCACTAAGGGGGTCTGCCAGAAGATCGGCATGTGCGCCGCCGACAGCGCCGCATATGTCCGCATGTATGGCGGAAACTAACGTGAGTTATTACATTCTGCTATCTATTCTCAAATCGCTGAATTCTGTCAAAAAGTTTGTCATATTTTATGTTTGTAGTCTAAGGGCTGGTTTACACGTATTAAGTAGATAAGTAGTACAGGTCAGTTAGCAAGAGCTGGCACGAGCAACACATTTAAACATCGCGCTTGTGTAGTGTCTGTGAATAAGCGCGTGGCGTGACGTCGTACTGCATACGCATCATAAAAAGTCTGCCCGTCTCTCTCGTGCGCGGTCTATCTTATGAGCGTGAAGGGGACAGTTATTGTTTTTCATATGCTACTGTTTATAAATACAGCGTGATGTTACAAGTCGGTAACGTGTGATCGGCGAGCGGCCAGCGTTCGGAACCGTACGATAATTATCGTGCACATACGATAATTTTGTGCGCAAGTGTGATGTACGATAGCATATTATTGTCGTACGCAGATTATACGATAATTTTTATCATGATGCAAACTTATTATATTTTTAAACATACTTTATAGTGAAATTGCCAGAAAAAAAAATGAACGTGCCAGCTTTAGTTAACTGATCTATAACTAAATTCTGATTGTCATCTAGTTCAGTACTTACTGAATTTTAACTTGCTACTTGCTTGCTAAATTTTAACAACTTAAAATTAAGTTAAAATTTAGTTAACTACTTATCAACTTAATATGTACGTGTAAACCAGCCATAAGGGCATATCGTATTTTGTATATTAAAATATGTGAACTGAGTATGAAGTATATCACTTCGAACTCATAAATAGTTGAAGATCATACTGAGAGTTACCAAGAGGTTTTCCGATGAATCTATAATACTCTGTGTCTTTATAAGTGTTCAATTTTTTTTCTCGAGACCGCGCGCGAGAGAGACGTGCAGACTTTTTATGATGCGTATGCAGTACGACGTCACGCCACGCGTTTATTCACAGACACTACACAAGCGCGATGTTTAAATGTGTCGATCGTGCCAGCTCTTGTTAATTGACCTGTAAAGCTCAATGTATTTTTGTATTGTTTCAGTTAAACGGGGTGGCCGCAGTTTTTATCATTACTCGTAATCTCTCTAGTTAGCAATAAGTCAAGTTTTTTTTGCCAAATATGCATCATATTATGCTAGGTTTTGTTTATGGAATATTGTAATAATGCATAATTCCAGGTAGATAATTGCTTTAATGTTATTTGTGCGTAATTTGCATCTTTTTTTCTGTTTTGAGATTTTGGTTACGTAACAATTTCAAAATAGTAAATCTCTTATGTTTTTATTTTTTTATTCTTCATTCTCTTTTGTTTAGTTCATACTCGTGATTTGGTATATTATGGTCTGATCTTAGGGAAGTTAGTGAACTCATCTTAATTAATATAACCTTAACACGTTTCAACCAATACACTTAATTAAGCCTGTGATAAGACGCATGTTTTGTAACCTATTGGAAAATAAAATAAGGGAATAAATTATTGTTTTATTTACTTACCCTCGTACTTATGTTTTTAATATCATAACATCGTCATCGTCATCATCACATGACTTCTACACTACGACAAAGGCCGCGTAGAACTTAAGGGGCCGGGTTACCCTCGAAATTCTCATACATACGTAATACCAAAATCATTTTCTCATACGAAAATATTTAATATGTTTGAGTTATTTTTCAGCTTAAAATAGTAATTACCTAGGTTCCTGTACAAAAATTAACTTCAAAATATTTAAACACTAAAAAAAATTATGAGAATTTCGAGGGTAACCCGGGCTCTTAAGGCTCGCCCAGTTAAAATCACTTATGTATGACTAAAAATGCATACTATAGTTATGCGTGGCATTTATGTGTACCTAAAATGAGAATAAAAAACATTGTGTTATTCAGATGCTTTATTTCATATCAAACTACAAAACTA
This sequence comes from Lysandra bellargus, assembly GCA_905333045.1. Taxonomy (NCBI): domain Eukaryota; kingdom Metazoa; phylum Arthropoda; class Insecta; order Lepidoptera; family Lycaenidae; genus Lysandra; species Lysandra bellargus. The sequence continues at coordinate 12,624,725 of HG995326.1, forward strand.
TTGCGAACAGTCACAAGAGCCTTCTGATGGTTCAGGAGTATGACACTTCACATTGCTAGTTTTTTCCATCCGCGGTTCATTAGGGTTGCTAGCGCGCAGTTTCTCCGCTAGCCACAGTATGGGCTCGGCTGGTCTGTTATGGGCTAATTCGGTCAACGCCGGCCCTAGCGTCGGCGCAAGGTACTTGTGGATGTAGTCGCTGATCTGCCACTTACGTAATATTGGACCAACCACCACTGAAAAAAATTGCCCTATAAGGGTCAATTACAAAATACACAATCTTTACAAAAGCAGTTTGTAAAAACCGACTTACCAAATGGCTTCAAAATCTTAAGCTACTGAAAGCTACGATACTGAAAAGTTAATGGCAGTCCCAGATCTATAGACAATAATTGAGTACACATCCCCACACACGCATGTCGCCCACACTCACACACACACAAGCGCGCGCGCACATCACACACACCTTCCTTACACCTTATATACTACAGTCGGGGTATGGAGTGTACACTCCATAATACACAATATTCATACTAACCTGACTTCACCGTCTCTACTATAAATTATTATTAAGTATGTACTTAATCTAAAACTGGAACATCTACTTCACATAATTATTCTTTTGTAGAGCTTCCTAATCTGGGATAGACGCTTGGTGTCCTAAAATACAGGCTCACGCCCAGTTTAGGCACCAGTCTCCCACATGAAATCTACTTACCGATAATGTGCTATTGTCACTTTATCTATAATTATCTGTAACCATACTACTTTGTGTCTAATTATGTACCTACTCTCTGTCTTATAATATTATGTGGTGAGAAATAAATAAATTATTATTATGTTTGTGTGAGGTATCACGGGCAATTAAATCCCGGACCTTTGGAAGGCATTCGTGGGGCCGACGCCAACACGTAAAGGTCCGTTACACAGTTTTAATTTAAATGTTATGTGACACGGGCCGGTTATAAGCGTTGTACAGCGTATCCGCCGCGCCGTGTAACTATTTTATTAGCCTAGTTGGCGTTGTTTTTCCAACGTTCAACGTCCAACGTTAAAAAATAAGACATTAGAACACCTGTTCTAATGTCTTATTTTTTAAAACATCTAAAAGTGAACGGCGAATAGTCGAATACTGAAGACGTGTTAAACGTGGATAAAGTGGGTAACTAACAATTTGAAAATGTTCGTTTTTTGCATAAATGGACGCTTTAAGGCCGGAAAAAATATTAAAAAAATATTGTGGATTTTTAATGTACCATCGAGGAAATTGATTCCTAGGCAGCTGTTGACGGACCTACATCATATTTTGGTCGCGTCGCCTTATGTGAATTCAATGTTACTTGTGATCGGTTGGATGGGTTTGACTTAACACGACCAAATTACTTAGGTCCGCCGTCTGCCAAGAATCAACTTCTCTGATCGTACCTACTATAGTGAAGTTGATTCCCAGGCAGGTGAGGGACCTACGCGTAGTTTGGTCGCGTTATGTCAAACCCAGCCGACAGATCACATGTAACATTGAATTGACATGATCCGACCAAATGACGTTGGTCTGTCAACTGCCTAGGAATCAATTTCCTCGATGGTACATCCTGGTACATTAGCTAGATGATGAAGAAGGTAAGTAGTTAATAGAATCAGGCGTTACTTTGCGGAAATCCATAGCTTAAAATTCAATTTGTTATTATTTTTAGCAATATTCCGCGAAAAAAACTTCCACCTTTAAGTAAATGAGTGAGTGCACGCATAGGCATGCGTACAGCACCTCCCACAGCACCACGAACAACGTCCGTCAAGCTTGACGGACGTTGTTCGTAGAGTCCACATCCTGAGGATGCTCCGGTGTTGGAGCGAAACGCGCGTCGAGGTTTTCAACCTGCATGGTGGTGAGGGGCCTTGCACGGATTTGCCAACATTATTGCTTGTGTGGTGGTGGTGTTTGCAAGTTCTTGCATGCGAGTGTACGCATAGGCAGTGTGGGAGGAGGGAGGTGCTGTACGCATGCCTATGCGTGCACTCACTCATTTACTTAAAGGTGGAAGTTTTTTTCGCGGAATATTGCTAAAAATAATAACAAATTGAATTTTAAGAAGGTAAGTCACAAGATTTGTGCAAATTATATGGTAAACTATGAGTACAATAATTTAATTGCTATTAATATGTTGTAAAATGTTAGGCTCTACCCACTTCATCTACTCACATCTTCAATTATTAACAAACATCTTACTAGTGGGGAAGAAGAAATGTATTTCGCGATACGCCTCAGTCAAGTTCTCGCTTCCATGGAGGCCGTTGAAGTAATCCCCGTGCTTGGTGCGGCGGCCGTAGCACGCGCGCATACTGTCCGGCCAGTACGCCTGGGCTTCCATTACCCTGGATAATTTCGGTTAAGGTTCTACCGATTTCTACACTCAAGAAGGTTATTTCACCATGTTATAATAGAATATTAGGTAGGTCGAAGCAGAGGACGCTATTTCGCTAGGTACTATCAGAGAAGTTGATTCCTATGCAGATGGCGGACCTAAGTAATTTGGTCGCGTTACGTCACACCCAGCCGACCGATCACAGCTAACATTGAATAAATTTGACATAAGCCGACCACATGACTTAGGTCCGCCATCTGCATAGGAATCAACTTCCCTGATAGTACTTTGAGCCCGAGAAAGCATATTATATATACCTATTATACTTTTAGTCCTGGAAAAATATATGAATCCCGCACGATACCTAAACGAATTTTGGCGAAACGGAGTTGCGGGCGCCATCTAGCCTCTCATAAAATATATTTTTATTTTATTCAATTAACATGGAAAGACGACACAAAAGAACTAACTGCTTGTGGATAATGCGTGGTGGCCACAAAGAAAGATCTTCGGACCGAGCGAGGTGGTATGTTCGGTCAGGCCGGAGCCCGCGTGATATATTATTTCATATGTCGTATACCGACGCGCTTAGAAAACTTCGATAGCGCGATGCAGGAATGTTAAGCTAATTGTGGGTACCACATGGTTGTTTCTAAAAGAAATCTCTTACAGTATCCCTACGGTGAGTTAAGCTATAAAAGACAGCAGATACGACGTGAACAATTAATACCTTAGATATATCATATAACCTACTATTAAAAATGTATGAGTACTTAACAGTTAACACACATTCATATTATTAGTACCGTAAGGTATTTTATATATTCTGTGTTATTAGTATAGATCCCCTAACCAAGACTTTTCTTTATCGCTTCTTTATAGAATCGCCTATCAAAATATACGAATAGTCGAAAGTCAACTTCATATCATCGAACGCTTATGTCAATTCCATACATTTTTATCGGCGATTCTATAAAGAAGCGATAAATAAAACGTTTTGGCTAAAGCTTACTTAGCCGGTCCCATCAGCGTCTTCCACTTCTGTATGCAGTCGCTCGCCGCGAGCACCAGCGCGACGATCGGCCCGCTGGACATCTGCGTCACGAGGTGGGGGAAGTGGAGACGGCCGTAGTGACCGCGGTACAGCTCCGCCGCCTCCTCGGGGCTCAGACGGACTTCGCGACGCTGGAACCAGTGGAAGTTACCCAGTGGGGCACTCGAGTCGGAGACACTCCACCCGTAGCCATGCTACGCTCTTACACAATTAGTATTTATTAATACTTTTCCTTAGTCTATGTTATTTACGTAAGTGGGAGGAGCATAACATCATAATAATTTTGTACACAGTAGAGTGAGTCTGATATCAAACTCCCTCAACACAGAGACAAGCTTACGGGCACGCGACATCCATACTTATTAATATTATAAATGCGAAAGTGTGTCTGTCTGTCTGTCTATCTGTCTGACTGTCTGTTACCTCTTCACGCTCGAACCGCTGAACCGATTTTGCTGAAATTTGGCATGGAGATACTTTGAGTCCCGAGAAAGGACATAGGATAGTTTTTATCCCGGAAAAATTTACGGTTCCCACGCGATAAACGAATTTTGGCGCAACGGAGTTGCGGGCGTCATCTAGTTGACAATAATTCTCCGCGGGGCATGTGCATTGTGCAGTGTGCCCCAGGGGGGAAAGGCCTTGTCCGCGAGCGATACATTAATAGTTTTTAGAAATGTCATCAGTCATCACTCATCAGATACCAGCAATCAGCATGGAGACAATTATTCAAAGGCAAAACTTCCGCTACCAAAAAAGTTTGAGAATCGCTGATTTAAAGCATTGCTTTCCAACTTTTAATTTACGTGCTATCTCAAATTATGTAAATGATTACGGGCGCCCGTAGTCTACTGTGTAAATTAATATTGTGATAATATAACAATGATTATATTGACAAAGTAACTTTAGAAATTATTAATTAATCTGAGCCCATTTTTAAATAATTGTACCGGTAGATAGTGAGTCATTTACGATCCCATCGCCCTCCGGCCTCCTCTAGACCGAAGGTAGATGGTAGATAAGGCACACGCTTCATTTTTGTAATGTAAGTACATATACAGATAAAATTAATATCGTCCTAACGTCACTTTGTGTTTGTACAGTTTATTAAATAATATTAAAAATACGTGTGGCCATCGAGGACTGCCGCTGTAAATCTATTGTGCAGCATTTTTTATCAACTGGAAAAGAGCTATGCATTAGCTTAAAATGCACCTATCCAGAATCTATATAACAACGTGTTTGTTAACAATATTTAAAGTATAATTACCTACCTACTTGTTTGTAAAGTCTACCTAAGAAGAAAATAAAATTTGCTTAGGCACCTACAATAATTGGGCGGAATGCGGACAGCGGACCGTCGTAATTGCGAACGCTGAATTCGATCCATCGCAAATGCGTTTCTGAGTTCACAGTGAACTTTCACTTGCGATAAATCGAAACGGTGGATTATAAATGAGCGGTCCTTATATTTACTCCGTGTAACTCTGCGACAGGAATAATACAATAAGAGTAATGATGCACACACAGCGGCCCTCGAAACGTCGCCGGCAGTAGGCAAATGAGTTTTTCGGAGTCCGCAGATAACAGCAGTGAGTATTGAGTAGTGACCGCACGCGACTGACGAGGGGAGCACAGGACTTAATTATGACTCAGGGCTGCCTCCAGCTTATATAATATAAACCGTTTTATTGAAAAGTTCTCTATTATAAAGTTTTATGTGAGGATGTGATAATATTTTGTTTTGGAAGATATACTTTCACGCAAAATCTAATGACCGAATAAAGTTGACCGTACACTTTGCCAGTTGCCAAGTGCCTTGCTACGCTACGCAGTTTAGTTGCCACTTGCCACGCAGAATTTTTTTAATATTTTAGATATTTTATAAATAAAATGGTAGGTGTGTGTCACTGTGTGTTTCAAAAATCAACAGTTTTAAGGGATTTATAATTTAAATTATTCTTTTATAATTTATAATTGTATTTTACTAATTCAGTCTATTGTATACATACATCTTCTTATATATAAAATTCTCGTGTCACAATGTTAGTCCACGAACTCCTCTGAAACGGCTTTACTGATTTCTACCAAATTTTATATGCATGACGGCGCCTGTACCGCCGTACGCGCCTATAGCAAGAATTTATGTAAACAACAACTGCACCGAGCACGTCACAGCCGGTTCTTCAAGTCTCCCCTCTCTCCCCTCTACTGAGTCTATCGTTATAAATGGCGGAGCGAGCCTTACGCGGGCAGTCTCGGCTCTGGCGAGGCTCGGTGCACTGGTTGTATCTTGCTAGCTTATCCCTGACTTGAATTATTCTAATTACTTTATGTAAATTAGAAATAATATAACAAAAGATTATTTACTCTTAAACTATTATAATTTCTGTTGGACGATTGATTAAAATAGAGTTATAATTTGAAATTAAAGTGTCATTTTATTTAATAATATGTCTGATCAAAATCCTATATGCATATTCAGTAGGTCTGAGAATCGGCTACTGGGTACTTTATATATTGATAAGTGCATTTGTTGAATAAATAATAGTAAATTATTACAACTCGAGACTGACGGCGACCATTGTTTGTGCGACGGGATAGCCACGTTGCTATGGTAACAATGTACTTATTTAGTCACTTCAAAAAAATAAATGGGCGAAATAGGTACTTTATATTATGGCAAAGCAACGTTTGCCGGGACAGCTAGTAATATTATAAAACAAAGTCGCTTTTTTTTTCCCTCATGTGCCTTTGTTCCCTTTAATCTTTGAAACTACGCAACGGATTTTGATGATTCTTTCAGTGTTAGATAGCCCATTTATCGAGGAAGGCTATAGGCTATATTTTATCACGCTAAGACGGAAAGGAAACGAAGGAGCGAAGAAATAGAGGAAAATGTGGAAAAAACTCGGAAAATTATTTGAAAGGGCTAACTTGAACGCACTAATCTCAGGAACTACTGGTCCGATTTGAAAAATTATTTCAGTTTTAGATAGCCCATTAATTTTTTTGAGGAAGACTATAGGCTATATTTTATCACGCTAAGACTATTAGGAGAATGTGGAAAAAACGGGGGAAATTATTTGAAAGGGCTTATCTCGCGAACTACTGGGGCAATTTTTATGTTATTTGGCACAGATGAGAAGTAGACCACGTGAAGGATTATAGGCTATCGATTTTATTATTTTTTTCAGTGGCTATATATTTTTGCGACGCCGGGGCGGGTCGCTAGTATACTTAATTACTTAATAAAATTTAAAAATCTAAAATCGTGGAAACTGGTGAGACGAGACGCACTTTATATTAACACAAAATGAGTTTAAAGTTCCCTGGCACTATATCTCACGGTTTTGATGTGGCTTTGACTACAGCCATAATAAGAATAATTATTAATTTTTTTTTTTTTTTTTCATTTATTTTTAATTATATTATTAACTTACAATTATACTACATGTTTTTACAGTGCACCATAAACCCTATCGGTTTATCTGGGCACTAGGTATCGCACCAAACATACGATTTGCTTTTTAACACACAATAATATTATACTAGGTACCTAAGTTAATTTAGAGTCTTACACACATGATGCAAATTTATAGAAATAATATTTTTTTTTTATACGTAATTTTAGTTTATTATCGCGAAAACGCAATAATAAACCAAAACTACATTTACACAAGTATGTGACTTTGCAAATAAAATCTACGGTTAACTTATTTACTGATATAAAGTAATAAAGTTATGCTAAATACTAAAGCTAAGGTGAAACAAGTACGTAAAAGGCTTTAAGACTTAGAAATAGGAAACAGTGTAACAGAAGTAAATTACTACACACAGCAGCGTGGAAATAATTAAACATGAATAAAGTATAAACAATACCTATGATATAGAAAACATACCAGAATTATCTCATAATACATGTGTATTAAAAGTGAAATCAATAATTAAATATTAATTATATACATAATATTATAAAATATCCCCAGTCCCATTACTCACAAAATATACATTTATAAACTGTCTATTCAAAAGTTATGTTTCATTTGAAGAGACATCCCATAGATCACAGTAAACACTATTTCTTAAACACTTCCAGCCACCAAAAACTTCTTCAAATCACTAATAAATTTTGGTTGGTCGATGTCTTGTATTTTTGATGGCAGGCTGTTTACAATTGTAGGTACTATATTTCTTAGGGTTCTCGAGCCGTATATATTGTTAGTTTGAAAAGTAACATACTTATTTTTGTAATTAATTTCGCGTAATATATTCGGTCGTACTCTTTGTATGAGTAAATGTTTATTTTGGCATTCATTTAGAATTGCAAATTTAAATTTATTAAAGACACTCATCACATTGCAGAACTTAAACAAACCCTCTTGGTCATTTTTGTACTTAGCCTTGACATTTTTGGGCACAATTGACTTTAGGATTCTTACCTGCAGATTGTATATGTCCTGTAGGTAAGTCGTGTATGCTCTGCCATAGCTACTGATACCGTAGCCAATGATCGAGTCAGCGAGGGCCATGTATATTAGCCTCAGGGTGCTATATGGTAATTTATATTTAAGAATGCTCAGTTTACCCATAATAGACCTTAATTTAGCACAAACGTGATCTTTATGTCGTTGCCAATTGAATCGGCTGTCGATAATTAGACCGATGTAAGTATGCTGGTTTACAAATTCTATGTTGGGGCAGTCACAGCTGATTACGTTCTCATCGTGTAGGCAGTTGTGAGTATGAGCGATGACTTTAGGATAGCAATTACTTTTATTATGCGATGAATGTATGTGTATCGCTTTTGTTTTTTGTGCATTAATTACCAAACCGACGTCATGCGCCCACTTACACAGCGTTGTAAAGCAACGTTGCAGGATTAATTGAGCTTCGTGAACACTGCTACCGCTGGCCAGCAGGCAAGTATCGTCTGCGAACTGGTATACCGAGGCACCTCTCATCAGGTTAATCATGTCGTTTACATATAAGAGATATTCTAGGGGTCCTATATTCGAACCTTGAGCCGTGCCTCTACTACATGGTATCGAATCACTTGTTTTATTAGAAATTTTTACCCTTGAGAATCTGTTACTGTGATAATTTTTTATTAGTTCTAGTAGTGGCCCTTGCAAACCAGCTTGTGATAATTTTTTAAACAATATCTTATAATTTAAAACATCGAACGCCTTGCTAAATAAAATCTATAAATAAAACTAGTATATGTTTTTTATTATTTAAGTTTTCGTTAATTTCGTCTGTGATTGCACTTAACAACTGGGTGGTACTTTTTTTTCTTTTGAAAACCGAATTGTTTGGGATTTATAATATTATTGGACTCGAGAAATTTACTGATTTGTTGACATAGGAATTTTTCTATTATTTTGTTTAAACATGATAAGATTGTAATCGGGCGATAGTTATTGTAATCATCGAATCTACCTTTTTTATGAATGGGTCGGATGGTGCCAATTTTGAGTAGGTCTGGGTAAGTGCAAGTGTCTAGGCAACGATTGATTAAATGCGTTATTACCGGGGTAAATTTAGTAGAAATTACTTGTATATCTTTTGTTCGTATGTTGTCATATCCCGGGCTCTTATTAGGGTTCATTTGTTTTATTAATAACCTAACGTCAGCCACGCGCGCTTTCTTTATTCTAATACAACAATTGGGGCTATTCACATAAGATTGTGGGTCTAATATAGTTTTGGAGCATGAACTACAAATCTTTTGTACGTTGTCATTAAATTCTATGTTAAAGTTATTAGCTAATTTTAACGGTTCTAAATTAAAATGTTTTAGTAACGTTTTATCGATGCTATTACAGGCTTTACCGCTTAAACTGTTTATGGTTTGCCAAACCAGCCTAGTATTCGTGAAATTAAACACTAACCGAAGACTTAATATAATTATTTTTTAAATGTTGTGCATATTTATTAGTTTTATTCCTGTAAGAATTATACCATAGCCTCTTATTAAAATTATATTTATCCTTCTTCCAAATTTCATAAAACTCATCTCGCTTTCGACACATTTCTTTTAATCTCTGATTAGCCCACAAACAATTGTAACGCTTGCTAACATTTATTTTTAAAATTTTATTCATGTAATTTTAAACTAGAGGGTGTGTCAGCCCTGAGGCGAGAGCTGTCTGTGACGTGGAATAATAAGAGCGTCAGCCCTGCTCTCTGCCCGAACATTTTGCATACAACCCTCATGCGCCGCCTCTTCGGACATTCCCTTATGCAATCGCCAGATCAAAAATCATACACAAAAATGCCTAAAGTATGATGAAATTTGAATAACATCGCTACTCGCTGTTTATATAATATCATTGCTGTACGGCGTACGCACTACTTTTAACTGCTCTTAATGGCGCATTTTCACTGGTCGATAGGGCCCGCATGCCGGGTGCGGGAGATTTCTAAAATGCATGCCACGACCAATCAAAATGCGCCATTAGTTGTCATAGGCTCCCCGTATGCTATATACCGCACGAGTTTACGACTAATGAAAATGCGCGCTTTATTATATTAACATTGTAGAATTTATTGAAGCCAAAATAAGACAAGACGCTTTGCACTGTAGTACCGCGCAGTAAGGCAGTCTTGTTGCGTAGAGGGGAAATCCTAAAATTTCAAATGAGTTTCCCGTCTCTAGCCTTAGACCGCGTTTCCACTGAAGCGGAGCTGAGCGGAGCTGAGCGGAGAGGAGCTTAGCGGTACCGAATTGACGAATCACCATCCTCGAAATCTTCGCTGTCATCCCGATGGAATAGCACGATTGGTCAATTCGGGCACCGCTAAACTCCTCTCCGCTCCGCTCCGCATCAGTGGAAACGCGGCCTTAAAGGCTGCCTATTAGCAAACGTTCTTATTTAAACTGATATTCGTGATATTCAAACTGATTTTTCAAAAAGAAAACTGACACCTAGACAAGGGCGTCGCCAGCTTGTGACTAAGGGGGCAATATTATGGAGGATAAAATATCTGAATGCCTGGTACAGTCTCGAGAGCATGAAGCGTTACACTTTGAGAGTATTTGCCTCGATGACGATTGTAATAAGAACGGTTCTGATATCAATATCGACTCAATTCTTAGCGACTGCCCCCCTGCCCCATATGGCGACGCCTTTGCACTTCCATTAGAAATCAGAGCATTCAAATGAGTGGCCGTTAACCGGTTAACAATAAGCCAACAGAAAGTACCGCAAGTATGATGAACCCGTTGTCCCGTATGTGGTTCTCGATGTCTTCGGCGTTCTCGTACGCCTCCGGCTTGATTATCGCCAGAGTACGCTCCGAACACAAGCGATCTACCTCCGACGAGTCACTCGAACAGACAGACATACTGTTTCAATTATTAATTTGCAAATAAAATATTATCATGTGTTTATGTATGGCTTATGGCACCTCTACTGACACTTCATGACTTCAGCTAAGTTTGTCAAAGTTGACACAAATGGCAATTAATTAATATTTTTTAGCATTGAGATAATATAGTTTTTTAGTATCTACAAAAGTTATCAGGCAATAACATTAATATGGTACTCTCCTCTGCAAAATTATAATAAAAATAATATATATTTAAAGTAATATATTTATACAGGGCTTGGTCGGTACTCGGTATTGATTTGTGTACACAACACATTTTCCTAAAACAAATAAAAATTTGACCTCCTAGACTGTAGATATTCGTTTTGAATGTTAAACTTTTAATATAAATATCCAAGCAGACAGCTTAATATACTACTAAATGTTTTCGCAAACTCTATAAATACGCTCAATAAAGCAAGAGAGTGCAATATCCACGTCAAAGTAAAGTTAATAACTCCCCAGTCCCCGGAGCGTACACTGTAGAGACTTATAGGATTTTTATGTCCACGACATAAGGCTCACTTTCATACAAACCCCGAGAAAAATAATTTTGAACGGTCCATAGTCCCGAAATTCCGAATTCCGACGCGAATTTACGACGCTCGTGAGTACCTCTACATCAACATTGTCTTTAATTTAGCACCATAATAATTGCTATTATTATTAACTTACAATCTATCAGTATAACACACAAATATTTAAACTATATAAGGTCCAGTAGTCTTTGTCTGGCACATTAAAAAAGTCACATGGCAGACAAAACTTAATAATTGGTAAGGTGGTGCATATACTTAATATTATTCATTTACATGTGTGAACGCAAATTGAAGAAAACCTAGTCAAAATTGGAATTAAAAACCATTAAGTAAATGTAAAGTAATTTTCAAGAAAGTAATTTTTAAGTAGAACTTATAAATTCTGTTAGTACTTTAAAAAAATAAAAATGTAAAAAAGCGTCCTGGTGCATACAATGGCAAAAGTTTTAGTTCCCGAATCAAAATGAAAACGACTCTACCTAATTAAAATAACGATAAGTCAATTCATTGTAAATAAATGCGTTGTAATGCATGCCGAACCCGCAAAGCCACATTCGTCATGGTGTCTCGGACATTCGACGTGAACGTAAATTAAGACATCATAATCAATACAATCGGCAACTGCAGACGGGAAAACTAGTACGCATTTTCCGGCGCGTCCGAACCACCCCTCATGCGCGTGGCGGGGTGGGGCGCGGGGGCCGCGGTGGGGCGAGGGGGCGCGCGAGGGGGCACGGGGGGGCCCGGGGGGGTGGCCGGGGCCGGGGGCGCGCAGGCCCCAGTGCCCCCCGGTCGCAGCGGCGGCGCGACGCCTCCCCGAGCTCCCGCGACATGCGTTGACCGTCTCCCGCCACCCGACCACGACCGCCGTATACATGGACAACTCCTGCCTCCTCGACCTCCTCATCAGGTGCTTCGCGATGACCGAGCCCGAGGACCTGAACTTCACAGCGTTCACGGACCTCTGCCGCCTGTGCTCGCTGAAGAGCGGCCCGCGCCTCCACATCTTCGACAAGGAGTCGGAGCAGCGGCAGATACTCTTCAAGCTGCGGACCTGCCTGCCGACTATGGTGAGTGTTTATTCCCTCGTAAACATCGCACGGGCCTCCTGAAAATCACTGAGTTCGTAGAGCCCGTAGGCGCTTAGATTTCTTTGGAGGCATTGTGTCGCGTAGCGCGGTGTAGCGGTGTAGAGGTGTAGCGCACGCGCGCTACGGGCTACGACCTAACACGATCTAACGTTCGGACACGATACCTGTTGATACTACACCCGGAAATAATAACATGAAACATCTCATTATTATATTTAAACATTTAAATACTTCAATAAAAAAAGTAAATAAGCAGATTATTTATTTTTTGTTTGAAAAAGTTTGATAAAGTTACTTGCGGGAAAAGAGAAAGCTTTTTTAGCTAACTTTGAATATAATTATATAATACATTTGTTTACAAAATAAACGTCGCTTAAAATTACATGATTTAATAAGAATTTTGGCACGCATATTAATGTCGTAATAAATAAAATATCTCTTCACTTTATTACAAAAATTATTTATCTACATGTGATATAATATAATATTCATTAAGCCTAATCTACCCTCCGATGTTTGTGAACGACCTTATGCTAGATAACACGATAACAGGTGAAGGATTGTGTAGTCTGAGTTAAGGTTAGTTTTGTTTACGAGATTATATACAAACTAAAGCCAGGTCAATTATACGCGCCCTATACAATTTACAGACGCAAACAATAATTATAATTAAGTCGAGATAAATATTTATTTACTTAAAAATAAATGTTTTGGTATTCAAAAAACATAAAGTCATAAGGCTTTCCAAAATAGACTATATCTACCTATCTGAGGAAGGACAAAGTTGACATAAGCATTATTATTTATTATTGAATGAGATATTATTGACCAAATATTATTCTGTTTTGCATTGACCACAATATCCTGAATACATCTTGAAACCATCTTGAAACCTAGCTCGTTAGTATTTGCCATATATATTCCTTATGTCAAAGTATTAAGTCGTATACAAGCAAAATGGTACGTCTTCCTATCGTTATACTTTAGCAATATGGGTTGTAAAACATTTATTGACTATCAAGCTAAACTAATAATGAGGTCTATCCTCAATTCGAGTCCAACATAGATACAAATATCACAAAGCTAAATAGGAATAAAGTTTAGCAGGGTACGAAAGTTATATACTATGTTAACAAACTTCATAAGCCATCGAAGGATGTCGCATCCGTTTCTCGATATTTGTTTCTTCGACGTTATTTTTATTTATAGAAAGACCAAGGCCAAAGCTTCGGCCTTGACCGTGCCAAGGTAAATTTTATTGTAATTCCACCAAAGCCAATCTTTTCCCACAGTCTTATGGGAAAACACAAGTATGTTATTAAGTTTGTCTAGCATAATCAAGATTGCAGTAGCCTGTCTTCTATAGCTCTAGCCCGCAGCGGGCAAGAGCTATAGAAGACTTTTTAGCAGTGACGAATAATTAACCCTTAATCAAATTAAGCAATTGCACAGGGCATCACGTCACCAGAAGAGTAAAGGTTCAAAGACCGATTCTAATTGAATGACGTACGGATAGGGGGCAAAAGGCACGGATTGCTTAATGCTTAGTGCTTAAAGTAGTCTTAATCCGTCACTGCTTTTAGGCGAATTTTACTGCAGAATAATCCCGGTTAATGTGACCGTGTATATCCAGCAGATCTCGAAGGACGACTTCCTACCGAAGAAGATCTGCGAGCGCTGCGTCACGCGGCTGGAGGCGCTGTTTGAGTGGCGCCAGAGCGTGCTCAGCACCGACTCCGTGCTGCGGAACTACGCCGAGTCCATGCGCATCGTCACCTCCACCATCAACTTCCAGGTCAGTGTCACTGTCGTACAGCTGCAGGTCAGAGCTGCTGTCCGATACTGTTGCACAGCTGCTTTTCAGTGCTGCTGCCTGCAGTTACTGTCGCACAGCTGCCGCCCAGCTGACTGGAATGCACAGCTGTACCATCGATGGTAGAGCGATCTTGCCAATGCAACTCCACCATAAAGTACCAGGTCATGTGTTGTGTATGGAACGGTGAAGCGAAATGGGGTGCCTAACGTTTAGCTTTAGAGCATAATAACTCGTATTTTCTTGGCGACAAAAGCTATAGTGCTTTAAACATTTCTGGACTTTAGTTTCATCACATCGTGCTTCACTTCTCCTAAATTCGAGAGAGACGTCGCAGAGACTATAATAGTCTCTTCGACATGGCGTATGCTCACAGTTTTCTATTTTCGCATACATTTCAGATGGACTTTTTCCAATAACTTTTGACCGACATGAATCATACAGAATATGTTTCGAATTAGTATCTTACACAAACGCAGTTGCGATAAACGCTGCTGGTAAAATCGATACGACTGATAGGAATTCGACAGCATATTGGATGAGTAATCGGAACTGCGGGACCGCAGTGGCTTATGTTTCAATTAATTCTCGATTCCGATATCGCTTTCATTTTCGAATTTCGATCGAACTTAGTTGAAGGCATCTCCAACTCTTAAGAGTATTTATGTATGTTTAGTAAAGCTAGACATCATATTCATATTATACGAGTACCTTAGCAAATTTACTTAAACAAATATTGGATTATTCACTTCAATTTTCCATAACATATTTATTACCAATTGCAAAAAAAGGTAAACAATCAAATAAAATAATATTATGTTACGACTATCAATACTTTTATTTAGATCACAAAAATGTTAAGCAAGACCACGTATTTAAATAACTAGCTGTTGCCCGCGGCTTCGCTCGCCTTACGAAGAATATTACACACAATCTTTCATCGCCAATTTTATCCCCTTAGGGATGGAATTTATCAAAATCCTTTCTAAGGCGGACTTGCGCAGATCTGAATTAAAGTTAACTCTGAGTTAAACATCATGTCATCTATATCACTCACTTGGTGAGTGACAGATATGACATCATAGTAGCTTTATGCATGCAAAGTCTCAGCCCGATCGGTTTAAAATTGACAAAGTTCATAGAAAATTTCATCCGATATTTTAACCTCTTGGGGGAAGAATTGGAATTGGGGGAAGAAAAAATCCTATCTTAACAATTAGCATCTTCATCACATCATAACATCTACCTGCATGCCAAATTTCAGCCTGATCGGTCCAGTGGTTTGGGCTGTGCGTTGATAGATCACTATGTCAGTCAGTCAGTCACCTTTGAGTTATATAATATATTTAGATGCTATATAAAATCAAAATAATTATGTATGTACCAAAGCGTATTACATCAAATTGCCAGTTTAAAATTACCAGGTGACCTACATTCGTTATAAAGCATTCGTAATTCTTTGTTTTCGCGGCGGCAAATCCAAGGAGCGAACTTTGACCTCACTCGACCACTTTTAACTTTTCCAGCTAAAAATAATATTTTTATCTTCATTAAGTCCAAATGAATTTTAAATAATACTCTGTAGCACTTCGAAAGTCATTAACTCGAAACCTTAATTATGAATTAATCTGAAGCATTTGGACCGAGCGCCTTTATATAATTTTCTCTTTACAGTCTAAAATAATGTTTAAGTCTCTTGACCTTCCAGGCTAAAATTAACTCGCGGAAATCAAGTTGTACTTTCTTTCATTGGCTTCTAAACGATTTGTTTCAATTCGAGATGTGGAGTTGTGTACAGGGTGTGACAAAAGTAAGTATCGCTTTAGGATGTGTGTGTATACTGTATCCCCAAAACGAGTCCCTATTACTAAGACTTCGATGTCTGTCCGTCTGTCTATCTGTGTGTCTCCAGGCTGTAACCATAAGGGCTGCTATAGCTAGACTTCTGAATTTTTCACAGATTGTGTATATCTGTTGCCGCTATAACAACAAATACCAATTAAACAAAATAAATTGAATATTTAAGGGGGGGCTCCCATACAACAAACGTGATTGTTTTGCTATTTTTTGCTCGATATCAATAACAGCAATACATAGGCACTTGAAATATTCACTAAATACTCAGTTTTATTAGTACTTTAATAATTTATAATAAAATTTAAATAGACGAAATAATAAAGGTGGGCTCCCATACAAAAAACATAATTTTCAGCCTCTTTTTGCTCAATCGTGGTACGGAACCTTTCGTGCGCGAGTCGAACTCGCACTTGGCCGATTTTTTTAAATTATTGTATGGGCATATTATGACGATGGCCCCTCTGATCTATAGAAGCATAGAAGTCAAAAGTAACTCTTTCAACGCTGCTACTTTTACAGTAAACTCGACATAATGTAAGTGACACTTACACACTCTAAAGTATTATCACTTAGTTTTGTTACACCCTGTATATCCTAAGGTAATTATAACAATACAGTTTATGGATAAAGGAGAATCATTCGAATGAGTTTTATCACAACTGTGAGCGGCTGTTGGGACGGGATTATCATATTCCACCCGCGCTTATTGAAATATTCTCCGGCTTTATTGGACAAAAGTAAAAATGCTGAAAACTTTATGAGTGTTTTCTTTTGTGTACGTTTTATTGTATACAATTGTTACTTGAGTTGAGTCTGACTCAAGTTCTAAAATATAATGGCAGTTACGTACCAAGGAAGAGCAATAAATTGTATTATGTATTCGATTTCTTTGAAAAAGAATAATCGTCAAAGATAGAGGCCATACTCTATATTATACAAATGTATATTTTAATTGGTATAAATCATATTATTATGATCACATGTAATGTTATTGTGTAATGTGATGTAAATGTAATGTTGCAATGTTTTACTTTAATACACATTTAAGTTGTGTAATAAAATACAAATGTATTACAGAAAATGAAAATAAATCATAAACGAGACAATAAAATGCAAATCACAAAGACAAGAGTATCGTGTAAGTGAAGGCACGCGGGGCGGGCTGACTCCCTCTATTGATCGCCGGGGCCCGGACTTATCGACCCAACACCCTCCTCACCCCCAATGCAACTTCAACCTTATTACCGTCGCGTAAATCTTACATTACCTCAGCGTACTCCACATTAAACTGAACATAAAACATGCGAATCTGTACCCAGTCGTTGTGCATTATAAAACATTTTCCGTCGAACGGACTCGGCGATTCGGAAGTATACTTTAAAGTGATGGGTATAAGGTGGTAAATTAATTGACGAATGTGACGATAGGACTCTTGGGTGTGGACTGCGGACTATCGGTTACGCATGTCACTTGTCCGGAGCCAGACGGAATCGTACGCGCCGGACGCCACTGCATGAAATCGATGAGATACATTCATGATTCGAATACCAAATGGTGCAGCTGTCTACATCTTTGTTTCGAAACAGTAAATAAATATTGAGATTTACGTATCTTAGAAATTCTTTACAAGTTTCTTTACTTTCACTCTCATCCATCAAGTTGCAAAATCGGGAAAAATATTTGTTTCTAAAAGAGATTAATCTTAAGATTTTGTGTATATTACAAGTTATAATATATTTTATGATTTAATATATCTAGTAAAACAAGTAAAACATAGAGCAACACTTTCGTTTCAAGTTTTGTTAACGAAGCGAATTCTCCACCTAAACCCAAAAGTGTCATATTGCAACTAAAACCGCAAGTGCAAAGATCCTGACGTAGAATCCAAGGTTACAAGTGCATGCAAGGGTTTCATAGTACACGCAGCAAGGTCGAAGGTTGGCACCCTGCTCGGGGGTACATTTAACCCTGACCTAGCGGGGGGTCTCCCGCCACCCCGGGGGTCGCTTCTACCCCTGAACATCACTTGCATTGCCTTCCCAGTGTGATGGATGATGATACCGCCTACTCTATTCTAAGTACTCGTTACTAGCGGTAAAGACGATTAAAAAAGGGAGAAAGGAGTTTTCGGACCTATGCTACAAGAGAATTATGAAAAATTCGATAATTAAAAAAATACATAAATAATTCAATAGATCACTTCGAAGGTACAATCGAAAATCTTTTTTTTTAAGTAATGACTTTCAAAAGCCATCGAAATCGTTAAAATCACAAGCGAAACGTAAAATTAGAATCTCGTAGCAAGGCCGCTACGACGCTACGATCACGTAGCGGCCTTGATTTTGTAGCCTTCGTTACAGATATTATATAATTTCTAGCTGTCCCGGCAAACGTTTCTTTGCCATATTATTTAAAAGTATATCGCCCTTATTATTTTATTGAAGTGACTAAATAAGTATTAAGTACTAGATGACGCCCGCAACTCCGTTGCGCCAAAATTCATTTATCGCGCGGGAACCGTACATTTTTCCGGGATAAAAACTATCTTATGTCCTTTCCCGGGACTCAAAGTATCTCCATACCAAATTTCAGCAAAATCGGTTCAGCGGTTTGAGTGTGAAGAGGTAACTTATAATATTAGTATGGATATGGATGTCACCATGGCAACGTCCATCGCTATCCCGTGACCCGCGTCGCGCAAACAATGGTCGTCGTCAGTCTCGAGTTGTAATAATTTACTATTATTTATTCAACAAATGCACTTGTCAATATAATAAGTACCCTGTAGCCGATTCTCAGACCCACTGAATATGCATATAAAATTTGGTAACAACAGAGACCAGACATACACTGTGTCCTTACCATGGAGTAAAGAGTAAAGATACATTGTGTGTGTCACACATATACAATGTGTCTTACTCCATGGTAAAAATCAGTAAAGCCAGTTCGGAGGAGTTTGCGGACTAACATTGTGACACGAGAATTTTATATGGGTGAGGCCGCCAATTTTTGCTGATATGACGCAGAAAAATTTTGCGAGAGAAAGAAAATCTACGCTGCTTGTGACGTTGGAGCACCTAAATTGTAGGGAATTTATTTCTCTACGCTATCATAGCGTTGAGAAATATGCCGTTGGAGCACCAAAATGATAGCGTAGAGGCTATCAAACTTATATCTGTAAATAATACACAATGCGGTTTGTATTATAGCCCCAAACATGGCCCTTTTGACTACTCACATGATGCATTGATCGTTTTATGTGAAACAGTAATACTTACATTTGTGTCACAAAATAACTTCCTTTGAAAAAACTGTGTACACAACCCGACTGAGGTTCAAATGTGAACTGTCGAGAAATGGCGAATATTACGAGATTTTCCATAGAATAGGTACGTAAAAACTCAGCGTTGCCACTTCCCGATTTTACCTTCCCTAACACCCAACGATAACAATAAATCGGTATTATTGATGACGTTTAAAATGTGGGGTAAAATTGATGTTTCGAACGATTCATTTGATTTGAAAAAGTTTATAAAGAAAGTTATCTTAAAATACTATAAGAATTAGATAAGGTAATAGCTATATATATAAGTATTCATAACATATCCGATTTATCTTCAAATCTGTCATACTTACTGCTACAGCGACAGTTAAAGTGCACCTCTTCCACGGTGGATTGTATATTTTAAGCTATTTTCTTACCTTTTTTATGTTTAATTGTAAATTTATTTTTAGACTATTATTGGAACTCAAATAATTCTAATGCATGCTTGAGTACTTTGTTTTCTTCGTTAGAATCAGTTTTCGAGCATAAGATAAACACAATACTTTTTAAAATACAAAGGGCGGAGAAAAATAATTGCAAGATCAGCAAAAATTGGCGGCCTCGCCCATATAATATAAGAAGAAGATTAACGAAACCTTTTATTGTACCATCGAAGAAATTGATTTATAGGCAGTTAAATTTACATCATTTGGACGGATTACGTCAATTCAATGTTAGCTGTTATCAGCTGTCGGATGGGTTTGACATAATGTGACCGAATTACGTAGGTCCGCCATCTGCCTATATCAACCTACTTCTGTTTTAGTTAAAAAAAACGCCTAAGTATGACTTAAGCGTCTCCCAGACAGACAGATCAGTTGGATGACTTGAGAGTTCTAGGAACGACACAGACACACGCGGCCATGCGGCCAAGCCATCCAACTGACCGCCACCGCCACCGCAGGCCGCGTCTGTCTGGGAGATGCTTTATACAGGTAATTGTCCTAAAACAGCTTAAAACACGTTTGTTGTTGGAGAGCCCTACCTACAATGTAATATTTGTTTTATATTAGCAACAGAATATTACAGTGTCTTGCTATGTCACTAATTAGGAGATACAAGCCTATAGTGACATAGATAGTGAAGTGTTAGGCCCTTTTTTTGCCTTTCATGTGTAGAATCCTACAAAACGAAGTGTCTACTGACCCTTTTTTGTGGTTCTGTGCCCAAAGGGTAAAAACGGGACCCTATTACTGAAACTTCGATGTCTGTCCGTTTGTCTGTCTCCAGGCTGTAACTCAATAACCGTTACAGCTAGATTTCTGAAATTTTCACAGATTGTGTATTTCTGTATAAACGCTAAAAACAAAATAAAATTAATATGTAATTTATGGGGGGCTCCCATACAACAAACGTTATTTTTTTGGCCTTTTTTGCTCGTAATCAATAATGGCAACAGCTAGACACTTACATTTTTACATTCCACCTGGAATAAAAACTATTAATATAAAATAAATATAATAAAAACTATATAATATTATTCGTAAGCAACAACACATAATAATATTTATTTTTTATAGATTATCAATGAGAGTTCTGCTTGACAGGCATTCCATTGCATGGAGTACATCATAACTTTTGAAGTTTTGGTTCGCGTCAACACAGTGCACATATTGATCGTGAATTACGAGGATTCCGCATGCAAATGTCTCTTGCATCGACTGATTTTCTAATCTAAACCATCCACCCTCGTTTCTAATCAGCGAACGAAAAGGGGAGCTCTCTCAAAGGTTAAATTTTAACCAGACTTCATATTGCTGGTTCTTTGTTTAAATTGCTCCATTCTCAATTCCAATGCTATAAATACGAAAATATTGTATACTAGATGAGGCCCGCAACTCCGTTGCGCCAAAATTTGTTTATCGCCCGGGAACCGTACATTTTTCCGGGATAAAAACTATCCTATGTCCTTTCTCGGGACTCAAAGTATCTCCATGCCAAATTTCAGCAAAATCGGTTTAGCGGTTCGAGCGTGAAGAGGTAACAGATAGACAGACAGACAGACAGACAGACGGACACACTTTCGCATTTATAATATTAGTATGGATGTCTTACCGTTTGTCTCTTTGGAAATAGTATGAAAATACTTTGAGTAAAGGACAAAAAAACGGTTCCCGAAGCGAAGGTTTGGGTCTATGAAATTGCAGGCATCATCAGTAGATTCAGTACCTATCTAGTTTTAATTATTTATGCAATGCCAAACGAAAAATGTTCTGAATGAACATTTTTCGAAAATGTATGAATACATTTTTTTTAACTGGATTATAAATTTTGAAAGGGGTACGAAGATTTTGGCCGACCCACTTGTCCGCCATTTTGATTTTTTTTTAAATCGCGTTAACGAACAATTCTTTGAAAAATGGATAGCTAACATCAATACAAACAAAAAATAATCTTGGACAAAACCGCGTAAAGTGTCACATTTCGAAGATATGAGCTGCCAAAGTTTTACCATTGGAAATAAATATTTTAGATATTGCAACTCTAAGGCATGCTTAAACCAAGTGGTTTCTCTTCTATGAAACAGTAGCCACTCTATAACACGCCGTCACGTGATGACAAAGTGCAATCTAGCTTAAACAATATTTTTTATCAACTACATACCTAATGAGAAACTCGCGACGGCGTGTTACAGAGTGGCTACTGTTTCATAGACGAGAAACCACTTGGAATAACCATGCCTTAGAGTTGCAATATCTTAAATATTTATTTCCAATGCTAAAACTTTGGCAGCTCATATATTCGAAATATGACACTTTCGCGGTTTTGTCACAGATTATTTTTTGTTTGTATTGATGTTAGCTATCCATTTTCCAAAGAATT